>OY282608.1:24301097-29301097 GCA_958298945.1 Atherix ibis
AAGTAGTATGTTTAAGAGGAATAAGAAGTAGTATGTTTAAGAGGAATATGAAGTAGTATGTTTTAGAGGAATATGAAGTAGTATATTTAAAAGGAATATGAAGTAGTATGTTTAAGAGAAATATGAAGTAATATGCTTAAGAGGAATATGAAGTTGTATATTTAAGAGGAATATGAAGTAGTATATTTAAGAGGAATATGAAGTAGTATGCTTAAGAGGAATATGAAGTAGTATATTTAAGAGGAATATGAAGTAGTATGTTTAAGAGGAATATGAAGTAGTATGTTTAAGAGGAATTTGAAGTAGTATGTTTAAGAGGAATATGAAGTAGTATGTTAAAGAGGAATATTAAGTAGTATGTTTTAGAGGAATATGAAGTTGTATATATAAGAGGAATATGAAGTAGTATGTTTAAGAGGAATATGAAGTAGCATATTTAAGAGGAATATGAAGTAGTATGTTTAAGAGGAATATGAAGTAGTATAATTAAGATAAAAATAAAGTGGTATATTTAAGATGAATATAAAGTAGTATGTTTAAGAGGAATATGAAGTAGTATGTTTAAGAGGAATATGAAGTAGTATGTTTAAGAGGAATATGAAGTAGTATGTTTAAGAGGAATATGAAGTAGTATGTTTAAGAGTAATATGAAGTAGTATGTTTAAGAGGAATATGAAGTAGTATGTTTCAGAGGAATATGAAGTAGTATGTTTAACAGGAATATGAGATAGTATGTTTAAGAGGAATATGAAGTAGTATATTTAAGTGGAATATGAAGTAGTATGTTTAAGAGGAATATGAAGTAGTATAATTAAGATCAAAATGAAGTGGTATATTTAAGAGGAATATGAAGTAGTATACTAAAGAGGAATATGAAGTGGTATATTTAAGAGGAATATGAAGTCGTATGTTTAAGAGGAATTAGAAGTAGTATGTTTAAGAGGAATATGAAGTAGTATGCTTAAGAGGAATATGAAGTAGTATATTTAAGAGGAATATGAAGTAGTATGTTTCAGAGGAATATGAAGTAGTATGTTTAAGAGGAATATGAAGTAGTATGTTTAAGAGGAATATGAAGTAGTATGTTTAAGAGGAATATTAAGTAGTATGTTTTAGAGGAATATGAAGTTGTATATATAAGAGGAATATGAAGTAGTATGTTTAAGAGGAATATGAAGTAGTATATTTAAGAGGAATATGAAGAAGTATATTTAAGAGGAATATGAAGTAGTATATTAAAGGGGAATATGAAGTAGTATGTTTAAGAGGAATATGAAGTAGTATAATTAAGATAAAAATGAAGTGGTATATTTAAGAGGAATATGAATTAGTATGTTTAAGAGGAATATGGAGTAGTATGTTTGAGAGGAATATGAAGTAGTATGTTTAAGAGGAATATGAAGTAGCATGTTTAAGAGGAATATGAAGTAGTATGTTTAAGAGTAATATGAAGTGGTATGCTTAAGAGGAATATGAAGTAGTATGTTGCAGAGGAATATGAAGTAGTATGTTTAAGAGGAATATGAAGTAGTATGTTTAAGAGGAATATGAAGAAGTATATTTAAGAGGAATATGGAGTAGTATGTTTAAGACAAATATGAAGTAATATGCTTAAGAAGAATATGAAGTAGTATGTTTAAGAGGAATATGAAGTAGTATATTTAAGAGGAATATGAAGTAGTATGTTTAAGAGGAATATTAAGTAGTATGTTTTAGAGGAATATGAAGTTGTATATATAAGAGAAATATGAAGTAGTATGTTTAAGAGGAATAAGAAGTAGTATGTTTAAGAGGAATATGAAGTAGTATGTTTTAGAGGAATATGAAGTAGTATATTGAAAAGGAATATGAAGTAGTATGTTTAAGAGAAATATGAAGTAATATGCTTAAGAGGAATATGAAGTAGTATATTTAAGAGGAATATGAAGTAGTATATTTAAGAGGAATATGAAAAAGTATGTATAAGAGGAATATGAAGTAGTATGTTTAAGAGGAATATGAAGTAGTATTTTTTAGAGGAATATGAAGTAGTATGTGTAAGAGGAATATGAAGTAGTATATTTAAGAGGAATATGAAGTTGCATGTTTAAGAGGAATATGAAGTAGTATGTGTAAGAGGAATATGAAGTAGTATATTTTAAGAAGAATATGAAGTAGTATGTTTAAGAGGAATATGAAGTAGTATGATTAAGAGGAATATGAAGTAGTATAATTAAGATCAAAATGAAGTGGTATATTTAAGAGGAATATGAAGTAGTATACGAAAGAGGAATATGAAGTGGTATATTTAAGAGGAATATGAAGTCGTCTGTTTAAGAGGAATTAGAAGTAGTATGTTTAAGAGGAATATGAAGTAGTATGCTTAAGAGGAATATGAAGTAGTATATTTAAGAGGAATATGAAGTAGTATGTTTAAGAGGAATATGAAGTAGTATGTTTAAGAGGAATATGAAGTAGTATGTTTAAGAGGAATATGAAGTAGTATGTTTAAGAGGAATATTAAGTAGTATGTTTTAGAGGAATATGAAGTTGTATATATAAGAGGAATATGAAGTAGTATGTTTAGGAGGAATATGAAGTAGTATATTTAAGAGGAATATGAAGAAGTATATTTAAGAGGAATATGAAGTAGTATATTTAAGGGGAATATGAAGTAGTATGTTTAAGAGGAATATGAAGTAGTATAATTAAGATAAAAATGAAGTGGTATATTTAAGAGGAATATGAATTAGATTGTTTAAGAGGAATATGGAGTAGTATGTTTGAGAGGAATATGAAGTAGTATGTTTAAGAGGAATATGAAGTAGCATGTTTAAGAGGAATATGAAGTAGTATGTTTAAGAGTAATATGAAGTAGTATGCTTAAGAGGAATATGAAGTAGTATGTTGCAGAGGAATATGAAGTAGTATGTTTAAGAGGAATATGAAGTAGTATGTTTAAGAGGAATATGAAGAAGTATATTTAAGAGGAATATGGAGTAGTATATTTTAGAGCAATATGAAGTAGTCTGTTTAAGAGGAATATGAAGTAGTATTTTTAAGAGGAATATGAAGTAGTATTTTTTAGAGGAATATGAAGTAGTATGTTTAAGAGGAATAAGAAGTAGTATGTTTAAAAGGAATATGAAGTAGTATATTTCAGAGGAATATGAAGTCGTATGTTTAAGAGGAATATGAAGTAGTATGTTTAAGAGGAATATGAAGTAGTATGCCTAAGAGGAATATGAAGTAGTATGTTTTAGAGGAATATGAAGTTGTATATATAAAAGGAATATGAAGTAGTATGCTTAAGAGGAATATGAAGTAGTATATTTAAGAGGAATATGAAGTAGTATATTTAAGAGGAATATGAAGTAGCATATTTAAGAGGAATATGAAGTAGTATGTTTAAGAAGAATATGAAGTAGTATAATTAAGATAAAAATGAAGAAGTATGTTTAAGAGGAATATAAAGTAGTATGTTTAAGAGGAATTTGAAGTAGTATGTTTAGAGGAATATGAAGTAGTATGTTTAAGAGGAATATTAAGTAGTATGTTTTAGAGGAATATGAAGTTGTATATATAAAAGGAATATGAAGTAGTATGTTTAAGAGGAATATGAAGTAGTATATTTAAGAGGAATATGAAGTAGTATATTTAAGAGGAATATGAAGTAGCATATTTAAGAGGAAAATGAAGTAGTATGTTTAAGAAGAATATGAAGTAGTATAATTAAGATAAAAATGAAGTGGTATATTTAAGAGGAATATGAAGTAGTATGTTTAAGAGGAATATGAAGTAGTATGTTTAAGAGGAATATGAAATAGTATGTTTAAGAGGAATATGAAGTAGTATGTTTAAGTGTAATATGAAGTAGTATGTTTAAGAGCAATATGAAGTAATATGTTTAAGAGGAATATGAAGTAGTATGTTTAACAGGAATATGAAGTAGTATGTTTAAGAGGAATATGAAGTAGTATATTTAAGAGGAATATGAAGTAGTATGTTTAAGAGGAATATGAAGTAGTAAGTTGCAGAGGAATATGAAGTAGTATGTTTAAGAGGAATATGAAGTAGTATGTTTAAGAGGAATATGAAGAAGTATATTTAAGAGGAATATGGAGTAGTATGTTTAAGACAAATATGAAGTAATATGCTTAAGAGGAATATGAAGTAATATATTTAAGAGGAATATGAAGTAGTATATTTTAGAGCAATATGAAGTAGTCTGTTTAAGAGGAATATGAAGTAGTATTTTTAAGAGGAATATGAAGTAGTATTTTTTAGAGGAATATGAAGTAGTATGTTTAAGAGGAATAAGAAGTAGTATGTTTAAAAGGAATATGAAGTAGTATATTTCAGAGGAATATGAAGTCGTATGTTTAAGAGGAATATGAAGTAGTATGTTTAAGAGGAATATGAAGTAGTATGCCTAAGAGGAATATGAAGTAGTATGTTTTAGAGGAATATGAAGTTGTATATATAAAAGGAATATGAAGTAGTATGTTTAAGAGGAATATGAAGTAGTATATTTAAGAGGAATATGAAGTAGTATATTTAAGAGGAATATGAAGTAGCATATTTAAGAGGAATATGAAGTAGTATGTTTAAGAAGAATATGAAGTAGTATAATTAAGATAAAAATGAAGAAGTATGTTTAAGAGGAATATAAAGTAGTATGTTTAAGAGGAATTTGAAGTAGCATGTTTAGAGGAATATGAAGTAGTATGTTTAAGAGGAATATTAAGTAGTATGTTTTAGAGGAATATGAAGTTGTATATATAAAAGGAATATGAAGTAGTATGTTTAAGAGGAATATGAAGTAGTATATTTAAGAGGAATATGAAGTAGTATATTTAAGAGGAATATGAAGTAGCATATTTAAGAGGAATATGAAGTCGTATGTTTAAGAAGAATATGAAGTAGTATAATTAAGATAAAAATGAAGTGGTATATTTAAGAGGAATATGAAGTAGTATGTTTAAGAGGAATATGAAGTAGTATGTTTAAGAGGAATATGAAATAGTATGTTTAAGAGGAATATGAAGTAGTATGTTTAAGTGTAATATGAAGTAGTATGTTTAAGAGCAATATGAAGTAATATGTTTAAGAGGAATATGAAGTAGTATGTTTAACAGGAATATGAAGTAGTATGTTTAAGAGGAATATGAAGTAGTATATTTAAGAGGAATATGAAGTAGTATGTTTAAGAGGAATATGAAGTAGTATTTTTTAGAGGAATATGAAGTAGTATGTTTAAGAGAAATATGAAGTAGTATGTTTAAGAGGAATATGAAGAAGTATATTTAAGATGAAAATGAAGTAGCATATTTATGAGGAATATGAAGTAGTATGTTTAAGAGGAATATGAAGTAGCATATCTGAGAAAAATATGAAGTAGTATATTTAAGAGAAATATGAAGTAGTATATTTAAGAGGAATATGAAGTTGTTTGATTAAGAGGAATATGAAGTAGAATGTTTAAGAGGAATATGAAGTAATATGTTTTAGAGGAATATGAAGTAGTATATTTAAGAGGAATATAAAGTAGTATGTTTAAGAGGAATATGAAGTAGTATGTTTAAGAGGAATATGAAGTAGCATGTTTAGGAGGAATATGAAGTAGTATGTTTAAGAGGAATATGAAGTATTATGTTTAAGAGGAATATGAAGTAGTATGTTTAAGAGGAATATGAAGTGGTATATTTAAGAGGAATATGAAGAAGTATATTTAAGAGGAATATGAAGTAGTATATTGTAAAGGAATATGAATTAGCATGTTTAAGAGGAATATGAAGTAGTATGTTTAAGAGTAATATGAAGTAGTATGTTTAAGAGAAATATGAAGTAGTATGTTTAAGAGGAATATGAAGTTGTATGTTTAAGAGGAATATGAAGTAGTATATTTAAGAGGAATATGAAGTAGTATATTTAAGAGGAATATGAAGTAGTATGTTTAAGAGGAATATGAAGTAGTATTTTGAAGAGGAATATGAAGTAATATATTTAAGAGGCATATGAAGTAGAATGTTTAAGAGGAATATGAAGTACTATATTTAAGAGGAATATGAATTAGTATATTTAAGAGGAATATGAAATAGTATGTTTAAGAGAAATATGAAGTGGTATGTTGAAGAGGAATATGAAGAATTATATTTAAGATGAAAATGAAGTAGTATATGTATGAGGAATATGAAGTAGTATGTTTAAGAGGAATATGAAGTAGCATATCTGAGAAAAATATGAAGTAGTATATTTAAGAGAAATATGAAGTAGTATATTTAAGAGGAATATGAAGTTGTTTGATTAAGAGGAATATGAAGTAGAATGTTTAAGAGGAATATGAAGTAATATGTTTAAGAGGAATATGAAGTAATATATTTAAGAGGAATATGAAGTAGTATGTTTAAGAGGAATATGAAGTAGTATGTTTAAGAGGAATATGAAGTTGTATGTTTAAGAGGAATATGAAGTAGTATATTTAAGAGGAATATGAAGTAGTATATTTAAGAGGAATATGAAGTAGTATGTTTAAGAGGAATATAAAGTAGTATGTTGAAGAGGAATATGAAGTAATATATTTAAGAGGCATATGAAGTAGTATGTTTAAGAGGAATATGAAGTACTATATTTAAGAGGAATATGAATTATTATATTTAAGAGGAATATGAAGTAGTATATTTAAGAGGAATATGAAGTTGTATGTATAAGAGAAATATGAAGTAGTATATTTAAAATGAAAATGAAGCAGTATGCTTAAGAGGAATATGAGGAAGTATATTTAAGAGGAATATGAAGTAGTATATTTAAGAGGAATATGAAGTAGTATGTTTAAGAGGAATATGAAGTAGTTTTTTAAAAGGAATATGCAGTAGTATATTTAAGAGGAATATGAAGTAGTATATTTAAGAGGAATATGAAGAAGTATGTTTAAGAGGAATATGAAGTAGTATGTTTAAGTGGAATATGAAGTAGTATATTTAAGAGGAATATGAAGTAGTATGTTTAAGAGGAATATGAAGTTGTATGTTTAAGAGGAATATGAAGTAGTATGTTTAAGAGGAATACGAAGTAGTATGTTAAAGAGGAATATGAAGTAGCATGTTTAAGAGTAATATGAAGTAGTATGTTTAAGAGGAACATGAAGTAGTATGTTTAAGAGGAATATGAAGTATTATGTTTAAGAGGAATATGAAGTAGTATAATTAAGATAAAAATGAAGTGATATATTTAAGAGGAATATGAAGAAGTATACTAAAGAGAAATATAAAGTAGTATATTTAAGAGGAATATGAAGTCGTATGCTTAAGAGGAATATGAGGAAGTATATTTAAGAGGAATATGAAGTCGTATGTTTAAGAGGAATTAGAAGTAGTATGTTTAAGAGGAATAGGAAGTATTATGCTTAAGAGGAATATGAAGTAGTATATTTAAGAGGAATATGAAGTAGTATGTTTAAGAGGAATATGAAGTAGTATGTTTAAGAGGAATATGAAGTAGTATGTTTAAGAGGAATATGAATTAGTATATTTAAGAGAAATATGAAGTAGTATATTTAAGAGGAATATGAAGTAGTATGTTTAAGAGGAATATGAAGTAGTTTTTAAAAAGGAATATGCAGTAGTATATTTAAGAGGAATATGAAGTAGTATATTTAAGAGGAATATGAAGTAGTATGTTTAAGAGGAATATGAAGTAGTATGTTTAAGTGGAATATGAAGTAGTATATTTAAGAGGAATATGAAGTAGTATGTTTAAGAGGAATATGAAGTTGTATGTTTAAGAGGAATATGAAGTAGTATGTTTAAGAGAAATACGAAGTAGTATGTTAAAGAGGAATATGAAGTAGCATGTTTAAGAGTAATATGAAGTAGTACGTTTAAGAGGAATATGAAGTAGTATGTTTAAGAGGAATATGAAGTATTATGTTTAAGAGGAATATGAAGTAGTATAATTAAGATAAAAATGAAGTGGTATATTTAAGAGGAATATGAAGTAGTATACTAAAGAGAAATATGAAGTAGTATATTTAAGAGGAATATGACGTCGTATGTTTAAGAGGAATTAGAAGTAGTATGTTTAAGAGGAATAGGAAGTATTATGCTTAAGAGGAATATGAAGTAGTATATTTAAGAGGAATATGAAGTAGTATGTTTAAGAGGAATATGAAGTAGTATGTTTAAGAGGAATATGAAGTAGTATATTTACGAGGAATATGAAGTAGTATGTTTAAGAGGAATATTAAGTAGTATGTTTTAGAGGAATATGAAGTTGTATATATAAGAGGAATATGAAGTAGTATGTTTAAGAGGAATATGAAGTAGTATATTTTAGAGGAATATGAAGAAGTATATTTAAGAGGAATATGAAGTTGTATATATAAGAGGAATATGAAGTAGTATGTTTAAGAGGAATATGAAGTAGTATATTTTAGAGGAATATGAAGAAGTATATTTAAGAGGAATATGAAGTAGTATATTTAAGAGGAATATGAAGTAGTATTTTTTAGAGGAATATGAAGTAGTATGTTTAAGAGGAATAAGAAGTAGTATGTTTAAGAGGAATATGAAGTAGTATGTTTAAGAGGAATTTGAAGTAGTATGTTTAGAGGAATATGAAGTAGTATGTTTAAGAGGAATATTAAGTAGTATGTTTTAGAGGAATATGAAGTTGTATATATAAAAGGAATATGAAGTGGTATGTTTAAGAGGAATAGGAAGTAGTATATTTAAGAGGAATATGAAGTAGTATATTTAAGAGGAATATGAAGTAGCATATTTAAGAGGAATATGAAGTAGTATGTTTAAGAGGAATATGAAGTAGTATAATTAAGATAAAAATGAAGTGGTATATTTAAGAGGAATATGAAGTAGTATGTTTAAGAGGAATATGAAGTAGTATATTTAAGAGGAATATGAAGTAGTATGTTTAAGAGGAATATGAAGTAGTATGTTTAAGAGGAATATGAAGTAGTATGTTTAAGAGTAATATGAAGTAGTATGTTTAAGAGGAATATGAAGTAGTATGTTTCAGAGGAATATGAAGTAGTATGTTTAACAGGAATATGAAGTAGTATGTTTAAGAGGAATATGAAGTTGTATATTTAAGAGGAATATGAAGTAGTATGTTTAAGAGAAATATGAAGTAATATGCTTAAGAGGAATATGAAGTAGTATAATTAAGAGGAATATGAAGTAGTATATTTAAGAGGAATATGAAGTAGTATGTTTATGAGGAATATGAAGTAGTATTTTTTAGAGGAATATGAAGTAGTATGTGTAAGAGGAATATGAAGTAGTATTTTTAAGAGGAATATGAAGTTGTATGTTTAAGAGGAATATGAAATAGTATATTTAAGAGGAATATGAAGTAGTATGTTTAAGAGGAATAAGAAGTTGTATGTTTAAGAGGAATATGAAGTAGTATGTTTTAGAGGAATATGAAGTAGTATATTTAAGAGGAATATAAAGTAATATATTTAAGATGAATATGAAGTAGTATATTTAAGAGGAATATGAAGTTGCATGTTTAAGAGGAATATGAAGTAGTATGTGTAAGAGGAATATGAAGTAGTATATTTTAAGAAGAATATGAAGTAGTATGTTTAAGAGGAATATGAAGTAGTAAGTTTAAGAGAAATAAGATGTAGTATGTTTAAGAGGAATAAGAAGTAGTATGTTTAAGAGGAACATGAAATAGTATGTTTAAGAGGAATATGAAGTAGTATATTTAAAAGGAATATGAAGTAGTATGTTTAAGAGAAATATGAAGTAGTATGTTTAAGAGGAATATGAAGAAGTATATTTAAGATGAAAATGAAGTAGTATATTTATGAGGAATATGAAGTAGTATGTTTAAGAGGAATATGAAGTAGTATATTTGAGAAAAATATGAAGTAGTATATTTAAGAGAAATATGAAATAGTATATTTAAGAGAATATGAAATTGTTTGATTAAGAGGAATATGAAGTAGAATGTTTAAGAGGAATATAAAGTAGTATGTTTAAGAGGAATATGAAGTAGTATGTTTAAGAGGAATATGAAGTGGTATATTTAAGAGGAATATGAAGTAGTATATTTAAGAGGAATATGAAGTAGTATATTTAAAAGGAATATGAAGTAGTATGTTTAAGAGGAATATGAAGTAGTATGTTTAAGAGGAATATGAAGTAGTATGTTTAAGAGGAATATAAAGTAGTATGTTTAAGAGGAATATGAAGTTGTATGTTTAAGAGGAATATGAAGTAGTCTATTTAAGAGGAATATGAAGTAGTATATTTAAGAGGAATATGAATTAGTATGTTTAAGAGGAATATGAAGTAGTATGTTGAAGAGGAATATGAAGTAGTATATTTAAGAGGAATATGTAGTAGTATATTTAAAAGGAATATGAAGTAGTATGTTTAAGAGGAATATGAAGTAGTATGTTTCAGAGGAATATGAAGTAGTATGTTTAAGAGGAATATGAAGTAGTATGTTTAAGAGGAATATGAAGTTGTATGTTTAAGAGGAATATGAAGTAGTATATTTAAGAGGAATATGAAGTACTATATTTAAGAGGAATATGAATTAGTATATTTAAGAGGAATATGAAGTAGTATATTTAAGAGGAATATGAAGTAGTATGTATAAGAGAAATATGAAGTGGTGTATTTAAAATGAAAATGAAGCAGTATGCTTAAGAGGAATATGAGGAAGTATATTTAAGAGGAATATGAAGTAGTATATTTAAGAGGAATATGAAGTAGTATGTTTAAGAGGAATATGAAGTAGTTTTTTAAGAGGAATATTCAGTAGTATATTTAAGAGGAATATGAAGTAGTATGTTTAAGAGGAATATGAAGTTGTATGTTTAAGAGGAATATGAAGTAGTATGTTTAAGAGGAATACGAAGTAGTATGTTAAAGAGAAATATGAAGTAGCATGTTTAAGAGTAATATGAAGTAGTATGTTTAAGAGGAATATGAAGTAGTATGTTTAAGAGGAATATAAAGTAGTATGTTTAAGAGGAATATGAAGTAGTATGTTTAAGAGGAATATTAAGTAGTATGTTTTAGAGGAATATGAAGTTGTATATATAAGAGGAATATGAAGTAGTATGTTTAAGAGGAATATGAAGTAGTATATTTTAGAGGAATATGAAGATGTATATTTAAGAGGAATATGAAGTAGTATATTTAAGGGGAATATGAAGTAGTATGTTTAAGAGGAATATGAAGTAGTATAATTAAGATAAAAATGAAGTGGTATATTTAAGAGGAATATGAAGTAGTATGTTTAAGAGGAATATGGAGTAGTATGTTTGAGAGGAATATGAAGTAGTATGTATAAGAGGAATATGAAGTAGCATGTTTAAGAGGAATATGAAGTAGTATGTTTAAGAGTAATATGAAGTAGTATGTTTAAGAGGAATATGAAGTAGTATGTTGCAGAGGAATATGAAGTAGTATGTTTAAGAGGAATATGAAGTAGTATGTTTAAGAGGAATATGAAGAAGTATATTTAAGAGGAATATGAAGTAGTATGTTAAAGACAAATATGAAGTAATATGCTTAAGAGGAATATCAAGTAGTATATTTAAGAGGAATATGAAGTAGTATATTTAAGGGCAATATGAAGTAGTATGTTTAAGAGAAATATGAAGCAGTATTTTTAAGAGGAATATGAAGTAGTATTTTTTAGAGGAATATGAAGTAGTATGTTTAAGAGGAATAAGAAGTAGTATGTTTAAGAGTAATATGAAGTAGTATATTTCAGAGGAATATGAAGTCGTATGTTTAAGAGGAATATGAAGTAGTATGTTTAAGAGAAATATGAAGTAGTATGCGTAAGAGGAATATGAAGTAGTATATTTAAGAGGAATATGAAGAAGTTTGTTTAAGAGGAATATGAAGTAGTATGCTTAAGAGGAATTTGAAGTAGTATGTTTAGAGGAATATGAAGTAGTATGTTTAAGAGGAATATTAAGTAGTATGTTTTAGAGGAATATGAAGTTGTATATATAAAAGGAATATGAAGTAGTATGTTTAAGAGGAATAGGAAGTAGTATATTAAAGAGGAATATGAAGTAGTATATTTAAGAGGAATATGAAGTAGCATATTTAAGAGGAATATGAAGTAGTATGTTTAAGAGGAATATGAAGTAGTATAATTAAGATAAAAATGAAGTGGTATATTTAAGAGGAATATGAAGTAGTATGTTTAAGAGGAATATGAAGTAGTATGTTTAAGAGGAATATGAAGTAGTATGTTTAAGAGGAATATGAAGTAGTATGTTTAAGAGGAATAAGAAGTAGTATGTTTAAGAGGAATATGAAGTAGTATATTTCAGAGGAATATGAAGTCGTATGTTTAAGAGGAATATGAAGTAGTATGTTTAAGAGGAATATGAAGTAGTATGCCTAAGAGGAATATGAAGTAGTATATTTAAGAGGAATATGAAGAAGTTTGTTTAAGAGGAATATGAAGTAGTATGTTTAAGAGGAATTTGAAGTAGTATGTTTAGAGGAATATGAAGTAGTATGTTTAAGAGGAATATTAAGTAGTATGTTTTAGGGGAATATGAAGTTGTATATATAAAAGGAATATGAAGTAGTATGTTTAAGAGGAATAGGAAGTAGTATATTTAAGAGGAATATGAAGTAGTATATATAAGAGGAATATGAAGTAGCATATTTAAGAGGAATATGAAGTAGTATGTTTAAGAGGAATATGAAGTAGTATAATTAAGATAAAAATGAAGTGGTATTATTAAGAGGAATATGAAGTAGTATGTTTAAGAGGAATATGAAGTGTTATGTTTAAGAGGAATATGAAGTAGTATGTTTAAGAGGAATATGAAGTAGTATGTTTAAGAGGAATATGAAGTAGTATGTTTAAGAGGAATATGAAGTAGTATGTTTCAGAGGAATATGAAGTAGTATGTTTAACAGGAATATGAAGTAGTATGTTTAAGAGGAATATGAAGTAGTATATTTAAGAGAAATATGAAGTAGTATGTTTAAGAGAAATATGAAGTAATATGCTTAAGAGGAATATGAAGTAGTATATTTAAGAGGAATATGAAGTAGTATATTTAAGAGGAATATGAAGTAGTATGTTTAAGAGGAATATGATGTAGTATTTTTTAGAGGAATATGAAGTAGTATGTGTAAGAGGAATATGAAGTAGTATTTTTAAGAGGAATATGAAGTTGTATGTTTAAGAGGAATATGAAATAGTATATTTAAGAGGAATATGAAGTAGTATGTTTAAGAGGAATAAGAAGTTGTATGTTTAAGAGGAATATGAAGTAGTATGTTTTAGAGGAATATGAAGTAGTATATTTAAGAGGAATATAAAGTAATATATTTAAGATGAATATGAAGTAGTATATTTAAAATGAATATGAAGTTGCATGTTTGAGAGGAATATAAAGTAGTATGTTTAAGAGGAATATGAAGTAGTATGTTTAAGAGGTATATGAAGTAGCATGTTTAAGAGGAATATGAAGTAGTATGTTTAAGAGGAATATGAAGTATTATGTTTAAGAGGAATATGAAGTAGTATGTTTAAGAGGAATATGAAGTGGTATATTTAAGAGGAATATGAAGTAGTATATTTAAGAGGAATATGAAGTAGTATATTTAAAAGGAATATGAAGTAGTATGTTTAAGAGGAATATGAAGTAGTATGTTTAAGAGGAATATGAAGTAGTATGTTTAAAAGGAATATGAAGTAGTATGTTTAAGAGGAATATGAAGTTGTATGTTTAAGAGGAATATGAAGTAGTATATTTAAGAGGAATATGAAGTAGTATATTTAAGAGGAATATGAAGTAGTATGTTTAAGAGGAATATGAAGTAGTATGTTGAAGAGGAATATGAAGTAATATATTTAAGAGGCATATGAAGTTGTATGTTTAAGAGGAATATGAAGTACTATATATTAGAGGAATATGAATTAGTATATTTAAGAGGAATATGAAGTAGTATGTTTAAGAGGAATATGAAATAGTATGTATAAGAGAAATATGAAATAGTTGTTTAAGAGGAATATGCAGTAGTATATTTAAGAGGAATATGAAGTAGTATATTTAAGAGGAATATGAAGTAATATGTTTAAGAGGAATATGAAGTAGTAAGTTTAAGAGGAATATTAAGTAGTATATTTAAGAGGAATATTAAGTAGTATGTTTTAGAGGAATATGAAGTTGTATATATAAAAGGAATATGAAGAAGTATGTTTAAGAGGAATATGAAGTAGTATGTTTAAGAGGAATATGAAGTAGTATGTTTAAGAGGAATAAGAAGTAGTATGTTTAAGAGGAATATGAAGTAGTATATTTCAGAGGAATATGAAGTCGTATGTTTAAGAGGAATATGAAGTAGTATGTTTAAGAGGAATATGAAGTAGTATGCCTAAGAGGAATATGAAGTAGTATATTTAAGAGGAATATGAAGAAGTTTGTTTAAGAGGAATATGAAGTAGTATGTTTAAGAGGAATTTGAAGTAGTATGTTTAGAGGAATATGAAGTAGTATGTTTAAGAGGAATATTAAGTAGTATGTTTTAGAGGAATATGAAGTTGTATATATAAAAGGACTATGAAGTAGTATGTTTAAGAGGAATAGGAAGTAGTATATTTAAGAGGAATATGAAGTAGTATATTTAAGAGGAATATGAAGTAGCATATTTAAGAGGAATATGAAGTAGTATGTTTAAGAGGAATATGAAGTAGTATAATTAAGATAAAAATGAAGTGGTATATTTAAGAGGAATATGAAGTAGTATGTTTAAGAGGAATATGAAGTGTTACGTTTAAGAGGAACATGAAGTAGTATGTTTAAGAGGAATATGAAGTAGTATGTTTAAGAGGAATATGAAGTAGTATGTTTAAGAGTAATATGAAGTAGTATGTTTAAGAGGAATATGAAGTAGTATGTTTCAGAGGAATATGAAGTAGTATGTTTAACAGGAATATGAAGTAGTATGTTTAAGAGGAATATGAAGTAGTATATTTAAGATTAATATGAAGTAGTATGTTTAAGAGAAATATAAAGTAATATGCTTAAGAGGAATATGAAGTAGTATATTTAAGAGGAATATGAAGTAGTATATTTAAGAGGAATATAAAGTAGTATGTTTAATAGGAATATGAAGTAGTATTTTTTAGAGGAATATGAAGTAGTATGTGTAAGAGGAATATGAAGTAGTATTTTTAAGAGGAATATGAAGTTGTATGTTTAAGAGGAATATGAAATAGTATATTTAAGAGGAATATGAAGTAGTATGTTTAAGAGGAATAAGAAGTTGTATGTTTAAGAGGAATATGAAGTAGTATGTTTTAGAGGAATATGAAGTAGTATATTTAAGAGGAATATAAAGTAATATATTTAAGATGAATATGAAGTAGTATATTTAAGAGGAATATGAAGTTGCATGTTTAAGAGGAATATGAAGTAGTATGTGTAAGAGGAATATGAAGTAGTATATTTTAAGAAGAATATGAAGTAGTATGTTTAAGAGGAATATGAAGTAGTAAGTTTAAGAGGAATAAGATGTAGTATTTTAAGAGGAATAAGAAGTAGTATATTTAAGAGGAATACGAAATAGTATGTTTAAGAGGAATATGAAGTAGTATATTTAAAAGGAATATGAAGTAGTATGTTTAAGAGAAATATGAAGTAGTATGTTTAAGAGGAATATGAAAAAGTATATTTAAGATGAAAATGAAGTAGCATATTTATGAGGAATATGAAGTAGTATGTTTAAGAGGAATATGAAGTAGTATATTTGAGAAAAATATGAAGTAGTATATTTAAGAGAAATATGAAGTAGTATATTTAAGAGGAATATGAAGAAGTTTGTTTAAGAGGAATATGAAGTAGTATGTTTAAGAGGAATTTGAAGTAGTATGTTTAGAGGAATATGAAGTAGTATGTTTAAGAGGAATATTAAGTAGTATGTTTTAGAGGAATATGAAGTTGTATATATAAAAGGACTATGAAGTAGTATGTTTAAGAGGAATAGGAAGTAGTATATTTAAGAGGAATATGAAGTAGTATATTTAAGAGGAATATGAAGTAGCATATTTAATAGGAATATGAAGTAGTATGTATAAGAGGAATATGAAGTAGTATAATTAAGATAAAAATGAAGAGGTATATTTAAGAGGAATATGAAGTAGTATGTTTAAGAGGAATATGAAGTGTTACGTTTAAGAGGAACATGAAGTAGTATGTTTAAGAGGAATATGAAGTAGTATGTTTAAGAGGAATATGAAGTAGTATGTTTAAGAGTAATATGAAGTAGTATGTTTAAGAGGAATATGAAGTAGTATGTTTCAAAGGAATATGAAGTAGTATGTTTAACAAGAATATGAAGTAGTATAATTAAGATAAAAATGAAGTGGTATATTTAAGAGGAATATGAAGTAGTATGTTTAAGAGGAATATGAAGTGTTACGTTTAAGAAGAACATGAAGTAGTATGTTTAAGAGGAATATGAAGTAGTATGTTTAAGAGGAATATGAAGTAGTATGTTTAAGAGTAATATGAAGTAGTATGTTTAAGAGGAATATGAAGTAGTATGTTTCAGAGGAATATGAAGTAGTATGTTTAACAGGAATATGAAGTAGTATGTTTAAGAGGAATATGAAGTAGTATATTTAAGAGGAATATGAAGTAGTATGTTTAAGAGAAATATAAAGTAATATGCTTAAGAGGAATATGAAGTAGTATATTTAGGAGGAATATGAAGTAGTATATTTAAGAGGAATATGAAGTAGTATGTTTAAGAGGAATATGAAGTAGTATTTTTTAGAGGAATATGAAGTAGTATGCCTAAGAGGAATATAAAGTAGTATATTTAAGAGGAATATGAAGAAGTTTGTTTAAGAGGAATATGAAGTAGTATGTTTAAGAGGAATTTGAAGTAGTATGTTTAGAGGAATATGAAGTAGTATGTTTAAGAGGAATATTAAGTAGTATGTTTTAGAGGAATATGAAGTTGTATATATAAAAGGACTATGAAGTAGTATGTTTAAGAGGAATAGGAAGTAGTATATTTAAGAGGAATATGAAGTAGTATATTTAAGAGGAATATGAAGTAGCATATTTAAGAGGAATATGAAGTAGTATGTTTAAGAGGAATATAAAGTAGTATAATTAAGATAAAAATGAAGTGGTATATTTAAGAGGAATATGAAGTAGTATGTTTAAGAGGAATATGAAGTGTTACGTTTAAGAGGAACATGAAGTAGTATGTTTAAGAGGAATATGGAGTAGTATGTTTAAGAGGAATATGAAGTAGTATGTTTAAGAGTAATATGAAGTAGTATGTTTAAGAGGAATATGAAGTAGTATGTTTCAGAGGAATATGAAGTAGTATATTTAAGAGGAATATGAAGTAGTATGTTTAAGAGAAATATAAAGTAATATGCTTAAGAGGAATATGAAGTAGTATATTTAAGAGGAATATGAAGTAGTATATTTAAGAGGAATATGAAGTAGTATGTTTAAGAGGAATATGAAGTAGTATTTTTTAGAGGAATATGAAGTAGTATGTGTAAGAGGAATATGAAGTAGTATTTTTAAGAGGAATATGAAGTTGTATGTTTAAGAGGAATATGAAATAGTATATTTAAGAGGAATATGAAGTAGTATGTTTAAGAGGAATAAGAAGTTGTATGTTTAAGAGGAATATGAAGTAGTATGTTTTAGAGGAATATGAAGTAGTATGTTTAAGAGAAATATAAAGTAATATGCTTAAGAGGAATATGAAGTAGTATATTTAAGAGGAATATGAAGTAGTATATTTAAGAGGAATATGAAGTAGTATGTTTAAGAGGAATATGAAGTAGTATTTTTTAGAGGAATATGAAGTAGTATGTGTAAGAGGAATATGAAGTAGTATTTTTTAGAGGAATATGAAGTAGTATGTGTAAGAGGAATATGAAGTAGTATATTTTAAGAAGAATATGAAGTAGTATGTTTAAGAGGAATATGAAGTAGTAAGTTTAAGAGGAAAAAGTTTAAATATATGAAGTAGTATGTTTAAGAGGAATTTGAAGTAGTATGTTTAGAGGAATATGAAGTAGTATGTTTAAGAGGAATATTAAGTAGTATGTTTTAGAGGAATATGAAGTTGTATATATAAAAGGACTATGAAGTAATATGTTTAAGAGGAATAGGAAGTAGTATATTTAAGAGGAATATGAAGTAGTATATTTAAGAGGAATATGAAGTAGCATATTTAAGAGGAATATGAAGTAGTATGTTTAAGAGGAATATGAAGTAGTATAATTAAGATAAAAATGAAGTGGTATATTTAAGAGGAATATGAAGTAGTATGTTTAAGAGGAATATGAAGTGCTACGTTTAAGAGGAACATGAAGTAGTATGTTTAAGCGGAATATGAAGTAGTATGTTTAAGAGGAATATGAAGTAGTATGTTTAAGAGTAATATGAAGTAGTATGTTTAAGAGGAATATGAAGTAGTATGTTTCAGAGGAATATGAAGTAGTATGTTTAACAGGAATATGAAGTAGCATGTTTAAGAGGAATATGAAGTAGTATATTTAAGAGGAATATGAAGTAGTATGTTTAAGAGAAATATAAAGTAATATGCTTAAGAGGAATATGAAGTAGTATATTTAAGAGGAATATGAAGTAGTATATTTAAGAGGAATATGAAGTAGTATGTTTAATAGGAATATGAAGTAGTATTTTTTAGAGGAATATGAAGTAGTATGTGTAAGAGGAATATGAAGTAGTATTTTTAAGAGGAATATGAAGTTGTATGTTTAAGAGGAATATGAAATAGTATATTTAAGAGGAATATGAAGTAGTATGTTTAAGAGGAATTAGAAGTTGTATGTTTAAGAGGAATATGAAGTAGTATGTTTTAGAGGAATATGAAGTAGTATATTTAAGAGGAATATAAAGTAATATATTTAAGATGAATATGAAGTAGTATATTTAAGAGGAATATGAAGTTGCATGTTTAAGAGGAATATGAAGTAGTATGTGTAAGAGGAATATGAAGTAGTATATTTTAAGAAGAATATGAAGTAGTATGTTTAAGAGGAATATGAAGTAGTAAGTTTAAGAGGAATAAGATGTAGTATGTTTAAGAGGAATAAGAAGTAGTATATTTAAGAGGAATACGAAATAGTATGTTTAAGAGGAATATGAAGTAGTATATTTAAAAGGAATATGAAGTAGTATGTTTAAGAGAAATATGAAGTAGTATGTTTAAGAGGAATATGAAGAAGTATATTTAAGATGAAAATGAAGTAGCATATTTATGAGGAATATGAAGTAGTATGTTTAAGAGGAATATGAAGTAGTATATTTGAGAAAAATATGAAGTAGTATATTTAAGAGAAATATGAAGTAGTATATTTAAGAGGAATATGAAGAAGTTTGTTTAAGAGGAATATGAAGTAGTATGTTTAAGAGGAATTTGAAGTAGTATGTTTAGAGGAATATGAAGTAGTATGTTTAAGAGGAATATTAAGTAGTATGTTTTAGAGGAATATGAAGTTGTATATATAAAAGGACTATGAAGTAGTATGTTTAAGAGGAATAGGAAGTAGTATATTTAAGAGGAATATGAAGTAGTATATTTAAGAGGAATATGAAGTAGCATATTTAAGAGGAATATGAAGTAGTATGTTTAAGAGGAATATCAAGTAGTATAATTAAGATAAAAATGAAGTGGTATATTTAAGAGGAATATGAAGTAGTATGTTTAAGAGGAATATGAAGTAGTATGTTTAAGAGTAATATGAAGTAGTATGTTTAAGAGGAATATAAAGTAGTATGTTTCAAAGGAATATGAAGTAGTATGTTTCAAAGGAATATGAAGTAGTATGTTTAACAGGAATATGAAGTAGTATAATTAAGATAAAAATGAAGTGGTATATTTAAGAGGAATATGAAGTAGTATGTTTAAGAGGAATATGAAGTGTTACGTTTAAGAAGAACATGAAGTAGTATGTTTAAGAGGAATATGAAGTAGTATGTTTAAGAGGAATATGAAGTAGTATGTTTAAGAGTAATATGAAGTAGTATGTTTAAGAGGAATATGAAGTAGTATGTTTCAGAGGAATATGAAGTAGTATGTTTAACAGGAATATGAAGTAGTATGTTTAAGAGGAATATGAAGTAGTATATTTAAGAGGAATATGAAGTAGTATGTTTAAGAGAAATATAAAGTAATATGCTTAAGAGGAATATGAAGTAGTATATTTAAGAGGAATATGAAGTAGTATATTTAAGAGGAATATGAAGTAGTATGTTTAAGAGGAATATGAAGTAGTATTTTTTAGAGGAATATGAAGTAGTATGCCTAAGAGGAATATGAAGTAGTATATTTAAGAGGAATATGAAGAAGTTTGTTTAAGAGGAATATGAAGTAGTATGTTTAAGAGGAATTTGAAGTAGTATGTTTAGAGGAATATGAAGTAGTATGTTTAAGAGGAATATTAACTAGTATGTTTTAGAGGAATATGAAGTTGTATATATAAAAGGACTATGAAGTAGTATGTTTAAGAGGAATAGGAAGTAGTATATTTAAGAGGAATATGAAGTAGTATATTTAAGAGGAATATGAAGTAGCATATTTAAGAGGAATATGAAGTAGTATGTTTAAGAGGAATATGAAGTAGTATAATTAAGATAAAAATGAAGTGGTATATTTAAGAGGAATATGAAGTAGTATGTTTAAGAGGAATATGAAATGTTACGTTTAAGAGGAGCATGAAGTAGTATGTTTAAGAGGAATATGAAGTAGTATGTTTAAGAGGAATATGAAGTAGTATGTTTAAGAGTAATATGAAGTAGTATGTTTAAGAGGAATATGAAGTAGTATGTTTCAGAAGAATATGAAGTAGTATGTTTAACAGGAATATGAAGTAGTATGTTTAAGAGGAATATGAAGTAGTATATTTAAGAGGAATATGAAGTAGTATGTTTAAGAGAAATATAAAGTAATATGCTTAAGAGGAATATGAAGTAGTATATTTAAGAGGAATATGAAGTAATATATTTAAGAGGAATATGAAGTAGTATGTTTAAGAGGAATATGAAGTAGTATTTTTTAGAGGAATATGAAGTAGTATGTGTAAGAGGAATATGAAGTAGTATTTTTAAGAGGAATATGAAGTTGTATGTTTAAGAGGAATATGAAATAGTATATTTAAGAGGAATATGAAGTAGTATGTTTAAGAGGAATAAGAAGTTGTATGTTTAAGAGGAATATGAAGTAGTATGTTTTAGAGGAATATGAAGTAGTATATTTAAGAGGAATATAAAGTAATATATTTAAGATGAATATGAAGTAGTATATTTAAGAGGAATATGAAGTTGCATGTTTAAGAGGAATATGAAGTAGTATGTGTAAGAGGAATATGAAGTAGTATATTTTAAGAAGAATATGAAGTAGTATGTTTAAGAGGAATATGAAATAGTAAGTTTAAGAGGAATAAGATGTAGTATGTTTAAGAGGAATAAGAAGTAGTATATTTAAGAGGAATACGAAATAGTATGTTTAAGAGGAATATGAAGTAGTATATTTAAAAGGAATATGAAGTAGTATGTTTAAGAGAAATATGAAGTAGTATGTTTAAGAGGAATATGAAGAAGTATATTTAAGATGAAAATGAAGTAGCATATTTATGAGGAATATGAAGTAGTATGTTTAAGAGGAATATGAAGTAGTATATTTAAGAAAAATATGAAGTAGTATGTTTAAGAGGAATATGAAGTAGCATGTTTAAGAGGAATATGAAGTAGTATGTTTAAGAGGAATATGAAGTATTATGAAGTGGTATATTTAAGAGGAATATGAAGTAGTATATTTAAGAGGAATATGAAGTAGTATATTTAAAAGGAATATGAAGTAGTATGTTTAAGAGGAATATGAAGTAGTATGTTTAAGAGGAATATGAAGTAGTATGTTTAAGAGGAATATGAAGTAGTATGTTTAAGAGGAATATGAAGTTGTATGTTTAAGAGGAATATGAAGTAGTATATTTAAGAGGAATATGAAGTAGTATATTTAAGAGGAATATGAAGTAGTATGTTTAAGAGGAATATGAAGTAGTATGTTGAAGAGGAATATGAAGTAATATATTTAAGAGGCATATGAAGTAGTATGTTTAAGAGGAATATGAAGTACTATATTTAAGAGGAATATGAATTAGTATATTTAAGAGGTTTATGAAGTAGTATATTTAAGAGGAATATGAAGTAGTATGTATAAGAGAAATATGAAGTAGTATATTTAAGATGAAAATGAAGCAGTATGCTTAAGAGGAATATGAGGAAGTATATTTAAGAGGAATATGAAGTAGTATATTTAAGAGGAATATGAAGTAGTATGTTTAAGAGGAATATGAAGTAGTTTTTTAAGAGGAATATGCAGTAGTATATTTAAGAGGAATATGAAGTAGTATATTTAAGAGGAATATGAAGTAGTATGTTTAAGAGGAATATGAAGTAGTATGTTTAAGTGGAATATGAAGTAGTATATTTAAGAGGAATATGAAGTAGTATGTTTAAGACGATTATGAAGTTGTATGTTTAAGAGGAATATGAAGTAGTATGTTTAAGAGGAATACGAAGTAGTATGTTAAAGAGGAATATGAAGTAGCATGTTTAAGAGTAATATGAAGTAGTATGTTTAAGAGGAATATGAAGTAGTATGTTTAAGAGGAATATGAAGTATTAAGTTTAAGAGGAATATGAAGTAGTATTTTTAAGAGGAATATGAAGTAGTATATTTAAGAGGAATATGAAGTAGTATATTTAAGAGGAATATGAATTAGTATGTTTAAGGGGAATATGAAGTAGTATGCTTAAGAGGAATATGAGGTAGTATATTTAAGAGGAATATGAAGTAGTATATTTAAGAGGAATATGAAATAGTATGTTTAAGAGGAATATGAAGTAGTTGTTTAAGAGGAATATGCAGTAGTATATTTAAGAGGAATATGAAGTAGTATATTTAAGAGGAATATGAAGTAATATGTTTAAGAGGAATATGAAGTAGTAAGTTTAAGAGGAATATTAAGTAGTATATTTAAGAGGAATATTAAGTATTATGTTTTACAGGAATATGAAGTTGTATATATAAAAGGAATATGAAGTAGTATGTTTAAGAGGAATAGGAAGTGGTATATTTAAGAGGAATATGAAGTAGTATATTTAGGAGGAATATGAAGTAGCATATTTAAGAGGAATATGAAGTAGTATGTTTAAGAGGAATATGAAGTAGTATAATTAAGATAAAAATGAAGTGGTATATTTAAGAGGAATATGAAGTAGTATGTTTAAGACGAATATGAAGTAGTATGTTTAAGAGGAATATGAAGTAGTATGTTTAAGAGGAATATGAAGTAGTATTTTTAAGAGCAATATGAAGTAGTATGTTTAAGAGTAATATAAAGTAGTATGTTTAAGAGGATTATGAAGTAGTATGTTTCAGAGGAATATGAAGTAGTATGTTTAACAGGAATATGAGGTAGTATGTTTAAGAGGAATATGAAGTAGTATATTTAAGAGGAATATGAAGTAGTATGTTTAAGAGAAATATGAAGTAATATGCTTAAGGGGAATATGAAGTAGTATATTTAAGAGGAATATGAAGTAGTATATTTAAGAGGCATATGAAGTAGTATATTTAAGAGGAATATGAAGTAGTATTTTTTAGAGGAATATGAAGTAGTATGTGTAAGAGGAATATGAAGTAGTATTTTTAAGAGGAATATGAAGTTGTATGTTTAAGAGGAATATGAATTAATATATTTAAGAGGAATATGAAGTAGTATGTTTAAGAGGAATAAGAAGTAGTATGTTTAAGAGGAATATGAAGTATTATGTTTTAGAGGAATATGAAGTAGTATATTTAAGAGGAATATGAAGTAATATATTTAAGATGAATATGAAGGAGTATATTTAAGAGGAATATGAAGTTGCATGTTTAAGAGGAATATGAAGTAGTATGTGTAAGAGGAATATGAAGTAGTATATTTTAAGAAGAATATGAAGTAGTATGTTTAAGAGGAATATGAAGTAATAAGTTTAAGAGGAATAAGATGTAGTATGTTTAAGAGGAATAAGAAGTAGTATGTTTAAGAGGAATATGAAATAGTATGTTTAAGAGGAATATGAAGTAGTATATTTAAGAGGAATATGAAGTAGTATGTTTAAGAGAAATATGAAGTAGTATGTTTAAGAGGAATATGAAGAAGTATATTTAAGATGAAAATGAAGTAGTATACTTATGAAGAATATGAAGTAGTATGTTTAAGAGGAATATGAAGTAGTATATTTGAGAAAAATATGAAGTAGTATATTTAAGAGAAATATGAAGTTGTATATTTAAGAGGAATATGAAGTTGTTTGATTAAGAGGAATATGAAGTAGAATGTTTAAGAGGAATATGAAGTAATATGTTTAAGAGGAATATGAAGTAGTATATTTAAGAGGAATATAAAGTAGTATGTTTAAGAGGAATATGAAGTAGTATGTTTAAGAGGAATATAAAGTAGCATGTTTAAGAGGAATATGAAGTAGAATGTTTAAGAGGAATATGAAGTATTATGTTTAAGAGGAATATGAAGTAGTATGTTTAAGAGGAATATGAAGTGGTATATTTAAGAGGAATATGAAGTAGTATATTTAAGAGGAATATGAAGTAGTATATTTAAGAGGAATACGAAGTAGTATGTTTAAGAGGAATATGAAGTAGTATGTTTAAGAGGAATATGAAGTAGTATGTTTAAGAGGAATATGAAGTAGTATGTTTAAGAGGAATATGAAGTTGTATGTTTAAGAGGAATATGAAACAGTATGTTTAAGAGGAATATGAAGTAGTATATTTAAGTGGAATATGAAGTAGTATGTTTAAGAGGAATATGAAGTAGTATGTTTAAAAGAAGTATGAAGTAGAATATTTGAGAAACATATGAAGTAATATATTTAAGAGGAATATGAAGTACTATATTCAAGAGGAATATGAATTAGTATATTTAAGAGGAATATGAAGTAGTATATTTAATAGGAATATGAAGTAGTATGTATAAGAGAAATATGAAGTAGTATATTTAAGATGAAAATGAAGCAGTATGCTTAAGAGGAATATGAGGAAGTATATTTAAGAGGAATATGAAGTAGTATATTTAAGAGGAATATGAAGTAGTATGTTTAAGAGGAATATGAAGAAGTATGTTTAAGAGGAATATGAAGTAGTATGCTTAAGTGGAATATGAAGTAGTATATTTAAGAGGAATATGAAGTAGTATGTTTTAGAGGAATATGAAGTTGTATGTTTAAGAGGAATATGAAGTAGTATGTTTAAGAGGAATATGAAGTAGTATGTTAAAGAGGAATATGAAGCAGCATGTTTAAGAGTAATATGAAGTAGTTTGTTTAAGAGTAATATGAAGTAGTATGTTTAACAGGAATATGAAATATTATGTTTAAGAAGAATATGAAGTAGTATGTTTAAGAGGAATATGAAGTAGTATATTTAAGAGGAATATGAAGTAGTATGTTTAAGGGGGATATGAAGTAGTATATTTAAGAGGAATATGAAGTAGTATGTTTAAGAGGAATATGAAGTAGTATGTTTAAGAGGAATATGAAGTAGTATGTTTAAGAGGAATATGAAGTAGTATGTTTAAGAGGAATACGAAGTAGTATGGTTAAGAGGAATATGAAGTAGTAAGTTTAAGAGGAATATTAAGTAGTATATTTAAGAGGAATATGAAGTAGTATGTTTAAGAGAAATAAGAAGTAGTATGTTTGAGTGGAATATGAAGTAGTATATTTAAGAGAAATATGAAGTAGTATATTTGAGAGGAATATGAAATAGTATGTTTAAGAGGAATATGAAGTAGTATGTATAAGAGGAATATGATGTAGTATATTTTAAAAGGAATATGAAGTAGTATGTTTAAGAGGAATATGAAGTAGTATTTTTAAGAGGAATAAGAAGTGGTATGTTTAAGAGGAATATGAAACAGTATGTTTAAGAGGAATATGAAGTAGTATATTTAAGAGGAATATGAAGTAGTATGTTTAAGAGGAATATGAAGTAGTATGTTTAAAAGAAGTATGAAGTAGAATATTTGAGAAACATATGAAGTAATATATTTAAGAGGAATATGAAGTACATTATTTAAGAGGAATATGAAGTCTTATGTTTAAGAGGAATATGAAATGGTATGTTTAAGAGGAATATGAAGTAGTATGCTTAAGAAGAATTAGAGTAGTATATTTAAGAGGAATATGAAGTAGTATGTTTAAGAGGAATATGAAGTAATATGTTTAAGAGGAATATGAAGTAGTATGTTTAAGAGGAATATAAAGTAGTTTATTTAAGAGGAATATGAAGTTGTATATTTAAGAGGAATAGGAAGTAGTATATTTAAGAGGAATATGAAGTAGTATGTTTAAGAGGAATATTAAGTTGTATGTTTTAGAGGAATATGAAATTGTATATTTAAGAGGAATATGAAGTAGTATGTTTAAGAGGAATATGAAGTAGTTTATTTAAGAGGAATATGAAGTTGTATATTTAAGAGGAATAGGAAGTAGTATATTTGAGAGGAATATGAAGTAGTATGTTTAAGAGGAATATGAAGTAGTATATTTAAGAGGAATTGAAGTAGTATGTTTAAGAGGAATATGAAGTAGTATGTTGAAGAGGAATATGAAGTAATATATTTAAGAGGCATATGAAGTAGTATGTTTAAGAGGAATATGAAGTACTATATTCAAGAGGAATATGAATTAGTATATTTAAGAGGAATATGAAGTAGTATATTTAATAGGAATATGAAGTAGTATGTGTAAGAGAAATATGAAGTAGTATATTTAAGATGAAAATGAAGCAGTATGCTTAAGAGGAATATGAGGAAGTATATTTAAAAGGAATATGAAGTGGTATATTTAAGAGGATTATGAAGTAGTATGTTTAAGAGGAATATGAAGTGGTTTTTTAAGAGGAATATGCAGTAGTATATTTAAGAGGAATATGAAGTAGTATTTTAAGAGGAATATGAAGAAGTATGTTTAAGAGGAATATGAAGTAGTATGCTTAAGTGGAATATGAAGTAGTATATTTAAGAGGAATATGAAGTAGTATGTTTTAGAGGAATATGAAGTTGTATGTTTAAGAGGAATATGAAGTAGTATGTTTAAGAGGAATATGAAGTAGTATGTTAAAGAGGAATATGAAGCAGCATGTTTAAGAGTAATATGAAGTAGTTTGTTTAAGAGTAATATGAAGTAGTATGTTTAACAGGAATATGAAATATTATGTTTAAGAAGAATATGAAGTAGTATGTTTCAGAGGAATATGAAGTAGTATATTTAAGAGGAATATGAAGTAGTATGTTTAAGGGGGATATGAAGTAGTATATTTAAGAGGAATATGAAGTAGTATGTTTAAGAGGAATATGAAGTAGTATGTTTAAGAGGAATATGAAGTAGTATGTTTAAGAGGAATACGAAGTAGTATGGTTAAGAGGAATATGAAGTAGTAAGTTTAAGAGGAATATTAAGTAGTATATTTAAGAGGAATATGAAGTAGTATGTTTAAGAGAAATAAGAAGTAGTATGTTTGAGTGGAATATGAAGTAGTATGTTTAAGAGGAATATGAAGTAGTATATTTAAGAGGAATATGAAGTAGTATATTTAAGAGAAATATGAAGTAGTATATTTGAGAGGAATATGAAATAGTATGTTTAAGAGGAATATGAAGTAGTATGTATAAGAGGAATATGATGTAGTATATTTTAAAAGGAATATGAAGTAGTATGTTTAAGAGGAATATGAAGTAGTATGTTTAAGAGGAATAAGAAGTGGTATGTTTAAGAGGAATATGAAACAGTATGTTTAAGAGGAATATGAAGTAGTATATTTAAGAGGAATATGAAGTAGTATGTTTAAGAGGAATATGAAGTAGTATGTTTAAAAATGTATGAAGTAGAATATTTGAGAAACATATGAAGTAATATATTTAAGAGGAATATGAAGTACATTATTTAAGAGGAATATGAAGTCTTATGTTTAAGAGGAATATGAAATGGTATGTTTAAGAGGAATATGAAGTAGTATGCTTAAGAAGAATTAGAGTAGTATATTTAAGAGGAATATGAAGTAGTATGTTTAAGAGGAATATGAAGTAGTATGTTTACGAGGAATATTAAGTTGTATGTTTTAGAGGAATATGAAATTGTATATTTAAGAGGAATATGAAGTAGTATGTTTAAGAGGAATATGAAGTAGTTTATTTAAGAGGAATATGAAGTTGTATATTTAAGAGGAATAGGAAGTAGTATATTTAAGAGGAATATGAAGTAGTATGTTTAAGAGGAATATGAAGTAGTATAATTAAGACAAAAATGAAGTGATATAATTAAGAGGAATATGAAGTAGTATGCTTAAGAGGAATATGAAGAAGTATGTTTAAGAGGAATATGAAGTAGTATGTTTAAGAGGAATATGAAGTAATATGTTCAAGAGTAATATGAAGTAGTATGTTTAAGAGGAATATGAAGTAGTATATTTAAGAGGAATATGAAGTAGTATGTTTAAGAGATATATGAAGTAATATGTTTAAGAGGAATATGAAGTAGTATTTTTAAGGGAAATATGCAGTAGTATATTTAAGAGGAATATGAAGTAGTGTGTTTAAGAGGAATATGAAGTATTATTTTATAGAGGAATAAGAAGTAGTATGTGTAAGAGGAATATGAAGTTGTATGTTTAAGAGGAATATGAAGTAGCATATTTAAGAGGAATATGAAGTAGTATGTTTAAGAGGAATAAGAAGTAGTATGTTAAAGAGGAATATAAAGTAGTATGTTTAAGAGGAATATGAAGTAGTATATTTAAGAGGAATATGAAGTAGTATATTTAAGATGAATATGAAGTAGTATATTTAAGAGGAATATGAAGTTGTATAGTAAAGAGGAATATAAATTAGTATGTGTAAGAGGAATATGAAGTAGTATATTTTAAGAGGAATATGAAGTAGTATGTTTAAGAGGAATATAAATTAGTAGGTTTAAGAGTAATAAGAAGTAGTATGTTTAAGAGGAATATAAAGTAGTATATTTAAGATGAATATGAAGTAGTATGTTTAAGATAAATATGAAGTAATATGCTTAAGAGGAATATGAAGTAGTATATTTAAGAGGAATATGAAGTAGTATATTTAAGAGGAATATGAAGTAGTATATTTAGGAGGAATATGAAGTAGTATGTTTAAGAGGAATATGAAGTAGTGTGTTTAAGAGGAATATGAAGTAGTATGTTTAAGAGGAATATGAAGTAGTTTGTTTAAGAGGAATATGAAGTAGTATGTTTAAGAGGAATATGAAGTAGTATGTTTAAGAGGAATATGAACTAGTATATTTAAGAGGAATATGAAGTAGTATGTTTAAAAGGAATATGAAGTAATATGTTTAAGAGGAATATGAAGTAGTATGTTTAAGAGAAATATGAAGTAGTATGTTTAATAGAAATAAGAAGTAGTATGTTTAAGAGGAATATGGAGTAGTATATTTAAGAGGAATATGAGATAGTATATGAAAAAGTATATTTAAGAGGAATATGATGTAGTATATTTAAGAGGAATATGAAGTAGTATGTTTAAGAGGAATATGAAGTAGTATGTTTAAGCGGAATATGAAGTAGTATGTTTAAGAGGAATATGAAGTAGTATGTTTAAAAGAAATATGAACTAGTATGTTTAAGAGGAATATGAAGTAGTATGTTTAAGAGAAATATGAAGTAGTATGTTTAAGAGGAATATGAAGTAGTATGTTTAAGAGAAATATGAAGTAGTATATTTAAGAGGAATATGAAGTAGTATGTTTAAGAGAAATATGAAGTAGTATGTTTAAGGGGAATATGAAGTAGTATGTTTAAGAGAAATATGAAGTAGTATGTTTAATAGGAATATGAAGTAGTATGTTTAAGAGGAATATGGAGTAGTATATTTAAGAGAAATATGCAGTAGTATATGAAAAAGTATATTTAAGAGGAATATGATGTAGTATATTTAAGAGGAATATGAAGTAGTATGTCTAAGAGGAATATGAAGTAGTATGTTTAAGAGGAATATATGCAGTATTATATTTAAGAGGAATATGAAGTAGTATATTTAAGAGGAATATGTAGTAGTATGTTTAAGAGGAATATGAAGTAGTATGTTTGAGAGGAATGTGATGTAGTATGTTTCAGAGGAATATGAAGTAGTATATTTAAGAGGCTAATGAAGTAGTATGTTTAAGAAGAATATGAAGTAGTATATTTCAAAGGAATATGAAGTAGTATGTTTAAGAGGAATATGAAGTAGTATGTTTAAGAGGAATATGAAGTAGTATGTTTAAGAGGAATATGAAGTAGTATGTTTAAGAGGAATATGAGGTAGTATGTTTAAGATGAATATGAAGTTGTTTGCTTAAGAGGAATATGAAGTAGTATGTTTAAGAGGAATATGAAGTAGTATGTTTAAGATGAATATGACGTAGAATGTTTAAGAGGAATATGAAGTAGTATGTTTAAGAGGAATATGAAGTAGTATGTTGAAGAGGAATATGAAGTAGTATTTTTAAGAGGAATATGAAGTAGTATGTGTAAGAGGAATATGAAGTAGTATGTTTAAGAGGAATATGAAGTAGTATGTTTAAGAGGAATATGAAGTAGTTTGTTTAAGAGTAATATGAAGTAGTATGTTTAACAGGAATATGAAATATTATGTTTAAGACGAATATGAAGTAGTATGTTTAAGAGGAATATGAAGTAGTATATTTAAGAGGAATATGAAGTAGTATGTTTAAGGGGGATATGAAGTAGTATATTTAAGAGGAATATGAAGTAGTATGTTTAAGAGGAATATGAAGTAGTATGTTTAAGAGGAATATGAAGTAGTATGTTTAAGAGGAATATGAAGTAGTATGTTTAAGAGGAATACGAAGTAGTATGGTTAAGAGGAATATGAAGTAGTAAGTTTAAGAGGAATATTAAGTAGTATATTTAAGAGGAATATGAAGTAGTATGTTTAAGAGAAATAAGAAGTAGTATGTTTGAGTGGAATATGAAGTAGTATGTCTAAGAGGAATATGAAGTAGTATATTTAAGAGGAATATGAAGTAGTATATTTAAGAGAAATATGAAGTAGTATATTTGAGAGGAATATGAAATAGTATGTTTAAGAGGAATATGAAGTAGTATGTATAAGAGGAATATGATGTAGTATATTTTAAAAGGAATATGAAGTAGTATGTTTAAGAGGAATATGAAGTAGTATGTTTAAGAGGAATAAGAAGTGGTATGTTTAAGAGGAATATGAAACAGTATGTTTAAGAGGAATATGAAGTAGTATATTTAAGAGGTATATGAAGTAGTATGTTTAAGAGGAATATGAAGTAGTATGTTTAAAAGAAGTATGAAGTAGAATATTTGAGAAACATATGAAGTAATATATTTAAGAGGAATATGAAGTACATTATTTAAGAGGAATATGAAGTCTTATGTTTAAGAGGAATATGAAATGGTATGTTTAAGAGGAATATGAAGTAGTATGCTTAAGAAGAATTAGAGTAGTATATTTAAGAGGAATATGAAGTAGTATGTTTAAGAGGAATATGAAGTAATATGTTTAAGAGGAATATGAAGTAGTATGTTTAAGAGGAATATGAAGTAGTATGTTTAAGAGGAATATTAAGTTGTATGTTTTAGAGGAATATGAAATTGTATATTTAAGAGGAATATGAAGTAGTATGTTTAAGAGGAATATGAAGTAGTTTATTTAAGAGGAATATGAAGTTGTATATTTAAGAGGAATAGGAAGTAGTATATTTAAGAGGAATATGAAGTAGTATGTTTAAGAGGAATATGAAGTAGTATAATTAAGACAAAAATGAAGTGATATAATTAAGAGGAATATGAAGTAGTATGCTTAAGAGGAATATGAAGAAGTATGTTTAAGAGGAATATGAAGTAGTATGTTTAAGAGGAATATGAAGTAATATGTTCAAGAGTAATATGAAGTAGTATGTTTAAGAGGAATATGAAGTAGTATATTTAAGAGGAATATGAAGTAGTATGTTTAAGAGATATATGAAGTAATATGTTTAAGAGGAATATGAAGTAGTATTTTTAAGGGAAATATGCAGTAGTATATTTAAGAGGAATATGAAGTAGTGTGTTTAAGAGGAATATGAAGTATTATTTTATAGAGGAATAAGAAGTAGTATGTGTAAGAGGAATATGAAGTTGTATGTTTAAGAGGAATATGAAGTAGCATATTTAAGAGGAATATGAAGTAGTATGTTTAAGAGGAATAAGAAGTAGTATGTTAAAGAATAATATAAAGTAGTATGTTTAAGAGGAATATGAAGTAGTATATTTAAGAGGAATATGAAGTAGTATATTTAAGATGAATATGAAGTAGTATATTTAAGAGGAATATGAAGTTGTATATTAAAGAGGAATATAAAGTAGTATGTGTAAGAGGAATATGAAGTAGTATATTTTAAGGGGAATATGAAGTAGTATGTTTAAGAGGAATATAAATTAGTAGGTTTAAGAGGAATAAGAAGTAGTATGTTTAAGAGGAATATGAAGTAGTATATTTAAGATGAATATGAAGTAGTATGTTTAAGATAAATATAAAGTAATATGCTTAAGAGGAATATGAAGTAGTATATTTAAGAGGAATATGAAGTAGTATATTTAAGAGGAATATGAAGTAGTATATTTAGGAGGAATATGAAGTAGTATGTTTAAGAGGAATATGAAGTAGTGTGTTTAAGAGGAATATGAAGTAGTATGTTTAAGAGGAATATGAAGTAGTTTGTTTAAGAGGAATATGAAGTAGTATGTTTAAGAGGAATATGAAGTAGTATGTTTAAGAGGAATATGAACTAGTATATTTAAGAGGAATATGAAGTAGTATGTTTAAAAGGAATATGAAGTAATATGTTTAAGAGGAATATGAAGTAGTATGTTTAAGAGAAATATGAAGTAGTATGTTTAATAGAAATAAGAAGTAGTATGTTTAAGAGGAATATGGAGTAGTATATTTAAGAGGAATATGAGGTAGTATATGAAAAAGTATATTTAAGAGGAATATGATGTAGTATATTTAAGAGGAATATGAAGTAGTATGTTTAAGAGGAATATGAAGTAGTATGTTTAAGAGGAATATGAAGTAGTATGTTTAAGAGGAATATGAAGTAGTATGTTTAAAAGAAATATGAACTAGTATGTTTAAGAGGAATATGAAGTAGTATGTTTAAGAGAAATATGAAGTAGTATGTTTAAGAGGAATATGAAGTAGTATGTTTAAGATAAATATGAAGTAGTATATTTAAGAGGAATATGAAGTAGTATGTTTAAGAGGAATATGAAGTAGTATGTTTAAGGGGAATATGAAGTAGTATGTTTAAGAGAAATATGAAGTAGTATGTTTAATAGGAATATGAAGTAGTATGTTTAAGAGGAATATGGAGTAGTATATTTAAGAGAAATATGCAGTAGTATATGAAAAAGTATATTTAAGAGGAATATGATGTAGTATATTTAAGAGGAATATGAAGTAGTATGTCTAAGAGGAATATGAAGTAGTATGTTTAAGAGGAATATATGCAGCATTATATTTAAGAGGAATATGAAGTAGTATATTTAAGAGGAATATGTAGTAGTATGTTTAAGAGGAATATGAAGTAGTATGTTTGAGAGGAATGTGATGTAGTATGTTTCAGAGGAATATGAAGTAGTATATTTAAGAGGCACATGAAGTAGTATGTTTAAGAAGAATATGAAGTAGTATATTTCAAAGGAATATGAAGTAGTATGTTTAAGAGGAATATGAAGTAGTATGTTTAAGAGGAATATGAAGTAGTATGTTTAAGAGGAATATGAAGTAGTATGTTTAAGAGGAATATGAGGTAGTATGTTTAAGATGAATATGAAGTTGTTTGTTTAAGAGGAATATGAAGTAGTATGTTTAAGAGGAATATGAAGTAGTATGTTTAAGATGAATATGACGTAGAATGTTTAAGAGGAATATGAAGTAGTATGTTTAAGAGGAATATGAAGTAGTATGTTGAAGAGGAATATGAAGTAGTATTTTTAAGAGGAATATGAAGTAGTATGTGTAAGAGGAATATGAAGTAGTATGTTTAAGAGGAATATGAAGTAGTATGTTTAAGAGGAATATGAAGTAGTATGTTTAAGAGTAATATGAAGTAGTATGTTTAAGAGGAATATGAAGTAGTATGTTTAAGAGAAATATGAAGTAATATGCTTAAGAGGAATATGAAGTAGTATATTTAAGAGGAATAAGAAGTAGTATGTTTAAGAGGAATATAAAGCAGTATATTTAAGAGGAATATGAAGCAGTATGTTTAAGAGGAATATGAAGTAGTATGTTTAAGAGGAATATGAAGTAGTATGTTTAAGAGGAATATGAAGTAGTATGTTTAGGAGGAATATGAAGTAGTATGTTTAAGAGGAATATGAAGTAGTATGTTTAAGAGGAATATGAAGTAGTATATTTAAGAGGAATATGAAGTAGTATGTTTAAGAGGAATATGAAGTAGTATGTTTAAGAGGAATATGAAGTAGTATGTTTAAGAGAAATATGAAGTAGTATGTTTAATAAGAATATGAAGTAGTATGTTTAAGAGGAATATGAAGTAGTATATTTAAGAGGAATATGAAGTAGTATATGAAAAAGTATATTTAAGAGAAATATGATGTAGTATATTTAAGAGGAATATGAAGTAGTATGTTTAAGAGGAATATGAAGTAGTATGTTTAAGAGGAATATACAGCAGTATATTTAAGAGGAATATGAAGTAATATATTTAAGAGGAATATGAAGTAGTATGCTTAAGAGGAATTAGAGTAGTATATTTAAGAGGAATATGAAGTAGTATGTTTAAGAGGAATATGAAGTAATATGTTTAAGAGGAATATGAAGTAGTATATTTAAGAGGAATATGAAGTAGTATGTTTAAGAGGAATATTAAGTAGTATGTTTTAGAGGAATATGAAATTGTATATTTAAGAGGAATATGAAGTAGTATGTTTAAGAGGAATATGAAGTAGTTTATTTAAGAGGAATATGAAGTAGTATATTTAAGAGAAATATGAAGTAGTATATTTAAGAGGAATATGAAGTACTATGTTTAAGATGAATATGAAGTAGTATAATTAAGATAAAATGAAGTGGTATAATTAAGAGGAATATGATGTAGTATGCTTAAGAGGAATATGAAGAAGTATATTTAAGGGAAATATGCAGTAGTATATTTTAGAGGAATATGAAGTAGTGTGTTTAAGAGGAATATGAAGTATTATTTTATACAGGAATAAGAAGTAGTATGTGTAAGAGGAATATGAAGTTGTATGTTTAAGAGGAATATGAAGTAGTATATTTAAGAGGAATATGAAGTAGTATGTTTAAGAGGAATAAGAAGTAGTATGTTTAAGAGGAATATGAAGTAGTATGTTTAAGAGGAATATGAAGTAGTATATTTAAGAGGAATATGAAGTAGTATATTTAAGATGAATATGAAGTAGTATATTTAAGAGGAATATGAAGTTGTATATTAAAGAGGAATATAAAGTAGTATGTGTAAGAGGAATATGAAGTAGTATATTTTAAGAGGAATATGAAGTAGTATGTTTAAGAGGAATATAAAGTAGTAGGTTTAAGAGGAGTAAGAAGTAGTATGTTTGAGAGGAATATGAAGTAGTATATTTAAGAGGAATATGAAGTAGTATGTTTAAGAGAAATATGAAGTAATATGCTTAAGAGGAATATGAAGTAGTATATTTAAGAGGAATATGAAGTAGTATGTTTAAGAGGAATATGAAGTAGTGTGTTTAAGAGGAATATGAAGTAGTATGTTTAAGAGGAATATGAAGTAGTTTGTTTAAGAGGAATATGAAGTAGTATGTTTAAGAGGAATATGAAGTAGTATGTTTAGAGGAATATGAACTAGTATATTTAAGAGGAATATGAAGTAGTATGTTTAAGAGGAATATGAAGTAATATGTTTAAGAGGAATATGAAGTAGTATGTTTAATAGAAATAAGAAGTAGTATGTTTAAGAGGAATATGGAGTAGTATATTTAAGAGGAATATGAAGTAGTATATGAAAAAGTATATTTAAGAGGAATATGATGTAGTATATTTAAGAGGAATATGAAGTAGTATGTTTAAGAGGAATATGAAGTAGTATGTTTAAGAGGAATATGCAACAGTTTATTTAAGAGGAATATGAAGCAGTATATTTAAGAGGAATATGAAGTAGTATGTTTAAGAGGAATATGATATAGTATGTTTAAGAGGATTATGAAGTAGTATGTTTAAGAGGAATATGAAGTAGTATGTTTAAAAGAAATAAGAACTAGTATGTTTAAGAGGAATATGAAGTAGTATGTTTAAGAGGAATATGAAGTAGTATGTTTAAGAGGAATATGAAGTAGTATGTTTAAGAGGAATATGAAGTAGTATATTTAAAAGGAATATGAAGTAGTATGTTTAAGAGGAATATGAAGTAGTATGTTAAAGGGGAATATGAAGTAGTATGTTTAAGAGAAATATGAAGTAGTATGTTTAATAGGAATATGAAGTAGTATGTTTAAGAGGAATATGGAGTAGTATATTTAAGAGGAATATGCAGTAGTATATGAAAAAGTATATTTAAGAGGAATATGATGTAGTATATTTAAGAGGAATATGAAGTAGTATGTTTAAGAGGAATATGAAGTAGTATGTTTAAGAGGAATATGCAGCATTATATTTAAGAGGAATATGAAGTAGTATATTTAAGAGGAATATGAAGTAGTATGTTTAAGAGGAATATGAAGTAGTATGTTTGAGAGGAATATGATGTAGTATGTTTCAGAGGAATATGAAGTAGTATATTTAAGAGGCACATGAAGTAGTATGTTTAAGAAGAATATGAAGTAGTATATTTCAAAGGAATATGAAGTAGTATGTTTAAGAGGAATATGAAGTACTATGTTTAAGAGGAATATGAAGTAGTATGTTTAAGAGGAATATGAAGTAGTATGTTTAAGAGGAATATGAAGTAGTATGTTTAAGATGAATATGAAGTTGTTTGTTTAAGAGGAATATGAAGTAGTATGTTTAAGAGGAATATGAAGTAGTATGTTTAAGATGAATATGACGTAGTATGTTTAAGAGGAATATGAAGTAGTATGTTGAAGAGGAATATGAAGTAGTATGTTGAAGAGGAATATGAAGTAGTATTTTTAAGAGGAATATGAAGTAGTATGTTTAAGAGGAATATGAAGTAGTATATTTAAGAGGAATATGAATTAGTATGTTTAAGAGGAATATGAAGTAGTATGTTTAAGAGTAATATGAAGTAGTATGTTTAAGAGGAATATGAAGTAGTATGTTTAAGAGAAATATGAAGTAATATGCTTAAGAGGAATATGAAGTAGTATATTTAAGAGGAATAAGAAGTAGTATTTTTAAGAGGAATATGAAGCAGTATATTTAAGAGGAATATGAAGTAGTATGTTTAAGAGGAATATGAAGTAGTATGTTTAAGAGGAATATGAAGTAGTATGTTTAAGAGGAATATGAAGTAGTATGTTTAAGAGGAATATGAAGTAGTATGTTTAAGAGGAATATGAAGTAGTATGTTTAAGAGGAATATGAAGTAGTATATTTAAGAGGAATATGAAGTAGTATGTTTAAGAGGAATATGAAGTAGTATGTTTAAGAGGAATATGAAGTAGTATGTTTAAGAGAAATATGAAGTAGTATGTTTAATAAGAATATGAAGTAGTATGTTTAAGAGGAATATGAAGTAGTATATTTAAGATGAATATGAAGTAGTATATGAAAAAGTATATTTAAGAGGAATATGATGTAGTATATTTAAGAGGAATATGAAGTAGTATTTTTAAGAGGAATATGAAGTAGTATGTTTAAGAGGAATATGCAGCAGTATATTTAAGAGGAATATGAAGTAATATATTTAAGAGGAATATGAAGTAGTATGTTTAAGAGGAATATGAAGTAGTATTTTTAAGAGGAATATGAAGTAGTATGTTTAAGAGGAATATGAAGTAGTATGTTTAAGAGGAATATGCAGCATTATATAAGAGGAATATGAAGTAGTATATTTAAGAGGAATATGAAGTAGTATGTTTAAGAGGAATATGAAGTAGTATGTTTGAGAGGAATTTGAAGTAGTATGTTTAAGAGGAATATGAAGTAGTATGCTTAAGAGGAATATGAAGTAGTATGTTTAAGATGAACATGAAGATGTTTGTTTAAGAGGAATATGAAGTAGTATGTTTAAGAGGAATATGAAGTAGTATGTTTAAGATGAATATGACGTAGTATGTTTAAGAGGATTATGAAGTAGGATGTTTAAGAGGAATATGAAGTAGTATGTTTAAGAGGAATATGAAGTAGTATTTTTAAGAGGAATATGAAGTAGTATGTTTAAGAGGAATATGAAGTAGTATGTTTAAGAGGAATATGAAGTAGTATGCTTAAGAGGAATATGAAGTAGTATGTTTAAGAGTAATATGAAGTAGTATGTTTAAGAGGAATATGAAGTAGTATGTTTAAGAGAAATATGAAGTAATATGCTTAAGAGGAATATGAAGTAGTATATTTAAGAGGAATAAAAGTAGTATATTTAAGAGGAATATGAAGCAGTATGTTTAAGAGGAATATGAAGTAGTATATTTAAGAGGAATATGAAGTAGTATGTTTAAGAGGAATATGAAGTTAGTATGTTTAAGAGGAATATGAAGTAGTATGTTTAAGAGAAATATGAAGTAGTATGTTTAATAAGAATATGAAGTAGTATGTTTAAGAGGAATATGAAGTAGTATATTTAAGAGGACTATGAAATAGTATATGAAAAAGTATATTTAAAAGGAATATGATGTAGTATATTTAAGAGGAATATGAAGTAGTATGTTTAAGAGGAATATGAAGTAGTATGTTTAAGAGGAATATGCAGCAGTATATTTAAGAGGAATATGAAGTAATATATTTAAGAGGAATATGAAGTAGTATGTTTAAGAGGAATATGAAGTAGTATGTTTAAGAGGCATATGAAGTAGTATGTTTAAGAGGAATATGAAGTAGTATATTTAAGAGGAATATGAAGTAGTATGTTTAAGAGGAATATGAAGTAGTATGTTTAAGAGGAATATGAAGTAGTATGTTTAAGAGAAATATGAAGTAGTATGTTTAATAAGAATATGAAGTAGTATGTTTAAGAGGAATATGAAGTAGTATATTTAAGAGGAATATGAAGTAGTATATGAAAAAGTATATTTAAGAGGAATATGATGTAGTATATTTAAGAGGAATATGAAGTAGTATGTTTAAGAGGAATATGAAGTAGTTTGTTTAAGAGGAATATGCAGCAGTATATTTAAGAGGAATATGAAGTAATATATTTAAGAGGAATATGAAGTAGTATGTTTAAGAGGAATATGAAGTAGTATATTTAAGAGGAATATGAAGTAGTATGTTTAAGAGGAATATGAAGTAGTATGTGTAAGAGGAATATGAAGTAGTATATTTTAAGAGGAATAAGAAGTAGTATGTTAAAGAGGAATATGAAGTTGTATGTTTAAGAGGAATAAGAAGTTGTATGTTTAAGAGGAATATGAAGTAGTATGTTTAAGAGGAATATGAAGTAGTATGTTTAAGAGAAATATGAAGTAATATGCTTAAGAGGAATATGAAGTAGTATATTTAAGAGGAATATGAAGTAGTATGTTTAAGAGGAATATGAAGTAGTATGATTAAGAGGAATATGAAGTAGTATGTTAAGAGGAATATGAAGTAGTATATTTAAGAGGAATATGAAGTAGTATGTTTAAGAGGAATATGAAGTAGTATGTTTAAGAGGAATATGAAGTAGTATGTTTAAGAGAAATATGAAGTAGTATGTTTAATAAGAATATGAAGTAGTATGTTTAAGAGGAATATGAAGTAGTATATTTAAGAGGAATATGAAGTAGTATATGAAAAAGTATATTTAAGAGGAATATGATGTAGTATATTTAAGAGGAATATGAAGTAGTATGTTTAAGAGGAATATGAAGTAGTATGTTTAAGAGGAATATGAAGTAGTATGTTTAAGAGGAATATGAAGTAGTATGTTTAAGAGAAATATTAAGTAGTATGTTTGAGAGGAATATGAAGTAGTATGTTTAAGAGGAATATGAAGTAGTATGTTTAAGAGGAATATGAAGTAGTATGTTTAAGAAGAATATGAAGTAGTATATTTCAGAGGAATATGAAGTAGTATGTTTTAGAGGAATATGTAGTAGTATGTTTAAGAGGAATATGAAGTTGTATGTTTAAGAGGAATATGAAGTAGTATTTTTAAGAGGAATATGAAGTTGTGTGTTTAAGAGGAATATGAAGTAGTATATTTAAGATGAATATGACGTAGTATGTTTAAGAGGAATATGAAGTAGTATGTTTAAGAGGAATATGAAGTAGTATTTTTAAGAGGAATATGAAGTAGTATTTTTAAGAGGAATATGAAGTAGTATGTTTAAGAGGAATATGAGGTAGTATGTTTAAGAGGAATATGAAGTAGTATGTTTAAGAGGAATATGAGGTAGTATGTTTAAGAGTAATATGAAGTGGTATGTTTAAGAGGAATATAATGTAGTATGTTTAAGAGGAATATGAATTAGTATGTTTAAGAGGAATATGAAGTAGTATGTTTAAGAGGAATATGAAGTAGTATATTTAAGAGGAATATGAAGTAGTATGTTTAAGAGAAATATAAAGTAATATGCTTAAGAGGAATATGAAGTAGTATATTTAAGAGGAATATGAAGTAGTATATTTAAGAGGAATATGAAGCAGTATATTTAAGAGGAATATGAAGTAGTATGTTTAAGAGGAATATGAAGTAGTATGTTTAAGCGGAATATGAAGTAGTATGTTTAAGAGGAATATGAAGTAGTATGTTTAAGAGGAATATGAAGTCGTATGTTTAAGAGGAATATGAAGTAGTATGTTTAAGAAAAATATGAAGTAGTATATTTCAGAGGAATATGAAGAAGTATGTTTTAGAGGAATGTGTAGTAGTATGTTTAAGAGGAATATGAAGTTGTATGTTTAAGAGGAATATGAAGTAGTATGTTTAAGAGGAATATGAAGTTGTGTGTTTAAGAGGAATATGAAGTAGTATTTTTAAGAGGAATATGAAGTAGTATGTTTAAGAGGAATATGAGGTAGTATGTTTAAGAGGAATATGAAGTAGTATGTTTAAGAGGAATATGAAGTAGTATGTTTAAGGGTAATATGAAGTGGTATGTTTAAGTGGAATATAATGTAGTATGTTTAAGAGGAATATGAAGTAGTATGTTTAAGAGGAATATGAAGTAGTATGTTTAAGAGGAATATGAAGTAGTATATTTAAGAGGAATATGAAGTAGTATGTTTAAGAGAAATATAAAGTAATATGCTTAAGAGGAATATGAAGTAGTATATTTAAGAGGAATATGAAATAGTATATTTAAGAGGAATATGAAGCAGTATATTTAAGAGGAATATGAAGTAGTATGTTTAAGAGGAATATGAAGTAGTATGTTTAAGCGGAATATGAAGTAGTATGTTTAAGAGGAATATGAAGTAGTATGTTTAAGAGGAATATGAAGTAGTATGTTTAAGAGGAATATGAAGTAGTATGTTTAAGAGGAATATGAAGTAGTATATTTAAGAGGAATATAAAGTAGTATGTTTAAGAGGAATATGAAGTAGTATGTTTAAGAGGAATATGAAGTAGTATGTTTAAGAGAAATATGAAGTAGTATGTTTAATAAGAATATGAAGTAGTATGTTTAAGAGGAATATGAAGTAGTATATTTAAGAGAAATATGAAGTAGTATATGAAAAAGTATATTTAAGAGGATTATGATGTAGTATATTTAAGAGGAATATGAAGAAGTATGTTTAAGAGGAATATGAAGTAGTATGTTTAAGAGGAATATGCAGCAGTATATTTAAGTGGAATATGAAGTAGTATATTTAAAAGGAATATGAAGTAGTATGTTTAAGAGGAATATGAAGTAGTATGTTTAAGAGGAATATGAAGTAGTATGTTTAAGAGGAATATGAAGTAGTATGTTTGAGAGGAATATGAAGTAGTATGTTTCAGAGGAATATGAAGTAGTATGTTTAAGAGGAATATGAAGTAGTATGTTTAAGAGGAATATGAAGTAGTATATTTAAGAGGAATATGAAGTAGTATGTTTAAGGGGAATGTGAAGTTGCATGTTTAAGAGGAATATGAAGTAGTATGTTTAAGAGAAATATGAAGTAGTATGTTTAAAAGGAATATGAAGTAGTATGTTTAAGAGGAATATGAAGTAGTTTATTTAAGAGGAATATGAAGTAGTATGTTTAAGAGGAATATGAAGTAGTATGCTTAAGAAGAATATAAAAAAATATATTTAAGAGGAATATGAAGTAGTATATTTAAGAGGAATATGAAGTAGTATGTTTAAGAGGAATATGAAGTAGTATGTTTAAGAGGAATATGCAGCAGTATATTTAAGAGGAATATGAAGTAGTATATTTAAGAGGAATATGAAGTAGTATGTTTAACAGGAATATGAAGTAGTATGTTTAAGAGGAATATGAAGTAGTATGTTTCAGAGGAATATGAAGTATTATTTTTAAGAGGCATATGAAGTAGAATGTTTAAGAAGAATATGAAGTAGTATATTTCAGAGGAATATGAAGTAGTATATTTAAGAGGAATATGAATTAGAATGTTTAAGAGGAATATAAAGTAGTATATTTAAGATGAAAATGAAGTAGTATATTTAAGAGGAATATGAAGTAGTATGTTTAAGAGGAATATGAAGTAGTATGTTTAAGAGGAATATGAAGTATTATGTTTAAGAGGAATATGAAGTAGTATGTGTAAGAGGATTATGAAGCAGTATTATTAAAAGGAATATGAAGTAGCATGTTTATGAGGAATACGAAGTAGTATATTTAAGAGGAATATGAAGTAGTATATTTAAGAGGAATATGAAGTAGTATATTTAGGAGGAATATGAAGTAGTATATTTAAGAGGAATATGAAGTATTATGTTTAAGAGGAATATGAAGTAGTATGTTTAAGAGGAATATGAAGTGGTATGTTTCAGAGGAATATGAAGTAGTATGTTTAAGAGGAATATGAAGTAGTATGTTTAAGAGGAATATGAAGAAGTATGTTTAAGAGGAATATGAAGTAGTATGTTTAAGAGGAATATGAAGTAGTATATTTAAGAGGAATATGAAGTAGTATATTTAAGAGGAATATGAAGTAGTATGTTTAAGAAGAATATGAAGTAGTATGTTTAAGAGGAATATGAAGTAGTATGTTTAAGAGGAATATGAAGTAGTATATTTAAGAGGAATATGAAGTAGTATGTTTAAGAGGAATATGAAGTATTATGTTTAAGAGGAATATGAAGTGATATGCTTAAGAGGAATATGAAGTAGTATGTTTAAGAGCAATATGAAGTAGTATGTTTAAGAGAAATATGAAGTAGTATGTTTAAGAGGAATTTGAAGTAGTGTACTTAAGAGGAATATGAAGTAGTATGTTTAAGAGGAATATGAAGTAGTATGTTTGAGAGGAATATGAAGTAGTATGTTTCAGAAGAATATGAAGTAGTATATTTAAGTGGCATATGAAGTAGTATGTTTAAGAAGAATATGAAGTAGTATATTTCAAAGGAATATGAAGTAATATGTTTAAGAGGAATATGAAGTAGTATGTTTAAGAGGAATATGAAGTAGTATGTTTAAGAGGAATATGAAGTAGTATGTTTAAGAGGAATATGAAGTAGTATGTTAAAGATGAATATGAAGTAGTTTGTTTAAGAGGAATATGAAGTAGTGTGTTTAAGAGGAATTTGAAGTAGTATGTTTAAGAGGAATATGACGTAGTATGTTTAAGAGGAATATGAAGTAGTATGTTTAAGAGGAATATGAAGTAGTATTTTTAAGAGGAATATGAAGTAGTATTTTTAAGAGGAATATGAAGTAGTATGTTTAAGAGTAATATGAAGTAGTATGTTTAAGAGGAATATGAAGTACTATGTTTAAGAGAAATATGAAGTAGTATGTTTAAGAGGAATATGAAGTTGTATGTTTGAGAGGAATATGAAGTAGTGTGTTTTAGAGGAATATGAAGTAGTATGTTTAAGAGGAATTATAAGTAGTATATTTAAGAGGAATGTGAAGTAGTATGTTTAAGAGGAATAAGAAGTAGTATGTTTAGGAGGAATATGAAGTAGTATGTTTAAGAGGAATATGAAGTAGTATGTTTAAGAGGAATATGAAGTAGTATGTTTAAGAGGAATATGAAGTAGTATATTTAAGAGGAATATAAAGTAGTATGTTTAAGAGGAATATGAAGTAGTATGTTTAAGAGGAATATGAAGTAGTATGTTTAAGAGAAATATGAAGTTGTATGTTTAATAAGAATATGAAGTAGTATGTTTAAGAGGAATATGAAGTAGTATATTTAAGAGGAATATGAAGTAGTATATGAAAAAGTATATTTAAGAGGAATATGATGTAGTATATTTAAGAGGAATATGAAGTAGTATGTTTAAGAGGAATATGAAGTAGTATGTTTAAGAGGAATATGCAGCAGTATATTTAAGTGGAATATGAAGTAGTATACTTAAAAGGAATATGAAGTAGTATGTTTAAGAGGAATATGAAGTAGTATGTTTAAGAGGAATATGAAGTAGTATGTTTAAGAGGAATATGAAGTAGTATGTTTGAGAGGAATATGAAGTAGTATGTTTCAGAGGAATATGAAGTAGTATGTTTAAGAGGAATATGAAGTAGTATGTTTAAGAGGAATATGAAGTAGTATATTTAAGAGGAATATGAAGTAGTATGTTTAAGGGGAATGTGAAGTTGTATGTTTAAGAGGAATATGAAGTAGTATGTTTAAGAGAAATATGAAGTAGTATGTTTAAGAGGAATATGAAGTAGTATGTTTAAGAGGAATATGAAGTAGTTTATTTAAGAGGAATATGAAGTAGTATGTTTAAGAGGAATATGAAGTAGTATGCTTAAGAAGAATATAAAAAAATATATTTAAGAGGAATATGAAGTAGTATATTTAAGAGGAATATGAAGTAGTATGTTTAAGAGGAATATGAAGTAGTATGTTTAAGAGGAATATGCAGCAGTATATTTAAGAGGAATATGAAGTATTATATTTAAGAGGAATATGAAGTAGTATGTTTAACAGGAATATGAAGTAGTATGTTTAAGAGGAATATGAAGTAGTATGTTTCAGAGGAATATGAAGTATTATTTTTAAAAGGCATATGAAGTAGAATGTTTAAGAAGAATATGAAGTAGTATATTTCAGAGGAATATGAAGTAGTATATTTAAGAGGAATATGAATTAGAATGTTTAAGAGGAATATAAAGTAGTATATTTAAGATGAAAATGAAGTAGTATATTTAAGAGGAATATGAAGTAGTATGTTTAAGAGGAATATGAAGTAGTATGTTTAAGAGGAATATGAAGTATTATGTTTAAGAGGAATATGAAGTAGTATGTGTAAGAGGAATATGAAGCAGTATTATTAAAAGGAATATGAAGTAGCATGTTTATGAGGAATACGAAGTAGTATATTTAAGAGGAATATGAAGTAGTATATTTAAGAGGAATATGAAGTAGTATATTTAGGAGGAATATGAAGTAGTATATTTAAGAGGAATATGAAGTATTATGTTTAAGAGGAATATGAAGTAGTATATTTAAGAGGAATATGAAGTAGTATGTTTAAGAGGAATATGAAGTAGTATGATTAAGAGGAATATGAAGTAGTATGTTAAGAGGAATATGAAGTAGTATATTTAAGAGGAATATGAAGTAGTATGTTTAAGAGGAATTAGAGTAGTATATTTAAGAGGAATATGAAGTAGTATGTTTAAGAGGAATATGAAGTAATATGTTTAAGAGGAATATGAAGTAGTATGTTTAAGAGGAATATGAAGTAGTATGTTTAAGAGGAATATTAAGTAGTATGTTTTAGAGGAATATGAAATTGTATATTTAAGAGGAATATGAAGTAGTATGTTTAAGAGGAATATGAAGTAGTTTATTTAAGAGGAATATGAAGTAGTATATTTAAGAGGAATATGAAGTAGTATATTTAAGAGGAATATGAAGTAGTATGTTTAAGATGAATATGAAGTAGTATAATTAAGATAAAAATGAAGTGGTATAATTAAGAGGAATATGAAGTAGTATGCTTAAGAGGAATATGAAGAAGTATGTTTAAGAGTAATATGAAGTAGTATGTTTAAGAGGAATATGAAGTAGTATGTTTAAGAGATATATGAAGTAATATGCTTAAGAGGAATATGAAGTAGTATATTTAAGGGAAATATGCAGTAGTATATTTAAGAGGAATATGAAGTAGTGTGTTTAAGAGGAATATGAAGTATTATTTTATACAGGAATAAGAAGTAGTATGTATAAGAGGAATATGAAGTTGTATGTTTAAGAGGAATATGAAGTAGTATATTTAAGAGGAATATGAAGTAGTATGTTTAAGAGGAATAAGAAGTAGTATGTTTAAGAGGAATATGAAGTAGTATGTTTAAGAGGAATATGAAGTAGTACATTTAAGAGGAATATGAAGTAGTATATTTAAGATGAATATGAAGTAGTATATTTAAGAGGAATATGAAGTTGTATATTAAAGAGGAATATAAAGTAGTATAAGAAGTAGTATGTTTAAGAGGAATATGAAGTAGTATATTTAAGAGGAATATGAAGTAGTATGTTTAAGAGAAATATGAAGTAATATGCTTAAGAGGAATATGAAGTAGTATATTTAAGAGGAATATGAAGTAGTATATTTAAGAGGAATATGAAGTAGTATATTTAGGAGGAATATGAAGTAGTATGTTTAAGAGGAATATGAAGTAGTGTGTTTAAGAGGAATATGAAGTAGTATGTTTAAGAGGAATATGAAGTAGTTTGTTTAAGAGGAATATGAAGTAGTATGTTTAAGAGGAATATGAAGTAGTATATTTAGAGGAATATGAACTAGTATATTTAAGAGGAATATGAAGTAGTATGTTTAAGAGGAATATGAAGTAATATGTTTAAGAGGAATATGAAGTAGTATGTTTAAGAGAAATATGAAGTAGTATGTTTAATAGAAATAAGAAGTAGTATGTTTAAGAGGAATATGGAGTAGTATATTTAAGAGGAATATGAAGTAGTATATGAAAAAGTATATTTAAGAGGAATATGATGTAGTATATTTAAGAGGAATATGAAGTAGTATGTTTAAGAGGAATATGAAGTAGTATGTTTAAGAGGAATATGCAACAGTTTATTTAAGAGGAATATGAAGTAGTATATTTAAGAGGAATATGAAGTAGTATGTTTAAGAGGAATATGATATAGTATGTTTAAGAGGAATATGAAGTAGTATGTTTAAGAGGAATATGAAGTAGTATGTTTAAAAGAAATATGAACTAGTATGTTTAAGAGGAATATGAAGTAGTATGTTTAAGAGGAATATGAAGTAGTATGTTTAAGAGGAATATGAAGTAGTATGTTTAAGAGGAATATGAAGTAGTATATTTAAAAGGAATATGAAGTAGTATGTTTAAGAGGAATATGAAGTAGTATGTTTAAGGGGAATATGAAGTAGTATGTTTAAGAGAAATATGAAGTAGTATGTTTAATAGGAATATGAAGTGGTATGTTTAAGAGGAATATGGAGTAGTATATTTAAGAGGAATATGCAGTAGTATATGAAAAAGTATATTTAAGAGGAATATGATGTAGTATATTTAAGAGGAATATGAAGTAGTATGTTTAAGAGGAATATGAAGTAGTATGTTTAAGAGGAATATGCAGCATTATATTTAAGAGGAATATGAAGTAGTATATTTAAGAGGAATATGAAGTAGTATGTTTAAGAGGAATATGAAGTAGTATGTTTGAGAGGAATATAATGTAGTATGTTTCAGAGGAATATGAAGTAGTATATTTAAGAGGCACATGAAGTAGTATGTTTAAGAAGAATATGAAGTAGTATATTTCAAAGGAATATGAAGTAGTATGTTTAAGAGGAATATGAAGTAGTATGTTTAAGAGGAATATGAAGTAGTATGTTTAAGAGGAATATGAAGTAGTATGTTTAAGAGGAATATGAAGTAGTATGTTTAAGATGAATATGAAGTTGTTTGTTTAAGAGGAATATGAAGTAGTATGTTTAAGAGGAATATGAAGTAGTATGTTTGAATATGACGTAGTATGTTTAAGAGGAATATGAAGTAGTATGTTTAAAAGAAATATGAACTAGTATGTTTAAGAGGAATATGAAGTAGTATGTTTAAGAGGAATATGAAGTAGTATGTTTAAGAGGAATATGAAGTAGTATGTTTAAGAGGAATATGAAGTAGTATATTTAAAAGGAATATGAAGTAGTATGTTTAAGAGGAATATGAAGTAGTATGTTTAAGGGGAATATGAAGTAGTATGTTTAAGAGAAATATGAAGTAGTATGTTTAATAGGAATATGAAGTGGTATGTTTAAGAGGAATATGGAGTAGTATATTTAAGAGGAATATGCAGTAGTATATGAAAAAGTATATTTAAGAGGAATATGATGTAGTATATTTAAGAGGAATATGAAGTAGTATGTTTAAGAGGAATATGAAGTAGTATGTTTAAGAGGAATATGCAGCATTATATTTAAGAGGAATATGAAGTAATATATTTAAGAGGAATATGAAGTAGTATGTTTAAGAGGAATATGAAGTAGTATTTTTAAGAGGAATATGAAGTAGTATGTTTAAGAGGAATATGAAGTAGTATGTTTAAGAGGAATATGCAGCATTATATAAGAGGAATATGAAGTAGTATATTTAAGAGGAATATGAAGTAATATGTTTAAGAGGAATATGAAGTAGTATGTTTAAGAGAAATATGAAGTAGTATGTTTAATAGAAATAAGAAGTAGTATGTTTAAGAGGAATATGGAGTAGTATATTTAAGAGGAATATGAAGTAGTATATGAAAAAGGATATTTAAGAGGAATATGATGTAGTATATTTAAGAGGAATATGAAGTAGTATGTTTAAGAGGAATATGAAGTAGTATGTTTAAGAGGAATATGCAACAGTTTATTTAAGAGGAATATGAAGTAGTATATTTAAGAGGAATATGAAGTAGTATGTTTAAGAGGAATATGATATAGTATGTTTAAGAGGAATATGAAGTAGTATGTTTAAGAGGAATATGAAGTAGTATGTTTAAAAGAAATATGAACTAGTATGTTTAAGAGGAATATGAAGTAGTATGTTTAAGAGGAATATGAAGTAGTATGTTTAAGAGGAATATGAAGTAGTATGTTTAAGAGGAATATGAAGTAGTATATTTAAAAGGAATATGAAGTAGTATGTTTAAGAGGAATATGAAGTAGTATGTTTAAGGGGAATATGAAGTAGTATGTTTAAGAGAAATATGAAGTAGTATGTTTAATAGGAATATGAAGTGGTATGTTTAAGAGGAATATGGAGTAGTATATTTAAGAGGAATATGCAGTAGTATATGAAAAAGTATATTTAAGAGGAATATGATGTAGTATATTTAAGAGGAATATGAAGTAGTATGTTTAAGAGGAATATGAAGTAGTATGTTTAAGAGGAATATGCAGCATTATATTTAAGAGGAATATGAAGTAGTATATTTAAGAGGAATATGAAGTAGTATGTTTAAGAGGAATATGAAGTAGTATGTTTGAGAGGAATATAATGTAGTATGTTTCAGAGGAATATGAAGTAGTACGTGTATATTTAAGAGGCACATGAAGTAGTATGTTTAAGAAGAATATGAAGTAGTATATTTCAAAGGAATATGAAGTAGTATGTTTAAGAGGAATATGAAGTAGTATGTTTAAGAGGAATATGAAGTAGTATGTTTAAGAGGAATATGAAGTAGTATGTTTAAGAGGAATATGAAGTAGTATGTTTAAGATGAATATGAAGTTGTTTGTTTAAGAGGAATATGAAGTTGTATGTTTAAGAGGAATATGAAGTAGTATGTTTAAGATGAATATGACGTAGTATGTTTAAGAGGAATATGAAGTAGTATGTTTAAGAGGAATATGAAGTAGTATGTTGAAGAGGAATATGAAGTAGTATTTTTAAGAGGAATATGAAGTAGTATGTTTAAGAGGAATATGAAGTAGTATATTTAAGAGGAATATGAATTAGTATGTTTAAGAGGAATATGAAGTAGTATGTTTAAGAGGAATATGAAGTAGTATGTTTAAGAGGAATATGAAGTAGTATGTTTAAGAGGAATAAGAAGTAGTATGTTTAAGAGGAATATGAAGTAGTATATTTAAGAGGAATATGAAGTAGTATGTTTAAGAGGAATATGAAGTTAGTATGTTTAAGAGGAATATGAAGTAGTATATTTAAGAGGAATATGAATTAGTATGTTTAAGAGGAATATGAAGTAGTATGTTTAAGAGTAATATGAAGTAGTATGTTTAAGAGGAATATGAAGTAGTATGTTTAAGAGAAATATGAAGTAATATGCTTAAGAGGAATATGAAGTAGCATATTTAAGAGGAATAAGAAGTAGTATTTTTAAGAGGAATATGAAGCAGTATATTTAAGAGGAATATGAAGTAGTATGTTTAAGAGGAATATGAAGTAGTATGTTTAAGAGGAATATGAAGTAGTATGTTTAAGAGAAATATGAAGTAGTATGTTTAATAAGAATATGAAGTAGTATGTTTAAGAGGAATATGAAGTAGTATATTTAAGAGGAATATGAAGTAGTATATGAAAAAGTATATTTAAGAGGAATATGATGTAGTATATTTAAGAGGAATATGAAGTAGTATGTTTAAGAGGAATATGAAGTAGTATGTTTAAGAGGAATATGCAGCAGTATATTTAAGAGGAATATGAAGTAATATATTTAAGAGGAATATGAAGTAGTATGTTTAAGAGGAATATGAAGTAGTATTTTTAAGAGGAATATGAAGTAGTATGTTTAAGAGGAATATGAAGTAGTATGTTTAAGAGGAATATGCAGCATTATATAAGAGGAATATGAAGTAGTATATTTAAGAGGAATATGAAGTAGTATGTTTAAGAGGAATATGAAGTAGTATGTTTGAGAGGAATTTGAAGTAGTATGTTTAAGAGGAATATGAAGTAGTATGTTTAAGAGGAATATGAAGTAGTATGTTTAAGATGAATATGAAGTTGTTTGTTTAAGAGGAATATGAAGTAGTATGTTTAAGAGGAATATGAAGTAGTATGTTTAAGATGAATATGACGTAGTATGTTTAAGAGGAATATGAAGTAGTATGTTTAAGAGGAATATGAAGTAGTATGTTTAAGAGGAATATGAAGTAGTATTTTTAAGAGGAATATGAAGTAGTATGTTTAAGAGGAATATGAAGTAGTATGTTTAAGAGGAATATGAAGTAGTATGCTTAAGAGGAATATGAAGTAGTATGTTTAAGAGTAATATGAAGTAGTATGTTTAAGAGGAATATGAAGTAGTATGTTTAAGAGAAATATGAAGTAATATGCTTAAGAGGAATATGAAGTAGTATATTTAAGAGGAATAAGAAGTAGTATATTTAAGAGGAATATGAAGCAGTATATTTAAGAGGAATATGAAGTAGTATGTTTAAGAGGAATATGAAGTAGTATGTTTAAGAGGAATATGAAGTAGTATGTTTAAGAGGAATATGAAGTAGTATGTTTAAGAGGAATATGAAGTAGTATGTTTAAGAGGAATAAGAAGTAGTATGTTTAAGAGGAATATGAAGTAGTATATTTAAGAGGAATATGAAGTAGTATGTTTAAGAGGAATATGAAGTTAGTATGTTTAAGAGGAATATGAAGTAGTATGTTTAAGAGAAATATGAAGTAGTATGTTTAATAAGAATATGAAGTAGTATGTTTAAGAGGAATATGAAGTAGTATATTTAAGAGGACTATGAAGTAGTATATGAAAAAGTATATTTAAAAGGAATATGATGTAGTATATTTAAGAGGAATATGAAGTAGTATGTTTAAGAGGAATATGAAGTAGTATGTTTAAGAGGAATATGCAGCAGTATATTTAAGAGGAATATGAAGTAATATATTTAAGAGGAATATGAAGTAGTATGTTTAAGAGGAATATGAAGTAGTATGTTTAAGAGGCATATGAAGTAGTATGTTTAAGAGGAATATGAAGTAGTATATTTAAGAGGAATATGAAGTAGTATATTTAAGAGGAATATGAAGTAGTATGTGTAAGAGGAATATGAAGTAGTATATTTTAAGAGGAATAAGAAGTAGTATGTTAAAGAGGAATATGAAGCTGTATGTTTAAGAGGAATAAGAAGTTGTATGTTTAAGAGGAATATGAAGTAGTATGTTTAAGAGGAATATGAAGTAGTATGTTTAAGAGAAATATTAAGTAATATGCTTAAGAGGAATATGAAATAGTATATTTAAGAGGAATATGAAGTAGTATGTTTAAGAGGAATATGAAGTAGTATGATTAAGAGGAATATGAAGTAGTATGTTAAGAGGAATATGAAGTAGTATATTTAAGAGGAATATGAAGTAGTATGTTTAAGAGGAATATGAAGTAGTATGTTTAAGAGGAATATGAAGTAGTATGTTTAAGAGAAATATGAAGTAGTATGTTTAATAAGAATATGAAGTAGTATGTTTAAGAGGAATATGAAGTAGTATATTTAAGAGGAATATGAAGTAGTATATGAAAAAGTATATTTAAGAGGAATATGATGTAGTATATTTAAGAGGAATATGAAGTAGTATGTTTAAGAGGAATATGAAGTAATATGTTTAAGAGGAATATGAAATAGTATGTTTAAGAGGAATATGAAGTAGTATGTTTAAGAGAAATATTAAGTAGTATGTTTGAGAGGAATATGAAGTAGTGTGTTTAAGAGGAATATGAAGTAGTATGTTTAAGAGGAATATGAAGTAGTATGTTTAAGAAGAATATGAAGTAGTATATTTCAGAGGAATATGAAGTAGTATGTTTTAGAGGAATATGTAGTAGTATGTTTAAGAGGAATATGAAGTTGTATGTTTAAGAGGAATATGAAGTAGTATGTTTAAGAGGAATATGAAGTTGTGTGTTTAAGAGGAATATGAAGTAGTATGTTTAAGATGAATATGACGTAGTATGTTTAAGAGGAATATGAAGTAGTATGTTTAAGAGAAATATGAAGTAGTATTTTTAAGAGGAATATGAAGTAGTATTTTTAAGAGGAATATGAAGTAGTATGTTTAAGAGGAATATGAGGTAGTATGTTTAAGAGGAATATGAAGTAGTATGTTTAAGAGGAATATGAAGTAGTATGTTTAAGAGGAATATGAGGTAGTATGTTTAAGAGTAATATGAAGTGGTATATTTAAGAGGAATATAATGTAGTATGTTTAAGAGGAATATGAATTAGTATGTTTAAGAGGAATATGAAGTAGTATGTTTAAGAGGAATATGAAGTAGTATATTTAAGAGGAATATGAAGTAGTATGTTTAAGAGAAATATAAAGTAATATGCTTAAGAGGAATATGAAGTAGTATATTTAAGAGGAATATGAAGTAGTATATTTAAGAGGAATATGAAGCAGTATATTTAAGAGGAATATGAAGTAGTATGTTTAAGAGGAATATGAAGTAGTATGTTTAAGCGGAATATGAAGTAGTATGTTTAAGAGGAATATGAAGTAGTATGTTTAAGAGGAATATAAAGTAGTATGTTTAAGAGGAATATGAAGTAGTATGTTTAAGAAAAATATGAAGTAGTATATTTCAGAGGAATATGAAGAAGTATGTTTTAGAGGAATATGTAGTAGTATGTTTAAGAGGAATATGAAGTTGTATGTTTAAGAGGAATATGAAGTAGTATGTTTAAGAGGAATATGAAGTTGTGTGTTTAAGAGGAATATGAAGTAGTATTTTTAAGAGGAATATGAAGTAGTATGTTTAAGAGGAATATGAGGTAGTATGTTTAAGAGGAATATGAAGTAGTATGTTTAAGAGGAATATGAAGTAGTATGTTTAAGGGTAATATGAAGTGGTATGTTTAAGTGGAATATAATGTAGTATGTTTAAGAGGAATATGAAGTATTATGTTTAAGAGGAATATGAAGTAGTATGTTTAAGAGGAATATGAAGTAGTATATTTAAGAGGAATATGAAGTAGTATGTTTAAGAGAAATATAAAGTAATATGCTTAAGAGGAATATGAAGTAGTATATTTAAGAGGAATATGAAATAGTATATTTAAGAGGAATATGAAGCAGTATATTTAAGAGGAATATGAAGTAGTATGTTTAAGAGGAATATGAAGTAGTATGTTTAAGCGGAATATGAAGTAGTATGTTTAAGAGGAATATGAAGTAGTATGTTTAAGAGGAATATAAAGTAGTATGTTTAAGAGGAATATGAAGTAGTATGTTTAAGAGGAATATGAAGTAGTATGTTTAAGAGGAATATAAAGTAGTATGTTTAAGAGGAATATGAAGTAGTATGTTTAAGAAAAATATGAAGTAGTATATTTCAGAGGAATATGAAGAAGTATGTTTTAGAGGAATATGTAGTAGTATGTTTAAGAGGAATATGAAGTTGTATGTTTAAGAGGAATATGAAGTAGTATGTTTAAGAGGAATATGAAGTTGTGTGTTTAAGAGGAATATGAAGTAGTATTTTTAAGAGGAATATGAAGTAGTATGTTTAAGAGGAATATGAGGTAGTATGTTTAAGAGGAATATGAAGTAGTATGTTTAAGAGGAATATGAAGTAGTATGTTTAAGGGTAATATGAAGTGGTATGTTTAAGTGGAATATAATGTAGTATGTTTAAGAGGAATATGAAGTAGTATGTTTAAGAGGAATATGAAGTAGTATGTTTAAGAGGAATATGAAGTAGTATATTTAAGAGGAATATGAAGTAGTATGTTTAAGAGAAATATAAAGTAATATGCTTAAGAGGAATATGAAGTAGTATATTTAAGAGGAATATGAAGTAGTATATTTAAGAGGAATATGAAGCAGTATATTTAAGAGGAATATGAAGTAGTATGTTTAAGAGGAATATGAAGTAGTATGTTTAAGCGGAATATGAAGTAGTATGTTTAAGAGGAATATGAAGTAGTATGTTTAAGAGGAATATAAAGTAGTATGTTTAAGAGGAATATGAAGTTGTGTGTTTAAGTGGAATATAATGTAGTATGTTTAAGAGGAATATGAAGTAGTATGTTTAAGAGGAATATGAAGTAGTATGTTTAAGAGGAATATGAAGTAGTATATTTAAGAGGAATATGAAGTAGTATGTTTAAGAGAAATATAAAGTAATATGCTTAAGAGGAATATGAAGTAGTATATTTAAGAGGAATATGAAGTAGTATATTTAAGAGGAATATGAAGCAGTATATTTAAGAGGAATATGAAGTAGTATGTTTAAGAGGAATATGAAGTAGTATGTTTAAGCGGAATATGAAGTAGTATGTTTAAGAGGAATATGAAGTAGTATGTTTAAGAGGAATATAAAGTAGTATGTTTAAGAGGAATATGAAGTTGTGTGTTTAAGAGGAATATGAAGTAGTATTTTTAAGAGGAATATGAAGTAGTATGTTTAAGAGGAATATGAGGTAGTATGTTTAAGAGGAATATGAAGTAGTATGTTTAAGAGGAATATGAAGTAGTATGTTTAAGAGGAATATGAAGTAGTATGTTTAAGAGGAATATGAAGTAGTATATTTAAGAGGAATATGAAGTAGTATGTTTAAGAGAAATATAAAGTAATATGCTTAAGAGGAATATGAAGTAGTATATTTAAGAGGAATATGAAGTAGTATATTTAAGAGGAATATGAAGCAGTATATTTAAGAGGAATATGAAGTAGTATGTTTAAACGGAATATGAAGTAGTATGTTTAAGCGGAATATGAAGTAGTATGTTTAAGAGGAATATGAAGTAGTATGTTTAAGAGGAATATAAAGTAGTATGTTTAAGAGGAATATGAAGTAGTATGTTTAAGAAAAATATGAAGTAGTATATTTCAGAGGAATATGAAGAAGTATGTTTTAGAGGAATATGTAGTAGTATGTTTAAGAGGAATATGAAGTTGTATGTTTAAGAGGAATATGAAGTAGTATGTTTAAGAGGAATATGAAGTTGTGTGTTTAAGAGGAATATGAAGTAGTATTTTTAAGAGGAATATGAAGTAGTATGTTTAAGAGGAATATGAGGTAGTATGTTTAAGAGGAATATGAAGTAGTATGTTTAAGAGGAATATGAAGTAGTATGTTTAAGGGTAATATGAAGTGGTATGTTTAAGTGGAATATAATGTAGTATGTTTAAGAGGAATATGAAGTAGTATGTTTAAGAGGAATATGAAGTAGTATGTTTAAGAGGAATATGAAGTAGTATATTTAAGAGGAATATGAAGTAGTATGTTTAAGAGAAATATAAAGTAACATGCTTAAGAGGAATATGAAGTAGTATATTTAAGAGGAATATGAAATAGTATATTTAAGAGGAATATGAAGCAGTATATTTAAGAGGAATATGAAGTAGTATGTTTAAGAGGAATATGAAGTAGTATGTTTAAGCGGAATATGAAGTAGTATGTTTAAGAGGAATATGAAGTAGTATGTTTAAGAGGAATATGAAGTAGTATGTTTAAGTGGAATATGAAGTAGTATGTTTAAGAGGAATATGAAGTAGTATATTTAAGAGGAATATAAAGTAGTATGTTTAAGAGGAATATGAAGTAGTATGTTTAAGAGGAATATGAAGTAGTATGTTTAAGAGAAATATGAAGTAGTATGTTTAATAAGAATATGAAGTAGTATGTTTAAGAGGAATATGAAGTAGTATATTTAAGAGGAACATGAAGTAGTATATGAAAAAGTATATTTAAGAGGATTATGATGTAGTATATTTAAGAGGAATATGAAGTAGTATGTTTAAGGGGAATATGAAGTAGTATGTTTAAGAGGAATATGCAGCAGTATATTTAAGTGGAATATGAAGTAGTATATTTAAAAGGAATATGAAGTAGTATGTTTAAGAGGAATATGAAGTAGTATGTTTAAGAGGAATATGAAGTAGTATGTTTAAGAGGAATATGAAGTAGTATGTTTGAGAGGAATATGAAGTAGTATGTTTCAGAGGAATATGAAGTAGTATGTTTAAGAGGAATATGAAGTAGTATGTTTAAGAGGAATATGAAGTAGTATATTTAAGAGGAATATGAAGTAGTATGTTTAAGGGGAATGTGAAGTTGTATGTTTAAGAGGAATATGAAGTAGTATGTTTAAGAGAAATATGAAGTAGTATGTTTAAGAGGAATATGAAGTAGTATGTTTAAGAGGAATATGAAGTAGTTTATTTAAGAGGAATATGAAGTAGTATGTTTAAGAGGAATATGAAGTAGTATGCTTAAGAAGAATATAAAAAAATATATTTAAGAGGAATATGAAGTAGTATATTTAAGAGGAATATGAAGTAGTATGTTTAAGAGGAATATGAAGTAGTATGTTTAAGAGGAATATGCAGCAGTATATTTAAGAGGAATATGAAGTAGTATATTTAAGAGGAATATGAAGTAGTATGTTTAACAGGAATATGAAGTAGTATGTTTAAGAGGAATATGAAGTAGTATGTTTCAGAGGAATATGAAGTATTATTTTTAAGAGGCATATGAAGTAGAATGTTTAAGAAGAATATGAAGTAGTATATTTCAGAGGAATATGAAGTAGTATATTTAAGAGGAATATGAATTAGAATGTTTAAGAGGAATATAAAGTAGTATATTTAAGATGAAAATGAAGTAGTATATTTAAGAGGAATATGAAGTAGTATGTTTAAGAGGAATATGAAGTAGTATGTTTAAGAGGAATATGAAGTATTATGTTTAAGAGGAATATGAAGTAGTATGTGTAAGAGGAATATGAAGCAGTATTATTAAAAGGAATATGAAGTAGCATGTTTATGAGGAATACGAAGTAGTATATTTAAGAGGAATATGAAGTAGTATATTTAAGAGGAATATGAAGTAGTATATTTAGGAGGAATATGAAGTAGTATATTTAAGAGGAATATGAACTATTATGTTTAAGAGGAATATGAAATAGTATGTTTAAGAGGAATATGAAGTGGTATGTTTAAGAGGAATATGAAGTAGTATGTTTAAGAGGAATATGAAGTAGTATGTTTAAGAGGAATATGAAGAAGTATGTTTAAGAGGAATATGAAGTAGTATGTTTAAGAGGAATATGAAGTAGTATATTTAAGATGAATATGAAGTAGTATATTTAAGAGGAATATGAAGTAGTATGTTTAAGAAGAATATGAAGTAGTATGTTTAAGAGGAATATGAAGTAGTATGTTTAAGAGGAATATGAAGTAGTATATTTAAGAGGAATATGAAGTAGTATGTTTAAGAGGAATATGAAGTATTATGTTTAAGAGGAATATGAAGTGATATGCTTAAGAGGAATATGAAGTAGTATGTTTAAGAGCAATATAAAGTAGTATGTTTAAGAGAAATATGAAGTAGTATGTTTAAGAGGAATTTGAAGTAGTGTACTTAAGAGGAATATGAAGTAGTATGTTTAAGAGGAATATGAGGTAGTATGTTTGAGAGGAATATGAAGAAGTATGTTTCAGAAGAATATGAAGTAGTATATTTAAGTGGCATATGAAGTAGTATGTTTAAGAAGAATATGAAGTAGTATATTTCAAAGGAATATGAAGTAGTATGTTTAAGAGGAATATGAAGTAGTATGTTTAAGAGGAATATGAAGTAGTATGTTTAAGAGGAATATGAAGTAGTATGTTTAAGAGGAATATGAAGTAGTATGTTAAAGATGAATATGAAGTAGTTTGTTTAAGAGGAATATGAAGTAGTGTGTTTAAGAGGAATATGAAGTAGTATGTTTAAGAGGAATATGACGTAGTATGTTTAAGAGGAATATGAAGTAGTATGTTTAAGAGGAATATGAAGTAGTATTTTTAAGAGGAATATGAAGTAGTATTTTTAAGAGGAATATGAAGTAGTATGTTTAAGAGTAATATGAAGTAGTATGTTTAAGAGGAATATGAAGTAGTATGTTTAAGAGGAATATGAAGTAGTATGTTTAAGAGGAATATGAAGTTGTATGTTTGAGAGGAATATGAAGTAGTGTGTTTTAGAGGAATATGAAGTAGTATGTTTAAGAGGAATATTAAGTAGTATATTTAAGAGGAATGTGAAGTAGTATGTTTAAGAGGAATAAGAAGTAGTATGTTTAGGAGGAATATGAAGTAGTATGTTTAAGAGGAATATGAAGTAGTATGTTTAAGAGGAATATGAAGTAGTATGTTTAAGATGAATATGAAGTCGTATATTTAAGAGGAATATAAAGTAGTATGTTTAAGAGGAATATGAAGTAGTATGTTTAAGAGGAATATGAAGTAGTATGTTTAAGAGAAATATGAAGTAGTATGTTTAATATGAATATGAAGTAGTATGTTTAAGAGGAATATGAAGTAGTATATTTAAGAGGAATATGAAGTAGTATATGAAAAAGTATATTTAAGAGGAATATGATGTAGTATATTTAAGAGGAATATGAAGTAGTATGTTTAAGAGGAATATGAAGTAGTATGTTTAAGAGGAATATGCAGCAGTATATTTAAGTGGAATATGATGTAGTATATTTAAAAGGAATATGAAGTAGTATGTTTAAGAGGAATATGAAGTAGTATGTTTAAGAGGAATATGAAGTAGTATGTTTAAGAGGAATATGAAGTAGTATGTTTGAGTGGAATATGAAGTAGTATGTTTCAGAGGAATATGAAGTAGTATGTTTAAGAGGAATATGAAGTAGTATGTTTAAGAGGAATATGAAGTAGTATATTTAAGAGGAATATGAAGTAGTATGTTTAAGGGGAATGTGAAGTTGTATGTTTAAGAGGAATATGAAGTAGTATGTTTAAGAGAAATATGAAGTAGTATGTTTAAGAGGAATATGAAGTAGTATGTTTAAGAGGAATATGAAGTAGTTTATTTAAGAGGAATATGAAGTAGTATGTTTAAGAGGAATATGAAGTAGTATGCTTAAGAAGAATATAAAAAAATATATTTAAGAGGAATATGAAGTAGTATATTTAAGAGGAATATGAAGTAGTATGTTTAAGAGGAATATGAAGTTGTATGTTTGAGAGGAATATGAAGTAGTGTGTTTTAGAGGAATATGAAGTAGTATGTTTAAGAGGAATATTAAGTAGTATATTTAAGAGGAATGTGAAGTAGTATGTTTAAGAGGAATAAGAAGTAGTATGTTTAGGAGGAATATGAAGTAGTATGTTTAAGAGGAATATGAAGTAGTATGTTTAAGAGGAATATGAAGTAGTATGTTTAAGAGGAATATGAAGTAGTATATTTAAGAGGAATATAAAGTAGTATGTTTAAGAGGAATATGAAGTAGTATGTTTAAGAGGAATATGAAGTAGTATGTTTAAGAGAAATATGAAGTAGTATGTTTAATAAGAATATGAAGTAGTATGTTTAAGAGGAATATGAAGTAGTATATTTAAGAGGAATATGAAGTAGTATATGAAAAAGTATATTTAAGAGGAATATGATGTAGTATATTTAAGAGGAATATGAAGTAGTATGTTTAAGAGGAATATGAAGTAGTATGTTTAAGAGGAATATGCAGCAGTATATTTAAGTGGAATATGAAGTAGTATATTTAAAAGGAATATGAAGTAGTATGTTTAAGAGGAATATGAAGTAGTATGTTTAAGAGGAATATGAAGTAGTATGTTTAAGAGGAATATGAAGTAGTATGTTTGAGAGGAATATGAAGTAGTATGTTTCAGAGGAATATGAAGTAGTATGTTTAAGAGGAATATGAAGTAGTATGTTTAAGAGGAATATGAAGTAGTATATTTAACAGGAATATGAAGTAGTTTGTTTAAGGGGAATGTGAAGTTGTATGTTTAAGAGGAATATGAAGTAGTATGTTTAAGAGAAATATGAAGTAGTATGTTTAAGAGGAATATGAAGTAGTATGTTTAAGAGGAATATGAAGTAGTTTATTTAAGAGGAATATGAAGTAGTATGTTTAAGAGGAATATGAAGTAGTATGCTTAAGAAGAATATAAAAAAATATATTTAAGAGGAATATGAAGTAGTATATTTAAGAGGAATATGAAGTAGTATGTTTAAGAGGAATATGCAGCAGTATATTTAAGAGGAATATGAAGTAGTATATTTAAGAGGAATATGAAGTAGTATGTTTAACAGGAATATGAAGTAGTATGTTTAAGAGGAATATGAAGTAGTATGTTTCAGAGGAATATGAAGTATTATTTTTAAGAGGCATATGAAGTAGAATGTTTAAGAAGAATATGAAGTAGTATATTTCAGAGGAATATGAAGTAGTATATTTAAGAGGAATATGAATTAGAATGTTTAAGAGGAATATAAAGTAGTATATTTAAGATGAAAATGAAGTAGTATATTTAAGAGGAATATGAAGTAGTATGTTTAAGAGGAATATGAAGTAGTATGTTTAAGAGGAATATGAAGTATTATGTTTAAGAGGAATATGAAGTAGTATGTGTAAGAGGAATATGAAGCAGTATTATTAAAAGGAATATGAAGTAGCATGTTTATGAGGAATACGAAGTAGTATATTTAAGAGGAATATGAAGTAGTATATTTAAGAGGAATATGAAGTAGTATATTTAGGAGGAATATGAAGTAGTATATTTAAGAGGAATATGAAGTATTATGTTTAAGAGGAATATGAAGTAGTATGTTTAAGAGGAATATGAAGTGGTATGTTTAAGAGGAATATGAAGTAGTATGTTTAAGAGGAATATGAAGTAGTATGTTTAAGAGCAATATGAAGAAGTATGTTTAAGAGGAATATGAAGTAGTATGTTTAAGAGGAATATGAAGTAGTATATTTAAGAGGAATATGAAGTAGTATATTTAAGAGGAATATGAAGTAGTATGTTTAAGAAGAATATGAAGTAGTATGTTTAAGAGGAATATGAAGTAGTATGTTTAAGAGGAATATGAAGTAGTATATTTAAGAGGAATATGAAGTAGTATGTTTAAGAGGAATATGAAGTATTATGTTTAAGAGGAATATGAAGTGATATGCTTAAGAGGAATATGAAGTAGTATGTTTAAGAGCAATATGAAGTAGTATGTTTAAGAGAAATATGAAGTAGTATGTTTAAGAGGAATATGAAGTAGTGTACTTAAGAGGAATATGTAGTAGTATGTTTAAGAGGAATATGAGGTAGTATGTTTGAGAGGAATATGAAGTAGTATGTTTCAGAAGAATATGAAGTAGTATATTTAAGTGGCATATGAAGTAGTATGTTTAAGAAGAATATGAAGTAGTATATTTCAAAGGAATATGAAGTAGTACGTTTAAGAGGAATATGAAGTAGTATGTTTAAGAGGAATATGAAGTAGTATGTTTAAGAGGAATATGAAGTAGTATGTTTAAGAGGAATATGAAGTAGTATGTTAAAGATGAATATGAAGTAGTTTGTTTAAGAGGAATATGAAGTAGTGTGTTTAAGAGGAATATGAAGTAGTATGTTTAAGAGGAATATGACGTAGTATGTTTAAGAGGAATATGAAGTAGTATGTTTAAGAGGAATATGAAGTAGTATTTTTAAGAGGAATATGAAGTAGTATTTTTAAGAGGAATATGAAGTAGTATGTTTAAGAGGAATATGAAGTAGTATGTTTAAGAGGAATATGAAGTAGTATGTTTAAGAGGAATATGAAGTAGTATGTTTAAGAGGAATATGAAGTTGTATGTTTGAGAGGAATATGAAGTAGTGTGTTTTAGAGGAATATGAAGTAGTATGTTTAAGAGGAATATTAAGTAGTATATTTAAGAGGAATGTGAAGTAGTATGTTTAAGAGGAATAAGAAGTAGTATGTTTAGGAGGAATATGAAGTAGTATGTTTAAGAGAAATATGAAGTAGTATATTTATGAGTAATATGAAGTAGTATGTTTAAGAGGAACATTAAGTAGTATATTTAAGAGGAATGTGAAGTAGAATGTTTAAGAGGAATATGAAGTAGTATGTTTAAGAGGAATATGAAGTAGTATGTTTAAGAGCAATATGAAGTAGTATTTTTAAGAGGAATATGAAGTAGTATGTTAAAGATAAATATGAAGTAATATGCTTAAGAGGAATATGAAGTAGTATATTTAAGAGGAATATGAAGTAGTATATTTAAGAGAAATATGAAGTAGTATGTTTAAGAGGAATATGAAGTAATATGTTTAAGAGGAATATGAAGTAGTCTGTTTAAGAGGAATATGAAGTAGTATGTTTAAGAGGAATATGAAGTAGTATGTTTAAGACGAATATGAAGTAGTATGTTTAAAAGGAATATTAAGTAGTATATTTAAGAGGAATATGAAGTAGTATGTTTAGGAGGAATAAGAAGTAGTATGTTTAAGAGGAATATGAAGTAGTATGTTTAAGAGGAATATGAAGTAGTATATTTATGAGGAATATGAAGTAGTATATTTAAGAAGAATATGAAGTAGTATGTTTAAGAGGAATATGAAGTAGTATGTGTAAGAGGAATATGAAGTAGTATTTTTAAGAGGAATATGAAGTAGTATGTTAAAGATAAATATGAAGTAATATGCTTAAGAGGAATATGAAGTAGTATATTTAAGAGGAATATGAAGTAGTATATTTAAGAGGAATATGAAGCAGTATATTTAAGAGGAATATGAAGTAGTAGGTTTAAGAGGAATATGAAGTAGTATGTTTAAGCGGAATATGAAGTAGTATGTTTAAGAGGAATATGAAGTAGTATGTTTAAGAGGAATATGAAGTAGTATGTTTAAGAGGAATATGAAGTAGTATGTTTAAGAGGAATATGAAGTAGTATATTTAAGAGGAATATAAAGTGGTATGTTTAAGAGGAATATGAAGTAGTATGTTTAAGAGGAATATGAAGTAGTATGTTTAAGAGAAATATGAAGTAGTATGTTTAATAAGAATATGAAGTAGTATGTTTAAGAGGAATATGAAGTAGTATATTTAAGAGGAATATGAAGTAGTATATGAAAAAGTATATTTAAGAGGAATATGATGTAGTATATTTAAGAGGAATATGAAGTAGTATGTTTAAGAGGTATATGAAGTAGTATGTTTAAGAGGAAAATGCAGCAGTATATTTAAGTGGAATATGAAGTAGTATATTTAAGAGGAATATGAAGTAGGATGTTTAAGAGGAATATGAAGTAGTATGTTTAAGAGGAATATGAAGTAGTATGTTTAAGAGGAATATGAAGTATTATGTTTGAGAGGAATATGAAGTAGTATGTTTCAGAAGAATATGAAGTAGTATATTTAAGAGGCATATGCAGTAGTATGTTTAAGAAGAATATGAAGTAGTATATTTCAAAGGAATATGAAGTAGTATGTTTAAGAGGAATATGAAGTAGTATGTTTAAGAGGAATATGAAGCAGTATATTTAAGAGGAATATGAAGTAGTATGTTTAAGAGTAATATGAAGTAGTATGTTTAAGCGGAATGTGAAGTAGTATGTTTAAGAGGAATATGAAGTAGTATGTTTAAGAAGAATATGAAGTAGTATGTTTAAGAGGAATATGAAGTAGTATGTTTAAGAGGAATATGAAGTAGTATTTTTAAGAGGAATATGAAGTAGTATGTTAAAGATAAATATGAAGTAATATGCTTAAGAGGAATATGAAGTAGTATGTTTAAGAGGAATATTAAGTAGTATATTTAAGAGGAATGTGAAGTAGTATGTTTAAGAGGAATAAGAAGTAGTATGTTTAGGAGGAATATGAAGTAGTATGTTTAAGAGAAATATGAAGTAGTATATTTATGAGTAATATGAAGTAGTATGTTTAAGAGGAACATTAAGTAGTATATTTAAGAGGAATGTGAAGTAGAATGTTTAAGAGGAATATGAAGTAGTATGTTTAAGAGGAATATGAAGTAGTATGTTTAAGAGGAATATGAAGTAGTATTTTTAAGAGGAATATGAAGTAGTATGTTAAAGATAATTATGAAGTAATATGCTTAAGAGGAATATGAAGTAGTATATTTAAGAGGAATATGAAGTAGTATATTTAAGAGAAATATGAAGTAGTATGTTTAAGAGGAATATGAAGTAATATGTTTAAGAGGAATATGAAGTAGTATGTTTAAGAGGAATATGAAGTAGTATGTTTAAGAGGAATATGAAGTAGTATGTTTAAGAGGAATATGAAGTAGTATGTTTAAAAGGAATATTAAGTAGTATATTTAAGAGGAATATGAAGTAGTATGTTTAGGAGGAATAAGAAGTAGTATGTTTAAGAGGAATATGAAGTAGTATGTTTAAGAGGAATATGAAGTAGTATATTTATGAGGAATATGAAGTAGTATATTTAAGAAGAATATGAAGTAGTATGTTTAAGAGGAATATGAAGTAGTATGTGTAAGAGGAATATGAAGTAGTATTTTTAAGAGGAATATGAAGTAGTATGTTAAAGATAAATATGAAGTAATATGCTTAAGAGGAATATGAAGTAGTATATTTAAGAGGAATATGAAGTAGTATATTTAAGAGGAATATGAAGCAGTATATTTAAGAGGAATATGAAGTAGTAGGTTTAAGAGGAATATGAAGTAGTATGTTTAAGCGGAATATGAAGTAGTATGTTTAAGAGGAATATGAAGTAGTATGTTTAAGAGGAATATGAAGTAGTATGTTTAAGAGGAATATGAAGTAGTATGTTTAAGAGGAATATGAAGTAGTATATTTAAGAGGAATATAAAGTAGTATGTTTAAGAGGAATATGAAGTAGTATGTTTAAGAGGAATATGAAGTAGTATGTTTAAGAGAAATATGAAGTAGTATGTTTAATAAGAATATGAAGTAGTATGTTTAAGAGGAATATGAAGTAGTATATTTAAGAGGAATATGAAGTAGTATATGAAAAAGTATATTTAAGAGGAATATGATGTAGTATATTTAAGAGGAATATGAAGTAGTATGTTTAAGAGGTATATGAAGTAGTATGTTTAAGAGGAAAATGCAGCAGTATATTTAAGTGGAATATGAAGTAGTATATTTAAGAGGAATATGAAGTAGGATGTTTAAGAGGAATATGAAGTAGTATGTTTAAGAGGAATATGAAGTAGTATGTTTAAGAGGAATATGAAGTATTATGTTTGAGAGGAATATGAAGTAGTATGTTTCAGAAGAATATGAAGTAGTATATTTAAGAGGCATATGCAGTAGTATGTTTAAGAAGAATATGAAGAAGTATATTTCAAAGGAATATGAAGTAGTATGTTTAAGAGGAATATGAAGTAGTATGTTTAAGAGGAATATGAAGCAGTATATTTAAGAGGAATATGAAGTAGTATGTTTAAGAGGAATATGAAGTAGTATGTTTAAGCGGAATATGAAGTAGTATGTTTAAGAGGAATATGAAGTAGTATGTTTAAGAGGAATATGAAGTAGTATGTTTAAGAGGAATATGAAGTAGTATGTTTAAGAGGAATATGAAGTAGTATTTTTAAGAGGAATATGAAGTAGTATGTTAAAGATAAATATGAAGTAATATGCTTAAGAGGAATATGAAGTAGTATATTTAAGAGGAATATGAAGTAGTATATTTAAGAGAAATATGAAGTAGTATGTTTAAGAGGAATATGAAGTAATATGTTTAAGAGGAATATGAAGTAGTATGTTTAAGAGGAATATGAAGTAGTATGTGTAAGAGGAATATGAAGTAGTATGTTTAAGAGGAATATGAAGTAGTATGTTTAAAAGGAATATTAAGTAGTATATTTAAGAGGAATATGAAGTAGTATGTTTAAGAGGAATAAGAAGTAGTATGTTTAAGAGGAATATGAAGTAGTATGTTTAAGAGGAATATGAAGTAGTATATTTATGAGGAATATGAAGTAGTATATTTAAGAAGAATATGAAGTAGTATGTTTAAGAGGAATATGAAGTAGTATGTGTAAGAGGAATATGAAGTAGTATTTTTAAGAGGAATATGAAGTAGTATGTTAAAGATAAATATAAAGTAATATGGCTAAGAGGAATATGAAGTAGTATATTTAAGAGGAATATGAAGTAGTATATTTAAGAGGAACATGAAGCAGTATATTTAAGAGGAATATGAAGTAGTAGGTTTAAGAGGAATATGACGTAGTATGTTTAAGCGGAATATGAAGTAGTATGTTTAAGAGGAATATGAAGTAGTATGTTTAAGACGAATATGAAGTAGTATGTTTAAGAGGAATATGAAGTAGTATGTTTAAGAGGAATATGAAGTAGTATATTTAAGAGGAATATAAAGTAGTATGTTTAAGAGGAATATGAAGTAGTATGTTTAAGAGGAATATGAAGTAGTATGTTTAAGAGGAATATGAAGTAGTATGTTTAAGAGGAATATGAAGTAGTATGTTTAAGAGGAATATGAAGTAGTATATTTAAGAGGAATATAAAGAAGTATGTTTAAGAGGAATATGAAGTAGTATGTTTAAGAGGTATATGAAGTAGTATGTTTAAGAGGAAAATGCAGCAGTATATTTAAGTGGAATATGAAGTAGTATATTTAAGAGGAATATGAAGTAGGATGTTTAAGAGGAATATGAAGTAGTATGTTTAAGAGGAATATGAAGTAGTATCTTTAAGAGGAATATGAAGTATTATGTTTGAGAGGAATATGAAGTAGTATGTTTCAGAAGAATATGAAGTAGTATATTTAAGAGGCATATGCAGTAGTATGTTTAAGAAGAATATGAAGTAGTATATTTCAAAGGAATATGAAGTAGTATGTTTAAGAGGAATATGAAGTAGTATGTTTAAGAGGAATATGAAGCAGTATATTTAAGAGGAATATGAAGTAGTATGTTTAAGAGGAATATGAAGTAGTATGTTTAAGCGGAATATGAAGTAGTATGTTTAAGAGGAATATGAAGTAGTATGTTTCAGAGGAATATGAAGTAGTATGTTTAAGAGGAATATGAAGTAGTATGTTTAAGAGGAATATGAAGTAGTACATTTAAAAGGAATATAAAGTAGTATGTTTAAGAGGAATATGAAGTAGTATGTTTAAGAGGAATATGAAGTAGTATGTTTAAGAGAAATATGAAGTAGTATGTTTAATAAGAATATGAAGTAGTATGTTTAAGAGGAATATGAAGTAGTATATTTAAGAGGAATATGAAGTAGTATATGAAAAAGTATATTTAAGAGGAATATGATGTAGTATATTTAAGAGGAATATGAAGTAGTATGTTTAAGAGGAATATGAAGTAGTATGTTTAAGAGGAATTTGCAGCAGTATATTTAAGTGGAATATGAAGTAGTATATTTAAGAGGAATATGAAGTAGTATGTTTAAGAGGAATATGAAGTAGTATGTTTAAGAGGAATATGAAGTAGTATGTTTAAGAGGAATATGAAGTAGTATGTTTGAGAGGAATATGAAGTAGTATGTTTCAGAGGAATATGAAGTAGTATGTTTAAGAGGAATATGAAGTAGTATGTTTAAGGGGAATGTGAAGTTGTATGTTTAAGAGGAATATGAAGTATTATGTTTAAGAGGAATATGAAGTAGTATGTTTAAGAGGAATATGAAGTGGTATGTTTAAGAGGAATATAAAGTAGTATGTTTAAGAGGAATATGAAGTAGTATGTTTAAGAGGAATATGAAGAAGTATGTTTAAGAGGAATATGAAGTAGTATGTTTAAGAGGAATATGAAGTTGTATATTTAAGAGGAATATGAAGTAGTATGTTTAAGAGGAATAAGAAGTAGTATGTTTAAGAGGAATATGAAGTAGTATGTTTAAGAGGAACATGAAGTAGTATATTTATGAGGAATATGAAGTAGTATATTTAAGAAGAATATGAAGTAGTATGTTTAAGAGGAATATGAAGTAGTATGTGTAAGAGGAATATGAAGTAGTATTTTTAAGAGGAATATGAAGTAGTATGTTAAAGATAAATATAAAGTAATATGGCTAAGAGGAATATGAAGTAGTATATTTAAGAGGAATATGAAGTAGTATATTTAAGAGGAATATGAAGCAGTATATTTAAGAGGAATATGAAGTAGTAGGTTTAAGAGGAATATGAAGTAGTATGTTTAAGCGGAATATGAAGTAGTATGTTTAAGAGGAATATGAAGTAGTATGTTTAAGACGAATATGAAGTAGTATGTTTAAGAGGAATATGAAGTAGTATGTTTAAGAGGAATATGAAGTAGTATATTTAAGAGGAATATAAAGTAGTATGTTTAAGAGGAATATGAAGTAGTATGTTTAAGAGGAATATGAAGTAGTATGTTTAAGAGGAATATGAAGTAGTATGTTTAAGAGGAATATGAAGTAGTATGTTTAAGAGGAATATGAAGTAGTATATTTAAGAGGAATATAAAGAAGTATGTTTAAGAGGAATATGAAGTAGTATGTTTAAGAGGTATATGAAGTAGTATGTTTAAGAGGAAAATGCAGCAGTATATTTAAGTGGAATATGAAGTAGTATATTTAAGAGGAATATGAAGTAGGATGTTTAAGAGGAATATGAAGTAGTATGTTTAAGAGGAATATGAAGTAGTATCTTTAAGAGGAATATGAAGTATTATGTTTGAGAGGAATATGAAGTAGTATGTTTCAGAAGAATATGAAGTAGTATATTTAAGAGGCATATGCAGTAGTATGTTTAAGAAGAATATGAAGCAGTATATTTCAAAGGAATATGAAGTAGTATGTTTAAGAGGAATATGAAGTAGTATGTTTAAGAGGAATATGAAGCAGTATATTTAAGAGGAATATGAAGTAGTATGTTTAAGAGGAATATGAAGTAGTATGTTTAAGCGGAATATGAAGTAGTATGTTTAAGAGGAATATGAAGTAGTATGTTTAAGAGGAATATGAAGTAGTATGTTTAAGAGGAATATGAAGTAGTATGTTTAAGAGGAATATGAAGTAGTACATTTAAGAGGAATATAAAGTAGTATGTTTAAGAGGAATATGAAGTAGTATGTTTAAGAGGAATATGAAGTAGTATGTTTAAGAGAAATATGAAGTAGTATGTTTAATAAGAATATGAAGTAGTATGTTTAAGAGGAATATGAAGTAGTATATTTAAGAGGAATATAAAGTAGTATATGAAAAAGTATATTTAAGAGGAATATGATGTAGTATATGTAAGAGGAATATGAAGTAGTATGTTTAAGAGGAATATGAAGTAGTATGTTTAAGAGGAATTTGCAGCAGTATATTTAAGTGGAATATGAAGTAGTATATTTAAGAGGAATATGAAGTAGTATGTTTAAGAGGAATATGAAGTAGTATGTTTAAGAGGAATATGAAGTAGTATGTTTAAGAGGAATATGAAGTAGTATGTTTGAGAGGAATATGAAGTAGTATGTTTCAGAGGAATATGAAGTAGTATGTTTAAGAGGAATATGAAGTAGTATGTTTAAGAGGATTATGAAGTAGTATATTTAAGAGGAATATGAAGTAGTATGTTTAAGGGGAATGTGAAGTTGTATGTTTAAGAGGAATATGAAGTATTATGTTTAAGAGGAATATGAAGTAGTATGTTTAAGAGGAATATGAAGTGGTATGTTTAAGAGGAATATAAAGTAGTATGTTTAAGAGGAATATGAAGTAGTATGTTTAAGAGGAATATGAAGAAGTATGTTTAAGAGGAATATGAAGTAGTATGTTTAAGAGGAATATGAAGTTGTATATTTAAGAGGAATATGAAGTAGTATATTTAAGAGGAATATGAAGTAGTATGTTTAAGAAGAATATGAAGTAGTATGTTTAAGAGGAATATGAAGTAGTATGTTCAAGAGGAATATGAAGTAGTATGTTTAAGAGGATTATGAAGTAGTATATTTAAGAGGAATATGAAGTAGTATGTTTAGGGGGAATGTGAAGTTGTATGTTTAAGAGGAATATGAAGTATTATGTTTAAGAGGAATATGAAGTAGTATGTTTAAGAGGAATATGAAGTGGTATGTTTAAGAGGAATATAAAGTAGTATGTTTAAGAGGAATATGAAGTATTATGTTTAAGAGGAATATGAAGTGATATGCTTAAGAGGAATATGAAGTAGTATGTTTAAGAGCAATATGAAGTAGTATGTTTAACAGAAATATGAAGTAGTATGTTTAAGAGGAATATGAAGTAGTATACTTAAGAGGAATATGAAGTAGTATGTTTAAGAGGAATATGAAGTAGTATGTTTGAGAGGAATATGAAGTAGTATGCTTCAGAAGAATATGAAGTAGTATATTTAAGAGGCATATGAAGTAGTATGTTTAAGAAGAATATGAAGTAGTATTTTTCCAAGGAATATGAAGTAGTATGTTTAAGAGGAATATGAAGTAGTATGTTTAAGAGGAATATGAAGTAGTATGTTTAAGAGGAATATGAAGTAATATGTTTAAGAGGAATATGAAGTAGTATGTTAAAGATGAATATGAAGTAGTTTGTTTAAGAGGAATATGAAGTAGTGTGTTTAAGAGGAATATGAAGTAGTATGTTTAAGAGGAATATGAAGTAGTATGTTTAAGCGGAATATGAAGTAGTATGTTTAAGAGGAATATGAAGTAGTATGTTTAAGAGGAATATGAAGTAGTATGTTTAAGAGGAATATGAAGTAGTATGTTTAAGAGAAATATGAAGTAGTATGTTTAATAAGAATATGAAGTAGTATGTTTAAGAGGAATATGAAGTAGTATATTTAAGAGGAATATGAAGTAGTATATGAAAAAGTTTATTTAAGAGGAATATGATGTAGTATATTTAAGAGGAATATGAAGTAGTATGTTTAAGAGGAATATGAAGTAGTATGTTTAAGAGGAATATGCAGCAGTATATTTAAGTGGAATATGAAGTCGTATATTTAAGAGGAATATGAAGTAGTATGTTTAAGAGGAATATGTAGTAGTATGTTTAAGAGGAATATGAAGTAGTATGTTTAAGAGGAATATGAAGTAGTATGTTTAAGAGGAATATGAAGTAGTATATTTAAGAGGAATATGAAGTAGTATGTTTAAGGGGAATGTGAAGTTGTATGTTTAAGAGGAATATGAAGTAGTATGTTTAAGAGAAATATGAAGTAGTATGTTTAAGAGGAATATGAAGTAGTATGTTTAAGAGGAATATGAAGTAGTTTATTTAAGAGGAATATGAAGTAGTATGTTTAAGAGGAATATGAAGTAGTATGCTTAAGAAGAATATAAAAAAATATATTTAAGAGGAATATGAAGTAGTATATTTAAGAGGAATATGAAGTAGTATGTTTAAGAGGAATATGAAGTAGTATCTTTAAGAGGAATATGCGGCAGTATATTTAAGAGGACTATGAAGTAGTATATTTAAGAGGAATATGAAGTAGTATGTTTAAGAGGAATATGAAGTAGTATGTTTAAGAGGAATATAAAGTAGTATGTTTCAGAGGAATATGAAGTAGTATTTTTAAGAGGCATATGAAGTAGAATGTTTAAGAAGAATATGAAGTAGTATATTTCAGAGGAATATGAAGCAGTATATTTAAGAGGAATATGAATTAGAATGTTTAAGAGGAATATAAAGTAGTATATTTAAGATGAAAATGAAGTAGTATATTTAAGAGGAATATGAAGTAGTATGTTTAAGAGGCATATGAAGTAGTATGTTTAAGAGGAATATGAAGTATTATGTTTAAGAGGAATATGAAGTAGTATGTGTAAGAGGAATATGAAGCAGTATTATTAAGAGGAATATGAAGTAGCATGTTTATGAGGAATACGAAGTAGTATATATAAGAGGAATATGAAGTAGTATATTTAAGAGGAATATGAAGTAGTATATTTAGGAGGAATATGAAGTAGTATATTTAAGAGGAATATGAAGTATTATGTTTAAGAGGAATATGAAGTAGTATGTTTAAGAGGAATATGAAGTGGTATGTTTAAGAGTAATATGAAGTAGTATGTTTAAGAGGAATATGAAGTAGTATGTTTAAGAGGAATATGAAGAAGTATGTTTAAGAGGAATATGAAGTAGTATGCTTAAGAGGAATATGAAGTAGTATATTTAAAAGGAATATGAAGTAGTATATTTAAGAGGAATATGAAGTAGTATGTTTAAGAAGAATATGAAGTAGTATGTTTAAGAGGAATATGAAGTAGTATGTTTAAGAGGAATATGAAGTAGTATATTTAAGAGGAATATGAAGTAGTATGTTTAAGAGGAATATGAAGTATTATGTTTAAGAGGAATATGAAGTGATATGCTTAAGAGGAATATGAAGTAGTATGTTTAAGAGCAATATGAAGTAGTATGTTTAAGAGTAATATGAAGTAGTATGTTTAAGAGGAATATAATGTAGTATGTTTAAGAGGAATATGAAGTAGTATGTTTAAGAGGAATATGAAGAAGTATGTTTAAGAGGAATATGAAGTAGTATATTTAAGAGGAATATGAAGTAGTATGTTTAAGAAGAATATGAAGTAGTATGTTTAAGAGGAATATGAAGTAGTATGTTTATGAGGAATATGAAGTATTATGTTTAAGAGGAATATGAAGTAGTATGTTTAAGAGGAATATGAAGTGGTATGTTTAAGAGTAATATGAAGTAGTATGTTTGAGAGGAATATGAAGTAGTATGTTTCAGAAGAATATGAAGTAGTATATTTAAGAGGCATATGAAGTAGTATGTTCAAGAGGAATATGAAGTAGTATGTTTAATAGGAATATGAAGTAGTATGTTTAAGAGGAATATGAAGTAGTATGTTAAAGATGAATATGAAGTAGTTTGTTTAAGAGGAATATGAAGTAGTGTGTTTAAGAGGAATATGAAGTAGTATGTTTAAGATGAATATGACGTAGTATGTTTAAGAGGAATATGAAGTAGTATGTTTAAGAGGAATATGAAGTAGTATTTTTAAGAGGAATATGAGGTAGTATTTTTAAGAGGAATATGAAGTAGTATGTTTAAGAGGAATATGAAGTAGTATGTTTAAGAGGAATATGAAGTAGTATGTTTAAGAGGAATATGAAGTAGTATGTTTAAGAGTAATATGAAGTAGTATGTTTAAGAGGAATATAATGTAGTATGTTTAAGAGGAATATGAAGTAGTATGTTTAAGAGGAATATGAAGAAGTATGTTTAAGAGGAATATGAAGTAGTATATTTAAGAGGAATATGAAGTAGTATGTTTAAGAAGAATATGAAGTAGTATGTTTAAGAGGAATATGAAGTAGTATGTTTAAGAGGAATATGAAGTAGTATGTTTAAGAGGAATATGAAGTAGTATGTTTAAGAGGAATATGAAGTATTATGTTTAAGAGTAATATGAAGTAGTATGTTTAAGAGGAATATGAAGTAGTATGTTTAAGAGGAATATTAAGTAGTATGTTTTAGAGGAATATGAAGTTGTATATCTAAGAGGAATATGAAGTAGTATGTTTAAGAGGAATAGGAAGTATTATATTTAAGAGGAATATGAAGAAGTATGTTTAAGAGGAATATGAAGAAGTATGTTTAAGAGGAATATGAAGTAGTATATTTAAGAGGAATATGAAGTAGTATATTTAAGAGGAATATGAAGTAGTATGTTTAAGAAGAATATGAAGTAGTATGTTTAAGAGGAATATGAAGTAGTATGTTTAAGAGGAATATGAAGTAGTATGTTTAAGAGGAATATGAAGTAGTATGTTTAAGAGGAATATGAAGTATTATGTTTAAGAGGAATATGAAGTGATATGCTTAAGAGGAATATGAAGTAGTATGTTTAAGAGCAATATGAAGTAGTATGTTTAAGAGAAATATGAAGTAGTATGTTTAAGAGGAATATGAAGTAGTATACTTAAAAGGAATATGAAGTAGTTTGTTTAAGAGGAATATGAAGTAGTATGTTTGAGAGGAATATGAAGTAGTATATTTCAGAAGAATATGAAGTAGTATATTTAAGAGGCATATGAAGTAGTATGTTTAAGAAGAATATGAAGTAGTATATTTCAAAGGAATATGAAGTAGTATGTTTAAGAGGAATATGAAGTAGTATGTTTAAGAGGAATATGAAGTAGTATGTTTAAGATGAATATGAAGTTGTTTGTTTAAGAGGAATATGAAGTAGTATGTTTAAGAGGTATATGAAGTAGTATGTTTAAGATGAATATGACGTAGTATGTTTAAGAGGAATATGAAGTAGTATGTTTAAGAGGAATATGAAGTAGTATGTTTAAGAGGAATATGAAGTAGTATGTTTAAGAGGAATATGAAGTAGTATTTTTAAGAGGAATATGAAGTAGTATGTTTAAGAGGAATATGAAGTAGTATGTTTAAGAGGAATATGAAGTAGTATGTTTAAGAGGAATATGAAGTAGTATGTTTAAGAGTAATATGAAGTAGTATGTTTAAGAGGTATATGAAGTAGTATGTTTAAGATGAATATGACGTAGTATGTTTAAGAGGAATATGAAGTAGTATGTTTAAGAGGAATATGAAGTAGTATGTTTAAGAGGAATATGAAGTAGTATTTTTAAGAGGAATATGAAGTATTATGTTTAAGAGGAATATGAAGTAGTATGTTTAAGAGGAATATGAAGTAGTATGTTTAAGAGGAATATGAAGTAGTATGTTTAAGAGTAATATGAAGTAGTATGTTTAAGAGGAATATGAAGTAGTATGTTTAAGAGAAATATGAAGTAATATGCTTAAGAGGAATATGAAGTAGTATATTTAAGAGGAATAAGAAGTAGTATATTTAAGAGGAATATGAAGCAGTATATTTAAGAGGAATATGAAGTAGTATGTTTAAGAGGAATATGAAGTAGTATGTTTAAGAGGAATATGAAGTAGTATGTTTAAGAGGAATATGAAGTAGTATGTTCAAGAGAAATATGAAGTAGTATGTTTAAGAGGAATATGAAGTAGTATGTTTAAGAGGAATATGAAGTAGTATGTTAAAGATGAATATGAAGTAGTTTGTTTAAGAGAAATATGAAGTAGTGTGTTTAAGAGGAATATGAAGTAGTATGTTTAAGATGAATATGACGTAGTATGTTTAAGAGGAATATGAAGTAGTATGTTTAAGAGGAATATGAAGTAGTATTTTTAAGAGGAATATGAAGTAGTATTTTTAAGAGGAATATGAAGTAGTATGTTTAAGAAGAATATGAAGTAGTATGTTTAAGAGGAATATGAAGTAGTATGTTTAAGAGGAATATGAAGTAGTATGTTTAAGAGGAATATGAAGTAGTATGTTTAAGAGGAATATGAAGTATTATGTTTAAGAGTAATATGAAGTAGTATGTTTAAGAGGAATATGAAGTAGTATGTTTAAGAGGAATATTAAGTAGTATGTTTTAGAGGAATATGAAGTTGTATATATAAGAGGAATATGAAGTAGTATGTTTAAGAGGAATAGGAAGTATTATATTTAAGAGGAATATGAAGAAGTATGTTTAAGAGGAATATGAAGAAGTATGTTTAAGAGGAATATGAAGTAGTATATTTAAGAGGAATATGAAGTAGTATATTTAAGAGGAATATGAAGTAGTATGTTTAAGAAGAATATGAAGTAGTATGTTTAAGAGGAATTAGAAGTAGTATGTTTAAGAGGAATATGAAGTAGTATGTTTAAGAGGAATATGAAGTAGTATGTTTAAGAGGAATATGAAGTATTATGTTTAAGAGGAATATGAAGTGATATGCTTAAGAGGAATATGAAGTAGTATGTTTAAGAGCAATATGAAGTAGTATGTTTAAGAGAAATATGAAGTAGTATGTTTAAGAGGAATATGAAGTAGTATTTTTAAGAGGAATATGAAGTAGTATGTTTAAGAAGAATATGAAGTAGTATGTTTAAGAGGAATATGAAGTAGTATGTTTAAGAGGAATATGAAGTAGTATGTTTAAGAGGAATATGAAGTAGTATGTTTAAGAGGAATATGAAGTATTATGTTTAAGAGTAATATGAAGTAGTATGTTTAAGAGGAATATGAAGTAGTATGTTTAAGAGGAATATTAAGTAGTATGTTTTAGAGGAATATGAAGTTGTATATATAAGAGGAATATGAAGTAGTATGTTTAAGAGGAATAGGAAGTATTATATTTAAGAGGAATATGAAGAAGTATGTTTAAGAGGAATATGAAGAAGTATGTTTAAGAGGAATATGAAGTAGTATATTTAAGAGGAATATGAAGTAGTATATTTAAGAGGAATATGAAGTAGTATGTTTAAGAAGAATATGAAGTAGTATGTTTAAGAGGAATTAGAAGTAGTATGTTTAAGAGGAATATGAAGTAGTATGTTTAAGAGGAATATGAAGTAGTATGTTTAAGAGGAATATGAAGTATTATGTTTAAGAGGAATATGAAGTGATATGCTTAAGAGGAATATGAAGTAGTATGTTTAAGAGCAATATGAAGTAGTATGTTTAAGAGAAATATGAAGTAGTATGTTTAAGAGGAATATGAAGTAGTATACTTAAAAGGAATATGAAGTAGTTTGTTTAAGAGGAATATGAAGTAGTATGTTTGAGAGGAATATGAAGTAGTATATTTCAGAAGAATATGAAGTAGTATATTTAAGAGGCATATGAAGTAGTATGTTTAAGAAGAATATGAAGTAGTATATTTCAAAGGAATATGAAGTAGTATGTTTAAGAGGAATATGAAGTAATATGTTTAAGAGGATAATGAAGTAGTATGTTTAAGAGGAATATGAAGTAGTATGTTTAAGAGGAATATGAAGTAGTATGTTTAAGATGAATATGAAGTTGTTTGTTTAAGAGGAATATGAAGTAGTATGTTTAAGAGGTATATGAAGTAGTATGTTTAAGATGAATATGACGTAGTATGTTTAAGAGGAATATGAAGTAGTATGTTTAAGAGGAATATGAAGTAGTATGTTTAAGAGGAATATGAAGTAGTATTTTTAAGAGGAATATGAAGTAGTATGTTTAAGAGGAATATGAAGTAGTATGTTTAAGAGGAATATGAAGTAGTATGTTTAAGAGGAATATGAAGTAGTATGTTTAAGAGTAATATGAAGTAGTATGTTTAAGAGGAATATGAAGTAGTATGTTTAAGAGAAATATGAAGTAATATGCTTAAGAGGAATATGAAGTAGTATATTTAAGAGGAATAAGAAGTAGTATATTTAAGAGGAATATGAAGCAGTATATTTAAGAGGAATATGAAGTAGTATGTTTAAGAGGAATATGAAGTAGTATGTTTAAGAGGAATATGAAGTAGTATGTTTAAGAGGAATATGAAGTAGTATGTTTAAGAGGCATATGAAGTAGTATGTTTAAGAGGAATATGAAGTAGTATGTTTAAGAGGAATATGAAGTAGTATATTTAAGAGGAATATGAAGTAGTATGTTTAAGAGGAATATGAAGTAGTATGTTTAAGAGGAATATGAAGTAGTATGTTTAAGAGAAATATGAAGTAGTATGTTTAATAAGAATATGAAGTAGTATGTTTAAGAGGAATATGAAGTAGTATATTTAAGAGGAATATGAAGTATATTTAAGAGGAATATGATGTAGTGTATTTAAGAGGAATATGAATTAGTATGTTTAGGAGGAATATGAAGTAGTATGCTTAAGAGGAATATGCAGCAGTATATTTAAGAGGAATATGAAGTAATATATTTAAGAGGAATATGAAGTAGTATGTTTGAGAGGAATATGAAGTAGTATTTTTAAGAGGAATATGAAGTAGTATGTTTAAGAGGAATATGAAGTAGTATGTGTAAGATAAATATGAAGTAGTATATTTTAAGAGGAATATGAAGTAGTATGTTTAAGAGGAATATGAAGTAGTATGTTTAAGAGGAATATGAAGTAGTATGTTTAAGAGGAATATGAAGTAGTATGTTAAGAGGAATATGAAGTAGTATATTTAAGAGGAATATGAAGTAGTATGTTTAAGAGGAATATGAAGTAGTATGTTTAAGAGGAATATGAAGTAGTATGTTTAAGAGAAATATGAAGTAGTATGTTTAATAAGAATATGAAGTAGTATGTTTAAGAGGAATATGAAGTAGTATATGAAAAAGTATATTTAAGAGGAATATGTTGTAGTATATTTAAGAGGAATATGAAGTAGTATGTTTAATAGGAATATGAAGTAGTATGTTTAAGAAGAATATGCAGCAGTATATTTAAGAGGAATATGAAGTAGTATATTTAAGAGGAATATGAAGTAGTATGTTTAAGAGGAATATGAAGTAGTATGTTTAAGAGGAATATGAACTATTATGTTTAAGAGGAATATGAAGTAGTATGTTTGAGAGGAGTATGAAGTAGTATGTTTAAGAAAAATATGAAGTAGTATATTTCAAAGGAATATGAAGTAGTATGTTTAAGAGGAATATGAAGTAGTATGTTTAAGAGGAATATGAAGTAGTATGTTTAAGAGAAATATGAAGTAGTATGTTTAAGAGGAATATGAAGTAGTATGTTTAAGATGAATATGAAGTTGTTTGTTTAAGAGGAATATGAAGTAGTATGTTTAAGAGGTATATGAAGTAGTATGTTTAAGATGAATATGACGTAGTATGTTTAAGAGGAATATAAAGTAGTATGTTTAAGAGGAATATGAAGTAGTATGTTTAAGAGGAATATGAAGTAGTATTTTTAAGAGGAATATGAAGTAGTATGTTTAAGAGGAATATGAAGTAGTATGTTTAAGAGGAATATGAAGTAGTATGTTTAAGAGGAATATGAAGTAGTATGTTTAAGAGGAATATGAAGTAGTATGTTTAAGAGGAATATGAAGTAGTATGTTTTAGAGAAATATGGAGTAGTATGTTTAATAAGAATATGAAGTAGTATGTTTAAGAGGAATATGAAGTAGTATATTTAAGAGGAATATGAAGTATATTTAAGAGGAATATGATGTAGTGTATGTAAGAGGAATATGAAGTAGTATGTTTAAGAGGAATATGAAGTAGTATGTTTAAGAGGAATATGCAGCAGTATATTTAAGACGAATATGAAGTAATATATTTAAGAGGAATATGAAGTAGTATGTTTGAGAGGAATATGAAGTAGTATTTTTAAGAGGAATATGAAGTAGTATGTTTAAGAGGAATATGAAGTAGTATGTGTAAGAGAAATATGAAGTAGTATATTTTAAGAGGAATATGAAGTAGTATGTTTAAGAGGAATATGAAGTAGTATGTTTAAGAGGAATATGAAGTAGTATGTTTACGAGGAATATGAAGTAGTATGTTAAGAGGAATATGAAGTAGTATATTTAAGAGGAATATGAAGTAGTATGTTTAAGAGGAATATGAAGTAGTATGTTTAAGAGGAATATGAAGTAGTATGTTTAAGAGAAATATGAAGTAAAATGTTTAATAAGAATATGAAGTAGTATGTTTAAGAGGAATATGAAGTAGTATATGAAAAAGTATATTTAAGAGGAATATGTTGTAGTATATTTAAGAGGAATATGAAGTAGTATGTTTAAGAGGAATATGAAGTAGTATTTTTAAGAAGAATATGCAGCAGTATATTTAAGAGGAATATGAAGTAGTATATTTAAGAGGAATATGAAGTAGTATGTTTAAGAGGAATATGAAGTAGTATGTTTAAGAGGAATATGAAGTATTATGTTTAAGAGGAATATGAAGTAGTATGTTTGAGAGGAGTATGAAGTAGTATGTTTCAGAGGAATATGAAGTAGTATATTTAAGAGGCATATGAAGTAGTATGTTTAAGAAGAATATAAAGTAGTATATTTCAGAGGAATATGAAGTAGTATGTTTTAGAGGAATATGTAGTAGGATGTGTAAGAGGAATATGAAGTTGTATGTTTAAGAGGAATATGAAGTAGTATGTTTAAGAGGAATATGAAGTAGTATGTTAAAGATGAATATGAAGTAGTTTTTTTAAGAGGAATATGAAGTAGTGTGTTTAAGAGGAATATGAAGTAGTATGTTTAAGAGGAATATGAAGTAGTATTTTTAAGAGGAATATGAAGTAGTATTTTTAAGAGGAATATGAAGTAGTATGTTTAAGAGGAATATGAAGTAGTATGTTTAAGAGGAATATGAAGTAGTATGTTTAAGAGGAATATGAAGTATTATGTTTAGAGTAATATGAAGTAGTATGTTTAAAAGGAATATAATGTAGTATGTTTAAGAGGAATATGAAGTAGTATGTTTAAGAGGAATATGAAGTAGTATGTTTAAGAGGAATATGAAGTAGTATATTTAAGAGCAATATGAAGTAGTATGTTTAAGAGAAATATAAAGTAATATGCTTAAGAGGAATATGAAGCAGTATATTTAAGAGGAATATGAGGTAGTATATTTAAGAGGAATATGAAGCAGTATATTTAAGAGGAATATGAAGTAGTATGTTTAAGAGGAATATGAAGTAGTATGTTTAAGCGGAATATGAAGTAGTATGTTTAAGAGGAATATGAAGTATTATGTTTAAGAGGAATATGAAGTAGTATGTTTAAAAGGAATATGAAGTAGTATGTTTAAGAGGAATATGAAGTAGTATATTTAAGAGGAATATAAAGTAGTATGTTTAAGAGGAATATGAAGTTGTATGTTTAAGAGGAATATGAAGTAGTATGTTTAAGAGAAATATGAAGTAGTATGTTTAATAAGAATATGAAGTAGTATGTTTACGAGGAATATGAAGTAGTATATTTAAGAGGAATATGAAGTAGTATATGAAAAAGTATATTTAAGAGAAATATGATGTAGTATATTTAAGAGGAATATGATGTAGTATGTTTAAGAGGAATATGAAGTAGTATGTTTAAGAGGAATATGCAGCAGTATATTTAAGAGTAATATGAAGTAGTATATTTAAGAGGAATATGAAGTAGTATGTTTAAGAGGAATATGAAGAAGTATTTTTAAGAGGAATATGAAGTAGTATGTTTATGAGGAATATGAAGTAGTGTGTTTGAGAGGAATATGAAGTAGTATGTTTCAGAGGAATATGAAGTAGTATATTTAAGAGGAATATGAAGTAGTATGTTTAAGAGGAATATGAAGTAGGATATTTAAGAGGAATATGAAGTAGTATGTTTAAGGGGAATGTGAAGTTGTATGTTTAAGAGGAATATGAATTAGTATGTTTAAGAGAAATATGAAGTAGTATGTTTAAGAGGAATATGAAGAAGTATGTTTAAGAGGAATATGAAGTTGTTTATTTAAGAGGAACATGAAGTAGTATGTTTAAGAGGAATATGAAGAAGTATGCTTAAGAAGAATATGAAAAAGTATATTTAAGAGGAATATGAAGCAGTATATTTAAGAGGAATATGCAGCAGTATATTTAAGAGGAATATGAAGTAGTATATTTGTTTGTTGGTTTGTTGGTTTGTTGGTTTGTTGGCTTGTTGGTTTGTTGGTTTGTTGGTTTGTTGGTTTGTTGGTTTGTTGGTTTGTTAGTTTGTTGGTTTGTTGGTTTATTTGTTTGTTGGTTTGTTGGTTTGTTGGTTTGTTGGTTTGTTGGCTTGTTGGTTTGTTGGTTTGTTGGCTTGTTGGCTTGTTGGTTTGTTGGTTTGTTGGCTTGTTGGTTACTTAAATTGTTGGTTTGTTGGCATGTTGGTTTGTTGGTTTGTTGGTTTGCTGGTTTGTTGGTTTGTTGGTTTGTTGGGTTGTTGGCTTGTTGGTTTGTTAGTTTGTTGGTTTGTTGGCTTGTTGGCTTGTTGGTTTGTTGGTTTGTTGGCTTGTTGGTTTGTTGGTTTGTTGGCTTGTTGGCTTGTTGCTTTGTTCGTTTGATGGTTTGTTGGTTTTTTGGTTTGTTGGTTTGTTGGTTTGTTGGCTTGTTGGCTTGTTGGTTTGTTGGTTTGTTGGCTTGTTGGTTTGTTAGTTTGTTGGTTTGTTGGCTTGTTGGGTTGTTGGTTTGTTGGTTTTTTGGTTTGTTGGTTTGTTGGTTTGTTGGTTTGTTGGTTTGTTAGTTTATTTGTTTGTTGGTTTGTTGGCTTGTTGGTTTGTTGGTTTGTTGGTTTATTGGCTTGTTGGTTTGTTGGTTTGTTGGTTTTTTGGTTTGTTGGTTTGTTGTTTGTTGGTTTGTTGTTTTATTTGTTTGTTGGTTTGTTGGCTTGTTGGTTTGTTGGTTTGTTGGTTTGTTGGCTTGTTGGTTTGTTGGTTTGTTGGCTTGTTGGCTTGTTGGTTTGTTGGTTTGTTGGCTTGTTGGCTTGTTGGTTTGTCGGCTTGTTGGCTTGTTGGTTTGTTGGTTTGTTGGTTTGTTGGTTTGTTGGTTTGTTGGTTTTTTGGTTTGTTAGTTTATTTGTTTGTTGGTTTGTTGGCTTGCTGGTTTGTTGGTTTGTTGGTTTGTTGGTTTGTTGGCTTGTTGGTTTGCTGGTTTGTTGGTTTGTTGGCTTGTTGGCTTGTTGGTTTGTTGGGTTGTTGGCTTGTTGGTTTGTTGGTTTGTTGGCTTGTTGGCTAGTTGCTTTGTTCGTTTGATGGTTTGTTGGTTTGTGGGTTTTTTGGTTTGTTGGTTTGTTGGTTTGTTGGCTTGTTGGCTTATTGGTTTGTTGGTTTGTTGGCTTGTTTGTTTGTTGGCTTGTTGGTTTGTTGGTTTGTTAGCTTGTTGGCTTGTAGCCTTGTTCGTTTGATGGTTTGTTGGTTTGTGGGTTTTTTGGTTTGTTGGTTTGTTGGCTTGTTGGCTTATTGGTTTGTTGGTTTGTTGGCTTGTTTGTTTGTTAGTTTGTTGGTTTGTTGGCTTGTTGGTTTGTTGGTTTGTTAGCTTGTTGGCTTGTAGCTTTGTTCGTTTGATGGTTTGTTGGTTTGTGGGTTTTTTGGTTTGTTGGTTTGTTGGTTTGTTGGCTTGTTGGCTTATTGGTTTGTTGGTTTGTTGGCTTGTTTGTTTGTTAGTTTGTTGGTTTGTTGGATTGTTGGCTTGTTGGTTTGTTGGTTTGTTGGTTTGTTGGTTTGTCGGCTTGTTGGTTTGTTGGTTTGCTGGCTTGTTGGTTTGTTGGTTTGTTGGCTTGTGGGCTTGTTGGTTTGTTGGTTTGTTGGCTTGTTGGTTTGTTGGTTTGTTGGCTTGTTGGCTTGTTGCTTTGTTCGTTTGATGGTTTGTTAGTTTGTTGGTTTTTGGATTTGTTGGTTTGTTGGTTTGTTGGCTTGTTGGCTTGTTGGTTTGTAGGTTTGTTGGCTTGTTGGTATGTTAGTTTGTTGGCTTGTTGGTTTGTTGGTTTGTTGGTTTTTTGGTTTGTTGGTTTGTTGGTTTGTTGGTTTGTTGGTTTGTTGGTTTGTTGGTTTATTTGTTTGTTGGTTTGTTGGCTTGTTGGTTTGTTGGTTTGTTGGTTTGTTGGCTTGTTGGTTTGTTGGTTTGTTGGTTTGTTGGTTTGTTGGTTTGTTGGTTTGTTGGTTTGTTGGTTTGTTGGTTTGTTGGTTTATTTGTTTGTTGGTTTGTTGGTTTGTTGGTTTGTTGGCTTGTTGGTTTGTTGGTTTGTTGGCTTGTTGGCTTGTTGGTTTGTTGGTTTGTTGGCTTGTTGGTTACTTAAATTGTTGGTTTGTTGGCATGTTGGTTTGTTGGTTTGTTGGTTTGTTGGCTTGTTGGTTTGTTGGTTTGTTGGCTTGTTGGTTTGTTGGCTTGTTGGCTTGTTGGTTTGTTGGTTTGTTGGTTTGTTGGTTTGTTGGTTTGTTGGTTTGTTGGTTTTTTGGTTTGTTAGTTTATTTGTTTGTTGGTTTGTTAGCTTGCTGGTTTGTTGGTTTGTTGGTTTGTTGGGTTGTTGGCTTATTGGTTTGTTAGTTTGTTGGTTTGTTGGCTTGTTGGCTTGTTGGTTTGTTGGTTTGTTGGCTTGTTGGTTTGTTGGTTTGTTGGCTTGTTGGCTTGTTGCTTTGTTCGTTTGATGGTTTGTTGGTTTTTTGGTTTGTTGGTTTGTTGGTTTGTTGGCTTGTTGGCTTGTTGGTTTGTTGGTTTGTTGGCTTGTTGGTTTGTTAGTTTGTTGGTTTGTTGGCTTGTTGGGTTGTTGGTTTGTTGGTTTTTTGGTTTGTTGGTTTGTTGGTTTGTTGGTTTGTTGGTTTGTTAGTTTATTTGTTTGTTGGTTTGTTGGCTTGTTGGTTTGTTGGTTTGTTGGTTTGTTGGTTTGTTGGTTTGTTGGTTTGTTGGTTTGTTGGTTTGTTGGTTTGTTGGTTTATTTGTTTGTTGGTTTGTTGGTTTTTTGGTTTGTTGGTTTGTTGGTTTGTTGGTTTGTTGGTTTGTTGGCTTATTGGTTTGTTGGTTTGTTGGCTTGTTTGTTTGTTAGTTTGTTGGTTTGTTGGATTGTTGGCTTGTTGGTTTGTTGGTTTGTTGGTTTGTTGGTTTGTCGGCTTGTTGGTTTGTTGGTTTGCTGGCTTGTTGGTTTGTTGGTTTGTTGGCTTGTGGGCTTGTTGGTTTGTTGGTTTGTTGGCTTGTTGGTTTGTTGGTTTGTTGGCTTGTTGGCTTGTTGCTTTGTTCGTTTGATGGTTTGTTAGTTTGTTGGTTTTTGGATTTGTTGGTTTGTTGGTTTGTTGGCTTGTTGGCTTGTTGGTTTGTAGGTTTGTTGGCTTGTTGGTATGTTAGTTTGTTGGCTTGTTGGTTTGTTGGTTTGTTGGTTTTTTGGTTTGTTGGTTTGTTGGTTTGTTGGTTTGTTGGTTTGTTGGTTTGTTGGTTTATTTGTTTGTTGGTTTGTTGGCTTGTTGGTTTGTTGGTTTGTTGGTTTGTTGGCTTGTTGGTTTGTTGGTTTGTTGGTTTGTTGGTTTGTTGGTTTGTTGGTTTGTTGGTTTGTTGGTTTGTTGGTTTGTTGGTTTATTTGTTTGTTGGTTTGTTGGTTTGTTGGTTTGTTGGCTTGTTGGTTTGTTGGTTTGTTGGCTTGTTGGCTTGTTGGTTTGTTGGTTTGTTGGCTTGTTGGTTACTTAAATTGTTGGTTTGTTGGCATGTTGGTTTGTTGGTTTGTTGGTTTGTTGGCTTGTTGGTTTGTTGGTTTGTTTGCTTGTTGGTTTGTTGGCTTGTTGGCTTGTTGGTTTGTTGGCTTGTTTGTTTGTTAGTTTGTTGGTTTGTTGGATTGTTGGCTTGTTGGTTTGTTGGTTTTTTGGTTTGTTGGTTTGTTGGTTTGTTGGTTTGTTGGTTTGTTGGTTTATTTGTTTGTTGGTTTGTTGGCTTGTTGGTTTATTGGTTTGTTGGTTTGTTGGCTTGTTGGTTTGTTGGTTTGTTGGTTTTTTGGTTTGTTGGTTTGTTGGTTTGTTGGTTTGTTGGTTTGTTGGTTTGTTGGTTTATTTGTTTGTTGGTTTGTTGGCTTGTTGGTTTGTTGGTTTGTTGGTTACTTAGTTTGTTGGTTTGTTGGCATGTTGGTTTGTTGGTTTGTTGGTTTGTTGGCTTGATGGTTTGTTGGTTTGTTGGCTTGTTGGCTTGTTGGTTTGTTGGTTTGTTGGTTTGTTGGCTTGTTGGCTTGTTGGTTTGTTAGCTTGTTGGTTTGTTAATTTGTTGGCTTTTTGGTTACTTGGTTTGTTGGTTTGTTGGCTTGTTGGCTTGTTGGTTTGTTGGTTTGTTGGCTTGTTCGTTTGTTAGTTTGTTGGTTTGTTGGCTTGTTGGCTTGTTGGTTTGTTGGTTTGTTGGTTTGTTGGTTTGTTGGTTTGTTGGTTTTTTGTTTTGTTGGTGTGTTGGTTTGTGGCTTGTTGGTTTGTTGGTTTGTTGGCTTGTTGGCTTGTTGGTTTGTTGGTTTTTTGGCTTGTTGGCTTGTTGGTTTGTTGGTTTGTTGGTTTGTTGGTTTGTTGCTTTGTTGGTTTGTTGGTTTGTTGGCTTGTTGGCTAGTTGGTTTGTTAGTTTGTTGGCTTTTTGGTTACTTGGTTTGTTGGTTTGTTGGCTTGTTGGTTTGTAGGCATGTTGGTTTGTTGGTTTGTTCGTTTGTTGGCTTGTTGGCTTGTTGGTTTGTTGGTTTGTTGGTTTGTTGGTTTGTTTGTTTGTTGGTTTGTTTTTTTTTGGTTTGTTGGTTTATTTGTTTGTTGGTTTGTTAGCTTGTTGGTTTTTTGGTTTGTTGGTTTGTTGGTTTGTTGGCTTGTTGGTTTGTTGGTTTGTTGGTTTGTTGGTTTGTTGGCTTCTTGGTTTGTTGGTTTGTTGGCTTGTTGGTTTGTTAGTTTGTTGGTTTTTTGGTTTGTTGGTTGGTTGGTTTGTTGGATTGTTGGCTTGTTGGTTTGTTGGTTTGTTGGCTTGTTGGTTTGTTAGTTTGTTGGTTTGTTGGCTTTTTGGCTTGTTGGTTTATTGGTTTTTTGGCTTGTTGGTTTGTTGGTTTGTTGGTTTGTTGGTTTAGTTGTTTGTTGGTTTGTTGGCTTGTTGGTTTGTTGGTTTGTTGGTTTGTAGGCTTGTTGGTTGGTTGGTTTGTTGGTTTTTTGTTTTGTTGGTTTGTTGGTTTGTTGGTTTGTTGGTTTGTGGGTTTATTTGTTTGTTGGTTTGTTGGCTTGTTGGTTTGTTGGTTTGTTGGTTTGTTGGCTTATTGGTTTGTTGGTTTGTTGGCTTGTTGGCTTGTTGGCTTGTTGGTTTGTTGGCTTGTTGGTTACTTAGTTTGTTGGTTTGTTGGCATGTTGGTTTGTTAGTTTGTTGGTTTTTTGGCTTGTTGGTTTGTTGGTTTGTTGGTTTGTTGGTTTGTTGGTTTGTTGGTTTGTTGGTTTGTTGGTTTGTTGGTGTGTTGGTTTGTGGCTTGTTGGTTTGTTGGTTTGTTGGCTTGTTGGCTTGTTGGCTTGTTGGCTTGTTGGTTTGTTGGTTTGTTGGTTTTTTGGTTTGTTGGTTTGTTGGTTTGTTGGTTTGTTGGTTTATTTGTTAGTTGGTTTGTTGGCTTGTTGGTTTGATGGTTTGTTGGTTTGTTGGCTTGTTGGCTTGTTGGTTTGTTGGTTTGTTGGTTTTTTCGTTTGTTGGTTTGTTGGTTTATTTGTTTGTTGGTTTGTTGGCTTGTTGGTTTGTTGGTTTGTTGGTTGGTTGGCTTGTTGGTTTGTTGGTTTGTTGGCTTGTTGACTTGTTGGTTTGTTGGTTTGTTGGCTTGTTGGTTACTTAGTTTGTTGGTTTGTTGGCATGTTGGCTTGTTGGTTTGTTGGTTTGTTGGCTTGTTGGTATGTTGGTTTGTTCGCTTGTTGGCTTGTTGGTTTGTTGGTTTGTTGGTTTATTTGTTAGTTGGTTTGTTGGCTTGTTGGTTTGTTGGTTTGTTGGCTTGTTGGCTTGTTGGTTTGTTGGTTTGTTGGTTTGTTGGTTTGTTGGTTTGTTGGTTTGTTGGTTTGTTCGTTTGTTGGTTTGTTGGCTTGTTGGTTCGTTGGTTCGTTGGTTTGTTGGTTTGTTGGCTTGTTGGCTTGTTGGTTTGTTGGTTTGTTGGTTTGTTGGTTTGTCGGCTTGTTGGTTTGTTGGTTTGCTGGCTTGTTGGTTTGTTGGTTTGTTGGCTTGTGGGCTTGTTGGTTTGTTGGTTTGTTGGCTTGTTGGTTTGTTGGTTTGTTGGCTTGTTGGCTTGTTGCTTTGTTCGTTTGATGGTTTGTTAGTTTGTTGGTTTTTTGATTTGTTGGTTTGTTGGTTTGTTGGCTTGTTGGCTTGTTGGTTTGTAGGTTTGTTGGCTTGTTGGTATGTTAGTTTGTTGGCTTGTTGGTTTGTTGGTTTGTTGGTTTGTTGGTTTTTTGGTTTGTTGGTTTGTTGGTTTGTTGGTTTGTTGGTTTGTTGGTTTGTTGGTTTATTTGTTTGTTGGTTTGTTGGCTTGTTGGTTTGTTGGTTTGTTGGTTTGTTGGCTTGTTGGTTTGTTGGTTTGTTGGTTTGTTGGTTTGTTGGTTTGTTGGTTTGTTGGTTTGTTGGTTTGTTGGTTTATTTGTTTGTTGGTTTGTTGGTTTGTTGGTTTGTTGGTTTGTTGGCTTGTTGGTTTGTTGGTTTGTTGGCTTGTTGGCTTGTTGGTTTGTTGGTTTGTTGGCTTGTTGGTTACTTAAATTGTTGGTTTGTTGGCATGTTGGTTTGTTGGTTTGTTGGTTTGTTGGCTTGTTGGTTTGTTGGTTTGTTGGCTTGTTGGCTTGTTGGTTTGTTGGCTTGTTGGCTTGTTGGTTTGTTGGTTTGTTGGTTTGTTGGTTTGTTGGTTTGTTGGTTTGTTGGTTTTTTGGTTTGTTAGTTTATTTGTTTGTTGGTTTGTTGGCTTGCTGGTTTGTTGGTTTGTTGGTTTGTTGGGTTGTTGGCTTGTTGGTTTGTTAGTTTGTTGGTTTGTTGGCTTGTTGGCTTGTTGGTTTGTTGGTTTGTTGGCTTGTTGGTTTGTTGGTTTGTTGGCTTGTTGGCTTGTTGCTTTGTTCGTTTGATGGTTTGTTGGTTTTTTGTTTTGTTGGTTTGTTGGTTTGTTGGCTTGTTGGCTTGTTGGTTTGTTGGTTTGTTGGCTTGTTGGTTTGTTAGTTTGTTGGTTTGTTGGCTTGTTGGGTTGTTGGTTTGTTGGTTTTTTGGTTTGTTGGTTTGTTGGTTTGTTGGTTTGTTGGTTTGTTAGTTTATTTGTTTGTTGGTTTGTTGGCTTGTTGGTTTGTTGGTTTGTTGGTTTATTGGCTTGTTGGTTTGTTGGTTTGTTGGTTTTTTGGTTTGTTGGTTTGTTGTTTGTTGGTTTGTTGTTTTATTTGTTTGTTGGTTTGTTGGCTTGTTGGTTTGTTGGTTTGTTGGTTTGTTGGCTTGTTGGTTTGTTGGCTTGTTGGCTTGTTGCTTTGTTCGTTTGATGGTTTGTTAGTTTGTTGGTTTTTTGATTTGTTGGTTTGTTGGTTTGTTGGCTTGTTGGCTTGTTGGTTTGTAGGTTTGTTGGCTTGTTGGTATGTTAGTTTGTTGGCTTGTTGGTTTGTTGGTTTGTTGGTTTGTTGGTTTTTTGGTTTGTTGGTTTGTTGGTTTGTTGGTTTGTTGGTTTGTTGGTTTGTTGGTTTATTTGTTTGTTGGTTTGTTGGCTTGTTGGTTTGTTGGTTTGTTGGTTTGTTGGCTTGTTGGTTTGTTGGTTTGTTGGTTTGTTGGTTTGTTGGTTTGTTGGTTTGTTGGTTTGTTGGTTTGTTGGTTTATTTGTTTGTTGGTTTGTTGGTTTGTTGGTTTGTTGGTTTGTTGGCTTGTTGGTTTGTTGGTTTGTTGGCTTGTTGGCTTGTTGGTTTGTTGGTTTGTTGGCTTGTTGGTTACTTAAATTGTTGGTTTGTTGGCATGTTGGTTTGTTGGTTTGTTGGTTTGTTGGCTTGTTGGTTTGTTGGTTTGTTGGCTTGTTGGCTTGTTGGTTTGTTGGCTTGTTGGCTTGTTGGTTTGTTGGTTTGTTGGTTTGTTGGTTTGTTGGTTTGTTGGTTTGTTGGTTTTTTGGTTTGTTAGTTTATTTGTTTGTTGGTTTGTTGGCTTGCTGGTTTGTTGGTTTGTTGGTTTGTTGGGTTGTTGGCTTGTTGGTTTGTTAGTTTGTTGGTTTGTTGGCTTGTTGGCTTGTTGGTTTGTTGGTTTGTTGGCTTGTTGGTTTGTTGGTTTGTTGGCTTGTTGGCTTGTTGCTTTGTTCGTTTGATGGTTTGTTGGTTTTTTGTTTTGTTGGTTTGTTGGTTTGTTGGCTTGTTGGCTTGTTGGTTTGTTGGTTTGTTGGCTTGTTGGTTTGTTAGTTTGTTGGTTTGTTGGCTTGTTGGGTTGTTGGTTTGTTGGTTTTTTGGTTTGTTGGTTTGTTGGTTTGTTGGTTTGTTGGTTTGTTAGTTTATTTGTTTGTTGGTTTGTTGGCTTGTTGGTTTGTTGGTTTGTTGGTTTATTGGCTTGTTGGTTTGTTGGTTTGTTGGTTTTTTGGTTTGTTGGTTTGTTGTTTGTTGGTTTGTTGTTTTATTTGTTTGTTGGTTTGTTGGCTTGTTGGTTTGTTGGTTTGTTGGTTTGTTGGCTTGTTGGTTTGTTGGTTTGTTGGCTTGTTGGCTTGTTGGTTTGTTGGTTTGTTGGCTTGTTGGCTTGTTGGTTTGTCGGCTTGTTGGCTTGTTGGTTTGTTGGTTTGTTGGTTTGTTGGTTTGTTGGTTTGTTGGTTTTTTGGTTTGTTAGTTTATTTGTTTGTTGGTTTGTTGGCTTGCTGGTTTGTTGGTTTGTTGGTTTGTTGGTTTGTTGGCTTGTTGGTTTGTTGGTTTGTTGGTTTGTTGGCTTGTTGGCTTGTTGGTTTGTTGGGTTGTTGGCTTGTTGGTTTGTTGGTTTGTTGGCTTGTTGGCTAGTTGCTTTGTTCGTTTGATGGTTTGTTGGTTTGTGGGTTTTTTGGTTTGTTGGTTTGTTGGTTTGTTGGCTTGTTGGCTTATTGGTTTGTTGGTTTGTTGGCTTATTTGTTTGTTGGATTGTTGGTTTGTTGGTTTGTTAGCTTGTTGGCTTGTAGCCTTGTTCGTTTGATGGTTTGTTGGTTTGTGGGTTTGTTGGTTTGTTGGTTTGTTGGCTTGTTGGTTTGTTGGTTTGTTGGTTTTTTGGTTTGTTGATTTGTTGGTTTGTTGGTTTGTTGGTTTGTTGGTTTATTTGTTTGTTGGTTTGTTGGCTTGTTGGTTTGTTGGTTTGTTGGTTTGTTGGCTTGTTGGTTACTTAGTTTGTTGGTTTGTTGGCATGTTGGTTTGTTGGTTTGTTGGTTTGTTGGCTTGTTGGTTTGTTGGTTTGTTGGTTTTTTGGTTTGTTGGTTTGTTGGTTTGTTGGCTTGTTGGTTTTTTGGTTTGTTGGTTTGTTGGTTTGTTGGCTTGTTGGTTTGTTGGTTTGTTGGTTTGTTGGTTTGTTGGCTTCTTGGTTTGTTGGTTTGTTGGCTTGTTGGTTTGTTGGTTTGTTGGCTTGTTGCTTTGTTCGTTTGATGGTTTGTTGGTTTGTTGGTTTTTTGGTTTGTTGGTTTGTTGGTTTTTTGGCTTGTTGGTTTGTTAGTTTGTTGGTTTGTTAGTTTGTTGGTTTTTTGGTTTGTTGGTTGGTTGGTTTGTTGGATTGTTGGCTTGTTGGTTTGTTGGTTTGTTGGCTTGTTGGTTTGTTAGTTTGTTGGTTTGTTGGCTTTTTGGCTTGTTGGTTTATTGGTTTTTTGGTTTGTTGGTTTGTTGGTTTGTTGGTTTGTTGGTTTATTTGTTTGTTGGTTTGTTGGCTTGTTGGTTTGTTGTTTTGTTGGTTTGTAGGCTTGTTGGTTGGTTGGTTTGTTGGTTTTTTGTTTTGTTGGTTTGTTGGTTTGTTGGTTTGTTGGTTTGTGGGTTTATTTGTTTGTTGGTTTGTTGGCTTGTTGGTTTGTTGGTTTGTTGGTTTGTTGGCTTATTGGTTTGTTGGTTTGTTGGCTTGTTGGCTTGTTGGCTTGTTGGTTTGTTGGCTTGTTGGTTACTTAGTTTGTTGGTTTTTTGGCATGTTGGTTTGTTAGTTTGTTGGTTTTTTGGCTTGTTGGTTTGTTGGTTTGTTGGTTTGTTGGTTTGTTGGTTTGTTGGTTTGTTGGTTTGTTGGTTTGTTGGCTTGTTGGTTTGTTGGTTTATTTGTTTGTTGGTTTGATGGCTTGTTGGTTTGTTGGTTTGTTGGCTTGTTGGCTTGTTGGTTTGTTGGTTTGTTGGTTTGTTGGTTTGTTGGTTTGTTGGTTTGTTGGTTTGTTGGTTTGTTGGCTTGTTGGTTTGTTGGTTTGTTAGTTTGTTGGCTTGTTGGCTTGTTGGTTTGTTGGTTTGTTGGTTTGTTGGTTTGTTGGGTTGTTGGTTTGTTGGTTTGTTGGTTTGTTGGTTTGTTGGTTTGTTGGTCTGTTGGCTTGTTGGCTTGTTGGTTTGTTGGTTTGTTTGTTTGTTGGTTTGTTGGTTTGTTGGTTTGTTGGCTTGTTGGCTTGTTGCTTTGTTCGTTTGATAGTTTGTTGGTTTGTTAGTTTTTTGGTTTGTTGGTTTGTTGGTTTGTTGGCTTGTTGGCTTGTTGGTTTGTTGGTTTGTAGGCTTGTTGGTTTGTTAGTTTGTTGGTTTGTTGGCTTGTTGGCTTGTTGGTTTGTTGGTTTTTTGGTTTGTTGGTTTGTTGGTTTGTTGCTTTGTTGGTTTATTTGTTTGTTGGTTTGTTGGCTTGTTGGTTTGTTGGCTTGTTGGTTTGTTGGCTTGTTGGTTTGTTGGTTTGTTGGTTTGTTGGTTTGTTGGCTTGTTGGCTTGTTGGTTTGTTGGTTTGTTGGCTTGTTGGTTTGTTGGTTTGTTGGTTTGTTGGTTTTTTGGTTTGTTGGTTTATTTGTTTGTTGGTTTGTTGGCTTCTTGGCTTGTTGGTTTGTTAGTTTGTTGGGTTTTTGGTTACTTGGTTTGTTGGTTTGTTGGTTTGTTGGCTTGTTGGTTTGTTGGCTTGTTGGCTTGTTAGTTTGTTGGCTTGTTAGTTTGTTGGTTTGTTGGTTTGTTGGTTTATTGGTTTTTTGGTTTGTTGGCTTGTTGGCTTGTTGGTTTGTTGGTTTGTTGGTTTGTTGGTTTGTTGGTATGTTGGTTTGTTGGCTTGTTGGTTTGTTGGTTTGTTGGTTTGTTGTCTTGTTGGCTTGTTGGTTTGTTGGTTTGTTGGCTTGTTGGTTTGTTGGTTTGTTGGTTTGTTGGCTTGTTGGCTTGTTGCTTTATTCGTTTGATGGTTTGTTAGTTGGTTGGTTTTTTGGTTTGTTGGTTTGTTGATTTGTTGGCTTGCTGGCTTGTTGGTTTGTTGGTTTGTTGGCTTGTTGGTTTGTTAGTTTGTTGGTTTGTTGGCTTGTTGGCTTGTTGGGTTGTTGTTTTTTTGCTTTGTTGGTTTGTTGGTTTGTTGGTTTGTTGGTTTGTTGGTTTATTTGTTAGTTGGTTCGTTGGCTTGTTGGTTTGTTAATTTGTTGGTTTGTTGGCTTGTTGGTTTGTTGGTTTGTTGGTTTTTTGGTTTGTTGATTTGTTGGTTTGTTGGTTTGTTGGTTTGTTGGTTTATTTGTTTGTTGGTTTGTTGGCTTGTTGGTTTGTTGGTTTGTTGGTTTGTTGGCTTGTTGGTTACTTAGTTTGTTGGTTTGTTGGCATGTTGGTTTGTTGGTTTGTTGGTTTGTTGGCTTGTTGGTTTGTTGGTTTGTTGGTTTTTTGGTTTGTTGATTTGTTGGTTTGTTGGTTTGTTGGTTTGTTGGTTTATTTGTTTGTTGGTTTGTTGGCTTGTTGGTTTGTTGGTTTGTTGGTTTGTTGGCTTGTTGGTTACTTAGTTTGTTGGTTTGTTGGCATGTTGGTTTGTTGGTTTGTTGGTTTGTTGGCTTGTTGGTTTGTTGGTTTGTTGGTTTTTTGGTTTGTTGGTTTGTTGGTTTGTTGGTTTGTTGGTTTTTTGGTTTGTTGGCTTGTTGGTTTGTTGGTTTGTTGGTTTTTTGGTTTGTTGGTTTATTGGTTTTTTGGCTTGTTGGCTTGTTGGTTTGTTGGTTTGTTGGCTTGTTGGTTTGTTGGTTTGTTGGTTTGTTGGCTTGTTGGTTTGTTGGTTTGTTGGTTTGTTGGTTTGTTGGTTTATTTGTTTGTTGGTTTGTTGGCTTGTTGGTTTGTTGGTTTGTTGGTTGGTTGGCTTGTTGGTTGGTTGGTTTGTTGGTTTGTTGGTTTGTTGGTTTGTTGGTTTATTTGTTTGTTGGTTTGTTGGCTTGTTGGTTTGTTGGTTTGTTGGTTTGTTGGTTTGTTGGCTTATTGGTTTGTTGGTTTGTTGGCTTGTTGGCTTGTTGGTTTGTTGGTTTGTAGGCTTGTTGGTTACTTAGTTTGTTGGTTTGTTGGCATGTTGTTTTGTTGGTTTGTTGGTTTGTTGGTTTGTTGGCTTGTTGGTTTGTTGGTTTGGCGGCTTGTTGGCTTGTTGGTTTGTTGGTTTGTTGGTTTGTTGGCTTGTTGGTTTATTGATTTGTTGGCTGGTTGGTTTGTTAGTTTGTTGGTTTGTTGGTTTGTTGGTTTGTTGGGTTATTTGTTTGTTGGTTTGATGGCTTGTTGGTTTGTTGGTTTGTTGGCTTGTTGGCTTGTTGGTTTGTTGGTTTGTTGGTTTGTTGGTTTGTTGGTTTGTTGGTTTGTTGGTTTGTTGGTTTGTTGGCTTGTTGGTTTGTTGGTTTGTTGGCTTGTTGGTTTGTTGGTTTGTATGCTTGTTGGTTTGTTGGTTTGTTGGTTTGTTGGCTTGTTGGCTTGTTGGTTTGTTGGTTTGTTTGCTTGTTGGTTTGTTGGTTTGTTGGCTTGTTGGCTTGTTTCTTTGTTCGTTTGATGGTTTGTTGGTTTGTTGGTTTTTTGGTTTGTTGGTTTGTTGGTTTGTTGGCTTGTTGGCTTGTTGGGTTGTTGGTTTGTTGGCTTGTTGGTTTGTTAGTTTGTTGGTTTGTTGGTTTTTTAGTTTGTTGGTTTGTTGGTTTGTTGTTTTGTTGGTTTATTTGTTTGTTGGTTTGTTGGCCTATTGGTTTGTTGGCTTGTTGGTTTGTTGGTTTGTTGGTTTGTTGGTTTGTTGGTTTGTTGGCTTGTTGGCTTGTTGGTTTGTTGGTTTGTTGGTTTGTTGGTTTATTGGTTTGTTGGTTTATTTGTTTGTTGGTTTGTTGGCTTGTTGGCTTGTTGGTTTGTTAGTTTGTTGGCATTTTGGTTACTTGGTTTGTTGGTTTGTTGGTTTGTTGGCTTGTTGGTTTGTTGGTTTGTTGGCTTGTTGGTTTGTTGGCTTGTTGGTTTGTTGGTTTGTTGGTTTGTTGGCTTGTTGGCTTGTTGGTTTGTTGGTTTGTTGGTTTGTTGGTTTGTTGGTTTGTTGGTTTGTTGGTTTTTTGGTTTGTTGGTTGATTTGTTTGTTGGTTTGTTGGCTTGTTGGTTTGTTGGTTTGTTGGTTTGTTGGTTTGTTGGCTTGTTGGTTTGTTGGTTTGTTGCTTTGTTGGCTTGTTGGCTTGTTGGTTTGTTGGTTTGTTGGCTTGTTGGTTTGTTGGTTTGTTGGCTTGTTGGCTTGTTGCTTTGTTCGTTTGATGGTTTGTTGGTTTGTTGGTTTTTTGGTTTGTTGGTTTGTTGGTTTGTTGGCTTGTTGGCTTGTTGGTTTGTTGGTTTGTTGGCTTGTTGGTTTGTTAGTTTGTTGGTTTGTTGGCTTGTTGGCTTGTTGGTTTGTTGGTTTTTTGGTTTGTTGGTTTGTTGGTTTGTTGGTTTGTTGGTTTGTTGGTTTGTTGGTTTGTTGGTTTATTTGTTAGTTGGTTTGTTGGCTTGTTGGTTTGTTGGTTTGTTGGTTTGTTGGCTTGTTGGTTTGTTGCTTTGTTGGTTTTTTGGTTTGTTGTTTTGTTGGTTTGTTGGTTTGTTGGTTTGTTGGTTTGTTGGTTTGTTGGTTTATTTGTTTGTTGGTTTGTTGGCTTGTTGGCTTGTTGGTTTGTTAGTTTGTTGGCTTTTTGGTTACTTGGTTTGTTGGTTTGTTGGTTTGTTGGCTTGTTGGTTTGTTGGCTTGTTGGCTTGTTGGTTTGTTGGCTTGTTGGTTTGTTGGTTTGTTGGTTTGTTGGCTTGTTGGCTTGTTGGTTTGTTGGTTTGTTGGTTTGTTGGTTTGTTGGTTTGTTGGTTTTTTGGTTTGTTGGTTGATTTGTTTGTTGGTTTGTTGGCTTGTTGGTTTGTTGGTTTGTTGATCTGTTGGTTTGTTGGCTTGTTGGTTTGTTGGTTTGTTGCTTTGTTGGCTTGTTGGCTTGTTGGTTTGTTGGTTTGTTGGCTTGTTGGTTTGTTGGTTTGTTGGCTTGTTGGCTTGTTGCTTTGTTCGTTTGATGGTTTGTTGGTTTGTTGGTTTTTTGGTTTGTTGGTTTGTTGGTTTGTTGGCTTGTTGGCTTGTTGGTTTGTTGGTTTGTTGGCTTGTTGGTTTGTTAGTTTGTTGGTTTGTTGGCTTGTTGGCTTGTTGGTTTGTTGGTTTTTTGGTTTGTTGGTTTGTTGGTTTGTTGGTTTGTTGGTTTGTTGGTTTGTTGGTTTGTTGGTTTATTTGTTAGTTGGTTTGTTGGCTTGTTGGTTTGTTGGTTTGTTGGTTTGTTGGCTTGTTGGTTTGTTGGTTTGTTGGTTTTTTGGTTTGTTGTTTTGTTGGTTTGTTGGTTTGTTGGTTTGTTGGTTTATTTGTTTGTTGGTTTGTTGGCTTGTTGGTTTGTTGGTTTGCTGGTTTGTTGGCTTGTTGGTTTGTTGGTTTGTTGGTTTGTTGACTTGTTGGTTTGTTGGTTTGTTGACTTGTTGGTTACTTAGTTTGTTGGTTTGTTAACATGTTGGTTTGTTGGTTTGTTAGCTTGTTGGTTTCTTGGTTTGTTGGCTTGTTGGTTTGTTGGTTTGTTGGTTTGTTGGTTTGTTGGCTTATTGGTTTGTTGGTTTGTTGGCTTGTTGGTTTGTTAGTTTGTTGGTTTGATGGTTTGTTGGTTTGTTGGTTTGTTAGTTTGTTGATTTATTTGCTTGTTGGTTTGTTGGCTTGTTGGTTTGTTGGTTTGTTGGCTTGTTGGTTTGTTGGTTTGTTGGTTTGTTGGTTTGTTGGTTTGTTGGTTTGTTGGTTTGTTGGTTTGTTGGTTTGTTGGTTTGTTGGTTTGTTGGCTTGTTGGTTTGTTGGTTTGTTGGCTTGTTGGCTTGTTGGTTTGTTGGTTTGTTGGTTTGTTGGTTTGTTGGCTTGTTGGTTTGTTGGTTTGTTGGCTTGTTAGTTTGTTGGTTTGTTGGTTTGTTGGCTTGTTGGCTTGTTGGTTTGTTGGTTTGTTGGCTTGTTGGTTTGTTGGTTTGTTGGCTTGTTGGCTTGTTGCTTTGTTCGTTTGATGGTTTGTTGGTTTGTTGGTTTTTTGGTTTGTTGGTTTGTTGGCTTGTTGGCTTGTTGGTTTGTTGGTTTGTTGGCTTGTTGGTTTGTTAGTTTGTTGGTTTGTTGGCTTGTTGGCTTGTTGGTTTGTTGGTTTTTTGGTTTGTTGGTTTGTTGGTTTGTTGGTTTGTTGGTTTATTTGTTAGTTGGTTTGTTGTTTTGTTGGTTTGTTGGTTTGTTGGTTTGTTGGTTTGTTGGTTTGTTGGTTTGTTGGTTTGTTGGCTTGTTGGCTTGTTGGTTTGTTGGTTTGTTGGCTTGTTAGTTACTTAGTTTGTTGGTTTGTTGGCATGTTGGTTTGTTGGTTTGTTGGTTTGTTGGCTTGTTGGTTTGTTGGTTTGTTGGCTTGTTGGTTTGTTGGTTTGTTGGCTTGTTGGCTTGTTGGTTTGTTGGTTTGTTGGTTTGTTGGTTTGTTGGTTTTTGGTTTGTTGGTTTATTTGTTGTTGGTTTGTTGGCTTGCTGGTGTGTTGGTTTGTTGGTTTGTTGGTTTGTTGGCTTGTTGGTTTGTTGGTTTGTTGGTTTGTTGGCTTGTTGGCTTGTTGGTTTGTTGGTTTGTTGGCTTGTTGGTTTGTTGGTTTGTTGGCTTGTTGGCTTGTTGCTTTGTTCGTTTGATGGTTTGTTGTTTTGTTGGTTTTTTGGTTTGTTGGTTTTGTTGTTTGTTGGCTTGTTGGTTTGTTGGTTTGTTGGTTTGTTGGCTTGTTGGTATGTTGGTTTGTTGGTTTGTTGGTTTGTTGGTTTGTTGGTTTGTTGGATTGTTGGTTTTTTGGTTTGTTGGTTTATTTGTTTGTTGGTTTGTTGGCTTGTTGGTTTGTTGGTTTGTTGGTTTGTTGGTTTGTTGGTTTGTTGGCTTGTTGGTTTGTTGGTTTGTTGGTTTGTTGCTTTGTTGGCTTGTTGGCTTGTTGGTTTGTTGGTTTGTTGGCTTGTTGGTTTGTTGGTTTGTTGGCTTGTTGGCTTGTTGGTTTGTTGTTTTTTTGGTTTGTTGGTTTGTTGGTTTGTTGGTTTGTTGGTTTGTTGGTTTGTTGGTTTGTTGGTTTATTTGTTAGTTGGTTTGTTAGTTTGTTGGTTTGTTGGCTTGTTGGCTTGTTGGTTTGTTGTTTTTTTGGTTTGTTGGTTTGTTGGTTTGTTGGTTTGTTGGATTTTTGGTTTGTTGGTTTGTTGGCTTCTTGGTTTGTTAGTTTGTTGATTTGTTGGCTTGTTGGCTTGTTGGTTTGTTGTTTTTTTGGTTTGTTGGTTTGTTAGTTTGTTGGCTTGTTGGTTTGTTGGTTTGTTGGTTTTTTGGTTTGTTGATTTGTGGTTTGTTGGTTTGTTGGTTTGTTGGTTTATTTGTTTGTTGGTTTGTTGGCTTGTTGGTTTGTTGGTTTGTTGGTTTGTTGGCTTGTTGGTTATTTAGTTTGTTGGTTTGTTGGCATGTTGGTTTGTTGGTTTGTTGGCTTGTTGGTTTGTTGGTTTGTTGGTTTGTGGGTTTGTTGGTTTGTTGGTTTGTTGGTTTGTTGGTTTTTTGGTTTGTTGGCTTGTTGGTTTGTTGGTTCGTTGGTTTTTTGGTTTGTTGGTTTGTTGGTTTGTTGGCTTGTTGGCTTGTTGGTTTGTTGGTTTGTTGGCTTGTTGGTTTGTTGGTTTGTTGGTTTGTTGGCTTGTTAGTTTGTTGGTTTGTTGGTTTGTTGGTTTGTTGGCTTGTTGGTTTGTTGGATTATTTGTTTGTTGGTTTGTTGGCTTGTTGGTTTGTTGGTTTGTTGGTTGGTTGGCTTGTTGGTTGGTTGGTTTGTTGGCTTGTTGCTTTGTTGGTTGTTGGTTTATTTGTTTGTATGTTTGTCGGCTTGTTGGTTTGTTGGTTTGTTGGTTTGTTGGCTTATTGGTTTGTTGGTTTGTTGGCTTGTTGGCTTGTTGGTTTGTTGGTTTGTAGGCTTGTTGGTTTGTTGGTTTGTTGGTTTGTTGGTTTGTTGGCTTGTTGGTTTGTTGGTTTGTTGGCTTGTTGGTTTGTTGGTTTGTTGGTTTGTTGGCTTGTTGGCTTGTTGGTTTGTTGGTTTGTTGGCTTGTTGGTTTGTTGGTTTGTTGGCTTGTTGGCTTGTTGCTTTGTTCGTTTGATGGTTTGTTGGTTTGTTGGTTTTTTGGTTTGTTGGTTTGTTGGCTTGTTGGCTTGTTGGTTTGTTGGTTTGTTGGCTTGTTGGTTTGTTAGTTTGTTGGTTTGTTGGCTTGTTGGCTTGTTGGTTTGTTGGTTTTTTGGTTTGTTGGTTTGTTGGTTTGTTGGTTTGTTGGTTTATTTGTTTGTTGGTTTGTTGTTTTGTTGGCATGTTGTTTTGTTGGTTTGTTGGCTTGTTGGTTTGTTGGTTTGTTGGCTTGTTGGCTCGTTGGTTTGTTGGTTTGTTGGCTTGTTGGTTTGTTGATTTGTTGGCTTGTTGGTTTGTTAGTTTGTTGGTTTGTTGGTTTGTTGGCTTGTTGGCTCGTTGGTTTGTTGGTTTGTTGGCTTGTTGGTTTGTTGATTTGTTGGCTTGTTGGTTTGTTAGTTTGTTGGTTTGTTGGTTTGCTGGTTTGTTGGTTTGTTGGGTTATTTGTTTGTTGGTTTGATGGCTTGTTGGTTTGTTGGTTTGTTGGCTTGTTGGCTTGTTGGCTTTTTGGTTTGTTGGTTTGTTGGTTTGTTGGTTTGTTGGTTTGTTGGTTTGTTGGTTTGTTGGCTTGTTGGTTTGTTGGTTTGTTGGCTTGTTGGTTTGTTGGTTTGTTGGTTTTTTGGCTTGTTGGCTTGTTGGTTTGTTGGTTTGTTGGTTTGTTGGTTTGTTGGTTTGTTGGCTTGTTGGCTTGTTGCTTTGTTCGTTTGATGGTTTGTTGGTTTGTTGGTTTTTTGGTTTGTTGGTTTGTTGGCTTGTTGGCTTGTTGGTTTGTTGGTTTGCTGGCTTGTTGGTTTGTTAGTTTGTTGGTTTGTTGGCTTGTTGGCTTGTTGGTTTGTTGGTTTTTTGGTTTGTTGATTTGTTGGTTTGTTGGTTTGTTGGTTTATTTGTTTGTTGGTTTGTTGTTTTGTTGGCATGTTGTTTTGTTGGTTTGTTGGCTTGTTGGTTTGTTGGTTTGTTGGCTTGTTGGCTCGTTGGTTTGTTGGTTTGTTGGCTTGTTGGTTTGTTGATTTGTTGTTTTTTTGGTTTGTTGGTTTGTTAGTTTGTTGGCTTGTTGGTTTGTTGGTTTGTTGGTTTTTTGGTTTGTTGATTTGTGGTTTGTTGGTTTGTTGGTTTGTTGGTTTATTTGTTTGTTGGTTTGTTGGCTTGTTGGTTTGTTGGTTTGTTGGTTTGTTGGCTTGTTGGTTATTTAGTTTGTTGGTTTGTTGGCATGTTGGTTTGTTGGTTTGTTGGCTTGTTGGTTTGTTGGTTTGTTGGTTTGTGGGTTTGTTGGTTTGTTGGTTTGTTGGTTTGTTGGTTTTTTGGTTTGTTGGCTTGTTGGTTTGTTGGTTCGTTGGTTTTTTGGTTTGTTGGTTTGTTGGTTTGTTGGCTTGTTGGCTTGTTGGTTTGTTGGTTTGTTGGCTTGTTGGTTTGTTGGTTTGTTGGTTTGTTGGCTTGTTAGTTTGTTGGTTTGTTGGTTTGTTGGTTTGTTGGCTTGTTGGTTTGTTGGATTATTTGTTTGTTGGTTTGTTGGCTTGTTGGTTTGTTGGTTTGTTGGTTGGTTGGCTTGTTGGTTGGTTGGTTTGTTGGCTTGTTGCTTTGTTGGTTGTTGGTTTATTTGTTTGTATGTTTGTCGGCTTGTTGGTTTGTTGGTTTGTTGGTTTGTTGGCTTATTGGTTTGTTGGTTTGTTGGCTCGTTGGCTTGTTGGTTTGTTGGTTTGTAGGCTTGTTGGTTTGTTGGTTTGTTGGTTTGTTGGTTTGTTGGCTTGTTGGTTTGTTGGTTTGTTGGCTTGTTGGTTTGTTGGTTTGTTGGTTTGTTGGCTTGTTGGCTTGTTGGTTTGTTGGTTTGTTGGCTTGTTGGTTTGTTGGTTTGTTGGCTTGTTGGCTTGTTGCTTTGTTCGTTTGATGGTTTGTTGGTTTGTTGGTTTTTTGGTTTGTTGGTTTGTTGGCTTGTTGGCTTGTTGGTTTGTTGGTTTGTTGGCTTGTTGGTTTGTTAGTTTGTTGGTTTGTTGGCTTGTTGGCTTGTTGGTTTGTTGGTTTTTTGGTTTGTTGGTTTGTTGGTTTGTTGGTTTGTTGGTTTATTTGTTTGTTGGTTTGTTGTTTTGTTGGCATGTTGTTTTGTTGGTTTGTTGGCTTGTTGGTTTGTTGGTTTGTTGGCTTGTTGGCTCGTTGGTTTGTTGGTTTGTTGGCTTGTTGGTTTGTTGATTTGTTGGCTTGTTGGTTTGTTAGTTTGTTGGTTTGTTGGTTTGCTGGTTTGTTGGTTTGTTGGGTTATTTGTTTGTTGGTTTGATGGCTTGTTGGTTTGTTGGTTTGTTGGCTTGTTGGCTTGTTGGCTTTTTGGTTTGTTGGTTTGTTGGTTTGTTGGTTTGTTGGTTTGTTGGTTTGTTGGTTTGTTGGCTTGTTGGTTTGTTGGTTTGTTGGCTTGTTGGTTTGTTGGTTTGTTGGTTTTTTGGCTTGTTGGCTTGTTGGTTTGTTGGTTTGTTGGTTTGTTGGTTTGTTGGTTTGTTGGCTTGTTGGCTTGTTGCTTTGTTCGTTTGATGGTTTGTTGGTTTGTTGGTTTTTTGGTTTGTTGGTTTGTTGGCTTGTTGGCTTGTTGGTTTGTTGGTTTGCTGGCTTGTTGGTTTGTTAGTTTGTTGGTTTGTTGGCTTGTTGGCTTGTTGGTTTGTTGGTTTTTTGGTTTGTTGATTTGTTGGTTTGTTGGTTTGTTGGTTTATTTGTTTGTTGGTTTGTTGTTTTGTTGGCATGTTGTTTTGTTGGTTTGTTGGCTTGTTGGTTTGTTGGTTTGTTGGCTTGTTGGCTCGTTGGTTTGTTGGTTTGTTGGCTTGTTGGTTTGTTGATTTGTTGGCTTGTTGGTTTGTTAGTTTGTTGGTTTGTTGGTTTGCTGGTTTGTTGGTTTGTTGGGTTATTTGTTTGTTGGTTTGTTGGCTTGTTGGCTTGTTGGTTTGTTGGTTTGTTGGCTTGTTGGCTTGTTGGTTTGTTGGTTTGTTGGTTTGTTGGTTTGTTGGCTTGTTGGTTTGTTGGTTTGTTGGCTTGTTAATTTGTTGGTTTGTTGGTTTGTTGGCTTGTTGGCTTGTTGGTTTGTTGGTTTGTTTGCTTGTTGGTTTGTTGGTTTGTTGGCTTGTTGGCTTGTTGCTTTGTTCGTTTGATGGTTTGTTGGTTTGTTGGTTTTTTGGTTTGTTGGTTTGTTGGTTTGTTGGCTTGTTGGCTTGTTGGTTTGTTGGTTTGTTGGCTTGTTGGTTTGTTAGTTTGTTGGTTTGTTGGCTTGTTGGCTTGTTGGTTTATTGGTTTTTTGGTTTGTTGGTTTGTTGGTTTGTTAGTTTGTTGGTTTGTTGGTTTATTTGTTTGTTGGTTTGTTGGCTTGTTGGTTTGTTGGCTTGTTGGTTTGTTGGCTTGTTGGTTGGTTGGTTTGTTGGTTTGTTGGCTTGTTGGCTTGTTGGTTTGTTGGTTTGTTGGTTTGTTGGTTTGTTGGTTTGTTGGTTTATTTGTTTGTTGGCTTGTTGGCTTGTAGGTTTGTTAGTTTGTTGGCTTTTTGGTTACTTGTATTGTTGGTTTGTTGGTTTGTTGGTTTGTTGGCTTGTTGGTTTGTTGGCTTGTTGGCTTGTTGGTTTGTTGGCTTGTTGGTTTGTTGGTTTGTTGGTTTGTTGGCTTGTTGGCTTGTTGGTTTGTTGGTTTGTTTGTTTGTTGGTTTGTTGGTTTGTTGGTTTTTTGGTTTGTTGGTTGATGTGTTTGTTGGTTTGTTGGCTTGTTGGTTTGTTGGTTTGTTGGTTTGTTGGTTTGTTGGCTTGTTGGTTTGTTGGTTTGTTGCTTTGTTGGCTTGTTTGCTTGTTGGTTTGTTGGTTTGTTAGCTTGTTGAGTTGTTGGTTTGTTGGTTTGTTGGCTTGTTGGCTTGTTACTTTGTTCGTTTGATGGTTTGTTGGTTTGTTGGTTTGTTGGTTTGTTGGCTTGTTGGCTTGTTGGTTTGTTGGTTTGTTGGCTTGTTGGTTTGTTAGTTTGTTGGTTTGTTGGCTTGTTGGCTTGTTGGTTTTTTGGTTTTTTGGTTTGTTGGTTTGTTGGTTTGTTGGTTTGTTGGTTTGTTGGTTTGTTGGTTTATTTGTTAGTTGTTTTGTTGGCTTGTTGGTTTTTTGGTTTGTTGGTTTGTTGGCTTGTTGGTTTGTTGGTTTGTTGGTTTTTTGGTTTGTTGTTTTGTTGGGTTGTTGGTTTGTTGGTTTGTTGGTTTATTTGTTTGTTGGTTTGTTGGCTTGTTGGTTTGTTGGTTTGTTGGTTTGTTGGCTTGTTGGTTTGTTGGTTTGTTGGCTTGTTGACTTGTTGGTTTGTCGGTTTGTTGGCTTGTTGGTTACTTAGTTTGTTGGTTTGTTAACATGTTTGTTTGTTGGTTTGTTGGTTTGTTGGCTTGTTGGTTTCTTGGTTTGTTGGCTTGTTGGCTTGTTGGTTTGTTGGTTTGTTGGTTTGTTGGCTTGTTGGTTTGTTGGTTTGTTGGCTTGTTGGTTTGTTAGTTTGTTGGTTTGATGGTTTGTTGGTTTGTTGGTTTGTTAGTTTGTTGATTTATTTGTTTGTTAGTTTGTTGGCTTGTTGGTTTGTTGGTTTGTTTGCTTGTTGGTTTGTTGGTTTGTTGGTTTGTTGGTTTGTTGGTTTGTTGGTTTGTTGGTTTGTTGGTTTGTTGGCTTGTTGGTTTGTTGGTTTGTTGGCTTGTTGGCTTGTTGGTTTGTTGGTTTGTTGGTTTGTTGGTTTGTTGGCTTGTTGGTTTGTTGGTTTGTTGGTTTGTTGGTTTGTTGGCTTGTTGGTTTGTTAGTTTGCTGGTTTGTTGGCTTGTTGGCTTGTTGGTTTGTTGGTTTGTTGGCTTGATGGTTTCTTGGTTTGTTGGCTTGTTGGCTTGTTGCTTTGTTCGTTTGATGGTTTGTTGGTTTGTTGGTTTTTTGGTTTGTTGGTTTGTTGGTTTGTTGGCTTGTTGGTTTGTTGGTTTGTTGGCTTGTTGGTTTGTTAGTTTGTTGGTTTGTTGGCTTGTTGGCTTGTTGGTTTGTTGGTTTTTTGGTTTGTTGGTTTGTTGGTTTGTTGGTTTGTTGGTTTATTTGTTTGTTGGTTTGCTGGCTTGTTGGTTTGTTGGTTTGTTGGTTTGTTGGCTTGTTGGTTTGTTGGTTTGTTGGTTTTTTGGTTTGTTGGTTTGTTGGTTTGTTGGTTTGTTGGTTTGTTGGTTTGTTGGTTTGTTGGCTTGCTGGTTTGTTGGTTTGTTGGTTTGTTGGTTTGTTGGCTTGTTGGTTTGTTGGTTTGTTGGTTTGTTGGCTTGTTGGCTTGTTGGTTTCTTGGTTTGTTGGCTTGTTGGTTTGTTGGTTTGTTGGCTTGTTGGCTTGTTGCTTTGTTCGTTTGATGGTTTGTTGGTTTGTTGGTTTTTTGGTTTGTTGGTTTGTTGGTTTGTTGGCTTGTTGGTTTGTTGGTTTGTTGGTTTGTTGGCTTTTTGGTTTGTTGGTTTGTTGGTTTGTTGGTTTGTTGGTTTGTTGGATTGTTGGTTTTTTGGTTTGTTGGTTTATTTGTTTGTTGGTTTGTTTGCTTGTTGGTTTGTTGGTTTGTTGGTTTGTTGGTTTGTTGGTTTGTTGGCTTGTTGGTTTGTTGGTTTGTTGGTTTGTTGGTTTGTTGCTTTGTTGGCTTGTTGGCTTGTTGGTTTGTTGTTTTGTTGGCTTGTTGGTTTGTTGGTTTGTTGGCTTGTTGGCTTGTTGCTTTGTTCGTTTGATGGTTTGTTAGTTTGTCAATTTTTTGGTTTGTTGGTTTGTTGGTTTGTTGGCTTGTTGGGTTTTTGGTTTGTTGGTTTTTTAATTTGTTGGTGTGTTGGTTTGTTGGTTTGTTGGTTTGTTGGTTTATTTGTTTGTTGGTTTGTTGGCTTGTTGGTTTGTTGGTTTGTTGGTTTGTTGGCTTGTTGGTTTGTTGGTTTGTTGGTTTTTTGCTTTGTTGGTTTGTTGGTTTGTTGGTTTGTTGGTTTGTTGGTTTGTTGTTTTGTTGGTTTGTTGGTTTATTTGTTTGTTGGTTTGTTGGCTTGTTGGTTTGTTGGTTTGTTGGTTTGTTCGCTTGTTGGTTTGTTAGTTTGTTGGCTTGTTGGCTTGTTGGTTTGTTGGTTTGTTGGCTTGCTGGTTACTTAGTTTGTTGGTTTGTTGGCATGTTGGTTTGTTGGTTTTTTGGTTTGTTGGCTTGTTGGTTTGTTGGTTTGTTGACTTGTTGGCTTGTTGGTTTGTTGGTTTGTTGGTTTGTTGGTTTGTTGGTTTGTTGGTTTGTTGGCTTGTTGGTTTGTTAGTTTGTTGGTTTGTTGGTTTGTTGGTTTGTTGGTTTGTTGGTTTGTTAGTTTGTTGGTTTATTTGTTTGTTGGTTTGTTGGCTTGTTGGTTTTTGGCTTGTCGTCTTGTTGGTTTGTTGGTTTGTTGGTATATTGGTTTGTTGGTTTGTTGGTTTGTTGGTTTGTTGGTTTGTTGGTTTGTTGGTTTGTTGGCTTGTTGGTTTGTTGGTTTGTTGGTTTGTTGGCTTGTTGGTTTGTTGGTTTGTTGGTTTGTTGGTTTGTTGGCTTGTTGGTTTGTTGGCTTTTTTGTTTTGTTGGTTTGTTGGTTTGTTGGTTTGTTGGCTTGTTGGCTTGTTGGTTTGTTGGTTTGTTGGCTTGTTGGTTTGTTGGTCTGTTGGCTTGTTGGCTTGTTGCTTTGTACGTTTGATGGTTTGTTGGTTTGTTGGTTTTTTGGTTTGTTGGTTTGTTGGTTTGTTCGCTTGTTGGCTTGTTGGTTTGCTGGTTTGTTGGCTTGTTGGTTTGTTAGTTTGTTGGTTTGTTGGCTTGTTGGCTTGTTGGTTTGTTGGTTTTTTGGTTTGTTGGTTTGTTGGTTTGTTGGTTTGTTGATTTGTTGGTTTGTTGGTGTATTTGTGTGTTGGTTTGTTGGCTTGTTGGTATGTTGGTTTGTTGGTTTGTTGGCATCTTGGTTTGTTGGTTTTTTGGTTTGTTGGTTTGTTGGTTTGTTGGTTGGTTGGTTTATTTATTTGTTGGTTTGTTAGCTTGTTGGTTTGTTTTTTTGTTGGTTTGTTGGTTTGTTGGCTTGTTGGTTTGTTGGTTTGTTGGCTTGTTGGCTTGCTGTTTGTTGGTTTGTTGGCTTGTTGGTTACTTAATTTGTTGGTTTGTTCGCATGTTGGTTTGTTGGTTTGTTGGTTTGTTGGTTTGTTGGTTTGTTGGCTTGATATTTTGTTGGTTTGTTGGCTTGTTGGCTTGTTGGTTTGTTGGTTTGTTGGCTTGTTGGTTTGTTGGTTTGTTGGTTTGTTGGCTTGTTGGTTTGTCGGTTTGTTGGTTTGTTGGTTTGTTGGTTTGTTGGTTTGTTGGCTTGTTGGTTTGTTAGTTTGTTGGTTTGTTGGTTTGTTGGTATGTTGGTTTGTTGGTTTGTTGGTTTGTTAGTTTGTTGGTTTGTTAGTTTGTTGGTTTGTTGGTTTGTTGGCTTGTTGGTTTGTTGGCTTGTCGTCTTGTTGGTTTGTTGGTTTGTTGGTATATTGGTTTGTTGGTTTGTTGGTTTGTTGGTTTGTTGGTTTGTTGGTTTGTTGGTTTGTTGGCTTGTTGGTTTGTTGGTTTGTTGGGATGTTGGCTTGTTGGTTTGTTGGTTTGTTGGTTTGTTGGTTTGTTGGCTTGTTGGTTTGTTGGCTTGTTGGTTTGTTGGTTTGTTGGTTTGTTGGCTTGTTGGCTTGTTGGTTTGTTGGTTTGTTGGCTTGTTGGTTTGTTGGTTTGTTGGCTTGTTGGCTTGTTGCTTTGTACGTTTGATGGTTTGTTGGTTTGTTGGTTTTTTGGTTTGTTGGTTTGTTGGTTTGTTCGCTTGTTGGCTTGTTGGTTTGCTGGTTTGTTGGCTTGTTGGTTTGTTAGTTTGTTGGTTTGTTGGCTTGTTGGCTTGTTGGTTTGTTGGTTTTTTGGTTTGTTGGTTTGTTGGTTTGTTGGTTTGTTGATTTGTTGGTTTGTTGGTTTATTTGTGTGTTGGTTTGTTGGCTTGTTGGTTTGTTGGTTTGTTGGTTTGTTGGCATCTTGGTTTGTTGGTTTGTTGGTTTTTTGGTTTGTTGGTTTGTTGGTTTGTTGGTTTGTTGGTTTATTTATTTGTTGGTTTGTTGGCTTGTTGGTTTGTTGGTTTGTTGGTTTGTTGGTTTGTTGGTTTGTTGGCTTGTTGGTTTGTTGGTTTGTTGGCTTGTTGGCTTGCTGTTTGTTGGTTTGTTGGCTTGTTGGTTACTTAGTTTGTTGGTTTGTTCGCATGTTGGTTTGTTGGTTTGTTGGTTTGTTGGCTTGATATTTTGTTGGTTTGTTGGCTTGTTAGCTTGTTGGTTTGTTGGTTTGTTGGCTTGTTGGTTTGTTGGTTTGTTGGCTTGTTGGTTTGTTAGTTTGTTGGTTTGTTGGTTTGTTGGTTTGTTGGTTTGTTGGTTTGTTGGCTTGTTGGTTTGTTAGTTTGTTGGTTTGTTGGCTTGTTGGCTTGTTGGTTTGTTGGTTTGTTGGTTTGTTGGTTTGTTGGTTTTTTGGTTTGTATTGGTTTGTTGGTTTGTTGGCTTGTTGGTTTGTTGGTTTGTCGGCTTGTTGGCTTGTTGGTTTGTTGGTTTATTGGCTTGTTGGCTTGTTGGTTTGTTGGTTTGTTGGTTTGTTGGTTTGTTGGTTTGTTAGTTTGTTGGCTTGTTGGTTTGTTAGTTTGTTGGCTTTTTGGTTACTGGATTTGTTGGTCTGTTGGTTTGTTGGTTTGTTGGCTTGTTGGTTTGTTGGTTTGTTGGTTTGTTGGCTTGTTGGCTTGTTGGCATGTTGGTTTGTTGGTTTGTTGGTTTGTTGGTTTGTTGGTTTGTTGGTTTGTTGGTTTGTTGGTTTTTTGGCTTGTTGGTTTGTTGGGTTGTTGGCTTGTTGGTTTGTTAGTTCGTTGGGTTGTTGGCTTGTTGGCTTGTTGGTTTGTTGGTTTTTTGGTTTGTTGGTTTGTTGGCTTGTTGGTTTGTTAGTTTGTTGGGTTGTTGGCTTGTTGGCTTGTTGATTTGTTGGTTTTTTTGTTTGTTGGTTTGTTGGCTTGTTGGTTTGTTGGTTTGTTGGCTTGTTGGTTTGTTAGTTTTTTGGGTTGTTGGCTTGTTGGCTTGTTGGTTTGTTGGTTTTTTGGTTTGTTGGTTTGTTGGTTTGCTGGTTTGTTGGTTTGTTGGTTTATTTGTTTGTTGGTTTGTTGGTTTTTTGGTTTGTTGGTTTGTTCGTTTGTTGGCTTGTTGGCTTGTTGGTTTGTTGGTTTGTTGGTTTGTTGGTTTGTTAGTTTGTTGGTTTGTTGGCTTGTTGGCTTGTTGGTTTGTTGGTTTTTTGGTTTGTTAGTTTGTTGGATTGTTGGTTTGTTGGTTTGTTGGTTTTTTGGTTTATTTGTTTGTTGGTTTGTTGGTTTGTTGCTTTGTTCGTTTGATGGTTTGTTGGTTTTTTGGTTTGTTGGTTTGTTGGTTTGTTGGCTTGTTGGTTTGTTGATTTGTTGGTTTGTTGGCTTGTTGGTTTGTTGGTTTGTTGGTTTGTTGGCTTGTTGGTTTGTTGGTTTGTTGGCTTGTTGGTTACTTAGTTTGTTGGTTTGTTGGCATGTTGGTTTGTTGGTTTGTTGGTTTGTTAGCTTGTTGGTTTGTTGGTTGTTGGCTTGTTGGCTTGTAATTTTGCTGGTTTGTTGGCTTGTTGGTTTGTTAGTTTGTTGGTTTGTTGGTTTATTGGTTTGTTGGTTTGTTGGCTTGTTGGTTTGTTGGCTTGTGGCTTGTTGGTTTGTTGGTTTGTTGGTTTGTTGGTTTGTTGGTTTGTTGGTTTGTTGGTTTGTTGGTTTGTTGGTTTGTTGGTTTTTTGGTTTGTTGGTTTATTTGTTTGTTGGTTTGTTAGCTTGCTGGTTTGTTGGTTTGTTGGTTTGTTGGTTTGTTGGCTTGTTGGTTTGTTGGTTTGTTGGTTTGTTGGTTTGCTGGCTTGTTGGCTTGTTGGTTTGTTGGTTTGTTGGCTTGTTGGTTTGTTGGTTTGTTGGGTTGTTGGCTTATTGCTTTGTTCGTTTGATGGTTTGTTGGTTTGTTGGTTTTTTGGTTTGTTTATTTGTTGGTTTGTTGGCTTGTTGGTTTGTTGGTTTGTTGGCTTGTTGGCTTGTTGGTTTGTTGGTTTGTTGGCTTGTTGGTTTGTTGGTTTGTTGGCTTGTTGGCTTGTTGCTTTGTTCGTTTGATGGTTTGTTGGTTTGTTGGTTTTTTGGTTTGTTGGTTTGTTGGTTTGTTGGCTTGTTGGTTTGTTGGTTTGTTGGTTTGTTGGCTTGTTGGTTTGTTGGTTTGTTGGTTTGTTGGTTTGTTGGTTTGTTGGATTGTTGGTTTTTTGGTTTGTTGGTTTATTTGTTTGTTGGTTTGTTGGCTTGTTGGTTTGTTGGTTTGTTGGTTTGTTGGTTTGTTGGCTTGTTGGTTTGTTGGTTTGTTGGTTGTTGCTTTGTTGGCTTGTTGGTTTGTTGTTTTGTTGGCTTGTTGGTTTATTGGTTTGTTGGCTTGTTGGCTTGTTGCTTTGTTCGTTTGATGGTTTGTTAGTTTGTCAATTTTTTGGTTTGTTGGTTTGTTGGTTTGTTGGCTTGTTGGGTTGTTGGTTTGTTGGCTTGTTGGTTTTATTAGTTTGTTGGTTTGTTGGCTTGTTGGTTTGTTGGTTTGTTGTTTTTTTGGTTTGTTGGTTTGTTGGTTTGTTTGTTTGTTGGTTTGTTGGTTTGTTTGTTTATTTGTTAGTTGGTTGGTTGGCTTGTTGGTTTGTTGGTTTGTTGGTTAGTTGGCTTGTTGGTTCGTTGGTTTGTTGGTTTTTTGGTTTGTTGTTTTGTTGGTTTGTTGGTTTGTTGGTTTGTTGGTATATTTGTTTGTTGGTTTGTTGGCTTGTTGGTTTGTTGGTTTGTTGGTTTGTTGGCTTGTTGGGTTGTTGGTTTGTTGGCTTGTTGACTTGTTGGTTTGTTGGTTTATTGGCTTGTTGGTTACTTAGTTTGTTGGTTTGTTGGCATGTTGGTTTGTTAGTTTGTTGGTTTGTTGGCTTGTTGGTTTGTCGGCTTGTTGGCTTGTTGATTTGTTGATTTGTTGGTTTGTTGGCTTGTTGGTTTGTTGGTTTGTTGGCTTGTTGGTTTGTTAGTTTGTTGGTTTGATGGTTTGTTGGTTTGTTGTCTTGTTGGTTTGTTGGTTTGTTGGTTTATTTGTTTGTTGGTTTGTTGTCTTGTTGGTTTGTTGGTTTGTTGGCTTGTTGGCTTGTTGGCTTGTTGGTTTGTTGGTTTGTTGGTTTGTTGGTTTGTTGGTTTGTTGGCTTGTTGGTTTGTTGGTTTGTTGGCTTGTTGGCTTGTTGGTTTGTTGGTTTGTTGGTTTGTTGGTTTGTTGGCTTGTTGGTTTGTTGGTTTGTTGGCTTGTTGGCTTGTTGGTTTGTTGGTTTGTTGGTTTGTTGGCTTGTTGGCTTATTGGTTTGTTGGTTTGTTGGCTTGTTGGTTTGTTGGTTTGTTGGCTTGTTGGCTTGTTGCTTTGTTCGTTTGATGGTTTGTTGGTTTGTTGGTTTTTTGGTTTGTTGGCTTGTTGGTTTGTTGGCTTGTCGGCTTGTTGGTTTGTTGGTTTGTTGGCTTGTTGGTTTGTTAGTTTGTTGTTTTGTTCGCTTGTTGGCTTGTTGGTTTGTTGGTTTTTTGGTTTGTTGGTTTGTTGGTTTGTTGGTTTGTTGGTTTGTTGGTTTATTTGTTTGTTGGTTTCTTGGCTTGTTGGTTTGCTGGTTTGTTGGTTTGTTGGCTTGTTGGTTTGTTGGTTTGTTGGTTTTTTGGTTTGTTGGTTTGTTGGTTTGTTGGTTTGTTGGTTTGTTGGTTTGTTGGTTTGTTGGTTTATTTGTTTGTTGGTTTGTTGGTTTGTTGGTTTGTTGGTTTGTTGGTTTGTTGGCTTGTTGGTTTGTTGGTTTGTTGGCTTGTTGGCTTGTTGGTTTGTTGGTTTGTTGGCGTTTTGGTTACTTAGTTTGTTGGTTTGTTGGCATGTTGGTTTGTTGGTTTGTTGGTTTGTTGGCTTGTTGGTTTGTTGGTTTGTTGGCTTGTTGGTTTGTTGGCTTGTGGCTTGTTGGTTTGTTGGTTTGTTGGTTTGTTGGTTTGTTGGTTTGTTGGTTTGTTGGTTTGTTGGTTTGTTGGTTTGTTGGTTTGTTGGTTTTTTGGTTTGTTGGTTTATTTGTTTGTTGGTTTGTTAGCTTGCTGGTTTGTTGGTTTGTTGGTTTGTTGGTTTGTTGGCTTGTTGGTTTGTTGGTTTGTTGGTTTGTTGGTTTGCTGGCTTGTTGGCTTGTTGGTTTGTTGGTTTGTTGGCTTGTTGGTTTGTTGGTTTGTTGGGTTGTTGGCTTGTTGCTTTGTTCGTTTGATGGTTTGTTGGTTTTTTGGTTTGTTTGTTTGTTGGTTTGTTGGCTTGTTGGCTTGTTGGTTTGTTGGTTTGTTGGCTTGTTGGTTTGTTAGTTTGTTGGTTTGTTGTCTTGTTGGGTTGTTGGTTTGTTGGTTTTTTAATTTGTTGGTGTGTTGGTTTGTTGGTTTGTTGGTTTGTTGGTTTATTTGTTTGTTGGTTTGTTGGCTTGTTGGTTTGTTGGTTTGTTGGTTTGTTGGCTTGTTGGTTTGTTGGTTTGTTGGTTTTTTGGTTTGTTGGTTTGTTGGTGTGTTGGTTTGTTGGTTTGTTGGTTTGTTGGTTTGTTGGTTTATTTGTTTGTTGGTTTGTTGGCTTGTTGGTTTGTTGGTTTGTTGGTTTGTTCGCTTGTTGGTTTATTAGTTTGTTGGCTTGTTGGCTTGTTGGTTTGTTGGTTTGTTGGCTTGTTGGTTACTTAGTTTGTTGGTTTGTTGGCATGTTGGTTTGTTGGTTTTTTGGTTTGTTGGCTTGTTGGTTTGTTGGTTTGTTGGCTTGTTGGCTTGTTGGTTTGTTGGTTTGTTGGTTTGTTGGTTTGTTGGTTTGTTGGTTTGTTGGCTTGATGGTTTGTTAGTTTGTTGGTTTGTTGGTTTGTTGGTTTGTTGGTTTGTTAGTTTGTTGGTTTAATTGTTTGTTGGTTTGTTGGCTTGTTGGCTTGTTGGTTTGTTGGTTTGTTGGTTTGTTGGTTTGTTGGTTTGTTGGTTTGTTGGCTTGTTGGTTTGTTGGTTTGTTGGTTTGTTGGTTTGTTAGTTTGTTGGTTTAATTGTTTGTTGGTTTGTTGGCATGTTGGTTTGTTGGTTTTTTGGTTTGTTGGTTTGTTGGTTTGTTGGTTTGTTGGTTTGTTGGCTTGTTGGTTTGTTGGTTTGTTGGTTTGTTGGTTTGTTGGCTTGTTGGTTTGTTGGCTTGTTGGTTTTTTGGTTTGTTGGTTTGTTGGCTTCTTGGCTTGTTGGTTTGTTGGTTTGTTGGCTTGTTGGTTTGTTGGTTTGTTGGCTTGTTAGCTTGTTGCTTTGTTCGTTTGATGGTTTGTTAGTTTGTTGGTTTTTTGGTTTGTTGGTTTGTTGGTTTGTTCGCTTGTTGGCTTGTTGGTTTGCTGGTTTGTTGGCTTGTTGGTTTGTTAGTTTGTTGGTTTGTTGGCTTGTTGGCTTGTTGGTTTGTTGGTTTTTTGGTTTGTTGGTTTGTTGGTTTGTTGGTTTGTTGGTTTGTTGGTTTGTTGGTTTATTTGTGTGTTGGTTTGTTGGCTTGTTGGTTTGTTGGTTTGTTGGTTTGTTGGCATGTTGGTTTGTTGGTTTGTTGGTTTTTTGGTTTGTTGGTTTGTTGGTTTGTTGGTTTGTTGGTTTATTTATTTGTTGGTTTGTTGGCTTGTTGGTTTGTTGGTTTGTTGGTTTGTTGGCTTGTTGGTTTGTTGGTTTGTTGGCTTGTTGGCTTGCTGTTTGTTGGTTTGTTGGCTTGTTGGTTACTTAATTTGTTGGTTTGTTCGCATGTTGGTTTGTTGGTTTGTTGGTTTGTTGGCTTGATATTTTGTTGGTTTGTTGGCTTGTTGGTTTGTTGGTTTGTTGGCTTGTTGGTTTGTTGGTTTGTTGGCTTGTTGGTTTGTTAGTTTGTTGGTTTGTTGGTTTGTTGGTTTGTTGGTTTGTTGGTTTGTTGGTTTGTTGGCTTGTTGGTTTGTTAGTTTGTTGGTTTGTTGGCTTTTTGGCTTGTTGGTTTGTTGGTTTGTTGGTTTGTTGGTTTGTTGGTTTTTGGTTTGTTGGTTTGTTGGTTTGTTGGCTTGTTGGTTTGTTGGTTTGTTGGCTTGTTGGCTTGTTGGTTTGTTGGTTTATTGGCTTGTTGGCTTGCTGGTTTGTTGGTTTGTTGGTTTGTTGGTTTGTTGCTGTGTTGGTTTGTTGGTTTGTTGGCTTGTTGGCTTGTTGGTTTGTTAGTTTGTTGGCTTTTTGGTTACTGGATTTGTTGGTCTGTTGGTTTGTTGGTTTGTTGGCTTGTTGGTTTGTTGGTTTGTTGGTTTGTTGGCTTGTTGGCTTTTTGGCATGTTGGTTTGTTGGTTTGTTGGTTTGCTGGTTTGTTGGTTTGTTGGATTGTTGGTTTGTTGGTTTTTTGGTTTGTTGGTTTATTTGTTTGTTGGTTTGTTGGCTTGTTGGTTTGTTGGTTTGTTGGCTTGTTGGTTTGTTGGTTTGTTGGCTTGTTGGCTTGTTGCTTTGTTCGTTTGATGGTTTGTTGGTTTGTTGGTTTTTTGGTTTGTTGGTTTGTTGGTTTGTTGGCTTGTTGGTTTGTTGGTTTGTTGGCTTGTTGGTTTGTTAGTTCGTTGGTTTGTTGGTTTGTTGGTTTGTTGGCTTTTTGGCATGTTGGTTTGTTGGTTTGTTGGTTTGCTGGTTTGTTGGTTTGTTGGTTTGTTGGTTTTTTGGTTTGTTGGTTTATTTGTTTGTTGGTTTGTTGGCTTGTTGGTTTGTTGGTTTGTTGGCTTGTTGGTTTGTTGGTTTGTTGGCTTGTTGGCTTGTTGCTTTGTTCGTTTGATGGTTTGTTGGTTTGTTGGTTTGTTGGTTTGTTGGTTTGTTGGTTTATTTGTTTGTTGGTTTCTTGGCTTGTTGGTTTGCTGGTTTGTTGGTTTGTTGGTTTGTTGGTTTGTTGGTTTTTTGGTTTGTTGGTTTGTTGGTTTGTTGGTTTGTTGGTTTGTTGGTTTATTTGTTTGTTGGTTTGTTGGTTTGGTGGTTTGTTGGTTTGTTGGTTTGTTGGCTTGTTGGTTTGTTGGTTTGTTGGCTTGTTGGCTTGTTGGTTTGTTGGTTTGTTGGCGTTTTGGTTACTTAGTTTGTTGGTTTGTTGGCATGTTGGTTTGTTGGTTTGTTGGTTTGTTGGCTTGTTGGTTTGTTGGTTTGTTGGCTTGTTGGTTTGTTGGCTTGTGGCTTGTTGGTTTGTTGGTTTGTTGGTTTGTTGGTTTGTTGGTTTGTTGGTTTGTTGGTTTGTTGGTTTGTTGGTTTGTTGGTTTTTTGGTTTGTTGGTTTATTTGTTTGTTGGTTTGTTAGCTTGCTGGTTTGTTGGTTTGTTGGTTTGTTGGTTTGTTGGCTTGTTGGTTTGTTGGTTTGTTGGTTTGTTGGTTTGTTGGCTTGTTGGCTTGTTGGTTTGTTGGTTTGTTGGCTTGTTGGTTTGTTGGTTTGTTGGGTTGTTGGCTTGTTGCTTTGTTCGTTTGATGGTTTGTTGGTTTGTTGGTTTTTTGGTTTGTTTGTTTGTTGGTTTGTTGGCTTGTTGGCTTGTTGGTTTGTTGGTTTGTTGGCTTGTTGGTTTGTTAGTTTGTTGGTTTGTTGTCTTGTTGGGTTGTTGGTTTGTTGGTTTTTTAATTTGTTGGTGTGTTGGTTTGTTGGTTTGTTGGTTTGTTGGTTTATTTGTTTGTTGGTTTGTTGGCTTGTTGGTTTGTTGGTTTGTTGGTTTGTTGGCTTGTTGGTTTGTTGGTTTGTTGGTTTTTTGGTTTGTTGGTTTGTTGGTGTGTTGGTTTGTTGGTTTGTTGGTTTGTTGGTTTGTTGGTTTATTTGTTTGTTGGTTTGTTGGCTTGTTGGTTTGTTGGTTTGTTGGTTTGTTCGCTTGTTGGTTTATTAGTTTGTTGGCTTGTTGGCTTGTTGGTTTGTTGGTTTGTTGGCTTGTTGGTTACTTAGTTTGTTGGTTTGTTGGCATGTTGGTTTGTTGGTTTTTTGGTTTGTTGGCTTTTTGGTTTGTTGGTTTGTTGGCTTGTTGGCTTGTTGGTTTGTTGGTTTGTTGGTTTGTTGGTTTGTTGGTTTGTTGGTTTGTTGGCTTGTTGGTTTGTTAGTTTGTTGGTTTGTTGGTTTGTTGGTTTGTTGGTTTGTTAGTTTGTTGGTTTAATTGTTTGTTGGTTTGTTGGCTTGTTGGTTTGTTGGCTTGTCGGCTTGTTGGTTTGTTGGTTTGTTGGTATATTGGTTTGTTGGTTTGTTGGTTTGTTGGTTTGTTGGTTTGTTGGTTTGTTGGTTTGTTGGCTTGTTGGTTTGTTGGTTTGTTGGTTTGTTGGTTTGTTGGCTTGTTGGTTTGTTGGTTTGTTGGTTTGTTGGTTTGTTGAGTTGTTGGTTTGTTGGCTTGTTGGTTTTTTGGTTTGTTGGTTTGTTGGCTTGTTGGCTTGTTGGTTTGTTGGTTTGTTGGCTTGTTGGTTTGTTGGTTTGTTGGCTTGTTGGCTTGTTGCTTTGTTCGTTTGATGGTTTGTTAGTTTGTTGGTTTTTTGGTTTGTTGGTTTGTTGGTTTGTTCGCTTGTTGGCTTGTTGGTTTGCTGGTTTGTTGGCTTGTTGGTTTGTTAGTTTGTTGGTTTGTTGGCTTGTTGGCTTGTTGGTTTGTTGGTTTTTTGGTTTGTTGGTTTGTTGGTTTGTTGGTTTGTTGGTTTGTTGGTTTATTTGTGTGTTGGTTTGTTGGCTTGTTGGTTTGTTGGTTTGTTGGTTTGTTGGCATGTTGGTTTGTTGGTTTGTTGGTTTTTTGGTTTGTTGGTTTGTTGGTTTGTTGGTTTGTTGGTTTATTTATTTGTTAGTTTGTTGGCTTGTTGGTTTGTTGGTTTGTTGGTTTGTTGGTTTGTTGGCTTGTTGGTTTGTTGGTTTGTTGGCTTGTTGGCTTGCTGTTTGTTGGTTTGTTGGCTTGTTGGTTACTTAGTTTGTTGGTTTGTTCGCATGTTGGTTTGTTGGTTTGTTGGTTTGTTGGCTTGATATTTTGTTGGTTTGTTGGCTTGTTGGTTTGTTGGTTTGTTGGCTTGTTGGTTTGTTGGTTTGTTGGCTTGTTGGTTTGTTAGTTTGTTGGTTTGTTGGTTTGTTGGTTTGTTGGTTTGTTGGCTTGTTGGTTTGTTAGTTTGTTGGTTTGTTGGCTTTTTGGCTTGTTGGTTTGTTGGTTTGTTGGTTTGTTGGTTGTTGGTTTTTGGTTTGTTCGTTTGTTGGTTTGTTGGCTTGTTGGTTTGTTGGTTTGTTGGCTTGTTGGCTTGTTGGTTTGTTGGTTTATTGGCTTGTTGGCTTGTTGGTTTGTTGGTTTGTTGGTTTGTTGGTTTGTTGCTGTGTTGGTTTGTTGGTTTGTTAGCTTGTTGGCTTGTTGGTTTGTTAGTTTGTTGGCTTTTTGGTTACTGGATTTGTTGGTCTGTTGGTTTGTTGGTTTGTTGGCTTGTTGGTTTGTTGGTTTGTTGGTTTGTTGGCTTGTTGGCTTTTTGGCATGTTGGTTTGTTGGTTTGTTGGTTTGCTGGTTTGTTGGTTTGTTGGTTTGTTGGTTTTTTGGTTTGTTGGTTTATTTGTTTGTTGGTTTGTTGGCTTGTTGGTTTGTTGGTTTGTTGGCTTGTTGGTTTGTTGGTTTGTTGGCTTGTTGGCTTGTTGCTTTGTTCGTTTGATGGTTTGTTGGTTTGTTGGTTTTTTGGTTTGTTGGTTTGTTGGTTTGTTGGCTTGTTGGTTTGTTGGTTTGTTGGCTTGTTGGTTTGTTAGTTCGTTGGGTTGTTGGCTTGTTGGTTTGTTGGTTTTTTGGTTTGTTGGTTTGTTGGCTTTTTGGTTTGTTAGTTTGTTGGGTTGTTGGCTTGTTGGCTTGTTGCTTTGTTGGTTTTTTGGTTTGTTGGTTTGTTGGCTTGTTGGTTTGTTGGTTTGTTGGCTTGTTGGTTTGTTAGTTTTTTGGGTTGTTGGCTTGTTGGCTTGTTGGTTTGTTGGTTTTTTGGTTTGTTGGTTTGTTGGTTTGTTGGTTTATTTGTTTGTTGGTTTGTTGGTTTTTTGGTTTGTTGGTTTGTTGGTTTATTGGCTTGTTGGCTTGTTGGTTTGTTGGTTTGTTAGTTTGTTGGTTTGTTGCTCTGTTGGTTTGTTGGTTTGTTGGCTTGTTGGCTTGTTGGTTTGTTAGTTTGTTGGCTTTTTGGTTACTGGATTTGTTGGTCTGTTGGTTTGTTGGTTTGTTGGCTTGTTGGTTTGTTGGTTTGTTGGTTTGTTGGCTTGTTGGCTTTTTGGCATGTTGGTTTGTTGGTTTGTTGGTTTGTTGGTTTGTTATTTTATTGGTTTGTTGGTTTGTTGGTTTTTTGGTTTGTTGGTTTATTTGTTTGTTGGTTTGTTGGCTTGTTGGTTTGTTGGTTTGTTGGCTTGTTGGTTTGTTGGTTTGTTGGCTTGTTGGCTTGTTGCTTTGTTCGTTTGATGGTTTGTTGGTTTGTTGGTTTTTTGGTTTGTTGGTTTGTTGGTTTGTTGGCTTGTTGGTTTGTTGGTTTGTTGGCTTGTTGGTTTGTTAGTTCGTTGGGTTGTTGGCTTGTTGGTTTGTTGGTTTTTTGGTTTGTTGGTTTGTTGGCTTGTTGGTTTGTTAGTTTGTTGGGTTCTTGGCTTGTTGGCTTGTTGCTTTGTTGGTTTTTTGGTTTGTTGGTTTGTTGGCTTGTTGGTTTGTTGGTTTGTTGGCTTGTTGGTTAGTTAGTTTTTTGGGTTGTTGGCTTGTTGGCTTGTTGGTTTGTTGGTTTTTTGGTTTGTTGGTTTGTTGGTTTGTTGGTTTGTTGGTTTGTTGGTTTATTTGTTTGTTGGTTTGTTGGTTTTTTGGTTTGTTGGTTTGTTCGTTTGTTGGCTTGTTGGCTTGTTGGTTTGTTGGTTTGTTGGTTTGTTGGCTTGTTGGCTTGTTGGTTTGTTGGTTTTTTGGTTTGTTGGTTTGTTGGTTTGTTGGTTTGTTGGTTTGTTGGTTTGTTGGTTTATTTGTTTGTTGGTTTGTTGGTTTGTTGGTTTGTTGGTTTGTTGGTTTGTTGGTTTGTTGGTTTGTTGGTTTATTTGTTTGTTGGTTTGTTGGCTTGTTGGTTTGTTGGTTTGTTGGTTTGTTGGCTTGTTGGTTTGTTGGTTTGTTGGCTTGTTGGTTACTTAGTTTGTTGGTTTGTTGGCATGCTGGTTTGTTGGTTTGTTGGTTTGTTGGCTTGTTGGTTTGTTGGTTTGTTGGCTTGTTGGCTTGTTATTTTGTTGGTTTGTTGGCTTGTTGGTTTGTTAGTTTGTTGGTTTGTTGGTTTGTTGGTTTGTTGGTTTGTTGGTTTGTTGGTTTGTTGGCTTGTTGGTTTGTTAGTTTGTTGGCTTTTTGGTTACTTGGTTTGTTGGCTTGTTGGCTTGTTGGTTTGTTGGTTTGTTGGCTTGTTGGTTTGTTGGTTTGTTGGTTTTTTGGTTTGTTGGTTTGTTGGTTTGTTGGCTTGTTGGTTTGTTGGTTTGTTGGCTTGTTGGTTTGTTAGTTCGTTGGGTTGTTGGCTTGTTGGTTTGTTGGTTTTTTGGTTTGTTGGTTTGTTGGCTTGTTGGTTTGTTAGTTTGTTGGGTTGTTGGCTTGTTGGCTTGTTGCTTTGTTGGTTTTTTGGTTTGTTGGTTTGTTGGCTTGTTGGTTTGTTGGTTTGTTGGCTTGTTGGTTAGTTAGTTTTTTGGGTTGTTGGCTTGTTGGCTTGTTGGTTTGTTGGTTTTTTGGTTTGTTGGTTTGTTGGTTTGTTGGTTTGTTGGTTTGTTGGTTTATTTGTTTGTTGGTTTGTTGGTTTTTTGGTTTGTTGGTTTTGTTTGTTTGTTGGCTTGTTGGCTTGTTGGCTTGTTGGCTTGTTGGTTTGTTGGTTTGTTGGTTTGTTGGCTTGTTGGCTTGTTGGTTTGTTGGTTTTTTGGTTTGTTGGTTTGTTGGTTTGTTGGTTTGTTGGTTTGTTGGTTTGTTGGTTTGTTGGTTTATTTGTTTGTTGGTTTGTTGGTTTGTTGGTTTGTTGGTTTGTTGGTTTGTTGGTTTGTTGGTTTATTTGTTTGTTGGTTTGTTGGCTTGTTGGTTTGTTGGTTTGTTGGTTTGTTGGCTTGTTGGTTTGTTGGTTTGTTGGCTTGTTGGTTACTTAGTTTGTTGGTTTGTTGGCATGTTGGTTTGTTGGTTTGTTGGTTTGTTGGCTTGTTGGTTTGTTGGTTTGTTGGCTTGTTGGCTTGTTATTTTGTTGGTTTGTTGGCTTGTTGGTTTGTTAGTTTGTTGGTTTGTTGGTTTGTTGGTTTGTTGGTTTGTTGGTTTGTTGGTTTGTTGGCTTGTTGGTTTGTTAGTTTGTTGGCTTTTTGGTTACTTGGTTTGTTGGCTTGTTGGCTTGTTGGTTTGTTGGTTTGTTGGCTTGTTGGTTTGTTAGTTTGTTGGTTTGTTGGCTTGTTGGCTTGTTGGTTTGTTGTTTTGTTGGTTTGTTGGTTTGTTGGTTTGTTGGTTTTTTGGTTTGTTGGTTTGTTGGTTTGTTGGCTTGTTGGTTAGTTGGCTTGTTTGTTTGTTGGTTTGCTGGTTTGTTGGCTTGTTGGCTTGTTGGCTTGTTGGTTTGTTGGTTTGTTGGTTTGTTGGCTTGTTGGCTTGTTGGTTTGTTGGTTTGTTGTCTTTTTGCTTTGTTGGTTTGTTGGTTTATTGGCTTGTTGGCTTGTTGGCTTGTTGGTTTGTTAGTTTGTTGGCTTTTTGATTACTTGGTTTGTTGGTTTGTTGGTTTGTTGGCTTGTTGGTTTGTTGGCTTGTTTGTTTGTTGGTTTGCTGGTTTGTTGGCTTGTTGGCTTGTTGGTTTGTTGGTTTGTTGGTTTGTTGGTTTGTTGGTTTGTTGGTTTTTTGGTTTGTTGGTTTTTTGGTTTGTTGGTTTATTTGTTTGTTGGTTTGTTGGTTTGTTGGTTTGTTGGTTTGTTGGTTTGTTGGTTTGTTGGTTTGTTGGTTTGTTGGTTTGTTGGTTTGTTGGTTTGTTGGTTTGTTGGTTTGTTGGTTTGTTGGCTTGTTGGTTTGTTGGTTTGTTGGCTTGTTGGCTTGTTGGTTTGTTGGTTTGTTGGTTTGTTGGTTTGTTGGCTTGTTGGTTTGTTGGTTTGTTGGCTTGCTGGTTTGTTGGCTTGTTGGTTTGTTGGTTTGTTGGCTTGTTGGTTTGTTAGTTTGTTGGTTTTTTGGTTTGTTGGCTTGTTGGTTTGTTGGTTTGTTGGCTTGTTGGTTTGTTGGTTTGTTGGCTTGTTGGCTTGTTGCTTTTTTCGTTTGATGGTTTGTTGGTTTGTTGGTTTTTTGGTTTGTTGGTTTGTTGGTTTGTTGGCTTGTTGGCTTGTTGATTTGTTGGTTTGTTGTCTTGTTGGGTTGTTGGTTTGTTGGTTTTTTGGTTTGTTGGTTTGTTGGTTTGTTGGTTTGTTGGTTTGTTGGTTTATTTGTTTGTTGGTTTGTTGGTTTGTTGGTTTGTTGGTTTGTTGGTTTATTTGTTTGTTGGTTTGTTGGCTTGTTGGTTTGTTGGTTTGTTGGTTACTTAGTTTGTTGGTTTGTTGGCTTGTTGGTTTGTTGGTTTGTTGGCTTGTTGGCTTGTTGGCTTGTTGGCTTGTTGGTTTGTTGGTTTGTTGGTTTTTTGGTTTGTTGGTTTGTTGGTTTGTTGGTTTGTTGGTTTGTTGGTTTGTTGGTTTATTTGTGTGTTGGTTTGTTGGCTTGTTGGTTTGTTGGTTTGTTGGTTTGTTGGCATGTTGGTTTGTTGGTTTGTTGGTTTTTTGGTTTGTTGGTTTGTTGGTTTGTTGGTTTGTTGGTTTATTTATTTGTTGGTTTGTTGGCTTGTTGGTTTGTTGGTTTGTTGGTTTGTTGGTTTGTTGGCTTGTTGGTTTGTTGGTTTGTTGGCTTGTTGGCTTGCTGTTTGTTGGTTTGTTGGCTTGTTGGTTACTTAGTTTGTTGGTTTGTTCGCATGTTGGTTTGTTGGTTTGTTGGTTTGTTGGCTTGATATTTTGTTGGTTTGTTGGCTTGTTGGTTTGTTGGCTTGTTGGCTTGTTGGTTTGTTGGTTTGTTGGCTTGTTGGTTTGTTAGTTTGTTGGTTTGTTGGTTTGTTGGTTTGTTGGCTTGTTGGTTTGTTAGTTTGTTGGTTTGTTGGCTTTTTGGCTTGTTGGTTTGTTGGTTTGTTCGTTTGTTGGTTTGTTGGTTTTTGGTTTGTTGGTTTGTTGGTTTGTTGGCTTGTTGGTTTGTTGGTTTGTTGGCTTGTTGGCTTGTTGGTTTGTTGGTTTATTGGCTTGTTGGCTTGTTGGTTTGTTGGTTTGTTGGTTTGTTGGTTTGTTGCTGTGTTGGTTTGTTGGTTTGTTGGCTTGTTGGCTTGTTGGTTTGTTAGTTTGTTGGCTTTTTGGTTACTGGATTTGTTGGTTTGTTGGTTTTTTGGTTTGTTGGTTTGTTGGTTTGTTGGCTTGTTGGTTTGTTGGTTTGTTGGCTTGTTGGTTTGTTAGTTCGTTGGGTTGTTGGCTTGTTGGTTTGTTGGTTTTTTGGTTTGTTGGTTTGTTGGCTTGTTGGTTTGTTAGTTTGTTGGGTTGTTGGCTTGTTGGCTTGTTGCTTTGTTGGTTTTTTGGTTTGTTGGTTTGTTGGCTTGTTGGTTTGTTGGTTTGTTGGCTTGTTGGTTAGTTAGTTTTTTGGGTTGTTGGCTTGTTGGCTTGTTGGTTTGTTGGTTTTTTGGTTTGTTGGTTTGTTGGTTTGTTGGTTTGTTGGTTTGTTGGTTTATTTGTTTGTTGGTTTGTTGGTTTTTTGGTTTGTTGGTTTGTTCGTTTGTTGGCTTGTTGGCTTGTTGGTTTGTTGGTTTGTTGGTTTGTTGGCTTGTTGGCTTGTTGTTTTGTTGGTTTTTTGGTTTGTTGGTTTGTTGGTTTGTTGGTTTGTTGGTTTGTTGGTTTGTTGGTTTATTTGTTTGTTGGTTTGTTGGTTTGTTGGTTTGTTGGTTTGTTGGTTTGTTGGTTTGTTGGTTTATTTGTTTGTTGGTTTGTTGGCTTGTTGGTTTGTTGGTTTGTTGGTTTGTTGGCTTGTTGGTTTGTTGGTTTGTTGGCTTGTTGGTTACTTAGTTTGTTGGTTTGTTGGCATGCTGGTTTGTTGGTTTGTTGGTTTGTTGGCTTGTTGGTTTGTTGGTTTGTTGGCTTGTTGGCTTGTTATTTTGTTGGTTTGTTGGCTTGTTGGTTTGTTAGTTTGTTGGTTTGTTGGTTTGTTGGTTTGTTGGTTTGTTGGTTTGTTGGTTTGTTGGCTTGTTGGTTTGTTAGTTTGTTGGCTTTTTGGTTACTTGGTTTGTTGGCTTGTTGGCTTGTTGGTTTGTTGGTTTGTTGGCTTGTTGGTTTGTTGGTTTGTTGGTTTTTTGGTTTGTTGGTTTGTTGGTTTGTTGGCTTGTTGGTTTGTTGGTTTGTTGGCTTGTTGGTTTGTTAGTTCGTTGGGTTGTTGGCTTGTTGGTTTGTTGGTTTTTTGGTTTGTTGGTTTGTTGGCTTGTTGGTTTGTTAGTTTGTTGGGTTGTTGGCTTGTTGGCTTGTTGCTTTGTTGGTTTTTTGGTTTGTTGGTTTGTTGGCTTGTTGGTTTGTTGGTTTGTTGGCTTGTTGGTTAGTTAGTTTTTTGGGTTGTTGGCTTGTTGGCTTGTTGGTTTGTTGGTTTTTTGGTTTGTTGGTTTGTTGGTTTGTTGGTTTGTTGGTTTGTTGGTTTATTTGTTTGTTGGTTTGTTGGTTTTTTGGTTTGTTGGTTTTGTTTGTTTGTTGGCTTGTTGGCTTGTTGGCTTGTTGGTTTGTTGGTTTGTTGGTTTGTTGGCTTGTTGGCTTGTTGGTTTGTTGGTTTTTTGGTTTGTTGGTTTGTTGGTTTGTTGGTTTGTTGGTTTGTTGGTTTGTTGGTTTGTTGGTTTATTTGTTTGTTGGTTTGTTGGTTTGTTGGTTTGTTGGTTTGTTGGTTTGTTGGTTTGTTGGTTTATTTGTTTGTTGGTTTGTTGGCTTGTTGGTTTGTTGGTTTGTTGGTTTGTTGGCTTGTTGGTTTGTTGGTTTGTTGGCTTGTTGGTTACTTAGTTTGTTGGTTTGTTGGCATGTTGGTTTGTTGGTTTGTTGGTTTGTTGGCTTGTTGGTTTGTTGGTTTGTTGGCTTGTTGGCTTGTTATTTTGTTGGTTTGTTGGCTTGTTGGTTTGTTAGTTTGTTGGTTTGTTGGTTTGTTGGTTTGTTGGTTTGTTGGTTTGTTGGTTTGTTGGCTTGTTGGTTTGTTAGTTTGTTGGCTTTTTGGTTACTTGGTTTGTTGGCTTGTTGGCTTGTTGGTTTGTTGGTTTGTTGGCTTGTTGGTTTGTTAGTTTGTTGGTTTGTTGGCTTGTTGGCTTGTTGGTTTGTTGTTTTGTTGGTTTGTTGGTTTGTTGGTTTGTTGGTTTTTTGGTTTGTTGGTTTGTTGGTTTGTTGGCTTGTTGGTTAGTTGGCTTGTTTGTTTGTTGGTTTGCTGGTTTGTTGGCTTGTTGGCTTGTTGGCTTGTTGGTTTGTTGGTTTGTTGGTTTGTTGGCTTGTTGGCTTGTTGGTTTGTTGGTTTGTTGTCTTTTTGCTTTGTTGGTTTGTTGGTTTATTGGCTTGTTGGCTTGTTGGCTTGTTGGTTTGTTAGTTTGTTGGCTTTTTGATTACTTGGTTTGTTGGTTTGTTGGTTTGTTGGCTTGTTGGTTTGTTGGCTTGTTTGTTTGTTGGTTTGCTGGTTTGTTGGCTTGTTGGCTTGTTGGTTTGTTGGTTTGTTGGTTTGTTGGTTTGTTGGTTTGTTGGTTTTTTGGTTTGTTGGTTTTTTGGTTTGTTGGTTTATTTGTTTGTTGGTTTGTTGGTTTGTTGGTTTGTTGGTTTGTTGGTTTGTTGGTTTGTTGGTTTGTTGGTTTGTTGGTTTGTTGGTTTGTTGGTTTGTTGGTTTGTTGGTTTGTTGGTTTGTTGGCTTGTTGGTTTGTTGGTTTGTTGGTTTGTTGGCTTGTTGGCTTGTTGGTTTGTTGGTTTGTTGGTTTGTTGGTTTGTTGGCTTGTTGGTTTGTTGGTTTGTTGGCTTGCTGGTTTGTTGGCTTGTTGGTTTGTTGGTTTGTTGGCTTGTTGGTTTGTTAGTTTGTTGGTTTTTTGGTTTGTTGGCTTGTTGGTTTGTTGGTTTGTTGGCTTGTTGGTTTGTTGGTTTGTTGGCTTGTTGGCTTGTTGCTTTTTTCGTTTGATGGTTTGTTGGTTTGTTGGTTTTTTGGTTTGTTGGTTTGTTGGTTTGTTGGCTTGTTGGCTTGTTGATTTGTTGGTTTGTTGTCTTGTTGGGTTGTTGGTTTGTTGGTTTTTTGGTTTGTTGGTTTGTTGGTTTGTTGGTTTGTTGGTTTGTTGGTTTATTTGTTTGTTGGTTTGTTGGTTTGTTGGTTTGTTGGTTTGTTGGTTTATTTGTTTGTTGGTTTGTTGGCTTGTTGGTTTGTTGGTTTGTTGGTTACTTAGTTTGTTGGTTTGTTGGCCTGTTGGTTTGTTGGTTTGTTGGCTTGTTGGCTTGTTGGCTTGTTGGCTTGTTGGTTTGTTGGTTTGTTGGTTTTTTGGTTTGTTGGTTTGTTGGTTTGTTGGTTTGTTGGTTTGTTGGTTTGTTGGTTTATTTGTGTGTTGGTTTGTTGGCTTGTTGGTTTGTTGGTTTGTTGGTTTGTTGGCATGTTGGTTTGTTGGTTTGTTGGTTTTTTGGTTTGTTGGTTTGTTGGTTTGTTGGTTTGTTGGTTTATTTATTTGTTGGTTTGTTGGCTTGTTGGTTTGTTGGTTTGTTGGTTTGTTGGTTTGTTGGCTTGTTGGTTTGTTGGTTTGTTGGCTTGTTGGCTTGCTGTTTGTTGGTTTGTTGGCTTGTTGGTTACTTAGTTTGTTGGTTTGTTCGCATGTTGGTTTGTTGGTTTGTTGGTTTGTTGGCTTGATATTTTGTTGGTTTGTTGGCTTGTTGGTTTGTTGGCTTGTTGGCTTGTTGGTTTGTTGGTTTGTTGGCTTGTTGGTTTGTTAGTTTGTTGGTTTGTTGGTTTGTTGGTTTGTTGGTTTGTTGGTTTGTTGGCTTGTTGGTTTGTTAGTTTGTTGGTTTGTTGGCTTTTTGGCTTGTTGGTTTGTTGGTTTGTTCGTTTGTTGGTTTGTTGGTTTTTGGTTTGTTGGTTTGTTGGTTTGTTGGCTTGTTGGTTTGTTGGTTTGTTGGCTTGTTGGCTTGTTGGTTTGTTGGTTTATTGGCTTGTTGGCTTGTTGGTTTGTTGGTTTGTTGGTTTGTTGGTTTGTTGCTGTGTTGGTTTGTTGGTTTGTTGGCTTGTTGGCTTGTTGGTTTGTTAGTTTGTTGGCTTTTTGGTTACTGGATTTGTTGGTCTGTTGGTTTGTTGGTTTGTTGGCTTGTTGGTTTGTTGGTTTGTTGGTTTGTTGGCTTGTTGGCTTTTTGGCATGTTGGTTTGTTGGTTTGTTGGTTTGCTGGTTTGTTGGTTTGTTGGTTTGTTGGTTTTTTGGTTTGTTGGTTTATTTGTTTGTTGGTTTGTTGGCTTGTTGGTTTGTTGGTTTGTTGGCTTGTTGGTTTGTTGGTTTGTTGGCTTGTTGGCTTGTTGCTTTGTTCGTTTGATGGTTTGTTGGTTTATTGGTTTTTTGGTTTGTTGGTTTGTTGGTTTGTTGGCTTGTTGGTTTGTTGGTTTGTTGGCTTGTTGGTTTGTTAGTTCGTTGGGTTGTTGGCTTGTTGGTTTGTTGGTTTTTTGGTTTGTTGGTTTGTTGGCTTTTTGGTTTGTTAGTTTGTTGGGTTGTTGGCTTGTTGGCTTGTTGCTTTGTTGGTTTTTTGGTTTGTTGGTTTGTTGGCTTGTTGGTTTGTTGGTTTGTTGGCTTGTTGGTTTGTTAGTTTTTTGGGTTGTTGGCTTGTTGGCTTGTTGGTTTGTTGGTTTTTTGGTTTGTTGGTTTGTTGGTTTGTTGGTTTATTTGTTTGTTGGTTTGTTGGTTTTTTGGTTTGTTGGTTTTTTGGTTTATTGGCTTGTTGGCTTGTTGGTTTGTTGGTTTGTTAGTTTGTTGGTTTGTTGCTCTGTTGGTTTGTTGGTTTGTTGGCTTGTTGGCTTGTTGGTTTGTTAGTTTGTTGGCTTTTTGGTTACTGGATTTGTTGGTCTGTTGGTTTGTTGGTTTGTTGGCTTGTTGGTTTGTTGGTTTGTTGGTTTGTTGGCTTGTTGGCTTTTTGGCATGTTGGTTTGTTGGTTTGTTGGTTTGTTGGTTTGTTGGTTTGTTGGTTTGTTGGTTTGTTGGTTTTTTGGTTTGTTGGTTTATTTGTTTGTTGGTTTGTTGGCTTGTTGGTTTGTTGGTTTGTTGGCTTGTTGGTTTGTTGGTTTGTTGGCTTGTTGGCTTGTTGCTTTGTTCGTTTGATGGTTTGTTGGTTTTTTGGTTTGTGGGTTTGTTGGTTTGTTGGCTTGTTGGTTTGTTGGTTTGTTGGCTTGTTGGTTTGTTAGTTCGTTGGGTTGTTGGCTTGTTGGTTTGTTGGTTTTTTGGTTTGTTGGTTTGTTGGCTTGTTGGTTTGTTAGTTTGTTGGGTTGTTGGCTTGTTGGCTTGTTGCTTTGTTGGTTTTTTGGTTTGTTGGTTTGTTGGCTTGTTGGTTTGTTGGTTTGTTGGCTTGTTGGTTAGTTAGTTTTTTGGGTTGTTGGCTTGTTGACTTGTTGGTTTGTTGGTTTTTTGGTTTGTTGGTTTGTTGGTTTGTTGGTTTGTTGGTTTGTTGGTTTATTTGTTTGTTGGTTTGTTGGTTTTTTGGTTTGTTGGTTTGTTCGTTTGTTGGCTTGTTGGCTTGTTGGTTTGTTGGTTTGTTGGTTTGTTGGCTTGTTGGCTTGTTGGTTTGTTGGTTTTTTGGTTTGTTGGTTTGTTGGTTTGTTGGTTTGTTGGTTTGTTGGTTTGTTGGTTTGTTGGTTTGTTGGTTTATTTGTTTGTTGGTTTGTTGGTTTGTTGGTTTGTTGGTTTGTTGGTTTGTTGGTTTGTTGGTTTGTTGGTTTATTTGTTTGTTGGTTTGTTGGCTTGTTGGTTTGTTGGTTTGTTGGTTTGTTGGTTTGTTGGCTTGTTGGTTTGTTGGTTTGTTGGCTTGTTGGTTACTTAGTTTGTTGGTTTGTTGGCATGTTGGTTTGTTGGTTTGTTGGTTTGTTGGCTTGTTGGTTTGTTGGTTTGTTGGCTTGTTGGCTTGTTATTTTGTTGGTTTGTTGGCTTGTTGGTTTGTTAGTTTGTTGGTTTGTTGGTTTGTTGGTTTGTTGGTTTGTTGGTTTGTTGGTTTGTTGGCTTGTTGGTTTGTTAGTTTGTTGGCTTTTTGGTTACTTGGTTTGTTGGCTTGTTGGCTTGTTGGTTTGTTGGTTTGTTGGCTTGTTGGTTTGTTAGTTTGTTGGTTTGTTGGCTTGTTGGCTTGTTGGTTTGTTGTTTTGTTGGTTTGTTGGTTTGTTGGTTTGTTGGTTTTTTGGTTTGTTGGTTTGTTGGTTTGTTGGCTTGTTGGTTTGTTGGCTTGTTTGTTTGTTGGTTTGCTGGTTTGTTGGCTTGTTGGCTTGTTGGCTTGTTGGTTTGTTGGTTTGTTGGTTTGTTGGCTTGTTGGCTTGTTGGTTTGTTGGTTTGTTGTCTTTTTGCTTTGTTGGTTTGTTGGTTTATTGGCTTGTTGGCTTGTTGGCTTGTTGGTTTGTTAGTTTGTTGGCTTTTTGGTTACTTGGTTTGTTGGTTTGTTGGTTTGTTGGCTTGTTGGTTTGTTGGCTTGTTTGTTTGTTGGTTTGCTGGTTTGTTGGCTTGTTGGCTTGTTGGCTTGTTGGTTTGTTGGTTTGTTGGTTTGTTGGTTTGTTGGTTTGTTGGTTTTTTGGTTTGTTGGTTTATTTGTTTGTTGGTTTGTTGGTTTGTTGGTTTGTTGGTTTGTTGGTTTGTTGGTTTGTTGGTTTGTTGGCTTGTTGGTTTGTTGGTTTGTTGGCTTGTTGGTTTGTTGGCTTGTTGGCTTGTTGATTTGTTGGTTTGTTGGCTTGTTGGTTTGTTAGTTTGTTGGTTTGTTGTCTTGTTGGGTTGTTGGTTTGTTGGTTTTTTGGTTTGTTGGTTTGTTGGTTTGTTGGTTTGTTGGTTTGTTGGTTTATTTGTTTGTTGGTTTGTTGGTTTGTTGGTTTGTTGGTTTGTTGGTTTGTTGGTTTATTTGTTTGTTGGTTTGTTGGCTTGTTGGTTTGTTGGTTTGTTGGTTACTTAGTTTGTTGGTTTGTTGGCATGTTGGTTTGTTGGTTTGTTGGTTTGTTGGCTTGTTGGTTTGTTGGTTTGTTGGCTTGTTGGCTTGTTGGCTTGTTGGTTTGTTGGTTTGTTGGTTTGTTGGTTTGTTGGCTTGTTGGTTTGTTGGTTTGTTGGTTTTTTGGTTTGTTGGTTTGTTGGTTTGTTGGTTTGTTGGTTTGTTGGTTTATTTGTTTGTTGTTTTGTTGGCCTATTGGTTTGTTGGTTTGTTGGTTACTTAGTTTGTTGGTTTGTTGGCATGTTGGTTTTTTTTGGTTTGTTGGTTTGTTGGCTTGTTGGTTTGTTGGTTTGTTGGCTTGTTGGCTTGTTGGTTTGTTGGTTTGTTGGTTTGTTGGCTTGTTGGTTTGTTGGTTTGTTGGCTTGTTGGTTTGTTAGTTTGTTGGTTTGTTGGTTTGTTGGTTTGTTGGTTTGTTGGTTTGTTGGTTTGTTGGTTTGTTGGTTTGTTGGTTTATTTGTTTGTTGGTTTGTTGGCTTGTTGGTTTGTTGGCTTGTCGGCTTGTTGGTTTGTTGGTTTGTTGGTTTGTTGGTTTGTTGGTTTGTTGGTTTGTTGGGTTGTTGGTTTGTTGGTTTGTTGGCTTGTAGGTTTGTTGGTTTGTTGGCTTGTTGGCTTATTGGTTTGTTGGTTTGTTGGTTTGTTGGTTTGTTGGCTTGTTGGTTTGTTGACTTGTTGGTTTGTTGGTTTGTTGGTTTTTTGGCTTGTTGGCTTGTTGGTTTGTTGGTTTGTTGGCTTGTTGGTTTGTTGGTTTGTTGGCTTGTTGGCTTGTTGCTTTGTTCGTTTGATGGTTTGTTGGTTTTTTGGTTTGTTGGTTTGTTGGTTTGTTGGCTTGTTGGCTTGTTGGTTTGCTGGTTTGTTGGCTTGTTGGTTTGTTAGTTTGTTGGTTTGTTGGCTTGTTGGTTTGTTGGTTTGTTGGTTTGTTGGTTTGTTGGTTTATTTGTTTGTTGGTTTTTTGGCTTGTTGGTTTGTTGGTTTGTTGGTTACTTAGTTTGTTGGTTTGTTGGCATGTTGGTTTGTTGGTTTGTTGGTTTGTTGGCTTGTTGGTTTGTTGGTTTGTTGGCTTGTTGGCTTGTTGGCTTGTTGGTTTGTTGGTTTGTTGGTTTGTTGGTTTGTTGGCTTGTTGGTTTGTTGGTTTGTTGGTTTTTTGGTTTGTTGATTTGTTGGTTTGTTGGTTTGTTGGTTTGTTGGTTTATTTGTTTGTTGTTTTGTTGGCTTATTGGTTTGTTGGTTTGTTGGTTACTTAGTTTGTTGGTTTGTTGGCATGTTGGTTTTTTTTGGTTTGTTGGTTTGTTGGCTTGTTGGTTTGTTGGTTTGTTGGCTTGTTGGCTTGTTGGTTTGTTGGTTTGTTGGTTTGTTGGCTTGTTGGTTTGTTGGTTTGTTGGCTTGTTGGTTTGTTAGTTTGTTGGTTTGTTGGTTTGTTGGTTTGTTGGTTTGTTGGTTTGTTGGTTTGTTAGTTTGTTGGTTTGTTGGTTTATTTGTTTGTTGGTTTGTTGGCTTGTTGGTTTGTTGGCTTGTCGGCTTGTTGGTTTGTTGGTTTGTTGGTTTGTTGGTTTGTTGGTTTGTTGGTTTGTTGGGTTGTTGGTTTCTTGGTTTGTTGGCTTGTTGGTTTGTTGGTTTGTTGGCTTGTTGGCTTGTTGGTTTGTTGGTTTGTTGGTTTGTTGGTTTGTTGGCTTGTTGGTTTGTTGACTTGTTGGTTTGTTGGTTTGTTGGTTTTTTGGCTTGTTGGCTTGTTGGTTTGTTGGTTTGTTGGCTTGTTGGTTTGTTGGTTTGTTGGCTTGTTGGCTTGTTGCTTTGTTCGTTTGATGGTTTGTTGGTTTGTTGGTTTTTTGGTTTGTTGGTTTGTTGGTTTGTTGGCTTGTTGGCTTGTTGGTTTGCTGGTTTGTTGGCTTGTTGGTTTGTTAGTTTGTTGGTTTGTTGGCTTGTTGGCTTGTTGGTTTGTTGGTTTTTTGGTTTGTTGGTTTGTTGGTTTGTTGGTTTGTTGGCTTGTCGGCTTGTTGGTTTGTTGGTTTGTTGGTTTGTTGGTTTGTTGGTTTGTTGGTTTGTTGGTTTGTTGGGTTGTTGGTTTGTTGGTTTGTTGGTTTATTTGTTTGTTGGTTTGTTGGCTTGTTGGTTTGTTGGCTTGTCGGCTTGTTGGTTTGTTGGTTTGTTGGCTTGTTGGTTTGTTAGTTTGTTGGTTTGTTGGTTTGTTGGTTTGTTGGTTTGTTGGCTTGTTGGTTTGTTAGTTTGTTGGTTTGTTGGTTTGTTGGTTTGTTGGTTTGTTGGTTTGTTGGTTTGTTGGTTTGTTGGTTTGTTGGCTTGTCGGCTTGTTGGTTTGTTGGTTTGTTGGCTTGTTGGTTTGTTGGTTTGTTGGTTTGTTGGCTTGTTGGTTTGTTGGTTTGTTGGCTTGTTGGTTTGTTAGTTTGTTGGTTTGTTGGTTTGTTGGTTTGTTGGTTTGTTGGTTTGTTGGTTTGTTGGTTTGTTGGTTTGTTGGTTTATTTGTTTGTTGGTTTGTTGGCTTGTTGGTTTGTTGGCTTGTCGGCTTGTTGGTTTGTTGGTTTGTTGGTTTGTTGGTTTGTTGGTTTGTTGGCTTGTTGGTTTGTTGGTTTGTTGGCTTGTTGGCTTGTTGGTTTGTTGGTTTGTTGGTTTGTTGGCTTGTTGGTTTGTTGGTTTGTTGGCTTGTTGGTTTGTTAGTTTGTTGGTTTGTTGGTTTGTTTGTTTGTTGGTTTGTTGGTTTGTTGGTTTGTTGGTTTGTTGGTTTGTTGGTTTGTTGGTTTATTTGTTTGTTGGTTTGTTGGCTTGTTGGTTTGTTGGCTTGTCGGCTTGTTGGTTTGTTGGTTTGTTGGTTTGTTGGTTTGTTGGTTTGTTGGTTTGTTGGGTTGTTGGTTTGTTGGTTTGTTGGCTTGTTGGTTTGTTGGTTTGTTGGCTTGTTGGCTTGTTGGTTTGTTGGTTTGTTGGTTTGTTGGTTTGTTGGCTTGTTGGTTTGTTGACTTGTTGGTTTGTTGGTTTTTTGGCTTGTTGGCTTGTTGGTTTGTTGGTTTGTTGGCTTGTTGGTTTGTTGGTTTGTTGGCTTGTTGGCTTGTTGCTTTGTTCGTTTGATGGTTTGTTGGTTTGTTGGTTTTTTGGTTTGTTGGTTTGTTGGTTTGTTGGCTTGTTGGCTTGTTGGTTTGCTGGTTTGTTGGCTTGTTGGTTTGTTAGTTTGTTGGTTTGTTGGCTTGTTGGCTTGTTGGTTTGTTGGTTTTTTGGTTTGTTGGTTTGTTGGTTTGTTGGTTTGTTGGCTTGTCGGCTTGTTGGTTTGTTGGTTTGTTGGTTTGTTGGTTTGTTGGTTTGTTGGTTTGTTGGTTTGTTGGTTTGTTGGTTTGTTGGTTTATTTGTTTGTTGGTTTGTTGGCTTGTTGGTTTGTTGGCTTGTCGGCTTGTTGGTTTGTTGGTTTGTTGGTTTGTTGGTTTGTTGGTTTGTTGGTTTGTTGGGTTGTTGGTTTGTTGGTTTGTTGGCTTGTTGGTTTGTTGGTTTGTTGGCTTGTTGGTTTGTTGGTTTGTTGGTTTGTTGGTTTGTTGGCTTGTTGGTTTGTTGACTTGTTGGTTTGTTGGTTTGTTGGTTTTTTGGCTTGTTGACTTGTTGGTTTGTTGGTTTGTTGGCTTGTTGGTTTGTTGGTTTGTTGGCTTGTTGGCTTGTTGCTTTGTTCGTTTGATGGTTTGTTGGTTTGTTGGTTTTTTGGTTTGTTGGTTTGTTGGTTTGTTGGCTTGTTGGCTTGTTGGTTTGCTGGTTTGTTGGCTTGTTGGTTTGTTAGTTTGTTGGTTTGTTGGCTTGTTGGCTTGTTGGTTTGTTGGTTTTTTGGTTTGTTGGTTTGTTGGTTTGTTGGTTTGTTGGTTTATTTATGTGTTGGTTTGTTGGCTTGTTGGTTTGTTGGTTTATTTGTTTGTTGGTTTTTTGGCTTGTTGGTTTGTTGGTTTGTTGGTTACTTAGTTTGTTGGTTTGTTGGCATGTTGGTTTGTTGGTTTGTTGGTTTGTTGGCTTGTTGGTTTGTTGGTTTGTTGGCTTGTTGGCTTGTTGGCTTGTTGGTTTGTTGGTTTGTTGGTTTGTTGGTTTGTTGGCTTGTTGGTTTGTTGGTTTGTTGGTTTTTTGGTTTGTTGGTTTGTTGGTTTGTTGGTTTGTTGGTTTGTTGGTTTATTTGTTTGTTGTTTTGTTGGCTTATTGGTTTGTTGGTTTGTTGGTTACTTAGTTTGTTGGTTTGTTGGCATGTTGGTTTTTTTTGGTTTGTTGGTTTGTTGGCTTGTTGGTTTGTTGGTTTGTTGGCTTGTTGGCTTGTTGGTTTGTTGGTTTGTTGGTTTGTTGGCTTGTTGGTTTGTTGGTTTGTTGGCTTGTTGGTTTGTTAGTTTGTTGGTTTGTTGGTTTGTTGGTTTGTTGGTTTGTTGGTTTGTTGGTTTGTTGGTTTGTTGGTTTATTTGTTTGTTGGTTTGTTGGCTTGTTGGTTTGTTGGCTTGTCGGCTTGTTGGTTTGTTGGTTTGTTGGTTTGTTGGTTTGTTGGTTTGTTGGTTTGTTGGGTTGTTGGTTTGTTGGTTTGTTGGCTTGTTGGTTTGTTGGTTTGTTGGCTTGTTGGCTTGTTGGTTTGTTGGTTTGTTGGTTTGTTGGTTTGTTGGCTTGTTGGTTTGTTGACTTGTTGGTTTGTTGGTTTGTTGGTTTTTTGGCTTGTTGGATTGTTGGTTTGTTGGTTTGTTGGCTTGTTGGTTTGTTGGTTTGTTGGCTTGTTGGCTTGTTGCTTTGTTCGTTTGATGGTTTGTTGGTTTGTTGGTTTTTTGGTTTGTTGGTTTGTTGGTTTGTTGGCTTGTTGGCTTGTTGGTTTGCTGGTTTGTTGGCTTGTTGGTTTGTTAGTTTGTTGGTTTGTTGGCTTGTTGGCTTGTTGGTTTGTTGGTTTTTTGGTTTGTTGGTTTGTTGGTTTGTTGGTTTGTTGGTTTATTTATGTGTTGGTTTGTTGGCTTGTTGGTTTGTTGGTTTGTTGGTTTGTTGGCTTGTTGGCTTGTTGGTTTGTTGGTTTGTTGGTTTTATGGTTTGTGGGTTTGTTGGTTTGTTGGTTTGTTGGTTTGTTGGTTTATTTATTTGTTGGTTTGTTGGTTTGTTGGTTTGTTGGCTTGTTGGTTTGTTGGTTTGTTGGCTTGTTGGCTTGTTGTTTGTTGGTTTGTTGGCTTGTTGGTTACTTAGTTTGTTGGTTTGTTGGCATGTTAGTTTGTTGGTTTGTTGGCTTGATATTTTGTTGGTTTGTTGTCTTGTTGGCTTGTTGGTTTGTTGGTTTGTTGGTTTGTTGGCTTGTTGGTTTGTTGGTTTGTTGGTTTGTTGGCTTGTTGGTTTGTTAGTTTGTTGGTTTGTTGGTTTGTTGGTTTGTTGGTTTGTTGGTTTGTTGGCTTGTTGGTTTGTTAGTTTGTTAGTTTGTTGGTTTGTTGGCTTGTTGGCTTGTTGGTTTGTTGGTTTGTTGGTTTGTTGGTGTGTTGGTTTTTTGGTTTGTTGGTTTGTTGGTTTGTTGGCTTGTTGGTTTGTTGGTTTATTGGCTTGTTGGCTTGTTGGTTTGTTGGTTTATTGGCTTGTGGGCTTGTTGGTTTGTTGGTTTGTTGGTTTGTTGGTTTGTTGCTGTGTTGGTTTGTTGGTTTGTTGGCTTGTTGGCTTGTTGGTTTGTTAGTTTGTTGGCTTTTTGATTACTTGGTTTGTTGGTATGTTTGTTTGTTGGTTTGTTGGCTTGTTGGTTTGTTGGTTTGTTGGCTTGTTGGCTTGTTGGCATGTTGGTTTGTTGGTTTGTTGGTTTGTTGGTTTGTTGGTTTGTTGGTTTGTTGGTTTGTTGGTTTGTTGGTTTTTTGGTTTGATGGTTTATTTGTTTGTTGGTTTGTTGGCTTGTTGGTTTGTTGGTTTGTTGGCTTGTTGGTTTGTTGCTTTGTTCGTTTGATGGTTTGTTGGTTTGTTGGTTTTTTGGTTTGTTGGTTTGTTGGTTTGTTGGCTTGTTGGTTTGTTGGTTTGTTGGCTTGTTGGTTTGTTAGTTTGTTGGGTTGTTGGCTTGTTGGCTTGTTGGTTTGTTGGTTTGTTGGTTTTTTGGTTTGTTGGTTTGTTGGCTTGTTGGTTTGTTAGTTTGTTGGGTTGTCGGCTTGTTGGCTTGTTGGTTTGTTGGTTTTTTGGTTTTTTGGTTTGTTGGTTTGTTGGTTTGTTGGCTTGTTGCTTTGTTCGTTTGATGGTTTGTTGGTTTGTTGGTTTTTTGGTTTGTTGGTTTGTTGGTTTGTTGGCTTGTTGGTTTTTTGGTTTGTTGGCTTGTTGGTTTGTTAGTTTGTTGGGTTGTTGGCTTGTTGGCTTGTTGGTTTGTTGGTTTTTTGGTTTGTTGGTTTGTTGGCTTGTTGGTTTGTTAGTTTGTTGGGTTGTTGGCTTCTTGGCTTGTTGGTTTGTTGATTTTTTGGTTTGTCGGTTTGTTGGCTTGTTGGTTTGTTGGTTTTTTGGTTTGTTGGTTTGTTGTTTTTTTTGGTTTGTTGGTTTGTTGGTTTGTTGGTTTGTTGGTTTATTTGTTTGTTGGTTTGTTGGCTTGTTGGTTTGTTGGTTTGTTGGTTTGTTGGCTTGTTGGTTGGTTGGTTTGTTGGTTTTTGGGTTTGTTGGTTTGTTGATTTGTTGGTTTGTTGGCATGTTGGTTTGTTGGTTTGTTGGTTTGTTGGCTTGTTATTTTGTTGGTTTGTTGGCTTGTTGGTTTGTTAGTTTGTTGGTTTGTTGGTTTGTTGGTTTGTTGGTTTGTTGCTTTGTTGGTTTGTTGGTTTGTTGGCTTGTTGGCTTGCTGATTTGTTGGCTTGTTGGTTTGTAAGTTTGTTGGCTTTTTGGTTACTTGGTTTGTTGGTTTGTTGGCTTGTTGGCTTGTTTGTTTGTTGGTTTGTTGGCTTGTTGGTTTGTTAGTTTGTTGGTTGGTTGGCTTGTTGGCTTGTTGGTTTGTTGGTTTGTTGGTTTGTTGGTTTGTTGGTTTGTTGGTTTGTTGGTTTTTTGGTTTGTTGGTTTGTTGGTTTGTTGGCTTGTTGGTTTGTTGGTTTGTTGGCTTGTTGGCTTGTTGGTTTGTTGGTTTGTTGGTTTGTTGGCTTGTTGGATTGTTGGTTTGTTGGTTTGTTGGTTTGTTACTTTGTTGGTTTATTGGTTTGTTGGCTTGTTGGCTTGTTGGCTTGTTGGTTTGTTAGTTTGTTGGCTTTTTGGTTACTTGGTTTGTTGGCTTGTTGGTTTGTTGGCTTGTTGGTTTGTTGGTTTGCTGGTTTGTTGGCTTGTTGGCTTGTTGGCTTGTTGGTTTGTTGGTTTGTTGGTTTGTTGGTTTGTTGGTTTGTTGGTTTGTTGGTTTGTTAATTTGTTGGTTTTTTGCTTTGTTGGTTTATTTGTTTATAGGTTTGTTGGTTTGTTGGTTTGTTGGTTTGTTGGTTTGTTGGTTTGTTGGTTTGTTGGTTTGTTGGCTTGTTGGCTTGTTGGTTTGTTGGTTTGTTGGGTGTTGGTTTGTTGGTTTGTTGGCTTGTTGGCTTGTTGCTTTGTTCGTTTGATGGTTTGTTGGTTTGTTGGTTTTTTGGTTTGTTGTTTTGTTGGTTTGTTGGCTTGTTGGTTTGTTGGTTTGTTGGCTTGTTGGTTTGTTAGTTTGTTAGTTTGTTGGTTTGTTGGTTTGTTGGCTTGTTGGGTTGTTGGCTTGTTGGTTTGTTAGTTTTTTGGTTTGTTGGTTTGTTGGTTTGTTGGTTTGTTGGTTTATTTGTTTGTTGGTTTGTTGGTTTGTTGGTTTTTTGGTTTGTTGGTTTGTTGGTTTGTTGGTTTGTCAGCTTGTTGGCTTGTTGGTGTGTTGGTTTGTTGGCTTGTTGGTTTGTTAGTTTGTTGGTTTGTTGGCTTGTTGGCTTGTTGGTTTGTTGGTTTTTTGGTTTGTTGGTTTGTTGGTTTGTTGGTTTGTTGGTTTGTTGGTTTGTTGGTTTATTTGTTTGTTGGTTTGTTGGCTTGTTGGTTTGTTGGTTTGTTGGTTTGTTGGCTTGTTGCTTTTTTGGTTTGTTGGTTTTTTGGTTTGTTGGTTTGTTGGTTTGTTGGTTTGTTGGTTTGTTGGTTTATTTGTTTGTTGGTTTGTTGGCTTGTTGGTTTGTTGGCTTGTTGGCTTGTTGGTTTGTTGGTTTGTTGGATTGTTGGTTTGTTGGTTTGTTGGTTTGTTGGTTTGTTGGCTGGTTGGTTTGTTGGTTTGTTGGCTTGTTGGCTTGTTGGTTTGTTGGTTTGTTAGTTTGTTGGTTTGTTGGTTTGTTGGCTTGTTGGTTTGTTGGTTTGTTGGCTTGTTGGTTTGTTGGTTTGTTGGTTTGTTGACTTGTTGGCTTGTTGGTTTGTTGGTTTGTTGGCTTGTTGGTTTGTTGGTTTATTTGTTTGTTGGTTTGTTGGCTTGTTGGTTTGTTGGCTTGTTGGTTTGTTGGTTTGTTGGTTTGTTGGTTTGTTGGTTTGTTGGTTTGTTGGTTTGTTGGTTTGTTGGTTCGTTGGTTAGTTGGTTTGTTGGCTTGTTGGTTTGTTGGTTTGTTGGCTTGTTGGCTTGTTGGTTTGTTGGTTTGTTGGTTTGTTGGTTTGTTGGTTTGTTGGCTTATTGATTTGTTGGTTTGTTGGCTTGTTGGCTTGTTGGTTTGTTGGTTTGTTGGTTTGTTGGTTTGTTGGTTTGTTGGCTTATTGGTTTGTTGGTTTGTTGGTTTTTTGGCTTGTTGGCTTGTTGGTTTGTTGGTTTGTTGGCTTGTTGGTTTGTTGGTTGGTTGGCTTGTTGGCTTGTTGGTTTGTTGGTTTGTTGGTTTGTTGGTTTGTTGGTTTGTTGGTTTTTTGTTTTGTTGGGTTGTTGGTTTGTTGGCTTGTTGGTTTGTTGGTTTGTTGGCTTGTTGGCTTGTTGGCTTGTTGGTTTGTTGGTTTGTTGGCTTGTTGGATTGTTGGTTTGTTGGTTTGTTGGTTTGTTGCTTTGTTGGTTTGTTGGTTTGTTGGCTTGTTGGCTTGTTGGCTTGTTGGCTTGTTGGTTTGTTAGTTTGTTGGCTTTTTGGTTACTTGGTTTGTTGGTTTGTTGGTTTGTTGGCTTGTTGGTTTGTTGGCTTGTTGGTTTGTTGGTTTGCTGGTTTGTTGGCTTGTTGGCTTGTTGGCTTGTTGGTTTGTTGGTTTGTTGGTTTGTTGGTTTGTTGGTTTGTTGATTTGTTGGTTTTTTGCTTTGTTGGTTTATTTGTTTATTGGTTTGTTGGTTTGTTGGTTTGTTGGTTTGTTGGTTTGTTGGTGTGTTGGTTTGTTGGTTTGTTGGCTTGTTGGCTTGTTGGTTTGTTGGTTTGTTGGGTGTTGGTTTGTTGGTTTGTTGGCTTGTTGGCCTGTTGCTTTGTTCGTTTGATGGTTTGTTGGTTTGTTGGTTTTTTGGTTTGTTGGTTTGTTGGTTTGTTGGCTTGTTGGTTTGTTGGTTTGTTGGCTTGTTGGTTTGTTAGTTTGTTGGTTTGTTGGTTTGTTGGCTTGTTGGCTTGTTGGCTTGTTGGTTTGTTTATTTTTTGGTTTGTTGGTTTGTTGGTTTGTTGGTTTGTTGGTTTGTTGGTTTATTTGTTTGTTGGTTTGTTGGTTTGTTGGTTTTTTGGTTTGTTGGTTTGTTGGTTTGTTGGCTTGTTGGCTTGTTGGTGTGTTGGTTTGTTGGCTTGTTGGTTTGTTAGTTTGTTGGTTTGTTGGCTTGTTGGCTTGTTGGTTTGTTGGTTTTTTGGTTTGTTGGTTTGTTGGTTTGTTGGTTTGTTGGTTTGTTGGTTTATTTGTTTGTTGGTTTGTTGGCTTGTTGGTTTGTTGGCTTGTTGGCTTGTTGGTTTGTTGGTTTGTTGGTTTGTTGGTTTGTTGGTTTGTTGGTTTGTTGGTTTGTTGGCTTGTTGGTTTGTTGGTTTGTTGGCTTGTTGGCTTGTTGGTTTGTTGGTTTGTTAGTTTGTTGGTTTGTTGGTTTGTTGGCTTGTTGGTTTGTTGGTTTGTTGGCTTGTTGGTTTGTTGGTTTGTTGGTTTGTTGACTTGTTGGCTTGTTGGTTTGTTGGTTTGTTGGCTTGTTGGTTTGTTGGTTTATTTGTTTGTTGGTTTGTTGGCTTGTTGGTTTGTTGGCTTGTTGGTTTGTTGGTTTGTTGGTTTGTTGGTTTGTTGGTTTGTTGGTTTGTTGGTTTGTTGGTTTCTTGGTTTGTTGGTTTGTTGGTTTGTTGGCTTGTTGGTTTGTTGGTTTGTTGGCTTGTTGGCTTGTTGGTTTGTTGGTTTGTTGGTTTGTTGGTTTGTTGGTTTGTTGGCTTATTGGTTTGTTGGTTTGTTGGTTTGTTGGCTTGTTGGCTTGTTGGTTTGTTGGTTTGTTGGCTTGTTGGTTTGTTGGTTTATTTGTTTGTTGGTTTGTTGGCTTGTTGGTTTGTTGGTTTGTTGTTTTGTTGGCTTGTTGGTTTGTTGGTTTGTTGGTTTGTTGGTTTGTTGGTTTGTTGGTTTGTTGGTTTGTTGGTTTGTTGGTTTGTTGGTTTGTTGGTTTGTTGGCTTGTTGGTTTGTTGGTTTGTTGGCTTGTTGGCTTGTTGGTTTGTTGGTTTGTTGGTTTGTTGGTTTGTTGGCTTGTTGGTTTGTTGGTTTGTTGGTTTGTTGGCTTGTTGGTTTGTTGGTTTGTTGGTTTGTTGGCTTGTTGGATTGTTGGTTTGTTGGTTTGTTGGCTTGTTGGTTTGCTGGTTTGTTGGCTTGTTGGCTTGTTGCTTTGTTCGTTTGATGTTTTGTTGGTTTGTTGGTTTTTTGGTTTGTTGGTTTGTTGGTTTGTTGGGTTGTTGGGTTGTTGGCTTGTTGGTTTGTTGGCTTCTTGGATTGTTAGTTTGTTGGTTTGTTGGCTTGTTGGCTTGCTGGCTTGTTGGTTGGTTGGTTTGTTGGTTTGTTGGTTTGTTGGCTTGTTGGTTTGTTGGTTTGTTGGTTTGTTGGTTTGTTGGTTTGTTGGCTTGTTGGCTTGTTGGTTTGTTAGTTTGTTATCTTTTTGGTTACTTGGTTTGTTGGTTTGTTGGCTTGTTGGTTTGTTAGCTTGTTGGTTTGTTGGTTTGTTGGCTTGTTGGCTTGTTGGCTTGTTGGCTTGTTGGTTTGTTGGTTTGTTGGTTTGTTGGTTTGTTGGTTTATTGGTTTGTTGGTTTTTTGGTTTTTTGGTTTGTGGGTTTATTTGTTTGTTGCTTTGTTCGTTTGATGGTTTGTTGGTTTGTGGTTTTTTTGGTTTGTTGGTTTGTTGGCTTGTTGGTTTGTTGGTTTGTTGGCTTGTTGGTTTGTTAGTTTATTGGTTTGTTGGCTTGTTGGCTTGTTGGTTTGTTGGTTTTTTGGTTTGTTGGTTTATTGGTTTGTTGGTTTGTTGGTTTGTTGGTTTGTTGGTTTGTTGGTTTGTTGGTTTTTTGGTTTGTTGGTTTGTTGGTTTGTTGGCTTGTTGGTTTGTTAGTTTGTTGGTTTGTTGGCTTGTTGGTTTGTTGGTTTTTTGGTTTGTTGGTTTGTTGGTTTGTTGGTTTGTTGGTTTATTTGTTTGTTGGTTTGTTGGCTTGTTGGCTTGTTGGTTTGTTGGTTTGTTGGTTTGTTGGCTTGTTGGTTTGTTGGTTTGTTTGTTTTTTGGTTTGTTGGTTTGTTGGTTTGTTGGTTTGTTGGTTTATTTGTTTGTTGGTTTGTTGGCTTGTTGGTTTGTTGGCTGGTTGGCTCGTTGGCTTGGTAGTTTGTTGGTTTGTTGGTTTGTTGGCTTGTTGGCTTGCTGGCTTGTTGGTTTGTTGGTTTGTTGGTTTGTTGGTTTGTTGGCTTGTTGGTTTGTTGGTTTGTTGGTTTGTTGGTTTGTTGGCTTGTTGGCTTGTTGGTTTGTTAGTTTGTTATCTTTTTGGTTACTTGGTTTGTTGGTTTGTTGGCTTGTTGGTTTGTTAGCTTGTTGGTTTGTTGGTTTGTTGGTTTGTTGGCTTGTTGGCTTGTTGGCTTGTTGGTTTGTTGGTTTGTTGGTTTGTTGGTTTGTTGGTTTATTGGTTTGTTTGTTTTTTGGTTTTTTGGTTTGTGGGTTAATTTGTTTGTTGCTTTGTTCGTTTGATGGTTTGTTGGTTTGTGGGTTTTTTGGTTTGTTGGTTTGTTGGCTTGTTGGTTTGTTGGTTTGTTGGCTTGTTGGTTTGTTAGTATGTTGGTTTGTTGGCTTGTTGGCTTGTTGGTTTTTTGGTTTGTTGGTTTATTGGTTTGTTGGTTTGTTGGTTTGTTGGTTTGTTGGTTTGTTGGTTTGTTGGTTTGTTGGCTTGTTGGCTTGTTGGTTTGTTGGTTTGTTGGGTGTTGGTTTGTTGGTTTGTTGGCTTGTTGGCTTGTTGCTTTGTTCGTTTGATGGTTTGTTGGTTTGTTGGTTTTTTGGTTTGTTGGTTTGTTGGTTTGTTGGCTTGTTGGTTTGTTGGTTTGTTGGCTTGTTGGTTTGTTAGTTTGTTGGTTTGTTGGTTTGTTGGCTTGTTGGCTTGTTGGCTTGTTGGTTTGTTAGTTTTTTGGTTTGTTGGTTTGTTGGTTTGTTGGTTTGTTGGTTTGTTGGTTTATTTGTTTGTTGGTTTGTTGGTTTGTTGGTTTTTTGGTTTGTTGGTTTGTTGGTTTGTTGGCTTGTAGGCTTGTTGGTGTGTTGGTTTGTTGGCTTGTTGGTTTGTTAGTTTGTTGGTTTGTTGGCTTGTTGGCTTGTTGGTTTGTTGGTTTTTTGGTTTGTTGGTTTGTTGGTTTGTTGGTTTGTTGGTTTGTTGGTTTATTTGTTTGTTGGTTTGTTGGCTTGTTGGTTTGTTGGCTTGTTGGCTTGTTGGTTTGTTGGTTTGTTGGTTTGTTGGTTTGTTGGTTTGTTGGTTTGTTGGTTTGTTGGCTTGTTGGTTTGTTGGTTTGTTGGCTTGTTGGCTTGTTGGTTTGTTGGTTTGTTAGTTTGTTGGTTTGTTGGTTTGTTGGCTTGTTGGTTTGTTGGTTTGTTGGCTTGTTGGTTTGTTGGTTTGTTGGTTTGTTGACTTGTTGGCTTGTTGGTTTGTTGGTTTGTTGGCTTGTTGGTTTGTTGGTTTATTTGTTTGTTGGTTTGTTGGCTTGTTGGTTTGTTGGCTTGTTGGTTTGTTGGTTTGTTGGTTTGTTGGTTTGTTGGTTTGTTGGTTTGTTGGTTTCTTGGTTTGTTGGTTTGTTGGTTTGTTGGCTTGTTGGTTTGTTGGTTTGTTGGCTTGTTGGCTTGTTGGTTTGTTGGTTTGTTGGTTTTTTGGTTTGTTGGTTTGTTGGCTTATTGGTTTGTTGGTTTGTTGGTTTATTGGCTTGTTGGCTTGTTGGTTTGTTGGTTTGTTGGTTTGTTGGCTTGTTGGTTTGTTGGTTTATTTGTTTGTTGGTTTGTTGGCTTGTTGGCTTGTTGGTTTGTTGGTTTGTTGTTTTGTTGGCTTGTTGGTTTGTTGGTTTGTTGGTTTGTTGGTTTGTTGGTTTGTTGGTTTGTTGGTTTGTTGGTTTGTTGGTTTGTTGGTTTGTTGGCTTGTTGGTTTGTTGGTTTGTTGGCTTGTTGGCTTGTTGGTTTGTTGGTTTGTTGGTTTGTTGGCTTGTTGGTTTGTTGGTTTGTTGGCTTGTTGGTTTGTTGGTTTGTTGGTTTGTTGGCTTGTTGGATTGTTGGTTTGTTGGTTTGTTGGCTTGTTGGTTTGCTGGTTTGTTGGCTTGTTGGCTTGTTGCTTTGTTCGTTTGATGTTTTGTTGGTTTGTTGGTTTTTTGGTTTGTTGGTTTGTTGGTTTGTTGGGTTGTTGGGTTGTTGGTTTGTTGGTTTGTTGGTTTATTTGTTTTTTGGTTTGTTGGTTTGTTGGCTTGTTGGTTTGTTGGTTTGTTGGCTTGTTGGTTTGTTAGTTTGTTGGTTTGTTGGCTTGTTGGCTTGTTGGTTTTTTGGTTTGTTGGTTTGTTGGTTTGTTGGTTTGTTGTTTTGTTGGTTTGTTGGTTTGTTGGTTTGTTGGTTTGTTGGCTTGTTGGCTTGTTGGTTTGTTGGTTTGTTGGGTGTTGGTTTGTTGGTTTGTTGGCTTGTTGGCTTGTTGCTTTGTTCGTTTGATGGTTTGTTGGTTTGTTGGTTTTTTGGTTTGTTGGTTTGTTGGTTTGTTGGCTTGTTGGTTTGTTGGTTTGTTGGCTTGTTGGTTTGTTAGTTTGTTGGTTTGTTGGTTTGTTGGCTTGTTGGCTTGTTGGCTTGTTGGTTTGTTAGTTTTTTGGTTTGTTGGTTTGTTGGTTTGTTGGTTTGTTGGTTTGTTGGTTTATTTGTTTGTTGGTTTGTTGGTTTGTTGGTTTTTTGGTTTGTTGGTTTGTTGGTTTGTTGGCTTGTAGGCTTGTTGGTGTGTTGGTTTGTTGGCTTGTTGGTTTGTTAGTTTGTTGGTTTGTTGGCTTGTTGGCTTGTTGGTTTGTTGGTTTTTTGGTTTGTTGGTTTGTTGGTTTGTTGGTTTGTTGGTTTGTTGGTTTATTTGTTTGTTGGTTTGTTGGCTTGTTGGTTTGTTGGCTTGTTGGCTTGTTGGTTTGTTGGTTTGTTGGTTTGTTGGTTTGTTGGTTTGTTGGTTTGTTGGTTTGTTGGCTTGTTGGTTTGTTGGTTTGTTGGCTTGTTGGCTTGTTGGTTTGTTGGTTTGTTAGTTTGTTGGTTTGTTGGTTTGTTGGCTTGTTGGTTTGTTGGTTTGTTGGCTTGTTGGTTTGTTGGTTTGTTGGTTTGTTGACTTGTTGGCTTGTTGGTTTGTTGGTTTGTTGGCTTGTTGGTTTGTTGGTTTATTTGTTTGTTGGTTTGTTGGCTTGTTGGTTTGTTGGTTTGTTGGCTTGTTGGTTTGTTGGTTTGTTGGTTTGTTGGTTTGTTGGTTTGTTGGTTTCTTGGTTTGTTGGTTTGTTGGTTTGTTGGCTTGTTGGTTTGTTGGTTTGTTGGCTTGTTGGCTTGTTGGTTTGTTGGTTTGTTGGTTTTTTGGTTTGTTGGTTTGTTGGCTTATTGGTTTGTTGGTTTGTTGGTTTGTTGGCTTGTTGGCTTGTTGGTTTGTTGGTTTGTTGGTTTGTTGGCTTGTTGGTTTGTTGGTTTATTTGTTTGTTGGTTTGTTGGCTTGTTGGTTTGTTGGTTTGTTGTTTTGTTGGCTTGTTGGTTTGTTGGTTTGTTGGTTTGTTGGTTTGTTGGTTTGTTGGTTTGTTGGTTTGTTGGTTTGTTGGTTTGTTGGTTTGTTGGCTTGTTGGTTTGTTGGTTTGTTGGCTTGTTGGCTTGTTGGTTTGTTGGTTTGTTGGTTTGTTGGTTTATTGGCTTGTTGGTTTGTTGGTTTGTTGGCTTGTTGGTTTGTTGGTTTGTTGGTTTGTTGGCTTGTTGGATTGTTGGTTTGTTGGTTTGTTGGCTTGTTGGTTTGCTGGTTTGTTGGCTTGTTGGCTTGTTGCTTTGTTCGTTTGATGTTTTGTTGGTTTGTTGGTTTTTTGGTTTGTTGGTTTGTTGGTTTGTTGGGTTGTTGGGTTGTTGGCTTGTTGGTTTGTTGGTTTGTTGGCTTCTTGGATTGTTAGTTTGTTGGTTTGTTGGCTTGTTGGCTTGCTGGCTTGTTGGTTGGTTGGTTTGTTGGTTTGTTGGTTTGTTGGCTTGTTGGTTTGTTGGTTTGTTGGTTTGTTGGTTTGTTGGTTTGTTGGTTTGTTGGCTTGTTGGCTTGTTGGTTTGTTAGTTTGTTATCTTTTTGGTTACTTGGTTTGTTGGTTTGTTGGCTTGTTGGTTTGTTGGCTTGTTGGTTTGTTGGTTTGTTGGTTTGTTGGTTTGTTGGCTTGTTGGTTTGTTAGTTTGTTGGTTTGTTGGTTTGTTGGCTTGTTGGCTTGTTGGCTTGTTGGTTTGTTAGTTTTTTGGTTTGTTGGTTTGTTGGTTTGTTGGTTTGTTGGTTTGTTGGTTTATTTGTTTGTTGGTTTGTTGGTTTGTTGGTTTTTTGGTTTGTTGGTTTGTTGGTTTGTTGGCTTGTAGGCTTGTTGGTGTGTTGGTTTGTTGGCTTGTTGGTTTGTTAGTTTGTTGGTTTGTTGGCTTGTTGGCTTGTTGGTTTGTTGGTTTTTTGGTTTGTTGGTTCGTTGGTTTGTTGGTTTGTTGGTTTGTTGGTTTATTTGTTTGTTGGTTTGTTGGCTTGTTGGTTTGTTGGCTTGTTGGCTTGTTGGTTTGTTGGTTTGTTGGTTTGTTGGTTTGTTGGTTTGTTGGTTTGTTGGTTTGTTGGCTTGTTGGTTTGTTGGTTTGTTGGCTTGTTGGCTTGTTGGTTTGTTTATTTTTTAGTTTGTTGGTTTGTTGGTTTGTTGGCTTGTTGGTTTGTTGGTTTGTTGGCTTGTTGGTTTGTTGGTTTGTTGGTTTGTTGACTTGTTGGCTTGTTGGTTTGTTGGTTTGTTGGCTTGTTGGTTTGTTGGTTTATTTGTTTGTTGGTTTGTTGGCTTGTTGGTTTGTTGGTTTGTTGGCTTGTTGGTTTGTTGGTTTGTTGGTTTGTTGGTTTGTTGGTTTGTTGGTTTCTTGGTTTGTTGGTTTGTTGGTTTGTTGGCTTGTTGGTTTGTTGGTTTGTTGGCTTGTTGGCTTGTTGGTTTGTTGGTTTGTTGGTTTTTTGGTTTGTTGGTTTGTTGGCTTATTGGTTTGTTGGTTTGTTGGTTTGTTGGCTTGTTGGCTTGTTGGTTTGTTGGTTTGTTGGTTTGTTGGCTTGTTGGTTTGTTGGTTTATTTGTTTGTTGGTTTGTTGGCTTGTTGGTTTGTTGGTTTGTTGTTTTGTTGGCTTGTTGGTTTGTTGGTTTGTTGGTTTGTTGGTTTGTTGGTTTGTTGGTTTGTTGGTTTGTTGGTTTGTTGGTTTGTTGGTTTGTTGGCTTGTTGGTTTGTTGGTTTGTTGGCTTGTTGGCTTGTTGGTTTGTTGGTTTGTTGGTTTGTTGGTTTATTGGCTTGTTGGTTTGTTGGTTTGTTGGCTTGTTGGTTTGTTGGTTTGTTGGTTTGTTGGCTTGTTGGATTGTTGGTTTGTTGGTTTGTTGGCTTGTTGGTTTGCTGGTTTGTTGGCTTGTTGGCTTGTTGCTTTGTTCGTTTGATGTTTTGTTGGTTTGTTGGTTTTTTGGTTTGTTGGTTTGTTGGTTTGTTGGGTTGTTGGGTTGTTGGCTTGTTGGTTTGTTGGTTTGTTGGCTTCTTGGATTGTTAGTTTGTTGGTTTGTTGGCTTGTTGGCTTGCTGGCTTGTTGGTTGGTTGGTTTGTTGGTTTGTTGGTTTGTTGGCTTGTTGGTTTGTTGGTTTGTTGGTTTGTTGGTTTGTTGGTTTGTTGGTTTGTTGGCTTGTTGGCTTGTTGGTTTGTTAGTTTGTTATCTTTTTGGTTACTTGGTTTGTTGGTTTGTTGGCTTGTTGGTTTGTTAGCTTGTTGGTTTGTAGGTTTGTTGGCTTGTTGGCTTGTTGGCTTGTTGGTTTGTTGGTTTGTTGGTTTGTTGGTTTGTTGGTTTATTGGTTTGTTGGTTTTTTGGTTTTTTGGTTTGTGGGTTTATTTGTTTGTTGCTTTGTTCGTTTGATGGTTTGTTGGTTTGTGGGTTTTTTGGTTTGTTGGTTTGTTGGCTTGTTGGTTTGTTGGTTTGTTGGCTTGTTGGTTTGTTAGTTTGTTGGTTTGTTGGCTTGTTGGCTTGTTGGTTTGTTGGTTTTTTGGTTTGTTGGTTTGTTGGTTTGTTGGTTTGTTGGTTTGTTGGTTTATTTGTTTGTTGGTTTGTTGGCTTGTTGGTTTGTTGGCTTGTTGGCTTGTTGGTTTGTTGGTTTGTTGGTTTGTTGGTTTGTTGGTTTGTTGGTTTGTTGGTTTGTTGGCTTGTTGGTTTGTTGGTTTGTTGGCTTGTTGGCTTGTTGGTTTGTTGGTTTGTTAGTTTGTTGGTTTGTTGGTTTGTTGGCTTGTTGGTTTGTTGGTTTGTTGGCTTGTTGGTTTGTTGGTTTGTTGGTTTGTTGACTTGTTGGCTTGTTGGTTTGTTGGTTTGTTGGCTTGTTGGTTTGTTGGTTTATTTGTTTGTTGGTTTGTTGGCTTGTTGGTTTGTTGGTTTGTTGGCTTGTTGGTTTGTTGGTTTGTTGGTTTGTTGGTTTGTTGGTTTGTTGGTTTCTTGGTTTGTTGGTTTGTTGGTTTGTTGGCTTGTTGGTTTGTTGGTTTGTTGGCTTGTTGGCTTGTTGGTTTGTTGGTTTGTTGGTTTTTTGGTTTGTTGGTTTGTTGGCTTATTGGTTTGTTGGTTTGTTGGTTTGTTGGCTTGTTGGCTTGTTGGTTTGTTGGTTTGTTGGTTTGTTGGCTTGTTGGTTTGTTGGTTTATTTGTTTGTTGGTTTGTTGGCTTGTTGGTTTGTTGGTTTGTTGTTTTGTTGGCTTGTTGGTTTGTTGGTTTGTTGGTTTGTTGGTTTGTTGGTTTGTTGGTTTGTTGGTTTGTTGGTTTGTTGGTTTGTTGGTTTGTTGGCTTGTTGGTTTGTTGGTTTGTTGGCTTGTTGGCTTGTTGGTTTGTTGGTTTGTTGGTTTGTTGGTTTATTGGCTTGTTGGTTTGTTGGTTTGTTGGCTTGTTGGTTTGTTGGTTTGTTGGTTTGTTGGCTTGTTGGATTGTTGGTTTGTTGGTTTGTTGGCTTGTTGGTTTGCTGGCTTGTTGGCTTGTTGGCTTGTTGCTTTGTTCGTTTGATGTTTTGTTGGTTTGTTGGTTTTTTGGTTTGTTGGTTTGTTGGTTTGTTGGGTTGTTGGGTTGTTGGCTTGTTGGTTTGTTGGTTTGTTGGCTTCTTGGATTGTTAGTTTGTTGGTTTGTTGGCTTGTTGGCTTGCTGGCTTGTTGGTTGGTTGGTTTGTTGGTTTGTTGGTTTGTTGGCTTGTTGGTTTGTTGGTTTGTTGGTTTGTTGGTTTGTTGGTTTGTTGGTTTGTTGGCTTGTTGGCTTGTTGGTTTGTTAGTTTGTTATCTTTTTGGTTACTTGGTTTGTTGGTTTGTTGGCTTGTTGGTTTGTTAGCTTGTTGGTTTGTAGGTTTGTTGGCTTGTTGGCTTGTTGGCTTGTTGGTTTGTTGGTTTGTTGGTTTGTTGGTTTGTTGGTTTATTGGTTTGTTGGTTTTTTGGTTTTTTGGTTTGTGGGTTTATTTGTTTGTTGCTTTGTTCGTTTGATGGTTTGTTGGTTTGTGGGTTTTTTGGTTTGTTGGTTTGTTGGCTTGTTGGTTTGTTGGTTTGTTGGCTTGTTGGTTTGTTAGTTTGTTGGTTTGTTGGCTTGTTGGCTTGTTGGTTTGTTGGTTTTTTGGTTTGTTGGTTTGTTGGTTTGTTGGTTTGTTGGTTTGTTGGTTTGTTGGTTTATTTGTTTGTTGGTTTGTTGGTTTGTTGGTTTTTTGGTTTGTTGGTTTGTTGGTTTGTTGGCTTGTTGGTTTGTTAGTTTGTTGGTTTGTTGGCTTGTTGGTTTGTTGGTTTTTTGGTTTGTTGGTTTGTTGGTTTGTTGGTTTGTTGGTTTATTTGTTTGTTGGTTTGTTGGCTTGTTGGCTTGTTGGTTTGTTGGTTTGTTGGTTTGTTGGTTTGTTGGCTTGTTGGTTTGTTGGTTTGTTTGTTTTTTGGTTTGTTGGTTTGTTGGTTTGTTGGTTTGTTGGTTTATTTGTTTGTTGGTTTGTTGGCTTGTTGGTTTGTTGGCTGGTTGGCTCGTTGGCTTGGTAGTTTGTTGGTTTGTTGGTTTGTTGGTTTGTTGGTTTGTTGGCTTGTTGGTTTGCTGGTTTGTTGGCTTGTTGGCTTGTTGCTTTGTTCGTTTGATGTTTTGTTGGTTTGTTGGTTTTTTGGTTTGTTGGTTTGTTGGTTTGTTGGGTTGTTGGGTTGTTGGTTTGTTGGTTTGTTGGTTTATTTGTTTTTTGGTTTGTTGGTTTGTTGGCTTGTTGGTTTGTTGGTTTGTTAGCTTGTTGGTTTGTTAGTTTGTTGGTTTGTTGGCTTGTTGGCTTGTTGGTTTTTTGGTTTGTTGGTTTGTTGGTTTGTTGGTTTGTTGGTTTGTTGGTTTGTTGGTTTGTTGGTTTGTTGGTTTGTTGGCTTGTTGGCTTGTTGGTTTGTTGGTTTGTTGGGTGTTGGTTTGTTGGTTTGTTGGCTTGTTGGCTTGTTGCTTTGTTCGTTTGATGGTTTGTTGGTTTGTTGGTTTTTTGGTTTGTTGGTTTGTTGGTTTGTTGGTTTGTTGGTTTGTTGGTTTGTTGGCTTGTTGGTTTGTTAGTTTGTTGGTTTGTTGGTTTGTTGGCTTGTTGGCTTGTTGGCTTGTTGGTTTGTTAGTTTTTTGGTTTGTTGGTTTGTTGGTTTGTTGGTTTGTTGGTTTGTTGGTTTATTTGTTTGTTGGTTTGTTGGTTTGTTGGTTTTTTGGTTTGTTGGTTTGTTGGTTTGTTGGCTTGTAGGCTTGTTGGTGTGTTGGTTTGTTGGCTTGTTGGTTTGTTAGTTTGTTGGTTTGTTGGCTTGTTGGCTTGTTGGTTTGTTGGTTTTTTGGTTTGTTGGTTTGTTGGTTTGTTGGTTTGTTGGTTTGTTGGTTTATTTGTTTGTTGGTTTGTTGGCTTGTTGGTTTGTTGGCTTGTTGGCTTGTTGGTTTGTTGGTTTGTTGGTTTGTTGGTTTGTTGGTTTGTTGGTTTGTTGGTTTGTTGGCTTGTTGGTTTGTTGGTTTGTTGGCTTGTTGGCTTGTTGGTTTGTTGGTTTGTTAGTTTGTTGGTTTGTTGGTTTGTTGGCTTGTTGGTTTGTTGGTTTGTTGGCTTGTTGGTTTGTTGGTTTGTTGGTTTGTTGACTTGTTGGCTTGTTGGTTTGTTGGTTTGTTGGCTTGTTGGTTTGTTGGTTTATTTGTTTGTTGGTTTGTTGGCTTGTTGGTTTGTTGGCTTGTTGGTTTGTTGGTTTGTTGGTTTGTTGGTTTGTTGGTTTGTTGGTTTCTTGGTTTGTTGGTTTGTTGGTTTGTTGGCTTGTTGGTTTGTTGGTTTGTTGGCTTGTTGGCTTGTTGGTTTGTTGGTTTGTTGGTTTTTTGGTTTGTTGGTTTGTTGGCTTATTGGTTTGTTGGTTTGTTGATTTGTTGGCTTGTTGGCTTGTTGGTTTGTTGGTTTGTTGGTTTGTTGGCTTGTTGGTTTGTTGGTTTATTTGTTTGTTGGTTTGTTGGCTTGTTGGTTTGTTGGTTTGTTGTTTTGTTGGCTTGTTGGTTTGTTGGTTTGTTGGTTTGTTGGTTTGTTGGTTTGTTGGTTTGTTGGTTTGTTGGTTTGTTGGTTTGTTGGTTTGTTGGCTTGTTGGTTTGTTGGTTTGTTGGCTTGTTGGCTTGTTGGTTTGTTGGTTTGTTGGTTTGTTGGTTTATTGGCTTGTTGGTTTGTTGGTTTGTTGGCTTGTTGGTTTGTTGGTTTGTTGGTTTGTTGGCTTGTTGGATTGTTGGTTTGTTGGTTTGTTGGCTTGTTGGTTTGCTGGTTTGTTGGCTTGTTGGCTTGTTGCTTTGTTCGTTTGATGTTTTGTTGGTTTGTTGGTTTTTTGGTTTGTTGGTTTGTTGGTTTGTTGGGTTGTTGGGTTGTTGGCTTGTTGGTTTGTTGGTTTGTTGGCTTCTTGGATTGTTAGTTTGTTGGTTTGTTGGCTTGTTGGCTTGCTGGCTTGTTGGTTGGTTGGTTTGTTGGTTTGTTGGTTTGTTGGCTTGTTGGTTTGTTGGTTTGTTGGTTTGTTGGTTTGTTGGTTTGTTGGTTTGTTGGCTTGTTGGCTTGTTGGTTTGTTAGTTTGTTATCTTTTTGGTTACTTGGTTTGTTGGTTTGTTGGCTTGTTGGTTTGTTAGCTTGTTGGTTTGTAGGTTTTTTGGCTTGTTGGCTTGTTGGCTTGTTGGTTTGTTGGTTTGTTGGTTTGTTGGTTTGTTGGTTTATTGGTTTGTTGGTTTTTTGGTTTTTTGGTTTGTGGGTTTATTTGTTTCTTGCTTTGTTCGTTTGATGGTTTGTTGGTTTGTGGGTTTTTTGGTTTGTTGGTTTGTTGGCTTGTTGGTTTGTTGGTTTGTTGGCTTGTTGGTTTGTTAGTTTGTTGGTTTGTTGGCTTGTTGGCTTGTTGGTTTGTTGGTTTTTTGGTTTGTTGGTTTGTTGGTTTGTTGGTTTGTTGGTTTGTTGGTTTGTTGGTTTATTTGTTTGTTGGTTTGTTGGTTTGTTGGTTTTTTGGTTTGTTGGTTTGTTGGTTTGTTGGCTTGTTGGTTTGTTAGTTTGTTGGTTTGTTGGCTTGTTGGTTTGTTGGTTTTTTGGTTTGTTGGTTTGTTGGTTTGTTGGTTTGTTGGTTTATTTGTTTGTTGGTTTGTTGGCTTGTTGGCTTGTTGGTTTGTTGGTTTGTTGGTTTGTTGGTTTGTTGGCTTGTTGGTTTGTTGGTTTGTTTGTTTTTTGGTTTGTTGGTTTGTTGGTTTGTTGGTTTGTTGGTTTATTTGTTTGTTGGTTTGTTGGCTTGTTGGTTTGTTGGCTGGTTGGCTCGTTGGCTTGGTAGTTTGTTGGTTTGTTGGTTTGTTGGTTTGTTGGTTTGTTGGTTTGTTGGCTTGTTGGCTTGCTGGCTTGTTGATTTGTTGGTTTGTTGGTTTGTTGGTTTGTTGGCTTGTTGGTTTGTTAGTTTGTTATCTTTTTGTTTATTTGGTTTGTTGGTTTGTTGGCTTGTTGGTTTGTTAGCTTGTTGGTTTTTTGGTTTGTTGGTTTGTTGGCTTGTTGGCTTGTTGGCTTGTTGGTTTGTTGGTTTGTTGGTTTGTTTGTTTGTTGGTTTATTGGTTTGTTTGTTTTTTGGTTTTTTGGTTTGTGGGTTTATTTGTTTGTTGCTTTGTTCGTTTGATGGTTTGTTGGTTTGTGGGTTTTTTGGTTTGTTGGTTTGTTGGCTTGTTGGTTTGTTGGTTTGTTGGCTTGTTGGTTTGTTAGTTTGTTGGTTTGTTGGCTTGTTGGCTTGTTGGTTTTTTGGTTTGTTGGTTTGTTGGTTTGTTGGTTTGTTGGTTTGTTGGTTTGTTGGTTTGTTGGTTTGTTGGTTTGTTGGTTTATTTGTTTGTTGGTTTGTTGGTTTGTTGGTTTTTTGGTTTGTTGGTTTGTTGGTTTGTTGGCTTGTTGGTTTGTTAGTTTGTTGGTTTGTTGGCTTATTGGTTTGTTGGTTTTTTGGTTTGTTGGTTTGTTGGTTTGTTGGTTTGTTGGTTTGTTGGTTTATTTGTTTGTTGGTTTGTTGGCTTGTTGGCTTGTTGGTTTGTTGGTTTGTTGGTTTGTTGGCTTGTTGGTTTGTTGGTTTGTTTGTTTTTTGGTTTGTTGGTTTGTTGGTTTGTTGGTTTGTTGGTTTATTTGTTTGTTGGTTTGTTGGCTTGTTGGTTTATTGGCTGGTTGGCTCGTTGGCTTGGTAGTTTGTTGGTTTGTTGGTTTGTTGGTTTGTTGGTTTATTAGCTTGTTGGTTTGTTGGTTTGTTGGCTTGTTGGCTTGTTGGTTTGTTGGTTTGTTGGTTTGTTGGTTTGTTGGTTTGTTGGCTTGTTGGTTTCTTGGTTTGTTGGCTTGTTTGTTTGTTGGTTTCTTAGTTTGTTGGTTTTTTGGTTTGTTGGTTTATTTGTTTGTTGGTTTGTTGGTTTGTTGGTTTTTTCGTTTGTTGGTTTGTTGGTTTGTTGGCTTGTTGGTTTGTTAGTTTGTTGGTTTGTTGGCTTGTTGGTTTGTTGGTTTTTTGGTTTGTTGGTTTGTTGGTTTGTTGGTTTGTTGGTTTATTTATTTGTTGGTTTGTTGGCTTGTTGGTTTGTTGGTTTGTTGGTTTGTTGGCTTGTTGGTTTGTTGGTTTGTTGGTTTTTTGGTTTGTTCGTTTGTTGGTTTGTTGGTTTGTTGGTTTATTTGTTTGTTGGTTTGTTGGCTTGTTGGTTTGTTGGCTTGTTGGCTTGTTGGCTTGTTGGTTTGTTGGTTTGTTGGTTTGTTGGTTTGTTGGTTTGTTGGTTTGTTGGTTTGTTGGTTTGTTGGCTTGTTGGTTTGTTGGTTTGTTGGCTTGTTGGCTTGTTGGTTTGTTAGTTTGTTGGTTTGTTGGCTTGTTGGTTTGTTGGCTTGTTGGCTTGTTGGCTTGTTGGTTTGTTGGTTTGTTGGTTTATTTGTTTGTTGGCTTGTTGGTTTGTTGGCTTGTTGGCTTGTTGGCTTGTTGGTTTGTTGGTTTGTTGGTTGGTTGGCTTGTTGGCTTGTTGGTTTGTTAGTTTGTTATCTTTTTGGTTACTTGGTTTGTTGGTTTGTTGGCTTGTTGGTTTGTTAGCTTGTTGGTTTGTTGGTTTGTTGGTTTGTTGGCTTGTTGGCTTGTTGGTTTTTTGGTTTGTGGGTTTATTTGTTTGTTGCTTTGTTCGTTTGATGGTTTGTTGGTTTGTGGGTTTTTTGGTTTGTTGGTTTGTTGGCTTGTTGGTTTGTTGGTTTGTTGGCTTGTTGGTTTGTTAGTTTGTTGGTTTGTTGGCTTGTTGGCTTGTTGGTTTTTTTGTTTGTTGGTTTGTTGGTTTGTTGGTTTGTTGGTTTGTTGGTTTGTTGGTTTGTTGGTTTATTTGTTTGTTGGTTTGTTGGTTTGTTGGTTTTTTGGTTTGTTGGTTTGTTGGCTTGTTGGTTTGTTAGTTTGTTGGTTTGTTGGCTTGTTGGTTTGTTGGTTTTTTGGTTTGTTGGTTTGTTGGTTTGTTGGTTTGTTGGTTTATTTGTTTCTTGGTTTGTTGGCTTGTTGGCTTGTTGGTTTGTTGGTTTGTTGGTTTGTTGGCTTGTTTGTTTGTTGGTTTGTTTGTTTTTTGGTTTGTTGGTTTGTTGGTTTGTTGGTTTGTTGGTTTATTTGTTTGTTGGTTTGTTGGCTTGTTGGTTTGTTGGCTGGTTGGCTCGTTGGCTTGGTAGTTTGTTGGTTTGTTGGTTTGTTGGTTTGTTGGTTTGTTGGCTTGTTGGTTTGTTGGTTTGTTGGCTTGTTGGCTTGTTGGTTTGTTGGTTTGTTGGTTTGTTGGTTTGTTGGTTTGTTGGCTTGTTGGTTTGTTGGTTTGTTGGCTTGTTTGTTTGTTGGTTTCTTGGTTTGTTGGTTTTTTGGTTTGTTGGTTTATTTGTTTGTTGGTTTGTTGGTTTGTTGGTTTTTTCGTTTGTTGGTTTGTTGGTTTGTTGGCTTGTTGGTTTGTTAGTTTGTTGGTTTGTTGGCTTGTTGGTTTGTTGGTTTTTTGGTTTGTTGGTTTGTTGGTTTGTTGGTTTGTTGGTTTATTTGTTTGTTGGTTTGTTGGCTTGTTGGTTTGTTGGTTTGTTGGTTTGTTGGCTTGTTGGTTTGTTGGTTTGTTGGTTTTTTGGTTTGTTGGTTTGTTGGTTTGTTGGTTTGTTGGTTTATTTGTTTGTTGGTTTGTTGGCTTGTTGGTTTGTTGGCTTGTTGGCTTGTTGGCTTGTTGGTTTGTTGGTTTGTTGGTTTGTTGGTTTGTTGGTTTGTTGGTTTGTTGGTTTGTTGGTTTGTTGGTTTGTTGGCTTGTTGGTTTGTTGGTTTGTTGGCTTGTTGGCTTGTTGGTTTGTTAGTTTGTTGGTTTGTTGGCTTGTTGGTTTGTTGGTTTTTTGGTTTGTTGGTTTGTTGGTTTGTTGGCTTGTTGGTTTGTTAGTTTGTTGGTTTGTTGGATTGTTGGTTTGTTGGTTTTTTGGTTTGTTGGTTTGTTGGTTTGTTGGTTTGTTGGTTTGTTGGTTTGTTGGTTTATTTTTTTGTTGGTTTGTTGGCTTGTTGGTTTGTTGGTTTGTTGGTTTGTTGGCTTGTTGGTTTGTTGGTTTGTTGGTTTTTTGGTTTTTTGGTTCGTTGGTTTGTTGGTTTGTTAGTTTGTTGGTTTATTTGTTTGTTGGCTTGTTGGTTTGTTGGTTTGTTAGTTTGTTGGCTTGTTGGTTTGTTGGTTTGTTGGCTTGTTGGTTTGTTGGTTTGTTGGCTTGTTGGTTTGTTGGTTTGTTAGTTTGTTGGCTTATTGGCTTGTCGGTTTGTTGGTTTGTTGGCTTGTTGGTTTGTTGGTTTATTTGTTTGTTGGTTTATTGGCTTGTTGGTTTGTTGGTTTGTTGGCTTGTTGGCTTGTTGGTTTGTTGGTTTGTTGGTTTGTTGGTTTGTTGGTTTGTTGGTTTGTTGGTTTGTTGGTTTGTTGGCTTGTTGGTTTGTTGGTTTGTTGGCTTGTTGGCTTGTTGGTTTGTTGGTTTGTTGGTTTGTTGGTTTGTTGGCTTGTTGGTTTGTTGGTTTGTTGGCTTGTTGGTTTGTTGGTTTGTTGGTTTGTTGGCTTGTTGGCTTGTTGGTTTGTTGGTTTGTTGGCTTGTTGGTTTGTTGGTTTGTTGGTTTGTTGGCTTGTTGCTTTGTTCGTTTGATGGTTTGTTGGTTTGTTGGTTTTTTGGTTTGTTGGTTTGTTGGTTTTTTGGCTTGTTGGCTTGTTGGTTTGTTGGTTTCTTGGCTTGTTGGTTTGTTAGTTTGTTAATTTGTTGGCTTGTTGGCTTGTTGGTTTGTTGGTTTTTTGGTTTGTTGGTGTGTTGGTTTGTTGGTTTGTTGGTTTGTTGGTTTATTTGTTTGTTGGTTTGTTGGCTTGTTGGTTTGTTGGTTTGTTGGTTTGTTGGCTTGTTGGTTTGTTGGTTTGTTGGTTTGTTGGTTTTTTGGTTTGTTGGTTTGTTGGTTTGTTGGTTTGTTGGTGTGTTGGTTTGTTGGTTTATTTGTTTGTTGGTTTGTTGGCTTGTTGGTTTGTTGGTTTGTTGGTTTTTTGGCGTGTTGGTTTGTTGATTTGTTGGCTTGTTGGCTTGTTGGTTACTTAGTTTGTTGGTTTGTTGGCATGTTGGTTTGTTGGTTTGTTGGTTTGTTGGCTTGATGGTTTATTGGTTTGTTGGCTTGTTGGCTTGTTGGTTTGTTGGTTTGTTGGTTTGATGGCTTGTTGGTTTGTTGGTTTGTTGGCTTGTTGGTTTGTTAGTTTGTTGGTTTGTTGGTTTGTTGGTTTGATAGTTTGTTGCTTTGTTGGTTTGTTGGTTTGTTGGTTTGTTGGTTTGTTGGCTTGTTGGTTTGTTGGCTTGTTGGTTTGTTTGTTTGTTGGTTTGTTGGTTTGTTGGCTTGTTGGCTTGTTGGTTTGTTAGTTTGTTGGCTTTTTGGTTACTTGGTTTGTTGGTTTGTTGGTTTGTTGGTTTGTTGGCTTGTTAGTTTGTTGGCTTGTTGGTTTGTTTGTTTGTTGGTTTGTTTGTTTGTTGGTTTGTTGGCTTGTTGGCTTGTTGGCTTGTTGGTTTGTTGGTTTGTTGGTTTGTTGGTTTGTTGGTTTGTTGGTTTGTTGGTTTGTTGGTTTGTTGGTTTGTTGGTTTGTTGGTTTGTTGGTTTGTTGGCTTGTTGGCTTGTTGATTTGTTGGTTTGTTGGCTTGTTGGCTTGTTGCTTTGTTCGTTTGATGGTTTGTTGGTTTGTTGGTTTTTTGGTTTGTTGGTTTGTTGGTTTGTTTGCTGGTTGGTTTGTTGGTTTGTTGGCTTATTGGTTTGTTAGTTTGTTGGTTTGTTGGCTGGTTGGCTTGTTGGTTTGTTGGTTTTTTGGTTTGTTGGTTTGTTGTTTTGTTGGTTTGTTGGTTTGTTGGTTTATTGGTTTATTTGTTTGTTGGTTTGTTAGCTTGTTGGTTTGTTGGTTTGTTGGTTTGTTGGCTTGTTGGTTTGTTGGTTTGTTGGTTTTTTGGTTTTGTTGGTTTGTTGGTTTGTTGGTTTGTTGGTTTGTTGATTTATTTGTTTGTTGGTTTGTTGGCTTGTTGGTTTGTTGGTTTGTTGGTTTGTTGGCTTGTTGGTTGTTGGTTTGTTGGCTTGTTGGCTTATTGGTTTGTTGGTTTGTTGGCTTGTTGGTTACTTAGTTTGTTGGTGTGTTAGCATGTTGGTTTGTTGGTTTGTTGGTTTGTTGGCTTGTTGGTTTGTTGGTTTGTTGGCTTGTTGGCTTGTTGGTTTGTTGGTTTGTTGGTTTGTTGGCTTGTTGGTTTGTTGGTTTGTTGGTTTGTTGGCTTGTTGGTTTGTTAGCTTGTTGGTTTGTTGGTTTGTTGGTTTGTTGGTTTGTTGGTTTATTTGTTTGTTGGTTTGTTGGCTTGTTGGTTTGTTGGTTTGTTGGCTTGTTGGCTTGTTGGCTTGTTGGCTTGTTGGTTTGTTGGTTTGTTGGTTTGTTATTTTGTTGGTTTGTTGATTTGTTGGCTTGTTGGTTTGTTGGTTTGTTGGCTTGTTGGCTTGTTGGTTTATTGGTTTGTTGGTTTGTTGGTTTTTGGCTTGTTGGTTTGTTGGTTTGTTGGCTTGTTGGTTTGTTGGTTTGTTAGCTTGTTGGCTTATTGGTTTGTTGGTTCGTTGGCTTGTTGTTTGTTGGTTTGTTGGCTTGTTGGCTTGTTGCTTTGTTCGTTTGATGGTTGGTTGGTTTGTTGGTTTTTTGGTTTGTTGGTTTGTTGGTTTGTTGGTTTGTTGGTTTGTTGGCTTGTTGGCTTGTTGGTTTGTTGGTTTGTTGGCTTGTTGGTTTGTCAGTTCGTTGGTTTGTTGGATTGTTGGCTTGTTTGTTTGTTGGTTTTTTGGTTTGTTGGTTTGTTGGTTTGTTGGTTTGTTGGTTTGTTGGTTTGTTGGTTTGTTGGTTTGTTGGTTTGTTGGTTTGCTGGTTTGTTGGTTTATTTGTTTGTTGGTTTGTTGGCTTGTTGGTTTGTTGGTTTGTTGGTTTGTTGGTTTGTTGGCTTGTTGGTTTGTTGGTTTGTTGGTTTGTTGGCTTGTTCGTTTGTTAGCTTGTTGGTTTGTTGGTTTGTTGGTTTGTTGGTTTGTTGGTTTATTTGTTTGTTGGTTTGTTGGCTTGTTGGTTTGTTGGTTTGTTGGCTTGTTGGCTTGTTGGCTTGTTGGTTTGTTGGTTTGTTGGTTTGTTGGTTTGTTGGTTTGTTGATTTGTTGGCTTGTTGGTTTGTTGGTTTGTTGGTTTGTTGGCTTGTTGGCTTATTGGTTTGTTGGTTTGTTGGCTTGTTGTTTGTTGGTTTGTTGGCTTGTTGGCTTGTTGCTTTGTTCGTTTGATGGTTGGTTGGTTTGTTAGTTTTTTGGTTTGTTGATTTGTTGGTTTGTTGGTTTGTTGGTTTGTTGGCTTGTTGGTTTGTTGGTTTGTTGGCTTGTTGGTTTGTCAGTTCGTTGGTTTGTTGGATTGTTGGCTTGTTGGTTTGTTGGTTTTTTGGTTTGTTGGTTTGTTGGTTTGTTGGTTTGTTGGTTTGTTGGTTTGTTGGTTTGTTGGTTTGTTGGTTTATTTGTTTGTTGGTTTGTTGGCTTGTTGGTTTGCTGGTTTGTTGGTTAGTTGGCTTGTTGGTTTGTTGGTTTGTTGGTTTTTTTGGTTTGTTGGTTTGTTGGTTTGTTGGTTTGTTGATTTGTTGGTTTATTTGTTTGTTGGTTTGTTGGCTTGTTGGTTTGTTGGTTTGTTGGTTTGTTGGCTTGTTGGTTTGTTGGTTTGTTGGCTTGTTGGTTACTTAGTTTGTTGGTTTGTTGGCATGTTGGTTTGTTGGTTTGTTGGTTTGTTGGCTTGTTGGTTTGTTGGTTTGTTGGCTTCTTGGCTTGTTGGTTTGTTGGTTTGTTGGTTTTTTGGCTTGTTGGTTCGTTGGTTTGTTGGCTTGTTGGTTTGTTAGTTTGTTGGTTTGTTGGTTTGTTGGTTTGTTGGTTTGTTGGTTTATTTGTTTATTGGTTTGTTGGCTTCTTGGTTTGTTGGTTTGTTGGTTTGTTGGCTTGTTGGTTTGCTGATTTGTTGGCTTGTTGGCTTGTTTGTTTGTTGGTTTGTTGGCTTGTTGGCTAGTTGGTTTGTTGGTTATTTAGTTTGTTGGTTTGTTGGCTTATTGGTTTGTTGGTTTGTTGGCTTGTTGGTTTGTTGGTTTGCTGGTTTGTTGGCTTGTTGGCTTGTTGGTTTGTTGGTTTGTTGGCTTGTTGGCTTGTTGGTTTGTTGGTTTGTTGGCTTGTTGGCTTGTTGCTTTATTGGTTTGTTGGTTTGTTGGCTTGTTGGCTTGTTGGTTTGTTAGTTTGTTGGCTTTTTGGTTACTTGGTTTGTTGGTTTGTTGGTTTGTTGGCTTGTTGGTTTGTTGGCTTGTTGGTTTTTTGGTTTATTGGTTTGTTGGCTTGTTGGCTTGTTGGTTTGTTGGTTTGTTGGTTTGTTGGTTGGTTGGTTTGTTGGTTTTTTGGTTTGTTGGTTTATTTGTTTGTTGGTTTGTTGGCTTGTTGGTTTGTTGGTTTGTTGGTTTATTTGTTTGTTGGTTTGTTGGCTTGTTGGTTTGTTGGTTTGTTGGTTTGTTGGCTTGTTGGTTTGTTGGTTTGTTGGCTTGTTGGCTTGTTGCTTTGTTGGTTTTTTGGTTTGTTGGTTTGTTGGCTTGTTGGTTTGTCAGTTCGTTGGTTTGTTGGATTGTTGGCTTGTTGGTTTGTTGGTTTTTTGGTTTGTTGGTTTGTTGGTTTGTTGGTTTGTTGTTTTGTTGGTTTGTTGGTTTGTTGGTTTGTTGGTTTATTTGTTTGTTGGTTTGTTGGCTTGTTGGTTTGTTGGTTTGTTGGTTAGTTGGCTTGTTGGTTTGTTGGTTTCTTGGTTTTTTGGTTTGTTGGTTTGTTGGTTTGTTGGTTTGTTGATTTGTTGGTTTATTTGTTTGTTGGCTTGTTGGCTTGTTGGTTTGTTGGTTTGTTGGCTTGTTGGTTTGTCAGTTCGTGTGTTTGTTGTATTGTTGGCTTGTTGGTTTGTTGGTTTTTTGGTTTGTTGGTTTGTTGGTTTGTTGGTTTGTTGGTTTGTTGGTTTGTTGGTTTGTTGGTTTGTTGGTTTGTTGGTTTGTTGGTTTGTTGGTTTGTTGGTTTATTTGTTTGTTGGTTTGTTGGCTTGTTGGTTTGTTGGTTTGTTGGCTTGTTGGCTTGTTGGCTTGTTGGTTTGTTGGTTTGTTGGTTTGTTGGTTTGTTGGTTTGTTGGTTTGTTGGTTTGTTGATTTGTTGGCTTGTTGGTTTGTTGGTTTGTTGGCTTGTTGGCTTGTTGGTTTATTGGTTTGTTGGTTTGTTGGTTTGTTGGCTTGTTGGCTTGTTGGTTTGTTGGTTTGTTGGCTTGTTGGTTTGTTGGTTTGTTAGTTTGTTTGCTTGTTGGCTTATTGGTTTGTTGGTTTGTTGGCTTGTTGTTTGTTGGTTTGTTGGCTTGTTGGCTTGTTGCTTTGTTCGTTTGATAGTTGGTTGGTTTGTTAGTTTTTTGGTTTGTTGATTTGTTGGTTTGTTGGTTTGTTGGTTTGTTGGCTTGTTGGCTTGTTGGTTTGTTGGTTTGTTGGCTTGTTGGTTTGTCAGTTCGTTGGTTTGTTGGATTGTTGGCTTGTTGGTTTGTTGGTTTTTTGGTTTGTTGGTTTGTTGGTTTGTTGGTTTGTTGGCTTGTTGGTTTGTTGGTTTGTTGGTTTGTTTGTTTATTTGTTTGTTGGTTTGTTGGCTTGTTGGTTTGTTGGTTTGTTGGTTAGTTGGCTTGTTGGCTTGTTGGTTTGTTGGTTTTTTTGGTTTGTTGGTTTGTTGGTTTGTTGGTTTGTTGATTTGTTGGTTTATTTGTTTGTTGGTTTGTTGGCTTGTTGGTTTGTTGGTTTGTTGGTTTGTTGGCATGTTGGTTTGTTGGTTTGTTGGCTTGTTGGTTACTTAGTTTGTTGGTTTGTTGGCATGTTGGTTTGTTGGTTTGTTGGTTTGTTGGCTTGTTGGTTTGTTGGTTTGTTGGCTTTTTGGCTTGTTGGTTTGTTGGTTTGTTGGTTTTTTGGCTTGTTGGTTCGTTGGTTTGTTGGCTTGTTGGTTTGTTAGTTTGTTGGTTTGTTGGTTTGTTGGTTTGTTGGTTTGTTGGTTTATTTGTTTGTTGGTTTGTTGGCTTCTTGGTTTGTTGGTTTGTTGGTTTGTTGGCTTGTTGGTTTGCTGATTTGTTGGCTTGTTGGCTTGTTTGTTTGTTGGTTTGTTGGCTTGTTGGCTAGTTGGTTTGTTGGTTATTTAGTTTGTTGGTTTGTTGGCTTGTTGGTTTGTTGGTTTGTTGGCTTGTTGGTTTGTTGGTTTGTTGGTTTGTTGGCTTGTTGGCTTGTTGGTTTGTTGGTTTGTTGGCTTGTTGGCTTGTTGGTTTGTTGGTTTGTTGGCTTGTTGGCTTGTTGCTTTATTGGTTTGTTGGTTTGTTGGTTTGTTGGTTTGTTGGCTTGTTGGTTTGTTGGCTTGTTGGTTTTTTGGTTTGTTGGTTTGTTGGCTTGTTGGCTTGTTGGCTTGTTGGTTTGTTGGTTTGTTGGTTGGTTGGTTTGTTGGTTTTTTGGTTTGTTGGTTTATTTGTTTGTTGGTTTGTTGGCTTGTTGGTTTGTTGGTTTCTTGGTTTATTTGTTTGTTGGTTTGTTGGCTTGTTGGTTTGTTGGTTTGTTGGTTTGTTGGCTTGTTGGTTTGTTGGTTTGTTGGCTTGTTGGCTTGTTGCTTTGTTGGTTTTTTGGTTTGTTGGTTTGTTGGCTTGTTGGTTTGTCAGTTCGTTGGTTTGTTGGATTGTTGGCTTGTTCGTTTGTTGGTTTTTTGGTTTGTTGGTTTATTTGTTTGTTGGTTTGTTGGCTTGTTGGTTTGTTGGTTTGTTGGTTAGTTGGCTTGTTGGTTTGTTGGTTTCTTGGTTTTTTTGGTTTGTTGGCTTGTTGGTTTGTTGGTTTGTTGGCTTGTTGGCTTGTTGCTTTATTGGTTTGTTGGTTTGTTGGTTTGTTGGTTTGTTGGCTTGTTGGTTTGTTGGCTTGTTGGTTTTTTGGTTTGTTGGTTTGTTGGCTTGTTGGCTTGTTGGCTTGTTGGTTTGTTGGTTTGTTGGTTGGTTGGTTTGTTGGTTTTTTGGTTTGTTGGTTTATTTGTTTGTTGGTTTGTTGGCTTGTTGGTTTGTTGGTTTCTTGGTTTATTTGTTTGTTGGTTTGTTGGCTTGTTGGTTTGTTGGTTTGTTGGTTTGTTGGTTTGTTGGCTTGTTGGTTTGTTGGTTTGTTGGCTTGTTGGCTTGTTGCTTTGTTGGTTTTTTGGTTTGTTGGTTTGTTGGCTTGTTGGTTTGTCAGTTCGTTGGTTTGTTGGATTGTTGGCTTGTTCGTTTGTTGGTTTTTTGGTTTTTTGGTTTATTTGTTTGTTGGTTTGTTGGCTTGTTGGTTTGTTGGTTTGTTGGTTAGTTGGCTTGTTGGTTTGTTGGTTTCTTGGTTTTTTTGGTTTGTTGCTTTGTTGGTTTGTTGGTTTGTTGATTTGGTGGTTTATTTGTTTGTTGGCTTGTTGGTTTGTTGGTTTGTTGGTTTGTTGGCTTGTTGGTTTGTTGGTTTGTTGGCTTGTTGGTTACTTAGTTTTTTTGGTTTGTTGGCATGTTGGTTTGTTGGTTTGTTGGTTTGTTGGCTTGTTGGTTTGTTGGGTTGTTGGCTTGTTGGCTTGTTGGTTTGTTGGTTTGTTGGTTTGTTGGCTTGTTGGTTCGTAGGTTTGTTGGCTTGTTGGTTTGTTAGTTTGTTGGTTTGTTGGTTTGTTGGTTTGTTGGTTTGTTGGTTTGTTGGTTTGTTGGTTTATTTGTTTGTTGGCTTGTTGGTTTGTTGGTTTGTTGGTTTGTTGGCTTGTTGGTTTGCTGATTTGTTGGCTTGTTGGCTTGTTGGTTTGCTGGTTTGTTGGCTTGTTGGCTTGTTGGCTAGTTGGTTTGTTAGGTATTTAGTTTGTTGGTTTGTTGGCTTGTTGGTTTGTTGGTTTGTTGGTTTGTTGGTTTGTTGGCTTGTTGGCTTGTTGGTTTGTTGGTTTGTTGGCTTGTTGGTTTGTTGGTTTGTTGGTTTGTTGGCTTGTTGGCTTGTTGGTTTGTTGGTTTGTTGGCTTGTTGGTTTGTTGGTTTGTTGGCTTGTTGGCTTGTTGCTTTATTGGTTTGTTGGTTTGTTGGCTTGTAGGCTTGTTGGTTTGTTAGTTTGTTGGCTTTTTGGTTACTTCGTTTGTTGGTTTGTTGGTTTGTTGGTTTGTTGGCTTGTTGGTTTGTTGGCTTGTTGGTTTATTGGTTTGTTGGTTTGTTGGCTTGTTGGCTTGTTGGTTTGTTGGTTTATTTGTTTGTTGGTTTGTTGGCTTGTTGGTTTGTCGGTTTGTTGGTTTATTTGTTTGTTGGTTTGTTGGCTTGTTGGTTTGTTGGTTTGTTGGTTTGTTGGCTTGTTGGTTTGTTGGTTTGTTGGCTTGTTGGCTTGTTGCTTTGTTGGTTTGTTGGTTTGTTGGTTTGTTGGCTTGTTGGTTTGTTGGTTTGTTAGTTTGTTGGCTTTTTGGTTACTTGGTTTGTTGGTTTATTGGTTTGTTGGGTTGTTGGTTTGTTGGCTTGTTGGTTTGTTGGTTTGTTGGTTTGTTGGCTTGTTGGTTTGTTGGTTTGTTAATTTATTGGTTTGTTGGCTTGTTGGCTTGTTGGTTTGTTAGTTTGTTGTCTTTTTGGTTACTTGGTTTGTTGGTTTGTTGGTTTATTGGCTTGTTGGCTTGTTGGCTTGTTGGCTTGTTGGCTTGTTGGTTTGTTGGTGTGTTGGTTTGTTGGTTTGTTGGTTTGTTGGTTTGTTGGTTTTTTGGTTTTTTGGTTTGCGGGTTTATTTGTTTGTTGGTTTGTTGGCTTGTTGGTTTGTTGGTTTGTTGGTTTGATGGTTTGTTGGCTTGTTGGTTTGTTGGTTTGTTGGTTTGTTGGCTTGTTGGCTTGTTGGTTTGTTGGTTTGTTGGCTTGTTGGTTTGTTGGTTTGTTGCTTTATTCGTTAAATGGTTTGTTGGTTTGTGGGTTTTTTGGTTTGTTGGTTTGTTGGTTTGTTGGCTTGTTGGTTTGTTGGTTTGTTGGCTTGTTGGTTTGTTAATTTGTTGGTTTGTTGGCTTGTTGGCTTGTTGGTTTGTTGGTTTGTTGGTTTGTTGGCTTGTTGGCTTGTTGCTTTGTTTGTTTGTTGGTTTGTTGGCTTGTTGGTTTGTTGGTTTGTTAGTTTGTTGGCTTTTTGGTTACTTGGTTTGTTGGTTTATTGGTTTGTTGGGTTGTTGGTTTGTTGGCTTGTTGGTTTGTTGGTTTGTTGGTTTGTTGGCTTGTTGGTTTGTTGGTTTGTTAATTTATTGGTTTGTTGGCTAGTTGGCTTGTTGGTTTGTTAGTTTGTTGTCTTTTTGGTTACTTGGTTTGTTGGTTTGTTGGTTTGTTGGTTTGTTGGTTTATTGGTTTGTTGGTTTATTTGTTTGTTGGTTTGTTGGCTTGTTGGTTTGTTGGTTTGTTGGTTTGTTGGCTTGTTGGTTTGCTGATTTGTTGGCTTGTTGGCTTGTTGGTTTGCTGGTTTGTTGGCTTGTTGGCTTGTTGGCTAGTTGGTTTGTTAGGTATTTAGTTTGTTGGTTTGTTGGCTTGTTGGTTTGTTGGTTTGTTGGTTTGTTGGTTTGTTGGCTTGTTGGCTTATTGGTTTGTTGGTTTGTTGGCTTGTTGGTTTGTTGGTTTGTTGGCTTGTTGGCTTGTTGCTTTATTGGTTTGTTGGTTTGTTGGCTTGTAGGCTTGTTGGTTTGTTAGTTTGTTGGCTTTTTGGTTACTTCGTTTGTTGGTTTGTTGGTTTGTTGGTTTGTTGGCTTGTTGGTTTGTTGGCTTGTTGGTTTATTGGTTTGTTGGTTTGTTGGCTTGTTGGCTTGTTGGTTTGTTGGTTTATTTGTTTGTTGGTTTGTTGGCTTGTTGGTTTGTCGGTTTGTTGGTTTATTTGTTTGTTGGTTTGTTGGCTTGTTGGTTTGTTGGTTTGTTGGTTTGTTGGCTTGTTGGTTTGTTGGTTTGTTGGCTTGTTGGCTTGTTGCTTTGTTGGTTTGTTGGTTTGTTGGCTTGTTGGTTTGTTGGTTTGTTAGTTTGTTGGCTTTTTGGTTACTTGGTTTGTTGGTTTATTGGTTTGTTGGGTTGTTGGTTTGTTGGCTTGTTGGTTTGTTGGTTTGTTGGTTTGTTGGCTTGTTGGTTTGTTGGTTTGTTAATTTATTGGTTTGTTGGCTTGTTGGCTTGTTGGTTTGTTAGTTTGTTGTCTTTTTGGTTACTTGGTTTGTTGGTTTGTTGGTTTATTGGCTTGTTGGCTTGTTGGCTTGTTGGCTTGTTGGCTTGTTGGTTTGTTGGTGTGTTGGTTTGTTGGTTTGTTGGTTTGTTGGTTTTTTGGTTTTTTGGTTTTTTGGTTTGCGGGTTTATTTGTTTGTTGGTTTGTTGGCTTGTTGGTTTGTTGGTTTGTTGGTTTGATGGTTTGTTGGCTTGTTGGTTTGTTGGTTTGTTGGTTTGTTGGCTTGTTGGCTTGTTGGTTTGTTGGTTTGTTGGCTTGTTGGTTTGTTGGTTTGTTGCTTTATTCGTTAAATGGTTTGTTGGTTTGTGGGTTTTTTGGTTTGTTGGTTTGTTGGTTTGTTGGCTTGTTGGTTTGTTGGTTTGTTGGCTTGTTGGTTTGTTAATTTGTTGGTTTGTTGGCTTGTTGGCTTGTTGGTTTGTTGGTTTTTTTGTTTGTTGGTTTGTTGGTTTGTTGGTTTATTTGTTTGTCGGTTTGTTGGTTTGTTGGTTTTTTGGTTTGTTGGTTTGTTGGTTTGTTGGCTTGTTGGCTTGTTGGTTTGTTGGTTTGTTGGCTTGTTGGTTTGTTAGTTTGTTCTTTTGTTGGCTTGTTGGTTTGTTGGTTTTTTGGTTTGTTGGTTTGTTGGTTTGTTGGTTTATTTGTTTGTTGGTTTGTTGGCTTGTTGGTTTGTTGGTTTGTTGGTTTGTTGGTTTGTTGGTTTGTTGGCTTGTTGGCTTGTTGGTTTGTTGGCTTGTTGGTTTGTTGGTTTGTTGGTTTGTTGGCTTGTTGGCTTGTTGGTTTGTTGGTTTGTTGGCTTGTTGGTTTGTTGGTTTATTTGTTTGTTGGTTTGTTGGCTTGTTGGTTTGTTGGTTTGTTGGCTTGTTGGCTTGTTGGTTTGTTGGTTTGTTGGTTTGTTGGTTTGTTGGTTTGTTGGTTTGTTGGTTTGTTGGCTTGTTGGTTTGTTGGTTTGTTGGCTTGTTGGCTTGTTGGTTTGTTGGTTTGTTGGTTTGTTGGTTTGTTGGCTTGTTGGTTTGTTGGTTTGTTGGCTTGTTGGTTTGTTGGTTTGTTTGTTTGTTGGCTTGTTGGCTTGTTGGCTTGTTGGTTTGTTGGTTTGTTGGTTTGTTTGTTTGTTGGCTTGTTGCTTTGTTCGTTTGATGGGTTGTTGGTTTGTTGGTTTTTTGGTTTGTTGGTTTGTTGGTTTGTTGGTTTGTTAGTTTGTTAATTTGTTGGCTTGTTTGCTTGTTGGTTTGTTGGTTTTGTGGTTTGTTGGTTTGTTGGTTTGTTGGTTTGTTGGTTTGTTGGTTTATTTGTTTGTTGGTTTGTTGGCTTGTTGGTTTGTTGGTTTGTTGGTTTGTTGGGTTGTTGGTTTGTTGGTTTGTTGGTTTGTTGGTTTGTTGGTTTGTTGGTTTGTTGGTTTGTTGGTTTGTTGGTTTATTTGTTTGTTGGTTTGTTGGCTTGTTGGCTTGTTGGTTTGTTGGTTTGTTGGTTTGTTGGCTTGTTGGTTTGTTGGTTTGTTGGCTTGTTGGCTTGTTGGTTTGTTGGTTTGTTGACTTGTTGGTTACTTAGTTTGTTGGTTTGTTGGCATGTTGGTTTGTTGGTTTGTTGGTTTGTTGGCTTGATGGTTTGTTGGTTTGTTGGCTTGCTGGCTTGTTGGTTTGTTGGTTTGTTGGTTTGTTGGCTTGTTGGTTTGTTGGTTTGTTGGCTTGCTGGTTTGTTAGTTTGTTCGTTTGTTGGTTTGTTTGTTTGTTGGTTTGTTGCTTTGTTGGTTTGTTGGTTTGTTGGCTTGTTCGCTTGTTGGTTTGTTGGCTTGTTGGTTTGTTAGTTTGTTGGCTTTTTGGTTACTTGGTTTGTTGGTTTGGTGGCTTGTTGGCTTGTTGGTTTGTTGGTTTGTTGGCTTGTTGGTTTGTTAGTTTGTTGGTTTGTTGGCTTGTTAGTTTGTTGGTTTGTTGGTTTGTTGGTTTGTTGGTTTGTTGGTTTTTTGGTTTTTTGGTTTGTTGGTTTGTTGGTTTGTTGGTTTGTTGGTTTATTTGTTTGTTGGTTTGTTGGCTTGTTGGTTTGTTGGTTTGTTGGTTTGTTGGTTTGTTGCCTTGTTGGTTTGTTGGTTTGTTGGTGTTTTGGTTTGTTGGTTTGTTGGTTTGTTGGTTTGTTGGTTTGTTGGTTTGTTGGTTTGTTGGTTTATTTGTTTGTTGGTTTGTTGGTTTGTTGGCTTGTTGGTTTGTTGGTTTGTTGGTTTGTTGGCTTGTTGGTTTGTTGGCTTGTTGGCTTGCTGGCTTTTTGGTTTGTTGGTTTGTTGGTTTGTTGGTTTGTTGGTTTGTTGGTTTGTTGGTTTGCTGGTTTGTTGGTTTGTTGGTTTGTTGGTTTGTTGGCTCGTTTGTTTGTTGGTTTGCTGGCTTGTTGGTTTGTTGGTTTGTTGGTTTGTTGGCTAGTTGGTTTGTTGGTTTATTTGTTTGTTGGTTTGTTGGCTTGTTGGTTTGTTGGTTTGTTGGTTTGTTGGTTTGTTGGTTTGTTGGTTTGTTGGTTTGTTGGTTTGTTGGTTTGTTGGTTTGTTAGTTTGTTGGCTTGTTGGTTTGTTGGTTTGTTGGCTTGTTGGCTTGTTGGTTTGTTGGTTTGTTGGTTTGTTGGTTTGTTGGCTTGTTGGTTTGTTGGTTTGTTGGCTTGTTGGTTGGTTGGTTTGTTTGTTTGTTGGCTTGTTGGCTTGTTGGTTTGTTGGTTTGTTGGCTTGTTGGTTTGTTGTTTTGTTGGCTTGTTGGTTTGTTGGTTTGTTGGCTTGTTGGCATGTTGGTTTGTTGGTTTGTTGACTTGTTGCTTACTTAGTTTGTTGGTTTGTTGGCATGTTGTTTTGTTGGTTTGTTGGTTTGTTGGGCTGATGGTTTGTTGGTTTGTTGGCTTGTTGGCTTGTTGGTTTGTTGGTTTGTTGGTTTGTTGGCTTGTTGGTTTGTTGGTTTGTTGGCTTGTTGGTTTGTTAGTTTGTTGGTTTGTTGGTTTGTTGGTTTGTTGGTTTGTTGCTTTGTTGGTTTGTTGGTTTGTTGGCTTGTTTGCTTGTTGGTTTGTTGGCTTGTTGGCTTGTTGGTTTGTTGGTTTGTTGGTTTGTTGGTTTGTTGGCTTGTTGGTTTGTTGGTTTGTTGGCTTGTTGGTTTGTTGGTTTGTTTGTTTGTTGGCTTGTTGGCTTGTTCGTTTGTTGGTTTGTTGGCTTGTTGGTTTGTTGGTTTGTTGGCTTGTTGGTTTGTTGGTTTGTTTGTTTGTTGGCTTGTTGGCTTGTTGGTTTGTTGGTTTGTTGGCTTGTTGGTTTGTTGGTTTGTTGGTTTGTTGGCTTGTTGCTTTGTTCGTTTGATGGTTTGTTGGTTTGTTGGTTTTTTGGTTTGTTGGTTTGTTGGTTTGTTGGTTTGTTGGCTTGTTGGTTTGTTGGTTTGTTGGCTTGTTGGCATGTTGGTTTGTTGGTTTGTTGACTTGTTGCTTATTTAGTTTGTTGGTTTGTTGGCATGTTGGTTTGTTGGTTTGTTGGTTTGTTGGCTTGATGGTTTGTTGGTTTGTTGGCTTGTTGGTTTGTTGGTTTGTTGGTTTGTTGGTTTGTTGGTTTGTTGGCTTGTTGGTTTGTTGGTTTGTTGGCTTGTTGGTTTGTTAGTTTGTTGGTTTGTTGGTTTGTTGGTTTGTTGGTTTGTTGCTTTGTTGGTTTGTTGGTTTGTTGGCTTGTTCGCTTGTTGGTTTGTTGGCTTGTTGGTTTGTTAGTTTGTTGGCTTTTTGGTTACTTGGTTTGTTGGTTTGTTGGCTTGTTGGCTTGTTGGTTTGTTGGTTTGTTGGCTTGTTGGTTTGTTAGTTTGTTGGTTTGTTGGCTTGTTGGCTTGTTGGTTTGTTGGTTTGTTGGTTTGTAAGTTTGTTGGTTTGTTGGTTTTTTGGTTTGTTGGTTTGTTGGTTTGTTGGCTTGTTGGTTTGTTGGTTTGTTGGTTTGTTGGCTTGTTCGCTTGTTGGTTTGTTGGCTTGTTGGTTTGTTAGTTTGTTGGCTTTTTGGTTACTTGGTTTGTTGGTTTGTTGGCTTGTTGGTTTGTTGGTTTGTTGGTTTGTTGGCTTGTTGGTTTGTTAGTTTGTTGGTTTGTTGGCTTGTTAGTTTGTTGGTTTGTTGGGGTGTTGGTTTGTTGGTTTGTTGGTTTTTTGGTTTGTTGGTTTGTTGGTTTCTTGGTTTGTTGGTTTATTTGTTTGTTGGTTTGTTGGCTTGTTGGTTTGTTGGTTTGTTGGTTTGTTGGTTTGTTGTCTTGTTGGTTTGTTGGTTTGTTGGTGTTTTGGTTTGTTGGTTTGTTGGTTTGTTGGTTTGTTGGTTTGTTGGTTTGTTGGTTTGTTGGTTTATTTGTTTGTTGGTTTGTTGGCTTGTTGGTTTGTTGGCTTGTTGGCTTGCTGGCTTTTTGGTTTGTTGGTTTGTTGGTTTGTTGGTTTGTTGGTTTGTTGGCTTGTTGGTTTGTTAGTTTATTGGCTTGTTGGCTTGTTGGTTTGTTGGTTTGTTGGTTTGTTGGTTTGTTGGTTTGTTGGTTTTTTGGTTTGTTGGCTCGTTAGTTTGTTGGTTTGTTGGCTTGTTGGTTTGTTGGTTTGTTGGTTTGTTGACTTGTTGGCTTATTGGTTTGTTGGTTTGTTGGCTAGTTGGTTTGTTGGTTTATTTGTTTGTTGGTTTGTTGGCTTGTTGGTTTGTTGGTTTGTTGGTTTGTTGGCTTGTTGGTTTGTTGGTTTGTTGGTTTGTTGGTTTGTTGGTTTGTTGGTTTGTTGGTTTGTTGGTTTGTTAGTTTGTTTCCTTGTTGGTTTGTTGGTTTGTTGGCTTGTTGGCTTGTTGGTTTGTTGGTTTGTTGGTTTGTTGGTTTGGTGGCTTGTTGGTTTGTTGGTTTGTTGGCTTGTTGGTTTGTTGGTTTGTTTGTTTGTTGGCTTGTTGGCTTGTTGGCTTGTTGGTTTGTTGGCTTGTTGGTTTGTTGGTTTGTTGGTTTGTTGGCTTGTTGCTTTGTTCGTTTGATGGTTTGTTGGTTTGTTGGTTTTTTGGTTTGTTGGTTTGTTGGTTTGTTGGCTTGTTGGCTTGTTGGTTTGTTGGTTTCTTGGCTTGTTGGTTTGTTAGTTTGTTCGTTTGTTGGTTTGTTTGTTTGTTGGTTTGTTACTTTGTTGGTTTGTTGGTTTGTTGGCTTGTTCGCTTGTTGGTTTGTTGGCTTGTTGGTTTGTTAGTTTGTTGGCTTTTTGGTTACTTGGTTTGTTGGTTTGTTGGCTTGTTGGCTTGTTGGTTTGTTGGTTTGTTGGCTTGTTGGTTTGTTAGTTTGTTGGTTTGTTGGCTTGTTAGTTTGTTGGTTTGTTGGTTTGTTGGTTTGTTGGTTTGTTGGTTTTTTGGTTTGTTGGTTTGTTGGTTTGTTGGTTTGTTGGTTTATTTGTTTGTTGGTTTGTTGGCTTGTTGGTTTGTTGGTTTGTTGGTTTGTTGGTTTGTTGCCTTGTTGGTGTTTTGGTTTGTTGGTTTGTTGGTTTGTTGGTTTGTTGGTTTGTTGGTTTGTTGGTTTGTTGGTTTGTTGGTTTGTTGGTTTGTTGGTTTATTTGTTTGTTGGTTTGTTGGCTTGTTGGTTTGTTGGCTTGTTGGCTTGCTGGCTTTTTGGTTTGTTGGTTTGTTGGTTTGTTGGTTTGTTGGTTTGTTGGTTTGCTGGTTTGTTGGTTTGTTGGTTTGTTGGTTTGTTGGCTTGTTGGTTTGTTGGTTTATTGGCTTGTTGGCTTGTTAGTTTGTTGGTTTGTTGGTTTGTTTGTTTTTTGGTTTGTTGGCTCGTTTGTTTGTTGATTTGTTGGCTTGTTGGTTTGTTGGTTTGTTGGCTTGTTGGCTTATTGGTTTGTTGGTTTGTTGGCTAGTTGGTTTGTTGGTTTATTTGTTTGTTGGTTTGTTGGCTTGTTGGTTTGTTGGTTTGTTGGTTTGTTGGTTTGTTGGTTTGTTGGTTTGTTGGTTTGTTGGTTTGTTGGTTTGTTGGTTTGTTGGTTTGTTGGTTTGTTGGTTTGTTAGTTTGTTGGCTTGTTGGTTTGTTGGTTTGTTGGCTTGTTGGCTTGTTGGTTTGTTGGTTTGTTGGTTTGTTGGTTTGTTGGCTTGTTGGTTTGTTGGTTTGTTGGCTTGTTGGTTTGTTGGTTTGTTTGTTTGTTGGCTTGTTGGCTTGTTGGTTTGTTGGTTTGTTGGCTTGTTGGTTTGTTGGTTTGTTGGCTTGTTGGTTTGTTGGTTTGTTGGCTTGTTGGCATGTTGGTTTGTTGGTTTGTTGACTTGTTGCTTACTTAGTTTGTTGGTTTGTTGGCATGTTGTTTTGTTGGTTTGTTGGTTTGTTGGCTTGATGGTTTGTTGGTTTCTTGGCTTGTTGGCTTGTTGGTTTGTTGGTTTGTTGGTTTGTTGGCTTGTTGGTTTGTTGGTTTGTTAGCTTGTTGGTTTGTTAGTTTGCTGGTTTGTTGGTTTGTTGGTTTGTTGGTTTGTTGCTTTGTTGGTTTGTTGGTTTGTTGGCTTGTTCGCTTGTTGGTTTGTTGGCTTGTTGGCTTGTTGGTTTGTTGGTTTGTTGGTTTGTTGGTTTGTTGGCTTGTTGGTTTGTTGGTTTGTTGGCTTGTTGGTTTGTTGGTTTGTTTGTTTGTCGGCTTGTTGGCTTGTTTGTTTGTTGGTTTGTTGGTTTGTTTGTTTGTTGGCTTGTTGGCTTGTTGGTTTGTTGGTTTGTTTGTTTGTTGGCTTGTTGGCTTGTTGGTTTGTTAGTTTGTTGGCTTGTTGGTTTGTTGGTTTGTTGGTTTGTTGGCTTGTTGCTTTGTTCGTTTGATGGTTTGTTGGTTTGTTGGTTTTTTGGTTTGTTGGTTTGTTGGTTTGTTGGTTTGTTGGCTTGTTGGTTTGTTGGTTTGTTGGCTTGTTGGCATGTTGGTTTGTTGGTTTGTTGACTTGTTGCTTACTTAGTTTGTTGGTTTGTTGGCATGTTGGTTTGTTGGTTTGTTGGTTTGTTGGCTTGATGGTTTGTTGGTTTGTTGGCTTGTTGGCTTGTTGGTTTGTTGGTTTGTTGGTTTGTTGGCTTGTTGGTTTGTTGGTTTGTTGGCTTGTTGGTTTGTTAGTTTGTTGGTTTGTTGGTTTGTTGGTTTGTTGGTTTGTTGCTTTGTTGGTTTGTTGGTTTGTTGGCTTGTTCGCTTGTTGGTTTGTTGGCTTGTTGGTTTGTTAGTTTGTTGGCTTTTTGGTTACTTGGTTTGTTGGTTTGTTGGCTTGTTGGCTTGTTGGTTTGTTGGTTTGTTGGCTTGTTGGTTTGTTAGTTTGTTGGTTTGTTGGCTTGTTGGCTTGTTGGTTTGTTGGTTTGTTGGTTTGTAAGTTTGTTGGTTTGTTGGTTTTTTGGTTTGTTGGTTTGTTGGTTTGTTGGCTTGTTGGTTTGTTGGTTTGTTGGTTTGTTGGCTTGTTCGCTTGTTGGTTTGTTGGCTTGTTGGTTTGTTAGTTTGTTGGCTTTTTGGTTACTTGGTTTGTTGGTTTGTTGGCTTGTTGGTTTGTTGGTTTGTTGGTTTGTTGGCTTGTTGGTTTGTTAGTTTGTTGGTTTGTTGGCTTGTTAGTTTGTTGGTTTGTTGGTTTGTTGGTTTGTTGGTTTGTTGGTTTTTTGGTTTGTTGGTTTGTTGGTTTGTTGGTTTGTTGGTTTGTTGGTTTATTTGTTTGTTGGTTTGTTGGCTTGTTGGTTTGTTGGTTTGTTGGTTTGTTGGTTTGTTGCCTTGTTGGTTTGTTGGTTTGTTGGTGTTTTGGTTTGTTGGTTTGTTGGTTTGTTGGTTTGTTGGTTTGTTGGTTTGTTGGTTTATTTGTTTGTTGGTTTGTTGGTTTGTTGGCTTGTTGGTTTGTTGGCTTGTTGGCTTGCTGGCTTTTTGGTTTGTTGGTTTGTTGGTTTGTTGGTTTGTTGGTTTGTTGGTTTGCTGGTTTGTTGGTTTGTTGGTTTGTTGGTTTGTTGGCTTGTTGGTTTGTTAGTTTATTGGCTTGTTGGCTTGTTGGTTTGTTGGTTTGTTGGTTTGTTGGTTTTTTGGTTTGTTGGCTCGTTAGTTTGTTGGTTTGTTGGCTTGTTGGTTTGTTGGTTTGTTGGTTTGTTGACTTGTTGGCTTATTGGTTTGTTGGTTTGTTGGCTAGTTGGTTTGTTGGTTTATTTGTTTGTTGGTTTGTTGGCTTGTTGGTTTGTTGGTTTGTTGGTTTGTTGGCTTGTTGGTTTGTTGGTTTGTTGGTTTGTTGGTTTGTTGGTTTGTTGGTTTGTTGGTTTGTTGGTTTGTTGGTTTGTTGGTTTGTTAGTTTGTTAGCTTGTTGGTTTGTTGGTTTGTTGGCTTGTTGGCTTGTTGGTTTGTTGGTTTGTTGGTTTTTTGGTTTGTTGGCTTGTTGGTTTGTTGGTTTGTTGGCTTGTTGGTTTGTTGGTTTGTTAGTTTGTTGGCTTGTTGATTTGTTGGTTTGTTGGCTTGTTGGCTTGTTAGTTTGTTGGTTTGTTGGTTTGTTGGTTTGTTGGCTTGTTGGTTTGTTGGTTTGTTGGTTTGTTGGTTTGTTGGCTTGTTGCTTTGTTCGTTTGTTGGTTTGTTGGTTTGTTAGTTTGTTGGCTTGTTGGTTTGTTGGTTTGTTGGCTTGTTGGCTTGTTGGTTTGTTGGTTTGTTGGTTTGTTGGTTTGTTGGCTTGTTGGTTTGTTGGTTTGTTGGCTTGTTGGTTTGTTGGTTTGTTTGTTTGTTGGCTTGTTGGCTTGTTGGTTTGTTGGTTTGTTGGTTTGTTGGTTTGTTGGTTTGTTAGTTTGTTGGCTTGTTGGTTTGTTGGTTTGTTGGTTTTTTGGTTTGTTGGTTTTTTGGTTTGTTGGTTTGTTGGTTTGTTGGTTTGTTGGTTTATTTGTTTGTTGGTTTGTTGGCTTGTTGGTTTGTTGGCTTGTTGGCTTGCTGGCTTTTTGGTTTGTTGGTTTGTTGGTTTGTTGGTTTGTTGGTTTGTTGGCTTGTTGGTTTGTTAGTTTATTGGCTTGTTGGCTTGTTGGTTTGTTGGTTTGTTGGTTTGTTGGTTTGTTGGTTTTTTGGTTTGTTGGCTCGTTAGTTTGTTGGTTTGTTGGCTTGTTGGTTTGTTGGTTTGTTGGTTTGTTGACTTGTTGGCTTATTGGTTTGTTGGTTTGTTGGCTAGTTGGTTTGTTGGTTTATTTGTTTGTTGGTTTGTTGGCTTGTTGGTTTGTTGGTTTGTTGGTTTGTTGGCTTGTTGGTTTGTTGGTTTGTTGGTTTGTTGGTTTGTTGGTTTGTTGGTTTGTTGGTTTGTTGGTTTGTTAGTTTGTTTCCTTGCTGGTTTGTTGGTTTGTTGGCTTGTTGGCTTGTTGGTTTGTTGGTTTGTTGGTTTGTTGGTTTGGTGGCTTGTTGGTTTGTTGGTTTGTTGGCTTGTTGGTTTGTTGGTTTGTTTGTTTGTTGGCTTGTTGGCTTGTTGGCTTGTTGGTTTGTTGGCTTGTTGGTTTGTTGGTTTGTTGGTTTGTTGGCTTGTTGCTTTGTTCGTTTGATGGTTTGTTGGTTTGTTGGTTTTTTGGTTTGTTGGTTTGTTGGTTTGTTGGCTTGTTGGCTTGTTGGTTTGTTGGTTTCTTGGCTTGTTGGTTTGTTAGTTTGTTCGTTTGTTGGTTTGTTTGTTTGTTGGTTTGTTACTTTGTTGGTTTGTTGGTTTGTTGGCTTGTTCGCTTGTTGGTTTGTTGGCTTGTTGGTTTGTTAGTTTGTTGGCTTTTTGGTTACTTGGTTTGTTGGTTTGTTGGCTTGTTGGCTTGTTGGTTTGTTGGTTTGTTGGCTTGTTGGTTTGTTAGTTTGTTGGTTTGTTGGCTTGTTAGTTTGTTGGTTTGTTGGTTTGTTGGTTTGTTGGTTTGTTGGTTTTTTGGTTTGTTGGTTTGTTGGTTTGTTGGTTTGTTGGTTTATTTGTTTGTTGGTTTGTTGGCTTGTTGGTTTGTTGGTTTGTTGGTTTGTTGGTTTGTTGCCTTGTTGGTTTGTTGGTTTGTTGGTGTTTTGGTTTGTTGGTTTGTTGGTTTGTTGGTTTGTTGGTTTGTTGGTTTGTTGGTTTGTTGGTTTGTTGGTTTATTGGTTTGTTGGTTTATTTATTTGGTGGTTTGTTGGCTTGTTGGTTTGTTGGCTTGTTGGCTTGCTGGCTTTTTGGTTTGTTAGTTTGTTGGTTTGTTGGTTTGTTGGTTTGTTGGTTTGCTGGTTTGTTGGTTTGTTGGTTTGTTGGTTTGTTGGCTTGTTGGTTTGTTGGTTTATTGGCTTGTTGGCTTGTTAGTTTGTTGGTTTGTTGGTTTGTTTGTTTTTTGGTTTGTTGGCTCGTTTGTTTGTTGGTTTGTTGGCTTGTTGGTTTGTTGGTTTGTTGGTTTGTTGGCTTGTTGGCTTATTGGTTTGTTGGTTTGTTGGCTAGTTGGTTTGTTGGTTTATTTGTTTGTTGGTTTGTTGGCTTGTTGGTTTGTTGGTTTGTTGGTTTGTTGGTTTGTTGGTTTGTTGGTTTGTTGGTTTGTTGGTTTGTTGGTTTGTTGGTTTGTTGGTTTGTTGGTTTGTTGGTTTGTTAGTTTGTTGGCTTGTTGGTTTGTTGGTTTGTTGGCTTGTTGGCTTGTTGGTTTGTTGGTTTGTTGGTTTGTTGGTTTGTTGGCTTGTTGGTTTGTTGGTTTGTTGGCTTGTTGGTTTGTTGGTTTGTTTGTTTGTTGGCTTGTTGGCTTGTTGGTTTGTTGGTTTGTTGGCTTGTTGGTTTGTTGGTTTGTTGGCTTGTTGGTTTGTTGGTTTGTTGGCTTGTTGGCATGTTGGTTTGTTGGTTTGTTGACTTGTTGCTTACTTAGTTTGTTGGTTTGTTGGCATGTTGTTTTGTTGGTTTGTTGGTTTGTTGGCTTGATGGTTTGTTGGTTTCTTGGCTTGTTGGCTTGTTGGTTTGTTGGTTTGTTGGTTTGTTGGCTTGTTGGTTTGTTGGTTTGTTAGCTTGTTGGTTTGTTAGTTTGCTGGTTTGTTGGTTTGTTGGTTTGTTGGTTTGTTGCTTTGTTGGTTTGTTGGTTTGTTGGCTTGTTCGCTTGTTGGTTTGTTGGCTTGTTGGCTTGTTGGTTTGTTGGTTTGTTGGTTTGTTGGTTTGTTGGCTTGTTGGTTTGTTGGTTTGTTGGCTTGTTGGTTTGTTGGTTTGTTTGTTTGTCGGCTTGTTGGCTTGTTTGTTTGTTGGTTTGTTGGTTTGTTTGTTTGTTGGCTTGTTGGCTTGTTGGTTTGTTGGTTTGTTTGTTTGTTGGCTTGTTGGCTTGTTGGTTTGTTAGTTTGTTGGCTTGTTGGTTTGTTGGTTTGTTGGTTTGTTGGCTTGTTGCTTTGTTCGTTTGATGGTTTGTTGGTTTGTTGGTTTTTTGGTTTGTTGGTTTGTTGGTTTGTTGGTTTGTTGGCTTGTTGGTTTGTTGGTTTGTTGGCTTGTTGGCATGTTGGTTTGTTGGTTTGTTGACTTGTTGCTTACTTAGTTTGTTGGTTTGTTGGCATGTTGGTTTGTTGGTTTGTTGGTTTGTTGGCTTGATGGTTTGTTGGTTTGTTGGCTTGTTGGCTTGTTGGTTTGTTGGTTTGTTGGTTTGTTGGCTTGTTGGTTTGTTGGTTTGTTGGCTTGTTGGCTTGTTAGTTTGTTGGTTTGTTGGTTTGTTGGTTTGTTGGTTTGTTGCTTTGTTGGTTTGTTGGTTTGTTGGCTTGTTCGCTTGTTGGTTTGTTGGCTTGTTGGTTTGTTAGTTTGTTGGCTTTTTGGTTACTTGGTTTGTTGGTTTGTTGGCTTGTTGGCTTGTTGGTTTGTTGGTTTGTTGGCTTGTTGGTTTGTTAGTTTGTTGGTTTGTTGGCTTGTTGGCTTGTTGGTTTGTTGGTTTGTTGGTTTGTAAGTTTGTTGGTTTGTTGGTTTTTTGGTTTGTTGGTTTGTTGGTTTGTTGGCTTGTTGGTTTGTTGGTTTGTTGGTTTGTTGGCTTGTTCGCTTGTTGGTTTGTTGGCTTGTTGGTTTGTTAGTTTGTTGGCTTTTTGGTTACTTGGTTTGTTGGTTTGTTGGCTTGTTGGTTTGTTGGTTTGTTGGTTTGTTGGCTTGTTGGTTTGTTAGTTTGTTGGTTTGTTGGCTTGTTAGTTTGTTGGTTTGTTGGTTTGTTGGTTTGTTGGTTTGTTGGTTTTTTGGTTTGTTGGTTTGTTGGTTTGTTGGTTTGTTGGTTTGTTGGTTTATTTGTTTGTTGGTTTGTTGGCTTGTTGGTTTGTTGGTTTGTTGGTTTGTTGGTTTGTTGCCTTGTTGGTTTGTTGGTTTGTTGGTGTTTTGGTTTGTTGGTTTGTTGGTTTGTTGGTTTGTTGGTTTGTTGGTTTGTTGGTTTGTTGGTTTATTTGTTTGTTGGTTTGTTGGTTTGTTGGCTTGTTGGTTTGTTGGCTTGTTGGCTTGCTGGCTTTTTGGTTTGTTGGTTTGTTGGTTTGTTGGTTTGTTGGTTTGTTGGTTTGCTGGTTTGTTGGTTTGTTGGTTTGTTGGTTTGTTGGCTTGTTGGTTTGTTAGTTTATTGGCTTGTTGGCTTGTTGGTTTGTTGGTTTGTTGGTTTGTTGGTTTTTTGGTTTGTTGGCTCGTTAGTTTGTTGGTTTGTTGGCTTGTTGGTTTGTTGGTTTGTTGGTTTGTTGACTTGTTGGCTTATTGGTTTGTTGGTTTGTTGGCTAGTTGGTTTGTTGGTTTATTTGTTTGTTGGTTTGTTGGCTTGTTGGTTTGTTGGTTTGTTGGTTTGTTGGCTTGTTGGTTTGTTGGTTTGTTGGTTTGTTGGTTTGTTGGTTTGTTGGTTTGTTGGTTTGTTGGTTTGTTGGTTTGTTGGTTTGTTAGTTTGTTAGCTTGTTGGTTTGTTGGTTTGTTGGCTTGTTGGCTTGTTGGTTTGTTGGTTTGTTGGTTTTTTGGTTTGTTGGCTTGTTGGTTTGTTGGTTTGTTGGCTTGTTGGTTTGTTGGTTTGTTAGTTTGTTGGCTTGTTGGTTTGTTGGTTTGTTGGCTTGTTGGCTTGTTGGTTTGTTGGTTTGTTGGTTTGTTGGTTTGTTGGCTTGTTGGTTTGTTGGTTTGTTGGTTTGTTGGCTTGTTGCTTTGTTCGTTTGTTGGTTTGTTGGTTTGTTAGTTTGTTGGCTTGTTGGTTTGTTGGTTTGTTGGCTTGTTGGCTTGTTGGTTTGTTGGTTTGTTGGTTTGTTGGTTTGTTGGCTTGTTGGTTTGTTGGTTTGTTGGCTTGTTGGTTTGTTGGTTTGTTTGTTTGTTGGCTTGTTGGCTTGTTGGTTTGTTGGTTTGTTGGTTTGTTGGTTTGTTGGTTTGTTAGTTTGTTGGCTTGTTGGTTTGTTGGTTTGTTGGTTTGTTGGTTTGTTGGTTTTTTGGTTTGTTGGTTTGTTGGTTTGTTGGTTTGTTGGTTTATTTGTTTGTTGGTTTGTTGGCTTGTTGGTTTGTTGGTTTGTTGGTTTGTTGGTTTGTTGCCTTGTTGGTTTGTTGGTTTGTTGGTGTTTTGGTTTGTTGGTTTGTTGGTTTGTTGGTTTGTTGGTTTGTTGCCTTGTTGGTTTGTTGGTTTGTTGGTGTTTTGGTTTGTTGGTTTGTTGGTTTGTTGGTTTGTTGGTTTGTTGGTTTGTTGGTTTATTTGTTTGTTGGTTTGTTGGTTTGTTGGCTTGTTGGTTTGTTGGCTTGTTGGCTTGCTGGCTTTTTGGTTTGTTGGTTTGTTGGTTTGTTGGTTTGTTGGTTTGTTGGTTTGCTGGTTTGTTGGTTTGTTGGTTTGTTGGTTTGTTGGCTTGTTGGTTTGTTAGTTTATTGGCTTGTTGGCTTGTTGGTTTGTTGGTTTGTTGGTTTGTTGGTTTTTTGGTTTGTTGGCTCGTTAGTTTGTTGGTTTGTTGGCTTGTTGGTTTGTTGGTTTGTTGGTTTGTTGACTTGTTGGCTTATTGGTTTGTTGGTTTGTTGGCTAGTTGGTTTGTTGGTTTATTTGTTTGTTGGTTTGTTGGCTTGTTGGTTTGTTGGTTTGTTGGTTTGTTGGCTTGTTGGTTTGTTGGTTTGTTGGTTTGTTGGTTTGTTGGTTTGTTGGTTTGTTGGTTTGTTGGTTTGTTGGTTTGTTGGTTTGTTAGTTTGTTGGCTTGTTGGTTTGTTGGTTTGTTGGCTTGTTGGCTTGTTGGTTTGTTGGTTTGTTGGTTTGTTGGTTTGTTGGCTTGTTGGTTTGTTGGTTTGTTGGCTTGTTGGCTTGTTGGTTTGTTGGTTTGTTTGTTTGTTGGCTTGTTGGCTTGTTGGTTTGTTGGTTTGTTGGTTTGTTGGCTTGTTGGTTTGTTGGTTTGTTGGTTTGTTGGCTTGTTGCTTTGTTCGTTTGATGGTTTGTTGGTTTGTTGGTTTTTTGGTTTGTTGGTTTGTTGGTTTGTTGGCTTGTTGGCTTGTTGGTTTGTTGGTTTCTTGGCTTGTTGGTTTGTTAGTTTGTTAATTTGTTGGCTTGTTGGCTTGTTGGTTTGTTGGTTTTTTGGTTTGTTGGTTTGTTGGTTTGTTGGTTTGTTGGTTTGTTGGTTTATTTGTTTGTTGGTTTGTTGGCTTGTTGGTTTGTTGGTTTGTTGGTTTGTTGGCTTGTTGGTTTGTTGGTTTGTTGGTTTTTTGGTTTGTTGGTTTGTTGGTTTGTTGGTTAATTTGTTTATTGGTTTGTTGGATTGTTGGTTTGTTGGTTTGTTGGTTTGTTGGGTTGTTGGTTTGTTGGTTTGTTGGCTTGTTGGCATGTTGGTTTGTTGGTTTGTTGACTTGTTGCTTACTTAGTTTGTTGGTTTGTTGGCATGTTGGTTTGTTGGTTTGTTGGTTTGTTGGCTTGATGGTTTGTTGGTTTGTTGGCTTGTTGGCTTGTTGGTTTGTTGGTTTGTTGGTTTGTTGGCTTGTTGGTTTGTTGGTTTGTTGGCTTGTTGGTTTGTTAGTTTGTTGGTTTGTTGGTTTGTTGGTTTGTTGGTTTGTTGGTTTGTTGCTTTGTTGGTTTGTTGGTTTGTTGGCTTGTTCGCTTGTTGGTTTGTTGGCTTGTTGGTTTGTTAGTTTGTTGGCTTTTTGGTTACTTGGTTTGTTGGTTTGTTGGCTTGTTGGCTTGTTGGTTTGTTGGTTTGTTGGCTTGTTGGTTTGTTAGTTTGTTGGTTTGTTGGCTTGTTGGCTTGTTGGTTTGTTGGTTTGTTGGTTTGTAAGTTTGTTGGTTTGTTGGTTTTTTGGTTTGTTGGTTTGTTGGTTTGTTGGCTTGTTGGTTGGTTGGTTTGTTGGCTTGTTGGCTTCTTGGTTTGTTGGTTTGTTGGCTTGTAGGCTTGTTGGTTTGTTGGTTTGTTGGTTTATTGGTTTGTTGCTTTGTTGGTTTGTTGGTTTGTTGGCTTGTTGGCTTGTTGGTTTGTTAGTTTGTTGGCTTTTTGGTTACTTGGTTTGTTGGTTTGTTGGTTTGTTAGCTTGTTGGTTTGTTGGCTTGTTGGTTTGTTTGTTTGTTGGTTTGTTGGCTTGTTGGCTTGTTGGCTTGTTGGTTTGTTGGTTTGTTGGTTTGTTGGTTTGTTGGTTTGTTGGTTTGTTGGTTTGTTGGTTTTTTGGTTTGTTGGTTTATTTGTTTGTTGGTTTGTTGGCTTGTTGGTTTGTTGGTTTGTTGGTTTGTTGGTTTGTTGGCTTGTTGGTTTGTTGGTTTGTTGGTTTGTTGGTTTGTTGGTTTGTTGGTTTGTTGGTTTGTTGGTTTGTTGGTTTGTTGGCTTGTTGGTTTGTTGGTTTGTTGGCTTGTTGGCTTGTTGGTTTGTTGGTTTGTTGGTTTGTTGGTTTGTTGGCTTGTTGGTTTGTTGGTTTGTTGGTTTGTTGGTTTGTTGGCTTGTTGGTTTGTTGGTTTGTTGGCTTGTTGGTTTGTTGGTTTGTTTGTTTGTTGGCTTGTTGGCTTGTTGGTTTGTTGGTTTGTTGGCTTGTTGGTTTGTTGGTTTGTTGGTTTGTTGGCTTGTTGCTTTGTTCGTTTGATGGTTTGTTGGTTTGTTGGTTTGTTGGTTTGTTGGTTTGTTGGTTTGTTGGTTTGTTGGTTTGTTGGTTTGTTGGTTTGTTGGTTTGTTGGTTTGTTGGCTTGTTGGTTTGTTGGTTTTTTTTGGCTTGTTGGCTTGTTGGTTTGTTGGTTTGTTGGTTTGTTGGTTTGGTGGCTTGTTGGTTTGTTGGTTTGTTGGCTTGTTGGTTTGTTGGTTTGTTTGTTTGTTGGCTTGTTGGCTTGTTGGTTTGTTGGTTTGTTGGCTTGTTGGTTTGTTGGTTTGTTGATTTGTTGGCTTGTTGCTTTGTTCGTTTGATGGTTTGTTGATTTGTTGGTTTTTTGGTTTGTTGGTTTGTTGGTTTGTTGGCTTGTTGGCTTGTTGGTTTGTTGGTTTCTTGGCTTGTTGGTTTGTTAGTTTGTTAATTGTTGGCTTGTTGGTTTGTTGGTTTATTTGTTTGTTGGTTTGTTGGCTTGTTGGTTTGTTGGTTTGTTGGTTTGTTGGCTTGTTGGTTTGTTGGTTTGTTGGTTTTTTGGTTTGTTGGTTTGTTGGTTTATTGGTTTATTTGTTTGTTGGTTTGTTGGTTTGTTGGTTTGTTGGTTTATTTGTTTGTTGGTTTGTTGGTTTGTTGGTTTGTTGGCTTGTTGACTTGTTGGTTTGTTGGTTTGTTGACTTGTTGTTTACTTAGTTTGTTGGTTTGTTGGCATGTTGGTTTGTTGGTTTGTTGGTTTGTTGGCTTGATGGTTTGTTGGTTTGTTGGCTTGTTGGCTTGTTGGTTTGTTGGTTTGTTGGTTTAATGGCATGTTGGTTTGTTGGTTTGTTGGCTTGTTGGTTTGTTAGTTTTTTGGTTTGTTGGTTTGTTGGTTTGTTGGTTTGTTGGTTTGTTGCTTTGTTGGTTTGTTGGTTTGTTGGCTTGTTCGCTTGTTGGTTTGTTAGCTTGTTGGTTTGTTAGTTTGTTAGCTTTTTGGTTACTTGGTTTGTTGGTTTGTTGGCTTGTTGGCTTGTTGGTTTGTTGGTTTGTTGGCTTGTTGGTTTGTTAGTTTGTTAGTTTGTTTTCTTGTTGGCTTGTTGGTTTGTTGGTTTGTTGGTTTGTAAGTTTGTTGGTTTGTTGGTTTTTTGGTTTGTTGGTTTGTTGGTTTGTTGGCTTGTTGGTTTGTTGGTTTGTTGGCTTGTTGGCTTCTTGGTTTGTTGGTTTGTTGGCTTGTTGGCTTGCTGGTTTGTTGGTTTGTTGGTTTGTTGGTTTGTTGCTTTGTTGGTTTGTTGGTTTGTTGGCTTGTTGGCTTGTTGGTTTGTTAGTCTGTTGGCTTTTTTGTTACTTGGTTTGTTGGTTTGTTGGTTTGTTGGCTTGTTGGTTTGTTGGCTTGTTGGTTTGTTTGTTTGTTGGTTTGTTGGCTTGTTGGCTTGTTGGTTTTTTGGTTTGTTGGTTTATTTGTTTGTTGGTTTGTTGGCTTGTTGGTTTGTTGGTTTGTTGGTTTGTTGGTTTGTTGGCTTGTTGGTTTGTTGGTTTGTTGGTTTTTTGGCTTATTGGCTTGTTTGTTTGTTGGTTTGTTGGCTTGTTGGCTTGTTGCTTTGTTCGTTTGATGGTTTGTTGGTTTGTTGGTTTTTTGGTTTGTTGGTTTGTTGGTTTGTTGGATTGTTGGTTTGTTGGTTTGTTGGCTTGTTGGTTTGTTAGTTTGTTGGTTTGTTGGCTTGTTGGCTTGTTGGTTTGTTGGTTTTTTGGTTTGTTGGTTTGTTGGTTTGTTGGTTTGTTGGTTTGTTGGTTTGTTGGTTTATTTGTTTGTTGGTTTGTTGGCTTGTTGGTTTGTTGGTTTGTTGGTTTGTTGGTTTGTTGGCTTGTTGGTTTGTTGGTTTGTTGGTTTGTTGGTTTTTTGGTTTTGTTGGTTTGTTGGTTTGTTGGTTTGTTGGCTTGTTGGTTTATTGGTTTGTTGGTCTGTTGGCTTGTTGGTTTGTTGGTTTGTTGGTTTGTTGGCTTGTTGGCTTGTTGGTTTGTTGGTTTGTTGGCTTGTTGGCTTGTTGGTTTGTTGGTTTGTTGGTTTGTTGGCTTGTTGGTTTGTTGGTTTGTTGGTTTGTTGGTTTGTTGGCTTGTTGGTTTGTTAGTTTATTTGTTTGTTGGTTTGTTGGCTTGTTGGCTTGTTGGTTTGTTGGTTTGTTGGTTTGTTGGCTTGTTGGTTTGTTGGTTTGTTGGTTTGTTGGTTTGTTGGTTTGTTGGTTTGTTGGTTTATTTGTTTGTTGGTTTTTTGGCTTGTTGGTTTGTTGGTTTGTTGGCTTGTTGGCTTGTTGGTTTGTTCGTTGTTGGTTTGTTGGTTTGTTGGTTTGTTGGTTTGTTGATTTGTTGGCTTGTTGGTTTGTTGGTTTGTTGGCTTGTTGGCTTGTTGGTTTATTGGTTTGTTGGTTTGTTGGTTTGTTGGCTTGTTGGCTTGATGGTTTGTTGGTTTGTTGGCTTGTTGGCTTGTTGGTTTGTTGGTTTGTTGGTTTGTTGGCTTGATGGTTTGTTGGTTTGTTGGCTTGTTGGCTTGTTGGTTTGTTGGTTTGTTGGTTTGTTGGCATGTTGGTTTGTTGGTTTGTTGGCTTGTTGGTTTGTTAGTTTGTTGGTTTGTTGGTTTGTTGGTTTGTTGGTTTGTTGGTTTGTTGCTTTGTTGGTTTGTTGGTTTGTTCGCTTGTTCGCTTGTTGGTTTGTTAGCTTTTTGGTTTGTTAGTTTGTTAGCTTTTTGGTTACTTGGTTTGTTGGTTTGTTGGCTTGTTGGCTTGTTGGTTTGTTGGTTTGTTGGCTTGTTGGTTTGTTAGTTTGTTGGTTTGTTGGCTTGTTGGCTTGTTGGTTTGTTGGTTTGTTGGTTTGTAAGTTTGTTGGTTTGTTGGTTTTTTGGTTTGTTGGTTTGTTGGTTTGTTGGTTTGTTGGCTTGTTGGTTTGTTGGTTTGTTGGCTTGTTGGCTTCTTGGTTTGTTGGTTTGTTGGCTTGTTGGCTTGCTGGTTTGTTGGTTTCTTGGTTTGTTGGTTTGTTGCTTTGATGGTTTGTTGGTTTGTTGGCTTGTTGGCTTGTTGGTTTGTTAGTTTGTTGGCTTTTTGGTTACTTGGTTTGTTGGTTTGTTGGTTTGTTGGCTTGTTGGTTTGTTGGCTTGTTGGTTTGTTTGTTTGTTAGTTTGTTGGCTTGTTGGCTTGTTGGCTTGTTGGTTTGTTGGTTTGTTGGTTTGTTGGTTTGTTGGTTTGTTGGTTTGTTGGTTTGTTAGTTTTTTGGTTTGTTGGTTTATTTGTTTGTTGGTTTGTTGGCTTGTTGGTTTGTTGGTTTGTTGGTTTGTTGGTTTGTTGGCTTGTTGGTTTGTTGGTTTGTTGGTTTTTTGGCTTATTGGCTTGTTTGTTTTTTGGTTTGTTGGCTTGTTGGCTTGTTGCTTTGTTCGTTTGATGGTTTGTTGGTTTGTTGGTTTTTTGGTTTGTTGGTTTGTTGGTTTGTTGGCTTGTTGGTTTGTTGGTTTGTTGGCTTGTTGGTTTGTTAGTTTGTTGGTTTGTTGGCTTGTTGGCTTGTTGGTTTGTTGGTTTTTTGGTTTGTTGGTTTGTTGGTTTGTTGGTTTGTTGGTTTGTTGGTTTATTTGTTTGTTGGTTTGTTGGCTTGTTGGTTTGTTGGTTTGTTGGTTTGTTGGCTTGTTGGTTTGTTGGTTTGTTGGTTTTTTGGTTTTGTTGGTTTGTTGGTTTGTTGGTTTGTTGTTTTGTTGATTTATTTGTTTGTTGGCTTGTTGGCTTGTTGGTTTGTTGGTTTGTTGGCTTGTTGGCTTGTTGGTTTGTTGGTTTGTTGGTTTGTTGGCTTGTTGGTTTGTTGGTTTGTTGGTTTGTTGGTTTGTTGGCTTGTTGGTTTGTTAGTTTGTTGGTTTGTTGGTTTGTTGGTTTGTTGGTTTGTTGGTTTGTTGGTTTGTTGGTTTGTTGGTTTATTTGTTTATTTGTTTGTTGGTTTTTTGGCTTGTTGATTTGTTGGTTTGTTGGCTTGTTGGCTTGTTGGTTTGTTCGTTGTTGGTTTGTTGCTTTGTTGGTTTGTTGGTTTGTTGATTTGTTGGCTTGTTGGTTTGTTGGTTTGTCGGCTTGTTGGCTTGTTGGTTTATTGGTTTGTTGGTTTGTTGGTTTGTTGGCTTGTTGGTTTTTTGGTTTGTTGGCTTGTTGGTTTGTTGGTTTGTTGGTTTGTTGGCTTGTGTGCTTATTGGTTTGTTGGTTTGTTGGCTTATTGTTTGTTGGTTTGTTGGCTTGTTGGCTTGTTGCTTTGTTCGTTTGATGGTTTGTTGGTTTGTTGGTTTTTTGGTTTGTTGGTTTGTTGGTTTGTTGGCTTGTTGGCTTGTTGGTTTGTTGGTTTGTTGGCTTGTTGGTTTGTTAGTTTGTTGGTTTGCTGGTTTGTTGGTTTTTTGGCTTATTGGCTTGTTTGTTTTTTGGTTTGTTGGCTTGTTGGCTTGTTGCTTTGTTCGTTTGATGGTTTGTTGGTTTGTTGGTTTTTTGGTTTGTTGGTTTGTTGGTTTGTTGGCTTGTTGGTTTGTTGGTTTGTTGGCTTGTTGGTTTGTTAGTTTGTTGGTTTGTTGGCTTGTTGGCTTGTTGGTTTGTTGGTTTTTTGGTTTGTTGGTTTGTTGGTTTGTTGGTTTGTTGGTTTGTTGGTTTATTTGTTTGTTGGTTTGTTGGCTTTTTGGTTTGTTGGTTTGTTGGTTTGTTGGCTTGTTGGTTTGTTGGTTTGTTGGTTTTTTGGTTTTGTTGGTTTGTTGGTTTGTTGGTTTGTTGTTTTGTTGATTTATTTGTTTGTTGGCTTGTTGGCTTGTTGATTTGTTGGTTTGTTGGCTTGTTGGCTTGTTGGTTTGTTGGTTTGTTGGTTTGTTGGCTTGTTGGTTTGTTGGTTTGTTGGTTTGTTGGTTTGTTGGCTTGTTGGTTTGTTAGTTTGTTGGTTTGTTGGTTTGTTGGTTTGTTGGTTTGTTGGTTTGTTGGTTTGTTGGTTTGTTGGTTTATTTGTTTATTTGTTTGTTGGTTTTTTGGCTTGTTGGTTTGTTGGTTTGTTGGCTTGTTGGCTTGTTGGTTTGTTCGTTGTTGGTTTGTTGCTTTGTTGGTTTGTTGGTTTGTTGATTTGTTGGCTTGTTGGTTTGTTGGTTTGTTGGCTTGTTGGCTTGTTGGTTTATTGGTTTGTTGGTTTGTTGGTTTGTTGGCTTGTTGGTTTGTTGGTTTGTTGGCTTGTTGGTTTGTTGGTTTGTTGGTTTGTTGGCTTGTGTGCTTATTGGTTTGTTGGTTTGTTGGCCTATTGTTTGTTGGTTTGTTGGCTTGTTGGCTTGTTGCTTTGTTCGTTTGATGGTTTGTTGGTTTGTTGGTTTTTTGGTTTGTTGGTTTGTTGGTTTGTTGGCTTGTTGGCTTGTTGGTTTGTTGGTTTGTTGGCTTGTTGGTTTGTTAGTTTGTTGGTTTGTTGGATTGTTGGCTTGTTGGTTTGTTGGTTTTTTGGTTTGTTGGTTTGTTGGTTTGTTGGTTTGTTGGTTTGTTTGTTTGTTGGTTTATTTGTTTGTTGGTTTGTTGGCTTGTTGGTTTGTTGGTTTGTTGGTTAGTTGGCTTGTTGGTTTGTTGGTTTGTTGGTTTGTTGGTTTTTTAGTTTGTTGGTTTGTTGGTTTGTTGGTTTGTTGATTTGTTGGTTTATTTGTTTGTTGGTTTGTTGGCTTGTTGGTTTGTTGGTTTGTTGGTTTGTTGGCTTGTTGGTTTGTTGGTTTGTTGGCTTGTTGGTTACTTAGTTTGTTGGTTTGTTGGCATGTTGGTTAGTTGGTTTGTTGGTATGTTGGCTTGTTGGTTTGTTGGTTTGTTGGCTTGTTGGCTTGTTGGTTTGTTGGTTTGTTGGCTTGTTGGTTTGTTGGTTTGTTTGTTTGTTGGCTTGTTGGCTTGTTGGTTTGTTGGTTTGTTGGCTTGTTGGTTTGTTGGTTTGTTGATTTGTTGGCTTGTTGCTTTGTTCGTTTGATGGTTTGTTGATTTGTTGGTTTTTTGGTTTGTTGGTTTGTTGGTTTGTTGGCTTGTTGGCTTGTTGGTTTGTTGGTTTCTTGGCTTGTTGGTTTGTTAGTTTGTTAATTTGTTGGCTTGTTGGCTTGTTGGTTTGTTGGTTTGTTGGTTTGTTGGTTTATTTGTTTGTTGGTTTGTTGGCTTGTTGGTTTGTTGGTTTGTTGGTTTGTTGGCTTGTTGGTTTGTTGGTTTGTTGGTTTTTTGGTTTGTTGGTTTGTTGGTTTGTTGGTTTATTTGTTTGTTGGTTTGTTGGTTTGTTGGTTTGTTGGTTTATTTGTTTGTTGGTTTGTTGGTTTGTTGGTTTGTTGGCTTGTTGGCTTGTTGGTTTGTTGGTTTGTTGACTTGTTGCTTACTTAGTTTGTTGGTTTGTTGGCATGTTGGCTTGTTGGTTTGTTGGTTTGTTGGTTTGTTGGCATGTTGGTTTGTTGGTTTGTTGGCTTGTTGGTTTGTTAGTTTGTTGGTTTGTTGGTTTGTTGGTTTGTTGGTTTGTTGGTTTGTTGCTTTGTTGGTTTGTTGGTTTGTTGGCTTGTTCGCTTGTTGGTTTGTTAGCTTGTTGGTTTGTTAGTTTGTTGGTTTGTTTTCTTGTTGGCTTGTTGGTTTGTTGGTTTGTTGGCTTGTTGGTTTGTTAGTTTGTTGGTTTGTTTTCTTGTTGGCTTGTTGGTTTGTTGGTTTGTTGGTTTGTAAGTTTGTTGGTTTGTTGGTTTTTTTGTTTGTTGGTTTGTTGGTTTGTTGGCTTGTTGGTTTGTTGGTTTGTTGGCTTGTTGGCTTCTTGGTTTGTTGGTTTGTTGGCTTGTTGGCTTGCTGGTTTGTTGGTTTGTTGGTTTGTTGGTTTGTTGCTTTGTTGGTTTGTTGGTTTGTTGGCTTGTTGGCTTGTTGGTTTGTTAGTTTGTTGGCTTTTTGGTTACTTGGTTTGTTGGTTTGTTGGTTTGTTGGCTTGTTGGTTTGTTGGCTTGTTGGTTTGTTTGTTTGTTGGTTTGTTGGCTTGTTGGCTTGTTGGTTTTTTGGTTTGTTGGTTTATTTGTTTGTTGGTTTGTTGGCTTGTTGGTTTGTTGGTTTGTTGGTTTGTTGGTTTGTTGGCTTGTTGGTTTGTTGGTTTGTTGGTTTTTTGGCTTATTGGCTTGTTTGTTTGTTGGTTTGTTGGCTTGTTGGCTTGTTGCTTTGTTCGTTTGATGGTTTGTTGGTTTGTTGGTTTTTTGGTTTGTTGGTTTGGTGGTTTGTTGGATTGTTGGTTTATTGGTTTGTTGGCTTGTTGGTTTGTTAGTTTGTTGGTTTGTTGGCTTGTTGGCTTGTTGGTTTGTTGGTTTTTTGGTTTGTTGGTTTGTTGGTTTGTTGGTTTGTTGGTTTGTTGGTTTGTTGGTTTATTTGTTTGTTGGTTTGTTGGCTTGTTGGTTTGTTGGTTTGTTGGTTTGTTGGTTTGTTGGCTTGTTGGTTTGTTGGTTTGTCGGTTTGTTGGTTTTTTGGTTTTGTTGGTTTGTTGGTTTGTTGGTTTGTTGTTTTGTTGATTTATTTGTTTGTTGGTTTGTTGGCTTGTTGGTTTATTGGTTTGTTGGTCTGTTGGCTTGTTGGTTTGTTGGTTTGTTGGTTTGTTGGCTTGTTGGCTTGTTGGTTTGTTGGTTTGTTGGCTTGTTGGCTTGTTGGTTTGTTGGTTTGTTGGTTTGTTGGCTTGTTGGTTTGTTGGTTTGTTGGTTTGTTGGTTTGTTGGCTTGTTGGTTTGTTAGTTTGTTGGTTTGTTGGTTTGTTGGTTTGTTGGTTTGTTGGTTTGTTGGTTTGTTGGTTTATTTGTTTGTTGGTTTTTTGGCTTGTTGGTTTGTTGGTTTGTTGGCTTGTTGGCTTGTTGGTTTGTTCGTTGTTGGTTTGTTGGTTTGTTGGTTTGTTGGTTTGTTGATTTGTTGGCTTGTTGGTTTGTTGGTTTGTTGGCTTGTTGGCTTGTTGGTTTATTGGTTTGTTGGTTTGTTGGTTTGTTGGCTTGTTGGCTTGATGGTTTGTTGGTTTGTTGGCTTGTTGGTTTGTTGGTTTGTTGGTTTGTTGGCTTGATGGTTTGTTGGTTTGTTGGCTTGTTGGCTTGTTGGTTTGTTGGTTTGTTGGTTTGTTGGCATGTTGGTTTGTTGGTTTGTTGGCTTGTTGGTTTGTTAGTTTGTTGGTTTGTTGGTTTGTTGGTTTGTTGGTTTGTTGGTTTGTTGCTTTGTTGGTTTGTTGGTTTGTTGGCTTGTTCGCTTGTTGGTTTGTTAGCTTTTTGGTTTGTTAGTTTGTTAGCTTTTTGGTTACTTGGTTTGTTGGTTTGTTGGCTTGTTGGCTTGTTGGTTTGTTGGTTTGTTGGCTTGTTGGTTTGTTAGTTTGTTGGTTTGTTGGCTTGTTGGCTTGTTGGTTTGTTGGTTTGTTGGTTTGTAAGTTTGTTGGTTTGTTGGTTTTTTGGTTTGTTGGTTTGTTGGTTTGTTGGTTTGTTGGCTTGTTGGTTTGTTGGTTTGTTGGCTTGTTGGCTTCTTGGTTTGTTGGTTTGTTGGCTTGTTGGCTTGCTGGTTTGTTGGTTTCTTGGTTTGTTGGTTTTTTGCTTTGATGGTTTGTTGGTTTGTTGGCTTGTTGGCTTGTTGGTTTGTTAGTTTGTTGGCTTTTTGGTTACTTGGTTTGTTGGTTTGTTGGTTTGTTGGCTTGTTGGTTTGTTGGTTTGTTGGTTTGTTGCTTTGTTGGTTTGTTGGTTTGTTTGTTTGTTAGTTTGTTGGCTTGTTGGCTTGTTGGCTTATTGGTTTGTTGGTTTGTTGGTTTGTTGGTTTGTTGGTTTGTTGGTTTGTTGGTTTGTTAGTTTTTTGGTTTGTTGGTTTATTTGTTTGTTGGTTTGTTGGCTTGTTGGTTTGTTGGTTTGTTGGTTTGTTGGTTTGTTGGCTTGTTGGTTTGTTGGTTTGTTGGTTTTTTGGCTTATTGGCTTGTTTGTTTGTTGGTTTGTTGGCTTGTTGGCTTGTTGCTTTGTTCGTTTGATGGTTTGTTGGTTTGTTGGTTTTTTGGTTTGTTGGTTTGTTGGTTTGTTGGCTTGTTGGTTTGTTGGTTTGTTGGCTTGTTGGTTTGTTAGTTTGTTGGTTTGTTGGCTTGTTGGCTTGTTGGTTTGTTGGTTTTTTGGTTTGTTGGTTTGTTGGTTTGTTGGTTTGTTGGTTTGTTGGTTTATTTGTTTGTTGGTTTGTTGGCTTGTTGGTTTGTTGGTTTGTTGGTTTGTTGGTTTGTTGGCTTGTTGGTTTGTTGGTTTGTTGGTTTTTTGGTTTTGTTGGTTTGTTGGTTTGTTGGTTTGTTGTTTTGTTGATTTATTTGTTTGTTGGTTTGTTGGCTTGTTGGTTTATTGGTTTGTTGGTTTGTTGGCTTGTTGGTTTGTTGGTTTGTTGGTTTGTTGGCTTGTTGGCTTGTTGGTTTGTTGGTTTGTTGGCTTGTTGGCTTGTTGGTTTGTTGGTTTGTTGGTTTGTTGGTTTGTTGGCTTGTTGGTTTGTTGGTTTGTTGGTTTGTTGGTTTGTTGGCTTGTTGGTTTGTTAGTTTGTTGGTTTGTTGGTTTGTTGGTTTGTTGGTTTGTTGGTTTGTTGGTTTGTTGGTTTGTTGGTTTGTTGGTTTATTTGTTTATTTGTTTGTTGGTTTTTTGGCTTGTTGGTTTGTTGGTTTGTTGGTTTGTTGGTTTGTTGGTTTGTTGGTTTATTTGTTTATTTGTTTGTTGGTTTTTTGGCTTGTTGGTTTGTTGGTTTGTTGGCTTGTTGGCTTGTTGGTTTGTTCGTTGTTGGTTTGTTGCTTTGTTGGTTTGTTGGTTTGTTGATTTGTTGGCTTGTTGGTTTGTTGGTTTGTTGGTTTATTTGTTTGTTGGTTTATTTGTTTATTTGTTTGTTGGTTTTTTGGCTTGTTGGTTTGTTGGTTTATTGGCTTGTTGGCTTGTTGTTTTGTTCGTTGTTGGTTTGTTGCTTTGTTGGTTTGTTAGTTTGTTAATTTGTTGGCTTGTTGGCTTGTTGGTTTGTTGGTTTGTTGGTTTGTTGGTTTATTTGTTTGTTGGTTTGTTGGCTTGTTGGTTTGTTGGTTTGTTGGTTTGTTGGCTTGTTGGTTTGTTGGTTTGTTGGTTTTTTGGTTTGTTGGTTTGTTGGTTTGTTGGTTTATTTGTTTGTTGGTTTGTTGGTTTGTTGGTTTGTTGGTTTATTTGTTTGTTGGTTTGTTGGTTTGTTGGTTTGTTGGCTTGTTGGCTTGTTGGTTTGTTGGTTTGTTGACTTGTTGCTTACTTAGTTTGTTGGTTTGTTGGCATGTTGGCTTGTTGGTTTGTTGGTTTGTTGGTTTGTTGGCATGTTGGTTTGTTGGTTTGTTGGCTTGTTGGTTTGTTAGTTTGTTGGTTTGTTGGTTTGTTGGTTTGTTGGTTTGTTGGTTTGTTGCTTTGTTGGTTTGTTGGTTTGTTGGCTTGTTCGCTTGTTGGTTTGTTAGCTTGTTGGTTTGTTAGTTTGTTAGCTTTTTGGTTACTTGGTTTGTTGGTTTGTTGGCTTGTTGGCTTGTTGGTTTGTTGGTTTGTTGGCTTGTTGGTTTGTTAGTTTGTTGGTTTGTTTTCTTGTTGGCTTGTTGGTTTGTTGGTTTGTTGGTTTGTAAGTTTGTTGGTTTGTTGGTTTTTTGGTTTGTTGGTTTGTTGGTTTGTTGGCTTGTTGGTTTGTTGGTTTGTTGGCTTGTTGGCTTCTTGGTTTGTTGGTTTGTTGGCTTGTTGGCTTGCTGGTTTGTTGGTTTGTTGGTTTGTTGGTTTGTTGCTTTGTTGGTTTGTTGGTTTGTTGGCTTGTTGGCTTGTTGGTTTGTTAGTTTGTTGGCTTTTTGGTTACTTGGTTTGTTGGTTTGTTGGTTTGTTGGCTTGTTGGTTTGTTGGCTTGTTGGTTTGTTTGTTTGTTGGTTTGTTGGCTTGTTGGCTTGTTGGTTTTTTGGTTTGTTGGTTTATTTGTTTGTTGGTTTGTTGGCTTGTTGGTTTGTTGGTTTGTTGGTTTGTTGGTTTGTTGGCTTGTTGGTTTGTTGGTTTGTTGGTTTTTTGGCTTATTGGCTTGTTTGTTTGTTGGTTTGTTGGCTTGTTGGCTTGTTGCTTTGTTCGTTTGATGGTTTGTTGGTTTGTTGGTTTTTTGGTTTGTTGGTTTGTTGGTTTGTTGGATTGTTGGTTTGTTGGTTTGTTGGCTTGTTGGTTTGTTAGTTTGTTGGTTTGTTGGCTTGTTGGCTTGTTGGTTTGTTGGTTTTTTGGTTTGTTGGTTTGTTGGTTTGTTGGTTTGTTGGTTTGTTGGTTTATTTGTTTGTTGGTTTGTTGGCTTGTTGGTTTGTTGGTTTTTTGGTTTGTTGGTTTGTTGGCTTGTTGGTTTGTTGGTTTGTCGGTTTGTTGGTTTTTTGGTTTTGTTGGTTTGTTGGTTTGTTGGTTTGTTGTTTTGTTGATTTATTTGTTTGTTGGTTTGTTGGCTTGTTGGTTTATTGGTTTGTTGGTCTGTTGGCTTGTTGGTTTGTTGGTTTGTTGGTTTGTTGGCTTGTTGGCTTGTTGGTTTGTTGGTTGGTTGGCTTGTTGGCTTGTTGGTTTGTTGGTTTGTTGGTTTGTTGGCTTGTTGGTTTGTTGGTTTGTTGGTTTGTTGGTTTGTTGGCTTGTTGGTTTGTTAGTTTGTTGGTTTGTTGGTTTGTTGGTTTGTTGGTTTGTTGGTTTGTTGGTTTGTTGGTTTATTTGTTTGTTGGTTTGTTGGTTTGTTGGTTTGTTGGCTTGTTGGCTTGATGGTTTGTTGGTTTGTTGGCTTGTTGGTTTGTTGGTTTGTTGGTTTGTTGGCTTGATGGTTTGTTGGTTTGTTGGCTTGTTGGCTTGTTGGTTTGTTGGTTTGTTGGTTTGTTGGCATGTTGGTTTGTTGGTTTGTTGGCTTGTTGGTTTGTTAGTTTGTTGGTTTGTTGGTTTGTTGGTTTGTTGGTTTGTTGGTTTGTTGCTTTGTTGGTTTGTTGGTTTGTTGGCTTGTTCGCTTGTTGGTTTGTTAGCTTTTTGGTTTGTTAGTTTGTTAGCTTTTTGGTTACTTGGTTTGTTGGTTTGTTGGCTTGTTGGCTTGTTGGTTTGTTGGTTTGTTGGCTTGTTGGTTTGTGAGTTTGTTGGTTTGTTGGCTTGTTGGCTTGTTGGTTTGTTGGTTTGTTGGTTTGTAAGTTTGTTGGTTTGTTGGTTTTTTGGTTTGTTGGTTTGTTGGTTTGTTGGTTTGTTGGCTTGTTGGTTTGTTGGTTTGTTGACTTGTTGGCTTCTTGGTTTGTTGGTTTGTTGGCTTGTTGGCTTGCTGGTTTGTTGGTTTCTTGGTTTGTTGGTTTGTTGCTTTGATGGTTTGTTGGTTTGTTGGCTTGTTGGCTTGTTGGTTTGTTAGTTTGTTGGCTTTTTGGTTACTTGGTTTGTTGGTTTGTTGGTTTGTTGGCTTGTTGGTTTGTTGGCTTGTTGGTTTGTTTGTTTGTTAGTTTGTTGGCTTGTTGGCTTGTTGGCTTGTTGGTTTGTTGGTTTGTTGGTTTGTTGGTTTGTTGGTTTGTTGGTTTGTTGGTTTGTTAGTTTTTTGGTTTGTTGGTTTATTTGTTTGTTGGTTTGTTGGCTTGTTGGTTTGTTGGTTTGTTGGTTTGTTGGTTTGTTGGCTTGTTGGTTTGTTGGTTTGTTGGTTTTTTGGCTTATTGGCTTGTTTGTTTGTTGGTTTGTTGGCTTGTTGGCTTGTTGCTTTGTTCGTTTGATGGTTTGTTGGTTTGTTGGTTTTTTGGTTTGTTGGTTTGTTGGTTTGTTGGCTTGTTGGTTTGTTGGTTTGTTGGCTTGTTGGTTTGTTAGTTTGTTGGTTTGTTGGCTTGTTGGCTTGTTGGTTTGTTGGTTTTTTGGTTTGTTGGTTTGTTGGTTTGTTGGTTTGTTGGTTTGTTGGTTTATTTGTTTGTTGGTTTGTTGGCTTGTTGGTTTGTTGGTTTGTTGGTTTGTTGGCTTGTTGGTTTGTTGATTTGTTGGTTTTTTGGTTTTGTTGGTTTGTTGGTTTGTTGGTTTGTTGTTTTGTTGATTTATTTGTTTGTTGGTTTGTTGGCTTGTTGGTTTATTGGTTTGTTGGTTTGTTGGCTTGTTGGTTTGTTGGTTTGTTGGTTTGTTGGCTTGTTGGCTTGTTGGTTTGTTGGTTTGTTGGCTTGTTGGCTTGTTGGTTTGTTGGTTTGTTGGCTTGTTGGCTTGTTGGTTTGTTGGTTTGTTGGTTTGTTGGTTTGTTGGCTTGTTGGTTTGTTAGTTTGTTGGTTTGTTGGTTTGTTGGTTTGTTGGTTTGTTGGTTTGTTGGTTTGTTGGTTTGTTGGTTTATTTGTTTATTTGTTTGTTGGTTTTTTGGCTTGTTGGTTTGTTGGTTTGTTGGCTTGTTGGCTTGTTGGTTTGTTCGTTGTTGGTTTGTTGCTTTGTTGGTTTGTTGGTTTGTTGATTTGTTGGCTTGTTGGTTTGTTGGTTTGTTGGATTGTTGGCTTGTTGGTTTATTGGTTTGTTGGCTTGTTGGTTTGTTGGCTTGTTGGTTTGTTGGTTTGTTGGCTTGTTGGTTTGTTGGTTTGTTGGTTTGTTGGCTTGTGTGCTTATTGGTTTGTTGGTTTGTTGGCTTATTGTTTGTTGGTTTGTTGGCTTGTTGGCTTGTTGCTTTGTTCGTTTGATGGTTTGTTGGTTTGTTGGTTTTTTGGTTTGTTGGTTTGTTGGTTTGTTGGCTTGTTGGCTTGTTGGTTTGTTGGTTTGTTGGCTTGTTGGTTTGTTAGTTTGTTGGTTTGTTGGATTGTTGGCTTGTTGGTTTGTTGGTTTTTTGGTTTGTTGGTTTGTTGGTTTGTTGGTTTGTTGGTTTGTTTGTTTGTTGGTTTATTTGTTTGTTGGTTTGTTGGCTTGTTGGTTTGTTGGTTTGTTGGTTAGTTGGCTTGTTGGTTTGTTGGTTTGTTGGTTTTTAAGTTTGTTGGTTTGTTGGTTTGTTGATTTGTTGGTTTATTTGTTTGTTGGTTTGTTGGCTTGTTGGTTTGTTGGTTTGTTGGTTTGTTGGCTTGTTGGTTTGTTGGTTTGTTGGCTTGTTGGTTACTTAGTTTGTTGGTTTGTTGGCATGTTGGTTAGTTGGTTTGTTGGTATGTTGGCTTGTTGGTTTGTTGGTTTGTTGGCTTGTTGGCTTTTTGGTTTGTTGGTTTGTTGGCTTGTTGGTTCGTTGGTTTGTTGGCTTGTTGGTTTGTTAGTTTGTTGGTTTGTTGGTTTGTTGGTTTGTTGGTTTGTTGGTTTATTTGTTTGTTGGTTTGTTGGCTTGTTGGTTTGTTGGTTTGTTGGTTTGTTGGCTTATTGGTTTGTTGATTTGTTGGCTTGTTGGCTTGTTGGTTTGTTGGTTTGTTGGTTTGTTGGCTTGTTGGCTTGTTGGCTTGTTGGTTTGTTGGTTTGTTGGTTTGTTGGTTTGTTGGCTTGTTGGTTTGTTGGTTTGTTGGCTTGTTGGTTTGTTGGTTTGTTGGTTTGTTGGTTTGTTGGCTTGTTGGCTTGTTGGTTTGTTGGTTTGTTGGCTTATTGGGTTGTTGGTTTGTTGGCTTGTTGGCTTGTTGCTTTGTTGGTTTGTTGGTTTGTTGGCTTGTTGGCTTGTTGGTTTGTTAGTTTTTTGGCTTTTTGGTTACTTGGTTTGTTGGTTTGTTGGTTTGTTGGCTTGTTGGTTTGTTGGCTTGTTGGTTTGTTGGTTTGTTGGTTTGTTGGCTTGTTGGCTTGTTGGTTTGTTGGTTTGTTGGTTTGTTGGTTTGTTGGTTTTTTGGTTTGTTGGTTTATTTGTTTGTTGGTTTGTTGGCTTGTTGGTTTGTTGTTTTGTTAGTTTATTTGTTTGTTGGTTAGTTGGCTTGTTGGTTTATTGGTTTGTTGGTTTGTTGGCTTGTTGGTTTGTTGGTTTGTTGGCTTGTTGGCTTGTTGCTTTGTTGGTTTGTTGGTTTGTTGGCTTGTTGGCTTGTTGGTTTGTTAGTTTGTTGGCTTTTTGGTTACTTGGTTTATTGGTTTATTGGTTTGTTGGCTTTTTGTTTTGTTGGCTTGTTGGTTTGTTGGTTTGTTGGTTTGTTGGCTTGTTGTCTAGTTGGTTTGTTGGTTTGTAGGTTTGTTGGTTTGTTGGTCTGTTGGTTTGTTGGTTTGTTGGTTTGTTGGTTTGTTGGTTTGTTGGCTTGTTGGTTTGTTGGTTTGTTGGCTTGTTGGCTTGTTAGTTTGTTGGTTTGTTGGATTGTTGGTTTGTTAGTTTGTTGGTTTGTTGGCTTGTTGGTTTGTTGGTTTGTTGGTTTGTTGGTTTGTTGGCTTGTTGGCTTGTTGGTTTGTTGGCTTGTTGGTTTGTTAGTTTGTTGGCTTTTTGGTTACTTGGTTTGTTGGTTTGTTGGTTTGTTGGCTTGTTGGTTTGTTGGTTTGTTGGCTTGTTAATTTGTTAGTTTGTTGGTTTGTTGGCTTGTTGGCTTGTTGGTTTCTTGGTTTGTTGATTTGTTGGTTTGTTGGTTTGTTGGTTTTTTGGTTTGTTGGTTTGTTGCTTCGTTGGCTTGTTGGCTTGTTGGTTTGTTGGATTGTTGGCTTGTTGGTTTGTTAGTTTGTTGGTTTGTTGGCTTGTTGGCTTGTTGGTTTGTTGATTTGTTGGTTTGTTGGTTTGTTGGTTTGTTGGTTTATTTGTTTGTTGGTTTGTTGGCTTGTTGGTTTGTTGGTTTGTTGGCTTGTTGGTTTGTTGGTTTGTTGGTTTGTTGGCTTGTTGGCTTGTTGGTTTGTTGGCTTGTTGGTTACTTAGTTTGTTGGTTTGTTGGCATGTTGGTTTGTTGGTTTGTTGGTTTGTTGGCTTGTTGGTTTGTTGGTTTGTTGGCTTGTTGGCTTGTTGGTTTGTTGGTTACTTAGTTTGTTGGTTTGTTGGCATGTTGGTTTGTTGGTTTGTTGGTTTGTTGGCTTGTTGGTTTGTTGGTTTGTTGGCTTGTTAGTTTGTTGGCTTGTTGGTTACTTAGTTTGTTGGTTTGTTGGCATGTTGGTTTGTTGGTTTGTTGGCTTGTTGGCTTGTTGGTTTGTTGGCTTGTTGGTTACTTAGTTTGTTGGTTTGTTGGCATGTTGGTTTGTTGGTTTGTTGGTTTGTTGGCTTGTTGGTTTGTTGGTTTGTTGGCTTGTTGGCTTGTTGGTTTGTTGTTTTTTTGGTTTGTTGGTTTGTTAGTTTGTTGGCTTGTTGGCTTGTTGGTTTGTTGGTTTGTTGGTTTGTTGGTTTGTTGCTTTGTTGGTTTGTTGGTTTGTTGGCTTGTTGGCTTGATGGTTTGTTAGTTTGTTGGCTTTTTGGTTACTTGGTTTGTTGGTTTGTTAGTTTGTTGGCTTGTTGGTTTGTTGGCTTGTTGGTTTGTTGGTTTGTTGGTTTGTTGGCTTGTTGGCTTGTTGGCTTGTTGGTTTGTTGGTTTGTTGGTTTGTTGGTTTGTTGGTTTGTTGGTTTGTTGGTTTTTTGGTTTGTTGGTTTATTTGTTTGTTGGTTTGTTGGCTTGTTGGTTTGTTGGTTTGTTGGTTTGTTGCTTTGTTGGCTTGTTGGTTTGTTGGTTTGTTGGTTTGTTGGCTTGTTGGCTTGTTAGTTTGTTGATTTGTTGGCTTGTTGGTTTGTTGGTTTGTTGGCTTGTTGGCTTGTTGGCTTGTTGCTTTGTTCGTTTGATGGTTTGTTGGTTTGTTGGTTTTTTGGTTTGTTGGTTTGTTGGTTTATTGGCTTGTTGGCTTGTTGGTTTGTTGGTTTGTTAGCTTGTTAGTTTGTTAGTTTGTAGGTTTGTTGGCTTGTTGGCTTGTTGGTTTGTTGGTTTTTTAGTTTGTTGGTTTGTTGGTTTGTTGGTTTGTTGGTTTGTTGGTTTGTTGGTTTGTTGGTTTGTTGGTTTGTTGGTTTGTTGGTTTATTTGTTTGTTGGTTTGTTGGTTTTTTGGCTTGTTGGTTTGTTGGTTTGTTTGTTTGTTGGCTTGTTGGTTTGTTGGTTTGTTGGTTTTTTGGTTTTGTTGGTTTGTTGGTTTGTTGGTTTGTTGGTTTGTTGGTTTATTTGTTTGTTGGTTTGTTGACTTGTTGGTTTGTTGGTTTGATGGTTTGTTGGCTTGTTGGTTTGTTGGCTTGTTGGCTTGTTGGCTTGTTGGTTTGTTGGTTTGTTGGCTTGTTGGTTACTTAGTTTGTTGGTTTGTTGGCATGTTGGTTTGTTGGTTTGTTGGTTTGTTGGCTTGTTGGTTTGTTGGTTTGTTGGCTTGTTGGCTTATTGGTTTGTTGGTTTGTTGGTTTGTTGGCTTGTTGATTTGTTGGTTTGTTGGCTTGTTGGTTTGTTAGTTTGTTGGTTTGTTGGTTTGTTGGCTTGTAGATTTGTTAGTTTGTTGGCTTGTTGGTTTGTTAGTTTGTTGGTTTGTTGGTTTGTTGGTTTGTCGGTTTATTTGTTTGTTGGTTTGTTGGCTTGTTGGTTTCTTGGTTTGTTGGCTGGTTGGCTTGTTGGTTTGTTGGTTTGTTGGTTTGTTGGTTTGTTGGTTTGTTGGTTTGCTGGTTCGTTGATTTGTTGGCTTGTTGGTTTGTTGGTTTGTTGGCTTGTTGGCTTGTTGGTTTGTTGGTTTGTTGGTTTGTTGGTTTGTTGGCTTGTTGGTTTGTTGGTTTGTTGGCTTGTTGGTTTGTTGGTTTGTTGGTTTGTTGGTTTGTTGGCTTGTTGGCTTGTTGGTTTGTTGGTTTGTTGGCTTGTGGGTTTGTTGGTTTGTTGGCTTGTTGGCTTGTTGCTTTGTTCGTTTGATGGTTTGTTGGTTTGTTGGTTTTTTAGTTTGTTGGTTTGTTGGTTTGTTGGCTTGTTGGCTTGTTGGTTTGTTGGTTTGTTGGCTTGTTGGTCTGTTAGTTTTTTGGTTTGTTGGCTTGTTGGCTTTTTGGTTTGTTGGTTTGTTGGTTTGTTAGTTTGTTGGTTTGTTGGTTTGTCGGTTTGTTGATTTGTTAGCTTGTTGGTTTCTTGGTTTGTTGGCTTGTTGGCTTGTTGGTTTGTTGGTTTGTTGGTTTGTTGGTTTGTTGGTTTGTTGGCTTGTTGGTTTGTTGGTTTGTTGGCTTGTTGGCTTGTTGGTTTGTTGGTTTGTTGGCTTGTTGGATTGTTGGTTTGTTGGCTTGTTGGCTTGTTGCTTTGTTTGTTTGATGGTTTGTTGGTTTGTTGGTTTTTTGGTTTGTTGGTTTTTTGGTTTGTTGGCTTGTTGGCTTGTTGGTTTGTTGGTTTGTTGGCTTGTTGGTTTGTTAGTTTGTTGGTTTGTTGGATTGTTGGCTTGTTGGTTTGTTGGTTTTTGGTTTGTTGGTTTGTTGGTTTGTTGGTTTGTTGGTTTGTTGGTTTGTTGGTTTGTTGGTTTGTTGGTTTGTTGGTTTATTTGTTTGTTGGTATGTTGGCTTGTTGGTTTGTTGGTTTGTTGGTTTGTTGGCTTGTTGGTTTGTTGGTTTGTTGGTTTGTTGGTTTGTTGGTTTGTTGGCTTGTTGGCTTGTTGGTTTGTTGGTTTGTTGGTTTGTTGGTTTGTTGGTTTGCTGGTTTTTTGGTTTGTTGGTTTATTTGTTTGTTGGTTTGTTGGCTTGTTGGTTTGTTGGTTTGTTAGTTTATTTGTTTGTTGGTTAGTTGGCTTGTTGGTTTATTGGTTTGTTGGTTTGTTGGCTTGTTGGTTTGTTGGCTTGTTGGTTTGTTGGTTTGTTGGTTTGTTGGCTTGTTGGCTTGTTGGCTTGTTGGTTTGTTGGTTTGTTGGTTTGTTGGTTTGTTGGTTTGTTGGTTTGTTGGTTTTTTGGTTTGTTGGTTTATTTGTTTGTTGGTTTGTTGGCTTGTTGGTTTGTTGGTTTGTTGGTTTGTTGCTTTGTTGGCTTGTTGGTTTGTTGGTTTGTTGGTTTGTTGGCTTGTTGGCTTGTTGGTTTGTTGATTTGTTGGCTTGTTGGTTTGTTGGTTTGTTGGCTTGTTGGCTTGTTGGCTTGTTGCTTTGTTCGTTTGATGGTTTGTTGGTTTGTTGGTTTTTTGGTTTGTTGGTTTGTTGGTTTATTGGCTTGTTGGCTTGTTGGTTTGTTGGTTTGTTAGCTTGTTAGTTTGTTAGTTTGTAGGTTTGTTGGCTTGTTGGCTTGTTGGTTTGTTGGTTTTTTAGTTTGTTAGTTTGTTGGTTTGTTGGTTTGTTGGTTTGTTGGTTTGTTGGTTTGTTGGTTTGTTGGTTTGTTGGTTTGTTGGTTTATTTGTTTGTTGGTTTGTTGGTTTTTTGGCTTGTTGGTTTGTTGGTTTGTTTGTTTGTTGGCTTGTTGGTTTGTTGGTTTGTTGGTTTTTTGGTTTTGTTGGTTTGTTGGTTTGTTGGTTTGTTGGTTTGTTGGTTTATTTGTTTGTTGGTTTGTTGACTTGTTGGTTTGTTGGTTTGATGGTTTGTTGGCTTGTTGGTTTGTTGGCTTGTTGGCTTGTTGGCTAGTTGGTTTGTTGGTTTGTTGGCTTGTTGGTTACTTAGTTTGTTGGTTTGTTGGCATGTTGGTTTGTTGGTTTGTTGGTTTGTTGGCTTGTTGGTTTGTTGGTTTGTTGGCTTGTTGGCTTATTGGTTTGTTGGTTTGTTGGTTTGTTGGCTTGTTGATTTGTTGGTTTGTTGGCTTGTTGGTTTGTTAGTTTGTTGGTTTGTTGGTTTATTGGCTTGTAGATTTGTTAGTTTGTTGGCTTGCTGGTTTGTTAGTTTGTTGGTTTGTTGGTTTGTTGGTTTGTCGGTTTATTTGTTTGTTGGTTTGTTGGCTTGTTGGTTTCTTAGTTTGTTGGCTTGTTGGTTTGTTGGTTTGTTGGTTTGTTGGCTTGTTGGCTTGTTGGTTTGTTGGCTTGTTGGTTACTTAGTTTGTTGGTTTGTTGGCATGTTGGTTTGTTGGTTTGTTGGTTTGTTGGCTTGTTGGTTTGTTGGTTTGTTGGCTTGTTGGCTTGTTGGTTTGTTGTTTTTTTGGTTTGTTGGTTTGTTAGTTTGTTGGCTTGTTGGTTTGTTGGTTTGTTGGTTTGTTGGTTTGTTGCTTTGTTGGTTTGTTGGTTTGTTGGCTTGTTGGCTTGATGGTTTGTTAGTTTGTTGGCTTTTTGGTTACTTGGTTTGTTGGTTTGTTAGTTTGTTGGCTTGTTGGTTTGTTGGCTTGTTGGTTTGTTGGTTTGTTGGTTTGTTGGCTTGTTGGCTTGTTGGCTTGTTGGTTTGTTGGTTTGTTGGTTTGTTGGTTTGTTGGTTTGTTGGTTTGTTGGTTTTTTGGTTTGTTGGTTTATTTGTTTGTTGGTTTGTTGGCTTGTTGGTTTGTTGGTTTGTTGGTTTGTTGCTTTGTTGGCTTGTTGGTTTGTTGGTTTGTTGGTTTGTTGGCTTGTTGGCTTGTTGGTTTGTTGATTTGTTGGCTTGTTGGTTTGTTGGTTTGTTGGCTTGTTGGCTTGTTGGCTTGTTGCTTTGTTCGTTTGATGGTTTGTTGGTTTGTTGGTTTTTTGGTTTGTTGGTTTGTTGGTTTATTGGCTTGTTGGCTTGTTGGTTTGTTGGTTTGTTAGCTTGTTAGTTTGTTAGTTTGTAGGTTTGTTGGCTTGTTGGCTTGTTGGTTTGTTGGTTTTTTAGTTTGTTGGTTTGTTGGTTTGTTGGTTTGTTGGTTTGTTGGTTTGTTGGTTTGTTGGTTTGTTGGTTTGTTGGTTTGTTGGTTTATTTGTTTGTTGGTTTGTTGGTTTTTTGGCTTGTTGGTTTGTTGGTTTGTTTGTTTGTTGGCTTGTTGGTTTGTTGGTTTGTTGGTTTTTTGGTTTCGTTGGTTTGTTGGTTTGTTGGTTTGTTGGTTTGTTGGTTTATTTGTTTGTTGGTTTGTTGACTTGTTGGTTTGTTGGTTTGATGGTTTGTTGGCTTGTTGGTTTGTTGGCTTGTTGGCTTGTTGGCTTGTTGGTTTGTTGGTTTGTTGGCTTGTTGGTTACTTAGTTTGTTGGTTTGTTGGCATGTTGGTTTGTTGGTTTGTTGGTTTGTTGGCTTGTTGGTTTGTTGGTTTGTTGGCTTGTTGGCTTATTGGTTTGTTGGTTTGTTGGTTTGTTGGCTTGTTGATTTGTTGGTTTGTTGGCTTGTTGGTTTGTTAGTTTGTTGGTTTGTTGGTTTGTTGGCTTGTAGATTTGTTAGTTTGTTGGCTTGTTGGTTTGTTAGTTTGTTGGTTTGTTGGTTTGTTGGTTTGTCGGTTTATTTGTTTGTTGGTTTGTTGGCTTGTTGGTTTCTTGGTTTGTTGGCTGGTTGGCTTGTTGGTTTGTTGGTTTGTTGGTTTGTTGGTTTGTTGGTTTGTTGGTTTGCTGGTTCGTTGATTTGTTGGCTTGTTGGTTTGTTGGTTTGTTGGCTTGTTGGCTTGTTGGTTTGTTGGTTTGTTGGTTTGTTGGTTTGTTGGCTTGTTGGTTTGTTGGTTTGTTGGCTTGTTGGTTTGTTGGTTTGTTGGTTTGTTGGTTTGTTGGCTTGTTGGCTTGTTGGTTTGTTGGTTTGTTGGCTTGTGGGTTTGTTGGTTTGTTGGCTTGTTGGCTTGTTGCTTTGTTCGTTTGATGGTTTGTTGGTTTGTTAGTTTTTTAGTTTGTTGGTTTGTTGGTTTGTTGGCTTGTTGGCTTGTTGGTTTGTTGGTTTGTTGGCTTGTTGGTCTGTTAGTTTTTTGGTTTGTTGGCTTGTTGGCTTTTTGGTTTGTTGGTTTGTTGGTTTGTTAGTTTGTTGGTTTGTTGGTTTGTCGGTTTGTTGATTTGTTAGCTTGTTGGTTTCTTGGTTTGTTGGCTTGTTGGCTTGTTGGTTTGTTGGTTTGTTGGTTTGTTGGTTTGTTGGTTTGTTGGCTTGTTGGTTTGTTGGTTTGTTGGCTTGTTGGCTTGTTGGTTTGTTGGTTTGTTGGCTTGTTGGATTGTTGGTTTGTTGGCTTGTTGGCTTGTTGCTTTGTTTGTTTGATGGTTTGTTGGTTTGTTGGTTTTTTGGTTTGTTGGTTTTTTGGTTTGTTGGCTTGTTGGCTTGTTGGTTTGTTGGTTTGTTGGCTTGTTGGTTTGTTGGTTTGTTGGTTTGTTGGATTGTTGGCTTGTTGGTTTGTTGGTTTTTGGTTTGTTGGTTTGTTGGTTTGTTGGTTTGTTGGTTTGTTGGTTTGTTGGTTTGTTGGTTTGTTGGTTTGTTGGTTTATTTGTTTGTTGGTATGTTGGCTTGTTGGTTTGTTGGTTTGTTGGTTTGTTGGCTTGTTGGTTTGTTGGTTTGTTGGTTTGTTGGTTTGTTGGTTTGTTGGCTTGTTGGCTTGTTGGTTTGTTGGTTTGTTGGTTTGTTGGTTTGTTGGTTTGTTGGTTTTTTGGTTTGTTGGTTTATTTGTTTGTTGGTTTGTTGGCTTGTTGGTTTGTTGGTTTGTTAGTTTATTTGTTTGTTGGTTAGTTGGCTTGTTGGTTTATTGGTTTGTTGGTTTGTTGGCTTGTTGGTTTGTTGGCTTGTTGGTTTGTTGGTTTGTTGGTTTGTTGGCTTGTTGGCTTGTTGGCTTGTTGGTTTGTTGGTTTGTTGGTTTGTTGGTTTGTTGGTTTGTTGGTTTGTTGGTTTTTTGGTTTGTTGGTTTATTTGTTTGTTGGTTTGTTGGCTTGTTGGTTTGTTGGTTTGTTGGTTTGTTGCTTTGTTGGCTTGTTGGTTTGTTGGTTTGTTGGTTTGTTGGTTTGTTGGTTTTTTAGTTTGTTGGTTTGTTGGTTTGTTGGTTTGTTGGTTTGTTGGTTTGTTGGTTTGTTGGTTTGTTGGTTTGTTGGTTTATTTGTTTGTTGGTTTGTTGGTTTTTTGGCTTGTTGGTTTGTTGGTTTGTTTGTTTGTTGGCTTGTTGGTTTGTTGGTTTGTTGGTTTTTTGGTTTCGTTGGTTTGTTGGTTTGTTGGTTTGTTGGTTTGTTGGTTTATTTGTTTGTTGGTTTGTTGACTTGTTGGTTTGTTGGTTTGATGGTTTGTTGGCTTGTTGGTTTGTTGGCTTGTTGGCTTGTTGGCTTGTTGGTTTGTTGGTTTGTTGGCTTGTTGGTTACTTAGTTTGTTGGTTTGTTGGCATGTTGGTTTGTTGGTTTGTTGGTTTGTTGGCTTGTTGGTTTGTTGGTTTGTTGGCTTGTTGGCTTATTGGTTTGTTGGTTTGTTGGTTTGTTGGCTTGTTGATTTGTTGGTTTGTTGGCTTGTTGGTTTGTTAGTTTGTTGGTTTGTTGGTTTGTTGGCTTGTAGATTTGTTAGTTTGTTGGCTTGTTGGTTTGTTAGTTTGTTGGTTTGTTGGTTTGTTGGTTTGTCGGTTTATTTGTTTGTTGGTTTGTTTCTTGGTTTGTTGATTTGTTGGTTTGTTGGTTTGTTGGTTTTTTGGTTTGTTGGTTTGTTGCTTCGTTGGCTTGTTGGCTTGTTGGTTTGTTGGATTGTTGGCTTGTTGGTTTGTTAGTTTGTTGGTTTGTTGGCTTGTTGGCTTGTTGGTTTGTTGATTTGTTGGTTTGTTGGCTTGTTGGTTTGTTGGTTTGTTGGTTTTTTGCTTTGTTGGTTTGTTGGTTTGTTGGTTTGTTGGTTTATTTGTTTGTTGGTTTGTTGGCTTGTTGGTTTGTTGGTTTGTTGGCTTGTTGGTTTGTTGGTTTGTTGGTTTGTTGGCTTGTTGGCTTGTTGGTTTGTTGGCTTGTTGGTTACTTAGTTTGTTGGTTTGTTGGCATGTTGGTTTGTTGGTTTGTTGGTTTGTTGGCTTGTTGGTTTGTTGGTTTGTTGGCTTGTTGGCTTGTTGGTTTGTTGGTTACTTAGTTTGTTGGTTTGTTGGCATGTTGGTTTGTTGGTTTGTTGGTTTGTTGGCTTGTTGGTTTGTTGGTTTGTTGGCTTGTTAGTTTGTTGGCTTGTTGGTTACTTAGTTTGTTGGTTTGTTGGCATGTTGGTTTGTTGGTTTGTTGGCTTGTTGGCTTGTTGGTTTGTTGGCTTGTTGGTTACTTAGTTTGTTGGTTTGTTGGCATGTTGGTTTGTTGGTTTGTTGGTTTGTTGGCTTGTTGGTTTGTTGGTTTGTTGGCTTGTTGGCTTGTTGGTTTGTTGTTTTTTTGGTTTGTTGGTTTGTTAGTTTGTTGGCTTGTTGGCTTGTTGGTTTGTTGGTTTGTTGGTTTGTTGGTTTGTTGCTTTGTTGGTTTGTTGGTTTGTTGGCTTGTTGGCTTGATGGTTTGTTAGTTTGTTGGCTTTTTGGTTACTTGGTTTGTTGGTTTGTTAGTTTGTTGGCTTGTTGGTTTGTTGGCTTGTTGGTTTGTTGGTTTGTTGGTTTGTTGGCTTGTTGGCTTGTTGGCTTGTTGGTTTGTTGGTTTGTTGGTTTGTTGGTTTGTTGGTTTGTTGGTTTGTTGGTTTTTTGGTTTGTTGGTTTATTTGTTTGTTGGTTTGTTGGCTTGTTGGTTTGTTGGTTTGTTGGTTTGTTGCTTTGTTGGCTTGTTGGTTTGTTGGTTTGTTGGTTTGTTGGCTTGTTGGCTTGTTAGTTTGTTGATTTGTTGGCTTGTTGGTTTGTTGGTTTGTTGGCTTGTTGGCTTGTTGGCTTGTTGCTTTGTTCGTTTGATGGTTTGTTGGTTTGTTGGTTTTTTGGTTTGTTGGTTTGTTGGTTTATTGGCTTGTTGGCTTGTTGGTTTGTTGGTTTGTTAGCTTGTTAGTTTGTTAGTTTGTAGGTTTGTTGGCTTGTTGGCTTGTTGGTTTGTTGGTTTTTTAGTTTGTTGGTTTGTTGGTTTGTTGGTTTGTTGGTTTGTTGGTTTGTTGGTTTGTTGGTTTGTTGGTTTGTTGGTTTGTTGGTTTATTTGTTTGTTGGTTTGTTGGTTTTTTGGCTTGTTGGTTTGTTGGTTTGTTTGTTTGTTGGCTTGTTGGTTTGTTGGTTTGTTGGTTTTTTGGTTTTGTTGGTTTGTTGGTTTGTTGGTTTGTTGGTTTGTTGGTTTATTTGTTTGTTGGTTTGTTGACTTGTTGGTTTGTTGGTTTGATGGTTTGTTGGCTTGTTGGTTTGTTGGCTTGTTGGCTTGTTGGCTTGTTGGTTTGTTGGTTTGTTGGCTTGTTGGTTACTTAGTTTGTTGGTTTGTTGGCATGTTGGTTTGTTGGTTTGTTGGTTTGTTGGCTTGTTGGTTTGTTGGTTTGTTGGCTTGTTGGCTTATTGGTTTGTTGGTTTGTTGGTTTGTTGGCTTGTTGATTTGTTGGTTTGTTGGCTTGTTGGTTTGTTAGTTTGTTGGTTTGTTGGTTTGTTGGCTTGTAGATTTGTTAGTTTGTTGGCTTGTTGGTTTGTTAGTTTGTTGGTTTGTTGGTTTGTTGGTTTGTCGGTTTATTTGTTTGTTGGTTTGTTGGCTTGTTGGTTTCTTGGTTTGTTGGCTGGTTGGCTTGTTGGTTTGTTGGTTTGTTGGTTTGTTGGTTTGTTGGTTTGTTGGTTTGCTGGTTCGTTGATTTGTTGGCTTGTTGGTTTGTTGGTTTGTTGGCTTGTTGGCTTGTTGGTTTGTTGGTTTGTTGGTTTGTTGGTTTGTTGGCTTGTTGGTTTGTTGGTTTGTTGGCTTGTTGGTTTGTTGGTTTGTTGGTTTGTTGGTTTGTTGGCTTGTTGGCTTGTTGGTTTGTTGGTTTGTTGGCTTGTGGGTTTGTTGGTTTGTTGGCTTGTTGGCTTGTTGCTTTGTTCGTTTGATGGTTTGTTGGTTTGTTGGTTTTTTAGTTTGTTGGTTTGTTGGTTTGTTGGCTTGTTGGCTTGTTGGTTTGTTGGTTTGTTGGCTTGTTGGTCTGTTAGTTTTTTGGTTTGTTGGCTTGTTGGCTTTTTGGTTTGTTGGTTTGTTGGTTTGTTAGTTTGTTGGTTTGTTGGTTTGTCGGTTTGTTGATTTGTTAGCTTGTTGGTTTCTTGGTTTGTTGGCTTGTTGGCTTGTTGGTTTGTTGGTTTGTTGGTTTGTTGGTTTGTTGGTTTGTTGGCTTGTTGGTTTGTTGGTTTGTTGGCTTGTTGGCTTGTTGGTTTGTTGGTTTGTTGGCTTGTTGGATTGTTGGTTTGTTGGCTTGTTGGCTTGTTGCTTTGTTTGTTTGATGGTTTGTTGGTTTGTTGGTTTTTTGGTTTGTTGGTTTTTTGGTTTGTTGGCTTGTTGGCTTGTTGGTTTGTTGGTTTGTTGGCTTGTTGGTTTGTTAGTTTGTTGGTTTGTTGGATTGTTGGCTTGTTGGTTTGTTGGTTTTTGGTTTGTTGGTTTGTTGGTTTGTTGGTTTGTTGGTTTGTTGGTTTGTTGGTTTGTTGGTTTGTTGGTTTGTTGGTTTATTTGTTTGTTGGTATGTTGGCTTGTTGGTTTGTTGGTTTGTTGGTTTGTTGGCTTGTTGGTTTGTTGGTTTGTTGGTTTGTTGGTTTGTTGGTTTGTTGGCTTGTTGGCTTGTTGGTTTGTTGGTTTGTTGGTTTGTTGGTTTGTTGGTTTGCTGGTTTTTTGGTTTGTTGGTTTATTTGTTTGTTGGTTTGTTGGCTTGTTGGTTTGTTGGTTTGTTAGTTTATTTGTTTGTTGGTTAGTTGGCTTGTTGGTTTATTGGTTTGTTGGTTTGTTGGCTTGTTGGTTTGTTGGCTTGTTGGTTTGTTGGTTTGTTGGTTTGTTGGCTTGTTGGCTTGTTGGCTTGTTGGTTTGTTGGTTTGTTGGTTTGTTGGTTTGTTGGTTTGTTGGTTTGTTGGTTTTTTGGTTTGTTGGTTTATTTGTTTGTTGGTTTGTTGGCTTGTTGGTTTGTTGGTTTGTTGGTTTGTTGCTTTGTTGGCTTGTTGGTTTGTTGGTTTGTTGGTTTGTTGGCTTGTTGGCTTGTTGGTTTGTTGATTTGTTGGCTTGTTGGTTTGTTGGTTTGTTGGCTTGTTGGCTTGTTGGCTTGTTGCTTTGTTCGTTTGATGGTTTGTTGGTTTGTTGGTTTTTTGGTTTGTTGGTTTGTTGGTTTATTGGCTTGTTGGCTTGTTGGTTTGTTGGTTTGTTAGCTTGTTAGTTTGTTAGTTTGTAGGTTTGTTGGCTTGTTGGCTTGTTGGTTTGTTGGTTTTTTAGTTTGTTAGTTTGTTGGTTTGTTGGTTTGTTGGTTTGTTGGTTTGTTGGTTTGTTGGTTTGTTGGTTTGTTGGTTTGTTGGTTTATTTGTTTGTTGGTTTGTTGGTTTTTTGGCTTGTTGGTTTGTTGGTTTGTTTGTTTGTTGGCTTGTTGGTTTGTTGGTTTGTTGGTTTTTTGGTTTTGTTGGTTTGTTGGTTTGTTGGTTTGTTGGTTTGTTGGTTTATTTGTTTGTTGGTTTGTTGACTTGTTGGTTTGTTGGTTTGATGGTTTGTTGGCTTGTTGGTTTGTTGGCTTGTTGGCTTGTTGGCTAGTTGGTTTGTTGGTTTGTTGGCTTGTTGGTTACTTAGTTTGTTGGTTTGTTGGCATGTTGGTTTGTTGGTTTGTTGGTTTGTTGGCTTGTTGGTTTGTTGGTTTGTTGGCTTGTTGGCTTATTGGTTTGTTGGTTTGTTGGTTTGTTGGCTTGTTGATTTGTTGGTTTGTTGGCTTGTTGGTTTGTTAGTTTGTTGGTTTGTTGGTTTATTGGCTTGTAGATTTGTTAGTTTGTTGGCTTGCTGGTTTGTTAGTTTGTTGGTTTGTTGGTTTGTTGGTTTGTCGGTTTATTTGTTTGTTGGTTTGTTGGCTTGTTGGTTTCTTAGTTTGTTGGCTTGTTGGTTTGTTGGTTTGTTGGTTTGTTGGCTTGTTGGCTTGTTGGTTTGTTGGCTTGTTGGTTACTTAGTTTGTTGGTTTGTTGGCATGTTGGTTTGTTGGTTTGTTGGTTTGTTGGCTTGTTGGTTTGTTGGTTTGTTGGCTTGTTGGCTTGTTGGTTTGTTGTTTTTTTGGTTTGTTGGTTTGTTAGTTTGTTGGCTTGTTGGTTTGTTGGTTTGTTGGTTTGTTGGTTTGTTGCTTTGTTGGTTTGTTGGTTTGTTGGCTTGTTGGCTTGATGGTTTGTTAGTTTGTTGGCTTTTTGGTTACTTGGTTTGTTGGTTTGTTAGTTTGTTGGCTTGTTGGTTTGTTGGCTTGTTGGTTTGTTGGTTTGTTGGTTTGTTGGCTTGTTGGCTTGTTGGCTTGTTGGTTTGTTGGTTTGTTGGTTTGTTGGTTTGTTGGTTTGTTGGTTTGTTGGTTTTTTGGTTTGTTGGTTTATTTGTTTGTTGGTTTGTTGGCTTGTTGGTTTGTTGGTTTGTTGGTTTGTTGCTTTGTTGGCTTGTTGGTTTGTTGGTTTGTTGGTTTGTTGGCTTGTTGGCTTGTTGGTTTGTTGATTTGTTGGCTTGTTGGTTTGTTGGTTTGTTGGCTTGTTGGCTTGTTGGCTTGTTGCTTTGTTCGTTTGATGGTTTGTTGGTTTGTTGGTTTTTTGGTTTGTTGGTTTGTTGGTTTATTGGCTTGTTGGCTTGTTGGTTTGTTGGTTTGTTAGCTTGTTAGTTTGTTAGTTTGTAGGTTTGTTGGCTTGTTGGCTTGTTGGTTTGTTGGTTTTTTAGTTTGTTGGTTTGTTGGTTTGTTGGTTTGTTGGTTTGTTGGTTTGTTGGTTTGTTGGTTTGTTGGTTTGTTGGTTTGTTGGTTTATTTGTTTGTTGGTTTGTTGGTTTTTTGGCTTGTTGGTTTGTTGGTTTGTTTGTTTGTTGGCTTGTTGGTTTGTTGGTTTGTTGGTTTTTTGGTTTCGTTGGTTTGTTGGTTTGTTGGTTTGTTGGTTTGTTGGTTTATTTGTTTGTTGGTTTGTTGACTTGTTGGTTTGTTGGTTTGATGGTTTGTTGGCTTGTTGGTTTGTTGGCTTGTTGGCTTGTTGGCTTGTTGGTTTGTTGGTTTGTTGGCTTGTTGGTTACTTAGTTTGTTGGTTTGTTGGCATGTTGGTTTGTTGGTTTGTTGGTTTGTTGGCTTGTTGGTTTGTTGGTTTGTTGGCTTGTTGGCTTATTGGTTTGTTGGTTTGTTGGTTTGTTGGCTTGTTGATTTGTTGGTTTGTTGGCTTGTTGGTTTGTTAGTTTGTTGGTTTGTTGGTTTGTTGGCTTGTAGATTTGTTAGTTTGTTGGCTTGTTGGTTTGTTAGTTTGTTGGTTTGTTGGTTTGTTGGTTTGTCGGTTTATTTGTTTGTTGGTTTGTTGGCTTGTTGGTTTCTTGGTTTGTTGGCTGGTTGGCTTGTTGGTTTGTTGGTTTGTTGGTTTGTTGGTTTGTTGGTTTGTTGGTTTGCTGGTTCGTTGATTTGTTGGCTTGTTGGTTTGTTGGTTTGTTGGCTTGTTGGCTTGTTGGTTTGTTGGTTTGTTGGTTTGTTGGTTTGTTGGCTTGTTGGTTTGTTGGTTTGTTGGCTTGTTGGTTTGTTGGTTTGTTGGTTTGTTGGTTTGTTGGCTTGTTGGCTTGTTGGTTTGTTGGTTTGTTGGCTTGTGGGTTTGTTGGTTTGTTGGCTTGTTGGCTTGTTGCTTTGTTCGTTTGATGGTTTGTTGGTTTGTTAGTTTTTTAGTTTGTTGGTTTGTTGGTTTGTTGGCTTGTTGGCTTGTTGGTTTGTTGGTTTGTTGGCTTGTTGGTCTGTTAGTTTTTTGGTTTGTTGGCTTGTTGGCTTTTTGGTTTGTTGGTTTGTTGGTTTGTTAGTTTGTTGGTTTGTTGGTTTGTCGGTTTGTTGATTTGTTAGCTTGTTGGTTTCTTGGTTTGTTGGCTTGTTGGCTTGTTGGTTTGTTGGTTTGTTGGTTTGTTGGTTTGTTGGTTTGTTGGCTTGTTGGTTTGTTGGTTTGTTGGCTTGTTGGCTTGTTGGTTTGTTGGTTTGTTGGCTTGTTGGATTGTTGGTTTGTTGGCTTGTTGGCTTGTTGCTTTGTTTGTTTGATGGTTTGTTGGTTTGTTGGTTTTTTGGTTTGTTGGTTTTTTGGTTTGTTGGCTTGTTGGCTTGTTGGTTTGTTGGTTTGTTGGCTTGTTGGTTTGTTGGTTTGTTGGTTTGTTGGATTGTTGGCTTGTTGGTTTGTTGGTTTTTGGTTTGTTGGTTTGTTGGTTTGTTGGTTTGTTGGTTTGTTGGTTTGTTGGTTTGTTGGTTTGTTGGTTTGTTGGTTTATTTGTTTGTTGGTATGTTGGCTTGTTGGTTTGTTGGTTTGTTGGTTTGTTGGCTTGTTGGTTTGTTGGTTTGTTGGTTTGTTGGTTTGTTGGTTTGTTGGCTTGTTGGCTTGTTGGTTTGTTGGTTTGTTGGTTTGTTGGTTTGTTGGTTTGTTGGTTTTTTGGTTTGTTGGTTTATTTGTTTGTTGGTTTGTTGGCTTGTTGGTTTGTTGGTTTGTTAGTTTATTTGTTTGTTGGTTAGTTGGCTTGTTGGTTTATTGGTTTGTTGGTTTGTTGGCTTGTTGGTTTGTTGGCTTGTTGGTTTGTTGGTTTGTTGGTTTGTTGGCTTGTTGGCTTGTTGGCTTGTTGGTTTGTTGGTTTGTTGGTTTGTTGGTTTGTTGGTTTGTTGGTTTGTTGGTTTTTTGGTTTGTTGGTTTATTTGTTTGTTGGTTTGTTGGCTTGTTGGTTTGTTGGTTTGTTGGTTTGTTGCTTTGTTGGCTTGTTGGTTTGTTGGTTTGTTGGTTTGTTGGTTTGTTGGTTTTTTAGTTTGTTGGTTTGTTGGTTTGTTGGTTTGTTGGTTTGTTGGTTTGTTGGTTTGTTGGTTTGTTGGTTTGTTGGTTTATTTGTTTGTTGGTTTGTTGGTTTTTTGGCTTGTTGGTTTGTTGGTTTGTTTGTTTGTTGGCTTGTTGGTTTGTTGGTTTGTTGGTTTTTTGGTTTCGTTGGTTTGTTGGTTTGTTGGTTTGTTGGTTTGTTGGTTTATTTGTTTGTTGGTTTGTTGACTTGTTGGTTTGTTGGTTTGATGGTTTGTTGGCTTGTTGGTTTGTTGGCTTGTTGGCTTGTTGGCTTGTTGGTTTGTTGGTTTGTTGGCTTGTTGGTTACTTAGTTTGTTGGTTTGTTGGCATGTTGGTTTGTTGGTTTGTTGGTTTGTTGGCTTGTTGGTTTGTTGGTTTGTTGGCTTGTTGGCTTATTGGTTTGTTGGTTTGTTGGTTTGTTGGCTTGTTGATTTGTTGGTTTGTTGGCTTGTTGGTTTGTTAGTTTGTTGGTTTGTTGGTTTGTTGGCTTGTAGATTTGTTAGTTTGTTGGCTTGTTGGTTTGTTAGTTTGTTGGTTTGTTGGTTTGTTGGTTTGTCGGTTTATTTGTTTGTTGGTTTGTTGGCTTGTTGGTTTCTTGGTTTGTTGGCTGGTTGGCTTGTTGGTTTGTTGGTTTGTTGGTTTGTTGGTTTGTTGGTTTGTTGGTTTGCTGGTTCGTTGATTTGTTGGCTTGTTGGTTTGTTGGTTTGTTGGCTTGTTGGCTTGTTGGTTTGTTGGTTTGTTGGTTTGTTGGTTTGTTGGCTTGTTGGTTTGTTGGTTTGTTGGCTTGTTGGTTTGTTGGTTTGTTGGTTTGTTGGTTTGTTGGCTTGTTGGCTTGTTGGTTTGTTGGTTTGTTGGCTTGTGGGTTTGTTGGTTTGTTGGCTTGTTGGCTTGTTGCTTTGTTCGGTTGATGGTTTGTTGGTTTGTTGGTTTTTAAGTTTGTTGGTTTGTTGGTTTGTTGGCTTGTTGGCTTGTTGGTTTGTTGGTTTGTTGGCTTGTTGGTCTGTTAGTTTTTTGGTTTGTTGGCTTGTTGGCTTTTTGGTTTGTTGGTTTGTTGGTTTGTTAGTTTGTTGGTTTGTTGGTTTGTCGGTTTGTTGATTTGTTAGCTTGTTGGTTTCTTGGTTTGTTGGCTTGTTGGCTTGTTGGTTTGTTGGTTTGTTGGTTTGTTGGTTTGTTGGTTTGTTGGCTTGTTGGTTTGTTGGTTTGTTGGCTTGTTGGCTTGTTGGTTTGTTGGTTTGTTGGCTTGTTGGATTGTTGGTTTGTTGGCTTGTTGGCTTGTTGCTTTGTTTGTTTGATGGTTTGTTGGTTTGTTGGTTTTTTGGTTTGTTGGTTTTTTGGTTTGTTGGCTTGTTGGCTTGTTGGTTTGTTGGTTTGTTGGCTTGTTGGTTTGTTGGTTTGTTGGTTTGTTGGATTGTTGGCTTGTTGGTTTGTTGGTTTTTGGTTTGTTGGTTTGTTGGTTTGTTGGTTTGTTGGTTTGTTGGTTTGTTGGTTTGTTGGTTTGTTGGTTTGTTGGTTTATTTGTTTGTTGGTATGTTGGCTTGTTGGTTTGTTGGTTTGTTGGTTTGTTGGCTTGTTGGTTTGTTGGTTTGTTGGTTTGTTGGTTTGTTGGTTTGTTGGCTTGTTGGCTTGTTGGTTTGTTGGTTTGTTGGTTTGTTGGTTTGTTGGTTTGTTGGTTTTTTGGTTTGTTGGTTTATTTGTTTGTTGGTTTGTTGGCTTGTTGGTTTGTTGGTTTGTTAGTTTATTTGTTTGTTGGTTAGTTGGCTTGTTGGTTTATTGGTTTGTTGGTTTGTTGGCTTGTTGGTTTGTTGGCTTGTTGGTTTGTTGGTTTGTTGGTTTGTTGGCTTGTTGGCTTGTTGGCTTGTTGGTTTGTTGGTTTGTTGGTTTGTTGGTTTGTTGGTTTGTTGGTTTGTTGGTTTTTTGGTTTGTTGGTTTATTTGTTTGTTGGTTTGTTGGCTTGTTGGTTTGTTGGTTTGTTGGTTTGTTGCTTTGTTGGCTTGTTGGTTTGTTGGTTTGTTGGTTTGTTGGCTTGTTGGCTTGTTGGTTTGTTGATTTGTTGGCTTGTTGGTTTGTTGGTTTGTTGGCTTGTTGGCTTGTTGGCTTGTTGCTTTGTTCGTTTGATGGTTTGTTGGTTTGTTGGTTTTTTGGTTTGTTGGTTTGTTGGTTTATTGGCTTGTTGGCTTGTTGGTTTGTTGGTTTGTTAGCTTGTTAGTTTGTTAGTTTGTAGGTTTGTTGGCTTGTTGGCTTGTTGGTTTGTTGGTTTTTTAGTTTGTTGGTTTGTTGGTTTGTTGGTTTGTTGGTTTGTTGGTTTGTTGGTTTGTTGGTTTGTTGGTTTGTTGGTTTGTTGGTTTGTTGGTTTATTTGTTTGTTGGTTTGTTGGTTTTTTGGCTTGTTGGTTTGTTGGTTTGTTTGTTTGTTGGCTTGTTGGTTTGTTGGTTTGTTGGTTTTTTGGTTTTGTTGGTTTGTTGGTTTGTTGGTTTGTTGGTTTGTTGGTTTATTTGTTTGTTGGTTTGTTGACTTGTTGGTTTGTTGGTTTGATGGTTTGTTGGCTTGTTGGTTTGTTGGCTTGTTGGCTTGTTGGCTTGTTGGTTTGTTGGTTTGTTGGCTTGTTGGTTACTTAGTTTGTTGGTTTGTTGGCATGTTGGTTTGTTGGTTTGTTGGTTTGTTGGCTTGTTGGTTTGTTGGTTTGTTGGCTTGTTGGCTTATTGGTTTGTTGGTTTGTTGGTTTGTTGGCTTGTTGATTTGTTGGTTTGTTGGCTTGTTGGTTTGTTAGTTTGTTGGTTTGTTAGTTTGTTGGCTTGTAGATTTGTTAGTTTGTTGGCTTGTTGGTTTGTTAGTTTGTTGGTTTGTTGGTTTGTTGGTTTGTCGGTTTATTTGTTTGTTGGTTTGTTGGCTTGTTGGTTTCTTGGTTTGTTGGCTGGTTGGCTTGTTGGTTTGTTGGTTTGTTGGTTTGTTGGTTTGTTGGTTTGTTGGTTTGCTGGTTCGTTGAATTGTTGGCTTGTTGGTTTGTTGGTTTGTTGGCTTGTTGGCTTGTTGGTTTGTTGGTTTGTTGGTTTGTTGGTTTGTTGGCTTGTTGGTTTGTTGGTTTGTTGGCTTGTTGGTTTGTTGGTTTGTTGGTTTGTTGGTTTGTTGGCTTGTTGGCTTGTTGGTTTGTTGGTTTGTTGGCTTGTGGGTTTGTTGGTTTGTTGGCTTGTTGGCTTGTTGCTTTGTTCGTTTGATGGTTTGTTGGTTTGTTGGTTTTTTAGTTTGTTGGTTTGTTGGTTTGTTGGCTTGTTGGCTTGTTGGCTTGTTGGTTTGTTGGTTTGTTGGTTTGTTGGTTTGCTGGTTTGTTGGCTTGTTGGTTTGTTGGTTTGTTGGCTTGTTGGCTTGTTGGTTTGTTGGTTTGTTGGCTTGTTGGATTGTTGGTTTGTTGGCTTGTTGGCTTGTTGCTTTGTTTGTTTGATGGTTTGTTGGTTTGTTGGTTTTTTGGTTTGTTGGTTTTTTGGTTTGTTGGCTTGTTGGCTTGTTGGTTTGTTGGTTTGTTGGCTTGTTGGTTTGTTAGTTTGTTGGTTTGTTGGATTGTTAGCTTGTTGGTTTGTTGGTTTTTTGTTTGTTGGTTTGTTGGTTTGTTGGTTTGTTGGTTTGTTGGTTTGTTGGTTTGTTGGTTTATTTGTTTGTTGGTTTGTTGGCTTGTTGGTTTGTTGGTTTGTTGGTTTGTTGGCTTGTTGGTTTGTTGGTTTGTTGGTTTTTTGGTTTGTTGGTTTGTTGGTTTGTTGGTTTGTTGGTTTGTTGGTTTGTTGGTTTATTTGTTTGTTGGTTTGTTGGCTTGTTGGTTTGTTGGTTTGTTGGTTTGTTGGTTTGTTGGTTTGTTGGTTTGTTGGCTTGTTGGCTTGTTTGTTTGTTGGTTTGTTGGCTTGTTGGTTACTTAGTTTGTTGGTTTGTTGGCATGTAGGTTTGTTGGTTTGTTGGTTTGTTGGCATGTTGGTTTGTTGGTTTGTTGGCTTGTTGGCTTGTTGGTTTGTTGGTTTGTTGGTTTGTTGGCTTGTTGGTTTGTTGGTTTGTTGGCTTGTTGGTTTGTTAGTTTGTTGGTTTGTTGGTTTGTTGGTTTGTTGGTTTGTTGGTTTATTTGTTTGTTGGTTTGTTGGCTTGTTGGTTTGTTGGTTTGTTGGCTGGTTGGCTTGTTGGTTTGTTGGTTTGTTGGTTTGTTGGTTTGTTGGTTTGTTGGTTTGTTGGTTTGTTAATTTGTTGGCTTCTTGATTTGTCGGTTTGTTGGCTTGTTGGTTTGTTGGTTTGTTGGTTTGTTGGTTTGTTGGTTTGTTGGCTTGTTGGTTTGTTGGTTTGTTGGCTTGTTGGTTTGTTGGTTTGTTGGTTTGTTGGTTTGTTGGCTTGTTGGCTTGTTAGTTTGTTGGTTTGTTGGATTGTTGGTTTGTTAGTTTGTTGGTTTGTTGGCTTGTTGGTTTGTTGGTTTGTTGGTTTGTTGGTTTGTTGGCTTGTTGGCTTGTTGGTTTGTTGGCTTGTTGGTTTGTTAGTTTGTTGGCTTTTTGGTTACTTGGTTTGTTGGTTTGTTGGTTTGTTGGCTTGTTGGTTTGTTGGTTTGTTGGCTTGTTGGTTTGTTAATTTGTTGGTTTGTTGGCTTGTTGGCTTGTTGGTTTCTTGGTTTGTTGGTTTGTTGGTTTGTTGGTTTGTTGGTTTTTTGGTTTGTTTGTTTGTTGCTTCGTTGGCTTGTTGGCTTGTTGGTTTGTTGGTTTGTTGGCTTGTTGGTTTGTTAGTTTGTTGGTTTGTTGGCTTGTTGGCTTGTTGGTTTGTTGGTTTGTTGGTTTGTTGGCTTGTTGGTTTGTTGGTTTGTTGGTTTTTTGCTTTGTTGGTTTGTTGGTTTGTTGGTTTGTTGGTTTGTTGGTTTATTTGTTTGTTTGTTTGTTGGCTTGTTGATTTGTTGGTTTGTTGGCTTGTTGGTTTGTTGGTTTGTTGGTTTGTTGGCTTGTTGGTTTGTTGGTTTGTTGGTTTGTTGGTTTGTTGGCTTGTTGGTTACTTAGTTTGTTGGTTTGTTGGCATGTTGGTTTGTTGGTTTGTTGGTTTGTTGGCTTGTTGGTTTGTTGGTTTGTTGGCTTGTTGGCTTGTTGGTTTGTTGGTTTTTTGGTTTGTTGGTTTGTTAGTTTGTTGGCTTGTTGGCTTGTTGGTTTGTCGGTTTGTTGGTTTGTTGGTTTGTTGCTTTGTTGGTTTGTTGGTTTGTTGGCTTGTTGGCTTGATGGTTTGTTAGTTTGTTGGCTTTTTGGTTACTTGGTTTGTTGGTTTGTTAGTTTGTTGGCTTGTTAGTTTGTTGGCTTGTTGGTTTGTTGGTTTGTTGGTTTGTTGGCTTGTTGGCTTGTTCGCTTGTTGGTTTGTTGGTTTGTTGGTTTGTTGGTTTGTTGGTTTGTTGGTTTGTTGGTTTGTTGGTTTTTTGGTTTGTTGGTTTATTTGCTTGTTGGTTTGTTGGCTTGTTGGTTTGTTGGTTTGTTGGTTTGTTGCTTTGTTGGCTAGTTGGTTTGTTGGTTTGTTGGTTTGTTGGCTTGTTGGCTTGTTGGTTTGTTGATTTGTTGGCTTGTTGGTTTGTTGGTTTGTTGGCTTGTTGGCTTGTTGGCTTGTTGCTTTGTTCGTTTGATGGTTTGTTGGTTTGTTGATTTTTTGGTTTGTTGGTTTGTTGGTTTGTTGGCTTGTTGGCTTGTTGGTTTGTTGGTTTGTTGGCTTGTTAGTTTGTTAGTTTGTAGGTTTGTTGGCTTGTTGGCTTGTTGGTTTGTTGGTTTTTTAGTTTGTTGGATTGTTGGTTTGTTGGTTTGTTGGTTTGTTGGTTTGTTGGTTTATTTGTTTGTTGGTTTGTTGGCTTGTTGGTTTGTTGGTTTGTTTGTTTGTTGGCTTTTTGGTTTGTTGGTTTGTTGGTTTTTTGGTTTTGTTGGTTTGTTGGTTTGTTGGTTTGTTGGTTTGTTGGTTTATTTGTTTGTTGGTTTGTTGGCTTGTTGGTTTGTTGGTTTGATGGTTTGTTGGCTTGTTGGTTTGTTGGTTTGTTGGCTTGTTGGCTTGTTGGTTTGTTGGTTTGTTGGCTTGTTGGTTACTTAGTTTGTTGGTTTGTTGGCATGTTGGTTTGTTGGTTTGTTGGTTTTTTGGCTTGTTGGTTTGTTGGTTTGTTGGCTTGCTGGGTTGTTGGTTTGTTGGTTTGTTGGTTTGTTGGCTTGTTGATTTGTTGGTTTGTTGGCTTGTTGGTTTGTTAGTTTGTTGGTTTGTTGGTTTGTTGGTTTGTCGGTTTATTTGTTTGTTGGTTTGTTGGCTTGTTGGTTTGTTGGTTTGTTGGCTGGTTGGCTTGTTGGTTTGTTGGTTTGTTGGTTTGTTGGTTTGTTGGTTTGTTGGTTTGTTGGTTTGTTGGTTCGTTGATTTGTTGGCTTGTTGGTTTGTTGGTTTGTTGGCTTGTTGGCTTGTTGGTTTGTTGGTTTGTTGGTTTGTTGGTTTGTTGGTTTGTTGGCTTGTTGGTTTGTTGGTTTGTTGGCTTGTTGGTTTGTTGGTTTGTTGGTTTGTTGGTTTGTTGGCTTGTTGGCTTGCTGGTTTGTTGGTTTGTTGGCTTGTTGGTTTGTTGGTTTGTTGGCTTGTTGGCTTGTTGCTTTGTTCGTTTGATGGTTTGTTGGTTTGTTGGTTTTTTAGTTTGTTGGTTTGTTGGTTTGTTGGCTTGTTGGCTTGTTGGTTTGTTGGTTTGTTGGCTTGTTGGTTTGTTAGTTTGTTGGTTTGTTGGCTTGTTGGCTTTTTGGTTTGTTGGTTTGTTGGTTTGTTGGTTTTTTGGTTTTGTTGGTTTGTTGGTTTGTTGGTTTGTTGGTTTGTTGGTTTATTTGTTTGTTGGTTTGTTGGCTTGTTGGTTTGTTGGTTTGATGGTTTGTTGGCTTGTTGGTTTGTTGGTTTGTTGGCTTGTTGGCTTGTTGGTTTGTTGGTTTGTTGGCTTGTTGGTTACTTAGTTTGTTGGTTTGTTGGCATGTTGGTTTGTTGGTTTGTTGGTTTGTTGGCTTGTTGGTTTGTTGGTTTGTTGGCTTGCTGGCTTGTTGGTTTGTTGGTTTGTTGGTTTGTTGGCTTGTTGATTTGTTGGTTTGTTGGCTTGTTGGTTTGTTAGTTTGTTGATTTGTTGGTTTGTTGGTTTGTCGGTTTATTTGTTTGTTGGCTTGTTGGTTTGTTGGCTGGTTGGCTTGTTGGTTTGTTGGTTTGTTGGTTTGTTGGTTTGTTGGTTTGTTGGTTTGTTGGTTCGTTGATTTGTTGGCTTGTTGGTTTGTTGGTTTGTTGGCTTGTTGGCTTGTTGGTTTGTTGGTTTGTTGGTTTGTTGGTTTGTTGGTTTGTTGGCTTGTTGGTTTGTTGGTTTGTTGGCTTGTTGGTTTGTTGGTTTGTTGGTTTGTTGGTTTGTTGGCTTGTTGGCTTTTTGGTTTGTTGGTTTGTTGGCTTGTTGGTTTGTTGGTTTGTTGGCTTGTTGGCTTGTTGCTTTGTTCGTTTGATGGTTTGTTGGTTTGTTGGTTTTTTAGTTTGTTGGTTTGTTGGTTTGTTGGCTTGTTGGCTTGTTGGTTTGTTGGTTTGTTGGCTTGTTGGTTTGTTAGTTTCTTGGTTTGTTGGCTTGTTGGCTTTTTGGTTTGTTGGTTTGTTGGTTTGTTAGTTTGTTGGTTTGTTGGTTTGTCGGTTTGTTGATTTGTTGGCTTGTTGGTTTCTTGGTTTGTTGGCTTGTTGGCTTGTTGGTTTGTTGGTTTGTTGGTTTGTTGGTTTGTTGGCTTGTTCGTTTGTTGGTTTGTTGGTATGTTGGCTTGTTGGTTTGTTGGTTTCTTGGCTTGTTGGCTTGTTGGTTTGTTGGTTTGTTGGCTTGTTGGATTGTTGGTTTGTTGGCTTGTTGGCTTGTTGCTTTGTTTGTTTGATGGTTTGTTGGTTTGTTGTTTTTTTGTTTTGTTTGTTTGTTGGTTTGTTGGCTTGTTTGCTTGTTGGTTTGTTGGTTTGTTGGCTTGTTGGTTTGTTAGTTTGTTGGTTTGTTGGATTGTTGGCTTGTTGCGTTGTTGGGTTTTTGGTTTGTTGGTTTGTTGGTTTGTTGGTTTGTTGGTTTGTTGGTTTGTTGGTTTGTTGGTTTGTTGGTTTGTTGGTTTGTTGGTTTATTTGTTTGTTGGTTTGTTGGTTTGTTGGTTTGTTGGTTTTTTGGTTTGTTGGTTTGTTGGTTTGTTGGTTTGTTGGTTTGTTGGTTTGTTGGTTTGTTGGTTTATTTGTTTGTTTGTTTGTTGGCTTGTTGGTTTGTTGGTTTGTTAGTTTGTTGGCTTGTTGGTTTGTTGGTTTGTTGGCTTGTTGGCTTGTTGGTTTGTTGGTTTGTTGGCTTGTTGGTTACTTAGTTTGTTGGTTTGTTGGCATGTAGGTTTGTTGGTTTGTTGGTTTGTTGGCATGTTGTTTTGTTGGTTTGTTGGCTTGTTGGCTTGTTGGTTTGTTGGTTTGTTGGTTTGTTGGCTTGTTGGTTTGTTGGTTTGTTGGCTTGTTGGTTTGTTAGTTTGTTGGTTTGTTGGTTTGTTGGTTTGTTGGTTTGTTGGTTTATTTGTTTGTTGGTTTGTTGGTTTGTTGGCTTGTTGGTTTGTTGGTTTGTTGGCTGGTTGGCTTGTTGGTTTGTTGGTTTGTTGGTTTGTTGGTTTGTTGGTTTGTTGGTTTGTTGGTTTGTTGGTTTGTTGGTTTGTTGGTTATTTGATTTGTTGGCTTCTTGATTTGTCGGTTTGTTGGCTTGTTGGTTTGTTGGTTTGTTGGTTTGTTGGTTTGTTGGCTTGTTGGTTTGTTGGTTTGTTGGCTTGTTGGTTTGTTGGTTTGTTGGTTTGTTGGTTTGTTGGCTTGTTGGCTTGTTGGTTTGTTGGTTTGTTGGCTTGTTGGTTTGTTGGTTTGTTGGCTTGTTGCTTTGTTCGTTTGATGGTTTGTTGGTTTGTTGGTTTTTTGGTTTGTTGGTTTGTTGGTTTGTTGGCTTGTTGGCTTGTTGGTTTGTTGGTTTGTTGGCTTGTTGGTTTGTTAGTTTGTTGGTTTGTTGGCTTGTTGGTTTGTTGGTTTGTTGGTTTGTTGGTTTGTTAGTTTGTGGTTTGTTGGTTTGTCGGTTTGTTGATTTGTTGGCTTGTTGGTTTCTTGGTTTGTTGGCTTGTTGGTTTGTTGGTTTGTTGGTTTGTTGGTTTGTTGGCTTCTTGGTTTGTTGGTTTGTTGGCTTGTTGGTTTGTTGGTTTGTTGGTTTGTTGGCTTGTTGGCTTGTTGGTTTGTTGGTTTGTTGGCTTGTTGGTTTGTTGGTTTGTTGGCTTGTTGCCTTGTTGCTTTGTTCGTTTGATGGTTTGTTGGTTTGTTGGTTTTTTTTTGTTGTTTTGTTGGTTTGTTGGCTTGTTGGCTTGTTGGTTTGTTCGTTTGTTGGCTTGTTCGTTTGTTAGTTTGTTGGTTTGTTGGATTGTTGGCTTGTTGGTTTGTTAGTTTTTTGGTTTGTTGGTTGTTTGGTTTGTTGGTTTGTTGGTTTGTTGGTTTATTTGTTTGTTGGCTTGTTGGTTTGTTGGTTTGTTGGTTTGTTGGCTTGTTGGTTTGTTGGTTTTTTGGTTTTTTGGTTTGTTGGTTTGTTGGTTTGTTGGTTTGTTGGTTTGCTGGTTTATTTGTTTGTTGGTTTGTTGGCTTGTTGGTTTGTTGGTTTGTTGGTTTGTTGGCTTGTTGGTTTGTTGGTTTGTTGGCTTGTTGGCTTGTTGGTTTGTTGGTTTGTTGGCTTGTTGGTTACTTAGTTTGTTGGTTTGTTGGCATGTTGGTTTGTTGGTTTGTTGGCTTGTTGGTTTGTTGGTTTGTTGGCTTGTTGGATTGTTGCTTTGTTGGTTTGTTGGCTTGTTGGTTTGTTGCTTTGTTGGCTTGTTGGTTTGTTAGTTTGTTGGTTTGTTGGTTTGTTGGTTTGTTGGTTTATTTGTTTGTTGGTTTGTTGGCTTGTTGGTTTGTTGTTTTGTTTGTTTGTTGGCTTGTTGGTTTGTTGGTTTGTTGGTTTGTTTTCTTGTTGACTTGTTGGTTTGTTGGTTTGTTGGCTTGTTGGCTTGTTGGTTTGTTGGTTGGTTGGTTTGTTTAATTGTTGGCTTGTTGGTTTGTTGGTTTGTTGGCTTGTTGGTTTGTTGGTTTGTTGGTTTGTTGGTTTGTTGGTTTGTTGGTTTGTTGGTTTGTTGGTTTTTCGGTTTGTTGGTTTGTTGGTTTGTTGGTTTGTTGGTTTGTTGGTTTGTTGGTGTGTTGTTTTGTTGGTTTGTTGGTTTATTTGTTTGTTGGTTTGTTGGCTTGTTGGTTTGTTGGTTTGTTGGTTTGTTGGCTTGTTGGTTTGTTGGTTTGTTTGTTTTTTGGTTTGTTGGTTTGTTGGTTTGTTGGTTTGTTGGTTTGTTGGTTTGTTGGTTTGTTGGTTTGTTGGTTTGTTGGTTTATTTGTTTGTTGGTTTGTTGGCTTGTTGGTTTGTTGGTTTGTTGGCTTGTTGGCTTGTTGGTTTGTTGGTTTGTTGGCTTGTTGGTTTGTTGGTTTGTTGGCTTGTTGGCTTGTTGGTTTGTTGGTTTGTTGGCTTGTTGGTTACTTAGTTTGTTGGTTTGTTGGTTTGTTGGTTTATTTGTTTGTTGGTTTGTTGGCTTGTTGGTTTGTTGGTTTGTTGGTTTGTTGGCTTGTTGGTTTGTTAGTTTGTTGGTTTGTTGGCTTGTTGGCTTGTTGGTTTGTTGGTTTGTTGGCTTGTTGGCTTGTTGGCTTGTTGGTTTGTTGGTTTGTTGGTTTGTTTGTTTGTTGGCTTGTTGGTTTGCTGGTTTGTTGGCTTGTTGGTTTGTTGGTTTGTTGGTTTGTTGGTTTGTTGGTTTTTTGGTTTGTTGGTTTGTTGGTTTGTTGGTTTGTTGGTTTCTTGGTTTGTTGGTTTGTTGGTTTGTTGGTTTGTTGGTTTGTTGGTTTGTTGGTTTATTTGTTTGTTGGTTTGTTGGCTTGTTGGTTTGTTGGTTTGTTGGTTTGTTGGCTTGTTGGTTTGTTGGTTTGTTGGTTTGTTGGTTTTTTGGTTTGTTGGTTTGTTGGTTTGTTGGTTTGTTGGTTTGTTGGTTTGTTGGTTTGTTGGTTTGTTGGTTTGTTGGTTTCTTTGTTTGTTGGTTTGTTGGCTTGTTGGTTTGTTGGTTTGTTGGCTTGTTGGCTTGTTGGTTTGTTGGTTTGTTGGTTTGTTTGTTTGTTGGCTTGTTGGTTTGTTGGTTTGTTGGTTTGTTGGTTTTTTGGTTTGTTGGTTTGTTGGTTTGTTGGTTTGTTGGTTTGTTGGTTTGTTGGTTTGTTGGTTTGTTGGCTTGTTGGTTTATTTGTTTGTTGGTTTGTTGGCTTGTTGGTTTGTTGGTTTGTTGGTTTGTTGGCTTGTTGGTTTGTTGGTTTGTTGGTTTTTTGGTTTGTTGGTTTGTTGGTTTGTTGGTTTGTTGGTTTGTTGGTTTGTTGGTTTATTTGTTTGTTGGTTTGTTGGCTTGTTGGTTTGTTGGTTTGTTGGTTTGTTGGCTTGTTGGTTTGTTGGGTTGTTGGCTTGTTGGCTTGTTGGTTTGTTGGTTTGTTGGCTTGTTGGTTACTTAGTTTGTTGGTTTGTTGGCATGTAGGTTTGTTTGTTTGTTGGTTTGTTGGCATGTTGGTTTGTTGGTTTATTGGCTTGTTGGCTTGTTGGTTTGTTGGTTTGTTGGTTTGTTGGCTTGTTGGTTTGTTGGTTTGTTGGCTTGGTGGTTTGTTAGTTTGTTGGTTTGTTGGTTTGTTGGTTTGTTGGTTTGTTGGTTTATTTGTTTGTTGGTTTGTTGGCTTGTTGGTTTGTTGGTTTGTTGGTTTGTTGGTTTGTTGGTTTGTTGATTTGTTGGCTTCTTGTTTTATCGGTTTGTTGGCTTGTTGGTTTGTTGGTTTGTTGGTTTGTTGGTTTGTTGGCTTGTTGGTTTGTTGGTTTGTTGGCTTGTTGGTTTGTTGGTTTGTTGGTTTGTTGGTTTGTTGGCTTGTTGGCTTGTTGGTTTGTTGGTTTGTTCGCTTGTTGGTTTGTTGGTTTGTTGGTTTGTTGGTTTATTTGTTTGTTGGCTTGTTGGTTTGTTGGTTTTTTGGTTTGTTGGTTTGTTGGTTTGTTGGTTTGTTGGTTTGTTGGTTTGTTGGTTTGTTGGTTTATTTGTTTGTTGGTTTGTTGGCTTGTTGGTTTGTTGGTTTGTTGGCTTGTTGGCTTGTTGGTTTGTTGGTTTGTTGGCTTGTTTGTTTGTTGGCTTGTTGGTTTGTTGGTTTGTTGGTTTGTTGGTTTTTTGGTTTGTTGGTTTATTGGCTTGTTGGTTTGTTGGTTTGTTGGTTTGTTGGTTTGTTGGTTTGTTGGTTTGTTGGTTTATTTGTTTGTTGGTTTGTTGGCTTGTTGGTTTGTTGGTTTGTTGGTTTTTTGGCTTGTTGGTTTGTTGGTTTGTTGGTTTTTTGGTTTGTTGGTTTGTTGGTTTGTTGGTTTATTTTTTTGTTGGTTTGTTGGCTTGTTGGTTTGTTGGTTTGTTGGTTTGTTGGCTTGTTGGTTTGTTGGTTTGTTGGCTTGTTGGCTTGTTGGTTTGTTGGTTTGTTGGCTTGTTGGTTACTTAGTTTGTTGGTTTGTTGGCATGTAGGTTTGTTGGTTTGTTGGTTTGTTGGCATGTTCGTTTGTTGGTTTATTTGTTTGTTGGTTTGTTGGCTTGTTGGTTTGTTGGTTTGTTGGTTTGTTGGCTTGTTGGTTTGTTGGTTTGTTGGTTTGTTTGTTTGTTGGCTTGTTGGTTTGTTGGTTTGTTGGTTTGTTGGTTTTTTGGTTTGTTGGTTTGTTGGTTTGTTGGTTTGTTGGTTTGTTGGTTTGTTGGTTTGTTGGTTTGTTGGCTTGTTGGTTTATTTGTTTGTTGGTTTGTTGGCTTGTTGGTTTCTTGGTTTGTTGGTTTGTTGGCTTGTTGGTTTGTTGGTTTGTTGGTTTTTTGGTTTGTTGGTTTGTTGGTTTTTTGGTTTGTTGGTTTGTTGGTTTGTTGGTTTATTTGTTTGTTGGTTTGTTGGCTTGTTGGTTTGTTGGTTTGTTGGTTTGTTGGCTTGTTGGTTTGTTGGGTTGTTGGCTTGTTTGCTTGTTGGTTTGTTGGTTTGTTGGCTTGTTGGTTACTTAGTTTGTTGGTTTGTTGGCATGTAGGTTTGTTTGTTTGTTGGTTTGTTGGCATGTTGGTTTGTTGGTTTGTTGGCTTGTTGGTTTGTTGGTTTGTTGGTTTTTTGGTTTGTTGGTTTGTTGGTTTGTTGGTTTGTTGGTTTGTTGGTTTGTTGGTTTGTTGGTTTGTTGGTTTATTTGTTTGTTGGTTTGTTGGCTTGTTGGTTTGTTGGTTTGTTGGCTTGTTGGCTTGTTGGTTTGTTGGTTTGTTGGCTTGTGGTTTGTTGGTTTGTTGGTTTGTTGGTTTGTTGGTTTGTTGGTTTGTTGGTTTGTTGGTTTGTTGGTTTGTTGGTTTGTTGGTTTGTTGGTTTATTTGTTTGTTGGTTTGTTGGCTTGTTGGTTTGTTGGTTTGTTGGTTTGTTGGCTTGTTGGTTTGTTGGTTTGTTGGTTTGTTGGTTTTTTGGTTTGTTGGTTTGTTGGTTTGTTGGTTTGTTGGTTTGTTGGTTTGTTGGTTTGTTGGTTTGTTGGTTTATTTGTTTGTTGGTTTGTTGGCTTGTTGGTTTGTTGGTTTGTTGGCTTGTTGGCTTGTTGGTTTGTTGGTTTGTTGGTTTGTTTGTTTGTTGGCTTGTTGGTTTGTTGGTTTGTTGGTTTGTTGGTTTTTTGGTTTGTTGGTTTGTTGGTTTGTTGGTTTGTTGGTTTGTTGGTTTGTTGGTTTGTTGGTTTGTTGGCTTGTTGGTTTATTTGTTTGTTGGTTTGTTGGCTTGTTGGTTTGTTGGTTTGTTGGTTTGTTGGCTTGTTGGTTTGTTGGTTTGTTGGTTTTTTGGTTTGTTGGTTTGTTGGTTTGTTGGTTTGTTGGTTTGTTGGTTTGTTGGTTTATTTGTTTGTTGGTTTGTTGGCTTGTTGGTTTGTTGGTTTGTTGGTTTGTTGGCTTGTTGGTTTGTTGGGTTGTTGGCTTGTTGGCTTGTTGGTTTGTTGGTTTGTTGGCTTGTTGGTTACTTAGTTTGTTGGTTTGTTGGCATGTAGGTTTGTTTGTTTGTTGGTTTGTTGGCATGTTGGTTTGTTGGTTTATTGGCTTGTTGGCTTGTTGGTTTGTTGGTTTGTTGGTTTGTTGGCTTGTTGGTTTGTTGGTTTGTTGGCTTGTTGGTTTGTTAGTTTGTTGGTTTGTTGGTTTGTTGGTTTGTTGGTTTGTTGGTTTGTTGGTTTATTTGTTTGTTGGTTTGTTGGCTTGTTGGTTTGTTGGTTTGTTGGTTTGTTGGTTTGTTGGTTTGTTGATTTGTTGGCTTCTTGTTTTATCGGTTTGTTGGCTTGTTGGTTTGTTGGTTTGTTGGTTTGTTGGTTTGTTGGCTTGTTGGTTTGTTGGTTTGTTGGCTTGTTGGTTTGTTGGTTTGTTGGTTTGTTGGTTTGTTGGCTTGTTGGCTTGTTGGTTTGTTGGTTTGTTCGCTTGTTGGTTTGTTGGTTTGTTGGTTTGTTGGTTTATTTGTTTGTTGGCTTGTTGGTTTGTTGGTTTTTTGGTTTGTTGGTTTGTTGGTTTGTTGGTTTGTTGGCTTGTTGGTTTGTTGGTTTGTTGGTTTATTTGTTTGTTGGTTTGTTGGCTTGTTGGTTTGTTGGTTTGTTGGCTTGTTGGCTTGTTGGTTTGTTGGTTTGTTGGCTTGTTTGTTTGTTGGCTTGTTGGTTTGTTGGTTTGTTGGTTTGTTGGTTTTTTGGTTTGTTGGTTTATTGGCTTGTTGGTTTGTTGGTTTGTTGGTTTGTTGGTTTGTTGGTTTATTTTTTTGTTGGTTTGTTGGCTTGTTGGTTTGTTGGTTTGTTGGTTTTTTGGCTTGTTGGTTTGTTGGTTTGTTGGTTTTTTGGTTTGTTGGTTTGTTGGTTTGTTGGTTTATTTGTTTGTTGGTTTGTTGGCTTGTTGGTTTGTTGGTTTGTTGGTTTGTTGGCTTGTTGGTTTGTTGGTTTGTTGGCTTGTTGGCTTGTTGGTTTGTTGGTTTGTTGGCTTGTTGGTTACTTAGTTTGTTGGTTTGTTGGCATGTAGGTTTGTTGGTTTGTTGGTTTGTTGGTTTGTTGGTTTGTTGGTTTGTTAGTTTATTTGTTTGTTGGTTTGTTGGCTTGTTGGTTTGTTGGTTTGTTGGCTTGTTGGCTTGTTGGTTTGTTGGTTTGTTGGTTTGTTTGTTTGTTGGCTTGTTGGTTTGTTGGTTTGTTGGTTTGTTGGTTTTTTGGTTTGTTGGTTTGTTGGTTTGTTGGTTTGTTGGTTTGTTGGTTTGTTGGTTTGTTGGTTTGTTGGTTTGTTGGCTTGTTGGTTTATTTGTTTGTTGGTTTGTTGGCTTGTTGGTTTGTTGGTTTGTTGGTTTGTTGGCTTGTTGGTTTGTTGGTTTGTTGGTTTTTTGGTTTGTTGGTTTGTTGGTTTGTTGGTTTGTTGGTTTGTTGGTTTGTTGGTTTGTTGGTTTATTTGTTTGTTGGTTTGTTGGCTTGTTGGTTTGTTGGTTTGTTGGTTTGTTGGCTTGTTGGTTTGTTGGGTTGTTGGCTTGTTGGCTTGTTGGTTTGTTGGTTTGTTGGCTTGTTGGTTACTTAGTTTGTTGGTTTGTTGGCATGTAGGTTTGTTTGTTTGTTGGTTTGTTGGCATGTTGGTTTGTTGGTTTGTTGGCTTGTTGGTTTGTTGGTTTGTTGGTTTTTTGGTTTGTTGGTTTGTTGGTTTGTTGGTTTGTTGGTTTGTTGGTTTGTTGGTTTGTTGGTTTGTTGGTTTTTTTGTTTGTTGGTTTGTTGGCTTGTTGGTTTGTTGGTTTGTTGGCTTGTTGGCTTGTTGGTTTGTTGGTTTGTTGGCTTGTTGGTTTGTTGGTTTATTGGCTTGTTGGCTTGTTGGTTTGTTGGTTTGTTGGCTTGTTGGTTACTTAGTTTGTTGGTTTGTTGGTTTGTTGGTTTATTTGTTTGTTGGTTTGTTGGCTTGTTGGTTTGTTGGTTTGTTGGTTTGTTGGCTTGTTGGTTTGTTGGTTTGTTGGTTTGTTGGCTTGTTGGCTTGTTGGTTTGTTGGTTTGTTGGCTTGTTGGCTTGTTGGCTTGTTGGTTTGTTGGTTTGTTGGTTTGTTTGTTTGTTGGCTTGTTGGTTTGTTGGTTTGTTGGCTTGTTGGTTTGTTGGTTTGTTGGTTTGTTGGTTTGTTGGTTTGTTGGTTTGTTGGTTTTTTGGTTTGTTGGTTTGTTGGTTTGTTGGTTTGTTGGTTTGTTGGTTTGTTGGTTTGTTGGTTTGTTGGTTTGTTGGTTTGTTGGTTTGTTGGATTATTTGTTTGTTGGTTTGTTGGCTTGTTGGTTTGTTGGTTTGTTGGTTTGTTGGCTTGTTGGTTTGTTGGTTTGTTGGTTTGTTGGTTTTTTGGTTTGTTGGTTTGTTGGTTTGTTGGTTTGTTGGTTTGTTGGTTTGTTGGTTTGTTGGTTTGTTGGTTTGTTGGTTTATTTGTTTGTTGGTTTGTTGGCTTGTTGGTTTGTTGGTTTGTTGGCTTGTTGGCTTGTTGGTTTGTTGGTTTGTTGGTTTGTTTGTTTGTTGGCTTGTTGGTTTGTTGGTTTGTTGGTTTGTTGGTTTTTTGGTTTGTTGGTTTGTTGGTTTGTTGGTTTGTTGGTTTGTTGGTTTGTTGGTTTGTTGGTTTGTTGGCTTGTTGGTTTATTTTTTTGTTGGTTTGTTGGCTTGTTGGTTTGTTGGTTTGTTGGTTTGTTGGCTTGTTGGTTTGTTGGTTTGTTGGTTTTTTGGTTTGTTGGTTTGTTGGTTTGTTGGTTTGTTGGTTTGTTGGTTTGTTGGTTTATTTGTTTGTTGGTTTGTTGGCTTGTTGGTTTGTTGGTTTGTTGGTTTGTTGGCTTGTTGGTTTGTTGGGTTGTTGGCTTGTTGGCTTGTTGGTTTGTTGGTTTGTTGGCTTGTTGGTTACTTAGTTTGTTGGTTTGTTGGCATGTAGGTTTGTTTGTTTGTTGGTTTGTTGGCATGTTGGTTTGTTGGTTTATTGGCTTGTTGGCTTGTTGGTTTGTTGGTTTGTTGGTTTGTTGGCTTGTTGGTTTGTTGGTTTGTTGGCTTGTTGGTTTGTTAGTTTGTTGGTTTGTTGGTTTGTTGGTTTGTTGGTTTGTCGGTTTGTTGGTTTATTTGTTTGTTGGTTTGTTGGCTTGTTGGTTTGTTGGTTTGTTGGTTTGTTGGTTTGTTGGTTTGTTGATTTGTTGGCTTCTTGTTTTATCGGTTTGTTGGCTTGTTGGTTTGTTGGTTTGTTGGTTTGTTGGTTTGTTGGCTTGTTGGTTTGTTGGTTTGTTGGCTTGTTGGTTTGTTGGTTTGTTGGTTTGTTGGTTTGTTGGCTTGTTGGCTTGTTGGTTTGTTGGTTTGTTCGCTTGTTGGTTTGTTGGTTTGTTGGTTTGTTGGTTTATTTGTTTGTTGGCTTGTTGGTTTGTTGGTTTTTTGGTTTGTTGGTTTGTTGGTTTGTTGGTTTGTTGGTTTGTTGGTTTGTTGGTTTGTTGGTTTGTTGGTTTATTTGTTTGTTGGTTTGTTGGCTTGTTGGTTTGTTGGTTTGTTGGCTTGTTGGCTTGTTGGTTTGTTGGTTTGTTGGCTTGTTTGTTTGTTGGCTTGTTGGTTTGTTGGTTTGTTGGTTTGTTGGTTTTTTGGTTTGTTGGTTTATTGGCTTGTTGGTTTGTTGGTTTGTTGGTTTGTTGGTTTGTTGGTTTGTTGGTTTGTTGGTTTATTTGTTTGTTGGTTTGTTGGCTTGTTGGTTTGTTGGTTTGTTGGTTTTTTGGCTTGTTGGTTTGTTGGTTTGTTGGTTTTTTGGTTTGTTGGTTTGTTGGTTTGTTGGTTTATTTGTTTGTTGGTTTGTTGGCTTGTTGGTTTGTTGGTTTGTTGGTTTGTTGGCTTGTTGGTTTGTTGGTTTGTTGGCTTGTTGGCTTGTTGGTTTGTTGGTTTGTTGGCTTGTTGGTTACTTAGTTTGTTGGTTTGTTGGCAATTAGGTTTGTTGGTTTGTTGGTTTGTTGGCATGTTCGTTTGTTGGTTTGTTGGCTTGTTGGCTTGTTGGTTTGTTGGTTTGTTGGTTTGTTGGTTTGTTGGTTTATTTGTTTGTTGGCTTGTTGGTTTGTTGGTTTGTTGGCTTGTTGGCTTGTTGGTTTGTTGGTTTGTTGGTTTGTTTGTTTGTTGGCTTGTTGGTTTGTTGGTTTGTTGGTTTGTTGGTTTTTTGTTTTGTTGGTTTGTTGGTTTGTTGGTTTGTTGGTTTGTTGGTTTGTTGGTTTGTTGGTTTGTTGGTTTGTTGGCTTGTTGGTTTATTTGTTTGTTGGTTTGTTGGCTTGTTGGTTTGTTGGTTTGTTGGTTTGTTGGCTTGTTGGTTTGTTGGTTTGTTGGTTTTTTGGTTTGTTGGTTTGTTGGTTTGTTGGTTTGTTGGTTTGTTGGTTTGTTGGTTTATTTGTTTGTTGGTTTGTTGGCTTGTTGGTTTGTTGGTTTGTTGGTTTGTTGGCTTGTTGGTTTGTTGGGTTGTTGGCTTGTTGGCTTGTTGGTTTGTTGGTTTGTTGGCTTGTTGGTTACTTAGTTTGTTGGTTTGTTGGCATGTAGGTTTGTTTGTTTGTTGGTTTGTTGGCATGTTGGTTTGTTGGTTTGTTGGCTTGTTGGCTTGTTGGTTTGTTGGTTTGTTGGTTTGTTGGCTTGTTGGTTTGTTGGTTTGTTGGCTTGTTGGTTTGTTAGTTTGTTGGTTTGTTGGTTTGTTGGTTTGTTGGTTTGTTGGTTTGTTGGTTTATTTGTTTGTTGGTTTGTTGGCTTGTTGGTTTGTTGGTTTGTTGGTTTGTTGGTTTGTTGGTTTGTTGATTTGTTGGCTTCTTGTTTTATCGGTTTGTTGGCTTGTTGGTTTGTTGGTTTGTTGGTTTGTTGGTTTGTTGGCTTGTTGGTTTGTTGGTTTGTTGGCTTGTTGGTTTGTTGGTTTGTTGGTTTGTTGGTTTGTTGGTTTGTTGGCTTGTTGGCTTGTTGGTTTGTTGGTTTGTTCGCTTGTTGGTTTGTTGGTTTGTTGGTTTGTTGGTTTATTTGTTTGTTGGCTTGTTGGTTTGTTGGTTTTTTGGTTTGTTGGTTTGTTGGTTTGTTGGTTTGTTGGTTTGTTGGTTTGTTGGTTTGTTGGTTTGTTGGTTTATTTGTTTGTTGGTTTGTTGGCTTGTTGGTTTGTTGGTTTGTTGGCTTGTTGGCTTGTTGGTTTGTTGGTTTGTTGGCTTGTTTGTTTGTTGGCTTGTTGGTTTGTTGGTTTGTTGGTTTGTTGGTTTTTTGGTTTGTTGGTTTATTGGCTTGTTGGTTTGTTGGTTTGTTGGTTTGTTGGTTTGTTGGTTTGTTGGTTTGTTGGTTTGTTGGTTTATTTGTTTGTTGGTTTGTTGGCTTGTTGGTTTGTTGGTTTGTTGGTTTTTTGGCTTGTTGGTTTGTTGGTTTGTTGGTTTTTTGGTTTGTTGGTTTGTTGGTTTGTTGGTTTATTTGTTTGTTGGTTTTGTTGGCTTGTTGGTTTGTTGGTTTGTTGGTTTGTTGGCTTGTTGGTTTGTTGGTTTGTTGGCTTGTTGGCTTGTTGGTTTGTTGGTTTGTTGGCTTGTTGGTTACTTAGTTTGTTGGTTTGTTGGCATGTAGGTTTGTTGGTTTGTTGGTTTGTTGGCATGTTCGTTTGTTGGTTTGTTGGCTTGTTGGCTTGTTGGTTTGTTGGTTTGTTGGTTTGTTGGCTTGTTGGTTTGTTGGTTTGTTGGTTTGTTGGCTTGTTGGTTTGTTAGTTTGTTGGTTTGTTGGTTTGTTGGTTTGTTGGTTTGTTGGTTTATTTGTTTGTTAGTTTGTTGGCTTGTTGGTTTGTTGGTTTGTTGGCTGGTTGGCTTGTTGGTTTGTTGGTTTGTTGGTTTGTTGGTTTGTTGGTTTGTTGGTTTGTTGGTTTGTTGGTTTGTTGATTTGTTGGCTTCTTGATTTATCGGTTTGTTGGCTTGTTGGTTTGTTGGTTTGTTGGTTTGTTGGTTTGTTGGCTTGTTGGTTTGTTGGTTTGTTGGCTTGTTGGTTTGTTGGTTTGTTGATTTGTTGGTTTGTTGGCTTGTTGGCTTGTTGGTTTGTTGGTTTGTTGGCTTGTTGGTTTGTTTGTTTGTTGGTTTGTTGGTTTATTTGTTTGTTGGCTTGTTGGTTTGTTGGTTTGTTGGTTTGTTGGCTTGTTGGTTTGTTGGTTTTTTGGTTTTTTGGTTTGTTGGTTTGTTGGTTTGTTGGTTTGTTGGTTTGCTGGTTTATTTGTTTGTTGGTTTGTTGGCTTGTTGGTTTGTTGGTTTGTTGGTTTGTTGGCTTGTTGGTTTGTTGGTTTGTTGGCTTGTTGGCTTGTTGGTTTGTTGGTTTGTTGGCTTGTTGGTTACTTAGTTTGTTGGTTTGTTGGCATGTTGGTTTGTTGGTTTGTTGGCTTGTTGGTTTGTTGGTTTGTTGGCTTGTTGGCTTGTTGGTTTGTTGGTTTGTTGGCTTGTTGGTTTGTTGCTTTGTTGGCTTGTTGGTTTGTTAGTTTGTTGGTTTGTTGGTTTGTTGGTTTGTTGGTTTATTTGTTTGTTGGTTTGTTGGCTTGTTGGTTTGTTGGTTTGTTGGTTTGTTGGCTTGTTGGTTTGTTGGTTTGTTGGTTTGTTGGCTTGTTGGCTTGTTGGTTTGTTGGTTTGTTGGCTTGTTGGCTTGTTGGTTTGTTGGTTTGTTGGTTTGTTTGTTTGTTGGCTTGTTGGTTTGTTGGTTTGTTGGCTTGTTGGTTTGTTGGTTTGTTGTTTTGTTGGTTTGTTGGTTTGTTGGTTTTTTGGTTTGTTGGTTTGTTGGTTTGTTGGTTTGTTGGTTTGTTGGTTTGTTGGTTTGTTGGTTTGTTGGTGTGTTGGTTTATTTGTTTGTTGGTTTGTTGGTTTGTTGGCTTGTTGGCTTGTTGGTTTGTTGGTTTGTTGGCTTGTTGGTTTGTTGGTTTGTTGGTTTGTTGGTTTGTTGGTTTGTTGGTTTGTTGGTTTATTTTTTTGTTGGTTTGTTGGCTTGTTGGTTTGTTGGTTTGTTGGTTTTTTGGCTTGTTGGTTTGTTGGTTTGTTGGTTTTTTGGTTTGTTGGTTTGTTGGTTTGTTGGTTTGTTGGTTTATTTGTTTGTTGGTTTGTTGGCTTGTTGGTTTGTTGGTTTGTTGGTTTGTTGGCTTGTTGGTTTGTTGGTTTGTTGGCTTGTTGGCTTGTTGGTTTGTTGGTTTGTTGGCTTGTTGGTTACTTAGTTTGTTGGTTTGTTGGCATGTAGGTTTGTTGGTTTGTTGGTTTGTTGGCTTGTTGGTTTGTTGGTTTGTTGGTTTGTTGGCTTGTTGGTTTGTTGGTTTGTTGGCTTGTTGGTTTGTTAGTTTGTTGGTTTGTTGGTTTGTTGGTTTGTTGGTTTGTTGGTTTATTTGTTTGTTGGTTTGTTGGCTTGTTGGTTTGTTGGTTTGTTGGCTGGTTGGCTTGTTGGTTTGTTGGTTTGTTGGTTTGTTGGTTTGTTGGTTTGTTGGTTTGTTGGTTTGTTGGTTTGTTGGTTTGTTGATTTGTTGGCTTCTTGATTTATCGGTTTGTTGGCTTGTTGGTTTGTTGGTTTGTTGGTTTGTTGGTTTGTTGGCTTGTTGGTTTGTTGGTTTGTTGGCTTGTAGGTTTGTTGGTTTGTTGGTTTGTTGGTTTGTTGGCTTGTTGGCTTGTTGGCTTGTTGGTTTGTTGGTTTGTTGGCTTGTTGGTTTGTAGGCTTGTTGGTTTGTTGGTTTGTTGGCTTGTTGGTTTGTTGGTTTGTTGGCTTGTTGGCTTGTTGGTTTGTTGGTTTTTTGGTTTTTTGGATTGTTGGTTTGTTGGTTTGTTGGTTTGTTGGTTTGCTGGTTTATTTGTTTGTTGGTTTGTTGGCTTGTTGGTTTGTTGGTTTGTTGGTTTGTTGGCTTGTTGGTTTGTTGGTTTGTTGGCTTGTTGGCTTGTTGGTTTGTTGGTTTGTTGGCTTGTTGGTTACTTAGTTTGTTGGTTTGTTGGCATGTTGGTTTGTTGGTTTGTTGGCTTGTTGGTTTGTTGGTTTGTTGGCTTGTTGGCTTGTTGGTTTGTTGGTTTGTTGGCTTGTTGGTTTGTTGCTTTGTTGGCTTGTTGGTTTGTTAGTTTGTTGGTTTGTTGGTTTGTTGGTTTGTTGGTTTATATGTTTGTTGGTTTGTTGGCTTGTTGGTTTGTTGGTTTGTTGGTTTGTTGGCTTGTTGGTTTGTTGGTTTGTTGGTTTGTTGGCTTGTTGGCTTGTTGATTTGTTGGTTTGTTGGCTTGTTGGCTTGTTGGTTTCTTGGTTTGTTGGTTTGTTTGTTTGTTGGCTTGTTGGTTTGTTGGTTTGTTGGCTTGTTGGTTTGTTAGTTTGTTGTTTTGTTGGTTTGTTGGTTTGTTGGTTTTTTGGTTTGTTGGTTTGTTGGTTTGTTGGTTTGTTGGTTTGTTGGTTTGTTGGTTTGTTGGTTTGTTCGTTTGTTGGTTTATTTGTTTGTTGGTTTGTTGGTTTGTTGGCTTGTTGGTTTGTTGATTTGTTGGTTTGTTGTCTTGTTGGTTTGTTGGTTTGTTGGTTTTTTGGTTTGTTGGTTTGTTGGTTTGTTGGTTTGTTGGTTTGTTGGTTTGTTGGTTTGTTGGTTTGTTGGTTTGTTGGTTTGTTGGTTTATTTGTTTGTTGGTTTGTTGGTTTGTTGGTTTGTTGGTTTGTTGGTTTGTTGGTTTGTTGGTTTGCTGGTTTATTTGTTTGTTGGTTTGTTGGCTTGTTTGTTTGTTGGTTTGTTGGTTTGTTAGTTTATTTGTTTGTTGGTTTGTTGGCTTGTTGGTTTGTTGTTTTGTTGGTTTTTTGGCTTGTTGGTTTGTTGGTTTGTTGGTTTTTTGGTTTGTTGGTTTGTTGGTTTGTTGGTTTGTTGGTTTGTTGTTTTGTTGGTTTATTTTTTTGTTGGTTTGTTGGCTTGTTGGTTTGTTGGTTTGTTGGTTTGTTGGCTTGTTGGTTTGTTGGTTTGTTGGCTTGTTGGCTTGTTGGTTTGTTGGTTTGTTGGCTTGTTGGTTACTTAGTTTGTTGGTTTGTTGGCATGTAGGTTTGTTGGTTTGTTGGTTTGTTGGCATGTTGGTTTGTTGGTTTGTTGGCTTGTTGGCTTGTTGGTTTGTTGGTTTGTTGGTTTGTTGGCTTGTTGGTTTGTTGGTTTGTTGGCTTGTTGGTTTGTTAGTTTGTTGGTTTGTTGGTTTGTTGGTTTGTTGGTTTGTTGGTTTATTTGTTTGTTGGTTTGTTGGCTTGTTGGTTTGTTGGTTTGTTGGCTGGTTGGCTTGTTGGTTTGTTGGTTTGTTGGTTTGTTGGTTTGTTGGTTTGTTGGTTTGTTGGTTTGTTGATTTGTTTGCTTCTTGATTTATCGGTTTGTTGGCTTGTTGGTTTGTTGGTTTGTTGGTTTGTTGGTTTGTTGGCTTGTTGGTTTGTTGGTTTGCTGGCTTGTTGGTTTGTTGGTTTGTTGGTTTGTTGGTTTGTTGGTTTGTTGGCTTGTTGGCTTGTTGGTTTGTTGGTTTGTTGGCTTGTTGGTTTGTTGGTTTGTTGGTTTGTTGGTTTATTTGTTTGTTGGCTTGTTGGTTTGTTGGTTTGTTGGTTTGTTGGCTTGTTTGTTTGTTGGTTTTTTGGTTTTTTGGTTTGTTGGTTTGTTGGTTTGTTGGTTTGTTGGTTTGCTGGTTTATTTGTTTGTTGGTTTGTTGGCTTGTTGGTTTGTTGGTTTGTTGGTTTGTTGGCTTGTTGGTTTGTTGGTTTGTTGGCTTGTTGGCTTGTTGGTTTGTTGGTTTGTTGGCTTGTTGGTTACTTAGTTTGTTGGTTTGTTGGCATGTTGGTTTGTTGGTTTGTTGGCTTGTTGGTTTGTTGGTTTGTTGGCTTGTTGGCTTGTTGGTTTGTTGGTTTGTTGGCTTGTTGGTTTGTTGCTTTGTTGGCTTGTTGGTTTGTTAGTTTGTTGGTTTGTTGGTTTATTTGTTTGTTGGTTTGTTGGCTTGTTGGTTTGTTGGTTTGTTGGCTGGTTGGCTTGTTGGTTTGTTGGTTTGTTGGTTTGTTCGTTTGTTGGTTTGTTGGTTTGTTGGTTTGTTGGTTTGTTGATTTGTTGGCTTCTTGATTTATCGGTTTGTTGGCTTGTTGGTTTGTTGGTTTGTTGGTTTGTTGGTTTGTTGGCTTGTTGGTTTGTTGGTTTGTTGGCTTGTTGGTTTGTTGGTTTGTTGGTTTGTTGGTTTGTTGGATTGTTGGCTTGTTGGTTTGTTGGTTTGTTGGCTTGTTGGTTTGTTGGTTTGTTGGTTTGTTGGTTTATTTGTTTGTTGGCTTGTTGGTTTGTTGGTTTGTTGGTTTGTTGGCTTGTTGGTTTGTTGGTTTTTTGGTTTTTTGGTTTGTTGGTTTGTTGGTTTGTTGGTTTGTTGGTTTGCTGGTTTATTTGTTTGTTGGTTTGTTGGCTTGTTGGTTTGTTGGTTTGTTGGTTTGTTGGCTTGTTGGTTTGTTGGTTTGTTGGCTTGTTGGCTTGTTGGTTTGTTGGTTTGTTGGCTTGTTGGTTACTTAGTTTGTTGGTTTGTTGGCATGTTGGTTTGTTGGTTTGTTGGCTTGTTGGTTTGTTGGTTTGTTGGCTTGTTGGCTTGTTGGTTTGTTGGTTTGTTGGCTTGTTGGTTTGTTGCTTTGTTGGTTTGTTAGTTTGTTGGTTTGTTGGTTTGTTGGTTTGTTGGTTTATTTGTTTGTTGGTTTGTTGGCTTGTTGGTTTGTTGGTTTGTTGGTTTGTTGGCTTGTTGGTTTGTTGGTTTGTTGGTTTGTTGGCTTGTTGGCTTGTTGGTTTGTTGGTTTGTTGGCTTGTTGGCTTGTTGGTTTGTTGGTTTGTTGGTTTGTTTGTTTGTTGGCTTGTTGGTATGTTGGTTTGTTGGCTTGTTGGTTTGTTGGTTTGTTGTTTTGTTGGTTTGTTGGTTTGTTGGTTTTTTGGTTTGTTGGTTTGTTGGTTTGTTGGTTTGTTGGTTTGTTGGTTTGTTGGTTTGTTGGTTTGTTGGTTTGTTGGTTTATTTGTTTGTTGGTTTGTTGGTTTGTTGGCTTGTTGGTTTGTTGGTTTGTTGGTTTGTTGGCTTGTTGGTTTGTTGGTTTGTTGGTTTTTTGGTTTGTTGGTTTGTTGGTTTGTTGGTTTGTTGGTTTGTTGGTTTGTTGGTTTGTTGGTTTGTTGGTTTGTTGGTTTGTTGGTTTATTTGTTTGTTGGTTTGTTGGCTTGTTGGTTTGTTGGTTTGTTGGCTTGTTGGCTTGTTGGTTTGCTGGTTTGTTGGCTTGTTGGTTTGTTGGTTTGTTGGCTTGTTAGCTTGTTGGTTTGTTGGTTTGTTGGCTTGTTGGTTACTTAGTTTGTTGGTTTGTTGGCATGTTGGTTTGTTGGTTTGTTGGCTTGTTGGTTTGTTGGTTTGTTGGCTTGTTGGCTTGTTGGTTTGTTGGTTTGTTGGCTTGTTGGTTTGTTGCTTTGTTGGCTTGTTGGTTTGTTAGTTTGTTGGTTTGTTGGTTTGTTGGTTTGTTGGTTTATTTGTTTGTTGGTTTGTTGGCTTGTTGGTTTGTTGGTTTGTTGGTTTGTTGGCTTGTTGGTTTGTTGGTTTGTTGGTTTGTTGGCTTGTTGGCTTGTTGGTTTGATGGTTTGTTGGCTTGTTGGCTTGTTGGCTTGTTGGTTTGTTGGTTTGTTGGTTTGTTTGTTTGTTGGCTTGTTGGTTTGTTGGTTTGTTGGCTTGTTGGTTTGTTGGTTTGTTGGTTTGTTGGTTTGTTGGTTTGTTGGTTTTTTGGTTTGTTGGTTTGTTGGTTTGTTGGTTTGTTGGTTTGTTGGTTTGTTGGTTTGTTGGTTTGTTGGTTTGTTGGTTTGTTGGTTTATTTGTTTGTTGGTTTGTTGGCTTGTTGGTTTGTTGGTTTGTCGGTTTGTTGGCTTGTTGGTTTGTTGGTTTGTTGGTTTTTTGGTTTGTTGGTTTGTTAGTTTGTTGGTTTGTTGGTTTGTTGGTTTGTTGGTTTGTTGGTTTGTTGGTTTATTTGTTTGTTGGTTTGTTGGCTTGTTGGTTTGTTGGTTTGTTGGCTTGTTGGCTTGTTGGTTTGTTGGTTTGTTTGTTTGTTGGCTTGTTGGTTTGTTGGTTTGTTGGTTTGTTGGTTTTTTGGTTTGTTGGTTTGTTGGTTTGTTGGTTTGTTGGTTTGTTGGTTTGTTGGTTTGTTGGTTTGTTGGTTTGTTGGTTTGTTGGTTTGTTGGTTTATTTGTTTGTTGGTTTGTTGGCTTGTTGGTTTGTTGGTTTGTTGGTTTGTTGGCTTGTTGGTTTGTTGGTTTGCTGGTTTTTTGGTTTGTCGGTTTGTTGGTTTGTTGGTTTGTTGGTTTGTTGGTTTGTTGGTTTGTTGGTTTATTTGTTTGTTGGTTTGTGTGCTTGTTGGTTTGTTGGTTTGTTGGTTTGTTGGCTTGTTGGTTTGTTGGTTTGTTGGCTTGTTGGCTTGTTGGTTTGTTGGTTTGTTGGCTTGTTGGTTACTTTGTTTGTTGGTTTGTTGGCATGTAGGTTTGTTGGTTTGTTGGTTTGTTGGCATGTTGGTTTGTTGGTTTGTTGGTTTGTTGGCTTGTTGGTTTGTTGGTTTGTTGGTTTGTTGGCTTGTTGGTTTGTTGGTTTGTTGGCTTGTTGGTTTGTTAGTTTGTTGGTTTGTTGGTCTGTTGGTTTGTTGGTTTGTTGGTTTATTTGTTTGTTGGTTTGTTGGCTTGTTGGTTTGTTGGTTTGTTGGCTGGTTGGCTTGTTGGTTTGTTGGTTTGTTGGTTTGTTGCTTTGTTGGTTTGTTGGTTTGTTGGTTTGTTGGTTTGTTGATTTGTTGGCTTCTTGATTTGTCGGTTTGTTGGCTTGTTGGTTTGTTGGTTTGTTGGTTTGTTGGTTTGTTGGTTTGTTTGTTTGTTGGTTTGTTGGTTTGTTGGCTTGTTGGTTTGTTGGTTTGTTGGTTTGTTGGTTTGTTGGCTTGTTGGCTTGTTGGTTTGTTGGTTTGTTGGCTTATTGGTTTGTTGGTTTGTTGGCTTGTTGCTTTGTTCGTTTGATGGTTTGTTGGTTTGTTGGTTTTTTGGTTTGTTGGTTTGTTGGTTTGTTGGCTTGTTGGCTTGTTGGTTTGTTGGTTTGTTGGCTTGTTGGTTTGTTAGTTTGTTGGTTTGTTGGCTTGTTGGCTTGTTGTTTTGTTGGTTTGTTTGTTTGTTAGTTTGTTGGTTTGTTGGTTTGTCGGTTTGTTGATTTGTTGGCTTGTTGGTTTCTTGGTTTGTTGGCTTGTTGGTTTGTTGGTTTGTTATTTTGTTGGTTTGTTGGCTTCTTGGTTTGTTGGTTTGTTGGCTTGTTGGTTTGTTGGTTTGTTGGTTTGTTGGCTTGTTGGCTTGTTGGCTTGTTGGTTTGTTGGTTTGTTGGCTTGTTGGTTTGTTGGTTTGTTGGCTTGTTGCCTTGTTGCTTTGTTCGTTTGATGGTTTGTTGGTTTGTTGGTTTTTTTGTTTGTTGGTTTGTTGGTTTGTTGGCTTGTTGGCTTGTTGGTTTGTTCGTTTGTTGGCTTGTTCGTTTGTTAGTTTGTTGGTTTGTTGGATTGTTGGTTTGTTGGTTTGTTAGTTTTTTGGTTTGTTGGTTTGTTGGTTTGTTGGTTTGTTGGTTTATTTGTTTGTTGGCTTGTTGGTTTGTTGGTTTGTTGGTTTGCTGGCTTGTTGGTTTGTTGGTTTTTTGGTTTTTTGGTTTGTTGGTTTGTTGGTTTGTTGGTTTGTTGGTTTGTTGGTTTATTTGTTTGTTGGTTTGTTGGCTTGTTGGTTTGTTGGTTTGTTGGTTTGTTGGGTTGTTGGTTTGTTGGTTTGTTGGCTTGTTGGCTTGTTGGTTTGTTGGTTTGTTGGCTGGTTGGTTACTTAGTTTGTTGGTTTGTTGGCATGTTGGTTTGTTGGTTTGTTGGCTTGTTGGTTTGTTGGTTTGTTGGCTTGTTGGCTTGTTGGTTTGTTGGTTTGTTGGCTTGTTGGTTTGTTGCTTTGTTGGCTTGTTGGTTTGTTAGTTTGTTGGTTTGTTGGTTTGTTGGTTTATTTGTTTGTTGGTTTGTTGGCTTGTTGGTTTGTTGGTTTGTTGGTTTGTTGCCTTGTTGGTTTGTTGGTTTGTTGGTTTGTTGGCTTGTTGTCTTGTTGGTTTGTTGGTTTGTTGGTTTGTTTGTTTGTTGGCTTGTTGGTGTGTTGGTTTGTTGGCTTGTTGGTTTGTTGGTTTGTTGGTTTGTTGGTTTGTTTGCTTGTTGACTTGTTGGTTTGTTGGTTTGTTGGCTTGTTGGTTTGTTGGTTTGTTGGTTTGTTGGCTTGTTGGATTGCTGCTTTGTCGGTTTGTTGGTTTGTTGGCTTGTTGGCTTGTTGCTTTGTTAGTTTGTTGGCTTTTTGGTTACTTGGTTTGTTGGCTTGTTGGTTTGTTGGCTTGTTGGTTTGTTGGTTTGTTGGTTTGTTGGCTTGTTGGCTTGTTAATTTGTTGGTTTGTAGGTTTGTTGGTTTGCTGGTTTGTTGGTTTTTTGGTTTGTTGGTTTATTTGTTTGTTGGTTTGTTGGATTGTTGGTTTGCTGGTTTGTTGGTTTGTTGGCTTGTTGGCTTGTTGGTTTGTTGGCTTGTTGGCTTGTTGGTTTGTTGGTTTGTTAGCTTGTTGGTTTGTTGGTTTGTTGGTTTTTTGGTTTGTTGGTTTGTTGGTTTGTTGGTTTGTTGGTTTGTTGGTTTGTTGGTTTATTTGTTTGTTGGTTTGTTGGCTTGTTGGTTTGTTGGTTTGTTGGTTTGTTGGCTTGTTGGTTTGTTGGTTTGTTGGCTTTTTGGCTTGTTGCTTTGTTGGTTTGTTGGTTTGTTGGCTTGTTGGCTTGTTGGTTTGTTAGTTTGTTGGCTTTTTGGTTACTTATTTTGTTGGTTTGTTGGTTTGTTGGCTTGTTGGTTTGTTGGTTTGTAAGCTTGTTGGCTTGTTGGTTTGTTGGTTTGTTGGTTTGTTGGTTTGTTGGTTTTTTGGTTTGTTGGTTTGTTAGTTTGTTGGTTTGTTGGTTTGTTAGCTTGTTGACTTGTTGGTTTGTTGGTTTGTTGGTTTTTTGGTTTATTTGTTTGTTGGTTTGTTGGCTTGTTGGTTTGTTGGTTTGTTGGTTTGTTGGCTTGTTGGTTTGTTGGTTTGTTAGCTTGTTGGCTTGTTGGTTTGTTGGTTTGTTGGTTTTTTGGTTTGTTGGTTTGTTGGTTTGTTGGTTTGTTGGTTTGTTGGTTTATTTGTTTGTTGGTTTGTTGGCTTGTTGGTTTGTTGGTTTGTTGGTTTGTTGGCTTGTTGGTTTGTTGGTTTGTTGGCTTGTTGGCTTGTTGCTTTGTTCGTTTGATGGTTTGTTGGTTTGTTGGTTTTTTAATTTGTTGGTTTGTTGGTTTATTTGTTTGTTTGTTTGTTGGCTTGTTGGTTTGTTGGTTTGTTGGCTGGTTGGCTTGTTGGTTTGTTGGTTTGTTGGTTTGTTGGTTTGTTGGTTTGTTGGTTTGTTGGTTCGTTGATTTGTTGGCTTGTTGGTTTGTTGGTTTGCTGGCTTGTTGGCTTGTTGGTTTGTTGGTTTGTTGGTTTGTTGGTTTGTTGGTTTGTTGGCTTGTTGGTTTGTTGGTTTGTTGGCTTGTTGGTTTGTTGGTTTGTTGGTTTGTTGGCTTCTTGGCTTGTTGCTTTGTTCGTTTGATGGTTTGTTGGTTTGTTGGTTTTTTAGTTTGTTGGTTTGGTGGTTTGTTGGCTTGTTGGCTTGTTGGTTTGTTGGTTTGTTGGCTTGTTGGTTTGTTAGTTTGTTGGTTTGTTGGCTTGTTGGCTTTTTGGTTTGTTGGTTTGTTGGTTTGTTAGTTTGTTGGTTTCTTGGTTTGTTGGTTTGTCTGTTTGTTAATTTGTTGGCTTGTTGGTTTCTTGGTTTGTTGGCTTGTTGGCTTGTTGGTTTGTTGGTTTGTTGGTTTGTTGGTTTGTTGGCTTGTTCCTTTGTTGGTTTGTTGGCTTGTTGGTTTGTTGGTTTGTTGGTTTGTTGGCTTGTTGGCTTGTTGGTTTGTTGGTTTGTTGGTTTGCTGGTTTGTTGGCTTGTTAGATTGTTGGTTTGTTGGCTTGTTGGCTTGTTGCTTTGTTTGTTTGATGGTTTGTTGGTTTGTTGGTTTTTTGGTTTGTTGGTTTGTTGGTTTGTTGGCTTGTTGGCTTGTTGGTTTGTTGGTTTGTTGGCTTGTTGGTTTGTTAGTTTGTTGGTTTGTTGGATTGTTGGCTTGTTGGTTTGTTGGTTTTTTGGTTTGTTGGTTTGTTGGTTTGTTGGTTTGTTGGTTTGTTGGTTTGTTGGTTTGTTGGTTTATTTGTTTGTTGGTTTGTTGGCTTGTTGGTTTGTTGGTTTGTTGGTTTGTTGGCTTGTTGGTTTCTTGGTTTGTTGGTTTTTTGGTTTGTTGGTTCGTTGGTTTGTTGGTTTGTTGGTTTGTTGGTTTATTTGTTTGTTGGTTTGTTGGCTTGTTGGTTTGTTGGTTTGTTGGTTTGTTGGCTTGTTGGTTTGTAGGTTTGTGTGCTTGTTGGCTTGTTGGCTTGTTGGTTTGTTGGTTTGTTGGCTTGTTGGTTACTTAGTTTGTTGGTTTGTTGGCATGTAGGTTTGTTGGTTTGTTGATTTGTTGGCATGTTGGTTTGTTGGTTTGTTGGTTTGTTGGCTTGTTGGCTTGTTGGTTTGTTTGTTTGTGGTTTGTTGGTTTGTTGGCTTGTTGGTTTGTTGGTTTGTTGGCTTGTTGCTTTGTTAGTTTGTTGGTTTGTTTGTTTGTTGGTTTGTTGGTTTGTTGGTTTATTTGTTTGTTGGCTTGTTGGTTTGTTGGTTTGTTAGTTTGTTGGCTTGTTGGTTTGTTGGTTTTTTGGTTTTTTAGTTTGTTGGTTTGTTGGTTTGTTGGTTGGTTGGTTTATTTGTTTGTTGGTTTGTTGGCTTGTTGGTTTGTTGGTTTGTTGATTTGTTGGTTTGTTGGCTTGTTGGCTTGTTGGTTTGTTGGTTTGTTGGCTTGTTGGTTTGTTGGTTTGTTGGCTTGTTGCTTTGTTCGTTTGATGGTTTGTTGGTTTGTTGTTTTTTTGGTTTGTTGGTTTGTTGGTTTGTTGGCTTGTTGGCTTGTTGGCTTGTTGGTTTGTTGGTTTGTTGGCTTGTTGGTTTGTTAGTTTGTTGGTTTGTTGGCTTGTTGGCTTGTTGGTTTGTTGGTTTGTTAGTTTGTTGGTTTGTTGGTTTGTCGGTTTGTTGATTTGTTGGCTTGTTGGTTTCTTGGTTTGTTGGCTTGTTGGTTTGTTGGTTTGTTGGTGTGTTCGTTTGTTGGCTTCTTGGTTTGTTGGTTTGTTGGCTTGTTGGTTTGTTGGTTTGTTAGTTTGTTGGTTTGTTGGCTTGTTGGCTTGTTGGTTTGTTGGTTTGTTGGCTTCTTGGTTTGTTGGTTTGTTGGCTTGTTGCCTTGTTCCTTTTATTCGTTTGATGGTTTGTTGGTTTGTTGGTTTTTTGGTTTGTTTGTTTGTTGGTTTGTTGGCTTGTTGGATTGTTGGTTTGTTCGTTTGTTGGCTTGTCCGTTTGTTAGTTTGTTGGTTTGTTGGATTGTTGGCTTGTTGGTTTGTTAGTTTTTTGGTTTGTTGGTTTGTTGGTTTGTTGGTTTATTGGTTGTTTGGTTTATTTGTTTGTTGGTTTGTTGGTTTTTTGGTTTGTTGGCTTGTTGGTTTGTTACTTTGTTGGCTTGTTGGTTTGTTAGTTTGTTGGTTTGTTGGTTTGTTGGTTTGTTGGTTTGTTGGTTTATTTGTTTGTTGGTTTGTTGGCTTGTTTGTTTTGTTGGTTTGTTGGTTTGTTGGCTTGTTGGTTTGTTGGTTTGTTGGCTTGTTGGCTTGTTGGTTTGTTGGTTTGTTGGCTTGTTGGCTTGTTGGTTTGTTGGTTTGTTGGTTTGTTTGTTTGTTGGCTTGTTGGTTTGTTGGTTTGTTGGCTTGTTGGTTTGTTGGTTTGTTGGTTTGTTGGTTTGTTGGCTTGTTGGCTTGTTGGCTTGTTGGTTTGTTGGTTTGTTGGCTTGTTGGTTTGTTGGTTTGTTGGTTTGTTGGCTTGTTGGCTTGTTGCTTTGTCGGTTTGTTGGTTTGTTGGCTTGTTGGCTTGTTGGTTTCTTAGTTTGTTGGCTTTTTGGTTACTTGGTTTGTTGGTTTGTTGGTTTGTTGGCTTGTTGGTTTGTTGGATTGTTGGTTTGTTGGTTTGTTGGTTTGTTGGTTTGTTGGCGTGGTGGCATGTTGGTTTGTTGGTTTGTTGGTTTGTTGGCTTGTTGGTTTGTTGGTTTGTTGGTTTGTTGGCTTGTTGGCTTGTCGGTTTGTTGGTTTGTTGGTATGTTGGCTTGTTGGCTTGTTGGTTTGTTGGTTTTTTGGTTTGTTGGTTTGTTGGTTTGTTAGTTTGTTGGTTTGTTGGTTTATTTGTTTGTTGGTGTGTTGGCTTGTTGGTTTGTTGGTTTGTTGGTTTGTTGGCTTGTTGGTTTGTTGGTTTGTTGGTTTTCTGGTTTGTTGATTTGTTGGTTTGTTGGTTTGTTGGTTTATTTGTTTGTTGGTTTGTTGGTTTGTAATGTTTGTTGGTTTATTTGTTTGTTGGTTTGTTGGCTTGTTGGTTTGTTGGTTTGTTGGTTTGTTGGCTTGTTGGTTTGTTGGTTTGTTGGTTTTTTGGTTTGTTGGTTTGTTGGTTTGTTGGTTGGTTGGTTTGTTGGTTTATTTTTTTGTTGGTTTGTTGGCTTGTTGGTTTGATGGTTTGTTGGTTTGTTGGTTTGTTGGCTTGTTGGTTTGTTGGTTTGTTGGCTTGTTGGCTTGTTGGTTTGTTGGTTTGTTGACTTGTTGGTTACTTAGTTTGTTGGTTTGTTGGCATGTTGGTTTGTTGGTTTGTTGGTTTGTTGGCTTGTTGGTTTGTTGGTTTGTTGGCTTGTTGGCTTGTTGGTTTATTGATTTGTTGGTTTGTTGGCTTGTTGGTTTGTTGGTTTGTTGGCTTGTTGGTTTGTTAGTTTGTTGGTTTGTTGGTTTGTTGGTTTGTTGGTTTGTTGGCTTATTTGTTAGTTGGTTTGTTGGCTTGTTGGTTTGTTGGTTTGTTGGTTTGTTAGTTTGTTGGTTACTTAGTTTGTTGGTTTGTTGGCATGTTGGTTTGTTGGTTTATTTGTTTGTTGGTTTGTTGGCTTGTTGATTTGTTGGTTTGTTGGTTTGTTGGCCTGTTGGTTTGTTGGTTTGTTGGTTTGTTGGCTTGTTGGCTTGTTGGCTTGTTGGTTTGTTGGTTTGTTGGCTTGTTGGTTTGTTGGTTTGTTGGTTTGTTGGCTTGTTGGCTTGTTGCTTTGTTCGTTTGATGGTTTTTTGGTTTGTTGGTTTTTTGGTTTGTTGGTTTGTTGGTTTGTTGGCTTGTTGGCTTGTTGGTTTGTTGGTTTGTTGGCTTGTTGGTTTGTTAGTTTGTTGGTTTGTTGGTTTGTTGGCTTGTTGGCTTGTTGGTTTGTTGGTTTTTTGGTTTGTTGGTTTGTTGGTTTGTTGATTTGTTGGTTTGTTGGTTTATTCGTTTGTTGGTTTGTTGGCTTGTTGGTTTGATGGTTTTTGGTTTGTTGGTTTGTTGGTTTGTTGGCTTGTTGGTTTGTTGGTTTGTTGGTTTTTTGGTTTGTTGGTTTGTTGGTTTGTTGGTTTGTTGGTTTGTTGGTTTGTTGGTTTGTTGGTTTATTTGTTTGTTGGTTTGTTGGCTTGTTGGTTTGTTGGTTTGTTGGTTTGTTGGTTTGTTGGTTTGTTGGTTTGGTGGCTTGTTGGCTTGTTGGTTTGTTGGTTTGTTGGCTTGTTGGTTACTTAGTTTGTTGGTTTGTTGGCTTGTTGGCTTGTCGGCTTGTCGGCTTGTTGGTTTGTTGGCTTGTTGGTTTGTTGGTTTGTTGCCTTGTTGGTTTGTTAGTTTGTTGGTTTGTTGGTTTGTTGGTGTGTTGGTTTGTTGGTTTATTTGTTTGTTGGTTTGTTGGCTTGTTGGTTTGTTGGTTTGGTGGCTTGTTGGCTTGTTGGTTTGTTGGTTTGTTGGTTTGTTGGTTTGTTGGTTTGTTGGCTTGATGGTTTGTTGGTTTGCTGGTTTGTTGGCTTGTTGGCTTGTTGGTTTGTTGGTTTGTTGGCTTGTTGGTTTGTTGGTTTGTTGGTTTGTTGGCTTGTTGGCTTGTCGGTTTGTTGGTTTGTTGGTATGTTGGCTTGTTGGCTTGTTGGTTTGTTGGTTTTTTGGTTTGTTGGTTTGTTGGTTTTTTGGTTTGTTGGTTTGTTGGTTTATTTGTTTGTTGGTTTGTTGGCTTGTTGGTTTGTTGGTTTGTTGGTTTGTTGGCTTGTTGGTTTGTTGGTTTGTTGGTTTTCTGGTTTGTTGGTTTGTTGGTTTGTTGGTTTGTTGGTTTGTTGGTTTATTTGTATGTTGGTTTGTTGGTTTGTTTGTTTGTTGGTTTATTTGTTTGTTGGTTTGTTGGCTTGTTGGTTAGTTGGTTTGTGGGCTTGTTGGTTTGTTGGTTTGTTGGTTTGTTGGTTTATTTGTATGTTGGTTTGTTGGTTTGTTTGTTTGTTGGTTTATTTGTTTGTTGGTTTGTTGGCTTGTTGGTTAGTTGGTTTGTGGGCTTGTTGGTTTGTTGGTTTGTTGGTTTTTTGGTTTGTTGGTTTGTTGGTTTGTTGGTTGGTTGGTTTGTTGGTTTATTTTTTTGTTGGTTTGTTGGCTTGTTGGTTTGATGGTTTGTTGGTTTGTTGGTTTGTTGGCTTGTTGGTTTGTTGGTTTGTTGGTTTGTTGGCTTGTTGGTTTGTTGGTTTGTTGGTTTTTTGGTTTGTTGGTTTGTTGGTTTGTTGGTTTGTTGGTTGGTTGGTTTGTTGGTTTATTTTTTTGTTGGTTTGTTGGCTTGTTGGTTTGATGGTTTGTTGGTTTGTTGGTTTGTTGGTTTGTTGGTTTGTTGGTTTGTTGGCTTGTTGGCTTGTTGGTTTGTTGGTTTGTTGACTTGTTGGTTACTTAGTTTGTTGGTTTGTTGGCATGTTGGTTTGTTGGTTTGTTGGTTTGTTGGATTGTTGGTTTGTTGGTTTGTTGGTTTTCTGGTTTGTTGATTTGTTGGTTTGTTGGTTTGTTGGTTTATTTGTTTGTTGGTTTGTTGGTTTGTAATGTTTGTTGGTTTATTTGTTTGTTGGTTTGTTGGCTTGTTGGTTTGTTGGTTTGTTGGTTTGTTGGCTTGTTGGTTTGTTGGTTTGTTGGTTTTTTGGTTTGTTGGTTTGTTGGTTTGTTGGTTGGTTGGTTTGTTGGTTTATTTTTTTGTTGGTTTGTTGGCTTGTTGGTTTGATGGTTTGTTGGTTTGTTGGTTTGTTGGCTTGTTGGTTTGTTGGTTTGTTGGCTTGTTGGCTTGTTGGTTTGTTGGTTTGTTGACTTGTTGGTTACTTAGTTTGTTGGTTTGTTGGCATGTTGGTTTGTTGGTTTGTTGGTTTGTTGGCTTGTTGGTTTGTTGGTTTGTTGGCTTGTTGGCTTGTTGGTTTATTGATTTGTTGGTTTGTTGGCTTATTTGTTAGTTGGTTTGTTGGCTTGTTGGTTTGTTGGTTTGTTGGTTTGTTAGTTTGTTGGTTACTTAGTTTGTTGGTTTGTTGGCATGTTGGTTTGTTGGTTTATTTGTTTGTTGGTTTGTTGGCTTGTTGATTTGTTGGTTTGTTGGTTTGTTGGCCTGTTGGTTTGTTGGTTTGTTGGTTTGTTGGCTTGTTGGCTTGTTGGCTTGTTGGTTTGTTGGTTTGTTGGCTTGTTGGTTTGTTGGTTTGTTGGTTTGTTGGCTTGTTGGCTTGTTGCTTTGTTCGTTTGATGGTTTTTTGGTTTGTTGGTTTTTTGGTTTGTTGGTTTGTTGGTTTGTTGGCTTGTTGGCTTGTTGGTTTGTTGGTTTGTTGGCTTGTTGGTTTGTTAGTTTGTTGGTTTGTTGGTTTGTTGGCTTGTTGGCTTGTTGGTTTGTTGGTTTTTTGGTTTGTTGGTTTGTTGGTTTGTTGATTTGTTGGTTTGTTGGTTTATTCGTTTGTTGGTTTGTTGGCTTGTTGGTTTGATGGTTTTTGGTTTGTTGGTTTGTTGGTTTGTTGGCTTGTTGGTTTGTTGGTTTGTTGGTTTGTTGGCTTGTTGGTTTGTTAGTTTGTTGGTTTGTTGGTTTGTTGGTTTGTTGGTTTGTTGGCTTATTTGTTAGTTGGTTTGTTGGCTTGTTGGTTTGTTGGTTTGTTGGTTTGTTAGTTTGTTGGTTACTTAGTTTGTTGGTTTGTTGGCATGTTGGTTTGTTGGTTTATTTGTTTGTTGGTTTGTTGGCTTGTTGATTTGTTGGTTTGTTGGTTTGTTGGCCTGTTGGTTTGTTGGTTTGTTGGTTTGTTGGCTTGTTGGCTTGTTGGCTTGTTGGTTTGTTGGTTTGTTGGATTGTTGGTTTGTTGGTTTGTTGGTTTGTTGGTTTGTTGGCGTGGTGGCATGTTGGTTTGTTGGTTTGTTGGTTTGTTGGCTTGTTGGTTTGTTGGTTTGTTGGTTTGTTGGCTTGTTGGCTTGTCGGTTTGTTGGTTTGTTGGTATGTTGGCTTGTTGGCTTGTTGGTTTGTTGGTTTTTTGGTTTGTTGGTTTGTTGGTTTGTTAGTTTGTTGGTTTGTTGGTTTATTTGTTTGTTGGTTTGTTGGCTTGTTGGTTTGTTGGTTTGTTGGTTTGTTGGCTTGTTGGTTTGTTGGTTTGTTGGTTTTCTGGTTTGTTGATTTGTTGGTTTGTTGGTTTGTTGGTTTATTTGTTTGTTGGTTTGTTGGTTTGTAATGTTTGTTGGTTTATTTGTTTGTTGGTTTGTTGGCTTGTTGGTTTGTTGGTTTGTTGGTTTGTTGGCTTGTTGGTTTGTTGGTTTGTTGGTTTTTTGGTTTGTTGGTTTGTTGGTTTGTTGGTTGGTTGGTTTGTTGGTTTATTTTTTTGTTGGTTTGTTGGCTTGTTGGTTTGATGGTTTGTTGGTTTGTTGGTTTGTTGGCTTGTTGGTTTGTTGGTTTGTTGGCTTGTTGGCTTGTTGGTTTGTTGGTTTGTTGACTTGTTGGTTACTTAGTTTGTTGGTTTGTTGGCATGTTGGTTTGTTGGTTTGTTGGTTTGTTGGCTTGTTGGTTTGTTGGTTTGTTGGCTTGTTGGCTTGTTGGTTTATTGATTTGTTGGTTTGTTGGATTGTTGGTTTGTTGGTTTGTTGGCTTGTTGGTTTGTTTGTTTGTTGGTTTGTTGGTTTGTTGGTTTGTTGGTTTGTTGGCTTATTTGTTAGTTGGTTTGTTGGCTTGTTGGTTTGTTGGTTTGTTGGTTTGTTAGTTTGTTGGTTACTTAGTTTGTTGGTTTGTTGGCATGTTGGTTTGTTGGTTTATTTGTTTGTTGGTTTGTTGGCTTGTTGATTTGTTGGTTTGTTGGTTTGTTGGCCTGTTGGTTTGTTGGTTTGTTGGTTTGTTGGCTTGTTGGCTTGTTGGCTTGTTGGTTTGTTGGTTTGTTGGCTTGTTGGTTTGTTGGTTTGTTGGTTTGTTGGCTTGTTGTCTTGTTGCTTTGTTCGTTTGATGGTTTTTTGGTTTGTTGGTTTTTTGGTTTGTTGGTTTGTTGGTTTGTTGGCTTGTTGGCTTGTTGGTTTGTTGGTTTGTTGGCTTGTTGGTTTGTTAGTTTGTTGGTTTGTTGGTTTGTTGGCTTGTTGGCTTGTTGGTTTGTTGGTTTTTTGGTTTGTTGGTTTGTTGGTTTGTTGATTTGTTGGTTTGTTGGTTTATTCGTTTGTTGGTTTGTTGGCTTGTTGGTTTGATGGTTTTTGGTTTGTTGGTTTGTTGGTTTGTTGGCTTGTTGGTTTGTTGGTTTGTTGGTTTTTTGGTTTGTTGGTTTGTTGGTTTGTTGGTTTGTTGGTTTGTTGGTTTGTTGGTTTGTTGGTTTATTTGTTTGTTGGTTTGTTGGCTTGTTGGTTTGTTGGTTTGTTGGTTTGTTGGTTTGTTGGTTTGGTGGCTTGTTGGCTTGTTGGTTTGTTGGTTTGTTGGCTTGTTGGTTACTTAGTTTGTTGGTTTGTTGGCTTGTTGGCTTGTCGGCTTGTCGGCTTGTTGGTTTGTTGGCTTGTTGGTTTGTTGGTTTGTTGCCTTGTTGGTTTGTTAGTTTGTTGGTTTGTTGGTTTGTTGGTGTGTTGGTTTGTTGGTTTATTTGTTTGTTGGTTTGTTGGCTTGTTGGTTTGTTGGTTTGTTGGCTTGTTGGCTTGTTGGTTTGTTGGTTTGTTGGTTTGTTGGTTTGTTGGTTTGTTGGCTTGATGGTTTGTTGGTTTGTTGGTTTGTTGGCTTGTTGGCTTGTTGGTTTGTTGGTTTGTTGGCTTGTTGGTTTGTTGGTTTGTTGGTTTGTTGGCTTGTTGGCTTGTCGGTTTGTTGGTTTGTTGGTATGTTGGCTTGTTGGTTTGTTGGTTTGTTGGCTTGTTGGTTTGTTGGTTTGTTGGTTTTCTGGTTTGTTGGTTTGTTGGTTTGTTGGTTTGTTGGTTTGTTGGTTTATTTGTATGTTGGTTTGTTGGTTTGTTTGTTTGTTGGTTTATTTGTTTGTTGGTTTGTTGGCTTGTTGGTTAGTTGGTTTGTGGGCTTGTTGGTTTGTTGGTTTGTTGGTTTTTTGGTTTGTTGGTTTGTTGGTTTGTTGGTTGGTTGGTTTGTTGGTTTATTTTTTTGTTGGTTTGTTGGCTTGTTGGTTTGATGGTTTGTTGGTTTGTTGGTTTGTTGGCTTGTTGGTTTGTTGGTTTGTTGGTTTGTTGGCTTGTTGGTTTGTTGGTTTGTTGGTTTTTTGGTTTGTTGGTTTGTTGGTTTGTTGGTTTGTTGGTTGGTTGGTTTGTTGGTTTATTTTTTTGTTGGTTTGTTGGCTTGTTGGTTTGATGGTTTGTTGGTTTGTTGGTTTGTTGGTTTGTTGGTTTGTTGGTTTGTTGGTTTGTTGGCTTGTTGGCTTGTTGGTTTGTTGGTTTGTTGACTTGTTGGTTACTTAGTTTGTTGGTTTGTTGGCATGTTGGTTTGTTGGTTTGTTGGTTTGTTGGCTTGTTGGTTTGTTGGTTTGTTTGCTTGTTGGCTTGTTGGTTTATTGATTTGTTGGTTTGTTGGCTTGTTGGTTTGTTGGTTTGTTGGCTTGTTGGTTTGTTAGTTTGTTGGTTTGTTGGTTTGTTGGTTTGTTGGTTTGTTGGCTTATTTGTTAGTTGGTTTGTTGGCTTGTTGGTTTGTTGGTTTGTTGGTTTGTTGGTTTGTTGGTTGGTTGGTTTGTTGGTTTATTTTTTTGTTGGTTTGTTGGCTTGTTGGTTTGATGGTTTGTTGGTTTGTTGGTTTGTTGGCTTGTTGGTTTGTTGGTTTGTTGACTTGTTGGCTTGTTGGTTTGTTGGTTTGTTGACTTGTTGTTTACTTAGTTTGTTGGTTTGTTGGCATGTTGGTTTGTTGGTTTGTTGCTTAGTTGGTTTGTTGGTTTGTTGGTTGGTTGGTTTGTTGGTTTATTTTTTTGTTGGTTTGTTGGCTTGTTGGTTTGATGGTTTGTTGGTTTGTTGGTTTGTTGGCTTGTTGGTTTGTTGGTTTGTTGGTTTGTTGGCTTGTTGGCTTGTTGGTTTGTTGGTTTGTTGACTTGTTGGTTACTTAGTTTGTTGGTTTGTTGGCATGTTGGTTTGTTGGTTTGTTGGTTTGTTGGCTTGTTGGTTTGTTGGTTTGTTGGCTTGTTGGCTTGTTGGTTTATTGATTTGTTGGTTTGTTGGCTTGTTGGTTTGTTGGTTTGTTGGCTTGTTGGTTTGTTAGTTTGTTGGTTTGTTGGTTTGTTGGTTTGTTGGTTTGTTGGCTTATTTGTTAGTTGGTTTGTTGGCTTGTTGGTTTGTTGGTTTGTTGGTTTGTTGGTTTGTTGGTTACTTAGTTTGTTGGTTTGTTGGCATGTTGGTTTGTTGGTTTATTTGTTTGTTGGTTTGTTGGCTTGTTGATTTGTTGGTTTGTTGGTTTGTTGGCCTGTTGGTTTGTTGGTTTGTTGGTTTGTTGGCTTGTTGGCTTGTTGGCTTGTTGGTTTGTTGGTTTGTTGGTTTGTTGGCTTGTTGGTTTGTTGGTTTGTTGGTTTGTTGGCTTGTTGGCTTGTTGCTTTGTTCGTTTGATGGTTTTTTGGTTTGTTGGTTTTTTGGTTTGTTGGTTTGTTGGTTTGTTGGCTTGTTGGCTTGTTGGTTTGTTGGTTTGTTGGCTTGTTGGTTTGTTAGTTTGTTGGTTTGTTGGTTTGTTGGCTTGTTGGCTTGTTGGTTTGTTGGTTTTTTGGTTTGTTGGTTTGTTGGTTTGTTGATTTGTTGGTTTGTTGGTTTATTTGTTTGTTGGTTTGTTGGCTTGTTGGTTTGATGGTTTTTGGTTTGTTGGTTTGTTGGTTTGTTGGCTTGTTGGTTTGTTGGTTTGTTGGTTTTTTGGTTTGTTGGTTTGTTGGTTTGTTGGTTTGTTGGTTTGTTGGTTTGTTGGTTTGTTGGTTTATTTGTTTGTTGGTTTGTTGGCTTGTTGGTTTGTTGGTTTGTTGGTTTGTTGGTTTGTTGGTTTGTTGGTTTGGTGGCTTGTTGGCTTGTTGGTTTGTTGGTTTGTTGGCTTGTTGGTTACTTAGTTTGTTGGTTTGTTGGCTTGTTGGCTTGTCGGCTTGTCGGCTTGTTGGTTTGTTGGCTTGTTGGTTTGTTGGTTTGTTGCCTTGTTGGTTTGTTAGTTTGTTGGTTTGTTGGTTTGTTGGTGTGTTGGTTTGTTGGTTTATTTGTTTGTTGGTTTGTTGGCTTGTTGGTTTGTTGGTTTGTTGGCTTGTTGGCTTGTTGGTTTGTTGGTTTGTTGGTTTGTTGGTTTGTTGGTTTGTTGGCTTGATGGTTTGTTGGTTTGTTGGTTTGTTGGCTTGTTGGCTTGTTGGTTTGTTGGTTTGTTGGCTTGTTGGTTTGTTGGTTTGTTGGTTTGTTGGCTTGTTGGCTTGTCGGTTTGTTGGTTTGTTGGTATGTTGGCTTGTTGGCTTGTTGGTTTGTTGGTTTTTTGGTTTGTTGGTTTGTTGGTTTGTTGGTTTTTTGGTTTGTTGGTTTGTTGGTTTATTTGTTTGTTGGTTTGTTGGCTTGTTGGTTTGTTGGTTTGTTGGTTTGTTGGCTTGTTGGTTTGTTGGTTTGTTGGTTTTCTGGTTTGTTGGTTTGTTGGTTTGTTGGTTTGTTGGTTTGTTGGTTTATTTGTATGTTGGTTTGTTGGTTTGTTTGTTTGTTGGTTTATTTGTTTGTTGGTTTGTTGGCTTGTTGGTTTGTTGGTTTGTTGGTTTGTGGGCTTGTTGGTTTGTTGGTTTGTTGGTTTTTTGGTTTGTTGGTTTGTTGGTTTGTTGGTTGGTTGGTTTGTTGGTTTATTTTTTTGTTGGTTTGTTGGCTTGTTGGTTTGATGGTTTGTTGGTTTGTTGGTTTGCTGGCTTGTTGGTTTGTTGGTTTGTTGGTTTGTTGGCTTGTTGGTTTGTTGGTTTGTTGGTTTTTTGGTTTGTTGGTTTGTTGGTTTGTTGGTTTGTTGGTTGGTTGGTTTGTTGGTTTATTTTTTTGTTGGTTTGTTGGCTTGTTGGTTTGATGGTTTGTTGGTTTGTTGGTTTGTTGGCTTGTTGGTTTGTTGGTTTGTTGGCTTGTTGGTTTGTTGGTTTGTTGGTTTGTTGACTTGTTGGTTTGTTGGCATGTTGGTTTGTTGGTTTGTTGGTTTGTTGGCTTGTTGGTTTGCTGGTTTGTTGGCTTGTTGGCTTGTTGGTTTATTGATTTGTTGGTTTGTTGGCTTGCTGGTTTGTTGGTTTGTTGGGTTGTTGGTTTGTTAGTTTGTTGGTTTGTTGGTTTGTTGGTTTGTTGGTTTGTTGGTTTGTTGGCTTATTTGTTAGTTGGTTTGTTGGCTTGTTGGTTTGTTGGTTTGTTGGTTTGTTGGTTTGTTGGTTACTTAGTTTGTTGGTTTGTTGGCATGTTGGTTTGTTGGTTTATTTGTTTGTTGGTTTGTTGGCTTGTTGATTTGTTGGTTTGTTGGTTTGTTGGCCTGTTGGTTTGTTGGTTTAGTGGTTTGTTGGCTTGTTGGCTTGTTGGCTTGTTGGTTTGTTGGTTTGTTGGCTTGTTGGTTTGTTGGTGTGTTGGTTTGTTGGCTTGTTGGCTTGTTGCTTTGTTCGTTTGATGGTTTTTTGGTTTGTTGGTTTTTTGGTTTGTTGGTTTGTTGGCTTGTTGGCTTGTTGGTTTGTTGGTTTGTTGGCTTGTTGGTTTGTTGGTTTGTTAGTTTGTTGGTTTGTTGGTTTGTTGGCTAGTTGGCTTGTTGGTTTGTTGGTTTTTTGGTTTGTTGGTTTGTTGGTTTGTTGATTTGTTGGTTTGTTGGTTTATTTGTTTGTTGGTTTGTTGGCTTGTTGGTTTGATGGTTTTTGGTTTGTTGGTTTGTCGGTTTGTTGGCTTGTTGGTTTGTTGGTTTGTTGGTTTTTTGGTTTGTTGGTTTGTTGGTTTGTTGGTTTGTTGGTTTGTTGGTTTGTTGGTTTATTTGTTTGTTGGTTTGTTGGCTTGTTGGTTTGTTGGTTTGTTGGTTTGTTGGTTTGTTGGTTTGTTGGTTTGGTGGCTTGTTGGCTTGTTGGTTTGTTGGTTTGTTGGTTTGTTGGCTTGTTGGTTTGTTGGTTTGTTGGTTTTCCGGTTTGTTGGTTTGTTGGTTTGTTGGTTTGTTGGTTTGTTGGTTTATTTGTATGTTGGTTTGTTGGTTTGTTTGTTTGTTGGTTTATTTGTTTGTTGGTTTGTTGGCTTGTTGGTTTGTTGGTTTGTTGGTTTGTGGGCTTGTTGGTTTGTTGGTTTGTTGGTTTTTTGGTTTGTTGGTTTGTTGGTTTGTTGGTTGGTTGGTTTGTTGGTTTATTTTTTAGTTGGTTTGTTGGCTTGTTGGTTTGATGGTTTGTTGGTTTGTTGGTTTGTTGGCTTCTTGGTTTGTTGGTTTGTTGGCTTGTTGCCTTGTTCCTTTTATTCGTTTGATGGTTTGTTGGTTTGTTGGTTTTTTGGTTTGTTGGTTTGTTGGTTTGTTGGCTTGTTGGCTTGTTGGTTTGTTCGTTTGTTGGCTTGTCCGTTTGTTAGTTTGTTGGTTTGTTGGATTGTTGGCTTGTTGGTTTGTTAGTTTTTTGGTTTGTTGGTTTGTTGGTTTGTTGGTTTATTGGTTGTTTGGTTTATTTGTTTGTTGGTTTGTTGGTTTTTTGGTTTGTTGGCTTGTTGGTTTGTTACTTTGTTGGCTTGTTGGTTTGTTAGTTTGTTGGTTTGTTGGTTTGTTGGTTTGTTGGTTTGTTGGTTTATTTGTTTGTTGGTTTGTTGGCTTGCTTGTTTTGTTGGTTTGTTGGTTTGTTGGCTTGTTGGTTTGTTGGTTTGTTGGCTTGTTGGCTTGTTGGTTTGTTGGTTTGTTGGCTTGTTGGCTTGTTGGTTTGTTGGTTTGTTGGTTTGTTTGTTTGTTGGCTTGTTGGTTTGTTGGTTTGTTGGCTTGTTGATTTGTTGGTTTGTTGGTTTGTTGGTTTGTTGGCTTGTTGGCTTGTTGGCTTGTTGGTTTGTTGGTTTGTTGGCTTGTTGGTTTGTTGGTTTGTTGGTTTGTTGGCTTGTTGGCTTGTTGCTTTGTCGGTTTGTTGGTTTGTTGGCTTGTTGGCTTGTTGGTTTCTTAGTTTGTTGGCATTTTGGTTACTTGGTTTGTTGGTTTGTTGGTTTGTTGGCTTGTTGGTTTGTTGGATTGTTGGTTTGTTGGTTTGTTGGTTTGTTGGTTTGTTGGCGTGGTGGCATGTTGGTTTGTTGGTTTGTTGGTTTGTTGGCTTGTTGGTTTGTTGGTTTGTTGGTTTGTTGGCTTGTTGGCTTGTCGGTTTGTTGGTTTGTTGGTATGTTGGCTTGTTGGCTTGTTGGTTTGTTGGTTTTTTGGTTTGTTGGTTTGTTGGTTTGTTAGTTTGTTGGTTTGTTGGTTTATTTGTTTGTTGGTTTGTTGGCTTGTTGGTTTGTTGGTTTGTTGGTTTGTTGGCTTGTTGGTTTGTTGGTTTGTTGGTTTTTTGGTTTGTTGGTTTGTTGGTTTGTTGGTTTGTTGGTTGGTTGGTTTGTTGGTTTATTTTTTTGTTGGTTTGTTGGCTTGTTGGTTTGATGGTTTGTTGGTTTGTTGGTTTGTTGGCTTGTTGGTTTGTTGGTTTGTTGGCTTGTTGGTTTGTTGGTTTGTTGGTTTGTTGACTTGTTGGTTTGTTGGCATGTTGGTTTGTTGGTTTGTTGGTTTGTTGGCTTGTTGGTTTGCTGGTTTGTTGGCTTGTTGGCTTGTTGGTTTATTGATTTGTTGGTTTGTTGGCTTGCTGGTTTGTTGGTTTGTTGGGTTGTTGGTTTGTTAGTTTGTTGGTTTGTTGGTTTGTTGGTTTGTTGGTTTGTTGGTTTGTTGGCTTATTTGTTAGTTGGTTTGTTGGCTTGTTGGTTTGTTGGTTTGTTGGTTTGTTGGTTTGTTGGTTACTTAGTTTGTTGGTTTGTTGGCATGTTGGTTTGTTGGTTTATTTGTTTGTTGGTTTGTTGGCTTGTTGATTTGTTGGTTTGTTGGTTTGTTGGCCTGTTGGTTTGTTGGTTTAGTGGTTTGTTGGCTTGTTGGCTTGTTGGCTTGTTGGTTTGTTGGTTTGTTGGCTTGTTGGTTTGTTGGTGTGTTGGTTTGTTGGCTTGTTGGCTTGTTGCTTTGTTCGTTTGATGGTTTTTTGGTTTGTTGGTTTTTTGGTTTGTTGGTTTGTTGGCTTGTTGGCTTGTTGGTTTGTTGGTTTGTTGGCTTGTTGGTTTGTTGGTTTGTTAGTTTGTTGGTTTGTTGGTTTGTTGGCTAGTTGGCTTGTTGGTTTGTTGGTTTTTTGGTTTGTTGGTTTGTTGGTTTGTTGATTTGTTGGTTTGTTGGTTTATTTGTTTGTTGGTTTGTTGGCTTGTTGGTTTGATGGTTTTTGGTTTGTTGGTTTGTCGGTTTGTTGGCTTGTTGGTTTGTTGGTTTGTTGGTTTTTTGGTTTGTTGGTTTGTTGGTTTGTTGGTTTGTTGGTTTGTTGGTTTGTTGGTTTATTTGTTTGTTGGTTTGTTGGCTTGTTGGTTTGTTGGTTTGTTGGTTTGTTGGTTTGTTGGTTTGTTGGTTTGGTGGCTTGTTGGCTTGTTGGTTTGTTGGTTTGTTGGTTTGTTGGCTTGTTGGTTTGTTGGTTTGTTGGTTTTCCGGTTTGTTGGTTTGTTGGTTTGTTGGTTTGTTGGTTTGTTGGTTTATTTGTATGTTGGTTTGTTGGTTTGTTTGTTTGTTGGTTTATTTGTTTGTTGGTTTGTTGGCTTGTTGGTTTGTTGGTTTGTTGGTTTGTGGGCTTGTTGGTTTGTTGGTTTGTTGGTTTTTTGGTTTGTTGGTTTGTTGGTTTGTTGGTTGGTTGGTTTGTTGGTTTATTTTTTTGTTGGTTTGTTGGCTTGTTGGTTTGATGGTTTGTTGGTTTGTTGGTTTGTTGGCTTCTTGGTTTGTTGGTTTGTTGGCTTGTTGCCTTGTTCCTTTTATTCGTTTGATGGTTTGTTGGTTTGTTGGTTTTTTGGTTTGTTGGTTTGTTGGTTTGTTGGCTTGTTGGCTTGTTGGTTTGTTCGTTTGTTGGCTTGTCCGTTTGTTAGTTTGTTGGTTTGTTGGATTGTTGGCTTGTTGGTTTGTTAGTTTTTTGGTTTGTTGGTTTGTTGGTTTGTTGGTTTATTGGTTGTTTGGTTTATTTGTTTGTTGGTTTGTTGGTTTTTTGGTTTGTTGGCTTGTTGGTTTGTTACTTTGTTGGCTTGTTGGTTTGTTAGTTTGTTGGTTTGTTGGTTTGTTGGTTTGTTGGTTTGTTGGTTTATTTGTTTGTTGGTTTGTTGGCTTGCTTGTTTTGTTGGTTTGTTGGTTTGTTGGCTTGTTGGTTTGTTGGTTTGTTGGCTTGTTGGCTTGTTGGTTTGTTGGTTTGTTGGCTTGTTGGCTTGTTGGTTTGTTGGTTTGTTGGTTTGTTTGTTTGTTGGCTTGTTGGTTTGTTGGTTTGTTGGCTTGTTGATTTGTTGGTTTGTTGGTTTGTTGGCTTGTTGGCTTGTTGGCTTGTTGGTTTGTTGGTTTGTTGGCTTGTTGGTTTGTTGGTTTGTTGGTTTGTTGGCTTGTTGGCTTGTTGCTTTGTCGGTTTGTTGGTTTGTTGGCTTGTTGGCTTGTTGGTTTCTTAGTTTGTTGGCATTTTGGTTACTTGGTTTGTTGGTTTGTTGGTTTGTTGGCTTGTTGGTTTGTTGGATTGTTGGTTTGTTGGTTTGTTGGTTTGTTGGTTTGTTGGCGTGGTGGCATGTTGGTTTGTTGGTTTGTTGGTTTGTTGGCTTGTTGGTTTGTTGGTTTGTTGGTTTGTTGGCTTGTTGGCTTGTCGGTTTGTTGGTTTGTTGGTATGTTGGCTTGTTGGCTTGTTGGTTTGTTGGTTTTTTGGTTTGTTGGTTTGTTGGTTTGTTAGTTTGTTGGTTTGTTGGTTTATTTGTTTGTTGGTTTGTTGGCTTGTTGGTTTATTGGTTTGTTGGTTTGTTGGCTTGTTGGTTTGTTGGTTTGTTGGTTTTCTGGTTTGTTGATTTGTTGGTTTGTTGGTTTGTTGGTTTATTTGTTTGTTGGTTTGTTGGTTTGTAATGTTTGTTGGTTTATTTGTTTGTTGGTTTGTTGGCTTGTTGGTTTGTTGGTTTGTTGGTTTGTTGGCTTGTTGGTTTGTTGGTTTGTTGGTTTTTTGGTTTGTTGGTTTGTTGGTTTGTTGGTTGGTTGGTTTGTTGGTTTATTTTTTTGTTGGTTTGTTGGCTTGTTGGTTTAATGGTTTGTTGGTTTGTTGGTTTGTTGGCTTGTTGGTTTGTTGGTTTGTTGGCTTGTTGGCTTGTTGGTTTGTTGGTTTGTTGACTTGTTGGTTACTTAGTTTGTTGGTTTGTTGGCATGTTGGTTTGTTGGTTTGTTGGTTTGTTGGCTTGTTGGTTTGTTGGTTTGTTGGCTTGTTGGCTTGTTGGTTTATTGATTTGTTGGTTTGTTGGCTTGTTGGTTTGTTGGTTTGTTGGCTTGTTGGTTTGTTAGTTTGTTGGTTTGTTGGTTTGTTGGTTTGTTGGTTTGTTGGCTTATTTGTTAGTTGGTTTGTTGGCTTGTTGGTTTGTTGGTTTGTTGGTTTGTTAGTTTGTTGGTTACTTAGTTTGTTGCTTTGTTGGCATGTTGGTTTGTTGGTTTATTTGTTTGTTGGTTTGTTGGCTTGTTGATTTGTTGGTTTGTTGGTTTGTTGGCCTGTTGATTTGTTGGTTTGTTGGTTTGTTGGCTTGTTGGCTTGTTGGCTTGTTGGTTTGTTGGTTTGTTGGCTTGTTGGTTTGTTGGTTTGTTGGTTTGTTGGCTTGTTGGCTTGTTGCTTTGTTCGTTTGATGGTTTTTTGGTTTGTTGGTTTTTTGGTTTGTTGGTTTGTTGGTTTGTTGGCTTGTTGGCTTGTTGGTTTGTTGGTTTGTTGGCTTGTTGGTTTGTTAGTTTGTTGGTTTGTTGGTTTGTTGGCTTGTTGGCTTGTTGGTTTGTTGGTTTTTTGGTTTGTTGGTTTGTTGGTTTGTTGATTTGTTGGTTTGTTGGTTTATTCGTTTGTTGGTTTGTTGGCTTGTTGGTTTGATGGTTTTTGGTTTGTTGGTTTGTTGGTTTGTTGGCTTGTTGGTTTGTTGGTTTGTTGGTTTTTTGGTTTGTTGGTTTGTTGGTTTGTTGGTTTGTTGGTTTGTTGGTTTGTTGGTTTGTTGGTTTATTTGTTTGTTGGTTTGTTGGCTTGTTGGTTTGTTGGTTTGTTGGTTTGTTGGTTTGTTGGTTTGTTGGTTTGGTGGCTTGTTGGCTTGTTGGTTTGTTGGTTTGTTGGCTTGTTGGTTACTTAGTTTGTTGGTTTGTTGGCTTGTTGGCTTGTCGGCTTGTCGGCTTGTTGGTTTGTTGGCTTGTTGGTTTGTTGGTTTGTTGCCTTGTTGGTTTGTTAGTTTGTTGGTTTGTTGGTTTGTTGGTGTGTTGGTTTGTTGGTTTATTTGTTTGTTGGTTTGTTGGCTTGTTGGTTTGTTGGTTTGTTGGCTTGTTGGCTTGTCGGCTTGTCGGCTTGTTGGTTTGTTGGCTTGTTGGTTTGTTGGTTTGTTGCCTTGTTGGTTTGTTAGTTTGCTGGTTTGTTGGCTTGTTGGTTTGTTGGTTTGTTGGTTTGTTGGCTTGTTGGCTTGTCGGTTTGTTGGTTTGTTGGTATGTTGGCTTGTTGGCTTGTTGGTTTGTTGGTTTTTTGGTTTGTTGGTTTGTTGGTTTGTTGGTTTTTTGGTTTGTTGGTTTGTTGGTTTATTTGTTTGTTGGTTTGTTGGCTTGTTGGTTTGTTGGTTTGTTGGTTTGTTGGCTTGTTGGTTTGTTGGTTTGTTGGTTTTCTGGTTTGTTGGTTTGTTGGTTTGTTGGTTTGTTGGTTTGTTGGTTTATTTGTATGTTGGTTTGTTGGTTTGTTTGTTTGTTGGTTTATTTGTTTGTTGGTTTGTTGGCTTGTTGGTTAGTTGGTTTGTGGGCTTGTTGGTTTGTTGGTTTGTTGGTTTTTTGGTTTGTTGGTTTGTTGGTTTGTTGGTTGGTTGGTTTGTTGGTTTATTTTTTTGTTGGTTTGTTGGCTTGTTGGTTTGATGGTTTGTTGGTTTGTTGGTTTGTTGGCTTGTTGGTTTGTTGGTTTGTTGGTTTGTTGGCTTGTTGGTTTGTTGGTTTGTTGGTTTTTTGGTTTGTTGGTTTGTTGGTTTGTTGGTTTGTTGGTTGGTTGGTTTGTTGGTTTATTTTTTTGTTGGTTTGTTGGCTTGTTGGTTTGATGGTTTGTTGGTTTGTTGGTTTGTTGGTTTGTTGGTTTGTTGGTTTGTTGGCTTGTTGGCTTGTTGGTTTGTTGGTTTGTTGACTTGTTGGTTACTTAGTTTGTTGGTTTGTTGGCATGTTGGTTTGTTGGTTTGTTGGTTTGTTGGCTTGTTGGTTTGTTGGTTTGTTGGCTTGTTGGCTTGTTGGTTTATTGATTTGTTGGTTTGTTGGTTTGTTGGTTTGTTGGTTTGTTGGTTTGTTGGTTTATTTGTATGTTGGTTTGTTGGTTTGTTTGTTTGTTGGTTTATTTGTTTGTTGGTTTGTTGGCTTGTTGGTTTGTTGGTTTGTTGGTTTGTGGGCTTGTTGGTTTGTTGGTTTGTTGGTTTTTTGGTTTGTTGGTTTGTTGGTTTGTTGGTTGGTTGGTTTGTTGGTTTATTTTTTTGTTGGTTTGTTGGCTTGTTGGTTTGATGGTTTGTTGGTTTGTTGGTTTGCTGGCTTGTTGGTTTGTTGGTTTGTTGGTTTGTTGGCTTGTTGGTTTGTTGGTTTGTTGGTTTTTTGGTTTGTTGGTTTGTTGGTTTGTTGGTTTGTTGGTTGGTTGGTTTGTTGGTTTATTTTTTTGTTGGTTTGTTGGCTTGTTGGTTTGATGGTTTGTTGGTTTGTTGGTTTGTTGGCTTGTTGGTTTGTTGGTTTGTTGGCTTGTTGGTTTGTTGGTTTGTTGGTTTGTTGACTTGTTGGTTTGTTGGCATGTTGGTTTGTTGGTTTGTTGGTTTGTTGGCTTGTTGGTTTGCTGGTTTGTTGGCTTGTTGGCTTGTTGGTTTATTGATTTGTTGGTTTGTTGGCTTGCTGGTTTGTTGGTTTGTTGGGTTGTTGGTTTGTTAGTTTGTTGGTTTGTTGGTTTGTTGGTTTGTTGGTTTGTTGGTTTGTTGGCTTATTTGTTAGTTGGTTTGTTGGCTTGTTGGTTTGTTGGTTTGTTGGTTTGTTGGTTTGTTGGTTACTTAGTTTGTTGGTTTGTTGGCATGTTGGTTTGTTGGTTTATTTGTTTGTTGGTTTGTTGGCTTGTTGATTTGTTGGTTTGTTGGTTTGTTGGCCTGTTGGTTTGTTGGTTTAGTGGTTTGTTGGCTTGTTGGCTTGTTGGCTTGTTGGTTTGTTGGTTTGTTGGCTTGTTGGTTTGTTGGTGTGTTGGTTTGTTGGCTTGTTGGCTTGTTGCTTTGTTCGTTTGATGGTTTTTTGGTTTGTTGGTTTTTTGGTTTGTTGGTTTGTTGGCTTGTTGGCTTGTTGGTTTGTTGGTTTGTTGGCTTGTTGGTTTGTTGGTTTGTTAGTTTGTTGGTTTGTTGGTTTGTTGGTTTGTTGGCTAGTTGGCTTGTTGGTTTGTTGGTTTTTTGGTTTGTTGGTTTGTTGGTTTGTTGATTTGTTGGTTTGTTGGTTTATTTGTTTGTTGGTTTGTTGGCTTGTTGGTTTGATGGTTTTTGGTTTGTTGGTTTGTCGGTTTGTTGGCTTGTTGGTTTGTTGGTTTGTTGGTTTTTTGGTTTGTTGGTTTGTTGGTTTGTTGGTTTGTTGGTTTGTTGGTTTGTTGGTTTATTTGTTTGTTGGTTTGTTGGCTTGTTGGTTTGTTGGTTTGTTGGTTTGTTGGTTTGTTGGTTTGTTGGTTTGGTGGCTTGTTGGCTTGTTGGTTTGTTGGTTTGTTGGTTTGTTGGCTTGTTGGTTTGTTGGTTTGTTGGTTTTCCGGTTTGTTGGTTTGTTGGTTTGTTGGTTTGTTGGTTTGTTGGTTTATTTGTATGTTGGTTTGTTGGTTTGTTTGTTTGTTGGTTTATTTGTTTGTTGGTTTGTTGGCTTGTTGGTTTGTTGGTTTGTTGGTTTGTGGGCTTGTTGGTTTGTTGGTTTGTTGGTTTTTTGGTTTGTTGGTTTGTTGGTTTGTTGGTTGGTTGGTTTGTTGGTTTATTTTTTTGTTGGTTTGTTGGCTTGTTGGTTTGATGGTTTGTTGGTTTGTTGGTTTGTTGGCTTCTTGGTTTGTTGGTTTGTTGGCTTGTTGCCTTGTTCCTTTTATTCGTTTGATGGTTTGTTGGTTTGTTGGTTTTTTGGTTTGTTGGTTTGTTGGTTTGTTGGCTTGTTGGCTTGTTGGTTTGTTCGTTTGTTGGCTTGTCCGTTTGTTAGTTTGTTGGTTTGTTGGATTGTTGGCTTGTTGGTTTGTTAGTTTTTTGGTTTGTTGGTTTGTTGGTTTGTTGGTTTATTGGTTGTTTGGTTTATTTGTTTGTTGGTTTGTTGGTTTTTTGGTTTGTTGGCTTGTTGGTTTGTTACTTTGTTGGCTTGTTGGTTTGTTAGTTTGTTGGTTTGTTGGTTTGTTGGTTTGTTGGTTTGTTGGTTTATTTGTTTGTTGGTTTGTTGGCTTGCTTGTTTTGTTGGTTTGTTGGTTTGTTGGCTTGTTGGTTTGTTGGTTTGTTGGCTTGTTGGCTTGTTGGTTTGTTGGTTTGTTGGCTTGTTGGCTTGTTGGTTTGTTGGTTTGTTGGTTTGTTTGTTTGTTGGCTTGTTGGTTTGTTGGTTTGTTGGCTTGTTGATTTGTTGGTTTGTTGGTTTGTTGGTTTGTTGGCTTGTTGGCTTGTTGGCTTGTTGGTTTGTTGGTTTGTTGGCTTGTTGGTTTGTTGGTTTGTTGGTTTGTTGGCTTGTTGGCTTGTTGCTTTGTCGGTTTGTTGGTTTGTTGGCTTGTTGGCTTGTTGGTTTCTTAGTTTGTTGGCATTTTGGTTACTTGGTTTGTTGGTTTGTTGGTTTGTTGGCTTGTTGGTTTGTTGGATTGTTGGTTTGTTGGTTTATTTGTTTGTTGGTTTGTTGGCTTGCTTGTTTTGTTGGTTTGTTGGTTTGTTGGCTTGTTGGTTTGTTGGTTTGTTGGCTTGTTGGCTTGTTGGTTTGTTGGTTTGTTGGCTTGTTGGCTTGTTGGTTTGTTGGTTTGTTGGTTTGTTTGTTTGTTGGCTTGTTGGTTTGTTGGTTTGTTGGCTTGTTGATTTGTTGGTTTGTTGGTTTGTTGGTTTGTTGGCTTGTTGGCTTGTTGGCTTGTTGGTTTGTTGGTTTGTTGGTTTGTTGGCTTATTTGTTAGTTGGTTTGTTGGCTTGTTGGTTTGTTGGTTTGTTGGTTTGTTGGTTTGTTGGTTACTTAGTTTGTTGGTTTGTTGGCATGTTGGTTTGTTGGTTTATTTGTTTGTTGGTTTGTTGGCTTGTTGATTTGTTGGTTTGTTGGTTTGTTGGCCTGTTGGTTTGTTGGTTTAGTGGTTTGTTGGCTTGTTGGCTTGTTGGCTTGTTGGTTTGTTGGTTTGTTGGCTTGTTGGTTTGTTGGTGTGTTGGTTTGTTGGCTTGTTGGCTTGTTGCTTTGTTCGTTTGATGGTTTTTTGGTTTGTTGGTTTTTTGGTTTGTTGGTTTGTTGGCTTGTTGGCTTGTTGGTTTGTTGGTTTGTTGGCTTGTTGGTTTGTTGGTTTGTTAGTTTGTTGGTTTGTTGGTTTGTTGGCTAGTTGGCTTGTTGGTTTGTTGGTTTTTTGGTTTGTTGGTTTGTTGGTTTGTTGATTTGTTGGTTTGTTGGTTTATTTGTTTGTTGGTTTGTTGGCTTGTTGGTTTGATGGTTTTTGGTTTGTTGGTTTGTCGGTTTGTTGGCTTGTTGGTTTGTTGGTTTGTTGGTTTTTTGGTTTGTTGGTTTGTTGGTTTGTTGGTTTGTTGGTTTGTTGGTTTGTTGGTTTGTTGGTTTATTTGTTTGTTGGTTTGTTGGCTTGTTGGTTTGTTGGTTTGTTGGTTTGTTGGTTTGTTGGTTTGTTGGTTTGGTGGCTTGTTGGCTTGTTGGTTTGTTGGTTTGTTGGTTTGTTGGCTTGTTGGTTTGTTGGTTTGTTGGTTTTCCGGTTTGTTGGTTTGTTGGTTTGTTGGTTTGTTGGTTTGTTGGTTTATTTGTATGTTGGTTTGTTGGTTTGTTTGTTTGTTGGTTTATTTGTTTGTTGGTTTGTTGGCTTGTTGGTTTGTTGGTTTGTTGGTTTGTGGGCTTGTTGGTTTGTTGGTTTGTTGGTTTTTTGGTTTGTTGGTTTGTTGGTTTGTTGGTTGGTTGGTTTGTTGGTTTATTTTTTTGTTGGTTTGTTGGCTTGTTGGTTTGATGGTTTGTTGGTTTGTTGGTTTGTTGGCTTCTTGGTTTGTTGGTTTGTTGGCTTGTTGCCTTGTTCCTTTTATTCGTTTGATGGTTTGTTGGTTTGTTGGTTTTTTGGTTTGTTGGTTTGTTGGTTTGTTGGCTTGTTGGCTTGTTGGTTTGTTCGTTTGTTGGCTTGTCCGTTTGTTAGTTTGTTGGTTTGTTGGATTGTTGGCTTGTTGGTTTGTTAGTTTTTTGGTTTGTTGGTTTGTTGGTTTGTTGGTTTATTGGTTGTTTGGTTTATTTGTTTGTTGGTTTGTTGGTTTTTTGGTTTGTTGGCTTGTTGGTTTGTTACTTTGTTGGCTTGTTGGTTTGTTAGTTTGTTGGTTTGTTGGTTTGTTGGTTTGTTGGTTTGTTGGTTTATTTGTTTGTTGGTTTGTTGGCTTGCTTGTTTTGTTGGTTTGTTGGTTTGTTGGCTTGTTGGTTTGTTGGTTTGTTGGCTTGTTGGCTTGTTGGTTTGTTGGTTTGTTGGCTTGTTGGCTTGTTGGTTTGTTGGTTTGTTGGTTTGTTTGTTTGTTGGCTTGTTGGTTTGTTGGTTTGTTGGCTTGTTGATTTGTTGGTTTGTTGGTTTGTTGGTTTGTTGGCTTGTTGGCTTGTTGGCTTGTTGGTTTGTTGGTTTGTTGGCTTGTTGGTTTGTTGGTTTGTTGGTTTGTTGGCTTGTTGGCTTGTTGCTTTGTCGGTTTGTTGGTTTGTTGGCTTGTTGGCTTGTTGGTTTCTTAGTTTGTTGGCATTTTGGTTACTTGGTTTGTTGGTTTGTTGGTTTGTTGGCTTGTTGGTTTGTTGGATTGTTGGTTTGTTGGTTTGTTGGTTTGTTGGTTTGTTGGCGTGGTGGCATGTTGGTTTGTTGGTTTGTTGGTTTGTTGGCTTGTTGGTTTGTTGGTTTGTTGGTTTGTTGGCTTGTTGGCTTGTCGGTTTGTTGGTTTGTTGGTATGTTGGCTTGTTGGCTTGTTGGTTTGTTGGTTTTTTGGTTTGTTGGTTTGTTGGTTTGTTAGTTTGTTGGTTTGTTGGTTTATTTGTTTGTTGGTTTGTTGGCTTGTTGGTTTGTTGGTTTGTTGGTTTTTTGGTTTGTTGGTTTGTTGGTTTGTTGGTTTGTTGGTTTGTTGGTTTGTTGGTTTGTTGGTTTATTTGTTTGTTGGTTTGTTGGCTTGTTGGTTTGTTGGTTTGTTGGTTTGTTGGTTTGTTGGTTTGTTGGTTTGGTGGCTTGTTGGCTTGTTGGTTTGTTGGTTTGTTGGTTTGTTGGCTTGTTGGTTTGTTGGTTTGTTGGTTTTCCGGTTTGTTGGTTTGTTGGTTTGTTGGTTTGTTGGTTTGTTGGTTTATTTGTATGTTGGTTTGTTGGTTTGTTTGTTTGTTGGTTTATTTGTTTGTTGGTTTGTTGGCTTGTTGGTTTGTTGGTTTGTTGGTTTGTGGGCTTGTTGGTTTGTTGGTTTGTTGGTTTTTTGGTTTGTTGGTTTGTTGGTTTGTTGGTTGGTTGGTTTGTTGGTTTATTTTTTTGTTGGTTTGTTGGCTTGTTGGTTTGATGGTTTGTTGGTTTGTTGGTTTGTTGGCTTCTTGGTTTGTTGGTTTGTTGGCTTGTTGCCTTGTTCCTTTTATTCGTTTGATGGTTTGTTGGTTTGTTGGTTTTTTGGTTTGTTGGTTTGTTGGTTTGTTGGCTTGTTGGCTTGTTGGTTTGTTCGTTTGTTGGCTTGTCCGTTTGTTAGTTTGTTGGTTTGTTGGATTGTTGGCTTGTTGGTTTGTTAGTTTTTTGGTTTGTTGGTTTGTTGGTTTGTTGGTTTATTGGTTGTTTGGTTTATTTGTTTGTTGGTTTGTTGGTTTTTTGGTTTGTTGGCTTGTTGGTTTGTTACTTTGTTGGCTTGTTGGTTTGTTAGTTTGTTGGTTTGTTGGTTTGTTGGTTTGTTGGTTTGTTGGTTTATTTGTTTGTTGGTTTGTTGGCTTGCTTGTTTTGTTGGTTTGTTGGTTTGTTGGCTTGTTGGTTTGTTGGTTTGTTGGCTTGTTGGCTTGTTGGTTTGTTGGTTTGTTGGCTTGTTGGCTTGTTGGTTTGTTGGCTTGTTGGTTTGTTTGTTTGTTGGCTTGTTGGTTTGTTGGTTTGTTGGCTTGTTGATTTGTTGGTTTGTTGGTTTGTTGGTTTGTTGGCTTGTTGGCTTGTTGGCTTGTTGGTTTGTTGGTTTGTTGGCTTGTTGGTTTGTTGGTTTGTTGGTTTGTTGGCTTGTTGGCTTGTTGCTTTGTCGGTTTGTTGGTTTGTTGGCTTGTTGGCTTGTTGGTTTCTTAGTTTGTTGGCATTTTGGTTACTTGGTTTGTTGGTTTGTTGGTTTGTTGGCTTGTTGGTTTGTTGGATTGTTGGTTTGTTGGTTTGTTGGTTTGTTGGTTTGTTGGCGTGGTGGCATGTTGGTTTGTTGGTTTGTTGGTTTGTTGGCTTGTTGGTTTGTTGGTTTGTTGGTTTGTTGGCTTGTTGGCTTGTCGGTTTGTTGGTTTGTTGGTATGTTGGCTTGTTGGCTTGTTGGTTTGTTGGTTTTTTGGTTTGTTGGTTTGTTGGTTTGTTAGTTTGTTGGTTTGTTGGTTTATTTGTTTGTTGGTTTGTTGGCTTGTTGGTTTATTGGTTTGTTGGTTTGTTGGCTTGTTGGTTTGTTGGTTTGTTGGTTTTCTGGTTTGTTGATTTGTTGGTTTGTTGGTTTGTTGGTTTATTTGTTTGTTGGTTTGTTGGTTTGTAATGTTTGTTGGTTTATTTGTTTGTTGGTTTGTTGGCTTGTTGGTTTGTTGGTTTGTTGGTTTGTTGGCTTGTTGGTTTGTTGGTTTGTTGGTTTTTTGGTTTGTTGGTTTGTTGGTTTGTTGGTTGGTTGGTTTGTTGGTTTATTTTTTTGTTGGTTTGTTGGCTTGTTGGTTTAATGGTTTGTTGGTTTGTTGGTTTGTTGGCTTGTTGGTTTGTTGGTTTGTTGGCTTGTTGGCTTGTTGGTTTGTTGGTTTGTTGACTTGTTGGTTACTTAGTTTGTTGGTTTGTTGGCATGTTGGTTTGTTGGTTTGTTGGTTTGTTGGCTTGTTGGTTTGTTGGTTTGTTGGCTTGTTGGCTTGTTGGTTTATTGATTTGTTGGTTTGTTGGCTTGTTGGTTTGTTGGTTTGTTGGCTTGTTGGTTTGTTAGTTTGTTGGTTTGTTGGTTTGTTGGTTTGTTGGTTTGTTGGCTTATTTGTTAGTTGGTTTGTTGGCTTGTTGGTTTGTTGGTTTGTTGGTTTGTTAGTTTGTTGGTTACTTAGTTTGTTGCTTTGTTGGCATGTTGGTTTGTTGGTTTATTTGTTTGTTGGTTTGTTGGCTTGTTGATTTGTTGGTTTGTTGGTTTGTTGGCCTGTTGATTTGTTGGTTTGTTGGTTTGTTGGCTTGTTGGCTTGTTGGCTTGTTGGTTTGTTGGTTTGTTGGCTTGTTGGTTTGTTGGTTTGTTGGTTTGTTGGCTTGTTGGCTTGTTGCTTTGTTCGTTTGATGGTTTTTTGGTTTGTTGGTTTTTTGGTTTGTTGGTTTGTTGGTTTGTTGGCTTGTTGGCTTGTTGGTTTGTTGGTTTGTTGGCTTGTTGGTTTGTTAGTTTGTTGGTTTGTTGGCTTGTTGGCTTGTTGGTTTGTTGGTTTTTTGGTTTGTTGGTTTGTTGGTTTGTTGATTTGTTGGTTTGTTGGTTTATTCGTTTGTTGGTTTGTTGGCTTGTTGGTTTGATGGTTTTTGGTTTGCTGGTTTGTTGGTTTGTTGGCTTGTTGGTTTGTTGGTTTGTTGGTTTTTTGGTTTGTTGGTTTGTTGGTTTGTTGGTTTGTTGGTTTGTTGGTTTGTTGGTTTGTTGGTTTATTTGTTTGTTGGTTTGTTGGCTTGTTGGTTTGTTGGTTTGTTGGTTTGTTGGTTTGTTGGTTTGTTGGTTTGGTGGCTTGTTGGCTTGTTGGTTTGTTCGTTTGTTGGCTTGTTGGTTACTTAGTTTGTTGGTTTGTTGGCTTGTTGGCTTGTCGGCTTGTCGGCTTGTTGGTTTGTTGGCTTGTTGGTTTGTTGGTTTGTTGCCTTGTTGGTTTGTTAGTTTGTTGGTTTGTTGGTTTGTTGGTGTGTTGGTTTGTTGGTTTGTTGGTTGGTTGGTTTGTTGGTTTATTTTTTTGTTGGTTTGTTGGCTTGTTGGTTTGTTGGTTTGTTGGTTTGTGGGCTTGTTGGTTTGTTGGTTTGTTGGTTTTTTGGTTTGTTGGTTTGTTGGTTTGTTGGTTGGTTGGTTTGTTGGTTTATTTTTTTGTTGGTTTGTTGGCTTGTTGGTTTGATGGTTTGTTGGTTTGTTGGCTTGTTGGCTTCTTGGTTTGTTGGTTTGTTGGCTTGTTGCCTTGTTCCTTTTATTCGTTTGATGGTTTGTTGGTTTGTTGGTTTTTTGGTTTGTTGGTTTGTTGGTTTGTTGGCTTGTTGGCTTGTTGGTTTGTTCGTTTGTTGGCTTGTCCGTTTGTTAGTTTGTTGGTTTGTTGGATTGTTGGCTTGTTGGTTTGTTAGTTTTTTGGTTTGTTGGTTTGTTGGTTTGTTGGTTTATTGGTTGTTTGGTTTATTTGTTTGTTGGTTTGTTGGTTTTTTGGTTTGTTGGCTTGTTGGTTTGTTACTTTGTTGGCTTGTTGGTTTGTTAGTTTGTTGGTTTGTTGGTTTGTTGGTTTGTTGGTTTGTTGGTTTATTTGTTTGTTGGTTTGTTGGCTTGCTTGTTTTGTTGGTTTGTTGGTTTGTTGGCTTGTTGGTTTGTTGGTTTGTTGGCTTGTTGGCTTGTTGGTTTGTTGGTTTGTTGGCTTGTTGGCTTGTTGGTTTGTTGGTTTGTTGGTTTGTTTGTTTGTTGGCTTGTTGGTTTGTTGGTTTGTTGGCTTGTTGATTTGTTGGTTTGTTGGTTTGTTGGTTTGTTGGCTTGTTGGCTTGTTGGCTTGTTGGTTTGTTGGTTTGTTGGCTTGTTGGTTTGTTGGTTTGTTGGTTTGTTGGCTTGTTGGCTTGTTGCTTTGTCGGTTTGTTGGTTTGTTGGCTTGTTGGCTTGTTGGTTTCTTAGTTTGTTGGCATTTTGGTTACTTGGTTTGTTGGTTTGTTGGTTTGTTGGCTTGTTGGTTTGTTGGATTGTTGGTTTGTTGGTTTGTTGGTTTGTTGGTTTGTTGGCGTGGTGGCATGTTGGTTTGTTGGTTTGTTGGTTTGTTGGCTTGTTGGTTTGTTGGTTTGTTGGTTTGTTGGCTTGTTGGCTTGTCGGTTTGTTGGTTTGTTGGTATGTTGGCTTGTTGGCTTGTTGGTTTGTTGGTTTTTTGGTTTGTTGGTTTGTTGGTTTGTTAGTTTGTTGGTTTGTTGGTTTATTTGTTTGTTGGTTTGTTGGCTTGTTGGTTTATTGGTTTGTTGGTTTGTTGGCTTGTTGGTTTGTTGGTTTGTTGGTTTTCTGGTTTGTTGATTTGTTGGTTTGTTGGTTTGTTGGTTTATTTGTTTGTTGGTTTGTTGGTTTGTAATGTTTGTTGGTTTATTTGTTTGTTGGTTTGTTGGCTTGTTGGTTTGTTGGTTTGTTGGTTTGTTGGCTTGTTGGTTTGTTGGTTTGTTGGTTTTTTGGTTTGTTGGTTTGTTGGTTTGTTGGTTGGTTGGTTTGTTGGTTTATTTTTTTGTTGGTTTGTTGGCTTGTTGGTTTAATGGTTTGTTGGTTTGTTGGTTTGTTGGCTTGTTGGTTTGTTGGTTTGTTGGCTTGTTGGCTTGTTGGTTTGTTGGTTTGTTGACTTGTTGGTTACTTAGTTTGTTGGTTTGTTGGCATGTTGGTTTGTTGGTTTGTTGGTTTGTTGGCTTGTTGGTTTGTTGGTTTGTTGGCTTGTTGGCTTGTTGGTTTATTGATTTGTTGGTTTGTTGGCTTGTTGGTTTGTTGGTTTGTTGGCTTGTTGGTTTGTTAGTTTGTTGGTTTGTTGGTTTGTTGGTTTGTTGGTTTGTTGGCTTATTTGTTAGTTGGTTTGTTGGCTTGTTGGTTTGTTGGTTTGTTGGTTTGTTAGTTTGTTGGTTACTTAGTTTGTTGCTTTGTTGGCATGTTGGTTTGTTGGTTTATTTGTTTGTTGGTTTGTTGGCTTGTTGATTTGTTGGTTTGTTGGTTTGTTGGCCTGTTGATTTGTTGGTTTGTTGGTTTGTTGGCTTGTTGGCTTGTTGGCTTGTTGGTTTGTTGGTTTGTTGGCTTGTTGGTTTGTTGGTTTGTTGGTTTGTTGGCTTGTTGGCTTGTTGCTTTGTTCGTTTGATGGTTTTTTGGTTTGTTGGTTTTTTGGTTTGTTGGTTTGTTGGTTTGTTGGCTTGTTGGCTTGTTGGTTTGTTGGTTTGTTGGCTTGTTGGTTTGTTAGTTTGTTGGTTTGTTGGTTTGTTGGCTTGTTGGCTTGTTGGTTTGTTGGTTTTTTGGTTTGTTGGTTTGTTGGTTTGTTGATTTGTTGGTTTGTTGGTTTATTCGTTTGTTGGTTTGTTGGCTTGTTGGTTTGATGGTTTTTGGTTTGTTGGTTTGTTGGTTTGTTGGCTTGTTGGTTTGTTGGTTTGTTGGTTTTTTGGTTTGTTGGTTTGTTGGTTTGTTGGTTTGTTGGTTTGTTGGTTTGTTGGTTTGTTGGTTTATTTGTTTGTTGGTTTGTTGGCTTGTTGGTTTGTTGGTTTGTTGGTTTGTTGGTTTGTTGGTTTGTTGGTTTGGTGGCTTGTTGGCTTGTTGGTTTGTTGGTTTGTTGGCTTGTTGGTTACTTAGTTTGTTGGTTTGTTGGCTTGTTGGCTTGTCGGCTTGTCGGCTTGTTGGTTTGTTGGCTTGTTGGTTTGTTGGTTTGTTGCCTTGTTGGTTTGTTAGTTTGTTGGTTTGTTGGTTTGTTGGTGTGTTGGTTTGTTGGTTTATTTGTTTGTTGGTTTGTTGGCTTGTTGGTTTGTTGGTTTGTTGGCTTGTTGGCTTGTCGGCTTGTCGGCTTGTTGGTTTGTTGGCTTGTTGGTTTGTTGGTTTGTTGCCTTGTTGGTTTGTTAGTTTGCTGGTTTGTTGGCTTGTTGGTTTGTTGGTTTGTTGGTTTGTTGGCTTGTTGGCTTGTCGGTTTGTTGGTTTGTTGGTATGTTGGCTTGTTGGCTTGTTGGTTTGTTGGTTTTTTGGTTTGTTGGTTTGTTGGTTTGTTGGTTTTTTGGTTTGTTGGTTTGTTGGTTTATTTGTTTGTTGGTTTGTTGGCTTGTTGGTTTGTTGGTTTGTTGGTTTGTTGGCTTGTTGGTTTGTTGGTTTGTTGGTTTTCTGGTTTGTTGGTTTGTTGGTTTGTTGGTTTGTTGGTTTGTTGGTTTATTTGTATGTTGGTTTGTTGGTTTGTTTGTTTGTTGGTTTATTTGTTTGTTGGTTTGTTGGCTTGTTGGTTAGTTGGTTTGTGGGCTTGTTGGTTTGTTGGTTTGTTGGTTTTTTGGTTTGTTGGTTTGTTGGTTTGTTGGTTGGTTGGTTTGTTGGTTTATTTTTTTGTTGGTTTTTTGGCTTGTTGGTTTGATGGTTTGTTGGTTTGTTGGTTTGTTGGCTTGTTGGTTTGTTGGTTTGTTGGTTTGTTGGCTTGTTGGTTTGTTGGTTTGTTGGTTTTTTGGTTTGTTGGTTTGTTGGTTTGTTGGTTTGTTGGTTTGTTGGTTGGTTGGTTTGTTGGTTTATTTTTTTGTTGGTTTGTTGGCTTGTTGGTTTGATGGTTTGTTGGTTTGTTGGTTTGTTGGTTTGTTGGTTTGTTGGTTTGTTGGCTTGTTGGCTTGTTGGTTTGTTGGTTTGTTGACTTGTTGGTTACTTAGTTTGTTGGTTTGTTGGCATGTTGGTTTGTTGGTTTGTTGGTTTGTTGGCTTGTTGGTTTGTTGGTTTGTTGGCTTGTTGGCTTGTTGGTTTATTGATTTGTTGGTTTGTTGGCTTGTTGGTTTGTTGGTTTGTTGGCTTGTTGGTTTGTTAGTTTGTTGGTTTGTTGGTTTGTTGGTTTGTTGGTTTGTTGGCTTATTTGTTACTTGGTTTGTTGGCTTGTTGGTTTATTGGTTTGTTGGTTTGTTGGTTTGTTGGTTGGTTGGTTTGTTGGTTTATTTTTTTGTTGGTTTGTTGGCTTGTTGGTTTGATGGTTTGTTGGTTTGTTGGTTTGTTGGCTTGTTGGTTTGTTGGTTTGTTGGCTTGTTGGCTTGTTGGTTTGTTGGTTTGTTGACTTGTTGTTTACTTAGTTTGTTGGTTTGTTGGCATGTTGGTTTGTTGGTTTGTTGGTTAGTTGGTTTGTTGGTTTGTTGGTTGGTTGGTTTGTTGGTTTATTTTTTTGTTGGTTTGTTGGCTTGTTGGTTTGATGGTTTGTTGGTTTGTTGGTTTGTTGGCTTGTTGGTTTGTTGGTTTGTTGGCTTGTTGGCTTGTTGGTTTGTTGGTTTGTTGACTTGTTGGTTACTTAGTTTGTTGGTTTGTTGGCATGTTGGTTTGTTGGTTTGTTGGTTTGTTGGCTTGTTGGTTTGTTGGTTTGTTGGCTTGTTGGCTTGTTGGTTTATTGATTTGTTGGTTTGTTGGCTTGTTGGTTTGTTGGTTTGTTGGCTTGTTGGTTTGTTAGTTTGTTGGTTTGTTGGTTTGTTGGTTTGTTGGTTTGTTGGCTTATTTGTTAGTTGGTTTGTTGGCTTGTTGGTTTGTTGGTTTGTTGGTTTGTTGGTTTGTTGGTTACTTAGTTTGTTGGTTTGTTGGCTTGTTGATTTGTTGGTTTGTTGGTTTGTTGGCCTGTTGGTTTGTTGGTTTGTTGGTTTGTTGGCTTGTTGGCTTGTTGGCTTGTTGGTTTGTTGGTTTGTTGGTTTGTTGGCTTGTTGGTTTGTTGGTTTGTTGGTTTGTTGGCTTGTTGGTTTGTTGGTTTGTTGGTTTTTTGGTTTGTTGGTTTGTTGGTTTGTTGGTTTGTTGGTTGGTTGGTTTGTTGGTTTATTTTTTTGTTGGTTTGTTGGCTTGTTGGTTTGATGGTTTGTTGGTTTGTTGGTTTGTTGGTTTGTTGGTTTGTTGGTTTGTTGGCTTGTTGGCTTGTTGGTTTATTGATTTGTTGGTTTGTTGGCTTGTTGGTTTGTTGGTTTGTTGGCTTGTTGGTTTGTTAGTTTGTTGGTTTGTTGGTTTGTTGGTTTGTTGGTTTGTTGGCTTATTTGTTAGTTGGTTTGTTGGCTTGTTGGTTTGTTGGTTTGTTGGTTTGTTGGTTTGTTGGTTGGTTGGTTTGTTGGTTTATTTTTTTGTTGGTTTGTTGGCTTGTTGGTTTGATGGTTTGTTGGTTTGTTGGTTTGTTGGCTTGTTGGTTTGTTGGTTTGTTGGCTTGTTGGCTTGTTGGTTTGTTGGTTTGTTGACTAGTTGTTTACTTAGTTTGTTGGTTTGTTGGCATGTTGGTTTGTTGGTTTGTTGGTTAGTTGGTTTGTTGGTTTGTTGGTTGGTTGGTTTGTTGGTTTATTTTTTTGTTGGTTTGTTGGCTTGTTGGTTTGATGGTTTGTTGGTTTGTTGGTTTGTTGGCTTGTTGGTTTGTTGGTTTGTTGGCTTGTTGGCTTGTTGGTTTGTTGGTTTGTTGACTTGTTGGTTACTTAGTTTGTTGGTTTGTTGGCATGTTGGTTTGTTGGTTTGTTGGTTTGTTGGCTTGTTGGTTTGTTGGTTTGTTGGCTTGTTGGCTTGTTGGTTTATTGATTTGTTGGTTTGTTGGCTTGTTGGTTTGTTGGTTTTTTGGCTTGTTGGTTTGTTAGTTTGTTGGTTTGTTGGTTTGTTGGTTTGTTGGTTTGTTGGCTTATTTGTTAGTTGGTTTGTTGGCTTGTTGGTTTGTTGGTTTGTTGGTTTGTTGGTTTGTTGGTTGGTTGGTTTGTTGGTTTATTTTTTTGTTGGTTTGTTGGCTTGTTGGTTTGATGGTTTGTTGGTTTGTTGGTTTGTTGGCTTGTTGGTTTGTTGGTTTGTTGGCTTGTTGGCTTGTTGGCTTGTTGGTTTGTTGGTTTGTTGACTTGTTGTTTACTTAGTTTGTTGGTTTGTTGGCATGTTGGTTTGTTGGTTTGTTGGTTAGTTGGTTTGTTGGTTTGTTGGTTGGTTGGTTTGTTGGTTTATTTTTTTGTTGGTTTGTTGGCTTGTTGGTTTGATGGTTTGTTGGTTTGTTGGTTTGTTGGCTTGTTGGTTTGTTGGTTTGTTGGCTTGTTGGCTTGTTGGTTTGTTGGTTTGTTGACTTGTTGGTTACTTAGTTTGTTGGTTTGTTGGCATGTTGGTTTGTTGGTTTGTTGGTTTGTTGGCTTGTTGGTTTGTTGGTTTGTTGGCTTGTTGGCTTGTTGGTTTATTGATTTGTTGGTTTGTTGGCTTGTTGGTTTGTTGGTTTGTTGGCTTGTTGGTTTGTTAGTTTGTTGGTTTGTTGGTTTGTTGGTTTGTTGGTTTGTTGGCTTATTTGTTAGTTGGTTTGTTGGCTTGTTGGTTTGTTGGTTTGTTGGTTTGTTGGTTTGTTGGTTACTTAGTTTGTTGGTTTGTTGGCATGTTGGTTTGTTGGTTTATTTGTTTGTTGGTTTGTTGGCTTGTTGATTTGTTGGTTTGTTGGTTTGTTGGCCTGTTGGTTTGTTGGTTTGTTGGTTTGTTGGCTTGTTGGCTTGTTGGCTTGTTGGTTTGTTGGTTTGTTGGTTTGTTGGCTTGTTGGTTTGTTGGTTTGTTGGTTTGTTGGCTTGTTGGCTTGTTGCTTTGTTCGTTTGATGGTTTTTTGGTTTGTTGGTTTTTTGGTTTGTTGGTTTGTTGGTTTGTTGGCTTGTTGGCTTGTTGGTTTGTTGGTTTGTTGGCTTGTTGGTTTGTTAGTTTGTTGGTTTGTTGGTTTGTTGGCTTGTTGGCTTGTTGGTTTGTTGGTTTTTTGGTTTGTTGGTTTGTTGGTTTGTTGATTTGTTGGTTTGTTGGTTTATTTGTTTGTTGGTTTGTTGGCTTGTTGGTTTGATGGTTTTTGGTTTGTTGGTTTGTTGGTTTGTTGGCTTGTTGGTTTGTTGGTTTGTTGGTTTTTTGGTTTGTTGGTTTGTTGGTTTGTTGGTTTGTTGGTTTGTTGGTTTGTTGGTTTGTTGGTTTATTTGTTTGTTGGTTTGTTGGCTTGTTGGTTTGTTGGTTTGTTGGTTTGTTGGTTTGTTGGTTTGTTGGTTTGGTGGCTTGTTGGCTTGTTGGTATGTTGGTTTGTTGGCTTGTTGGTTACTTAGTTTGTTGGTTTGTTGGCTTGTTCGCTTGTCGGCTTGTCGGCTTGTTGGTTTGTTGGCTTGTTGGTTTGTTGGTTTGTTGCCTTGTTGGTTTGTTAGTTTGTTGGTTTGTTGGTTTGTTGGTGTGTTGGTTTGTTGGTTTATTTGTTTGTTGGTTTGTTGGCTTGTTGGTTTGTTGGTTTGTTGGCTTGTTGGCTTGTTGGTTTGTTGGTTTGTTAGTTTGTTGGTTTGTTGGTTTGTTGGCTTGATGGTTTGTTGGTTTGTTGGTTTGTTGGCTTGTTGGCTTGTTGGTTTGTTGGTTTGTTGGCTTGTTGGTTTGTTGGTTTGTTGGTTTGTTGGCTTGTTGGCTTGTCGGTTTGTTGGTTTGTTGGTATGTTGGCTTGTTGGCTTGTTGGTTTGTTGGTTTTTTGGTTTGTTGGTTTGTTGGTTTGTTGGTTTTTTGGTTTGTTGGTTTGTTGGTTTATTTGTTTGTTGGTTTGTTGGCTTGTTGGTTTGTTGGTTTGTTGGTTTGTTGGCTTGTTGGTTTGTTGGTTTGTTGGTTTTCTGGTTTGTTGGTTTGTTGGTTTGTTGGTTTGTTGGTTTGTTGGTTTATTTGTATGTTGGTTTGTTGGTTTGTTTGTTTGTTGGTTTATTTGTTTGTTGGTTTGTTGGCTTGTTGGTTTGTTGGTTTGTTGGTTTGTGGGCTTGTTGGTTTGTTGGTTTGTTGGTTTTTTGGTTTGTTGGTTTGTTGGTTTGTTGGTTGGTTGGTTTGTTGGTTTATTTTTTTGTTGGTTTGTTGGCTTGTTGGTTTGATGGTTTGTTGGTTTGTTGGTTTGTTGGCTTGTTGGTTTGTTGGTTTGTTGGTTTGTTGGCTTGTTGGTTTGTTGGTTTGTTGGTTTTTTGGTTTGTTGGTTTGTTGGTTTGTTGGTTTGTTGGTTGGTTGGTTTGTTGGTTTATTTTTTTGTTGGTTTGTTGGCTTGTTGGTTTGATGGTTTGTTGGTTTGTTGGTTTGTTGGCTTGTTGGTTTGTTGGCTTGTTGGTTTGTTGGTTTGTTGGTTTGTTGACTTGTTGGTTACTTAGTTTGTTGGTTTGTTGGCATGTTGGTTTGTTGGTTTGTTGGTTTGTTGGCTTGTTGGTTTGCTGGTTTGTTGGCTTGTTGGCTTGTTGGTTTATTGATTTGTTGGTTTGTTGGCTTGTTGGTTTGTTGGTTTGTTGGGTTGTTGGTTTGTTAGTTTGTTGGTTTGTTGGTTTGTTGGTTTGTTGGTTTGTTGGTTTGTTGGCTTATTTGTTAGTTGGTTTGTTGGCTTGTTGGTTTGTTGGTTTGTTGGTTTGTTGGTTTGTTGGCATGTTGGTTTGTTGGTTTATTTGTTTGTTTGTTTGTTGGCTTGTTGATTTGTTGGTTTGTTGGTTTGTTGGCCTGTTGGTTTGTTGGTTTAGTGGTTTGTTGGCTTGTTGGCTTGTTGGCTTGTTGGTTTGTTGGTTTGTTGGCTTGTTGGTTTGTTGGTGTGTTGGTTTGTTGGCTTGTTGGCTTGTTGCTTTGTTCGTTTGATGGTTTTTTGGTTTGTTGGTTTTTTGGTTTGTTGGTTTGTTGGTTTGTTGGCTTGTTGGCTTGTTGGTTTGTTGGTTTGTTGGCTTGTTGGTTTGTTAGTTTGTTGGTTTGTTGGTTTGTTGGCTAGTTGGCTTGTTGGTTTGTTGGTTTTTTGGTTTGTTGGTTTGTTGGTTTGTTGATTTGTTGGTTTGTTGGTTTATTTGTTTGTTGGTTTGTTGGCTTGTTGGTTTGTTGGTTTGTTGGTTTGTTGGTTTGTTGGTTTGTTGGTTTGTTGGTTTGTTGGTTTATTTGTTTGTTGGTTTGTTGGCTTGTTGGTTTGTTGGTTTGTTGGTTTGTTGGTTTGTTGGTTTGTTGGTTTGGTGGCTTGTTGGCTTGTTGGTTTGTTGGTTTGTTGGTTTGTTGGCTTGTTGGTTTGTTGGTTTGTTGGTTTTCCGGTTTGTTGGTTTGTTGGTTTGTTGGTTTGTTGGTTTGTTGGTTTATTTGTATATTGGTTTGTTGGTTTGTTTGTTTGTTGGTTTATTTGTTTGTTGGTTTGTTGGCTTGTTGGTTTGTTGGTTTGTTGGTTTGTGGGCTTGTTGGTTTGTTGGTTTGTTGGTTTTTTGGTTTGTTGGTTTGTTGGTTTGTTGGTTGGTTGGTTTGTTGGTTTATTTTTTTGTTGGTTTGTTGGCTTGTTGGTTTGATGGTTTGTTGGTTTGTTGGTTTGTTGACTTGTTGGTTTGTTGGTTTGTTGGTTTGTTGGCTTGTTGGTTTGTTGGTTTGTTGGTTTTTTGGTTTGTTGGTTTGTTGGTTTGTTGGTTTGTTGGTTGGTTGGTTTGTTGGTTTATTTTTTTGTTGGTTTGTTGGCTTGTTGGTTTGATGGTTTGTTGGTTTGTTGGTTTGTTGGCTTGTTGGTTTGTTGGCTTGTTGGCTTGTTGGTTTGTTGGTTTGTTGACTTGTTGGTTACTTAGTTTGTTGGTTTGTTGGCATGTTGGTTTGTTGGTTTGTTGGTTTGTTGGCTTGTTGGTTTGCTGGTTTGTTGGCTTGTTGGCTTGTTGGTTTATTGATTTGTTGGTTTGTTGGCTTGTTGGTTTGTTGGTTTGTTGGGTTGTTGGTTTGTTAGTTTGTTGGTTTGTTGGTTTGTTGGTTTGTTGGTTTGTTGGTTTGTTGGCTTATTTGTTAGTTGGTTTGTTGGCTTGTTGGTTTGTTGGTTTGTTGGTTTGTTGGTATGTTGGTTACTTAGTTTGTTGGTTTGTTGGCATGTTGGTTTGTTGGTTTATTTGTTTGTTGGTTTGTTGGCTTGTTGATTTGTTGGTTTGTTGGCCTATTGGTTTGTTGGTTTAGTGGTTTGTTGGCTTGTTGGCTTGTTGGCTTGTTGGTTTGTTGGTTTGTTGGCTTGTTGGTTTGTTGGTTTGTTGGTTTGTTGGCTTGTTGGTTTGTTGCTTTGTTCGTTTGATGGTTTTTTGGTTTGTTGGTTTTTTGGTTTGTTGGTTTGTTGGTTTGTTGGCTTGTTGGCTTGTTGGTTTGTTGGTTTGTTGGCTTGTTGGTTTGTTAGTTTGTTGGTTTGTTGGTTTGTTGGCTAGTTGGCTTGTTGGTTTGTTGGTTTTTTGGTTTGTTGGTTTGTTGGTTTGTTGATTTGTTGGTTTGTTGGTTTATTTGTTTGTTGGTTTGTTGGCTTGTTGGTTTGATGGTTTTTGGTTTGTTGGTTTGTTGGTTTGTTGGCTTGTTGGTTTGTTGGTTTGTTGGTTTGTTGGTTTGTTGGTTTGTTGGTTTGTTGGTTTGTTGGTTTGTTGGTTTGGTGGCTTGTTGGCTTGTTGGTTTGTTGGTTTGTTGGCTTGTTGGTTACTTAGTTTGTTGGTTTGTTGGTTTGTTGGCTTGTCGGCTTGTCGGCTTGTTGGTTTGTTGGCTTGTTGGTTTATTGGTTTGTTGGCTTGTTGGTTTGTTAGTTTGTTGGTTTGTTGGTTTGTTGGTGTGTTGGTTTATTGGTTTATTTGTTTGTTGGTTTGTTGGCTTGTTGGTTTGTTGGTTTGTTGGCTTGTTGGCTTGTTGGTTTGTTGGTTTGTTGGTTTGTTGGTTTGTTGGTTTGTTGGCTTGATGGTTTGTTGGTTTGTTGGTTTGTTGGCTTGTTGGCTTGTTGGTTTGTTGGTTTGTTGGCTTGTTGGTTTGTTGGTTTGTTGGTTTGTTGGCTTGTTGGCTTGTCGGTTTGTTGGTTTGTTGGTATGTTGGCTTGTTGGCTTGTTGGTTTGTTGGTTTTTTGGTTTGTTGGTTTGTTGGTTTGTTGGTTTGTTGGTTTGTTGGTTTGTTGGTTTGTTGGTTTATTTGTTTGTTGGTTTGTTGGCTTGTTGGTTTGTTGGTTTGTTGGTTTGTTGGCTTGTTGGTTTGTTGGTTTGTTGGTTTTCTGGTTTGTTGGTTTGTTGGTTTGTTGGTTTGTTGGTTTGTTGGTTTATTTGTATGTTGGTTTGTTGGTTTGTTTGTTTGTTGGTTTATTTGTTTGTTGGTTTGTTGGCTTGTTGGTTTGTTGGTTTGTTGGTTTGTTGGCTTGTTGGTTTGTTGGTTTGTTGGTTTTTTGGTTTGTTGGTTTGTTGGTTTGTTGGTTGGTTGGTTTGTTGGTTTATTTTTTTGTTGGTTTGTTGGCTTGTTGGTTTGATGGTTTGTTGGTTTGTTGGTTTGTTGGCTTGTTGGTTTGTTGGTTTGTTGGCTTGTTGGCTTGTTGGTTTGTTGGTTTGTTGGCTTGTTGGTTACTTAGTTTGTTGGTTTGTTGGCATGTTGGTTTGTTGGTTTGTTGGTTTGTTGGCTTGTTGGTTTGTTGGTTTGTTGGCTTGTTGGCTTGTTGGTTTATTGATTTGTTGGTTTGTTGGCTTGTTGGTTTGTTGGTTTGTTGGTTTGTTGGTTTGTTAGTTTGTTGGTTTGTTGGTTTGTTGGTTTGTTGGTTTGTTGGCTTATTTGTTGGTTGGTTTGTTGGCTTGTTGGTTTGTTGGTTTGTTGGTTTGTTGGTTTGTTGGTTACTTAGTTTGTTGGTTTGTTGGCATGTTGGTTTGTTGGTTTATTTGTTTGTTGGTTTGTTGGCTTGTTGGTTTGTTGGTTTGTTGGTTTGTTGGTTTGTTGGTTTGTTGGCCTGTTGGTTTGTTGGTTTGTTGGTTTGTTGGCTTGTTGGCTTGTTGGCTTGTTGGTTTGTTGGTTTGTTGGTTTGTTGGTTTGTTGGTTTGTTGGCTTGTTGGCTTGTTGCTTTGTTCATTTGATGGTTTTTTGGTTTGTTGGTTTTTTGGTTTGTTTGTTTGTTGGTTTGTTGGCTTATTGGCTTGTTGGTTTGTTGGTTTGTTGGCTTGTTGGTTTGTTATTTTGTTGGTTTGTTGGCTTGTTGGCTTGTTGGTTTGTTGGATTTTTGGTTTGTTGGTTTGTTGGTTTGTTGGTTTGTTGGTTTGTTGGTTTATTTGTTTGTTGGTTTGTTGGCTTGTTGGTTTGTTGGTTTGTTGGTTTGTTGGTTTGTTGGCTTGTTGTTTGTTGGTTTGTTGGTTTTTTGGTTTGTTGGTTTATTGGTTTGTTGGTTTGTTGATTTGTTGGTTTGTTGGTTTATTTGTTTGTTGGTTTGTTGGCTTGTTGGTTTGTTGGTTTGTTGGTTTGTTGGTTTGTTGGTTTGCTGGTTTGTTGGCTTGTTGGCTTGTTGGTTTGTTGGTTTGTTGGCTTGTTGGTTACTTAGTTTGTTGGTTTGTTGGCTTGTTGGCTTGTCGGCTTGCTGGTTTGTTGGTTTGTTGGCTTGTTGGTTTGTTGGTTTGTTGGCTTGTTGGTTTGTAAGTTTGTTGGTTTGTTGGTTTGTTGGTGTGTTGGTTTGTTGGTTTATTTGTTTGTTGGTTTGTTGGCTTGTTGGTTTGTTGGTTTGTTGGCTTGTTGGCTTGTTGGTTTGTTGGTTTGTTGGTTTGTTGGTTTATTGGTTTGTTGGCTTGATGGTTTGTTGGTTTGTTGGTTTGTTGGCTTGTTGGTTTGTTGGTTTGTTGGTTTGTTGGCTTGTTGGTTTGTTGATTTGTTGGTTTTTTGGTTTGTTGGTTTGTTGGTTTGTTGGTTTGTTGGTTTGTTGATTTGTTGGTTTGTTGGTTTATTTGTTTGTTGGTTTGTTGGCTTGTTGGTTTGTTGGTTTGTTGGTTTGTTGGTTTGTTGGTTTGTTGGTTTGGTGGCTTGTTGGCTTGTTGGTTTGTTGGTTTGTTGGCTTGTTGGTTACTTAGTTTGTTGGTTTGTTGGCTTATTGGCTTGTCGGCTTGTTGGTTTGTTGGCTTGTTGGGTTGTTGGTTTGTTGGCTTGTTGGTTTGTTAGTTTGTTGGTTTGTTGGTTTGTTGGTGTGTTGGTTTGTTGGTTTATTTGTTTGTTGGTTTGTTGGCTTGTTGGTTTGTTGGTTTGTTGGCTTGTTGGCTTGTTGGTTTGTTGGTTTGTTGGTTTGTTGGTTTGTTGGTTTGTTGGTTTGTTGGCTTGATGGTTTGTTGGTTTGTTGGTTTGTTGGCTTGTTGGCTTGTTGGTTTGTTGGTTTGTTGGCTTGTCGGTTTGTTGGTTTGTTGGTTTGTTGGCTTGTTGGCTTGTCGGTTTGTTGGTTTGTTGGTATGTTGGCTTGTTGGCTTGTTGGTTTGTTGGTTTTTTGGTTTGTTGGTTTGTTGGTTTGTTGGTTTGTTGGTTTGTTGGTTTGTTGGTTTATTTGATTGTTGGTTTGTTGGCTTGTTGGTTTGTTGGTTTGTTGGTTTATTGGCTTGTTGGTTTGTTGGTTTGTTGGTTTTCTGGTTTGTTGGTTTGTTGGTTTGTTGGTTTGTTGGTTTGTTGGTTTATTTGTATGTTGGTTTGTTGGTTTGTTTGTTGGTTGGTTTATTTGTTTGTTGGTTTGTTGGCTTGTTGGTTTGTTGGTTTGTTGGCTTGTTGGTTTGTTGGTTTGTTGGTTTTTTGGTTTGTCGGTTTGTTGGTTTGTTGGTTGGTTGGTTTGTTGGTTTATTTTTTTGTTGGTTTGTTGGCTTGTTGGTTTGATGGTTTGTTGGTTTGTTGGTTTGTTGGCTTGTTGGTTTGTTGGTTTGTTGGCTTGTTGGCTTGTTGGTTTGTTAGTTTGTTGGCTTGTTGGTTACTTAGTTTGTTGGTTTGTTGGCATGTTGGTTTGTTGGTTTGTTGGTTTGTTGGCTTGTTGGTTTGTTGGTTTGTTGGCTTGTTGGCTTGTTGGTTTATTGATTTGTTGGTTTGTTGGCTTGTTGGTTTGTTGGTTTGTTGGCTTGTTGGTTTGTTAGTTTGTTGGTTTGTTGGTTTGTTGGTTTGTTGGTTTGTTGGCTTATTTGTTGGTTGGTTTGTTGGCTTGTTGGTTTGTTGGTTTGTTGGTTTGTTGGTTTGTTGGTTACTTAGTTTGTTGGTTTGTTGGCATGTTGGTTTGTTGGTTTATTTGTTTGTTGGTTTGTTGGCTTGTTGGTTTGTTAGTTTGTTGGTTTGTTGGTTTGTTGGCCTGTTGGTTTGTTGGTTTGTTGGTTTGTTGGCTTGTTGGCTTGTTGGCTTGTTGGTTTGTTGGTTTGTTGGTTTGTTGGTTTGTTGGTTTGTTGGCTTGTTGGCTTGTTGGCTTGTTGCTTTGTTCATTTGATGGTTTTTTGGTTTGTTGGTTTTTTGGTTTGTTGGTTTGTTGGTTTGTTGGCTTGTTGGCTTGTTGGTTTGTTGGTTTGTGGGCTTATTGGTTTGTTAGTTTGTTGGTTTGTTGGCTTGTTGGCTTGTTGGTTTGTTGGTTTTTTGGTTTGTTGGTTTGTTGGTTTGTTGGTTTGTTGGTTTGTTGGTTTATTTGTTTGTTGGTTTGTTGGCTTGTTGGTTTTTTGGTTTGTTGGTTTGTTGGTTTGTTTGCTTGTTGTTTGTTGGTTTGTTGGTTTTTTGGTTTGTTGGTTTATTGGTTTGTTGGTTTGTTGGTTTGTTGGTTTGTTGGTTTATTTGTTTGTTGGTTTGTTGGCTTGTTGGTTTGTTGGTTTGTTGGTTTGTTGGTTTGTTGGTTTGCTGGTTTGTTGGCTTGTTGGCTTGTTGGTTTGTTGGTTTGTTGGCTTGTTGGTTACTTAGTTTGTTGGTTTGTTGGCTTGTTGGCTTGTCGGCTTGTTGGTTTGTTGGTTTGTTGGCTTGTTGGTTTGTTGGTTTGTTGGCTTGTTGGTTTGTTAGTTTGTTGGTTTGTTGGTTTGTTGGTGTGTTGGTTTGTTGGTTTATTTGTTTGTTGGTTTGTTGGCTTGTTGGTTTGTTGGTTTGTTGGCTTGTTGGCTTGTTGGTTTGTTGGTTTGTTGGTTTGTTGGTTTGTTGGTTTATTGGTTTGTTGGCTTGATGGTTTGTTGGTTTGTTGGTTTGTTGGCTTGTTGGTTTGTTGGTTTGTTGGTTTGTTGGCTTGTTGGTTTGTTGGTTTGTTGGTTTTTTGGTTTGTTGGTTTGTTGGTTTGTTGGTTGGTTGGTTTGTTGGTTTATTTTTTTGTTGGTTTGTTGGCTTGTTGGTTTGATGGTTTGTTGGTTTGTTGGTTTGTTGGCTTGTTGGTTTGTTGGTTTGTTGGCTTGTTGGCTTGTTGGTTTGTTGGTTTGTTGGCTTGTTGTTTACTTAGTTTGTTGGTTTGTTGGCATGTTGGTTTGTTGGTTTGTTGGTTTGTTGGCTTGTTGGTTTGTTGGTTTGTTTGCTTGTTGGCTTGTTGGTTTATTGATTTGTTGGTTTGTTGGCTTGTTGGTTTGTTGGTTTGTTGGCTTGTTGGTTTGTTAGTTTGTTGGTTTGTTGGTTGGTGGTTTGTTGGTTTGTTGGCTTATTTGTTAGTTGGTTTGTTGGCTTGTATGTTTGTTGGTTTGTTGGTTTGTTGGTTACTTAGTTTGTTGGTTTGTTGGCATGTTGGTTTGTTGGTTTATTTGTTTGTTGGTTTGTTGGCTTGTTGGTTTGTTGGTTTGTTGGTTTGTTGGCCTGTTGGTTTGTTGGTTTGTTGGTTTGTTGGCTTGTTGGCTTGTTGGCTTGTTGGTTTTTTTGTTTGTTGGCTTGTTGGTTTGTTGGTTTGTTGGCTTGTTGGCTTGTTGCTTTGTTCGTTTGATGGTTTTTTGGTTTGTTGGTTTTTTGGTTTGTTGGTTTGTTGGTTTATTGGCTTGTTGGCTTGTTGGTTTGTTGGTTTGTTGGTTTGTTGGCTTGTTGGCTTGTTGGTTTGTTGGTTTTTTGGTTTGTTGGTTTGTTGGTTTGTTGGTTTGTTGGTTTTTGGTTTATTGGTTGTTGGTTTGTTGGCTTGTTGGTTTGTTGGTTTGTTGGTTTGTTGGTTTGTTGGTTTGTTAACTTGTTGGTTTGTTGTTTTCTTGGTTTTTTGGTTTGTTGGTTTGTTGGTTTGTTGGTTTGTTGGTTTGTTGGTTTGTTGGTTTATTTGTTTGTTGGTTTGTTGGCTTGTTGGTTTGTTGGTTTGTTGGTTTGTTGGTTTGTTGGTTTGTTGGCTTGTTGGCTTGTCGGCTTGTCGGCTTGTTGGTTTGTTGGCTTGTTGGTTTGTTGGTTTGTTGGCTTGTTGGTTTGTTAGTTTGTTGGTTTGTTGGTTTGTTGGTATGTTGGTTTGTTGGTTTATTTGTTTGTTGGTTTGTTGGCTTGTTGGTTTGTTGGTTTGTTGGCTTGTTGGCTTGTTGGTTTGTTGGTTTGTTGGTTTGTTGGTTTGTTGGTTTGTTGGTTTGTTGGCTTGATGGTTTGTTGGTTTGTTAGTTTGTTGGCTTGTTGGCTTGTTGGTTTGTTGGTTTGTTGGCTTGTTGGTTTGTTGGTTTGTTGGTTTGTTGGCTTGTTGGCTTGTCGGTTTGTTGGTTTGTTGGTATGTTGGCTTGTTGGTTTGTTGGTTTTTTGGTTTGTTGGTTTGTTGGTTTGTTGGTTTGTTGGTTTGTTGGTTTGTTGGTTTATTTGTTTGTTGGTTTGTTGGCTTGTTGGTTTGTTGGTTTGTTGGTTTGTTGGCTTGTTGGTTTGTTGGTTTGTTGGTTTTCTGGTTTGTTGGTTTGTTGGTTTGTTGGTTTGTTGGTTTGTTGGTTTATTTGTTTGTTGGTTTGTTGGTTTGTTTGTTTGTTGGTTTATTTGTTTGTTGGTTTGTTGGCTTGTTGGTTTGTTGGTTTGTTGGTTTGTTGGCTTGTTGGTTTGTTGGTTTGTTGGTTTTTTGGTTTGTTGGTTTGTTGGTTTGTTGGTTTGTTGGTTTGTTCGTTTGTTGGTTACTTAGTTTGTTGGTTTGTTGGCATGTTGGTTTGTTGGTTTATTTGTTTGTTGGTTTGTTGGCTTGATGGTTTGTTGGTTTGTTGGTTTGTTGGTTTGTTGGCCTGTTGGTTTGTTAGTTTGTTGGTTTGTTGGCTTGTTGGCTTGTTGGCTTGTTGGCTTGTTGGTTTGTTGGTTTGTTGGTTTGTTGGTTTGTTGGTTTGTTGGTTTGTTGGCTTGTTGGCTTGTTGCTTTGTTCATTTGATGGTTTTTTGGTTTGTTGGTTTTTTGGTTTGTTGGTTTGTTGGTTTGTTGGCTTGTTGGCTTGTTGGTTTGTTGGTTTGTTGGCTTGTTGGTTTGTTAGTTTGTTGGTTTGTTGGCTTGTTGGCTTGTTGGTTTGTTGGTTTTTTGGTTTGTTGGTTTGTTGGTTTGTTGGTTTGTTGGTTTGTTGGTTTATTTGTTTGTTGGTTTGTTGGCTTGTTGGTTTGTTGGTTTGTTGGTTTGTTGGTTTGTTTGCTTGTTGTTTGTTGGTTTGTTGGTTTTTTGGTTTGTTGGTTTATTGGTTTGTTGGTTTGTTGGTTTGTTGGTTTGTTGGTTTATTTGTTTGTTGGTTTGTTGGCTTGTTGGTTTGTTGGTTTGTTGGTTTGTTGGTTTGTTGGTTTGCTGGTTTGTTGGCTTGTTGGCTTGTTGGTTTGTTGGTTTGTTGGCTTGTTGGTTACTTAGTTTGTTGGTTTGTTGGCTTGTTGGCTTGTCGGCTTGTTGGTTTGTTGGTTTGTTGGCTTGTTGGTTTGTTGGTTTGTTGGCTTGTTGGTTTGTTAGTTTGTTGGTTTGTTGGTTTGTTGGTGTGTTGGTTTGTTGGTTTATTTGTTTGTTGGTTTGTTGGCTTGTTGGTTTGTTGGTTTGTTGGCTTGTTGGCTTGTTGGTTTGTTGGTTTGTTGGTTTGTTGGTTTGTTGGTTTGTTGGTTTATTGGTTTGTTGGCTTGATGGTTTGTTGGTTTGTTGGTTTGTTGGCTTGTTGGTTTGTTGGTTTGTTGGTTTGTTGGCTTGTTGGTTTGTTGGTTTGTTGGTTTTTTGGTTTGTTGGTTTGTTGGTTTGTTGGTTGGTTGGTTTGTTGGTTTATTTTTTTGTTGGTTTGTTGGCTTGTTGGTTTGATGGTTTGTTGGTTTGTTGGTTTGTTGGCTTGTTGGTTTGTTGGTTTGTTGGCTTGTTGGCTTGTTGGTTTGTTGGTTTGTTGGCTTGTTGTTTACTTAGTTTGTTGGTTTGTTGGCATGTTGGTTTGTTGGTTTGTTGGTTTGTTGGCTTGTTGGTTTGTTTGCTTGTTGGCTTGTTGGTTTATTGATTTGTTGATTTGTTGGCTTGTTGGTTTGTTGGTTTGTTGGCTTGTTGGTTTGTTAGTTTGTTGGTTTGTTGGTTTGTTGGTTTGTTGGTTTGTTGGCTTATTTGTTAGTTGGTTTGTTGGCTTGTTGGTTTGTTGGTTTGTTGGTTTGTTGGTTACTTAGTTTGTTGGTTTGTTGGCATGTTGGTTTGTTGGTTTATTTGTTTGTTGGTTTGTTGGCTTGTTGGTTTGTTGGTTTGTTGGTTTGTTGGCCTGTTGGTTTGTTGGTTTGTTGGTTTGTTGGCTTGTTGGCTTGTTGGCTTGTTGGTTTTTTTGTTTGTTGGCTTGTTGGTTTGTTGGTTTGTTGGCTTGTTGGCTTGTTGCTTTGTTCGTTTGATGGTTTTTTGGTTTGTTGGTTTTTTGGTTTGTTGGTTTGTTGGTTTATTGGCTTGTTGGCTTGTTGGTTTGTTGGTTTGTTGGTTTGTTGGCTTGTTGGCTTGTTGGTTTGTTGGTTTTTTGGTTTGTTGGTTTGTTGGTTTGTTGGTTTGTTGGTTTTTGGTTTATTGGTTGTTGGTTTGTTGGCTTGTTGGTTTGTTGGTTTGTTGGTTTGTTGGTTTGTTGGTTTGTTGGCTTGTTGGTTTGTTGTTTTCTTGGTTTTTTGGTTTGTTGGTTTGTTGGTTTGTTGGTTTGTTGGTTTGTTGGTTTGTTGGTTTATTTGTTTGTTGGCTTGTTGGCTTGTTGGTTTGTTGGTTTGTTGGTTTGTTGGTTTGTTGGTTTGTTGGTTTGTTGGCTTGTTGGCTTGTCGGCTTGTCGGCTTGTTGGTTTGTTGGCTTGTTGGTTTGTTGGTTTGTTGGCTTGTTGGTTTGTTAGTTTGTTGGTTTGTTGGTTTGTTGGTGTGTTGGTTTGTTGGTTTATTTGTTTGTTGGTTTGTTGGCTTGTTGGTTTGTTGGTTTGTTGGCTTGTTGGCTTGTTGGTTTGTTGGTTTGTTGGTTTGTTGGTTTGTTGGTTTGTTGGTTTGTTGGCTTGATGGTTTGTTGGTTTGTTAGTTTGTTGGCTTGTTGGCTTGTTGGTTTGTTGGTTTGTTGGCTTGTTGGTTTGTTGGTTTGTTGGTTTGTTGGCTTGTTGGCTTGTCGGTTTGTTGGTTTGTTGGTATGTTGGCTTGTTGGTTTGTTGGTTTTTTGGTTTGTTGGTTTGTTGGTTTGTTGGTTTGTTGGTTTGTTGGTTTGTTGGTTTATTTGTTTGTTGGTTTGTTGGCTTGTTGGTTTGTTGGTTTGTTGGTTTGTTGGCTTGTTGGTTTGTTGGTTTGTTGGTTTTCTGGTTTGTTGGTTTGTTGGTTTGTTGGTTTGTTGGTTTGTTGGTTTATTTGTTTGTTGGTTTGTTGGTTTGTTTGTTTGTTGGTTTATTTGTTTGTTGGTTTGTTGGCTTGTTGGTTTGTTGGTTTGTTGGTTTGTTGGCTTGTTGGTTTGTTGGTTTGTTGGTTTTTTGGTTTGTTGGTTTGTTGGTTTGTTGGTTGGTTGGTTTGTTGGTTTATTTTTTTGTTGGTTTGTTGGCTTGTTGGTTTGATGGTTTGTTGGTTTGTTGGTTTGTTGGTTTGTTGGCTTGTTGGTTTGTTGGTTTGTTGGCTTGTTGGCTTGTTGGTTTGTTGGTTTGTTGGCTTGTTGGTTACTTAGTTTGTTGGTTTGTTGGCATGTTGGTTTGTTGGTTTGTTGGTTTGTTGGCTTGTTGGTTTGTTGGTTTGTTGGCTTGTTGGTTTGTTAGTTTGTTGGTTTGTTGGTTTGTTGGTTTGTTGGCTTATTTGTTGGTTGGTTTGTTGGCTTGTTGGTTTGTTGGTTTGTTGGTTTGATGGTTTGTTGGTTACTTAGTTTGTTGGTTTGTTGGCATGTTGGTTTGTTGGTTTATTTGTTTGTTGGTTTGTTGGCTTGTTGGTTTGTTGGTTTGTTGGTTTGTTGGTTTGTTGGCCTGTTGGTTTGTTGGTTTGTTGGTTTGTTGACTTGTTGGCTTGTTGGCTTGTTGGTTTGTTGGTTTGTTGGCTTGTTGGTTTGTTGGTTTGTTGGCTTGTTGGCTTGTTGCTTTGTTCATTTGATGGTTTTTTGGTTTGTTGGTTTTTTGGTTTGTTGGTTTGTTGGTTTGTTGGCTTGTTGGCTTGTTGGTTTGTTGGTTTGTTGGCTTGTTGGTTTGTTAGTTTGTTGGTTTGTTGGCTTGTTGGCTTGTTGGTTTGTTGGTTTTTTGGTTTGTTGGTTTGTTGGTTTGTTGGTTTGTTGGTTTGTTGGTTTGTTGGTTTATTTGTTTGTTGGTTTGTTGGCTTGTTGGTTTGTTGGTTTGTTGGTTTGTTGGTTTGTTGGCTTGTTGTTTGTTGGTTTGTTGGTTTTTTGGTTTGTTGGTTTGTTGGTTTGTTGGTTTGTTGGTTTGTTGGTTTGTTGGTTTATTTGTTTGTTGTTTTGTTGGCTTGTTGGTTTGTTGCTTTGTTGGTTTGTTGGTTTGTTGGTTTGCTGGTTTGTTGGTTTGTTGGCTTGTTGGTTTGTTGGTTTGTTGGCTTGTTGGTTACTTAGTTTGTTGGTTTGTTGGCTTGTTGGCTTGTCGGCTTGTTGGTTTGTTGGTTTGTTGGCTTGTTGGTTTGTTGGTTTGTTGGCTTGTTGGTTTGTTAGTTTGTTGGTTTGTTGGTTTGTTGGTGTGTTGGTTTGTTGGTTTATTTGTTTGTTGGTTTGTTGGCTTGTTGGTTTGTTGGTTTGTTGGCTTGTTGGCTTGTTGGTTTGTTGGTTTGTTGGTTTGTTGGTTTGTTGGTTTGTTGGCTTGATGGTTTGTTGGTTTGTTGGTTTGTTGGCTTGTTGGCTTGTTGGTTTGTTGGTTTGTTGGCTTGTTGGTTTGTTGGTTTGTTGGCTTGTTGGCTTGTTGCTTTGTTCGTTTGATGGTTTGATGGTTTGTTGGTTTGTTGGTTTTTTGGTTTGTTGGTTTGTTGGTTTGTTGGCTTGTTGGCTTGTTGGTTTGTTGGTTTGTTTGCTTGTTGGTTTGTTAGTTTTTTGGCTTGTTGGCTAGTTGGCTTGTTGGTTTGTTGGTTTTTCGGTTTGTTGGTTTGTTGGTTTGTTGGTTTGTTGGTTTGTTTGTTTATTTGTTTGTTGGTTTGTTGGCTTGTTGGTTTGTTGGTTTGTTGGTTTGTTGGCTTGTTGGTTTGTTGGTTTGTTGCTTTTTGGTTTGTTGGTTTGTTGGTTTGTTGGTTTATTTGTTTGTTGGTTTGTTGGCTTGCTGGTTTGTTGGTTTGTTGGTTTGTTGGCTTGTTGGTTTGTTGTTTTGTTGGCTTGTTGGCTTGTTGGTTTGTTGGTTTGTTGGCTTGTTGGTTTGTTGGTTTGTTGGCTTGATGGTTTGTTGGTTTGTTGGTTTGTTGGCTTGTTGGCTTGTTGGTTTGTTGGTTTGTTGGCTTGTTGGTTTGTTGGTTTGTTGGCTTGTTGGCTTGTTGCTTTGTTCGTTTGATGGTTTGATGGTTTGTTGGTTTGTTGGTTTTTTGGTTTGTTGGTTTGTTGGTTTGTTGGCTTGTTGGCTTGTTGGTTTGTTGGTTTGTTGGCTTGTTGGTTTGTTAGTTTGTTGGTTTGTTGGCTAGTTGGCTTGTTGGTTTGTTGGTTTTTTGGTTTGTTGGTTTGTTGGTTTGTTGGTTTGTTGGTTTGTTGGTTTGTTGGTTTGTTGGTTTATTTGTTTGTTGGTTTGTTGGCTTGTTGGTTTGTTGGTTTATTGGTTTGTTGGCTTGTTGGTTTGTTGGTTTGTTGGTTTTTTGGTTTGTTGGTTTGTTGGTTTGTTGGTTTATTTGTTTGTTGGTTTGTTGTCTTGTTGGTTACTTGGTTTGTTGGTTTGTTGGCATGTTGGCTTGTTGGTTTGTTGGTTTTTCGGTTTGTTGGTTACTTGGTTTGTTGGTTTGTTGGTTTGTTGGCTTGTTGGCTTGTTGGTTTGTTGGTTTGTTGGTTTGTTGGTTTGTTGGCTTGATGGTTTGTTGGTTTGTTGGTTTGTTGGCTTGTTGGCTTGTTGGTTTGTTGGTTTGTTGGCTTGTTGGTTTGTTGGTTTGTTGGCTTGTTGGCCTGTTGCTTTGTTCGTTTGATGGTTTGATGGTTTGTTGGTTTGTTGGTTTTTTGGTTTGTTGGTTTGTTGGTTTGTTGGCTTGTTGGCTTGTTGGTTTGTTGGTTTGTTGGCTTGTTGGTTTGTTAGTTTGTTGGTTTGTTGGCTAATTGGCTTGTTGGTTTGTTGGTTTTTCGGTTTGTTGGTTTGTTGGTTTGTTGGTTTGTTGGTTTGTTGGTTTATTTGTTTGTTGGTTTGTTGGCTTGTTGGTTTGTTGGTTTGTTGGTTTGTTGGCTTGTTGGTTTGCTGGTTTGTTGCTTTTTGGTTTGTTGGTTTGTTGGTTTGTTGGTTTATTTGTTTGTTGGTTTGTTGGCTTGCTGGTTTGTTGGTTTGTTGGTTTGTTGGCTTGTTGGTTTGTTGGTTTGTTGGCTTGTTGGCTTGTTGGTTTGTTGGTTTGTTGGCTTGTTGGTTTGTTGGTTTGTTGGCTTGATGGTTTGTTGGTTTGTTGGTTTTTTGGCTTGTTGGCTTGTTGGTTAGTTGGTTTGTTGGCTTGTTGGTTTGTTGGTTTGTTGGCTTGTTGGCTTGTTGCTTTGTTCGTTTGATGGTTTGATGGTTTGTTGGTTTGTTGGTTTTTTGGTTTGTTGGTTTGTTGGTTTGTTGGCTTGTTGGCTTGTTGGTTTGTTGGTTTGTTGGCTTGTTGGTTTGTTAGTTTGTTGGTTTGTTGGCTAGTTGGCTTGTTGGTTTGTTGGTTTTTTGGTTTGTTGGTTTGTTGGTTTGTTGGTTTGTTGGTTTGTTGGTTTGTTGGTTTGTTGGTTTATTTGTTTGTTGGTTTGTTGGCTTGTTGGTTTGTTGGTTTATTGGTTTGTTGGCTTGTTGGTTTGTTGGTTTGTTGGTTTTTTGGTTTGTTGGTTTGTTGGTTTGTTGGTTTATTTGTTTGTTGGTTTGTTGTCTTGTTGGTTACTTGGTTTGTTGGTTTGTTGGCATGTTGGTTTGTTGGTTTGTTGGTTTGTTGGCTGGTTGGTTTGTTGGTTTGTTGGTTTGTTGGCTCGTTGACTTGTCTGTTTGTTGGCTTGTTGGTTTGTTGGTTTGTTGGCTTGTTGGTTTGTTAGTTTGTTGGTTTGGTGGTTTGTTGGTTTGATGGTTTATTTGTTTGTTGGTTTGTTTGCTTGTTGGTTTGTTGGTTTGTTGGTTTGTTGGCTTGTTGGTTTGTTGGTTTGTTGGCTTGTTGGCTTGTTGGTTTGTTGGTATGTTGGCTTGTTGGCTTGTTGGTTTGTTGGTTTGTTGGTTTGTTGGCTTGTTCGTTTGTTGGTTTGTTGGCTTGTTGGTTTGTTGGTTTGTTGGTTTGTTGGTTTGTTTGCTTCTTGGCTTGTTGGTTTGTTGGTTTCTTGGCTTGTTGGTTTATTGGTTTGTTGGCTTGTTGGCTTGTTGCTTTGTTGGTTTGTTGGTTTGTTAGTTTGTTGGCTTGTTGGCTTGTTGGTTTGTTAGTTTGTTGGCTTTTTGGTTACTTGGTTTGTTGGTTTGTTGGTTTGTTGGCTTGTTGGTTTATTTGTTTGTTGGCTAGTTGGCTTGTTGGTTTGTTGGTTTTTTGGTTTGTTGGTTTGTTGGTTTGTTGGTTTGTTGGTTTGTTGGTTTGTTGGTTTGTTGGTTTATTTGTTTGTTGGTTTGTTGGCTTGTTGGTTTGTTGGTTTATTGGTTTGTTGGCTTGTTGGTTTGTTGGTTTGTTGGTTTTTTGGTTTGTTGGTTTGTTGGTTTGTTGGTTTATTTGTTTGTTGGTTTGTTGTCTTGTTGGTTACTTGGTTTGTTGGTTTGTTGGCATGTTGGCTTGTTGGTTTGTTGGTTTTTCGGTTTGTTGGTTACTTGGTTTGTTGGTTTGTTGGTTTGTTGGCTTGTTGGCTTGTTGGTTTGTTGGTTTGTTGGTTTGTTGGTTTGTTGGCTTGATGGTTTGTTGGTTTGTTGGTTTGTTGGCTTGTTGGCTTGTTGGTTTGTTGGTTTGTTGGCTTGTTGGTTTGTTGGTTTGTTGGCTTGTTGGCTTGTTGCTTTGTTCGTTTGATGGTTTGATGGTTTGTTGGTTTGTTGGTTTTTTGGTTTGTTGGTTTGTTGGTTTGTTGGCTTGTTGGCTTGTTGGTTTGTTGGTTTGTTGGCTTGTTGGTTTGTTAGTTTGTTGGTTTGTTGGCTAGTTGGCTTGTTGGTTTGTTGGTTTTTCGGTTTGTTGGTTTGTTGGTTTGTTGGTTTGTTGGTTTGTTGGTTTATTTGTTTGTTGGTTTGTTGGCTTGTTGGTTTGTTGGTTTGTTGGTTTGTTGGCTTGTTGGTTTGTTGGTTTGTTGCTTTTTGGTTTATTGGTTTGTTGGTTTGTTGGTTTATTTGTTTGTTGGTTTGTTGGCTTGCTGGTTTGTTGGTTTGTTGGTTTGTTGGCTTGTTGGTTTGTTGGTTTGTTGGCTTGTTGGCTTGTTGGTTTGTTGGTTTGTTGGCTTGTTGGTTTGTTGGTTTGTTGGCTTGATGGTTTGTTGGTTTGTTGGTTTTTTGGCTTGTTGGCTTGTTGGTTTGTTGGTTTGTTGGCTTGTTGGTTTGTTGGTTTGTTGGCTTGTTGGCTTGTTGCTTTGTTCGTTTGATGGTTTGATGGTTTGTTGGTTTGTTGGTTTTTTGGTTTGTTGGTTTGTTGGTTTGTTGGCTTGTTGGCTTGTTGGTTTGTTGGTTTGTTGGCTTGTTGGTTTGTTAGTTTGTTGGTTTGTTGGCTAGTTGGCTTGTTGGTTTGTTGGTTTTTTGGTTTGTTGGTTTGTTGGTTTGTTGGTTTGTTGGTTTGTTGGTTTGTTGGTTTGTTGGTTTGTTGGTTTATTTGTTTGTTGGTTTGTTGGCTTGTTGGTTTGTTGGTTTATTGGTTTGTTGGCTTGTTGGTTTGTTGGTTTGTTGGTTTTTTGGTTTGTTGGTTTGTTGGTTTGTTGGTTTGTTGGTTTATTTGTTTGTTGGTTTGTTGTCTTGTTGGTTACTTGGTTTGTTGGTTTGTTGGCATGTTGGTTTGTTGGTTTGTTGGTTTGTTGGCTGGTTGGTTTGTTGGTTTGTTGGTTTGTTGGCTCGTTGACTTGTTGGTTTGTTGGCTTGTTGGTTTGTTGGTTTGTTGGCTTGTTGGTTTGTTAGTTTGTTGGTTTGTTGGTTTGTTGGTTTGATGGTTTATTTGTTTGTTGGTTTGTTTGCTTGTTGGTTTGTTGGTTTGTTGGCTTGTTGGCTTGTTGGTTTGTTGGCTTGTTGGCTTGTTGGTTTGTTGGTTTGTTGGCTTGTTGGCTTGTTGGTTTGTTGGTTTGTTGGTTTGTTGGCTTGTTCGTTTGTTGGTTTGTTGGCTTGTTGGTTTGTTGGTTTGTTGGTTTGTTGGTTTGTTTGCTTCTTGGCTTGTTGGTTTGTTGGTTTCTTGGCTTGTTGGTTTATTGGTTTGTTGGCTTGTTGGCTTGTTGCTTTGTTGGTTTGTTGGTTTGTTAGTTTGTTGGCTTGTTGGCTTGTTGGTTTGTTAGTTTGTTGGCTTTTTGGTTACTTGGTTTGTTGGTTTGTTGGTTTGTTGGCTTGTTGGTTTGTTGGTTTGTTGGCTTGTTGGCTTGTTGGCTTGTTGGTTTGTTGGTTCGTTGGTTCGTTGGTTTGTTGGTTTGTTGGTTTTTTGGTTTGTTGGTTTATTTGTTTGTTGGGTTGTTGGCTTGTTGGTTTGTTGGTTTGTTGGTTTGTTGGCTTGTTGGTTTGTTGGTTTGTTGGCTTGTTGGCTTGTTGGTTTGTTGGTTTATTGGCTTGTTGGCTTGTTGGTTTGATGGTGGTGTTGGTTTTTTATTTGTTGGTTTGTTGGTTTGTTGGTTTGTTGGTTTGTTGGTTTATTTATTTGTTGGTTTGTTGGCTTGTGGGTTGGTTGGTTTGTTGGTTTGTTGGCTTGTTGGTTTGTTGGTTTGTTGGATTGTTGGCTTGTTGCTTTGTTGGTTTGTTGGTTTGTTGGCTTGTTGGCTTGTTGGTTTGTTAGTTTGTTGGTTTTTTGGTTACTTGGTTTGTTAGTTTGTTGGTTTGTTGGCTTGTTGGTTTGTTGGCTTTTTGGTTTGTTGGTTTGTTGGTTTGTTGGCTTGTTGGCGTGTTGGTTTGTTGGTTTGTTGGTTTGTTGTTTTGTTGGTTTGTTGGTTTGTTAGTTTGTTGGTTTGTTGGCATGTTGGTTTGTTGGTTTGTTGGCTTGTTGGCTTGTTGGTTTGTTGGTTTGTTGGCTTGTGTGTTTGTTAGTTTGTTTTTTTTTGCCTTGTTGGCTTGTTGGTTTGTTGGTTTTTCGGTTTGTTGGTTTGTTGGTTTGATGGTTTGTTGGTTTGTTGGTTTGTTGGTTTATTTGTTTGTTGGTTTGTTGGCTTGTTGGTTTGTTGGTTTGTTGGTTTGTTAGCTTGTTGGTTTGTTGGTTTGTTGGCTTCTTGGCTTGTTGCTTTTTTGGTTTGTTGGTTTGTTGGCTTGTTGGCTTGTTGGTTTGTTAGTTTGTTGGCTTTTTGGTTACTTGGTTTGTTGGTTTGTTGGTTTGTTGGCTTGTTGGTTTGTTGGCTTGTTGGTTTGTTGGTTTGTTGGTTTGTTGGTTTGTTGGTTTGTTGGCTTGTTGGCGTGTTGGTTTGTTGGTTTGTTGGTTTGTTGGTTTATTGGTTTGTTGGTTTGTTAGTTTGTTGGTTTGTTGGCTTGTTGGTTTGTTGGTTTGTTGGCTTGTTGGCTTGTTGGTTTGTTGGTTTGTTGGCTTGTTGGTTTGTTAGTTTGTTTTTTTTGGCTTGTTGGCTTCTTTGTTTGTTGGGTTTTTGGTTTGTTGGTTTGTTGGTTTGTTGGTTTGTTGGTTTGTTGGTTTGTTGGTTTGTTGGTTTATTTGTTTGTTGGTTTGTTGGCTTGTTGGTTTGTTGGTTTGTTGGTTTGTTGGCTTGTTGGTTTGTTGGTTTGTTGGTTTTTTGGTTTGTTGGTTTTTTGGTTTGTTGGTTTGTTGGTTTGTTGGTTTGTTGGTTTGTTGGTTTGTTGGATTGTTGGCTTGTTGGTTTGTTAGTTTGTTGGCTTTTTGGTTACTTGGTTTGTTGGTTTTTTGGTTTGTTGGCTTGTTGGTTTGTTGGTTTGTTGGCTTGTTGGCTTGTTGGCTTGTTGGTTTGTTGGTTTGTTTTTTTTGGCTTGTTGGCTTGTTGGTTTGTTGGTTTTTTGGTTTGTTGGTTTGTTGGTTTGTTGGTTTGTTGGTTTGTTGGTTTGTTGGTTTGTTGGTTTGTTGGTTTATTTGTTTGTTGGTTTGTTGGCTTGTTGGTTTGTTGGTTTGTTGGTTTGTTGGCTTGTTGCTTTGTTGGTTTGTTGGTTTTTTGGTTTGTTGGTTTGTTAGCTTGTTGGCTTGTTGCTTTGTTGGTTGGTTGGTTTGTTGGCTTGTTGGCTTGTTGGTTTGTTAGTTTGTTGGCTTTTTGGTTACTTGGTTTGTTGGTTTGTTGGTTTGTTTTTTTTGGCTTGTTGGCTTGTTGGTTTGTTGGTTTTTTGGTTTGTTGGTTTTTTGGTTTGTTGGCTTGTTGGTTTGTTGGTTTGTTGGCTTGTTGGCTTGTTGGTTTGTTTGTTTGTTGGCTTGTTGGTTTGTTGGTTTGTTGGCTTGTTGGCTTGTTGCTTTGTTGGTTTGTTGGTTTGTTGGCTTGTTGGTTTGTTGGTTTGTTTGTTTGTTGGCTTGTTGGTTTGTTGGTTTGTTTGCATGTTGGCTTGTTGCTTTGTTGGTTTGTTGGTTTGTTGGCTTGTTGGCTTGTTGGTTTGTTAGTTTGTTGGCTTTTTGGTTACTTGGTTTGTTGGTTTGTTGGTTTGTTGGCTTGTTGGTTTGTTGGCTTGTTGGTTTGTTGGTTTGTTGGTTTGTTGGCTTGTTGGCGTGTTGGTTTGTTGGTTTGTTGGTTTGTTGGTTTGTTGGTTTGTTAGTTTGTTGGTTTGTTGGCTTGTTGGTTTGTTGGTTTGTTGGCTTGTTGGCTTGTTGGTTTGTTGGTTTGTTGGCTTGTTGGTTGGTTAGTTTTTTTTTTTTTGGCTTGTTGGCTTGTTGGTTTGTTGGTTTTTTGGTTTGTTGGTTTGTTGGTTTGTTGGTTTGTTGGTTTGTTGGTTTGTTGGTTTGTTGGTTTGTTGGTTTGTTGGTTTGTTGGTTTGTTGGTTTATTTGTTTGTTGGTTTGTTGGCTTGTTGGTTTGTTGGTTTGTTTGTTTGTTGGCTTGTTGGTTTGTTGGTTTGTTGGCTTGTTGGCTTGTTACTTTGTTGGTTTGTTGGTTTGTTGGCTTGTTGGCTTGTTGGTTTGTTCGTTTGTTGGCTTTTTGGTTACTTGGTTTGTTGGTTTGTTAGTTTGTTGGCTTGTTGGTTTGTTGGCTTGTTGGTTTGTTGGTTTGTTGGTTTGTTGGCTTGTTGGCGTGTTGGTTTGTTGGTTTGTTGGTTTGTTGGTTTGTTGGTTTGTTGGTTTGTTAGTTTGTTAGTTTGTTGGTTTGTTGGTTTGTTGGTTTGTTGGCTTGTTGGCTTGTTGGTTTGTTGGTTTGTTGGCTTGTTGGTTTGTTAGTTTTTTTTTTTTGGCTTGTTGGCTTGTTGGTTTGTTGGTTTTTTGGTTTGTTGGTTTGTTGGTTTGTTGGTTTGTTGGTTTGTTGGTTTGTTGGTTTGTTGGTTTGTTGGTTTATTTGTTTGTTGGTTTGTTGGCTTGTTGGTTTGTTGGTTTGTTGGTTTGTTGGCTTGTTGGTTTGTTGGTTTGTTGGTTTTTTGGTTTGTTGGTTTGTTGGTTTGTTGGTTTGTTGGTTTGTTGGTTTATTTGTTTATTGGTTTGTTGGCTTGTTGGTTTGTTGGTTTTTTGGTTTGTTGGCTTGTTGGTTTGTTGGTTTGTGGGCTTGTTGGATTGTTGGTTTGTTGGTTTGTTGGTTTGTTGGTTACTTAGTTTGTTGGTTTGTTGGCATGTTGGTTTGTTGGTTTGTTGGTTGGTTGGCTTGTTGATTTGTTGGTTTGTTGGCTTCTTGGCTTGTTGGTTTGTTGGTTTGTTGGTTTGTTGGCTTGTTGGTTTGTTGGTTTGTTGGCTTGTTGGTTTGTTAATTTGTTGGTTTGTTGGTTTGTTGGTTTTTTGATTTGTTGGTTTGTTGGTTTGTTGGTTTGTTGGGTTATTTGTTTGTTGGTTGGTTGGCTTGTTGGTTTGTTGGTTTGTTGGTTTTTTGGTTTGTTGGTTTGTTGGTTTGTTGGTTTGTTGGTTTGTTGGTTTATTTGTTTGTTGGTTTGTTGGCTTGTTGGCTTGTTGGTTTGTTGGTTTGTTGGCTTGTTGGTTTGTTGGCTTGTTGGCTTGTTGGTTTGTTGGTTTGTTGGTTTGTTGGTTTGTTGGTTTGTTGGTTTGTTGGTTTGTTGGTTTTTTGGTTTGTTGGTTTATTTGTTTATTGGTTTGTTGGCTTGTTGGTTTGTTGGTTTGTTGGTTTGTTGGTTTGTTGGTTTGTTGGTTTGTTGGTTTGTTGGCTTGTTGGTTTGTTGGTTTGTTGGTTTGTTGTCTTGTTGGCTTGTTGGTTTGTTGGTTTGTTGGCTTGTTGGTTTGTTGGTTTGTTGGCTTGTTTGCTTGTTGCTTTGTTCGTTTGATGGTTTGTTGGTTTGTTAGTTTTTTGGTTTGTTGGTTTGTTGGTTTGTTGGCTTGTTGGCTTGTTGGTTTGTTGGTTTGTTGGCTTGCTGGTTTGTTAGTTTGTTGGTTTGTTGGCTTACTGGCTTGTTGGTTTGTTGGTTTGTTGGTTTGTTGGTTTGTTGGTTTGTTGGTTTATTTGTTTATTGGTTTGTTGGCTTGTTGGTTTGTTGGTTTGTTGGCTTGTTGGTTTGTTGGCTTGTTGGTTTGTTGGTTTGTTGGTTTGTTGGTTTGTTGGTTTGTTGGTTTGTTGGTTTGTTGGTTTATTTGTATATTGGTTTGTTGGCTTGTTGGTTTGTTCGTTTGTTGGTTTGTTGGTTTGTTGGTTTGTTGGCTTGTTGGTTTGTTGGTTTGTTGGTTTGTTGTCTTGTTGGCTTGTTGGTTTGTTGGTTTGTTGGCTTGTTGGTTTGTTGGTTTGTTGGCTTGTTTGCTTGTTGCTTTGTTCGTTTGATGGTTTAATGGTTTGTTAGTTTTTTGGTTTGTTGGTTTGTTGGTATGTTGGCTTACTGGCTTGTTGGTTTGTTGGTTTATTTGTTTGTTGGTTTGTTGGCTTGTTGGTTTGTTGGTTTGTTGGTTTTTTGGTTTGTTGGCTTGTTGGTTTGTTGGTTTGTTGGTTTGTTGGCTTGTTGGCTTGTTGGTTTGTTGGTTTGTTGGTTTGTTGGCTTGTTGGTTACTTAGTTTGTTGGTTTTTTGGCATGTTGGTTTGTTGGTTTGTTGGTTTGTTGGTTTGTTGGTTTGTTGGTTTATTTGTTTGTTGGTTTGTTGGCTTGCTGGCTTGTTGGTTTGTTGGTTTGTTGGCTTGTTGGTTTGTTGGTTTGTTGGCTTGTTGGTTTGTTGGTTTTTTGGTTTGTTGGTTTGTTGGTTTGTTGGTTTGTTGGTTTGTTGGTTTGTTGTTTTATTTGTTTGTTGGCTTGTTGGTTTGTTGGTTTGTTGGTTTGTTGGCTTGTTGGTTTGTTGGTTTGTTGGTTTTTTGGATTGTTGGTTTGTTGGTTTGTTGGTTTGTTGGTTTGTTGGTTTATTTGTTTGTTGGTTTGTTGGCTTGTTGGTTTGTTGGTTTGTTGGTTTGTTGGCTTGTTGGTTTGTTGGTTTGTTGGCTTGTTGGCTTGTTGGTTTGTTGGTTTGTTGGCTTGTTGGTTACTTAGTTTGTTGGTTTGTTGGCATGTTGGTTTGTTGGTTTGTTGGTTTGTTGGTTCGTTGGCTTGTTGGTTTGTTGGTTTGTTGGCTTGTTGGCTTGTTGGTTTGTTGGTTTGTTGGTTTGTTGGCTTGTTGGTTTGTTGGTTTGTTGGTTTGTTGGTTTGTTGGCTTGTTGGCTTGTTGGTTTGTTGGTTTGTTAGCTTGTTGGTTACTTAGTTTGTTGGTTTGTTGGCATGTTGGTTCGTTAGTTTGTTGGTTTGTTGGTTTGTTGCTTTGTTGGTTTGTTGGTTTGTTGGCTTGTTGGCTTGTTGTTTTGTTGGCTTGTTGGTTTGTTAGTTTGTTGGCTTTTTGGTTACTTGGTTTATTGGTTTGTTGGCTTGTTGGCTTGTTGGTTTGTTGGCTTGTTGGTTTGTTAGCTTGTTGGTTTGTTGGCTTGTTGGCTTGTTGGTTTGTTGGTTTGTTGGTTTGTTGGTTTGTTGGTTTGTTGGTTTGTTGGTTTGTTGGTTTGTTGGTTTTTTGGTTTTTTGGTTTGTTGGTTTGTTGGTTTGTTGACTTGTTGGTATGTTGGTTTGTTGGCTTGTTGGCTTGTTGGTTTGTTGGTTTGTTGGCTTGTTGGCTTGTTGGTTTGTTAGTTTGTTGGTTTGTTGGTTTGTTGCTTTGTTGGTTTGTTGGTTTGTTGGTTTATTTGTTTGTTGGTTTGTTGGCTTGTTGGCTTGTTGGTTTGTTGGTTTGTTGGCTTGTTGGTTTGTTGGCTTGTTGGCTTGTTGGTTTGTTGGTTTGTTGGTTTGTTGGTTTGTTGGTTTGTTGGTTTGTTGGTTTTTTGGTTTGTTGGTTTATTTGTTTATTGGTTTGATGGCTTGTTGGTTTGTTGGTTTGTTGGTTTGTTGGTTTGTTGGTTTGTTGGTTTGTTGGCTTGTTGGTTTGTTGGTTTGTTGGTTTGTTGTCTTGTTGGCTTGTTGGTTTGTTGGTTTGTTGGCTTGTTGGTTTGTTGGTTTGTTGGCTTGTTTGCTTGTTGCTTTGTTCGTTTGATGGTTTGTTGGTTGGTTAGTTTTTTGGTTTGTTGGTTTGTTGGTTTGTTGGCTTGTTGGCTTGTTGGTTTGTTGGTTTGTTGGCTTGTTGGTTTGTTAGTTTGTTGGTTTGTTGGCTTACTGGCTTGTTGGTTTGTTGGTTTGTTGGTTTGTTGGTTTGTTGGTTTGTTGGTTTGTTGGTTTGTTGGTTTATTTGTTTATTGGTTTGTTGGCTTGTTGGTTTGTTGGTTTGTTGGTTTGTTGGTTTGTTGGCTTGTTGGTTTGTTGGTTTGTTGGTTTGTTGGTTTGTTGGTTTGTTGGTTTGTTGGTTTATTTTTTATTGGTTTGTTGGCTTGTTGGTTTGTTCGTTTGTTCGTTTGTTGGTTTGTTGGTTTGTTGGCTTGTTGGTTTGTTGGTTTGTTGGTTTGTTGTCTTGTTGGCTTGTTGGTTTGTTGGTTTGTTGGCTTGTTGGTTTGTTGGTTTGTTGGCTTGTTTGCTTGTTGCTTTGTTCGTTTGATGGTTTGTTGGTTTGTTAGTTTTTTGGTTTGTTTGTTTGTTGGTATGTTGGCTTACTGGCTTGTTGGTTTGTTGGTTTATTTGTTTGTTGGTTTGTTGGCTTGTTGGTTTGTTGGTTTGTTGGTTTGTTGGTTTGTTGGCTTGTTGGTTTGTTGGTTTGTTGGCTTGTTGGCTTGTTGGTTTGTTGGTTTGTTGGTTTGTTGGCTTGTTGGTTACTTAGTTTGTTGGTTTTTTGGCATGTTGGTTTGTTGGTTTGTTGGTTTGTTGGTTTGTTGGTTTGTTGGTTTATTTGTTTGTTGGTTTGTTGGTTTGTTGGTTTGTTGGTTTATTTGTTTGTTGGTTTGCTGGCTTGTTGGTTTGTTGGTTTGTTGGCTTGTTGGCTTGTTGGTTTGTTGGTTTGTTGGTTTGTTGGTTTGTTGGTTTGTTGGTTTGTTAGTTTGTTGGTTTGTTGGTTTGTTGGTTTGTTGGTTTGGTGGTTTGTTGGTTTGTTGGCTTGTTGGTTTGTTGGTTTGTTGGCTTGTTGGTTTGTTGGTTTGTTGGTTTGTTGGTTTGTGGGTTTGTGGGTTTATTGGCTTGTTGGTTTGTTGGTTTGTTGGCTTGTTGGTTTGTTGGTTTGTTGGTTTGTTGGCTTGTTGGTTTGTTGGTTTGTTGGCTTGTTGGCTTGTTGGTTTGTTGGTTTGTTGGCTTGTTGGCTTATTGCTTTGTTCGTTTGATAGTTTGTTGGTTTGTTGGTTTTTTGGTTTGTGTGTTTGTTGGTTTGTTGGCTTGCTGGCTTGTTGGTTTGTTGGTTTGTTGGCTTGTTGGTTTGTTGGTTTGTTGGCTTGTTGGTTTGTTGGTTTTTTGGTTTGTTGGTTTGTTGGTTTGTTGGTTTGTTGGTTTGTTGGTTTGTTGTTTTATTTGTTTGTTGGCTTGTTGGTTTGTTGGTTTGTTGGTTTGTTGGCTTGTTGGTTTGTTGGTTTGTTGGTTTTTTGGATTGTTGGTTTGTTGGTTTGTTGGTTTGTTGGTTTTTTGGTTTATTTGTTTGTTGGTTTGTTGGCTTGTTGGTTTGTTGGTTTGTTGGTTTGTTGGCTTGTTGGTTTGTTGGTTTGTTGGCTTGTTGGCTTGTTGGTTTGTTGGTTTGTTGGCTTGTTGGTTACTTAGTTTGTTGGTTTGTTGGCATGTTGGTTTGTTGGTTTGTTGGTTTGTTGGTTCGTTGGCTTGTTGGTTTGTTGGTTTGTTGGCTTGTTGGCTTGTTGGTTTGTTGGTTTGTTGGTTTGTTGGCTTGTTGGTTTGTTGGTTTGTTGGTTTGTTGGTTTGTTGGCTTGTTGGCTTGTTGGTTTGTTGGTTTGTTAGCTTGTTGGTTACTTAGTTTGTTGGTTTGTTGGCATGTTGGTTTGTTAGTTTGTTGGTTTGTTGGTTTGTTGCTTTGTTGGTTTGTTGGTTTGTTGGCTTGTTGGCTTGTTGGTTTGTTGGCTTGTTGGTTTGTTAGTTTGTTGGCTTTTTGGTTACTTGGTTTATTGGTTTGTTGGCTTGTTGGCTTGTTGGTTTGTTGGCTTGTTGGTTTGTTAGTTTGTTGGTTTGTTGGCTTGTTGGCTTGTTGGTTTGTTGGTTTGTTGGTTTGTTGGTTTGTTGGTTTGTTGGTTTGTTGGTTTGTTGGTTTTTTGGTTTTTTGGTTTGTTGGTTTGTTGGTTTGTTGACTTGTTGGTTTGTTGGTTTGTTGGCTTGTTGGCTTGTTGGTTTGTTGGTTTGTTGGCTTGTTGGCTTGTTGGTTTGTTAGTTTGTTGGTTTGTTGGTTTGTTGCTTTGTTGGTTTGTTGGTTTGTTGGCTTATTGGCTTGTTGGTTTGTTAGTTTCTTGGCTTTTTGGTTACTTGGTTTGTTGGTTTGTTGGTTTGTTGGTTTTTTTGTTTGTTGGTTTATTTGTTTGTTGGTTTGTTGGCTTGTTGGTTTGTTAGTTTGTTGGTTTGTTGGCTTGTTGGCTTGTTGGTTTGTTGGTTTGTTGGTTTGTTGGTTTGTTGGTTTGTTGGTTTGTTGGTTTGTTGGTTTTTTGGTTTTTTGGTTTGTTGGTTTGTTGGTTTGTTGACTTGTTGGTTTGTTGGTTTGTTGGCTTGTTGGCTTGTTGGTTTGTTGGTTTGTTGGCTTGTTGGCTTGTTGGTTTGTTAGTTTGTTGGTTTGTTGGTTTGTTGCTTTGTTGGTTTGTTGGTTTGTTGGCTTATTGGCTTGTTGGTTTGTTAGTTTGTTGGCTTTTTGGTTACTTGGTTTGTTGGTTTGTTGGTTTTTTTGTTTGTTGGTTTATTTGTTTGTTGGTTTGTTGGCTTGTTGGTTTGTTGGTTTGTTGGTTTGTTGGTTTGTTGGCTTGTTGGTTTGTTGGTTTGTTGGTTTGTTGGTTTATTTGTTTGTTGGTTTGTTGGCTTGTTGGCTTGTTGGTTTGTTGGTTTGTTGGCTTGTTGGTTTGTTGGCTTGTTGGCTTGTTGGTTTGTTGGTTTGTTGGTTTGTTGGTTTTTTGGTTTGTTGGTTTATTTGTTTATTGGTTTGTTGGCTTGTTGGTTTGTTGGTTTGTTGGTTTGTTGGTTTGTTGGTTTGTTGGCTTGTTGGTTTGTTGGTTTGTTGGTTTGTTGTCTTGTTGGCTTGTTAGTTTGTTGGTTTGTTGGCTTGTTGGTTTGTTGGTTTGTTGGCTTGTTTGCTTGTTGCTTTGTTCGTTTGATGGTTTGTTGGTTTGTTAGTTTTTTGGTTTGTTGGTTTGTTGGTATGTTGGCTTACTGGCTTGTTGGTTTGTTGGTTTATTTGTTTGTTGGTTTGTTGGTTTGTTGGCTTGTTGGTTTGTTGGTTTGTTGGTTTGTTGGTTTGTTGGCTTGTTGGTTTGTTGGTTTGTTGGCTTGTTGGCTTGTTGGTTTGTTGGTTTGTTGGCTTGTTGGTTACTTAGTTTGTTGGTTTTTTGGCATGTTGGTTTGTTGGTTTGTTGGTTTGTTGGTTTTTTGGTTTGTTGGTTTATTTGTTTGTTGGTTTGTTGGTTTGTTGGTTTGTTGGTTTATTTGTTTGTTGGTTTGCTGGCTTGTTGGTTTATTGGTTTGTTGGCTTGTTGGCTTGTTGGTTGGTTGGTTTGTTGGTTTGTTGGTTTGTTGGTTTGTTGGTTTGTTGGTTTGTTGGTTTGTTGTTTTGGTGGTTTGTTGGTTTGTTGGCTTGTTGGTTTGTTGGTTTGTCGGCTTGTTGGTTTGTTGGTTTGTTGGTTTGTTGGTTTGTGGGTTTGTGGGTTTATTGGCTTGTTGGTTTGTTGGTTTGTTGGCTTGTTGGTTTGTTGGTTTGTTGGTTTGTTGGCTTGTTGGCTTGTTGGTTTGTTGGTTTGTTGGCTTGTTGGCTTGTTGGTTTGTTGGTTTGTTGGCTTGTTGGCTTATTGCTTTGTTCGTTTGATAGTTTGTTGGTTTGTTCGTTTTTTGGTTTGTGTGTTTGTTGGTTTGTTGGCTTGCTGGCTTATTGGTTTGTTGGTTTGTTGGCTTGTTGGTTTGTTGGTTTGTTGGCTTGTTGGTTTGTTGGTTTTTTGGTTTGTTGGTTTGTTGGTTTGTTGGTTTGTTGGTTTGTTGGTTTGTTGTTTTATTTGTTTGTTGGCTTGTTGGTTTGTTGGTTTGTTGGTTTGTTGGCTTGTTGGTTTGTTGGTTTGTTGGTTTTTTGGATTGTTGGTTTGTTGGTTTGTTGGTTTGTTGGTTTGGTTGGTTTATTTGTTTGTTGGTTTGTTGGCTTGTTGGTTTGTTGGTTTGTTGGTTTGTTGGCTTGTTGGTTTGTTGGTTTGTTGGCTTGTTGGCTTGTTGGTTTGTTGGTTTGTTGGCTTGTTGGTTACTTAGTTTGTTGGTTTGTTGGCATGTTGGTTTGTTGGTTTGTTGGTTTGGTGGTTCGTTGGCTTGTTGGTTTGTTGGTTTGTTGGCTTGTTGGCTTGTTGGTTTGTTGGTTTGTTAGTTTGTTGGCTTGTTGGTTTGTTGGTTTGTTGGTTTGTTGGTTTGTTGGCTTGTTGTCTTGTTGGTTTGTTGGTTTGTTAGCTTGCTGGTTACTTAGTTTGTTGGTTTGTTGGCATGTTGGTTTGTTAGTTTGTTGGTTTGTTGGTTTGTTGCTTTGTTGGTTTGTTGGTTTGTTGGCTTGTTGGCTTGTTGGTTTGTTGGCTTGTTGGTTTGTTAGTTTGTTGGCTTTTTGGTTACTTGGTTTATTGGTTTGTTGGCTTGTTGGCTTGTTGGCTTGTTGGCTTGTTGGTTTGTTGGTTTGTTGGTTTGTTGGTTTGTTGGTTTGTTGGTTTGTTGGTTTGTTGGTTTGTTGGTTTGTTGGTTTTTTGGTTTTTTGGTTTGTTGGTTTGTTGGTTTGTTGACTTGTTGGTTTGTTGGTTTGTTGGCTTGTTGGCTTGTTGGTTTGTTGGTTTGTTGGCTTGTTGGCTTGTTGGTTTGTTAGTTTGTTGGTTTGTTGGTTTGTTGCTTTGTTGGTTTGTTGGTTTGTTGGCTTGTTGGCTTGTTGGTTTGTTAGTTTGTTGGCTTTTTGGTTACTTGGTTTGTTGGTTTGTTGGTTTTTTTGTTTGTTGGTTTATTTGTTTGTTGGTTTGTTGGCTTGTTGGTTTGTTGGTTTGTTGGTTTGTTGGTTTGTTCGCTTGTTGGTTTGTTGGTTTGTTGGTTTGTTGGTTTGTTGGTTTATTTGTTTGTTGGTTTGTTGGCTTGTTGGCTTGTTGGTTTGTTGGTTTGTTGGCTTGTTGGTTTGTTGGCTTGTTGGCTTGTTGGTTTGTTGGTTTGTTGGTTTGTTGGTTTGTTGGTTTTTTGGTTTGTTGGTTTATTTGTTTATTGGTTTGTTGGCTTGTTGGTTTGTTGGTTTGTTGGTTTGTTGGTTTGTTGGTTTGTTGGCTTGTTGGTTTGTTGGTTTGTTGGTTTGTTGTCTTGTTGGCTTGTTAGTTTGTTGGTTTGTTGGCTTGTTGGTTTGTTGGTTTGTTGGCTTGTTTGCTTGTTGCTTTGTTCGTTTGATGGTTTGTTGGTTTGTTAGTTTTTTGGTTTTTTGGTTTGTTGGTTTGTTGGCTTGTTGGCTTGTTGGTTTGTTGGTTTTTTTGGCTTGCTGGTTTGTTAGTTTGTTGGTTTGTTGGCTTACTGGCTTGTTGGTTTGTTGGTTTGTTGGTTTGTTGGTTTGTTGGTTTGTTGGTTTGTTGGTTTGTTGGTTTGTTGGTTTGTTGGTTTATTTGTTTGTTGGTTTGTTGGCATGTTGGTTTGTTGGTTTGTTGGTTTGGTGGCTTGTTAGTTTGTTGGTTTGTTGGTTTTTTGGTTTGTTGGTTTGTTGGTTTTGGGGTTTGTTGGTTTGTTGGTTTATTTGTTTGTTGGTTTGTTGGCTTGTTGGTTTGTTGGTTTGTTGGTTTGTTGGCTTGTTAGTTTGTTGGTTTGTTGGCTTGTTGGCTTGTTGGTTTGTTGGTTTGTTGGCTTGTTGGTTACTTAGTTTGTTGGTTTTTTGGCATGTTGGTTTGTTGGTTTGTTGGTTTGTTGGTTTATTTGTTTGTTGGTTTGTTGGTTTGTTGGTTTGTTGGTTTATTTGTTTGTTGGTTTGTTGGCTTGTTGGTTTGTTGGTTTGTTGGCTTGTTGGCTTGTTGTTTTGTTGGTTTGTTGGTTTGTTGGTTTGTTGGTTTGTTGGTTTGTTGGTTTGTTGGTTTGTTGGTTTGTTGGTTTGTTGGTTTGTTGGTTTGGTGGTTTGGTGGTTTGTTGGTTTGTTGGCTTGTTGGTTTGTTGGTTTGTTGGCTTGTTGGTTTGTTGGTTTGTTGGTTTGTGGGTTTGTGGGTTTATTGGCTTGTTGGTTTGTTGGTTTGTTGGCTTGTTGGTTTGTTGGTTTGTTGGTTTGTTGGCTTGTTGGCTTGTTGGTTTGTTGGTTTGTTGTCTTGTTGGTTTGTTGGTTTGTTGGCTTGTTGGCTTGTTGCTTTGTTCGTTTGATAGTTTGTTGGTTTGTTGGTTTTTTGGTTTGTGTGTTTGTTGGTTTGTTGACTTGCTGGCTTGTTGGTTTGTTGGTTTGTTGGCTTGTTGGTTTGTTGGTTTGTTGGCTTGTTGGTTTGTTGGTTTTTTGGTTTGTTGGTTTATTTGTTTGTTGGTTTGTTGGCTTGTTGGTTTGTTGGTTTGTTGGTTTGTTGGTTTGTTGGCTTGTTGGTTTGTTGGTTTGTTGGTTTTTTGGTTTGTTGGTTTGTTGGTTTGTTGGTTTGTTGGTTTGTTGGTTTATTTGTTTGTTGGTTTGTTGGCTTGTTGGTTTGTTGGTTTGTTGGTTTGTTGGCTTGTTGGCTTGTTGGTTTGTTGGTTTGTTGGCTTGTTGGCTTGTTGGTTTGTTAGTTTGTTGGTTTGTTGGTTTGTTGCTTTGTTGGTTTGTTGGTTTGTTGGTTTGTTGGCTTGTTGGCTTGTTGGTTTGTTAGTTTGTTGGCTTTTTGGTTACTTGGTTTGTTGGTTTGTTGGTTTTTTTGTTTGTTGGTTTATTTGTTTGTTGGTTTGTTGGCTTGTTGGTTTGTTGGTTTGTTGGTTTGTTGGTTTGTTCGCTTGTTGGTTTGTTGGTTTGTTGGCTTGTTGGTTTGTTGGCTTGTTGGCTTGTTGGTTTGTTGGTTTGTTGGTTTGTTGGTTTGTTGGTTTTTTGGTTTGTTGGTTTATTTGTTTATTGGTTTGTTGGCTTGTTGGTTTGTTGGTTTGTTGGTTTGTTGGTTTGTTGGTTTGTTGGCTTGTTGGTTTGTTGGTTTGTTGGTTTGTTGTCTTGTTGGCTTGTTAGTTTGTTGGTTTGTTGGCTTGTTGGTTTGTTGGTTTGTTGGCTTGTTTGCTTGTTGCTTTGTTCGTTTGATGGTTTGTTGGTTTGTTAGTTTTTTGGTTTTTTGGTTTGTTGGTTTGTTGGCTTGTTGGCTTGTTGGTTTGTTGGTTTTTTTGGCTTGCTGGTTTGTTAGTTTGTTGGTTTGTTGGCTTACTGGCTTGTTGGTTTGTTGGTTTGTTGGTTTGTTGGTTTGTTGGTTTGTTGGTTTGTTGGTTTGTTGGTTTGTTGGTTTATTTGTTTGTTGGTTTGTTGGCATGTTGGTTTGTTGGTTTGTTGGTTTGGTGGCTTGTTAGTTTGTTGGTTTGTTGGTTTTTTGGTTTGTTGGTTTGTTGGTTTTGGGGTTTGTTGGTTTGTTGGTTTATTTGTTTGTTGGTTTGTTGGCTTGTTGGTTTGTTGGTTTGTTGGTTTGTTGGTTTGTTGGCTTGTTGGTTTGTTGGTTTGTTGGTTTTTTGGTTTGTTGGTTTGTTGGTTTATTTGTTTGTTGGTTTGTTGGCTTGTTGGTTTGTTGGTTTGTTGGCTTGTTGTTTTGTTGGTTTGTTGGTTTGTTGGTTTGTTGGTTTGTTGGTTTGTTGGTTTATTTGTTTGTTGGTTTGTTGGCTTGTTGGTTTGTTGGTTTGTTGGCTTGTTGTTTTGTTGGTTTGTTGGTTTGTTGGTTTGTTGGTTTGTTGGTTTGTTGGTTTGTTGGTTTGTTGGTTTGTTGGTTTGTTGGTTTGGTGGTTTGGTGGTTTGTTGGTTTGTTGGCTTGTTGGTTTGTTGGTTTGTTGGCTTGTTGGTTTGTTGGTTTGTTGGTTTGTGGGTTTGTGGGTTTATTGGCTTGTTGGTTTGTTGGTTTGTTGGCTTGTTGGTTTGTTGGTTTGTTGGTTTGTTGGCTTGTTGGCTTGTTGGTTTGTTGGTTTGTTGTCTTGTTGGTTTGTTGGTTTGTTGGCTTGTTGGCTTGTTGCTTTGTTCGTTTGATAGTTTGTTGGTTTGTTGGTTTTTTGGTTTGTGTGTTTGTTGGTTTGTTGACTTGCTGGCTTGTTGGTTTGTTGGTTTGTTGGCTTGTTGGTTTGTTGGTTTGTTGGCTTGTTGGTTTGTTGGTTTTTTGGTTTGTTGGTTTATTTGTTTGTTGGTTTGTTGGCTTGTTGGTTTGTTGGTTTGTTGGTTTGTTGGTTTGTTGGCTTGTTGGTTTGTTGGTTTGTTGGTTTTTTGGTTTGTTGGTTTGTTGGTTTGTTGGTTTGTTGGTTTGTTGGTTTATTTGTTTGTTGGTTTGTTGGCTTGTTGGTTTGTTGGTTTGTTGGTTTGTTGGCTTGTTGATTTGTTGGTTTGTTGGCTTGTTGGTTTGTTGGTTTGTTGGTTTGTGGGTTTGTGGGTTTATTGGCTTGTTGGTTTGTTGGTTTGTTGGCTTGTTGGCTTGTTGGTTTGTTGGTTTGTTGGTTTGTTGGTTTGTTGGTTTGTTGGTTTGGTGGTTTGGTGGTTTGTTGGTTTGTTGGCTTGTTGGTTTGTTGGTTTGTTGGCTTGTTGGTTTGTTGGTTTGTTGGTTTGTGGGTTTGTGGGTTTATTGGCTTGTTGGTTTGTTGGTTTGTTGGCTTGTTGGCTTGTTGGTTTGTTGGTTTGTTGGTTTGTTGGCTTGTTGGTTTGTTGGTTTATTGGTTTGTTGGTTTGTTGGCTTGTTGGCTTGTTGGTTTGTTGGTTTGTTAGCTTGTTGGTTACTTAGTTTGTTGGTTTGTTGGCATGTTGGTTTGTTAGTTTGTTGGTTTGTTGGTTTGTTGCTTTGTTGGTTTGTTGGTTTGTTGGCTTGTTGGCTTGTTGGTTTGTTGGCTTGTTGGTTTGTTAGTTTGTTGGCTTTTTGGTTACTTGGTTTATTGGTTTGTTGGCTTGTTGGCTTGTTGGTTTGTTGGCTTGTTGGTTTGTTAGTTTGTTGGTTTGTTGGCTTGTTGGCTTGTTGGTTTGTTGGTTTGTTGGTTTGTTGGTTTGTTGGTTTGTTGGTTTGTTGGTTTGTTGGTTTGTTGGTTTTTTGGTTTTTTGGTTTGTTTGTTTGTTGGTTTGTTGACTTGTTGGTTTGTCGGTTTGTTGGCTTGTTGGCTTGTTGGTTTGTTGGTTTGTTGGCTTGTTGGCTTGTTGGTTTGTTAGTTTGTTGGTTTGTTGGTTTGTTGCTTTGTTGGTTTGTTGGTTTGTTGGCTTGTTGGCTTGTTGGTTTGTTAGTTTGTTGGCTTTTTGGTTACTTGGTTTGTTGGTTTGTTGGTTTTTTTGTTTGTTGGTTTATTTGTTTGTTGGTTTGTTGGCTTGTTGGTTTGTTGGTTTGTTGGTTTGTTGGTTTGTTGGTTTATTTGTTTGTTGGTTTTTTGGTTTGTTGGTTTGTTGGTTTTGGGGTTTGTTGGTTTGTTGGTTTATTTGTTTGTTGGTTTGTTGGCTTGTTGGTTTGTTGGTTTGTTGGTTTGTTGGTTTGTTGGTTTGTTGGTTTGTTGGTTTGTTGTTTTATTTGTTTGTTGGCTTGTTGGTTTGTTGGTTTGTTGGTTTGTTGGCTTGTTGGTTTGTTGGTTTGTTGGTTTTTTAGATTGTTGGTTTGTTGGTTTGTTGGTTTGTTGGTTTGTTGGTTTATTTGTTTGTTGGTTTGTTGGCTTGTTGGTTTGTTGGTTTGTTGGTTTGTTGGCTTGTTGGTTTGTTGGTTTGTTGGCTTGTTGGCTTGTTGGTTTGTTGGTTTGTTGGCTTGTTGGTTACTTAGTTTGTTGGTTTGTTGGCATGTTGGTTTGTTGGTTTGTTGGTTTGTTGGTTCGTTGGCTTGTTGGTTTGTTGGTTTGTTGGCTTGTTGGCTTGTTGGTTTGTTGGTTTGTTGGTTTGTTGGCTTGTTGGTTTGTTGGTTTGTTGGTTTGTTGGTTTGTTGGCTTGTTGGCTTGTTGGTTTGTTGGTTTGTTAGCTTGTTGGTTACTTAATTTGTTGGTTTGTTGGCATGTTGGTTTGTTAGTTTGTTGGTTTGTTGGTTTGTTGCTTTGTTGGTTTGTTGGTTTGTTGGCTTGTTGGCTTGTTGTTTTGTTGGCTTGTTGGTTTGTTAGTTTGTTGGCTTTTTGGTTACTTGGTTTATTGGTTTGTTGGCTTGTTGGCTTGTTGGTTTGTTGGCTTGTTGGTTTGTTAGTTTGTTGGTTTGTTGGCTTGTTGGCTTGTTGGTTTGTTGGTTTGTTGGTTTGTTGGTTTGTTGGTTTGTTGGTTTGTTGGTTTGTTGGTTTGTTGGTTTTTTGGTTTTTTGGTTTGTTGGTTTGTTGGTTTGTTGACTTGTTGGTATGTTGGTTTGTTGGCTTGTTGGCTTGTTGGTTTGTTGGTTTGTTGGCTTGTTGGCTTGTTGGTTTGTTAGTTTGTTGGTTTGTTGGTTTGTTGCTTTGTTGGTTTGTTGGTTTGTTGGTTTATTTGTTTGTTGGTTTGTTGGCTTGTTGGCTTGTTGGTTTGTTGGTTTGTTGGCTTGTTGGTTTGTTGGCTTGTTGGCTTGTTGGTTTGTTGGTTTGTTGGTTTGTTGGTTTGTTGGTTTGTTGGTTTGTTGGTTTTTTGGTTTGTTGGTTTATTTGTTTATTGGTTTGATGGCTTGTTGGTTTGTTGGTTTGTTGGTTTGTTGGTTTGTTGGTTTGTTGGTTTGTTGGCTTGTTGGTTTGTTGGTTTGTTGGTTTGTTGTCTTGTTGGCTTGTTGGTTTGTTGGTTTGTTGGCTTGTTGGTTTGTTGGTTTGTTGGCTTGTTTGCTTGTTGCTTTGTTTGTTTGATGGTTTGTTGGTTTGTTAGTTTTTTGGTTTGTTGGTTTGTTGGTTTGTTGGCTTGTTGGCTTGTTGGTTTGTTGGTTTGTTGGCTTGTTGGTTTGTTAGTTTGTTGGTTTGTTGGCTTACTGGCTTGTTGGTTTGTTGGTTTGTTGGTTTGTTGGTTTGTTGGTTTGTTGTTTGTTTATTGGTTTGTTGGCTTGTTGGTTTGTTGGTTTGTTGGTTTGTTGGTTTGTTGGCTTGTTGGTTTGTTGGTTTGTTGGTTTGTTGGTTTGTTGGTTTGTTGGTTTGTTGGTTTATTTTTTATTGGTTTGTTGGCTTGTTGGTTTGTTCGTTTGTTGGTTTGTTGGTTTGTTGGTTTGTTGGCTTGTTGGTTTGTTGGTTTGTTGGTTTGTTGTCTTGTTGGCTTGTTGGTTTGTTGGTTTGTTGGCTTGTTGGTTTGTTGGTTTGTTGGCTTGTTTGCTTGTTGCTTTGTTCGTTTGATGGTTTGTTGGTTTGTTAGTTTTTTGGTTTGTTTGTTTGTTGGTATGTTGGCTTACTGGCTTGTTGGTTTGTTGGTTTATTTGTTTGTTGGTTTGTTGGCTTGTTGGTTTGTTGGTTTGTTGGTTTGTTGGTTTGTTGGCTTGTTGGTTTGTTGGTTTGTTGGCTTGTTGGCTTGTTGGTTTGTTGGTTTGTTGGTTTGTTGGCTTGTTGGTTACTTAGTTTGTTGGTTTTTTGGCATGTTGGTTTGTTGGTTTGTTGGTTTGTTGGTTTATTTGTTTGTTGGTTTGTTGGTTTGTTGGTTTGTTGGTTTATTTGTTTGTTGGTTTGCTGGCTTGTTGGTTTGTTGGTTTGTTGGCTTGTTGGCTTGTTGGTTTGTTGGTTTGTTGGTTTGTTGGTTTGTTGGTTTGTTGGTTTGTTGGTTTGTTGGTTTGTTGGTTTGTTGGTTTGTTGATTTGGTGGTTTGTTGGTTTGTTGGCTTGTTGGTTTGTTGGTTTGTTGGCTTGTTGGTTTGTTGGTTTGTTGGTTTGTTGGTTTGTGGGTTTGTGGGTTTATTGGCTTGTTGGTTTGTTGGTTTGTTGGCTTGTTGGTTTGTTGGTTTTTTGGTTTGTTGGTTTGTTGGCTTGTTGGTTTGTTGGTTTGTTGGCTTGTTGGCTTGTTGGTTTGTTGGTTTGTTGGCTTGTTGGCTTATTGCTTTGTTCGTTTGATAGTTTGTTGGTTTGTTGGTTTTTTGGTTTGTGAGTTTGTTGGTTTGTTGGCTTGCTGGCTTGTTGGTTTGTTGGTTTGTTGGCTTGTTGGTTTGTTGGTTTGTTGGCTTGTTGGTTTGTTGGTTTTTTGGTTTGTTGGTTTGTTGGTTTGTTGGTTTGTTGGTTTGTTGGTTTGTTGTTTTATTTGTTTGTTGGCTTGTTGGTTTGTTGGTTTGTTGGTTTGTTGGTTTGTTGGTTTTTTGGTTTATTTGTTTGTTGGTTTGTTGGCTTGTTGGTTTGTTGGTTTGTTGGTTTGTTGGCTTGTTGGTTTGTTGGTTTGTTGGCTTGTTGGCTTGTTGGTTTGTTGGTTTGTTGGCTTGTTGGTTACTTAGTTTGTTGGTTTGTTGGCATGTTGGTTTGTTGGTTTGTTGGTTTGTTGGTTCGTTGGCTTGTTGGTTTGTTGGTTTGTTGGCTTGTTGGCTTGTTTGTTTGTTGGTTTGTTGGTTTGTTGGCTTGTTGGTTTGTTGGTTTGTTGGTTTGTTGGTTTGTTGGCTTGTTGGCTTGTTGGTTTGTTGGTTTGTTAGCTTGTTGGTTACTTAGTTTGTTGGTTTGTTGGCATGTTGGTTTGTTAGTTTGTTGGTTTGTTGGTTTGTTGCTTTGTTGGTTTGTTGGTTTGTTGGCTTGTTGGCTTGTTGGTTTGTTGGCTTGTTGGTTTGTTAGTTTGTTGGCTTTTTGGTTACTTGGTTTATTGGTTTGTTGGCTTGTTGGCTTGTTGGTTTGTTGGCTTGTTGGTTTGTTAGTTTGTTGGTTTGTTGGCTTGTTGGCTTGTTGGTTTGTTGGTTTGTTGGTTTGTTGGTTTGTTGGTTTGTTGGTTTGTTGGTTTGTTGGTTTGTTGGTTTTTTGGTTTTTTGGTTTGTTGGTTTGTTGGTTTGTTGACTTGTTGGTTTGTTGGTTTGTTGGCTTGTTGGCTTGTTGGTTTGTTGGTTTGTTGGCTTGTTGGCTTGTTGGTTTGTTAGTTTGTTGGTTTGTTGGTTTGTTGCTTTGTTGGTTTGTTGGTTTGTTGGCTTATTGGCTTGTTGGTTTGTTAGTTTGTTGGCTTTTTGGTTACTTGGTTTGTTGGTTTGTTGGTTTGTTGGTTTTTTTGTTTGTTGGTTTATTTGTTTGTTGGTTTGTTGGCTTGTTGGTTTGTTAGTTTGTTGGTTTGTTGGCTTGTTAAATTGTTGGTTTGTTGGTTTGTTGGTTTGTTGGTTTGTTGGTTTGTTGGTTTGTTGGTTTGTTGGTTTTTTGGTTTTTTGGTTTGTTGGTTTGTTGGTTTGTTGACTTGTTGGTTTGTTGGTTTGTTGGCTTGTTGGCTTGTTGGTTTGTTGGTTTGTTGGCTTGTTGGCTTGTTGGTTTGTTAGTTTGTTGGTTTGTTGGTTTGTTGCTTTGTTGGTTTGTTGGTTTGTTGGCTTATTGGCTTGTTGGTTTGTTAGTTTGTTGGCTTTTTGGTTACTTGGTTTGTTGGTTTGTTGGTTTGTTGGTTTTTTTGTTTGTTGGTTTATTTGTTTGTTGGTTTGTTGGCTTGTTGGTTTGTTGGTTTGTTGGTTTGTTGGTTTGTTGGCTTGTTGGTTTGTTGGTTTGTTGGTTTGTTAGCTTGTTGGTTACTTAGTTTGTTGGTTTGTTGGCATGTTGGTTTGTTAGTTTGTTGGTTTGTTGGTTTGTTGCTTTGTTGGTTTGTTGGTTTGTTGGCTTGTTGGCTTGTTGTTTTGTTGGCTTGTTGGTTTGTTAGTTTGTTGGCTTTTTGGTTACTTGGTTTATTGGTTTGTTGGCTTGTTGGCTTGTTGGTTTGTTGGCTTGTTGGTTTGTTAGTTTGTTGGTTTGTTGGCTTGTTGGCTTGTTGGTTTGTTGGTTTGTTGGTTTGTTGGTTTGTTGGTTTGTTGGTTTGTTGGTTTGTTGGTTTGTTGGTTTTTTGGTTTTTTGGTTTGTTGGTTTGTTGGTTTGTTGACTTGTTGGTATGTTGGTTTGTTGGCTTGTTGGCTTGTTGGTTTGTTGGTTTGTTGGCTTGTTGGCTTGTTGGTTTGTTAGTTTGTTGGTTTGTTGGTTTGTTGCTTTGTTGGTTTGTTGGTTTGTTGGTTTATTTGTTTGTTGGTTTGTTGGCTTGTTGGCTTGTTGGTTTGTTGGTTTGTTGGCTTGTTGGTTTGTTGGCTTGTTGGCTTGTTGGTTTGTTGGTTTGTTGGTTTGTTGGTTTGTTGGTTTGTTGGTTTGTTGGTTTGTTGGTTTTTTGGTTTTTTGGTTTGTTGGTTTGTTGGTTTGTTGACTTGTTGGTTTGTTGGTTTGTTGGCTTGTTGGCTTGTTGGTTTGTTGGTTTGTTGGCTTGTTGGCTTGTTGGTTTGTTAGTTTGTTGGTTTGTTGGTTTGTTGCTTTGTTGGTTTGTTGGTTTGTTGGCTTATTGGCTTGTTGGTTTGTTAGTTTGTTGGCTTTTTGGTTACTTGGTTTGTTGGTTTGTTGGTTTGTTGGTTTTTTTGTTTGTTGGTTTATTTGTTTGTTGGTTTGTTGGCTTGTTGGTTTGTTGGTTTGTTGGTTTGTTGGTTTGTTGGCTTGTTGGCTTGTTGGTTTGTTGGTTTGTTAGCTTGTTGGTTACTTAGTTTGTTGGTTTGTTGGCATGTTGGTTTGTTAGTTTGTTGGTTTGTTGGTTTGTTGCTTTGTTGGTTTGTTGGTTTGTTGGCTTGTTGGCTTGTTGTTTTGTTGGCTTGTTGGTTTGTTAGTTTGTTGGCTTTTTGGTTACTTGGTTTATTGGTTTGTTGGCTTGTTGGCTTGTTGGTTTGTTGGCTTGTTGGTTTGTTGGTTTGTTGGTTTGTTGGCTTGTTGGCTTGTTGGTTTGTTGGTTTGTTGGTTTGTTGGTTTGTTGGTTTGTTGGTTTGTTGGTTTGTTGGTTTGTTGGTTTTTTGGTTTTTTGGTTTGTTGGTTTGTTGGTTTGTTGACTTGTTGGTATGTTGGTTTGTTGGCTTGTTGGCTTGTTGGTTTGTTGGTTTGTTGGCTTGTTGGCTTGTTGGTTTGTTAGTTTGTTGGTTTGTTGGTTTGTTGCTTTGTTGGTTTGTTGGTTTGTTGGTTTATTTGTTTGTTGGTTTGTTGGCTTGTTGGCTTGTTGGTTTGTTGGTTTGTTGGCTTGTTGGTTTGTTGGCTTGTTGGCTTGTTGGTTTGTTGGTTTGTTGGTTTGTTGGTTTGTTGGTTTGTTGGTTTGTTGGTTTTTTGGTTTGTTGGTTTATTTGTTTATTGGTTTGATGGCTTGTTGGTTTGTTGGTTTGTTGGTTTGTTGGTTTGTTGGTTTGTTGGTTTGTTGGCTTGTTGGTTTGTTGGTTTGTTGGTTTGTTGTCTTGTTGGCTTGTTGGTTTGTTGGTTTGTTGGCTTGTTGGTTTGTTGGTTTGTTGGCTTGTTTGCTTGTTGCTTTGTTTGTTTGATGGTTTGTTGGTTTGTTAGTTTTTTGGTTTGTTGGTTTGTTGGTTTGTTGGCTTGTTGGCTTGTTGGTTTGTTGGTTTGTTGGCTTGTTGGTTTGTTAGTTTGTTGGTTTGTTGGCTTACTGGCTTGTTGGTTTGTTGGTTTGTTGGTTTGTTGGTTTGTTGGTTTGTTGTTTGTTTATTGGTTTGTTGGCTTGTTGGTTTGTTGGTTTGTTGGTTTGTTGGTTTGTTGGCTTGTTGGTTTGTTGGTTTGTTGGTTTGTTGGTTTGTTGGTTTGTTGGTTTGTTGGTTTATTTTTTATTGGTTTGTTGGCTTGTTGGTTTGTTCGTTTGTTGGTTTGTTGGTTTGTTGGTTTGTTGGCTTGTTGGTTTGTTGGTTTGTTGGTTTGTTGTCTTGTTGGCTTGTTGGTTTGTTGGTTTGTTGGCTTGTTGGTTTGTTGGTTTGTTGGCTTGTTTGCTTGTTGCTTTGTTCGTTTGATGGTTTGTTGGTTTGTTAGTTTTTTGGTTTGTTTGTTTGTTGGTATGTTGGCTTACTGGCTTGTTGGTTTGTTGGTTTATTTGTTTGTTGGTTTGTTGGCTTGTTGGTTTGTTGGTTTGTTGGTTTGTTGGTTTGTTGGCTTGTTGGTTTGTTGGTTTGTTGGCTTGTTGGCTTGTTGGTTTGTTGGTTTGTTGGTTTGTTGGCTTGTTGGTTACTTAGTTTGTTGGTTTTTTGGCATGTTGGTTTGTTGGTTTGTTGGTTTGTTGGTTTATTTGTTTGTTGGTTTGTTGGTTTGTTGGTTTGTTGGTTTATTTGTTTGTTGGTTTGATGGCTTGTTGGTTTGTTGGTTTGTTGGCTTGTTGGCTTGTTGGTTTGTTGGTTTGTTGGTTTGTTGGTTTGTTGGTTTGTTGGTTTGTTGGTTTGTTGGTTTGTTGGTTTGTTGGTTTGTTGATTTGGTGGTTTGTTGGTTTGTTGGCTTGTTGGTTTGTTGGTTTGTTGGCTTGTTGGTTTGTTGGTTTGTTGGTTTGTTGGTTTGTGGGTTTGTGGGTTTATTGGCTTGTTGGTTTGTTGGTTTGTTGGCTTGTTGGTTTGTTGGTTTTTTGGTTTGTTGGTTTGTTGGCTTGTTGGTTTGTTGGTTTGTTGGCTTGTTGGCTTGTTGGTTTGTTGGTTTGTTGGCTTGTTGGCTTATTGCTTTGTTCGTTTGATAGTTTGTTGGTTTGTTGGTTTTTTGGTTTGTGAGTTTGTTGGTTTGTTGGCTTGCTGGCTTGTTGGTTTGTTGGTTTGTTGGCTTGTTGGTTTGTTGGTTTGTTGGCTTGTTGGTTTGTTGGTTTTTTGGTTTGTTGGTTTGTTGGTTTGTTGGTTTGTTGGTTTGTTGGTTTGTTGTTTTATTTGTTTGTTGGCTTGTTGGTTTGTTGGTTTGTTGGTTTGTTGGTTTGTTGGTTTTTTGGTTTATTTGTTTGTTGGTTTGTTGGCTTGTTGGTTTGTTGGTTTGTTGGTTTGTTGGCTTGTTGGTTTGTTGGTTTGTTGGCTTGTTGGCTTGTTGGTTTGTTGGTTTGTTGGCTTGTTGGTTACTTAGTTTGTTGGTTTGTTGGCATGTTGGTTTGTTGGTTTGTTGGTTTGTTGGTTCGTTGGCTTGTTGGTTTGTTGGTTTGTTGGCTTGTTGGCTTGTTTGTTTGTTGGTTTGTTGGTTTGTTGGCTTGTTGGTTTGTTGGTTTGTTGGTTTGTTGGTTTGTTGGCTTGTTGGCTTGTTGGTTTGTTGGTTTGTTAGCTTGTTGGTTACTTAGTTTGTTGGTTTGTTGGCATGTTGGTTTGTTAGTTTGTTGGTTTGTTGGTTTGTTGCTTTGTTGGTTTGTTGGTTTGTTGGCTTGTTGGCTTGTTGGTTTGTTGGCTTGTTGGTTTGTTAGTTTGTTGGCTTTTTGGTTACTTGGTTTATTGGTTTGTTGGCTTGTTGGCTTGTTGGTTTGTTGGCTTGTTGGTTTGTTAGTTTGTTGGTTTGTTGGCTTGTTGGCTTGTTGGTTTGTTGGTTTGTTGGTTTGTTGGTTTGTTGGTTTGTTGGTTTGTTGGTTTGTTGGTTTGTTGGTTTTTTGGTTTTTTGGTTTGTTGGTTTGTTGGTTTGTTGACTTGTTGGTTTGTTGGTTTGTTGGCTTGTTGGCTTGTTGGTTTGTTGGTTTGTTGGCTTGTTGGCTTGTTGGTTTGTTAGTTTGTTGGTTTGTTGGTTTGTTGCTTTGTTGGTTTGTTGGTTTGTTGGCTTATTGGCTTGTTGGTTTGTTAGTTTGTTGGCTTTTTGGTTACTTGGTTTGTTGGTTTGTTGGTTTGTTGGTTTTTTTGTTTGTTGGTTTATTTGTTTGTTGGTTTGTTGGCTTGTTGGTTTGTTAGTTTGTTGGTTTGTTGGCTTGTTAAATTGTTGGTTTGTTGGTTTGTTGGTTTGTTGGTTTGTTGGTTTGTTGGTTTGTTGGTTTGTTGGTTTGTTGGTTTTTTGGTTTTTTGGTTTGTTGGTTTGTTGGTTTGTTGACTTGTTGGTTTGTTGGTTTGTTGGCTTGTTGGCTTGTTGGTTTGTTGGTTTGTTGGCTTGTTGGCTTGTTGGTTTGTTAGTTTGTTGGTTTGTTGGTTTGTTGCTTTGTTGGTTTGTTGGTTTGTTGGCTTATTGGCTTGTTGGTTTGTTAGTTTGTTGGCTTTTTGGTTACTTGGTTTGTTGGTTTGTTGGTTTGTTGGTTTTTTTGTTTGTTGGTTTATTTGTTTGTTGGTTTGTTGGCTTGTTGGTTTGTTGGTTTGTTGGTTTGTTGGTTTGTTGGCTTGTTGGTTTGTTGGTTTGTTGGTTTGTTGGTTTATTTGTTTGTTGGTTTGTTGGCTTGTTGGCTTGTTGGTTTGTTGGTTTGTTGGCTTGTTGGTTTGTTGGCTTGTTGGCTTGTTGGCTTGTTGGTTTGTTGGTTTGTTGGTTTGTTGGTTTGTTGGTTTTTTGGTTTGTTGGTTTATTTGTTTATTGGTTTGTTGGCTTGTTGGTTTGTTGGTTTGTTGGTTTGTTGGTTTGTTGGTTTGTTGGCTTGTTGGTTTGTTGGTTTGTTGGTTTGTTGTCTTGTTGGCTTGTTAGTTTGTTGGTTTGTTGATTTGTTGGTTTATTGGTTTGTTGGCTTGTTTGCTTGTTGCTTTGTTCGTTTGATGGTTTGTTGGTTTGTTAGTTTTTTGGTTTGTTGGTTTGTTGGTATGTTGGCTTACTGGCTTGTTGGTTTGTTGGTTTATTTGTTTGTTGGTTTGTTGGCTTGTTGGTTTGTTGGTTTGTTGGTTTGTTGGTTTGTTGGCTTGTTGGTTTGTTGGTTTGTTGGCTTGTTGGCTTGTTGGTTTGTTGGTTTGTTGGCTTGTTGGTTACTTAGTTTGTTGGTTTTTTGGCATGTTGGTTTGTTGGTTTGTTGGTTTTTTGGTTTGTTGGTTTATTTGTTTGTTGGTTTGTTGGTTTGTTGGTTTGTTGGTTTATTTGTTTGTTGGTTTGCTGGCTTGTTGGTTTATTGGTTTGTTGGCTTGTTGGCTTGTTGGTTTGTTGGTTTGTTGGTTTGTTGGTTTGTTGGTTTGTTGGTTTGTTGGTTTGTTGGTTTGTTGGTTTGGTGGTTTGTTGGTTTGTTGGCTTGTTGGTTTGTTGGTTTGTCGGCTTGTTGGTTTGTTGGTTTGTTGGTTTGTTGGTTTGTGGGTTTGTGGGTTTATTGGCTTGTTGGTTTGTTGGTTTGTTGGCTTGTTGGTTTGTTGGTTTGTTGGTTTGTTGGCTTGTTGGCTTGTTGGTTTGTTGGTTTGTTGGCTTGTTGGCTTGTTGGTTTGTTGGTTTGTTGGCTTGTTGGCTTATTGCTTTGTTCGTTTGATAGTTTGTTGGTTTGTTCGTTTTTTGGTTTGTGTGTTTGTTGGTTTGTTGGCTTGCTGGCTTGTTGGTTTGTTGGTTTGTTGGTTTGTTGGCTTGTTGGTTTGTTGGTTTGTTGGCTTGTTGGTTTGTTGGTTTTTTGGTTTGTTGGTTTGTTGGTTTGTTGGTTTGTTGGTTTGTTGGTTTGTTGTTTTATTTGTTAGTTGGCTTGTTGGTTTGTTGGTTTGTTGGTTTGTTGGCTTGTTGGTTTGTTGGTTTGTTGGTTTTTTGGATTGTTGGTTTGTTGGTTTGTTGGTTTGTTGGTTTGGTTGGTTTATTTGTTTGTTGGTTTGTTGGCTTGTTGGTTTGTTGGTTTGTTGGTTTGTTGGCTTGTTGGTTTGTTGGTTTGTTGGCTTGTTGGCTTGTTGGTTTGTTGGTTTGTTGGCTTGTTGGTTACTTAGTTTGTTGGTTTGTTGGCATGTTGGTTTGTTGGTTTGTTGGTTTGTTGGTTCGTTGGCTTGTTGGTTTGTTGGTTTGTTGGCTTGTTGGCTTGTTGGTTTGTTGGTTTGTTGGTTTGTTGGCTTGTTGGTTTGTTGGTTTGTTGGTTCGTTGGTTTGTTGGCTTGTTGGCTTGTTGGTTTGTTGGTTTGTTAGCTTGTTGGTTACTTAGTTTGTTGGTTTGTTGGCATGTTGGTTTGTTAGTTTGTTGGTTTGTTGGTTTGTTGCTTTGTTGGTTTGTTGGTTTGTTGGCTTGTTGGCTTGTTGGTTTGTTGGCTTGTTGGTTTGTTAGTTTGTTGGCTTTTTGGTTACTTGGTTTATTGGTTTGTTGGCTTGTTGGCTTGTTGGTTTGTTGGCTTGTTGGTTTGTTAGTTTGTTGGTTTGTTGGCTTGTTGGCTTGTTGGTTTGTTGGTTTGTTGGTTTATTGGTTTGTTGGTTTGTTGGTTTGTTGGTTTGTTGGTTTGTTGGTTTTTTGGTTTTTTAGTTTGTTGGTTTGTTGGTTTGTTGACTTGTTGGTTTGTTGGTTTGTTGGCTTGTTGGCTTGTTGGTTTGTTGGTTTGTTGGCTTGTTGGCTTGTTGGTTTGTTAGTTTGTTGGTTTGTTGGTTTGTTGCTTTGTTGGTTTGTTGGTTTGTTGGCTTGTTGGCTTGTTGGTTTGTTAGTTTGTTGGCTTTTTGGTTACTTGGTTTGTTGGTTTGTTGGTTTTTTTGTTTGTTGGTTTATTTGTTTGTTGGTTTGTTGGCTTGTTGGTTTGTTGGTTTGTTGGTTTGTTGGTTTGTTCGCTTGTTGGTTTGTTGGTTTGTTGGTTTGTTGGTTTGTTGGTTTATTTGTTTGTTGGTTTGTTGGCTTGTTGGCTTGTTGGTTTGTTGGTTTGTTGGCTTGTTGGTTTGTTGGCTTGTTGGCTTGTTGGTTTGTTGGTTTGTTGGTTTGTTGGTTTGTTGGTTTTTTGGTTTGTTGGTTTATTTGTTTATTGGTTTGTTGGCTTGTTGGTTTGTTGGTTTGTTGGTTTGTTGGTTTGTTGGTTTGTTGGCTTGTTGGTTTGTTGGTTTGTTGGTTTGTTGTCTTGTTGGCTTGTTAGTTTGTTGGTTTGTTGGCTTGTTGGTTTGTTGGTTTGTTGGCTTGTTTGCTTGTTGCTTTGTTCGTTTGATGGTTTGTTGGTTTGTTAGTTTTTTGGTTTTTTGGTTTGTTGGTTTGTTGGCTTGTTGGCTTGTTGGTTTGTTGGTTTTTTTGGCTTGCTGGTTTGTTAGTTTGTTGGTTTGTTGGCTTACTGGCTTGTTGGTTTGTTGGTTTGTTGGTTTGTTGGTTTGTTGGTTTGTTGGTTTGTTGGTTTGTTGGTTTGTTGGTTTATTTGTTTGTTGGTTTGTTGGCATGTTGGTTTGTTGGTTTGTTGGTTTGGTGGCTTGTTAGTTTGTTGGTTTGTTGGTTTTTTGGTTTGTTGGTTTGTTGGTTTTGGGGTTTGTTGGTTTGTTGGTTTATTTGTTTGTTGGTTTGTTGGCTTGTTGGTTTGTTGGTTTGTTGGTTTGTTGGCTTGTTGGTTTGTTGGTTTGTTGGCTTGTTGGCTTGTTGGTTTGTTGGTTTGTTGGCTTGTTGTTTACTTAGTTTGTTGGTTTTTTGGCATGTTGGTTTGTTGGTTTGTTGGTTTGTTGGTTTGTTGGTTTATTTGTTTGTTGGTTTGTTGGTTTGTTGGTTTGTTGGTTTATTTGTTTGTTGGTTTGTTGGCTTGTTGGTTTGTTGGTTTGTTGGCTTGTTGGCTTGTTGTTTTGTTGGTTTGTTGGTTTGTTGGTTTGTTGGTTTGTTGGTTTGTTGGTTTGTTGGTTTGTTGGTTTGTTGGTTTGGTGGTTTGGTGGTTTGTTGGTTTGTTGGCTTGTTGGTTTGTTGGTTTGTTGGCTTGTTGGTTTGTTGGTTTGTTGGTTTGTGGGTTTGTGGGTTTATTGGCTTGTTGGTTTGTTGGTTTGTTGGCTTGTTGGTTTGTTGGTTTGTTGGTTTGTTGGCTTGTTGGCTTGTTGGTTTGTTGGTTTGTTGTCTTGTTGGTTTGTTGGTTTGTTGGCTTGTTGGCTTGTTGCTTTGTTCGTTTGATAGTTTGTTGGTTTGTTGGTTTTTTGGTTTGTGTGTTTGTTGGTTTGTTGACTTGCTGGCTTGTTGGTTTGTTGGTTTGTTGGCTTGTTGGTTTGTTGGTTTGTTGGCTTGTTGGTTTGTTGGTTTTTTGGTTTGTTGGTTTATTTGTTTGTTGGTTTGTTGGCTTGTTGGTTTGTTGGTTTGTTGGTTTGTTGGTTTGTTGGCTTGTTGGTTTGTTGGTTTGTTGGTTTTTTGGTTTGTTGGTTTGTTGGTTTGTTGGTTTGTTGGTTTGTTGGTTTATTTGTTTGTTGGTTTGTAGGCTTGTTGGTTTGTTGGTTTGTTGGTTTGTTGGCTTGTTGGCTTGTTGGTTTGTTGGTTTGTTGGCTTGTTGGCTTGTTGGTTTGTTAGTTTGTTGGTTTGTTGGTTTGTTGCTTTGTTGGTTTGTTGGTTTGTTGGCTTGTTGGCTTGTTGGTTTGTTAGTTTGTTGGCTTTTTGGTTACTTGGTTTGTTGGTTTGTTGGTTTTTTTGTTTGTTGGTTTATTTGTTTGTTGGTTTGTTGGCTTGTTGGTTTGTTGGTTTGTTGGTTTGTTGGTTTGTTGGTTTGTTGGTTTGTTGGTTTGTTGGTTTGTTGGTTTGTTCGCTTGTTGGTTTGTTGGTTTGTTGGTTTGTTGGTTTGTTGGTTTATTTGTTTGTTGGTTTGTTGGCTTGTTGGCTTGTTGGTTTGTTGGTTTGTTGGCTTGTTGGTTTGTTGGCTTGTTGGCTTGTTGGTTTGTTGGTTTGTTGGTTTGTTGGTTTGTTGGTTTTTTGGTTTGTTGGTTTATTTGTTTATTGGTTTGTTGGCTTGTTGGTTTGTTGGTTTGTTGGTTTGTTGGTTTGTTGGTTTGTTGGCTTGTTGGTTTGTTGGTTTGTTGGTTTGTTGTCTTGTTGGCTTGTTAGTTTGTTGGTTTGTTGGCTTGTTGGTTTGTTGGTTTGTTGGCTTGTTTGCTTGTTGCTTTGTTCGTTTGATGGTTTGTTGGTTTGTTAGTTTTTTGGTTTTTTGGTTTGTTGGTTTGTTGGCTTGTTGGCTTGTTGGTTTGTTGGTTTTTTTGGCTTGCTGGTTTGTTAGTTTGTTGGCTTACTGGCTTGTTGGTTTGTTGGTTTGTTGGTTTGTTGGTTTGTTGGTTTGTTGGTTTGTTGGTTTGTTGGTTTATTTGTTTGTTGGTTTGTTGGCATGTTGGTTTGTTGGTTTGTTGGTTTGGTGGCTTGTTAGTTTGTTGGTTTGTTGGTTTTTTGGTTTGTTGGTTTGTTGGTTTTGGGGTTTGTTGGTTTGTTGGTTTATTTGTTTGTTGGTTTGTTGGCTTGTTGGTTTGTTGGTTTGTTGGCTTGTTGGTTTGTTGGTTTGTTGGCTTGTTGGCTTGTTGGTTTGTTGGTTTGTTGGCTTGTTGGTTACTTAGTTTGTTGGTTTTTTGGCATGTTGGTTTGTTGGTTTGTTGGTTTGTTGGTTTGTTGGTTTATTTGTTTGTTGGTTTGTTGGTTTGTTGGTTTGTTGGTTTATTTGTTTGTTGGTTTGTTGGCTTGTTGGTTTGTTGGTTTGTTGGCTTGTTGTTTTGTTGGTTTGTTGGTTTGTTGGTTTGTTGGTTTGTTGGTTTGTTGGTTTGTTGGTTTGTTGGTTTGTTGGTTTGGTGGTTTGGTGGTTTGTTGGTTTGTTGGCTTGTTGGTTTGTTGGTTTGTTGGCTTGTTGGTTTGTTGGTTTGTTGGTTTGTGGGTTTGTGGGTTTATTGGCTTGTTGGTTTGTTGGTTTGTTGGCTTGTTGGTTTGTTGGTTTGTTGGTTTGTTGGCTTGTTGGCTTGTTGGTTTGTTGGTTTGTTGTCTTGTTGGTTTGTTGGTTTTTTGGTTTGTTGGTTTATTTGTTTGTTGGTTTGTTGGCTTGTTGGTTTGTTGGTTTGTTGGTTTGTTGGTTTGTTGGCTTGTTGGTTTGTTGGTTTGTTGGTTTTTTGGTTTGTTGGTTTGTTGGTTTGTTGGTTTGTTGGTTTGTTGGTTTATTTGTTTGTTGGTTTGTTGGCTTGTTGGTTTGTTGGTTTGTTGGTTTGTTGGCTTGTTGATTTGTTGGTTTGTTGGCTTGTTGGTTTGTTGGTTTGTTGGTTTGTGGGTTTGTGGGTTTATTGGCTTGTTGGTTTGTTGGTTTGTTGGCTTGTTGGCTTGTTGGTTTGTTGGTTTGTTGGTTTGTTGGTTTGTTGGTTTGTTGGTTTGTTGGTTTGGTGGTTTGGTGGTTTGGTGGTTTGTTGGTTTGTTGGCTTGTTGGTTTGTTGGTTTGTTGGCTTGTTGGTTTGTTGGTTTGTTGGTTTGTGGGTTTGTGGGTTTATTGGCTTGTTGGTTTGTTGGTTTGTTGGCTTGTTGGCTTGTTGGTTTGTTGGTTTGTTGGTTTGTTGGCTTGTTGGTTTGTTGGTTTATTGGTTTGTTGGTTTGTTGGCTTGTTGGCTTATTGGTTTGTTGGTTTGTTAGCTTGTTGGTTACTTAGTTTGTTGGTTTGTTGGCATGTTGGTTTGTTAGTTTGTTGGTTTGTTGGTTTGTTGCTTTGTTGGTTTGTTGGTTTGTTGGCTTGTTGGCTTGTTGGTTTGTTGGCTTGTTGGTTTGTTAGTTTGTTGGCTTTTTGGTTACTTGGTTTATTGGTTTGTTGGCTTGTTGGCTTGTTGGTTTGTTGGCTTGTTGGTTTGTTAGTTTGTTGGTTTGTTGGCTTGTTGGCTTGTTGGTTTGTTGGTTTGTTGGTTTGTTGGTTTGTTGGTTTGTTGATTTGTTGGTTTGTTGGTTTGTTGGTTTTTTGGTTTTTTGGTTTGTTTGTTTGTTGGTTTGTTGTCTTGTTGGTTTGTTGGTTTGTTGGCTTGTTGGCTTGTTGGTTTGTTGGTTTGTTGGCTTGTTGGCTTGTTGGTTTGTTAGTTTGTTGGTTTGTTGGTTTGTTGCTTTGTTGGGTTGTTGGTTTGTTGGCTCGTTGGCTTGTTGGTTTGTTAGTTTGTTGGCTTTTTGGTTACTTGGTTTGTTGGTTTGTTGGTTTTTTTGTTTGTTGGTTTATTTGTTTGTTGGTTTGTTGGCTTATTGGTTTGTTGGTTTGTTGGTTTGTTGGTTTGTTCGCTTGTTGGTTTGTTGGTTTGTTGGTTTGTTGGTTTGTTGGTTTATTTGTTTGTTGGTTTTTTGGTTTGTTGGTTTGTTGGTTTTGGGGTTTGTTGGTTTGTTGGTTTATTTGTTTGTTGGTTTGTTGGCTTGTTGGTTTGTTGGTTTGTTGGTTTGTTGGCTTGTTGGTTTGTTGGTTTGTTGGCTTGTTGGCTTGTTGGTTTGTTGGTTTGTTGGCTTGTTGGTTACTTAGTTTGTTGGTTTTTTGGCATGTTGGTTTGTTGGTTTGTTGGTTTGTTGGTTTGTTGGTTTATTTGTTTGTTGGTTTGTTGGTTTGTTGGTTTGTTGGTTTATTTGTTTGTTGGTTTGTTGGCTTGTTGGTTTGTTGGTTTGTTGGCTTGTTGGCTTGTTGTTTTGTTGGTTTGTTGGTTTGTTGGTTTGTTGGTTTGTTGGTTTGTTGGTTTGTTGGTTTGTTGGTTTGTTGGTTTGTTGGTTTGTTGGTTTGGTGGTTTGGTGGTTTGGTGGATTGTTGGTTTGTTGGCTTGTTGGTTTGTTGGTTTGTTGGCTTGTTGGTTTGTTGGTTTGTTGGTTTGTGGGTTTGTTGGTTTGTTGGTTTGTGGGTTTGTGGGTTTATTGGCTTGTTGGTTTGTTGGTTTGTTGGCTTGTTGGTTTGTTGGTTTGTTGGTTTGTTGGTTTGTTGTCTTGTTGGTTTGTTGGTTTGTTGGCTTGTTGGCTTGTTGCTTTGTTCGTTTGATAGTTTGTTGGTTTGTTGGTTTTTTGGTTTGTGTGTTTGTTGGTTTGTTGACTTGCTGGCTTGTTGGTTTGTTGGTTTGTTGGCTTGTTGGTTTGTTGGTTTGTTGGCTTGTTGGTTTGTTGGTTTTTTGGTTTGTTGGTTTATTTGTTTGTTGGTTTGTTGGCTTGTTGGTTTGTTGGTTTGTTGGTTTGTTGGTTTGTTGGCTTGTTGGTTTGTTGGTTTGTTGGTTTTTTGGTTTGTTGGTTTGTTGGTTTGTTGGTTTGTTGGTTTGTTGGTTTATTTGTTTGTTGGTTTGTTGGCTTGTTGGTTTGTTGGTTTGTTGGTTTGTTGGTTTGTTGGCTTGTTGATTTGTTGGTTTGTTGGCTTGTTGGTTTGTTGGTTTGTTGGTTTGTGGGTTTGTGGGTTTATTGGCTTGTTGGTTTGTTGGTTTGTTGGCTTGTTGGCTTGTTGGTTTGTTGGTTTGTTGGTTTGTTGGTTTGTTGGTTTGTTGGTTTGGTGGTTTGGTGGTTTGTTGGTTTGTTGGCTTGTTGGTTTGTTGGTTTGTTGGCTTGTTGGTTTGTTGGTTTGTTGGTTTGTGGGTTTGTGGGTTTATTGGCTTGTTGGTTTGTTGGTTTGTTGGCTTGTTGGCTTGTTGGTTTGTTGGTTTGTTGGTTTGTTGGCTTGTTGGTTTGTTGGTTTATTGGTTTGTTGGTTTGTTGGCTTGTTGGCTTGTTGGTTTGTTGGTTTGTTAGCTTGTTGGTTACTTAGTTTGTTGGTTTGTTGGCATGTTGGTTTGTTAGTTTGTTGGTTTGTTGGTTTGTTGCTTTGTTGGTTTGTTGGTTTATTGGCTTGTTGGCTTGTTGGTTTGTTGGCTTGTTGGTTTGTTAGTTTGTTGGTTTGTTGGGTTGTTGGCTTGTTGGTTTGTTGGTTTGTTGGTTTGTTGGTTTGTTGGTTTGTTGGTTTGTTGGTTTGTTGGTTTGTTGGTTTTTTGGTTTTTTGGTTTGTTTGTTTGTTGGTTTGTTGACTTGTTGGTTTGTTGGTTTGTTGGCTTGTTGGCTTGTTGGTTTGTTGGTTTGTTGGCTTGTTGGCTTGTTGGTTTGTTAGTTTGTTGGTTTGTTGGTTTGTTGCTTTGTTGGTTTGTTGGTTTGTTGGCTTGTTGGCTTGTTGGTTTGTTAGTTTGTTGGCTTTTTGGTTACTTGGTTTGTTGGTTTGTTGGTTTTTTTGTTTGTTGGTTTATTTGTTTGTTGGTTTGTTGGCTTGTTGGTTTGTTGGTTTGTTGGTTTGTTGGTTTGTTCGCTTGTTGGTTTGTTGGTTTGTTGGTTTGTTGGTTTGTTGGTTTATTTGTTTGTTGGTTTGTTGGCTTGTTGGCTTGTTGGTTTGTTGGTTTGTTGGCTTGTTGGTTTGTTGGCTTGTTGGCTTGTTGGTTTGTTGGTTTGTTGGTTTGTTGGTTTGTTGGTTTGTTGGTTTTTTGGTTTGTTGGGTTATTTGTTTATTGGTTTGTTGGCTTGTTGGTTTGTTGGTTTGTTGGTTTGTTGGTTTGTTGGTTTGTTGGCTTGTTGGTTTGTTGGTTTGTTGGTTTGTTGTCTTGTTGGCTTGTTAGTTTGTTGGTTTGTTGGCTTGTTGGTTTGTTGGTTTGTTGGCTTGTTTGCTTGTTGCTTTGTTCGTTTGATGGTTTGTTGGTTTGTTAGTTTTTTGGTTTTTTGGTTTGTTGGTTTGTTGGCTTGTTGGCTTGTTGGTTTGTTGGTTTTTTTGGCTTGCTGGTTTGTTAGTTTGTTGGTTTGTTGATTTTTTGGTTTGTTGGTTTGTTGGTTTTGGGGTTTGTTGGTTTGTTGGTTTATTTGTTTGTTGGTTTGTTGGCTTGTTGGTTTGTTGGTTTGTTGGTTTGTTGGCTTGTTGGTTTGTTGGTTTGTTGGCTTGTTGGCTTGTTAGTTTGTTGGTTTGTTGGTTTGTTGGTTTGTTGGTTTGTTGGTTTGTTGGTTTGGTGGTTTGGTGGTTTGGTGGTTTGTTGGTTTGTTGGCTTGTTGGTTTGTTGGTTTGTTGGCTTGTTGGTTTGTTGGTTTGTTGGTTTGTGGGTTTGTGGGTTTATTGGCTTGTTGGTTTGTTGGTTTGTTGGCTTGTTGGCTTGTTGGTTTGTTGGTTTGTTGGTTTGTTGGCTTGTTGGTTTGTTGGTTTATTGGTTTGTTGGTTTGTTGGCTTGTTGGCTTATTGGTTTGTTGGTTTGTTAGCTTGTTGGTTACTTAGTTTGTTGGTTTGTTGGCATGTTGGTTTGTTAGTTTGTTGGTTTGTTGGTTTGTTGCTTTGTTGGTTTGTTGGTTTGTTGGCTTGTTGGCTTGTTGGTTTGTTGGCTTGTTGGTTTGTTAGTTTGTTGGCTTTTTGGTTACTTGGTTTATTGGTTTGTTGGCTTGTTGGCTTGTTGGTTTGTTGGCTTGTTGGTTTGTTAGTTTGTTGGTTTGTTGGCTTGTTGGCTTGTTGGTTTGTTGGTTTGTTGGTTTGTTGGTTTGTTGGTTTGTTGATTTGTTGGTTTGTTGGTTTGTTGGTTTTTTGGTTTTTTGGTTTGTTTGTTTGTTGGTTTGTTGTCTTGTTGGTTTGTTGGTTTGTTGGCTTGTTGGCTTGTTGGTTTGTTGGTTTGTTGGCTTGTTGGCTTGTTGGTTTGTTAGTTTGTTGGTTTGTTGGTTTGTTGCTTTGTTGGGTTGTTGGTTTGTTGGCTTGTTGGCTTGTTGGTTTGTTAGTTTGTTGGCTTTTTGGTTACTTGGTTTGTTGGTTTGTTGGTTTTTTTGTTTGTTGGTTTATTTGTTTGTTGGTTTGTTGGCTTATTGGTTTGTTGGTTTGTTGGTTTGTTGGTTTGTTCGCTTGTTGGTTTGTTGGTTTGTTGGTTTGTTGGTTTGTTGGTTTATTTGTTTGTTGGTTTTTTGGTTTGTTGGTTTGTTGGTTTTGGGGTTTGTTGGTTTGTTGGTTTATTTGTTTGTTGGTTTGTTGGCTTGTTGGTTTGTTGGTTTGTTGGTTTGTTGGCTTGTTGGTTTGTTGGTTTGTTGGCTTGTTGGCTTGTTGGTTTGTTGGTTTGTTGGCTTGTTGGTTACTTAGTTTGTTGGTTTTTTGGCATGTTGGTTTGTTGGTTTGTTGGTTTGTTGGTTTGTTGGTTTATTTGTTTGTTGGTTTGTTGGTTTGTTGGTTTGTTGGTTTATTTGTTTGTTGGTTTGTTGGCTTGTTGGTTTGTTGGTTTGTTGGCTTGTTGGCTTGTTGTTTTGTTGGTTTGTTGGTTTGTTGGTTTGTTGGTTTGTTGGTTTGTTGGTTTGTTGGTTTGTTGGTTTGTTGGTTTGTTGGTTTGTTGGTTTGGTGGTTTGGTGGTTTGGTGGATTGTTGGTTTGTTGGCTTGTTGGTTTGTTGGTTTGTTGGCTTGTTGGTTTGTTGGTTTGTTGGTTTGTGGGTTTGTTGGTTTGTTGGTTTGTGGGTTTGTGGGTTTATTGGCTTGTTGGTTTGTTGGTTTGTTGGCTTGTTGGTTTGTTGGTTTGTTGGTTTGTTGGTTTGTTGTCTTGTTGGTTTGTTGGTTTGTTGGCTTGTTGGCTTGTTGCTTTGTTCGTTTGATAGTTTGTTGGTTTGTTGGTTTTTTGGTTTGTGTGTTTGTTGGTTTGTTGACTTGCTGGCTTGTTGGTTTGTTGGTTTGTTGGCTTGTTGGTTTGTTGGTTTGTTGGCTTGTTGGTTTGTTGGTTTTTTGGTTTGTTGGTTTATTTGTTTGTTGGTTTGTTGGCTTGTTGGTTTGTTGGTTTGTTGGTTTGTTGGTTTGTTGGCTTGTTGGTTTGTTGGTTTGTTGGTTTTTTGGTTTGTTGGTTTGTTGGTTTGTTGGTTTGTTGGTTTGTTGGTTTATTTGTTTGTTGGTTTGTTGGCTTGTTGGTTTGTTGGTTTGTTGGTTTGTTGGTTTGTTGGCTTGTTGATTTGTTGGTTTGTTGGCTTGTTGGTTTGTTGGTTTGTTGGTTTGTGGGTTTGTGGGTTTATTGGCTTGTTGGTTTGTTGGTTTGTTGGCTTGTTGGCTTGTTGGTTTGTTGGTTTGTTGGTTTGTTGGTTTGTTGGTTTGTTGGTTTGGTGGTTTGGTGGTTTGTTGGTTTGTTGGCTTGTTGGTTTGTTGGTTTGTTGGCTTGTTGGTTTGTTGGTTTGTTGGTTTGTGGGTTTGTGGGTTTATTGGCTTGTTGGTTTGTTGGTTTGTTGGCTTGTTGGCTTGTTGGTTTGTTGGTTTGTTGGTTTGTTGGCTTGTTGGTTTGTTGGTTTATTGGTTTGTTGGTTTGTTGGCTTGTTGGCTTGTTGGTTTGTTGGTTTGTTAGCTTGTTGTTTACTTAGTTTGTTGGTTTGTTGGCATGTTGGTTTGTTAGTTTGTTGGTTTGTTGGTTTGTTGCTTTGTTGGTTTGTTGGTTTATTGGCTTGTTGGCTTGTTGGTTTGTTGGCTTGTTGGTTTGTTAGTTTGTTGGTTTGTTGGGTTGTTGGCTTGTTGGTTTGTTGGTTTGTTGGTTTGTTGGTTTGTTGGTTTGTTGGTTTGTTGGTTTGTTGGTTTGTTGGTTTTTTGGTTTTTTGGTTTGTTTGTTTGTTGGTTTGTTGACTTGTTGGTTTGTTGGTTTGTTGGCTTGTTGGCTTGTTGGTTTGTTGGTTTGTTGGCTTGTTGGCTTGTTGGTTTGTTAGTTTGTTGGTTTGTTGGTTTGTTGCTTTGTTGGTTTGTTGGTTTGTTGGCTTGTTGGCTTGTTGGTTTGTTAGTTTGTTGGCTTTTTGGTTACTTGGTTTGTTGGTTTGTTGGTTTTTTTGTTTGTTGGTTTATTTGTTTGTTGGTTTGTTGGCTTGTTGGTTTGTTGGTTTGTTGGTTTGTTGGTTTGTTCGCTTGTTGGTTTGTTGGTTTGTTGGTTTGTTGGTTTGTTGGTTTATTTGTTTGTTGGTTTGTTGGCTTGTTGGCTTGTTGGTTTGTTGGTTTGTTGGCTTGTTGGTTTGTTGGCTTGTTGGCTTGTTGGTTTGTTGGTTTGTTGGTTTGTTGGTTTGTTGGTTTGTTGGTTTTTTGGTTTGTTGGGTTATTTGTTTATTGGTTTGTTGGCTTGTTGGTTTGTTGGTTTGTTGGTTTGTTGGTTTGTTGGTTTGTTGGCTTGTTGGTTTGTTGGTTTGTTGGTTTGTTGTCTTGTTGGCTTGTTAGTTTGTTGGTTTGTTGGCTTGTTGGTTTGTTGGTTTGTTGGCTTGTTTGCTTGTTGCTTTGTTCGTTTGATGGTTTGTTGGTTTGTTAGTTTTTTGGTTTTTTGGTTTGTTGGTTTGTTGGCTTGTTGGCTTGTTGGTTTGTTGGTTTTTTTGGCTTGCTGGTTTGTTAGTTTGTTGGTTTGTTGATTTTTTGGTTTGTTGGTTTGTTGGTTTTGGGGTTTGTTGGTTTGTTGGTTTATTTGTTTGTTGGTTTGTTGGCTTGTTGGTTTGTTGGTTTGTTGGTTTGTTGGCTTGTTGGTTTGTTGGTTTGTTGGCTTGTTGGCTTGTTAGTTTGTTGGTTTGTTGGCTTGTTGGTTACTTAGTTTGTTGGTTTTTTGGCATGTTGGTTTGTTGGTTTGTTGGTTTGTTGGTTTGTTGGTTTATTTGTTTGTTGGTTTGTTGGTTTGTTGGTTTGTTGGTTTATTTGTTTGTTGGTTTGTTGGCTTGTTGGTTTGTTGGTTTGTTGGCTTGTTGGCTTGTTGTTTTGTTGGTTTGTTTGTTTGTTGGTTTGTTGGTTTGTTGGTTTGTTGGTTTGTTGGTTTGTTGGTTTGTTGGTTTGGTGGTTTGGTGGTTTGGTGGTTTGTTGGTTTGTTGGCTTGTTGGTTTGTTGGTTTGTTGGCTTGTTGGTTTGTTGGTTTGTTGGTTTGTGGGTTTGTGGGTTTATTGGCTTGTTGGTTTGTTGGTTTGTTGGCTTGTTGGTTTGTTGGTTTGTTGGTTTGTTGGCTTGTTGGCTTGTTGGTTTGTTGGTTTGTTGTCTTGTTGGTTTGTTGGTTTGTTGGCTTGTTGGCTTGTTGCTTTGTTCGTTTGATAGTTTGTTGGTTTGTTGGTTTTTTGGTTTGTGTGTTTGTTGGTTTGTTGACTTGCTGGCTTGTTGGTTTGTTGGTTTGTTGGCTTGTTGGTTTGTTGGTTTGTTGGCTTGTTGGTTTGTTGGTTTTTTGGTTTGTTGGTTTATTTGTTTGTTGGTTTGTTGGCTTGTTGGTTTGTTGGTTTGTTGGTTTGTTGGTTTGTTGGCTTGTTGGTTTGTTGGTTTGTTGGTTTTTTGGTTTGTTGGTTTGTTGGTTTGTTGGTTTGTTGGTTTGTTGGTTTATTTGTTTGTTGGTTTGTTGGCTTGTTGGTTTGTTGGTTTGTTGGTTTGTTGGCTTGTTGATTTGTTGGTTTGTTGGCTTGTTGGCTTGTTGGTTTGTTGGTTTGTTGGCTTGTTGGTTACTTAGTTTGTTGGTTTGTTGGCATGTTGGTTTGTTGGTTTGTTGGTTTGTTGGTTCGTTGGCTTGTTGGTTTGTTGGTTTGTTGGGTTGTTGGCTTGTTGGTTTGTTGGTTTGTTGGTTTGTTGGCTTGTTGGTTTGTTGGTTTGTTCGCTTGTTGGTTTGCTAGGTTGTTGGTTTGTTGGTTTGTTGGTTTGTTGCTTTGTTGGTTTGTTGGTTTGTTGGCTTGTTGGCTTGTTGGTTTGTTGGTTTGTTGGCTTGTTGGCTTGTTGGTTTGTTAGTTTGTTGGCTTTTTGGTTACTTGGTTTATTGGTTTGTTGGCTTGTTGGCTTGTTGGTTTGTTGGCTTGTTGGTTTGTTAGTTTGTTGGTTTGTTGGCTTGTTGGCGTGTTGGTTTGTTGGTTTGTTGGTTTTATGGTTTGTTGGTTTGTTGGTTTGTAGGTTTGTTGGTTTTTTGGTTTTTTGGTTTGTTGGTTTGTTGGTTTGTTGACCTGTTGGTTTGTTGGTTTGTTGGCTTGTTGGCTTGTTGGTTTGTTGGTTTGTTGGCTTGTTGGCTTGTTGGTTTGTTGGTTTGTTGGTTTGTTGGTTTGTTGCTTTGTTGGTTTGTTGGTTTGTTGGCTTGTTGGCTTGTTGGTTTGTTAGTTTGTTGGCTTTTTGGTTACTTGGTGTGTTGGTTTGTTGGTTTTTTGGTTTATTGGTTTATTTGTATGTTGGTTTGTTGGCTTGTTGGTTTGTTGGTTTGTTGGTTTGTTGGTTTGTTGGTTTGTTGGTTTGTTGGTTTGTTTGTTTGTTGGTTTGTTGGCTTGTTGGCTTGTTGGTTTGTTGGTTTATTTGTTTGTTGGTTTGTTGGCTTGTTGGTTTGTTGGTTTGTTGGTTTGTTGGTTTGTTGGTTTGTTGGTTTGTTGGTTTGTTGGTTTGTTGGTTTGTTGGTTTGTTGGTTTGTTGGTTTATTGGTTTGTTGGTTTGTTGTTTTATTTGTTTGTTGGTTTGTTGGTTTATTAGTTTGTTGGTTTGTTGGTTTGTTGGTTTATTTGTTTGTTGGTTTGCTGGTTTGTAGGTTTGTTGGTTTGTTGGTTTGTTGGTTTGTTAGTTTTTTGGTTTGTTGGTTTTTCGGTTTGTTGGTTTGTTAGTTTGTTGGTTTGTTGGTTTGTTGGTTTGTTGGTTTGTTGGGGTATTTGTTTGTTGGTTTGTTGGCTTGTTGGTTTGTTGGTTTGTTGGTTTGTTGGTTTGTTGGCTTGTTGGTTTGTTGGTTTGTTGGCTTGTTGGCTTGTTGGTTTGTTGGTTTGTTGGCTTGTTGGCTTGTTGGTTTGTTGGTTTGTTGGTTTTTTTGGTTTGTTGGTTTGTTGGTTTGTTGGTTTGTTGGTTTGTTGGTTTGTTGGTTTGTTGGTGTATTTGTTTGTTGGTTTGTTGGCTTGTTGGTTTGTTGGTTTGTTGGTTTGTTGGCTTGTTGGTTTGTTGGTTTGTTGGCTTGTTGGCTTGTTGCTTTGTTGGTTTGTTGGTTTGTTGGCTTGTTGGCTTGTTGGTTTGTTAGTTTGTTGGCTTTTTGGTTACTTGGTTTGTTGGTTTGTTGGTTTGCTGGTTTGTTGGCTTGTTGGTTTGTTGGTTTGTTGGCTTGTTGGTTTGTTGGTTTGTTGGTTTGTTGGTTTGTTGGTTTGTTGGTTTGTTGGTTTGTTTGTTTGTTGGCTTGTTGGTTTGTTGGCTTGTTGGTTTGTTGGCTTGTTGGTTTGTTAGTTTGTTGGCTTTTTGGTTACTTGGTTTGTTGGTTTGTTGGTTTGCTGGTTTGTTGGCTTGTTGGTTTGTTGGTTTGTTGGCTTGTTGGTTTGTTGGTTTGTTGGTTTGTTGGTTTGTTGGTTTGTTGGTTTGTTGGCTTGTTGGCTTGTTGCTTTGTTGGTTGTTGGTTTGTTGGCTTGTTGGTTTGTTGGTTTGTTGGTTTGTTGGTTTGTTGGCTTGTTGGTTTGTTGGTTTGTTGGCTTGTTGGCTTGTTGGTTTGTTGGTTTGTTGGCTTGTTGGCTTGTTGGTTTGTTGGTTTGTTGGTTTTTTTGGTTTGTTGGTTTGTTGGTTTGTTGGTTTGTTGGTTTGTTGGTTTGTTGGTTTGTTGGTGTATTTATTTGTTGGTTTGTTGGCTTGTTGGCTTGTTGGTTTGTTGGTTTGTTGGTTTGTTGGCTTGTTGGCTTGTTGCTTTGTTGGTTTGTTGGTTTGTTGGCTTGTTGGCTTGTTGGTTTGTTAGTTTGTTGGCTTTTTGGTTACTTGGTTTGTTGGTTTGTTGGTTTGCTGGTTTGTTGGCTTGTTGGTTTGTTGGTTTGTTGGCTTGTTGGTTTGTTGGTTTGTTGGTTTGTTGGTTTGTTGGTTTGTTGGTTTGTTGGTTTGTTGGTTTGTTTGTTTGTTGGCTTGTTGGTTTGTTGGCTTGTTGGTTTGTTGGCTTGTTGGTTTGTTAGTTTGTTGGCTTTTTGGTTACTTGGTTTGTTGGTTTGTTGGTTTGCTGGTTTGTTGGCTTGTTGGTTTGTTGGTTTGTTGGCTTGTTGGTTTGTTGGTTTGTTGGTTTGTTGGTTTGTTGGTTTGTTGGTTTGTTGGCTTGTTGGCTTGTTGCTTTGTTGGTTTGTTGGTTTGTTCGCTTGTTGGCTTGTTGGTTTGTTAGTTTGTTGGCTTTTTGGTTACTTGGTTTGTTGGTTTGTTGGTTTGCTGGTTTGTTGGCTTGTTGGTTTGTTGGTTTGTTAGCTTGTTGGTTTGTTGGTTTGTTGGTTTGTTGGTTTGTTCGTTTGTTGGTTTGTTTGTTTGTTGGTTTGTTCCCTTGTTGGTTCGTTGGTTTCTTGGTTTCTTGATTTGTTAGTTTGTTGGTTTGTTGGTTTGTTGGCTTGTTGTTTTGTTGGTTTGTTGGTTTTTTGGTTTGTTGGTTTGTTGGTTTTTTGGTTTGTTGGTTTATTGGTTTGTTGGTTTGTTGGTTTGTTGGTTTGTTGGTTTGTTTGCTTGTCGGTTTTTTGGTTTGTTGGTTTGTTGGTTTGTTGGTTTGTTGGTTTGTTGGTTTGTTGGTTTGTTGGTTTGTTGGTTTGTTGGTTTGGTAATTTGTTGGTTTGTTAGTTTGTTGGTTTGTTAGTTTGTTGGTTTGTTGGTTTGTTGGTTTTTTGGTTTGCTGGTTTGTTGGTTTCTTGGTTCGTTGGTTTGTTGGCTTGTTGGTTTGTTGGTTTGTTGGTTTCTTAGTTTGTAGGTTTGTTGGTTTGTTCATTTGTTGGTTTGTTGGTTTGTTGTTTTGTAAGCTTGTTGGTTTTTGGGTTTGTTGGTTTTTTGGTTTGTTGGTTTGTTGGTTTGTTGGTTTGTTGGTTTGTTGGTTTGTTGGTTTGTGGGTTTGTTGGTTTGTTGGTTTGTGGGTTTGTGGGTTTATTGGCTTGTTGGTTTGTTGGTTTGTTGGCTTGTTGGTTTGTTGGTTTGTTGGTTTGTTGGTTTGTTGTCTTGTTGGTTTGTTGGTTTGTTGGCTTGTTGGCTTGTTGCTTTGTTCGTTTGATAGTTTGTTGGTTTGTTGGTTTTTTGGTTTGTGTGTTTGTTGGTTTGTTGACTTGCTGGCTTGTTGGTTTGTTGGTTTGTTGGCTTGTTGGTTTGTTGGTTTGTTGGCTTGTTGGTTTGTTGGTTTTTTGGTTTGTTGGTTTATTTGTTTGTTGGTTTGTTGGCTTGTTGGTTTGTTGGTTTGTTGGTTTGTTGGTTTGTTGGCTTGTTGGTTTGTTGGTTTGTTGGTTTTTTGGTTTGTTGGTTTGTTGGTTTGTTGGTTTGTTGGTTTGTTGGTTTATTTGTTTGTTGGTTTGTTGGCTTGTTGGTTTGTTGGTTTGTTGGTTTGTTGGTTTGTTGGCTTGTTGATTTGTTGGTTTGTTGGCTTGTTGGTTTGTTGGTTTGTTGGTTTGTGGGTTTGTGGGTTTATTGGCTTGTTGGTTTGTTGGTTTGTTGGCTTGTTGGCTTGTTGGTTTGTTGGTTTGTTGGTTTGTTGGTTTGTTGGTTTGTTGGTTTGGTGGTTTGGTGGTTTGTTGGTTTGTTGGCTTGTTGGTTTGTTGGTTTGTTGGCTTGTTGGTTTGTTGGTTTGTTGGTTTGTGGGTTTGTGGGTTTATTGGCTTGTTGGTTTGTTGGTTTGTTGGCTTGTTGGCTTGTTGGTTTGTTGGTTTGTTGGTTTGTTGGCTTGTTGGTTTGTTGGTTTATTGGTTTGTTGGTTTGTTGGCTTGTTGGCTTGTTGGTTTGTTGGTTTGTTAGCTTGTTGGTTACTTAGTTTGTTGGTTTGTTGGCATGTTGGTTTGTTAGTTTGTTGGTTTGTTGGTTTGTTGCTTTGTTGGTTTGTTGGTTTATTGGCTTGTTGGCTTGTTGGTTTGTTGGCTTGTTGGTTTGTTAGTTTGTTGGTTTGTTGGGTTGTTGGCTTGTTGGTTTGTTGGTTTGTTGGTTTGTTGGTTTGTTGGTTTGTTGGTTTGTTGGTTTGTTGGTTTGTTGGTTTTTTGGTTTTTTGGTTTGTTTGTTTGTTGGTTTGTTGACTTGTTGGTTTGTTGGTTTGTTGGCTTGTTGGCTTGTTGGTTTGTTGGTTTGTTGGCTTGTTGGCTTGTTGGTTTGTTAGTTTGTTGGTTTGTTGGTTTGTTGCTTTGTTGGTTTGTTGGTTTGTTGGCTTGTTGGCTTGTTGGTTTGTTAGTTTGTTGGCTTTTTGGTTACTTGGTTTGTTGGTTTGTTGGTTTTTTTGTTTGTTGGTTTATTTGTTTGTTGGTTTGTTGGCTTGTTGGTTTGTTGGTTTGTTGGTTTGTTGGTTTGTTCGCTTGTTGGTTTGTTGGTTTGTTGGTTTGTTGGTTTGTTGGTTTATTTGTTTGTTGGTTTGTTGGCTTGTTGGCTTGTTGGTTTGTTGGTTTGTTGGCTTGTTGGTTTGTTGGCTTGTTGGCTTGTTGGTTTGTTGGTTTGTTGGTTTGTTGGTTTGTTGGTTTGTTGGTTTTTTGGTTTGTTGGGTTATTTGTTTATTGGTTTGTTGGCTTGTTGGTTTGTTGGTTTGTTGGTTTGTTGGTTTGTTGGTTTGTTGGCTTGTTGGTTTGTTGGTTTGTTGGTTTGTTGTCTTGTTGGCTTGTTAGTTTGTTGGTTTGTTGGCTTGTTGGTTTGTTGGTTTGTTGGCTTGTTTGCTTGTTGCTTTGTTCGTTTGATGGTTTGTTGGTTTGTTAGTTTTTTGGTTTTTTGGTTTGTTGGTTTGTTGGCTTGTTGGCTTGTTGGTTTGTTGGTTTTTTTGGCTTGCTGGTTTGTTAGTTTGTTGGTTTGTTGATTTTTTGGTTTGTTGGTTTGTTGGTTTTGGGGTTTGTTGGTTTGTTGGTTTATTTGTTTGTTGGTTTGTTGGCTTGTTGGTTTGTTGGTTTGTTGGTTTGTTGGCTTGTTGGTTTGTTGGTTTGTTGGCTTGTTGGCTTGTTAGTTTGTTGGTTTGTTGGCTTGTTGGTTACTTAGTTTGTTGGTTTTTTGGCATGTTGGTTTGTTGGTTTGTTGGTTTGTTGGTTTGTTGGTTTATTTGTTTGTTGGTTTGTTGGTTTGTTGGTTTGTTGGTTTATTTGTTTGTTGGTTTGTTGGCTTGTTGGTTTGTTGGTTTGTTGGCTTGTTGGCTTGTTGTTTTGTTGGTTTGTTGGTTTGTTGGTTTGTTGGTTTGTTGGTTTGTTGGTTTGTTGGTTTGTTGGTTTGTTGGTTTGGTGGTTTGGTGGTTTGGTGGTTTGTTGGTTTGTTGGCTTGTTGGTTTGTTGGTTTGTTGGCTTGTTGGTTTGTTGGTTTGTTGGTTTGTGGGTTTGTGGGTTTATTGGCTTGTTGGTTTGTTGGTTTGTTGGCTTGTTGGTTTGTTGGTTTGTTGGTTTGTTGGCTTGTTGGCTTGTTGGTTTGTTGGTTTGTTGTCTTGTTGGTTTGTTGGTTTGTTGGCTTGTTGGCTTGTTGCTTTGTTCGTTTGATAGTTTGTTGGTTTGTTGGTTTTTTGGTTTGTGTGTTTGTTGGTTTGTTGACTTGCTGGCTTGTTGGTTTGTTGGTTTGTTGGCTTGTTGGTTTGTTGGTTTGTTGGCTTGTTGGTTTGTTGGTTTTTTGGTTTGTTGGTTTATTTGTTTGTTGGTTTGTTGGCTTGTTGGTTTGTTGGTTTGTTGGTTTGTTGGTTTGTTGGCTTGTTGGTTTGTTGGTTTGTTGGTTTTTTGGTTTGTTGGTTTGTTGGTTTGTTGGTTTGTTGGTTTGTTGGTTTATTTGTTTGTTGGTTTGTTGGCTTGTTGGTTTGTTGGTTTGTTGGTTTGTTGGCTTGTTGATTTGTTGGTTTGTTGGCTTGTTGGCTTGTTGGTTTGTTGGTTTGTTGGCTTGTTGGTTACTTAGTTTGTTGGTTTGTTGGCATGTTGGTTTGTTGGTTTGTTGGTTTGTTGGTTCGTTGGCTTGTTGGTTTGTTGGTTTGTTGGGTTGTTGGCTTGTTGGTTTGTTGGTTTGTTGGTTTGTTGGCTTGTTGGTTTGTTGGTTTGTTCGCTTGTTGGTTTGCTAGGTTGTTGGTTTGTTGGTTTGTTGGTTTGTTGCTTTGTTGGTTTGTTGGTTTGTTGGCTTGTTGGCTTGTTGGTTTGTTGGTTTGTTGGCTTGTTGGCTTGTTGGTTTGTTAGTTTGTTGGCTTTTTGGTTACTTGGTTTATTGGTTTGTTGGCTTGTTGGCTTGTTGGTTTGTTGGCTTGTTGGTTTGTTAGTTTGTTGGTTTGTTGGCTTGTTGGCGTGTTGGTTTGTTGGTTTGTTGGTTTTATGGTTTGTTGGTTTGTTGGTTTGTAGGTTTGTTGGTTTTTTGGTTTTTTGGTTTGTTGGTTTGTTGGTTTGTTGACCTGTTGGTTTGTTGGTTTGTTGGCTTGTTGGCTTGTTGGTTTGTTGGTTTGTTGGCTTGTTGGCTTGTTGGTTTGTTGGTTTGTTGGTTTGTTGGTTTGTTGCTTTGTTGGTTTGTTGGTTTGTTGGCTTGTTGGCTTGTTGGTTTGTTAGTTTGTTGGCTTTTTGGTTACTTGGTGTGTTGGTTTGTTGGTTTTTTGGTTTATTGGTTTATTTGTATGTTGGTTTGTTGGCTTGTTGGTTTGTTGGTTTGTTGGTTTGTTGGTTTGTTGGTTTGTTGGTTTGTTGGTTTGTTTGTTTGTTGGTTTGTTGGCTTGTTGGCTTGTTGGTTTGTTGGTTTATTTGTTTGTTGGTTTGTTGGCTTGTTGGTTTGTTGGTTTGTTGGTTTGTTGGTTTGTTGGTTTGTTGGTTTGTTGGTTTGTTGGTTTGTTGGTTTGTTGGTTTGTTGGTTTGTTGGTTTATTGGTTTGTTGGTTTGTTGGTTTATTTGTTTGTTGGTTTGTTGGTTTATTAGTTTGTTGGTTTGTTGGTTTGTTGGTTTATTTGTTTGTTGGTTTGCTGGTTTGTAGGTTTGTTGGTTTGTTGGTTTGTTGGTTTGTTAGTTTTTTGGTTTGTTGGTTTTTCGGTTTGTTGGTTTGTTAGTTTGTTGGTTTGTTGGTTTGTTGGTTTGTTGGTTTGTTGGGGTATTTGTTTGTTGGTTTGTTGGCTTGTTGGTTTGTTGGTTTGTTGGTTTGTTGGTTTGTTGGCTTGTTGGTTTGTTGGTTTGTTGGCTTGTTGGCTTGTTGGTTTGTTGGTTTGTTGGCTTGTTGGCTTGTTGGTTTGTTGGTTTGTTGGTTTTTTTGGTTTGTTGGTTTGTTGGTTTGTTGGTTTGTTGGTTTGTTGGTTTGTTGGTTTGTTGGTGTATTTGTTTGTTGGTTTGTTGGCTTGTTGGTTTGTTGGTTTGTTGGTTTGTTGGCTTGTTGGTTTGTTGGTTTGTTGGCTTGTTGGCTTGTTGCTTTGTTGGTTTGTTGGTTTGTTGGCTTGTTGGCTTGTTGGTTTGTTAGTTTGTTGGCTTTTTGGTTACTTGGTTTGTTGGTTTGTTGGTTTGCTGGTTTGTTGGCTTGTTGGTTTGTTGGTTTGTTGGCTTGTTGGTTTGTTGGTTTGTTGGTTTGTTGGTTTGTTGGTTTGTTGGTTTGTTGGTTTGTTTGTTTGTTGGCTTGTTGGTTTGTTGGCTTGTTGGTTTGTTGGCTTGTTGGTTTGTTAGTTTGTTGGCTTTTTGGTTACTTGGTTTGTTGGTTTGTTGGTTTGCTGGTTTGTTGGCTTGTTGGTTTGTTGGTTTGTTGGCTTGTTGGTTTGTTGGTTTGTTGGTTTGTTGGTTTGTTGGTTTGTTGGTTTGTTGGCTTGTTGGCTTGTTGCTTTGTTGGTTGTTGGTTTGTTGGCTTGTTGGTTTGTTGGTTTGTTGGTTTGTTGGTTTGTTGGCTTGTTGGTTTGTTGGTTTGTTGGCTTGTTGGCTTGTTGGTTTGTTGGTTTGTTGGCTTGTTGGCTTGTTGGTTTGTTGGTTTGTTGGTTTTTTTGGTTTGTTGGTTTGTTGGTTTGTTGGTTTGTTGGTTTGTTGGTTTGTTGGTTTGTTGGTGTATTTGTTTGTTGGTTTGTTGGCTTGTTGGCTTGTTGGTTTGTTGGTTTGTTGGTTTGTTGGCTTGTTGGCTTGTTGCTTTGTTGGTTTGTTGGTTTGTTGGCTTGTTGGCTTGTTGGTTTGTTAGTTTGTTGGCTTTTTGGTTACTTGGTTTGTTGGTTTGTTGGTTTGCTGGTTTGTTGGCTTGTTGGTTTGTTGGTTTGTTGGCTTGTTGGTTTGTTGGTTTGTTGGTTTGTTGGTTTGTTGGTTTGTTGGTTTGTTGGTTTGTTGGTTTGTTTGTTTGTTGGCTTGTTGGTTTGTTGGCTTGTTGGTTTGTTGGCTTGTTGGTTTGTTAGTTTGTTGGCTTTTTGGTTACTTGGTTTGTTGGTTTGTTGGTTTGCTGGTTTGTTGGCTTGTTGGTTTGTTGGTTTGTTGGCTTGTTGGTTTGTTGGTTTGTTGGTTTGTTGGTTTGTTGGTTTGTTGGTTTGTTGGCTTGTTGGCTTGTTGCTTTGTTGGTTTGTTGGTTTGTTCGCTTGTTGGCTTGTTGGTTTGTTAGTTTGTTGGCTTTTTGGTTACTTGGTTTGTTGGTTTGTTGGTTTGCTGGTTTGTTGGCTTGTTGGTTTGTTGGTTTGTTAGCTTGTTGGTTTGTTGGTTTGTTGGTTTGTTGGTTTGTTCGTTTGTTGGTTTGTTTGTTTGTTGGTTTGTTCCCTTGTTGGTTCGTTGGTTTCTTGGTTTCTTGATTTGTTAGTTTGTTGGTTTGTTGGTTTGTTGGCTTGTTGTTTTGTTGGTTTGTTGGTTTTTTGGTTTGTTGGTTTGTTGGTTTTTTGGTTTGTTGGTTTATTGGTTTGTTGGTTTGTTGGTTTGTTGGTTTGTTGGTTTGTTTGCTTGTCGGTTTTTTGGTTTGTTGGTTTGTTGGTTTGTTGGTTTGTTGGTTTGTTGGTTTGTTGGTTTGTTGGTTTGTTGGTTTGTTGGTTTGTTGGTTTGGTAATTTGTTGGTTTGTTAGTTTGTTGGTTTGTTAGTTTGTTGGTTTGTTGGTTTGTTGGTTTTTTGGTTTGCTGGTTTGTTGGTTTCTTGGTTCGTTGGTTTGTTGGCTTGTTGGTTTGTTGGTTTGTTGGTTTCTTAGTTTGTAGGTTTGTTGGTTTGTTCATTTGTTGGTTTGTTGGTTTGTTGTTTTGTAAGCTTGTTGGTTTTTGGGTTTGTTGGTTTTTTGGTTTGTTGGTTTGTTGGTTTTTTGGTTTGTTGGTTTGTTGGTTTGTTGGTTTATTTGTTTGTTGGTTTGTTAGTTTATTAGTTTGTTGGTTTGTTGGTTTGTTGGTTTATTTGTTTGTTGGTTTGTTGGTTTGTAGGTTTTTTGGTTTGTTGGTTTGTTGGTTTGTTAGTTTTTTGGTTTGTTGGTTTTTTGGTTTGTTGGTTTGTTAGTTTGTTGGTTTGTTGGTTTGTTGGTTTGTTGGTTTGTTGGTTTGTTGGTTTATTTGTTTGTTGGTTTGTTGGCTTGTTGGTTTGTTGGTTTGTTGGTTTGTTGGCTTGTTGGTTTGTTGGTTTGTTGGCTTGTTGGCTTGTTGGTTTGTTGGTTTGTTGGCTTGTTGGCTTGTTGGTTTGTGGGTTTGTTGGTTTGTTGGTTTGTTGGCTTGTTGGTGTGTTGGTTTGTTGGCTTGTTGGTTTGTTGGTTTGTTGGTGTTTTGGCTTTTTTGCTTGTTGGTTTGTTGGTTTGTTGGCTTGTTGGCTTGTTGGTTTGTTGGCTTGTTGGCTTGTTGGTTTGTTGGCTTTTTGGTTTGTTGGCTTGTTGGTTTGTTGGTTTATTGGTTTGTTGGCTTGTTGGCTTGTTGGTTTGTTGGTTTGTTGTTTTGTTGGCTTGTTGGTTTGTTGGTTTGTTGGCTTGTTGGCTTGTTGGTTTGTTGGTTTGTTGGCTTGTTGGCTTGTTGGTTTGTTGGTTTGTTGGTTTTTTGGTTTGTTGGTTTGTTGGTTTGTTGGTTTGTTGGTTTGTTGGTTTGTTGGTGTATTTGTTTGTTGGTTTGTTGGCTTGTTGGTTTGTTGGTTTGTTGGTTTGTTGGTTTGTTGGCTTGTTGGTTTGTTGGTTTGTTGGCTTGTTTGCTTGTTGCTTTGTTGGTTTGTTGGTTTGTTGGCTTGTTGGCTTGTTGGTTTGTTAGTTTGTTGGCTTTTTGGTTACTTGGTTTGTTGGTTTGTTGGTTTGTTGGCTTTTTGGTTTGTTGGCTTGTTGGTTTGTTGGTTTATTGGTTTGTTGGCTTGTTGGCTTGTTGGTTTGTTGGTTTGTTGTTTTGTTGGCTTGTTGGTTTGTTGGTTTGTTGGCTTGTTGGCTTGTTGGTTTGTTGGTTTGTTGGCTTGTTGGCTTGTTGGTTTGTTGGTTTGTTGGTTTTTTGGTTTGTTGGTTTATTGGTTTGTTGGTTTGTTGGTTTGTTGGTTTGTTGGTTTGTTTGCTTGTCGGTTTTTTGGTTTGTTGGTTTGTTGGTTTGTTGGTTTGTTGGTTTGTTGGTTTGTTGGTTTGTTGGTTTGTTGGTTTGTTGGTTTGTTGGTTTGGTAATTTGTTGGTTTGTTAGTTTGTTGGTTTGTTAGTTTGTTGGTTTGTTGGTTTGTTGGTTTTTTGGTTTGCTGGTTTGTTGGTTTCTTGGTTCGTTGGTTTGTTGGCTTGTTGGTTTGTTGGTTTGTTGGTTTCTTAGTTTGTAGGTTTGTTGGTTTGTTCATTTGTTGGTTTGTTGGTTTGTTGTTTTGTAAGCTTGTTGGTTTTTGGGTTTGTTGGTTTTTTGGTTTGTTGGTTTGTTGGTTTTTTGGTTTGTTGGTTTGTTGGTTTGTTGGTTTATTTGTTTGTTGGTTTGTTAGTTTATTAGTTTGTTGGTTTGTTGGTTTGTTGGTTTATTTGTTTGTTGGTTTGTTGGTTTGTAGGTTTTTTGGTTTGTTGGTTTGTTGGTTTGTTAGTTTTTTGGTTTGTTGGTTTTTTGGTTTGTTGGTTTGTTAGTTTGTTGGTTTGTTGGTTTGTTGGTTTGTTGGTTTGTTGGTTTGTTGGTTTATTTGTTTGTTGGTTTGTTGGCTTGTTGGTTTGTTGGTTTGTTGGTTTGTTGGCTTGTTGGTTTGTTGGTTTGTTGGCTTGTTGGCTTGTTGGTTTGTTGGTTTGTTGGCTTGTTGGCTTGTTGGTTTGTGGGTTTGTTGGTTTGTTGGTTTGTTGGCTTGTTGGTGTGTTGGTTTGTTGGCTTGTTGGTTTGTTGGTTTGTTGGTGTTTTGGCTTTTTTGCTTGTTGGTTTGTTGGTTTGTTGGCTTGTTGGCTTGTTGGTTTGTTGGCTTGTTGGCTTGTTGGTTTGTTGGCTTTTTGGTTTGTTGGCTTGTTGGTTTGTTGGTTTATTGGTTTGTTGGCTTGTTGGCTTGTTGGTTTGTTGGTTTGTTGTTTTGTTGGCTTGTTGGTTTGTTGGTTTGTTGGCTTGTTGGCTTGTTGGTTTGTTGGTTTGTTGGCTTGTTGGCTTGTTGGTTTGTTGGTTTGTTGGTTTTTTGGTTTGTTGGTTTGTTGGTTTGTTGGTTTGTTGGTTTGTTGGTTTGTTGGTGTATTTGTTTGTTGGTTTGTTGGCTTGTTGGTTTGTTGGTTTGTTGGTTTGTTGGTTTGTTGGCTTGTTGGTTTGTTGGTTTGTTGGCTTGTTTGCTTGTTGCTTTGTTGGTTTGTTGGTTTGTTGGCTTGTTGGCTTGTTGGTTTGTTAGTTTGTTGGCTTTTTGGTTACTTGGTTTGTTGGTTTGTTGGTTTGCTGGTTTGTTGGCTTGTTGGTTTGTTGGTTTGTTGGCTTGTTGGTTTGTTGGTTTGTTGGTTTGTTGGTTTGTTGGTTTGTTGGTTTGTTGGCTTGTTGGTTTGTTGGTTTGTTGGTTTCTTGGTTTGTTGGTTTGTTGGTTTCTTGGTTTGTTGGTTTGTTGGTTTGTTGGTTTGTTGGTTTGTTGATTTGTTGGTTTGTTGGTTTGTTGGTTTGTTGGTTTGTTGGTTTGTTGGTTTGTTGGTTTGTTGGTTTGTTTGTTTGTTGGCTTGTTGGTTTGTTGGCTTGTTGGCTTGTTGGTTTGTTGGTTTGTTGGTTTGTTCGTTTGTTGGTTTGTTTGTTTGGTGGTTTCTTCGCTTGTTGGTTCGTTGGTTACTTGGTTTGTTGATTTGTTTGTTTGTTGGTTTGTTGGTTTGTTGGTTTGTTGGTTTTTTGGTTTGTTGGTTGGTTGGTTTCTTGGTTTGTTGGTTTGTTGGTTTGTTAATTTATTTGCTTGTCGGTTTGTTGGTTTGTTGGTTTGTTGGTTTGTTGGTTTGTTGGGTTGTTGGTTTGTTGGTTTGTTGGTTTGTTGGTTTGTTGGTTTGTAGGTTTGTTGGTTTGTTCATTTGTTGGTTTGTTGGTTTGTTGTTTTGTAAGCTTGTTGGTTTTTTGGTTTTTTGGTTTGTTGGTTTGTTGGTTTGTTGGTTTGTTGGTTTGTTGGTTTGTTGGTTTGTTGGTTTGTTGGTTTATTTGTTTGTTGGTTTGTTGGTTTATTAGTTTGTTGGTTTGTTGGTTTGTTGGTTTACTTGTTTGTTGGTTTGTTGGTTTGTGGGTTTGTTGGTTTGTTGGTTTGTTGGTTTGTTAGTTTTTTGGTTTGTTGGTTTTTTGGTTTGTTGGTTTGTTGGTTTGTTGGTTTGTTGGTTTGTTGGTTTGTTGGTTTTTTGGTTTGTTGTTTTATTTTTTTGTTGGTTTGTTTGGCTTGTTGGTTTGTTGGTTTGTTGGTTTTTTGGTTTTTTTGGTTTGTTGGTTTGTTGGTTTGTTGGTTTGTTGGTTTGTTGGTTTGTTGGTTTATTCGTTTGTTGGTTTGTTGGTTTGTTGGTTTGTTGGCTTATTGGCTTGTTGGTTTATTTGTTTGTTGGATTGTTAGTTTTTTGGTTTGTGGGTTTGTTGGCTTGTTGGTTTGTTGGTTTGTTGGCTTGTTGGTTTGTTGGTTTGTTGGTTTGTTGGTTTGTTTGATTTTTGGTTTGCTGGCTTGTTGGCTTGTTGTTTTGTTGGTTTGTTGGTTTGTTGGTTTGTTGGTTTGTTGGCTTGTTGGCTTGTTGGTTTGTTGGTTTGTTGGTTTTTGGTTTGTTGGTTTGTTGGCTTGTTAGCTTGTTGGTTTGTTGGTTTGTTGGTTTGTTGGTTTGTTGGTTTGTTGGTTTATTGGTTTGTTGGCTTGTTGGTTTGTTGGTTTGTTGGCTTGTTTGCTTGTTGCTTTGTTGGTTTGTTGGTTTGTTGGCTTGTTGGCTTGTTGGTTTGTTAGTTTGTTGGCTTTTTGGTTACTTGGTTTGTTGGTTTGTTGGTTTGCTGGTTTGTTGGCTTGTTGGTTTGTTGGTTTGTTGGCTTGTTGGTTTGTTGGCTTGTTGGTTTGTTGGTTTGTTGGCTTGTTGGCTTGTTGGTTTGTTGGTTTGTTGGCTTGTTGGCTTGTTGGTTTGTGGGTTTGTTGGTTTGTTGGTTTGTTGGCTTGTTGGTGTGTTGGTTTGTTGGCTTGTTGGTTTGTTGGTTTGTTGGTGTTTTGGCTTTTTTGCTTGTTGGTTTGTTGGTTTGTTGGCTTGTTGGCTTGTTGGTTTGTTGGCTTGTTGGCTTGTTGGTTTGTTGGCTTTTTGGTTTGTTGGCTTGTTGGTTTGTTGGTTTATTGGTTTGTTGGCTTGTTGGCTTGTTGGTTTGTTGGTTTGTTGTTTTGTTGGCTTGTTGGTTTGTTGGTTTGTTGGCTTGTTGGCTTGTTGGTTTGTTGGTTTGTTGGCTTGTTGGCTTGTTGGTTTGTTGGTTTGTTGGTTTTTTGGTTTGTTGGTTTGTTGGTTTGTTGGTTTGTTGGTTTGTTGGTTTGTTGGTGTATTTGTTTGTTGGTTTGTTGGCTTGTTGGTTTGTTGGTTTGTTGGTTTGTTGGTTTGTTGGCTTGTTGGTTTGTTGGTTTGTTGGCTTGTTTGCTTGTTGCTTTTTTGGTTTGTTGGTTTGTTGGCTTGTTGGCTTGTTGGTTTTTTAGTTTGTTGGCTTTTTGGTTACTTGGTTTGTTGGTTTGTTGGTTTGCTGGTTTGTTGGCTTGTTGGTTTGTTGGTTTGTTGGCTTGTTGGTTTGTTGGTTTGTTGGTTTGTTGGTTTGTTGGTTTGTTGGTTTGTTGGCTTGTTGGTTTGTTGGTTTGTTGGTTTCTTGGTTTGTTGGTTTGTTGGTTTCTTGGTTTGTTGGTTTGTTGGTTTGTTGGTTTGTTGGTTTGTTGGTTTGTTGGTTTGTTGGTTTGTTGGTTTGTTGGTTTGTTGGTTTGTTGGTTTGTTGGTTTGTTTGTTTGTTGGCTTGTTGGTTTGTTGGCTTGTTGGCTTGTTGGTTTGTTGGTTTGTTGGTTTGTTCGTTTGTTGGTTTGTTTGTTTGGTGGTTTGTTCGCTTGTTGGTTCGTTGGTTACTTGGTTTGTTGATTTGTTTGTTTGTTGGTTTGTTGGTTTGTTGGTTTGTTGGTTTTTTGGTTTGTTGGTTGGTTGGTTTCTTGGTTTGTTGGTTTGTTGGTTTGTTAATTTATTTGCTTGTCGGTTTGTTGGTTTGTTGGTTTGTTGGTTTGTTGGTTTGTTGGTTTGTTGGGTTGTTGGTTTGTTGGTTTGTTGGTTTGTTGGTTTGTTGGTTTGTAGGTTTGTTGGTTTGTTCATTTGTTGGTTTGTTGGTTTGTTGTTTTGTAAGCTTGTTGGTTTTTTGGTTTGTTGGTTTGTTGGTTTGTTGGTTTGTTGGTTTGTTGGTTTGTTGGTTTGTTGGTTTGTTGGTTTGTTGGTTTGTTGGTTTATTTGTTTGTTGGTTTGTTGGTTTATTAGTTTGTTGGTTTGTTGGTTTGTTGGTTTACTTGTTTGTTGGTTTGTTGGTTTGTGAGTTTGTTGGTTTGTTGGTTTGTTGGTTTGTTAGTTTTTTGGTTTGTTGGTTTTTTGGTTTGTTGGTTTGTTGGTTTGTTGGTTTGTTGGTTTGTTGGTTTGTTGGTTTTTTGGTTTGTTGTTTTATTTTTTTGTTGGTTTGTTTGGCTTGTTGGTTTATTGGTTTGTTGGTTTTTTGGTTTTTTTGGTTTGTTGGTTTGTTGGTTTGTTGGTTTGTTGGTTTGTTGGTTTGTTGGTTTATTCGTTTGTTGGTTTGTTGGTTTGTTGGTTTGTTGGCTTATTGGCTTGTTGGTTTATTTGTTTGTTGGATTGTTAGTTTTTTGGTTTGTGGGTTTGTTGGCTTGTTGGTTTGTTTGATTTTTGGTTTGCTGGCTTGTTGGCTTGTTGTTTTGTTGGTTTGTTGGTTTGTTGGTTTGTTGGTTTGTTGGCTTGTTGGCTTGTTGGTTTGTTGGTTTGTTGGTTTTTGGTTTGTTGGTTTGTTGGCTTGTTAGCTTGTTGGTTTGTTGGTTTGTTGGTTTGTTGGTTTGTTGGTTTGTTGGTTTATTGGTTTGTTGGCTTGTTGGTTTGTTGGTTTGTTGGTTTGTTGGTTTGTTGGTTTGTTGGTTTTTTGGTTTGTTGGCTTATTGGCTTGTTGGTTTATTTGTTTGTTGGATTGTTAGTTTTTTGGTTTGTGGGTTTGTTGGCTTGTTGGTTTGTTTGATTTTTGGTTTGCTGGCTTGTTGGCTTGTTGTTTTGTTGGTTTGTTGGTTTGTTGGTTTGTTGGTTTGTTGGCTTGTTGGCTTGTTGGTTTGTTGGTTTGTTGGTTTTTGGTTTGTTGGTTTGTTGGCTTGTTAGCTTGTTGGTTTGTTGGTTTGTTGGTTTGTTGGTTTGTTGGTTTGTTGGTTTATTGGTTTGTTGGCTTGTTGGTTTGTTGGTTTGTTGGTTTGTTGGTTTGTTGGTTTGTTGGTTTTTTGGTTTGTTTGTTTGTTGGTTTGTTCGTTTGTTGGTTTGTTGGTTTGTTGGTTTGTTGGTTTGTTGGCTTGTTGGTTTGTTCGTTTGTTGGTTTGTTGGCTTGTTGGCTTGTTGGCTTGTTGGTTTGTTGGTTTGATGGTTTGTTCGTTTGTTGGGTTGTTGGTTTGTTGGTTTGTTGGTTTGTTGGTTTGTTGGTTTGTTGGCTTGTTGGTTTGTTGGTTTGTTGGTTTGTTGGCTTGTTGGCTTGTTGGCTTGTTGGTTTGTTGGTTTGATGGTTTGTTCGTTTGTTGGTTTGTTGGTTTGTTGGTTTGTTGGCTTGTTGGCTTGTTGGTTTGTCGGTTTGTCGGTTTGTTGGTTTGTCGGTTTGTTAGTTTGTTGGTTTGTTGGTTTGTTGGCTTGTTGGCTTGTTGGTTTGTTGGTTTGTTCGTTTGTTCGGTTGTTGGTTTGTTGGTTTATTGATTGGTTGGTTTGTTGGATTATTGGCTTGTTGGTTTGTTGGTTTGTTGGTTTGTTCGTTTGTTGATTTGTTGGTTTGTTCGTTTGTTGGCTTGTTGGTTTGTTGGCTTGTTGGCTTGTTGGTTTGTTGGTTTGTTGGTTTGTTGGTTTGTTGGTTTGTTCGTTTGTTGATTTGTTGGTTTGTTCGTTTGTTGGCTTGTTGGCTTGTTGGTTTGTTGGTTTGTTGGTTTTTTGGTTTGTTGGTTTGTTGGTTTTTTGGTTTGTTGGTTTGTTGGTTTGTTGGTTTGTTGGTTTGTTGGCTTGTCGGCTTGTTGGTTTGTTGGTTTTTTGGTTTGTTGGTTTGTTCGTTTGTTGGTTTGTGTGTTTGTTGGTTTGTTCGTTTGTTGGTTCGTTGGTTACTTGGTTTGTTGGTTTGTTGGTTTGTTGGTTTGTTGGCTTGTTGGTTTGTTGGTTTGTTGGTTTTTTGGTTTGTTGGTTTGTTGGTTTTTTGGTTTGTTGGTTTGTTGGTATGTTGGTTTGTTGGTTTGTTGGTTTATTTGTTTGTTGGTTTGTTGGTTTGTTGGTTTGTTGGTTTGTTGGTTTGTTGGTTTGTTGGCTTGTTGGTTTGTTGGTTTGTTGGTTTGTTGGCTTGTTGGCTTGTTGGTTTGTTTGTTTGTTGGTTTGTTGGTGGGTTGGTTTGTTGGTTTGGTGGTTTGTTGGTTTGTTGGTTTGTTGGTTTGTTGGTTTGTTGGTTTGTTGGTTTGTTGGTTTGTTGGTTTGTTGGTTTGTTGGTTCGTTGGTTTGTTGGCTTGTTGGTTTGTTGGTTTGTTGGTTTTTTGGTTTGCTGGTTTGTTGGTTTGCTGGTTTGTTGGTTTGTTGGTTTGTTGGTTTTTTGGTTTTTGGTTTGTTGGTTTCTTGGTTTATTTGTTTGTTGGTTTGTTGGTTTGTTGGTTTGTTGGTTTGTTGGTTTGTTGGTTTATTTGTTTGTTGGTTTGTTGGTTTGTAGGTTTGTCGGTTTGTTGGTTTGTTGGTTTGTTGGTTTGTTGGTTTGTTCGTTTGTTGGTTTGTTGGTTAATTGGTTTGTTAGTTTGTTGGTTTATTTGTTTGTTGGTTTGTTGGTTTGTTGGTTTATTTGTTTGTTGGTTTGTTGGTTTGAAGTTTTGTTGGTTTGTTGGTTTGTTGGTTTGTTGGTTTGTTCGTTTATTGGTTTGTTGGTTAATTGGTTTGTTGGTTTGTTGGTTTGTTGGCTCGTTGGTTTGTTGGTTTGTTGGTTTTTTGGTTTGTTGGTTTGTTGGTTTGTTGGTTTGTTGGTTTGTTGGTTTGTTCCTTTGATGGTTTGTTGGTTTGTTCGTTTTTTGGTTTGTTGGTTTGTTGGTTTGTTGGTTTGTTGGTTTCTTGGTTTGTTGGTTTGTTGATTTGTTGATTTGTTGGTTTGTTGGCATGTTGGTTTGTTGGTTTGTTGGTTTGTTGGTTTGTTGGTTTGTTGGCTTGTTGGTTTGTTGGTTTGTTAGCTTGTTGGCTTGTTGGCTTGTTAGTTTGTTGGTTTGTTGGTTTGTTGGTTTGTTGGTTTGTTGGTTTGTTGGCTTGTTGGTTTGTTGGCTTGTTGGCTTGTTGGTTTGTTGGTTTGTTGGCTTGTTGGTTTGTTGGTTTGTTGGTTTGTTGGTTTGTTGGTTTGTTGGCTTGTTGGCTTGTTGCTTTGTTGGTTTGTTGGTTTGTTGGCTTGTTGGCTTGTTGGTTTGTTAGTTTGTTGGCTTTTTGGTTACTTGGTTTGTTGGTTTGTTGGTTTGTTGGCTTGTTGGTTTGTTGGCTTGTTGGTTTGTTGGTTTGTTGGTTTATTAGCTTGTTGGCTTGTTGGTTTGTTGGTTTGTTGGTTTGTTGGTTTGTTCCTTTGTTGGTTCGTTGGTTACTTGGTTTGTTGGTTTGTTGGTTTGTTGGTTTGTTGGTTTGTTGGTTTGTTGGCTTGTTGGTTTGTTGGTTTGTTGGTTTTTTGGTTTGTTGGTTTGTTGGTTTTTTGGTTTGTTGGTTTGTTGGTTTGTTGGTTTGTTGGTTTGTTGGTTTATTTGTTTGTTGGTTTGTTGGTTTGTTGGTTTGTTGGTTTGTTGGTTTGTTGGTTTGTTGGTTTGTTGGCTTGTTGGTTTGTTGGTTTGTTGGTTTGTTGGTTTGTTGGTTTTTTGGTTTGTTGGTTTGTTGGGTTGTTGGTTTGTTGGTTTGTTGGTTTGTTGGTTTGTTGGTTTGTTGGCTTGTTGGTTTGTTGGTTTGTTGGTTTTTTGGTTTGTTGGTTTGTTGGTTTTTTGGTTTGTTGGTTTGTTGGTTTGTTGGTTTGTTGGTTTGTTGGTTTATTTGTTTGTTGGTTTGTTGGTTTTTTGGTTTGTTGGTTTGTTCGTTTGTTGGTTTGTGTGTTTGTTGGTTTGTTCGTTTGTTGGTTCGTTGGTTACTTGGTTTGTTGGTTTCTTGGTTTGTTGGTTTGTTGGCTTGTTGGTTTGTTGGTTTGTTGGTTTTTTGGCTTGTTGGTTTGTTGGTTTATTGGTTTGTTGGTTTGTTGGTTTGTTGGCTTGTTGGCTTGTTGGTTTGTTGGTTTGTTGGTTTGTTGGCTTGTTGGCTTGTCGGTTTGTTCGTTTGTTGGTTTGTTGGTTGGTTGGTTTGTTGGTTTGGTGGTTTGTTGGTTTGTTGGTTTGTTGGTTTGTTGGTTTGTTGGTTTGTTGGTTCGTTGGTTTGTTGGTTTGTTGGTTTGTTGGTGTGTTGGTTTTTTGGTTTGCTGGTATGTTGGTTTGTTGGATTGTTGGTTTGTTGGTTTGTTGGTTTGTTGGTTTTTTGGTTTTTGGTTTGTTGGTTTCTTGGTTTATTTGTTTGTTGGTTTGTTGGTTTGTTGTTTTGTTGGTTTGTTGGTTTATTTGTTTGTTGGTTTGTAGGTTTGTTGGTTTGTTAGTTTGTTGGTTTGTTGGTTTGTTGGTTTGTTCGTTTGTTGGTTTGTTGGTTAATTGGTTTGTTGGTTTGTTGGTTTGTTGGTTTGTTGGTTTGTGGTTTATTGGTTTGTTGGTTTATTTGTTTGTTGGTTTGTTGGTTTGTTGGTTTATTTGTTTATTGGTTTGTTGGTTTGAAGGTTTGTTGGTTTGTTGGCTTGTTGGTTTGTTGGTTTGTTGGTTTGTTGGTTTGTTCGTTTATTGGTTTGTTGGTTAATTGGTTTGTTAGTTTGTTGGTTTGTTGGCTTGTTGGTTTGTTGGTTTGTTGGTTTGTTGGTTTTTTGGTTTGTTGGTTTGTTGGTTTGTTGGTTTGTTGGTTTGTTGGTTTGTTGGTTTGTTCGTTTGATGGTTTCTTGGTTTGTTGGTTTTTTGGTTTGTTGGTTTGTTGGTTTGTTGGTTTCTTGGTTTGTTGGTTTGTTGATTTGTTGATTTGTTGGTTTGTTGGCATGTTGGTTTGTTGGTTTGTTGGTTTGTTGGTTTGTTGGTTTGTTGGTTTGTTGGCTTGTTGGTTTGTTGGTTTGTTAGCTTGTTGGCTTGTTGGTTTGTTGGTTTGTTGGTTTGTTGGTTTGTTGGTTTGTTGGCTTGTTGGTTTGTTGGTTTGTTGGCTTGTGGTTTGTTGGTTTGTTGGCTTGTTGGTTTGTTGGTTTGTTGGCTTGTTGGCTTGTTGCTTTGTTGGTTTGTTGGTTTGTTGGCTTGTTGGCTTGTTGGTTTGGTAGTTTGTTGGCTTTTTGGTTACTTGGTTTGTTGGTGTGTTGGTTTGTTGGCTTGTTGGTTTGTTGGCTTGTTGGTTTGTTGGTTTGTTGGTTTATTAGCTTGTTGGCTTGTTGGTTTGTTGGTTTGTTGGTTTGTTGGTTTGTTGGTTTTTTGGTTTGTTGGTTTGTTGGTTTGTTGGCTTGTTGGTTTGTTGGTTTGTTGGCTTGTTGGCTTGTTATTTTGTTGGTTTGTTGGCTTGTTGATTACTTAGTTTGTTGGTTTGTTGGTTTGTTGGCTTGTTGGCTTATTGGTTTGTTGGTTAGTTCGCTTGTTGGTTTCTTAGTTTGTTGGTTTGTTGGCTTGTTGGCTTGTTGGTTTGTTGGTGTTTTGGTATGTTGGTTTGTTGGTTTGTTATTTTGTTGGTTTGTCGGTTTATTTGTCTGTTGGTTTGTTGGGTTGTTGGTTTGTTGGTTTGTTGGTTTGTTGGCTTGTTGGTTTGTTGGTTTGTTGGTTTGTTGGCTTGTTGGTTTGTTGGTTTGTTGGCTTTTTGGTTACTTAGTTTGTTGGTTTGTTGGCATGTTGGTTTGTTGGTTTGTTGGTTTGTTAGCTTGTTGGTTTGTTGGTTTGTTGGCTTGTTGGCTTGTTGGTTTGTTGGTTTGTTGGTTTGTTGGTTTGTTGGTTTGTTGGCTTGTTGGTTTGTTGGTTTGTTGGCTTGTTGGTTTGTTGGCTTGTTGGTTACTTAGTTTGTTGGTTTGTTGGTTTGTTGGCTTGTTGGCTTGTTGCTTTGTTGGTTAGTTCGTTTGTTGGTTTGTTAGTTTGTTGGTTTGTTGGCTTGTTGGCTTGTTGGTTTGTTGGTTTTTTGGTTTGTTGGTTTGTTGGTTTGTTGGTTTGTTGGTTTAATGGTTTGTTGGTTTATTTGTTTGTTGGTTTGTTGGCTTGTTGGTTTGTTGGTTTGTTGGTTTGTCGGCTTGTTGGTTTGTTGGTTTGTTGGCTTGTTGGCTTGTTGGTTTGTTGGTTTGTTGGCTTGTTGGTTACTTAGTTTGTTGGTTTGTTGGCATGTTGGTTTGTTGGTTTGTTGGTTTGTTGGCTTGTTGGTTTGTTGGTTTGTTGGCTTGTTGGCTTGTTGGTTTGTTGGTTTGTTGGTTTGTTGGTTTGTTGGCTTGTTGGTTTGTTGGTTTGTTGGCTTGTTGGTTTGTTGGTTTGTTGGTTTGTTGGTTTGTTGGTTTGTTGGTTTGGTGGTTTGTTGGTTTGTTGGTTTATTTGTTTGTTGGTTTATTGGTTTGTTGGTTTGTTGGCTTCTTGGTTTGTTGGTTTGTTGGTTTGTTGGTTTGTTGGTTTGTTGGTTTGTTGGTTTGGTGGTTTTTTGGTTTGTTGGTTTGTTGGTTTGTTGGTTTGTTGGTTTGTTGGTTTTTGGTTTGCTGGTTTGTTGGTTTGTTGGTTTGTTGGTTTGTTGGTTTTTTGGTTTTTGGTTTGTTGAATTCTTGGTTTATTTGTTTGTTGGTTTGTTGGTTTGTTGGTTTGTTGTTTGTTGGTTTATTTGTTTGTTGGTTTGTTGGTTTGTAGGTTTGTTGGTTTGTTGGTTTTTTGGTTTGTTGGTTTGTTCGTTTGTTGGTTTGTTGGTTAATTGGTTTGTTGGTTTGTTGGTTTGTTGGTTTGTTGGTTTGTTGGTTTGTTGGTTTATTTGTTTGTTGGTTTGTTGGTTTGTTGGTTTGTTGGTTTAATTATTTGTTGGTTTGTTGGTTTGTAGGTTTGTTGGTTTGTTGGTTTGTTGGTTTGTTGGTTTGTTGGTTTGTTGGTTTGTTGGTTTGTTCGTTTGTTGGTTTGTTGGTTAATTGGTTTGTTGGTTTGTTGGTTTGTTGGTTTGTTGGCTTGTTGGTTTGTTGGTTTGTTGGTTTATTGGTTTGTTGGTTTGTTGATTTGTTGGTTTGTTGGTTTGTTCGTTTGATGGTTTGTTGGTTAGTTGGTTTGTTGGTTTTTTGGTTTGTTGGTTTGTTGGTTTGTTGGTTTCTTGGTTTGTTGGTTTGTTGATTTGTTGATTTGTTGGTTTGTTGGCATGTTGGTTTGTTGGTTTGTTGGTTTGTGGGCTTGTTGGTTTGTGGGTTTGTTGGTTTGTTGGCTTGTTGGCTTGTTGGTTTGTTGGTTTGTTGGTTTGTTGGTTTGTTGGCTTGTAGGTTTGTTGGTTTGTTGGCTTGTTGGTTTGTTGGTTTGTTGGTTTGTTGGCTTGTTGGCTTGTTGGTTTGTTGGTTTGTTGGCTTGTTGGTTAGTTGGTTTGTTGGCTTATTGGCTTGTTGGCTTGTTGCTTTGTTGGTTTGTTGGTTTGTTGGCTTGTTGGCTTCTTGGTTTGTTAGTTTGTTTGCTGTTTGGTTACTTGGTTTGTTGGTTTGTTGGTTTGTTGGCTTGTTGGTTTGTTGGCTTGTTGGCTTGTTGGTTTGTTGGTTAGTTCGTTTGTTGGTTTGTTAGTTTGTTGGTTTGTTGGCTTGTTGGCTTGTTGGTTTGTTGGTTTTTTGGTTTGTTGGTTTGTTGGTTTGTTGGTTTGTTGGTTTGTTGGTTTATTGGTTTGTTGGTTTGTTGGCTTGTTGGTTTGTTGGTTTGTTGGTTTGTTGGCTTGTTGGTTTGTTGGTTTGTTAGCTTGTTGGCTTGTTGGTTTATTGGTTTGTTGGCTTGTTGGTTACTTAGTTTGTTGGTTTATTGGCATGTTGGTTTGTTGGTTTGTTGGTTTGTTGGCTTGTTGGTTTGTTGGTTTGTTGGCTTGTTGGTTTGTTGGCTTGTAGGTTTGTTGGTTTGTTGGTTTGTTGGTTTGTTGGTTTGTTGGTTTGGTGGTTTGTTGGTTTGTTGGTTTGTTGGTTTATTTGTTTGTTGGTTTGTTAGTTTGTTGGTTTGTTGGCTTGTTGGCTTGATGGTTTGTTTGTTTGTTGGTTTTTGGTTTGTTGGTTTGTTGGCTTGTTGGCTTTGTGGTTTGTTGGTTTGTTGGTTTGTTGGTTTGTTGGTTTGTTGGTTTGTTGGTTTCTTGGTTTGTTGGTTTGTTGGCTTGTTGGCTTGTTCGTTTGTTGGCTTGTTGGTTTGTTGGTTTGTTGGCTTGTTGGTTTGTTTGTTTGTTGGTTAGTTCGTTTGTTGGTTTGTTGGTTTGTTGGTTTGTTGGCTTGTTGGCTTGTTGGTTTGTTGGCTTGTTGGCTTGTTGGCTTTTTGGCTTTTGGTTTGTTGGTTTGTTGGTTTATTCGTTTGTTGGTTTGTTGATTTGTTGGTTCGTTGGCTTCTTGGCTTGTTAGTTTGTTGGTTTGTTTGTTTGTTTGTTTGTTGGTTTGTTGGTTTGTTGTTTTGAATGGTTTGTTGGTTTGTTGGTTTGTTGGGTTGTTGGTTTGTTGGCTTGTTGACTTGTTGGTTTGTTGGTTTGTTCGTTTGTTGGTTTGTTGGTTTGTTAGTTTTTTGGTTTGTTGGCTTGTTGGCTTGTTGGTTTGTTGGTTTGTTGGTTTGTTGGTTTGTTCGTTTGTTGGTTTGTTGGTTTGTTCGTTTGTTGGTTTGTATGTTTGTTAGTTTGTTGGTTTGTTGGTTACTTAGTTTGTTGGTTTGTTGGCATCTTGGTTTGTTGGCTTGTTGGCTTGTTGGTTTGTTGGTTTGTTAGTTTGTTGGCTTGTTGGTTTGTGGGTTTGTTGGCTTGTTGGTTTGTTAGTTTGTTGGTTTGTTGGTTTGTTGGTTTGTTGGTTTGTTGGTTTATTTGTTTGTTGAATTGTTGGCTTGTTGGTTTGTTGGTTTGTTGGTTTGTTGGTTTGTTGGCTTGTTGGTTTGTTGGTTTGTTGGTTTGTTGGTTTGTTGGTTTGTTGGCTTGTTGGCTTGTTGGTTTGTTGGTTAGTTCGTTTGCTGGTTTGTTAGTTTGTTGGTTTGTTGGCATGTTGGCTTGTTGGTTTGTTGGTTTTTTGGTTTGTTGGTTTGTTGGTTTGTTGGTTTGTTTGTTTATTTGTTTGTTGGTTTGCTGGCTTGTTGGCTTGTTGGTTTGTTGGTTTGTTGGATTGTTGGCTTGTTAGTTTGTTGGCTTTTTGGTTACTTGGTTTGTTGGTTTACTTGTTTGTTGGTTTGTTGGTTTGTTGGCTTGTTGGTTACTTAGTTTGTTGGTTTGTTGGCATGTTGGTTTGTTGGTTTGTTGGTTTGTTGGCTTGTTGGTTTGTTGGTTTGTTGGCTTAATGGCTTGTTGGTTTGTTGGTTTGTTGGTTTGTTGGCTTGTTGGTTTGTTGTTTTGTTGGCTTGTTGGATTGTTAGTTTGTTGGTTTGTTGGTTTGTTGGTTTGTTGGTTTGTTGGTTTGTTGGTTTATTTGTTTGTTGGTTTGTTGGTTTGTTGGTTTGTTGGCTTGTTGGCTTGTTGGTTTGTTGGTTTGTTGGTTTTTGATTTGTTGATTTGTTGGCTTGTTGGCTTGTTGGTTTGTTGGTTTGTTGGTTTGTTGGTTTGTTGGTTTGTTGGGTTGTTGGTTTGTTGGCTTGTTGGTTTGTTGGTTTGTTGTTTTGTTGGTTTGTTGGTTTGTTTGTTTGTTGGTTTGTTCATTTGTTGGTTTGTTGGTTTGTTGGTTTGTTAGCTTGTTGGCTTGTTGGCTTGTTGGTTTGTTGGCTTGTTGGTTTGTTGGCTTTTTGGCTTGTTGGTTTGTTGGTTTGTTGGTTTATTCGTTTGTTGGTTTGTTGATTTGTTGGTTCGTTGGCTTCTTGGCTTGTTAGTTTGTTGGTTTGTTTGCTTGTTTGTTTGTTTGTTTGTTGGTTTGTTGGTTTGTTGTTTTGAATGGTTTGTTGGTTTGTTGGTTTGTTGGTTTGTTGGTTTGTTTGCTTGTTGACTTGTTGGTTTGTTGGTTTGTTCGTTTGTTGGTTTGTTGGTTTGTTGGTTTGTTGGCTTGTTGGCTTGTTAGCTTGTTGGTTTGTTGGTTTGTTGGTTTGTTGGTTTGTTCGTTTGTTGGTTTGTTGGTTTGTTCGTTTGTTGGCTTGTTTGTTTGTTGGCTTGTTGGCTTGTTGGTTTGTTGGTTTTTTGGTTTGTTGGTTTGTTCGTTTGTTGGTTTGTTTGTTTGTTGGTTTGTTGGTTTGTTGGTTTGTTGGTTTGTTGGTTTGTTGGCTTGTTGGCTTGTTGGTTTGTTGGTTTGTTGGTTTGTTGGTTTGTTCGTTTGTTGGTTTGTTGGTTTGTTCGTTTGTTGGTTTGTTTGCTTGTTGACTTGTTGGTTTGTTGGTTTGTTTGTTTGTTGGTTTGTTGGTTTGTTGGTTTGTTGGCTTGTTGGCTTGGTGGTTTGTTGGTTTGTCGGTTTATTGGTTTGTTCGTTTGTTGGTTTGTTGGTTTGTTCGTTTGTTGGCTTGTTTGTTTGTTGGCTTGTTGGCTTGTTGGTTTGTTGGTTTTTTGGTTTGTTGGTTTGTTCGTTTGTTGGTTTGTTTGTTTGTTGGTTTGTTGGTTTGTTGGTTTGTTGGTTTGTTGGTTTGTTGGTTTATTGGTGTGTTGGTTTGTTGGCTAGTTGGCTTGTTGGTTTGTTGGTTTGTTCGTTTGTTGGTTTGTTGGTTTGTTGGCTTATTGGCTTGTTGGTTTGTTGGTTTGTTGGTTTGTTCGTTTATTGGTTTGTTGGTTTGTTCGTTTGTTGGCTTGTTGGTTTGTTGGCTTGTTGGCTTGTTGGTTTGTTGGTTTGTTGGTTTGTTGGTTTGTTGGTTTGTTCGTTTGTTGGTTTGTTTGTTTGTTGGTTTGTTCATTTGTTGGTTCGTTGGTTACTTGATTTGTTGGTTTGTTGGTTTGTTGGTTTGTTGGCTTGTTGGCTTGTTGGTTTGTAGGTTTGTTGGTTTTTTGGTTTGTTGGTTTGTTGGTTTTTTGGTTTGTTGGTTTGTTGGTTTGTTGGTTTGTTGGTTTGTTGGTTTGTTGGTTTGTTGGGTTGTTGGTTTGTTGGCTTGTTGACTTGTTGGTTTGTTGGTTTGTTCGTTTGTTGGTTTGTTGGTTTGTTAGTTTGTTGGTTTGTTGGCTTGTTGGCTTGTTGGTTTGTTGGTTTGTTGGTTTGTTGGTTTGTTCGTTTGTTGGTTTGTTGGTTTGTTCGTTTGTTGGCTTGTTTATTTGATAGTTTGTTGGTTTGTTGGTTACTTAGTTTGTTGGTTTGTTGGCATCTTGGTTTGTTGGCTTGCTGGCTTGTTGGTTTGTTGGTTTGTTGGCTTGTTGGTTTGTGGGTTTGTTGGCTTGTTGGTTTGTTAGTTTGTTGGTTTGTTGGTTTGTTGGTTTGTTGGTTTGTTGGTTTATTTGTTTGTTGAATTGTTGGCTTGTTGGCTTGTTGGTTTGTTGGTTTGTTGGTTTGTTGGCTTGTTGGTTTGTTGGCTTGTTGGTTTGTTGGTTTGTTGGTTTGTTGGTTTGTTGGCTTGTTGGCTTGTTGGTTTGTTGGTTAGTTCGATTGTTGGTTTGTTAGTTTGTTGGTTTGTTGGCATGTTGGCTTGTTGGTTTGTTGGTTTTTTGGTTTGTTGGTTTGTTGGTTTGTTGGTTTGTTTGTTTATTTGTTTGTTGGTTTGCTGGCTTGTTGGCTTGTTGGTTTGTTGGATTGTTGGTTTGCTAGTTTGTTGGCTTTTTGGTTACTTGGTTTGTTGGTTTACTTGTTTGTTGGTTTGTTGGTTTGTTGGCTTGTTGGTTACTTAGTTTGTTGGTTTGTTGGCATGTTGTTTTGTTGGTTTGTTGGCTTGTTGGTTTGTTGGTTTGTTGGCTTGTTGGCTTGTTGGTTTGTTGGTTTGTTGGTTTGTTGGCTTGTTGGTTTGTTGGTTTGTTGGCTTGTTGGATTGTTAGTTTGTTGGTTTGTTGGTTTTTTGGTTTGTTGGTTTGTTGGTTTATTTGTTTGTTGGTTTGTTGGTTTGTTGGTTTGTTGGCTTGTTGGCTTGTTGGTTTGTTGGTTTGTTGGTTTTTGGTTTGTTGATTTGTTGGCTTGTTGGTTTGTTGGTTTGTTGGTTTGTTGGTTTGTTTTTTGGTTTGTTGGTTTGTTGGTTTGTTGGTTTGTTGGTTTAATGGTTTGTTGGTTTATTTGTTTGTTGGTTTGTTGGCTTGTTGGTTTGTTGGTTTGTTGGTTTGTCGGCTTGTGGGTTTGTTGGTTTGTTGGCTTGTTGGCTTGTTGGTTTGTTGGTTTGTTGGCTTGTTGGTTACTTAGTTTGTTGGTTTGTTGGCATGTTGGTTTGTTGGTTTGTTGGTTTGTTGGCTTGTTGGTTTGTTGGTTTGTTGGCTTGTTGGCTTGTTGGTTTGTTGGTTTGTTGGTTTGTTGGTTTGTTGGCTTGTTGGTTTGTTGGTTTGTTGGCTTGTTGGTTTGTTGGTTTGTTGGTTTGTTGGTTTGTTGGTTTGGTGGTTTGTTGGTTTGTTGGTTTATTTGTTTGTTGGTTTATTGGTTTGTTGGTTTGTTGGCTTCTTGGTTTGTTGGTTTGTTGGTTTGTTGGTTTGTTGGTTTGTTGGTTTGTTGGTTTGGTGGTTTTTTGGTTTGTTGGTTTGTTGGTTTGTTGGTTTGTTGGTTTGTTGGTTTGTTGGTTTTTGGTTTGCTGGTTTTTTGGTTTGTTGGTTTGTTGGTTTGTTGGTTTTTTGGTTTTTGGTTTGTTGGTTTCTTGGTTTATTTGTTTGTTGGTTTGTTGGTTTGTTGGTTTGTTGTTTGTTGGTTTATTTGTTTGTTGGTTTGTTGGTTTGTAGGTTTGTTGGTTTGTTGGTTTTTTGGTTTGTTGGTTTGTTCGTTTGTTGGTTTGTTGGTTAATTGGTTTGTTGGTTTGTTGGTTTGTTGGTTTGTTGGTTTGTTGGTTTGTTTGTTAATTTGTTTGTTGGTTTGTTGGTTTGGTGGTTTGTTGGTTTAATTATTTGTTGGTTTGTTGGTTTGTAGGTTTGTTGGTTTGTTGGTTTGTTGGTTTGTTGGTTTGTTGGTTTGTTGGTTTGTTGGTTTGTTCGTTTGTTGGTTTGTTGGTTAATTGGTTTGTTGGTTTGTTGGTTTGTTGGTTTGTTGGCTTGTTGGTTTGTTGGTTTGTTGGTTTATTGGTTTGTTGGTTTGTTGATTTGTTGGTTTGTTGGTTTGTTCGTTTGATGGTTTGTTGGTTAGTTGGTTTGTTGGTTTTTTGGTTTGTTGGTTTGTTGGTTTGTTGGTTTCTTGGTTTGTTGGTTTGTTGATTTGTTGATTTGTTGGTTTGTTGGCATGTTGGTTTGTTGGTTTGTTGGTTTGTGGGCTTGTTGGTTTGTTGGTTTGTTGGTTTGTTGGCTTGTTGGCTTGTTGGTTTGTTGGTTTGTTGGTTTGTTGGTTTGTTGGCTTGTAGGTTTGTTGGTTTGTTGGCTTGTTGGTTTGTTGGTTTGTTGGTTTGTTGGCTTGTTGGCTTGTTGGTTTGTTGGTTTGTTGGCTTGTTGGTTAGTTGGTTTGTTGGCTTGTTGGCTTGTTGGCTTGTTGCTTTGTTGGTTTGTTGGTTTGTTGGCTTGTTGGTTTCTTGGTTTGTTAGTTTGTTTGCTGTTTGGTTACTTGGTTTGTTGGTTTGTTGGTTTGTTGGCTTGTTGGTTTGTTGGCTTGTTGGCTTGTTGGTTTGTTGGTTAGTTCGTTTGTTGGTTTGTTAGTTTGTTGGTTTGTTGGCTTGTTGGCTTGTTGGTTTGTTGGTTTTTTGGTTTGTTGGTTTGTTGGTTTGTTGGTTTGTTGGTTTGTTGGTTTATTGGTTTGTTGGTTTGTTCGCTTGTTGGTTTGTTGGTTTGTTGGTTTGTTGGCTTGTTGGTTTGTTGGTTTGTTGGCTTGTTGGCTTGTTGGTTTATTGGTTTGTTGGCTTGTTGGTTACTTAGTTTGTTGGTTTGTTGGCATGTTGGTTTGTTGGTTTGTTGGTTTGTTGGCTTGTTGGTTTGTTGGTTTGTTGGCTTGTTGGTTTGTTGGCTTGTAGGTTTGTTGGTTTGTTGGTTTGTTGGTTTGTTGGTTTGTTGGTTTGGTGGTTTGTTGGTTTGTTGGTTTGTTGGTTTATTTGTTTGTTGGTTTGTTAGTTTGTTGGTTTGTTGGCTTTTTGGCTTGATGGTTTGTTGGTTTGTTGGTTTTTGGTTTGTTGGTTTGTTGGCTTGTTGGCTTTGTGGTTTGTTGGTTTGTTGGTTTGTTGGTTTGTTGGTTTGTTGGTTTGTTGGTTTCTTGGTTTGTTGGTTTGTTGGCTTGTTGGCTTGTTCGTTTGTTGGCTTGTTGGTTTGTTGGTTTGTTGGCTTGTTGGTTTGTTTGTTTGTTGGTTAGTTCGTTTGGTGGTTTGTTGGTTTGTTGGTTTGTTGGCTTGTTGGCTTGTTGGTTTGTTGGCTTGTTGGTTTGTTGGCTTTTTGGCTTTTGGTTTGTTGGTTTGTTGGTTTATTCGTTTGTTGGTTTGTTGATTTGTTGGTTCGTTGGCTTCTTGGCTTGTTAGTTTGTTGGTTTGTTTGTTTGTTTGTTTGTTGGTTTGTTGGTTTGTTGTTTTGAATGGTTTGTTGGTTTGTTGGGTTGTTGGTTTGTTGGCTTGTTGACTTGTTGGTTTGTTGGTTTGTTCGTTTGTTGGTTTGTTGGTTTGTTAGTTTGTTGGTTTGTTGGCTTGTTGGCTTGTTGGTTTGTTGGTTTGTTGGTTTGTTCGTTTGTTGGTTTGTTGGTTTGTTCGTTTGTTGGTTTGTTTGTTTGTTAGTTTGTTGGTTTGTTGGTTACTTAGTTTGTTGGTTTGTTGGCATCTTGGTTTGTTGGCTTGTTGGCTTGTTGGTTTGTTGGTTTGTTAGTTTGTTGGCTTGTTGGTTTGTGGGTTTGTTGGCTTGTTGGTTTGTTAGTTTGTTGGTTTGTTGGTTTGTTGGTTTGTTGGTTTGTTGGTTTATTTGTTTGTTGAATTGTTGGCTTGTTGGTTTGTTGGTTTGTTGGTTTGTTGGTTTGTTGGCTTGTTGGTTTGTTGGTTTGTTGGTTTGTTGGTTTGTTGGTTTGTTGGCTTGTTGGCTTGTTGGTTTGTTGGTTAGTTCGTTTGTTGGTTTGTTAGTTTGTTGGTTTGTTGGCATGTTGGCTTGTTGGTTTGTTGGTTTTTTGGTTTGTTGGTTTGTTGGTTTGTTGGTTTGTTTGTTTATTTGTTTGTTGGTTTGCTGGCTTGTTGGCTTGTTGGTTTGTTGGATTGTTGGCTTGTTAGTTTGTTGGCTTTTTGGTTACTTGGTTTGTTGGTTTACTTGTTTGTTGGTTTGTTGGTTTGTTGGCTTGCTGGTTACTTAGTTTGTTGGTTTGTTGGCATGTTGGTTTGTTGGTTTGTTGGTTTGTTGGCTTGTTGGTTTGTTGGTTTGTTGGCTTAATGGCTTGTTGGTTTGTTGGTTTGTTGGTTTGTTGGCTTGTTGGTTTGTTGGTTTGTTGGCTTGTTGGATTGTTAGTTTGTTGGTTTGTTGGTTTGTTGGTTTCTTGGTTTGTTGGTTTGTTGGTTTGTTGGTTTATTTGTTTGTTGGTTTGTTGGTTTGTTGGTTTGTTGGCTTGTTGGCTTGTTGGTTTGTTGGTTTGTTGGTTTTTGATTTGTTGATTTGTTGGCTTGTTGGCTTGTTGGCTTGTTGGTTTGTTGGTTTGTTGGTTTGTTGGTTTGTTGGTTTGTTGGTTTGTTGGTTTGTTGGCTTGTTGGTTTGTTGGTTTGTTGTTTTGTTGGTTTGTTGGTTTGTTTGTTTGTTGGTTTGTTCGTTTGTTGGTTTGTTGGTTTGTTGGTTTGTTGGCTTGTTGGCTTGTTGGCTTGTTGGCTTGTTGGTTTGTTGGCTTGTTGGTTTGTTGGCTTTTTGGCTTGTTGGTTTGTTGGTTTGTTGGTTTATTCGTTTGTTGGTTTGTTGATTTGTTGGTTCGTTGGCTTCTTGGCTTGTTAGTTTGTTGGTTTGTTTGCTTGTTTGTTTGTTTGTTTGTTGGTTTGTTGGTTTGTTGTTTTGAATGGTTTGTTGGTTTGTTGGTTTGTTGGTTTGTTTGCTTGTTGACTTGTTGGTTTGTTGGTTTGTTCGTTTGTTGGTTTGTTGGTTTGTTGGTTTGTTGGCTTGTTGGCTTGTTGGCTTGTTGGTTTGTTGGTTTGTTGGTTTGTTGGTTTGTTCGTTTGTTGGTTTGTTGGTTTGTTCGTTTGTTGGCTTGTTTGTTTGTTGGCTTGTTGGCTTGTTGGTTTGTTGGTTTTTTGGTTTGTTGGTTTGTTCGTTTGTTGGTTTGTTTGTTTGTTGGTTTGTTGGTTTGTTGGTTTGTTGGTTTGTTGGTTTGTTGGCTTGTTGGCTTGTTGGTTTGTTGGTTTGTTGGTTTGTTGGTTTGTTGGTTTGTTCGTTTGTTGGTTTGTTGGTTTGTTCGTTTGTTGGTTTGTTTGCTTGTTGACTTGTTGGTTTGTTGGTTTGTTTGTTTGTTGGTTTGTTGGTTTGTTGGTTTGTTGGCTTGTTGGCTTGGTGGTTTGTTGGTTTGTCGGTTTATTGGTTTGTTCGTTTGTTGGTTTGTTGGTTTGTTCGTTTGTTGGCTTGTTTGTTTGTTGGCTTGTTGGCTTGTTGGTTTGTTGGTTTTTTGGTTTGTTGGTTTGTTCGTTTGTTGGTTTGTTTGTTTCTTGGTTTGTTGGTTTGTTGGTTTGTTGGTTTGTTGGTTTGTTGGTTTATTGGTGTGTTGGTTTGTTGGCTAGTTGGCTTGTTGGTTTGTTGGTTTGTTCGTTTGTTGGTTTGTTGGTTTGTTGGCTTATTGGCTTGTTGGTTTGTTGGTTTGTTGGTTTTTTCGTTTATTGGTTTGTTGGTTTGTTCGTTTGTTGGCTTGTTGGTTTGTTGGCTTGTTGGCTTGTTGGTTTGTTGGTTTGTTGGTTTGTTGGTTTGTTGGTTTGTTCGTTTGTTGGTTTGTTTGTTTGTTGGTTTGTTCATTTGTTGGTTCGTTGGTTACTTGATTTGTTGGTTTGTTGGTTTGTTGGTTTGTTGGCTTGTTGGCTTGTTGGTTTGTAGGTTTGTTGGGTTTTTGGTTTGTTGGTTTGTTGGTTTTTTGGTTTGTTGGGTTGTTGGTTTGTTGGCTTGTTGACTTGTTGGTTTGTTGGTTTGTTCGTTTGTTGGTTTGTTGGTTTGTTAGTTTGTTGGTTTGTTGGCTTGTTGGCTTGTTGGTTTGTTGGTTTGTTGGTTTGTTGGTTTGTTCGTTTGTTGGTTTGTTGGTTTGTTCGTTTGTTGGCTTGTTTATTTGTTAGTTTGTTGGTTTGTTGGTTACTTAGTTTGTTGGTTTGTTGGCATCTTGGTTTGTTGGCTTGCTGGCTTGTTGGTTTGTTGGTTTGTTGGCTTGTTGGTTTGTGGGTTTGTTGGCTTGTTGGTTTGTTAGTTTGTTGGTTTGTTGGTTTGTTGGTTTGTTGGTTTGTTGGTTTATTTGTTTGTTGAATTGTTGGCTTGTTGGCTTGTTGGTTTGTTGGTTTGTTGGCTTGTTGGTTTGTTGGTTTGTTGGTTTGTTGGTTTGTTGGTTTGTTGGCTTGTTGGCTTGTTGGTTTGTTGGTTAGTTCGTTTGTTGGTTTGTTAGTTTGTTGGTTTGTTGGCATGTTGGCTTGTTGGTTTGTTGGTTTTTTGGTTTGTTGGTTTGTTGGTTTGTTGGTTTGTTTGTTTATTTGTTTGTTGGTTTGCTGGCTTTTTGGTTACTTGGTTTGTTGGTTTACTTGTTTGTTGGTTTGTTGGTTTGTTGCCTTGTTGGTTACTTAGTTTGTTGGTTTGTTGGCATGTTGTTTTGTTGGTTTGTTGGTTTGTTGGCTTGTTGGTTTGTTGGTTTGTTGGCTTGTTGGCTTGTTGGCTTGTTGGTTTGTTGGTTTGTTGGTTTGTTGGCTTGTTGGTTTGTTGGTTTGTTGGCTTGTTGGATTGTTAGTTTGTTGGTTTGTTGGTTTGTTGGTTTGTTGGTTTGTTGGTTTGTTGGTTTATTTGTTTGTTGGTTTGTTGGTTTGTTGGTTTGTTGGCTTGTTGGCTTGTTGGTTTGTTGGTTTGTTGGTTTTTGGTTTGTTGATTTGTTGGCTTGTTGGCTTGTTGGTTTGTTGGTTTGTTGGTTTGTTGGTTTGTTGGTTTGTTGGTTTGTTGGTTTGTTGGCTTGTTGGTTTGTTGGTTTGTTGGTTTGTTGGTTTGTTGGTTTGTTTGTTTGTTGGTTTGTTCGTTTGTTGGTTTGTTGGTTTGTTGGTTTGTTGGCTTGTTGGCTTGTTGGCTTGTTGGTTTGTTGGCTTGTTGGTTTGTTGGCTTTTTGGCTTGTTGGTTTGTTGGTTTGTTGGTTTGTTGGTTTATTCGTTTGTTGGTTTGTTGAATTGTTGGTTCGTTGGCTTCTTGGCTTGTTAGTTTGTTGGTTTGTTTGTTTGTTTGTTTGTTTGTTTGTTGGTTTGTTGGTTTGTTGTTTTGAATGGTTTGTTGGTTTGTTGGTTTGTTGGTTTGTTGGTTTGTTTGCTTGTTGACTTGTTGGTTTGTTGGTTTGTTCGTTTGTTGGTTTGTTGGTTTGTTGGTTTGTTGGCTTGTTGGCTTGTTGGTTTGTTGGTTTGTTGGTTTGTTGGTTTGTTCGTTTGTTGGTTTGTTGGTTTTGTTCGTTTGTTGGCTTGTTTGTTTGTTGGCTTGTTGGCTTGTTGGTTTGTTGGTTTTTTGGTTTGTTGGTTTGTTCGTTTGTTGGTTTGTTTGTTTGTTGGTTTGTTGGTTTGTTGGTTTGTTGGTTTGTTGGTTTGTTGGCTTGTTGGCTTGTTGGTTTGTTGGTTTGTTGGTTTGTTGGTTTGTTCGTTTGTTGGTTTGTTGGTTTGTTTTTTGTTGGTTTGTTTGCTTGTTGACTTGTTGGTTTGTTGGTTTGTTCGTTTGTTGGTTTGTTGGTTTGTTGGTTTGTTGGCTTGTTGGCTTGTTGGTTTGTTGGTTTGTTGGTTTGTTGGTTTGTTCGTTTGTTGGTTTGTTGGTTTGTTCGTTTGTTGGCTTGTTTGTTTGTTGGCTTGTTGGCTTGTTGGTTTGTTGGTTTGTTGGTTTGTTGGTTTGTTCGTTTGTTGGTTTGTTTGTTTGTTGGTTTGTTGGTTTGTTAATTTGTTGGTTTGTTGGTTTGTTGGTTTATTGGTGTGTTGGTTTGTTGGCTAGTTGGCTTGTTGGTTTGTTGGTTTGTTCGTTTGTTGGGTTGTTGGTTTGTTGGCTTATTGGCTTGTTGGTTTGTTGGTTTGTTGGTTTGTTCATTTGTTGGTTTGTTGGTTTGTTCGTTTGTTGGCTTGTTGGTTTGTTGGCTTGTTGGCTTGTTGGTTTGTTGGTTTGTTGGTTTGTTGGTTTGTTGGTTTGTTGGTTTGTTCGTTTGTTGGTTTGTTTGTTTGTTTGTTTGTTGGTTTTTTCATTTGTTGGTTCGTTGGTTACTTGATTTGTTGGTTTGTTGGTTTGTTGGTTTGTTGGCTTGTTGGCTTGTTTGTTTGTAGGTTTGTTGGTTTTTTGGTTTGTTGGTTTGTTGGTTTTTTGGTTTGTTGGTTTGTTGGTTTGTTGGTTTATTGGTTTGTTGGTTTATTGGCTTATTTGTTTGTTGGTTTGTTGGTTTGTTGGTTTGTTGGTTTGTTGGTTTGTTAGTTTGTTGGTTTGTTGGTTTGTTGGCTTGTTGGTTTGTTGGTTTGTTGGTTTGTTAGCTTGTTGGCTTGTTGGCTTGTTGGTTTGTTGGTTTGTTGGTTTGTTGTTTTGAATGGTTTGTTGGTTTGTTGGTTTGTTGGTTTGTTGGTTTGTTGGCTTGTTGACTTGTTGGTTTGTTGGTTTGTTCGTTTGTTGGTTTGTTGGTTTGTTGGTTTGTTGGTTTGTTGGCTTGTTGGCTTGTTGGTTTGTTGGTTTGTTGGTTTGTTGGTTTGTTGGTTTGCTCGTTTGTTGGTTTGTTGGTTTGTTCGTTTGTTGGCTTGTTTGTTTGTTGGCTTGTTGGCTTTTTGGTTTGTTGGTTTTTTGGTTTGTTGGTTTGTTCGTTTGTTAGTTTGTCTGTTTGTTGGTTTGTTCGTTTGTTTGGCTTCTTGGTTTGTTGGTTTTTTGGTTTTTTGCTTTGTTGGTTTGTTGGTTTGTTGGTTTGTTGGTTTATTGGTTTATTCGTTTGTTGGTTTGTTGGTTTGTTGGCTTGTTGGCTTGTTGGTTTATTGGTTTGTTGGATTGTTAGTTTTTTGGTTTGTTGGTTTGTTGGCTTGTTGGTTTGTTGGTTTGTTGGCTTGTTGGTTTGTTGGTCTGTTAGTTTGTTGGTTTGTTGGCTTGTTGGTTTGTTGGTTTGTTGGTTTGTTGGTTTGTTGGTTTGTTGGCTTGTTGGCTTGTTGGTTTGTTGGTTTGTTGGTTTTTGGTTTGTTGGTTTGCTGGCTTGCTGGCTTGTTGGTTTGTTGTTTGTTGGTTTGTTGGTTTGTTGGTTTGTTGGTTTGTTGGTTTGTTGGTTTGTTGGATTGTTGGCTTGTTGGTTTGTTGGTTTGTTGGCTTGTTGGCTTGTTTGTTTGTTGGTTTGTTCGTTTGTTGGTTTGTTGGCTTGTTGGCTTGTTGGTTTGTTGGCTTATTAGTTTGTTGGCTTTTTGGCTTGTTGGTTTGTTGGTTTGTTGGTTTATTCGTTTGTTGGTTTGTTGATTTGTTGGTTCGTTGGCTTCTTGGCTTGTTAGTTTGTTGGTTTGTTTGTTTGTTGGTTTGTTGGTTTGTTGTTTTGAATGATTTGTTGGTTTGTTGGTTTGTTGGTTTCTTGGTTTGTTGGCTTGTTGACTTGTTGGTTTGTTTGTTTGTTGCTTTGTTGGTTTGTTGGTTTGTTGGTTTTTTGGTTTGTTGTTTTATTTTTTTGTTTTTGTTTGGCTTGTTGGTTTGTTGGTTTGTTGGTTTTTTGGTTTTTTGGTTTGTTGGTTTGTTGGTTTGTTGGTTTGTTGGTTTGTTGGTTTGTTGGTTTATTCGTTAGTTGGTTTGTTGGTTTGTTGTGTTGTTGGCTTGTTGGTTTATTGGTCTGTTGGATTGTTAGTTTTTTGGTTTGTTGGCTTGTTGGCTTGTTGGTTTGTTGGTTTGTTGGTTTGTTGGTTTGTTGGTTTGTTGGCTTGTTGGCTTGTTGGTTTGTTGGTTTGTTGGTTTTTGGTTTGTTGGTTTGTCGGCTTGTTAGCTTGTTGGTTTGTTGGTTTGTTGGTTTGTTGGTTTGTTGGTTTGTTGGTTTGTTGGCTTGTTGGTTTGTTGGTTTGTTGGTTTGTTGGTTTGTTGGTTTGTTGGTTTGTTGGTTTGTTTGTTTGTTGGTTTGTTCGTTTGTTGGTTTGTTGGTTTGTTGGTTTGTTGGTTTGTTGGCTTGTTGGTTTGTTGGCTTGTTGGTTTGTTGGCTTGTTGGTTTGTTGGCTTGTTGGCTTGTTGGTTTGTTGGTTTGTTGGTTTGTTGGTTTGTTGGTTTGATGGTTTGTTGGCTTGTTGGTTTGTTGTTTTGTTTGTTTGTTGGTTTGTTTGTTTGTTGGTTTGTTCGTTTGTTGGTTTGTTGGTTTGTTGGCTTGTTGGCTTGTTGGTTTGTTGGCTTGTTAGTTTGTTGGCTTTTTGGCTTGTTGGTTTGTTGGTTTGTTGGTTTGTTGGTTTATTCGTCTGTTGGTTTGTTGATTTGTTGGTTCGTTGGCTTCTTGGCTTGTTAGTTTGTTAGTTAGTTTGTTTGTTTGTTTGTTGGTTTGTTGGTTTGTTGGTTTGTTGTTTTGAATGGTTTGTTGGTTTGTTGGTTTGTTGGTTTGTTGGCTTGTTGACTTGTTGGTTTGTTCGTTTGTTGGTTTGTTGGTTTGTTGGCTTGTTGGCTTGTTGGTTTGTTGGTTTGTTGGTTTGTTGGTTTGTTGGTTTGTTCGTTTGTTGGTTTGTTGGTTTGTTCGTTTGTTGGCTTGTTTGTTTGTTGGCTTGTTGGCTTGTTGGTTTGTTGGTTTGTTCGTTTATTGGTTTGTTTGTTTGTTGGTTTGTTCGTTTCTTGTTTTTTTTGGTTTGTTGTTTTATTTTTTTGTTGGTTTGTTTGGCTTGTTGGTTTGTTGGTTTTTTGGTTTTTTTGTTTGTTGGTTTGTTGGTTTGTTGGTTTGTTGGTTTGTTGGTGTATTCGTTTGTTGGTTTGTTGGTTTGTTGGCTTGTTGGCTTGTTGGTTTATTGGTTTGTTGGATTGTTAGTTTTTTAGTTTGTTGGTTTGTTGGCTTGTTGGTTTGTTGGTTTGTTGGCTTGTTGGTTTGTTGGTCTGTTGGTTTGTTGGTTTGTTGGCTTGTTGGTTTGTTGGTTTGTTGGTTTGTTGGTTTGTTGGTTTGTTGGCTTGTTGGCTTGTTGGTTTGTTGGTTTGTTGGTTTTTGGTTTGTTGGTTTGCGGGCTTGTTGGCTTGTTGGTTTGTTGTTTGTTGGTTTGTTGGTTTGTTGGTTTGTTGGTTTGTTGGTTTGTTGGCTTGTTGGTTTGTTGGTTTGTTGGTTTGTTGGTTTGTTGGTTTGTTGGTTTGCTGGTTTTTTGGTTTGTTGTTTTATTTTTTTGTTGGTTTGTTCGGCTTGTTGGTTTGTTGGTTTGTTTGTTTTTTGGTTTTTTGGTTTGTTGGTTTGTTGGTTTGTTGGTTTGTTGGTTTGTTGGTTTATTCGTTTGTTGGTTTGTTGGTTTGTTGGTTTGTTGGTTTGTTGGCTTGTTGGCTTGTTGGTTTGTTGGTTTGTTGGTTTTTGGTTTGTTGGTTTGCTGGCTTGCTGGCTTGTTGGTTTGTTGTTTGTTGGTTTGTTGGTTTGTTGGTTTGTTGGTTTGTTGGTTTGTTGGTTTGTTGGCTTGTTGGCTTGTTGGTTTGTTGGTTTGTTGGTTTGTTGGTTTGATTGTTTGTTGGTTTGTTCGTTTGTTGGTTTGTTGGCTTGTTGGCTTGTTGGTTTGTTGGCTTATTAGTTTGTTGGCTTTTTGGCTTGTTGGTTTGTTGGTTTGTTGGTTTATTCGTTTGTTGGTTTGTTGATTTGTTGGTTCGTTGGCTTCTTGGCTTGTTAGTTTGTTGGTTTGTTTGTTTGTTGGTTTGTTGGTTTGTTGTTTTGAATGATTTGTTGGTTTGTTGGCTTGTTGGCTTCTTGGTTTGTTAGTTTGTTTGCTGTTTGGTTACTTGGTTTGTTGGTTTGTTGGTTTGTTGGCTTGTTGGTTTGTTGGCTTGTTGGCTTGTTGGTTTGTTGGTTAGTTCGTTTGTTGGTTTGTTAGTTTGTTGGTTTGTTGGCTTGTTGGCTTGTTGGTTTGTTGGTTTTTTGGTTTGTTGGTTTGTTGGTTTGTTGGTTTGTTGGTTTGTTGGTTTATTGGTTTGTTGGTTTGTTGGCTTGTTGGTTTGTTGGTTTGTTGGTTTGTTGGCTTGTTGGTTTGTTGGTTTGTTGGCTTGTTGGCTTGTTGGTTTATTGGTTTGTTGGCTTGTTGGCTTGTTGGTTTGTTGGTTTGTTGGCTTGTTGGTTTGTTGGTCTGTTAGTTTGTTGGTTTGTTGGCTTGTTGGTTTGTTGGTTTGTTGGTTTGTTGGTTTGTTGGTTTGTTGGCTTGTTGGCTTGTTGGTTTGTTGGTTTGTTGGTTTTTGGTTTGTTGGTTTGCTGGCTTGCTGGCTTGTTGGTTTGTTGTTTGTTGGTTTGTTGGTTTGTTGGTTTGTTGGTTTGTTGGTTTGTTGGTTTGTTGGCTTGTTGGCTTGTTGGTTTGTTGGTTTGTTGGCTTGTTGGTTTGTTTGTTTGTTGGTTTGTTCGTTTGTTGGTTTGTTGGCTTGTTGGCTTGTTGGTTTGTTGGCTCATTAGTTTGTTGGCTTTTTGGCTTGTTGGTTTGTTGGTTTGTTGGTTTATTCGTTTGTTGGTTTGTTGATTTGTTGGTTCGTTGGCTTCTTGGCTTGTTAGTTTGTTGGTTTGTTTGTTTGTTGGTTTGTTGGTTTGTTGTTTTGAATGATTTGTTGGTTTGTTGGTTTGTTGGTTTCTTGGTTTGTTGGCTTGTTGACTTGTTGGTTTGTTCGTTTGTTGCTTTGTTGGTTTGTTGGTTTGTTGGTTTGTTGGTTTTTTGGTTTGTTGTTTTATTTTTTTGTTTTTGTTTGGCTTGTTGGTTTGTTGGTTTGTTGGTTTTTTGGTTTTTTGGTTTGTTGGTTTGTTGGTTTGTTGGTTTGTTGGTTTGTTGGTTTGTTGGTTTATTCGTTTGTTGGTTTGTTGGTTTGTTGGGTTGTTGGCTTGTTGGTTTATTGGTCTGTTGGTTTGTTAGTTTTTTGGTTTGTTGGCTTGTTGGCTTGTTGGTTTGTTGGTTTGTTGGTTTGTTGGTTTGTTGGTTTGTTGGCTTGTTGGCTTGTTGGTTTGTTGGTTTGTTGGTTTTTGGTTTGTTGGTTTGTCGGCTTGTTAGCTTGTTGGTTTGTTGGTTTGTTGGTTTGTTGGTTTGTTGGCTTGTTGGTTTGTTGGTTTGTTGGTTTGTTGGTTTGTTGGTTTGTTGGTTTGTTGGTTTGTTTGTTTGTTGGTTTGTTCGTTTGTTGGTTTGTTGGTTTGTTGGTTTGTTGGTTTGTTGGCTTGTTGGTTTGTTGGCTTGTTGGTTTGTTGGCTTGTTGGCTTGTTGGTTTGTTGGTTTGTTGGTTTGTTGGTTTGTTGATTTGTTGGTTTGTTGGTTTGTTGGCTTGTTGGTTTGTTGTTTTGTTTGTTTGTTGGTTTGTTTGTTTGTTGGTTTGTTCGTTTGTTGGTTTGTTGGTTTGTTGGCTTGTTGGCTTGTTGGTTTGTTGGCTTGTTAGTTTGTTGGCTTTTTGGCTTGTTGGTTTGTTGGTTTGTTGGTTTGTTGGTTTATTCGTCTGTTGGTTTGTTGATTTGTTGGTTCGTTGGCTTCTTGGCTTGTTAGTTTGTAAGTTTGTTTGTTTGTTTGTTTGTTGGTTTGTTGGTTTGTTGGTTTGTTGTTTTGAATGGTTTGTTGGTTTGTTGGTTTGTTGGTTTGTTGGCTTGTTGACTTGTTGGTTTGTTCGTTTGTTGGTTTGTTGGTTTGTTGGCTTGTTGGCTTGTTGGTTTGTTGGTTTGTTGGTTTGTTGGTTTGTTGGTTTGTTCGTTTGTTGGTTTGTTGGTTTGTTCGTTTGTTGGCTTGTTTGTTTGTTGGCTTGTTGGCTTGTTGGTTTGTTTGTTTTTTGGTTTGTTGGTTTGTTCGTTTATTGGTTTGTTTGTTTGTTGGTTTGTTCGTTTCTTGTTTTTTTTGGTTTGTTGTTTTATTTTTTTGTTGGTTTGTTTGGCTTGTTGGTTTGTTGGTTTTTTGGTTTTTTTGTTTGTTGGTTTGTTGGTTTGTTGGTTTGTTGGTTTGTTGGTGTATTCGTTTGTTGGTTTGTTGGTTTGTTGGCTTGTTGGCTTGTTGGTTTATTGGTTTGTTGGCTTGTTGGTTTGTTGGTCTGTTGGTTTGTTGGTTTGTTGGCTTGTTGGTTTGTTGGTTTGTTGGTTTGTTGGTTTGTTGGTTTGTTGGCTTGTTGGCTTGTTGGTTTGTTGGTTTGTTGGTTTTTGGTTTGTTGGTTTGCTGGCTTGTTGGCTTGTTGGTTTGTTGTTTGTTGGTTTGTTGGTTTGTTGGTTTGTTGGTTTGTTGGTTTGTTGGCTTGTTGGTTTGTTGGTTTGTTGGTTTGTTGGTTTGTTGGTTTGCTGGTTTTTTGGTTTGTTGTTTTATTTTTTTGTTGGTTTGTTCGGCTTGTTGGTTTGTTGGTTTGTTTGTTTTTTGGTTTTTTGGTTTGTTGGTTTGTTGGTTTGTTGGTTTGTTGGTTTGTTGGTTTATTCGTTTGTTGGTTTGTTGGTTTGTTGGTTTGTTGGTTTGTTGGCTTGTTGGCTTGTTGGTTTGTTGGTTTGTTGGTTTTTGGTTTGTTGGTTTGCTGGCTTGCTGGCTTGTTGGTTTGTTGTTTGTTGGTTTGTTGGTTTGTTGGTTTGTTGGTTTGTTGGTTTGTTGGTTTGTTGGCTTGTTGGCTTGTTGGTTTGTTGGTTTGTTGGTTTGTTGGTTTGTTTGTTTGTTGGTTTGTTCGTTTGTTGGTTTGTTGGCTTGTTGGCTTGTTGGTTTGTTGGCTTATTAGTTTGTTGGCTTTTTGGCTTGTTGGTTTGTTGGTTTGTTGGTTTATTCGTTTGTTGGTTTGTTGATTTGTTGGTTCGTTGGCTTCTTGGCTTGTTAGTTTGTTGGTTTGTTTGTTTGTTGGTTTGTTGGTTTGTTGTTTTGAATGATTTGTTGGTTTGTTGGCTTGTTGGCTTCTTGGTTTGTTAGTTTGTTTGCTGTTTGGTTACTTGGTTTGTTGGTTTGTTGGCTTGTTGGTTTGTTGGCTTGTTGGCTTTTGGTTTGTTGGTTAGTTCGTTTGTTGGTTTGTTAGTTTGTTGGTTTGTTGGCTTGTTGGCTTGTTGGTTTGTTGGTTTTTTGGTTTGTTGGTTTCTTGGTTTGTTGGTTTGTTGGTTTGTTGGTTTATTGGTTTGTTGGTTTGTTGGCTTGTTGGTTTGTTGGTTTGTTGGTTTGTTGGCTTGTTGGTTTGTTGGTTTGTTGGCTTGTTGGCTTGTTGGTTTATTGGTTTGTTGGCTTGTTGGTTGCTTAGTTTGTTGGTTTGTTGGCATGTTGGTTTGTTGGTTTGTTGGTTTGTTGGCTTGTTGGTTTGTTGGTTTGTTGGCTTGTTGGTTTGTTGGCTTGTAGGTTTGTTGGTTTGTTGGTTTGTTGGTTTGTTGGTTTGTTGGTTTGGTGGTTTGTTGGTTTGTTGGTTTGTTGGTTTATTTGTTTGTTGGTTTGTTAGTTTGTTGGTTTGTTGGCTTGTTGGCTTGATGGTTTGTTGGTTTGTTGGTTTTTGGTTTGTTGGTTTGTTGGCTTGTTGGCTTTGTGGTTTGTTGGTTTGTTGGTTTGTTGGTTTGTTGGTTTGTTGGTTTGTTGGTTTCTTGGTTTGTTGGTTTGTTGGTTTGTTGGCTTGTTGGCTTGTTCGTTTGTTGGCTTGTTGGTTTGTTGGTTTGTTGGCTTGTTGGTTTGTTTGTTTGTTGGTTAGTTCGTTTGTTGGTTTGTTGGTTTGTTGGTTTGTTGGCTTGTTGGCTTGTTGGTTTGTTGGCTTGTTGGTTTGTTGGCTTTTTGGCTTTTGGTTTGTTGGTTTGTTGGTTTATTCGTTTGTTGGTTTGTTGATTTGTTGGTTCGTTGGCTTCTTGGCTTGTTAGTTTGTTGGTTTGTTTGTTTGTTTGTTTGTTGGTTTGTTGGTTTGTTGTTTTGAATGGTTTGTTGGTTTGTTGGTTTGTTGGGTTGTTGGTTTGTTGGCTTGTTGACTTGTTGGTTTGTTGGTTTGTTCGTTTGTTGGTTTGTTGGTTTGTTAGTTTGTTGGTTAGTTGGCTTGTTGGCTTGTTGGTTTGTTGGTTTGTTGGTTTGTTGGTTTGTTCGTTTGTTGGTTTGTTGGTTTGTTCGTTTGTTGGTTTGTTTGTTTGTTAGTTTGTTGGTTTGTTGGTTACTTAGTTTGTTGGTTTGTTGGCATCTTGGTTTGTTGGCTTGTTGGCTTGTTGGTTTGTTGGTTTGTTAGTTTGTTGGCTTGTTGGTTTGTGGGTTTGTTGGCTTGTTGGTTTGTTAGTTTGTTGGTTTGTTGGTTTGTTGGTTTGTTGGTTTGTTGGTTTATTTGTTTGTTGAATTGTTGGCTTGTTGGTTTGTTGGTTTGTTGGTTTGTTGGTTTGTTGGCTTGTTGGTTTGTTGGTTTGTTGGTTTGTTGGTTTGTTGGTTTGTTGGCTTGTTGGCTTGTTGGTTTGTTGGTTAGTTCGTTTGTTGGTTTGTTAGTTTGTTGGTTTGTTGGCATGTTGGCTTGTTGGTTTGTTGGTTTTTTGGTTTGTTGGTTTGTTGGTTTGTTGGTTTGTTTGTTTATTTGTTTGTTGGTTTGCTGGCTTGTTGGCTTGTTGGTTTGTTGGATTGTTGGCTTGTTAGTTTGTTGGCTTTTTGGTTACTTGGTTTGTTGGTTTACTTGTTTGTTGGTTTGTTGGTTTGTTGGCTTGTTGGTTACTTAGTTTGTTGGTTTTTTGGCATGTTGGTTTGTTGGTTTGTTGGTTTGTTGGCTTGTTGGTTTGTTGGTTTGTTGGCTTAATGGCTTGTTGGTTTGTTGGTTTGTTGGTTTGTTGGCTTGTTGGTTTGTTGGTTTGTTGGCTTGTTGGATTGTTAGTTTGTTGGTTTGTTGGTTTGTTGGTTTGTTGGTTTGTTGGTTTGTTGGTTTGTTGGTTTGTTGGTTTATTTGTTTGTTGGTTTGTTGGTTTGTTGGTTTGTTGGCTTGTTGGCTTGTTGGTTTGTTGGTTTGTTGGTTTTTGATTTGTTGATTTGTTGGCTTGTTGGCTTGTTGGTTTGTTGGTTTGTTGGTTTGTTGGTTTGTTGGTTTGTTGGTTTGTTGGTTTGTTGGCTTGTTGGTTTGTTGGTTTGTTGTTTTGTTGGTTTGTTGGTTTGTTTGTTTGTTGGTTTGTTCGTTTGTTGGTTTGTTGGTTTGTTGGTTTGTTGGCTTGTTGGCTTGTTGGCTTGTTGGTTTGTTGGCTTGTTGGTTTGTTGGCTTTTTGGCTTGTTGGTTTGTTGGTTTGTTGATTTATTCGTTTGTTGGTTTGTTGATTTGTTGGTTCGTTGGCTTCTTGGCTTGTTAGTTTGTTGGTTTGTTTGCTTGTTTGTTTGTTTGTTTGTTGGTTTGTTGGTTTGTTGTTTTGAATGGTTTGTTGGTTTGTTGGTTTGTTGGTTTGTTGGTTTGTTTGCTTGTTGACTTGTTGGTTTGTTGGTTTGTTCGTTTGTTGGTTTGTTGGTTTGTTGGTTTGTTGGCTTGTTGGCTTGTTGGCTTGTTGGTTTGTTGGTTTGTTGGTTTGTTGGTTTGTTCGTTTGTTGGTTTGTTGGTTTGTTCGTTTGTTGGCTTGTTTGTTTGTTGGCTTGTTGGCTTGTTGGTTTGTTGGTTTTTTGGTTTGTTGGTTTGTTCGTTTGTTGGTTTGTTTGTTTGTTGGTTTGTTGGTTTGTTGGTTTGTTGGTTTGTTGGTTTGTTGGCTTGTTGGCTTGTTGGTTTGTTGGTTTGTTGGTTTGTTGGTTTGTTCGTTTGTTGGTTTGTTGGTTTGTTCGTTTGTTGGTTTGTTTGCTTGTTGACTTGTTGGTTTGTTGGTTTGTTTGTTTGTTGGTTTGTTGGTTTGTTGGTTTGTTGGCTTGTTGGCTTGGTGGTTTGTTGGTTTGTCGGTTTATTGGTTTGTTCGTTTGTTGGTTTGTTGGTTTGTTCGTTTGTTGGCTTGTTTGTTTGTTGGCTTGTTGGCTTGTTGGTTTGTTGGTTTTTTGGTTTGTTGGTTTGTTCGTTTGTTGGTTTGTTTGTTTGTTGGTTTGTTGGTTTGTTGGTTTGTTGGTTTGTTGGTTTGTTGGTTTATTGGTGTGTTGGTTTGTTGGCTAGTTGGCTTGTTGGTTTGTTGGTTTGTTCGTTTGTTGGTTTGTTGGTTTGTTGGCTTATTGGCTTGTTGGTTTGTTGGTTTGTTGATTTGTTCGTTTATTGGTTTGTTGGTTTGTTCATTTGTTGGTTTGTTGGTTTGTTGGCTTGTTGGCTTGTTGGTTTGTTGGTTTGTTGGTTTGTTGGTTTGTTCGTTTGTTGGTTTGTTGGTTTGTTCGTTTGTTGGTTTGTTTGCTTGTTGACTTGTTGGTTTGTTGGTTTGTTTGTTTGTTGGTTTGTTGGTTTGTTGGCTTGTTGGCTTGGTGGTTTGTTGGTTTGTCGGTTTATTGGTTTGTTCGTTTGTTGGTTTGTTGGTTTGTTCGTTTGTTGGCTTGTTTGTTTGTTGGCTTGTTGGCTTGTTGGTTTGTTGGTTTTTTGGTTTGTTGGTTTGTTCGTTTGTTGGTTTGTTGGTTTGTTTGTTTGTTGGTTTGTTGGTTTGTTGGTTTGTTGGTTTGTTGGTTTGTTGGTTTATTAGTGTGTTGGTTTGTTGGCTAGTTGGCTTGTTGGTTTGTTGGTTTGTTCGTTTGTTGGTTTGTTGGTTTGTTGGCTTATTGGCTTGTTGGTTTGTTGGTTTGTTGGTTTGTTCGTTTATTGGTTTGTTGGTTTGTTCGTTTGTTGGCTTGTTGGTTTGTTGGCTTGTTGGCTTGTTGGTTTGTTGGTTTGTTGGTTTGTTGGTTTGTTGGTTTGTTCGTTTGTTGGTTTGTTGGTTTGTTGGTTTGTTGGTTTATTGGTGTGTTGGTTTGTTGGCTAGTTGGCTTGTTGGTTTGTTGGTTTGTTCGTTTGTTGGTTTGTTGGTTTGTTGGCTTATTGGCTTGTTGGTTTGTTGGTTTGTTGGTTTGTTCGTTTATTGGTTTGTTGGTTTGTTCGTTTGTTGGCTTGTTGGTTTGTTGGCTTGTTGGCTTGTTGGTTTGTTGGTTTGTTGGTTTGTTGATTTGTTGGTTTGTTGGTTTGTTGGTTTGTTGGTTTGTTGGCTTGTTGGCTTGTTGGTTTGTAGGTTTGTTGGTTTTTTGGTTTGTTGGTTTGTTGGTTTTTTGGTTTGTTGGTTTGTTGGTTTGTTGGTTTGTTGGTTTGTTGGTTTGTTGGTTTGTTGGTTTGTTGGGTTGTTGGTTTGTTGGCTTGTTGACTTGTTGGTTTGTTGGTTTGTTCGTTTGTTGGTTTGTTGGTTTGTTAGTTTGTTGGTTTGTTGGCTTGTTGGCTTGTTGGTTTGTTGGTTTGTTGGTTTGTTGGTTTGTTCGTTTGTTGGTTTGTTGGTTTGTTCGTTTGTTGGCTTGTTTATTTGTTAGTTTGTTGGTTTGTTGGTTACTTAGTTTGTTGGTTTGTTGGCATCTTGGTTTGTTGGCTTGCTGGCTTGTTGGTTTGTTGGTTTGTTGGCTTGTTGGTTTGTGGGTTTGTTGGCTTGTTGGTTTTTTAGTTTGTTGGTTTGTTGGTTTGTTGGTTTGTTGGTTTGTTGGTTTATTTGTTTGTTGAATTGTTGGCTTGTTGGCTTGTTGGTTTGTTGGTTTGTTGGTTTGTTGGCTTGTTGGTTTGTTGGTTTGTTGGTTTGTTGGTTTGTTGGTTTGTTGGCTTGTTGGCTTGTTGGTTTGTTGGTTAGTTCGTTTGTTGGTTTGTTAGTTTGTTGGTTTGTTGGCATGTTGGCTTGTTGGTTTGTTGGTTTTTTGGTTTGTTGGTTTGTTGGTTTGTTGGTTTGTTTGTTTATTTGTTTGTTGGTTTGCTGGCTTGTTGGCTTGTTGGTTTGTTGGATTGTTGGTTTGTTAGTTTGTTGGCTTTTTGGTTACTTGGTTTGTTGGTTTACTTGTTTGTTGGTTTGTTGGTTTGTTGGCTTGTTGGTTACTTAGTTTATTGGTTTGTTGGCATGTTGTTTTGTTGGTTTGTTGGTTTGTTGGCTTGTTGGTTTGTTGGTTTGTTGGCTTGTTGGCTTGTTGGTTTGTTGGTTTGTTGGTTTGTTGGCTTGTTGGTTTGTTGGTTTGTTGGCTTGTTGGATTGTTAGTTTGTTGGTTTGTTGGTTTGTTGGTTTGTTGGTTTGTTGGTTTATTTGTTTGTTGGTTTGTTGGTTTGTTGGTTTGTTGGCTTGTTGGCTTGTTGGTTTGTTGGTTTGTTGGTTTTTGGTTTGTTGATTTGTTGGCTTGTTGGCTTGTTGGTTTGTTGGTTTGTTGGTTTGTTGGTTTGTTGGTTTGTTGGTTTGTTGGTTTGTTGGCTTGTTGGTTTGTTGGTTTGTTGGTTTGTTGGTTTGTTGGTTTGTTTGTTTGTTGGTTTGTTCGTTTGTTGGTTTGTTGGTTTGTTGGTTTGTTGGCTTGTTGGCTTGTTGGCTTGTTGGTTTGTTGGCTTGTTGGTTTGTTGGCTTTTTGGCTTGTTGGTTTGTTGGTTTGTTGGTTTATTCGTTTGTTGGTTTGTTGATTTGTTGGTTCGTTGGCTTCTTGGCTTGTTAGTTTGTTGGTTTGTTTGTTTGTTTGTTTGTTTGTTTGTTGGTTTGTTGGTTTGTTGTTTTGAATGGTTTGTTGGTTTGTTGGTTTGTTGGTTTGTTGGTTTGTTTGCTTGTTGACTTGTTGGTTTGTTGGTTTGTTCGTTTGTTGGTTTGTTGGTTTGTTGGTTTGTTGGCTTGTTGGCTTGTTGGTTTGTTGGTTTGTTGGTTTGTTGGTTTGTTCGTTTGTTGGTTTGTTGGTTTTGTTCGTTTGTTGGCTTGTTTGTTTGTTGGCTTGTTGGCTTGTTGGTTTGTTGGTTTTTTGGTTTGTTGGTTTGTTCGTTTGTTGGTTTGTTTGTTTGTTGGTTTGTTGGTTTGTTGGTTTGTTGGTTTGTTGGTTTGTTGGCTTGTTGGCTTGTTGGCTTGTTGGTTTGTTGGTTTGTTGGTTTGTTGGTTTGTTCGTTTGTTGGTTTGTTGGTTTGTTTTTTGTTGGTTTGTTTGCTTGTTGACTTGTTGGTTTGTTGGTTTGTTCGTTTGTTGGTTTGTTGGTTTGTTCGTTTGTTGGTTTGTTGGTTTGTTGGCTTGTTGGCTTGTTGGTTTGTTAGTTTGTTGGTTTGTTGGTTACTTAGTTTGTTGGTTTGTTGGCATCTTGGTTTGTTGGTTTGTTCGTTTGTTGGTTTGTTGGTTTGTTGGTTTGTTGGCTTGTTGGCTTGTTGGCTTGTTGGTTTGTTGGTTTGTTGGTTTGTTGGTTTGTTCGTTTGTTGGTTTGTTGGTTTGTTCGTTTGTTGGCTTGTTTGTTTGTTGGTTTGTTTGTTTGTTGGTTTGTTGGTTTGTTGGTTTGTTGGCTTGTTGGCTTGGTGGTTTGTTGGTTTGTCGGTTTATTGGTTTGTTCGTTTGTTGGTTTGTTGGTTTGTTCGTTTGTTGGCTTGTTTGTTTGTTGGCTTGTTGGTTTGTTGGTTTGTTGGTTTGTTGGTTTGTTGGCTTGTTGGCTTGTTGGTTTGTTGGTTTGTTGGTTTGTTGGTTTGTTCGTTTGTTGGTTTGTTGGTTTGTTCGTTTGTTGGTTTGTTTGCTTGTTGACTTGTTGGTTTGTTTGTTTGTTGGTTTGTTGGTTTGTTGGTTTGTTGGCTTGTTGGCTTGGTGGTTTGTTGGTTTGTCGGTTTATTGGTTTGTTCGTTTGTTGGTTTGTTGGTTTGTTCGTTTGTTGGCTTGTTTGTTTGTTGGCTTGTTGGCTTGTTGGTTTGTTGGTTTTTTGGTTTGTTGGTTTGTTCGTTTGTTGGTTTGTTTGTTTGTTGGTTTGTTGGTTTGTTGGTTTGTTGGTTTGTTGGTTTGTTGGTTTGTTGGTTTATTGGTGTGTTGGTTTGTTGGCTAGTGGGCTTGTTGGTTTGTTGGTTTGTTCGTTTGTTGGTTTGTTGGTTTGTTGGCTTATTGGCTTGTTGGTTTGTTGGTTTGTTGGTTTGTTCGTTTATTGGTTTGTTGGTTTGTTCGTTTGTTGGTTTGTTGGTTTGTTGGCTTGTTGGCTTGTTGGTTTGTTGGTTTGTTCGTTTGTTGGTTTGTTGGTTTGTTCGTTTGTTGGTTTGTTTGCTTGTTGACTTGTTGGTTTGTTGGTTTGTTTGTTTGTTGGTTTGTTGGTTTGTTGGCTTGTTGGCTTGGTGGTTTGTTGGTTTGTCGGTTTATTGGTTTGTTCGTTTGTTGGTTTGTTGGTTTCTTCGTTTGTTGGCTTGTTTGTTTGTTGGCTTGTTTGCTTGTTGGTTTGTTGGTTTTTTGGTTTGTTGGTTTGTTCGTTTGTTGGTTTGTTTGTTTGTTGGTTTGTTGGTTTGTTGGTTTGTTGGTTTGTTGGTTTGTTGGTTTATTGGTGTGTTGGTTTGTTGGCTAGTTGGCTTGTTGGTTTGTTGGTTTGTTCGTTTGTTGGTTTGTTGGTTTGTTGGCTTATTGGCTTGTTGGTTTGTTGGTTTGTTGGTTTGTTCGTTTATTGGTTTGTTGGTTTGTTCGTTTGTTGGCTTGTTGGTTTGGTGGCTTGTTGGCTTGTTGGTTTGTTGGTTTGTTGGTTTGTTGGTTTGTTGGTTTGTTGGTTTGTTCGTTTGTTGGTTTTTTGGTTTGTTGGTTTGTTGGTTTATTGGTGTGTTGGTTTGTTGGCTAGTTGGCTTGTTGGTTTGTTGGTTTGTTCGTTTGTTGGTTTGTTGGTTTGTTGGCTTATTGGCTTGTTGGTTTGTTGGTTTGTTGGTTTGTTCGTTTATTGGTTTGTTGGTTTGTTCGTTTGTTGGCTTGTTGGTTTGTTGGCTTGTTGGCTTGTTGGTTTGTTGGTTTGTTGGTTTGTTGATTTGTTGGTTTGTTGGTTTGTTGGTTTGTTGGTTTGTTGGCTTGTTGGCTTGTTGGTTTGTAGGTTTGTTGGTTTTTTGGTTTGTTGGTTTGTTGGTTTTTTGGTTTGTTGGTTTGTTGGTTTGTTGGTTTGTTGGTTTGTTGGTTTGTTGGTTTGTTGGGTTGTTGGTTTGTTGGCTTGTTGACTTGTTGGTTTGTTGGCTTGTTCGTTTGTTGGTTTGTTGGTTTGTTAGTTTGTTGGTTTGTTGGCTTGTTGGCTTGTTGGTTTGTTGGTTTGTTGGTTTGTTGGTTTGTTCGTTTGTTGGTTTGTTGGTTTGTTCGTTTGTTGGCTTGTTTATTTGTTAGTTTGTTGGTTTGTTGGTTACTTAGTTTGTTGGTTTGTTGGCATCTTGGTTTGTTGGCTTGCTGGCTTGTTGGTTTGTTGGTTTGTTGGCTTGTTGGTTTGTGGGTTTGTTGGCTTGTTGGTTTGTTAGTTTGTTGGTTTGTTGGTTTGTTGGTTTGTTGGTTTGTTGGTTTATTTGTTTGTTGAATTGTTGGCTTGTTGGCTTGTTGGTTTGTTGGTTTGTTGGTTTGTTGGCTTGTTGGTTTGTTGGTTTGTTGGTTTGTTGGTTTGTTGGTTTGTTGGCTTGTTGGCTTGTTGGTTTGTTGGTTAGTTCGTTTGTTGGTTTGTTAGTTTGTTGGTTTGTTGGCATGTTGGCTTGTTGGTTTGTTGGTTTTTTGGTTTGTTGGTTTGTTGGTTTGTTGGTTTGTTTGTTTATTTGTTTGTTGGTTTGCTGGCTTGTTGGCTTCTTGGTTTGTTGGATTGTTGGTTTGTTAGTTTGTTGGCTTTTTGGTTACTTGGTTTGTTGGTTTACTTGTTTGTTGGTTTGTTGGTTTGTTGGCTTGTTGGTTACTTAGTTTGTTGGTTTGTTGGCATGTTGTTTTGTTGGTTTGTTGGTTTGTTGGCTTGTTGGTTTGTTGGTTTGTTGGCTTGTTGGCTTGTTGGTTTGTTGGCTTGTTGGATTGTTAGTTTTTTTGGTTTGTTGGTTTGTTGGTTTGTTGGTTTGTTGGTTTATTTGTTTGTTGGTTTGTTGGTTTGTTGGTTTGTTGGCTTGTTGGCTTGTTGGTTTGTTGGTTTGTTGGTTTTTGGTTTGTTGATTTGTTGGCTTGTTGGCTTGTTGGTTTGTTGGTTTGTTGGTTTGTTGGTTTGTTGGTTTGTTGGTTTGTTGGTTTGTTGGCTTGTTGGTTTGTTGGTTTGTTGGTTTGTTGGTTTGTTGGTTTGTTTGTTTGTTGGTTTGTTCGTTTGTTGGTTTGTTGGTTTGTTGGTTTGTTGGTTTGTTGGCTTGTTGGCTTGTTGGCTTGTTGGTTTGTTGGCTTGTTGGTTTGTTGGCTTTTTGGCTTGTTGGTTTGTTGGTTTGTTGGTTTATTCGTTTGTTGGTTTGTTGATTTGTTGGTTCGTTGGCTTCTTGGCTTGTTAGTTTGTTGGTTTGTTTGTTTGTTTGTTTGTTTGTTTGTTGGTTTGTTGGTTTGTTGTTTTGAATGGTTTGTTGGTTTGTTGGTTTGTTGGTTTGTTGGTTTGTTTGCTTGTTGACTTGTTGGTTTGTTGGTTTGTTCGTTTGTTGGTTTGTTGGTTTGTTGGTTTGTTGGCTTGTTGGCTTGTTGGTTTGTTGGTTTGTTGGTTTGTTGGTTTGTTCGTTTGTTGGTTTGTTGGTTTTGTTCGTTTGTTGGCTTGTTTGTTTGTTGGTTTGTTCGTTTGTTGGTTTGTTTGTTTGTTGGTTTGTTGGTTTGTTGGTTTGTTGGTTTGTTGGTTTGTTGGTTTGTTGGTTTGTTGGCTTGTTGGCTTGTTGGTTTGTTGGTTTGTTGGTTTGTTGGTTTGTTCGTTTGTTGGTTTGTTGGTTTGTTTTTTGTTGGTTTGTTTGCTTGTTGACTTGTTGGTTTGTTGGTTTGTTCGTTTGTTGGTTTGTTGGTTTGTTGGTTTGTTGGCTTGTTGGCTTGTTGGTTTGTTGGTTTGTTGGTTTGTTGGTTTGTTCGTTTGTTGGTTTGTTGGTTTGTTCGTTTGTTGGCTTGTTTGTTTGTTGGCTTGTTGGCTTGTTGGTTTGTTGGTTTTTTGGTTTGTTGGTTTGTTCGTTTGTTGGTTTGTTTGTTTGTTGGTTTGTTGGTTTGTTAATTTGTTGGTTTGTTGGTTTGTTGGTTTATTGGTGTGTTGGTTTGTTGGCTAGTTGGCTTGTTGGTTTGTTGGTTTGTTCGTTTGTTGGTTTGTTGGTTTGTTGGCTTATTGGCTTGTTGGTTTGTTGGTTTGTTGGTTTGTTCGTTTGTTGGTTTGTTGGTTTGTTCGTTTGTTGGCTTGTTGGTTTGTTGGCTTGTTGGCTTGTTGGTTTGTTGGTTTGTTGGTTTGTTGGTTTGTTGGTTTGTTGGTTTGTTTGTTTGTTGGTTTGTTTGTTTGTTTGTTTGTTGGTTTTTTCATTTGTTGGTTCGTTGGTTACTTGATTTGTTGGTTTGTTGGTTTGTTGGTTTGTTGGCTTGTTGGCTTGTTGGTTTGTAGGTTTGTTGGTTTTTTGGTTTGTTGGTTTGTTGGTTTTTTGGTTTGTTGGTTTGTTGGTTTGTTGGTTTATTGGTTTGTTGGTTTATTGGCTTATTTGTTTGTTGGTTTGTTAGTTTGTTGGTTTGTTGGTTTGTTGGCTTGTTGGTTTGTTGGTTTGTTGGCTTGTTGGCTTGTTGGTTTGTTGGTTTGTTGGTTTGTTGGTTTGTTGGTTTGTTGGTTTGTTCGTTTGTTGGTTTGTTGGTTTGTTCGTTTGTTGTCTTGTTTGTTTGTTGGCTTGTTGGCTTTTTGGTTTGTTGGTTTTTTGGTTTGTTGGTTTGTTCGTTTGTTGGTTTGTCTGTTTGTTGGTTTGCTGGTTTGTTGGTTTTTTGGTTTGTTGGTTTGTTGGTTTGTTGGTTTGTTGGTTTGTTGGTTTGTTGGTTTGTTGGCTTATTTGTTTGTTGGTTTGTTAGTTTGTTGGTTTGTTGGTTTGTTGGCTTGTTGGTTTGTTGGTTTGTTAGCTTGTTGGCTTGTTGGTTTGTTGGTTTGTTGGTTTGTTGGTTTGTTGTTTTGAATGGTTTGTTGGTTTGTTGGTTTGTTGGTTTGTTGGTTTGTTGGTTTGTTGGCTTGTTGACTTGTTGGTTTGTTGGTTTGTTCGTTTGTTGGTTTGTTGGTTTGTTGGTTTGTTGGTTTGTTGGCTTGTTGGCTTGTTGGTTTGTTGGTTTGTTGGTTTGTTGGTTTGTTGGTTTGCTCGTTTGTTGGTTTGTTGGTTTGTTCGTTTGTTGGCTTGTTTGTTTGTTGGCTTGTTGGCTTTTTGGTTTGTTGGTTTTTTGGTTTGTTGGTTTGTTCGTTTGTTAGTTTGTCTGTTTGTTGGTTTGTTCGTTTGTTTGGCTTCTTGGTTTGTTGGTTTTTTGGTTTTTTGGTTTGTTGGTTTGTTGGTTTGTTGGTTTGTTGGTTTATTGGTTTATTCGTTTGTTGGTTTGTTGGTTTGTTGGCTTGTTGGCTTGTTGGTTTATTGGTTTGTTGGATTGTTAGTTTTTTGGTTTGTTGGTTTGTTGGCTTGTTGGTTTGTTGGTTTGTTGGCTTGTTGGTTTGTTGGTCTGTTAGTTTGTTGGTTTGTTGGCTTGTTGGTTTGTTGGTTTGTTGGTTTGTTGGTTTGTTGGTTTGTTGGCTTGTTGGCTTGTTGGTTTGTTGGTTTGTTGGTTTTTGGTTTGTTGGTTTGCTGGCTTGCTGGCTTGTTGGTTTGTTGTTTGTTGGTTTGTTGGTTTGTTGGTTTGTTGGTTTGTTGGTTTGTTGGTTTGTTGGCTTGTTGGCTTGTTGGTTTGTTGGTTTGTTGGTTTGTTGGTTTGTTTGTTTGTTGGTTTGTTCGTTTGTTGGTTTGTTGGCTTGTTGGCTTGTTGGTTTGTTGGCTTATTAGTTTGTTGGCTTTTTGGCTTGTTGGTTTGTTGGTTTGTTGGTTTATTCGTTTGTTGGTTTGTTGGTTTGTTGGCTTATTGGCTTGTTGGTTTGTTGGTTTGTTGGTTTGTTCGTTTGTTGGTTTGTTGGTTTGTTCGTTTGTTGGCTTGTTGGTTTGTTGGCTTGTTGGCTTGTTGGTTTGTTGGTTTGTTTGTTTGTTGGTTTGTTGGTTTGTTGTTTTGAATGATTTGTTGGTTTCTTGGTTTGTTGGTTTGTTGGCTTGTTGACTTGTTGGTTTGTTCGTTTGTTGCTTTGTTAGTTTGTTGGTTTGTTGGTTTGTTGGTTTTTTGGTTTGTTGTTTTATTTTTTTGTTTTTGTTTGGCTTGTTGGTTTGTTGGTTTGTTGGTTTTTTGGTTTTTTGGTTTGTTGGTTTGTTGGTTTGTTGGTTTGTTGGTTTGTTGGTTTATTCGTTTGTTGGTTTGTTGGTTTGTTGGGTTGTTGGCTTGTTGGTTTATTGGTCTGTTGGATTGTTAGTTTTTTGGTTTGTTGGCTTGTTGGCTTGTTGGTTTGTTGGTTTGTTGGTTTGTTGGTTTGTTGGTTTGTTGGCTTGTTGGCTTGTTGGTTTGTTGGTTTGTTGGTTTTTGGTTTGTTGGTTTGTCGGCTTGTTAGCTTGTTGGTTTGTTGGTTTGTTGGTTTGTTGGTTTGTTGGTTTGTTGGTTTGTTGGCTTGTTGGTTTGTTGGTTTGTTGGTTTGTTGGTTTGTTGGTTTGTTGGTTTGTTGGTTTGTTGGTTTGTTGGTTTGTTGGCTTATTTGTTTGTTGGTTTGTTAGTTTGTTGGTTTGTTTGCTTGTTGACTTGTTGGTTTGTTGGTTTGTTCGTTTGTTGGTTTGTTGGTTTGTTGGTTTGTTGGCTTGTTGGCTTGTTGGTTTGTTGGTTTGTTGGTTTGTTGGTTTGTTCGTTTGTTGGTTTGTTGGTTTGTTCGTTTGTTGGCTTGTTTGTTTGTTGGCTTGTTGGCTTGTTGGTTTGTTGGTTTTTTGGTTTGTTGGTTTGTTCGTTTGTTGGTTTGTTTGTTTGTTGGTTTGTTGGTTTGTTAATTTGTTGGTTTGTTGGTTTGTTGGTTTATTGGTGTGTTGGTTTGTTGGCTAGTTGGCTTGTTGGTTTGTTGGTTTGTTCGTTTGTTGGTTTGTTGGTTTGTTGGCTTATTGGCTTGTTGGTTTGTTGGTTTGTTGGTTTGTTCGTTTGTTGGTTTGTTGGTTTGTTCGTTTGTTGGCTTGTTGGTTTGTTGGCTTGTTGGCTTGTTGGTTTGTTGGTTTGTTGGTTTGTTGGTTTGTTGGTTTGTTCGTTTGTTGGTTTGTTTGTTTGTTTGTTTGTTGGTTTTTTCATTTGTTGGTTCGTTGGTTACTTGATTTGTTGGTTTGTTGGTTTGTTGGCTTGTTGGCTTGTTGGTTTGTAGGTTTGTTGGTTTTTTGGTTTGTTGGTTTGTTGGTTTTTTGGTTTGTTGGTTTGTTGGTTTGTTGGTTTATTGGTTTGTTGGTTTATTGGCTTATTTGTTTGTTGGTTTGTTAGTTTGTTGGTTTGTTGGTTTGTTGGCTTGTTGGTTTGTTGGTTTGTTGGCTTGTTGGCTTGTTGGTTTGTTGGTTTGTTGGTTTGTTGGTTTTTTGGTTTGTTCGTTTGTTGGTTTGTTGGTTTGTTCGTTTGTTGTCTTGTTTGTTTGTTGGCTTGTTGGCTTTTTGGTTTGTTGGTTTTTTGGTTTGTTGGTTTGTTCGTTTGTTGGTTTGTCTGTTTGTTGGTTTGCTGGTTTGTTGGTTTTTTGGTTTGTTGGTTTGTTGGTTTGTTGGTTTGTTGGTTTGTTGGTTTGTTGGTTTGTTGGCTTATTTGTTTGTTGGTTTGTTAGTTTGTTGGTTTGTTGGTTTGTTGGCTTGTTGGTTTGTTGGTTTGTTAGCTTGTTGGCTTGTTGGTTTGTTGGTTTGTTGGTTTGTTGGTTTGTTGTTTTGAATGGTTTGTTGGTTTGTTGGTTTGTTGGTTTGTTGGTTTGTTGGCTTGTTGACTTGTTGGTTTGTTGGTTTGTTCGTTTGTTGGTTTGTTGGTTTGTTGGTTTGTTGGCTTGTTGGCTTGTTGGTTTGTTGGTTTGTTGGTTTGTTGGTTTGTTGGTTTGCTCGTTTGTTGGTTTGTTGGTTTGTTCGTTTGTTGGCTTGTTTGTTTGTTGGCTTGTTGGCTTTTTGGTTTGTTGGTTTTTTGGTTTGTTGGTTTGTTCGTTTGTTAGTTTGTCTGTTTGTTGGTTTGTTCGTTTGTTTGGCTTCTTGGTTTGTTGGTTTTTTGGTTTGTTGGTTTGTTGGTTTGTTGGTTTGTTGGTTTATTGGTTTATTCGTTTGTTGGTTTGTTGGTTTGTTGGCTTGTTGGCTTGTTGGTTTATTGGTTTGTTGGATTGTTAGTTTTTTGGTTTGTTGGTTTGTTGGCTTGTTGGTTTGTTGGTTTGTTGGCTTGTTGGTTTGTTGGTCTGTTAGTTTGTAGGTTTGTTGGCTTGTTGGTTTGTTGGTTTGTTGGTTTGTTGGTTTGTTGGTTTGTTGGCTTGTTGGCTTGTTGGTTTGTTGGTTTGTTGGTTTTTGGTTTGTTGGTTTGCTGGCTTGCTGGCTTGTTGGTTTGTTGTTTGTTGGTTTGTTGGTTTGTTGGTTTGTTGGTTTGTTGGTTTGTTGGTTTGTTGGCTTGTTGGCTTGTTGGTTTGTTGGTTTGTTGGTTTGTTGGTTTGTTTGTTTGTTGGTTTGTTCGTTTGTTGGTTTGTTGGCTTGTTGGCTTGTTGGTTTGTTGGCTTATTAGTTTGTTGGCTTTTTGGCTTGTTGGTTTGTTGGTTTGTTGGTTTATTCGTTTGTTGGTTTGTTGATTTGTTGGTTCGTTGGCTTCTTGGCTTGTTAGTTTGTTGGTTTGTTTGTTTGTTGGTTTGTTGGTTTGTTGTTTTGAATGATTTGTTGGTTTGTTGGTTTGTTGGTTTGTTGGCTTGTTGACTTGTTGGTTTGTTCGTTTGTTGCTTTGTTGGTTTGTTGGTTTGTTGGTTTGTTGGTTTTTTGGTTTGTTGTTTTATTTTTTTGTTTTTGTTTGGCTTGTTGGTTTGTTGGTTTGTTGGTTTTTTGGTTTTTTGGTTTGTTGGTTTGTTGGTTTGTTGGTTTGTTGGTTTGTTGGTTTATTCGTTTGTTGGTTTGTTGGTTTGTTGGGTTGTTGGCTTGTTGGTTTATTGGTCTGTTGGATTGTTAGTTTTTTGGTTTGTTGGCTTGTTGGCTTGTTGGTTTGTTGGTTTGTTGGTTTGTTGGTTTGTTGGTTTGTTGGTTTGTTGGCTTGTTGGCTTGTTGGTTTGTTGGTTTGTTGGTTTGTTGGTTTGTTGGTTTGTTGGCTTGTTGGTTTGTTGGTTTGTTGGTTTGTTGGTTTGTTGGTTTGTTGGTTTGTTGGTTTGTTGGTTTGTTGGTTTGTTGGCTTATTTGTTTGTTGGTTTGTTAGTTTGTTGGTTTGTTTGCTTGTTGACTTGTTGGTTTGTTGGTTTGTTCGTTTGTTGGTTTGTTGGTTTGTTGGTTTGTTGGCTTGTTGGCTTGTTGGTTTGTTGGTTTGTTGGTTTGTTGGTTTGTTCGTTTGTTGGTTTGTTGGTTTGTTCGTTTGTTGGCTTGTCTGTTTGTTGGCTTGTTGGCTTGTTGGTTTGTTGGTTTTTTTGGTTTGTTGGTTTGTTCGTTTGTTGGTTTGTTTGTTTGTTGGTTTGTTGGTTTGTTAATTTGTTGGTTTGTTGGTTTGTTGGTTTATTGGTGTGTTGGTTTGTTGGCTAGTTGGCTTGTTGGTTTGTTGGTTTGTTCGTTTGTTGGTTTGTTGGTTTGTTGGCTTATTGGCTTGTTGGTTTGTTGGTTTGTTGGTTTGTTCGTTTGTTGGTTTGTTGGTTTGTTCGTTTGTTGGCTTGTTGGTTTGTTGGCTTGTTGGCTTGTTGGTTTGTTGGTTTGTTGGTTTGTTGGTTTGTTGGTTTGTTCGTTTGTTGGTTTGTTTGTTTGTTTGTTTGTTGGTTTTTTCATTTGTTGGTTCGTTGGTTACTTGATTTGTTGGTTTGTTGGTTTGTTGGTTTGTTGGCTTGTTGGCTTGTTGGTTTGTAGGTTTGTTGGTTTTTTGGTTTGTTGGTTTGTTGGTTTTTTGGTTTGTTGGTTTGTTGGTTTGTTGGTTTATTGGTTTGTTGGTTTATTGGCTTATTTGTTTGTTGGTTTGTTAGTTTGTTGGTTTGTTGGTTTGTTGGCTTGTTGGTTTGTTGGTTTGTTGGCTTGTTGGCTTGTTGGTTTGTTGGTTTGTTGGTTTGTTGGTTTTTTGGTTTGTTCGTTTGTTGGTTTGTTGGTTTGTTCGTTTGTTGTCTTGTTTGTTTGTTGGCTTGTTGGCTTTTTGGTTTGTTGGTTTTTTGGTTTGTTGGTTTGTTCGTTTGTTGGTTTGTCTGTTTGTTGGTTTGCTGGTTTGTTGGTTTTTTGGTTTGTTGGTTTGTTGGTTTGTTGGTTTGTTGGTTTGTTGGTTTGTTGGTTTGTTGGCTTATTTGTTTGTTGGTTTGTTAGTTTGTTGGTTTGTTGGTTTGTTGGCTTGTTGGTTTGTTGGTTTGTTAGCTTGTTGGCTTGTTGGTTTGTTGGTTTGTTGGTTTGTTGGTTTGTTGTTTTGAATGGTTTGTTGGTTTGTTGGTTTGTTGGTTTGTTGGTTTGTTGGCTTGTTGACTTGTTGGTTTGTTGGTTTGTTCGTTTGTTGGTTTGTTGGTTTGTTGGTTTGTTGGTTTGTTGGCTTGTTGGCTTGTTGGTTTGTTGGTTTGTTGGTTTGTTGGTTTGTTGGTTTGCTCGTTTGTTGGTTTGTTGGTTTGTTCGTTTGTTGGCTTGTTTGTTTGTTGGCTTGTTGGCTTTTTGGTTTGTTGGTTTTTTGGTTTGTTGGTTTGTTCGTTTGTTAGTTTGTCTGTTTGTTGGTTTGTTCGTTTGTTTGGCTTCTTGGTTTGTTGGTTTTTTGGTTTGTTGGTTTGTTGGTTTGTTGGTTTGTTGGTTTATTGGTTTATTCGTTTGTTGGTTTGTTGGTTTGTTGGCTTGTTGGCTTGTTGGTTTATTGGTTTGTTGGATTGTTAGTTTTTTGGTTTGTTGGTTTGTTGGCTTGTTGGTTTGTTGGTTTGTTGGCTTGTTGGTTTGTTGGTCTGTTAGTTTGTAGGTTTGTTGGCTTGTTGGTTTGTTGGTTTGTTGGTTTGTTGGTTTGTTGGTTTGTTGGCTTGTTGGCTTGTTGGTTTGTTGGTTTGTTGGTTTTTGGTTTGTTGGTTTGCTGGCTTGCTGGCTTGTTGGTTTGTTGTTTGTTGGTTTGTTGGTTTGTTGGTTTGTTGGTTTGTTGGTTTGTTGGTTTGTTGGCTTGTTGGCTTGTTGGTTTGTTGGTTTGTTGGTTTGTTGGTTTGTTTGTTTGTTGGTTTGTTCGTTTGTTGGTTTGTTGGCTTGTTGGCTTGTTGGTTTGTTGGCTTATTAGTTTGTTGGCTTTTTGGCTTGTTGGTTTGTTGGTTTGTTGGTTTATTCGTTTGTTGGTTTGTTGATTTGTTGGTTCGTTGGCTTCTTGGCTTGTTAGTTTGTTGGTTTGTTTGTTTGTTGGTTTGTTGGTTTGTTGTTTTGAATGATTTGTTGGTTTGTTGGTTTGTTGGTTTGTTGGCTTGTTGACTTGTTGGTTTGTTCGTTTGTTGCTTTGTTGGTTTGTTGGTTTGTTGGTTTGTTGGTTTTTTGGTTTGTTGTTTTATTTTTTTGTTTTTGTTTGGCTTGTTGGTTTGTTGGTTTGTTGGTTTTTTGGTTTTTTGGTTTGTTGGTTTGTTGGTTTGTTGGTTTGTTGGTTTGTTGGTTTATTCGTTTGTTGGTTTGTTGGTTTGTTGGGTTGTTGGCTTGTTGGTTTTTTGGTTTTTTGGTTTGTTGGTTTGTTGGTTTGTTGGTTTGTTTGTTTGTTGGTTTGTTCGTTTGTTGGTTTGTTGGTTTGTTGGCTTGTTGGCTTGTTGGTTTGTTGGCTTGTTAGTTTGTTGGCTTTTTGGCTTGTTGGTTTGTTGGTTTGTTGGTTTGTTGGTTTATTCGTCTGTTGGTTTGTTGATTTGTTCGTTCGTTGGCTTCTTGGCTTGTTAGTTTGTTGGTTTGTTTGTTTGTTTGTTTGTTTGTTGGTTTGTTGGTTTGTTGGTTTGTTGTTTTGAATGGCTTGTTGGTTTGTTGGTTTGTTGGTTTGTTGGCTTGTTGACTTGTTGGTTTGTTCGTTTGTTGGTTTGTTGGTTTGTTGGCTTGTTGGCTTGTTGGTTTGTTGGTTTGTTGGTTTGTTGGTTTGTTGGTTTGTTCGTTTGTTGGTTTGTTGGTTTTTTCGTTTGTTGGCTTGTTTGTTTGTTGGCTTGTTGGCTTGTTGGTTTGTTTGTTTTTTGGTTTGTTGGTTTGTTCGTTTATTGGTTTGTTTGTTTGTTGGTTTGTTCGTTTCTTGTTTTTTTTGGTTTGTTGTTTTATTTTTTTGTTGGTTTGTTTGGCTTGTTGGTTTGTTGGTTTTTTGGTTTTTTTGTTTGTTGGTTTGTTGGTTTGTTGGTTTGTTGGTTTGTTGGTGTATTCGTTTGTTGGTTTGTTGGTTTGTTGGCTTGTTGGCTTGTTGGTTTATTGGTTTGTTGGATTGTTAGTTTTTTAGTTTGTTGGTTTGTTGGCTTGTTGGTTTGTTGGTTTGTTGGCTTGTTGGTTTGTTGGTTTGTTAGTTTGTTGGTTTGTTGGTTTTTTGGTTTGTTGGTTTGTTGGTTTTTTGGTTTGTTGGTTTGTTGGTTTGTTGGTTTGTTGGTTTGTTGGTTTATTTGTTTGTTGGTTTGTTGGTTTGTTGGTTTGTTGGTTTGTTGGTTTGTTGGTTTGTTGGCTTGTCGGTTTGTTGGTTTGTTGGTTTGTTGGTTTGTTGGTTTGTTGGTTTGGTGGTTTTTTGGTTTGTTGGTTTGTTGGCTTGTTGGTTTGTTGGTTTGTTGGTTTGTTGGTTGGTTGGTTTGTTGGTTTGGTGGTTTGTTGGTTTGTTGGTTTGTTGGTTTGTTGGTTTGTTGGTTTGTTGGTTTGTTGGTTTGTTGGTTTTTTGGTTTGCTGGTTTGTTGGTTTGTTGGTTTGTTGGTTTGTTGGTTTGTTGGTTTGTTGGTTTTTGGTTTGTTGGTTTCTTGGTTTATTTGTTTGTTGGTTTGTTGGTTTGTTGGTTTGTTGGTTTGTTGGTTTATTTGTTTGTTGGTTTGTTGGCTTATAGGTTTGTTGGTTTGTTGGTTTGTTAGTTTGTTGGTTTGTTCGTTTGTTGGTTTGTTGGTTAATTGGTTTGTTGGTTTGTTGGTTTATTTGTTTGTTGGTTTGTTGGTTTATTTGTTTGTTGGTTTGAAGGTTTGTTGGTTTGTTGGTTTGTTGGTTTGTTGGTTTGTTGGTTTGTTCGTTTATTGGTTTGTTGGTTAATTGGTTTGTTGGTTTGTTGGTTTGTTGGCTTGTTGGTTTGTTAGTTTGTTGGTTTTTTGGTTTGTTGGTTTGTTGGTTTGTTGGTTTGTTGGTTTGTTCGTTTGATGGTTTGTTGGTTTGTTGGTTTTTTGGTTTGTTGGTTTGTTGGTTTGTTGGTTTGTTGGTTTGTTGGTTTGTTGGTTTGTTGGTTTGTTGATTTGTTGATTTGTTGGTTTGTTGGCATGTTGGTTTGTTGGTTTGTTGGTTTGTTGGGTTGTTGGTTTGTTGGTTTGTTAGCTTGTTGGCTTGTTGGTTTGTTGGTTTGTTGGTTTGTTGGTTTGTTGGCTTGTTGGTTTGTTGGTTTGTTGGCTTGTTGGTTTGTTGGTTTGTTGGTTTGTTGGCTTGTTGGCTTGTTGGTTTGTTGGTTTGTTGGCTTGTTGGTTTGTTGGTTTGTTGGCTTGTTGGCTTGTTGCTTTGTTGGTTTGTTGGTTTGTTGGCTTGTTGGCTTGTTGGTTTGTTAGTTTGTTGGCTTTTTGGTTACTTGGTTTGTTGGTTTGTTGGTTTGTTGGCTTGTTGGTTTGTTGGCTTGTTGGTTTGTTGGTTTGTTGGTTTATTGGCTTGTTGGCTTGTTGGTTTGTTGGTTTGTTGGTTTGTTGGTTTGTTGCTTTGTTGGTTTTTTGGTTTGTTAGTTTGTTGGTTTGTTGGCTTGTTGGTTTGTTGGTTTGTTGGCTTGTTGGCTTGTTATTTTGTTGGTTTGTTGGCTTGTTGGTTGCTTAGTTTGTTGGTTTGTTGGTTTGTTGGCTTGTTGGATTGTTGGTTTGTTGGTTAGTTCGTTTGTTGGTTTATTAGTTTGTTGGTTTGTTGGCTTGTTGGCTTGTTGGTTTGTTGGTTTTTTGGTTTATTGGTTTGTTGGTTTGTTGGTTTGTTGGTTTGTTGGTTTATTTGTTTGTTGGTTTGTTGGCTTGTTGGTTTGTTGGTTTGTTGGTTTGTTGGCTTGTTGGTTTGTTGGTTTGTTGGTTTGTTGGCTTGTTGGTTTGTTGGTTTGTTGGCTTGTTGTTTACTTAGTTTGTTGGTTTGTTGGCATGTTGGTTTGTTGGTTTGTTGGTTTGTTGGTTTGTTGGCTTGTTGGTTTGTTGGTTTGTTGGTTTGTTGGCTTGTTGGCTTGTTGGTTTGTTGGTTTGTTGGCTTGTTGGTTTGTTGTTTTGTTGGCTTTTTGGCTTGTTGCTTTGTTGGTTTGTTGGTTTGTTGGCTTGTTGGCTTGTTGGTTTGTTAGTTTGTTGGCTTTTTGGTTACTTGGCTTGTTGGTTTGTTGGTTTGTTGGTTTGTTGGCTTGTTGGTTTGTTGGTTTGTTGGCTTGTTGGTTTGTTGGTTTGTTGGTTTGTTGGTTTGTTGGCTTGTTGGTTTGTTGGTTTGTTGGTTTGTTGGCTTGTTGGTTTGTTGGTTTGTTGGCTTGTTGGTTACTTAGTTTGTTGGTTTGTTGGCATGTTGGTTTGTTGGTTTGTTGGTTTGTTGGTTTGTTGGTTTGTTGGTTTGTTGGTTTGTTGGTTTGTTGGTTTGTTGGTTTGTTGGTTTGTTGGTTTGTTGGTTTTTTGGTTTGCTGGTTTGTTGGTTTGTTGGTTTGTTGGTTTGTTGGTTTGTTGGTTTGTTGGTTTTTGGTTTGTTGGTTTCTTGGTTTATTTGTTTGTTGGTTTGTTGGTTTGTTGGTTTGTTGGTTTGTTGGTTTATTTGTTTGTTGGTTTGTTGGCTTATAGGTTTGTTGGTTTGTTGGTTTGTTAGTTTGTTGGTTTGTTCGTTTGTTGGTTTGTTGGTTAATTGGTTTGTTGGTTTGTTGGTTTGTTGGTTTATTTGTTTGTTGGTTTGTTGGTTTATTTGTTTGTTGGTTTGAAGGTTTGTTGGTTTGTTGGTTTGTTGGTTTGTTGGTTTGTTGGTTTGTTCGTTTATTGGTTTGTTGGTTAATTGGTTTGTTGGTTTGTTGGTTTGTTGGCTTGTTGGTTTGTTGGTTTGTTGGTTTTTTGGTTTGTTGGTTTGTTGGTTTGTTGGTTTGTTGGTTTGTTCGTTTGATGGTTTGTTGGTTTGTTGGTTTTTTGGTTTGTTGGTTTGTTGGTTTGTTGGTTTGTTGGTTTGTTGGTTTGTTGGTTTGTTGGTTTGTTGATTTGTTGATTTGTTGGTTTGTTGGCATGTTGGTTTGTTGGTTTGTTGGTTTGTTGGGTTGTTGGTTTGTTGGTTTGTTGGCTTGTTGGCTTGTTGGTTTGTTGGTTTGTTGGTTTGTTGGTTTGTTGGCTTGTTGGTTTGTTGGTTTGTTGGCTTGTTGGTTTGTTGGTTTGTTGGTTTGTTGGCTTGTTGGCTTGTTGGTTTGTTGGTTTGTTGGCTTGTTGGTTTGTTGGTTTGTTGGCTTGTTGGCTTGTTGCTTTGTTGGTTTGTTGGTTTGTTGGCTTGTTGGCTTGTTGGTTTGTTAGTTTGTTGGCTTTTTGGTTACTTAATTTGTTGGTTTGTTGGTTTGTTGGCTTGTTGGTTTGTTGGCTTGTTGGTTTGTTGGTTTGTTGGTTTATTGGCTTGTTGGCTTGTTGGTTTGTTGGTTTGTTGGTTTGTTGGTTTGTTGCTTTGTTGGTTTTTTGGTTTGTTAGTTTGTTGGTTTGTTGGCTTGTTGGTTTGTTGGTTTGTTGGCTTGTTGGCTTGTTATTTTGTTGGTTTGTTGGCTTGTTGGTTGCTTAGTTTGTTGGTTTGTTGGTTTGTTGGCTTGTTGGATTGTTGGTTTGTTGGTTAGTTCGTTTGTTGGTTTATTAGTTTGTTGGTTTGTTGGCTTGTTGGCTTGTTGGTTTGTTGGTTTTTTGGTTTATTGGTTTGTTGGTTTGTTGGTTTGTTGGTTTGTTGGTTTATTTGTTTGTTGGTTTGTTGGCTTGTTGGTTTGTTGGTTTGTTGGTTTGTTGGCTTGTTGGTTTGTTGGTTTGTTGGTTTGTTGGCTTGTTGGTTTGTTGGTTTGTTGGCTTGTTGGTTACTTAGTTTGTTGGTTTGTTGGCATGTTGGTTTGTTGGTTTGTTGGTTTGTTGGTTTGTTGGCTTGTTGGTTTGTTGGTGTGTTGGTTTGTTGGCTTGTTGGCTTGTTGGTTTGTTGGTTTGTTGGCTTGTTGGTTTGTTGGTTTGTTGGCTTGTTGGCTTGTTGCTTTGTTGGTTTGTTGGTTTGTTGGCTTGTTGGCTTGTTGGTTTGTTAGTTTGTTGGCTTTTTGGTTACTTGGTTTGTTGGTTTGTTGGTTTGTTGGCTTGTTGGTTTGTTGGCTTGTTGGTTTGTTGGTTTGTTGGTTTGTTGCTTTGTTGGTTTTTTGGTTTGTTAGTTTGTTGGTTTGTTGGCTTGTTGGTTTGTTGGTTTGTTGGCTTGTTGGCTTGTTATTTTGTTGGTTTGTTGGCTTGTTGGTTGCTTAGTTTGTTGGCTTGTTGGCTTGTTGGTTTGCTGGTTAGTTCGTTCGTTGGTTTGTTAGTTTGTTGGTTTGTTGGCTTGTTGGCTTGTTGGTTTGTTGGTTTTTTGGTTTATTGGTTTGTTGGTTTGTTGGTTTGTTGGTTTGTTGGTTTATTTGTTTGTTGGTTTGTTGGCTTGTTGGTTTATTGGTTTGTTGGTTTGTTGGCTTGTTGGTTTGTTGGTTTGTTGGTTTGTTGGCTTGTTGGTTTGTTGGTTTGTTGGCTTGTTGGTTACTTAGTTTGTTGGTTTGTTGGCATGTTGGTTTGTTGGTTTGTTGGTTTGTTGGTTTGTTGGCTTGTTGGTTTGTTGGTTTGTTGGTTTGTTGGCTTGTTGGCTTGTTGGTTTGCTGGTTTGTTGGTTTGTTGGTTTGTTGGCTTGTTGGTTTGTTGGTTTGTTGGCTTGTTGGTTTGTTGGCTTGTTGGTTACTTAGTTTGTTGGTTTGTTGGTTTGTTGGCTTGTTGGCTTGTTGGTTTGTTGGTTTTTTGGTTTGTTGGTTTGTTGGTTTGTTGGTTTGTTGGTTTGTTGGTTTGTTGGTTTGTTGGTTTGTTGGTTTGTTGGTTTGTTGGCTTGTTGACTTGTTGGTTTGTTGGTTTGTTCGTTTGTTTTTTGTTTTGTTGGCTTGTTGGTTTGTTGGTTTGTTGGCTTGTTGGCTTGTTGGTTTGTTGGTTTGTTGGTTTGTTGGTTTGTTGGTTTGTTTGTTTGTTGGTTTGTTGGTTTGTTCGTTTGTTGGCTTGTTTGTTTGTTGGTTACTTGGTTTGTTGGTTTGTTGGTTTGTTGGTTTGTTGGCTTGTTGGTTTGTTGGTTTGTTGGTTTTTTGGTTTGTTGGTTTGTTGGTTTTTTGGTTTGTTGGTTTGTTGGTTTGTTGGTTTGTTGGTTTGTTGGTTTGTTGGTTTATTTGTTTGTTGGTTTGTTGGTTTGTTGGTTTGTTGGTTTGTTGGTTTGCTGGTTTGTTGGCTTGTTGGTTTGCTGGTTTGTTGGTTTGTTGGTTTGTTGGTTTGTTGGTTTGGTGGTTTTTTGGTTTGTTGGTTTGTTGGCTTGTTGGTTTGTTGGTTTGTTGGTTTGTTGGTTGGTTGGTTTGTTGGTTTGGTGGTTTGGTGGTTTGTTGGTTTGTTGGTTTGTTGGTTTGTTGGTTTGTTGGTTTGTTGGTTTGTTGGTTTGTTGGTTTGTTGGTTATTTGGTTTGCTGGTTTGTTGGTTTGTTGGTTTGTTGGTTTGTTGGTTTGTTGGTTTGTTGGTTTTTGGTTTGTTGGTTTCTTGGTTTATTTGTTTGTTGGTTTGTTGGTTTGTTGGTTTGTTGGTTTGTTGGTTTATTTGTTTGTTGGTTTGTTGTTTTATAGGTTTGTTGGTTTGTTGGTTTGTTAGTTTGTTGGTTTGTTCGTTTGTTGGTTTGTTGGTTATTGGTTTGTTGGTTTGTGGTTTGTTGGTTTATTTGTTTGTTGGTTTGTTGGTTTATTTGTTTGTTGGTTTGAAGGTTTGTTGGTTTGTTGGTTTGTTGGTTTGTTGGTTTGTTGGTTTGTTCGTTTATTGGTTTGTTGGTTAATTGGTTTGTTGGTTTGTTGGTTTGTTGGCTTGTTGGTTTGTTGGTTTGTTGGTTTTTTGGTTTGTTGGTTTGTTGGTTTGTGGTTTGTTGGTTTGTAGTTTGTTGGCTTTTTGGTTACTTGGTTTGTTGGTTTGTTGGCTTGTTGGTTTGTTGGCTTGTTGGTTTGTTGGTTTGTTGGTTTATTGGCTTGTTGGCTTGTTGGTTTGTTGGTTTGTTGGTTTGTTGGTTTGTTGCTTTGTTGGTTTTTTGGTTTGTTAGTTTGTTGGTTTGTTGGCTTGTTGGTTTGTTGGTTTGTTGGCTTGTTGGCTTGTTATTTTGTTGGTTTGTTGGCTTGTTGGTTGCTTAGTTTGTTGGTTTGTTGGTTTGTTGGTTTGTTGGCTTGTTGGTTTGTTGGTTTGTTGGTTTGTTGGCTTGTTGGCTTGTTGGTTTGCTGGTTTGTTGGTTTGTTGGTTTGTTGGCTTGTTGGTTTGTTGGTTTGTTGGCTTGTTGGTTTGTTGGCTTGTTGGTTACTTAGTTTGTTGGTTTGTTGGTTTGTTGGCTTGTTGGCTTGTTGGTTTGTTGGTTTTTTGGTTTGTTGGTTTGTTGGTTTGTTGGTTTGTTGGTTTGTTGGTTTGTTGGTTTGTTGGTTTGTTGGTTTGTTGGTTTGTTGGTTTGTTGGCTTGTTGACTTGTTGGTTTGTTGGTTTGTTCGTTTGTTTTTTGTTTTGTTGGCTTGTTGGTTTGTTGGTTTGTTGGCTTGTTGGCTTGTTGGTTTGTTGGTTTGTTGGTTTGTTGGTTTGTTGGTTTGTTTGTTTGTTGGTTTGTTGGTTTGTTCGTTTGTTGGTTTGTTGGTTTGTTGGCTTGTTGGTTTGTTGGTTTGTTGGCTTGTTGGCTTGTTGCTTTGTTGGTTTGTTGGTTTGTTGGCTTGTTGGCTTGTTGGTTTGTTAGTTTGTTGGTTTGTTGGTTTGTTGGTTTGTTGGCTTGTTGGCTTGTTGGTTTGTTGGTTTGTTGGCTTGTTGGTTTGTTGGTTTGTTGGCTTATTGGCTTGTTGCTTTGTTGGTTTGTTGGTTTGTTGGCTTGTTGGCTTGTTGGTTTGTTAGTTTGTTGGCTTTTTGGTTACTTAATTTGTTGGTTTGTTGGTTTGTTGGCTTGTTGGTTTGTTGGCTTGTTGGTTTGTTGGTTTGTTGGTTTATTGGCTTCTTGGCTTGTTGGTTTGTTGGTTTGTTGGTTTGTTGGCTTGTTGGTTTGTTGGTTTGTTGGTTTGTTGGCTTGTTGGTTTGTTGGTTTGTTGGCTTGTTGGTTACTTAGTTTGTTGGTTTGTTGGCATGTTGGTTTGTTGGTTTGTTGGTTTGTTGGTTTGTTGGTTTGTTGGTTTGTTGGTTTGTTGGCTTGTTGACTTGTTGGTTTGTTGGTTTGTTCGTTTGTTTTTTGTTTTGTTGGCTTGTTGGTTTGTTGGTTTGTTGGCTTGTTGGCTTGTTGGTTTGTTGGTTTGTTGGTTTGTTGGTTTGTTGGTTTGTTTGTTTGTTGGTTTGTTGGTTTGTTCGTTTGTTGGTTTGTTGGTTTGTTGGCTTGTTGGTTTGTTGGTTTGTTGGCTTGTTGGCTTGTTGCTTTGTTGGTTTGTTGGTTTGTTGGCTTGTTGGCTTGTTGGTTTGTTAGTTTGTTGGTTTGTTGGTTTGTTGGTTTGTTGGCTTGTTGGCTTGTTGGTTTGTTGGTTTGTTGGCTTGTTGGTTTGTTGGTTTGTTGGCTTATTGGCTTGTTGCTTTGTTGGTTTGTTGGTTTGTTGGCTTGTTGGCTTGTTGGTTTGTTAGTTTGTTGGCTTTTTGGTTACTTAATTTGTTGGTTTGTTGGTTTGTTGGCTTGTTGGTTTGTTGGCTTGTTGGTTTGTTGGTTTGTTGGTTTATTGGCTTCTTGGCTTGTTGGTTTGTTGGTTTGTTGGTTTGTTGGCTTGTTGGTTTGTTGGTTTGTTGGTTTGTTGGCTTGTTGGTTTGTTGGTTTGTTGGCTTGTTGGTTACTTAGTTTGTTGGTTTGTTGGCATGTTGGTTTGTTGGTTTGTTGGTTTGTTGGTTTGTTGGCTTGTTGGTTTGTTGGTTTGTTGGTTTGTTGGCTTGTTGGCTTGTTGGCTTGTTGGTTTGTTGGTTTGTTGGTTTGTTGGTTTGTTGGTTTGTTTGTTTGTTGGTTTGTTGGTTTGTTCGTTTGTTGGTTTGTTGGTTTGTTGGCTTGTTGGTTTGTTGGTTTGTTGGCTTGTTGGCTTGTTGCTTTGTTGGTTTGTTGGTTTGTTGGCTTGTTGGCTTGTTGGTTTGTTAGTTTGTTGGTTTGTTGGTTTGTTGGTTTGTTGGCTTGTTGGCTTGTTGGTTTGTTGGTTTGTTGGCTTGTTGGTTTGTTGGTTTGTTGGCTTATTGGCTTGTTGCTTTGTTGGTTTGTTGGTTTGTTGGCTTGTTGGCTTGTTGGTTTGTTAGTTTGTTGGCTTTTTGGTTACTTAATTTGTTGGTTTGTTGGTTTGTTGGCTTGTTGGTTTGTTGGCTTGTTGGTTTGTTGGTTTGTTGGTTTATTGGCTTCTTGGCTTGTTGGTTTGTTGGTTTGTTGGTTTGTTGGCTTGTTGGTTTGTTGGTTTGTTGGTTTGTTGGCTTGTTGGTTTGTTGGTTTGTTGGCTTGTTGGTTACTTAGTTTGTTGGTTTGTTGGCATGTTGGTTTGTTGGTTTGTTGGTTTGTTGGTTTGTTGGCTTGTTGGTTTGTTGGTTTGTTGGTTTGTTGGCTTGTTGGCTTGTTGGTTTGTTGGTTTGTTGGCTTGTTGGTTTGTTGGTTTGTTGGCTTGTTGGCTTGTTGCTTTGTTGGTTTGTTGGTTTGTTGGCTTGTTGGCTTGTTGGTTTGTTAGTTTGTTGGCTTTTTGGTTACTTGGTTTGTTGGTTTGTTGGCTTGTTGGTTTGTTGGCTTGTTGGTTTGTTGGTTTGTTGGTTTATTGGCTTGTTGGCTTGTTGGTTTGTTGGTTTGTTGGTTTGTTGGTTTGTTGCTTTGTTGGTTTTTTGGTTTGTTAGTTTGTTGGTTTGTTGGCTTGTTGGTTTGTTGGTTTGTTGGCTTGTTGGCTTGTTATTTTGTTGGTTTGTTGGCTTGTTGGTTGCTTAGTTTGTTGGTTTGTTGGTTTGTTGGTTTGTTGGTTTGTTGGCTTGTTGGTTTGTTGGTTTGTTGGTTTGTTGGCTTGTTGGCTTGTTGGTTTGCTGGTTTGTTGGTTTGTTGGTTTGTTGGCTTGTTGGTTTGTTGGTTTGTTGGCTTGTTGGTTTGTTGGCTTGTTGGTTACTTAGTTTGTTGGTTTGTTGGTTTGTTGGCTTGTTGGCTTGTTGGTTTGTTGGTTTTTTGGTTTGTTGGTTTGTTGGTTTGTTGGTTTGTTGGTTTGTTGGTTTGTTGGTTTGTTGGTTTGTTGGTTTGTTGGTTTGTTGGTTTGTTGGCTTGTTGACTTGTTGGTTTGTTGGTTTGTTCGTTTGTTTTTTGTTTTGTTGGCTTGTTGGTTTGTTGGTTTGTTGGCTTGTTGGCTTGTTGGTTTGTTGGTTTGTTGGTTTGTTGGTTTGTTGGTTTGTTTGTTTGTTGGTTTGTTGGTTTGTTCGTTTGTTGGTTTGTTGGTTTGTTGGCTTGTTGGTTTGTTGGTTTGTTGGCTTGTTGGCTTGTTGCTTTGTTGGTTTGTTGGTTTGTTGGCTTGTTGGCTTGTTGGTTTGTTAGTTTGTTGGTTTGTTGGTTTGTTGGTTTGTTGGCTTGTTGGCTTCTTGGTTTGTTGGTTTGTTGGCTTGTTGGTTTGTTGGTTTGTTGGCTTGTTGGCTTGTTGCTTTGTTGGTTTGTTGGTTTGTTGGCTTGTTGGCTTGTTGGTTTGTTAGTTTGTTGGCTTTTTGGTTACTTAATTTGTTGGTTTGTTGGTTTGTTGGCTTGTTGGTTTGTTGGCTTGTTGGTTTGTTGGTTTGTTGGTTTATTGGCTTGTTGGCTTGTTGGTTTGTTGGTTTGTTGGTTTGTTGGTTTGTTGCTTTGTTGGTTTTTTGGTTTGTTAGTTTGTTGGTTTGTTGGCTTGTTGGTTTGTTGGTTTGTTGGCTTGTTGGCTTGTTATTTTGTTGGTTTGTTGGCTTGTTGGTTGCTTAGTTTGTTGTTTTGTTGGTTTGTTGGCTTGTTGGATTGTTGGTTTGTTGGTTAGTTCGTTTGTTGGTTTATTAGTTTGTTGGTTTGTTGGCTTGTTGGCTTGTTGGTTTGTTGGTTTTTTGGTTTATTGGTTTGTTGGTTTGTTGGTTTGTTGGTTTGTTGGTTTATTTGTTTGTTGGTTTGTTGGCTTGTTGGTTTGTTGGTTTGTTGGTTTGTTGGCTTGTTGGTTTGTTGGTTTGTTGGTTTGTTGGCTTGTTGGTTTGTTGGTTTGTTGGCTTGTTGGTTACTTAGTTTGTTGGTTTGTTGGCATGTTGGTTTGTTGGTTTGTTGGTTTGTTGGTTTGTTGGCTTGTTGGTTTGTTGGTGTGTTGGTTTGTTGGCTTGTTGGCTTGTTGGTTTGTTGGTTTGTTGGCTTGTTGGTTTGTTGGTTTGTTGGCTTGTTGGCTTGTTGCTTTGTTGGTTTGTTGGTTTGTTGGCTTGTTGGCTTGTTGGTTTGTTAGTTTGTTGGCTTTTTGGTTACTTGGTTTGTTGGTTTGTTGGTTTGTTGGCTTGTTGGTTTGTTGGCTTGTTGGTTTGTTGGTTTGTTGGTTTGTTGCTTTGTTGGTTTTTTGGTTTGTTAGTTTGTTGGTTTCTTGGCTTGTTGGTTTGTTGGTTTGTTGGCTTGTTGGCTTGTTATTTTGTTGGTTTGTTGGCTTGTTGGTTGCTTAGTTTGTTGGTTTGTTGGTTTGTTGGCATGTTGGCTTGTTGGTTTGCTGGTTAGTTCGTTCGTTGGTTTGTTAGTTTGTTGGTTTGTTGGCTTGTTGGCTTGTTGGTTTGTTGGTTTTTTGGTTTATTGGCTTGTTGGTTTGTTGGTTTGTTGGTTTGTTGGTTTATTTGTTTGTTGGTTTGTTGGCTTGTTGGTTTATTGGTTTGTTGGTTTGTTGGCTTGTTGGTTTGTTGGTTTGTTGGTTTGTTGGCTTGTTGGTTTGTTGGTTTGTTGGCATGTTGGTTACTTAGTTTGTTGGTTTGTTGGCATGTTGGTTTGTTGGTTTGTTGGTTTGTTGGTTTGTTGGCTTGTTGGTTTGTTGGTTTGTTGGTTTGTTGGCTTGTTGGCTTGTTGGTTTGCTGGTTTGTTGGTTTGTTGGTTTGTTGGCTTGTTGGTTTGTTGGTTTGTTGGCTTGTTGGTTTGTTGGCTTGTTGGTTACTTAGTTTGTTGGTTTGTTGGTTTGTTGGCTTGTTGGCTTGTTGGTTTGTTGGTTTTTTGGTTTGTTGGTTTGTTGGTTTGTTGGTTTGTTGGTTTGTTGGTTTGTTGGTTTGTTGGTTTGTTGGTTTGTTGGTTTGTTGGCTTGTTGACTTGTTGGTTTGTTGGTTTGTTCGTTTGTTTTTTGTTTTGTTGGCTTGTTGGTTTGTTGGTTTGTTGGCTTGTTGGCTTGTTAATTTGTTGGTTTGTTGGTTTGTTGGCTTGTTGGTTTGTTGGTTTGTTGGCTTGTTGGTTACTTAGTTTGTTGGTTTGTTGGCATGTTGGTTTGTTGGTTTGTTGGTTTGTTGGTTTGTTGGCTTGTTGGTTTGTTGGTTTGTTGGTTTGTTGGCTTGTTGGCTTGTTGGTTTGCTGGTTTGTTGGTTTGTTGGTTTGTTGGCTTGTTGGTTTGTTGGTTTGTTGGCTTGTTGGTTTGTTGGCTTGTTGGTTACTTAGTTTGTTGGTTTGTTGGTTTGTTGGCTTGTTGGCTTGTTGGTTTGTTGGTTTTTTGGTTTGTTGGTTTGTTGGTTTGTTGGTTTGTTGGTTTGTTGGTTTGTTGGTTTGTTGGTTTGTTGGTTTGTTGGTTTGTTGGCTTGTTGGTTTGTTGGTTTGTTTGTTTGTTGGTTTGTTGGTTTGTTCGTTTGTTGGCTTGTTTGTTTGTTGGTTACTTGGTTTGTTGGTTTGTTGGTTTGTTGGTTTGTTGGCTTGTTGGTTTGTTGGTTTGTTGGTTTTTTGGTTTGTTGGTTTGTTGGTTTTTTGGTTTGTTGGTTTGTTGGTTTGTTGGTTTGTTGGTTTGTTGGTTTGTTGGTTTATTTGTTTGTTGGTTTGTTGGTTTGTTGGTTTGTTGGTTTGCTGGTTTGTTGGCTTGTTGGTTTGCTGGTTTGTTGGTTTGTTGGTTTGTTGGTTTGTTGGTTTGGTGGTTTTTTGGTTTGTTGGTTTGTTGGCTTGTTGGTTTGTTGGTTTGTTGGTTTGTTGGTTGGTTGGTTTGTTGGTTTGGTGGTTTGGTGGTTTGTTGGTTTGTTGGTTTGTTGGTTTGTTGGTTTGTTGGTTTGTTGGTTTGTTGGTTTGTTGGTTTGTTGGTTATTTGGTTTGCTGGTTTGTTGGTTTGTTGGTTTGTTGGTTTGTTGGTTTGTTGGTTTGTTGGTTTTTGGTTTGTTGGTTTCTTGGTTTATTTGTTTGTTGGTTTGTTGGTTTGTTGGTTTGTTGGTTTGTTGGTTTATTTGTTTGTTGGTTTGTTGTTTTATAGGTTTGTTGGTTTGTTGGTTTGTTAGTTTGTTGGTTTGTTCGTTTGTTGGTTTGTTGGTTAATTGGTTTGTTGGTTTGTTGGTTTGTTGGTTTATTTGTTTGTTGGTTTGTTGGTTTATTTGTTTGTTGGTTTGAAGGTTTGTTGGTTTGTTGGTTTGTTGGTTTGTTGGTTTGTTGGTTTGTTCGTTTATTGGTTTGTTGGTTAATTGGTTTGTTGGTTTGTTGGTTTGTTGGCTTGTTGGTTTGTTGGTTTGTTGGTTTTTTGGTTTGTTGGTTTGTTGGTTTGTTGGTTTGTTGGTTTGTTCGTTTGATGGTTTGTTGGTTTGTTGGTTTTTTGGTTTGTTGGTTTGTTGGTTTGTTGGTTTGTTGGTTTGTTGGTTTGTTGGTTTGTTGGTTTGTTGATTTGTTGATTTGTTGGTTTGTTGGCATGTTGGTTTGTTGGTTTGTTGGTTTGTTGGGTTGTTGGTTTGTTGGTTTGTTAGCTTGTTGGCTTGTTGGTTTGTTGGCTTGTTGGTTTGTTGGTTTGTTGGCTTGTTGGTTTGTTGGTTTGTTGGCTTGTTGGCTTGTTGCTTTGTTGGTTTGTTGGTTTGTTGGCTTGTTGGCTTGTTGGTTTGTTAGTTTGTTGGCTTTTTGGTTACTTGGTTTGTTGGTTTGTTGGTTTGTTGGCTTGTTGGTTTGTTGGCTTGTTGGTTTGTTGGTTTGTTGGTTTATTGGCTTGTTGGCTTGTTGGTTTGTTGGTTTGTTGGTTTGTTGGTTTGTTGCTTTGTTGGTTTTTTGGTTTGTTAGTTTGTTGGTTTGTTGGCTTGTTGGTTTGTTGGTTTGTTGGCTTGTTGGCTTGTTATTTTGTTGGTTTGTTGGCTTGTTGGTTGCTTAGTTTGTTGGTTTGTTGGCTTGTTGGATTGTTGGTTTGTTGGTTAGTTCGTTTGTTGGTTTATTAGTTTGTTGGTTTGTTGGCTTGTTGGCTTGTTGGTTTGTTGGTTTTTTGGTTTATTGGTTTGTTGGTTTGTTGGTTTGTTGGTTTGTTGGTTTATTTGTTTGTTGGTTTGTTGGCTTGTTGGTTTGTTGGTTTGTTGGTTTGTTGGCTTGTATGTTTGTTGGTTTGTTGGTTTGTTGGCTTGTTGGTTTGTTGGTTTGTTGGCTTGTTGGTTACTTAGTTTGTTGGTTTGTTGGCATGTTGGTTTGTTGGTTTGTTGGTTTGTTGGTTTGTTGGCTTGTTGGTTTGTTGGTTTGTTGGTTTGTTGGCTTGTTGGCTTGTTGGTTTGTTGGTTTGTTGGCTTGTTGGTTTGTTGGTTTGTTGGCTTGTTGGCTTGTTGCTTTGTTGGTTTGTTGGTTTGTTGGCTTGTTGGCTTGTTGGTTTGTTAGTTTGTTGGCTTTTTGGTTACTTGGTTTGTTGGTTTGTTGGTTTGTTGGCTTGTTGGTTTGTTGGCTTGTTGGTTTTTTGGTTTGTTGGTTTATTGGCTTGTTGGCTTGTTGGTTTGTTGGTTTGTTGGTTTGTTGGTTTGTTGCTTTGTTGGTTTTTTGGTTTGTTAGTTTGTTGGTTTGTTGGCTTGTTGGTTTGTTGGTTTGTTGGCTTGTTGGCTTGTTATTTTGTTGGTTTGTTGGCTTGTTGGTTGCTTAGTTTGTTGGTTTGTTGGTTTGTTGGTTTGTTGGTTTGTTGGCTTGTTGGTTTGTTGGTTTGTTGGTTTGTTGGCTTGTTGGCTTGTTGGTTTGCTGGTTTGTTGGTTTGTTGGTTTGTTGGCTTGTTGGTTTGTTGGTTTGTTGGCTTGTTGGTTTGTTGGCTTGTTGGTTACTTAGTTTGTTGGTTTGTTGGTTTGTTGGCTTGTTGGCTTGTTGGTTTGTTGGTTTTTTGGTTTGTTGGTTTGTTGGTTTGTTGGTTTGTTGGTTTGTTGGTTTGTTGGTTTGTTGGTTTGTTGGTTTGTTGGTTTGTTGGCTTGTTGACTTGTTGGTTTGTTGGTTTGTTCGTTTGTTTTTTGTTTTGTTGGCTTGTTGGTTTGTTGGTTTGTTGGCTTGTTGGCTTGTTGGTTTGTTGGTTTGTTGGTTTGTTGGTTTGTTGGTTTGTTTGTTTGTTGGTTTGTTGGTTTGTTCGTTTGTTGGCTTGTTTGTTTGTTGGTTACTTGGTTTGTTGGTTTGTTGGTTTGTTGGTTTGTTGGCTTGTTGGTTTGTTGGTTTGTTGGTTTTTTGGTTTGTTGGTTTGTTGGTTTTTTGGTTTGTTGGTTTGTTGGTTTGTTGGTTTGTTGGTTTGTTGGTTTATTTGTTTGTTGGTTTGTTGGTTTGTTGGTTTGTTGGTTTGTTGGTTTGCTGGTTTGTTGGCTTGTTGGTTTGCTGGTTTGTTGGTTTGTTGGTTTGTTGGTTTGTTGGTTTGTTGGTTTGGTGGTTTTTTGGTTTGTTGGTTTGTTGGCTTGTTGGTTTGTTGGTTTGTTGGTTTGTTGGTTGGTTGGTTTGTTGGTTTGGTGGTTTGGTGGTTTGTTGGTTTGTTGGTTTGTTGGTTTGTTGGTTTGTTGGTTTGTTGGTTTGTTGGTTTGTTGGTTTGTTGGTTATTTGGTTTGCTGGTTTGTTGGTTTGTTGGTTTGTTGGTTTGTTGGTTTGTTGGTTTGTTGGTTTTTGGTTTGTTGGTTTCTTGGTTTATTTGTTTGTTGGTTTGTTGGTTTGTTGGTTTGTTGGTTTGTTGGTTTATTTGTTTGTTGGTTTGTTGTTTTATAGGTTTGTTGGTTTGTTGGTTTGTTAGTTTGTTGGTTTGTTCGTTTGTTGGTTTGTTGGTTTGTTGGTTTGTTGGTTTGTTCGTTTATTGGTTTGTTGGTTAATTGGTTTGTTGGTTTGTTGGTTTGTTGGCTTGTTGGTTTGTTGGTTTGTTGGTTTTTTGGTTTGTTGGTTTGTTGGTTTGTTGGTTTGTTGGTTTGTTCGTTTGATGGTTTGTTGGTTTGTTGGTTTTTTGGTTTGTTGGTTTGTTGGTTTGTTGGTTTGTTGGTTTGTTGGTTTGTTGGTTTGTTGGTTTGTTGATTTGTTGATTTGTTGGTTTGTTGGCATGTTGGTTTGTTGGTTTGTTGGTTTGTTGGGTTGTTGGTTTGTTGGTTTGTTAGCTTGTTGGCTTGTTGGTTTGTTGGCTTGTTGGTTTGTTGGTTTGTTGGCTTGTTGGTTTGTTGGTTTGTTGGCTTGTTGGCTTGTTGCTTTGTTGGTTTGTTGGTTTGTTGGCTTGTTGGCTTGTTGGTTTGTTAGTTTGTTGGCTTTTTGGTTACTTGGTTTGTTGGTTTGTTGGTTTGTTGGCTTGTTGGTTTGTTGGCTTGTTGGTTTGTTGGTTTGTTGGTTTATTGGCTTGTTGGCTTGTTGGTTTGTTGGTTTGTTGGTTTGTTGGTTTGTTGCTTTGTTGGTTTTTTGGTTTGTTAGTTTGTTGGTTTGTTGGCTTGTTGGTATTTTGGTTTGTTGGCTTGTTGGCTTGTTATTTTGTTGGTTTGTTGGCTTGTTGGTTGCTTAGTTTGTTGGTTTGTTGGTTTGTTGGCTTGTTGGATTGTTGGTTTGTTGGTTAGTTCGTTTGTTGGTTTATTAGTTTGTTGGTTTGTTGGCTTGTTGGCTTGTTGGTTTGTTGGTTTTTTGGTTTATTGGTTTGTTGGTTTGTTGGTTTGTTGGTTTGTTGGTTTATTTGTTTGTTGGTTTGTTGGCTTGTTGGTTTGTTGGTTTGTTGGTTTGTTGGCTTGTTGGTTTGTTGGTTTGTTGGTTTGTTGGCTTGTTGGTTTGTTGGTTTGTTGGCTTGTTGGTTACTTAGTTTGTTGGTTTGTTGGCATGTTGGTTTGTTGGTTTGTTGGTTTGTTGGTTTGTTGGCTTGTTGGTTTGTTGGTTTGTTGGTTTGTTGGCTTGTTGGCTTGTTGGTTTGTTGGTTTGTTGGCTTGTTGGTTTGTTGGTTTGTTGGCTTGTTGGCTTGTTGCTTTGTTGGTTTGTTGGTTTGTTGGCTTGTTGGCTTGTTGGTTTGTTAGTTTGTTGGCTTTTTGGTTACTTGGTTTGTTGGTTTGTTGGTTTGTTGGCTTGTTGGTTTGTTGGCTTGTTGGTTTGTTGGTTTGTTGGTTTATTGGCTTGTTGGCTTGTTGGTTTGTTGGTTTGTTGGTTTGTTGGTTTGTTGCTTTGTTGGTTTTTTGGTTTGTTAGTTTGTTGGTTTGTTGGCTTGTTGGTTTGTTGGTTTGTTGGCTTGTTGGCTTGTTATTTTGTTGGTTTGTTGGCTTGTTGGTTGCTTAGTTTGTTGGTTTGTTGGTTTGTTGGCTTGTTGGCTTGTTGGTTTGTTGGTTAGTTCGTTTGTTGGTTTGTTAGTTTGTTGGTTTGTTGGCTTGTTGGCTTGTTGGTTTGTTGGTTTTTTGGTTTATTGGTTTGTTGGTTTGTTGGTTTGTTGGGTTGTTGGTTTATTTGTTTGTTGGTTTGTTGGCTTGTTGGTTTGTTGGTTTGTTGGTTTGTTGGCTAGTTGGTTTGTTGGTTTGTTGGTTTGTTGGCTTGTTGGTTTGTTGGTTTGTTGGCTTGTTGGTTACTTAGTTTGTTGGTTTGTTGGCATGTTGGTTTGTTGGTTTGTTGGTTTGTTGGTTTGTTGGCTTGTTGGTTTGTTGGTTTGTTGGTTTGTTGGCTTGTTGGCTTGTTGGTTTGCTGGTTTGTTGGTTTGTTGATTTGTTGGCTTGTTGGTTTGTTGGTTTGTTGGCTTGTTGGTTTGTTGGCTTGTTGGTTACTTAGTTTGTTGGTTTGTTGGTTTGTTGGCTTGTTGGCTTGTTGGTTTGTTGGTTTTTTGGTTTGTTGGTTTGTTGGTTTGTTAGTTTGTTGGTTTGTTGGTTTATTTGTTTGTTGGCTTGTTGGTTTGTTGGTTTGTTGGTTTGTTGGTTTGTTGGCTTGTTGGTTTGTTGGTTTGTTGGCTTGTTGGCTTGTTGGTTTGTTGGTTTGTTGGCTTGTTGGTTTGTTGGTTTGTTGGCTTGTTGACTTGTTGGTTTGTTGGTTTGTTCGTTTTTTGTTTTGTTGGCTTGTTGGTTTGTTGGTTTGTTGGCTGGTTGGCTTGTTGGCTTGTTGACTTGTTGGTTTGTTGGTTTGTTCGTTTGTTGGTTTGTTGGCTTGTTGGTTTGTTGGTTTGTTGGCTTGTTGGCTTGTTGGTTTGTTGGTTTGTTGGCTTGTTGGTTTGTTGGTTTGTTGGCTTGTTGGCTTGTTGGTTTGTTGGTTTGTTGGTTTGTTGGTTTGTTGGTTTGTTGGTTTGTTTGTTTGTTGGTTTGTTGGTTTGTTCGTTTGTTGGCTTGCTTGTTTGTTGGTTTGTTGGCTTGTTGGCTTGTTGACTTGTTGGTTTGTTGGTTTGTTCGTTTGTTGGTTTGTTGGCTTGTTGGTTTGTTGGTTTGTTGGTTTGTTGGTTTGTTGGTTTGTTGGTTTGTTGGTTTGTTGGCTTGTTGACTTGTTGACTTGTTGGTTTGTTGGTTTTTTCGTTAGTTGGTTTGTTGGCTTGTTGGTTTGTTGGTTTGTTGGCTTGTTGGCTTGTTGGTTTGTTGGTTTGTTGGTTTGTTGGTTTGTTGGTTTGTTTGTTTGTTGGTTTGTTGGTTTGTTCGTTTGTTGGCTTGTTTGTTTGTTGGTTACTTGGTTTGTTGGTTTCTTGGTTTGTTGGTTTGTTGGCTAGTTGGTTTGTTGGTTTGTTGGTTTTTTGGTTTGTTAGTTTGTTGGTTTTTTGGTTTGTTGGTTTGTTGGTTTGTTGGTTTGTTGGTTTGTTGGTTTATTTGTTTGTTGGTTTGTTGGTTTGTTGGTTTGTTGGTTTGTTGGTTTGTTGGCTTGTTGGTTTGTTGGTTTGTTGGTTTGTTGGTTTGTTGGTTTGTTGGTTTGTTTGTTTGGTGGTTTGTTGGTTTGTTGGTTTGTTGGCTTGTTGGTTTGTTGGTTTGTTGGTTTGTTGGTTGGTTGGTTTGTTGGTTTGGTGGTTTTTTGGTTTGTTGGTTTGTTGGTTTGTTGGTTTGTTGGTTTGTTGGTTTGTTGGTTTGTTGGTTTTTTGGTTTGCTGGTTTGTTGGTTTTTTGGTTTGTTGGTTTGTTGGTTTGTTGGTTTTATGGTTTTTGGTTTGTTGGTTTCTTGGTTTATTTGTTTGTTGGTTTGTTGGTTTGTTGGTTTGTTGGTTTGTTGGTTTGTTGGTTTGTTGGTTTGTTGGCTTGTTGGTTTGTTGGTTTGTTGGTTTGTTGGTTAATTGGTTTGTTGGTTTGTTGGTTTGTTGGTTTGTTGGCTTATAGGTTTGTTGGTTTGTTGGTTTGTTGGTTTGTTGGTTTGTTGGTTTGTTCGTTTGTTGGTTTGTTGGTTAATTGGTTTGTTGGTTTGTTGGTTTGTTGGATTGTTGGTTTATTTGTTTGTTGGTTTGTTGGTTTGTTGGTTTGTTGGTTTGTTGGCTTGTTGGTTTGTTGGTTTGTTGGTTTGTTCGTTTGTTGGTTTGTTGGTTTGGTGGTTTGTTGGTTTGTTGGTTTGTTGGTTTGTTGGTTTGTTGGTTTGGTGGTTTGTTGGTTTGTTGGTTTGTTGGCTTGTTGGTTTGTTGGTTTATTGGTTTGTTGGTTTGTTGGTTTTTGGTTTGTTGGTTTGTCGGCTTGTTAGCTTGTTGGTTTGTTGGTTTGTTGGTTTGTTGGTTTGTTGGTTTGTTGGCTTGTTGGTTTGTTGGTTTGTTGGTTTGTTGGTTTGTTGGTTTGTTTGTTTGTTGGTTTGTTCGTTTGTTGGTTTGTTGGTTTGTTGGTTTGTTGGTTTGTTGGCTTGTTGGTTTGTTGGCTTGTTGGTTTGTTGGCTTGTTGGCTTGTTGGTTTGTTGGTTTGTTGGTTTGTTCGTTTGTTGGATTGTTGGTTTGTTGGTTTGTTGGCTTGTTGGCTTGTTGGTTTGTTGGTTTGTTTGTTTGTTTGTTTGTTGGTTTGTTGGTTTGTTGGTTTGTTGGTTTGTTGGTTTGTTGGTTTATTGGGTTGGTTTGTTGGTTTGTTGGTGTGTTGGTTTGTTGGCTTGTTGGCTTGTTGGTTTATTGGTTTGTTGGTTTGTTGGCTTATTGGCTTGTTGGTTTGTTGGTTTGTTGGTTTGTTCGTTTGTTGGTTTGTTGTTTTGTTCGTTTGTTGGCTTGTTGGTTTGTTGGCTTGTTGGCTTGTTGGTTTGTTGGTTTGTTGGTTTGTTGGTTTGTTCGTTTGTTGGTTTGTTTGTTTGTTGGTTTGTTCATTTGTTGGTTCGTTGACTACTTGGTTTGTTGGTTTGTTGGTTTGTTGGTTTGTTGGCTTGTTGGCTTGTTGGTTTGTTGGTTTGTTGGTTTTTTGGTTTGTTGGTTTGTTGGTTTTTTGGTCTGTTGGTTTGTTGGTTTGATGGTTTGTTGGTTTGTTGGTTTGTTGGTTTGTTGGTTTATTTGTTTGTTGGTTTGTTGGTTTGTTGGTTTGTTCGTTTGTTGGTTTGTTGGCTTGTTGGTTTGTTGGTTTGTTGGTTTGCTGGTTTGTTGGTTTGGTGGTTTGTTGGTTTGTTGGTTTGTTGGTTTAATTGTTTGTTGGTTTGTTGGTTTGTTGGTTTGTTGGCTTCTTGGCTTGTTGGTTTGTTGGTTTGTTGGTTTTTGGTTTGTTGGTTTGTTGGCTTGTTGGCTTGTTGGTTTGTTGGTTTGTTGGTTTGTTGGTTTGTTGGTTTGTTGATTTGTTGGTTTGTTGGTTTTTTGGCTTGTTGGCTTGTTGGTTTGTTGGCTTGTTGGTTTGTTGGCTTTTTGGCTTGTGAGTTTGTTGGTTTGTTGGTTTATTCGTTTGTTGGTTTATTGATTTGTTGGTTCGCTGGCTTTTTGGCTTGTCAGTTTGTTTGTTTGTTTGTTTGTTGGTTTGTTGGTTTGTTGTTTTGGATGGTTTGTTGGTTTGTTGGTTTGTTGGTTTGTTGGTTTGTTGGTTTGTTGGTTTGTTGGCTTGTTGACTTGTTGGTTTGTTGGTTTGTTCGTTTGTTTTTTGTTTTGTTGGCTTGTTGGTTTGTTGGTTTGTTGGCTTGTTGGCTTGTTGGTTTGTTGGTTTGTTGGTTTGTTGGTTTGTTGGTTTGTTTGTTTGTTGGTTTGTTGGTTTGTTCGTTTGTTGGCTTGTTTGTTTGTTGGTTACATGGTTTGTTGGTTTGTTGGTTTGTTGGTTTGTTGGCTTGTTGGTTTGTTGGTTTGTTGGTTTTTTGGTTTGTTGGTTTGTTGGTTTGTTGGTTTGTTGGTTTATTTGTTTGTTGGTTTGTTGGTTTGTTGGTTTGTTGGTTTGTTGGTTTGTTGGCTTGTTGGTTTGTTGGTTTGTTGGTTTGTTGGTTTGTTGGTTTGTTGGTTTGGTGGTTTTTTGGTTTGTTGGTTTGTTGGCTTGTTGGTTTGTTGGTTTGTTGGTTTGTTGGTTGGTTGGTTAGTTGGTTTGGTGGTTTGTTGGTTTGTTGGTTTGTTGGTTTGTTGGTTTGTTGGTTTGTTTGTTTGTTGGTTTGTTGGTTTGTTGGTTTTTTGGTTTGCTGGTTTGTTGGTTTGTTGGTTTGTTGGTTTGTTGGTTTGTTGGTTTTTTGGTTTTTGGTTTGTTGGTTTCTTGGTTTATTTGTTTGTTGGTTTGTTGGTTTGTTGGTTTGTTGGTTTGTTGGTTTATTTGTTTGTTGGTTTGTTGGCTTATAGGTTTGTTGGTTTGTTGGTTTGTTAGTTTGTTGGTTTGTTCGTTTGTTGGTTTGTTGGTTAATTGGTTTGTTGGTTTGTTGGTTTGTTGGTTTGTTGGTTTGTTGGTTTGTTGGTTTGTTGGTTTGTTGGTTTGTTGGTTTATTTGTTTGTTGGTTTGTTGGTTTATTTGTTTGTTGGTTTGAAGGTTTGTTGGTTTGTTGGTTTGTTGGTTTGTTGGTTTGTTGGTTTGTTGGTTTGTTCGTTTATTGGTTTGTTGGTTAATTGGTTTGTTGGTTTGTTGGTTTGTTGGCTTGTTGGTTTGTTGGTTTGTTGGTTTTTTGGTTTGTTGGTTTGTTGGTTTATTGGTTTGTTGGTTTGTTCGTTTGATAGTTTGTTGGTTTGTTGGTTTTTTGGTTTGTTGGTTTGTTGGTTTGTTGGTTTGTTGGTTTGTTGGTTTGTTGATTTGTTGATTTGTTGGTTTGTTGGCATGTTGGTTTGTTGGTTTGTTGGTTTGTTGGGTTGTTGGTTTGTTGGTTTGTTAGCTTGTTGGCTTGTTGGTTTGTTGGTTTGTTGGTTTGTTGGTTTGTTGGCTTGTTGGTTTGTTGGTTTGTTGGCTTGTTGGTTTGTTGGTTTGTTGGTTTGTTGGCTTGTTGGCTTGTTGGTTTGTTGGTTTGTTGGCTTGTTGGTTTCTTGGTTTGTTGGCTTGTTGCTTTGTTGGTTTGTTGGTTTGTTGGCTTGTTGCTTTGTTGGTTTGTTGGTTTGTTGGCTTGTTGGCTTGTTGGTTTGTTAGTTTGTTGGCTTTTTGGTTACTTGGTTTGTTGGTTTGTTGGCTTGTTGGTTTGTTGGCTTGTTGGTTTGTTGGGTTGTTTGTTTATTGGCTTGTTGGCTTGTTGGTTTGTTGGTTTGTTGGTTTGTTGGTTTGTTGCTTTGTTGGTTTTTTGGTTTGTTAGTTTGTTGGTTTGTTGGCTTGTTGGTTTGTTGGTTTGTTGGCTTGTTGGCTTGTTATTTTGTTGGTTTGTTGGCTTGTTGGTTGCTTAGTTTGTTGGTTTGTTGGTTTGTTGGCTTGTTGGCTTGTTGGTTTGTTGGTTAGTTCGTTTGTTGGTTTGTTAGTTTGTTGGTTTGTTTGCTTGTTGGCTTGTTGGTTTGTTGGTTTTTTGGTTTATTGGTTTGTTGGTTTGTTGGTTTGTTGGTTTGTTGGTTTATTTGTTTGTTGGTTTGTTGGCTTGTTGGTTTGTTGGTTTGTTGGTTTGTTGGCTTGTTGGTTTGTTGGTTTGTTGGCTTGTTGGTTACTTAGTTTGTTGGTTTGTTGGCTTGTTGGTTTGTTGGTTTGTTGGCTTGTTGGTTTGTGGTTTGTTGGCTTGTTGGCTTGTTGCTTTGTTGGTTTGTTGGTTTGTTGGCTTGTTGGCTTGTTAAGTTGTTAGTTTGTTGGCTTTTTGGTTACTTGGTTTGTTGGTTTGTTGGTTTGTTGGCTTGTTGGTTTGTTGGTTTGTTGGCTTGTTGGTTTGTTGGTTTGTTGGTTTATTGGCTTGTTGGCTTGTTGGTTTGTTGGTTTGTTGGTTTGTTGGTTTGTTGCTTTGTTGGTTTTTTGGTTTGTTAGTTTGTTGGTTTGTTGGCTTGTTGGTTTGTTGGTTTGTTGGCTTGTTGGCTTGTTATTTTGTTGGTTTGTTGGCTTGTTGGTTGCTTAGTTTGTTGGTTTGTTGATTTGTTGGCTTGTTGGCTTGTTGGTTTGTTGGTTAGTTCGTTTGTTGTTTTGTTAGTTTGTTGGTTTGTTGGCTTGTTGGCTTGTTGGTTTGTTGGTTTTTTGGTTTATTGGTTTGTTGGTTTGTTGGTTTGTTGGTTTGTTGGTTTGTTGGTTTATTTGTTTGTTGGTTTGTTGGCTTGTTGGTTTGTTGGTTTGTTGGTTTGTTGGCTTGTTGGTTTGTTGGTTTGTTGGTTTGTTGGCTTGTTGGTTTGTTGGTTTGTTGGCTTGTTGGTTACTTAGTTTGTTGGTTTGTTGGCATGTTGGTTTGTTGGTTTGTTGGTTTGTTGGTTTGTTGGCTTGTTGGTTTGTTGGTTTGTTGGTTTGTTGGCTTGTTGGCTTGTTGGTTTGCTGGTTTGTTGGTTTGTTGGTTTGTTGGCTTGCTGGTTTGTTGGTTTGTTGGCTTGTTGGTTTGTTGGCTTGTTGGTTACTTAGTTTGTTGGTTTGTTGGCTTGTTGGCTTGTTGGTTTGTTGGTTTTTTGATTTGTTGGTTTGTTGGTTTGTTAGTTTGTTGGTTTGTTGGTTTATTTGTTTGTTGGTTTGTTGGCTTGTTGGTTTGTTGGTTTGTTGGTTTGTTGGTTTGTTGGCTTGTTGGTTTGTTGGTTTGTTGGCTTGTTGGCTTGTTGGTTTGTTGGTTTGTTGGCTTGTTGGTTTGTTGGTTTGTTGGCTTGTTGACTTGTTGGTTTGTTGGTTTGTTCGTTTGTTGGTTTGTTGGCTTGTTGGTTTGTTGGTTTGTTGGCTTGTTGGCTTGTTGACTTGTTGGTTTGTTGGTTTGTTCGTTTGTTGGTTTGTTGGCTTGTTGGTTTGTTGGTTTGTTGGCTTGTTGGCTTGTTGGTTTGTTGGTTTGTTGGTTTGTTGGCTTGTTGGTTTGTTGGTTTGTTGGTTTGTTGGCTTGTTGGCTTGTTGGTTTGTTGGTTTGTTGGTTTGTTGGTTTGTTGGTTTGTTTGTTTGTTGGTTTGTTGGTTTGTTCGTTTGTTGGCTTGTTTGTTTGTTGGTTTGTTGGCTTGTTGGCTTGTTGACTTGTTGGTTTGTTGGTTTGTTCGTTTGTTGGTTTGTTGGCTTGTTGGTTTGTTGGTTTGTTGGTTTGTTGGTTTGTTGGTTTGTTGGTTTGTTGGTTTGTTGGTTTGTTGGCTTGTTGACTTGTTGACTTGTTGGTTTGTTGGTTTGTTCGTTAGTTGGTTTGTTGGCTTGTTGGTTTGTTGGTTTGTTGGTTTGTTGGCTTGTTGGTTTGTTGGTTTGTTGGTTTGTTGGTTTGTTGGTTTGTTTGTTTGTTGGTTTGTTGGTTTGTTCGTTTGTTGGCTTGTTTGTTTGTTTGTTTGTTGTTTACTTGGTTTGTTGGTTTCTTGGTTTGTTGGTTTGTTGGCTAGTTGGTTTGTTGGTTTGTTGGTTTTTTGGTTTGTTGGTTTGTTGGTTTTTTGGTTTGTTGGTTTGTTGGTTTGTTGGTTTGTTGGTTTGTTGGTTTGTTGGTTTATTTGTTTGTTGGTTTGTTGGTTTGTTGGTTTGTTGGTTTGTTGGTTTGTTGGCTTTTTGGTTTATTGGTTTGTTGGTTTGTTGGTTTGTTGGCTTGTTGGTTTGTTGGTTTGTTGGCTTGTTGACTTGTTGGTTTGTTGGTTTGTTCGTTTGTTGGTTTGTTGGCTTGTTGGTTTGTTGGTTTGTTGGCTTGTTGGCTTGTTGACTTGTTGGTTTGTTGGTTTGTTCGTTTGTTGGTTTATTGGCTTGTTGGTTTGTTGGTTTGTTGGCTTGTTGGCTTGTTGGTTTGTTGGTTTTTTTGTTTTGTTGGCTTGTTGGTTTGTTGGTTTGTTGGCTTGTTGGCTTGTTGGTTTGTTGGTTTGTTGGTTTGTTGGTTTGTTGGTTTGTTTGTTTGTTGGTTTGTTGGTTTGTTCGTTTGTTGGCTTATTTGTTTGTTGGTTTGTTGGCTTGTTGGCTTGTTGACTTGTTGGTTTGTTGGTTTGTTCGTTTGTTGGTTTGTTGGCTTGTTGGTTTGTTGGTTTGTTGGTTTGTTGGTTTGTTGGTTTGTTGGTTTGTTGGTTTGTTGGTTTGTTGGTTTGTTGGTTTGTTGGTTTGTTGGTTTGTTGGCTTGTTGACTTGTTGACTTGTTGGTTTGTTGGTTTGTTCGTTAGTTGGTTTGTTGGCTTGTTGGTTTGTTGGTTTGTTGGTTTGTTGGCTTGTTGGTTTGTTGGTTTGTTGGTTTGTTGGTTTGTTGGTTTGTTGGTTTGTTTGTTTGTTGGTTTGTTGGTTTGTTCGTTTGTTGGCTTGTTTGTTTGTTGGTTACTTGGTTTGTTGGTTTCTTGGTTTGTTGGTTTGTTGGCTAGTTGGTTTGTTGGTTTTTTGGTTTGTTGGTTTGTTGGTTTTTTGGTTTGTTGGTTTGTTGGTTTGTTGGTTTGTTGGTTTGTTGGTTTATTTGTTTGTTGGTTTGTTGGTTTGTTGGTTTGTTGGTTTGTTGATTTGTTGGCTTGTTGGTTTGTTGGTTTGTTGGTTTGTTGGTTTGTTGGTTTGTTGGTTTGTTGGTTTGTTGGTTTGTTGGTTTGGTGGTTTGGTGGTTTGTTGGTTTGTTGGTTTGTTGGTTTGTTGGCTTGTTGGTTTGTTGGTTTGTTGGTTTGTTGGTTTGTTGGTTGGTTGGTTTGTTGGTTTGGTGGTTTGTTGGTTTGTTGGTTTGTTGGTTTGTTGGTTTGTTGGTTTGTTGGTTTGTTGGTTTGTTGGTTTGTTGGTTTGTTGGTTTTTTGGTTTGCTGGTTTGTTGGTTTGTTGGTTTGTTGGTTTGTTGGTTTGTTGGTTTTATGGTTTTTGGTTTGTTGGTTTCTTGGTTTATTTGTTTGTTGGTTTGTTGGTTTGTTGGTTTGTTGGTTTGTTGGTTTGTTGGTTTATTTGTTTGTTGGTTTGTTGGCTTATAGGTTTGTTGGTTTGTTGGTTTGTTGGTTTGTTGGTTTGTTGGTTTGTTGGTTTGTTCGTTTGTTGGTTTGTTGGTTAATTGGTTTGTTGGTTTGTTTGTTTGCTGGTTTGTTGGTTTATTTGTTTGTTGGTTTGTTGGTTTGTTGGTTTGTTGGTTTGTTGGTTTGTTGGCTTGTTGGTTTGTTGGTTTGTTGGTTTGTTGGTTTGTTGGTTTGTTGGTTTGGTGGTTTGTTGGTTTGTTGGTTTGTTGGTTTGTTGGTTTGTTGGTTTGGTGGTTTGTTGGTTTGTTGGTTTGTTGGCTTGTTGGTTTGTTGGTTTGTTGGTTTGTTGGTTTGTTGGTTTTTTGGTTTGTTGGTTTGTTGGTTTGTTAGTTTGTTGGTTTGTTGGTTTATTTAGTTGTTGGTTTGTTGGCTTGTTGGTTTGTTGGTTTGTTGGTTTGTTGGTTTGTTGGCTTGTTGGTTTGTTGGTTTGTTGGTTTGTTGGCTTGTTGGCTTGTTGGTTTGTTGGTTTGTTGGCTTGTTGGTTTGTTGGTTTGTTGGTTTGTTGACTTGTTGGTTTGTTGGTTTGTTCGTTTGTTGGTTTGTTGGCTTGTTGGTTTGTTGGTTTGTTGGCTTGTTGGCTTGTTGACTTGTTGGTTTGTTGGTTTGTTCGTTTGCTGGTTTGTTGGCTTGTTGGCTTGTTGGTTTGTTGGTTTGTTGGTTTGTTGGCTTGTTGGTTTGTTGGTTTGTTGGCTTGTTGGCTTGTTGGTTTGTTGGTTTGTTGGTTTGTTGGTTTGTTGGTTTGTTTGTTTGTTGGTTTGTTGGTTTGTTCGTTTGTTGGCTTGTTTGTTTGTTGGTTTGTTGGCTTGTTGGCTTGTTGACTTGTTGGTTTGTTGGTTTGTTCGTTTGTTGGTTTGTTGGCTTGTTGGTTTGTTGGTTTGTTGGCTTGTTGGCTTGTTGGTTTGTTGGTTTGTTGGTTTGTTGGTTTGTTGGTTTGTTTGTTTGTTTGTTTGTTGGTTTGTTGGTTTGTTCGTTTGTTGGCTTGTTTGTTTGTTGGTTACTTGGTTTGTTGGTTTTTTGGTTTGTTGGTTTGTTGGCTTGTTGGTTTGTTGGTTTGTTGGTTTTTTGGTTTGTTGGTTTGCTGGTTTTTTGGTTTGTTGGTTTGTTGGTTTGTTGGTTTGTTGGTTTGTTGGTTTGTTGGTTTATTTGTTTGTTGGTTTGTTGGTTTGTTGGTTTGTTGGTTTGTTGGTTTGTTGGCTTGTTGGTTTGTTGGTTTGTTGGTTTGTTGGTTTTTTGTTTTGTTGGTTTGGTGGTTTGTTGGTTTGTTGGTTTGTTGGCTTGTTGGTTTGTTGGTTTGTTGGTTTGTTGGTTGGTTGATTTGTTGGTTTGGTGGTTTGTTGGTTTGTTGGTTTGTTGGTTTGTTGGTTTGTTGGTTTGTTGGTTTGTTGGTTTGTTGGTTTGTTGGTTTTTTGGTTTGCTGGTTTGTTGGTTTGTTGGTTTGTTGGTTTGTTAGTTTGTTGGTTTTTTGGTTTTTGGTTTGTTGGTTTCTTGGTTTATTTGTTTGTTGGTTTGTTGGTTTGTTGGTTTATTTGTTTGTTGGTTTGTTGGCTTATAGGTTTGTTGGTTTGTTGGTTTGTTGGTTTGTTGGTTTGTTCGTTTGTTGGTTTATTGGTTAATTGGTTTGTTGGTTTGTTGGTTTGTTGGTTTGTTGGTTTGTTGGTTTGTTGGTTTGTTGGTTTGTTGGTTTATTTGTTTGTTGGTTTGTTGGTTTATTTGTTTGTTGGTTTGAAGGTTTGTTGGTTTGTTGGTTTGTTGGTTTGTTGGTTTGTTGGTTTGTTCGTTTGTTGGTTTGTTGGCTTGTTGGTTTGTTGGTTTGTTGGCTTGTTGGCTTGTTGACTTGTTGGTTTGTTGGTTTGTTCGTTTGCTGGTTTGTTGGCTTGTTGGCTTGTTGGTTTGTTGGTTTGTTGGTTTGTTGGCTTGTTGGTTTGTTGGTTTGTTGGCTTGTTGGCTTGTTGGTTTGTTGGTTTGTTGGTTTGTTGGTTTGTTGGTTTGTTTGTTTGTTGGTTTGTTGGTTTGTTCGTTTGTTGGCTTGTTTGTTTGTTGGTTTGTTGGCTTGTTGGTTTGTTGGTTTGTTGGTTTGTTGGTTTGTTGGTTTGTTGGTTTATTTGTTTGTTGGTTTGTTGGCTTGTTGGTTTGTTGGTTTGTTGGTTTGTTGGCTTGTTGGTTTGTTGGTTTGTTGGTTTGTTGGCTTGTTGGTTTGTTGGTTTGTTGGCTTGTTGGTTACTTAGTTTGTTGGTTTGTTGGCATGTTGGTTTGTTGGTTTGTTGGTTTGTTGGTTTGTTGGCTTGTTGGTTTGTTGGTTTGTTGGTTTGTTGGCTTGTTGGCTTGTTGGTTTGCTGGTTTGTTGGTTTGTTGGTTTGTTGGCTTGTTGGTTTGTTGGTTTGTTGGCTTGTTGGTTTGTTGGCTTGTTGGTTACTTAGTTTGTTGGTTTGTTGGCTTGTTGGCTTGTTGGTTTGTTGGTTTTTTGATTTGTTGGTTTGTTGGTTTGTTAGTTTGTTGGTTTGTTGGTTTATTTGTTTGTTGGTTTGTTGGCTTGTTGGTTTGTTGGTTTGTTGGTTTGTTGGTTTGTTGGCTTGTTGGTTTGTTGGTTTGTTGGCTTGTTGGCTTGTTGGTTTGTTGGTTTGTTGGCTTGTTGGTTTGTTGGTTTGTTGGCTTGTTGACTTGTTGGTTTGTTGGTTTGTTCGTTTGTTGGTTTGTTGGCTTGTTGGTTTGTTGGTTTGTTGGCTTGTTGGCTTGTTGACTTGTTGGTTTGTTGGTTTGTTCGTTTGTTGGTTTGTTGGCTTGTTGGTTTGTTGGTTTGTTGGCTTGTTGGCTTGTTGGTTTGTTGGTTTGTTGGTTTGTTGGCTTGTTGGTTTGTTGGTTTGTTGGTTTGTTGGCTTGTTGGCTTGTTGGTTTGTTGGTTTGTTGGTTTGTTGGTTTGTTGGTTTGTTTGTTTGTTGGTTTGTTGGTTTGTTCGTTTGTTGGCTTGTTTGTTTGTTGGTTTGTTGGCTTGTTGGCTTGTTGACTTGTTGGTTTGTTGGTTTGTTCGTTTGTTGGTTTGTTGGCTTGTTGGTTTGTTGGTTTGTTGGTTTGTTGGTTTGTTGGTTTGTTGGTTTGTTGGTTTGTTGGTTTGTTGGCTTGTTGACTTGTTGACTTGTTGGTTTGTTGGTTTGTTCGTTAGTTGGTTTGTTGGCTTGTTGGTTTGTTGGTTTGTTGGTTTGTTGGCTTGTTGGTTTGTTGGTTTGTTGGTTTGTTGGTTTGTTGGTTTGTTTGTTTGTTGGTTTGTTGGTTTGTTCGTTTGTTGGCTTGTTTGTTTGTTTGTTTGTTGTTTACTTGGTTTGTTGGTTTCTTGGTTTGTTGGTTTGTTGGCTAGTTGGTTTGTTGGTTTGTTGGTTTTTTGGTTTGTTGGTTTGTTGGTTTTTTGGTTTGTTGGTTTGTTGGTTTGTTGGTTTGTTGGTTTGTTGGTTTATTTGTTTGTTGGTTTGTTGGTTTGTTGGTTTGTTGGTTTGTTGGTTTGTTGGCTTTTTGGTTTATTGGTTTGTTGGTTTGTTGGTTTGTTGGCTTGTTGGTTTGTTGGTTTGTTGGCTTGTTGACTTGTTGGTTTGTTGGTTTGTTCGTTTGTTGGTTTGTTGGCTTGTTGGTTTGTTGGTTTGTTGGCTTGTTGGCTTGTTGACTTGTTGGTTTGTTGGTTTGTTCGTTTGTTGGTTTGTTGGCTTGTTGGTTTGTTGGTTTGTTGGCTTGTTGGCTTGTTGGTTTGTTGGTTTTTTTGTTTTGTTGGCTTGTTGGTTTATTGGTTTGTTGGCTTGTTGGCTTGTTGGTTTGTTGGTTTGTTGGTTTGTTGGTTTGTTGGTTTGTTTGTTTGTTGGTTTGTTGGTTTGTTCGTTTGTTGGCTTATTTGTTTGTTGGTTTGTTGGCTTGTTGGCTTGTTGACTTGTTGGTTTGTTGGTTTGTTCGTTTGTTGGTTTGTTGGCTTGTTGGTTTGTTGGTTTGTTGGTTTGTTGGTTTGTTGGTTTGTTGGTTTGTTGGTTTGTTGGTTTGTTGGTTTGTTGGTTGTTGGTTTGTTGGTTTGTTGGCTTGTTGACTTGTTGACTTGTTGGTTTGTTGGTTTGTTCGTTAGTTGGTTTGTTGGCTTGTTGGTTTGTTGGTTTGTTGGTTTGTTGGCTTGTTGGTTTGTTGGTTTGTTGGTTTGTTGGTTTGTTGGTTTGTTGGTTTGTTTGTTTGTTGGTTTGTTGGTTTGTTCGTTTGTTGGCTTGTTTGTTTGTTGGTTACTTGGTTTGTTGGTTTCTTGGTTTGTTGGTTTGTTGGCTAGTTGGTTTGTTGGTTTTTTGGTTTGTTGGTTTGTTGGTTTTTTGGTTTGTTGGTTTGTTGGTTTGTTGGTTTGTTGGTTTATTTGTTTGTTGGTTTGTTGGTTTGTTGGTTTGTTGGTTTGTTGGTTTGTTGGCTTGTTGGTTTGTTGGTTTGTTGGTTTGTTGGTTTGTTGGTTTGTTGGTTTGTTGGTTTGTTGGTTTGTTGGTTTGGTGGTTTGGTGGTTTGTTGGTTTGTTGGTTTGTTGGTTTGTTGGCTTGTTGGTTTGTTGGTTTGTTGGTTTGTTGGTTTGTTGGTTGGTTGGTTTGTTGGTTTGGTGGTTTGTTGGTTTGTTGGTTTGTTGGTTTGTTGGTTTGTTGGTTTGTTGGTTTGTTGGTTTGTTGGTTTGTTGGTTTGTTGGTTTTTTGGTTTGCTGGTTTGTTGGTTTGTTGGTTTGTTGGTTTGTTGGTTTGTTGGTTTTATGGTTTTTGGTTTGTTGGTTTCTTGGTTTATTTGTTTGTTGGTTTGTTGGTTTGTTGGTTTGTTGGTTTGTTGGTTTGTTGGTTTATTTGTTTGTTGGTTTGTTGGCTTATAGGTTTGTTGGTTTGTTGGTTTGTTGGTTTGTTGGTTTGTTGGTTTGTTCGTTTGTTGGTTTGTTGGTTAATTGGTTTGTTGGTTTGTTTGTTTGCTGGTTTGTTGGTTTATTTGTTTGTTGGTTTGTTGGTTTGTTGGTTTGTTGGTTTGTTGGTTTGTTGGCTTGTTGGTTTGTTGGTTTGTTGGTTTGTTGGTTTGTTGGTTTGTTGGTTTGGTGGTTTGTTGGTTTGTTGGTTTGTTGGTTTGTTGGTTTGTTGGTTTGGTGGTTTGTTGGTTTGTTGGTTTGTTGGCTTGTTGGTTTGTTGGTTTGTTGGTTTGTTGGTTTGTTGGTTTTTTGGTTTGTTGGTTTGTTGGTTTGTTAGTTTGTTGGTTTGTTAGTTTATTTAGTTGTTGGTTTGTTGGCTTGTTGGTTTGTTGGTTTGTTGGTTTGTTGGTTTGTTGGCTTGTTGGTTTGTTGGTTTGTTGGTTTGTTGGCTTGTTGGCTTGTTGGTTTGTTGGTTTGTTGGCTTGTTGGTTTGTTGGTTTGTTGGTTTGTTGACTTGTTGGTTTGTTGGTTTGTTCGTTTGTTGGTTTGTTGGCTTGTTGGTTTGTTGGTTTGTTGGCTTGTTGGCTTGTTGACTTGTTGGTTTGTTGGTTTGTTCGTTTGCTGGTTTGTTGGCTTGTTGGCTTGTTGGTTTGTTGGTTTGTTGGTTTGTTGGCTTGTTGGTTTGTTGGTTTGTTGGCTTGTTGGCTTGTTGGTTTGTTGGTTTGTTGGTTTGTTGGTTTGTTGGTTTGTTTGTTTGTTGGTTTGTTGGTTTGTTCGTTTGTTGGCTTGTTTGTTTGTTGGTTTGTTGGCTTGTTGGCTTGTTGACTTGTTGGTTTGTTGGTTTGTTCGTTTGTTGGTTTGTTGGCTTGTTGGTTTGTTGGTTTGTTGGCTTGTTGGCTTGTTGGTTTGTTGGTTTGTTGGTTTGTTGGTTTGTTGGTTTGTTTGTTTGTTTGTTTGTTGGTTTGTTGGTTTGTTCGTTTGTTGGCTTGTTTGTTTGTTGGTTACTTGGTTTGTTGGTTTTTTGGTTTGTTGGTTTGTTGGCTTGTTGGTTTGTTGGTTTGTTGGTTTTTTGGTTTGTTGGTTTGCTGGTTTTTTGGTTTGTTGGTTTGTTGGTTTGTTGGTTTGTTGGTTTGTTGGTTTATTTGTTTGTTGGTTTGTTGGTTTGTTGGTTTGTTGGTTTGTTGGTTTGTTGGCTTGTTGGTTTGTTGGTTTGTTGGTTTGTTGGTTTTTTGTTTTGTTGGTTTGGTGGTTTGTTGGTTTGTTGGTTTGTTGGCTTGTTGGTTTGTTGGTTTGTTGGTTTGTTGGTTGGTTGATTTGTTGGTTTGGTGGTTTGTTGGTTTGTTGGTTTGTTGGTTTGTTGGTTTGTTGGTTTGTTGGTTTGTTGGTTTGTTGGTTTGTTGGTTTTTTGGTTTGCTGGTTTGTTGGTTTGTTGGTTTGTTGGTTTGTTGGTTTGTTGGTTTTTTGGTTTTTGGTTTGTTGGTTTCTTGGTTTATTTGTTTGTTGGTTTGTTGGTTTGTTGGTTTATTTGTTTGTTGGTTTGTTGGCTTATAGGTTTGTTGGTTTGTTGGTTTGTTGGTTTGTTGGTTTGTTCGTTTGTTGGTTTATTGGTTAATTGGTTTGTTGGTTTGTTGGTTTGTTGGTTTGTTGGTTTGTTGGTTTGTTGGTTTGTTGGTTTGTTGGTTTATTTGTTTGTTGGTTTGTTGGTTTATTTGTTTGTTGGTTTGAAGGTTTGTTGGTTTGTTGGTTTGTTGGTTTGTTGGTTTGTTGGTTTGTTCGTTTATTGGTTTGTTGGTTAATTGGTTTGTTGGTTTGTTGGTTTGTTGGCTTGTTGGTTTGTTGGTTTGTTGGTTTTTTGGTTTGTTGGTTTGTTGGTTTGTTGGTTTGTTGGTTTGTTGGTTTGTTCGTTTGATGGTTTGTTGGTTTGTTGGTTTTTTGGTTTGTTGGTTTGTTGGTTTGTTGGTTTCTTGGTTTGTTGGTTTGTTGATTTGTTGATTTGTTGGTTTGTTGGCATGTTGGTTTGTTGGTTTGTTGGTTTGTTGGGTTGTTGGTTTGTTGGTTTGTTAGCTTGTTGGCTTGTTGGTTTGTTGGTTTGTTGGTTTGGTGGTTTGTTGGTTTGTTGGTTTGTTGGTTTGTTGGTTTGTTGGTTTGTTGGTTTGTTGGCTTGTTGGCTTGTTGGTTTGTTGGTTTGTTGGCTTGTCGGTTTGTTGGTTTGTTGGCTTGTTGGCTTGTTGCTTTGTTGGCTTGTTGCTTTGTTGGTTTGTTGGTTTGTTGGCTTGTTGGCTTGTTGGTTTGTTAGTTTGTTGGCTTTTTGGTTACTTGGTTTCTTGGTTTGTTGGTTTGTTGGCTTGTTGGTTTGTTGGCTTGTTGGTTTGTTGGTTTGTTGGTTTATTGGCTTGTTGGCTTGTTGGTTTGTTGGTTTGTTGGTTTGTTGGTTTGTTGCTTTGTTGGTTTTTTGGTTTGTTAGTTTGTTGGTTTGTTGGCTTGTTGGTTTGTTGGTTTGTTGGCTTGTTGGCTTGTTATTTTGTTGGGTTGTAGGCTTGTTGGTTGTTTAGTTTGTTGGTTTGTTGGTTTGTTGGCTTGTTGGCTTGTTGGTTTGTTGGTTAGTTCGTTTGTTGGTTTGTTAGTTTATTGGTTTGTTGGCTTGTTGGCTTGTTGGTTTGTTGGTTTTTTGGTTTATTGGTTTGTTGGTTTGTTGGTTTGTTGGTTTGTTGGTTTATTTGTTTGTTGGTTTGTTGGCTTGTTGGTTTGTTGGTTTGTTGGTTTGTTGGCTTGTTGCTTTGTTGGTTTGTTGGTTTGTTGGCTTGTTGGTTTGTTGGTTTGTTGGCTTGTTGGTTACATAGTTTGTTGGTTTGTTGGCATGTTGGTTTGTTGGTTTGTTGGTTTGTTGGTTTGTTGGCTTGTTGGTTTGTTGGTTTGTTGGTTTGTTGGCTTGTTGGCTTGTTGGTTTGCTGGTTTGTTGGTTTTTTGGTTTGTTGGCTTGTTGGTTTGTTGGTTTGTTGGCTTGTTGGTTTGTTGGCTTGTTGGTTACTTAGTTTGTTGGTTTGTTGGCTTGTTGGCTTGTTGGTTTGTTGGTTAGTCCGTTTGTTGGTTTGTTGGTTTGTTGGTTTGTTGGCTTATTGGCTTGTTGGTTTGTTGGTTTTTTGGTTTGTTGGTTTGTTGGTTTGTTAGTTTGTTAGTTTGTTGGTTTATTTGTTTGTTGGTTTGTTGGCTTGTTGGTTTGTTGGTTTGTTGGTTTGTTGGTTTGTTGGTTTGTTGGTTTGTTGGTTTGTTGGCTTGTTGGCTTGTTGGTTTGTTGGTTTGTTGGCTTGTTGATTACTTAGTTTGTTGGTTTGTTGGCATGTTGGTTTGTTGGTTTGTTGGTTTGTTGGCTTGTTGGTTTGTTGGTTTGTTGGCTTGTTGGCTTGTTGGTTTGTTGGTTTGTTGGTATGTTGGTATGTTGGTTTGTTGGCTTGTTGATTTGTTGGTTTGTTGGCTTGTTGGTTTGTTGGTTTGTTGGTTTGTTGTTTTGTTGGTTTGTTGGTTTGGTATTTTGTTGGTTTGTTGGTTTGTTGGTTTATTTGTTTGTTGGTTTGTTAGTTTGTTGGTTTGTTGGTTTGTTGGCTTGTTGGTTTGTTGGTTTGTTGGTTTGTTGGTTTGTTGGTTTATTGGTTTGGTGGTTTGTTGGTTTGTTGGTTTGTTAATTTGTTGGTTTGTTGGTTTGTTGGTTTTTTATTTTGCTGGTTTGTTGGTTTGTTGGTTTGTTGGTTTGTTGGTTTGTTGGTTTGCTGGTTTTTTGGTTTTTGGTTTGTTGGTTTATTTGTTTGTTGGTTTGGTGGTTTGTAGGTTTGTTGGTTTGTTGGTTTGTTGGTTTGTTGGTTTGTTGGTTTGTTCGTTTGTTGGTTTGTTGGTTAATTGGTTTGTTGGTTTGTTGGTTTGTTGGCTTGTTGGTTTGTTGGTTTGTTGGTTTATTGGTTTGTTGGTTTGTTGGTTTGTTGGTTTGTTGGTTTGTTCGTTTGATGGTTTGTTGGTTTGTTGGTTTGTTGGTTTTTTGGTTTGTTGGTTTGTTTGTTTGTTGGTTTCTTGGTTTGTTGGTTTGTTGATTTGTTGATTTGTTGGTTTGTTGGCATGTTGGTTTGTTGGTTTGTTGGTTTGTTGGTTTGTTGGTTTGTTGGTTTGTTGGCTTGTTGATTTGTTGGTTTGTTGGCTTGTTGGTTTGTTGGTTTTATAGTTTGTTGGTTTGTTGGCTTGTTGGCTTGTTGGTTTGTTGGTTTGTTGGCTTGTTGGCTTGTTGGTTTGTTGATTTGTTGGCTTGTTGGCTTGTTGCTTTATAGGTTTGTTGGTTTGTTGGCTTGTTGGTTTGTTGGTTTGTTGGTTAGTTCGTTTGTTGGTTTGTTAGTTTGTTGGTTTGTTGGCTTGTTGGATTGTTGGTTTGTTGGTTTTTTGGTTTGTTGGTTTGTTGGTTTGTTGGTTTGTTGGTTTGTTGGTTTGTTGGTTTGTTGGCTTGTTGGTTTGTTGGCTTGTTGGTTTGTTGGTTTGTTGGTTTGTTGGCTTGTTGGTTTGTTGGTTTGTTGGCTTGTTGGCTTGTTGGTTTATTGTTTTGTTGGCTTGTTGGTTACTTAGTTTGTTGATTTGTTGGCATGTTGGTTTGTTTGTTTGTTGGTTTGTTGGCTTGTTGGTTTGTTGGTTTGTTGGCTTGTTGGCTTGTTGGTTTGTTGGTTTGTTGGCTAGTTGTTTTGTTGGTTTGTTGGCTTGTTGGCTTGCTGGTTTGTTGGTTTGTTGGCTTGTTGGCTTGTTGGCTTGTTGGCTTGTTGGCTTGTTGGCTTGTTGGTTTGTTGGTTTGTTGGCTTGTTGGCTTGTTGGTTTGTTGGTTTGTTGGTTTTTTGGTTTGTTGGTTTGTTGGTTTGTTGGTTTGTTAGTTTGTTGGTTTGTTGGTTTGTTGGTTTATTTGTTTGTTGGTTTTTTGGCTTGTTGGTTTGTTGGTTTGTTGGCTTGTTGGCTTGTTGGTTTGTTGGTTTGTTGGTTTTTTGGTTTGTTGGTTTGTTGGTTTGTTAGTTTGTTGGTTTGTTGGTTTGTTGGTTTGTTGGCTTGTTGGTTTGTTGGTTTGTTGGCTTGTTGGTTTGTTGGTTTGTTGGTTTGTTGGTTTGTTGGTTTGTTGGTTTGTTGGTTTGTTGGCTTGTTGGCTTGTTGGTTTGTTGGTTTGTTGGTTTGTTGGTTTGTTGGCTTGTTGGCTTGTTGCTTTGTTGGTTTGTTGGTTTGTTGGTTTGTTGGCTTGTTGGTTTATTGGTTTGTTGGCTTGTTGGATTGTTGGTTTGTTGGTTTTTTGGTTTGTTGGTTTGTTGGTTTGTTGTTTTGTTGGTTTGTTGGTTTGTTTGTTTGTTGGCTTTTTGGTTACTTGGTTTGTTGGTTTGTTGGTTTGTTCGTTTGTTGGTTTGTTGGTTTGTTGGCGTGTTGGCTTGTTGGTTTGTTGGTTAGTTTGTTTGTTGGTTTGTTAGTTTGTTGGTTTGTTGGCTTGTTGGCTTGTTGGTTTGTTGGTTTTTTGGTTTGTTGGTTTGTTGGTTTGTTGGTTTGTTGGTTTGTTGGTTTGTTGGTTTATTTGTTTGTTGGTTTGTTGGCTTGTTGGTTTGTTGGTTTGTTGGCTTGTTGGCTTGTTGGTTTGTTGGTTTGTTGGCTTGTTGGTTTGTTGGTTTGTTGGCTTGTTGGCTTGTTGGTTTGTTAGTTTGTTGGTTTTTTGGTTACTTGGTTTGTTGGTTTGTTGGTTTGTTGGCTTGTTGGTTTGCTGGCTTGTTGGTTTGTTGGTTTGTTGGCTTGTTGGTTTGTTGGTTTGTTGGCTTGTTGGCTTGTTGGTTTGTTGGTTTGTTGGTTTGTTGGTTTGTTGGTTTGTTGGTTTGTTGGTTTGTTGGCTTGTTGGTTTGTTGGTTTGTTGGCTTGTTGGCTTGTTGGTTTGTTGGTTTGTTGGCTTGTTGGTTTGTTGGTTTGTTGGCTTGTTGGCTTGTTGGTTTGTTAATTTGTTGGTTTTTTGGTTACTTGGTTTTTTGGTTTGTTGGTTTGTTGGCTTGTTGGTTTGCTGGCTTGTTGGTTTGTTGGTGTGTTGGTTTGTTGGTTTGTTGGGTTGTTGGTTTGTTGGTTTGTTGGCTTGTTAGTTTGTTGGTTTGTTGGCTTGTTGGTTTGTTGGTTTGTTGGTGTGTTGGTTTGTTGGTTTGTTGGGTTGTTGGTTTGTTGGTTTGTTGGCTTGTTGGTTTGTTGGTTTTTTGGTTTGTTGGCTTGTTTGCTTGTTGGTTTGTTGGCTTGTTGGCTTGTTGCTTTGTTGGCTTGTTGCTTTGTTGGTTTGTTGGTTTGTTGGCTTGTTGGCTTGTTGGTTTGTTAGTTTGTTGGCTTTTTGGTTACTTGGTTTGTTGGTTTGTTGGTTTGTTGGCTTGTTGGTTTGTTGGCTTGTTGGTTTGTTGGTTTGTTGGTTTATTGGCTTGTTGGCTTGTTGGTTTGTTGGTTTGTTGGTTTGTTGGTTTGTTGCTTTGTTGGTTTTTTGGTTTGTTAGTTTGTTGGTTTGTTGGCTTGTTGGTTTGTTGGTTTGTTGGCTTGTTGGCTTGTTATTTTGTTGGGTTGTAGGCTTGTTGGTTGTTTAGTTTGTTGGTTTGTTGGTTTGTTGGCTTGTTGGCTTGTTGGTTTGTTGGTTAGTTCGTTTGTTGGTTTGTTAGTTTATTGGTTTGTTGGCTTGTTGGCTTGTTGGTTTGTTGGTTTTTTGGTTTATTGGTTTGTTGGTTTGTTGGTTTGTTGGTTTGTTGGTTTATTTGTTTGTTGGTTTGTTGGCTTGTTGGTTTGTTGGTTTGTTGGTTTGTTGGCTTGTTGCTTTGTTGGTTTGTTGGTTTGTTGGCTTGTTGGTTTGTTGGTTTGTTGGCTTGTTGGTTACATAGTTTGTTGGTTTGTTGGCATGTTGGTTTGTTGGTTTGTTGGTTTGTTGGTTTGTTGGCTTGTTGGTTTGTTGGTTTGTTGGTTTGTTGGCTTGTTGGCTTGTTGGTTTGCTGGTTTGTTGGTTTTTTGGTTTGTTGGCTTGTTGGTTTGTTGGTTTGTTGGCTTGTTGGTTTGTTGGCTTGTTGGTTACTTAGTTTGTTGGTTGGTTGGCTTGTTGGCTTGTTGGTTTGTTGGTTAGTTCGTTTGTTGGTTTGTTGGTTTGTTGGTTTGTTGGCTTATTGGCTTGTTGGTTTGTTGGTTTTTTGGTTTGTTGGTTTGTTGGTTTGTTAGTTTGTTAGTTTGTTGGTTTATTTGTTTGTTGGTTTGTTGGCTTGTTGGTTTGTTGGTTTGTTGGTTTGTTGGTTTGTTGGTTTGTTGGTTTGTTGGTTTGTTGGCTTGTTGGCTTGTTGGTTTGTTGGTTTGTTGGCTTGTTGATTACTTAGTTTGTTGGTTTGTTGGCATGTTGGTTTGTTGGTTTGTTGGTTTGTTGGCTTGTTGGTTTGTTGGTTTGTTGGCTTGTTGGCTTGTTGGTTTGTTGGTTTGTTGGTATGTTGGTATGTTGGTTTGTTGGCTTGTTGATTTGTTGGTTTGTTGGCTTGTTGGTTTGTTGGTTTGTTGGTTTGTTGTTTTGTTGGTTTGTTGGTTTGGTATTTTGTTGGTTTGTTGGTTTGTTGGTTTATTTGTTTGTTGGTTTGTTAGTTTGTTGGTTTGTTGGTTTGTTGGCTTGTTGGTTTGTTGGTTTGTTGGTTTGTTGGTTTGTTGGTTTATTGGTTTGGTGGTTTGTTGGTTTGTTGGTTTGTTAATTTGTTGGTTTGTTGGTTTGTTGGTTTTTTATTTTGCTGGTTTGTTGGTTTGTTGGTTTGTTGGTTTGTTGGTTTGTTGGTTTGCTGGTTTTTTGGTTTTTGGTTTGTTGGTTTATTTGTTTGTTGGTTTGGTGGTTTGTAGGTTTGTTGGTTTGTTGGTTTGTTGGTTTGTTGGTTTGTTGGTTTGTTCGTTTGTTGGTTTGTTGGTTAATTGGTTTGTTGGTTTGTTGGTTTGTTGGCTTGTTGGTTTGTTGGTTTGTTGGTTTATTGGTTTGTTGGTTTGTTGGTTTGTTGGTTTGTTGGTTTGTTCGTTTGATGGTTTGTTGGTTTGTTGGTTTGTTGGTTTTTTGGTTTGTTGGTTTGTTTGTTTGTTGGTTTCTTGGTTTGTTGGTTTGTTGATTTGTTGATTTGTTGGTTTGTTGGCATGTTGGTTTGTTGGTTTGTTGGTTTGTTGGTTTGTTGGTTTGTTGGTTTGTTGGCTTGTTGATTTGTTGGTTTGTTGGCTTGTTGGTTTGTTGGTTTTATAGTTTGTTGGTTTGTTGGCTTGTTGGCTTGTTGGTTTGTTGGTTTGTTGGCTTGTTGGCTTGTTGGTTTGTTGGTTTGTTGGCTTGTTGGCTTGTTGCTTTATAGGTTTGTTGGTTTGTTGGCTTGTTGGTTTGTTGGTTTGTTGGTTAGTTCGTTTGTTGGTTTGTTAGTTTGTTGGTTTGTTGGCTTGTTGGATTGTTGGTTTGTTGGTTTTTTGGTTTGTTGGTTTGTTGGTTTGTTTGTTTGTTGGTTTGTTGGTTTGTTGGTTTGTTGGCTTGTTGGTTTGTTGGCTTGTTGGTTTGTTGGTTTGTTGGTTTGTTGGCTTGTTGGTTTGTTGGTTTGTTGGCTTGTTGGCTTGTTGGTTTATTGTTTTGTTGGCTTGTTGGTTACTTAGTTTGTTGATTTGTTGGCATGTTGGTTTGTTTGTTTGTTGGTTTGTTGGCTTGTTGGTTTGTTGGTTTGTTGGCTTGTTGGCTTGTTGGTTTGTTGGTTTGTTGGCTAGTTGTTTTGTTGGTTTGTTGGCTTGTTGGCTTGCTGGTTTGTTGGTTTGTTGGCTTGTTGGCTTGTTGGCTTGTTGGCTTGTTGGCTTGTTGGCTTGTTGGTTTGTTGGTTTGTTGGCTTGTTGGCTTGTTGGTTTGTTGGTTTGTTGGTTTTTTGGTTTGTTGGTTTGTTGGTTTGTTGGTTTGTTAGTTTGTTGGTTTGTTGGTTTGTTGGTTTATTTGTTTGTTGGTTTTTTGGCTTGTTGGTTTGTTGGCTTGTTGGCTTGTTGGTTTGTTGGTTTGTTGGTTTTTTGGTTTGTTGGTTTGTTGGTTTGTTAGTTTGTTGGTTTGTTGGTTTGTTGGTTTGTTGGCTTGTTGGTTTGTTGGTTTGTTGGCTTGTTGGTTTGTTGGTTTGTTGGTTTGTTGGTTTGTTGGTTTGTTGGTTTGTTGGTTTGTTGGCTTGTTGGCTTGTTGGTTTGTTGGTTTGTTGGTTTGTTGGTTTGTTGGCTTGTTGGCTTGTTGCTTTGTTGGTTTGTTGGTTTGTTGGTTTGTTGGCTTGTTGGTTTATTGGTTTGTTGGCTTGTTGGATTGTTGGTTTGTTGGTTTTTTGGTTTGTTGGTTTGTTGGTTTGTTGTTTTGTTGGTTTGTTGGTTTGTTTGTTTGTTGGCTTTTTGGTTACTTGGTTTGTTGGTTTGTTGGTTTGTTCGTTTGTTGGTTTGTTGGTTTGTTGGCTTGTTGGTTTGTTGGTTTGTTGGTTTGTTGGTTTGTTGGCTTGTTGCTTTGTTGGTTTGTTGGCTTGTTGGTTACTTAGTTTGTTAATTTGTTGGTTTGTTGGTTTGTTGGCGTGTTGGCTTGTTGGTTTGTTGGTTAGTTTGTTTGTTGGTTTGTTAGTTTGTTGGTTTGTTGGCTTGTTGGCTTGTTGGTTTGTTGGTTTTTTGGTTTGTTGGTTTGTTGGTTTGTTGGTTTGTTGGTTTGTTGGTTTGTTGGTTTATTTGTTTGTTGGTTTGTTGGCTTGTTGGTTTGTTGGTTTGTTGGCTTGTTGGCTTGTTGGTTTGTTGGTTTGTTGGCTTGTTGGTTTGTTGGTTTGTTGGCTTGTTGGCTTGTTGGTTTGTTAGTTTGTTGGTTTTTTGGTTACTTGGTTTGTTGGTTTGTTGGTTTGTTGGCTTGTTGGTTTGCTGGCTTGTTGGTTTGTTGGTTTGTTGGTTTGTTGGTTTGTTGGCTTGTTGGTTTGTTGGTTTGTTGGCTTGTTGGCTTGTTGGTTTGTTGGTTTGTTGGTTTGTTGGTTTGTTGGTTTGTTGGTTTGTTGGTTTGTTGGCTTGTTGGTTTGTTGGTTTGTTGGCTTGTTGGCTTGTTGGTTTGTTGGTTTGTTGGCTTGTTGGTTTGTTGGTTTGTTGGCTTGTTGGCTTGTTGGTTTGTTAATTTGTTGGTTTTTTGGTTACTTGGTTTTTTGGTTTGTTGGTTTGTTGGCTTGTTGGTTTGCTGGCTTGTTGGTTTGTTGGTGTGTTGGTTTGTTGGTTTGTTGGGTTGTTGGTTTGTTGGTTTGTTGGCTTGTTAGTTTGTTGGTTTGTTGGCTTGTTGGTTTGTTGGTTTGTTGGTGTGTTGGTTTGTTGGTTTGTTGGGTTGTTGGTTTGTTGGTTTGTTGGCTTGTTGGTTTGTTGGTTTTTTGGTTTGTTGGCTTGTTTGCTTGTTGGTTTGTTGGTTTGTTGGCTTGTTGGTTTGTGGTTTGTTGGCTTGTTGGTTTGTTGCTTTGTTGGTTTGTTGGTTTGTTGGCTTGTTGGTTTGTTGGCTTGTTGGTTTGTAGGTTTGTTGGCTTGTTGGTTTGTTGGTTTGTTGGTTTGTTGGCTTGTTGGTTTGTTGGTTTGTTGGTTTGTTGGCTTGTTGGTTTGTTGGTTTGTTGGCTTGTTGGCTTGTTCCTTTGTTGGTTTGTTGGTTTGTCGGCTTGTTGGCTTGTTGGTTTGTTAGTTTGTTTGCTTTTTGGTTACTTGGTTTGTTGGTTTGTTGGTTTGTTGGCTTGTTGGTTGGTTGGCTTGTTGACTTGTTGGTTTGTTGGTTAGTTCGTTTGTTGGTTTGTTAGTTTGTTGGTTTGTTGGCTTGTTGGCTTGTTGGTTTGTTGGTTTTTTGGTTAGTTGGTTTTTTGGTTTGTTGGTTTGTTGGTTTGTTGGTTTATTTGTTTGTTGGTTTGTTGGCTTGTTGGTTTGTTGGTTTGTTGGTTTGTTGGCTTGTTGGTTTGTTGGTTTGTTGGCTTGTTGGCTTGTTGGTTTATTGGTTTGTTGGCTTGTTGGTTACTTAGTTTGCTGGTTTGTTGGCATGTTGGTTTGTTGGTTTGTTGGTTTGTTGGTTTGTTGGTTTGTTGGTTTGTTGGTTTGTTGGCTTGTTGGCTTGTTGGTTTGTTGGTTTGTTGGATTGTTGGTTTGTTGGTTTGTTGGCTTGTTGGTTTGTTGGTTTGTTGGTTTGTTGGCTTGTTGGCTTGTTGGCTTGTTGGCTTGTTGGCTTGTTGGCTTGTTGGTTTGTTGGTTTGTTGGCTTGTTGGCTTGTTGGTTTGCTGGTTTGTTGGTTTTTTGGTTTTTTGGTTTGTTGGTTTGTTGGTTTGTTGGTTTGTTGGTTTGTTGGTTTGTTGGTTTATTTGTTTGTTGGTTTTTTGGCTTGTTGGTTTGTTGGTTTGTTGGCTTGTTGGCTTGTTGGCTTGTTGGTTTGTTGGTTTTTTGATTTGTTGGTTTGTTGGTTTGTTGGTTTGTTGGTTTGTTGGTTTGTTGGTTTGTTGGTTTGTTGGTTTGTTGGTTTGTTGGTTTGTTGGTTTGTTGGTTTGTTGGTTTGTTGGTTTGTTGGTTTGTTGGTTTGTTGGCTTGTTGGTTTGTTGGTTTGTTTGCTTGTTGGCTTGTTGCTTTTTTGGTTTGTTGGCTTGTTGGCTTGTTGGCTTGTTGGTTTGTAAGTTTGTTGGCTTTTTGGTTACTTTGTTTGTTGGTTTGTTGGTTTGTTGGCTTGTTGGTTTGTTGGCTTGTTGGTTTGTTGGTTTGTTGGTTTGTTGGTTTGTTGGTTTGTTGGTTTGTTGGCTTGTTGGTTTGTTGGTTTGTTGGCTTGTTGGCTTGTTGGTTTGTTGGTTTGTTGGCTTGTTGGTTTGTTGGTTTGTTGGCTTGTTGGCTGGTTGCTTTGTTGGTTTGTTGGTTTTTTGGCTTGTTGGCTTGTTGGTTTGTTAGTTTGTTGGTTTTTTGGTTACTTGGTTTATTGGTTTGTTGGCTTGTTGGTTTGTTGGCTTGTTGGTTTGTTGGTTTGTTGGTTTGTTGGCTTGTTGGCTTGTTGGTTTGGTGGTTTGTTGGCTTGTTAGTTTGTTGGTTTGTTGGCTTGTTGGTTTGTTGGTTTGTTGGTTTGTTGGCTTGTTGGTTTGTTGGTTTGTTGGCTTGTTGGTTACTTAGTTTGTTGGTTTGTTGGTTTGTTGGTTTGTTGGCTTGTTGGTTTGTTGGTTAGTTCGTTTGTTGGTTTGTTAGTTTGTTGGTTTGTTGGCTTGTTGGCTTGTTGGTTTGTTGGTTTTTTGGTTTGTTGGTTTGTTGGTTTGTTGGTTTGTTGGTTTGTTGGTTTGTTGGTTTGTTGGTTTATTTGTTTGTTGGTTTGTTGGCTTGTTGGCTTGTTGGTTTGTTGGTTTGTTGGTTTGTTGGCTTGTTGGGTTGTTGGTTTGTTGGCTTGTTGGCTTGTTGGTTTGTTGGTTTGTTGGCTTGTTGGTTACTTAGTTTGTTGGTTTGTTGGCATGTTGGTTTGTTGGTTTGTTTGTTTGTTGGCTTGTTGGTTTGTTGGTTTGTTGGCTTGTTGGCTTGTTGGTTTGTTGGTTTGTTGGTTTATTGGTTTGTTGGGTTGTTGGTTTGTTGGTTTGTTGGCTTGTTGGTTTGTTGGTTTGTTGGTTTGTTGGCTTGTTGGCTTGTTGGTTTGTTGGTTTGTTGATTTGTTGGTTTGTTGGCTTGTTGGTTTGTGGTTTGTTGGCTTGTTGGTTTGTTGCTTTGTTGGTTTGTTGATTTGTTGGCTTGTTGGCTTATTGGTTTGTTAGTTTGTTGGCTTTTTGGTTACTTGGTTTGTTGGTTTGTTGGTTTGTTCGTTTGTTGGTTTGTTGGTTAATTGGTTTGTTGGTTTGTAGGTTTGTTGGCTTGTTGGTTTGTTGGTTTTTTGGTTTTTTGGTTTGTTGGTTTGTTGGTTTGTTGGTTTGTTGGTTTGTTCGTTTGATGGTTTGTTTGTTTGTTGGTTTGTTGGTTTGTTGGTTTGTTGGTTTGTTGGTTTCTTGGTTTGTTGGTTTGTTGATTTGTTGATTTGTTGGTTTGTTGGCATGTTGGTTTGTTGGTTTGTTGGTTGGTTGGCTTGTTGGTTTGTTGGCTTGTTTGTTTGTTGGCTTGTTGGTTTGTTGGTTTGTTGGTTTGTTGGTTTGTTGGCTTGTTGGTTTGTTGGTTTGTTGGCTTGTTGGTTTGTTGGTTTGTTGGTTTGTTGGCTTGTTGGCTTGTTGGTTTGTTGGTTTGTTGGCGTGTTGGTTTGTTGGTTTATTGGCTTGTTGGCTTGTTGCTATGTTGGTTTGTTGGTTTGTTGGCTTGTTGGCTTGTTGGTTTGTTATTTTGTTGGCTATTTTGGTTACTTGGTTTGTTGGTTTGTTGGCTTGTTGGTTTGTTGGCTTGTTGGTTTGTTGGTTTGTTGGTTTGTTGGCTTGTTGGCTTGTTGGTTTGTTGGTTTGTTGGTTTGTTGGTTTGTTGATTTGTTGATTTTTTGGTTTGTTGGTTTGTTGGTTTGTTGGCTTGTTGGTTTGTTGGTTTGTTGGTTTGTTGGCTTGTTGGTTTGTTGGTTTGTTGGTTTTTTGGTTTGTTGGTTTGTTGGTTTGTTGGTTTGTTCGTTTGATGGTTTGTTTGTTTGTTGGTTTTTTGGTTTGTTGGTTTGTTGGTTTGTTGGTTTTTTGGCTTGTTGGTTTGCTGGCTTGTTGGCTTGTTGGCTTGTTGCTTTGTTGGTTTGTTGGCTTGTTGGCTTGTTGGCTTGTTGGTTTGTTAGTTTGTTGGCTTTTTGGTTACTTGGTTTGTTGGTTTGTTGGTTTGTTGGCTTGTTGGTTTGTTGGCTTGTTGGTTTGTTGGTTTGTTGGTTTGTTGGTTTGTTGGTTTGTTGGTTTGTTGGCTTGTTGGTTTGTTGGTTTGTTGGCTTGTTGGCTTTTTGGTTAGTTGGTTTGTTGGCTTGTTGGTTTGCTGGTTTGTTGGCTTGTTGGCTTGTTGCTTTGTTGGTTTGTTGGTTTGTTGGCTTGTTGGCTTGTTGGTTTGTTGGTTTGTTGGTTTTTTGGTTACTTGGTTTGTTGGTTTGTTGGTTTGTTGGCTTGTTGGTTTGTTGGCTTGTTGGTTTGTTGGTTTGTTGGTTTGTTGGCTTGTTGGTTTGTTGGTTTGTTGGCTTGTTAGTTTGTTGGTTTGTTGGCTTGTTGGTTTGTTGGTTTGTTGGCTTATTGGCTTGTTGGTTTGTTGGCTTGTTGGCTTGTTGGCTTGTTGGCTTGTTGGCTTGTTGGCTTGTTGGTTTGTTGGTTTGTTGGCTTGTTGGCTTGTTGGTTTGTTGGTTTGTTGGTTTTTTGGTTTGTTGGTTTGTTGGTTTGTTGGTTTGTTAGTTTGTTGGTTTGTTGGTTTGTTGGTTTATTTGTTTGTTGGTTTTTTGGCTTGTTGGTTTGTTGGTTTGTTGGCTTGTTGGCTTGTTGGTTTGTTGGTTTGTTGGTTTTTTGGTTTGTTGGTTTGTTGGTTTGTTAGTTTGTTGGTTTGTTGGTTTGTTGGTTTGTTGGCTTGTTGGTTTGTTGGTTTGTTGGCTTGTTGGTTTGTTGGTTTGTTGGTTTGTTGGTTTGTTGGTTTGTTGGTTTGTTGGTTTGTTGGCTTGTTGGCTTGTTGGTTTGTTGGTTTGTTGGTTTGTTGGTTTGTTGGCTTGTTGGCTTGTTGCTTTGTTGGTTTGTTGGTTTGTTGGTTTGTTGGCTTGTTGGTTTATTGGTTTGTTGGCTTGTTGGATTGTTGGTTTGTTGGTTTTTTGGTTTGTTGGTTTGTTGGTTTGTTGTTTTGTTGGCTTGTTGGTTTGTTTGTTTGTTGGCTTTTTGGTTACTTGGTTTGTTGGTTTGTTGGTTTGTTCGTTTGTTGGTTTGTTGGTTTGTTGGCTTGTTGGTTTGTTGGTTTGTTGGTTTGTTGGTTTGTTGGCTTGTTGCTTTGTTGGTTTGTTGGCTTGTTGGTTACTTAGTTTGTTAATTTGTTGGTTTGTTGGTTTGTTGGCGTGTTGGCTTGTTGGTTTGTTGGTTAGTTCGTTTGTTGGTTTGTTAGTTTGTTGGTTTGTTGGCTTGTTGGCTTGTTGGTTTGTTGGTTTTTTGGTTTGTTGGTTTGTTGGTTTGTTGGTTTGTTGGTTTGTTGGTTTGTTGGTTTATTTGTTTGTTGGTTTGTTGGCTTGTTGGTTTGTTGGTTTGTTGGCTTGTTGGCTTGTTGGTTTGTTGGTTTGTTGGCTTGTTGGTTTGTTGGTTTGTTGGCTTGTTGGCTTGTTGGTTTGTTAGTTTGTTGGTTTTTTGGTTACTTGGTTTGTTGGTTTGTTGGTTTGTTGGCTTGTTGGTTTGCTGGCTTGTTGGTTTGTTGGTTTGTTGGTTTGTTGGTTTGTTGGCTTGTTGGTTTGTTGGTTTGTTGGCTTGTTGGCTTGTTGGTTTGTTGGTTTGTTGGTTTGTTGGTTTGTTGGTTTGTTGGTTTGTTGGTTTGTTGGCTTGTTGGTTTGTTGGTTTGTTGGCTTGTTGGCTTGTTGGTTTGTTGGTTTGTTGGCTTGTTGGTTTGTTGGTTTGTTGGCTTGTTGGCTTGTTGGTTTGTTAATTTGTTGGTTTTTTGGTTACTTGGTTTTTTGGTTTGTTGGTTTGTTGGCTTGTTGGTTTGCTGGCTTGTTGGTTTGTTGGTGTGTTGGTTTGTTGGTTTGTTGGGTTGTTGGTTTGTTGGTTTGTTGGCTTGTTAGTTTGTTGGTTTGTTGGCTTGTTGGTTTGTTGGTTTGTTGGTGTGTTGGTTTGTTGGTTTGTTGGGTTGTTGGTTTGTTGGTTTGTTGGCTTGTTGGTTTGTTGGTTTTTTGGTTTGTTGGCTTGTTTGCTTGTTGGTTTGTTGGTTTGTTGGCTTGTTGGTTTGTGGTTTGTTGGCTTGTTGGTTTGTTGCTTTGTTGGTTTGTTGGTTTGTTGGCTTGTTGGTTTGTTGGCTTGTTGGTTTGTAGGTTTGTTGGCTTGTTGGTTTGTTGGTTTGTTGGTTTGTTGGCTTGTTGGTTTGTTGGTTTGTTGGTTTGTTGGCTTGTTGGTTTGTTGGTTTGTTGGCTTGTTGGCTTGTTCCTTTGTTGGTTTGTTGGTTTGTCGGCTTGTTGGCTTGTTGGTTTGTTAGTTTGTTTGCTTTTTGGTTACTTGGTTTGTTGGTTTGTTGGTTTGTTGGCTTGTTGGTTGGTTGGCTTGTTGACTTGTTGGTTTGTTGGTTAGTTCGTTTGTTGGTTTGTTAGTTTGTTGGTTTGTTGGCTTGTTGGCTTGTTGGTTTGTTGGTTTTTTGGTTAGTTGGTTTTTTGGTTTGTTGGTTTGTTGGTTTGTTGGTTTATTTGTTTGTTGGTTTGTTGGCTTGTTGGTTTGTTGGTTTGTTGGTTTGTTGGCTTGTTGGTTTGTTGGTTTGTTGGCTTGTTGGCTTGTTGGTTTATTGGTTTGTTGGCTTGTTGGTTACTTAGTTTGCTGGTTTGTTGGCATGTTGGTTTGTTGGTTTGTTGGTTTGTTGGTTTGTTGGTTTGTTGGTTTGTTGGTTTGTTGGCTTGTTGGCTTGTTGGTTTGTTGGTTTGTTGGATTGTTGGTTTGTTGGTTTGTTGGCTTGTTGGTTTGTTGGTTTGTTGGTTTGTTGGCTTGTTGGCTTGTTGGCTTGTTGGCTTGTTGGCTTGTTGGCTTGTTGGTTTGTTGGTTTGTTGGCTTGTTGGCTTGTTGGTTTGCTGGTTTGTTGGTTTTTTGGTTTTTTGGTTTGTTGGTTTGTTGGTTTGTTGGTTTGTTGGTTTGTTGGTTTATTTGTTTGTTGGTTTTTTGGCTTGTTGGTTTGTTGGTTTGTTGGCTTGTTGGCTTGTTGGCTTGTTGGTTTGTTGGTTTTTTGATTTGTTGGTTTGTTGGTTTGTTGGTTTGTTGGTTTGTTGGTTTGTTGGTTTGTTGGTTTGTTGGTTTGTTGGTTTGTTGGTTTGTTGGTTTGTTGGTTTGTTGGTTTGTTGGTTTGTTGGTTTGTTGGTTTGTTGGCTTGTTGGTTTGTTGGTTTGTTTGCTTGTTGGCTTGTTGCTTTTTTGGTTTGTTGGCTTGTTGGCTTGTTGGCTTGTTGGTTTGTAAGTTTGTTGGCTTTTTGGTTACTTTGTTTGTTGGTTTGTTGGTTTGTTGGCTTGTTGGTTTGTTGGCTTGTTGGTTTGTTGGTTTGTTGGTTTGTTGGTTTGTTGGTTTGTTGGTTTGTTGGCTTGTTGGTTTGTTGGTTTGTTGGCTTGTTGGCTTGTTGGTTTGTTGGTTTGTTGGCTTGTTGGTTTGTTGGTTTGTTGGCTTGTTGGCTGGTTGCTTTGTTGGTTTGTTGGTTTTTTGGCTTGTTGGCTTGTTGGTTTGTTAGTTTGTTGGTTTTTTGGTTACTTGGTTTATTGGTTTGTTGGCTTGTTGGTTTGTTGGCTTGTTGGTTTGTTGGTTTGTTGGTTTGTTGGCTTGTTGGCTTGTTGGTTTGTTGGTTTGTTGGCTTGTTAGTTTGTTGGTTTGTTGGCTTGTTGGTTTGTTGGTTTGTTGGTTTGTTGGCTTGTTGGTTTGTTGGTTTGTTGGCTTGTTGGTTACTTAGTTTGTTGGTTTGTTGGTTTGTTGGTTTGTTGGCTTGTTGGTTTGTTGGTTAGTTCGTTTGTTGGTTTGTTAGTTTGTTGGTTTGTTGGCTTGTTGGCTTGTTGGTTTGTTGGTTTTTTGGTTTGTTGGTTTGTTGGTTTGTTGGTTTGTTGGTTTGTTGGTTTGTTGGTTTGTTGGTTTATTTGTTTGTTGGTTTGTTGGCTTGTTGGCTTGTTGGTTTGTTGGTTTGTTGGTTTGTTGGCTTGTTGGGTTGTTGGTTTGTTGGCTTGTTGGCTTGTTGGTTTGTTGGTTTGTTGGCTTGTTGGTTACTTAGTTTGTTGGTTTGTTGGCATGTTGGTTTGTTGGTTTGTTTGTTTGTTGGCTTGTTGGTTTGTTGGTTTGTTGGCTTGTTGGCTTGTTGGTTTGTTGGTTTGTTGGTTTATTGGTTTGTTGGGTTGTTGGTTTGTTGGTTTGTTGGCTTGTTGGTTTGTTGGTTTGTTGGTTTGTTGGCTTGTTGGCTTGTTGGTTTGTTGGTTTGTTGATTTGTTGGTTTGTTGGCTTGTTGGTTTGTGGTTTGTTGGCTTGTTGGTTTGTTGCTTTGTTGGTTTGTTGATTTGTTGGCTTGTTGGCTTATTGGTTTGTTAGTTTGTTGGCTTTTTGGTTACTTGGTTTGTTGGTTTGTTGGTTTGTTCGTTTGTTGGTTTGTTGGTTAATTGGTTTGTTGGTTTGTAGGTTTGTTGGCTTGTTGGTTTGTTGGTTTTTTGGTTTTTTGGTTTGTTGGTTTGTTGGTTTGTTGGTTTGTTGGTTTGTTCGTTTGATGGTTTGTTTGTTTGTTGGTTTGTTGGTTTGTTGGTTTGTTGGTTTGTTGGTTTCTTGGTTTGTTGGTTTGTTGATTTGTTGATTTGTTGGTTTGTTGGCATGTTGGTTTGTTGGTTTGTTGGTTGGTTGGCTTGTTGGTTTGTTGGTTTGTTGGCTTGTTTGTTTGTTGGCTTGTTGGTTTGTTGGTTTGTTGGTTTGTTGGTTTGTTGGCTTGTTGGTTTGTTGGTTTGTTGGCTTGTTGGTTTGTTGGTTTGTTGGTTTGTTGGCTTGTTGGCTTGTTGGTTTGTTGGTTTGTTGGCGTGTTGGTTTGTTGGTTTATTGGCTTGTTGGCTTGTTGCTATGTTGGTTTGTTGGTTTGTTGGCTTGTTGGCTTGTTGGTTTGTTATTTTGTTGGCTATTTTGGTTACTTGGTTTGTTGGTTTGTTGGCTTGTTGGTTTGTTGGCTTGTTGGTTTGTTGGTTTGTTGGTTTGTTGGCTTGTTGGCTTGTTGGTTTGTTGGTTTGTTGGTTTGTTGGTTTGTTGATTTGTTGATTTTTTGGTTTGTTGGTTTGTTGGTTTGTTGGCTTGTTGGTTTGTTGGTTTGTTGGTTTGTTGGCTTGTTGGTTTGTTGGTTTGTTGGTTTTTTGGTTTGTTGGTTTGTTGGTTTGTTGGTTTGTTCGTTTGATGGTTTGTTTGTTTGTTGGTTTTTTGGTTTGTTGGTTTGTTGGTTTGTTGGTTTTTTGGCTTGTTGGTTTGCTGGCTTGTTGGCTTGTTGGCTTGTTGCTTTGTTGGTTTGTTGGCTTGTTGGCTTGTTGGCTTGTTGGTTTGTTAGTTTGTTGGCTTTTTGGTTACTTGGTTTGTTGGTTTGTTGGTTTGTTGGCTTGTTGGTTTGTTGGCTTGTTGGTTTGTTGGTTTGTTGGTTTGTTGGTTTGTTGGTTTGTTGGCTTGTTGGTTTGTTGGTTTGTTGGCTTGTTGGCTTTTTGGTTAGTTGGTTTGTTGGCTTGTTGGTTTGCTGGTTTGTTGGCTTGTTGGCTTGTTGCTTTGTTGGTTTGTTGGTTTGTTGGCTTGTTGGCTTGTTGGTTTGTTGGTTTGTTGGTTTTTTGGTTACTTGGTTTGTTGGTTTGTTGGTTTGTTGGCTTGTTGGTTTGTTGGCTTGTTGGTTTGTTGGTTTGTTGGTTTGTTGGCTTGTTGGTTTGTTGGTTTGTTGGCTTGTTAGTTTGTTGGTTTGTTGGCTTGTTGGTTTGTTGGTTTGTTGGCTTATTGGCTTGTTGGTTTGTTGGTTTGTTGGCTTGTTGGTTACTTAGTTTGTTGGTTTGTTGGTTTGTTGGTTTGTTGGCTTGTTGGCTTGTTGGTTTGTTGGTTAGTTCGTTTGTTGGTTTGTTAGTTTGTTGGTTTGTTGGCTTGTTGGCTTGTTGGTTTGTTGGTTTTTTGGTTTGTTGGTTTGTTGGTTTGTTGGTTTGTTGGTTTGTTGGTTTATTTGTTTGTTGGTTTGTTGGCTTGTTGGTTTGTTGGTTTGTTGGTTTGTTGGCTTGTTGGGTTGTTGGTTTGTTGGCTTGTTGGCTTGTTGGTTTTTTGGTTTGTTGGCTTGTTGGTTACTTAGTTTGTTGGTTTGTTGGCATGTTGGTTTGTTGGTTTGTTTGTTTGTTGGCTTGTTGGTTTGTTGGTTTGTTGGCTTGTTGGCTTGTTGGTTTGTTGGTTTGTTGGTTTGTTGGTTTGTTGGGTTGTTGGTTTTTTGATTTGTTGGCTTGTTGGTTACTTAGTTTGCTGGTTTGTTGGTTTGTTGGTTTGTTGGCTTGTTGGCTTGTTGGTTTGTTGGCTTGTTGGTTTGTGGTTTGTTGGCTTGTTGGTTTGTTGCTTTGTTGGTTTGTTTGTTTGTTGGCTTGTTGGATAATTGGTTTGTTAGTTTGTTGGCTTTTTGGTTACTTGGTTTGTTGGTTTGTTGGTTTGTTCGCGTGTTGGTTTGTTGGTTAATTGGTTTGTTGGTTTGTAGGTTTGTTGGCTTGTTGGTTTGTTGGTTTGTTGGTTTTTTGGTTTGTTGGTGTGTTGGTTTGTTGGTTTGTTGGTTTGTTGGTTTGTTCGTTTGATGGTTTGTTTGTTTGTTGGTTTGTTTGTTTGTTGGTTTGTTGGTTTGTTGGTTTGTTGGTTTGTTGGGTTCTTGGTTTGTTGGTTTGTTGATTTGTTGATTTGTTGGTTTGTTGGCATGTTGGTTTGTTGTTTTGTTGGTTTGTTGGCTTGTTGATTTGTTGGCTTGTTGGCTTGTTGGTTTGTTGGTTAGTTCGTTTGTTGGTTTGTTAGTTTGTTGGTTTGTTGGCTTGTTGGCTTGTTGGTTTCTTGGTTTTTTGGTTTGTTGGTTTGTTGGTTTGTTGGTGTGTTGGTTTGTTGGTTTGTTCGTTTGATGGTTTGTTTGTTTGTTGGTTTGTTGGTTTGTTGGTTTGTTGGTTTGTTGGTTTCTTGGTTTGTTGGTTTGTTGATTTGTTGATTTGTTGGTTTGTTGGCATGTTGGTTTGTTGGTTTGTTGGTTTGTTGGCTTGTTGGTTTGTTGGTTTGTTGGCTTGTTGGCTTGTTGGTTTGTTGGTTTGTTGGCTTGTTGGTTCCTTAGTTTGTTGGTTTGTTGGTTTGTTGGTTTGTTGGTTTGTTGGTTTGTTGGTTTGTTGGCTTGTTGGTTTGTTGGTTTGTTGGCTTGTTGGCTTGTTGGTTTGTTGGTTTGTTGGCTTGTTGGTTTGTTGGTTTGTTGGCTTGTTGGCTTGTTGCTTTGTTGGTTTGTTGGTTTGTTGGCTTGTTGGCTTGTTGGTTTGTTGGTTTGTTGGTTTTTTGGTTACTTGGTTTGTTGGTTAATTGGTTTGTTGGTTTGTAGGTTTGTTGGCTTGTTGGTTTGTTGGTTTGTTGGTTTGTTGGTTTGTTGGTTTGTTCGTTTGATGGTTTGTTTGTTTGTTGGTTTGTTGGTTTGTTGGTTTGTTGGTTTGTTGGTTTGTTGGTTTGTTGGTTTCTTGGTTTGTTGGTTTGTTGATTTGTTGATTTGTTGGTTTGTTGGCATGTTGGTTTGTTGGTTTGTTGGTTTGTTGGCTTGTTGGTTTGTTGGTTTGTTGGCTTGTTGGCTTGTTTGCTTGTTGGTTTGTTGGTTTGTTGGCTTGTTGGTTTGTTGGCTTGTTAGTTTGTTGGTTTGTTGGCTTGTTGGTTTGTTGGTTTGTTGGTGTGTTGGTTTGTTGGTTTGTTGGGTTGTTGGTTTGTTGGTTTGTTGGCTTGTTGGTTTGTTGGTTTTTTGGTTTGTTGGCTTGTTTGCTTGTTGGTTTGTTGGTTTGTTGGCTTGTTGGTTTGTGGTTTGTTGGCTTGTTGGTTTGTTGCTTTGTTGGTTTGTTGGTTTGTTGGCTTGTTGGTTTGTTGGCTTGTTGGCTTGTTGGTTTGTTAGTTTGTTGGCTTTTTGGTTACTTGGTTTGTTAGTTTGTTGGTTTGTTCGTTTGTTGGTTTGTTGGTTAATTGGTTTGTTGGTTTGTAGGTTTGTTGGCTTGTTGGTTTGTTGGTTTGTTGGTTTGTTGGCTTGTTGGTTTGTTGGTTTGTTGGTTTGTTGGCTTGTTGGTTTGTTGGTTTGTTGGCTTGTTGGCTTGTTCCTTTGTTGGTTTGTTGGTTTGTCGGCTTGTTGGCTTGTTGGTTTGTTAGTTTGTTTGCTTTTTGGTTACTTGGTTTGTTGGTTTGTTGGTTTGTTGGCTTGTTGGTTGGTTGGCTTGTTGACTTGTTGGTTTGTTGGTTAGTTCGTTTGTTGGTTTGTTAGTTTGTTGGTTTGTTGGCTTGTTGGCTTGTTGGTTTGTTGGTTTTTTGGTTAGTTGGTTTTTTGGTTTGTTGGTTTGTTGGTTTGTTGGTTTATTTGTTTGTTGGTTTGTTGGCTTGTTGGTTTGTTGGTTTGTTGGTTTGTTGGCTTGTTGGTTTGTTGGTTTGTTGGCTTGTTGGCTTGTTGGTTTATTGGTTTGTTGGCTTGTTGGTTACTTAGTTTGCTGGTTTGTTGGCATGTTGGTTTGTTGGTTTGTTGGTTTGTTGGTTTGTTGGTTTGTTGGTTTGTTGGTTTGTTGGCTTGTTGGCTTGTTGGTTTGTTGGTTTGTTGGATTGTTGGTTTGTTGGTTTGTTGGCTTGTTGGTTTGTTGGTTTGTTGGTTTGTTGGCTTGTTGGCTTGTTGGCTTGTTGGCTTGTTGGTTTGTTGGTTTGTTGGCTTGTTGGCTTGTTGGTTTGCTGGTTTGTTGGTTTTTTGGTTTTTTGGTTTGTTGGTTTGTTGGTTTGTTGGTTTGTTGGTTTGTTGGTTTGTTGGTTTATTTGTTTGTTGGTTTTTTGGCTTGTTGGTTTGTTGGTTTGTTGGCTTGTTGGCTTGTTGGCTTGTTGGTTTGTTGGTTTATTGATTTGTTGGTTTGTTGGTTTGTTGGTTTGTTGGTTTGTTGGTTTGTTGGTTTGTTGGTTTGTTGGTTTGTTGGTTTGTTGGTTTGTTGGTTTGTTGGTTTGTTGGTTTGTTGGTTTGTTGGTTTGTTGGTTTGTTGGCTTGTTGGTTTGTTGGTTTGTTTGCTTGTTGGCTTGTTGCTTTTTTGGTTTGTTGGCTTGTTGGCTTGTTGGCTTGTTGGTTTGTAAGTTTGTTGGCTTTTTGGTTACTTTGTTTGTTGGTTTGTTGGTTTGTTGGCTTGTTGGTTTGTTGGCTTGTTGGTTTGTTGGTTTGTTGGTTTGTTGGTTTGTTGGTTTGTTGGTTTGTTGGCTTGTTGGTTTGTTGGTTTGTTGGCTTGTTGGCTTGTTGGTTTGTTGGTTTGTTGGCTTGTTAGTTTGTTGGTTTGTTGGCTTGTTGGCTGGTTGCTTTGTTGGTTTGTTGGTTTTTTGGCTTGTTGGCTTGTTGGTTTGTTAGTTTGTTGGTTTTTTGGTTACTTGGTTTATTGGTTTGTTGGCTTGTTGGTTTGTTGGTTTGTTGGTTTGTTGGCTTGTTGGCTTGTTGGTTTGTTGGTTTGTTGGCTTGTTAGTTTGTTGGTTTGTTGGCTTGTTGGTTTGTTGGTTTGTTGGTTTGTTGGCTTGTTGGTTTGTTGGTTTGTTGGCTTGTTGGTTACTTAGTTTGTTGGTTTGTTGGTTTGTTGGTTTGTTGGCTTGTTGGTTTGTTGGTTAGTTCGTTTGTTGGTTTGTTAGTTTGTTGGTTTGTTGGCTTGTTGGCTTGTTGGTTTGTTGGATTTTTGGTTTGTTGGTTTGTTGGTTTGTTGGTTTGTTGGTTTGTTGGTTTGTTGGTTTGTTGGTTTATTTGTTTGTTGGTTTGTTGGCTTGTTGGCTTGTTGGTTTGTTGGTTTGTTGGTTTGTTGGTTTGTTGGCTTGTTGGGTTGTTGGTTTGTTGGCTTGTTGGCTTGTTGGTTTGTTGGTTTGTTGGCTTGTTGGTTACTTAGTTTGTTGGTTTGTTGGCATGTTGGTTTGTTGGTTTGTTTGTTTGTTGGCTTGTTGGTTTGTTGGTTTGTTGGCTTGTTGGCTTGTTGGTTTGTTGGTTTGTTGGTTTATTGGTTTGTTGGGTTGTTGGTTTGTTGGTTTGTTGGCTTGTTGGTTTGTTGGTTTGTTGGTTTGTTGGCTTGTTGGCTTGTTGGTTTGTTGGTTTGTTGATTTGTTGGTTTGTTGGCTTGTTGGTTTGTGGTTTGTTGGCTTGTTGGTTTGTTGCTTTGTTGGTTTGTTGATTTGTTGGCTTGTTGGCTTATTGGTTTGTTAGTTTGTTGGCTTTTTGGTTACTTGGTTTGTTGGTTTTTTTGGTTTGTTCGTTTGTTGGTTTGTTGGTTAATTGGTTTGTTGGTTTGTAGGTTTGTTGGCTTGTTGGTTTGTTGGTTTTTTGGTTTTTTGGTTTGTTGGTTTGTTGGTTTGTTGGTTTGTTGGTTTGTTCGTTTGATGGTTTGTTTGTTTGTTGGTTTGTTGGTTTGTTGGTTTGGTGGTTTGTTGGTTTCTTGGTTTGTTGGTTTGTTGATTTGTTGATTTGTTGGTTTGTTGGCATGTTGGTTTGTTGGTTTGTTGGTTGGTTGGCTTGTTGGTTTGTTGGTTTGTTGGCTTGTTTGTTTGTTGGCTTGTTGGTTTGTTGGTTTGTTGGTTTGTTGGTTTGTTGGCTTGTTGGTTTGTTGGTTTGTTGGCTTGTTGGTTTGTTGGTTTGTTGGTTTGTTGGCTTGTTGGCTTGTTGGTTTGTTGGTTTGTTGGCGTGTTGGTTTGTTGGTTTATTGGCTTGTTGGCTTGTTGCTATGTTGGTTTGTTGGTTTGTTGGCTTGTTGGCTTGTTGGTTTGTTATTTTGTTGGCTTTTTGGTTACTTGGTTTGTTGGTTTGTTGGCTTGTTGGTTTGTTGGCTTGTTGGTTTGTTGGTTTGTTGGTTTGTTGGCTTGTTGGCTTGTTGGTTTGTTGGTTTGTTGGTTTGTTGGTTTGTTGATTTGTTGATTTTTTGGTTTGTTGGTTTGTTGGTTTGTTGGCTTGTTGGTTTGTTGGTTTGTTGGTTTGTTGGCTTGTTGGTTTGTTGGTTTGTTGGTTTTTTGGTTTGTTGGTTTGTTGGTTTGTTGGTTTGTTCGTTTGATGGTTTGTTTGTTTGTTGGTTTTTTGGTTTGTTGGTTTGTTGGTTTGTTGGTTTTTTGGCTTGTTGGTTTGCTGGCTTGTTGGCTTGTTGGCTTGTTGCTTTGTTGGTTTGTTGGCTTGTTGGCTTGTTGGCTTGTTGGTTTGTTAGTTTGTTGGCTTTTTGGTTACTTGGTTTGTTGGTTTGTTGGTTTGTTGGCTTGTTGGTTTGTTGGCTTGTTGGTTTGTTGGTTTGTTGGTTTGTTGGTTTGTTGGTTTGTTGGCTTGTTGGTTTGTTGGTTTGTTGGCTTGTTGGCTTTTTGGTTAGTTGGTTTGTTGGCTTGTTGGTTTGCTGGTTTGTTGGCTTGTTGGCTTGTTGCTTTGTTGGTTTGTTGGTTTGTTGGCTTGTTGGCTTGTTGGTTTGTTGGTTTGTTGGTTTTTTGGTTACTTGGTTTGTTGGTTTGTTGGTTTGTTGGCTTGTTGGTTTGTTGGCTTGTTGGTTTGTTGGTTTGTTGGTTTGTTGGCTTGTTGGTTTGTTGGTTTGTTGGCTTGTTAGTTTGTTGGTTTGTTGGCTTGTTGGTTTGTTGGTTTGTTGGCTTATTGGCTTGTTGGTTTGTTGGTTTGTTGGCTTGTTGGTTACTTAGTTTGTTGGTTTGTTGGTTTGTTGGTTTGTTGGCTTGTTAGCTTGTTGGTTTGTTGGTTAGTTCGTTTGTTGGTTTGTTAGTTTGTTGGTTTGTTGGCTTGTTGGCTTGTTGGTTTGTTGGTTTTTTGGTTTGTTGGTTTGTTGGTTTGTTGGTTTGTTGGTTTGTTGGTTTATTTGTTTGTTGGTTTGTTGGCTTGTTGGTTTGTTGGTTTGTTGGTTTGTTGGCTTGTTGGGTTGTTGGTTTGTTGGCTTGTTGGTTTGTTGGTTTTTTGGTTTGTTGGCTTGTTGGTTACTTAGTTTGTTGGTTTGTTGGCATGTTGGTTTGTTGGTTTGTTTGTTTGTTGGCTTGTTGGTTTGTTGGTTTGTTGGCTTGTTGGCTTGTTGGTTTGTTGGTTTGTTGGTTTGTTGGTTTGTTGGGTTGTTGGTTTTTTGATTTGTTGGCTTGTTGGTTACTTAGTTTGCTGGTTTGTTGGTTTGTTGGTTTGTTGGCTTGTTGGCTTGTTGGTTTGTTGGCTTGTTGGTTTGTGGTTTGTTGGCTTGTTGGTTTGTTGCTTTGTTGGTTTGTTTGTTTGTTGGCTTGTTGGATAATTGGTTTGTTAGTTTGTTGGCTTTTTGGTTACTTGGTTTGTTGGTTTGTTGGTTTGTTCGCGTGTTGGTTTGTTGGTTAATTGGTTTGTTGGTTTGTAGGTTTGTTGGCTTGTTGGTTTGTTGGTTTGTTGGTTTTTTGGTTTGTTGGTGTGTTGGTTTGTTGGTTTGTTGGTTTGTTGGTTTGTTCGTTTGATGGTTTGTTTGTTTGTTGGTTTGTTTGTTTGTTGGTTTGTTGGTTTGTTGGTTTGTTGGTTTGTTGGGTTCTTGGTTTGTTGGTTTGTTGATTTGTTGATTTGTTGGTTTGTTGGCATGTTGGTTTGTTGTTTTGTTGGTTTGTTGGCTTGTTGATTTGTTGGCTTGTTGGCTTCTTGGTTTGTTGGTTAGTTCGTTTGTTGGTTTGTTAGTTTGTTGGTTTGTTGGTGTGTTGGTTTGTTGGTTTGTTCGTTTGATGGTTTTTTTTTATTTGTTGGTTTGTTGGTTTGTTGGTTTGTTGGTTTGTTGGTTTCTTGGTTTGTTGGTTTGTTGATTTGTTGATTTGTTGGTTTGTTGGCATGTTGGTTTGTTGGTTTGTTGGTTTGTTGGCTTGTTGGTTTGTTGGTTTGTTGGCTTGTTGGCTTGTTGGTTTGTTGGTTTGTTGGCTTGTTGGTTCCTTAGTTTGTTGGTTTGTTGGTTTGTTGGTTTGTTGGTTTGTTGGTTTGTTGGTTTGTTGGCTTGTTGGTTTGTTGGTTTGTTGGCTTGTTGGCTTGTTGGTTTGTTGGTTTGTTGGCTTGTTGGTTTGTTGGTTTGTTGGCTTGTTGGCTTGTTGCTTTGTTGGTTTGTTGGTTTGTTGGCTTGTTGGCTTGTTGGTTTGTTGGTTTGTTGGTTTTTTGGTTACTTGGTTTGTTGGTTAATTGGTTTGTTGGTTTGTAGGTTTGTTGGCTTGTTGGTTTGTTGGTTTGTTGGTTTGTTGGTTTGTTGGTTTGTTCGTTTGATGGTTTGTTTGTTTGTTGGTTTGTTGGTTTGTTGGTTTGTTGGTTTGTTGGTTTGTTTGTTTCTTGGTTTGTTGGTTTGTTGATTTGTTGATTTGTTGGTTTGTTGGCATGTTGGTTTGTTGGTTTGTTGGTTTGTTGGCTTGTTGGTTTGTTGGTTTGTTGGCTTGTTGGCTTGTTGGCTTGTTGGTTTGTTGGTTTGTTGGCTTGTTGGTTACTTAGTTTGTTGATTTGTTGGTTTGTTGGTTTGTTGGCTTGTTGGCTTTTTGGTTTGTTGGTTAGTTCGTTTGTTGGTTTGTTAGTTTGTTGGTTTGTTGGCTTGTTGGCTTGTTGGTTTGTTGGTTTTTTGGTTTGTGGGTTTGTTGGTTTGTTAGTTTGTTGCTTTGTTGGTTTATTTGTTTGTTGGTTTGTTGGCTTGTTGGTTTGTTGGTTTGTTGGTTTGTTGGCTTGTTGGGTTGTTGGTTTGTTGGCTTGTTGGTTTGTTGGTTTTTTGGTTTGTTGGCTTGTTGGTTACTTAGTTTGTTGGTTTGTTGGCATGTTGGTTTGTTGGTTTGTTTGTTTGTTGGCTTGTTAATTTGTTGGTTTGTTGGCTTGTTGGCTTGTTGGTTTGTTGGTTTGTTGGTTTGTTGGTTTGTTGGGTTGTTGGTTTTTTGGTTTTTTGGCTTGTTGGTTACTTAGTTTGTTGGTTTGTTGGTTTGTTGGTTTGTTGGCTTGTTGGCTTGTTGGTTTGTTGGCTTGTTGGTTTGTGGTTTGTTGGCTTGTTGGTTTGTTGCTTTGTTGGTTGGTTGGTTTGTTGGCTTGTTGGCTTATTGGTTTGTTAGTTTGTTGGCTTCTTGGTTACTTGGTTTATTGGTTTGTTGGTTTGTTCGTTTGTTGGTTTGTTGGTTAATTGGTTTGTTGGTTTGTAGGTTTGTTGGCTTGTTGGTTTGTTGGTTTGTTGGTTTTTTGGTTTGTTGGTTTGCTGGTTTGTTGGTTTGTTGGTTTGTTGGTTTGTTGGTTTGTTCGTTTGATGGTTTGTTTGTTTGTTGGTTTGTTGGTTTGTTGGTTTGTTGGTTTGTTGGTTTCTTGGTTTGTTGGTTTGTTGATTTGTTGATTTGTTAGTTTGTTGGCATGTTGGTTTGTTGGTTTGTTGGTTTGTTGGTTTGTTGGTTTGTTGGTTTGTTGGTTTGTTGGCTTGTTGGTTTGTTGGTTTGTTGGTTTGTTGGTTTGTTGGTTTGTTGGTTTGTTATTTTGTTGGCTTTTTGGTTACTTGGTTTGTTGGTTTGTTGGTTTGTTGGCTTGTTGGCTGGTTGCTTTGTTGGTTTGTTGGTTTTTTGGCTTGTTGGCTTGTTGGTTTGTTAGTTTGTTGGTTTTTTGGTTACTTGGTTTATTGGTTTGTTGGCTTGTTGGTTTGTTGGCTTGTTGGTTTGTTGGTTTGTTGGTTTGTTGGTTTGTTGGCTTGTTGGCTTGTTGGTTTGTTGGTTTGTTGGCTTGTTAGTTTGTTGGTTTGTTGGCTTGTTGGTTTGTTGGTTTGTTGGTTTGTTGGCTTGTTGGTTTGTTGGTTTGTTGGCTTGTTGGTTACTTAGTTTGTTGGTTTGTTGGTTTGTTGGTTTGTTGGCTTGTTGGTTTGTTGGTTAGTTCGTTTGTTGGTTTGTTAGTTTGTTGGTTTGTTGGCTTGTTGGCTTGTTGGTTTGTTGGTTTTTTGGTTTGTTGGTTTGTTGGTTTGTTGGTTTGTTGGTTTGTTGGTTTGTTGGTTTGTTGGTTTATTTGTTTGTTGGTTTGTTGGCTTGTTGGCTTGTTGGTTTGTTGGTTTGTTGGTTTGTTGGCTTGTTGGGTTGTTGGTTTGTTGGCTTGTTGGCTTGTTGGCTTGTTGGTTTGTTGGTTTGTTGGCTTGTTGGTTACTTAGTTTGTTGGTTTGTTGGCATGTTGGTTTGTTGGTTTGTTTGTTTGTTGGCTTGTTGGTTTGTTGGTTTGTTGGCTTGTTGGCTTGTTGGTTTGTTGGTTTGTTGGTTTATTGGTTTGTTGGGTTGTTGGTTTGTTGGTTTGTTGGCTTGTTGGTTTGTTGGTTTGTTGGTTTGTTGGCTTGTTGGCTTGTTGGTTTGTTGGTTTGTTGATTTGTTGGTTTGTTGGCTTGTTGGTTTGTGGTTTGTTGGCTTGTTGGTTTGTTGCTTTGTTGGTTTGTTGATTTGTTGGCTTGTTGGCTTATTGGTTTGTTAGTTTGTTGGCTTTTTGGTTACTTGGTTTGTTGGTTTGTTGGTTTGTTCGTTTGTTGGTTTGTTGGTTAATTGGTTTGTTGGTTTGTAGGTTTGTTGGCTTGTTGGTTTGTTGGTTTTTTGGTTTTTTGGTTTGTTGGTTTGTTGGTTTGTTGGTTTGTTGGTTTGTTCGTTTGATGGTTTGTTTGTTTGTTGGTTTGTTGGTTTGTTGGTTTGTTGGTTTGTTGGTTTCTTGGTTTGTTGGTTTGTTGATTTGTTGATTTGTTGGTTTGTTGGCATGTTGGTTTGTTGGTTTGTTGGTTGGTTGGCTTGTTGGTTTGTTGGTTTGTTGGCTTGTTTGTTTGTTGGCTTGTTGGTTTGTTGGTTTGTTGGTTTGTTGGTTTGTTGGCTTGTTGGTTTGTTGGTTTGTTGGCTTGTTGGTTTGTTGGTTTGTTGGTTTGTTGGCTTGTTGGCTTGTTGGTTTGTTGGTTTGTTGGCGTGTTGGTTTGTTGGTTTATTGGCTTGTTGGCTTGTTGCTATGTTGGTTTGTTGGTTTGTTGGCTTGTTGGCTTGTTGGTTTGTTATTTTGTTGGCTATTTTGGTTACTTGGTTTGTTGGTTTGTTGGCTTGTTGGTTTGTTGGCTTGTTGGTTTGTTGGTTTGTTGGTTTGTTGGCTTGTTGGCTTGTTGGCTTGTTGGTTTGTTAGTTTGTTGGCTTTTTGGTTACTTGGTTTGTTGGTTTGTTGGTTTGTTGGCTTGTTGGTTTGTTGGCTTGTTAGTTTGTTGGTTTGTTGGCTTGTTGGTTTGTTCGTTTGTTGGTTTTTTGGTTTGTTGGTTTGTTGGTTTGTTGGTTTGTTCGTTTGATGGTTTGTTTGTTTGTTGGTTTTTTGGTTTGTTGGTTTGTTGGTTTGTTGGTTTTTTGGCTTGTTGGTTTGCTGGCTTGTTGGCTTGTTGGCTTGTTGCTTTGTTGGTTTGTTGGCTTGTTGGCTTGTTGGCTTGTTGGTTTGTTAGTTTGTTGGCTTTTTGGTTACTTGGTTTGTTGGTTTGTTGGTTTGTTGGCTTGTTGGTTTGTTGGCTTGTTGGTTTGTTGGTTTGTTGGTTTGTTGGTTTGTTGGTTTGTTGGCTTGTTGGTTTGTTGGTTTGTTGGCTTGTTGGCTTTTTGGTTAGTTGGTTTGTTGGCTTGTTGGTTTGCTGGTTTGTTGGCTTGTTGGCTTGTTGCTTTGTTGGTTTGTTGGTTTGTTGGCTTGTTGGCTTGTTGGTTTGTTGGTTTGTTGGTTTTTTGGTTACTTGGTTTGTTGGTTTGTTGGTTTGTTGGCTTGTTGGTTTGTTGGCTTGTTGGTTTGTTGGTTTGTTGGTTTGTTGGCTTGTTGGTTTGTTGGTTTGTTGGCTTGTTAGTTTGTTGGTTTGTTGGCTTGTTGGTTTGTTGGTTTGTTGGCTTATTGGCTTGTTGGTTTGTTGGTTTGTTGGCTTGTTGGTTACTTAGTTTGTTGGTTTGTTGGTTTGTTGGTTTGTTGGCTTGTTGGCTTGTTGGTTTGTTGGTTAGTTCGTTTGTTGGTTTGTTAGTTTGTTGGTTTGTTGGCTTGTTGGCTTGTTGGTTTGTTGGTTTTTTGGTTTGTTGGTTTGTTGGTTTGTTGGTTTGTTGGTTTGTTGGTTTATTTGTTTGTTGGTTTGTTGGCTTGTTGGTTTGTTGGTTTGTTGGTTTGTTGGCTTGTTGGGTTGTTGGTTTGTTGGCTTGTTGGCTTGTTGGTTTTTTGGTTTGTTGGCTTGTTGGTTACTTAGTTTGTTGGTTTGTTGGCATGTTGGTTTGTTGGTTTGTTTGTTTGTTGGCTTGTTGGTTTGTTGGTTTGTTGGCTTGTTGGCTTGTTGGTTTGTTGGTTTGTTGGTTTGTTGGTTTGTTGGGTTGTTGGTTTTTTGATTTGTTGGCTTGTTGGTTACTTAGTTTGCTGGTTTGTTGGTTTGTTGGTTTGTTGGCTTGTTGGCTTGTTGGTTTGTTGGCTTGTTGGTTTGTGGTTTGTTGGCTTGTTGGTTTGTTGCTTTGTTGGTTTGTTTGTTTGTTGGCTTGTTGGATAATTGGTTTGTTAGTTTGTTGGCTTTTTGGTTACTTGGTTTGTTGGTTTGTTGGTTTGTTCGCGTGTTGGTTTGTTGGTTAATTGGTTTGTTGGTTTGTAGGTTTGTTGGCTTGTTGGTTTGTTGGTTTGTTGGTTTTTTGGTTTGTTGGTGTGTTGGTTTGTTGGTTTGTTGGTTTGTTGGTTTGTTCGTTTGATGGTTTGTTTGTTTGTTGGTTTGTTTGTTTGTTGGTTTGTTGGTTTGTTGGTTTGTTGGTTTGTTGGGTTCTTGGTTTGTTGGTTTGTTGATTTGTTGATTTGTTGGTTTGTTGGCATGTTGGTTTGTTGTTTTGTTGGTTTGTTGGCTTGTTGATTTGTTGGCTTGTTGGCTTGTTGGTTTGTTGGTTAGTTCGTTTGTTGGTTTGTTAGTTTGTTGGTTTGTTGGCTTGTTGGCTTGTTGGTTTCTTGGTTTTTTGGTTTGTTGGTTTGTTGGTTTGTTGGTGTGTTGGTTTGTTGGTTTGTTCGTTTGATGGTTTGTTTGTTTGTTAGTTTGTTGGTTTGTTGGTTTGTTGGTTTGTTGGTTTCTTGGTTTGTTGGTTTGTTGATTTGTTGATTTGTTGGTTTGTTGGCATGTTGGTTTGTTGGTTTGTTGGTTTGTTGGCTTGTTGGTTTGTTGGTTTGTTGGCTTGTTGGCTTGTTGGTTTGTTGGTTTGTTGGCTTGTTAGTTCCTTAGTTTGTTGGTTTGTTGGTTTGTTGGTTTGTTGGTTTGTTGGTTTGTTGGTTTGTTGGCTTGTTGGTTTGTTGGTTTGTTGGCTTGTTGGCTTGTTGGTTTGTTGGTTTGTTGGCTTGTTGGTTTGTTGGTTTGTTGGCTTGTTGGCTTGTTGCTTTGTTGGTTTGTTGGTTTGTTGGCTTGTTGGCTTGTTGGTTTGTTGGTTTGTTGGTTTTTTGGTTACTTGGTTTGTTGGTTAATTGGTTTGTTGGTTTGTAGGTTTGTTGGCTTGTTGGTTTGTTGGTTTGTTGGTTTGTTGGTTTGTTGGTTTGTTCGTTTGATGGTTTGTTTGTTTGTTGGTTTGTTGGTTTGTTGGTTTGTTGGTTTGTTGGTTTGTTGGTTTGTTGGTTTCTTGGTTTGTTGGTTTGTTGATTTGTTGATTTGTTGGTTTGTTGGCATGTTGGTTTGTTGGTTTGTTGGTTTGTTGGCTTGTTGGTTTGTTGGTTTGTTGGCTTGTTGGCTTGTTTGCTTGTTGGTTTGTTGGTTTGTTGGCTTGTTGGTTTGTTGGCTTGTTAGTTTGTTGGTTTGTTGGCTTGTTGGTTTGTTGGTTTGTTGGTGTGTTGGTTTGTTGGTTTGTTGGGTTGTTGGTTTGTTGGTTTGTTGGCTTGTTGGTTTGTTGGTTTTTTGGTTTGTTGGCTTGTTTGCTTGTTGGTTTGTTGGTTTGTTGGCTTGTTGGTTTGTGGTTTGTTGGCTTGTTGGTTTGTTGCTTTGTTGGTTTGTTGGTTTGTTGGCTTGTTGGTTTGTTGGCTTGTTGGCTTGTTGGTTTGTTAGTTTGTTGGCTTTTTGGTTACTTGGTTTGTTAGTTTGTTGGTTTGTTCGTTTGTTGGTTTGTTGGTTAATTGGTTTGTTGGTTTGTAGGTTTGTTGGCTTGTTGGTTTGTTGGTTTGTTGGTTTGTTGGCTTGTTGGTTTGTTGGTTTGTTGGTTTGTTGGCTTGTTGGTTTGTTGGTTTGTTGGCTTGTTGGCTTGTTCCTTTGTTGGTTTGTTGGTTTGTCGGCTTGTTGGCTTGTTGGTTTGTTAGTTTGTTTGCTTTTTGGTTACTTGGTTTGTTGGTTTGTTGGTTTGTTGGCTTGTTGGTTGGTTGGCTTGTTGACTTGTTGGTTTGTTGGTTAGTTCGTTTGTTGGTTTGTTAGTTTGTTGGTTTGTTGGCTTGTTGGCTTGTTGGTTTGTTGGTTTTTTGGTTAGTTGGTTTTTTGGTTTGTTGGTTTGTTGGTTTGTTGGTTTATTTGTTTGTTGGTTTGTTGGCTTGTTGGTTTGTTGGTTTGTTGGTTTGTTGGCTTGTTGGTTTGTTGGTTTGTTGGCTTGTTGGCTTGTTGGTTTATTGGTTTGTTGGCTTGTTGGTTACTTAGTTTGCTGGTTTGTTGGCATGTTGGTTTGTTGGTTTGTTGGTTTGTTGGTTTGTTGGTTTGTTGGTTTGTTGGTTTGTTGGCTTGTTGGCTTGTTGGTTTGTTGGTTTGTTGGATTGTTGGTTTGTTGGTTTGTTGGCTTGTTGGTTTGTTGGTTTGTTGGTTTGTTGGCTTGTTGGCTTGTTGGCTTGTTGGCTTGTTGGCTTGTTGGCTTGTTGGTTTGTTGGTTTGTTGGCTTGTTGGCTTGTTGGTTTGCTGGTTTGTTGGTTTTTTGGTTTTTTGGTTTGTTGGTTTGTTGGTTTGTTGGTTTGTTGGTTTGTTGGTTTGTTGGTTTATTTGTTTGTTGGTTTTTTGGCTTGTTGGTTTGTTGGTTTGTTGGCTTGTTGGCTTGTTGGCTTGTTGGTTTGTTGGTTTATTGATTTGTTGGTTTGTTGGTTTGTTGGTTTGTTGGTTTGTTGGTTTGTTGGTTTGTTGGTTTGTTGGTTTGTTGGTTTGTTGGTTTGTTGGTTTGTTGGTTTGTTGGTTTGTTGGTTTGTTGGTTTGTTGGTTTGTTGGCTTGTTGGTTTGTTGGTTTGTTTGCTTGTTGGCTTGTTGCTTTTTTGGTTTGTTGGCTTGTTGGCTTGTTGGCTTGTTGGTTTGTAAGTTTGTTGGCTTTTTGGTTACTTTGTTTGTTGGTTTGTTGGTTTGTTGGCTTGTTGGTTTGTTGGCTTGTTGGTTTGTTGGTTTGTTGGTTTGTTGGTTTGTTGGTTTGTTGGTTTGTTGGCTTGTTGGTTTGTTGGTTTGTTGGCTTGTTGGCTTGTTGGTTTGTTGGTTTGTTGGCTTGTTGGTTTGTTGGTTTGTTGGCTTGTTGGCTGGTTGCTTTGTTGGTTTGTTGGTTTTTTGGCTTGTTGGCTTGTTGGTTTGTTAGTTTGTTGGTTTTTTGGTTACTTGGTTTATTGGTTTGTTGGCTTGTTGGTTTGTTGGTTTGTTGGTTTGTTGGCTTGTTGGCTTGTTGGTTTGTTGGTTTGTTGGCTTGTTAGTTTGTTGGTTTGTTGGCTTGTTGGTTTGTTGGTTTGTTGGTTTGTTGGCTTGTTGGTTTGTTGGTTTGTTGGCTTGTTGGTTACTTAGTTTGTTGGTTTGTTGGTTTGTTGGTTTGTTGGCTTGTTGGTTTGTTGGTTAGTTCGTTTGTTGGTTTGTTAGTTTGTTGGTTTGTTGGCTTGTTGGCTTGTTGGTTTGTTGGTTTTTTGGTTTGTTGGTTTGTTGGTTTGTTGGTTTGTTGGTTTGTTGGTTTGTTGGTTTGTTGGTTTATTTGTTTGTTGGTTTGTTGGCTTGTTGGCTTGTTGGTTTGTTGGTTTGTTTGTTTGTTGGCTTGTTGGGTTGTTGGTTTGTTGGCTTGTTGGCTTGTTGGTTTGTTGGTTTGTTGGCTTGTTGGTTACTTAGTTTGTTGGTTTGTTGGCATGTTGGTTTGTTGGTTTGTTTGTTTGTTGGCTTGTTGGTTTGTTGGTTTGTTGGCTTGTTGGCTTGTTGGTTTGTTGGTTTGTTGGTTTATTGGTTTGTTGGGTTGTTGGTTTGTTGGTTTGTTGGCTTGTTGGTTTGTTGGTTTGTTGGTTTGTTGGCTTGTTGGCTTGTTGGTTTGTTGGTTTGTTGATTTGTTGGTTTGTTGGCTTGTTGGTTTGTGGTTTGTTGGCTTGTTGGTTTGTTGCTTTGTTGGTTTGTTGATTTGTTGGCTTGTTGGCTTATTGGTTTGTTAGTTTGTTGGCTTTTTGGTTACTTGGTTTGTTGGTTTGTTGGTTTGTTCGTTTGTTGGTTTGTTGGTTAATTGGTTTGTTGGTTTGTAGGTTTGTTGGCTTGTTGGTTTGTTGGTTTTTTGGTTTTTTGGTTTGTTGGTTTGTTGGTTTGTTGGTTTGTTGGTTTGTTCGTTTGATGGTTTGTTTGTTTGTTGGTTTGTTGGTTTGTTGGTTTGTTGGTTTGTTGGTTTCTTGGTTTGTTGGTTTGTTGATTTGTTGATTTGTTGGTTTGTTGGCATGTTGGTTTGTTGGTTTGTTGGTTGGTTGGCTTGTTGGTTTGTTGGTTTGTTGGCTTGTTTGTTTGTTGGCTTGTTGGTTTGTTGGTTTGTTGGTTTGTTGGTTTGTTGGCTTGTTGGTTTGTTGGTTTGTTGGCTTGTTGGTTTGTTGGTTTGTTGGTTTGTTGGCTTGTTGGCTTGTTGGTTTGTTGGTTTGTTGGCGTGTTGGTTTGTTGGTTTATTGGCTTGTTGGCTTGTTGCTATGTTGGTTTGTTGGTTTGTTGGCTTGTTGGCTTGTTGGTTTGTTATTTTGTTGGCTTTTTGGTTACTTGGTTTGTTGGTTTGTTGGCTTGTTGGTTTGTTGGCTTGTTGGTTTGTTGGTTTGTTGGTTTGTTGGCTTGTTGGCTTGTTGGTTTGTTGGTTTGTTGGTTTGTTGGTTTGTTGATTTGTTGATTTTTTGGTTTGTTGGTTTGTTGGTTTGTTGGCTTGTTGGTTTGTTGGTTTGTTGGTTTGTTGGCTTGTTGGTTTGTTGGTTTGTTGGTTTTTTGGTTTGTTGGTTTGTTGGTTTGTTGGTTTGTTCGTTTGATGGTTTGTTTGTTTGTTGGTTTTTTGGTTTGTTGGTTTGTTGGTTTGTTGGTTTTTTGGCTTGTTGGTTTGCTGGCTTGTTGGCTTGTTGGCTTGTTGCTTTGTTGGTTTGTTGGCTTGTTGGCTTGTTGGCTTGTTGGTTTGTTAGTTTGTTGGCTTTTTGGTTACTTGGTTTGTTGGTTTGTTGGCTTGTTGGCTTGTTGGTTTGTTGGCTTGTTGGTTTGTTGGTTTGTTGGTTTGTTGGTTTGTTGGTTTGTTGGCTTGTTGGTTTGTTGGTTTGTTGGCTTGTTGGCTTTTTGGTTAGTTGGTTTGTTGGCTTGTTGGTTTGCTGGTTTGTTGGCTTGTTGGCTTGTTGCTTTGTTGGTTTGTTGGTTTGTTGGCTTGTTGGCTTGTTGGTTTGTTGGTTTGTTGGTTTTTTGGTTACTTGGTTTGTTGGTTTGTTGGTTTGTTGGCTTGTTGGTTTGTTGGCTTGTTGGTTTGTTGGTTTGTTGGTTTGTTGGCTTGTTGGTTTGTTGGTTTGTTGGCTTGTTAGTTTGTTGGTTTGTTGGCTTGTTGGTTTGTTGGTTTGTTGGCTTATTGGCTTGTTGGTTTGTTGGTTTGTTGGCTTGTTGGTTACTTAGTTTGTTGGTTTGTTGGTTTGTTGGTTTGTTGGCTTGTTGGCTTGTTGGTTTGTTGGTTAGTTCGTTTGTTGGTTTGTTAGTTTGTTGGTTTGTTGGCTTGTTGGCTTGTTGGTTTGTTGGTTTTTTGGTTTGTTGGTTTGTTGGTTTGTTGGTTTGTTGGTTTGTTGGTTTATTTGTTTGTTGGTTTGTTGGCTTGTTGGTTTGTTGGTTTGTTGGTTTGTTGGCTTGTTGGGTTGTTGGTTTGTTGGCTTGTTGGTTTGTTGGTTTTTTGGTTTGTTGGCTTGTTGGTTACTTAGTTTGTTGGTTTGTTGGCATGTTGGTTTGTTGGTTTGTTTGTTTGTTGGCTTGTTGGTTTGTTGGTTTGTTGGCTTGTTGGCTTGTTGGTTTGTTGGTTTGTTGGTTTGTTGGTTTGTTGGGTTGTTGGTTTTTTGATTTGTTGGCTTGTTGGTTACTTAGTTTGCTGGTTTGTTGGTTTGTTGGTTTGTTGGCTTGTTGGCTTGTTGGTTTGTTGGCTTGTTGGTTTGTGGTTTGTTGGCTTGTTGGTTTGTTGCTTTGTTGGTTTGTTTGTTTGTTGGCTTGTTGGATAATTGGTTTGTAAGTTTGTTGGCTTTTTGGTTACTTGGTTTGTTGGTTTGTTGGTTTGTTCGCGTGTTGGTTTGTTGGTTAATTGGTTTGTTGGTTTGTAGGTTTGTTGGCTTGTTGGTTTGTTGGTTTGTTGGTTTTTTGGTTTGTTGGTGTGTTGGTTTGTTGGTTTGTTGGTTTGTTGGTTTGTTCGTTTGATGGTTTGTTTGTTTGTTGGTTTGTTTGTTTGTTGGTTTGTTGGTTTGTTGGTTTGTTGGTTTGTTGGGTTCTTGGTTTGTTGGTTTGTTGATTTGTTGATTTGTTGGTTTGTTGGCATGTTGGTTTGTTGTTTTGTTGGTTTGTTGGCTTGTTGATTTGTTGGCTTGTTGGCTTGTTGGTTTGTTGGTTAGTTCGTTTGTTGGTTTGTTAGTTTGTTGGTTTGTTGGCTTGTTGGCTTGTTGGTTTCTTGGTTTTTTGGTTTGTTGGTTTGTTGGTTTGTTGGTGTGTTGGTTTGTTGGTTTGTTCGTTTGATGGTTTTTTTTATTTGTTGGTTTGTTGGTTTGTTGGTTTGTTGGTTTGTTGGTTTCTTGGTTTGTTGGTTTGTTGATTTGTTGATTTGTTGGTTTGTTGGCATGTTGGTTTGTTGGTTTGTTGGTTTGTTGGCTTGTTGGTTTGTTGGTTTGTTGGCTTGTTGGCTTGTTGGTTTGTTGGTTTGTTGGCTTGTTGGTTCCTTAGTTTGTTGGTTTGTTGGTTTGTTGGTTTGTTGGTTTGTTGGTTTGTTGGTTTGTTGGCTTGTTGGTTTGTTGGTTTGTTGGCTTGTTGGCTTGTTGGTTTGTTGGTTTGTTGGCTTGTTGGTTTGTTGGTTTGTTGGCTTGTTGGCTTGTTGCTTTGTTGGTTTGTTGGTTTGTTGGCTTGTTGGCTTGTTGGTTTGTTGGTTTGTTGGTTTTTTGGTTACTTGGTTTGTTGGTTAATTGGTTTGTTGGTTTGTAGGTTTGTTGGCTTGTTGGTTTGTTGGTTTGTTGGTTTGTTGGTTTGTTGGTTTGTTCGTTTGATGGTTTGTTTGTTTGTTGGTTTGTTGGTTTGTTGGTTTGTTGGTTTGTTGGTTTGTTTGTTTCTTGGTTTGTTGGTTTGTTGATTTGTTGATTTGTTGGTTTGTTGGCATGTTGGTTTGTTGGTTTGTTGGTTTGTTGGCTTGTTGGTTTGTTGGTTTGTTGGCTTGTTGGCTTGTTGGCTTGTTGGTTTGTTGGTTTGTTGGCTTGTTGGTTACTTAGTTTGTTGATTTGTTGGTTTGTTGGTTTGTTGGCTTGTTGGCTTTTTGGTTTGTTGGTTAGTTCGTTTGTTGGTTTGTTAGTTTGTTGGTTTGTTGGCTTGTTGGCTTGTTGGTTTGTTGGTTTTTTGGTTTGTGGGTTTGTTGGTTTGTTGGTTTGTTGCTTTGTTGGTTTATTTGTTTGTTGGTTTGTTGGCTTGTTGGTTTGTTGGTTTGTTGGTTTGTTGGCTTGTTGGGTTGTTGGTTTGTTGGCTTGTTGGTTTGTTGGTTTTTTGGTTTGTTGGCTTGTTGGTTACTTAGTTTGTTGGTTTGTTGGCATGTTGGTTTGTTGGTTTGTTTGTTTGTTGGCTTGTTAATTTGTTGGTTTGTTGGCTTGTTGGCTTGTTGGTTTGTTGGTTTGTTGGTTTGTTGGTTTGTTGGGTTGTTGGTTTTTTGGTTTTTTGGCTTGTTGGTTACTTAGTTTGTTGGTTTGTTGGTTTGTTGGTTTGTTGGCTTGTTGGCTTGTTGGTTTGTTGGCTTGTTGGTTTGTGGTTTGTTGGCTTGTTGGTTTGTTGCTTTGTTGGTTGGTTGGTTTGTTGGCTTGTTGGCTTATTGGTTTGTTAGTTTGTTGGCTTCTTGGTTACTTGGTTTGTTGGTTTGTTGGTTTGTTCGTTTGTTGGTTTGTTGGTTAATTGGTTTGTTGGTTTGTAGGTTTGTTGGCTTGTTGGTTTGTTGGTTTGTTGGTTTTTTGGTTTGTTGGTTTGCTGGTTTGTTGGTTTGTTGGTTTGTTGGTTTGTTCGTTTGATGGTTTGTTTGTTTGTTGGTTTGTTGGTTTGTTGGTTTGTTGGTTTGTTGGTTTCTTGGTTTGTTGGTTTGTTGATTTGTTGATTTGTTAGTTTGTTGGCATGTTGGTTTGTTGGTTTGTTGGTGTGTTGGTTTGTTGGTTTGTTGGTTTGTTGGTTTGTTGGCTTGTTGGTTTGTTGGTTTGTTGGTTTGTTGGTTTGTTGGTTTGTTGGTTTGTTATTTTGTTGGCTTTTTGGTTACTTGGTTTGTTGGTTTGTTGGTTTGTTGGCTTGTTGGTTTGTTGGCTTGTTGGTTTGTTGGTTTGTTGGTTTGTTGGCTTGTTGGCTTGTTGGTTTGTTGGTTTGTTGGTTTGTTGGTTTGTTGATTTGTTGGCATGTTGGTTTGTTGGTTTGTTGGTTTGTTGGCTTGTTGGTTTATTGGTTTGTTGGCTTGTTGGCTTGTTGGTTTGTTGGTTTGTTGGCTTGTTGGTTCCTTAGTTTGTTGGTTTGTTGGTTTGTTGGTTTGTTGGTTTGTTGGTTTGTTGGTTTGTTGGTTTGTTGGCTTGTTGGTTTGTTGGTTTGTTGGCTTGTTGGCTTGTTGGTTTGTTGGTTTGTTGGCTTGTTGGTTTGTTGGTTTGTTGGCTTGTTGGCTTGTTGCTTTGTTGGTTTGTTGGTTTGTTGGCTTGTTGGCTTGTTGGTTTGTTGGTTTGTTGGTTTTTTGGTTACTTGGTTTGTTGGTTAATTGGTTTGTTGGTTTGTAGGTTTGTTGGCTTGTTGGTTTGTTGGTTTGTTGGTTTGTTGGTTTGTTGGTTTGTTCGTTTGATGGTTTGTTTGTTTGTTGGTTTGTTGGTTTGTTGGTTTGTTGGTTTGTTGGTTTGTTGGTTTGTTGGTTTCTTGGTTTGTTGGTTTGTTGATTTGTTGATTTGTTGGTTTGTTGGCATGTTGGTTTGTTGGTTTGTTGGTTTGTTGGCTTGTTGGTTTGTTGGTTTGTTGGCTTGTTGGCTTGTTGGCTTGTTGGTTTGTTGGTTTGTTGTCTTGTTGGTTACTTAGTTTGTTGATTTGTTGGTTTGTTGGTTTGTTGGCTTGTTGGCTTTTTGGTTTGTTGGTTAGTTCGTTTGTTGGTTTGTTAGTTTGTTGGTTTGTTGGCTTGTTGGCTTGTTGGTTTGTTGGTTTTTTGGTTTGTGGGTTTGTTGGTTTGTTGGTTTGTTGCTTTGTTGGTTTATTTGTTTGTTGGTTTGTTGGCTTGTTGGTTTGTTGGTTTGTTGGTTTGTTGGCTTGTTGGGTTGTTGGTTTGTTGGCTTGTTGGTTTGTTGGTTTTTTGGTTTGTTGGCTTGTTGGTTACTTAGTTTGTTGGTTTGTTGGCATGTTGGTTTGTTGGTTTGTTTGTTTGTTGGCTTGTTGGTTTGTTGGTTTGTTGGCTTGTTGGCTTGTTGGTTTGTTGGTTTGTTGGTTTGTTGGTTTGTTGGGTTGTTGGTTTTTTGGTTTTTTGGCTTGTTGGTTACTTAGTTTGTTGGTTTGTTGGCATGTTGGTTTGTTGGTTTGTTTGTTTGTTGGCTTGTTGGTTTGTTGGTTTGTTGGCTTGTTGGCTTGTTGGTTTGTTGGTTTGTTGGCTTGTTAGTTTGTTGGTTTGTTGGCTTGTTGGTTTGTTGGTTTGTTGGTTTGTTGGTTTGTTGGTTTGTTGGCTTGTTGGTTTGTTGGTTTGTTGGCTTGTTGGCTTGTTGGTTTGTTGGTTTGTTGGCTTGTTGGTTTGTTGGTTTGTTGGCTTGTTGGCTTGTTGCTTTGTTGGTTTGTTGGTTTGTTGGTTTGTTGGTTTGTTGGTTTGTTATTTTGTTGGCTTTTTGGTTACTTGGTTTGTTGGTTTGTTGGTTTGTGTGCTTGTTGGTTTGTTGGCTTGTTGGTTTGTTGGTTTGTTGGTTTGTTGGCTTGTTGGCTTGTTGGTTTGTTGGTTTGTTGGTTTGTTTGTTTGTTGATTTGTTGGTTTTTTGGTTTGTTGGTTTGTTGGTTTGTTGGTTTGTTGGTTTGTTCGTTTGATGGTTTGTTTGTTTGTTGGTTTTTTGGTTTGTTGGTTTGTTGGTTTCTTGGTTTGTTGGTTTGTTGATTTGTTGATTTGTTGGTTTGTTGGCATGTTGGTTTGTTGGTTTGTTGGTTTGTTGGCTTGTTGGTTTGTTGGTTTGTTGGCTTGTTGGCTTGTTGGTTTGTTGGTTTGTTGGTTTGTTGGTTTGTTGGCTTGTTGGCTTGTTGGTTTGTTAGTTTGTTGGCTTTTTGGTTACTTGGTTTGTTGGTTTGTTGGTTTGTTAGCTTGTTGGTTTGGTGGCTTGTTGGCTTGTTGGCTTGTTGGTTTGTTGATTTGTTGGCTTGTTGGCTTGTTGGTTTGTTGGTTTGTTTGTTTTTTGTTTTGTTGGTTTGTCGGTTTGTTGGTTTGTTGGTTTGTTGGTTTGTTGGCTTGTTGGCTTGTTGGTTTGTTGGTTTGTTGGTTTGTTGGTTTGTTGGTTTGTTGATTTGTTGGTTTGTTGGTTTGTTGGTTTTGTTTGTTGGTTTTTTGGTTTGTTGGTTTGTTTGTTTGTTGTTTTTTGGTTTGTTGGTTTGTTGGTTAGTTCGTTTGTTGGTTTGTTAGTTTGTTGGTTTGTTGGCTTGTTGGCTTGTTGGTTTGTTGGTTTTTTGGTTTGTGGGTTTGTTGGTTTGTTGGTTTGTTGCTTTGTTGGTTTATTTGTTTGTTGGTTTGTTGGCTTGTTGGTTTGTTGGTTTGTTGGTTTGTTGGCTTGTTGGGTTGTTGGTTTGTTGGCTTGTTGGTTTGTTGGTTTTTTGGTTTGTTGGCTTGTTGGTTACTTAGTTTGTTGGTTTGTTGGCATGTTGGTTTGTTGGTTTGTTTGTTTGTTGGCTTGTTGGTTTGTTGGTTTGTTGGCTTGTTGGCTTGTTGGTTTGTTGGTTTGTTGGCTTGTTAGTTTGTTGGTTTGTTGGCTTGTTGGTTTGTTGGTTTGTTGGCTTATTGGCTTGTTGGTTTGTTGGTTTGTTGGCTTGTTGGTTACTTAGTTTGTTGGTTTGTTGGTTTGTTGGTTTGTTGGCTTGTTGGCTTGTTGGTTTGTTGGTTAGTTCGTTTGTTGGTTTGTTAGTTTGTTGGTTTGTTGGCTTGTTGGCTTGTTGGTTTGTTGGTTTTTTGGTTTGTTGGTTTGTTGGTTTGTTGGTTTGTTGGTTTGTTGGTTTATTTGTTTGTTGGTTTGTTGGCTTGTTGGTTTGTTGGTTTGTTGGTTTGTTGGCTTGTTGGGTTGTTGGTTTGTTGGCTTGTTGGTTTGTTGGTTTTTTGGTTTGTTGGCTTGTTGGTTACTTAGTTTGTTGGTTTGTTGGCATGTTGGTTTGTTGGTTTGTTTGTTTGTTGGCTTGTTGGTTTGTTGGTTTGTTGGCTTGTTGGCTTGTTGGTTTGTTGGTTTGTTGGTTTGTTGGTTTGTTGGGTTGTTGGTTTTTTGATTTGTTGGCTTGTTGGTTACTTAGTTTGCTGGTTTGTTGGTTTGTTGGTTTGTTGGCTTGTTGGCTTGTTGGTTTGTTGGCTTGTTGGTTTGTGGTTTGTTGGCTTGTTGGTTTGTTGCTTTGTTGGTTTGTTTGTTTGTTGGCTTGTTGGATAATTGGTTTGTTAGTTTGTTGGCTTTTTGGTTATTTGGTTTGTTGGTTTGTTGGTTTGTTCGCGTGTTGGTTTGTTGGTTAATTGGTTTGTTGGTTTGTAGGTTTGTTGGCTTGTTGGTTTGTTGGTTTGTTGGTTTTTTGGTTTGTTGGTGTGTTGGTTTGTTGGTTTGTTGGTTTGTTGGTTTGTTCGTTTGATGGTTTGTTTGTTTGTTGGTTTGTTTGTTTGTTGGTTTGTTGGTTTGTTGGTTTGTTGGTTTGTTGGGTTCTTGGTTTGTTGGTTTGTTGATTTGTTGATTTGTTGGTTTGTTGGCATGATGGTTTGTTGTTTTGTTGGTTTGTTGGCTTGTTGATTTGTTGGCTTGTTGGCTTGTTGGTTTGTTGGTTAGTTCGTTTGTTGGTTTGTTAGTTTGTTGGTTTGTTGGCTTGTTGGCTTGTTGGTTTCTTGGTTTTTTGGTTTGTTGGTTTGTTGGTTTGTTGGTGTGTTGGTTTGTTGGTTTGTTCGTTTGATGGTTTGTTTGTTTGTTGGTTTGTTGGTTTGTTGGTTTGTTGGTTTGTTGGTTTCTTGGTTTGTTGGTTTGTTGATTTGTTGATTTGTTGGTTTGTTGGCATGTTGGTTTGTTGGTTTGTTGGTTTGTTGGCTTGTTGGTTTGTTGGTTTGTTGGCTTGTTGGCTTGTTGGTTTGTTGGTTTGTTGGCTTGTTGGTTCCTTAGTTTGTTGGTTTGTTGGTTTGTTGGTTTGTTGGTTTGTTGGTTTGTTGGTTTGTTGGTTTGTTGGCTTGTTGGTTTGTTGGTTTGTTGGCTTGTTGGCTTGTTGGTTTGTTGGTTTGTTGGCTTGTTGGTTTGTTGGTTTGTTGGCTTGTTGGCTTGTTGCTTTGTTGGTTTGTTGGTTTGTTGGCTTGTTGGCTTGTTGGTTTGTTGGTTTGTTGGTTTTTTGGTTACTTGGTTTGTTGGTTAATTGGTTTGTTGGTTTGTAGGTTTGTTGGCTTGTTGGTTTGTTGGTTTGTTGGTTTGTTGGTTTGTTGGTTTGTTCGTTTGATGGTTTGTTTGTTTGTTGGTTTGTTGGTTTGTTGGTTTGTTGGTTTGTTGGTTTGTTGGTTTCTTGGTTTGTTGGTTTGTTGATTTGTTGATTTGTTGGTTTGTTGGCATGTTGGTTTGTTGGTTTGTTGGTTTGTTGGCTTGTTGGTTTGTTGGTTTGTTGGCTTGTTGGCTTGTTGGCTTGTTGGTTTGTTGGTTTGTTGGCTTGTTGGTTACTTTGTTTGTTGATTTGTTGGTTTGTTGGTTTGTTGGCTTGTTGGCTTTTTGGTTTGTTGGTTAGTTCGTTTGTTGGTTTGTTAGTTTGTTGGTTTGTTGGCTTGTTGGCTTGTTGGTTTGTTGGTTTTTTGGTTTGTGGGTTTGTTGGTTTGTTGGTTTGTTGCTTTGTTGGTTTATTTGTTTGTTGGTTTGTTGGCTTGTTGGTTTGTTGGTTTGTTGGTTTGTTGGCTTGTTGGGTTGTTGGTTTGTTGGCTTGTTGGTTTGTTGGTTTTTTGGTTTGTTGGCTTGTTGGTTACTTAGTTTGTTGGTTTGTTGGCATGTTGGTTTGTTGGTTTGTTTGTTTGTTGGCTTGTTGGTTTGTTGGTTTGTTGGCTTGTTGGCTTGTTGGTTTGTTGGTTTGTTGGTTTGTTGGTTTGTTGGGTTGTTGGTTTTTTGGTTTTTTGGCTTGTTGGTTACTTAGTTTGTTGGTTTGTTGGTTTCTTGGTTTGTTGGCTTGTTGGCTTGTTGGTTTGTTGGCTTGTTGGTTTGTGGTTTGTTGGCTTGTTGGTTTGTTGCTTTGTTGGTTTGTTGGTTTGTTGGCTTGTTGGCTTATTGGTTTGTTAGTTTGTTGGCTTTTTGGTTACTTGGTTTGTTGGTTTGTTGGTTTGTTCGTTTGTTGGTTTGTTGGTTAATTGGTTTGTTGGTTTGTAGGTTTGTTGGCTTGTTGGTTTGTTGGTTTGTTGGTTTTTTGGTTTGTTGGTTTGCTGGTTTGTTGGTTTGTTGGTTTGTTGGTTTGTTCGTTTGATGGTTTGTTTGTTTGTTGGTTTGTTGGTTTGTTGGTTTGTTGGTTTGTTGGTTTCTTGGTTTGTTGGTTTGTTGATTTGTTGATTTGTTAGTTTGTTGGCATGTTGGTTTGTTGGTTTGTTGGTTTGTTGGTTTGTTGGTTTGTTGGTTTGTTGGCTTGTTGGTTTGTTGGTTTGTTGGTTTGTTGGTTTGTTGGTTTGTTATTTTGTTGGCTTTTTGGTTACTTGGTTTGTTGGTTTGTTGGTTTGTTGGCTTGTTGGTTTGTTGGCTTGTTAGTTTGTTGGTTTGTTGGTTTGTTGGCTTGTTGGCTTGTTGGTTTGTTGGTTTGTTGGTTTGTTGGTTTGTTGATTTGTTGGTTTTTTGGTTTGTTGGTTTGTTGGTTTGTTGGTTTGTTGGTTTGTTCGTTTGATGGTTTGTTTGTTTGTTGGTTTTTTGGTTTGTTGGTTTGTTGGTTTCTTGGTTTGTTGGTTTGTTGATTTGTTGATTTGTTGGTTTGTTGGCATGTTGGTTTGTTGGTTTGTTGGTTTGTTGGCTTGTTGGTTTGTTGGTTTGTTGGCTTGTTGGCTTGTTGGTTTGTTGGTTTGTTGGTTTGTTGGCTTGTTGGCTTGTTGGTTTGTTAGTTTGTTGGCTTTTTGGTTACTTGGTTTGTTGGTTTGTTGGTTTGTTAGCTTGTTGGTTTGGTGGCTTGTTGGCTTGTTGGCTTGTTGGTTTGTTGATTTGTTGGCTTGTTGGTTTGTTGGTTTGTTGGTTTGTTTGTTTTTTGTTTTGTTGGTTTGTCGGTTTGTTGGTTTGTTGGTTTGTTGGTTTGTTGGTTTATTTGTTTGTTGGTTTGTTGGCTTGTTGGTTTGTTGGTTTGTTGGTTTGTTGGTTTGTTGGTTTGTTGGTTTGTTGGTTTGTTGGTTTGTTGGTTTTGTTTGTTGGTTTTTTGGTTTGTTGGTTTGTTTGTTTGTTGTTTTTTGGTTTGTTGGTTTGTTGGTTAGTTCGTTTGTTGGTTTGTTAGTTTGTTGGTTTGTTGGCTTGTTGGCTTGTTGGTTTGTTGGTTTTTTGGTTTGTGGGTTTGTTGGTTTGTTGGTTTGTTGCTTTGTTGGTTTATTTGTTTGTTGGTTTGTTGGCTTGTTGGTTTGTTGGTTTGTTGGTTTGTTGGCTTGTTGGGTTGTTGGTTTGTTGGCTTGTTGGTTTGTTGGTTTTTTGGTTTGTTGGCTTGTTGGTTACTTAGTTTGTTGGTTTGTTGGCATGTTGGTTTGTTGGTTTGTTTGTTTGTTGGCTTGTTGGTTTGTTGGTTTGTTGGCTTGTTGGCTTGTTGGCTTGTTGGTTTGTTGGTTTGTTGGTTTGTTGGGTTGTTGGTTTTTTGGTTTTTTGGCTTGTTGGTTACTTAGTTTGTTGGTTTGTTGGTTTGTTGGTTTGTTGGCTTGTTGGCTTGTTGGTTTGTTGGCTTGTTGGTTTGTGGTTTGTTGGCTTGTTGGTTTGTTGCTTTGTTGGTTTGTTGGTTTGTTGGCTTGTTGGCTTATTGGTTTGTTAGTTTGTTGGCTTTTTGGTTACTTGGTTTGTTGGTTTGTTGGTTTGTTCGTTTGTTGGTTTGTTGGTTAATTGGTTTGTTGGTTTGTAGGTTTGTTGGCTTGTTGGTTTGTTGGTTTGTTGGTTTTTTGGTTTGTTGGTTTGTTGGTTTGTTGGTTTGTTGGTTTGTTGGTTTGTTCGTTTGATGGTTTGTTTGTTTGTTGGTTTGTTGGTTTGTTGGTTTGTTGGTTTGTTGGTTTCTTGGTTTGTTGGTTTGTTGATTTGTTGATTTGTTAGTTTGTTGGCATGTTGGTTTGTTGGTTTGTTGGTTTGTTGGTTTGTTGGTTTGTTGGTTTGTTGGTTTGTTGGTTTGTTGGCTTGTTGGTTTGTTGGTTTGTTGGTTTGTTGGTTTGTTGGTTTGTTATTTTGTTGGCTTTTTGGTTACTTGGTTTGTTGGTTTGTTGGTTTGTTGGCTTGTTGGTTTGTTGGCTTGTTGGTTTGTTGGTTTGTTGGTTTGTTGGCTTGTTGGCTTGTTGGTTTGTTGGTTTGTTGGTTTGTTGGTTTGTTGGTTTGTTGATTTGTTGGTTTTTTGGTTTGTTGGTTTGTTGGTTTGTTGGTTTGTTGGCTTGTTGGTTTGTTGGTTTGTTGGTTTGTTGGCTTGTTGGTTTGTTGGTTTGTTGGTTTTTTGGTTTGTTGGTTTGTTGGTTTGTTGGTTTGTTCGTTTGATGGTTTGTTTGTTTGTTGGTTTTTTGGTTTGTTGGTTTGTTGGTTTCTTGGTTTGTTGGTTTGTTGATTTGTTGATTTGTTGGTTTGTTGGCATGTTGGTTTGTTGGTTTGTTGGTTTGTTGGCTTGTTGGTTTGTTGGTTCGTTGGCTTGTTGGCTTGTTGGTTTGTTGGTTTGTTGGTTTGTTGGCTTGTCGGCTTGTTGGTTTGTTAGTTTGTTGGCTTTTTGGTTACTTGGTTTGTTGGTTTGTTGGTTTGTTAGCTTGTTGGTTTGGTGGCTTGTTGGCTTGTTGGCTTGTTGGTTTGTTGATTTGTTGGCTTGTTGGCTTGTTGGTTTGTTGGTTTGTTTGTTTTTTGTTTTGTTGGTTTGTCGGTTTGTTGGTTTGTTGGTTTGTTGGTTTGTTGGTTTATTTGTTTGTTGGTTTGTTGGCTTGTTGGTTTGTTGGTTTGTTGGTTTGTTGGTTTGTTGGTTTGTTGGTTTGTTGGTTTGTTGGTTTGTTGGTTTTGTTTGTTGGTTTTTTGGTTTGTTGGTTTGTTTGTTTGTTGTTTTTTGGTTTGTTGGTTTGTTGGTTTGTTGGTTTCTTGGTTTGTTGGTTTGTTGATTTGTTGATTTGTTGGTTTGTTGGCATGTTGGTTTGTTGGTTTGTTGGTTTGTTGGCTTGTTGGTTTGTTGGTTTGTTGGCTTGTTGGCTTCTTGGTTTGGTGGTTTGGTGGTTTGTTGGTTTGTTGGCTTGTTATTTTGTTGGTTTGTTGGCTTGTTGGTTTGTTGGTTTGTTGGTTTGTTGGCTTGTTGGTTTGTTGGTTTGTTGGCTTGTTGGTTTTGTTTGGTTTGTTGGTTCGTTGGCTTGTTGCTTTGTTGGTTTGTTGGTTTGTTGGCTTATTGGCTTGTTGGTTTGTTAGTTTGTTGGCTTTTTGGTTACTTGTTTTGTTGGTTTGTTGGCTTGTTGGTTTGTTGGTTTGTTGGTTTATTGGGTTGTTGGTTTGTTGGTTTGTTGGTTTGTTGGTTTGTTGGTTTGTTGGCTTGTTGGCTTGTTGGTTTGTTGGTTTGTTGGCTTGTTGGTTTGTTGGTTTGTTTGTTTTTTGGTTTGTTGGTTTATTTGTTTGTTGGTTTGTTGGCTTGTTGGTTTGTTGGTTTGTTGGCTTGTTGGTTTCTTGGTTTGTTGGCTTGTTGGCTTGTTGGTTTGTTGGTTTGCTGGCTTGTTGGCTTGTTGGCTTGTTGGTTTGTTGGTTTGTTGGTTTTTTGGTTTGTTGGTTTGTCGGTTTGTTGGTTTGTTGGTTTGTTGGTTTATTTGTTTGTTGGTTTGTTGGCTTGTTGGTTTTTTGGTTTGTTGGTTGGTTGGCTTGTTGGTTTGTTGGTTTGTTGGTTTGTTGGTTTGTTGTTTTTTTGGTTTGTTGGTTTTTTGGTTCGTTGGTTTATTTTTTTGTTGGTTTGTTGGTTTGTTGGTTTATTTGTTTGTTGGTTTGTTGGCTTGTTGGTTTGTCGGTTTGTTGGTTTGTTGGTTTGTTGGTTTGTTGGTTTGTTGGTTTGTTGGTTTTGTTTGTTGGTTTTTTGGTTTGTTGGTTTGTTGGTTTGTTGGTTTGTTGGTTTGTTGGTTTGTTGGTTTGTTGGTTTGTTGGTTTTTTGGTTTGTTGGTTTATTTGTTTGTTGGTTTGTTGGCTTGTTGGTTTGTTGGTTTGTTGGTTTGTTGGTTTGTTGGCTTGTTGGTTTGTTGGTTTGTTGATTTGTTGGCTTGTTGGTTTGTTGGTTTGTTGGCTTGTTGGCTTGTTGGTTTGTTGGTTTGTTGGTTTTTTGGTTTGTTGGTTTGTTGGCTTGTTGGTTTGTTGGTTTGTTGATTTGTTGGCTTGTTGGTTTGTTGGTTTGTTGGTTTGTTGGTTTGTTGGTTTGTTGGCTTGTTGGATTGTCGGCTTGTTGGTTTGTTGGTTTGTTGGCTTGTTGGTTTGTTGGTTTGTTTGTTTTTTGGTTTGTTGATTTATTTGTTTGTTGGTTTGTTGGCTTGTTGGTTTGTTGGTTTGTTGGTTTGTTGGTTTGTTGGTTTGTTGGTTTGTTGGTTTGTTGGCTTGTTGGCTTGTTGGTTTGTTGTTTGTTGGTTTGTTGGTTTGTTGGTTTGTTGGTTTGTTGGTTTGTTGGTTTGTTGGCTTGTTGGTTTGTTGGTTTGTTGGTTTGTTGGTTTGTTGGTTTGTTGGTTTTTTGGTTTGTTGGCTTGTTGGTTTGTTGGTTTGTTAGTTTGTTGGTTTGTTGGTTTGTTGGTTTTTTGGTTTGTTGTTTTATTTTTTTGTTGGTTTGTTTGGCTTGTTGGTTTGTTGGTTTGTTGGTTTTTTGGTTTTTTGGTTTGTTGGTTTGTTGGTTTGTTGGTTTGTTGGTTTGTTGGTTTGTTGGTTTATTCGTTTGTTGGTTTGTTGGTTTGTTGGCTTGTTGGCTTGTTGGTTTATTGGTCTGTTGGATTGTTAGTTTTTTGGTTTGTTGGCTTGTTGGCTTGTTGGTTTGTTGGTTTGTTGGTTTGTTGGTTTGTTGGTTTGTTGGCTTGTTGGCTTGTTGGTTTGTTGGTTTGTTGGTTTTTGGTTTGTTGGTTTGTCGGCTTGTTAGCTTGTTGGTTTGTTGGTTTGTTGGTTTGTTGGTTTGTTGGTTTGTTGGTTTGTTGGCTTGTTGGCTTGTTGGTTTGTTGGTTTGTTGGTTTGTTGGTTTGTTGGTTTGTTTGTTTGTTGGTTTGTTCGTTTGTTGGTTTGTTGGTTTGTTGGTTTGTTGGTTTGTTGGTTTGTTTGTTTGTTGGCTTGTTGGTTTGTTGGCTTATTGGTTTGTTGGCTTGTTGGCTTGTTGGTTTGTTGGTTTGTTGGTTTGTTCGTTTGTTGGTTTGTTGGTTTGTTGGTTTGTTGGCTTGTTGGTTTGTTGGTTTGTTTGTTTGTTTGTTGGTTTGTTGGTTTGTTGGTTTGTTGGTTTGTTGGTTTATTGGTTTGTTGGTTTGTTGGTTTGTTGGTGTGTTGGTTTGTTGGCTTGTTGGCTTGTTGGTTTGTTGGTTTGTTCGTTTGTTGGTTTGTTGGTTTGTTGGTTTGTTGGTTTGTTGGCTTATTGGCTTGTTGGTTTGTTGGTTTGTTGGTTTGTTCGTTTGTTGGTTTGTTGGTTTGTTTGTTTGTTGGTTTGTTGGTTTGTTGGCTTGTTGGCTTGTTGGTTTGTTGGTTTGTTGGTTTGTTGGTTTATTCGTTTGTTGGTCTGTTTGTTTGTTGGTTTGTTAATTTGTTGGTTCGTTGGTTACTTGGTTTGTTGGTTTGTTGGTTTGTTGGTTTGTTGGCTTGTTGGCTTGTTGGCTTGTTGGTTTGTTGGTTTGTTGGTTTTTTGGTTTGTTGGTTTGTTGGTTTTTTGGTTTGTTGGTTTGTTGGTTTGTTGGTTTGTTGGTTTGTTGGTTTGTTGGTTTATTTGTTTGTTGGTTTGTTGTTTTGTTGGTTTGTTGGTTTGTTGGTTTGTTGGCTTGTTGGTTTGTTGGTTTGTTGGTTTGTTGGTTTGTTGGTTTGGTGGTTTGGTGGTTTGTTGGTTTGTTGGTTTGTTGGTTTATTTGTTTGTTGGTTTGTTGGTTTGTTGGTTTGTTGGCTTGTTGGCTTGTTGGTTTGTTGGTTTGTTGGTTTTTGGTTTGTTGGTTTGTTGGCTTGTTGGCTTGTTGGATTGTTGGTTTGTTGGTTTGTTGGTTTGTTGGTTTATTGGTTTGTTGGTTTGTTGGTTTGTTGGTTTGTTGGTTTATTCGTTTGTTGGTTTATTGATTTGTTGGTTCGCTGGCTTTTTGGCTTGGTAGTTTGTTTGTTTGTTGGTTTGTTGGTTTGTTGTTTTGAATGGTCTGTTGGTTTGTTGTTTTGTTGGTTTGTTGGCTTGTTGATTTGTTGGTTTGTTGGTTTGTTCGTTTGTTGGTTTGTTGGCTTGTTGGTTTGTTGGTTTGTTGGCTGGTTGGCTTGTTGGTTTGTTGGTTTGTTGGTTTGTTGGTTTGTTGGTTTGTTCGTTTGTTGGTTTGTTGGTTTGTTCGTTTGTTGGCTGGTTTGTTTGTTGGCTTGTTGGCTTGTTGGTTTGTTGGTTTTTGGGTTTGTTGGTTTGTTCGTTTGTTGGTTTGTTTGTTTGTTGGTTTGTTCGTTTGTTGGTTCGTTGGTTACTTGGTTTGTTGGTTTGTTGGTTTGTTGGTTTGTTGGTTTGTTGGTTTGTTGGTTTGTTGGTTTGTTGGTTTGTTGGTTTGGTGGTTTGTTGGTTTGTTGGTTTGTTGGCTTGTTGGTTTGTTGGTTTGTTGGTTTGTTGGTTGGTTGGTTTGTTGGATTGGTGGTTTGCTGGTTTGTTGGTTTGTTGGTTTGTTGGTTTGTTAGTTTGTTGGTTTGTTGGTTTGTTGGTTTGTTGGTTTGTTGGTTTTTTGGTTTGCTGGTTTGTTGGTTTGTTGGTTTGTTGGTTTGTTGGTTTGTTGGTTTGTTGGTTTTTTGGTTTTTGGTTTGTTGGTTTCTTGGTATATTTGTTTGTTGGTTTGTTGGTTTGTTGGTTTGTTGGTTTGTTGGTTTGTTGGTTTATTTGTTTGTTGGTTTGTTGGCTTATAGGTTTGTTGGTTTGTTGGTTTGTTCGTTTGTTGGTTTGTTGGTTAATTGGTTTGTTGGTTTGTTGGTTTGTTGGTTTGTTGGTTTGTTGGTTTGTTGGTTTGTTGGTTTATTTATTTGTTGGTTTGTTGGTTTGTTGGTTTATTTGTTTGTTGGTTTGTTGGTTTGAAGGTTTGTTGGTTTGTTGGTTTGTTGGTTTGTTGGTTTGTTGGTTTGTTGGTTTGTTCGTTTATTGGTTTGTTGGTTTGTTGGTTTGTTGGCTTGTTGGTTTGTTGGTTTGTTGGTTTGTTGGTTTTTTTGGTTTGTTGGGTTGTTGGTTTGTTGGTTTGTTGGTTTGTTCGTTTGATGGTTTGTTGGTTTGTTGGTTTTTTGGTTTGTTGGTTTGTTGGTTTGTTGGTTTCTTGGTTTGTTGGTTTGTTGATTTGTTGATTTGTTGGTTTATTAGCATGTTGGTTTGTTGATTTGTTGGTTTATTGGCATGTTGGTTTGTTGGTTTGTTGGTTTGTTGGCTTGTTGGTTTGTTGGTTTGTTAGCTTGTTGGCTTGTTGGTTTGTTGGTTTTTTGGCTTGTTGGTTTGTTGGTTTGTTGGCTTGTTGGCTACTTAGTTTGTTGGTTTGTTGGCATGTTGGTTTGTTGGTTTGTTGGTTTGTTGGCTTGTTGGTTTGTTGGTTTGTTAACTTGTTGGCTTGTTGGTTTGTTGGTTTGTTGGTTTGTTGGTTTGTTGGCTTGTTGGTTTGTTGGTTTGTTGGATTGTTGGTTTGTTGGTTTGTTGGTTTGTTGGTTTGGTGGTTTGTTGGTTTGTTGGTTTGTTGGTTTGTTGATTTATTTGTTTGTAGGTTTGTTAGTTTGTTGGTTTGTTGGTTTGTTGGTTTGTTGGTTTGTTGGTTTGTTGGTTTGTTGGTTTGTTGGTTTATTGGTTTGGTGGTTTGTTGGTTTGTTGGTTTGTTAATTTGTTGGTTTGTTGTTTTGTTGGTTTGTTGGTTTTTTATTTTGCTGGTTTGTTGGTTTGTTGGTTTGTTGGTTTGTTGGTTTGTTGGTTTGTTGGTTTGTTGGTTTTTTGGTTTTTGGTTTGTTGGTTTATTTGTTTGTTGGTTTGTTGGTTTGTAGGTTTGTTGGTTTGTTGGTTTGTTGGTTTGTTGGTTTGTTGGTTTGTTGGTTTGTTCGTTTGTTGGTTTGTTGGTTAATTGGTTTGTTGGTTTGTTGGTTTCTTGGCTTGTTGGTTTTTTGGTTTGTTGGTTTATTGGTTTGTTGGTTTGTTGGTTTGTTGGTTTGTTGGTTTGTTGGTTTGTTCATTTAATGGTTTGTTGGTTTGTTGGTTTGTTGGTTTTTTGGTTTGTTGGTTTGGTTGTTTGTTGGTTTCTTGGTTTGTTGGTTTGTTGATTTGTTGACTTGTTGGTTTGTTGGCATGTTGGTTTGTTGGTTTGTTGGTTTGTTGGTTTGTTGGTTTGTTGGCATGTTGGCTTGTTGGTTTGTTGGTTTGTTGGTTTGTTGGTTTGTTGGCTTGTTGATTTGTTGGTTTGTTGGCTTGTTGGTTTGTTGGTTTGTTAGTTTGTTGGTTTGTTGGCTTGTTGGCTTGTTGGTTTGTTGGTTTGTTGGCTTGTTGGCTTGTTGGCTTGTTGGTTTGTTGGTTTGTTGGCTTGTTGGCTTGTTGCTTTGTAGGTTTGTTGGTTTGTTGGCTTGTTGGCTTGTTGGTTTGTTAGTTTGTTTGCTTTTTGGTTACTTGGTTTGTTGGTTTGTTGGTTTGTTGGCTTGTTGGTTTGTTGGCTTGTTGGCTTGTTGGTTTGTTGGTTAGTTCGTTTGTTGGTTTGTTAGTTTGTTGGTTTGTTGGCTTGTTGGCTTGTTGGTTTGTTGGTTTTTTGGTTTGTTGGTTTGTTGGTTTGTTGGTTTGTTGGTTTTTGGGTTTGTTGGTTTATTTGTTTGTTGGTTTGTTGGCTTGTTGGTTTGTTGGTTTGTTGGTTTGTTGGCTTGTTGGTTTGTTGGTTTGTTGGCTTGTTGGCTTGTTGGTTTATTGGTTTGTTGGCTTGTTGGTTACTTAGTTTGTTGGTTTGTTGGCATGTTGGTTTGTTGGTTTGTTGGTTTGTTGGCTTGTTGGTTTGTTGGTTTGTTGGCTTGTTGGCTTGTTGGTTTGTTGGTTTGTTGGCTTGTTGTTTTATTGGTTTGTTGGCTTGTTGGTTTGCTGGTTTGTTGGTTTGTTGGCTTGTTGGCTTGTTGGCTTGTTGGCTTGTTGGCTTGTTGGTTTGTTGGTTTGTTGGCTTGTTGGCTTGTTGGTTTGTTGGTTTGTTGGTTTTTTGGTTTGTTGGTTTGTTGGTTTGTTGGCATGTTGGTTTGTTGGTTTGTTGGTTTGTTGGTTTATTTGTTTGTTGGTTTTTTGGCTTGTTGGTTTGTTGGTTTGTTGGCATGTTGGCTTGTTGGTTTGTTGGTTTGTTGGTTTTTTGGTTTGTTGGTTTGTTGGTTTGTTGGTTTGTTGGTTTGTTGGTTTGTTGGTTTGTTGGTTTGTTGGCTTGTTGGTTTGTTGGTTTGTTAACTTGTTGGCTTGTTGGTTTGTTGGTTTGTTGGTTTGTTGGTTTGTTGGCTTGTTGGTTTGTTGGTTTGTTGGATTGTTGGTTTGTTGGTTTGTTGGTTTGTTGGTTTGGTGGTTTGTTGGTTTGTTGGTTTGTTGGTTTGTTGATTTATTTGTTTGTAGGTTTGTTAGTTTGTTGGTTTGTTGGTTTGTTGGTTTGTTGGTTTGTTGGTTTGTTGGTTTGTTGGTTTGTTGGTTTATTGGTTTGGTGGTTTGTTGGTTTGTTGGTTTGTTAATTTGTTGGTTTGTTGTTTTGTTGGTTTGTTGGTTTTTTATTTTGCTGGTTTGTTGGTTTGTTGGTTTGTTGGTTTGTTGGTTTGTTGGTTTGTTGGTTTGTTGGTTTTTTGGTTTTTGGTTTGTTGGTTTATTTGTTTGTTGGTTTGTTGGTTTGTAGGTTTGTTGGTTTGTTGGTTTGTTGGTTTGTTGGTTTGTTGGTTTGTTGGTTTGTTCGTTTGTTGGTTTGTTGGTTAATTGGTTTGTTGGTTTGTTGGTTTCTTGGCTTGTTGGTTTTTTGGTTTGTTGGTTTATTGGTTTGTTGGTTTGTTGGTTTGTTGGTTTGTTGGTTTGTTGGTTTGTTCATTTAATGGTTTGTTGGTTTGTTGGTTTGTTGGTTTTTTGGTTTGTTGGTTTGGTTGTTTGTTGGTTTCTTGGTTTGTTGGTTTGTTGATTTGTTGACTTGTTGGTTTGTTGGCATGTTGGTTTGTTGGTTTGTTGGTTTGTTGGTTTGTTGGTTTGTTGGCTTGTTGGCTTGTTGGTTTGTTGGTTTGTTGGTTTGTTGGTTTGTTGGCTTGTTGATTTGTTGGTTTGTTGGCTTGTTGGTTTGTTGGTTTGTTAGTTTGTTGGTTTGTTGGCTTGTTGGCTTGTTGGTTTGTTGGTTTGTTGGCTTGTTGGCTTGTTGGCTTGTTGGTTTGTTGGTTTGTTGGCTTGTTGGCTTGTTGCTTTGTAGGTTTGTTGGTTTGTTGGCTTGTTGGCTTGTTGGTTTGTTAGTTTGTTTGCTTTTTGGTTACTTGGTTTGTTGGTTTGTTGGTTTGTTGGCTTGTTGGTTTGTTGGCTTGTTGGCTTGTTGGTTTGTTGGTTAGTTCGTTTGTTGGTTTGTTAGTTTGTTGGTTTGTTGGCTTGTTGGCTTGTTGGTTTGTTGGTTTTTTGGTTTGTTGGTTTGTTGGTTTGTTGGTTTGTTGGTTTTTGGGTTTGTTGGTTTATTTGTTTGTTGGTTTGTTGGCTTGTTGGTTTGTTGGTTTGTTGGTTTGTTGGCTTGTTGGTTTGTTGGTTTGTTGGCTTGTTGGCTTGTTGGTTTATTGGTTTGTTGGCTTGTTGGTTACTTAGTTTGTTGGTTTGTTGGCATGTTGGTTTGTTGGTTTGTTGGTTTGTTGGCTTGTTGGTTTGTTGGTTTGTTGGCTTGTTGGCTTGTTGGTTTGTTGGTTTGTTGGCTTGTTGTTTTATTGGTTTGTTGGCTTGTTGGTTTGCTGGTTTGTTGGTTTGTTGGCTTGTTGGCTTGTTGGCTTGTTGGCTTGTTGGCTTGTTGGTTTGTTGGTTTGTTGGCTTGTTGGCTTGTTGGTTTGTTGGTTTGTTGGTTTTTTGGTTTGTTGGTTTGTTGGTTTGTTGGCATGTTGGTTTGTTGGTTTGTTGGTTTGTTGGTTTATTTGTTTGTTGGTTTTTTGGCTTGTTGGTTTGTTGGTTTGTTGGCATGTTGGCTTGTTGGTTTGTTGGTTTGTTGGTTTTTTGGTTTGTTGGTTTGTTGGTTTGTTGGTTTGTTGGTTTGTTGGTTTGTTGGTTTGTTGGTTTGTTGGCTTGTTGGTTTGTTGGTTTGTTGGTTTGTTGGTTTGTTGGCTTGTTGGTTTGTTGGTTTGTTGGCTTGTTCGTTTGTTGGTTTGTTGGTTTGTTGGTTTGTTGGTTTGTTGGCTTGTTGGCTTTTTGGCTTGTTGGTTTGTTGGTTTGTTGGCTTGTTGGTTCGTTGGTTTGTTGGTTTGTTAGTTTGTTGGCTTTTTGGTTACTTGGTTTGTTGGTTTGTTGGTTTGTTGGCTTGTTGGTTTGTTGGCTTGTTGGTTTGTTGGTTTGTTGGTTTGTTGGTTTGTTGGTTTGTTGGCTTGTTGGCTTGTTGGTTTGTTGGTTTGTTGGCTTGTTGGCTTGTTGGTTTGTTGGTTTGTTGGCTTGTTGTTTTGTTGGTTTGTTGGCTTGTTGGTTTGCTGGTTTGTTGGTTTGTTGGCTTGTTGGCTTGTTGGCTTGTTGGCTTGTTGGCTTGTTGGTTTGTTGGTTTGTTGGCTTGTTGGCTTGTTGGTTTGTTGGTTTGTTGGTTTTTTGGTTTGTTGGTTTGTTGGTTTGTTGGCATGTTGGTTTGTTGGTTTGTTGATTTGTTGGTTTATTTGTTTGTTGGTTTTTTGGCTTGTTGGTTTGTTGGTATGTTGGCATGTTGGCTTGTTGGTTTGTTGGTTTGTTGGTTTGTTGGTTTCTTGGTTTGTTGGTTTGTTGGCTTGTTGGTTTGTTGGTTTGTTGGTTTTTTGGCTTGTTGGTTTGTTGGTTTGTTGGCTTGTTCGTTTGTTGGTTTGTTGGTTTGTTGGTTTGTTGGTTTGTTGGCTTGTTGGCTTGTTGGCTTGTTGGTTTGTTGGCTTGTTGGCTTGTTGCTTTGTTGGTTTGTTAGTTTGTTGGCTTGTTGGCTTGTTGGTTTGTTAGTTTGTTGGTTTTTTGGTTACTTGGTTTGTTGGTTTGTTGGTTTGTTGGCTTGTTGGTTTGTTGGCTTGTTGGTTTGTTGGTTTGTTGGTTTGTTGGCTTGTTGGCTTATTGGTTTGTTGGTTTGTTGGCTTGTTAGTTGGTTGGTTTGTTGGCTTGTTGGTTTGTTGGTTTGTTGGCTTATTGGCTTGTTGGTTTGTTGGTTTGTTGGCTTGTTGATTACTTAGTTTGTTGGTTTGTTGGTTTGTTGGTTTGTTGGTTTGTTGGCTTGTTGGCTTGTTGGTTTGTTGGTTAATTCGTTTGTTGGTTTGTTAGTTTGTTGGTTTGTTGGCTTGTTGGCTTGTTGGTTTGTTGGTTTTTTGGTTTGTTGGTTTGTTGGTTTGTTGGTTTGTTGGTTTATTTGTTTGTTGGTTTTTTGGCTTGTTGGTTTGTTGGTTTGTTGGTTTGTTGGCTTGTTGGTTTGTTGGTTTGTTGGCTTGTTGGCTTGTTGGTTTGTTGGTTTGTTGGTTTGTTGGCTTGTTGGTTACTTAGTTTGTTGGTTTGTTGGCATGTTGGTTTGTTGGTTTGTTGGTTTGTTGGCTTGTTGGTTTGTTGGTTTGTTGGCTTGTTGGCTTGTTGGTTTGTTGGTTTGTTGGTTTGTTGGTTTATTGGGTTGTTGGTTTGTTGGTTTGTTGGCTTGTTGGTTTGTTGGTTTGTTGGTTTGTTGGCTTGTTGGCTTGTTGGTTTGTTGGTTTGTTGGCTTGTTGGTTCGTGGTTTGTTGGCTTGTTGGTTTGTTGCTTTGTTGGTTTTTTGGTTTATTGGCTTGCTGGCTTGTTGGTTTGTTAGTTTGTTGGCTTTTTGGTTACTTGGTTTGTTGGTTTGTTAATTTCTTCGTTTGTTGGTGTGTTGGTTAATTATTTTGTTGGTTTGTAGGTTTGTTGGCTTGTTGGTTTGTTGGTTTGTTGGTTTGTTGGTTTGTTGGTTTGTTCGTTTGATGGTTTGTTTGTTTGTTGGTTTGTTGGTTTGTTCGTTTGTTGGTTTGCTGGTTAATTATTTTGTTGGTTTGTTGGTTTGTTGGCTTGTTGGCTTGTTGGTTTGTTGGTTTTTTGGTTTGTTGGTTTGTTGGTTTGTTGGTTTGTTGGTTTGTTGGTTTATTTGTTTGTTGGTTTGTTGGCTTGTTGGTTTGTTGGTTTGTTGGTCTGTTGGCTTGTTGGTTTGTTGGTTTGTTAGTTTGTTGGTTTGTTGGCTTGTTGGTTTGTTGGTTTGTTGGCTTGTTGGTTTGTTGGTTTGTTGGTTTGTTGGTTTGTTGGTTTGTTCGTTTGTTGGTTTGTTGGCTTGTTGGTTTGTTGGTTTGTTGGTTTGTTGGCTTGTTGGTTTGTTGGCTTGTTGGTTTGTTGGTTTGTTGGTTTGTTGGTTTGTTGGTTTGTTGGCTTGTTGGCTTGTTGGTTTGTTGGTTTGTTGGCTTGTTGGCTTGTTGGTTTGTTGGTTTGTTGGCTTGTTGTTTTGTTGGTTTGTTGGCTTGTTGGTTTGCTGGTTTGTTGGTTTGTTGGCTTGTTGGCTTGTTGGCTTGTTGGCTTGTTGGCTTGTTGGTTTGTTGGTTTGTTGGCTTGTTGGCTTGTTGGTTTGTTGGTTTGTTGGTTTTTTGGTTTGTTGGTTTGTTGGTTTGTTGGCATGTTGGTTTGTTGGTTTGTTGATTTGTTGGTTTATTTGTTTGTTGGTTTTTTGGCTTGTTGGTTTGTTGGTTTGTTGGCATGTTGGCTTGTTGGTTTGTTGGTTTGCTGGTTTGTTGGTTTCTTGGTTTGTTGGTTTGTTGGCTTGTTGGTTTGTTGGTTTGTTGGTTTTTTGGCTTGTTGGTTTGTTGGTTTGTTGGCTTGTTCGTTTGTTGGTTTGTTGGTTTGTTGGTTTGTTGGTTTGTTGGCTTGTTGGCTTGTTGGCTTGTTGGTTTGTTGGCTTGTTGGCTTGTTGCTTTGTTGGTTTGTTAGTTTGTTGGCTTGTTGGCTTGTTGGTTTGTTAGTTTGTTGGTTTTTTGGTTACTTGGTTTGTTGGTTTGTTGGTTTGTTGGCTTGTTGGTTTGTTGGCTTGTTGGTTTGTTGGTTTGTTGGTTTGTTGGCTTGTTGGCTTATTGGTTTGTTGGTTTGTTGGCTTGTTAGTTGGTTGGTTTGTTGGCTTGTTGGTTTGTTGGTTTGTTGGCTTATTGGCTTGTTGGATTGTTGGTTTGTTGGCTTGTTGATTACTTAGTTTGTTGGTTTGTTGGTTTGTTGGTTTGTTGGTTTGTTGGCTTGTTGGCTTGTTGGTTTGTTGGTTAATTCGTTTGTTGGTTTGTTAGTTTGTTGGTTTGTTGGCTTGTTGGCTTATTGGTTTGTTGGTTTTTTGGTTTGTTGGTTTGTTGGTTTGTTGGTTTGTTGGTTTATTTGTTTGTTGGTTTTTTGGCTTGTTGGTTTGTTGGTTTGTTGGTTTGTTGGCTTGTTGGTTTGTTGGTTTGTTGGCTTGTTGGCTTGTTGGTTTGTTGGTTTGTTGGTTTGTTGGCTTGTTGGTTACTTAGTTTGTTGGTTTGTTGGCATGTTGGTTTTTTGGTTTGTTGGTTTGTTGGCTTGTTGGTTTGTTGGTTTGTTGGCTTGTTGGCTTGTTGGTTTGTTGGTTTGTTGGTTTGTTGGTTTATTGGGTTGTTGGTTTGTTGGTTTGTTGGCTTGTTGGTTTGTTGGTTTGTTGGTTTGTTGGCTTGTTGGCTTGTTGGTTTGTTGGTTTGTTGGCTTGTTGGTTCGTGGTTTGTTGGCTTGTTGGTTTGTTGCTTTGTTGGTTTTTTGGTTTATTGGCTTGCTGGCTTGTTGGTTTGTTAGTTTGTTGGCTTTTTGGTTACTTGGTTTGTTGGTTTGTTAATTTCTTCGTTTGTTGGTTTGTTGGTTAATTATTTTGTTGGTTTGTAGGTTTGTTGGCTTGTTGGTTTGTTGGTTTGTTGGTTTGTTGGTTTGTTGGTTTGTTCGTTTGATGGTTTGTTTGTTTGTTGGTTTGTTGGTTTGTTCGTTTGTTGGTTTGCTGGTTAATTATTTTGTTGGTTTGTTGGTTTGTTGGCTTGTTGGCTTGTTGGTTTGTTGGTTTTTTGGTTTGTTGGTTTGTTGGTTTGTTGGTTTGTTGGTTTGTTGGTTTATTTGTTTGTTGGTTTGTTGGCTTGTTGGTTTGTTGGTTTGTTGGTCTGTTGGCTTGTTGGTTTGTTGGTTTATTAGTTTGTTGGTTTGTTGGCTTGTTGGTTTGTTGGTTTGTTGGCTTGTTGGTTTGTTGGTTTGTTGGTTTGTTGGTTTGTTGGTTTGTTGGTTTGTTGGTTTGTTGGTTTGTTGGTTTGTTGGTTTGTTGGCTTGTTGGCTTGTTGGTTTGTTGGTTTGTTGGCTTGTTGGCTTGTTGCTTTGTTGGTTTGTTGGTTTGTTGGTTTGTTGGCTTGTTGGTTTGTTGGTTTGTTGGCTTGTTGGTTTGTTGGTTTGTAGGTTTGTTGGCTTGTTGGTTTGTTGGTTTGTTGGTTTGTTGGTTTGTTGGTTTGTTCGTTTGATGGTTTGTTTGTTTGTTGGTTTGTTGGTTTGTTCGTTTGTTGGTTTGTTGGTTAATTATTTTGTTGGTTTGTTGGTTTGTTGGTTTGTTGGCTTGTTGGCTTGTTGGTTTGTTGGTTTTTTGGTTTGTTGGTTTGTTGGTTTGTTGGTTTGTTGGTTTGTTGGTTTATTTGTTTGTTGGTTTGTTGGCTTGTTGGTTTGTTGGTTTGTTGGTCTGTTGGCTTGTTGGTTTGTTGGTTTGTTAGTTTGTTGGTTTGTTGGCTTGTTGGTTTGTTGGTTTGTTGGCTTGTTGGTTTGTTGGTTTGTTGGTTTGTTGGTTTGTTGGTTTGTTGGTTTGTTGGTTTGTTGGCTTGTTGGCTTGTTGGTTTGTTGGTTTGTTGGCTTGTTGGTTTGTTGGTTTGTTGGCTTGTTGGCTTGTTGCTTTGTTGGTTTGTTGGTTTGTTGGTTTGTTGGTTTGTTGGTTTGTTGGTTTGTTGGTTTGTTGGCTTGTTGGTTTGTTGGTTTGTTGGTTTTTTGGTTTGTTGGTTTGTTGGTTTGTTGTTTTTGTTGGTTTGTTGGTTTGTTAGTTTGTTGGCTTTTTGGTTACTTGGTTTGTTGGTTTGTTGGTTTGTTGGCTTGTTGGTTTGTTGGCTTGTTGGTTTGTTGGTTTGTTGGTTTGTTGGTTTGTTGGCTTGTTGGTTTGTTGGTTTGTTGGCTTGTTGGCTTGTTGGTTTGTTGGTTTGTTGGCTTGTTGGTTTGTTGGTTTGTTGGCTTGTTGGCTTGTTGCTTTGTTGGTTTGTTAGTTTGTTGGCTTGCTGGCTTGTTGGTTTGCTAGTTTGTTGGTTTTTTGGTTACTTATTTTGTTGGTTTGTTGGTTTGTTAGCTTGTTGGTTTGTTGGCTTGTTGGTTTGTTGGTTTGTTGGTTTGTTGGCTTGTTGGCTTGTTGGTTTGTTGGTTTGTTGGCTTGTTAGTTTGTTGGATTGTTGGCTTGTTGGTTTGTTGGTTTGTTGGCTTATTGGCTTGTTGGTTTGTTGGTTTGTTGGCTTGTTGATTACTTAGTTTGTTGGTTTGTTGGTTTGTTGGTTTGTTGGCTTGTTGGCTTGTTGGTTTATTGGTTAATTCGTTTGTTGGTTTGTTAGTTTGTTGGTTTGTTGGCTTGTTGGCTTGTTGGTTTGTTGGTTTTTTGGTTTGTTGGTTTGTTGGTTTGTTGGTTTGTTGGTTTGTTGGTTTATTTGTTTGTTGGTTTGTTGGCTTGTTGGTTTGTTGGTTTGTTGTTTTGTTGGCTTGTTGGTTTGTTGGTTTGTTGGCTTGTTGGCTTGTTGGTTTGTTTGTTTGTTGGTTTGTTGGCTTGTTGGTTACTTAGTTTGTTGGTTTGTTGGCATGTTGGTTTGTTGGTTTGTTGGTTTGTTGGCTTGTTGGTTTGTTGGTTTGTTGGTTTGTTGGCTTGTTGGTTTGTTGGTTTGTTGGTTTGTTGGTTTATTGGGTTGTTGGTTAGTTGGTTTGTTGGCTTGTTGGTTTGTTGGTTTGTTGGCTTGTTGGCTTGTTGGTTTGTTGGTTTGTTGGCTTGTTGGTTCGTGGTTTGTTGGCTTGTTAGTTTGTTGCTTTGTTGGTTTGTTGGTTTATTGGCTTGCTGGCTTGTTGGTTTGTTAGTTTGTTGGCTTTTTGGTTACTTGGTTTGTTGGTTTGTTGGTTTGTTCTTTTGTTGGTTTGTTGGTTAATTATTTTGTTGGTTTGTAGGTTTGTTGGCTTGTTGGTTTGTTGGTTTGTTGGTTTGTTGGTTTGTTGGTTTGTTCGTTTGATGGTTTGTTTGTTTGTTGGTTTGTTGGTTTGTTGGTTTGTTGGTTTGTTGGCTTGTTGGCTTGTTGGTTTATTGGTTTGTTGGTTTGTTGGTTTGTTGGGTTGTTGGGTTGTTGGTTTGTTGGCTTGTTGGTTTGTTGGTTTGTTGGTTTGTTGGCTTGTTGGCTTGTTGGTTTGTTGGTTTGTTGGCTTGTTTGGTTTGTGGTTTGTTGGCTTGTTGGTTTGTTGCTTTGTTGGTTTGTTGGTTTGTTGGCTTGTTGGCTTGTTGGTTTGTTAGTTTGTTGGCTTTTTGGTTACTTGGTTTGTTAGTTTGTTGGTTTGTTCGTTTGTTGGTTTGTTGGTTAATTGGTTTGTTGGTTTGTAGGTTTGTTGGCTTGTTGGTTTGTTGGTTTGTTGGCTTGTTGGCTTGTTGGTTTGTTGGTTTGTTGGTTTGTTGGCTTGTTAGTTTGTTGGTTTGTTGGCTTGTTGGCTTGTTCCTTTGTTGGTTTGTTGGCTGTTTGGCTTGTTGGTTTGTTAGTTTGTTTGCTTTTTGGTTACTTGGTTTGTTGGTTTGTTGGTTTGTTGGCTTGTTGGTTTGTTGGCTTGTTGACTTGTTGGTTTGTTGGTTAGTTCGTTTGTTGGTTTGTTAGTTTGTTGGTTTGTTGGCTTGTTGGCTTGTTGGTTTGTTGGTTGGTTCGTTTGTTGGTTTGTTAGTTTGTTGGTTTGTTGGTTTGTTGGCTTGTTGGTTTGTTGGCTTGTTGACTTGTTGGTTTGTTGGTTAGTTCGTTTGTTGGTTTGTTAGTTTGTTGGTTTGTTGGCTTGTTGGCTTGTTGGTTTGTTGGTTGGTTCGTTTGTTGGTTTGTTAGTTTGTTGGTTTGTTGGCTTGTTGGCTTGTTGGTTTGTTGGTTGGTTCGTTTGTTGGTTTGTTAGTTTGTTGGTTTGTTGACTTGTTGGCTTGTTGGTTTGTTGGTTTTTTGGTTTGTTGGTTTGTTGGTTTGTTGGTTTGTTGATTTGTTGGTTTATTTGTTTGTTGGTTTGTTGGCTTTTTGGTTTGTTGGTTTGTTGGTTTGTTGGCTTTGTTGGTTTGTTGGTTTCTTGGCTTGTTGGCTTGTTGGTTTGTTGGTTTGTTGGCTTGTTGGTTACTTAGCTTGTTGGTTTTTTGGTTTGTTGGTTTATTTGTTTGTTGGTTTGTTGGCTTGTTGGTTTGTTGGTTTGTTGGTTTGTTGGCTTGTTGGTTTGTTGGTTTGTTGGTTTGTTGGCTGGTTGGCTTGTTGGTTTATTGGTTTGTTGGCTTGTTGGTTACTTAGTTTGCTGGTTTGTTGGCATGTTGGTTTGTTGGTTTGTTGGTTTGTTGGCTTGTTGGTTTGTTGGTTTGTTGGCTTGTTGGCTTGTTGGTTTGTTGGTTTGTTGGCTTGTTGGTTTGTTGGTTTGTTGGCTAGTTGGTTTGTTGGTTTGTTGGTTTGTTGGTTTTTTGGTTTGTTGGTTTGTTGGTTTGTTGGTTTGTTGGTTTGTTGGTTTGTTGGTTTAATTGTTTGTTGGTTTTTTGGCTTGTTGGTTTGTTGGTTTGTTGGCTTGTTGGCTTGATGGTTTGTTGGTTTGTTGGTTTGTTGGCTTGTTGGTTTGTTGCTTTGTTGGTTTGTTGGTTTGTTGGCTTGTTGGCTTGTTGGTTTGTTAGTTTGTTGGCTTTTTGGTTACTTGGTTTGTAAGTTTGTTGGTTTGTTCGTTTGTTGGTTTGTTGGTTAATTGGTTTGTTGGTTTGTAGGTTTGTTGGCTTGTTGGTTTGTTGGTTTGTTGGCTTGTTGGCTTGTTGGTTTGTTGGTTTGTTGGTTTGTTGGCTTGTTAGTTTGTTGGTTTGTTGGCTTGTTGGCTTGTTCCTTTGTTGGTTTGTTGGCTGGTTGGCTTGTTGGTTTGTTAGTTTGTTTGCTTTTTGGTTACTTGGTTTGTTGGTTTGTTGGTTTGTTGGCTTGTTGGTTTGTTGGCTTGTTGACTTGTTGGTTTGTTGGTTAGTTCGTTTGTTGGTTTGTTAGTTTGTTGGTTTGTTGGCTTGTTGGCTTGTTGGTTTGTTGGTTGGTTCGTTTGTTGGTTTGTTAGTTTGTTGGTTTGTTGGTTTGTTGGCTTGTTGGTTTGTTGGCTTGTTGACTTGTTGGTTTGTTGGTTAGTTCGTTTGTTGGTTTGTTAGTTTGTTGGTTTGTTGGCTTGTTGGCTTGTTGGTTTGTTGGTTGGTTCGTTTGTTGGTTTGTTAGTTTGTTGGTTTGTTGGCTTGTTGGCTTGTTGGTTTGTTGGTTGGTTCGTTTGTTGGTTTGTTAGTTTGTTGGTTTGTTGACTTGTTGGCTTGTTGGTTTGTTGGTTTGTTGGCTTGTTGGTTTGTTGGTTTGTTGGCTTGTTGGCTTGTTGCTTTGTTGGTTTGTTGGTTTGTTGGTTTGTTGGTTTGTTGGTTTGTTGGTTTGTTGGTTTGTTGGCTTGTTGGTTTGTTGGTTTGTTGGTTTTTTGGTTTGTTGGTTTGTTGGTTTGTTGTTTTTGTTGGTTTGTTGGTTTGTTAGTTTGTTGGCTTTTTGGTTACTTGGTTTGTTGGTTTGTTGGTTTGTTGGCTTGTTGGTTTGTTGGCTTGTTGGTTTGTTGGTTTGTTGGTTTGTTGGTTTGTTGGCTTGTTGGTTTGTTGGTTTGTTGGCTTGTTGGCTTGTTGGTTTGTTGGTTTGTTGGCTTGTTGGTTTGTTGGTTTGTTGGCTTGTTGGCTTGTTGCTTTGTTGGTTTGTTAGTTTGTTGGCTTGCTGGCTTGTTGGTTTGTTAGTTTGTTGGTTTTTTGGTTACTTATTTTGTTGGTTTGTTGGTTTGTTGGCTTGTTGGTTTGTTGGCTTGTTGGTTTGTTGGTTTGTTGGTTTGTTGGCTTGTTGGCTTGTTGGTTTGTTGGTTTGTTGGCTTGTTAGTTTGTTGGATTGTTGGCTTGTTGGTTTGTTGGTTTGTTGGCTTATTGGCTTGTTGGTTTGTTGGTTTGTTGGCTTGTTGATTACTTAGTTTGTTGGTTTGTTGGTTTGTTGGTTTGTTGGCTTGTTGGCTTGTTGGTTTATTGGTTAATTCGTTTGTTGGTTTGTTAGTTTGTTGGTTTGTTGGCTTGTTGGCTTGTTGGTTTGTTGGTTTTTTGGTTTGTTGGTTTGTTGGTTTGTTGGTTTGTTGGTTTGTTGGTTTATTTGTTTGTTGGTTTGTTTGCTTGTTGGTTTGTTGGTTTGTTGTTTTGTTGGCTTGTTGGTTTGTTGGTTTGTTGGCTTGTTGGCTTGTTGGTTTGTTTGTTTGTTGGTTTGTTGGCTTGTTGGTTACTTAGTTTGTTGGTTTGTTGGCATGTTGGTTTGTTGGTTTGTTGGTTTGTTGGCTTGTTGGTTTGTTGGTTTGTTGGTTGGTTGGCTTGTTGGTTTGTTGGTTTGTTGGTTTGTTGGTTTATTGGGTTGTTGGTTTGTTGGTTTGTTGGCTTGTTGGTTTGTTGGTTTGTTGGCTTGTTGGCTTGTTGGTTTGTTGGTTTGTTGGCTTGTTGGTTCGTGGTTTGTTGGCTTGTTAGTTTGTTGCTTTGTTGGTTTGTTGGTTTATTGGCTTGCTGGCTTGTTGGTTTGTTAGTTTGTTGGCTTTTTGGTTACTTGGTTTGTTGGTTTGTTGGTTTGTTCTTTTGTTGGTTTGTTGGTTAATTATTTTGTTGGTTTGTAGGTTTGTTGGCTTGTTGGTTTGTTGGTTTGTTGGTTTGTTGGTTTGTTGGTTTGTTCGTTTGATGGTTTGTTTGTTTGTTGGTTTGTTGGTTTGTTGGTTTGTTGGTTTGTTGGCTTGTTGGCTTGTTGGTTTATTGGTTTGTTGGTTTGTTGGTTTGTTGGGTTGTTGGGTTGTTGGTTTGTTGGCTTGTTGGTTTGTTGGTTTGTTGGTTTGTTGGCTTGTTGGCTTGTTGGTTTGTTGGTTTGTTGGCTTGTTTGGTTTGTGGTTTGTTGGCTTGTTGGTTTGTTGCTTTGTTGGTTTGTTGGTTTGTTGGCTTGTTGGCTTGTTGGTTTGTTAGTTTGTTGGCTTTTTGGTTACTTGGTTTGTTAGTTTGTTGGTTTGTTCGTTTGTTGGTTTGTTGGTTAATTGGTTTGTTGGTTTGTAGGTTTGTTGGCTTGTTGGTTTGTTGGTTTGTTGGCTTGTTCGCTTGTTGGTTTGTTGGTTTGTTGGTTTGTTGGCTTGTTAGTTTGTTGGTTTGTTGGCTTGTTGGCTTGTTCCTTTGTTGGTTTGTTGGCTGGTTGGCTTGTTGGTTTGTTAGTTTGTTTGCTTTTTGGCTACTTGGTTTGTTGGTTTGTTGGTTTGTTGGCTTGTTGGTTTGTTGGCTTGTTGACTTGTTGGTTTGTTGGTTAGTTCGTTTGTTGGTTTGTTAGTTTGTTGGTTTGTTGGCTTGTTGGCTTGTTGGTTTGTTGGTTGGTTCGTTTGTTGGTTTGTTAGTTTGTTGGTTTGTTGGTTTGTTGGCTTGTTGGTTTGTTGGCTTGTTGACTTGTTGGTTTGTTGGTTAGTTCGTTTGTTGGTTTGTTAGTTTGTTGGTTTGTTGGCTTGTTGGCTTGTTGGTTTGTTGGTTGGTTCGTTTGTTGGTTTGTTAGTTTGTTGGTTTGTTGGCTTGTTGGCTTGTTGGTTTGTTGGTTGGTTCGTTTGTTGGTTTGTTAGTTTGTTGGTTTGTTGACTTGTTGGCTTGTTGGTTTGTTGGTTTTTTGGTTTGTTGGTTTGTTGGTTTGTTGGTTTGTTGATTTGTTGGTTTATTTGTTTGTTGGTTTGTTGGCTTTTTGGTTTGTTGGTTTGTTGGTTTGTTGGCTTGTTGGTTTATTGGTTAATTCGTTTGTTGGTTTGTTAGTTTGTTGGTTTGTTGGCTTGTTGGCTTGTTGGTTTGTTGGTTTTTTGGTTTGTTGGTTTGTTGGTTTGTTGGTTTGTTGGTTTGTTGGTTTATTTGTTTGTTGGTTTGTTTGCTTGTTGGTTTGTTGGTTTGTTGTTTTGTTGGCTTGTTGGTTTGTTGGTTTGTTGGCTTGTTGGCTTGTTGGTTTGTTTGTTTGTTGGTTTGTTGGCTTGTTGGTTACTTAGTTTGTTGGTTTGTTGGCATGTTGGTTTGTTGGTTTGTTGGCTTGTTGGTTTGTTGGTTTGTTGGTTTGTTGGCTTGTTGGTTTGTTGGTTTGTTGGTTTGTTGGTTTATTGGGTTGTTGGTTTGTTGGTTTGTTGGCTTGTTGGTTTGTTGGTTTGTTGGCTTGTTGGCTTGTTGGTTTGTTGGTTTGTTGGCTTGTTGGTTCGTGGTTTGTTGGCTTGTTAGTTTGTTGCTTTGTTGGTTTGTTGGTTTATTGGCTTGCTGGCTTGTTGGTTTGTTAGTTTGTTGGCTTTTTGGTTACTTGGTTTGTTGGTTTGTTGGTTTGTTCTTTTGTTGGTTTGTTGGTTAATTATTTTGTTGGTTTGTAGGTTTGTTGGCTTGTTGGTTTGTTGGTTTGTTGGTTTGTTGGTTTGTTGGTTTGTTCGTTTGATGGTTTGTTTGTTTGTTGGTTTGTTGGTTTGTTGGTTTGTTGGTTTGTTGGCTTGTTGGCTTGTTGGTTTATTGGTTTGTTGGTTTGTTGGTTTGTTGGGTTGTTGGGTTGTTGGTTTGTTGGCTTGTTGGTTTGTTGGTTTGTTGGTTTGTTGGCTTGTTGGCTTGTTGGTTTGTTGGTTTGTTGGCTTGTTTGGTTTGTGGTTTGTTGGCTTGTTGGTTTGTTTGTTTGTTGGTTTGTTGGTTTGTTGGCTTGTTGGCTTGTTGGTTTGTTAGTTTGTTGGCTTTTTGGTTACTTAGTTTGTTAGTTTGTTGGTTTGTTCGTTTGTTGGTTTGTTGGTTAATTGGTTTGTTGGTTTGTAGGTTTGTTGGCTTGTTGGTTTGTTGGTTTGTTGGCTTGTTGGCTTGTTGGTTTGTTGGTTTGTTGGTTTGTTGGCTTGTTAGTTTGTTGGTTTGTTGGCTTGTTGGCTTGTTCCTTTGTTGGTTTGTTGGCTGGTTGGCTTGTTGGTTTGTTAGTTTGTTTGCTTTTTGGCTACTTGGTTTGTTGGTTTGTTGGTTTGTTGGCTTGTTGGTTTGTTGGCTTGTTGACTTGTTGGTTTGTTGGTTAGTTCGTTTGTTGGTTTGTTAGTTTGTTGGTTTGTTGGCTTGTTGGCTTGTTGGTTTGTTGGTTGGTTCGTTTGTTGGTTTGTTAGTTTGTTGGTTTGTTGGTTTGTTGGCTTGTTGGTTTGTTGGCTTGTTGACTTGTTGGTTTGTTGGTTAGTTCGTTTGTTGGTTTGTTAGTTTGTTGGTTTGTTGGCTTGTTGGCTTGTTGGTTTGTTGGTTGGTTCGTTTGTTGGTTTGTTAGTTTGTTGGTTTGTTGGCTTGTTGGCTTGTTGGTTTGTTGGTTGGTTCGTTTGTTGGTTTGTTAGTTTGTTGGTTTGTTGACTTGTTGGCTTGTTGGTTTGTTGGTTTTTTGGTTTGTTGGTTTGTTGGTTTGTTGGTTTGTTGATTTGTTGGTTTATTTGTTTGTTGGTTTGTTGGCTTTTTGGTTTGTTGGTTTGTTGGTTTGTTGGCTTGTTGGTTTGTTGGTTTCTTGGCTTGTTGGCTTGTTGGTTTGTTGGTTTGTTGGCTTGTTGGTTACTTAGCTTGTTGGTTTTTTGTTTGTTGGTTTATTTGTTTGTTGGTTTGTTGGCTTGTTGGTTTGTTGGTTTGTTGGTTTGTTGGCTTGTTGGTTTGTTGGTTTGTTGGTTTGTTGGCTGGTTGGTTTGTTGGTTTATTGGTTTGTTGGCTTGTTGGTTACTTAGTTTGCTGGTTTGTTGGCATGTTGGTTTGTTGGTTTGTTGGTTTGTTGGCTTGTTGGTTTGTTGGTTTGTTGGCTTGTTGGCTTGTTGGTTTGTTGGTTTGTTGGCTTGTTGGTTTGTTGGTTTGTTGGTTTGTTGGCTTGTTGGTTCGTGGTTTGTTGGCTTGTTGGTTTGTTGCTTTGTTGGTTTGTTGGTTTATTGGCTTGCTGGCTTGTTGGTTTGTTAGTTTGTTGGCTTTTTGGTTACTTGGTTTGTTGGTTTGTTGGTTTCTTCGTTTGTTGGTTTTATGGTTAATTATTTTGTTGGTTTGTAGGTTTGTTGGCTTGTTGGTTTGTTGGTTTGTTGGTTTGTTGGTTTGTTGGTTTGTTTGTTTGATGGTTTGTTTGTTTGTTGGTTTGTTGGTTTGTTCGTTTGTTGGTTTGTTGGTTAATTATTTTGTTGGTTTGTTGGTTTGTTGGTTTGTTGGCTTGTTGGCTTGTTGGTTTGTTGGTTTTTTGGTTTGTTGGTTTGTTGGTTTGTTGGTTTGTTGGTTTGTTGGTTTATTTGTTTGTTGGTTTGTTGGCTTGTTGGTTTGTTGGTTTGTTGGTCTGTTGGCTTGTTGGCTTGTTGGCTTGTTGGCTTGTTGGCTTGTTGGTTTGTTGGTTTGTTGGCTTGTTGGCTAGTTGGTTTGTTGGTTTGTTGGTTTGTTGGTTTTTTGGTTTGTTGGTTTGTTGGTTTGTTGGTTTGTTGGTTTGTTGGTTTGTTGGTTTATTTGTTTGTTGGTTTTTTGGCTTGTTGGTTTGTTGGTTTGTTGGCTTGTTGGCTTGATGGTTTGTTGGTTTGTTGGTTTGTTGGCTTGTTGGTTTGTTGGTTTGTTGGCTTATTGGCTTGTTGGTTTGTTGGTTTGTTGGCTTGTTGATTACTTAGTTTGTTGGTTTGTTGGTTTGTTGGTTTGTTGGTTTGTTGGCTCCTTGGCTTGTTGGTTTGTTGGTTAATTCGTTTGTTGATTTGTTAGTTTGTTGGTTTGTTGACTTGTTGGCTTGTTGGTTTGTTGGTTTTTTGGTTTGTTGGTTTGTTGGTTTGTTGGTTTGTTGGTTTGTTAATTTGTTGGTTTATTTGTTTGTTGGTTTGTTGGCTTTTTGGTTTGTTGGTTTGTTGGTTTGTTGGCTTGTTGGTTTGTTGGTTTCTTGGCTTGTTGGCTTGTTGGTTTGTTGGTTTGTTGGCTTGTTGGTTACTTAGCTTGTTGGTTTGTTGGCATGTTGGTTTGTTGGTTTGTTGGTTTGTTGGTTTGTTGGCTTGTTGGTTTGTTGGTTTGTTGGCTTGTTGGCTTGTTGGTTTGTTGGTTTGTTGGTTTGTTGGTTTATTGGGTTGTTGGTTTGTTGGTTTGTTGGCTTGTTGGTTTGTTGGTTTGTTGGTTTGTTGGCTTGTTGGCTTGTTGGTTTGTTGGTTTGTTGGCTTGTTGGTTTGTGTTTTTTTGGCTTGTTTGTTTGTTGCTTTGTTGGTTTGTTGGTTTATTGGCTTGCTGGCTTGTAGGTTTGTTAGTTTGTTGGCTTTTTGGTTACTTGGTTTGTTGGTTTGTTGGTTTGTTCGTTTGTTGGTTTGTTGGTTAATTATTTTGTTGGTTTGTAGGTTCGTTGGTTTGTTGGTTTGTTGGTTTGTTGGTTTGTTGGTTTGTTGGTTTGTTGGTTTGTTGGTTTGTTCGTTTGATGGTTTGTTTGTTTGTTGGTTTGTTGGCTTGTTGGTTTGTTGGTTTGTTGGCTTGTTGGCTTGTTGGTTTGTTGGTTTGTTGGTTTGTTGGTTTGTTGGGTTGTTGGTTTGTTGGTTTGTTGGCTTGTTGGTTTGTTGGTTTGTTGGTTTGTTGGCTTGTTGGCTTGTTGGTTTGTTGGTTTGTTGGTTTGTTGGCTTGTTGGTTTGTGGTTTGTTGGCTTGTTGGTTTGTTGCTTTGTTGGTTTGTTGGTATGTTGGCTTGTTGGCTTGTTGGTTTGTTAGTTTGTTGGCTTTTTGGTTACTTGGTTTGTTAGTTTGTTGGTTTGTTCGTTTGTTGGTTTGTTGGTTAATTGGTTTGTTGGTTTGTTGGTTTGTAGGTTTGTTGGCTTGTTGGTTTGTTGGTTTGTTGGCTTGTTGGCTTGTTGGTTTGTTGGTTTGTTGGCTTTTTGGTTTGTTGGTTTGTTGGTTTGTTGGTTTGTTGGTTTGTTGGTTTATTTGTTTGTTGGTTTGTTGGTTTGTTGGCTTGTTGGTTTGTTGGTTTGTTGGTTTGTTGGTTTGTTAGTTTGTTGGTTTTTTGGTTACTTGGTTTGTTGGTTTGTTGGTTTGTTGGCTTGTTGGTTTGTGGTTTGTTGGTTTGTTGGTTTGTTGGTTTGTTGGCTTGTTGGCTTGTTGGCTTGTTGGTTTGTTGGTTTGTTGGCTTGTTAGTTTGTTGGTTTGTTGGCTTGTTGGTTTGTTGGTTTGTTGGCTTATTGGGTTGTTGGTTTGTTGGTTTGTTGGCTTGTTGATTACTTAGTTTGTTGGTTTGTTGGTTTGTTGGTTTGTTGGTTTGTTGGCTTGTTGGCTTGTTGGTTTGTTGGTTAATTCGTTTGTTGGTTTGTTAGTTTGTTGGTTTGTTGGCTTGTTGGCTTGTTGGTTTGTTGGTTTGTTGGTTTTTTGGTTTGTTGGTTTGTTGGTTTGTTGGTTTGTTGGTTTATTTGTTTGTTGGTTTGTTGGCTTGTTGGTTTGTTGGTTTGTTGGTTGGTTGGCTTGTTGGTTTGTTGGTTTGTTGGCTTGTTGGCTTGTTGGTTTGTTGGTTACTTAGTTTGTTGGTTTGTTGGCATGTTGGTTTGTTGGTTTGTTGGTTTGTTGGCTTGTTGGTTTGTTGGTTTGTTAGCTAGTTGGCTTGTTGGTTTGTTGGTTTGTTGGTTTGTTGGTTTATTGGGTTGTTGGTTTGTTGGTTTGTTGGCTTGTTGGTTTGTTGGTTTGTTGGTTTGTTGGCTTGTTGGCTTGTTGGTTTGTTGGTTTGTTGGCTTGTTGGTTCGTGGTTTGTTGGCTTGTTGGTTTGTTGCTTTGTTGGTTTGTTGGTTTATTGGCTTGCTGGCTTGTTGGTTTGTTAGTTTGTTGGCTTTTTGGTTACTTGGTTTGTTGGTTTGTTGGTTTCTTCGTTTGTTGGTTTTATGGTTAATTATTTTGTTGGTTTGTAGGTTTGTTGGCTTGTTGGTTTGTTGGTTTGTTGGTTTGTTGGTTTGTTGGTTTGTTTGTTTGATGGTTTGTTTGTTTGTTGGTTTGTTGGTTTGTTCGTTTGTTGGTTTGTTGGTTAATTATTTTGTTGGTTTGTTGGTTTGTTGGCTTGTTGGCTTGTTGGTTTGTTGGTTTTTTGGTTTGTTGGTTTGTTGGTTTGTTGGTTTGTTGGTTTGTTGGTTTATTTGTTTGTTGGTTTGTTGGCTTGTTGGTTTGTTGGTTTGTTGGTCTGTTGGCTTGTTGGTTTGTTGGTTTGTTGGCTTGTTGGTTTGTTGGTTTGTTGGCTTGTTGGTTTGTTGGTTTGTTGGTTTGTTGGTTTGTTGGGTTGTTGGTTTGTTGGCTTGTTGGCTTGTTGGTTTGTTAGTTTGTTGGCTTGTTGGTTTGTTGGTTTGTTGGCTTGTTGGCTTGTTGGTTTGTTGGTTTGTTGGCTTGTTGGCTTGTTGGCTTGTTGGCTTGTTGGTTTATTGGTTTGTTGGCTTGTTGGCTTGTTGGTTTGTTGGTTTGTTGGTTTTTTGGTTTGTTGGTTTGTTGGTTTGTTGGTTTGTTGGTTTGTTGGTTTGTTGGTTTATTTGTTTGTTGGTTTTTTGGCTTGTTGGTTTGTTGGTTTGTTGGCTTGTTGGCTTGATGGTTTGTTGGTTTGTTGGTTTGTTGGCTTGTTGGATTGTTGGTTTGTGGGCTTATTGGCTTGTTGGTTTGTTGGTTTGTTGGCTTGTTGATTACTTAGTTTGTTGGTTTGTTGGTTTGTTGGTTTGTTGGTTTGTTGGCTCCTTGGCTTGTTGGTTTGTTGGTTAATTCGTTTGTTGGTTTGTTAGTTTGTTGGTTTGTTGGCTTGTTGGCTTGTTGGTTTGTTGGTTTTTCGGTTTGTTGGTTTGTTGGTTTGTTGGTTTGTTGGTTTGTTGGTTTGTTGGTTTATTTGTTTGTTGGTTTGTTTGCTTTTTGGTTTGTTGGTTTGTTGGTTTGTTGGCTTGTTGGTTTGTTGGTCTGTTGGCTTGTTGGCTTGTTGGTTTGTTGGTTTGTTGGCTTGTTGGTTACTTAGCTTGTTGGTTTGTTGGCATGTTGGTTTGTTGGTTTGTTGGTTTGTTGGCTTGTTGGTTTGTTGGTTTGTTGGCTTGTTGGCTTGTTGGTTTGTTGGTTTGTTGGTTTGCTGGTTTATTGGGTTGTTGGTTTGTTGGTTTGTTGGCTTGTTGGTTTGTTGGTTTGTTGGTTTGTTGGCTTGTTGGCTTGTTGGTTTGTTGGTTTGTTGGCTTGTTGGTTTGTGTTTTGTTGGCTTGTTGGTTTGTTGCTTTGTTGGTTTGTTGGTTTATTGGCTTGCTGGCTTGTTGGTTTGTTAGTTTGTTGGCTTTTTGGTTACTTGGTTTGTTGGTTTGTTGGTTTGTTCGTTTGTTGGTTTGTTGGTTAATTATTTTGTTGGTTTGTAGGTTTGTTGGTTTGTTGGTTTGTTGGTTTGTTGGTTTGTTGGTTTGTTGGTTTGTTGGTTTGTTGGTTTGTTCGTTTGATGGTTTGTTTGTTTGTTGGTTTGTTGGCTTGTTGGTTTGTTGGTTTTTTGGCTTGTTGGCTTGTTGGTTTGTTGGTTTGTTGGTTTGTTGGGTTGTTGGTTTGTTGGTTTGTTGGCTTGTTGGTTTGTTGGTTTGTTGGTTTGTTGGTTTGTTGGCTTGTTGGCTTGTTAGTTTGTTGGTTTGTTGGCTTGTTGGTTTGTGGTTTGTTGGCTTGTTGGTTTGTTGCTTTGTTGGTTTGTTGGTATGTTGGCTTGTTGGCTTGTTGGTTTGTTAGTTTGTTGGCTTTTTGGTTACTTGGTTTGTTAGTTTGTTGGTTTGTTCGTTTGTTGGTTTGTTGGTTAATTGGTTTGTTGGTTTGTTGGTTTGTAGGTTTATTGGCTTGTTGGTTTGTTGGTTTGTTGGCTTGTTGGCTTGTTGTTTTGTTGGTTTGTTGGCTTGTTGGTTTGTTGGTTTGTTGGCTTGTTGGCTTGTTCCTTTGTTGGTTTGTTGGTTTGTTGGCTTGTTGGCTTGTTGGTTTTTTGGTTTGTTGGTTTGTTGGTTTGTTGGTTTGTTGGTTTATTTGTTTGTTGGTTTGTTGGTTTGTTGGCTTGTTGGTTTGTTGGTTTGTTGGTTTGTTGGCTTGTTGGTTTGTTCGTTTGTTGGTTTGTTGGCTTGTTGGCTTGTTCCTTTGTTGGTTTGTTGGCTTGTTGGCTTGTTGGTTTTTTGGTTTGTTGGTTTGTTGGTTTGTTGGTTTGTTGGTTTATTTGTTTGTTGGTTTGTTGGTTTGTTGGCTTGTTGGTTTGTTGGTTTTTTGGTTACTTGGTTTGTTGGTTTGTTGGTTTGTTGGCTTGCTGGTTTGTTGGCTTGTTGGTTTGTTGGTTTATTGGTTTGTTGGCTTGTTGGCTTGTTGGTTTGTTGGTTTGTTGGCTTGTTAGTTTGTTGGTTTGTTGGCTTGTTGGCTTGTTGGTTTATTGGCTTATTGGCTTGTTGGTTTGTTTTTTTGTTGGCTTGTTGATTACTTAGTTTGTTGGTTTGTTGGTTTGTTGGTTTGTTGGTTTGTTGGCTTGTTGGCTTGTTGGTTTGTTGGTTAATTCGTTTGTTGGTTTGTTAGTTTGTTGGTTTGTTGGCTTGTTGGCTTGTTGGTTTGTTGGTTTTTTGGTTTGTTGGTTTGTTGGTTTGTTGGTTTGTTGGTTTATTTGTTTGTTGGTTTGTTGGTTTGTTGGCTTGTTGGTTTGTTGGTTTGTTGGTTTGTTGGCTTGTTGGTTTGTTGGTTAGTTGGCTTGTTGGCTTGTTGGTTTGTTGGTTTGTTGGCTTGTTGGTTACTTAGTTTGTTGGTTTGTTGGCATGTTGGTTTGTTGGTTTGTTGGTTTGTTGGCTTGTTGGTTTGTTGGTTTGTTGGCTTGTTGGCTTGTTGGTTTGTTGGTTTGTTGGTTTGTTGGTTTATTGGGTTGTTGGTTTGTTGGTTTGTTGGCTTGTTGGTTTGTTGGTTTGTTGGTTTGTTGGCTTGTTGGCTTGTTGGTTTGTTGGTTTGTTGGCTTGTTGGTTCGTGGTTTGTTGGCTTGTTGGTTTGTTGCTTTGTTGGTTTGTTGGTTTATTGGCTTGCTGGCTTGTTAGTTTGTTAGTTTGTTGGCTTTTTGGTTACTTGGTTTGTTGGTTTGTTGGTTTTTTCGTTTGTTGGTTTGTTGGTTAATTATTTTGTTGGTTTGTAGGTTTGTTGGCTTGTTGGTTTGTTGGTTTGTTGGTTTGTTGGTTTGTTGGTTTGTTCGTTTGATGGTTTGTTTGTTTGTTGGTTTGTTGGTTTGTTCGTTTGTTGGTTTGTTGGTTAATTATTTTGTTGGTTTGTTGGTTTGTTGGTTTGTTGGCTTGTTGGCTTGTTGGTTTGTTGGTTTTTTGGTTTGTTGGTTTGTTGGTTTGTTGGTTTGTTGGTTTGTTGGTTTATTTGTTTGTTGGTTTGTTGGCTTGTTGGTTTGTTGGTTTGTTGGTCTGTTGGCTTGTTGGTTTGTTGGTTTGTTGGTTTGGTGGCTTGTTGGTTTGTTGGTTTGTTGGCTTGTTGGTTTGTTGGTTTTTTGGTTTGTTGGTTTGTTGGTTTGTTGGTTTGTTGGCTTGTTGGCTTGTTGGTTTGTTGGTTTGTTGGCTTGTTAGTTTGTTGGTTTGTTTGCTTGTTGGCTTGTTGCTTTGTTGGTTTGTTGGTTTGTTGGTTTGTTGGCTTGTTGGTTTGTTGGTTTGTTGACTTGTTGGTTTGTTGGTTTGTTGGTTTTTTGGTTTGTTGGTTTGTTGGTTTGTTGTTTTTGTTGGTTTGTTGGTTTGTTAGTTTGTTGGCTTTTTGGTTACTTGGTTTGTTGGTTTGTTGGTTTGTTGGCTTGTTGGTTTGTTGGCTTGTTGGTTTGTTGGTTTGTTGGTTTGTTGGTTTGTTGGCTTGTTGGTTTGTTGGTTTGTTGGCTTGTTGGCTTGTTGGTTTGTTGGTTTGTTGGCTTGCTGGTTTGTTGGTTTGTTGGCTTGTTGGCTTGTTGCTTTGTTGGTTTGTTAGTTTGTTGGCTTGTTGGCTTGTTGGTTTGTTAGTTTGTTGGTTTTTTGGTTATTTATTTTGTTGGTTTGTTGGTTTGTTGGCTTGTTGGTTTGTTGGCTTGTTGGTTTGTTGGTTTGTTGGTTTGTTGGCTTGTTGGCTTGTTGGTTTGTTGGTTTGTTGGCTTGTTAGTTTGTTGGCTTGTTGGTTTGTTGGTTTGTTGGCTTATTGGCTTGTTGGTTTGTTGGTTTGTTGGCTTGTTGATTACTTAGTTTGTTGGTTTGTTGGCTTGTTGGTTTGTTGGCTTGTTGGTTTGTTGGTTTGTTGGTTTGTTGGCTTGTTGGCTTGTTGGTTTGTTGGTTTGTTGGCTTGTTAGTTTGTTGGCTTGTTGGTTTGTTGGTTTGTTGGCTTATTGGCTTGTTGGTTTTTTGGTTTGTTGGTTTGTTGGTTTGTTGTTTTTGTTGGTTTGTTGGTTTGTTAGTTTGTTGGCTTTTTGGTTACTTGGTTTGTTGGTTTGTTGGTTTGTGGGCTTGTTGGTTTGTTGGCTTGTTGGTTTGTTGGTTTGTTGGTTTGTTGGTTTGTTGGCTTGTTGGTTTGTTGGTTTGTTGGCTTGTTGGCTTGTTGGTTTGTTGGTTTGTTGGCTTGCTGGTTTGTTGGTTTGTTGGCTTGTTGGCTTGTTGCTTTGTTGGTTTGTTAGTTTGTTGGCTTGTTGGCTTGTTGGTTTGTTAGTTTGTTGGTTTTTAAGTTACTTAGTTTGTTGGTTTGTTGGTTTGTTGGCTTGTTGGTTTGTTGGTTTGTTGGCTTGTTGGTTTGTTGGTTTGTTGGTTTGTTAGCTTGTTGGCTTGTTGGCTTGTTGGCTTGTTGGCTTGTTGGTTTGTTGGTTTGTTGGCTTGTTGGCTAGTTGGTTTGTTGGTTTGTTGGTTTGTTGGTTTTTTGGTTTGTTGGTTTGTTGGTTTGTTGGTTTGTTGGTTTGTTGGTTTGTTGGTTTATTTGTTTGTTGGTTTTTTGGCTTGTTGGTTTGTTGGTTTGTTGGCTTGTTGGCTTGATGGTTTGTTGGTTTGTTGGTTTGTTGGCTTGTTGGTTTGTTGGTTTGTTGGCTTATTGGCTTGTTGGTTTGTTGGTTTGTTGGCTTGTTGATTACTTAGTTTGTTGGTTTGTTGGTTTGTTGCTTTGTTGGTTTGTTGGCTCCTTGGCTTGTTGGTTTGTTGGTTAATTCGTTTGTTGATTTGTTAGTTTGTTGGTTTGTTGACTTGTTGGCTTGCTGGTTTGTTGGTTTTTTGGTTTGTTGGTTTGTTGGTTTGTTGGTTTGTTGATTTGTTGGTTTATTTGTTTGTTGGTTTGTTGGCTTTTTGGTTTGTTGGTTTGTTGGTTTGTTGGCTTGTTGGTTTGTTGGTTTCTTGGCTTGTTGGCTTGTTGGTTTGTTGGTTTGTTGGCTTGTTGGTTACTTAGCTTGTTGGTTTGTTGGCATGTTGGTTTGTTGGTTTGTTGGTTTGTTGGTTTGTTGGCTTGTTGGTTTGTTGGTTTGTTGGCTTGTTGGCTTGTTGGTTTGTTGGTTTGTTGGTTTGTTGGTTTATTGGGTTGTTGGTTTGTTGGTTTGTTGGCTTGTTGGTTTGTTGGTTTGTTGGTTTGTTGGCTTGTTGGCTTGTTGGTTTGTTGGTTTGTTGGCTTGTTGGTTTGTGTTTTGTTGGCTTGTTTGTTTGTTGCTTTGTTGGTTTGTTGGCTTATTGGCTTGCTGGCTTGTAGGTTTGTTAGTTTTTTGGCTTTTTGGTTACTTGGTTTGTTGGTTTGTTGGTTTGTTCGTTTGTTGGTTTGTTGGTTAATTATTTTGTTGGTTTGTAGGTTCGTTGGTTTGTTGGTTTGTTGGTTTGTTGGTTTGTTGGTTTGTTGGTTTGTTGGTTTTTTCGTTTGATGGTTTGTTTGTTTGTTGGTTTGTTGGCTTGTTGGTTTGTTGGTTTGTTGGCTTGTTGGCTTGTTGGTTTGTTGGTTTGTTGGTTTGTTGGTTTGTTGGGTTGTTGGTTTTTTGGTTTGTTGGCTTGTTGGTTTGTTGGTTTGTTGGTTTGTTGGCTTGTTGGCTTGTTGGTTTGTTGGTTTGTTGGCTTGTTGGTTTGTGGTTTGTTGGCTTGTTGGTTTGTTGCTTTGTTGGTTTGTTGGTATGTTGGCTTGTTGGCTTGTTGGTTTGTTAGTTTGTTGGCTTTTTGGTTACTTGGTTTGTTAGTTTGTTGGTTTGTTCGTTTGTTGGTTTGTTGGTTAATTGGTTTGTTGGTTTGTTGGTTTGTAGGTTTGTTGGCTTGTTGGTTTGTTGGTTTGTTGGCTTGTTGGCTTGTTGGTTTGTTGGTTTGTTGGCTTTTTGGTTTGTTGGTTTGTTGGCTTGTTGGCTTGTTCCTTTGTTGGTTTGTTGGTTTGTTGGCTTGTTGGCTTGTTGGTTTGTTGGTTTGTTGGTTTGTTGGTTTATTTGTTTGTTGGTTTGTTGGTTTGTTGGCTTGTTGGTTTGTTGGTTTGTTGGTTTGTTGGCTTGTTGGTTTGTTGGTTTGTTGGTTTGTTGGCTTGTTGGCTTGTTCCTTTGTTGGTTTGTTGGTTTGTTGGCTTGTTGGCTTGTTGGTTTTTTGGTTTGTTGGTTTGTTGGTTTGTTGGTTTGTTGGTTTATTTGTTTGTTGGTTTGTTGGTTTGTTGGCTTGTTGGTTTGTTGGTTTGTTGGTTTGTTGGTTTGTTGGTTTGTTAGTTTGTTGGTTTTTTGGTTACTTGGTTTGTTGGTTTGTTGGTTTGTTGGCTTGTTGGTTTGTGGTTTGTTGGTTTGTTGGTTTGTTGGTTTGTTGGCTTGTTGGCTTGTTGGTTTGTTGGTTTGTTGGTTTGTTGGTTTGTTAGTTTGTTGGTTTTTTGGTTACTTGGTTTGTTGGTTTGTTGGTTTGTTGGCTTGTTGGTTTGTTGGTTTCTTGGCTTGTTGGCTTGTTGGTTTGTTGGTTTGTTGGCTTGTTGGTTACTTAGCTTGTTGGTTTGTTGGCATGTTGGTTTGTTGGTTTGTTGGTTTGTTGGTTTGTTGGCTTGTTGGTTTGTTGGTTTGTTAGCTTGTTGGCTTGTTGGTTTGTTGGTTTGTTGGTTTGTTGGTTTATTGGGTTGTTGGTTTGTTGGTTTGTTGGCTTGTTGGTTTGTTGGTTTGTTGGTTTGTTGGCTTGTTGGCTTGTTGGTTTGTTGGTTTGTTGGCTTGTTGGTTTGTGTTTTGTTGGCTTGTTTGTTTGTTGCTTTGTTGGTTTGTTGGTTTATTGGCTTGCTGGCTTGTAGGTTTGTTAGTTTGTTGGCTTTTTGGTTACTTGGTTTGTTGGTTTGTTGGTTTGTTCGTTTGTTGGTTTGTTGGTTAATTATTTTGTTGGTTTGTAGGTTCGTTGGTTTGTTGGTTTGTTGGTTTGTTGGTTTGTTGGTTTGTTGGTTTGTTGGTTTGTTGGTTTGTTCGTTTGATGGTTTGTTTGTTTGTTGGTTTGTTGGCTTGTTGGTTTGTTGGTTTGTTGGCTTGTTGGCTTGTTGGTTTGTTGGTTTGTTGGTTTGTTGGTTTGTTGGGTTGTTGGTTTTTTGGTTTGTTGGCTTGTTGGTTTGTTGGTTTGTTGGTTTGTTGGCTTGTTGGCTTGTTGGTTTGTTGGTTTGTTGGCTTGTTGGTTTGTGGTTTGTTGGCTTGTTGGTTTGTTGCTTTGTTGGTTTGTTGGTATGTTGGCTTGTTGGCTTGTTGGTTTGTTAGTTTGTTGGCTTTTTGGTTACTTGGTTTGTTAGTTTGTTGGTTTGTTCGTTTGTTGGTTTGTTGGTTAATTGGTTTGTTGGTTTGTTGGTTTGTAGGTTTGTTGGCTTGTTGGTTTGTTGGTTTGTTGGCTTGTTGGCTTGTTGGTTTGTTGGTTTGTTGGCTTTTTGGTTTGTTGGTTTGTTGGCTTGTTGGCTTGTTCCTTTGTTGGTTTGTTGGTTTGTTGGCTTGTTGGCTTGTTGGTTTTTTGGTTTGTTGGTTTGTTGGTTTGTTGGTTTGTTGGTTTATTTGTTTGTTGGTTTGTTGGTTTGTTGGCTTGTTGGTTTGTTGGTTTGTTGGTTTGTTGGCTTGTTGGTTTGTTGGTTTGTTGGTTTGTTGGCTTGTTGGCTTGTTCCTTTGTTGGTTTGTTGGTTTGTTGGCTTGTTGGCTTGTTGGTTTTTTGGTTTGTTGGTTTGTTGGTTTGTTGGTTTGTTGGTTTATTTGTTTGTTGGTTTGTTGGTTTGTTGGCTTGTTGGTTTGTTGGTTTGTTGGTTTGTTGGTTTGTTAGTTTGTTGGTTTTTTGGTTACTTGGTTTGTTGGTTTGTTGGTTTGTTGGCTTGTTGGTTTGTGGTTTGTTGGTTTGTTGGTTTGTTGGTTTGTTGGCTTGTTGGCTTGTTGGTTTGTTGGTTTGTTGGCTTGTTAGTTTGTTGGTTTGTTGGTTTGTTGGCTTGTTGGTTTGTTGGTTTGTTGGCTTATTGGCTTGTTGGTTTGTTGGTTTGTTGGCTTGTTGATTACTTAGTTTGTTGGTTTGTTGGTTTGTTGGTTTGTTGGTTTGTTGGCTTGTTGGCTTGTTGGTTTGTTGGTTAATTCGTTTGTTGGTTTGTTAGTTTGTTGGTTTGTTGGCTTGTTGGCTTGTTGGTTTGTTGGTTTTTTGGTTTGTTGGTTTGTTGGTTTGTTAGTTTGTTGGTTTATTTGTTTGTTGGTTTGTTGGCTTGTTGGTTTGTTGGTTTGTTGGTTTGTTGGCTTGTTGGTTTGTTGGTTTGTTGGTTTGTTGGCTTGTTGGTTTGTTGGTTTGTTGGCTTGTTGGTTACTTAGTTTGTTGGTTTGTTGGTTTGTTAGCTTGTTGGCTTGTTGGTTTGTTGGTTTGTTGGTTTGTTGGTTTATTGGGTTTTTGGTTTGTTGGTTTGTTGGCTTGTTGGTTTGTTGGTTTGTTGGTTTGTTGGCTTGTTGGCTTGTTGGCTTGTTGGTTTGTTGGTTTGTTGGTTTGTTGGTTTGTTAGTTTGTTGGCTTTTTGGTTACTTGGTTTGTTGGTTTGTTGGTTTCTTCGTTTGTTGGTTTTATGGTTAATTATTTTGTTGGTTTGTAGGTTTGTTGGCTTGTTGGTTTGTTGGTTTGTTGGTTTGTTGGTTTGTTGGTTTGTTCGTTTGATGGTTTGTTTGTTTGTTGGTTTGTTGGTTTGTTCGTTTGTTGGTTTGTTGGTTAATTATTTTGTTGGTTTGTTGGTTTGTTGGTTTGTTGGCTTGTTGGCTTGTTGGTTTGTTGGTTTTTTGGTTTGTTGGTTTGTTGGTTTGTTGGTTTGTTGGTTTGTTGGTTTATTTGTTTGTTGGTTTGTTGGCTTGTTGGTTTGTTGGTTTGTTGGTCTGTTGGCTTGTTGGTTTGTTGGTTTGTTGGTTTGTTGGCTTGTTGGTTTGTTGGTTTGTTGGCTTGTTGGTTTGTTGGTTTGTTGGTTTGTTGGTTTGTTGGGTTGTTGGTTTGTTGGCTTGTTGGCTTGTTGGTTTGTTGGTTTGTTGGCTTGTTGGTTTGTTGGTTTGTTGGCTTGTTGGCTTGTTGGTTTGTTGGTTTGTTGGCTTGTTGGCTTGTTGGCTTGTTGGCTTGTTGGTTTATTGGTTTGTTGGCTTGTTGGCTTGTTGGTTTGTTGGTTTGTTGGTTTTTTGGTTTGTTGGTTTGTTGGTTTGTTGGTTTGTTGGTTTGTTGGTTTGTTGGTTTATTTGTTTGTTGGTTTTTTGGCTTGTTGGTTTGTTGGTTTGTTGGCTTGTTGGCTTGATGGTTTGTTGGTTTGTTGGTTTGTTGGCTTGTTGGATTGTTGGTTTGTTGGCTTATTGGCTTGTTGGTTTGTTGGTTTGTTGGCTTGTTGATTACTTAGTTTGTTGGTTTGTTGGTTTGTTGGTTTGTTGGCTCCTTGGCTTGTTGGTTTGTTGGTTAATTCGTTTGTTGGTTTGTTAGTTTGTTGGTTTGTTGGCTTGTTGGCTTGTTGGTTTGTTGGTTTGTTGGTTTTTCGGTTTGTTGGTTTGTTGGTTTGTTGGTTTGTTGGTTTGTTGGTTTGTTGGTTTATTTGTTTGTTGGTTTGTTGGCTTTTTGGTTTGTTGGTTTGTTGGTTTGTTGGCTTGTTGGTTTGTTGGTCTATTGGCTTGTTGGCTTGTTGGTTTGTTGGTTTGTTGGCTTGTTGGTTACTTAGCTTGTTGGTTTGTTGGCATGTTGGTTTGTTGGTTTGTTGGTTTGTTGGCTTGTTGGTTTGTTGGTTTGTTGGCTTGTTGGCTTGTTGGTTTGTTGGTTTGTTGGTTTGTTGGTTTATTGGGTTGTTGGTTTGTTGGTTTGTTGGCTTGTTGGTTTGTTGGTTTGTTGGTTTGTTGGCTTGTTGGCTTGTTGGTTTGTTGGTTTGTTGGCTTGTTGGTTTGTGTTTTGTTGGCTTGTTGGTTTGTTGCTTTGTTGGTTTGTTGGTTTATTGGCTTGCTGGCTTGTTGGTTTGTTAGTTTGTTGGCTTTTTGGTTACTTGGTTTGTTGGTTTGTTGGTTTGTTCGTTTGTTGGTTTGTTGGTTAATTATTTTGTTGGTTTGTTGGTTTATTTGTTTGTTGGTTTGTTGGCTTGTTGGTTTGTTGGTTTGTTGGTCTGTTGGCTTGTTGGTTTGTTGGTTTGTTGGCTTGTTGGTTTGTTGGTTTGTTGGCTTGTTGGTTTGTTGGTTTGTTGGTTTGTTGGTTTGTTGGGTTGTTGGTTTGTTGGCTTGTTGGCTTGTTGGTTTGTTGGTTTGTTGGTTTGTTGGTTTGTTGGTTTGTTGGTTTGTTGGTTTGTTGGTTTGTTCGTTTGATGGTTTGTTTGTTTGTTGGTTTGTTGGCTTGTTGGTTTGTTGGTTTTTTTGCTTGTTGGCTTGTTGGTTTGTTGGTTTGTTGGTTTGTTGGTTTGTTGGGTTGTTGGTTTGTTGGTTTGTTGGCTTGTTGGTTTGTTGGTTTGTTGGTTTGTTGGTTTGTTGGCTTGTTGGCTTGTTAGTTTGTTGGTTTGTTGGCTTGTTGGTTTGTGGTTTGTTGGCTTGTTGGTTTGTTGCTTTGTTGGTTTGTTGGTATGTTGGCTTGTTGGCTTGTTGGTTTGTTAGTTTGTTGGCTTTTTGGTTACTTGGTTTGTTAGTTTGTTGGTTTGTTCGTTTGTTGGTTTGTTGGTTAATTGGTTTGTTGGTTTGTTGGTTTGTAGGTTTATTGGCTTGTTGGTTTGTTGGTTTGTTGGCTTGTTGGCTTGTTGTTTTGTTGGTTTGTTGGCTTGTTGGTTTGTTGGTTTGTTGGCTTGTTGGCTTGTTCCTTTGTTGGTTTGTTGGTTTGTTGGCTTGTTGGCTTGTTGGTTTTTTGGTTTGTTGGTTTGTTGGTTTGTTGGTTTGTTGGTTTATTTGTTTGTTGGTTTGTTGGTTTGTTGGCTTGTTGGTTTGTTGGTTTGTTGGTTTGTTGGCTTGTTGGTTTGTTGGTTTGTTGGTTTGTTGGCTTGTTGGCTTGTTCCTTTGTTGGTTTGTTGGCTTGTTGGCTTGTTGGTTTTTTGGTTTGTTGGTTTGTTGGTTTGTTGGTTTGTTGGTTTATTTGTTTGTTGGTTTGTTGGTTTGTTGGCTTGTTGGTTTGTTGTTTTTTGGTTACTTGGTTTGTTGGTTTGTTGGTTTGTTGGCTTGCTGGTTTGTTGGCTTGTTGGTTTGTTGGTTTGTTGGTTTGTTGGCTTGTTGGCTTGTTGGTTTGTTGGTTTGTTGGCTTGTTAGTTTGTTGGTTTGTTGGCTTGTTGGCTTGTTGGTTTGTTGGCTTATTGGCTTGTTGGTTTGTTGGTTTGTTGGCTTGTTGATTACTTAGTTTGTTGGTTTGTTGGTTTGTTGGTTTGTTGGTTTGTTGGCTCGTTGGCTTGTTGGTTTGTTGGTTAATTCGTTTGTTGGTTTGTTAGTTTGTTGGTTTGTTGGCTTGTTGGCTTGTTGGTTTGTTGGTTTTTTGGTTTGTTGGTTTGTTGGTTTGTTGGTTTGTTGGTTTATTTGTTTGTTGGTTTGTTGGTTTGTTGGCTTGTTGGTTTGTTGGTTTGTTGGTTTGTTGGCTTGTTGGTTTGTTGGTTTGTTGGCTTGTTGGCTTGTTGGTTTGTTGGTTTGTTGGCTTGTTGGTTACTTAGTTTGTTGGTTTGTTGGCATGTTGGTTTGTTGGTTTGTTGGTTTGTTGGCTTGTTGGTTTGTTGGTTTGTTGGCTTGTTGGCTTGTTGGTTTGTTGGTTTGTTGGTTTGTTGGTTTATTGGGTTGTTGGTTTGTTGGTTTGTTGGCTTGTTGGTTTGTTGGTTTGTTGGTTTGTTGGCTTGTTGGCTTGTTGGTTTGTTGGTTTGTTGGCTTGTTGGTTCGTGGTTTGTTGGCTTGTTGGTTTGTTGCTTTGTTGGTTTGTTGGTTTATTGGCTTGCTGGCTTGTTAGTTTGTTAGTTTGTTGGCTTTTTGGTTACTTGGTTTGTTGGTTTGTTGGTTTCTTCGTTTGTTGGTTTGTTGGTTAATTATTTTGTTGGTTTGTAGGTTTGTTGGCTTGTTGGTTTGTTGGTTTGTTGGTTTGTTGGTTTGTTGGTTTGTTGGTTTGTTCGTTTGATGGTTTGTTTGTTTGTTGGTTTGTTGGTTTGTTCGTTTGTTGGTTTGTTGGTTAATTATTTTGTTGGTTTGTTGGTTTGTTGGTTTGTTGGCTTGTTGGCTTGTTGGTTTGTTGGTTTTTTGGTTTGTTGGTTTGTTGGTTTGTTGGTTTGTTGGTTTGTTGGTTTATTTGTTTGTTGGTTTGTTGGCTTATTGGTTTGTTGGTTTGTTGGTCTGTTGGCTTGTTGGTTTGTTGGTTTGTTGGTTTGTTGGTTTGTTGGCTTGTTGGTTTGTTGGTTTGTTGGCTTGTTGGTTTGTTGGTTTGTTGGTTTGTTGGTTTGTTGGTTTGTTGGTTTGTTGGCTTGTTGGCTTGTTTGTTTGTTGGTTTGTTGGCTTGTTAGTTTGTTGGTTTGTTTGCTTGTTGGCTTGTTGCTTTGTTGGTTTGTTGGTTTGTTGGTTTGTTGGCTTGTTGGTTTGTTGGTTTGTTGACTTGTTGGTTTGTTGGTTTGTTGGTTTTTTGGTTTGTTGGTTTGTTGGTTTGTTGTTTTTGTTGGTTTGTTGGTTTGTTAGTTTGTTGGCTTTTTGGTTACTTGGTTTGTTGGTTTGTTGGTTTGTTGGCTTGTTGGTTTGTTGGCTTGTTGGTTTGTTGGTTTGTTGGTTTGTTGGTTTGTTGGCTTGTTGGTTTGTTGGTTTGTTGGCTTGTTGGCTTGTTGGTTTGTTGGTTTGTTGGCTTGCTGGTTTGTTGGTTTGTTGGCTTGTTGGCTTGTTGCTTTGTTGGTTTGTTAGTTTGTTGGCTTGTTGGCTTGTTGGTTTGTTAGTTTGTTGGTTTTTTGGTTACTAATTTTGCTGGTTTGTTGGTTTGTTGGCTTGTTGGTTTGTTGGCTTGTTGGTTTGTTGGTTTGTTGGTTTGTTGGCTTGTTGGCTTGTTGGTTTGTTGGTTTGTTGGCTTGTTAGTTTGTTGGCTTGTTGGTTTGTTGGTTTGTTGGCTTATTGGCTTGTTGGTTTGTTGGTTTGTTGGCTTGTTGATTACTTAGTTTGTTGGTTTGTTGGTTTGTTGGCTTGTTGGCTTGTTGGTTTGTTGGTTAATTCGTTTGTTGGTTTGTTAGTTTGTTGGTTTGTTGGCTTGTTGGCTTGTTGGTTTGTTGGTTTTTTGGTTTGTTGGTTTGTTGGTTTGTTGGTTTGTTGGTTTGTTGGTTTATTTGTTTGTTGGTTTGTTGGCTTGTTGGTTTGTTGGTTTGTTGTTTTGTTGGCTTGTTGGTTTGTTGGTTTGTTGGCTTGTTGGCTTGTTGGTTTGTTTGTTTGTTGGTTTGTTGGCTTGTTGGTTACTTAGTTTGTTGGTTTGTTGGCATGTTGGTTTGTTGGTTTGTTGGTTTGTTGGCTTGTTGGTTTGTTGGTTTGTTGGTTTGTTGGCTTGTTGGTTTGTTGGTTTGTTGGTTTGTTGGTTTATTGGGTTGTTGGTTTGTTGGTTTGTTGGCTTGTTGGTTTGTTGGTTTGTTGGCGTGTTGGCTTGTTGGTTTGTTGGTTTGTTGGCTTGTTGGTTCGTGGTTTGTTGGCTTGTTGGTTTGTTGCTTTGTTGGTTTGTTGGTTTATTGGCTTGCTGGCTTGTTAATTTGTTAGTTTGTTGGCTTTTTGGTTACTTGGTTTGTTGGTTTGTTGGTTTGTTCTTTTGTTGGTTTCTTGGTTAATTATTTTGTTGGTTTGTAGGTTTGTTGGCTTGTTGGTTTGTTGGTTTGTTGGTTTGTTGGTTTGTTGGTTTGTTCGTTTGATGGTTTGTTTGTTTGTTGGTTTGTTGGCTTGTTGGTTTGTTGGTTTGTTGGCTTGTTGGCTTGTTGGTTTATTGGTTTGTTGGTTTGTTGGTTTGTTGGGTTGTTGGTTTGTTGGTTTGTTGGCTTGTTGGTTTGTTGGTTTGTTGGTTTGTTGGCTTGTTGGCTTGTTGGTTTGTTGGTTTGTTGGCTTGTTGGTTTGTGGTTTGTTGGCTTGTTGGTTTGTTGCTTTGTTGGTTTCTCGGTTTGTTGGCTTGTTGGCTTGTTGGTTTGTTAGTTTGTTGGCTTTTTGGTTACTTGGTTTGTTAGTTTGTTGGTTTGTTCGTTTGTTGGTTCGTTGGTTAATTGGTTTGTTGGTTTGTAGGTTTGTTGGCTTGTTGGTTTGTTGGTTTGTTGGCTTGTTGGCTTGTTAGTTTGTTGGTTTGTTGGTTTGTTGGCTTGTTGGTTTGTTGGTTTGTTGGCTTGTTGGCTTGTTCCTTTGTTGGTTTGTTGGCTTGTTGGCTTGTTGGTTTGTTAGTTTGTTTGCTTGTTGACTTGTTGGTTTGTTGGTTAGTTCGTTTGTTGGTTTGTTAGTTTGTTGGTTTGTTGGCTTGTTGGCTTGTTGGTTTGTTGGTTAGTTCGTTTGTTGGTTTGTTAGTTTGTTGGTTTGTTGGCTTGTTGGCTTGTTGGTTTGTTGTGTTTTTGGTTTGTTGGTTTGTTGGTTTGTTGGTTTTTTGGTTTGTTGGTTTATTTGTTTGTTGGTTTGTTGGCTTGTTGGTTTGTTGGTTTGTTGGTTTGTTGGTTTGTTGGCTTGTTGGTTTGTTGGTTTGTTGGTTTGTTGGCTTGTTGGTTTGTTGGCTTGTTGACTTGTTGGTTTGTTGGTTAGTTCGTTTGTTGGTTTGTTAGTTTGTTGGTTTGTTGGCTTGTTGGCTTGTTGGTTTGTTGGTTAGTTCGTTTGTTGGTTTGTTAGTTTGTTGGTTTGTTGGCTTGTTGGCTTGTTGGTTTGTTGGTTTTTTGGTTTGTTGGTTTGTTGGTTTGTTGGTTTTTTGGTTTGTTGGTTTATTTGTTTGTTGGTTTGTTGGCTTGTTGGTTTGTTGGTTTGTTGGTTTGTTGGCTTGTTGGTTTGTTGGTTTGTTGGTTTGTTGGCTGGTTGGCTTGTTGGTTTATTGGTTTGTTGGCTTGTTGGTTACTTAGTTTGCTGGTTTGTTGGCATGTTGGTTTGTTGGTTTGTTGGTTTGTTGGCTTGTTGGTTTTTTGGTTTGTTGGCTTGTTGGCTTGTTGGTTTGTTGGTTTGTTGGCTTGTTGGTTTGTTGGTTTGTTGGCTTGTTGGTTTGTTGGTTTGTTGGTTTGTTAGCTTGTTGGCTTGTTGGCTTGTTGGCTTGTTGGCTTGTTGGTTTGTTGGTTTGTTGGCTTGTTGGCTTGTTGGTTTGTTGGTTTGTTGGTTTTTTGGTTTGTTGGTTTGTTAGTTTGTTGGTTTGTTGGTTTGTTGGTTTGTTGGTTTATTTGTTTGTTGGTTTTTTGGCTTGTTGGTTTGTTGGTTTGTTGGCTTGTTGGCTTGATGGTTTGTTGGTTTGTTGGTTTGTTGGCTTGTTGGTTTGTTGGTTTGTTGGCTTATTGGCTTGTTGGTTTGTTGGTTTGTTGGCTTGTTGATTACTTAGTTTGTTGGTTTGTTCGTTTGTTGGTTTGTTAGTTTGTTGGCTTGTTGGCTTGTTGGTTTGTTGGTTTGTTGGTTTTTTGGTTTGTTGGTTTGTAGGTTTATTTGTTTGTTGGTTTTTTGGCTTGTTGGTTTGTTGGTTTGTTGGCTTGTTGGCTTGATGGTTTGTTGGTTTGTTGGTTTGTTGGCTTGTTGGTTTGTTGGTTTGTTGGCTTATTGGCTTGTTGGTTTGTTGGTTTTTTGGTTTGTTGGTTTGTTGGTTTGTTGGTTTGTTGGTTTGTTGGTTTGTTGGTTTATTTGTTTGTTGGTTTTTTGGCTTGTTGGTTTGTTGGTTTGTTGGCTTGTTGGCTTGATGGTTTGTTGGTTTGTTGGTTTGTTGGCTTGTTGGTTTGTTGGTTTGTTGGCTTATTGGCTTGTTGGTTTGTTGGTTTGTTGGCTTGTTGATTACTTAGTTTGTTGGTTTGTTGGTTTGTTGGTTTGTTGGTTTGTTGGCTCCTTGGCTTGTTGGTTGGTTGGTTAATTCGTTTGTTGGTTTGTTAGTTTGTTGGTTTGTTGGCTTGTTGGCTTGTTGGTTTGTTGGTTTGTTGGTTTGTTGGTTTGTTGGTTTGTTGGTTTGTTGGTTTATTTGTTTGTTGGTTTGTTGGCTTTTTGGTTTGTTGGTTTGTTGGTTTGTTGGCTTGTTGGTTTGTTGGTTTGTTGGCTTGTTGGCTTGTTGGTTTGTTGGTTTGTGGGCTTGTTGGTTACTTAGCTTGTTGGTTTGTTGGCATGTTGGTTTGTTGGTTTGTTGGTTTGTTGGCTTGTTGGTTTGTTGGTTTGTTGGCTTGTTGGCTTGTTGGTTTGTTGGTTTGTTGGTTTGTTGGTTTATTGGGTTGTTGGTTTGTTGGTTTGTTGGCTTGTTGGTTTGTTGGTTTGTTGGTTTGTTGGCTTGTTGGCTTGTTGGTTTGTTGGTTTGTTGGCTTGTTGGTTTGTGTTTTGTTGGCTTGTTGGTTTGTTGCTTTGTTGGTTTGTTGGTTTATTGGCTTGCTGGCTTGTTGGATTGTTAGTTTGTTGGCTTTTTGGTTACTTGGTTTGTTGGTTTGTTGGTTTGTTCGTTTGTTGGTTTGTTGGTTAATTATTTTGTTGGTTTGTAGGTTTGTTGGTTTGTTGGTTTATTGGTTTGTTGGTTTGTTGGTTTGTTGGTTTGTTGGTTTGTTGGTTTGTTCGTTTGATGGATTGTTTGTTTGTTGGTTTGTTGGCTTGTTGGTTTGTTGGTTTGTTGGCTTGTTGGCTTGTTGGTTTGTTGGTTTGTTGGTTTTTTGGTTTGTTGGTTTGTTGGTTTGTTGGTTTGTTGGTTTGTTGGTTTGTTGGTTTATTTGTTTGTTGGTTTTTGGCTTGTTGGTTTGTTGGTTTGTTGGCATGTTGGCTTGTTGGTTTGTTGGTTTGTTGGTTTTTTGGTTTGTTGGTTTGTTGGTTTGTTGGTTTGTTGGTTTGTTGGTTTGTTGGCTTGTTGGTTTGTTGGTTTGTTGGTTTTTTGGCTTGTTGGTTTGTTGGCTTGTTGGTTTGTTGGTTTGTTGGCTTGTTGGCTTGTTGGTTTGTTGGTTTGTTGGTTTTTTGGTTTGTTGGTTTGTTAGTTTGTTGGTTTGTTGGTTTGTTGGTTTGTTGGTTTATTTGTTTGTTGGTTTTTTGGCTTGTTGGTTTGTTGGCTTGTTGGCTTGATGGTTTGTTGGTTTGTTGGTTTGTTGGCTTGTTGGTTTGTTGGTTTGTTGGCTTATTGGCTTGTTGGTTTGTTGGTTTGTTGGCTTGTTGATTACTTAGTTTGTTGGTTTGTTGGTTTGTTGGTTTGTTGGCTTGTTGGCTTGATGGTTTGTTGGTTTGTTGGTTTGTTGGCTTGTTGGTTTGTTGGTTTGTTGGCTTATTGGCTTGTTGGTTTGTTGGTTTTTTGGTTTGTTGGTTTGTTGGTTTGTTGGTTTGTTGGTTTGTTGGTTTATTTGTTTGTTGGTTTTTTGGCTTGTTGGTTTGTTGGTTTGTTGGCTTGTTGGCTTGATGGTTTGTTGGTTTGTTGGTTTGTTGGCTTGTTGGTTTGTTGGTTTGTTGGCTTATTGGCTTGTTGGTTTGTTGGTTTGTTGGCTTGTTGATTACTTAGTTTGTTGGTTTGTTGGTTTGTTGGTTTGTTGGTTTGTTGGCTCCTTGGCTTGTTGGTTGGTTGGTTAATTCGTTTGTTGGTTTGTTAGTTTGTTGGTTTGTTGGCTTGTTGGCTTGTTGGTTTGTTGGTTTTTTGGTTTGTTGGTTTGTTGGTTTGTTGGTTTGTTGGTTTGTTGGTTTATTTGTTTGTTGGTTTGTTGGCTTTTTGGTTTGTTGGTTTGTTGGTTTGTTGGCTTGTTGGTTTGTTGGTTTGTTGGCTTGTTGGCTTGTTCGTTTGTTGGTTTGTTGGCTTGTTGGTTACTTAGCTTGTTGGTTTGTTGGCATGTTGGTTTGTTGGTTTGTTGGTTTGTTGGCTTGTTGGTTTGTTGGTTTGTTGGCTTGTTGGCTTGTTGGTTTGTTGGTTTGTTGGTTTGTTGGTTTATTGGGTTGTTGGTTTGTTGGTTTGTTGGCTTGTTGGTTTGTTGGTTTGTTGGTTTGTTGGCTTGTTGGCTTGTTGGTTTGTTGGTTTGTTGGCTTGTTGGTTTGTGTTTTGTTGGCTTGTTGGTTTGTTGCTTTGTTGGTTTGTTGGTTTATTGGCTTGCTGGCTTGTTGGATTGTTAGTTTGTTGGCTTTTTGGTTACTTGGTTTGTTGGTTTGTTGGTTTGTTCGTTTGTTGGTTTGTTGGTTAATTATTTTGTTGGTTTGTAGGTTTGTTGGTTTGTTGGTTTATTGGTTTGTTGGTTTGTTGGTTTGTTGGTTTGTTGGTTTGTTGGTTTGTTCGTTTGATGGATTGTTTGTTTGTTGGTTTGTTGGCTTGTTGGTTTGTTGGTTTGTTGGCTTGTTGGCTTGTTGGTTTGTTGGTTTGTTGGTTTTTTGGTTTGTTGGTTTGTTGGTTTGTTGGTTTGTTGGTTTGTTGGTTTGTTGGTTTATTTGTTTGTTGGTTTTTGGCTTGTTGGTTTGTTGGTTTGTTGGCATGTTGGCTTGTTGGTTTGTTGGTTTGTTGGTTTTTTGGTTTGTTGGTTTGTTGGTTTGTTGGTTTTTTGGTTTGTTGGTTTGTTGGCTTGTTGGTTTGTTGGTTTGTTGGTTTTTTGGCTTGTTGGTTTGTTGGTTTGTTGGCTTGTTCGTTTGTTGGTTTGTTGGTTTGTTGGTTTGTTGGTTTGTTGGCTTGTTGGCTTGTTGGCTTGTTGGTTTGTTGGCTTGTTGGCTTGTTGCTTTGTTGGTTTGTTAGTTTGTTGGCTCGTTGGCTTGTTGGTTTGTTAGTTTGTTGGTTTTTTGGTTACTTGGTTTGTTGGTTTGTTGGTTTATTTGTTTGTTGGTTTGTTGGCTTGTTGGTTTGTTGGTTTGTTGGTTTGTTGGCTTGTTTGGTTGTTGGTTTGTTGGCTTGTTGGCTTGTTGGTTTGTTGGTTTGTTGGCTTGTTGGTTACTTAGTTTGTTGGTTTGTTGGCATGTTGGTTTGTTGGTTTGTTGGTTTGTTGGCTTGTTGGTTTGTTGGTTTGTTGGCTTGTTGGCTTGTTGGTTTGTTGGTTTGTTGGTTTGTTGGTTTATTGGGTTGTTGGTTTGTTGGTTTGTTGGCTTGTTGGTTTGTTGGTTTGTTGGTTTGTTGGCTTGTTGGCTTGTTGGTTTGTTGGTTTGTTGGCTTGTTAATTCGTGCTTTGTTGGCTTGTTGGTTTGTTGCTTTGTTGGTTTGTTTGTTTATTGGCTTGCTGGCTTGTTGGTTTGTTAGTTTGTTGGCTTTTTGGTTATTTGGTTTGTTGGTTTGTTGGTTTCTTCGTTTGTTAGTTTGTTGGTTAATTATTTTGTTGGTTTGTAAGTTTGTTGGCTTGTTGGTTTGTTGGTTTGTTGGTTTGTTGGTTTGTTGGTTTGTTGGTTTGTTCGTTTGATGGTTTGTTTGTTTGTTGGTTTGTTGGTTTGTTCGTTTGTTGGTTTGTTGGTTAATTATTTTGTTGGTTTGTTGGTTTGTTGGTTTGTTGGCTTGTTGGCTTGTTGGTTTGTTGGTTTTTTGGTTTGTTGGTTTGTTGGTTTGTTGGTTTGTTGGTTTGTTGGTTTATTTGTTTGTTGGTTTGTTGGCTTGTTGGTTTGTTGGTTTGTTGGTCTGTTGGCTTGTTGGTTTGTTGGTTTGTTGGTTTATTGGTTTGTTGGCTTGTTGGTTTGTTGGTTTGTTGGCTTGTTGGTTTGTTGGTTTGTTGGTTTGTTGGTTTGTTGGTTTGTTGGTTTGTTGGCTTGTTGGCTTGTTGGTTTGTTGGTTTGTTGGCTTGTTGGTTTGTTGGTTTGTTGGCTTGTTGGCTTGTTGCTTTGTTGGTTTGTTGGTTTGTTGGTTTGTTGGCTTGTTGGTTTGTTGGTTTGTTGGCTTGTTGGTTTGTTGGTTTGTTGGTTTTTTGGTTTGTTGGTTTGTTTGTTTGTTTTTTTTGTTGGTTTGTTGGTTTGTTAGTTTGTTGGCTTTTTGGTTACTTGGTTTGTTGGTTTGTTGGTTTGTTGGCTTGTTGGTTTGTTGGCTTGTTGGTTTGTTGGTTTGTTGGTTTGTTGGTTTGTTGGCTTGTTGGTTTGTTGGTTTGTTGGCTTGTTGGCTTGTTGGTTTGTTGGTTTGTTGGCTTGTTGGTTTGTTGGTTTGTTGGCTTGTTGGCTTGTTGCTTTGTTGGTTTGTTAGTTTGTTGGCTTGTTGGCTTGTTGGTTTGTTAGTTTGTTGGTTTTTTGGTTACTTATTTTGTTGGTTTGTTGGTTTGTTGGCTTGTTGGTTTGTTGGCTTGTTGGTTTGTTGGTTTGTTGGCTTGTTGGCTTGTTGGTTTGTTGGTTTGTTGGCTTGTTAGTTTGTTGGTTTGTTGGCTTGTTGGTTTGTTGGTTTGTTGGCTTATTGGCTTGTTGGTTTGTTGGTTTGTTGGCTTGTTGATTACTTAAATTGTTGGTTTGTTGGTTTGTTGGTTTGTTGGCTTGTTGGCTTGTTGGTTTGTTGGTTAATTCGTTTGTTGGTTTGTTAGTTTGTTGGTTTGTTGGCTTGTTGGCTTGTTGGTTTGTTGGTTTTTTGGTTTGTTGGTTTGTTGGTTTGTTGGTTTGTTGGTTTGTTGGTTTATTTGTTTGTTGGTTTGTTGGCTTGTTGGTTTGTTGGTTTGTTGTTTTGTTGGTTTGTTGGTTTGTTGGTTTGTTGGCTTGTTGGCTTGTTGGTTTGTTTGTTTGTTGGTTTGTTGGCTTGTTGGTTACTTAGTTTGTTGGTTTGTTGGCATGTTGGTTTGTTGGTTTGTTGGTTTGTTGGCTTGTTGGTTTGTTGGTTTGTTGGTTTGTTGGCTTGTTGGTTTGTTGGTTTGTTGGTTTGTTGGTTTATTGGGTTGTTGGTTTGTTGGTTTGTTGGCTTGTTGGTTTGTTGGTTTGTTGGCTTGTTGGCTTGTTGGTTTGTTGGTTTGTTGGCTTGTTGGTTCGTGGTTTGTTGGCTTGTTGGTTTGTTGCTTTGTTGGTTTGTTGGTTTATTGGCTTGCTGGCTTGTTGGTTTGTTAGTTTGTTGGCTTTTTGGTTACTTGGTTTGTTGGTTTGTTGGTTTGTTCTTTTGTTGGTTTGTTGGTTAATTATTTTGTTGGTTTGTAGGTTTGTTGGCTTGTTGGTTTGTTGGTTTGTTGGTTTGTTGGTTTGTTGGTTTGTTCGTTTGATGGTTTGTTTGTTTGTTGGTTTGTTGGTTTGTTGGTTTATTTGTTTGTTGGTTTGTTGGCTTGTTGGTTTGTTGGTTTGTTGTTTTGTTGGTTTGTTGGTTTGTTGGTTTGTTGGCTTGTTGGCTTGTTGGTTTGTTTGTTTGTTGGTTTGTTGGCTTGTTGGTTACTTAGTTTGTTGGTTTGTTGGCATGTTGGTTTGTTGGTTTGTGGGTTTGTTGGCTTGTTGGTTTGTTGGTTTGTTGGTTTGTTGGCTTGTTGGTTTGTTGGTTTGTTGGTTTGTTGGTTTATTGGGTTGTTGGTTTGTTGGTTTGTTGGCTTGTTGGTTTGTTGGTTTGTTGGCTTGTTGGCTTGTTGGTTTGTTGGTTTGTTGGCTTGTTGGTTCGTGGTTTGTTGGCTTGTTGGTTTGTTGCTTTGTTGGTTTGTTGGTTTATTGGCTTGCTGGCTTGTTGGTTTGTTAGTTTGTTGGCTTTTTGGTTACTTGGTTTGTTGGTTTGTTGGTTTGTTCTTTTGTTGGTTTGTTGGTTAATTATTTTGTTGGTTTGTAGGTTTGTTGGCTTGTTGGTTTGTTGGTTTGTTGGTTTGTTGGTTTGTTGGTTTGTTCGTTTGATGGTTTGTTTGTTTGTTGGTTTGTTGGCTTGTTGGTTTGTTGGTTTGTTGGCTTGTTGGCTTGTTGGTTTATTGGTTTGTTGGTTTGTTGGTTTGTTGGGTTATTGGTTTGTTGGTTTGTTGGCTTGTTGGTTTGTTGGTTTGTTGGTTTGTTGGCTTGTTGGCTTGTTGGTTTGTTGGTTTGTTGGCTTGTTGGTTTGTGGTTTGTTGGCTTGTTGGTTTGTTGCTTTGTTGGTTTGTTGGTTTGTTGGCTTGTTGGCTTGTTGGTTTGTTAGTTTGTTGGCTTTTTGGTTACTTGGTTTGTTAGTTTGCTGGTTTGTTCGTTTGTTGGTTTGTTGGTTAATTGGTTTGTTGGTTTGTAGGTTTGTTGGCTTGTTGGTTTGTTGGTTTGTTGGCTTGTTGGCTTGTTGGTTTGTTGGTTTGTTGGTTTGTTGGCTTGTTGGTTTGTTGGTTTGTTGGCTTGTTGGCTTGTTCCTTTGTTGGTTTGTTGGCTTGTTGGCTTGTTGGTTTGTTAGTTTGTTTGCTTTTTGGTTACTTGGTTTGTTGGTTTGTTGGTTTGTTGGTTTGTTGGCTTGTTGGTTTGTTGGCTTGTTGACTTGTTGGTTTGTTGGTTAGTTCGTTTGTTGGTTTGTTAGTTTGTTGGTTTGTTGGCTTGTTGGCTTGTTGGTTTGTTGGTTAGTTAGTTTGTTGGTTTGTTGGCTTGTTGGATTGTTTGTTTTTTGGTTTGTTGGTTTGTTGGTTTGTTGGTTTTTTGGTTTGTTGGTTTATTTGTTTGTTGGTTTGTTGGCTTGTTGGTTTGTTGGTTTGTTGGTTTGTTGGTTTGTTGGCTTGTTGGTTTGTTGGTTTGTTGGTTTGTTGGCTGGTTGGCTTGTTGGTTTATTGGTTTGTTGGCTTGTTGGTTACTTAGTTTGCTGGTTTGTTGGCATGTTGGTTTGTTGGTTTGTTGGTTTGTTGGCTTGTTGGTTTGTTGGTTTGTTGGCTTGTTGGCTTGTTGGTTTGTTGGTTTGTTGGCTTGTTGGTTTGTTGGTTTGTTGGCTTGTTGGTTTGTTGGTTTGTTGGTTTGTTAGCTTGTTGGCTTGTTGGCTTGTTCGCTTGTTGGTTTGTTGGTTTGTTGGCTTGTTGGCTTGTTGGTTTGTTGGTTTGTTGGTTTTTTGGTTTGTTGGTTTGTTGGTTTGTTGGTTTATTGGTTTGTTGGTTTGTTGGTTTATTTGTTTGTTGGTTTTTTGGCTTGTTGGTTTGTTGGTTTGTTGGCTTGTTGGCTTGATGGTTTGTTGGTTTGTTGGTTTGTTGGCTTGTTGGTTTGTTGGTTTGTTGGCTTATTGGCTTGTTGGTTTGTTGGTTTGTTGGCTTGTTGATTACTTAGTTTGTTGGTTTGTTGGTTTGTTGGTTTGTTGGTTTGTTGGCTCCTTGGCTTGTTGGTTTGTTGGTTAATTCGTTTGTTGGTTTGTTAGTTTGTTGGTTTGTTGGCTTGTTGGCTTGTTGGTTTGTTGGTTTTTTGGTTTGTTGGTTTGTTGGTTTGTTGGTTTGTTGGTTTGTTGGTTTATTTGTTTGTTGGTTTGTTGGCTTTTTGGTTTGTTGGTTTGTTGGTTTGTTGGCTTGTTGGTTTGTTGGTTTGTTGGCTTGTTGGCTTGTTGGTTTGTTGGTTTGTTGGCTTGTTGGTTACTTAGCTTGTTGGTTTGTTGGCATGTTGGTTTGTTGGTTTGTTGGTTTGTTGGCTTGTTGGTTTGTTGGTTTGTTGGCTTGTTGGCTTGTTGGCTTGTTGGTTTGTTGGTTTGTTGGTTTGTTGGTTTATTGGGTTGTTGGTTTGTTGGTTTGTTGGCTTGTTGGTTTGTTGGTTTGTTGGTTTTTTGGCTTGTTGGCTTGTTGGTTTGTTGGTTTGTTGGCTTGTTGGTTTGTGTTTTGTTGGCTTGTTGGTTTGTTGCTTTGTTGGTTTGTTGGTTTATTGGCTTGCTGGCTTGTTGATTTCTTAGTTTGTTGGCTTTTTGGTTACTTGGTTTGTAGGTTTGTTGGTTTGTTCGTTTGTTGGTTTGTTGGTTTGTTCGTTTGATGGTTTGTTTGTTTGTTGGTTTGTTGGCTTGTTGGTTTGTTGGTTTGTTGGCTTGTTGGCTTGTTGGTTTGTTGGTTTGTAGGTTTGTTGGTTTGTTGGGTTGTTGGTTTGTTGGTTTGTTGGCTTGTTGGTTTGTTGGTTTGTTGGTTTGTTGGCTTGTTGACTTGTTGGTTTGTTGGTTTGTTGGCTTGTTGGTTTGTGGTTTGTTGGCTTGTTGGTTTGTTGCTTTGTTGGTTTGTTGGTATGTTGGCTTGTTGGCTTGTTGGTTTGTTAGTTTGTTGGCTTTTTGGTTACTTGGTTTGTTAGTTTGTTGGTTTGTTCGTTTGTTGGTTTGTTGGTTAATTGGTTTGTTGGTTTGTTGGTTTGTAGGTTTGTTGGCTTGTTGGTTTGTTGGTTTGTTGGCTTGTTGGCTTGTTGGTTTGTTGGTTTGTTGGCTTGTTGGTTTGTTGGTTTGTTGGCTTGTTGGCTTGTTCCTTTGTTGGTTTGTTGGTTTGTTGGCTTGTTGGCTTGTTGGTTTTTTGGTTTGTTGGTTTGTTGGTTTGTTGGTTTGTTGGTTTATTTGTTTGTTGGTTTGTTGGTTTGTTGGCTTGTTGGTTTGTTGGTTTGTTGGTTTGTTGGCTTGTTGGTTTGTTGGTTTGTTGGCTTGTTGGTTTGTTGGTTTGTTGGTTTGTTGGCTTGTTGGCTTGTTGGTTTGTTGGTTTGTTGGCTTGTTGGTTTGTTGGTTTGTTGGCTTGTTGGTTTGTTGGTTTGTTGGTTTGTTAGCTTGTTGGCTTGTTGGCTTGTTGGCTTGTTGGCTTGTTGGTTTGTTGGTTTGTTGGCTTGTTGGCTTGTTGGTTTGTTGGTTTGTTGGTTTTTTGGTTTGTTGGTTTGTTGGTTTGTTGGTTTATTGGTTTGTTGGTTTGTTGGTTTATTTGTTTGTTGGTTTTTTGGCTTGTTGGTTTGTTGGTTTGTTGGCTTGTTGGCTTGATGGTTTGTTGGTTTGTTGGTTTGTTGGCTTGTTGGCTTGTTGGTTTGTTGGTTTGTTGGCTTATTGGCTTGTTGGTTTGTTGGTTTGTTGGCTTGTTGATTACTTAGTTTGTTGGTTTGTTGGTTTGTTGGTTTGTTGGCTCCTTGGCTTGTTGGTTTGTTGGTTAATTCGTTTGTTGGTTTGTTAGTTTGTTGGTTTGTTGGCTTGTTGGCTTGTTGGTTTGTTGGTTTTTTGGTTTGTTGGTTTGTTGGTTTGTTGGTTTGTTGATTTGTTGGTTTATTTGTTTGTTGGTTTGTTGGCTTTTTGGTTTGTTGGTTTGTTGGTTTGTTGGCTTGTTGGTTTGTTGGTTTGTTGGCTTGTTGGCTTGTTGGTTTGTTGGTTTGTTGGCTTGTTGGTTACTTAGCTTGTTGGTTTGTTGGCATGTTGGTTTGTTGGTTTGTTGGTTTGTTGGCTTGTTGGTTTGTTGGTTTGTTGGCTTGTTGGCTTGTTGGTTTGTTGGTTTGTTGGTTTGTTGGTTTATTGGGTTGTTGGTTTGTTGGTTTGTTGGCTTGTTGGTTTGTTGGTTTGTTGGTTTGTTGGCTTGTTGGCTTGTTGGTTTGTTGGTTTGTTGGCTTGTTGGTTTGTGTTTTGTTGGCTTGTTGGTTTGTTGCTTTGTTGGTTTGTTGGTTTATTGGCTTGCTGGCTTGTTGGTTTCTTAGTTTGTTGGCTTTTTGGTTACTTGGTTTGTAGGTTTGTTGGTTTGTTCGTTTGTTGGTTTGTTGGTTAATTATTTTGTTGGTTTGTAGGTTTGTTGGTTTGTTGGTTTGTTGGTTTGTTGGTTTGTTGGTTTGTTGGTTTGTTGGTTTGTTGGTTTGTTCGTTTGATGGTTTGTTTGTTTGTTGGTTTGTTGGCTTGTTGGTTTGTTGGTTTGTTGGCTTGTTGGCTTGTTGGTTTGTTGGTTTGTTGGTTTGTTGGTTTGTTGGGTTGTTGGTTTGTTGGTTTGTTGGCTTGTTGGTTTGTTGGTTTGTTGGTTTGTTGGCTTGTTGGCTTGTTGGTTTGTTGGTTTGTTGGCTTGTTGGTTTGTGGTTTGTTGGCTTGTTGGTTTGTTGATTTGTTGGTTTGTTGGTATGTTGTCTTGTTGGCTTGTTGGTTTGTTAGTTTGTTGGCTTTTTGGTTACTTGGTTTGTTAGTTTGTTGGTTTGTTCGTTTGTTGGTTTGTTGGTTAATTGGTTTGTTGGTTTGTTGGTTTGTAGGTTTGTTGGCTTGTTGGTTTGTTGGTTTGTTGGCTTGTTGGCTTGTTGGTTTGTTGGTTTGTTGGCTTGTTGGTTTGTTGGTTTGTAGGCTTGTTGGCTTGTTCCTTTGTTGGTTTGTTGGTTTGTTGGCTTGTTGGCTTGTTGGTTTTTTGGTTTGTTGGTTTGTTGGTTTGTTGGTTTGTTGGTTTATTTGTTTGTTGGTTTGTTGGTTTGTTGGCTTGTTGGTTTGTTGGTTTGTTGGTTTGTTGGCTTGTTGGTTTGTTGGTTTGTTGGTTTGTTGGCTTGTTGGCTTGTTCCTTTGTTGGTTTGTTGGTTTGTTGTCTTGTTGGCTTGTTGGTTTTTTGGTTTGTTGGTTTGTTGGTTTGTTGGTTTGTTGGTTTGTTGGTTTATTTGTTTGTTGGTTTGTTGGTTTGTTGGCTTGTTGGTTTGTTGGTTTGTTGGTTTGTTGGTTTGTTAGTTTGTTGGTTTTTTGGTTACTTGGTTTGTTGGTTTGTTGGTTTGTTGGCTTGTTGGTTTGTTGGCTTGTTGGTTTGTTGGTTTGTTGGTTTGTTGGCTTGTTGGCTTGTTGGTTTGTTGGTTTGTTGGCTTGTTAGTTTGTTGGTTTGTTGGCTTGTTGGTTTGTTGGTTTGTTGGCTTATTGGCTTGTTGGTTTGTTGGTTTGTAGGCTTGTTGATTACTTAGTTTGTTGGTTTGTTGGTTTGTTGGTTTGTTGGTTGGTTGGCTTGTTGGCTTGTTGGTTTGTTGGTTTTTTGGTTTGTTGGTTTGTTGGTTTGTTGGTTTGTTGGTTTATTTGTTTGTTGGTTTGTTGGCTTGTTGGTTTGTTGGTTTGTTGGTTTGTTGGCTTGTTGGTTAATTCGTTTGTTGGTTTGTTAGTTTGTTGGTTCGTTGGCTTGTTGGCTTGTTGGTTTGTTGGTTTTTTGGTTTGTTGGTTTGTTGGTTTGTTGGTTTGTTGGTTTATTTGTTTGTTGGTTTGTTGGCTTGTTGGTTTGTTGGTTTGTTGGTTTGTTGGCTTGTTGGTTTGTTGGTTTGTTGGCTTGTTGGCTTGTTGGTTTTTTGGTTTGTTGGCTTGTTGGTTACTTAGTTTGTTGGTTTGTTGGCATGTTGGTTTGTTGGTTTGTTGGTTTGTTGGCTTGTTGGTTTGTTGGTTTGTTGGCTTGTTGGCTTGTTGGTTTGTTGGTTTGTTGGTTTGTTGGTTTATTGGGTTGTTGGTTTGTTGGTTTGTTGGCTTGTTGGTTTGTTGGTTTGTTGGTTTGTTGGCTTGTTGGCTTGTTGGTTTGTTGGTTTGTTGGCTTGTTGGTTCGTGGTTTGTTGGCTTGTTGGTTTGTTGCTTTGTTGGTTTGTTGGTTTATTGGCTTGCTGGCTTGTTGGTTTGTTAGTTTGTTGGCTTTTTGGTTACTTGGTTTGTTGGTTTGTTGGTTTCTTCGTTTGTTGGTTTGTTGGTTAATTATTTTGTTGGTTTGTAGGTTTGTTGGCTTGTTGGTTTGTTGGTTTGTTGGTTTGTTGGTTTGTTGGTTTGTTCGTTTGATGGTTTGTTTGTTTGTTGGTTTGTTGGTTTGTTCGTTTGTTGGTTTGTTGGTTAATTATTTTGTTGGTTTGTTGGTTTGTTGGTTTGTTGGTTTGTTGGCTTGTTGGCTTGTTGGTTTGTTGGTTTTTTGGTTTGTTGGTTTGTTGGTTTGTTGGTTTGTTGGTTTGTTGGTTTGTTGGTTTATTTGTTTGTTGGTTTGTTGGCTTGTAGGTTTGTTGGTTTGTTGGTCTGTTGGCTTGTTGGTTTGTTGGTTTGTTGGTTTGTTGGTTTGTTGGCTTGTTGGTTTGTTGGTTTGTTGGCTTGTTGGTTTGTTGGTTTGTTGGTTTGTTGGTTTGTTGGTTTGTTGGCTTGTTGGCTTGTTGGTTTGTTGGTTTGTTGGCTTGTTGGTTTGTTGCTTTGTTGGTTTGTTGGCTTGTTGCTTTGTTGGTTTGTTGGTTTGTTGGTTTGTTGGCTTGTTGGTTTGTTGGTTTGATGGCTTGTTGGTTTGTTGGTTTGTTGGTTTTTTGGTTTGTTGGTTTGTTGGTTTGTTGTTTTTGTTGGTTTGTTGGTTTGTTAGTTTGTTGGCTTTTTGGTTACTTGGTTTGTTGGTTTGTTGGTTTGTTGGCTTGTTGGTTTGTTGGCTTGTTGGTTTGTTGGTTTGTTGGTTTGTTGGTTTGTTGGTTTGTTGGTTTGTTGGTTTGTTGGCTTGTTGGCTTGTTGGTTTGTTAGTTTGTTGGCTTGTTGGTTTGTTGGTTTGTTGGCTTGTTGGCTTGTTGCTTTGTTGGTTTGTTAGTTTGTTGGCTTGTTGGCTTGTTGGTTTGTTAGTTTGTTGGTTTTTTGGTTACTTATTTTGTTGGTTTGTTGGTTTGTTGGCTTGTTGGTTTGTTGGCTTGTTGGTTTGTTGGTTTGTTGGTTTGTTGGCTTGTTGGCTTGTTGGTTTGTTGGTTTGTTTGCTTGTTAGTTTGTTGGTTTGTTGGCTTGTTGGTTTGTTGGTTTGTTGGCTTATTGGCATGTTGGTTTGTTGGTTTGTTGGCTTGTTGATTACTTAGTTTGTTGGTTTGTTGGTTTGTTGGTTTGTTGGTTTGTTGGCTTGTTGGCTTGTTGGTTTGTTGGTTAATTCGTTTGTTGGTTTGTTAGTTTGTTGGTTTGTTGGCTTGTTGGCTTGTTGGTTTGTTGGTTTTTTGGTTTGTTGGTTTGTTGGTTTGTTGGTTTGTTGGTTTATTTGTTTGTTGGTTTGTTGGCTTGTTGGTTTGTTGGTTTGTTGTTTTGTTGGCTTGTTGGTTTGTTGGTTTGTTGGCTTGTTGGCTTGTTGGTTTGTTTGTTTGTTGGTTTGTTGGCCTGTTGGTTACTTAGTTTGTTGGTTTGTTGGCATGTTGGTTTGTTGGTTTGTTGGTTTGTTGGCTTGTTGGTTTGTTGGTTTGTTGGTTTGTTGGCTTGTTGGTTTGTTGGTTTGTTGGTTTGTTGGTTTATTGGGTTGTTGGTTTGTTGGTTTGTTGGCTTGTTGGTTTGTTGGTTTGTTGGCTTGTTGGCTTGTTGGTTTGTTGGTTTGTTGGCTTGTTGGTTCGTGGTTTGTTGGCTTGTTGGTTTGTTGCTTTGTTGGTTTGTTGGTTTATTGGCTTGCTGGCTTGTTGGTTTGTTAGTTTGTTGGCTTTTTGGTTACTTGGTTTGTTGGTTAATTATTTTGTTGGTTTGTAGGTTTGTTGGCTTGTTGGTTTGTTGGTTTGTTGGTTTGTTGGTTTGTTGGTTTGTTGGTTTGTTCGTTTGATGGTTTGTTTGTTTGTTGGTTTGTTGGCTTGTTGGTTTGTTGGTTTGTTGGCTTGTTGGCTTGTTGGTTTATTGGTTTGTTGGTTTGTTGGTTTGTTGGGTTGTTGGTTTGTTGGTTTGTTGGCTTGTTGGTTTGTTGGTTTGTTGGTTTGTTGGCTTGTTGGCTTGTTGGTTTGTTGGTTTGTTGGCTTGTTGGTTTGTGGTTTGTTGGCTTGTTGGTTTGTTGCTTTGTTGGTTTGTTGGTTTGTTGGCTTGTTGGCTTGTTGGTTTGTTAGTTTGTTGGATTTTTGGTTACTTGGTTTGTTAGTTTGTTGGTTTGTTCGTTTGTTGGTTTGTTGGTTAATTGGTTTGTTGGTTTGTAGGTTTGTTGGCTTGTTGGTTTGTTGGTTTGTTGGCTTGTTGGCTTGTTGGTTTGTTGGTTAATTCGTTTGTTGGTTTGTTAGTTTGTTGGTTTGTTGGCTTGTTGGCTTGTTGGTTTGTTGGTTTTTTGGTTTGTTGGTTTGTTGGTTTGTTGGTTTGTTGGTTTGTTGGTTTATTTGTTTGTTGGTTTGTTGGCTTGTTGGTTTGTTGGTTTGTTGTTTTGTTGGCTTGTTGGTTTGTTGGTTTGTTGGCTTGTTGGCTTGTTGGTTTGTTTGTTTGTTGGTTTGTTGGCTTGTTGGTTACTTAGTTTGTTGGTTTGTTGGCATGTTGGTTTGTTGGCTTGTTGGTTTGTTGGTTTGTTGGTTTGTTGGCTTGTTGGTTTGTTGGTTTGTTGGTTTGTTGGTTTATTGGGTTGTTGGTTTGTTGGTTTGTTGGCTTGTTGGTTTGTTGGTTTGTTGGCTTGTTGGCTTGTTGGTTTGTTGGTTTGTTGGCTTGTTGGTTCGTGGTTTGTTGGCTTGTTGGTTTGTTGCTTTGTTGGTTTGTTGGTTTATTGGCTTGCTGGCTTGTTGGTTTGTTAGTTTGTTGGCTTTTTGGTTACTTGGTTTGTTGGTTTGTTGGTTTGTTCTTTTGTTGGTTTGTTGGTTAATTATTTTGTTGGTTTGTAGGTTTGTTGGCTTGTTGGTTTGTTGGTTTGTTGGTTTGTTGGTTTGTTCGTTTGATGGTTTGTTTGTTTGTTGGTTTGTTGGCTTGTTGGTTTGTTGGTTTGTTGGCTTGTTGGCTTGTTGGTTTATTGGTTTGTTGGTTTGTTGGTTTGTTGGGTTGTTGGTTTGTTGGTTTGTTGGCTTGTTGGTTTGTTGGTTTGTTGGTTTGTTGGCTTGTTGGCTTGTTGGTTTGTTGGTTTGTTGGCTTGTTGGTTTGTGGTTTGTTGGCTTGTTGGTTTGTTGCTTTGTTGGTTTGTTGGTTTGTTGGCTTGTTGGCTTGTTGGTTTGTTAGTTTGTTGGCTTTTTGGTTACTTGGTTTGTTAGTTTGTTGGTTTGTTCGTTTGTTGGTTTGTTGGTTAATTGGTTTGTTGGTTTGTAGGTTTGTTGGCTTGTTGGTTTGTTGGTTTGTTGGCTTGTTGGTTTGTTGGTTTGTTGGTTTGTTGGCTTGATGGTTTGTTGGTTTGTTGGCTTGTTGGCTTGTTCCTTTGTTGGTTTGTTGGCTTGTTGGCTTGTTGGTTTGTTAGTTTGTTTGCTTTTTGGTTACTTGGTTTGTTGGTTTGTTGGTTTGTTGGCTTGTTGGTTTGTTGGCTTGTTGACTTGTTGGTTTGTTGGTTAGTTCGTTTGTTGGTTTGTTAGTTTGTTGGTTTGTTGGCTTGTTGGTTTGTTGGTTTGTTGGTTTGTTAGCTTGTTGGCTTGTTGGCTTGTTGGCTTGTTGGCTTGTTGGTTTGTTGGTTTGTTGGCTTGTTGGCTTGTTGGTTTGTTGGTTTGTTGGTTTTTTGGTTTGTTGGTTTGTTGGTTTGTTGGTTTGTTGGTTTGTTGGTTTGTTGGTTTATTTGTTTGTTGGTTTTTTGGCTTGTTGGTTTGTTGGTTTGTTGGCTTGTTGGCTTGATGGTTTGTTGGTTTGTTGGCTTGTTGGCTTGTTGGTTTGTTGGTTTGTTGGCTTATTGGCTTGTTGGTTTGTTGGTTTGTTGGCTTGTTGATTACTTAGTTTGTTGGTTTGTTGGTTTGTTGGTTTCTTGGTTTGTTGGCTCCTTGGCTTGTTGGTTTGTTGGTTAATTCGTTTGTTGGTTTGTTAGTTTGTTGGTTTGTTGGCTTGTTGGCTTGTTGGTTTGTTGGTTTTTTGGTTTGTTGGTTTGTTGGTTTGTTGGTTTGTTGGTTTGTTGGTTTATTTGTTTGTTGGTTTGTTGGCTTTTTGGTTTGTTGGTTTGTTGGTTTGTTGGCTTGTTGGTTTTTTGGTTTGTTGGCTTGTTGGCTTGTTGGTTTGTTGGTTTGTTGGCTTGTTGGTTACTTAGCTTGTTGGTTTGTTGGCATGTTGGTTTGTTGGTTTGTTGGTTTGTTGGCTTGTTGGTTTGTTGGTTTGTTGGCTTGTTGGCTTGTTGGTTTGTTGGTTTGTTGGTTTGTTGGTTTATTGGGTTGTTGGTTTGTTGGTTTGTTGGCTTGTTGGTTTGTTGGTTTGTTGGTTTGTTGGTTTGTTGGCTTGTTGGCTTGTTGGTTTGTTGGTTTGTTGGCTTGTTGGTTTGTGTTTTGTTGGCTTGTTGGTTTGTTGCTTTGTTGGTTTGTTGGTTTATTGGCTTGCTGGCTTGTTGGTTTGTTAGTTTGTTGGCTTTTTGGTTACTTGGTTTCTTGGTTTGTTGGTTTGTTGGTTTGTTCGTTTGTTGGTTTGTTAGTTTGTTGGCTTGTTGGCTTGTTGGTTTGTTGGTTTGTTGGTTTTTTGGTTTGTTGGTTTGTTGGTTTATTTGTTTGTTGGTTTTTTGGCTTGTTGGTTTGTTGGTTTGTTGGCTTGTTGGCTTGATAGTTTGTTGGTTTGTTGGTTTGTTGGCTTGTTGGTTTGTTGGTTTGTTGGCTTATTGGCTTGTTGGTTTGTTGGATTTTTGGTTTGTTGGTTTGTTGGTTTGTTGGTTTGTTGGTTTGTTGGTTTATTGGTTTATTTGTTTGTTGGTTTTTTGGCTTGTTGGTTTGTTGGTTTGTTGGCTTGTTGGCTTGATGGTTTGTTGGTTTGTTGGTTTGTTGGCTTGTTGGTTTGTTGGTTTGTTGGCTTATTGGCTTGTTGGTTTGTTGGTTTGTTGGCTTGTTGATTACTTAGTTTGTTGGTTTGTTGGTTTGTTGGTTTGTTGGTTTGTTGACTCCTTGGCTTGTTGGTTTGTTGGTTAATTCGTTTGTTGGTTTGTTAGTTTGTTGGTTTGTTGGCTTGTTGGCTTGTTGGTTTGTTGGTTTTTTGGTTTGTTGGTTTGTTGGTTTGTTGGTTTGTTGGTTTGTTGGTTTATTTGTTTGTTGGTTTGTTGGCTTTTTGGTTTGTTGGTTTGTTGGTTTGTTGGCTTGTTGGTTTGTTGGTTTGTTGGCTTGTTGGTTTGTTGGTTTGTTGGTTTGTTGGCTTGTTGATTACTTAGCTTGTTGGTTTGTTGGCATGTTGGTTTGTTGGTTTGTTGGTTTGTTGGCTTGTTGGTTTGTTGGTTTGTTGGCTTGTTGGCTTGTTGGTTTGTTGGTTTGTTGGTTTGTTGGTTTATTGGGTTGTTGGTTTGTTGGTTTGTTGGCTTGTTGGTTTGTTGGTTTGTTGGTTTGTTGGCTTGTTGGCTTGTTGGTTTGTTGGTTTGTTGGCTTGTTGGTTTGTGTTTTGTTGGCTTGTGGGTTTGTTGCTTTGTTGGTTTGTTGGTTTATTGGCTTGCTGGCTTGTTGGTTTGTTAGTTTGTTGGCTTTTTGGTTACTTGGTTTGTTGGTTTGTTGGTTTGTTCGTTTGTTGGTTTGTTGGTTAATTATTTTGTTGGTTTGTAGGTTTGTTGGTTTGTTGGTTTGTTGGTTTGTTGGTTTGTTGGTTTGTTGGTTTGTTGGTTTGTTGGTTTGTTGGTTTGTTGGTTTGTTGGTTTGTTCGTTTGATGGTTTGTTTGTTTGTTGGTTTGTTGGCTTGTTGGTTTGTTGGTTTGTTGGCTTGTTGGCTTGTTGGTTTGTTGGTTTGTTGGTTTGTTGGTTTGTTGGGCTGTTGGTTTGTTGGTTTGTTGGCTTGTTGGTTTGTTGGTTTGTTGGTTTGTTGGCTTGTTGGCTTGTTGGTTTGTTGGTTTGTTGGCTTGTTGGTTTGTGGTTTGTTGGCTTGTTGGTTTGTTGCTTTGTTGGTTTGTTGGTATGTTGGCTTGTTGGCTTGTTGGTTTGTTAGTTTGTTGGCTTTTTGGTTACTTGGTTTGTTAGTTTGTTGGTTTGTTCGTTTGTTGGTTTGTTGGTTAATTGGTTTGTTGGTTTGTTGGTTTGTAGGTTTGTTGGCTTGTTGGTTTGTTGGTTTGTTGGCTTGTTGGCTTGTTGGTTTGTTGGTTTGTTGGCTTGTTGGTTTATTGGTTTGTTGGCTTGTTGGCTTGTTCCTTTGTTGGTTTGTTGGTTTGTTGGCTTGTTGGCTTGTTGGTTTTTTGGTTTGTTGGTTTGTTGGTTTGTTGGTTTGTTGGTTTATTTGTTTGTTGGTTTGTTGGTTTGTTGGCTTGTTGGTTTGTTGGTTTGTTGGTTTGTTGGCTTGTTGGTTTGTTGGTTTGTTGGTTTGTTGGCTTGTTGGCTTGTTGGTTTGTTGGCTTGTTGACTTGTTGGTTTGTTGGTTAGTTCGTTTGTTGGTTTGTTAGTTTGTTGGTTTGTTGGCTTGTTGGCTTGTTGGTTTGTGGGTTTTTTGGTTTGTTGGTTTGTTGGTTTGTTGGTTTGTTGGTTTATTTGTTTGTTGGTTTGTTGGGTTGTTGGCTTGTTGGTTTGTTGGTTTGTTGGTTTGTTGGCTTGTTGGTTTGTTGGTTTGTTGGTTTGTTGGCTTGTTGGCTTGTTGGTTTATTGGTTTGTTGGCTTGTTGGTTACTTAGTTTGCTGGTTTGTTGGCATGTTGGTTTGTTGGTTTGTTGGTTTGTTGGCTTGTTGGTTTGTTGGTTTGTTGACTTGTTGGCTTGTTGGTTTGTTGGTTTGTTGGCTTGTTGGTTTGTTGGTTTGTTGGCTTGTTGGTTTGTTGCTTTGTTGGGCTGTTGGCTTGTTGGCTTGTTGGCTTGTTGGCTTGTTGGCTTGTTGGTTTGTTGGTTTGTTGGCTTGTTGGCCTGTTGGTTTGTTGGTTTGTTGATTTTTTGGTTTGTTGGTTTGTTGGTTTGTTGGTTTGTTGGTTTGTTGGTTTGTTGGTTTATTTGTTTGTTGGTTTTTTGGCTTGTTGGTTTGTTGGTTTGTTGGCTTGTTGGTTTGTGTTTTGTTGGCTTGTGGGTTTGTTGCTTTGTTGGTTTGTTGGTTTATTGGCTTGCTGGCTTGTTGGTTTGTTAGTTTGTTGGCTTTTTGGTTACTTGGTTTGTTGGTTTGTTGGTTTGTTCGTTTGTTGGTTTGTTGGTTAATTATTTTGTTGGTTTGTAGGTTTGTTGGTTTGTTGGTTTGTTGGTTTGTTGGTTTGTTGGTTTGTTGGTTTGTTGGTTTGTTGGTTTGTTGGTTTGTTGGTTTGTTGGTTTGTTCGTTTGATGGTTTGTTTGTTTGTTGGTTTGTTGGCTTGTTGGTTTGTTGGTTTGTTGGCTTGTTGGCTTGTTGGTTTGTTGGTTTGTTGGTTTGTTGGTTTGTTGGGCTGTTGGTTTGTTGGTTTGTTGGCTTGTTGGTTTGTTGGTTTGTTGGTTTGTTGGCTTGTTGGCTTGTTGGTTTGTTGGTTTGTTGGCTTGTTGGTTTGTGGTTTGTTGGCTTGTTGGTTTGTTGCTTTGTTGGTTTGTTGGTATGTTGGCTTGTTGGCTTGTTGGTTTGTTAGTTTGTTGGCTTTTTGGTTACTTGGTTTGTTAGTTTGTTGGTTTGTTCGTTTGTTGGTTTGTTGGTTAATTGGTTTGTTGGTTTGTTGGTTTGTAGGTTTGTTGGCTTGTTGGTTTGTTGGTTTGTTGGCTTGTTGGCTTGTTGGTTTGTTGGTTTGTTGGCTTGTTGGTTTATTGGTTTGTTGGCTTGTTGGCTTGTTCCTTTGTTGGTTTGTTGGTTTGTTGGCTTGTTGGCTTGTTGGTTTTTTGGTTTGTTGGTTTGTTGGTTTGTTGGTTTGTTGGTTTATTTGTTTGTTGGTTTGTTGGTTTGTTGGCTTGTTGGTTTGTTGGTTTGTTGGTTTGTTGGCTTGTTGGTTTGTTGGTTTGTTGGTTTGTTGGCTTGTTGGCTTGTTGGTTTGTTGGCTTGTTGACTTGTTGGTTTGTTGGTTAGTTCGTTTGTTGGTTTGTTAGTTTGTTGGTTTGTTGGCTTGTTGGCTTGTTGGTTTGTGGGTTTTTTGGTTTGTTGGTTTGTTGGTTTGTTGGTTTGTTGGTTTATTTGTTTGTTGGTTTGTTGGGTTGTTGGCTTGTTGGTTTGTTGGTTTGTTGGTTTGTTGGCTTGTTGGTTTGTTGGTTTGTTGGTTTGTTGGCTTGTTGGCTTGTTGGTTTATTGGTTTGTTGGCTTGTTGGTTACTTAGTTTGCTGGTTTGTTGGCATGTTGGTTTGTTGGTTTGTTGGTTTGTTGGCTTGTTGGTTTGTTGGTTTGTTGACTTGTTGGCTTGTTGGTTTGTTGGTTTGTTGGCTTGTTGGTTTGTTGGTTTGTTGGCTTGTTGGTTTGTTGCTTTGTTGGGCTGTTGGCTTGTTGGCTTGTTGGCTTGTTGGCTTGTTGGCTTGTTGGTTTGTTGGTTTGTTGGCTTGTTGGCCTGTTGGTTTGTTGGTTTGTTGATTTTTTGGTTTGTTGGTTTGTTGGTTTGTTGGTTTGTTGGTTTGTTGGTTTGTTGGTTTATTTGTTTGTTGGTTTTTTGGCTTGTTGGTTTGTTGGTTTGTTGGCTTGTTGGCTTGATGGTTTGTTGGTTTGTTGGTTTGTTGGCTTGTTGGTTTGTTGGTTTGTTGGCTTATTGGCTTGTTGGTTTGTTGGTTTGTTGGCTTGTTGATTACTTAGTTTGTTGGTTTGTTGGTTTGCTGGTTTGTTGGTTTGTTGGTTTATTGGCTTGTTGGCTTGTTGGTTTGTTGGTTAATTCGTTTGTTGGTTTGTTAGTCTGTTGGTTTGTTGGCTTGTTGTATTGTTGGTTTGTTGGTTTTTTGGTTTGTTGGTTTGTTGGTTTGTTGGTTTGTTGGTTTGTTGGTTTATTTGTTTGTTGGTTTGTTGGCTTGTTGGTTTGTTGGTTTAATGGTTTGTTGGTTTGTTGGTTTGTTGGTTTGTTGGCTTGTTGGCTTGTTGGTTTGTTGGTTTGTTGGCTTGTTGGTTACTTAGCTTGTTGGTTTGTTGGCATGTTGGTTTGTTGGTTTGTTGGCTTGTTGGTTTGTTGGTTTGTTGGCTTGTTGGCTTGTTGGTTTGTTGGTTTGTTGGTTTGTTGGTTTATTGGGTTGTTGGTTTGTTGGTTTGTTGGCTTGTTGGTTTTTTGGTTTGTTGGTTTGTTGGTTTGTTGGTTTGTTGGTTTATTTGTTTGTTGGTTTGTTGGCTTTTTGGTTTGTTGGTTTGTTGGTTTGTTGGCTTGTTGGTTTGTTGGTTTGTTGGCTTGTTGGCTTGTTGGTTTGTTGGTTTGTTGGCTTGTTGGTTACTTAGCTTGTTGGTTTGTTGGCATGTTGGTTTGTTGGTTTGTTGGTTTGTTGGCTTGTTGGTTTGTTGGTTTGTTGGCTTGTTGGCTTGTTGGTTTGTTGGTTTGTTGGTTTGTTGGTTTATTGGGTTGTTGGTTTGTTGGTTTGTTGGCTTGTTGGTTTGTTGGTTTGTTGGTTTGTTGGCTTGTTGGCTTGTTGGTTTGTTGGTTTGTTGGCTTGTTGGTTTGTGTTTTGTTGGCTTGTGGGTTTGTTGCTTTGTTGGTTTGTTGGTTTATTGGCTTGCTGGCTTGTTGGTTTGTTAGTTTGTTGGCTTTTTGGTTACTTGGTTTGTTGGTTTGTTGGTTTGTTCGTTTGTTGGTTTGTTGGTTAATTATTTTGTTGGTTTGTAGGTTTGTTGGTTTGTTGGTTTGTTGGTTTGTTGGTTTGTTGGTTTGTTGGTTTGTTGGTTTGTTGGTTTGTTGGTTTGTTCGTTTGATGGTTTGTTTGTTTGTTGGTTTGTTGGCTTGTTGGTTTGTTGGTTTGTTGGCTTGTTGGCTTGTTGGTTTGTTGGTTTGTTGGTTTGTTGGTTTGTTGGGCTGTTGGTTTGTTGGTTTGTTGGCTTGTTGGTTTGTTGGTTTGTTGGTTTGTTGGCTTGTTGGCTTGTTGGTTTGTTGGTTTGTTGGCTTGTTGGTTTGTGGTTTGTTGGCTTGTTGGTTTGTTGCTTTGTTGGTTTGTTGGTATGTTGGCTTGTTGGCTTGTTGGTTTGTTAGTTTGTTGGCTTTTTGGTTACTTGGTTTGTTAGTTTGTTGGTTTGTTCGTTTGTTGGTTTGTTGGTTAATTGGTTTGTTGGTTTGTTGGTTTGTAGGTTTGTTGGCTTGTTGGTTTGTTGGTTTGTTGGCTTGTTGGCTTGTTGGTTTGTTGGTTTGTTGGCTTGTTGGTTTGTTGGTTTGTTGGCTTGTTGGCTTGTTCCTTTGTGGGTTTGTTGGTTTGTTGGCTTGTTGGCTTGTTGGTTTTTTGGTTTGTTGGTTTGTTGGTTTGTTGGTTTGTTGGTTTATTTGTTTGTTGGTTTGTTGGTTTGTTGGCTTGTTGGTTTGTTGGTTTGTTGGTTTGTTGGCTTGTTGGTTTGTTGGTTTGTTGGTTTGTTGGCTTGTTGGCTTGTTGGTTTGTTGGCTTGTTGACTTGTTGGTTTGTTGGTTAGTTCGTTTGTTGGTTTGTTAGTTTGTTGGTTTGTTGGCTTGTTGGCTTGTTGGTTTGTTGGTTTTTTGGTTTGTTGGTTTGTTGGTTTGTTGGTTTGTTGGTTTGTTGGTTTATTTGTTTGTTGGTTTGTTGGGTTGTTGGCTTGTTGGTTTGTTGGTTTGTTGGTTTGTTGGCTTGTTGGTTTGTTGGTTTGTTGGTTTGTTGGCTTGTTGGCTTGTTGGTTTATTGGTTTGTTGGCTTGTTGGTTACTTAGTTTGCTGGTTTGTTGGCATGTTGGTTTGTTGGTTTGTTGGTTTGTTGGCTTGTTGGTTTGTTGGTTTGTTGACTTGTTGGCTTGTTGGTTTGTTGGTTTGTTGGCTTGTTGGTTTGTTGGTTTGTTGGCTTGTTGGTTTGTTGCTTTGTTGGTTTGTTGGCTTGTTGGCTTGTTGGCTTGTTGGCTTGTTGGCTTGTTGGTTTGTTGGTTTGTTGGCTTGTTGGCTTGTTGGTTTGTTGGTTTGTTGATTTTTTGGTTTGTTGGTTTGTTGGTTTGTTGGTTTGTTGGTTTGTTGGTTTGTTGGTTTATTTGTTTGTTGGTTTTTTGGCTTGTTGGTTTGTTGGTTTGTTGGCTTGTTGGCTTGATGGTTTGTTGGTTTGTTGGTTTGTTGGCTTGTTGGTTTGTTGGTTTGTTGGCTTATTGGCTTGTTGGTTTGTTGGTTTGTTGGCTTGTTGATTACTTAGTTTGTTGGTTTGTTGGTTTGTTGGTTTGTTGGTTTGTTGATTTATTGGCTTGTTGGCTTGTTGGTTTGTTGGTTAATTCGTTTGTTGGTTTGTTAGTCTGTTGGTTTGTTGGCTTGTTGTATTGTTGGTTTGTTGGTTTTTTGGTTTGTTGGTTTGTTGGTTTGTTGGTTTGTTGGTTTGTTGGTTTATTTGTTTGTTGGTTTGTTGGCTTGTTGGTTTGTTGGTTTATTGGTTTGTTGGCTTGTTGGTTTGTTGGTTTGTTGGCTTGTTGGCTTGTTGGTTTGTTGGTTTGTTGGCTTGTTGGTTACTTAGCTTGTTGGTTTGTTGGCATGTTGGTTTGTTGGTTTGTTGGCTTGTTGGTTTGTTGGTTTGTTGGCTTGTTGGCTTGTTGGTTTGTTGGTTTGTTGGTTTGTTGGTTTATTGGGTTGTTGGTTTGTTGGTTTGTTGGCTTGTTGGTTTGTTGGTTTGTTGATTTGTTGGCTTGTTGGCTTGTTGGTTTGTTGGTTTGTTGGCTTGTTGGTTTGTGGTTTGTTGGCTTGTTGGTTTGTTGCTTTGTTGGTTTGTTGGTTTATTGGCTTGCTGGCTTGTTGGTTTGTTAGTTTGTTGGCTTTTTGGTTACTTGGTTTGTTGGTTTGTTGGTTTGTTCGTTTGTTGGTTTGTTGGTTAATTATTTTGTTGGCTTGTAGGTTTGTTGGTTTGTTGGTTTGTTGGTTTGTTGGTTTGTTGGTTTGTTGGTTTGTTCGTTTGATGGTTTGTTTGTTTGTTGGTTTGTTGGCTTGTTGGTTTGTTGGTTTATTGGTTTGTTGGCTTGTTGGTTTGTTGGTTTGTTGGTTTGTTGGTTTGTTGGTTTGTTGGGTTATTGGTTTGTTGGTTTGTTGGCTTGTTAGTTTGTTGGTTTGTTGGTTTGTTGGCTTGTTGGCTTGTTGGTTTGTTGGTTTGTTGGCTTGTTGGTTTGTGGTTTGTTGGCTTGTTGGTTTGTTGTTTTGTTGGTTTTTTGGTTTGTTGGCTTGTTGGCTTGTTGGTTTGTTAGTTTGTTGGCTTTATGGTTACTTGGTTTGTTAGTTTGTTGGTTTGTTCGTTTGTTGGTTTGTTGGTTAATTGGTTTGTTGGTTTGTTGGTTTGTAGGTTTGTTGGCTTGTTGGTTTGTTGGTTTGTTGGCTTGTTGGCTTGTTGGTTTGTTGGTTTGTTGGCTTGTTGGTTTGTTGGTTTGTTGGCTTGTTGGCTCGTTCTTTTGTTGGTTTGTTGGTTTGTTGGTTTGTTGGCTTGTTGGCTTGTTGGTTTGTTAGTTTGTTTGCTTTTTGGTTACTTGGTTTGTTGGTTTGTTGGTTTGTTGGCTTGTTGGTTTGTTGGCTTGTTGACTTGTTGGTTTGTTGGTTAGTTCGTTTGTTGGTTTGTTAGTTTGTTGGTTTGTTGGCTTGTTGGCTTGTTGGTTTGTTGGTTTTTTGGTTTGTTGGTTTGTTGGTTTGTTGGTTTGTTGGTTTGTTGGTTTATTTGTTTGTTGGTTTGTTGGTTTGTTGGCTCGTTGGTTTGTTAGTTTGTTGGTTTGTTGGCTTGTTGGTTTGTTGGTTTGTTGGTTTGTTGGCTTGTTGGCTTGTTGGTTTATTGGTTTGTTGGCTTGTTGGCTACTTAGTTTGCTGGTTTGTTGGCATGTTGGTTTGTTGGTTTTTTGGTTTGTTGGCTTGTTGGTTTGTTGGTTTGTTGGCTTGTTGGCTTGTTGGTTTGTTGGTTTGTTGGCTTGTTGGTTTGTTGGTTTGTTGGCTTGTTGGTTTGTTGGTTTGTTGGTTTGTTGGCTTGTTGGCTTGTTGGCTTGTTGGCTTGTCGGTTTGTCGGTTTGTTGGTTTGTTGGCTTGTTGGCTTGTTGGTTTGTTGGTTTGTTGGTTTTTTGGTTTGTTGGTTTGTTGGTTTGTTGGTTTGTTGGTTTGTTGGTTTGTTGGTTTGTTGGTTTGTTGGTTTATTTGTTTGTTGGTTTTTTGGCTTGTTGGTTTGTTGGTTTGTTGGCTTGTTGGCTTGTTTGTTTGTTGGTTTGTTTGTTTTTTGGTTTGTTGGTTTGTTGGTTTGTTGGTTTGTTGGTTTGTTGGTTTGTTGGTTTGTTGGTTTGTTGGTTTGTTGGTTTGTTGGTTTGTTGGCTTGTTGGTTTGTTGGTTTGTTAGTTTGTTGGTTTGTTGGCTTGTTGGTTTGTTGGTTTGTTGGCTTGTTGGCTTGTTGGCTTTTTGGTTACTTGGTTTGTTGGTTTGTTGGTTTGTTGGCTTGTTGGCTTGTTGGTTTGTTGGCTTGTTAGTTTGTTGGTTTGTTGGTTTGTTGGTTTGTTGGTTTGTTGGCTTGTTGGTTTGTTGGTTTGTTGGCTTGTTGGCTTATTGGTTTGTTGGTTTGTTGGCTTGTTGGTTTGTTGGTTTGTTGGCTTGTTGGCTTGTTGCTTTGTTGGTTTGTTGGTTTTTTGGCTTGTTGGCTTGTTGGTTTGTTAGTCAGTTGGTTTTTTGGTTACTTGGTTTGTTGGTTTATTGGTTTGTTGGCTTGTTGGTTTGTTGGCTTGTTGGTTTGTTGGTTTGTTGGTTTGCTGGCTTGTTGGCTTGTTGGTTGGTTGGTTTGTTGGCTTGTTAGTTTGTTGGTTTGTTGGCTTGTTGGTTTGTTGGTTTGTTGGTTTGTTGGTTTGTTGGCTTGTTGGTTTGTTGGTTTGTTGGCTTGTTGGTTACTTAGTTTGTTAATTTGTTGGTTTGTTGGTTTGTTGGCTTGTTGGCTTGTTGGTTTGTTGGTTAGTTCGTTTGTTGGTTTGTTAGTTTGTTGGTTTGTTGGCTTGTTGGCTTGTTGGTTTGTTGGTTTTTTGGTTTGTTGGTTTGTTGGTTTGTTGGTTTGTTGGTTTGTTGGTTTGTTGGTTTATTTGTTTGTTGGTTTGTTGGCTTGTTGGTTTGTTGGTTTGTTGGTTTGTTGGCTTGTTGGGTTGTTGGTTTGTTGGCTTGTTGGCTTGTTGGTTTGTTGGTTTGTTGGCTTGTTGATTACTTAGTTTGTTGGTTTGTTGGCATGTTGGTTTGTTGGTTTGTTTGTTTGTTGGCTTGTTGGTTTTTTGGTTTGTTGGCTTGTTGGCTTGTTGGTTTGTTGGTTTGTTGGTTTGTTGGTTTGTTGCGTTGTTGGTTTGTTGGTTTGTTGGCTTCTTGGTTTGTTGGTTTGTTGGTTTGCTGGCTTGTTGGCTTGTTGGTTTGTTGGTTTGTTGGTTTGTTGGCTTGTTGGTTTGTGGTTTGTTGGCTTGTTGGTTTGTTGCTTTGTTGGTTTGTTGGTTTGTTGGCTTGTTGGCTTATTGGTTTGTTAGTTTGTTGGCTTTTTGGTTACTTGGTTTGTTGGTTTGTTGGTTTGTTCGTTTGTTGGTTTGTTGGTTAATTGGTTTGTTGGTTTGTAGGTTTGTTGGCTTGTTGGTTTGTTGCTTTGTTGGTTTGTTGGTTTGTTGGCTTGTTGGCTTGTTGGTTTGTTAGTTTGTTGGCTTTATGGTTACTTGGTTTGTTAGTTTGTTGGTTTGTTCGTTTGTTGGTTTGTTGGCTTCTTGGTTTGTTGGTTTGTTGGTTTGCTGGCTTGTTGGCTTGTTGGTTTGTTGGTTTGTTGGTTTGTTGGCTTGTTGGTTTGTGGTTTGTTGGCTTGTTGGTTTGTTGCTTTGTTGGTTTGTTGGTTTGTTGGCTTGTTGGCTTATTGGTTTGTTAGTTTGTTGGCTTTTTGGTTACTTGGTTTGTTGGTTTGTTGGTTTGTTCGTTTGTTGGTTTGTTGGTTAATTGGTTTGTTGGTTTGTAGGTTTGTTGGTTTGTTGGTTTGTTGGCTTGTTGGTTTGTTGGCTTGTTGGTTTGTTGGTTTGTTGGCTTGTTGGTTTGTTGGTTTGTTGGTTTGTTGGCTTGTTGGCTTGTTGGCTTGTTGGCTTGTCGGTTTGTCGGTTTGTTGGTTTGTTGGCTTGTTGGCTTGTTGGTTTGTTGGTTTGTTGGTTTTTTGGTTTGTTGGTTTGTTGGTTTGTTGGTTTGTTGGTTTGTTGGTTTGTTGGTTTGTTGGTTTGTTGGTTTGTTGGTTTGTTGGTTTATTTGTTTGTTGGTTTTTTAGGTTTGTTGGTTTGTTGGTTTGTTGGTTTATTTGTTTGTTGGTTTGTTAGTTTGTTGGCTTGTTGGTTTGTTGGTTTGTTGGTTTGTTGTCTTGTTGGTTTGTTGGTTTGTTGGTTTGTTGGCTTGTTGGCTTGTTGGTTTGTTGGCTTGTTGACTTGTTGGTTTGTTGGTTAGTTCGTTTGTTGGTTTGTTAGTTTGTTGGTTTGTTGGCTTGTTGGCTTGTTGGTTTGTTGGTTTTTTGGTTTGTTGGTTTGTTGGTTTGTTGGTTTGTTGGTTTGTTGGTTTATTTGTTTGTTGGTTTGTTGGGCTGTTGGCTTGTTGGTTTGTTGGTTTGTTGGTTTGTTGGCTTGTTAGTTTGTTGGTTTGTTGGCTTGTTGGCTTGTTGATTTGTTGGTTTTTTGGTTTGTTGGTTTGTTGGTTTGTTGGTTTGTTGGTTTGTTGGTTTGTTGGTTTGTTGGTTTATTTGTTTGTTGGTTTGTTGGCTTGTTGGTTTGTTGGTTTGTTGGTTTGTTGGCTTGTTGGGTTGTTGGTTTGTTGGCTTGTTGGCTTGTTGGTTTGTTGGTTTGTTGGCTTGTTGATTACTTAGTTTGTTGGTTTGTTGGCATGTTGGTTTGTTGGTTTGTTTGTTTGTTGGCTTGTTGGTTTTTTGGTTTGTTGGCTTGTTGGCTTGTTGGCTTGTTGGTTTGTTGGTTTGTTGGTTTGTTGGTTTGTTGGTTTGTTGCGTTGTTGGTTTGTTGGTTTGTTGGCTTCTTGGTTTGTTGGTTTGTTGGTTTGCTGGCTTGTTGGCTTGTTGGTTTGTTGGTTTGTTGGTTTGTTGGCTTGTTGGTTTGTGGTTTGTTGGCTTGTTGGTTTGTTGTTTTGTTGGTTTGTTGGTTTGTTGGCTTGTTGGCTTATTGGTTTGTTAGTTTGTTGGCTTTTTGGTTACTTGGTTTGTTGGTTTGTTGGTTTGTTCGTTTGTTGGTTTGTTGGTTAATTGGTTTGTTGGTTTGTAGGTTTGTTGGCTTGTTGGTTTGTTGCTTTGTTGGTTTGTTGGTTTGTTGGCTTGTTGGCTTGTTGGTTTGTTAGTTTGTTGGCTTTATGGTTACTTGGTTTGTTAGTTTGTTGGTTTGTTCGTTTGTTGGTTTGTTGGCTTCTTGGTTTGTTGGTTTGTTGGTTTGCTGGCTTGTTGGCTTGTTGGTTTGTTGGTTTGTTGGTTTGTTGGCTTGTTGGTTTGTGGTTTGTTGGCTTGTTGGTTTGTTGCTTTGTTGGTTTGTTGGTTTGTTGGCTTGTTGGCTTATTGGTTTGTTAGTTTGTTGGCTTTTTGGTTACTTGGTTTGTTGGTTTGTTGGTTTGTTCGTTTGTTGGTTTGTTGGTTAATTGGTTTGTTGGTTTGTAGGTTTGTTGGTTTGTTGGTTTGTTGGCTTGTTGGTTTGTTGGTTTGTTGGCTTGTTGGCTTGTTCCTTTGTTGGTTTGTTGGTTTGTTGGCTTGTTGGCTTGTTGGTTTGTTAGTTTGTTTGCTTTTTGGTTACTTGGTTTGTTGGTTTGTTGGTTTGTTGGCTTGTTGGTTTGTTGGCTTGTTGATTTGTTGGTTTGTTGGTTAGTTCGTTTGTTGGTTTGTTAGTTTGTTGGTTTGTTGGCTTGTTGGCTTGTTGGTTTGTTGGTTTTTTGGTTTGTTGGTTTGTTGGTTTGTTGGTTTGTTGGTTTGTTGGTTTATTTGTTTGTTGGTTTGTTGGCTCGTTGGTTTGTTAGTTTGTTGGTTTGTTGGCTTGTTGGTTTGTTGGTTTGTTGGTTTGTTGGCTTGTTGGCTTGTTGGTTTATTGGTTTGTTGGCTTGTTGGTTACTTAGTTTGCTGGTTTGTTGGCATGTTGGTTTGTTGGTTTGTTGGTTTGTTGGCTTGTTGGTTTGTTGGTTTGTTGGCTTGTTGGCTTGTTGGTTTGTTGGTTTGTTGGCTTGTTGGTTTGTTGGTTTGTTGGCTTGTTGGTTTGTTGGTTTGTTGGTTTGTTGGCTTGTTGGCTTGTTGGCTTGTTGGCTTGTCGGTTTGTCGGTTTGTTGGTTTGTTGGCTTGTTGGCTTGTTGGTTTGTTGGTTTGTTGGTTTTTTGGTTTGTTGGTTTGTTGGTTTGTTGGTTTGTTGGTTTGTTGGTTTGTTGGTTTGTTGGTTTATTTGTTTGTTGGTTTTTTAGCTTGTTGGTTTGTTGGTTTGTTGGCTTGTTGGCTTGTTGGTTTGTTGGTTTGTTTGTTTTTTGGTTTGTTGGTTTGTTGGTTTGTTGGTTTGTTGATTTGTTGGTTTGTTGGTTTGTTGGTTTGTTGGTTTGTTGGTTTGTTGGCTTGTTGGTTTGTTGGTTTGTTGGCTTGTTGGCTTGTTGGCTTTTTGGTTACTTGGTTTGTTGGTTTGTTGGTTTGTTGGCTTGTTGGCTTGTTGGTTTGTTGGCTTGTTAGTTTGTTGGTTTGTTGGTTTGTTGGTTAATTATTTTGTTGGTTTGTAGGTTTGTTGGTTTGTTGGTTTGTTGGTTTGTTGGTTTGTTGGTTTGTTGGTTTGTTGGTTTGTTGGTTTGTTGGTTTGTTCGTTTGATGGTTTGTTTGTTTGTTGGTTTGTTGGCTTGTTGGTTTGTTGGTTTGTTGGCTTGTTGGCTTGTTGGTTTGTTGGTTTGTTGGTTTGTTGGTTTGTTGGGCTGTTGGTTTGTTGGTTTGTTGGCTTGTTGGTTTGTTGGTTTGTTGGTTTGTTGGCTTGTTGGCTTGTTGGTTTGTTGGTTTGTTGGCTTGTTGGTTTGTGGTTTGTTGGCTTGTTGGTTTGTTGCTTTGTTGGTTTGTTGGTATGTTGGCTTGTTGGCTTGTTGGTTTGTTAGTTTGTTGGCTTTTTGGTTACTTGGTTTGTTAGTTTGTTGGTTTGTTCGTTTGTTAGTTTGTTGGTTAATTGGTTTGTTGGTTTGTTGGTTTGTAGGTTTGGTGGCTTGTTGGTTTGTTGGTTTGTTGGCTTGTTGGCTTGTTGGTTTGTTGGTTTGTTGGCTTGTTGGTTTGTTGGTTTGTTGGCTTGTTGGCTTGTTCCTTTGTTGGTTTGTTGGTTTGTTGGCTTGTTGGCTTGTTGGTTTTTTGGTTTGTTGGTTTGTTGGTTTGTTGGTTTGTTGGTTTATTTGTTTGTTGGTTTGTTGGTTTGTTGGCTTGTTGGTTTGTTGGTTTGTTGGTTTGTTGGCTTGTTGGTTTGTTGGTTTGTTGGTTTGTTGGCTTGTTGGCTTGTTGGTTTGTTGGCTTGTTGACTTGTTGGTTTGTTGGTTAGTTCGTTTGTTGGTTTGTTAGTTTGTTGGTTTGTTGGCTTGTTGGCTTGTTGGTTTGTTGGTTTTTTGGTTTGTTGGTTTGTTGGTTTGTTGGTTTGTTGGTTTGTTGGTTTATTTGTTTGTTGGTTTGTTGGGTTGTTGGCTTGTTGGTTTGTTGGTTTGTTGGTTTGTTGGCTTGTTGGTTTGTTGGTTTGTTGGTTTGTTGGCTTGTTGGTTTGTTGGCTTGTTGATTTGTTGGTTTGTTGGTTAGTTCGTTTGTTGGTTTGTTAGTTTGTTGGTTTGTTGGCTTGTTGGCTTGTTGGTTTGTTGGTTTTTTGGTTTGTTGGTTTGTTGGTTTGTTGGTTTGTTGGTTTGTTGGTTTATTTGTTTGTTGGTTTGTTGGCTCGTTGGTTTGTTAGTTTGTTGGTTTGTTGGCTTGTTGGTTTGTTGGTTTGTTGGTTTGTTGGCTTGTTGGCTTGTTGGTTTATTGGTTTGTTGGCTTGTTGGTTACTTAGTTTGCTGGTTTGTTGGCATGTTGGTTTGTTGGTTTGTTGGTTTGTTGGCTTGTTGGTTTGTTGGTTTGTTGGCTTGTTGGCTTGTTGGTTTGTTGGTTTGTTGGCTTGTTGGTTTGTTGGTTTGTTGGCTTGTTGGTTTGTTGGTTTGTTGGTTTGTTGGCTTGTTGGCTTGTTGGCTTGTTGGCTTGTCGGTTTGTCGGTTTGTTGGTTTGTTGGCTTGTTGGCTTGTTGGTTTGTTGGTTTGTTGGTTTTTTGGTTTGTTGGTTTGTTGGTTTGTTGGTTTGTTGGTTTGTTGGTTTGTTGGTTTGTTGGTTTGTTGGTTTATTTGTTTGTTGGTTTTTTAGCTTGTTGGTTTGTTGGTTTGTTGGCTTGTTGGCTTGTTGGTTTGTTGGTTTGTTTGTTTTTTGGTTTGTTGGTTTGTTGGTTTGTTGGTTTGTTGGTTTGTTGGTTTGTTGGTTTGTTGGTTTGTTGGTTTGTTGGTTTGTTGGCTTGTTGGTTTGTTGGTTTGTTGGTTTGTTGGTTTGTTGGCTTGTTGGTTTGTTGGTTTGTTGGCTTGTTGGCTTGTTGGCTTTTTGGTTACTTGGTTTGTTGGTTTGTTGGTTTGTTGGCTTGTTGGCTTGTTGGTTTGTTGGCTTGTTAGTTTGTTGGTTTGTTGGTTTGTTGGTTAATTATTTTGTTGGTTTGTAGGTTTGTTGGTTTGTTGGTTTGTTGGTTTGTTGGTTTGTTGGTTTGTTGGTTTGTTGGTTTGTTGGTTTGTTGGTTTGTTCGTTTGATGGTTTGTTTGTTTGTTGGTTTGTTGGCTTGTTGGTTTGTTGGTTTGTTGGCTTGTTGGCTTGTTGGTTTGTTGGTTTGTTGGTTTGTTGGTTTGTTGGGCTGTTGGTTTGTTGGTTTGTTGGCTTGTTGGTTTGTTGGTTTGTTGGTTTGTTGGCTTGTTGGCTTGTTGGTTTGTTGGTTTGTTGGCTTGTTGGTTTGTGGTTTGTTGGCTTGTTGGTTTGTTGCTTTGTTGGTTTGTTGGTATGTTGGCTTGTTGGCTTGTTGGTTTGTTAGTTTGTTGGCTTTTTGGTTACTTGGTTTGTTAGTTTGTTGGTTTGTTCGTTTGTTAGTTTGTTGGTTAATTGGTTTGTTGGTTTGTTGGTTTGTAGGTTTGTTGGCTTGTTGGTTTGTTGGTTTGTTGGCTTGTTGGCTTGTTGGTTTGTTGGTTTGTTGGCTTGTTGGTTTGTTGGTTTGTTGGCTTGTTGGCTTGTTCCTTTGTTGGTTTGTTGGTTTGTTGGCTTGTTGGCTTGTTGGTTTTTTGGTTTGTTGGTTTGTTGGTTTGTTGGTTTGTTGGTTTATTTGTTTGTTGGTTTGTTGGTTTGTTGGCTTGTTGGTTTGTTGGTTTGTTGGTTTGTTGGCTTGTTGGTTTGTTGGTTTGTTGGTTTGTTGGCTTGTTGGCTTGTTGGTTTGTTGCCTTGTTGACTTGTTGGTTTGTTGGTTAGTTCGTTTGTTGGTTTGTTAGTTTGTTGGTTTGTTGGCTTGTTGGCTTGTTGGTTTGTTGGTTTTTTGGTTTGTTGGTTTGTTGGTTTGTTGGTTTGTTGGTTTGTTGGTTTATTTGTTTGTTGGTTTGTTGGGTTGTTGGCTTGTTGGTTTGTTGGTTTGTTGGTTTGTTGGCTTGTTGGTTTGTTGGTTTGTTGGTTTGTTGGCTTGTTGGCTTGTTGGTTTATTGGTTTGTTGGCTTGTTGGTTACTTAGTTTGCTGGTTTGTTGGCATGTTGGTTTGTTGGTTTGTTGGTTTGTTGGCTTGTTGGTTTGTTGGTTTGTTGACTTGTTGGCTTGTTGGTTTGTTGGTTTGTTGGCTTGTTGGTTTGTTGGTTTGTTGGCTTGTTGGTTTGTTGCTTTGTTGGTTTGTTGGCTTGTTGGCTTGTTGGCTTGTTGGCTTGTTGGTTTGTTGGTTTGTTGGCTTGTTGGCTTGTTGGTTTGTTGGTTTGTTGATTTTTTGGTTTGTTGGTTTGTTGGTTTGTTGGTTTGTTGGTTTGTTGGTTTGTTGGTTTATTTGTTTGTTGGTTTTTTGGCTTGTTGGTTTGTTGGTTTGTTGGCTTGTTGGCTTGATGGTTTGTTGGTTTGTTGGTTTGTTGGCTTGTTGGTTTGTTGGTTTGTTGGCTTATTGGCTTGTTGGTTTGTTGGTTTGTTGGCTGGTTGATTACTTAGTTTGTTGGTTTGTTGGTTTGTTGGTTTGATGGTTTGTTGGTTTATTGGCTTGTTGGCTTGTTGGTTTGTTGGTTAATTCGTTTGTTGGTTTGTTAGTCTGTTGGTTTGTTGGCTTGTTGTATTGTTGGTTTGTTGGTTTTTTGGTTTGTTGGTTTGTTGGTTTGTTGGTTTGTTGGTTTGTTGGTTTATTTGTTTGTTGGTTTGTTGGCTTGTTGGTTTGTTGGTTTATTGGTTTGTTGGCTTGTTGGTTTGTTGGTTTGTTGGCTTGTTGGGTTGTTGGTTTGTTGGTTTGTTGGCTTGTTGGTTACTTAGCTTGTTAATTTGTTGGCTTGTTGGTTTGTTGGTTTGTTGGCTTGTTGGTTTGTTGGTTTGTTGGCTTGTTGGCTTGTTGGTTTGTTGGTTTGTTGGTTTGTTGGTTTATTGGGTTGTTGGTTTGTTGGTTTGTTGGCTTGTTGGTTTGTTGGTTTGTTGATTTGTTGGCTTGTTGGCTTGTTGGTTTGTTGGTTTGTTGGCTTGTTGGTTTGTGGTTTGTTGGCTTGTTGGTTTGTTGCTTTGTTGGTTTGTTGGTTTATTGGCTTGCTGGCTTGTTGGTTTGTTAGTTTGTTGGCTTTTTGGTTACTTGGTTTGTTGGTTTGTTGGTTTGTTCGTTTGTTGGTTTGTTGGTTAATTATTTTGTTGGTTTGTAGGTTTGTTGGTTTGTTGGTTTGTTGGTTTGTTGGTTTGTCGGTTTGTTGGTTTGTTCGTTTGATGGTTTGTTTGTTTGTTGGTTTGTTGGCTTGTTGGTTTGTTGGTTTGTTGGCTTGTTGGCTTGTTGGTTTGTTGGTTTGTTGGTTTGTTGGTTTGTTGGTTTGTTGGTTTGTTGGGTTATTGCTTTGTTGGTTTGTTGGCTTGTTAGTTTGTTGGTTTGTTGGTTTGTTGGCTTGTTGGCTTGTTGGTTTGTTGGTTTGTTGGCTTGTTGGTTTGTGGTTTGTTGGCTTGTTGGTTTGTTGCTTTGTTGGTTTTTTGGTTTGTTGGCTTGTTGGCTTGTTGGTTTGTTAGTTTGTTGGCTTTATGGTTACTTGGTTTGTTAGTTTGTTGGTTTGTTCGTTTGTTGGTTTGTTGGTTAATTGGTTTGTTGGTTTGTTGGTTTGTAGGTTTGTTGGCTTGTTGGTTTGTTGGTTTGTTGGCTTGTTGGCTTGTTGGTTTGTTGGTTTGTTGGCTTGTTGGTTTGTTGGTTTGTTGGCTTGTTGGCTCGTTCTTTTGTTGGTTTGTTGGTTTGTTGGCTTGTTGGCTTGTTGGTTTGTTAGTTTGTTTGCTTTTTGGTTACTTGGTTTGGTGGTTTGTTGGTTTGTTGGCTTGTTGGTTTGTTGGCTTGTTGACTTGTTGGTTTGTTGGTTAGTTCGTTTGTTGGTTTGTTAGTTTGTTGGTTTGTTGGCTTGTTGGCTTGTTGGTTTGTTGGTTTTTTGGTTTGTTGGTTTGTTGGTTTGTTGGTTTGTTGGTTTGTTGGTTTATTTGTTTGTTGGTTTGTTGGTTTGTTGGCTCGTTGGTTTGTTAGTTTGTTGGTTTGTTGGCTTGTTGGTTTGTTGGTTTGTTGGTTTGTTGGCTTGTTGGCTTGTTGGTTTATTGGTTTGTTGGCTTGTTGGCTACTTAGTTTGCTGGTTTGTTGGCATGTTGGTTTGTTGGTTTGTTGGTTTGTTGGCTTGTTGTTGGTGTTGGTTTGTTGGCTTGTTGGCTTGTTGGTTTGTTGGTTTGTTGGCTTGTTGGTTTGTTGGTTTGTTGGCTTGTTGGTTTGTTGGTTTGTTGGTTTGTTGGCTTGTTGGCTTGTTGGCTTGTTGGCTTGTTGGCTTGTCGGTTTGTCGGTTTGTTGGTTTGTTGGCTTGTTGGCTTGTTGGTTTGTTGGTTTGTTGGTTTTTTGGTTTGTTGGTTTGTTGGTTTGTTGGTTTGTTGGTTTGTTGGTTTGTTGGTTTGTTGGTTTGTTGGTTTGTTGGTTTGTTGGTTTGTTGGTTTGTTGGTTTATTTGTTTGTTGGTTTTTTGGCTTGTTGGTTTGTTGGTTTGTTGGCTTGTTGGCTTGTTGGTTTGTTGGTTTGTTTGTTTTTTGGTTTGTTGGTTTGTTGGTTTGTTGGTTTGTTGGTTTGTTGGTTTGTTGGTTTGTTGGTTTATTTGTTTGTTGGTTTGTTGGTTTGTTGGCTCGTTGGTTTGTTAGTTTGTTGGTTTGTTGGCTTGTTGGTTTGTTGGTTTGTTGGTTTGTTGGCTTGTTGGCTTGTTGGTTTATTGGTTTGTTGGCTTGTTGGCTACTTAGTTTGCTGGTTTGTTGGCATGTTGGTTTGTTGGTTTGTTGGTTTGTTGGCTTGTTGTTGGTGTTGGTTTGTTGGCTTGTTGGCTTGTTGGTTTGTTGGTTTGTTGGCTTGTTGGTTTGTTGGTTTGTTGGCTTGTTGGTTTGTTGGTTTGTTGGTTTGTTGGCTTGTTGGCTTGTTGGCTTGTTGGCTTGTTGGCTTGTCGGTTTGTCGGTTTGTTGGTTTGTTGGCTTGTTGGCTTGTTGGTTTGTTGGTTTGTTGGTTTTTTGGTTTGTTGGTTTGTTGGTTTGTTGGTTTGTTGGTTTGTTGGTTTGTTGGTTTGTTGGTTTGTTGGTTTGTTGGTTTGTTGGTTTGTTGGTTTATTTGTTTGTTGGTTTTTTGGCTTGTTGGTTTGTTGGTTTGTTGGCTTGTTGGCTTGTTGGTTTGTTGGTTTGTTTGTTTTTTGGTTTGTTGGTTTGTTGGTTTGTTGGTTTGTTGGTTTGTTGGTTTGTTGGTTTGTTGGTTTGTTGGTTTGTTGGTTTGTGGGCTTGTTGGTTTGTTGGTTTGTTAGTTTGTTGGTTTGTTGGCTTGTTGGTTTGTTGGTTTGTTGGCTTGTTGGCTTGTTGGCTTTTTGGTTACTTGGTTTGTTGGTTTGTTGGTTTGTTGGCTTGTTGGCTTGTTGGTTTGTTGGCTTGTTAGTTTGTTGGTTTGTTGGTTTGTTGGTTTGTTGGTTTGTTGGCTTGTTGGTTTGTTGGTTTGTTGGCTTGTTGGCTTGTTGGTTTGTTGGTTTGTTGGCTTGTTGGTTTGTTGGTTTGTTGGCTTGTTGGCTTGTTGCTTTGTTGGTTTGTTGGTTTTTTGGCTTGTTGGCTTGTTGGTTTGTTAGTCAGTTGGTTTTTTGGTTACTTGGTTAGTTGGTTTATTGGTTTGTTGGCTTGTTGGTTTGTTGGCTTGTTGGTTTGTTGGTTTGTCGGTTTGCTGGCTTGTTGGCTTGTTGGTTTGTTGGTTTGTTGGCTTGTTAGTTTGTTGGTTTGTTGGCTTGTTGGTTTGTTGGTTTGTTGGTTTGTTGGTTTGTTGGCTTGTTGGTTTGTTGGTTTGTTGGCTTGTTGGTTACTTAGTTTGTTAATTTGTTGGTTTGTTGGTTTGTTGGCTTGTTGGCTTGTTGGTTTGTTGGTTAGTTCGTTTGTTGGTTTGTTAGTTTGTTGGTTTGTTGGCTTGTTGGCTTGTTGGTTTGTTGGTTTTTTGGTTTGTTGGTTTGTTGGTTTGTTGGTTTGTTGGTTTGTTGGTTTGTTGGTTTATTTGTTTGTTGGTTTGTTGGCTTGTTGGTTTGTTGGTTTGTTGGTTTGTTGGCTTGTTGGGTTGTTGGTTTGTTGGCTTGTTGGCTTGTTGGTTTGTTGGTTTGTTAGCTTGTTGATTACTTAGTTTGTTGGTTTGTTGGAATGTTGGTTTGTTGGTTTGTTTGTTTGTTGTCTTGTTGGTTTTTTGGTTTGTTGGCTTGTTGGCTTGTTGGTTTGTTGGTTTGTTGGTTTGTTGGTTTGTTGCGTTGTTGGTTTGTTGGTTTGTTGGCTTCTTGGTTTGTTGGTTTGTTGGTTTGCTGGCTTGTTGGCTTGTTGGTTTGTTGGTTTGTTGGTTTGTTGGCTTGTTGGTTTGTGGTTTGTTGGCTTGTTGGTTTGTTGCTTTGTTGGTTTGTTGGTTTGTTGGCTTGTTGGCTTATTGGTTTGTTAGTTTGTTGGCTTTTTGGTTACTTGGTTTGTTGGTTTGTTGGTTTGTTCGTTTGTTGGTTTGTTGGTTAATTGGTTTGTTGGTTTGTAGGTTTGTTGGCTTGTTGGTTTGTTGCTTTGTTGGTTTGTTGGTTTGTTGGCTTGTTGGCTTGTTGGTTTGTTAGTTTGTTGGCTTTATGGTTACTTGGTTTGTTAGTTTGTTGGTTTGTTCGTTTGTTGGTTTGTTGGTTTGTTGGCTTGTTGGTTTGTTGGTTTGTTGGTTTGTTGGTTTGTTGGCTTGTTGCTTTGTTGGTTTGTTGGCTTGTTGGTTACTTAGTTTGTTAATTTGTTGGTTTGTTGGTTTGTTGGCGTGTTGGCTTGTTGGTTTGTTGGTTAGTTCGTTTGTTGGTTTGTTAGTTTGTTGGTTTGTTGGCTTGTTGGCTTGTTGGTTTGTTGGTTTTTTGGTTTGTTGGTTTGTTGGTTTGTTGGTTTGTTGGTTTGTTGGTTTGTTGGTTTATTTGTTTGTTGGTTTGTTGGCTTGTTGGTTTGTTGGTTTGTTGGTTTGTTGGCTTGTTGGGTTGTTGGTTTGTTGGCTTGTTGGCTTGTTGGTTTGTTGGTTTGTTGGCTTGTTGATTACTTAGTTTGTTGGTTTGTTGGCATGTTGGTTTGTTGGTTTGTTTGTTTGTTGTCTTGTTGGCTTGTTGGCTTGTTGGTTTGTTGGTTTGTTGGTTTGTTGGTTTGTTGCGTTGTTGGTTTGTTGGTTTGTTGGTTTCTAGGTTTGTTGGCTTGTTGGTTTGTTGGTTTGTTGGCTTATTGGCTTGTTGGTTTGTTGGTTTGTTGGCTTGTTGGTTTGTTGGTTTGTTGGCTTGTTGGCTTGTTCCTTTGTTGGTTTGTTGGTTTGTTGGCTTGTTGGCTTGTTGGTTTGTTAGTTTGTTTGCTTTTTGCTTACTTGGTTTGTTGGTTTGTTGGTTTGTTGGCTTGTTGGTTTGTTGGCTTGTTGATTTGTTGGTTTGTTGGTTAGTTCGTTTGTTGGTTTGTTAGTTTGTTGGTTTGTTGGCTTGTTGGCTTGTTGGTTTGTTGGTTTTTTGGTTTGTTGGTTTGTTGGTTTGTTGGTTTGTTGGTTTGTTGGTTTATTTGTTTGTTGGTTTGTTGGTTTGTTGGCTCGTTGGTTTGTTAGTATGTTGGTTTGTTGGCTTGTTGGTTTGTTGGTTTGTTGGTTTGTTGGCTTGTTGGCTTGTTGGTTTATTGGTTTGTTGGCTTGTTGGTTACTTAGTTTGCTGGTTTGTTGGCATGTTGGTTTGTTGGTTTGTTGGTTTGTTGGCTTGTTGGTTTGTTGGTTTGTTGGCTTGTTGGCTTGTTGGTTTGTTGGTTTGTTGGCTTGTTGGTTTGTTGGTTTGTTGGCTTGTTGGTTTGTTGGTTTGTTGGTTTGTTGGCTTGTTGGCTTGTTGGCTTGTTGGCTTGTCTGTTTGTCGGTTTGTTGGTTTGTTGGCTTGTTGGCTTGTTGGTTTGTTGATTTGTTGGTTTTTTGGTTTGTTGGTTTGTTGGTTTGTTGGTTTGTTGGTTTGTTGGTTTGTTGGTTTGTTGGTTTGTTGGTTTATTTGTTTGTTGGTTTTTTGGCTTGTTGGTTTGTTGGTTTGTTGGTTGTTGGCTTGTTGGTTTGTTGGTTTGTTTGTTTTTTGGTTTGTTGGTTTGTTGGTTTGTTGGTTTGTTGGTTTGTTGGTTTGTTGGTTTGTTGGTTTGTTGGTTTGTTGGTTTGTTGGCTTGTTGGTTTGTTGGTTTGTTGGTTTGTTGGTTTGTTGGCTTGTTGGTTTGTTGGTTTGTTGGCTTGTTGGCTTTTTGGTTACTTGGTTTGTTGGTTTGTTGGTTTGTTGGCTTGTTGGCTTGTTGATTACTTAGTTTGTTGGTTTGTTGGCATGTTGGTTTGTTGGTTTGTTTGTTTGTTGGCTTGTTGGTTTTTTGGTTTGTTGGCTTGTTGGCTTGTTGGTTTGTTGGTTTGTTGGTTTGTGGGTTTGTTGCGTTGTTGGTTTGTTGGTTTGTTGGCTTCTTGGTTTGTTGGTTTGTTGGTTTGCTGGCTTGTTGGCTTGTTGGTTTGTTGGTTTGTTGGTTTGTTGGCTTGTTGGTTTGTAGTTTGTTGGCTTGTTGGTTTGTTGCTTTGTTGGTTTGTTGGTTTGTTGGCTTGTTGGCTTATTGGTTTGTTAGTTTGTTGGCTTTTTGGTTACTTGGTTTGTTGGTTTGTTGGTTTGTTCGTTTGTTGGTTTGTTGGTTAATTGGTTTGTTGGTTTGTAGGTTTGTTGGCTTGTTGGTTTGTTGCTTTGTTGGTTTGTTGGTTTGTTGGCTTGTTGGCTTGTTGGTTTGTTAGTTTGTTGGCTTTATGGTTACTTGGTTTGTTAGTTTGTTGGTTTGTTCGTTTGTTGGTTTGTTGGTTAATTGGTTTGTTGGTTTGTTGGTTTCTAGGTTTGTTGGCTTGTTGGTTTGTTGGTTTGTTGGCTTATTGGCTTGTTGGTTTGTTGGTTTGTTGGCTTGTTGGTTTGTTGGTTTGTTGGCTTGTTGGCTTGTTCCTTTGTTGGTTTGTTGGTTTGTTGGCTTGTTGGCTTGTTGGTTTGTTAGTTTGTTTGCTTTTTGGTTACTTGGTTTGTTGGTTTGTTGGTTTGTTGGCTTGTTGGTTTGTTGGCTTGTTGATTTGTTGGTTTGTTGGTTAGTTCGTTTGTTGGTTTGTTAGTTTGTTGGTTTGTTGGCTTGTTGGCTTGTTGGTTTGTTGGTTTTTTGGTTTGTTGGTTTGTTGGTTTGTTGGTTTGTTGGTTTGTTGGTTTATTTGTTTGTTGGTTTGTTGGTTTGTTGGCTCGTTGGTTTGTTAGTTTGTTGGTTTGTTGGCTTGTTGGTTTGTTGGTTTGTTGGTTTGTTGGCTTGTTGGCTTGTTGGTTTATTGGTTTGTTGGCTTGTTGGTTACTTAGTTTGCTGGTTTGTTGGCATGTTGGTTTGTTGGTTTGTTGGTTTGTTGGCTTGTTGGTTTGTTGGTTTGTTGGCTTGTTGGCTTGTTGGCTTGTTGGTTTGTTGGTTTGTTGGCTTGTTGGTTTGTTGGTTTGTTGGCTTGTTGGTTTGTTGGTTTGTTGGTTTGTTGGCTTGTTGGCTTGTTGGCTTGTTGGCTTGTCGGTTTGTCGGTTTGTTGGTTTGTTGGCTTGTTGGCTTGTTGGTTTGTTGGTTTGTTGGTTTTTTGGTTTGTTGGTTTGTTGGTTTGTTGGTTTGTTGGTTTGTTGGTTTGTTGGTTTGTTGGTTTATTTGTTTGTTGGTTTTTTGGCTTGTTGGTTTGTTGGTTTGTTGGCTTGTTGGCTTGTTGGTTTGTTGGTTTGTTTGTTTTTTGGTTTGTTGGTTTGTTGGTTTGTTGGTTTGTTGGTTTGTTGGTTTGTTGGTTTGTTGGTTTGTTGGTTTGTTGGTTTGTTGGCTTGTTGGTTTGTTGGTTTGTTGGTTTGTTGGTTTGTTGGCTTGTTGGTTTGTTGGTTTGTTGGCTTGTTGGCTTGTTGGCTTTTTGGTTACTTGGTTTGTTGGTTTGTTGGTTTGTTGGCTTGTTGGCTTGTTGGTTTGTTGGCTTGTTAGTTTGTTGGTTTGTTGGTTTGTTGGTTTGTTGGTTTGTTGGCTTGTTGGTTTGTTGGTTTGTTGGCTTGTTGGCTTGTTGGTTTGTTGGTTTGTTGGCTTGTTGGTTTGTTGGTTTGTTGGCTTGTTGGCTTGTTGCTTTGTTGGTTTGTTGGTTTTTTGGCTTGTTGGCTTGTTGGTTTGTTGGTTTGTTGGCTTGTTGGCTTGTTGCTTTGTTGGTTTGTTGGTTTTTTGGCTTGTTGGCTTGTTGGTTTGTTAGTCAGTTGGTTTTTTGGTTACTTGGTTTGTTGGTTTATTGGCTTGTTGGCTTGTTGGTTCGTTGGCTTGTTGGTTTGTTGGTTTGTTGGTTTGCTGGCTTGTTGGCTTGTTGGTTTGTTGGTTTGTTGGCTTGTTAGTTTGTTGGTTTGTTGGCTTGTTGGTTTGTTGGTTTGTTGGTTTGTTGGTTTGTTGGCTTGTTGGTTTGTTGGTTTGTTAGTTTGTTGGCTTGTTGGTTACTTAGTTTGTTAATTTGTTGGTTTGTTGGCTTGTTGGCTTGTTGGTTTGTTGGTTAGTTCGTTTGTTGGTTTGTTAGTTTGTTGGTTTGTTGGCTTGTTGGCTTGTTGGTTTGTTGGTTTTTTGGTTTGTTGGTTTGTTGGTTTGTTGGTTTGTTGGTTTGTTGGTTTGTTGGTTTATTTGTTTGTTGGTTTGTTGGCTTGTTGGTTTGTTGGTTTGTTGGTTTGTTGGTTTGTTGGTTCGTTGGCTTGTTGGTTTGTTGGTTTGTTGGCTTGTTGGCTTGTTGGTTTGTTGGTTTGTTGGCTTGTTGGTTACTTAGTTTGTTGGTTTGTTGGCATGTTGGTTTGTTGGTTTGTTTGTTTATTGGCTTGTTGGTTTTTTGGTTTGTTGGCTTGTTGGCTTGTTGGTTTGTTGGTTTGTTGGTTTGTTGGTTTGTTGGGTTGTTGGTTTGTTGGTTTGTTGGCTTCTTGGTTTGTTGGTTTGTTGGTTTGCTGGCTTGTTGGCTTGTTGGTTTGTTGGTTTGTTGGTTTGTTGGCTTGTTGGTTTGTGGTTTGTTGGCTTGTTGGTTTGTTGCTTTGTTGGTTTGTTGGTTTGTTGGCTTGTTGGCTTATTGGTTTGTTAGTTTGTTGGCTTTTTGGTTACTTGGTTTGTTGGTTTGTTGGTTTGTTCGTTTGTTGGTTTGTTGGTTAATTGGTTTGTTGGTTTGTAGGTTTGTTGGCTTGTTGGTTTGTTGGTTTGTTGGTTTTTTGGTTTGTTGGTTTGTTGGTTTGTTGGTTTGTTGGTTTGTTGTTTGTTCGTTTGATGGTTTGTTTGTTTGTTGGTTTGTTGGTTTGTTGGTTTGTTGGTTTGTTGGTTTCTTGGTTTGTTGGTTTGTTGATTTGTTGATTTGTTGGTTTGTTGGCATGTTGGTTTGTTGGTTTGTTGGTTTGTTGGCTTGTTGGTTTGTTGGTTTGTTGGTTTGTTGGTTTGTTGGCTTGTTGGTTTGTTGGTTTGTTGGTTTGTTGGTTTGTTGGCTTGTTGGTTTGTTGGTTTGTTGGCTTGTTGGTTTGTTGGTTTGTTGGTTTGTTGGCTTGTTGGCTTGTTGGTTTGTTGGTTTGTTGGCGTGTTGGTTTGTTGGTTTGTTGGTTTGTTGGTTTGTTGGCTTGTTGGCCTGTTGGCCAGTTGGCTTGTTGGTTTGTTATTTTGTTGGCTTTTTGGTTACTTGGTTTGTTGGTTTGTTGGTTTGTTGGTTTGTTGGTTTGTTGGCTTGTTGGTTTGTTGGTTTGTTGGTTTGTTGGCTTGTTGGCTTGTTGGTTTGTTGGTTTGTTGGTTTGTTGGTTTGTTGATTTGTTGGTTTTTTGGTTTGTTGGTTTGTTGGTTTGTTGGCTTGTTGGTTTGTTGGTTTGTCGGTTTGTTAGTTTGTTGGCTTGTTGGTTTGTTGGTTTGTTGGTTTTTTGGTTTGTTGGTTTGTTGGTTTGTTGGTTTGTTCGTTTGATGGTTTGTTTGTTTGTTGGTTTTTTGGTTTGTTGGTTTGTTGGTTTCTTGGTTTGTTGGTTTGTTGATTTGTTGATTTGTTGGTTTATTGGCATGTTGGTTTGTTGGTTTGTAGGTTTGTTGGCTTGTTGGTTTGTTGGTTTGTTGGTTTGTTGGTTTTTTGGTTTGTTGGTTTGTTGGTTTGTTGGTTTGTTGGTTTGTTGGTTTGTTCGTTTGATGGTTTGTTTGTTTGTTGGTTTGTTGGTTTGTTGGTTTGTTGGTTTGTTGGTTTGTTGGTTTGTTGGTTTCTTGGTTTGTTGGTTTGTTGATTTGTTGATTTGTTGGTTTGTTGGCATGTTGGTTTGTTGGTTTGTTGGTTTGTTGGCTTGTTGGTTTGTTGGTTTGTTGGTTTGTTGGCTTGTTGGTTTGTTGGTTTGTTGGTTTGTTGGTTTGTTGGCTTGTTGGTTTGTTGGTTTGTTGGCTTGTTGGTTTGTTGGTTTGTTGGTTTGTTGGCTTGTTGGCTTGTTAGTTTGTTGGTTTATTGGCTGGTTGGCTTGTTGCTTTGTTGGTTTGTTGGTTTGTTGGCCTGTTGGCTTGTTGGTTTGTTATTTTGTTGGCTTTTTGGTTACTTGGTTTGTTGGTTTGTTGGTTTGTTGGTTTGTTGGCTTGTTGGTTTGTTGGCTTGTTGGCTTGTTGCTTTGTTGGTTTGTTGGCTTGTTGGCTTGTTGGCTTGTTGGTTTGTTAGTTTGTTGGCTTTTTGGTTGCTAGGTTTGTTGGTTTGTTGGTTTGTTGGCTTGTTAGTTTGTTGGCTTGTTGGTTTGTTGGTTTGTTGGTTTGTTGGTTTGTTGGTTTGTTGGTTTGTTGGTTTGTTGGCTTGTTGGTTTGTTGGTTTGTTGGCTTGTTGGCTTGTTGGTTTGTTGGTTTGTAGGCTTGTTGGTTTGTTGGTTTGTTGGCTTGTTGGCTTGTTGCTTTGTTGGTTTGTTGGTTTGTTGGCTTGTTGGCTTGTTGGTTTGCTGGTTTGTTGGTTTTTTGGTTACTTGGTTTGTTGGTCTGTTGGTTTGTTGGCTTGTTGGTTTTTTGGCTTGTTGGTTTGTTGGTTTGTTGGTTTGTTGGCTTGTTGGCTTGTTGGTTTGTTGGTTTGTTGGCTTGTTAGTTTGTTGGTTTGTTGGCTTGTTAGTTTGTTGGTTTGTTGGCTTGTTGGCTTGTTGGTTTGTTGGTTTGTTGGCTTGTTGGTTACTTAGTTTGTTGGTTTGTTGGTTTGTTGGTTTGTTGGCTTGTTGGCTTGTTGGTTTGTTGGTTAGTTCGTTTGTTAATTTGTTAGTTTGTTGGTTTGTTGGCTTGTTGGCTTGTTGGTTTGTTGGTTTTTTGGTTTGTTGGTTTGTTGGTTTGTTGGTTTGTTGGTTTATTTGTTTGTTGGTTTGTTGGCTTGTTGGTTTGTTGGTTTGTTGGTTTGTTGGTTTGTTGGGTTGTTGGTTTGTTGGCTTGTTGGCTTGTTGGTTTGTTGGTTTGTTGGCCTGTTGGTTACTTAGTTTGTTGGTTTGTTGGCATGTTGGCTTGTTGGTTTGTTGCTTTGTTGGTTTGTTGGTTTGTTGGCTTGTTGGCTTATTGGTTTGTTAGTTTGTTGGCTTTTTGGTTACTTGGTTTGTTGGTTTGTTAGTTTGTTCGTTTGTTGGTTTGTTGGTTAATTGGTTTGTTGGTTTGTAGGTTTGTTGGCTTGTTGGTTTGTTGCTTTGTTGGTTTGTTGGTTTGTTGGCTTGTTGGCTTGTTGGTTTGTTAGTTTGTTGGCTTTATGGTTACTTGGTTTGTTAGTTTGTTGGTTTGTTCGTTTGTTGGTTTGTTGGTTAATTGGTTTGTTGGTTTGTTGGTTTGTAGGTTTGTTGGCTTGTTGGTTTGTTGGTTTGTTGGCTTGTTGGCTTGTCGGTTTGTTGGTTTGTTGGCTTGTTGGTTTGTTGGTTTGTTGGCTTGTTGGCTTCTTCCTTTGTTGGTTTGTTGGTTTGTTGGCTTGTTGGCTTGTTGGTTTGTTAGTTTGTTTGCTTTTTGGTTACTTGGTTTGTTGGTTTGTTGGTTTGTTGGCTTGTTGTTTTGTTGGCTTGTTGACTTGTTGGTTTGTTGGTTAGTTCGTTTGTTGGTTTGTTAGTTTGTTGGTTTGTTGGCTTGTTGGCTTGTTGGTTTGTTGGTTTTTTGGTTTGTTGGTTTGTTGGTTTGTTGGTTTGTTGGTTTGTTGGTTTATTTGTTTGTTGGTTTGTTGGTTTGTTGGCTCGTTGGTTTGTTAGTTTGTTGGTTTGTTGGCTTGTTGGTTTGTTGGTTTGTTGGTTTGTTGGCTTGTTGGCTTGTTGGTTTATTGTTTTGTTGGCTTGTTGGTTACTTAGTTTGCTGGTTTGTTGGCATATTGGTTTGTTGGTTTGTTGGTTTGTTGGCTTGTTGGTTTGTTGGTTTGTTGGCTTGTTGGCTTGTTGGTTTGTTGGTTTGTTGGCTTGTTGGTTTGTTGGTTTGTAGGCTTGTTGGTTTGTTGGTTTGTTGGTTTGTTGGCTTGTTGGCTTGTTGGCTTGTTGGCTTGTCGGTTTGTCGGTTTGTTGGTTTGTTGGCTTGTTGGCTTGTTGGTTTGTTGGTTTGTTAGTTTTTTGGTTTGTTGGTTTGTTGGTTTGTTGGTTTGTTGGTTTGTTGGTTTGTTGGTTTGTTGGTTTGTTGGTTTATTTGTTTGTTGGTTTTTTGGCTTGTTGGTTTGTTGGTTTGTTGGCTTGTTGGCTTGTTGGTTTGTTGGTTTGTTTGTTCTTTGGTTTGTTGGTTTGTTGGTTTGTTGGTTTGTTGGTTTGTTGGTTTGTTGGTTGTTGGTTTGTTGGTTTGTTGGTTTGTTGGCTTGTTGGTTTGTTGGTTTGTTGGTTTGTTGGTTTGTTGGCTTGTTGGCTTGTTGGTTTGTTGGCTTGTTGGCTTGTTGGCTTTTTGGTTACTTGGTTTGTTGGTTTGTTGGTTTGTTGGCTTGTTGGCTTGTTGGCTTGTTGGTTTGTTGGCTTGTTAGTTTGTTGGTTTGTTGGTTTGTTGGTTTGTTGGTTTGTTGGCTTGTTGGTTTGTTGGTTTGTTGGCTTGTTGGCTTGTTGGTTTGTTGGTTTGTTGGCTTGTTGGTTTGTTGGTTTGTTGGCTTGTTGGCTTGTTGCTTTGTTGGTTTGTTGGTTTTTTGGCTTGTTGGCTTGTTGGTTTGTTAGTCAGTTGGTTTTTTGGTTACTTGGTTTGTTGGTTTATTGGTTTGTTGGCTTGTTGGTTTGTTGGCTTGTTGGTTTGTTGGTTTGTTGGTTTGCTGGCTTGTTGGCTTGTTGGTTTGTTGGTTTGTTGGCTTGTTAGTTTGTTGGTTTGTTGGCTTGTTGGTTTGTTGGTTTGTTGGTTTGTTGGTTTGTTGGCTTGTTGGTTTGTTGGTTTGTTGGCTTGTTGGTTACTTAGTTTGTTAATTTGTTGGTTTGTTGGTTTGTTGGCTTGTTGGCTTGTTGGTTTGTTATTTAGTTCGTTTGTTGGTTTGTTGGCTTGTTGGCTTGTTGGTTTGTTATTTAGTTCGTTTGTTGGCTTGTTGGTTTGTTGGTTTTTTGGTTTGTTGGTTTGTTGGTTTGTTGGTTTGTTGGTTTGTTGGTTTGTTGGTTTATTTGTTTGTTGGTTTGTTGGCTTGTTGGTTTGTTGGTTTGTTGGTTTGTTGGTTTATTTGTTTGTTGGTTTGTTGGCTTGTTGGTTTGTTGGTTTGTTGGTTTGTTGGTTTGTTGGGTTGTTGGTTTGTTGGCTTGTTGGCTTGTTGGTTTGTTGGTTTGTTGGCCTGTTGGTTACTTAGTTTGTTGGTTTGTTGGCATGTTGGTTTGTTGGTTTGTTTGTTTGTTGGCTTGTTGGTTTGTTGGTTTGGTTTGTTGGTTTGTTGGTTTGTTGGCTTGTTGGTTTGTTGGTTTGTTGGTTTGTTGGTTTGTTGGCTTGTTGGCTTGTTGGTTTGTTGGCTTGTTGGCTTGTTGGCTTTTTGGTTACTTGGTTTGTTGGTTTGTTGGTTTGTTGGCTTGTTGGCTTGTTGGCTTGTTGGTTTGTTGGCTTGTTAGTTTGTTGGTTTGTTGGTTTGTTGGTTTGTTGGTTTGTTGGTTTGTTGGCTTGTTGGTTTGTTGGTTTGTTGGCTTGTTGGCTTGTTGGTTTGTTGGTTTGTTGGCTTGTTGGTTTGTTGGCTTGTTGGCTTGTTGCTTTGTTGGTTTGTTGGTTTTTTGGCTTGTTGGCTTGTTGGTTTGTTAGTCAGTTGGTTTTTTGGTTACTTGGTTTGTTGGTTTATTGGTTTGTTGGCTTGTTGGTTTGTTGGCTTGTTGGTTTGTTGGTTTGTTGGTTTGCTGGCTTGTTGGCTTGTTGGTTTGTTGGTTTGTTGGCTTGTTAGTTTGTTGGTTTGTTGGCTTGTTGGTTTGTTGGTTTGTTGGTTTGTTGGTTTGTTGGCTTGTTGGTTTGTTGGTTTGTTGGCTTGTGGGTTACTTAGTTTGTTAATTTGTTGGTTTGTTGGTTTGTTGGCTTGTTGGCTTGTTGGTTTGTTATTTAGTTCGTTTGTTGGTTTGTTAGTTTGTTGGTTTGTTGGCTTGTTGGCTTGTTGGTTTGTTGGTTTTTTGGTTTGTTGGTTTGTTGGTTTGTTGGTTTGTTGGTTTGTTGGTTTGTTGGTTTATTTGTTTGTTGGTTTGTTGGCTTGTTGGTTTGTTGGTTTGTTGGTTTGTTGGTTTATTTGTTTGTTGGTTTGTTGGCTTGTTGGTTTGTTGGTTTGTTGGTTTGTTGGTTTGTTGGGTTGTTGGTTTGTTGGCTTGTTGGCTTGTTGGTTTGTTGGTTTGTTGGCCTGTTGGTTACTTAGTTTGTTGGTTTGTTGGCATGTTGGTTTGTTGGTTTGTTTGTTTGTTGGCTTGTTGGTTTGTTGGTTTGTTGGTTTGTTGGGTTGTTGGTTTGTTGGTTTGTTGGCTTCTTGGTTTGTTGGTTTGTTGGTTTGCTGGCTTGTTGGCTTGTTGGCTTGTTGGTTTGTTGGTTTGTTGGCTTGTTGGTTTGTTGGTTTGTTGGCTTGTTGGTTTGTTGGTTTGTTGGTTTGTTGGCTTGTTGGCTTGTTGGCTTGTTGGCTTGTCGGTTTGTCGGTTTGTTGGTTTGTTGGCTTGTTGGCTTGTTGGTTTGTTGGTTTGTTGGTTTTTTGGTTTGTTGGTTTGTTGGTTTGTTGGTTTGTTGGTTTGTTGGTTTGTTGGTTTGTTCGTTTGTTGGTTTATTTGTTTGTTGGTTTTTTGGCTTGTTGGTTTGTTGGTTTGTTGGCTTGTTGGCTTGTTGGTTTGTTGGTTTGTTTGTTCTTTGGTTTGTTGGTTTGTTGGTTTGTTGGTTTGTTGGTTTGTTGGTTTGTTGGTTGTTGGTTTGTTGGTTTGTTGGTTTGTTGGCTTGTTGGTTTGTTGGTTTGTTGGTTTGTTGGTTTGTTGGCTTGTTGGCTTGTTGGTTTGTTGGCTTGTTGGCTTGTTGGCTTTTTGGTTACTTGGTTTGTTGGTTTGTTGGTTTGTTGGCTTGTTGGCTTGTTGGCTTGTTGGTTTGTTGGCTTGTTAGTTTGTTGGTTTGTTGGTTTGTTGGTTTGTTGGTTTGTTGGCTTGTTGGTTTGTTGGTTTGTTGGCTTGTTGGCTTGTTGGTTTGTTGGTTTGTTGGCTTGTTGGTTTGTTGGTTTGTTGGCTTGTTGGCTTGTTGCTTTGTTGGTTTGTTGGTTTTTTGGCTTGTTGGCTTGTTGGTTTGTTAGTCAGTTGGTTTTTTGGTTACTTGGTTTTTTGGTTTATTGGTTTGTTGGCTTGTTGGTTTGTTGGCTTGTTGGTTTGTTGGTTTGTTGGTTTGCTGGCTTGTTGGCTTGTTGGTTTGTTGGTTTGTTGGCTTGTTAGTTTGTTGGTTTGTTGGCTTGTTGGTTTGTTGGTTTGTTGGTTTGTTGGTTTGTTGGCTTGTTGGTTTGTTGGTTTGTTGGCTTGTTGGTTACTTAGTTTGTTAATTTGTTGGTTTGTTGGTTTGTTGGCTTGTTGGCTTGTTGGTTTGTTATTTAGTTCGTTTGTTGGTTTGTTAGTTTGTTGGTTTGTTGGCTTGTTGGCTTGTTGGTTTGTTGGTTTTTTGGTTTGTTGGTTTGTTGGTTTGTTGGTTTGTTGGTTTGTTGGTTTGTTGGTTTATTTGTTTGTTGGTTTGTTGGCTTGTTGGTTTGTTGGTTTGTTGGTTTGTTGGTTTATTTGTTTGTTGGTTTGTTGGCTTGTTGGTTTGTTGGTTTGTTGGTTTGTTGGTTTGTTGGGTTGTTGGTTTGTTGGCTTGTTGGCTTGTTGGTTTGTTGGTTTGTTGGCTTGTTGGTTTGTTGGTTTGTTGGTTTGTTGGTTTGTTGGTTTGTTGGTTTGTTGGTTTGTTGGTTTGTTGGCTTGTTGGTTTGTTGGTTTGTTGGCTTGTTGGCTTGTTGGTTTGTTGGTTTGTTGGCTTGTTGGTTTGTTGGTTTGTTGGCTTGTTGGCTTGTTGCTTTGTTGGTTTGTTGGTTTTTTGGCTTGTTGGCTTGTTGGTTTGTTAGTCAGTTGGTTTTTTGGTTACTTGGTTTGTTGGTTTATTGGTTTGTTGGCTTGTTGGTTTGTTGGCTTGTTGGCTTGTTGCTTTGTTGGTTTGTTGGTTTTTTGGCTTGTTGGCTTGTTGGTTTGTTAGTCAGTTGGTTTTTTGGTTACTTGGTTTGTTGGTTTATTGGTTTGTTGGCTTGTTGGTTTGTTGGCTTGTTGGTTTGTTGGTTTGTTGGTTTGCTGGCTTGTTGGCTTGTTGGTTTGTTGGTTTGTTGGCTTGTTAGTTTGTTGGTTTTTTGGCTTGTTGGCTTGTTGGTTTGTTAGTCAGTTGGTTTTTTGGTTACTTGGTTTGTTGGTTTATTGGTTTGTTGGCTTGTTGGTTTGTTGGCTTGTTGGTTTGTTGGTTTGTTGGTTTGCTGGCTTGTTGGCTTGTTGGTTTGTTGGTTTGTTGGCTTGTTAGTTTGTTGGTTTGTTGGCTTGTTGGTTTGTTGGTTTGTTGGTTTGTTGGTTTGTTGGCTTGTTGGTTTGTTGGTTTGTTGGCTTGTTGGTTACTTAGTTTGTTAATTTGTTGGTTTGTTGGTTTGTTGGCTTGTTGGCTTGTTGGTTTGTTATTTAGTTCGTTTGTTGGTTTGTTAGTTTGTTGGTTTGTTGGCTTGTTGGCTTGTTGGTTTGTTGGTTTTTTGGTTTGTTGGTTTGTTGGTTTGTTGGTTTGTTGGTTTGTTGGTTTGTTGGTTTATTTGTTTGTTGGTTTGTTGGCTTGTTGGTTTGTTGGTTTGTTGGTTTGTTGGTTTACTTGTTTGTTGGTTTGTTGGCTTGTTGGTTTGTTGGTTTGTTGGTTTGTTGGTTTGTTGGGTTGTTGGTTTGTTGGCTTGTTGGCTTGTTGGTTTGTTGGTTTGTTGGCCTGTTGGTTACTTAGTTTGTTGGTTTGTTGGCATGTTGGTTTGTTGGTTTGTTTGTTTGTTGGCTTGTTGGTTTGTTGGTTTGGTTTGTTGGTTTGTTGGTTTGTTGGCTTGTTGGTTTGTTGGTTTGTTGGTTTGTTGGTTTGTTGGCTTGTTGGCTTGTTGGCTTGTTGGTTTGTTGGCTTGTTGGCTTGTTGGCTTTTTGGTTACTTGGTTTGTTGGTTTGTTGGTTTGTTGGCTTGTTGGCTTGTTGGCTTGTTGGTTTGTTGGCTTGTTAGTTTGTTGGTTTGTTGGTTTGTTGGTTTGTTGGTTTGTTGGCTTGTTGGTTTGTTGGTTCGTTGGCTTGTTGGCTTGTTGGTTTGTTGGTTTGTTGGCTTGTTGGTTTGTTGGTTTGTTGGCTTGTTGGCTTGTTGCTTTGTTGGTTTGTTGGCTTGTTGGCTTGTTGCTTTGTTGGTTTGTTGGTTTTTTGGCTTGTTGGCTTGTTGGTTTGTTAGTCAGTTGGTTTTTTGGTTACTTGGTTTTTTGGTTTATTGGTTTGTTGGCTTGTTGGTTTGTTGGCTTGTTGGTTTGTTGGTTTGTTGGTTTGCTGGCTTGTTGGCTTGTTGGTTTGTTGGTTTGTTGGCTTGTTAGTTTGTTGGTTTGTTGGCTTGTTGGTTTGTTGGTTTGTTGGTTTGTTGGTTTGTTGGCTTGTTGGTTTGTTGGTTTGTTGGCTTGTTGGTTACTTAGTTTGTTAATTTGTTGGTTTGTTGGTTTGTTGGCTTGTTGGCTTGTTGGTTTGTTATTTAGTTCGTTTGTTGGTTTGTTAGTTTGTTGGTTTGTTGGCTTGTTGGCTTGTTGGTTTGTTGGTTTTTTGGTTTGTTGGTTTGTTGGTTTGTTGGTTTGTTGGTTTGTTGGTTTGTTGGTTTATTTGTTTGTTGGTTTGTTGGCTTGTTGGTTTGTTGGTTTGTTGGTTTGTTGGTTTATTTGTTTGTTGGTTTGTTGGCTTGTTGGTTTGTTGGTTTGTTGGTTTGTTGGTTTGTTGGGTTGTTGGTTTGTTGGCTTGTTGGCTTGTTGGTTTGTTGGTTTGTTGGCTTGTTGGTTTGTTGGTTTGTTGGTTTGTTGGTTTGTTGGTTTGTTGGTTTGTTGGTTTGTTGGTTTGTTGGCTTGTTGGTTTGTTGGTTTGTTGGCTTGTTGGCTTGTTGGTTTGTTGGTTTGTTGGCTTGTTGGTTTGTTGGTTTGTTGGCTTGTTGGCTTGTTGCTTTGTTGGTTTGTTGGTTTTTTGGCTTGTTGGCTTGTTGGTTTGTTAGTCAGTTGGTTTTTTGGTTACTTGGTTTGTTGGTTTATTGGTTTGTTGGCTTGTTGGTTTGTTGGCTTGTTGGCTTGTTGCTTTGTTGGTTTGTTGGTTTTTTGGCTTGTTGGCTTGTTGGTTTGTTAGTCAGTTGGTTTTTTGGTTACTTGGTTTGTTGGTTTATTGGTTTGTTGGCTTGTTGGTTTGTTGGCTTGTTGGTTTGTTGGTTTGTTGGTTTGCTGGCTTGTTGGCTTGTTGGTTTGTTGGTTTGTTGGCTTGTTAGTTTGTTGGTTTTTTGGCTTGTTGGCTTGTTGGTTTGTTAGTCAGTTGGTTTTTTGGTTACTTGGTTTGTTGGTTTATTGGTTTGTTGGCTTGTTGGTTTGTTGGCTTGTTGGTTTGTTGGTTTGTTGGTTTGCTGGCTTGTTGGCTTGTTGGTTTGTTGGTTTGTTGGCTTGTTAGTTTGTTGGTTTGTTGGCTTGTTGGTTTGTTGGTTTGTTGGTTTGTTGGTTTGTTGGCTTGTTGGTTTGTTGGTTTGTTGGCTTGTTGGTTACTTAGTTTGTTAATTTGTTGGTTTGTTGGTTTGTTGGCTTGTTGGCTTGTTGGTTTGTTATTTAGTTCGTTTGTTGGTTTGTTAGTTTGTTGGTTTGTTGGCTTGTTGGCTTGTTGGTTTGTTGGTTTTTTGGTTTGTTGGTTTGTTGGTTTGTTGGTTTGTTGGTTTGTTGGTTTGTTGGTTTATTTGTTTGTTGGTTTGTTGGCTTGTTGGTTTGTTGGTTTGTTGGTTTGTTGGTTTACTTGTTTGTTGGTTTGTTGGCTTGTTGGTTTGTTGGTTTGTTGGTTTGTTGGTTTGTTGGGTTGTTGGTTTGTTGGCTTGTTGGCTTGTTGGTTTGTTGGTTTGTTGGCCTGTTGGTTACTTAGTTTGTTGGTTTGTTGGCATGTTGGTTTGTTGGTTTGTTTGTTTGTTGGCTTGTTGGTTTGTTGGTTTGGTTTGTTGGTTTGTTGGTTTGTTGGCTTGTTGGTTTGTTGGTTTGTTGGTTTGTTGGTTTGTTGGCTTGTTGGCTTGTTGGCTTGTTGGTTTGTTGGCTTGTTGGCTTGTTGGCTTTTTGGTTACTTGGTTTGTTGGTTTGTTGGTTTGTTGGCTTGTTGGCTTGTTGGCTTGTTGGTTTGTTGGCTTGTTAGTTTGTTGGTTTGTTGGTTTGTTGGTTTGTTGGTTTGTTGGCTTGTTGGTTTGTTGGTTCGTTGGCTTGTTGGCTTGTTGGTTTGTTGGTTTGTTGGCTTGTTGGTTTGTTGGTTTGTTGGCTTGTTGGCTTGTTGCTTTGTTGGTTTGTTGGTTTTTTGGCTTGTTGGCTTGTTGGTTTGTTAGTCAGTTGGTTTTTTGGTTACTTGGTTTGTTGGTTTATTGGTTTGTTGGCTTGTTGGTTTGTTGGCTTGTTGGTTTGTTGGTTTGTTGGTTTGCTGGCTTGTTGGCTTGTTGGTTTGTTGGTTTGTTGGCTTGTTAGTTTGTTGGTTTGTTGGCTTGTTGGTTTGTTGGTTTGTTGGTTTGTTGGTTTGTTGGCTTGTTGGTTGTTGGTTTGTTGGCTTGTGGGTTACTTAGTTTGTTAATTTGTTGGTTTGTTGGTTTGTTGGCTTGTTGGCTTGTTGGTTTGTTATTTAGTTCGTTTGTTGGTTTGTTAGTTTGTTGGTTTGTTGGCTTGTTGGCTTGTTGGTTTGTTGGTTTTTTGGTTTGTTGGTTTGTTGGTTTGTTGGTTTGTTGGTTTGTTGGTTTGTTGGTTTATTTGTTTGTTGGTTTGTTGGCTTGTTGGTTTGTTGGTTTGTTGGTTTGTTGGTTTATTTGTTTGTTGGTTTGTTGGCTTGTTGGTTTGTTGGTTTGTTGGTTTGTTGGTTTGTTGGGTTGTTGGTTTGTTGGCTTGTTGGCTTGTTGGTTTGTTGGTTTGTTGGCCTGTTGGTTACTTAGTTTGGTGGTTTGTTGGCATGTTGGTTTGTTGGTTTGTTTGTTTGTTGGCTTGTTGGTTTGTTGGTTTGTTGGTTTGTTGGGTTGTTGGTTTGTTGGTTTGTTGGCTTCTTGGTTTGTTGGTTTGTTGGTTTGCTGGCTTGTTGGCTTGTTGGCTTGTTGGTTTGTTGGTTTGTTGGCTTGTTGGTTTGTTGGTTTGTTGGCTTGTTGGTTTGTTGGTTTGTTGGTTTGTTGGCTTGTTGGCTTGTTGGCTTGTTGGCTTGTTGGCTTGTCGGTTTGTCGGTTTGTTGGTTTGTTGGCTTGTTGGCTTGTTGGTTTGTTGGTTTGTCGGTTTTTTGGTTTGTTGGTTTGTTGGTTTGTTGGTTTGTTGGTTTGTTGGTTTGTTGGTTTGTTGGTTTGTTGGTTTATTTGTTTGTTGGTTTTTTGGCTTGTTGGTTTGTTGGTTTGTTGGCTTGTTGGCTTGTTGGTTGTTGGTTTGTTGGTTTGTTGGTTTGTTGGCTTGTTGGTTTGTCGGTTTTTGGTTTGTTGGTTTGTTGGTTTGTTGGTTTGTTTGTTCTTTGGTTTGTTGGTTTGTTGGTTTGTTGGTTTGTTGGTTTGTTGGTTTGTTGGTTGTTGGTTTGTTGGTTTGTTGGTTTGTTGGCTTGTTGGTTTGTTGGTTTGTTGGTTTGTTGGTTTGTTGGCTTGTTGGCTTGTTGGTTTGTTGGCTTGTTGGCTTGTTGGCTTTTTGGTTACTTGGTTTGTTGGTTTGTTGGTTTGTTGGCTTGTTGGCTTGTTGGCTTGTTGGTTTGTTGGCTTGTTAGTTTTTTGGTTTGTTGGTTTGTTGGTTTGTTGGTTTGTTGGCTTGTTGGTTTGTTGGTTTGTTGGCTTGTTGGCTTGTTGGTTTGTTGGTTTGTTGGCTTGTTGGTTTGTTGGTTTGTTGGCTTGTTGGCTTGTTGCTTTGTTGGTTTGTTGGTTTTTTGGCTTGTTGGCTTGTTGGTTTGTTAGTCAGTTGGTTTTTTGGTTACTTGGTTTGTTGGTTTATTGGTTTGTTGGCTTGTTGGTTTGTTGGCTTGTTGGTTTGTTGGTTTGTTGGTTTGCTGGCTTGTTGGCTTGTTGGTTTGTTGGTTTGTTGGCTTGTTAGTTTGTTGGTTTGTTGGCTTGTTGGTTTGTTGGTTTGTTGGTTTGTTGGTTTGTTGGCTTGTTGGTTTGTTGGTTTGTTGGCTTGTTGGTTACTTAGTTTGTTAATTTGTTGGTTTGTTGGTTTGTTGGCTTGTTGGCTTGTTGGTTTGTTATTTAGTTCGTTTGTTGGTTTGTTAGTTTGTTGGTTTGTTGGCTTGTTGGCTTGTTGGTTTGTTGGTTTTTTGGTTTGTTGGTTTGTTGGTTTGTTGGTTTGTTGGTTTGTTGGTTTGTTGGTTTATTGGTTTGTTGGTTTGTTGGCTTGTTGGTTTGTTGGTTTGTTGGTTTGTTGGTTTATTTGTTTGTTGGTTTGTTGGCTTGTTGGTTTGTTGGTTTGTTGGTTTGTTGGTTTGTTGGGTTGTTGGTTTGTTGGCTTGTTGGCTTGTTGGTTTGTTAGTTTGTTGGCCTGTTGGTTACTTAGTTTGTTGGTTTGTTGGCATGTTGGTTTGTTGGTTTGTTTGTTTGTTGGCTTGTTGGTTTGTTGGTTTGGTTTGTTGGTTTGTTGGCTTGTTGGTTTGTTGGTTTGTTGGTTTGTTGGTTTGTTGGCTTGTTGGCTTGTTGGTTTGTTGGCTTGTTGGCTTGTTGGCTTTTTGGTTACTTGGTTTGTTGGTTTGTTGGTTTGTTGGCTTGTTGGCTTGTTGGCTTGTTGGTTTGTTGGCTTGTTAGTTTGTTGGTTTTTGGTTTGTTGGTTTGTTGGTTTGTTGGTTTGTTGGCTTGTTGGTTTGTTGGTTTGTTGGCTTGTTGGCTTGTTGGTTTGTTGGTTTGTTGGCTTGTTGGTTTGTTGGTTTGTTGGCTTGTTGGCTTGTTGCTTTGTTGGTTTGTTGGTTTTTTGGCTTGTTGGTTTGTTGGTTTGTTAGTCAGTTGGTTTTTTGGTTACTTGGTTTGTTGGTTTATTGGTTTGTTGGCTTGTTGGTTTGTTGGCTTGTTGGTTTGTTGGTTTGTTGGTTTGCTGGCTTGTTGGCTTGTTGGTTTGTTGGTTTGTTGGCTTGTTAGTTTGTTGGTTAGTTGGCTTGTTGGTTTGTTGGTTTGTTGGTTTGTTGGTTTGTTGGCTTGTTGGTTTGTTGGTTTGTTGGCTTGTTGGTTACTTAGTTTGTTAATTTGTTGGTTTGTTGGTTTGTTGGCTTGTTGGCTTGTTGGTTTGTTATTTAGTTCGTTTGTTGGTTTGTTAGTTTGTTGGTTTGTTGGCTTGTTGGCTTGTTGGTTTGTTGGTTTTTTGGTTTGTTGGTTTGTTGGTTTGTTGGTTTGTTGGTTTGTTGGTTTGTTGGTTTATTTGTTTGTTGGTTTGTTGGCTTGTTGGTTTGTTGGTTTGTTGGTTTGTTGGTTTATTTGTTTGTTGGTTTGTTGGCTTGTTGGTTTGTTGGTTTGTTGGTTTGTTGGTTTGTTGGGTTGTTGGTTTGTTGGCTTGTTGGCTTGTTGGTTTGTTGGTTTGTTGGCCTGTTGGTTACTTAGTTTGTTGGTTTGTTGGCATGTTGGTTTGTTGGTTTGTTTGTTTGTTGGCTTGTTGGTTTGTTGGTTTGTTGGTTTGTTGGGTTGTTGGTTTGTTGGTTTGTTGGCTTCTTGGTTTGTTGGTTTGTTGGTTTGCTGGCTTGTTGGCTTGTTGGTTTGTTGGTTTGTTGGTTTGTTAGCTTGTTGGTTTGTGGTTTGTTGGCTTGTTGGTTTGTTGCTTTGTTGGTTTGTTGGTTTGTTGGCTTGTTGGCTTATTGGTTTGTTAGTTTGTTGGCTTTTTGGTTACTTGGTTTGTTGGTTTGTTGGTTTGTTCGTTTGTTGGTTTGTTGGTTAATTGGTTTGTTGGTTTGTAGGTTTGTTGGCTTGTTGGTTTGTTGCTTTGTTGGTTTGTTGGTTTGTTGGCTTGTTGGCTTGTTGGTTTGTTAGTTTGTTGGCTTTATGGTTACTTGGTTTGTTAGTTTGTTGGTTTGTTCGTTTGTTGGTTTGTTGGTTAATTGGTTTGTTGGTTTGTTGGTTTGTAGGTTTGTTGGCTTGTTGGTTTGTTGGTTTGTTGGCTTGTTGGCTTGTCGGTTTGTTGGTTAGTTGGCTTGTTGGTTTGTTGGTTTGTTGGTTTGTTGGTTTGTTGGCTTGTTGGTTTGTTGGTTTGTTGGCTTGTTGGTTACTTAGTTTGTTAATTTGTTGGTTTGTTGGTTTGTTGGCTTGTTAGTTTGTTGGTTTGTTAGTTTGTTGGTTTGTTGGCTTGTTGGCTTGTTGGTTTGTTGGTTTTTTGGTTTGTTGGTTTGTTGGTTTGTTGGTTTGTTGGTTTGTTGGTTTGTTGGTTTATTTGTTTGTTGGTTTGTTGGCTTGTTGGTTTGTTGGTTTGTTGGTTTGTTGGTTTATTTGTTTGTTGGTTTGTTGGCTTGTTGGTTTGTTGGTTTGTTGGTTTGTTGGTTTGTTGGGTTGTTGGTTTGTTGGCTTGTTGGCTTGTTGGTTTGTTGGTTTGTTGGCCTGTTGGTTACTTAGTTTGTTGGTTTGTTGGCATGTTGGTTTGTTGGTTTGTTTGTTTGTTGGCTTGTTGGTTTGTTGGTTTGTTGGTTTGTTGGGTTGTTGGTTTGTTGGTTTGTTGGCTTCTTGGTTTGTTGGTTTGTTGGTTTGCTGGCTTGTTGGCTTGTTGGTTTGTTGGTTTGTTGGTTTGTTAGCTTGTTGGTTTGTGGTTTGTTGGCTTGTTGGTTTGTTGCTTTGTTGGTTTGTTGGTTTGTTGGCTTGTTGGCTTATTGGTTTGTTAGTTTGTTGGCTTTTTGGTTACTTGGTTTGTTGGTTTGTTGGTTTGTTCGTTTGTTGGTTTGTTGGTTAATTGGTTTGTTGGTTTGTAGGTTTGTTGGCTTGTTGGTTTGTTGCTTTGTTGGTTTGTTGGTTTGTTGGCTTGTTGGCTTGTTGGTTTGTTAGTTTGTTGGCTTTATGGTTACTTGGTTTGTTAGTTTGTTGGTTTGTTCGTTTGTTGGTTTGTTGGTTAATTGGTTTGTTGGTTTGTTGGTTTGTAGGTTTGTTGGCTTGTTGGTTTGTTGGTTTGTTGGCTTGTTGGCTTGTCGGTTTGTTGGTTTGTTGGCTTGTTGGTTTGTTGGTTTGTTGGCTTGTTGGCTTCTTCCTTTGTTGGTTTGTTGGTTTGTTGGCTTGTTGGCTTGTTGGTTTGTTAGTTTGTTTGCTTTTTGGTTACTTGGTTTGTTGGTTTGTTGGTTTGTTGGCTTGTTGTTTTGTTGGCTTGTTGACTTGTTGGTTTGTTGGTTAGTTCGTTTGTTGGTTTGTTAGTTTGTTGGTTTGTTGGCTTGTTGGCTTGTTGGTTTGTTGGTTTTTTGGTTTGTTGGTTTGTTGGTTTGTTGGTTTGTTGGTTTGTTGGTTTGTTGGTTTATTTGTTTGTTGGTTTGTTGGTTTGTTGGCTCGTTGGTTTGTTAGTTTGTTGGTTTGTTGGCTTGTTGGTTTGTTGGTTTGTTGGTTTGTTGGTTTTTTGGTTTGTTGGTTTATTGTTTTGTTGGCTTGTTGTTTACTTAGTTTGATGGTTTGTTGGCATGTTGGTTTGTTGGTTTGTTGGTTTGTTGGCTTGTTGGTTTGTTGGTTTGTTGGCTTGTTGGCTTGTTGGTTTGTTGGTTTGTTGGCTTGTTGGTTTGTTGGTTTGTTGGCTTGTTGGTTTGTTGGTTTGTTGGTTTGTTGGCTTGTTGGCTTGTTGGCTTGTTGGCTTGTCGGTTTGTCGGTTTGTTGGTTTGTTGGCTTGTTGGCTTGTTGGTTTGTTGGTTTGTTGGTTTTTTGGTTTGTTGGTTTGTTGGTTTGTTGGTTTGTTGGTTTGTTGGTTTGTTGGTTTGTTGGTTTGTTGGTTTATTTGTTTGTTGGTTTTTTGGCTTGTTGGTTTGTTGGTTTGTTGGCTTGTTGGCTTGTTGGTTTGTTGGTTTGTTTGTTCTTTGGTTTGTTGGTTTGTTGGTTTGTTGGTTTGTTGGTTTGTTGGTTTGTTGGTTTGTTGGTTTGTTGGTTTGTTGGTTTGTTGGCTTGTTGGTTTGTTGGTTTGTTGATTTGTTGGTTTGTTGGCTTGTTGGCTTGTTGGTTTGTTGGCTTGTTGGCTTGTTGGCTTTTTGGTTACTTGGTTTGTTGGTTTGTTGGTTTGTTGGCTTGTTGGCTTGTTGGCTTGTTGGTTTGTTGGCTTGTTAGTTTGTTGGTTTGTTGGTTTGTTGGTTTGTTGGTTTGTTGGCTTGTTGGTTTGTTGGTTTGTTGGCTTGTTGGCTTGTTGGTTTGTTGGTTTGTTGGCTTGTTGGTTTGTTGGTTTGTTGGCTTGTTGGCTTGTTGCTTTGTTAGTTTTTTGGCTTGTTGGCTTGTTGGTTTGTTAGTCAGTTGGTTTTTTGATTACTTGGTTTGTTGGTTTATTGGTTTGTTGGCTTGTTGGTTTGTTGGCTTGTTGGTTTGTTGGTTTGTTGGTTTGCTGGCTTGTTGGCTTGTTGGTTTGTTGGTTTGTTGGCTTGTTAGTTTGTTGGTTTGTTGGCTTGTTGGTTTGTTGGTTTGTTGGTTTGTTGGTTTGTTGGCTTGTTGGTTTGTTGGTTTGTTGGCTTGTTGGTTACTTAGTTTGTTAATTTGTTGGTTTGTTGGTTTGTTGGCTTGTTGGCTTGTTGGTTTGTTATTTAGTTCTTTTGTTGGTTTGTTAGTTTGTTGGTTTGTTGGCTTGTTGGCTTGTTGGTTTGTTGGTTTTTTGGTTTGTTGGTTTGTTGGTTTGTTGGTTTGTTGGTTTGTTGGTTTGTTGGTTTATTTGTTTGTTGGTTTGTTGGCTTGTTGGTTTGTTGGTTTGTTGGTTTGTTGGCTTGTTGGGTTGTTGGTTTGTTGGCTTGTTGGCTTGTTGGTTTGTTGGTTTGTTGGCTAGTTGGTTACTTAGTTTGTTGGTTTGTTGGCATGTTGGTTTGTTGGTTTGTTTGTTTGTTGGCTTGTTGGTTTTTTGGTTTGTTGGCTTGTTGGCTTGTTGGTTTGTTGGTTTGTTGGTTTGTTGGTTTGTTGGGTTGTTGGTTTGTTGGTTTGTTGGCTTCTTGGTTTGTTGGTTTGCTGGCTTGTTGGCTTGTTGGTTTGTTGGTTTGTTGGTTTGTTGGCTTGTTGGTTTGTGGTTTGTTGGCTTGTTGGTTTGTTGCTTTGTTGGTTTGTTGGTTTGTTGGCTTGTTGGCTTATTGGTTTGTTAGTTTGTTGGCTTTTTGGTTACTTGGTTTGTTGGTTTGTTGGTTTGTTCGTTTGTTGGTTTGTTGGTTAATTGGTTTGTTGGTTTGTAGGTTTGTTGGCTTGTTGGTTTGTTGGTTTGTTGGTTTTTTGGTTTGTTGGTTTGTTGGTTTGTTGGTTTGTTGGTTTGTTGGTTTGTTCGTTTGATGGTTTGTTTGTTTGTTGGTTTGTTGGTTTGTTGGTTTGTTGGTTTGTTGGTTTCTTGGTTTGTTGGTTTGTTGATTTGTTGATTTGTTGGTTTGTTGGCATGTTGGTTTGTTGGTTTGTTGGTTTGTTGGCTTGTTGGTTTGTTGGTTTGTTGGTTTGTTGGTTTGTTGGCTTGTTGGTTTGTTGGCTTGTTGGTTTGTTGGTTTGTTGGCTTGTTGGTTTGTTGGTTTGTTGGCTTGTTGGTTTGTTGGTTTGTTGGTTTGTTGGCTTGTTGGCTTGTTGGTTTGTTGGTTTGTTGGCGTGTTGGTTTGTTGGTTTGTTGGCTTGTTGGCTTGTTGCTTTGTTGGTTTGTTGGTTTGTTGGCTTGTTGGCCTGTTGGCCTGTTGGCTTGTTGGTTTGTTATTTTGTTGGCTTTTTGGTTACTTGGTTTGATGGTTTGTTGGTTTGTTGGTTTGTTGGTTTGTTGGCTTGTTGGTTTGTTGGTTTGTTGGTTTGTTGGTTTGTTGGCTTGTTGGCTTGTTGGTTTGTTGGTTTGTTGGTTTGTTGGTTTGTTGATTTGTTGGTTTTTTGGTTTGTTGGTTTGTTGGTTTGTTGGCTTGTTGGTTTGTTGGTTTGTTGGTTTGTTGGTTTGTTGGCTTGTTGGTTTGTTGGTTTGTTGGTTTTTTGGTTTGTTGGTTTGTTGGTTTGTTGGTTTGTTCGTTTGATGGTTTGTTTGTTTGTTGGTTTTTTGGTTTGTTGGTTTGTTGGTTTCTTGGTTTGTTGGTTTGTTGATTTGTTGATTTGTTGGTTTATTGGCATGTTGGTTTGTTGGTTTGTAGGTTTGTTGGCTTGTTGGTTTGTTGGTTTGTTGGTTTGTTGGTTTTTTGGTTTGTTGGTTTGTTGGTTTGTTGGTTTGTTGGTTTGTTGGTTTGTTCGTTTGATGGTTTGTTTGTTTGTTGGTTTGTTGGTTTGTTGGTTTGTTGGTTTGTTGGTTTGTTGGTTCCTTGGTTTGTTGGTTTGTTGATTTGTTGATTTGTTGGTTTGTTGGCATGTTGGTTTGTTGGTTTGTTGGTTTGTTGGCTTGTTGGTTTGTTGGTTTGTTGGTTTGTTGGTTTGTTGGCTTGTTGGTTTGTTGGTTTGTTGGCTTGTTGGTTTGTTGGTTTGTTGGTTTGTTGGCTTGTTGGCTTGTTGGTTTGTTGGTTTGTTGGCGTGTTGGTTTGTTGGTTTATTGGCTTGTTGGCTTGTTGCTTTGTTGGTTTGTTGGTTTGTTGGCTTGTTGGCCTGTTGGCTTGTTGGTTTGTTATTTTGTTGGCTTTTTGGTTACTTGGTTTGTTGGTTTGTTGGTTTGTTGGTTTGTTGGTTTGTTGGTTTGTTGGCTTGTTGGTTTGTTGGCTTGTTGGCTTGTTGCTTTGTTGGTTTGTTGGCTTGTTGGCATGTTGGCTTGTTGGTTTGTTAGTTTGTTGGCTTTTTGGTTGCTAGGTTTGTTGGTTTGTTGGTTTGTTGGCTTGTTGGTTTGTTGGCTTGTTGGTTTGTTGGTTTGTTGGTTTGTTGGTTTGTTGGTTTGTTGGTTTGTTGGCTTGTTGGTTTGTTGGTTTGTTGGCTTGTTGGCTTGTTGGTTTGTTGGTTTGTAGGCTTGTTGGTTTGTTGGTTTGTTGGCTTGTTGGCTTGTTGCTTTGTTGGTTTGTTGGTTTGTTGGCTTGTTGGCTTGTTGGTTTGCTGGTTTGTTGGTTTTTTGGTTACTTGGTTTGTTGGTCTGTTGGTTTGTTGGCTTGTTGGTTTTTTGGCTTGTTGGTTTGTTGGTTTGTTGGTTTGTTGGCTTGTTGGCTTGTTGGTTTGTTGGTTTGTTGGCTTGTTAGTTTGTTGGTTTGTTGGCTTGTTAGTTTGTTGGTTTGTTGGCTTGTTGGCTTGTTGGTTTGTTGGTTTGTTGGCTTGTTGGTTACTTAGTTTGTTGGTTTGTTGGTTTGTTGGCTTGTTGGCTTGTTGGTTTGTTGGTTAGTTCGTTTGTTGGTTTGTTAGTTTGTTGGTTTGTTGGCTTGTTGGCTTGTTTGTTTGTTGGTTTTTTGGTTTGTTGGTTTGTTGGTTTGTTGGTTTGTTGGTTTGTTGGTTTATTTGTTTGTTGGTTTGTTGGCTTGTTGGTTTGTTGGTTTGTTGGTTTGTTGGCTTGTTGGGTTGTCGGTTTGTTGGCTTGTTGGCTTGTTGGTTTGTTGGTTTGTTGGCCTGTTGGCTACTTAGTTTGTTGGTTTGTTGGCATGTTGGTTTGTTGGTTTGTTTGTTTGTTGGCTTGTTGGTTTGTTGGTTTGTTGGCTTGTTGGCTTGTTGGTTTGTTGGTTTGTTGGTTTGTTGGTTTGTTGGGTTGTTGGTTTGTTGGTTTGTTGGCTTGTTGGCTTGTTGGTTTGTTGGTTTGTTGGTTTGTTGGTTTGTTGGCTTGTTGGCTTGTTGGCTTGTTGGCTTGTTGGTTTGTGGTTTGTTGGCTTGTTGGTTTGTTGCTTTGTTGGTTTGTTGGTTTGTTGGCTTGTTGGCTTATTGGTTTGTTAGTTTGTTGGCTTTTTGGTTACTTGGTTTGTTGGTTTGTTGGTTTGTTCGTTTGTTGGTTTGTTGGTTAATTGGTTTGTTGGTTTGTAGGTTTGTTGGCTTGTTGGCTTGTTGGTTTGTTGGTTTTTTGGTTTGTTGGTTTGTTGGTTTGTTGGTTTGTTGGTTTGTTGGTTTGTTGGTTTGTTCGTTTGATGGTTTATTTGTTTGTTGGTTTGTTGGTTTGTTGGTTTGTTGGTTTGTTGGTTTCTTGTTGGCTTGTTGGTTTGTTGGTTTGTTGGTTTGTTGGCGTGTTGGTTTGTTGGTTTATTGGTTTGTTGGCTTGTTGCTTTGTTGGTTTGTTGGTTTGTTGGCTTGTTGGCTTGTTGGTTTGTTGGTTTGTTGGTTTGTTGGTTTTTTGGTTTGTTGGTTTGTTGGTTTGTTGGCTTGTTGGTTTGTTGGTTTGTTGGTTTGTTGGCTTGTTGGTTTGTTGGTTTGTTGGTTTTTTGGTTTGTTAGTTTGTTGGTTTGTTGGTTTGTTCGTTTGATAGTTTGTTTGTTTGTTGGTTTTTTGGTTTGTTGGTTTGTGGGTTTCTTGGTTTGTTGGTTTGTTGATTTGTTGATTTGTTGGTTTGTTGGCATGTTGGTTTGTTGGTTTGTTGGTTTGTTGGCTTGTTGGTTTGTTGGTTTGTTGGCTTGTTGGCTTGTTGGTTTGTTGGTTTGTTGGTTTGTTGGCTTGTTGGCTTGTTGGTTTGTTGGTTTGTTAGTTTGTTGGCTTTTTGGTTACTTGGTTTGTTGGTTTGTTGGTTTGTTAGCTTGTTGGTTTGGTGGCTTGTTGGCTTGTTGGTTTGTTGGTTTGTTTGTTTTTTGTTTTGTTGGTTTGTCGGTTTGTTGGTTTGTTGGTTTGTTGGTTTGTTGGTTTATTTGTTTGTTGGTTTGTTGGCTTGTTGGTTTGTTGGTTTGTTGGTTTGTTGGTTTGTTGGTTTGTTGGTTTGTTGGTTTTGTTTGTTGGTTTTTTGGTTTGTTGGTTTGTTTGTTTGTTGTTTTTTGGTTTGTTGGTTTGTTGGTTTGCTGGTTTCTTGGTTTGTTGGTTTGTTGATTTGTTGATTTGTTGGTTTGTTGGTTTGTTGGCATGTTGGTTTGTTGGTTTGTTGGTTTGTTGGCTTGTTGGTTTGTTGGTTTGTTGGCTTGTTGGCTTCTTGGTTTGTTGGTTTGTTGGTTTGTTGGTTTGTTGGCTTGTTATTTTGTTGGTTTGTTGGCTTGTTGGTTTGTTGGTTTGTTGGTTTGTTGGCTTGTTGGCTTGTTGGTTTGTTGGTTTGTTGGCTTGTTGGTTTGTTGGTTTGTTGGTTTGTTGGCTTGTTGCTTTGTTGGTTTGTTGGTTTGTTGGCTTGTTGGCTTGTTGGTTTGTTAGTTTGTTGGCTTTTTGGTTACTTGGTTTGTTGGTTTGTTGGTTTGTTGGCTTGTTGGTTTGTTGGTTTGTTGGTTTGTTGGGTTGTTGGTTTGTTGGTTTGTTGGTTTGTTGGTTTGTTGGTTTGTTGGTTTGTTGGCTTGTTGGCTTGTTGGTTTGTTGGTTTGTTGGTTTGTTGGCTTGTTGGTTTGTTGGGTTGTTGGTTTGTTGGTTTGTTGGCTTCTTGGTTTGTTGGTTTGCTGGCTTGTTGGCTTGTTGGTTTGTTGGTTTGTTGGTTTGTTGGCTTGTTGGTTTGTGGTTTGTTGGCTTGTTGGTTTGTTGCTTTGTTGGTTTGTTGGTTTGTTGGTTTGTTGGCTTATTGGTTTGTTAGTTTGTTGGCTTTTTGGTTACTTGGGTTGTTGGTTTGTTGGTTTGTTCGTTTGTTGGTTTGTTGGTTAATTGGTTTGTTGGTTTGTAGGTTTGTTGGCTTGTTGGTTTGTTGGTTTGTTGGTTTTTTGGTTTGTTGGCTTGTTGGTTTGTTGGTTTGTTGGTTTGTTGGTTTGTTCGTTTGATGGTTTGTTTGTTTGTTGGTTTGTTGGTTTGTTGGTTTGTTGGTTTGTTGGTTTCTTGGTTTGTTGGTTTGTTGATTTGTTGATTTGTTGGTTTGTTGGCATGTTGGTTTGTTGGTTTGTTGGTTTGTTGGCTTGTTGGTTTGTTGGTTTGTTGGTTTGTTGGTTTGTTGGCTTGTTGGTTTGTTGGCTTGTTGGTTTGTTGGTTTGTTGGCTTGTTGGTTTGTTGGTTTGTTGGCTTGTTGGTTTGTTGGTTTGTTGGTTTGTTGGCTTGTTGGCTTGTTGGTTTGTTGGTTTGTTGGCGTGTTGGTTTGTTGGTTTGTTGGCTTGTTGGCTTGTTGCTTTGTTGGTTTGTTGGTTTGTTGGCTTGTTGGCCTGTTGGCCTGTTGGCTTGTTGGTTTGTTATTTTGTTGGCTTTTTGGTTACTTGGTTTGTTGGTTTGTTGGTTTGTTGGTTTGTTGGTTTGTTGGCTTGTTGGTTTGTTGGTTTGTTGGTTTGTTGGTTTGTTGGCTTGTTGGCTTGTTGGTTTGTTGGTTTGTTGGTTTGTTGGTTTGTTGATTTGTTGGTTTTTTGGTTTGTTGGTTTGTTGGTTTGTTGGCTTGTTGGTTTGTTGGTTTGTTGGTTTGTTGGTTTGTTGGCTTGTTGGTTTGTTGGTTTGTTGGTTTTTTGGTTTGTTGGTTTGTTGGTTTGTTGGTTTGTTCGTTTGATGGTTTGTTTGTTTGTTGGTTTTTTGGTTTGTTGGTTTGTTGGTTTCTTGGTTTGTTGGTTTGTTGATTTGTTGATTTGTTGGTTTATTGGCATGTTGGTTTGTTGGTTTGTAGGTTTGTTGGCTTGTTGGTTTGTTGGTTTGTTGGTTTGTTGGTTTTTTGGTTTGTTGGTTTGTTGGTTTGTTGGTTTGTTGGTTTGTTCGTTTGATGGTTTGTTTGTTTGTTGGTTTGTTGGTTTGTTGGTTTGTTGGTTTGTTGGTTTGTTGGTTTCTTGGTTTGTTGGTTTGTTGATTTGTTGATTTGTTGGTTTGTTGGCATGTTGGTTTGTTGGTTTGTTGGTTTGTTGGCTTGTTGGTTTGTTGGTTTGTTGGTTTGTTGGTTTGTTGGCTTGTTGGTTTGTTGGTTTGTTGGCTTGTTGGTTTGTTGGTTTGTTGGTTTGTTGGCTTGTTGGCTTGTTGGTTTGTTGGTTTGTTGGCGTGTTGGTTTGTTGGTTTATTGGCTTGTTGGCTTGTTGCTTTGTTGGTTTGTTGGTTTGTTGGCTTGTTGGCCTGTTGGCTTGTTGGTTTGTTATTTTGTTGGCTTTTTGGTTACTTGGTTTGTTGGTTTGTTGGTTTGTTGGTTTGTTGGTTTGTTGGTTTGTTGGCTTGTTGGTTTGTTGGCTTGTTGGCTTGTTGCTTTGTTGGTTTGTTGGCTTGTTGGCATGTTGGCTTGTTGGTTTGTTAGTTTGTTGGCTTTTTGGTTGCTAGGTTTGTTGGTTTGTTGGTTTGTTGGCTTGTTGGTTTGTTGGCTTGTTGGTTTGTTGGTTTGTTGGTTTGTTGGTTTGTTGGTTTGTTGGTTTGTTGGCTTGTTGGTTTGTTGGTTTGTTGGCTTGTTGGCTTGTTGGTTTGTTGGTTTGTAGGCTTGTTGGTTTGTTGGTTTGTTGGCTTGTTGGCTTGTTGCTTTGTTGGTTTGTTGGTTCGTTGGCTTGTTGGCTTGTTGGTTTGCTGGTTTGTTGGTTTTTTGGTTACTTGGTTTGTTGGTCTGTTGGTTTGTTGGCTTGTTGGTTTTTTGGCTTGTTGGTTTGTTGGTTTGTTGGTTTGTTGGCTTGTTGGCTTGTTGGTTTGTTGGTTTGTTGGCTTGTTAGTTTGTTGGTTTGTTGGCTTGTTAGTTTGTTGGTTTGTTGGCTTGTTGGCTTGTTGGTTTGTTGGTTTGTTGGCTTGTTGGTTACTTAGTTTGTTGGTTTGTTGGTTTGTTGGCTTGTTGGCTTGTTGGTTTGTTGGTTAGTTCGTTTGTTGGTTTGTTAGTTTGTTGGTTTGTTGGCTTGTTGGCTTGTTTGTTTGTTGGTTTTTTGGTTTGTTGGTTTGTTGGTTTGTTGGTTTGTTGGTTTGTTGGTTTATTTGTTTGTTGGTTTGTTGGCTTGTTGGTTTGTTGGTTTGTTGGTTTGTTGGCTTGTTGGGTTGTTGGTTTGTTGGCTTGTTGGCTTGTTGGTTTGTTGGTTTGTTGGCCTGTTGGTTACTTAGTTTGTTGGTTTGTTGGCATGTTGGTTTGTTGGTTTGTTTGTTTGTTGGCTTGTTGGTTTGTTGGTTTGTTGGCTTGTTGGCTTGTTGGTTTGTTGGTTTGTTGGTTTGTTGGTTTGTTGGGTTGTTGGTTTGTTGGTTTGTTGGCTTGTTGGCTTGTTGGTTTGTTGGTTTGTTGGTTTGTTGGCTTGTTGGCTTGTTGGTTTGTTGGCTTGTTGGTTTGTGGTTTGTTGGCTTGTTGGTTTGTTGCTTTGTTGGTTTGTTGGTTTGTTGGCTTGTTGGCTTATTGGTTTGTTAGTTTGTTGGCTTTTTGGTTACTTGGTTTGTTGGTTTGTTGGTTTGTTCGTTTGTTGGTTTGTTGGTTAATTGGTTTGTTGGTTTGTAGGTTTGTTGGCTTGTTGGCTTGTTGGTTTGTTGGTTTTTTGGTTTGTTGGTTTGTTGGTTTGTTGGTTTGTTGGTTTGTTGGTTTGTTGGTTTGTTCGTTTGATGGTTTATTTGTTTGTTGGTTTGTTGGTTTGTTGGTTTGTTGGTTTGTTGGTTTCTTGTTGGCTTGTTGGTTTGTTGGTTTGTTGGTTTGTTGGCGTGTTGGTTTGTTGGTTTATTGGTTTGTTGGCTTGTTGCTTTGTTGGTTTGTTGGTTTGTTGGCTTGTTGGCTTGTTGGTTTGTTGGTTTGTTGATTTGTTGGTTTTTTGGTTTGTTGGTTTGTTGGTTTGTTGGCTTGTTGGTTTGTTGGTTTGTTGGTTTGTTGGCTTGTTGGTTTGTTGGTTTGTTGGTTTTTTGGTTTGTTAGTTTGTTGGTTTGTTGGTTTGTTCGTTTGATAGTTTGTTTGTTTGTTGGTTTTTTGGTTTGTTGGTTTGTTGGTTTCTTGGTTTGTTGGTTTGTTGATTTGTTGATTTGTTGGTTTGTTGGCATGTTGGTTTGTTGGTTTGTTGGTTTGTTGGCTTGTTGGTTTGTTGGTTTGTTGGCTTGTTGGCTTGTTGGTTTGTTGGTTTGTTGGTTTGTTGGCTTGTTGGCTTGTTGGTTTGTTAGTTTGTTGGCTTTTTGGTTACTTGGTTTGTTGGTTTGTTGGTTTGTTAGCTTGTTGGTTTGGTGGCTTGTTGGCTTGTTGGCTTGTTGGTTTGTTGATTTGTTGGCTTGTTGGCTTGTTGGTTTGTTGGTTTGTTTGTTTTTTGTTTTGTTGGTTTGTCGGTTTGTTGGTTTGTTGGTTTGTTGGTTTGTTGGTTTATTTGTTTGTTGGTTTGTTGGCTTGTTGGTTTGTTGGTTTGTTGGTTTGTTGGTTTGTTGGTTTGTTGGTTTGTTGGTTTTGTTTGTTGGTTTTTTGGTTTGTTGGTTTGTTTGTTTGTTGTTTTTTGGTTTGTTGGTTTGTTGGTTTGCTGGTTTCTTGGTTTGTTGGTTTGTTGATTTGTTGATTTGTTGGTTTGTTGGCATGTTGGTTTGTTGGTTTGTTGGTTTGTTGGCTTGTTGGTTTGTTGGTTTGTTGGCTTGTTGGCTTCTTGGTTTGTTGGTTTGTTGGTTTGTTGGTTTGTTGGCTTGTTATTTTGTTGGTTTGTTGGCTTGTTGGTTTGTTGGTTTGTTGGTTTGTTGGCTTGTTGGCTTGTTGGTTTGTTGGTTTGTTGGCTTGTTGGTTTGTTGGTTTGTTGGTTTGTTGGCTTGTTGCTTTGTTGGTTTGTTGGTTTGTTGGCTTGTTGGCTTGTTGGTTTGTTAGTTTGTTGGCTTTTTGGTTACTTGGTTTGTTGGTTTGTTGGTTTGTTGGCTTGTTGGTTTGTTGGTTTGTTGGTTTGTTGGGTTGTTGGTTTGTTGGTTTGTTGGTTTGTTGGTTTGTTGGTTTGTTGGCTTGTTGGTTTGTTGGTTTGTTGGTTTGTTGGTTTGTTGGCTTGTTGGCTTGTTGGTTTGTTGGTTTCTTGGTTTGTTGGTTTGTTGATTTGTTGATTTGTTGGTTTGTTGGCATGTTGGTTTGTTGGTTTGTTGGTTTGTTGGCTTGTTGGTTTGTTGGTTTGTTGGCTTGTTGGCTTGTTGGTTTGTTGGTTTGTTGGTTTGTTGGCTTGTTGGCTTGTTGGTTTGTTAGTTTGTTGGCTTTTTGGTTACTTGGTTTGTTGGTTTGTTGGTTTGTTAGCTTGTTGGTTTGGTGGCTTGTTGGCTTGTTGGCTTGTTGGTTTGTTGATTTGTTGGCTTGTTGGCTTGTTGGTTTGTTGGTTTGTTTGTTTTTTGTTTTGTTGGTTTGTCGGTTTGTTGGTTTGTTGGTTTGTTGGTTTGTTGGTTTATTTGTTTGTTGGTTTGTTGGCTTGTTGGTTTGTTGGTTTGTTGGTTTGTTGGTTTGTTGGTTTGTTGGTTTGTTGGTTTTGTTTGTTGGTTTTTTGGTTTGTTGGTTTGTTTGTTTGTTGTTTTTTGGTTTGTTGGTTTGTTGGTTTGCTGGTTTCTTGGTTTGTTGGTTTGTTGATTTGTTGATTTGTTGGTTTGTTGGCATGTTGGTTTGTTGGTTTGTTGGTTTGTTGGCTTGTTGGTTTGTTGGTTTGTTGGCTTGTTGGCTTCTTGGTTTGTTGGTTTGTTGGTTTGTTGGTTTGTTGGCTTGTTATTTTGTTGGTTTGTTGGCTTGTTGGTTTGTTGGTTTGTTGGTTTGTTGGCTTGTTGGCTTGTTGGTTTGTTGGTTTGTTGGCTTGTTGGTTTGTTGGTTTGTTGGTTTGTTGGCTTGTTGCTTTGTTGGTTTGTTGGTTTGTTGGCTTGTTGGCTTGTTGGTTTGTTAGTTTGTTGGCTTTTTGGTTACTTGGTTTGTTGGTTTGTTGGTTTGTTGGCTTGTTGGTTTGTTGGTTTGTTGGTTTGTTGGGTTGTTGGTTTGTTGGTTTGTTGGTTTGTTGGTTTGTTGGTTTGTTGGCTTGTTGGCTTGTTGGTTTGTTGGTTTGTTGGTTTGTTGGCTTGTTGGTTTGTTGGTTTTTTTTGTTTTTTGGTTTGTTGGTTTATTTGTTTGTTGGTTTGTTGGCTTGTTGGTTTGTTGGTTTGTTGGTTTGTTGGCTTGTTGGTTTGTTGGTTTGTTGGCTTGTTGGTTTGTTGGTTTTTTGGTTTGTTGGTTTGTCAGTTTGTTGGTTTGTTGGTTTGTTGGTTTATTTGTTTGTTGGTTTGTTGGTTTTGTTTGTTGGTTTTTTGGTTTGTTGGTTGGTTGGCTTGTTGGTTTGTTGGTTTATTGGTTTGCTGGTTTTGTTTGTTGGTTTTTTGGTTTGTTGGTTGGTTGGTTTGTTGGTTTGTTGGCTTGTTGGCTTGTTGGTTTGTTGGTTTGTTGGCTTGTTGGTTTGTTGGTTTGTTGGTTTGTTGGCTTGTTGCTTTGTTGGTTTGTTGGTTTGTTGGCTTGTTGGCTTGTTGGTTTGTTAGTTTGTTGGCTTTTTGGTTACTTGGTTTGTTGGTTTGTTGGTTTGTTGGCTTGTTGGTTTGTTGGTTTGTTGGTTTGTTGGGTTGTTGGTTTGTTGGTTTGTTGGTTTGTTGGTTTGTTGGTTTGTTGGCTTGTTGGCTTGTTGGTTTGTTGGTTTGTTGGTTTGTTGGCTTGTTGGTTTGTTGGTTTTTTTTGTTTTTTGGTTTGTTGGTTTATTTGTTTGTTGGTTTGTTGGCTTGTTGGTTTGTTGGTTTGTTGGTTTGTTGGCTTGTTGGTTTGTTGGTTTGTTGGCTTGTTGGTTTGTTGGTTTTTTGGTTTGTTGGTTTGTCGGTTTGTTGGTTTGTTGGTTTGTTGGTTTATTTGTTTGTTGGTTTGTTGGTTTTGTTTGTTGGTTTTTTGGTTTGTTGGTTGGTTGGCTTGTTGGTTTGTTGGTTTATTGGTTTGTTGGTTTTGTTTGTTGGTTTTTTGGTTTGTTGGTTGGTTGGCTTGTTGGTTTGTTGGTTTATTGGTTTGTTGGTTTGTTGGTTTGTTGGTTTTTTGGTTTGTTGGTTTTTTGGTTTGTCGGTTTATTTTTTTGTTGGTTTGTTGGCTTGTTGGTTTGTTGGTTTGTTGGTTTATTTGTTTGTTGGTTTGTTGGCTTGTTGGTTTGTTGGTTTGTTGGTTTGTTGGTTTGTTGGTTTGTTGGTTTTGTTTGTTGGTTTTTTGGTTTGTTCGTTTGTTGGTTTGTTGGTTTGTTGGTTTGTTGGTTTGTTGGGTTGTTGGTTTGTTGGTTTTTTGGTTTGTTGGTTTATTTGTTTGTTGGTTTGTTGGCTTGTTGGTTTGTTGGTTTGTTAGTTTGTTGGCTTGTTGGTTTGTTGGTTTGTTGGTTTGTTGGCTTGTTGGTTTGTTGATTTGTTGGTTTTTTGGTTTGTTGGTTTGTTGGTTTGTTGGCTTGTTGGTTTTTTGGTTTGTTGGTTTGTTGGCTTGTTGGTTTGTTGGTTTGTTGGTTTTTTGGTTTGTTAGTTTGTTGGTTTGTTGGTTTGTTCGTTTGATAGTTTGTTTGTTTGTTGGTTTTTTGGTTTGTTGGTTTGTTGGTTTCTTGGTTTGTTGGTTTGTTGATTTGTTGATTTGTTGGTTTGTTGGCATGTTGGTTTGTTGCTTTGTTGGTTTGTTGGTTTGTTGGTTTTTTGGTTTGTTGGTTTGTTGGTTTGTTGGTTTGTTGGTTTGTTGGTTTGTTCGTTTGATGGTTTGTTTGTTTGTTGGTTTGTTGGTTTGTTGGTTTGTTGGTTTGTTGGTTTCTTGGTTTGTTGGTTTGTTGATTTGTTGATTTGTTGGTTTGTTGGCATGTTGGTTTGTTGGTTTGTTGGTTTGTTGGCTTGTTGGTTTGTTGGTTTGTTGGTTTGTTGGCTTGTTGGTTTGTTGGTTTGTTGGTTTGTTGGTTTGTTGGCTTGTTGGTTTGTTGGTTTGTTGGCTTGTTGGTTTGTTGGTTTGTTGGTTTGTTGGCTTGTTGGCTTGTTGGTTTGTTGGTTTGTTGGCGTGTTGGTTTGTTGGTTTATTGGCTTGTTGGCTTGTTGCTTTGTTGGTTTGTTGGTTTGTTGGCTTGTTGGCCTGTTGGCTTGTTGGTTTGTTATTTTGTTGGCTTTTTGGTTACTTGGTTTGTTGGTTTGTTGGTTTGTTGGTTTGTTGGTTTGTTGGTTTGTTGGCTTGTTGGTTTGTTGGCTTGTTGGCTTGTTGCTTTGTTGGTTTGTTGGCTTGTTGGCTTGTTGGCTTGTTGGTTTGTTAGTTTGTTGGCTTTTTGGTTGCTAGGTTTGTTGGTTTGTTGGTTTGTTGGCTTGTTGGTTTGTTGGCTTGTTGGTTTGTTGGTTTGTTGGTTTGTTGGTTTGTTGGTTTGTTAGTTTGTTGGCTTGTTGGTTTGTTGGTTTGTTGGCTTGTTGGCTTGTTGGTTTGTTGGTTTGTAGGCTTGTTGGTTTGTTGGTTTGTTGGCTTGTTGGCTTGTTGCTTTGTTGGTTTGTTGGTTTGTTGGCTTGTTGGCTTGTTGGTTTGCTGGTTTGTTGGTTTTTTGGTTACTTGGTTTGTTGGTCTGTTGGTTTGTTGGCTTGTTGGTTTTTTGGCTTGTTGGTTTGTTGGTTTGTTGGTTTGTTGGCTTGTTGGCTTGTTGGTTTGTTGGTTTGTTGGCTTGTTAGTTTCTTGGTTTGTTGGCTTGTTAGTTTGTTGGTTTGTTGGCTTGTTGGCTTGTTGGTTTGTTGGTTTGTTGGCTTGTTGGTTACTTAGTTTGTTGGTTTGTTGGTTTGTTGGTTTGTTGGCTTGTTGGCTTGTTGGTTTGTTGGTTAGTTCGTTTGTTGGTTTGTTAGTTTGTTGGTTTGTTGGCTTGTTGGCTTGTTGGTTTGTTGGTTTTTTGGTTTGTTGGTTTGTTGGTTTGTTGGTTTGTTGGTTTGTTCGTTTGATGGTTTATTTGTTTGTTGGTTTGTTGGTTTGTTGGTTTGTTGGTTTGTTGGTTTCTTGGTTTGTTGGTTCGTTGATTTGTTGATTTGTTGGTTTGTTGGCATGTTGGTTTGTTGGCTTGTTGGTTTGTTGGTTTGTTGGTTTGTTGGCATGTTGGTTTGTTGGTTTATTGGTTTGTTGGCTTGTTGCTTTGTTGGTTTGTTGGTTTGTTGGCTTGTTGGCTTGTTGGTTTGTTGGTTTGTTGATTTGTTCGTTTTTTGGTTTGTTGGTTTGTTGGTTTGTTGGCTTGTTGGTTTGTTGGTTTGTTGGTTTGTTGGCTTGTTGGTTTGTTGGTTTGTTGGTTTTTTGGTTTGTTAGTTTGTTGGTTTGTTGGTTTGTTCGTTTGATAGTTTGTTTGTTTGTTGGTTTTTTGGTTTGTTGGTTTGTTGGTTTCTTGGTTTGTTGGTTTGTTGATTTGTTGATTTGTTGGTTTGTTGGCATGTTGGTTTGTTGGTTTGTTGGTTTGTTGGCTTGTTGGTTTGTTGGTTTGTTGGCTTGTTAGCTTGTTGGTTTGTTGGTTTGTTGGTTTGTTGGCTTGTTGGCTTGTTGGTTTGTTAGTTTGTTGGCTTTTTGGTTACTTGGTTTGTTGGTTTGTTGGTTTGTTAGCTTGTTGTTTTTGTGGCTTGTTGGCTTGTTGGCTTGTTGGTTTGTTGATTCGTTGGCTTGTTGGCTTGTTGGTTTGTTGGTTTGTTTGTTTTTTGTTTTATTGGTTTGTCGGTTTGTTGGTTTGTTGGTTTGTTGGTTTGTTGGTTTATTTGTTTGTTGGTTTGTTGGCTTGTTGGTTTGTTGGTTTGTTGGTTTGTTGGTTTGTTGGTTTGTTGGTTTGTTGGTTTGTTGGTTTTGTTTGTTGGTTTTTTGGTTTGTTGGTTTGTTTGTTTGTTGTTTTTTGGTTTGTTGGTTTGTTGGTTTGCTGGTTTCTTGGTTTGTTGGTTTGTTGATTTGTTGATTTGTTGGTTTGTTGGCATGTTGGTTCGTTGGTTTGTTGGTTTGTTGGCTTGTTGGTTTGTTGGTTTGTTGGCTTGTTGGCTTCTTGGTTTGTTGGTTTGTTGGTTTGTTGGCTTGTTATTTTGTTGGTTTGTTGGCTTGTTGGTTTGTTGGTTTGTTGGTTTGTTGGCTTGTTGGCTTGTTGGTTTGTTGGTTTGTTGGCTTGTTGGTTTGTTGGTTTGTTGGTTTGTTGGCTTGTTGCTTTGTTGGTTTGTTGGTTTGTTGGCTTGTTGGCTTGTTGGTTTGTTAGTTTGTTGGCTTTTTGGTTACTTGGTTTGTTGGTTTGTTGGTTTGTTGGCTTGTTGGTTTGTTGGTTTGTTGGTTTGTTGGGTTGTTGGTTTGTTGGTTTGTTGGTTTGTTGGTTTGTTGGTTTGTTGGCTTGTTGGCTTGTTGGTTTGTTGGTTTGTTGGCTTGTTGGTTTGTTGGTTTTTTTTGTTTTTTGGTTTGTTGGTTTATTTGTTTGTTGGTTTGTTGGCTTGTTGGTTTGTTGGTTTGTTGGTTTTGTTTGTTGGTTTTTTGGTTTGTTGGTTGGTTGGCTTGTTGGTTTGTTGGTTTATTGGTTTGTTGGTTTGTTGGTTTTTTGGTTTGTTGGTTTTTTGGTTTGTTGGTTTATTTTTTTGTTGGTTTGTTGGCTTGTTGGTTTGTTGGTTTGTTGGTTTATTTGTTTGTTGGTTTGTTGGCTTGTTGGTTTGTTGGTTTGTTGGTTTGTTGGTTTGTTGGTTTGTTGGTTTGTTGGTTTTGTTTGTTGGTTTTTTGGTTTGTTCGTTTGTTGGTTTGTTGGTTTGTTGGTTTGTGGGTTTGTTGGTTTGTTGGTTTGTTGGTTTTTTGGTTTGTTGGTTTATTTGTTTGTTGGTTTGTTGGCTTGTTGGTTTGTTGGTTTGTTAGTTTGTTGGCTTGTTGGTTTGTTGGTTTGTTGGTTTGTTGGCTTGTTGGTTTGTTGGTTTGTTGGCTTGTTGGCTTGTTGGTTTGTTGGTTTGTTGGTTTTTTGGTTTGTTGGTTTGTTGGCTTGTTGGTTTGTTGGTTTGTTGATTTGTTGGCTTGTTGGTTTGTTGGTTTGTTGGTTTGTTGGTTTGTTGGTTTGTTGGCTTGTTGGCTTGTTGGCTTGTTGATTTGTTGGTTTGTTGGCTTGTTGGGGTGTTGGTTTGTTTGTTTTTTGGTTTGTTGGTTTATTTGTTTGTTGGTTTGTCGGCTTGTTGGTTTGTTGGTTTGTTGGTTTGTTGGCTTGTTGGTTTGTTGGTTTGTTGGCTTGTTGGCTTGTTGGTTTGTTGGTTTGTTGGTTTTTTGGTTTGTTGGTTTGTCGGTTTGTTGGTTTGTTGGTTTGTTGGTTTATTTGTTTGTTGGTTTGTTGGCTTGTTGTTTGTTGGTTTGTTGGTTTGTTGGTTTGTTGGTTTGTTGGTTTTGTTTGTTGGTTTTTTAGTTTGTTGGTTTGTTGGTTTGTTGGCTTGTTGGTTTGTTAATTTGTTGGTTTGTTGGTTTGTTGGTTTGTTGGCTTGTTGGCTTGCTGGTTTGTTGGTTTGTTGGCTTGTTGGTTTGTTGGTTTGTTTGTTTTTTGGTTTGTTGGTTTATTTGTTTGTTGGTTTATTTGTTTGTTAGTTTGTTGGATTATTGGTTTGTTGGTTTGTTGGCTTGTTGGCTTGTTGGTTTGTTGGTTTGTTGGTTTGTTGGTTTGTTGGCTTGTTGGTTTGTTGGTTTGTTGGTTTGTTGGCTTGTTGGTTTGTTGGTTTGTTGGTTTGTTGGTTTGTTGGTTTGTTGGTTTGTTGGCTTGTTGGTTTGTTGGTTTGTTTGTTTTTTGGTTTGTTGGTTTATTTTTTTGTTGGTTTGTTGGCTTGCTGGCTTGTTTGTTTGTTGGTTTGTTGGCTTGTTGGTTTGTTAGTTTGTTGGTTTGTTGGTTTGTTCGTTTGATAGTTTGTTTGTTTGTTGGTTTTTTGGTTTGTTGGTTTGTTGGTTTCTTGGTTTGTTGGTTTGTTGATTTGTTGATTTGTTGGTTTGTTGGCATGTTGGTTTGTTGGTTTGTTGGTTTGTTGGCTTGTTGGTTTGTTGGTTTGTTGGCTTGTTGGCTTGTTGGTTTGTTGGTTTGTTGGTTTGTTGGCTTGTTGGCTTGTTGGTTTGTTAGTTTGTTGGCTTTTTGGTTACTTGGTTTGTTGGTTTGTTGGTTTGTTAGCTTGTTGGTTTGGTGGCTTGTTGGCTTGTTGGCTTGTTGGTTTGTTGATTTGTTGGCTTGTTGGCTTGTTGGTTTGTTGGTTTGTTTGTTTTTTGTTTTATTGGTTTGTCGGTTTGTTGGTTTGTTGGTTTGTTGGTTTGTTGGTTTGTTGGTTTATTTGTTTGTTGGTTTGTTGGCTTGTTGGTTTGTTGGTTTGTTGGTTTGTTGGTTTGTTGGTTTGTTGGTTTGTTGGTTTTGTTTGTTGGTTTTTTGGTTTGTTGGTTTGTTTGTTTGTTGTTTTTTGGTTTGTTGGTTTGTTGGTTTGCTGGTTTCTTGGTTTGTTGGTTTGTTGATTTGTTGATTTGTTGGTTTGTTGGCATGTTGGTTCGTTGGTTTGTTGGTTTGTTGGCTTGTTGGTTTGTTGGTTTGTTGGCTTGTTGGCTTCTTGGTTTGTGGGTTTGTTGGTTTGTTGGTTTGTTGGCTTGTTATTTTGTTAGTTTGTTGGCTTGTTGGTTTGTTGGTTTGTTGGTTTGTTGGCTTGTTGGCTTGTTGGTTTGTTGGTTTGTTGGCTTGTTGGTTTGTTGGTTTGTTGGTTTGTTGGCTTGTTGCTTTGTTGGTTTGTTGGTTTGTTGGCTTGTTGGCTTGTTGGTTTGTTAGTTTGTTGGCTTTTTGGTTACTTGGTTTGTTGGTTTGTTGGTTTGTTGGCTTGTTGGTTTGTTGGTTTGTTGGTTTGTTGGGTTGTTGGTTTGTTGGTTTGTTGGTTTGTTGGTTTGTTGATTTGTTGGCTTGTTGGCTTGTTGGTTTGTTGGTTTGTTGGCTTGTTGGTTTGTTGGTTTTTTTTGTTTTTTGGTTTGTTGGTTTATTTGTTTGTTGGTTTGTTGGCTTGTTGGTTTGTTGGTTTGTTGGTTTTGTTTGTTGGTTTTTTGGTTTGTTGGTTGGTTGGCTTGTTGGTTTGTTGGTTTATTGGTTTGTTGGTTTGTTGGTTTTTTGGTTTGTTGGTTTTTTGGTTTGTTGGTTTATTTTTTTGTTGGTTTGTTGGCTTGTTGGTTTGTTGGTTTGTTGGTTTATTTGTTTGTTGGTTTGTTGGCTTGTTGGTTTGTTGGTTTGTTGGTTTGTTGGTTTGTTGGTTTGTTGGTTTGTTGGTTTTGTTTGTTGGTTTTTTGGTTTGTTCGTTTGTTGGTTTGTTGGTTTGTTGGTTTGTTGGTTTGTTGGTTTGTTGGTTTGTTGGTTTGTTGGTTTTTTGGTTTGTTGGTTTATTTGTTTGTTGGTTTGTTGGCTTGTTGGTTTGTTGGTTTGTTAGTTTGTTGGCTTGTTGGTTTGTTGGTTTGTTGGTTTGTTGGCTTGTTGGTTTGTTGGTTTGTTGGCTTGTTGGCTTGTTGGTTTGTTGGTTTGTTGGTTTTTTGGTTTGTTGGTTTGTTGGCTTGTTGGTTTGTTGGTTTGTTGATTTGTTGGCTTGTTGGTTTGTTGGTTTGTTGGTTTGTTGGTTTGTTGGTTTGTTGGCTTGTTGGCTTGTTGGCTTGTTGATTTGTTGGTTTGTTGGCTTGTTGGGGTGTTGGTTTGTTTGTTTTTTGGTTTGTTGGTTTATTTGTTTGTTGGTTTGTCGGCTTGTTGGTTTGTTGGTTTGTTGGTTTGTTGGCTTGTTGGTTTGTTGGTTTGTTGGCTTGTTGGCTTGTTGGTTTGTTGGTTTGTTGGTTTTTTGGTTTGTTGGTTTGTCGGTTTGTTGGTTTGTTGGTTTGTTGGTTTATTTGTTTGTTGGTTTGTTGGCTTGTTGTTTGTTGGTTTGTTGGTTTGTTGGTTTGTTGGTTTGTTGGTTTTGTTTGTTGGTTTTTTAGTTTGTTGGTTTGTTGGTTTGTTGGCTTGTTGGTTTGTTAATTTGTTGGTTTGTTGGTTTGTTGGTTTGTTGGCTTGTTGGCTTGCTGGTTTGTTGGCTTGTTGGTTTGTTGGTTTGTTTGTTTTTTGGTTTGTTGGTTTATTTGTTTGTTGGTTTATTTGTTTGTTAGTTTGTTGGATTATTGGTTTGTTGGTTTGTTGGCTTGTTGGCTTGTTGGTTTGTTGGTTTGTTGGTTTGTTGGTTTGTTGGCTTGTTGGTTTGTTGGTTTGTTGGTTTGTTGGCTTGTTGGTTTGTTGGTTTGTTGGTTTGTTGGTTTGTTGGTTTGTTGGCTTGTTGGTTTGTTGGTTTGTTTGTTTTTTGGTTTGTTGGTTTATTTTTTTGTTGGTTTGTTGGCTTGCTGGCTTGTTTGTTTGTTGGTTTGTTGGCTTGTTGGTTTGTTGGTTTGTTTGTTTTTTGGTTTGTTGGTTTGTTGGTTTGTTGGCTTGTTGGTTTGTTGGTTTGTTTGTTTTTTGGTTTGTTGGTTTATTTGTTTGTTGGTTTGTTGGCTTGCTGGCTTGTTTGTTTGTTGGTTTGTTGGCTTGTTGGTTTGTTGGTTTGTTTGTTTTTTGGTTTGTTGGTTTATTTGTTTGTTGGTTTGTTGGCTTGTTGGTTTGTTGGTTTGTTGGTTTGTTGGCTTGTTGGTTTGTTGGTTTGTTGGATTGTTGGTTTTTTGGTTTGTTGGTTTGTCGGTTTGTTGGTTTTTTGGTTTGTTGGTTTATTTGTTTGTTGGCTTGTTGGCTTGTTGGTTTGTTGGTTTATTTGTTTGTTGGTTTGTTGGCTTGTTGGTTTGTTGGTTTGTTGGTTTGTTGGTTTGTTGGCTTGTTGGTTTGTTGGCTTGTTGGTTTGTTGGGTTGTTGGTTTGTTGGTATGTTGGTTTGTTGGTTTGTTGGTTTGTTGGTTTGTTGGTTTGTTGGTTTGTTGGTTTTGTTTGTTGGTTTTTTGGTTTGTTGGTTTGTTGGTTTGTTGGCTTGTTGGTTTGTTGGTTTGTTGGTTTGTTGGTTTGTTGGTTTGTTGGCTTGGTGGCTTGTTGGCTTGTTGGTTTGTCGGTTTGTTGGTTTTTTGGTTTGTTGGTTTGTTGGTTTGTTGGTTTGTTGGTTTATTTGTTTGTTGGTTTGTTGGCTTGTTGGTTTGTTGGTTTGTCGGTTTGTTGGTTTGTTGGTTTGTTGATTTATTTGTTTGTTATTTTGTTGGATTGTTGGTTTGTTAGTTTGTTGGCTTGTTGGCTTGTTGGTTTGTTGGTTTGTTGGTTTGTTGGTTTGTTGGTTTGTTGGCTTGTTGGCTTGTTGGGTTGTTGGTTTGTTGGCTTGTTGGTTTGTTGGTTTGTTTGTTTTTTGGTTTGTTGGTTTATTTGTTTGTTGGTTTGTTGGCTTGTTGGTTTGTTGGCTTGTTAACTTGTTGGTTTGTTGGTTTGTTGGTTTTTTGGTTTGTTGGTTTGTCGGTTTGTTGGTTTGTTGGTTTGTTGGTTTGTTGGTTTATTTGTTTGTTGGTTTGTTGGCTTGTTGGTTTGTTGGTTTGTCGGTTTGTTGGTTTTTTGGTTTGCTGGTTTATTTGTTTGTTGGTTTGTTGGCTTGTTGGTTTGTTGGTTTGTTGGCTTGTTGGCTTGTTGGTTTGTTGGTTTGTTGGTTTGTTGGTTTGTTTGTTTTTTGGTTTGTTGGTTTATTTGTTTGTTGGTTTGTTGGCTTGTTGGTTTGTTGGTTTGTTGGCTTGTTGGTTTGTTGGTTTGTTGGTTTGTTGGTTTGTTGGTTTGTTGGTTTGTTGGTGTTGTTTGTTGGTTTTTTGGTTTGTTGGTTTGTTGGTTTGTTGGCTTGTTGGTTTGTTGGTTTGTTGGTTTGTTGGTTTATTGGTTTGTTGGCTTGGTGGCTTGTTGGCTTGTTGGTTTGTCGGTTTGTTGGTTTTTTGGTTTGTTGGTTTGTTGGTTTGTTGGTTTGTTGGTTTATTTGTTTGTTGGTTTGTTGGCTTGTTGGTTTGTTGGTTTGTCGGTTTGTTGGTTTGTTGGTTTGTTGATTTATATGTTTGTTATTTTGTTGCATTGTTGGTTTGTTGGTTTGTTGGCTTGTTGGCTTGTTGGTTTGTTGGTTTGTTGGTTTGTTGGTTTGTTGGTTTGTTGGCTTGTTGGCTTGTTGGTTTGTTGGTTTGTTGGCTTGTTGGTTTGTTGGTTTGTTTGTTTTTTGGTTTGTTGGTTTATTTGTTTGTTGGTTTGTTGGCTTGTTGGTTTGTTGGCTTGTTGGCTTGTTGGTTTGTTGGTTTGTTGATTTTTTGGTTTGTTGGTTTGTCGGTTTGTTGGTTTGTTGGTTTGTTGGTTTGTTGGTTTATTTGTTTGTTGGTTTGTTGGCTTGTTGGTTTGTTGGTTTGTCGGTTTGTTGGTTTGTTGGTTTGCTGGTTTATTTGTTTGTTGGTTTATTGGCTTGTTGGTTTGTTGGTTTGTTGGCTTGTTGGTTTGTTGGTTTTTTGGTTTGTTGGTTTGTCGGTTTGTTGGTTTGTTGGTTTGTTGGTTTATTTGTTTGTTGGTTTGTTGGCTTGTTGTTTGTTGGTTTGTTGGTTTGTTGGTTTGTTGGTTTGTTGGTTTTGTTTGTTGGTTTTTTGGTTTGTTGGTTTGTTGGTTTGTTGGCTTGTTGGTTTGTTAATTTGTTGGTTTGTTGGTTTGTTGGTTTGTTGGTTTGTTGGTTTGTTGGCTTGTTGGTTTGTTGGTTTGTTTGTTTTTTGTTTTGTTGGTTTATTTGTTTGTTGGTTTATTTGTTTGTTAGTTTGTTGGATTATTGGTTTGTTGATTTGTTGGCTTGTTGGCTTGTTGGTTTGTTGGTTTGTTGGTTTGTTGGTTTGTTGGCTTGTTGGTTTGTTGGTTTGTTGGTTTGTTGGCTTGTTGGTTTGTTGGTTTGTTGGTTTGTTGGTTTGTTGGTTTGTTGGCTTGTTGGCTTGTTGGTTTGTTGGTTTGTTGGCTTGTTAGTTTGTTGGTTTGTTTGTTTTTTGGTTTGTTGGTTTATTTGTTTGTTGGTTTGTTGGCTTGCTGGCTTGTTTGTTTGTTGGTTTGTTGGCTTGTTGGTTTGTTGGTTTGTTTGTTTTTTGGTTTGTTGGTTTATTTGTTTGTTGGTTTGTTGGCTTGTTGGTTTGTTGGTTTGTTGGTTTGTTGGCTTGTTGGCTTGTTGGTTTGTTGGATTGTTGGTTTTTTGGTTTGTTGGTTTGTGGGTTTGTTGGTTTGTTGGTTTGTTGGTTTATTTGTTTGTTGGCTTGTTGGCTTGTTGGTTTGTTGGTTTGTTGGCTTGTTGGCTTGTTGGTTTGTTGGTTTGTTGGTTTGTTGGTTTGTTTGTTTTTTGGTTTGTTGGTTTATTTGTTTGTTGGTTTGTTGGCTTCTTGGTTTGTTGGTTTGTTGGCTTGTTGGTTTGTTAGTTTGTTGGTTTGTTGGTTTGTTGGTTTGTTGGTTTGTTGGTTTTGTTTGTTGGTTTTTTGGTTTGTTAGTTTGTTGGTTTGTTGGCTTGTTGGTTTGTTGGTTTGTTGGTTTGTTGGTTTGTTGGTTTGTTGGCTTGGTGGCTTGTTGGCTTGTTGGTTTGTCGGTTTGTTGGTTTTTTGGTTTGTTGGTTTGTTGGTTTGTTGGTTTGTTGGTTTGTTGGTTTATTTGTTTGTTGGTTTGTTGGCTTGTTGGTTTGTTGGTTTGTCGGTTTGTTGGTTTGTTGGTTTGTTGATTTATTTGTTTGTTATTTTGTTGGATTTTTGGTTTGTTGGTTTGTTGGCTTGTTGGCTTGTTGGTTTGTTGGTTTGTTGGTTTGTTGGTTTGTTGGTTTGTTGGCTTGTTGGTTTGTTGGTTTGTTGGTTTGTTGGTTTGTTGGTTTGTTGGCTTGTTGGTTTGTTGGTTTGTTGGTTTGTTGGTTTGTTGGTTTGTTGGTTTGTTGGTTTTGTTTGTTGGTTTTTTGGTTTGTTGGTTTGTTGGTTTGTTAGCTTGTTGGCTTGATGGCTTGTTGGTTTGTTGGTTTATTGGTTTTTTGGTTTGTTGGTTTGTTGGTTTGTTGGTTTGTTGGTTTGTTGGTTTGTTGGTTTATTTGTTTGTTGGTTTGTTGGCTTGTTGGTTTGTTGGTTTGTTGGTTTGCTGGTTTATTTGTTTGTTGGTTTGTTGGCTTGTTGGTTTGTTGGTTTGTTGGCTTGTTTTCTTGTTGGTTTGTTGGTTTGTTGGTTTGTTGGTTTGTTTGTTTTTTGGTTTGTTGGTTTATTTGTTTGTTGGTTTGTTGGCTTGTTGGTTTGTTGGTTTGTTGGCTTGTTGGTTTGTTGGTTTGTTGGTTTGTTGGTTTGTTGGTTTGTTGGTTTGTTGGTTTGTTGGTTTGTTGGCTTCTTGGCTTGTTGGTTTGTTGGTTTGTTGGTTTGTTGGTTTGTTGGTTTGTTTGTTTTTTGGTTTGTTGGTTTATTTGTTTGTTGGTTTGTTGGTTTATTGGTTTTTTGGTTTGTTGTTTTATTTGTTTGTTGGTTTGTTGGCTTGTTGGTTTGTTGGTTTGTTGGTTTGTTGGCTTGTTGGTTTGTTGGTTTGTTGGTTTGTTGGCTTGTTGGTTTGTTGGTTTGTTGGTTTGTTGGCTTGTTGGTTTGTTGGTTTGTTGGTTTGTGGGTTTTTTGGTTTGTTGGTTTGTTGGCTTGTTGGTTTGTTGGTTTGTTGATTTGTTGGCTTGTTGGTTTGTTGGTTTGTTGGTTTGTTGGTTTGTTGGTTTGTTGGCTTGTTGGCTTGTTGGATTGTTGGTTAGTTGGTTTGTTGGCTTGTTGACTTGTTGGTTTGTTGGTTTGTTGGTTTGCTGGTTTGTTGGTTTGTTGGCTTGTTGGCTTGTTGTTTTGTTGGTTTGTTGGTTTGCTGGTTTGTTGGTTTGTTTGTTTTTTGGTTTGTTGGCTTATTTGTTTGTTGGTTTGTTGGTTTGTTGGTTTTTTGGTTTGTTGGTTTATTTGTTTGTTGGTTTGTTGGCTTGTTGGTTTGTTGGTTTGTTGGTTTGTTGGCTTGTTGGTTTGTTGGTTTGTTGGTTTGTTGGCTTGTTGGTTTGTTGGTTTGTTGGTTTGTTGGCTTGTTGGTTTGTTGGTTTGTTGGTTTTTTGGTTTGTTGGTTTGTTGGCTTGTTGGTTTGTTGGTTTGTTGATTTGTTGGCTTGTTGGTTTGTTGGTTTGTTGGTTTGTTGGTTTGTTGGCTTGTTGGCTTGTTGGCTTGTTGGTTTGTTTGTTTTTTGGTTTGTTGGTTTATTTGTTTGTTGGTTTGTTGGTTTGTTGGTTTGTTGGTTTTTTGGTTTGTTGGTTTGTCGGTTTGTTGGTTTGTTGGTTTGTTGGTTTATTTGTTTGTTGGTTTGTTGGTTTGTTGGTTTGTTGGCTTGTTGGTTTGTTGGTTTGTTGGTTTTTTGGTTTGTTGGTTTGTTTGCTTGTTGGTTTGTTGGTTTGTTGATTTGTTGGCTTCTTGGTTTGTTGGTTTGTTGGTTTGTTGGTTTGTTGGCTTGTTGGCTTGTTGGATTGTTGGTTTGTTGGTTTGTTGGCTTGTTGGCTTGTTGGTTTGTTGGTTTGTTGGTTTGTTGGTTTGTTTGCTTGTTTGTTTTTTGGTTTGCTGGTTTATTTGTTTGTTGGTTTGTTGGTTTGTTGGTTTTTTGGTTTGTTTGTTTATTTGTTTGTTGGTTTGTTGGCTTGTTGGTTTGTTGGTTTGTTGGTTTGTTGGCTTGTTGGCTTGTTTGTTTGTTGGTTTGTTGGTTTGTTGGTTTGTTGGTTTGTTGGTTTGTTGGTTTGTTGGTTTGTTGGTTTGTTGGCTTGTTGGTTTGTTGGTTTGTTGGTTTTTTGGTTTGTTGGTTTGTTGGCTTGTTGGTTTGTTGGTTTGTTGATTTGTTGGCTTGTTGGTTTGTTGGTTTGTTGGTTTGTTGGTTTGTTGGTTTGTTGGCTTGTTGGCTTGTTGGCTTGTTGGTTTGTTTGTTTTTTGGTTTGTTGGTTTATTTGTTTGTTGGTTTGTTGGTTTGTTGGTTTGTTGGTTTTTTGGTTTTTTGGTTTGTCGGTTTGTTGGTTTGTTGGTTTGTTGGTTTATTTGTTTGTTGGTTTGTTGGCTTGTTGTTTGTTGGTTTGTTGGTTTGTTGGTTTGTTGGTTTGTTGGTTTTGTTTGTTGGTTTTTTGGTTTGTTGGTTTGTTGGTTTGTTGGCTTGTTGGTTTGTTGGTTTATTTGTTTGTTGGTTTGTTGGCTTGTTGGTTTGTTGGTTTGTTGGTTTGTTGGCTTGTTGGTTTGTTGGTTTGTTGGTTTGTTGGCTTGTTGGTTTGATGGTTTGTTGGTTTTTTGGTTTGTTGGTTTGTCGGTTTGTTGGTTTGTTGGTTTGTTGGTTTATTTGTTTGTTGGTTTGTTGGCTTGTTGTTTGTTGGTTTGTTGGTTTGTTGGTTTGTTGGTTTGTTGGTTTTGTTTGTTGGTTTTTTGGTTTGTTGGTTTGTTGGTTTGTTGGCTTGTTGGTTTGTTGGTTTGTTGGTTTGTTGGTTTGTTGGTTTGTTGGTTTGTTGGCTTGTTGGCTTGTTGGTTTGTTAGTTTGTTGGCTTGTTGGTTTGTTGGTTTGTTTGTTTTTTGGTTTATTTGTTTGTTGGTTTATTTGTTTGTTAGTTTGTTGGATTATTGGTTTGTCGGCTTGTTGGCTTGTTGGTTTGTTGGTTTGTTGGTTTGTTGGTTTGTTGGCTTGTTGGTTTGTTGGTTTGTTGGTTTGTTGGCTTGTTGGCTTGTTGGTTTGTTGGTTTGTTGGCTTGTTGGTTTGTTGGTTTGTTTGTTTTTTGGTTTGTTGGTTTATTTGTTTGTTGGTTTGTTGGCTTGTTGGCTTGTTGGTTTGTTGGTTTGTTGGTTTGTTGGTTTGTTGGTTTGTTTGTTTTTTGGTTTGTTGGTTTATTTGTTTGTTGGTTTGTTGGCTTGTTGGTTTGTTGGTTTCTTGGTTTCTTGGCTTGTTGGCTTGTTGGTTTGTTGGTTTGTTGGTTTTTTGGTTTGTTGGTTTGTCGGTTTGTTGGTTTGTTGGTTTGTTGGTTTATTTGTTTGTTGGTTTGTTGGCTTGTTGGTTTGTTGGTTTGTTGGTTTGTTGGTTTGTTTGGTTTTTGGTTTGTTGGTTTATTTGTTTGTTGGTTTGTTGGCTTGTTGGTTTGTTGGTTTGTTGGCTTGTTGGTTTGTTGGTTTGTTGGTTTGTTGGTTTGTTGGTTTGTTGGTTTGTTGGTTTTGTTTGTTGGTTTTTTGGTTTGTTGGTTTGTTGGTTTGTTGGCTTGTTGGTTTGTTGGTTTGTTGATTTGTTAGTTTGTTGGTTTGTTGGCTTGTTGGCTTGTTGGCTTGTTGGTTTGTTGGTTTGTTGGTTTTTTGGTTTGTTGGTTTGTTGGTTTGTTGGTTTGTTGGTTTGTTGGTTTATTTGTTTGTTGGTTTGTTGGCTTGTTGGTTTGTTGGTTTGTCGGTTTGTTGGTTTGTTGGTTAGATGATTTATTTGTTTGTTTGTTGGATTGTTGGTTTGTTGGTTTGTTGGCTTGTTGGCTTGTTGGTTTGTTGGTTTGTTGGTTTGTTGGTTTGTTGGTTTGTTGGCTTGTTGGCTTGTTGGTTTGTTGGTTTGTTGGCTTGTTGGTTTGTTGGTTTGTTTGTTTTTTGGTTTGTTGGTTTATTTGTTTGTTGGTTTGTTGGCTTGTGGTTTGTTGGCTTGTTGGCTTGTTGGTTTGTTGGTTTGTTGGTTTTTTGGTTTGTTGGTTTGTCGGTTTGTTGGTTTGTTGGTTTGTTGGTTTATTTGTTTGTTGGTTTGTTGGCTTGTTGGTTTGTTGGTTTGTCGGTTTGTTGGTTTGTTGGTTTGTTGGTTTGTTGGTTTATTTGTTTGTTGGTTTGTTGGATTGTTGGTTTGTTCGTTTGTTGGCTTGTTGGCTTGTTGGTTTGTTGGTTTGTTGGTTTGTTGGTTTGTTTGTTTTTTGGTTTGTTGGTTTATTTGTTTGTTGGTTTGTTGGCTTGTTCGTTTGTTGGTTTGTTGGCTTGTTGGTTTGTTGGTTTGTTGGTTTGTTGGTTTGTTGGTTTGTTGGTTTGTTGGTTTGTTGGTTTGTTGGTTTTGTTTGTTGGTTTTTTGGTTTGTTGGTTTGTTGGTTTGTTGGCTTGTTGGTTTGTTGGTTTGTTGTTTTGTTAGTTTGTTGGTTTGTTGGCTTGTTGGTTTGTTGGTATGTTGGTTTTTTGGTTTGTTGGTTTGTTGGTTTTTGGTTAAGTTTGTTGGTTTTTTGGTTTGTTGGTTTGTTGGTTTGCTGGTTTGTTGGCTTGTTGGTTTGTTGGTTTGTTGGTTTGTTGGTTTGTTGGTTTGTTGGCTTGTTGGCTTGTTGGCTTGTTGGTTTGTTGGTTTGTTGGTTTTTTGGTTTGTTGGTTTCTTGGTTTGTTGGTTTGTTGGTTTGTTGGCTTGTTGGTTTGTTGGTTTGTTGTTTTGTTAGTTTGTTGGTTTGTTGGCTTGTTGGTTTGTTGGTATGTTGGTTTTTTGGTTTGTTGGTTTGTTGGTTTTTGGTTAAGTTTGTTGGTTTTTTGGTTTGTTGGTTTGTTGGTTTGCTGGTTTTTTGGCTTGTTGGTTTGTTGGTTTGTTGGTTTGTTGGTTTGTTGGTTTGTTGGCTTGTTGGCTTGTTGGCTTGTTGGTTTTTTGGTTTGTTGGTTTGTTGGTTTGTCGGTTTGTTGGTTTGTTGATTTATTTGTTTGTTAGTTTGTTAGATTGTTGGTTTGTTGGTTTGTTGGCTTGTTGGCTTGTTGGTTTGTTGGTTTGTTGGTTTGTTGGTTTGTTGGTTTGTTGGTTTGTTGGCTTGTTGGCTTGTTGGTTTGTTGGTTTGTTGGTTTGTTGGTTTGTTGGTTTGTTGGTTTGTTTGTTTTTTGAGTTGTTGGTTTATTTGTTTGTTGGTTTGTTGGTTTGTTGGTTTTTTGGTTTGTTGGTTTATTTGTTTGTTGGTTTGTTGGCTTGTTGGTTTGTTGGTTTGTTGGTTTGTTGGCTTGTTGGTTTGTTGGTTTGTTGGTTTGTTGGCTTGTTGGTTTGTTGGTTTGTTGGCTTGTTGGCTTATTGGTTTGTTGGTTTGTTGGTTTTTTGGTTTGTTCGTTTGTTGGATTGTTGGTTTGTTGGTTTGTTGATTTGTTGGCTTGTTGGTTTGTTGGTTTGTTGGTTTGTTGGTTAGTTGGTTTGTTGGCTTGTTGGCTTGTTGGCTTGTTGGTTTGTTGGTTTGTTGGCTTGTTGGTTTGTTGGTTTGTTGGTTTGTTGGCTTGTTGGTTTGTTGGTTTGTTGGTTTGTTGGCTTGTTGGTTTGTTGGTTTGTTGGCTTGTTGGCTTGTTGGTTTGTTGGTTTATTTGTTTGTTGGTTTGTTGGCTTGTTGTTTGTTGGTTTCTTGGTTTGTTGGTTTGTTGGTTTGTTGGTTTTCTTTGTTGGTTTTTTGGTTTGTTGGTTTGTTGGTGTGTTGGCTTGTTGGTTTGTTGGTTTGTTGGTTTGTTGGTTTGTTGGTTTGTTGGTTTGTTGGCTTGTTGGCTTGTTGGTTTGTTGGTTTGTTGGCTTGTTGGTTTGTTGGTTTGTTTGTTTTTTGGTTTGTTGGTTTATTTGTTTGTTGGTTTATTTGTTTGTTAGTTTGTTGGATTATTGGTTTGTTGGCTTGTTGGCTTGTTGGTTTGTTGGTTTTTTGGTTTCTTGGTTTGTTGGCTTGTTGGTTTGTTGGATTGTTGGTTTGTTGGCTTGTTGGTTTGTTGGTTTGTTGGTTTGTTGGTTTGTTGGTTTGTTGGCTTGTTGGCTTGTTGGTTTGTTGGTTTGTTGGTTTGTTGGTTTGTTGGTTTATTTGTTTGTTGGTTTGTTGGCTTGTTGGTTTGTTGGTTTGTTGGTTTGTTGGTTTGTTTGGTTTTTGGTTTGTTGGTTTATTTGTTTGTTGGTTTGTTGGCTTGTTGGTTTGTTGGTTTGTTGGCTTGTTGGTTTGTTGGTTTGTTGGTTTGTTGGTTTGTTGGTTTGTTGGTTTGTTGGTTTTGTTTGTTGGTTTTTTGGTTTGTTGGTTTGTTGGTTTGTTGGCTTGTTGGTTTGTTGGTTTGTTGATTTGTTGGTTTTTTGGTTTGTTGGTTTGTTGGTTTGTTGGTTTGTTGGTTTGTTGGTTTGTTGGTTTATTTGTTTGTTGGTTTGTTGGCTTGTTGGTTTGTTGGTTTGTCGGTTTGTTGGTTTGTTGGTTAGTTGATTTATTTGTTTGTTTGTTGGATTGTTGGTTTGTTGGTTTGTTTGCTTGTTGGCTTGTTGGTTTGTTGGTTTGTTGGTTTGTTAGTTTGTTGGTTTGTTGGCTTGTTGGCTTGTTGGTTTGTTGGTCTGTTGGCTTGTTGGTTTGTTAATTTGTTTGTTTTTTGGTTTGTTGGTTTATTTGTTTGTTGGTTTGTTGGCTTGTTGGTTTGTTGGCTTGTTGGCTTGTTGGTTTGTTGGTTTGTTGGTTTTTTGGTTTGTTGGTTTGTCGGTTTGTTGGTTTGTTGGTTTGTTGGTTTATTTGTTTGTTGGTTTGTTGGCTTGTTGGCTTGTTGGTTTGTTGGTTTGTCGGTTTGTTGGTTTGTTGGTTTGTTGGTTTGTTAATTTATTTGTTTGTTGGTTTGTTGGCTTGTTGGTTTGTTCGTTTGTTGGCTTGTTGGCTTGTTGGTTTGTTGGTTTGTTGGTTTGTTTGTTTGTTTGTTTTTTGGTTTCTTGGTTTATTTGTTTGTTGGTTTGTTGGCTTGTTGGTTTGTTGGTTTGTTGGCTTGTTGGTTTGTTGGATTGTTGGTTTGTTGGTTTGTTGGTTTGTTGGTTTGTTGGTTTTGTTTGTTGGTTTTTTGGTTTGTTGGTTTGTTAGTTTGTTGGCTTGTTGGTTTGTTGGTTTGTTGTTTTGTTGGTTTGTTGGTTTGTTGGCTTGTTGGTTTGTTTGTTTTTTGGTTTGTTGGTTTATTTGTTTGTTGGTTTGTTGGCTTGTTGGTTTGTTGGTTTGTTGGCTTGTTGGTTTGTTGGTTTGTTGGTTTGTTGGTTTGTTGGTTTGTTGGTTTGTTGGTTTGTTGGTTTTGTTTGTTGGTTTTTTGGTTTGTTGGTTTGTTAGTTTGTTGGCTTGTTGGTTTGTTGGTTTGTTGTTTTGTTGGTTTGTTGGTTTGTTGGCTTGTTGGTTTGTTGGTTTGTTGGTTTTTTGGTTTGTTGGTTTGTTGGTTTTTGGTTAAGTTTGTTGGTTTTTTGGTTTGTTGGTTTGTTGGTTTGTTGGCTTGTAGGTTTGTTGGTTTGTTGGTTTGTTGGTTTGTTGGTTTGTTGGCTTGTTGGCTTGTTGGCTTGTTGGTTTGTTGGTTTGTTGGTTTTTTGGTTTGTTGGTTTGTTGGTTTGTTGGTTTGTTGGTTTATTTGTTTGTTGGTTTGTTGGCTTGTTGGTTTGTTGGTTTGTCGGTTTGTTGGTTTGTTGGTTTGTTGATTTATTTGTTTGTTAGTTTGTTAGATTGTTGGTTTGTTGGTTTGTTGGCTTGTTGGCTTGTTGGTTTGTTGGTGTGTTGGTTTGTTGGTTTGTTGGTTTGTTGGCTTGTTGGCTTGTTGGTTTGTTGGTTTGTTGGTTTGTTGGTTTGTTGGTTTGTTTGTTTTTTTGAGTTGTTGGTTTATTTGTTTGTTGGTTTTTTGGTTTTTTGGTTTGTTGGTTTATTTGTTTGTTGGTTTGTTGGCTTGTTGGTTTGTTGGTTTGTTGGTTTGTTGGCTTGTTGGTTTGTTGGTTTGTTGGTTTGTTGGCTTGTTGGTTTGTTGGTTTGTTGGCTTGTTGGCTTGTTGGTTTGTTGGTTTGTTGGTTTTTTGGTTTGTTCGTTTGTTGGATTGTTGGTTTGTTGGTTTGGTGATTTGTTGGCTTGTTGGTTTGTTGGTTTGTTGGATTGTTGGTTAGTTGGTTTGTTGGCTTGTTGGCTTGTTGGCTTGTTGGTTTGTTGGTTTGTTGGCTTGTTGGTTTGTTGGTTTGTTGGTTTGTTGGCTTGTTGGTTTGTTGGTTTGTTGGTTTGTTGGCTTGTTGGTTTGTTGGTTTGTTGGCTTGTTGGCTTGTTGGTTTGTTGGTTTGTTGGTTTTTTGGTTTGTTGGTTTGTCGGTTTGTTGGTTTGTTGGTTTGTTGGTTTGTTGGTTTATTTGTTTGTTGGTTTAATGGCTTGTTGTTTGTTGGTTTGTTGGTTTGTTGGTTTTTGGTTTGTTGGTTTTGTTTGTTGGTTTTTTGGTTTGTTGGTTTGTTGGTGTGTTGGCTTGTTGGTTTGTTGGTTTGTTGGTTTGTTGGTTTGTTGGTTTGTTGGCTTGTTGGCTTGTTGGTTTGTTGGTTTGTTGGCTTGTTGGTTTGTTGGTTTGTTTGTTTTTTGGTTTGTTGGTTTATTTGTTTGTTGGTTTATTTGTTTGTTAGTTTGTTGGATTATTGGTTTGTTGGTCTGTTGGCTTGTTGGCTTGTTGGTTTGTTGGTTTGTTGGTTTGTTGGCTTGTTGGTTTGTTGGTTTGTTGGTTTGTTGGCTTGTTGGTTTGTTGGTTTGTTGGTTTGTTGGTTTGTTGGTTTGTTGGTTTGTTGGTTTGTTGGTTTGTTGGTTTGTTGGCTTGTTGGCTTGTTGGTTTGTTGGTTTGTTGGCTTGTTGGTTTGTTGGTTTGTTGGTTTGTTTGTTTTTTGGTTTGTTGGTTTATTTGTTTGTTGGTTTGTTGGCTTGTTGGCTTGTTGGTTTGTTGGTTTGTTGGCTTGTTGGTTTGTTGGTTTGTTTGTTTTTTGGTTTGTTGGTTTATCTGTTTATTGGTTTGTTGGCTTGTTGGTTTGTTGGTTTGTTGGTTTGTTGGCTTGTTGGCTTGTTGGTTTGTTGGTTTGTTGGTTTTTTGGTTTGTTGGTTTGTCGGTTTGTTGGTTTGTTGGTTTGTTGGTTTATTTGTTTGTTGGTTTGTTGGCTTGTTGGTTTGTTGGTTTGTTGGCTTGTTGGCTTGTTGGTTTGTTGGTTTGTTGGTTTGTTGGTTTGTTTGTTTTTTGGTTTGTTGGTTTATTTGTTTGTTGGTTTGTTGGCTTGTTGGTTTGTTATTTTGTTGGCTTGTTGGTTTGTTGGTTTGTTGGTTTGTTGGTTTGTTGGTTTGTTGGTTTGTTGGTTTGTTGGTTTGGTGGTTTGTTGGCTTGTTGGCTTGTTGGTTTGTTGGTTTGTTGGCTTGTTGGTTTGTTGGTTTGTTTGTTTTTTGGTTTGTTGGTTTATTTGTTTGTTGGTTTGTTGCCTTGTTGGTTTGTTGGTTTTTTGGTTTGTTGGTTTGTTGGTTTGTTGGTTTGTTGGTTTGTTGGTTTGTTGGTTTGTTGGTTTATTTGTTTGTTAGTTTGTTGGATTGTTGGTTTGTTGATTTGTTGGCATGTTGGTTTGTTGGTTTTTTGGTTTGTTGGTTTGTCGGTTTGTTGGTTTGTTGGTTTGTTGGTTTATTTGTTTGTTGGTTTGTTAGTTTGTTGGTTTGTTGGCTTGTTGGCTTGTGGTTTGTTGGTTTGTTGGCTTGTTGGTTTGTTGGTTTGTTTGTTTTTTGGTTTGTTGGTTTATTTGTTTGTTGGTTTGTTGGCTTGTTGGTTTGTTGGTTTGTTGGTTTGTTGGTTTGTTGGCTTGTTGGCTTGTTGGCTTGTTGGTTTGTTGGTTTGTTGGTTTTTTGGTTTGTTGGTTTGTCGGTTTGTTGGTTTGTTGGTTTGTTGGTTTATTTGTTTGTTGGTTTGTTGGCTTGTTGTTTTGTTGGTTTGTCGGTTTGTTGGTTTGTTGGTTTGTTGGTTTATTTGTTTGTTAGTTTGTTGGATTGTTGGTTTGTTGTTTTGTTGGCTTGTTGGCTTGTTGGTTTGTTGGTTTGTTGGTTTGTTGGTTTGTTGGTTTGTTGGCTTGTTGGCTTGTTGGTTTGTTGGTTTGTTGGCTTGTTAGTTTGTTGGTTTGTTTGTTTTTTGGTTTGTTGGTTTATTTGTTTGTTGGTTTGTTGGCTTGTTGGTTTGTTGGTTTGTTGGTTTGTTGGCTTGTTGGTTTGTTGGTTTGTTGGCTTGTTGGCTTGTTGGTTTGTTGGGTTGTTCGTTTGTTGGCTTGTTGGCTTGTTGGTTTGTTGGTTTGTTGGTTTTTTGGTTTGTTGGTTTGTCGGTTTGTTGGTTTGTTGGTTTGTTGGTTTATTTGTTTGTTGGTTTGTTGGCTTGTTTGTTTGTTGGTTTGTCGGTTTGTTGGTTTGTTGGTTTGTTGGTTTATTTGTTTGTTAGTTTGTTGGATTGTTTGTTTGTTGGTTTGTTGGCTTGTTGGCTTGTTGGTTTGTTGGTTTGTTGGTTTGTTTGTTTTTTGATTTGTTGGTTTATTTGTTTGTTGGTTTGTTGGCTTGTTGGTTTTTTGGTTTTTTGGTTTGTTGGTTTGTTGGTTTGTTAGTTTGGTGGTTTGTTGGTTTATTTGTTTGTTAGTTTGTTGGATTGTTGGTTTGTTGGTTTGTTGGCTTGTTGGCTTATTGGTTTGTTGGTTTTGGTTTGTTGGTTTGTTGGCTTGTTGGTTTGTTGGTTTGTTGGTTTGTTGGCTTGTTGGTTTGTTGGTTTGTTGGTTTGTTGGTTTGTTGGTTTGTTGGCTTGTTAGCTTGTTGGTTTCTTGGTTTGTTGGCTTGTTGGTTTGTTGGTTTGATTGTTTTTTGGTTTGTTGGTTTATTTGTTTGTTGGTTTGTTGGCTTGTTGGTTTGTTGGTTTGTTGGTTTGTTGGCTTGTTGGTTTGTTGGTTTGTTGGCTTGTTGGCTTGTTGGTTTGTTGGTTTGTTGGCTTGTTGGCTTGTTGGTTTGTTGGTTTGTTGGTTTTTTGGTTTGTTGGTTTGTCGGTTTGTTGGTTTGTTGGTTTGTTGGTTTATTTGTTTGTTGGTTTGTTGGCTTGTTGGTTTGTTGGTTTGTTGGTTTGTTAGTTTGTTGGTTTGTTGGTTTGTTGGTTTGTTGGTTTTTTTGTTGGTTTTTTGGTTTGTTGGTTTGTTTGTTTGTTGGTTTTTTGGTTTGTTGCTTTGCTGGTTTGTTGGTTTCTTGGTTTGTTGGTTTGTTGATTTATTGATTTGTTGGTTTGTTGGCATGTTGGTTTGTTGGTTTGTTGGTTTGTTGGCTTGTTGGTTTGTTGGTTTGTTGGCTTGTTGGCTTGTTGGTTTGTTGGTTTGTTGGTTTGTTGGTTTGTTGGCTTGTTGGTTTGTTGGTTTGTTGGCTTGTTGGTTTGTTGGTTTGTTGGTTTGTTGGCTTGTTGGCTTGTTGATTTGTTGGTTTATTGGCTTGTTGGTTTGTTGGTTTGTTGGCTTGTTGGCTTGTTGCTTTGTTGGTTTGTTGGATTGTTGGCTTGTTGGCTTGTTGGTTTGTTAGTTTGATGGCTTTGTGGTTACTTGGTTTATTGGTTTGTTGGCTTGTTGGTTTGTTGGTTTGTTGGTTTGTTGGTTTGTTGGCTTGTTGGTTTGTTGGTTTGTTGGTTTGTTGGTTTGTTGGTTTGTTGGTTTGTTGGCTTGTTGGCTTGTTGGCTTGTTGGTTTGTTGGTTTGTTGGTTTGTTGGCTTGTTGGTTTGTTGGTTTGTTTGTTTTTTGGTTTGTTGGTTTATTTGTTTGTTGGTTTGTTGGCTTGTTGGTTTGTTGGTTTGTTGGTTTGCTGGCTTGTTGGTTTGTTGGTTTGTTGGCTTGTTGGCTTGTTGGTTTGTTGGTTTGTTGGCTTGTTGGCTTGTTGGTTTGGTGGTTTGTTGGTTTTTTGGTTTGTTGGTTTGTTGGTTTGTTGGTTTATTTGTTTGTTGGTTTGTTGGCTTGTTGGGTTGTTGGTTTGTTGGTTTGTTGGTTTGTTGGTTTGTTGGTTTGTTGATTTGTTGATTTGTTGGTTTGTTGGTTTTGTTTGTTGGTTTTCTGGTTTGTTGGTTTGTTGGTTTGTTGGTTTGTTGGTTTGTTGGTTTGTTGGTTTTTTGGTTTGTTGGTTTATTTGTTTGTTGGTTTGTTGGCTTGTTGGTTTGTTGGTTTGTTGGTTTGTTGGCTTGTTGGCTTGTTGGTTTGTTGGTTTGTTGGTTTGTTGGCTTGTTGGTTTGTTGGTTTGTTGGCTTGTTGGTTTGTTGGTTTGTAGGTTTGTTGGCTTGTTGGCTTGTTGGTTTCTTGGTTTGTTGGCTTGTTGGTTTGTTGGTTTGTTGGCTTGTTGGCTTGTTGCTTTGTTGGTTTGTTGGTTTGTTGGCTTGTTGGCTTGTTGGTTTGTTAGTTTGATGGCTTTTTTGTTACTTGGTTTGTTGGTTTGTTCGTTTGTTGGCTTGTTGGTTTGTTGGTTTGTAGGTTTGTTGGCTTGTTGGCTTGTTGGCTTGTTGGTTTGTTGGTTTGTTGGCTTGTTGCCTTGTTGGTTTGTTGGTTTGTTGGTTTTTTGGTTTGTTGGTTTGTCGGTTTGTTGGTTTGTTGGTTTGTTGGTTTATTTGTTTGTTGGTTTGTTGGCTTGTTGGTTTGTTGGTTTGTTGGTATGTTGGTTTGTTGGTTTGTTGGTTTGCTGGTTTGTTTGTTTTTTGGTTTGTTGGTTTATTTGTTTGTTGGTTTTTTGGTTTGTTGGTTTGTGGTTTTTTAGTTTGTTGGTTTGTTGGTTTGTTGGTTTCTTGGTTTGTTGGTTTGTTGATTTGTTGATTTGTTGGTTTGTTGGTTTCTTGGTTTGTTGGTTTGTTGGTTTGTTGGCTTGTTGGTTTGTTGGTTTGTTGGCTTGTTGGTTTGTTGGTTTGTTGGTTTGTTGGCTTGTTGGCTTGTTGGTTTGTTGGTTTGTTGGCTTGTTGGTTTGTTGGTTTGTTGGCTTGTTGGCTTGTTCCTTTGTTGGTTTGTTGGTTTGTTGGCTTGTTGGCTTGTTGGTTTGTTGGTTTGTTAGTTTGATAGCTTTTTGGTTACTTGGTTTGTTGGTTTGTTGGTTTGTTGGCTTGTTGGTTTGTTGGTTTATTGGTTTGTTGGCTTGTTGGTTTGTTGGTTTGTTGGTTTGTTGGTTTGTTGGCTTGTTGGCTTGTTGGTTTGTTGGTTTGTTGGTTTGTTGGCTTGTTGGTTTGTTGGTTTGTTTGTTTTTTGGTTTGTTGGTTTATTTGTTTGTTGGCTTGTTGGTTTGTTGGTTTGTTGGTTTGTTGGTTTGTTGGCTTGTTGGTTTGTTGGTTTGTTGGCTTGTTCGCTTGTTGGTTTGTTGGTTTGTTGGCTTGTTGGCTTGTTGGTTTGGTGGTTTGTTAATTTTTTGGTTTGTTGGTTTGTCGGTTTGTTGGTTTGTGGTTTGTTGGTTTATTTGTTTGTTGGTTTGATGGCTTGTTTGTTTGTTTGTTTGTTGGTTTGTTGGTTTGTTGGTTTGTTGGTTTGTTGGTTTTTTGGTTTGTTGGTTTATTTGTTTGTTGGTTTGTTGGCTTGTTGGTTTGTTGGTTTGTTGGTTTGTTGGCTTGTTGGTTTGTTGGTTTGTTGGTTTGTTGGCTTGTTGGTTTGTTGGTTTGTTAGCTTGTTGGCTTATTGGTTTGTTGGTTTGTTGGTTTTTTGGTTTGTTGGTTTGTTGGCTTGTTGGTTTGTGGGTTTGTTGGTTTGTTGGCTTGTTGGTTTGTTGGTTTGTTGGTTTATTTGTTTGTTGGTTTGTTGGCTTGTTGGTTTGTTGGTTTGTTGGTTTTTTGGTTTGTTGGGTTGTTGGTTTGTTGTTTTTGTTTGTTGGTTTTTAGGTTTGTTGGTTTGTTGGTTTGTTGGTTTGTTGGTTTGTTGGTTTGTTGGTTTTTTGGTTTGTTGGTTTATTTGTTTGTTGGTTTGTTGGCTTGTTGGTTTGTTGGTTTGTTGGTTTATTTGTTTGTTGGTTTGTTGGCTTGTTGGTTTGTTGGTTTGTTGGTTTGTTGGTTTGTTGGTTTGTTGGTTTTGTTTGTTGGTTTTTTGGTTTGTTGGTTTGTTGGTTTGTTGGTTTGTTGGTTTGTTAGTTTGTTGGTTTTTTGGTTTGTTGGTTTATTTGTTTGTTGGTTTGTTGGCTTGTTGGTTTGTTGGTTTGTTGGTTTGTTGGCTTGTTGGTTTGTTGGTTTGTTGGTTTGTTGGCTTGTTGGTTTGTTGGTTTGTTTGTTTTTTGATTTGTTGGTTTATTTGTTTGTTGGTTTGTTGGCTTGTTGGTTTTTTGGTTTTTTGGTTTGTTGGTTTGTTGGTTTGTTAGTTTGGTGGTTTGTTGGTTTATTTGTTTGTTAGTTTGTTGGATTGTTGGTTTGTTGGTTTGTTGGCTTGTTGGCTTATTGGTTTGTTGGTTTTGGTTTGTTGGTTTGTTGGCTTGTTGGTTTGTTGGTTTGTTGGTTTGTTGGCTTGTTGGTTTGTTGGTTTGTTGGTTTGTTGGTTTGTTGGTTTGTTGGCTTGTTAGCTTGTTGGTTTCTTGGTTTGTTGGCTTGTTGGTTTGTTGGTTTGTTTGTTTTTTGGTTTGTTGGTTTATTTGTTTGTTGGTTTGTTGGCTTGTTGGTTTGTTGGTTTGTTGGTTTGTTGGCTTGTTGGTTTGTTGGTTTGTTGGCTTGTTGGCTTGTTGGTTTGTTGGTTTGTTGGCTTGTTGGCTTGTTGGTTTGTTGGTTTGTTGGTTTTTTGGTTTGTTGGTTTGTCGGTTTGTTGGTTTGTTGGTTTGTTGGTTTATTTGTTTGTTGGTTTGTTGGCTTGTTGGTTTGTTGGTTTGTTGGTTTGTTAGTTTGTTGGTTTGTTGGTTTGTTGGTTTGTTGGTTTTTTTGTTGGTTTTTTGGTTTGTTGGTTTGTTTGTTTGTTGGTTTTTTGGTTTGTTGCTTTGCTGGTTTGTTGGTTTCTTGGTTTGTTGGTTTGTTGATTTATTGATTTGTTGGTTTGTTGGCATGTTGGTTTGTTGGTTTGTTGGTTTGTTGGCTTGTTGGTTTGTTGGTTTGTTGGCTTGTTGGCTTGTTGGTTTGTTGGTTTGTTGGTTTGTTGGTTTGTTGGCTTGTTGGTTTGTTGGTTTGTTGGCTTGTTGGTTTGTTGGTTTGTTGGTTTGTTGGCTTGTTGGCTTGTTGATTTGTTGGTTTGTTGGCTTGTTGGTTTGTTGGTTTGTTGGCTTGTTGGCTTGTTGCTTTGTTGGTTTGTTGGATTGTTGGCTTGTTGGCTTGTTGGTTTGTTAGTTTGATGGCTTTGTGGTTACTTGGTTTATTGGTTTGTTGGCTTGTTGGTTTGTTGGTTTGTTGGTTTGTTGGTTTGTTGGCTTGTTGGTTTGTTGGTTTGTTGGTTTGTTGGTTTGTTGGTTTGTTGGTTTGTTGGCTTGTTGGCTTGTTGGCTTGTTGGTTTGTTGGTTTGTTGGTTTGTTGGCTTGTTGGTTTGTTGGTTTGTTTGTTTTTTGGTTTGTTGGTTTATTTGTTTGTTGGTTTGTTGGCTTGTTGGTTTGTTGGTTTGTTGGTTTGCTGGCTTGTTGGTTTGTTGGTTTGTTGGCTTGTTGGCTTGTTGGTTTGTTGGTTTGTTGGCTTGTTGGCTTGTTGGTTTGGTGGTTTGTTGGTTTTTTGGTTTGTTGGTTTGTTGGTTTGTTGGTTTATTTGTTTGTTGGTTTGTTGGCTTGTTGGGTTGTTGGTTTGTTGGTTTGTTGGTTTGTTGGTTTGTTGGTTTGTTGATTTGTTGATTTGTTGGTTTGTTGGTTTTGTTTGTTGGTTTTCTGGTTTGTTGGTTTGTTGGTTTGTTGGTTTGTTGGTTTGTTGGTTTGTTGGTTTTTTGGTTTGTTGGTTTATTTGTTTGTTGGTTTGTTGGCTTGTTGGTTTGTTGGTTTGTTGGTTTGTTGGCTTGTTGGCTTGTTGGTTTGTTGGTTTGTTGGTTTGTTGGCTTGTTGGTTTGTTGGTTTGTTGGCTTGTTGGTTTGTTGGTTTGTAGGTTTGTTGGCTTGTTGGCTTGTTGGTTTCTTGGTTTGTTGGCTTGTTGGTTTGTTGGTTTGTTGGCTTGTTGGCTTGTTGCTTTGTTGGTTTGTTGGTTTGTTGGCTTGTTGGCTTGTTGGTTTGTTAGTTTGATGGCTTTTTTGTTACTTGGTTTGTTGGTTTGTTCGTTTGTTGGCTTGTTGGTTTGTTGGTTTGTAGGTTTGTTGGCTTGTTGGCTTGTTGGCTTGTTGGTTTGTTGGTTTGTTGGCTTGTTGCCTTGTTGGTTTGTTGGTTTGTTGGTTTTTTGGTTTGTTGGTTTGTCGGTTTGTTGGTTTGTTGGTTTGTTGGTTTATTTGTTTGTTGGTTTGTTGGCTTGTTGGTTTGTTGGTTTGTTGGTATGTTGGTTTGTTGGTTTGTTGGTTTGCTGGTTTGTTTGTTTTTTGGTTTGTTGGTTTATTTGTTTGTTGGTTTTTTGGTTTGTTGGTTTGTGGTTTTTTAGTTTGTTGGTTTGTTGGTTTGTTGGTTTCTTGGTTTGTTGGTTTGTTGATTTGTTGATTTGTTGGTTTGTTGGTTTCTTGGTTTGTTGGTTTGTTGGTTTGTTGGCTTGTTGGTTTGTTGGTTTGTTGGCTTGTTGGTTTGTTGGTTTGTTGGTTTGTTGGCTTGTTGGCTTGTTGGTTTGTTGGTTTGTTGGCTTGTTGGTTTGTTGGTTTGTTGGCTTGTTGGCTTGTTCCTTTGTTGGTTTGTTGGTTTGTTGGCTTGTTGGCTTGTTGGTTTGTTGGTTTGTTAGTTTGATAGCTTTTTGGTTACTTGGTTTGTTGGTTTGTTGGTTTGTTGGCTTGTTGGTTTGTTGGTTTATTGGTTTGTTGGCTTGTTGGTTTGTTGGTTTGTTGGTTTGTTGGTTTGTTGGCTTGTTGGCTTGTTGGTTTGTTGGTTTGTTGGTTTGTTGGCTTGTTGGTTTGTTGGTTTGTTTGTTTTTTGGTTTGTTGGTTTATTTGTTTGTTGGCTTGTTGGTTTGTTGGTTTGTTGGTTTGTTGGTTTGTTGGCTTGTTGGTTTGTTGGTTTGTTGGCTTGTTCGCTTGTTGGTTTGTTGGTTTGTTGGCTTGTTGGCTTGTTGGTTTGGTGGTTTGTTAATTTTTTGGTTTGTTGGTTTGTCGGTTTGTTGGTTTGTGGTTTGTTGGTTTATTTGTTTGTTGGTTTGATGGCTTGTTTGTTTGTTTGTTTGTTGGTTTGTTGGTTTGTTGGTTTGTTGGTTTGTTGGTTTTTTGGTTTGTTGGTTTATTTGTTTGTTGGTTTGTTGGCTTGTTGGTTTGTTGGTTTGTTGGTTTGTTGGCTTGTTGGTTTGTTGGTTTGTTGGTTTGTTGGCTTGTTGGTTTGTTGGTTTGTTAGCTTGTTGGCTTATTGGTTTGTTGGTTTGTTGGTTTTTTGGTTTGTTGGTTTGTTGGCTTGTTGGCTTGTGGGTTTGTTGGTTTGTTGGCTTGTTGGTTTGTTGGTTTGTTGGTTTATTTGTTTGTTGGTTTGTTGGCTTGTTGGTTTGTTGGTTTGTTGGTTTTTTGGTTTGTTGGGTTGTTGGTTTGTTGTTTTTGTTTGTTGGTTTTTAGGTTTGTTGGTTTGTTGGTTTGTTGGTTTGTTGGTTTGTTGGTTTGTTGGTTTTTTGGTTTGTTGGTTTATTTGTTTGTTGGTTTGTTGGCTTGTTGGTTTGTTGGTTTGTTGGTTTATTTGTTTGTTGGTTTGTTGGCTTGTTGGTTTGTTGGTTTGTTGGTTTGTTGGTTTGTTGGTTTGTTGGTTTTGTTTGTTGGTTTTTTGGTTTGTTGGTTTGTTGGTTTGTTGGTTTGTTGGTTTGTTAGTTTGTTGGTTTTTTGGTTTGTTGGTTTATTTGTTTGTTGGTTTGTTGGCTTGTTGGTTTGTTGGTTTGTTGGTTTGTTGGCTTGTTGGTTTGTTGGTTTGTCGGTTTGTTGGCTTGTTGGTTTGTTGGTTTGTTGGCTTGTTGGCTTGTTGGTTTGTTGGTTTGTTGGTTTTTTGGTTTGTTGGTTTGTTGGCTTGTTGGTTTGTTGGTTTGTTGGTTTGTTGGCTTGTTGGTTTGTTGGTTTGTTGGTTTGTTGGTTTGTTGGTTTGTTGGCTTGTTGTATTGTTGGTTTGTTGGCTTGTTGGTTTGTTGGTTTATTTGTTTTTTGCTTTGTTGGTTTATTTGTTTGTTGGTTTGTTGGCTTGTTGGTTTGTTGGTTTGTTGGTTTGTTGGCTTGTTGGTTTGTTGGTTTGTTGGTTTGTTGGCTTGTTGGTTTGTTGGTTTGTTGGTTTGTTGGCTTGTTGGCTTGTTGGTTTGTTGGTTTGTTGGTTTTTTGGTTTGTTGGTTTGTTGGTTTGTTGGTTTGTTGGTTTTGTTTGTTGGTTTTTTGGTTTGTTGGTTTGTTGGTTTGTTGGCTTGTTGGTTTGTTGGTTTGTTGGTTTGTTGGTTTGTTGGTTTGTTGGCTTGTTGGCTTGTCGGTTTGTTGGTTTGTTGGTTTGTTGGTTTTTTTGGTTGTTGGTTTGTTGGCTTGTTGGTTTGTTGGTTTGTTGGTTTGTTGGTTTGTTGGTTTGTTGGTTTTGTTTGTTGGTTTTTTGGTTTGTTGGTTTGTTGGTTTGTTGGGTTGTTGGTTTGTTGGTTTGTTGGTTTGTTGGTTTGTTGGTTTGTTGGTTTATTGGCTTGTTGGCTTGTTGGTTTGTTGGTTTGTTGGCTTGTTGGTTTGTTGGTTTGTTTGTTTTTTGGTTTGGAGGTTTATTTGTTTGTTGGTTTATTTGTTTGTTAGTTTGTTGGATTGTTGGTTTGTTGGTTTGTTAACTTGTTGGCTTGTTGGTTTGTTGGTTTGTTGGTTTGTTGGTTTGTTGGCTTGTTGGTTTGTTGGTTTGTTGGTTTGTTGGCTTGTTGGTTTGTTGGTTTGTTGGTTTGTTGGTTTGTTGGTTTGTTGGCTTGTTGGCTTGTTGGTTTTTTGGTTTGTTGGCTTGTTGGTTTGTTGGTTTGTTTGTTTTTTGGTTTGTTGGTTTATTTGTTTGTTGGTTTGTTGGCTTGTTAACTTGTTGGCTTGTTGGTTTGTTGGTTTGTTTGCTTGTTGGTTTGTTGGTTTGTTTGTTTTTTGGTTTGTTGGTTTATTTGTTTGTTGGTTTGTTGGTTTGTTGGTTTGTTGGTTTGTTGGTTTGTTGGCTTGTTGGCTTGTTGGTTTGTTGGTTTGTTGGTTTTTTGGTTTGTTGGTTTGTCGGTTTGTTGGTTTGTTGGTTTGTTGGTTTATTTGTTTGTTGGTTTGTTGGCTTGTTGGTTTGTTGGTTTGTTGGCTTGTTGGCTTGTTGGTTTGTTGGTTTGTTGGCTTGTTGGTTTGGTGGTTTGTTTGTTTTTTGGTTTGTTGGTTTGTTGGCTTGTTGGTTTGTTGGTTTGTTGGTTTGTTGGTTTGTTGGTTTGTGGGCTTGTTGGTTTTGTTTGTTGGTTTTTTGGTTTGTTAGTTTGTTGGTTAGTTGGTTTGTTGGTTTGTTGGTTTGTTGGTTTTTTGGTTTGTTGGTTTATTTGTTTGTTGGTTTGTTGGCTTGTTGGTTTGTTGGTTTGTTGGTTTATTTGTTTGTTGGTTTGTTGGCTTGTTAGTTTGTTGGTTTGTTGGTTTGTTGGTTTGTTGGTTTTGTTTGTTGGTTTTTTGGTTTGTTGGTTTGTTGGTTTGTTGGTTTGTTGGTTTGTTGGTTTTTTGGTTTGTTGGTTTATTTGTTTGTTGGTTTGTTGGCTTGTTGGTTTGTTGGTTTGTTGGTTTGTTGGCTTGTTGGTTTGTTGGTTTGTTGGTTTGTTGGCTTGTTGGTTTGTTGGTTTGTTGGCTTGTTGGCTTGTTGGTTTGTTGGTTTGTTGGTTTTTTGGTTTGTTGGTTTGTTGGCTTGTTGGTTTGTTGGTTTGTTGGTTTGTTGGTTTGTTGGCTTGTTGGTTTGTTGGTTTGTTGGTTTGTTGGTTTGTTGGTTTGTTGGCTTGTTGGCTTGTTGGTTTGTTGGTTTGTTGGCTTGTTGGCTTGTTGCTTTATTTGTTTTTTGGTTTGTTGGTTTATTTATTTGTTGGTTTGTTGGCTTGTTGGTTTGTTGGTTTGTTGGTTTGTTGGCTTGTTGGTTTGTTGGTTTGTTGGTTTGTTGGCTTGTTGGTTTGTTGGTTTGTTGGTTTGTTGGCTTGTTGGCTTGTTGGTTTGTTGGTTTGTTGGTTTTTTGGTTTGTTGGTTTGTCGGTTTGTTGGTTTGTTGGTTTGTTGGTTAATTTGTTTGTTGGTTTGTTGGCTTGTTGGTTTGTTGGTTTGTTGGTTTGTTGGTTTGTTGGTTTGTTGGTTTTGTTTGTTGGTTTTTTGGTTTGTTGGTTTGTTGGTTTGTTGGCTTGTTGGTTTGTTGGTTTGTTGGTTTGTTGGTTTGTTGGTTTGTTGGCTTGTTGGCTTGTTGGTTTGTTGGTTTGTTGGCTTGTTGGTTTGTTGGTTTGTTTGTTTTTTGGTTTGTTGGTTTATTTGTTTGTTGGCTTGATGGCTTGTTGGCTTGTTGGCTTGTTGGTTTGTTGGTTTTTTTGCTTGTTGGTTTGTTGGTTTGTTTGTTTTTTGGTTTGTTGGTTTATTTGTTTGTTGGTTTTTTGGTTTGTTGGTTTGTTGGTTTGTTGGTTTGTTGGTTTGTTGGTTTGTTGGTTTGTTGGTTTGTTGGTTTGTTGGTTTGTTGGTTTGTTGGCTTGTTGGTTTGTTGGCTTGTTGGCTTGTTGGTTTGTTGGTTTGTTGGTTTTTTGGTTGGTTGGTTTGTTGGCTTGTTGGTTTGTTGGTTTGTTGGTTTGTTGGTTTGTTGGCTTGTTGGTTTGTTGGTTTGTTGGTTTGTTGGTTTGTTGGTTTGTTGGCTTGTTGGCTTGTTGGTTTGTTGGTTTGTTGGCTTGTTGGTTTGTTGGTTTATTTATTTTTTGGTTTGTTGGTTTATTTGTTTGTTGGTTTTTTGGCTTGTTGGTTTGTTGGTTTGTTGGCTTGTTGGTTTGTTGGTTTGTTGGTTTGTTGGCTTGTTGGTTTGTTGGTTTGTTGGTTTGTTGGCTTGTTGGCTTGTTGGTTTGTTGGTTTGTTGGTTTGTTGGCTTGTTGGTTTGTTGGTTTGTTGGTTTGTTGGTTTGTTCGCTTGTTGGTTTGTTGGTTTGTTGGTTTGTTGGTTTGTTGGTTTGTTGGCTTGTTGGCTTGTTGGTTTGTTGGTTTGTTGGCTTGTTGGTTTGTTGGTTTGCTTGTTTTTTGGTTTGTTGGTTTATTTGTTTGTTGGTTTGTTGGCTTGTTGGCTTGTTGGCTTGTTGGTTTGTTGGTTTGTTTGCTTGTTGGTTTGTTGGTTTGTTTGTTTTTTGGTTTGTTGGTTTATTTGTTTGTTGGTTTTTTGGTTTGTTGGTTTGTTGGTTTGTTGGTTTGTTGGCTTGTTGGCTTGTTGGTTTGTTGGTTTGTTGGTTTTTTGGTTTGTTGGTTTGTCGGTTTGTTGGTTTGTTGGTTTGTTGTTTTATTTGTTTGTTGGTTTGTTGGCTTGTTGGTTTGTTGGTTTGTTGGCTTGTTGGCTTGTTGGTTTGTTGGTTTGTTGGCTTGTTGGTTTGTTGGTTTGTTTGTTTTTTCGTTTGTTGGTTTATTTGTTTGTTGGTTTGTTGGCTTGTTGGTTTGTTTTTTTGTTGGCTTGTTGGTTTTTTGGTTTGTTGGTTTGTTGGTTTGTTGGTTTGTTGGTTTGTTGGCTTGTTGGTTTGTTGGTTTGTTGGTTTGTTGGCTTGTTGATTTGTTGGTTTGTTGGTTTGTTGGTTTGTTGGTTTGTTGGCTTGTTGGCTTGTTGGTTTGTTGGTTTGTTGGCTTCTTGGTTTGTTGGTTTGTTTGTTTTTTGGTTTGTTGGTTTTGTTTGTTGGTTTTTTGGTTTGTTGGTTTGTTGGTTTGTTGGCTTGTTGGTTTGTTGGTTTGTTGGTTTGTTGGTTTATTTGTTTGTTGGTTTGTTGGCTTGTTGGTTTGTTGGTTTGTTGGCTTGTTGGTTTTTTGGTTTGTTGGTTTGTTGGTTTGTTGGTTTGTTGGTTTGTTGGCTTGTTGGCTTGTTGGTTTGTTGGCTTGTTGGTTTGTTGGTTTGTTGGTTTGTTGGCTTGTTGGTTTGTTGGTTTGTTGGTTTGTTGGTTTGTTGGTTTGTTGGTTTGTTGGCTTGTTGGCTTGTTGGTTTGTTGGTTTGTTGGCTTCTTGGTTTGTTGGTTTGTTTGTTTTTTGGTTTGTTGGTTTATTTGTTTGTTATTTTGTTGGCTTGTTGGTTTGTTGGTTTGTTGGTTTGTTGGCTTATTGGTTTGTTGGTTTGTTGGCTTGTTGGCTTGTTGGTTTGTTGGTTTGTTGGCTTGTTGGTTTGTTGGTTTGTTGGTTTGTTGGTTTTTTGGTTTGTTGGTTTGTCGGTTTGTTGGTTTGTTGGTTTGATGGTTTATTTGTTTGTTGGTTTGTTGGCTTGTTGGTTTGTTGGTTTGTCGGTTTGTTGGTTTGTTGGTTTGTTGGTGTATTTGTTTGTTAGTTTGTTGGATTGTTGGTTTGTTGGTTTGTTGGCTTGTTGGCTTGTTGGTTTGTTGGTTTGTTGGTTTGTTGGTTTGTTGGTTTGTTGGCTTGTTGGCTTGTTGGCTTGTTGGCTTGTTGGTTTGTTGGTTTGTTGGCTTGTTGGTTTGTTGGTTTGTTTGTTTTTTGGTTTGTTGGTTTATTTGTTTGTTGGTTTGTTGGCTTGTTGGTTTGTTGGTTTGTTGGTTTGTTGGTTTGTTGGCTTGTTGGCTTGTTGGTTTGTTGGTTTGTTGGTTTGTTGGCTTGTTGGCTTGTTGGTTTGTTGGTTTGTTGGTTTGTTGGCTTGTTGGCTTGTTGGTTTGTTGGTTTGTTGGTTTTTTGGTTTGTTGGCTTATCGGTTTGTTGGTTTGTTGGTTTGTTGGTTTATTTGTTTGTTGGTTTGTTGGCTTGTTGGTTTGTTGGTTTGTCGGTTTGTTGGTTTGTTGGTTTGTTGGTTAATTTGTTTGTTAGTTTGTTGGATTGTTGGTTTGTTGGCTTGTTGGCTTGTTGGTTTGTTGGTTTGTTGGTTTTTTTGGTTTGTTGGCTTGTTGGTTTGTTGGTTTGTTGTTTTATTGGCTTGTTGGTTTGTTGGTTTGTTGGTTTGTTGGTTTGTTGGTTTGTTGGCTTGTTGGCCTGTTGGCTTGTTGGTTTGTTGGTTTGTTGGTTTGTTGGCTTGTTGGCTTGTTGGTTTGTTGGTTTGTTGGCTTGTTGGCTTGTTAGTTTGTTGGTTTGTTGGCTTGTTGGTTTGTTGGTTTGTTTGTTTTTTGGTTTGTTGGTTTATTTGTTTGTTGGTTTGTTGGCTTGTTGGCTTGTTGGCTTGTTGGTTTGTTGGTTTGTTTGCTTGTTGGTTTGTTGGTTTGTTTGTTTTTTGGTTTGTTGGTTTATTTGTTTGTTGGTTTTTTGGTTTGTTGGTTTGTTGGTTTGTTGGTTTGTTGGCTTGTTGGCTTGTTGGTTTGTTGGTTTGTTGGTTTTTTGGTTTGTTGGTTTGTCGGTTTGTTGGTTTGTTGGTTTGTTGGTTTATTTGTTTGTTGGTATGTTGGCTTGTTGGTTTGTTGGTTTGTTGGCTTGTTGGCTTGTTGGTTTGTTGGTTTGTTGGCTTGTTGGTTTGTTGGTTTGTTTGTTTTTTGGTTTGTTGGTTTATTTGTTTGTTGGTTTGTTGGCTTGTTGGTTTGTTGGTTTGTCGGTTTGTTGGTTTGTTGGCTTGTTGGTTTGTTGGTTTGTTGGTTTGTTGGCTTGTTGGTTTGTTGGTTTGTTGGTTTGTTGGCTTGTTGGTTTGTTGGTTTGTTGGTTTGTTGGCTTGTTGGTTTGTTGGTTTGTTGGTTTGTTGGTTTGTTGGTTTGTTGGCTTGTTGGCTTGTTGGTTTCTTGGTTTGTTGGCTTGTTGGTTTGTTGGTTTGTTTGTTTTTTGTTTTGTTGGTTTATTTGTTTGTTGGTTTGTTGGCTTGTTGGCTTGTTGGCTTGTTGGTTTGTTGGTTTGTGTGCTTGTTGGTTTGTTGGTTTGTTTGTTTTTTGGTTTGTTGGTTTATTTGTTTGTTGGTTTTTTGGTTTGTTGGTTTGTTGGTTTGTTGGTTTGTTGGCTTGTTGGCTTGTTGGTTTGTTGGTTTGTTGGTTTTTTGGTTTGTTGGTTTGTTGGTTTGTCGGTTTGTTGGTTTGTTGGTTTGTTGGTTTATTTGTTTGTTGGTTTGTTGGCTTGTTGGTTTGTTGGTTTGTTGGCTTGTTGGCTTGTTGGTTTGTTGGTTTGTTGGCTTGTTGGTTTGTTGGTTTGTTGGTTTGTTTGTTTTTTGGTTTGTTGGTTTATTTGTTTGTTATTTTGTTGGCTTGTTGGTTTGTTGGTTTGTTGGTTTGTTGGCTTATTGGTTTGTTGGTTTGTTGGCTTGTTGGCTTGTTGGTTTGTTGGTTTGTTGGCTTGTTGGCTTGTTGGTTTGTTGGTTTGTTGGTTTTTTGGTTTGTTGGTTTGTCGGTTTGTTGGTTTGTTGGTTTGATGGTTTATTTGTTTGTTGGTTTGTTGACTTGTTGGTTTGTTGGTTTGTCAGTTTGTTGGTTTGTTGGTTTGTTGGTGTATTTGTTTGTTAGTTTGTTGGATTGTTGGTTTGTTGGTTTGTTGGCTTGTTGGCTTGTAGGTTTGTTGGTTTGTTGGTTTGTTGGTTTGTTGGTTTGTTGGTTTGTCGGCTTGTTGGTTTGTTGGTTTGTTTGTTTTTTGGTTTGTTAGTTTATTTGTTTGTTGGTTTGTTGGCTTGTTGGTTTGTTGGTTTGTTGGTTTGTTGGTTTGTTGGCTTGTTGGTTTGTTGGTTTGTTGGCTTGTTGGCTTGTTGGTTTGTTGGTTTGTTGGTTTGTTGGCTTGTTGGCTTGTTGGTTTGTTGGTTTGTTGGTTTTTTGGTTTGTTGGTTTATCGGTTTGTTGGTTTGTTGGTTTGTTGGTTTATTTGTTTGTTGGTTTGTTGGCTTGTTGGTTTGTTGGTTTGTCGGTTTGTTGGTTTGTTGGTTTGTTGGTTAATTTGTTTGTTAGTTTGTTGGTTTGTTGGCTTGTTGGTTTGTTGGTTTGTTGGTTTGTTGGCTTGTTGGTTTGTTGGTTTGTTGGTTTGTTGGTTTGTTGGTTTGTTGGCTTGTTGGCTTGTTGGTTTGTTGGTTTGTTGGCTTGTTGGTTTGTTGGTTTGTTTGTTTTTTGGTTTGTTGGTTTATTTGTTTGTTGGTTTGTTGGCTTGTTGGCTTGTTGGCTTGTTAGTTTGTTGGTTTGTTTGCTTGTTGGTTTGTTGGTTTGTTTGTTTTTTGGTTTGTTGGTTTATTTGTTTGTTGGTTTGTTGGTTTGTTGGTTTGTTGGTTTGTTGGTTTGTTGGTTTGTTGGCTTGTTGGCTTGTTGGTTTGTTGGTTTGTTGGTTTTTTGGTTTGTTGGTTTGTCGGTTTGTTGGTTTGTTGGTTTGTTGGTTTGTTGGTTTATTTGTTTGTTGGTTTGTTGGCTTGTTGGTTTGTTGGTTTGTTGGCTTGTTGGCTTGTTGGTTTGTTGGTTTGTAGGCTTGTTGGTTTGTTGGTTTGTTTGTTTTTTGGTTTGTTGGTTTATTTGTTTGTTGGTTTGTTGGCTTGTTGGTTTGTTGGTTTGTTGGCTTGTTGGTTTGTTGGTTTGTTGGTTTGTTGGTTTGTTGGTTTGTTGGTTTGTTGGCTTGTTGGCTTGTTGGTTTGTTGGCTTGTTGGTTTGTTGGTTTGTTGGTTTGTTGGCTTGTTGGTTTGTTGGTTTGTTGGTTTGTTGGTTTGTTGGTTTGTTGGCTTGTTGGCTTGTTGGTTTGTTGGTTTGTTGGCTTGTTGGTTTGTTGGTTTGTTTGTTTTTTGGTGTGTTGGTTTACGTGTTTGTTGGTTTGTTGGCTTGTTGGCTTGTTGGTTTGTTGGTTTGTTGGCTTGTTGGCTTGTTGGTTTGTTGGTTTGTTGGTTTTTTGGTTTGTTGGTTTGTCGGTTTGTTGGTTTGTTGGTTTGATGGTTTATTTGTCTGTTGGTTTGTTGGCTTGTTGGTTTGTTGGTTTGTCGGTTTGTTGGTTTGTTGGTTTGTTGGTGTATTTGTTTGTTAGTTTGTTGGATTGTTGGTTTGTTGGTTTGTTGGCTTGTTGGCTTGTAGGTTTGTTGGTTTGTTGGTTTGTTGGTTTGTTGGTTTGTTGGCTTGTTGGCTTGTTGGCTTGTTGGTTTGTTGGTTTGTCGGCTTGTTGGTTTGTTGGTTTGTTTGTTTTTTGGTTTGTTAGTTTATTTGTTTGTTGGTTTGTTGGCTTGTTGGTTTGTTGGTTTGTTGGTTTGTTGGTTTGTTGGCTTGTTGGTTTGTTGGTTTGTTGGCTTGTTGGCTTGTTGGTTTGTTGGTTTGTTGGTTTGTTGGCTTGTTGGCTTGTTGGTTTGTTGGTTTGTTGGTTTTTTGGCTTGTTGGTTTATCGGTTTGTTGGTTTGTTGGTTTGTTGGTTTATTTGTTTGTTGGTTTGTTGGCTTGTTGGTTTGTTGGTTTGTCGGTTTGTTGGTTTGTTGGTTTGTTGGTTAATTTGTTTGTTAGTTTGTTGGTTTGTTGGCTTGTTGGTTTGTTGGTTTGTTGGTTTGTTGGCTTGTTGGTTTGTTGGTTTGTTGGTTTGTTGGTTTGTTGGTTTGTTGGCTTGTTGGCTTGTTGGTTTGTTGGTTTGTTGGCTTGTTGGTTTGTTGGTTTGTTTGTTTTTTGGTTTGTTGGTTTATTTGTTTGTTGGTTTGTTGGCTTGTTGGCTTGTTGGCTTGTTAGTTTGTTGGTTTGTTTGCTTGTTGGTTTGTTGGTTTGTTTGTTTTTTGGTTTGTTGGTTTATTTGTTTGTTGGTTTGTTGGTTTGTTGGTTTGTTGGTTTGTTGGTTTGTTGGCTTGTTGGCTTGTTGGTTTGTTGGTTTGTTGGTTTTTTGGTTTGTTGGTTTGTCGGTTTGTTGGTTTGTTGGTTTGTTGGTTTATTTGTTTGTTGGTTTGTTGGCTTGTTGGTTTGTTGGTTTGTTGGCTTGTTGGCTTGTTGGTTTGTTGGTTTGTTGGCTTGTTGGTTTGTTGGTTTGTTTGTTTTTTGGTTTGTTGGTTTATTTGTTTGTTGGTTTGTTGGCTTGTTGGTTTGTTGGTTTGTGGGCTTGTTGGTTTGTTGGTTTGTTGGTTTGTTGGTTTGTTGGTTTGTTGGTTTGTTGGCTTGTTGGCTTGTTGGTTTGTTGGCTTGTTGGTTTGTTGGTTTGTTGGTTTGTTGGCTTGTTGGTTTGTTGGTTTGTTGGTTTGTTGGTTTGTTGGTTTGTTGGCTTGTTGGCTTGTTGGTTTGTTGGTTTGTTGGCTTGTTGGTTTGTTGGTTTGTTTGTTTTTTGGTTTGTTGGTTTATGTGTTTGTTGGTTTGTTAGCTTGTTGGTTTGTTGGTTTGTTGGTTTGTTGGCTTGTTGGTTTGTTGGTTTGTTGGCTTGTTGGCTTGTTGGTTTGTTGGTTTGTTGGCTTGTTGGCTTGTTGGTTTGTTGGTTTGTTGGTTTTTTGGTTTGTTGGTTCGTCGGTTTGTTGGTTTGTTGGTTTGTTGTTTTATTTGTTTGTTGGTTTGTTGGCTTGTTGGTTTGTTGGTTTGTCGGTTAGTTGGTTTGTTGGTTTGTTGGCTTATTTGTTTGTTAGTGTGTTGGATTGTTGGTTTATTGGTTTGTTGGCTTGTTGGCTTGTTGGTTTGTTCGTTTGTTGGTTTGTTGGTTTGTTGGTTTGTTGGCTTGTTGGCTTGTTGGTTTGTTGGTTTGTTGGCTTGTTGGTTTGTTGGTTTGTTTGTTTTTTGGTTTGTTGGTTTATTTGTTTGTTGGTTTGTTGGCTTGTTGGCTTGTTGGTTTGTTAGTTTGTTGGTTTGTTGGCTTGTTGGTTTGTTGGTTTGTTGGCTTGTTGGCTTGTTGGTTTGTTGGTTTGTTGGTTTGTTGGCTTGTTGGCTTGTTGGTTTGTTGGTTTGTTGGTTTTTTGGTTTGTTGGTTTATCGGTTTGTTGGTTTGTTGGTTTGTTGGTTTATTTGTTTGTTGGTTTGTTGGCTGGTTGGTTTGTTGGTTTGTCGGTTTGTTGGTTTGTTGGTTTGTTGGTTAATTTGTTTGTTAGTTTGTTGGATTGTTGGTTTGTTGGTTTGTTGGCTTGTTGGCTTGTTGGTTTGTTGGTTTGTTGGTTTGTTGGTTTGTTGGTTTGTTGGCTTGTTGGCTTGTTGGTTTGTTGGTTTGTTGGCTTGTTGGTTTGTTGGTTTGTTTGTTTTTGGATTTGTTGGTTTATTTGTTTGTTGGTTTGTTGGCTTGTTGGTTTGTTGGTTTGTTGGTTTGTTGGTTTGTTGGTTTGCTGGCTTGTTGGCTTGTTGGTTTTTTGGTTTGTTGGTTTGTTGGTTTGTTGGTTTGTTGGTTTGTTGGTTTTTTGGTTTGTTGGTTTATTTGTTTGTTGGTTTGTTGGCTTGTTGGTTTGTTGGTTTGTTGGTTTGTTGGCTTGTTGGTTTATTGGTTTGTTGGTTTGTTGGCTGGTTGGTTTGTTGGTTTGTTGGCTTGTTGGCTTGTTGGTTTGTTGGTTTGTTGGTTTTTTGGTTTGTTGGTTTGTTGGCTTGTTGGTTTGTTGGTTTGTTGGTTTGTTGGCTTATTGGTTTGTTGGTTTGTTGGTTTGTTGGCTTGTTGGCTTGTTGGTTTGTTGGTTTGTTGGCTTGTTGGTTCGTTGGTTTATTTGTTTTTTGGTTTGTTGGTTTATTTGTTTATTGGTTTGTTGGCTTGTTGGTTTGTTGGTTTGTTGGTTTGTTGGCTTGTTGGTTTGTTGGTTTGTTGGTTTGTTGGCTTGTTGGTTTGTTGGTTTGTTGGTTTGTTGGCTTGTTGGCTTGTTGGTTTGTTGGTTTGTTGGTTTTTTGGTTTGTTGGTTTGTCGGTTTGTTGGTTTGTTGGTTTGTTGGTTTATTTGTTTGTTGGTTTGTTGGCTTGTTGGTTTGTTGGTTTGTTGGTTTATTGGTTTGTTGGTTTGTTGGTTTTGTTTGTTGGTTTTTTGGTTTGTTGGTTTGTTGGTTTGTTGGCTTGTTGGTTTGTTGGTTTGTTGGTTTGTTGGTTTTTTGGTTTGTTGGATTGTTGGCTTGTTGGTTTGTTGGTTTGTTGGCTTGTTGGTTTGTTGGTTTTTTTTTTTTTCGTTTGTTGGTTTATTTGTTTGTTGGTTTATTTGTTTGTTAGTTTGTTGGATTGTTGGGTTGTTGGTTTGTTGGCTTGTTGGCTTGTTGGTTTGTTGGTTTGTTGGTTTGTTGGTTTGTTGGTTTGTTGGTTTGTTGGTTTGTTGGTTTGTTGGTTTGTTGGTTTGTTGGTTTGTTGGCTTGTTGGTTTGTTGGTTTGTTGGTTTGTTGGTTTGTTGGCTTGTTGGCTTGTTGGTTTGTTGGTTTGTTTGCTTGTTGGTTTGTTGGTTTGTTTGTTTTTTGGTTTGTTGGTTTATTTGTTTGTTGGTTTGTTGGCTTGTTGGCTTGTTGGCTTGTTGGTTTGTTGGTTTGTTGGTTTGTTGGCTTGTTGGTTTGTTGGTTTGTTTGTTTTTTGGTTTGTTAGTTTATTTGTTTGTTGGTTTGTTGGTTTGTGGGTTTTTTGGCTTGTTGGCTTGTTGGTTTGTTGGTTTGTTGGTTTTTTGGTTTGTTGGTTTGTCGGTTTGTCGGTTTGTTGGTTTGTTGGTTTGTTGGTTTATTTGTTTGTTGGTTTGTTGGCTTGGTGGTTTGTTGGTTTGTTGGCTTGTTGGCTTGTTGGTTTGTTGGTTTGTTGGCTTGTTGGTTTGTTGGTTTGTTTGTTTTTTGGTTTGTTGGTTTATTTGTTTGTTGGTTTGTTGGCTTGTTGGTTTGTTGGTTTGTTGGCTTGTTGGTTTGTTGGTTTGTTGGTTTGTTAGTTTGTTGGTTTGTTGGTTTGTTGGCTTGTTGGCTTGTTGGTTTGTTGGCTTGTTGGTTTGTTGGTTTGTTGGTTTGTTGGCTTGTTGGTTTGTTGGTTTGTTGGTTTGTTGGTTTGTTGGTTTGTTGGCTTGTTGGCTTGTTGGTTTGTTTGTTTGTTGGCTTGTTGGTTTGTTGGTTTGTTTGTTTTTTGGTTTGTTGGTTTATTTGTTTGTTGGTTTGTTGGCTTGTTGGTTTGTTGGTTTGTTGGTTTGTTGGCTTGTTGGTTTGTTGGTTTGTTGGCTTGTTGGCTTGTTGGTTTGTTGGCTTGTTGGCTTGTTGGTTTGTTGGTTTGTTGGTTTCTTGGTTTGTTGGTTTGTCGGTTTGTTGGTTTGTTGGTTTGTTGGTTTATTTGTTTGTTAGTTTGTTGGCTTGTTGGTTTGTTGGTTTGACGGTTTGTTGGTTTGTTGGCTTGTTGGTTTGTTGGTTTGTTGGTTTGTTGGTTTGTTAGTTTGTTGGTTTGTTGGCTTGTTGGCTTGTTGGTTTGTTGGTTTGTTGGCTTGTTGGTTTGTTAGTTTGTTGGATTGTTGGTTTGTTGGTTGGTTGGTTTGTTGGCTTGTTGGTTTGTTGGTTTGTTGGCTTGTTGGCTTGTTGGTTTGTTGGCTTGTTGGCTTGTTGGTTTGTTGGTTTGTTGGTTTCTTGGTTTGTTGGTTTGTCGGTTTGTTGGTTTGTTGGTTTGTTGGTTTATTTGTTTGTTAGTTTGTTGGCTTGTTGGTTTGTTGGTTTGACGGTTTGTTGGTTTGTTGGCTTGTTGGTTTGTTGGTTTGTTGGTTTGTTGGTTTGTTGGTTTGTTGGTTTGTTGGTTTGTTGGTTTGTTGGTTTGTTGGTTTGTTGGCTTGTTGGCTTGTTGGTTTGTTGGTTTGTTGGCTTGTTGGTTTGTTGGTTTGTTTGTTTTTTGGTTTGTTGGTTTATTTGTTTGTTGGTTTGTTGGCTTGTTGGTTTGTTGGTTTGTTGGTTTGTTGGCTTGTTGGTTTGTTGGTTTGTTAGCTTGTTGGCTTGTTGGTTTGTTGGTTTGTTGGTTTGTTGGCTTGTTTTCTTGTTGGTTTGTTGGTTTGTTGGTTTTTGGTTTGTTGGTTTATCGGTTTGTTGGTTTGTTGGTTTGTTGGTTTATTTGTTTGTTGGTTTGTTGGCTTGTTGGTTGGTTGGTTTGTCGGTTTGTTGGTTTGTTGGTTTGTTAGTTAATTTGTTTGTTAGTTTGTTGGATTGTTGGTTTGTTGGTTTGTTGGCTTATTCGCTTGTTGGTTTGTTAATTTGTTGGCTTGTTGGCTTGTTGGTTTGTTGGTTTGTTGACTTGTTGGTTTGTTGGTTTGTTTGTTTGTTTGTTTTTTGGTTTGTTGGTTTATTTGTTTGTTGGTTTGTTGGCTAGTTGGTTTGTTGGTTTTTTGGTTTGTTGGTTTGTTGGTTTGTTGGTTTGTTGGTTTGTTGGTTTGTTGGTTTATTTGTTTGTTAGTTTGTTGGATTGTTGGTTTGTTGGTTTGTCGGCTTGTTGGCTTCTTGGTTTGTTGGTTTGTTGGTTTGTTGGTTTGTTGGTTTGTTGGTTTGTTGGTTTGTTGGTTTATTGTTTTGTTGGTTTGTTGGTTTGTTGGTTTGTTGGTTTGTTGGCTTGTTGGCTTGTTGGTTTGTTGGTTTGTTGGCTTGTTGGTTTGTTGGTTTGTTTGTTTTTTGGTTTGTTGGTTTATTTGTTTGTTGGTTTGTTGGCTTGTTGGTTTGTTGGTTTGTTGGCTTGTTGGTTTGTTGGTTTGTTGGCTTGTTGGCTGGTTGGTTTGTTGGTTTGTTGGTTTTTTGGTTTGTTGGTTTGTCGGTTTGTTGGTTTGTTGGTTTGTTTGTTTATTTGTTTGTTGGTTTGTTGGCTTGTTGGTTTGTTGGTTTGTTGGTTTGTTGGTTTGTTGGTTTGTTGGTTTTGTTTGTTGGTTTTTTGTTTTGTTGGTTTGTTGGTTTGTTGGTTTATTTGTTTGTTGGTTTGATGGTTTGTTGGTTTGTTGGTTTGTTGGTTTGTTGGTTTTGTTTGTTGGTTTTTTGGTTTGTTGGTTTGTTGGCTTGTTGGTTTGTTGGTTTGTTGGCTTGTTGGCTTGTTGGTTTGTTGGTTTGTTGGTTTGTTGGTTTGTTGGCTTGTTGGTTTGTTGGTTTGTTGGCTTGTTGGTTTGCTGGTTTGTTGGCTTGTTGGCTTGTTGGTTTGTTGGTTGGTTGGCTTTTTGGTTTGTTGGTTTGTTGGCTTGTTGGCTTGTTGCTTTGTTGGTTTGTTGGCTTGTTGGCTTGTTGGTTTGTTAGTTTGTTGGCTTTTTGGTTACTTGGTTTGTTGGTTTGTTGGCTTGTTGGTTTGTTGGTTTGTTGGTTTGTTGGCTTGTTGGTTTGTTGGTTTGTTGGTTTGTTGGTTTGTTGGTTTGTTGGTTTGTTGGTTTGTTGGCTTGTTGGCTTGTTGGTTTTTTGGTTTGTTGGCTTGTTGGTTTGTTGGTTTGTTTGTTTTTTGGTTTGTTAGTTTATTTGTTTGTTGGTTTGTTGGCTTGTTGGTTTGTTGATTTGTTGGTTTGTTGGCTTGTTGGTTTGTTGGTTTGTTGGTTTGTTGGTTTGTTGGTTTGTTGGTTTTGTTTGTCGGTTTTTTGGTTTGTTGGTTTGTTGGCTTATTGGTTTGTTGGTTTGAGGCTTGTTGGCTTGTTGGTTTGTTGGTTTGTTGGTTTGTTGGTTTGTTGGCTTGTTGGTTTGTTGTTTTGTTGGCTTGTTGGTTTGTTGGTTTGTTGGTTTGTTGGCTTGTTGGCTTGTTGGTTTGTTGGTTTGTTGGCTTGTTGGTTTGTTGGTTTGTTGGCTTGTTGGCTTGTTGCTTTGTTGGTTTGTTGGTTTGTTGGCTTATTGGCTTGTTGGTTTGTTAGTTTGTTGGCTTTTTGGTTACTTGGTTTGTTGGTTTGTTGGCTTGTTGGTTTGTTGGTTTGTTGGTTTGTTGGCTTGTTGGTTTGTTGGTTCGTTGGTTTGTTGGTTTGTTGGTTTGTTGGCTTGTTGGCTTGTTGGTTTGTTGTTTGTTGGCTTGTGTATTTATTGGTTTGTTTGTTTTTTGGTTTGTTGGTTTATTTGTTTGTTGGTTTGTTGGTTTGTTGGCTTGTTGGCTTGTTGGTTTGTTCGTTTGTTGGTTTTTTGGTTTGTTGGTTTGTCGGTTTGTCGGTTTGTTGGTTTGTTGGTTTGTTGGTTTATTTGTTTGTTGGTTTGTTGGCTTTTTGGTTTGTTGGTTTGTTGGCTTGTTGGCTTGTTGGTTTGTTGGTTTGTTGGCTTGTTGGTTTGTTGGTTTGTTTGTTTTTTGGTTTGTTGGTTTATTTGTTTGTTGGTTTGTTGGCTTGTTGGTTTGTTGGTTTGTTGGCTTGTTGGTTTGTTGGTTTGTTGGTTTGTTGGTTTGTTGGTTTGTTGGTTTGTTGGTTTGTTGGCTTGTTGGCTTGTTGGTTTGTTGGCTTGTTGGTTTGTTGGCTTGTTGGTTTGTTGGCTTGTTGGTTTGTTGGTTTGTTGGTTTGTTGGTTTGTTGGTTTGTTGGCTTGTTGGCTTGTTGGTTTGTTGGTTTGTTGGCTTGTTGGTTTGTTGGTTTTTTTTGTTTTTTGGTTTGTTGGTTTGTTGGTTTGTTGGTTTTTTGGCTTGTTGGTTTGTTGGTTTGTTGGTTTGTTGGCTTGTTGGCTTGTTGGTTTGTTGGCTTGTTGGCTTGTTGGTTTGTTGGTTTGTTGGTTTCTTGGTTTGTTGGTTTGTCGGTTTGTTGGTTTGTTGGTTTGTTGGTTTATTTGTTTGTTGGTTTGTTGGCTTGTTGGTTTGTTGGTTTGACGGTTTGTTGGTTTGTTGGCTGGTTTTGTTTGTTGGTTTTTTGGTTTGTTGGTTTGTTGGCTTGTTGGTTTGTTGGTTTGTTGGCTTGTTGGCTTGTTGGTTTGTTGGTTTGTTGGTTTGTTGGTTTGTTGGCTTGTTGGTTTGTTGGTTTGTTGGCTTGTTGGTTTGCTGGTTTGTTGGCTTGTTGGCTTGTTGGTTTGTTGGTTGGTTGGCTTTTTGGTTTGTTGGTTTGTTGGCTTGTTGGCTTGTTGCTTTGTTGGTTTGTTGGCTTGTTGGCTTGTTGGTTTGTTAGTTTGTTGGCTTTTTGGTTACTTGGTTTGTTGGTTTGTTGGCTTGTTGGTTTGTTGGTTTGTTGGTCTGTTGGCTTGTTGGTTTGTTGGTTTGTTGGTTTGTTGGTTTGTTGGTTTGTTGGTTTGTTGGTTTGTTGGTTTGTTGGCTTGTTGGCTTGTTGGTTTTTTGGTTTGTTGGCTTGTTGGTTTGTTGGTTTGTTTGTTTTTTGGTTTGTTAGTTTATTTGTTTGTTGGTTTGTTGGCTTGTTGGTTTGTTGATTTGTTGGTTTGTTGGCTTGTTGGTTTGTTGGTTTGTTGGTTTGTTGGTTTGTTGGTTTGTTGGTTTTGTTTGTTGGTTTTTTGGTTTGTTGGTTTGTTGGCTTATTGGTTTGTTGGTTTGAGGCTTGTTGGCTTGTTGGTTTGTTGGTTTGTTGGTTTGTTGGTTTGTTGGCTTGTTGGTTTGTTGTTTTGTTGGCTTGTTGGTTTGTTGGTTTGTTGGTTTGTTGGCTTGTTGGCTTGTTGGTTTGTTGGTTTGTTGGCTTGTTGGTTTGTTGGTTTGTTGGCTTGTTGGCTTGTTGCTTTGTTGGTTTGTTGGTTTGTTGGCTTATTGGCTTGTTGGTTTGTTAGTTTGTTGGCTTTTTGGTTACTTGGTTTGTTGGTTTGTTGGCTTGTTGGTTTGTTGGTTTGTTGGTTTGTTGGCTTGTTGGTTTGTTGGTTTGTTGGTTTGTTGGTTTGTTGGTTTGTTGGCTTGTTGGCTTGTTGGTTTGTTGTTTGTTGGCTTGTGTATTTATTGGTTTGTTTGTTTTTTGGTTTGTTGGTTTATTTGTTTGTTGGTTTGTTGGTTTGTTGGCTTGTTGGCTTGTTGGTTTGTTCGTTTGTTGGTTTTTTGGTTTGTTGGTTTGTCGGTTTGTCGGTTTGTTGGTTTGTTGGTTTGTTGGTTTATTTGTTTGTTGGTTTGTTGGCTTTTTGGTTTGTTGGTTTGTTGGCTTGTTGGCTTGTTGGTTTGTTGGTTTGTTGGCTTGTTGGTTTGTTGGTTTGTTTGTATTTTGGTTTGTTGGTTTATTTGTTTGTTGGTTTGTTGGCTTGTTGGTTTGTTGGTTTGTTGGCTTGTTGGTTTGTTGGTTTGTTGGTTTGTTGGTTTGTTGGTTTGTTGGTTTGTTGGTTTGTTGGCTTGTTGGCTTGTTGGTTTGTTGGCTTGTTGGTTTGTTGGCTTGTTGGTTTGTTGGCTTGTTGGTTTGTTGGTTTGTTGGTTTGTTGGTTTGTTGGTTTGTTGGCTTGTTGGCTTGTTGGTTTGTTGGTTTGTTGGCTTGTTGGTTTGTTGGTTTTTTTTGTTTTTTGGTTTGTTGGTTTGTTGGTTTGTTGGTTTTTTGGCTTGTTGGTTTGTTGGTTTGTTGGTTTGTTGGCTTGTTGGCTTGTTGGTTTGTTGGCTTGTTGGCTTGTTGGTTTGTTGGTTTGTTGGTTTCTTGGTTGGTTGGTTTGTCGGTTTGTTGGTTTGTTGGTTTGTTGGTTTATTTGTTTGTTGGTTTGTTGGCTTGTTGGTTTGTTGGTTTGACGGTTTGTTGGTTTGTTGGCTTGTTGGTTTGTTGGTTTGTTGGTTTGTTGGTTTGTTGGTTTGTTGGTTTGTTGGCTTGTTGGCTTGTTGGTTTGTTGGTTTGTTGGCTTGTTGGTTTGTTAGTTTGTTGGATTGTTGGTTTGTTGGTTGGTTGGCTTGTTGGCTTGTTGGTTTGTTGGTTTGTTGGTTTGTTGGTTTGTTGGTTTGTTGGTTTGTTGGCTTGTTGGCTTGTTGGTTTGTTGGTTTGTTGGCTTGTTGGTTTGTTGGTTTGTTTGTTTTTTGGTTTGTTGGTTTATTTGTTTGTTGGTTTGTTGGCTTGTTGGTTTGTTGGTTTGTTGGTTTGTTGGCTTGTTGGTTTGTTGGTTTGTTAGCTTGTTGGCTTGTTGGTTTGTTGGTTTGTTGGTTTGTTGGCTTGTTTTCTTGTTGGTTTGTTGGTTTGTTGGTTTTTTGGTTTGTTGGTTTATCGGTTTGTTGGTTTGTTGGTTTGTTGGTTTATTTGTTTGTTGGTTTGTTGGCTTGTTGGTTGGTTGGTTTGTCGGTTTGTTGGTTTGTTGGTTTGTTAGTTAATTTGTTTGTTAGTTTGTTGGATTGTTGGTTTGTTGGTTTGTTGGCTTATTCGCTTGTTGGTTTGTTAATTTGTTGGCTTGTTGGCTTGTTGGTTTGTTGGTTTGTTGACTTGTTGGTTTGTTGGTTTGTTTGTTTGTTTGTTTTTTGGTTTGTTGGTTTATTTGTTTGTTGGTTTGTTGGCTAGTTGGTTTGTTGGTTTTTTGGTTTGTTGGTTTGTTGGTTTGTTGGTTTGTTGGTTTGTTGGTTTGTTGGTTTATTTGTTTGTTAGTTTGTTGGATTGTTGGTTTGTTGGTTTGTCGGCTTGTTGGCTTCTTGGTTTGTTGGTTTGTTGGTTTGTTGGTTTGTTGGTTTGTTGGTTTGTTGGTTTGTTGGCTTATTGTTTTGTTGGTTTGTTGGTTTGTTGGTTTGTTGGTTTGTTGGCTTGTTGGCTTGTTGGTTTGTTGGTTTGTTGGCTTGTTGGTTTGTTGGTTTGTTTGTTTTTTGGTTTGTTGGTTTATTTGTTTGTTGGTTTGTTGGCTTGTTGGTTTGTTGGTTTGTTGGCTTGTTGGTTTGTTGGTTTGTTGGCTTGTTGGCTGGTTGGTTTGTTGGTTTGTTGGTTTTTTGGTTTGTTGGTTTGTCGGTTTGTTGGTTTGTTGGTTTGTTTGTTTATTTGTTTGTTGGTTTGTTGGCTTGTTGGTTTGTTGGTTTGTTGGTTTGTTGGTTTGTTGGTTTGTTGGTTTTGTTTGTTGGTTTTTTGTTTTGTTGGTTTGTTGGTTTGTTGGTTTATTTGTTTGTTGGTTTGATGGTTTGTTGGTTTGTTGGTTTGTTGGTTTGTTGGTTTTGTTTGTTGGTTTTTTGGTTTGTTGGTTTGTTGGCTTGTTGGTTTGTTGGTTTGTTGGCTTGTTGGCTTGTTGGTTTGTTGGTTTGTTGGTTTGTTGGTTTGTTGGCTTGTTGGTTTGTTGGTTTGTTGGCTTGTTGGTTTGTTGGTTTGTTGGCTTGTTGGCTTGTTGGTTTGTTGGTTGGTTGGCTTTTTGGTTTGTTGGTTTGTTGGCTTGTTGGCTTGTTGCTTTGTTGGTTTGTTGGCTTGTTGGCTTGTTGGTTTGTTAGTTTGTTGGCTTTTTGGTTACTTGGTTTGTTGGTTTGTTGGCTTGTTGGTTTGTTGGTTTGTTGGTTTGTTGGCTTGTTGGTTTGTTGGCTTGTTGGCTTGTTGGTTTTTTGGTTTGTTGGCTTGTTGGTTTGTTGGTTTGTTTGTTTTTTGGTTTGTTAGTTTATTTGTTTGTTGGTTTGTTGGCTTGTTGGTTTGTTGATTTGTTGGTTTGTTGGCTTGTTGGTTTGTTGGTTTGTTGGTTTGTTGGTTTGTTGGTTTGTTGGTTTTGTTTGTTGGTGTTTTGGTTTGTTGGTTTGTTGGCTTATTGGTTTGTTGGTTTGAGGCTTGTCGGCTTGTTGGTTTGTTGGTTTGTTGGTTTGTTGGTTTGTTGGCTTGTTGGTTTGTTGTTTTGTTGGCTTGTTGGTTTGTTGGTTTGTTGGTTTGTTGGCTTGTTGGCTTGTTGGTTTGTTGGTTTGTTGGCTTGTTGGTTTGTTGGTTTGTTGGCTTGTTGGCTTGTTGCTTTGTTGGTTTGTTGGTTTGTTGGCTTATTGGCTTGTTGGTTTGTTAGTTTGTTGGCTTTTTGGTTACTTGGTTTGTTGGTTTGTTGGCTTGTTGGTTTGTTGGTTTGTTGGTTTGTTGGCTTGTTGGTTTGTTGGTTTGTTGGTTTGTTGGTTTGTTGGTTTGTTGGTTTGTTGGCTTGTTGGCTTGTTGGTTTGTTGTTTGTTGGCTTGTGTATTTATTGGTTTGTTTGTTTTTTGGTTTGTTGGTTTATTTGTTTGTTGGTTTGTTGGTTTGTTGGCTTGTTGGCTTGTTGGTTTGTTGGTTTGTTGGTTTTTTGGTTTGTTGGTTTGTCGGTTTGTCGGTTTGTTGGTTTGTTGGTTTGTTGGTTTATTTGTTTGTTGGTTTGTTGGCTTGGTGGTTTGTTGGTTTGTTGGCTTGTTGGCTTGTTGGTTTGTTGGTTTGTTGGCTTGTTGGTTTGTTGGTTTGTTTGTTTTTTGGTTTGTTGGTTTATTTGTTTGTTGGTTTGTTGGCTTGTTGGTTTGTTGGTTTGTTGGCTTGTTGGTTTGTTGGTTTGTTGGTTTGTTGGTTTGTTGGTTTGTTGGTTTGTTGGTTTGTTGGCTTGTTGGCTTGTTGGTTTGTTGGCTTGTTGGTTTGTTGGCTTGTTGGTTTGTTGGCTTGTTGGTTTGTTGGTTTGTTGGTTTGTTGGTTTGTTGGCTTGTTGGCTTTTTGGTTTGTTGGTTTGTTGGCTTGTTGGTTTGTTGGCTTGTTGGTTTGTTGGTTTGTTGGTTTTTTGGTTTGTTGGTTTGTCGGTTTGTCGGTTTGTTGGTTTGTTGGTTTGTTGGTTTATTTGTTTGTTGGTTTGTTGGCTTGGTGGTTTGTTGGTTTGTTGGCTTGTTGGCTTGTTGGTTTGTTGGTTTGTTGGCTTGTTGGTTTGTTGGTTTGTTTGTTTTTTGGTTTGTTGGTTTATTTGTTTGTTGGTTTGTTGGCTTGTTGGTTTGTTGGTTTGTTGGCTTGTTGGTTTGTTGGCTTGTTGGTTTGTTGGCTTGTTGGTTTGTTGGCTTGTTGGTTTGTTGGCTTATTGGTTTGTTGGTTTGTTGGTTTGTTGGTTTGTTGGTTTGGTGGCTTGTTGGCTTGTTGGTTTGTTGGTTTGTTGGTTTGTTGGCTTTTCTGGCTTGTTGGTTTGTTGGTTTGTTGGTTTGTTGGCTTGTTGGTTTTTTGGTTTGTTGGTTTGTTGGTTTGTTGGCTTGTTGGCTTGTTGGTTTGTTGGTTTGTTGGCTTGTTGGTTTGTTGGTTTGTTTGTTTTTTGGTTTGTTGGTTTATTTGTTTGTTGGTTTGTTGGCTTGCTGGTTTGTTGGTTTTTTGGTTTGTTGGTTTGTTGGTTTGTTGGTTTGTTGGTTTGTTGGCTTGTTGGCTTGTTGGTTTGTTGGTTTGTTGGCTTGTTGGTTTGTTAGTTTGTTGGATTGTTGGTTTGTTGGTTGGTTGGCTTGTTGGCTTGTTGGTTTGTTGGTTTGTTGGTTTGTTGGTTTGTTGGTTTGTTGGTTTGTTGGCTTGTTGGCTTGTTGGTTTGTTGGTTTGTTAGTTAATTTGTTTGTTAGTTTGTTGGATTGTTGGTTTGTTGGTTTGTTGGCTTATTCGCTTGTAGGTTTGTTAATTTGTTGGCTTGTTGGCTTGTTGGTTTGTTGGTTTGTTGACTTGTTGGTTTGTTGGTTTGTTTGTTTGTTTGTTTTTTGGTTTGTTGGTTTATTTGTTTGTTGGTTTGTTGGCTAGTTGGTTTGTTGGTTTTTTGGTTTGTTGGTTTGTTGGTTTGTTGGTTTGTTGGTTTGTTGGTTTGTTGGTTTATTTGTTTGTTAGTTTGTTGGATTGTTGGTTTGCTGGTTTGTCGGCTTGTTGGCTTCTTGGTTTGTTGGTTTGTTGGTTTGTTGGTTTGTTGGTTTGTTGGTTTGTTGGTTTGTTGGCTTATTGTTTTGTTGGTTTGTTGGTTTGTTGGTTTGTTGGTTTGTTGGCTTGTTAGCTTGTTGGTTTGTTGGTTTGTTGGCTTGTTGGTTTGTTGGTTTGTTTGTTTTTTGGTTTGTTGGTTTATTTGTTTGTTGGTTTGTTGGCTTGTTGGTTTGTTGGTTTGTTGGCTTGTTGGTTTGTTGGTTTGTTGGCTTGTTGGCTGGTTGGTTTGTTGGTTTGTTGGTTTTTTGGTTTGTTGGTTTGTCGGTTTGTTGGTTTGTTGGTTTGTTTGTTTATTTGTTTGTTGGTTTGTTGGCTTGTTGGTTTGTTGGTTTGTTGGTTTGTTGGTTTGTTGGTTTGTTGGTTTTGTTTGTTGGTTTTTTGTTTTGTTGGTTTGTTGGTTTGTTGGTTTATTTGTTTGTTGGTTTGATGGTTTGTTGGTTTGTTGGTTTGTTGGTTTGTTGGTTTTGTTTGTTGGTTTTTTGGTTTGTTGGTTTGTTGGCTTGTTGGTTTGTTGGTTTGTTGGCTTGTTGGCTTGTTGGTTTGTTGGTTTGTTGGTTTGTTGGTTTGTTGGCTTGTTGGTTTGTTGGTTTGTTGGCTTGTAGGTTTGTTGGTTTGTTGGCTTGTTGGCTTGTTGGTTTGTTGGTTGGTTGGCTTTTTGGTTTGTTGGTTTGTTGGCTTGTTGGCTTGTTGCTTTGTTGGTTTGTTGGCTTGTTGGCTTGTTGGTTTGTTAGTTTGTTGGCTTTTTGGTTACTTGGTTTGTTGGTTTGTTGGTTTGTTGGCTTGTTGGTTTGTTGGTTTGTTGGTTTGTTGGCTTGTTGGTTTGTTGGTTTGTTGGTTTGTTGGTTTGTTGGTTTGTTGGTTTGTTGGCTTCTTGGCTTGTTGGTTTTTTGGTTTGTTGGCTTGTTGGTTTGTTGGTTTGTTTGTTTTTTGGTTTGTTAGTTTATTTGTTTGTTGGTTTGTTGGCTTGTTGGTTTGTTGATTTGTTGGTTTGTTGGCTTGTTGGTTTGTTGGTTTGTTGGTTTGTTGGTTTGTTGGTTTGTTGGTTTTGTTTGTTGGTTTTTTGGTTTGTTGGTTTGTTGGCTTATTGGTTTGTTGGTTTGAGGCTTGTTGGCTTGTTGGTTTGTTGGTTTGTTGGTTTGTTGGTTTGTTGGCTTGTTGGTTTGTTGTTTTGTTGGCTTGTTGGTTTGTTGGTTTGTTGGCTTGTTGGCTTGTTGGTTTGTTGGTTTGTTGGCTTGTTGGTTTGTTGGTTTGTTGGCTTGTTGGCTTGTTGCTTTGTTGGTTTGTTGGTTTGTTGGCTTATTGGCTTGTTGGTTTGTTAGTTTGTTGGCTTTTTGGTTTGTTGGTTTGTTGGCTTGTTGGTTTGTTGGTTTGTTGGTTTGTTGGCTTGTTGGTTTGTTGGTTTGTTGGTTTGTTGGTTTGTTGGTTTGTTGGCTTGTTGGCTTGTTGGTTTTTATGTTTGTTGGATTGTGTATTTATTGGTTTGTTTGTTTTTTGGTTTGTTGGTTTATTTGTTTGTTGGTTTGTTGGTTTGTTGGCTTGTTGGCTTGTTGGTTTGTTGGTTTGTTGGTTTTTTGGTTTGTTGGTTTGTCGGTTTGTCGGTTTGTTGGTTTGTTGGTTTGTTGGTTTATTTGTTTGTTGGTTTGTTGGCTTGGTGGTTTGTTGGTTTGTTGGCTTGTTGGCTTGTTGGTTTGTTGGTTTGTTGGCTTGTTGGTTTGTTGGTTTGTTTGTTTTTTGGTTTGTTGGTTTATTTGTTTGTTGGTTTGTTGGCTTGTTGGTTTGTTGGTTTGTTGGCTTGTTGGTTTGTTGGTTTGTTGGTTTGTTGGTTTGTTGGTTTGTTGGTTTGTTGGTTTGTTGGCTTGTTGGCTTGTTGGTTTGTTGGCTTGTTGGTTTGTTGGCTTGTTGGTTTGTTGGCTTATTGGTTTGTTGGTTTGTTGGTTTGTTGGTTTGTTGGTTTGTTGGCTTGTTGGCTTGTTGGTTTGTTGGTTTGTTGGCTTGTTGGTTTGTTGGTTTTTTTTGTTTTTTGGTTTGTTGGTTTGTTGGTTTGTTGGTTTTTTGGCTTGTTGGTTTGTTGGTTTGTTGGTTTGTTGGCTTGTTGGCTTGTTGGTTTGTTGGTTTGTTGGTTTGTTGGCTTGTTGGTTTTTTGGTTTGTTGGTTTGTTGGTTTGTTGGCTTGTTGGCTTGTTGGTTTGTTGGTTTGTTGGCTTGTTGGTTTGTTGGTTTGTTTGTTTTTTGGTTTGTTGGTTTATTTGTTTGTTGGTTTGTTGGCTTGCTGGTTTGTTGGTTTTTTGGTTTGTTGGTTTGTTGGTTTGTTGGTTTGTTGGTTTGTTGGCTTGTTGGCTTGTTGGTTTGTTGGTTTGTTGGCTTGTTGGTTTGTTAGTTTGTTGGATTGTTGGTTTGTTGGTTGGTTGGCTTGTTGGCTTGTTAATTTGTTGGTTTGTTGGTTTGTTGGTTTGTTGGTTTGTTGGTTTGTTGGCTTGTTGGCTTGTTGGTTTGTTGGTTTGTTGGCTTGTTGGTTTGTTGGTTTGTTTGTTTTTTGGTTCATTGGTTTATTTGTTTGTTGGTTTGTTGGCTTGTTGGTTTGTTGGTTTGTTGGTTTGTTGGCTTGTTGGTTTGTTGGTTTGTTGGCTTGTTGGCTTGTTGGTTTGTTGGTTTGTTGGTTTGTTGGCTTGTTGGCTTGTTGGTTTGTTGGTTTGTTGGTTTTTTGGTTTGTTGGTTTATCGGTTTGTTGGTTTGTTGGTTTATTTGTTTGTTGGTTTGTTGGCTTGTTGGTTGGTTGGTTTGTCGGTTTGTTGGTTTGTTGGTTTGTTAGTTAATTTGTTTGTTAGTTTGTTGGATTGTTGGTTTGTTGGTTTGTTGGCTTATTGGCTTGTTGGTTTGTTAATTTGTTGGTTTGTTGGTTTGTTGGCTTGTTGGCTTGTTGGTTTGTTGGTTTGTTGGCTTGTTGGTTTGTTGGTTTGTTTGTTTGTTTGTTTTTTGGTTTGTTGGTTTATTTGTTTGTTGGTTTGGTGGCTTGTTGGTTTGTTGGCTTGTTGGTTTGTTGGTTTGTTGGTTTGTTGGCTTGTTGGTTTGTTGGTTTGTTGGTTTGTTGGTTTGTTGGTTTGTTGGCTTGTTGGCTTGTTGGTTTGTTGGTTTGTTGGCTTGTTGGTTTGTTGGTTTGTTTGTTTTTTGGTTTGTTGGTTTGTTGGTTTGTTGGTTTTTTGGCTTGTTGGTTTGTTGGTTTGTTGGTTTGTTGGCTTGTTGGCTTGTTGGTTTGTTGGTTTGTTGGTTTGTTGGCTTGTTGGTTTTTTGGTTTGTTGGTTTGTTGGTTTGTTGGCTTGTTGGCTTGTTGGTTTGTTGGTTTGTTGGCTTGTTGGTATGTTGGTTTGTTTGTTTTTTGGTTTGTTGGTTTATTTGTTTGTTGGTTTGTTGGCTTGCTGGTTTGTTGGTTTTTTGGTTTGTTGGTTTGTTGGTTTGTTGGTTTGTTGGTTTGTTGGTTTGTTGGCTTGTTGGCTTGTTGGTTTGTTGGTTTGTTGGCTTGTTGGTTTGTTAGTTTGTTGGATTGTTGGTTTGTTGGTTGGTTGGCTTGTTGGCTTGTTGGTTTGTTGGTTTGTTGGTTTGTTGGTTTGTTGGGTTATTGGTTTGTTGGCTTGTTGGCTTGTTGGTTTGTTGGTTTGTTGGCTTGTTGGTTTGTTGGTTTGTTTGTTTTTTGGTTTGTTGGTTTATTTGTTTGTTGGTTTGTTGGCTTGTTGGTTTGTTGGTTTGTTGGTTTGTTGGCTTGTTGGTTTGTTGGTTTGTTGGCTTGTTGGCTTGTTGGTTTGTTGGTTTGTTGGTTTGTTGGCTTGTTGGCTTGTTGGTTTGTTGGTGTGTTGGTTTTTAGGTTTGGTGGTTTATCGGTTTGTTGGTTTGTTGGATTGTTGGTTTATTTGTTTGTTGGTTCGTTGGCTTTTTGTTTGGTTGGTTTGTTGGTTTGTTGGTTTGTTGGTTTGTTGGTTTGTTAGTTAATTTGTTTGTTAGTTTGTTGGATTGTTGGTTTGTTGGTTTGTTGGCATATTGGCTTGTTGGTTTGTTAATTTGTTGGTTTGTTGGTTTGTTGGCTTGTTGGCTTGTTGGTTTGTTGGTTTGTTGACTTGTTGGTTTGTTGGTTTGTTTGTTTGTTTGTTTTTTGGTTTGTTGGTTTATTTGTTTGTTGGTTTGTTGGTTTGTTGGTTTGTTGGTTTGTTGGTTTGTTGGTTTGTTGGTTTATTTGTTTGTTAGTTTGTTGGATTGTTGGTTTGTTGGTTTGTTGGCTTCTTGGCTTCTTGGTTTGTTGGTTTGTTGGTTTGTTGGTTTGTTGGTTTGTTGGTTTGTTGGTTTGTTGGCTTATTGTTTTGTTGGTTTGTTGGTTTGTTGGTTTGTTGGTTTGTTGGTTTGTTGGCTTGTTGGCTTGTTGGTTTGTTGGTTTGTTGGCTTGTTGGTTTGTTGGTTTGTTTGTTTTTTGGTTTGTTGGTTTATTTGTTTGTTGGTTTGTTGGCTTGTTGGTTTTTTGGTTTGTTGGCTTGTTGGTTTGTTGGTTTGTTGGCTTGTTGGCTGGTTGGTTTGTTGGTTTGTTGGTTTTTTGGTTTGTTGGTTTGTCGGTTTGTTGGTTTGTTGGTTTGTTTGTTTATTTGTTTGTTGGTTTGCTGGCTTGTTGGTTTGATGGTTTGTTGGTTTGTTGGTTTGTTGGTTTTGTTTGTTGGTTTTTTGTTTTGTTGGTTTGTTGGTTTGTTGGTTTATTTGTTTGTTGGTTTGATGGTTTGTTGGTTTGTTGGTTTGTTGGTTTGTTGGTTTTGTTTGTTGGTTTTTTGCTTTGTTGGTTTGTTGGCTTGTTGGTTTGTTGGTTTGTTGGCTTGTTGGCTTGTTGGTTTGTTGGTTTGTTGGTTTGTTGGCTTGTTGGTTTATTGGTTTGTTGGCTTGTTGGTTTGTTGGTTTGTTGGTTTGTTGGCTTGTTGGCTTGTTGGTTTGTTGGTTGGTTGGCTTTTTGGTTTGTTGGTTTGTTGGCTTGTTGGCTTGTTGCTTTGTTGGTTTGTTGGTTTGTTGGTTTGTTGGCTTTTTGGCTTGTTGGTTTGTTAGTTTGTTGGCTTTTTGGTTACTTGGTTTGTTGGTTTGTTGGTTTGTTGGCTTGTTGGTTTGTTGGTTTGTTGGTTTGTTGGCTTGTTGGTTTGTTGGTTTGTTGGTTTGTTGGTTTGTTGGTTTGTTGGCTTGTTGGCTTGTTGGTTTTTTGGTTTGTTGGCTTGTTGGTTTGTTGGTTTGTTTGTTTTTTGGTTTGTTAGTTTATTTGTTTGTTGGTTTGTTGGCTTGTTGGTTTGTTGATTTGTTGGCTTGTTGGTTTGTTGGTTTGTTGGTTTGTTGGTTTGTTGGTTTGTTGGTTTTGTTTGTTGGTTTTTTGGTTTGTTGGTTTGTTGGCTTATTGGTTTGTTGGTTTGAGGCTTGTTGGCTTGTTGGTTTGTTGGTTTGTTGGTTTGTTGGTTTGTACGCTTGTTGGTTTGTTGTTTTGTTGGTTTGTTGGTTTGTTGGCTTATTGGCTTGTTGGTTTGTTAGTTTGTTGGCTTTTTGGTTACTTGGTTTGTTGGTTTGTTGGTTTGTTGGCTTGTTGGTTTGTTGGTTTGTTGGTTTGTTGGCTTGTTGGTTTGTTGGTTTGTTGGTTTGTTGGTTTGTTGGTTTGTTGGCTTGTTGGCTTGTTGGTTTGTTGTTTGTTGGCTTGTGTATTTATTGGTTTGTTTGTTTTTTGGTTTGTTGGTTTATTTGTTTGTTGGTTTGTTGGCTTGTTGGTTTGTTGATTTGTTGGTTTATTGGCTTGTTGGTTTGTTGGTTTGTTGGCTTGTTGGCTTGTTGGTTTGTTGGTTTGTTGGCTTGTCGGTTTGTTGGTTTGTTGGTTTGTTGGTTTATTTGTTTGTTGGTTTGTTGGCTTGTTGGTCTGTTGGTTTGTTGGTTTGTTGGTTTGTTGGTTTGTTGGTTTGTTGGTTTTGTTTGTTGGTTTTTTGGTTTGTTGGTTTGTTGGTTTGTTGGTTTGTTGGTTTGTTGGTTTGTTGGTTTTTTGGTTTGTTGGTTTATTTGTTTGTTGGTTTGTTCGCTTGTTGGTTTGTTGGTTTGTTGGTTTATTTGTTTGTTGGTTTGTTGGCTTGTTGGTTTGTTGGTTTGTTGGTTTGTTGGTTAGTTGGTTTGTTGGCTTGTTGGTTTTGTTTTTTTTTTTTTGGTTTGTTGGTTTGTTGGTTTGTTGGTTTGTTGGTTTGTTGGTTTGTTGGTTTGTTGGTTTGTTGGTTTGTTGGTTTTTTGGTTTGTTGGTTTATTTGTTTGTTGGCTTGTTGGTTTGTTGGTTTGTTGGTTTGTTGGCTTGTTGGTTTGCTGGTTTGTTGGTTTGTTGGCTTGTTGGTTTGTTGGTCTGTTGGCTTGTTGGATTGTTGGTTTGTTGGTTTGTTGGTTTTTTGGTTTGTTGGTTTGTTGGCTAGATGGTTTGTTGGTTTGTTGGCTTATTGGTTTGTTGGTTTGTTGGTTTGTTGGTTTGTTGGTTTGTTGGTTTGTTGGTTTGTTGGCTTGTTGGCTTGTTGGCTTGTTGGTTTGTTGGCTTGTTGGTTTGTTGGTTTGTTGGCTTGTTGGTTTGTTGGTTTGTTGGTTTGTTGGCTTGTTGGTTTGTTGGTTTGTTGGCTTGTTGGCTTGTTGGTTTGTTGACTTGTTGGCTTGTTGGTTTGTAGGTTTGTTGGCTTGTTGGTTTGTTGGTTTGTTTGTTTTTTGGTTTGTTCGTTTATTTGTTTGTTGGTTTGTTGGTTTGTTGGTTTGTTGGTTTGTTGGTTTGTTGGCTTGTTGGTTTGTTGGTTTGTCAGCTTGTTGGCTTGTTGGTTTGTTGGTTTGTTGGCTTGTTGGCATGTTGGTTTGTTGGTTTGTTGGTTTTTTGTTTTGTTGGTTTGTCGGTTTGTTGGTTTGTTGGCTTGTTGGCTTGTTGGTTTTTTGGTTTGTTGGCTTGTTGGTTTGTTGGTTTGTTTGTTTTTTGGTTTGTTAGTTTATTTGTTTTATGGTTTGTTGGCTAGTTGGTTTGTTGATTTGTTGGTTTGTTGGCTTGTTGGTTTGTTGGTTTGTTGGTTTGTTGGTTTGTTGGTTTTGTTTGTTGGTTTTTTGGTTTGTTGGTTTGTTGGCTTATTGGTTTGTTGGTTTGAGGCTTGTTGGCTTGTTGGTTTGTTGGTTTGTTGGTTTGTTGGTTTGTTGGCTTGTTGGTTTGTTGTTTTGTTGGCTTGTTGGTTTGTTGGTTTGTTGGTTTGTTGGCTTGTTGGCTTGTTGGTTTGTTGGTTTTTTGGCTTGTTGGTTTGTTGGTTTGTTGGCTTGTTGCTTTGTTGGTTTGTTGGTTTGTTGGCTTATTGGCTTGTTGGTTTGTTAGTTTGTTGGCTTTTTGGTTACTTGGTTTGTTGGTTTGTTGGTTTGTTGGCTTGTTGGTTTGTTGGTTTGTTGGTTTGTTGGCTTGTTGGTTTGTTGGTTTGTTGGTTTGTTGGTTTGTTGGTTTGTTGGCTTGTTGGCTTGTTGGTTTGTTGTTTGTTGGCTTGTGTATTTATTGGTTTGTTTGTTTTTTGGTTTGTTGGTTTATTTGTTTGTTGGTTTGTTGGCTTGTTGGTTTGTTGATTTGTTGGTTTATTGGCTTGTTGGTTTGTTGGTTTGTTGGCTTGTTGGCTTGTTGGTTTGTTGGTTTGTTGGCTTGTCGGTTTGTTGGTTTGTTGGTTTGTTGGTTTATTTGTTTGTTGGTTTGTTGGCTTGTTGGTCTGTTGGTTTGTTGGTTTGTTGGTTTGTTGGTTTGTTGGTTTGTTGGTTTTGTTTGTTGGTTTTTTGGTTTGTTGGTTTGTTGGTTTGTTGGTTTGTTGGTTTGTTGGTTTTTTGGTGTGTTGGTTTATTTGTTTGTTGGTTTGTTCGCTTGTTGGTTTGTTGGTTTGTTGGTTTATTTGTTTGTTGGTTTGTTGGCTTGTTGGTTTGTTGGTTTGTTGGTTTGTTGGTTTGTTGGTTTGTTGGCTTGTTGGTTTTGTTTGTTTTTTTTTTGGTTTGTTGGTTTGTTGGTTTGTTGGTTTGTTGCTTTGTTGGTTTGTTGGTTTGTTGTGTTGTTGGTTTGTTGGTTTTTTGGTTTGTTGGTTTATTTGTTTGTTGGCTTGTTGGTTTGTTGGTTTGTTGGTTTGTTGGCTTGTTGGTTTGTTGGTTTGTTGGTTTGTTGGCTAGTTGGTTTGTTGGTCTGTTGGCTTGTTGGATTGTTGGTTTGTTGGTTTGTTGGTTTTTTGGTTTGTTGGTTTGTTGGCTTGTTGGTTTGTTGGTTTGTTGGCTTGTTGGTTTGTTGGTTTGTTGGTTTGTTGGTTTGTTGGTTTGTTGGCTTGTTGGCTTGTTGGTTTGTTGGTTTGTTGATTTGTTGGTTTGTTGGTTTGTTGGTTTGTTTGTTTTTTGGTTTGTTGGTTTATTTGTTTGTTGGTTTGTTCGCTTGTTGGTTTGTTGGTTTGTTGGTTTTTTGGCTTGTTGGTTTGTTGGTTTGTTGGTTTGTTGGCTTGTTGGCTTGTTGGTTTGTTGGTTTGTTGGCTTGTTGGCTTGTTGGTTTGTTGGTTTGTGGGTTTTTTGGTTTGTTGGTTTGTCGGTTTGTTGGTTTGTTGGTTTGTTGGTTTGTTGGTTTATTTGTTTGTTGGTTTGTTGGCTTGTTGGTTTGTTGGTTTGTTGGTTTGTTGGTTTGTTGGTTTGTTGGTTTTGTTTGTTGGTTTTTTGGTTTTTTGGTTTGTTGGCTTGTTGGCTTGTTGGTTTGTTGGTTTGTTGGTTTGTTGGTTTGTTGGTTTGTTGGTTTGTTGGCTTGTTGGCTTGTTGGTTTGTTGGTTTGTTGGCTTGTTGGTTTGTTGGTTTGTTTGTTTTTGGTTTGTTGGTTTATTTCTTTGTTGGTTTATTTGTTTGTTAGTTTGTTGGATTGTTGGTTTGTTTGTTTGTTGGCTAGTTGGCTTGTTGGTTTGTTGGTTTGTTGGTTTGTTGGTTTGTTGGCTTGTTGGTTTGTTGGTTTGTTGGTTTGTTGGTTTGTTGGCTTGTTGGTTTTTTGGTTTTTTGGTTTGTTGGTTTGTTGGCTTGTTGGCTTGTTGGTTTGTTGGTTTGTTGGCTTGTTGGTTTGTTGGTTTGTTTGTTTTTTGGTTTGTTGGTTTATTTGTTTGTTGGTTTGATGGCTTGCTGGCTTGTTGGTTTGTTGGTTTGTTGGCTTGTTCTTTTGTTGGTTTGTTGTTGTTTGGTTTGTTGGTTTATTTGTTTGTTGGTTTGTTGGCTTGTTGGCTTGTTGGTTTGTTGGTTTGTTGGTTTGTTGGCTTGTTGGTTTGTTGGTTTGTTGGCTTGTTGGCTTGTTGGTTTGTTGACTTGTTGGCTTGTTGGTTTGTAGGTTTGTTGGCTTGTTGGTTTGTTGGTTTGTTTGCTTTTTGGTTTGTTCGTTTATTTGTTTGTTGGTTTGTTGGTTTGTTGGTTTGTCGGTTTGTTGGTTTGTTGGTTTGTTGGTTTATTTGTTTGTTGGTTTGTTGGCTTGTTGGTTTGTTGGTTTGTTGGCTTGTTGGCTTGTTGGTTTGTTGGCTTGTTGGTTTGTTGGTTTGTTGGTTTGTTTGTTTTTTGGTTTGTTGGTTTATTTGTTTGTTGGTTTGTTAGCTTGTTGTTTTGTTGGTTTGTTGGCTTGTTGGTTTGTTGGTTTGTTGGTTTGTTGGTTTGTTGGTTTGTTGGCTTGTTGGCTTGTTGGCTTGTTGGTTTGTTGGCTTGTTGGTTTGTTGGTTTGTTGGTTTGTTGGCTTGTTGGTTTGTTGGTTTGTTGGCTTGTTGGCTTGTTGGTTTGTTGACTTGTTGGCTTGTTGGTTTGTAGGTTTGTTGGCTTGTTGGTTTGTTGGTTTGTTTGTTTTTTGGTTTGTTCGTTTATTTGTTTGTTGGTTTGTTGGTTTGTTGGTTTGTTGGTTTGTTGGCTTGTTGGTTTGTTGGTTTGTTGGCTTGTTGGCTTGTTGGTTTGTTGGCTTGTTGGTTTGTTGGTTTGTTGGCTTGTTGGCATGTTGGTTTGTTGGTTTGTTGGTTTTTTGTTTTCTTGGTTTGTCGGTTTGTTGGTTTGTTGGTTTGTTGGTTTGTTGGTTTGTTGGTTTATTTGTTTGTTAGTTTGTTGGATTGTTGGTTTGTTGGTTTATTGGCTTGTTGGCTTGTTGGTTTGTTGATTTGTTGGTTTGTTGGTTTGTTGGTTTGTTGGTTTGTTGGCTTGTTGGTTTGTTGGCTTGTTGGTTTGTTGGTTTGTTGGCTTGTTGGCATGTTGGTTTGTTGGTTTGTTGGTTTTTTGTTTTCTTGGTTTGTCGGTTTGTTGGTTTGTCGGTTTGTTGGTTTGTTGGTTTGTTGGTTTATTTGTTTGTTAGTTTGTTGGATTGTTGGTTTGTTGGTTTGTTGGCTTGTTGGCTTGTTGGTTTGTTGATTTGTTGGTTTGTTGGTTTGTTGGTTTGTTGGTTTGTTGGCTTGTTGGCTTGTTGGCTTGTTGGTTTGTTGGTTTGTTGGCTTGTTGGTTTGTTGGTTTGTTTGTTTTTTGGTTTATTGGTTTATTTGTTTGTTGGTTTGTTGGCTTGTTGGTTTGTTGGTTTGTTGGTTTGTTGGCTTGTCGGTTTGTTGGTTTGTTGGCTTGTTGGCTTGTTGGTTTGTTGGTTTGTTGGTTTGTTGGCTTGTTGGCTTGTTGGTTTGTTGGTTTGTTGGTTTGTTGGTTTTTTGGTTTGTTGGTTTATCGGTTTGTTGGTTTGTTGGTTTGTTGGTTTATTTGTTTGTTTGTTTGTTGGCTTGTTGGTTTGTTGGTTTATCGGTTTGTTGGTTTGTTGGTTTGTATGTTAATTTGTTTGTTAGTTTGTTGGATTGTTGGTTTGTTGGTTTGTTGGCTTGTTGGCTTGTTGGTTTGTTAATTTGTTGGTTTGTTAGTTTGTTGGTTTGTTGGCTTGTCGGCTTGTTGGTTTGTTGGTTTGTTGACTTGTTGGTTTGTTGGTTTGTTTGTTTTTTGGTTTGTTGGTTTATTTGTTTGTTGGTTTGTTGGCTTGTTGGTTTGTTGGTTTTTTGGTTTGTTGGTTTGTTGGTTTGTTGGTTTGTTGGTTTGTTAGTTTATTTGTTTGTTAGTTTGTTGGTTTGTTGGCTTGTTGGCTTGTTGGTTTGTTGGTTTGTTGGTTTGTTGGTTTGTTGGCTTGTTGGTTTGTTGGTTTGTTGGTTTGTTGGTTTGTTGGTTTGTTGGCTTGTTGGTTTTTTGGTTTGTTGGTTTGTTGGTTTGTTGGCTTGTTGGCTTGTTGGTTTGTTGGTTTGTTGGCTTGTTGGTTTGTTGGTTTGTTGGTTTGTTTTTTTTTTGGTTTGTTGGTTTATTTGTTTGTTGGTTTGTTGGCTTGCTGGCTTGTTGGTTTGTTGGTTTGTTGGCTTGTTGGTTTGTTGGTTTGTTTGTTGTTTGGTTTGTTGGTTTATTTGTTTGTTGGTTTGTTGGCTTGTTGGTTTGTTGGTTTGTTGTTTTGTTGGTTTGTTGGTTTGTTGGTTTGTTGGTTTTTTGGTTTGTTGGTTTGTCGGTTTTTTGGCTTGTTGGTTTGTTGGTTTTTTGGTTTGTTGGTTTGTTGGTTTGTTGGCTTGTTGGCTTGTTGGTTTGTTGGTTTGTTGGTTTGTTGGCTTGTTGGTTTGTTGGTTTGTTTGTTTTTTGGTTTGTTGGTTTATTTGTTTGTTGGTTTGTTAGCTTGTTGGTTTGTTGGTTTGTTGGCTTGTTGGTTTGTTGGTTTGTTGGTTTGTTGGTTTGTTGGTTTGCTGGCTTGTTGGCTTGTTGGCTTGTTGGTTTGTTGGCTTGTTGGTTTGTTGGTTTGTTGGTTTCTTGGCTTGTCGGTTTGTTGGTTTGTTGGCTTGTTGGCTTGTTGGTTTGTTGACTTGTTGGCTTGTTGGTTTGTAGGTTTGTTGGCTTGTTGGTTTGTTGGTTTGTTTGTTTTTTGGTTTGTTCGTTTATTTGTTTGTTGGTTTGTTGGTTTGTTGGTTTGTTGGTTTGTTGGTTTGTTGGTTTGTTGGTTTGTTGGCTTGTTGGTTTGTTGGTTTCTTGGCTTGTTGGCTTGTTGGTTTGTTGGTTTGTTCGCTTGTTCGCTTGCTGGCATGATGGTTTGTTGGTTTGTTGGTTTTCTCTTTTCTTGGTTTGTTGGTTTGTTTGTTTGTTGGTTTGTTGGTTTGTTGGTTTATTTGTTTGTTGGTTTGTTGGCTTGTTGGTTTGTTGGTTTGTCGGTTTGTTGGTTTGTTGGTTTGTTGGTTTATTTGTTTGTTAGTTTGTTGGATTGTTGGTTTGTTGGTTTGTTGGCTTGTTGGCTTGTTGGTTTGTTGATTTGTTGGTTTGTTGGTTTGTTGGTTTGTTGGCTTGTTGGCTTGTTGGTTTGTTGGTTTGTTGGCTTGTTGGTTTGTTGGTTTGTTGGTTTGATTGTTTTTTGGTTTGTTGGTTTATTTGTTTGTTGGTTTGTTGGCTTGTTGGTTTGTTGGTTTGTTGGTTTGTTGGCTTGTCGGTTTGTTGGTTTGTTGGCTTATTGGCTTGTTGGTTTGTTGGTTTGTTTGTTTGTTGGCTTGTTGGCTTGTTGGTTTGTTGGTTTGTTGGTTTGTTGGTTTTTTGGTTTGTTGGTTTATCGGTTTGTTGGTTTGTTGGTTTGTTGGTTTATTTGTTTGTTGGTTTGTTGGCTTGTTGGTTTGTTGGTTTGTCGGTTTGTTGGTTTGTTGGTTTGTTGGTTAATTTGTTTGTTAGTTTGTTGGATTGTTGGTTTGTTGGTTTGTTGGCTTGTTGGCTTGTTGGTTTGTTAATTTGTTGGTTTGTTAGTTTGTTGGTTTGTTGGCTTGTTAGCTTGTTGGTTTGTTGGTTTGTTGACTTGTTGGTTTGTTGGTTTGTTTGTTTTTTGGTTTGTTGGTTTATTTGTTTGTTGGTTTGTTGGCTTGTTGGTTTGTTGGTTTTTTGGTTTGTTGGTTTGTTGGTTTGTTGGCTTGTTGGCTTGTTGGTTTGTTGGTTTGTTGGCTTGTTGGTTTGTTGGTTTGTTGGTTTGATTGTTTTTTGGTTTGTTGGTTTATTTGTTTGTTGGTTTGTTGGCTTGTTGGTTTGTTGGTTTGTTGGCTTGTTGGTTTGTTGGTTTGTCGGTTTGTTGGTTTGTTGGTTTGTTGGTTTATTTGTTTGTTAGTTTGTTGGATTGTTGGTTTGTTGGTTTGTTGGCTTGTTGGCTTGTTGGTTTGTTGATTTGTTGGTTTGTTGGTTTGTTGGTTTGTTGGCTTGTTGGCTTGTTGGTTTGTTGGTTTGTTGGCTTGTTGGTTTGTTGGTTTGTTGGTTTGATTGTTTTTTGGTTTGTTGGTTTATTTGTTTGTTGGTTTGTTGGCTTGTTGGTTTGTTGGTTTGTTGGTTTGTTGGCTTGTCGGTTTGTTGGTTTGTTGGCTTATTGGCTTGTTGGTTTGTTGGTTTGTTTGTTTGTTGGCTTGTTGGCTTGTTGGTTTGTTGGTTTGTTGGTTTGTTGGTTTTTTGGTTTGTTGGTTTATCGGTTTGTTGGTTTGTTGGTTTGTTGGTTTATTTGTTTGTTGGTTTTTTGGCTTGTTGGTTTGTTGGTTTGTCGGTTTGTTGGTTTGTTGGTTTGTTGGTTAATTTGTTTGTTAGTTTGTTGGATTGTTGGTTTGTTGGTTTGTTGGCTTGTTGGCTTGTTGGTTTGTTAATTTGTTGGTTTGTTAGTTTGTTGGTTTGTTGGCTTGTTGGCTTGTTGGTTTGTTGGTTTGTTGACTTGTTGGTTTGTTGGTTTGTTTGTTTTTTGGTTTGTTGGTTTATTTGTTTGTTGGTTTGTTGGCTTGTTGGTTTGTTGGTTTTTTGGTTTGTTGGTTTGTTGGTTTGTTGGTTTGTTGGTTTATTTGTTTGTTGGTTTGTTGGCTTGTTGGTTTGTTGGTTTGTTGGCTTGTTGGCTTGTTGGTTTGTTGGTTTGTTGGTTTGTTGGCTTGTTGGTTTGTTGGTTTGTTTGTTTTTTGGTTTGTTGGTTTATTTGTTTGTTGGTTTGTTAGCTTGTTGGTTTGTTGGTTTGTTGGCTTGTTGGTTTGTTGGTTTGTTGGTTTGTTGGTTTGTTGGTTTGTTGGCTTGTTGGCTTGTTGGCTTGTTGGTTTGTTGGCTTGTTGGTTTGTTGGTTTGTTGTTTTGTTGGCTTGTTGGTTTGTTGGTTTGTTGGCTTGTTGGCTTGTTGGTTTGTTGACTTGTTGGCTTGTTGGTTTGTAGGTTTGTTGGCTTGTTGGTTTGTTGGTTTGTTTTATTTTTTGGTTTGTTCGTTTATTTGTTTGTTGGTTTGTTGGTTTGTTGGTTTGTTGGTTTGTTGGTTTGTTGGCTTGTTGGTTTGTTGGTTTGTTGGCTTGTTGGCTTGTTGGTTTGTTGGTTTGTTGGCTTGTTGGCATATTGGTTTGTTGGTTTGTTGGTTTTTTCTTTTCTTGGTTTTTCGGTTTGTTTGTTTGTTGGTTTGTTGGTTTATTTGTTTGTTGGTTTGTTGGCTTGTTGGTTTGTTGGTTTGTCGGTTTGTTGGTTTGTTGGTTTGTTGGTTTATTTGTTTGTTAGTTTGTTGGATTGTTGGTTTGTTGGTTTGTTGGCTTGTTGGCTTGTTGGTTTGTTGATTTGTTGGTTTGTTGGTTTGTTGGTTTGGTGGCTTGTTGGCTTGTTGGTTTGTTGGTTTGTTGGCTTGTTGGTTTGTTGGTTTGTTGGTTTGATTGTTTTTTGGTTTGTTGGTTTATTTGTTTGTTGGTTTGTTGGCTTGTTGGTTTGTTGGTTTGTTGGTTTGTTGGCTTGTCGGTTTGTTGGTTTGTTGGCTTGTTGGCTTGTTGGTTTGTTGGTTTGTTTCTTTGTTGGCTTGTTGGTTTGTTGGTTTGTTGGTTTGTTGGTTTTTTGGTTTGTTGGTTTATCGGTTTGTTGGTTTGTTGGTTTGTTGGTTTATTTGTTTAATGGTTTGTTGGCTTGTTGGTTTGTTGGTTTGTCGGTTTGTTGGTTTGTTGGCTTGTTGGCTTGTTGGTTTGTTAATTTGTTGGTTTGTTAGTTTGTTGGTTTGTTGGCTTGTTGGCTTGTTGGTTTGTTGGTTTGTTGACTTGTTGGTTTGTTGGTTTGTTTGTTTTTTGGTTTGTTGGTTTATTTGTTTGTTGGTTTGTTGGCTTGTTGTTTTGTTGGTTTTTTGGTTTGTTGGTTTGTTGGTTTGTTGGTTTGTTGGTTTGTTGGTTTATTTGTTTGTTAGTTTGTTGGTTTGTTGGTTTGTTGGCTTGTTGGCTTGTTGGTTTGTTGGTTTGTTGGTTTGTTGGTTTGTTGGTTTGTTGGTTTGTTGGTTTGTTGGTTTGTTGGTTTGTTGGTTTGTTGGTTTGTTGGTTTGTTGGCTTATTGGTTTGTTGGTTTGTTGTTTTGTTGGTTTGTTGGTTTGTTGGCTTGTTGGCTTGTTGGCTTGTTGGTTTGTTGGTTTGTTGGCTTGTTGGTTTGTTGGTTTGTTTGTTTTTTGGTTTGTTGGTTTATTTGTTTGTTGGTTTGTTGGCTTGTTGGTTTGTTGGTTTGTTAGTTTGTTGGCTTGTTGGTTTGTAGGTTTGTTGGCTTGTTGGCTTGTTGGCTTGTTGGTTTGTTGGTTTGTTGGCTTGTTGGCTTGTTGGTTTGTTGGTTTGTTGGTTTTTTGGTTTGTTGGTTTGTCGGTTTGTTGGTTTGTTGGTTTGTTTGTTTATTTGTTTGTTGGTTTGTTGGCTTGTTGGTTTGTTGGTTTGTTGGTTTGTTGGTTTGTTGGTTTGTTGGTTTGTTGGTTTGTTGGTTTTGTTTGTTGGTTTTTTGGTTTGTTGGTTTGTTGGTTTGTTGGTTTATTTGTTTGTTGGTTTGTTGGTTTGTTGGTTTGTTGGTTTGTTGGTTTTGTTTGTTGGTTTTTTGGGTTGTTGGATTGTTGGCTTGTTGGTTTGTTGGTTTGTTGGCTTGTTGGTTTGTTAGTTTGTTGGTTTGTTGGTTTGTTGGTTTGTTAGCTTGTTGGTTTGTTGGATTGTTGGCTTGTTGGTTTGTTGGTTTGTTGGTTTGTTGGCTTGTTGGCTTGTTGGTTTGTTGGTTTGTTGGCTTTTTGGTTTGTTGGTTTGTTGGCTTGTTGGCTTGTTGCTTTGTTGGTTTGTTGGTTTGTTGGCTTGTTGGCTTGTTGGTTTGTTAGATTGTTGGCTTTTTGGTTACTTGGTTTGTTGTTTTGTTGGTTTGTTGGCTTCTTGGTTTGTTGGTTTGTTGGTTTGTTGGCTTGTTGGTTTGTTGGTTTGTTGGTTTGTTGGTTTGTTGGTTTGTTGGCTTGTTGGCTTGTTGGTTTGTTGGTTTGTTGGTTTGTTGGCTTGTTGGTTTGTTGGTTTGTTTGTTTTTTGGTTTGTTGGTTTATTTGTTTATTGGTTTGTTGGCTTGTTGGTTTGTTGATTTGTTGGTTTGTTGGCTTGTTGGTTTGTTGGTTTGTTGGTTTGTTGGTTTGTTGGTTTGTTGGTTTGTTGGTTTTGTTTGTTGGTTTTTTGGTTTGTTGGTTTGTTGGCTTATTGGTTTGTTGGTTTGTTGGCTTGTTGGCTTGTTGGTTTGTTGGTTTGTTGGTTTGTTGGTTGGTTGGCTTGTTGGTTTGTTGTTTTGTTGGCTTGTTGGTTTGTTGGTTTGTTGGTTTGTTGGCTTGTTGGCTTGTTGGTTTGTTGGTTTGTAGGCTTGTTAGTTTGTTGGTTTGTTGGCTTGTTGGCTTGTTGCTTTGTTGGTTGGTTGGTTTGTTGGCTTATTGGCTTGTTGGTTTGTTAGTTTGTTGGCTTTTTCGTTACTTGGTTTGTTGGTTTGTTGGTTTGTTGGCTTATTGGTTTGTTGGTTTGTTGGTTTGTTGGCTTGTTGGTTTGTTTGTTTGTTGGTTTGTTGGTTTGTTGGTTTGTTGGTTTGTTGGCTTGTTGGCTTGTTGGTTTATTGGTTTGTTGGCTTGTTGGTTTGTTGGTTTATTTGTTTGTTGGTTTGTTGGCTTGTTGGTTTGTTGGTTTTTTGGTTTGTTGGTTTGTTGGTTTGTTGGCTTGTTGGCTTGTTGGTTTGTTGGTTTGTTGGCTTGTTGGTTTGTTGGTTTGTTGGTTTGATTGTTTTTTGGTTTGTTGGTTTATTTGTTTGTTGGTTTGTTGGCTTGTTGGTTTGTTGGTTTGTTGGCTTGTTGGTTTGTTGGTTTGTCGGTTTGTTGGTTTGTTGGTTTGTTGGTTTATTTGTTTGTTAGTTTGTTGGATTGTTGGTTTGTTGGTTTGTTGGCTTGTTGGCTTGTTGGTATGTTGATTTGTTGGTTTGTTGGTTTGTTGGTTTGTTGGCTTGTTGGCTTGTTGGTTTGTTGGTTTGTTGGCTTGTTGGTTTGTTGGTTTGTTGGTTTGATTGTTTTTTGGTTTGTTGGTTTATTTGTTTGTTGGTTTGTTGGCTTGTTGGTTTGTTGGTTTGTTGGTTTGTTGGCTTGTCGGTTTGTTGGTTTGTTGGCTTATTGGCTTGTTGGTTTGTTGGTTTGTTTGTTTGTTGGCTTGTTGGCTTGTTGGTTTGTTGGTTTGTTGGTTTGTTGGTTTTTTGGTTTGTTGGTTTATCGGTTTGTTGGTTTGTTGGTTTGTTGGTTTATTTGTTTGTTGGTTTTTTGGCTTGTTGGTTTGTTGGTTTGTCGGTTTGTTGGTTTGTTGGTTTGTTGGTTAATTTGTTTGTTAGTTTGTTGGATTGTTGGTTTGTTGGTTTGTTGGCTTGTTGGCTTGTTGGTTTGTTAATTTGTTGGTTTGTTAGTTTGTTGGTTTGTTGGCTTGTTGGCTTGTTGGTTTGTTGGTTTGTTGACTTGTTGGTTTGTTGGTTTGTTTGTTTTTTGGTTTGTTGGTTTATTTGTTTGTTGGTTTGTTGGCTTGTTGGTTTGTTGGTTTTTTGGTTTGTTGGTTTGTTGGTTTGTTGGTTTGTTGGTTTATTTGTTTGTTGGTTTGTTGGCTTGTTGGTTTGTTGGTTTGTTGGCTTGTTGGCTTGTTGGTTTGTTGGTTTGTTGGTTTGTTGGCTTGTTGGTTTGTTGGTTTGTTTGTTTTTTGGTTTGTTGGTTTATTTGTTTGTTGGTTTGTTAGCTTGTTGGTTTGTTGGTTTGTTGGCTTGTTGGTTTGTTGGTTTGTTGGTTTGTTGGTTTGTTGGTTTGTTGGCTTGTTGGCTTGTTGGCTTGTTGGTTTGTTGGCTTGTTGGTTTGTTGGTTTGTTGTTTTGTTGGCTTGTTGGTTTGTTGGTTTGTTGGCTTGTTGGCTTGTTGGTTTGTTGACTTGTTGGCTTGTTGGTTTGTAGGTTTGTTGGCTTGTTGGTTTGTTGGTTTGTTTTGTTTTTTGGTTTGTTCGTTTATTTGTTTGTTGGTTTGTTGGTTTGTTGGTTTGTTGGTTTGTTGGTTTGTTGGTTTGTTGGTTTGTTGGCTTGTTGGCATATTGGTTTGTTGGTTTGTTGGTTTTTTCTTTTCTTGGTTTTTCGGTTTGTTTGTTTGTTGGTTTGTTGGTTTATTTGTTTGTTGGTTTGTTGGCTTGTTGGTTTGTTGGTTTGTCGGTTTGTTGGTTTGTTGGTTTGTTGGTTTATTTGTTTGTTAGTTTGTTGGATTGTTGGTTTGTTGGTTTGTTGGCTTGTTGGCTTGTTGGTTTGTTGATTTGTTGGTTTGTTGGTTTGTTGGTTTGGTGGCTTGTTGGCTTGTTGGTTTGTTGGTTTGTTGGCTTGTTGGTTTGTTGGTTTGTTGGTTTGATTGTTTTTTGGTTTGTTGGTTTATTTGTTTGTTGGTTTGTTGGCTTGTTGGTTTGTTGGTTTGTTGGTTTGTTGGCTTGTCGGTTTGTTGGTTTGTTGGCTTGTTGGCTTGTTGGTTTGTTGGTTTGTTTCTTTGTTGGCTTGTTGGTTTGTTGGTTTGTTGGTTTGTTGGTTTTTTGGTTTGTTGGTTTATCGGTTTGTTGGTTTGTTGGTTTGTTGGTTTATTTGTTTAATGGTTTGTTGGCTTGTTGGTTTGTTGGTTTGTCGGTTTGTTGGTTTGTTGGCTTGTTGGCTTGTTGGTTTGTTAATTTGTTGGTTTGTTAGTTTGTTGGTTTGTTGGCTTGTTGGCTTGTTGGTTTGTTGGTTTGTTGACTTGTTGGTTTGTTGGTTTGTTTGTTTTTTGGTTTGTTGGTTTATTTGTTTGTTGGTTTGTTGGCTTGTTGGTTTGTTGGTTTTTTGGTTTGTTGGTTTGTTGGTTTGTTGGTTTGTTGGTTTGTTGGTTTATTTGTTTGTTAGTTTGTTGGTTTGTTGGTTTGTTGGCTTGTTGGCTTGTTGGTTTGTTGGTTTGTTGGTTTGTTGGTTTGTTGGTTTGTTGGTTTGTTGGTTTGTTGGTTTGTTGGTTTGTTGGTTTGTTGGTTTGTTGGTTTGTTGGTTTGTTGGCTTATTGGTTTGTTGGTTTGTTGTTTTGTTGGTTTGTTGGTTTGTTGGCTTGTTGGCTTGTTGGCTTGTTGGTTTGTTGGTTTGTTGGCTTGTTGGTTTGTTGGTTTGTTTGTTTTTTGGTTTGTTGGTTTATTTGTTTGTTGGTTTGTTGGCTTGTTGGTTTGTTGGTTTGTTAGTTTGTTGGCTTGTTGGTTTGTAGGTTTGTTGGCTTGTTGGCTTGTTGGCTTGTTGGTTTGTTGGTTTGTTGGCTTGTTGGCTTGTTGGTTTGTTGGTTTGTTGGTTTTTTGGTTTGTTGGTTTGTCGGTTTGTTGGTTTGTTGGTTTGTTTGTTTATTTGTTTGTTGGTTTGTTGGCTTGTTGGTTTGTTGGTTTGTTGGTTTGTTGGTTTGTTGGTTTGTTGGTTTGTTGGTTTGTTGGTTTTGTTTGTTGGTTTTTTGGTTTGTTGGTTTGTTCGTTTGTTGGTTTATTTGTTTGTTGGTTTGTTGGTTTGTTGGTTTGTTGGTTTGTTGGTTTTGTTTGTTGGTTTTTTGGGTTGTTGGATTGTTGGCTTGTTGGTTTGTTGGTTTGTTGGCTTGTTGGTTTGTTAGTTTGTTGGTTTGTTGGTTTGTTGGTTTGTTAGCTTGTTGGTTTGTTGGATTGTTGGCTTGTTGGTTTGTTGGTTTGTTGGTTTGTTGGCTTGTTGGCTTGTTGGTTTGTTGGTTTGTTGGCTTTTTGGTTTGTTGGTTTGTTGGCTTGTTGGCTTGTTGCTTTGTTGGTTTGTTGGTTTGTTGGCTTGTTGGCTTGTTGGTTTGTTAGATTGTTGGCTTTTTGGTTACTTGGTTTGTTGTTTTGTTGGTTTGTTGGCTTCTTGGTTTGTTGGTTTGTTGGTTTGTTGGCTTGTTGGTTTGTTGGTTTGTTGGTTTGTTGGTTTGTTGGTTTGTTGGCTTGTTGGCTTGTTGGTTTGTTGGTTTGTTGGTTTGTTGGCTTGTTGGTTTGTTGGTTTGTTTGTTTTTTGGTTTGTTGGTTTATTTGTTTATTGGTTTGTTGGCTTGTTGGTTTGTTGATTTGTTGGTTTGTTGGCTTGTTGGTTTGTTGGTTTGTTGGTTTGTTGGTTTGTTGGTTTGTTGGTTTTGTTTGTTGGTTTTTTGGTTTGTTGGTTTGTTGGCTTATTGGTTTGTTGGTTTGTTGGCTTGTTGGCTTGTTGGTTTGTTGGTTTGTTGGTTTGTTGGTTGGTTGGCTTGTTGGTTTGTTGTTTTGTTGGCTTGTTGGTTTGTTGGTTTGTTGGTTTGTTGGCTTGTTGGCTTGTTGGTTTGTTGGTTTGTAGGCTTGTTAGTTTGTTGGTTTGTTGGCTTGTTGGCTTGTTGCTTTGTTGGTTGGTTGGTTTGTTGGCTTATTGGCTTGTTGGTTTGTTAGTTTGTTGGCTTTTTCGTTACTTGGTTTGTTGGTTTGTTGGTTTGTTGGCTTATTGGTTTGTTGGTTTGTTGGTTTGTTGGCTTGTTGGTTTGTTGGTTTGTTGGTTTGTTGGTTTGTTGGTTTGTTGGTTTGTTGGCTTGTTGGCTTGTTGGTTTGTTGGTTTGTTGGCTTGTTGGTTTGTTGGTTTGTTTGTTTTTTGGTTTGTTGGTTTATTTGTTTGTTAGTTTGTTGGCTTGTTGGTTTGTTGATTTGTTGGTTTATTGGCTTGTTGGTTTGTTGGTTTGTTGGCTTGTTGGCTTGTTGGTTTGTTGGTTTGTTGGCTTGTTGGCTTGTTGGTTTGTTGGTTTGTTGGTTTCCTGGTTTGTTAGTTTGTCGGTTTGTTGGTTTAATGGTTTGTTGGTTTATTTGTTTGTTGGTTTGTTGGCTTGTTGGTTTGTTGGTTAGTTGTTTTGTTGGTTTGTTGGTTTGTTGGTTTTGTTTGTTGTTGCTTTGTTGGTTGGTTGGTTTGTTGGCTTATTGGCTTGTTGGTTTGTTAGTTTGTTGGCTTTTTCGTTACTTGGTTTGTTGGTTTGTTGGTTTGTTGGCTTATTGGTTTGTTGGTTTGTTGGTTTGTTGGCTTGTTGGTTTGTTGGTTTGTTGGTTTGTTGGTTTGTTGGTTTGTTGGTTTGTTGGCTTGTTGGCTTGTTGGTTTGTTGGTTTGTTGGGTTGTTGGTTTGTTGGTTTGTTTGTTTTTTGGTTTGTTGGTTTATTTGTTTGTTGGTTTGTTGGCTTGTTGGTTTGTTGATTTATTGGTTTATTGGCTTGTTGGTTTGTTGGTTTGTTGGCTTGTTGGCTTGTTGGTTTGTTGGTTTGTTGGCTTGTTGGCTTGTTGGTTTGTTGGTTTGTTGGTTTCCTGGTTTGTTAGTTTGTCGGTTTGTTGGTTTAATGGTTTGTTGGTTTATTTGTTTGTTGGTTTGTTGGCTTGTTGGTTTGTTGGTTAGTTGGTTTGTTGGTTTGTTGGTTTGTTGGTTTGTTGGTTTTGTTTGTTGGTTTTTTGGTTTGTTGGTTTGTTGGTTTGTTAGTTTGTTGGTTTGTTGGTTTTTTGGTTTGTTGGTTTATTTGTTTGTTGGTTTGTTCGCTTGTTGGTTTTTTGGTTTGTTGGTTTGTTGGCTTGTTGGTTTGTTGGTTTGTTAGTTTGTTGGCTTGTTGGTTTGTTGGTTTGTTGGCTTGTTGGATTGTTGGTTTGTTGGTTTGTTGGTTTTTTGGTTTGTTGGTTTGTTGGCTTGTTGGTTTGTTGGTTTGTTGGCTTGTTGGTTTGTTGGTTTGTTGGTTTGTTGGTTTGTTGGTTTGTTGGCTTGTTGGCTTGTTGGTTTGTTGGTTTGTTGGCTTGTTGGTTTGTTGGTTTGTTTGTTTATTGGTTTGTTGGTTTATTTGTTTGTTGGTTTGTTGGCTTGTTGGTTTGTTGGTTTGTTGGTTTGTTGGCTTGTTGGTTTGTTGGTTTGTTGGCTTGTTGGCTTGTTGGTTTGTTGGTTTGTTGGCTTGTTGGCTTGTTGGTTTGTTGGTTTGTTGGTTTTTTGGTTTGATGGTTTGTCGGTTTGTTGGTTTGTTGGTTTGTTGGTTTGTTGGTTTATTTGTTTGTTGGTTTGTTGGCTTGTTAGTTTGTTGGTTTGTTGGTTTGTTGGTTTGTTGGTTTGTTGGTTTGTTGGTTTGTTGGTTTGTTGGTTTTGTTTGTTGGTTTTTTGGTTTGTTGGTTGGTTGGCTTGTTGGCTTGTTGGTTTGTTGGTTTGTTGGTTTGTTGGTTTGTTGGTTTGTTGGCGTGTTGGCTTGTTGGTTTGTTGGTTTGTTGGCTTGTTGGTTTGTTGATTTGTTGGTTTATTGGCTTGCCGGTTTGTTGGTTTGTTGGCTTGTTGGCTTGTTGGTTTATTGGTTTGTTGGCTTGTTGGCTTGTTGGTTTGTTGGTTTGTTGGTTTCCTGGTGTGTTAGTTTGTCGGTTTGTTGGTTTAATGGTTTGTTGGTTTATTTGTTTGTTGGTTTGTTGGCTTGTCGGTTTGTTGGTTAGTTGGTTTATTGGTTTGTTGGTTTGTTGGTTTGTTGGTTTTGTTTGTTGGTTTTTTGGTTTGTTGGTTTGTTGGTTTGTTAGTTTGTTGGTTTGTTGGTTTTTTGGTTTGTTGGTTTATTTGTTTGTTGGTTTGTTCGCTTGTTGGTTTGTTGGTTTGTCGGTTTATTTGTTTGTTGGTTTGTTAGCTTGTTGGTTTGTTGGTATGTTGGTTTGTTGGTTTATTGGCTTGTTGGTTTTGTTTGTTTTTTTTTTGGTTTGTTGGTTTGTTGGTTTGTTAGTTTGTTGGTTTGTTGGTTTGTTGGTTTGTTGGTTTGTTGGTTTTTTGGTTTGTTGGTTTATTTGTTTGTTGGTTTGTTGGCTTGTCGGTTTGTTGGTTTGTTGGTTTGTTGGCTTGTTGGTTTGTTGGTTTGTTGGTTTGTTGGCTTGTTGGTTTGTTGGTTTGTTGGCTTGTTGGATTGTTGGTTTGTTGGTTTGTTGGTTTTTTGGTTTGTTGGTTTGTTGGCTTGTTGGTTTGTTGGTTTGTTGGTTTGTTGGCTTGTTGGTTTGTTGGTTTGTTGGTTTGTTGGCTTGTTGGTTTGTTGGTTTGTTGGTTTGTTGGCTTGTTGGTTTGTTGGTTTGTTGGCTTGTTGGATTGTTGGTTTGTTGGTTTGTTGGTTTTTTGGTTTGTTGGTTTGTTGGCTTGTTGGTTTGTTTGTTTGTTGGTTTGTTGGCTTGTTGGTTTGTTGGTTTGTTGGTTTGTTTGTTTTTTGGTTTGTTGGTTTATTTGTTTGTTGGTTTGTTGGCTTGTTGGTTTGTTGGTTTGTTGGTTTGTTGGCTTGTTGGTTTGTTGGTTTGTTGGCTTGTTGGCTTGTTGGTTTGTTGGTTTGTTGGCTTGTTGGCTTGTTGGTTTGTTGGTTTGTTGGTTTTTTGGTTTGTTGGTTTGTCGGTTTGTTGGTTTGTTGGTTTGTTGGTTTGTTGGTTTATTTGTTTGTTGGTTTGTTGGCTTGTTAGTTTGTTGGTTTGTTGGTTTGTTGGTTTGTTGGTTTGTTGGTTTGTTGGTTTGTTGGTTTGTTGGTTTTGTTTGTTGGTTTTTTGGTTTGTTGGTTGGTTGGCTTGTTGGCTTGTTGGTTTGTTGGTTTGTTGGTTTGTTGGTTTGTTGGTTTGTTGGCTTGTTGGCTTGTTGGTTTGTTGGTTTGTTGGCTTGTTGGTTTGTTGGTTTGTTTGTTTTTTGGTTTGTTGGTTTATTTATTTGTTGGTTTATTTGTTTGTTAGTTTGTTGGATTGTTGGTTTGTTGGTTTGTTGGCTTGTTGGTTTTGTTTGTTTTTTTTTTTGGTTTGTTGGTTTGTTGGTTTGTTGGTTTGTTGTTTTGTTGGTTTGTTGGTTTGTTGGTTTGTTGGTTTGTTGGTTTTTTGGTTTGTTGGTTTATTTGTTTGTTGGTTTGTTGGCTTGTTGGTTTGTTGGTTTGTTGGTTTGTTGGCTTGTTGGTTTGTTGGTTTGTTGGTTTGTTGGCTTGTTGGTTTGTTGGTTTGTTGGCTTGTTGGATTGTTGGATTGTTGGTTTGTTGGTTTTTTGGTTTGTTGGTTTGTTGGCTTGTTGGTTTGTTGGTTTGTTGGTTTGTTGGCTTGTTGGTTTGTTGGTTTGTTGGTTTGTTGGTTTGTTGGTTTGTTGGCTTGTTGGCTTGTTGGTTTGTTGGTTTGTTGGCTTGTTGGTTTGTTGGTTTGTTTGTTTTTTGGTTTGTTGGTTTATTTGTTTGTTGGTTTGTTGGCTTGTTGGTTTGTTGGCTTGTTGGTTTGTTGGTTTGTTAGTTTGTTGGCTTGTTGGTTTGTTGGTTTGTTGGCTTGTTGGCTTGTTGGTTTGTTGGTTTGTTGGCTTGTTGGCTTGTTGGTTTGTTGGTTTGTTGGTTTGTTGGTTTTTTGGTTTGTTGGTTTGTCGGTTTGTTGGTTTGTTGGTTTGTTGGTTTGTTGGTTTATTTGTTTGTTGGTTTGTTGGCTTGTTAGTTTGTTGGTTTGTTGGTTTGTTGGTTTGTTGGTTTGTTGGTTTGTTGGTTTTGTTAGTTGGTTTTTTGGTTTGTTGGTTGGTTGGCTTGTTGGCTTGTTGGTTTGTTGGTTTGTTGGTTTGTTGGTTTGTTGGTTTGTTGGCTTATTGGCTTGTTGGTTTGTTGGTTTGTTGGCTTGTTGGTTTGTTGATTTGTTGGTTTATTGGCTTGTTGGTTTGTTGGTTTGTTGGCTTGTTGGCTTGTTGGTTTGTTGGTTTGTTGGCTTGTTGGCTTGTTGGTTTGTTGGTTTGTTGGTTTCCTGGTTTGTTAGTTTGTCGGTTTGTTGGTTTAATGGTTTGTTGGTTTATTTGTTTGTTGGTTTGTTGGCTTGTTGGTTTGTTGGTTAGTTGGTTTGTTGGTTTGTTGGTTTGTTGGTTTGTTGGTTTTGTTTGTTGGTTTTTTGGTTTGTTGGTTTGTTGGTTTGTTAGTTTGTTGGTTTGTTGGTTTTTTGGTTTGTTGGTTTATTTGTTTGTTGGTTTGTTCGCTTGTTGGTTTGTTGGTTTGTTGGTTTATTTGTTTGTTGGTTTGTTAGCTTGTTGGTTTGTTGGTATGTTGGTTTGTTGGTTTGTTGGTTTGTTGGTTTTGTTTGTTTTTTTTTTGGTTTGTTGGTTTGTTGGTTTGTTGGTTTGTTGGTTTGTTGGTTTGATGGTTTGTTGGTTTGTTGGTTTTTTGGTTTGTTGGTTTATTTGTTTGTTGGTTTGTTGGCTTGTCGGTTTGTTGGTTTGTTGGTTTGTTGGCTTGTTGGTTTGTTGGTTTGTTGGTTTGTTGGCTTGTTGGTTTGTTGGTTTGTTGGCTTGTTGGATTGTTGGTTTGTTGGTTTGTTGGTTTGTTGGCTTGTTGGTTTGTTGGTTTGTTGGTTTGTTGGCTTGTTGGTTTGTTGGTTTGTTGGTTTGTTGGTTTGTTGGTTTGTTGGCTTGTTGGCTTGTTGGTTTGTTCGTTTGTTGGCTTGTTGGTTTGTTGGTTTGTTTGTTTTTTGGTTTGTTGGTTTATTTGTTTGTTGGTTTGTTGGCTTGTTGGTTTGTTGGTTTGTTGGTTTGTTGGCTTGTTGGTTTGTTGGTTTGTTGGCTTGTTGGCTTGTTGGTTTGTTGGTTTGTTGGCTTGTTGGCTTGTTGGTTTGTTGGTTTGTTGGTTTGTTGGTTTTTTGGTTTGTTGGTTTGTCGGTTTGTTGGTTTGTTGGTTTGTTGGTTTGTTGGTTTATTTGTTTGTTGGTTTGTTGGCTTGTTAGTTTGTTGGTTTGTTGGTTTGTTGGTTTGTTGGTTTGTTGGTTTGTTGGTTTGTTGGTTTGTTGGTTTGTTGGTTTTGTTTGTTGGTTTTTTGGTTTGTTGGTTGGTTGGCTTGTTGGCTTGTTGGTTTGTTGGTTTGTTGGTTTGTTGGTTTGTTGGTTTGTTGGCTTGTTGGCTTGTTGGTTTGTTGGTTTGTTGGCTTGTTGGTTTGTTGGTTTGTTTGTTTTTTGGTTTGTTGGTTTATTTGTTTGTTGGTTTATTTGTTTGTTAGTTTGTTAGATTGTTGGTTTGTTGGTTTGTTGGCTTGTTGGCTTGTTGGTTTGTTGGTTTGTTGGTTTGTTGGTTTGTTGGCTTGTTAATTTGTTGGCTTGTTGGTTTGTTGGCTTGTTGGTTTTTTGGTTTGTTGGTTTGTTGGTTTGTTGGTTTGTTGGCTTGTTGGCTTGTTGGTTTGTTGGTTTGTTGGCTTGTTGGTTTTTTGGTTTGTTGGTTTTTCGGTTTGTTGGTTTGTTGGTTTGTTGGTTTATTTGTTTGTTGGTTTGTTGGCTTGTTGGTTTGTTGGTTTGTTGGCTTGTTGGCTTGTTGGTTTGTTGGTTTGTTGGTTTGTTGGCTTGTTGGTTTGTTGGTTTGTTTGTTTTTTGGTTTGTTGGTTTATTTGTTTCTTGGTTTGTTGGCTTGTTGGTTTGTTGGTTTGTTGGCTTGTTGGTTTGTTGGTTTGTTTGTTTTTTGGTTTGTTGGTTTATTTGTTTGTTGGTTTGTTGGCTTGTGGGTTTGTTGGTTTGTTGGTTTGTTGGTTTGTTGGTTTGTTGGTTTTTTGGTTTGTTGGTTTGTCGGTTTGTTGGTTTGTTGATTTGTTGGTTTATTTGTTTGTTGGTTTGTTGGTTTGTTGGTTTGTTGGCTTGTTGGTTTGTTAGTTTGTTGGTTTGTTGGCTTGTTGGTTTGTTGGTTTGTTTGTTTTTTGGTTTGTTGGTTTATTTGTTTGTTGGTTTGTTGGCTTGTTGGTTTGTTGGTTTGTTGGCTTGTTGGTTTGTTGGTTTGTTGGTTTGTTGGTTTGTTGGTTAATTGGCTTCTTGGCTTGTTGGTTTGTTGGCTTGTTGGCTTGTTGGTTTGTTGGTTTAATTGTTTGTTGGTTTGTTGGCTTGTAGGATTGTTGGTTTGTCGGTTTGTTGGTTTGTTGATTTGTTGGATTATTTGTTTGTTAGTTTGTTGGATTGTTGGTTTGTTGGTTTGTTGGTTTGTTAGTTTGTTGGTTTATTTGTTTGTTAGTTTGTTGGCTTGTTGGTTTGTTGGTTTGTTGGTTTGTTGGTTTGTTGGCTTGTTGGCTTGTTGGTTTGTTGGTTTGTTGGCTTGTTGGTTTGTTGGTTTGTTTGTTTTTTGGTTTGTTGGTTTATTTGTTTGTTGGTTTGTTGGCTTGTTGGTTTGTTGGTTTGTTGGCTTGTTGGTTTGTTGGTTTGTTGGTTTGTTGGTTTGTTGGTTAATTGGCTTGTTGGCTTGTTGGCTTGTTGGCTTGTTGGTTTGTTGGTTTAATTGTTTGTTGGTTTGTTGGCTTGTTGGTTTGTTGGTTTGTCGGTTTGTTGGTTTGTTGGTTTGTTGGATTATTTGTTTGTTAGTTTGTTGGATTGTTGGTTTGTTGGTTTGTTGGTTTGTTAGTTTGTTGGTTTATTTGTTTGTTAGTTTGTTGGCTTGTTGGTTTGTTGGTTTGTTGGTTTGTTGGTTTGTTGGCTTGTTGGCTTGTTGGTTTGTTGGTTTGTTGGCTTGTTGGTTTGTTGGTTTGTTTGTTTTTTGGTTTGTTGGTTTATTTGTTTGTTGGTTTGTTGGCTTGTTGGTTTGTTGGTTTGTTGGTTTGTTGGCTTGTCGGTTTGTTGGTTTGTTGGCTTGTTGGCTTGTTGGTTTGTTGGTTTGTTGGTTTGTTGGCTTGTTGGCTTGTTGGTTTGTTGGTTTGTTGGTTTTTTGGTTTGTTGGTTTGTCGGTTTGTTGAATTGTTGGTTTATTGGTTTATTTGTTTGTTAGTTTGTTAGATTGTTGGTTTGTTGGTTTGTTGGCTTGTTGGCTTGTTGGTTTGTTGGTTTGTTGGTTTGTTGGTTTGTTGGTTTGTTGGCTTGTTGGCTTGTTGGTTTGTTGGTTTGTTGGCTTGTTGGTTTGTTGGTTTGTTTGTTTTTTGGTTTGTTGGTTTATTTGTTTGTTGGTTTGTTGGCTTGTTGGTTTGTTGGTTTTTTGGTTTGTTGGTTTGTTGGTTTGTTGGTTTGTTGGTTTGTTGGTTTGTTGGTTTATTGGTTTGTTAGTTTGTTGGATTGTTGGTTTGTTGGTTTGTTGGCTTGTTGGCTTGTTGGTTTGTTAGTTTGTTGGTTTGTTGGTTTGTTGGTTTGTTGGTTTGTTGGTTTGTTGGTTTGTTGGCTTGTTGGTTTGTTAGTTTGTTGGTTTGTTGGTTTGTTGGTTTGTCGGCTTGTTGGCTTGTTGGTTTGTTGGTTTGTTGGCTTTTTGGTTTGTTTGTTTGTTTGTTTGTTTTTTGGTTTGTTGGTTTATTTGTTTGTTGGTTTGTTGGCTTGTTGGTTTGTTGGTTTGTTGGTTTGTTGGCTTGTTGGTTTGTTGGTTTGTTGGCTTGTTGGCTTTTTGGTTTGTTGGTTTGTTGGCTTGTTGGCTTGTTGGTTTGTTGGTTTGTGGGTTTTTTGGTTTGTTGGTTAGTTGGTTAGTTGGTTTGTTGGTTTGTTGGTTTGTTGGTTTTTTGGTTTGTTGGTTTATTTGTTTGCTGGTTTGTTGGCTTGTTGGTTTGTTGGTTTGTTGGTTTGTTGGCTTGTTGGTTTGTTGGTTTGTTGGCTTGTTGGCTTGTTGGTTTGTTGGTTTGTTGGTTTGTTGGTTTGTTGGCTTGTTGGTTTGTTGCTTTGTTGGCTTGTTGGTTTGTTGGTTTGTTGGTTTGTTGGCTTGTTGGCTTGTTGGTTTGTTGATTTGTTGGTTTATTTGTTTGTTGGTTTGTTGGTTTGTTTGTTTGTTGGTTTGTTGGTTTATTTGTTTGTTGGTTTATTGGTTTGTAGGTTTGTTGGTTTGTTGGTTTGTTGGTTTGTTGGTTTGTTGGTTTGTTGGTTTGTTGGTTTGTTGGTTTGTTGGTTTGTTGGTTTGTTGGCTAATTGGTTTGTTGGTTTGTTGGTTTGTTGGTTTGTTGGTTTGTTGGTTTAATGGTTTGTTGGTTTATTTGTTTGTTGGTGAGTTGGTTTGTTGGTTTGTTGGTTTGTTGGTTTGTTGGTTTGTTGGTTTATTTGTTTGTTGGTTTGTTGGTTTGTAGCTTTGTTGGTTTGTTGGTTGGTTGGTTTGTTGGTTTGTTGGTTTGTTTGTTTGTTGGTTTGTTGGTTAATTGGTTTGTTGGTTTGTTGGTTTGTTGGTTTGGTGGCTTGTTGGTTTGTTGATTTGTTGGTTTTTTGGTTTGTTGGTTTGTTGGTTTGTTGGTTTGTTGGTTTGTTGGTTTGTTCGTTTGATGGTTTGTTGGTTTGTTGGTTTTTTGGTTTGTTGGTTTGTTGGTTTGTTGGTTTCTTGGTTTATTGGTTTGTTGATTTGTTGATTTGTTGGTTTGTTGGCATGTTGGTTTGTTGGTTTGTTGGTTTGTTGGCTTGTTGGTTTGTTGGTTTGTTGGTTTGTTGGCTTGTTGGTTTGTTGGTTTGTTGGTTTGTTGGTTTGTTGGCTTGTTGGTTTGTTGGTTTGTTGGTTTGTTGGTTTGTTGGTTTGTTATTTTGTTGGCTTGTTGGCTTGTTGGTTTGTTGGTTTGTTGACTTGTTGGTTTGTTGGTTTGTTTGCTTGTTAAATTGTTGTTTTGTTGGTTTGTTGGTTTGTTGGTTTGTTGGTTTATTTGTTTGTTGGTTTGTTGGTTTGTTGGTTTGTTGGTCTGTTGGTTTTTTGGTTTGTTGGTTTGTTGGTTTGTTGGCTTGTTGGTTTGTTTGCTTGTTGGTTACTTAGTTTGGTGGTTTGTTGGTTTGTTGGTTTGTTGGTTTGTTGGCTTGTTGGCTTGTTGGTATGTTGGTTAGTTCGTTTGTTGGTTTGTTAGTTTGTTGGTTTGTTGGCTTGTTGGCTTGTTGGTTACTTAGTTTGTTGGTTTGTTGGCATGTTGGTTTGTTGGTTTGTTGGTTTGTTGGCTTGTTGGTTTGTTGGTTTGTTGGTTTGTTGGCTTGTTGGTTTGTTAGTTTGTTGGTTTGTTGGTTTGTTGGTTTGTTGATTTGTTGGTTTATTTGTTTGTTGGTTTGTTGGCTTGTTGGCTTGTTGGTTTGTTGGTTTGTTGGCTTGTTGGTTACTTAGTTTGTTGGTTTGTTGGCATGTTGGTTTGTTGGTTTGTTGGTTTGTTGGCTTGTTGGTTTGTTGGTTTGTTGGTTTGTTGGCTTGTTGGTTTGTTAGTTTGTTGGTTTGTTGGTTTGTTGGTTTGTTGGTTTGTTGATTTGTTGGTTTATTTGTTTGTTGGTTTGTTGGTTTGTTGGTTTGTTGGTTTGTTGGTTTGTTGGTTTGTTGGCGTGTTGGTTTGTTGGTTTGTTGGCTTGTTGGCTTGTTGGTTTGTTGGTTTGTTGGTTTGTTGGCTTGTAAGTTTGTTGGTTTGTTGGTTTGTTGGTTTGTTGGCTTGTTGGTTTGTTGGTTTGTTGGTTTGTTGGCTTGTTGGTTTGTTGGTTTGTTGGTTTGTTGGTTTGTTGGCTTGTTGGCTTGTAGTTTGTTGGTTTGTTGGCTTGTAGGTTTGTTGGTTTGTTGGCTTGTTGGCTTGTTGATTTGTTGGTTTGTTGATTTGTTGGCTTGTTGGCTTGTTGGTTTGTTAGTTTGTTGGCTTTTTGGTTACTTGGTTTGTTGGTTTGTTGGTTTGTTGGCTTGTTGGTTTGTTGGCTTGTTGGTTTGTTGGTTTGTTGGTTTGTTGGCTTGTTGGCTTGTTGGTTTGTTGGTTTGTTGGTTTATTGGTTTGTTGGTTTGTTGGTTTTTTGGTTTGTTGGGTTATTTGTTTGTTGGTTTGTTGGCTTGTTGGTTTGTTGCTTTGTTGGCTTGTTGTTTTGTTGGCTTGTTGGCTTGTAGGTTTGTTGGTTTGTTGGCTTGTTGGCTTGTTGGTTTGTTGGTTTGTTGGTTTGTTGGTTTGTTGGATTGTTGGTTTATTTGTTTGTTGGTTTGTTGGTTTGTTGGTTTGTTGGTTTATTGGTTTGTTGGTTTATTTGTTTTTTGGTTTGTTGGCTTGTTGGATTGTTGGTTTGTTGGCTTGTTGGCTTGTCGGTTTGTTGGTTTGTTGGTTTTATGGTTTGTTGGTTTTTTGGTTTGTTGGTTTGTTGGTTTGTTGGTTTGTTGGTTTTTTGGTTTGTTGATTTATTTGTTTGTTGGTTCGTTGGCTTGTTGGTTTGTTGGTTTGTTGGTTTGTTGGCTTGTTGGTTTGTTGGTTTGTTGGCTTGTTGGCTTGTTGGTTTTTTGGTTTGTTGGTTTGTTGGTTTGTTGGTTTGTTGGCTTGTTGGTTTGTTGGTTTATTTGTTTGTTGGTTTATTGGTTTATTTGTGTTTTGGTTTGTTAGCTTGTTGGATTGTTGGTTTGTTGGCTTGTTAATTTGTTGGTTTTTTGGTTTGTTGGTTTTTTGGTTTGTTGGTTTGTTGGTTTGTTGGTTTGTTGGTTTGTTGGTTTGTTGGTTTTTTGGTTTGTTGGTTTGTTGGTTTATTTGTTTGTTGGTTTGTTGGCTTGTTAGTTTGTTGGTTTGTTGGTATGTGGGCTTGTTGGTTTGTTGGTTTGTTGGTTTGTTGGTTTGTTGGCTTGTTGGTTTGGTTGTTTGTTGGTTTGTTGGTTTGTTGGTTTGTTGGTTTGTTGGTTTGGTGGTTTGTTGGTTTGTTGGTTTGTTGGTTTGTTGGTTTGTTGGTTTGTTGGTTTGTTGGTTTGTTGGTTTGTTGGTTTGTTGGTTTGTTGGTTTGTTGGTTTGTTGGTTTGTTGGTTTGTTGGTTTGTTGGTTTGTTGGTTTGTTGGTTTGTTGGTTTTTTGTTTGCTGGTTTGTTGGTTTGTTGGTTTTTTAGTTTTTTGGTTTGTTGGTTTGTTGGTTTCTTGGTTTATTTGTTTGTTGGTTTCTTGGTTTGTTGGTTTGTTGGTTTATTTGTTTGTTGGTTTGTTGGTTTGTAGGTTTGTTAGTTTGTTGGTTTGTTGGTTTCTTGGTTTGTTTGTTTGTTGGTTTGTTGGTTAATTGGTTTGTTGGTTTGTTGGTTTGTCGGTTTGTTGGTTTATTTGTTTGTTGGTTTGTTGGTTTGTTGCTTTGTTGGTTTGTTGGTTTATTTGTTTGTTGGTTTGTAGGTTTGTTGGTTTGTTGGTTTGTTGGTTTGTTGGTTTGTTGGTTTGTTCGTTTGTTGGTTTGTTGGTTAATTGGTTTGTTGGTTTGTTGGTTTGTTGGCTTGTTGGTTTGTTGGTTTGTTGGTTTTTTGGTTTGTTGGTTTGTTGGTTTGTTGGTTTGTTCGTTTGATGGTTTGTTGGTTTGTTGGTTTTTTGGTTTGTTGGTTTGTTGGTTTGTTGGTTTGTTGGTTTGTTGATTTGTTGATTTGTGGGTTTGTTGGCATGTTGGTTTGTTGGTTTGTTGGTTTGTTGGATTGTGGGTTTGTTGGTTTGTTGGCTTGTTGGCTTGTTGGTTTGTAGGGTTGTTGGTTTGTTGGTTTGTTGGCTTGTTGGTTTGTTGGTTAGTTGGCTTGTTGGTTTGTTGGCTTGTTGGTTTGTTGGCTTGTTGGCTTGTTGGTTTGTTGGTTTGTTGGATTGTTGGTTTGTTGGTTTGTTGGATTGTTGGCTTGTTGCTTTGTTGGTTTGTTGGTTTGGTTGCTTGTTGGCTTGTTAGTTTGTTAGTTTGTTGGTTTTTTGGTTACTTGGTTTGTTGGTTTGTTGGTTTGTTGGCTTGTTGGTTTGTTGGCTTGTTGGTTTGTTGGTTTGTTGGTTTGTTGGCTTGTTGGGTTGTTGGTTTGTTGGTTTGTTGGTTTGTTGGTTTGTTGGCTTGTTGGTTACTTAGTTTGTTGGTTTGTTGGTTTGTTGGTTTTTTGGTTTGTTGGCTTGTTGGCTTGTTGGTTTGTTGGTTTGTTGGTTTGTTGGTTTGTTGGATTGTTGGCTTGTTGCTTTGTTGGTTTGTTGGTTTGGTTGCTTGTTGGCTTGTTAGTTTGTTAGTTTGTTGGTTTTTTGGTTACTTGGTTTGTTGGTTTGTTGGTTTGTTGGCTTGTTGGTTTGTTGGCTTGTTGGTTTGTTGGTTTGTTGGTTTGTTGGCTTGTTGGGTTGTTGGTTTGTTGGTTTGTTGGTTTGTTGGTTTGTTGGCTTGTTGGTTACTTAGTTTGTTGGTTTGTTGGTTTGTTGGTTTTTTGGTTTGTTGGCTTGTTGGCTTGTTGGTTTGTTGGTTATTTCGTTTGTTGGTTTGTTAGTTTGTTGGTTTGTTGGCTTGTTGGCTTGTTGGTTTATTTGTTTGTTGGTTTGTTGGCTTGTTGGTTTGTTGGTTTGTTGGTTTGTTGGCTTGTTGGTTTGTTGGTTTGTTGGCTTGTTGTCTTGTTGGTTTTTTGGTTTTTTGGTTTGTTGGCTTGTTGGTTACTTAGTTTGTTGGTTTGTTGGCATGTTGGTTTGTTGGTTTGTTGGTTTTTTGGTTTGTTGGTTTGTTGGTTTGTTGGTTTGTTGGTTTGTTGTTTTGTTGGCTTGTTGGTTTGTTGGTTTGTTGGCTTGTTGGCTTGTTGGTTTGTTGGTTTGTTGGCTTGTTGGCTTGTTGGTTTGTTGGTTTTTTGGTTTGTTGGTTTGTTGGCTTGTTGGTTTGTTGGCTTGTTGGTTTGTTGGTTTGTTGGTTTGTTGGCTTGTTGGCTTGTTGGTTTGTTGGTTTGTTGGTTTGTTGGTTTGTTGGTTTGTTGGCTTGTTGCTTTGTTGGTTTGTTGGCTTGTTGGCTTGTTGGTTTGTTAGTTTGTTGGCTTTTTGGTTACTTGGTTTGTTGGTTTGTTGGCTTGTTAATTTGTTGGCTTGTTGGTTTGTTGGTTTGTTGGCTTGTTGGCTTGTTGGTTTGTTGGTTTGTTGGTTTGTTGGTTTGTTGGTTTGTTGGTTTGTTGGTTTTTTGGTTTGTTGGTTTATTTGTTTGTTGGTTTGTTGGCTTGTTGGTTTGTTGGTTTGTTGGTTTGTTGGCTTGTTGGTTTGTTGGTTTGTTGGCTTGTTGGCTTGTTGGTTTGATGGTTTGTTGGTTTTTTGGTTTGTTGGTTTGTTGGTTTGTTGGTTTGTTGGTTTGTTGATTTGTTGGTTTTTTGGTTTTTTGGTTATTTGTTTGTTGGTTTGTTGGCTTGTTGGTTTGTTGGTTTGTTGGCTTGTTGGCTTGTTGGTTTGTTGGTTTGTTGGTTTTTTGGTTTGTTGGTTTTTTGGTTTGTTGGTTTGTTGGTTTGTTGGTTTGTTGGTTTGTTGGTTTGTTGGTTTTTTGGTTTGTTGGTTTATTTGTTTGTTGGTTTGTTGGTTTGTTGGTTTGTTGGTTTGTTGGTTTGTTGGCTTGTTGGTTTGTTGGTTTGTTGGCTCGTGGCTTGTTGGTTTGTTGGATTGTTGGCTTGTTGGCTTGTTGGTTTGTTGGTTTGTTGGTTTTTTGGTTTGTTGGTTTGTTGGTTTGTTGGTTTGTTGGTTTGTTGGTTTGTTGGTTTATTTGTTTGTTGGTTTGTTGGCTTGTTGGTTTGTTGGTTTATTGGTTTGTTGGCTAGTTGGTTTGCTGGTTTGTTGGCTTGTTGGCTTGTTGCTTTGTTGGTTTGTCGGTTTGTTGGCTTGTTGGCTTGTTGGTTTGTTAGTTTGTTGGCTTTTTGGTTACTTGGCTTGTTGGTTTGTTGATTTGTTGGCTTGTTGGTTTGTTGGCTTGTTGGTTTGTTGGTTTGTTAGCTTGTTGGTTTGTTTGTTTGCTGGTTTGTTGGCTTGTTAGCTTGTTGGTTTGTTGGTTTGTTGGTTTGTTGGCTTGTTAATTTGTTGGTTTGTTAGCTTGTTCGGTTGTTGGTTTGTTGGTTTGTTGGCTTGTTGGCTTGTTGGTTTGTTGGTTTGTTGGTTTTTTGGTTTGTTGGTTTGTTGGTTTGTTGGTTTGTTGGTTTGTTGGTTTATTTGTTTGCTGGTTTGTTGGCTTGTTGGTTTGTTGGTTTGTTGGCTTGTTGGCTTGTTTGTTTGTTGGTTTGTTGGTTTTTTGGTTTGTTGGTTTGTTGGTTTGTTGGTTTGTTGGTTTGTTGGTTTGTTGTTTTTTTGGTTTGTTGGTTTATTTGTTTGTTGGTTTGTTGGCTTGTTGGTTTTTTGGTTTGTTGGTTTGTTGGTTTGTTGGTTTGTTGGTTTGTTGGTTTATTTGTTTGTTTTTTTGGCTTATTGGTTTGGTGGTTTGTTGGTTTGTTGGTTTGTTGGTTTGTTGGTTTGTTGGTGTGTTGGTTTGTTGGTTTGTTGGTTTGTTGGTTTGTTGGTTTGTTGGTTTGTTGGTTTGTTGGCTTGTTGGTTTGTTGGTTTGATGGTTTGGTGGTTTGTTGGTTTGTTGGTTTGTTGGTTTGTTGGTTTGTTGGTTTGTTGGTTTGTTGGTTTGTTGGTTTGTTGGTTTGTTGGTTTGTTGGTTTATTTGTTTGTTGGTTTGTTGGCTTGTTGGTTTGTTGGTTTATTGGTTTGTTGGCTAGTTGGTTTGCTGGTTTGTTGGCTTGTTGGCTTGTTGCTTTGTTGGTTTGTCGGTTTGTTGGCTTGTTGGCTTGTTGGTTTGTTGGTTTGTTGGTTTTTTGGTTTGTTGGTTTGTTGGCTTGTTGGTTTGTTGGCTTGTTGGTTTGTTGGTTTGTTGGTTTGTTGGCTTGTTGGCTTGTTGGTTTGTTGGTTTGTTGGTTTGTTGGTTTGTTGGTTTGTTGGCTTGTTGCTTTGTTGGTTTGTTGGCTTGTTGGCTTGTTGGTTTGTTAGTTTGTTGGCTTTTTGGTTACTTGGTTTGTTGGTTTGTTGGCTTGTTAATTTGTTGGCTTGTTGGTTTGTTGGTTTGTTGGCTTGTTGGCTTGTTGGTTTGTTGGTTTGTTGGTTTGTTGGTTTGTTGGTTTGTTGGTTTGTTGGTTTTTTGGTTTGTTGGTTTATTTGTTTGTTGGTTTGTTGGCTTGTTGGTTTGTTGGTTTGTTGGTTTGTTGGCTTGTTGGTTTGTTGGTTTGTTGGCTTGTTGGCTTGTTGGTTTGATGGTTTGTTGGTTTTTTGGTTTGTTGGTTTGTTGGTTTGTTGGTTTGTTGGTTTGTTGATTTGTTGGTTTTTTGGTTTTTTGGTTATTTGTTTGTTGGTTTGTTGGCTTGTTGGTTTGTTGGTTTGTTGGCTTGTTGGCTTGTTGGTTTGTTGGTTTGTTGGTTTTTTGGTTTGTTGGTTTTTTGGTTTGTTGGTTTGTTGGTTTGTTGGTTTGTTGGTTTGTTGGTTTGTTGGTTTTTTGGTTTGTTGGTTTATTTGTTTGTTGGTTTGTTGGTTTGTTGGTTTGTTGGTTTGTTGGCTTGTTGGTTTGTTGGTTTGTTGGCTCGTGGCTTGTTGGTTTGTTGGATTGTTGGCTTGTTGGCTTGTTGGTTTGTTGGTTTGTTGGTTTTTTGGTTTGTTGGTTTGTTGGTTTGTTGGTTTGTTGGTTTGTTGGTTTGTTGGTTTATTTGTTTGTTGGTTTGTTGGCTTGTTGGTTTGTTGGTTTATTGGTTTGTTGGCTAGTTGGTTTGCTGGTTTGTTGGCTTGTTGGCTTGTTGCTTTGTTGGTTTGTCGGTTTGTTGGCTTGTTGGCTTGTTGGTTTGTTAGTTTGTTGGCTTTTTGGTTACTTGGCTTGTTGGTTTGTTGATTTGTTGGCTTGTTGGTTTGTTGGCTTGTTGGTTTGTTGGTTTGTTAGCTTGTTGGTTTGTTTGTTTGCTGGTTTGTTGGCTTGTTAGCTTGTTGGTTTGTTGGTTTGTTGGTTTGTTGGCTTGTTAATTTGTTGGTTTGTTAGCTTGTTCGGTTGTTGGTTTGTTGGTTTGTTGGCTTGTTGGCTTGTTGGTTTGTTGGTTTGTTGGTTTTTTGGTTTGTTGGTTTGTTGGTTTGTTGGTTTGTTGGTTTGTTGGTTTATTTGTTTGCTGGTTTGTTGGCTTGTTGGTTTGTTGGTTTGTTGGCTTGTTGGCTTGTTTGTTTGTTGGTTTGTTGGTTTTTTGGTTTGTTGGTTTGTTGGTTTGTTGGTTTGTTGGTTTGTTGGTTTGTTGTTTTTTTGGTTTGTTGGTTTATTTGTTTGTTGGTTTGTTGGCTTGTTGGTTTTTTGGTTTGTTGGTTTGTTGGTTTGTTGGTTTGTTGGTTTGTTGGTTTATTTGTTTGTTTTTTTGGCTTATTGGTTTGGTGGTTTGTTGGTTTGTTGGTTTGTTGGTTTGTTGGTTTGTTGGTGTGTTGGTTTGTTGGTTTGTTGGTTTGTTGGTTTGTTGGTTTGTTGGTTTGTTGGTTTGTTGGCTTGTTGGTTTGTTGGTTTGATGGTTTGTTGGTTTGTTGGTTTGTTGGTTTGGTGGTTTGTTGGTTTGTTGGTTTGTTGGTTTGTTGGTTTGTTGGTTTGTTGGTTTGTTGGTTTGTTGGTTTGTTGGTTTGTTGGTTTGTTGGTTTGTTGGTTTGTTGGTTTGTTGGTTTGTTGGTTTGTTGGTTTGTTGGTTTGTTGGTTTTTTGGTTTGCTGGTTTGTTGGTTTGTTGGTTCGTTGGTTTGTTGGTTTGTTGGTTTGTTGGTTTGTTGGTTTGTTGATTTTTTGGTTTGTTGGTTTGTTGGTTTCTTGGTTTATTTGTTTGTTGTTTTGTTGGTTTGTTGGTTTGTTGGTTTATTTGTTTGTTGGTTTGTTGGTTTGTAGGTTTGTTGGTTTGTGGTTTGTTGGTTTGTTGGTTTGTTGGTTTGTTCGTTTGTTGGTTTGTTGGTTAATTGGTTTGTTGGTTTGTTGGTTTGTTGGTTTGTTGGTTTGTTGGTTTGTTGGTTTATTTGTTTGTTGGTTTGTTGGTTTGTTGCTTTGTTGGTTTGTTGGTTTATTTGTTTGTTGGTTTGTTGGTTTGTAGGTTTGTTGGTTTGTTGGTTTGTTGGTTTGTTGGTTTGTTGGTTTGTTGGTTTGTTGGTTTGTTCGTTTGTTGGTTTGTTGGTTAATTGGTTTGTTGGTTTGTTGGTTTGTTGGCTTGTTGGTTTGTTGGTTTGTTGGTTTTTTAATTTGTTGGTTTGTTGGTTTGTTGGTTTGTTGGTTGGTTTGTTTGATGGTTTGTTGGTTTGTTGGTTTTTTGGTTTGTTGGTTTGTTGGTTTGTTGGTTTCTTGGTTTGTTGGTTTGTTGATTTGTTGATTTGTTGGTATGTTGGCATGTTGGTTTGTTGGTTTGTTTTGGTTTGTTGGCTTGTTGGTTCGTTGGTTTGTTGGCGTTTTGGCTTGTTGGTTTGTTGGTTTGTTGGTTTGTTGGTTTGTTGGTTTATTGGTTTGTTGGTTTGTTGGCTTGTTGGTTTGTTCATTTGTTGGTTTGTTGGCTTGTTGGCTTGTTGGTTTGTTTGTTTGTTGGCTTGTTGGTTTGTTGGTTTGTTGGCTTGTTGGCTTGTTGCTTTGTTGGTTTGTTGGTTTGTTGGTTTGTTGGCTTGTTGGCTTGTTGGTTTGTTAGTTTGTTGGCTTTTTGGTTACTTGGTTTGTTGGTTTGTTGGTTTGTTGGCTTGTTGGTTTGTTGGCTTGTTGGTTTGTTGGCTTGTTGGTTTGTTGGTTTGTTGGTTTGTTGGCTTGTTGGCTTGTTGGTTTGTTGGTTTGTTGGTTTGTTGGTTTGTTGGCTTGTTGGTTACTTAATTTGTTGGTTTGTTGGTTTGTTAGTTTGTTGGTTTGTTGGCTTGTTGGCTTGTTGGTTTATTTGTTTGTTGGTTTGTTGGCTTGTTGGTTTGTTGGTTTGTTGGTTTGTTGGCATGTTGGTTTGTTGGTTTGTTGGTTTGTTGGCTTGTTGGTTTGTTGGTTTGTTGGCTTGTTGGCTTGTTGGTTTGTTGGTTTGTTGGTTTGTTGGTTTGTTGGCTTGTTGGTTTGTTGGTTTGTTGGCTTGTTGGTTTGTTAGTTTGTTGGTTTGTTGGTTTGTTGGTTTGTTGGTTTGTTGGTTTTTTGGTTTGTTGGTTTGTTGGTTTGTTGGTTTGTTGGTTTGTTGGTTTATTTGTTTGCTGGTTTGTTGGCTTGTTGGTTTGTTGCTTTGTTGGTTTGTTGGTTTGTTGGTTTGTTGGCTTGTTGGCTTGTTGGTTTGTTAGTTTGTTGGCTTTTTGGTTACTTGGTTTGTTGGTTTGTTGGTTTGTTGGCTTGTTGGTTTGTTGGCTTGTTGGTTTGTTGGCTTGTTGGTTTGTTGGTTTGTTGGTTTGTTGGCTTGTTGGCTTGTTGGTTTGTTGGTTTGTTGGTTTGTTGGTTTGTTGGCTTGTTGGTTACTTAATTTGTTGGTTTGTTGGTTTGTTAGTTTGTTGGTTTGTTGGCTTGTTGGCTTGTTGGTTTATTTGTTTGTTGGTTTGTTGGCTTGTTGGTTTGTTGGTTTGTTGGTTTGTTGGCATGTTGGTTTGTTGGTTTGTTGGTTTGTTGGCTTGTTGGTTTGTTGGTTTGTTGGCTTGTTGGCTTGTTGGTTTGTTGGTTTGTTGGTTTGTTGGTTTGTTGGCTTGTTGGTTTGTTGGTTTGTTGGCTTGTTGGTTTGTTAGTTTGTTGGTTTGTTGGTTTGTTGGTTTGTTGGTTTGTTGGTTTTTTGGTTTGTTGGTTTGTTGGTTTGTTGGTTTGTTGGTTTGTTGGTTTATTTGTTTGCTGGTTTGTTGGCTTGTTGGTTTGTTGGTTTGTTGGCTTGTTGGCTTGTTTGTTTGTTGGTTTGTTGGTTTTTTGGTTTGTTGGTTTTTTGGTTTGTTGGTTTGTTGGTTTGTTGGTTTGTTGGTTTGTTGGTTTGTTGTTTTTTTGGTTTGTTGGTTTGTTGGCTTGTTGGTTTGCTGGTTTGTTGATTTGTTGGCTTGTTGGTTTTTTGGTTTATTGGCTTATTTGTTTGTTGGTTTGTTGGCTTGTTGGTTTGTTGGTTTGTTGGTTTGTTGGTTTGTTGGTTTATTGGTTTTTTGGTTAGTTGGTTTATTTGTTTGTTAGTTTGTTGGCTTGTTGGTTTGTTGGTTTGTTGGTTTGTTGGCTTGTTGGTTTGTTGGTTTGTTGGCTTGTTGGCTTGTTGGTTTGTTGGTTTGTTTGTTTGTTGGGTTGATGGCTTGTTGGTTTGTTGGTTTTTTGGTTTGTTGGTTTGTTGGTTTGTTGGTTTGTTGGTTTGTTGGTTTGTTGGTTTATTTGTTTGTTGGTTTGTTGGCTTGTTGGTTTGTTGGTTTGTTGGTTTGTTGGTTTGTTGGCTTGTTGGTTTGTTGGCTTGTTGGTTTGTTGGTTTGTTGGTTTGTTGGCTTGTTGGTTTGTTGGTTTGTTGGCTTGTTGGCTTGTTGGTTTGTTGGTTTGTTGGCTTGTTGGCTTGTTGGTTTTTTGGTTTGTTGGTTTGTTGGTTTGTTGGTTTGTTGGTTTATTTGTTTGTTTTTTTGGCTTGTTGGTTTGGTGGTTTGTTGGTTTGTTGGTTTGTTGGTTTGTTGGTTTGTTGGTTTGTTGGTTTGTTGGTTTGTTGGTTTGTTGGTTTGTTGGTTTGTTGGTTTGTTGGCTTGTTGGTTTGTTGGTTTGATGGTTTGTTGGTTTGTTGGTTTGTTGGTTTGGTGGTTTGTTGGTTTGTTGGTTTGTTGGTTTGTTGGTTTGTTGGTTTGTTGGTTTGTTGGTTTGTTGGTTTGTTGGTTTGTTGGTTTGTTGGTTTGTTGGTTTGTTGGTTTGTTGGTTTGTTGGTTTTTTGGTTTGCTGGTTTGTTGGTTTGTTGGTTTGTTGGTTTGTTGGTTTGTTGGTTTGTTGGTTTTGTTGATTTTTTGGTTTGTGGTTTGTTGGTTTCTTGGTTTATTTGTTTGTTGGTTTGTTGGTTTGTTGGTTTATTTGTTTATTGGGTTGTTGGTTTGTAGGTTTGTTGGTTTGTGGTTTGTTGGTTTGTTGGTTTGTTGGTTTGTTCGTTTGTTGGTTCGTTGGTTAATTGGTTTGTTGGTTTGTTGGTTTGTTGGTTTGTTGGTTTGTTGGTTTGTTGGTTTGTTGGTTTGTTGGTTTATTTGTTTGTTGGTTTGTTGGTTTGTTGGTTTGTTGGTTTATTTGTTTGTTGGTTTGTTGGTTTGTAGGTTTGTTGGTTTGTTGGTTTGTTGGTTTGTTGGTTTGTTGGTTTGTTGGTTTGTTCGTTTGTTGGTTTGTTGGTTAATTGGTTTGTTGGTTTGTTAGTTTGTTGGCTTGTTGGTTTGTTGGTTTGTTGGTTTTTTAATTTGTTGGTTTGTTGGTTTGTTGGTTTGTTGGTTGGTTTGTTTGATGGTTTGTTGGTTTGTTGGTTTTTTGGTTTGTTGGTTTGTTGGTTTGTTGGTTTCTTGGTTTGTTGGTTTGTTGATTTGTTGATTTGTTGGTATGTTGGCATGTTGGTTTGTTGGTTTGTTTTGGTTTGTTGGCTTGTTGGTTCGTTGGTTTGTTGGCGTCTTGGCTTGTTGGTTTGTTGGTTTGTTGGTTTGTTGGTTTGTTGGTTTGTTGGCTTGTTGGTTTGTTGGTTTGTTGGCTTGTTGGTTTGTTGGTTTGTTGGTTTGTTGGCTTGTTGGCTTGTTGGTTTGTTTGTTTGTTGGCTTGTTGGTTTGTTGGCTTGTTGGTTTGTTAGTTTGTTGGCTTTTTGGTTACTTGGTTTGTTGGTTTGTTGGCTTGTTGGTTTGTTGGCTTGTTGGTTTGTTGGCTTGTTAATTTGTTGGTTTGTTGGTTTGTTGGCTTGTTGGCTTGTTGGTTTGTTGGTTTGTTGGTTTGTTGGCTTGTTGGTTACTTAATTTGTTGGTTTGTTGGTTTGTTGGTTTGTTGGTTTGTTGGCTTGTTGGTTTGTTGGTTTGTTGGTTTGTTGGTTTGTTGGCTTGTTGGCTTGTTGGTTTGTTGGTTTGTTGGCTTGTTGGTTTGTTGGTTTGTTGGCTTGTTGGCTTGTTGCTTTATTGGTTTGTTGGTTTTTTGTTTTGTTGGCTTGTTAACTTGTTGGTTTGTTAGTTTGTTGGCTTTTTGGTTACTTGGTTTGTTGGTTTGTTGGTTTGTTGGCTTGTTGGTTTGTTGGCTTGTTGGTTTGTTCGTTTGTTGGTTTGTTGGTTTGTTGGCTTGTTGGCTTGTTGCTTTGTTCGTTTGATGGTTTGATGGTTTGTTGGTTTTTTGGTTTGTTGGTTTGTTGGTTTGTTGGCTTGTTGGCTTGTTGGTTTGTTGGTTTGTTGGCTTGTTGGTTTGTTAGTTTGTTAATTTGTTGGCATATGGCTTGTTGGTTTGTTGGTTTTTTGGTTTGTTGGTTTGTTGGTTTGTTGGTTTGTTGGTTTGTTGGTTTGTTGGTTTATTTGTTTGTTGGTTTGTTGGCTTGTTGGTTTGTTGGTTTATTGATTTGTTGGCTTGTTGGTTTGTTGGTTTGTTGGTTTGTTGGCTTGTTGGTTTGTTGGCTTGTTGGTTTGTTGGTTTGTTGGCTTGTTGGTTTGTTGGTTTGTTGGTTTGTTGGCTTGTTGGCTTGTTAGTTTGTTGGTTTGTTGGCTTGTTGGCTTGTTGGTTTGTTGGCTTATTGGCTTGCTGCTTTGTGAATTTGTTGGTTTGTTGGCTTGTTGGATTGTTGGATTGTTAGTTTGTTGGCTTTTTGGTTACTTAGTTTGTTGGTTTGTTGGTTTGTTGGCTTGTTGGTTTGTTGGTTTCTTGGTTTGTTGGCTTGTTCGCTTGTTCGTTTGTTGGTTTGTTGGTTTGTTGGTTTGTTGGTTTGTTGGTTTGTTGGTTTTTTGGTTTGTTGGTTTGTTGGTTTGTTGGTTTGTTGATTTGTTGGGTTGTTGGTTTGTTGGTTTGTTGGCTTGTTGGTTACTTAGTTTGTTGGTTTGTTGGTTTGTTGGTTTGTTGGTTTGTTGGCTTGTTGGCTTGCTGCTTTGTTGGTTTGTTGGGTTGTTGGCTTGTTGGTTTGTTAGTTTGTTGGCTTTTTGGTTACTTGGTTTGTTGGTTTGTTGGTTTGTTGGCTTGTTGGTTTGTTGGCTTGTTGGTTTTTTGGTTTTTTGGTTTGTTGGTTTGTTGGCTTGTTGGCTTGTTGGTTTGTTGGTTTGTTGGCTTGTTGGTTTGTTGGTTTGTTGGTTTGTTGGTTTGTTGGTTTGTTGGTTTATTTGTTTGTTGGCTTGTTGGTTTGTTAGTTTGTTGGTTTTTTGGCTTGTTGGCTTGTTGGTTTGTTGGTTTGTTGGTTTGTTGGTTTGTTGGCTTGTTGGTTTGTTGGTTTGTTGGTGTTTTGGTTTGTTAGTTTGTTGGTTTGTTGGTTTGTTGGTTTATTGGTTTATTTGTTTGTTGGTTTGTTGGCTTGTTGGTTATTTCGTTTGTTGGTTTGTTAGTTTGTTGGTTTGTTGGCTTGTTGGCTTGTTGGTTTATTTGTTTGTTGGTTTGTTGGCTTGTTGGTTTGTTGGTTTGTTGGTTTGTTGGCATGTTGGTTTGTTGGTTTGTTGGTTTGTTGGCTTGTTGGTTTGTTGGTTTGTTGGCTTGTTGGCTTGTTGGTTTGTTGGTTTGTTGGTTTGTTGGTTTGTTGGTTTGTTGGCTTGTTGGTTTGTTGGTTTGTTGGCTTGTTGGTTTGTTAGTTTGATGGTTTGTTGGTTTGTTGGTTTGTTGGTTTGTTGGTTTATTTGTTTGTTGGTTTGTTGGTTTGTTGGTTTGTTGGCTTGTTGGTTTGTTGGTTTGTTGGCTTGTTGGCTTGTTGGTTTGTTGGTTTGTTAGTTTGTTGGCTTGTTGGCTTGTTGGTTTGTTGGTTTGTTGGTTTGTTGGTTTGTTGGCTTGTTGGTTTGTTGGTTTGTTGGCTTGTTGATTTGCTGGTTTGTTGGTTTGTTGGCTTGTTGGCTTGTTGGTTTGTTGTTTTGTTCACTTGTTGGTTTGTTGGTTTGTTGGCTTGTTGGCTTGTTGCTTTGTTGGTTTGTTGGTTTGTTGGCTTGTTGGCTTGTTTGTTTGTTAGTTTGTTGGCTTTTTGGTTACTTGGTTTGTTGGTTTGTTGGTTTGTTGGCTTGTTGGTTTGTTGGCTTGTTGGTTTGTTGGTTTGTTGGTTTGTTGGCTTGTTGGCTTGTTGGTTTGTTGGTTTGTTGGTTTGTTGGTTTGTTGGTTTGTTGGTTTTTTGGTTTTTTGGTTTGTTGGTTTATTTGTTTGTTGGTTTGTTGGCTTGTTGGTTTGTTGGTTTGTTGGTTTGTTGGCTTGTTGGTTTTCTGGTTTGTTGGCTTGTTGGCTTGTTGGTTTGTTGGTTTGTTGGCTTGTTGGCTTGTTGGTTTGTTGGTTTGTTGGTTTTTTGGTTTGTTGGTTTGTTGGTTTGTTGGTTTGTTGGTTTGTTGGTTTGTTGGTTTGTTGGTTTGTTGGTTTGTTGGTTTTTTGGTTTGTTCGTTTATTTGTTTGTTGGTTTGTTGGTTTGTTAGTTTGTTGGTTTGTTGGCTTGTTGGTTTGTTCGTTTGTTGGCTTGTTGGCTTGTTGGTTTGTTGGTTTGTTGGCTTGCTGGCTTGTTGGTTTGTTGGTTTGTTGGTTTTTGGTTTGTTGGTTTGTTGGTTTGTTGGTTTGTTGGTTTGTTGGTTTATTTGTTTGTTGGTTTGTTGGTTTGTTGGTTTGTTGGTTTGTTGGTTTGTAGGCTTGTTGGTTAGTTGGTTTGTTGGCTTGTTGGCTTGTTGCTTTGTTGGTTTGTCGGTTTGTTGGCTTGTTGGCTTGTTGGTTTGTTAGTTTGTTGGCTTTTTGGTTAGTTGGTTTGTTGGTTCGTTGGTTTGTTGGCTTGTTGGTTTCTTGGCTTGTTGGTTTGTTGGTTTGTTGGTTTGTTGGTTTGTTGGCTTGTTGGCTTGTTGGTTTGTTGGTTTGTTGGTTTGTTGGTTTATTGGTTTGTTGGTTTGTTGGTTTGTTGGCTTGTTGGTTTTTGGTTTGTTGGCTTGTTGGCTTGTTGGTTTGTTGGTTTGTTGGCTTGTTGGCTTGTAGGTTTGTTGGTTTGTTGGCTTGTTGGTTTGTTGGTTTGTTGGTTTGTTGGCTTGTTGGCTTGTTGGTTTGTTAGTTTGTTGGTTTGTTGGTTTGTTGATTTGTTGGCTTGTTGGCTTGTTGGCTTGTTGCTTTGTTCGTTTGATGGTTTGTTGGTTTGTTGGTTTTTTGGTTTGTTGGTTTGTTGGCTTGTTGGCTTGTTGGTTTGTTGGTTTTTTGGTTTGTTGGTTTGTTGGCTTGTTGGTTTGTTGGTTTGTTGGTTTGTTGGCTTGTTGGTTTATTGTTTTGTTGGCTTGTTGGCTTGTTGGTTTGTTGGTTTGTTGGCTTGTTGGTTACTTAGTTTATTGGTTTTTTGGCATGTTGGTTTGTTGGTTTGTTGGCTTGTTGGTTTGTTAATTTGTTGGTTTATTGGCTTGTTGGTTTGTTGGTTTGTTGGTTTATTTGTTTGTTGGTTTGTTGGCTTGTTGGTTTGTTGGTTTATTGGTTTGTTGGGTTGTTGGCTTGTTGGTTTGTTGGTTTGTTGGTTTGTTAGTTTGTTGGCTTGTTGGTTTGTTGGTTTGTTGGTTTGTTGGTTTGTTGGTTTGTTGGTTTGTTGGCTTGTTGGCTTGTTGGTTTGTTGGTTTGTTGGCTTGTTGGTTTGTTGGTTTGTTGGCTTGTTGGCTTGTTGCTTTATTGGTTTGTTGGTTTTTTGTTTTGTTGGCTTGTTAACTTGTTGGTTTGTTAGTTTGTTGGCTTTTTGGTTACTTGGTTTGTTGGTTTGTTGGTTTGTTGGCTTGTTGGTTTGTTGGCTTGTTGGTTTGTTGGTTTGTTGGTTTGTTGGTTTGTTGGCTTGTTGGCTTGTTGCTTTGTTCGTTTGATGGTTTGATGGTTTGTTGGTTTTTTGGTTTGTTGGTTTGTTGGTTTGTTGGCTTGTTGGCTTGTTGGTTTGTTGGTTTGTTGGCTTGTTGGTTTGTTAGTTTGTTAATTTGTTGGCATATGGCTTGTTGGTTTGTTGGTTTTTTGGTTTGTTGGTTTGTTGGTTTGTTGGTTTGTTGGTTTGTTGGTTTGTTGGTTTATTTGTTTGTTGGTTTGTTGGCTTGTTGGTTTGTTGGTTTATTGATTTGTTGGCTTGTTGGTTTGTTGGTTTGTTGGTTTGTTGGCTTGTTGGTTTGTTGGCTTGTTGGTTTGTTGGTTTGTTGGCTTGTTGGTTTGTTGGTTTGTTGGTTTGTTGGCTTGTTGGCTTGTTAGTTTGTTGGTTTGTTGGCTTGTTGGCTTGTTGGTTTGTTGGCTTATTGGCTTGCTGCTTTGTTAATTTGTTGGTTTGTTGGCTTGTTGGATTGTTGGATTGTTAGTTTGTTGGCTTTTTGGTTACTTAGTTTGTTGGTTTGTTGGTTTGTTGGCTTGTTGGTTTGTTGGTTTCTTGGTTTGTTGGCTTGTTCGCTTGTTCGTTTGTTGGTTTGTTGGTTTGTTGGTTTGTTGGTTTGTTGGTTTGTTGGTTTTTTGGTTTGTTGGTTTGTTGGTTTGTTGGTTTGTTGATTTGTTGGGTTGTTGGTTTGTTGGTTTGTTGGCTTGTTGGTTACTTAGTTTGTTGGTTTGTTGGTTTGTTGGTTTGTTGGTTTGTTGGCTTGTTGGCTTGCTGCTTTGTTGGTTTGTTGGGTTGTTGGCTTGTTGGTTTGTTAGTTTGTTGGCTTTTTGGTTACTTGGTTTGTTGGTTTGTTGGTTTGTTGGCTTGTTGGTTTGTTGGCTTGTTGGTTTTTTGGTTTTTTGGTTTGTTGGTTTGTTGGCTTGTTGGCTTGTTGGTTTGTTGGTTTGTTGGCTTGTTGGTTTGTTGGTTTGTTGGTTTGTTGGTTTGTTGGTTTGTTGGTTTATTTGTTTGTTGGCTTGTTGGTTTGTTAGTTTGTTGGTTTTTTGGCTTGTTGGCTTGTTGGTTTGTTGGTTTGTTGGTTTGTTGGTTTGTTGGCTTGTTGGTTTGTTGGTTTGTTGGTGTTTTGGTTTGTTAGTTTGTTGGTTTGTTGGTTTGTTGGTTTATTGGTTTATTTGTTTGTTGGTTTGTTGGCTTGTTGGTTTGTTGGTTTGTTGGTTTGTTGGCTTGTTGGTTTGTTGGTTTGTTGGCTTGTTGGCTTGTTGGTTTGTTGGTTTGTTGGTTTGTTGGTTTCTTAGTTTGTTGGTTTGTTGGCATGTTGGTTTGTTGGTTTGTCGGTTTGTTCGTTTGTTGGTTTATTTGTTTGTTGGTTTGTTGGCTTGTTGGCTTGTTGGTTTGTTGGCTTGTTGGCTTGTTGGTTTGTTGGTTTGTTGGCTTGTTGGCTTGTTGGTTTGTTGGTTTGTTGGTTTGTTTGTTTGTTGGCTTGTTGGCTTGTTGGTTTGTTGGTTTGTTGGCTTGTTGGCTTGTTGGTTTGTTGGTTTGTTGGCTTGTTGGTTTGTTCGTTTGTTGGTTTGTTGGTTTGTTTGTTTGTTGGTTTGTTGGTTTGTTGGTTTGTTGGCTTGTTGGTTTGTTGGTTTGTTGGTTTGTTGGTTTGTTGGTTTGTTGGCCTGTTGGCTTGTTGGTTTGTTGGTTTGTTGGTTTGTTGGTTTGTTGGTTTGTTGGTTTGTTGGTTTGTTGGTTTTTTGGTTTTTTGGTTTGTTGGTTTATTTGTTTGTTGGTTTGTTGGCTTGTTGGTTTGTTGGTTTTTTGGTTTGTTGGCTTGTTGGTTTGTTGGTTTGTTGGCTTGTTGGCTTGTTGTTTTGTTGGTTTGTTGGCTTGTTGGCTTGTTGGTTTGTTGGTGTGTTGGTTTTTTGGTTTGTTGGTTTGTTGGTTTGTTGGTTTGTTGGTTTGTTGGTTTGTTGGTTTATTTGTTTGTTGGTTTGTTGGTTTGTTGGCTTGTTGGTTTGTTGGTTTATTGATTTGTTGGCTTGTTGGTTTGTTGGTTTGTTGGTTTGTTGGTTTGTTGGCTTGTTGGTTTGTTGGCTTGTTGGTTTGTTGGTTTGTTGGCTTGTTGGTTTGTTGGTTTGTTGGTTTGTTGGCTTGTTGGCTTGTTAGTTTGTTGGTTTGTTGGCTTGTTGGCTTGTTGGTTTGTTGGCTTATTGGCTTGCTGCTTTGTTAATTTGTTGGTTTGTTGGCTTGTTGGATTGTTGGATTGTTAGTTTGTTGGCTTTTTGGTTACTTAGTTTGTTGGTTTGTTGGTTTGTTGGCTTGTTGGTTTGTTGGTTTCTTGGTTTGTTGGCTTGTTCGCTTGTTCGTTTGTTGGTTTGTTGGTTCGTTGGTTTTTTGGTTTGTTGGTTTGTTGGTTTTTTGGTTTGTTGGTTTGTTGGTTTGTTGGTTTGTTGATTTGTTGGGTTGTTGGTTTGTTGGTTTGTTGGCTTGTTGGTTACTTAGTTTGTTGGTTTGTTGGTTTGTTGGTTTGTTGGTTTGTTGGCTTGTTGGCTTGCTGCTTTGTTGGTTTGTTGAATTGTTGGCTTGTTGGCTTGTTGGTTTGTTAGTTTGTTGGCTTTTTGGTTACTTGGTTTGTTGGTTTGTTGGTTTGTTGGCTTGTTGGTTTGTTGGCTTGTTGGTTTTTTGGTTTTTTGGTTTGTTGGTTTGTTGGCTTGTTGGCTTGTTGGTTTGTTGGTTTGTTGGCTTGTTGGTTTGTTGGTTTGTTGGTTTGTTGGTTTGTTGGTTTGTTGGTTTATTTGTTTGTTGGCTTGTTGGTTTGTTAGTTTGTTGGTTTTTTGGCTTGTTGGCTTGTTGGTTTTTTGGCTTGTTGGCTTGTTGGTTTGTTGGTTTGTTAGTTTGTTGGCTTTTTGGTTACTTGGTTTGTTGGTTTGTTGGTTTGTTGGCTTGTTGGTTTGTTGGCTTGTTGGTTTTTTGGTTTTTTGGTTTGTTGGTTTGTTGGCTTGTTGGCTTGTTGGTTTGTTGGTTTGTTGGCTTGTTGGTTTGTTGGTTTGTTGGTTTGTTGGTTTGTTGGTTTGTTGGTTTATTTGTTTGTTGGCTTGTTGGTTTGTTAGTTTGTTGGTTTTTTGGCTTGTTGGCTTGTTGGTTTGTTGGTTTGTTGGTTTGTTGGTTTGTTGGCTTGTTGGTTTGTTGGTTTGTTGGTGTTTTGGTTTGTTAGTTTGTTGGTTTGTTGGTTTGTTGGTTTATTGGTTTATTTGTTTGTTGGTTTGTTGGCTTGTTGGTTTGTTGGTTTGTTGGTTTGTTGGCTTGTTGGTTTGTTGGTTTGTTGGCTTGTTGGCTTGTTGGTTTGTTGGTTTGTTGGTTTGTTGGTTACTTAGTTTGTTGGTTTGTTGGCATGTTGGTTTGTTGGTTTGTCGGTTTGTTCGTTTGTTGGTTTATTTGTTTGTTGGTTTGTTGGCTTGTTGGCTTGTTGGTTTGTTGGCTTGTTGGCTTGTTGGTTTGTTGGTTTGTTGGCTTGTTGGCTTGTTGGTTTGTTGGTTTGTTGGTTTGTTTGTTTGTTGGCTTGTTGGCTTGTTGGTTTGTTGGTTTGTTGGCTTGTTGGCTTGTTGGTTTGTTGGTTTGTTGGCTTGTTGGTTTGTTGGTTTGTTTGTTTGTTGGCTTGTTGGTTTGTTGGTTTGTTGGCTTGTCGGTTTGTTGGTTTGTTGGTTTGTTGGTTTGTTGGTTTGTTGGCCTGTTGGCTTGTTGGTTTGTTGGTTTGTTGGTTTGTTGGTTTGTTGGTTTGTTGGTTTGTTGGTTTTTTGGTTTTTTGGTTTGTTGGTTTATTTGTTTGTTGGTTTGTTGGCTTGTTGGTTTGTTGGTTTTTTGGTTTGTTGGCTTGTTGGTTTGTTGGTTTGTTGGCTTGTTGGCTTGTTGTTTTGTTGGTTTGTTGGCTTGTTGGCTTGTTGGTTTGTTGGTGTGTTGGTTTTTTGGTTTGTTGGTTTGTTGGTTTGTTGGTTTGTTGGTTTGTTGGTTTGTTGGTTTATTTGTTTGTTGGTTTGTTGGCTTGTTGGTTTGTTGGTTTATTGATTTGTTGGCTTGTTGGTTTGTTGGTTTGTTGGTTTGTTGGCTTGTTGGTTTGTTGGCTTGTTGGTTTGTTGGTTTGTTGGCTTGTTGGTTTGTTGGTTTGTTGGTTTGTTGGCTTGTTGGCTTGTTAGTTTGTTGGTTTGTTGGCTTGTTGGCTTGTTGGTTTGTTGGCTTATTGGCTTGCTGCTTTGTTAATTTGTTGGTTTGTTGGCTTGTTGGATTGTTGGATTGTTAGTTTGTTGGCTTTTTGGTTACTTAGTTTGTTGGTTTGTTGGTTTGTTGGCTTGTTGGTTTGTTGGTTTCTTGGTTTGTTGGCTTGTTCGCTTGTTCGTTTGTTGGTTTGTTGGTTTGTTGGTTTGTTGGTTTGTTGGTTTGTTGGTTTTTTGGTTTGTTGGTTTGTTGGTTTGTTGGTTTGTTGATTTGTTGGGTTGTTGGTTTGTTGGTTTGTTGGCTTGTTGGTTACTTAGTTTGTTGGTTTGTTGGTTTGTTGGTTTGTTGGTTTGTTGGCTTGTTGGCTTGCTGCTTTGTTGGTTTGTTGAATTGTTGGCTTGTTGGCTTGTTGGTTTGTTAGTTTGTTGGCTTTTTGGTTACTTGGTTTGTTGGTTTGTTGGTTTGTTGGCTTGTTGGTTTGTTGGCTTGTTGGTTTTTTGGTTTTTTGGTTTGTTGGTTTGTTGGCTTGTTGGCTTGTTGGTTTGTTGGTTTGTTGGCTTGTTGTTTTGTTGGTTTGTTGGTTTGTTGGTTTGTTGGTTTGTTGGTTTATTTGTTTGTTGGCTTGTTGGTTTGTTAGTTTGTTGGTTTTTTGGCTTGTTGGCTTGTTGGTTTGTTGGTTTGTTGGTTTGTTGGTTTGTTGGCTTGTTGGTTTGTTGGTTTGTTGGTGTTTTGGTTTGTTAGTTTGTTGGTTTGTTGGTTTATTGGTTTATTTGTTTGTTGGTTTGTTGGCTTGTTGGTTTGTTGGTTTGTTGGTTTGTTGGCTTGTTGGTTTGTTGTTTTGTTGGCTTGTTGGCTTGTTGGTTTGTTGGTTTGTTGGTTTGTTGGTTACTTAGTTTGTTGGTTTGTTGGCATGTTGGTTTGTTGGTTTGTCGGTTTGTTCGTTTGTTGGTTTATTTGTTTGTTGGTTTGTTGGCTTATTGGTTTGTTGGTTTGTTGGCTTGTTGGCTTGTTGGTTTGTTGGTTTGTTGGCTTGTTGGCTTGTTGGTTTGTTGGTTTGTTGGTTTGTTTGTTTGTTGGCTTGTTGGCTTGTTGGTTTGTTGGTTTGTTGGCTTGTTGGCTTGTTGGTTTGTTGGTTTGTTGGCTTGTTGGTTTGTTCGTTTGTTGGTTTGTTGGTTTGTTTGTTTGTTGGCTTGTTGGTTTGTTGGTTTGTTGGCTTATTGGTTTGTTGGTTTGTTGGTTTGTTGGTTTGTTGGTTTGTTGGCCTGTTGGCTTGTTGGTTTGTCGGTTTGTTGGTTTGTTGGTTTGTTGGTTTGTTGGTTTGTTGGTTTTTTGGTTTTTTGGTTTGTTGGTTTATTTGTTTGTTGGTTTGTTGGCTTGTTGGTTTGTTGGTTTATTGGTTTGTTGGCTTGTTGGTTTGTTGGTTTGTTGGCTTGTTGGCTTGTTGTTTTGTTGGTTTGTTGGCTTGTTGGCTTGTTGGTTTGTTGGTTTGTTGGTTTTTTGGTTTGTTGGCTTGTTGGTTTGTTGGTTTGTTGGCTTGTTGGCTTGTTGTTTTGTTGGTTTGTTGGCTTGTTGGCTTGTTGGTTTGTTGGTTTGTTGGTGTGTTGGTTTTTTGGTTTGTTGGTTTGTTGGTTTGTTGGTTTGTTGGTTTGTTGGTTTGTTGGTTTATTTGTTTGTTGGTTTGTTGGCTTGTTGGTTTGTTGGTTTATTGATTTGTTGGCTTGTTGGTTTGTTGGTTTGTTGGTTTGTTGGCTTGTTGGTTTGTTGGCTTGTTGGTTTGTTGGTTTGTTGGCTTGTTGGTTTGTTGGTTTGTTGGTTTGTTGGCTTGTTGGCTTGTTAGTTTGTTGGTTTGTTGGCTTGTTGGCTTGTTGGTTTGTTGGCTTATTGGCTTGCTGCTTTGTTAATTTGTTGGTTTGTTGGCTTGTTGGATTGTTGGATTGTTAGTTTGTTGGCTTTTTGGTTACTTAGTTTGTTGGTTTGTTGGTTTGTTGGCTTGTTGGTTTGTTGGTTTCTTGGTTTGTTGGCTTGTTCGCTTGTTCGTTTGTTGGTTTGTTGGTTTGTTGGTTTGTTGGTTTGTTGGTTTGTTGGTTTTTTGGTTTGTTGGTTTGTTGGTTTGTTGGTTTGTTGATTTGTTGGGTTGTTGGTTTGTTGGTTTGTTGGCTTGTTGGTTACTTAGTTTGTTGGTTTGTTGGTTTGTTGGTTTGTTGGTTTGTTGGCTTGTTGGCTTGCTGCTTTGTTGGTTTGTTGAATTGTTGGCTTGTTGGCTTGTTGGTTTGTTAGTTTGTTGGCTTTTTGGTTACTTGGTTTGTTGGTTTGTTGGTTTGTTGGCTTGTTGGTTTGTTGGCTTGTTGGTTTTTTGGTTTTTTGGTTTGTTGGTTTGTTGGCTTGTTGGCTTGTTGGTTTGTTGGTTTGTTGGCTTGTTGTTTTGTTGGTTTGTTGGTTTGTTGGTTTGTTGGTTTGTTGGTTTATTTGTTTGTTGGCTTGTTGGTTTGTTAGTTTGTTGGTTTTTTGGCTTGTTGGCTTGTTGGTTTGTTGGTTTGTTGGTTTGTTGGTTTGTTGGCTTGTTGGTTTGTTGGTTTGTTGGTGTTTTGGTTTGTTAGTTTGTTGGTTTGTTGGTTTGTTGGTTTATTGGTTTATTTGTTTGTTGGTTTGTTGGCTTGTTGGTTTGTTGGTTTGTTGGTTTGTTGGCTTGTTGGTTTGTTGGTTTGTTGGCTTGTTGGCTTGTTGGTTTGTTGGTTTGTTGGTTTGTTGGTTACTTAGTTTGTTGGTTTGTTGGCATGTTGGTTTGTTGGTTTGTTGGTTTGTTTGTTTGTTGGCTTGTTGGCTTGTTGGTTTGTTGGTTTGTTGGCTTGTTGGCTTGTTGGTTTGTTGGTTTGTTGGCTTGTTGGTTTGTTCGTTTGTTGGTTTGTTGGTTTGTTTGTTTGTTGGCTTGTTGGTTTGTCGGTTTGTTGGCTTGTTGGTTTGTTGGTTTGTTGGTTTGTTGGTTTGTTGGTTTGTTGGCCTGTTGGCTTGTTGGTTTGTCGGTTTGTTGGTTTGTTGGTTTGTTGGTTTGTTGGTTTGTTGGTTTTTTGGTTTTTTGGTTTGTTGGTTTATTTGTTTGTTGGTTTGTTGGCTTGTTGGTTTGTTGGTTTATTGGTTTGTTGGCTTGTTGGTTTGTTGGTTTGTTGGCTTGTTGGCTTGTTGTTTTGTTGGTTTGTTGGCTTGTTGGCTTGTTGGTTTGTTGGTTTGTTGGTTTTTTGGTTTGTTGGTTTGTTGGTTTGTTGGTTTGTTGGTTTGTTGGTTTATTTGTTTCTTAGTTTGTTGGCTTGTTGGTTTGTTGGTTTGTTGGCTTGTTGGTTTGTTGGTTTGTTGGCTTGTTGGCTTGTTGGTTTCTTGGTTTGTTGGCTTGTTAGCTTGTTGGTTTGTTAGTTTGTTGGCTTTTTGGTTACTTGGTTTGTTGGTTTGTTAGTTTGTTGGCTTGTGGTTTGTTGGCTTGTTGGTTTGTTGGTTTGTTGGCTTGTTGGCTTGTTGGTTTGTTGGTTTGTTGGCTTGTTGGTTTGTTAGTTTGGTGGTTTGTTGGCTTGTTGGGTTGTTGGCTTGTTGGTTTGTTGGTTTTTTTGTTTGTTGGTTTGTTGGTTTTTTAGTTTGTTGGTTTGTTGGCTTGTTGGCTTGTTGGTTTGTTGGTTTTTTGGTTTGTTGGTTTGTTGGTTTGTTGGTTTGTTGGTTTGTTGGTTTGTTGGTTTATTTGTTTGTTCGGGTGTTGGCTTTGTTGGTTTGTTGGTTTGTTGGCTTGTTGGTTTGTTGGTTTGTTGGTTTTTTGGTTTGTTGGTTTGTTGGCTTGTTGGTTTGTTGGTTTGTTGGTTTGTTGGCTTGTTGGTTTATTGGTTTGTTGGCTTGTTGGCTTGTTGGTTTGTTGGTTTGTTGGCTTGTTGGTTACTTAGTTTGTTGATTTTTTGGCATGTTGGTTTGTTGGTTTGTTGGTTTGTTGGCTTGGTGGTTTGTTGGTTTGTTGGTTTGTTGGCTTGTTGGCTTGTTGGCTTGTTGGTTTGTTGGTTTGTTGGCTCGTTAGTTTGTTGGTTTGTTGGCTTATTGGTTTGTTAGTTTGTTGGTTTATTGGTTTGTTGGTTTGTTGGTTTGTTGGTTTATTTGTTTGTTGGTTTGTTGGCTTGTTGGTTTGTTGGTTTGTTGGTTTGTTGGGTTGTTGGCTTGTTGGTTTGTTGGTTTGTTGGTTTGTTGGTTTGTTGGCTTGTTGGTTTGTTGGTTTGTTGGTTTGTTGGTTTGTTGGTTTGTTGGTTTGTTGGCTTGTTGGCTTGTTGGTTTGTTGGTTTGTTGGCTTGTTGGTTTGTTGGTTTGTTGGCTTGTTGGCTTGTTGCTTTGTTGGTTTGTTGGTTTGTTGGCTTGTTAACTTGTTGGTTTGTTAGTTTGTTGGCTTTTTGGTTACTTGGTTTGTTGGTTTGTTGGTTTGTTGGCTTGTTGGTTTGTTGGCTTGTTGGTTTGTTGGTTTGTTGGTTTGTTGGTTTGTTGGCTTGTTGGCTTGTTGCTTTGTTCGTTTGATGGTTTGATGGTTTGTTGGTTTTTTGGTTTGTTGGTTTGTTGGTTTGTTGGCTTGTTGGCTTGTTGGTTTGACGGTTTGCTGGCTTGTTGGTTTGTTAGTTTGTTAATTTGTTGGCATGTTGGCTTGTTGGTTTGTTGGTTTTTTGGTTTGTTGGTTTGTTGGTTTGTTGGTTTGTTGGTTTGTTGGTTTGTTGGTTTATTTGTTTGTTGGTTTGCTGGCTTGTTGGTTTGTTGGTTTGTTGGTTTGTTGGCTTGTTGGCTTGTTGGTTTGTTGGTTTGTTGGTTTGTTGGCTTGTTGGTTTGTTGGTTTGTTGGCTTATTGGCTTGCTGCTTTGTTAGTTTGTTGGTTTGTTGGCTTGTTGGATTGTTGGTTTGTTAGTTTGTTGGCTTTTTGGTTACTTAGTTTGTTGGTTTGTTGGTTTGTTGGTTTGTTGGCTTGTTGGTTTGTTGGTTTCTTGGTTTGTTGGCTTGTTGGCTTGTTGGTTTGTTGGTTTGTTGGTTTGTTGGTTTGTTGGTTTGTTGGTTTGTTGGTTTTTTGGTTTGTTGGTTTGTTGGTTTGTTGGTTTGTTGATTTGTTGGCTTGTTGGTTTGTTGGTTTGTTGGCTTGTTCGTTACTTAGTTTGTTGGCTTGTTGGTTTGTTGGTTTGTTGGTTTGTTGGCTTGTTGGCTTGTTGGTTTGTTGGTTTGTTGGCTTGTTGGCTTGTTGCTTTGTTGGTTTGTTGGTTTGTTGGCTTGTTGGCTTGTTGGTTTGTTAGTTTGTTGGCTTTTTGGTTAGTTGATTTGTTGGTTTGTTGGTTTGTTGGCTTGTTGGTTTGTTGGTTTGTTGGTTTATTGGTTTGTTGGCTTGTTGGCTTGTTGGTTTGTTGGTTTGTTGGCTTGTTGGTTTGTTAGTTTGTTGGTTTTTGGGCTGGTTGGCTTCTTGGTTTGTTGGTTTTTTGGTTTGTTGGTTTGTTGGTTTGTTGGTTTGTTGGTTTGTTGGTTTATTTGTTTGTTGGTTTGTTGGCTTGTTGGTTTGTTGGTTTGTTGGTTTGTTGGCTTGTTGGTTTGTTGGTTTGTTGGTGTTTTGGTTTGTTGGTTTGTTGGTTTGTTGGTTTGTTGTTTTATTGGTTTATTTGTTTGTTGGTTTGTTGGCTTGTTGGTTTGTTGGTTTGTTGAATTGTTGGCTTGTTGGTTTGTTGGTTTGTTGGCTTGTTGGCTTGTTGGTTTGTTGGTTTGTTGGTTTGTTGGCTTGTTGGTTACTTAGTTTGTTGGTTTGTTGGCATGTTGGTTTGTTGGTTTGTCGGTTTGTTGGTTTGTTGGCTTGTTGGTTTGTTGGTTTGTTGGCTTGTTGGCTTGTTGGTTTGTTGGTTTGTTGGTTTGTTGGCTTGTTGGTTTGTTGGTTTGTTAGTTTGTTGGTTTGTTGGTTTGTTGGTTTGTTGGCCTGTTGGCTTGTTGGTTTGTTGGTTTGTTGGTTTGTTGGTTTGTTGGTTTGTTGGTTTGTTGGTGTTTTGGTTTGTTGGTTTATTTGTTTGTTGGTTTGTTGGCTTGTTGGTTTGTTGGTTTGTTGGTTTGTTGGCTTGTTGGTTTGTTGGTTTGTTGGCTTGTTGGCTTGTTGTTTTGTTGGTTTGTTGGCTTGTTGGCTTGTTGGTTTGTTGGTTTGTTGGTTTTTTGGTTTGTTGGTTTGTTGGTTTGTTGGTTTGTTGGTTTATTTGTTTCTTGGTTTGTTGGCTTGTTGGTTTGTTGGTTTGTTGGTTTGTTGGCTTGTTGGTTTGTTGGTTTGTTGGCTTGTTGGCTTGTTGCTTTGTTGGTTTCTTGGTTTGTTGGCTTGTTGGTTTGTTAGTTTGTTGGCTTTTTGGTTACTTGGTTTGTTGGTTTGTTGGTTTGTTGGCTTGTTGGTTTGTTGGCTTGTTGGTTTGTTGGTTTGTTGGCTTGTTGGCTTGTTGGTTTGTTGGTTTGTTGGCTTGTTGGTTTGTTAGTTTGGTGGTTTGTTGGCTTGTTGGCTTGTTGGCTTGTTGGTTTGTTGGTTTTTTTGTTTGTTGGTTTGTTGGTTTTTTAGTTTGTTGGTTTGTTGGCTTGTTGGCTTGTTGGTTTGTTGGTTTTTTGGTTTGTTGGTTTGTTGGTTTATTGGTTTGTTGGTTTGTTGGTTTATTTGTTTGTTGGTTTGTTGGCTTGTTGGTTTGTTGGTTTGTTGGTTTGTTGGCTTGTTGGCTTGTTGGTTTGTTGGTTTGTTGGTTTTTTGGTTTGTTGGTTTGTTGGCTTGTTGGTTTGTTGGTTTGTTGGTTTGTTGGCTTGTTGGTTTATTGGTTTGTTGGATTGTTGGCTTGTTGGTTTGTTGGTTTGTTGGCTTGTTGGTTACTTAGTTTGTTGGTTTTTTGGCATGTTGGTTTGTTGGTTTGTTGGTTTGTTGGCTTGTTGGTTTGTTGGCTTGTTGGTTTGTTGGTTTGTTGGTTTGTTGGCTTGTTGGCTTGTTGGCTTGTTGGTTTGTTGGTTTGGTGGTTTGTTGGCTTGTTAGTTTGTTGGTTTGTTGGCTTGTTGGTTTGTTAGTTTGTTGGTTTATTGGTTTGTTGGTTTGTTGGTTTGTTGGTTTATTTAATTGTTGGTTTGTTGGTTTGTTGGTTTGTTGGGTTGTTAGCTTGTTGGTTTGTTGGTTTGTTGGTTTGTTGGTTTGTTGGTTTGTTGGTTTGTTGGTTTGTTGGTTTGTTGGTTTGTTGGTTTGTTGGTTTGTTGGCTTGTTGGCTTGTTGGTTTGTTGGTTTGTTGGCTTGTTGGTTTGTTGGTTTGTTGGCTTGTTGGCTTGTTGCTTTGTTGGTTTGTTGGTTTGTTGGCTTGTTAACTTGTTGGTTTGTTAGTTTGTTGGCTTTTTGGTTACTTGGTTTGTTGGTTTGTTGGTTTGTTGGCTTGTTGGTTTGTTGGCTTGTTGGTTTGTTGGTTTGTTGGTTTGTTGGTTTGTTGGCTTGTTGGCTTCTTGCTTTGTTCGTTTGATGGTTTGATGGTTTGTTGGTTTTTTGGTTTGTTGGTTTGTTGGTTTGTTAGCTTGTTGGCTTGTTGGTTTGTTGGTTTGTTGGCTTGTTGGTTTGTTAGTTTGTTAATTTGTTGGCATGTTGGCTTGTTGGTTTGTTGGTTTGTTGGTTTGTTGGTTTGTTAGTTTGTTGGTTTGTTGGTTTATTTGTTTGTTGGTTTGTTGGCTTGTTGGTTTGTTGGTTTGTTGGTTTGTTGGCTTGTTGGTTTGTTGGTTTGTTGGGTTGTTGGTTTGTTGGTTTGTTAGCTTCTTGGTTTGTTGGTTTGTTGGCTTGTTGGTTTGTTAATTTGTTGGTTTGTTGCCTTGTTGGCTTGTTGGTTTGTTGGTTTGTTGGCTTGTTGGTTTGTTGGTTTGTTGGCTTATTGGCTTGCTGCTTTGTTAGTTTGTTGGTTTGTTGGCTTGTTGGATTGTTGGTTTGTTAGTTTGTTGGCTTTTTGGTTACTCAGTTTGTTGGTTTGTTGGTTTGTTGGTTTGTGGGCTTGTTGGTTTGTTGGTTTCTTGGTTTGTTGGCTTGTTGGCTTGTTGGTTTGTTGGTTTGTTGGTTTGTTGGTTTGTTGGTTTGTTAGTTTGTTGGTTTTTTGGTTTGTTGGTTTGTTGGTTTGTTGGTTTGTTGATTTGTTGGCTTGTTGGTTTGTTGGTTTGTTGGCTTGTTGGTTACTTAGTTTGTTGGTTTGTTGGTTTGTTGGTTTGTTGGTTTGTTGGCTTGTTGGCTTGTTGGTTTGTTGGTTTGTTGGCTTGTTGGCTTGTTGCTTTGTTGGTTTGTTGGTTTGTTGGCTTGTTGGCTTGTTGGTTTGTTAGTTTGTTGGCTTTTTGGTTACTTAGTTTGTTGGTTTGTTGGTTTGTTGGCTTGTTGGTTTGTTGGCTTGTTGGTTTATTGGTTTGTTGGTTTTTTGGCTTGTTGGCTTGTTTGTTTGTTGGTTTGTTGGCTTGTTGGTTTGTTGGTTTGTTGGTTTGTTGGTTTGTTGGTTTGTTGGTTTGTTGGTTTGTTGGTTTGTTGGTTTTTTGGTTTGTTGGTTTGTTGGTTTGTTGGTTTGTTGATTTGTTGGCTTGTTGGTTTGTTGGTTTGTTGGCTTGTTCGTTACTTAGTTTGTTGGCTTGTTGGTTTGTTGGTTTGTTGGTTTGTTGGCTTGTTGGCTTGTTGGTTTGTTGGTTTGTTGGCTTGTTGGCTTGTTGCTTTGTTGGTTTGTTGGTTTGTTGGCTTGTTGGCTTGTTGGTTTGTTAGTTTGTTGGCTTTTTGGTTACTTGATTTGTTGGTTTGTTGGTTTGTTGGCTTGTTGGTTTGTTGGTTTGTTGGTTTATTGGTTTGTTGGTTTGTTGGCTTGTTGGCTTGTTGGTTTGTTGGTTTGTTGGCTTGTTGGTTTGTTAGTTTGTTGGTTTTTGGGCTGGTTGGCTTCTTGGTTTGTTGGTTTTTTGGTTTGTTGGTTTGTTGGTTTGTTGGTTTGTTGGTTTGTTGGTTTATTTGTTTGTTGGTTTGTTGGCTTGTTGGTTTGTTGGTTTGTTGGTTTGTTGGCTTGTTGGTTTGTTGGTTTGTTGGTGTTTTGGTTTGTTGGTTTGTTGGTTTGTTGGTTTGTTGTTTTATTGGTTTATTTGTTTGTTGGTTTGTTGGCTTGTTGGTTTGTTGGTTTGTTGATTTGTTGGCTTGTTGGTTTGTTGGTTTGTTGGCTTGTTGGCTTGTTGGTTTGTTGGTTTGTTGGTTTGTTGGCTTGTTGGTTACTTAGTTTGTTGGTTTGTTGGCATGTTGGTTTGTTGGTTTGTCGGTTTGTTGGTTTGTTGGCTTGTTGGTTTGTTGGTTTGTTGGCTTGTTGGCTTGTTGGTTTGTTGGTTTGTTGGTTTGTTGGCTTGTTGGTTTGTTGGTTTGTTGGTTTGTTGGTTTGTTGGTTTGTTGGTTTGTTGGCCTGTTGGCTTGTTGGTTTGTTGGTTTGTTGGTTTGTTGGTTTGTTGGTTTGTTGGTTTGTTGGTGTTTTGGTTTGTTGGTTTATTTGTTTGTTGGTTTGTTGGCTTGTTGGTTTGTTGGTTTGTTGGTTTGTTGGCTTGTTGGTTTGTTGGTTTGTTGGCTTGTTGGCTTGTTGTTTTGTTGGTTTGTTGGCTTGTTGGCTTGTTGGTTTGTTGGTTTGTTGGTTTTTTGGTTTGTTGGTTTGTTGGTTTGTTGGTTTGTTGGTTTATTTGTTTCTTGGTTTGTTTGCTTGTTGGTTTGTTGGTTTGTTGGTTTGTTGGCTTGTTGGTTTGTTGGTTTGTTGGCTTGTTGGCTTGTTGCTTTGTTGGTTTCTTGGTTTGTTGGCTTGTTGGTTTGTTAGTTTGGTGGCTTTTTGGTTACTTGGTTTGTTGGTTTGTTGGCTTGTTGGTTTGTTGGCTTGTTGGTTTGTTGGTTTGTTGGCTTGTTGGCTTGTTGGTTTGTTGGTTTGTTGGCTTGTTGGTTTGTTAGTTTGGTGGTTTGTTGGCTTGTTGGCTTGTTGGCTTGTTGGTTTGTTGGTTTTTTTGTTTGTTGGTTTGTTGGTTTTTTAGTTTGTTGGTTTGTTGGCTTGTTGGCTTGTTGGTTTGTTGGTTTTTTGGTTTGTTGGTTTGTTGGTTTGTTGGTTTGTTGGTTTGTTGGTTTATTTGTTTGTTGGTTTGTTGGCTTGTTGGTTTGTTGGTTTGTTGGTTTGTTGGCTTGTTGGCTTGTTGGTTTGTTGGTTTGTTGGTTTTTTGGTTTGTTGGTTTGTTGGCTTGTTGGTTTGTTGGTTTGTTGGTTTGTTGGCTTGTTGGTTTATTGGTTTGTTGGCTTGTTGGCTTGTTGGTTTGTTGGTTTGTTGGCTTGTTGGTTACTTAGTTTGTTGGTTTTTTGGCATGTTGGTTTGTTGGTTTGTTGGTTTGTTGGCTTGTTGGTTTGTTGGCTTGTTGGTTTGTTGGTTTGTTGGTTTGTTGGCTTGTTGGCTTGTTGGCTTGTTGGTTTGTTGGTTTGGTGGTTTGTTGGCTTGTTAGTTTGTTGGTTTGTTGGCTTGTTGGTTTGTTAGTTTGTTGGTTTATTGGTTTGTTGGTTTGTTGGTTTGTTGGTTTATTTAATTGTTGGTTTGTTGGTTTGTTGGTTTGTTGGGTTGTTAGCTTGTTGGTTTGTTGGTTTGTTGGTTTGTTGGTTTGTTGGTTTGTTGGTTTGTTGGTTTGTTGGTTTGTTGGTTTGTTGGTTTGTTGGTTTGTTGGTTTGTTGGCTTGTTGGCTTGTTGGTTTGTTGGTTTGTTGGATTGTTGGTTTGTTGGTTTGTTGGCTTGTTGGCTTGTTGCTTTGTTGGTTTGTTGGTTTGTTGGCTTGTTAACTTGTTGGTTTGTTAGTTTGTTGGCTTTTTGGTTACTTGGTTTGTTGGTTTGTTGGTTTGTTGGCTTGTTGGTTTGTTGGCTTGTTGGTTTGTTGGTTTGTTGGTTTGTTGGTTTGTTGGCTTGTTGGCTTCTTGCTTTGTTCGTTTGATGGTTTGATGGTTTGTTGGTTTTTTGGTTTGTTGGTTTGTTGGTTTGTTAGCTTGTTGGCTTGTTGGTTTGTTGGTTGGTTGGCTTGTTGGTTTGTTAGTTTGTTAATTTGTTGGCATGTTGGCTTGTTGGTTTGTTGGTTTGTTGGTTTGTTGGTTTGTTAGTTTGTTGGTTTGTTGGTTTATTTGTTTGTTGGTTTGTTGGCTTGTTGGTTTGTTGGTTTGTTGGTTTGTTGGCTTGTTGGTTTGTTGGTTTGTTGGGTTGTTGGTTTGTTGGTTTGTTAGCTTCTTGGTTTGTTGGTTTGTTGGCTTGTTGGTTTGTTAATTTGTTGGTTTGTTGCCTTGTTGGCTTGTTGGTTTGTTGGTTTGTTGGCTTGTTGGTTTGTTGGTTTGTTGGCTTATTGGCTTGCTGCTTTGTTAGTTTGTTGGTTTGTTGGCTTGTTGGATTGTTGGTTTGTTAGTTTGTTGGCTTTTTGGTTACTCAGTTTGTTGGTTTGTTGGTTTGTTGGTTTGTGGGCTTGTTGGTTTGTTGGTTTCTTGGTTTGTTGGCTTGTTGGCTTGTTGGTTTGTTGGTTTGTTGGTTTGTTGGTTTGTTGGTTTGTTAGTTTGTTGGTTTTTTGGTTTGTTGGTTTGTTGGTTTGTTGGTTTGTTGATTTGTTGGCTTGTTGGTTTGTTGGTTTGTTGGCTTGTTGGTTACTTAGTTTGTTGGTTTGTTGGTTTGTTGGTTTGTTGGTTTGTTGGCTTGTTGGCTTGTTGGTTTGTTGGTTTGTTGGCTTGTTGGCTTGTTGCTTTGTTGGTTTGTTGGTTTGTTGGCTTGTTGGCTTGTTGGTTTTTTAGTTTGTTGGCTTTTTGGTTACTTGGTTTGTTGGTTTGTTGGTTTGTTGGCTTGTTGGTTTGTTGGCTTGTTGGTTTATTGGTTTGTTGGTTTTTTGGCTTGTTGGCTTGTTTGTTTGTTGGTTTGTTGGCTTGTTGGTTTGTTAGTTTGTTGGTTTTTTGGCTTGTTGGCTTGTTGGTTTGTTGGTTTTTTGGTTTGTTGGTTTGTTGGTTTGTTGGTTTGTTGGTTTATTTGTTTGTTGGTTTGTTGGCTTGTTGGTTTGTTGGTTTGTTGGTTTGTTGGCTTGTTGGTTTGTTGGTTTGTTGGTGTTTTGGTTTGTTGGTTTGTTGATTTGTTGGTTTGTTGGTTTGTTGGTTTATTGGTTTATTTGTTTGTTGGTTTGTTGGCTTGTTGGTTTATTGGTTTGTTGGTTTGTTGGTTTGTTGGCTTGTTGGTTTGTTGGTTTGTTGGCTTGTTGGCTTGTTGGTTTGTTGGTTTGTTGGCTTGTTGGTTACTTAGTTTGTTGGTTTGTTGGCATGTTGGTTTGTCGGTTTGTCGGTTTGTTGGTTTGTTGGCTTGTTGGTTTGTTGGTTTGTTGGCTTGTTGGCTTGTTGGTTTGTTGGTTTGTTGGTTTGTTGGTTTGTTGGCTTGTTGGTTTGTTGGTTTGTTGGCTTGTTGGTTTGTTAGCTTGTTGGTTTGTTGGTTTGTTGGTTTGTTGGTTTGTTGATTTGTTGGTTTATTTGTTTGTTGGTTTGTTGGCTTGTTGGTTTGTTGGTTTGTTGGCTTGTTGGCTTGTTGGTTTGTTGGCTTGTTGGCTTGTTAGTTTGTTGGTTTGTTGGCTTGTTTGTTTGTTGGCTTGTTGGTTTGTTGGTTTGTTGGCTTGTTGGTTTGTTGGTTTGTTGGTTTGTTGATTTGTTGGTTTGTTGGCCTGTTGGCTTGTTGGTTTGTTGGTTTGTTGGTTTGTTGGTTTGTTGGTTTGTTGGTTTGTTGGTTTGTTGGTTTGTTGGTTTTTTGGTTTGTTGGTTTATTTGTTTGTTGGTTTGTTGGCTTGTTGGTTTGTTGGTTTGTTGGTTTGTTGGCTTGTTGGTTTGTTGGTTTGTTGGCTTGTGGGCTTGTTGTTTTGTTGGTTTGTTGGCTTGTTGGCTTGTTGGTTTGTTGTTTTGTTGGTTTTTTGGTTTGTTGGTTTGTTGGTTTGTTGGTTTGTTGGTTTGTTGGTTTATTTGTTTCTTGGTTTGTTGGCTTGTTGGTTTGTTGGTTTGATGGTTTGTTGGCTTGTTGGTTTGTTGGTTTGTTGGCTTGTTGGCTTGTTGCTTTGTTGGTTTCTTGGTTTGTTGGCTTGTTGGCTTGTTGGTTTGTTAGTTTGTTGGCTTTTTGGTTTGTTGGTTTGTTCGTTTGTTGGCTTGTTGGTTTGTTGGCTTGTTGGTTTGTTGGTTTGTTGGCTTGTTGGCTTGTTGGTTTGTTGGTTTGTTGGCTTGTTGGTTTGTTAGTTTGGTGGTTTGTTGGCTTGTTGGCTTGTTGGTTTATTGGTTTTTTGGTTTGTTGGTTTATTTGTTTGTTGGTTTGTTGGTTTGAAGGTTTGTTGGTTTGTTGGTTTATTGGTTTGTTGGTTTATTGGTTTGTTCGTTTGTTGGTTTGTTGGTTATTTGGTTTGTTAGTTTGGTGGTTTGTTGGCTTGTTGGCTTGTTGGTTTATTGGTTTTTTGGTTTGTTGGTTTGTTGGTTTGTTGGTTTATTTGTTTGTTGGTTTGTTGGTTTGTAGGTTTGTTGGTTTGTTGTTTTCTTGGTTTGTTGGTTTGTTGGTTTGTTTGTTTATTTGTTTGTTGGTTTGTTGGTTTGTGGGTTTGTTGGTTTTTTGGTTTGTTAACTTGTTGGTTTGTTAGTTTGTTGGCTTTTTGGTTACTTGGTTTGTTGGTTTGTTGGTTTGTTGGCTTGTTGGTTTGTTGGCTTGTTGGTTTGTTGGTTTGTTGGTTTGTTGGTTTGTTGGCTTGTTGGCTTCTTGCTTTGTTCGTTTGATGGTTTGATGGTTTGTTGGTTTTTTGGTTTGTTGGTTTGTTGGTTTGTTAGCTTGTTGGCTTGTTGGTTTGTTGGTTTGTTGGCTTGTTGGTTTGTTAGTTTGTTAATTTGTTGGCATGTTGGCTTGTTGGTTTGTTGGTTTGTTGGTTTGTTGGTTTGTTAGTTTGTTGGTTTGTTGGTTTATTTGTTTGTTGGTTTGTTGGCTTGTTGGTTTGTTGGTTTGTTGGTTTGTTGGCTTGTTGGTTTGTTGGTTTGTTGGGTTCTTGGTTTGTTGGTTTGTTAGCTTCTTGGTTTGTTGGTTTGTTGGCTTGTTGGTTTGTTAATTTGTTGGTTTGTTGCCTTGTTGACTTGTTGGTTTGTTGGTTTGTTAGTTTGTTGGTTTGTTGGCTTGTTGGATTGTTGGTTTGTTAGTTTGTTGGCTTTTTGGTTACTCAGTTTGTTGGTTTGTTGGTTTGTGGGCTTGTTGGTTTGTTGGTTTCTTGGTTTGTTGGCTTGTTGGCTTGTTGGTTTGTTGGTTTGTTGGTTTGTTGGTTTGTTGGTTTGTTAGTTTGTTGGTTTTTTGATTTGTTGGTTTGTTGGTTTGTTGGTTTGTTGATTTGTTGGCTTGTTGGTTTGTTGGTTTGTTGGCTTGTTGGTTACTTAGTTTGTTGGTTTGTTGGTTTGTTGGTTTGTTGGTTTGTTGGCTTGTTGGCTTGTTGGTTTGTTGGTTTGTTGGCTTGTTGGCTTGTTGCTTTGTTGGTTTGTTGGTTTGTTGGCTTGTTGGCTTGTTGGTTTGTTAGTTTGTTGGCTTTTTGGTTACTTGGTTTGTTGGTTTGTTGGTTTGTTGGCTTGTTGGTTTGTTGGCTTGTTGGTTTATTGGTTTGTTGGTTTTTTGGCTTGTTGGCTTGTTTGTTTGTTGGTTTGTTGGCTTGTTGGTTTGTTAGTTTGTTGGTTTTTTGGCTTGTTGGCTTGTTGGTTTGTTGGTTTTTTGGTTTGTTGGTTTGTTGGTTTGTTGGTTTGTTGGTTTGTTGGTTTATTTGTTTGTTGGCTTGTTGGTTTGTTGGTTTGTTGGTTTGTTGGCTTGTTGGTTTGTTGGTTTGTTGGTGTTTTGGTTTGTTGGTTTGTTAGTTTGTTGGTTTGTTGGTTTGTTGGTTTATTGGTTTATTTGTTTGTTGGTTTGTTGGCTTGTTGGTTTGTTGGTTTGTTGGTTTGTTGGTTTGTTGGCTTGTTGGTTTGTTGGTTTGTTGGCTTGTTGGCTTGTTGGTTTGTTGGTTTGTTGGCTTGTTGGTTACTTAGTTTGTTGGTTTGTTGGCATGTTGGTTTGTCGGTTTGTCGGTTTGTTGGTTTGTTGGCTTGTTGGTTTGTTGGTTTGTTGGCTTGTTGGCTTGTTGGTTTGTTGGTTTGTTGGTTTGTTGGTTTGTTGGCTTGTTGGTTTGTTGGTTTGTTGGTTTGTTGGTTTATTTGTTTGTTGGTTTGTTGGCTTGTTGGTTTGTTGGTTTGTTGGCTTGTTGGCTTGTTGGTTTGTTGGCTTGTTGGCTTGTTAGTTTGTTGGTTTGTTGGCTTGTTTGTTTGTTGGCTTGTTGGTTTGTTGGTTTGTTGGCTTGTTGGTTTGTTGGTTTGTTGGTTTGTTGATTTGTTGGTTTGTTGGCCTGTTGGCTTGTTGGTTTGTTGGTTTGTTGGTTTGTTGGTTTGTTGGTTTGTTGGTTTGTTGGTTTGTTGGTTTTTTGGTTTGTTGGTTTATTTGTTTGTTGGTTTGTTGGCTTGTTGGTTTGTTGGTTTGTTGGTTTGTTGGCTTGTTGGTTTGTTGGTTTGTTGGCTTGTGGGCTTGTTGTTTTGTTGGTTTGTTGGCTTGTTGGCTTGTTGGTTTGTTGTTTTGTTGGTTTTTTGGTTTGTTGGTTTGTTGGTTTGTTGGTTTGTTGGTTTGTTTGTTTATTTGTTTCTTGGTTTGTTGGCTTGTTGGTTTGTTGGTTTGATGGTTTGTTGGCTTGTTGGTTTGTTGGTTTGTTGGCTTGTTGGCTTGTTGCTTTGTTGGTTTCTTGGTTTGTTGGCTTGTTGGCTTGTTGGTTTGTTAGTTTGTTGGCTTTTTGGTTTGTTGGTTTGTTGGTTTGTTGGCTTGTTGGTTTGTTGGCTTGTTGGTTTGTTGGTTTGTTGGCTTGTTGGCTTGTTGGTTTGTTGGTTTGTTGGCTTGTTGGTTTGTTAGTTTGGTGGTTTGTTGGCTTGTTGGCTTGTTGGTTTATTGGTTTTTTGGTTTGTTGGTTTATTTGTTTGTTGGTTTGTTGGTTTGTAGGTTTGTTGGTTTGTTGGTTTATTGGTTTGTTGGTTTATTGGTTTGTTCGTTTGTTGGTTTGTTGGCTATTTGGTTTGTTAGTTTGGTGGTTTGTTGGCTTGTTGGCTTGTTGGTTTATTGGTTTTTTGGTTTGTTGGTTTGTTGGTTTGTTGGTTTATTTGTTTGTTGGTTTGTTGGTTTGTAGGTTTGTTGGTTTGTTGTTTTCTTGGTTTGTTGGTTTGTTGGTTTGTTGGTTTGTTTGTTTATTTGTTTGTTGGTTTGTTGGTTTGTGGGTTTGTTGGTTTTTTGGTTTGTTGGTTTGTAGGTTTGTTGGTTTATTGGTTTGTTGGTTTGTTGGTTTGTTGGTTTGTTGGTTAATTGGGTTGTTGATTTGTTGGTTTGTTGGCTTGTTGGTTTGTTGGTTTGTTGGTTTTTTGGTTTGTTGGTTTGTTGGTTTGTTGGTTTGTTGGTTTGTTCGTTTGATGGTTTGTTGGTTTGTTGGTTTTTCGGTTTGTTGGTTTGTTGGTTTGTTGGTTTCTTGGTTTGTTGGTTTGTTGATTTGTTGATTTGTTGGTTTGTTGGCATGTTGGGTTGTTGGTTAGTTGGTTTGTTGGCTTGTTGGTTTGTTGGTTTGTTGGCTTGTTGGCTTGTTGGTTTGTTGGTTTTTTGGTTTGTCGGTTTGTTGGTTTGTTGGTTTTTTGGTTTGTAAGTTTATTTGTTTGTTGGTTTGTTGGCTTGTTGGTTTGTTGGTTTGTTAGTTTGTTGGCTTGTTGGTTTGTTGGTTTGTTGGCTTGTTGGCTTGTTGGTTTGTTGGCTTGTTGGCTTGTTGGTTTGTTCGTTTGTTGGTTTTTTGGTTTGTTGGTTTGTTGGTTTGTTGGTTTGTTGGTTTGTTGGTTTGTTGGTTTGTTGGTTTGTTGGTTTGTTGGTTTATTTGTTTGTTGGTTTGTTGGCTTGTGGTTTGTTGGTTTGTTGGTTTGTTGGTTTGTTGGCTTGTTGGTTTGTTGGCTTGTTGGCTTGTTGGCTTGTTGGCTTGTTGCTTTGTTGGTTTGTTGGTTTGTTGGCTTGTTGGCTTGTTGGTTTGTTAGTTTGTTGTCTTTTTGGTTACTTGGTTTGTTGGTTTGTTGGTTTGTTGGCTTGTTGGTTTGTTGACTTGTTGCTTTGTTGGTTTGTTGGTTTGTTGGCTTGTTGGCTTGTTGGTTTGTTGGTTTGTTGGTTTGTTGGTTTGTTGGTTTGTTGGTTTGTTGGTTTGTTGGTTTGTTGGCTTGTTGGTTTGTTGGTTTGTTGGCTTGTTGGCTTGTTGGTTTATTGGTTTGTTGGCTTGTTGGTTTGTTGGTTTGTTGGTTTGTTGGCTTGTTGGTTTGTTGGTTTGTTGGTTTGTTGGCTGGTTGGCTTGTTGCTTTGTTGGTTTGTTGGTTTGTTGGCTTGTTGGCTTGTTGGTTTGTTAGTTTGTTGGCTTTTTGGTTACTTGGTTTGTTGGTTTGTCGGTTTGTTGGCTTGTTGGTTTGTTGGCTTGTTGGCTTGTTGGTTTGTTGGTTTGTTGGCTTGATGGCTTGTTGGTTTGTTGGTTTGTTTGCTTGTTGGTTTTTTAGTTTGTTGGTTTGTTGGTTTGTTGGCTTGTTGGTTTGTTGGTTTGTTGGTTTGTTGGCTTGTTGGCTTGTTGGTTTGTTGGTTTGTTGGCTTGTTGGTTTGTTGGTTTGTTGGCTTTTTGGCTTGTTGCTTTGTTGGTTTGTTGGTTTGTTGGCTTGTTGGCTTGTTGGTTTGTTAGTTTGTTGGCTTTTTGGTTACTTGGTTTTTTGGTTTGTTGGTTTGTTGGCTTGTTGGTTTGTTGGCTTGTTGGTTTGTTGGTTTGTTGGTTTGTTGGCTTGTTGGCTTGTTGGTTTGTTGGTTTGTTGGTATGTTGGTTTGTTGGTTTGTTGGTTTGTTGGTTTGTTGGTTTGTTGGCTTGTTGGTTTGTTGGTTTGTTGGCTTGTTGGCTTGTTGGTTTGTTGGTTTGTTGGCTTGTTAGTTACTTAGTTTGTTGGTTTGTTGGGTTGTTGGTTTGTTGGTTTGTTGGTTTGTTGGCTTGTTGGCTTGTTGGTTTGTTGGTTTGTTGGCTTTTTGGTTACTTAGTTTGTTGGTTTGTTGGCTTGTTGGTTTGCTGGCTTGTTGGTTTGTTGGTTTGTTGGTTTGTTGGCTTGTTGGCTTGTTGGTTTGTTGGTTTGTTAGCTTGTTGGTTGGTTGGTCTGTTGCTTTGTTGGCTTGTTGGCTTGTTGGTTTGTTGGTTTGTTGGTTTGTTGGCTTGTTGGTTTGTTGGTTTGTTGGCTTGTTGGCTTGTTGCTTTGTTCGTTTGATGGTTTGTTGGTTTGTTGGTTTTTTGGTTTGTTGGTTTGTTGGTTTGTTGGCTTGTTGGCTTGTTGGTTTGTTGGTTTGTTGGCTTGTTGGCTTGTTGGTTTGTTGGTTTTTTGGTTTGCTGGTTTGTTGGTTTGTTGGTTTGTTGGTTTGTTGGTTTATTTGTTTATTGGTTTATTTGTGTGTTGGTTTGTTGGCTTGTTGGTTTGTTGGTTTGTTGGCTTGTTGGTTACTTAGTTTGTTGGTTTGTTAGCATGTTGGTTTGTTGGTTTGTCGGTTTGTTGGTTTGCAGGCTTGTTAGTTTGTTGGTTTGTTGGTTTGTTGGTTTGTTGGTTTGTTGGTTTATTTGTTTGTTGGTTTGTTGGCTTGTTGGTTTGTTGGTTTGTTGGCTTGTTGGCTTGTTGGTTTGTTGGTTTGTTGGTTTGTTGGCTTGTTGGCTTGTTGGTTTGTTGGTTTGTTGGTTTGTTGGTTTGTTGGTTTGTTGGCTTGTTGGTTTTTGGTTTGTTGGCTAGTTGGTTTGTTGGTTTGTTGGTTTGTTGGCTTGTTGGTTTGTTGGTTTGTTGGTTTGTTGGTTTGTTGGTTTGTTGGTTTGTTGGTTTGTTGGTTTGTTGGTTTGTTGGTTTGTTGGTTTGTTGGCTTGTCGGTTTGTTGGTTTGTTAGCTTGTTGGCTTGTTGGTTTGTTAGTTTGTGGGCTTTTTGGTTACTTGGTTTGTTGGTTTGTTGGGTTGTTGCCTTGTTGGTTTGTTGGCTTGTTGGTTTGTTGGTTTGGTGGCTTGTTGGCTTGTTGGTTTGTTGGTTTGTTGATTTGTTGGTTTGTTGGTTTGTTGGTTTGTTGGTTTGTTGGCTTGTTGGTTTGTTAGTTTGTTGGCTTGTTGGCTTGTTGGTTTGTTGGTTTGTTGGCTTGTTGGTTTGTTAGTTTGGTGGTTTGTTGGTTTGTTGGTTATTTGGTTTGTTGGTTTGTTGGTTTGTTTGTTTGTTGGTTTATTGGTTTGTTGGTTTATTTGTTTATTTGTTTGTTGGTTTGTTGGTTTGTTGGTTTGTTGGTTTCTTGGTTTATTTGTTTGCTGGTTTGTTGGTTTGTAGGTTTGTTGGTTTATTGGTTTGTTGGTTTGTTGGTTTGTTCGTTTGTTGGTTTATTGCTTAATTGGTTTGTTGGTTTGTTGGCTTGTTGGTTTGTTGGTTTGTTGGTTTTTTGGTTTGTTGGTTTGTTGGTTTGTTGGTTTGTTGGTTTGTTCGTTTGATGGTTTGTTGGTTTGTTGGTTTTTTGGTTTGTTGGTTTGTTGGTTTGTTGGTTTCTTGGTTTGTTGGTTTGTTGATTTGTTGATTTGTTGGTTTGTTGGCATGTTGGGTTGTTGGTTTGTTGGTTTGTTGGCTTGTTGGTTTGTTGGTTTGTTGGCTTGTTGGTTTGTTGGTTTGTTGGTTTGTTGGCTTGTTGGTTTGTTGGTTTGTTGGCTTGTTGGCTTGTTGGTTTGTTGGCTTGTTGGTAACTTAGTTTGTTGGTTTGTTAGCATGTTGGTTTGTTGGTCTGTCGGTTTGTTGGTTTGCAGGCTTGTTAGTTTGTTGGTTTGTTGGTTTGTTGGTTTGTTGGTTTGTTGGTTTATTTGTTTGTTGGTTTGTTGGCTTGTTGGTTTGTTGGTTTGTTGGCTTGTTGGCTTGTTGGTTTGTTGGTTTGTTGGTTTGTTGGTTTGTTGGCTTGTTGGCTTGTTTGTTTGTTGGTTTGTTGGTTTGTTGGTTTGTTGGTTTGTTGGCTTGTTGGTTTGTTGGTTTGTTGGCTTGTTGGTTTGTTGGTTTGTTGGTTTGTTGGTTTGTTGGTTTGTTGGCCTGTTGGCTTGTTGGTTTGTTGGTTTGTTGGTTTGTTGGTTTGTTGGTTTGTTGGTTTTTTGGTTTGTTGGTTTATTTGTTTGTTGGTTTGTGGGCTTGTTGGTTTGTTGGTTTGTTGGTTTGTTGGCTTGTTGGTTTGTTAGTTTGTTGGCTTGTTGGCTTGTTGTTTTGTTGGTTTGTTGGCTTGTTGGCTTGTTGGTTTGTTGGTTTGTTGGTTTTTTGGTTTGTTGGTTTGTTGGTTTGTTGGTTTATTTGTTTGTTGGTTTGTTGGCTTGTTGGTTTGTTGGTTTGTTGGTTTGTTGGCTTGTCGGTTTGTTGGTTTGTTGGCTTGTTGGCTTGTTGGTTTGTTAGTTTGTTGGCTTTTTGGTTACTTGCTTTGTTGGTTTGTTGGGTTGTTGGCTTGTTGGTTTGTTGGCTTGTTGGTTTGTTGGTTTGGTGGCTTGTTGGCTTGTTGGTTTGTTGGTTTGTTGATTTGTTGGTTTGTTGGTTTGTTGGTTTGTTGGTTTGTTGGTTTGTTGGCTTGTTGGTTTGTTAGTTTGTTGGCTTGTTGGCTTGTTGGTTTGTTGGTTTGTTGGCTTGTTGGTTTGTTAGTTTGGTGGTTTGTTGGCTTGTTGGCTTGTTGGTTTGTTGGTTTTTTGGTTTGGTGGTTTGTTGGTTATTTGGTTTGTTGGTTTGTTGGTTTGTTTGTTTTTTGGTTTATTGGTTTATTGGTTTGTTTGTTTATTTGTTTGTTGGTTTGTTGGTTTGTTAGTTTGTTGGTTTCTTGGTTTATTTGTTTGCTGGTTTGTTGGTTTGTACGTTTGTTGGTTTATTGGTTTGTTGGTTTGTTGGTTTGTTCGTTTGTTGGTTTATTGGTTAATTGGTTTGTTGGTTTGTTGGCTTGTTGGTTTGTTGGTTTGTTGGTTTTTTGGTTTGTTGGTTTGTTGATTTGTTGGTTTGTTGGTTTGTTCGTTTGATGGTTTGTTGGTTTGTTGGTTTTTTGGTTTGTTGGTTTGTTGGTTTGTTGGTTTCTTGGTTTGTTGGTTTGTTGATTTGTTGATATGTTGGTTTGTTGGCATGTTGGGTTGTTGGTTTGTTGGTTTGTTGGCTTGTTGGTTTGTTGGTTTGTTGGCTTGATGGCTTGTTGGTTTGTTGGTTTGTTGGTTTGTTGGTTTGTTGGTTTGTTGGTTTTTTGGTTTGTTGGTTTATTTGTTTGTTGGTTTGTTGGCTTGTTGGTTTGTTGGTTTGTTGGTTTGTTGGCTTGTTGGTTTGTTGGTTTGTTGGCTTGTTGGCTTGTTGGTTTGTTGGCTTGTTGGCTTGTTGGTTTGTTGGTTTGTTGGTTTTTTGGTTTGTTGGTTTGTTGGTTTGTTGGTTTGTTGGTTTGTTGGTTTGTTGGTTTATTTGTTTGTTGGTTTGTTGGCTTGTTGGTTTGTTGGTTTGTTGGTTTGTTGGCTTGTTGGTTTGTTGGCTTGTTGGCTTGTTGGCTTCTTGCTTTGTTGGTTTGTTGGTTTGTTGGCTTGTTGTCTTGTTGGTTTGTTAGTTTGTTGGCTTTTTGGTTACTTGGTTTGCTGGTTTGTTGGTTTGTTGGCTTGTTGGTTTCTTGGCTTGTTGGTTTGTTGGTTTGTTGGTTTGTTGGCTTGTTGGCTTGTTGGTTTGTTGGTTTGTTGGTTTGTTGGTTTGTTGGTTTGTTGGTTTGTTGGCTTGTTGGTTTGTTGGTTGGTTGGCTTGTTGGCTTGTTGGTTTATTGGTTTGTTGGCTTGTTGGTTTGTTGGTTTGTTGGTTTGTTGGCTTGTTGGCTTGTTGGTTTGTTGGTTTGTTGGCTTGTTGGTTTGTTGGTTTGTTGGCTTGTTGGCTTGTTGCTTTGTTGGTTTGTTGGTTTGTTGGCTTGTTGGCTTGTTGGTTTGTTAGTTTGTTGGCTTTTTGGTAACTTGGTTTGTTGGTTTGTTGGTTTGTTGGCTTGTTGGTTTGTTGGCTTGTTGGTTTGTTGGTTTGTTGGTTTGTTGGCTTGTTGGCTTGTTGGTTTGTTGGTTTGTTGGTTTGTTGGTTTGTTAGTTTGTTGGTTTTTTGGTTTGTTGGTTTGTTGGTTTGTTGGCTTGTTGGTTTGTTGGTTTGTTGGCTTTTTAGCTTGTTGGTTTGTTGGTTTGTTGGCTAGTTGGTTACTTAGTTTGTTGGTTTGTTGGTTTGTTGGCTTGTTGGCTTGTTGGTTTGTTGGCTTGTTGGCTTGTTGGTTTGTTGGTTTGTTAGCTTGTTGGTTTGTTGGTTTGTTGGCTTGTTGGCTTGTTGCTTTGTTGGTTTGTTGGTTTGTTTGCTTGTTGGCTTGTTGGTTTGTTAGTTTGTTGGCTTTTTGGTTACTTGGTTTGTTGGTTTGTTGGTTTGTTGGCTTGTTGGTTTGTTGGCTTGTTGGTTTGTTGGTTTGTTGGTTTGTTGGCTTGTTGGCTTGTTGGTTTGTTGGTTTGTTGGTTTGTTGGTATGTTGGTTTGCTGGTTTTTTGGTTTGTTGGTTTGTTGGTTTGTTGGCTTGTTGGTTTGTTGGTTTGTTGGCTTGTTGGCTTATTGGTTTGTTGGTTTGTTGGTTTGTTGGCTTGTTGGTTACTTAGTTTCTTGATTTGTTGGTTTGTTGGTATGTTGGCTTGTTGGCTTGTTGGTTTGTTGGTTTGTTGGCTTATTGGCTTGTTGTTTTGTTGGTTTGTTGGTTTGTTGGCTTGTTGGCTTGTTGGCTTGTTAGTTTGTTGGCTTTTTGGTTACTTGGTTTGTTGGTTTGTTGGCTTGTTGGTTTGTTGGCTTGTTGGTTTGTGGGTTTGTTGGTTTGTTGGCTTGTTGGCTTGTTGGTTTGTTGGTTTGTTAGCTTGTTGGTTGGTTGGTCTGTTGGTTTGTTGGCTTGTTGGCTTGTTGGTTTGTTGGTTTTTTGGTTTGTTGGTTTGTTGGTTTGTTGGTTTGTTGGTTTGTTGGTTTATTTGTTTGGTTTGTTGGTTTGTTGGTTTGTTGGTTTGTTGGTTTGTTGGCTTGTTGGTTTGTTGGTTTGTTGGTTTTTCGGTTTGTTGGGTTGTTGGTTTGTTGGTTTGTTGGTTTGTTGGTTTATTTGTGTGCTGGTTTATTGGCTTGTTGGTTTGTTGGTTTGTTGGTTTGTTGGATTGTTGGTTTGTTGGTTTGTTGGCTTGTTGGCTTGTTGGTTTGTTGGTTTGTTGGCTTGTTGTTTACTTAGTTTTTTGGATTGTTGGCATGTTGGTTTGTTTGTTTGTTGGTTTGTTGGCTTGTTGGTTTGTTGGCTTGTTGACTTGTTGGTTTGTTGGTTTGTTGGTTTGTTGGTTTGTTGGTTTGTTGGCTTGTTGGTTTGTTGGTTTGTTGGCTTGTTGGTTTGTTAGTTTGTTGGTTTGTTGGTTTGTTGGTTTGTTGGTTTGTTGGTTTGTTGGTTTATTTGTTTGTTGGTTTGTTGGCTTGTTGGTTTGTTGGTTTGCTGGTTTGTTGGCTTGTTGGCTTGTTGGTTTGTTGGTTTGTTGGCTTGTTGGCTTGTTGGCTTGTTGGTTTGTTGGTTTGTTGGTTTGTTGGTTTGTTGGCTTGTTGGTTTGTTGGTTTGTTGGTTTATTGGCTTGTTGGTTTGTTGGCTTGTTGGTTTGTTGGTTTGTTGGCTTGTTGGTTACTTAGTTTGTTGGTTTGTTGGCATGTTGGTTTGTTTGTTTGTTGGTTTGTTGGCTTCTTGGTTTGTTGGTTTGTTGGCTTGTTGGCTTGTCGGTTTGTTGGTTTGTTGGTTTGTTGGCTTGTTGGTTTGTTGGTTTGTTGGCTTGTTGGTTTGTTAGTTTGTTGGTTTGTTGGTTTGTTGGTTTGTTGGTTTGTTGGTTTATTTATTTGTTGGCTTGTTGGTTTGTTGGTTTGTTGGTTTGTTGGCTTGTTGGCTTGTTGGTTTGTTGGTTTGTTGGCTTGTTGGTTTGTTGGTTTGTTGGCTTTTTGGCTTGTTGCTTTGTTGGTTTGTTGGTTTGTTGGCTTGTTGGCTTGTTGGTTTGTTAGTTTGTTGGCTTTTTGGTTACTTGGTTTGTTGGTTTGTTGGTTTGTTGGCTTGTTGGTTTGTTGGCTTGTTGGTTTGTTGGTTTGTTGGTTTGTTGGCTGGTTGGCTTGTTGGTTTGTTGGTTTGTTGGTTTGTTGGTTTGTTGGTTTGTTGGTTTTTTGGTTTGTTGGTTTGTTGGTTTGTTGGCTTGTTGGTTTGTTGGTTTGTTGGCTTGTTGCCTTGTTGGTTCATTGGTTTGTTGGCTTGTTGGTTTCTTAGTTTGTTGGTTTGTTGGTTTGTTGGTTTGTTCGTTTGTTGGTTTGTTGGTTTTTTGGCTTGTTGGCTTGTTGGTTTGTTGGTTTGTTGGGTTGTTGGCTTTTTGTTTTGTTGGTTTGTTGGCTTGTTGGCTTGTTGGTTTGTTAGTTTGTTGGCTTTTTGGTTACTTGGTTTGTTGGTTTGTTGGCTTGTTGGTTTGTTGGCTTGTTGGTTTGTTGGTTTGTTGGTTTGTTGGCTTGTTGGCTTGTTGGTTTGTTGGTTTGTTAGCTTGTTGGTTGGTTGGTCTGTTGGTTTGTTGGCTTGTTGGCTTGTTGGTTTGGTGGTTTGTTGGCTTGTTGGTTTGTTGGTTTGTTGGCTTGTTGGCTTGTTGCTTTGTTCGTTTGATGGTTTGTTGGTTTGTTGGTTTTTTGGTTTGTTGGTTTGTTGGTTTGTTGGCTTGTTGGCTTGTTGGTTTGTTGGTTTGTTGGCTTGTTGGTTTGTTAGTTTGTTGGTTTGTTGGCTTGTTGGCTTGTTGGTTTGTTGGTTTTTTGGTTTGTTGGTTTGTTGCTTTGTTGGTTTGTTGGTTTGTTGGTTTGTTGGTTTATTTGTTTGTTGGTTTGTTGGTTTGTTGGTTTGTTAGCTTGTTGGTTTGTCGGTTTGTTGGCTTGTTTTTTTGTTAGTTTGTTGGTTTGTTGGTTTGTTGGTTTGTTGGTTTGTTGGTTTGTTGGTTTGTTGGTTTATTTGTTTGTTGGCTTGTTGGTTTGTTGGTTTGTTGGCTTGTTGGCTTGTTGGTTTGTTGGCTTGTTGGCTTGTTGGTTTGTTGGTTTGTTGGCTTATTGGCTTGTTGCTTTGTTGGTTTGTTGGTTTGTTGGCTTGTTGGCTTGTTGGTTTGTTAGTTTGTTGCCTTTTTGGTTACTTGGTTTGTTGGTTTGTTGGCTTGTTGGTTTGTTGGCTTGTTGGTTTGTTGGCTTGTTGGTTTGTTGGTTTGTTGGTTTGTTGGCTGGTTGGCTTGTTGGTTTGTTGGTTTGTTGGTTTGTTGGTTTGTTGGTTTGTTGGTTTGTTGGTTTGTTGGTTTTTTGGTTTGCTGGTTTGTTTGTTTGTTGGCTTGTTGGTTTATTGGTTTGTTAGCTTGTTGGCTTGTTGGTTTGTTGGTTTGTTGGCTTGTTGGTTACTTAGTTTGTTGGTTTGTTGGTTTGTTGGTTTGTTCGTTTGTTGGTTTGTTGGTTTGTTGGCTTGTTGGCTTGTTAGTTTGTTGGCTTTTTGGTTACTTGGTTTGTTGGTTTGTTGGCTTGTTGGTTTGTTGGTTTGTTGGCTTGTGGGCTTGTTGGTTTGTTGGTTTGTTGGCTTGTTGGTTTGTTAGTTTGTTGGTTTGTTGGTTTGTTCGTTTGTTGGCTTGTTGGTTTGTCGGTTTGTTGGCTTGTTGGTTTGTCGGTTCGTTGGCTTGTTGGTTTGTTAGTTTGTTGGTTTGTTGGTTTGTTGGTTTGTTGGTTTGTTGGTTTTTTGGTTTGTTGGTTTGTTGGTTTGTTGGTTTATTTGTTTGTTGGCTTGTTGGTTTGTTGGTTTGTTGGTTTGTTGGCTTGTTGGCTTGTTGGTTTGTTGGCTTGTTGGCTTGTTGGTTTGTTGGTTTGTTGGCTTATTGGCTTGTTGCTTTGTTGGTTTGTTGGTTTGTTGGCTTGTTGGCTTGTTGGTTTGTTAGTTTGTTGCCTTTTTGGTTACTTGGTTTGTTGGTTTGTTGGTTTGTTGGCTTGTTGGCTTGTTGGTTTGTTGGCTTGTTGGTTTGTTGGTTTGTTGGCTGGTTGGCTTGTTGGTTTGTTGGTTTGTTGGTTTGTTGGTTTGTTGGTTTGTTGGTTTGTTGGTTTTTTGGTTTGCTGGTTTGATTGTTTGTTGGCTTGCTGGTTTATTGGTTTGTTGGCTTGTTGGCTTGTTGGTTTGTTGGTTTGTTGGCTTGTTGGTTACTTAGTTTGTTGGTTTGTTGGTTTGTTGGTTTGTTCGTTTGTTGGTTTGTTGGTTTGTTGGACATATTGGCTTGTTAGTTTGTTGGCTTTTTGGTTACTTGGTTTGTTGGTTTGTTATCTTGTTGGTTTGTTGGTTTTTTGGTTTGTTGGTTTGTTGGTTTGTTGGCTTGTTAGCTTGTTGGTTTGTTGGTTTGTTGGCTTGTTGGTTTGTTAATTTGTTGGTTTGTTGGCTTGTTGGCTTGTTGGTTTGTTGGTTTTTTGGTTTGTTGGTTTGTTGCTTTGTTGGTTTGTTGGTTTGTTGGTTTGTTGGTTTATTTGTTTGTTGGTTTGTTGGTTTGTTGGTTTGTTGGCTTGTTGGTTTGTCGGTTTGTTGGCTTGTTGGTTTGTTAGTTTGTTGTTTTGTTGGTTTGTTGGTTTGTTGGTTTGTTGGTTTGTTGGTTTATTTGTTTGTTGGCTTGTTGGTTTGTTGGTTTGTTGGTTTGTTGGCTTGTTGGCTTGTTGGTTTGTTGGCTTGTTGGCTTGTTGGTTTGTTGGTTTGTTGGCTTATTGGCTTGTTGCTTTGTTGGTTTGTTGGGTTGTTGGCTTGTTGGTTTGTTAGTTTGTTGCCTTTTTGGTTACTTGGTTTGTTGGTTTGTTGGCTTGTTGGTTTGTTGGCTTGTTGGTTTGTTGGTTTGTTGGTTTGTTGGCTGGTTGGCTTGTTGGTTTGTTGGTTTGTTGGTTTGTTGGTTTGTTGGTTTGTTGGTTTGTTGGTTTATTGGTTTGTTGGTTTTTTGGTTTGCTGGTTTGTTGGTTTGTTGGCTTGTTGGTTTATTGGTTTGTTGGCTTGTTGGCTTGTTGGTTTGTTGGTTTGTTGGCTTGTTGGTTACTTAGTTTGTTGGTTTGTTGGGTTGTTGGCTTGTTGGTTTGTTGGTTTGTTGGTTTGTTGGTTTGTTGGTTTGTTGGCTTGTTGGCTTGTTGGTTTGTTGGTTTGTTGGCTTGTTGGTTTGTTGGTTTGTGGGCTTGTTGGCTTGTTGCTTTGTTGGTTTGTTGGTTTGTTAGCTTGTTGGCTTGTTGGTTTGTTAGTTTGTTGGCTTTTTGGTTACTTGGTTTGTTGGTTTGTTGGTTTGTTGGCTTGTTGGTTTGTTGGCTTGTTGGTTTGTTGGTTTGTTGGTTTGTTGGCTTGTTGGCTTGTTGGTTTGTTGGTTTGTTGGTTTGTTGGTTTGTTGGTCTGTTGGTTTTTTGGTTTGTTGGTTTGTTAATTTGTTGGCTTTTTGGTTACTTAGTTTGTTGTTTTGTTTGCTTGTTGGTTTGTTGGCTTGTTGGTTTGTTGGTTTGTTGGTTTGTTGGCTTGTTGGCTTGTTGGTTTGTTGGTTTGTTAGCTTGTTGGTTGGTTGGTCTGTTGGTTTGTTGGCTTGTTGGCTTGTTGGCTTGTTGGTTTGTTGGTTTGTTGGCTTGTTGGTTTGTTGGTTTGTTGGCTTGTTGGCTTGTTGCTTTGTTCGTTTGATGGTTTGTTGGTTTGTTCGTTTTTTGGTTTGTTGGTTTGTTGGTTTGTTGGCTTGTTGGTTTGTTGGTTTGTTGGTTTGTTGGCTTGTTGGCTTGTTGGTTTATTGGTTTTTTGGTTTGTTGGTTTGTTGGTATGTTGGTTTGTTGGTGTGTTGGTTTATTTGTGTGTTGGTTTGTTGGCTTGTTGGTTTGTTGGTTTGTTGGTTTGTGGGCTTGTTGGTTTGTTGGTTTGTTGGCTTGTTGGCTTGTTGGTTTGTTGGTTTGTTGGCTTGATGGTTACTTAGTTTGTTGGTTTGTTGGCATGTTAGTTTGTTTGTTTGTTGGCTTGTTGGTTTGCTGGTTTGTTGGCTTGTTGGCTTGTTGGTTTGTTGGTTTGTTGGCTTGTTGGCTTGTTGGCTTGTTGGTTTGTTGGTTTGTTGGTTTGTTGGTTTGTTGGTTTGTTGGTTTGTTGGTTTGTTGGTTTGTTGGTTTGTTGGTTTGTTGGCTTATTGGTTTGTTGGTTTGTTGGTTTGTTGGTTTGTTGGCTTGTTGGTTACTTAGTTTATTGGTTTGTTGGCATGTTGGTTTGTTTGTTTGTTGGTTTGTTGGCTTCTTGGTTTGTTGGTTTGTTGGTTTGTGGGCTTGTTGGTTTGTTGGTTTGTTGGCTTGTTGGCTTGTTGGTTTGTTGGTTTGTTGGCTTGATGGTTACTTAGTTTGTTGGTTTGTTGGCATGCTAGTTTGTTTGTTTGTTGGCTTGTTGGTTTGCTGGTTTGTTGGTTTGTTGGCTTGTTGGCTTGTTGGTTTGTTGGTTTGTTGGTTTGTTGTTTTGTTGGTTTATTGGTTTGTTGGTTTATTTGTTTGTTGGCTTGTTGGTTTGTTGGTTTGTTGGTTTGTTGGCTTGTTGGCTTGTTGGTTTGTTGGTTTGTTGGCTTGTTGGTTTGTTGGTTTGTTGGCTTGTTGGCTTGTTGCTTTGTTGGTTTGTTTATTTGTTGGCTTGTTGGCTTGTTGGTTTGTTAGTTTGTTGGCTTTTTGGTTTGTTGGTTTGTTGGTTTGTTGGCTTGTTGGTTTGTTGGCTTGTTGGTTTGTTGGTTTGTTGGTTTGTTGGTTTGTTGGCTGGTTGGTTTGTTGGTTTGTTGGTTTGTTGGTTTTTTGGTTTGTTCGTTTGTTGGTTTGTTGGCTTGTTGGTTTGTTGGTTTGTTGGCTTGTTGCCTTGTTGGTTTATTGGTTTGTTGGCTTGTTGGTTACTTAGTTTGTTGGTTTGTTGGTTTGTTGGCTTTTTGTTTTTTTTGGTTTGTTGGCTTGTTGGCTTGTTGGTTTGTTAGTTTGTTGGCTTTTTGGTTACTTGGTTTGTTGGTTTGTTGGCTTGTTGGTTTGTTGGCTTGTTGGTTTGTTGGTTTGTTGGTTTGTTGGCTTGTTGGCTTGTTGGTTTGTTGGTTTGTTAGCTTGTTGGTTGGTTGGTCTGTTGGTTTGTTGGCTTGTTGGCTTGTTGGTTTGGTGGTTTGTTGGCTTGTTGGTTTGTTGGTTTGTTGGCTTGTTGGCTTGTTGCTTTGTTCGTTTGATGGTTTGTTGGTTTGTTGGTTTTTTGGTTTGTTGGTTTGTTGGTTTGTTGGCTTGTTGGCTTGTTGGTTTTTTGGTTTGTTGGCTTGTTGGTTTGTTAGTTTGTTGGTTTGTTGGCTTGTTGGCTTGTTGGTTTGTTGGTTTTTTGGTTTGTTGGTTTGTTGCTTTGTTGGTTTGTTGGTTTGTTGGTTTGTTGGTTTATTTGTTTGTTGGTTTGTTGGTTTGTTGGTTTGTTGGCTTGTTGGTTTGTCGGTTTGTTGGCTTGTTGGTTTGTTAGGTTGTTGGTTTGTTGGTTTGTTGGTTTGTTGGTTTGTTGGTTTGTTGGTTTGTTGGTTTGTTGGTTTATTTGTTTGTTGGTTTGTTGGTTTGTTGGTTTGTTGGCTTCTTGGCTTGTTGGTTTGTTGGTTTGTTGGCTTGTTGCTTTGTTTGTTTGTTGGCTTATTGGCTTGTTGCTTTGTTGGTTTGTTGGTTTGTTGGCTTGTTGGCTTGTTGGTTTGTTAGTTTGTTGCCTTTTTGGTTACTTGGTTTGTTGGTTTGTTGGTTTGTTGGCTTGTTGGTTTGTTGGCTTGTTGGTTTGTTGGTTTGTTGGTTTGTTGGCTGGTTGGCTTGTTGGTTTATTGGTTTGTTGGTTTGTTGGTTTGTTGGTTTGTTGGTTTGTTGGTTTGTTGGTTTGTTGGTTTGTTGGTTTTTTGGTTTGCTGGTTTGTTGGTTTGTTGGCTTGTTGGTTTATTGGTTTGTTGGCTTGTTGGCTTGTTGGTTTGTTGGTTTGTTGGCTTGTTGGTTACTTAGTTTGTTGGTTTGTTGGGTTGTTGGCTTGTTGGTTTGTTGGTTTGTTGGTTTGTTGGTTTGTTGGCTTGTTGGCTTGTTGCTTTGTTGGTTTGTTGGTTTGTTGGCTTGTTGGCTTGTTGGTTTGTTAGTTTGTTGGCTTTTTGGTTACTTGGTTTGTTGGTTTGTTGGTTTGTTGGCTTGTTGGTTTGTTGGCTTGTTGGTTTGTTGGTTTGTTGGTTTGTTGGCTTGTTGGCTTGTTGGCTTGTTGGTTTGTTGGTTTGTTGGTTTGTTGGTTTTTTGGTTTGTTGGCTTGTTAGTTTGTTGGCTTTTTGGTTACTTGGTTTGTCGTTTTGTTTGCTTGTTGGTTTGTTGGCTTGTTGGTTTGTTGGTTTGTTGGTTTGTTGGCTTGTTGGCTTGTTGGTTTGTTGGTTTGTTAGCTTGTTGGTTGGTTGGTCTGTTGGTTTGTTGGCTTGTTGGCTTGTTGGTTTGTTGGTTTGTTGGCTTGTTGGTTTGTTGGTTTGTTGGCTTGTTGGCTTGTTGCTTTGTTCGTTTGATGGTTTGTTGGTTTGTTTGTTTTTTGGTTTGTTGGTTTGTTGGTTTGTTGGCTTGTTGGCTTGTTGGTTTGTTGGTTTGTTGGCTTGTTGGCTTGTTGGTTTGTTGGTTTTTTGGTTTGTTGGTTTGTTGGTTTGTTGGTTTGTTGGTTTATTTGTTTGTTGGTTTGTTGGTTTGTTGGTTTGTTGGTTTGTTGGTTTGTTGGCTTGTTGGTTTGTTGGTTTGTTGGTTTTTTGGTTTGTTGGTTTGTTGGTTTGTTGGTTTGTTGGTGTGTTGGTTTATTTGTGTGTTGGTTTGTTGGCTTGTTGGTTTGTTGGTTTGTTGGTTTGTGGGCTTCTTGGTTTGTCGGTTTGTTGGCTTGTTGGCTTGTTGGTTTGTTGGTTTGTTGGTTTGTTGGCTTGATGGTTACTTAGTTTGTTGGTTTGTTGGCATGTTAGTTTGTTTGTTTATTGGCTTGTTGGTTCGCTGGTTTGTTGGCTTGTTGGCTTGTTGGTTTGTTGGTTTGTTGGCTTGTTGGCTTGTTGGTTTGTTGGTTTGTTGGTTTGTTGGTTTGTTGGTTTGTTGGTTTGTTGGTTTGTTGGTTTGTTGGTTTGTTGGCTTGTTGGTTTGTTGGTTTGTTGGCTTGTTGGCTTATTGGTTTGTTGGTTTGTTGGCTTGTTGGTTACTTAGTTTATTGGTTTGTTGGCATGTTGGTTTGTTTGTTTGTTGGTTTGTTGGCTTCTTGGTTTGTTGGTTTGTTGGCTTGTTGGCTTGTTGGTTTGTTGGTTTGTTGGTTTGTTGGCTTGTTGGTTTGTTGGTTTGTTGGCTTGTTGGTTTGTTAGTTTGTTGGTTTGTTGGTTTGTTGGTTTGTTGGTTTGTTGGTTTGTTGGTTTATTTGTTTATTGGCTTGTTGGTTTGTTGGTTTGTTGGTTTGTTGGCTTGTTGGCTTGTTGGTTTGTTGGTTTGTTGGCTTGTTGGTTTGTTGGTTTGTTGGCTGTTGGCTTGTTGCTTTGTTGGTTTGTTGGTTTGTTGGCTTGTTGGCTTTTTGGTTACTTTATTTGTTGGTTTGTTGGTTTGTTGGCTTGTTGGTTTGTTGGCTTGTTGGTTTGTTGGTTTGTTGGTTTGTTGGCTGGTTGGCTTGTTGGTTTGTTGGTTTGTTGGTTTGTTGGTTTGTTGGTTTGTTGGTTTTTTGGTTTGTTGGTTTGTTGGTTTGTTGGTTTGTTGGCTTGTTGGTTTGTTGGTTTGTTGGCTTGTTGCCTTGTTGGCTTGTTGGTTTGTTAGTTTGTTGCCTTTTTGGTTACTTGGTTTGTTGGTTTGTTGGTTTGTTGGCTTGTTGGTTTGTTGGCTTGTTGGTTTGTTGGTTTGTTGGTTTGTTGGCTGGTTGGCTTGTTGGTTTATTGGTTTGTTGGTTTGTTGGTTTGTTGGTTTGTTGGTTTGTTGGTTTGTTGGTTTGTTGGTTTTTTGGTTTGCTGGTTTGTTGGTTTGTTGGCTTGTTGGTTTATTGGTTTGTAGGCTTGTTGGCTTGTTGGTTTGTTGGTTTGTTGGCTTGTTGGTTACTTAGTTTGTTGGTTTGTTGGGTTGTTGGCTTGTTGGTTTGTTGGTTTGTTGGTTTGTTGGTTTGTTGGTTTGTTGGCTTGTTGGCTTGTTGGTTTGTTGGTTTGTTGGCTTGTTGGTTTGTTGGTTTGTTGGCTTGTTGGCTTGTTGCTTTGTTGGTTTGTTGGTTTGTTGGCTTGTTGGCTTGTTGGTTTGTTAGTTTGTTGGCTTTTTGGTTACTTGGTTTGTTGGTTTGTTGGTTTGTTGGCTTGTTGGTTTGTTGGCTTGTTGGCTTGTTGGCTTGTTGGTTTGTTGGTTTGTTGGTTTGTTGGTTTTTTGGTTTGTTGGTTTGTTAGTTTGTTGGCTTTTTGGTTACTTGGTTTGTCGTTTTGTTTGCTTGTTGGTTTGTTGGCTTGTTGGTTTGTTGGTTTGTTGGTTTGTTGGCTTGTTGGCTTGTTGGTTTGTTGGTTTGTTAGCTTGTTGGTTGGTTGGTCTGTTGGTTTGTTGGCTTGTTGGCTTGTTGGTTTGTTGGTTTGTTGGCTTGTTGGTTTGTTAGTTTGTTGGCTTGTTGGCTTGTTGCTTTGTTCGTTTGATGGTTTGTTGGTTTGTTTGTTTTTTGGTTTGTTGGTTTGTTGGTTTGTTGGCTTGTTGGCTTGTTGGTTTGTTGGTTTGTTGGCTTGTTGGCTTGTTGGTTTGTTGGTTTTTTGGTTTGTTGGTTTGTTGGTTTGTTGGTTTGTTGGTTTATTTGTTTGTTGGTTTGTTGGTTTGTTGGTTTGTTGGTTTGTTGGTTTGTTGGCTTGTTGGTTTGTTGGTTTGTTGGTTCTTTGGTTTGTTGGTTTGTTGGTTTGTTGGTTTGTTGGTGTGTTGGTTTATTTGTGTGTTGGTTTGTTGGCTTGTTGGTTTGTTGGTTTGTTGGTTTGTGGGCTTCTTGGTTTGTTGGTTTGTTGGCTTGTTGGCTTGTTGGTTTGTTGGTTTGTTGGTTTGTTGGCTTGATGGTTACTTAGTTTGTTGGTTTGTTGGCATGTTAGTTTGTTTGTTTGTTGGCTTGTTGGTTTGCTGGTTTGTTGGCTTGTTGGCTTGTTGGTTTGTTGGTTTGTTGGCTTGTTGGCTTGTTGGTTTGTTGGTTTGTTGGTTTGTTGGTTTGTTGGTTTGTTGGTTTGTTGGTTTGTTGGTTTGTTGGTTTGTTGGTTTGTTGGTTTGTTGGCTTGTTGGTTTGTTGGTTTGTTGGCTTGTTGGCTTATTGGTTTGTTGGTTTGTTGGCTTGTTGGTTACTTAGTTTATTGGTTTGTTGGCATGTTGGTTTGTTTGTTTGTTGGTTTGTTGGCTTCTTGGTTTGTTGGTTTGTTGGCTTGTTGGCTTGTTGGTTTGTTGGTTTGTTGGTTTGTTGGCTTGTTGGTTTGTTGGTTTGTTGGCTTGTTGGTTTGTTAGTTTGTTGGTTTGTTGGTTTGTTGGTTTGTTGGTTTGTTGGTTTGTTGGTTTATTTGTTTATTGGCTTGTTGGTTTGTTGGTTTGTTGGTTTGTTGGCTTGTTGGCTTGTTGGTTTGTTGGTTTGTTGGCTTGTTGGTTTGTTGGTTTGTTGGCTTGTTGGCTTGTTGCTTTTTTGGTTTGTTGGTTTGTTGGCTTGTTGGCTTTTTGGTTACTTGGTTTGTTGGTTTGTTGGTTTGTTGGCTTGTTGGTTTGTTGGCTTGTTGGTTTGTTGGTTTGTTGGTTTGTTGGCTGGTTGGCTTGTTGGTTTGTTGGTTTGTTGGTTTGTTGGTTTGTTGGTTTGTTGGTTTTTTGGTTTGTTGGTTTGTTGGTTTGTTGGTTTGTTGGCTTGTTGGTTTGTTGGTTTGTTGGCTTGTTGCCTTGTTGGTTTATTGGTTTGTTGGCTTGTTTATTACTTAGTTTGTTGGTTTGTTGGTTTGTTGGCTTGTTGGTTTGTTGGTTTGTTGGTTTGTTGGCTTGTTGGCTTGTTGGTTTGTTAGTTTGTTGGCTTGTTGGTTTGTTGGTTTGTTGGCTTGTTGGCTTTTTGCTTTGTTGGTTTGTTGGTTTGTTGGCTTGTTGGCTTGTTGGTTTGTCAGTTTGTTGCCTTTTTGGTTACTTGGTTTGCTGGTTTGTTGGTTTGTTGGCTTGTTGGTTTGTTGGCTTGTTGGTTTGTTGGTTTGTTGGTTTGTTGGCTTGTTGGCTTGTTGGCTTGTTGGTTTGTTGGTTTGTTGGTTTGTTGGTTTGTTGGTTTTTTGGTTTGTTGGTTTGTTGGTTTGTTGGCTTGTTGGTTTGTTGGTTTGTTGGCTTGTTGGCTTGTTGGTTTGTTGGTTTGTTGGCTTGTTGGTTACTTAGTTTGTTGGTTTGTTGGTTTGTTAGTTTGTTGGCTTGTTGGCTTGTTGGTTTGTTGGTTTGTTGGTTTGTTGGTTTTTTGGTTTGTTGGTTTGTTGGTTTATTGTTTTGTTGGTTTGTTGGTTTGTTGGCTTGTTGGCTTGTTGGTTTGTTAGTTTGTTGGCTTTTTGGTTACTTGGTTTGTTTGTTTGTTGGCTTGTTGGTTTGTTGGCTTGTTGGTTGTTGGTTTATTGGTTTGTTGGCTTGTTGGCTTGTTGGTTTGTTGGTTTGTTAGCTTGTTGGTTGGTTGGTCTGTTGGTTTGTCGGCTTGTTGGCTTGTTGGTTTGGTGGTTTGTTGGCTTGTTGGTTTGTTGGTTTGTTGGATTGTTGGCTTGTTGCTTTGTTCGTTTGATGGTTTGTTGGTTTGTTGGTTTTTTGGTTTGTTGGTTTGTTGGTTTGTTGGCTTGTTGGCTTGTTGGTTTGTTGGTTTGTTGGCTTGTTGGTTTGTTAGTTTGTTGGTTTGTTGGCTTGTTGGCTTGTTTGTTTGTTGGTTTTTTGGTTTGTTGGTTTGTTGCTTTGTTGGTTTGTTGGTTTGTTGGTTTGTTGGTTTATTTGTTTGTTGGTTTGTAGGTTTGTTGGCTTGTTGGTTTGTCGGTTTGTCGGCTTGTTGGTTTGTTAGTTTGTTGGTTTGTTGGTTTGTTGGTTTGTTGGTTTGTTGGTTTGTTGGTTTGTTGGTTTATTTGTTTGTTGGCTTGTAGGTTTGTTGGCTTGTTGGTTTGTTGGCTTGTTGGTTTGTTGGTTTGTTAGTTTTTTGGTTTGCTGGCTTGTTGGTTTGTTGGTTTGTTGGCTTGTTGGCGTGTTGGTTTGTTGGTTTGTTGGCTTGTTGGCTTGTTGGTTTGTTAGTATGTTGGTTTGTTGGTTTGATGGTTTGTTGGTTAATTGGTTTATTTGTTTGTTGGCTTGTTGGTTTGTTGGTTTGTTGGTTTGTTGGCTTGTTGGTTTGTTGGTTTGTTGGCTTGTTGGCTTGTTGCTTTGTTGGTTTGTTCGTTTGTTGGCTTGTTGGCTTGTTGGTTTGTTAGTTTGTTGGATTGTTGGCTTGTTGCTTTGTTCATTTGATGGTTTGTTGGTTTGTTGGTTTTTTGGTTTGTTGGTTTGTTGGTTTGTTGGCTTGTTGGCTTGTTGGTTTGTTGGTTTGTTGGCTTGTTGGTTTGTTAGTTTGTTGGTTTGTTGGCTTGTTGGCTTGTTTGTTTGTTGGTTTTTTGGTTTGTTGGTTTGTTGCTTTGTTGGTTTGTTGGTTTGTTGGTTTGTTGGTTTATTTGTTTGTTGGTTTGTAGGTTTGTTGGCTTGTTGGTTTGTCGGTTTGTTGGCTTGTTGGTTTGTTAGTTTGTTGGTTTGTTGGTTTGTTGGTTTGTTGGTTTGTTGGTTTGTTGGTTTGTTGGTTTATTTGTTTGTTGGCTTGTTGGTTTGTTGGTTTGTTGGTTTGTTGGCTTCATGGCTTGTTGGTTTGTTGGTTTGTTGGCTTGTTGATTTGTTGGTTTGTTGGCTTGTTGGCTTGTTGCTTTGTTGGTTTGTTGGTTTGTTGGCTTGTTGGCTTGTTGGTTTGTTAGTTTGTTGGCTTTTTGGTTACTTTGTTTGTTGGTTTGTTGGTTTGTTGGCTTGTTGGTTTGTTGGTTTGTTGGTTTGTTAGCTGGTTGGCTTGTTGGTTTGTTGGTTTGTTGGTTTGTTGGTTTGTTGGTTTGTTGGTTTGTTGGTTTGTTGGTTTTTTGGTTTGATGGTTTGTTGGTTTGTTGGCTTGTTGGTTTGTTGGTTTTTTGGCTTGTTGGCTTGTTGGTTTGTTGGTTTGTTGGCTTGTTGGTTACTTAGTTTGTTGGTTTGTTGGGTTGTTGGCTTGTTGGTTTGTTGGTTTGTTGGTTTGTTGGCTTGTTGGCTTGTTGGTTTGTTGGTTTGTTGGCTTGTTGGCTTGTTGGCTTGTTTGTTTGTTGGTTTTTTGGTTTGTTGGTTTGTTGCTTTGTTGGTTTGTTGGTTTGTTGGTTTGTTGGTTTATTTGTTTGTTGGTTTGTAGGTTTGTTGGCTTGTTGGTTTGTCGGTTTGTCGGCTTGTTGGTTTGTTAGTTTGTTGGTTTGTTGGTTTGTTGGTTTGTTGGTTTGTTGGTTTGTTGGTTTGTTGGTTTATTTGTTTGTTGGCTTGTCGGTTTGTTGGTTTGTTGGTTTGTTGGCTTGATGGCTTGTTGGTTTGTTGGTTTGTTGGCTTGTTGGCTTGTTGGCTTGTTTGTTTGTTGGTTTTTTGGTTTGTTGGTTTGTTGCTTTGTTGGTTTGTTGGTTTGTTGGTTTGTTGGTTTATTTGTTTGTTGGTTTGTAGGTTTGTTGGCTTGTTGGTTTGTCGGTTTGTCGGCTTGTTGCTTTGTTCGTTTGATGGTTTGTTGGTTTGTTGGTTTTTTGGTTTGTTGGTTTGTTGGTTTGTTGGCTTGTTGGCTTGTTGGTTTGTTGGTTTGTTGGCTTGTTGGTTTGTTAGTTTGTTGGTTTGTTGGCTTGTTGGCTTGTTTGTTTGTTGGTTTTTTGGTTTGTTGGTTTGTTGCTTTGTTGGTTTGTTGGTTTGTTGGTTTGTTGGTTTATTTGTTTGTTGGTTTGTAGGTTTGTTGGCTTGTTGGTTTGTCGGTTTGTCGGCTTGTTGGTTTGTTAGTTTGTTGGTTTGTTGGTTTGTTGGTTTGTTGGTTTGTTGGTTTGTTGGTTTGTTGGTTTATTTGTTTGTTGGCTTGTCGGTTTGTTGGTTTGTTGGTTTGTTGGCTTGATGGCTTGTTGGTTTGTTGGTTTGTTGGCTTGTTGATTTGTTGGTTTGTTGGCTTGTTGGCTTGTTGCTTTGTTGGTTTGTTGGTTTGTTGGCTTGTTGGCTTGTTGGTTTGTTAGTTTGTTGGCTTTTTGGTTACTTTGTTTGTTGGTTTGTTGGTTTGTTGGCTTGTTGGTTTGTTGGCTTGTTGGTTTGTTGGTTTGTTGGTTTGTTAGCTGGTTGGCTTGTTGGTTTGTTGGTTTGTTGGTTTGTTGGTTTGTTGGTTTGTTGGTTTGTTGGTTTGTTGGTTTTTTGGTTTGCTGGTTTGTTGGTTTGTTGGCTTGTTGGTTTGTTGGTTTTTTGGCTTGTTGGCTTGTTGGTTTGTTGGTTTGTTGGCTTGTTGGTTACTTAGTTTGTTGGTTTGTTGGGTTGTTGGCTTGTTGGTTTGTTGGTTTGTTGGTTTGTTGGCTTGTTGGCTTGTTGGTTTGTTGGTTTGTTGGCTTGTTGGTTTGTTGGTTTGTTGGCTTGTTGGCTTGTTGCTTTGTTGGTTTGTTCGTTTGTTGGCTTGTTGGCTTGTTGGTTTGTTAGTTTGTTGGATTGTTGGCTTGTTGCTTTGTTCATTTGATGGTTTGTTGGTTTGTTGGTTTTTTGGTTTGTTGGTTTGTTGGTTTGTTGGCTTGTTGGCTTGTTGGTTTGTTGGTTTGTTGGCTTGTTGGTTTGTTAGTTTGTTGGTTTGTTGGCTTGTTGGCTTGTTTGTTTGTTGGTTTTTTGGTTTGTTGGTTTGTTGCTTTGTTGGTTTGTTGGTTTGTTGGTTTGTTGGTTTATTTGTTTGTTGGTTTGTAGGTTTGTTGGCTTGTTGGTTTGTCGGTTTGTTGGCTTGTTGGTTTGTTAGTTTGTTGGTTTGTTGGTTTGTTGGTTTGTTGGTTTGTTGGTTTGTTGGTTTGTTGGTTTATTTGTTTGTTGGCTTGTTGGTTTGTTGGTTTGTTGGTTTGTTGGCTTCATGGCTTGTTGGTTTGTTGGTTTGTTGGCTTGTTGATTTGTTGGTTTGTTGGCTTGTTGGCTTGTTGCTTTGTTGGTTTGTTGGTTTGTTGGCTTGTTGGCTTGTTGGTTTGTTAGTTTGTTGGCTTTTTGGTTACTTTGTTTGTTGGTTTGTTGGTTTGTTGGCTTGTTGGTTTGTTGGTTTGTTGGTTTGTTAGCTGGTTGGCTTGTTGGTTTGTTGGTTTGTTGGTTTGTTGGTTTGTTGGTTTGTTGGTTTGTTGGTTTGTTGGTTTTTTGGTTTGATGGTTTGTTGGTTTGTTGGCTTGTTGGTTTGTTGGTTTTTTGGCTTGTTGGCTTGTTGGTTTGTTGGTTTGTTGGCTTGTTGGTTACTTAGTTTGTTGGTTTGTTGGGTTGTTGGCTTGTTGGTTTGTTGGTTTGTTGGTTTGTTGGCTTGTTGGCTTGTTGGTTTGTTGGTTTGTTGGCTTGTTGATTTGTTGGTTTGTTGGCTTGTTGGCTTGTTGCTTTGTTGGTTTGTTCGTTTGTTGGCTTGTTGGCTTGTTGGTTTGTTAGTTTGTTGGCTTTTTGGTTACTTGGTTTGTTGGTTTGTTGGTTTGTTGGCTTGTTGGTTTGTTGGTTTGTTGGCTTGTTGGTTTGTTGGTTTGTTGGTTTGTTGGCTTGTTGGCTTGTTGGTTTGTTGGTTTGTTGGTTTGTTGATTTGTTGGTTTGTTGGTTTGTTGGCTTGTTGGTTTGTTGGTTTGTTGGCTTGTTGGCTTGTTGGTTTGTTGGTTTGTTGGCTTGTTGGTTACTTAGTTTGTTGGATTGTTGGCATGTTGGTTTGTTTGTTTGTTGGTTTGTTGGCTTGTTGGTTTGTTGGTTTGTTGGTTTGTGGGCTTGTTGGTTTGTTGGTTTGTTGGCTTGTTGGCTTGTTGGTTTGTTGGTTTGTTGGCTTGTTGGCTACTTAGTTTGTTGGTTTGTTGGCATGTTGGTTTGTTGGTTTGTTGGCTTCTTGGCTTGTTGGTTTGTTGGTTTGTTGGTTTGTTGGTTTGTTGGTTTGTTGGTTTGTTGGTTTGTTGGTTTATTTGTTTGTTGGTTTGTTGGCTTGTTGGTTTGTTGGTTTGTTAGTTTTTTGGTTTGCTGGCTTGTTGGTTTGTTGGTTTGTTGGCTTGTTGGCGTGTTGGTTTGTTGGTTTGTTGGCTTGTTGGCTTGTTGGTTTGTTAGTATGTTGGTTTGTTGGTTTGATGGTTTGTTGGTTAATTGGTTTATTTGTTTGTTGGCTTGTTGGTTTGTTGGTTTGTTGGTTTGTTGGCTTGTTGGCTTGTTGGTTTGTTGGTTTGTTGGCTTGTTGGTTTGTTGGTTTGTTGGCTTGTTGCTTTGTTGGTTTGTTGGCTTGTTGGCTTGTTGGCTTGTTGGCTTGTTGGTTTGTTAGTTTGTTGGCTTTTTGGTTACTTGGTTGGTTGGTTTGTTGGTTTGTTGGCTTGTTGGTTTGTTGGCTTCTTGGTTTGTTGGTTTGTTGGTTTGTTGGTTGGTTGGCTTGTTGGTTTGTTGGTTTGTTGGTTTGTTGGTTTTTTGGTTTGTTGGTTTGTTGGTTTGTTGGCTTGTTGGTTTGTTGGTTTGTTGGCTTGTTGGCTTGTTGGTTTGTTGGTTTGTTGGCTTGTTGGTTACTTAGTTTGTTGGTTTGTTGGTTTGTTGGCTTGTTTGTTTGTTGGTTTGTTGGTTTGTTGGCTTGTTGGCTTGTTGGCTTGTTGGCTTGTTGGTTTGTTGGTTTGTTGGTTTGTTGGTTTGTTGGTTTGTTGGTTTTTTGGTTTGTTGGTTTGTTGGTTTGTTGGCTTGTTGGTTTGTTGGTTTGTTGGCTTGTTGGCTTGTTGGTTTTTTGGTTTGTTGGCTTGTTGGTTACTTAGTTTGTTGGTTTGTTGGTTTGTTGGTTTGTTGGTTTGTTGGTTTGTTGGCTTGTTGGCTTGTTGGTTTGTTGGTTTATTGTCTTGTTGGCTTGTTGTTTTGTTGGTTTGTTGGTTTGTTGGCTTGTTGGCTTGTTGGTTTGTTAGTTTGTTGGCTTTTTGGTTACTTGGTTTGTTGGTTTGTTGGCTTGTTGGTTTGTTGGCTTGTTGGTTTGTTGGTTTGTTGGTTTGTTGGCTTGTTGGCTTGTTGGTTTGTTGGTTTGTTAGCTTGTTGGTTGGTTGGTCTGTTGGTTTGTTGGCTTGTTGGCTTGTTGGTTTGTTGGTTTGTTGGCTTGTTGGCTTGTTGGTTTGTTGGTTTGTTGGCTTGTTGGTTTGTTGGTTTGTTGGCTTGTTGGCTTGTTGCTTTGTTAGTTTGTTGGCTTTTTGGTTACTTGGTTTGTTGGTTTGTTGGTTTGTTGGCTTGTTGGTTTGTTGGCTTGTTGGTTTGTTGGTTTGTTGGTTTGTTGGCTTGTTGGCTTGTTGGTTTGTTGGTTTGTTGGTTTGTTGGTTTGTTGGTTTGTTGGTTTTTTGGTTTGTTGGTTTGTTGGTTTGTTGGCTTGTTGGTTTGTTGGTTTGTTGGCTTGTGGGCTTGTTGGTTTTTTGGTTTGTTGGCTTGTTGGTTACTTAGTTTGTTGGTTTGTTGGTTTGTTGGTTTGTTGGCTTGTTGGCTTGTTGGTTTGTTGGTTTGTTGGTTTGTTGGCTTGTTGGCTTGTTGTTTTGTTGGTTTGTTGGTTTGTTGGCTTGTTGGCTTGTTGGTTTGTTAGTTTGTTGGCTTTTTGGTTACTTGGTTTGTTGGTTTGTTGGCTTGTTGGTTTGTTGGCTTGTTGGTTTGTTGGTTTGTTGGTTTGTTGGCTTGTTGGCTTGTTGGTTTGTTGGTTTGTTAGCTTGTTGGTTGGTTGGTCTGTTGGTTTGTTGGCTTGTTGGCTTGTTGGTTCGTTGGTTTGTTAGCTTGTTGGTTGGTTGGTCTGTTGGTTTGTTGGCTTGTTGGCTTGTTGGCTTGTTGGTTTGTTGGTTTGTTGGCTTGTTGGTTTGTTAGTTTGTTGGTTTGTTGGCTTGTTGGCTTGTTGGTTTGTTGGTTTTTTGGTTTGTTGGTTTGTTGGTTTGTTCGTTTGTTGGTTTGTTGGTTTGTTGGTTTATTTGTTTGTTGGTTTGTTGGTTTGTTGGTTTGTTGGCTTGTTGGCTTGTTGGTTTGTTGGTTTGTTGGCTTGTTGGTTTGTTGGTTTGTTGGCTTGTTGGCTTGTTGCTTTGTTGGTTTGTTGGTTTGTTGGCTTGTTGGCTTGTTGGTTTGTTAGTTTGTTGGCATTTTGGTTACTTGGTTTGTTGGTTTGTTGGCTTGTTGGTTTGTTGGCTTGTTGGTTTGTTGGCTTGTTGGTTTGTTGGTTTGTTGGCTTGTTGGTTTGTTGGTTTGTTAGTTTGTTGGTTTGTTGGTTTGTTGATTTGTTGGTTTGTTGGTTTATTTGTTTGCTGGCTTGTTGGTTTGTTGGTTTGTTGGCTTGTTGGCTTGTTAGTTTGTTGGTTTGTTGGCTTGTTGGTGTGTTGGTTTGTTGGCTTGTTGGCTTGTTGCTTTGTTGGTTTGTTGGTTTGTTGGCTTGTTGGCTTGTTGGTTTGTTAGTTTGTTGGCATTTTGGTTACTTGGTTTGTTGGTTTGTTGGCTTGTTGGTTTGTTGGCTTGTTGGTTTGTTGGTTTGTTGGTTTGTTGACTGGTTGGCATGTTGGTTTGTTGGTTTGTTGGTTTGTTGGTTTGTTGGTTTGTTGGTTTTTGGTTTGTTGGTTTGTTGGTTTGTTGGCTTGTTGGTTTGTTGGTTTGTTGGCTTGTTGGCTTGTTGGTTTGTTGGTTTGTTGGCTTGTTGGTTACTTAGTTTGTTGGTTTGTTGGTTTGTTGGCTTGTTGGCTAGTTGGTTTGTTAGTTTGTTGGCTTTTTGGTTACTTGGTTTGTTGGTTTGTTGGTTTGTTGGCTTGTCGGTTTGTTGGCTTGTTGGTTTGTTGGTTTGTTGGTTTGTTGGCTTGTTGGCTTGTTGGTTTGTTGGTTTGTTGGTTTGTTGGTTTGTTGGTTTGTTGGTTTGTTGGTTTTTTGGTTTGTTGGTTTGCTGGTTTGTTGGCTTGTTGGTTTGTTGGTTTGTTGGCTTGTTGGCTTGTTGGTTTGTTGGTTTGTTGGCTTGTTGGTTACTTAGTTTGTTGGTTTGTTGGTTTGTTGGTTCGTTGGTTTGTTAATTTGTTGGCTTGTTGGCTTGTAGGTTTGTTGGTTTGTTGGCTTGTTGGCTTGTTGTTTTGTTGGTTTGTTGGTTTGTTGGTTTGTTGGTTTGTTGGCTTGTTGGCTTGTTGGTTTTTTAGTTTGTTGGCTTTTTGGTTACTTGGTTTGTTGGTTTGTTGGTTTGTTGGCTTGTCGGTTTGTTGGCTTGTTGGTTTGTTGGTTTGTTGGTTTGTTGGCTTGTTGGCTTGTTGGTTTGTTGGTTTGTTGGTTTGTTGGTTTGTTGGTTTGTTGGTTTGTTGGTTTGTTGGTTTTTTGGTTTGTTGGTTTGCTGGTTTGTTGGCTTGTTGGTTTGTTGGTTTGTTGGCTTGTTGGCTTGTTGGTTTGTTGGTTTGTTGGCTTGTTGGTTACTTAGTTTGTTGGTTTGTTGGTTTGTTGGTTCGTTGGTTTGTTAATTTGTTGGCTTGTTGGCTTGTAGGTTTGTTGGTTTGTTGGCTTGTTGGCTTGTTGTTTTGTTGGTTTGTTGGTTTGTTGGTTTGTTGGTTTGTTGGCTTGTTGGCTTGTTGGTTTGTTGGTTTGTTAGCTTGTTGGTTTGTTGGTCTGTTGGTTTCATGGCTTGTTGGCTTGTTGGTTTGTTGGTTTGTTAGCTTGTTGGTTGGTTGGTCTGTTGGTTTCATGGCTTGTTGGTTTGTTGGCTTGTTGGTTACTTAGTTTGTTGGTTTGTTGGTTTGTTGGTTCGTTGGTTTGTTAATTTGTTGGCTTGTTGGCTTGTAGGTTTGTTGGTTTGTTGGCTTGTTGGCTTGTTGTTTTGTTGGTTTGTTGGTTTGTTGGTTACTTGGTTTGTTGGTTTGTTGGCTTGTTGGTTTGTTTGCTTGTTGGTTTGTTGGTTTGTTGGTTTGTTGGCTTGTTGGCTTGTTGGTTTGTTGGTTTGTTAGCTTGTTGGTTGGTTGGTCTGTTGGTTTCATGGCTTGTTGGCTTGTTGGTTTGTTGGTTTGTTGGCTTGTTGGTTTGTTGGTTTGTTGGCTTGTTGGCTTGTTGCTTTGTTCGTTTGATGGTTTGTTGGTTTGCTGGTTTTTTGGTTTGTTGGTTTGTTGGTTTGTTGGCTTGTTGGTTTGTTGGTTTGTTGGTTTGTTGGTTTGTTGGTTTGTTGGCTTTTTGGCTTGTTGGTTTGTTGGTTTGTTGGTTTTTTGGTTTATTGGTTTGTTGGTTTGTTGGTTTGTTGGTTTGTTGGTTTATTTGTTTGTTGGTTTGTTGGTTTGTTGGTTGGTTGGTTTGTTGGTTTGTTGGTTTGTTGGTTTGTTGGTTTCTTGGTTTGTTGGTTTGTTGGTTTGTTGGTTTGTTGGTTTGTTGGTTTGTTGGTTTGTTGGTTTGTTGGTTTATTTGTGTGTTGGTTTGTTGGCTTGTTGGTTTGTTGGTTTGTTGGCTTGTTGGTTTGTTGGTTTGTTTGCTTGTTGGTTACTTAGTTTGTTGGTTTGTTGGCATGTTGGTTTGTTTGTTTGTTGGTTTGTTGGCTTGTTGGTTTGTTGGTTTGTTGGCTTGTTGGCTTGTTGGTTTGTTAGTTTGTTGGTTTGTTGGCTTGTTGGTTTGTTGGTCTGTTGGCTTGTTAGTTTGTTAGTTTGTTGGTTTGTTGGTTTGTTGGTTTGTTGGTTTGTTGGTTTGTTGGTTTATTTGTTTGTTGGTTTGTTGGCTTGTTGGTTTGTTGGTTTGTTGGTTTGTTGGCTTGTTGGTTTGTTGGTTTGTTGGCTTGTTGGCTTGTTGGTTTGTTGGTTTCTTGGCTTGTTGGCTTGTTGGTTTGTTGGTTTGTTGGTTTGTTGGTTTGTTGGCTTGTTGGTTTGTTGGTTTGTGTGCTTGTTGGTTTGTTGGTTTGTTGGCTTGTTGGCTTGTTGGTTTGTTGGTTTGTTAGCTTGTTGGTTTGTTGGTTTGTTGGCTTGTTGGCTTGTTGCTTTGTTGGTTTGTTGGTTTGTTGGCTTGTTGGCTTGTTGGGTTGTTAGTTTGTTGGCTTTTTGGTTACTTGGTTTGTTGGTTTGTTGGCTTGTTGGTTTGTTGGCTTGTTGGTTTGTTGGTTTGTTGGTTTGTTGGCTTGTTGGCTTGTTGGTTTGTTGGTTTGTTGGTTTGTTGGTTTGTTGGTTTGTTGGTTTTTTGGTTTGTTGGTTTATTTGTTTGTTGGTTTGTTGGCTTGTTGGTTTGTTGGTTTGTTGGTTTGTTGGCTTGCTGGTTTGTTGGTTTGTTGGCTTGTTGGCTTGTTGGTTTGTTGGTTTGTTGGCTGGTTGGCTTGTTGGTTTGTTAGTTTGTTGGTTTTTTGGTTTGTTGGTTTGTTGGTTTGTTGGTTTGTTGGTTTTTGGTTTGTTGGTTTGTTGGTTTGTTGGTTTATTTGTTTGTTGGTTTGTTGGTTTGTTGGCTTGTTTTTTTGTTGGTTTGTTGGCTTGTTGGTTTGTTGGTTTGTTGGCTTGTTGGCTTGTTGCTTTGTTGGTTTGTTGGTTTGTTGTCTTGTTGGCTTGTTGGTTTGTTAGTTTGTTGGCTTTTTGGTTACTTGGTTTGTTGGTTTGTTGGCTTGTTGGTTTGTTGGCTTGTTGGTTTGTTGGTTTTGGTGGTTTGTTGGCTTGTTGGCTTGTTGGTTTGTTGGTTTGTTGGTTTGTTGGTTTGTTGGTTTGTTGGTTTGTTGGTTTGTTGGTTTGTTGGCTTGTTGGTTTGTTGGTTTGTTGGCTTGTTGGCTTGTTGGTTTGTTGGTTTGTTGGCTTGTTGGTTTGTTAGTTTGTTGGTTTGTTGGCTTGTTGGCTTGTTGGTTTGTTGGTTTTTTGGTTTGTTGGTTTGTTGGTTTGTTGGTTTGTTGGTTTATTTGTTTGTTGGTTTGTTGGCTTGTTGGTTTGTTGGTTTGTTGGTTTGTTGGCTTGTTGGTTTGTTGGTTTGTTGGTTTTTTGGTTTATTGGTTTGTTGGTTTGTTGGTTTGTTGGTTTGTTGGTTTGTTGGTTTATTTGTTTGTTGGTTTGTTGGCTTGTTGTTTTGTTGGTTTGTTGGTTTGTTGATTTGTTGGTTTGTTGGTTTATTTGTTTGTTGGCTTGTTGGTTTGTTGGTTTGTTGGCTTGTTGGCTTGTTGGTTTGTTGGTTTGTTGGCTTGTTGGTTTGTTGGTTTGTTGGCTTGTTGGCTTGTTGCTTTGTTGGTTTGTTGGTTTGTTGGCTTGTTGGCTTGTTGGTTTGTTAGTTTGTTGGCTTTTTGGTTACTTGGTTTGTTGGTTTGTTGGCTTGTTGGTTTGTTGGCTTGTTGGTTTGTTGGTTTGTTGGTTTGTTGACTGGTTGGCATGTTGGTTTGTTGGTTTGTTGGTTTGTTGGTTTGTTGGTTTGTTGGTTTTTTGGTTTGTTGGTTTGTTGGTTTGTTGGCTTGTTGGTTTGTTGGTTTGTTGGCTTGTTGGCTTGTTGGTTTGTTGGTTTGTTGGCTTGTTGGTTACTTAGTTTGTTGGTTTGTTGGTTTGTTGGCTTGTTGGCTTGTTGGTTTGTTAGTTTGTTGGCTTTTTGGTTACTTGGTTTGTTGGTTTGTTGGTTTGTTGGCTTGTCGGTTTGTTGGCTTGTTGGTTTGTTGGTTTGTTGGTTTGTTGGCTTGTTGGCTTGTTGGTTTGTTGGTTTGTTGGTTTGTTGGCTTGTTGGTTTGTTGGTTTGTTGGTTTTTTGGTTTGTTGGTTTGCTGGTTTGTTGGCTTGTTGGTTTGTTGGTTTGTTGGCTTGTTGGCTTGTTGGTTTGTTGGTTTGTTGGCTTGTTGGTTACTTAGTTTGTTGGTTTGTTGGTTTGTTGGTTCGTTGGTTTGTTAATTTGTTGGCTTGTTGGCTTGTAGGTTTGTTGGTTTGTTGGCTTGTTGGCTTGTTGTTTTGTTGGTTTGTTGGTTTGTTGGTTTGTTGGTTTGTTGGCTTGTTGGCTTGTTGGTTTGTTAGTTTGTTGGCTTTTTGGTTACTTGGTTTGTTGGTTTGTTGGTTTGTTGGCTTGTCGGTTTGTTGGCTTGTTGGTTTGTTGGTTTGTTGGTTTGTTGGTTTGTTGGCTTGTTGGCTTGTTGGTTTGTTGGTTTGTTGGTTTGTTGGTTTGTTGGTTTGTTGGTTTGTTGGTTTGTTGGTTTTTTGGTTTGTTGGTTTGCTGGTTTGTTGGCTTGTTGGTTTGTTGGTTTGTTGGCTTGTTGGCTTGTTGGTTTGTTGGTTTGTTGGCTTGTTGGTTACTTAGTTTGTTGGTTTGTTGGTTTGTTGGTTCGTTGGTTTGTTAATTTGTTGGCTTGTTGGCTTGTAGGTTTGTTGGTTTGTTGGCTTGTTGGCTTGTTGTTTTGTTGGTTTGTTGGTTTGTTTGTTTGTTGGTTTGTTGGCTTGTTGGCTTGTTGGTTTGTTGGTTTGTTAGCTTGTTGGTTGGTTGGTCTGTTGGTTTCATGGCTTGTTGGCTTGTTGGTTTGTTGGTTTGTTAGCTTGTTGGTTGGTTGGTCTGTTGGTTTCATGGCTTGTTGGTTTGTTGGCTTGTTGGTTACTTAGTTTGTTGGTTTGTTGGTTTGTTGGTTCGTTGGTTTGTTAATTTGTTGGCTTGTTGGCTTGTAGGTTTGTTGGTTTGTTGGCTTGTTGGCTTGTTGTTTTGTTGGTTTGTTGGTTTGTTGGTTACTTGGTTTGTTGGTTTGTTGGCTTGTTGGTTTGTTGGCTTGTTGGTTTGTTGGTTTGTTGGTTTGTTGGCTTGTTGGCTTGTTGGTTTGTTGGTTTGTTAGCTTGTTGGTTGGTTGGTCTGTTGGTTTCATGGCTTGTTGGCTTGTTGGTTTGTTGGTTTGTTGGCTTGTTGGTTTGTTGGTTTGTTGGCTTGTTGGCTTGTTGCTTTGTTCGTTTGATGGTTTGTTGGTTTGCTGGTTTTTTGGTTTGTTGGTTTGTTGGTTTGTTGGCTTGTTGGTTTGTTGGTTTGTTGGTTTGTTAGTTTGTTGGTTTGTTGGCTTTTTGGCTTGTTGGTTTGTTGGTTTGTTGGTTTTTTGGTTTATTGGTTTGTTGGTTTGTTGGTTTGTTGGTTTGTTGGTTTATTTGTTTGTTGGTTTGTTGGTTTGTTGGTTGGTTGGTTTGTTGGTTTGTTGGTTTGTTGGTTTGTTGGTTTCTTGGTTTGTTGGTTTGTTGGTTTCTTGGTTTGTTGGTTTGTTGGTTTGTTGGTTTGTTGGTTTGTTGGTTTATTTGTGTGTTGGTTTGTTGGCTTGTTGGTTTGTTGGTTTGTTGGCTTGTTGGTTTGTTGGTTTGTTTGCTTGTTGGTTACTTAGTTTGTTGGTTTGTTGGAATGTTGGTTTGTTTGTTTGTTGGTTTGTTGGCTTGTTGGTTTGTTGGTTTGTTGGCTTGTTGGCTTGTTGGTTTGTTAGTTTGTTGGTTTGTTGGCTTGTTGGTTTGTTGGTTTGTTGGCTTGTTAGTTTGTTAGTTTGTTGGTTTGTTGGTTTGTTGGTTTGTTGGTTTGTTGGTTTATTTGTTTGTTGGTTTGTTGGCTTGTTGGTTTGTTGGTTTGTTGGTTTGTTGGCTTGTTGGTTTGTTGGTTTGTTGGCTTGTTGGCTTGTTGGTTTGTTGGTTTCTTGGCTTGTTGGCTTGTTGGTTTGTTGGTTTGTTGGTTTGTTGGTTTGTTGGCTTGTTGGTTTGTTGGTTTGTGTGCTTGTTGGTTTGTTGGTTTGTTGGCTTGTTGGCTTGTTGGTTTGTTGGTTTGTTAGCTTGTTGGTTTGTTGGTTTGTTGGCTTGTTGGTTTGTTGCTTTGTTGGTTTGTTGGTTTGTTGGCTTGTTGGCTTGTTGGGTTGTTAGTTTGTTGGCTTTTTGGTTACTTGGTTTGTTGGTTTGTTGGCTTGTTGGTTTGTTGGCTTGTTGGTTTGTTGGTTTGTTGGTTTGTTGGCTTGTTGGCTTGTTGGTTTGTTGGTTTGTTGGTTTGTTGGTTTGTTGGTTTGTTGGTTTTTTGGTTTGTTGGTTTGTTGGCTTGTTGGCTTGTTGGTTTGTTGGTTTGTTAGCTTGTTGGTTGGTTGGTCTGTTGGTTTCATGGCTTGTTGGCTTGTTGGTTTGTTGGTTTGTTAGCTTGTTGGTTGGTTGGTCTGTTGGTTTCATGGCTTGTTGGTTTGTTGGCTTGTTGGTTACTTAGTTTGTTGGTTTGTTGGTTTGTTGGTTCGTTGGTTTGTTAATTTGTTGGCTTGTTGGCTTGTAGGTTTGTTGGTTTGTTGGCTTGTTGGCTTGTTGTTTTGTTGGTTTGTTGGTTTGTTGGTTACTTGGTTTGTTGGTTTGTTGGCTTGTTGGTTTGTTGGCTTGTTGGTTTGTTGGTTTGTTGGTTTGTTGGCTTGTTGGCTTGTTGGTTTGTTGGTTTGTTAGCTTGTTGGTTGGTTGGTCTGTTGGTTTCATGGCTTGTTGGCTTGTTGGTTTGTTGGTTTGTTGGCTTGTTGGTTTGTTGGTTTGTTGGCTTGTTGGCTTGTTGCTTTGTTCGTTTGATGGTTTGTTGGTTTGCTGGTTTTTTGGTTTGTTGGTTTGTTGGTTTGTTGGCTTGTTGGTTTGTTGGTTTGTTGGTTTGTTAGTTTGTTGGTTTGTTGGCTTTTTGGCTTGTTGGTTTGTTGGTTTGTTGGTTTTTTGGTTTATTGGTTTGTTGGTTTGTTGGTTTGTTGGTTTGTTGGTTTATTTGTTTGTTGGTTTGTTGGTTTGTTGGTTGGTTGGTTTGTTGGTTTGTTGGTTTGTTGGTTTGTTGGTTTCTTGGTTTGTTGGTTTGTTGGTTTCTTGGTTTGTTGGTTTGTTGGTTTGTTGGTTTGTTGGTTTGTTGGTTTATTTGTGTGTTGGTTTGTTGGCTTGTTGGTTTGTTGGTTTGTTGGCTTGTTGGTTTGTTGGTTTGTTTGCTTGTTGGTTACTTAGTTTGTTGGTTTGTTGGAATGTTGGTTTGTTTGTTTGTTGGTTTGTTGGCTTGTTGGTTTGTTGGTTTGTTGGCTTGTTGGCTTGTTGGTTTGTTAGTTTGTTGGTTTGTTGGCTTGTTGGTTTGTTGGTTTGTTGGCTTGTTAGTTTGTTAGTTTGTTGGTTTGTTGGTTTGTTGGTTTGTTGGTTTGTTGGTTTATTTGTTTGTTGGTTTGTTGGCTTGTTGGTTTGTTGGTTTGTTGGTTTGTTGGCTTGTTGGTTTGTTGGTTTGTTGGCTTGTTGGCTTGTTGGTTTGTTGGTTTCTTGGCTTGTTGGCTTGTTGGTTTGTTGGTTTGTTGGTTTGTTGGTTTGTTGGCTTGTTGGTTTGTTGGTTTGTGTGCTTGTTGGTTTGTTGGTTTGTTGGCTTGTTGCCTTGTTGGTTTGTTGGTTTGTTAGCTTGTTGGTTTGTTGGTTTGTTGGCTTGTTGGTTTGTTGCTTTGTTGGTTTGTTGGTTTGTTGGCTTGTTGGCTTGTTGGGTTGTTAGTTTGTTGGCTTTTTGGTTACTTGGTTTGTTGGTTTGTTGGCTTGTTGGTTTGTTTGCTTGTTGGTTTGTTGGTTTGTTGGTTTGTTGGCTTGTTGGCTTGTTGGTTTGTTGGTTTGTTGGTTTGTTGGTTTGTTGGTTTGTTGGTTTTTTGGTTTGTTGGTTTATTTGTTTGTTGGTTTGTTGGCTTGTTGGTTTGTTGGTTTGTTGGTTTGTTGGCTTGCTGGTTTGTTGGTTTGTTGGCTTGTTGGCTTGTTGGTTTGTTGGTTTGTTGGCTTGTTGGCTTGTTGGTTTGTTAGTTTGTTGGTTTTTTGGTTTGTTGGTTTGTTGGTTTGTTGGTTTGTTGGTTTGTTGGTTTGTTGGTTTGTTGGTTTGTTGGTTTATTTGTTTGTTGGTTTGTTGGTTTGTTGGCTTGTTTTTTTGTTGGTTTGTTGGTTTGTTGGCTTGTTGGTTTGTTGGTTTGTTGGCTTGTTGGCTTGTTGCTTTGTTGGTTTGTTGGTTTGTTGTCTTGTTGGGTTGTTGGTTTGTTAGTTTGTTGGCTTTTTGGTTACTTGGTTTGTTGGTTTGTTGGCTTGTTGGTTTGTTGGTTTGTTGGCTTGTTGGCTTGTTGGTTTGTTAGTTTGTTGGCTTTTTGGTTACTTGGTTTGTTGGTTTGTTGGTTTGTTGGCTTGTCGGTTTGTTGGCATGTTGGTTTGTTGGTTTGTTGGTTTGTTGGTTTGTTGGTTTCTTGGTTTGTTGGTTTGTTGGTTTCTTGGTTTGTTGGTTTGTTGGTTTGTTGGTTTGTTGGTTTATTTGTGTGTTGGTTTGTTGGCTTGTTGGTTTGTTGGTTTGTTGGTTTGTTGGCTTGTTGGCTTGTTGGTTTGTTGGTTTGTTTGCTTGTTGGTTACTTAGTTTGTTGGTTTGTTGGCATGTTGGTTTGTTTGTTTGTTGGTTTGTTGGCTTGTTGGTTTGTTGGTTTGTTGGCTTGTTGGCTTGTTGGTTTGTTAGTTTGTTGGTTTGTTGGCTTGTTGGTTTGTTGGTTTGTTGGCTTGTTAGTTTGTTAGTTTGTTGGTTTGTTGGTTTGTTGGTTTGTTGGTTTGTTGGTTTATTTGTTTGTTGGTTTGTTGGCTTGTTGGTTTGTTGGTTTGTTGGTTTGTTGGTTTGTTGGCTTGTTGGTTTGTTGGTTTGTTGGCTTGTTGGCTTGTTGGTTTGTTGGTTTCTTGGCTTGTTGGCTTGTTGGTTTGTTGGTTTGTTGGTTTGTTGGTTTGTTGGCTTGTTGGTTTGTTGGTTTGTGTGCTTGTTGGTTTGTTGGTTTTTTGGCTTGTTGGCTTGTTGGTTTGTTGGTTTGTTAGCTTGTTGGTTTGTTGGTTTGTTGGCTTGTTGGTTTGTTGCTTTGTTGGTTTGTTGGTTTGTTGGCTTGTTGGCTTGTTGGGTTGTTAGTTTGTTGGCTTTTTGGTTACTTGGTTTGTTGGTTTGTTGGCTTGTTGGTTTGTTGGCTTGTTGGTTTGTTGGTTTGTTGGTTTGTTGGCTTGTTGGCTTGTTGGTTTGTTGGTTTGTTGGTTTGTTGGTTTGTTGGTTTGTTGGTTTTTTGGTTTGTTGGTTTATTTGTTTGTTGGTTTGTTGGCTTGTTGGTTTGTTGGTTTGTTGGTTTGTTGGCTTGCTGGTTTGTTGGTTTGTTGGCTTGTTGGCTTGTTGGTTTGTTGGTTTGTTGGCTTGTTGGCTTGTTGGTTTGTTAGTTTGTTGGTTTTTTGGTTTGTTGGTTTGTTGGTTTGTTGGTTTGTTGGTTTGTTGGTTTGTTGGTTTGTTGGTTTGTTGGTTTATTTGTTTGTTGGTTTGTTGGTTTGTTGGCTTGTTTTTTTGTTGGTTTGTTGGTTTGTTGGCTTGTTGGTTTGTTGGTTTGTTGGCTTGTTGGCTTGTTGCTTTGTTGGTTTGTTGGTTTGTTGTCTTGTTGGGTTGTTGGTTTGTTAGTTTGTTGGCTTTTTGGTTACTTGGTTTGTTGGTTTGTTGGCTTGTTGGTTTGTTGGATTGTTGGTTTGTTGGTTTTGGTGGTTTGTTGGCTTGTTGGCTTGTTGGTTTGTTGGTTTGTTGGTTTGTTGGTTTGTTGGTTTGTTGGTTTGTTGGTTTGTTGGCTTGTTGGTTTGTTGGTTTGTTGGCTTGTTGCCTTGTTGGTTTGTTGGTTTGTTGGCTTGTTGGTTTGTTAGTTTGTTGGTTTGTTGGCTTGTTGGCTTGTTGGTTTGTTGGTTTTTTGGTTTGTTGGTTTGTTGGTTTGTTGGTTTGTTGGTTTATTTGTTTGTTGGTTTGTTGGCTTGTTGGTTTGTTGGTTTGTTGGTTTGTTGGCTTGTTGGTTTGTTGGTTTGTTGTTTTTTTGGTTTGTTGGTTTGTTGGTTTGTTGGTTTGTTGGTTTGTTGGTTTGTTGGTTTATTTGTTTGTTGGTTTGTTGGCTTGTTGTTTTGTTGGTTTGTTGGTTTGTTGGTTTGTTGGTTTGTTGGTTTGTTGGTTTATTTGTTTGTTGGTTTGTTGGTTTGTTGGTTTGTTGGCTTGTCGGTTTGTTGGCTTGTTGGTTTGTTGTTTTGTTGGTTTGTTGGCTTGTTGGCTTGTTGGTTTGTTGGTTTGTTGGTTTGTTGGTTTGTTGGTTTGTTGGTTTTTTGGTTTGTTAGTTTGCTGGTTTGTTGGCTTGTTCGTTTGTTGGTTTGATGGCTTGTTGGCTTGTTGGTTTGTTGGTTTGTTGGCTTGTTGGTTACTTAGTTTGTTGGTTTGTTGGTTTGTTGGTTCGTTGGTTTGTTAATTTGTTGGCTTGTTGGCTTGTAGGTTTGTTGGTTTGTTGGCTTGTTGGCTTGTTGTTTTGTTGGTTTGTTGGTTTGTTGGCTTGTTGGCTTGTTGGTTTGTTAGTTTGTTGCCTTTTTGGTTACTTGGTTTGTTGGTTTGTTGGCTTGTTGGTTTGTTGGCTTGTTGGTTTGTTGGTTTGTTGGTTTGTTGGCTTGTTGGCTTGTTGGTTTGTTGGTTTGTTAGCTTGTTGGTTGGTTGGTCTGTTGGTTTCATGGCTTGTTGGCTTGTTGGTTTGTTAGTTTGTTGGCTTGTTGGTTTGTTGGTTTTTTGGCTTGTTGGCTTGTTGCTTTGTTCGTTTGATGGTTTGTTGGTTTGCTGGTTTTTTGGTTTGTTGGTTAGTTGGTTTGTTGGCTTGTTGGCTTGTTGGCTTGTTGGTTTGTTAGTTTGTTGGTTTGTTGGCTTGTTGGCTTGTTGGTTTGTTGGTTTGTTGGTTTTTTAGTTTATTAGTTTGTTCGTTTGTTGGTTTGTTGGTTTGTTGGTTTATTTGTTTGTTGGTTTGTTGGTTTGTTGGTTAGTTGGTTTGTTGGTTTGTTGGCTTGTTGGTTTGTTGGTTTGTTGGTTTTTTGGTTTGTTGGTTTGTTGGTTTGTTGGTTTGTTGGTTTGTTGGTTTGTTGGTTTGTTGGTTTGTTGGTTTATTTGTGTGTTGGTTTGTTGGCTTGTTGGTTTGTTGGTTTGTTGGCTTGTTGGTTTGTTGGTTTGTTTGCTTGTTGGTTACTTAGTTTGTTGGTTTGTTGGCATGTTGGTTTGTTTGTTTGTTGGTTTGTTGGCTTGTTGGTTTGTTGGTTTGTTGGCTTGTTGGCTTGTTGGTTTGTTGGTTTGTTGGCTTGTTGGTTTGTTGGTTTGTTGGCTTGTTAGTTTGTTAGTTTGTTGGTTTGTTGGTTTGTTGGTTTGTTGGTTTGTTGGTTTGTTGGTTTATTTGTTTGTTGGTTTGTTGGCTTGTTAGCTTGTTGGTTTGTTGGTTTGTTGGCTTGTTGGCTTGTTGGTTCGTTGGTTTGTTGGCTTGTTGGCTTGTTGGTTTGTTGGTTTGTTGGTTTGTTGGTTTGTTGGCTTGTTGGTTTGTTGGTTTGTGTGCTTGTTGGTTTGTTGGTTTGTTGGCTTGTTGGCTTGTTGGCTTGTTGGTTTGTTGGTTTGTTAGCTTGTTGGTTTGTTGGTTTGTTGGCTTGTTGGCTTGTTGCTTTGTTGGTTTGTTGGTTTGTTGGCTTGTTGGCTTGTTAGTTTGTTAGTTTGTTGGCTTTTTGGTTACTTGGTTTGTTGGTTTGTTGGTTTGTTGGCTTGTTGGATTGTTGGCTTGTTGGTTTGTTGGTTTGTTGGTTTGTTGGCTTGTTGGCTTGTTGGTTTGTTGGTTTGTTGGTTTGTTGGTTTGTTGGTTTGTTGGTTTTTTGGTTTGTTGGTTTATTTGTTTGTTGGTTTGTTGGCTTGTTGGTTTGTTGGTTTGTTGGTTTGTTGGCTTGCTGGTTTGTTGGTTTGTTGGTTTGTTAGTTTGTTGGTTTGTTGGCTTGTTGGTTTGTTGGTTTGTTAGTTTGTTGGTTTGTTGGCTTTTTGGCTTGTTGGTTTGTTGGTTTGTTGGTTTTTTGGTTTATTGGTTTGTTGGTTTGTTGGTTTGTTGGTTTGTTGGTTTATTTGTTTGTTGGTTTGTTGGTTTGTTGGTTAGTTGGTTTGTTGGTTTGTTGGCTTGTTGGTTTGTTGGTTTAGTGGTTTTTTGGTTTGTTGGTTTGTTGGTTTGTTGGTTTGTTGGTTTGTTGGTTTGTTGGTTTGTTGGTTTATTTGTGTGTTGGTTTGTTGGCTTGTTGGTTTGTTGGTTTGTTGGTTTGTTGGCTTGTTGGTTTGTTGGTTTGTTTGCTTGTTGGTTACTTAGTTTGTTGGTTTGTTGACATGTTGGTTTGTTTGTTTGTTGGTTTGTTGGCTTGTTGGTTAGTTGGTTTGTTGGCTTGTTGGTTTGTTGGTTTGTTGGTTTGTTGGCTTGTTGGTTTGTTGGTTTGTTGGCTTGTTAGTTTGTTAGTTTGTTGGTTTGTTGGTTTGTTGGTTTGTTGGTTTGTTGGTTTATTTGTTTGTTGGTTTGTTGGCTTCTTGGTTTGTTGGTTTGTTGGTTTGTTGGCTTGTTGGTTTGTTGGTTTGTTGGCTTCTTGGCTTGTTGGTTTGTTGGTTTGTTGGCTTGTTGGCTTGTTGGTTTGTTGGTTTGTTGGTTTGTTGGTTTGTTGTTTTGTTGGTTTGTTGGCTTGTTGGTTTGTTGGTTTGTGTGCTTGTTGGTTTGTTGGTTTGTTGGCTTGTTGGCTTGTTGCTTTGTTGGTTTGTTAGCTTGTTGGTTTGTAGGTTTGTTGGCTTGTTGGCTTGTTGCTTTGTTGGTTTGTTGGTTTGTTGGCTTGTTGGCTTGTTGGTTTGATAGTTTGTTGGCTTTTTGGTTACTTGGTTTGTTGGTTTGTTGGTTTGTTGGCTTGTTGGTTTGTTGGCTTGTTGGTTTGTTGGTTTGTTGGTTTGTTGGCTTGTTGGCTTGTTGGTTTGTTGGTTTGTTGGTTTGTTGGTTTGTTGGTTTGTTGGTTTTTTGGTTTGTTGGTTTATTTGTTTGTTGGTTTGTTGGCTTGTTGGTTTGTTGGTTTGTTGGTTTGTTGGCTTGCTGGTTTGTTGGTGTGGCTTGTTGGCTTGTTGGTTTGTTGGTTTGTTGGCTTGTTGGCTTTTTGGTTTTTTGGTTTGTTGGTTTTTTGGTTTGTTGGTTTGTTGGTTTGTTGGTTTGTTGGTTTGTTGGTTTGTTGGTTTATTTGTTTGTTGGTTTGTTGGCTTGTTTTTTTGTTGGTTTGTTGGTTTGTTGGCTTGTTTGTTTGTTGGTTTGTTGGCTTGTTGGCTTGTTGCTTTGTTGGTTTGTTGGTTTGTTGTCTTGTTGGCTTGTTGGTTTGTTAGTTTGTTGGCTTTTTGGTTACTTGGTTTGTTGGTTTGTTGGTTTGTTGGTTTGTTGGTTTGTTGGTTTGTTGGCTTGTTGGTTTGTTGGTTTGTTGGCTTGTTGGCTTGTTGGTTTGTTGGTTTGTTGGCTTGTTGGTTTGTTAGTTTGTTGGTTTGTTGGCTTGTTGGCTTGTTGGTTTGTTGGTTTTTTGGTTTGTTGGTTTGTTGGTTTGTTGGTTTGTTGGTTTGTTGGTGTATTTGTTTATTGGTTTGTTGGCTTGTTGGTTTGTTGGTTTGTTGGTTTGTTGGCTTGTTGGCTTGTTGGTTTGTTGGTTTGTTGGTTTTTTGGTTTGTTGGTTTGTTGGTCTGTTGGTTTGTTGGTTTGTTGGTTTGTTGGTTTATTTGTTTGTTGGTTTGTTGGCTTGTTGGTTTGTTGGTTTGTTGGTTTGTTGGTTTGTTGGTTTGTTGGTTTGTTGGTTTATTTGTTTGTTGGTTTGTTGGTTTGTTGGTTTGTTGACTTGTCGGTTTGTTGGCTTGTTGGTTTGTTGGTTTGTTGGTTTGTTGGCTTGTTGGCTTGTTGGTTTGTTGGTTTGTTGGTTTGTTGGTTTGTTGGTTTGTTGGTTTTTTGGTTTGTTGGTTTGCTGGTTTGTTGGCTTGTTGGTTTGTTGGTTTGTTGGCTTGTTGGCTTGTTGGTTTGTTGGTTTGTTGGCTTGTTGCTTTGTTCGTTTGATGGTTTGTTGGTTTGCTGGTTTTTTGGTTTGTTGGTTTGTTGGTTTGTTGGCTTGTTGGCTTGTTGGTTTGTTGGTTTGTTAGTTTGTTGGTTTGTTGGCTTGTTGGGTTGTTGGTTTGTTGGTTTATTGGTTTTTTGGTTTATTGGTTTGTTCGTTTGTTGGTTTGTTGGTTTGTTGGTTTATTTGTTTGTTGGTTTGTTGGTTTGTTAGTTAGTTGGTTTGTTGGTTTGTTGGCTTGTTGGTTTGTTGGATTGTTGGTTTTTGGTTTGTTGGTTTGTTGGTTTGTTGGTTTGTTGGTTTGTTGGTTTGTTGGTTTGTTGGTTTATTTGTGTGTTGGTTTGTTGGCTTGTTGGTTTGTTGGTTTGTTGGTTTGTTGGCTTGGTGGTTTGTTGGTTTGTTTGCTTGTTAGTTACTTAGTTTGTTGGTTTGTTGGCATGTTGGTTTGTTTGTTTGTTGGTTTGTTGGCTTGTTGGTTTGTTGGTTTGTTGGCTTGTTGGCTTGTTGGTTTGTTGGTTTGTTGGTTTGTTGGCTTGTTGGTTTGTTGGTTTGTTGGCTTGTTAGTTTGTTAGTTTGTTGGTTTGTTGGTTTGTTGGTTTGTTGGTTTGTTGGTTTGTTGGTTTATTTGTTTGTTGGTTTGTTGGCTTGTTGGTTTGTTGGTTTGTTGGTTTGTTTGCTTGTTGGTTTGTTGGTTTGTTGGCTTGTTGGCTTGTTGGTTTGTTTGCTTGTTGGTTACTTAGTTTGTTGGTTTGTTGGCATGTTGGTTTGTTTGTTTGTTGGTTTGTTGGCTTGTTGGTTTGTTGGTTTGTTGGCTTGTTGGCTTGTTGGTTTGTTGGTTTGTTGGTTTGTTGGCTTGTTGGTTTGTTGGTTTGTTGGCTAGTTAGTTTGTTAGTTTGTTGGTTTGTTGGTTTGTTGGTTCGTTGGTTTGTTAATTTGTTGGCTTGTTGGCTTGTAGGTTTGTTGGTTTGTTGGCTTGTTGGCTTGTTGTTTTGTTGGTTTGTTGGTTTGTTGGCTTGTTGGCTTGTTGGTTTGTTAGTTTGTTGCCTTTTTGGTTACTTGGTTTGTTGGTTTGTTGGCTTGTTGGTTTGTTGGCTTGTTGGTTTGTTGGTTTGTTGGTTTGTTGGCTTGTTGGCTTGTTGGTTTGTTGGCTTGTTGGCTTGTTGGTTTGTTGGTTTGTTGGCTTGTTGGTTACTTAGTTTGTTGGTTTGTTGGTTCGTTGGTTTGTTAATTTGTTGGCTTGTTGGCTTGTAGGTTTGTTGGTTTGTTGGCTTGTTGGCTTGTTGTTTTGTTGGTTTGTTGGTTTGTTAGCTTGTTGGCTTGTTGGTTTGTTAGTTTGTTGCCTTTTTGGCTACTTGGTTTGTTGGTTTGTTGGCTTGTTGGTTTGTTGGCTTGTTGGTTTGTTGGTTTGTTGGTTTGTTGGCTTGTTGGCTTGTTGGTTTGTTGGCTTGTTGGTTTGTTGGTTTGTTGGTTTGTTGGTTTGTTGGTTTGTTGGTTTATTTGTTTGTTGGTTTGTTGGCTTGTTGGTTTGTTGGTTTGTTGGTTTGTTGGTTTGTTGGTTTGTTGGTTTATTTGTTTGTTGGTTTGTTGGTTTGTTAGTTTGTTGGCTTGTCGGTTTGTTGGCTTGTTGGTTTGTTGGTTTGTTGGTTTGTTGGCTTGTTGGCTTGTTGGTTTGTTGGTTTGTTGGTTTGTTGGTTTGTTGGTTTGTTGGTTTTTTGGTTTGTTGGTTTGCTGGTTTGTTGGCTTGTTGGTTTGTTGGTTTGTTGGCTTGTTGGCTTGTTGGTTTGTTGGTTTGTTGGCTTGTTGGTTACTTGGTTTGTTGGTTTGTTGGTTTGTTGGTTCGTTGGTTTGTTAATTTGTTGGCTTGTTGGCTTGTAGGTTTGTTGGTTTGTTGGCTTGTTGGCTTGTTGTTTTGTTGGTTTGTTGGTTTGTTGGCTTGTTGGCTTGTTGGTTTGTTAGTTTGTTGCCTTTTTGGTTACTTGGTTTGTTGGTTTGTTGGCTTGTTGGTTTGTTGGCTTGTTGGTTTGTTAGTTTGTTGGTTTGTTGGCTTGTTGGCTTGTTGGTTTGTTGGTTTGTTAGCTTGTTGGTTGGTTGGTCTGTTTATTTCATGGCTTGTTGACTTGTTGGTTTGTTGGTTTGTTGGCTTGTTGGTTTGTTGGTTTGTTGGCTCGTTGGCTTGTTGCTTTGTTCGTTTGATGGTTTGTTGGTTTGCTGGTTTTTTGGTTTGTTGGTTTGTTGGTTTGTTGGCTTGTTGGCTTGTTGTTTTGTTGGTTTGTTAGTTTGTTGGTTTGTTGGCTTGTTGGCTTGTTGGTTTGTTGGTTTGTTGGTTTTTTGGTTTTTTGGTTTATTGGTTTGTTCGTTTGTTGGTTTGTTGGTTTGTTGGTTTATTTGTTTGTTGGTTTGTTGGTTTGTTGGTTAGTTGGTTTGTTGGTTTGTTGGCTTGTTGGTTTGTTGGTTTGTTGGTTTTTTGGTTTGTTGGTTTGTTGGTTTGTTGGTTTGGTGGTTTGTTGGTTTGTTGTTTGTTGGTTTATTTGTGTGTTGGTTTGTTGGCTTGTTGGTTTGTTGGTTTGTTGGTTTGTTGGCTTGTTGGTTTGTTGGTTTGTTTGCTTGTTGGTTACTTAGTTTGTTGGTTTGTTGGCATGTTGGTTTGTTTGTTGGTTTGTTGGCTTGTTGGTTTGTTGGTTTGTTGGCTTGTTGGCTTGTTGGTTTGTTGGTTTGTTGGTTTATTTGTTTGTTGGTTTGTTGGCTTCTTGGTTTGTTGGTTTGTTGGTTTGTTGGCTTGTTGGTTTGTTGGTTTGTTGGCTTCTTGGCTTGTTGGTTTGTTGGTTTGTTGGCTTGTTGGCTTGTTGGTTTGTTGGTTTGTTGGTTTGTTGGTTTGTTGGTTTGTTGGTTTGTTGGCTTGTTGGTTTGTTGGTTTGTGTGCTTGTTGGTTTGTTGGTTTGTTGGCTTGTTGGCTTGTTGCTTTGTTGGTTTGTTAGCTTGTTGGTTTGTAGGTTTGTTGGCTTGTTGGCTTGTTGCTTTGTTGGTTTGTTGGTTTGTTGGCTTGTTGGCTTGTTGGTTTGATAGTTTGTTGGCTTTTTGGTTACTTGGTTTGTTGGTTTGTTGGTTTGTTGGCTTGTTGGTTTGTTGGCTTGTTGGTTTGTTGGTTTGTTGGTTTGTTGGCTTGTTGGCTTGTTGGTTTGTTGGTTTGTTGGTTTGTTGGTTTGTTGGTTTGTTGGTTTTTTGGTTTGTTGGTTTATTTGTTTGTTGGTTTGTTGGCTTGTTGGTTTGTTGGTTTGTTGGTTTGTTGGCTTGCTGGTTTGTTGGTGTGGCTTGTTGGCTTGTTGGTTTGTTGGTTTGTTGGCTTGTTGGCTTTTTGGTTTTTTGGTTTGTTGGTTTTTTGGTTTGTTGGTTTGTTGGTTTGTTGGTTTGTTGGTTTATTTGTTTGTTGGTTTGTTGGCTTGTTTTTTTGTTGGTTTGTTGGTTTGTTGGCTTGTTTGTTTGTTGGTTTGTTGGCTTGTTGGCTTGTTGCTTTGTTGGTTTGTTGGTTTGTTGTCTTGTTGGCTTGTTGGTTTGTTAGTTTGTTGGCTTTTTGGTTACTTGGTTTGTTGGTTTGTTGGTTTGTTGGTTTGTTGGTTTGTTGGTTTGTTGGCTTGTTGGTTTGTTGGTTTGTTGGCTTGTTGGCTTGTTGGTTTGTTGGTTTGTTGGCTTGTTGGTTTGTTAGTTTGTTGGTTTGTTGGCTTGTTGGCTTGTTGGTTTGTTGGTTTTTTGGTTTGTTGGTTTGTTGGTTTGTTGGTTTGTTGGTTTGTTGGTGTATTTGTTTATTGGTTTGTTGGCTTGTTGGTTTGTTGGTTTGTTGGTTTGTTGGCTTGTTGGCTTGTTGGTTTGTTGGTTTGTTGGTTTTTTGGTTTGTTGGTTTGTTGGTCTGTTGGTTTGTTGGTTTGTTGGTTTGTTGGTTTATTTGTTTGTTGGTTTGTTGGCTTGTTGGTTTGTTGGTTTGTTGGTTTGTTGGTTTGTTGGTTTGTTGGTTTGTTGGTTTATTTGTTTGTTGGTTTGTTGGTTTGTTGGTTTGTTGACTTGTCGGTTTGTTGGCTTGTTGGTTTGTTGGTTTGTTGGTTTGTTGGCTTGTTGGCTTGTTGGTTTGTTGGTTTGTTGGTTTGTTGGTTTGTTGGTTTGTTGGCTTTTTGGTTTGTTGGTTTGCTGGTTTGTTGGCTTGTTGGTTTGTTGGTTTGTTGGCTTGTTGGCTTGTTGGTTTGTTGGTTTGTTGGCTTGTTGCTTTGTTCGTTTGATGGTTTGTTGGTTTGCTGGTTTTTTGGTTTGTTGGTTTGTTGGTTTGTTGGCTTGTTGGCTTGTTGGTTTGTTGGTTTGTTAGTTTGTTGGTTTGTTGGCTTGTTGGGTTGTTGGTTTGTTGGTTTATTGGTTTTTTGGTTTATTGGTTTGTTCGTTTGTTGGTTTGTTGGTTTGTTGGTTTATTTGTTTGTTGGTTTGTTGGTTTGTTAGTTAGTTGGTTTGTTGGTTTGTTGGCTTGTTGGTTTGTTGGATTGTTGGTTTTTGGTTTGTTGGTTTGTTGGTTTGTTGGTTTGTTGGTTTGTTGGTTTGTTGGTTTGTTGGTTTATTTGTGTGTTGGTTTGTTGGCTTGTTGGTTTGTTGGTTTGTTGGTTTGTTGGCTTGGTGGTTCGTTGGTTTGTTTGCTTGTTGGTTACTTAGTTTGTTGGTTTGTTGGCATGTTGGTTTGTTTGTTTGTTGGTTTATTGGCTTGTTGGTTTGTTGGTTTGTTGGCTTGTTGGCTTGTTGGTTTGTTGGTTTGTTGGTTTGTTGGCTTGTTGGTTTGTTGGTTTGTTGGCTTGTTAGTTTGTTAGTTTGTTGGTTTGTTGGTTTGTTGGTTTGTTGGTTTGTTGGTTTGTTGGTTTATTTGTTTGTTGGTTTGTTGGCTTGTTGGTTTGTTGGTTTGTTGGTTTGTTTGCTTGTTGGTTTGTTGGTTTGTTGGCTTGTTGGCTTGTTGGTTTGTTTGCTTGTTGGTTACTTAGTTTGTTGGTTTGTTGGCATGTTGGTTTGTTTGTTTGTTGGTTTGTTGGCTTGTTGGTTTGTTGGTTTGTTGGCTTGTTGGCTTGTTGGTTTGTTGGTTTGTTGGTTTGTTGGCTTGTTGGTTTGTTGGTTTGTTGGCTAGTTAGTTTGTTAGTTTGTTGGTTTGTTGGTTTGTTGGTTCGTTGGTTTGTTAATTTGTTGGCTTGTTGGCTTGTAGGTTTGTTGGTTTGTTGGCTTGTTGGCTTGTTGTTTTGTTGGTTTGTTGGTTTGTTGGCTTGTTGGCTTGTTGGTTTGTTAGTTTGTTGCCTTTTTGGTTACTTGGTTTGTTGGTTTGTTGGCTTGTTGGTTTGTTGGCTTGTTGGTTTGTTGGTTTGTTGGTTTGTTGGCTTGTTGGCTTGTTGGTTTGTTGGCTTGTTGGTTTGTTGGTTTGTTGGCTTGTTGGTTACTTAGTTTGTTGGTTTGTTGGTTCGTTGGTTTGTTAATTTGTTGGCTTGTTGGCTTGTAGGTTTGTTGGTTTGTTGGCTTGTTGGCTTGTTGTTTTGTTGGTTTGTTGGTTTGTTAGCTTGTTGGCTTGTTGGTTTGTTAGTTTGTTGCCTTTTTGGCTACTTGGTTTGTTGGTTTGTTGGCTTGTTGGTTTGTTGGCTTGTTGGTTTGTTGGTTTGTTGGTTTGTTGGCTTGTTGGCTTGTTGGTTTGTTGGCTTGTTGGTTTGTTGGTTTGTTGGTTTGTTGGTTTGTTGGTTTGTTGGTTTATTTGTTTGTTGGTTTGTTGGCTTGTTGGTTTGTTGGTTTGTTGGTTTGTTGGTTTGTTGGTTTGTTGGTTTATTTGTTTGTTGGTTTGTTGGTTTGTTAGTTTGTTGGCTTGTCGGTTTGTTGGCTTGTTGGTTTGTTGGTTTGTTGGTTTGTTGGCTTGTTGGCTTGTTGGTTTGTTGGTTTGTTGGTTTGTTGGTTTGTTGGTTTGTTGGTTTTTTGGTTTGTTGGTTTGCTGGTTTGTTGGCTTGTTGGTTTGTTGGTTTGTTGGCTTGTTGGCTTGTTGGTTTGTTGGTTTGTTGGCTTGTTGGTTACTTAGTTTGTTGGTTTGTTGGTTTGTTGGTTCGTTGGTTTGTTAATTTGTTGGCTTGTTGGCTTGTAGGTTTGTTGGTTTGTTGGCTTGTTGGCTTGTTGTTTTGTTGGTTTGTTGGTTTGTTGGCTTGTTGGCTTGTTGGTTTGTTAGTTTGTTGCCTTTTTGGTTACTTGGTTTGTTGGTTTGTTGGCTTGTTGGTTTGTTGGCTTGTTGGTTTGTTGGTTTGTTGGTTTGTTGGCTTGTTGGCTTGTTGGTTTGTTGGTTTGTTAGCTTGTTGGTTGGTTGGTCTGTTTATTTCATGGCTTGTTGACTTGTTGGTTTGTTGGTTTGTTGGCTTGTTGGTTTGTTGGTTTGTTGGCTCGTTGGCTTGTTGCTTTGTTCGTTTGATGGTTTGTTGGTTTGCTGGTTTTTTGGTTTGTTGGTTTGTTGGTTTGTTGGCTTGTTGGCTTGTTGTTTTGTTGGTTTGTTAGTTTGTTGGTTTGTTGGCTTGTTGGCTTGTTGGTTTGTTGGTTTGTTGGTTTTTTGGTTTTTTGGTTTATTGGTTTGTTCGTTTGTTGGTTTGTTGGTTTGTTGGTTTATTTGTTTGTTGGTTTGTTGGTTTGTTGGTTAGTTGGTTTGTTGGTTTGTTGGCTTGTTGGTTTGTTGGTTTGTTGGTTTTTTGGTTTGTTGGTTTGTTGGTTTGTTGGTTTGGTGGTTTGTTGGTTTGTTGTTTGTTGGTTTATTTGTGTGTTGGTTTGTTGGCTTGTTGGTTTGTTGGTTTGTTGGTTTGTTGGCTTGTTGGTTTGTTGGTTTGTTTGCTTGTTGGTTACTTAGTTTGTTGGTTTGTTGGCATGTTGGTTTGTTTGTTGGTTTGTTGGCTTGTTGGTTTGTTGGTTTGTTGGCTTGTTGGCTTGTTGGTTTGTTGGTTTGTTGGTTTGTTGGCTTGTTGGTTTGTTGGTTTGTTGGCTTGTTAGTTTGTTAGTTTGTTAGTTTGTTGGTTTGTTGGTTTGTTGGTTTGTTGGTTTGTTGGTTTATTTGTTTGTTGGTTTGTTGGCTTGTTGGTTTGTTGGTTTGTTGGTTTGTTGGCTTGTTGGTTTGTTGGTTTGTTGGCTTGTTGGCTTGTTGGCTTGTTGGTTTGTTGGTTTGTTGGCTTGTTGGCTTGTTGGTTTGTAGGTTTGTTGGTTTGTTGGTTTGTTGGCTTGTTGGTTTGTTGGTTTGTGTGCTTGTTGGTTTGTTGGTTTGTTGGCTTGTTGGCTTGTTGGTTTGTTGGTTTGTTAGCTTGTTGGTTTGTTGGTTTGTTGGCTTGTTGGCTTGTTGCTTTGTTGGTTTGTTGGTTTGTTGGCTCGTTGGCTTGTTGGTTTGTTAGTTTGTTGGCTTTTTGGTTACTTGGTTTGTTGGTTTGTTGGTTTGTTGGCTTGTTGGTTTGTTGGCTTATTGGTTTGTTGGTTTGTTGGTTTGTTGGCTTGTTGGCTTGTTGGTTTGTTGGTTTGTTGGTTTGTTGGTTTTTTGGTTTGTTGGTTTATTTGTTTGTTGGTTTGTTGGCTTGTTGGTTTGTTGGTTTGTTGGTTTGTTGGCTTGCTGGTTTGTTGGTTTGTTGGCTTGTTGGCTTGTTGGTTTGTTGGTTTGTTGGCTTGTTGGCTTGTTGGTTTGTTGGTTTGTTGGTTTTTTGGTTTGTTGGTTTGTTGGTTTGTTGGTTTGTTGGTTTGTTGGTTTGTTGGTTTTTGGTTTATTTGTTTGTTGGTTTGTTGGCTTGTTGGCTTGTTTTTTTGTTGGTTTGTTGGTTTGTTGGCTTGTTGGTTTGTTGGTTTGTTGGGTTGTTGGCTTGTTGCTTTGTTGGTTTGTTGGTTTGTTGTCTTGTTGGCTTGTTGGTTTGTTAGTTTGTTGGCTTTTTGGTTACTTGGTTTGTTGGTTTGTTGGCTTGTTGGTTTGTTGGCTTGTTGGTTTGTTGGCTTGTTGGTTTGTTGGTTTTGGTGGTTTGTTAGCTTGTTGGCTTGTTGGTTTGTTGGTTTGTTGGGTTGTTGGTTTGTTGGTTTGTTGGTTTGTTGGTTTGTTGGTTTGTTGGTTTGTTGGTTTGTTGGTTTGTTGGCTAGTTGGTTGGTTGGTTTGTTGGCTTGTTGGCTTGTTGGTTTTTTGGTTTGTTGGCTTGTTGGTTTGTTAGTTTGTTGGTTTGTTGGCTTGTTGGCTTGTTGGTTTGTTGGTTTTTTGGTTTGTTGGTTTGTTGGTTTGTTGGTTTGTTGGTTTGTTGGTTTATTTGTTTGTTCGTTTGTTGGCTTGTTGGTTTGTTGGTTTGTTGGTTTGTTGGCTTGTTGGTTTGTTGGTTTGTTGGTTTTTTGGTTTGTTGGTTTGTTGGTTTGTTGGTTTGTTGGTTTGTTGGTTTGTTGGTTTATTTGTTTGTTGGTTTGTTGGCTTGTTGGTTTGTTGGTTTGTTGGTTTGTTGGTTTGTTGGCTTGTTGGTTTGTTGGTTTGTTGGCTTGTTGGCTTGTTGGTTTGTTGGTTTGTTGGCTTGTTGGTTACTTAGTTTTTTGGTTTGTTGGCACGTTGGTTTGTTGGTTTGTTGGTTTGTTGGCTTGTTGGTTTGTTGGTTTGTTGGCTTGTTGGTTTGTTGGTTTGTTGGTTTGTTGGTTTGTTGGCTTGTTGGTTTGTTGGTTTGTTGGCTTGTTGGTTTGTTAGTTTGTTGGTTTGTTGGTTTGTTGGTTTGTTGGTTTGTTGGTTTGTTGGTTTGTTGGTTTGTTGGTTTATTTATTTGTTGGTTTGTTGGCTTGTTGGTTTGTTGGTTTGTTGGTTTGTTGGTTTGTTGGTTTGTTCGTTTGTTGGTTTGTTGGTTTGTTCGTTTGTTGGCTTGTTTGTTTGTTGACTTGTTGGCTTGTTGGTTTGTTGGTTTTTTGGTTTGTTGGTTTGTTCGTTTGTTGGTTTGTTTGTTTGTTGGTTTGTTCGTTTGTTGGTTCGTTGGTTACTTGGTTTGTTGGTTTGTTGGTTTGTTGGCTTGTTGGTTTGTTGATTTGTTGGTTTTTTGGTTTGTTGGGTTGTTGGTTTTTTGGTTTGTTGGTTTGTTGGTTTGTTGGTTTGTTGGTTTATTTGTTTGTTGGTTTGTTGGTTTGTTGGTTTGTTGGTTTGTTGGTTTGTTGGGTTTTTGGCTTGTTGGTTTGTTGGTTTGTTGGTTTGTTGGTTTGTTGGTTTGTTGGTTTGGTGGTTTGGTGGTTTGTTGGTTTGTTGGTTTGTTGGTTTATTTGTTTGTTGGTTTGTTGGTTTGTTGGCTTGTTGGTTTGTTGGTTTGTTGGCTTGTTGGCTGGTTGGTTTATTGGTTTGTTGGCTTGTTGATTACTTAGTTTGTTGGTTTGTTGGTTTGATGGCTTGTTGGTTTGTTGGCTTGTTGGCTTGTTGGTTTGTTGGTTTGTTGGTTTGTTGGTTTGTTGGCTTGTTGGTTTGTTGGTTTGTTGGCTTGTTGGTTTGTTAGTTTGTCGGTTTGTTGGTTTGTTGGTTTGTTGGTTTGTTGGTTTGTTGGTTTCTTGGTTTATTTGTTGGTTGGTTTGTTGGCTTCTTGGTTTGTTGGTTTGTTGGTTGGTTGGCTTGTTGGTTTGTTGGTTTGTTGGTTTGTTAGGTTGTTGGCTCTTTGGTTACTTAGTTTGTTGGTTTGTTGGTTTCTTGGTTTGTTGGTTTGTTGGTTTGTTGGTTTGTTGGTTTGGTGGTTTGTTGGTTTGTTGGTTTGTTTGTTTGTTGGTTTTTTGGTTTGTTGGTTTTTTGGTTTGCTGGTTTGTTGGTTTGTTGGTTTGTTGGTTTTTTGGCTTGTTGGTTACTTGGTTTGTTTTTTTTTTGGTTTGTTGGTTTGTTGGCTTGTTGGTTTGTTGGTTTGTTGGTTTGTTGGTTTGTTGGTTTGTTGGATTGTTGGCTTGTTGGTTTGTTGGCTTGTTGGTTTGTTGGCTTGTTGGTTTGTTAGTTTGTTGGCTTTTTGGTTACTTGGTTTGTTGGTTTGTTGGTTTGTTGGTTTATTGGTTTGTTGGCTTGTTGGTTTGTTGGTTTGTTGGTTTGTTGGCTTGTTGGCTTGTTGGTTTGTTGGTTTGTTGGCTTGTTGGTTTGTTGGTTTGTTAGTTTGTTGGCTTGTTGGCTTGTTGGCTTGTTGGTTTGTTGGTTTGTTGGCTTGTTGGTTTGTTGGTTTGATGGCTTGTTGGCTTCTTGCTTTGTTCGTTTGATGGTTTGTTGGTTTGTTGGTTTTTTGGTTTGTTGGTTTGTTGGTTTGTTGGCTTGTTGGCTTGTTGGTTTGTTGATTTGTTGGCTTGTTGGTTTGTAAGTTTGTTAGTTTGTTGGCTTGTTAACTTGTTGGTTTGTTGGTTTTTTGGTTTGTTGGTTTGTTCGTTTGTTGGTTTGTTTGTTTGTTGGTTTGTTCGTTTGTTGGTTCGTTGGTTACTTGGTTTGTTGGTTTGTTGATTTGTTGGTTTGTTGGCTTGTTGGTTTATTTGTTTGTTGGTTTTTTGGTTTGTTGGTTTGTTGGCTTGTTGGCTTGTTGGTTTGTTGGTTTGTTGGTTTCTTGGTTTGTTGGTTTGTTGGTTTGTTGTATTGTTGGTTTGTTGGTTTGTTGGTTTGTTGGTTTGTTCGTTTGTTGGCTTGTTGGTTTGTTGGCTTGTTGGCTTGTTAATTTGTTGGTTTGTTGGTTTGTTGGTTGGTTGGTTAATTTGTTTGTTGGTTTGTTGGTTTGTTGGTTTGTTAGTTTGTTGGTTTGTTGGTTTGTTGGCTTGTTGGTTTGTTGGTTTGTTGGTTTGTTGGTTGGTTGGTTTGTTGGTTTGGTGGTTTGTTGGTTTGTTGGTTTGTTGGTTTATTTGTTTGTTGGTTTGTTGGTTTGTTTGTTTGTTGGTTTGTTGGTTTGTTGGTTTGTTGGTTTGTTGGCTTGTTGGTTTGTTGGTTTGTTGGTTTCTTGGTTTGTTGGTTTGTTGGTTTGTTGGTTTATTGGTTTGGTGGTTTGTTGGTTTGTTGGTTTGTTGGTTTGTTGGTTTGTTGGTTACTTGGTTTGTTGGTTTGTTGGTTTGTTCGTTTGTTGGTTTGTTGGTTTGTTGGTTTCTTGGTTTGTTGGTTTGTTGGTTTGTTGGTTTATTGGTTTGTTGGTTTGTTGGTTTGTTGGTTTGTTGGTTTGTTGGTTTGTTGGTTTGTTGGTTTGTTGGTTTGTTGGTTTGTTGGTTTGTTGGTTTGTTGGTTTATTGGTTTGGTGGTTTGTTGGTTTGTTGGTTTGTTGGTTTGTTGGTTTGTTGGTTACTTGGTTTGTTGGTTTGTTCGTTTGTTGGTTTGTTGGTTTGTTGGTTTCTTGGTTTGTTGGTTTGTTGGTTTGTTGGTTTATTGGTTTGTTGGTTTGTTGGTTTGTTGGTTTGTTGGTTTGTTGGTTTGTTGGTTTGTTGGTTTGTTGGTTTTTTGGTTTGCTGATTTGTTGGTTTGTTGGTTTGTTGGTTTGTTGGTTTGTTGGCTTGTTGGCCTGTTTGTTTGTTGGCTTGTTGGTTTGTTGGTTTGTTAGTTTGTTGGTTTGTTGGTTTGTTGGTTTGTTGGTTTGTTGGTTTGTTGGTTTGTTGGCTTGTTGGTTTGTTGGTTTGTTGGTTTGTTGGTTTGTTGGTTTGTTGGTTTGTTGGTTTTTTGGTTTGTTGGTTTATTTGTTTGTTGGTTTGTTGGCTTGTTGGTTTGTTGGTTTGCTGGTTTGTTGGCTTGCTGGTTTGTTGGCTTGTTGGCTTGTTGGTTTGTTGGTTTGTTGGCTTGTTGGCTTGTTGGTTTTTTGGTTTGTTGGCTTGCTGGTTTGTTGGTTTGTTGGCTTGTTGGCTTGTTGGTTTGTTGGTTTGTTGGCTTGTTGGCCTGTTGGTTTGTTGGCTTGTTGGTTTGTTGGTTTGTTAGTTTGTTGGCTTGTTGGTTTGTTGGTTTGTTGGTTTGTTGGCTTGTTGGTTTGTTGGTTTGTTGGTTTGTTGGCTTGTTGGTTTGTTAGTTTGTTGGTTTGTTGGCTTGTTGGCTTGTTGGTTTGTTGGTTTTTTGGTTTGTTGGTTTGTTGGTTTGTTGGTTTGTTGGTTTGTTGGTTTATTTGTTTGTTGGTTTGTTGGCTTGTTGGCTTGTTGGTTTGTTGGTTTGTTGGTTTGTTGGCTTATTAGTTTGTTGGTTTGTTGGTTTGTTGGTTTTTTGGTTTGTTGGTTTGTTGGTTTGTTGGTTTGTTGGTTTGTTGGTTTATTTGTTTGTTGGTTTGTTGGCTTATTGGTTTGTTGGTTTGTTGGTTTGTTGGTTTGTTGGCTTGTTGGTTTGTTGGTTTGTTGGTTTGTTGGTTTGTTGGTTTGTTGGTTTGGTGGTTTGTTGGTTTGTTGGTTTCTTGGTTTATTTGTTTGTTGGTTTGTTGGTTTGTTTGTTTGTTGGTTTGTTGGTTTGTTGGTTTGTTGGTTTGTTGGCTTGTTGGCTTGTTGGTTTGTTGGTTTGTTGGTTTATTTGTTTGTTGGTTTGTTGGTTTGTTGGTTTGTTGGTTTGTTGGTTACTTGGTTTGTTGGTTTGTTGGTTTGTTCGTTTGTTGGTTTGTTGGTTTCTTGGTTTGTTGGTTTGTTGGTTTGTTGGTTTATTGGTTTGGTGGTTTGTTGGTTTGTTGGTTTGTTGGTTTGTTGGTTTGTTGGTTTGTTGGTTTGTTGGTTACTTGGTTTGTTGGTTTGTTGGTTTGTTCGTTTGTTGGTTTGTTGGTTTGTTGGTTTCTTGGTTTGTTGGTTTGTTGGTTTGTTGGTTTATTGGTTTGTTGGTTTGTTGGTTTGTTGGTTTGTTGGTTTGTTGGTTTGTTGGTTTTTTGGTTTGCTGATTTGTTGGTTTGTTGGTTTGTTGGTTTGTTGGTTTGTTGGCTTGTTGGCCTGTTGGTTTGTTGGCTTGTTGGTTTGTTGGTTTGTTACTTTGTTGGTTTGTTGGTTTGTTGGTTTGTTGGTTTGTTGGTTTGTTGGTTTGTTGGCTTGTTGGTTTGTTGGTTTGTTGATTTGTTGGTTTGTTGGTTTGTTGGTTTGTTGGTTTTTTGGTTTGTTGGTTTATTTGTTTGTTGGTTTGTTGGCTTGTTAGTTTGTTGGTTTGTTGGTTTGTTGGCTTGTTGGTTTGTTGGTTTGTTGGTTTGTTGGTTGGTTGGTTTGTTGGTTTGGTGGTTTGTTGGTTTGTTGGTTTGTTGGTTTATTTGTTTGTTGGTTTGTTGGTTTGTTTGTTTGTTGGTTTGTTGGTTTGTTGGTTTGTTGATTTGTTGGCTTGTTGGTTTGTTGGTTTGTTGGTTTCTTGGTTTGTTGGTTTGTTGGTTTGTTGGTTTATTGGTTTGGTGGTTTGTTGGTTTGTTGGTTTGTTGGTTTGTTGGTTTGTTGGTCACTTGGTTTGTTGGTTTGTTGGTTTGTTCGTTTGTTGGTTTGTTGGTTTGTTGGTTTCTTGGTTTGTTGGTTTGTTGGTTTGTTGGTTTATTGGTTCGTTGGTTTGTTGGTTTGTTGGTTTGTTGGTTTGTTGGTTTGTTGGTTTGTTGGTTTGTTGGTTTGTTGGTTTGTTGGTTTGTTGGTTTGTTGGTTTATTGGTTTGGTGGTTTGTTGGTTTGTTGGTTTGTTGGTTTGTTGGTTTTTTGGTTACTTGGTTTGTTGGTTTGTTGGTTTGTTCGTTTGTTGGTTTGTTGGTTTGTTGGTTTCTTGGTTTGTTGGTTTGTTGGTTTGTTGGTTTATTGGTTTGTTGGTTTGTTGGTTTGTTGGTTTGTTGGTTTGTTGGTTTGTTGGTTTGTTGGTTTGTTGGTTTTTTGGTTTGCTGATTTGTTGGTTTGTTGGTTTGTTGGTTTGTTGGTTTGTTGGCTTGTTGGCCTGTTTGTTTGTTGGCTTGTTGGTTTGTTGGTTTGTTAGTTTGTTGGTTTTTTGGTTTGTTGGTTTGTTGGTTTGTTGGTTTGTTGGTTTGTTGGCTTGTTGGTTTGTTGGTTTGTTGGTTTGTTGGTTTGTTGGTTTGTTGGTTTGTTGGTTTGTTGGTTTTTTGGTTTGTTGGTTTATTTGTTTGTTGGTTTGTTGGCTTGTTGGTTTGTTGGTTTGCTGGTTTGTTGGCTTGCTGGTTTGTTGGCTTGTTGGCTTGTTGGTTTGTTGGTTTGTTGGCTTGTTGGCTTGTTGGTTTTTTGGTTTGTTGGCTTGCTGGTTTGTTGGTTTGTTGGCTTGTTGGCTTGTTGGTTTGTTGGTTTGTTGGCTTGTTGGCCTGTTGGTTTGTTGGCTTGTTGGTTTGTTGGTTTGTTAGTTTGTTGGCTTGTTGGTTTGTTGGTTTGTTGGTTTGTTGGCTTGTTGGTTTGTTGGTTTGTTGGTTTGTTGGCTTGTTGGTTTGTTAGTTTGTTGGTTTGTTGGCTTGTTGGCTTGTTGGTTTGTTGGTTTTTTGGTTTGTTGGTTTGTTGGTTTGTTGGTTTGTTGGTTTGTTGGTTTGTTGGTTTATTTGTTTGTTGGTTTGTTGGCTTGTTGGCTTGTTGGTTTGTTGGTTTGTTGGTTTGTTGGCTTGTTAGTTTGTTGGTTTGTTGGTTTGTTGGTTTTTTGGTTTGTTGGTTTGTTGGTTTGTTGGTTTGTTGGTTTGTTGGTTTATTTGTTTGTTGGTTTGTTGGCTTATTGGTTTGTTGGTTTGTTGGTTTGTTGGTTTGTTGGCTTGTTGGTTTGTTGGTTTGTTGGTTTGTTGGTTGGTTGGTTTGTTGGTTTGGTGGTTTGTTGGTTTGTTGGTTTGTTGGTTTATTTGTTTGTTGGTTTGTTGGTTTGTTTGTTTGTTGGTTTGTTGGTTTGTTGGTTTGTTGGTTTGTTGGCTTGTTGGCTTGTTGGTTTGTTGGTTTGTTGGTTTATTTGTTTGTTGGTTTGTTGGTTTGTTGGTTTGTTGGTTTGTTGGTTACTTGGTTTGTTGGTTTGTTGGTTTGTTCGTTTGTTGGTTTGTTGGTTTGTTGGTTTCTTGGTTTGTTGGTTTGTTGGTTTGTTGGTTTATTGGTTTGGTGGTTTGTTGGTTTGTTGGTTTGTTGGTTTGTTGGTTTGTTGGTTTGTTGGTTTGTTGGTTTGTTGGTTACTTGGTTTGTTGGTTTGTTGGTTTGTTCGTTTGTTGGTTTGTTGGTTTGTTGGTTTCTTGGTTTGTTGGTTTGTTGGTTTGTTGGTTTATTGGTTTGTTGGTTTGTTGGTTTGTTGGTTTGTTGGTTTGTTGGTTTGTTGGTTTGTTGGTTTTTTGGTTTGCTGATTTGTTGGTTTGTTGGTTTGTTGGTTTGTTGGTTTGTTGGCCTGTTGGTTTGTTGGCTTGTTGGTTTGTTGGTTTGTTAGTTTGTTGGTTTGTTGGTTTGTTGGTTTGTTGGTTTGTTGGTTTGTTGGTTTGTTGGCTTGTTGGTTTGTTGGTTTGTTGATTTGTTGGTTTGTTGGTTTGTTGGTTTGTTGGTTTTTCGGTTTGTTGGTTTATTTGTTTGTTGGTTTGTTGGCTTGTTGGTTTGTTGGTTTGCTGGTTTGTTGGCTTGCTGGTTTGTTGGCTTGTTGGCTTGTTGGTTTGTTGGTTTGTTGGCTTGTTGGCTTGTTGGTTTTTTGGTTTGTTGGCTTGCTGGTTTGTTGGTTTGTTGGCTTGTTGGCTTGTTGGTTTGTTGGTTTGTTGGCTTGTTGGCCTGTTGGTTTGTTGGCTTAATGGTTTGTTGGTTTGTTAGTTTGTTGGCTTGTTGGTTTGTTGGTTTGTTGGTTTGTTGGCTTGTTGGTTTGTTGGTTTGTTGGCTTGTTGGCTTGTTGCTTTGTTGGTTTGTTGGTTTGTTGTCTTGTTGGCTTGTTGGTTTGTTGGTTTGTTGGCTTGTTGGCTTGTTGGTTTTTTGGTTTGTTGGCTTGCTGGTTTGTTGGTTTCTTGGTTTGTTGGTTTTGGTGGTTTGTTGGCTTGTTGGCTTGTTGGTTTGTTGGTTTGTTGGTTTGTTGGTTTGTTGGTTTGTTGGTTTGTTGGTTTGTTGGCTTGTTGGTTAGTTGGTTTGTTGGCTTGTTGGCTTGTTGGTTTGTTGGTTTGTTGGCTTGTTGGTTTGTTAGTTTGTTGGTTTGTTGGCTTGTTGGCTTGTTGGTTTGTTGGTTTTTTGGTTTGTTGGTTTGTTGGTTTGTTGGTTTGTTGGTTTGTTGGTTTGTTGGTTTATTTGTTTGTTGGTTTGTTGGCTTGTTGGCTTGTTGGTTTGTTGGTTTGTTGGTTTGTTGGTTTGTTGGCTTGTTGGCTTGTTGGTTTCTTGGTTTGTTGGCTTGTTGGTTACTCAGTTTGTTGGTTTGTTGGCATGTTGGTTTGTTGGTTTGTTGGTTTGTTGGCTTGTTGGTTTGTTGGTTTGTTGGCTTGTTGGTTTGTTGGTTTGTTGGTTTGTTGGTTTGTTGGCTTGTTGGTTTGTTGGTTTGTTGGCTTGTTGGTTTGTTAGTTTGTTGGTTTGTTGATTTGTTGGTTTGTTGGTTTGTTGGTTTATTTATTTGGTGGTTTGTTGGCTTGTTGGTTTGTTGGTTTGTTGGTTTGTTGGTTTGTTGGTTTGTTCGTTTGTTGGTTTGTTGGTTTGTTCGTTTGTTGGCTTGTTTGTTTGTTGGCTTGTTGGCTTGTTGGTTTGTTGGTTTTTTGGTGTGTTGGTTTGTTCGTTTGTTGGTTTGTTTGTTTGTTGGTTTGTTCGTTTGTTGGTTCGTTGGTTACTTGGTTTGTTGGTTTGTTGGTTTGTTGGCTTGTTGGTTTGTTGGTTTGTTGGTTTTTTGGTTTGTTGGTTTGTTGGTTTTTTGGTTTGTTGGTTTGTTGGTTTGTTGGTTTGTTGGTTTGTTGGTTTGTTGGTTTGTTGGTTTATTTGTTTGTTGGTTTGTTGGTTTGTGGGTTTGTTGGTTTGTTGGTTTGTTGGTTTGTTGGTTTGTTGGCTTGTTGGTTTGTTGGTTTGTTGGTTTGTTTATTTGTTGGTTTGTTGGTTTGGTGGTTTGTTGGTTTGTTGGTTTGTTGGTTTATTTGTTTGTTGGTTTGTTGGTTTGTTGGTTTCTTGGCTTGTTGGTTTGTTGGTTTGTTGGCTTATTGGCTTGTTGGTTTATTGGTTTGTTGGCTTGTTGGCCTGTTGGTTTGTTGGCTTGTTGGTTTGTTGGTTTGTTAGTTTGTTGGCTTGTTGGTTTGTTGGTTTGTTGGTTTGTTGGCTTGTTGGTTTGTTGGTTTGTTGGCTTATTGGCTTGTTGCTTTGTTGGTTTGTTGGTTTGTTGTCTTGTTGGCTTGTTGGTTTGCTAGTTTGTTAGCTTTTTGGTTACTTGGTTTGTTGGTTTATTTGTTTGTTGGTTTGTTGGCTTGTTGGTTTGTTGGTTTGCTGGTTTGTTGGCTTGCTGGTTTGTTGGTTTGTTGGCTTGTTGGCTTGTTGGTTTGTTGGTTTGTTGGCTTGTTGGCTTGTTGGTTTGTTGGTTTGTTGGCTTGCTGGTTTGTTGGTTTGTTGGCTTGTTGGCTTGTTGGTTTGTTGGTTTGTTGGCTTGTTGGCCTGTTGGTTTGTTGGCTTGTTGGTTTGTTGGTTTGTTAGTTTGTTGGCTTGTTGGTTTGTTGGTTTGTTGGTTTGTTGGCTTGTTGGTTTGTTGGTTTGTTGGCTTGTTGGCTTGTTGCTTTGTTGGTTTGTTGGTTTGTTGTCTTGTTGGCTTGTTGGTTTGTTAGTTTGTTAGCTTTTTGGTTACTTGGTTTGTTGGTTTGTTGGCTTGTTGGTTTGTTGGCTTGTTGGTTTGTTGGTTTTGGTGGTTTGTTGGCTTGTTGGCTTGTTGGTTTGTTGGTTTGTTGGTTTGTTGGTTTGTTGGCTTGTTGGCTTGTTGGTTTGTTGGTTTGTTGGCTTGTTGGCCTGTTGGTTTGTTGGCTTGTTGGTTTGTTGGTTTGTTAGTTTGTTGGCTTGTTGGTTTGTTGGTTTGTTGGTTTGTTGGCTTGTTGGTTTGTTGGTTTGTTGGCTTGTTGGCTTGTTGCTTTGTTGGTTTGTTGGTTTGTTGTCTTGTTGGCTTGTTGGTTTGTTAGTTTGTTAGCTTTTTGGTTACTTGGTTTGTTTGGTTTGTTGGCTTGTTGGTTTGTTGGCATGTTGGTTTGTTGGTTTGTTGGTTTGTTGGCTTGTTGGTTTGTTAGTTTGTTGGTTTGTTGGCTTGTTGGCTTGTTGGTTTGTTGGTTTTTTGGTTTGTTGGTTTGTTGGTTTGTTGGTTTGTTGGTTTGTTGGTTTATTTGTTTGTTGGTTTGTTGGCTTGTTGGTTTGTTGGTTTGTTGGTTTGTTGGTTTGTTGGCTTGTTGGTTTGTTGGTTTGTTGGTTTTTTGGTTTGTTGGTTTGTTGGTTTGTTGGTTTGTTGATTTGTTGGTTTATTTGTTTGTTGGTTTGTTGGCTTGTTGGTTTGTTGGTTTGTTGGTTTGTTGGTTTGTTGGCTTGTTGGTTTGTTGGTTTCTTGGCTTGTTGGCTTGTTTGGTTTGTTAGTTTGTTGGCTTGTCGGTTTGTTGGCTTGTTGGTTTGTTGGTTTGTTGGTTTGTTGGCTTGTTGGCTTGTTGGTTTGTTGGTTTGTTGGTTTGTTGGTTTGTTGGTTTGTTGGTTTTTTGGTTTGTTGGTTTGCTGGTTTGTTGGCTTGTTGGTTTGTTGGTTTGTTGGCTTGTTGGCTTGTTGGTTTGTTGGTTTGTTGGCTTGTTGGTTACTTAGTTTGTTGGTTTGTTGGTTCGTTGGTTTGTTAATTTGTTGGCTTGTTGGCTTGTAGGTTTGTTGGTTTGTTGGCTTGTTGGCTTGTTGTTTTGTTGGTTTGTTGGTTTGTTGGCTTGTTGGCTTGTTGGTTTGTTAGTTTGTTGCCTTTTTGGTTACTTGGTTTGTTGGTTTGTTGGCTTGTTGGTTTGTTGGCTTGTTGGTTTGTTGGTTTGTTGGCTTGTTGGTTTGTTGGTTTGTTGGCTTATTGGCTTGTTGCTTTGTTGGTCTGTTGGTTTGTTGTCTTGTTGGCTTGTTGGTTTGTTAGTTTGTTAGCTTTTTGGTTACTTGGTTTGTTGGTTTATTTGTTTGTTGGTTTGTTGGCTTGTTGGTTTGTTGGTTTGCTGGTTTGTTGGCTTGCTGGTTTGTTGGTTTGTTGGCTTGTTGGCTTGCTGGTTTGTTGGTTTGTTGGCTTGTTGGCTTGTTGGTTTGTTGGTTTGTTGGCTTGCTGGTTTGTTGGTTTGTTGGCTTGTTGGCTTGTTGGTTTGTTGGTTTGTTGGCTTGTTGGCCTGTTGGTTTGTTGGCTTGTTGGTTTATTGGTTTGTTAGTTTGTTGGCTTGTTGGTTTGTTGGTTTGTTGGTTTGTTGGCTTGTTGGTTTGTTGGTTTGTTGGTTTGTTGGCTTGTTGGCTTGTTGCTTTGTTGGTTTGTTGGTTTGTTGTCTTGTTGGCTTGTTGGTTTGTTAGTTTGTTAGCTTTTTGGTTACTTGGTTTGTTGGTTTGTTGGCTTGTTGGTTTGTTGGCTTGTTGGTTTGTTGGTTTTGGTGGTTTGTTGGCTTGTTGGCTTGTTGGTTTGTTGGTTTGTTGGTTTGTTGGTTTGTTGGTTTGTTGGTTTGTTGGTTTGTTGGTTTGTTGGTTTGTTGGCTTGTTGGTTAGTTGGTTTGTTGGCTTGTTGGCTTGTTGGTTTGTTGGTTTGTTGGCTTGTTGGTTTGTTAGTTTGTTGGTTTGTTGGCTTGTTGGCTTGTTGGTTTGTTGGTTTTTTGGTTTGTTGGTTTGTTGGTTTGTTGGTTTGTTGGTTTGTTGGTTTGTTGATTTATTTGTTTGTTGGTTTGTTGGCTTGTTGGTTTGTTGGTTTGTTGGTTTGTTGGCTTGTTGGTTTGTTGGTTTGTTGGTTTTTTGGTTTGTTGGTTTGTTGGTTTGTTGGTTTGTTGATTTGTTGGTTTATTTGTTTGTTGGTTTGTTGGCTTGTTGGTTTGTTGGTCTGTTGGTTTGTTGGTTTGTTGGCTTGTTGGTTTGTTGGTTTGTTGGCTTGTTGGCTTGTTGGTTTGTTAGTTTGTTGGCTTGTCGGTTTGTTGGCTTGTTGGTTTGTTGGTTTGTTGGTTTGTTGGCTTGTTGCCTTGTTGGTTTGTTGGTTTGTTGGTTTGTTGGTTTGTTGGTTTGTTGGTTTTTTGGTTTGTTGGTTTGCTGGTTTGTTGGCTTGTTGGTTTGTTGGTTTGTTGGCTTGTTGGCTTGTTGGTTTGTTGGTTTGTTGGCGTGTTGGTTACTTAGTTTGTTGGTTTGTTGGTTTGTTGGTTCGTTGGTTTGTTAATTTGTTGGCTTATTGGCTTTTAGGTTTGTTGGTTTGTTGGCTTGTTGGCTTGTTGTTTTGTTGGTTTGTTGGTTTGTTGGCTTGTTGGCTTGTTGGTTTGTTAGTTTGTTGCCTTTTTGGTTACTTGGTTTGTTGGTTTGTTGGCTTGTTGGTTTGTTGGCTTGTTGGTTTGTTGGTTTGTTGGTTTGTTGGCTTGTTGGCTTGTTGGTTTGTTGGTTTGTTAGCTTGTTGGTTGGTTGGTCTGTTTATTTCATGGCTTGTTGGCTTGTTGGTTTGTTGGTTTGTTGGCTTGTTGGTTTGTTGGTTTGTTGGCTCGTTGGCTTGTTGCTTTGTTCGTTTGATGGTTTGTTGGTTTGCTGGTTTTTTGGTTTGTTGGTTTGTTGGTTTGTTGGCTTGTTGGCTTGTTGGTTTGTTGGTTTGTTAGTTTGTTGGTTTGTTGGCTTGTTGGTTTGTTGGTTTGTTGGTTTTTTGGTTTTTTGGTTTATTGGTTTGTTCGTTTGTTGGTTTGTTGGTTTGTTGGTTTATTTGTTTGTTGGTTTGTTGGTTTGTTGGTTAGTTGGTTTGTTGGTTTGTTGGCTTGTTGGTTTGTTGGTTTGTTGGTTTTTTGGTTTGTTGGTTTGTTGGTTTGTTGGTTTGGTGGTTTGTTGGTTTGTTGGTTTGTTGGTTTATTTGTGTGTTGGTTTGTTGGCTTGTTGGTTTGTTGGTTTGTTGGTTTGTTGGCTTGTTGGTTTGTTGGTTTGTTTGCTTGTTGGTTACTTAGTTTGTTGGTTTGTTGGCATGTTGGTTTGTTTGTTGGTTTGTTGGCTTGTTGGTTTGTTGGTTTGTTGGCTTGTTGGCTTGTTGGTTTGTTGGTTTGTTGGTTTGTTGGCTTGTTGTTTGTTGGTTTGTTGGCTTGTTAGTTTGTTAGTTTGTTGGTTTGTTGGTTTGTTGGTTTGTTGGTTTGTTGGTTTGTTGGTTTATTTGTTTGTTGGTTTGTTGGCTTGTTGGTTTGTTGGTTTGTTGGTTTGTTGGCTTGTTGGTTTGTTGGTTTGTTGGCTTGTTGGCTTGTTGGCTTGTTGGTTTGTTGGTTTGTTGGCTTGTTGGCTTGTTGGTTTGTAGGTTTGTTGGTTTGTTGGTTTGTTGGCTTGTTGGTTTATTGGTTTGTGTGCTTGTTGGTTTGTTGGTTTGTTGGCTTGTTGGCTTGTTGGTTTGTTGGTTTGTAAGCTTGTTGGTTTGTTGGTTTGTTGGCTTGTTGGCTTGTTGCTTTGTTGGTTTGTTGGTTTGTTGGCTCGTTGGCTTGTTGGTTTGTTAGTTTGTTGGCTTTTTGGTTACTTGGTTTGTTGGTTTGTTGGTTTGTTGGCTTGTTGGTTTGTTGGCTTATTGGTTTGTTGGTTTGTTGGTTTGTTGGCTTGTTGGCTTGTTGGCTTGTTAGTTTGTTGGTTTGTTGGTTTGTTGGTTTTTTGGTTTGTTGGTTTATTTGTTTGTTGGTTTGTTGGCTTGTTGGTTTGTTGGTTTGTTGGTTTGTTGGCTTGCTGGTTTGTTGGTTTGTTGGCTTGTTGGCTTGTTGGTTTGTTGGTTTGTTGGCTTGTTGGCTTGTTGGTTTGTTGGTTTGTTGGTTTTTTGGTTTGTTGGTTTGTTGGTTTGTTGGTTTGTTGGTTTGTTGGTTTGTTGGTTTGTTGGTTTATTTGTTTGTTGGTTTGTTGGCTTGTTGGCTTGTTTTTTTGTTGGTTTGTTGGTTTGTTGGCTTGTTGGTTTGTTGGTTTGTTGGGTTGTTGGCTTGTTGCTTTGTTGGTTTGTTGGTTTGTTGTCTTGTTGGCTTGTTGGTTTGTTAGTTTGTTGGCTTTTTGGTTACTTGGTTTGTTGGTTTGTTGGCTTGTTGGTTTGTTGGCTTGTTGGTTTGTTGGTTTTGGTGGTTTGTTAGCTTGTTGGCTTGTTGGTTTGTTGGTTTGTTGGGTTGTTGGTTTGTTGGTTTGTTGGTTTGTTGGTTTGTTGGTTTGTTGGTTTGTTGGTTTGTTGGTTTGTTGGCTTGTTGGCTTGTTGGTTGGTTGGTTTGTTGGCTTGTTGGCTTGTTGGTTTTTTGGTTTGTTGGCTTGTTGGTTTGTTAGTTTGTTGGTTTGTTGGCTTGTTGGCTTGTTGGTTTGTTGGTTTTTTGGTTTGTTGGTTTGTTGGTTTGTTGGTTTGTTGGTTTGTTGGTTTATTTGTTTGTTGGTTTGTTGGCTTGTTGGTTTGTTGGTTTGTTGGTATGTTGGCTTGTTGGTTTGTTGGTTTGTTGGTTTTTTGGTTTGTTGGTTTGTTGGTTTGTTGGTTTGTTGGTTTGTTGGTTTGTTGGTTTGTTGGTTTATTTGTTTGTTGGTTTGTTGGCTTGTTGGTTTGTTGGTTTGTTGGTTTGTTGGTTTGTTGGCTTGTTGGTTTGTTGGTTTGTTGGCTTGTTGGCTTGTTGGTTTGTTGGTTTGTTGGCTTGTTGGTTACTTAGTTTGTTGGTTTGTTGGCATGTTGGTTTGTTGGTTTGTTGGTTTGTTGGCTTGTTGGTTTGTTGGTTTGTTGGCTTGTTGGTTTGTTGGTTTGTTGGTGTGTTGGTTTGTTGGCTTGTTGGTTTGTTGGTTTGTTGGCTTGTTGGTTTGTTAGTTTGTTGGTTTGTTGGTTTGTTGGTTTGTTGGTTTGTTGGTTTGTTGGTTTATTTATTTGTTGGTTTGTTGGCTTGTTGGTTTGTTGGTTTGTTGGTTTGTTGGTTTGTTGGTTTGTTGGTTTGTTCGTTTGTTGGTTTGTTGGTTTGTTCGTTTGTTGGCTTGTTTGTTTGTTGACTTGTTGGCTTGTTGGTTTGTTGGTTTTTTGGTTTGTTGGTTTGTTCGTTTGTTGGTTTGTTTGTTTGTTGGTTTGTTCGTTTGTTGGTTCGTTGGTTACTTGGTTTGTTGGTTTGTTGGTTTGTTGGCTTGTTGGTTTGTTGGTTTGTTGGTTTTTTGGTTTGTTGGGTTGTTGGTTTTTTGGTTTGTTGGTTTGTTGGTTTGTTGGTTTGTTGGTTTGTTGGTTTATTTGTTTGTTGGTTTGTTGGTTTGTTGGTTTGTTGGTTTGTTGGGTTTTTGGCTTGTTGGTTTGTTGGTTTGTTGGTTTGTTGGTTTGTTGGTTTGTTGGTTTGTTGGTTTGTTGGTTTGTTGGTTTGGTGGTTTGGTGGTTTGTTGGTTTGTTGGTTTATTTGTTTGTTGGTTTGTTGGTTTGTTGGCTTGTTGGTTTGCTGGTTTGTTGGCTTGTTGGCTGGTTGGTTTATTGGTTTGTTGGCTTGTTGATTACTTAGTTTGTTGGTTTGTTGGCATGTTGGTTTGTTGGTTTGTTGGTTTGATGGCTTGTTGGTTTGTTGGCTTGTTGGCTTGTTGGTTTGTTGGTTTGTTGGTTTGTTGGTTTGTTGGCTTGTTGGTTTGTTGGTTTGTTGGCTTGTTGGTTTGTTAGTTTGTTGGTTTGTTGGTTTGTTGGTTTGTTGGTTTGTTGGTTTGTTGGTTTGTTGGTTTGTTGGTTTATTTGTTGGTTGGTTTGTTGGCTTCTTGGTTTGTTGGTTTGTTGGTTGGTTGGCTTGTTGGTTTGTTGGTTTGTTGGTTTGTTAGGTTGTTGGCTCTTTGGTTACTTAGTTTGTTGGTTTGTTGGTTTCTTGGTTTGTTGGTTTGTTGGTTTGTTGGTTTGTTGGTTTGTTGGTTTGGTGGTTTGTTGGTTTGTTGGTTTGTTTGTTTGTTGGTTTTTTGGTTTGTTGGTTTTTTGGTTTGCTGGTTTGTTGGTTTGTTGGTTTGTTGGTTTTTTGGCTTGTTGGTTACTTGGTTTGTTTGTTTTTTGGTTTGTTGGTTTGTTGGCTTGTTGGTTTGTTGGTTTGTTGGTTTGTTGGTTTGTTGGTTTGTTGGATTGTTGGCTTGTTGGTTTGTTGGCTTGTTGGTTTGTTGGCTTGTTGGTTTGTTAGTTTGTTGGCTTTTTGGTTACTTGGTTTGTTGGTTTGTTGGTTTGTTGGTTTATTGGTTTGTTGGCTTGTTGGTTTGTTGGTTTGTTGGTTTGTTGGCTTGTTGGCTTGTTGGTTTGTTGCTTTGTTGGCATGTTGGTTTGTTGGTTTGTTAGTTTGTTGGCTTGTTGGCTTGTTGGCTTGTTGGGTTGTTGGTTTGTTGGCTTGTTGGTTTGTTGGTTTGATGGCTTGTTGGCGTCTTGCTTTGTTCGTTTGATGGTTTGTTGGTTTGTTGGTTTTTTGGTTTGTTGGTTTGTTGGTTTGTTGGCTTGTTGGCTTGTTGGTTTGTTGATTTGTTGGCTTGTTGGTTTGTTGGCTTGTTGGTTTGTTGGTTTGTTGGTTTGTTGGCTTGTTGGCTTGTTGGTTTGTTGGTTTGTTAGCTTGTTGGTTGGTTGGTCTGTTTATTTCATGGCTTGTTGGCTTGTTGGTTTGTTGGTTTGTTGGCTTGTTGGTTTGTTGGTTTGTTGGCTCGTTGGCTTGTTGCTTTGTTCGTTTGATGGTTTGTTGGTTTGCTGGTTTTTTGGTTTGTTGGTTTGTTGGTTTGTTGGCTTGTTGGCTTGTTGGTTTGTTGGTTTGTTAGTTTGTTGGTTTGTTGGCTTGTTGGCTTGTTGGTTTGTTGGTTTGTTGGTTTTTTGGTTTTTTGGTTTATTGGTTTGTTCGTTTGTTGGTTTGTTGGTTTGTTGGTTTATTTGTTTGTTGGTTAGTTGGTTTGTTGGTTTGTTGGCTTGTTGGTTTGTTGGTTTGTTGGTTTTTTGGTTTGTTGGTTTGTTGGTTTGTTGGTTTGGTGGTTTGTTGGTTTGTTGGTTTGTTGGTTTGTTGGTTTATTTGTGTGTTGGTTTGTTGGCTTGTTGGTTTGTTGGTTTGTTGGTTTGTTGGCTTGTTGGTTTGTTGGTTTGTTTGCTTGTTGGTTACTTAGTTTGTTGGTTTGTTGGCATGTTGGTTTGTTTGTTGGTTTGTTGGCTTGTTGGTTTGTTGGTTTGTTGGCTTGTTGGCTTGTTGGTTTGTGGGTTTGTTGGTTTGTTGGCTTGTTGGTTTGTTGGTTTGTTGGCTTGTTAGTTTGTTAGTTTGTTGGTTTGTTGGTTTGTTGGTTTGTTGGTTTGTTGGTTTGTTGGTTTATTTGTTTGTTGGTTTGTTGGCTTGTTGGTTTGTTGGTTTGTTGGTTTGTTGGCTTGTTAGTTTGTTGGTTTGTAGGCTTGTTGGCTTGTTGGCTTGTTGGTTTGTTGGTTTGTTGGCTTGTTGGCTTGTTGGTTTGTAGGTTTGTTGGTTTGTTGGTTTGTTGGCTTGTTGGTTTGTTGGTTTGTGTGCTTGTTGGTTTGTTGGTTTGTTGGCTTGTTGGCTTGTTGGTTTGTTGGTTTGTAAGCTTGTTGGTTTGTTGGTTTGTTGGCTTGTTGGCTTGTTGCTTTGTTGGTTTGTTGGTTTGTTGGCTCGTTGGCTTGTTGGTTTGTTAGTTTGTTGGCTTTTTGGTTACTTGGTTTGTTGGTTTGTTGGTTTGTTGGCTTGTTGGTTTGTTGGCTTATTGGTTTGTTGGTTTGTTGGTTTGTTGGCTTGTTGGCTTGTTGGTTTGTTGGTTTGTTGGTTTGTTGGTTTTTTGGTTTGTTGGTTTATTTGTTTGTTGGTTTGTTGGCTTGTTGGTTTGTTGGTTTGTTGGTTTGTTGGCTTGCTGGTTTGTTGGTTTGTTGGCTTGTTGGCTTGTTGGTTTGTTGGTTTGTTGGCTTGTTGGCTTGTTGGTTTGTTGGTTTGTTGGTTTTTTGGTTTGTTGGTTTGTTGGTTTGTTGGTTTGTTGGTTTGTTGGTTTGTTGGTTTGTTGGTTTATTTGTTTGTTGGTTTGTTGGCTTGTTGGCTTGTTTTTTTGTTGGTTTGTTGGTTTGTTGGCTTGTTGGTTTGTTGGTTTGTTGGGTTGTTGGCTTGTTGCTTTGTTGATTTGTTGGTTTGTTGTCTTGTTGGCTTGTTGGTTTGTTAGTTTGTTGGCTTTTTGGTTACTTGGTTTGTTGGTTTGTTGGCTTGTTGGTTTGTTGGCTTGTTGGTTTGTTGGTTTTGGTGGTTTGTTAGCTTGTTGGCTTGTTGGTTTGTTGGTTTGTTGGGTTGTTGGTTTGTTGGTTTGTTGGTTTGTTGGTTTGTTGGTTTGTTGGTTTGTTGGTTTGTTGGTTTGTTGGTTTGTTGGTTTGTTGGTTTGTTGGCTTGTTGGTTGGTTGGTTTGTTGGCTTGTTGGCTTGTTGGTTTTTTGGTTTGTTGGCTTGTTGGTTTGTTAGTTTGTTGGTTTGTTGGCTTGTTGGCTTGTTGGTTTGTTGGTTTTTTGGTTTGTTGGTTTGTTGGTTTGTTGGTTTGTTGGTTTGTTGGTTTATTTGTTTGTTGGTTTGTTGGCTTGTTGGTTTGTTGGTTTGTTGGTTTGTTGGCTTGTTGGTTTGTTGGTTTGTTGGTTTTTTGGTTTGTTGGTTTGTTGGTTTGTTGGTTTGTTGGTTTGTTGGTTTGTTGGTTTATTTGTTTGTTGGTTTGTTGGCTTGTTGGTTTGTTGGTTTGTTGGTTTGTTGGTTTGTTGGCTTGTTGGTTTGTTGGTTTGTTGGCTTGTTGGCTTGTTGGTTTGTTGGTTTGTTGGCTTGTTGGTTACTTAGTTTGTTGGTTTGTTGGCATGTTGGTTTGTTGGTTTGTTGGTTTGTTGGTTTGTTGGCTTGTTGGTTTGTTGGTTTGTTGGCTTGTTGGTTTGTTGGTTTGTTGGTGTGTTGGTTTGTTGGCTTGTTGGTTTGTTGGTTTGTTGGCTTGTTGGTTTGTTAGTTTGTTGGTTTGTTGGTTTGTTGGTTTGTTGGTTTGTTGGTTTGTTGGTTTGTTGGTTTATTTATTTGTTGGTTTGTTGGCTTGTTGGTTTGTTGGTTTGTTGGTTTGTTGGTTTGTTGGTTTGTTCGTTTGTTGGTTTGTTGGTTTGTTCGTTTGTTGGCTTGTTTGTTTGTTGACTTGTTGGCTTGTTGATTTTTTGGTTTTTTGGTTTGTTGGTTTGTTCGTTTGTTGGTTTGTTTGTTTGTTGGTTTGTTCGTTTGTTGGTTCGTTGGTTACTTGGTTTGTTGGTTTGTTGGTTTGTTGGCTTGTTGGTTTGTTGGTTTGTTGGTTTTTTGGTTTGTTGGGTTGTTGGTTTTTTGGTTTGTTGGTTTGTTGGTTTGTTGGTTTGTTGGTTTGTTGGTTTGTTGGTTTGTTGGTTTGTTGGTTTGTTGGTTTGTTGGGTTTTTGGCTTGTTGGTTTGTTGGTTTGTTGGTTTGTTGGTTTGTTGGTTTGTTGGTTTGTTGGTTTGGTGGTTTGGTGGATTGTTGGTTTGTTGGTTTGTTGGTTTATTTGTTTGTTGGTTTGTTGGTTTGTTGGCTTGTTGGTTTGTTGGTTTGTTGGCTTGTTGGCTGGTTGGTTTATTGGTTTGTTGGCTTGTTGATTACTTAGTTTGTTGGTTTGTTGGCATGTTGGTTTGTTGGTTTGTTGGTTTGATGGCTTGTTGGTTTGTTGGCTTGTTGGCTTGTTGGTTTGTTGGTTTGTTGGTTTGTTGGTTTGTTGGCTTGTTGGTTTGTTGGTTTGTTGGCTTGTTGGTTTGTTAGTTTGTTGGTTTGTTGGTTTGTTGGTTTGTTGGTTTGTTGGTTTGTTGGTTTGTTGGTTTATTTGTTGGTTGGTTTGTTGGCTTCTTGGTTTGTTGGTTTGTTGGTTGGTTGGCTTGTTGGTTTATTGGTTTGTTGGTTTGTTAGGTTGTTGGCTCTTTGGTTACTTAGTTTGTTGGTTTGTTGGTTTCTTGGTTTGTTGGTTTGTTGGTTTGTTGGTTTGTTGGTTTGGTGGTTTGTTGGTTTGTTGGTTTGTTTGTTTGTTGGTTTTTTGGTTTGTTGGTTTTTTGGTTTGCTGGTTTGTTGGTTTGTTGGTTTTTTGGCTTGTTGGTTACTTGGTTTGTTTGTTTTTTGGTTTGTTGGTTTGTTGGCTTGTTGGTTTGTTGGTTTGTTGGTTTGTTGGTTTGTTGGTTTGTTGGATTGTTGGCTTGTTGGTTTGTTGGCTTGTTGGTTTGTTGGCTTGTTGGTTTGTTAGTTTGTTGGCTTTTTGGTTACTTGGTTTGTTGGTTTGTTGGTTTGTTGGTTTATTGGTTTGTTGGCTTGTTGGTTTGTTGGTTTGTTGGTTTGTTGGCTTGTTGGCTTGTTGGTTTGTTGGTTTGTTGGCATGTTGGTTTGTTGGTTTGTTAGTTTGTTGGCTTGTTGGCTTGTTGGCTTGTTGGTTTGTTGGTTTGTTGGCTTGTTGGTTTGTTGGTTTGATGGCTTGTTGGCTTCTTGCTTTGTTCGTTTGGTGGTTTGTTGGTTTGTTGGTTTTTTGGTTTGTTGGTTTGTTGGTTTGTTGGCTTGTTGGCTTGTTGGTTTGTTGATTTGTTGGCTTGTTGGTTTGTAAGTTTGTTAGTTTGTTGGCTTGTTGGCTTTTTGGTTTGTTGGTTTTTTGGTTTGTTGGTTTGTTCGTTTGTTGGTTTGTTTGTTTGTTGGTTTGTTCGTTTGTTGGTTCGTTGGTTACTTGGTTTGTTGGTTTGTTGATTTGTTGGTTTGTTGGCTTGTTGGTTTATTTGTTTGTTGGTTTTTTGGTTTGTTGGTTTGTTGGCTTGTTGGCTTGTTGGTTTGTTGGTTTGTTGGTTTCTTGGTATGTTGGTTTGTTGGTTTGTTGTATTGTTGGTTTGTTGGTTTGTTGGTTTGTTGGTTTGTTCGTTTGTTGGCTTGTTGGTTTGTTGGCTTGTTGGCTTGTTAATTTGTTGGTTTGTTGGTTTGTTGGTTTGTTGGTTAATTTGTTTGTTGGTTTGTTGGTTTGTTGGTGTGTTGGTTTGTTGGTTTGTTGGTTTGTTGGCTTGTTGGTTTGTTGGTTTGTTGGTTTGTTGGTTGGTTGGTTTGTTGGTTTGGTGGTTTGTTGGTTTGTTGGTTTGTTGGTTTATTTGTTTGTTGGTTTGTTGGTTTGTTTGTTTGTTGGTTTGTTGGTTTGTTGGTTTGTTGGTTTGTTGGCTTGTTGGCTTGTTGGTTTGTTGGTTTGTTGGTTTATTTGTTTGTTGGTTTGTTGGTTTGTTGGTTTGTTGGTTTGTTGGTTACTTGGTTTGTTGGTTTGTTGGTTTGTTCGTTTGTTGGTTTGTTGGTTTGTTGGTTTCTTGGTTTGTTGGTTTGTTGGTTTGTTGGTTTATTGGTTTGGTGGTTTGTTGGTTTGTTGGTTTGTTGGTTTGTTGGTTTGTTGGTTACTTGGTTTGTTGGTTTGTTGGTTTGTTCGTTTGTTGGTTTGTTGGTTTGTTGGTTTCTTGGTTTGTTGGTTTGTTGGTTTGTTGGTTTGTTGGTTTATTGGTTTGGTGGTTTGTTGGTTTGTTGGTTTGTTGGTTTGTTGGTTTGTTGGTTTGTTGGTTTTTTGGTTTGCTGATTTGTTGGTTTGTTGGTTTGTTGGTTTGTTGGCTTGTTGGCCTGTTGGTTTGTTGGCTTGTTGGTTTGTTGGTTTGTTAGTTTGTTGGTTTGTTGGTTTGTTGGTTTGTTGGTTTGTTGGTTTATTGGTTTGTTGGCTTGTTGGTTTGTTGGTTTGTTGGTTTGTTGGTTTGTTGGTTTGTTGGTTTGTTGGTTTTTTGGTTTGTTGGTTTATTTGTTTGTTGGTTTGTTGGCTTGTTGGTTTGTTGGTTTGCTGGTTTGTTGGCTTGCTGGTTTGTTGGCTTGTTGGCTTGTTGGTTTGTTGGTTTGTTGGCTTGTTGGCTTGTTGGTTTTTTGGTTTGTTGGCTTGCTGGTTTGTTGGTTTGTTGGCTTGTTGGCTTGTTGGTTTGTTGGTTTGTTGGCTTGTTGGCCTGTTGGTTTGTTGGCTTGTTGGTTTGTTGGTTTGTTAGTTTGTTGGCTTGTTGGTTTGTTGGTTTGTTGGTTTGTTGGCTTCTTGGTTTGTTGGTTTGTTTGCTTGTTGGCTTGTTGCTTTGTTGGTTTGTTGGTTTGTTGTCTTGTTGGCTTGTTGGTTTGTTAGTTTGTTAGCTTTTTGGTTACTTGGTTTGTTGGTTTGTTGGCTTGTTGGTTTGTTGGCTTGTTGGTTTGTTGGTTTTGGTGGTTTGTTGGCTTGTTGGCTTGTTGGTTTGTTGGTTTGTTGGTTTGTTGGTTTGTTGGTTTGTTGGTTTGTTGGTTTGTTGGCTTGTTGGTTAGTTGGTTTGTTGGCTTGTTGGCTTGTTGGTTTGTTGGTTTGTTGGCTTGTTGGTTTGTTAGTTTGTTGGTTTGTTGGCTTGTTGGCTTGTTGGTTTGTTGGTTTTTTGGTTTGTTGGTTTGTTGGTTTGTTGGTTTGTTGGTTTGTTGGTTTGTTGGTTTATTTGTTTGTTGGTTTGTTGGCTTGTTGGTTTGTTGGTTTGTTGGTTTGTTGGCTTGTTAGTTTGTTGGTTTGTTGGTTTGTTGGTTTTTTGGTTTGTTGGTTTGTTGGTTTGTTGGTTTGTTGGTTTGTTGGTTTGTTGGTTTATTTGTTTGTTGGTTTGTTGGCTTATTGGTTTGTTGGTTTGTTGGTTTGTTGGCTTGTTGGTTTGTTGGTTTGTTGGCTTGTTGGCTTGTTGGTTTCTTGGTTTGTTGGCTTGTTGGTTACTCAGTTTGTTGGTTTGTTGGCATGTTGGTTTGTTGGTTTGTTGGTTTGTTGGCTTGTTGGTTTGTTGGTTTGTTGGCTTGTTGGTTTGTTGGTTTGTTGGTTTGTTGGTTTGTTGGCTTGTTGGTTTGTTGGTTTGTTGGCTTGTTGGTTTGTTAGTTTGTTGGTTTGTTGATTTGTTGGTTTGTTGGTTTGTTGGTTTATTTATTTGGTGGTTTGTTGGCTTGTTGGTTTGTTGGTTTGTTGGTTTGTTGGTTTGTTGGTTTGTTGGTTTGTTCGTTTGTTGGTTTGTTGGTTTGTTCGTTTGTTGGCTTGTTTGTTTGTTGGCTTGTTGGCTTGTTGGTTTGTTGGTTTTTTGGTGTGTTGGTTTGTTCGTTTGTTGGTTTGTTTGTTTGTTGGTTTGTTCGTTTGTTGGTTCGTTGGTTACTTGGTTTGTTGGTTTGTTGGTTTGTTGGCTTGTTGGTTTGTTGGTTTGTTGGTTTTTTGGTTTGTTGGTTTGTTGGTTTTTTGGTTTGTTGGTTTGTTGGTTTGTTGGTTTGTTGGTTTGTTGGTTTGTTGGTTTGTTGGTTTATTTGTTTGTTGGTTTGTTGGTTTGTGGGTTTGTTGGTTTGTTGGTTTGTTGGTTTGTTGGTTTGTTGGCTTGTTGGTTTGTTGGTTTGTTGGTTTGTTTATTTGTTGGTTTGTTGGTTTGGTGGTTTGTTGGTTTGTTGGTTTGTTGGTTTATTTGTTTGTTGGTTTGTTGGTTTGTTGGTTTCTTGGCTTGTTGGTTTGTTGGTTTGTTGGCTTGTTGGCTTGTTGGTTTATTGGTTTGTTGGCTTGTTGGCCTGTTGGTTTGTTGGCTTGTTGGTTTGTTGGTTTGTTAGTTTGTTGGTTTGTTGGTTTGTTCGTTTGTTGGCTTGTTGGTTTGTTGGCTTGTTGGCTTGTTAATTTGTTGGTTTGTTGGTTTGTTGGTTTGTTGGTTAATTTGTTTGTTGGTTTGTTGGTTTGTTGGTTTGTTGGTTTGTTGGTTTGTTGGTTTGTTGGTTTGTTGGTTTGTTGGCTTGTTGGTTTGTTGGTTTGTTGGTTTGTTGGTTGGTTGGTTTGTTGGTTTGGTGGTTTGTTGGTTTGTTGGTTTGTTGGTTTATTTGTTTGTTGGTTTGTTGGTTTGTTTGTTTGTTGGTTTGTTGGTTTGTTGGTTTGTTGGTTTGTTGGCTTGTTGGCTTGTTGGTTTGTTGGTTTGTTGGTTTATTTGTTTGTTGGTTTGTTGGTTTGTTGGTTTGTTGGTTTGTTGGTTACTTGGTTTGTTGGTTTGTTGGTTTGTTCGTTTGTTGGTTTGTTGGTTTGTTGGTTTCTTGGTTTGTTGGTTTGTTGGTGTGTTGGTTTATTGGTTTGGTGGTTTGTTGGTTTGTTGGTTTGTTGGGTTGTTGGTTTGTTGGTTACTTGGTTTGTTGGTTTGTTGGTTTGTTCGTTTGTTGGTTTGTTGGTTTGTTGGTTTCTTGGTTTGTTGGTTTGTTAGTTTGTTGGTTTATTGGTTTGGTGGTTTGTTGGTTTGTTGGTTTGTTGGTTTGTTGGTTTGTTGGTTTGTTGGTTTTTTGGTTTGCTGATTTGTTGGTTTGTTGGTTTGTTGGTTTGTTGGTTCGTTGGCTTGTTGGCCTGTTGGTTTGTTGGCTTGTTGGTTTGTTGGTTTGTTAGTTTGTTGGTTTGTTGGTTTGTTGGTTTGTTGGTTTGTTGGTTTATTGGTTTGTTGGCTTGTTGGTTTGTTGGTTTGTTGGTTTGTTGGTTTGTTGGTTTGTTGGTTTGTTGGTTTTTTGGTTTGTTGGTTTATTTGTTTGTTGGTTTGTTGGCTTGTTGGTTTGTTGGTTTGCTGGTTTGTTGGCTTGCTGGTTTGTTGGCTTGTGGGCTTGTTGGTTTGTTAGTTTGTTGGCTTGTTGGCTTGTTGGTTTTTTGGTTTGTTGGCTTGCTGGTTTGTTGGTTTGTTGGCTTGTTGGCTTGTTGGTTTGTTAGTTTGTTGGCTTGTTGGCCTGTTGGTTTGTTGGCTTGTTGGTTTGTTGGTTTGTTAGTTTGTTGGCTTGTTGGTTTGTTGGTTTGTTGGTTTGTTGGCTTGTTGGTTTGTTGGTTTGTTGGCTTGTTGGCTTGTTGCTTTGTTGGTTTGTTGGTTTGTTGTCTTGTTGGCTTGTTGGTTTGTTAGTTTGTTAGCTTTTTGGTTACTTGGTTTGTTGGTTTGTTGGCTTGTTGGTTTGTTGGCTTGTTGGTTTGTTGGTTTTGGTGGTTTGTTGGCTTGTTGGCTTGTTGGTTTGTTGGTTTGTTGGTTTGTTGGTTTGTTGGTTTGTTGGTTTGTTGGTTTGTTGGTTTGTTGGCTTGTTGGTTAGTTGGTTTGTTGGCTTGTTGGCTTGTTGGTTTGTTGGTTTGTTGGCTTGTTGGTTTGTTAGTTTGTTGGTTTGTTGGCTTGTTGGCTTGTTGGTTTGTTGGTTTTTTGGTTTGTTGGTTTGTTGGTTTGTTGGTTTGTTGGTTTGTTGGTTTGTTGGTTTGTTGGTTTATTTGTTTGTTGGTTTGTTGGCTTGTTGGCTTGTTGGTTTGTTGGTTTGTTGGTTTGTTGGCTTGTTAGTTTGTTGGTTTGTTGGTTTGTTGGTTTTTTGGTTTGTTGGTTTGTTGGTTTGTTGGTTTGTTGGTTTGTTGGTTTATTTGTTTGTTGGTTTGTTGGCTTATTGGTTTGTTGGTTTGTTGGTTTGTTGGCTTGTTGGTTTGTTGGTTTGTTGGCTTGTTGGCTTGTTGGCTTGTTGGTTTCTTGGTTTGTTGGCTTGTTGGTTACTTAGCTTGTTGGTTTGTTGGCATGTTGGTTTGTTGGTTTGTTGGTTTGTTGGCTTGTTGGTTTGTTGGTTTGTTGGCTTGTTGGTTTGTTGGTTTGTTGGTTTGTTGGTTTTTTGGTTTGTTGGTTTGTTGGTTTATTGGCTTGTTGGTTTGTTAGTTTGTTGGTTTGTTGATTTGTTGGTTTGTTGGTTTGTTGGTTTATTTATTTGGTGGTTTGTTGGCTGGTTGGTTTGTTGGTTTGTTGGTTTGTTGGTTTGTTGGTTTGTTCGTTTGTTGGTTTGTTGGTTTGTTCGTTTGTTGGCTTGTTTGTTTGTTGGCTTGTTGGCTTGTTGGTTTGTTGGTTTTTTGGTGTGTTGGTTTGTTCGTTTGTTGGTTTGTTTGTTTGTTGGTTTGTTCGTTTGTTGGTTCGTTGGTTACTTGGTTTGTTGGTTTGTTGGTTTGTTGGCTTGTTGGTTTGTTGGTTTGTTGGTTTTTTGGTTTGTTGGTTTGTTGGTTTTTTGGTTTGTTGGTTTGTTGGTTTGTTGGTTTGTTGGTTTGTTGGTTTGTTGGTTTGTTGGTTTATTTGTTTGTTGGTTTGTTGGTTTGTGGGTTTGTTGGTTTGTTGGTTTGTTGGTTTGTTGGTTTGTTGGCTTGTTGGTTTGTTGGTTTGTTGGTTTGTTTATTTGTTGGTTTGTTGGTTTGGTGGTTTGTTGGTTTGTTGGTTTGTTGGTTTATTTGTTTGTTGGTTTGTTGGTTTGTTGGTTTCTTGGCTTGTTGGTTTGTTGGTTTGTTGGCTTGTTGGCTTGTTGGTTTATTGGTTTGTTGGCTTGTTGGCCTGTTGGTTTGTTGGCTTGTTGGTTTGTTGGTTTGTTAGTTTGTTGGCTTGTTGGTTTGTTGGTTTGTTGGTTTGTTGGCTTGTTGGTTTGTTGGTTTGTTGGCTTATTGGCTTTTTGCTTTGTTGGTTTGTTGTTTTGTTGTCTTGTTGGCTTGTTGGTTTGTTAGTTTGTTAGCTTTTTGGTTACTTGGTTTGTTGGTTTATTTGTTTGTTGGTTTGTTGGCTTGTTGGTTTGTTGGTTTGCTGGTTTGTTGGCTTGCTGGTTTGTTGGTTTGTTGGCTTGTTGGCTTGTTGGTTTGTTGGTTTGTTGGCTTGTTGGCTTGTTGGTTTGTTGGTTTGTTGGCTTGCTGGTTTGTTGGTTTGTTGGATTTTTGGCTTGTTGGTTTGTTGGTTTGTTGGCTTGTTGGCCTGTCGGTTTGTTGGTTTGTTGGTTTGTTGGTTTGTTGGTTTGTTAGTTTGTTGGCTTGTTGGTTTGTTGGTTTGTTGGTTTGTTGGCTTGTTGGTTTGTTGGTTTGTTGGCTTGTTGGCTTGTTGCTTTGTTGGTTTGTTGGTTTGTTGTCTTGTTGGCTTGTTGGTTTGTTAGTTTGTTAGCTTTTTGGTTACTTGGTTTGTTGGTTTGTTGGCTTGTTGGTTTGTTGGCTTGTTGGTTTGTTGGTTTTGGTGGTTTGTTGGCTTGTTGGCTTGTTGGTTTGTTGGTTTGTTGGTTTGTTGGTTTGTTGGTTTGTTGGTTTGTTGGTTTGTTGGTTTGTTGGCTTGTTGGTTAGTTGGTTTGTTGGCTTGTTGGCTTGTTGGTTTGTTGGTTTGTTGGTTTGTTGGCTTGTTGGCTTGTTGGTTTGTTGGTTTTTTGGTTTGTTGTTGTCTTGTTGGCTTGTTGGTTTGTTAGTTTGTTAACTTTTTGGTTATTTGGTTTGTTGGTTTGTTGGTTTTGGTGGTTTGTTGGCTTCTTGGCTTGTTGGTTTGTTGGTTTGTTGGTTTGTTGGTTTGTTGGTTTTTTGGTTTGTTGGTTTGTTGGCTTGTTGGTTAGTTGGTTTGTTGGCTTGTTGGCTTGTTGGTTTGTTGGTTTGTTGGCTTGTTGGTTTGTTAGTTTGTTGGTTTGTTGGCTTGTTGGCTTGTTGGTTTGTTGGTTTTTCGGTTTGTTGGTTTGTTGGTTTGTTGGTTTGTTGGTTTGTTGGTTTGTTGGTTTATTTGTTTGTTGGTTTGTTGGCTTGTTGGTTTGTTGGTTTGTTGGTTTGTTGGCTTGTTGGTTTGTTGGTTTGTTGGTTTTTTGGTTTGTTGGTTTGTTGGTTTGTTGGCTTGTTGGTTTGTTGGTTTGTTGGCTTGTTGGCTTGTTGGTTTGTTGGTTTGTTGGTTTGTTGGCTTGTTGGTTACTTAGTTTGTTGGTTTGTTGGCATGTTGGTTTGTTGGTTTGTTGGTTTGTTGGCTTGTTGTTTTTTTGGTTTGTTCGCTTATTGGTTTGTTGGTTTGTTGGTTTGTTGGTTTGTTGGCTTGTTGGTTTGTTGGTTTGTTGGCTTGTTGGTTTGTTAGTTTGTTGGTTTGTTGATTTGTTGGTTTGTTGGTTTGTTGGTTTATTTATTTGTTGGTTTGTTGGCTTGTTGGTTTGTTGGTTTGTTGGTTTGTTGGTTTGTTGGCTTGTTGGTTTGTTGGTTTGTTGGTTTTTTGGTTTGTTGGTTTGTTGGTTTGTTGGTTTGTTTGTTTGTTTGTTTGTTGGTTTATTTGTTTGTTGGTTTGTTGGCTTGTTGGTTTGTTGGTTTGTTGGGTTGTTGGATTGTTGGTTTGTTGGTTTGTTGGCTTGTTGGTTTGTTGGTTTGTTGGTTTGGTGGTTTGTTGGTTTGTTGGTTTGTTGGTTTATTTGTTTGTTGGTTTGCTGGTTTGTTGGTTTGTTGGCTTGTTGGTTTGTTGGTTTGTTGGCTTGTTGGTTTGTTGGTTTGTTGGTTTTTTGGTGTGTTGGTTTGTTCGTTTGTTGGTTTGTTTGTTTGTTGGTTTGTTCGTTTGTTGGTTCGTTGGTTACTTGGTTTGTTGGTTTGTTGGTTTGTTGGCTTGTTGGTTTGTTGGTTTGTTGGTTTTTTGGTTTGTTGGTTTGTTGGTTTTTTGGTTTGTTGGTTTGTTGGTTTGTTGGTTTGTTGGTTTGTTGGTTTGTTGGTTTATTTGTTTGTTGGTTTGTTGGTTTGTGGGTTTGTTGGTTTGTTGGTTTGTTGGTTTGTTGGCTTGTTGGTTTGTTGGTTTGTTGGTTTGTTTATTTGTTGGTTTGTTGGTTTGGTGGTTTGTTGGTTTGTTGGTTTGTTGGTTTATTTGTTTGTTGGTTTGTTGGTTTGTTGGTTTGTTGGCTTGTTGGTTTGTTGGTTTGTTGGCTTGTTGGCTTGTTGGTTTATTGGTTTGTTGGCTTGTTGGCCTGTTGGTTTGTTAGTTTGTTGGCTTGTTGGTTTGTTGGTTTGTTGGTTTGTTGGCTTGTTGGTTTGTTGGTTTGTTGGCTCATTGGCTTGTTGCTTTGTTGGTTTGTTGGTTTGTTGTCTTGTTGGCTTGTTGGTTTGTTAGTTTGTTAGCTTTTTGGTTACTTACTTTGTTGGTTTGTTGGCTTGTTGGTTTGTTGGCTTGTTGGTTTGTTGGTTTTGGTGGTTTGTTGGCTTGTTGGCTTGTTGGTTTGTTGGTTTGTTGGTTTGTTGGTTTGTTGGTTTGTTGGTTTGTTGGCTTGTTGGTTTGTTGGTTTGTTGGCTTGTTGGCTTGTTGGTTTGTTGGTTTGTTGGCTTGTTGGTTTGTTAGTTTGTTGGTTTGTTGGCTTGTTGGCTTGTTGGTTTGTTGGTTTTTTTGTTTGTTGGTTTGTTGGTTTGTTGGTTTGTTGGTTTGTTGGTTTGTTGGTTTGTTGGTTTATTTGTTTGTTGGTTTGTTGGCTTGTTGGTTTGTTGGTTTGTTGGTTTGTTGGTTTGTTGGCTTGTTGGTTTGTTGGTTTGTTGGTTTTTTGGTTTGTTGGTTTGTTGGTTTGTTGGTTTGTTTGTTTGTTTGTTTGTTGGTTTATTTGTTTGTTGGTTTGTTGGCTTGTTGGTTTGTTGGTTTGTTGGGTTGTTGGCTTGTTGGTTTGTTGGTTTGTTGGCTTGTTGGCTTGTTGGTTTGTTGGTTTGTTTTCTTGTTGGTTACTTAGTTTGTTGGTTTGTTGGCATGTTGGTTTGTTGGTTTGCTGGTTTGTTGGCTTGTTGGTTTGTTGGTTTGTTGGCTTGTTGGTTTGCTGGTTTGTTGGTTTGTTGGTTTGTTGGCTTGTTGGTTTGTTGGTTTGTTGGCTTGTTGGTTTGTTAATTTGTGGGTTTGTTGATTTGTTGGTTTGTTGGTTTGTTGGTTTATTTATTTGTTGGTTTGTTGGCTTGTTGGTTTGTTGGTTTGTTGGTTTGTTGGTTTGTTGGTTTGTTCGTTTGTTGGTTTGTTGGTTTGTTCGTTTGTTGGCTTGTTTGTTTGTTGGCTTGTTGGCTTGTTGGTTTGTTGGTTTTTTGGTGTGTTGGTTTGTTCGTTTGTTGGTTTGTTTGTTTGTTGGTTTGTTCGTTTAATGGTTCGTTGGTTACTTGGTTTGTTGGTTTGTTGGTTTGTTGGTTTGTTGGCTTGTTGGTTTGTTGGTTTGTTGGTTTTTTGATTTGTTGGTTTGTTGGTTTTTTGGCTTGTTGGTTTGTTGGTTTGTTGGTTTGTTGGTTTGTTGGTTTATTTGTTTGTTGGTTTGTTGGTTTGTGGGTTTGTTGGTTTGTTGGTTTGTCGGTTTGTTGGTTTGTTGGTTTGTTGGCTTGTTGGTTTGTTGGTTTGTTGGTTTGTTGGTTTGTTTATTTGTTGGTTTGTCGGTTTGGTGGTTTGTTGGTTTGTTGGTTTGTTGGTTTATTTGTTTGTTGGTTTGTTGGTTTGTTGGTTTGTTGGCTTGTTGGTTTGTTGGTTTGTTGGCTTGTTGGCTTGTTGGTTTATTGGTTTGTTGGCTTGTTGATTACTTAGTTTGTTGGTTTGTTGGCATGTTGGTTTGTTGGTTTGTTGGTTTGATGGCTTGTTGGTTTGTTGGCTTGTTGGCTTGTTGGTTTGTTGGTTTGTTGGTTTGTTGGCTTGTTGGTTTGTTGGTTTGCTGGCTTGTTGGTTTGTTAGTTTGTTGGTGTGTTGGTTTGTTGGTTTGTTGGTTTGTTGGTTTGTTGGCTTGTTGGTTAATTGGTTTGTTGGTTTGTTGGTTTGTTGGTTTGTTGGCTTGTTGGTTTGTTGGCTTGTTGGTTTGTTGGTTTGTTGGCTTGTTGGTTTGTTGGCTTGTTGGTTTGTTGGCTTGTTGGTTTGTTAGTTTGTTGGCTTTTTGGTTACTTGGTTTGTTGGTTTGTTGGTTTGTTGGTTTGTTGGTTTGTTGGTTTGTTGGTTTGTTGGATTGTTGGTTTGTTGGTTTGTTGGTTTGTTGGTTTGTTGGCTTGTTGGTTTGTTGGTTTGTTGGCTTGTTGGTTTGTTGGTTTGTTGGTTTGTTGGCTTCTTGGTTTGTTGGTTTGTTGGCTTGTTGGTTTGTTGGTTTGGTGGCTTGTTGGCTTCTTGCTTTGTTCGTTTGATGGTTTGTTGGTTTGTTGGTTTTTTGGTTTTTTGGTTTGTTGGTTTGTTGGCTTGTTGGCTTGTTGGTTTGTTGATTTGTTGGCTTGTTGGTTTGTTCGTTTGTTGGTTTGTTTGTTTGTTGGTTTGTTCGTTTGTTGGTTCGTTGATTACTTGGTTTGTTGGTTTGTTGATTTGTTGGTTTGTTGGCTTGTTGGTTTGTTGGTTTGTTGGTTTTTTGGTTTGTTGGTTTGTTGGCTTGTTGGCTTGTTGGTTTGTTGGTTTGTTGGTTTCTTGGTTTGTTGGTTTGTTGGTTTGTTGTATTGTTGGTTTGTTGGTTTGTTGGCTTGTTGGTTTGTTGGTTTGTTGGTTTGTTGGTTTGTTGGCTTGTTGGTTTGTTGGTTTGTTGGCTTGTTGGTTTGTTAGTTTGTTGGTTTGTTGATTTGTTGGTTTGTTGGTTTGTTGGTTTATTTATTTGTTGGTTTGTTGGCTTGTTGGTTTGTTGGTTTGTTGGTTTGTTGGTTTATTGGTTTGTTCGTTTGTTGGTTTGTTGGTTTGTTCGTTTGTTGGCTTGTTTGTTTGTTGGCTTGTTGGCTTGTTGGTTTGTTGGTTTTTTGGTGTGTTGGTTTGTTCGTTTGTTGGTTTGTTTGTTTATTGGTTTGTTCGTTTGTTGGTTCGTTGGTTACTTGGTTTGTTGGTTTGTTGGTTTGTTGGCTTGTTGGTTTGTTGGTTTGTTGGTTTTTTTGTTTGTTCGTTTGTTGGTTTTTTGGTTTGTTGGTTTGTTGGTTTGTTGGTTTGTTGGTTTGTTGGTTTGTTGGTTTGTTAGTTTATTTGTTTGTTGGTTTGTTGGTTTGTGGGTTTGTTGGTTTGTTGGTTTGTTGGTTTGTTGGTTTGTTGGCTTGTTGGTTTGTCGGTTTGTTGGTTTGTTTATTTGTTGGTTTGTTGGTTTGGTGGTTTGTTGGTTTGTTGGTTTGTTGGTTTATTTGTTTGTTGGTTTGTTGGTTTGTTGGTTTGTTGGCTTGTTGGTTTGTTGGTTTGTTGGCTTGTTGGCTTGTTGGTTTATTGGTTTGTTGGCTTGTTGGCCTGTTGGTTTGTTAGCTTGTTGGTTTGTTGGTTTGTTAGTTTGTTGGCTTGTTGGTTTGTTGGTTTGTTGGTTTGTTGGCTTGTTGGTTTGTTGGTTTGTTGGCTCATTGGCTTGTTGCTTTGTTGGTTTGTTGGTTTGTTGTGCTGTTGGCTTGTTGGTTTGTTAGCTTGTTGGTTTGTTGGTTTGTTAGTTTGTTGGCTTGTTGGTTTGTTGGCTTGTTGGTTTGTTTGCTTGTTGGTTTGTTGGTTTTGGTGGTTTGTTGGCTTGTTGGCTTGTTGGTTTATTGGTTTGTTGGTTTGTTGGTTTGTTGGTTTGTTGGTTTGTTGGCTTGTTGGTTTGTTGGTTTGTTGGCTTGTTGGCTTGTTGGTTTGTTGGTTTGTTGGCTTGTTGGTTTGTTAGTTTGTTGGTTTGTTGGCTTGTTGGCTTGTTGGTTTGTTGGTTTTTTTGTTTGTTGGTTTGTTGGTTTGTTGGTTTGTTGGTTTGTTGGTTTGTTGGTTTGTTGGTCTATTTGTTTGTTGGTTTGTTGGCTTGTTGGTTTGTTGGTTTGTTGGTTTGTTGGCTTGTTGGTTTGTTGGTTTGTTGGTTTTTTGGTTTGTTGGTTTGTTGGTTTGTTGGTTTGTTTGTTTGTTGGTTTATTTGTTTGTTGGTTTGTTGGCTTGTTGGTTTGTTGGTTTGTTGGTTTGTTGGCTTGTTGGTTTGTTGGTTTGTTGGCTTGTTGGCTTGTTGGTTTGTTGGTTTGTTGGCTTGTTGGTTACTTAGTTTGTTGGTTTGTTGGATGTTGGTTTGTTGGTTTGTTGGTTTGTTGGCTTGTTGGTTTGTTGGTTTGTTGGCTTGTTGGTTTGTTAATTTGTTGGTTTGTTGATTTGTTGGTTTGTTGGTTTGTTGGTTTATTTATTTGTTGGTTTGTTGGCTTGTTGGTTTGTTGGTTTGTTGGTTTGTTGGTTTGTTGGTTTGTTGGTTTGTTCGTTTGTTGGTTTGTTGGTTTGTTCGTTTGTTGGCTTGTTTGTTTGTTGGCTTGTTGGCTTGTTGGTTTGTTGGTTTTTTGGTGTGTTGGTTTGTTCGTTTGTTGGTTTGTTTGTTTGTTGGTTTGTTCGTTTGTTGGTTCGTTGGTTACTTGGTTTGTTGGTTTGTTGGCTTGTTGGTTTGTTGGTTTGTTGGTTTTTTGGTTTGTTGGTTTGTTGGTTTTTTGGTTTGTTGGTTTGTTGGTTTATTGGTTTGTTGGTTTGTTGGTTTGTTGGTTTATTTGTTTGTTGGTTTGTTGGTTTGTTGGTTTGTGGGTTTGTTGGTTTGTTGGTTTGTTGGTTTGTTGGTTTGTTGGTTTGTTGGCTTGTTGGTTTGTTGGTTTGTTGGTTTGTTGGTTTGTTTATTTGTTGGTTTGTCGGTTTGGTGGTTTGTTGGTTTGTTGGTTTGTTGGTTTATTTGTTTGTTGGTTTGTTGGTTTGTTGGTTTGTTGGCTTGTTGGTTTGTTGGTTTGTTGGCTTGTTGGCTTGTTGGTTTATTGGTTTGTTGGCTTGTTGATTACTTAGTTTGTTGGTTTGTTGGCATGTTGGTTTGTTGGTTTGTTGGTTTGATGGCTTGTTGGTTTGTTGGCTTGTTGGCTTGTTGGTTTGTTGGTTTGTTGGTTTGTAGGCTTGTTGGTATGTTGCTTTGTTGGCTTGTTGGTTTGTTAGTTTGTTGGTTTGTTGGTTTGTTGGTTTGTTAGTTTGTTGGTTTATTTGTTGGTTGGTTTGTTGGTTTGTTGGTTTGTTGGCTTGTTGGTTAATTGGTTTGTTGGTTTGTTGGTTTGTTGGTTTGTTGGCTTGTTGGTTTGTTGGTTTGTTGGTTTGTTGGCTTGTTGGTTTGTTGGTTTGTTGGGTTGTTGGTTTGTTGGCTTGTTGGTTTGTTGGCTTGTTGGTTTGTTAGTTTGTTGGCTTTTTGGTTACTTGGTTTGTTGGTTTGTTGGTTTGTTGGTTTGTTGGTTTGTTGGATTGTTGGTTTGTTGGTTTGTTGGTTTGTTGGTTTGTTGGCTTGTCGGTTTGTTGGTTTGTTGGCTTGTTGGTTTGTTGGTTTGTTGGATTGTTGGTTTGTTGGCTTGTTGGTTTGTTGGTTTGTTGGCTTGTTGGTTTGTTGGTTTGGTGGCTTGTTGGCTTCTTGCTTTGTTCGTTTGATGGTTTGTTGGTTTGTTGGTTTTTTGGTTTTTTGGTTTGTTGGTTTGTTGGCTTGTTGGCTTGTTGGTTTGTTGATTTGTTGGCTCGTTGGTTTGTAAGTTTGTTGGTTTGTTGGCTTGTTGGCTTGTTGGTTTGTTGGTTTTTTTGTTTGTTGGTTTGTTGGTTTGTTGGCTTGTTGGTTTGTTAGTTTGTTGGTTTGTTGGCTTGTTGGCTTGTTGGTTTGTTGGTTTTTCGGTTTGTTGGTTTGTTGGTTTGTTTGTTTGTTGGTTTGTTCGTTTATTGGTTCGTTGGTTACTTGGTTTGTTGGTTTGTTGATTTGTTGGCTTGTTGGCTTGTTGGTTTGGTGGTTTGTTGGTTTGTTGGTTTGTTGGTTTTTTGGTTTGTTGGTTTGTTGGCTTGTTGGCTTGTTGGTTTGGTGGTTTGTTGGTTTGTTGGTTTGTTGGTTTATTTGTTTGTTGGTTTGTTGGTTTGTTGGCTTGTTGGTTTGTTGGTTTTGGTGGTTTGTTGGCTTGTTGGTTTGTTAGTTTGTTAGCTTTTTGGTTACTTGGTTTGTTGGTTTGTTGGCTTGTTGGTTTGTTGGCTTGTTGGTTTGTTGGTTTTGGTGGTTTGTTGGCTTGTTGGCTTGTTGGTTTGTTGGTTTGTTGGTTTGTTGGTTTGTTGGTTTTTTGGTTTGTTGGTTTGTTGGCTTGTTGGTTAGTTGGTTTGTTGGCTTGTTGGCTTGTTGGTTTGTTGGTTTGTTGGCTTGTTGGTTTGTTAGTTTGTTGGTTTGTTGGCTTGTTGGCTTGTTGGTTTGTTGGTTTTTCGGTTTGTTGGTTTGTTGGTTTGTTGGTTTGTTGGCTTGTTGGTTTGTTGGTTTGTTGGTTTTTTGGTTTGTTGGTTTGTTGGTTTGTTGGTTTGTTGATTTGTTGGTTTATTTGTTTGTTGGTTTGTTGGCTTGTTGGTTTGTTGGTTTGTTGGTTTGTTGGTTTGTTGGCTTGTTGGTTTGTTGGTTTGTTGGCTTGTTGGCTTGTTGGTTTGTTGGTTTGTTGGTTTGTTGGCTTGTTGGTTACTTAGTTTGTTGGTTTGTTGGCATGTTGGTTTGTTGGTTTGTTGGTTTGTTGGCTTGTTGTTTTTTTGGTTTGTTCGCTTGTTGGTTTGTTGGTTTGTTGGTTTGTTGGTTTGTTGGCTTGTTGGTTTGTTGGTTTGTTGGCTTGTTGGTTTGTTAGTTTGTTGGTTTGTTGATTTGTTGGTTTGTTGGTTTGTTGGTTTATTTATTTGTTGGTTTGTTCGTTTGTTGGCTTGTTTGTTTGTTGGCTTGTTGGCTTGTTGGTTTGTTGGTTTTTTGGTGTGTTGGTTTGTTCGTTTGTTGGTTTGTTTGTTTGTTGGTTTGTTCGTTTGTTGGTTCGTTGGTTACTTGGTTTGTTGGTTTGTTGGTTTGTTGGCTTGTTGGTTTGTTGGTTTGTTGGTTTTTTGGTTTGTTGGTTTGTTGGTTTTTTGGTTTGTTGGTTTGTTGGTTTGTTGGTTTGTTGGTTTGTTGGTTTGTTGGTTTATTTGTTTGTTGGTTTGTTGGTTTGTGGGTTTGTTGGTTTGTTGGTTTGTTGGTTTGTTGGTTTGTTGGTTTGTTGGCTTGTTGGTTTGTTGGTTTGTTGGTTTATTTGTTTGTTGGTTTGTTGGCTTGTTGGTTTGTTGGTTTGTTGGTTTGTTGGCTTGTTGGTTTGTTGGTTTGTTGGTTTTTTGGTTTGTTGGTTTGTTGGTTTGTTGGTTTGTTTGTTTGTTTGTTTGTTGGTTTATTTGTTTGTTGGTTTGTTGGCTTGTTGGTTTGTTGGTTTGTTGGTTTGTTGGCTTGTTGGTTTGTTGGTTTGTTGGCTTGTTGGCTTGTTGGTTTGTTGGTTTGTTGGCTTGTTGGTTACTTAGTTTGTTGGTTTGTTGGCATGTTGGTTTGTTGGTTTGCTGGTTTGTTGGCTTGTTGGTTTGTTGGTTTGTTGGCTTGTTGGTTTGTTGGTTTGTTGGTTTGTTGGCTTGTTGGTTTGTTGGTTTGTTGGCTTGTTGGTTTGTTAATTTGTGGGTTTGTTGATTTGTTGGTTTGTTGGTTTGTTGGTTTATTTATTTGTTGGTTTGTTGGCTTGTTGGTTTGTTGGTTTGTTGGTTTGTTGGTTTGTTGGTTTGTTTGTTTGTTGGCTTGTTGGCTTGTTGGTTTGTTGGTTTTTTGGTGTGTTGGTTTGTTCGTTTGTTGGTTTGTTTGTTTGTTGGTTTGTTCGTTTAATCATTCATTGGTTACTTGGTTTGTTGGTTTGTTGGTTTGTTGGTGTGTTGGTTTGTTGGCTTGTTGGTTTGTTGGTTTGTTGGTTTTTTTGGTTTGTTGGTTTGTTGGTTTTTTGGTTTGTTGGTTTGTTGGTCTGTTGGTTTGTTGGTTTGTTGGTTTGTTGGTTTATTTGTTTGTTGGTTTGTTGGTTTGTGGGTTTGTTGGTTTGTTGGTTTGTTGGTTTGTTGGTTTGTTGGTTTGTTGGCTTGTTGGTTTGTTGGTTTGTTGGTTTGTTGGTTTGTTTATTTGTTGGTTTGTCGGTTTGATGGTTTGTTGGTTTGTTGGTTTGTTGGTTTATTTGTTTGTTGGTTTGTTGGTTTGTTGGTTTGTTGGCTTGTTGGTTTGTTGGTTTGTTGGCTTGTTGGCTTGTTGGTTTATTGGTTTGTTGGCTTGTTGATTACTTAGTTTGTTGGTTTGTTTGTTTGTTGGTTTGTTCGTTTATTGGTTCGTTGGTTACTTGGTTTGTTGGTTTGTTGATTTGTTGGTTTGTTGGCTTGTTGGTTTGTTGGTTTGTTGGTTTTTTGGTTTGTTGGTTTGTTGGCTTGTTGGCTTGTTGGTTTGGTGGTTTGTTGGTTTGTTGGTTTGTTGGTTTATTTGTTTGTTGGTTTGTTGGTTTGTTGGCTTGTTGGCTTGTTGCTTTGTTGGTTTGTTGGTTTGTTGTCTTGTTGGCTTGTTGGTTTGTTAGTTTGTTAACTTTTTGGTTATTTGGTTTGTTGGTTTGTTGGCTTGTTGGTTTGTTGGCTTGTTGGTTTGTTGGTTTTGGTGGTTTGTTGGCTTCTTGGCTTGTTGGTTTGTTGGTTTGTTGGTTTGTTGGTTTGTTGGTTTTTTGGTTTGTTGGTTTGTTGGCTTGTTGGTTAGTTGGTTTGTTGGCTTGTTGGCTTGTTGGTTTGTTGGTTTGTTGGCTTGTTGGTTTGTTAGTTTGTTGGTTTGTTGGCTTGTTGGCTTGTTGGTTTGTTGGTTTTTCGGTTTGTTGGTTTGTTGGTTTGTTGGTTTGTTGGTTTGTTGGTTTATTTGTTTGTTGGTTTGTTGGCTTGTTGGTTTGTTGGTTTGTTGGTTTGTTGGCTTGTTGGTTTGTTGGTTTGTTGGTTTTTTGGTTTGTTGGTTTGTTGGTTTGTTGGCTTGTTGGTTTGTTGGTTTGTTGGCTTGTTGGCTTGTTGGTTTGTTGGTTTGTTGGTTTGTTGGCTTGTTGGTTACTTAGTTTGTTGGTTTGTTGGCATGTTGGTTTGTTGGTTTGTTGGTTTGTTGGCTTGTTGTTTTTTTGGTTTGTTCGCTTATTGGTTTGTTGGTTTGTTGGTTTGTTGGTTTGTTGGCTTGTTGGTTTGTTGGTTTGTTGGCTTGTTGGTTTGTTAGTTTGTTGGTTTGTTGATTTGTTGGTTTGTTGGTTTGTTGGTTTATTTATTTGTTGGTTTGTTCGTTTGTTGGCTTGTTTGTTTGTTGGCTTGTTGGCTTGTTGGTTTGTTGGTTTTTTGGTGTGTTGGTTTGTTCGTTTGTTGGTTTGTTTGTTTGTTGGTTTGTTCGTTTGTTGGTTCGTTGGTTACTTGGTTTGTTGGTTTGTTGGTTTGTTGGCTTGTTGGTTTGTTGGTTTGTTGGTTTTTTGGTTTGTTGGTTTGTTGGTTTTTTGGTTTGTTGGTTTGTTGGTTTGTTGGTTTGTTGGTTTGTTGGTTTATTTGTTTGTTGGTTTGTTGGTTTGTGGGTTTGTTGGTTTGTTGGTTTGTTGGTTTGTTGGTTTGTTGGTTTGTTGGTTTGTTGGCTTGTTGGTTTGTTGGTTTGTTGGTTTATTTGTTTGTTGGTTTGTTGGCTTGTTGGTTTGTTGGTTTGTTGGTTTGTTGGCTTGTTGGTTTGTTGGTTTGTTGGTTTTTTGGTTTGTTGGTTTGTTGGTTTGTTGGTTTGTTTGTTTGTTTGTTTGTTGGTTTATTTGTTTGTTGGTTTGTTGGCTTGTTGGTTTGTTGGTTTGTTGGTTTGTTGGCTTGTTGGTTTGTTGGTTTGTTGGCTTGTTGGCTTGTTGGTTTGTTGGTTTGTTGGCTTGTTGGTTACTTAGTTTGTTGGTTTGTTGGCATGTTGGTTTGTTGGTTTGCTGGTTTGTTGGCTTGTTGGTTTGTTGGTTTGTTGGCTTGTTGGTTTGTTGGTTTGTTGGTTTGTTGGCTTGTTGGTTTGTTGGTTTGTTGGCTTGTTGGTTTGTTAATTTGTGGGTTTGTTGATTTGTTGGTTTGTTGGTTTGTTGGTTTATTTATTTGTTGGTTTGTTGGCTTGTTGGTTTGTTGGTTTGTTGGTTTGTTGGTTTGTTGGTTTGTTCGTTTGTTGGTTTGTTGGTTTGTTCGTTTGTTGGCTTGTTTGTTTGTTGGCTTGTTGGCTTGTTGGTTTGTTGGTTTTTTGGTGTGTTGGTTTGTTCGTTTGTTGGTTTGTTTGTTTGTTGGTTTGTTCGTTTAATCATTCATTGGTTACTTGGTTTGTTGGTTTGTTGGTTTGTTGGTGTGTTGGTTTGTTGGCTTGTTGGTTTGTTGGTTTGTTGGTTTTTTTGGTTTGTTGGTTTGTTGGTTTTTTGGTTTGTTGGTTTGTTGGTCTGTTGGTTTGTTGGTTTGTTGGTTTGTTGGTTTATTTGTTTGTTGGTTTGTTGGTTTGTGGGTTTGTTGGTTTGTTGGTTTGTTGGTTTGTTGGTTTGTTGGTTTGTTGGCTTGTTGGTTAGTTGGTTTGTTGGTTTGTTGGTTTGTTTATTTGTTGGTTTGTCGGTTTGGTGGTTTGTTGGTTTGTTGGTTTGTTGGTTTATTTGTTTGTTGGTTTGTTGGTTTGTTGGTTTGTTGGCTTGTTGGTTTGTTGGTTTGTTGGCTTGTTGGCTTGTTGGTTTATTGGTTTGTTGGCTTGTTGATTACTTAGTTTGTTGGTTTGTTGGCATGTTGGTTTGTTGGTTTGTTGGTTTGATGGCTTGTTGGTTTGTTGGCTTGTTGGCTTGTTGGTTTGTTGGTTTGTTGGTTTGTTGGCTTGTTGGTTTGTTGGTTTGTTGGCTTGTTGGTTTGTTAGTTTGTTGGTTTGTTGGTTTGTTGGTTTGTTGGTTTATTTGTTGGTTGGTTTGTTGGTTTGTTGGTTTGTTGGCTTGTTGGTTAGTTGGTTTGTTGGTTTATTGGTTTGTTGGTTTGTTGGCTTGTTGGTTTGTTGGCTTGTTGGTTTGTTGGTTTGTTGGCTTGTTGGCTTGTTGGTTTGTTGGCTTGTTGGTTTGTTGGCTTGTTGGTTTGTTAGTTTGTTGGCTTTTTGGTTACTTGGTTTGTTGGTTTGTTGGTTTGTTGGTTTGTTGGTTTGTTGGTTTGTTGGTTTGTTGGATTGTTGGTTTGTTGGTTTGTTGGTTTGTTGGTTTGTTGGCTTGTTGGTTTGTTGGTTTGTTGGCTTGTTGGTTTGTTGGTTTGTTGGTTTGTTGGTCTGTTGGTTTGTTGGTTTGTTGGTTTGTTGGTTTATTTGTTTGTTGGTTTGTTGGTTTGTGGGTTTGTTGGTTTGTTGGTTTGTTGGTTTGTTGGTTTGTTGGTTTGTTGGCTTGTTGGTTAGTTGGTTTGTTGGTTTGTTGGTTTGTTTATTTGTTGGTTTGTCGGTTTGGTGGTTTGTTGGTTTGTTGGTTTGTTGGTTTATTTGTTTGTTGGTTTGTTGGTTTGTTGGTTTGTTGGCTTGTTGGTTTGTTGGTTTGTTGGCTTGTTGGCTTGTTGGTTTATTGGTTTGTTGGCTTGTTGATTACTTAGTTTGTTGGTTTGTTGGCATGTTGGTTTGTTGGTTTGTTGGTTTGATGGCTTGTTGGTTTGTTGGCTTGTTGGCTTGTTGGTTTGTTGGTTTGTTGGTTTGTTGGCTTGTTGGTTTGTTGGTTTGTTGGCTTGTTGGTTTGTTAGTTTGTTGGTTTGTTGGTTTGTTGGTTTGTTGGTTTGTTGGTTTATTTGTTGGTTGGTTTGTTGGTTTGTTGGTTTGTTGGCTTGTTGGTTAATTGGTTTGTTGGTTTATTGGTTTGTTGGTTTGTTGGCTTGTTGGTTTGTTGGCTTGTTGGTTTGTTGGTTTGTTGGCTTGTTGGCTTGTTGGTTTGTTGGCTTGTTGGTTTGTTGGCTTGTTGGTTTGTTAGTTTGTTGGCTTTTTGGTTACTTGGTTTGTTGGTTTGTTGGTTTGTTGGTTTGTTGGTTTGTTGGTTTGTTGGTTTGTTGGATTGTTGGTTTGTTGGTTTGTTGGTTTGTTGGTTTGTTGGCTTGTTGGTTTGTTGGTTTGTTGGCTTGTTGGTTTGTTGGTTTGTTGGTTTGTTGGCTTCTTGGTTTGTTGGTTTGTTGGCTTGTTGGTTTGTTGGTTTGGTGGCTTGTTGGCTTCTTGCTTTGTTCGTTTGATGGTTTGTTGGTTTGTTGGTTTTTTGGTTTTTTGGTTTGTTGGTTTGTTGGCTTGTTGGCTTGTTGGTTTGTTGATTTGTTGGCTTGTTGGTTTGTAAGTTTGTTAGTTTGTTGGCTTGTTGGCTTGTTGGTTTGTTGGTTTTTTGGTTTTTCGGTTTGTTGGTTTGTTTGTTTGTTGGTTTGTTTGTTTGTTTGTTTGTTCGTTTGTTGGTTCGTTGGTTACTTGGTTTGTTGGTTTGTTGATTTGTTGGTTTGTTGGCTTGTTGGTTTGTTGGTTTGTTGGTTTTTTGGTTTGTTGGTTTGTTGGCTTGTTGGCTTGTTGGTTTGTTGGTTTGTTGGTTCTTGGTTTGTTGGTTTGTTGGTTTGTTGTATTGTTGGTTTGTTGGTTTGTTGGCTTGTTGGTTTGTTGGTTTGTTGGTTTGTTGGTTTGTTGGCTTGTTGGTTTGTTGGTTTGTTGGCTTGTTGGTTTGTTAGTTTGTTGGTTTGTTGATTTGTTGGTTTGTTGGTTTGTTGGTTTATTTATTTGTTGGTTTCTTGGCTTGTTGGTTTGTTGGTTTGTTGGTTTGTTGGTTTGTTGGTTTGTTGGTTTGTTGGTTTGTTGGTTTGTTCGTTTGTTGGTTTGTTGGTTTGTTCGTTTGTTGGCTTGTTTGTTTGTTGGCTTGTTGGCTTGTTGGTTTGTTGGTTTTTTGGTGTGTTGGTTTGTTCGTTTGTTGGTTTGTTTGTTTGTTGGTTTGTTCGTTTGTTGGTTCGTTGGTTACTTGGTTTGTTGGTTTGTTGGTTTGTTGGCTTGTTGGTTTGTTGGTTTGTTGGTTTTTTGGTTTGTTGGTTTGTTGGTTTTTGGTTTGTTGGTTTGTTAGTTTATTTGTTTGTTAGTTTGTTGGTTTGTGGGTTTGTTGGTTTGTTGGTTTGTTGGTTTGTTGGTTTGTTGGCTTGTTGGTTTGTTGGTTTGTTGGTTTGTTTATTTGTTGGTTTGTTGGTTTGGTGGTTTGTTGGTTTGTTGGTTTGTTGGTTTATTTGTTTGTTGGTTTGTTGGTTTGTTGGTTTGTTGGCTTGTTGGTTTGTTGGTTTGTTGGCTTGTTGGCTTGTTGGTTTATTGGTTTGTTGGCTTATTGGCCTGTTGGTTTGTTGGCTTGTTGGTTTGTTGGTATGTTAGTTTGTTGGCTTGTTGGTTTGTTGGTTTGTTGGTTTGTTGGCTTGTTGGTTTGTTGGTTTGTTGGCTCATTGGCTTGTTGCTTTGTTGGTTTGTTGGTTTGTTGTGCTATTGGCTTGTTGGTTTGTTAGTTTGTTAGCTTTTTGGTTACTTGGTTTGTTGGCTTGTTGGTTTGTTGGCTTGTTGGTTTGTTGGCTTGTTGGTTTGTTGGTTTTAGTGGTTTGTTGGCTTGTTGGCTTTTTGGTTTGTTGGTTTGTTGGTTTGTTGGTTTGTTGGTTTGTTGGTTTGTTGGCTTGTTGGTTTGTTGGTTTGTTGGCTTGTTGGCTTGTTGGTTTGTTGGTTTGTTGGCTTGTTGGTTTGTTAATTTGTTGGTTTGTTGGCTTGTTGGCTTGTTGGTTTGTTGGTTTTTTTGTTTGTTGGTTTGTTGGTTTGTTGGTTTGTTGGTTTGTTGGTTTATTTGTTTGTTGGTTTGTTGGCTTGTTGGTTTGTTGGTTTGTTGGTTTGTTGGCTTGTTGGTTTGTTGGTTTGTTGGTTTTTTGGTTTGTTGGTTTGTTGGTTTGTTGGCTTGTTTGTTTGTTGGTTTATTTGTTTGTTGGTTGGTTGGCTTGTTGGTTTGTTGGTTTGTTGGTTTGTTGGCTTGTTGGTTTGTTGGTTTGTTGGCTTGTTGGCTTGTTGGTTTGTTGGTTTGTTGGCTTGTTGGTTACTTAGTTTGTTGGTTTGTTGGCATGTTGGTTTGTTGGTTTGTTGGTTTGTTGGCTTGTTGGTTTGTTGGTTTGTTGGCTTGTTGGTTTGTTGGTTTGTTGGTTTGTTGGTTTGTTGGCTTGTTGGTTTGTTGGTTTGTTGGCTTGTTGGTTTGTTAATTTGTTGGTTTGTTGATTTGTTGGTTTGTTGGTTTGTTGGTTTATTTATTTGTTGGTTTGTTGGCTTGTTGGTTTGTTGGTTTGTTGGTTTGTTGTTTTGTTGGTTTGTTCGTTTGTTGGTTTGTTGGTTTGTTCGTTTGTTGGCTTGTTTGTTTGTTGGCTTGTTGGCTTGTTGGTTTGTTGGTTTTTTGGTGTGTTGGTTTGTTCGTTTGTTGGTTTGTTTGTTTGTTGGTTTGTTCGTTTGTTGGTTCGTTGGTTACTTGGTTTGTTGGTTTGTTGGTTTGTTGGCTTGTTGGTTTGTTGGTTTGTTGGTTTTTTGGTTTGTTGGTTTGTTGGTTTTTTGGTTTGTTGGTTTGTTGGTTTATTGGTTTGTTGGTTTGTTGGTTTGTTGGTTTATTTGTTTGTTGGTTTGTTGGTTTGTGGGTTTGTTGGTTTGTTGGTTTGTTGGTTTGTTGGTTTGTTGGTTTGTTGGCTTGTTGGTTTGTTGGTTTGTTGGTTTGTTGGTTTGTTTATTTGTTGGTTTGTCGGTTTGGTGGTTTGTTGGTTTGTTGGTTTGTTGGTTTATTTGTTTGTTGGTTTGTTGGTTTGTTGGTTTGTTGGCTTGTTGGTTTGTTGGTTTGTTGGCTTGTTGGCTTGTTGGTTTATTGGTTTGTTGGCTTGTTGATTACTTAGTTTGTTGGTTTGTTGGCATGTTGGTTTGTTGGTTTGTTGGTTTGATGGCTTGTTGGTTTGTTGGCTTGTTGGCTTGTTGGTTTGTTGGTTTGTTGGTTTGTTGGCTTGTTGGTATGTTGGTTTGTTGGCTTGTTGGTTTGTTAGTTTGTTGGTTTGTTGGTTTGTTGGTTTGTTGGTTTGTTGGTTTATTTGTTGGTTGGTTTGTTGGTTTGTTGGTTTGTTGGCTTGTTGGTTAATTGGTTTGTTGGTTTGTTGGTTTGTTGGTTTGTTGGCTTGTTGGTTTGTTGGTTAGTTGGTTTGTTGGTTTGTTGGCTTGTTGGTTTGTTGGTTTGTTGGGTTGTTGGTTTGTTGGCTTGTTGGTTTGTAGGCTTGTTGGTTTGTTAGTTTGTTGGCTTTTTGGTTAGTTGGTTTGTTGGTTTGTTGGTTTGTTGGTTTGTTGGATTGTTGGTTTGTTGGTTTGTTGGTTTGTTGGTTTGTTGGCTTGTTGGTTTGTTGGTTTGTTGGCTTGTTGGTTTGTTGGTTTGTTGGTTTGTTGGCTTGTTGGTTTGTTGGTTTGTTGGCTTGTTGGTTTGTTGGTTTGGTCGCTTATTGGCTTCTTGCTTTGTTCGTTTGATGGTTTGTTGGTTTGTTGGTTTTTTGGTTTTTTGGTTTGTTGGTTTGTTGGCTTGTTGGCTTGTTGGTTTGTTGATTTGTTGGCTTGTTGGTTTGTAAGTTTGTTAGTTTGTTGGCTTGTTGGCTTGTTGGTTTGTTGGTTTTTTGGTTTGTTGGTTTGTTCGTTTGTTGGTTTGTTTGTTTGTTGGTTTGTTCGTTTGTTGGTTCGTTGGTTACTTGGTTTGTTGGTTTGTTGATTTGTTGGTTTGTTGGCTTGTTAGTTTGTTGGTTTGTTGGTTTTTTGGTTTGTTGGTTTGTTGGCTTGTTGGCTTGTTGGTTTGGTGGTTTGTTGGTTTGTTGGTTTGTTGGTTTATTTGTTTGTTGGTTTGTTGGTTTGTTGGTTTGTTGGCTTGTTGTTTTGTTGGTTTGTTGGCTTGTTGGCTTGTTGGTTTATTGGTTTGTTGGCTTGTTGGCCTGTTGGTTTGTTAGCTTGTTGGTTTGTTGGTTTGTTAGTTTGTTGGCTTGTTGGTTTGTTGGTTTGTTGGTTTGTTGGCTTGTTGGTTTGTTGGTTTGTTGGCTTGTTGGTTTGTTGGTTTGTTGGTTTGTTGGTTTGTTGGCTTGTTGGTTTGTTGGTTTGTTGGCTTGTTGGTTTGTTAATTTGTTGGTTTGTTGATTTGTTGGTTTGTTGGTTTGTTGGTTTATTTATTTGTTGGTTTGTTGGCTTGTTGGTTTGTTGGTTTGTTGGTTTGTTGGTTTGTTGGTTTGTTGGTTTGTTCGTTTGTTGGTTTGTTGGTTTGTTCGTTTGTTGGCTTGTTTGTTTGTTGGCTTGTTGGCTTGTTGGTTTGTTGGTTTTTTGGTGTGTTGGTTTGTTCGTTTGTTGGTTTGTTTGTTTGTTGGTTTGTTCGTTTGTTGGTTCGTTGGTTACTTGGTTTGTTGGTTTGTTGGCTTGTTGGTTTGTTGGTTTGTTGGTTTTTTGGTTTGTTGGTTTGTTGGTTTTTTGGTTTGTTGGTTTGTTGGTTTATTGGTTTGTTGGTTTGTTGGTTTGTTGGTTTATTTGTTTGTTGGTTTGTTGGTTTGTTGGTTTGTGGGTTTGTTGGTTTGTTGGTTTGTTGGTTTGTTGGTTTGTTGGTTTGTTGGCTTGTTGGTTTGTTGGTTTGTTGGTTTGTTGGTTTGTTTATTTGTTGGTTTGTCGGTTTGGTGGTTTGTTGGTTTGTTGGTTTGTTGGTTTATTTGTTTGTTGGTTTGTTGGTTTGTTGGTTTGTTGGCTTGTTGGTTTGTTGGTTTGTTGGCTTGTTGGCTTGTTGGTTTATTGGTTTGTTGGCTTGTTGATTACTTAGTTTGTTGGTTTGTTGGCATGTTGGTTTGTTGGTTTGTTGGTTTGATGGCTTGTTGGTTTGTTGGCTTGTTGGCTTGTTGGTTTGTTGGTTTGTTGGTTTGTAGGCTTGTTGGTATGTTGGTTTGTTGGCTTGTTGGTTTGTTAGTTTGTTGGTTTGTTGGTTTGTTGGTTTGTTGGTTTGTTGGTTTATTTGTTGGTTGGTTTGTTGGTTTGTTGGTTTGTTGGCTTGTTGGTTAATTGGTTTGTTGGTTTGTTGGTTTGTTGGTTTGTTGGCTTGTTGGTTTGTTGGTTTGTTGGTTTGTTGGCTTGTTGGTTTGTTGGTTTGTTGGGTTGTTGGTTTGTTGGCTTGTTGGTTTGTTGGCTTGTTGGTTTGTTAGTTTGTTGGCTTTTTGGTTACTTGGTTTGTTGGTTTGTTGGTTTGTTGGTTTGTTGGTTTGTTGGATTGTTGGTTTGTTGGTTTGTTGGTTTGTTGGTTTGTTGGCTTGTCGGTTTGTTGGTTTGTTGGCTTGTTGGTTTGTTGGTTTGTTGGTTTGTTGGTTTGTTGGCTTGTTGGTTTGTTGGTTTGTTGGCTTGTTGGTTTGTTGGTTTGGTGGCTTGTTGGCTTCTTGCTTTGTTCGTTTGATGGTTTGTTGGTTTGTTGGTTTTTTGGTTTTTTGGTTTGTTGGTTTGTTGGCTTGTTGGCTTGTTGGTTTGTTGATTTGTTGGCTTGTTGGTTTGTAAGTTTGTTAGTTTGTTGGCTTGTTGGCTTGTTGGTTTGTTGGTTTTTTGGTTTGTTGGTTTGTTTGTTTGTTGGTTTGTTTGTTTGTTGGTTTGTTCGTTTATTGGTTCGTTGGTTACTTGGTTTGTTGGTTTGTTGATTTGTTGGTTTGTTGGCTTGTTGGTTTGTTGGTTTGTTGGTTTTTTGGTTTGTTGGTTTGTTGGCTTGTTGGCTTGTTGGTTTGGTGGTTTGTTGGTTTGTTGGTTTGTTGGTTTATTTGTTTGTTGGTTTGTTGGTTTGTTGGCTTGTTGGCTTGTTGCTTTGTTGGTTTGTTGGTTTGTTGTCTTGTTGGCTTGTTGGTTTGTTAGTTTGTTAGCTTTTTGGTTACTTGGTTTGTTGGTTTGTTGGCTTGTTGGTTTGTTGGCTTGTTGGTTTGTTGGTTTTGGTGGTTTGTTGGCTTGTTGGCTTGTTGGTTTGTTGGTTTGTTGGTTTGTTGGTTTGTTGGTTTTTTGGTTTGTTGGTTTGTTGGCTTGTTGGTTAGTTGGTTTGTTGGCTTGTTGGCTTGTTGGTTTGTTGGTTTGTTGGCTTGTTGGTTTGTTAGTTTGTTGGTTTGTTGGCTTGTTGGCTTGTTGGTTTGTTGGTTTTTCGGTTTGTTGGTTTGTTGGTTTGTTGGTTTGTTGGTTTGTTGGTTTGTTGGTTTATTTGCTTGTTGGTTTGTTGGCTTGTTGGTTTGTTGGTTTGTTGGTTTGTTGGCTTGTTGGTTTGTTGGTTTGTTGGTTTTTTGGTTTGTTGGTTTGTTAGTTTGTTGGCTTGTTGGTTTGTTGGTTTGTTGGTTTGTTGGCTTGTTGGCCTGTTGGTTTGTTAGCTTGTTGGTTTGTTGGTTTGTTAGTTTGTTGGTTTGTTGGTTTGTTGGTTTGTTGGCTTGTTGGTTAATTGGTTTGTTGGTTTGTTGGTTTGTTGGTTTGTTGGCTTGTTGGTTTGTTGGCTTGTTGGTTTGTTGGTTTATTGGCTTGTTGGTTTGTTGGCTTGTTGGTTTGTTGGCTTGTTGGTTTGTTAGTTTGTTGGCTTTTTGGTTACTTGGTTTGTTGGTTTGTTGGTTTGTTGGTTTGTTGGTTTGTTGGTTTGTTGGATTGTTGGTTTGTTGGTTTGTTGGTTTGTTGGTTTGTTGGCTTGTTGGTTTGTTGGTTTGTTGGCTTGTTGGTTTGTTGGTTTGTTGGTTTGTTGGCTTCTTGGTTTGTTGGTTTGTTGGCTTGTTGGTTTGTTGGTTTGGTGGCTTGTTGGCTTCTTGCTTTGTTCGTTTGATGGTTTGTTGGTTTGTTGGTTTTTTGGTTTTTTGATTTGTTGGTTTGTTGGCTTGTTGGCTTGTTGGTTTGTTGATTTGTTGGCTTGTTGGTTTGTAAGTTTGTTAGTTTGTTGGCTTGTTGGCTTGTTGGTTTGTTGGTTTTTTGGTTTGTTGGTTTGTTCGTTTGTTGGTTTGTTTGTGTGTTGGTTTGTTCGTTTGTTGGTTCGTTGATTACTTGGTTTGTTGGTTTGTTGATTTGTTGGTTTGTTGGCTTGTTGGTTTGTTGGTTTGTTGGTTTTTTGGTTTGTTGGTTTGTTGGCTTGTTGGCTTGTTGGTTTGTTGGTTTGTTGGTTTCTTGGTTTGTTGGTTTGTTGGTTTGTTGTATTGTTGGTTTGTTGGTTTGTTGGCTTGTTGGTTTGTTGGTTTGTTGGTTTGTTGGTTTGTTGGCTTGTTGGTTTGTTGGTTTGTTGGCTTGTTGGTTTGTTAGTTTGTTGGTTTGTTGATTTGTTGGTTTGTTGGTTTGTTGGTTTATTTATTTGTTGGTTTGTTGGCTTGTTGGTTTGTTGGTTTGTTGGTTTGTTGGTTTATTGGTTTGTTCGTTTGTTGGTTTGTTGGTTTGTTCGTTTGTTGGCTTGTTTGTTTGTTGGCTTGTTGGCTTGTTGGTTTGTTGGTTTTTTGGTGTGTTGGTTTGTTCGTTTGTTGGTTTGTTTGTTTGTTGGTTTGTTCGTTTGTTGGTTCGTTGGTTACTTGGTTTGTTGGTTTGTTGGTTTGTTGGCTTGTTGGTTTGTTGGTTTGTTGGTTTTTTGGTTTGTTGGTTTGTTGGTTTTTTGGTTTGTTGGTTTGTTGGTTTGTTGGTTTGTTGGTTTGTTGGTTTGTTGGTTTGTTAGTTTATTTGTTTGTTGGTTTGTTGGTTTGTGGGTTTGTTGGTTTGTTGGTTTGTTGGTTTGTTGGTTTGTTGGCTTGTTGGTTTGTCGGTTTGTTGGTTTGTTTATTTGTTGGTTTGTTGGTTTGGTGGTTTGTTGGTTTGTTGGTTTGTTGGTTTATTTGTTTGTTGGTTTGTTGGTTTGTTGGTTTGTTGGCTTGTTGGTTTGTTGGTTTGTTGGCTTGTTGGCTTGTTGGTTTATTGGTTTGTTGGCTTGTTGGCCTGTTGGTTTGTTAGCTTGTTGGTTTGTTGGTTTGTTAGTTTGTTGGCTTGTTGGTTTGTTGGTTTGTTGGTTTGTTGGCTTGTTGGTTTGTTGGTTTGTTGGCTCATTGGCTTGTTGCTTTGTTGGTTTGTTGGTTTGTTGTGCTGTTGGCTTGTTGGTTTGTTAGCTTGTTGGTTTGTTGGTTTGTTAGTTTGTTGGCTTGTTGGTTTGTTGGCTTGTTGGTTTGTTGGCTTGTTGGTTTGTTGGTTTTGGTGGTTTGTTGGCTTGTTGGTTTGTTGGCTTGTTGGTTTGTTGGTTTGTTGGTTTGTTGGCTTGTTGGTTTGTTGGTTTGTTGGGTTGTTGGTTTGTTGGCTTGTTGGTTTGTTGGCTTGTTGGTTTGTTAGTTTGTTGGCTTTTTGGTTACTTGGTTTGTTGGTTTGTTGGTTTGTTGGTTTGTTGGTTTGTTGGATTGTTGGTTTGTTGGTTTGTTGGTTTGTTGGTTTGTTGGCTTGTCGGTTTGTTGGTTTGTTGGCTTGTTGGTTTGTTGGTTTGTTGGTTTGTTGGTTTGTTGGCTTGTTGGTTTGTTGGTTTGTTGGCTTGTTGGTTTGTTGGTTTGGTGGCTTGTTGGCTTCTTGCTTTGTTCGTTTGATGGTTTGTTGGTTTGTTGGTTTTTTGGTTTTTTGGTTTGTTGGTTTGTTGGCTTGTTGGCTTGTTGGTTTGTTGATTTGTTGGCTTGTTGGTTTGTAAGTTTGTTAGTTTGTTGGCTTGTTGGCTTGTTGGTTTGTTGGTTTTTTGGTTTGTTGGTTTGTTTGTTTGTTGGTTTGTTTGTTTGTTGGTTTGTTCGTTTATTGGTTCGTTGGTTACTTGGTTTGTTGGTTTGTTGATTTGTTGGTTTGTTGGCTTGTTGGTTTGTTGGTTTGTTGGTTTTTTGGTTTGTTGGTTTGTTGGCTTGTTGGCTTGTTGGTTTGGTGGTTTGTTGGTTTGTTGGTTTGTTGGTTTATTTGTTTGTTGGTTTGTTGGTTTGTTGGCTTGTTGGCTTGTTGCTTTGTTGGTTTGTTGGTTTGTTGTCTTGTTGGCTTGTTGGTTTGTTAGTTTGTTAGCTTTTTGGTTACTTGGTTTGTTGGTTTGTTGGCTTGTTGGTTTGTTGGCTTGTTGGTTTGTTGGTTTTGGTGGTTTGTTGGCTTGTTGGCTTGTTGGTTTGTTGGTTTGTTGGTTTGTTGGTTTGTTGGTTTTTTGGTTTGTTGGTTTGTTGGCTTGTTGGTTAGTTGGTTTGTTGGCTTGTTGGCTTGTTGGTTTGTTGGTTTGTTGGCTTGTTGGTTTGTTAGTTTGTTGGTTTGTTGGCTTGTTGGCTTGTTGGTTTGTTGGTTTTTCGGTTTGTTGGTTTGTTGGTTTGTTGGTTTGTTGGTTTGTTGGTTTGTTGGTTTATTTGCTTGTTGGTTTGTTGGCTTGTTGGTTTGTTGGTTTGTTGGTTTGTTGGCTTGTTGGTTTGTTGGTTTGTTGGTTTTTTGGTTTGTTGGTTTGTTAGTTTGTTGGCTTGTTGGTTTGTTGGTTTGTTGGTTTGTTGGCTTGTTGGCCTGTTGGTTTGTTAGCTTGTTGGTTTGTTGGTTTGTTAGTTTGTTGGTTTGTTGGTTTGTTGGTTTGTTGGCTTGTTGGTTAATTGGTTTGTTGGTTTGTTGGTTTGTTGGTTTGTTGGCTTGTTGGTTTGTTGGCTTGTTGGTTTGTTGGTTTATTGGCTTGTTGGTTTGTTGGCTTGTTGGTTTGTTGGCTTGTTGGTTTGTTAGTTTGTTGGCTTTTTGGTTACTTGGTTTGTTGGTTTGTTGGTTTGTTGGTTTGTTGGTTTGTTGGTTTGTTGGATTGTTGGTTTGTTGGTTTGTTGGTTTGTTGGTTTGTTGGCTTGTTGGTTTGTTGGTTTGTTGGCTTGTTGGTTTGTTGGTTTGTTGGTTTGTTGGCTTCTTGGTTTGTTGGTTTGTTGGCTTGTTGGTTTGTTGGTTTGGTGGCTTGTTGGCTTCTTGCTTTGTTCGTTTGATGGTTTGTTGGTTTGTTGGTTTTTTGGTTTTTTGATTTGTTGGTTTGTTGGCTTGTTGGCTTGTTGGTTTGTTGATTTGTTGGCTTGTTGGTTTGTAAGTTTGTTAGTTTGTTGGCTTGTTGGCTTGTTGGTTTGTTGGTTTTTTGGTTTGTTGGTTTGTTCGTTTGTTGGTTTGTTTGTGTGTTGGTTTGTTCGTTTGTTGGTTCGTTGATTACTTGGTTTGTTGGTTTGTTGATTTGTTGGTTTGTTGGCTTGTTGGTTTGTTGGTTTGTTGGTTTTTTGGTTTGTTGGTTTGTTGGCTTGTTGGCTTGTTGGTTTGTTGGTTTGTTGGTTTCTTGGTTTGTTGGTTTGTTGGTTTGTTGTATTGTTGGTTTGTTGGTTTGTTGGCTTGTTGGTTTGTTGGTTTGTTGGTTTGTTGGTTTGTTGGCTTGTTGGTTTGTTGGTTTGTTGGCTTGTTGGTTTGTTAGTTTGTTGGTTTGTTGATTTGTTGGTTTGTTGGTTTGTTGGTTTATTTATTTGTTGGTTTGTTGGCTTGTTGGTTTGTTGGTTTGTTGGTTTGTTGGTTTATTGGTTTGTTCGTTTGTTGGTTTGTTGGTTTGTTCGTTTGTTGGCTTGTTTGTTTGTTGGCTTGTTGGCTTGTTGGTTTGTTGGTTTTTTGGTGTGTTGGTTTGTTCGTTTGTTGGTTTGTTTGTTTGTTGGTTTGTTCGTTTGTTGGTTCGTTGGTTACTTGGTTTGTTGGTTTGTTGGCTTGTTGGTTTGTTGGTTTGTTGGTTTTTTGGTTTGTTGGTTTGTTGGTTTTTTGGTTTGTTGGTTTGTTGGTTTGTTGGTTTGTTGGTTTGTTGGTTTGTTGGTTTGTTAGTTTATTTGTTTGTTGGTTTGTTGGTTTGTGGGTTTGTTGGTTTGTTGGTTTGTTGGTTTGTTGGTTTGTTGGCTTGTTGGTTTGTCGGTTTGTTGGTTTGTTTATTTGTTGGTTTGTTGGTTTGGTGGTTTGTTGGTTTGTTGGTTTGTTGGTTTATTTGTTTGTTGGTTTGTTGGTTTGTTGGTTTGTTGGCTTGTTGGTTTGTTGGTTTGTTGGCTTGTTGGCTTGTTGGTTTATTGGTTTGTTGGCTTGTTGGCCTGTTGGTTTGTTAGCTTGTTGGTTTGTTGGTTTGTTAGTTTGTTGGCTTGTTGGTTTGTTGGTTTGTTGGTTTGTTGGCTTGTTGGTTTGTTGGTTTGTTGGCTCATTGGCTTGTTGCTTTGTTGGTTTGTTGGTTTGTTGTGCTGTTGGCTTGTTGGTTTGTTAGCTTGTTGGTTTGTTGGTTTGTTAGTTTGTTGGCTTGTTGGTTTGTTGGCTTGTTGGTTTGTTGGCTTGTTGGTTTGTTGGTTTTGGTGGTTTGTTGGCTTGTTGGCTTGTTGGTTTGTTGGTTTGTTGGTTTGTTGGTTTGTTGGTTTGTTGGTTTGTTGGCTTGTTGGTTTGTTGGTTTGTTGGCTTGTTGGCTTGTTGGTTTGTTGGTTTGTTGGCTTGTTGGTTTGTTAGTTTGTTGGTTTGTTGGCTTGTTGGCTTGTTGGTTTGTTGGTTTTTTTGTTTGTTGGTTTGTTGGTTTGTTGGTTTGTTGGTTTGTTGGTTTGTTGGTTTGTTGGTCTATTTGTTTGTTGGTTTGTTGGCTTGTTGGTTTGTTGGTTTGTTGGTTTGTTGGCTTGTTGGTTTGTTGGTTTGTTGGTTTTTTGGTTTGTTGGTTTGTTGGTTTGTTAGTTTGTTTGTTTGTTGGTTTATTTGTTTGTTGGTTTGTTGGCTTGTTGGTTTGTTGGTTTGTTGGTTTGTTGGCTTGTTGGTTCGTTGGTTTGTTGGCTTGTTGGCTTGTTAGTTTGTTGGTTTGTTGGCTTGTTGGTTACTTAGTTTGTTGGTTTGTTGGCATGTTGGTTTGTTGGTTTGTTGGTTTGTTGGCTTGTTGGTTTGTTGGTTTGTTGGCTTGTTGGTTTGTTGGTTTGTTGGTTTGTTGGTTTGTTGGCTTGTTGGTTTGTTGGTTTGTTGGCTTGTTGGTTTGTTAATTTGTTGGTTTGTTGATTTGTTGGTTTGTTGGTTTGTTGGTTTATTTATTTGTTGGTTTGTTGGCTTGTTGGTTTGTTGGTTTGTTGGTTTGTTGGTTTGTTGGTTTGTTGGTTTGTTCGTTTGTTGGTTTGTTGGTTTGTTCGTTTGTTGGCTTGTTTGTTTGTTGGCTTGTTGGCTTGTTGGTTTGTTGGTTTTTTGGTGTGTTGGTTTGTTCGTTTGTTGGTTTGTTTGTTTGTTGGTTTGTTCGTTTGTTGGTTCGTTGGTTACTTGGTTTGTTGGTTTGTTGGCTTGTTGGTTTGTTGGTTTGTTGGTTTTTTGGTTTGTTGGTTTGTTGGTTTTTTGGTTTGTTGGTTTGTTGGTTTATTGGTTTGTTGGTTTGTTGGTTTGTTGGTTTATTTGTTTGTTGGTTTGTTGGTTTGTTGGTTTGTGGGTTTGTTGGTTTGTTGGTTTGTTGGTTTGTTGGTTTGTTGGTTTGTTGGCTTGTTGGTTTGTTGGTTTGTTGGTTTGATGGTTTGTTTATTTGTTGGTTTGTCGGTTTGGTGGTTTGTTGGTTTGTTGGTTTGTTGGTTATTTGTTTGTTGGTTTGTTGGTTTGTTGGTTTGTTGGCTTGTTGGTTTGTTGGTTTGTTGGCTTGTTGGCTTGTTGGTTTATTGGTTTGTTGGCTTGTTGATTACTTAGTTTGTTGGTTTGTTGGCATGTTGGTTTGTTGGTTTGTTGGTTTGATGGCTTGTTGGTTTGTTGGCTTGTTGGCTTGTTGGTTTGTTGGTTTGTTGGTTTGTAGGCTTGTTGGTATGTTGGTTTGTTGGCTTGTTGGTTTGTTAGTTTGTTGGTTTGTTGGTTTGTTGGTTTGTTGGTTTGTTGGTTTATTTTTTGGTTGGTTTGTTGGTTTGTTGGTTTGTTGGCTTGTTGGTTAATTGGTTTGTTGGTTTGTTGGTTTGTTGGTTTGTTGGCTTGTTGGTTTGTTGGTTTGTTGGTTTGTTGGCTTGTTGGTTTGTCGGTTTGTTGGGTTGTTGGTTTGTTGGCTTGTTGGTTTGTTGGCTTGTTGGTTTGTTAGTTTGTTGGCTTTTTGGTTACTTGGTTTGTTGGTTTGTTGGTTTGTTGGTTTGTTGGTTTGTTGGATTGTTGGTTTGTTGGTTTGTTGGTTTGTTGGTTTGTTGGCTTGTCGGTTTGTTGGTTTGTTGGCTTGTTGGTTTGTTGGTTTGTTGGTTTGTTGGTTTGTTGGCTTGTTGGTTTGTTGGTTTGTTGGCTTGTTGGTTTGTTGGTTTGGTGGCTTGTTGGCTTCTTGCTTTGTTCGTTTGATGGTTTGTTGGTTTGTTGGTTTTTTGGTTTTTTGGTTTGTTGGTTTGTTGGCTTGTTGGCTTGTTGGTTTGTTGATTTGTTGGCTTGTTGGTTTGTAAGTTTGTTAGTTTGTTGGCTTGTTGGCTTGTTGGTTTGTTGGTTTTTTGGTTTGTTGGTTTGTTTGTTTGTTGGTTTGTTTGTTTGTTGGTTTGTTCGTTTATTGGTTCGTTGGTTACTTGGTTTGTTGGTTTGTTGATTTGTTGGTTTGTTGGCTTGTTGGTTTGTTGGTTTGTTGGTTTTTTGGTTTGTTGGTTTGTTGGCTTGTTGGCTTGTTGGTTTGGTGGTTTGTTGGTTTGTTGGTTTGTTGGTTTATTTGTTTGTTGGTTTGTTGGTTTGTTGGCTTGTTGGCTTGTTGCTTTGTTGGTTTGTTGGTTTGTTGTCTTGTTGGCTTGTTGGTTTGTTAGTTTGTTAGCTTTTTGGTTACTTGGTTTGTTGGTTTGTTGGCTTGTTGGTTTGTTGGCTTGTTGGTTTGTTGGTTTTGGTGGTTTGTTGGCTTGTTGGCTTGTTGGTTTGTTGGTTTGTTGGTTTGTTGGTTTGTTGGTTTTTTGGTTTGTTGGTTTGTTGGCTTGTTGGTTAGTTGGTTTGTTGGCTTGTTGGCTTGTTGGTTTGTTGGTTTGTTGGCTTGTTGGTTTGTTAGTTTGTTGGTTTGTTGGCTTGTTGGCTTGTTGGTTTGTTGGTTTTTCGGTTTGTTGGTTTGTTGGTTTGTTGGTTTGTTGGTTTGTTGGTTTGTTGGTTTATTTGTTTGTTGGTTTGTTGGCTTGTTGGTTTGTTGGTTTGTTGGTTTGTTGGCTTGTTGGTTTGTTGGTTTGTTGGTTTTTTGGTTTGTTGGTTTGTTGGTTTGTTGGTTTGTTGATTTGTTGGTTTATTTGTTTGTTGGTTTGTTGGCTTGTTGGTTTGTTGGTTTGTTGGTTTGTTGGTTTGTTGGCTTGTTGGTTTGTTGGTTTGTTGGCTTGTTGGCTTGTTGGTTTGTTGGTTTGTTGGTTTGTTGGCTTGTTGGTTACTTAGTTTGTAGGTTTGTTGGCATGTTGGTTTGTTGGTTTGTTGGTTTGTTGGCTTGTTGTTTTTTTGGTTTGTTCGCTTGTTGGTTTGTTGGTTTGTTGGTTTGTTGGTTTGTTGGCTTGTTGGTTTGTTGGTTTGTTGGCTTGTTGGTTTGTTAGTTTGTTGGTTTGTTGATTTGTTGGTTTGTTGGTTTGTTGCTTTATTTATTTGTTGGTTTGTTCGTTTGTTGGCTTGTTTGTTTGTTGGCTTGTTGGCTTGTTGGTTTGTTGGTTTTTTGGTGTGTTGGTTTGTTCGTTTGTTGGTTTGTTTGTTTGTTGGTTTGTTCGTTTGTTGGTTCGTTGGTTACTTGGTTTGTTGGTTTGTTGGTTTGTTGGCTTGTTGGTTTGTTGGTTTGTTGGTTTTTTGGTTTGTTGGTTTGTTGGTTTTTTGGTTTGTTGGTTTGTTGGTTTGTTGGTTTGTTGGTTTGTTGGTTTGTTGGTTTATTTGTTTGTTGGTTTGTTGGTTTGTGGGTTTGTTGGTTTGTTGGTTTGTTGGTTTGTTGGTTTGTTGGCTTGTTGGTTTGTTGGTTTGTTGGTTTGTTTATTTGTTGGTTTGTTGGTTTGGTGGTTTGTTGGTTTGTTGGTTTGTTGGTTTATATGTTTGTTGGTTTGTTGGTTTGTTGGTTTGTTGGTTTGTTGGCTTGTTGGTTTGTTGGTTTGTTGGCTTGTTGGCTTGTTGGTTTATTGGTTTGTTGGCTTGTTGGCCTGTTGGTTTGTTAGTTTGTTGGCTTGTTGGTTTGTTGGTTTGTTGGTTTGTTGGCTTGTTGGTTTGTTGGTTTGTTGGCTCATTGGCTTGTTGCTTTGTTGGTTTGTTGGTTTGTTGTCTTGTTGGCTTGTTGGTTTGTTAGTTTGTTAGCTTTTTGGTTACTTACTTTGTTGGTTTGTTGGCTTGTTGGTTTGTTGGCTTGTTGGTTTGTTGGTTTTGGTGGTTTGTTGGCTTGTTGGCTTGTTGGTTTGTTGGTTTGTTGGTTTGTTGGTTTGTTGGTTTGTTGGTTTGTTGGCTTGTTGGTTTGTTGGTTTGTTGGCTTGTTGGCTTGTTGGTTTGTTGGTTTGTTGGCTTGTTGGTTTGTTAGTTTGTTGGTTTGTTGGCTTGTTGGCTTGTTGGTTTGTTGGTTTTTTTGTTTGTTGGTTTGTTGGTTTGTTGGTTTGTTGGTTTGTTGGCTTGTTGGTTTGTTGGTTTGTTGGTTTTTTGGTTTGTTGGTTTGTTGGTTTGTTGGTTTGTTTGTTTGTTTGTTTGTTGGTTTATTTGTTTGTTGGTTTGTTGGCTTGTTGGTTTGTTGGTTTGTTGGTTTGTTGGCTTGTTGGTTTGTTGGTTTGTTGGCTTGTTGGCTTGTTGGTTTGTTGGTTTGTGTGCTTGTTGGTTACTTAGTTTGTTGGTTTGTTGGCATGTTGGTTTGTTGGTTTGCTGGTTTGTTGGCTTGTTGGTTTGTTGGTTTGTTGGCTTGTTGGTTTGTTGGTTTGTTGGTTTGTTGGTTTGTTGGTTTGTTGGCTTGTTGGTTTGTTGGTTTGTTGGCTTGTTGGTTTGTTAATTTGTGGGTTTGTTGATTTGTTGGTTTGTTGGTTTGTTGGTTTATTTGTTTGTTGGTTTGTTGGCTTGTTGGTTTCTTGGTTTGTTCGTTTGTTGGCTTGTTTGTTTGTTGGCTTGTTGGCTTGTTGGTTTGTTGGTTTTTTGGTGTGTTGGTTTGTTCGTTTGTTGGTTTGTTTGTTTGTTGGTTTGTTCGTTTAATGGTTCATTGGTTACTTGGTTTGTTGGTTTGTTGGTTTGTTGGTGTGTTGGTTTGTTGGCTTGTTGGTTTGTTGGTTTGTTGGTTTTTTTGGTTTGTTGGTTTGTTGGTTTTTTGGTTTGTTGGTTTGTTGGTCTGTTGGTTTGTTGGTTTGTTGGTTTGTTGGTTTATTTGTTTGTTGGTTTGTTGGTTTGTGGGTTTGTTGGTTTGTTGGTTTGTTGGTTTGTTGGTTTGTTGGCTTGTTGGTTTGTTGGTTTGTTGGTTTGTTGGTTTGTTTATTTGTTGGTTTGTCGGTTTGGTGGTTTGTTGGTTTGTTGGTTTGTTGGTTTATTTGTTTGTTGGTTTGTTGGTTTGTTGGTTTGTTGGCTTGTTGGTTTGTTGGTTTGTTGGCTTGTTGGCTTGTTGGTTTATTGGTTTGTTGGCTTGTTGATTACTTAGTTTGTTGGTTTGTTGGCATGTTGGTTTGTTGGTTTGTTGGTTTGATGGCTTGTTGGTTTGTTGGCTTGTTGGCTTGTTGGTTTGTTGGTTTGTTGGTTTGTTGGCTTGTTGGTTTGTTGGTTTGTTGGCTTGTTGGTTTGTTAGTTTGTTGGTTTGTTGGTTTGTTGGTTTGTTGGTTTGTTGGTTTGTTGGTTTATTTGTTGGTTGGTTTGTTGGTTTGTTGGTTTGTTGGCTTGTTGGTTAATTGGTTTGTTGGTTTATTGGTTTGTTTGTTTGTTGGCTTGTTGGTTTGTTGGCTTGTTGGTTTGTTGGTTTGTTGGCTTGTTGGCTTGTTGGTTTGTTGGCTTGTTGGTTTGTTGGCTTGTTGGTTTGTTAGTTTGTTGGCTTTTTGGTTACTTGGTTTGTTGGTTTGTTGGTTTGTTGGTTTGTTGGTTTGTTGGTTTGTTGGTTTGTTGGATTGTTGGTTTGTTGGTTTGTTGGTTTGTTGGTTTGTTGGCTTGTTGGTTTGTTGGTTTGTTGGCTTGTTGGTTTGTTGGTTTGTTGGTTTGTTGGCTTCTTGGTTTGTTGGTTTGTTGGCTTGTTGGTTTGTTGGTTTGGTGGCTTGTTGGCTTCTTGCTTTGTTCGTTTGATGGTTTGTTGGTTTGTTGGTTTTTTGGTTTTTTGGTTTGTTGGTTTGTTGGCTTGTTGGCTTGTTGGTTTGTTGATTTGTTGGCTTGTTGGTTTGTAAGTTTGTTAGTTTGTTGGCTTGTTGGCTTGTTGGTTTGTTGGTTTTTTGGTTTTTCGGTTTGTTGGTTTGTTCGTTTGTTGGTTTGTTTGTTTGTTGGTTTGTTCGTTTGTTGGTTCGTTGGTTACTTGGTTTGTTGGTTTGTTGATTTGTTGGTTTGTTGGCTTGTTGGTTTGTTGGTTTGTTGGTTTTTTGGTTTGTTGGTTTGTTGGCTTGTTGGCTTGTTGGTTTGTTGGTTTGTTGGTTTGTTGGTTTGTTGGTTTGTTGGTTTGTTGGTTTGTTGGTTTGTTGGTTTGTTGGCTTGTTGGTTTGTTGGTTTGTTGGCTTGTTGGTTTGTTAGTTTGTTGGTTTGTTGATTTGTTGGTTTGTTGGTTTGTTGGTTTATTTATTTGTTGGTTTCTTGGCTTGTTGGTTTGTTGGTTTGTTGGTTTGTTGGTTTGTTGGTTTGTTGGTTTGTTCGTTTGTTGGTTTGTTGGTTTGTTCGTTTGTTGGCTTGTTTGTTTGTTGGCTTGTTGGCTTGTTGGTTTGTTGGTTTTTTGGTGTGTTGGTTTGTTCGTTTGTTGGTTTGTTTGTTTGTTGGTTTGTTCGTTTGTTGGTTCGTTGGTTACTTGGTTTGTTGGTTTGTTGGTTTGTTGGCTTGTTGGTTTGTTGGTTTGTTGGTTTTTTGGTTTGTTGGTTTGTTGGTTTTTGGTTTGTTGGTTTGTTAGTTTATTTGTTTGTTGGTTTGTTGGTTTGTGGGTTTGTTGGTTTGTTGGTTTGTTGGTTTGTTGGCTTGTTGGTTTGTTGGTTTGTTGGTTTGTTTATTTGTTGGTTTGTTGGTTTGGTGGTTTGTTGGTTTGTTGGTTTGTTGGTTTGTTGGTTTATTTGTTTGTTGGTTTGTTGGTTTGTTGGTTTGTTGGCTTGTTGGTTTGTTGGTTTGTTGGCTTGTTGGCTTGTTGGTTTATTGGTTTGTTGGCTTGTTGGCCTGTTGGTTTGTTGGCTTGTTGGTTTGTTGGTATGTTAGTTTGTTGGCTTGTTGGTTTGTTGGTTTGTTGGTTTGTTGGCTTGTTGGTTTGTTGGTTTGTTGGCTCATTGGCTTGTTGCTTTGTTGGTTTGTTGGTTTGTTGTGCTGTTGGCTTGTTGGTTTGTTAGTTTGTTAGCTTTTTGGTTACTTGGTTTGTTGGCTTGTTGGTTTGTTGGCTTGTTGGTTTGTTGGCTTGTTGGTTTGTTGGTCTTGGTGGTTTGTTGGCTTGTTGGCTTTTTGGTTTGTTGGTTTGTTGGTTTGTTGGTTTGTTGGTTTGTTGGTTTGTTGGCTTGTTGGTTTGTTGGTTTGTTGGCTTGTTGGCTTGTTGGTTTGTTGGTTTGTTGGCTTGTTGGTTTGTTAATTTGTTGGTTTGTTGGCTTGTTGGCTTGTTGGTTTGTTGGTTTTTTTGTTTGTTGGTTTGTTGGTTTGTTGGTTTGTTGGTTTGTTGGTTTGTTGGTTTATTTGTTTGTTGGTTTGTTGGCTTGTTGGTTTGTTGGTTTGTTGGTTTGTTGGCTTGTTGGTTTGTTGGTTTGTTGGTTTTTTGGTTTGTTGGTTTGTTGGTTTGTTGGTTTGTTTGTTTGTTGGTTTATTTGTTTGTTGGTTTGTTGGCTTGTTGGTTTGTTGGTTTGTTGGTTTGTTGGCTTGTTGGTTTGTTGGTTTGTTGGCTTATTGGCTTGTTGGTTTGTTGGTTTGTTGGCTTGTTGGTTACTTAGTTTGTTGGTTTGTTGGCATGTTGGTTTGTTGGTTTGTTGGTTTGTTGGCTTGTTGGTTTGTTGGTTTGTTGGCTTGTTGGTTTGTTGGTTTGTTGGTTTGTTGGTTTGTTGGCTTGTTGGTTTGTTGGTTTGTTGGCTTGTTGGTTTGTTAATTTGTTGGTTTGTTGATTTGTTGGTTTGTTGGTTTGTTGGTTTATTTATTTGTTGGTTTGTTGGCTTGTTGGTTTGTTGGTTTGTTGGTTTGTTGTTTTGTTGGTTTGTTCGTTTGTTGGTTTGTTGGTTTGTTCGTTTGTTGGCTTGTTTGTTTGTTGGCTTGTTGGCTTGTTGGTTTGTTGGTTTTTTGGTGTGTTGGTTTGTTCGTTTGTTGGTTTGTTTGTTTGTTGGTTTGTTCGTTTGTTGGTTCGTTGGTTACTTGGTTTGTTGGTTTGTTGGTTTGTTGGCTTGTTGGTTTGTTGGTTTGTTGGTTTTTTGGTTTGTTGGTTTGTTGGTTTTTTGGTTTGTTGGTTTGTTGGTTTATTGGTTTGTTGGTTTGTTGGTTTGTTGGTTTATTTGTTTGTTGGTTTGTTGGTTTGTGGGTTTGTTGGTTTGTTGGTTTGTTGGTTTGTTGGTTTGTTGGTTTGTTGGTTTGTTGGCTTGTTGGTTTGTTGGTTTGTTGGTTTGTTGGTTTGTTTATTTGTTGGTTTGTCGGTTTGGTGGTTTGTTGGTTTGTTGGTTTGTTGGTTTATTTGTTTGTTGGTTTGTTGGTTTGTTGGTTTGTTGGCTTGTTGGTTTGTTGGTTTGTTGGCTTGTTGGCTTGTTGGTTTATTGGTTTGTTGGCTTGTTAATTACTTAGTTTGTTGGTTTGTTGGCATGTTGGTTTGTTGGTTTGTTGGTTTGATGGCTTGTTGGTTTGTTCGCTTGTTGGCTTGTTGGTTTGTTGGTTTGTTGGTTTGTTGGCTTGTTGGTATGTTGGTTTGTTGGCTTGTTGGTTTGTTAGTTTGTTGGTTTGTTGGTTTGTTGGTTTGTTGGTTTATTTGTTGGTTGGTTTGTTGGTTTGTTGGTTTGTTGGCTTGTTGGTTAATTGGTTTGTTGGTTTGTTGGTTTGTTGGTTTGTTGGCTTGTTGGTTTGTTGGTTTGTTGGTTTGTTGGCTTGTTGGTTTGTTGGTTTGTTGGGTTGTTGGTTTGTTGGCTTGTTGGTTTGTTGGCTTGTTGGTTTGTTAGTTTGTTGGCTTTTTGGTTAGTTGGTTTGTTGGTTTGTTGGTTTGTTGGTTTGTTGGATTGTTGGTTTGTTGGTTTGTTGGTTTGTTGGTTTGTTGGCTTGTTGGTTTGTTGGTTTGTTGGCTTGTTGGTTTGTTGGTTTGTTGGTTTGTTGGCTTGTTGGTTTGTTGGTTTGTTGGCTTGTTGGTTTGTTGGTTTGGTGGCTTATTGGCTTCTTGCTTTGTTCGTTTGATGGTTTGTTGGTTTGTTGGGTTTTTGGTTTTTTGGTTTGTTGGTTTGTTGGCTTGTTGGCTTGTTGGTTTGTTGATTTGTTGGCTTGTTGGTTTGTAAGTTTGTTAGTTTGTTGGCTTGTTGGCTTGTTGGTTTGTTGGTTTTTTGGTTTGTTGGTTCGTTCGTTTGTTGGTTTGTTTGTTTGTTGGTTTGTTCGTTTGTTGGTTCGTTGGTTACTTGGTTTGTTGGTTTGTTGATTTGTTGGTTTGTTGGCTTGTTAGTTTGTTGGTTTGTTGGTTTTTTGGTTTGTTGGTTTGTTGGCTTGTTGGTTTGGTGGTTTGTTGGTTTGTTGGTTTGTTGGTTTATTTGTTTGTTGGTTTGTTGGTTTGTTGGTTTGTTGGCTTGTTGGTTTGTTGGTTTGTTGGCTTGTTGGCTTGTTGGTTTATTGGTTTGTTGGCTTGTTGGCCTGTTGGTTTGTTGGCTTGTTGGTTTGTTGGTTTGTTAGTTTGTTGGCTTGTTGGTTTGTTGGTTTGTTGGTTTGTTGGCTTGTTGGTTTGTTGGTTTGTTGGCTCCTTGGCTTGTTGCTTTGTTAGTTTGTTGGTTTGTTGTGCTGTTGGCTTGTTGGTTTGTTAGTTTGTTAGCTTTTTGGTTACTTGGTTTGTTGGTTTGTTGGCTTGTTGGTTTGTTGGCTTGTTGGTTTGTTGGTTTTGGTGGTTTGTTGGCTTGTTGGCTTGTTGGTTTGTTGGTTTGTTGGTTTGTTGGTTTGTTGGTTTGTTGGTTTGTTGGCTTGTTGGTTTGTTGGTTTGTTGGCTTGTTGGCTTGTTGGTTTGTTGGTTTGTTGGCTTGTTGGTTTGTTAGTTTGTTGGTTTGTTGGCTTGTTGGCTTGTTGGCTTGTTGGTTTGTTGGTTTTTTTGTTTGTTGGTTTGTTGGTTTGTTGGTTTGTTGGTTTGTTGGTTTGTTGGTTTGTTGGTTTATTTGTTTGTTGGTTGGTTGGCTTGTTGGTTTGTTGGTTTGTTGGTTTGTTGGCTTGTTGGTTTGTTGGTTTGTTGGTTTTTTGGTTTGTTGGTTTGTTGGTTTGTTGGTTTGTTTGTTTGTTGGTTTATTTGTTTGTTGGTTTGTTGGCTTGTTGGTTTGTTGGTTTGTTAGTTTGTTGGCTTGTTGGTTTGTTGGTTTGTTGGCTTGTTGGCTTGTTGGTTTGTTGGTTTGTTGGCTTGTTGGTTACTTAGTTTGTTGGTTTGTTGGCATGTTGGTTTGTTGGCTTGTTGGTTTGTTGGTTTGTCGGCTTGTTGGTTTGTTGGTTTGTTGGTTTGTTGGTTTGTTGGTTTGTTGGCTTGTTGGTTTGTTGGTTTGTTGGCTTGTTGGTTTGTTAATTTGTTGGTTTGTTGATTTGTTGGTTTGTTGGTTTGTTGGTTTGTTGGTTTATTTATTTGTTGGTTTGTTGGCTTGTTGGTTTGTTGGTTTGTTGGTTTGTTGGTTTGTTGGTTTGTTGGTTTGTTCGTTTGTTGGTTTGTTGGTTTGTTCGTTTGTTGGCTTGTTTGTTTGTTGGCTTGTTGGCTTGTTGGTTTGTTGGTTTTTTGGTGTGTTGGTTTGTTCGTTTGTTGGTTTGTTTGTTTGTTGGTTTGTTCGTTTGTTGGTTCATTGGTTACTTGGTTTGTTGGTTTGTTGGTTTGTTGGCTTGTTGGTTTGTTGGTTTGTTGGTTTTTTGGTTTGTTGGTTTGTTGGTTTTTTGGTTTGTTGGTTTGTTGGTTTATTGGTTTGTTGGTTTGTTGGTTTGTTGGTTTATTTGTTTGTTGGTTTGTTGGTTTGTGGGTTTGTTGGTTTGTTTATTTGTTGGTTTGTCGGTTTGGTGGTTTGTTGGTTTGTTGGTTTGTTGGTTTATTTGTTTGTTGGTTTGTTGGTTTGTTGGTTTGTTGGCTTGTTGGTTTGTTGGTTTGTTGGCTTGTTGGCTTGTTGATTTATTGGTTTGTTGGCTTGTTGATTACTTAGTTTGTTGGTTTGTTGGCATGTTGGTTTGTTGGTTTGTTGGTTTGATGGCTTGTTGGTTTGTTGGCTTGTTGGCTTGTTGGTTTGTTGGTTTGTTGGTTTGTTGGCTTGTTGGTATGTTGGTTTGTTGGCTTGTTGGTTTGTTAGTTTGTTGGTTTGTTGGTTTGTTGGTTTGTTGGTTTGTTGGTTTATTTGTTGGTTGGTTTGTTGGTTTGTTGGTTTGTTGGCTTTTTGGTTACTTGGTTTGTTGGTTTGTTGGTTTGTTGGTTTGTTGGATTGTTGGTTTGTTGGTTTGTTGGTTTGTTGGTTTGTTGGCTTGTTGGTTTGTTTGTTTGTTGGCTTGTTGGTTTGTTGGTTTGTTGGTTTGTTGGCTTGTTGGTTTGTTGGTTTGTTGGCTTGTTGGTTTTTTGGTTTGGTGGTTTGTTGGCTTCTTGCTTTGTTCGTTTGATGGTTTGTTGGTTTGTTGGTTTTTTGGTTTTTTGGTTTGTTGGTTTGTTGGCTTGTTGGCTTGTTGGTTTGTTGATTTGTTGGCTTGTTGGTTTGTAAGTTTGTTAGTTTGTTGGCTTGTTGGCTTGTTGGTTTGTTGGTTTTTTGGTTTGTTGGTTTGTTCGTTTGTTGGTTTGTTTGTTTGTTGGTTTGTTCGTTTGTTGGTTCGTTGGTTACTTGGTTTGTTGGTTTGTTGATTTGTTGGTTTGTTGGCTTGTTGGTTTGTTGGTTTGTTGGTTTTTTGGTTTGTTGGTTTGTTGGCTTGTTGGTTTGTTGGCTTGTTGGCTTGTTGGTTTGTTGGTTTGTTGTATTGTTGGTTTGTTGGTTTGTTGGTTTGTTGGTTTGTTCGTTTGTTGGCTTGTTGGTTTGTTGGCTTGTTGGCTTGTTAATTTGTTGGTTTGTTGGTTTGTTGGTTTATTTGTTTGTCGGTTTGTTGGTTTGTTGGTTTGTTGGTTTGTTGGTTTGTTGGTTTATTTGTTGGTTGGTTTGTTGGTTTGTTGGTTTGTTGGCTGGTTGGTTAATTGGTTTGTTGGTTTGTTGGCTTGTTGGTTTGTTGGTTTGTTGGTTTGTTGGCTTGTTGGTTTGTTGGTTTGTTGGGTTGTTGGTTTGTTGGCTTGTTGGTTTGTTGGCTTGTTGGTTTGTTAGTTTGTTGGCTTTTTGGTTACTTGGTTTGTTGGTTTGTTGGTTTGTTGGTTTGTTGGTTTGTTGGATTGTTGGTTTGTTGGTTTGTTGGTTTGTTGGTTTGTTGGCTTGTTGGTTTGTTTGTTTGTTGGCTTGTTGGTTTGTTGGTTTGTTGGTTTGTTGGTTTATTGGTTTGTTGGTTTGTTGGCTTGTTGGTTTGTTGATTTGTTGGCTTGTTGGTTTGTAAGTTTGTTAGTTTGTTGGCTTGTTGGCTTGTTGGTTTGTTGGTTTTTTGGTTTGTTGGTTTGTTCGTTTGTTGGTTTGTTTGTTTGTTGGTTTGTTCGTTTGTTGGTTCGTTGGTTACTTGGTTTGTTGGTTTGTTGATTTGTTGGTTTGTTGGCTTGTTGGTTTGTTGGTTTGTTGGTTTGTTGGTTTATTTGTTTGTCGGTTTGTTGGTTTGTTGGTTTGTTGGTTTGTTGGTTTATTGGTTTGTTGGTTTGTTGGTTTGTTGGCTTGTTGGTTTGTTGGTTTGTTGGTTTGTTGGTTTGTTGGTTTGTTGGTTTGTTGGTTTGGTGGTTTGGTGGTTTGTTGGTTTGTTGGTTTGTTGGTTTATTTGTTTGTTGGTTTGTTGGTTTGTTTGTTTGTTGGTTTGTTGGTTTGTTGGTTTGTTGGTTTGTTGGCTTGTTGGCTTGTTGGTTTGTTGGTTTGTTGGTTTATTTGTTTGTTGGTTTGTTGGTTTGTTGGTTTGTTGGTTTGTTGGTTACTTGGTTTGTTGGTTTGTTGGTTTGTTCGTTTGTTGGTTTGTTGGTTTGTTGGTTTCTTGGTTTGTTGGTTTGTTGGTTTGTTGGTTTATTGGTTTGGTGGTTTGTTGGTTTGTTCATTTGTTGGTTTGTTGGTTTGTTGGTTTTTTGGTTTGCTGATTTGTTGGTTTGTTGGTTTGTTGGTTTGTTGGCTTGTTGGCCTGTTGGTTTGTTGGCTTGTTGTTTTGTTGGTTTGTTAGTTTGTTGGTTTGTTGGTTTGTTGGTTTGTTGGTTTGTTGGTTTGTTGGTTTGTTGGTTTGTTGGCTTGTTGGCTTGTTGGTTTGTTGGTTTGTTAGCTTGTTGGTTTGTTGGTTTGTTGGTTTCTTGGTTTGTTGGTTTGTTGATTTGTTGGTTTGTTGGCTTGTTCGTTTGTTGGTTTGTTGGTTTGTTGGCTTGTTGGTTTGTTGGTTTGTTGGCTTGTTGGCTTGTTGGTTTGTTGGCTTGTTGGTTTGTTGGTTTGTTGGCTTATTGGTTTGTTGGTTTGTTGGCTTGTTGGTTTATTGGTTTATTGGTTTGTTGGTTTGTCGGCTTGTTGGCTTGTTGGTTTGTTGGTTTGTTGGCTTGTTGGTTTGTTGGTTTGTTGGCTTGTTGGCTTGTTGCTTTGTTGGTTTCTTGGTTTGTTGGCTTTTTGGATTGTTGGTTTGTTGGTTTGTTAGTTTGTTGGCTTGTTGGTTACTTGGTTTGTTGGTTTGTTGGTTTGTTGGCTCGTGGGTTTGTTGGTTTGTTGGCTTATTGGTTTGGTGGTTTGTTGGTTTGTTGGTTTGTTGGTTTGTTGGTTTGTTGGTTTTTTGGTTTGCTGATTTGTTGGTTTGTTGGTTTGTTGGTTTGTTGGCTTTTTGGCCTGTTGGTTTGTTGGCTTGTTGGTTTGTTGGTTTGTTAGTTTGTTAGTTTTTTGGTTTGTTGGTTTGTTGGTTTACTGGTTTGTTGGTTTGTTGGTTTGTTGGCTTGTTGGCTTGTTGGTTTGTTGGTTTGTTAGCTTGTTGGTTTGTTGGTTTGTTGGTTTGTTGGTTTCTTGGTTTGTTGGTTTGTTGATTTGTTGGTTTGTTGGCTTGTTGGTTTGTCGGTTTGTTGGTTTGTTGGCTTGTTGGTTTGTTGGTTTGGTGGCTTGTTGGATTGTTGGTTTGTTGGCTTGTTGGTTTGTTGGTTTGTTGGCTTATTGGTTTGTTGGTTTGTTGGCTTGTTGGTTTGTTGGTTTGTTGGTTTGTTGGTTTGTTGGCTTGTTGGCTTGTTGGTTTGTTGGTTTGTTGGCTTGTTGGTTTGTTGGTTTGTTGGCTTGTTGGCTTGTTGCTTTGTTGGTTTCTTGGTTTGTTGGCTTTTTGGGTTGTTGGTTTGTTGGTTTGTTAGTTTGTTGGCTTGTTGGTTACTTGGTTTGTTGGTTTGTTGGTTTGTTGGCTTGTTGGTTTATTGGTTTGTTGGCTTATTGGTTTGTAAGTTTGTTGGTTTGTTGGTTTGTTGGCTTGTTGGTTTGTTGGTTTGTTGGCTTATTGGTTTGTAAGTTTGTTGGTTTGTTGGCTTGTTGGCTTGTTGGTTTGTTGGTTTGTTGGCTTCTTGGTTTGTTGGTTTGTTGGTTTGTTGGCTTGTTGGCTTGTTGGTTTGGTGCTTGTTGGTGTGTTGGTTTGTTGGTTTGTTGGTTTGTTGGCTTGTTGGTTACTTGGTTTGTTGGTTTGTTGGGTTGTTGGTTTGTTGGCTTGTTGGTTTGTTGGTTTGTTGGTTTGTTGGTTAATTGGTTTGTTGGTTGGTTGGTTTGTTGGATTGTTGGTTTGTTGGTTTGTTGGTTTTTTGGTTTGTTGGTTTGTTGGTTTGTTGGTTTGTTGGTTTGTTGGTTTATTTGTTTGTTGGTTTGTTGGTTTGTTGGTTTGTCGGCTTGTTAGTTTGTTGGTTTGTTGGTTTCTTGGTTTGTTGGTTTCTTGGTTTTTTGGTTTGTTGGTTTGTTGGTTTGTTGGTTTGTTGGTTTGTTGGTTTTTTGGTTTGTTCGTTTGTTGGCTTGTTGGTTTGTTGGCTTGTTAGCTTGTTCGTTTGTTCGTTTGTTGGTTTGTTCGTTTTTTGGTTTGTTGGTTACTTGGTTTGTTGGTTTGTTGGTTTGTTGGTTTTTTGGTTCATTGGCTTGTTGGTTTGTTGGTTTGTTGGTTTGTTGGTTTTTTGGTTTGTTGGTTTGTTGGTTTGTTGGTTTGTTGGTTTGTTGGTTTGTTGGTTTATTTGTTTGTTGGTTTGTTGGTTTGTTGGTTGGTTGGTTTGTTGGCTTGTTGGTTTGTTGGTTTTTTGGTTTGTTGGTTTGTTGGTTTGTTGGTTTGTTGGTTTGTTGGTTTGTTGGTTTGTTGGTTTGTTGGTTTATTGGTTTGGTGGTTTGTTGGTTTGTTGGTTTGTTGGTTTGTTGGTTACTTGGTTTATTGGTTTGTTGGTTTGTCCGTTTGTTGGTTTGTTGGTTTCTTGGTTTGTTGGTTTGTTGGTTTATTTGTTTGTTGGTTTTTTGGTTTGTTGGTTTTTTGGCTTGTTGGCTTGTTGGCTTGTTGGTTTGTTGGTTTGTTGATTTGTTGGTTTGTTGGTTTGTTGGCTTGTTGGCTTGTTGGTTTGTTGGTTTTTTTGTTTGTTGGCTTGTTGGCTTGTTGGTTTGTTGGTTTGTTGGTTTGTTGGCTTGTTGGTTACTTGGTTTGTTGGTTTGTTGGTTTGTTGGCTTGTTGGTTTGTTTGTTTGTTGGTTTGTTGGCTTGTTGGTTTGTTGGTTTGTTCGTTTGTTGGCTTGTTGGTTTGTTGGCTTGTTGGTTTGTTGGTTTGCTGGTTTGTTGGTTTGTTGGTTTGTTGGTTTGTTGGCTTATTGGCTTGTTGGCTTGTAGGTTTGTTGGTTACTTGGTTTGTTGGCTTGTTGGTTTGTTGGTTTGTTGGCTTGTTGGTTTGTTGGTTTGTAGGTTTGTTGGTTTGTTGTCTTGTTGGCTTGTTGGTTTGTTGGTTTGTTTGTTTGTTGGTTTGTTGGCTTGGTGGTTTGTTGGCTTGTTGGTTTGTTGTTTTGTTGGTTTGTTGGTTTGTTGGTTTGTTGGTTTTTTGGTTTGTTCGTTTGTTGGTTTGTTGGTTTGTTGGTTTTTTGGTTTGTTGGTTTGTTGGTTTGTTGGTTTGTTGGTTTGTTGGGCTGTTGATTTGTTGGTTTGTTGGCTTGTTGGTTTGTTGGTTTGTTGGTTTGTTGGCTTGTTGGCTTGTTGGTTTGTTGGTTTGTTGGCTTGTTGGCTTGTTGGTTTCTTGGTTTGTTGGTTTAATGGTTTGTTGGCTTGTTGGTTTGTTGGTTTGTTGGCTTGTTGATTTGTTGGTTTGTTGGTTTGCTGGCTTGTTGGCTTGTTGGTTTGTTGGTTTGTTGGCTTGTTGATTTGTTGGTTTATTGGCTTGTTGGCTTGTTGCTTTGTTGGTTTGTTGGTTTGTTGGCTTGTTGGCTTGTTGGTTTGTTGGTTTGTTAGTTTGTTCGCTTGTTGGTTACTTGGTTTGTTGGTTTGTTGGTTTGTTGGCTTGTTGGTTTGTTGGCTTGTTGGTTTGTTGGTTTGTTGGCTTGTTGGATTGTTGGTTTGTTGGTTTGTTTGTTTGTTTGCTTGTTGGTTAGCTGGTTTGTTGGCTTGTTGGCTTGTTGGTTTGGTGGTTTGTTGGTTTGTTGGTTTGTTGCCTTGTTAGTTTGTTGGTTTATTGGTTTGTTGGCTTGCTGGTTACTTGGTTTGTTGGTTTGTTGGTTTTTTGGTTTGTTGGTTTGTTGGCTTGCTGGCTTGTTGGTTTGTTGGTTAGTTCGTTTGTTGGTTTGTTAGTTTGTTGGTTTGTTGGTTTGTTGGCTTGTTGGTTTGTTGGTTTGTTAGTTTGTTGGCTTGTTGGTTTGTTGGTTTGTTGGTTTATTGGTTAATTGGTTTGTTGGTTTGTTGGCTTGTTGATTTGTTGGTTTGCTGGTTTTTTGGTTTGTTGGTTTGTTGGTTTGTTGGTTTGTTGGTTTATTTGTTTGTTGGTTTGTTTGTTTGTTGGTTTGTTCGTTTGTTGGTTCGTTGGTTACTTGGTTTGTTGGTTTGTTGATTTGTTGGTTTGTTGGCTTGTTGGTTTGTTGGTTTGTTGGTTTTTTGGTTTGTTGGTTTGTTGGCTTGTTGGTTTGTTGGCTTGTTGGCTTGTTGGTTTGTTGGTTTGTTGTATTGTTGGTTTGTTGGTTTGTTGGTTTGTTGGTTTGTTCGTTTGTTAGCTTGTTGGTTTGTTGGCTTGTTAGCTTGTTAATTTGTTGGTTTGTTGGTTTGTTGGTTTATTTGTTTGTCGGTTTGTTGGTTTGTTGGTTTGTTGGTTTGTTGGTTTGTTGGTTTATTTGTTGGTTGGTTTGTTGGTTTGTTGGTTTGTTGGCTGGTTGGTTAATTGGTTTGTTGGTTTGTTGGCTTGTTGGTTTGTTGGTTTGTTGGTTTGTTGGCTTGTTGGTTTGTTGGTTTGTTGGGTTGTTGGTTTGTTGGCTTGTTGGTTTGTTGGCTTGTTGGTTTGTTAGTTTGTTGGCTTTTTGGTTACTTGGTTTGTTGGTTTGTTGGTTTGTTGGTTTGTTGGTTTGTTGGATTGTTGGTTTGTTGGTTTGTTGGTTTGTTGGTTTGTTGGCTTGTTGGTTTGTTTGTTTGTTGGCTTGTTGGTTTGTTGGTTTGTTGGTTTGTTGGCTTGTTGGTTTGTTGGTTTGTTGGCTTGTTGGTTTGTTGGTTTGGTGGCTTGTTGGCTTCTTGCTTTGTTCGTTTGATGGTTTGTTGGTTTGTTAGTTTTTTGGTTTTTTGGTTTGTTGGTTTGTTGGCTTGTTGGCTTGTTGGTTTGTTGATTTGTTGGCTTGTTGGTTTGTAAGTTTGTTAGTTTGTTGGCTTGTTGGCTTGTTGGTTTGTTGGTTTTTTGGTTTGTTGGTTTGTTCGTTTGTTGGTTTGTTTGTTTGTTGGTTTGTTCGTTTGTTGGTTCGTTGGTTACTTGGTTTGTTGGTTTGTTGATTTGTTGGTTTGTTGGCTTGTTGGTTTGTTGGTTTGTTGGTTTGTTGGTTTATTTGTTTGTCGGTTTGTTGGTTTGTTGGTTTGTTGGTTTGTTGGTTTATTGGTTTGTTGGTTTGTTGGTTTGTTGGCTTGTTGGTTTGTTGGTTTGTTGGTTTGTTGGTTTGTTGGTTTGTTGGTTTGGTGGTTTGGTGGTTTGTTGGTTTGTTGGTTTGTTGGTTTATTTGTTTGTTGGTTTGTTGGTTTGTTTGTTTGTTGGTTTGTTGGTTTGTTGGTTTGTTGGTTTGTTGGCTTGTTGGCTTGTTGGTTTGTTGGTTTGTTGGTTTATTTGTTTGTTGGTTTGTTGGTTTGTTGGTTTGTTGGTTTGTTGGTTACTTGGTTTGTTGGTTTGTTGGTTTGTTCGTTTATTGGTTTGTTGGTTTGTTGGTTTCTTGGTTTGTTGGTTTGTTGGTTTGTTGGTTTATTGGTTTGGTGGTTTGTTGGTTTGTTCATTTGTTGGTTTGTTGGTTTGTTGGTTTTTTGGTTTGCTGATTTGTTGGTTTGTTGGTTTGTTGGTTTGTTGGCTTGTAGGCCTGTTGGTTTGTTGGCTTGTTGTTTTGTTGGTTTGTTAGTTTGTTGGTTTGTTGGTTTGTTGGTTTGTTGGTTTGTTGGTTTGTTGGTTTGTTGGTTTGTTGGTTTGTTGGCTTGTTGGCTTGTTGGTTTGTTGGTTTGTTAGCTTGTTGGTTTGTTGGTTTGTTGGTTTCTTGGTTTGTTGGTTTGTTGATTTGTTGGTTTGTTGGCTTGTTCGTTTGTTGGTTTGTTGGTTTGTTGGCTTGTTGGTTTGTTGGTTTGTTGGCTTGTTGGCTTGTTGCTTTGTTGGCTTGTTGGTTTGTTGGTTTGTTGGCTTATTGGTTTGTTGGTTTGTTGGCTTGTTGGTTTATTGGTTTATTGGTTTGTTGGTTTGTCGGCTTGTTGGCTTGTTGGTTTGTTGGTTTGTTGGCTTGTTGGTTTGTTGGTTTGTTGGCTTGTTGGCTTGTTGCTTTGTTGGTTTCTTGGTTTGTTGGCTTTTTGGGTTGTTGGTTTGTTGGTTTGTTAGTTTGTTGGCTTGTTGGTTACTTGGTTTGTTGGTTTGTTGGTTTGTTGGCTCGTGGGTTTGTTGGTTTGTTGGCTTATTGGTTTGGTGGTTTGTTGGTTTGTTGGTTTGTTGGTTTGTTGGTTTGTTGGTTTTTTGGTTTGCTGATTTGTTGGTTTGTTGGTTTGTTGGTTTGTTGGCTTTTTGGCCTGTTGGTTTGTTGGCTTGTTGGTTTGTTGGTTTGTTAGTTTGTTAGTTTTTTGGTTTGTTGGTTTGTTGGTTTACTGGTTTGTTGGTTTGTTGGTTTGTTGGCTTGTTGGCTTGTTGGTTTGTTGGTTTGTTAGCTTGTTGGTTTGTTGGTTTGTTGGTTTGTTGGTTTCTTGGTTTGTTGGTTTGTTGATTTGTTGGTTTGTTGGCTTGTTGGTTTGTCGGTTTGTTGGCTTGTTGGCTTGTTGGTTTGTTGGTTTGGTGGCTTGTTGGATTGTTGGTTTGTTGGCTTGTTGGTTTGTTGGTTTGTTGGCTTATTGGTTTGTTGGTTTGTTGGCTTGTTGGTTTGTTGGTTTGTTGGTTTGTTGGTTTGTTGGCTTGTTGGCTTGTTGGTTTGTTGGTTTGTTGGCTTGTTGGTTTGTTGGTTTGTTGGCTTGTTGGCTTGTTGCTTTGTTGGTTTCTTGGTTTGTTGGCTTTTTGGGTTGTGGTTTGTTGGTTTGTTAGTTTGTTGGCTTGTTGGTTACTTGGTTTGTTGGTTTGTTGGTTTGTTGGCTTGTTGGTTTATTGGTTTGTTGGCTTATTGGTTTGTAAGTTTGTTGGTTTGTTGGTTTGTTGGCTTGTTGGTTTGTTGGTTTGTTGGCTTATTGGTTTGTAAGTTTGTTGGTTTGTTGGCTTGTTGGCTTGTTGGTTTGTTGGTTTGTTGGCTTCTTGGTTTGTTGGTTTGTTGGTTTGTTGGCTTGTTGGCTTGTTGGTTTGGTGCTTGTTGGTGTGTTGGTTTGTTGGTTTGTTGGTTTGTTGGCTTGTTGGTTACTTGGTTTGTTGGTTTGTTGGGTTGTTGGTTTGTTGGCTTGTTGGTTTGTTGGTTTGTTGGTTTGTTGGTTAATTGGTTTGTTGGTTGGTTGGTTTGTTGGATTGTTGGTTTGTTGGTTTGTTGGTTTTTTGGTTTGTTGGTTTGTTGGTTTGTTGGTTTGTTGGTTTGTTGGTTTATTTGTTTGTTGGTTTGTTGGTTTGTTGGTTTGTCGGCTTGTTAGTTTGTTGGTTTGTTGGTTTCTTGGTTTGTTGGTTTCTTGGTTTTTTGGTTTGTTGGTTTGTTGGTTTGTTGGTTTGTTGGTTTGTTGGTTTTTTGGTTTGTTCGTTTGTTGGCTTGTTGGTTTGTTGGCTTGTTAGCTTGTTCGTTTGTTCGTTTGTTGGTTTGTTCGTTTTTTGGTTTGTTGGTTACTTGGTTTGTTGGTTTGTTGGTTTGTTGGTTTTTTGGTTCATTGGCTTGTTGGTTTGTTGGTTTGTTGGTTTGTTGGTTTTTTGGTTTGTTGGTTTGTTGGTTTGTTGGTTTGTTGGTTTGTTGGCTTGTTGGTTTATTTGTTTGTTGGTTTGTTGGTTTGTTGGTTGGTTGGTTTGTTGGCTTGTTGGTTTGTTGGTTTTTTGGTTTATTGGTTTGTTGGTTTGTTGGTTTGTTGGTTTGTTGGTTTGTTGGTTTGTTGGTTTGTTGGTTTATTGGTTTGGTGGTTTGTTGGTTTGTTGGTTTGTTGGTTTGTTGGTTACTTGGTTTATTGGTTTGTTGGTTTGTCCGTTTGTTGGTTTGTTGGTTTCTTGGTTTGTTGGTTTGTTGGTTTATTTGTTTGTTGGTTTTTTGGTTTGTTGGTTTTTTGGCTTGTTGGCTTGTTGGCTTGTTGGTTTGTTGGTTTGTTGATTTGTTGGTTTGTTGGTTTGTTGGCTTGTTGGCTTGTTGGTTTGTTGGTTTTTTTGTTTGTTGGCTTGTTGGCTTGTTGGTTTGTTGGTTTGTTGGTTTGTTGGCTTGTTGGTTACTTGGTTTGTTGGTTTGTTGGTTTGTTGGCTTGTTGGTTTGTTTGTTTGTTGGTTTGTTGGCTTGTTGGTTTGTTGGTTTGTTCGTTTGTTGGCTTGTTGGTTTGTTGGCTTGTTGGTTTGTTGGTTTGCTGGTTTGTTGGTTTGTTGGTTTGTTGGTTTGTTGGCTTATTGGCTTGTTGGCTTGTAGGTTTGTTGGTTACTTGGTTTGTTGGCTTGTTGGTTTGTTGGTTTGTTGGCTTGTTGGTTTGTTGGTTTGTAGGTTTGTTGGTTTGTTGTCTTGTTGGCTTGTTGGTTTGTTGGTTTGTTTGTTTGTTGGTTTGTTGGCTTGGTGGTTTGTTGGCTTGTTGGTTTGTTGTTTTGTTGGTTTGTTGGTTTGTTGGTTTGTTGGTTTTTTGGTTTGTTCGTTTGTTGGTTTGTTGGTTTGTTGGTTTTTTGGTTTGTTGGTTTGTTGGTTTGTTGGTTTGTTGGTTTGTTGGGCTGTTGATTTGTTGGTTTGTTGGCTTGTTGGTTTGTTGGTTTGTTGGTTTGTTGGCTTGTTGGCTTGTTGGTTTGTTGGTTTGTTGGCTTGTTGGCTTGTTGGTTTCTTGGTTTGTTGGTTTAATGGTTTGTTGGCTTGTTGGTTTGTTGGTTTGTTGGCTTGTTGATTTGTTGGTTTGTTGGTTTGCTGGCTTGTTGGCTTGTTGGTTTGTTGGTTTGTTGGCTTGTTGATTTGTTGGTTTATTGGCTTGTTGGCTTGTTGCTTTGTTGGTTTGTTGGTTTGTTGGCTTGTTGGCTTGTTGGTTTGTTGGTTTGTTAGTTTGTTCGCTTGTTGGTTACTTGGTTTGTTGGTTTGTTGGTTTGTTGGCTTGTTGGTTTGTTGGCTTGTTGGTTTGTTGGTTTGTTGGCTTGTTGGATTGTTGGTTTGTTGGTTTGTTTGTTTGTTTGCTTGTTGGTTAGCTGGTTTGTTGGCTTGTTGGCTTGTTGGTTTGGTGGTTTGTTGGTTTGTTGCCTTGTTGGCTTGTTAGTTTGTTGGTTTATTGGTTTGTTGGCTTGCTGGTTACTTGCTTTGTTGGTTTGTTGGTTTTTTGGTTTGTTGGTTTGTTGGCTTGCTGGCTTGTTGGTTTGTTGGTTAGTTCGTTTGTTGGTTTGTTAGTTTGTTGGTTTGTTGGTTTGTTGGCTTGTTGGTTTGTTGGTTTGTTAGTTTGTTGGCTTGTTGGTTTGTTGGTTTGTTGGTTTATTGGTTAATTGGTTTGTTGGTTTGGTGGCTTGTTGATTTGTTGGTTTGCTGGTTTTTTGGTTTGTTGGTTTGTTGGTTTGTTGGTTTGTTGGTTTATTTGTTTGTTGGTTTGTTGGTTTGTTGGTTTGTTGGTTTGTTGGTTTGTTGGTTTGTTGGTTTGTTGGCTTGTTGGTTTGTTGGTTTGTTGGTTTGTTGGTTTGTTGGTTTGTTGGTTTGTTGGTTTGTTGGTTTGTTGGTTTATTGGTTTGTTGGTTTGTTGGTTTGTTGGTTTGTTCGTTTGTTGGTTTGTTGGTTTGTTAGCTTGTTGGTTTGTTGGCTTGTTAGCTTGTTCGTTTGTTCGTTTGTTGGTTTGTTCGTTTTTTGGTTTGTTGGTTACTTGGTTTGTTGGTTTGTTGGTTTGTTGGTTTTTTGGTTCATTGGCTTGTTGGTTTGTTGGTTTGTTGGTTTGTTGGTTTTTTGGTTTGTTGGTTTGTTGGTTTGTTGGTTTGTTGGTTTGTTGGTTTGTTGGTTTATTTGTTTGTTGGTTTGTTGGTTTGTTGGTTGGTTGGTTTGTTGGCTTGTTGGTTTGTTGGTTTTTTGGTTTGTTGGTTTGTTGGTTTGTTGGTTTGTTGGTTTGTTGGTTTGTTGGTTTGTTGGTTTGTTGGTTTATTGGTTTGGTGGTTTGTTGGTTTGTTGGTTTGTTGGTTTGTTGGTTACTTAGTTTATTGGTTTGTTGGTTTGTCCGTTTGTTGGTTTCTTGGTTTCTTGGTTTGTTGGTTTGTTGGTTTATTTGTTTGTTGGTTTTTTGGTTTGTTGGTTTTTTGGCTTGTTGGCTTGTTGGCTTGTTGGTTTGTTGGTTTGTTGATTTGTTGGTTTGTTGGTTTGTTGGCTTGTTGGCTTGTTGGTTTGTTGGTTTTTTTGTTTGTTGGCTTGTTGGCTTGTTGGTTTGTTGGTTTGTTGGTTTGTTGGCTTGTTGGTTACTTGGTTTGTTGGTTTGTTGGTTTGTTGGCTTGTTGGTTTGTTTGTTTGTTGGTTTGTTGGCTTGTTGGTTTGTTGGTTTGTTCGTTTGTTGGCTTGTTGGTTTGTTGGCTTGTTGGTTTGTTGGTTTGCTGGTTTGTTGGTTTGTTGGTTTGTTGGTTTGTTGGCTTATTGGCTTGTTGGCTTGTAGGTTTGTTGGTTACTTGGTTTGTTGGCTTGTTGGTTTGTTGGTTTGTTGGCTTGTTGGTTTGTTGGTTTGTAGGTTTGTTGGTTTGTTGTCTTGTTGGCTTGTTGGTTTGTTGGTTTGTTTGTTTGTTGGTTTGTTGGCTTGGTGGTTTGTTGGCTTGTTGGTTTGTTGTTTTGTTGGTTTGTTGGTTTGTTGGTTTGTTGGTTTTTTGGTTTGTTCGTTTGTTGGTTTGTTGGTTTGTTGGTTTTTTGGTTTGTTGGTTTGTTGGTTTGTTGGTTTGTTGGTTTGTTGGGCTGTTGATTTGTTGGTTTGTTGGCTTGTTGGTTTGTTGGTTTGTTGGTTTGTTGGCTTGTTGGCTTGTTGGTTTGTTGGTTTGTGGGCTTGTTGGCTTGTTGGTTTCTTGGTTTGTTGGTTTAATGGTTTGTTGGCTTGTTGGTTTGTTGGTTTGTTGGCTTGTTGATTTGTTGGTTTGTTGGTTTGCTGGCTTGTTGGCTTGTTGGTTTGTTGGTTTGTTGGCTTGTTGATTTGTTGGTTTATTGGCTTGTTGGCTTGTTGCTTTGTTGGTTTGTTGGTTTGTTGGCTTGTTGGCTTGTTGGTTTGTTGGTTTGTTAGTTTGTTCGCTTGTTGGTTACTTGGTTTGTTGGTTTGTTGGTTTGTTGGCTTGTTGGTTTGTTGGCTTGTTGGTTTGTTGGTTTGTTGGCTTGTTGGATTGTTGGTTTGTTGGTTTGTTTGTTTGTTTGCTTGTTGGTTAGCTGGTTTGTTGGCTTGTTGGCTTGTTGGTTTGGTGGTTTGTTGGTTTGTTGCCTTGTTGGCTTGTTAGTTTGTTGGTTTATTGGTTTGTTGGCTTGCTGGTTACTTGGTTTGTTGGTTTGTTGGTTTTTTGGTTTGTTGGTTTGTTGGCTTGCTGGCTTGTTGGTTTGTTGGTTAGTTCGTTTGTTGGTTTGTTAGTTTGTTGGTTTGTTGGTTTGTTGGCTTGTTGGTTTGTTGGTTTGTTAGTTTGTTGGCTTGTTGGTTTGTTGGTTTGTTGGTTTATTGGTTAATTGGTTTGTTGGTTTGTTGGCTTGTTGATTTGTTGGTTTGCTGGTTTTTTGGTTTGTTGGTTTGTTGGTTTGTTGGTTTGTTGGTTTATTTGTTTGTTGGTTTGTTGGTTTGTTGGTTTGTTGGTTTGTTGGTTTGTTGGTTTGTTGGTTTGTTGGCTTGTTGGTTTGTTGGTTTGTTGGTTTCTTGGTTTGTTGGTTTGTTGGTTTGTTGGTTTGTTGGTTTGTTGGTTTATTGGTTTGTTGGTTAATTGGTTTGTTGGTTTGTTGGCTTGTTGATTTGTTGGTTTGCTGGTTTTTTGGTTTGTTGGTTTGTTGGTTTGTTGGTTTGTTGGTTTATTTGTTTGTTGGTTTGTTGGTTTGTTGGTTTGTTGGTTTGTTGGTTTGTTGGTTTGTTGGTTTGTTGGCTTGTTGGTTTGTTGGTTTGTTGGTTTCTTGGTTTGTTGGTTTGTTGGTTTGTTGGTTTGTTGGTTTGTTGGTTTATTGGTTTGTTGGTTTGTTGGTTTGTTGGTTTGTTCGTTTGTTGGTTTGTTGGTTTGTTAGCTTGTTGGTTTGTTGGCTTGTTAGCTTGTTCGTTTGTTCGTTTGTTGGTTTGTTCGTTTTTTGGTTTGTTGGTTACTTGGTTTGTTGGTTTGTTGGTTTGTTGGTTTTTTGGTTCATTGGCTTGTTGGTTTGTTGGTTTGTTGGTTTTTTGGTTTGTTGGTTTGTTGGTTTGTTGGTTTGTTGGTTTGTTGGTTTGTTGGTTTATTTGTTTGTTGGTTTGTTGGTTTGTTGGTTGGTTGGTTTGTTGGCTTGTTGGTTTGTTGGTTTTTTGGTTTGTTGGTTTGTTGGTTTGTTGGTTTGTTGGTTTGTTGGTTTGTTGGTTTGTTGGTTTGTTGGTTTATTGGTTTGGTGGTTTGTTGGTTTGTTGGTTTGTTGGTTTGTTGGTTACTTAGTTTATTGGTTTGTTGGTTTGTCCGTTTGTTGGTTTCTTGGTTTCTTGGTTTGTTGGTTTGTTGGTTTATTTGTTTGTTGGTTTTTTGGTTTGTTGGTTTTTTGGCTTGTTGGCTTTTTGGCTTGTTGGTTTGTTGGTTTGTTGATTTGTTGGTTTGTTGGTTTGTTGGCTTGTTGGCTTGTTGGTTTGTTGGTTTTTTTGTTTGTTGGCTTGTTGGCTTGTTGGTTTGTTGGTTTGTTGGTTTGTTGGCTTGTTGGTTACTTGGTTTGTTGGTTTGTTGGTTTGTTGGCTTGTTGGTTTGTTTGTTTGTTGGTTTGTTGGCTTGTTGGTTTGTTGGTTTGTTCGTTTGTTGGCTTGTTGGTTTGTTGGCTTGTTGGTTTGTTGGTTTGCTGGTTTGTTGGTTTGTTGGTTTGTTGGTTTGTTGGCTTATTGGCTTGTTGGCTTGTAGGTTTGTTGGTTACTTGGTTTGTTGGCTTGTTGGTTTGTTGGTTTGTTGGCTTGTTGGTTTGTTGGTTTGTAGGTTTGTTGGTTTGTTGTCTTGTTGGCTTGTTGGTTTGTTGGTTTGTTTGTTTGTTGGTTTGTTGGCTTGGTGGTTTGTTGGCTTGTTGGTTTGTTGTTTTGTTGGTTTGTTGGTTTGTTGGTTTGTTGGTTTTTTGGTTTGTTCGTTTGTTGGTTTGTTGGTTTGTTGGTTTTTTGGTTTGTTGGTTTGTTGGTTTGTTGGTTTGTTGGTTTGTTGGGCTGTTGATTTGTTGGTTTGTTGGCTTGTTGGTTTGTTGGTTTGTTGGTTTGTTGGCTTGTTGGCTTGTTGGTTTGTTGGTTTGTTGGCTTGTTGGCTTGTTGGTTTCTTGGTTTGTTGGTTTAATGGTTTGTTGGCTTGTTGGTTTGTTGGTTTGTTGGCTTGTTGATTTGTTGGTTTGTTGGTTTGCTGGCTTGTTGGCTTGTTGGTTTGTTGGTTTGTTGGCTTGTTGATTTGTTGGTTTATTGGCTTGTTGGCTTGTTGCTTTGTTGGTTTGTTGGTTTGTTGGCTTGTTGGCTTGTTGGTTTGTTGGTTTGTTAGTTTGTTCGCTTGTTGGTTACTTGGTTTGTTGGTTTGTTGGTTTGTTGGCTTGTTGGTTTGTTGGCTTGTTGGTTTGTTGGTTTGTTGGCTTGTTGGATTGTTGGTTTGTTGGTTTGTTTGTTTGTTTGCTTGTTGGTTAGCTGGTTTGTTGGCTTGTTGGCTTGTTGGTTTGGTGGTTTGTTGGTTTGTTGCCTTGTTGGCTTGTTAGTTTGTTGGTTTATTGGTTTGTTGGCTTGCTGGTTACTTGGTTTGTTGGTTTGTTGGTTTTTTGGTTTGTTGGTTTGTTGGCTTGCTGGCTTGTTGGTTTGTTGGTTAGTTCGTTTGTTGGTTTGTTAGTTTGTTGGTTTGTTGGTTTGTTGGCTTGTTGGTTTGTTGGTTTGTTAGTTTGTTGGCTTGTTGGTTTGTTGGTTTGTTGGTTTATTGGTTAATTGGTTTGTTGGTTTGTTGGCTTGTTGATTTGTTGGTTTGCTGGTTTTTTGGTTTGTTGGTTTGTTGGTTTGTTGGTTTGTTGGTTTATTTGTTTGTTGGTTTGTTGGTTTGTTGGTTTGTTGGTTTGTTGGTTTGTTGGTTTGTTGGTTTGTTGGCTTGTTGGTTTGTTGGTTTGTTGGTTTCTTGGTTTGTTGGTTTGTTGGTTTGTTGGTTTGTTGGTTTGTTGGTTTATTGGTTTGTTGGTTTGTTGGTTTGTTGGTTTGTTCGTTTGTTGGTTTGTTGGTTTGTTAGCTTGTTGGCTTGTTGGTTTGTTGGTTTGTTGGTTTGTTCGTTTGTTGGTTTGTTTGTTTGTTGGTTTGTTCGTTTTTTGGTTCGTTGGTTACTTGGTTTGTTGGTTTGTTGGTTTGTTGGTTTGTTGGCTTGTTGGTTTGTTGGCTTGTTGGTTTGTTAGTTTGTTGGCTTATTGGTTTGTTGGTTTGTTGGCTTGTTGGTTTGTTGGTTTGTTGGTTTGTTGGCTTTTTGGCTTGTTGGTTTATTGGTTTTTTGGCTTGTTGGTTTGTTGGTTTGTTAGCTTGTTGGCTTGTTGGTTTGTTGGTTTGTTGGTTTGTTCGTTTGTTGGTTTGTTTGTTTGTTGGTTTGTTCGTTTGTTGGTTCGTTGGTTACTTGGTTTGTTGGTTTGTTGGTTTGTTGGCTTGTTGGTTTGTTGGCTTGTTGGTTTGTTAGTTTGTTGGCTTATTGGTTTGTTGGTTTGTTGGCTTGTTGGTTTGTTGGTTTGTTGGTTTGTTGGCTTGTTGGCTTGTTGGTTTATTGGTTTTTTGGTTTGTTGGTTTGTTGGATTGTTGGTTTGTTGGTTTGTTGGTTTTTCGGTTTGTTGGTTTGTTGGTTTGTTGGTTTGTTGGTTTGTTGGTTTATTTGTTTATTGGTTTGTTGTTTTGTTGGTTTGTTGGTTTGTTGGTTTGTCGGCTTGTTGGTTTGTTGGTTTGTTGGTTTGTTGGGGTGTTGGTTTCTTGGTTTGTTGGTTTCTTGGTTTGTTGGTTTGTTGGTTTGTTGGTTTGTTGGTTTGTTGGTTTGTTGGTTTATTGGTTTGTTGGTTTGTTCGTTTGTTGGCTTGTTGGTTTGTTGGCTTGTTAGCTTGTTGGTTTGTTGGTTTGTTGGTTTGTTCGTTTGTTGGTTTGTTGGTTTGTTGGATTGTTCGTTTGTTGGTTTGTTGGTTACTTGGTTTGTTGGTTTGTTGGTTTGTTGGTTTGTTCGTTTGTTGGCTTGTTGGTTTGTTGGTTTGTTGCTTTTTTGGTTTGTTGGTTTGTTGGTTTGTTGGTTTGTTGATTTGTTGGGTTGTTGGGTTGTTGGTTTGTTGGTTTGTTGGTTTATTTGTTTGTTGGTTTGTTGGTTTGTTGGTTTGTTGGTTTGTTGGTTTGTTGGCTTGTTGGCTTGTTGGTTTGTTGGTTTGTTGGTTTGTTGGTTTGTTGGTTTGTTGGTTTGTTGGTTTGTTGGTTTGTTGGTTTGTTGGTTTGTTGGTTTGTTGGTTTGTTGGTTTGTTGGTTTGTTGGTTTGTTGGTTTGTTGGTTTGGTGGTTTGTTGGTTTGTTGGTTTGTTGGTTTATTTGTTTGTTGGTTTGTTGGTTTGTTGGTTTGTTTGTTTGTTGGTTTGTTCGTTTGTTGGTTTGTTAGTTACTTGGTTTGTTGGTTTGTTGGTTTGTTCGTTTGTTGGTTTGTTTGTTTCTTGGTTTGTTGGTTTGTTGGTTTATTTGGTTGTTGGTTTTTTGGTTTGTTGGTTTTTTGGTTTGTTGGCTTATTGGTTTGTTGGTTTGTTGGTTTGTTGATTTGTTGGTTTGTTGGTTTTTTGGTTTGTTGGTTTGTTGGTTTGTTGGTTTGTTGGTTTGTTGGTTTGTTGGTTTGTTGGTTTGTTGGTTTATTGGTTTGTTGGTTGGTTGGTTTGTTGGCTTGTTGGTTTGTTGGTTTTTTGGTTTGTTGGTTTGTTGGTTTGTTGGTTTGTTGGTTTGTTGGTTTGTTGGTTTGTTGGTTTGTTGGTTTATTGGTTTGGTGGTTTGTTGGTTTGTTGGTTTGTTGGTTTGTTGGTTACTTGGCTTATTGGTTTGTTGGTTGGTCCGTTTGTTGGTTTGTTGGTTTCTTGGTTTGTTGGTTTGTTGTTTTATTTGTTTGTTGGTTTTTTGGTTTGTTGGTTTTTTGGCTTGTTGGCTTGTTGGCTTGTTGGTTTGTTGGTTTGTTGATTTGTTGGTTTGTTGGTTTGTTGGCTTGTTGGCTTGTTGGTTTGTTGGTTTTTTGGTTTGTTGGCTTGTTGGCTTGTTGGTTTGTTGGTTTGTTGGTTTGTTGGCTTGTTGGTTACTTGGTTTGTTGGTTTGTTGGTTTGTTGGCTTGTTGGTTTGTTTGTTTGTTGGTTTGTTGGCTTGTTGGTTTGTTGGTTTGTTCGTTTGTTGGCTTGTTGGTTTGTTGGCTTGTTGGTTTGTTGGTTTGCTGGTTTGTTGGTTTGTTGGTTTGTTGGTTTGTTGGCTTATTGGCTTGTTGGCTTGTAGGTTTGTTGGTTACTTGGTTTGTTGGCTTGTTGGTTTGTTGGTTTGTTGGCTTGTTGGTTTGTTGGTTTGTAGGTTTGTTGGTTTGTTGTCTTGTTGGCTTGTTGGTTTGTTGGTTTGTTTGTTTGTTGGTTTGTTGGCTTGGTGGTTTGTTGGCTTGTTGGTTTGTTGTTTTGTTGGTTTGTTGGTTTGTTGGTTTGTTGGTTTTTTGGTTTGTTCGTTTGTTGGTTTGTTGGTTTGTTGGTTTTTTGGTTTGTTGGTTTGTTGGTTTGTTGGTTTGTTGGTTTGTTGGTTTGTTGGGCTGTTGATTTGTTGGTTTGTTGGCTTGTTGGTTTGTTGGTTTGTTGGTTTGTTGGCTTGTTGGCTTGTTGGTTTGTTGGTTTGTTGGCTTGTTGGCTTGTTGGTTTCTTGGTTTGTTGGTTTAATGGTTTGTTGGCTTGTTGGTTTGTTGGTTTGTTGGCTTGTTGATTTGTTGGTTTGTTGGTTTGCTGGCTTGTTGGCTTGTTGGTTTGTTGGTTTGTTGGCTTGTTGATTTGTTGGTTTATTGGCTTGTTGGCTTGTTGCTTTGTTGGTTTGTTGGTTTGTTGGCTTGTTGGCTTGTTGGTTTGTTGGTTTGTTAGTTTGTTCGCTTGTTGGTTACTTGGTTTGTTGGTTTGTTGGTTTGTTGGCTTGTTGGTTTGTTGGCTTGTTGGTTTGTTGGTTTGTTGGCTTGTTGGATTGTTGGTTTGTTGGTTTGTTTGTTTGTTTGCTTGTTGGTTAGCTGGTTTGTTGGCTTGTTGGCTTGTTGGTTTGGTGGTTTGTTGGTTTGTTGCCTTGTTGGCTTGTTAGTTTGTTGGTTTATTGGTTTGTTGGCTTGCTGGTTACTTGGTTTGTTGGTTTGTTGGTTTTTTGGTTTGTTGGTTTGTTGGCTTGCTGGCTTGTTGGTTTGTTGGTTAGTTCGTTTGTGGGTTTGTTAGTTTGTTGGTTTGTTGGTTTGTTGGCTTGTTGGTTTGTTGGTTTGTTAGTTTGTTGGCTTGTTGGTTTGTTGGTTTGTTGGTTTATTGGTTAATTGGTTTGTTGGTTTGTTGGCTTGTTGATTTGTTGGTTTGTTGGTTTTTTGGTTTGTTGGTTTGTTGGTTTGTTAGTTTGTTGGTTTGTTGGTTTATTTGTTTGTTGGTTTGTTGGTTTGTTGGTTTGTTGGTTTGTTGGTTTGTTGGTTTGTTGGTTTGTTGGCTTGTTGGTTTGTTGGTTTGTTGGTTTCTTGGTTTCTTGGTTTGTTGGTTTGTTGGTTTGTTGGTTTGTTGGTTTGTTGGTTTATTGGTTTGTTGGTTTGTTGGTTTGTTGGTTTGTTCGTTTGTTGGTTTGTTGGTTTGTTAGCTTGTTGGCTTGTTGGTTTGTTGGTTTGTTGGTTTGTTCGTTTGTTGGTTTGTTTGTTTGTTGGTTTGTTCGTTTTTTGGTTCGTTGGTTACTTGGTTTGTTGGTTTGTTGGTTTGTTGGTTTGTTGGCTTGTTGGTTTGTTGGCTTGTTGGTTTGTTAGTTTGTTGGCTTATTGTTTTGTTGGTTTGTTGGCTTGTTGGTTTGTTGGTTTGTTGGTTTGTTGGCTTTTTGGCTTGTTGGTTTATTGGTTTTTTGGCTTGTTGGTTTGTTGGTTTGTTAGCTTGTTGGCTTGTTGGTTTGTTGGTTTGTTGGTTTGTTCGTTTGTTGGTTTGTTTGTTTGTTGGTTTGTTCGTTTGTTGGTTCGTTGGTTACTTGGTTTGTTGGTTTGTTGGTTTGTTGGCTTGTTGGTTTGTTGGCTTGTTGGTTTGTTAGTTTGTTGGCTTATTGGTTTGTTGGTTTGTTGGCTTGTTGGTTTGTTGGTTTGTTGGTTTGTTGGCTTGTTGGCTTGTTGGTTTATTGGTTTTTTGGTTTGTTGGTTTGTTGGATTGTTGGTTTGTTGGTTTGTTGGTTTTTCGGTTTGTTGGTTTGTTGGTTTGTTGGTTTGTTGGTTTGTTGGTTTATTTGTTTATTGGTTTGTTGTTTTGTTGGTTTGTTGGTTTGTTGGTTTGTCGGCTTGTTGGTTTGTTGGTTTGTTGGTTTGTTGGGGTGTTGGTTTCTTGGTTTGTTGGTTTGTTGGTTTGTTGGTTTGTTGGTTTGTTGGTTTGTTGGTTTATTGGTTTGTTGGTTTGTTCGTTTGTTGGCTTGTTGGTTTGTTGGCTTGTTAGCTTGTTGGTTTGTTGGTTTGTTGGTTTGTTCGTTTGTTGGTTTGTTGGTTTGTTGGATTGTTCGTTTGTTGGTTTGTTGGTTACTTGGTTTGTTGGTTTGTTGGTTTGTTGGTTTGTTCGTTTGTTGGCTTGTTGGTTTGTTGGTTTGTTGCTTTTTTGGTTTGTTGGTTTGTTGGTTTGTTGGTTTGTTGATTTGTTGGGTTGTTGGGTTGTTGGTTTGTTGGTTTGTTGGTTTATTTGTTTGTTGGTTTGTTGGTTTGTTGGTTTGTTGGTTTGTTGGTTTGTTGGCTTGTTGGCTTGTTGGTTTGTTGGTTTGTTGGTTTGTTGGTTTGTTGGTTTGTTGGTTTGTTGGTTTGTTGGTTTGTTGGTTTGTTGGTTTGTTGGTTTGTTGGTTTGTTGGTTTGTTGGTTTGTTGGTTTGTTGGTTTGTTGGTTTGTTGGTTTGTTGGTTTGGTGGTTTGTTGGTTTGTTGGTTTGTTGGTTTATTTGTTTGTTGGTTTGTTGGTTTGTTGGTTTGTTTGTTTGTTGGTTTGTTCGTTTGTTGGTTTGTTGGTTACTTGGTTTGTTGGTTTGTTGGTTTGTTCGTTTGTTGGTTTGTTTGTTTCTTGGTTTGTTGGTTTGTTGGTTTATTTGGTTGTTGGTTTTTTGGTTTGTTGGTTTTTTGGTTTGTTGGCTTATTGGTTTGTTGGTTTGTTGGTTTGTTGGTTTGTTGATTTGTTGGTTTGTTGGTTTGTTGGCTTGTTGGCTTGTTTGTTTGTTGGTTTGTTGGTTTGTTGGCTTGTTGGTTACTTGGTTTGTTGGTTTGTTGGTTTGTTGGTTTGTTGGCTTGTTGGTTTGTTCATTTGTTGGTTTGTTGGTTTGTTGGCTTGTTGGCTTCTTGGTTTGTTCGTTTGTTGGCTTGTTGGTTTGTTGGCTTGTTGGTTTGCTGGTTTGTTGGTTTGTTGGTTTGTTGGTTTGTTGGCTTGTTGGCTTGTTGGCTTGTAGGTTTGTTGGTTACTTGGTTTTTTGGCTTGTTGGTTTGTTTGTTTGTTGGCTTGTTGGTTTGTTGGTTTGTAGGTTTGTTGGTTTGTTGTCTTGTTGGCTTGTTGGTTTGTTGCTTTGTTGGTTCGTTCGTTTGTTGGTTTGTTGGCTTGTTGGTTTGTTGGTTTGTTGGCTTGTTGGTTTGTTGGTTTGTTGGTTTGTTGGTTGGTTGGTTTGTTGGTTTGTTGATTTTTTGGTTTGTTCGTTTGTTGGTTTGTTGGTTTGTTGGTTTTTTGGTTTGTTGGTTTGTTGATTTGTTGGTTTGTTGGTTTGTTGGCTTGTTGGTTTGTTGGTTTGTTGGTTTGTTGGCTTGTTGGCTTGTTGGTTTGTTGGTTTATTGGCTTGTTGGCTTGTTGGTTTGTTGGTTTGTTGGTTTGTTGGTTTGTTGGTTTGTTGGTTTGTTGGTTTGTTGGTTTGTTGGTTTGTTGGTTTGTTGGTTTGTTGGTTTGTTGGTTTGTTCGTTTGTTGGCTTGTTGGTTTGTTGGCTTGTTAGCTTGTTGGTTTGTTGGTTTGTTGGTTTGTTCGTTTGTTGGTTTGTTTGTTTGTTGGTTTGATCGTTTGTTGGTTTGTTGGTTACTTGGTTTGTTGGTTTGTTGGTTTGTTGGTTTGTTGGTTTGTTGGCTTGTTCGCTTGTTGGTTACTTGGTTTGTTGGTTTGTTGGTTTGTTGGCTTGTTGGTTTGTTGGCTTGTTGGTTTGTTGGTTTGTTGGCTTGTTGGATTGTTGGTTTGTTGGTTTGTTTGTTTGTTTGCTTGTTGGTTAGCTGGTTTGTTGGCTTGTTGGCTTGTTGGTTTGGTGGTTTGTTGGTTTGTTGCCTTGTTGGCTTGTTAGTTTGTTGGTTTATTGGTTTGTTGGCTTGCTGGTTACTTGGTTTGTTGGTTTGTTGGTTTTTTGGTTTGTTGGTTTGTTGGCTTGCTGGCTTGTTGGTTTGTTGGTTAGTTCGTTTGTGGGTTTGTTAGTTTGTTGGTTTGTTGGTTTGTTGGCTTGTTGGTTTGTTGGTTTGTTAGTTTGTTGGCTTGTTGGTTTGTTGGTTTGTTGGTTTATTGGTTAATTGGTTTGTTGGTTTGTTGGCTTGTTGATTTGTTGGTTTGTTGGTTTTTTGGTTTGTTGGTTTGTTGGTTTGTTAGTTTGTTGGTTTGTTGGTTTATTTGTTTGTTGGTTTGTTGGTTTGTTGGTTTGTTGGTTTGTTGGTTTGTTGGTTTGTTGGTTTGTTGGCTTGTTGGTTTGTTGGTTTGTTGGTTTCTTGGTTTCTTGGTTTGTTGGTTTGTTGGTTTGTTGGTTTGTTGGTTTGTTGGTTTATTGGTTTGTTGGTTTGTTGGTTTGTTGGTTTGTTCGTTTGTTGGTTTGTTGGTTTGTTAGCTTGTTGGCTTGTTGGTTTGTTGGTTTGTTGGTTTGTTCGTTTGTTGGTTTGTTTGTTTGTTGGTTTGTTCGTTTTTTGGTTCGTTGGTTACTTGGTTTGTTGGTTTGTTGGTTTGTTGGTTTGTTGGCTTGTTGGTTTGTTGGCTTGTTGGTTTGTTAGTTTGTTGGCTTATTGTTTTGTTGGTTTGTTGGCTTGTTGGTTTGTTGGTTTGTTGGTTTGTTGGCTTTTTGGCTTGTTGGTTTATTGGTTTTTTGGCTTGTTGGTTTGTTGGTTTGTTAGCTTGTTGGCTTGTTGGTTTGTTGGTTTGTTGGTTTGTTCGTTTGTTGGTTTGTTTGTTTGTTGGTTTGTTCGTTTGTTGGTTCGTTGGTTACTTGGTTTGTTGGTTTGTTGGTTTGTTGGCTTGTTGGTTTGTTGGCTTGTTGGTTTGTTAGTTTGTTGGCTTATTGGTTTGTTGGTTTGTTGGCTTGTTGGTTTGTTGGTTTGTTGGTTTGTTGGCTTGTTGGCTTGTTGGTTTATTGGTTTTTTGGTTTGTTGGTTTGTTGGATTGTTGGTTTGTTGGTTTGTTGGTTTTTCGGTTTGTTGGTTTGTTGGTTTGTTGGTTTGTTGGTTTGTTGGTTTATTTGTTTATTGGTTTGTTGTTTTGTTGGTTTGTTGGTTTGTTGGTTTGTCGGCTTGTTGGTTTGTTGGTTTGTTGGTTTGTTGGGGTGTTGGTTTCTTGGTTTGTTGGTTTGTTGGTTTGTTGGTTTGTTGGTTTGTTGGTTTGTTGGTTTATTGGTTTGTTGGTTTGTTCGTTTGTTGGCTTGTTGGTTTGTTGGCTTGTTAGCTTGTTGGTTTGTTGGTTTGTTGGTTTGTTCGTTTGTTGGTTTGTTGGTTTGTTGGATTGTTCGTTTGTTGGTTTGTTGGTTACTTGGTTTGTTGGTTTGTTGGTTTGTTGGTTTGTTCGTTTGTTGGCTTGTTGGTTTGTTGGTTTGTTGCTTTTTTGGTTTGTTGGTTTGTTGGTTTGTTGGTTTGTTGATTTGTTGGGTTGTTGGGTTGTTGGTTTGTTGGTTTGTTGGTTTATTTGTTTGTTGGTTTGTTGGTTTGTTGGTTTGTTGGTTTGTTGGTTTGTTGGCTTGTTGGCTTGTTGGTTTGTTGGTTTGTTGGTTTGTTGGTTTGTTGGTTTGTTGGTTTGTTGGTTTGTTGGTTTGTTGGTTTGTTGGTTTGTTGGTTTGTTGGTTTGTTGGTTTGTTGGTTTGTTGGTTTGTTGGTTTGTTGGTTTGTTGGTTTGTTGGTTTGGTGGTTTGTTGGTTTGTTGGTTTGTTGGTTTATTTGTTTGTTGGTTTGTTGGTTTGTTGGTTTGTTTGTTTGTTGGTTTGTTCGTTTGTTGGTTTGTTGGTTACTTGGTTTGTTGGTTTGTTGGTTTGTTCGTTTGTTGGTTTGTTTGTTTCTTGGTTTGTTGGTTTGTTGGTTTATTTGGTTGTTGGTTTTTTGGTTTGTTGATTTGTTGGTTTGTTGGTTTGTTGGCTTGTTGGTTTGTTGGTTTGTTGGTTTGTTGGCTTGTTGGCTTGTTGGTTTGTTGGCTTGTTGGCTTGTTTGTTTGTTGGTTTGTTGGTTTGTTGGCTTGTTGGTTACTTGGTTTGTTGGTTTGTTGGTTTGTTGGTTTGTTGGCTTGTTGGTTTGTTCATTTGTTGGTTTGTTGGTTTGTTGGCTTGTTGGCTTCTTGGTTTGTTCGTTTGTTGGCTTGTTGGTTTGTTGGCTTGTTGGTTTGCTGGTTTGTTGGTTTGTTGGTTTGTTGGTTTGTTGGCTTGTTGGCTTGTTGGCTTGTAGGTTTGTTGGTTACTTGGTTTTTTGGCTTGTTGGTTTGTTTGTTTGTTGGCTTGTTGGTTTGTTGGTTTGTAGGTTTGTTGGTTTGTTGTCTTGTTGGCTTGTTGGTTTGTTGCTTTGTTGGTTCGTTCGTTTGTTGGTTTGTTGGCTTGTTGGTTTGTTGGTTTGTTGGCTTGTTGGTTTGTTGGTTTGTTGGTTTGTTGGTTGGTTGGTTTGTTGGTTTGTTGATTTTTTGGTTTGTTCGTTTGTTGGTTTGTTGGTTTGTTGGTTTTTTGGTTTGTTGGTTTGTTGATTTGTTGGTTTGTTGGTTTGTTGGCTTGTTGGTTTGTTGGTTTGTTGGTTTGTTGGCTTGTTGGCTTGTTGGTTTGTTGGTTTATTGGCTTGTTGGCTTGTTGGTTTGTTGGTTTGTTGGTTTGTTGGTTTGTTCGTTTGTTGGTTTGTTGGTTTGTTGGTTTGTTGGTTTGTTGGTTTGTTGGTTTGTTGGTTTGTTGGTTTGTTCGTTTGTTGGCTTGTTGGTTTGTTGGCTTGTTAGCTTGTTGGTTTGTTGGTTTGTTGGTTTGTTCGTTTGTTGGTTTGTTTGTTTGTTGGTTTGATCGTTTGTTGGTTTGTTGGTTACTTGGTTTGTTGGTTTGTTGGTTTGTTGGTTTGTTGGTTTGTTGGCTTGTTGGTTTGTTGGTTTGTTGGTTTTTGGTTTGTTGGTTTGCTGGATTGTTGGTTTGTTGGTTTGTTGGTTTGTTGGGTTGTTGGTTTGTTGGTTTGTTGGTTTATTTGTTTGTTGGTTTGTTGGTTTGTTGGTTTGTTGGTTTGTTGGCTACTTGGTTTTTTGGTTTGTTGGTTTGTTGGTTTGTTCGTTTGTTGGCTTGTTGGTTTGTTGGCTTGTTAGCTTGTTGGTTTGTTGGTATGTTGGTTTGTTCGTTTGTTGGTTTGTTTGTTTGTTGGTTTGTTCCTTTGTTGGTTTGTTGGTTACTTGGTTTGTTGGTTTGTTCGTTTGTTGGTTTGTTGGTTTGTTGGTTTGTTGGTTTGTTGGTTTGTTGGTTTGTTGGTTTGTTGGTTTGTTGTTTGTAGGGTTGTTGGTTTGTTGGTTTGTTGGTTTATTTGTTTGTTGGATTGTTGGTTTGTTGGTTTGTTGGTTTGTTGGCTTGTTGGCTTGTTGGTTTGTTGGTTTGTTGGTTTGTTGGCTTGTTGGTTTGTTGGTTTGTTGGTTTGTTGGTTTGTTGGTTTGTTGGTTTGTTGGTTTGTTGGTTTGTTGGTTTGTTGGTTTGTTGTTTTGTTGGTTTGTTGGTTTGTTGGTTTGTTGGTTTGTTGGTTTGTTGGTTTGTTGGTTTGTTGGTTTGCTGGTTTGTTAGTTTGTTGGTTTGGTGGTTTGTTATTTTGTTGGTTTGTTGATTTATTTGTTTGTTGGTTTGTTGGTTTGTTGGTTTGTTTGTTTGTTGGTTTGTTGGTTTGTTCATTTGTTGGTTTGTTGGTTACTTGGTTTGTTGGTTTGTTGGTTTGTTCGTTTGTTGGTTTGTTGGTTTCTTGGTTTGTTGGTTTGTTGGTTTATTTGTTTGTTGGTTTTTTGGTTTGTTGGTTTTTTGGTTTGTTGGTTTGTTGGCTTGTTGGTTTGTTGATTTGTTGGTTTGTTGGTTTGTTGGTTTGTAGGTTTGTTAGTTTGTTGTCTTGTTGGCTTGTTGGTTTGTTGGTTTGTTGGTTTGTTGGTTTGTTGGCTTGGTGGTTTGTTGGTTTGTTGGTTTCTTGCCTTGTTGGTTTCTTGTTTTGTTGGTTTGTTCGTTTGTTGGTTTGTTGGTTTGTTGGTTTGTTGGTTTGTTGGTTTGTTAGTTTGTTGGTTTGTTGGTTTGTTGGTTTGTTGGCTTGTTGGCTTGTTGGTTTGTTGGCTTGTTGGCTTGTTGGTTTGTCGGTTTGTTCGTTTGTTGGTTTGTTGGCTTGTTGGTTTGTTGGTTTGTTGGCTTGTTGGTTTGTTGGTTTGTTGGTTTGTTGGTTGGTTGGTTTGTTGGTTTGTTGGTTTTTTGGTTTGTTGGTTTGTTGGTTTGTTGGTTTCTTGGTTTGTTGGTTTGTTGATTTGTTGGTTTGTTGGCTTGTTGGTTTGTTGGTTTGTTGGTTTGTTGGCTTGTTGGCTTGTTGGTTTGTTGGTTTGTTGGCTTGTTGGCTTGTTGGTTTGTTGGTTTGTTGGTTTGTTGGTTTGTTGGTTTGTTGGTTTGTTGGTTTGTTGGTTTGTTCGTTTGTTGGTTTGTTGGTTTGTTGGTTTGTTGGTTTGTTGGTTTGTTGGTTTGTTGGTCTGTTGGTTTGTTGGTTTGTTCGTTTGTTGGCTTGTTGGTTTGTTGGCTTGTTAGCTTGTTGGTTTGTTGGTTTGTTGGTTTGTTAGTTTGCTCGTTTGTTGGTTTGTTTGTTTGTTGGTTTGTTCGTTTGTTGGTTTGTTGGTTACTTGGTTTGTTGGTTTGTTGCTTTGTTGGTTTGTTGGTTTGTTGGCTTGTTGGTTTGTTGGTTTGTTGGTTTTTTGGTTTGTTGGTTTGCTGGATTGTTGGTTTGTTGGTTTGTTGGGTTGTTGGTTTGTTGGTTTGTTGGTTTATTTGTTTGTTGGTTTGTTGGTTTGTTGGTTTGTTGGTTTGTTGGTTTGTTGGTTTGTTGGTTTGTTGGTTTGTTGGTTTGTTGTTTGTAGGGTTGTTGGTTTGTTGGTTTGTTGGTTTATTTGTTTGTTGGATTGTTGGTTTGTTGGTTTGTTGGTTTGTTGGCTTGTTGGCTTGTTGGTTTGTTGGTTTGTTGGTTTGTTGGCTTGTTGGTTTGTTGGTTTGTTGGTTTGTTGGTTTGTTGGTTTGTTGGTTTGTTGGTTTGTTGGTTTGTTGGTTTGTTGGTTTGTTGTTTTGTTGGTTTGTTGGTTTGTTGGTTTGTTGGTTTGTTGGTTTGTTGGTTTGTTGGTTTGTTGGTTTGCTGGTTTGTTAGTTTGTTGGTTTGGTGGTTTGTTATTTTGTTGGTTTGTTGATTTATTTGTTTGTTGGTTTGTTGGTTTGTTGGTTTGTTTGTTTGTTGGTTTGTTGGTTTGTTCATTTGTTGGTTTGTTGGTTACTTGGTTTGTTGGTTTGTTGGTTTGTTCGTTTGTTGGTTTGTTGGTTTCTTGGTTTGTTGGTTTGTTGGTTTATTTGTTTGTTGGTTTTTTGGTTTGTTGGTTTTTTGGTTTGTTGGTTTGTTGGCTTGTTGGTTTGTTGATTTGTTGGTTTGTTGGTTTGTTGGTTTGTAGGTTTGTTAGTTTGTTGTCTTGTTGGCTTGTTGGTTTGTTGGTTTGTTGGTTTGTTGGTTTGTTGGCTTGGTGGTTTGTTGGTTTGTTGGTTTCTTGCCTTGTTGGTTTCTTGTTTTGTTGGTTTGTTCGTTTGTTGGTTTGTTGGTTTGTTGGTTTGTTGGTTTGTTGGTTTGTTAGTTTGTTGGTTTGTTGGTTTGTTGGTTTGTTGGCTTGTTGGCTTGTTGGTTTGTTGGCTTGTTGGCTTGTTGGTTTGTCGGTTTGTTCGTTTGTTGGTTTGTTGGCTTGTTGGTTTGTTGGTTTGTTGGCTTGTTGGTTTGTTGGTTTGTTGGTTTGTTGGTTGGTTGGTTTGTTGGTTTGTTGGTTTTTTGGTTTGTTGGTTTGTTGGTTTGTTGGTTTCTTGGTTTGTTGGTTTGTTGATTTGTTGGTTTGTTGGCTTGTTGGTTTGTTGGTTTGTTGGTTTGTTGGCTTGTTGGCTTGTTGGTTTGTTGGTTTGTTGGCTTGTTGGCTTGTTGGTTTGTTGGTTTGTTGGTTTGTTGGTTTGTTGGTTTGTTGGTTTGTTGGTTTGTTGGTTTGTTCGTTTGTTGGTTTGTTGGTTTGTTGGTTTGTTGGTTTGTTGGTTTGTTGGTTTGTTGGTCTGTTGGTTTGTTGGTTTGTTCGTTTGTTGGCTTGTTGGTTTGTTGGCTTGTTAGCTTGTTGGTTTGTTGGTTTGTTGGTTTGTTAGTTTGCTCGTTTGTTGGTTTGTTTGTTTGTTGGTTTGTTCGTTTGTTGGTTTGTTGGTTACTTGGTTTGTTGGTTTGTTGCTTTGTTGGTTTGTTGGTTTGTTGGCTTGTTGGTTTGTTGGTTTGTTGGTTTTTTGGTTTGTTGGTTTGCTGGATTGTTGGTTTGTTGGTTTGTTGGGTTGTTGGTTTGTTGGTTTGTTGGTTTATTTGTTTGTTGGTTTGTTGGTTTGTTGGTTTGTTGGTTTGTTGGTTTGTTGGCTTGTTGTTTTTTTGGTTTGTTGGTTTGTTGGTTTGTTCGTTTGTTGGCTTGTTGGTTTGTTGGCTTGTTAGCTTGTTGGTTTGTTGGTATGTTGGTTTGTTCGTTTGTTGATTTGTTTGTTTGTTGGTTTGTTCGTTTGTTGGTTTGTTGGTTACTTGGTTTGTTGGTTTGTTCGTTTGTTGGTTTGTTGGTTTGTTGGTTTGTTGGTTTGTTGGTTTCTTGGTTTGTTGGTTTGTTGGTTTGTAGGGTTGTTGGTTTGTTGGTTTGTTGGTTTATTTGTTTGTTGGATTGTTGGTTTGTTGGTTTGTTGGCTTGTTGGCTTCTTGGCTTGTTGGTTTGTTGGTTTGTTGGTTTGTTGGTTTGTTGGTTTGTTGGTTTGTTGGTTTGTTGGTTTGTTGGTTTGTTGGTTTGTTGGTTTGTTGGTTTGTTGGTTTGTTGGTTTGTTGGTTTGTTGGTTTGTTGGTTTGGTGGTTTGTTATTTTGTTGGTTTGTTGGTTTGTTGGTTTATTTGTTTGTTGGTTTGTTGGTTTGTTGGTTTGTTTGTTTGTTGGTTTGTTGGTTTGTTCGTTTGTTGGTTTGTTGGTTACTTGGTTTGTTGGTTTGTTGGTTTGTTCGTTTGTTGGTTTGTTGGTTTCTTGGTTTGTTGGTTTGTTGGTTTATTTGTTTGTTAGTTTTTTGGTTTGTTGGTTTTTTGGTTTCTTGGTTTGTTGGCTTGTTGTTTTGTTGGTTTGTTGATTTGTTGGTTTGTTGGTTTGTTGGCTTGTTGGCTTGTTGGCTTGTTGGTTTGTTGGTTTGATGGTTTGTTGGCTTGTTGGCTTGTTGGTTTGTTGGTTTGTTGGTTTGTTGGCTTGTTGGTTACTTGGTTTGCTGGCTTGTTGGTTTGTTGGCTTGTTGGCTTGTTGGTTTGTTGGTTTGTTGGCTTGTTGGCTTGTTGGTTTGTTGGTTTGTTGGTTTGTTGGTTTGTTGGTTTGTTGGTTTGTTGGTTTGTTGGTTTGATGGTTTGTTGGTTTGTTGGTTTGTTGGTTTGTTGGTTTGTTGGTTTGTTGGTTTGTTGGTTTGTTGGTTTGTTGGTTTGTTCGTTTGTTGGCTTGTTGGTTTGTTGGCTTGTTAGCTTGTTGGTTTGTTGGTATGTTGGTTTGTTCGTTTGTTGGTTTGTTTGTTTGTTGGTTTGTTCGTTTGTTGGTTTGTTGGTTACTTGGTTTGTTGGTTTGTTCGTTTGTTGGTTTATTGGTTTGTTGGTTTGTTGGTTTGTTGGTTTGTTGGTTTGTTGGTTTGTTGGTTTGTTGGTTTGTAGGGTTGTTGGTTTGTTGGTTTGTTGGTTTATTTGTTTGTTGGATTGTTGGTTTGTTGGTTTGTTGGTTTGTTGGCTTGTTGGTTTGTTGGTTTGTTGGTTTGTTGGTTTGTTGGTTTGTTGGTTTGTTGGTTTGTTGGTTTGTTGGTTTGTTGGTTTGTTGGTTTGTTGGTTTGATGGTTTGTTGGTTTGTTGGTTTGTTGGTTTGTTGGTTTGTTGGTTTGTTGGTTTGTTGGTTTGTTGGTTTGTTGGTTTGTTGGTTTGGTGGTTTGTTATTTTGTTGGTTTGTTGGTTTATTTGTTTGTTGGTTTGTTGGTTTGTTGGTTTGTTTGTTTGTTGGTTTGTTGGTTTGTTCGTTTGTTGGTTTGTTGGTTACTTGGTTTGTTGGTTTGTTGGTTTGTTCGTTTGTTGGTTTGTTGGTTTCTTGGTTTGTTGGTTTGTTGGTTTATTTGTTTGTTGGTTTTTTGGTTTGTTGGTTTTTTGGTTTCTTGGTTTGTTGGCTTGTTGGTTTGTTGGTTTGTTGATTTGTTGGTTTGTTGGTTTGTTGGCTTGTTGGCTTGTTGGTTCGTTGGTTTGTTGGTTTGTTGGCTTGTTGGCTTGTTGGTTTGTTGGTTTGTTGGTTTGTTGGTTTGTTGGCTTATTGGTTTGGTGGTTTGTTGGTTTGTTGGTTTGTTGGTTTGTTGGTTTGTTGGTTTTTTTGTTTGCTGATTTGTTGGTTTGTTGGTTTGTTGGTTTGTTGGCTTGTTGGCCTGTTGGTTTGTTGGCTTGTTGGTTTATTGGTTTGTTAGTTTGTTGGCTTTTTGGTTTGTTGGTTTGTTGGTTTGTTGGTTTGTTGGTTTGTTGGTTTGTTGGCTTGTTGGCTTGTTGGTTTGTTGGTTTGTTAGCTTGTTGGTTTGTTGGTTTGTTGGTTTCTTGGTTTGTTGGTTTGTTGATTTGTTGGTTTGTTGGCTTGTTGGTTTGTCGGTTTGTTGGTTTGTTGGCTTGTTGGTTTGTTGGTTTGTTGGCTTGTTGGCTTGTTGGTTTGTTGGCTTGTTGGTTTGTTGGTTTGTTGGCTTATTGGTTTGTTGGTTTGTTGGCTTGTTGGTTTGTTGGTTTGTTGGTTTGTTGGCTTGTTGGCTTGTTAGTTTGTTGGTTTGTTGGCTTGTTGGTTTGTTGGTTTGTTGGCTTGTTGGCTTGTTGCTTTGTTGGTTTCTTGGTTTGTTGGCTTTTTGCGTTGTTGGTTTGTTGGTTTGTTAGTTTGTTGGCTTGTTGGTTACTTGGTTTGTTGGTTTGTTGGTTTGTTGGCTTGTTGGTTTGTTGGTTTGTTGGCTTATTGGTTTGTAAGTTTGTTGGTTTGTTGGTTTGTTGGCTTGTTGGTTTGTTGGCTTGTTGGTTTGTTGGTTTGTTGGCTTATTGGTTTGTAAGTTTGTTGGTTTGTTGGTTTGTTGGCTTGTTGGTTTGTTGGTTTGTTGGTTTGTTGGTTTGTCGGTTTGTTGGTTTGTTGGTTTGTTGGTTTGTTGGTTTGTTGGTTTGTTGGTTTGTTGGTTTGTTGGTTTGTTGGTTTGTTGGTTTGTTGGTTTGTTGGTTTGTTGGTTTGTTGGCTTGTTGGCTTGTTGGTTTGTTGGTTTGTTGGTTTGTTGGCTTGTTGGTTTGTTGGTTTGTTGGTTTGTTGGTTTGTTGGTTTGTTGGTTTGTTGGTTTGTTGGTTTGTTGGTTTGTTGGTTTGTTGGTTTGTTGGTTTGTTGGTTTGTTGGTTTGTTGGTTTGTTGGTTTGTTGGTTTGTTGGTTTGTTGGTTTGTTGGTTTGTTGGTTTGTTGGTTTGCTGGTTTGTTAGTTTGTTGGTTTGGTGGTTTGTTATTTTGTTGGTTTGTTGATTTATTTGTTTGTTGGTTTGTTGGTTTGTTGGTTTGTTTGTTTGTTGGTTTGTTGGTTTGTTCATTTGTTGGTTTGTTGGTTACTTGGTTTGTTGGTTTGTTGGTTTGTTCGTTTGTTGGTTTGTTGGTTTCTTGGTTTGTTGGTTTGTTGGTTTATTTGTTTGTTGGTTTTTTGGTTTGTTGGTTTTTTGGTTTGTTGGTTTGTTGGCTTGTTGGTTTGTTGGTTTGTTGATTTGTTGGTTTGTTGGTTTGTTGGTTTGTAGGTTTGTTAGTTTGTTGTCTTGTTGGCTTGTTGGTTTGTTGGTTTGTTGGTTTGTTGGTTTGTTGGCTTGGTGGTTTGTTGGTTTGTTGGTTTCTTGCCTTGTTGGTTTCTTGTTTTGTTGGTTTGTTCGTTTGTTGGTTTGTTGGTTTGTTGGTTTGTTGGTTTGTTGGTTTGTTAGTTTGTTGGTTTGTTGGTTTGTTGGCTTGTTGGCTTGTTGGTTTGTTGGCTTGTTGGCTTGTTGGTTTGTCGGTTTGTTCGTTTGTTGGTTTGTTGGCTTGTTGGTTTGTTGGTTTGTTGGCTTGTTGGTTTGTTGGTTTGTTGGTTTGTTGGTTGGTTGGTTTGTTGGTTTGTTGGTTTTTTGGTTTGTTGGTTTGTTGGTTTGTTGGTTTCTTGGTTTGTTGGTTTGTTGATTTGTTGGTTTGTTGGCTTGTTGGTTTGTTGGTTTGTTGGTTTGTTGGCTTGTTGGCTTGTTGGTTTGTTGGTTTGTTGGCTTGTTGGCTTGTTGGTTTGTTGGTTTGTTGGTTTGTTGGTTTGTTGGTTTGTTGGTTTGTTGGTTTGTTGGTTTGTTGGTTTGTTGGTTTGTTGGTTTGTTGGTTTGTTGGTTTGTTGGTTTGTTGGTTTGTTGGTCTGTTGGTTTGTTGGTTTGTTCGTTTGTTGGCTTGTTGGTTTGTTGGCTTGTTAGCTTGTTGGTTTGTTGGTTTGTTGGTTTGTTAGTTTGCTCGTTTGTTGGTTTGTTTGTTTGTTGGTTTGTTCGTTTGTTGGTTTGTTGGTTACTTGGTTTGTTGGTTTGTTGCTTTGTTGGTTTGTTGGTTTGTTGGCTTGTTGGTTTGTTGGTTTGTTGGTTTTTTGGTTTGTTGGTTTGCTGGATTGTTGGTTTGTTGGTTTGTTGGGTTGTTGGTTTGTTGGTTTGTTGGTTTATTTGTTTGTTGGTTTGTTGGTTTGTTGGTTTGTTGGTTTGTTGGTTTGTTGGCTTGTTGTTTTTTTGGTTTGTTGGTTTGTTGGTTTGTTCGTTTGTTGGCTTGTTGGTTTGTTGGCTTGTTAGCTTGTTGGTTTGTTGGTATGTTGGTTTGTTCGTTTGTTGATTTGTTTGTTTGTTGGTTTGTTCGTTTGTTGGTTTGTTGGTTACTTGGTTTGTTGGTTTGTTCGTTTGTTGGTTTGTTGGTTTGTTGGTTTGTTGGTTTGTTGGTTTGTTGGTTTGTTGGTTTGTTGGTTTGTAGGGTTGTTGGTTTGTTGGTTTGTTGGTTTATTTGTTTGTTGGATTGTTGGTTTGTTGGTTTGTTGGCTTGTTGGCTTGTTGGTTTGTTGGTTTGTTGGTTTGTTAGTTTGTTGGTTTGTTGGTTTGTTGGTTTGTTGGTTTGTTGGTTTGTTGGTTTGTTGGTTTGTTGGTTTGTTGGTTTGTTGGTTTGTTGGTTTGTTGGTTTGTTGGTTTGTTGGTTTGGTGGTTTGTTATTTTGTTGGTTTGTTGGTTTATTTGTTTGTTGGTTTGTTGGTTTGTTGGTTTGTTTGTTTGTTGGTTTGTTGGTTTGTTCGTTTGTTGGTTTGTTGGTTACTTGGTTTGTTGGTTTGTTGGTTTGTTCGTTTGTTGGTTTGTTGGTTTCTTGGTTTGTTGGTTTGTTGGTTTATTTGTTTGTTAGTTTTTTGGTTTGTTGGTTTTTTGGTTTCTTGGTTTGTTGGCTTGTTGGTTTGTTGGTTTGTTGATTTGTTGGTTTGTTGGTTTGTTGGCTTGTTGGCTTGTTGGCTTGTTGGTTTGTTGGTTTGTTGGTTTGTTGGCTTGTTGGCTTGTTGGTTTGTTGGTTTGTTGGTTTGTTGGCTTGTTGGTTACTTGGTTTGCTGGCTTGTTGGTTTGTTGGCTTGTTGGCTTGTTGGTTTGTTGGTTTGTTGGCTTGTTGGCTTGTTGGTTTGTTGGTTTGTTGGTTTGTTGGTTTGTTGGTTTGTTGGTTTGTTGGTTTGTTGGTTTGATGGTTTGTTGGTTTGTTGGTTTGTTGGTTTGTTGGTTTGTTGGTTTGTTGGTTTGTTGGTTTGTTGGTTTGTTGGTTTGTTCGTTTGTTGGCTTGTTGGTTTGTTGGCTTGTTAGCTTGTTGGTTTGTTGGTATGTTGGTTTGTTCGTTTGTTGGTTTGTTTGTTTGTTGGTTTGTTCGTTTGTTGGTTTGTTGGTTACTTGGTTTGTTGGTTTGTTCGTTTGTTGGTTTATTGGTTTGTTGGTTTGTTGGTTTGTTGGTTTGTTGGTTTGTTGGTTTGTTGGTTTGTAGGGTTGTTGGTTTGTTGGTTTGTTGGTTTATTTGTTTGTTGGATTGTTGGTTTGTTGGTTTGTTGGTTTGTTGGCTTGTTGGTTTGTTGGTTTGTTGGTTTGTTGGTTTGTTGGTTTGTTGGTTTGTTGGTTTGTTGGTTTGTTGATTTGTTGGTTTGTTGGTTTGATGGTTTGTTGGTTTGTTGGTTTGTTGGTTTGTTGGTTTGTTGGTTTGTTGGTTTGTTGGTTTGTTGGTTTGTTGGTTTGGTGGTTTGTTATTTTGTTGGTTTGTTGGTTTATTTGTTTGTTGGTTTGTTGGTTTGTTGGTTTGTTTGTTTGTTGGTTTGTTGGTTTGTTCGTTTGTTGGTTTGTTGGTTACTTGGTTTGTTGGTTTGTTGGTTTGTTCGTTTGTTGGTTTCTTGGTTTCTTGGTTTGTTGGTTTGTTGGTTTATTTGTTTGTTGGTTTTTTGGTTTGTTGGTTTTTTGGTTTCTTGGTTTGTTGGCTTGTTGGTTTGTTGGTTTGTTGATTTGTTGGTTTGTTGGTTTGTTGGCTTGTTGGCTTGTTGGTTCGTTGGTTTGTTGGTTTGTTGGCTTGTTGGCTTGTTGGTTTGTTGGTTTGTTGGTTTGTTGGTTTGTTGGCTTATTGGTTTGGTGGTTTGTTGGTTTGTTGGTTTGTTGGTTTGTTGGTTTGTTGGTTTTTTGGTTTGCTGATTTGTTGGTTTGTTGGTTTGTTGGTTTGTTGGCCTGTTGGTTTGTTGGCTTGTTGGTTTGTTGGTTTGTTAGTTTGTTGGCTTTTTGGTTTGTTGGTTTGTTGGTTTGTTGGTTTGTTGGTTTGTTGGTTTGTTGGCTTGTTGGCTTGTTGGTTTGTTGGTTTGTTAGCTTGTTGGTTTGTTGGTTTGTTGGTTTGTTGGTTTGTTGGTTTGTTGATTTGTTGGTTTGTTGGCTTGTTGGTTTGTCGGTTTGTTGGTTTGTTGGCTTGTTGGTTTGTTGGTTTGTTGGCTTGTTGGCTTGTTGGTTTGTTGGCTTGTTGGTTTGTTGGTTTGTTGGCTTATTGGTTTGTTGGTTTGTTGGCTTGTTGGTTTGTTGGTTTGTTGGTTTGTTGGCTTGTTGGCTTGTTAGTTTGTTGGTTTGTTGGCTTGTTGGTTTGTTGGTTTGTTGGCTTGTTGGCTTGTTGCTATGTTGGTTTCTTGGTTTGTTGGCTTTTTGGGTTGTTGGTTTGTTGGTTTGTTAGTTTGTTGGCTTGTTGGTTACTTGGTTTGTTGGTTTGTTGGTTTGTTGGCTTGTTGGTTTGTTGGTTTGTTGGCTTATTGGTTTGTAAGTTTGTTGGTTTGTTGGTTTGTTGGCTTGTTGGTTTGTTGGTTTGTTGGCTTGTTGGCTTGTTGCTTTGTTGGTTTCTTGGTTTGTTGGCTTTTTGGGTTGTTGGTTTGTTGGTTTGTTAGTTTGTTGGCTTGTTGGTTACTTGGTTTGTTGGTTTGTTGGTTTGTTGGCTTGTTGGTTTGTTGGTTTGTTGGTTTGTTGGCTTATTGGTTTGTAAGTTTGTTGGTTTGTTGGTTTGTTGGCTTGTTGGTTTGTTGGTTTGTTGGCTTATTGGTTTGTAAGTTTGTTGGTTTGTTGGCTTGTTGGCTTGTTGGTTTGTTGGTTTGTTGGCTTCTTGGTTTGTTGGTTTGTTGGTTTGTTGGCTTGTTGGCTTGTTGGTTTGGTGCTTGTTGGTGTGTTGGTTTGTTGGTTTGTTGGGTTGTTGGTTTGTTGGCTTGTTGGTTTGTTGGTTTGTTGGTTTGTTGGTTAATTGGTTTGTTGGTTGGTTGGTTTGTTGGATTGTTGGTTTGTTGGTTTGTTGGTTTTTTGGTTTGTTGGTTTGTTGGTTTGTTGGTTTGTTGGTTTGTTGGTTTATTTGTTTGTTGGTTTGTTGGTTTGTTGGTTTGTTGGTTTATTTGTTTGTTGGTTTGTTGGTTTGTTGGTTTGTCGGCTTGTTCGTTTGTTGGTTTGTTGGTTTCTTGGTTTGTTGGTTTTTTGGTTTGTTGGTTTGTTGGTTTGTTGGTTTGTTGGTTTGTTGGTTTGTTGGTTTGTTGGTTTGTTGGTTTTTTGGTTTGTTCGTTTGTTGGCTTGTTGGTTTGTTGGCTTGTTAGCTTGTTCGTTTGTTGGTTTGTTGGTTTGTTCGTTTGTTGGTTTGTTTGTTTGTTGGTTTGTTCGTTTTTTGGTTTGTTGGTTACTTGGTTTGTTGGTTTGTTGGTTTGTTGGTTTTTTGGTTCATTGGCTTGTTGGTTTGTTGGTTTGTTGGTTCGTTGGTTTTTTGGTTTGTTGGTTTGTTGGTTTGTTGGTTTATTTGTTTGTTGGTTTGTTGGTTTGTTGGTTTGTTGGTTTGTTGGCTTGTTGGTTTGTTGGTTTTTTGGTTTGTTGGTTTGTTGGTTTGTTGGTTTGTTGGTTTGTTGGTTTGTTGGTTTGTTGGTTTGTTGGTTTATTGGTTTGGTGGTTTGTTGGTTTGTTGGTTTGTTGGTTTGTTGGTTTGTTGGTTACTTGGTTTATTTGTTTGTTGGTTTGTCCGTTTGTTGGTTTGTTGGTTTCTTGGTTTGTTGGTTTGTTGGTTTATTTGTTTGTTGGTTTTTTGGTTTGTTGGTTTTTTGGCTTGTTGGCTTGTTGGCTTGTTGGTTTGTTGGTTTGTTGATTTGTTGGTTTGTTGGTTTGTTGGCTTGTTGGCTTGTTGGTTTGTTGGTTTTTTGGTTTGTTGGCTTGTTGGCTTGTTGGTTTGTTGGTTTGTTGGTTTGTTGGCTTGTTGGTTACTTGGTTTGTTGGTTTGTTAGCTTGTTGGTTTGTTTGTTTGTTGGTTTGTTGGCTTGTTGGCTTGTTGGTTTGTTCGTTTGTTGGCTTGTTGGTTTGTTGGCTTGTTGGTTTGTTGGTTTGCTGGTTTGTTGGTTTGTTGGTTTGTTGGTTTGTTGGCTTATTGGCTTGTTGGCTTGTAGGTTTGTTGGTTACTTGGTTTGTTGGCTTGTTGGTTTGTTGGTTTGTTGGCTTGTTGGTTTGTTGGTTTGTAGGTTTGTTGGTTTGTTGTCTTGTTGGCTTGTTGGTTTGTTGGTTTGTTTGTTTGTTGGTTTGTTGGCTTGGTGGTTTGTTGGCTTGTTGGTTTGTTGTTTTGTTGGTTTGTTGGTTTGTTGGTTTGTTGGTTTTTTGGTTTGTTCGTTTGTTGGTTTGTTGGTTTGTTGGTTTTTTGGTTTGTTGGTTTGTTGGTTTGTTGGTTTGTTGGTTTGTTTGGCTGTTGATTTGTTGGTTTGTTGGCTTGTTGGTTTGTTGGTTTGTTAGTTTGTTGGCTTGTTGACTTGTTGGTTTGTTGGTTTGTTGGCTTGTTGGCTTGTTGGTTTGTTGGTTTGTTGGTTTAATGGTTTGTTGGCTTGTTGGTTTGTTGGTTTGTTGGCTTGTTGATTTGTTGGTTTGTTGGTTTGCTGGCTTGTTGGCTTGTTGGTTTGTTGGTTTGTTGGCTTGTTGGATTGTTGGTTTGTTGGCTTGTTGGCTTGTTGCTTTGTTGGTTTGTTGGTTTGTTGGCTTGTTGGCTTGTTGGTTTGTTGGTTTGTTAGTTTGTTGGCTTGTTGGTTACTTGGTTTGTTGGTTTGTTGGTTTGTTGGCTTGTTGGTTTGTTGGCTTGTTGGTTTGTTGGTTTGTTGGTTTGTTGGCTTGTTGGCTTGTTGGTTTGTTGGTTTGTTTGTTTGTTTGCTTGTTGGTTAGCTGGTTTGTTGGCTTGTTGGCTTGTTGGTTTGGTGGTTTGTTGGTTTGTTGCCTTGTTGGCTTGTTAGTTTGTTGGTTTATTGGTTTGTTGGCTTGTTGGTTACTTGGTTTGTTGGTTTGTTGGTTTTTTGGTTTGTTGGTTTGTTGGCTTGCTGGCTTGTTGGTTTGTTGGTTAGTTCGTTTGTTGGTTTGTTAGTTTGTTGGTTTGTTGGCTTTCATGGCTTGTTGGTTTGTTAGTTTGTTGGCTTGTTGGTTTGTTGGTTTGTTGGTTTGTTGGTTAATTGGTTTGTTGGTTTGTTGGCTTGTTGATTTGTTGGTTTGTTGGTTTTTTGGTTTGTTGGTTTGTTGGTTTGTTGGTTTGTTGGTTTGTTGGTTTATTTGTTTGTTGGTTTGTTGGTTTGTTGGTTTGCTGGTTTGTTGGTTTGTTGGTTTGTTGGTTTGTTGGCTTGTTGGTTTGTTGGTTTGTTGGTTTCTTGGTTTGTTGGTTTGTTGGTGTGTTGGTTTGTTGGTTTGTTGGTTTGCTGGTTTGTTGGTTTGTTGGTTTGTTGGTTTGTTCGTTTGTTGGTTTGTTGGTTTGTTAGCTTGTTGGCTTGTTGGTTTGTTGGTTTGTTGGTTTGTTGGTTTGTTCGTTTGTTGGTTTGTTTGTTTGTTGGTTTGTTCGTTTGTTGGTTCGTTGGCTACTTGGTTTGTTGGTTTGTTGGTTTGTTGGCTTGTTGGTTTGTTGGCTTGTTGGTTTGTTAGTTTGTTGGCTTATTGGTTTGTTGGTTTGTTGGCTTGTTGGTTTGTTGGTTTGTTGGTTTGTTGGTTTGTTGGCTTGTTGGCTTGTTGGTTTATTGGTTTTTTGGCTTGTTGGTTTGTTGGTTTGTTGGCTTATTGGCTTGTTGCTTTGTTGGTTTGTTATTTTGTTGGCTTTTTGGCTTCTTTGTTTGTTGGTTTGTTAGTTTGTTGGCTTGTTGGTTGCTTGGTTTGTTGGTTTGTTGGTTTGTTGGTTTGTTGGCTTGTTGGTTTGTTGGTTTGTTGGCTTGTTGGTTTGTAAGTTTGTTGGTTTGTTGGGTTGTTGGTTTGTTGGTTTGTTGGTTTGTTGGTTTGTTCGTTTGTTGGCTTGTTGGCTTGTTGGTTTGTTGGTTTGTTGGTTCGTTGGTTTGTTGGTTTGTTGGTTTGTTGGCTTGTTGGTTACTTGGTTTGCTGGTTTGTTGGTTTGTTGGTTTGTTGGTTTGTTGGTTTGTTGGCTTATTGGTTTGTAAGTTTGTTGGTTTGTTGGTTTGTTGGCTTGTTGGTTTGTTGGTTTGTTGGCTTATTGGTTTGTAAGTTTGTTGGTTTGTTGGCTTGTTGGCTTGTTGGTTTGTTCGTTTGTTGGCTTCTTGGTTTGTTGGTTTGTTGGTTTGTTGGCTTGTTGGCTTGTTGGTTTGGTGCTTGTTGGTGTGGTGGTTTGTTGGTTTGTTGGGTTGTTGGTTTGTTGGCTTGTTGGTTTGTTGGTTTGTTGGTTTGTTGGTTAATTGGTTTGTTGGTTGGTTGGTTTGTTGGATTGTTGGTTTGTTGGTTTGTTGGTTTTTTGGTTTGTTGGTTTGTTGGTTTGTTGGTTTGTTGGTTTGTTGGTTTGTTGGTTTGTTGGCTTGTTGGCGTGTTGCTTTGTTGGTTTCTTGGTTTGTTGGCTTTTTGGGTTGTTGGTTTGTTGGTTTGTTAGTTTGTTGGCTTGTTGGTTACTTGGTTTGTTGGTTTGTTGGTTTGTTGGCTTGTTGGTTTGTTGGTTTGTTGGCTTATTGGTTTGTAAGTTTGTTGGTTTGTTGGTTTGTTGGCTTGTTGGTTTGTTGGTTTGTTGGCTTATTGGTTTGTAAGTTTGTTGGTTTGTTGGCTTGTTGGCTTGTTGGTTTGTTGGTTTGTTGGCTTCTTGGTTTGTTGGTTTGTTGGTTTGTTGGCTTGTTGGCTTGTTGGTTTGGTGCTTGTTGGTGTGTTGGTTTGTTGGTTTGTTGGGTTGTTGGTTTGTTGGCTTGTTGGTTTGTTGGTTTGTTGGTTTGTTGGTTAATTGGTTTGTTGGTTGGTTGGTTTGTTGGATTGTTGGTTTGTTGGTTTGTTGGTTTTTTGGTTTGTTGGTTTGTTGGTTTGTTGGTTTGTTGGTTTGTTGGTTTATTTGTTTGTTGGTTTGTTGGTTTGTTGGTTTGTTGGTTTATTTGTTTGTTGGTTTGTTGGTTTGTTGGTTTGTCGGCTTGTTCGTTTGTTGGTTTGTTTGTTTCTTGGTTTGTTGGTTTCTTGGTTTTTTGGTTTGTTGGTTTGTTGGTTTGTTGGTTTGTTGGTTTGTTGGTTTGTTGGTTTGTTGGTTTGTTGGTTTTTTGGTTTGTTCGTTTGTTGGCTTGTTGGTTTGTTGGCTTGTTAGCTTGTTCGTTTGTTGGTTTGTTGGTTTGTTCGTTTGTTGGTTTGTTTGTTTGTTGGTTTGTTCGTTTTTTGGTTTGTTGGTTACTTGGTTTGTTGGTTTGTTGGTTTGTTGGTTTTTTGGTTCATTGGCTTGTTGGTTTGTTGGTTTGTTGGTTCGTTGGTTTTTTGGTTTGTTGGTTTGTTGGTTTGTTGGTTTATTTGTTTGTTGGTTTGTTGGTTTGTTGGTTTGTTGGTTTGTTGGCTTGTTGGTTTGTTGGTTTTTTGGTTTGTTGGTTTGTTGGTTTGTTGGTTTGTTGGTTTGTTGGTTTGTTGGTTTGTTGGTTTGTTGGTTTATTGGTTTGGTGGTTTGTTGGTTTGTTGGTTTGTTGGTTTGTTGGTTTGTTGGTTACTTGGTTTATTTGTTTGTTGGTTTGTCCGTTTGTTGGTTTGTTGGTTTCTTGGTTTGTTGGTTTGTTGGTTTATTTGTTTGTTGGTTTTTTGGTTTGTTGGTTTTTTGGCTTGTTGGCTTGTTGGCTTGTTGGTTTGTTGGTTTGTTGATTTGTTGGTTTGTTGGTTTGTTGGCTTGTTGGCTTGTTGGTTTGTTGGTTTTTTGGTTTGTTGGCTTGTTGGCTTGTTGGTTTGTTGGTTTGTTGGTTTGTTGGCTTGTTGGTTACTTGGTTTGTTGGTTTGTTGGCTTGTTGGTTTGTTTGTTTGTTGGTTTGTTGGCTTGTTGGCTTGTTGGTTTGTTCGTTTGTTGGCTTGTTGGTTTGTTGGCTTGTTGGTTTGTTGGTTTGCTGGTTTGTTGGTTTGTTGGTTTGTTGGTTTGTTGGCTTATTGGCTTGTTGGCTTGTAGGTTTGTTGGTTACTTGGTTTGTTGGCTTGTTGGTTTGTTGGTTTGTTGGCTTGTTGGTTTGTTGGTTTGTAGGTTTGTTGGTTTGTTGTCTTGTTGGCTTGTTGGTTTGTTGGTTTGTTTGTTTGTTGGTTTGTTGGCTTGGTGGTTTGTTGGCTTGTTGGTTTGTTGTTTTGTTGGTTTGTTGGTTTGTTGGTTTGTTGGTTTTTTGGTTTGTTCGTTTGTTGGTTTGTTGGTTTGTTGGTTTTTTGGTTTGTTGGTTTGTTGGTTTGTTGGTTTGTTGGTTTGTTTGGCTGTTGATTTGTTGGTTTGTTGGCTTGTTGGTTTGTTGGTTTGTTAGTTTGTTGGCTTGTTGACTTGTTGGTTTGTTGGTTTGTTGGCTTGTTGGCTTGTTGGTTTGTTGGTTTGTTGGTTTAATGGTTTGTTGGCTTGTTGGTTTGTTGGTTTGTTGGCTTGTTGATTTGTTGGTTTGTTGGTTTGCTGGCTTGTTGGCTTGTTGGTTTGTTGGTTTGTTGGCTTGTTGGTTTGTTGGTTTGTTGGCTTGTTGGCTTGTTGCTTTGTTGGTTTGTTGGTTTGTTGGCTTGTTGGCTTGTTGGTTTGTTGGTTTGTTAGTTTGTTGGCTTGTTGGTTACTTGGTTTGTTGGTTTGTTGGTTTGTTGGCTTGTTGGTTTGTTGGCTTGTTGGTTTGTTGGTTTGTTGGTTTGTTGGCTTGTTGGCTTGTTGGTTTGTTGGTTTGTTTGTTTGTTTGCTTGTTGGTTAGCTGGTTTGTTGGCTTGTTGGCTTGTTGGTTTGGTGGTTTGTTGGTTTGTTGCCTTGTTGGCTTGTTAGTTTGTTGGTTTATTGGTTTGTTGGCTTGTTGGTTACTTGGTTTGTTGGTTTGTTGGTTTTTTGGTTTGTTGGTTTGTTGGCTTGCTGGCTTGTTGGTTTGTTGGTTAGTTCGTTTGTTGGTTTGTTAGTTTGTTGGTTTGTTGGCTTGTTGGCTTGTTGGTTTGTTAGTTTGTTGGCTTGTTGGTTTGTTGGTTTGTTGGTTTGTTGGTTAATTGGTTTGTTGGTTTGTTGGCTTGTTGATTTGTTGGTTTGTTGGTTTTTTGGTTTGTTGGTTTGTTGGTTTGTTGGTTTGTTGGTTTGTTGGTTTATTTGTTTGTTGGTTTGTTGGTTTGTTGGTTTGCTGGTTTGTTGGTTTGTTGGTTTGTTGGTTTGTTGGCTTGTTGGTTTGTTGGTTTGTTGGTTTCTTGGTTTGTTGGTTTGTTGGTGTGTTGGTTTGTTGGTTTGTTGGTTTGTTGGTTTGTTGGTTTGTTGGTTTGTTGGTTTGTTCGTTTGTTGGTTTGTTGGTTTGTTAGCTTGTTGGCTTGTTGGTTTGTTGGTTTGTTGGTTTGTTGGTTTGTTCGTTTGTTGGTTTGTTTGTTTGTTGGTTTGTTCGTTTGTTGGTTCGTTGGTTACTTGGTTTGTTGGTTTGTTGGTTTGTTGGCTTGTTGGTTTGTTGGTTTGTTGGCTTGTTGGTTTGTTAGTTTGTTGGCTTATTGGTTTGTTGGTTTGTTGGCTTGTTGGTTTGTTGGTTTGTTGGTTTGTTGGTTTGTTGGCTTGTTGGCTTGTTGGTTTATTGGTTTTTTGGCTTGTTGGTTTGTTGGTTTGTTGGCTTATTGGTTTGTTGGTTTGTTGGTTTGTTGGGGTGTTGGTTTCTTGGTTTGTTGGTTTGTTGGTTTGTTGGTTTGTTGGTTTGTTGGTTTATTGGTTTGTTTGTTTGTTCGTTTGTTGGCTTGTTGGTTTGTTAGCTTGTTAGCTTGTTGGTTTGTTGGTTTGTTGGTTTGTTCGTTTGTTGGTTTGTTTGTTTGTTGGTTTGTTCGTTTGTTGGTTTGTTGGTTACTTGGTTTGTTGGTTTGTTGGTTTGTTGGTTTGTTCGTTTGTTGGCTTGTTGGTTTGTTGGTTTGTTGCTTTTTTGGTTTGTTGGTTTGTTGGTTTGTTGGTTTGTTGATTTGTTGGTTTGTTGGTTTGTTGGTTTGTTGGTTTGTTGGTTTGTTGGCTTGTTGGCTTGTTGGTTTGTTGGTTTGTTGGTTTGTTGGTTTGTTGGTTTGTTGGTTTGTTGGTTTGTTGGTTTGTTGGTTTGTTGGTTTGTTGGTTTGTTGGTTTGTTGGTTTGTTGGTTTGTTGGTTTGTTGGTTTGGTGGTTTGTTGGTTTGTTGGTTTGTTGGTTTATTTGTTTGTTGGTTTGTTGGTTTGTTGGTTTGTTTGTTTGTTGGTTTGTTCGTTTGTTGGTTTGTTGGTTACTTGGTTTGTTGGTTTGTTGGTTTGTTCGTTTGTTGGTTTATTGGTTTGTTGGCTTGTTGGTTACTTGGTTTGTTGGTTTGTTGGTTTTTTGGTTTGTTGGTTTGTTGGCTTGCTGGCTTGTTGGTTTGTTGGTTAGTTCGTTTGTTGGTTTGTTAGTTTGTTGGTTTGTTGGCTTGTTGGCTTGTTGGTTTGTTAGTTTGTTGGCTTGTTGGTTTGTTGGTTTGTTGGTTTGTTGGTTAATTGGTTTGTTGGTTTGTTGGCTTGTTGATTTGTTGGTTTGTTGGTTTTTTGGTTTGTTGGTTTGTTGGTTTGTTGGTTTGTTGGTTTGTTGGTTTATTTGTTTGTTGGTTTGTTGGTTTGTTGGTTTGCTGGTTTGTTGGTTTGTTGGTTTGTTGGTTTGTTGGCTTGTTGGTTTGTTGGTTTGTTGGTTTCTTGGTTTGTTGGTTTGTTGGTGTGTTGGTTTGTTGGTTTGTTGGTTTGTTGGTTTGTTGGTTTGTTGGTTTGTTGGTTTGTTCGTTTGTTGGTTTGTTGGTTTGTTAGCTTGTTGGCTTGTTGGTTTGTTGGTTTGTTGGTTTGTTGGTTTGTTCGTTTGTTGGTTTGTTTGTTTGTTGGTTTGTTCGTTTGTTGGTTCGTTGGTTACTTGGTTTGTTGGTTTGTTGGTTTGTTGGCTTGTTGGTTTGTTGGTTTGTTGGCTTGTTGGTTTGTTAGTTTGTTGGCTTATTGGTTTGTTGGTTTGTTGGCTTGTTGGTTTGTTGGTTTGTTGGTTTGTTGGTTTGTTGGCTTGTTGGCTTGTTGGTTTATTGGTTTTTTGGCTTGTTGGTTTGTTGGTTTGTTGGCTTATTGGTTTGTTGGTTTGTTGGTTTGTTGGGGTGTTGGTTTCTTGGTTTGTTGGTTTGTTGGTTTGTTGGTTTGTTGGTTTGTTGGTTTGTTGGTTTGTTTGTTTGTTCGTTTGTTGGCTTGTTGGTTTGTTAGCTTGTTAGCTTGTTGGTTTGTTGGTTTGTTGGTTTGTTCGTTTGTTGGTTTGTTTGTTTGTTGGTTTGTTCGTTTGTTGGTTTGTTGGTTACTTGGTTTGTTGGTTTGTTGGTTTGTTGGTTTGTTCGTTTGTTGGCTTGTTGGTTTGTTGGTTTGTTGCTTTTTTGGTTTGTTGGTTTGTTGGTTTGTTGGTTTGTTGATTTGTTGGTTTGTTGGTTTGTTGGTTTGTTGGTTTGTTGGTTTGTTGGCTTGTTGGCTTGTTGGTTTGTTGGTTTGTTGGTTTGTTGGTTTGTTGGTTTGTTGGTTTGTTGGTTTGTTGGTTTGTTGGTTTGTTGGTTTGTTGGTTTGTTGGTTTGTTGGTTTGTTGGTTTGTTGGTTTGTTGGTTTGTTGGTTTGGTGGTTTGTTGGTTTGTTGGTTTGTTGGTTTATTTGTTTGTTGGTTTGTTGGTTTGTTGGTTTGTTTGTTTGTTGGTTTGTTCGTTTGTTGGTTTGTTGGTTACTTGGTTTGTTGGTTTGTTGGTTTGTTCGTTTGTTGGTTTGTTTGTTTCTTGGTTTGTTGGTTTGTTGGTTTATTTGGTTGTTGGTTTTTTGGTTTGTTGGTTTTTTGGTTTGTTGGCTTATTGGTTTGTTGGTTTGTTGGTTTGTTGGTTTGTTGATTTGTTGGTTTGTTGGTTTGTTGGCTTGTTGGCTTGTTTGTTTGTTGGTTTGTTGGTTTGTTGGCTTGTTGGTTACTTGGTTTGTTGGTTTGTTGGTTTGTTGGTTTGTTGGTTTGTTGGCTTGTTGGTTTGTTCGTTTGTTGGTTTGTTGGTTTGTTGGCTTGTTGGCTTCTTGGTTTGTTCGTTTGTTGGCTTGTTGGTTTGTTGGCTTGTTGGTTTGTTGGTTTGCTGGTTTGTTGGTTTGTTGGTTTGTTGGTTTGTTGGCTTGTTGGCTTGTTGGCTTGTAGGTTTGTTGGTTACTTGGTTTTTTGGCTTGTTGGTTTGTTGGTTTGTTGGCTTGTTGGTTTGTTGGTTTGTAGGTTTGTTGGTTTGTTGTCTTGTTGGCTTGTTGGTTTGTTGGTTTGTTGGTTTGTTGGCTTGGTGGTTTGTTGGTTTGTTGGTTTGTTGCCTTGTTGGCTTCTTGTTTTGTTGGTTTGTTCGTTTGTTGGTTTGTTGGTTTGTTGGTTTGTTGGTTTGTTAGTTTGTTGATTTGTTGGTTTGTTGGCTTGTTGGCTTGTTGGTTTGTTGGCTTGTTGGCTTGTTGGTTAGTCGGTTTGTTCGTTTGTTGGTTTGTTGGCTTGTTGGTTTGTTGGTTTGTTGCCTTGTTGGTTTGTTGGTTTGTTGGTTTGTTGGTTGGTTGGTTTGTTGGTTTGTTGATTTTTTGGTTTGTTCGTTTGTTGGTTAGTTGGTTTGTTGGTTTTTTGGTTTGTTGGTTTGTTGATTTGTTGGTTTGTTGGCTTGTTGGTTTGTTGGTTTGTTGGTTTGTTGGCTTGTTGGCTTGTTGGTTTGTTGGTTTATTGGCTTGTTGGCTTGTTGGTTTGTTGGTTTGTAGGTTTGTTGGTTTGTTGGTTTGTTGGTTTGTAGGTTTGTTGGTTTGTTGGTTTGTTGGTTTGTTGGTTTGTTGGTTTGTTGGTTTGTTGGTTTGTTGGTTTGTTGGTTTGTTGGTTTGTTCGTTTGTTGGCTTGTTGGTTTGTTGGCTTGTTAGCTTGTTGGTTTGTTGGTTTGTTGGTTTGTTCGTTTGTTGGTTTGTTTGTTTGTTGGTTTGATCGTTTGTTGGTTTGTTGGTTACTTGGTTTGTTGGTTTGTTGGTTTGTTGGTTTGTTGGTTTGTTGGTTTGTTGGCTTGTTGGTTTGTTGGTTTGTTGGTTTTTGGTTTGTTGGTTTGCTGGATTGTTGGTTTGTTGGTTTGTTGGTTTGTTGGGTTGTTGGTTTGTTGGTTTGTTGGTTTATTTGTTTGTTGGTTTGTTGGTTTGTTGGTTTGTTGGTTTGTTGGTTTGTTGGTTTTTTGGTTTGTTGGTTTGTTGGTTTGTTCGTTTGTTGGCTTGTTGGTTTGTTGGCTTGTTAGCTTGTTGGTTTGTTGGTATGTTGGTTTGTTCGTTTGTTGGTTTGTTTGTTTGTTGGTTTGTTCGTTTGTTGGTTTGTTGGTTACTTGGTTTGTTGGTTTGTTCGTTTGTTGGTTTGTTGGTTTGTTGGTTTGTTGGTTTGTTGGTTTGTTGGTTTGTTGGTTTGTTGGTTTGTTGGTTTGTAGGGTTGTTGGTTTATTGGTTTGTTGGTTTATTTGTTTGTTGGATTGTTGGTTCGTTGGTTTGTTGGCTTGTTGGCTTGTTGGCTTGTTGGTTTGTTGGTTTGTTGGTTTGTTGGTTTGTTGGTTTGTTGGTTTGTTGGTTTGTTGGTTTGTTGGTTTGTTGGTTTGTTGGTTTGTTGGTTTGTTGGTTTGTTGGTTTGTTGGTTTGTTGGTTTGTTGGTTTGTTGGTTTGTTGGTTTGTTGGTTTGTTGGTTTGCTGGTTTGTTGGTTTGTTGGTTTGGTGGTTTGTTATTTTGTTGGTTTGTTGATTTATTTGTTTGTTGGTTTGTTGGTTTGTTGGTTTGTTTGTTTGTTGGTTTGTTGGTTTGTTCATTTGTTGGTTTGTTGGTTACTTGGTTTGTTGGTTTGTTGGTTTGTTCGTTTGTTGGTTTGTTGGTTTCTTGGTTTGTTGGTTTGTTGGTTTGTTCGTTTGTTGGTTTGTTGGTTACTTGGTTTGTTGGTTTGTTCGTTTGTTGGTTTGTTGGTTTGTTGGTTTGTTGGTTTGTTGGTTTGTTGGTTTGTTGGTTTGTTGGTTTGTTGGTTTGTAGGGTTGTTGGTTTGTTGGTTTGTTGGTTTATTTGTTTGTTGGATTGTTGGTTTGTTGGTTTGTTGGTTTGTTGGCTTGTTGGCTTGTTGGTTTGTTGGTTTGTTGGTTTGTTGGTTTGTTGGTTTGTTGGTTTGTTGGTTTGTTGGTTTGTTGGTTTGTTGGTTTGTTGGTTTGTTGGTTTGTTGGTTTGGTGGTTTGTTATTTTGTTGGTTTGTTGGTTTATTTGTTTGTTGGTTTGTTGGTTTGTTGGTTTGTTTGTTTGTTGGTTTGTTGGTTTGTTCGTTTGTTGGTTTGTTGGTTACTTGGTTTGTTGGTTTGTTGGTTTGTTCGTTTGTTGGTTTGTTGGTTTGTTGGTTTGTTGGTTTGTTCGTTTATTTGTGTGTTGGTTTTTTGGTTTGTTGGTTTTTTGGTTTCTTGGTTTGTTGGCTTGTTGGTTTGTTAGTTTGTTGATTTGTTGGTTTGTTGGTTTGTTGGCTTGTTGGCTTGTTGGTTTGTTGGTTTGTTGGTTTGTTGGCTTGTTGGCTTGTTGGTTTGTTGGTTTGTTGGTTTGTTGGCTTGTTGGTTACTTGGTTTGCTGGCTTGTTGGTTTGTTGGCTTGTTGGCTTGTTGGTTTGTTGGTTTGTTGGCTTGTTGGCTTGTTGGTTTGTTGGTTTGTTGGTTTGTTGGTTTGTTGGTTTGTTGGTTTGTTGGTTTGTTGGTTTGTTGGTTTGTTGGTTTGTTGGTTTGTTGGTTTGTTGGTTTGTTGGTTTGTTGGTTTGTTGGTTTGTTGGTTTGTTGGTTTGTTGGTTTGTTCGTTTGTTGGCTTGTTGGTTTGTTGGCTTGTTAGCTTGTTGGTTTGTTGGTATGTTGGTTTGTTCGTTTGTTGGTTTGTTTGTTTGTTGGTTTGTTCGTTTGTTGGTTTGTTGGTTACTTGGTTTGTTGGTTTGTTCGTTTGTTGGTTTGTTGGTTTGTTGGTTTGTTGGTTTGTTGGTTTGTTGGTTTGTTGGTTTGTTGGTTTGTTGGTTTGTTGGTTTGTAGGGTTGTTGGTTTGTTGGTTTGTTGGTTTATTTGTTTGTTGGATTGTTGGTTTGTTGTTTTGTTGGTTTGTTGGCTTGTTGGCTTGTTGGTTTGTTGGTTTGTTGGTTTGTTGGTTTGTTGGTTTGTTGGTTTGTTGGTTTGTTGGTTTGTTGGTTTGTTGGTTTGTTGGTTTGTTGGTTTGTTGGTTTGTTGGTTTGCTGATTTGTTGGTTTGTTGGTTTGTTGGTTTGTTGGTTTATTTGTTTGTTGGTTTTTTGGTTTGTTGGTTTTTTGGTTTCTTGGTTTGTTGGCTTGTTGGTTTGTTGGTTTGTTGATTTGTTGGTTTGTTGGTTTGTTGGCTTGTTGGCTTGTTGGTTTGTTGGTTTGTTGGTTTGTTGGCTTGTTGGCTTGTTGGTTTGTTGGTTTGTTGGTTTGTTGGTTTGTTGGCTTATTGGTTTGGTGGTTTGTTGGTTTGTTGGTTTGTTGGTTTGTTGGTTTGTTGGTTTTTTGGTTTGCTGATTTGTTGGTTTGTTGGTATGTTGGTTTGTTGGCTTGTTGGCCTGTTGGTTTGTTGGCTTGTTGGTTTGTTGGTTTGTTAGTTTGTTGGTTTTTTGGTTTGTTGGTTTGTTGGTTTGTTGGTTTGTTGGTTTGTTGGCTTGTTGGTTTGTTGGTTTGTTAGCTTGTTGGTTTGTTGGTTTGTTGGTTTGTTGGTTTCTTGGTTTGTTGGTTTGTTGATTTGTTGGTTTGTTGGCTTGTTGGTTTGTCGGTTTGTTGGTTTGTTGGCTTGTTGGTTTGTTGGTTTGTTGGCTTGTTGGCTTGTTGGTTTGTTGGCTTGTTGGTTTGTTGGTTTGTTGGCTTATTGGTTTGTTGGTTTGTTGGCTTGTTGGTTTGTTGGTTTGTTGGTTTGTTGGCTTGTTGGCTTGTTAGTTTGTTGGTTTGTTGGCTTGTTGGCTTGTTGGTTTGTTGGTTTGTTGGCTTGTTGGCTTGTTGCTTTGTTGGTTTCTTGGTTTGTTGGCTTTTTGGGTTGTTGGTTTGTTGGTTTGTTAGTTTGTTGGCTTGTTGGTTACTTGGTTTGTTGGTTTGTTGGTTTGTTGGCTTGTTGGTTTGTTGGTTTGTTGGCTTATTGGTTTGTTAGTTTGTTGGTTTGTTGGTTTGTTGGCTTGTTGGTTTGTTGGTTTGTTGGCTTATTGGTTTGTAAGTTTGTTGGTTTGTTGGCTTGTTGGCTTGTTGGCTTGTTGGTGTGTTGGTTTGTTGGCTTCTTGGTTTGTTGGTTTGTTGGTTTGTTGGCTTGTTGGCTTGTTGGTTTGGTGCTTGTTGGTGTGTTGGTTTGTTGGTTTGTTGGTTTGTTGGCTTGTTGGTTACTTGGTTTGTTGGTTTGTTGGGTTGTTGGTTTGTTGGCTTGTTGGTTTGTTGGTTTGTTGGTTTGTTGGTTAATTGGTTTGTTGGTTGGTTGGTTTGTTGGATTGTTGGTTTGTTGGTTTGTTGGTTTTTTGGTTTGTTGGTTTGTTGGTTTGTTGGTTTGTTGGTTTGTTGGTTTATTTGTTTGTTGGTTTGTTGGTTTGTTGGTTTGTGGGCTTGTTAGTTTGTTGGTTTGTTGGTTTCTTGGTTTGTTGGTTTCTTGGTTTTTTGGTTTGTTGGTTTGTTGGTTTGTTGGTTTGTTGGTTTGTTGGTTTGTTGGTTTGTTGGTTTGTTGGTTTTTTGGTTTGTTCGTTTGTTGGCTTGTTGGTTTGTTGGCTTGTTAGGTTGTTCGTTTGTTGGTTTGTTGGTTTGTTCGTTTGTTGGTTTGTTTGTTTGTTGGTTTGTTCGTTTTTTGGTTTGTTGGTTACTTGGTTTGTTGGTTTGTTGGTTTGTTGGTTTTTTGGTTCATTGGCTTGTTGGTTTGTTGGTTTGTTGGTTCGGTGGTTTTTTGGTTTGTTGGTTTGTTGGTTTGTTGGTTTGTTGGTTTATTTGTTTGTTGGTTTGTTAGTTTGTTGGTTTGTTGGTTTGTTGGCTTGTTGGTTTGTTGGTTTTTTGGTTTGTTGGTTTGTTGGTTTGTTGGTTTGTTGGTTTGTTGGTTTGTTGGTTTGTTGGTTTGTTGGTTTGTTGGTTTATTGGTTTGGTGGTTTGTTGGTTTGTTGGTTTGTTGGTTTGTTGGTTTGTTGGTTACTTGGTTTATTTGTTTGTTGGTTTGTCCGTTTGTTGGTTTGTTGGTTTCTTGGTTTGTTGGTTTGTTGATTTATTTGTTGGTTGGTTTTTTGGTTTGTTGATTTTTTGGCTTGTTGGCTTGTTGGTTTGTTGGTTTGTTGATTTGTTGGTTTGTTGGCTTGTTGGCTTGTTGGTTTGTTGGTTTTTTGGTTTGTTGGCTTGTTGGCTTGTTGGTTTGTTGGTTTGTTGGTTTGTTGGCTTGTTGGTTACTTGGTTTGTTGGTTTGTTGGCTTGTTGGTTTGTTTGTTTGTTGGTTTGTTGGCTTGTTGGCTTGTTGGTTTGTTCGTTTGTTGGCTTGTTGGTTTGTTGGCTTGTTGGTTTGTTGGTTTGCTGGTTTGTTGGTTTGTTGGTTTGTTGGTTTGTTGGCTTATTGGCTTGTTGGCTTGTAGGTTTGTTGGTTACTTGGTTTGTTGGCTTTTTGGTTTGTTGGTTTGTTGGCTTGTTGGTTTGTTGGTTTGTAGGTTTGTTGGTTTGTTGTCTTGTTGGCTTGTTGGTTTGTTGGTTTGTTTGTTTGTTGGTTTGTTGGCTTGGTGGTTTGTTGGCTTGTTGGTTTGTTGTTTTGTTGGTTTGTTGGTTTGTTGGTTTGTTGGTTTTTTGGTTTGTTCGTTTGTTGGTTTGTTGGTTTGTTGGTTTTTTGGTTTGTTGGTTTGTTGGTTTATTGGTTTGTTGGTTTGTTTGGCTGTTGATTTGTTGGTTTGTTGGCTTGTTGGTTTGTTGGTTTGTTAGTTTGTTGGCTTGTTGGCTTGTTGGTTTGTTGGTTTGTTGGCTTGTTGGCTTGTTGGTTTGTTGGTTTGTTGGTTTAATGGTTTGTTGGCTTGTTGGTTTGTTGGTTTGTTGGCTTGTTGATTTGTTGGTTTGTTGGTTTGCTGGCTTGTTGGCTTGTTGGTTTGTTGGTTTGTTGGCTTGTTGGTTTGTTGGTTTGTTGGCTTGTTGGCTTGTTGCTTTGTTGGTTTGTTGGTTTGTTGGCTTGTTGGCTTGTTGGTTTGTTGGTTTGTTAGTTTGTTGGCTTGTTGGTTACTTGGTTTGTTGGTTTGTTGGTTTGTTGGCTTGTTGGTTTGTTTGCTTGTTGGTTTGTTGGTTTGTTGGTTTGTTGGCTTGTTGGCTTGTTGGTTTGTTGGTTTGTTTGTTTGTTTGCTTGTTGGTTAGCTGGTTTGTTGGCTTGTTGGCTTGTTGGTTTGGTGGTTTGTTGGTTTGTTGCCTTGTTGGCTTGTTAGTTTGTTGGTTTATTGGTTTGTTGGCTTGTTGGTTACTTGGTTTGTTGGTTTGTTGGTTTTTTGGTTTGTTGGTTTGTTGGCTTGCTGGCTTGTTGGTTTGTTGGTTAGTTCGTTTGTTGGTTTGTTAGTTTGTTGGTTTGTTGGCTTGTTGGCTTGTTGGTTTGTTAGTTTGTTGGCTTGTTGGTTTGTTGGTTTGTTGGTTTGTTGGTTTGTTGGTTTGTTGGTTTGTTGGTTTGTTGGTTTGTTGGTTTGTTGGTTTGTTGGTTTGCTGATTTGTTGGTTTGTTGGTTTGTTGGTTTGTTGGTTTATTTGTTTGTTGGTTTTTTGGTTTGTTGGTTTTTTGGTTTCTTGGTTTGTTGGCTTGTTGGTTTGTTGGTTTGTTGGCTTATTGGTTTGTAAGTTTGTTGGTTTGTTGGCTTGTTGGCTTGTTGGCTTGTTGGTTTGTTGGTTTGTTGGCTTCTTGGTTTGTTGGTTTGTTGGTTTGTTGGCTTGTTGGCTTGTTGGTTTGGTGCTTGTTGGTGTGTTGGTTTGTTGGTTTGTTGGTTTGTTGGCTTGTTGGTTACTTGGTTTGTTGGTTTGTTGGGTTGTTGGTTTGTTGGCTTGTTGGTTTGTTGGTTTGTTGGTTTGTTGGTTAATTGGTTTGTTGGTTGGTTGGTTTGTTGGATTGTTGGTTTGTTGGTTTGTTGGTTTTTTGGTTTGTTGGTTTGTTGGTTTGTTGGTTTGTTGGTTTGTTGGTTTATTTGTTTGTTGGTTTGTTGGTTTGTTGGTTTGTCGGCTTGTTAGTTTGTTGGTTTGTTGGTTTCTTGGTTTGTTGGTTTCTTGGTTTTTTGGTTTGTTGGTTTGTTGGTTTGTTGGTTTGTTGGTTTGTTGGTTTGTTGGTTTGTTGGTTTGTTGGTTTTTTGGTTTGTTCGTTTGTTGGCTTGTTGGTTTGTTGGCTTGTTAGGTTGTTCGTTTGTTGGTTTGTTGGTTTGTTCGTTTGTTGGTTTGTTTGTTTGTTGGTTTGTTCGTTTTTTGGTTTGTTGGTTACTTGGTTTGTTGGTTTGTTGGTTTGTTGGTTTTTTGGTTCATTGGCTTGTTGGTTTGTTGGTTTGTTGGTTCGTTGGTTTTTTGGTTTGTTGGTTTGTTGGTTTGTTGGTTTGTTGGTTTATTTGTTTGTTGGTTTGTTAGTTTGTTGGTTTGTTGGTTTGTTGGCTTGTTGGTTTGTTGGTTTTTTGGTTTGTTGGTTTGTTGGTTTGTTGGTTTGTTGGTTTGTTGGTTTGTTGGTTTGTTGGTTTGTTGGTTTATTGGTTTGGTGGTTTGTTGGTTTGTTGGTTTGTTGGTTTGTTGGTTTGTTGGTTACTTGGTTTATTTGTTTGTTGGTTTGTCCGTTTGTTGGTTTGTTGGTTTCTTGGTTTGTTGGTTTGTTGATTTATTTGTTGGTTGGTTTTTTGGTTTGTTGATTTTTTGGCTTGTTGGCCTGTTGGTTTGTTGGTTTGTTGATTTGTTGGTTTGTTGGCTTGTTGGCTTGTTGGTTTGTTGGTTTTTTGGTTTGTTGGCTTGTTGGCTTGTTGGTTTGTTGGTTTGTTGGTTTGTTGGCTTGTTGGTTACTTGGTTTGTTGGTTTGTTGGCTTGTTGGTTTGTTTGTTTGTTGGTTTGTTGGCTTGTTGGCTTGTTGGTTTGTTCGTTTGTTGGCTTGTTGGTTTGTTGGCTTGTTGGTTTGTTGGTTTGCTGGTTTGTTGGTTTGTTGGTTTGTTGGTTTGTTGGCTTATTGGCTTGTTGGCTTGTAGGTTTGTTGGTTACTTGGTTTGTTGGCTTTTTGGTTTGTTGGTTTGTTGGCTTGTTGGTTTGTTGGTTTGTAGGTTTGTTGGTTTGTTGTCTTGTTGGCTTGTTGGTTTGTTGGTTTGTTTGTTTGTTGGTTTGTTGGCTTGGTGGTTTGTTGGCTTGTTGGTTTGTTGTTTTGTTGGTTTGTTGGTTTGTTGGTTTGTTGGTTTTTTGGTTTGTTCGTTTGTTGGTTTGTTGGTTTGTTGGTTTTTTGGTTTGTTGGTTTGTTGGTTTGTTGGTTTGTTGGTTTGTTTGGCTGTTGATTTGTTGGTTTGTTGGCTTGTTGGTTTGTTGGTTTGTTAGTTTGTTGGCTTGTTGGTTTGTTGGTTTATTTGTTTGTTGGATTGTTGGTTTGTTGTTTTGTTGGTTTGTTGGCTTGTTGGCTTGTTGGTTTGTTGGTTTGTTGGTTTGTTGGTTTGTTGGTTTGTTGGTTTGTTGGTTTGTTGGTTTGTTGGTTTGTTGGTTTGTTGGTTTGTTGGTTTGTTGGTTTGTTGGTTTGCTGATTTGTTGGTTTGTTGGTTTGTTGGTTTGTTGGTTTATTTGTTTGTTGGTTTTTTGGTTTGTTGGTTTTTTGGTTTCTTGGTTTGTTGGCTTGTTGGTTTGTTGGTTTGTTGATTTGTTGGTTTGTTGGTTTGTTGGCTTGTTGGCTTGTTGGTTTGTTGGTTTGTTGGTTTGTTGGCTTGTTGGCTTGTTGGTTTGTTGGTTTGTTGGTTTGTTGGTTTGTTGGCTTATTGGTTTGGTGGTTTGTTGGTTTGTTGGTTTGTTGGTTTGTTGGTTTGTTGGTTTTTTGGTTTGCTGATTTGTTGGTTTGTTGGTATGTTGGTTTGTTGGCTTGTTGGCCTGTTGGTTTGTTGGCTTGTTGGTTTGTTGGTTTGTTAGTTTGTTGGTTTTTTGGTTTGTTGGTTTGTTGGTTTGTTGGTTTGTTGGTTTGTTGGTTTGTTGGCTTGTTGGTTTGTTGGTTTGTTAGCTTGTTGGTTTGTTGGTTTGTTGGTTTGTTGGTTTCTTGGTTTGTTGGTTTGTTGATTTGTTGGTTTGTTGGCTTGTTGGTTTGTCGGTTTGTTGGTTTGTTGGCTTGTTGGTTTGTTGGTTTGTTGGCTTGTTGGCTTGTTGGTTTGTTGGCTTGTTGGTTTGTTGGTTTGTTGGCTTATTGGTTTGTTGGTTTGTTGGCTTGTTGGTTTGTTGGTTTGTTGGTTTGTTGGCTTGTTGGCTTGTTAGTTTGTTGGTTTGTTGGCTTGTTGGTTTGTTGGTTTGTTGGCTTGTTGGCTTGTTGCTTTGTTGGTTTCTTGGTTTGTTGGCTTTTTGGGTTGTTGGTTTGTTGGTTTGTTAGTTTGTTGGCTTGTTGGTTACTTCGTTTGTTGGTTTGTTGGTTTGTTGGCTTGTTGGTTTGTTGGTTTGTTGGCTTATTGGTTTGTTAGTTTGTTGGTTTGTTGGTTTGTTGGCTTGTTGGTTTGTTGGTTTGTTGGCTTATTGGTTTGTAAGTTTGTTGGTTTGTTGGCTTGTTGGCTTGTTGGCTTGTTGGTTTGTTGGTTTGTTGGCTTCTTGGTTTGTTGGTTTGTTGGTTTGTTGGCTTGTTGGCTTGTTGGTTTGGTGCTTGTTGGTGTGTTGGTTTGTTGGTTTGTTGGTTTGTTGGCTTGTTGGTTACTTGGTTTGTTGGTTTGTTGGGTTGTTGGTTTGTTGGCTTGTTGGTTTGTTGGTTTGTTGGTTTGTTGGTTAATTGGTTTGTTGGTTGGTTGGTTTGTTGGATTGTTGGTTTGTTGGTTTGTTGGTTTTTTGGTTTGTTGGTTTGTTGGTTTGTTGGTTTGTTGGTTTGTTGGTTTATTTGTTTGTTGGTTTGTTGGTTTGTTGGTTTGTCGGCTTGTTAGTTTGTTGGTTTGTTGGTTTCTTGGTTTGTTGGTTTCTTGGTTTTTTGGTTTGTTGGTTTGTTGGTTTGTTGGTTTGTTGGTTTGTTGGTTTGTTGGTTTGTTGGTTTGTTGGTTTTTTGGTTTGTTCGTTTGTTGGCTTGTTGGTTTGTTGGCTTGTTAGGTTGTTCGTTTGTTGGTTTGTTGGTTTGTTCGTTTGTTGGTTTGTTTGTTTGTTGGTTTGTTCGTTTTTTGGTTTGTTGGTTACTTGGTTTGTTGGTTTGTTGGTTTGTTGGTTTTTTGGTTCATTGGCTTGTTGGTTTGTTGGTTTGTTGGTTCGTTGGTTTTTTGGTTTGTTGGTTTGTTGGTTTGTTGGTTTGTTGGTTTATTTGTTTGTTGGTTTGTTAGTTTGTTGGTTTGTTGGTTTGTTGGCTTGTTGGTTTGTTGGTTTTTTGGTTTGTTGGTTTGTTGGTTTGTTGGTTTGTTGGTTTGTTGGTTTGTTGGTTTGTTGGTTTGTTGGTTTGTTGGTTTATTGGTTTGGTGGTTTGTTGGTTTGTTGGTTTGTTGGTTTGTTGGTTTGTTGGTTACTTGGTTTATTTGTTTGTTGGTTTGTCCGTTTGTTGGTTTGTTGGTTTCTTGGTTTGTTGGTTTGTTGATTTATTTGTTGGTTGGTTTTTTGGTTTGTTGATTTTTTGGCTTGTTGGCTTGTTGGTTTGTTGGTTTGTTGATTTGTTGGTTTGTTGGCTTGTTGGCTTGTTGGTTTGTTGGTTTTTTGGTTTGTTGGCTTGTTGGCTTGTTGGTTTGTTGGTTTGTTGGTTTGTTGGCTTGTTGGTTACTTGGTTTGTTGGTTTGTTGGCTTGTTGGTTTGTTTGTTTGTTGGTTTGTTGGCTTGTTGGCTTGTTGGTTTGTTCGTTTGTTGGCTTGTTGGTTTGTTGGCTTGTTGGTTTGTTGGTTTGCTGTTTTGTTGGTTTGTTGGTTTGTTGGTTTGTTGGCTTATTGGCTTGTTGGCTTGTAGGTTTGTTGGTTACTTGGTTTGTTGGCTTTTTGGTTTGTTGGTTTGTTGGCTTGTTGGTTTGTTGGTTTGTAGGTTTGTTGGTTTGTTGTCTTGTTGGCTTGTTGGTTTGTTGGTTTGTTTGTTTGTTGGTTTGTTGGCTTGGTGGTTTGTTGGCTTGTTGGTTTGTTGTTTTGTTGGTTTGTTGGTTTGTTGGTTTGTTGGTTTTTTGGTTTGTTCGTTTGTTGGTTTGTTGGTTTGTTGGTTTTTTGGTTTGTTGGTTTGTTGGTTTGTTGGTTTGTTGGTTTGTTTGGCTGTTGATTTGTTGGTTTGTTGGCTTGTTGGTTTGTTGGTTTGTTAGTTTGTTGGCTTGTTGGCTTGTTGGTTTGTTGGTTTGTTGGCTTGTTGGCTTGTTGGTTTGTTGGTTTGTTGGTTTAATGGTTTGTTGGCTTGTTGGTTTGTTGGTTTGTTGGCTTGTTGATTTGTTGGTTTGTTGGTTTGCTGGCTTGTTGGCTTGTTGGTTTGTTGGTTTGTTGGCTTGTTGGTTTGTTGGTTTGTTGGCTTGTTGGCTTGTTGCTTTGTTGGTTTGTTGGTTTGTTGGCTTGTTGGCTTGTTGGTTTGTTGGTTTGTTAGTTTGTTGGCTTGTTGGTTACTTGGTTTGTTGGTTTGTTGGTTTGTTGGCTTGTTGGTTTGTTGGCTTGTTGGTTTGTTGGTTTGTTGGTTTGTTGGCTTGTTGGCTTGTTGGTTTGTTGGTTTGTTTGTTTGTTTGCTTGTTGGTTAGCTGGTTTGTTGGCTTGTTGGCTTGTTGGTTTGGTGGTTTGTTGGTTTGTTGCCTTGTTGGCTTGTTAGTTTGTTGGTTTATTGGTTTGTTGGCTTGTTGGTTACTTGGTTTGTTGGTTTGTTGGTTTTTTGGTTTGTTGGTTTGTTGGCTTGCTGGCTTGTTGGTTTGTTGGTTAGTTCGTTTGTTGGTTTGTTAGTTTGTTGGTTTGTTGGCTTGTTGGCTTGTTGGTTTGTTAGTTTGTTGGCTTGTTGGTTTGTTGGTTTGTTGGTTTGTTGGTTAATTGGTTTGTTGGTTTGTTGGCTTGTTGATTTGTTGGTTTGTTGGTTTTTTGGTTTGTTGGTTTGTTGGTTTGTTGGTTTGTTGGTTTGTTGGTTTATTTGTTTGTTGGTTTGTTGGTTTGTTGGTTTGCTGGTTTGTTGGTTTGTTGGTTTGTTGGTTTGTTGGCTTGTTGGTTTGTTGGTTTGTTGGTTTCTTGGTTTGTTGGTTTGTTGGTGTGTTGGTTTGTTGGTTTGTTGGTTTGTTGGTTTGTTGGTTTGTTGGTTTGTTGGTTTGTTGGTTTGTTGGTTTGTTGGTTTGTTCGTTTGTTGGTTTGTTGGTTTGTTAGCTCGTTGGCTTGTTGGTTTGTTGGTTTGTTGGTTTGTTCGTTTGTTGGTTTGTTTGTTTGTTGGTTTGTTCGTTTGTTGGTTCGTTGGTTACTTGGTTTGTTGGTTTGTTGGTTTGTTGGCTTGTTGGTTTGTTGGCTTGTTGGTTTGTTAGTTTGTTGGCTTATTGGTTTGTTGGTTTGTTGGCTTGTTGGTTTGTTGGTTTGTTGGTTTGTTGGCTTGTTGGCTTGTTGGTTTATTGGTTTTTTGGCTTGTTGGTTTGTTGGTTTGTTGGCTTATTGGCTTGTTGCTTTGTTGGTTTGTTATTTTGTTGGCTTTTTGGCTTCTTTGTTTGTTGGTTTGTTAGTTTGTTGGCTTGTTGGTTGCTTGGTTTGTTGGTTTGTTGGTTTGTTGGTTTGTTGGCTTGTTGGTTTGTTGGCTTGTTGGCTTGTTGGTTTGTAAGTTTGTTGGTTTGTTGGTTTGTTGGTTTGTTGGTTTGTTGGTTTGTTGGTTTGTTGGTTTGTTGGCTTGTTGGCTTGTTGGTTTGTTGGTTTGTTGGTTTGTTGGTTTGTTGGTTTGTTGGTTTGTTGGTTTGTTGGTTTGTTGGTTTGTTGGCTTGTTGGTTACTTGGTTTGCTGGTTTGTTGGTTTGTTGGTTTGTTGGTTTGTTGGCTTGTTGGCTTGTTGGTTTGTTGGCTTGTTGGTTTGTTGGTTTGTTGGCTTGTTGGTTTGTTGGTTTGTTGGTTTGTTGGTTAATTGGTTTTTTGGTTTGTTGGTTTGTTAGATTGTTGGTTTGTTGGTTTGTTGGTTTTTCGGTTTGTTGGTTTGTTGGTTTGTTGGTTTGTTGGTTTGTTGGTTTATTTGTTTGTTGGTTTGTTGTTTTGTTGGTTTGTTGGTTTGTTGGTTTGTCGGCTTGTTGGTTTGTTGGTTTGTTGGTTTGTTGGGGTGTTGGTTTCTTGGTTTGTTGGTTTGTTGGTTTGTTGGTTTGTTGGTTTATTGGTTTGTTGGTTTGTTCGTTTGTTGGCTTGTTGGTTTGTTGGCTTGTTAGCTTGTTGGTTTGTTGGTTTGTTGGTTTGTTCGTTTGTTGGTTTGTTTGTTTGTTGGTTTGTTCGTTTGTTGGTTTGTTGGTTACTTGGTTTGTTGGTTTGTTGGTTTGTTGGTTTGTTCGTTTGTTGGCTTGTTGGTTTGTTGGTTTGTTGCTTTTTTGGTTTGTTAGTTTGTTGGTTTGTTGGTTTGTTGATTTGTTGGGTTGTTGGTTTGTTGGTTTGTTGGTTTATTTGTTTGTTGGTTTGTTGGTTTGTTGGTTTGGTGGTTTGTTGGTTTGTTGGTTTGTTGGTTTATTTGTTTGTTGGTTTGTTGGTTTGTTGGTTTGTTTGTTTGTTGGTTTGTTCGTTTGTTGGTTTGTTGGTTACTTGGTTTGTTGGTTTGTTCGTTTGTTGGTTTGTTTGTTTCTTGGTTTGTTGGTTTGTTGGTTTATTTGGTTGTTGGTTTTTTGGTTTGTTGGTTTTTTAGTTTGTTGGCTTTTTGGTTTGTTGGTTTGTTGGTTTGTTGGTTTGTTGATTTGTTGGTTTGTTAGTTTGTTGGCTTGTTGGCTTGTTTGTTTGTTGGTTTGTTGGTTTGTTGGCTTGTTGGTTACTTGGTTTGTTGGTTTGTTGGTTTGTTGGTTTGTTGGCTTGTTGGTTTGTTGGTTTGCTGGTTTGTTGGTTTGTTGGTTTGTTGGCTTGTTGGGGTGTTGGCTTGTAGGTTTGTTGGTTACTTGGTTTTTTGGCTTGTTGGTTTGTTGGTTTGTTGGCTTGTTGGTTTGTTGGTTTGTAGGTTTGTTGGTTTGTTGTCTTGTTGGCTTGTTGGTTTGTTGGTTTGTTGGTTTGTTGGCTTGGTGATTTGTTGGTTTGTTGGTTTGTTGCCTTGTTGGCTTCTTGTTTTGTTGGTTTGTTCGTTTGTTGGTTTGTTGGTTTGTTGGTTTGTTGGTTTGTTAGTTTGTTGGTTTGTTGGTTTGTTGGCTTGTTGGCTTGTTGGTTTGTTGGCTTGTTGGCTTGTTGTATTGTAGGTTTGTTCGTTTGTTGGTATGTTGGCTTGTTGGTTTGTTGGTTTGTTGGCTTGTTGGTTTGTTGGTTTGTTGGTTTGTTGGTTGGTTGGTTTGTTGGTTTGTTGATTTTTTGGTTTGTTCGTTTGTTGGTTTGTTGGTTTGTTGGTTTTTTGGTTTGTTGGTTTGTTGATTTGTTGGTTTGTTGGCTTGTTGGTTTGTTGGTTTGTTGGTTTGTTGGCTTGTTGGCTTGTTGGTTTGTTGGTTTATTGGCTTGTTGGCTTGTTGATTTGTTGGTTTGTTAGTTTGTTGGTTTGTTGGTTTGTTGGTTTGTTGGTTTGTTGGTTTGTTGGTTTGTTGGTTTGTTGGTTTGTTGGTTTGTTGGTTTGTTGTTTTGTTGGTTTGTTCGTTTGTTGGCTTGTTGGTTTGTTGGCTTGTTAGCTTGTTGGTTTGTTGGTTTGTTGGTTTGTTCGTTTGTTGGTTTGTTTGTTTGTTGGTTTGATCGTTTGTTGGTTTGTTGGTTACTTGGTTTGTTGGTTTGTTGGTTTGTTGGTTTGTTGGTTTGTTGGCTTGTTGGTTTGTTGGTTTGTTGGTTTGATCGTTTGTTGGTTTGTTGGTTACTTGGTTTGTTGGTTTGTTCGTTTGTTGGTTTGTTTGTTTGTTGGTTTGTTCGTTTGTTGGTTCGTTGGTTACTTGGTTTGTTGGTTTGTTGGTTTGTTGGCTTGTTGGTTTGTTGGCTTGTTGGTTTGTTAGTTTGTTGGCTTATTGGTTTGTTGGTTTGTTGGCTTGTTGGTTTGTTGGTTTGTTGGTTTGTTGGCTTGTTGGCTTGTTGGTTTATTGGTTTTTTGGCTTGTTGGTTTGTTGGTTTGTTGGCTTATTGGCTTGTTGCTTTGTTGGTTTGTTATTTTGTTGGCTTTTTGGCTTCTTTGTTTGTTGGTTTGTTAGTTTGTTGGCTTGTTGGTTGCTTGGTTTGTTGGTTTGTTGGTTTGTTGGTTTGTTGGCTTGTTGGTTTGTTGGCTTGTTGGCTTGTTGGTTTGTAAGTTTGTTGGTTTGTTGGTTTGTTGGTTTGTTGGTTTGTTGGTTTGTTGGTTTGTTGGTTTGTTGGTTTGTTGGCTTGTTGGCTTGTTGGTTTGTTGGTTTGTTGGTTTGTTGGTTTGTTGGTTTGTTGGTTTGTTGGTTTGTTGGTTTGTTGGCTTGTTGGTTACTTGGTTTGCTGGTTTGTTGGTTTGTTGGTTTGTTGGTTTGTTGGCTTGTTGGCTTGTTGGTTTGTTGGCTTGTTGGTTTGTTGGTTTGTTGGCTTGTTGGTTTGTTGGTTTGTTGGTTTGTTGGTTAATTGGTTTTTTGGTTTGTTGGTTTGTTGGATTGTTAGTTTGTTGGTTTGTTGGTTTTTCGGTTTGTTGGTTTGTTGGTTTGTTGGTTTGTTGGTTTGTTGGTTTATTTGTTTGTTGGTTTGTTGTTTTGTTGGTTTGTTGGTTTGTTGGTTTGTCGGCTTGTTGGTTTGTTGGTTTGTTGGTTTGTTGGGGTGTTGGTTTCTTGGTTTGTTGGTTTGTTGGTTTGTTGGTTTGTTGGTTTATTGGTTTGTTGGTTTGTTCGTTTGTTGGCTTGTTGGTTTGTTGGCTTGTTAGCTTGTTGGTTTGTTGGTTTGTTGGTTTGTTCGTTTGTTGGTTTGTTTGTTTTTTGGTTTGTTCGTTTGTTGGTTTGTTGGTTACTTGGTTTGTTGGTTTGTTGGTTTGTTGGTTTGTTCGTTTGTTGGCTTGTTGGTTTGTTGGTTTGTTGCTTTTTTGGTTTGTTAGTTTGTTGGTTTGTTGGTTTGTTGATTTGTTGGGTTGTTGGTTTGTTGGTTTGTTGGTTTATTTGTTTGTTGGTTTGTTGGTTTGTTGGTTTGTTGGTTTGTTGGCTTGTTGGCTTGTTGGTTTGTTGGTTTGTTGGTTTGTTGGTTTGTTGGTTTGTTGGTTTGTTGGTTTGTTGGTTTGTTGGTTTGTTGGTTTGTTGGTTTGTTGGTTTGTTGGTTTGTTGGTTTGTTGGTTTGTTGGTTTGTTGGTTTGTTGGTTTGGTGGTTTGTTGGTTTGTTGGTTTGTTGGTTTATTTGTTTGTTGGTTTGTTGGTTTGTTGGTTTGTTTGTTTGTTGGTTTGTTCGTTTGTTGGTTTGTTGGTTACTTGGTTTGTTGGTTTGTTCGTTTGTTGGTTTGTTTGTTTCTTGGTTTGTTGGTTTGTTGGTTTATTTGGTTGTTGGTTTTTTGGTTTGTTGGTTTTTTAGTTTGTTGGCTTTTTGGTTTGTTGGTTTGTTGGTTTGTTGGTTTGTTGATTTGTTGGTTTGTTAGTTTGTTGGCTTGTTGGCTTGTTTGTTTGTTGGTTTGTTGGTTTGTTGGCTTGTTGGTTACTTGGTTTGTTGGTTTGTTGGTTTGTTGGTTTGTTGGCTTGTTGGTTTGTTGGTTTGCTGGTTTGTTGGTTTGTTGGTTTGTTGGCTTGTTGGCTTGTTGGCTTGTAGGTTTGTTGGTTACTTGGTTTTTTGGCTTGTTGGTTTGTTGGTTTGTTGGCTTGTTGGTTTGTTGGTTTGTAGGTTTGTTGGTTTGTTGTCTTGTTGGCTTGTTGGTTTGTTGGTTTGTTGGTTTGTTGGCTTGGTGGTTTGTTGGTTTGTTGGTTTGTTGCCTTGTTGGCTTCTTGTTTTGTTGGTTTGTTCGTTTGTTGGTTTGTTGGTTTGTTGGTTTGTTAGTTTGTTGGTTTGTTGGTTTGTTGGCTTGTTGGCTTGTTGGTTTGTTGGCTTGTTGGCTTGTTGTATTGTAGGTTTGTTCGTTTGTTGGTTTGTTGGCTTGTTGGTTTGCTGGTTTGTTGGCTTGTTGGTTTGTTGGTTTGTTGGTTTGTTGGTTGGTTGGTTTGTTGGTTTGTTGATTTTTTGGTTTGTTCGTTTGTTGGTTTGTTGGTTTGTTGGTTTTTTGGTTTGTTGGTTTGTTGATTTGTTGGTTTGTTGGCTTGTTGGTTTGTTGGTTTGTTGGTTTGTTGGCTTGTTGGCTTGTTGGTTTGTTGGTTTATTGGCTTGTTGGCTTGTTGATTTGTTGGTTTGTTAGTTTGTTGGTTTGTTGGTTTGTTGGTTTGTTGGTTTGTTGGTTTGTTGGTTTGTTGGTTTGTTGGTTTGTTGGTTTGTTGGTTTGTTGGTTTGTTGTTTTGTTGGTTTGTTCGTTTGTTGGCTTGTTGGTTTGTTGGCTTGTTAGCTTGTTGGTTTGTTGGTTTGTTGGTTTGTTCGTTTGTTGGTTTGTTTGTTTGTTGGTTTGATCGTTTGTTGGTTTGTTGGTTACTTGGTTTGTTGGTTTGTTGGTTTGTTGGTTTGTTGGTTTGTTGGCTTGTTGGTTTGTTGGTTTGTTGGTTTTTGGTTTGTTGGTTTGCTGGATTGTTGGTTTGTTGGTTTGTTGGTTTGTTGGGTTGTTGGTTTGTTGGTATGTTGGTTTGTTCGTTTGTTGGTTTGTTTGTTTGTTGGTTTGTTCGTTTGTTGGTTTGTTGGTTACTTGGTTTGTTGGTTTGTTGGTTTGTTGGTTTGTTGGTTTGTTGGTTTGTTGGTTTGTTGGTTTGTTGGTTTGTTGGTTTGTAGGGTTGTTGGTTTGTTGGTTTGTTGGTTTATTTGTTTGTTGGATTGTTGGTTTGTTGGTTTGTTGGTTTGTTGGCTTGTTGGCTTGTTGGTTTGTTGGTTTGTTGGTTTGTTGGTTTGTTGGTTTGTTGGTTTGTTGGTTTGTTGGTTTGTTGGTTTGTTGGTTTGTTGGTTTGTTGGTTTGTTGGTTTGTTGGTTTGTTGGTTTGTTGGTTTGTTGGTTTGTTGGTTTGTTGGTTTGTTGGTTTGTTGGTTTTTTGGTTTGTTGGTTTGTTGGTTTGTTGGTTTGCTGGTTTGTTGGTTTGTTGGTTTGGTGGTTTGTTATTTTGTTGGTTTGTTAATTTATTTGTTTGTTGGTTTGTTGGTTTGTTTGTTTGTTGGTTTGTTGGTTTGTTCATTTGTTGGTTTGTTGGTTACTTGGTTTGTTGGTTTGTTGGTTTGTTCGTTTGTTGGTGTGTTGGTTTCTTGGTTTGTTGGTTTGTTGGTTTATTTGTTTGTTTGTTTTTTGGTTTGTTGGTTTTTTGGTTTGTTGGTTTGTTGGCTTGTTGGTTTGTTGGTTTGTTGATTTGTTGGTTTGTTGGTTTGTTGGTTTGTAGGTTTGTTGGTTTGTTGGCTTGTTGGCTTGTTGGTTTGTTGGTTTGTTGGTTTGTTGGTTTGTTGGTTTGTTAGTTTGTTGGTTTTTTGGTTTGTTCGTTTGTTGGTTTGTTGGTTTGTTGGTTTTTTGGTTTGTTGGTTTGTTGGTTTGTTGGTTTGTTGGTTTCTTGGTTTGTTGGTTTGTTGATTTGTTTGTTTGTTGGCTTGTTGGTTTGTTGGCTTGTTGGCTTGTTGGTTTGTTGGTTTGTTAGTTTGTTGGCTTGTTGGTTACTTGGTTTGTTGGTTTGTTGGTTTGTTGACTTGTTGGTTTGTTGGCTTGTTGGTTTGTTGGTTTGTTAGTTTGTTGGCTTGTTGGCTTGTTGGTTTGTTGGTTTGTTGGTTTGTTGGTTTGTTGGCTAGTTGGTTTGTTGGTTTGTTGGCTTGTTGGCTTGTTGGTTTGGTGGTTTGTTGGTTTGTTGCCTTGTTGGCTTGTTTGTTTGTTGGTTTATTAGTTTGTTGGCTTGTTGGTTACTTGGTTTGTTTGTTTGTTGGTTTTTTGGTTTGTTGGTTTGTTGGCTTGCTGGCTTGTTGGTTTGTTGGTTAGTTGGTTTGTTGGTTTGTTAGTTTGTTGGTTTGTTGCCTTGTTGGCTTGTTGGTTTGCTGGTTTGTTGGCTTGTTGGTTTGTTGGTTTGTTGTTTTGTTGCTTAATTGGTTTGTTGGTTTGTTGGTTTTTTGGTTTGTTGGTTTGTTGGTTTGTTGGTTTATTTGCTTGTTGGTTTGTTGGTTTGTTGGTTTGTTGGTTTGTTGTCTTGTTGGTTTGTTGGTTTGATGGTTTTTTGGGTTGTTGGTTTGTTGGTTTGTTGGTTTGTTGGTTCGTTGGTTTGTTGGTTTGTTGGTTTGTTGGTTTTTTGATTTGTTGGCTTGTAGGTTTGTTGGCTTGTTGGCTTGTTGGTTTGTTGGTTTGTTGGTTTGTTGGTTTGTTCGTTTGTTGGTTTGTTTGTTTGTTAGTTTGTTCGTTTGTTGGTTCGTTGGTTACTTGGTTTGTTGGTTTGTTGGTTTGTTGGTTTATTGGCTTGTTGGTTTGTTGGTTTGTTGGTTTGTTGGTTTGTTGGTTTGTTGGTTTGTTGGTTTGTTGGTTTGTTGGTTTGTTGGTTTGTTGGTTTGTTGGTTTTTTGGTTTGTTCGTTTGTTGGCTTGTTGGTTTGTTGGTTTTTTGGTTTGTTGGTTTGTTGGTTTGTTGGTTTCTTGGTTTGTTGGTTCGTTGATTTGTTGGTTTGTTGGCTTGTTGGTTTGTTGGTTTGTTGGTTTGTTGGTTTGTTGGCTTGTTGGCTTGTTGGTTTGTTGGTTTGTTGGCTTGTTGGCTTCTTGGTTTGTTGGTTTGTTGGTTTGTTGGTTTGTTAGTTTGTTAGTTTGTTGGTTTTTTGGTTTGTTCGTTTGTTGGTTTGTTGGTTTGTTGGTTTTTTGGTTTGTTGGTTTGTTGGTTTGTTGGTTTGTTGGTTTCTTGGTTTGTTGGTTTGTTGATTTGTTTGTTTGTTGGCTTGTTGGTTTGTTGGTTTGTTGGTTTGTTGGCTTGTTGGCTTGTTGGTTTGTTGGTTTGTTGGCTTGTTGGCTTGTTGGTTTGTTGGTTTGTTGGTTTGTTGGTTTGTTGGCTTGTTGGTTTGTTGGTTTGCTGGCTTGTTGGTTTGTTGGTTTGTTGGCTCGTTGGTTTGTTGGTTTGTTGGTTTGTTGCCTTGTTGGCTTGTTGGTTTGTTGGTTTGTTGGCTTGTTGGTTTGTTGGTTTGTTGGCTTGTTGGCTTGTTGCTTTGTTGGTTTGTTGGTTTGTTGGCTTGTTGGCTTGTTGGTTTGTTGGTTTGTTAGTTTGTTGGCTTTTTGGTTACTTGGTTTGTTGGTTTGTTGGTTTGTTGGCTTGTTGGTTTGTTGGCTTGTTGGTTTGTTGGTTTGTTGGTTTGTTGGCTTGTTGGTTTGTTGGTTTGTTGGCTTGTTGGTTTGTTGGTTTGTTGGTTTGTTGGTTTGTTGGCTTGGTGGTTTGTTGGTTTGTTGGTTCGTTGCCTTGTTGGCTTCTTGTTTTGTTGGTTTGTTCGTTTGTTGGTTTGTTGGTTTGTTGGTTTGTTGGTTTGTTGGTTTGTTGGTTTGTTAGTTTGTTGGTTTGTTGGTTTGTTGGCTTGTTGGCTTGTTGGTTTGTTGGCTTGTTGGCTTGTTGGTTTGTCGGTTTGTTCGTTTGTTGGTTTGTTGGCTTGTTGGTTTGTTGGTTTGTTGGCTTGTTGGTTTGTTGGTTTGTTGGTTTGTTGGTTGGTTGGTTTGTTGGTTTGTTGGTTTTTTGGTTTTTTGGTTTGTTGGTTTGTTGGTTTGTTGGTTTCTTGGTTTGTTGGTTTGTTGATTTGTTGGTTTGTTGGCTTGTTGGTTTGTTGGTTTGTTGGTTTGTTGGCTTGTTGGCTTGTTGGTTTGTTGGTTTGTTGGTTTGTTGGCTTGTTAATTTGTTGGTTTGTTGGTTTGTTGGTTTGTTGGTTTGTTGGTTTGTTGGTTTGTTGGTTTGTTGGTTTGTTGGTTTGTTGGTTTGTTGGTTTGTTGGTTTGTTGGTTTGTTCGTTTGTTGGCTTGTTTGTTTGTTGGCTTGTTAGCTTGTTGGTTTGTTGGTTTGTTGGTTTGCTCGTTTGTTGGTTGGTTGTTTGTTGGTTTGTTCGTTTGTTGGTTTGTTGATTACTTGGTTTGTTGGTTTGTTGGTTTGTTGGTTTGTTGGCTTGTTGGTTTGTTGGTTTGTTGTTTTGTTTTGGTTTGTTGGTTTGCTGGATTGTTGGTTTGTTGGTTTGTTGGGTTGTTGGTTTGTTGGTATGTTGGTTTATTTGTTTGTTGGTTTGTTGGTTTGTTGGTTTGTTGGTTTGTTGGCTTGTTGGTTTTTTGGTTTGTTGGTTTGTTGGTTTGTTCGTTTGTTGGCTTGTTGGTTTGTTGGCTTGTTAGCTTGTTGGTTTGTTGGTATGTTGGTTTGTTCGTTTGTTGGTTTGTTTGTTTGTTGGTTTGTTCGTTTGTTGGTTTGTTGGTTACTTGGTTTGTTGGTTTGTTCGTTTGTTGGTTTGTTGGTTTGTTGGTTTGTTGGTTTGTTGGTTTGTTGGTTTGTTGGTTTGTTGGTTTGTTGGTTTGTAGGGTTGTTGGTTTGTTGGTTTGTTGGTTTATTTGTTTGTTGGATTGTTGGTTTGTTGGTTTGTTGGCTTGTTGGCTTGTTGGTTTGTTGGTTTGTTGGTTTGTTGGTTTGTTGGTTTGTTGGTTTCTTGGTTTGTTGGTTTGTTGGTTTGTTGGTTTGTTGGTTTGTTGGTTTGCTGGTTTGTTGGTTTGTTGGTTTGTTGGTTTGTTGGTTTGTTGGTTTGTTATTTTGTTGGTTTGTTGGTTTATTTGTTTGTTGGTTTGTTGGTTTTTTGGTTTGTTTGTTTGTTGGTTTGTTGGTTTGTTCGTTTGTTGGTTTGTTGGTTACTTGGTTTGTTGGTTTGTTGGTTTGTTCGTTTGTTGGTTTGTTGGTTTCTTGGTTTGTTGGTTTGTTGGTTTATTTGTTTGTTGGTTTTTTGGTTGGTTGGTTTTTTGGTTTCTTGGTTTGTTGGCTTGTTGGTTTGTTGGTTTGTTGATTTGTTGGTTTGTTGGTTTGTTGGCTTGTTGGCTTGTTGGTTTGTTGGTTTGTTGGTTTGTTGGCTTGTTGGTTACTTGGTTTGCTGGCTTGTTGGTTTGTTGGCTTGTTGGTTTGTTGGTTTGTTGGTTTGTTGGCTTGTTGGCTTGTTGGTTTGTTGGTTTGTTGGTTTGTTGGTTTGTTGGTTTGTTGGTTTGTTGGTTTGTTGGTTTGTTGGTTTGTTGGTTTGTTGGTTTGTTGGTTTGTTGGCTTGTTGGCTTGTTGGTTTGTCGGTTTGTTCGTTTGTTGGTTTGTTGGCTTGTTGGTTTGTTGGTTTGTTGGCTTGTTGGTTTGTTGGTTTGTTGGTTTTTTGGTTGGTTGGTTTGTTGGTTTGTTGGTTTGTTGGTTTTTTGGTTTGTTGGTTTGTTGGTTTGTTGGTTTCTTGGTTTGTTGGTTTGTTGATTTGTTGGTTTGTTGGCTTGTTGGTTTGTTGGTTTGTTGGTTTGTTGGCTTGTTGGCTTGTTGGTTTGTTGGTTTGTTGGTTTGTTGGCTTGTTGGTTTGTTGGTTTGTTGGTTTGTTGGTTTGTTGGTTTGTTGGTTTGTTGGTTTGTTGGTTTGTTGGTTTGTTGGTTTGTTGGTTTGTTGGTTTGTTGGTTTGTTGGTTTGTTGGTTTGTTCGTTTGTTGGCTTGTTGGTTTGTTGGCTTGTTAGCTTGTTGGTTTGTTGGTTTGTTGGTTTGCTCGTTTGTTGGTTGGTTGTTTGTTGGTTTGTTCGTTTGTTGGTTTGTTGATTACTTGGTTTGTTGGTTTGTTGGTTTGTTGGTTTGTTGGCTTGTTGGTTTGTTGGTTTGTTGGTTTGTTGGTTTTTTGGTTTGTTGGTTTGCTGGATTGTTGGTTTGTTGGTTTGTTGGGTTGTTGGTTTGTTGGTATGTTGGTTTATTTGTTTGTTGGTTTGTTGGTTTGTTGGTTTGTTGGTTTGTTGGCTTGTTGGTTTTTTGGTTTGTTGGTTTGTTGGTTTGTTCGTTTGTTGGCTTGTTGGTTTGTTGGCTTGTTAGCTTGTTGGTTTGTTGGTATGTTGGTTTGTTCGTTTGTTGGTTTGTTTGTTTGTTGGTTTGTTCGTTTGTTGGTTTGTTGGTTACTTGGTTTGTTGGTTTGTTCGTTTGTTGGTTTGTTGGTTTGTTGGTTTGTTGGTTTGTTGGTTTGTTGGTTTGTTGGTTTGTTGGTTTGTTGGTTTGTAGGGTTGTTGGTTTGTTGGTTTGTTGGTTTATTTTTTGTTGGATTGTTGGTTTGTTGGTTTGTTGGTTTGTTGGCTTGTTGGCTTGTTGGTTTGTTGGTTTGTTGGTTTGTTGGTTTGTTGGTTTGTTGGTTTGTTGGTTTGTTGGTTTGTTGGTTTGTTGGTTTGTTGGTTTGTTGGTTTGTTGGTTTGTTGGTTTGTTGGTTTGTTGGTTTGTTGGTTTGTTGGTTTGTTGGTTTGTTGGTTTGGTGGTTTGTTATTTTGTTGGTTTGTTGGTTTATTTGTTTGTTGGTTTATTGGTTTTTTGGTTTGTTTGTTTGTTGGTTTGTTGGTTTGTTCGTTTGTTGGTTTGTTGGTTACTTGGTTTGTTGGTGTATTGGTTTGTTCGTTTGTTGGTTTGTTGGTTTCTTGGTTTGTTGGTTTGTTGGTTTATTTGTTTGTTGGTTTTTTGGTTTGTTGGTTTTTTGGTTTCTTGGTTTGTTGGCTTGTTGGTTTGTTGGTTTGTTGATTTGTTGGTTTGTTGGTTTGTTGGCTTGTTGGCTTGTTGGCTTGTTGGTTTGTTGGTTTGTTGGTTTGTTGGCTTGTTGGTTACTTGGCTTGCTGGCTTGTTGGTTTGTTGGCTTGTTGGCTTGTTGGTTTGTTGGTTTGTTGGCTTGTTGGCTTGTTGGTTTGTTGGTTTGTTGGTTTGTTGGTTTGTTGGTTTGTTGGTTTGTTGGTTTGTTGGTTTGTTGGTTTGTTGGTTTGTTGGTTTGTTGGTTTGTTGGTTTGTTGGTTTGTTGGTTTGTTGGTTTGTTGGTTTGTTCGTTTGTTGGCTTGTTGGTTTGTTGGCTTGTTAGCTTGTTGGTTTGTTGGTTTGTTGGTTTGTTCGTTTGTTGGTTTGTTTGTTTGTTGGTTTGTTCGTTTGTTGGTTTGTTGGTTACTTGGTTTGTTGGTTTGTTGGTTTGTTGGTTTGTTGGCTTGTTGGTTTGTTGGTTTGTTGGTTTTTTGGTTTGTTGGTTTGCTGGATTGTTGGTTTGTTGGTTTGTTGGGTTGTTGGTTTGTTGGTTTGTTGGTTTATTTGTTTGTTGGTTTGTTGGTTTGTTGGTTTGTTGGTTTGTTGGCTTGTTGGTTTTTTGGTTTGTTGGTTTGTTGGTTTGTTCGTTTGTTGGCTTGTTGGTTTGTTGGCTTGTTAGCTTGTTGGTTTGTTGGTATGTTGGTTTGTTCGTTTGTTGGTTTGTTTGTTTGTTGGTTTGTTCGTTTGTTGGTTTGTTGGTTACTTGGTTTGTTGGTTTGTTCGTTTGTTGGTTTGTTGGTTTGTTGGTTTGTTGGTTTGTTGGTTTGTTGGTTTGTTGGTTTGTTGGTTTGTTGGTTTGTAGGGTTGTTGGTTTGTTGGTTTGTTGGTTTATTTGTTTGTTGGATTGTTGGTTTGTTGGTTTGTTGGTTTGTTGGCTTGTTGGCTTGTTGGTTTGTTGGTTTGTTGGTTTGTTGGTTTGTTGGTTTGTTGGTTTGTTGGTTTGTTGGTTTGTTGGTTTGTTGGTTTGTTGGTTTGTTGGTTTGTTGGTTTGTTGGTTTGTTGGTTTGTTGGTTTGTTGGTTTGTTGATTTGTTGGTTTGGTGGTTTGTTATTTTGTTGGTTTGTTGGTTTATTTGTTTGTTGGTTTGTTGGTTTGTTGGTTTGTTTGTTTGTTGGTTTGTTGGTTTGTTCGTTTGTTGGTTTGTTGGTTACTTGGTTTGTTGGTTTGTTGGTTTGTTCGTTTGTTGGTTTGTTGGTTTCTTGGTTTGTTGGTTTGTTGGTTTATTTGTTTGTTGGTTTTTTGGTTTGTTGGTTTTTTGGTTTCTTGGTTTGTTGGCTTGTTGGTTTGTTGGTTTGTTGATTTGTTGGTTTGTTGGTTTGTTGGCTTGTTGGCTTGTTGGTTTGTTGGTTTGTTGGTTTGTTGGCTTGTTGGCTTGTTGGCTTGTTGGCTTGTTGGCTTGTTGGTTTGTTGGTTTGTTGGTTTGTTGGCTTGTTGGTTACTTGGTTTGCTGGCTTGTTGGTTTGTTGGCTTGTTGGTTTGTTCGTTTGTTGGTTTGTTGGTTTGTTGGTTTGTTGGCTTGTGTGCTTGTTGGTTTGTTCATTTGTTGGCTTGTTGGTTTGTTGGCTTGTTGGTTTGTTGGTTTGCTGGTTTGATGGTTTGTTGGTTTGTTGGTTTGCTGGCTTGTTGGCTTGTTGGCTTGTAGGTTTGTTGGTTACTTGGTTTGTTGGTTTGTTGGTTTGTTGGCTTGTTAGTTTGTTGGTTTGTAGGTGTGTTGGTTTGTTGTCTTGTTGGCTTGTTGGTTTGTTGGATTGTTGGTTTGTTGGTTTGTTGGCTTGGTGGTTTGTTGGTTTGTTGGTTTGTTGGTTTGTTGCCTTGTTGGCTTCTTGTTTTGTTGGTTTGTTCGTTTGTTGGTTTGTTGGTTTGTTGGTTTGTTGGTTTGTTGGTTTGTTAGTTTGTTGGTTTGTTGGTTTGTTGGTTTGTTGGCTTGTTGGTTTGTTGGCCTGTTGGCTTGTTGGCTTGTTGGTTTTTTCGTTTGTTCGTTTGTTGTTTTGTTGGCTTGTTGGCTTGTTGGTTTGTTGGTTTGTTGGCCTGTTGGTTTGTTGGTTTGTTGGTTTGTTGGTTTGTTGGTTTTTTGGTTTGTTCGTTTGTTGGTTTGTTGGTTTGTTGGTTTTTTTGTTTGTTGGTTTGTTGGTTTGTTGGTTTCTTGGTTTCTTGGTTTGTTGGTTTGTTGGTTTGTTGGCTTGTTGGTTTGTTGGTTTGTTGGTTTGTTGGTTTGTTGGCTTGTTGATTTGTTGGTTTGTTGGCTTGTTGGCTTGTTGGTTTGTTGATTTGTTGGTTTGTTGGTTTGTTGGCTTGTTGGTTTGTTGGTTTGTTGGCTTGTTGGTTTGTTGGTTTGTTGGTTTGTTGCCTTGTTGGCTTGTTGGTTTGTTGGTTTGTTGGCTTGTTGGTTTGTTGGTTTGTTGGCTTGTTGGCTTGTTGCTTCGTTGGTTTATTGGTTTGTTGGTTTGTTGGCTTATTGGTTTGTTGGTTTGTTAGTTTGTGGGGCTTGTTGGTTACTTGGTTTGTTGGTTTGTTGGTTTGTTGGCTTGTTGGTTTGTTGGCTTGTTGGTTTGTTGGTTTGTTGGTTTGTTGGCTTGTTGGCTTGTTGGTTTTTTGGTTTGTTAGTTTGTTGGCTTGTTGGTTTGTTGGTTTGTTGGCTTGTTGGTTTGTTGGTTTGGTGGTTTGTGGGTTTGTTGCCTTGTTGGCTTGTTGGTTTGTTGGTTTATTAGTTTGTTGGCTTGTTGGTTACTTGGTTTGTTTGTTTGTTGGTTTTTTGGTTTGTTGGTTTGTTGGCTTGCTGGCTGGTTGGTTTGTTGATTAGTTCGTTTGTTGGTTTGTTAGTTAGTTGGGTTGTTGGCTTGTTGGCTTGTTGGTTTGTTGGTTTGTTGGCTTGTTGGTTTGTTGGTTTGTTGGTTTGTTGGTTAATTGGTTTGTTGGTTTGTTGGCTTGTTGATTTGTTGGTTTTTTGGTTTGTTGGCTTGTTGGTTTGTTGGTTTGTTGGTATGTTGGTTTGTTCGTTTGTTGGTTTGTTTGTTTGTTGGTTTGTTCGTTTGTTGGTTTGTTGGTTACTTGGTTTGTTGGTTTGTTCGTTTGTTGGTTTGTTGGTTTGTTGGTTTGTTGGTTTGTTGGTTTGTTGGTTTGTTGGTTTGTTGGTTTGTTGGTTTGTAGGGTTGTTGGTTTGTTGGTTTGTTGGTTTATTTGTTTGTTGGATTGTTGGTTTGTTGGTTTGTTGGTTTGTTGGCTTGTTGGCTTGTTGGTTTGTTGGTTTGTTGGTTTGTTGGTTTGTTGGTTTGTTGGTTTGTTGGTTTGTTGGTTTGTTGGTTTGTTGGTTTGTTGGTTTGTTGGTTTGTTGGTTTGTTGGTTTGTTGGTTTGTTGGTTTGTTGATTTGTTGGTTTGGTGGTTTGTTATTTTGTTGGTTTGTTGGTTTATTTGTTTGTTGGTTTGTTGGTTTGTTGGTTTGTTTGTTTGTTGGTTTGTTGGTTTGTTCGTTTGTTGGTTTGTTGGTTACTTGGTTTGTTGGTTTTTTGGTTTGTTCGTTTGTTGGTTTGTTGGTTTCTTGGTTTGTTGGTTTGTTGGTTTATTTGTTTGTTGGTTTTTTGGTTTGTTGGTTTTTTGGTTTCTTGGTTTGTTGGCTTGTTGGTTTGTTGGTTTGTTGATTTGTTCGTTTGTTGGTTTGTTGGCTTGTTGGCTTGTTGGTTTGTTGGTTTGTTGGTTTGTTGGCTTGTTGGCTTGTTGGTTTGTTGGTTTGTTGGTTTGTTGGCTTGTTGGTTACTTGGTTTGCTGGCTTGTTGGTTTGTTGGCTTGTTGGTTTGTTCGTTTGTTGGTTTGTTGGTTTGTTGGCTTGTGTGCTTGTTGGTTTGTTCATTTGTTGGCTTGTTGGTTTGTTGGCTTGTTGGTTTGTTGGTTTGCTGGTTTGTTGGTTTGTTGGTTTGTTGGTTTGCTGGCTTGTTGGTTTGTTGGCTTGTAGGTTTGTTGGTTACTTGGTTTGTTGGTTTGTTGGTTTGTTGGCTTGTTAGTTTGTTGGTTTGTAGGTGTGTTGGTTTGTTGTCTTGTTGGCTTGTTGGTTTGTTGGATTGTTGGTTTGTTGGTTTGTTGGCTTGGTGGTTTGTTGGTTTGTTGGTTTGTTGGTTTGTTGCCTTGTTGGCTTCTTGTTTTGTTGGTTTGTTCGTTTGTTGGTTTGTTGGTTTGTTGGTTTGTTGGTTTGTTGGTTTGTTAGTTTGTTGGTTTGTTGGTTTGTTGGTTTGTTGGCTTGTTGGTTTGTTGGCCTGTTGGCTTGTTGGCTTGTTGGTTTTTTGGTTTGTTCGTTTGTTGTTTTGTTGGCTTGTTGGCTTGTTGGTTTGTTGGTTTGTTGGCTTGTTGGTTTGTTGGTTTGTTGGTTTGTTGGTTTGTTGGTTTTTTGGTTTGTTCGTTTGTTGGTTTGTTGGTTTGTTGGTTTTTTTGTTTGTTGGTTTGTTGGTTTGTTGGTTTCTTGGGTTCTTGGTTTGTTGGTTTGTTGGTTTGTTGGCTTGTTGGTTTGTTGGTTTGTTGGTTTGTTGGTTTGTTGGCTTGTTGGTTTGTTGGTTTGTTGGTTTGTTGGCTTGTTGGCTTGTTGGTTTGTTGATTTGTTGGTTTGTTGGTTTGTTGGCTTGTTGGTTTGTTGGTTTGTTGGCTTGTTGGTTTGTTGGTTTGTTGGTTTGTTGCCTTGTTGGCTTGTTGGTTTGTTGGTTTGTTGGCTTGTTGGTTTGTTGGTTTGTTGGCTTGTTGGCTTGTTGCTTCGTTGGTTTATTGGTTTGTTGGTTTGTTGGCTTATTGGTTTGTTGGTTTGTTAGTTTGTGGGGCTTGTTGGTTACTTGGTTTGTTGGTTTGTTGGTTTGTTGGCTTGTTGGTTTGTTGGCTTGTTGGTTTGTTGGTTTGTTGGTTTGTTGGCTTGTTGGCTTGTTGGTTTTTTGGTTTGTTAGTTTGTTGGCTTGTTGGTTTGTTGGTTTGTTGGCTTGTTGGTTTGTTGGTTTGGTAGTTTGTGGGTTTGTTGCCTTGTTGGCTTGTTGGTTTGTTGGTTTATTAGTTTGTTGGCTTGTTGGTTACTTGGTTTGTTTGTTTGTTGGTTTTTTGGTTTGTTGGTTTATTGGCTTGCTGGCTGGTTGGTTTGTTGATTAGTTCGTTTGTTGGTTTGTTAGTTTGTTGGGTTGTTGGCTTGTTGGTTTGTTGGCTTGTTGGTTTGTTGGTTTGTTGGTTTGTTGGTTAATTGGTTTGTTGGTTTGTTGGCTTGTTGATTTGTTGGTTTTTTGGTTTGTTGGCTTGTTGGTTTGTTGGTTTGTTGGTTTGTTGGTTTATTTGTTTGTTGGTTTGTTGGTTTGTTGGTTTGTTGGTTTGTTGTCTTGTTGGTTTGTTGGTTTGTTGGTTTTTTCGTTTGTTGGTTTGTTGGTTTGTTGGTTTGTTGGTTGGTTGGTTTGTTGGTTTGTTGGTTTGTTGGGTTTTTGGTTTGTTCGTTTGTTGGCTTGTTGGTTTGTTGGCTTGTTGGCTTGTTGGTTTGTTGGTTTGTTGGTTTGTTGGTTTGTTGGTTTGTTCGTTTGTTGGTTTGTTTGTTTGTTGGTTTGTTCGTTTGTTGGTTCGTTGGTTACTTGGTTTGTTGGTTTGTTGGTTTGTTGGTTTGTTGGTTTGTTGGCTTGTTGGTTTGTTGGTTTGTTGGCTTGTTGGTTTGTTGGTTTGTTGGTTTGTTGGTTTGTTGGTTTGTTGGTTTTTTGGTTTGTTCGTTTGTTGGTTTGTTGGTTTGTTGGTTTTTTGGTTTGTTGGCTTGTTGGTTTGTTGGTTTCTTGGTTTGTTGGTTTGTTGATTTGTTGGTTTGTTGGCTTGTTGGTTTGTTGGTTTGTTGGTTTGTTGGTTTGTTGGCTTGTTGGCTTGTTGGTTTGTTGGTTTGTTGGCTTGTTGGTTTGTTGGTTTGTTGGTTTGTTGGTTTGTTGGTTTGTTGGTTTGTTGGTTTGTTGGTTTGTTGGCTTGTTGGTTTGTTGGTTTGTTGGTTTGTTGGTTTGTTGGTATGTTCGTTTGTTGGTTTGTTGGTTTGTTGGTTTGTTGGTTTCTTGGTTTGTTGGTTTGTTGATTTGTCGGTTTGTTGGCTTGTTGGTTTGTTGGTTTGTTGGTTTGTTGGTTTGTTGGCTTGTTGGCTTGTTGGTTTGTTGGTTTGTTGGTTTGTTGGCTTGTTGGCTTGTTGGTTTGTTGGTTTGTTGGTTTGTTGGTTTGTTGGTTTGTTGGTTTGTTGGTTTGTTGGCTTGTTGGTTTGTTGGTTTGTTGGTTTGTTGGTTTGTTGGTATGTTCGTTTGTTGGTTTGTTGGTTTGTTGGCTTGTTGGTTTGTTGGTTTGTTGGTTTGTTGGTTTGTTGGTTTGTTGGTTTGTTAGTTTTTTGGTTTGTTCGGATGTTGGTTTGTTGGTTTGTTGGTTTTTTGGTTTGTTGGTTTGTTGGTTTGTCGGTTTTTTGGTTTGTTGGTTTGTTGATTTGTTGGTTTGTTGGCTTGTTGGTTTGTTGGTTTGTTGGTTTGGTGGCTTGTTGGCTTGTTGGTTTGTTGGTTTGTTGGCTTGTTGGCTTGTTGGTTTGTTGGTTTGTTGGTTTGTTGGTTTGTTGGTTTGTTGGTTTGTTGGTTTGTTGGTTTGTTGGTTTGTTGGTTTGTTGGTTTGTTGGTTTGTTGGTTTGTTGGTTTGTTGGTTTGTTGGTTTGTTGGTTTGTTGGTTTGTTGGTTTGTTGGTGTGTTGGTTTGTTGGTTTGTTCGTTTGTTGGCTTGTTGGATTGTTGGCTTGTTGGTTTGTTGCCTTGTTGGCTTCTTGTTTTGTTGGTTTGTTCGTTTGTTGGTTTGTTGGTTTGTTGGTTTGTTGGTTTGTTGGTTTGTTAGTTTGTTGGTTTGTTGGATTGTTGGCTTGTTGGCTTGTTGGTTTGTTGGCTTGTTGGCTTGTTGGCTTGTTGGTTTGTTGGTTTGTTCGTTTGTTGGTTTGTTGGCTTGTTGGTTTGTTGGTTTGTTGGCTTGTTGGTTTGTTGGTTTGTTGGTTTGTTGATTTGTTGGTTTGTTGGTTTGTTGGTTTGTTGGTTTTTTGGTTTGTTCGTTTGTTGGTTTGTTGGTTTATTGGTTTTTTGGTTTGTTGGTTTGTTGGTTTGTTGGTTTCTTGGTTTGTTGGTTTGTTGATTTGTTGGTTTGTTGGCTTGTTGGTTTGTTGGTTTGTTGGTTTGTTGGCTTGTTGGCTTGTTGGTTTGTTGGTTTGTTGGCTTGTTGGCTTGTTGGTTTGTTGGTTTGTTGGTTTGTTGGTTTGTTGGTTTGTTGGCTTGTTGGCTTGTTGGTTTTTTGGTTTGTTGGTTTAATGGTTTGTTGGCTTGTTGGCTTATTGGTTTGTTGGTTTGTTAGTTTGTTGGTTTGTTGGCTTGTTGGTTTGTTGGTTTGTTGGCTTGTTGGCTTGTTGGTTTGTTGGTTTGTTGGTTTAATGGTTTGTTGGCTTGTTGGTTTGTTGGTTTGTTGGCTTGTTGATTTGTTGGTTTGTTGGTTTGCTGGCTTGTTGGCTTGTTGGTTTGTTGGTTTGTTGGTTTGTTGGCTTGTTGGTTTGTTGGTTTGTTGGCTTGTTGGCTTGTGGCTTTGTTGGTTTGTTGGTTTGTTGGCTTGTTGGCTTGTTGGTTTGTTGGTTTGTTAGTTTGTTGGCTTGTTGGTTACTTGGTTTGTTGGTTTGTTGGTTTGTTGGCTTGTTGGTTTGTTGGCTTGTTGGTTTGTTGGTTTGTTGGTTTGTTGGCTTGTTGGCTTGTTGGTTTGTTGGTTTGTTTGTTTGTTTGCTTGTTGGTTAGCTGGTTTGTTGGCTTGTTGGCTTGTTGGTTTGGTGGTTTGTTGGTTTGTTGCCTTGTTGGCTTGTTAGTTTGTTGGTTTATTGGTTTGTTGGCTTGTTGGTTACTTGGTTTGTTGGTTTGTTGGTTTTTGGTTTGTTGGTTTGTTGGCTTGCTGGCTTGTTGGTTTGTTGGTTAGTTCGTTTGTTGGTTTGTTAGTTTGTTGGTTTGTTGGCTTGTTGGCTTGTTAGTTTGTTAGTTTGTTGGCTTGTTGGTTTGTTGGTTTGTTGGTTTGTTGGTTAATTGGTTTGTTGGTTTGTTGGCTTGTTGATTTGTTGGTTTGTTGGTTTTTTGGTTTGTTGGTTTGTTGGTTTGTTGGTTTGTTGGTTTGTTGGTTTATTTGTTTGTTGGTTTGTTGGTTTGTTGGTTTGTTGGTTTGTTGGTTTGTTGGCTTGTTGGTTTGTTGGCTTGTTGGTTTGTTGGTTTGTTGGTTTCTTGGTTTGTTTGTTTGTTGGTTTGTTGGTTTGTTGGTTTGTTGGTTTGTTGGTTTGTTGGTTTGTTGGTTTGTTGGTTTGTTCGTTTGTTGGTTTGTTGGTTTGTTAGCTTGTTGGCTTGTTGGTTTGTTGGTTTGTTAGTTTGTTCGTTTGTTGGTTTGTTTGTTTGTTGCTTTGTTCGTTTGTTGGTTCGTTGGTTACTTGGTTTGTTGGTTTGTTGGTTTGTTGGCTTGTTGGTTTGTTGGCTTGTTGGTTTGTTAGTTTGTTGGCTTATTGGTTTGTTGGTTTGTTGGCTTGTTGGTTTGTTGGTTTGTTGGTTTGTTGGCTTGTTGGCTTGTTGGTTTATTGGTTTTTTGGCTTGTTGGTTTGTTGGTTTGTTGGCTTATTGGCTTGTTGCTTTGTTGGTTTGTTATTTTGTTGGCTTTTTGGCTTCTTTGTTTGTTGGTTTGTTAGTTTGTTGGCTTGTTGGTTGCTTGGTTTGTTGGTTTGTTGGTTTGTTGGTTTGTTGGCTTGTTGGTTTGTTGGTTTGTTGGCTTGTTAGTTTGTAAGTTTTTTGGTTTGTTGGTTTGTTGGTTTGTTGGTTTGTTGGTTTGTTGGTTTGTTGGCTTGTTGGCTTGTTAGTTTGTTGGTTTGTTGGTTTGTTGGTTTGTTGGTTTGTTGGTTTGTTGGCTTGTTGGTTACTTGGTTTGCTGGTTTGTTGGTTTGTTGGTTTGTTGGTTTGTTGGTTTGTTGGCTTGTTGGCTTGTTGGTTTGTTGGCTTGTTGGTTTGTTGGTTTGTTGGTTTGTTCGTTTGTTGGCTTGTTGGATTGTTGGCTTGTTGGTTTGTTGCCTTGTTGGCTTCTTGTTTTGTTGGTTTGTTCGTTTGTTGGTTTGTTGGTTTGTTGGTTTGTTGGTTTGTTGGTTTGTTAGTTTGTTGGTTTGTTGGATTGTTGGCTTGTTGGCTTGTTGGTTTGTTGGCTTGTTGGCTTGTTGGCTTGTTGGTTTGTTGGTTTGTTCGTTTGTTGGTTTGTTGGCTTGTTGGTTTGTTGGTTTGTTGGCTTGTTGGTTTGTTGGTTTGTTGGTTTGTTGATTTGTTGGTTTGTTGGTTTGTTGGTTTGTTGGTTTTTTGGTTTGTTCGTTTGTTGGTTTGTTGGTTTATTGGTTTTTTGGTTTGTTGGTTTGTTGGTTTGTTGGTTTCTTGGTTTGTTGGTTTGTTGATTTGTTGGTTTGTTGGCTTGTTGGTTTGTTGGTTTGTTGGTTTGTTGGCTTGTTGGCTTGTTGGTTTGTTGGTTTGTTGGCTTGTTGGCTTGTTGGTTTGTTGGTTTGTTGGTTTGTTGGTTTGTTGGTTTGTTGGCTTGTTGGCTTGTTGGTTTTTTGGTTTGTTGGTTTAATGGTTTGTTGGCTTGTTGGCTTATTGGTTTGTTGGTTTGTTAGTTTGTTGGTTTGTTGGCTTGTTGGTTTGTTGGTTTGTTGGCTTGTTGGCTTGTTGGTTTGTTGGTTTGTTGGTTTAATGGTTTGTTGGCTTGTTGGTTTGTTGGTTTGTTGGCTTGTTGATTTGTTGGTTTGTTGGTTTGCTGGCTTGTTGGCTTGTTGGTTTGTTGGTTTGTTGGTTTGTTGGCTTGTTGGTTTGTTGGTTTGTTGGCTTGTTGGCTTGTGGCTTTGTTGGTTTGTTGGTTTGTTGGCTTGTTGGCTTGTTGGTTTGTTGGTTTGTTAGTTTGTTGGCTTGTTGGTTACTTGGTTTGTTGGTTTGTTGGTTTGTTGGCTTGTTGGTTTGTTGGCTTGTTGGTTTGTTGGTTTGTTGGTTTGTTGGCTTGTTGGCTTGTTGGTTTGTTGGTTTGTTTGTTTGTTTGCTTGTTGGTTAGCTGGTTTGTTGGCTTGTTGGCTTGTTGGTTTGGTGGTTTGTTGGTTTGTTGCCTTGTTGGCTTGTTAGTTTGTTGGTTTATTGGTTTGTTGGCTTGTTGGTTACTTGGTTTGTTGGTTTGTTGGTTTTTGGTTTGTTGGTTTGTTGGCTTGCTGGCTTGTTGGTTTGTTGGTTAGTTCGTTTGTTGGTTTGTTAGTTTGTTGGTTTGTTGGCTTGTTGGCTTGTTAGTTTGTTAGTTTGTTGGCTTGTTGGTTTGTTGGTTTGTTGGTTTGTTGGTTAATTGGTTTGTTGGTTTGTTGGCTTGTTGATTTGTTGGTTTGTTGGTTTTTTGGTTTGTTGGTTTGTTGGTTTGTTGGTTTGTTGGTTTGTTGGTTTATTTGTTTGTTGGTTTGTTGGTTTGTTGGTTTGTTGGTTTGTTGGTTTGTTGGTTTGTTGGCTTGTTGGTTTGTTGGCTTGTTGGTTTGTTGGTTTGTTGGTTTCTTGGTTTGTTTGTTTGTTGGTTTGTTGGTTTGTTGGTTTGTTGGTTTGTTGGTTTGTTGGTTTGTTGGTTTGTTGGTTTGTTCGTTTGTTGGTTTGTTGGTTTGTTAGCTTGTTGGCTTGTTGGTTTGTTGGTTTGTTAGTTTGTTCGTTTGTTGGTTTGTTTGTTTGTTGCTTTGTTCGTTTGTTGGTTCGTTGGTTACTTGGTTTGTTGGTTTGTTGGTTTGTTGGCTTGTTGGTTTGTTGGCTTGTTGGTTTGTTAGTTTGTTGGCTTATTGGTTTGTTGGTTTGTTGGCTTGTTGGTTTGTTAGTTTGTTGGTTTGTTGGCTTGTTGGCTTGTTGGTTTATTGGTTTTTTGGCTTGTTGGTTTGTTGGTTTGTTGGCTTATTGGCTTGTTGCTTTGTTGGTTTGTTATTTTGTTGGCTTTTTGGCTTCTTTGTTTGTTGGTTTGTTAGTTTGTTGGCTTGTTGGTTGCTTGGTTTGTTGGTTTGTTGGTTTGTTGGTTTGTTGGCTTGTTGGTTTGTTGGTTTGTTGGCTTGTTAGTTTGTAAGTTTTTTGGTTTGTTGGTTTGTTGGTTTGTTGGTTTGTTGGTTTGTTGGTTTGTTGGCTTGTTGGCTTGTTAGTTTGTTGGTTTGTTGGTTTGTTGGTTTGTTGGTTTGTTGGTTTGTTGGCTTGTTGGTTACTTGGTTTGCTGGTTTGTTGGTTTGTTGGTTTGTTGGTTTGTTGGTTTGTTGGCTTGTTGGCTTGTTGGTTTGTTGGCTTGTTGGTTTGTTGGTTTGTTGGTTTGTTCGTTTGTTGGCTTGTTGGATTGTTGGCTTGTTGGTTTGTTGCCTTGTTGGCTTCTTGTTTTGTTGGTTTGTTCGTTTGTTGGTTTGTTGGTTTGTTGGTTTGTTGGTTTGTTGGTTTGTTAGTTTGTTGGTTTGTTGGATTGTTGGCTTGTTGGCTTGTGGGTTTGTTGGCTTGTTGGCTTGTTGGCTTGTTGGTTTGTTGGTTTGTTCGTTTGTTGGTTTGTTGGCTTGTTGGTTTGTTGGTTTGTTGGCTTGTTGGTTTGTTGGTTTGTTGGTTTGTTGATTTGTTGGTTTGTTGGTTTGTTGGTTTGTTGGTTTTTTGGTTTGTTCGTTTGTTGGTTTGTTGGTTTATTGGTTTTTTGGTTTGTTGGTTTGTTGGTTTGTTGGTTTCTTGGTTTGTTGGTTTGTTGATTTGTTGGTTTGTTGGCTTGTTGGTTTGTTGGTTTGTTGGTTTGTTGGCTTGTTGGCTTGTTGGTTTGTTGGTTTGTTGGCTTGTTGGCTTGTTGGTTTGTTGGTTTGTTGGTTTGTTGGTTTGTTGGTTTGTTGGCTTGTTGGCTTGTTGGTTTTTTGGTTTGTTGGTTTAATGGTTTGTTGGCTTGTTGGCTTATTGGTTTGTTGGTTTGTTAGTTTGTTGGTTTGTTGGCTTGTTGGTTTGTTGGTTTGTTGGCTTGTTGGCTTGTTGGTTTGTTGGTTTGTTGGTTTAATGGTTTGTTGGCTTGTTGGTTTGTTGGTTTGTTGGCTTGTTGATTTGTTGGTTTGTTGGTTTGCTGGCTTGTTGGCTTGTTGGTTTGTTGGTTTGTTGGTTTGTTGGCTTGTTGGTTTGTTGGTTTGTTGGCTTGTTGGCTTGTGGCTTTGTTGGTTTGTTGGTTTGTTGGCTTGTTGGCTTGTTGGTTTGTTGGTTTGTTAGTTTGTTGGCTTGTTGGTTACTTGGTTTGTTGGTTTGTTGGTTTGTTGGCTTGTTGGTTTGTTGGCTTGTTGGTTTGTTGGTTTGTTGGTTTGTTGGCTTGTTGGCTTGTTGGTTTGTTGGTTTGTTTGTTTGTTTGCTTGTTGGTTAGCTGGTTTGTTGGCTTGTTGGCTTGTTGGTTTGGTGGTTTGTTGGTTTGTTGCCTTGTTGGCTTGTTAGTTTGTTGGTTTATTGGTTTGTTGGCTTGTTGGTTACTTGGTTTGTTGGTTTGTTGGTTTTTGGTTTGTTGGTTTGTTGGCTTGCTGGCTTGTTGGTTTGTTGGTTAGTTCGTTTGTTGGTTTGTTAGTTTGTTGGTTTGTTGGCTTGTTGGCTTGTTAGTTTGTTAGTTTGTTGGCTTGTTGGTTTGTTGGTTTGTTGGTTTGTTGGTTAATTGGTTTGTTGGTTTGTTGGCTTGTTGATTTGTTGGTTTGTTGGTTTTTTGGTTTGTTGGTTTGTTGGTTTGTTGGTTTGTTGGTTTGTTGGTTTATTTGTTTGTTGGTTTGTTGGTTTGTTGGTTTGTTGGTTTGTTGGTTTGTTGGTTTGTTGGCTTGTTGGTTTGTTGGCTTGTTGGTTTGTTGGTTTGTTGGTTTCTTGGTTTGTTTGTTTGTTGGTTTGTTGGTTTGTTGGTTTGTTGGTTTGTTGGTTTGTTGGTTTGTTGGTTTGTTGGTTTGTTCGTTTGTTGGTTTGTTGGTTTGTTAGCTTGTTGGCTTGTTGGTTTGTTGGTTTGTTAGTTTGTTCGTTTGTTGGTTTGTTTGTTTGTTGCTTTGTTCGTTTGTTGGTTCGTTGGTTACTTGGTTTGTTGGTTTGTTGGTTTGTTGGCTTGTTGGTTTGTTGGCTTGTTGGTTTGTTAGTTTGTTGGCTTATTGGTTTGTTGGTTTGTTGGCTTGTTGGTTTGTTGGTTTGTTGGTTTGTTGGCTTGTTGGCTTGTTGGTTTATTGGTTTTTTGGCTTGTTGGTTTGTTGGTTTGTTGGCTTATTGGCTTGTTGCTTTGTTGGTTTGTTATTTTGTTGGCTTTTTGGCTTCTTTGTTTGTTGGTTTGTTAGTTTGTTGGCTTGTTGGTTGCTTGGTTTGTTGGTTTGTTGGTTTGTTGGTTTGTTGGCTTGTTGGTTTGTTGGTTTGTTGGCTTGTTAGTTTGTAAGTTTTTTGGTTTGTTGGTTTGTTGGTTTGTTGGTTTGTTGGTTTGTTGGTTTGTTGGCTTGTTGGCTTGTTAGTTTGTTGGTTTGTTGGTTTGTTGGTTTGTTGGTTTGTTGGTTTGTTGGCTTGTTGGTTACTTGGTTTGCTGGTTTGTTGGTTTGTTGGTTTGTTGGTTTGTTGGTTTGTTGGCTTGTTGGCTTGTTGGTTTGTTGGCTTGTTGGTTTGTTGGTTTGTTGGCTTGTTGGTTTGTTGGTTTGTTGGTTTGTTGGTTAATTGGTTTTTTGGTTTGTTGGTTTGTTGGATTGTTGGTTTGTTGGTTTGTTGGTTTTTCGGTTTGTTGGTTTGTTGGTTTGTTGGTTTGTTGGTTTATTTGTTTGTTGGTTTGTTGTTTTGTTGGTTTGTTGGTTTGTTGGTTTGTCGGCTTGTTGGTTTGTTGGTTTGTTGGTTTGTTGGGGTGTTGGTTTCTTGGTTTGTTGGTTTGTTGGTTTGTTGGTTTGTTGGTTTGTTGGTTTATTGGTTTGTTGGTTTGTTCGTTTGTTGGCTTGTTGGTTTGTTGGCTTGTTAGCTTGTTGGTTTGTTGGTTTGTTGGTTTGTTCGTTTGTTGGTTTGTTTGTTTGTTGGTTTGTTCGTTTGTTGGTTTGTTGGTTACTTGGTTTGTTGCTTTTTTGGTTTGTTGGTTTGTTGGTTTGTTGATTTGTTGGGTTGTTGGTTTGTTGCTTTGTTGGTTTATTTGTTTGTTGGTTTGTTGGTTTGTTGGTTTGTTGGTTTGTTGGCTTGTTGGCTTGTTGGTTTGTTGGTTTATTGGTTTGTGGGTTTGTTGGTTTGTTGGTTTGTTAGTTTGTTGGTTTGTTGGTTTGTTGGTTTGTTGGTTTGTTGGTTTGTTGGTTTGTTGGTTTGTTGGTTTGTTGGTTTGTTGGTTTGTTGGTTTGGTGGTTTGTTGGTTTGTTGGTTTGTTGGTTTATTTGTTTGTTGGTTTTTTGGTTTGTTGGTTTTTTGTTTTGTTGGCTTATTGGTTTGTTGGTTTGTTGGTTTGTTGGTTTGTTGATTTGTTGGTTTGTTGGTTTGTTGGCTTGTTGGCTTGTTTGTTTGTTGGTTTGTTGGTTTGTTGGCTTGTTGGTTACTTGGTTTGTTGGTTTGTTGGTTTGTTGGTTTGTTGGCTTGTTGGTTTGTTCGTTTGTTGGTTTGTTGGTTTGTTGGCTTGTTGGCTTCTTGGTTTGTTCGTTTGTTGGCTTGTTGGTTTGATGGCTTTTTGGTTTGTTGGTTTGCTGGTTTGTTGGTTTGTTGTTTTGTTGGTTTGTTGGCTTGTTGGCTTGTTGGCTTGTAGGTTTGTTGGTTACTTGGTTTTTTGGCTTGTTGGTTTGTTGGTTTGTTGGCTTGTTGGTTTGTTGGTTTGTAGGTTTGTTGGTTTGTTGTCTTGTTGGCTTGTTGGTTTGTTGGTTTGTTGGTTTGTTGGCTTGGTGGTTTGTTGGTTTGTTGGTTTGTTGCCTTGTTGGCTTCTTGTTTTGTTGGTTTGTTCGTTTGTTGGTTTGTTGGTTTGTTGGTTTGTTGGTTTGTTAGTTTATTGGTTTGTTGGTTTGTTGGCTTGTTGGCTTGTTGCTTTGTTGGCTTGTTGGCTTGTTGGTTTGTCGGTTTGTTCGTTTGTTGGTTTGTTGGCTTGTTGGTTTGTTGGCTTGTTGGCTTGTTGGTTTGTTGGTTTGTTGGTTTGTTGGTTTGTTGGTTTGTTGGTTTGTTGGTTTGTTGGTTTGTTAGTTTGTTGGTTTGTTGGTTTGTTGGTTTGTTGGTTTGTTGGTTTGTTGGTTTGTTCGTTTGTTGGCTTGTTGGTTTGTTGGCTTGTTAGCTTGTTGGTTTGTTGGTTTGTTGGTTTGTTCGTTTGTTGGTTTGTTTGTTTGTTGGTTTGATCGTTTGTTGGTTTGTTGGTTACTTGGTTTGTTGGTTTGTTGGTTTGTTGGTTTGTTGGTTTGTTGGCTTGTTGGTTTGTTGGTTTGTTGGTTTTTGGTTTGTTGGTTTGCTGGATTGTTGGTTTGTTGGTTTGTTGGTTTGTTGGGTTGTTGGTTTGTTGGTTTGTTGGTTTATTTGTTTGTTGGTTTGTTGGTTTGTTGGTTTGTTGGTTTGTTGGTTTGTTGGTTTGTTGGTTTGTTGGTTTGTTGGTTTTTTGGTTTGTTGGTTTGTTGGTTTGTTCGTTTGTTGGCTTGTTGGTTTGTTGTCTTGTTAGCTTGTTGGTTTGTTGGTATGTTGGTTTGTTCGTTTGTTGGTTTGTTTGTTTGTTGGTTTGTTCGTTTGTTGGTTTGTTGGTTACTTGGTTTGTTGGTTTGTTCGTTTGTTGGTTTGTTGGTTTGTTGGTTTGTTGGTTTGTTGGTTTGTTGGTTTGTTGGTTTGTTGGTTTGTTGGTTTGTTGGTTTGTTGGTTTGTAGGGTTGTTGGTTTGTTGGTTTGCTGGTTTATTTGTTTGTTGGATTGTTGGTTTGTTGGTTTGTTGGTTTGTTGGCTTGTTGGCTTGTTGGTTTGTTGGTTTGTTGGTTTGTTGGTTTGTTGGTTTGTTGGTTTGTTGGTTTGTTGGTTTGTTGGTTTGTTGGTTTGTTGGTTTGTTGGTTTGTTGGTTTGTTGGTTTGTTGGTTTGTTGGTTTGTTGGTTTGTTGGTTTGTTGGTTTGTTGGTTTGTTGGTTTGTTGGTTTGCTGGTTTGTTGGTTTGTTGGTTTGGTGGTTTGTTATTTTGTTGGTTTGTTGATTTATTTGTTTGTTGGTTTGTTGGTTTGTATGTTTGTTGGTTTGTTGGTTTGTTCATTTGTTGGTTTGTTGGTTACTTGGTTTGTTGGTTTGTTGGTTTGTTCGTTTGTTGGTTTGTTGGTTTCTTGGTTTGTTGGTTTGTTGGTTTATTTGTTTGTTGGTTTTTTGGTTTGTTGGTTTTTTGGTTTGTTGGTTTGTTGGTTTGTTGGTTTGTTGGTTTGTTGGTTTGTTGGTTTGTTGGTTTGTAGGGTTGTTGGTTTGTTGGTTTGTTGGTTTATTTGTTTGTTGGATTGTTGGTTTGTTGGTTTGTTGGTTTGTTGGCTTGTTGGCTTGTTGGTTTGTTGGTTTGTTGGTTTGTTGATTTGTTGGTTTGTTGGTTTGTTGGTTTGTTGGTTTGTTGGTTTGTTGGTTTGTTGGTTTGTTGGTTTGTTGGTTTGTTGGTTTGTTGGTTTGTTGGTTTGTTGGTTTGTTGGTTTGTTGGTTTGTTGGTTTGTTGGTTTGTTGGTTTGCTGGTTTGTTGGTTTGTTGGTTTGGTGGTTTGTTATTTTGTTGGTTTGTTGATTTATTTGTTTGTTGGTTTGTTGGTTTGTATGTTTGTTGGTTTGTTGGTTTGTTCATTTGTTGGTTTGTTGGTTACTTGGTTTGTTGGTTTGTTGGTTTGTTCGTTTGTTGGTTTGTTGGTTTCTTGGTTTGTTGGTTTGTTGGTTTATTTGTTTGTTGGTTTTTTGGTTTGTTGGTTTTTTGGTTTGTTGGTTTGTTGGCTTGTTGGTTTGTTGGTTTGTTGATTTGTTGGTTTGTTGGTTTGTAGGTTTGTTGGTTTGTTGTTTTGTTGGCTTGTTGGTTTGTTGGTTTGTTGGTTTGTTGGTTTGTTGGCTTGGTGGTTTGTTGGTTTGTTGGTTTGTTGCCTTGTTGCCTTCTTGTTTTGTTGGTTTGTTCGTTTGTTGGTTTGTTGGTTGGTTGGTTTGTTGGTTTGTTGGTTTGTTGGTTTGTTAGTTTGTTGGTTTGTTGGTTTGTTGGCTTGTTGGCTTGTTGGTTTGTTGGCTTGTTGGCTTGTTGGTTTGTCGGTTTGTTCGTTTGTTGGTTGGTTGGCTTGTTGGTTTGTTGGTTTGTTGGTTTGTTAGTTTGTTGGTTTGTTGGTTTGTTGGTTTGTTGGTTTGTTGGTTTGTTGGTTTGTTGGTTTGTTGGTTTGTTGGTTTGGTGGTTTGTTGGTTTGTTGGTTTGTTGGTTTATTTGTTTGTTGGTTTTTTGGTTTGTTGGTTTTTTGTTTTGTTGGCTTATTGGTTTGTTGGTTTGTTGGTTTGTTGGTTTGTTGATTTGTTGGTTTGTTGGTTTGTTGGCTTGTTGGCTTGTTTGTTTGTTGGTTTGTTGGTTTGTTGGCTTGTTGGTTACTTGGTTTGTTGGTTTGTTGGTTTGTTGGTTTGTTGGCTTGTTGGTTTGTTCGTTTGTTGGTTTGTTGGTTTGTTGGCTTGTTGGCTTCTTGGTTTGTTCGTTTGTTGGCTTGTTGGTTTGATGGCTTTTTGGTTTGTTGGTTTGCTGGTTTGTTGGTTTGTTGTTTTGTTGGTTTGTTGGCTTGTTGGCTTGTTGGCTTGTAGGTTTGTTGGTTACTTGGTTTTTTGGCTTGTTGGTTTGTTGGTTTGTTGGCTTGTTGGTTTGTTGGTTTGTAGGTTTGTTGGTTTGTTGTCTTGTTGGCTTGTTGGTTTGTTGGTTTCTTGGTTTGTTGGCTTGGTGGTTTGTTGGTTTGTTGGTTTGTTGCCTTGTTGGCTTCTTGTTTTGTTGGTTTGTTCGTTTGTTGGTTTGTTGGTTTGTTGGTTTGTTAGTTTATTGGTTTGTTGGTTTGTTGGCTTGTTGGCTTGTTGCTTTGTTGGCTTGTTGGCTTGTTGGTTTGTCGGTTTGTTCGTTTGTTGGTTTGTTGGCTTGTTGGTTTGTTGGCTTGTTGGCTTGTTGGTTTGTTGGTTTGTTGGTTTGTTGGTTTGTTGGTTTGTTGGTTTGTTGGTTTGTTGGTTTGTTAGTTTGTTGGTTTGTTGGTTTGTTGGTTTGTTGGTTTGTTGGTTTGTTGGTTCGTTCGTTTGTTGGCTTGTTGGTTTGTTGGCTTGTTAGCTTGTTGGTTTGTTGGTTTGTTGGTTTGTTCGTTTGTTGGTTTGTTTGTTTGTTGGTTTGATCGTTTGTTGGTTTGTTGGTTACTTGGTTTGTTGGTTTGTTGGTTTGTTGGTTTGTTGGTTTGTTGGCTTGTTGGTTTGTTGGTTTGTTGGTTTTTGGTTTGTTGGTTTGCTGGATTGTTGGTTTGTTGGTTTGTTGGTTTGTTGGGTTGTTGGTTTGTTGGTTTGTTGGTTTATTTGTTTGTTGGTTTGTTGGTTTGTTGGTTTGTTGGTTTGTTGGTTTGTTGGTTTGTTGGTTTGTTGGTTTGTTGGTTTTTTGGTTTGTTGGTTTGTTGGTTTGTTCGTTTGTTGGCTTGTTGGTTTGTTGTCTTGTTAGCTTGTTGGTTTGTTGGTATGTTGGTTTGTTCGTTTGTTGGTTTGTTTGTTTGTTGGTTTGTTCGTTTGTTGGTTTGTTGGTTACTTGGTTTGTTGGTTTGTTCGTTTGTTGGTTTGTTGGTTTGTTGGTTTGTTGGTTTGTTGGTTTGTTGGTTTGTTGGTTTGTTGGTTTGTTGGTTTGTTGGTTTGTTGGTTTGTAGGGTTGTTGGTTTGTTGGTTTGTTGGTTTATTTGTTTGTTGGATTGTTGGTTTGTTGGTTTGTTGGTTTGTTGGCTTGTTGGCTTGTTGGTTTGTTGGTTTGTTGGTTTGTTGGTTTGTTGGTTTGTTGGTTTGTTGGTTTGTTGGTTTGTTGGTTTGTTGGTTTGTTGGTTTGTTGGTTTGTTGGTTTGTTGGTTTGTTGGTTTGTTGGTTTGTTGGTTTGTTGGTTTGTTGGTTTGTTGGTTTGTTGGTTTGTTGGTTTGCTGGTTTGTTGGTTTGTTGGTTTGGTGGTTTGTTATTTTGTTGGTTTGTTGATTTATTTGTTTGTTGGTTTGTTGGTTTGTATGTTTGTTGGTTTGTTGGTTTGTTCATTTGTTGGTTTGTTGGTTACTTGGTTTGTTGGTTTGTTGGTTTGTTCGTTTGTTGGTTTGTTGGTTTCTTGGTTTGTTGGTTTGTTGGTTTATTTGTTTGTTGGTTTTTTGGTTTGTTGGTTTTTTGGTTTGTTGGTTTGTTGGCTTGTTGGTTTGTTGGTTTGTTGATTTGTTGGTTTGTTGGTTTGTAGGTTTGTTGGTTTGTTGTTTTGTTGGCTTGTTGGTTTGTTGGTTTGTTGGTTTGTTGGTTTGTTGGCTTGGTGGTTTGTTGGTTTGTTGGTTTGTTGCCTTGTTGCCTTCTTGTTTTGTTGGTTTGTTCGTTTGTTGGTTTGTTGGTTGGTTGGTTTGTTGGTTTGTTGGTTTGTTGGTTTGTTAGTTTGTTGGTTTGTTGGTTTGTTGGCTTGTTGGCTTGTTGGTTTGTTGGCTTGTTGGCTTGTTGGTTTGTCGGTTTGTTCGTTTGTTGGTTGGTTGGCTTGTTGGTTTGTTGGTTTGTTGGCTTGTTGGTTTGTTGGTTTGTTGGTTTGTCGGTTGGTTGGTTTGTTGGTTTGTTGGTTTGTTGGTTTTTTGGTTTGTTGGTTTGTTGGTTTGTTGGTTTCTTGGTTTGTTGGTTTGTTGATTTGTTGGTTTATTGGCTTGTTGGTTTGTTGGTTTGTTGGTTTGTTGGCTTGTTGGCTTGTTGGTTTGTTGGTTTGTTGGCTTGTTGGCTTGTTGGTTTGTTGGTTTGTTGGTTTGTTGGTTTGTTGGTTTGTTGGTTTGTTGGTTTGTTGGTTTGTTGGTTTGTTGGTTTGTTGGTTTGTTGGTTTGTTGGTTTGTTGGTTTGTTGGTTTGTTCGTTTGTTGGCTTGTTGGTTTGTTGGCTTGTTAGCTTGTTGGTTTGTTGGTTTGTTGGTTTGCTCGTTTGTTGGTTTGTTTGTTTGTTGGTTTGTTCGTTTGTTGGTTTGTTGGTTACTTGGTTTGTTGGTTTGTTGGTTTGTTGGTTTGTTGGTTTGTTGGTTTGTTGGCTTGTTGGTTTGTTGGTTTGTTGGTTTTTTGGTTTGTTGGTTTGCTGGATTGTTGGTTTGTTGGTTTGTTGGGTTGTTGGTTTGTTGGTTTGTTGGTTTATTTGTTTGTTGGTTTGTTGGTTTGTTGGTTTGTTGGTTTGTTGGCTTGTTGGTTTTTTGGTTTGTTGGTTTGTTGGTTTGTTCGTTTGTTGGCTTGTTGGTTTGTTGGCTTGTTAGCTTGTTGGTTTGTTGGTATGTTGGTTTGTTCGTTTGTTGGTTTGTTTGTTTGTTGGTTTGTTCGTTTGTTGGTTTGTTGGTTACTTGGTTTGTTGGTTTGTTCATTTGTTGGTTTGTTGGTTTGTTGGTTTGTTGGTTTGTTGGTTTGTTGGTTTGTTGGTTTGTTGGTTTGTTGGTTTGTAGGGTTGTTGGTTTGTTGGTTTGTTGGTTTATTTGTTTGTTGGATTGTTGGTTTGTTGGTTTGTTGGTTTGTTGGCTTGTTGGCTTGTTGGTTTGTTTGTTTGTTGGTTTGTTGGTTTGTTGGTTTGTTGGTTTGTTGGTTTGTTGGTTTGTTGGTTTGTTGGTTTGTTGGTTTGTTGGTTTGTTGGTTTGTTGGTTTGTTGGTTTGTTGGTTTGTTGGTTTGTTGGTTTGTTGGTTTGTTGGTTTGTTGGTTTGTTGGTTTGGTGGTTTGTTATTTTGTTGGTTTGTTGGTTTATTTGTTTGTTGGTTTGTTGGTTTGTTGGTTTGTTGGTTTGTTTGTTTGTTGGTTTGTTGGTTTATTCGTTTGTTGGTTTGTTGGTTACTTGGTTTGTTGGTTTGTTGGTTTGTTCGTTTGTTGGTTTGTTGGTTTCTTGGTTTGTTGGTTTGTTGGTTTATTTGTTTGTTGGTTTTTTGGTTTGTTGGTTTTTTGGTTTCTTGGTTTGTTGGCTTGTTGGTTTGTTGGTTTGTTGATTTGTTGGTTTGTTGGTTTGTTGGCTTGTTGGCTTGTTGGTTTGTTGGTTTGTTGGTTTGTTGGCTCGTTGGCTTGTTGGTTTGTTGGTTTGTTGGTTTGTTGGTTTGTTGGTTTGTTGGTTTGTTGGCTTGTTGGTTTGTTGGTTTGTTGGTTTGTTGGTTTATTTGTTTGTTGGTTTGTTGGTTTTTTGGTTTGTTGGTTTTTTGGTTTCTTGGTTTGTTGGCTTGTTGGTTTGTTGGTTTGTTGGTTTGTTGATTTGTTGGTTTGCTGGTTTGTTGGCTTGTTGGCTTGTTGGTTTGTTGGTTTGTTGGTTTGTTGGCTTGTTGGCTTGTTGGTTTGTTGGTTTGTTGGCTTGTTGGCTTGTTGGTTACTTGGTTTGCTGGCTTGTTGGTTTGTTGGCTTGTTGGCTTGTTGGTTTGTTGGTTTGTTCGTTTGTTGGCTTGTTGGTTTGTTGGCTTGTTAGCTTGTTGGTTTGTTGGTTTGTTGGTTTGTTCGTTTGTTGGTTTGTTTGTTTGTTGGTTTGTTCGTTTGTTGGTTTGTTGGTTACTTGGTTTGTTGGTTTGTTGGTTTGTTGGTTTGTTGGTTTGTTGGCTTGTTGGTTTGTTGGTATGTTGGTTTTTTGGTTTGTTGGTTTGCTGGATTGTTGGTTTGTTGGTTTGTTGGGTTGTTGGTTTGTTGGTTTGTTGGTTTATTTGTTTGTTGGTTTGTTGGTTTGTTGGTTTGTTGGTTTGTTGGCTTGTTGGTTTTTTGGTTTGTTGGTTTGTTGGTTTGTTCGTTTGTTGGCTTGTTGGTTTGTTGGCTTGTTAGCTTGTTGGTTTGTTGGTATGTTGGTTTGTTCTTTTGTTGGTTTGTTTGTTTGTTGGTTTGTTCGTTTGTTGGTTTGTTGGTTACTTGGTTTGTTGGTTTGTTCGTTTGTTGGTTTGTTGGTTTGTTGGTTTGTTGGTTTGTTGGTTTGTTGGTTTGTTGGTTTGTTGGTTTGTAGGGTTGTTGGTTTGTTGGTTTGTTGGTTTATTTGTTTGTTGGTTTCTTGGTTTGGTGGTTTGTTATTTTGTTGGTTTGTTGGTTTATTTGTTTTTTGGTTTGTTGGTTTGTTGATTTGTTTGTTAGTTGGTTTGTTGGTTTGTTCGTTTGTTCGTTTGTTGGTTTGTTGGTTACTTGGTTTGTTGGTTTGTTGGTTTGTTCGTTTGTTGGTTTGTTGGTTTCTTGGTTTGTTGGTTTGTTGGTTTATTTGTTTGTTGGTTTTTTGGTTTGTTGGTTTTTTGGTTTCTTGGTTTGTTGGCTTGTTGGTTTGCTGGTTTGTTGATTTGTTGGTTTGTTGGTTTGTTGGCTTGTTGGCTTGTTGGTTTGTTGGTTTGTTGGTTTGTTGGCTTGTTGGCTTGTTGGTTTGTTGGTTTGTTGGTTTGTTGGCTTGTTGGTTACTTGGTTTGCTGGCTTGTTGGTTTGTTGGCTTGTTGGTTTGTTCGTTTGTTGGTTTGTTGGTTTGTTGGCTTGTGTGCTTGTTGGTTTGTTCGTTTGTTGGCTTGTTGGTTTGTTGGCTTGTTGGTTTGTTGGTTTGCTGGTTTGTTGGTTTGTTGGTTTGTTGGTTTGTTGGCTTGTTGGCTTGTTGGCCTGTAGGTTTGTTGGTTACTTGGTTACTTGGTTTGTTGGTTTGTTGGTTTGTTGGCTTGTTAGTTTGTTGGTTTGTAGGTGTGTTGGTTTGTTGTCTTGTTGGCTTGTTGGTTTGTTGGTTTGTTGGTTTGTTGGTTTGTTTGTCTTGATGGTTTGTTGGTTTGTTGGTTTGTTGGTTTGTTGCCTTGTTGGCTTCTTGTTTTGTTGGTTTGTTCGTTTGTTGGTTTGTTGGTTTGTTGGTTTGTTGGTTTGTTGGTTTGTTGGTTGGTTAGTTTGTTGGTTTGTTGGTTTGTTGGCTTGTTGGTTTGTTGGCCTGTTGGCTTGTTGGCTTGTTGGTTTTTTGGTTTGTTCGTTTGTTGTTTTGTTGGCTTGTTGGCTTGTTGGTTTGTTGGTTTGTTGGCTTGTTGGTTTGTTGGTTTGTTGGTTTGTTGGTTTGTTGGTTTTTTGGTTTGTTCGTTTGTTGGTTTGTTGGTTTGTTGGTTTTTTTGTTTGTTGGTTTGTTAATTTGTTGGTTTCTTGGTTTCATGGTTTGTTGGTTTGTTGGTTTGTTGGCTTGTTGGTTTGTTGGTTTGTTGGTTTGTTGGTTTGTTGGCTTGTTGGTTTGTTGGTTTGTTGGCTTGTTGGCTTGTTGGTTTGTTGATTTGTTGGTTTGTTGGTTTGTTGGCTTGTTGGTTTGTTGGTTTGTTGGCTTGTTGGTTTGTTGGTTTGTTGGTTTGTTGCCTTGTTGGCTTGTTGGTTTGTTGGTTTGTTGGCTTGTTTGTTTGTTGGTTTGTTGGCTTGTTGGCTTGTTGCTTTGTTGGTTTATTGGTTTGTTGGTTTGTTGGCTTGTTGGTTTGTTGGTTTGTTAGTTTGTTGGCTTGTTGGTTACTTGGTTTGTTGGTTTGTTGGTTTGTTGGCTTGTTGGTTTGTTGGCTTGTTGGTTTGTTGGTTTGTTGGTTTGTTGGCTTGTTGACTTGTTGGTTTTTTGGTTTGTTAGTTTGTTGGCTTGTTGGTTTGTTGGTTTGTTGGCTTGTTGGTTTGTTGGTTTGGTGGTTTGTTGGTTTGTTGCCTTGTTGGCTTGTTGGTTTGTTGGTTTATAAGTTTGTTGGCTTGTTGGTTACTTGGTTTGTTTGTTTGTTGGTTTTTTGGTTTGTTGGTTTTTTGGCTTGCTGGCTGGTTGGTTTGTTGATTAGTTCGTTTGTTGGTTTGTTAGTTTGTTGGGTTGTTGGCTTGTTGGCTTGTTGGTTTGTTGGTTTGTTGGCTTGTTGGTTTGTTGGTTTGTTGGTTTGTTGGTTAATTGGTTTGTTGGTTTGTTGGCTTGTTGATTTCTTGGTTTTTTGGTTTGTTGGTTTGTTGGTTTGTTGGTTTGTTGGTTTGTTGGTTTATTTGTTTGTTGGTTTGTTGGTTTGTTGGTTTGTTGGTTTGTTGTCTTGTTGGTTTGTTGGTTTGTTGGTTTTTTGGTTTGTTGGTTTGTTGGTTTGTTGGTTTGTTGGTTGGTTGGTTTGTTGGTTTGTTGGTTTGTTGGGTTTTTGGTTTGTTCGTTTGTTGGCTTGTTGGTTTGTTGGCTTGTTGGTTTGTTGGTTTGTTGGTTTGTTGGTTTGTTGGTTTGTTCGTTCGTTGGTTTGTTTGTTTGTTGGTTTGTTCGTTTGTTGGTTCGTTGGTTATTTGGTTTGTTGGTTTGTTGGTTTGTTGGCTTGTTGGTTTGTTGGTTTGTTGGCTTGTTGGTTTGTTGGTTTGTTGGTTTGTTGGTTTGTTGGTTTGTTGGTTTTTTGGTTTGTTCGTTTGTTGGTTTGTTGGTTTGTTGGTTTTTTGGTTTGTTGGCTTGTTGGTTTGTTGGTTTCTTGGTTTGTTGGTTTGTTGATTTGTTGGTTTGTTGGCTTGTTGGTTTGTTGGTTTGTTGGTTTGTTGGTTTGTTGGCTTGTTGGCTTGTTGGTTTGTTGGTTTGTTGGCTTGTTGGCTTGTTGGTTTGTTGGTTTGTTGGTTTGTTGGTTTGTTGGTTTGTTGGTTTATTGATTTGTTGGCTTGTTGGTTTGTTGGTTTGTTGGTTTGTTGGTTTGTTGGTTTGTTGGTATGTTCGTTTGTTGGTTTGTTGGCTTGTTGGTTTGTTGGTTTGTTGGTTTGTTGGTTTGTTGGTTTGTTGGTTTGTTGGTTTTTTGGTTTGTTCGGTTGTTGGTTTGTTGGTTTGTTGGTTTTTTGGTTTGTTGGTTTGTTGGTTTGTCGGTTTCTTGGTTTGTTGGTTTGTTGATTTGTTAGTTTGTTGGCTTGTTGGTTTGTTGGTTTGTTGGTTTGGTGGCTTGTTGGCTTGTTGGTTTGTTGGTTTGTTGGCTTGTTGGCTTGTTGGTTTGTAGGTTTGTTGGTTTGTTGGTTTGTTGGTTTGTTGGTTTGTTGGTTTGTTGGTTTGTTGGTTTGTTGGTTTGTTGGTTTGTTGGTTTGTTGGTTTGTTGGTTTGTTGGTTTGTTGGTTTGTTGGTTTGTTGGTTTGTTGGTTTGTTCGTTTGTTGGCTTGTTGGATTGTTGGCTTGTTGGTTTGTTGCCTTGTTGGCTTCTTGTTTTGTTGGTTTGTTCGTTTGTTGGTTTGTTGGTTTGTTGGTTTGTTCGTTTGTTGGTTTGTTAGTTTGTTGGTTTGTTGGATTGTTGGCTTGTTGGCTTGTTGGTTTGTTGGCTTGTTGGCTTGTTGGCTTGTTGGTTTGTTGGTTTGTTCGTTTGTTGGTTTGTTGGCTTGTTGGTTTGTTGGTTTGTTGGCTTGTTGGTTTGTTGGTTTGTTGGTTTGTTGATTTGTTGGTTTGTTGGTTTGTTGGTTTGTTGGTTTTTTGGTTTGTTCGTTTGTTGGTTTGTTGGTTTATTGGTTTTTTGGTTTGTTGGTTTGTTGGTTTGTTGGTTTCTTGGTTTGTTGGTTTGTTGATTTGTTGGTTTGTTGGCTTGTTGGTTTGTTGGTTTGTTGGTTTGTTGGCTTGTTGGCTTGTTGGTTTGTTGGTTTGTTGGCTTGTTGGCTTGTTGGTTTGTTGGCTTGTTGGCTTGTTGGTTTGTTGGTTTGTTGGTTTGTTGGTTTGTTGGTTTGTTGGTTTGTTGGTTTGTTGGTTTGTTGGTTTGTTGGTTTGTTGGTTTGTTGGTTTGTTGGTTTGCTGGTTTGTTAGTTTGTTCTTTTGTTGGCTTGTTGGTTTGTTGGTTTGTTGGTTTGTTGGTTTGTTGGTTTGTTGGTTTGTTGGTTTATTTGTTTGTTGGATTGTTGGTTTGTTGGTTTCTTGGTTTGTTGGCTTGTTGGCTTGTTGGTTTGTTGGTTTGTTGGTTTGTTGGTTTGTTGGTTTGTTGGTTTGTTGGTTTGTTGGTTTGTTGGTTTGTTGGTTTGTTGGCTTGTTGGCTTGTTGGTTTGTTGGTTTGTTGGCTTGTTGGCTTGTTGGTTTGTTGGTTTGTTGGTTTGTTGGTTTGTTGGTTTGTTGGTTTGTTGGTTTGTTGGTTTGTTGGTTTGTTGGTTTGTTGGTTTGTTGGTTTGTTGGTTTGCTGGTTTGTTAGTTTGTTCTTTTGTTGGCTTGTTGGTTTGTTGGTTTGTTGGTTTGTTGGTTTGTTGGTTTGTTGGTTTGTTGGTTTGTTGGTTTATTTGTTTGTTGGATTGTTGGTTTGTTGGTTTGTTGGTTTGTTGGCTTGTTGGCTTGTTGGTTTGTTGGTTTGTTGGTTTGTTGGTTTGTTGGTTTGTTGGTTTGTTGGTTTGTTGGTTTGTTGGTTTGTTGGTTTGTTGGTTTGTTGGTTTGTTGGTTTGTTGGTTTGTTGGTTTGTTGGTTTGTTGGTTTGTTGGTTTGTTGGTTTGTTGGTTTGTTGGTTTGTTGGTTTGTTGGTTTGGTGGTTTGTTATTTTGTTGGTTTGTTGGTTTATTTGTTTGTTGGTTTGTTGGTTTGTTTGTTTGTTGGTTTGTTGGTTTGTTCGTTTGTTGGTTTGTTAGTTACTTGGTTTGTTGGTTTGTTGGTTTGTTCGTTTGTTGGTTTGTTTGTTTCTTGGTTTGTTGGTTTGTTAGTTTATTTGTTTGTTGGTTTTTTGGTTTGTTGGTTTTTTGGTTTGTTGGTTTGTTGGCTTGTTGGTTTGTTGGTTTGTTGATTTGTTGGTTTGTTGGTTTGTTGGCTTGTTGGCTTGTTGGTTTGTTGGTTTGTTGGTTTGTTGGCTTGTTGGCTTGTTGGTTTGTTGGTTTGTTGGTTTGTTGGCTTGTTGGTTACTTGGTTTGCTGGTTTGTTGGTTTGTTGGCTTGTTGGTTTGTTCGTTTGTTGGTTTGTTGGTTTGTTGGCTTGTGTGCTTGTTGGTTTGTTCGTTTGTTGGCTTGTTGGTTTGTTGGCTTGTTGGTTTGTTGGTTTGCTGGTTTGTTGGTTTGTTGGTTTGTTGGTTTGTTGGCTTGTTGGCTTGTTGGCTTGTAGGTTTGTTGGTTGCTTGGTTTGTAAGCTTGTTGGTTTGTTGGTTTGTTGGCTTGTTAGTTTGTTGGTTTGTAGGTTTGTTGGTTTGGTGTCTTGTTGGCTTGTTGGTTTGTTGGTTTGTTGGTTTGTTGGTTTGTTGGTTTGTTGGCTTGTTGGCTTGTTGGTTTGTTGGTTTGTTGCCTTGTTGGCTTCTTGTTTTGTTGGTTTGTTCGTTTGTTGGTTTGTTGATTTGTTGGTTTGTTGGTTTGTTGGTTTGTTAGTTTGTTGGTTTGTTGGTTTGTTGGCTTGTTGGTTTGTTGGCCTGTTGGATTGTTGGCTTGTTGGTTTTTTGGTTTGTTCGTTTGTTGGTTTGTTGGCTTGTTGGCTTGTTGGTTTGTTGGTTTGTTGGCTTGTTGGTTTGTTGGTTTGTTGGTTTGTTGGTCTTTTGGTTTGTTGGTTTTTTGGATTGTTCGTTTGTTGGTTTGTTGGTTTGTTGGTTTTTTTGTTTGTTGGTTTGTTGGTTTGTTGGTTTCTTGGTTTGTTGGTTTGTTGATTTGTTGGTTTGTTGGCTTGTTGGTTTGTTGGTTTGTTGGTTTGTTGGCTTGTTGGCTTGTTGGTTTGTTGGTTTGTTGGCTTGTTGGCTTGTTGGTTTGTTGATTTGTTGGTTTGTTGGTTTGTTGGCTTGTTGGTTTGTTGGTTTGTTGGCTTGTTGGTTTGTTGGTTTGTTGGTTTGTTGCCTTGTTGGCTTGTTGGTTTGTTGGTTTGTTGGCTTGTTGGTTTGTTGGTTTGTTGGCTTGGTGGTTTGTTGGTTTGTTGGTTTGTTGGTTTGTTGGTTTGTTGGTTTGTTGGTTTTTTGGTTTGTTCGGTTGTTGGTTTGTTGGTTTGTTGGTTTTTTGGTTTGTTGGTTTGTTGGTTTGTCGGTTTCTTGGTTTGTTGGTTTGTTGATTTGTTGGTTTGTTGGCTTGTTGGTTTGTTGGTTTGTTGGTTTGGTGGCTTGTTGGCTTGTTGGTTTGTTGGTTTGTTGGCTTGTTGGCTTGTTGGTTTGTTGGTTTGTTGGTTTGTTGGTTTGTTGGTTTGTTGGTTTGTTGGTTTGTTGGTTTGTTGGTTTGTTGGTTTGTTGGTTTGTTGGTTTGTTGGTTTGTTGGTTTGTTGGTTTGTTGGTTTGTTGGTTTGTTCGTTTGTTGGCTTGTTGGATTGTTGGCTTGTTGGTTTGTTGCCTTGTTGGCTTCTTGTTTTGTTGGTTTGTTCGTTTGTTGGTTTGTTGGTTTGTTGGTTTGTTGGTTTGTTGGTTTGTTGGTTTGTTAGTTTGTTGGTTTGTTGGATTGTTGGCTTGTTGGCTTGTTGGTTTGTTGGCTTGTTGGCTTGTTGGCTTGTTGGTTTGTTGGTTTGTTCGTTTGTTGGTTTGTTGGCTTGTTGGTTTGTTGGTTTGTTGGCTTGTTGGTTTGTTGGTTTGTTGGTTTGTTGATTTGTTGGTTTGTTGGTTTGTTGGTTTGTTGGTTTTTTGGTTTGTTCGTTTGTTGGTTTGTTGGTTTATTGGTTTTTTGGTTTGTTGGTTTGTTGGTTTGTTGGTTTCTTGGTTTGTTGGTTTGTTGATTTGTTGGTTTGTTGGCTTGTTGGCTTGTTGGTTTGTTGTTTTGTTGGCTTGTTGGCTTGTTGGTTTGTTGGTTTGTTGGCTTGTTGGCTTGTTGGCTTGTTGGTTTGTTGGTTTGTTGGTTTGTTGGTTTGTTGGTTTGTTGGTTTGTTGGTTTGTTGGTTTGTTGGTTTGTTGGTTTGTTGGTTTGTTGGTTTGTTGGTTTGTTGGTTTGCTGGTTTGTTAGTTTGTTCTTTTGTTGGCTTGTTGGTTTGTTGGTTTGTTGGTTTGTTGGTTTGTTGGTTTGTTGGTTTGTTGGTTTGTTGGTTTATTTGTTTGTTGGATTGTTGGTTTGTTGGTTTGTTGGTTTGTTGGCTTGTTGGCTTGTTGGTTTGTTGGTTTGTTGGTTTGTTGGTTTGTTGGTTTGTTGGTTTGTTGGTTTGTTGGTTTGTTGGTTTGTTGGTTTGTTGGTTTGTTGGTTTGCTGGTTTGTTGGTTTGTTGGTTTGTTGGTTTGTTGGTTTGTTGGTTTGTTGGTTTGTTGGTTTGTTGGTTTGTTGGTTTGTTGGTTTGTTGGTTTGGTGGTTTGTTATTTTGTTGGTTTGTTGGTTTATTTGTTTGTTGGTTTGTTGGTTTGTTTGTTTGTTGGTTTGTTGGTTTGTTCGTTTGTTGGTTTGTTGGTTACTTGGTTTGTTGGTTTGTTGGTTTGTTGGTTTGTTAGTTTGTTGGTTTGTTGGTTTGTTGGCTTGTTGGTTTGTTGGCCTGTTGGATTGTTGGCTTGTTGGTTTTTTGGTTTGTTCGTTTGTTGGTTTGTTGGCTTGTTGGCTTGTTGGTTTGTTGGTTTGTTGGCTTGTTGGTTTGTTGGTTTGTTGGTTTATTGGTCTGTTGGTTTGTTGGTTTTTTGGATTGTTCGTTTGTTGGTTTGTTGGTTTGTTGGTTTTTTTGTTTGTTGGTTTGTTGGTTTGTTGGTTTCTTGGTTTGTTGGTTTGTTGATTTGTTGGTTTGTTGGCTTGTTGGTTTGTTGGTTTGTTGGTTTGTTGGCTTGTTGGCTTCTTGGTTTGTTGGTTTGTTGGCTTGTTGGCTTGTTGGTTTGTTGATTTGTTGGTTTGTTGGTTTGTTGGCTTGTTGGTTTGTTGGTTTGTTGGCTTGTTGGTTTGTTGGTTTGTTGGTTTGTTGCCTTGTTGGCTTGTTGGTTTGTTGGTTTGTTGGCTTGTTGGTTTGTTGGTTTGTTGGCTTGTTGGCTTGTGTGCTTGTTGGTTTGTTCGTTTGTTGGCTTGTTGGTTTGTTGGCTTGTTAGTTTGTTGGTTTGCTGGTTTGTTGGTTTGTTGGTTTGTTGGTTTGTTGGCTTGTTGGCTTGTTGGCTTGTAGGTTTGTTGGTTGCTTGGTTTGTTAGCTTGTTGGTTTGTTGGTTTGTTGGCTTGTTAGTTTGTTGGTTTGTAGGTTTGTTGGTTTGTTGTCTTGTTGGCTTGTTGGTTTGTTGGTTTGTTGGTTTGTTGGTTTGTTGGTTTGTTGGCTTGTTGGCTTGTTGGTTTGTTGGTTTGTTGCCTTGTTGGCTTCTTGTTTTGTTGGTTTGTTCGTTTGTTGGTTTGTTGATTTGTTGGTTTGTTGGTTTGTTGGTTTGTTAGTTTGTTGGTTTGTTGGTTTGTTGGCTTGTTGGTTTGTTGGCCTGTTGGATTGTTGGCTTGTTGGTTTTTTGGTTTGTTCGTTTGTTGGTTTGTTGGCTTGTTGGCTTGTTGGTTTGTTGGTTTGTTGGCTTGTTGGTTTGTTGGTTTGTTGGTTTATTGGTCTGTTGGTTTGTTGGTTTTTTGGATTGTTCGTTTGTTGGTTTGTTGGTTTGTTGGTTTTTTTGTTTGTTGGTTTGTTGGTTTGTTGGTTTCTTGGTTTGTTGGTTTGTTGATTTGTTGGTTTGTTGGCTTGTTGGTTTGTTGGTTTGTTGGTTTGTTGGCTTGTTGGCTTCTTGGTTTGTTGGTTTGTTGGCTTGTTGGCTTGTTGGTTTGTTGATTTGTTGGTTTGTTGGTTTGTTGGCTTGTTGGTTTGTTGGTTTGTTGGCTTGTTGGTTTGTTGGTTTGTTGGTTTGTTGCCTTGTTGGCTTGTTGGTTTGTTGGTTTGTTGGCTTGTTGGTTTGTTGGTTTGTTGGCTTGTTGGCTTGTTGCTTTGTTGGTTTATTGGTTTGTTGGTTTGTTGGCTTGTTGGTTTGTTGGTTTGTTAGTTTGTTGGCTTGTTGGTTACTTGGTTTGTTGGTTTGTTGGTTTGTTGGCTTGTTGGTTTGTTGGCTTGTTGGTTTGTTGGTTTGTTGGTTTGTTGGCTTGTTGGCTTGCTGGTTTTTTGGTTTGTTAGTTTGTTGGCTTGTTGGTTTGTTGGTTTGTTGGCTTGTTGGTTTGTTGGTTTGGTGGTTTGTTGGTTTGTTGCCTTGTTGGCTTGTTGGTTTGTTGGTTTATTAGTTTGTTGGCTTGTTGGTTACTTGGTTTGTTTGTTTGTTGGTTTTTTGGTTTGTTGGTTTGTTGGCTTGCTGGCTTGTTGGTTTGTTGATTAGTTCGTTTGTTGGTTTGTTAGTTTGTTGGTTTGTTGGCTTGTTGGCTTGTTGGTTTGTTGGTTTGTTGGCTTGTTGGCTTGTTGGTTTGTTGGTTTGTTGGTTTGTTGGTTAATTGGTTTGTTGGTTTGTTGGCTTGTTGATTTGTTGGTTTTTTGGTTTGTTGGTTTGTTGGTTTGTTGGTTTGTTGGTTTATTTGTTTGTTGGTTTGTTGGTTTGTTGGTTTGTTGGTTTGTTGTCTTGTTGGTTTGTTGGTTTGTTGGTTTTTTGGTTTGTTGGTTTGTTGGTTTGTTGGTTGGTTGGTTTGTTGGTTTGTTGGTTTGTTGGGTTTTCGGTTTGTTCGTTTGTTGGCTTGTTGGTTTGTTGGTTTGTTGGTTTGTTGGTTTGTTGGTTTGTTGGTTTGTTGGTTTGTTGGTTTGTTGGTTTGTTGGTTTGTTGGTTTGTTGGTTTGTTGGTTTGTTGGTTTGTTGGTTTGTTGGTTTGTTGGTTTGTTGGTTTGGTGGTTTGTTATTTTGTTGGTTTGTTGGTTTATTTGTTTGTTGGTTTGTTGGTTTGTTTGTTTGTTGGTTTGTTGGTTTGTTCGTTTGTTGGTTTGTTGGTTACTTGGTTTGTTGGTTTGTTGGTTTGTTCGTTTGTTGGTTTGTTGGTTTCTTGGTTTGTTGGTTTGTTAGTTTATTTGTTTGTTGGTTTTTTGGTTTGTTGGTTTTTTGGTTTGTTGGTTTGTTGGTTTCTTGGTTTGTTGGTTTGTTGGCTTGTTGGCTTGTTGGTTTGTTGGTTTGTTGGTTTGTTGGCTTGTTGGTTACTTGGTTTGCTGGTTTGTTGGTTTGTTGGCTTGTTGGTTTGTTCGTTTGTTGGTTTGTTGGTTTGTTGGCTTGTGTGCTTGTTGGTTTGTTCGTTTGTTGGCTTGTTGGTTTGTTGGCTTGTTGGTTTGTTGGTTTGCTGGTTTGTTGGTTTGTTGGTTTGTTGGTTTGTTGGCTTGTTGGCTTGTTGGCTTGTAGGTTTGTTGGTTGCTTGGTTTGTTAGCTTGTTGGTTTGTTGGTTTGTTGGCTTGTTAGTTTGTTGGTTTGTAGGTTTGTTGGTTTGTTGTCTTGTTGGCTTGTTGGTTTGTTGGTTTGTTGGTTTGTTGGTTTGTTGGTTTGTTGGCTTGTTGGCTTGTTGGTTTGTTGGTTTGTTGCCTTGTTGGCTTCTTGTTTTGTTGGTTTGTTCGTTTGTTGGTTTGTTGATTTGTTGGTTTGTTGGTTTGTTGGTTTGTTAGTTTGTTGGTTTGTTGGTTTGTTGGCTTGTTGGTTTGTTGGCCTGTTGGATTGTTGGCTTGTTGGTTTTTTGGTTTGTTCGTTTGTTGGTTTGTTGGCTTGTTGGCTTGTTGGTTTGTTGGTTTGTTGGCTTGTTGGTTTGTTGGTTTGTTGGTTTATTGGTCTGTTGGTTTGTTGGTTTTTTGGATTGTTCGTTTGTTGGTTTGTTGGTTTGTTGGTTTTTTTGTTTGTTGGTTTGTTGGTTTGTTGGTTTCTTGGTTTGTTGGTTTGTTGCCTTGTTGGCTTGTTGGCTTGTTGGTTTGTTGGTTTGTTGGCTTGTTGGCTTGTTGCTTTGTTGGTTTATTGGTTTGTTGGTTTGTTGGCTTGTTGGTTTGTTGGTTTGTTAGTTTGTTGGCTTGTTGGTTACTTGGTTTGTTGGTTTGTTGGTTTGTTGGCTTGTTGGTTTGTTGGCTTGTTGGTTTGTTGGTTTGTTGGTTTGTTGGCTTGTTGGCTTGCTGGTTTTTTGGTTTGTTAGTTTGTTGGCTTGTTGGTTTGTTGGTTTGTTGGCTTGTTGGTTTGTTGGTTTGGTGGTTTGTTGGTTTGTTGCCTTGTTGGCTTGTTGGTTTGTTGGTTTATTAGTTTGTTGGCTTGTTGGTTACTTGGTTTGTTTGTTTGTTGGTTTTTTGGTTTGTTGGTTTGTTGGCTTGCTGGCTTGTTGGTTTGTTGATTAGTTCGTTTGTTGGTTTGTTAGTTTGTTGGTTTGTTGGCTTGTTGGCTTGTTGGTTTGTTGGTTTGTTGGCTTGTTGGTTTGTTGGTTTGTTGGTTTGTTGGTTAATTGGTTTGTTGGTTTGTTGGCTTGTTGATTTGTTGGTTTTTTGGTTTGTTGGTTTGTTGGTTTGTTGGTTTGTTGGTTTATTTGTTTGTTGGTTTGTTGGTTTGTTGGTTTGTTGGTTTGTTGTCTTGTTGGTTTGTTGGTTTGTTGGTTTTTTGGTTTGTTGGTTTGTTGGTTTGTTGGTTGGTTGGTTTGTTGGTTTGTTGGTTTGTTGGGTTTTCGGTTTGTTCGTTTGTTGGCTTGTTGGTTTGTTGGCTTGTTGGCTTGTTGGTTTGTTGGTTTGTTGGTTTGTTGGTTTGTTGGTTTGTTCGTTTATTGGTTTGTTTGTTTGTTGGTTTGTTCGTTTGTTGGTTCGTTGGTTACTTGGTTTGTTGGTTTGTTGGTTTGTTGGTTTGTTGGTTTGTTGGCTTGTTTGTTTGTTGGTTTGTTGGCTTGTTGGTTTGTTGGTTTGTTGGTTTGTTGGTTTGTTGGTTTGTTGGTTTGTTGGTTTTTTGGTTTGTTCGTTTGTTGGTTTGTTGGTTTGTTGGTTTCTTGGTTTGTTGGTTTGTTGATTTGTTGGTTTGTTGGCTTGTTGGTTTGCTGGTTTGTTGGTTTGTTGGTTTGTTGGCTTGTTGGCTTGTTGGTTTGTTGGTTTGTCGGCTTGTTGGCTTGTTGGTTTGTTGGTTTGTTGGTTTGTTGGTTTGTTGGTTTCTTGGTTTCTTGGTTTGTTGGTTTGTTGGTTTGTTGATTTGTTGGTTTGTTGGCTTGTTGGTTTGCTGGTTTGTTGGTTTGTTGGTTTGTTGGCTTGTTGGCTTGTTGGTTTGTTGGTTTGTCGGCTTGTTGGCTTGTTGGTTTGTTGGTTTGTTGGTTTGTTGGTTTGTTGGTTTGTTGGTTTGTTGGTTTGTTGGTTTGTTGGCTTGTTGGTTTGTTGGTTTGTTGGTTTGTTGGTATGTTCGTTTGTTGGTTTGTTGGTTTGTTGGTTTGTTGGCTTGTTGGTTTGTTGGTTTGTTGGTTTGTTGGTTTGTTGGTTTGTTGGTTTGTTGGTTTGTTGGTTTTTTGGTTTGTTCGGTTGTTGGTTTGTTGGTTTGTTGGTTTTTTGGTTTGTTGGTTTGTTGGTTTATCGGTTTCTTGGTTTGTTGGTTTGTTGATTTGTTGGTTTGTTGGCCTGTTGGTTTGTTGGTTTGTTGGTTTGGTGGCTTGTTGGCTTGTTGGTTTGTTGGTTTGTTGGCTTGTTGGCTTGTTGGTTTGTTGGTTTGTTGGTTTGTTGGTTTGTTGGTTTGTTGGTTTGTTGGTTTGTTGGTTTGTTGGCTTGTTGGTTTGTTGGCTTGTTGGTTTGTTGGTTTGTTGGTTTGTTGGCTTGTTGGCTTGCTGGTTTTTTGGTTTGTTAGTTTGTTGGCTTGTTGGTTTGTTGGTTTGTTGGCTTGTTGGTTTGTTGGTTTGGTGGTTTGTTGGTTTGTTGCCTTGTTGGCTTGTTGGTTTGTTGGTTTATTAGTTTGTTGGCTTGTTGGTTACTTGGTTTGTTTGTTTGTTGGTTTTTTGGTTTGTTGGTTTGTTGGCTTGCTGGCTTGTTGGTTTGTTGATTAGTTCGTTTGTTGGTTTGTTAGTTTGTTGGTTTGTTGGCTTGTTGGCTTGTTGGTTTGTTGGTTTGTTGGCTTGTTGGTTTGTTGGTTTGTTGGTTTGTTGGTTAATTGGTTTGTTGGTTTGTTGGCTTGTTGATTTGTTGGTTTTTTGGTTTGTTGGTTTGTTGGTTTGTTGGTTTGTTGGTTTATTTGTTTGTTGGTTTGTTGGTTTGTTGGTTTGTTGGTTTGTTGTCTTGTTGGTTTGTTGGTTTGTTGGTTTTTTGGTTTGTTGGTTTGTTGGTTTGTTGGTTGGTTGGTTTGTTGGTTTGTTGGTTTGTTGGGTTTTCGGTTTGTTCGTTTGTTGGCTTGTTGGTTTGTTGGCTTGTTGGCTTGTTGGTTTGTTGGTTTGTTGGTTTGTTGGTTTGTTGGTTTGTTGGTTTGTTCGTTTATTGGTTTGTTTGTTTGTTGGTTTGTTCGTTTGTTGGTTCGTTGGTTACTTGGTTTGTTGGTTTGTTGGTTTGTTGGTTTGTTGGCTTGTTGGTTTGTTGGTTTGTTGGCTTGTTGGTTTGTTGGTTTGTTGGTTTGTTGGTTTGTTGGTTTGTTGGTCTGTTGGTTTTTTGGTTTGTTCGTTTGTTGGTTTGTTGGTTTGTTGGTTTTTTGGTTTGTTGGTTTGTTGGTTTCTTGGTTTCTTGGTTTGTTGGTTTGTTGATTTGTTGGTTTGTTGGCTTGTTGGTTTGCTGGTTTGTTGGTTTGTTGGTTTGTTGGCTTGTTGGCTTGTTGGTTTGTTGGTTTGTCGGCTTGTTGGCTTGTTGGTTTGTTGGTTTGTTGGTTTGTTGGTTTGTTGGTTTGTTGGTTTGTTGGTTTGTTGGTTTGTTGGCTTGTTGGTTTGTTGGTTTGTTGGTTTGTTGGTATGTTCGTTTGTTGGTTTGTTGGTTTGTTGGTTTGTTGGCTTGTTGGTTTGTTGGTTTGTTGGTTTGTTGGTTTGTTGGTTTGTTGGTTTGTTGGTTTGTTGGTTTTTTGGTTTGTTCGGTTGTTGGTTTGTTGGTTTGTTGGTTTTTTGGTTTGTTGGTTTGTTGGTTTGTCGGTTTCTTGGTTTGTTGGTTTGTTGATTTGTTGGTTTGTTGGCTTGTTGGTTTGTTGGTTTGTTGGTTTGGTGGCTTGTTGGCTTGTTGGTTTGTTGGTTTGTTGGCTTGTTGGCTTGTTGGTTTGTTGGTTTGTTGGTTTGTTGGTTTGTTGGTTTGTTGGTTTGTTGGTTTGTTGGTTTGTTGGTTTGTTGGTTTGTTGGTTTGTTGGTTTGTTGGTTTGTTGGTTTGTTCGTTTGTTGGCTTGTTGGATTGTTGGCTTGTTGGTTTGTTGCCTTGTTGGCTTCTTGTTTTGTTGGTTTGTTCGTTTGTTGGTTTGTTGGTTTGTTGGTTTGTTGGTTTGTTGGTTTGTTGGTTTGTTGGTTTATTTGTTTGTTGGTTTGTTGGTTTGTTGGTTTGTTGGTTTGTTGTCTTGTTGGTTTGTTGGTTTGTTGGTTTTTTGGTTTGTTGGTTTGTTGGTTTGTTGGTTGGTTGGTTTGTTGGTTTGTTGGTTTGTTGGGTTTTCGGTTTGTTCGTTTGTTGGCTTGTTGGTTTGTTGGCTTGTTGGCTTGTTGGTTTGTTGGTTTGTTGGTTTGTTGGTTTGTTGGTTTGTTCGTTTATTGGTTTGTTTGTTTGTTGGTTTGTTCGTTTGTTGGTTCGTTGGTTACTTGGTTTGTTGGTTTGTTGGTTTGTTGGTTTGTTGGTTTGTTGGCTTGTTGGTTTGTTGGTTTGTTGGCTTGTTGGTTTGTTGGTTTGTTGGTTTGTTGGTTTGTTGGTTTGTTGGTTTGTTGGTTTTTTGGTTTGTTCGTTTGTTGGTTTGTTGGTTTGTTGGTTTTTTGGTTTGTTGGTTTGTTGGTTTCTTGGTTTCTTGGTTTGTTGGTTTGTTGATTTGTTGGTTTGTTGGCTTGTTGGTTTGCTGGTTTGTTGGTTTGTTGGTTTGTTGGCTTGTTGGCTTGTTGGTTTGTTGGTTTGTCGGCTTGTTGGCTTGTTGGTTTGTTGGTTTGTTGGTTTGTTGGTTTGTTGGTTTGTTGGTTTGTTGGTTTGTTGGTTTGTTGGCTTGTTGGTTTGTTGGTTTGTTGGTTTGTTGGTATGTTCGTTTGTTGGTTTGTTGGTTTGTTGGTTTGTTGGCTTGTTGGTTTGTTGGTTTGTTGGTTTGTTGGTTTGTTGGTTTGTTGGTTTGTTGGTTTGTTGGTTTTTTGGTTTGTTCGGTTGTTGGTTTGTTGGTTTGTTGGTTTTTTGGTTTGTTGGTTTGTTGGTTTGTCGGTTTCTTGGTTTGTTGGTTTGTTGATTTGTTGGTTTGTTGGCTTGTTGGTTTGTTGGTTTGTTGGTTTGGTGGCTTGTTGGCTTGTTGGTTTGTTGGTTTGTTGGCTTGTTGGCTTGTTGGTTTGTTGGTTTGTTGGTTTGTTGGTTTGTTGGTTTGTTGGTTTGTTGGTTTGTTGGTTTGTTGGTTTGTTGGTTTGTTGGTTTGTTGGTTTGTTGGTTTGTTGGTTTGTTCGTTTGTTGGCTTGTTGGATTGTTGGCTTGTTGGTTTGTTGCCTTGTTGGCTTCTTGTTTTGTTGGTTTGTTCGTTTGTTGGTTTGTTGGTTTGTTGGTTTGTTGGTTTGTTGGTTTGTTAGTTTGTTGGTTTGTTGGATTGTTGGCTTGTTGGCTTGTTGGTTTGTTGGCTTGTTGGCTTGTTGGCTTGTTGGTTTGTTGGTTTGTTTGTTTGTTGGTTTGTTGGCTTGTTGGTTTGTTGGTTTGTTGGCCTGTTGGTTTGTTGGTTTGTTGGTTTGTTGATTTGTTGGTTTGTTGGTTTGTTGGTTTGTTGGTTTCTTGGTTTGTTGGTTTGTTGATTTGTTGGTTTGTTGGCTTGTTGGTTTGTTGGTTTGTTGGTTTGTTGGCTTGTTGGCTTGTTGGTTTGTTGGTTTGTTGGCTTGTTGGCTTGTTGGTTTGTTGGTTTGTTGGCTTGTTGGCTTGTTGGTTTGTTGGTTTGTTGGTTTGTTGGTTTGTTGGTTTGTTCTTTTGTTGGCTTGTTGGCTTGTTGGCTTGTTGGTTTGTTGGTTTGTTGGTTTGTTGGCTTGTTGGCTTGTCGGTTTGTTGGTTTGTTGGTTTGTTGGTTTGTTGGTTTGTTGGTTTGTTGGTTTGTTGGTTTGTTGGTTTGTGGGTTTGTTGGTTTGTTGGCTTGTTGGTTTGTTGGTTTGTTGGTTTGTTGGTATGTTCGTTTGTTGGTTTGTTGGTTTGTTGGCTTGTTGGTTTGTTGGTTTGTTGGTTTGTTGGTTTGTTGGTTTGTTGGTTTGTTGGTTTTTTGGTTTGTTTGGTTGTTGGTTTGTTGGTTTGTTGGCTTGTTGGCTTGTTGGTTTGTTGGTTTGTTGGTTTGTTGGTTTGTTGGTTTGTTGGTTTGTTGGTTTGTTGGTTTGTTGGTTTGTTGGTATGTTCGTTTGTTGGTTTGTTGGTTTGTTGGCTTGTTGGTTTGTTGGTTTGTTGGTTTGTTGGTTTGTTGGTTTGTTGGTTTGTTGGTTTGTTGGTTTTTTGGTTTGTTCGGTTGTTGGTTTGTTGGTTTGTTGGTTTTTTGGTTTGTTGGTTTGTTGGTTTGTCGGTTTCTTGGTTTGTTGGTTTGTTGATTTATTGGTTTGTTGGCTTGTTGGTTTGTTGGTTTGTTGGTTTGGTGGCTTGTTGGCTTGTTGGTTTGTTGGTTTGTTGGCTTGTTGGCTTGTTGGTTTGTTGGTTTGTTGGTTTGTTGGTTTGTTCGTTTGTTGGTTTGTTGGTTTGTTGGTTTGTTGATTTGTTGGTTTGTTGGCTTGTTGGTTTTTTGGTTTGTTGGTTTGTTGGTTTCTTGGTTTGTTGGTTTGTTGATTTGTTGGTTTGTTGGCTTGTTGGTTTGTTGGTTTGTTGGTTTGTTGGCTTGTTGGCTTGTTGGTTTGTTGGTTTGTTGGCTTGTTGGCTTGTTGGTTTGTTGGTTTGTTGGTTTGTTGGTTTGTTGGTTTGTTGGTTTGTTGGCTTGTTGGTTTGTTGGTTTGTTGGCTTGTTGGTTTGTTGGTTTGTTGGTTTGTTGGTTTGTTGGTTTGTTGGCTTGTTGGCTTGTTGGTTTGTTGGTTTGTTGGCTTGTTGGTTTGTTGGTTTGTTGGTTTGTTGGTTAATTGGTTTGTTGGTTTGTTGGCTTGTTGATTTGTTGGTTTTTTGGTTTGTTGGTTTGTTGGTTTGTTGGTTTGTTGGTTTGTTGGTTTATTTGTTTGTTGGTTTGTTGGTTTGTTGGTTTGTTGGTTTGTTGTCTTGTTGGTTTGTTGGTTTGTTGGTTTTTTGGTTTGTTGGTTTGTTGGTTTGTTGGTTTGTTGGTTGGTTGGTTTGTTGGTTTGTTGGCTTGTTGGATTTTTGGTTTGTTCGTTTGTTGGCTTGTTGGTTTGTTGGCTTGTTGGCTTGTTGGTTTGTTGGTTTGTTGGTTTGTTGGTTTGTTGGTTTGTTCGTTTGTTCGTTTGTTGGTTTGTTTGTTTGTTGGTTTGTTCGTTTGTTGGTTCGTTGGTTACTTGGTTTGTTGGTTTGTTGGTTTGTTGGTTTGTTGGTTTGTTGGCTTGTTGGTTTGTTGGTTTATTGGCTTGTTGGTTTGTTGGTTTGTTGGTTTGTTGGTTTGTTGGTTTGTTGGTTTTTTGGTTTGTTCGTTTGTTGGTTGGTTGGTTTGTTGGTTTTTTGGTTTGTTGGTTTGTTGGTTTGTTGGTTTCTTGGTTTGTTGGTTTGTTGATTTGTTGGTTTGTTGGCTTGTTGGTTTGTTGGTTTGTTGGTTTGTTGGCTTGTTGGCTTGTTGGTTTGTTGGTTTGTTGGCTTGTTGGCTTGTTGGTTTGTTGGTTTGTTGGTTTGTTGGTTGGTTGGTTTGTTGGTTTGTTGGTTTGTTGGTTTGTTGGTTTGTTGGTTTGTTGGCTTGTTGGTTTGTTGGTTTGTTGGTTTGTTGGTATGTTCGTTTGTTGGTTTGTTGGTTTGTTGGCTTGTTGGTTTGTTGGTTTGTTGGTTTGTTGGTTTGTTGGTTTGTCGGTTTGTTGGTTTTTTGGTTTGTTCGGTTGTTGGTTTGTTGGTTTGTTGGTTTTTTGGTTTGTTCGTTTGTTGGCTTGTTGGATTGTTGGCTTGTTGGTTTGTTGCCTTGTTGGCTTCTTGTTTTGTTGGTTTGTTCGTTTGTTGGTTTGTTGGTTTGTTGGTTTGTTGGTTTGTTGGTTTGTTGGTTTGTTAGTTTGTTGGTTTGTTGGATTGTTGGCTTGTTGGCTTGTTGGTTTGTTGGCTTGTTGGTTTGTTGGTTTCTTGGTTTGTTGGTTTGTTGATTTGTTGGTTTGTTGGCTTGTTGGTTTGTTGGTTTTTTGGTTTGTTGGCTTGTTAGCTTGTTGGTTTGTTGGTTTGTTGGCTTGTTGGCTTGTTGGTTTGTTGGTTTGTTGGTTTGTTGGTTTGTTGGTTTGTTGGTTTGTTGGTTTGTTGGCTTGTTGGTTTGTTGGTTTGTTGGTTTGTTGGCTTGTTGGTTTGTTGGTTTGTTGGTTTGTTGGTTTGTTGGTTTGTTGGTTTGTTGGCTTGTTGGCTTGTTGGTTTGTTGGTTTGTTGGCTTGTTGGTTTGTTGGTTTGTTGGTTTGTTGGCTTGTTGGTTTATTGGTTTATTGGTTTTTTGGCTTGTTGATTTGTTGGTTTTTTGGTTTGTTGGTTTGTTGGTTTGTTGGTTTGTTGGTTTGTTGGTTTGTTGGTTTGTTGGTTTAATTGTTTGTTGGTTTGTTGGTTTGTTGGTTTGTTGTCTTGTTGGTTTGTTGGTTTGTTGGTTTTTTGGTTTGTTGGTTTGTTGGTTTGTTGGTTTGTTGGTTGGTTGGTTTGTTGGTTTGTTGGTTTGTTGGTTTGTTGGGTTTTTGGTTTGTTCGTTTGTTGGCTTGTTGGTTAGTTGGCTTGTTGGCTTGTTGGTTTGTTGGTTTGTTGGTTTGTTGGTTTGTTGGTTTGTTCGTTTGTTGGTTTGTTTGTTTGTTGGTTTGTTCGTTTGTTGGTTCGTTGGTTACTTGGTTTGTTGGTTTGTTGGTTTGTTGGTTTGTTGGTTTGTTGGTTTGTTGGTTTGTTGGCTTGTTGGTTTGTTGGTTTGTTGGCTTGTTGGTTTGTTGGTTTGTTGGTTTGTTGGTTTGTTGGTTTGTTGGTTTTTTGGTTTGTTCGTTTGTTGGTTTGTTGGTTTGTTGGTTTTTTGGTTTGTTGGTTTGTTGGTTCGTTGGTTTCTTGGTTTGTTGGTTTGTTGATTTGTTGGTTTGTTGGCTTGTTGGTTTGTTGGTTTGTTGGTTTGTTGGTTTGTTGGCTTGTTGGATTGTTGGTTTGTTGGCTTGTTGGCTTGTTGGTTTGTTGGTTTGTTGGTTTGTTGGTTTGTTGGTTTGTTGGTTTGTTGGTTTGTTGGTTTGTTGGTTTGTTGGTTTGTTGGCTTGTTGGTTTGTTGGTTTGTTGGTTTGTTGGTATGTTCGTTTGTTGGTTTGTTGGCTTGTTGGTTTGTTGGTTTGTTGGTTTGTTGGTTTGTTGGTTTGTTGGTTTGTTGGTTTTTTGGTTTGTTCGGTTGTTGGTTTGTTGGTTTGTTGGTGTTTTGGTTTGTTCGTTTGTTGGCTTGTTGGATTGTTGGCTTGTTGGTTTGTTGCCTTGTTGGCTTCTTGTTTTGTTGGTTTGTTCGTTTGTTGGTTTGTTGGTTTGTTGGTTTGTTGGTTTGTTGGTTTGTTGGTTTGTTGGTTTGTTGGTTTGTTAGTTTGTTGGTTTGTTGGATTGTTGGCTTGTTGGCTTGTTGGTTTGTTGGCTTGTTGGCTTGTTGGCTTGTTGGTTTGTTGGTTTGTTTGTTTGTTGGTTTGTTGGCTTGTTGGTTTGTTGGTTTGTTGGCTTGTTGGTTTGTTGGTTTGTTGGTTTGTTGATTTGTTGGTTTGTTGGTTTGTTGGTTTGTTGATTTTTTGGTTTGTTCGTTTGTTGGTTTGTTGGTTTGTTGGTTTTTTGGTTTGTTGGTTTGTTGGTTTGTTGGTTTCTTGGTTTGTTGGTTTGTTGATTTGTTGGTTTTTTGGCTTGTTGGTTTGTTGGTTTGTTGGTTTGTTGGCTTGTTGGCTTGTTGGTTTGTTGGTTTGTTGGCTTGTTGGCTTGTTGGTTTGTTGGTTTGTTGGTTTGTTGGTTTGTTGGTTTGTTGGTTCGTTGGTTTGTTGGTTTGTTGGTTTGTTGGTTTGTTGGTTTGTTGGTTTGTTGGTTTGTTGGTTTGTTGGTTTGTTGGTTTGTTGGTTTGTTCTTTTGTTGGCTTGTTGGCTTGTTGGCTTGTTGGTTTGTTGGTTTGTTGGTTTGTCGGCTTGTTGGCTTGTTGGTTTATTGGTTTGTTGGTTTGTTGGTTTGTTGGTTTGTTGGTTTGTTGGTTTGTTGGTTTGTTGGCTTGTTGGTTTGTTGGTTTGTTGGTTTGTTGGTTTGTTGGTTTGTTGGTATGTTCGTTTGTTGGTTTGTTGGTTTGTTGGCTTGTTGGTTTGTTGGTTTGTTGGTTTGTTGGTTTGTTGGTTTGTTGGTTTGTTGGTTTGTTGGTTTGTTGGCTTGTTGGTTTGTTGGTTTGTTGGTTTGTTGGTATGTTCGTTTGTTGGTTTGTTGGTTTGTTGGCTTGTTGGTTTGTTGGTTTGTTGGTTTGTTGGTTTGTTCGTTTGTTAATTTGTTGGTTTTTTGGTTTGTTCGATTGTTGGTTTGTTGGTTTTTTTGTTTGTTGGTTTGTTGGTTTGTCGGTTTCTTGGTTTGTTGGTTTGTTGATTTGTTGGTTTGTTGGCTTGTTGGTTTGTTGGTTTGTTGGTTTGGTGGCTTGTTGGCTTGTTGGTTTGTTGGTTTGTTGGCTTGTTGGTTTGTTGGTTTGTTGGTTCGTTGGTTTGTTGGTTTGTTGGTTTGTTGGTTTGTTGGTTTCTTGGTTTGTTGGTTTGTTGATTTGTTGGTTTGTTGGCTTGTTGGTTTTTTGGTTTGTTGGTTTGTTGGTTTGTTGGTTTGTTGGTTTGTTGATTTGTTGGTTTGTTGGCTTGTTGGTTTGTTGGTTTGTTGGTTTGTTGGCTTGTTGGCTTGTTGGTTTGTTGGTTTGTTGGCTTGTTGGCTTGTTGGTTTGTTGGTTTGTTGGTTTGTTGGTTTGTTGGTTTGTTGGTTTGTTGGTTTGTGGGCTTGTTGGTTTGTTGGTTTGTTGGCTTGTTGGTTTGTTGGTTTGTTGGTTTGTTGGTTTGTTGGTTTGTTGGCTTGTTGGCTTGTGGTTTGTTGGTTTGTTGGCTTGTTGGTTTGTTGGTTTGTTGGTTTGTTGGTTAATTGGTTTGTTGGTTTGTTGGCTTGTTGATTTGTTGGTTTTTTGGTTTGTTGGTTTGTTGGTTTGTTGGTTTGTTGGTTTGTTGGTTTATTTGTTTGTTGGTTTATTGGTTTGTTGGTTTGTTGGTTTGTTGTCTTGTTGGTTTGTTGGTTTGTTGGTTTTTTGGTTTGTTGGTTTGTTGGTTTGTTGGTTTGTTAGATGGTTGGTTTGTTGGTTTGTTGGTTTGTTGGTTTGTTGGGTTTTTGGTTTGTTCGTTTGTTGGCTTGTTGGTTTGTGGGCTTGTTGGCTTGTTGGTTTGTTGGTTTGTTGGTTTGTTGGTTTGTTGGTTTGTTCGTTTGTTGGTTTGTTTGTTTGTTGGTTTGTTCGTTTGTTGGTTCGTTGGTTACTTGGTTTGTTGGTTTGTTGGTTTGTTGGTTTGTTGGCTTGTTGGTTTGTTGGTTTGTTGGCTTGTTGGTTTGTTGGTTTGTTGGTTTGTTGGTTTGTTGGTTTTTTGGTTTGTTCGTTTGTTGGTTTGTTGGTTTGTTGGTTTTTTGGTTTGTTGGTTTGTTGGTTTGTTGGTTTGTTGGTTTCTTGGTTTGTTGGTTTGTTGATTTGTTGGTTTGTTGGCATGTTGGTTTGTTGGTTTGTTGGTTTGTTGGTTTGTTGGTTTGTTGGCTTGTTGGCTTGTTGGTTTGTTGGTTTGTTGGCTTGTTGGCTTGTTGGTTTGTTGGTTTGTTGGTTTGTTGGTTTGTTGGTTTGTTGGTTTGTTGGTTTGTTGGTTTGTTGGCTTGTTGGTTTGTTGGTTTGTTGGTTTGTTGGTATGTTCGTTTGTTGGTTTGTTGGTTTGTTGGCTTGTTGGTTTGTTAGTTTGTTGGTTTGTTGGTTTGTTGGTTTGTTGGTTTGTTGGTTTGTTGGTTTGTTGGTTTGTTGGTTTTTTGGTTGGTTCGGTTGTTGGTTTGTTGGTTTGTTGGTTTTTTGGTTTGTTGGTTTGTTGGTTTGTCGGTTTCTTGGTTTGTTGGTTTGTTGATTTGTTGGTTTGTTGGCTTGTTGGTTTGTTGGTTTGTTGGTTTGGTGGCTTGTTGGCTTGTTGGTTTGTTGGTTTGTTGGCTTGTTGGCTTGTTGGTTTGTTGGTTTGTTGGTTTGTTGGTTTGTTGGTTTGTTGGTTTGTTGGTTTTTTGGTTTGTTGGTTTGTTGGTTTGTTGGTTTGTTGGTTTGTTGGTTTGTTGGTTTGTTGGTTTGTTGGTTTGTTGGTTTGTTGGTTTGTTGGTTTGTTGATTGGTTCTTTTGTTGGCTTGTTGGATTGTTGGCTTGTTGGTTTGTTGCCTTGTTGGCTTCTTGTTTTGTTGGTTTGTTCGTTTGTTGGTTTGTTGGTTTGTTGGTTTGTTGGTTTGTTAGTTTGTTGGTTTGTTGGATTGTTGGCTTGTTGGCTTGTTGGTTTGTTGGCTTGTTGGCTTGTTGGCTTGTTGGTTTGTTGGTTTGTTCGTTTGTTGGTTTGTTGGCTTGTTGGTTTGTTGGTTTGTTGGCTTGTTGGTTTGTTGGTTTGTTGGTTGTTGATTTGTTGGTTTGTTGGTTTGTTGGTTTGTTGATTTTTTGGTTTGTTCGTTTGTTGGTTTGTTGGTTTGTTGGTTTTTTGGTTTGTTGGTTTGTTGGTTTGTTGGTTTCTTGGTTTGTTGGTTTGTTGATTTGTTGGTTTGTTGGCTTGTTGGTTTGTTGGTTTGTTGGTTTCTTGGTTTGTTGGTTTGTTGATTTGTTGGTTTGTTGGCTTGTTGGTTTGTTGGTTTGTTGGTTTGTTGGTTTGTTGATTTGTTGGTTTGTTGGTTTGTTGGTTTGTTCTTTTGTTGGCTTGTTGGCTTGTTGGCTTGTTGGTTTGTTGGTTTGTTGGCTTGTTGGCTTGTTGGTTTGTTGGTTTGTTGGTTTGTTGGTTTGTTGGTTTGTTGGTTTGTTGGTTTGTTGGTTTGTTGGTTTGTTGGTTTGTTGGTTTGTTGGTTTGTTGGTTTGTTGGTATATTCGTTTGTTCGTTTGTTGGTTTGTTGGCTTGTTGGTTTGTTGGTTTGTTGGTTTGTTGGTTTGTTGGTTTGTTGGTTTGTTGGTTTTTTGGTTTGTTCGGTTGTTGGTTTGTTGGTTTGTTGGCTTGTTGGCTTGTTGGTTTGTTGGTTTGTTGGTTTGTTGGTTAGTTGGTTTGTTGGTTTGTTGGTTTGTTGGTTTGTTGTTTTGTTGGCTTTTTGGTTTGTTGGTTTGTTGGTTTGTTGGTTTGTTGGTATGTTCGTTTGTTGGTTTGTTGGTTTGTTGGCTTGTTGTTTTGTTGGTTTGTTGGTTTGTTGGTTTGTTGGTTTGTTGTTTTGTTGGTTTTTTGGTTTGTTCGGTTGTTGGTTTGTTGGTTTGTTGGTTTTTTGGTTTGTTGGTTTGTTGGTTTGTCGGTTTCTTGGTTTGTTGGTTTGTTGATTTGTTGGTTTGTTGGCTTGTTGGTTTGTTGGTTTTTTGGTTTGGTGGCTTGTCGGCTTGTTGGTTTGTTGGTTTGTTGGCTTGTTGGCTTGTTGGTTTGTTGGTTTGTTGGTTTTTTTTGGTTGGTTGGTTTGTTGGTTTGTTGGTTTGTTGGTTTGTTGGTTTGTTGGTTTGTTGGTTTGTTCTTTTGTTGGCTTGTTGGTTTGTTGGCTTGTTAGCTTGTTGGTTTGTTGGTTTGTTGGTTTGTTCGTTTGTTGGTTTGTTTGTTTGTTGGTTTGTTCGTTTGTTGGTTTGTTGGTTACTTGGTTTGTTGGTTTGTTGGTTTGTTCGTTTGTTGGCTTGTTGGATTGTTGGCTTGTTGGTTTGTTGCCTTGTTGGTTTGTTGGTTTGTTCGTTTGTTGGCTTGTTGGTTTGTTGGCTTGTTAGCTTGTTGGTTTGTTGGTTTGTTGGTTTGTTCGTTTGTTGGTTTGTTTGTTTGTTGGTTTGTTCGTTTGTTGGTTTGTTGGTTACTTGGTTTGTTGGTTTGTTGGTTTTTTTGGTTTGTTGGTTTGTTGGCTTATTGGTTTGTTGGTTTGTTGGTTTTTTGGTTTGTTGGTTTGTTGGTTTGTTGGTTTGTTGGTTTGTAGGGTTGTTGGTTTGTTGGTTTGTTGGTTTATTTGTTTGTTGGATTGTTGGTTTGTTGGTTTGTTGGTTTGTTGGTTTGTTGGCTGTTTGGCTTGTTGGTTTGTTGGTTTGTTGGTATGTTGGTTTGTTGGTTTGTTGGTTTGTTGGTTTGTTGGTTTGTTGGTTTGTTGGTTTGGTGGTTTGTTAGTTTGTTAGTTTGTTGGTTTATTTGTTTGTTGGTTTGTTGGTTTGTTGGTTTGTTTGTTTGTTGGTTTGTTGGTTTGTTCGTTTGTTGGTTTGTTGGTTACTTGGTTTGTTGGTTTGTTCGTTTGTTGGTTTGTTGGTTTCTTGGTTTGTTGGTTTGTTGGTTTATTTGTTTGTTGGTTTTTTGGTTTGTTGGTTTTTTGGTTTGTTGGTTTGTTGGCTTGTTGGTTTGTTGGTTTGTTGGTTTGTTGATTTGTTGGTTTGTTGGTTTGTTGGCTTGTTGGCTTGTTGGCTTGTTGGTTTGTTGGTTTGTTGGTTTGTTGGCTTGTTGGTTTGTTGGTTTGTTGGCTTGTTGGTTTGTTGGTTTGTGGGTTTGTTGGTTTGTTGGTTTGTTGGTTTTTTGGTTTGTTCGTTTGTTGGTTTGTTGGTTTGTTGGTTTTTTGGTTTGTTGGTTTGTTGGTTTGTTCGTTTGTTGGCTTGTTGGTTTGTTGGCTTGTTGGTTTGTTGCTTTGCTGGTTTGTTGGTTTGTTGGTTTGTTGGTTTGTTGGCTTGTTGGCTTGTTGGCTTGTAGGTTTGTTGGTTACTTGGTTTGTTGGCTTGTTGGTTTGTTGGTTTGTTGGTTTGTTGGTTTGTTGGTTTGTAGGTTTGTTGGTTTGTTGTCTTGTTGGCTTGTTGGTTTGTTGGTTTGTTGGTTTGTTGGTTTCTTGGTTTCTTGGTTTGTTGGTTTGTTGATTTGTTGGTTTGTTGGCTTGTTGGTTTGTTGGTTTGTTGGTTTGTTGGCTTGTTGGCTTGTTGGTTTGTTGGTTTGTTGGCTTGTTGGCTTGTTGGTTTGTTGGCTTGTTGGTTTGTTGGTTTGTTGGTTTGTTGGCTTGTTGCTTTGTTGGTTTGCTGGTTTGTTGGCTTGTTGGCTTGTTGGTTTGTTGGTTTGTTAGTTTGTTGGCTTGTTGGTTACTTGGTTTGTTGGGTTGTTGGTTTGTTGGTTTGTTGGTTTGTTGGCTTGTTGGCTTGTTGGTTTGTTGGTTTGTTGGTTTGTTGGCTTGTTGGTTTGTTGGTTTGTTGGCTTGTTGGCTTGTAGGTTTGGTGGTTTGTTGGTTTGTTGCCTTGTTGGCTTGTTGGTTTGTTGGTTTATTAGCTTGTTGGCTTGTTGGTAACTTGGTTTGTTTGTTTGTTGGTTTTTTGGTTTGTTGGTTTGTTGGCTTGCTGGCTTTTTGGTTTGTTGGTTAGATCGTTTGTTGGTTTTTTAGTTTGTTGGTTTGTTGCCTTGTTGGTTTGTGGGTTTGTTGGTTTGTTGGTTTGTTGGTTTTTTGGTTTGTTCGTTTGTTGGTTTGTTGGTTTGTTGGTTTTTTGGTTTGTTGGTTTGTTGGTTTGTTCGTTTGTTGGCTTGTTGGTTTGTTGGCTTGTTGGTTTGTTGGTTTGCTGGTTTGTTGGTTTGTTGGTTTGTTGGTTTGTTGGCTTGTTGGCTTGTTGGCTTGTAGGTTTGTTGGTTACTTGGTTTGTTGGCTTGTTGGTTTGTTGGTTTGTTGGTTTGTTGGTTTGTTGGTTTGTAGGTTTGTTGGTTTGTTGTCTTGTTGGCTTGTTGGTTTGTTGGTTTGTTGGTTTGTTGGTTTGTTGGCTTGGTGGTTTGTTGGTTTGTTGGTTTGTTGCCTTGTTGGCTTCTTGTTTTGTTGGTTTGTTCGTTTGTTGGTTTGTTGGTTTGTTGGTTTGTTGGTTTGTTAGTTTGTTGGTTTGTTGGTTTGTTGGTTTGTTAGTTTGTTGGTTTGTTGGTTTGTTGGTTTCTTGGTTTGTTGGTTTGTTGATTTGTTGGTTTGTTGGCTTGTTGGCTTGTTGGCTTGTTGGTTTGTTGGTTTGTTCGTTTGTTGGTTTGTTGGCTTGTTGGTTTGTTGGTTTGTTGGCTTGTTGGTTTGTTGGTTTGTTGGTTGTTGATTTGTTGGTTTGTTGGTTTGTTGGTTTGTTGATTTTTTGGTTTGTTCGTTTGTTGGTTTGTTGGTTTGTTGGTTTTTTGGTTTGTTGGTTTGTTGGTTTGTTGGTTTCTTGGTTTGTTGGTTTGTTGATTTGTTGGTTTGTTGGCTTGTTGGTTTGTTGGTTTGTTGGTTTCTTGGTTTGTTGGTTTGTTGATTTGTTGGTTTGTTGGCTTGTTGGTTTGTTGGTTTGATGGTTTGTTGGTTTGTTGATTTGTTGGTTTGTTGGTTTGTTGGTTTGTTCTTTTGTTGGCTTGTTGGCTTGTTGGCTTGTTGGTTTGTTGGTTTGTTGGCTTGTTGGCTTGTTGGTTTGTTGGTTTGTTGGTTTGTTGGTTTGTTGGTTTGTTGGTTTGTTGGTTTGTTGGTTTGTTGGTTTGTTGGTTTGTTGGTTTGTTGGTTTGTTGGTATATTCGTTTGTTCGTTTGTTGGTTTGTTGGCTTGTTGGTTTGTTGGTTTGTTGGTTTGTTGGTTTGTTGGTTTGTTGGTTTGTTGGTTTTTTGGTTTGTTCGGTTGTTGGTTTGTTGGTTTGTTGGCTTGTTGGCTTGTTGGTTTGTTGGTTTGTTGGTTTGTTGGTTAGTTGGTTTGTTGGTTTGTTGGTTTGTTGGTTTGTTGTTTTGTTGGCTTGTTGGTTTGTTGGTTTGTTGGTTTGTTGGTATGTTCGTTTGTTGGTTTGTTGGTTTGTTGGCTTGTTGTTTTGTTGGTTTGTTGGTTTGTTGGTTTGTTGGTTTGTTGTTTTGTTGGTTTTTTGGTTTGTTCGGTTGTTGGTTTGTTGGTTTGTTGGTTTTTTGGTTTGTTGGTTTGTTGGTTTGTCGGTTTCTTGGTTTGTTGGTTTGTTGATTTGTTGGTTTGTTGGCTTGTTGGTTTGTTGGTTTTTTGGTTTGGTGGCTTGTCGGCTTGTTGGTTTGTTGGTTTGTTGGCTTGTTGGCTTGTTGGTTTGTTGGTTTGTTGGTTTTTTTTGGTTGGTTGGTTTGTTGGTTTGTTGGTTTGTTGGTTTGTTGGTTTGTTGGTTTGTTGGTTTGTTCTTTTGTTGGCTTGTTGGTTTGTTGGCTTGTTAGCTTGTTGGTTTGTTGGTTTGTTGGTTTGTTCGTTTGTTGGTTTGTTTGTTTGTTGGTTTGTTCGTTTGTTGGTTTGTTGGTTACTTGGTTTGTTGGTTTGTTGGTTTGTTCGTTTGTTGGCTTGTTGGATTGTTGGCTTGTTGGTTTGTTGCCTTGTTGGTTTGTTGGTTTGTTCGTTTGTTGGCTTGTTGGTTTGTTGGCTTGTTAGCTTGTTGGTTTGTTGGTTTGTTGGTTTGTTCGTTTGTTGGTTTGTTTGTTTGTTGGTTTGTTCGTTTGTTGGTTTGTTGGTTACTTGGTTTGTTGGTTTGTTGGTTTTTTTGGTTTGTTGGTTTGTTGGCTTATTGGTTTGTTGGTTTGTTGGTTTTTTGGTTTGTTGGTTTGTTGGTTTGTTGGTTTGTTGGTTTGTAGGGTTGTTGGTTTGTTGGTTTGTTGGTTTATTTGTTTGTTGGATTGTTGGTTTGTTGGTTTGTTGGTTTGTTGGTTTGTTGGCTGTTTGGCTTGTTGGTTTGTTGGTTTGTTGGTATGTTGGTTTGTTGGTTTGTTGGTTTGTTGGTTTGTTGGTTTGTTGGTTTGTTGGTTTGGTGGTTTGTTAGTTTGTTAGTTTGTTGGTTTATTTGTTTGTTGGTTTGTTGGTTTGTTGGTTTGTTTGTTTGTTGGTTTGTTGGTTTGTTCGTTTGTTGGTTTGTTGGTTACTTGGTTTGTTGGTTTGTTGGTTTGTTCGTTTGTTGGTTTGTTGGTTTCTTGGTTTGTTGGTTTGTTGGTTTATTTGTTTGTTGGTTTTTTGGTTTGTTGGTTTTTTGGTTTGTTGGTTTGTTGGCTTGTTGGTTTGTTGGTTTGTTGGTTTGTTGATTTGTTGGTTTGTTGGTTTGTTGGCTTGTTGGCTTGTTGGCTTGTTGGTTTGTTGGTTTGTTGGTTTGTTGGCTTGTTGGTTTGTTGGTTTGTTGGCTTGTTGGTTTGTTGGTTTGTGGGTTTGTTGGTTTGTTGGTTTGTTGGTTTTTTGGTTTGTTCGTTTGTTGGTTTGTTGGTTTGTTGGTTTTTTGGTTTGTTGGTTTGTTGGTTTGTTCGTTTGTTGGCTTGTTGGTTTGTTGGCTTGTTGGTTTGTTGGTTTGCTGGTTTGTTGGTTTGTTGGTTTGTTGGTTTGTTGGCTTGTTGGCTTGTTGGCTTGTAGGTTTGTTGGTTACTTGGTTTGTTGGCTTGTTGGTTTGTTGGTTTGTTGGTTTGTTGGTTTGTTGGTTTGTAGGTTTGTTGGTTTGTTGTCTTGTTGGCTTGTTGGTTTGTTGGTTTGTTGGTTTGTTGGTTTGTTGGCTTGGTGGTTTGTTGGTTTGTTGGTTTGTTGCCTTGTTGGCTTCTTGTTTTGTTGGTTTGTTCGTTTGTTGGTTTGTTGGTTTGTTGGTTTGTTGGTTTGTTAGTTTGTTGGTTTGTTGGTTTGTTGGTTTGTTAGTTTGTTGGTTTGTTGGTTTGTTGGTTTCTTGGTTTCTTGGTTTGTTGGTTTGTTGATTTGTTGGTTTGTTGGCTTGTTGGTTTGTTGGTTTGTTGGTTTGTTGGCTTGTTGGCTTGTTGGTTTGTTGGTTTGTTGGCTTGTTGGCTTGTTGGTTTGTTGGCTTGTTGGTTTGTTGGTTTGTTGGTTTGTTGGCTTGTTGCTTTGTTGGTTTGCTGGTTTGTTGGCTTGTTGGCTTGTTGGTTTGTTGGTTTGTTAGTTTGTTGGCTTGTTGGTTACTTGGTTTGTTGGGTTGTTGGTTTGTTGGTTTGTTGGTTTGTTGGCTTGTTGGCTTGTTGGTTTGTTGGTTTGTTGGTTTGTTGGCTTGTTGGTTTGTTGGTTTGTTGGCTTGTTGGCTTGTAGGTTTGGTGGTTTGTTGGTTTGTTGCCTTGTTGGCTTGTTGGTTTGTTGGTTTATTAGCTTGTTGGCTTGTTGGTAACTTGGTTTGTTTGTTTGTTGGTTTTTTGGTTTGTTGGTTTGTTGGCTTGCTGGCTTTTTGGTTTGTTGGTTAGATCGTTTGTTGGTTTTTTAGTTTGTTGGTTTGTTGCCTTGTTGGTTTGTGGGTTTGTTGGTTTGTTGGTTTGTTGGTTTTTTGGTTTGTTCGTTTGTTGGTTTGTTGGTTTGTTGGTTTTTTGGTTTGTTGGTTTGTTGGTTTGTTCGTTTGTTGGCTTGTTGGTTTGTTGGCTTGTTGGTTTGTTGGTTTGCTGGTTTGTTGGTTTGTTGGTTTGTTGGTTTGTTGGCTTGTTGGCTTGTTGGCTTGTAGGTTTGTTGGTTACTTGGTTTGTTGGCTTGTTGGTTTGTTGGTTTGTTGGTTTGTTGGTTTGTTGGTTTGTAGGTTTGTTGGTTTGTTGTCTTGTTGGCTTGTTGGTTTGTTGGTTTGTTGGTTTGTTGGTTTGTTGGCTTGGTGGTTTGTTGGTTTGTTGGTTTGTTGCCTTGTTGGCTTCTTGTTTTGTTGGTTTGTTCGTTTGTTGGTTTGTTGGTTTGTTGGTTTGTTGGTTTGTTAGTTTGTTGGTTTGTTGGTTTGTTGGTTTGTTAGTTTGTTGGTTTGTTGGTTTCTTGGTTTCTTGGTTTGTTGGTTTGTTGATTTGTTGGTTTGTTGGCTTGTTGGTTTGTTGGTTTGTTGGTTTGTTGTTTTGTTGGCTTGTTGGTTTGTTGGTTTGTTGGCTTGTTGTCTTGTTGGTTTGTTGGCTTGTTGGTTTGTTGGTTTGTTGGTTTGTTGGCTTGTTGCTTTGTTTGTTTGCTGGTTTGTTGGCTTGTTGGCTTGTTGGTTTGTTGGTTTGTTAGTTTGTTGGCTTGTTGGTTACTTGGTTTGTTGGGTTGTTGGTTTTTTGGTTTGTTGGTTTGTTGGCTTGTTGGCTTGTTGGTTTGTTGGTTTGTTGGTTTGTTGGCTTGTTGGCTTGTTGGTTTGTTTTTTTGTTGGCTTGTTGGCTTGTAGGTTTGGTGGTTTGTTGGTTTGTTGCCTTGTTGGCTTGTTGGTTTGTTGGTTTATTAGCTTGTTGGCTTGTTGGTAACTTGGTTTGTTTGTTTGTTGGTTTTTTGGTTTGTTGGTTTGTTGGCTTGCTGGCTTGTTGGTTTGTTGGTTAGATCGTTTATTGGTTTGTTGGTTTGTTGGCTTGCTGGCTTGTTGGTTTGTTGATTAGTTCGTTTGTTGGTTTGTTAGTTTGTTGGTTTGTTGGCTTGTTGGCTTGTTGGTTTGTTGGTTTGTTGGCTTGTTGGTTTGTTGGTTTGTTGGTTTGTTGGTTAATTGGTTTGTTGGTTTGTTGGCTTGTTGATTTGTTGGTTTTTTGGTTTGTTGGTTTGTTGGTTTGTTGGTTTGTTGGTTTATTTGTTTGTTGGTTTGTTGGTTTGTTGGTTTGTTGGTTTGTTGTCTTGTTGTCTTGTTGGTTTGTTGGTTTGTTGGTTTTTTGGTTTGCAGGTTTGTTGGTTTGTTGGTTTGTTGGTTGGTTGGTTTGTTGGTTTGTTGGTTTGTTGGGTTTTTGGTTTGTTCGTTTGTTGGCTTGTTGGTTTGTTGGCTTGTTGGCTTGTTGGTTTGTTGGTTTGTTGGTTTGTTGGTTTGTTGGTTTGTTCGTTTGTTGGTTTGTTTGTTTGTTGGTTTGTTCGTTTGTTGGTTCGTTGGTTACTTGGTTTGTTGGTTTGTTGGTTTGTTGGTTTGTTGGTTTGTTGGCTTGTTGGTTTGTTGGTTTGTTGGCTTGTTGGTTTGTTGGTTTGTTGGTTTGTTGGTTTGTTGGTTTGTTGGTTTGTTGGTTTTTTGGTTTGTTCGTTTGTTGGTTTGTTGGTTTGTTGGTTTTTTGGTTTGTTGGTTTGTTGGTTTGTTAGTTTCTTGGTTTGTTGGTTTGTTGATTTGTTGGTTTGTTGGCTTGTTGGTTTGTTGGTTTGTTGGTTTGTTGGTTTGTTGGCTTGTTGGCTTGTTGGTTTGTTGGTTTGTTGGCTTGTTGGCTTGTTGGTTTGTTGGTTTGTTGGTTTGTTGGTTTGTTGGTTTGTTGGATTGTTGGGTTGTTGGCTTGTTGGCTTGTTGGTTTGTTGGTTTGTTGGTTTGTTGGTATGTTCGTTTGTTGGTTTGTTGGTTTGTTGGCTTGTTGGTTTGTTGGTTTGTTGGTTTGTTGGTTTGTTGGTTTGTTGGTTTTTTGGTTTGTTCGGTTGTTGGTTTGTTGGTTTGTTGGTTTTTTGGTTTGTTGGTTTGTTGGTTTGTCGGTTTCTTGGTTTGTTGGTTTGTTGATTTGTTGGTTTGTTGGCTTGTTGGTTTGTTGGTTTGTTGGTTTGGTGGCTTGTTGGCTTGTTGGTTTGTTGGTTTGTTGGCTTGTTGGCTTGTTGGTTTGTTGGTTTGTTGGTTTGTTGGTTTGTTGGTTTGTTGGTTTGTTGGTTTGTTGGTTTGTTGGTTTGTTGGTTTGTTGGTTTGTTGGTTTGTTGGTTTGTTGGTTTGTTCGTTTGTTGGCTTGTTGGATTGTTGGCTTGTTGGTTTGTTGCCTTGTTGGCTTCTTGTTTTGTTGGTTTGTTCGTTTGTTGGTTTGTTGGTTTGTTGGTTTGTTGGTTTGTTAGTTTGTTGGTTTGTTGGATTGTTGGCTTGTTGGCTTGTTGGTTTGTTGGCATGTTGGCTTGTTGGCTTGTTGGTTTGTTGGTTTGTTCGTTTGTTGGTTTGTTGTCTTGTTGGTTTGTTGGTTTGTTGGCTTGTTGGTTTGTTGGTTTGTTGGTTTGTTGATTTGTTGGTTTGTTGGTTTGTTGGTTTGTTGGTTTTTTGGTTTGTTGGTTTGTTGGTTTGTTGGTTTGTTGGTTTTTTGGTTTGTTGGTTTGTTGGTTTGTTGGTTTCTTGGTTTGTTGGTTTGTTGATTTGTTGGTTTGTTGGCTTGTTGGTTTGTTGGTTTGTTGGTTTGTTGGCTTGTTGGCTTGTTGGTTTGTTGGTTTGTTGGCTTGTTGGCTTGTTGGTTTGTTGGTTTGTTGGTTTGTTGGTTTGTTGGTTTATTGGTTTATTGGTTTGTTGGTTTGTTGGTTTGTTGGTTTGTTGGTTTGTTGGTTTGTTGGTTTGTTGTTTTGTTGGTTTGTTCTTTTGTTGGCTTGTTGGTTTGTTGGCTTGTTAGCTTGTTGGTTTGTTGGTTTGTTGGTTTGTTCGTTTGTTGGTTTGTTTGTTTGTTGGTTTGTTCGTTTGTTGGTTTGTTGGTTACTTGGTTTGTTGGTTTGTTGGGTTGTTGGTTTGTTGGTTTGTTGGTTTGTTGGTTTGTTGGTTTGTTCGTTTGTTGGCTTGTTGGATTGTTGGCTTGTTGGTTTGTTGCCTTGTTGGTTTGTTGGTTTGTTCGTTTGTTGGCTTGTTGGTTTGTTGGCTTGTTAGCTTGTTGGTTTGTTGGTTTGTTGGTTTGTTCGTTTGTTGGTTTGTTTGTTTGTTGGTTTCTTCGTTTGTTGGTTTGTTGGTTACTTGGTTTGTTGGTTTGTTGGTTTGTTGGTTTGTTGGTTTGTTGGCTTATTGGTTTGTTGGTTTGTTGGTTTTTTGGTTTGTTGGTTTGTTGGTTTGTTTGTTTGTTGGTTTGTAGGGTTGTTGGTTCGTTGGTTTGTTGGTTTATTTGTTTGTTGGATTGTTGGTTTGTTGGTTTGGTGGTTTGTTGGCTGTTTGGCTTGTTGGTTTGTTGGTTTGTTGGTTTGTTGGTTTGTTGGTTTGTTGGTTTGTTGGTTTGTTGGTTTGTTGGTTTGTTGGTTTGTTGGTTTGTTGGTTTGGTGGTTTGTTAGTTTGTTAGTTTGTTGGTTTATTTGTTTGTTGGTTTGTTGGTTTGTTGGTTTGTTTGTTTGTTGGTTTGTTGGTTTGTTCGTTTGTTGGTTTGTTGGTTACTTGGTTTGTTGGTTTGTTGGTTTGTTCGTTTGTTGGTTTGTTGGTTTGTTGGTTTGTTCGTTTGTTGGTTTGTTGGTTTATTTGTTTGTTGGTTTTTTTGTTTGTTGGTTTTTTGGTTTGTTGGTTTGTTGGCTTGTTGGTTTGTTGGTTTGTTGGTTTGTTGATTTGTTGGTTTGTTGGTTTGTTGGTTTGTTGGCTTGTTGGCTTGTTGGTTTGTTGGTTTGTTGGTTTGTTGGCTTGTTGGCTTGTTGGTTTGTTGGTTTGTTGGTTTGTTGGCTTGTTGGTTACTTGGTTTGTTGGTTTGTTGGTTTGTTGGCTTGTTGGTTTGTTCGTTTTTTGGTTTGTTGGTTTGTTGGCTTGTTGGCTTGTTGGTTTGTTCGATTGTTGGCTTGTTGGTTTGTTGGCTTGTTGGTTTGTTGGTTTGCTGGTTTGTTGGTTTGTTGGTTTGTTGGTTTGTTGGCTTGTTGGCTTGTTGGCTTGTAGGTTTGTTGGTTACTTGGTTTGTTGGCTTGTTGGTTTGTTGGTTTGTTGGCTTGTTGGTTTGTTGGCTTGTAGGTTTGTTGGTTTGTTGTCTTGTTGGCTTGTTGGTTTGTTGGTTTGTTGCTTTGTTGGTTTGTTGGCTTGGTGGTTTGTTGGTTTGTTGGTTTGTTGCCTTGTTGGCTTCTTGTTTTGTTGGTTTGTTCGTTTGTTGGTTTGTTGGTTTGTTGGTTTGTTGGTTTGTTAGTTTCTTGGTTTGTTGGTTTGTTGGTTTGTTGGTTTGTTAGTTTGTTGGTTTGTTGGTTTCTTGGTTTCTTGGTTTGTTGGTTTGTTGATTTGTTGGTTTGTTGGCTTGTTGGTTTGTTGGTTTGCTGGTTTGTGGGCTTGTTGGCTTGTTGGTTTGTTGGTTTGTTAGTTTGTTGGCTTGTTGGTTACTTGGTTTATTGGTTTGTTGGTTTGTTGGCTTGTTGGTTTGTTGGCTTGTTGGTTTGTTGGTTTGTTGGTTTGTTGGCTTGTTGGCTTGTTAGTTTGTTGGTTTGTTGGTTTGTTGGCTTGTTGGTTTGTTGGTTTGTTGGCTTGTTGGCTTGTAGGTTTGGTGGTTTGTTGGTTTGTTGCCTTGTTGGCTTGTTGGTTTGTTGGTTTATTAGTTTGTTGGCTTGTTGGTTACTTGGTTTGTTTGTTTGTTGGTTTTTTGGTTTGTTGGTTTGTTGGCTTGCTGGCTTGTTGGTTTGTTGGTTAGATCGTTTGTTGGTTTGTTAGTTTGTTGGTTTGTTGCCTTGTTGGCTTGTTGGTTTGTTTGTTTGTTGGCTTGTTGGTTTGTTGGTTTGTTGGTTTGTTGTTTAATTGGTTTGTTGGTTTGTTGGCTTGTTGATTTGTTGGTTTTTTGGTTTGTTGGTTTGTTGGTTTGTTGGTTTTTTGGTTTATTTGTTTGTTGGTTTGTTGGTTTGTTGGTTTGTTGGTTTGTTGGTTTGTTGGTTTGTTGTCTTGTTGGTTTGTTTGTTTGTTGGTTTTTTGGTTTGTTGGTTTGTTGGTTTGTTGGTTTGTTGGTTGGTTGGTTTGCTGGTTTGTTGGTTTGTTGGTTTTTATGTTTGTTCGTTTGTTGGCTTGTAGGTTTGTTGGCTTGTTGGTTTGTTGGTTTGTTGGTTTGTTGGTTTGTTGGTTTGTTCGTTTGTTGGTTTGTTTGTTTGTTGGTTTGTTCGTTTGTTGGTTCGTTGGTTACTTGGTTTGTTGGTTTGTTGGTTTGTTGGTTTGTTAGTTTGTTGGCTTGTTGGTTTGTTGGTTTGTTGGATTGTTGGCTTGTTGGTTTGTTGGTTTGTTGGTTTGTTGGTTTGTTGGTTTGTTGGTTTGTTGGTTTTTTGGTTTGTTCGTTTGTTGGTTTGTTGGTTTGTTAGTTTTTTGGTTTGTTGGTTTGTTGGTTTGTTGGTTTGTTGGTTTGTTGGTTTGTTGATTTGTTGGTTTGTTGGCTTGTTGGTTTGTTGGTTTGTTGGTTTGCTGGTTTGTTGGCTTGTTGGCTTGTTGGTTTGTTGGTTTGTTGGCTTGTAGGCTTGTTGGTTTATTGGTTTGTTGGTTTGTTGGTTTGTTGGTTTGTTGGTTTGTTGGTTTGTTGGTTTGTTGGTTTGTTGGTTTGTTGGTTTGTTGGTTTGTTGGTTTGTTGGTTTGTTGGTTTGTTGGTTTGTTGGTATGTTCGTTTGTTGGTTTGTTGGTTTGTTGGCTTGTTGGTTTGTTGGTTTGTTGGTTTGTTGGTTTGTTGGTTTGTTGGTTTGTTGGTTTGTTGGTGTTTTGGTTTGTTTGGTTGTTGGTTTGTCGGTTTGTTGGTTTTTTGGTTTGTTGGTTTGTCGGTTTCTTGGTTTGTTGGTTTGTTGGTTTGTTGGTTTGTTGGTTTGTTCGTTTGTTGGTTTGTTTGTTTGTTGGTTTGTTCGTTTGTTGGTTTGTTGGTTACTTGGTTTGCTGGTTTGTTGGTTTGTTGGTTTGTTGGTTTGTTGGCTTATTGGTTTGTTGGTTTGTTGGTTTTTTGGTTTGTTGGTTTGTTGGTTTGTTGGTTTGTTGGTTTGTAGGGTTGTTGGTTTGTTGGTTTGTTGGTTTATTTGTTTGTTGGATTGTTGGTTTGTTGGTTTGTTGGTTTGTTGGTTTGTTGGCTGTTTGGCTTGTTGGTTTGTTGGTTTGTTGGTTTGTTGGTTTGTTGGTTTGTTGGTTTGTTGGTTTGTTGGTTTGTTGGTTTGTTGGTTTTTTGGTTTGTTGGTTTGTTGGTTTGGTGGTTTGGTGGTTTGTTAGTTTGTTAGTTTGTTGGTTTATTTGTTTGTTGGTTTGTTGGTTTGTTGGTTTGTTTGTTTGTTGGTTTGTTGGTTTGTTGGTTTGTTGGTTTGTTGGTTACTTGGTTTGTTGGTTTGTTGGTTTGCTCGTTTGTTGGTTTGTTGGTTTCTTGGTTTGTTGGTTTGTGGGTTTATTTGTTTGTTGGTTTTTTGGTTTGTTGGTTTTTTAATTTGTTGGTTTGTTGGCTTGTTGGTTTGTTGGTTTGTTGGTTTGTTGATTTGTTGGTTTGTTGGTTTGTTGGCTTGTTGGCTTGTTGGTTTGTTGGTTTGTTGGTTTGTTGGCTTGTTGGCTTGTTGGTTTGTTGGTTTGTTGGTTTGTTGGCTTGTTGGTTACTTGGTTTGTTGGTTTGTTGGTTTGTTGGTTTGTTGGTTTGTTGGTTTGTTGGTTTGTTGGTTTGTTGGTTTGTTAGTTTGTTGGTTTGTTGGTTTGTTGGTTTGTTAGTTTGTTGGTTTGTTGGTTTCTTGGTTTCTTGGTTTGTTGGTTTGTTGATTTGTTGGTTTGTTGGCTTGTTGGTTTGTTGGTTTGTTGGTTTGGTGGTTTGTTAGTTTGTTAGTTTGTTGGTTTATTTGTTTGTTGGTTTGTTGGTTTGTTGGTTTGTTTGTTTGTTTGTTGGTTTGTTGGTTTGTTCGTTTGTTGGTTTGTTGGTTACTTGGTTTGTTGGTTTGTTGGTTTGTTCGTTTGTTCGTTTGTTGGTTTCTTGGTTTGTTGGTTTGTTGGTTTATTTGTTTGTTGGTTTTTTGGTTTGTTGGTTTTTTGGTTTGTTGGTTTGTTGGCTTGTTGGTTTGTTGGTTTGTTGGTTTGTTGATTTGTTGGTTTGTTGGTTTGTTGGCTTGTTGGCTTGTTGGTTTGTTGGTTTGTTGGTTTGTTGGCTTGTTGGCTTGTTAGTTTGTTGGTTTGTTGGTTTGTTGGCTTGTTGGTTACTTCGTTTGTTGGTTTGTTGGTTTGTTGGCTTGTTGGTTTGTTCGTTTGTTGGTTTGTTGGTTTGTTGGCTTGTTGGCTTGTTGGTTTGTTCGTTTGTTGGCTTGTTGGTTTGTTGGCTTGTTGGTTTGTTGGTTTGCTGGTTTGTTGGTTTGTTGGTTTGTTGGTTTGTTGGCTTGTTGGCTTGTTGGCTTGTAGGTTTGTTGGTTACTTGGTTTGTTGGCTTGTTGGTTTGTTGGTTTGTTGGCTTGTTGGTTTGTTGGTTTGTAGGTTTGTTGGTTAGTTGTCTTGTTGGTTTGTTGGTTTGTTGGTTTGTTGGTTTGTTGGTTTGTTGGCTTGGTGGTTTGTTGGTTTGTTGGTTTGTTGCCTTGTTGGCTTCTTGTTTTGTTGGTTTGTTCGTTTGTTGGTTTGTTGGTTTGTTGGTTTGTTGGTTTGTTGGTTTGTTGGCTTGGTGGTTTGTTGGTTTGTTGGTTTGTTGCCTTGTTGGCTTCTTGTTTTGTTGGTTTGTTCGTTTGTTGGTTTGTTGGTTTGTTGGTTTGTTGGTTTGTTAGTTTGTTGGTTTGTTGGTTTGTTGGTTTGTTAGTTTGTTGGTTTGTTGGTTTCTTGGTTTCTTGGTTTGTTGGTTTGTTGATTTGTTGGTTTATTGGCTTGTTGGTTTGTTGGTTTGTTGGTTTGTTGGCTTGTTGGCTTGTTGGTTTGTTGGTTTGTTGGCTTGTTGGCTTGTTGGTTTGTTGGCTTGTTGGTTTGTTGGTTTGTTGGCTTGTTGGCTTGTTGCTTTGTTGGTTTGCTGGTTTGTTGGCTTGTTGGCTTGTTGGTTTGTTGGCTTGTTAGCTTGTTGGTTTGTTGGTTTGTTGGTTTGTTCGTTTGTTGGTTTGTTTGTTTGTTGGTTTGTTCGTTTGTTGGTTTGTTGGTTACTTGGTTTGTTGGTTTGTTGGTTTGTTGGTTTGTTGGTTTGTTGGCTTGTTGGTTTCTTTGTTTGTTAGTTTGTTGGCTTGTTGGTTTCTTGGTTTGTTGGTTTGTTGGTTTGTTGGCTTGTTGGTTTGTTGGCTTGTTGGTTTGTTGGTTTGTTGGTTTGTTGGCTTGTTGGCTTGTTAGTTTGTTTGTTTGTTGGCTTGTTGGTTTGTTGGTTTGTTGGCTTGTTGGCTTGTAGGTTTGGTGGTTTGTTGGTTTGTTGCCTTGTTGGCTTGTTGATTTGCTGGTTTATTAGTTTGTTGGCTTGTTGGCTACTTGGTTTGTTTGTTTGTTGGTTTTTTGGTTTGTTGGTTTGTTGGCTTGCTGGCTTGTTGGTTTGTTGGTTAGATCGTTTGTTGGTTTGTTAGTTTGTTGGTTTGTTGCATTGTTGGCTTGTTGGTTTGTTGGTTTGTTGGCTTGTTGGTTTGTTGGTTTGTTGGTTTGTTGGTTAATTGGTTTGTTGGTTTGTTGGCTTGTTGATTTGTTGGTTTTTTGGTTTGTTGGTTTGTTGGTTTGTTGGTTTGTTGGTTTATTTGTTTGTTGGTTTGTTGGTTTGTTGGTTTGTTGGTTTGTTGGTTTGTTGTCTTGTTGGTTTATTGGTTTGTTGGTTTTTTGGTTTGTTGGTTTGTTGGTTTGTTGGTTTGTTGGTTGGTTGGTTTGCTGGTTTGTTGGTTTGTTGGTTTTTATGGTTGTTCGTTTGTTGGCTTGTAGGTTTGTTGGCTTGTTGGCTTATTGGTTTGTTGGTTTGTTGGTTTGTTGGTTTGTTGGTTTGTTCGTTTGTTGGTTTGTTTGTTTGTTGGTTTGTTCGTTTGTTGGTTCGTTGGTTACTTGGTTTGTTGGTTTGTTGGTTTGTTGGTTTGTTAGTTTGTTGGCTTGTTGGTTTGTTGGTTTGTTGGCTTGTTGGTTTGTTGGTTTGTTGGTTTGTTGGTTTGTTGGTTTTTTGGTTTGTTCGTTTGTTGGTTTGTTGGTTTGTTGGTTTTTTGGTTTGTTGGTTTGTTGGTTTGTTGGTTTCTTGGTTTGCTGGTTTGTTGATTTGTTGGTTTGTTGGCTTGTTGGTTTGTTGGTTTGTTGGTTTGCTGGTTTGTTGGCTTGTTGGCTTGTTGGTTTGTTGGTTTGTTGGCTTGTAGGCTTGTTGGTTTGTTGGTTTGTTGGTTTGTTGGTTTGTTGGTTTGTTGGTTTGTTGGTTTGTTGGTTTGCTGGTTTGTTGGTTTGTTGGTTTGTTGGTTTGTTGGTTTGTTGGTTTGTTGGTTTGTTGGTTTGTTGGTATGTTCGTTTGTTGGTTTGTTGGTTTGTTGGCTTGTTGGTTTGTTGGTTTGTTGGTTTGTTGGTTTGTTGGTTTGTTGGTTTGTTGGTTTGTTGGTTTGTTGGTTTGTTGGTTTGTTGGTTTGTTGGTTTGTTGGTTTGTTGGTTTGTTGGTTTGTTGGTTTGTTGGTTTGTTGGTTTGTTGGTTTGTTGGTTTGTTGGTTTGTTGGTTTGTTGGTTTGTTGGTTTGTTGGTTTGTTGGTTTGTTGGTTTGTTGGTTTGTTGGTTTGTTCGTTTGTTGGCTTGTTGGTTTGTTGGCTTGTTAGCTTGTTGGTTTGTTGGTTTGTTGGTTTGTTCGTTTGTTGGTTTGTTTGTTTGTTGGTTTGTTCGTTTGTTGGTTTGTTGGTTACTTGGTTTGTTGGTTTGTTGGTTTGTTGGTTTGTTGGTTTGTTGGCTTGTTGGTTTCTTGGTTTGTTGGTTTTTTGGTTTGTTGGTTTGTTGGTTTGTTGGTTTCTTGGTTTTTTGGGTTGTTGGTTTGTTGGTTTGTTGGTTTATTTATGTGTTGGTTTGTTGGTTTGTTGGTTTGTTGGCTTGTTGGTTTGTTGGTTTGTTGGTTTGTTGGTTTGTTGGTTTGTTGGTTTGTTGGCTTGTTGGTTTGTTGGCTTGTTAGCTTGTTGGTTTGTTGGTTTGTTCGTTTGTTGGTTTGTTTGTTTGTTGGTTTGTTCGTTTGTTGGTTTGTTGGTTACTTGGTTTGTTGGTTTGTTGGTTTGTTGGTTTGTTGCTTTGTTGGCTTGTTGGTTTGTTGGGTTGTTGGTTTTTTGGTTTGTTGGTTTGTTTGTTTGTTGGTTTGTTGGTTTGTAGGGTTGTTGGTTTGTTGGTTTGTTGGTTAATTTGTTTGTTGGTTTGTTGGTTTGTTGGTTTGTTGGTTTGTTGGCTTGTTGGCTTGTTGGTTTGTTGGTTTATTAGTTTGTTGGTTTGTTGGTTTGTTGGCTTGTTGGTTTGTTGGCTTGTTGGCTTGTTGGCTTGTTGGTTTGTTGGTTTGTTCGTTTGTTGGTTTGTTGGCTTGTTGGCTTGTTGGTTTGTTGGTTTGTTGGCTTGTTGGTTTGTTGGTTTGTTGGTTTGTTAGTTTGTTGGTTTTTTGGTTTGTTCGTTTGTTGGTTTGTTGGTTTGTTGGTTTTTTGGTTTGTTGGTTTGTTGGTTTGTTGGTTTGTTGGTTTCTTGGTTTGTTGGTTTGTTGATTTGTTGGTTTGTTGGCTTGTTGGTTTGTTGGTTTGTTGGTTTGTTGGCTTGTTGGCTTGTTGATTTGTTGGTTTGTTGGCTTGTTGGCTTGTTGGTTTGTTGGTTTGTTGGTTTGTTGGTTTGTTGGCTTGTTGGTTTGTTGGTTTGTTGGCTTGTTGGTTTGTTGGTTTGTTCGTTTGTTGCCTTGTTGGCTTGTTGGTTTGTTGGTTTGTTGGCTTGTTGGTTTGTTGGTTTGTTGGCTTGTTGGTTTGTTGGTTTGTTGGCTTGTTGGCTTGTTGCTTTGTTGGTTTGTTGGTTTGTTGGCTTGTTGGCTTGTTGGTTTGTTGGTTTGTTAGTTTGTTGGCTTGTTGGTTACTTGGTTTGTTGGTTTGTTGGTTTGTTGACTTGTTGGTTTGTTGGCTTGTTGGTTTGTTGGTTTGTTGGTTTGTTGGCTTGTTGGCTTGTTGGTTTGTTGGTTTGTTGGTTTGTTGGTTTGTTGGCTTGTTGGTTTGTTGGTTTGTTGGCTTGTTGGCTTGTTGGTTTGGTGGTTTGTTGGTTTGTTGCCTTGTTGGCTTGTTTGTTTGTTGGTTTATTAGTTTGTTGGCTTGTTGGTTACTTGGTTTGTTTGTTTGTTGGTTTTTTGGTTTGTTGGTTTGTTGGCTTGCTGGCTTGTTGGTTTGTTGGTTAGTTCGTTTGTTGGTTTGTTAGTTTGTTGGTTTGTTGCCTTGTTGGCTTGTTGGTTTGTTGGTTTGTTGGCTTGTTGGTTTGTTGGTTTGTTGTTTTGTTGCTTAATTGGTTTGTTGGTTTTTTGGTTTGTTGGTTTGTTGGTTTGTTGGTTTGTTGGTTTATTTGCTTGTTGGTTTGTTGGTTTGTTGGTTTGTTGGTTTGTTGGTTTGTTGTCTTGTTGGTTTGTTGGTTTGATGGTTTTTTGGGTTGTTGGTTTGTTGGTTTGTTGGTTTGTTGGTTGGTTGGTTTGTTGGTTTGTTGGTTTGTTGGTTTTTTGGTTTGTTGGCTTGTAGGTTTGTTGGCTTGTTGGCTTGTTGGTTTGTTGGTTTGTTGGTTTGTTGGTTTGTTCGTTTGTTGGTTTGTTTGTTTGTTAGTTTGTTCGTTTGTTGGTTCGTTGGTTACTTGGTTTGTTGGTTTATTGGTTTGTTGGTTTATTGGCTTGTTGGTTTGTTGGTTTGTTGGTTTGTTGGTTTGTTGGTTTGTTGGTTTGTTGGTTTGTTGGTTTGTTGGTTTGTTGGTTTGTTGGTTTGTTGGTTTTTTGGTTTGTTCGTTTGTTGGCTTGTTGGTTTGTTGGTTTTTTGGTTTGTTGGTTTGTTGGTTTGTTGGTTTGTTGGTTTGTTGGTTTGTTGGTTCGTTGATTTGTTGGTTTGTTGGCTTGTTGGTTTGTTGGTTTGTTGGTTTGTTGGCTTGTTGGCTTGTTGGTTTGTTGGTTTGTTGATTTGTTGGTTTTTTGGTTTGTTGATTTGTTGGTTTGTTGGTTTGTTCGTTTATTTGTTTGTTGGTTTGTTGGTTTGTTAGTTTGTTGGTTTGTTAGTTTTTGTCTTGTTGGTTTGTTGGTTTTTTGGGTTGTTGGTTTGTTGGTTTGTTGGTTTGTTGGTTTGTTGGTTTGTTGGTTGGTTGGTTTGTTGGTTTGTTGGTTTGTTGGTTTTTTGGTTTGTTCGTTTGTTGGCTTGTAGGTTTGTTGGCTTGTTGGCTTGTTGGTTTGTTGGTTTGTTGGTTTGCTGGTTTGTTCGTTTGTTGGTTTGTTTGTTTGTTAGTTGGTTCGTTTGTTGGTTCGTTGGTTACTTGGTTTGTTGGTTTGTTGGTTTGTTGGCTTGTTGGTTTGTTGGTTTGTTGGTTTGTTGGTTTGTTGGTTTGTTTGTTTGTTGGTTTGTTGGTTTGTTGGTTTTTTGGATTGTTCGTTTGCTGGTTTGTTGGTTTGTTGGTTTTTTGGTTTGTTGGTTTGTTGGTTTGTTGGTTTGTTGGTTTGTTGGTTCGTTGATTTGTTGGTTTGTTGGTTTTTTGGTTTGTTGGCTTGTTGGTTTGTTGGTTTGTTGGTTTGTTGGTTTGTTGGTTTGTTGGTTTGTTGGTTTGTTGGTTTGTTGGTTTGTTGGTTTGTTGGTTTGTTGGTTTGTTGGTTTGTTGGTTTGTTGGTTTGTTGGTTTGTTGGTATGTTGGTATGTTCGTTTGTTGGTTTGTTGGCTTGTTGGCTTGTTGGCTTGTTGGTTTGTTGGTTTGTTGGTTTGTTGGTTTGTTGGTTTGTTGGTTTGTTGGTTTGTTGGTTTTTTGGTTTGTTCGGTTGTTGGTTTGTTGGTTTGTTGGTTATTGGTTTGTTGGTTTGTTAGTTTGTCGGTTTCTTGGTTTGTTGGTTTGTTGATTTGTTGGTTTGTTGGCTTGTTGGTTTGTTGTTTTGTTGGTTTGGTGGCTTGTTGGCTTGTTGGTTTGTTGGTTTGTTGGCTTGTTGGCTGGTTGGTTTGTTGGTTTGTTGGTTTGTTGGTTTGTTGGTTTGTTGGTTTGTTGGTTTGTTGGTTTGTTGGTTTGTTGGTTTGTTGGTTTGTTGGTTTGTTGGTTTGTTGGTTTGTTGGTTTGTTGGTTTGTTGGTTTGTTGGTTTGTTGGTTTGTTGGTTTGCTCGTTTGTTGGCTTGTTTGTTTGTTGGTTTGTTCGTTTGTTGGTTTGTTGGTTACTTGGTTTGATGGTTTGTTGGTTTGTTGGTTTGTTGGTTTGTTGGCTTGTTGGTTTGTTGGTTTGTCGGTTTCTTGGTTTGTTGGTTTGTTGATTTGTTGGTTTGTTGGCTTGTTGGTTTGTTGGTTTGTTGGTTTGGTGGCTTGTTGGCTTGTTGGTTTTTTGGTTTGTTGGTTTTTTGGTTTGTTGTTTTGTTGGTTTGTTGGTTTGTTGGTTTGTTGGTTTGTTGGTTTGTTGGTTTGTTGGTTTGTTGGTTTGTTGGTTTGTTCATTTGTTGGCTTGTTGGTTTGTTTGCTTGTTAGCTTGTTGGTTTGTTGGTTTGTTCGTTTGTTGGTTTGTTAGTTTGTTGGTTTGTTGCCATGTTGGCTTGTTGGTTTGTTGGTTTGTTGGCTAGTTGGTTTGTTAGTTTTTGTCTTGTTGGTTTGTTGGTTTGTTGGTTTGTTGGTTTGTTGGTTTTTTGGATTGTTCGTTTGCTGGTTTGTTGGTTTGTTCGTTTGTTGGTTTGTTTGTTTGTTGGTTTGTTGGTTTGTTGGTTTGTTGGTTTGTTTGTTTGTTGGTTTGTTGGTTTGTTGGTTTTTTGGATTGTTCGTTTGCTGGTTTGTTGGTTTGTTGGTTTTTTGGTTTGTTGGTTTGTTGGTTTGTTGGTTTGTTGGTTTGTTGGTTCGTTGATTTGTTGGTTTGTTGGCTTGTTGGTTTGTTGGTTTGTTGGTTTGTTGGTTTGTTGGCTTGTTGGCTTGTTGGTTTGTTGGTTTGTTGGCTTGTTGGCTTGTTGGTTTGTTGGTTTGTTGGTTTGTTGGTTTGTTGGTTTGTTGGTTTGTTGGTTTGTTTGTTTGTTGGTTTGTTGGTTTGTTGGTTTTTTGGATTGTTCGTTTGCTGGTTTGTTGGTTTGTTGGTTTTTTGGTTTGTTGGTTTGTTGGTTTGTTGGCTTGTTGGCTTGTTGGTTTGTTGGTTTGTTGGCTTGTTGGCTTGTTGGTTTGTTGGTTTGTTGGTTTGTTGGTTTGTTGGTTTGTTGGTTTGTTGGTTTGTTGGTTTGTTGGTTTGTTGGTTTGTTGGTTTGTTGGTTTGTTGGTTTGTTGGTTTGTTGGTTTGTTGGTTTGTTCATTTGTTGGCTTGTTGGTTTGTTTGCTTGTTAGCTTGTTGGTTTGTTGGTTTGTTCGTTTGTTGGTTTGTTAGTTTGTTCGTTTGTTGGTTCGTTGGTTACTTGGTTTGTTGGTTTGTTGGTTTGTTGGTTTGTTGGTTTGTTGGCTTGTTGGTTTGTTGGTTTGTTGGTTTGTTGGTTTGTTGGTTTGTTTGTTTGTTGGTTTGTTGGTTTGTTGGTTTTTTGGATTGTTCGTTTGCTGGTTTGTTGGTTTGTTGGTTTTTTGGTTTGTTGGTTTGTTGGTTTGTTGGTTTGTTGGTTTGTTGGTTCGTTGATTTGTTGGTTTGTTGGCTTGTTGGTTTGTTGGTTTGTTGGTTTGTTGGTTTGTTGGCTTGTTGGCTTGTTGGTTTGTTGGTTTGTTGGCTTGTTGGCTTGTTGGTTTGTTGGTTTGTTGGTTTGTTGGTTTGTTGGTTTGTTGGTTTGTTGGCTTGTTGGTTTGTTGGTTTGTTGGTTTGTTGGTTTGTTGGTTTGTTTGTTTGTTGGTTTGTTGGTTTGTTGGTTTTTTGGATTGTTCGTTTGCTGGTTTGTTGGTTTGTTGGTTTTTTGGTTTGTTGGTTTGTTGGTTTGTTGGTTTGTTGGTTTGTTGGTTCGTTGATTTGTTGGTTTGTTGGCTTGTTGGTTTGTTGGTTTGTTGGTTTGTTGGTTTGTTGGCTTGTTGGCTTGTTGGTTTGTTGGTTTGTTGGCTTGTAGGCTTGTTGGTTTGTTGGTTTGTTGGTTTGTTGGTTTGTTGGTTTGTTGGTTTGTTGGTTTGTTGGTTTGCTGGTTTGTTGGTTTGTTGGTTTGTTGGTTTGTTGGTTTGTTGGTTTGTTGGTTTGTTGGTTTGTTGGTATGTTCGTTTGTTGGTTTGTTGGTTTGTTGGCTTGTTGGTTTGTTGGTTTGTTGGTTTGTTGGTTTGTTGGTTTGTTGGTTTGTTGGTTTGTTGGTTTGTTGGCTTGTTGGCTTGTTGGTTTGGTGGTTTGTTGGTTTGTTGCCTTGTTGGCTTGTTTGTTTGTTGGTTTATTAGTTTGTTGGCTTGTTGGTTACTTGGTTTGTTTGTTTGTTGGTTTTTTGGTTTGTTGGTTTGTTGGCTTGCTGGCTTGTTGGTTTGTTGGTTAGTTCGTTTGTTGGTTTGTTAGTTTGTTGGTTTGTTGCCTTGTTGGCTTGTTGGTTTGTTGGTTTGTTGGCTTGTTGGTTTGTTGGTTTGTTGTTTTGTTGCTTAATTGGTTTGTTGGTTTTTTGGTTTGTTGGTTTGTTGGTTTGTTGGTTTGTTGGTTTATTTGCTTGTTGGTTTGTTGGTTTGTTGGTTTGTTGGTTTGTTGGTTTGTTGTCTTGTTGGTTTGTTGGTTTGATGGTTTTTTGGGTTGTTGGTTTGTTGGTTTGTTGGTTTGTTGGTTGGTTGGTTTGTTGGTTTGTTGGTTTGTTGGTTTTTTGGTTTGTTGGCTTGTAGGTTTGTTGGCTTGTTGGCTTGTTGGTTTGTTGGTTTGTTGGTTTGTTGGTTTGTTCGTTTGTTGGTTTGTTTGTTTGTTAGTTTGTTCGTTTGTTGGTTCGTTGGTTACTTGGTTTGTTGGTTTATTGGTTTGTTGGTTTATTGGCTTGTTGGTTTGTTGGTTTGTTGGTTTGTTGGTTTGTTGGTTTGTTGGTTTGTTGGTTTGTTGGTTTGTTGGTTTGTTGGTTTGTTGGTTTGTTGGTTTTTTGGTTTGTTCGTTTGTTGGCTTGTTGGTTTGTTGGTTTTTTGGTTTGTTGGTTTGTTGGTTTGTTGGTTTGTTGGTTTGTTGGTTTGTTGGTTCGTTGATTTGTTGGTTTGTTGGCTTGTTGGTTTGTTGGTTTGTTGGTTTGTTGGTTTGTTGGCTTGTTGGCTTGTTGGTTTGTTGGTTTGTTGATTTGTTGGTTTTTTGGTTTGTTGATTTGTTGGTTTGTTGGTTTGTTCGTTTATTTGTTTGTTGGTTTGTTGGTTTGTTAGTTTGTTGGTTTGTTAGTTTTTGTCTTGTTGGTTTGTTGGTTTTTTGGGTTGTTGGTTTGTTGGTTTGTTGGTTTGTTGGTTTGTTGGTTTGTTGGTTGGTTGGTTTGTTGGTTTGTTGGTTTGTTGGTTTTTTGGTTTGTTCGTTTGTTGGCTTGTAGGTTTGTTGGCTTGTTGGCTTGTTGGTTTGTTGGTTTGTTGGTTTGCTGGTTTGTTCGTTTGTTGGTTTGTTTGTTTGTTAGTTGGTTCGTTTGTTGGTTCGTTGGTTACTTGGTTTGTTGGTTTGTTGGTTTGTTGGCTTGTTGGTTTGTTGGTTTGTTGGTTTGTTGGTTTGTTGGTTTGTTTGTTTGTTGGTTTGTTGGTTTGTTGGTTTTTTGGATTGTTCGTTTGCTGGTTTGTTGGTTTGTTGGTTTTTTGGTTTGTTGGTTTGTTGGTTTGTTGGTTTGTTGGTTTGTTGGTTCGTTGATTTGTTGGTTTGTTGGTTTTTTGGTTTGTTGGCTTGTTGGTTTGTTGGTTTGTTGGTTTGTTGGTTTGTTGGTTTGTTGGTTTGTTGGTTTGTTGGTTTGTTGGTTTGTTGGTTTGTTGGTTTGTTGGTTTGTTGGTTTGTTGGTTTGTTGGTTTGTTGGTATGTTCGTTTGTTGGTTTGTTGGTTTGTTGGCTTGTTGGCTTGTTGGTTTGTTGGTTTGTTGGTTTGTTGGTTTGTTGGTTTGTTGGTTTGTTGGTTTGTTGGTTTTTTGGTTTGTTCGGTTGTTGGTTTGTTGGTTTGTTGGTTATTGGTTTGTTGGTTTGTTAGTTTGTCGGTTTCTTGGTTTGTTGGTTTGTTGATTTGTTGGTTTGTTGGCTTGTTGGTTTGTTGTTTTGTTGGTTTGGTGGCTTGTTGGCTTGTTGGTTTGTTGGTTTGTTGGCTTGTTGGCTGGTTGGTTTGTTGGTTTGTTGGTTTGTTGGTTTGTTGGTTTGTTGGTTTGTTGGTTTGTTGGTTTGTTGGTTTGTTGGTTTGTTGGTTTGTTGGTTTGTTGGTTTGTTGGTTTGTTGGTTTGTTGGTTTGTTGGTTTGTTGGTTTGTTGGTTTGTTGGTTTGCTCGTTTGTTGGCTTGTTTGTTTGTTGGTTTGTTCGTTTGTTGGTTTGTTGGTTACTTGGTTTGATGGTTTGTTGGTTTGTTGGTTTGTTGGTTTGTTGGCTTGTTGGTTTGTTGGTTTGTCGGTTTCTTGGTTTGTTGGTTTGTTGATTTGTTGGTTTGTTGGCTTGTTGGTTTGTTGGTTTGTTGGTTTGGTGGCTTGTTGGCTTGTTGGTTTTTTGGTTTGTTGGTTTTTTGGTTTGTTGTTTTGTTGGTTTGTTGGTTTGTTGGTTTGTTGGTTTGTTGGTTTGTTGGTTTGTTGGTTTGTTCATTTGTTGGCTTGTTGGTTTGTTTGCTTGTTAGCTTGTTGGTTTGTTGGTTTGTTCGTTTGTTGGTTTGTTTGTTTGTTGGTTTGTTGGTTTGTTGGTTTGTTAGTTTGTTGGTTTGTTGCCTTGTTGGCTTGTTGGTTTGTTGGTTTGTTGGCTAGTTGGTTTGTTAGTTTTTGTCTTGTTGGTTTGTTGGTTTGTTGGTTTGTTGGTTTGTTGGTTTTTTGGATTGTTCGTTTGCTGGTTTGTTGGTTTGTTGGTTTTTTGGTTTGTTCATTTGTTGGCTTGTTGGTTTGTTTGCTTGTTAGCTTGTTGGTTTGTTGGTTTGTTGGTTTGTTGGTTTTTTGGATTGTTCGTTTGCTGGTTTGTTGGTTTGTTGGTTTTTTGGTTTGTTGGTTTGTTGGTTTGTTGGTTTGTTGGTTTGTTGGTTCGTTGATTTGTTGGTTTGTTGGCTTGTTGGTTTGTTGGTTTGTTGGTTTGTTGGTTTGTTGGCTTGTTGGCTTGTTGGTTTGTTGGTTTGTTGGCTTGTTGGCTTGTTGGTTTGTTGGTTTGTTGGTTTGTTGGTTTGTTGGTTTGTTGGTTTGTTGGTTTGTTGGTTTGTTGGTTTGTTGGTTTGTTGGTTTGTTGGTTTGTTGGTTTGTTGGTTTGTTGGTTTGTTCATTTGTTGGCTTGTTGGTTTGTTTGCTTGTTAGCTTGTTGGTTTGTTGGTTTGTTCGTTTGTTGGTTTGTTAGTTTGTTCGTTTGTTGGTTCGTTGGTTACTTGGTTTGTTGGTTTGTTGGTTTGTTGGTTTGTTGGTTTGTTGGCTTGTTGGTTTGTTGGTTTGTTGGTTTGTTGGTTTGTTGGTTTGTTTGTTTGTTGGTTTGTTGGTTTGTTGGTTTTTTGGATTGTTCGTTTGCTGGTTTGTTGGTTTGTTGGTTTTTTGGTTTGTTGGTTTGTTGGTTTGTTGGTTTGTTGGTTTGTTGGTTCGTTGATTTGTTGGTTTGTTGGCTTGTTGGTTTGTTGGTTTTTGGTTTGTTGGTTTGTTGGCTTGTTGGCTTGTTGGTTTGTTGGTTTGTTGGCTTGTTGGCTTGTTGGCTTGTTGGTTTGTTGGTTTGTTGGTTTGTTGGTTTGTTGGTTTGTTGGTTTGTTGGTTTGTTGGTTTGTTGGTTTGTTGGTTTGTTGGTTTGTTGGTTTGTTGGTTTGTTGGTTTGTTGGTTTGTTGGTATGTTCGTTTGTTGGTTTGTTGGTTTGTTGGCTTGTTGGCTTGTTGGTTTGTTGGTTTGTTGGTTTGTTGGTTTGTTGGTTTGTTGGTTTGTTAGTTTGTCGGTTTCTTGGTTTGTTGGTTTGTTGATTTGTTGGTTTGTTGGCTTGTTGGTTTGTTGTTTTGTTGGTTTGGTGGCTTGTTGGCTTGTTGGTTTGTTGGTTTGTTGGCTTGTTGGCTGGTTGGTTTGTTGGTTTGTTGGTTTGTTGGTTTGTTGGTTTGTTGGTTTGTTGGTTTGTTGGTTTGTTGGTTTGTTGGTTTGTTGGTTTGTTGGTTTGTTGGTTTGTTGGTTTGTTGGTTTGTTGGTTTGTTGGTTTGTTGGTTTGTTGGTTTCTTCGTTTGTTGGCTTGTTGGTTTGTTGGCTTGTTAGCTTGTTGGTTTGTTGGTTTGTTCGTTTGTTGGTTTGTTTGTTTGTTGGTTTGTTCGTTTGTTGGTTTGTTGGTTACTTGGTTTGATGGTTTGTTGGTTTGTTGGTTTGTTGGTTTGTTGGCTTGTTGGTTTGTTGGTTTGTCGGTTTCTTGGTTTGTTGACTTGTTGGTTTGTTGGCTTGTTGGTTTGTTTGTTTGTTGGCTTGGTGGCTTGTTGGCTTGTTGGTTTGTTGGTTTGTTGGCTTGTTGGCTTGTTGGTTTGTTGGTTTTTTGGTTTGTTGGTTTTTTGGTTTGTTGGTTTGTTGGTTTGTTGGTTTGTTGGTTTGTTGGTTTGTTGGTTTGTTGGTTTGTTGGTTTGTTGGTTTGTTGGTTTGTTGGTTTGTTCATTTGTTGGCTTGTTGGTTTGTTTGCTTGTTAGCTTGTTGGTTTGTTGGTTTGTTCGTTTGTTGGTTTGTTTGTTTGTTGGTTTGTTGGTTTGTTGGTTTGTTGGCTTGTTGGTTTGTTGGTTTGTTGGTTTTTTGGTTTGTTGGTTTGTTGGTTTGTTGGTTTGTTGGGTTGTTGGTTTGTTGGTTTGTTGGTTTATTTGTTTGTTGGTTTATTGGTTTGTTGGTTTGTTGGTTTGTTGGCTTGTTGGTTTGTTGGTTTGTTGGTTTGTTGGTTTGTTCGTTTGTTGGCTTGTTGGTCTGTTGGCTTGTTAGCTTGTTGGTTTGTTGGTTTGTTCGTTTGTTGGTTTGTTTGTTTGTTGGTTTGTTCGTTTGTTGGTTTGTTGGTTACTTGGTTTGTTGGTTTGTTGGTTTGTTGGTTTGTTGGCTTGTTGGTTTGTTGGTTTGTTGGTTTTTTGGTTTGTTGGTTTGTTTGTTTTTTGGTTTGTTGGTTTGTAGGGTTGTTGGTTTGTTGGTTTGTTGGTTTATTTGTTTGTTGGTTTGTTGGTTTGTTGGTTTGTTGGTTTGTCGGCTTGTTGGCTTGTTGGTTTGTTGGTTTGTTGGTTTGTTGGTTTGTTGGTTTGTTGGTTTATTGGTTTGTTGGTTTGTTGGTTTGTTGGTTTGTTGGTTTGTTGGTTTGTTGGTTTGTTGGTTTGGTAGTTTGTTAGTATGTTGGTTTGTTGGTTTATTTGTTTGTTGGTTTGTTGGTTTGTTTGTTTGTTGGTTTGTTGGTTTGTTCGTTTGTTGGTTTGTTGGTTACTTGGTTTGTTGGTTACTTGGTTTGTTGGTTTGTTGGTTTGTTCGTTTGTTGGTTTGTTGGTTTCTTGGTTTGTTGGTTTGTTGGTTTATTTGTTTGTTGGTTTTTTGGTTAGTTGGTTTTTTTGGTTTGTCGGCTTGTTGGCTTGTTGGCTTGTTGGTTTGTTGGTTTGTTGATTTGTTGGCTTGTTGGCTTGTTGGTTTGTTGGTTTGTTGGTTTGTTGGTTTGTTGGCTTGTTGGCTTGTTGGTTTGTTGGTTTGTTGGTTTGTTGGTTTGTTGGCTTGTTGGTTACTTGGTTTGTTGGTTTGTTAGTTTGTTGGTTTGTTTGTTTGTTGGTTTGTAGGGTTGTTGGTTTGTTGGTTTATTTGTTTGTTGGTTTGTTGGTTTGTGGGTTTGTTGGTTTGTTGGTTTGTTGGCTTGTTGGCTTGTTGGTTTGTAGGTTTGTTGGTTTGTTGGTTTGTTGGTTTGTTGGTTTGTTGGTTTGTTGGTTTGTTGGTTTGTTGGTTTGTTGATTTGTTGGTTTGTTGGTTTGTTGGCTTGTTGGTTTGTTGGTTTGCAGGTTTGTTGGTTTGTTGTCTTGTTGGCTTGTTGGTTTGTTGGTTTGTTGGTTTGTTGGTTTGTTTGTTTGTTGGTTTGTTGGTTTGTTCGTTTTTTGGTTTGTTGGTTACTTGGTTTGTTGGTTTGTTCGTTTGTTGGTTTGTTGGTTTATTGGTTTGTTGGTTTGTTGGTTTATTTGTTTGTTGGTTTTTTGGTTTGTTGGTTTTTTTGGTTTGTCGGCTTGTTGGCTTGTTGGTTTGTTGGTTTGTTGATTTGTTGGTTTGCTGGTTTGTTGGCTTGTTGGCTTGTTGGTTTGTTGGTTTGTTGGTTTGTTGGCTTGTTGGCTTGTTGGTTTGTTGGTTTGTTGGTTTGTTGGCTTGTTGGTTACTTGGTTTGTTGGTTTGTTGGTTTGTTGGCTTGTTGATTTGTTCGTGTGTTGGTTTGTTGGTTTGTTGGCTTGTTGGCTTGTTGGTTTGTTCGTTTGTTGGCTTGTTGGTTTGTTGGCTTGTTGGTTTGTTGGTTTGCTGGTTTGTTGGTTTGTTGGTTTGTTGGTTTGTTGGTTTGTTGGCTTGTTGGCTTGTTGGCTTGTAGGTTTGTTGGTTACTTGGTTTGTTGGCTTGTTGGTTTGTTGGTTTGTTGGCTTGTTGGTTTGTTGGTTTGTAGGTTTGTTGGTTTGTTGTCTTGTTGGTTTGTTAGTTTGTTGGTTTTTTGGTTTGTTGGTTTGTTGGTTTGTTGGCTTGGTGGTTTGTTGGTTTGTTGGTTTGTTGGTTTGTTGCCTTGTTGACTTCTTGTTTTGTTGGTTTGTTGGTTTGTTGGTTTGTTGGTTTGTTGGTTTGTTGGTTTGTTGGTTTGTTGGTTTGTTGGTTTGTTAGTTTGTTGGTTTGTTGGTTTGTTAGCTTTTTGGTTTGTTGGCTTGTTGGCTTGTTCGTTTGTTGGTTTGTCCGTTTGTTGGTTTGTTGGCTTATTGGCTTGTTGGTTTGTTGGTTTGTTGGCTTGTTTGTTTGTTGGTTTGTTAGTTTGTTGGTTTGGTGGTTTGTTGGTTTGTTGGTTTGTTGGTTTGTTAGTTTGTTGGTTTGTTGGTTTGTTAGCTTTTTGGTTTGTTGGCTTGTTGGCTTGTTCGTTTGTTGGTTTGTCCGTTTGTTGGCTTGCTGGCTTGTTGGTTTGTTGGTTAGTTCGTTTGTTGGTTTGTTAGTTTGTTGGTTTGTTGCCTTGTTGGCTTGTTGGTTTGTTGGTTTGTTGGCTAGTTGGTTTGTTGGTTTGTTGGTTTGTTGGTTAATTGCTTTGTTGGTTTGTTGGTTTGTTGATTTGTTGGTTTTTTGGTTTGTTGATTTGTTGGTTTGTTGGTTTGTTGGTTTATTTGTTTGTTGGTTTGTTGGTTTGTTGGTTTGTTAGTTTTTGTCTTGTTGGTTTGTTGGTTTGTTGGTTTTTTGGGTTGTTGGTTTGTTGGTTTGTTGGTTTGTTGGTTTGTTGGTTTGTTGGTTGGTTGGTTTGTTGGTTTGTTGGTTTGTTGGTTTTTTGGTTTGTTCGTTTGTTGGCTTGTAGGTTTGTTGGCTTGTTGGCTTGTTGGTTTGTTGGTTTGTTGGTTTGCTGGTTTGTTCGTTTGTTGGTTTGTTTGTTTGTTAGTTTGTTCGTTTGTTGGTGCGTTGGTTACTTGGTTTGTTGGTTTGTTGGTTTGTTGGTTTGTTGGTTTGTTGGCTTGTTGGTTTGTTGGTTTGTTGGTTTGTTGGTTTGTTGGTTTGTTTGTTTGTTGGTTTGTTGGTTTGTTGGTTTTTTGGATTGTTCGTTTGCTGGTTTGTTGGTTTGTTGGTTTTTTGGTTTGTTGGTTTGTTGGTTTGTTGGTTTGTTGGTTTGTTGGTTTGTTGGTTTGTTGGTTTGTTGGTTCGTTGATTTGTTGGTTTGTTGGCTTGTTGGTTTGTTGGTTTGTTGGTTTGTTGGCTTGTTGGCTTGTTGGTTTGTTGGTTTGTTGGCTTGTTGGCTTGTTGGTTTGTTGGTTTGTTGGTTTGTTGGTTTGTTGGTTTGTTGGTTTGTTGGTTTGTTGGTTTGTTGGTTTGTTGGTTTGTTGGTTTGTTGGTTTGTTGGTTTGTTGGTTTGTTGGTTTGTTGGTTTGTTGGTTTGTTGGTTTGTTGGTTTGTTGGTATGTTCGTTTGTTGGTTTGTTGGTTTGTTGGCTTGTTGGCTTGTTGGTTTGTTGGTTTGTTGGTTTGTTGGTTTGTTGGTTTGTTGGTTTTTTGGTTTGTTCGGTTGTTGGTTTGTTGGTTTGTTGGTTTTTTGGTTTGTTGGTTTGTTAGTTTGTCGGTTTCTTGGTTTGTTGGTTTGTTGATTTGTTGGTTTGTTGGCTTGTTGGTTTGTTGTTTTGTTGGTTTGGTGGCTTGTTGGCTTGTTGGTTTGTTGGTTTGTTGGCTTGTTGGCTGGTTGGTTTGTTGGTTTGTTGGTTTGTTGGTTTGTTGGTTTGTTGGTTTGTTGGTTTGTTGGTTTGTTGGTTTGTTGGTTTGTTGGTTTGTTGGTTTGTTGGTTTGTTGGTTTGTTGGTTTGTTGGTTTGTTGGTTTGTTGGTTTGTTGGTTTGTTGGTTTGTTGGTTTGTTGGTTTGTTGGTTTGTTCGTTTGTTGGCTTGTTGGTTTGTTGGCTTGTTAGCTTGTTGGTTTGTTGGTTTGTTCGTTTGTTGGTTTGTTTGTTTGTTGGTTTGTTCGTTTGTTGGTTTGTTGGTTACTTGGTTTGATGGTTTGTTGGTTTGTTGGTTTGTTGGTTTGTTGGCTTGTTGGTTTGTTGGTTTGTCGGTTTCTTGGTTTGTTGTTTTGTTGATTTGTTGGTTTGTTGGCTTGTTGGTTTGTTGGTTTGTTGGTTTGGTGGCTTGTTGGCTTGTTGGTTTGTTGGTTTGTTGGCTTGTTGGCTTGTTGGTTTGTTGGTTTTTTGGTTTGTTGGTTTTTTGGTTTGTTGTTTTGTTGGTTTGTTGGTTTGTTGGTTTGTTGGTTTGTTGGTTTGTTGGTTTGTTGGTTTGTTGGTTTGTTGGCTTGTTCGTTTGTTGGCTTGTTGGTTTGTTTGCTTGTTAGCTTGTTGGTTTGTTGGTTTGTTCGTTTGTTGGTTTGTTTGTTTGTTGGTTTGTTGGTTTGTTGGTTTGTTGGCTTGTTGGTTTATTGGTTTGTTGGTTTTTTGGTTTGTTGGTTTGTTGGTTTATTGGTTTGTTGGGTTGTTGGTTTGTTGGTTTGGTGGTTTGTTAGTATGTTGGTTTGTTGGTTTATTTGTTTGTTGGTTTGTTGGTTTGTTGGTTTATTGGTTTGTTGGTTTTTTGGTTTGTTGGTTTGTTGGTTTGTTGGTTTGTTGGGTTGTTGGTTTGTTGGTTTGTTGGTTTATTTGTTTGTTGGTTTATTGGTTTGTTGGTTTGTTGGTTTGTTGGCTTGTTGGTTTGTTGGTTTGTTGGTTTGTTGGTTTGTTCGTTTGTTGGCTTGTTGGTTTGTTGGCTTGTTAGCTTGTTGGTTTGTTGGTTTGTTCGTTTGTTGGTTTGTTTGTTTGTTGGTTTGTTCGTTTTTTGGTTTGTTGGTTACTTGGTTTGTTGGTTTGTTGGTTTGTTGGTTTGTTGGTTTGTTGGTTTGTTGGTTTGTTGGCTTGTTGGTTTGTTGGTTTGTTGGTTTTTTGGTTTGTTGGTTTGTTTGTTTGTTGGTTTGTTGGTTTGTTGGTTTGTAGGGTTGTTGGTTTTTTGGTTTGTTGGTTTATTTGTTTGTTGGTTTGTTGGTTTGTTGGTTTGTTGGCTTGTTGGCTTGTTGGTTTGTTGGTTTGTTGGTTTGTTGGTTTGTTGGTTTGTTGGTTTGTTGGTTTGTTGGTTTGTTGGTTTGTTGGTTTGTTGGTTTGTTGGTTTGTTGGTTTGTTGGTTTGTTGGTTTGTTGGTTTGTTGGTTTGTTGGTTTGTTGGTTTGGTGGTTTGTTAGTATGTTGGTTTGTTGGTTTATTTGTTTGTTGGTTTGTTGGTTTGTTTGTTTGTTGGTTTGTTGGATTGTTCGTTTGTTGGTTTGTTGGTTACTTGGTTTGTTGGTTACTTGGTTTGTTGGTTTGTTGGTTTGTTCGTTTGTTGGTTTGTCGGGTTTGTTGGTTTGTTGGTTTATTTGTTTGTTGGTTTTTTGGTTAGTTGGTTTTTTTGGTTTGTCGGCTTGTTGGCTTATTGGCTTGTTGGTTTGTTGGTTTGTTGATTTGTTGGCTTGTTGGCTTGTTGGTTTGTTGGTTTGTTGGTTTGTTGGTTTGTTGGTTTGTTGGCTTGTTGGTTTGTTGGTTTGTTGGTTTGTTGGCTTGTTGGTTACTTGGTTTGTTGGTTTGTTGGTTTGTTGGTTTGTTTGTTTGTTGGTTTGTAGGGTTGTTGGTTTGTTGGTTTGTTGGTTTATTTGTTTGTTGGTTTGTTGGTTTGTTGGTTTGTTGGTTTGTTGGCTTGTTGGCTTGTTGGTTTGTTGGTTTGTTGGTTTGTTGGTTTGTTGGTTTGTTGGTTTGTTGGTTTGTTGGTTTGTTGGTTTGTTGGTTTGTTGGTTTGTTGGTTTGTTGGTTTGTTGGCTTGTTGGTTTGCTCGTTTGTAGGTTTGTTGGTTTGTTGTCTTGTTGGCTTGTTGGTTTGTTGGTTTGTTGGTTTGTTGGTTTGTTGGTTTGTTGGTTTGTTTGTTTGTTGGTTTGTTGGTTTGTTGGTTTGTTCGGTTGTTGGTTTGTTGGTTACTTGGTTTGTTGGTTTGTTCGTTTGTTGGTTTGTTGGTTTATTGGTTTGTTGGTTTGTTGGTTTATTTGTTTGTTGGTTTTTTGGTTTGTTGGTTTTTTTGGTTTGTCGGCTTGTTGGCTTGTTGGTTTGTTGGTTTGTTGATTTGTTGGTTTGCTGGTTTGTTGGCTTGTTGGCTTGTTGGTTTGTTGGTTTGTTGGTTTGTTGGCTTGTTGGCTTGTTGGTTTGTTGGTTTGTTGGTTTGTTGGCTTGTTGGTTACTTGGTTTGTTGGTTTGTTGGTTTGTTGGCTTGTTGATTTGTTCGTGTGTTGGTTTGTTGGTTTGTTGGCTTGTTGGCTTGTTGGTTTGTTCGTTTGTTGGCTTGTTGGTTTGTTGGCTTGTTGGTTTGTTGGTTTGCTGGTTTGTTGGTTTGTTGGTTTGTTGGTTTGTTGGCTTGTTGGCTTGTTGGCTTGTAGGTTTGTTGGTTACTTGGTTTGTTGGCTTGTTGGTTTGTTGGTTTGTTGGCTTGTTGGTTTGTTGGTTTGTAGGTTTGTTGGTTTGTTGTCTTGTTGGCTTGTTAGTTTGTTGGTTTGTTGGTTTGTTGGTTTGTTGGTTTGTTGGCTTGGTGGTTTGTTGGTTTGTTGGTTTGTTGGTTTGTTGCCTTGTTGACTTCTTGTTTTGTTGGTTTGTTCGTTTGTTGGTTTGTTGGTTTGTTGGTTTGTTGGTTTGTTGGTTTGTTGGTTTGTTGGTTTGTTGGTTTGTTAGCTTGTTGGTTTGTTGGTTTGTTAGGTTTGTCCGTTTGTTGGTTTGTTGGCTTGTTGGTTTGTTGGTTTGTTGGCTTGTTTGTTTGTTGGTTTGTTAGTTTGTTGGTTTGGTGGTTTGTTGGTTTTTTGGTTTTTTGGTTTGCTCGGTTGTTGGTTTGTTGGTTTGTTGGTTTTTTGGTTTGTTGGTTTGTTGGTTTGTTGGTTTATTGGTTTGTTGGTTTGTTGATTTGTTGGTTTGTTGGCTTGTTGGTTTGTTGGTTTGTTCGTTTGTTGGCTTGTTGGCTTGTTGGCTTGTTGGTTTGTTGGTTTGTTGGCTTGTTGGCTTGTTGATTTGTTGGTTTGTTGGTTTGTGGGTTTGTTGGCTTGTTGGTTTGTTGGTTTGTTGGCTTGTTGGTTTGTTGGTTTGTTGGTTTGTTGGCTTGTTGGCTTGTTGGTTTGTTGGTTTTTTGGCTTGTTGGTTTGTTGGTTTGTTAGCTTGTTGGCTTGTTGTTTTGTTGGTTTGTTGGTTTGTTGGCTTGTTGGCTTGTTGGTTTGTTGGTTTGTTGGTTTGTTGGTTTGTTAGTTTGTTGGCTTGTTGGTTACTTGGTTTGTTGGTTTGTTGTTTTGTTGGCTTGTTGGTTTGCTGGCTTGTTGGTTTATTGGTTTGTTGGTTTGTTGGCTTGTTGGCTTGTTGGTTTGTTGGTTTGTTGGTTTGTTGGTTTGTTGGTTTGTTGGTTTGTTGGTATGTTCGTTTGTTGGTTTGTTGGTTTGTTGGCTTGTTGGCTTGTTGGTTTGTTGGTTTGTTGGTTTGTTGGTTTGTTGGTTTGTTGGTTTGTTGGTTTTTTGGTTTGTTCGGTTGTTGGTTTGTTGGTTTGTTGGTTTTTTGGTTTGTTGGTTTGTTAGTTTGTCGGTTTCTTGGTTTGTTGGTTTATTAATTTGTTGGTTTGTTGGCTTGTTGGTTTGTTGTTTTGTTGGTTTGGTGGCTTGTTGGCTTGTTGGTTTGTTGGTTTGTTGGCTTGTTGGCTGGTTGGTTTGTTGGTTTGTTGGTTTGTTGGTTTGTTGGTTTGTTGGTTTGTTGGTTTGTTGGTTTGTTGGTTTGTTGGTTTGTTGGTTTGTTGGTTTGTTGGTTTGTTCGTTTGTTGGCTTGTTGGTTTGTTGGCTTGTTAGCTTGTTGGTTTGTTGGTTTGTTCGTTTGTTGGTTTGTTTGTTTGTTGGTTTGTTCGTTTGTTGGTTTATTGGTTACTTGGTTTGATGGTTTGTTGGTTTGTTGGTTTGTTGGTTTGTTGGCTTGTTGGTTTGTTGGTTTGTCGGTTTCTTGGTTTGTTGGTTTGTTGATTTGTTGGTTTGTGGACTTGTTGGTTTGTTGGTTTGTTGGTTTGGTGGCTTGTTGGCTTGTTGGTTTGTTGGTTTGTTGGCTTGTTGGCTTGTTGGTTTGTTGGTTTTTTTGGTTTGTTGGTTTTTTGGTTTGTTGGTTTGTTGGTTTGTTGGTTTGTTGGTTTGTTGGTTTGTTGGTTTGTTGGTTTGTTGGTTTGTTGGTTTGTTGGTTTGTTGGCTTGTTGGTTTGTTGGTTTGTTGGTTTTTTGGTTTGTTGGTTTGTTGGTTTGTTGGTTTGTTGGGTTGTTGGTTTGTTGGTTTGTTGGTTTATTTGTTTGTTGGTTTATTGGTTTGTTGGTTTGTTGGTTTGTTGGCTTGTTGGTTTGTTGGTTTGTTGGTTTGTTGGTTTGTTCGTTTGTTGGTTTGTTGGTTTGTTGGTTTGTTGGTTTGTTGGCTTGTTGGTTTGTTGGTTTGTTGGTTTTTTGGTTTGTTGGTTTGTTGGTTTGTTGGTTTGTTGGGTTGTTGGTTTGTTGGTTTGTTGGTTTATTTGTTTGTTGGTTTATTGGTTTGTTGGTTTGTTGGTTTGTTGGCTTGTTGGTTTGTTGGTTTGTTGGTTTGTTGGTTTGTTCGTTTGTTGGCTTGTTGGGTTGTTGGTTTGTTGGCTTGTTAGCTTGTTGGTTTGTTCGTTTGTTGGTTTGTTTGTTTGTTGGTTTGTTCGTTTGTTGGTTTGTTGGTTACTTGGTTTGTTGGTTTGTTGGTTTGTTGGTTTGTTGGTTTGTTGGTTTGTTGGCTTGTTGGTTTGTTGGTTTGTTGGTTTTTTGGTTTGTTGGTTTGTTTGTTTGTTGGTTTGTTGGTTTGTAGGGTTGTTGGTTTGTTGGTTTGTTGGTTTATTTGTTTGTTGGTTTGTTGGTTTGTTGGTTTGTTGGTTTGTTGGCTTGTTGGCTTGTTGGTTTGTTGGTTTGTTGGATTGTTGGTTTGTTGGTTTGTTGGTTTGTTGGTTTGTTGGTTTGTTGGTTTGTTGGTTTGTTGGTTTGTTGGTTTGTTGGTTTGTTGGTTTGGTGGTTTGTTAGTATGTTGGTTTGTTGGTTTATTTGTTTGTTGGTTTGTTGGTTTGTTTGTTTGTTGGTTTGTTGGTTTGTTCGTTTGTTGGTTTGTTGGTTACTTGGTTTGTTGGTTACTTGGTTTGTTGGTTTGTTGGTTTGTTCGTTTGTTGGTTTGTTGGTTTCTTGGTTTGTTGGTTTGTTGGTTTATTTGTTTGTTGGTTTTTTGGTTAGTTGGTTTTTTTGGTTTGTCGGCTTGTTGGCTTGTTGGCTTGTTGGTTTGTTGGTTTGTTGATTTGTTGGCTTGTTGGCTTGTTGGTTTGTTGGTTTGTTGGTTTGTTGGTTACTTGGTTTGTTGGTTTGTTGGTTTGTTGGTTTGTTTGTTTGTTGGTTTGTAGGGTTGTTGGTTTGCTGGTTTGTTGGTTTATTTGTTTGTTGGTTTGTTGGTTTGTTGGTTTGTTGGTTTGTTGGCTTGTTGGCTTGTTGGTTTGTTGGTTTGTTGGTTTGTTGGTTTGTTGGTTTGTTGGTTTGTTGGTTTGTTGGTTTGTTGGTTTGTTGGTTTGTTGGTTTGTTGGTTTGTTGGTTTGTTGGCTTGTTGGTTTGTTGGTTTGTAGGTTTGTTAGTTTGTTGTCTTGTTGGATTGTTGGTTTGTTGGTTTGTTGGTTTGTTGGTTTGTTTGTTTGTTGGTTTGTTGGTTTGTTCGTTTGTTGGTTTGTTGGTTACTTGGTTTGTTGGTTTGTTCGTTTGTTGGTTTGTTGGTTTATTGGTTTGTTGGTTTGTTGGTTTATTTGTTTGTTGGTTTTTTGGTTTGTTGGTTTTTTTGGTTTGTCGGCTTGTTGGCTTGTTGGTTTGTTGGTTTGTTGATTTGTTGGTTTGCTGGTTTGTTGGCTTGTTGGCTTGTTGGTTTGTTGGTTTGTTGGTTTATTGGCTTGCTGGCTTGTTGGTTTGTTGGTTTGTTGGCTTGTTGGTTACTTGGTTTGTTGGTTTGTTGGTTTGTTGGCTTGTTGATTTGTTCGTGTGTTGGTTTGTTGGTTTGTTGGCTTGTTGGCTTGTTGGTTTGTTCGTTTGTTGGCTTGTTTGTTTGTTGGCTTGTTGGTTTGTTGGTTTGCTGGTTTGTTGGTTTGTTGGTTTGTTGGCTTGTTGGCTTGTTGGCTTGTTGGCTTGTAGGTTTGTTGGTTACTTGGTTTGTTGGCTTGTTGGTTTGTTGGTTTGTTGGATTGTTGGTTTGTTGGTTTGTAGGTTTGTTGGTTTGTTGTCTTGTTGGCTTGTTAGTTTGTTGGTTTGTTGGTTTGTTGGTTTGTTGGCTTGGTGGGTTGTTGGTTTGTTGGTTTGTTGGTTTGTTGCCTTGTTGACTTCTTGTTTTGTTGGTTTGTTCGTTTGTTGGTTTGTTGGTTTGTTGGTTTGTTGGTTTGTTGGTTTGTTGGTTTGTTGGTTTGTTAGTTTGTTGGTTTGTTGGTTTGTTAGCTTTTTGGTTTGTTGGCTTGTTGGCTTGTTCGTTTGTTGGTTTGTCCGTTTGTTGGTTTGTTGGCTTGTTGGCTTGTTGGTTTGTTGGTTTGTTGGCTTGTTTATTTGTTGGTTTGTTAGTTTGTTGGTTTGGTGGTTTGTTGGTTTTTTGGTTTTTTGGTTTGCTCGGTTGTTGGTTTGTTGGTTTGTTGGTTTTTTGGTTTGTTGGTTTGTTGGTTTGTTGGTTTCTTGGTTTCTTGGTTTGTTGATTTGTTGGTTTGTTGGCTTGTTGGTTTGTTGGTTTGTTCGTTTGTTGGCTTGTTGGCTTGTTGGCTTGTTGGTTTGTTGGTTTGTTGGCTTGTTGGCTTGTTGATTTGTTGGTTTGTTGGTTTGTTGGTTTGTTGGCTTGTTGGTTTGTTGGTTTGTTGGCTTGTTGGTTTGTTGGTTTGTTGGTTTGTTGGCTTGTTGGCTTGTTGGTTTGTTGGTTTGTTGGCTTGTTGGTTTGTTGGTTTGTTAGCTTGTTGGCTTGCTGCTTTGTTGGTTTGTTGGTTTGTTGGCTTGTTGGCTTGTTGGTTTGTTGGTTTGTTGGTTGATTGGTTTGTTAGTTTGTTGGCTTGTTGGTTACTTGGTTTGTTGGTTTGTTGTTTTGTTGGCTTGTTGGTTTGTTGGCTTGTCGGTTTATTGGTTTGTTGGTTTGTTGGCTTGTTGGCTTGTTGGTTTGTTGGTTTGTTGGTTTGTTGGTTTGTTGGTTTGTTGGTTTGTTGACTTGTTGGTTTGGTGGTTTGGTGGTTTGTTGGTTTGTTGCCTTGTTGGCTTGTTGGTTTGTTGGTTTATTATTTGTTGGCTTGTTGGTTACTTGGTTTGTTGGTTTGTTGGTTTTTTGGTTTGTTGGTTTGTTGGCTTGCTGGCTTGTTTGTTTGTTAGTTAGTTCGTTTGTTGGTTTGTTAGTTTGTTGGTTTGTTGGCTTGTTGGCTTGTTGGTTTGTTGGTTTGTTGGCTTGTTGGTTTGTTGGTTTGTTGGTTTGTTGGTTAATTGGTTTGTTGGTTTGTTGGCTTGTTGATTTGTTGGTTTGTTGGTTTTTTGGTTTGTTGGTTTATTGGTTTGTTGGTTTGTTGGTTTATTTGTTTGTTGGTTTTTTGGTTTGTTGGTTTGTTGGTTTGTTGGTTTGTTGGTTTGTTGGCTTGTTGGTTTGTTGGTTTGTTGGTTTCTTGGTTTGTTGGTTTGTTGGTTTGTTGGTTTGTTGGTTTGTTGGTTTGTTGGTTTGTTGGTTTGTTGGTTTGTTGGTTTGTTGGTTTGTTGGTTTGTTGGTTTGTTAGTTTGTTGGCTTGTTGGTTTGTTGGCTTGTTGGCTTGTTGGTTTGTTGGTTTGTTGGTTTGTTGGTTTGTTCGTTTGTTGGTTTGTTTGTTTGTTGGTTTGTTCGTTTGTTGGTTCGTTGGTAGCTTGGTTTGTTGGTTTGTTGGTTTGTTGGTTTGTTGGTTTGTTGGCTTGTTGGTTTGTTGGTTTGTTGGTTTTTTGGTTTGTTGGTTTGCTGGTTTTTTGGTTTGTTGGTTTGTTGGTTTATTGGTTTGTTCGTTTATTTGTTTGTTGGTTTGTTGGTTTGTTGGTTTGTTCGCTTGTTGGTTTGTTGGTTTGTTGGTTTGTTGGTTTGTTGGTTTGTTGGTTTGTTGGTTTGTTGGTTTGTTGGTTTGTTGGTTTGTTGGTTTGTTGGTTTGTTGGTTTGTTGGTTAGTTGGTTTTTTGGTTTGCTGGTTTGCTGGTTTGTTGGTTTGTTGGTTTGTTGGTTTGTTGGTTTGTTGGTTTGTTGGTTTGTTGGTTTGGTTGTTTGTTGGTTTGTTGGTTTGTTGGTTTGTTGGTTTGTTGGTTGTTTGGTTTGCTGGTTTGTTGGTTTGTTGGTTTGTTGGTTTATTGGTTTGTTAACTTGTTGGTTTGTTGGTTTGTTAGTTTGTTGGTTTATTGGTGTGTAGGTTTGTTGGTTTGTTCGTTTGTTGGTTTGTTGGTTTGTTGGTTTGTTGGCTTGTTGGTTTTTTGGTTTGTTAATTTTTTGGTTTGTTGGTTTGTTAGTGTGTTGGTTTGTTGATTTGTTGGTTTGTTGGTTTATTGGTTTATTTGTTTGTTGGTTTGTTGGTTTGTTGGTTTGTTGGTTTGTTGGTTTGTTGGTTTATTTGTTTGTTGGTTTGTTGGTTTGTAGGTTTGTTGGTTTGTTGGTTTGTTGGTTTGTTGGTTTGTTGGTTTGTTGGTTTGTTGGTTTGTTCGTTTGTTGGTTTGTTGGTTAATTGGTTTGTTCGTTTGTTGGTTTGTTGGTTTGTTGGCTTGTTGGTTTGTTGGTTTGTTGGTTTGTTGGTTTTTTAGTTTGTTGGTTTGTTGGTTTGTTGGTTTGTTGGCTTGTTCGTTTGTGGGTTTGTTGGTTTGTTGGTTTTTTGGTTTGTTGGTTTCTTGGGTTGTTGGTTTGTTGATTTGTTTGTTTGTTGGCTTGTTGGTTTGTTGGTTTGTTGGTTTGTTGGTTTGTTGGCTTGTTGGTTTGTTGGATTGTTGGCTTGTTGGCTTGTTGCTTTGTTGGTTTGTTGGTTTGTTGGTTTGTTGGCTTGTTGGTTTGTTGGTTTGTTGGTTTGTTGGTTTGTTTGTTTGTTTGTTTGTTGGTTTGTTGGTTTGTTGGTTTGTTGGTTTGTTGGTTTGTTGGTTTGTTGGTTTGTTGGTTTGTTGGCTTGTTGGCTTGTTGGTTTGTTGGCTTGTTCGTTTGTTGGTTTGTTGGTTTGTTGGTTTGTTGGTTTGTTGGTTTGTTGGCTTATTGGCTTGTTGACTTGTTGGTTTGTTGGTTTGTTCGTTTGTTGGTTTGTTGGTTTGTTCGTTTGTTGGCTTGTCGGTTTGTTGGCTTGTTGGCTTGTTGGTTTGTTTGTTTGTTGGTTTGTTGTTTTGTTGGTTTGTTGGTTTGTTGGTTTGTTGGTTTGTTGGTTTGTTGGTTTGAAGGTTTTTTGGTTTGTTGATTTGTTGGCTTGTTGGTTTGTTGGTTTGTTGGTTTGTTGGTTTGTTGGTTTGTTTGTTTGTTGGTTTGTTGGCTTGTTGGCTTGTTGGTTTGTTAGTTTGTTGGTTTGTTGGTTTTTTGGTTTGTTGGCTTGTTGGTTTGTTGGTTTGTTCGTTTGTTGGTTTGTTGGTTTGTTCGTTTGTTGGCTTGTTGGTTTGTTGGCTTGTTGGCTTGTTGGCTTGTTGGTTTGTTGGTTTGTTGGTTTGTTGCTTTGTTAGTTTGTTAGTTTGTTGGTTTGTTGGTTTATTTGTTTGTTGGTTTGTTGGTTTGTTGGTTTGTTGGTTTGTTGGTTTGTTGGTTTGTTGGTTTGTTGGTTTGTTGGTTTGTTGGTTTGTTGGTTTGGTTGTTTGTTGGTTTGTTGGTTTGTTGGTTTGTTGGTTTGTTGGTTGTTTGGTTTGCTGGTTTGTTGGTTTGTTGGTTTGTTGGTTTATTGGTTTGTTAACTTGTTGGTTTGTTGGTTTGTTAGTTTGTTGGTTTATTGGTGTGTAGGTTTGTTGGTTTGTTCGTTTGTTGGTTTGTTGGTTTGTTGGTTTGTTGGCTTGTTGGTTTTTTGGTTTGTTAATTTTTTGGTTTGTTGGTTTGTTAGTGTGTTGGTTTGTTGATTTGTTGGTTTGTTGGTTTATTGGTTTATTTGTTTGTTGGTTTGTTGGTTTGTTGGTTTGTTGGTTTGTTGGTTTGTTGGTTTGTTGGTTTATTTGTTTGTTGGTTTGTTGGTTTGTAGGTTTGTTGGTTTGTTGGTTTGTTGGTTTGTTGGTTTGTTGGTTTGTTGGTTTGTTGGTTTGTTCGTTTGTTGGTTTGTTGGTTAATTGGTTTGTTGGTTTGTTGGTTTGTTGGTTTGTTGGCTTGTTGGTTTGTTGGTTTGTTGGTTTGTTGGTTTTTTAGTTTGTTGGTTTGTTGGTTTGTTGGTTTGTTGGCTTGTTCGTTTGTGGGTTTGTTGGTTTGTTGGTTTTTTGGTTTGTTGGTTTCTTGGGTTGTTGGTTTGTTGATTTGTTTGTTTGTTGGCTTGTTGGTTTGTTGGTTTGTTGGTTTGTTGGCTTGTTGGTTTGTTGGATTGTTGGCTTGTTGGCTTGTTGCTTTGTTGGTTTGTTGGTTTGTTGGTTTGTTGGCTTGTTGGTTTGTTGGTTTGTTGGTTTGTTGGTTTGTTTGTTTGTTTGTTTGTTGGTTTGTTGGTTTGTTGGTTTGTTGGTTTGTTGGTTTGTTGGTTTGTTGGTTTGTTGGTTTGTTGGTTTGTTGGCTTGTTGGCTTGTTGGTTTGTTGGCTTGTTTGTTTGTTGGTTTGTTGGTTTGTTGGTTTGTTGGTTTGTTGGTTAGTTGGCTTATTGGCTTGTTGACTTGTTGGTTTGTTGGTTTGTTCGTTTGTTGGTTTGTTGGTTTGTTCGTTTGTTGGCTTGTTGGTTTGTTGGCTTGTTGGCTTGTTGGCTTGTTGGTTTGTTGGTTTGTTGGTTTGTTGCTTTGTTAGTTTGTTAGTTTGTTGGTTTGTTGGTTTATTTGTTTGTTGGTTTGTTGGTTTGTTGGTTTGTTGGTTTGTTGGTTTGTTGGTTTGTTGGTTTGTTGGTTTGTTGGTTTGTTGGTTTGTTGGTTTGGTTGTTTGTTGGTTTGTTGGTTTGTTGGTTTGTTGGTTTGTTGGTTGTTTGGTTTGTTGGTTTGTTGGTTTGTTGGTTTGTTTGTTTGTTTGTTTGTTGGTTTGTTGGTTTGTTGGTTTGTTGGTTTGTTGGTTTGTTGGTTTGTTGGTTTGTTAGTTTGTTGGCTTGTTGGTTTGTTGGCTTGTTGGCTTGTTGGTTTGTTGGTTTGTTGGTTTGTTGGTTTGTTCGTTTGTTGGTTTGTTTGTTTGTTGGTTTGTTCGTTTGTTGGTTCGTTGGTAGCTTGGTTTGTTGGTTTGTTGGTTTGTTGGTTTGTTGGTTTGTTGGCTTGTTGGTTTGTTGGTTTGTTGGTTTTTTGGTTTGTTGGTTTGCTGGTTTTTTGGTTTGTTGGTTTGTTGGTTTATTGGTTTGTTCGTTTATTTGTTTGTTGGTTTGTTGGTTTGTTGGTTTGTTCGCTTGTTGGTTTGTTGGTTTGTTGGTTTGTTGGTTTGTTGGTTTGTTGGTTTGTTGGTTTGTTGGTTTGTTGGTTTGTTGGTTTGTTGGTTTGTTGGTTTGTTGGTTTGTTGGTTAGTTGGTTTTTTGGTTTGCTGGTTTGCTGGTTTGTTGGTTTGTTGGTTTGTTGGTTTGTTGGTTTGTTGGTTTGTTGGTTTGTTGGTTTGGTTGTTTGTTGGTTTGTTGGTTTGTTGGTTTGTTGGTTTGTTGGTTGTTTGGTTTGCTGGTTTGTTGGTTTGTTGGTTTGTTGGTTTATTGGTTTGTTAACTTGTTGGTTTGTTGGTTTGTTAGTTTGTTGGTTTATTGGTGTGTAGGTTTGTTGGTTTGTTCGTTTGTTGGTTTGTTGGTTTGTTGGTTTGTTGGCTTGTTGGTTTTTTGGTTTGTTAATTTTTTGGTTTGTTGGTTTGTTAGTGTGTTGGTTTGTTGATTTGTTGGTTTGTTGGTTTATTGGTTTATTTGTTTGTTGGTTTGTTGGTTTGTTGGTTTGTTGGTTTGTTGGTTTGTTGGTTTATTTGTTTGTTGGTTTGTTGGTTTGTAGGTTTGTTGGTTTGTTGGTTTGTTGGTTTGTTGGTTTGTTGGTTTGTTGGTTTGTTGGTTTGTTCGTTTGTTGGTTTGTTGGTTAATTGGTTTGTTCGTTTGTTGGTTTGTTGGTTTGTTGGCTTGTTGGTTTGTTGGTTTGTTGGTTTGTTGGTTTTTTAGTTTGTTGGTTTGTTGGTTTGTTGGTTTGTTGGCTTGTTCGTTTGTGGGTTTGTTGGTTTGTTGGTTTTTTGGTTTGTTGGTTTCTTGGGTTGTTGGTTTGTTGATTTGTTTGTTTGTTGGCTTGTTGGTTTGTTGGTTTGTTGGTTTGTTGGTTTGTTGGCTTGTTGGTTTGTTGGATTGTTGGCTTGTTGGCTTGTTGCTTTGTTGGTTTGTTGGTTTGTTGGTTTGTTGGCTTGTTGGTTTGTTGGTTTGTTGGTTTGTTGGTTTGTTTGTTTGTTTGTTTGTTGGTTTGTTGGTTTGTTGGTTTGTTGGTTTGTTGGTTTGTTGGTTTGTTGGTTTGTTGGTTTGTTGGCTTGTTGGCTTGTTGGTTTGTTGGCTTGTTCGTTTGTTGGTTTGTTGGTTTGTTGGTTTGTTGGTTTGTTGGTTTGTTGGCTTATTGGCTTGTTGACTTGTTGGTTTGTTGGTTTGTTCGTTTGTTGGTTTGTTGGTTTGTTCGTTTGTTGGCTTGTCGGTTTGTTGGCTTGTTGGCTTGTTGGTTTGTTTGTTTGTTGGTTTGTTGTTTTGTTGGTTTGTTGGTTTGTTGGTTTGTTGGTTTGTTGGTTTGTTGGTTTGAAGGTTTTTTGGTTTGTTGATTTGTTGGCTTGTTGGTTTGTTGGTTTGTTGGTTTGTTGGTTTGTTGGTTTGTTTGTTTGTTGGTTTGTTGGCTTGTTGGCTTGTTGGTTTGTTAGTTTGTTGGTTTGTTGGTTTTTTGGTTTGTTGGCTTGTTGGTTTGTTGGTTTGTTCGTTTGTTGGTTTGTTGGTTTGTTCGTTTGTTGGCTTGTTGGTTTGTTGGCTTGTTGGCTTGTTGGCTTGTTGGTTTGTTGGTTTGTTGGTTTGTTGCTTTGTTAGTTTGTTAGTTTGTTGGTTTGTTGGTTTATTTGTTTGTTGGTTTGTTGGTTTGTTGGTTTGTTGGTTTGTTGGTTTGTTGGTTTGTTGGTTTGTTGGTTTGTTGGTTTGTTGGTTTGTTGGTTTGGTTGTTTGTTGGTTTGTTGGTTTGTTGGTTTGTTGGTTTGTTGGTTGTTTGGTTTGCTGGTTTGTTGGTTTGTTGGTTTGTTGGTTTATTGGTTTGTTAACTTGTTGGTTTGTTGGTTTGTTAGTTTGTTGGTTTATTGGTGTGTAGGTTTGTTGGTTTGTTCGTTTGTTGGTTTGTTGGTTTGTTGGTTTGTTGGCTTGTTGGTTTTTTGGTTTGTTAATTTTTTGGTTTGTTGGTTTGTTAGTGTGTTGGTTTGTTGATTTGTTGGTTTGTTGGTTTATTGGTTTATTTGTTTGTTGGTTTGTTGGTTTGTTGGTTTGTTGGTTTGTTGGTTTGTTGGTTTGTTGGTTTATTTGTTTGTTGGTTTGTTGGTTTGTAGGTTTGTTGGTTTGTTGGTTTGTTGGTTTGTTGGTTTGTTGGTTTGTTGGTTTGTTGGTTTGTTCGTTTGTTGGTTTGTTGGTTAATTGGTTTGTTGGTTTGTTGGTTTGTTGGTTTGTTGGCTTGTTGGTTTGTTGGTTTGTTGGTTTGTTGGTTTTTTAGTTTGTTGGTTTGTTGGTTTGTTGGTTTGTTGGCTTGTTCGTTTGTGGGTTTGTTGGTTTGTTGGTTTTTTGGTTTGTTGGTTTCTTGGGTTGTTGGTTTGTTGATTTGTTTGTTTGTTGGCTTGTTGGTTTGTTGGTTTGTTGGTTTGTTGGCTTGTTGGTTTGTTGGATTGTTGGCTTGTTGGCTTGTTGCTTTGTTGGTTTGTTGGTTTGTTGGTTTGTTGGCTTGTTGGTTTGTTGGTTTGTTGGTTTGTTGGTTTGTTTGTTTGTTTGTTTGTTGGTTTGTTGGTTTGTTGGTTTGTTGGTTTGTTGGTTTGTTGGTTTGTTGGTTTGTTGGTTTGTTGGTTTGTTGGCTTGTTGGCTTGTTGGTTTGTTGGCTTGTTTGTTTGTTGGTTTGTTGGTTTGTTGGTTTGTTGGTTTGTTGGTTAGTTGGCTTATTGGCTTGTTGACTTGTTGGTTTGTTGGTTTGTTCGTTTGTTGGTTTGTTGGTTTGTTCGTTTGTTGGCTTGTCGGTTTGTTGGCTTGTTGGCTTGTTGGTTTGTTTGTTTGTTGGTTTGTTGTTTTGTTGGTTTGTTGGTTTGTTGGTTTGTTGGTTTGTTGGTTTGTTGGTTTGAAGGTTTTTTGGTTTGTTGATTTGTTGGCTTGTTGGTTTGTTGGTTTGTTGGTTTGTTGGTTTGTTGGTTTGTTTGTTTGTTGGTTTGTTGGCTTGTTGGCTTGTTGGTTTGTTAGTTGGTTGGTTTGTTGGTTTTTTGGTTTGTTGGCTTGTTGGTTTGTTGGTTTGTTCGTTTGTTGGTTTGTTGGTTTGTTCGTTTGTTGGCTTGTTGGTTTGTTGGCTTGTTGGCTTGTTGGCTTGTTGGTTTGTTGGTTTGTTGGTTTGTTGCTTTGTTAGTTTGTTAGTTTGTTGGTTTGTTGGTTTATTTGTTTGTTGGTTTGTTGGTTTGTTGGTTTGTTGGTTTGTTGGTTTGTTGGTTTATTTGTTTGTTGGTTTGTTGGTTTGTAGGTTTGTTGGTTTGTTGGTTTGTTGGTTTGTTGGTTTGTTGGTTTGTTGGTTTGTTGGTTTGTTGGTTTGTTGGTTTGCTGGTTTGTTGGTTAATTGGTTTGTTGGTTTGTTGGTTTGTTGGCTTGTTGGTTTGTTGGTTTGTTGGTTTTTTGGTTTTTTGGTTTGTTGATTTGTTGGTTTGTTGGTTTGTTGGTTTGTTGGTTTTTTGGTTTGTTGTTTTATTTTTTTGTTGGTTTGTTTGGCTTCTTGGTTTGTTGGTTTGTTGGTTTTTTGTTTGTTGGTTTGTTGGTTTGTTGGTTTGTTGGTTTATTGGTTTTTTGGTTTATTCGTTTGTTGGTTTGTTGGTTTGTTGGCTTGTTGGATTGTTGGTTTGTTGGTTTGTTGGATTGTTAGTTTTTTGCTTTGTTGGTTTGTTGGCTTGTTGGTTTGTTGGTTTGTTGGCTTGTTGGTTTGTTGGTTTGTTGGTTTGTTGGTTTGTTTGTTTGTTGGTTTGTTGGCTTGTTGGCTTGTTGGTTTGTTGTTTTGTTGGTTTGTTGGTTTGTTGGTTTTTTGGTTTGTTGGCTTGTTGGCTTGTTGGTTTGTTGGCTTGTTGGCTTGTTGGTTTTTTGGTTTGTTGGTTTGTTCGTTTGTTGGCTTGTTGGTTTGTTTGTTTGTTTGTTTGTTTGTTTGTTGGTTTGTTGGTTTGTTGGCTTGTTGGCTTGTTGGTTTGTTGGTTAGTTCGTTTGTTAGTTTGTTAGTTTGTTGGTTTGTTGGCTTGATGGCTTGTTGGTTTGTTGGTTAGTTCGTTTGTTGGTTTGTTAGTTTGTTGGTTTGTTGGCTTGTTGGCTTGTTGGTTTGTTGGTTTTTTGGTTTGTTGGTTTGTTGGTTTGTTGGTTTCTGGTTTGTTGGTTTGTTGGCTTATTGGCTTGTTGGCTTGTTGGTTTGTTGGTTTGTTCGTTTGTTGGTTTGTTGGTTTGTTCGTTTGTTGGGTTGTTGTTTTGTTGGCTTGTTGGCTTGTTGGTTTGTTGGTTTGTTGGTTTGTTGTTTTGTTGGTTTGTTGGTTTGTTGGTTTGTTGGTTTGTTGGTTTGTAGGTTTTTTGGTTTGTTGGTTTGTTGGTTTGTTGGTTTCTTGGTTTGTTGGTTTGTTGATTTGTTATTTTGTTGGCTTGTTGGTTTATTGGTTTCTTGGTTTGTTGGCTTGTTGGTTTGTTGGTTTGTTGGCTTGTTGGCTTGTTGGTTTGTTGGTTTGTTGGCTTGTTGGTTACTTAGTTTGTTGGTTTGTTGGGTTGTTGGTTTGTTGGTTTGTTCGTTTGTTGGCTTGTTGGTTTGTTTGTTTGTTTGTTTGTTTGTTTGTTGGTTTGTTGGTTTGTTGGCTTGTTGGCTTGTTGGTTTGTTGGTTAGTTCGTTTGTTAGTTTGTTAGTTTGTTGGTTTGTTGGCTTGTTGGCTTGTTGGTTTGTTGGTTAGTTCGTTTGTTGGTTTGTTAGTTTGTTGGTTTGTTGGCTTGTTGGCTTGTTGGTTTGTTGGTTTTTTGGTTTGTTGGTTTGTTGGTTTGTTGGTTTCTGGTTTGTTGGTTTGTTGGCTTATTGGCTTGTTGGCTTGTTGGTTTGTTGGTTTGTTCGTTTGTTGGTTTGTTGGTTTGTTCGTTTGTTGGGTTGTTGTTTTGTTGGCTTGTTGGCTTGTTGGTTTGTTGGTTTGTTGGTTTGTTGTTTTGTTGGTTTGTTGGTTTGTTGGTTTGTTGGTTTGTTGGTTTGTAGGTTTTTTGGTTTGTTGGTTTGTTGGTTTGTTGGTTTCTTGGTTTGTTGGTTTGTTGATTTGTTATTTTGTTGGCTTGTTGGTTTATTGGTTTCTTGGTTTGTTGGCTTGTTGGTTTGTTGGTTTGTTGGCTTGTTGGCTTGTTGGTTTGTTGGTTTGTTGGCTTGTTGGTTACTTAGTTTGTTGGTTTGTTGGGTTGTTGGTTTGTTGGTTTGTTGGCTTGTTGGCTTGTTGGTTTGTTGGTTAGTTCATTTGTTAGTTTGTTAGTGTGTTGGTTTGTTGGCTTGTTGGCTTGTTGGTTTGTTGGTTAGTTCGTTTGTTGGTTTGTTAGTTTGTTGGTTTGTTGGCTTGTTGGCTTGTTGGTTTGTTGGTTTTTTGGTTTGTTGGTTTGTTGGTTTGTTGGTTTCTGGTTTGTTGGTTTGTTGGTTTGTTGGTTTGTTAGTTTGTTGATTTGTTGGTTTGTTGGTTTGTTGGTTTGTTGGTTTGTTTGTTTGTTGGCTTGTTGGTTTGTTGGCTTGTTGGTTTGTTGGTTTGTTGGTTTGTTGGTTTGTTGGTTTGTTCGTTTGTTGGTTTGTTTGTTGGTTGGTTTGTTCGTTTGTTTGTTCGTTGGTTACTTGGTTTGTTGGTTTGTTAGTTTGTTGGTTTGTTGGTTTGTTGGTTTGTTGGCTTGTTGGTTTGTTGGTTTGTTGGTTTGTTGATTTTTTGGTTTGTTGGTTTGTTGGTTTTTTGGTTTGTTGGTTTGTTGGTTTGTTGGTTTGTTGGTTTGTTGGTTTATTTGCTTGTTGGTTTGTTAGTTTGTTGATTTTTGGTTTGTTGGTTTGTTGGTTTGTTGGTTTGTTGGCTTGTTGGTTTGTTGGTTTGTTGGTTTGTTGGTTTGTTGGTTTGTTGGTTTGTTGGTTTGTGGTTTGTTGGTTTGTTGGTTTGTTGGTTTGTTGGTTTGTTGGTTTGTTGGTTTGTTGGTTTGTTGGTTTTTTGGTTTGCTGGTTTGTTGGTTTGTTGGTTTGCTGGTTTGTTGGCTTATTGGTTTGTTGGTTTGTTGGTTTCTTGGTTTGTAGGTTTGTTGGTTTGTTCGTTTGTTGGTTTGTTGGTTTGTTGGTTTGTTGGCTTGTTGGTTTTTTGGTTTTTTGGTTTTTCGGTTTGTTGGTTTGTTGGTTTGTTGCTTTGTTGGTTTGTTAGTTTGTTGGTTTATTTGTTTGTTGGTTTGTTGGTTTGTTGGTTTGTTGGTTTGTTGGTTTATTTGTTTGTTGGTTTGTTGGTTTGTAGGTTTGTTGGTTTGTTGGTTTCTTGGTTTGTTGGTTTGTTGGTTTGTTGGTTTGTTGGTTTATTGGTTAATTGGTTTGTTGGTTTGTTGGTTTGTTGGCTTGTTGGTTTCTTGGTTTGTTGGTTTTTTGATTTTTTGGTTTGTTGGTTTGTTGGTTTGTTGGTTTGTTGGTTTGTTGGTTTTTTGGTTTGTTGCTTTATTTTTTTGTTGGTTTGTTTGGCTTGTTGGTTTGTTGGTTTTTTGGTTTGTTGGTTTGTTGGTTTGTTGGTTTGTTGGCTTCTTGCCTTGTTGGTTTGTTGGTTAGTTCGTTTGTTGGTTTGTTAGTTTGTTGGTTTGTTGGCTTGTTGGCCTGTTGGTTTGTTGGTTTTTTGGTTTGTTGGTTTGTTGGTTTGTGGTTTGTTGGTTTGTTGGTTTATTTGTTTGTTGGCTTGTTGGTTTGTTGGTTTGTTGGTTTGTTGGCTTGTTGGTTTGTTGGTTTATTGGCTTGTTGGCTTGTTGGTTTGTTGGTTTGTTGGCTTGTTGGTTACTTAGTTTGTTGGTTTGTTGGTTTGTTGGCTTGTTGGTTACTTAGTTTGTTGGTTTGTTGGTTTGTTGGTTTGTTGGTTTGTTGGCTTGTTGGCTTGTTGGTTTGTTGGTTAGTTCGTTTGTTGGTTTGTTAGTTTGTTGGTTTGTTGGCTCGTTGGCTTGTTGGTTTGTTGGTTTGTTGGTTTATTGGTTTGTTGGTTTGTTGGTTTGTTGGTTTATTTGTTTGTTGGCTTGTTGGTTTGTTGGTTTGTTGGCTTGTTGGTTACTTAGTTTGTTGGTTTGTTGATTTGTTGGTTTGTTGGTTTGTTGGTTTGTTTGCTTGTTGGCTTGTTGGTTTGTTGGTTAGTTCGTTTGTTGGTTTGTTAGTTTGTTGGTTTGTTGGCTTGTTGGTTTGTTGGTTTGTTGGTTTGTTGGTTTATTTGTTTGTTGGTTTGTTGGTTTGTTGGTTTGTTGGTTTGTTGGTTTGTTGGTTTGTTGGTTTGTTGGTTTGTTGGTTTTTTCGTTTGTTGGTTTGTTGGTTTGTTGCTTTGTTGGTTTGTTAGTTTGTTGGTTTGTTGGTTTATTTGTTTGTTGGTTTGTTGGTTTGTTGGTTTGTTGGTTTATTTGTTTGTTGGTTTGTTGATTTGTAGGTTTGTTGGTTTGTTGGTTTGTTGGTTTGTTGGTTTGTTGGTTTGTTGGTTTGTTGGTTTGTTGGTTTGTTGGTTAATTGGTTTGTTGTTTTATTTTTTTGTTGGTTTGTTTGGCTTGTTGGTTTGTTGGTTTTTTGGTTTTTTGGTTTGTTGGTTTGTTGGTTTGTTGGTTTGTTGGTTTTTGGTTTGTTGGTTTGTTGGTTTGTTGGTTTGTTGGCTTGTTGGTTTGTTGGTTTGTTGGTTTGTTGGTTTGTTGGTTTGTTGGTTTGTTGGTTTGTTGGTTTGTGGTTTGTTGGTTTGTAGGTTTTTTGGTTTGTTGGTTTGTTGGTTTGTGGTTTGTTGGTTTGTTGGTTTATTTGTTTGTTGGCTTGTTGGTTTGTTGGTTTGTTGGTTTGTTGGCTTGTTGGTTTGTTGGTTTATTGGCTTGTTGGCTTGTTGGTTTGTTGGTTTGTTGGTTTGTTGGCTTGTTGGTTACTTAGTTTATTGGTTTGTTGGCTTGTTGGTTACTTAGTTTGTTGGTTTGTTGGTTTGTTGGTTTGTTGGTTTGTTGGCTTGTTGGCTTGTTGGTTTGTTGGTTAGTTCGTTTGTTGGTTTGTTAGTTTGTTGGTTTGTTGGCTCGTTGGCTTGTTGGTTTGTTGGTTTGTTGGTTTATTGGTTTGTTGGTTTGTTGGTTTGTTGGTTTATTTGTTTGTTGGCTTGTTGGTTTGTTGGTTTGTTGGCTTGTTGGTTACTTAGTTTGTTGGTTTGTTGGTTTGTTGGTTTTTCGGTTTGTTGTTTTGTTGGTTTGTTGCTTTGTTGGTTTGTTGGTTTGTTGGTTTGTTGGTCTATTTGTTTGTTGGTTTGTTGGTTTGTTAGTTTGTTGGTTTGTTGGTTTGTTGGTTAGTTCGTTTGTTGGTTTGTTAGTTTGTTGGTTTGTTGGCTTGTTGGCTTGTTGGTTTGTTGGTTTTTTGGTTTGTTGGTTTGTTGGTTTGTTGGTTTGTTGGTTTGTTGGTCTATTTGTTTGTTGGTTTGTTGGTTTGTTGGTTTGTTGGTTTGTTGGTTTGTTGGTTTATTTGTTTGTTGGTTTGTTGGTTTGTTGGTTTGTTGGTTTGTTGGTTTGTTGGTTTTTTGGTTTGTTGGTTTGTTGGTTTGTTGCTTTGTTGGTTTGTTAGTTTGTTGGTTTGTTGGTTTATTTGTTTGTTGGTTTGTTGGTTTGTTGGTTTGTTGGTTTATTTGTTTGTTGGTTTGTTGATTTGTAGGTTTGTTGGTTTGTTGGTTTGTTGGTTTGTTGGTTTGTTGGTTTGTTGGTTTGTTGGTTTGTTGGTTTGTTGGTTAATTGGTTTGTTGGTTTGTTGGTTTGTTGGCTTGTTGGTTTCTTGGTTTGTTGGTTTTTTGTTTTTTTGGTTTGTTGGTTTGTTGGTTTGTTGGTTTGTTGGTTTGTTGGTTTGTTGGTTTTTTGGTTTGTTGTTTTATTTTTTTGTTGGTTTGTTTGGCTTGTTGGTTTGTTGGTTTTTTGGTTTTTTGGTTTGTTGGTTTGTTGGTTTGTTGGTTTGTTGGCTTGTTGGCTTGTTGGTTTGTTGGTTAGTTCGTTTGTTGGTTTGTTAGTTTGTTGGTTTGTTGGCTTGTTGGCTTGTTGGTTTGTTGGTTTTTTGGTTTGTTGGTTTGTTGGTTTGTGGTTTGTTGGTTTGTTGGTTTATTTGTTTGTTGTTTTGTTGGCTTGTTGGTTTGTTGGTTTGTTGGTTTGTTGGCTTGTTGGTTTGTTGGTTTGTTGGCTTGTTGGCTTGTTGGTTTGTTGGTTTGTTGGCTTGTTGGTTACTTAGTTTGTTGGTTTGTTGGCTTGTTGGTTACTTAGTTTGTTGGTTTGTTGGTTTGTTGGTTTGTTGGCTTGTTGGCTTGTTGGTTTGTTGGCTAGTTCGTTTGTTGGTTTGTTAGCTTGTTGGTTTGTTGGCTTGTTGGCTTGTTGGTTTTTTGGTTTGTTGGTTTATTGGTTTGTTGGTTTGTTGGTTTGTTGGTTTATTTGTATGTTGGCTTGTTGGTTTGTTGGTTTGTTGGCTTGTTGGTTACTTAGTTTGTTGGTTTGTTGATTTGTTGGTTTGTTGGTTTGTTGGTTTGTTGGCTTGTTGGCTTGTTGGTTTGTTGGTTAGTTCGTTTGTTGGTTTGTTAGTTTGTTGGTTTGTTGGCTTGTTGGCTTGTTGGTTTGTTGGTTTTTCGGTTTGTTGGTTTGTTGGTTTGTTGGTTTGTTTGTTTATTTGTTTGTTGGTTTGTTGGTTTGTTGGTTTGTTTGTTTGTTGGTTTGTTGGCTTGTTTGTTTGTTGGTTTGTTGGTTTCTTGGTTTGTTGGTTTGTTGGTTTGTTGGTTTGTTGGTTTGTTGGCTTGTTTGTTTGTTGGTTTGTTGGTTTCTTGGTTTGTTGGTTTGTTGGTTTGTTGGTTTGTTGGTTTGTTGGTTTGTTGGTTTGTTGGTTTGTTGGTTTGTTGGTTTGTTGGTTTGTTGGTTTGTTGGTTTGTTGGTTTGTTGGTTTGTTGGTTTTTTGGTTTGTTGGTTTGTTGGTTTGTTGCTTTGTTGGTTTGTTAGTTTGTTGGTTTGTTGGCTTGTTGGTTTGTTGGTTTGTTGGCTTGTTGGTTACTTAGTTTGTTGGTTTGTTGATTTGTTGGTTTGTTGGTTTGTTGGTTTGTTGGCTTGCTGGCTTGTTGGTTTGTTGGTTAGTTCGTTTGTTGGTTTGTTAGTTTGTTGGTTTGTTGGCTTGTTGGCTTGTTGGTTTGTTGGTTTTTTGGTTTGTTGGTTTGTTGGTTTGTTGGTTTGTTGGTCTATTTGTTTGTTGGTTTGTTGGTTTGTTGGTTTGTTGGTTTGTTGGCTTGTTTGTTTGTTGGTTTGTTGGTTTCTTGGTTTGTTGGTTTGTTGGTTTGTTGGAGTTGTTGGTTTGTTGGTTTGTTGGTTTGTTGGTTTGTTGGTTTGTTGGTTTTTCGGTTTGTTGTTTTGTTGGTTTGTTGCTTTGTTGGTTTGTTGGTTTGTTGGTTTGTTGGTCTATTTGTTTGTTGGTTTGTTGGTTTGTTAGTTTGTTGGTTTGTTGGTTTGTTGGTTAGTTCGTTTGTTGGTTTGTTAGTTTGTTGGTTTGTTGGCTTGTTGGCTTGTTGGTTTGTTGGTTTTTTGGTTTGTTGGTTTGTTGGTTTGTTGGTTTGTTGGTTTGTTGGTCTATTTGTTTGTTGGTTTGTTGGTTTGTTGGTTTGTTGGTTTGTTGGTTTGTTGGTTTGTTGGTTTGTTGGTTTGTTGGTTAATTGGTTTGTTGGTTTGTTGGTTTGTTGGCTTGTTGGTTTCTTGGTTTGTTGGTTTTTTGGTTTTTTGGTTTGTTGGTTTGTTGGTTTGTTGGTTTGTTGGTTTGTTGGTTTGTTGGTTTTTTGGTTTGTTGTTTTATTTTTTTGTTGGTTTGTTTGGCTTTTTGGTTTGTTGGTTTTTTGGTTTTTTGGTTTGTTGGTTTGTTGGTTTGTTGGTTTGTTGGCTTGTTGGCTTGTTGGTTTGTTGGTTAGTTCGTTTGTTGGTTTGTTAGTTTGTTGGTTTGTTGGCTTGTTGGCTTGTTGGTTTGTTGGTTTTTTGGTTTGTTGGTTTGTTGGTTTGTGGTTTGTTGGTTTGTTGGTTTATTTGTTTGTTGTTTTGTTGGCTTGTTGGTTTGTTGGTTTGTTGGTTTGTTGGCTTGTTGGTTTGTTGGTTTGTTGGCTTGTTGGCTTGTTGGTTTGTTGGTTTGTTGGCTTGTTGGTTACTTAGTTTGTTGGTTCGTTGGCTTGTTGGTTACTTAGTTTGTTGGTTTGTTGGTTTGTTGGTTTGTTGGCTTGTTGGCTTGTTGGTTTGTTGGCTAGTTCGTTTGTTGGTTTGTTAGCTTGTTGGTTTGTTGGCTTGTTGGCTTGTTGGTTTGTTGGTTTGTTGGTTTATTGGTTTGTTGGTTTGTTGGTTTGTTGGTTTATTTGTATGTTGGCTTGTTGGTTTGTTGGTTTGTTGGCTTGTTGGTTACTTAGTTTGTTGGTTTGTTGATTTGTTGGTTTGTTGGTTTGTTGGTTTGTTGGCTTGTTGGCTTGTTGGTTTGTTGGTTAGTTCGTTTGTTGGTTTGTTAGTTTGTTGGTTTGTTGGCTTGTTGGCTTGTTGGTTTGTTGGTTTTTTGGTTTGTTGGTTTGTTGGTTTGTTGGTTTGTTGGTTTGTTTGTTTATTTGTTTGTTGGTTTGTTGGTTTGTTGGTTTGTTTGTTTGTTGGTTTGTTGGCTTGTTTGTTTGTTGGTTTGTTGGTTTCTTGGTTTGTTGGTTTGTTGGTTTGTTGGTTTGTTGGTTTGTTGGCTTGTTTGTTTGTTGGTTTGTTGGTTTCTTGGTTTGTTGGTTTGTTGGTTTGTTGGTTTGTTGGTTTGTTGGTTTGTTGGTTTGTTGGTTTGTTGGTTTGTTGGTTTGTTGGTTTGTTGGTTTGTTGGTTTGTTGGTTTGTTGGTTTGTTGGTTTGTTGGTTTTTTGGTTTGTTGGTTTGTTGGTTTGTTGCTTTGTTGGTTTGTTAGTTTGTTGGTTTGTTGGCTTGTTGGTTTGTTGGTTTGTTGGCTTGTTGGTTACTTAGTTTGTTGGTTTGTTGATTTGTTGGTTTGTTGGTTTGTTGGTTTGTTGGCTTGCTGGCTTGTTGGTTTGTTGGTTAGTTCGTTTGTTGGTTTGTTAGTTTGTTGGTTTGTTGGCTTGTTGGCTTGTTGGTTTGTTGGTTTTTTGGTTTGTTGGTTTGTTGGTTTGTTGGTTTGTTGGTTTGTTGGTCTATTTGTTTGTTGGTTTGTTGGTTTGTTGGTTTGTTGGTTTGTTGGCTTGTTTGTTTGTTGGTTTGTTGGTTTCTTGGTTTGTTGGTTTGTTGGTTTGTTGGAGTTGTTGGTTTGTTGGTTTGTTGGTTTGTTGGTTTGTTGGTTTGTTGGTTTTTCGGTTTGTTGTTTTGTTGGTTTGTTGCTTTGTTGGTTTGTTGGTTTGTTGGTTTGTTGGTCTATTTGTTTGTTGGTTTGTTGGTTTGTTAGTTTGTTGGTTTGTTGGCTTGTTGGCTTGTTGGTTTGTTGGTTTTTTGGTTTGTTGTTATGTTGGTTTGTTGGTTTGTTGGTTTGTTGGTTTATTTGTTTGTTGGTTTGTTGGTTTGTTGGTTTGTTTGTTTGTTGGCTTGTTGGCTTGTTGGCCTGTTGGTTTGTTGGTTTTTTGCTTTGTTGGTTTGTTGGTTTGTGGTTTGTTGGTTTGTTGGTTTATTTGTTTGTTGGCTTGTTGGTTTGTTGGTTTGTTGGTTTGTTGGCTTGTTGGTTTGTTGGTTTGTTGGCTTGTTGGCTTGTTGGTTTGTTGGTTTGTTGGCTTGTTGGTTACTTAGTTTGTTGGTTTGTTGGTTTGTTGGCTTGTTGGTTACTTAGTTTGTTGGTTTGTTGGTTTGTTGGTTTGTTGGTTTGTTGGCTTGTTGGCTTGTTGGTTTGTTGGTTAGTTCGTTTGTTGGTTTGTTAGTTTGTTGGTTTGTTGGCTCGTTGGCTTGTTGGTTTGTTGGTTTGTTGGTTTATTGGTTTGTTGGTTTGTTGGTTTGTTGGTTTATTTGTTTGTTGGCTTGTTGGTTTGTTGGTTTGTTGGCTTGTTGGTTACTTAGTTTGTTGGTTTGTTGATTTGTTGGTTTGTTGGTTTGTTGGTTTGTTTGCTTGTTGGCTTGTTGGTTTGTTGGTTAGTTCGTTTGTTGGTTTGTTAGTTTGTTGGTTTGTTGGCTTGTTGGCTTGTTGGTTTGTTGGTTTTTTGGTTTGTTGGTTTGTTGGTTTGTTGGTTTGTTGGTTTGTTGGTTTATTTGTTTGTTGGTTTGTTGGTTTGTTGGTTTGTTGGTTTGTTGGTTTGTTGGTTTGTTGGTTTGTTGGTTTGTTGGTTTGTTGGTTTTTTGGTTTGTTGGTTTGTTGGTTTGTTGCTTTGTTGGTTTGTTAGTTTGTTGGTTTGTTGGTTTATTTGTTTGTTGGTTTGTTGGTTTGTTGGTTTGTTGGTTTATTTGTTTGTTGGTTTGTTGATTTGTAGGTTTGTTGGTTTGTTGGTTTGTTGGTTTGTTGGTTTGTTGGTTTGTTGGTTTGTTGGTTTGTTGGTTTGTTGGTTAATTGGTTAATTGGTTTGTTGGTTTGTTGGTTTGTTGGCTTGTTGGTTCCTGGGTTTGTTGGTTTTTTGGTTTTTTGGTTTGTTGGTTTGTTGGTTTGTTGGTTTGTTGGTTTGTTGGTTTGTTGGTTTTTTGGTTTGTTGTTTTATTTTTTTGTTGGTTTGTTTGGCTTGTTGGTTTGTTGGTTTTTTGGTTTTTTGGATTGTTGGTTTGTGGTTTGTTGGTTTGTTGGCTTGTTGGCTTGTTGGTTTGTTGGTTAGTTCGTTTGTTGGTTTGTTAGTTTGTTGGTTTGTTGGCTTGTTGGCTTGTTGGTTTGTTGGTTTTTTGGTTTGTTGGTTTGTTGGTTTGTGGTTTGTTGGTTTGTTGGTTTATTTGTTTGTTGTTTTGTTGGCTTGTTGGTTTGTTGGTTTGTTGGTTTGTTGGCTTGTTGGTTTGTTGGTTTGTTGGCTTGTTGGCTTGTTGGTTTGTTGGTTTGTTGGCTTGTTGGTTACTTAGTTTGTTGGTTTGTTGGCTTGTTGGTTACTTAGTTTGTTGGTTTGTTGGTTTGTTGGCTTGTTGGCTTGTTGGTTTGTTGGCTAGTTCGTTTGTTGGTTTGTTAGCTTGTTGGTTTGTTGGCTTGTTGGCTTGTTGGTTTGTTGGTTTGTTGGTTTATTGGTTTGTTGGTTTGTTGGTTTGTTGGTTTATTTGTTTGTTGGCTTGTTGGTTTGTTGGTTTGTTGGCTTGTTGGTTACTTAGTTTGTTGGTTTGTTGATTTGTTGGTTTGTTGGTTTGTTGGTTTGTTGGCTTGTTGGCTTGTTGGTTTGTTGGTTAGTTCGTTTGTTGGTTTGTTAGTTTGTTGGTTTGTTGGCTTGTTGGCTTGTTGGTTTGTTGGTTTTTTGGTTTGTTGGTTTGTTGGTTTGTTGGTTTGTTGGTTTGTTGGTTTATTTGTTTGTTGGTTTGTTGGTTTATTGGTTTGTTGGTTTGTTTGTTTGTTGGTTTGTTGGCTTGTTTGTTTGTTGGTTTGTTGGTTTCTTGGTTTGTTGGTTTGTTGGTTTGTTGGTTTGTTGGTTTGTTGGCTTGTTTGTTTGTTGGTTTGTTGGTTTCTTGGTTTGTTGGTTTGTTGGTTTGTTAGTTTGTTGGTTTGTTGGCTTGTTGGTTACTTAGTTTGTTGGTTTGTTGATTTGTTGGTTTGTTGGTTTGTTGGTTAATTTGCTTGTTGGCTTGTTGGTTTGTTGGTTAGTTCGTTTGTTGGTTTGTTAGTTTGTTGGTTTGTTGGCTTGTTGGCTTGTTGGTTTGTTGGTTTTTTGGTTTGTTGGTTTGTTGGTTTGTTGGTTTGTTGGTTTGTTGGTTTGTTGGTTTATTTGTTTGTTGGTTTGTTGGTTTGTTGGTTTGTTGGTTTGTTGGTTTGTTGGCTTGTTGGTTTGTTGATTTCTTGGTTTGTTAGTTTGTTGGTTTGTTGGTTTGTTGGTTTGTTGGTTTGTTGGTTTGTTGGTTTGTTGGTTTGTTGGTTTGTTGGTTTTTTGGTTTGTTGGTTTGTTGGTTTGTTGCTTTGTTGGTTTGTTAGTTTGTTGGTTTGTTGGTTTATTTGTTTGTTGGTTTGTTGGTTTGTTGATTTGTTGGTTTATTTGTTTGTTGGTTTGTAGGTTTGTTGGTTTGTTGGTTTGTTGGTTTGTTGGTTTGTTGGTTTGTTGGTTTGTTGGTTTGTTGGTTTGTTGGTTTGTTGGTTAATTGGTTTGTTGGTTTGTTGGTTTGTTGGCTTGTTGGTTTCTTGGTTTGTTGGTTTTTTGGTTTTTTGGTTTGTTGGTTTGTTGGTTTGTTGGTTTGTTGGTTTGTTGGTTTGTTGGTTTGTTGGTTTGTTGGTTTGTTGGTTTGTTGGTTTGTTGGTTTGTTGGTTTGTTGGTTAATTGGTTTGTTGGTTTGTTGGTTTGTTGGCTTGTTGGTTTCTTGGTTTGTTGGTTTTTTGGTTTTTTGGTTTGTTGGTTTGTTGGTTTGTTGGTTTGTTGGTTTGTTTGCTTGTTGGCTTGTTGGTTTGTTGGTTAGTTCGTTTGTTGGTTTGTTAGTTTGTTGGTTTGTTGGCTTGTTGGCTTGTTGGTTTGTTGGTTTGTTGGTTTGTTGATTTGTTGGTTTGTTGGTTTGTTGGTTTGTTTGCTTGTTGGCTTGTTGGTTTGTTGGTTAGTTCGTTTGTTGGTTTGTTAGTTTGTTGGTTTGTTGGCTTGTTGGCTTGTTGGTTTGTTGGTTTTTTGGTTTGTTGGTTTGTTGGTTTGTTGGTTTGTTGGTTTGTTGGTTTGTTGGTTTATTTGTTTGTTGGCTTGTTGGCTTGTTGGTTTTTTGGTTTTTTGGTTTGTTGGTTTGTTGGTTTGTTGGCTTGTTGGTTTGTTGATTTCTTGGTTTGTTGGTTTGTTGGTTTGTTGGTTTGTTGGTTTGTTGGTTTGTTGGTTTGTTGGCTTTTTGGCTTGTTGGTTTGTTGGTTTTTTGGTTTGTTGGTTTGTTGGTTTGTTGGCTTGTTGGTTTGTTGATTTCTTGGTTTGTTGGTTTGTTGGTTTGTTGGTTTGTTGGTTTGTTGGTTTGTTGGTTTGTTGGTTTGTTGGTTTGTTGGTTTGTTGGTTTTTTGGTTTGTTGGTTTGTTGGTTTGTTGGTTTGTTGGTTTGTTGGTTTATTTGTTTGTTGGTTTGTAGGTTTGTTGGTTTGTTGGTTTGTTGGTTTGTTGGTTTGTTGGTTTGTTGGTTTGTTGGTTTGTTGGTTTGTTGGTTTGTTGGTTTTTTGGTTTGTTGGTTAATTGGTTTGTTGGTTTGTTGGTTTGTTGGCTTGTTGGTTTCTTGGTTTGTTGGTTTTTTGGTTTTTTGGTTTGTTGGTTTGTTGGTTTGTTGGTTTGTTGGTTTGTTGGTTTTTTGGTTTGTTATTTTATTTTTTTGTTGGTTTGTTTGGCTTGTTGGTTTGTTGGTTTTTTGGTTTTTTGGTTTGTTGGTTTGTTGGTTTGTTGGTTTGTTGGCTTGTTGGTTTGTTGGTTTGTTGGTTAGTTCGTTTGTTGGTTTGTTAGTTTGTTGGTTTGTTGGCTTGTTGGCTTGTTGGTTTATTGGTTTTTTGGTTTGTTGGTTTGTTGGTTTGTGGTTTGTTGGTTTGTTGGTTTATTTGTTTGTTGTTTTGTTGGCTTTTTGGTTTGTTGGTTTGTTGGTTTGTTGGCTTGTTGGTTTGTTGGTTTGTTGGCTTGTTGGCTTGTTGGTTTGTTGGTTTGTTGGCTTGTTGGTTACTTAGTTTGTTGGTTTGTTGGCTTGTTGGTTACTTAGTTTGTTGGTTTGTTGGTTTGTTGGTTTGTTGGCTTGTTGGCTTGTTGGTTTGTTGGTTAGTTCGTTTGTTGGTTTGTTAGTTTGTTGGTTTGTTGGCTTGTTGGCTTGTTGGTTTGTTGGTTTGTTGGTTTGTTGGTTTGTTGGTTTGTTGGTTTGTTGGTTTGTTGATTTGTTGGTTTGTTGGTTTGTTGGTTTGTTGGTTTGTTCGTTTGTTGGCTTGTTGGTTTGTTGGCTTGTTGGTTTGTTGGTTTGTTGGTTTGTTGGTTTGTTCGTTTGTTGGTTTGTTTGTTGGTTGGTTTGTTCGTTTGTTTGTTCGTTGGTTACTTGGTTTGTTGGTTTGTTAGTTTGTTGGTTTGTTGGTTTGTTGGTTTGTTGGCTTGTTGGTTTGTTGGTTTGTTGGTTTTTTGGTTTGTTGGTTTGTTGGTTTTTTGGTTTGTTGGTTTGTTGGTTTGTTGGTTTGTTGGTTTATTTGCTTGTTGGTTTGTTGGTTTTTGGTTTGTTGGTTTGTTGGTTTGTTGGTTTGTTGGCTTGTTGGTTTGTTGGTTTGTTGGTTTGTTGGTTTGTTGGTTTGTTGGTTTGGTGGTTTGTTGGTTTGTTGGTTTGTTGGTTTGTTGGTTTGTTGGTTTGTTGGTTTGTTGGTTTTTTGGTTTGCTGGTTTGTTGGTTTGTTGGTTTGCTGGTTTGTTGGCTTATTGGTTTGTTGGTTTGTTGGTTTCTTGGTTTGTAGGTTTGTTGGTTTGTTCGTTTGTTGGTTTGTTGGTTTGTTGGTTTGTTGGCTTGTTGGTTTTTTGGTTTGTTGGTTTGTTGGTTTGTTGGTTTGTGGTTTGTTGGTTTGTTGGTTTATTTGTTTGTTGTTTTGTTGGCTTGTTGGTTTGTTGGTTTGTTGGTTTGTTGGCTTGTTGGTTTGTTGGTTTGTTGGCTTGTTGGCTTGTTGGTTTGTTGGTTTGTTGGCTTGTTGGTTACTTAGTTTGTTGGTTTGTTGGCTTGTTGGTTACTTAGTTTGTTGGTTTGTTGGTTTGTTGGTTTGTTGGCTTGTTGGCTTGTTGGTTTGTTGGCTAGTTCGTTTGTTGGTTTGTTAGCTTGTTGGTTTGTTGGCTTGTTGGCTTGTTGGTTTTTTGGCTTGTTGGTTTTTTGGTTTGTTGGTTTGTTGGTTTGTTGGTTTGTGGTTTGTTGGTTTGTTGGTTTATTTGTTTGTTGTTTTGTTGGCTTGTTGGTTTGTTGGTTTGTTGGTTTGTTGGCTTGTTGGTTTGTTGGTTTGTTGGCTTGTTGGCTTGTTGGTTTGTTGGTTTGTTGGCTTGTTGGTTACTTAGTTTGTTGGTTTGTTGGCTTGTTGGTTACTTAGTTTGTTGGTTTGTTGGTTTGTTGGTTTGTTGGCTTGTTGGCTTGTTGGTTTGTTGGCTAGTTCGTTTGTTGGTTTGTTAGCTTGTTGGTTTGTTGGCTTGTTGGCTTGTTGGTTTGTTGGTTTGTTGGTTTATTGGTTTGTTGGTTTGTTGGTTTGTTGGTTTATTTGTTTGTTGGCTTGTTGGTTTGTTGGTTTGTTGGCTTGTTGGTTACTTAGTTTGTTGGTTTGTTGATTTGTTGGTTTGTTGGTTTGTTGGTTTGTTGGCTTGTTGGCTTGTTGGTTTGTTGGTTAGTTCGTTTGTTGGTTTGTTAGTTTGTTGGTTTGTTGGCTTGTTGGCTTGTTGGTTTGTTGGTTTTTTGGTTTGTTGGTTTGTTGGTTTGTTGGTTTGTTGGTTTGTTGGTTTGTTGGTTTGTTGGTTTGTTGGTTTTTTGGTTTGTTGGTTTGTTGGTTTGTTGCTTTGTTGGTTTGTTAGTTTGTTGGTTTGTTGGTTTATTTGTTTGTTGGTTTGTTGGTTTGTTGGTTTGTTGGTTTATTTGTTTGTTGGTTTATTTGTTTGTTGGTTTGTAGGTTTGTTGGTTTGTTGGTTTGTTGGTTTGTTGGTTTGTTGGTTTGTTGGTTTGTTGGTTTGTTGGTTTGTTGGTTTGTTGGTTTGTTGGTTAATTGGTTTGTTGGTTTGTTGGTTTGTTGGCTTGTTGGTTTCTTGGTTTGTTGGTTTTTTGGTTTTTTGGTTTGTTGGTTTGTTGGTTTGTTGGTTTGTTGGTTTTTTGGTTTGTTGTTTTATTTTTTTGTTGGTTTGTTTGGCTTGTTGGTTTGTTGGTTTTTTGGTTTTTTGGTTTGTTGGTTTGTTGGTTTGTTGGTTTGTTGGCTTGTTGGCTTGTTGGTTTGTTGGTTAGTTCGTTTGTTGGTTTGTTAGTTTGTTGGTTTGTTGGCTTGTTGGCTTGTTGGTTTGTTGGTTTTTTGGTTTGTTGGTTTGTTGGTTTGTGGTTTGTTGGTTTGTCGGTTTATTTGTTTGTTGTTTTGTTGGCTTGTTGGTTTGTTGGTTTGTTGGTTTGTTGGCTTGTTGGTTTGTTGGTTTGTTGGCTTGTTGGCTTGTTGGTTTGTTGGTTTGTTGGCTTGTTGGTTACTTAGTTTGTTGGTTTGTTGGCTTGTTGGTTACTTAGTTTGTTGGTTTGTTGGTTTGTTGGCTTGTTGGCTTGTTGGTTTGTTGGTTAGTTCGTTTGTTGGTTTGTTAGTTTGTTGGTTTGTTGGCTTGTTGGCTTGTTGGTTTGTTGGTTTGTTGGTTTGTTGGTTTGTTGGTTTGTTGGTTTGTTGATTTGTTGGTTTGTTGGTTTGTTGGTTTATTGGTTTGTTCGTTTGTTGGCTTGTTGGTTTGTTGGCTTGTTGGTTTGTTGGTTTGTTGGTTTGTTGGTTTGTTCGTTTGTTGGTTTGTTTGTTGGTTGGTTTGTTCGTTTGTTTGTTCGTTGGTTACTTGGTTTGTTGGTTTGTTAGTTTGTTGGTTTGTTGGTTTGTTGGTTTGTTGGCTTGTTGGTTTGTTGGTTTGTTGGTTTTTTGGTTTGTTGGTTTGTTGGTTTTTTGGTTTGTTGGTTTGTTGGTTTGTTGGTTTGTTGGTTTATTTGCTTGTTGGTTTGTTGGTTTTTGGTTTGTTGGTTTGTTGGTTTGTTGGTTTGTTGGCTTGTTGGTTTGTTGGTTTGTTGGTTTGTTGGTTTGTTGGTTTGTTGGTTTGGTGGTTTGTTGGTTTGTTGGTTTGTTGGTTTGTTGGTTTGTTGGTTTGTTGGTTTGTTGGTTTTTTGGTTTGCTGGTTTGTTGGTTTGTTGGTTTGCTGGTTTGTTGGCTTATTGGTTTGTTGGTTTGTTGGTTTCTTGGTTTGTAGGTTTGTTGGTTTGTTCGTTTGTTGGTTTGTTGGTTTGTTGGTTTGTTGGCTTGTTGGTTTTTTGGTTTGTTGGTTTTTTGGTTTGTTGGTTTGTTGGTTTGTTGCTTTGTTGGTTTGTTAGTTTGTTGGTTTGTTGGTTTATTTGTTTGTTGGTTTGTTGGTTTGTTGGTTTGTTGGTTTATTTGTTTGTTGGTTTGTTGGTTTGTAGGTTTGTTGGTTTGTTGGTTTCTTGGTTTGTTGGTTTGTTGGTTTGTTGGTTTGTTGTTTTATTGGTTAATTGGTTTGTTGGTTTGTTGGTTTGTTGGCTTGTTGGTTTCTTGGTTTGTTGGTTTTTTGATTTTTTGGTTTGTTGGTTTGTTGGTTTGTAGGTTTGTTGGTTTTTTGGTTTGTTGTTTTATTTTTTTGTTGGTTTGTTTGGCTTGTTGGTTTGTTGGTTTTTTGGTTTTTTGGTTTGTTGGTGTGTTGGTTTGTTGGTTTGTTGGCTTGTTGGCTTGTTGGTTTGTTGGTTAGTTCGTTTGTTGGTTTGTTAGTTTGTTGGTTTGTTGGCTTGTTGGCTTGTTGGTTTGTTGGTTTTTTGGTTTGTTGGTTTGTTGGTTTGTGGTTTGTTGGTTTGTTGGTTTATTTGTTTGTTGGCTTGTTGGTTTGTTGGTTTGTTGGTTTGTTGGCTTGTTGGTTTGTTGGTTTGTTGGCTTGTTGGCTTGTTGGTTTGTTGGTTTGTTGGCTTGTTGGTTACTTAGTTTGTTGGTTTGTCGGTTTGTTGGCTTGTTGGTTACTTAGTTTGTTGGTTTGTTGGTTTGTTGGTTTGTTGGTTTGTTGGCTTGTTGGCTTGTTGGCTTGTTGGTTTGTTGGTGAGTTCGTTTGTTGGTTTGTTAGTTTGTTGGTTTGTTGGCTTGTTGGCTTGTTAGTTTGTTGGTTTGTTGGTTTGTTGGTTTATTGGTTTGTTGGTTTGTTGGTTTGTTGGTTTATTTGTTTGTTGGCTTGTTGGTTTGTTGGTTTGTTGGCTTGTTGGTTACTTAGTTTGTTGGTTTGTGAATTTGTTGGTTTGTTGGTTTGTTGGTTTGTTTGCTTGTTGGCTTGTTGGTTTGTTGGTTAGTTCGTTTGTTGGTTTGTTAGTTTGTTGGTTTGTTGGCTTGTTGGCTTGTTGGTTTGTTGGTTTTTTGGTTTGTTGGTTTGTTGGTTTGTTGGTTTGTTGGTTTGTTGGTTTATTTGTTTGTTGGTTTGTTGGTTTGTTGGTTTGTTGGTTTGTTGGTTTGTTGGTTTGTTGGCTTGTTGGTTTGTTGATTTCTTGGTTTGTTGGTTTGTTGGTTTGTTGTTTTGTTGGTTTGTTGGTTTGTTGGTTTGTTGGTTGTTTGGTTTGTTGGTTTGTTGGTTTGTTGCTTTGTTGGTTTGTTAGTTTGTTGGTTTGTTGGTTTATTTGTTTGTTGGTTTGTTGGTTTGTTGGTTTGTTGGTTTATTTGTTTGTTGGTTTGTTGGTTTGTAGGTTTGTTAGTTTGTTGGTTTGTTGGTTTGTTGGTTTGTTGGTTTGTTGGTTTGTTGGTTTGTTGGTTTGTTGGTTTGTTGGTTAATTGGTTTGTTGGTTTGTTGGTTTGTTGGCTTGTTGGTTTCTTGGTTTGTTGGTTTTTTGGTTTTTTGGTTTGTTGGTTTGTTGGTTTGTTGGTTTGTTGGTTTGTTGGTTTTTTGGTTTGTTGTTTTATTTTTTTGTTGGTTTGTTTGGCTTGTTGGTTTGTTGGTTTTTTGGTTTTTTGGTTTGTTGGTTTGTTGGTTTGTTGGTTTGTTGGTTTATTTGTTTGTTGGTTTGTTGGTTTGTTGGTTTGTTGGTTTGTTGGTTTGTTGGTTTGTTGGTTTGTTGGCTTGTTGGTTTGTTGATTTCTTGGTTTGTTGGTTTGTTGGTTTGTTGTTTTGTTGGTTTGTTGGTTTGTTGGTTTGTTGGTTTTTTGGTTTGTTGGTTTGTTGGTTTGTTGCTTTGTTGGTTTGTTAGTTTGTTGGTTTGTTGGTTTATTTGTTTGTTGGTTTGTTGGTTTGTTGGTTTGTTGGTTTGTTGGTTTATTTGTTTGTTGGTTTGTTGGTTTGTAGGTTTGTTAGTTTGTTGGTTTGTTGGTTTGTTGGTTTGTTGGTTTGTTGGTTTGTTGGTTTGTTGGTTTGTTGGTTAATTGGTTTGTTGGTTTGTTGGTTTGTTGGCTTGTTGGTTTCTTGGTTTGTTGGTTTTTTGGTTTTTTGGTTTGTTGGTTTGTTGGTTTGTTGGTTTGTTGGTTTGTTGGTTTTTTGGTTTTTTGGTTTGTTGGTTTGTTGGTTTGTTGGTTTGTTGGCTTGTTGGCTTGTTGGTTTGTTGGTTAGTTCGTTTGTTGGTTTGTTAGTTTGTTGGTTTGTTGGCTTGTTGGCTTGTTGGTTTGTTGGTTTTTTGGTTTGTTGGTTTGTTGGTTTGTGGTTTGTTGGTTTGTTGGTTCATTTGTTTGTTGTTTTGTTGGCTTGTTGGTTTGTTGGTTTGTTGGTTTGTTGGCTTGTTGGTTTGTTGGTTTGTTGGCTTGTTGGCTTGTTGGTTTGTTGGTTTGTTGGCTTGTTGGTTACTTAGTTTTTCGCCTTGTTGGCTTGTTGGTTACTTAGTTTGTTGGTTTGTTGGTTTGTTGGTTTGTTGGTTTGTTGGCTTGTTGGCTTGTTGGTTTGTTGGTTAGTTCGTTTGTTGGTTTGTTAGTTTGTTGGTTTGTTGGCTTGTTGGCTTGTTGGTTTGTTGGTTTGTTGGTTTGTTGGTTTGTTGGTTTGTTGGTTTGTTGGTTTGTTGGTTTGTTGGTTTGTTGGTTTGTTGGTTTGTTGATTTGTTGGTTTGTTGGTTTGTTGGTTTGTTGGTTTGTTCGTTTGTTGGCTTGTTGGTTTGTTGGCTTGTTGGTTTGGTGGTTTGTTGGTTTGTTGGTTTGTTCGTTTGTTGGTTTGTTTGTTGGTTGGTTTGTTCGTTTGTTTGTTCGTTGGTTACTTGGTTTGTTGGTTTGTTAGTTTGTTGGTTTGTTGGTTTGTTGGTTTGTTGGCTTTTTGGTTTGTTGGTTTGTTGGTTTTTTGGTTTGTTGGTTTGTTGGTTTTTTGGTTTGTTGGTTTGTTGGTTTGTTGGTTTGTTGGCTTGTTGGTTTGTTGGTTTGTTGGTTTGTTGGTTTGTTGGTTTGTTGGTTTGTTGGTTTGGTGGTTTGTTGGTTTGGTGGTTTGTTGGTTTGTTGGTTTGTTGGTTTGTTGGTTTGTTGGTTTGTTGGTTTGTTGGTTTGTTGGTTTGTTGGTTTGCTGGTTTGTTGGCTTATTGGTTTGTTGGTTTGTTGGTTTCTTGGTTTGTAGGTTTGTTGGTTTGTTCGTTTGTTGGTTTGTTGGTTTGTTGGTTTGTTGGCTTGTTGGTTTGTTGGCTTGTTGGCTTGTTGGTTTGTTGGTTAGTTCGTTTGTTGGTTTGTTAGTTTGTTGGTTTGTTGGCTTGTTGGCTTGTTGGTTTGTTGGTTTTTTGGTTTGTTGGTTTGTTGGTTTGTGGTTTGTTGGTTTGTTGGTTTATTTGTTTGTTGTTTTGTTGGCTTGTTGGTTTGTTGGTTTGTTGGTTTTTTGGTTTGTTGGTTTTTTGGTTTGTTGGTTTGTTGGTTTGTTGGTTTGTTGGCTTGTTGGTTTGTTGGTTTGTTGGTTTGTTGGTTTGTTGGTTTGTTGGTTTGGTGGTTTGTTGGTTTGTTGGTTTGTTGGTTTGTTGGTTTGTTGGTTTGTTGGTTTGTTGATTTGTTGGTTTGTTGGTTTTTTGGTTTGCTGGTTTGTTGGTTTGTTGGTTTGTTGGTTTGTTGGTTTGTTGGTTAATTGGTTTGTTGGTTTGTTGGTTTGTTGGCTTGTTGGGTTCTTGGTTTGTTGGTTTTTTGGTTTGTTGGTTTGTTGGTTTGTTGGTTTGTTGGTTTGTTGGTTTTTTGGTTTGTTGTTTTTTTTTTTGTTGGTTTGTTTGGCTTGTTGGTTTGTTGGTTTTTTGGTTTTTTGGTTTGTTGGTTTGTTGGTTTGTTGGCTTGTTGGCTTGTTGGTTTGTTGGTTAGTTCGTTTGTTGGTTTGTTAGTTTGTTGGTTTGTTGGCTTGTTGGCTTGTTGGTTTGTTGGTTTTCTGGTTTGTTGGTTTGTTGGTTTGTGGTTTGTTGGTTTGTTGGTTTATTTGTTTGTTGTTTTGTTGGCTTGTTGGTTTGTTGGTTTGTTGGTTTGTTGGCTTGTTGGTTTGTTGGTTTGTTGGCTTGTTGGCTTGTTGGTTTGTTGGTTTGTTGGCTTGTTGGTTACTTAGTTTGTTGGTTTGTTGGCTTGTTGGTTACTTAGTTTGTTGGTTTGTTGGTTTGTTGGTTTGTTGGTTTGTTGGCTTGTTGGCTTGTTGGTTTGTTGGTTAGTTCGTTTGTTGGTTTGTTAGTTTGTTGGTTTGTTGGCTTGTTGGCTTGTTGGTTTGTTGGTTTGTTGGTTTGTTGGTTTGTTGGTTTGTTGGTTTGTTAGTTTGTTGATTTGTTGGTTTGTTGGTTTGTTGGTTTGTTGGTTTGTTCGTTTGTTGGCTTGTTGGTTTGTTGGCTTGTTGGTTTGTTGGTTTGTTGGTTTGTTGGTTTGTTCGTTTGTTGGTTTGTTTGTTGGTTGGTTTGTTCGTTTGTTTGTCCGTTGGTTACTTGGTTTGTTGGTTTGTTAGTTTGTTGGTTTGTTGGTTTGTTGGTTTGTTGGCTTGTTGGTTTGTTGGTTTGTTGGTTTTTTGGTTTGTTGGTTTGTTGGTTTTTTGGTTTGTTGGTTTGTTGGTTTGTTGGTTTGTTGGCTTGTTGGTTTGTTGGTTTGTTGGTTTGTTGGTTTGTTGGTTTGTTGGTTTGTTGGTTTGGTGGTTTGTTGGTTTGTTGGTTTGTTGGTTTGTTGGTTTGTTGGTTTGTTGGTTTGTTGGTTTTTTGGTTTGCTGGTTTGTTGGTTTGTTGGTTTGCTGGTTTGTTGGCTTATTGGTTTGTTGGTTTGTTGGTTTCTTGGTTTGTAGGTTTGTTGGTTTGTTCGTTTGTTGGTTTGTTGGTTTGTTGGTTTGTTGGCTTGTTGGTTTGTTGGCTTGTTGGCTTGTTGGTTTGTTGGTTAGTTCGTTTGTTGGTTTGTTAGTTTGTTGGTTTGTTGGCTTGTTGGCTTGTTGGTTTGTTGGTTTTTTGGTTTGTTGGTTTGTTGGTTTGTGGTTTGTTGGTTTGTTGGTTTATTTGTTTGTTGTTTTGTTGGCTTGTTGGTTTGTTGGTTTGTTGGTTTGTTGGTTTGTTGGTTTTTTGGTTTGTTGGTTTGTTGGTTTGTTGGTTTGTTGGCTTGTTGGTTTGTTGGTTTGTTGGTTTGTTGGTTTGTTGGTTTGTTGGTTTGGTGGTTTGTTGGTTTGTTGGTTTGTTGGTTTGTTGGTTTGTTGGTTTGTTGGTTTGTTGGTTTTTTGGTTTGCTGGTTTGTTGGTTTGTTGGTTTGCTGGTTTGTTGGTTTATTGGTTTGTTGGTTTGTTGGTTTCTTGGTTTGTAGGTTTGTTGGTTTGTTCGTTTGTTGGTTTGTTGGTTTGTTGGTTTGTTGGCTTGTTGGTTTGTTGGCTTGTTGGCTTGTTGGTTTGTTAGTTAGTTCGTTTGTTCGTTTGTTAGTTTGTTGGTTTGTTGGCTTGTTGGCTTGTTGGTTTGTTGGTTTTTTGGTTTGTTGGTTTGTTGGTTTGTGGTTTGTTGGTTTGTTGGTTTATTTGTTTGTTGTTTTGTTGGCTTGTTGGTTTGTTGGTTTGTTGGTTTGTTGGCTTGTTGGTTTGTTGGTTTGTTGGCTTGTTGGCTTGTTGGTTTGTTGGTTTGTTGGCTTGTTGGTTACTTAGTTTGTTGGTTTGTTGGCTTGTTGGTTACTTAGTTTGTTGGTTTGTTGGTTTGTTGGTTTGTTGGCTTGTTGGCTTGTTGGCTTGTTGGTTTGTTGGTTAGTTCGTTTGTTGGTTTGTTAGTTTGTTGGTTTGTTGGCTTTTTGGCTTGTTGGTTTGTTGGTTTGTTGGTTTATTGGTTTGTTGGTTTGTTGGTTTGTTGGTTTGTTGATTTGTTGGTTTGTTGGTTTGTTGGTTTGTTGGTTTGTTCGTTTGTTGGCTTGTTGGTTTGTTGGCTTGTTGGTTTGTTGGTTTGTTGGTTTGTTGGTTTGTTCGTTTGTTGGTTTGTTTGTTGGTTGGTTTGTTCGTTTGTTTGTTCGTTGGTTACTTGGTTTGTTGGTTTGTTAGTTTGTTGGTTTGTTGGTTTGTTGGCTTGTTGGTTTGTTGGTTTGTTGGTTTTTTGGTTTGTTGGTTTGTTGGTTTTTTGGTTTGTTGGTTTGTTGGTTTGTTGGTTTGTTGGTTTGTTGGCTTGTTGGTTTGTTGGTTTGTTGGTTTGTTGGTTTGTTGGTTTGTTGGTTTGGTGGTTTGTTGGTTTGTTGGTTTGTTGGTTTGTTGGTTTGTTGGTTTGTTGGTTTGTTGGTTTTTTGGTTTGCTGGTTTGTTGGTTTGTTGGTTTGCTGGTTTGTTGGCTTATTGGTTTGTTGGTTTGTTGGTTTCTTGGTTTGTAGGTTTGTTGGTTTGTTCGTTTGTTGGTTTGTTGGTTTGTTGGTTTGTTGGCTTGTTGGTTTTTTGGTTTGTTGGTTTTTTGGTTTGTTGGTTTGTTGGTTTGTTGCTTTGTTGGTTTGTTAGTTTGTTGGTTTGTTGGTTTATTTGTTTGTTGGTTTGTTGGTTTGTTGGTTTATTTGTTTGTTGGTTTGTTGGTTTGTAGGTTTGTTGGTTTGTTGGTTTCTTGGTTTGTTGGTTTGTTGGTTTGTTGGTTTGTTGGTTTATTGGTTAATTGGTATGTTGGTTTGTTGGTTTGTTGGCTTGTTGGTTTCTTGGTTTGTTGGTTTTTTGATTTTTTGGTTTGTTGGTTTGTTGGTTTGTTGGTTTGTTGGTTTGTTGGTTTTTTGGTTTGTTGTTTTATTTTTTTGTTGGTTTGTTTGACTTGTTGGTTTGTTGGTTTTTTGGTTTTTTGGTTTGTTGGTGTGTTGGTTTGTTGGTTTGTTGGCTTGTTGGCTTGTTGGTTTGTTGGTTAGTTCGTTTGTTGGTTTGTTAGTTTGTTGGTTTGTTGGCTTGTTGGCTTGTTGGTTTGTTGGTTTTTTGGTTTGTTGGTTTGTTGGTTTGTGGTTTGTTGGTTTGTTGGTTTATTTGTTTGTTGGCTTGTTGGTTTGTTGGTTTGTTGGTTTGTTGGCTTGTTGGTTTGTTGGTTTGTTGGCTTGTTGGCTTGTTGGTTTGTTGGTTTGTTGGCTTGTTCGTTACTTAGTTTGTTGGTTTGTTGGTTTGTTGGCTTGTTGGTTACTTAGTTTGTTAGTTTGTTGATTTGTTGGTTTGTTGGTTTGTTGGTTTGTTTGCTTGTTGGCTTGTTGGTTTGTTGGTTAGTTCGTTTGTTGGTTTGTTAGTTTGTTGGTTTGTTGGCTTGTTGGCTTGTTGGTTTGTTGGTTTTTTGGTTTGTTGGTTTGTTGGTTTGTTGGTTTGTTGGTTTGTTGGTTTGTTGGTTTATTTGTTTGTTGGTTTGTTGGTTTGTTGGTTTGTTGGTTTGTTGGTTTGTTGGTTTGTTGGCTTGTTGGTTTGTTGATTTCTTGGTTTGTTGGTTTGTTGGTTTGTTGTTTTGTTGGTTTGTTGGTTTGTTGGTTTGTTGGTTTGTTGGTTTGTTGGTTTGTTGGTTTTTTGGTTTGTTGGTTTGTTGGTTTGTTGCTTTGTTGGTTTGTTAGTTTGTTGGTTTGTTGGTTTATTTGTTTGTTGGTTTGTTGGTTTGTTGGTTTATTTGTTTGTTGGTTTGTTGGTTTGTAGGTTTGTTAGTTTGTTGGTTTGTGGGTTTGTTAGTTTGTTGGTTTGTTGGTTTGTTGGTTTGTTGGTTTGTTGGTTAATTGGTTTGTTGGTTTGTTGGTTTGTTGGCTTGTTGGTTTCTTGGTTTGTTGGTTTTTTGGTTTTTTGGTTTGTTGGTTTGTTGGTTTGTTGGTTTGTTGGTTTGTTGGTTTTTTGGTTTGTTGTTTTATTTTTTTGTTGGTTTGTTTGGCTTGTTGGTTTGTTGGTTTTTTGGTTTTTTGGTTTGTTGGTTTGTTGGTTTGTTGGTTTGTTGGCTTGTTGGCTTGTTGGTTTGTTGGTTAGTTTGTTTGTTGGTTTGTTAGTTTGTTGGTTTGTTGGCTTGTTGGCTTGTTGGTTTGTTGGTTTTTTGGTTTGTTGGTTTGTTGGTTTGTGGTTTGTTGGTTTGTTGGTTTATTTGTTTGTTGTTTTGTTGGCTTGTTGGTTTGTTGGTTTGTTGGTTTGTTGGCTTGTTGGTTTGTTGGTTTGTTGGCTTGTTGGCTTGTTGGTTTGTTGGTTTGTTGGCTTGTTGGCTTGTTGGTTTGTTGGTTAGTTCGTTTGTTGGTTTGTTAGTTTGTTGGTTTGTTGGCTTGTTGGCTTGTTGGTTTGTTGGTTTGTTGGTTTATTGGTTTGTTGGTTTGTTGGTTTGTTGGTTTATTTGTTTGTTGGCTTGTTGGTTTGTTGGTTTGTTGGCTTGTTGGTTACTTAGTTTGTTGGCTTGTTGGCTTGTTGGTTTGTTGGTTTTTTGGTTTATTGGTTTGTTGGTTTGTTGGTTTGTTGGTTTATTTGTTTGTTGGCTTGTTGGTTTGTTGGCTTGTTGGCTTGTTGGTTTGTTGGTTAGTTCGTTTGTTGGTTTGTTAGTTTGTTGGTTTGTTGGCTATTTGGCTTGTTGGTTTGTTGGTTTTTTGGTTTGTTGGTTTGTTGGTTTGTTGGTTTATTTGTTTGTTGGTTTGTTGGTTTGTTGGCTTGTTTGTTTGTTGGTTTGTTGGTTTCTTGGTTTGTTGGCTTGTTTGTTTGTTGGTTTGTTGGTTTCTTGGTTTGTTGGTTTGTTGGTTTGTTGGTTTGTTGGTTTGTTGGTTTGTTGGTTTGTTGGTTTGTTGGTTTGTTGGTTTGTTGGTTTGTTGGTTTGTTGGTTTTTTGGTTTGTTGGTTTGTTGCTTTGTTGGTTTGTTAGTTTGTTGGTTTGTTGGCTTGTTGGTTTGTTGGTTTGTTGGCTTGTTGGTTACTTAGTTTGTTGGTTTGTTGATTTGTTGGTTTGTTGGTTTGTTGGTTTGTTGGCTTGCTGGCTTGTTGGTTTGTTGGTTAGTTAGTTTATTGGTTTGTTAGTTTGTTGGTTTGTTGGCTTGTTGGCTTGTTGGTTTGTTGGTTTGTTTGTTGGTTTGTTGGTTTGTTGGTTTGTTGGTCTATTTGTTTGTTGGTTTGTTGGTTTGTTGGTTTGTTGGTTTGTTGGTTTGTTGGCTTGTTTGTTTGTTGGTTTGTTGGTTTCTTGGTTTGTTAGTTTGTTGGTTTGTTGGAGTTGTTGGTTTGTTGGTTTGTTGGTTTGTTGGTTTGTTGGTTTTTTGGTTTGTTGTTTTGTTGGTTTGTTGCTTTGTTGGTTTGTTAGTTTGTTGGTTTGTTGGTTTATTTGTTTGTTGGTTTGTTGGTTTGTTGGTTTGTTGGTTTATTTGTTTGTTGGTTTGTTGGTTTGTAGGTTTGTTGGTTTGTTGGTTTGTTGGTTTGTTGGTTTGTTGGTTTGTTGGTTTGTTGGTTTGTTGATTTGTTGTTTTGTTGGTTTGTTGGTTAATTGGTTTGTTGGTTTGTTGGTTTGTTAGCTTGTTGGTTTCTTGGTTTGTTGGTTTTTTGGTTTTTTGGTTTGTTGGTTTGTTGGTTTGTTGGTTTGTTGGTTTGTTGGTTTTTTGGTTTGTTGTTTTATTTTTTTGTTGGTTTGTTTGGCTTGTTGGTTTGGTGGTTTTTTGGTTTTTTGGTTTGTTAGTTTGTTGGTTTGTTGGTTTGTTGGCTTGTTGGCTTGTTGGATTGTTGGTTAGTTCGTTTGTTGGTTTGTTAGTTTGTTGGTTTGTTGGCTTGTTGGCTTGTTGGTTTGTTGGTTTTTTGGTTTGTTGGTTTGTTGGTTTGTGGGTTGTTGGTTTGTTGGTTTATTTGTTTGTTGGTTTGTTGGCTTGTTGGTTTGTTGATTTGTTGGTTTGTTGGCTTGTTGGTTTGTTGGTTTGTTGGCTTGTTGGCTTGTTGGTTTGTTGGTTTGTTGGCTTGTTGGTTACTTAGTTTGTTGGTTTGTTGGCTTGTTGGTTACTTAGTTTGTTGGTTTGTTGGTTTGTTGGTTTGTTGGCTTGTTGGCTTGTTGGTTTGTTGGTTAGTTCGTTTGTTGGTTTGTTAGTTTGTTGGTTTGTTGGCTTGTTGGCTTGTTGGTTTGTTGGTTTGTTGGCTTGTTGGTTACTTAGTTTGTTGGTTTGTTGATTTGTTGGTTTGTTGGTTTGTTGGTTTGTTGGCTTGTTGGCTTGTTGGTTTGTTGGTTAGTTCGTTTGTTGGTTTGTTAATTTGTTGGTTTGTTGGCTTGTTGGCTTGTTGGTTTGTTGGTTTTTTGGTTTGTTGGTTTGTTGGTTTGTTGGTTTGTTGGTTTGTTGGTTTGTTGGTTTATTTGTTTGTTGGTTTGTTGGTTTGTTGGTTTGTTGGTTTGTTTGTTTGTTGGTTTGTTGGCTTGTTTGTTTGTTGGTTTGTTGGTTTCTTGGTTTGTTGGTTTGTTGGTTTGTTGGTTTGTTGGTTTGTTGGCTTGTTTGTTTGTTAGTTTGTTGGTTTCTTGGTTTGTTGGTTTGTTGGTTTGTTGGTTTGTTGGTTTGTTGGTTTGTTGGTTTGTTGGTTTGTTGGTTTGTTGGTTTGTTGGTTTGTTGGTTTTTGGTTTGTTGGTTTGTTGGTTTGTTGCTTTGTTGGTTTGTTAGTTTGTTGGTTTGTTGGCTTGTTGGTTTGTTGGTTTGTTGGCTTGTTGGTTACTTAGTTTGTTGGTTTGTTGATTTGTTGGTTTGTTGGTTTGTTGGTTTGTTGGCTTGCTGGCTTGTTGGTTTGTTGGTTAGTTAGTTTGTTGGTTTGTTAATTTGTTGGCTTGTTGGCTTGTTGGCTTGTTGGTTTGTTGGTTTTTTGGTTTGTTGGTTTGTTGGTTTGTTGGTTTGTTGGTCTATTTGTTTGTTGGTTTGTTGGTTTGTTGGTTTGTTGGTTTTTTGGTTTGTTGTTTTGTTGGTTTGTTGCTTTGTTGGTTTGTTAGTTTGTTGGTTTGTTGGTTTATTTGTTTGTTGGTTTGTTGGTTTGTTGGTTTGTTGGTTTATTTGTTTGTTGGTTTGTTGGTTTGTAGGTTTGTTGGTTTGTTGGTTTGTTGGTTTGTTGGTTTGTTGGTTTGTTGGTTTGTTGATTTGTTGTTTTGTTGGTTTGTTGGTTAATTGGTTTGTTGGTTTGTTGGTTTGTTAGCTTGTTGGTTTCTTGGTTTGTTGGTTTTTTGGTTTTTTGGTTTGTTGGTTTGTTGGTTTGTTGGTTTGTTGGTTTGTTGGTTTTTTGGTTTGTTGTTTTATTTTTTTGTTGGTTTGTTTGGCTTGTTGGTTTGTTAGTTTTTTGGTTTTTTGGTTTGTTAGTTTGTTGGTTTGTTGGTTTGTTGGCTTGTTGGCTTGTTGGATTGTTGGTTAGTTCGTTTGTTGGTTTGTTAGTTTGTTGGTTTGTTGGTTTGTTGGTTTGTTGGCTTGTTGGCTTGTTGGTTTGTTGGTTTGTTGGCTTGTTGGTTACTTAGTTTGTTGGTTTGTTGGCTTGTTGGTTACTTAGTTTGTTGGTTTGTTGGTTTGTTGGTTTGTTGGTTTGTTGGCTTGTTGGCTTGTTGGTTTGTTGGTTAGTTCGTTTGTTGGTTTGTTAGTTTGTTGGTTTGTTGGCTTGTTGGCTTATTGGTTTGTTGGTTTGTTGGCTTGTTGGTTACTTAGTTTGTTGGTTTGTTGATTTGTTGGTTTGTTGGTTTGTTGGTTTGTTGGTTTGTTGGTTTGTTGGTTTGTTGGTTTGTTGGTTTGTTGGTTTGTTGGTTTGTTGGCTTGTTGGCTTGTTGGCTTGTTGGTTTGTTGGCTTGTTCGTTTGTTGGTTTGTTGGTTTGTTGGTTTGTTGGTTTGTTAGCTTTTTGGCTTGTTGGCTTGTTGGTTTGTTGGTTTGTTGGTTTGTTCGTTTGTTGGTTTGTTGGTTTGTTCGTTTGTTGGCTTGTTGGTTTGTTGGCTTGTTGGCTTGTTGGTTTGTTGGTTTGTTGGTTTGTTGTTTTGTTGGTTTGTTGGTTTGTTGGTTTGTTGGTTTGTTGGTTTGTAGGTTTTTTGGTTTGTTGGTTTGTTGGTTTGTTGCCTTGTTGGTTTGTTGGTTTGTTGGTTTGTTGGTTTGTTTGTTTGTTGGTTTGTTGGCTTGTTGGTTTGTTGGTTTGTTGGTTTGTTGGTTTGTTGGTTTCTTGGTTTGTTGGTTTGTTGGTTTGTTGGTTTGTTGGTTTGTTGGTTTGTTGCTTTGTTGGTTTGTTAGTTTGTTGGTTTGTTGGTTTATTTGTTTGTTGGTTTGTTGGTTTGTTGGTTTGTTGATTTATTTGTTTGTTGGTTTGTTGGTTTGTAGGTTTGTTGGTTTGTTGGTTTGTTGGTTTGTTGGTTTGTTGGTTTGTTGGTTTGTTGGTTTGTTGGTTAATTGGTTTGTTGGTTTGTTGGTTTGTTGGCTTGTTGGTTTCTTGGTTTGTTGGTTTTTTGGTTTTTTGGTTTGTTGGTTTGTTGGTTTGTTGGTTTGTTGGTTTGTTGGTTTTTTGGTTTGTTGTTTTATTTTTTTGTTGGTTTGTTTGGCTTGTTGGTTTGTTGGTTTTTTGGTTTTTTGGTTTGTTGGTTTGTTGGTTTGTTGGTTTGTTGGTTTGTTGGCTTGTTGGCTTGTTGGCTTGTTGGTTTGTTGGTTAGTTCGTTTGTTGGTTTGTTAGTTTGTTGGTTTGTTGGCTTGTTGGCTTGTTGGTTTGTTGGTTTTTTGGTTTGTTGGTTTGTTGGCTTGTTGGTTTGTTGGTTTGTTGGTTTGTTGGCTTGTTGGTTTGTTGGTTTGTTGGCTTGTTGGCTTGTTGGTTTGTTGGCTTGTTGGCTTGTTGGTTTGTTGGTTTGTTGGCTTGTTGGTTACTTAGTTTGTTGGTTTGTTGGCTTGTTGGCTTGTTGGTTTGTTGGTTAGTTCGTTTGTTGGTTTGTTAGTTTGTTGGTTTGTTGGCTTGTTGGCTTGTTGGTTTGTTGGTTTGTTGGTGTTATGGTTTGTTGGTTTGTTGGTTTGTTGGTTTGTTGGCTTGTTGGCTTGTTGGTTTGTTGGTTAGTTCGTTTGTTGGTTTGTTAGTTTGTTGGTTTGTTGGCTTGTTGGCTTGTTGGTTTGTTGGTGTTATGGTTTGTTGGTTTATTTGTTTGTTGGCTTGTTGGTTTGTTGACTTGTTGGTTACTTAGTTTGTTGGTTTGTTGATTTGTTGGTTTGTTGGTATGTTGGTTTGTTGGCTTGTTGGCTTGTTGGTTTGTTGCTTAGTTCGTTTGTTGGTTTGTTAGTTTGTTGGTTTGTTGGCTTGTTGGCTTGTTGGTTTCTTGGTTTTTTGGTTTGTTGGTTTGTTGGTTTGTTGGTTTGTTGGTTTGTTGGTTTATTTGTTTGTTGGTTTGTTGGTTTGTTGGTTTGTTGGTTTGTTGGTTTGTTGGTTTGTTGGTTTGTTGGTTTGTTGGCTTGTTTGTTTGTTGGTTTGTTGGTTTCTTGGTTTGTTGCTTTGTTGGTTTGTTGGTTTCTTGGTTTGTTGGTTTCTTGGTTTGTTGGTTTGTTGGTTTGGTGGTTTGTTCGTTTGTTGGCTTGTTGGTTTGTTGCCTTGTTGGCTTGTTGGTTTTTTGGTTTGTTGGTTTGTTCGTTTGGTGGTTTGTTTGTTTGTTGGTTTGTTCGTTTGCTTGTTCGTTGGTTACTTGGTTTGTTCGTTTGTTAGTTTGTTGGTTTGTTGGTTTGTTGGCTTGTTGGTTTGTTGGTTTATTTGCTTGTTGGTTTGTTGGTTTGTTGGTTTGTTGGTTTGTTGGTTTGTTGGTTTGTTGGTTTGTTGGTTTGTTGGTTTGTTGGTTTGTTGGTTTGTTGGTTTGTTGGTTTGTTGGTTTGTTGGTTTGTTGGTTTGGTGGTTTGTTGGTTCGTTGAATTGTTGGTTTGTTGGTTTTTTGGTTTTTTGGTTTACTGGTTTGTTGGTTTGTTGGTTTGTTGGTTTGTTGGTTTGTTGGCTTGTTGGTTTGTTGGTTTGTTGGTTTCTTGGTTTGTAGGTTTGTTGGTTTGTTCGTTTGTTGGTTTGTTGGTTTGTTTTTTGTTGGCTTGTTTGTTTGTTGGTTTTTTGGTTTTTTGGTTTGTTGGTTTGTTGGTTTGTTGGTTTGTTGGTTTGTTGGTTTGTTGGTTTTTTGGTTTGTTGTTTTATTTTTTTGTTGGTTTGTTTGGCTTGTTGGTTTGTTGGTTTGTTGGTTTTTTGGTTTGTTGGTTTGTTGGTTTGTTGGTTTGTTGGTTTGTTGGTTTATTGGTTTTTTTGTTTATTCGTTTGTTGGTTTGTTGGTTTGTTGGCTTGTTGGCCTGTTGGCTTGTTGGTTTGTTGGATTGTTAGTTTTTTGATTTGTTGGTTTGTTGGCTTGTTAGTTTGTTGGTTTGTTGGCTTGTTGGTTTGTTGGTTTGTTGGTTTGTTGGTTTGTTGGTTTGTTTGTTTGTTGGTTTGTTGGCTTGTTGGCTTGTTGGTTTGTTGGTTTGTTGGTTTGTTGGTTTTTTGGTTTGTTGGCTGGTTGGCTTGTTGGTTTGTTGGTTTGTTGGTTTTTGGTTTGTTGGTTTGTTGGCTTGTTGGCTTGTTGGTTTGTTGGTTTGTTTGTTTGTTGGTTTGTTGGTTTGTTGGTTTGTTGGCTTTTTGGCTTGTTGGTTTGTTGGCTTGTTGGTTTGTTGGCTTGTTGGCTTGTTGGTTTTTTGGTTTGTTGGTTTGTTCGTTTGTTGGTTTGTTGGTTTGTTGGTTTGTTGGCTTGTTGGCTTGTTGGCTTGTTGGTTTGTTGGTTTGTTTGTTTGTTTGTTTGTTGGTTTGTTGGTTTGTTGGTTTATTGGTTTGTTGGTTTGTTGGTTTGTTGGTTTGTTGGTTTGTTGGTTTGTTGGTTTGTTGGTTTGTTGGTTTGTTGGTTTGTTGGTTTGTTGGCTTGTTGGCTTGTTGGCTTGTTGGTTTGTTGGCTTGTTCGTTTGTTTGTTTGTTGGTTTGTTGGTTTGTTGGTTTGTTAGCTTTTTGGCTTGTTGGCTTGTTGGTTTGTTGGTTTGTTGGTTTGTTCGTTTGTTGGTTTGTTTGTTTGTTCGTTTGTTGGCTTGTTGGTTTGTTGGCTTGTTGGTTTGTTGGTTTGTTGGTTTGTTGTTTTGTTGGTTTGTTGGTTTGTTGGTTTGTTGGTTTGTTGGTTTGTAGGTTTTTTGGTTTGTTGGTTTGTTGGTTTGTTGCCTTGTTGGTTTGTTGGTTTGTTGGTTTGTTGGTTTGTTTGTTTGTTGGTTTGTTGGCTTGTTGGCTTGTTGGTTTGTTGGTTTGTTGGTTTGTTGGTTTTTTGGTTTGTTGACTTGTTGGCTTGTTGGTTTGTTGGTTTGTTGGTTTGTTGGTTTGTTGGTTTGTTGGCTTGTTGGCTTGTTGGTTTGTTGGTTTGTTTGTTTGTTGGTTTGTTGGTTTGTTGGTTTGTTGGCTTTTTGGCTTGTTGGTTTGTTGGCTTGTTGGTTTGTTGGCTTGTTGGCTAGTTGGTTTTTTGGTTTGTTGGTTTGTTCGTTTGTTGGTTTGTTGGTTTGTTGGTTTGTTGGCTTGTTGGTTTGTTGGTTTGTTGGTTTGTTGGTTTGTTGGTTTGTTGGTTTGTTGGTTTGTTGGTTTGTTGGTTTGTTGGTTTGTTGGTTTGTTGGTTTGTTGGTTTGTTGGTTTGTTGGTTTGGTGGTTTGTTGGTTCGTTGAATTGTTGGTTTGTTGGTTTTTTGGTTTTTTGGTTTACTGGTTTGTTGGTTTGTTGGTTTGTTGGTTTGTTGGTTTGTTGGCTTGTTGGTTTGTTGGTTTGTTGGTTTCTTGGTTTGTAGGTTTGTTGGTTTGTTCGTTTGTTGGTTTGTTGGTTTGTTTTTTGTTGGCTTGTTTGTTTGTTGGTTTTTTGGTTTTTTGGTTTGTTGGTTTGTTGGTTTGTTGGTTTGTTGGTTTGTTGGTTTGTTGGTTTTTTGGTTTGTTGTTTTATTTTTTTGTTGGTTTGTTTGGCTTGTTGGTTTGTTGGTTTGTTGGTTTTTTGGTTTGTTGGTTTGTTGGTTTGTTGGTTTGTTGGTTTGTTGGTTTATTGGTTTTTTTGTTTATTCGTTTGTTGGTTTGTTGGTTTGTTGGCTTGTTGGCTTGTTGGCCTGTTGGCTTGTTGGTTTGTTGGATTGTTAGTTTTTTGATTTGTTGGTTTGTTGGCTTGTTAGTTTGTTGGTTTGTTGGCTTGTTGGTTTGTTGGTTTGTTGGTTTGTTGGTTTGTTGGTTTGTTTGTTTGTTGGTTTGTTGGCTTGTTGGCTTGTTGGTTTGTTGGTTTGTTGGTTTGTTGGTTTTTTGGTTTGTTGGCTGGTTGGCTTGTTGGTTTGTTGGTTTGTTGGTTTTTGGTTTGTTGGTTTGTTGGCTTGTTGGCTTGTTGGTTTGTTGGTTTGTTTGTTTGTTGGTTTGTTGGTTTGTTGGTTTGTTGGCTTTTTGGCTTGTTGGTTTGTTGGCTTGTTGGTTTGTTGGCTTGTTGGCTTGTTGGTTTTTTGGTTTGTTGGTTTGTTCGTTTGTTGGTTTGTTGGTTTGTTGGTTTGTTGGCTTGTTGGCTTGTTGGCTTGTTGGTTTGTTGGTTTGTTTGTTTGTTTGTTTGTTGGTTTGTTGGTTTGTTGGTTTATTGGTTTGTTGGTTTGTTGGTTTGTTGGTTTGTTGGTTTGTTGGTTTGTTGGTTTGTTGGTTTGTTGGTTTGTTGGTTTGTTGGTTTGTTGGCTTGTTGGCTTGTTGGCTTGTTGGTTTGTTGGCTTGTTCGTTTGTTTGTTTGTTGGTTTGTTGGTTTGTTGGTTTGTTAGCTTTTTGGCTTGTTGGCTTGTTGGTTTGTTGGTTTGTTGGTTTGTTCGTTTGTTGGTTTGTTTGTTTGTTCGTTTGTTGGCTTGTTGGTTTGTTGGCTTGTTGGTTTGTTGGTTTGTTGGTTTGTTGTTTTGTTGGTTTGTTGGTTTGTTGGTTTGTTGGTTTGTTGGTTTGTAGGTTTTTTGGTTTGTTGGTTTGTTGGTTTGTTGCCTTGTTGGTTTGTTGGTTTGTTGGTTTGTTGGTTTGTTTGTTTGTTGGTTTGTTGGCTTGTTGGCTTGTTGGTTTGTTGGTTTGTTGGTTTGTTGGTTTTTTGGTTTGTTGACTTGTTGGCTTGTTGGTTTGTTGGTTTGTTGGTTTGTTGGTTTGTTGGTTTGTTGGCTTGTTGGCTTGTTGGTTTGTTGGTTTGTTTGTTTGTTGGTTTGTTGGTTTGTTGGTTTGTTGGCTTTTTGGCTTGTTGGTTTGTTGGCTTGTTGGTTTGTTGGCTTGTTGGCTAGTTGGTTTTTTGGTTTGTTGGTTTGTTCGTTTGTTGGTTTGTTGGTTTGTTGGTTTGTTGGCTTGTTGGCTTGTTGGTTTGTTGGTTTGTTTGTTTGTTTGTTTGTTGGTTTGTTGGTTTGTGGGTTTGTTGGTTTGTTGGTTTGTTGGTTTGTTGATTTGTTGGTTTGTTGGTTTGTTGGTTTGTTGGTTTGTTGGCTTGTTGGCTTGTTGGCTTGTTGGTTTGTTGGTTTGTTGGTTTGTTGGTTTGTTGGTTTATTTGTTTGTTGGTTTGTTGGTTTGTAGGTTTGTTGGTTTGTTGGTTTGTTGGGTTGTTGGTTTGTTGGTTTGTTGGTTTGTTGGTTTGTTGGTTTGTTTTTTTGTTGGTTAATTGGTTTGTTGGTTTGTTGGTTTGTTGGCTTGTTGGTTTGTTGGTTTGTTGGTTTTTTGGTTTTTTGGTTTGTTGGTTTGTTGGTTTGTTGGTTTGTTGGTTTGTTGTTTTGTTGGTTTTTTGGTTTGTTGTTTTATTTTTTTGTTGGTTTGTTTGGCTTGTTGGTTTGTTGGTTTGTTGGTTTTTTGGTTTGTTGGTTTGTTGGTTTGTTGGTTTGTTGGTTTGTTGGTTTATTGGTTTTTTTGTTTATTCGTTTGTTGGTTTGTTGGTTTGTTGGCTTGTTGGCCTGTTGGTTTGTTGGTTTGTTGGATTGTTAGTTTTTTGGTTTGTTGGTTTGTTGGCTTGTTAGTTTGTTGGTTTGTTGGCTTGTTGGTTTGTTGGTTTGTTGGTTTGTTGGTTTGTTTGTTTGTTGGTTTGTTGGCTTGTTGGCTTGTTGGTTTGTTGGTTTGTTGGTTTGTTGGTTTTTTGGTTTGTTGGCTTGTTGGCTTGTTGGTTTGTTGGTTTGTTGGTTTTTGGTTTGTTGGTTTGTTGGCTTGTTGGCTTGTTGGTTTGTTGGTTTGTTTGTTGGTTTGTTGGTTTGTTGGTTTGTTGGCTTTTTGGCTTGTTGGTTTGTTGGCTTGTTGGTTTGTTGGCTTGTTGGCTTGTTGGTTTTTTGGTTTGTTGGTTTGTTCGTTTGTTGGTTTGTTTGTTTGTTGGTTTGTTGGCTTGTTGGCTTGTTGGCTTGTTGGTTTGTTGGTTTGTTTGTTTGTTTTTTTGTTGGTTTGTTGGTTTGTTGGTTTGTTGGTTTGTTGGTTTGTTGGTTTGTTGGTTTGTTGGTTTGTTGGTTTGTTGGTTTGTTGGTTTGTTGGTTTGTTGGTTTGTTGGTTTGTTGGTTTGTTGGTTTGTTGGTTTGTTGGCTTGTTGGCTTGTTGGCTTGTTGGTTTGTTGGCTTGTCCGTTTGTTGGTTTGTTGGTTTGTTGGTTTGTTGGTTTGTTGGTTTGTTGGCTTTTTGGCTTGTTGGCTTGTTGGTTTGTTGGTTTGTTCGTTTGTTGGTTTGTTGGTTTGTTCGTTTGTTGGCTTGTTGGTTTGTTGGCTTGTTGGCTTGTTGGTTTGTTGGTTTGTTGGTTTGTTGTTTTGTTGGTTTGTTGGTTTGTTGGTTTGTTGGTTTGTTGGTTTGTTGGTTTGTAGGTTTTTTGGTTTGTTGGTTTGTTGGTTTGTTGGTTTCTTGGTTTCTTGGTTTGTTGGTTTGTTGGCTTGTTGGCTTGTTGGTTTGTTGGTTTTTTGGTTTGTTGGTTTGTTGGTTTGTTGGTTTGTTGGTTTGTTGGTTTATTTGTTTGTTGGTTTGTTGGTTTGTTGGTTTGTTGGTTTGTTGGTTTGTTGGTTTGTTGGTTTGTTGGCTTGTTTGTTTGTTGGTTTGTTGGTTTCTTGGTTTGTTGGTTTGTTGGTTTGTTGGTTTCTTGGTTTGTTGGTTTCTTGGTTTGTTGGTTTGTTGGTTTGTTGGTTTGTTCGTTTGTTGGCTTGTTGGTTTGTTGGCTTGTTGGCTTGTTGGTTTTATGGTTTGTTGGTTTGTTCGTTTGGTGGTTTGTTTGTTTGTTGGTTTGTTCGTTTGCTTGTTCGTTGGTTACTTGGTTTGTTTGTTTGTTAGTTTGTTGGTTTGTTGGTTTGTTGGCTTGTTGGTTTGTTGGTTTGTTGGTTTTCTGGTTTGTTGGTTTGTTGGTTTTTTGGTTTGTTGGTTTGTTGGTTTGTTGGTTTGTTGGTTTATTTGCTTGTTGGTTTGTTGGTTTGTTGGTTTGTTGGTTTGTTGGTTTGTTGGTTTGTTGGTTTGTTGGTTTGTTGGTTTGTTGGTTTGTTGGTTTGTTGGTTTGTTGGTTTGTTGGTTTGGTGGTTTGTTGGTTCGTTGGTTTGTTGGTTTGTTGGTTTTTTGGTTTTTTGGTTTACTGGTTTGTTGGTTTGTTGGTTTGTTGGTTTGTTGGCTTGTTGGTTTGTTGGTTTGTTGGTTTCTTGGTTTGTAGGTTTGTTGGTTTGTTCGTTTGTTGGTTTGTTGGTTTGTTTTTTGTTGGCTTGTTGGTTTTTTGGTTTGTTGGTTTTTTGGTTTGTTGGTTTGTTGGTTTGTTGGTTTGTTGCTTTGTTGGTTTGTTAGTTTGTTGGTTTGTTGGTTTATTTGTTTGTTGGTTTGTTGGTTTGTTGGTTTGTTGGTTTGTTGGTTTGTTGGTTTGTTGGTTTGTTGGTTTATTTGTTTGTTGGTTTGTTGGTTTGTAGGTTTGTTGGTTTGTTGGTTTGTTGGGTTGTTGGTTTGTTGGGTTGTTGGTTTGTTGGTTTGTTGGTTTGTTGTTTTGTTGGTTTGTTGGTTTGTTGGTTAATTGGTTCGTTGGTTTGTTGGTTTGTTGGCTTGTTGGTTTGTTTGTTTGTTGGTTTTTTGGTTTTTTGGTTTGTTGGTTTGTTGGTTTGTTGGTTTGTTGGTTTGTTGGTTTGTTGGTTTTTTGGTTTGTTGTTTTATTTTTTTGTTGGTTTGTTTGGCTTGTTGGTTTGTTGATTTGTTGGTTTTTTGGTTTGTTGGTTTGTTGGTTTGTTGGTTTGTTGGTTTGTTGGTTTATTGGTTTTTTTGTTTATTCGTTTGTTGGTTTGTTGGTTTGTTGGCTTGTTGGCCTGTTGGTTTGTTGGTTTGTTGGATTGTTAGTTTTTTGGTTTGTTGGTTTGTTGGCTTGTTAGTTTGTTGGTTTGTTGGCTTGTTGGTTTGTTGGTTTGTTGGTTTGTTGGTTTGTTTGTTTGTTGGTTTGTTGGCTTGTTGGCTTGTTGGTTTGTTGGTTTGTTGGTTTGTTGATTTTTTGGTTTGTTGGCTGGTTGGCTTGTTGGTTTGTTGGTTTGTTGGTTTTTGGTTTGTTGGTTTGTTGGCTTGTTGGCTTGTTGGTTTGTTGGTTTGTTTTTTTGTTGGTTTGTTGGTTTGTTGGTTTGTTGGCTTTTTGGCTTGTTGGTTTGTTGGCTTGTTGGTTTGTTGGCTTGTTGGCTTGTTGGTTTTTTGGTTTGTTGGTTTGTTCGTTTGTTGGTTTGTTGGTTTGTTGGTTTGTTGGCTTGTTGGCTTGTTGGCTTGTTGGTTTGTTGGTTTGTTTGTTTGTTTGTTTGTTGGTTTGTTGGTTTGTTGGTTTATTGGTTTGTTGGTTTGTTGGTTTGTTGGTTTGTTGGTTTGTTGGTTTGTTGGTTTGTTGGTTTGTTGGTTTGTTGGCTTGTTGGTTTTTTGGTTTGTTGGTTTGTTCGTTTGTTGGTTTGTTGGTTTGTTGGTTTGTTGGCTTGTTGGCTTGTTGGCTTGTTGGTTTGTTGGTTTGTTTGTTTGTTTGTTTGTTGGTTTGTTGGTTTGTTGGTTTATTGGTTTGTTGGTTTGTTGGTTTGTTGGTTTGTTGGTTTGTTGGTTTGTTGGTTTGTTGGTTTGTTGGTTTGTTGGTTTGTTGGCTTGTTGGCTTGTTGGCTTGTTGGTTTGTTGGCTTGTTCGTTTGTTGGTTTGTTGGTTTGTTGGTTTGTTGGTTTGTTGGTTTGTTGGCTTTTTGGCTTGTTGGCTTGTAGGTTTGTTGGTTTGTTGGTTTGTTCGTTTGTTGGTTTGTTGGTTTGTTCGTTTGTTGGCTTGTTGGTTTGTTGGCTTGTTGGCTTGTTGGTTTGTTGGTTTGTTGGTTTGTTGTTTTGTTGGTTTGTTGGTTTGTTGGTTTGTTGGTTTGTTGGTTTGTAGGTTTTTTGGTTTGTTGGTTTGTTGGTTTGTTGCCTTGTTGGTTTGTTGGTTTGTTGGTTTTTTGGTTTGTTTGTTTGTTGGTTTGTTGGCTTGTTGGCTTGTTGGTTTGTTGGTTTGTTGGTTTGTTGGTTTTTTGGTTTGTTGACTTGTTGGCTTGTTGGTTTGTTGGTTTGTTGGTTTGTTGGTTTGTTGGCTTGTTGGCTTGTTGGTTTGTTGGTTTGTTTGTTTGTTGGTTTGTTGGTTTGTTGGTTTGTTGGCTTTTTGGCTTGTTGGTTTGTTGGCTTGTTGGTTTGTTGGCTTGTTGGCTTGTTGGTTTTTTGGTTTGTTGGTTTGTTCGTTTGTTGGTTTGTTGGTTTGTTGGTTTGTTGGCTTGTTGGCTTGTTGGTTTGTTGGTTTGTTTGTTTGTTTGTTTGTTGGTTTGTTGGTTTGTGGGTTTGTTGGTTTGTTGGTTTTTTGGTTTGTTGGTTTGTTGGTTTGTTGGTTTGTTGGTTTGTTGGTTTGTTGGTTTGTTGGCTTGTTGGCTTGTTGGTTTGTTGGTTTGTTGGTTTGTTGGTTTGTTGGTTTATTTGTTTGTTGGTTTGTTGGTTTATAGGTTTGTTGGTTTGTTGGTTTGTTGGGTTGTTGGTTTGTTGGTTTGTTGGTTTGTTGGTTTGTTGGTTTGTTGGTTTGTTTTTTTGTTGGTTAATTGGTTTGTTGGTTTGTTGGTTTGTTGGCTTGTTGGTTTGTTGGTTTGTTGGTTTTTTGGTTTTTTGGTTTGTTGGTTTGTTGGTTTGTTGGTTTGTTGGTTTGTTGGTTTGTTGGTTTTTTGGTTTGTTGTTTTATTTTTTTGTTGGTTTGTTTGGCTTGTTAGTTTGTTGGTTTGTTGGTTTTTTGGTTTGTTGGTTTGTTGGTTTGTTGGTTTGTAGGTTTTTTGGTTTGTTGGTTTGTTGGTTTGTTGCCTTGTTGGTTTGTTGGTTTGTTGGTTTGTTGGTTTGTTCGTTTGTTGGCTTGTTGGTTTGTTGGCTTGTTGGCTTGTTGGTTTGTTGGTTTGTTGGTTTGTTGTTTTGTTGGTTTGTTGGTTTGTTGGTTTGGTGGTTTGTTGGTTTGTAGGTTTTTTGGTTTGTTGGTTTGTTGGTTTGTTGCCTTGTTGGTTTGTTGGTTTGTTGGTTTGTTTGTTTGTTGGTTTGTTGGCTTGTTGGCTTGTTGGTTTGTTGGTTTGTTTGTTTGTTGGTTTGTTGGTTTGTTGGTTTGTTGGCTTTTTGGCTTGTTGGTTTGTTGGCTTGTTGGTTTGTTGGCTTGTTGGCTTGTTGGTTTTTTGTTTGTTGGTTTGTTCGTTTGTTGGTTTGTTGGTTTGTTGGTTTGTTGGCTTGTTGGCTTGTTGGTTTGTTGGTTTGTTTGTTTGTTTGTTTGTTGGTTTGTTGGTTTGTGGGTTTGTTGGTTTGTTGGTTTTTTGGTTTGTTGGTTTGTTGGTTTGTTGGTTTGTTGGTTTGTTGGTTTGTTGGTTTGTTGGTTTGTTGGCTTGTTGGCTTGTTGGTTTGTTGGTTTGTTGGTTTGTTGGTTTGTTGGTTTATTTGTTTGTTGGTTTGTTGGTTTGTAGGTTTGTTGGTTTGTTGGTTTGTTGGGTTGTTGGTTTGTTGGTTTGTTGGTTTGTGGGTTTGTTGGTTTGTTGGTTTGTTTTTTTGTTGGTTAATTGGTTCGTTGGTTTGTTGGTTTGTTGGCTTGTTGGTTTGTTGGTTTGTTGGTTTTTTGGTTTTTTGGTTTGTTGGTTTGTTGGTTTGTTGGTTTGTTGGTTTGTTGGTTTGTTGGTTTGTTGGTTTTTTGGTTTGTTGTTTTATTTTTTTGTTGGTTTGTTTGGCTTGTTGGTTTGTTGGTTTGTTGGTTTTTTGGTTTGTTGGTTTGTTGGTTTGTTGGTTTGTAGGTTTTTTGGTTTGTTGGTTTGTTGGTTTGTTGCCTTGTTGGTTTGTTGGTTTGTTGGTTTGTTGGTTTGTTCGTTTGTTGGCTTGTTGTTTTGTTGGTTTGTTGGTTTGTTGGTTTGTTGGTTTGTTGGTTTGTAGGTTTTTTGGTTTGTTGGTTTGTTGGTTTGTTGCCTTGTTGGTTTGTTGGTTTGTTGGTTTGTTGGTTTGTTTGTTTGTTGGTTTGTTGGCTTGTTGGCTTGTTGGTTTGTTGGTTTGTTGGTTTGTTAGTTTTTTGGTTTGTTGACTTGTTGGCTTGTTGGTTTGTTGGTTTGTTGGTTTGTTGGTTTGTTGGTTTGTTGGCTTGTTGGCTTGTTGGTTTGTTGGTTTGTTTGTTTGTTGGTTTGTTGGTTTGTTGGTTTGTTGGCTTTTTGGCTTGTTGGTTTGTTGGCTTGTTGGTTTGTTGGCTTGTTGGCTTGTTGGTTTTTTGGTTTGTTGGTTTGTTCGTTTGTTGGTTTGTTGGTTTGTTGGTTTGTTGGTTTGTTGGTTTGTTGGCTTGTTGGCTTGTTGGTTTGTTGGTTTGTTTGTTTGTTTGTTTGTTGGTTTGTTGGTTTGTGGGTTTGTTGGTTTGTTGGTTTGTTGGTTTGTTGGTTTGTTGGTTTGTTGGTTTGTTGGTTTGTTGGTTTGTTGGTTTGTTGGTTTGTTGGTTTGTTGGTTTGTTGGCTTGTTGGCTTGTTGGTTTGTTGGTTTGTTGGTTTGTTGGTTTGTTGGTTTATTTGTTTGTTGGTTTGTTGGTTTGTAGGTTTGTTGGTTTGTTGGTTTGTTGGGTTGTTGGTTTGTTGGTTTGTTGGTTTGTTGGTTTGTTGGTTTGTTGGTTTGTTTTTTTGTTGGTTAATTGGTTTGTTGGTTTGTTGGTTTGTTGGCTTGTTGGTTTGTTGGTTTGTTGGTTTTTTGGTTTTTTGGTTTGTTGGTTTGTTGGTTTGTTGGTTTGTTGGTTTGTTGGTTTGTTGGTTTTTTGGTTTGTTGTTTTATTTTTTTGTTGGTTTGTTTGGCTTGTTGGTTTGTTGGTTTGTTGGTTTTTTGGTTTGTTGGTTTGTTGGTTTGTTGGTTTGTTGGTTTGTTGGTTTATTGGTTTTTTTGCTTATTCGTTTGTTGGTTTGTTGGTTTGTTGGCTTGTTGGCCTGTTGGTTTGTTGGTTTGTTGGATTGTTAGTTTTTTGGTTTGTTGGTTTGTTGGCTTGTTAGTTTGTTGGTTTGTTGGCTTGTTGGTTTGTTGGTTTGTTGGTTTGTTGGTTTCATTGTTTGTTGGTTTGTTGGCTTGTTGGTTTGTTGGTTTGTTGGTTTGTTGGTTTTTTGGTTTGTTGGCTTGTTGGCTTGTTGGTTTGTTGGTTTGTTGGTTTTTGGTTTGTTGGTTTGTTAGGTTGTTGGCTTGTTGGTTTGTTGGTTTGTTTGTTGGTTTGTTGGTTTGTTGGTTTGTTGGCTTTTTGGCTTGTTGGTTTGTTGGCTTGTTGGTTTGTTGGCTTGTTGGCTTGTTGGTTTTTTGTTTTGTTGGTTTGTTCGTTTATTGGTTTGTTTGTTTGTTGGTTTGTTGGCTTGTTGGCTTCTTAGCTTGTTGGTTTGTTGGTTTGTTTGTTTGTTTGTTTGTTGGTTTGTTGGTTTGTTGGTTTGTTGGTTTGTTGGTTTGTTGGTTTGTTGGTTTGTTGGTTTGTTGGTTTGTTGGTTTGTTGGTTTGTTGGTTTGTTGGTTTGTTGGCTTGTTGGCTTGTTGGCTTGTTGGTTTGTTGGCTTGTCCGTTTGTTGGTTTGTTGGTTTGTTGGTTTGTTGGTTTGTTGGTTTGTTGGCTTTTTGGCTTGTTGGCTTGTTGGTTTGTTGGTTTGTTCGTTTGTTGGTTTGTTGGTTTGTTCGTTTGTTGGCTTGTTGGTTTGTTGGCTTGTTGGCTTGTTGGTGTGTTGGTTTGTTGGTTTGTTGTTTTGTTGGTTTGTTGGTTTGTTGGTTTGTTGGTTTGTTGGTTTGTAGGTTTTTTGGTTTGTTGGTTTGTTTGTTTGTTGCCTTGTTGGTTTGTTGGTTTGTTGGTTTGTTTGTTTGTTTGTTTGTTGGTTTGTTGGCTTGTTGGCTTGTTGGTTTGTTGGTTTGTTGGTTTGTTGGTTTTTTGGTTTGTTGACTTGTTGGCTTGTTGGTTTGTTGGTTTGTTGGTTTGTTGGTTTGTTGGTTTGTTGGTTTGTTGGCTTGTTGGCTTGTTGGTTTGTTGGTTTGTTTGTTTGTTGGTTTGTTGGTTTGTTGGTTTGTTGGCTTTTTGGCTTTTTGGCTTGTTGGTTTGTTGGCTTGTTGGTTTGTTGGCTTGTTGGCTTGTTGGTTTTTTGGTTTGTTGGTTTGTTCGTTTGTTGGTTTGTTGGTTTGTTGGTTTGTTGGCTTGTTGGCTTGTTGGTTTGTTGGTTTGTTTGTTTGTTTGTTTGTTGGTTTGTTGGTTTATGGGTTTGTTGGTTTGTTGGTTTGTTGGTTTGTTGGTTTGTTGGTTTGTTGGTTTGTTGGTTTGTTGGTTTGTCTGTTTGTTGGTTTGTTGGCTTGTTGGCTTGTTGGTTTGTTAGCTTGTTCGTTTATTGGTTTGTTGGTTTGTTGGTTTGTTGGTGTGTTGGTTTGTTGGCTAATTGGCTTGTTGGCTTGTTGGTTTGTTGGTTTGGTCGTTTGTTGGTTTGTTGGTTTGTTCGTTTGTTGGCTTGTTGGTTTGTTGGCTTGTTGGCTTGTTGGTTTGTTGGTTTGTTGGTTTGTTGTTTTGTTGGTTTGTTGGTTTGTTGGTTTGTAGGTTTTTTGGTTTGTTGGTTTGTTGGTTTCTTGGTTTCTTGGTTTGTTGGTTTGTTGATTTGTTAGTTTGTTGGCTTGTTGGTTAATTGGTTTCTTGGTTTGTTGGCTTGTTGGTTTGTTGGTTTGTTGGCTTGTTGGCTTGTTGGTTTGTTGGCTTGTTGGCTTGTTGGTTACTTAGTTTGTTGGTTTGTTGGATTGTTGGTTTGTTGGTTTGTTGGCTTGTTGGCTTGTTGGTTTGTTGGTTAGTTCGTTTGTTGGTTTGTTAGTTTGTTGGTTTGTTGGCTTGTTGGCTTGTTGGTTTGTTGGTTAGTTCGTTTGTTGGTTTGTTAGTTTGTTGGTTTGTTGGCTTGTTGGCTTGTTGGTTTGTTGGTTTTTTGGTTTGTTGGTTTGTTGGTTTGTTGGTTTGTTGGTTTGTTGGTTTATTTGTTTGTTGGTTTGTTGGTTTGTTGGTTTGTTGGCTTGTTGGTTTGTTGGTTTGTTGGTTTCTTGGTTTGTTGGTTTGTTGGTTTGTTGGTTTGTTGGTTTGTTGGTTTGTTGGTTTGTTGGTTTGTTCGTTTGTTGGCTTGTTGGTTTGTTGGCTTGTTGGCTTGTTGGTTTGTTGGTTTTTTGGTTTGTTCGTTTGTTGGTTTGTTTGTTTGTTGGTTTGTTCGTGTGTTTGTTCGTTGGTTACTTGGTTTTTTCGTTTGTTAGTTTGTTGGTTTGTTGGTTTGTTGGCTTGTTGGTTTGTTGGTTTGTTGGTTTTTTGGTTTGTTGGTTTGTTGGTTTTTTGGTTTGTTGGTTTGTTGGTTTGTTGGTTTGTTGGTTTGTTGGTTTGTTGGTTTGTTGGTTTGTTGGTTTGTTGGTTTGTTGGTTTATTTGCTTGTTGGTTTGTTGGTTTGTTGGTTCGTTGGTTTGTTGGTTTGTTGGTTTGTTGGTTTGTTGGTTTGTTGGTTTGTTGGTTTGTTGGTTTGGTGGTTTGTTGGCTTGTTGGTATGTTGGTTTGTTGGTTTGTTGGTTTTTTGGTTTTTTTGGTTTGCTGGTTTGTTGGTTTGTTGGTTTGTTGGTTTGTTGGTTTGTTGGTTTGTTGGCTTATTGGCTTGTTGGCTTGTTGGTTTGTTGGTTTGGTCGTTTGTTGGTTTGTTGGTTTGTTCGTTTGTTGGCTTGTTGGTTTGTTGGCTTGTTGGCTTGTTGGTTTGTTGGTTTGTTGGTTTGTTGGTTTGTTGGTTTGTTGGTTTGTTGGTTTGTTGGTTTGTTGGCTTATTGGCTTGTTGGCTTGTTGGTTTGTTGGTTTGGTCGTTTGTTGGTTTGTTGGTTTGTTCGTTTGTTGGCTTGTTGGTTTGTTGGCTTGTTGGCTTGTTGGTTTGTTGGTTTGTTGGTTTGTTGTTTTGTTGGTTTGTTGGTTTGTTGGTTTGTAGGTTTTTTGGTTTGTTGGTTTGTTGGTTTCTTGGTTTCTTGGTTTGTTGGTTTGTTGATTTGTTAGTTTGTTGGCTTGTTGGTTTATTGGTTTCTTGGTTTGTTGGCTTGTTGGTTTGTTGGTTTGTTGGCTTGTTGGCTTGTTGGTTTGTTGGTTTGTTGGCTTGTTGGTTACTTAGTTTGTTGGTTTGTTGGATTGTTGGTTTGTGGGTTTGTTGGCTTGTTGGCTTGTTGGTTTGTTGGTTAGTTCGTTTGTTGGTTTGTTAGTTTGTTAGTTTGTTGGCTTGTTGGCTTGTTGGTTTGTTGGTTAGTTCGTTTGCTGGTTTGTTAGTTTGTTGGTTTGTTGGCTTGTTGGCTTGTTGGTTTGTTGGTTTTTTGGTTTGTTGGTTTGTTGGTTTGTTGGTTTGTTGGTTTGTTGGTTTATTTGTTTGTTGGTTTGTTGGTTTGTTGGTTTGTTGGCTTGTTGGTTTGTTGGTTTGTTGGTTTCTTGGTTTGTTGGTTTGTTGGTTTGTTGGTTTGTTGGTTTGTTGGTTTGTTGGTTTGTTGGTTTGTTCGTTTGTTGGCTTGTTGGTTTGTTGGCATGTTGGCTTGTTGGTTTGTTGGTTTTTTGGTTTGTTCGTTTGTTGGTTTGTTTGTTTGTTGGTTTGTTCGTGTGTTTGTTCGTTGGTTACTTGGTTTTTTCAATTTGTTAGTTTGTTGGTTTGTTGGTTTGTTGGCTTGTTGGTTTGTTGGTTTGTTGGTTTTTTGGTTTGTTGGTTTGTTGGTTTTTTGGTTTGTTGGTTTGTTGGTTTGTTGGTTTGTTGGTTTGTTGGTTTGTTGGTTTGTTGGTTTGTTGGTTTATTTGCTTGTTGGTTTGTTGGTTTGTTGGTTCGTTGGTTTGTTGGTTTGTTGGTTTGTTGGTTTGTTGGTTTGTTGGTTTGTTGGTTTGTTGGTTTGGTGGTTTGTTGGCTTGTTGGTATGTTGGTTTGTTGGTTTGTTGGTTTGTTGGTTTTTTGATTTTTTTGGTTTGCTGGTTTGTTGGTTTGTTGGTTTGTTGGTTTGTTGGTTTCTTGATTTGTAGGTTTGTTGGTTTGTTCGTTTGTTGGTTTGTTGGTTTGTTGGTTTGTTGGCTTGTTGGTTTTTTGGTTTGTTGGTTTTTTGGTTTGTGGTTTGTTGGTTTGTTGGTTTGTTGCTTTGTTGGTTTGTTGGTTTGTTGGTTTGTTGGTTTGTTGGTTTGTTGGTTTATTTGTTTCTTGGTTTGTTGGTTTGTAGGTTTGTTGGTTTGTTGGTTTGTTGGTTTGTTGGTTTGTTGGTTTGTTGGTTTGTTGGTTTGTTGGTTAATTGGTTTGTTGGTTTGTTGGTTTGTTGGCTTGTTGGTTTGTTGGTTTGTTGGTTTTTTGGTTTATTGGTTTGTTGGTTTGTTGGTTTGTTGGTTTGTTCGTTTGTTGCCTTGTTGGTTACTTAGTTTGTTGGTTTGTTGATATGTTGGTTTGTTGGTTTGTTGGTTTGTTGGCTTGTTGGCTTGTTGGTTTGTTGGTTAGTTCGTTTGTTGGTTTGTTAGTTTGTTGGTTTGTTGGCTGGTTGGCTTGTTGGTTTGTTGGTTTTTTGGTTTGTTGGTTTGTTGGTTTGTTGGTTTGTTGGTTTATTTGTTTGTTGGTTTGTTGGTTTGTTGGTTTGTTGGTTTGTTGGTTTGTTGGTTTGTTAGCTTGTTTGTTTGTTGGTTTGTTGGTTTCTTGGTTTGTTAGTTTGTTGGTTTGTTGGTTTGTTGGTTTGTTGGTTTGTTGGTTTGTTCGTTTGTTGGTTTTTTGGTTTTTTGGTTTGTTGGTTTGTTGGTTTGTTGCTTTGTTGGTTTGTTCGTTTGTTGGTTTGTTGGTTTATTTGTTTGTTGGTTTGTTGGTTTGTTGGTTTGTTGGTTTATTTGTTTGTTGGTTTGTTGGTTTGTTGGCTTGTTGGTTTGTTGGTTTCTTGATTTGTAGGTTTGTTGGTTTGTTCGTTTGTTGGTTTGTTGGTTTGTTGGTTTGTTGGCTTGTTGGTTTTTTGGTTTATTGGTTTTTTGGTTTGTGGTTTGTTGGTTTGTTGGTTTGTTGCGTTGTTGGTTTGTTGGTTTGTTGGTTTGTTGGTTTGTTGGTTTGTTGGTTTATTTGTTTGTTGGTTTGTTGGTTTGTAGGTTTGTTGGTTTGTTGGTTTGTTGGTTTGTTGGTTTGTTGGTTTGTTGGTTTGTTGGTTTGTTGGTTAATTGGTTTGTTGGTTTTTGGTTTGTTGGTTTGTTAGTTTGTTGGTTTGTTGGTTTGTTGGTTTGTTGCTTTGTTGGTTTGTTAGTTTGTTGGTTTGTTGGTTTATTTGTTTGTTGGTTTGTTGGTTTGTTGGTTTGTTGGTTTATTTGTTTGTTGGTTTGTTGGTTTGTAGGTTTGTTGGTTTGTTGGTTTGTTGGTTTGTTGGTTTGTTGGTTTGTTGGTTTGTTGGTTTGTTGGTTTGTTGGTTAATTGGTTTGTTGGTTTGTTGGTTTGTTGGCTTGTTGGTTTCTTGGTTTGTTGGTTTTTTGGTTTTTTGGTTTGTTGGTTTGTTGGTTTGTTGGTTTGTTGGTTTGTTGGTTTTTTGGTTTGTTGTTTTATTTTTTTGTTGGTTTGTTTGGCTTGTTGGTTTGTTGGTTTTTTGGTTTTTTGGTTTGTTGGTTTATTGGTTTGTTGGTTTGTTGGTTTGTTGCTTTGTTGGTTTGTTAGTTTGTTGGTTTGTTGGTTTATTTGTTTGTTGGTTTGTTGGTTTGTTGGTTTGTTGGTTTATTTGTTTGTTGGTTTGTTGGTTTGTAGGTTTGTTGGTTTGTTGGTTTGTTGGTTTGTTGGTTTGTTCGTTTGTTGGCTTGTTGGTTTGTTGGCTTGTTGGCTTGTTGGTTTGTTGGTTTGTTGGTTTGTTGGTTTGTTGGTTTGTTGGTTTGTTGGTTTGTTGGTTTGTTGGCTTATTGGCTTGTTGGCATGTTGGTTTGTTGGTTTGGTCGTTTGTTGGTTTGTTGGTTTGTTCGTTTGTTGGCTTGTTGGTTTGTTGGCTTGTTGGCTTGTTGGTTTGTTGGTTTGTTGGTTTGTTGTTTTGTTGGTTTGTTGGTTTGTTGGTTTGTAGGTTTTTTGGTTTGTTGGTTTGTTGGTTTCTTGGTTTCTTGGTTTGTTGGTTTATTGATTTGTTAGTTTGTTGGCTTGTTGGTTTATTGGTTTCTTGGTTTGTTGGCTTGTTGGTTTGTTGGTTTGTTGGCTTGTTGGCTTGTTGGTTTGTTGGTTTGTTGGCTTGTTGGTTACTTAGTTTGTTGGTTTGTTGGATTGTTGGTTTGTGGGTTTGTTGGCTTGTTGGCTTGTTGGTTTGTTGGTTAGTTCGTTTGTTGGTTTGTTAGTTTGTTAGTTTGTTGGCTTGTTGGCTTGTTGGTTTGTTGGTTAGTTCGTTTGTTGGTTTGTTAGTTTGTTGGTTTGTTGGCTTGTTGGCTTGTTGGTTTGTTGGTTTTTTGGTTTGTTGGTTTGTTGGTTTGTTGGTTTGTTGGTTTGTTGGTTTATTTGTTTGTTGGTTTGTTGGTTTGTTGGTTTGTTGGCTTGTTGGTTTGTTGGTTTGTTGGTTTCTTGGTTTGTTGATTTGGTGGTTTGTTGGTTTGTTGGTTTGTTGGTTTGTTGGTTTGTTGGTTTGTTCGTTTGTTGGCTTGTTGGTTTGTTGGCTTGTTGGCTTGTTGGTTTGTTGGTTTTTTGGTTTGTTCGTTTGTTGGTTTGTTTGTTTGTTGGTTTGTTCGTGTGTTTGTTCGTTGGTTACTTGGTTTTTTCGTTTGTTAGTTTGTTGGTTTGTTGGTTTGTTGGCTTGTTGGTTTGTTGGTTTGTTGGTTTTTTGGTTTGTTGGTTTGTTGGTTTTTTGGTTTGTTGGTTTGTTGGTTTGTTGGTTTGTTGGTTTGTTGGTTTGTTGGTTTGTTGGTTTGTTGGTTTGTTGGTTTATTTGCTTGTTGGTTTGTTGGTTTGTTGGTTCGTTGGTTTGTTGGTTTGTTGGTTTGTTGGTTTGTTGGTTTGTTGGTTTGTTGGTTTGTTGGTTTGGTGGTTTGTTGGCTTGTTGGTATGTTGGTTTGTTGGTTTGTTGGTTTGTTGGTTTTTTGGTTTTTTTGGTTTGCTGGTTTGTTGGTTTGTTGGTTTGTTGGTTTGTTGGTTTCTTGATTTGTAGGTTTGTTGGTTTGTTCGTTTGTTGGTTTGTTGGTTTGTTGGTTTGTTGGCTTGTTGGTTTTTTGGTTTGTTGGTTTTTTGGTTTGTGGTTTGTTGGTTTGTTGGTTTGTTGCTTTGTTGGTTTGTTGGTTTGTTGGTTTGTTGGTTTGTTGGTTTGTTGGTTTATTTGTTTGTTGGTTTGTTGGTTTGTAGGTTTGTTGGTTTGTTGGTTTGTTGGTTTGTTGGTTTGTTGGTTTGTTGGTTTGTTGGTTTGTTGGTTAATTGGTTTGTTGGTTTGTTGGTTTGTTGGCTTGTTGGTTTGTTGATTTGTTGGTTTTTTGGTTTGTTGGTTTGTTGGTTTGTTGGTTTGTTGGTTTTTTGGTTTGTTGTTTTATTTTTTTGTTGGTTTGTTTGGCTTGTTGGTTTGTTGGTTTGTTAGTTTGTTGGTTTGTTGGCTTGTTGGCTTGTTGGTTTGTTGGTTTGTTGGTTTATTGGTTTGTTGGTTTGTTGGTTTGTTGGTTTATTTGTTTGTTGGTTTGTTCGTTTGTTGCCTTGTTGGTTACTTAGTTTGTTGGTTTGTTGATATGTTGGTTTGTTGGTTTGTTGGTTTGTTGGCTTGTTGGCTTGTTGGTTTTTTGGTTAGTTCGTTTGTTGGTTTGTTAGTTTGTTGGTTTGTTGGCTGGTTGGCTTGTTGGTTTGTTGGTTTTTTGGTTTGTTGGTTTGTTGGTTTGTTGGTTTGTTGGTTTATTTGTTTGTTGGTTTGTTGGTTTGTTGGTTTGTTGGTTTGTTGGTTTGTTGGTTTGTTGGTTTGTTGGCTTGTTTGTTTGTTGGTTTGTTGGTTTCTTGGTTTGTTAGTTTGTTGGTTTGTTGGTTTGTTGGTTTGTTGGTTTGTTGGTTTGTTGGTTTGTTGGTTTTTTGGTTTTTTGGTTTTTTGGTTTGTTGGTTTGTTGGTTTGTTGCTTTGTTGGTTTGTTAGTTTGTTGGTTTGTTGGTTTATTTGTTTGTTGGTTTGTTGGTTTGTTGGTTTGTTGGTTTATTTGTTTGTTGGTTTGTTGGTTTGTTGGCTTGTTGGTTTGTTGGTTTCTTGACTTGTAGGTTTGTTGGTTTGTTCGTTTGTTGGTTTGTTGGTTTGTTGGTTTGTTGGCTTGTTGGTTTTTTGGTTTATTGGTTTTTTGGTTTGTGGTTTGTTGGTTTGTTGGTTTGTTGCGTTGTTGGTTTGTTGGTTTGTTGGTTTGTTGGTTTGTTGGTTTGTTGGTTTATTTGTTTGTTGGTTTGTTGGTTTGTAGGTTTGTTGGTTTGTTGGTTTGTTGGTTTGTTGGTTTGTTGGTTTGTTGGTTTGTTGGTTAATTGGTTTGTTGGTTTTTGGTTTGTTGGTTTGTTAGTTTGTTGGTTTGTTGGCTTGTTGGCTTGTTGGTTTGTTGGTTTGTTGGTTTATTGGTTTGTTGGTTTGTTGGTTTGTTGGTTTATTTGTTTGTTGGTTTGTTGGTTTGTTGGCTTGTTGGTTACTTAGTTTGTTGGTTTGTTGGTTTGTTGGTTTGTTAGTTTGTTGGTTTGTTGGCTTGTTGGCTTGTTGGCTTGTTGGTTTGTTGGTTTGTTGGTTTATTGGTTTTTTGGTTTGTTGGTTTGTTGGTTTATTTCTTTGTTGGTTTGTTGGTTTGTTGGCTTGTTGGTTACTTAGTTTGTTGGTTTGTTGATTTGTTGGTTTGTTGTTTTGTTGGTTTGTTGGCTTGTTGGCTTGTGGGTTTGTTGGTTAGTTCGTTTGTTGGTTTGTTAGTTTGTTGGTTTGTTGGCTTGTTGGCTTGTTGGTTTGTTGGTTTTTTTTGTTTGTTGGTTTGTTGGTTTGTTGGTTTGTTGGTTTATTTGTTTGTTGGTTTGTTGGTTTGTTGGTTTGTTGGTTTGTTGGTTTGTTGGTTTGTTGGCTTGTTTGTTTGTTGGTTTGTTGGTTTTTGGTTTGTTGGTTTGTTGGTTTGTTGGTTTGTTGGTTTGTTGGTTTGTTGGTTTGTTGGTTTGTTGGTTTGTTGGTTTTTTGGTTTGTTGGTTTGTTGGTTTGTTGCTTTGTTGGTTTGTTAGTTTGTTGGTTTGTTGGTTTATTTGTTTGTTGGTTTGTTGGTTTGTTGGTTTGTTGGTTTATTTGTTTGTTGGTTTGTTGGTTTGTAGGTTTGTTGGTTTGTTGGTTTGTTGGTTTGTTGGTTTGTTGGTTTGTTGGTTTGTTGGTTTGTTGGTTTGTTGGTTAATTGGTTTGTTGGTTTGTTGGTTTGTTGGCTTGTTGGTTTCTTGGTTTGTTGGTTTTTTGGTTTTTTGGTTTGTTGGTTTGTTGGTTTGTTGGTTTGTTGGTTTGTTGCTTTGTTGGTTTGTTAGTTTGTTGGTTTGTTGGTTTATTTGTTTGTTGGTTTGTTGGTTTGTTGGTTTGTTGGTTTATTTGTTTGTTGGTTTGTTGGTTTGTTGGCTTGTTGGTTTGTTGGTTTCTTGACTTGTAGGTTTGTTGGTTTGTTCGTTTGTTGGTTTGTTGGTTTGTTGGTTTGTTGGCTTGTTGGTTTTTTGGTTTATTGGTTTTTTGGTTTGTGGTTTGTTGGTTTGTTGGTTTGTTGCGTTGTTGGTTTGTTGGTTTGTTGGTTTGTTGGTTTGTTGGTTTGTTGGTTTATTTGTTTGTTGGTTTGTTGGTTTGTAGGTTTGTTGGTTTGTTGGTTTGTTGGTTTGTTGGTTTGTTGGTTTGTTGGTTTGTTGGTTAATTGGTTTGTTGGTTTTTGGTTTGTTGGTTTGTTAGTTTGTTGGTTTGTTGGCTTGTTGGCTTGTTGGTTTGTTGGTTTGTTGGTTTATTGGTTTGTTGGTTTGTTGGTTTGTTGGTTTATTTGTTTGTTGGTTTGTTGGTTTGTTGGCTTGTTGGTTACTTAGTTTGTTGGTTTGTTGGTTTGTTGGTTTGTTAGTTTGTTGGTTTGTTGGCTTGTTGGCTTGTTGGCTTGTTGGTTTGTTGGTTTGTTGGTTTATTGGTTTTTTGGTTTGTTGGTTTGTTGGTTTATTTCTTTGTTGGTTTGTTGGTTTGTTGGCTTGTTGGTTACTTAGTTTGTTGGTTTGTTTATTTGTTGGTTTGTTGTTTTGTTGGTTTGTTGGCTTGTTGGCTTGTGGGTTTGTTGGTTAGTTCGTTTGTTGGTTTGTTAGTTTGTTGGTTTGTTGGCTTGTTGGCTTGTTGGTTTGTTGGTTTTTTTTGTTTGTTGGTTTGTTGGTTTGTTGGTTTGTTGGTTTATTTGTTTGTTGGTTTGTTGGTTTGTTGGTTTGTTGGTTTGTTGGTTTGTTGGTTTGTTGGCTTGTTTGTTTGTTGGTTTGTTGGTTTTTGGTTTGTTGGTTTGTTGGTTTGTTGGTTTGTTGGTTTGTTGGTTTGTTGGTTTGTTGGTTTGTTGGTTTGTTGGTTTTTTGGTTTGTTGGTTTGTTGGTTTGTTGCTTTGTTGGTTTGTTAGTTTGTTGGTTTGTTGGTTTATTTGTTTGTTGGTTTGTTGGTTTGTTGGTTTGTTGGTTTATTTGTTTGTTGGTTTGTTGGTTTGTAGGTTTGTTGGTTTGTTGGTTTGTTGGTTTGTTGGTTTGTTGGTTTGTTGGTTTGTTGGTTTGTTGGTTTGTTGGTTAATTGGTTTGTTGGTTTGTTGGTTTGTTGGCTTGTTGGTTTCTTGGTTTGTTGGTTTTTTGGTTTTTTGGTTTGTTGGTTTGTTGGTTTGTTGGTTTGTTGGTTTGTTGCTTTGTTGGTTTGTTAGTTTGTTGGTTTGTTGGTTTATTTGTTTGTTGGTTTGTTGGTTTGTTGGTTTGTTGGTTTATTTGTTTGTTGGTTTGTTGGTTTGTTGGCTTGTTGGTTTGTTGGTTTCTTGACTTGTAGGTTTGTTGGTTTGTTCGTTTGTTGGTTTGTTGGTTTGTTGGTTTGTTGGCTTGTTGGTTTTTTGGTTTATTGGTTTTTTGGTTTGTGGTTTGTTGGTTTGTTGGTTTGTTGCGTTGTTGGTTTGTTGGTTTGTTGGTTTGTTGGTTTGTTGGTTTGTTGGTTTATTTGTTTGTTGGTTTGTTGGTTTGTAGGTTTGTTGGTTTGTTGGTTTGTTGGTTTGTTGGTTTGTTGGTTTGTTGGTTTGTTGGTTAATTGGTTTGTTGGTTTTTGGTTTGTTGGTTTGTTAGTTTGTTGGTTTGTTGGCTTGTTGGCTTGTTGGTTTGTTGGTTTGTTGGTTTATTGGTTTGTTGGTTTGTTGGTTTGTTGGTTTATTTGTTTGTTGGTTTGTTGGTTTGTTGGCTTGTTGGTTACTTAGTTTGTTGGTTTGTTGGTTTGTTGGTTTGTTAGTTTGTTGGTTTGTTGGCTTGTTGGCTTGTTGGCTTGTTGGTTTGTTGGTTTGTTGGTTTATTGGTTTTTTGGTTTGTTGGTTTGTTGGTTTATTTCTTTGTTGGTTTGTTGGTTTGTTGGCTTGTTGGTTACTTAGTTTGTTGGTTTGTTGATTTGTTGGTTTGTTGTTTTGTTGGTTTGTTGGCTTGTTGGCTTGTGGGTTTGTTGGTTAGTTCGTTTGTTGGTTTGTTAGTTTGTTGGTTTGTTGGCTTGTTGGCTTGTTGGTTTGTTGGTTTTTTTTGTTTGTTGGTTTGTTGGTTTGTTGGTTTGTTGGTTTATTTGTTTGTTGGTTTGTTGGTTTGTTGGTTTGTTGGTTTGTTGGTTTGTTGGTTTGTTGGCTTGTTTGTTTGTTGGTTTGTTGGTTTTTGGTTTGTTGGTTTGTTGGTTTGTTGGTTTGTTGGTTTGTTGGTTTGTTGGTTTGTTGGTTTGTTGGTTTGTTGGTTTTTTGGTTTGTTGGTTTGTTGGTTTGTTGCTTTGTTGGTTTGTTAGTTTGTTGGTTTGTTGGTTTATTTGTTTGTTGGTTTGTTGGTTTGTTGGTTTGTTGGTTTATTTGTTTGTTGGTTTGTTGGTTTGTAGGTTTGTTGGTTTGTTGGTTTGTTGGTTTGTTGGTTTGTTGGTTTGTTGGTTTGTTGGTTTGTTGGTTTGTTGGTTAATTGGTTTGTTGGTTTGTTGGTTTGTTGGCTTGTTGGTTTCTTGGTTTGTTGGTTTTTTGGTTTTTTGGTTTGTTGGTTTGTTGGTTTGTTGGTTTGTTGGTTTGTTGGTTTGTTGGTTTTTTGGTTTGTTGTTTTATTTTTTTGTTGGTTTGTTTGGCTTGTTGGTTTGTTGGTTTTTTGGTTTTTTGGTTTGTTGGTTTGTTGGTTTGTTGGTTTGTTGGCTTGTTGGCTTGTTGGTTTGTTGGTTAGTTCGTTTGTTGGTTTGTTAGTTTGTTGGTTTGTTGGCTTGTTGGCTTGTTGGTTTGTTGGTTTTTTGGTTTGTTGGTTTGTTGGTTTGTGGTTTGTTGGTTTGTTGGTTTATTTGTTTGTTGGTTTGTTGGCTTGTTGGTTTGTTGGTTTGTTGGTTTGTTGGCTTGTTGGTTTGTTGGTTTGTTGGCTTGTTGGCTTGTTGGTTTGTTGGTTTGTTGGCTTGTTGGTTACTTAGTTTGTTGGTTTGTTGGCTTGTTGGTTACTTAGTTTGTTGGTTTGTTGGTTTGTTGGTTTGTTGGTTTGTTGGCTTGTTGGCTTGTTGGTTTGTTGGTTTGTTGGTTTATTGGTTTGTTGGTTTGTTGGTTTGTTGGTTTATTTGTTTGTTGGCTTGTTGGTTTGTTGGTTTGTTGGGTTGTTGGTTACTTAATTTGTTAGTTTGTTGATTTGTTGGTTTGTTGGTTTGTTGGTTTGTTGGCTTGTTGGCTTGTTAATTTGTTGGTTAGTTCGTTTGTTGGTTTGTTAGTTTGTTGGTTTGTTGGCTTGTTGGCTAGTTGGTTTGTTGGTTTGTTGGTTTATTGGTTTGTTGGTTTGTTGGTTTGTTGGTTTATTTGTTTGTTGGCTTGTTGGTTTGTTGGTTTGTTGGGTTGTTGGTTACTTAGTTTGTTGGTTTGTTGATTTGTTGGTTTGTTGGTTTGTTGGTTTGTTGGCTTATTGGCTTGTTGGTTTGTTGGTTAGTTCGTTTGTTGGTTTGTTAGTTTGTTGGTTTGTTGGCTTGTTGGCTTGGTGGTTTGTTGGTTTTTTGGTTTGTTGGTTTGTTGGTTTGTTGGTTTGTTGGTTTGTTGGTTTATTTGTTTGTTGGCTTGTTGGTTTGTTGGTTAGTTCGTTTGTTGGTTTGTTAGTTTGTTAGTTTGTTGGTTTGTTGGCTTGTTGGCTTGTTGGTTTGTTGGTTTGTGGTTTGTTGGTTTGTTGGTTTATTTGTTTGTTGGTTTGTTGGCTTGTTGGTTTGTTGGTTTGTTGGTTTGTTGGCTTGTTGGTTTGTTGGTTTGTTGGCTTGTTGGCTTGTTGGTTTGTTGGTTTGTTGGCTTGTTGGTTACTTAGTTTGTTGGTTTGTTGGCTTGTTGGTTACTTAGTTTGTTGGTTTGTTGGTTTGTTGGTTTGTTGGTTTCTTGCCTTGTTGGCTTGTTGGTTTGTTGGTTTGTTGGTTTATTGGTTTGTTGGTTTGTTGGTTTGTTGGTTTATTTGTTTGTTGGCTTGTTGGTTTGTTGGTTTGCTGGGTTGTTGGTTACTTAGTTTGTTGGTTTGTTGATTTGTTGGTTTGTTGGTTTGTTGGTTTGTTGGCTTGTTGGCTTGTTGGTTTGTTGGTTAGTTCGTTTGTTGGTTTGTTAGTTTGTTGGTTTGTTGGCTTGTTGGCTTGTTGGTTTGTTGGTTTGTTGGTTTATTAGTTTGTTGGTTTGTTGGTTTGTTGGTTTTTTTGTTTGTTGGCTTGTTAATTTGTTGGTTTGTTGGGTTGTTGGTTACTTAGTTTGTTGGTTTGTTGATTTGTTGGTTTGTTGGTTTGTTGGTTTGTGGCTTATTGGCTTGTTGGTTTGTTGGTTAGTTCGTTTGTTGGTTTGTTAGTTTGTTGGTTTGTTGGCTTGTTGGCTTGTTGGTTTGTTGGTTTTTTGTTTTGTTGGTTTGTTGGTTTGTTGGTTTGTTGGTTTGTTGGTTTATTTGTTTGTTGGTTTGTTGGTTTGTTGGTTTGTTGGGTTGTTGGTTTGTTGGTTTGTTGGTTTGTTGGTTTGTTGGTTTGTTGGTTTGTTGGCTTGTTTGTTTGTTGGTTTGTTGGTTTCTTGGTTTGTTGGTTTGTTGGTTTGTTGGTTTCTTGGTTTGTTGGTTTGTTGGTTTGTTGGTTTGTTGGTTTGTTCGTTTGTTGGCTTGTTGGTTTGTTGCCTTGTTGGCTTGTTGGTTTTTTGGTTTGTTGGTTTGTTCGTTTGGTGGTTTGTTTGTTTGTTGGTTTGTTCGTTTGCTTGTTCGTTGGTTACTTGGTTTGTTCGTTTGTTAGTTTGTTGGTTTGTTGGTTTGTTGGCTTGTTGGTTTGTTGGTTTGTTGGTTTTTTGGTTTGTTGGTTTGTTGGTTTGTTGGTTTTTTGGTTTGTTGGTTTGTTGGTTTGTTGGTTTGTTGGTTTGTTGGTTTAGTTGCTTGTTGGTTTGTTGGTTTGTTGGTTTGTTGGTTTGTTGGTTTGTTGGTTTTTTGGTTTGTTGGTTTGTTGGTTTGTTGGTTTGTTGGTTTGTTGGTTTGTTGGTTTGTTGGTTTGTTGGTTTGGTGGTTTGTTGGTTTGTTGGTTTGTTGGTTTGTTGGTTTGTTGGTTTTTTGGTTTTTTGGTTTTTTGGTTTGCTGGTTTGCTGGTTTGTTGGTTTGTTGGTTTATTGGTTTGTTGGCTTGTTGGTTTGTTGGTTTGTTGGTTTCTTGGTTTGTAGGTTTGTTGGTTTGTTCGTTTGTTGGTTTGTTGGTTTCTTGGTTTGTTGGTTTGTTGGTTTGTTGGTTAATTGGTTTGTTGGTTTGTTGGCTTGTTGGTTTGTTGGTTTGTTGGTTTGTTGGTTTTTTGGTTTTTTGGTTTTTTGGTTTGTTGGTTTGTTGGTTTGTTGGTTTGTTGGTTTGTTGGTTTTTTGGTTTGTTGTTTTATTTTTTTGTTGGTTTGTTTGGCTTGTTGGTTTGTTGGTTTGTTGGTTTTTTGGTTTGTTGGTTTGTTGGTTTGTTGGTTTGTTGGCTTGTTGGTTACTTAGTTTGTTGGTTTGTTGATTTGTTGGTCTGTTGGTTTGTTGGTTTGTTGGCTTGTTGGCTTGTTGGTTTGTTGGTTAGTTCGTTTGTTGGTTTGTTAGATTGTTGGTTTGTTGGCTTGTTGGCTTGTTGGTTTGTTGGTTTTTTGGTTTGTTGGTTTGTTGGTTTGTTGGTTTGTTGGTTTGTTGGTTTATTTGTTTGTTGGTTTGTTGGTTTGTTGGTTTGTTGGTTTGTTGGTTTGTTGGTTTGTTGGTTTATTGGCTTGTTTGTTTGTTGGTTTGTTGGTTTCTTGGTTTGTTGGTTTGTTGGTTTGTTGGTTTCTTGGTTTGTTGGTTTGTTGGTTTGTTGGTTTGTTGGTTTGTTGGTTTGTTCGTTTGTTGGCTTGTTGGTTTGTTGGCTTGTTGGCTTGTTGGTTTTTTGGTTTGTTGGTTTGTTCGTTTGGTGGTTTGTTTGTTTGTTGGTTTGTCCGTTTGCTTGTTCGTTGGTTACTTGGTTTGTTCGTTTGTTAGTTTGTTGGTGTGTTGGTTTGTTGGCTTGTTGGTTTGTTGGTTTGTTGGTTTGTTGGTTTTTTGGTTTGTTGGTTTGTTGGTTTTTTGGTTTGTTGGTTTGTTGGTTTTTTGGTTTGTTGGTTTATTTGCTTGTTGGTTTGTTGGTTTGTTGGTTTTTTGGTTTTTTGGTTTGTTGGTTTGTTGGTTTGTTGGTTTGTTGGTTTGTTGGTTTGTTGGTTTGTTGGTTTGTTGGTTTGTTGGTTTGTTGGTTTTTTGGTTTTTTGGTTTGCTGGTTTGTTGGTTTGTTGGTTTGTTGGTTTGTTGGTTTGTTGGTTTGTTGGCTTGTTGGTTTGTTGGTTTGTTGGTTTTTTGGTTTGTAGGTTTGTTGGTTTGTTCGTTTGTTGGTTTGTTGGTTTGTTGGTTTGTTAGTTTGTTGGTTTGTTGGTTTATTTATTTGTTGGTTTGTTGGTTTGTTGATTTGTTGGTTTGTTGGTTTATTTGTTTGTTGGTTTGTTGGTTTGTAGGTTTGTGGGTTTGTTGGTTTGTTGGTTTGTTGGTTTGTTGGTTTGTCGGTTTGTTGGTTTGTTGGTTTGTTGGTTTGTTGGTTTGTTGGTTTGTTGGTTAATTGGTTTGTTGGTTTGTTGGCTTGTTGGTTTGTTGGTTTGTTGGTTTTTTGGTTTTTTGGTTTGTTGGTTTGTTGGTTTGTTGGTTTGATGGTTTGTTGGTTTTTTGGTTTGTTGTTTTATTTTTTTGTTGGTTTGTTTGGCTTGTTGGTTTGTTGGTTTGTTTGTTTTTTGGTTTGTTGGTTTGTTGGTTTGTTGGTTTGTTGGTTTGTTGGTTTATTGGTTTTTTGGTTTATTCGTTTGTTGGTTTGTTGGTTTGTTGGCTTGTTGGCCTGTTGGTTTGTTGGTTTGTTGGATTGTTAGTTTTTTGGTTTGTTGGTTTGTTGGCTTGTTGGTTTGTTGGTTTGTTGGCTTGTTGGTTTGTTGGTTTGTTGGTTTGTTGGTTTGTTTGTTTGTTGGTTTGTTGGCTTGTTGGCTTGTTGGTTTGTTGGTTTGTTGGTTTGTTGGTTTTTTGGTTTATTGGCTTGTTGGCTTGTTGGTTTGTTGGTTTGTTGGTTTTTGGTTTGTTGGTTTGTTGGCTTGTTGGCTTGTTGGTTTGTTGGTTTGTTTGTTTGTTGGTTTGTTGGTTTGTTGGTTTGTTGGCTTTTTGGCTTGTTGGTTTGTTGGCTTGTTGGTTTGTTGGCTTGTTGGCTTGTTGGTTTTTTGGTTTGTTGGTTTGTTCGTTTGTTGGTTTGTTGGTTTGTTGGTTTGTTGGCTTGTTGGCTTGTTGGTTTGTTGGTTTGTTTGTTTGTTTGTTTGTTGGTTTGTTGGTTTGTTGGTTTGTTGGTTTGTTGGTTTGTTGGTTTGTTGGTTTGTTGGTTTGTTGGTTTGTTGGTTTGTTGGTTTGTTGGTTTGTTGGTTTGTTGGTTTGTTGGTTTGTTGGTTTGTTGGTTTGTTGGCTTATTGGCTTGTTGGCTTGTTGGTTTGTTGGTTTGTTCGTTTGTTGGTTTGTTGGTTTGTTGGTTTGTTCGTTTGTTGGCTTGTTGGTTTGTTGGCTTGTTGGCTTGTTGGTTTGTTGGTTTGTTGGTTTGTTGTTTTGTTGGTTTGTTGGTTTGTTGGTTTGTTGGTTTGTTGGTTTGTTGGTTTGTAGGTTTTTTGGTTTGTTGGTTTGTTGGTTTGTTGGTTTCTTGGTTTGTTGGTTTGTTGATTTGTTAGTTTGTTGGCTTGTTGGTTTATTGGTTTCTTGGTTTGTTGGCTTGTTGGTTTGTTGGTTTGTTGGCTTGTTGGCTTGTTGGTTTGTTGGTTTGTTGGCTTGTTGGTTACTTAGTTTGTTGGTTTGTTGGGTTGTTGGTTTGTTGGTTTGTTGGCTTGTTGGCTTGTTGGTTTGTTGGTTAGTTCGTTTGTTGGTTTGTTAGTTTGTTGGTTTGTTGGCTTGTTGGCTTGTTGGTTTGTTGGTTAGTTCGTTTGTTGGTTTGTTAGTTTGTTGGTTTGTTGGCTTGTTGGCTTGTTGGTTTGTTGGTTTTTTGGTTTGTTGGTTTGTTGGTTTGTTGGTTTGTTGGTTTTTTGGTTTATTTGTTTATTGGTTTGTTGGTTTGTTGGTTTGTTGGTTTGTTGGTTTGTTGGCTTGTTGGTTTGTTGGTTTGTTGGTTTCTTGGTTTGTTGGTTTGTTGGTTTTTGGTTTGTTGGTTTGTTGGTTTGTTGGTTTGTTGGTTTGTTCGTTTGTTGGCTTGTTGGTTTGTTGGCTTGTTGGCTTGTTGGTTTGTTGGTTTTTTGGTTTGTTCGTTTGTTGGTTTGTTTGTTTGTTGGTTTGTCCGTTTGTTTGTTCGTAGGTTACTTGGTTTTTTGGTTTGTTAGTTTGTTGGTTTGTTGGTTTGTTGGCTTGTTGGTTTGTTGGTTTGTTGGTTTTTTAATTTGTTGGTTTGTTAGTTTTTTGGTTTGATGGTTTGTTGGTTTGTTGGTTTGTTGGTTTGTTGGTTTGTTGGTTTATTTGCTTGTTGGTTTGTTGGTTTGTTGGTTTGTTGGTTTGTTGGTTTGTTGGTTTGTTGGTTTGTTGGTTTGTTGGTTTGTTGGTTTGTTGGTTTGTTGGTTTGTTGGTTTGTCGGTTTGGTGGTTTGTTGGCTTGTTAGTTTGTTGGTATGTTGGTTTGTTGGTTTGTTGGTTTGTTGGTTTGTTGGTTTTTTGGTTTGCTGGTTTGTTGGTTTGTTGGTTTATTGGTTTGTTGGCTTGTTGGTTTGTTGGTTTCTTGATTTGTAGTTTTGTTGGTTTGTTCGTTTGTAATTTGTTGGTTTGTTGGTTTGTTGCTTTGTTGGTTTGTTGGTTTGTTGGCTTGTTGGCTTGTTGGTTTGTTGGTTTGTTTGTTTGTTGCTTTGTTGGTTTGTTAGTTTCTTGGTTTGTTGGTTTATTTGTTTGTTGGTTTGTTGGTTTGTTGGTTTGTTGGTTTGTTGGTTTGTTGGTTTATTTGTTTGTTGGTTTGTTGGTTTGTAGGTTTGTTGGTTTGTTGGTTTGTTGGTTTGTTGTTTTGTTGGTTTGTTGGTTTGTTGGTTTGTTGGTTAATTGGTTTGTTGGTTTGTCGGTTTGTTGGCTTGTTGGTTTGTTGGTTTGTTGGTTTGTTGGTTTTTTGGTTTTTTGGTTTGTTGGTTTGTTGGTTTGTTGGTTTGTTGGTTTGTTGGTTTTTTGGTTTGTTGTTTTATTTTTTTGTTGGTTTGTTTGGCTTGTTGGTTTGTTGGTTTGTTGGTTTTTTGGTTTGTTGGTTTGTTCGTTTGTTGGTTTGTTGGCTTGTTGGGTACTTAGTTTGTTGGTTTGTTGATTTGTTGGTTTGTTGGTTTGTTGGTTTGTTGGCTTGTTGGCTTGTTGGTTTGTTGGTTAGTTCGTTTGTTGGTTTGTTAGTTTGTTAGTTTGTTAGTTTGTTGGTTTGTTGGCTTGTTGGCTTGTTGGTTTGTTGGTTTTTTGGTTTGTTGGTTTGTTGGTTTGTTGGTTTCTTGGTTTGTTGGTTTGTTGGTTTGTCGGTTTCTTGGTTTGTTGGTTTGTTGGTTTGTTGGTTTGTTGGTTTGTTGGTTTGTTGGTTTGTTCGTTTGTTGGCTTGTTGGTTTGTTGGCTTGTTGGCTTGTTGGTTTTTTGGTTTGTTGGTTTGTTCGTTTGGTGGTTTGTTTGTTTGTTGGTTTGTCCGTTTGCTTGTTCGTTGGTTACTTGGTTTGTTCGTTTGTTGGTTTGTTGGTTTTTTGGTTTGTTGGTTTTTTGGTTTGTTGGTTTATTTGCTTGTTGGTTTGTTGGTGTGTTGGTTTGTTGGTTTGTTGGTTTGTTGGTTTGTTGGTTTGTTGGTTTTTTGGTTTGTTGGTTTGTTGGTTTGTTGGTTTGTTTGTTTGTTGGTTTGTTGGTTTGTTGGTTTGTTGCTTTGTTGGTTTGTTGGTTTGTTGGCTTGTTGGCTTGTTGGTTTGTTGGTTTGTTTGTTTGTTGCTTTGTTGGTTTGTTAGTTTCTTGGTTTGTTGGTTTATTTGTTTGTTGGTTTGTTGGTTTGTTGGTTTGTTGGTTTGTTGGTTTGTTGGTTTATTTGTTTGTTGGTTTGTTGGTTTGTTGCTTTGTTGGTTTGTTGGTTTGTTGGCTTGTTGGCTTGTTGGTTTGTTGGTTTGTTTGTTTGTTGCTTTGTTGGTTTGTTAGTTTCTTGGTTTGTTGGTTTATTTGTTTGTTGGTTTGTTGGTTTGTTGGTTTGTTGGTTTGTTGGTTTGTTGGTTTATTTGTTTGTTGGTTTGTTGGTTTGTAGGTTTGTTGGTTTGTTGGTTTGTTGGTTTGTTGGTTTGTTGGTTTGTTGGTTTGTTGGTTTGTTGGTTTGTTGGTTTGTTGGTTTGTTGGTTAATTGGTTTGTTGGTTTGTTGGTTTGTTGGCTTGTTGGTTTGTTGGTTTGTTGGTTTGTTGGTTTTTTGGTTTTTTGGTTTGTTGGTTTGTTGGTTTGTTGGTTTTTTGGTTTGTTGTTTTATTTTTTTGTTGGTTTGTTTGGCTTGTTGGTTTGTTGGTTTGTTGGTTTTTTGGTTTGTTGGTTTGTTGGTTTGTTGGTTTGTTGGCTTGTTGGTTACTTAGTTTGTTGGTTTGTTGATTTGTTGGTTTGTTGGTTTGTTGGTTTGTTGGCTTGTTGGCTTGTTGGTTTGTTGGTTAGTTCGTTTGTTGGTTTGTTAGTTTGTTGGTTTGTTGGCTTGTTGGCTTGTTGGTTTGTTGGTTTGTTGGCTTGTTTGTTTGTTGGTTTGTTGGTTTCTTGGTTTGTTGGATTGTTGGTTTGTTGGTTTCTTGGTTTGTTGGTTTGTTGGTTTGTTGGTTTGTTGGTTTGTTGGTTTGTTCGTTTGTTGGCTTGTTGGTTTGTTGGCTTGTTGGCTTGTTGGTTTTTTGGTTTGTTGGTTTGTTCGTTTGGTGGTTTGTTCGTTTGTTGGTTTGTTGGTTTTTTGGTTTGTTGGTTTGTTGGTTTTTTGGTTTGTTGGTTTGTTGGTTTTTTGGTTTGTTGGTTTATTTGCTTGTTGGTTTGTTGGTTTGTTGGTTTTTTGGTTTGTTGGTTTGTTGGTTTGTTGGTTTGTTGGTTTGTTGGTTTGTTGGTTTGTTGGTTTGTTGGTTTGGTGGTTTGTTGGTTTGTTGGTTTGTTGGTTTGTTGGTTTGTTGGTTTGTTGGTTTTTTGGTTTTTTGGTTTGCTGGTTTGTTGGTTTGTTGGTTTGTTGGTTTGTTGGTTTGTTGGCTTGTTGGTTTGTTGGTTTGTTGGTTTTTTGGTTTGTAGGTTTGTTGGTTTGTTCGTTTGTTGGTTTGTTGGTTTGTTGGTTTGTTGGCTTGTTGGTTTTTTGGTTTGTTGGTTTTTTGGTTTGTGGGTTTGTTGGTTTGTTGGTTTGTTGCTTTGTAGGTTTGTTAGTTTGTTGGTTTGTTGGTTTATTTATTTGTTGGTTTGTTGGTTTGTTGGTTTGTTGGTTTGTTGGTTTATTTGTTTGTTGGTTTGTTGGTTTGTAGGTTTGTGGGTTTGTTGGTTTGTTGGTTTGTTGGTTTGTCGGTTTGTTGGTTTGTTGGTTTGTTGGTTTGTTGGTTTGTTGGTTAATTGGTTTGTTGGTTTGTTGGTTTGTTGGCTTGTTGGTTTGTTGGTTTGTTGGTTTTTTGGTTTTTTGGTTTGTTGGTTTGTTGGTTTGTTGGTTTGTTGGTTTGATGGTTTGTTGGTTTTTTGGTTTGTTGTTTTATTTTTTTGTTGGTTTGTTTGGCTTGTTGGTTTGTTGGTTTGTTTGTTTTTTGGTTTGTTGGTTTGTTGGTTTGTTGGTTTGTTGGTTTATTGGTTTTTTGGTTTATTCGTTTGTTGGTTTGTTGGTTTGTTGGCTTGTTGGCCTGTTGGTTTGTTGGTTTGTTGGATTGTTAGTTTTTTGGTTTGTTGGTTTGTTGGCTTGTTGGTTTGTTGGTTTGTTGGCTTGTTGGTTTGTTGGTTTGTTGGTTTGTTTGTTTGTTGGTTTGTTGGCTTGTTGGCTTGTTGGTTTGTTGGTTTGTTGGTTTGTTGGTTTTTTGGTTTGTTGGCTTGTTGGCTTGTTGGTTTGTTGGTTTGTTGGTTTTTGGTTTATTGGTTTGTTGGCTTGTTGGCTTGTTGGTTTGTTGGTTTGTTTGTTTGTTGGTTTGTTGGTTTGTTGGTTTGTTGGCTTTTTGGCTTGTTGGTTTGTTGGCTTGTTGGTTTGTTGGCTTGTTGGCTTGTTGGTTTTTTGGTTTGTTGGTTTGTTCGTTTGTTGGTTTGTTGGTTTGTTGGTTTGTTGGCTTGTTCGCTTGTTGGTTTGTTGGTTTGTTTGTTTGTTTGTTTGTTGGTTTGTTGGTTTGTTGGTTTGTTGGTTTGTTGGTTTGTTGGTTTGTTGGTTTGTTGGTTTGTTGGTTTGTTGGTTTGTTGGTTTGTTGGTTTGTTGGTTTGTTGGTTTGTTGGTTTGTTGGTTTGTTGGTTTGTTGGCTTATTGGCTTGTTGGCTTGTTGGTTTGTTGGTTTGTTCGTTTGTTGGTTTGTTGGTTTGTTCGTTTGTTGCCTTGTTGGTTTGTTGGCTTGTTGGCTTGTTGGTTTGTTGGTTTGTTGGTTTGTTGTTTTGTTGGTTTGTTGGTTTGTTGGTTTGTTGGTTTGTTGGTTTGTAGATTTTTTGGTTTGTTGGTTTGTTGGTTTGTTGGTTTCTTGGTTTGTTGGTTTGTTGATTTGTTAGTTTGTTGGCTTGTTGGTTTATTGGTTTCTTGGTTTGTTGGCTTGTTGGTTTGTTGGTTTGTTGGCTTCTTGGCTTGTTGGTTTGTTGGTTTGTTGGCTTGTTGGTTACTTAGTTTGGTGGTTTGTTGGGTTGTTGGTTTGTTGGTTTGTTGGCTTGTTGGCTTGTTGGTTTGTTGGTTAGTTCGTTTGTTGGTTTGTTAGTTTGTTGGTTTGTTGGCTTGTTGGCTTGTTGGTTTGTTGTTTAGTTCGTTTGTTGGTTTGTTAGTTTGTTGGTTTGTTGGCTTGTTGGCTTGTTGGTTTATTGGTTTTTTGGTTTGTTGGTTTGTTGGTTTGTTGGTTTGTTGGTTTGTTGGTTTATTTTTTTATTGGTTTGTTGGTTTGTTGGTTTGTTGGTTTGTTGGTTTGTTGGTTTGTTAGCTTGTTGATTTGTTGGTTTGTTGGTTTCTTGGTTTGTTGGTTTGTTGGTTTGTTGGTTTGTTGGTTTGTTGGTTTGTTGGTTTGTTCGTTTGTTGGCTTGTTGGTTTGTTGGCTTGTTGGCTTGTTGGTTTGTTGGTTTTTTGGTTTGTTCGTTTGTTGGTTTGTTTGTTTGTTGGTTTGTTCGTTTGTTTGTTCGTTGGTTACTTGGTTTTTTGGTTTGTTAGTTTGTTGGTTTGTTGGTTTGTTGGCTTGTTGGTTTGTTGGTTTGTTGGTTTGTTGGTTTTTTGGTTTGTTGGTTTGTTAAATTTTTGGTTTGTTGGTTTGTTGGTTTGTTGGTTTGTTGGTTTGTTGGTTTATTTGCTTGTTGGTTTGTTGGTTTGTTGGTTTGTTGGTTTGTTGGTTTGTTGGTTTGTTGGTTTGTTGGTTTGTTGGTTTGTTGGTTTGTTGGTTTGGTGGTTTGTTGGCTTGTTGGTTTGTTGGTATGTTGGTTTGTTGGTTTGTTGGTTTGTTGGTTTGTTGGTTTTTTGGTTTGCTGGTTTGTTGGTTTGTTGGTTTATTGGTTTGTTGGCTTGTTGGTTTGTTGGTTTCTTGATTTGTAGGTTTGTTGGTTTGTTCGTTTGTTGGTTTGTTGGTTTGTTGGTTTGTTGGTTTGTTGGCTTGTTGGTTTTTTGGTTTTTTGGTTTGTTGGTTTTTTGGTTTGTAGTTTGTTGGATTGTTGGTTTGTTGCTTTGTTGGTTTGTTGGTTTGTTGGCTTGTTGGCTTGTTGGTTTGTTGGTTTGTTTGTTTGTTTGTTTGTTGGTTTGTTGGTTTGTTGGTTTGTTGGTTTGTTGGTTTGTTGGTTTGTTGGTTTGTTGGTTTGTTGGTTTGTTAGTTTGCTCGTTTGTTGGTTTGTTGGTTTGTTGGTTTGTTGGCTAGTTGGTTTGTTGGCTTGTTGGCTTGTTGAATTGTTGGTTTGTTGGTTTGTTGGTTTGTTCGTTTTTTGGTTTGTTTGTTTGTTGGTTTGTGCATTTGTTGGTTCGTTGGTTACTTGGTTTGTTGGTTTGTTGGTTTGTTGGTTTGTTGGTTTGTTGGCTTTTTGGTTTGTTGGTTTGTTGGTTTTTTGGTTTGTTGGTTTGTTGGTTTTTTGGATTGTTGGTTTCTTGGTTTGTTGGTTTGTTGGTTTATTTGTTTGTTGGTTTGTTGGTTTGTTGGTTTGTTGGCTTGTTAGTTTGTTGGTTTGTCGGTTTGTTGGTTTGTTGGTTTGTTGGTTTGGTGGTTTGTTGGTTTGTTGGTTTGTTGGGATATTTGTTTGTTGGTTTGTTGGTTTATTGGTTTGTTTGTTTGTTGGTTTCTTCATTTGTTGGTTTGTTGGTTTGTTGGTTTGTTGGTTTGTTGGCTTGTTGGCTTGTTGGTTTGTTGGCTTGTTGTTTTGTTAGCTTGTTGGCTTGTTGGTTTGTTGGCTTGTTGGTTTGTTGGTTGTTGGTTTGTTCGTTTGTTGGTTTGTTGGTTTGTTGGTTTGTTGGTTTGTTGGTTTGTTTGTTTGTTGGTTTGTAGGTTTTTTGGTTTGTTGGTTTGTTGGTTTGTTGGTTTGTTGGTTTGTTGGTTTGTTGATTTGTTGGTTTGTTGGCTTGTTGGTTTGTTGGTTTCTTGGTTTGTTGGCTTGTTGGTTTGCTAGTTTGTTGGCTTGTTGGCTTGTTGGTTTGTTGGTCTGCGGCTTGTTAGTTACTTAGTTTGTTGGTTTGTTGGCTTGTTGGCTTGTTGGTTTCTTGGTTAGTTCGTTTGTTGGTTTGTTAGTTTGTTGGTTTGTTGGCTTGTTGGCTTGTTGGTTTGTTGGTTAGTTCGTTTGTTGGTTTGTTAGTTTGTTGGTTTGTTGGCTTGTTGGCTTGTTGGTTTGTTGGTTTGTTGGTTTGTTGGTTTATTTGTTTGTTGGTTTGTTGGTTTGTTGGTTTGTTGGTTTGTTGGTTTGTTGGTTTGTTGGTTTGTTGGTTTGTTGGATTGTTGGTTTGTTGGTATTGTTGGTTTCTTGGTTTGTTGGTTTGTTGGTTTAATGGTTTGTTGGTTTGTTGGTTTGTTAGTTTGTTCGTTTATTGGCTTGTTGGTTTGTTGGCTTGTTGGCTTGTTGGTTTGTTGGTTTTTTGGTTTGTTCGTTTGTTGGTTTGTTTGTTTGTTGTTTGTTCGTTTGTTTGTTCATTGGTTACTTGGTTTTTTGGTTTGTTAGTTTGTTGGTTTGTTGGTTTGTTGGTTTGTTGGCTTGTTGGTTTGTTGGTTTGTTGGTTTTTTGGTTTGTTGGTTTGTTGGGTTTTTTGGTTTGTTGGTTTGTTGGTTTGTTTTTTTGTTGGTTTGTTGGTTTATTTGCTTGTTGGTTTGTTGGTTTGTTGGTTTGTTGGTTTGCTGGTTTGTTGGTTTGTTGGTTTGTTGGTTTGTTGGTTTGTTGGTTTGTTGGTTTGTTGGTTTGTTGGTTTGTTGGTTTGTTGGTTTGTTGGTTTGTTGGTTTGTTGGTTTGTTGGTTTGTTGGTTTTTTGTTTGCTGGTTTGTTGGTTTGTTGGTTTGTTGGCTTGTTGGTTTGTTGGTTTGTTGGTTTCTTGGTTTGTAGGTTTGTTGGTTTGTTCGTTTGTTGGTTTGTTGGTTTGTTCGTTTGTTGGCTTGTTGGTTTTTTTGTTTGTTTGTTTTTTGGTTCGTGGTTTGTTGGTTTGTTGGTTTGTTGCTTTGTTGGTTTGTTGGTTTGTTGGTTTGTTGGTTTGTTGGTTTGTTGGTTTGTGGGTTTGTTGGTTAATTGGTTTGTTGGTTTGTTGGTTTGTTGGCTTGTTGGTTTGTTGGTTTTTTGTTTTTTTGGTTTGTTGGTTTGTTGGTTTGTTGGTTTGTTGGTTTGTTGGTTTGTTGGTTTTTTGGTTTTTTGTTTTATTTTTTTGTTGGTTTGTTTGGCTTGTTGGTTTGTTGGTTTGTTGGTTTGTTGGTTCTTTGGTTTTTTGGTTTGTTGGTTTGTTGGTTTGTTGGTTTGTTGGTTTATTCGTTTGTTGGTTTGTTGGTTTGTTGGTTTGTTGGCTTGTTGGTTTGTTGGTTTCTTGATTTGTAGGTTTGTTGGTTTGTTCGTTTGTTGGTTTGTTGGTTTGTTGGTTTGTTGGTTTGTTGGCTTGTTGGTTTTTTGGTTTGTTGGTTTTTTGGTTTGTGGTTTGTTGGTTTGTTGGTTTGTTGCTTTGTTGGTTTGTTGGTTTGTTGGTTTGTTGGTTTGTTGGTTTGTTGGTTTGTTGGTTTGTTGGTTTGTTGGTTTATTTGTTTGTTGGTTTGTTGGTTTGTAGGTTTGTTGGTTTGTTGGTTTGTTGGTTTGTTGGTTTGTTGGTTTGTTGGTTTGTTGGTTTGTTGGTTAATTGGTTTGTTGGTTTGTTGGTTTGTTGGCTTGTTGGTTTGTTGGTTTTTTGGTTTGTTGGTTTGTTGGTTTGTTGGTTTGTTGGTTTGTTGGTTTTTTGGTTTGTTGTTTAATTTTTTTGTTGGTTTGTTTGGCTTGTTGGTTTGTTGGTTTTTTGGTTTTTTGGTTTGTTAGTTTGTTGGTTTGTTGGTCTGTTGGTTTATTCGTTTGTTGGTTTGTTGGTTTGTTGGCTTGTTGGCTTGTTGGTTTGTTGGTTTGTTGGTTTGTTGGATTGTTAGTTTTTTGGTTTGTTGGTTTGTTGGCTTGTTGGTTTGTTGGTTTGTTGGCTTGTTGGTTTGTTGGTTTGTTGGTTTGTTGGTTTGCTTGTTTGTTGGTTTGTTGGCTTGTTGGCTTGTTGGTTTGTTGGTTTGTTGGTTTGTTGGTTTGTTGGTTTTTTGGTTTGTTGGCTTGTTGGCTTGTTGTTTTGTTGGTTTGTTGTTTTTGGTTTGTTGGTTTGTTGGCTTGTTGGCTTGTTGGTTTGTTGGTTTGTTGGTTTGTTGGTTTGTTGGTTTGTTGGTTTGTTGGCTTGTTGGTTTGTTGGTTTGTTAGTTTGTTGGTTTGTTTGTTTGTTGGTTTGTTCGTTTGTTGGTTTGTTGGTTTGTTGGTTTGTTGGTTTTTTGGCTTGTTGGCTTGTTGGTTTGTTGGTTTGTTGGCTTGTTGGCTTGTTGGTTTGTTGGCTTGTTGGCTTGTTGGTTTTTTGGTTTGTTGGTTTGTTCGTTGGTTGGTTTGTTGATTTGTTGGTTTGTTGGTTTGTTGGCTTGTTGGCTTGTTGGTTTGCTGGTTTGTTTGTTTGTTTGTTTGTTGGTTTGTTGGTTTGTTGGTTTGTTGGTTTGTTGGTTTGTTGGTTTGTTGGTTTGTTGGTTTGTTGGTTTGTTGGTTTGTTGGTTTGTTGGTTTGTTGGTTTGTTGGTTTGTTGGCTTGTTGTCTTGTTGGTATGTTGGTTTGTTCGTTTGTTAGTTTGTTGGTTTGTTGGTTTGTTGGTTTGTTGGCTTATTGGCTTGTTGGTTTGTTGGTTTGTTGGTTTGTTGGTTTGTTCGTTTGTTGGTTTGTTGGTTTGTTGGGTTGTTGGCTTGTTGGTTTGTTGGCTTGTTGGCTTGTTGGTTTGTTGGTTTGTTGGTTTTTTGGTTTGTTGGTTTGTTGGTTTTTTGGATTGTTGGTTTCTTGGTTTGTTGGTTTGTTGGTTTATTTGTTTGTTGGTTTGTTGGTTTGTTGGTTTGTTGGCTTGTTGGCTTGTTGGTTTGTTGGCTTGTTGTTTTGTTAGCTTGTTGGCTTGTTGGTTTGTTGGCTTGTTGGTTTGTTGGTTGTTGGTTTGTTCGTTTGTTGGTTTGTTGGTTTGTTGGTTTGTTGGTTTGTTGGTTTGTTGGTTTGTTGGTTTGTTGGTTTGTTGGTTTGTAGGTTTTTTGGTTTGTTGGTTTGTTGGTTTGTTGGTTTCTTGGTTTGTTGGTTTGTTGATTTGTTGGTTTGTTGGCTTGTTGGTTTGTTGGTTTCTTGGTTTGTTGGCTTGTTGGTTTGCTGGTTTGTTGGCTTGTTGGCTTGTTGGTTTGTTGGTATGTGGCTTGTTGGTTACTTAGTTTGTTGGTTTGTTGGTTTGTTGGCTTGTTGGCTTGTTGGTTTGTTGGTTAGTTCGTTTGTTGGTTTGTTAGTTTGTTGGTTTGTTGGCTTGTTGGCTTGTTGGTTTGTTGGTTAGTTCGTTTGTTGGTTTGTTAGTTTGTTGGTTTGTTGGCTTGTTGGCTTTTTGGTTTGTTGGTTTGTTGGTTTGTTGGTTTATTTGTTTGTTGGTTTGTTGGTTTGTTGGTTTGTTGGTTTGTTGGTTTGTTGGTTTGTTGGATTGTTGGATTGTTGGTTTGTTGGTTTGTTGGTTTCTTGGTTTGTTGGTTTGTTGGTTTGTTGGTTTGTTGGTTTGTTAGTTTGTTCGTTTATTGGCTTGTTGGTTTGTTGGCTTGTTGGCTTGTTGGTTTTTTGGTTTGTTCGTTTGTTGGTTTGTTTGTTTGTTGTTTGTTCGTTTGTTTGTTCATTGGTTACTTGGTTTTTTGGTTTGTTAGTTTGTTGGTTTGTTGGTTTGTTGGTTTGTTGGCTTGTTGGTTTGTTGGTTTGTTGGTTTTTTGGTTTGTTGGTTTGTTGGTTTGTTGGTTTTTTTGGTTTGTTGGTTTGTTGGTTTGTTGTTCTGTTGGTTTGTTGGTTTATTTGCTTGTTGGTTTGTTGGTTTGTTGGTTTGCTGGTTTGTTGGTTTGTTGGTTTGTTGGTTTGTTGGTTTGTTGGTTTGTTGGTTTGTTGGTTTGTTGGTTTGGTGGTTTGTTGGTTTGTTTGTTTGTTGGTTTGTTGGCTTGTTGGCTTGTTGGTTTGTTGGTTTGTTGGTTTGTTGGTTTTTTGGTTTGTTGGCTTGTTGGCTTGTTGTTTTGTTGGTTTGTTGTTTTTAGTTTGTTGGTTTGTTGGCTTGTTGGCTTGTTGGTTTGTTGGTTTGTTGGTTTGTTGGTTTGTTGGTTTGTTGGTTTGTTGGTTTGTTGGTTTGTTGGTTTGTTGGCTTGTTGTCTTGTTGGTATGTTGGTTTGTTCGTTTGTTGGTTTGTTGGTTTGTTGGTTTGTTGGTTTGTTGGTTTTTTGGCTTGTTGGCTTGTTGGTTTGTTGGTTTGTTGGCTTGTTGGCTTGTTGGTTTGTTGGCTTGTTGGCTTGTTGGTTTTTTGGTTTGTTGGTTTGTTCGTTTGTTGGTTTGTTGCCTTGTTGGTTTGTTGGTTTGTTGGCTTGTTGGCTTGTTGGTTTGTTGGTTTGTTTGTTTGTTTGTTTGTTGGTTTGTCGGTTTGTTGGTTTGTTGGTTTGTTGGTTTGTTGGTTTGTTGGTTTGTTGGTTTGTTGGTTTGTTGGTTTGTTGGTTTGTTGGTTTGTTGGTTTGTTGGTTTGTTGGTTTGTTGGTTTGTTGGTTTGTTGGTTTGTTGGTTTGTTGGTTTGTTGGTTTGTTGGTTTGTTGGCTTGTTGTCTTGTTGGTATGTTGGTTTGTTCGTTTGTTGGTTTGTTGGTTTGTTGGTTTGTTGGTTTGTTGGCTTATTGGCTTGTTGGTTTGTTGGTTTGTTGGTTTGTTCGTTTGTTGGTTTGTTGGTTTGTTGGTTTGTTGGCTTGTTGGTTTGTTGGCTTGTTGGCTTGTTGGTTTGTTGGTTTGTTGGTTTGTTGGTTTGTTCGTTTTTTGGTTTGTTTGTTTGTTGGTTTGTTCATTTGTTGGTTCGTTGGTTACTTGGTTTGTTGGTTTGTTGGTTTGTTGGTTTGTTGGTTTGTTGGCTTTTTGGTTTGTTGGTTTGTTGGTTTTTTGGTTTGTTGGTTTATTTGTTTGTTGGTTTGTTGGTTTGTTGGTTTGTTGGCTTGTTAGTTTGTTGGTTTGTCGGTTTGTTGGTTTGTTGGTTTGTTGGTTTGGTGGTTTGTTGGTTTGTTGGTTTGTTGGTTTATTTGTTTGTTGGTTTGTTGGTTTATTGGTTTGTTGGCTTGTTGGCATGTTGGATTGTTGGTTTGTTGGTTTTTGGTTTGTTGGTTTGTTGGCTTGTTGGCTTGTTGGCTTGTTGGTTTGTTGGTTTGTTGGTTTGTTGGCTTGTTGGTTTGTTGGTTTGTTGGTTTGTTGGTTTGTTTGTTTGTTGGTTTCTTCATTTGTTGGTTTGTTGGTTTGTTGGTTTGTTGGTTTGTTGGTTTGTTGGCTTGTTGGCTTGTTGGTTTGTTGGCTTGTTGGTTTGTTAGCTTGTTGGCTTGTTGGTTTGTTGGCTTGTTGGTTTGTTGGTTGTTGGTTTGTTCGTTTGTTGGTTTGTTGGTTTGTTGGTTTGTTAGCTTGTTGGTTTGTTGCTTTGTTGGTTTTTTGGTTTGTTGGTTTTTTGGTTTGTTGGTTTGTTGGTTTGTTGGTTTGTTGGTTTGTTGGTTTGTTGGTTTGGTGGTTTGTTGGTTTGTTGGTTTGTTGGTTTATTTGTTTGTTGATTTGTTGGTTTGTTGGTTTGTTGGCTTGTTGGTTTGTTAGTTTGTTGGTTTGTTGGTTTGTTTCTTTTTTGGTTCGGTGGTTTGTTGGTTTGTTGGTTCGGTGGTTTGTTGGTTTGTTGGTTTGTTGGTTTATTGGTTTAATGGTTTGTTGGTTTGTTGGTTTGTTGGTTTGTTGGTTTGTTGGTTTTATGGTTTGCTGGTTAATTTGTTTGTTTGTTTGTTGATTTGTTGGCTTGTTGGTTTGTTGGTTTGTTGGTTTGTTGGTTTGTTGGTTTGTAGGTTTGTTGGTTTGTTCGTTTGTCAGTTTGTTGGTTTGTTGGTTTGTTGGCTTGTTGGTTTTTTGGTTTGTTGGTTTTTTGGTTTGTTGGTTTGTTGGTTTGTTGGTTTATTTGTTTGTTTGTTTGTTGGTTTGTAGGTTTGTTGGTTTGTTGGTTTGTTTGTTTGTTGGCTTGTTGGTTTGTTGGTTTCTTGATTTGTAGGTTTGTTGGTTTGTTCGTTTGTTGGTTTGTTGGTTTGTTGGTTTGTTGGTTTGTTGGCTTGTTGGTTTTTTGGTTTTTTGGTTTTTTGTTTTATTTTTTTGTTGGTTTGTTTGGCTTGTTGGTTTGTTGGTTTGTTGGTTCTTTGGTTTTTTGGTTTGTTGGTTTGTTGGTTTGTTTGTTTGTTGGTTTATTCGTTTGTTGGTTTGTTGGTTTGTTGGCTTGTTGGCTTGTTGGCTTGTTGGTGTGTTGGTTTGTTGGTTTGTTGGATTGTTAGTTTTTTGGTTTGTTGGCTTGTTGGTTTGTTGGTTTGTTGGTTTGTTGGTTTATTTGTTTGTTGGTTTGTTGGTTTGTTGGTTTGTTGGTTTGTTGGTTTGTTGGATTATTGGTTTGTTGGTTTGTTGGTTTCTTGGTTTGTTGGTTTGTTGGTTTGTTGGTTTGTTGGTTTGTTGGTTTGTTGGTTTGTTCGTTTATTGGCTTGTTGGTTTGTTGGCTTGTTGGCTTCTTGGTTTGTTGGTTTTTTGGTTTGTTCGCTTGTTGGTTTGTTTGTTTGTTGTTTGTTCGTTTGTTTGTTCGTTGGTTACTTGGTTTTTTGGTTTGTTAGTTTGTTGGTTTGTTGGTTTGTTGGATTGTTGGTTTGTTGTTTTGTTGGTTTTTTGGTTTGTTGGTTTGTTGAATTTTTTGGTTTGTTGGTTTGTTGTTTTGTTGGTTTGTTGGTTTATTTGCTTGTTGGTTTGTTGGTTTGTTGGTTTGTTGGTTTGCTGGTTTGTTGGTTTGTTGGTTTGTTTGTTTGTTGGTTTGTTGGTTTGTTGGTTTGTTGGTTTGTTGGTTTGGTGGTTTGTTGGTTTGTTGGTATGTTGTTTTGTTGGTTTGTTGGTTTGTTGGTTTGTTGGTTTGTTGGTTTTTTGGTTTGCTGGTTTGTTGGTTTGTTGGTTTGTTGGTTTGTTGGTTTGTTGGTTTGTTGGTTTGTTGGTTTCTTGGTTTGTAGGTTTGTTGGTTTGTTCGTTTGTTGGTTTGTTGGTTTGTTGGTTTGTTGGCTTGTTGGTTTTTTGGTTTGTTGGTTTTTTGGTTCGTGGTTTGTTGGTTTGTTGGTTTGTTGTTTTGTTGGTTTGTTGGTTTGTTGGTTTGATGGTTTGTTGGTTTGTTGGTTTGTTGGTTTATTTGTTTGTTGGTTTGTTGGTTTGTAGGTTTGTTGGTTTGTTAATTTGTTGGTTTGTTGGTTTGTTGGTTTGTTGGTTTGTGGGTTTGTTGGTTAATTGGTTTGTTGGTTTGTTGGTTTGTTGGCTTGTTGGTTTGTTGGTTTGTTGTTTTTTTGGTTTGTTGGTTTGTTGGTTTGTTGGTTTGTTGGTTTGTTGGTTTGTTGGTTTGTTGGTTTTTTGGTTTTTTGTTTTATTTTTTTGTTGGTTTGTTTGGCTTGTTGGTTTGTTGGTTTGTTGGTTCTTTGGTTTTTTGGTTTGTTGGTTTGTTGGTTTGTTGGTTTGCTGGTTTGTTGGTTTATTCGTTTGTTGGTTTGTTGGTTTGTTTGGCTTGTTGGCTTGTTGGCTTGTTGGCTTGTTGGCTTGTTGGTTTGTTGGTTTGTTGGTTTGTTGGATTGTTAGTTTTTTGGTTTGTTCGTTTGTTGGCTTGTTGGTTTGTTGGTTTGTTGGCTTGTTGGTTTGTTGGTTTGTTGGTTTGTTGGTTTGTTTGTTTGTTGGTTTGTTGGCTTGTTGGCTTGTTGGTTTGTTGGTTTGTTGGTTTGTTGGTTTTTTGGTTTGTTGGTTTGTTGGCTTGTTGGCTTGTTGGTTTGTTGGTTTGTTGGTTTTTGGTTTGTTGGTTTGTTGGCTTGTTGGTTTGTTGGTTTGTTGGTTTGTTGGTTTGTTAGTTTATTGGTTTGTTTGTTTGTTGGTTTGTTCGTTTGTTGGTTTGTTGGTTTGTTGGTTTGTTGGTTTGTTGGTTTGTTGGCTTGTTGGCTTGTTGGTTTGTTGGTTTGTTGGCTTGTTGGCTTGTTGGTTTGTTGGCTTGTTGGCTTGTTGGTTTTGTGGTTTGTTGGTTTGTTCGTTTGTTGGTTTCTTGGTTTCTTGGTTTGTTGGCTTGTTGGCTTGTTGGTTTGTTGGTTTGTTTGTTTGTTTGTTTGTTGGTTTGTTGGTTTGTTGGTTTGTTGGTTTGTTGGTTTGTTGGTTTGTTGGTTTGTTGGTTTGTTGGTTTGTTGGTTTGTTGGTTTGTTGGTTTGTTGGTTTGTTGGTTTGTTGGTTTGTTGGTTTGTTGGCTTGTTGGCTTGTTGGAATGTTGGTTTGTTCGTTTGTTGGTTTGTTGGTTTGTTGGTTTGTTGGTTTGTTGGCTTATTGGCTTGTTGGTTTGTTGGTTTGTTGGTTTGTTCGTTTGTTGGTTTGTTGGTTTGTTCGTTTGTTGGCTTGTTGGTTTGTTGGCTTGTTGGCTTGTTGGTTTGTTGGTTTGTTGGTTTGTTGGTTTGTTCGTTTTTGATTTGTTTGTTTGTTGGTTTGTTCATTTGTTGGTTCGTTGGTTACTTGGTTTGTTGGTCTGTTGGTTTGTTGGTTTGTTGTTTTGTTGGCTTGTTGGTTTGTTGGTTTGTTGGTTTTTTGGTTTGTTGGTTTGTTGGTTTTTTGGTTTGTTGGTTTGTTGGTTTGTTGGTTTGTTGGTTTATTTGTTTGTTGGTTTGTTGGTTTGGTGGTTTGTTGGTTTGGTAGTTTGTTGGTTTGTCGGTTTGTTGGTTTGTTGGTTTGTTGGTTTGGTGTTTTGTTGGTTTGTTGGTTTGTTGGTTTATTTGTTTGTTGGTTTGTTGGTTTGTTGGTTTGTTGGTTTGTTGGCTTGTTGGCTTATTGGTTTGTTGGTTTGTTGGTTTTTGGTTTGTTGATTTGTTGGCTTGTTGGCTTGTTGGTTTGTTGGTTTGTTGGTTTGTTGGTTTGTTGGTTTGTTGGTTTGTTGGCTTGTTGGTTTGTTGGTTTGTTGGTTTGTTGGTTTGTTTGTTTGTTGGTTTCTTCATTTGTTGGTTTGTTGGTTTGTTGGTTTGTTGGCTTGTTGGCTTGTTGGTTTGTTGGCTTGTTGGTTTGTTGGCTTGTTGGCTTGTTGGTTTGTTGGTTGTTGGTTTGTTTGTTTGTTGGTTTGTTGGTTTGTTGGTTTGTTGGCGTGTTGGCTTGTTGGTTTGTTGGTTTGTTTGTTTGTTTGTTTGTTTTTTTGTTGGTCTGTTGGTTTGAATGGTTTGTGGTTTGTTGGTTTGTTGGTTTGTTGGTTTGTTGGCTTGTTGACTTGTTGGTTTGTTGGTTTGTGCGTTTGTTGGTTTGTTGGTTTGTTGGCTTGTTGGCTTGTTGGTTTGTTGGTTTGTTGGTTTGCTGGTTTGTTTGTTTGTTGGTTTGTCGGTTTGTTCGTTTGTTGGCTTGTTGGTTTGTTGGCTTGTTGGCTTGTTGGTTTGTTGGTTTTTTGGTTTGTTGGTTTGTTCGTTTGTTGGTTTGTTTGTTTGTTGGTTTGTTCATTTTTTGGTTCGTTGGTTACTTGGTTTGTTGGTTTGTTGGTTTGTTGGCTTGTTGGTTTGTTGGTTTTTTGGTTTGTTGGTTTATTGGTTTTTTGGTTTGTTGGTTTGTTGGTTTGTTGGTTTGTTGGTTTGTTAGTTTGTTGATTTATTTGTTTGTATGGTTTGTTGGTTTGTTGGTTTGTTGGTTTGTTGGTTTTTTGGTTTGTTGGTTTGTTGGCTTGTTGGTTTGTTGGTTTGTTGGTTTGTTGGTTTGTTGGATGTTGGTTTGGTGGTTTGTTGGTTTGTTGGTTTGTTGGTTTGTTGGTTTATTTGTTTGTTGGTTTGTTGGTTTGTTGGTTTGTTGGCTTGTTGGTTTGTTAGTTTGTTGGCTTATTGGCTTGTTGGTTTGTTGGTTTGTTGGTTTGTTCGTTTGTTGGTTTGTTGGTTTGTTCGTTTGTTGGTTTGTTGGCTTGTTGGCTTGTTGGTTTGTTGGTTTGTTGGTTTGTTGGTTTGCTCGTTTTTTGGTTTGTTTGTTTGTTGGTTTGTTCATTTGTTGGTTCGTTGGTTACTTGGTTTGTTGGTTTGTTGGTTTGTTGGTTTGTTGGTTTGTTGGTTTGTTGGATGTTGGTTTGGTGGTTTGTTGGTTTGTTGGTTTGTTGGTTTGTTGGCTTGTTGGTTTTTTGGTTTGTTGGTTTTTTGGTTTGTTGGTTTGTTGGTTTTTTTGGTTTGTTGGTTTGTTGGTTTGTTGTTCTGTTGGTTTGTTGGTTTATTTGCTTGTTGGTTTGTTGGTTTGTTGGTTTGCTGGTTTGTTGGTTTGTTGGTTTGTTGGTTTGTTGGTTTGTTGGTTTGTTGGTTTGTTGGTTTGTTGGTTTGGTGGTTTGTTGGTTTGTTTGTTTGTTGGTTTGTTGGCTTGTTGGCTTGTTGGTTTGTTGGTTTGTTGGTTTGTTGGTTTTTTGGTTTGTTGGCTTGTTGGCTTGTTGTTTTGTTGGTTTGTTGTTTTTAGTTTGTTGGTTTGTTGGCTTGTTGGCTTGTTGGTTTGTTGGTTTGTTGGTTTGTTGGTTTGTTGGTTTGTTGGTTTGTTGGCTTGTTGGTTTGTTGGTTTGTTAGTTTGTTGGTTTGTTTGTTTGTTGGTTTGTTCGTTTGTTGGTTTGTTGGTTTGTTGGTTTGTTGGTTTTTTGGCTTGTTGGCTTGTTGGTTTGTTGGTTTGTTGGCTTGTTGGCTTGTTGGTTTGTTGGCTTGTTGGCTTGTTGGTTTTTTGGTTTGTTGGTTTGTTCGTTTGTTGGTTTGTTGCCTTGTTGGTTTGTTGGTTTGTTGGCTTGTTGGCTTGTTGGTTTGTTGGTTTGTTTGTTTGTTTGTTTGTTGGTTTGTTGGTTTGTTGGTTTGTTGGTTTGTTGGTTTGTTGGTTTGTTGGTTTGTTGGTTTGTTGGTTTGTTGGTTTGTTGGTTTGTTGGTTTGTTGGTTTGTTGGTTTGTTGGTTTGTTGGTTTGTTGGTTTGTTGGTTTGTTGGTTTGTTGGTTTGTTGGTTTGTTGGTTTGTTGGTTTGTTGGTTTGTTGGCTTGTTGTCTTGTTGGTATGTTGGTTTGTTCGTTTGTTGGTTTGTTGGTTTGTTGGTTTGTTGGTTTGTTGGTTTGTTGGCTTATTGGCTTGTTGGTTTGTTGGTTTGTTGGTTTGTTCGTTTGTTGGTTTGTTGGTTTGTTGGTTTGTTGGCTTGTTGGTTTGTTGGCTTGTTGGCTTGTTGGTTTGTTGGTTTGTTGGTTTGTTGGTTTGTTCGTTTTTTGGTTTGTTTGTTTGTTGGTTTGTTCATTTGTTGGTTCGTTGGTTACTTGGTTTGTTGGTTTGTTGGTTTGTTGGTTTGTTGGTTTGTTGGCTTTTTGGTTTGTTGGTTTGTTGGTTTTTTGGTTTGTTGGTTTGTTGGTTTTTTGGATTGTTGGTTTCTTGGTTTGTTGGTTTGTTGGTTTATTTGTTTGTTGGTTTGTTGGTTTGTTGGTTTGTTGGCTTGTTAGTTTGTTGGTTTGTCGGTTTGTTGGTTTGTTGGTTTGTTGGTTTGGTGGTTTGTTGGTTTGTTGGTTTGTTGGTTTATTTGTTTGTTGGTTTGTTGGTTTATTGGTTTGTTGGCTTGTTGGCATGTTGGATTGTTGGTTTGTTGGTTTTTGGTTTGTTGGTTTGTTGGCTTGTTGGCTTGTTGGCTTGTTGGTTTGTTGGTTTGTTGGTTTGTTGGTTTGTTGGTTTGTTGGTTTGTTGGCTTGTTGGTTTGTTGGTTTGTTGGTTTGTTGGTTTGTTTGTTTGTTGGTTTCTTCATTTGTTGGTTTGTTGGTTTGTTGGTTTGTTGGTTTGTTGGCTTGTTGGCTTGTTGGTTTGTTGGCTTGTTGGTTTGTTAGCTTGTTGGCTTGTTGGTTTGTTGGCTTGTTGGTTTGTTGGTTGTTGGTTTGTTCGTTTGTTGGTTTGTTGGTTTGTTGGTTTGTTAGCTTGTTGGTTTGTTGGTTTGTTGGTTTTTTGGTTTGTTGGTTTTTTGGTTTGTTCGTTTGTTGGCTTGTTGGTTTGTTGGTTTGTTGGTTTGTTGGTTTGTTGGATGTTGGTTTGGTGGTTTGTTGGTTTGTTGGTTTGTTGGTTTGTTGGTTTGTTCGTTTGTTGGCTTGTTGGTTTGTTGGCTTGTTGGCTTGTTGGTTTGTTGGTTTTTTGGTTTGTTGGTTTGTTCGTTTGTTGGTTTGTTTGTTTGTTGGTTTGTTCATTTTTTGGTTCGTTGGTTACTTGGTTTGTTGGTTTGTTGGTTTGTTGGCTTGTTGGTTTGTTGGTTTTTTGGTTTGTTGGTTTATTGGTTTTTTGGTTTGTTGGTTTGTTGGTTTGTTGGTTTGTTGGTTTGTTAGTTTGTTGATTTATTTGTTTGTATGGTTTGTTGGTTTGTTGGTTTGTTGGTTTGTTGGTTTTTTGGTTTGTTGGTTTGTTGGCTTGTTGGTTTGTTGGTTTGTTGGTTTGTTGGTTTGTTGGATGTTGGTTTGGTGGTTTGTTGGTTTGTTGGTTTGTTGGTTTGTTGGTTTATTTGTTTGTTGGTTTGTTGGTTTGTTGGTTTGTTGGCTTGCTGGTTTGTTAGTTTGTTGGCTTATTGGCTTGTTGGTTTGTTGGTTTGTTGGTTTGTTCGTTTGTTGGTTTGTTGGTTTGTTCGTTTGTTGGTTTGTTGGCTTGTTGGCTTGTTGGTTTGTTGGTTTGTTGGTTTGTTGGTTTGCTCGTTTTTTGGTTTGTTTGTTTGTTGGTTTGTTCATTTGTTGGTTCGTTGGTTACTTGGTTTGTTGGTTTGTTGGTTTGTTGGTTTGTTGGTTTGTTGGTTTGTTGGATGTTGGTTTGGTGGTTTGTTGGTTTGTTGGTTTGTTGGTTTGTTGGCTTGTTGGTTTTTTGGTTTGTTGGTTTTTTGGTTTGTTGGTTTGTTGGTTTTTTTGGTTTGTTGGTTTGTTGGTTTGTTGTTCTGTTGGTTTGTTGGTTTATTTGCTTGTTGGTTTGTTGGTTTGCTGGTTTGTTGGTTTGTTGGTTTGTTGGTTTGTTGGTTTGTTGGTTTGTTGGTTTGTTGGTTTGTTGGTTTGGTGGTTTGTTGGTTTGTTTGTTTGTTGGTTTGTTGGCTTGTTGGCTTGTTGGTTTGTTGGTTTGTTGGTTTGTTGGTTTTTTGGTTTGTTGGCTTGTTGGCTTGTTGTGTTGTTGGTTTGTTGTTTTTAGTTTGTTGGTTTGTTGGCTTGTTGGCTTGTTGGTTTGTTGGTTTGTTGGTTTGTTGGTTTGTTGGTTTGTTGGTTTGTTGGCTTGTTGGTTTGTTGGTTTGTTAGTTTGTTGGTTTGTTTGTTTGTTGGTTTGTTCGTTTGTTGGTTTGTTGGTTTGTTGGTTTGTTGGTTTTTTGGCTTGTTGGCTTGTTGGTTTGTTGGTTTGTTGGCTTGTTGGCTTGTTGGTTTGTTGGCTTGTTGGCTTGTTGGTTTTTTGGTTTGTTGGTTTGTTCGTTTGTTGGTTTGTTGCCTTGTTGGTTTGTTGGTTTGTTGGCTTGTTGGCTTGTTGGTTTGTTGGTTTGTTTGTTTGTTTGTTTGTTGGTTTGTTGGTTTGTTGGTTTGTTGGTTTGTTGGTTTGTTGGTTTGTTGGTTTGTTGGTTTGTTGGTTTGTTGGTTTGTTGGTTTGTTGGTTTGTTGGTTTGTTGGTTTGTTGGTTTGTTGGTTTGTTGGTTTGTTGGTTTGTTGGTTTGTTGGTTTGTTGGTTTGTTGGTTTGTTGGTTTGTTGGTTTGTTGGTTTGTTGGCTTGTTGTCTTGTTGGTATGTTGGTTTGTTCGTTTGTTGGTTTGTTGGTTTGTTGGTTTGTTGGTTTGTTGGTTTGTTGGCTTATTGGCTTGTTGGTTTGTTGGTTTGTTGGTTTGTTCGTTTGTTGGTTTGTTGGTTTGTTGGTTTGTTGGCTTGTTGGTTTGTTGGCTTGTTGGCTTGTTGGTTTGTTGGTTTGTTGGTTTGTTGGTTTGTTCGTTTTTTGGTTTGTTTGTTTGTTGGTTTGTTCATTTGTTGGTTCGTTGGTTACTTGGTTTGTTGGTTTGTTGGTTTGTTGGTTTGTTGGTTTGTTGGCTTTTTGGTTTGTTGGTTTGTTGGTTTTTTGGTTTGTTGGTTTGTTGGTTTTTTGGATTGTTGGTTTCTTGGTTTGTTGGTTTGTTGGTTTATTTGTTTGTTGGTTTGTTGGTTTGTTGGTTTGTTGGCTTGTTAGTTTGTTGGTTTGTCGGTTTGTTGGTTTGTTGGTTTGTTGGTTTGGTGGTTTGTTGGTTTGTTGGTTTGTTGGTTTATTTGTTTGTTGGTTTGTTGGTTTATTGGTTTGTTGGCTTGTTGGCATGTTGGATTGTTGGTTTGTTGGTTTTTGGTTTGTTGGTTTGTTGGCTTGTTGGCTTGTTGGCTTGTTGGTTTGTTGGTTTGTTGGTTTGTTGGTTTGTTGGTTTGTTGGTTTGTTGGCTTGTTGGTTTGTTGGTTTGTTGGTTTGTTGGTTTGTTTGTTTGTTGGTTTCTTCATTTGTTGGTTTGTTGGTTTGTTGGTTTGTTGGTTTGTTGGCTTGTTGGCTTGTTGGTTTGTTGGCTTGTTGGTTTGTTAGCTTGTTGGCTTGTTGGTTTGTTGGCTTGTTGGTTTGTTGGTTGTTGGTTTGTTCGTTTGTTGGTTTGTTGGTTTGTTGGTTTGTTAGCTTGTTGGTTTGTTGGTTTGTTGGTTTTTTGGTTTGTTGGTTTTTTGGTTTGTTGGTTTGTTGGTTTGTTGGTTTGTTGGTTTGTTGGTTTGTTGGTTTGGTGGTTTGTTGGTTTGTTGGTTTGTTGGTTTATTTGTTTGTTGATTTGTTGGTTTGTTGGTTTGTTGGCTTGTTGGTTTGTTAGTTTGTTGGTTTGTTGGTTTGTTTCTTTTTTGGTTCGGTGGTTTGTTGGTTTGTTGGTTCGGTGGTTTGTTGGTTTGTTGGTTTGTTGGTTTATTGGTTTATTGGTTTGTTGGTTTGTTGGTTTGTTGGTTTGTTGGTTTGTTGGTTTTATGGTTTGCTGGTTAATTTGTTTGTTTGTTTGTTGATTTGTTGGCTTGTTGGTTTGTTGGTTTGTTGGTTTGTTGGTTTGTAGGTTTGTTGGTTTGTTCGTTTGTCAGTTTGTTGGTTTGTTGGTTTGTTGGCTTGTTGGTTTTTTGGTTTGTTGGTTTTTTGGTTTGTTGGTTTGTTGGTTTGTTGGTTTATTTGTTTGTTTGTTTGTTGGTTTGTAGGTTTGTTGGTTTGTTGGTTTGTTTGTTTGTTGGCTTGTTGGTTTGTTGGTTTCTTGATTTGTAGGTTTGTTGGTTTGTTCGTTTGTTGGTTTGTTGGTTTGTTGGTTTGTTGGTTTGTTGGCTTGTTGGTTTTTTGGTTTTTTGGTTTTTTGTTTTATTTTTTTGTTGGTTTGTTTGGCTTGTTGGTTTGTTGGTTTGTTGGTTCTTTGGTTTTTTGGTTTGTTGGTTTGTTGGTTTGTTTGTTTGTTGGTTTATTCGTTTGTTGGTTTGTTGGTTTGTTGGCTTGTTGGCTTGTTGGCTTGTTGGTGTGTTGGTTTGTTGGTTTGTTGGATTGTTAGTTTTTTGGTTTGTTGGCTTGTTGGTTTGTTGGTTTGTTGGTTTGTTGGTTTATTTGTTTGTTGGTTTGTTGGTTTGTTGGTTTGTTGGTTTGTTGGTTTGTTGGTTTGTTGGTTTGTTGGATTATTGGTTTGTTGGTTTGTTGGTTTCTTGGTTTGTTGGTTTGTTGGTTTGTTGGTTTGTTGGTTTGTTGGTTTGTTGGTTTGTTCGTTTATTGGCTTGTTGGTTTGTTGGCTTGTTGGCTTCTTGGTTTGTTGGTTTTTTGGTTTGTTCGCTTGTTGGTTTGTTTGTTTGTTGTTTGTTCGTTTGTTTGTTCGTTGGTTACTTGGTTTTTTGGTTTGTTAGTTTGTTGGTTTGTTGGTTTGTTGGATTGTTGGTTTGTTGTTTTGTTGGTTTTTTGGTTTGTTGGTTTGTTGAATTTTTTGGTTTGTTGGTTTGTTGGTTTGTTGTTTTGTTGGTTTGTTGGTTTATTTGCTTGTTGGTTTGTTGGTTTGTTGGTTTGTTGGTTTGCTGGTTTGTTGGTTTGTTGGTTTGTTTGTTTGTTGGTTTGTTGGTTTGTTGGTTTGTTGGTTTGTTGGTTTGGTGGTTTGTTGGTTTGTTGGTATGTTGTTTTGTTGGTTTGTTGGTTTGTTGGTTTGTTGGTTTTTTGGTTTGCTGGTTTGTTGGTTTGTTGGTTTGTTGGTTTGTTGGTTTGTTGGTTTGTTGGTTTGTTGGTTTCTTGGTTTGTAGGTTTGTTGGTTTGTTCGTTTGTTGGTTTGTTGGTTTGTTGGTTTGTTGGCTTGTTGGTTTTTTGGTTTGTTGGTTTTTTGGTTCGTGGTTTGTTGGTTTGTTGGTTTTTGTTTTGTTGGTTTGTTGGTTTGTTGGTTTGATGGTTTGTTGGTTTGTTGGTTTGTTGGTTTATTTGTTTGTTGGTTTGTTGGTTTGTAGGTTTGTTGGTTTGTTAATTTGTTGGTTTGTTGGTTTGTTGGTTTGTTGGTTTGTGGGTTTGTTGGTTAATTGGTTTGTTGGTTTGTTGGTTTGTTGGCTTGTTGGTTTGTTGGTTTGTTGTTTTTTTGGTTTGTTGGTTTGTTGGTTTGTTGGTTTGTTGGTTTGTTGGTTTGTTGGTTTGTTGGTTTTTTGGTTTTTTGTTTTATTTTTTTGTTGGTTTGTTTGGCTTGTTGGTTTGTTGGTTTGTTGGTTCTTTGGTTTTTTGGTTTGTTGGTTTGTTGGTTTGTTGGTTTGCTGGTTTGTTGGTTTATTCGTTTGTTGGTTTGTTGGTTTGTTTGGCTTGTTGGCTTGTTGGCTTGTTGGCTTGTTGGCTTGTTGGTTTGTTGGTTTGTTGGTTTGTTGGATTGTTAGTTTTTTGGTTTGTTCGTTTGTTGGCTTGTTGGTTTGTTGGTTTGTTGCCTTGTTGGTTTGTTGGTTTGTTGGTTTGTTGGTTTGTTTGTTTGTTGGTTTGTTGGCTTGTTGGCTTGTTGGTTTGTTGGTTTGTTGGTTTGTTGGTTTTTTGGTTTGTTGGTTTGTTGGCTTGTTGGCTTGTTGGTTTGCTGGTTTGTTGGTTTTTGGTTTGTTGGTTTGTTGGCTTGTTGGTTTGTTGGTTTGTTGGTTTGTTGGTTTGTTAGTTTATTGGTTTGTTTGTTTGTTGGTTTGTTCGTTTGTTGGTTTGTTGGTTTGTTGGTTTGTTGGTTTGTTGGTTTGTTGGCTTGTTGGCTTGTTGGTTTGTTGGTTTGTTGGCTTGTTGGCTTGTTGGTTTGTTGGCTTGTTGGCTTGTTGGTTTTTTGGTTTGTTGGTTTGTTCGTTTGTTGGTTTCTTGGTTTCTTGGTTTGTTGGCTTGTTGGCTTGTTGGTTTGTTGGTTTGTTTGTTTGTTTGTTTGTTGGTTTGTTGGTTTGTTGGTTTGTTGGTTTGTTGGTTTGTTGGTTTGTTGGTTTGTTGGTTTGTTGGTTTGTTGGTTTGTTGGTTTGTTGGTTTGTTGGTTTGTTGGTTTGTTGGTTTGTTGGTTTGTTGGCTTGTTGGCTTGTTGGAATGTTGGTTTGTTCGTTTGTTGGTTTGTTGGTTTGTTGGTTTGTTGGTTTGTTGGCTTATTGGCCTGTTGGTTTGTTGGTTTGTTGGTTTGTTCGTTTGTTGGTTTGTTGGTTTGTTCGTTTGTTGGCTTGTTGGTTTGTTGGCTTGTTGGCTTGTTGGTTTGTTGGTTTGTTGGTTTGTTGGTTTGTTCGTTTTTGATTTGTTTGTTTGTTGGTTTGTTCATTTGTTGGTTCGTTGGTTACTTGGTTTGTTGGTCTGTTGGTTTGTTGGTTTGTTGGTTTGTTGGCTTGTTGGTTTGTTGGTTTGTTGGTTTTTTGGTTTGTTGGTTTGTTGGTTTTTTGGTTTGTTGGTTTGTTGGTTTGTTGGTTTGTTGGTTTATTTGTTTGTTGGTTTGTTGGTTTGGTGGTTTGTTGGTTTGGTAGTTTGTTGGTTTGTCGGTTTGTTGGTTTGTTGGTTTGTTGGTTTGGTGTTTTGTTGGTTTGTTGGTTTGTTGGTTTATTTGTTTGTTGGTTTGTTGGTTTGTTGGTTTGTTGGTTTGTTGGCTTGTTGGCTTGTTGGTTTGTTGGTTTGTTGGTTTTTGGTTTGTTGATTTGTTGGCTTGTTGGCTTGTTGGTTTGTTGGTTTGTTGGTTTGTTGGTTTGTTGGTTTGTTGGCTTGTTGGTTTGTTGGTTTGTTGGTTTGTTGGTTTGTTTGTTTGTTGGTTTCTTCATTTGTTGGTTTGTTGGTTTGTTGGTTTGTTGGCTTGTTGGCTTGTTGGTTTGTTGGCTTGTTGGTTTGTTGGCTTGTTGGCTTGTTGGTTTGTTGGTTGTTGGTTTGTTTGTTTGTTGGTTTGTTGGTTTGTTGGTTTGTTGGCGTGTTGGCTTGTTGGTTTGTTGGTTTGTTTGTTTGTTTGTTTGTTTTTTTGTTGGTCTGTTGGTTTGAATGGTTTGTGGTTTGTTGGTTTGTTGGTTTGTTGGTTTGTTGGCTTGTTGACTTGTTGGTTTGTTGGTTTGTGCGTTTGTTGGTTTGTTGGTTTGTTGGCTTGTTGGCTTGTTGGTTTGTTGGTTTGTTGGTTTGCTGGTTTGTTTGTTTGTTGGTTTGTCGGTTTGTTCGTTTGTTGGCTTGTTGGTTTGTTGGCTTGTTGGCTTGTTGGTTTGTTGGTTTTTTGGTTTGTTGGTTTGTTCGTTTGTTGGTTTGTTTGTTTGTTGGTTTGTTCATTTTTTGGTTCGTTGGTTACTTGGTTTGTTGGTTTGTTGGTTTGTTGGCTTGTTGGTTTGTTGGTTTTTTGGTTTGTTGGTTTATTGGTTTTTTGGTTTGTTGGTTTGTTGGTTTGTTGGTTTGTTGGTTTGTTAGTTTGTTGGTTTATTTGTTTGTTGGTTTGTTGGTTTGTTGGTTTGTTGGTTTGTTGGTTTTTTGGTTTGTTGGTTTGTTGGCTTGTTGGTTTGTTGGTTTGTTGGTTTGTTGGTTTGTTGGATGTTGGTTTGGTGGTTTGTTGGTTTGTTGGTTTGTTGGTTTGTTGGTTTATTTGTTTGTTGGTTTGTTGGTTTGTTGGTTTGTTGGCTTGTTGGTTTGTTAGTTTGTTGGCTTATTGGCTTGTTGGTTTGTTGGTTTGTTGGTTTGTTCGTTTGTTGGTTTGTTGGTTTGTTCGTTTGTTGGTTTGTTGGCTTGTTGGCTTGTTGGTTTGTTGGTTTGTTGGTTTGTTGGTTTGCTCGTTTTTTGGTTTGTTTGTTTGTTGGTTTGTTCATTTGTTGGTTCGTTGGTTACTTGGTTTGTTGGTTTGTTGGTTTGTTGGTTTGTTGGTTTGTTGGTTTGTTGGTTTGTTGGATGTTGGTTTGGTGGTTTGTTGGTTTGTTGGTTTGTTGGTTTGTTGGCTTGTTGGTTTTTTGGTTTGTTGGTTTTTTGGTTCGTGGTTTGTTGGTTTGTTGGTTTGTTGCTTTGTTGGTTTGTTGGTTTGTTGGTTTGTTGGTTTGTTGGTTTGTTGGTTTGTTGGTTTATTTGTTTGTTGGTTTGTTGGTTTGTAGGTTTGTTGGTTTGTTAATTTGTTGGTTTGTTGGTTTGTTGGTTTGTTGGTTTGTGGGTTTGTTAGTTAATTGGTTTGTTGGTTTGTTGGTTTGTTGGCTTGTTGGTTTGTTGGTTTGTTGTTTTTTTGGTTTGTTGGTTTGTTGGTTTGTTGGTTTGTTGGTTTGTTGGTTTGTTGGTTTGTTGGTTTTTTGGTTTTTTGTTTTATTTTTTTGTTGGTTTGTTTGGCTTGTTGGTTTGTTGGTTTGTTGGTTCTTTGGTTTTTTGGTTTGTTGGTTTGTTGGTTTTTTGGTTTGTTGGTTTGTTGGTTTTTTGGTTTGTTGGTTTGTTGGTTTGTTGGTTTGTTGGTTTATTTGTTTGTTGGTTTGTTGGTTTGGTGGTTTGTTGGTTTGGTAGTTTGTTGGTTTGTCGGTTTGTTGGTTTGTTGGTTTGTTGGTTTGGTGTTTTGTTGGTTTGTTGGTTTGTTGGTTTATTTGTTTGTTGGTTTGTTGGTTTGTTGGTTTGTTGGTTTGTTGGTTTGTTGGTTTGTTGGTTTGTTGGTTTGTTGGTTTGTTGGTTTTTTGGTTTTTTGTTTTATTTTTTTGTTGGTTTGTTTGGTCTGTTGGTTTGTTGGTTTGTTGGTTTGTTGGCTTGTTGGTTTGTTGGTTTGTTGGTTTTTTGGTTTGTTGGTTGTGTGGTGTTTTGGTTTGTTGGTTTGTTGGTTTGTTGGTTTGTTGGTTTATTTGTTTGTTGGTTTGTTGGGTTGGTGGTTTGTTGGTTTGGGTAGTTTGTTGGTTTGTCGGTTTGTTGGTTTGTGGTGTTGTTGGTTGGTGTTTTGTTGGTTGTTGGTTTGTTGGGTTTATTTGTTTGTTGGTTTGTTGGTTTGTTGGTTTGTTGGTTTGTTGGCTTGTTGGCTTGTGGTGTTGTTGGTTTGTTGTTTTTGGTTTGTTGATTTGTTGGCTTGTTGGCTTGTTGGTTTGTTGGTTTGTTGGTTTGTTGGTTTGTTGGTTTGTTGGTTGTTGGCTTGTTGGTTTGTTGGTTTGTTGGTTTGGTGGTTTGTTTCGTTTGTTGGTTTCTTCATTTGTTGGTTTTTTGGTTTGTTGGTTTGTTCGTTTGTTGGTTTCTTGGTTTCTTGGTTTGTTGGCTTGTTGGCTTGTTGGTTTGTTGGTGTGTTTGTTTGTTTGTTTGTTTGTTTGTTGGTTTGTTGGTTTGTTGGTTTGTTGGTTTGTTAGTTTGTTGGTTTGTTCGTTTGTTGGTTTGTTGGTTTGTTGGTTTGTTGGTTTGTTGGCTTATTGGCTTGTCGGTTTGTTGGTTTGTTGGTTTGTTCGTTTGTTGGTTTGTTGGTTTGTTCGTTTGTTGGCTTGTTGGTTTGTTGGCTTGTTGGCTTGTTGGTTTGTTGGTTTGTTGGTTTGTTGGTTTGTTCGTTTTTTGGTTTGTTTGTTTGTTGGTTTGTTCATTTGTTGGTTCGTTAATTACTTGGTTTTGTTGGTCTGTTGGTTTGTTGGTTTGTTGGTTTGTTGGCTTGTTGGTTTGTTGGTTTGTTGGTTTTTTGGTTTGTTGGTTTGTTGGTTTTTTTGGTTTGTTGGTTTGTTGGTTTGTTGGTTTGTTGGTTTATTTGTTTGTTGGTTTGTTGGTTTGGTGGTTTGTTGGTTTGTTAGTTTGTTGGTTTGTCGGTTTGTTGGTTTGTTGGTTTGTTGGTTTGGTGTTTTGTTGGTTTGTTGGTTTGTTGGTTTATTTGTTTGTTGGTTTGTTGGTTTGTTGGTTTGTTGGCTTGTTGGCTTGTTGGTTTGTTGGTTTGTTGGTTTTTTGGTTTGTTGGTTTGTTGGCTTGTTGGCTTGTTGGTTTGTTGGTTTGTTGGTTTGTTGGTTTGTTGGTTTGTTGGTTTGTTGGCTTGTTGGTTTGTTGGTTTGTTGGTTTGTTTGTTTGTTGGTTTCTTCATTTGTTGGTTTGTTGGTTTGTTGGTTTGTTGGTTTGTTGGCTTGTTGGCTTGTTGGTTTGTTGGCTTGTTGGTTTGTTGGCTTGTTGGCTTGTTGGTTTGTTGGTTGTTGGTTTGTTCGTTTGTTGGTTTGTTGGTTTGTTGGTTTGTTGGCGTGTTGGCTTGTTGGTTTGTTGGTTTGTTTGTTTGTTTGTTTGTTTTTTTGTTGGTTTGTTGGTTTGAATGGTTTGTGGTTTGTTGGTTTGTTGGTTTGTTGGTTTGTTGGCTTGTTGACTTGTTGGTTTGTTGGTTTGTGCGTTTGTTGGTTTGTTGGTTTGTTGGTTTGTTGGCTTGTTGGCTTGTTGGTTTGTTGGTTTGTTGGTTTGCTGGTTTGTTTGTTTGTTGGTTTGTCGGTTTGTTCGTTTGTTGGCTTGTTGGTTTGTTGGCTTATTGGCTTGTTGGTTTGTTGGTTTTTTGGTTTGTTGGTTTGTTCGTTTGTTGGTTTGTTTGTTTGTTGGTTTGTTCGTTTGTTGGTTCGTTGGTTACTTGGTATGTTGGTTTGTTGGTTTGTTGGCTTGTTGGTTTGTTGGTTTGTTGGTTTTTTGGTTTGTTGGTTTATTGGTTTTTTGGTTTGTTGGTTTGTTGGTTTGTTGGTTTGTTGGTTTGTTAGTTTGTTGGTTTATTTGTTTGTTGGTTTGTTGGTTTGTTGGTTTGTCGGTTTGTTGGTTTGTTGGTTTGTTGGTTTGTTGGCTTGTTGGTTTGTTGGTTTGTTGGTTTGTTGGTTTGTTGGTTTTTTGGTTTGTTGGTTTGTTGGCTTGTTGGCTTGTTGGTTTGTTGGTTTGTTGGCTTGTTGGCTTGATGGTTTGTTGGTTTGTTGGTTTTTGGTTTGTTGGTTTGTTGGCTTGTTGGCTTGTTGGTTTCTTGGTTTGTTGGTTTGTTGGTTTGTTGGTTTGTTAATTTCTTGGTTTCTTGGTTTCTTGGTTTGTTGGCTTGTTGGCTTGTTGGTTTGTTGGTTTGTTGGTTTGTTGGTTTTTTGGTTTGTTGGTTTGTTGGCTTGTTGGCTTGTTGGTTTGTTGGTTTGTTGGTTTTTGGTTTGTTGGTTTGTTGGCTTGTTGGTTTGTTGGTTTGTTGGTTTGTTGGTTTGTTAGTTTATTGGTTTGTTTGTTTGTTGGTTTGTTCGTTTGTTGGTTTGATGGTTTGTTGGTTTGTTGGTTTGTTGGTTTGTTGGCTTGTTGGCTTGTTGGTTTGTTGGTTTGTTGGCTTGTTGGCTTGTTGGTTTGTTGTCTTGTTGGCTTGTTGGTTTTTTGGTTTGTTGGTTTGTTCGTTTGTTGGTTTCTTGGTTTCTTGGTTTGTTGGCTTGTTGGCTTGTTGGCTTGTTGGTTTGTTGGTGTGCTTGTTTGTTTGTTTGTTTGTTTGTTGGTTTGTTGGTTTGTTGGTTTGTTGGTTTGTTGGTTTGTTGGTTTGTTGGTTTGTTGGTTTGCTGGTTTGTTGGTTTGTTGCTTTGTTGGCTTGTTGGCTTGTTGGAATGTTGGTTTGTTCGTTTGTTGGTTTGTTGGTTTGTTGGTTTGTTGGTTTGTTGGCTTATTGGCTTGTTGGTTTGTTGGTTTGTTGGTTTGTTCGTTTGTTATTTTGTTGGTTTGTTCGTTTGTTGGCTTGTTGGTTTGTTGGCTTGTTGGCTTGTTGGTTTGTTGGTTTGTTGGTTTGTTGGTTTGTTAATTTTTGGTTTGTTTGTTTGTTGGTTTGTTCATTTGTTGGTTCGTTGGTTACTTGGTTTGTTGGTCTGTTGGTTTGTTGGTTTGTTGGTTTGTTGGCTTGTTGGTTTGTTGGTTTGTTGGTTTTTTGGTTTGTTGGTTTGTTGGTTTTTTGGTTTGTTGGTTTGTTGGTTTGTTGGGTTGTTGGTTTATTTGTTTGTTGGTTTGTTGATTTGGTGGTTTGTTGGTTTGTTAGTTTGTTGGTTTGTCGGTTTGTTGGTTTGTTGGTTTGTTGGTTTGGTGTTTTGTTGGTTTGTTGGTTTGTTGGTTTATTTGTTTGTTGGTTTGTTGGTTTGTTGGTTTGTTGGTTTGTTGGCTTGTTGGCTTGTTGGTTTGTTGGTTTGTTGGTTTTTGGTTTGTTGGTTTGTTGGCTTGTTGGCTTGTTGGTTTGTTGGTTTGTTGGTTTGTTGGTTTGTTGGTTTGTTGGTTTGTTGGCTTGTTGGTTTGTTGGTTTGTTGGTTTGTTGGTTTGTTTGTTTGTTGGTTTCTTCATTTGTTGGTTTGTTGGTTTGTTGGTTTGTTGGTTTGTTGGCTTGTTGGCTTGTTGGTTTGTTGGCTTGTTGGTTTGTTGGCTTGTTGGCTTGTTGGTTTGTTGGTTGTTGGTTTGTTCGTTTGTTGGTTTGTTGGTTTGTTGGTTTGTTGGCGTGTTGGCTTGTTGGTTTGTTGGTTTGTTTGTTTGTTTGTTTGTTTTTTTGTTGGTTTGTTGGTTTGAATGGTTTGTGGTTTGTTGGTTTGTTGGTTTGTTGGTTTGTTGGCTTGTTGACTTGTTGGTTTGTTGGTTTGTGCGTTTGTTGGTTTGTTGGTTTGTTGGTTTGTTGGCTTGTTGGCTTGTTGGTTTGTTGGTTTGTTGGTTTGCTGGTTTGTTTGTTTGTTGGTTTGTCGGTTTGTTCGTTTGTTGGCTTGTTGGTTTGTTGGCTTGTTGGCTTGTTGGTTTGTTGGTTTTTTGGTTTGTTGGTTTGTTCGTTTGTTGGTTTGTTTGTTTGTTGGTTTGTTCGTTTGTTGGTTCGTTGGTTACTTGGTATGTTGGTTTGTTGGTTTGTTGGCTTGTTGGTTTGTTGGTTTGTTGGTTTTTTGGTTTGTTGGTTTATTGGTTTTTTGGTTTGTTGGTTTGTTGGTTTGTTGGTTTGTTGGTTTGTTAGTTTGTTGGTTTATTTGTTTGTTGGTTTGTTGGTTTGTTGGTTTGTCGGTTTGTTGGTTTGTTGGTTTGTTGGTTTGTTGGTTTGTTGGCTTGTTGGTTTGTTGGTTTGTTGGTTTGTTGGTTTGTTGGTTTTTTGGTTTGTTGGTTTGTTGGCTTGTTGGCTTGTTGGTTTGTTGGTTTGTTGGCTTGTTGGCTTGTTGGTTTGTTGGTTTGTTGGTTTTTGGTTTGTTGGTTTGCTGGCTTGTTGGCTTGTTGGTTTATTGGTTTGTTGGTTTGTTGGTTTGTTGGTTTGTTGGTTTGTTGGTTTCTTGGTTTCTTGGTTTGTTGGCTTGTTGGCTTGTTGGTTTGTTGGTTTGTTTGTTTGTTTGTTTGTTGGTTTGTTGGTTTGTTGGTTTGTTGGTTTGTTGGTTTAATGGTTTGTTGGTTTGTTGGTTTGTTGGTTTGTTGGTTTGTTGGTTTGTTGGTTTGTTGGTTTGTTGGCTTGTTGGCTTGTTGGAATGTTGGTTTGTTCGTTTGTTGGTTTGTTGGTTTGTTGGTTTGTTGGTTTGTTGGCTTATTGGCTTGTTGGTTTGTTGGTTTGTTGGTTTGTTCGTTTGTTCGTTTTTTGGTTTGTTTGTTTGTTGGTTTGTTCATTTGTTGGTTCGTTGGTTACTTGGTTTGTTGGTCTGTTGGTTTGTTGGTTTGTTGGTTTGTTGGTTTCTTGGTTTCTTGGTTTGTTGGCTTGTTGGCTTGTTGGTTTGTTGGTTTGTTCGTTTGTTGGCTTGTTGGTTTGTTGGCTTGTTGGCTTGTTGGTTTGTTGGTTTGTTGGTTTGTTGGTTTGTTCGTTTTTTGGTTTGTTTGTTTGTTGGTTTGTTCATTTGTTGGTTCGTTGGTTACTTGGTTTGTTGGTCTGTTGGTTTGTTGGTTTGTTGGTTTGTTGGCTTGTTGGTTTGTTGGTTTGTTGGTTTTTTGGTTTGTTGGTTTGTTGGTTTTTTGGTTTGTTGGTTTGTTGGTTTGTTGGTTTGTTGGTTTATTTGTTTGTTGGTTTGTTGGTTTGGTGGTTTGTTGGTTTGTTAGTTTGTTGGTTTGTCGGTTTGTTGGTTTGTTGGTTTGTTGGTTTGGTGTTTTGTTGGTTTGTTGGTTTATTTGTTTGTTGGTTTGTTGGTTTGTTGGTTTGTTGGTTTGTTGGCTTGTTGGCTTGTTGGTTTGTTGGTTTGTTGGTTTTTGGTTTGTTGGTTTGCTGGCTTGTTGGCTTGTTGGTTTGTTGGTTTGTTGGTTTTTGGTTTGTTGGTTTGTTGGCTTGTTGGTTTGTTGGTTTGTTGGTTTGTTGGTTTGTTAGTTTATTGGTTTGTTTGTTTGTTGGTTTGTTCGTTTGTTGGTTTGTTGGTTTGTTGGTTTGTTGGTTTGTTGGTTTGTTGGTTTGTTGGCTTGTTGGCTTGTTGGTTTGTTGGTTTGTTGGCTTGTTGGCTTGTTGGTTTGTTGGCTTGTTGGCTTGTTGGTTTTTTGGTTTGTTGGTTTGTTCGTTTGTTGGTTTCTTGGTTTCTTGGTTTGTTGGCTTGTTGGCTTGTTGGTTTGTTGGTGTGTTTGTTTGTTTGTTTGTTTGTTTGTTGGTTTGTTGGTTTGTTGGTTTGTTGGTTTGTTGGTTTGTTGGTTTGTTGGTTTGTGGTTTGTTGGTTTGTTGGTTTGTTGGCTTGTTGGCTTGTTGGAATGTTGGTTTGTTCGTTTGTTGGTTTGTTGGTTTGTTGGTTTGTTGGTTTGTTGGCTTATTGGCTTGTTGGTTTGTTGGTTTGTTGGTTTGTTCGTTTGTTGGTTTGTTGGTTTGTTCGTTTGTTGGCTTGTTGGTTTGTTGGCTTGTTGGCTTGTTGGTTTGTTGGTTTGTTGGTTTGTTGGTTTGTTCGTTTTTTGGTTTGTTTGTTTGTTGGTTTGTTCATTTGTTGGTTCGTTGGTTACTTGGTTTGTTGGTCTGTTGGTTTGTTGGTTTGTTGGTTTGTTGGCTTGTTGGTTTGTTGGTTTGTTGGTTTTTTGGTTTGTTGGTTTGTTGGTTTTTTGGTTTGTTGGTTTGTTGGTTTGTTGGTTTGTTGGTTTATTTGTTTGTTGGTTTGTTGGTTTGGTGGTTTGTTGGTTTGTTAGTTTGTTGGTTTGTCGGTTTGTTGGTTTGTTGGTTTGTTGGTTTGGTGTTTTGTTGGTTTGTTGGTTTGTTGGTTTATTTGTTTGTTGGTTTGTTGGTTTGTTGGTTTGTTGGTTTGTTGGCTTGTTGGCTTGTTGGTTTGTTGGTTTGTTGGTTTTTGGTTTGTTGGTTTGTTGGCTTGTTGGCTTGTTGGTTTGTTGGTTTGTTGGTTTGTTGGTTTGTTGGTTTGTTGGTTTTTTGGCTTGTTGGTTTGTTGGTTTGTTGGTTTGTTTGTTTGTTGGTTTCTTCATTTGTTGGTTTGTTGGTTTGTTGGTTTGTTGGTTTGTTGGCTTGTTGGTTTGTTGGCTTGTTGGTTTGTTGGCTTGTTGGTTTGTTGGTTTGTTGGTTGTTGGTTTGTTCGTTTGTTGGTTTGTTGGTTTGTTGGTTTGTTGGCGTGTTGGCTTGTTGGTTTGTTGGTTTGTTTGTTTGTTTGTTTGTTTTTTTGTTGGTTTGTTGGTTTGAATGGTTTGTGGTTTGTTGGTTTGTTGGTTTGTTGGTTTGTTGGCTTGTTGACTTGTTGGTTTGTTGGTTTGTGCGTTTGTTGGTTTGTTGGTTTGTTGGTTTGTTGGCTTGTTGGCTTGTTGGTTTGTTGGTTTGTTGGTTTGCTGGTTTGTTTGTTTGTTGGTTTGTCGGTTTGTTCGTTTGTTGGCTTGTTGGTTTGTTGGCTTGTTGGCTTGTTGGTTTGTTGGTTTTTTGGTTTGTTGGTTTGTTCGTTTGTTGGTTTGTTTGTTTGTTGGTTTGTTCGTTTGTTGGTTCGTTGGTTACTTGGTATGTTGGTTTGTTGGTTTGTTGGCTTGTTGGTTTGTTGGTTTGTTGGTTTTTTGGTTTGTTGGTTTATTGGTTTTTTGGTTTGTTGGTTTGTTGGTTTGTTGGTTTGTTGGTTTGTTAGTTTGTTGGTTTATTTGTTTGTTGGTTTGTTGGTTTGTCGGTTTGTTGGTTTGTTGGTTTGTTGGTTTGTTGGCTTGTTGGTTTGTTGGTTTGTTGGTTTGTTGGTTTGTTGGTTTTTTGGTTTGTTGGTTTGTTGGCTTGTTGGTTTGTTGGTTTGTTGGTTTGTTGGCTTGTTGGCTTGTTGGTTTGTTGGTTTGTTGGTTTTTGGTTTGTTGGTTTGTTGGCTTGTTGGCTTGTTGGTTTGTTGGTTTGTTGGTTTGTTGGTTTGTTGGTTTGTTGGTTTGTTGGTTTCTTGGTTTCTTGGTTTGTTGGCTTGTTGGCTTGTTGGTTTGTTGGTTTGTTTGTTTGTTTGTTTGTTGGTTTGTTGGTTTGTTGGTTTGTTGGTTTGTTGGTTTGTTGGTTTGTTGGTTTGTTGGTTTGTTGGTTTGTTGGTTTGTTGGTTTGTTGGCTTGTTGGCTTGTTGGAATGTTGGTTTGTTCGTTTGTTGGTTTGTTGGTTTGTTGGTTTGTTGGTTTGTTGGCTTATTGGCTTGTTGGTTTGTTGGTTTGTTGGTTTGTTCGTTTGTTGGTTTGTTGGTTTGTTCGTTTGTTGGCTTGTTGGTTTGTTGGCTTGTTGGCTTGTTGGTTTGTTGGTTTGTTGGTTTGTTGGTTTGTTCGTTTTTTGGTTTGTTTGTTTGTTGGTTTGTTCATTTGTTGGTTCGTTGGTTACTTGGTTTGTTGGTCTGTTGGTTTGTTGGTTTGTTGGTTTGTTGGCTTGTTGGTTTGTTGGTTTGTTGGTTTTTTGGTTTGTTGGTTTGTTGGTTTTTTGGTTTGTTGGTTTGTTGGTTTGTTGGTTTGTTGGTTTATTTGTTTGTTGGTTTGTTGGTTTGGTGGTTTGTTGGTTTGTTAGTTTGTTGGTTTGTCGGTTTGTTGGTTTGTTGGTTTGTTGGTTTGGTGTTTTGTTGGTTTGTTGGTTTATTTGTTTGTTGGTTTGTTGGTTTGTTGGTTTGTTGGCTTGTTGGCTTGTTGGTTTGTTGGTTTGTTGGTTTTTGGTTTGTTGGTTTGCTGGCTTGTTGGCTTGTTGGTTTGTTGGTTTGTTGGTTTGTTGGTTTGTTGGTTTGTTGGTTTGTTGGCTTGTTGGTTTGTTGGTTTGTTGGTTTGTTGGTTTGTTTGTTTGTTGGTTTCTTCATTTGTTGGTTTGTTGGTTTGTTGGTTTGTTGGCTTGTTGGCTTGTTAGTTTGTTGGCTTGTTGGTTTGTTGGCTTGTTGGCTTGTTGGTTTGTTGGTTGTTGGTTTGTTCGTTTGTTGGTTTGTTGGTTTGTTGGTTTGTTGGCGTGTTGGCTTGTTGGTTTGTTGGTTTGTTTGTTTGTTTGTTTGTTTTTTTGTTGGTTTGTTGGTTTGAATGGTTTGTGGTTTGTTGGTTTGTTGGTTTGTTGGTTTGTTGGCTTGTTGACTTGTTGGTTTGTTGGTTTGTGCGTTTGTTGGTTTGTTGGTTTGTTGGTTTGTTGGCTTGTAGGCTTGTTGGTTTGTTGGTTTGTTGGTTTGCTGGTTTGTTTGTTTGTTGGTTTGTCGGTTTGTTCGTTTGTTGGCTTGTTGGTTTGTTGGCTTGTTGGCTTGTTGGTTTGTTGGTTTTTTGGTTTGTTGGTTTGTTCGTTTGTTGGTTTGTTTGTTTGTTGGTTTGTTCGTTTGTTGGTTCGTTGGTTACTTGGTTTGTTGGTTTGTTAGTTTGTTGGCTTGTTGGTTTGTTGGTTTGTTGGTTATTTGGTTTGTTGGTTTATTGGTTTTTTGGTTTGTTGGTTTGTTGGTTTGTTGGTTTGTTGGTTTGTTAGTTTGTTGGTTTATTTGTTTGTTGGTTTGTTGGTTTGTTGGTTTGTTGGTTTGTTGGTTTGTTGGTTTGTTGGCTTGTTGGTTTGTTGGTTTGTTGGCTTGTTGGTTTGTTGGATGTTGGTTTGGTGGTTTGTTGGTTTGTTGGTTTATTTGTTTGTTGGTTTGTTGGTTTGTTGGTTTGTTGGCTTGTTGGTTTGTTAGTTTGTTGGCTTATTGGCTTGTTGGTTTGTTGGTTTGTTGGTTTGTTCGTTTGTTGGTTTGTTGGTTTGTTCGTTTGTTGGCTTGTTGGTTTGTTGGCTTGTTGGCTTGTTGGTTTGTTGGTTTGTTGGTTTGTTGGTTTGTTCGTTTTTTGGTTTGTTTGTTTGTTGGTTTGTTCATTTGTTGGTTCGTTGGTTACTTGGTTTGTTGGTTTGTTGGTTCGTTGGTTTGTTGGTTTGTTGGTTTGTTGGATGTTGGTTTGGTGGTTTGTTGGTTTGTTGGTTTGTTGGTTTGTTGGCTTGTTGGTTTTTTGGTTTGTTGGTTTTTTGGTTCGTGGTTTGTTGGTTTGTTGCTTTGTTGGTTTGTTGGTTTGTTGGTTTGTTGGTTTGTTGGTTTGTTGGTTTGTTGGTTTATTTGTTTGTTGGTTTGTTGGTTTGTAGGTTTGTTGGTTTGTTAATTTGTTGGTTTGTTGGTTTGTTGGTTTGTTGGTTTGTGGGTTTGTTGGTTAATTGGTTTGTTGGTTTGTTGGTTTGTTGGCTTGTTGGTTTGTTGGTTTGTTGTTTTTTTGGTTTGTTAGTTTGTTGGTTTGTTGGTTTGTTGGTTTGTTGGTTTGTTGGTTTTTTGGTTTTTTGTTTTATTTTTTTGTTGGTTTGTTTGGCTTGTTGGTTTGTTGGTTTGTTGGTTCTTTGGTTTTTTGGTTTGTTGGTTTGTTGTTTTGTTGGTTTGCTGGTTTGTTGGTTTATTCGTTTGTTAGTTTGTTGGTTTGTTGGCTTGTTGGCTTGTTGGCTTGTTGGTTTGTTGGTTTGTTGGTTTGTTGGCTTGTTGGTTTGTTGGTTTGTTGGTTTGTTGGTTTGTTGGTTTGTTTGTTTGTTGGTTTGTTGGCTTGTTGGCTTGTTAGTTTGTTGGTTTGTTGGTTTGTTGGTTTTTTTGTTTGTTGGTTTGTTGGCTTGTTGGCTTGTTGGTTTGATGGTTTGTTGGTTTTTGGTTTGTTGGTTTGTTGGCTTGTTGGTTTGTTGGTTTGTTGGTTTGTTGGTTTGTTAGTTTATTGGTTTGTTTGTTTGTTGGTTTGTTCGTTTGTTGGTTTGTTGGTTTGTTGGTTTGTTGGTTTGTTGGTTTGTTGGCTTGTTGGCGTGTTGGTTTGTTGGTTTGTTGGCTTGTTGGCTTGTTGGTTTGTTGGCTTGTTGGCTTGTTGGTTTTTTGGTTTGTTGGTTTGTTCGTTTGTTGGTTTCTTGGTTTCTTGGTTTGTTGGTTTGTTGGCTTGTTGGTTTGTTGGTTTGTTTGTTTGTTTGTTTGTTTGTTTGTTTGTTGGTTTGTTGGTTTGTTGGTTTGTTGGTTTGTTGGTTTGTTGGTTTGTTGGTTTGTTGTTTTGTTGGTTTGTTGGTTTGTTGGCTTGTTGGCTTGTTGGAATGTTGGTTTGTTCGTTTGTTGGTTTGTTGGTTTGTTGGTTTGTTGGTTTGTTGGCTTATTGGCTTGTTGGTTTGTTGGTTTTTTGGTTTGTTCGTTTGTTGGTTTGTTCGTTTGTTCGTTTGTTGGCTTGTTGGTTTGTTGGCTTGTTGGCTTGTTGGTTTGTTGGTTTGTTGGTTTGTTGGTTTGTTCGTTTTTTGGTTTGTTTGTTTGTTGGTTTGTTCATTTGTTGGTTCGTTGGTTACTTGGTTTGTTGGTCTGTTGGTTTGTTGGTTTGTTGGTTTGTTGGCTTGTTGGTTTGTTGGTTTGTTGGTTTTTTGGTTTGTTGGTTTGTTGGTTTTTTGGTTTGTTGTTTTGTTGGTTTGTTGGTTTGTTGGTTTATTTGTTTGTTGGTTTGTTGGTTTGGTGGTTTGTTGGTTTGTTAACTTGTTGGTTTGTCGGTTTGTTGGTTTGTTGGTTTGTTGGTTTGGTGTTTTGGTGTTTTGTTGGTTTGTTGGTTTGTTGGTTTATTTGTTTGTTGGTTTGTTGGTTTGTTGGTTTGTTGGCTTGTTGGATTGTTGGTTTGTTGGTTTGTTGGTTTTTGGTTTGTTGGTTTGTTGGCTTGTTGGCTTGTTGGTTTGTTGGTTTGTTGGTTTGTTGGTTTGTTCGTTTGTTGGTTTGTTGGCTTGTTGGTTTGTTGGTTTGTTGGTTTGTTGGTTTGTTTGTTTGTTGGTTTCTTCATTTGTTGGTTTGTTGGTTTGTTGGTTTGTTGGTTTGTTGGCTTGTTGGCTTGTTGGTTTGTTGGCTTGTTGGTTTGTTGGCTTGTTGGCTTGTTGGTTTGTTGGTTGTTGGTTTGTTCGTTTGTTGGTTTGTTGGTTTGTTGGTTTGTTGGCGTGTTGGCTTGTTGGTTTGTTGGTTTGTTTGTTTGTTTGTTTGTTTTTTTGTTGGTTTGTTGGTTTGAATGGTTTGTGGTTTGTTGGTTTGTTGGTTTGTTGGTTTGTTGGCTTGTTGACTTGTTGGTTTGTTGGTTTGTGCGTTTGTTGGTTTGTTGGTTTGTTGGTTTGTTGGCTTGTTGGCTTGTTGGTTTGTTGGTTTGTTGGTTTGCTGGTTTGTTTGTTTGTTGGTTTGTCGGTTTGTTCGTTTGTTGGCTTGTTGGTTTGTTGGCTTGTTGGCTTGTTGGTTTGTTGGTTTTTTGGTTTGTTGGTTTGTTCGTTTGTTGGTTTGTTTGTTTGTTCGTTTGTTCGTTTGTTGGTTCGTTGGTTACTTGGTTTGTTCGTTTGTTGGTTTGTTGGCTTGTTGGTTTGTTGGTTTGTTGGTTTTTTGGTTTGTTGGTTGATTGGTTTTTTGGTTTGTTGGTTTGTTGGTTTGTTGGTTTGTTGGTTTGTCAGTTTGTTGGTTTATTTGTTTGTTGGTTTGTTGGTTTGTCGGTTTGTTGGTTTGTTGGTTTGTTGGTTTGTTGGCTTGTTGGTTTGTTGGTTTGTTGGTTTGTTGGTTTGTTGGATGTTGGTTTGGTGGTTTGTTGGTTTGTTGGTTTGTTGGTTTATTTGTTTGTTGGTTTGTTGGTTTGTTGGTTTGTTGGCTTGTTGGTTTGTTAGTTTGTTGGTTTGTTGGTTTGTTGGTTTGTTGGTTTGTTGGTTTGTTGGCTTGTTGGTTTGTTGGTTTGTTGGTTTTTTGGTTTGTTGGTTTGTTGGTTTGTTGGCTTGTTGGCTTGTTGGTTTGTTGGTTTGTTGGTTTGTTGGTTTTTGGTTTGTTGGTTTGTTGGCTTGTTGGCTTGTTGGTTTGTTGGTTTGTTGGTTTGTTGGTTTGTTGGTTTGTTGGTTTGTTGGTTTGTTGGTTTGTTGGCTTGTTGGCTTGTTGGTTTGTTGGCTTGTTGGTTTGTTGGCTTGTTGGTTTGTTGGTTGTTGGTTTGTTCGTTTGTTGGTTTGTTGGTTTGTTGGTTTGTTGGCGTGTTGGCTTGTTGGTTTGTTGGTTTGTTTGTTTGTTTGTTTGTTTTTTTGTTGGTTTGTTGGTTTGAATGGTTTGTGGTTTGTTGGTTTGTTGGTTTGTTGGTTTGTTGGCTTGTTGACTTGTTGGTTTGTTGGTTTGTGCGTTTGTTGGTTTGTTGGTTTGTTGGTTTGTTGGCTTGTTGGCTTGTTGGTTTGTTGGTTTGTTGGTTTGCTGGTTTGTTTGTTTGTTGGTTTGTCGGTTTGTTCGTTTGTTGGCTTGTTGGTTTGTTGGCTTGTTGGCTTGTTGGTTTGTTGGTTTTTTGGTTTGTTGGTTTGTTCGTTTGTTGGTTTGTTTGTTTGTTCGTTTGTTCGTTTGTTGGTTCGTTGGTTACTTGGTTTGTTGGTTTGTTGGTTTGTTGGCTTGTTGGTTTGTTGGTTTGTTGGTTTTTTGGTTTGTTGGTTGATTGGTTTTTTGGTTTGTTGGTTTGTTGGTTTGTTAGTTTGTTGGTTTGTCAGTTTGTTGGTTTATTTGTTTGTTGGTTTGTTGGTTTGTCGGTTTGTTGGTTTGTTGGTTTGTTGGTTTGTTGGCTTGTTGGTTTGTTGGTTTGTTGGTTTGTTGGTTTGTTGGATGTTGGTTTGGCGGTTTGTTGGTTTGTTGGTTTGTTGGTTTATTTGTTTGTTGGTTTGTTGGTTTGTTGGTTTGTTGGCTTGTTGGTTTGTTAGTTTGTTGGTTTGTTGGTTTGTTGGTTTGTTGGTTTGTTGGTTTGTTGGCTTGTTGGTTTGTTGGTTTGTTGGTTTTTTGGTTTGTTGGTTTGTTGGTTTGTTGGCTTGTTGGCTTGTTGGTTTGTTGGTTTGTTGGTTTGTTGGTTTTTGGTTTGTTGGTTTGTTGGCTTGTTGGCTTGTTGGTTTGTTGGTTTGTTGGTTTGTTGGTTTGTTGGTTTGTTGGTTTGTTGGTTTGTTGGTTTGTTGGCTTGTTGGCTTGTTGGTTTGTTGGTTTGTTGGTTTGTTGGTTTGTTGGTTTGTTGGTTTGTTTGTTTGTTGGCTTGTTGGCTTGTTGGTTTGTTGGTTTGTTGGTTTGTTTGCTTGTTTGTTTGTTGGTTTGTTGGTTTGTTGGTTTGAATGGTTTGTTGGTTTGTTAGTTTGTTGGTTTGTTGGTTTGTTGGCTTGTTGACTTGTTGGTTTGTTGGTTTGTGCGTTTGTTGGTTTGTTGGTTTGTTGGTTTGTTGCTTTGTTGGCTTGTTGGCTTGTTGGTTTGTTGGTTTGTTGGTTTGTTGGTGTGTTTGTTTGTTGGTTTGTTGGTTTGTTCGTTTGTTGGCTTGTTGGTTTGTTGGCTTGTTGGCTTGTTGGTTTGTTGGTTTTTTGGTTTGTTGGTTTGTTCGTTTGTTGGTTTGTTTGTTTGTTGGTTTGTTCGTTTGTTGGTTCGTTGGTTACTTGGTGTGTTTGTTTGTTGGTTTGTTGGCTTGTTGGTTTGTTGGTTTGTTGGTTTTTTGGTTTGTTGGTTTTTTGGTTTGTTGGTTTGTTGGTTTGTTGGTTTGGTGGTTTGTTGGTTTGTTGGTTTGTTGGTTTATTTGTTTGTTGGTTTGTTGGTTTGTTGGTTTGTTGGCTTGTTGGTTTGTTAGTTTGTTGGTTTGTTGGTTTGTTGCTTTTTTGGTTCGGTGGTTTGTTGGTTTGTTGGTTCGGTCGTTTGTTGGTTTGTTGGTTTGTTGGTTTATTGGTTTGTTGGTTTGTTGGTTTGTTGGTTTGTTGGTTTGTTGGTTTGTTGGTTTGTTGGTTTTTTGGTTTGCTGGTTAATTTGTTTGTTTGTTTGTTGATTTGTTGGCTTGTTGGTTTGTTGGTTTGTTGGTTTGTTGGTTTGTAGGTTTGTTGGTTTGTTCGTTTGTTGGTTTGTTGGTTTGTTGGTTTGTTGGCTTGTTGGTTTTTTGGTTTGTTGGTTTTTTGGTTTGTTGGTTTGTTGGTTTGTTGGTTTATTTGTTTGTTTGTTTGTTGGTTTGTAGGTTTGTTGGTTTGTTGGTTTGTTTGTTTGTTGGTTTGTACGTTTGTTGGTTTGTTGATTAATTGGTTTGTTGTTTTGTTGGTTTGTTGGCTTGTTGGTTTTTTGGTTTGTTGGTTTTTTGGTTTGTTGGTTTGTTGGTTTGTTGGTTTGTTGGTTTGTTGGTTTGTTGGTTTGTTGTATTATTTGCTTGTTGGTTTGTTTGGCTTGTTGGTTTGTTGGTTTGTTGGTTTGTTGGTTTTTTGGTTTGTTGGTTTGTTGGTTTATTCGTTTGTTGGTTTGTTGGTTTGTTGGCTTGTTGGCTTGTTGGTTTGTTGGTTTGTTGGATTGTTAGTTTTTTGGTTTGTTGGTTTGTTGGTTTGTTGGCTTGTTGGTTTGTTGGTTTGTTGGTTTGTTGGTTTGTTGGTTTGTTGGTTTGTTGGCTTGTTGGCTTGTTGGTTTGTTGGTTTGTTGCTTTGTTGGTTTGTTGGCTTATTGGCTTGTTGGCTTGTTGGTTTGTTGATTTATTGGTTTTTGGTTTGTTGGTTTGTTGGCTTGTTGGCTTGTTGGTTTGTTGGTTTGTTGGTTTGTTGGTGTGTTGGTTTGTTGGCTTGTTGGTTTGTTGGTTTGTTGGTTTGTTGGTTTGTGGGCTTGTTGGTTTGTTGGCTTGGTGGCTTGTTGGTTTATTGGTTTGTTGGTTGGTTCGTTTGTTGGTTTGTCGGTTTGTTGGTTGGTTGGCTTGTTGGCTTGTTGGTTTGTTGGTTTGTTTGTTTGTTGGTTTGTTGGTTTGTTGGTTTGTTGGTTTGTTGGTTTGTTGGTTTGTTGGTTTGTTGGTTTGTTGGTTTGTTGGTTTGTTGGTTTGTTGGTTTGTTGGCTTGTTGGTTAGTTGGTTTGTTGGCTTGTTGGTTCGTTGGTTTGTTGGTTTGTTGGTTTGTTGGTTTGTTGGTTTGTTGGTTTGTTGGCTTGTTGGTTTGTTGGTTTGTTGGTTTGTTGGTTTGTTGGTTTGGTGGATTGTTGGTTTGTTGGTTTGTTGGTTTATTTGTTTGTTGGTTTGTTGGTTTGTTGGTTTGTTGGCTTGTTGGCTTGTTGGTTTGTTGGTTTGTTGGTTTTTGGTTTGTTGGTTTGTTGGCTTGTTGGCCTGTTGGTTTGTTGGTTTGTTGGTTTGTTGGTTTGTTGATTTGTTGGTTTGTTGGTTTCTTGGCTTGTTGGCTTGTTGGTTTGTTGGCTTGTTGGTTTGTGGGCTTGTTGGCTTGTTGGTTTGTTGGTTGTTGGTTTGTTCGTTTGTTGGTTTGTTGGTTTGTTGGTTTGTTGGTTTGTTGGCTTGTTGGCTTGTTGGTTTGTTGGTTTGTTTGTTTGTTTGTTTGTTGGTTTGTTGGTTTGTTGGTTTGTTGGTTTGTCGGTTTGTTGGTTTGTTGGTTTGTTGGTTTGTTGGCTTGTTGGTTTGTTGGTTTGTTGGTTTGTTGGTTTGTTGGATGTGGGTTTGGTGGTTTGTTGGTTTGTTGGTTTGTTGGTTTATTTGTTTGTTGGTTTGTTGGTTTGTTGGTTTGTTGGCTTGTTGGTTTGTTAGTTTGTTGGTTTGTTGGTTTGTTGGTTTGTTGGTTTGTTGGATTGTTGGCTTGTTGGTTTGTTGGTTTGTTGGTTTTTTGGTTTGTTGGTTTGTTGGTTTGTTGGCTTGTTGGCTTGTTGGTTTGTTGGTTTGTTGGTTTTTGGTTTGTTGGTTTGTTGGCTTGTTGGCTTGTTGGTTTGTTGGTTTGTTGGTTTGTTGGTTTGTTGGTTTGTTGGTTTGTTGGTTTGTTGGTTTGTTGGCTTGTTGGCTTGTTGGTTTGTTGGTTTGTTGGTTTGTTGGTTTGTTGGTTTGTTTGTTTGTTGGTTTCTTCATTTGTTGGTTTGTTGGTTTGTTGGTTTGTTGGTTTGTTGGCTTGTTGGCTTGTTGGTTTGTTGGTTTGTTGGTTTGTTGGTGTGTTTGTTTGTTGGTTTGTTGGTTTGTTCGTTTGTTGGCTTGTTGGTTTGTTGGCTTGTTGGCTTGTTGGTTTGTTGGTTTTTTGGTTTGTTGGTTTGTTCGTTTGTTGGTTTGTTTGTTTGTTGGTTTGTTCGTTTGTTGGTTCGTTGGTTACTTTGTTTGTTGGTTTGTTGGTTTGTTGGCTTGTTGGTTTGTTGGTTTGTTGGTTTTTTGGTTTGTTGGTTTTTTGGTTTGTTGGTTTGTTGGTTTGTTGGTTTGGTGGTTTGTTGGTTTGTTGGTTTGTTGGTTTATTTGTTTGTTGGTTTGTTGGTTTGTTGGATTGTTGGTTTGTTAGTTTGTTGGTTTGTTGGTTTGTTGCTTTTTTGGTTCGGTGGTTTGTTGGTTTGTTGGTTCGGTGGTTTGTTGGTTTGTTGGTTTGTTGGTTTATTGGTTTGTTGGTTTGTTGGTTTGTTGGTTTGTTGGTTTGTTGGTTTATTGGTTTGTTGGTTTTTTGGTTTTTTGGTTTGCTGGTTAATTTGTTTGTTTGTTTGTTGATTTGTTGGCTTGTTGGTTTGTTGGTTTGTTGGTTTGTTGGTTTGTAGGTTTGTTGGTTTGTTCGTTTGTTGGTTTGTTGGTTTGTTGGTTTGTTGGCTTGTTGGTTTTTTGGTTTGTTGGTTTTTTGGTTTGTTGGTTTGTTGGTTTGTTGGTTTATTTGTTTGTTTGTTTGTTGGTTTGTAGGTTTGTTGGTTTGTTGGTTTGTTTGTTTGTTGGTTTGTACGTTTGTTGGTTTGTTGATTAATTGGTTTGTTGTTTTGTTGGTTTGTTGGCTTGTTGGTTTTTTGGTTTGTTGGTTTTTTGGTTTGTTGGTTTGTTGGTTTGTTGGTTTGTTGGTTTGTTGGTTTGTTGAATTGTTGGTTTGTTGTATTATTTGCTTGTTGGTTTGTTTGGCTTGTTGGTTTGTTGGTTTGTTGGTTTTTTGGTTTGTTGGTTTGTTGGTTTATTCGTTTGTTGGTTTGTTGGTTTGTTGGCTTGTTGGCTTGTTGGTTTGTTGGTTTGTTGGATTGTTAGTTTTTTGGTTTGTTGGTTTGTTGGCTTGTTGGTTTGTTGGTTTGTTGGTTTGTTGGCTTGTTGGTTTGTTGGTTTGTTGGTTTGTTGGTTTGTTGGTTTGTTGGTTTGTTGGTTTGTTGGCTTGTTGGCTTGTTGGTTTGTTGGTTTGTTGCTTTGTTGGTTTGTTGGCTTATTGGCTTGTTGGCTTGTTGGTTTGTTGGTTTATTGGTTTTTGGTTTGTTGGTTTGTTGGCTTGTTGGCTTGTTGGTTTGTTGGTTTGTTGGTTTGTTGTTGTGTTGGTTTGTTGGCTTGTTGGTTTGTTGGTTTGTTGGTTTGTTGGTTTGTGGGCTTGTTGGTTTGTTGGCTTGGTGGCTTGTTGGTTTATTGGTTTATTGGTTGGTTCGTTTGTTGGTTTGTCGGTTTGTTGGTTGGTTGGCTTGTTGGCTTGTTGGTTTGTTGGTTTGTTTGTTTGTTGGTTTGTTGGTTTGTTGGTTTGTTGGTTTGTTGGTTTGTTGGTTTGTTGGTTTGTTGGTTTGTTGGTTTGTTGGTTTGTTGGTTTGTTGGTTTGTTGGTTTGTTGGCTTGTTGGTTTGTTGGTTTGTTGGCTTGTTGGTTCGTTGGTTTGTTGGTTTGTTGGTTTGTTGGTTTGTTGGTTTGTTGGTTTGTTGGTTTGTTGGCTTGTTGGTTTGTTGGTTTGTTGGTTTGTTGGTTTGTTGGTTTGTTGGTTTGGTGGTTTGTTGGTTTGTTGGTTTGTTGGTTTATTTGTTTGTTGGTTTGTTGGTTTGTTGGTTTGTTGGCTTGTTGGCTTGTTGGTTTGTTGGTTTGTTGGTTTTTGGTTTGTTGGTTTGTTGGCTTGTTGGCCTGTTGGTTTGTTGGTTTGTTGGTTTGTTGGTTTGTTGGTTTGTTGGTTTGTTGGCTTGTTGGCATGTTGGTTTGTTGGCTTGTTGGTTTGTGGGCTTGTTGGCTTGTTGGTTTGTTGGTTGTTGGTTTGTTCGTTTGTTGGTTTGTTGGTTTGTTGGTTTGTTGGTTTGTTGGCTTGTTGGTTTGTTGGTTTGTTTGTTTGTTTGTTTGTTGGTTTGTTGGTTTGTTAGTTTGAATGGTTTGTTGGTTTGTTGGTTTGTTGGTTTGTTGGTTTGTTGGCTTGTTGACTTGTTGGTTTGTTGGTTTGTGCGTTTGTTGGTTTGTTGGTTTGTTGGTTTGTTGGCTTGTTGGCTTGTTGGTTTGTTGGTTTGTTGGTTTGTTGGTTTGTTTGTTTGTTGGTTTGTTGGTTTGTTCGTTTGTTGGTTTGTTGGCTTGTTGGTTTGTTGGTTTGTTGGTTTGTTGGTTTGTTGGTGTGTTTGTTTGTTGGTTTGTTGGTTTGTTCGTTTGTTGGCTTGTTGGTTTGTTGGCTTGTTGGCTTGTTGGTTTGTTGGTTTGTTGGTTTTTGGTTTGTTGGTTTGTTGGCTTGTTGGCTTGTTGGTTTGTTGGTTTGTTGGTTTGTTGGTTTGTTGGTTTGTTGGTTTGTTGGTTTGTTGGTTTGTTGGCTTGTTGGCTTGTTGGTTTGTTGGTTTGTTGGTTTGTTGGTTTGTTGGTTTGTTTGTTTGTTGGTTTCTTCATTTGTTGGTTTGTTGGTTTGTTGGTTTGTTGGTTTGTTGGCTTGTTGGCTTGTTGGTTTGTTGGTTTGTTGGTTTGTTGGTGTGTTTGTTTGTTGGTTTGTTGGTTTGTTCGTTTGTTGGCTTGTTGGTTTGTTGGCTTGTTGGCTTGTTGGTTTGTTGGTTTTTTGGTTTGTTGGTTTGTTCGTTTGTTGGTTTGTTTGTTTGTTGGTTTGTTCGTTTGTTGGTTCGTTGGTTACTTTGTTTGTTGGTTTGTTGGTTTGTTGGCTTGTTGGTTTGTTGGTTTGTTGGTTTTTTGGTTTGTTGGTTTTTTGGTTTGTTGGTTTGTTGGTTTGTTGGTTTGGTGGTTTGTTGGTTTGTTGGTTTGTTGGTTTATTTGTTTGTTGGTTTGTTGGTTTGTTGGATTGTTGGTTTGTTAGTTTGTTGGTTTGTTGGTTTGTTGCTTTTTTGGTTCGGTGGTTTGTTGGTTTGTTGGTTCGGTGGTTTGTTGGTTTGTTGGTTTGTTGGTTTATTGGTTTGTTGGTTTGTTGGTTTGTTGGTTTGTTGGTTTGTTGGTTTATTGGTTTGTTGGTTTTTTGGTTTTTTGGTTTGCTGGTTAATTTGTTTGTTTGTTTGTTGATTTGTTGGCTTGTTGGTTTGTTGGTTTGTTGGTTTGTTGGTTTGTAGGTTTGTTGGTTTGTTCGTTTGTTGGTTTGTTGGTTTGTTGGTTTGTTGGCTTGTTGGTTTTTTGGTTTGTTGGTTTTTTGGTTTGTTGGTTTGTTGGTTTGTTGGTTTATTTGTTTGTTTGTTTGTTGGTTTGTAGGTTTGTTGGTTTGTTGGTTTGTTTGTTTGTTGGTTTGTACGTTTGTTGGTTTGTTGATTAATTGGTTTGTTGTTTTGTTGGTTTGTTGGCTTGTTGGTTTTTTGGTTTGTTGGTTTTTTGGTTTGTTGGTTTGTTGGTTTGTTGGTTTGTTGGTTTGTTGGTTTGTTGAATTGTTGGTTTGTTGTATTATTTGCTTGTTGGTTTGTTTGGCTTGTTGGTTTGTTGGTTTGTTGGTTTTTTGGTTTGTTGGTTTGTTGGTTTATTCGTTTGTTGGTTTGTTGGTTTGTTGGCTTGTTGGCTTGTTGGTTTGTTGGTTTGTTGGATTGTTAGTTTTTTGGTTTGTTGGTTTGTTGGCTTGTTGGTTTGTTGGTTTGTTGGTTTGTTGGCTTGTTGGTTTGTTGGTTTGTTGGTTTGTTGGTTTGTTGGTTTGTTGGTTTGTTGGTTTGTTGGCTTGTTGGCTTGTTGGTTTGTTGGTTTGTTGCTTTGTTGGTTTGTTGGCTTATTGGCTTGTTGGCTTGTTGGTTTGTTGGTTTATTGGTTTTTGGTTTGTTGGTTTGTTGGCTTGTTGGCTTGTTGGTTTGTTGGTTTGTTGGTTTGTTGTTGTGTTGGTTTGTTGGCTTGTTGGTTTGTTGGTTTGTTGGTTTGTTGGTTTGTGGGCTTGTTGGTTTGTTGGCTTGGTGGCTTGTTGGTTTATTGGTTTATTGGTTGGTTCGTTTGTTGGTTTGTCGGTTTGTTGGTTGGTTGGCTTGTTGGCTTGTTGGTTTGTTGGTTTGTTTGTTTGTTGGTTTGTTGGTTTGTTGGTTTGTTGGTTTGTTGGTTTGTTGGTTTGTTGGTTTGTTGGTTTGTTGGTTTGTTGGTTTGTTGGTTTGTTGGTTTGTTGGTTTGTTGGCTTGTTGGTTTGTTGGTTTGTTGGCTTGTTGGTTCGTTGGTTTGTTGGTTTGTTGGTTTGTTGGTTTGTTGGTTTGTTGGTTTGTTGGTTTGTTGGCTTGTTGGTTTGTTGGTTTGTTGGTTTGTTGGTTTGTTGGTTTGTTGGTTTGGTGGTTTGTTGGTTTGTTGGTTTGTTGATTTATTTGTTTGTTGGTTTGTTGGTTTGTTGGTTTGTTGGCTTGTTGGCTTGTTGGTTTGTTGGTTTGTTGGTTTTTGGTTTGTTGGTTTGTTGGCTTGTTGGCCTGTTGGTTTGTTGGTTTGTTGGTTTGTTGGTTTGTTGGTTTGTTGGTTTGTTGGCTTGTTGGCATGTTGGTTTGTTGGCTTGTTGGTTTGTGGGCTTGTTGGCTTGTTGGTTTGTTGGTTGTTGGTTTGTTCGTTTGTTGGTTTGTTGGTTTGTTGGTTTGTTGGTTTGTTGGCTTGTTGGTTTGTTGGTTTGTTTGTTTGTTTGTTTGTTGGTTTGTTGGTTTGTTAGTTTGAATGGTTTGTTGGTTTGTTGGTTTGTTGGTTTGTTGGTTTGTTGGCTTGTTGACTTGTTGGTTTGTTGGTTTGTGCGTTTGTTGGTTTGTTGGTTTGTTGGTTTGTTGGCTTGTTGGCTTGTTGGTTTGTTGGTTTGTTGGTTTGTTGGTTTGTTTGTTTGTTGGTTTGTTGGTTTGTTCGTTTGTTGGTTTGTTGGCTTGTTGGTTTGTTGGTTTGTTGGTTTGTTGGTTTGTTGGTGTGTTTGTTTGTTGGTTTGTTGGTTTGTTCGTTTGTTGGCTTGTTGGTTTGTTGGCTTGTTGGCTTGTTGGTTTGTTGGTTTTTTGGTTTGTTGGTTTGTTCGTTTGTTGGTTTGTTTGTTTGTTGGTTTGTTCGTTTGTTGGTTCGTTGGTTACTTTGTTTGTTGGTTTGTTGGCTTGTTGGCTTGTTGGTTTGTTGGTTTGTTGGTTTGTTGGTTTGTTGGTTTGTTGGCTTGTTGGTTTGTTGGTTTGTTGGTTTGTTGGTTTGTTGGATGTGGGTTTGGTGGTTTGTTGGTTTGTTGGTTTGTTGGTTTATTTGTTTGTTGGTTTGTTGGTTTGTTGGTTTGTTGGCTTGTTGGTTTGTTAGTTTGTTGGTTTGTTGGTTTGTTGGTTTGTTGGTTTGTTGGATTGTTGGCTTGTTGGTTTGTTGGTTTGTTGGTTTTTTGGTTTGTTGGTTTGTTGGTTTGTTGGCTTGTTGGCTTGTTGGTTTGTTGGTTTGTTGGTTTTTGGTTTGTTGGTTTGTTGGCTTGTTGGCTTGTTGGTTTGTTGGTTTGTTGGTTTGTTGGTTTGTTGGTTTGTTGGTTTGTTGGTTTGTTGGTTTGTTGGCTTGTTGGCTTGTTGGTTTGTTGGTTTGTTGGTTTGTTGGTTTGTTGGTTTGTTTGTTTGTTGGTTTCTTCATTTGTTGGTTTGTTGGTTTGTTGGTTTGTTGGTTTGTTGGCTTGTTGGCTTGTTGGTTTGTTGGTTTGTTGGTTTGTTGGTGTGTTTGTTTGTTGGTTTGTTGGTTTGTTCGTTTGTTGGCTTGTTGGTTTGTTGGCTTGTTGGCTTGTTGGTTTGTTGGTTTTTTGGTTTGTTGGTTTGTTCGTTTGTTGGTTTGTTTGTTTGTTGGTTTGTTCGTTTGTTGGTTCGTTGGTTACTTTGTTTGTTGGTTTGTTGGTTTGTTGGCTTGTTGGTTTGTTGGTTTGTTGGTTTTTTGGTTTGTTGGTTTTTTGGTTTGTTGGTTTGTTGGTTTGTTGGTTTGGTGGTTTGTTGGTTTGTTGGTTTGTTGGTTTATTTGTTTGTTGGTTTGTTGGTTTGTTGGATTGTTGGTTTGTTAGTTTGTTGGTTTGTTGGTTTGTTGCTTTTTTGGTTCGGTGGTTTGTTGGTTTGTTGGTTCGGTGGTTTGTTGGTTTGTTGGTTTGTTGGTTTATTGGTTTGTTGGTTTGTTGGTTTGTTGGTTTGTTGGTTTGTTGGTTTATTGGTTTGTTGGTTTTTTGGTTTTTTGGTTTGCTGGTTAATTTGTTTGTTTGTTTGTTGATTTGTTGGCTTGTTGGTTTGTTGGTTTGTTGGTTTGTAGGTTTGTTGGTTTGTTCGTTTGTTGGTTTGTTGGTTTGTTGGTTTGTTGGCTTGTTGGTTTTTTGGTTTGTTGGTTTTTTGGTTTGTTGGTTTGTTGGTTTGTTGGTTTATTTGTTTGTTTGTTTGTTGGTTTGTAGGTTTGTTGGTTTGTTGGTTTGTTTGTTTGTTGGTTTGTACGTTTGTTGGTTTGTTGATTAATTGGTTTGTTGTTTTGTTGGTTTGTTGGCTTGTTGGTTTTTTGGTTTGTTGGTTTTTTGGTTTGTTGGTTTGTTGGTTTGTTGGTTTGTTGGTTTGTTGGTTTGTTGAATTGTTGGTTTGTTGTATTATTTGCTTGTTGGTTTGTTTGGCTTGTTGGTTTGTTGGTTTGTTGGTTTTTTGGTTTGTTGGTTTGTTGGTTTATTCGTTTGTTGGTTTGTTGGTTTGTTGGCTTGTTGGCTTGTTGGTTTGTTGGTTTGTTGGATTGTTAGTTTTTTGGTTTGTTGGTTTGTTGGCTTGTTGGTTTGTTGGTTTGTTGGTTTGTTGGCTTGTTGGTTTGTTGGTTTGTTGGTTTGTTGGTTTGTTGGTTTGTTGGTTTGTTGGTTTGTTGGCTTGTTGGCTTGTTGGTTTGTTGGTTTGTTGCTTTGTTGGTTTGTTGGCTTATTGGCTTGTTGGCTTGTTGGTTTGTTGGTTTATTGGTTTTTGGTTTGTTGGTTTGTTGGCTTGTTGGCTTGTTGGTTTGTTGGTTTGTTGGTTTGTTGTTGTGTTGGTTTGTTGGCTTGTTGGTTTGTTGGTTTGTAGGTTTGTTGGTTTGTGGGCTTGTTGGTTTGTTGGCTTGGTGGCTTGTTGGTTTATTGGTTTATTGGTTGGTTCGTTTGTTGGTTTGTCGGTTTGTTGGTTGGTTGGCTTGTTGGCTTGTTGGTTTGTTGGTTTGTTTGTTTGTTGGTTTGTTGGTTTGTTGGTTTGTTGGTTTGTTGGTTTGTTGGTTTGTTGGTTTGTTGGTTTGTTGGTTTGTTGGTTTGTTGGTTTGTTGGTTTGTTGGTTTGTTGGTTTGTTGGCTTGTTGGTTTGTTGGTTTGTTGGCTTGTTGGTTCGTTGGTTTGTTGGTTTGTTGGTTTGTTGGTTTGTTGGTTTGTTGGTTTGTTGGCTTGTTGGTTTGTTGGTTTGTTGGTTTGTTGGTTTGTTGGTTTGTTGGTTTGGTGGTTTGTTGGTTTGTTGGTTTGTTGGTTTATTTGTTTGTTGGTTTGTTGGTTTGTTGGTTTGTTGGCTTGTTGGCTTGTTGGTTTGTTGGTTTGTTGGTTTTTGGTTTGTTGGTTTGTTGGCTTGTTGGCCTGTTGGTTTGTTGGTTTGTTGGTTTGTTGGTTTGTTGGTTTGTTGGTTTGTTGGCTTGTTGGCATGTTGGTTTGTTGGCTTGTTGGTTTGTGGGCTTGTTGGCTTGTTGGTTTGTTGGTTGTTGGTTTGTTCGTTTGTTGGTTTGTTGGTTTGTTGGTTTGTTGGTTTGTTGGCTTGTTGGTTTGTTGGTTTGTTTGTTTGTTTGTTTGTTGGTTTGTTGGTTTGTTAGTTTGAATGGTTTGTTGGTTTGTTGGTTTGTTGGTTTGTTGGTTTGTTGGCTTGTTGACTTGTTGGTTTGTTGGTTTGTGCGTTTGTTGGTTTGTTGGTTTGTTGGTTTGTTGGCTTGTTGGCTTGTTGGTTTGTTGGTTTGTTGGTTTGTTGGTTTGTTTGTTTGTTGGTTTGTTGGTTTGTTCGTTTGTTGGTTTGTTCGTTTGTTAGCTTGTTGGTTTGTTGGCTTGTTGGCTTGTTGGTTTGTTCGTTTTTTGGTTTGTTGGTTTGTTCGTTTGTTGGTTTGTTTGTTTGTTGGTTTGTTCGTTTGTTGGTTCGTTGGTTACTTGGTTTGTTGGTTTGTTGGTTTGTTGGCTTGTTGGTTTGTTGGTTTGTTGGTTTTTTGGTTTGTTGGTTTTTTGGTTTGTTGGTTTGTTGGTTTGTTGGTTTGTTGGTTTGTTGGTTTGTTGGTTTGTTGGTTTGTTGGTTTGTTGGTTTGTTGGTTTGGTGGTTTGTTGGTTTGTTGGTTTGTTGGTTTATTTGTTTGTTGGTTTGTTGGTTTGTTGGTTTGTTGGCTTGTTGGTTTGTTAGTTTTTTTGGTTTGTTGGTTTGTTGCTTTTTTGGTTCGGTGGTTTGTTGGTTTGTTGGTTCGGTGGTTTGTTGGGTTGTTGGTTTGTTGGTTTATTGGTTTGTTGGTTTGTTGGTTTGTTGTTTTGTTGGTTTGTTGGTTTGTTGGTTTGTTGGTTTGTTGGTTTGTTGATTTGTTGGTTTTTTGGTTTGCTGGTTAGTTGGTTTGTTGGTTTATTGGTTTGTTGGTTTGTTGGCTTGTTGGTTTGTTGGTTTGTTGGTTTCTTGGTTTGTAGGTTTGTTGGTTTGTTCGTTTGTTGGTTTGTTGGTTTGTTGGTTTGTTGGTTTGTTGGCTTGTTGGTTTTTTGGTTTGTTGGTTTTTTGGTTTGTTGGTTTGTTGGTTTGTTCGTTTATTTGTTTGTTTGTTTTTTGGTTTGTTGGTTTGTTGGTTTGTTGGTTTGTTTGTTTGTTGGTTTGTTCGTTTGTTGGTTCGTTGGTTACTTGGTTTGTTGGTTTGTTGGTTTGTTGGCTTGTTTGTTTGTTGGTTTGTTGGTTTTTTGGTTTGTTGGTTTTTTGGTTTGTTGGTTTGTTGGTTTGTTGGTTTGTTGGTTTGGTGGTTTGTTGGTTTGTTGGTTTGTTGGTTTGTTGGTTTGTTGGTTTGTTGGTTTGGTGGTTTGTTGGTTTGTTGGTTTGTTGGTTTATTTGTTTGTTGGTTTGTTGGTTTGTTGGTTTGTTGGCTTGTTGGTTTGTTAGTTTGTTGGTTTGTTGGTTTGTTGCTTTTTTGGTTCGGTGGTTTGTTGGTTTGTTGGTTCGGTGGTTTGTTGGTTTGTTGGTTTGTTGGTTTATTGGTTTGTTGGTTTGTTGGTTTGTTGGTTTGTTGGTTTGTTGGTTCGTTGGTTTGTTGATTTGTTGGTTTTTTGGTTTGCTGGTTAGTTGGTTTGTTGGTTTGTTGGCTTGTTGGCTTGTTGGTTTGTTGGTTTGTTGGTTTGTTGGTTTGTTTGTTTGTTGGTTTGTTGGTTTGTTCGTTTGTTGGTTTGTGCGTTTGTTGGCTTGTTGGTTTGTTGGCTTGTTGGCTTGTTGGTTTGTTGGTTTTTTGGTTTGTTGGTTTGTTCGTTTGTTGGTTTGTTTGTTTGTTGGTTTGTTCGTTTGTTGGTTCGTTGGTTACTTGGTTTGTTGGTTTGTTGGTTTGTTGGCTTGTTGGTTTGTTGGTTTGTTGGTTTTTTGGTTTGTTGGTTTTTTGGTTTGTTGGTTTGTTGGTTTGTTGGTTTGTTGGTTTGTTGGTTTGTTGGTTTGTTGGTTTGTTGGTTTGTTGGTTTGTTGGTTTGTTGGTTTGGTGGTTTGTTGGTTTGTTGGTTTGTTGGTTTATTTGTTTGTTGGTTTGTTGGTTTGTTGGCTTGTTGGTTTGTTAGTTTGTTGGTTTGTTTGTTTGTTGCTTTTTTGGTTCGGTGGTTTGTTGGTTCGGTGGTTTGTTGGTTTGTTGGTTTGTTGGTTTATTGGTTTGTTGGTTTGTTGGTTTGTTGGTTTGTTGGTTTGTTGGTTTGTTGGTTTGTTGGTTTGTTGATTTGTTGGTTTTTTGGTTTGCTGGTTAGTTGGTTTGTTGGTTTATTGGTTTGTTGGTTTGTTGGCTTGTTGGTTTGTTGGTTTGTTGGTTTCTTGGTTTGAAGGTTTGTTGGTTTGTTCGTTTGTTGGTTTGTTGGTTTGTTGGTTTGTTGGTTTGTTGGTTTGTTGGCTTGTTGGTTTTTTGGTTTGTTGGTTTTTTGGTTTGTTGGTTTGTTGGTTTGTTCGTTTATTTGTTTGTTTGTTTTTTGGTTTGTTGGTTTGTTCGCTTGTTGGTTTGTTTGTTTGTTGGTTTGTTCGTTTGTTGGTTCGTTGGTTACTTGGTTTGTTGGTTTGTTGGTTTGTTGGCTTGTTGGTTTGTTGGTTTGTTGGTTTTTTGGTTTGTTGGTTTTTTGGTTTGTTGGTTTGTTGGTTTGTTGGTTTGTTGGTTTGTTGGTTTGTTGGTTTGTTGGTTTGTTGGTTTGGTGGTTTGTTGGTTTGTTGGTTTGTTGGTTTATTTGTTTGTTGGTTTGTTGGTTTGTTGGTTTGTTGGCTTGTTGGTTTGTTAGTTTGTTGGTTTGTTGGTTTGTTGCTTTGTTGGTTTGTTGGTTTATTGGTTTGTTGGTTTGTTGGTTTGTTGGTTTGTTGGTTTGTTGGTTTATTGGTTTGTTGGTTTTTTGGTTTTTTGGTTTGCTGGTTAATTTGTTTGTTTGTTTGTTGATTTGTTGGCTTGTTGGTTTGTTGGTTTGTTGGTTTGTTGGTTTGTAGGTTTGTTGGTTTGTTCGTTTGTTGGTTTGTTGGTTTGTTGGTTTGTTGGCTTGTTGGTTTTTTGGTTTGTTGGTTTTTTGGTTTGTTGGTTTGTTGGTTTGTTGGTTTATTTGTTTGTTTGTTTGTTGGTTTGTAGGTTTGTTGGTTTGTTGGTTTGTTTGTTTGTTGGTTTGTACGTTTGTTGGTTTGTTGATTAATTGGTTTGTTGTTTTGTTGGTTTGTTGGCTTGTTGGTTTTTTGGTTTGTTGGTTTTTTGGTTTGTTGGTTTGTTGGTTTGTTGGTTTGTTGGTTTGTTGGTTTGTTGGTTTGTTGTATTATTTGCTTGTTGGTTTGTTTGGCTTGTTGGTTTGTTGGTTTGTTGGTTTTTTGGTTTGTTGGTTTGTTGGTTTATTCGTTTGTTGGTTTGTTGGTTTGTTGGCTTGTTGGCTTGTTGGTTTGTTGGTTTGTTGGATTGTTAGTTTTTTGGTTTGTTGGTTTGTTGGCTTGTTGGTTTGTTGGTTTGTTGGTTTGTTGGCTTGTTGGTTTGTTGGTTTGTTGGTTTGTTGGTTTGTTGGTTTGTTGGTTTGTTGGTTTGTTGGCTTGTTGGCTTGTTGGTTTGTTGGTTTGTTGCTTTGTTGGTTTGTTGGCTTATTGGCTTGTTGGCTTGTTGGTTTGTTGGTTTATTGGTTTTTGGTTTGTTGGTTTGTTGGCTTGTTGGCTTGTTGGTTTGTTGGTTTGTTGGTTTGTTGTTGTGTTGGTTTGTTGGCTTGTTGGTTTGTTGGTTTGTTGGTTTGTTGGTTTGTGGGCTTGTTGGTTTGTTGGCTTGGTGGCTTGTTGGTTTATTGGTTTATTGGTTGGTTCGTTTGTTGGTTTGTCGGTTTGTTGGTTGGTTGGCTTGTTGGCTTGTTGGTTTTTTGGTTTGTTTGTTTGTTGGTTTGTTGGTTTGTTGGTTTGTTGGTTTGTTGGTTTGTTGGTTTGTTGGTTTGTTGGTTTGTTGGTTTGTTGGTTTGTTGGTTTGTTGGCTTGTTGGTTTGTTGGTTTGTTGGCTTGTTGGTTCGTTGGTTTGTTGGTTTGTTGGTTTGTTGGTTTGTTGGTTTGTTGGTTTGTTGGCTTGTTGGTTTGTTGGTTTGTTGGTTTGTTGGTTTGTTGGTTTGTTGGTTTGGTGGTTTGTTGGTTTGTTGGTTTGTTGGTTTATTTGTTTGTTGGTTTGTTGGTTTGTTGGTTTGTTGGCTTGTTGGCTTGTTGGTTTGTTGGTTTGTTGGTTTTTGGTTTGTTGGTTTGTTGGCTTGTTGGCCTGTTGGTTTGTTGGTTTGTTGGTTTGTTGGTTTGTTGGTTTGTTGGTTTGTTGGCTTGTTGGCATGTTGGTTTGTTGGCTTGTTGGTTTGTGGGCTTGTTGGCTTGTTGGTTTGTTGGTTGTTGGTTTGTTCGTTTGTTGGTTTGTTAGTTTGTTGGTTTGTTGGTTTGTTGGCTTGTTGGTTTGTTGGTTTGTTTGTTTGTTTGTTTGTTGGTTTGTTGGTTTGTTAGTTTGAATGGTTTGTTGGTTTGTTGGTTTGTTGGTTTGTTGGTTTGTTGGCTTGTTGACTTGTTGGTTTGTTGGTTTGTGCGTTTGTTGGTTTGTTGGTTTGTTGGTTTGTTGGCTTGTTGGCTTGTTGGTTTGTTGGTTTGTTGGTTTGTTGGTTTGTTTGTTTGTTGGTTTGTTGGTTTGTTCGTTTGTTGGTTTGTTCGTTTGTTGGCTTGTTGGTTTGTTGGCTTGTTGGCTTGTTGGTTTGTTCGTTTTTTGGTTTGTTGGTTTGTTCGTTTGTTGGTTTGTTTGTTTGTTGGTTTGTTCGTTTGTTGGTTCGTTGGTTACTTGTTTTGTTGGTTTGTTGGTTTGTTGGCTTGTTGGTTTGTTGGTTTGTTGGTTTTTTGGTTTGTTGGTTTTTTGGTTTGTTGGTTTGTTGGTTTGTTGGATTGTTGGTTTGTTGGTTTGTTGGTTTGTTGGTTTGTTGGTTTGTTGGTTTGTTGGTTTGTTGGTTTGGTGGTTTGTTGGTTTGTTGGTTTGTTGGTTTATTTGTTTGTTGGTTTGTTGGTTTGTTGGTTTGTTGGCTTGTTGGTTTGTTAGTTTGTTGGTTTGTTGGTTTGTTGCTTTTTTGGTTCGGTGGTTTGTTGGTTTGTTGGTTCGGTGGTTTGTTGGGTTGTTGGTTTGTTGGTTTATTGGTTTGTTGGTTTGTTGGTTTGTTGTTTTGTTGGTTTGTTGGTTTGTTGGTTTGTTGGTTTGTTGGTTTGTTGATTTGTTGGTTTTTTGGTTTGCTGGTTAGTTGGTTTGTTGGTTTATTGGTTTGTTGGTTTGTTGGCTTGTTGGTTTGTTGGTTTGTTGGTTTCTTGGTTTGTAGGTTTGTTGGTTTGTTCGTTTGTTGGTTTGTTGGTTTGTTGGTTTGTTGGTTTGTTGGTTTGTTGGCTTGTTGTTTTTTTGGTTTGTTGGTTTTTTGGTTTGTTGGTTTGTTGGTTTGTTCGTTTATTTGTTTGTTTGTTTTTTGGTTTGTTGGTTTGTTGGTTTGTTGGTTTGTTTGTTTGTTGGTTTGTTCGTTTGTTGGTTCGTTGGTTACTTGGTTTGTTGGTTTGTTGGTTTGTTGGCTTGTTTGTTTGTTGGTTTGTTGGTTTTTTGGTTTGTTGGTTTTTTGGTTTGTTGGTTTGTTGGTTTGTTGGTTTGTTGGTTTGGTGGTTTGTTGGTTTGTTGGTTTGTTGGTTTGTTGGTTTGTTGGTTTGGTGGTTTGTTGGTTTGTTGGTTTGTTGGTTTATTTGTTTGTTGGTTTGTTGGTTTGTTGGTTTGTTGGCTTGTTGGTTTGTTAGTTTGTTGGTTTGTTGGTTTGTTGCTTTTTTGGTTCGGTGGTTTGTTGGTTTGTTGGTTCGGTGGTTTGTTGGTTTGTTGGTTTGTTGGTTTATTGGTTTGTTGGTTTGTTGGTTTGTTGGTTTGTTGGTTTGTTGGTTTGTTGATTTGTTGGTTTTTTGGTTTGCTGGTTAGTTGGTTTGTTGGTTTGTTGGCTTGTTGGCTTGTTGGTTTGTTGGTTTGTTGGTTTGTTGGTTTGTTTGTTTGTTGGTTTGTTGGTTTGTTCGTTTGTTGGTTTGTGCGTTTGTTGGCTTGTTGGTTTGTTGGCTTGTTGGCTTGTTGGTTTGTTGGTTTTTTGGTTTGTTGGTTTGTTCGTTTGTTGGTTTGTTTGTTTGTTGGTTTGTTCGTTTGTTGGTTCGTTGGTTACTTGGTTTGTTGGTTTGTTGGTTTGTTGGCTTGTTGGTTTGTTGGTTTGTTGGTTTTTTGGTTTGTTGGTTTTTTGGTTTGTTGGTTTGTTGGTTTGTTGGTTTGTTGGTTTGTTGGTTTGTTGGTTTGTTGGTTTGTTGGTTTGTTGGTTTGGTGGTTTGTTGGTTTGTTGGTTTGTTGGTTTATTTGTTTGTTGGTTTGTTGGTTTGTTGGCTTGTTGGTTTGTTAGTTTGTGGTTTGTTTGTTTGTTGCTTTTTTGGTTCGGTGGTTTGTTGGTTCGGTGGTTTGTTGGTTTGTTGGTTTGTTGGTTTATTGGTTTGTTGGTTTGTTGGTTTGTTGGTTTGTTGGTTTGTTGGTTTGTTGGTTTGTTGGTTTGTTGGTTTGTTGATTTGTTGGGTTTTTGGTTTGCTGGTTAGTTGGTTTGTTGGCTTATTGGTTTGTTGGTTTGTTGGCTTGTTGGTTTGTTGGTTTGTTGGTTTCTTGGTTTGTAGGTTTGTTGGTTTGTTCGTTTGTTGGTTTGTTGGTTTGTTGGTTTGTTGGTTTGTTGGTTTGTTGGCTTGTTGGTTTTTTGGTTTGTTGGTTTTTTGGTTTGTTGGTTTGTTGGTTTGTTCGTTTATTTGTTTGTTTGTTTTTTGGTTTGTTGGTTTGTTCGCTTGTTGGTTTGTTTGTTTGTTGGTTTGTTCGTTTGTTGGTTCGTTGGTTACTTGGTTTGTTGGTTTGTTGGTTTGTTGGGTTGTTGGTTTGTTGGTTTGTTGGTTTTTTGGTTTGTTGGTTTTTTGGTTTGTTGGTTTGTTGGTTTGTTGGCTTGTTGGTTTGTTGGCTTGTTGGCTTGTTGGTTTGTTGGTTTTTTGGTTTGTTGGTTTGTTCGTTTGTTGGTTTGTTTGTTTGTTGGTTTGTTCGTTTGTTGGTTCGTTGGTTACTTGGTTTGTTGGTTTGTTGGTTTGTTGGCTTGTTGGTTTGTTGGTTTGTTGGTTTTTTGGTTTGTTGGTTTTTTGGTTTGTTGGTTTGTTGGTTTGTTGGTTTGTTGGTTTGTTGGTTTGTTGGTTTGTTGGTTTGTTGGTTTGTTGGTTTGGTGGTTTGTTGGTTTGTTGGTTTGTTGGTTTATTTGTTTGTTGGTTTGTTGGTTTGTTGGCTTGTTGGTTTGTTAGTTTGTGGTTTGTTTGTTTGTTGCTTTTTTGGTTCGGTGGTTTGTTGGTTCGGTGGTTTGTTGGTTTGTTGGTTTGTTGGTTTATTGGTTTGTTGGTTTGTTGGTTTGTTGGTTTGTTGGTTTGTTGGTTTGTTGGTTTGTTGGTTTGTTGGTTTGTTGATTTGTTGGGTTTTTGGTTTGCTGGTTAGTTGGTTTGTTGGCTTATTGGTTTGTTGGTTTGTTGGCTTGTTGGTTTGTTGGTTTGTTGGTTTCTTGGTTTGTAGGTTTGTTGGTTTGTTCGTTTGTTGGTTTGTTGGTTTGTTGGTTTGTTGGTTTGTTGGTTTGTTGGTTTGTTGGTTTGTTGGTTTGTTGGCTTGTTCGTTTGTTGGTTTGTTGGTTTGTTGGTTTGTTGGTTTGTTGGTTTGTTGGTTTGTTGGTTTCTTGGTTTGTTGGTTTGTTGGTTTGTTGGTTTGCTGGTTTGTTGGTTTGTTGGTTTGTTGGTTTGTTGGTTTGTTGGCTTGTTGGCTTGTTGGTTTGTTGGTTTGTTGGTTTGTTGGCTTGATGGCTTGTTGGTTTGTTGGTTTGTTGGCTTGATGGCTTGTTGGTTTTTTGTTGGTTTGTTTGGCTTGTTGGTTTGTTGGTTTGTTGGTTTTTTGGTTTGTTGGTTTGTTGGTTTGATGGCTTGTTGGTTTTTTGTTGGTTTGTTTGGCTTGTTGGTTTGTTGGTTTGTTGGTTTTTTGGTTTGTTGGTTTGTTGGTTTGTTGGTTTGTTAGTTTGTTGGCTTGTTGGTTTGTTGGTTTGTTGGTTTGTTGGATTGTTCGTTTGTTGGTTAGTTGGCTTGTTGCTTTGTTGGTTTTTTGGTTTGTTGGTTTGTTGGTTTGTTGGTTTGTTGGCTTGTTGGTTTATTGGTTTGTTGGTTTGTTGGTTTGTTGGTTTGTTGGTTTGTTGGTTTTTTGGTTTGCTGGTTTGTTGGTTTGTTGGTTTATTTGTTTGTTGGTTTGTTGCTTTGTAGGTTTGTTGGTTTGTTGGTTTGTTTGTTTGTTGGTTTGTTTGTTTGTTGGTTTGTTGGTTAATTGGTTTGTTGGTTTGTTGGTTTGTTGGCTTGTTGGTTTGTTGGTTTGTTGGTTTGTTCGTTTATTTGTTTGTTTGTTTTTTGGTTTGTTGGTTTGTTCGCTTGTTGGTTTGTTTGTTTGTTGGTTTGTTCGTTTGTTGGTTCGTTGGTTACTTGGTTTGTTGGTTTGTTGGTTTGTTGGCTTGTTGGTTTGTTGGTTTGTTGGTTTTTTGGTTTGTTGGTTTTTTGGTTTGTTGGTTTGTTGGTTTGTTGGTTTGTTGGTTTGTTGGTTTGTTAATTTGTTGGTTTGTTGGTTTGTTGGTTTGTTGGTTTGGTGGTTTGTTGGTTTGTTGGTTTGTTGGTTTATTTGTTTGTTGGTTTGTTGGTTTGTTGGTTTGTTGGCTTGTTGGTTTGTTAGTTTGTTGGTTTGTTGGTTTGTTGCTTTTTTGGTTCGGTGGTTTGTTGGTTTGTTGGTTCGGTGGTTTGTTGGTTTGTTGGTTTGTTGGTTTATTGGTTTGTTGGTTTGTTGGTTTGTTGGTTTGTTGGTTTGTTGGTTTGTTGGTTTGTTGATTTGTTGGTTTTTTGGTTTGCTGGTTAGTTGGTTTGTTGGTTTGTTGGTTTGTTGGCTTGTTGGTTTGTTGGTTTGTTGGTTTCTTGGTTTGTAGGTTTGTTGGTTTGTTCGTTTGTTGGTTTGTTGGTTTGTTGGTTTGTTGGTTTGTTGGCTTGTTGGTTTTTTGGTTTGTTGGTTTTTTGGTTTGTTGGTTTGTTGGTTTGTTGGTTTATTTGTTTGTTTGTTTGTTGGTTTGTAGGTTTGTTGGTTTGTTGGTTTGTTGGTTTGTTGGTTTGTTGGTTTGTTGGCTTGTTCGTTTGTTGGTTTGTTGGTTTGTTGGTTTGTTGGTTTGTTGGTTTCTTGGTTTGTTGGTTTGTTGGTTTGTTGGTTTGTTGGTTTGTTGGTTTGTTGGTTTGTTGGTTTGTTGGTTTGTTGGTTTGTTGGCTTGTTGGCTTGTTGGTTTGTTGGTTTGTTGGTTTGTTGGCTTGATGGCTTGTTGGTTTTTTGTTGGTTTGTTTGGCTTGTTGGTTTGTTGGTTTGTTGGTTTTTTGGTTTGTTGGTTTGTTGGTTTGTTGGTTTGTTAGTTTGTTGGCTTGTTGGTTTGTTGGTTTGTTGGATTGTTAGTTTTTTGGTTTGTTGGTTTGTTGGATTGTTCGTTTGTTGGTTAGTTGGCTTGTTGCTTTGTTGGTTTTTTGGTTTGTTGGTTTGTTGGTTTTTTGGTTTGTTGGCTTGTTGGTTTATTGGTTTGTTGGTTTGTTGGTTTGTTGGTTTGTTGGTTTGTTGGTTTTTTGGTTTGCTGGTTTGTTGGTTTGTTGGTTTATTTGTTTGTTGGTTTGTTGCTTTGTAGGTTTGTTAGTTTGTTGGTTTGTTTGTTTGTTGGTTTGTTTGTTTGTTGGTTTGTTGGTTAATTGGTTTGTTGGTTTGTTGGTTTGTTGGCTTGTTGGTTTGTTGGTTTGTTGGTTTGTTGGTTTGTTGGTTTGTTGGTTTATTGGTTTGTTGGTTTGTTGGTTTGTTGGTTTGTTGGTTTGTTGGTTTATTGGTTTGTTGTTTTATTTGTTTGCTGGTTTGTTCGGCTTGTTGGTTTGTTGGTTTGTTGATTTTTTGGTTTGTTGGTTTGTTGGTTTGTTGGTTTGTTGGTTTGTTGGTTTGTTGGTTTATTCGTTTGTTGGTTTGTTAGTTTGTTGGTTTGTTGGCTTGTTGGCTTGCTGGTTTGTTGGTGTGTTGGTTTTTGGTTTGTTGGCTTGTTGGTTTGTTGGCTTGTTGGTTTGTTGGTTTGTTAGTTTATTGGTTTGTTGGTTTGTTTGTTTGCTCATTTGTTGGTTTGTTTGTTTGTTGGCTTGTTGGTTTGTTGGTTTGTTGGTTTGTTGGTTTTTCGGTTTGTTGGTTTGTTGGTTTTTTGGTTTGTTGGTTTTTTGATTTGTTGGCTTGTTGGTTTGTTGGCTTGTTGGTTTGTTGGTTTGTTGGTTTGTTGGTTTGTTGGTTTGTTGGTTTGTTGGCTTGTTGGTTTGTTGGTTTGTTGGTTTGTTTGTTTGTTAGTTTGTTGGTTTGTTGGTTTCTTGGTTTGTTGGTTTGTTGGTTTGTTGGCTTGTTGGTTTGTTGGTTTATTGGTTTGTTGGCTTATTGGTTTGTTGGTTTGTTGGCTTGTTGGCTTGTTGGTTTGTTGGTTTGTTGGTTTGTTGGTTTGTTGGCTTGTTGGTTTGTTGGTTTGTTGGATTGTTGGCTTGTTGGTTTGTTGGTTTGTTGTTTTGTTGGCTTGATGGCTTGTTGGTTTGTTTATTGGTTTGTTTGGCTTGTTGGTTTTTTGGTTTGTTGGTTTGTTGGTTTGTTGGTTTGTTAGTTTGTTGTCTTGTTGGTTTATTCGTTTGTTGGTTTGTTGGTTTGTTGGCTTGTTGGCTTGTTGGTTTGTTGGTTTGTTGGATTGTTAGTTTTTTCGTTTGTTGGTTTGTTGGCTTGTTGATTTGTTGGTTAGTTGGCTTGTTGCTTTGTTGGTTTTTTGGTTTGTTGGTTTGTTGGTTTGTTGGTTTGTTGGCTTGTTGGCTTATAGGTTTGTTGGTTTGTTGGTTTGTTGGTTTGTTGGTTTGCTGGTTTTTTGGTTTGCTGGTTTGTTGGTTTGTTGGTTTATTTGTTTGTTGGTTTGTTGCTTTGTAGGTTTGTTGGTTTGTTGGTTTGTTTGTTTGTTGGTTTGTTCGTTTGTTGGTTTGTTGGTTAATTGGTTTGTTGGTTTGTTGGTTTGTTGGCTTATTGGTTTGTTGGTTTGTTGGTTTGTTGGTTTGTTGGTTTGTTGGTTTATTGGTTTGTTGTTTTATTTGTTTGCTGGTTTGTTCGGCTTGTTGGTTTGTTGGTTTGTTGATTTTTTGGTTTGTTGGTTTGTTGGTTTGTTGGTTTGTTGGTTTGTTGGTTTGTTGGTTTATTCGTTTGTTGGTTTGTTAGTTTGTTGGTTTGTTGGCTTGTTGGCTTGCTGGTTTGTTGGTGTGTTGGTTTTTGGTTTGTTGGCTTGTTGGTTTGTTGGCTTGTTGGTTTGTTGGTTTGTTAGTTTATTGGTTTGTTGGTTTGTTTGTTTGCTCATTTGTTGGTTTGTTTGTTTGTTGGCTTGTTGGTTTGTTGGTTTGTTGGTTTGTTGGTTTTTCGGTTTGTTGGTTTGTTGGTTTTTTGGTTTGTTGGTTTTTTGATTTGTTGGCTTGTTGGTTTGTTGGCTTGTTGGTTTGTTGGTTTGTTGGTTTGTTGGTTTGTTGGTTTGTTGGTTTGTTGGCTTGTTGGTTTGTTGGTTTGTTGGTTTGTTTGTTTGTTAGTTTGTTGGTTTGTTGGTTTCTTGGTTTGTTGGTTTGTTGGTTTGTTGGCTTGTTGGTTTGTTGGTTTATTGGTTTGTTGGCTTATTGGTTTGTTGGTTTGTTGGCTTGTTGGCTTGTTGGTTTGTTGGTTTGTTGGTTTGTTGGTTTGTTGGCTTGTTGGTTTGTTGGTTTGTTGGATTGTTGGCTTGTTGGTTTGTTGGTTTGTTGTTTTGTTGGCTTGATGGCTTGTTGGTTTGTTTATTGGTTTGTTTGGCTTGTTGGTTTTTTGGTTTGTTGGTTTGTTGGTTTGTTGGTTTGTTAGTTTGTTGTCTTGTTGGTTTATTCGTTTGTTGGTTTGTTGGTTTGTTGGCTTGTTGGCTTGTTGGTTTGTTGGTTTGTTGGATTGTTAGTTTTTTCGTTTGTTGGTTTGTTGGCTTGTTGATTTGTTGGTTAGTTGGCTTGTTGCTTTGTTGGTTTTTTGGTTTGTTGGTTTGTTGGTTTGTTGGTTTGTTGGCTTGTTGGCTTATAGGTTTGTTGGTTTGTTGGTTTGTTGGTTTGTTGGTTTGTTGGTTTTTTGGTTTGCTGGTTTGTTGGTTTGTTGGTTTATTTGTTTGTTGGTTTGTTGCTTTGTAGGTTTGTTGGTTTGTTGGTTTGTTTGTTTGTTGGTTTGTTCGTTTGTTGGTTTGTTGGTTAATTGGTTTGTTGGTTTGTTGGTTTGTTGGCTTATTGGTTTGTTGGTTTGTTGGTTTGTTGGTTTGTTGGTTTGTTGGTTTATTGGTTTGTTGGTTTGTTGGTTTGTTGGTTTGTTGGTTTGTTGGTTTGTTGTTTTATTTGTTTGCTGGTTTGTTTGGCTTGTTGGTTTGTTGGTTTGTTGGTTTTTTGGTTTGTTGGTTTGTTGGGTTGTTGGTTTGTTGGTTTATTCGTTTGTTGGTTTGTTGGTTTGTTGGCTTGCTGGCTTGTTGGTTTGTTGGTTTTTTGGTTTGTTGGTTTGTTGGTTTGTTGGTTTGTTGGTTTGTTGGTTTGTTGGTTTGTTGGTTTGTTGGCTTGTTGGCTTGTTGGCTTGTTGGTTTGTTGGTTTGTTGGTTTGTTGGTTTGTTGGCTTGTTGGTTTGTTGGCTTGTTGGTTTGTTGGCTTGTTGGTTTGTTGGTGTGTTGGTTTTTGGTTTGTTGGTTTGTTGGCTTGTTGGCTTATTGGTTTGTTGGTTTGTTGGTTTGTTGGTTTGTTGGTTTGTTGGCTTGTTGGTTTGTTGGTTTGTTGGTTTGTTGTTTTGTTGGCTTGTTGGTTTGTTGCTTGGTGGCTTGTTGGTTTGTTGGTTTGTTGGTTTGTTGGTTTGTTGGTTTGTTGGTTTGTTGGTTTGTTGGTTTGTTGGCTTGTTGGCTTGTTGGCTTGTTGGTTTGTTGGTTTGTTGGTTTGTTGGTTTGTTGGTTTGTTGGCTTGTTGGTTTGTTGGTTTGTTGGTTTGTTGTTTTGTTGGCTTGTTGGTTTGTTGCTTGGTGGCTTGTTGGTTTGTTGGTTTGTTGGTTTGTTGGTTTATTTGTTTGTTGGTTTGTTGCTTTGCAGGTTTGTTGGTTTGTTGGTTTGTTTGGTTGTTGGTTTGTTCGTTTGTTGGTTTGTTGGTTAATTGGTTTGTTGGTTTGTTGGTTTGTTGGTTTGTTGGCTTGTTGGTTTGTTGGTTTGTTGGTTTGTTGGTTTGTTGGTTTGTTGGTTTATTGGTTTGTTGGTTTGTTGGTTTGTTGGTTTGTTGGTTTGTTGGCTTGTTGGTTTGTTGGTTTGTTGGTTTGTTGTTTTGTTGGCTTGTTGGTTTGTTGCTTGGTGGCTTGTTGGTTTGTTGGTTTGTTGGTTTGTTGGTTTGTTGGTTTGTTGGTTTGTTGGTTTGTTGGTTTGTTGGCTTGTTGGCTTGTTGGCTTGTTGGTTTGTTGGTTTGTTGGTTTGTTGGTTTGTTGGTTTGTTGGCTTGTTGGTTTGTTGGTTTGTTGGTTTGTTGTTTTGTTGGCTTGTTGGTTTGTTGCTTGGTGGCTTGTTGGTTTGTTGGTTTGTTGGTTTGTTGGTTTATTTGTTTGTTGGTTTGTTGCTTTGCAGGTTTGTTGGTTTGTTGGTTTGTTTGGTTGTTGGTTTGTTCGTTTGTTGGTTTGTTGGTTAATTGGTTTGTTGGTTTGTTGGTTTGTTGGTTTGTTGGCTTGTTGGTTTGTTGGTTTGTTGGTTTGTTGGTTTGTTGGTTTGTTGGTTTATTGGTTTGTTGGTTTGTTGGTTTGTTGGTTTGTTGGTTTGTTGGCTTGTTGGCTTGTTGGTTTGTTGGTTTGTTTGTTTGCTCATTTGTTGGTTTGTTTGTTTGTTGGCTTGTTGGTTTGCTGGTTTGTTGGCTTGTTGGTTTGTTGGTTTGTTGGCTTGTTGGCTTGTTGGTTTGTTGGTTTGTTGGTTTGTTGGTTTGTTGGCTTGATGGCTTGTTGGTTTGTTTGTTGGTTTGTTTGGCTTGTTGGTTTGTTGGTTTGTTGGTTTGTTGGTTTATTTGTTTGTTGGTTTGTTGCTTTGTAGGTTTGTTGGTTTGTTGGTTTGTTTGTTTGTTGGTTTGTTCGTTTGTTGGTTTGTTGGTTAATTGGTTTGTTGGTTTGTTGGTTTGTTGGCTTATTGGTTTGTTGGTTTGTTGGTTTGTTGGTTTGTTGGTTTGTTGGTTTATTGGTTTGTTGGTTTGTTGGTTTGTTGGTTTGTTTGTTTGTTGGTTTGTTGTTTTATTTGTTTGCTGGTTTGTTTGGCTTGTTGGTTTGTTGGTTTGTTGGTTTTTTGGTTTGTTGGTTTGTTGGTTTGTTGGTTTGTTGGTTTATTCGTTTGTTGGTTTGTTGGTTTGTTGGCTTGCTGGCTTGTTGGTTTGTTGGTTTTTTGGTTTGTTGGTTTGTTGGTTTGTTGGTTTGTTGGTTTGTTGGTTTGTTGGTTTGTTGGTTTGTTGGCTTGTTGGCTTGTTGGCTTGTTGGTTTGTTGGTTTGTTGGTTTGTTGGTTTGTTGGCTTGTTGGTTTGTTGGCTTGTTGGTTTGTTGGCTTGTTGGTTTGTTGGTGTGTTGGTTTTTGGTTTGTTGGTTTGTTGGCTTGTTGGCTTATTGGTTTGTTGGTTTGTTGGTTTGTTGGTTTGTTGGTTTGTTGGCTTGTTGGTTTGTTGGCTTGTTGGCTTGTTGGTTTGTTGGTTTGTTGGTTTGTTGGTTTGTTGGTTTGTTGGCTTGTTGGTTTGTTGGTTTGTTGGTTTGTTGTTTTGTTGGCTTGTTGGTTTGTTGCTTGGTGGCTTGTTGGTTTGTTGGTTTGTTGGTTTGTTGGTTTGTTGGTTTGTTGGTTTGTTGGCTTGTTGGCTTGTTGGTTTGTTGGTTTGTTTGTTTGCTCATTTGTTGGTTTGTTTGTTTGTTGGCTTGTTGGTTTGTTGGTTTGTTGGTTTGTTGGTTTGTTGGTTTGTTGGTTTTTTGGTTTGTTGGTTTGTTGATTTGTTGGCTTGTTGGTTTGTTGGCTTGTTGGTTTGTTGATTTGTTGGTTTGTTGGTTTGTTGGTTTGTTGGTTTGTTGGCTTGTTGGTTTGTTGGTTTGTTGGTTTGTTGGTTTGTTGGTTTGTTGTTTTGTTGGTTTCTTGGTTTGTTGGTTCGTTGGTTTGTTGGCTTGTTGGTTTGTTGGTTTATTGGTTTGTTGGCTTGTTGGTTTGTTGGTTTGTTGGCTTGTTGGCTTGTTGGTTTTTTGGTTTCTTGGTTTGCTGGTTTGTTGGCTTGTTGGTTTGTTGGTTTGTTGGCTTGTTGGCTTGTTGGTTTGTTGGTTTGTTGGCTTGTTGGTTTGTTTGTTGGTTTGTTTGGCTTGTTGGTTTGTTGGTTTGTTGGTTTTTTGGTTTGTTGGTTTGTTGGTTTGTTGGTTTGTTAGTTTGTTGGCTTGTTGGTTTATTCGTTTGTTGGTTTGTTGGTTTGTTGGGTTGTTGGCTTGTTGGTTTGTTGGTTTGTTGGATTGTTAGTTTTTTGGTTTGTTGGTTTGTTGGCTTGTTGGTTTGTTGGTTAGTTGGCTTATTGCTTTGTTGGTTTTTTGGTTTGTTGGTTTGTTGGTTTGTTGGATTGTTGGCTTGTTGGTTTATAGGTTTGTTGGTTTGTTGGTTTGTTGGTTTGTTGGTTTTTTGGTTTGCTGGTTTGTTGGTTTGTTGGTTTATTTGTTTGTTGGTTTGTTGCTTTGTAGGTTTGTTGGTTTGTTGGTTTGTTTGTTTGTTGGTTTGTTCGTTTGTTGGTTTTTGGTTAATTGGTTTGTTGGTTTGTTGGTTTGTTGGCTTGTTGGCTTGTTGGTTTGTTGGTTTGTTGGTTTGTTGGTTTGTTGGTTTGTTGGTTTGTTGGTTTATTGGTTTGTTGGTTTGTTGGTTTGTTGGTTTGTTGGTTTGTTGGTTTGTTGGTTTGTTGTTTTATTTGTTTGCTGGTTTGTTTGCCTTGTTGGTTTGTTGGTTTGTTGGTTTTTTGGTTTGTTGGTTTGTTGGTTTGTTGGTTTGTTGATTTGTTGGTTTGTTGGTTTATTCTTTTGTTGGTTTGTTGGTTTGTTGGCTTGCTGGCTTGTTGGTTTGTTGGTTTGTTGGTTTGTTGGTTTGTTGGTTTGTTGGTTTGTTGGTTCGTTGGCTTGTTGGCTTGTTGGTTTGTTGGTTTGTTGGTTTGTTGGTTTGTTGGCTTGTTGGTTTGTTGGCTTGTTGGTTTGTTGGTGTGTTGGTTTTTGGTTTGTTGGCTTGTTGGTTTGTTGGTTTGTTGGTTTGTTGGTTTGTTGGTTTGTTGTTTTGTTGGCTTGTTGGTTTGTTGCTTGGTGGCTTGTTGGTTTGTTGGTTTATTGGTTTGTTGGTTTGTTGGTTTGTAGGTTTGTTGGTTTGTTGGTTTGTTGGGTTGTTGGTTTGTTGGTTTGTTGGTTTGTTGGTTTGTTGGTTTGTTGGTTTGTTGGTTTGTTGGTTTGTTGGCTTTTTGGTTTGTTGGTTTGTTGGTTTGGTCATTTGTTGGTTTGTTGTTTTGTTGGTTTGTTGGTTTGTTGGCTTGCTGGCTTGTTAGCTTATTGGTTTGTTGGCTTGTTGGTTTGTTGGCGTGTTGGCTTGTTGGTTTGTTGGCTTGTTGGCTTGTTGGTTTGTTGGTTTGTTGGTTTGTTGGTTTGTTGGTTTGTTGGTTTGTTGGTTTGTTGGTTTGTTGGCTTGTTGGTTTGTTGGTTTGTTGGTTTGTTGGTTTGTTTGTTTGTTGGTTTGTTGGTTTGTTGGTTTGTTGGTTTGTTGGCTTGTTGGCGTGTTGGTTTGGTGGCTTGTTGGTTTGTTGGCTTGTTGGCTTGTTAATTTGTTGGTTTGTAAGTTTGTTCGTTTGTTGGTTTGTTGGTTTGTTGGTTTGTTGGCTTGTTGGCTTGTTGGTTTGTTGGTTTGTTTGTTTGTTGGTTTGTTGGTTTGTTGGTTTGTTGGCTTGTTGGTTTATTGGTTTATTCGTTTGTTGGTTTGTTGTTTTGTTGGTTTGTTGCTTTGTTGGCTTGTTGGCTTATTGGTTTATTGATTTGTTGGCTTATTGGTTTGTTGGCTTGTTGGCTTATTGGTTTGTTGGTTTGTTGGTTTGTTCGTTTGTTGGTTTGTTCGTTTGTTAGTTTGTTTGTTTGTTGGTTTGTTGGTTTGTTGGTTTGTTGGTATGTTGGCTTGTTGGCTTGTTGGCTTGTTGGTTTGTTCGTTTGTTGGCTTGTTGGTTTTTTGGCTTGTTTGCTTGTTGGTTTGTTGGTTTTTTGGCTTGTTGGTTTGTTGGTTTGTTGGTTTGTTGGTTTGTTGGTTTGTTGGTTTGTTGGTTTGTTGGTTTATTCGTTTGTTGGTTTGTTGGTTTGTTGGCTTGTTGGCTTGTTGGTTTGTTGGTTTGTTGGTTTGTTGGTTTGTTCGTTTGTTGGTTTGTTCGTTTGTTAGTTTGTTTGTTTGTTAGTTTGTAGGTTTGTTGGCTTGTTGGTTTGTTGGTTTGTTGGCTTGTTGGTTTGTGGGTTTGTTGGTTTGTTGGTTTGTTGGTTTGTTGGTTTGTTGGTTTGTTGGTTTGTTGGTTTGTTGTTTTGTTGGCTTGTTGGCTCGTTGGTTCATTGGTTTGTTGGTTTGTTGGCTTGTTGGTTTGTTGGTTTGTTGGTTTGGTAGTTTGTTGGTTTGTTGGTTTGTTGGTTTGTTGGCTTGTTGGCTTGTTGGTTTGTTGGTTTGTTTCATTGTTCGTTTGTTGGTTTGTTTGTTTGTTGACTTGTTGGTTTGTTGTTTGTTGGTTTGTTGGTTTGTTGGTTTGTTGGTTTGTGGGTTTGTTGGTTTGTTGGTTTGTTGGTTTGTTTCTTTGTTCGTTTGTTGGTTTGTTTGTTTGTTGACTTGTTGGTTTGTTGGTTTGTTGGTTTGTTGGTTTGTTGGTTTGTTGGTTTGTTGGCTTGTTGGCTTGTTGGTTTGTTGGCTTGTTGGTTTGTTGGTTTGTTGGTTTGTTGGTTTTTTGGTTTGTTGGTTTGTTGGTTTGTTGGTTTATTGGCTTGTTGGCTTGTTGGTTTGTTGGTTTCTTGGTTTGTTGGTTTGTTGCTATGTTGGTTTCTTGGTTTGTTGGTTTGTTGATTTGTTGGTTTGTTGGCTTGTTCGTTTGTTGGTTTGTTGGTTTGTTGGCTTGTTAGTTTGTTGGTTTGTTGGCTTGTTGGCTTGTTGGTTTGTTAGCTTGTTGGTTTGTTGGTTTGTTGGCTTATTGGTTTGTTGGTTTGTTGGCTTGTTGGTTTGTTGGTTTGTTGGTTTGTTGGCTTGTTGGCTTGTTGGTTTGTTGGTTTGTTGGCTTGTTGGTTTGTTGGTTTGTTAACTTGTTGGCTTATTGCTTTGTTGGTTTATTGGTTTGTTGGCTTGTTGGCTTGTTGGTTTGTTGGTTTGTTAGTTTGTTGGCTTGTTGGTTACTTGGTTTGTTGGTTTGTTGGTTTGTTGGTTTGTTGGCTTGTTGGTTTATTGGTTTGTTGGCTTGTTGGTTTGTAAGTTTGTTGGTTTGTTGGCTTGTTGGCTTGTTGGTTTGTTGGTTAGCTGGTTTGTTGGTTTGTTGGCTTGTTGGTTTGGTGGTTTGTTGGTTTGTTGGTTTGTTGGTTTGTCGGTTTGTTGGCTTGTTGGTTACTTGGTTTGTTGGTTTGTTAGCTTGTTAGTTTGTTGGTTTGTTGGCTTGTTGGCTTATTGGTTTGTTGGTTTTTTGGCTTGTTGGTTTGTTGGCTTGTTGACTTGTTGGTTTGGTGGTTTGTTGGTTAGTTCGTTTGTTGGTTTGTTAGTTTGTTGGTTTGTTGGCTTGTTGGCTTGTTGGTTTGTTGGCTTTTTGGCTTGTTGGTTTGTTGGTTTGTTGGTTTGTTGGTTAATTGGTTTGTTGGTTTGTTGGTTTGTTGGTTTGTTGGTTTGTTGGTTTGTCGGCTTGTTGGTTTGTTGGTTTGTTGGTTTGTTGGTTTGTTGGTTTGTTGGTTTGTTGGTTTGTTGGTTTGTTGGTTTGTTGGTTTGTTGGTTTGTTGGTTTGTTAGTTTGTTCGTTTGTTGGCTTGTAGGTTTGTTGGCTTGTTAGCTTGTTGGTTTGTTGGTTTGTTGGTTTGTTCGTTTGTTGGTTTGTTGGTTTTTTGGCTTGTTGGTTTGTTGGTTTGTTGGTTTGTTGGTTTGTTGGTTTGTTGGTTTGTTGGTTTGTTGGTTTATTCGTTTGTTGGTTTGTTGGTTTGTTGGCTTGTTGGCTTGTTGGTTTGTTGGTTTGTTGGTTTGTTGGTTTGTTCGTTTGTTGGTTTGTTCGTTTGTTAGTTTGTTTGTTTGTTAGTTTGTAGGTTTGTTGGCTTGTTGGTTTGTTGGTTTGTTGGCTTGTTGGTTTGTGGGTTTGTTGGTTTGTTGGTTTGTTGGTTTGTTGGTTTGTTGGTTTGTTGGTTTGTTGGTTTGTTGTTTTGTTGGCTTGTTGGCTCGTTGGTTCATTGGTTTGTTGGTTTGTTGGCTTGTTGGTTTGTTGGTTTGTTGGTTTGGTAGTTTGTTGGTTTGTTGGTTTGTTGGTTTGTTGGCTTGTTGGCTTGTTGGTTTGTTGGTTTGTTTCATTGTTCGTTTGTTGGTTTGTTTGTTTGTTGACTTGTTGGTTTGTTGTTTGTTGGTTTGTTGGTTTGTTGGTTTGTTGGTTTGTGGGTTTGTTGGTTTGTTGGTTTGTTGGTTTGTTTCTTTGTTCGTTTGTTGGTTTGTTTGTTTGTTGACTTGTTGGTTTGTTGGTTTGTTGGTTTGTTGGTTTGTTGGTTTGTTGGTTTGTTGGCTTGTTGGCTTGTTGGTTTGTTGGCTTGTTGGTTTGTTGGTTTGTTGGTTTGTTGGTTTTTTGGTTTGTTGGTTTGTTGGTTTGTTGGTTTATTGGCTTGTTGGCTTGTTGGTTTGTTGGTTTCTTGGTTTGTTGGTTTGTTGCTATGTTGGTTTCTTGGTTTGTTGGTTTGTTGATTTGTTGGTTTGTTGGCTTGTTCGTTTGTTGGTTTGTTGGTTTGTTGGCTTGTTAGTTTGTTGGTTTGTTGGCTTGTTGGCTTGTTGGTTTGTTAGCTTGTTGGTTTGTTGGTTTGTTGGCTTATTGGTTTGTTGGTTTGTTGGCTTGTTGGTTTGTTGGTTTGTTGGTTTGTTGGCTTGTTGGCTTGTTGGTTTGTTGGTTTGTTGGCTTGTTGGTTTGTTGGTTTGTTAACTTGTTGGCTTATTGCTTTGTTGGTTTATTGGTTTGTTGGCTTGTTGGCTTGTTGGTTTGTTGGTTTGTTAGTTTGTTGGCTTGTTGGTTACTTGGTTTGTTGGTTTGTTGGTTTGTTGGTTTGTTGGCTTGTTGGTTTATTGGTTTGTTGGCTTGTTGGTTTGTAAGTTTGTTGGTTTGTTGGCTTGTTGGCTTGTTGGTTTGTTGGTTAGCTGGTTTGTTGGTTTGTTGGCTTGTTGGTTTGGTGGTTTGTTGGTTTGTTGGTTTGTTGGTTTGTCGGTTTGTTGGCTTGTTGGTTACTTGGTTTGTTGGTTTGTTAGCTTGTTAGTTTGTTGGTTTGTTGGCTTGTTGGCTTATTGGTTTGTTGGTTTTTTGGCTTGTTGGTTTGTTGGCTTGTTGACTTGTTGGTTTGGTGGTTTGTTGGTTAGTTCGTTTGTTGGTTTGTTAGTTTGTTGGTTTGTTGGCTTGTTGGCTTGTTGGTTTGTTGGCTTTTTGGCTTGTTGGTTTGTTGGTTTGTTGGTTTGTTGGTTAATTGGTTTGTTGGTTTGTTGGTTTGTTGGTTTGTTGGTTTGTTGGTTTGTCGGCTTGTTGGTTTGTTGGTTTGTTGGTTTGTTGGTTTGTTGGTTTGTTGGTTTGTTGGTTTGTTGGTTTGTTGGTTTGTTGGTTTGTTGGTTTGTTGGTTTGTTAGTTTGTTCGTTTGTTGGCTTGTAGGTTTGTTGGCTTGTTAGCTTGTTGGTTTGTTGGTTTGTTGGTTTGTTCGTTTGTTGGTTTGTTTGTTGGTTGGTTTGTTGGTTTGTTGGTTTGTTGGTTTGTTGGTTTGTTGGTTTGTTGGTTTGTTGATTTGTTGGTTTGTTGGTTTGTTGGTTTATTTGTTTGTTGGTTTGTTGGTTTGTTGGTTTGTTAGTTTGTTGGCTTGTTGGTTTGTTGGTTTGTTGGTTTGTCGGTTTGTTGGTTTATTTGTTTGTTGGTTTGTTGGTTTGTTGGTTTGTTGGTTAGTTGGCTTGTTGGCTTGTTGGTTTGTTGTTTGTTGGTTTGTTGGTTTGTTGGCTTGTTGGTTTGTTGGTTTGTTGGCTTGTTGGCTTGTTGGTTTGTTGGTTTGTTGGTTTGTTGGCTTGTTGGCTTGTTGGTTTGTTGGTTTGTTGGCTTATTGGTTTGTTGGTTTGTTGGCTTGTTGGCTTGTTGCTTTGTTGGTTTGTTGGTTTGTTGGCTTGTTGGCTTGTTGGTTTGTTGGTTTGTTAGTTTGTTGGCTTGGTGGTTACTTGGTTTGTTGGTTTGTTGGTTTGTTGGCTTGTTGGTTCGTTGGTTTGTTGGCTTGTTGGTTTGTTGGCTTGTTGGCTTATTGGTTTGTTGGTTTTTTGGCTTGTTGGTTTGTTGGTTTGTTGGCTTGTTGACTTGTTGGTTTGGTGGTTTGTTGGTTTGTTTCCTTGTTGGCTTGTTGGTTTGTTGGTTTGTTGGTTTATTGGCTTGTTGGTTACTTGGTTTGTTGGTTTGTTGGTTTGTTGGTTTGTTGGTTTGTTGGCTTGTTGGTTTGTTGGTTTGGTGGTTAGATCGTTTGTTGGTTTGTAGGTTTCTTGGTTTGTTGGCTTGTTGGCTTGTTGGTATGATGGTTTGTTGGCTTGTTGGTTTGTTGGTTTGTTGGTTTGTTGGTTTGTTGGTTTGTTGGTTTGTTGGCTTGTTGGTTTGTTGGTTTGTTGGTTTTTTGGTTTGTTGGTTTGTTGGTTTGTTGGTTTGTTGGTTTGTTGGTTTGTTGGTTTGTTGGTTTGTTGGTTTGTTGGTTTGTTGGTTTGTTGGTTTGTTGGTTTGTTGGTTTGTTGGTTTGTTAGTTTGTTAGTTTGTTCGTTTGTTGGCTTGTTGGTTTGTTGGCTTGTTGGCTTGTTGGTTTGTTGGTTTGTTGGTTTGTTCGCTTGTTGGTTTGTTTGTTTGTTGGTTTGTTCGTTTGTTGGTTTGTTGGTTACTTGGTTTGTTGGTTTGTTGGTTTGTTGGTTTGTTGGTTTGTTGGCTTGTTGGCTTGTTGGTTTGTTGGTTTGTTGGTTTGTTTGTTTGTTTGTTTGTTCGTTTGTTAGTTTTTTTGTTTGTTGGCTTGTTGGTTTGTTGGTTTGTTGGTTTGTTGGTTTGTTGGTTTGTTGGTTTGTTGGTTTGTTGGTTTGTTGGTTTGTTGGCTTGTTGGTTTGTTGGCTTGTTGGTTTGTTGTTTTGTTGGTTTGTTGGTTTGTTAATTTGTTGGTTTGTTGGTTTGTTGGTTTGTTGGCTTGTTGGTTTGTTGGTTTGTTGGTTTGTTGGTTTGTTGGTTTGTTGGTTTGTTGGTTTGTTGGTTTGTTGGTTTGTTGGTTTCTTGGTTTCTTGGTTTCTCGGTTTGTTGGTTTGTTGGCTTGTAGGCTTGTTGGTTTATTGGTTCGTTGGCTTGTTGGTTTGTTGGTTTGTTGGCTTGTTGGCTTGTTGGTTTGTTGGTTTGTTGGTTTGTTGGTTTGTTGGTTTGTTGGCTTGTTGGCTTGTTGGTTTGTTGGTTTGTTGGTTTGTTGGCTTGTTGGTTTGTTGGTTTGTTGGTTTGTTGGCTTGTTGTCTTGTTGGCTTGTTGGTTTGTTTTTGGTTTGTTTGGCTTGTTGGTTTGTTGGTTTGTTAGTTTTTTGGTTGGTCGGTTTGTTGGTTTGTTGGTTTGTTGGTTTATTCGTTTGTTTGTTTGTTGGTTTGTTGGCTTGTTGGCTTGTTGGTTTGTTGGTTTATTGGATTGTTAGTTTTTTGGTTTGTTGCTTTGTTGGCTTGTTGGTTTGGTGGTTTGTTGGCTTGTTGGTTTGTCGGTTTGTTGGTTTGTTGGTTTGTTAGTTTATTGGTTTGTTGGTATATTGGCTTGTTGGTTTGTTGGTTTGTTGGTTTGTTGGTTTGTTGGCTTGTTGGCTTGTTGCTTTGTTGGTTTGTTGGGTTTTTGTTTGTTGGTTTGTTGGCTTGTTGGTTTGTTGGTTTGTTGGTTTGTTGGTTTGTTGGTTTGTTGGTTTGTTGGTTTGTTGGTTTGTTGGCTTGTTCGTTTGTTGGTTTGTTGGTTTGTTGGTTTGTTTGTTTGTTGGTTTGTTAGTTTGTTGGCTTGTTGGCGTGTTGGTTTGTTGGCTGGTTGGTTTGTTGGCTTGTTGGCTTGTTAATTTGTTGGTTTGTTGGTCTGTTGGTTTGTTGGTTTGTTGGTTTTTGGCTTGTTGGCTTGTTGGTTTGTTGGTTTGTTCGTTTGTTGGTTTGTTGTTTTATTGGTTTGTTGGTTTGTTGGCTTGTTGGCTTGTTGGATTATTGGTTTGTTGGTTTTTTGGTTTGTTGGCTTGTTTGCTTGTAGGTTTGTTGGTTTTTTGGCTTGTTGGTTTGTTGGTTTGTTGGTTTGTTGGTTTGTTGGTTTGTTGGTTTGTTGATTTAATTCGTTTGTTGGTTTGTTGGCTTGTTAGCTTGTTGGTTTGTTGGTTTGTTGGCTTGTTAGTTTTTTGGTTTGTAGGCTTGTTGGCTTGTTGGTTTGTTGGTTTGTTGGTTTGTTGGTTTGTTGGTTTGTTGGTTTGTTGGTTTGTTGGCTTGTTGGCTTGTTGGTTTGTTGCTTTGTTGGCTTGTTGGTTTGTTGGTTGGTTGGCTTGTTGGCTTATTGCTTTGTTGGTTTGTTGGTTTGTTGGCTTGTTGGGTTGTTGGTTTGTTGGTTTGTTAGTTTGTTGGCTTGTTGGTTACTTGGTTTGTTGGTTTGTTGGCTTGTTAGTTTGTTGGTTTGTTGGCTTGTTGGTTTGTAAGTTTGTTGGTTTGTTGGCTTGTTGGCGTGTTGGTTTGTTGGTTTGTTGTTTTGTTGGGTTGTTGGCTTGTTGGTTTGGTGGTTTGTTGGTTTGTTGGTTTGTTGGGTTTGTTGGCTTGTTGGCTTGTTGGTTACTTGGTTTGTTGGTTTGTTGGTTTGTTGGTTTGTTGGTTTTTTGGCTTGTTGGCTTGTTGGTTTGTTGGTTAGTTCGTTTGTTGGTTTGTTAGTTTGTTGGTTTCTTGGCTTGTTGGCTTGTTGGTTTGTTGGTTTGTTGGCTTGTTGGTTTGTTGGTTTGTTGGTTTTTTGGTTAATTGGTTTGTTGGTTTGTTAGTTTGTTGGATTGTTGGTTTGTTGGTTTGTTGGTTTGTTGGTTTGTTGGTTTGTTTGTTTGTTGGTTTGTTGGTTTGTTGGTTTATTTGTTTGCTGGGTTGTTGGTTTGTTGGTTTGTTGGTTTGTCGGCTTGTCGGCTTGTTGGTTTGTTGGTTTGTTGGTTTGTTGGTTGGTTGGTTTCTTGGTTTGTTGGTTTGTTGGTTTGTTGGTTTGTTGGTTTGTTGGTTTGTTAGTTTGTTCGTTTGTTGGCTTGTTGGTTTGTTGGCTTGTTAGCTTGTTGGTTTGTTGGTTTGTTGGTTTGTTCGTTTGTTGGTTTGTTTGTTGGTTGGTTTGTTCGTTTGTTGGTTTGTTGGTTACTTGGTTTGTTGGTTTGTTGGTTTGTTGGTTTGTTGGTTTGTTGGCTTATTGGTTTGTTGGTTTGTTGGTTTTTTGGTTTGTTGGTTTATTGGTTTGTTGGTTTGTTGGTTTGTTGGTTTGTTGATTTGTTGGTTTGTTGGTTTGTTGGTTTATTTGTTTGTTGGTTTGTCGGTTTGTTGGTTTGTTGGTTTGTTGGTTTGTTGGCTTGTTGGTTTGTTGGTTTGTTGGTTTTTTGGTTTGTTGGTTTGTTGGTTTGTTGGTTTGTTGGTTTGTTGGTTTGTTGGTTTGTTGGTTTGTTGGTTTGTTGGTTTGTTGGTTTGTTGGTTTGTTGGTTTGTTGGTTTTTTGGTTTGCTGGTTTGTTGGTTTGTTGGTTTGTTGGTTTGTTTGCTTGTTGGTTTGTTGGTTTGTTGGTTTCTTGGTTTGTAGGTTTGTTGGTTTGTTCGTTTGTTGGTTTGTTGGTTTATTGGTTTGTTGGCTTGTTGGTGTTTTGGTTTGTTGGTTTTTTGCTTTGTTGGTTTGTTGGTTTGTTGGTTTGATGGTTTGTTGGTTTGTTGGTTTGTTGGTTTTTTGATTTGTCGATTTGTTGGTTTATTTGTTTGTTGGTTTGTTGGTTTGTTGGTTTGTTGGTTTGTTGGTTTGTTGGTTTGTCGGTTTGTTGGTTTATTTGTTTGTCGGTTTGTTGGTTTATTTGTTTGTTGGTTTGTTGGTTTGTTGGTTTGTTGGTTTGTTGGTTTGTTGGCTTGTTGGCTTGTTGGTTTGTTGGCTTGTTGGTTTGTTGGTTTGTTGGCTTGTTGGCTTGTTGGTTTGTTGGTTTGTTGGTTTGTTGGTTTTTTGGTTTGTTGGTTTGTTGGTTGGTTGGTTTATTTGTTTGTTTGTTTGCTTGTTTGTTGGTTTGTTAGTTTGTTGGTTTGTTGGCTTGTTGGTTTGTTTGTTTGTTAGTTTCCTGGTTTGTTGGTTTGTTGGTTTGTTGGTTTGTTGGTTTGTTGGTTTGTTGGTTTGTTGGTTTGTTGGTTTGTTGGTTTGTTGGTTTGTTGGTTTGTTGGTTTGTTGGTTTGTTGGTTTGTTGGTTTGCTAGTTTGTTCGTTTGTTGGCTTGTTGGTTTGTTGGCTTGTTGGCTTGTTGGTTTGTTGGTTTGTGGGTTTGTTCGCTTGTTGGTTTGTTTGTTTGTTGGTTTATTCGTTTGTTTGTTTGTTGGTTTGTTGGCTTGTTGGCTTGTTGGTTTGTTGGTTTGTTGGATTGTTAGTTTTTTGGTTTGTTGGTTTGTTGGCTTGTTGGTTTGGTGGTTTGTTGGCTTGTTGGTTTGTTGGTTTGTTGGTTTGTTTGTTTGTTGGTTTGTTGGTTTGTTGGCTTGTTGGCGTGTTGGTTTGTTGGCTGGTTGGTTTGTTGGCTTGTTGGCTTGTTAATTTGTTGGTTTGTTGGTTTGTTGGTTTGTTGGTTTGTTGGTTTTTGGCTTGTTGGCTTGTTGGTTTGTTGGTTTGTTCGTTTGTTGGTTTGTTGTTTTGTTGGTTTGTTGGTTTGTTGGCTTGTTGGCTTGTTGGCTTATTGGTTTGTTGGCTTTTTGGTTTGTTGGCTTGTTTGCTTGTTGGTTTGTTGGTTTTTTGGCTTGTTGGTTTGTTGGTTTGTTGGTTTGTTGGTTTGTTGGTTTGTTGGTTTGTTGATTTAATTTGTTTGTTGGTTTGTTGGCTTGTTGGCTTGTTGGTTTGTTGGTTTGTTGGCTTGTTAGTTTTTTGGTTTGAAGGCTTGTTGGCTTGTTGGTTTGTTGGTTTGTTGGTTTGTTGGTTTGTTGGTTTGTTGGTTTGTTGGCTTGTTGGCTTGTTGGTTTGTTGGTTTGTTAGTTTGTTGGCTTGTTGGTTACTTGGTTTGTTGGTTTGTTAGCTTGTTAGTTTGTTGGTTTGTTGGCTTGTTGGTTTGTAAGTTTGTAGGTTTGTTGGCTTGTTGGCGTGTTGGTTTGTTGGTTTGTTGGTTTGTTGGGTTGTTGGCTTGTTGGTTTGGTGGTTTGTTGGTTTGTTGGTTTGTTGGTTTGTTGGTTTGTTGGCTTGTTGGCTTGTTGGTTACTTGGTTTGTTGGTTTGTTGGTTTGTTGGTTTGTTGGTTTTTTGGCTTGTTGGCTTGTTGGTTTGTTGGTTAGTTCGTTTGTTGGTTTGTTAGTTTGTTGGTTTCTTGGCTTGTTGGCTTGTTGGTTTGTTGGTTTGTTGGCTTGTTGGTTTGTTGGTTTGTTGGTTTGTTGGTTAATTGGTTTGTTGGTTTGTTAGTTTGTTGGATTGTTGGTTTGTTGGTTTGTTGGTTTGTTGGTTTGTTGGTTTGTTGGTTTGTTGGTTTGTTGGTTTGTTGGTTTATTTGTTTGCTGGGTTGTTGGTTTGTTGGTTTGTTGGTTTGTCGGCTTGTCGGCTTGTTGGTTTGTTGGTTTGTTGGTTTGTTGGTTGGTTGGTTTCTTGGTTTGTTGGTTTGTTGGTTTGTTGGTTTGTTGGTTTGTTGGTTTGTTGGTTTGTTAGTTTGTTCGTTTGTTGGCTTGTTGGTTTGTTGGATTGTTAGCTTGTTGGTTTGTTGGTTTGTTGGTTTGTTCGTTTGTTGGTTTGTTTGTTGGTTGGTTTGTTCGTTTGTTGGTTTGTTGGTTACTTGGTTTGTTGGTTTGTTGGTTTGTTGGTTTGTTGGTTTGTTGGCTTATTGGTTTGTTGGTTTGTTGGTTTTTTGGTTTGTTGGTTTATTGGTTTGTTGGTTTGTTGGTTTGTTGGTTTGTTGATTTGTTGGTTTGTTGGTTTGTTGGTTTATTTGTTTGTTGGTTTGTTGGTTTGTTGGTTTGTTGGTTTGTTGGTTTGTTGGCTTGTTGGTTTGTTGGTTTGTTGGTTTTTTGGTTTGTTGGTTTGTTGGTTTTTTGGTTTGTTGGTTTGTTGGTTTGTTGGTTTGTTGGTTTGTTGGTTTGTTGGTTTGTTGGTTTGTTGGTTTGTTGGTTTTTTGGTTTGCTGGTTTGTTGGTTTGTTGGTTTGTTGGTTTGTTGGTTTGTTGGCTTGTTGGTTTGTTGGTTTGTTGGTTTGTTGGTTTCTTGGTTTGTAGGTTTGTTGGTTTGTTCGTTTGTTGGTTTGTTGGTTTATTGGTTTGTTGGCATGTTGGTGTTTTGGTTTGTTGGTTTTTTGCTTTGTTGGTTTGTTGGTTTGTTGGTTTGATGGTTTGTTGGTTTGTTGGTTTGTTGGTTTTTTGGTTTGTCGATTTGTTGGTTTATTTGTTTTTTGCTTTGTTGGTTTGTTGGTTTGTTGGTTTGTTGGCTTGTTGGCTTGTTGGTTTGTTGTTTATTGGTTTGTTGGTTTGTTGGCTTGTTGGTTTGTTGGTTTGTTGGCTTGTTGGTTTGTTGGTTTGTTGGTTTGTTGGCTTGTTGGCTTGTTGGTTTGTTGGTTTGTTGGCTTGTTGGTTTGTTGGTTTGTTGGCTTGTTGGCTTGTTGCTTTGTTGGTTTGTTGGTTTGTTGGCTCGTTGGCTTGTTGGTTTGTTGGTTTGTTAGTTTGTTGGCTTGTTGGTTACTTGGTTTGTTGGTTTGTTGGTTTGTTGGCTTGTTGGTTTGTTGGTTTGTTGGCTTGTTGGTTTGTTAGTTTGTTGGTTTGTTGGCTTGTTGGCCTATTGGTTTGTTGGTTTGTTGGCTTGTTGGTTTGTTGGTTTGTTGGCTTGTTGGCTTGTTGGTTTGGTGGTCTGTTGGTTTGTTGCCTTGTTGGTTTGTTGGTTTGTTGGTTTGTTGGTTTGTTGGCTTGTTGGTTACTTTGTTTGTTGGTTTGTTGGTTTGTTGGTCTGTTGGTTTGTTGGCTTGTTGGCTTGTTAGTTTGGTGGTTAGATTGTTTGTTGGTTTGTTAGTTTCTTGGTTTGTTGGCTTGTTGGCTTGTTGGTATGATGGTTTGTTGGCTTGTTGGTTTGTTGGTTTGTTGGTTTCTTCGTTTGTTGGTTAATTGGTTTGTTGGCTTGTTGGTTTGTTGGTTTGTTGGTTTTTTGGTTTGTTGGTTTGTTGTTTTGTTGGTTTGTTGGTTTGTTGGTTTATTTGTTTGTTGGTTTGTTGGTTTGTTGGTTTGTTGGTTTGTTGGTTTGTTAGTTTGTTGGTTTGTTGGCTTGTTGGTTTGTTAGTTTGTTAGTTTCCTGGTTTGTTGGTTTGTTGGTTTGTTGGTTTGTTGGTTTGTTGTTTGTTGGTTTGTTGGTTTGTTGGTTTGTTGGTTTTTTGGCTTGTTGGCTTGTTGGTTTGTTGGTTAGTTCGTTTGTTGATTTGTTAGTTTGTGGGTTTCTTGGCTTGTTGGCTTGTTGGTTTGTTGGTTTGTTGGCTTGTTGGTTTGTTGGTTTGTTGGTTTGTTGGTTAATTGGTTTGTCGGTTTGTTGGTTTGTTGGATTGTTGGTTTGTTGGTTTGTTGGTTTGTCGGCTTGTTGGTTTGTTGGTTTGTTTTTTTGTTGGTTGGTTGGTTTCTTGGTTTGTTGGTTTGTTGGTTTGTTGGTTTGTTGATTTGTTGGTTTGTTGGTTTGTTAGTTTGTTCGTTTGTTGGCTTGTTGGTTTGTTGGCTTGTTAGCTTGTTGGTTTGTTGGTTTGTTGGTTTGTTCGTTTGTTGGTTTGCTTGTTAGTTGGTTTGTTCGTTTGTTGGTTTGTTGGTTACTTGGTTTGTTGGTTTGTTGGTTTGTTGGTTTGTTGGCTTATTGGTTTGTTGGTTTGTTGGTTTTTTGGTTTGTTGGTTTATTGGTTTGTTGGTTTGTTGGTTTGTTGATTTTTTGGTTTGTTGGTTTGTTGGTTTATTTGTTTGTTGGTTTGTTGGTTTGTTGGTTTGTATGTTTGTTGGTTTGTTGGCTTGTTGGTTTGTTGGTTTGTTGGTTTTTTGGTTTGTTGGTTTGTTGGTTTGTTGGTTTGTTGGTTTGTTGGTTTGTTGGTTTGTTAATTTGTTGGTTTGTTGGTTTGTTGGTTTGTTGGTTTATTTGTTTGTTGGTTTTTTGGTTTGCTGGTTTGTTGGTTTGTTGGTTTGTTGGTTTGTTGGCTTGTTGGTTTGTTGGTTTGTTGGTTTCTTGCTTTGTAGGTTTGTTGGTTTGTTCGTTTGTTGGTTTGTTGGTTTATTGGTTTGTTGGCTTGTTGGTGTTTTGGTTTGTTGGTTTTTTGCTTTGTTGGTTTGTTGGTTTGTTGGTTTGATGGTTTGTTGGTTTGTTGGTTTGTTGGTTTTTTGGGTTGTCGATTTGTTGGTTTATTTGTTTGTTGGTTTGTTGGTTTGTTGGTTTGTTGGTTTGTTGGTTTGTTGGCTTGTTGGCTTGTTGGTTTGTTGTTTGTTGGTTTCTTGGTTTGTTGGCTTCTTGGTTTGTTGGTTTGTTGGTTTGTTGGTTTGTTGGTTTGTTGGTTTGTTGGCTTGTTGGCTTGTTGGTTTGTTGGTTTGTTGGTTTGTTGGCTTGTTGGCTTGTTGGTTTGTTGGTTTGTTAGTTTGTTGGCTTGTTGGTTACTTGGTTTGTTGGTTTGTTAGTTTGTTGGCTTGTTGGTTTGTTGGCTTGTTTGTTTGTTAGTTTGTTGGTTTGTTGGCTTGTTGGCTTATTGGTTTGTTGGTTTGTTGGCTTGTTGGTTTGTTGGTTTGTTGGCTTGTTGGCTTGTTGGTTTGGTGGTCTGTTGGTTTGTTGCCTTATTGGCTTGTTGGTTTGTTGGTTTGTTGGTTTGTTGGTTTGTTGGCTTGTTGGTTACTTGGTTTGTTGGTTTGTTGGTTTGTTGGTCTGTTGGTTTGTTGGCTTGTTGGCTTGTTGGTTTGGTGGTTAGATTGTTTGTTGGTTTGTTAGTTTCTTGGTTTGTTGGCTTGTTGGCTTGTTGGTATGATGGTTTGTTGGCTTGTTGGTTTGTTGGTTTGTTGGTTTCTTCGTTTGTTGGTTAATTGGTTTGTTGGTTTGTTGGCTTGTTGGTTTGTTAGTTTGTTGGTTTTTTGGTTTTTTGGTTTGTTGTTTTGTTGGTTTGTTGGTTTGTTGGTTTATTTGTTTGTTGGTTTGTTGGTTTGTTGGTTTGTTAGTTTGTTGGTTTGTTGGCTTGTTGGTTTGTTAGTTTGTTAGTTTGTTAGTTTCCTGGTTTGTTGCTTTGTTGGTTTGTTGGTTTGTTGGTTTGTTGGTTTGTTGGTTTGTTGGTTTGTTGGTTTGTTGGTTTGTTGGTTTGTTGGTTTGTTGGTTTGTTCGTTTGTTTGCTTGTTGGTTTGTTGGCTTGTTGGCTTGTTGGTTTGTTGAGTTGTTAGTTTGTTCGTTTGTTGGTTTGTTTGTTTGTTGGTTTGTTCGTTTGTTGGTTTGTTGGTTACTTGGTTTGTTGGTTTGTTGGTTTGTTGGTTTGTTGGTTTGTTGGTTTGTTGGCTTGTTGGCTTGTTGGTTTGTTGGTTTGTTTGTTTGTTCGTTTGTTGGTTTGTTTGTTTGTTGGTTTGTTGGTTTGTTGGCTTGTTGGTTTGGTGGTTTGTTGGCTTGTTGGTTTGTCGGTTTGTTGGTTTGTTGGTTTGTTGGTTTGTTAGTTTGTTGGTATATTGGCTTGTTGGTTTGTTGGTTTGTTGGTTTGTTGGTTTGTTGGTTTGTTGGTTTGTTGGCTTGTTGGCTTGTTGGCTTGTTGCTTTGTTGGTTTGTTGGGTTTTTGTTTGTTGGTTTGTTGGCTTGTTGGCTTGTTGGTTTGTTGGTTTGTTGGTTTGTTGGTTTGTTGGTTTGTTGGTTTGTTGGTTTGTTGGTTTGTTGGTTTGTTCGCTTGTTGGTTTGTTGGTTTGTTGGTTTGTTTGTTTGTTGGTTTGTTGGTTTGTTGGCTTGTGGGCATGTTGGTTTGTTGGCTTGTTTGTTTGTTGGCTTGTTGGCTTGTTAATTTGTTGGTTTGTTGGTTTGTTCGTTTGTTGGTTTGTTGGTTTGTTGGTTTGTTGGCTTGTTGGCTTGTTGGTTTGTTGGTTTGTTCGTTTGTTGGTTTGTTGTTTTGTTGGTTTGTTGGTTTGTTGGCTTGTTGGCTTGTTGGGTTATTGGTTTGTTGGCTTTTTGGTTTGTTGGCTTGTTTGCTTGTTGGTTTGTTGGTTTTTTGGCTTGTTGGTTTGTTGGTTTGTTGGTTTGTTGGTTTGTTGGTTTGTTGGTTTGTTGATTTAATTCGTTTGTTGGTTTGTTGGTTTGTTGGCTTGTTGGCTTGTTGGTTTGTTGGTTTGTTGGCTTGTTAGTTTTTTGGTTTGTAGGTTTGTTGGCTTGTTGGTTTGTTGGTTTGTTGGCTTGTTGGTTTGTTGGTTTGTTGGTTTGTTGGCTTGTTGGCTTGTTGGTTTGTTGCTTTGTTGGCTTGTTAGTTTGTTGGTTGGTTGGCTTGTTGGCTTATTGCTTTGTTGGTTTGTTGGTTTGTTGGCTTGTTGGCTTGTTAGTTTGTTGGTTTGTTAGTTTGTTGGCTTGTTGGTTACTTGGTTTGTTGGTTTGTTGGTTTGTTGGCTTGTTGGTTTGTTGGTTTGTTGGCTTGTTGGTTTGTTAGTTTGTTGGTTTGTTGGCTTGTTGGTGTGTTGGTTTGTTGGTTTGTTGGTTTGTTGGTTTGTTGGTTTGTTAATTGGTTGGTTTGTTGGTTTGTTGGTTTGTTGGTTTATTTGTTTGTTGGTTTTTTGGTTTGCTGGTTTGTTGGTTTGTTGGTTTGTTGGTTTGTTGGCTTGTTGGTTTGTTGGCTTGTTGGTGTTTTGGTTTGTTGGTTTTTTGCTTTGTTGGTTTGTTGGTTTGATGGTTTGTTGGTTTGTTGGTTTGTTGGTTTTTTGGGTTGTCGATTTGTTGGTTTATTTGTTTGTTGGTTTGTTGGTTTGTTGGTTTGTTGGTTTGTTGGTTTGTTGGCTTGTTGGCTTGTTGGTTTGTTGTTTGTTGGTTTGTTGGTTTGTTGGCTTCTTGGTTTGTTGGTTTGTTGGTTTGTTGGTTTGTTGGTTTGTTGGTTTGTTGGCTTGTTGGCTTGTTGGTTTGTTGGTTTGTTGGTTTGTTGGCTTGTTGGCTTGTTGGTTTGTTGGTTTGTTAGTTTGTTGGCTTGTTGGTTACTTGGTTTGTTGGTTTGTTAGTTTGTTGGCTTGTTGGTTTGTTGGCTTGTTTGTTTGTTAGTTTGTTGGTTTGTTGGCTTGTTGGCTTATTGGTTTGTTGGTTTGTTGGCTTGTTGGTTTGTTGGTTTGTTGGCTTGTTGGCTTCTTGGTTTTGTGGTCTGTTGGTTTGTTGCCTTTTTGGCTTGTTGGTTTGTTGGTTTGTTGGTTTGTTGGTTTGTTGGCTTGTTGGTTACTTGGTTTGTTGGTTTGTTGGTTTGTTGGTCTGTTGGTTTGTTGGCTTGTTGGCTTGTTGGTTTGGTGGTTAGATTGTTTGTTGGTTTGTTAGTTTCTTGGTTTGTTGGCTTGTTGGCTTGTTGGTATGATGGTTTGTTGGCTTGTTGGTTTGTTGGTTTGTTGGTTTCTTCGTTTGTTGGTTAATTGGTTTGTTGGTTTGTTGGCTTGTTGGTTTGTTAGTTTGTTGGTTTTTTGGTTTGTTGGTTTGTTGTTTTGTTGGTTTGTTGGTTTGTTGGTTTATTTATTTGTTGGTTTGTTGGTTTGTTGGTTTGTTAGTTTGTTGGTTTGTTGGCTTGTTGGTTTGTTAGTTTGTTAGTTTGTTAGTTTCCTGGTTTGTTGCTTTGTTGGTTTGTTGGTTTGTTGGTTTGTTGGTTTGTTGGTTTGTTGGTTTGTTGGTTTGTTGGTTTGTTGGTTTGTTGGTTTGTTGGTTTGTTCGTTTGTTTGCTTGTTGGTTTGTTGGCTTGTTGGCTTGTTGGTTTGTTGAGTTGTTAGTTTGTTCGTTTGTTGGTTTGTTTGTTTGTTGGTTTGTTCGTTTGTTGGTTTGTTGGTTACTTGGTTTGTTGGTTTGTTGGTTTGTTGGTTTGTTGGCTTGTTGGCTTGTTGGTTTGTTGGTTTGTTTGTTTGTTCGTTTGTTGGTTTGTTTGTTTGTTGGTTTGTTGGTTTGTTGGCTTGTTGGTTTGGTGGTTTGTTGGCTTGTTGGTTTGTCGGTTTGTTGGTTTGTTGGTTTGTTGGTTTGTTAGTTTGTTGGTATGTTGGCTTGTTGGTTTGTTGGTTTGTTGGTTTGTTGGTTTGTTGGTTTGTTGGTTTGTTGGCTTGTTGGCTTGTTGCTTTGTTGGTTTGTTGGGTTTTTGTTTGTTGGTTTGTTGGCTTGTTGGCTTGTTGGTTTGTTGGTTTGTTGGTTTGTTGGTTTGTTGGTTTGTTGGTTTGTTGGTTTGTTGGTTTGTTCGCTTGTTGGTTTGTTGGTTTGTTGGTTTGTTGGTTTGTTTGTTTGTTGGTTTGTTGGTTTGTTGGCTTGTTGGCATGTTGGTTTGTTGGCTTGTTGGTTTGTTGGCTTGTTGGCTTGTTAATTTGTTGGTTTGTTGGTTTGTTCGTTTGTTGGTTTGTTGGTTTGTTGGTTTGTTGGCTTGTTGGCTTGTTGGTTTGTTGGTTTGTTCGTTTGTTGGTTTGTTGTTTTGTTGGTTTGTTGGTTTGTTGGCTTGTTGGCTTGTTGGGTTATTGGTTTGTTGGCTTTTTGGTTTGTTGGCTTGTTTGCTTGTTGGTTTGTTGGTTTTTTGGCTTGTTGGTTTGTTGGTTTGTTGGTTTGTTGGTTTGTTGGTTTGTTGGTTTGTTGATTTAATTCGTTTGTTGGTTTGTTGGTTTGTTGGCTTGTTGGCTTGTTGGTTTGTTGGTTTGTTGGCTTGTTAGTTTTTTGGTTTGTAGGTTTGTTGGCTTGTTGGTTTGTTGGTTTGTTGGCTTGTTGGTTTGTTGGTTTGTTGGTTTGTTGGCTTGTTGGCTTGTTGGTTTGTTGCTTTGTTGGCTTGTTAGTTTGTTGGTTGGTTGGCTTGTTGGCTTATTGCTTTGTTGGTTTGTTGGTTTGTTGGCTTGTTGGCTTGTTAGTTTGTTGGTTTGTTAGTTTGTTGGCTTGTTGGTTACTTGGTTTGTTGGTTTGTTGGTTTGTTGGCTTCTTGGTTTGTTGGTTTGTTGGCTTCTTGGTTTGTTGGTTTGTTGGTTTGTTGGTTTGTTGGTTTGTTGGTTTGTTGGTTTGTTGGCTTGTTGGCTTGTTGGTTTGTTGGTTTGTTGGTTTGTTGGCTTGTTGGCTTGTTGGTTTGTTGGTTTGTTAGTTTGTTGGCTTGTTGGTTACTTGGTTTGTTGGTTTGTTAGTTTGTTGGCTTGTTGGTTTGTTGGCTTGTTTGTTTGTTAGTTTGTTGGTTTGTTGGCTTGTTGGCTTATTGGTTTGTTGGTTTGTTGGCTTGTTGGTTTGTTGGTTTGTTGGCTTGTTGGCTTGTTGGTTTGGTGGTCTGTTGGTTTGTTGCCTTATTGGCTTGTTGGTTTGTTGGTTTGTTGGTTTGTTGGTTTGTTGGCTTGTTGGTTACTTGGTTTGTTGGTTTGTTGGTTTGTTGGTCTGTTGGTTTGTTGGCTTGTTGGCTTGTTGGTTTGGTGGTTAGATTGTTTGTTGGTTTGCTAGTTTCTTGGTTTGTTGGCTTGTTGGCTTGTTGGTATGATGGTTTGTTGGCTTGTTGGTTTGTTGGTTTGTTGGTTTCTTCGTTTGTTGGTTAATTGGTTTGTTGGTTTGTTGGCTTGTTGGTTTGTTAGTTTGTTGGTTTTTTGGTTTGTTGGTTTGTTGTTTTGTTGGTTTGTTGGTTTATTGGTTTATTTGTTTGTTGCTTTGTTGGTTTGTTGGTTTGTTGGTTTGTTGGTTTGTTGGTTTGTTGGTTTGTTGGTTTGTTGGTTTGTTGGTTTGTTGGTTTGTTGGTTTGTTCGTTTGTTTGCTTGTTGGTTTGTTGGCTTGTTGGCTTGTTGGTTTGTTGAGTTGTTAGTTTGTTCGTTTGTTGGTTTGTTTGTTTGTTGGTTTGTTCGTTTGTTGGTTTGTTGGTTACTTGGTTTGTTGGTTTGTTGGTTTGTTGGTTTGTTGGCTTGTTGGCTTGTTGGTTTGTTGGTTTGTTTGTTTGTTCGTTTGTTGGTTTGTTTGTTTGTTGGTTTGTTGGTTTGTTGGCTTGTTGGTTTGGTGGTTTGTTGGCTTGTTGGTTTGTCGGTTTGTTGGTTTGTTGGTTTGTTGGTTTGTTAGTTTGTTGGTATGTTGGCTTGTTGGTTTGTTGGTTTGTTGGTTTGTTGGTTTGTTGGTTTGTTGGTTTGTTGGCTTGTTGGCTTGTTGCTTTGTTGGTTTGTTGGGTTTTTGTTTGTTGGTTTGTTGGCTTGTTGGCTTGTTGGTTTGTTGGTTTGTTGGTTTGTTGGTTTGTTGGTTTGTTGGTTTGTTGGTTTGTTGGTTTGTTCGCTTGTTGGTTTGTTGGTTTGTTGGTTTGTTGGTTTGTTTGTTTGTTGGTTTGTTGGTTTGTTGGCTTGTTGGCATGTTGGTTTGTTGGCTTGTTGGTTTGTTGGCTTGTTGGCTTGTTAATTTGTTGGTTTGTTGGTTTGTTCGTTTGTTGGTTTGTTGGTTTGTTGGTTTGTTGGCTTGTTGGCTTGTTGGTTTGTTGGTTTGTTCGTTTGTTGGTTTGTTGTTTTGTTGGTTTGTTGGTTTGTTGGCTTGTTGGCTTGTTGGGTTATTGGTTTGTTGGCTTTTTGGTTTGTTGGCTTGTTTGCTTGTTGGTTTGTTGGTTTTTTGGCTTGTTGGTTTGTTGGTTTGTTGGTTTGTTGGTTTGTTGGTTTGTTGGTTTGTTGGCTTGTTAGTTTTTTGGTTTGTAGGTTTGTTGGCTTGTTGGTTTGTTGGTTTGTTGGCTTGTTGGTTTGTTGGTTTGTTGGTTTCTTGCTTTGTAGGTTTGTTGGTTTGTTCGTTTGTTGGTTTGTTGGTTTATTGGTTTGTTGGCTTGTTGGTGTTTTGGTTTGTTGGTTTTTTGCTTTGTTGGTTTGTTGGTTTGTTGGTTTGATGGTTTGTTGGTTTGTTGGTTTGTTGATTTTTTGGGTTGTCGATTTGTTGGTTTATTTGTTTGTTGGTTTGTTGGTTTGTTGGTTTGTTGGTTTGTTGGTTTGTTGGCTTGTTGGCTTGTTGGTTTGTTGTTTGTTGGTTTCTTGGTTTGTTGGCTTCTTGGTTTGTTGGTTTGTTGGTTTGTTGGTTTGTTGGTTTGTTGGTTTGTTGGCTTGTTGGCTTGTTGGTTTGTTGGTTTGTTGGTTTGTTGGCTTGTTGGCTTGTTGGTTTGTTGGTTTGTTAGTTTGTTGGCTTGTTGGTTACTTGGTTTGTTGGTTTGTTAGTTTGTTGGCTTGTTGGTTTGTTGGCTTGTTTGTTTGTTAGTTTGTTGGTTTGTTGGCTTGTTGGCTTATTGGTTTGTTGGTTTGTTGGCTTGTTGGTTTGTTGGTTTGTTGGCTTGTTGGCTTGTTGGTTTGGTGGTCTGTTGGTTTGTTGCCTTATTGGCTTGTTGGTTTGTTGGTTTGTTGGTTTGTTGGTTTGTTGGCTTGTTGGTTACTTGGTTTGTTGGTTTGTTGGTTTGTTGGTCTGTTGGTTTGTTGGCTTGTTGGCTTGTTGGTTTGGTGGTTAGATTGTTTGTTGGTTTGTTAGTTTCTTGGTTTGTTGGCTTGTTGGCTTGTTGGTATGATGGTTTGTTGGCTTGTTGGTTTGTTGGTTTGTTGGTTTCTTCGTTTGTTGGTTAATTGGTTTGTTGGTTTGTTGGCTTGTTGGTTTGTTAGTTTGTTGGTTTTTTGGTTTGTTGGTTTGTTGTTTTGTTGGTTTGTTGGTTTGTTGGTTTATTTGTTTGTTGGTTTGTTGGTTTGTTGGTTTGTTAGTTTGTTGGTTTGTTGGCTTGTTGGTTTGTTAGTTTGTTAGTTTGTTAGTTTCCTGGTTTGTTGCTTTGTTGGTTTGTTGGTTTGTTGGTTTGTTGGTTTGTTGGTTTGTTGGTTTGTTGGTTTGTTGGTTTGTTGGTTTGTTGGTTTGTTGGTTTGTTGGTTTGTTCGTTTGTTTGCTTGTTGGTTTGTTGGCTTGTTGGCTTGTTGGTTTGTTGAGTTGTTAGTTTGTTCGTTTGTTGGTTTGTTTGTTTGTTGGTTTGTTCGGTTGTTGGTTTGTTGGTTACTTGGTTTGTTGGTTTGTTGGTTTGTTGGTTTGTTGGTTTGTTGGTTTGTTGGCTTGTTGGCTTGTTGGTTTGTTGGTTTGTTTGTTTGTTCGTTTGTTGGTTTGTTTGTTTGTTGGTTTGTTGGTTTGTTGGCTTGTTGGTTTGGTGGTTTGTTGGCTTGTTGGTTTGTCGGTTTGTTGGTTTGTTGGTTTGTTGGTTTGTTAGTTTGTTGGTATATTGGCTTGTTGGTTTGTTGGTTTGTTGGTTTGTTGGTTTGTTGGTTTGTTGGTTTGTTGGCTTGTTGGCTTGTTGGCTTGTTGCTTTGTTGGTTTGTTGGGTTTTTGTTTGTTGGTTTGTTGGCTTGTTGGCTTGTTGGTTTGTTGGTTTGTTGGTTTGTTGGTTTGTTGGTTTGTTGGTTTGTTGGTTTGTTGGTTTGTTCGCTTGTTGGTTTGTTGGTTTGTTGGTTTGTTTGTTTGTTGGTTTGTTGGTTTGTTGGCTTGTTGGCATGTTGGTTTGTTGGCTTGTTGGTTTGTTGGCTTGTTGGCTTGTTAATTTGTTGGTTTGTTGGTTTGTTCGTTTGTTGGTTTGTTGGTTTGTTGGTTTGTTGGCTTGTTGGCTTGTTGGTTTGTTGGTTTGTTCGTTTGTTGGTTTGTTGTTTTGTTGGTTTGTTGGTTTGTTGGCTTGTTGGCTTGTTGGGTTATTGGTTTGTTGGCTTTTTGGTTTGTTGGCTTGTTTGCTTGTTGGTTTGTTGGTTTTTTGGCTTGTTGGTTTGTTGGTTTGTTGGTTTGTTGGTTTGTTGGTTTGTTGATTAAATTCGTTTGTTGGTTTGTTGGTTTGTTAGTTTGTTGGTATATTGGCTTGTTGGTTTGTTGGTTTGTTGGTTTGTTGGTTTGTTGGTTTGTTGGTTTGTTGGCTTGTTGGCTTGTTGGCTTGTTGCTTTGTTGGTTTGTTGGGTTTTTGTTTGTTGGTTTGTTGGCTTGTTGGCTTGTTGGTTTGTTGGTTTGTTGGTTTGTTGGTTTGTTGGTTTGTTGGTTTGTTGGTTTGTTGGTTTGTTCGCTTGTTGGTTTGTTGGTTTGTTGGTTTGTTTGTTTGTTGGTTTGTTGGTTTGTTGGCTTGTTGGCATGTTGGTTTGTTGGCTTGTTGGTTTGTTGGCGTGTTGGCTTGTTAATTTGTTGGTTTGTTCGTTTGTTGGTTTGTTGGTTTGTTGGTTTGTTGGCTTGTTGGCTTGTTGGTTTGTTGGTTTGTTCGTTTGTTGGTTTGTTGTTTTGTTGGTTTGTTGGTTTGTTGGCTTGTTGGCTTGTTGGGTTATTGGTTTGTTGGCTTTTTGGTTTGTTGGCTTGTTTGCTTGTTGGTTTGTTGGTTTTTTGGCTTGTTGGTTTGTTGGTTTGTTGGTTTGTTGGTTTGTTGGTTTGTTGGTTTGTTGATTTAATTCGTTTGTTGGTTTGTTGGTTTGTTGGCTTGTTGGCTTGTTGGTTTGTTGGTTTGTTGGCTTGTTAGTTTTTTGGTTTGTAGGTTTGTTGGCTTGTTGGTTTGTTGGTTTGTTGGCTTGTTGGTTTGTTGGTTTGTTGGTTTGTTGGCTTGTTGGCTTGTTGGTTTGTTGGTTTGTTGCTTTGTTGGCTTGTTAGTTTGTTGGTTGGTTGGCTTGTTGGCTTATTGCTTTGTTGGTTTGTTGGTTTGTTGGCTTGTTGGCTTGTTAGTTTGTTGGTTTGTTAGTTTGTTGGCTTGTTGGTTACTTGGTTTGTTGGTTTGTTGGTTTGTTGGCTTGTTGGTTTGTTGGTTTGTTGGCTTGTTGGTTTGTTAGTTTGTTGGTTTGTTGGCTTGTTGGTGTATTGGTTTGTTGGTTTGTTGGTTTGTTGGTTTGTTGGTTTGTTAATTGGTTGGTTTGTTGGTTTGTTGGTTTGTTGGTTTATTTGTTTGTTGGTTTTTTGGTTTGCTGGTTTGTTGGTTTGTTGGTTTGTTGGTTTGTTGGCTTGTTGGTTTGTTGGCTTGTTGGTGTTTTGGTTTGTTGGTTTTTTGCTTTGTTGGTTTGTTGGTTTGTTGGTTTGATGGTTTGTTGGTTTGTTGGTTTGTTGGTTTTTTGGGTTGTCGATTTGTTGGTTTATTTGTTTGTTGGTTTGTTGGTTTGTTGGTTTGTTGGTTTGTTGGCTTGTTGGCTTGTTGGTTTGTTGTTTGTTGGTTTGTTGGTTTGTTGGCTTCTTGGTTTGTTGGTTTGTTGGTTTGTTGGTTTGTTGGTTTGTTGGTTTGTTGGCTTGTTGGCTTGTTGGTTTGTTGGTTTGTTGGTTTGTTGGCTTGTTGGCTTGTTGGTTTGTTGGTTTGTTAGTTTGTTGGCTTGTTGGTTACTTGGTTTGTTGGTTTGTTAGTTTGTTGGCTTGTTGGTTTGTTGGCTTGTTTGTTTGTTAGTTTGTTGGTTTGTTGGCTTGTTGGCTTATTGGTTTGTTGGTTTGTTGGCTTGTTGGTTTGTTGGTTTGTTGGCTTGTTGGCTTCTTGGTTTTGTGGTCTGTTGGTTTGTTGCCTTTTTGGCTTGTTGGTTTGTTGGTTTGTTGGTTTGTTGGTTTGTTGGCTTGTTGGTTACTTGGTTTGTTGGTTTGTTGGTCTGTTGGTTTGTTGGCTTGTTGGCTTGTTGGTTTGGTGGTTAGATTGTTTGTTGGTTTGTTAGTTTCTTGGTTTGTTGGCTTGTTGGCTTGTTGGTATGATGGTTTGTTGGCTTGTTGGTTTGTTGGTTTGTTGGTTTCTTCGTTTGTTGGTTAATTGGTTTGTTGGTTTGTTGGCTTGTTGGTTTGTTAGTTTGTTGGTTTTTTGGTTTGTTGGTTTGTTGTTTTGTTGGTTTGTTGGTTTGTTGGTTTATTTATTTGTTGGTTTGTTGGTTTGTTGGTTTGTTAGTTTGTTGGTTTGTTGGCTTGTTGGTTTGTTAGTTTGTTAGTTTGTTAGTTTCCTGGTTTGTTGCTTTGTTGGTTTGTTGGTTTGTTGGTTTGTTGGTTTGTTGGTTTGTTGGTTTGTTGGTTTGTTGGTTTGTTGGTTTGTTGGTTTGTTGGTTTGTTCGTTTGTTTGCTTGTTGGTTTGTTGGCTTGTTGGCTTGTTGGTTTGTTGAGTTGTTAGTTTGTTCGTTTGTTGGTTTGTTTGTTTGTTGGTTTGTTCGTTTGTTGGTTTGTTGGTTACTTGGTTTGTTGGTTTGTTGGTTTGTTGGTTTGTTGGCTTGTTGGCTTGTTGGTTTGTTGGTTTGTTTGTTTGTTCGTTTGTTGGTTTGTTTGTTTGTTGGTTTGTTGGTTTGTTGGCTTGTTGGTTTGGTGGTTTGTTGGCTTGTTGGTTTGTCGGTTTGTTGGTTTGTTGGTTTGTTGGTTTGTTAGTTTGTTGGTATGTTGGCTTGTTGGTTTGTTGGTTTGTTGGTTTGTTGGTTTGTTGGTTTGTTGGTTTGTTGGCTTGTTGGCTTGTTGCTTTGTTGGTTTGTTGGGTTTTTGTTTGTTGGTTTGTTGGCTTGTTGGCTTGTTGGTTTGTTGGTTTGTTGGTTTGTTGGTTTGTTGGTTTGTTGGTTTGTTGGTTTGTTGGTTTGTTCGCTTGTTGGTTTGTTGGTTTGTTGGTTTGTTGGTTTGTTTGTTTGTTGGTTTGTTGGTTTGTTGGCTTGTTGGCATGTTGGTTTGTTGGCTTGTTGGTTTGTTGGCTTGTTGGCTTGTTAATTTGTTGGTTTGTTGGTTTGTTCGTTTGTTGGTTTGTTGGTTTGTTGGTTTGTTGGCTTGTTGGCTTGTTGGTTTGTTGGTTTGTTCGTTTGTTGGTTTGTTGTTTTGTTGGTTTGTTGGTTTGTTGGCTTGTTGGCTTGTTGGGTTATTGGTTTGTTGGCTTTTTGGTTTGTTGGCTTGTTTGCTTGTTGGTTTGTTGGTTTTTTGGCTTGTTGGTTTGTTGGTTTGTTGGTTTGTTGGTTTGTTGGTTTGTTGGTTTGTTGATTTAATTCGTTTGTTGGTTTGTTGGTTTGTTGGCTTGTTGGCTTGTTGGTTTGTTGGTTTGTTGGCTTGTTAGTTTTTTGGTTTGTAGGTTTGTTGGCTTGTTGGTTTGTTGGTTTGTTGGCTTGTTGGTTTGTTGGTTTGTTGGTTTGTTGGCTTGTTGGCTTGTTGGTTTGTTGCTTTGTTGGCTTGTTAGTTTGTTGGTTGGTTGGCTTGTTGGCTTATTGCTTTGTTGGTTTGTTGGCTTGTTGGCTTGTTGGTTTGGTGGTCTGTTGGTTTGTTGCCTTATTGGCTTGTTGGTTTGTTGGTTTGTTGGTTTGTTGGTTTGTTGGCTTGTTGGTTACTTGGTTTGTTGGTTTGTTGGTTTGTTGGTCTGTTGGTTTGTTGGCTTGTTGGCTTGTTGGTTTGGTGGTTAGATTGTTTGTTGGTTTGTTAGTTTCTTGGTTTGTTGGCTTGTTGGCTTGTTGGTATGATGGTTTGTTGGCTTGTTGGTTTGTTGGTTTGTTGGTTTCTTCGTTTGTTGGTTAATTGGTTTGTTGGTTTGTTGGCTTGTTGGTTTGTTAGTTTGTTGGTTTTTTGGTTTGTTGGTTTGTTGTTTTGTTGGTTTGTTGGTTTATTGGTTTATTTGTTTGTTGGTTTGTTGGTTTGTTGGTTTGTTAGTTTGTTGGTTTGTTGGCTTGTTGGTTTGTTAGTTTGTTAGTTTGTTAGTTTCCTGGTTTGTTGCTTTGTTGGTTTGTTGGTTTGTTGGTTTGTTGGTTTGTTGGTTTGTTGGTTTGTTGGTTTGTTGGTTTGTTGGTTTGTTGGTTTGTTGGTTTGTTCGTTTGTTTGCTTGTTGGTTTGTTGGCTTGTTGGCTTGTTGGTTTGTTGAGTTGTTAGTTTGTTCGTTTGTTGGTTTGTTTGTTTGTTGGTTTGTTCGTTTGTTGGTTTGTTGGTTACTTGGTTTGTTGGTTTGTTGGTTTGTTGGTTTGTTGGCTTGTTGGCTTGTTGGTTTGTTGGTTTGTTTGTTTGTTCGTTTGTTGGTTTGTTTGTTTGTTGGTTTGTTGGTTTGTTGGCTTGTTGGTTTGGTGGTTTGTTGGCTTGTTGGTTTGTCGGTTTGTTGGTTTGTTGGTTTGTTGGTTTGTTAGTTTGTTGGTATGTTGGCTTGTTGGTTTGTTGGTTTGTTGGTTTGTTGGTTTGTTGGTTTGTTGGTTTGTTGGCTTGTTGGCTTGTTGCTTTGTTGGTTTGTTGGGTTTTTGTTTGTTGGTTTGTTGGCTTGTTGGCTTGTTGGTTTGTTGGTTTGTTGGTTTGTTGGTTTGTTGGTTTGTTGGTTTGTTGGTTTGTTGGTTTGTTCGCTTGTTGGTTTGTTGGTTTGTTGGTTTGTTGGTTTGTTTGTTTGTTGGTTTGTTGGTTTGTTGGCTTGTTGGCATGTTGGTTTGTTGGCTTGTTGGTTTGTTGGCTTGTTGGCTTGTTAATTTGTTGGTTTGTTGGTTTGTTCGTTTGTTGGTTTGTTGGTTTGTTGGTTTGTTGGCTTGTTGGCTTGTTGGTTTGTTGGTTTGTTCGTTTGTTGGTTTGTTGTTTTGTTGGTTTGTTGGTTTGTTGGCTTGTTGGCTTGTTGGGTTATTGGTTTGTTGGCTTTTTGGTTTGTTGGCTTGTTTGCTTGTTGGTTTGTTGGTTTTTTGGCTTGTTGGTTTGTTGGTTTGTTGGTTTGTTGGTTTGTTGGTTTGTTGGTTTGTTGATTTAATTCGTTTGTTGGTTTGTTGGTTTGTTGGCTTGTTGGCTTGTTGGTTTGTTGGTTTGTTGGCTTGTTAGTTTTTTGGTTTGTAGGTTTGTTGGCTTGTTGGTTTGTTGGTTTGTTGGCTTGTTGGTTTGTTGGTTTGTTGGTTTGTTGGCTTGTTGGCTTGTTGGTTTGTTGCTTTGTTGGCTTGTTAGTTTGTTGGTTGGTTGGCTTGTTGGCTTATTGCTTTGTTGGTTTGTTGGTTTGTTGGCTTGTTGGCTTGTTAGTTTGTTGGTTTGTTAGTTTGTTGGCTTGTTGGTTACTTGGTTTGTTGGTTTGTTGGTTTGTTGGCTTGTTGGTTTGTTGGTTTGTTGGCTTGTTGGTTTGTTAGTTTGTTGGTTTGTTGGCTTGTTGGTGTGTTGGTTTGTTGGTTTGTTGGTTTGTTGGGTTGTTGGCTTGTTGGTTTGGTGGTTTGTTGGTTTGTTGGTTTGTTGGTTTGTTGGTTTGTTGGCTTGTTGGCTTGTTGGTTACTTGGTTTGTTGGATTGTTGGTTTGTTGGTTTGTTGGTTTGTTGGTTTTTTGGCTTGTTGGCTTGTTGGTTTGTTGGTTAGTTCGTTTGTTGGTTTGTTAGTTTGTTGGTTTCTTGGCTTGTTGCCTTGTTGGTTTGTTGGGTTGATGGTTTGTTGGTTTGTTGGTTTGTTGGTTAATTGGTTTGTTGATTTGTTGGTTTGTTGGATTGTTGGTTTGTTGGTTTGTTGATTTGTTGGTTTGTTGGTTTGTTGGTTTGTTGGTTTGTTGGTTTATTTGTTTGCTGGGTTGTTGGTTTGTTGGTTTGTTGGTTTGTCGGCTTGTTGGTTTGTTGGTTTGTTGGTTTGTTGGTTGGTTGGTTTCTTGGTTTGTTGGTTTGTTGGTTTGTTGGTTTGTTGGTGTGTTGGTTTGTTGGTTTGTTGGTTTGTTAGTTTGATGGGTTGTTGGTTTGTTGGTTTGTTGGTTTTTTGGTTTGTCGATTTGTTGGTTTATTTGTTTGTTGGTTTGTTCGTTTGTTGGTTTGTTGGTTACTTGGTTTGTTGGTTTGTTGGTTTGTTGTTTTGTTGGTTTGTTGGCTTGTTGGCTTGTTGGCTTGTTGGTTTGTTGGTTTGTTTGTTTGTTCGTTTGTTGGTTTGTTTGTTTGTTTGTTGGCTTGTTGGTTTGTTGGTTTGTTGGTTTGTTGGTTTGTTGGTTTGTTGGTTTGTTGGTTTGTTGGTTTGTTGGTTTGTTGGTTTGTTGGTTTGTTCGTTTGTTGGTTTGTTGGTTTGTTGGCTTGTTGGTTTGTTGGCTTCTTGGCTTATTGGTTTCTTAGTTTGTTCGTTCGTTGGTTTGTTGGTTTGTTGGTTTGCTGGTTTTTTGGGTTGTTGGTTTGTTATTTTGTTGGCTTGTTGGCTTGTTAGTTTGTTGGTTTGTTGGTTTGTTGGCTTGTTGGTTTGTTAGTTTGTTGGTTTGTTGGCTTGTTGGCTTATTGGTTTGTTGGTTTGTTGGCTTGTTGGTTTGTTGGTTTGTTGGCTTGTTGGCTTGTTGGTTTGGTGGTTTGTTGGTTTGTTGCCTTGTTGGCTTGTTGGTTTGTTGGTTTGTTGGTTTGTTGGCTTGTTGGTTACTTGGTTTGTTGGTTACTTGGTTTGTTGGTTTGTTGGTTTGTTGTTTTGTTGGTTTGTTGGCTTGTTGGCTTGTTGGCTTGTTGGTTTGTTGGTTTGTTTGTTTGTTCGTTTGTTGGTTTGTTTGTTTGTTTGTTGGCTTGTTGGTTTGTTGGTTTGTTGGTTTGTTGGTTTGTTGGTTTGTTGGTTTGTTGGTTTGTTGGTTTGTTGGTTTGTTGGTTTGTTGGTTTGTTCGTTTGTTGGTTTGTTGGTTTGTTGGCTTGTTGGTTTGTTGGCTTCTTGGCTTATTGGTTTCTTAGTTTGTTCGTTCGTTGGTTTGTTGGTTTGTTGGTTTGCTGGTTTTTTGGGTTGTTGGTTTGTTATTTTGTTGGCTTGTTGGCTTGTTAGTTTGTTGGTTTGTTGGTTTGTTGGCTTGTTGGTTTGTTAGTTTGTTGGTTTGTTGGCTTGTTGGCTTATTGGTTTGTTGGTTTGTTGGCTTGTTGGTTTGTTGGTTTGTTGGCTTGTTGGCTTGTTGGTTTGGTGGTTTGTTGGTTTGTTGCCTTGTTGGCTTGTTGGTTTGTTGGTTTGTTGGTTTGTTGGCTTGTTGGTTACTTGGATTGTTGGTTTGTTGGTTTGTTGGTTTGTTGGTCTGTTGGTTTGTTGGCTTGTTGGCTTGTTGGTTTTGTGGTTAGATTGTTTGTTGGTTTGTTAGTTTCTTGGTTTGTTGGCATGTTGGCTTGTTGGTATGATGGTTTGTTGGCTTGTTGGTTTGTTGGTTTGTTCGTTTGTTGGTTAATTGGTTTGTTGGTTTGTTGGCTTGTTGGTTTGTTGGTTTGTTGGTTTTTTGGTTTGTTGGTTTGTTGTTTTGTTGGTTTGTTGGTTTGTTGGTTTATTTGTTTGTTGGTTTGTTGGTTTGTTGGTTTGTTAGTTTGTTGGTTTGTTGGCTTGTTGGTTTGTTTGTTTGTTAGTTTCCTGGTTTGTTGGTTTGTTGGTTTGTTGGTTTGTTGGTTTGTTGGTTTGTTGGTTTGTTGGTTTGTTGGTTTGTTGGTTTGTTGGTTTGTTGGTTTGTTGGGTTGTTGGTTTGTTCGTTTGTTGGCTTGTTGGTTTGTTGGCTTGTTGGCTTGTTGGTTTGTTGGTTTGTTGGTTTGTTCGTTTGTTGGTTTGTTTGTTTATTGGTTTGTTCGTTTGTTGGTTTGTTGGTTACTTGTTTTGTTGGTTTGTTGGTTTGTTGGTTTGTTGGTTTGTTGGCTTTTTGGCTTGTTGGTTTGTTGGTTTGTTTGTTTGTTCGTTTGTTGGTTTGTTTGTTTGTTGGCTTATTGGTTTGTTGGTTTGTTGGTTTGTTGGTTTGTTGGTTTGTTGGTTTGTTGGTTTGTTGGTTTGTTGGTTTGTTCGTTTGTTGGTTTGTTGGTTTGTTGGTTTGCTGGTTTTTTGGGTTGTTGGTTTGTTATTTTGTTGGCTAGTTGGCTTGTTGGTTTGTTAGTATATTGGTTTGTTGGCTTGTTGTTTTGTTGGTTTGTTGGCTTGTTGGCTTGTTGGTTTGTTTGTTGGTTTGTTTGGCTTGTTGGTTTGTTGGTTTTTTGGTTTGGTGGTTTGTTGGTTTGTTGGTTTGTACGCTTGTTGGCTTGTTGGTTTGTTGGTTTGTTGGCTTGTTGGTTACTTAGTTTGTTGGTTTGTTGGCATGTTGGTTTGTTGGCTTGTTGGTTTGTTGGTTTGTTGGCTTGTTGGCTTGTTGGTTTGTTGGTTTGTTTGTTTGTTGGCTTGTTGGTTTGTTGGTTTGTTGGCTTGTTGGTTTGTTAGTTTGTTGGTTTATTGGTTTGTTGGTTTGTTGGCTTGTTGGTTTGTTGGTTTGTTGGCTTGTTGGCTTGTTGGTTTGTTAGTTTGTTGGCTTGTTGGCTTGTTGGTTTGTTGGTTTGTTGGATTGTTAGTTTTTTGGTTTGTTGGTTTGTTGGCTTGTTGGTTTGTTGGTTTGTTGGCTTGTTGGTTTGTTGGTTTGTTGGTTTGTTGGTTTGTTGGTTTGTTGGTTTGTACGCTTGTTGGCTTGTTGGTTTGTTGGTTTGTTGGCTTGTTGGCTTGTTGGTTTGTTGGTTTGTTGGCTTGTTGGTTTGTTGGTTTGTTGGCTTGTTGGCTTGTTGCTTTGTTGGTTTGTTGGTTTGTTGGCTTGTTGGCTTGTTGGTTTGTTGGTTTGTTAGTTTGTTGGCTTGTTGGTTACTTGGTTTGTTGGTTTGTTGGTTTGTTGGCTTGTTGGTTTGTTGGTTTGTTGGCTTGTTGGTTTGTTAGTTTGTTGGTTTGTTGGCTTGTTGGCCTATTGGTTTGTTGGTTTGTTGGCTTGTTGGTTTGTTGGGTTGTTGGCTTGTTGGCTTGTTGGTTTGGTGGTCTGTTGGTTTGTTGCCTTGTTGGTTTGGTGGTTTGTTGGTTTGTTGGTTTGTTGGCTTGTTGGTTACTTTGTTTGTTGGTTTGTTGGTTTGTTGGTCTGTTGGTTTGTTGGCTTGTTGGCTTGTTGGTTTGGTGGTTAGATTGTTTGTTGGTTTGTTAGTTTCTTGGTTTGTTGGCTTGTTGGCTTGTTGGTATGATGGTTTGTTGGCTTGTTGGTTTGTTGGTTTGTTGGTTTCTTCGTTTGTTGGTTAATTGGTTTGTTGGCTTGTTGGTTTGTTGGTTTGTTGGTTTTTTGGTTTGTTGGTTTGTTGTTTTGTTGGTTTGTTGGTTTGTTGGTTTATTTGTTTCTTGGTTTGTTGGTTTGTTGGTTTGTTGGTTTGTTAGTTTGTTGGTTTGTTGGTTTGTTGGTTTGTTAGTTTGTTAGTTTCCTGGTTTGTTGGTTTGTTGGTTTGTTGGTTTGTTGGTTTGTTGTTTGTTGGTTTGTTGGTTTGTTGGTTTGTTGGTTTTTTGGCATGTTGGCTTGTTGGTTTGTTGGTTAGTTCGTTTGTTGATTTGTTAGTTTGTGGGTTTCTTGGCTTGTTGGCTTGTTGGTTTGTTGGTTTGTTGCCTTGTTGGTTTGCTGGTTTGTTGGTTTGTTGGTTAATTGGTTTGTCGGTTTGTTGGTTTGTTGGATTGTTGGTTTGTTGGTTTGTTGGTTTGTCGGCTTGTTGGTTTGTTGGTTTGTTTTTTTGTTGGTTGGTTGGTTTCTTGGTTTGTTGGTTTGTTGGTTTGTTGGTTTGTTGATTTGTTGGTTTGTTGGTTTGTTAGTTTGTTCGTTTGTTGGCTTGTTGGTTTGTTGGCTTGTTAGCTTGTTGGTTTGTTGGTTTGTTGGTTTGTTCGTTTGTTGGTTTGCTTGTTAGTTGGTTTGTTCGTTTGTTGGTTTGTTGGTTACTTGGTTTGTTGGTTTGTTGGTTTGTTGGTTTGTTGGCTTATTGGTTTGTTGGTTTGTTGGTTTTTTGGTTTGTTGGTTTATTGGTTTGTTGGTTTGTTGGTTTGTTGATTTGTAGGTTTGTTGGTTTGTTGGTTTATTTGTTTGTTGGTTTGTTGGTTTGTTGGTTTGTATGTTTGTTGGTTTGTTGGCTTGTTGGTTTGTTGGTTTGTTGGTTTTTTGGTTTGTTGGTTTGTTGGTTTGTTGGTTTGTTGGTTTGTTGGTTTGTTGGTTTGTTGGTTTGTTAATTTGTTGGTTTGTTGGTTTGTTGGTTTGTTGGTTTATTTGTTTGTTGGTTTTTTGGTTTCCTGGTTTGTTGGTTTGTTGGTTTGTTGGTTTGTTGGCTTGTTGGTTTGTTGGTTTGTTGGTTTCTTGGTTTGTAGGTTTGTTGGTTTGTTCGTTTGTTGGTTTGTTGGTTTATTGGTTTGTTGGCTTGTTGGTGTTTTGGTTTGTTGGTTTTTTGCTTTGTTGGTTTGTTGGTTTGTTGGTTTGATGGTTTGTTGGTTTGTTGGTTTGTTGGTTTTTTGGTTTGTCGATTTGTTGGTTTATTTGTTTGTTGGTTTGTTGGTTTGTTGGTTTGTTGGTTTGTTGGTTTGTTGGCTTGTTGGCTTGTTGGTTTGTTGTTTGTTGGTTTGTTGGTTTGTTGGCTTCTTGGTTTGTTGGTTTGTTGGCTTGTTGGTTTGTTGGTTTGTTGGTTTGTTGGTTTGTTGGCTTGTTGGCTTGTTGGTTTGTTGGTTTGTTGGTTTGTTGGCTTGGTGGCTTGTTGGTTTGTTGGTTTGTTAGTTTGTTGGCTTGTTGGTTACTTGGTTTGTTGGTTTGTTAGTTTGTTGGCTTGTTGGTTTGTTGGCTTGTTTGTTTGTTAGTTTGTTGGTTTGTTGGCTTGTTGGCTTATTGGTTTGTTGGTTTGTTGGCTTGTTGGTTTGTTGGTTTGTTGGCTTGTTGGCTTGTTGGTTTGGTGGTCTGTTGGTTTGTTGCCTTATTGGCTTGTTTGTTTGTTGGTTTGTTGGTTTGTTGGTTTGTTGGCTTGTTGGTTACTTGGTTTGTTGGTTTGTTGGTTTGTTGGTCTGTTGGTTTGTTGGCTTGTTGGCTTGTTGGTTTGGTGGTTAGATTGTTTGTTGGTTTGTTAGTTTCTTGGTTTGTTGGCTTGTTGGCTTGTTGGTATGATGGTTTGTTGGCTTGTTGGTTTGTTGGTTTGTTGGTTTCTTCGTTTGTTGGTTAATTGGTTTGTTGGTTTGTTGGCTTGTTGGTTTGTTAGTTTGTTGGTTTTTTGGTTTGTTGGTTTGTTGTTTTGTTGGTTTGTTGGTTTGTTGGTTTATTTGTTTGTTGGTTTGTTGGTTTGTTGGTTTGTTAGTTTGTTGGTTTGTTGGCTTGTTGGTTTGTTAGTTTGTTAGTTTGTTAGTTTCCTGGTTTGTTGCTTTGTTGGTTTGTTGGTTTATTGGTTTGTTGGCTTGTTGGTGTTTTGGTTTGTTGGTTTTTTGCTTTGTTGGTTTGTTGGTTTGTTGGTTTGATGGTTTGTTGGTTTGTTGGTTTGTTGGTTTTTTGGTTTGTCGATTTGTTGGTTTATTTGTTTGTTGGTTTGTTGGTTTGTTGGTTTGTTGGTTTGTTGGTTTGTTGGCTTGTTGGCTTGTTGGTTTGTTGTTTGTTGGTTTGTTGGTTTGTTGGCTTCTTGGTTTGTTGGTTTGTTGGCTTGTTGGTTTGTTGGTTTGTTGGTTTGTTGGTTTGTTGGCTTGTTGGCTTGTTGGTTTGTTGGTTTGTTGGTTTGTTGGCTTGGTGGCTTGTTGGTTTGTTGGTTTGTTAGTTTGTTGGCTTGTTGGTTACTTGGTTTGTTGGTTTGTTAGTTTGTTGGCTTGTTGGTTTGTTGGCTTGTTTGTTTGTTAGTTTGTTGGTTTGTTGGCTTGTTGGCTTATTGGTTTGTTGGTTTGTTGGCTTGTTGGTTTGTTGGTTTGTTGGCTTGTTGGCTTGTTGGTTTGGTGGTCTGTTGGTTTGTTGCCTTATTGGCTTGTTTGTTTGTTGGTTTGTTGGTTTGTTGGTTTGTTGGCTTGTTGGTTACTTGGTTTGTTGGTTTGTTGGTTTGTTGGTCTGTTGGTTTGTTGGCTTGTTGGCTTGTTGGTTTGGTGGTTAGATTGTTTGTTGGTTTGTTAGTTTCTTGGTTTGTTGGCTTGTTGGCTTGTTGGTATGATGGTTTGTTGGCTTGTTGGTTTGTTGGTTTGTTGGTTTCTTCGTTTGTTGGTTAATTGGTTTGTTGGTTTGTTGGCTTGTTGGTTTGTTAGTTTGTTGGTTTTTTGGTTTGTTGGTTTGTTGTTTTGTTGGTTTGTTGGTTTGTTGGTTTATTTGTTTGTTGGTTTGTTGGTTTGTTGGTTTGTTAGTTTGTTGGTTTGTTGGCTTGTTGGTTTGTTAGTTTGTTAGTTTGTTAGTTTCCTGGTTTGTTGCTTTGTTGGTTTGTTGGTTTGTTGGTTTGTTGGTTTGTTGGTTTGTTGGTTTGTTGGTTTGTTGGTTTGTTGGTTTGTTGGTTTGTTGGTTTGTTCGTTTGTTTGCTTGTTGGTTTGTTGGCTTGTTGGCTTGTTGGTTTGTTGAGTTGTTAGTTTGTTCGTTTGTTGGTTTGTTTGTTTGTTGGTTTGTTCGTTTGTTGGTTTGTTGGTTACTTGGTTTGTTGGTTTGTTGGTTTGTTGGTTTGTTGGTTTGTTGGTTTGTTGGCTTGTTGGCTTGTTGGTTTGTTGGTTTGTTTGTTTGTTCGTTTGTTGGTTTGTTTGTTTGTTGGTTTGTTGGTTTGTTGGCTTGTTGGTTTGGTGGTTTGTTGGCTTGTTGGTTTGTCGGTTTGTTGGTTTGTTGGTTTGTTGGTTTGTTGGTTTGTTAGTTTGTTGGTATGTTGGCTTGTTGGTTTGTTGGTTTGTTGGTTTGTTGGTTTGTTGGTTTGTTGGTTTGTTGGCTTGTTGGCTTGTTGCTTTGTTGGTTTGTTGGGTTTTTGTTTGTTGGTTTGTTGGCTTGTTGGCTTGTTGGTTTGTTGGTTTGTTGGTTTGTTGGTTTGTTGGTTTGTTGGTTTGTTGGTTTGTTCGCTTGTTGGTTTGTTGGTTTGTTGGTTTGTTGGTTTGTTTGTTTGTTGGTTTGTTGGTTTGTTGGCTTGTTGGCATGTTGGTTTGTTGGCTTGTTGGTTTGTTGGCTTGTTGGCTTGTTAATTTGTTGGTTTGTTGGTTTGTTCGTTTGTTGGTTTGTTGGTTTGTTGGTTTGTTGGCTTGTTGGCTTGTTGGTTTGTTGGTTTGTTCGTTTGTTGGTTTGTTGTTTTGTTGGTTTGTTGGTTTGTTGGCTTGTTGGCTTGTTGGGTTATTGGTTTGTTGGCTTTTTGGTTTGTTGGCTTGTTTGCTTGTTGGTTTGTTGGTTTTTTGGCTTGTTGGTTTGTTGGTTTGTTGGTTTGTTGGTTTGTTGGTTTGTTGGTTTGTTGATTTAATTCGTTTGTTGGTTTGTTGGTTTGTTGGCTTGTTGGCTTGTTGGTTTGTTGGTTTGTTGGCTTGTTAGTTTTTTGGTTTGTAGGTTTGTTGGCTTGTTGGTTTGTTGGTTTGTTGGCTTGTTGGTTTGTTGGTTTGTTGGTTTGTTGGCTTGTTGGCTTGTTGGTTTGTTGCTTTGTTGGCTTGTTAGTTTGTTGGTTGGTTGGCTTGTTGGCTTATTGCTTTGTTGGTTTGTTGGTTTGTTGGCTTGTTGGCTTGTTAGTTTGTTGGTTTGTTAGTTTGTTGGCTTGTTGGTTACTTGGTTTGTTGGTTTGTTGGTTTGTTGGCTTGTTGGTTTGTTGGTTTGTTGGCTTGTTGGTTTGTAAGTTTGTTGGTTTGTTGGCTTGTTGGTGTGTTGGTTTGTTGGTTTGTTGGTTTGTTGGGTTGTTGGCTTGTTGGTTTGGTGGTTTGTTGGTTTGTTGGTTTGTTGGTTTGTTGGTTTGTTGGCTTGTTGGCTTGTTGGTTACTTGGTTTGTTGGTTTGTTGGTTTGTTGGTTTGTTGGTTTGTTGGTTTTTTGGCTTGTTGGCTTGTTGGTTTGTTGGTTAGTTCGTTTGTTGGTTTGTTAGTTTGTTGGTTTCTTGGCTTGTTGCCTTGTTGGTTTGTTGGGTTGATGGTTTGTTGGTTTGTTGGTTTGTTGGTTAATTGGTTTGTTGATTTGTTGGTTTGTTGGATTGTTGGTTTGTTGGTTTGTTGATTTGTTGGTTTGTTGGTTTGTTGGTTTGTTGGTTTGTTGGTTTATTTGTTTGCTGGGTTGTTGGTTTGTTGGTTTGTTGGTTTGTCGGCTTGTTGGTTTGTTGGTTTGTTGGTTTGTTGGTTGGTTGGTTTCTTGGTTTGTTGGTTTGTTGGTTTGTTGGTTTGTTGGTTTGTTGGTTTGTTGGTTTGTTGGTTTGTTAGTTTGATGGGTTGTTGGTTTGTTGGTTTGTTGGTTTTTTGGTTTGTCGATTTGTTGGTTTATTTGTTTGTTGGTTTGTTCGTTTGTTGGTTTGTTGGTTACTTGGTTTGTTGGTTTGTTGGTTTGTTGTTTTGTTGGTTTGTTGGCTTGTTGGCTTGTTGGTTTGTTGGTTTGTTTGTTTGTTCGTTTGTTGGTTTGTTTGTTTGTTTGTTGGCTTGTTGGTTTGTTGGTTTGTTGGTTTGTTGGTTTGTTGGTTTGTTGGTTTGTTGGTTTGTTGGTTTGTTGGTTTGTTGGTTTGTTCGTTTGTTGGTTTGTTGGTTTGTTGGCTTGTTGGTTTGTTGGCTTCTTGGCTTATTGGTTTCTTAGTTTGTTCGTTCGTTGGTTTGTTGGTTTGTTGGTTTGCTGGTTTTTTGGGTTGTTGGTTTGTTATTTTGTTGGCTTGTTGGCTTGTTGGTTTGTTGGTTTGTTGGTTTGTTGGCTTGTTGGTTTGTTAGTTTGTTGGTTTGTTGGCTTGTTGGCTTATTGGTTTGTTGGTTTGTTGGCTTGTTGGTTTGTTGGTTTGTTGGCTTGTTGGCTTGTTGGTTTGGTGGTTTGTTGGTTTGTTGCCTTGTTGGCTTGTTGGTTTGTTGGTTTGTTGGTTTGTTGGCTTGTTGGTTACTTGGTTTGTTGGTTTGTTGGTTTGTTGGTTTGTTGGTCTGTTGGTTTGTTGGCTTGTTGGCTTGTTGGTTTGGTGGTTAGATTGTTTGTTGATTTGTTAGTTTCTTGGTTTGTTGGCATGTTGGCTTGTTGGTATGATGGTTTGTTGGCTTGTTGGTTTGTTGGTTTGTTCGTTTGTTGGTTAATTGGTTTGTTGGTTTGTTGGCTTGTTGGTTTGTTGGTTTGTTGGTTTTTTGGTTTGTTGGTTTGTTGTTTTGTTGGTTTGTTGGTTTGTTGGTTTATTTGTTTGTTGGTTTGTTGGTTTGTTGGTTTGTTAGTTTGTTGGTTTGTTGGCTTGTTGGTTTGTTTGTTTGTTAGTTTCCTGGTTTGCTGGTTTGTTGGTTTGTTGGTTTGTTGGTTTGTTGGTTTGTTGGTTTGTTGGTTTGTTGGTTTGTTGGTTTGTTGGTTTGTTGGGTTGTTGGTTTGTTCGTTTGTTGGCTTGTTGGTTTGTTGGCTTGTTGGCTTGTTGGTTTGTTGGTTTGTTGGTTTGTTCGTTTGTTGGTTTGTTTGTTTATTGGTTTGTTCGTTTGTTGGTTTGTTGGTTACTTGTTTTGTTGGTTTGTTGGTTTGTTGGTTTGTTGGCTTTTTGGCTTGTTGGTTTGTTGGTTTGTTTGTTTGTTCGTTTGTTGGTTTGTTTGTTTGTTGGCTTGTTGGTTTGTTGGTTTGTTGGTTTGTTGGTTTGTTGGTTTGTTGGTTTGTTGGTTTGTTGGTTTGTTGCTTTGTTGGTTTGTTCGTTTGTTGGTTTGTTGGTTTGTTGGTTTGCTGGTTTTTTGGGTTGTTGGTTTGTTATTTTGTTGGCTAGTTGGCTTGTTGGTTTGTTAGTATATTGGTTTGTTGGCTTGTTGTTTTGTTGGTTTGTTGGCTTGTTGGCTTGTTGGTTTGTTTGTTGGTTTGTTTGGCTTGTTGGTTTGTTGGTTTTTTGGTTTGTTGGTTTGTTGGTTTGTTGGTTTGTACGCTTGTTGGCTTGTTGGTTTGTTGGTTTGTTGGCTTGTTGGTTACTTAGTTTGTTGGTTTGTTGGCATGTTGGTTTGTTGGTTTGTTGGTTTGTTGGCTTGTTGGTTTGTTGGTTTGTTGGCTTGTTGGCTTGTTGGTTTGTTGGTTTGTTTGTTTGTTGGCTTGTTGGTTTGTTGGTTTGTTGGCTTGTTGGTTTGTTAGTTTGTTGGTTTATTGGTTTGTTGGTTTGTTGGCTTGTTGGTTTGTTGGTTTGTTGGCTTGTTGGCTTGTTGGTTTGTTAGTTTGTTGGCTTGTTGGCTTGTTGGTTTGTTGGTTTGTTGGATTGTTAGTTTTTTGGTTTGTTGGTTTGTTGGCTTGTTGGTTTGTTGGTTTGTTGGTTTGTTGGATTGTTAGTTTTTTGGTTTGTTGGTTTGTTGGCTTGTTGGTTTGTTGGTTTGTTGGCTTGTTGGTTTGTTGGTTTGTTGGCTTGTTGGTTACTTAGTTTGTTGGTTTGTTGGCATGTTGGTTTGTTGGTTTGTTGGTTTGTTGGCTTGTTGGTTTGTTGGTTTGTTGGCTTGTTGGCTTGTTGGTTTGTTGGTTTGTTTGTTTGTTGGCTTGTTGGTTTGTTGGTTTGTTGGCTTGTTGGTTTGTTAGTTTGTTGGTTTATTGGTTTGTTGGTTTGTTGGCTTGTTGGTTTGTTGGTTTGTTGGCTTGTTGGCTTGTTGGTTTGTTAGTTTGTTGGCTTGTTGGCTTGTTGGTTTGTTGGTTTGTTGGTTTGTTGGTTTGTTGGCTTGTTGGTTTGTTGGTTTGTTGGCTTGTTGGTTTGTTGGTTTGTTGGTTTGTTGGCTTGTTAGCTTGTTGGCTGGTTGGTTTGTTGGTTTGTTGGCTTGTTGGTTTGTTGGTTTGTGTGCTTGCTGGCTTGTTGCTTTGTTGGTTTGTTGGTTTGTTGGCTTGTTGGCTTGTTGGTTTGTTAGTTTGTTGGCTTTTTGATTACTTGGTTTGTTGGTTTGTTGCTTTGTTGGCTTGCTGGTTTGTTGGCTTGTTGGTTTATTGGTTTGTTAGTTTGTTGGCTTGTTGGCTTGTTGGTTTGTTGGTTTGTTGGTTTGTTGGTTTGTTGGTTTGTTGGTTTTTTGGTTTGTTGGTTTATTTGTTTGTTGGTTTGTTGGCTTGTTGGTTTGTTGGTTTGTTGGTTTGTTGGTTTGTTGGTTTGTTGGTTTAATGGCTTGTTGGCTTGTTGGTTTGTTGCTTTGTTCGTTTGATGGTTTGTTGGTTTGTTGGTTACTTGGTTTGTTGGTTTTTTGGTTTGTTGGCTTGTTGGTTTGTTGGCTTGTTGGTTTGTTGGTTTGTTGGTTTGTTGGCTTGTTGGCTTGTTGGTTTGTTAGTTTGTTGGCTTGTTGGTTTGTTGGTTTGTTGGTTTGTTGGTTTGTTGGTTTGTTGGCTTGTTAGTTTGTTGGTTTGTTGGTTTGTTGGCTTGTTGGCTTGTTGGTTTGTTGGTTTGTTGGCTTGTTGGTTTGTTGGTTTGTTGGTTTGTTGGCTTGTTGAATTGTTCGCTGGTTGGCTTGTTGCTTTGTTCGTTTGATGGTTTGTTGGTTTGTTGGTTTGTTGGCTTGTTGGTTTGTTAGTTTGTTGGTTTGTTGGTTTGTTGGTTTGCTGGTTTATTTGTTTGTTGGTTTGTTGGCTTGTTGGTTTGTTGGTTTGTTGGCTTGTTGGCTTTTCGGTTTGTTGGTTTGTTGGTTTGTTGGTTTGTTGGCGTGTTGGTTTGTTGGTTACTCAGTTTGTTGGTTTGTTGGCATGTTGGTTTGTTGATTTGTTGGTTTGTTGGCTTGTTGGTTTGTTTTTTGTTGGCTTGTTGGGTTGTTGGTTTGTTGGTTTGTTGGTTTGTTGGCTTGTTGGTTTGTTGGTTTGTTGGCTTGTTGTTTTTGTTAGATTGTTGGTTTGTTGGTTTGTTGGTTTGTTGGTTTGTTGGTTTATTTGTTTGTTGGTTTGTTGGCTTGTTGATTTGTTGGTTTGTTGGTTTGTTGGCTTGTTGGCTTGTTGGTTTGTTGGTTTGTTGGCTTGTTGGTTTGTTGATTTGTTGGTTTGTTGGCTTGTTGGCTTGTTGGTTTGTTGGTTTGTTGGTTTGTTGGTTTGTTGGTTTGTTAGTTTGTTGGTTTGTTGGTTTGTTGGTTTGTTGGTTTGTTGGTTTATTTGTTTGTTGTTTTGTTGGCTTGTTGGCTTGTTGGTTTGTTGGTTTGTTGGTTTGTTGGCTTGTTGGCTTGTTGCTTTGTTAGTTTGTTGGCTTTTTGGTTTGTTGGTTTGTTGGTTTGTTGGCTTGTTGGTTTGTTGGCTTGTTGGCTTGTTGGTTTGTTGGCTTGTTGGTTTGTTGGTTTGTTGGTTTGTTGGTTTGTTGGTTTGTTGGTTTGTTGGTTTGTTGGTTTTTTGGTTTGTTGGTTTGTTGGTTTGTTGGCTTATTGGTTTGTTGGTTTGTTGACTTGTTGGCTTGTTGGTTACTTAGTTTGTTGGTTTGTTGGTTTGTTGGCTTGTTGGTTTGTTGGCTTGTTGCTTTGTTGGTTTGTTGGTTTGTTGGCTTGTTGGTTTGTTGGTTTGTTGGCTTGTTGGCTTGTTGGTTAGTTAGTTTGTTGGCTTGTTGGCTTGTTGGTTTGTTGGTTTGTAGGTTTGTTGGTTTGTTGGCTTGTTGGTTTGTTGGTTTGTTGGCTTGTTGATTTGTTGGTTTGTTGGTTTGTTGGCTTGTTGTCTTGTTGCTTTGTTGGTTTGTTGGTTTGTTGGCTTGTTGGTTTGTTGGCTTGTTGGCTTGTTGGTTTGTTAGTTTGTTGGCTTTTTGGTTACTTGGTTTGTTGGTTTGTTGGTTTGTTGGTTTGTTGGCTTGTTGGTTTGTTGGTTTGTTGTTTTGTTGGTTTGTTGGTTTGTTGGCTTGTTGGCTTGTTGGTTTGTTGGTTTGTTGGCTTGTTGGTTTGTTGGTTTGTTGGCTTGTTGGCTTGTTGCTTTGTTCGTTTGATGGTTTGTTGGTTTCTTGGTTTTTTGGTTTGTCGGTGTTTTGGTTTGTTGCTTTGTTGGTTTGTTGGTTTGTTGGCTTGTTGGCTTGTTGGCTTGTTGGTTTGTCGGCTTGTTGGTTTGTTAGTTTGTTGGCTTTTTGGTTACTTGGTTTGTTGGTTTGTTGGCTTGTTGGCTTGTTGGTTTGTTGCTTTGTTCGTTTGATGGTTTGTTGGTTTGTTGGTTACTTGGTTTGTTGGTTTGTTGGCTTGTTGGCTTGTTGGTTTGTTGGTTTGTTGGTTTGTTGGTTTGTTGGTTTGTTGGTTTTTTGGTTTGTTGGTTTATTTGTTTGTTGGTTTGTTGGCTTGTTGGTTTGTTGGTTTGTTGGTTTGTTGGTTTGATGGCTTGTTGGTTTGTTGGTTTGTTGGCTTGTTGGTTTGTTGGTTTATTGGCTTGTTGGCTTGTTGCTTTGTTGGTTTGTTGGTTTGTTGGATTGTTGGCTTGTTGGTTTGTTAGTTTGTTGGCTTGTTGGTTTGTTGATTTGTTGGTTTGTTGGCTTGTTGGCTTGTTGGTTTGTTGGTTTGTTGGTTTGTTGGTTTGTTGGTTTGTTAGTTTGTTGGTTTGTTGGTTTGTTGGTTTGTTGGTTTGTTGGTTTATTTGTTTGTTGTTTTGTTGGCTTGTTGGCTTGTTGGTTTGTTGGTTTGTTGGTTTGTTGGCTTGTTGGCTTGTTGCTTTGTTAGTTTGTTGGCTTTTTGGTTTGTTGGTTTGTTGGTTTGTTGGCTTGTTGGTTTGTTGGCTTGTTGGCTTGTTGGTTTGTTGGCTTGTTGGTTTGTTGGTTTGTTGGTTTGTTGGTTTGTTGGTTTGTTGGTTTGTTGGTTTGTTGGTTTGTTGGTTTTTTGGTTTGTTGGTTTGTTGGTTTGTTGGCTTATTGGTTTGTTGGTTTGTTGACTTGTTGGCTTGTTGGTTACTTAGTTTGTTGGTTTGTTGGTTTGTTGGCTTGTTGGTTTGTTGGCTTGTTGCTTTGTTGGTTTGTTGGTTTGTTGGCTTGTTGGTTTGTTGGTTTGTTGGCTTGTTGGCTTGTTGGTTAGTTAGTTTGTTGGCTTGTTGGCTTGTTGGTTTGTTGGTTTGTAGGTTTGTTGGTTTGTTGGCTTGTTGGTTTGTTGGTTTGTTGGCTTGTTGATTTGTTGGTTTGTTGGTTTGTTGGCTTGTTGTCTTGTTGCTTTGTTGGTTTGTTGGTTTGTTGGCTTGTTGGTTTGTTGGCTTGTTGGCTTGTTGGTTTGTTAGTTTGTTGGCTTTTTGGTTACTTGGTTTGTTGGTTTGTTGGTTTGTTGGTTTGTTGGCTTGTTGGTTTGTTGGTTTGTTGTTTTGTTGGTTTGTTGGTTTGTTGGCTTGTTGGCTTGTTGGTTTGTTGGTTTGTTGGCTTGTTGGTTTGTTGGTTTGTTGGCTTGTTGGCTTGTTGCTTTGTTCGTTTGTTGGTTTGTTGGTTTTTTGGTTTGTTGGTTTGTTGGTTTGTTGGCTTATTGGTTTGTTGGTTTGTTGACTTGTTGGCTTGTTGGTTACTTAGTTTGTTGGTTTGTTGGCTTGTTGGTTTGTTGGCTTGTTGCTTTGTTGGTTTGTTGGTTTGTTGGCTTGTTGGTTTGTTGGTTTGTTGGCTTGTTGGCTTGTTGGTTAGTTAGTTTGTTGGCTTGTTGGCTTGTTGGTTTGTTGGTTTGTAGGTTTGTTGGTTTGTTGGCTTGTTGGTTTGTTGGTTTGTTGGCTTGTTGATTTGTTGGTTTGTTGGTTTGTTGGCTTGTTGTCTTGTTGCTTTGTTGGTTTGTTGGTTTGTTGGCTTGTTGGTTTGTTGGCTTGTTGGCTTGTTGGTTTGTTAGTTTGTTGGCTTTTTGGTTACTTGGTTTGTTGGTTTGTTGGTTTGTTGGTTTGTTGGCTTGTTGGTTTGTTGGTTTGTTGTTTTGTTGGTTTGTTGGTTTGTTGGCTTGTTGGCTTGTTGGTTTGTTGGTTTGTTGGCTTGTTGGTTTGTTGGTTTGTTGGCTTGTTGGCTTGTTGCTTTGTTCGTTTGATGGTTTGTTGGTTTCTTGGTTTTTTGGTTTGTCGGTGTTTTGGTTTGTTGCTTTGTTGGTTTGTTGGTTTGTTGGCTTGTTGTCTTGTTGCTTTGTTGGTTTGTTGGTTTGTTGGCTTGTTGGTTTGTTGGCTTGTTGGCTTGTTGGTTTGTTAGTTTGTTGGCTTTTTGGTTACTTGGTTTGTTGGTTTGTTGGCTTGTTGGCTTGTTGGTTTGTTGCTTTGTTCGTTTGATGGTTTGTTGGTTTGTTGGTTACTTGGTTTGTTGGTTTGTTGGCTTGTTGGCTTGTTGGTTTGTTGGTTTGTTGGTTTGTTGGTTTGTTGGTTTGTTGGTTTTTTGGTTTGTTGGTTTATTTGTTTGTTGGTTTGTTGGCTTGTTGGTTTGTTGGTTTGTTGGTTTGTTGGTTTGATGGCTTGTTGGTTTGTTGGTTTGTTGGCTTGTTGGTTTGTTGGTTTGTTGGCTTGTTGGCTTGTTGCTTTGTTGGTTTGTTGGTTTGTTGGATTGTTGGCTTGTTGGTTTGTTAGTTTGTTGGCTTTTTGGTTTGTTGGTTTGTTGGTTTGTTGGCTTGTTGGTTTGTTGGTTTGTTGGTTTGTTGGTTTGTTGGTTTGTTGGTTTGTTGGTTTGTTGGTTTTTTGGTTTGTTGACTTGTTGGTTTGTTGGCTTGTTGGTTTGTTGGTTTGTTGACTTGTTGGCTTGTTAGTTACTTAGTTTTTTGGTTTGTTGGTTTGTTGGCTTGTTGGTTTGTTGGCTTGTTGCTTTGTTGGTTTGTTGGCTTGTTGGTTTGTTGGCTTGTTGATTTGTTGGCTTGTTGGTTTTTTGGTTTGTTGGTTTGTTGGCTTGTTGATTTGTTGGTTTGTTGGCTTGTTGGCTTGTTGGTTTGTTGGTTTGTTGGTTTGTTGGTTTGTTGGTTTGTTGGCTTGTTGGTTTGTTGGTTTGTTGGCTTTTTGCTTTATTTGTTTGTTGGTTTGTTGGATTGTTCGTTTGTTGGTTTGTTGGTTTCTTAGCTTGTTGGTTTGTTGGTTTGTACGCTTGTTGGCTTGTTGGTTTGTTGGTTTGTTGGCTTGTTGGTTACTTAGTTTGTTGGTTTGTTGGCATGTTGGTTTGTTGGTTTGTTGGTTTGTTGGCTTGATGGTTTGTTGGTTTGTTGGCTTGTTGGCTTATTGGTTTGTTGGTTTGTTTGTTTGTTGGCTTGTTGGTTTGTTGGTTTGTTGGCTTGTTGGTTTGTTAGTTTGTTGGTTTGTTGGTTTTTTGGTTTGTTGGTTTATTTGTTTGTTAGTTTGTTGGTTTGTTGGTTTGTTGGTTTGTTGGTTTGTTGGTTTGTTGGTTTGTTGGTTTGTTGGTTTGTTCGTTTGTTGGTTTGTTGGTTTGTTGGCTTGTTGGTTTGTTGGCTTCTTGGCTTATTGGTTTCTTAGTTTGTTCGTTCGTTGGTTTGTTGGTTTGTTGGTTTGCTGGTTTTTTGGGTTGTTGGTTTGTTATTTTGTTGGCTTGTTGGCTTGTTGGTTTGTTGGTTTGTTGGTTTGTTGGCTTGTTGGTTTGTTAGTTTGTTGGTTTGTTGGCTTGTTGGCTTATTGGTTTGTTGGTTTGTTGGCTTGTTGGTTTGTTGGTTTGTTGGCTTGTTGGCTTGTTGGTTTGGTGGTTTGTTGGTTTGTTGCCTTGTTGGCTTGTTGGTTTGTTGGTTTGTTGGTTTGTTGGCTTGTTGGTTACTTGGTTTGTTGGTTTGTTGGTTTGTTGGTTTGTTGGTCTGTTGGTTTGTTGGCTTGTTGGCTTGTTGGTTTGGTGGTTAGATTGTTTGTTGATTTGTTAGTTTCTTGGTTTGTTGGCATGTTGGCTTGTTGGTATGATGGTTTGTTGGCTTGTTGGTTTGTTGGTTTGTTCGTTTGTTGGTTAATTGGTTTGTTGGTTTGTTGTTTTGTTGGTTTGTTGGTTTGTTGGTTTATTTGTTTGTTGGTTTGTTGGTTTGTTGGTTTGTTGGTTTGTTGGTTTGTTGGTTTGTTGGTTTGTTGGGTTGTTGGTTTGTTCGTTTGTTTGGTTGTTGGTTTGTTGGCTTGTTGGCTTGTTGGTTTGTTGGTTTGTTGGTTTGTTCGTTTGTTGGTTTGTTTGTTTATTGGTTTGTTCGTTTGTTGGTTTGTTGGTTACTTGTTTTGTTGGTTTGTTGGTTTGTTGGTTTGTTGGTTTGTTGGCTTTTTGGCTTGTTGGTTTGTTGGTTTGTTTGTTTGTTCGTTTGTTGGTTTGTTTGTTTGTTGGCTTGTTGGTTTGTTGGTTTGTTGGTTTGTTGGTTTGTTGGTTTGTTGGTTTGTTGGTTTGTTGGTTTGTTGCTTTGTTGGTTTGTTCGTTTGTTGGTTTGTTGGTTTGTTGGTTTGCTGGTTTTTTGGGTTGTTGGTTTGTTATTTTGTTGGCTAGTTGGCTTGTTGGTTTGTTAGTATATTGGTTTGTTGGCTTGTTGTTTTGTTGGTTTGTTGGCTTGTTGGCTTGTTGGTTTGTTTGTTGGTTTGTTTGGCTTGTTGGTTTGTTGGTTTTTTGGTTTGTTGGTTTGTTGGTTTGTTGGTTTGTACGCTTGTTGGCTTGTTGGTTTGTTGGTTTGTTGGCTTGTTGGTTACTTAGTTTGTTGGTTTGTTGGCATGTTGGTTTGTTGGTTTGTTGGTTTGTTGGCTTGTTGGTTTGTTGGTTTGTTGGCTTGTTGGCTTGTTTGTTTGTTGGTTTGTTTGTTTGTTGGCTTGTTGGTTTGTTGGTTTGTTGGCTTGTTGGTTTGTTAGTTTGTTGGTTTATTGGTTTGTTGGTTTGTTGGCTTGTTGGTTTGTTGGTTTGTTGGCTTGTTGGCTTGTTGGTTTGTTAGTTTGTTGGCTTGTTGGCTTGTTGGTTTGTTGGTTTGTTGGATTGTTAGTTTTTTGGTTTGTTGGTTTGTTGGCTTGTTGGTTTGTTGGTTTGTTGGCTTGTTGGTTTGTTGGTTTGTTGGTTTGTTGGTTTGTTGGTTTGTTGGTTTGTACGCTTGTTGGCTTGTTGGTTTGTTGGTTTGTTGGCTTGTTGGTTACTTAGTTTGTTGGTTTGTTGGCATGTTGGTTTGTTGGTTTGTTGGTTTGTTGGCTTGTTGGTTTGTTGGTTTGTTGGCTTGTTGGCTTGTTGGTTTGTTGGTTTGTTTGTTTGTTGGCTTGTTGGTTTGTTGGTTTGTTGGCTTGTTGGTTTGTTAGTTTGTTGGTTTATTGGTTTGTTGGTTTGTTGGCTTGTTGGTTTGTTGGTTTGTTGGCTTGTTGGCTTGTTGGTTTGTTAGTTTGTTGGCTTGTTGGCTTGTTGGTTTGTTGGTTTGTTGGTTTGTTGGTTTGTTGGTTTGTTGCTTTGTTAGTTTGTTGGCTTTTTGGTTTGTTGGTTTGTTGGTTTGTTGGCATGTTGGTTTGTTGGCTTGTTGGCTTGTTGGTTTGTTGGCTTGTTGGTTTGTTGGTTTGTTGGCTTGTTGGCTTGTTGGTTAGTTAGTTTGTTGGCTTGTTGGCTTGTTGGTTTGTTGGTTTGTAGGTTTGTTGGTTTGTTGGCTTGTTGGTTTGTTGGTTTGTTGGCTTGTTGATTTGTTGGTTTGTTGGTTTGTTGGCTTGTTGTCTTGTTGCTTTGTTGGTTTGTTGGTTTGTTGGCTTGTTGGTTTGTTGGCTTGTTGGCTTGTTGGTTTGTTAGTTTGTTGGCTTTTTGGTTACTTGGTTTGTTGGTTTGTTGGTTTGTTGGTTTGTTGGCTTGTTGGTTTGTTGGTTTGTTGTTTTGTTGGTTTGTTGGTTTGTTGGCTTGTTGGCTTGTTGGTTTGTTGGTTTGTTGGCTTGTTGGTTTGTTGGTTTGTTGGCTTGTTGGCTTGTTGCTTTGTTCGTTTGATGGTTTGTTGGTTTCTTGGTTTTTTGGTTTGTCGGTGTTTTGGTTTGTTGCTTTGTCGGTTTGTTGGTTTGTTGGCTTGTTGGCTTGTTGGCTTGTTGGTTTGTCGGCTTGTTGGTTTGTTAGTTTGTTGGCTTTTTGGTTACTTGGTTTGTTGGTTTGTTGGCTTGTTGGCTTGTTGGTTTGTTGCTTTGTTCGTTTGATGGTTTGTTGGTTTGTTGGTTACTTGGTTTGTTGGTTTGTTGGCTTGTTGGCTTGTTGGTTTGTTGGTTTGTTGGTTTGTTGGTTTGTTGGTTTGTTGGTTTTTTGGTTTGTTGGTTTATTTGTTTGTTGGTTTGTTGGCTTGTTGGTTTGTTGGTTTGTTGGTTTGTTGGTTTGATGGCTTGTTGGTTTGTTGGTTTGTTGGCTTGTTGGTTTGTTGGTTTGTTGGCTTGTTGGCTTGTTGCTTTGTTGGTTTGTTGGTTTGTTGGATTGTTGGCTTGTTGGTTTGTTAGTTTGTTGGCTTTTTGGTTTGTTGGTTTGTTGGTTTGTTGGCTTGTTGGTTTGTTGGTTTGTTGGTTTGTTGGTTTGTTGGTTTGTTGGTTTGTTGGTTTTTTGGTTTGTTGACTTGTTGGTTTGTTGGCTTGTTGGTTTGTTGGTTTGTTGACTTGTTGGCTTGTTAGTTACTTAGTTTTTTGGTTTGTTGGTTTGTTGGCTTGTTGGTTTGTTGGCTTGTTGCTTTGTTGGTTTGTTGGCTTGTTGGTTTGTTGGCTTGTTGATTTGTTGGCTTGTTGGTTTGTTGGTTTGTTGGTTTGTTGGCTTGTTGATTTGTTGGTTTGTTGGCTTGTTGGCTTGTTGGTTTGTTGGTTTGTTGGTTTGTTGGTTTGTTGGTTTGTTGGCTTGTTGGTTTGTTGGTTTGTTGGCTTTTTGCTTTATTTGTTTGTTGGTTTGTTGGATTGTTCGTTTGTTGGTTTGTTGGTTTCTTAGCTTGTTGGTTTGTTGGTTTGTACGCTTGTTGGCTTGTTGGTTTGTTGGTTTGTTGGCTTGTTGGTTACTTAGTTTGTTGGTTTGTTGGCATGTTGGTTTGTTGGTTTGTTGGTTTGTTGGCTTGATGGTTTGTTGGTTTGTTGGCTTGTTGGCTTTATGGTTTGTTGGTTTGTTTGTTTGTTGGCTTGTTGGTTTGTTGGTTTGTTGGCTTGTTGGTTTGTTAGTTTGTTGGTTTGTTGGTTTTTTGGTTTGTTGGTTTATTTGTTTGTTAGTTTGTTGGCTTGTTGGTTTGTTGGTTTGTTGGTTTGTTGGTTTGTTGGTTTGTTGGTTTGTTGGTTTGTTGGTTTGTTGGTTTGTTGGCTTGTTGGTTTGTTGGTTTGTTGGCTCGTTGGCTTGTTAGTTTGTTGGTTTGTTGGCTTGTTGGCTTGTTGGTTTGTTGGTTTGTTGGTTTGTTGGTTTGTTGGTTTGTTGGTTTGTTGGTTTGTTGGTTTGTCGGCTTGTTGGTTTGTTGGTTTGTTGGCTTGTTGGTTTGTTGGTTTGTTGGTTGGTTGGCTTGTTGGCTTGTTGGTTTGTTGGTTTGTTGGTTTGTTGGCTTGTTGGTTTGTTGGTTTGTTGGCTTGTTGGCTTGTTGCTTTCTTCGTTTGATGGTTTGTTGGTTTGTTGGTTTTTTGGTTTGTTGGCTTGTTGGCTTGTTGGTTTGTTGGCTTGTTGGTTTGTTAGTTTGTTGGCTTTTTGGTTACTTGGTTTGTTGGTTTGTTGGCTTGTTGGCTTGTTGGTTTGTTGCTTTGTTCGTTTGATGGTTTGTCGGTTTGTTGGTTACTTGGTTTGTTGGTTTGTTGGTTTGTTGGCTTGTTGGTTTGTTGGCTTGTCGGTTTGTTGGTTTGTTGGTTTGTTGGCTTGTTGGCTTGTTGGTTTGTTGGTTTGTTGGTTTGTTGGTTTGTTGGTTTGTTGGTTTGTTGGTTTGTTGGTTTATTTGTTTGTTGGTTTGTTGGCTTGTTGGTTTGTTGGTTTGTTGGCTTGTTGGCTTGTTGGTTTGTTGGTTTGTTGGTTTGTTGGTTTGTTGGTTTGTTGGCTTGTTGGTTTGTTGGTTTGTTGGCTTGTTGGTTACTCAGTTTGTTGGTTTGTTGGCATGTTGGTTTGTTGGTTTGTTGGTTTGTTGGCTTGATGGTTTGTTGGTTTGTTGGCTTGTTGGCTTGTTGGTTTGTTGGTTTGTTTGTTTGTTGGCTTGTTGGTTTGTTGGTTTGTTGGCTTGTTGGTTTGTTAGTTTGTTGGTTTGTTGGTTTGTTGGCTTGTTGGCTTGTTGGTTTGTTGGTTTGTTGGTTTGTTGGTTTGTTGGCTTGTTAGTTTGTTGGTTTGTTGGTTTGTTGGTTTTTTGGTTTGTTGGTTTATTTGTTTGTTAGTTTGTTGGCTTGTTGGTTTGTTGGTTTGTTGGTTTGTTGGTTTGTTGGTTTGTTGGTTTGTTGGTTTGTTGGTTTGTTGGTTTGTTGGCTTGTTGGTTTGTTGGTTTGTTGGCTCGTTGGCTTGTTAGTTTGTTGGTTTGTTGGCTTGTTGGCTTGTTGGTTTGTTGGTTTGTTGGTTTGTTGGTTTGTTGGTTTGTTGGTTTGTTGGTTTGTCGGCTTGTTGGTTTGTTGGTTTGTTGGCTTGTTGGTTTGTTGGTTTGTTGGTTGGTTGGCTTGTTGGCTTGTTGGTTTGTTGGTTTGTTGGTTTGTTGGCTTGTTGGTTTGTTGGTTTGTTGGCTTGTTGGCTTGTTGCTTTCTTCGTTTGATGGTTTGTTGGTTTGTTGGTTTTTTGGTTTGTTGGCTTGTTGGCTTGTTGGTTTGTTGGCTTGTTGGTTTGTTAGTTTGTTGGCTTTTTGGTTACTTGGTTTGTTGGTTTGTTGGCTTGTTGGCTTGTTGGTTTGTTGCTTTGTTCGTTTGATGGTTTGTCGGTTTGTTGGTTACTTGGTTTGTTGGTTTGCTGGTTTGTTGGCTTGTTGGTTTGTTGGCTTGTCGGTTTGTTGGTTTGTTGGTTTGTTGGCTTGTTGGCTTGTTGGTTTGTTGGTTTGTTGGTTTGTTGGTTTGTTGGTTTGTTGGTTTGTTGGTTTGTTGATTTGTTGGCTTGTTGGTTTGTTGGTTTGTTGGTTTGTTGGCTTGTTGGTTTGTTGGCTTGTTGGCTTGTTGCTTTGTTCGTTTGATGGTTTGTTGGTTTGTTGGTTTGTTGGCTTGTTGGTTTGTTAGTTTGTTGGTTTGCTGGTTTGTTGGTTTGTTGGTTTATTTGTTTGTTAGTTTGTTGGTTTGTTGGCTTGTTGGCTTGTTGGTTTGTTGGTTTGTTGGTTTGTTGGTTTGTTGGTTTGTTGGTTTGTTGGTTTGTTGGTTTGTTGGTTTGTTGGCTTGTTGGTTTGTTGGTTTGTTGGCTTGTTGGTTACTCAGTTTGTTGGTTTGTTGGCATGTTGGTTTGTTGATTTGTTGGTTTGTTGGCTTGTTGGTTTGTTGGTTTGTTGGCTTGTTGGGTTGTTGGTTTGTTGGTTTGTTGGTTTGTTGGCTTGTTGGTTTGTTGGTTTGTTGGTTTGTTAGTTTGTTGGTTTGTTGGTTTGTTGGTTTGTTGGTTTGTTGGTTTATTTGTTTGTTGGTTTGTTGGCTTGTTGATTTGTTGATTTGTTAGTTTGTTGGCTTGTTGGTTTGTTGGTTTGTTGCTTTGTTGGCTTGTTGGTTTGTTGGTTTGTTAGCTTGTTGGCTTGTTGGTTTGTTGGTTTGTTGGTTTGTTGGTTTGTTGGTTTGTTCTTTTGTTGGTTTGTTCGTTAATTGGCTTGTTGGTTTGTTGGTTTGTTGGCTTGTTGGCTTGTTGGTTAGTTGGTTTGTTGGCTTGTTGGCTCGTTGGTTTGTTGGTTTGTTGGTTTGTTGGCTTGTTGCTTTGTTCGTTTGATGGTTTGTTGGTTTGTTGGTTTTTTGGTTTGTCTGTGTTTTGGTTTGTTGCTTTGTTGGTTTGTTGGTTTGTTGGCTTGTTGGCTTGTTTGCTTGTTGGTTTGTTGGCTTGTTGGTTTGTTAGTTTGTTGGCTTTTTGGTTACTTGGTTTGTTGGTTTGTTGGCTTGTTGGCTTGTTGGTTTGTTGCGTTGTTCGTTTGATGGTTTGTTGGTTTGTTGGTTTGTTCGCTTGTTGGTTTGTTGGTTTGTTGGCTTGTTGGCTTGTTGGTTTGTTGGTTTGTTGGCTTGTTGGCTCGTTGGTTTGTTGGTTTGTTGGTTTGTTGGTTTGTTGGCTTGTTGGTTTGTTGGTTTGTTGGCTTGTTGGTTTGTTGGTTTGTTGGTTTGTTGGCTTGTTGGCTTGTTGGTTTGTTGGTTTATTGGTTTGTTGGTTTGTTGGCTTGTTGGTTTGTTGGTTTGTTGGTTTGTTGGCTTGTTGGCTTGTTGGTTTGTTGGTTTGTTGGCTTGTTGGTATGTTGGTTTGTTGGCTTGTTGGTTTGTTGGTTTGTTGGCTTGTTGGCTTGTTGCTTTGTTCGTTTGATGGTTTGTTGGTTTGTTGATTTGTTGGCTTGTTGGTTTGTTAGTTTGTTGGTTTGTTGGTTTGTTGGTTTGTTGGTATATTTGTTTGTTGGTGTGTTGGCATGTTGGTTTGTTGGTTTGTTGGCTTGTTGGCTTGTTGGTTTGTTGGTTTGTTGGTTTGTTAGTTTGTTGGTTTGTTGGTTTGTTGTTTGTTGGTTTGATGGCTTGTTGGTTTGTTGGTTTGTTGGCTTGTTGGTTACTTAGTTTGTTGGTTTGTTGGCATGTTGGCTTGTTGGTTTGTTGGTTTGTTGGCTTGTTGGTTTGTTGGTGTGTTGGCTTGTTGGCTTGTTGGTTTGTTGGTTTGTTGGTTTGTTGGCTTGTTGGTTTTGTTGGTTTGTTGGCTTGTTGGTTTGTTAGTTTGTTGGTTTGTTGGTTTGTTGGTTTGTTGGTTTGTTGGTTTGTTGGTTTATTTGTTTGTTGGTTTGTTGGCTTGTTGATTTGTTGGTTTGTTGGTTTGTTGGCTTGTTGGCTTGTTGGTTTGTTGGTTTGTTGGCTTGTTGGTTTGTTGATTTGTTGGCTTGTTGGCTTGTTGGTTTGTTGGTTTGTTGGTTTGTTGGTTTGTTGGTTTGTTGGTTTGTTCGTTTGTTGGTTTGTTGGTTAATTGGCTTGTTGGTTTGTTGGTTTGTTGGCTTGTTGGCTTGTTGGTTAGTTGGTTTGTTGGCTTGTTGGCTTGTTGGTTTGTTGGTTTGTTGGTTTGTTGGTTTGTTGGTTTGTTTGTTTGTTGGTTTTTTGGCTTGTTGGTTTGTTGGTTGGTTGGCTTGTTGGCTTGTTGCTTTGTTGGTTTGTTGGTTTGTTGGTTTGTTGATTTGTTGGCTTGTTGGCTTGTTGGTTTGTTAGTTTGTTGGCTTTTTGGTTACTTGGTTTGTTGGTTTGTTGGTTTGTTGGTTTGTTGGCTTGTTGGTTTGTTGGTTTGTTGGTTTGTTGGTTTGTTGGCTTGTTGGCTTGTTGGCTTGTTGGTTTGTTGGTTTGTTGGTTTATTTGTTTGTTGGTTTGTTGGCTTGTTGGTTTGTTGGTTTGTTGGTTTCTTGGCTTGTTGGTTTGTTGGCTTGTTGGTTTATTTGTTTGTTGGTTTGTTGGCTTGTTGGGTTGTTGGTTTGTTGGTTTGTTGGCTTGTTGGTTTGTTGGCTTGTTGGCTTGTTGTTTTGTTGGTTTGTTGGTTTGTTGGCTTGTTGGCTTTTTGGTTTGTTAGTTTGTTGGCTTTTTGGTTAATTGGTTTGTTGGTTTGTTGGTTTGTTGGTTTGTTGGTTTGTTGGTTTGTTTGCTGGTTGGTTTGTTGGTTAATTGGTTTGTTGGTTTGTTAATTTGTTGGTTTGTTGGTTTATTTGTTTGTTGGTTTGTTGGCTTGTTGGTTTATTTGTTTGTTGGTTTGTTGGTTTGTTGGTTCGTTGGCTTGTTGGTTTGTTGGCTTGTTGGCTTGTTGGTTTGTTGGTTTGTTGGTTTGTTGGTTGTTGGTTTGTTGGTTTGTTGGTTTTTTGGTTTGTTGGTTTATTTGTTTGTTGGTTTGTTGGCTTGTTGGTTTGTTGGTTTGTTGATTTGTTGGTTTGTTGGCTTGTTGGTTTGTTGGTTTTTTGGTTTGTTGGTTTATTTGTTTGTTGGTTTGTTGGCTTGTTGGTTTGTTGGTTTGTTGATTTGTTGGTTTGTTGGCTTGTTGGTTTGTTGGTTTGTTGGTTTGTTGGTTTATTTGTTTGTTGGTTTGTTGGCTTGTTGATTTGTTGGTTTGTTAGTTTGTTGGCTTGTTGGCTTGTTGGCTTGTTGGCTTGTTGGTTTGTTGGTTTGTTGGTTTGTTGGTTTGTTGGTTTGTTCTTTTGTTGGTTTGTTGGTTTATTGGCTTGTTGGTTTGTTGGTTTGTTGGTTTGTTGGCTTGTTGGTTACTTAGTTTGTTGGTTTGTTGGCATGTTGGCTTGTTGGTTTGTTGGTTTGTTGGCTTGTTGGTTTGTTGGTGTGTTGGTTTGTTGGTTTGTTGGTTTATTTGTTTGTTGGTTTGTTGGCTTGTTGATTTGTTGGTTTGTTAGTTTGTTGGCTTGTTGGCTTGTTGGTTTGTTGGTTTGTTGGCTTGTTGGGTTGTTGGTTTGTTGGCTTGTTGGCTTGTTGGTTTGTTGGTTTGTTGGTTTGTTGGTTTGTTGGTTTGTTCTTTTGTTGGTTTGTTGGTTTATTGGCTTGTTGGTTTGTTGGTTTGTTGGCTTGTTGGCTTGTTGGTTAGTTGGTTTGTTGGCTTGTTGGCTTGTTGGTTTGTTGGTTTGTTGGTTTGTTGGCTTGTTGCTTTGTTCGTTTGATGGTTTGTTGATTTCTTGGTTTTTTGGTTTGTCTGTGTTTTGGTTTGTTGCTTTGTTGGTTTCTTGGTTTGTTGGCTTGTTGGCTTGTTGGCTTGTTGGTTTGTTGGCTTGTTGGTTTGTTAGTTTGTTGGCTTTTTGGTTACTTGGTTTGTTGGTTTGTTGGCTTGTTGGCTTGTTGGTTTGTTGCTTTGTTCGTTTGATGGTTTGTTGGTTTGTTGGTTTGTTGGCTTGTTGGTTTGTTGGTTTGTTGGCTTGTTGGCTTGTTGGTTTGTTGGTTTGTTGGCTTGTTGGCTCGTTGGTTTGTTGGTTTGTTGGTTTGTTGGTTTGTTGGCTTGTTGGTTTGTTGGTTTGTTGGCTTGTTGGTTTGTTGGTTTGTTGGTTTGTTTTCTTGTTGGCTTGTTGGTTTGTTGGTTTGTTGGTTTGTTGGTTTGTTGGCTTGTTGGTTTGTTGGTTTGTTGGTTTGTTGGCTTGTTGGCTTGTTGGTTTGTTGGTTTGTTGGTTTGTTGGTTTGTTGGTTTGTTGGCTTGTTGGCTTGTTGCTTTGTTCGTTTGATGGTTTGTTGGTTTGTTGATTTGTTGGCTTGTTGGTTTGTTAGTTTGTTGGTTTGTTGGTTTGTTGGTTTGTTGGTATATTTGTTTGTTGGTGTGTTGGCATGTTGGTTTGTTGGTTTGTTGGCTTGTTGGCTTGTTGGTTTGTTGGTTTGTTGGTTTATTAGTTTGTTGGTTTGTTGGTTTGTTGTTTGTTGGTTTGATGGCTTGTTAGTTTGTTGGTTTGTTGGCTTGTTGGTTACTTAGTTTGTTGGTTTGTTGGCATGTTGGCTTGTTGGTTTGTTGGTTTGTTGGCTTGTTGGTTTGTTGGTGTGTTGGCTTGTTGGCTTGTTGGTTTGTTGGTTTGTTGGTTTGTTGGCTTGTTGGTTTTGTTGGTTTGTTGGCTTGTTGGTTTGTTAGTTTGTTGGTTTGTTGGTTTGTTGGTTTGTTGGTTTGTTGGTTTGTTGGTTTGTTGGTTTGTTGGTTTATTTGTTTGTTGGTTTGTTGGCTTGTTGATTTGTTGGTTTGTTGGTATGTTGGCTTGTTGGCTTGTTGGTTTGTTGGTTTGTTGGCTTGTTGGTTTGTTGATTTGTTGGCTTGTTGGCTTGTTGGTTTGTTGGTTTGTTGGTTTGTTGGTTTGTTGGTTTGTTGGTTTGTTCGTTTGTTGGTTTGTTGGTTAATTGGATTGTTGGTTTGTTGGTTTATTGGCTTGTTGGCTTGTTGGTTAGTTGGTTTGTTGGCTTGTTGGGTTGTTGGTTTGTTGGTTTGTTGGTTTGTTGGTTTGTTGGTTTGTTGGTTTGTTGGTTTGTTGGTTTGTTGGTTTGTTGGTTTTTTGGCTTGTTGGTTTGTTGGTTTGTTGGCTTGTTGGCTTGTTGCTTTGTTGGTTTGTTGGTTTGTTAGTTTGTTGATTTGTTGGCTTGTTGGCTTGTTGATTTGTTAGTTTGTTGGCTTTTTGGTTACTTGGTTTGTTGGTTTGTTGGTTTGTTGGTTTGTTGGCTTGTTGGTTTGTTGGTTTGTTGGTTTGTTGGTTTGTTGGCTTGTTGGCTTGTTGGCTTGTTGGTTTGTTGGTTTGTTGGTTTATTTGTTTGTTGGTTTGTTGGCTTGTTGGTTTGTTGGTTTGTTGGTTTCTTGGCTTGTTGGTTTGTTGGCTTGTTGATTTATTTGTTTGTTGGTTTGTTGGCTTGTTGGTTTGTTGGTTTGTTGGCTTGTTGGTTTGTTGGCTTGTTGGCTTGTTGTTTTGTTGGTTTGTTGGTTTGTTGGCTTGTTGGCTTTTTGGTTTGTTAGTTTGTTGGCTTTTTGGTTAATTGGTTTGTTGGTTTGTTGGTTTGTTGGTTTGTTGGTTTGTTGGTTTGTTTGCTGGTTGGTTTGTTGGTTAATTGGTTTGCTGGTTTGTTAATTTGTTGGTTTGTTGGTTTATTTGTTTGTTGGTTTGTTGGTTTGTTGGTTTATTTGTTTGTTGGTTTGTTGGTTTGTTGGTTTGTTGGCTTGTTGGTTTGTTGGCTTGTTGGCTTGTTGGTTTGTTGGTTTGTTGGTTTGTTGGTTGTTGGTTTGTTGGTTTGTTGGTTTTTTGTTTTGTTGGTTTATTTGTTTGTTGGTTTGTTGGCTTGTTGGTTTGTTGGTTTGTTGATTTGTTGGTTTGTTGGCTTGTTGGTTTGTTGGTTTGTTAGTTTGTTGGCTTGTTGGCTTGTTGGTTTGTTGGTTTGTTGGTTTATTTGTTTGTTGGTTTGTTGGCTTGTTGGTTTGTTGGTTTGTTAGCTTGTTGGCTTGTTGGTTTGTTGGTTTGTTGGTTTGTTAGTTTATTTGTTTGTTGGTTTGTTGGCTTGTTGGCTTGTTGGCTTGTTGGCTTGTTGGTTTGTTGGCTTGTTGGTTTGTTAGTTTGTTGGCTTTTTTCTTACTTGGTTTGTTGGTTTGTTTGCTTATTGGCTTGTTGGTTTGTTGCTTTGTTCGTTTGATGGTTTGTTGGTTTGTTGGTTTGTTGGCTTGTTGGTTTGTTGGTTTGTTGGCTTGTTGGCTTGTTGGTTTATTGGTTTGTTGGCTTGTTGGCTTGTTGGTTTGTTGGTTTGTTGGTTTGTTGGTTTGTTGGCTTGTTGGTTTGTTGGTTTGTTGGCTTGTTGGTTTGTTGGTTTGTTGGTTTGTTGGCTTGTTGGCTTGTTGGTTTGTTGATTTGTTGGTTTGTTGGTTTGTTGGCTTGTTGGTTTGTTGGTTTGTTGGTTTGTTGGCTTGTTGGCTTGTTGGTTTGTTGGTTTGTTGGCTTGTTGGTTTGTTGGTTTGTTGGTTTGTTGGCTTGTTGCTTTGTTAGTTTGTTGGTTTGTTGGTTTGTTGATTTGTTGGCTTGTTGGTTTGTTAGATTGTTGGTTTGTTGGTTTGTTGGTTTGTTGTTATATTTGTTTGTTGGTGTGTTGGCATGTTGGTTTGTTGTTTGTTGGCTTGTTGGCTTGTTGGTTTGTTGGTTTGTTGGTTTGTTAGTTTGTTGGTTTGTTGGTTTGTTGTTTGTTGGTTTGTTGGCTTGTTGGTTTGTTGGTTTGTTGGCTTGTTGGTTACTTAGTTTGTTGGTTTGTTGGTTTGTTGGTTTGTTAGTTTGTTGGCTTTTTGCTTACTTGGTTTGTTGGTTTGTTGGCTTGTTGGCTTGTTGGTTTGTTGGTTTGTTGGTTTGTTGGCTTGTTGGTTTGTTGGTTTGTTGGCTTGTTGGCTTGTTGGCTTGTTGGTTTGTTAGTTTGTTGGCTTTTTGCTTACTTGGTTTGTTGGTTTGTTGGCTTGTTGGCTTGTTGGTTTGTTGGTTTGTTGGTTTGTTGGCTTGTTGGTTTGTTGGTTTGTTGGCTTGTTGGCTTGTTGGTTTGTTGGTTTGTTGGTTTGTTGGCTTGTTGGTTTGTTGGTTTGTTGGCTTGTTGGTTTGTTAGTTTGTTGGTTTGTTGGTTTGTTGGTTTGTTGGTTTTTTGGTTTGTTGGTTTGTTGGTTTATTTGTTTGTTGGTTTGTTGGCTTGTTGATTTGTTGGTTTGTTGGTTTGTTGGCTTGTTGGCTTGTTGGTTTGTTGGTTTGTTGGCTTGTTGGTTTGTTGATTTGTTGGCTTGTTGGCTTGTTGGTTTGTTGGTTTGTTGGTTTGTTTGGTTTGTTGGTTTGTTGGTTTGTTGGTTAATTGGCTTGTTGGTTTGTTGGTTTGTTGGCTTGTTGGCTTGTTGGTTAGTTGGTTTGTTGGCTTGTTGGCTTGTTGGTTTGTTGGTTTGTTGGTTTGTTGGTTTGTTGGTTTGTTGGTTTGTTGGTTTTTTGGCTTGTTAGTTTGTTGGTTTGTTGGCTTGTTGGCTTGTTGCTTTGTTGGTTTGTTGGTTTGTTGGCTTGTTGATTTTTTGGTTTGTTGGCTTGTTGGTTTGTTAGTTTGTTGGGTTTTTGGTTACTTGGTTTGTTGGTTTGTTGGTTTGTTGGCTTGTTGGTTTGTTGGTTTGTTGGTTGGTTGGCTTGTTGGCTTGTTGGCTTGTTGGTTTGTTGGTTTGTTGGTTTGTTGGTTTATTTGTTTGTTGGTTTGTTGGCTTGTTGGTTTGTTGGTTTGTTGGTTTCTTGGCTTGTTGGTTTGTTGGCTTGTTGGTTTATTTGTTTGGTGGTTTGTTGGCTTGTTGGGTTGTTGGTTTGTTGGTTTGTTGGCTTGTTGGTTTGTTGGCTTGTTGGCTTGTTGCTTTGTTGGTTTGTTGGTTTGTTGGTTTGTTGGCTTGTTGGCTTTTTGGTTTGTTAGTTTGTTGGCTTTTTGGTTACTTGGTTTGTTGGTTTGTTGGTTTGTTGGTTTGTTGGTTTGTTGGTTTGTTTGCTGGTTGGTTTGATGGTTAATTGGTTTGTTGGTTTGTTAATTTGTTGGTTTGTTGGTTTATTTGTTTGTTGGTTTGTTGGTTTGTTGGTTTATTTGTTTGTTGGTTTGTTTGTTTGTTGGTTTGTTGGCTTGTTGGTTTGTTGGCTTGTTGGCTTGTTGCTTTGTTGGTTTGTTGGTTTGTTGGTTGTTGGTTTGTTGGTTTTTTGGTTTGTTGGTTTATTTGTTTGTTGGTTTGTTGGCTTGTTGGTTTGTTGGTTTGTTGGCTTGTTGGCTTGTAGGTTTGTTGGTTTGTTGGTTTGTTAGTTTATTTGTTTGTTGGTTTGTTGGCTTGTTGGCTTGTTGGCTTGTTTGTTTGTTGGCTTGTTGGTTTGTTAGTTTGGTGGCTTTTTGGTTACTTGGTATGTTGGTTTGTTGGTTTGTTGGTTTTTTGGTTTGTTGGTTTGTTGGCTTGTTGGTTTGTTGGTTTGTTGGTTTGTTGGCTTGTTGGCTTGTTGGTTTGTTGGATTGTTGGTTTGTTGGCTTGTTGGCTTGTTGGTTTGTTGGCTTGTTGGTTTGTTGGTTTTTTGGTTTGTTGGTTTCTTTGTTTGTTGGTTTGTTGGTTTGTTGGTTTGTTGGTTTGTTGGTTTTTTGGTTTGTTGGTTTGTTGGTTTGTTGGCTTGTTGGTTACTTGGTTTGTTGGCTTGTTGGTTTGTTGGTTTGTTGGTTTGTTGGTTTATTTGTTTGTTGGTTTGTTGGCTTGTTGGTTTGTTGGTTTGTTGGTTTCTTGGCTTGTTGGTTTGTTGGCTTGTTGGTTTATTTGTTTGTTGGTTTGTTGGCTTGTTGTGTTGTTGGTTTGTTGGTTTGTTTGCTTGTTGGTTTGTTGGCTTGTTGGCTTTTTTGCTTGTTGGCTTGTTGGTTTGTTGGTTTGTTGGTTTGTTGGTTTGTTGGTTTGTTGGTTTGTTGGTTTGTTGGTTTTTTGGCTTGTTAGTTTGTTGGCTTGTTGGCTTGTTGCTTTGTTGGTTTGTTGGTTTGTTGGCTTGTTGATTTGTTGGCTTGTTGGCTTGTTGGTTTGTTAGTTTGTTGGGTTTTTGGTTACTTGGTTTGTTGGTTTGTTGGTTTGTTGGCTTGTTGGTTTGTTGGTTTATTGGTTGGTTGGTTTGTTGGTTTGTTGGTTTGTTGGTTTGTTGGTTTGTTGGTTTGTTGGTTTGTTGGTTTGTTGAATTGTTGGTTTGTTGGCTTGTTGGTTACTTGGTTTGTTGGCTTGTTGGTTTGTTGGTTTGTTTGTTTGTTGGTTTATTTGTTTGTTGGTTTGTTGGCTTGTTGGTTTGTTGGTTTGTTGGTTTCTTGGCTTGTTGGTTTGTTGGCTTGTTGGTTTATTTGTTTGTTGGTTTGTTGGCTTGTTGTGTTGTTGGTTTGTTGGTTTGTTGGCTTGTTGGCTTGTTGGTTAGTTGGTTTGTTGGCTTGTTGGCTTGTTGGTTTGTTCGTTTGTTGGTTTGTTGGTTTGTTGGTTTGTTGGTTTGTTGGTTTGTTGGTTTTTTGGCTTGTTAGTTTGTTGGTTTGTTGGCTTGTTGGCTTGTTGCTTTGTTGGTTTGTTGGTTTGTTGTCTTGTTGATTTGTTGGCTTGTTGGCTTGTTGGTTTGTTAGTTTGTTGGGTTTTTGGTTACTTGGTTTGTTGGTTTGTTGGTTTGTTGGCTTGTTGGTTTGTTGGTTTGTTGGTTGGTTGGTTTGTTGGCTTGTTGGCTTGTTGGTTTGTTGGTTTGTTGGTTTGTTGGTTTATTTGTTTGTTGGTTTGTTGGCTTGTTGGTTTGTTGGTTTGTTGGTTTCTTGGCTTGTTGGTTTGTTGGCTTGTTGGTTTATTTGTTTGGTGGTTTGTTGGCTTGTTGGGTTGTTGGTTTGTTGGTTTGTTGGCTTGTTGGTTTGTTGGCTTGTTGGCTTGTTGCTTTGTTGGTTTGTTGGTTTGTTGGTTTGTTGGCTTGTTGGCTTTTTGGTTTGTTAGTTTGTTGGCTTTTTGGTTACTTGGTTTGTTGGTTTGTTGGTTTGTTGGTTTGTTGGTTTGTTGGTTTGTTTGCTGGTTGGTTTGATGGTTAATTGGTTTGCTGGTTTGTTAATTTTGTTGGTTTGTTGGTTTATTTGTTTGTTGGTTTGTTGGTTTGTTGGTTTATTTGTTTGTTGGTTTGTTGGTTTGTTGGTTTGTTGGCTTGTTGGTTTGTTGGCTTGTTTGCTTGTTGCGTTGTTGGTTTGTTGGTTTGTTGGTTGTTGGTTTGTTGGTTTGTTGGCTTGTTGGTTTGTTAGTTTGTTGGCTTTTTGGTTACTTGGTTTGTTGGTTTGTCAGCTTGTTGGCTTGTTGGTTTGTTGCTTCGTTCGTTTAATGGTTGTTGGTTTGTTGGTTACTTGGTTTGTTGGTTTGTTGGTTTGTTGGTTTGTTGGCTTGTTGGTTTGTTGGCTTGTTGGTTTGTTGGTTTGTTGGTTTGTTGGCTTGTTGGCTTGTTGGTTTATTGGGTTGATGGTTTGTTGGTTTGTTGGTTTTTTGGTTTTTTGGTTTGTTGGTTTGTTGGTTTGTTGGCTTGTTGCTTTGTTGGTTTGTTGGCTTGTTGGTTACTTAGTTTGTTGGTTTGTTGGTTTGTTGGCTTTTTGGTTTGTTGGCCTTTTGCTTTGTTGGTGTGTTGGTTTTTTGGCTTGTTCGTTTGTTGGTTTCTTGGTTTCTTGGCTTGTTGGTTTGTTGGTTTGTTGGTTTGTTGGCTTGTTGGTTTGTTGGCTTGTTGGTTTGTTGGTTTTTTGGTTTGTTGGTTTATTTGTTTGTTGGTTTGTTGGTTTGTTGGTTTGTTGGTTTGTTGGTTTTTTGGTTTGTTGGTTTGCTGGTTTGTTGGCTTGTTGGTTACTTGGTTTGTTGGCTTGTTGGTTTGTTGGTTTGTTGGTTTGTTGGTTTATTTGTTTGTTGGTTTGTTGGCTTGTTGGTTTGTTGGTTTGTTGGTTTCTTGGCTTGTTGGTTTGTTGGCTTGTTGGTTTATTTGTTTGTTGGTTTGTTGGCTTGTTGGGTTGTTGGTTTGTTGGTTTGTTGGCTTATTGGTTTGTTGGCTTGTTGGCTTTTTGGTTTGTTGGTTTGTTGGTTTGTTGGTTTGTTGGTTTGTTGGTTTGTTGGTTTGTTGGTTTGTTGGTTTGTTGGCTTGTTGGTTTGTTGGCTTGTTGGTTTGTTAGTTTGTTGGCTTTTTGGTTACTTGGTTTGTTGGTTTGTCAGCTTGTTGGCTTGTTGGTTTGTTGCTTCGTTCGTTTGATGGTTTGTTGGTTTGTTGGTTTGTTGGCTTGTTGGTTTGTTGGCTTGTTGGTTTGTTGGTTTGTTGGTTTATTGGCTTGTTGGCTTGTTGGTTTATTGGTTTGTTGGTTTGTTGGTTTGTTTTTTTTTTGGTTTTTTGGTTTGTTGGTTTGTTGGTTTGTTGGCTTGTTGGCTAGTTGGTTTGTTGGTTTGTTGGCTTGTTGGCTTGTTGGTTACTTAGTTTGTTGGTTTGTTGGTTTGTTGGCTTGTTGGTTTCTTGGCTTTTTGCTTTGTTGGTTTGTTGGTTTGTTGGCTTGTTGGTTTGTTGGCTTGTTGGTTTGTTGGCTTGTTGGTTTGTTGGTTTGTTGGTTTGTTGGCTTGTTGGTTTGTTGGTTTGTGGGCTTGTAGACTTGTTGGTTTGTTGGTTTGTTGGTTTGTTGGTTTGTTGGTTTGTTGGTTTGTTGGCTTGTTGGTTTGATGGTTTGTTGGTTTGTTGGCTTGTTGGTTTGTTGGTTTGTTGGTTTGTTGGTTTGTTAACTTGTGGGTTTGTTGGTTTGTTGGTTTGTTGGCTTGTTGGTTTGTTGGTTTGTTGGCTTGTTGGCTTGTTGCTTTGTTGGTTTCTTGGCTTGTTTGCTTGTTGGCTTGTTGAATTGTTAGTTTGTTGGCTTTTTGGTTACTTGGTTTGTTGGTTTGTTGGCTTGTTGGTTTGTTGGCTTGTTGGTTTGTTGGTTTGTTGGTTTGTTGGCTTGTTGGCTTGTTGGTTTGTTGGTTTGTTGGTTTGCTGGTTTGTTGGTTTGTTGGTTTGTTGGTTTGTTGGTTTGTTGGTTTATTTAATTGTTGGCTTGTTAGCTTGTTGGTTTGTTGGCTTGTTGGCTTGTTGGCTTGTTGGTTTGTTGGTTTGTTGGCTTGTTGGCTTGTTGGTTTGTTGGTTTGTTGGTTTGTTGGTTTGTTGGTTTGTTGGTTTTTTGGTTTGTTGGTTTGTTGGTTTGTTGGCTTGTTGGTTTGTTGGTTTGTTGGCTTGTTGGCTTGTTGGTTTGTTGATTTGTTGCCTTGTTGGCTTATTGGTTTGTTGGTTTGTTGGCTTGTTGGTTTGTTGGCTTGTTGGTTTGTTGGTTTTTTGGTTTGTTGGTTTATTTGTTTGTTGGTTTGTTGGTTTGTTGGTTTGTTGGTTTGTTGGTTTGTTGGTTTTTTGGTTTGTTGGTTTGTTGGTTTGTTGGCTTGTTGGTTACTTGGTTTGTTGGCTTGTTGGTTTGTTGGTTTGTTGGTTTGTTGGTTTGTTGGTTTATTTGTTTGTTGGTTTGTTGGCTTGTTGGTTTGTTGGTTTGTTGGTTTCTTGGCTTGTTGGTTTGTTGGCTTGTTGGTTTATTTGTTTGTTGGTTTGTTGGCTTGTTGGGTTGTTGGTTTGTTGGTTTGTTGGTTTGTTGGCTTGTTGGTTTGTTGACTTGTTGGCTTTTTGGTTTGTTGGTTTGTTGGTTTGTTGGTTTGTTGGTTTGTTGGTTTGTTGGCTTGTTGATTTGTTGGCTTGTTGGTTTGTTAGTTTGTTGGCTTTTTGGTTACTTGGTTTGTTGGTTTGTCAGCTTGTTGGCTTGTTCGTTTGTTGCTTCGTTCGTTTGCTGCTTCGTTCGTTTGATGGTTTGTTGGTTTGTTGGTTACTTGGTTTGCTGGTTTGTTGGTTTGTTGGCGTGTTGGTTTGTCGGCTTGTTGGTTTGTTGGTTTGTTGGTTTATTGGCTTGTTGGTTTATTGGTTTGTTGGTTTGTTGGTTTGTTGGCTTGTTGGTTTGTTGGTTTGTTGGCTTGTCGGTTTGTTGGTTTGTTGGCTTGTTGGCTTGTTGCTTTGTTGGTTTGTTGGTTTGTTGGTTTGTTGGCTTGTTGGTTTGTTGGTTTGTTGGCTTGTTGGTTTGTTGGTTTGTTGGCTTGTTGGCTTGTTGCTTTGTTGGTTTGTTGGTTTGTTTGCTTGTTGGCTTGTTGAATTGTTAGTTTGTTGGCTTTTCGGTTACTTGGTTTGTTGGTTTGTTGGTTTGTTGACTTGTTGGTTTGTTGGCTTGTTGGTTTGTTGGTTTGTTGGTTTGTTAGTTTATTTGTTTGTTGGTTTGTTGGCTTGTTGGCTTGTTGGCTTGTTGGCTTGTTGGTTTGTTGGCTTGTTGGTTTGTTGGTTTGTTGGTTTGTTGGCTTGTTGGCTTGTTGGTTTGTTGGTTTGTTGGTTTATTTGTTTGTTGGTTTGTTGGCTTGTTGGTTTGTTGGTTTGTTGGCTTGTTGGCTTGTTGGTTTGTTGGTTTGTTGGTTTGTTAGTTTATTTGTTTGTTGGTTTGTTGGCTTGTTGGCTTGTTGGCTTGTTGGTTTGTTGGCTTGTTGGTTTGTTAGTTTGGTGGCTTTTTGGTTACTTGGTTTGTTGGTTTGTTGGTTTGTTGGTTTTTTGGTTTGTCGGTTTATTGGCTTGTTGGTTTGTTGGTTTGTTGGTTGGTTGGCTTGTTGGCTTGTTGGTTTGTTGGTTTGTTGGTTTGTTGGTTTGTTGGCTTGTTGGTTTGTTGGTTTGTTGGTTTGTTGGTTTTTTGGTTTGTTGGTTTATTTGTTTGTTGGTTTGTTGGTTTGTTGGTTTGTTGGTTTGTTGGTTTGTTGGTTTCTTGGTTTTTTGGTTTGTTGGTTTGTTGGTTTGTTGGCTTGTTGGTTACTTGGTTTGTTGGCTTGTTGGTTTGTTGGTTTGTTGGTTTGTTGATTTATTTGTTTGTTGGTTTGTTGGCTTGTTGGTTTGTTGGTTTGTTGGTTTCTTGGCTTGTTGGTTTGTTGGCTTGTTGGTTTATTTGTTTGTTGGTTTGTTGGCTTGTTGGGTTGTTGGTTTGTTGGTTTGTTGGCTTGTTGGTTTGTTGGCTTGTTGGCTTTTTGGTTTGTTGGTTTGTTGGTTTGTTGGTTTGTTGGTTTGTTGGTTTGTTGGCTTGTTGGTTTGTTGGCTTGTTGGTTTGTTAGTTTGTTGGCTTTTTGGTTACTTGGTTTGTTGGTTTGTCAGCTTGTTGGCTTGTTGGTTTGTTGCTTCGTTCGTTTGATAGTTTGTTGGTTTGTTGGTTACTTGGTTTGTTGGTTTGTTGGTTTGTTGGTTTGTTGGCTTGTTGGTTTGTTGGCTTGTTGGTTTGTTGGTTTGTTGGTTTGTTGGCTTGTTGGCTTGTTGGTTTATTGGTTTGTTGGTTTGTTGGTTTGTTTTTTTTTTGGTTTTTTGGTTTGTTGGTTTGTTGGTTTGTTGGCTTGTTGGCTTGTTGGTTTGTTGGTTTGTTGGCTTGTTGGCTTGTTGGTTACTTAGTTTGTTGGTTTGTTGGTTTGTTGGCTTGTTGGTTTGTTGGCTTTTTGCTTTGTTGGTTTGTTGGTTTGTTGGCTTATTGGTTTGTTGGCTTGTTGGTTTGTTGGTTTGTTGGTTTGTTGGCTTGTTGGCTTGTTGGTTTGTTGGTTTGTTGGCTTGTTGGCTTGTTGGTTACTTAGTTTGTTGGTTTGTTGGTTTGTTGGCTTGTTGGTTTGTTGGCTTTTTGCTTTGTTGGTTTGTTGGTTTGTTGGCTTGTTGGTTTGTTGGCTTGTTGGTTTGTTGGCTTGTTGGTTTGTTGGTTTGTTGGTTTGTTGGCTTGTTGGTTTGTTGGTTTGTTGGCTTGTAGACTTGTTGGTTTGTTGGTTTGTTGGTTTGTTGGTTTGTTATCTTGTTGGTTTGTTGGTTTGTTGGCTTGTTGGTTTGTTGGTTTGTTGGTTTGTTGGCTTGTTGGTTTGTTGGTTTGTTGGTTTGTTGGCTTATTGGTTTGTTGGTTTGTTGGCTTGTTGGCTTGTTGCTTTGTTGGTTTGTTGGCTTGTTTGCTTGTTGGCTTGTTGAATTGTTAGTTTGTTGGCTTTTTGGTTACTTGGTTTGTTGGTTTGTTGGTGTGTTGGCTTGTTGGTTTGTTGGCTTGTTGGTTTGTTGGTTTGTTGGTTTGTTGGCTTGTTGGCTTGTTGGCTTGTTGGTTTGTTGGTTTACTGGTTTGTTGGTTTGTTGGTTTGTTGGTTTGTTGGTTTATTTAATTGTTGGCTTGTTGGCTTGTTGATTTGTTGGCTTGTTTGCTTGTTGGTTTGTTGGTTTGTTGGCTTGTTGGCTTGTTGGTTTGTTGGTTTGTTGGTTTGTTGGTTTGTTGGTTTGTTCGTTTTTTGGTTTGTTGGTTTGTTGGTTTGTTGGCTTGTTGGTTTGTTGGTTTGTTGGCTTGTTGGCTTGTTGGTTTGTTGATTTCTTGCCTTGTTGGCTTGTTGGTTTGTTGGTTTGTTGGCTTGTTGGTTTTTTGGCTTGTTGGTTTGTTGGTTTTTTGGTTTGTTGGCTTATTTGTTTGTTGGTTTGTTGGTTTGTTGGTTTGTTGGTTTGTTGGTTTTTTGGTTTGTTGGTTTGTTGGTTTGTTGGCTTGTTGGTTACTTGGTTTGTTGGCTTGTTGGTTTGTTGGTTTGTTGGTTTGTTGGTTTATTTGTTTGTTGGTTTGTTGGCTTGTTGGTTTGTTGGTTTGTTGGTTTCTTGGCTTGTTGGTTTGTTGGCTTGTTGGTTTATTTGTTTGTTGGTTTGTTGGCTTGTTGGGTTGTTGGTTTGTTGGTTTGTTGGTTTGTTGGCTTGTTGGTTTGTTGGCTTGTTGGCTTTTTGGTTTGTTGGTTTGTTGGTTTGTTGGTTTGTTGGTTTGTTGGTTTGTTGGTTTGTTGGCTTGTTGGTTTGTTGGCTTGTTGGTTTGTTAGTTTGTTGGCTTTTTGGTTACTTGGTTTGTTGGTTTGTCAGCTTGTTGGCTTGTTCGTTTGTTGCTTCGTTCGTTTGTTGCTTCGTTCGTTTGATGGTTTGTTGGTTTGTTGGTGACTTGGTTTGTTGGTTTGTTGGTTTGTTGGCTTGTTGGTTTGTTGGCTTGTTGGTTTGTTGGTTTGTTGGTTTATTGGCTTGTTGGCTTGTTGGTTTATTGGTTTGTTGGTTTGTTGGTTTGTTGGTTTTTTGGTTTTTTGGTTTGTTGGTTTGTTGGTTTGTTGGCTTGTTGGTTTGTTGGTTTGTTGGCTTGTTGGCTTGTTGGTTACTTAGTTTGTTGGTTTGTTGGTTTGTTGGCTTGTTGGTTTGTTGGCTTTTTGCTTTGTTGGATTGTTGATTTGTTGGCTTGTTGGTTTGTTGGCTTGTTGGTTTGTTGGTTTGTTGGTTTGTTGGCTTGTTGGTTTGTTGGTTTGTTGGCTTGTTGGCTTGTTGGTTTGTTGGTTTGTTGGTTTGTGGTTTGTTGGCTTGTTGGTTTGTTGGTTTGTTGGCTTGTTGGTTTGTTGGTTTGTTGATTTGTTGGCTTGTTGGTTTGTTGGTTTGTTGGTTTGTTGGTTTGTTGGTTTGTTGGCTTGTTGGCTTGTTGGCTTGTTGGTTTGTTGGTTTGTTGGCTTGTTGGTTTGTTGGTTTGTTGGCTTGTTGGCTTATTGCTTTGTTGGTTTGTTGGTTTGTTGGCTTGTTGGCTTGTTGAATTGTTAGTTTGTTGGCTTTTTGGTTACTTGGTTTGTTGGTTTGTTGGTTTGTTGGCTTGTTGGTTTGTTGGCTTGTTGGTTTGTTGGTTTGTTGGTTTGTTGGTTTGTTGGCTTGTTGGCTTGTTGGTTTGTTGGTTTGTTGGTTTGTTGGTTTTTTGGTTTGTTGGTTTATTTGTTTGTTGGTTTGTTGGCTTGTTGGTTTGTTTGTTTGTTAGTTTGTTGGTTTGTTGGTTTGTTGGCTTGTTGGCTTGTTGGTTTGTTGGTTTGTTGGTTTGTTGGCTTGGTGGTTTGTTGGCTTGTTGGCTTGTTGGCTTGTTGGTTTGTTGGTTAGTTCGTTTGTTGGTTTGTTAGTTTGTTAGTTTGTTGGCTTGTTGGCTTGTTGGTTTTTTTGTTTTTTGGTTTGTTGGTTTGCTGGTTTGTTGGTTTGTTGGTTTGTTGGCTTGTTGGCTTGTTGGTTTGTTGGCTTGTCGGTTTGTTAGTTTGTTGGTTTGTTGGTTTGTTAGTTTATTTGTTTGTTGGTTTGTTGGCTTGTTGGTTTGTTGGTTTGTTGGTTTGTTGGCTTGTTGGTTTGTTGGTTTCTTGGTTTGTTGGTTTGTTGGTTTATTTGTTTGTTGTTTTGTTGGCTTGTTGGTTTGTTGGTTTGTTGGTTTCTTGGCTTGTTGGCTTGTTGGTTTGTTGGTTCGTTGGCTTGTTGGCTTGTTGGTTTGTTGGTTTGTTGGTTTTTTGGTTTGTTGGTTTGTTGGTTTGTTGGTTTGTTGGTTTGTTGGTTTGTTGGTTTATTTGTTTGTTGGTTTGTTGGTATGTTGGTTTGTTGGTTTGTTGGTTTGTTGGCTTGTTGGCTTGTTGGTTTGTTGGTTTGTTGACTTGTTGGTTTGTTGGTTTGTTGGCTTGTTGGCTTGTTGCTTTGTTGGTTTGTTGGTTTGTTGGCTTGTTGGCTTGTTGGTTTGTTAGTTTGTTGGCTTTTTGGTTACTTGGTTTGTTGGCTTGTTGAATTGTTAGTTTGTTGGCTTGTTGGTTTGTTGGTTTGTTGATTTGTTGGCTTGTTGGTTTGTTGGTTTGTTGGTTTGTTGGTTTGTTGGTTTGTTGGCTTGTTGGCTTGTTGGCTTGTTGGTTTGTTGGTTTGTTGGCTTGTTGGCTTGTTGGTTTGTTGGTTTGTTGGCTTGTTGGCTTATTGCTTTGTTGGTTTGTTGGTTTGTTGGCTTGTTGGCTTGTTGAATTGTTAGTTTGTTGGCTTTTTGGTTACTTGGTTTGTTGGTTTGTTGGTTTGTTGGCTTGTTGGTTTGTTGGCTTGTTGGTTTGTTGGTTTGTTGGTTTGTTGGTTTGTTGGCTTGTTGGCTTGTTGGTTTGTTGGTTTGTTGGTTTGTTGGTTTGCTGGTTTGTTGGTTTGTTGGTTTTTTGGTTTGTTGGTTTATTTGTTTGTTGGTTTGTTGGCTTGTTGGTTTGTTTGTTTGTTAGTTTGTTGGTTTGTTGGTTTGTTGGCTTGTTGGCTTGTTGGTTTGTTGGTTTGTTGGCTTGGTGGTTTGTTGGCTTGTTGGCTTGTTGGCTTGTTGGTTTGTTGGTTAGTTCGTTTGTTGGTTTGTTAGTTTGTTAGTTTGTTGGCTTGTTGGCTTGTTGGTTTTTTTGTTTTTTGGTTTGTTGGTTTGCTGGTTTGTTGGTTTGTTGGTTTGTTGGCTTGTTGGCTTGTTGGTTTGTTGGCTTGTCGGTTTGTTAGTTTGTTGGTTTGTTGGCTTGTTGGTTTGTTGGTTTCTTGGTTTGTTGGTTTGTTGGTTTATTTGTTTGTTGTTTTGTTGGCTTGTTGGTTTGTTGGTTTGTTGGTTTCTTGGCTTGTTGGCTTGTTGGTTTGTTGGTTCGTTGGCTTGTTGGCTTGTTGGTTTGTTGGTTTGTTGGTTTTTTGGTTTGTTGGTTTGTTGGTTTGTTGGTTTGTTGGTTTGTTGGTTTGTTGGTTTGTTGGTTTATTTGTTTGTTGGTTTGTTGGTATGTTGGTTTGTTGGTTTGTTGGTTTGTTGGCTTGTTGGCTTGTTGGTTTGTTGGTTTGTTGACTTGTTGGTTTGTTGGTTTGTTGGCTTGTTGGCTTGTTGCTTTGTTGGTTTGTTGGTTTGTTGGCTTGTTGGCTTGTTGGTTTGTTAGTTTGTTGGCTTTTTGGTTACTTGGTTTGTTGGCTTGTTGAATTGTTAGTTTGTTGGCTTTTTGGTTACTTGGTTTGTTGGTTTGTTGGTTTGTTGGCTTGTTGGTTTGTTGGCTTGTTGGTTTGTTGGTTTGTTGGTTTGTTGGCTTGTTGGCTTGTTGGTTTGTTGGTTTGTTGGTTTGTTGGCTTGTTGGTTACATAGTTTGTTGGTTTGTTGGCATGTTGGTTTGTTGGTTTGTTGGCTTGTTGGCTTGTTGCTTTGTTGGTTTGTTAGTTTGTTGGTTTGTTGGTTTGTTGGCTTGTTGGCTTGTTGGTTTGTTGGTTTGTTGGCTTGGTGGTTTGTTGGCTTGTTGGCTTGTTGGTTTGTTGGTTAGTTCGTTTGTTGGTTTGTTAGTTTGTTACTTTGTTGGCTTGTTGGCTTGTTGGTTTTTTTGTTTTTTGGTTTGTTGGTTTGCTGGTTTGTTGGTTTGTTGGTTTGTTGGCTTGTTGGCTTGTTGGTTTGTTGGCTTGTCGGTTTGTTAGTTTGTTGGTTTGTTGGTTTGTTAGTTTATTTGTTTGTTGGTTTGTTGGCTTGTTGGTTTGTTGGTTTGTTGGTTTCTTGGCTTGTTGTTTTGTTGGTTTGTTGGCTTGTTGGCTTGTTGGTTTGTTGGTTAGTTCGTTTGTTGGTTTGTTAGTTTGTTGGTTTGTTGGTTTGTTGGTTTGTTGGCTTGTTGGCTTGTTGGTTTGTTGGTTTGTTGGCTTGTTGGCTTGTTGGTTTGTTGGTTTGTTGGTTTTTTGGTTTGTTGGTTTGTTGGTTTGTTGGTTTGTTGGTTTGTTGGTTTGTTGGTTTATTTGTTTGTTGGTTTGTTGGCTTGTTGGTTTGTTGGTTTGTTGGTTTGTTGGCTTGTTGGCTTGTTGGTTTGTTGGTTTGTTGACTTGTTGGTTTGTTGGTTTGTTGGCTTGTTGGCTTGTTGCTTTGTTGGTTTGTTGGTTTGTTGGCTTGTTGGCTTGTTGGTTTGTTAGTTTGTTGGCTTTTTGGTTACTTGGTTTGTTGGCTTGTTGGTTTGTTGGCTTGTTGGTTTTTTGGTTTGTTGGTTTGTTGGCTTGTTGGTTTGTAGGTTTGTAGGTTTGTTGGTTTGTTGGTTTGTTGGTTTGTTGGTTTGTTGGTTTATTTGTTTGTTTGTTTGTTGGTTTGTTGGCTTGTTAATTTGTTGGTTTGTTGGCTTGTTGGTTTGTTAGTTTGTTGTTTTGTTGGCTTGTTGGCTTATTGGTTTGTTGGTTTTTTGGTTTGTTGGTTTGTTAATTTGTTGGTTTGTTGGTTTGTTGGTTTATTTGTTTGTTGGTTTGTTGGCTTGTTGGTTTGTTGGTTTGTTGGTTTGTTGGCTTGTTGGTTTGTTGGTTTGTTGGTTTTTTGGTTTGTTGGTTTGTTGGTTTGTTGGTTTGTTGGTTTATTTGTTTGTTGGTTTGTTGATTTGTTGGCTTGTTGGTTTGTTGGTTTGTTGGTTTTTTGGCTTCTTGGTTTGTTGGTTTGTTGGCTTGTTAGCTTGTTGGTTTGTTGGTTTGTTGGCTTGTTGGTTACTTAAATTGTTGGTTTGTTGGATTGTTGGTTTGTTGGTTTGTTGGTTTGTTGGTTTGTTGGCTTGTTGGTTTGTTGGTTTGTTGGCTTGTTGGTTTGTTAGTTTGTTGGTTTGTTGGTTTGTTGGTTTGTTGGTTTGTTGCTTTGTTGGTTTGTTGGTTTGTTGGTTACTTAGTTTATTTGATTGTTGGTTTGTTGGCTTGTTGGTTTGTTGGTTTGTTGGTTTGTTGGCTTGTGGGTTGTTGGTTTGTTGGCTTGTTGGCTTGTCCGCTTGTTGCTTTGTTGGTTTGTTGGTTTGTTGGCTTGTTGGCTTGTTGGTTTGTTAGTTTGTTGGCTTGTTGGTTTGTTGGTTTGTTAGTTTGTTGGCTTGTTGGCTTGTTCGTTTGTTGGTTTGTTGGCTTGTTGGCTTGTTGGTTTGTTGGTTAGTTCCTTTGTTGGCTTGTTGGTTTGTTGGTTATTTCGTTTGTTGGTTTGTTAGTTTGTTGGTTTGTTGGCTTGTTGGTTTGTTGGTTTGTTGGTTTGTTGGCTTGTTGGCTTGTTGGTTTGTTGGTTTGTTAGCTTGTTGGTTTGTTGGTTTGTTGGCTTGTTGGCTTGTTGCTTTGTTCTTTTTATGGTTTGTTGGTTTGTTGGCTTGTTGGTTTGTTGGTTTGTTGGTTTGTTGGCTTCTTGGCTTGTTGGTTTGTTGGTTTGTTAGCTTGTTGGTTTGTTGGTTTGTTGGCTTGTTGGCTTGTTGCTTTGTTCTTTTTATGGTTTGTTTGTTTGTTGGCTTGTTGGCTTGTTGGTTTGTTGGTTTTTTGGTTTGTTGGTTTGTTGGTTTGTTGGTTTGTTGGTTTGTTGGTTTATTTGTTTGTTGGTTTGTTGGCTTGTTGGCTTGTTGGTTTGTTGGTTTGTTAGCTTGTTGGTTTGTTGGTTTGTTGGTTTTTTGGTTTGTTGGTTTGTTGGTTTGTTGGTTTGTTGGTTTGTTGGTTTATTTGTTTGTTGGTTTGTTGGCTTGTTGGTTTGTTGGCTTGTTGGTTTGTTAGGTTGTTGGTTTGTTGGTTTGTTGGCTTGTTGGCTTGTTGGTTTGTTGGTTTTTTGCCTTGTTGGTTACTTAGTTTGTTGGTTTGTTGGCATGTTGGTTTGTTGGTTTGTTGGCTTGTTGGCTTGTTGGTTTGTTGGCTTGTTGGTTTGTTGGTTTGTTGGCTTGTTGGTTTGTTGGTTTGTTGGTTTGGTGGTTTGTTGGCTTGTTGGTTGGTTGGTTTGTTGGCTTGTTGGCTTGTTGGTTTGTTAGTTTGTTGGTTTGTTGGCTTGTTGGCTTGTTGGTTTGTTGGTTTGTTGGTTGGTTGGTTTGTTGGTTTGTTGGTTTTTTGGTTTGTTGGTTTGTTGGTTTGTTGGCTTGTTGGTTTGTTGGTTTGTTGGCTTGTTGGTTTGTTGGCTTGTTGGTTTGTTGGTTTGTTGGTTTATTTGTTTGTTGGTTGTTGGCTTCTTGGTTTGTTGGTTTGTTGGCTTGTTGGTTTGTTAGTTTGTTGGTTTGTTGGCTTGTTGGTTTGTTGGCTTGTTGGTTTGTTGGTTTGTTGGTTTGTTGGTTTGTTGGCTTGTTGGTTTGTTGGTTTGTTGGTTTATTTGTTTGTTAGTTTGTTGGTTTATGTGTTTGTTGGTTTGTTGGCTTGTTGACTTGTTGGTTTGTTGGTTTGTTGGCTTGTTGGTTACATAGTTTGTTGGTTTGTTGGCATGTTGGCTTATTTGTTTGTTGGTTTGTTGGCTTGTTGGCTTGTTGGTTTGTTGGTTTGTTGGCTTGTTGGCTTGTTGGTTTGTTGGTTTGTTGGTTTGTTGGTTTGTTGGTTTGTTGGTTTGTTGGTTTGTTGGTTTGTTGTTTTGTTGGTTTGTTGGTTTGTTGGCTTGTCGGTTTGTTGGTTTGTTGGCTTGTTGGCTTGTTGGCTTGTTGGTTTGTTGGTTTGTTGGTTTGTTGGTTTGTAGGTTTGTAGGTTTGTTGGTTTGTTGGTTTGTTGGCTTGTTAATTTGTTGGTTTGTTGGTTTGTTAGTTTGTTGTTTTGTTGGCTTGTTGGCTTATTGGTTTGTTGGTTTTTTGGTTTGTTGGTTTGTTAATTTGTTGGTTTGTTGGTTTGTTGGTTTATTTGTTTGTTGGTTTGTTGGCTTGTTGGTTTGTTGGTTTGTTGGTTTGTTGGCTTGTTGGTTTGTTAGTTTGTTGGCTTTTTGGTTACTTGGTTTGTTGGCTTGTTGGTTTGTTGGCTTGTTGGTTTTTTGGTTTGTTGGTTTGTCGGCTTGTTGGTTTGTAGGTTTGTAGGTTTGTTGGTTTGTTGGTTTGTTGGTTTGTTGGTTTGTTGGTTTGTTGGTTTATTTGTTTGTTGGTTTGTTGGTTTGTTGGCTTGTTAATTTGTTGGTTTGTTGGCTTGTTGGTTTGTTAGTTTGTTGTTTTGTTGGCTTGATGGCTTATTGGTTTGTTGGTTTTTTGGTTTGTTGGTTTGTTAATTTGTTGGTTTGTTGGTTTGTTGGTTTATTTGTTTGTTGGTTTGTTGGCTTGTTGGTTTGTTGGGTTGTTGGTTTGTTGGCTTGTTGGTTTGTTGGTTTGTTGGTTTTTTGGTTTGTTGGTTTGTTGGTTTGTTGGTTTGTTGTTTGTTGGTTTATTTGTTTGTTGGTTTGTTGATTTGTTGGCTTGTTGGTTTGTTGGTTTGTTGGATTTTTGGCTTCTTGGTTTGTTGGTTTGTTGGCTTGTTAGCTTGTTGGTTTGTTGGTTTGTTGGCTTGTTGGTTACTTAAATTGTTGGTTTGTTGGATTGTTGGTTTGTTGGTTTGTTGGTTTGTTGGCTTGTTGGTTTGTTGGTTTGTTGGCTTGTTGGTTTGTTAGTTTGTTGGATTGTTGGTTTGTTGGTTTGTTGGTTTGTTGCTTTGTTGGTTTGTTGGTTTGTTGGTTACTTAGTTTATTTGTTTGTTGGTTTGTTGGCTTGTTGGTTTGTTGGTTTGTTGGTTTGTTGGCTTGTTGGGTTGTTGGTTTGTTGGCTTGTTGGCTTGTCCGCTTGTTGCTTTGTTGGTTTGTTGGTTTGTTGGCTTGTTGGCTTGTTGGTTTGTTAGTTTGTTGGCTTTTTGGTTACTTGGTTTGTTGGTTTGTTGGTTTGTTGACTTGTTGGTTTGTTGGCTTGTTGGTTTGTTGGTTTGTTAGTTTGTTGGCTTGTTGGCTTGTTCGTTTGTTGGTTTGTTGGCTTGTTGGCTTGTTGGTTTGTTGGTTAGTTCGTTTGTTGGCTTGTTGGTTTGTTGGTTATTTCGTTTGTTGGTTTGTTAGTTTGTTGGTTTGTTGGCTTGTTGGTTTGTTGGTTTGTTGGTTTGTTGGCTTGTTGGCTTGTTGGTTTGTTGGTTTGTTAGCTTGTTGGTTTGTTGGTTTGTTGGCTTGTTGGCTTGTTGCTTTGTTCTTTTTATGGTTTGTTGGTTTGTTGGCTTGTTGGTTTGTTGGTTTGTTGGTTTGTTGGCTTGTTGGCTTGTTGGTTTGTTGGTTTGTTAGCTTGTTGGTTTGTTGGTTTGTTGGCTTGTTGGCTTGTTGCTTTGTTCTTTTTATGGTTTGTTTGTTTGTTGGCTTGTTGGCTTGTTGGTTTGTTGGTTTTTTGGTTTGTTGGTTTGTTGGTTTGTTGGTTTGTTGGTTTGTTAGTTTATTTGTTTGTTGGTTTGTTGGCTTGTTGGCTTGTTGGTTTGTTGGTTTGTTAGCTTGTTGGTTTGTTGGTTTGTTGGTTTTTTGGTTTGTTGGTTTGTTAGTTTGTTGGTTTGTTGGCTTGTTGGTTTGTTGGCTTGTTGGTTTGTTGGTTTGTTGGTTTGTTGGTTTGTTGGCTTGTTGGTTTGTTGGTTTGTTGGTTTATTTGTTTGTTAGTTTGTTGGTTTATGTGTTTGTTGGTTTGTTGGCTTGTTGGCTTGTTGGTTTGTTGGTTTCTTGGCTTGTTGGTTACATAGTTTGTTGGTTTGTTGGCATGTTGGTTTATTTGTTTGTTGGTTTGTTGGCTTGTTGGCTTGTTGGCTTGTTGGTTTGTTGGTTTGTTGGCTTGTTGGCTTGTTGGTTTGTTGGTTTGTTGGTTTGTTGGTTTGTTGGTTTGTTGGTTTGTTGGTTTGTTGTTTTGTTGGTTTGTTGGTTTGTTGGCTTGTCGGTTTGTTGGTTTGTTGGCTTGTTGGCTTGTTGGTTTGTTGGTTTGTTGGTTTGTTGGTTTGTAGGTTTGTAGGTTTGTTGGTTTGTTGGTTTGTTGGCTTGTTAATTTGTTGGTTTGTTTGCTTGTTGGTTTGTTAGTTTGTTGTTTTGTTGGCTTGTTGGCTTATTGGTTTGTTGGTTTTTTGGTTTGTTGGTTTGTTAATTTGTTGGTTTGTTGGTTTGTTGGTTTATTTGTTTGTTGGTTTGTTGGCTTGTTGGTTTGTTGGTTTGTTGGTTTGTTGGCTTGTTGGTTTGTTAGTTTGTTGGCTTTTTGGTTACTTGGTTTGTTGGCTTGTTGGTTTGTTGGCTTGTTGGTTTTTTGGTTTGTTGCTTTGTTGGCTTGTTGGTTTGTAGGTTTGTAGGTTTGTTGGTTTGTTGGTTTGTTGGTTTGTTGGTTTGTTGGTTTATTTGTTTGTTGGTTTGTTGGTTTGTTGGCTTGTTAATTTGTTGGTTTGTTGGCTTGTTGGTTTGTTAGTTTGTTGTTTTGTTGGCTTGTTGGCTTATTGGTTTGTTGGTTTTTTGGTTTGTTGGTTTGTTAATTTGTTGGTTTGTTGGTTTGTTGGTTTATTTGTTTGTTGGTTTGTTGGCTTGTTGGTTTGTTGGTTTGTTGGTTTGTTGGCTTGTTGGTTTGTTGGTTTGTTGGTTTTTTGGTTTGTTGGTTTGTTGGTTTGTTGGTTTGTTGGTTTGTTGGTTTATTTGTTTGTTGGTTTGTTGATTTGTTGGCTTGTTGGTTTGTTGGTTTGTTGGTTTTTTGGCTTCTTGGTTTGTTGGTTTGTTGGCTTGTTAGCTTGTTGGTTTGTTGGTTTGTTGGCTTGTTGGTTACTTAAATTGTTGGTTTGTTGGATTGTTGGTTTGTTGGTTTGTTGGTTTGTTGGCTTGTTGGTTTGTTGGTTTGTTGGCTTGTTGGTTTGTTAGTTTGTTGGTTTGTTGGTTTGTTGGTTTGTTGGTTTGTTGGTTTGTTGCTTTGTTGGTTTGTTGGTTTGTTGGTTACTTAGTTTATTTGTTTGTTGGCTTGTTGGTTTGTTGGTTTGTTGGTTTGTTGGCTTGTTGGGTTGTTGGTTTGTTGGCTTGTTGACTTGTCCGCTTGTTGCTTTGTTGGTTTGTTGGTTTGTTGGCTTGTTGGCTTGTTGGTTTGTTAGTTTGTTGGCTTTTTGGTTACTTGGTTTGTTGGTTTGTTGGTTTGTTGACTAGTTGGTTTGTTGGCTTGTTGGTTTGTTGGTTTGTTAGTTTGTTGGCTTGTTGACTTGTTCGTTTGTTGGTTTGTTGGCTTGTTGGCTTGTTGGTTTGTTGGTTAGTTCGTTTGTTGGCTTGTTGGTTTGTTGGTTATTTCGTTTGTTGGTTTGTTAGTTTGTTGGTTTGTTGGCTTGTTGGCTTGTTGGTTTGTTGGTTAGTTCGTTTGTTGGCTTGTTGGTTTGTTGGTTATTTCGTTTGTTGGTTTGTTAGTTTGTTGGTTTGTTGGTTTGTTGGCTTGTTGGCTTGTTGGTTTGTTGGTTTGTTAGCTTGTTGGTTTGTTGGTTTGTTGGCTTGTTGGCTTGTTGCTTTGTTCTTTTTATGGTTTGTTGGTTTGTTGGCTTGTTGGTTTGTTGGTTTGTTGGTTTGTTGGTTTGTTGGCTTGTTGGCTTGTTGGTTTGTTGGTTTGTTAGCTTGTTGGTTTGTTGGTTTGTTGGCTTGTTGGCTTGTTGCTTTGTTCTTTTTATGGTTTGTTTGTTTGTTGGCTTGTTGGCTTGTTGGTTTGTTGGTTTTTTGGTTTGTTGGTTTGTTGGTTTGTTGGTTTGTTGGTTTGTTGGTTTATTTGTTTGTTGGTTTGTTGGCTTGTTGGCTTGTTGGTTTGTTGGTTTGTTAGCTTGTTGGTTTGTTGGTTTGTTGGTTTTTTGGTTTGTTGGTTTGTTGGTTTGTTGGTTTGTTGGTTTGTTGGTTTATTTGTTTGTTGGTTTGTTGGCTTGTTGGTTTGTTGGCTTGTTGGTTTGTTAGGTTGTTGGTTTGTTGGTTTGTTGGCTTGTTGGCTTGTTGGTTTGTTGGTTTTTTGCCTTTTTGGTTACTTAGTTTGTTGGTTTGTTGGCATGTTGGTTTGTTGGTTTGTTGGCTTGTTGGCTTGTTGGTTTGTTGGCTTGTTGGTTTGTTGGTTTGTTGGCTTGTTGGTTTGTTGGTTTGTTGGTTTGGTGGTTTGTTGGCTTGTTGGTTGGTTGGTTTGTTGGCTTGTTGGCTTGTTGGTTTGTTAGTTTGTTGGTTTGTTGGCTTGTTGGCTTGTTGGTTTGTTGGTTTGTTGGTTGGTTGGTTTGTTGGTTTGTTGGTTTTTTGGTTTGTTGGTTTGTTGGTTTGTTGGCTTGTTGGTTTGTTGGTTTGTTGGCTTGTTGGTTTGTTGGCTTGTTGGTTTGTTGGTTTGTTGGTTTATTTGTTTGTTGGTTGTTGGCTTCTTGGTTTGTTGGTTTGTTGGCTTGTTGGTTTGTTAGTTTGTTGGTTTGTTGACTTGTTGGTTTGTTGGCTTGTTGGTTTGTTGGTTTGTTGGTTTGTTGGTTTGTTGGCTTGTTGGTTTGTTGGTTTGTTGGTTTGTTGGTTTATTTGTTTGTTAGTTTGTTGGTTTATGTGTTTGTTGGTTTGTTGGCTTGTTGGCTTGTTGGTTTGTTGGTTTGTTGGCTTGTTGGTTACATAGTTTGTTGGTTTGTTGGCATGTTGGTTTATTTGTTTGTTGGTTTGTTGGCTTGTTGGCTTGTTGGCTTGTTGGTTTGTTGGTTTGTTGGCTTGTTGGCTTGTTGGTTGGTTGGTTTGTTGGTTTGTTGGTTTGTTGGTTTGTTGGTTTGTTGGTTTGTTGTTTTGTTGGTTTGTTGGTTTGTTGGGGTGTCGGTTTGTTGGTTTGTTGGCTTGTTGGCTTGTTGGTTTGTTGGTTTGTTGGTTTCTTGGTTTGTTGGTTTGTTGGCTTATTGGGTTGTTGGTTTGTTGGCTTGTTGGTTTGTTGGTTTGTTGGTTTGTTGGCTTGTTGGCTTGTTGGTTTGTTGGTTTGTTGGCTAGTTGGTTTGTTGGTTTGTTGGCTTGGTGGCTTGTTGCTTTGTTCGTTTGATGGTTTGTTGGTTTGTTGGTTTTTTGGTTTGTTGGTTTGTTGGTTTGTTGGCTTGTTGGTTTGTTGGTTTGTTGGTTTGTTGGCTTGTTGGTTTGTTAGTTTGTTGGTTTGTTGGCTTGTTGGCTTGTTGGTTTGTTGGTTTTTTGGTTTGTTGGTTTGTTGGTTTGTTGGTTTGTTGGTTTGTTGGTTTGTTGGTGTATTTGTTTGTTGGTTTGTTGGCTTGTTGGTTTGTTGGTTTGTTGGTTTGTTGGCTTGTTGGTTTGTTGGTTTGTTGGTTTTTTGGTTTGTTGGTTTGTTGGTTTGTTGGTTTGTTTGTTTATTTGTTTGTTGGTTTGTTGGCTTGTTGGTTTGTTGGTTTGTTGGTTTGTTGGCTTGTTGGTTTGTTGGTTTGTTGGCTTGGTGGCTTGTTGCTTTGTTCGTTTGATGGTTTGTTGGTTTGTTGGTTTTTTGGCTTGTTGGTTTGTTGGTTTGTTGGCTTGTTGGTTTGTTGGTTTGTTGGTTTGTTGGCTTGTTGGTTTGTTAGTTTGTTGGTTTGTTGGATTGTTGGCTTGTTGGTTTGTTGGTTTTTTGGTTTGTTGGTTTGTTGGTTTGTTGGTTTGTTGGTTTGTTGGTTTGTTGGTGTATTTGTTTGTTGGTTTGTTGGCTTGTTGGTTTGTTGGCTTGTTGGTTTGTTGGTTTGTTGGCTTGTTGGTTACTTAGTTTGTTGGTTTGTTGGCATGTTGGTTTGTTGGTTTGTTGGTTTGTTGGCTTGTTGGTTTGTTGGTTTATTGGTTTGTTGGTTTGTTAGTTTGTTAGTTTGTTGGTTTGTTGGTTTGTTGGTTTGTTGGCTTGTTGGCTTGTTGGTTTGTTGGTTAGTTCGTTTGTTGGCTTGTTGGTTTGTTAGTTTGTTGGTTTGTTGGCTTGTTGGCTTGTTGGTTTGTTGGTTTGTTAGTTTGTTGGTTTGTTGGTTTGTTGGTTTGTTGGTTTTTTGGTTTGTTGGTTTGTTGGTTTGTTGGCTTGTTGGTTTGTTGGTTTGTTGGCTTGTTGGCTTGTTGGTTTGTTGGTTTGTTGGCTTGTTGGCTTGTTGGTTTGTTGGTTTGTTGGTTTGTTGGTTTGTTGCTTTGTTGGTTTGTTAGTTTGTTGGCTTGTTGGTTTGTTTGTTTGTTGGGTTTTTGGTTACTTGGTTTGTTGGTTTGATGGTTTGATGGCTTGTTGGTTTGTTGGCTTGTTGGTTTGTTGGTTTGTTGGCTTGTTGGTTACTTAGTTTGTTGGTTTGTTGGCATGTTGGTTTGTTGGTTTGTTGGTTTGTTGGCTTGTTGGCTTGTTGGTTTGTTGGTTTTTTGCCTTTTTGGTTACTTAGTTTGTTGGTTTGTTGGCATGTTGGTTTGTTGGTTTGTTGGCTTGTTGGTTTGTTGGTTTGTTGGTTTGTTGGTTTGTTGGTTTATTTGTTTGTTGGTTTGTTGGTTTGTTGGCTTGTTAATTTGTTGGTTTGTTGGCTTGTTGGTTTGTTAGTTTGTTGTTTTGTTGGCTTGTTGGCTTATTGGTTTGTTGGTTTTTTGGTTTGTTGGTTTGTTAATTTGTTGGTTTGTTGGTTTGTTGGTTTATTTGTTTGTTGGTTTGTTGGCTTGTTGGTTTGTTGGTTTGTTGGTTTGTTGGCTTGTTGGTTTGTTGGTTTGTTGGTTTTTTGGTTTGTTGGTTTGTTGGTTTGTTGGTTTGTTGGTTTGTTGGTTTATTTGTTTGTTGGTTTGTTGATTTGTTGGCTTGTTGGTTTGTTGGTTTGTTGGTTTTTTGGCTTCTTGGTTTGTTGGTTTGTTGGCTTGTTAGCTTGTTGGTTTGTTGGTTTGTTGGCTTGTTGGTTACTTAAATTGTTGGTTTGTTGGATTGTTGGTTTGTTGGTTTGTTGGTTTGTTGGCTTGTTGGTTTGTTGGTTTGTTGGCTTGTTGGTTTGTTAGTTTGTTGGTTTGTTGGTTTGTTGGTTTGTTGGTTTGTTGGTTTGTTGCTTTGTTGGTTTGTTGGTTTGTTGGTTACTTAGTTTATTTGTTTGTTGGCTTGTTGGTTTGTTGGTTTGTTGGTTTGTTGGCTTGTTGGGTTGTTGGTTTGTTGGCTTGTTGACTTGTCCGCTTGTTGCTTTGTTGGTTTGTTGGTTTGTTGGCTTGTTGGCTTGTTGGTTTGTTAGTTTGTTGGCTTTTTGGTTACTTGGTTTGTTGGTTTGTTGGTTTGTTGACTAGTTGGTTTGTTGGCTTGTTGGTTTGTTGGTTTGTTAGTTTGTTGGCTTGTTGACTTGTTCGTTTGTTGGTTTGTTGGCTTGTTGGCTTGTTGGTTTGTTGGTTAGTTCGTTTGTTGGCTTGTTGGTTTGTTGGTTATTTCGTTTGTTGGTTTGTTAGTTTGTTGGTTTGTTGGCTTGTTGGCTTGTTGGTTTGTTGGTTAGTTCGTTTGTTGGCTTGTTGGTTTGTTGGTTATTTCGTTTGTTGGTTTGTTAGTTTGTTGGTTTGTTGGTTTGTTGGCTTGTTGGCTTGTTGGTTTGTTGGTTTGTTAGCTTGTTGGTTTGTTGGTTTGTTGGCTTGTTGGCTTGTTGCTTTGTTCTTTTTATGGTTTGTTGGTTTGTTGGCTTGTTGGTTTGTTGGTTTGTTGGTTTGTTGGTTTGTTGGCTTGTTGGCTTGTTGGTTTGTTGGTTTGTTAGCTTGTTGGTTTGTTGGTTTGTTGGCTTGTTGGCTTGTTGCTTTGTTCTTTTTATGGTTTGTTTGTTTGTTGGCTTGTTGGCTTGTTGGTTTGTTGGTTTTTTGGTTTGTTGGTTTGTTGGTTTGTTGGTTTGTTGGTTTGTTGGTTTATTTGTTTGTTGGTTTGTTGGCTTGTTGGCTTGTTGGTTTGTTGGTTTGTTAGCTTGTTGGTTTGTTGGTTTGTTGGTTTTTTGGTTTGTTGGTTTGTTGGTTTGTTGGTTTGTTGGTTTGTTGGTTTATTTGTTTGTTGGTTTGTTGGCTTGTTGGTTTGTTGGCTTGTTGGTTTGTTAGGTTGTTGGTTTGTTGGTTTGTTGGCTTGTTGGCTTGTTGGTTTGTTGGTTTTTTGCCTTTTTGGTTACTTAGTTTGTTGGTTTGTTGGCATGTTGGTTTGTTGGTTTGTTGGCTTGTTGGCTTGTTGGTTTGTTGGCTTGTTGGTTTGTTGGTTTGTTGGCTTGTTGGTTTGTTGGTTTGTTGGTTTGGTGGTTTGTTGGCTTGTTGGTTGGTTGGTTTGTTGGCTTGTTGGCTTGTTGGTTTGTTAGTTTGTTGGTTTGTTGGCTTGTTGGCTTGTTGGTTTGTTGGTTTGTTGGTTGGTTGGTTTGTTGGTTTGTTGGTTTTTTGGTTTGTTGGTTTGTTGGTTTGTTGGCTTGTTGGTTTGTTGGTTTGTTGGCTTGTTGGTTTGTTGGCTTGTTGGTTTGTTGGTTTGTTGGTTTATTTGTTTGTTGGTTGTTGGCTTCTTGGTTTGTTGGTTTGTTGGCTTGTTGGTTTGTTAGTTTGTTGGTTTGTTGACTTGTTGGTTTGTTGGCTTGTTGGTTTGTTGGTTTGTTGGTTTGTTGGTTTGTTGGCTTGTTGGTTTGTTGGTTTGTTGGTTTGTTGGTTTATTTGTTTGTTAGTTTGTTGGTTTATGTGTTTGTTGGTTTGTTGGCTTGTTGGCTTGTTGGTTTGTTGGTTTGTTGGCTTGTTGGTTACATAGTTTGTTGGTTTGTTGGCATGTTGGTTTATTTGTTTGTTGGTTTGTTGGCTTGTTGGCTTGTTGGCTTGTTGGTTTGTTGGTTTGTTGGCTTGTTGGCTTGTTGGTTGGTTGGTTTGTTGGTTTGTTGGTTTGTTGGTTTGTTGGTTTGTTGGTTTGTTGTTTTGTTGGTTTGTTGGTTTGTTGGGGTGTCGGTTTGTTGGTTTGTTGGCTTGTTGGCTTGTTGGTTTGTTGGTTTGTTGGTTTCTTGGTTTGTTGGTTTGTTGGCTTATTGGGTTGTTGGTTTGTTGGCTTGTTGGTTTGTTGGTTTGTTGGTTTGTTGGCTTGTTGGCTTGTTGGTTTGTTGGTTTGTTGGCTAGTTGGTTTGTTGGTTTGTTGGCTTGGTGGCTTGTTGCTTTGTTCGTTTGATGGTTTGTTGGTTTGTTGGTTTTTTGGTTTGTTGGTTTGTTGGTTTGTTGGCTTGTTGGTTTGTTGGTTTGTTGGTTTGTTGGCTTGTTGGTTTGTTAGTTTGTTGGTTTGTTGGCTTGTTGGCTTGTTGGTTTGTTGGTTTTTTGGTTTGTTGGTTTGTTGGTTTGTTGGTTTGTTGGTTTGTTGGTTTGTTGGTGTATTTGTTTGTTGGTTTGTTGGCTTGTTGGTTTGTTGGTTTGTTGGTTTGTTGGCTTGTTGGTTTGTTGGTTTGTTGGTTTTTTGGTTTGTTGGTTTGTTGGTTTGTTGGTTTGTTTGTTTATTTGTTTGTTGGTTTGTTGGCTTGTTGGTTTGTTGGTTTGTTGGTTTGTTGGCTTGTTGGTTTGTTGGTTTGTTGGCTTGGTGGCTTGTTGCTTTGTTCGTTTGATGGTTTGTTGGTTTGTTGGTTTTTTGGCTTGTTGGTTTGTTGGTTTGTTGGCTTGTTGGTTTGTTGGTTTGTTGGTTTGTTGGCTTGTTGGTTTGTTAGTTTGTTGGTTTGTTGGATTGTTGGCTTGTTGGTTTGTTGGTTTTTTGGTTTGTTGGTTTGTTGGTTTGTTGGTTTGTTGGTTTGTTGGTTTGTTGGTGTATTTGTTTGTTGGTTTGTTGGCTTGTTGGTTTGTTGGCTTGTTGGTTTGTTGGTTTGTTGGCTTGTTGGTTACTTAGTTTGTTGGTTTGTTGGCATGTTGGTTTGTTGGTTTGTTGGTTTGTTGGCTTGTTGGTTTGTTCGTTTATTGGTTTGTTGGTTTGTTAGTTTGTTAGTTTGTTGGTTTGTTGGTTTGTTGGTTTGTTGGCTTGTTGGCTTGTTGGTTTGTTGGTTAGTTCGTTTGTTGGCTTGTTGGTTTGTTAGTTTGTTGGTTTGTTGGCTTGTTGGCTTGTTGGTTTGTTGGTTTGTTAGTTTGTTGGTTTGTTGGTTTGTTGGTTTGTTGGTTTTTTGGTTTGTTGGTTTGTTGGTTTGTTGGCTTGTTGGTTTGTTGGTTTGTTGGCTTGTTGGCTTGTTGGTTTGTTGGTTTGTTGGCTTGTTGGCTTGTTGGTTTGTTGGTTTGTTGGTTTGTTGGTTTGTTGCTTTGTTGGTTTGTTAGTTTGTTGGCTTGTTGGTTTGTTTGTTTGTTGGGTTTTTGGTTACTTGGTTTGTTGGTTTGATGGTTTGATGGCTTGTTGGTTTGTTGGCTTGTTGGTTTGTTGGTTTGTTGGCTTGTTGGTTACTTAGTTTGTTGGTTTGTTGGCATGTTGGTTTGTTGGTTTGTTGGTTTGTTGGCTTGTTGGTTTGTTGGTTTATTGGTTTGTTGGTTTGTTAGTTTGTTAGTTTGTTGGTTTGTTGGTTTGTTGGTTTGTTGGCTTGTTGGCTTGTTGGTTTGTTGGTTAGTTCGTTTGTTGGTTTGTTGGTTTGTTGGCTTGTTGGCTTGTTGGTTTGTTGGTTAGTTCGTTTGTTGGTTTGTTAGTTTGTTGGCTTGTTGGTTTGTTGGCTTGTTGGTTTGTTGGTTTGTTGGATTATTTGTTTGTTGGTTGTTGGCTTCTTGGTTTGTTGGTTTGTTGGCTTGTTGGTTTGTTAGTTTGTTGGTTTGTTGGCTTGTTGGTTTGTTGGCTTGTTGGTTTATTGGTTTGTTGGTTTGTTGGCTTGTTGGTTTGTTGGTTTGTTGGTTTCTTTGTTTGTTAGTTTGTTGGTTTATGTGTTTGTTGGTTTGTTGGCTTGTTGGCTTGTTGGTTTCTTGGTTTGTTGGCTTGTTGGTTACATAGTTTGTTGGTTTGTTGGCATGTTGGTTTGTTGGTTTGTTGGCTTGTTGGCTTGTTGGTTTGTTGGTTTGTTGGTTTGTTGGTTTGTTGGCTTGTTGGTTTGTTAGTTTGTTGGTTTTTTGGTTTGTTGGTTTGTTGGTTTATTTGTTTGTTGGTTTGTTGGCTTGTTGGCTTGTTGAATTGTTGGTTTGTTGGCTTGTTGGCTTGTTGGTTTGTTGGTTTGTTGGTTTGTTGGTTTGTTGGTTTGTTGGTTTGTTGGTTTGTTGGTTTGTTGGTTTGTTGGCTTGTTGGTTTGTTGGTTTGTTGGTTTGTTCGCTTGTTCGCTTGTTGGCTTGTTGGTTTGTTGGTTTGTTGGTTTGTTGGTTTGTTGGCTTGTTGGGTTGTTGGTTTGTTGGCTTGTTGGTTTGTTGGTTTGTTGGTTTGTTGGCTTGTTGGCTTGTTGGATTGTTGGTTTGTTGGTTTGTTGGCTTGTTGGTTTGTTGGTTTGTTGGCTTGTTGGCTTGTTGCTTTGTTCGTTTGATGGTTTGTTGGTTTGTTGGTTTTTTGGTTTGTTGGTTTGTTGGCTTGTTGGCTTGTTGGTTTGTTGGTTTGTTGGCTTGTTGGCTTGTTGGTTTGTTAGTTTGTTGGTTTGTTGGCTTGTTGGCTTGCTGGTTTGTTGGTTTTTTGGTTTGTTGGTTTGTTGGTTTGTTGGTTTATTGGTTTGTTGGTTTGTTGGTGTATTTGTTTGTTGGTTTGTTGGCTTGTTGGTTTGTTGGTTTGTTGGTTTGTTGGTTTGTTGGCTTGTTGGTTTGTTGGTTTGTTGGTTTGTTGGTTTGTTGGTTTGTTGGTTTATTTGATTGTTGGTTTGTTGGCTTGTTGGTTTGTTGGTTTGTTGGTTTGTTGGCTTGTTGGTTTGTTAGTTTATTGGCTTGTTGGTTTGTTAGTTTGTTAGTTTGTTGGGTTTTTGGTTACTTGGTTTGTTGGTTTGTTGGTTTGTTGGCTTGTTGGTTTGTTGGCTTGTTGGTTTGTTGGTTTGTTGGCTTGTTGGTTACTTAGTTTGTTGGTTTGTTGGTTTGTTGGTTTGTTGGCTTGTTGGTTTGTTGGTTTATTGGCTTGTTGGTTTGTTAGTTTGTTAGTTTGTTGGTTTGTTGGTTTGTTGGTTTGTTGGCTTGTTGGCTTGTTGGTTTGTTGGTTAGTTCATTTGTTGGTTTGTTGGTTTGTTGGCTTGTTGGCTTGTTGGCTTGTTGGCTTGTTGGTTAGTTCGTTTGTTGGTTTGTTAGTTTGTTGGCTTGTTGGTTTCTTTGCTTGTTGGTTTGTTGGTTTGTTGGTTTATTTGTTTGTTGGTTTGTTGGCTTCTTGGTTTGTTGGTTTGTTGGTTTGTTGGTTTGTTGGTTTGTTGGTTTGTTGGTGTATTTGTTTATTGGTTTTTTGGCTTGTTGGTTTGTTGGTTTGTTGGTTTGTTGGCTTGTTGGTTTGTTGGTTTGTTGGTTTTTTGGTTTGTTGGTTTGTTGGTTTGTTGGTTTGTTGGTTTATTTGTTTGTTGGCTTGTTGGTTTGTTGGTTTGTTGGCTTGTTGGTTTGTTAGTTTGTTGGTTTTTTGGTTTGTTGGTTTGTTGGTTTATTTGTTTGTTGGTTTGTTGGCTTGTTGGCTTGTTGAATTGTTGGTTTGTTGGCTTGTTGGCTTCTTGGTTTGTTGGTTTGTTGGTTTGTTGGTTTGTTGGTTTGTTGGTTTGTTGGTTTGTTGGTTTGTTGGTTTGTTGGCTTGTTGGTTTGTTGGTTTTTTCGCTTGTTCGCTTGTTGGCTTGTTGGTTTGTTGGTTTGTTGGTTTGTTGGTTTGTTGGCTTGTTGGGTTGTTGGTTTGTTGGCTTGTTGGTTTGTTGGTTTGTTGGTTAGTTGGCTTGTTGGCTTGTTGGATTGTTGGTTTGTTGGTTTGTTGGCTTGTTGGTTTGTTGGTTTGTTGGCTTGTTGGCTTGTTGCTTTGTTCGTTTGATGGTTTGTTGGTTTGTTGGTTTTTTGGTTTGTTGGTTTGTTGGTTTGTTGGCTTGTTGGCTTGTTGGTTTGTTGGTTTGTTGGCTTGTTGGCTTGTTGGTTTGTTAGTTTGTTGGTTTGTTGGCTTGTTGGCTTGCTGGTTTGTTGGTTTTTTGGTTTGTTGGTTTATTGGTTTGTTGGTTTGTTGGTTTGTTGGTTTGCTGGTGTGTTTGTTTGTTGGTTTGTTGGCTTGTTGGTTTGTTGGTTTGTTGGTTTGTTGGTTTGTTGGCTTGTTGGTTTGTTGGTTTGTTGGTTTTTTGGTTTGTTGGTTTGTTGGTTTGTTGGTTTGTTGGTTTATTTGATTGTTGGTTTGTTGGCTTGTGTGTTTGTTGGTTTGTTGGTTTGTTGGCTTGTTGGTTTGTTAGTTTGTTGGCTTTTTGGTTACTTGGTTTGTTGGTTTGTTGACTTGTTGGCTTGTTGCTTTGTTCTTTTTATGGTTTGTTGGTTTGTTGGCTTGTTGGTTTGTTGGTTTGTTGGTTTGTTGGCTTGTTGGCTTGTTGGTTTGTTGGTTTGTTAGCTTGTTGGTTTGTTGGTTTGTTGGCTTGTTGGCTTGTTGCTTTGTTCTTTTTATGGTTTGTTTGTTTGTTGGCTTGTTGGTTTGTTGGTTTTTTGGTTTGTTGGTTTGTTAGTTTGTTGGTTTGTTGGTTTGTTGGTTTATTTGTTTGTTGGCTTGTTGGTTTGTTGGTTTGTTGGCTTGTTGGTTTGTTGGCTTGTTGGCTTGTTGGTTTGTTGGTTTTTTGCCTTGTTGGTTACTTAGTTTGTTGGTTTGTTGGCATGTTGGTTTGTTGGTTTGTTGGCTTGTTGGCTTGTTGGTTTGTTGGCTTGTTGGTTTGTTGGTTTGTTGGCTTGTTGGTTTGTTGGTTTGTTGGTTTGGTGGTTTGTTGGCTTGTTGGTTGGTTGGTTTGTTGGCTTGTTGGCTTGTTGGTTTGTTAGTTTGTTGGTTTGTTGGCTTGTTGGCTTGTTGGTTTGTTGGTTTGTTGGTTGGTTGGTTTGTTGGTTTGTTGGTTTTTTGGTTTGTTGGTTTGTTGGTTTGTTGGCTTGTTGGTTTGTTGGTTTGTTGGCTTGTTGGTTTGTTGGCTTGTTGGTTTGTTGGTTTGTTGGTTTATTTGTTTGTTGGTTGTTGGCTTCTTGGTTTGTTGGTTTGTTGGCTTGTTGGTTTGTTGGCTTGTTGGTTTGTTGGTTTGTTGGTTTGTTGGTTTGTTGGCTTGTTGGTTTGTTGGTTTGTTGGTTTGTTGGTTTATTTGTTTGTTAGTTTGTTGGTTTATGTGTTTGTTGGTTTGTTGGCTTGTTGGCTTGTTGGTTTGTTGGTTTGTTGGCTTGTTGGTTACATAGTTTGTTGGTTTGTTGGCATGTTGGTTTATTTGTTTGTTGGTTTGTTGGCTTGTTGGCTTGTTGGCTTGTTGGTTTGTTGGTTTGTTGGCTTGTTGGCTTGTTGGTTTGTTGGTTTGTTGGTTTGATGGTTTGTTGGTTTGTTGGTTTTTTGGCTTGTTGGTTTGTTGGTTTGTTGGCTTGTTGGTTTGTTGGTTTGTTGGTTTGTTGGCTTGTTGGTTTTTTAGTTTGTTGGTTTGTTGGCTTGTTGGCTTGTTGGTTTGTTGGTTTTTTGGTTTGTTGGTTTGTTGGTTTGTTGGTTTGTTGGTTTGTTGGTTTGTTGGTGTATTTGTTTGTTGGTTTGTTGGCTTGTTGGTTTGTTGGCTTGTTGGTTTGTTGGTTTGTTGGCTTGTTGGTTACTTAGTTTGTTGGTTTGTTGGCATGTTGGTTTGTTGGTTTGTTGGTTTGTTGGCTTGTTGGTTTGTTGGTTTATTGGTTTGTTGGTTTGTTAGTTTGTTAGTTTGTTGGTTTGTTGGTTTGTTGGTTTGTTGGATTGTTGGCTTGTTGGTTTGTTGGTTAGTTCGTTTGTTGGCTTGTTGGTTTGTTAGTTTGTTGGTTTGTTGGCTTGTTGGCTTGTTGGTTTGTTGGTTTGTTAGTTTGTTGGTTTGTTGGTTTGTTGGTTTTTTGGTTTGTTGGTTTGTTGGTTTGTTGGCTTGTTGGTTTGTTGGTTTGTTGGCTTGTTGGCTTGTTGGTTTGTTGGTTTGTTGGCTTGTTGGCTTGTTGGTTTGTTGGTTTGTTGGTTTGTTGGTTTGTTGCTTTGTTGGTTTGTTAGTTTGTTGGCTTGTTGGTTTGTTAGTTTGTTGGGTTTTTAGTTACTTGGTTTGTTGGTTTGTTGGTTTGATGGCTTGTTGGTTTGTTGGCTTGTTGGTTTGTTGGTTTGTTGGCTTGTTGGTTACTTAGTTTGTTGGTTTGTTGGCATGTTGGTTTGTTGGTTTGTTGGTTTGTTGGCTTGTTGGTTTGTTGGTTTATTGGTTTGTTGGTTTGTTAGTTTGTTAGTTTGTTGGTTTGTTGGTTTGTTGGTTTGTTGGCTTGTTGGCTTGTTGGTTTGTTGGTTAGTTCGTTTGTTGGTTTGTTGGTTTGTTGGCTTGTTGGCTTGTTGGTTTGTTGGTTAGTTCGTTTGTTGGTTTGTTAGTTTGTTGGCTTGTTGGTTTGTTGGCTTGTTTGTTTGTTGGTTTGTTGGATTATTTGTTTGTTGGTTGTTGGCTTCTTGGTTTGTTGGTTTGTTGGCTTGTTGGTTTGTTAGTTTGTTGGTTTGTTGGCTTGTTGGTTTGTTGGCTTGTTGGTTTATTGGTTTGTTGGTTTGTTGGCTTGTTGGTTTGTTGGTTTGTTGGTTTCTTTGTTTGTTAGTTTGTTGGTTTATGTGTTTGTTGGTTTGTTGGCTTGTTGGCTTGTTGGTTTCTTGGTTTGTTGGCTTGTTGGTTACATAGTTTGTTGGTTTGTTGGCATGTTGGTTTGTTGGTTTGTTGGCTTGTTGGCTTGTTGGTTTGTTGGTTTGTTGGTTTGTTGGTTTGTTGGCTTGTTGGTTTGTTAGTTTGTTGGTTTTTTGGTTTGTTGGTTTGTTGGTTTATTTGTTTGTTGGTTTGTTGGCTTGTTGGCTTGTTGAATTGTTGGTTTGTTGGCTTGTTGGCTTGTTGGTTTGTTGGTTTGTTGGTTTGTTGGTTTGTTGGTTTGTTGGTTTGTTGGTTTGTTGGTTTGTTGGTTTGTTGGCTTGTTGGTTTGTTGGTTTGTTGGTTTGTTCGCTTGTTCGCTTGTTGGCTTGTTGGTTTGTTGGTTTGTTGGTTTGTTGGTTTGTTGGCTTGTTGGGTTGTTGGTTTGTTGGCTTGTTGGTTTGTTGGTTTGTTGGTTTGTTGGCTTGTTGGCTTGTTGGATTGTTGGTTTGTTGGTTTGTTGGCTTGTTGGTTTGTTGGTTTGTTGGCTTGTTGGCTTGTTGCTTTGTTCGTTTGATGGTTTGTTGGTTTGTTGGTTTTTTGGTTTGTTGGTTTGTTGGCTTGTTGGCTTGTTGGTTTGTTGGTTTGTTGGCTTGTTGGCTTGTTGGTTTGTTAGTTTGTTGGTTTGTTGGCTTGTTGGCTTGCTGGTTTGTTGGTTTTTTGGTTTGTTGGTTTGTTGGTTTGTTGGTTTATTGGTTTGTTGGTTTGTTGGTGTATTTGTTTGTTGGTTTGTTGGCTTGTTGGTTTGTTGGTTTGTTGGTTTGTTGGTTTGTTGGCTTGTTGGTTTGTTGGTTTGTTGGTTTGTTGGTTTGTTGGTTTGTTGGTTTATTTGATTGTTGGTTTGTTGGCTTGTTGGTTTGTTGGTTTGTTGGTTTGTTGGCTTGTTGGTTTGTTAGTTTATTGGCTTGTTGGTTTGTTAGTTTGTTAGTTTGTTGGGTTTTTGGTTACTTGGTTTGTTGGTTTGTTGGTTTGTTGGCTTGTTGGTTTGTTGGCTTGTTGGTTTGTTGGTTTGTTGGCTTGTTGGTTACTTAGTTTGTTGGTTTGTTGGTTTGTTGGTTTGTTGGCTTGTTGGTTTGTTGGTTTATTGGCTTGTTGGTTTGTTAGTTTGTTAGTTTGTTGGTTTGTTGGTTTGTTGGTTTGTTGGCTTGTTGGCTTGTTGGTTTGTTGGTTAGTTCATTTGTTGGTTTGTTGGTTTGTTGGCTTGTTGGCTTGTTGGCTTGTTGGTTTGTTGGTTTATTTGTTTGTTGGTTTGTTGGCTTCTTGGTTTGTTGGTTTGTTGGTTTGTTGGTTTGTTGGTTTGTTGGTTTGTTTGTGTATTTGTTTGTTGGTTTTTTGGCTTGTTGGTTTGTTGGTTTGTTGGTTTGTTGGCTTGTTGGTTTGTTGGTTTGTTGGTTTTTTGGTTTGTTGGTTTGTTGGTTTGTTGGTTTGTTGGTTTAGTTGTTTGTTGGCTTGTTGGTTTGTTGGTTTGTTGGCTTGTTGGTTTGTTAGTTTGTTGGTTTTTTGGTTTGTTGGTTTGTTGGTTTATTTGTTTGTTGGTTTGTTGGCTTGTTGGCTTGTTGAATTGTTGGTTTGTTGGCTTGTTGGCTTGTTGGTTTGTTGGTTTGTTGGTTTGTTGGTTTGTTGGTTTGTTGGTTTGTTGGTTTGTTGGTTTGTTGGTTTGTTGGCTTGTTGGTTTGTTGGTTTTTTCGCTTGTTCGCTTGTTGGCTTGTTGGTTTGTTGGTTTGTTGGTTTGTTGGTTTGTTGAATTGTTGGGTTGTTGGTTTGTTGGCTTGTTGGTTTGTTGGTTTGTTGGTTAGTTGGCTTGTTGGCTTGTTGGATTGTTGGTTTGTTGGTTTGTTGGCTTGTTGGTTTGTTGGTTTGTTGGCTTGTTGGCTTGTTGCTTTGTTCGTTTGATGGTTTGTTGGTTTGTTGGTTTTTTTGTTTGTTGGTTTGTTGGTTTGTTGGCTTGTTGGCTTGTTGGTTTGTTGGTTTGTTGGCTTGTTGGCTTGTTGGCTTGTTGGTTTGTTAGTTTGTTGGTTTGTTGGCTTGTTGGCTTGCTGGTTTGTTGGTTTTTTGGTTTGTTGGTTTATTGGTTTGTTGGTTTGTTGGTTTGTTGGTTTGTTGGTTTGTTGGTGTATTTGTTTGTTGGTTTGTTGGCTTGTTGGTTTGTTGGTTTGTTGGTTTGTTGGTTTGTTGGCTTGTTGGTTTGTTGGTTTGTTGGTTTTTTGGTTTGTTGGTTTGTTGGTTTGTTGGTTTGTTGGTTTATTTGATTGTTGGTTTGTTGGCTTGTGTGTTTGTTGGTTTGTTGGTTTGTTGGCTTGTTGGTTTGTTAGTTTATTGGCTTGTTGGTTTGTTAGTTTGTTAGTTTGTTGGGTTTTTGGTTACTTGGTTTGTTGGTTTGTTGGTTTGTTGGCTTGTTGGTTTGTTGGCTTGTTTGTTTGTTGGTTTGTTGGCTTGTTGGTTACTTAGTTTGTTGGTTTGTTGGCATGTTGGTTTGTTGGTTTGTTGGTTTGTTGGTTTGTTGGTTTGTTGGTTTATTGGCTTGTTGGTTTGTTAGTTTGTTAATTTGTTAATTTGTTGGTTTGTTGGTTTGTTGGTTTGTTGGCTTGTTGGCTTGTTGGTTTGTTGGTTAGTTCATTTGTTGGTTTGTTGGTTTGTTGGCTTGTTGGCTTGTTGGCTTGTTGGTTAGTTCGTTTGTTGGTTTGTTAGTTTGTTGGCTTGTTGGTTTCTCTGCTTGTTGGTTTGTTGGTTTGTTGGTTTATTTGTTTGTTGGTTTGTTGGCTTCTTGGTTTGTTGGTTTGTTGGTTTGTTGGTTTGTTGGTTTGTTGGTTTGTTGGTTTGTTGGTGTATTTGTTTGTTGGTTTTTTGGCTTGTTGGTTTGTTGGTTTGTTGGTTTGTTGGCTTGTTGGTTTGTTGGTTTGTTGGTTTTTTGGTTTGTTGGTTTGTTGGTTTGTTGGTTTATTTGTTTGTTGGTTTGTTGGCTTGTTGGTTTGTTGGTTTGTTGGTTTGTTGGCTTGTTGGTTTGTTGGTTTATTGGCTTGTTGGTTTGTTAGTTTGTTAGTTTGTTGGATTTTTGGTTACTTGGTTTGTTGGTTTGTTGGTTTGTTGGCTTGTTGGTTTGTTGGCTTATTGGTTTGTTGGTTTGTTGGCTTGTTGGTTACTTAGTTTGTTGGTTTGTTGGCATGTTGGTTTGTTGGTTTGTTGGTTTGTTGGCTTGTTGGTTTGTTGGTTTATTGGCTTGTTGGTTTGTTAGTTTGTTAGTTTGTGGGTTTGTTGGTTTGTTGGTTTGTTGGCTTGTTGGCTTGTTGGTTTGTTGGTTAGTTCGTTTGTTGGTTTGTTGGTTTGTTGGCTTCTTGGCTTGTTGGCTTGTTGGTTTGTTGGTTAGTTCGTTTGTTGGTTTGTTAGTTTGTTGGCTTGTTGGTTTGTTGGCTTGTTGGTTTGTTGGTTTGTTGGCTTGTTGGTTTGTTGGTTTGTTGGTTTGTTGGCTTGTTGGCTTGTTGGTTTGTTGGTTTGTTGGCTTGTTGGTTTGTTAGTTTGTTGGTTTGTTGGTTTGTTGGTTTGTTGCTTTGTTGGTTTGTTGGTTTGTTGGCTTGTTGGCTTGTTGGTTTGTTGGCTTGTTGGTTTGTTATTTTGTTGGTTTTTGGTTACTTGGTTTGTTGGTTTGTTGGCTTGTTGGCTTGTTGGTTTGTTGGTTTGTTGGCTTGTTGGCTTGTTGGTTTGTTAGTTTGTTGGTTTGTTGGCTTGTTGGCTTGTTGCTTTGTTGGTTTGTTAGTTTGTTGGTTTGTTAATTTGTTGGTTTTTTGGTTTGTTGGTTTGTTGGTTTGTTGGCTTGTTGGTTTGTTGGTTTGTTGGCTTGTTGGCTTGTTGGTTTGTTGGTTTGTTGGCTTGTTGTCTTGTTGGTTTGTTGGCTTGTTGGTTTGTTGCTTTGTTGGTTTGTTGGCTTGTTGGTTTGTTGGTTTGTTGGTTTTTTGGTTTGTTGGTTTGTTGGTTTGTTGGTTTGTTTGTTTATTTGTTTGTTGGTTTGTTGGCTTGTTGGTTTGTTGGTTTGTTGGTTTGTTGGCTTGTTGGTTTGTTGGTTTGTTGGCTTGGTGGCTTGTTGCTTTGTTCGTTTGATGGTTTGTTGGTTTGTTGGTTTTTTGGCTTGGTGGTTTGTTGGTTTGTTGGCTTGTTGGTTTGTTGGTTTGTTGGTTTGTTGGCTTGTTGGTTTGTTAGTTTGTTGGTTTGTTGGCTTGTTGGTTTGTTGGTTTGTTGGTTTTTTGGTTTGTTGGTTTGTTGGTTTGTTGGTTTGTTGGTTTGTTGGTTTGTTGGTGTATTTGTTTGTTGGTTTGTTGGCTTGTTGGTTTGTTGGCTTGTTGGTTTGTTGGTTTGTTGGCTTGTTGGTTACTTAGTTTGTTGGTTTGTTGGCATGTTGGTTTGTTGGTTTGTTGGTTTGTTGGCTTGTTGGTTTGTTGGTTTATTGGTTTGTTGGTTTGTTAGTTTGTTAGTTTGTTGGTTTGTTGGTTTGTTGGTTTGTTGGCTTGTTGGCTTGTTGGTTTGTTGGTTAGTTCGTTTGTTGGCTTGTTGGTTTGTTAGTTTGTTGGTTTGTTGGCTTGTTGGCTTGTTGGTTTGTTGGTTTGTTAGTTTGTTGGTTTGTTGGTTTGTTGGTTTTTTGGTTTGTTGGTTTGTTGGTTTGTTGGCTTGTTGGTTTGTTGGTTTGTTGGCTTGTTGGCTTGTTGGTTTGTTGGTTTGTTGGCTTGTTGGCTTGTTGGTTTGTTGGTTTGTTGGTTTGTTGGTTTGTTGCTTTGTTGGTTTGTTAGTTTGTTGGCTTGTTGGTTTGTTAGTTTGTTGGGTTTTTGGTTACTTGGTTTGTTGGTTTGTTGGTTTGATGGCTTGTTGGTTTGTTGGCTTGTTGGTTTGTTGGTTTGTTGGCTTGTTGGTTACTTAGTTTGTTGGTTTGTTGGCATGTTGGTTTGTTGGTTTGTTGGTTTGTTGGCTTGTTGGTTTGTTGGTTTATTGGTTTGTTGGTTTGTTAGTTTGTTAGTTTGTTGGTTTGTTGGTTTGTTGGTTTGTTGGCTTGTTGGCTTGTTGGTTTGTTGGTTAGTTCGTTTGTTGGTTTGTTGGTTTGTTGGCTTGTTGGCTTGTTGGTTTGTTGGTTAGTTCGTTTGTTGGTTTGTTAGTTTGTTGGCTTGTTGGTTTGTTGGCTTGTTGGTTTGTTGGTTTGTTGGATTATTTGTTTGTTGGTTGTTGGCTTCTTGGTTTGTTGGCTTGTTGGCTTGTTGGTTTGTTGGTTTGTTGGCTTGTTGTCTTGTTGGTTTGTTGGCTTGTTGGTTTGTTGCTTTGTTGGTTTGTTGGCTTGTTGGTTTGTTGGTTTGTTGGTTTTTTGGTTTGTTGGTTTGTTGGTTTGTTGGTTTGTTTGTTTATTTGTTTGTTGGTTTGTTGGCTTGTTGGTTTGTTGGTTTGTTGGTTTGTTGGCTTGTTGGTTTGTTGGTTTGTTGGCTTGGTGGCTTGTTGCTTTGTTCGTTTGATGGTTTGTTGGTTTGTTGGTTTTTTGGCTTGGTGGTTTGTTGGTTTGTTGGCTTGTTGGTTTGTTGGTTTGTTGGTTTGTTGGCTTGTTGGTTTGTTAGTTTGTTGGTTTGTTGGCTTGTTGGTTTGTTGGTTTGTTGGTTTTTTGGTTTGTTGGTTTGTTGGTTTGTTGGTTTGTTGGTTTGTTGGTTTGTTGGTGTATTTGTTTGTTGGTTTGTTGGCTTGTTGGTTTGTTGGCTTGTTGGTTTGTTGGTTTGTTGGCTTGTTGGTTACTTAGTTTGTTGGTTTGTTGGCATGTTGGTTTGTTGGTTTGTTGGTTTGTTGGCTTGTTGGTTTGTTGGTTTATTGGTTTGTTGGTTTGTTAGTTTGTTAGTTTGTTGGTTTGTTGGTTTGTTGGTTTGTTGGCTTGTTGGCTTGTTGGTTTGTTGGTTAGTTCGTTTGTTGGCTTGTTGGTTTGTTAGTTTGTTGGTTTGTTGGCTTGTTGGCTTGTTGGTTTGTTGGTTTGTTAGTTTGTTGGTTTGTTGGTTTGTTGGTTTTTTGGTTTGTTGGTTTGTTGGTTTGTTGGCTTGTTGGTTTGTTGGTTTGTTGGCTTGTTGGCTTGTTGGTTTGTTGGTTTGTTGGCTTGTTGGCTTGTTGGTTTGTTGGTTTGTTGGTTTGTTGGTTTGTTGCTTTGTTGGTTTGTTAGTTTGTTGGCTTGTTGGTTTGTTAGTTTGTTGGGTTTTTGGTTACTTGGTTTGTTGGTTTGTTGGTTTGATGGCTTGTTGGTTTGTTGGCTTGTTGGTTTGTTGGTTTGTTGGCTTGTTGGTTACTTAGTTTGTTGGTTTGTTGGCATGTTGGTTTGTTGGTTTGTTGGTTTGTTGGCTTGTTGGTTTGTTGGTTTATTGGTTTGTTGGTTTGTTAGTTTGTTAGTTTGTTGGTTTGTTGGTTTGTTGGTTTGTTGGCTTGTTGGCTTGTTGGTTTGTTGGTTAGTTCGTTTGTTGGTTTGTTGGTTTGTTGGCTTGTTGGCTTGTTGGTTTGTTGGTTAGTTCGTTTGTTGGTTTGTTAGTTTGTTGGCTTGTTGGTTTGTTGGCTTGTTGGTTTGTTGGTTTGTTGGATTATTTGTTTGTTGGTTGTTGGCTTCTTGGTTTGTTGGTTTGTTGGCTTGTTGGTTTGTTAGTTTGTTGGTTTGTTGGCTTGTTGGTTTGTTGGCTTGTTGGTTTATTGGTTTGTTGGTTTGTTGGCTTGTTGGTTTGTTGGTTTGTTGGTTTCTTTGTTTGTTAGTTTGTTGGTTTATGTGTTTGTTTGTTTGTTGGCTTGTTGGCTTGTTGGTTTCTTGGTTTGTTGGCTTGTTGGTTACATAGTTTGTTGGTTTGTTGGCATGTTGGTTTGTTGGTTTGTTGGCTTGTTGGCTTGTTGGTTTGTTGGTTTGTTGGTTTGTTGGTTTGTTGGCTTGTTGGTTTGTTAGTTTGTTGGTTTTTTGGTTTGTTGGTTTTTTGGTTTGTTGGTTTGTTGGTTTATTTGTTTGTTGGTTTGTTGGCTTGTTGGCTTGTTGAATTGTTGGTTTGTTGGCTTGTTGGCTTGTTGGTTTGTTGGTTTGTTGGTTTGTTGGTTTGTTGGTTTGTTGGTTTGTTGGTTTGTTGGTTTGTTGGTTTGTTGGCTTGTTGGTTTGTTGGTTTGTTGGTTTGTTAGCTTGTTCGCTTGTTGGCTTGTTGGTTTGTTGGTTTGTTGGTTTGTTGGTTTGTTGGCTTGTTGGGTTGTTGGTTTGTTGGCTTGTTGGTTTGTTGGTTTGTTGGTTTGTTGGCTTGTTGGCTTGTTGGATTGTTGGATTGTTGGTTTGTTGGTTTGTTGGCTTGTTGGTTTGTTGGTTTGTTGGCTTGTTGGCTTGTTGCTTTGTTCGTTTGATGGTTTGTTGGTTTGTTGGTTTTTTGGTTTGTTGGTTTGTTGGCTTGTTGGCTTGTTGGTTTGTTGGTTTGTTGGCTTGTTGGCTTGTTGGTTTGTTAGTTTGTTGGTTTGTTGGCTTGTTGGCTTGCTGGTTTGTTGGTTTTTTGGTTTGTTGGTTTGTTGGTTTGTTGGTTTATTGGTTTGTTGGTTTGTTGGTGTATTTGTTTGTTGGTTTGTTGGCTTGTTGGTTTGTTGGTTTGTTGGTTTGTTGGTTTGTTGGCTTGTTGGTTTGTTGGTTTGTTGGTTTGTTGGTTTGTTGGTTTGTTGGTTTATTTGATTGTTGGTTTGTTGGCTTGTTGGTTTGTTGGTTTGTTGGTTTGTTGGCTTGTTGGTTTGTTAGTTTATTGGCTTGTTGGTTTGTTAGTTTGTTAGTTTGTTGGGTTTTTGGTTACTTGGTTTGTTGGTTTGTTGGTTTGTTGGCTTGTTGGTTTGTTGGCTTGTTGGTTTGTTGGTTTGTTGGCTTGTTGGTTACTTAGTTTGTTGGTTTGTTGGTTTGTTGGTTTGTTGGCTTGTTGGTTTGTTGGTTTATTGGCTTGTTGGTTTGTTAGTTTGTTAGTTTGTTGGTTTGTTGGTTTGTTGGTTTGTTGGCTTGTTGGCTTGTTGGTTTGTTGGTTAGTTCATTTGTTGGTTTGTTGGTTTGTTGGCTTGTTGGCTTGTTGGCTTGTTGGCTTGTTGGTTAGTTCGTTTGTTGGTTTGTTAGTTTGTTGGCTTGTTGGTTTCTTGGCTTGTTGGTTTTTTGGTTTGTTGGTTTGTTGGTTTGTTGGTTTGTTGGTTTATTTGTTTGTTGGCTTGTTGGTTTGTTGGTTTGTTGGCTTGTTGGTTTGTTAGTTTGTTGGTTTTTTGGTTTGTTGGTTTGTTGGTTTATTTGTTTGTTGGTTTGTTGGCTTGTTGGCTTGTTGAATTGTTGGTTTGTTGGTTTGTTGGTTTGTTGGCTTGTTGGTTTGTTGGTTTATTGGCTTGTTGGTTTGTTAGTTTGTTAGTTTGTTGGTTTGTTGGTTTGTTGGTTTGTTGGCTTCTTGGTTTGTTGGTTTGTTGGTTTGTTGGTTTGTTGGTTTGTTGGTTTGTTGGTTTGTTGGTGTATTTGTTTGTTGGTTTTTTGGCTTGTTGGTTTGTTGGTTTGTTGGTTTGTTGGCTTGTTGGTTTGTTGGTTTGTTGGTTTTTTGGTTTGTTGGTTTGTTGGTTTGTTGGTTTGTTGGTTTATTTGTTTGTTGGCTTGTTGGTTTGTTGGTTTGTTGGCTTGTTGGTTTGTTAGTTTGTTGGTTTTTTGGTTTGTTGGTTTGTTGGTTTATTTGTTTGTTGGTTTGTTGGCTTGTTGGCTTGTTGAATTGTTGGTTTGTTGGCTTGTTGGCTTGTTGGTTTGTTGGTTTTTTGGTTTGTTGGTTTGTTGGTTTGTTGGTTTGTTGGTTTATTTGTTTGTTGGCTTGTTGGTTTGTTGGTTTGTTGGTTTGTTGGTTTGTTGGTTTGTTGGCTTCTTGGTTTGTTGGTTTGTTGGTTTGTTGGTTTGTTGGTTTGTTGGTTTGTTGGTTTGTTGGTGTATTTGTTTGTTGGTTTTTTGGCTTGTTGGTTTGTTGGTTTGTTGGTTTGTTGGTTTGTTGGTTTGTTGGTTTGTTGGTTTGTTGGTTTGTTGGCTTGTTGGTTTGTTGGTTTTTTCGCTTGTTCGCTTGTTGGCTTGTTGGTTTGTTGGTTTGTTGGTTTGTTGGTTTGTTGGCTTGTTGGGTTGTTGGTTTGTTGGCTTGTTGGTTTGTTGGTTTGTTGGTTAGTTGGCTTGTTGGCTTGTTGGATTGTTGGTTTGTTGGTTTGTTGGCTTGTTGGTTTGTTGGTTTGTTGGCTTGTTGGCTTGTTGCTTTGTTCGTTTGATGGTTTGTTGGTTTGTTGGTTTTTTGGTTTGTTGGTTTGTTGGTTTGTTGGCTTGTTGGCTTGTTGGTTTGTTGGTTTGTTGGCTTGTTGGCTTGTTGGCTTGTTGGTTTGTTAGTTTGTTGGTTTGTTGGCTTGTTGGCTTGCTGGTTTGTTGGTTTTTTGGTTTGTTGGTTTATTGGTTTGTTGGTTTGTTGGTTTGTTGGTTTGTTGGTTTGTTGGTGTATTTGTTTGTTGGTTTGTTGGCTTGTTGGTTTGTTGGTTTGTTGGTTTGTTGGTTTGTTGGCTTGTTGGTTTGTTGGTTTGTTGGTTTTTTGGTTTGTTGGTTTGTTGGTTTGTTGGTTTGTTGGTTTATTTGATTGTTGGTTTGTTGGCTTGTGTGTTTGTTGGTTTGTTGGTTTGTTGGCTTGTTGGTTTGTTAGTTTATTGGCTTGTTGGTTTGTTAGTTTGTTAGTTTGTTGGGTTTTTGGTTACTTGGTTTGTTGGTTTGTTGGTTTGTTGGCTTGTTGGTTTGTTGGCTTGTTTGTTTGTTGGTTTGTTGGCTTGTTGGTTACTTAGTTTGTTGGTTTGTTGGCATGTTGGTTTGTTGGTTTGTTGGTTTGTTGGTTTGTTGGTTTGTTGGTTTATTGGCTTGTTGGTTTGTTAGTTTGTTAATTTGTTGGTTTGTTGGTTTGTTGGTTTGTTGGCTTGTTGGCTTGTTGGTTTGTTGGTTAGTTCATTTGTTGGTTTGTTGGTTTGTTGGCTTGTTGGCTTGTTGGCTTGTTGGTTAGTTCGTTTGTTGGTTTGTTAGTTTGTTGGCTTGTTGGTTTCTCTGCTTGTTGGTTTGTTGGTTTGTTGGTTTATTTGTTTGTTGGTTTGTTGGCTTCTTGGTTTGTTGGTTTGTTGGTTTGTTGGTTTGTTGGTTTGTTGGTTTGTTGGTGTATTTGTTTGTTGGTTTTTTGGCTTGTTGGTTTGTTGGTTTGTTGGTTTGTTGGCTTGTTGGTTTGTTGGTTTGTTGGTTTTTTGGTTTGTTGGTTTGTTGGTTTGTTGGTTTATTTGTTTGTTGGTTTGTTGGCTTGTTGGTTTGTTGGTTTGTTGGTTTGTTGGCTTGTTGGTTTGTTGGTTTATTGGCTTGTTGGTTTGTTAATTTGTTAGTTTGTTGGATTTTTGGTTACTTGGTTTGTTGGTTTGTTGGTTTGTTGGCTTGTTGGTTTGTTGGCTTATTGGTTTGTTGGTTGGTTGGCTTGTTGGTTACTTAGTTTGTTGGTTTGTTGGCATGTTGGTTTGTTGGTTTGTTGGTTTGTTGGCTTGTTGGTTTGTTGGTTTATTGGCTTGTTGGTTTGTTAGTTTGTTAGTTTGTGGGTTTGTTGGTTTGTTGGTTTGTTGGCTTGTTGGCTTGTTGGTTTGTTGGTTTGTTGGCTTCTTGGCTTGTTGGCTTGTTGGTTTGTTGGTTAGTTCGTTTGTTGGTTTGTTAGTTTGTTGGCTTGTTGGTTTGTTGGCTTGTTGGTTTGTTGGTTTGTTGGCTTGTTGGTTTGTTGGTTTGTTGGTTTGTTGGCTTGTTGGCTTGTTGGTTTGTTGGTTTGTTGGCTTGTTGGTTTGTTAGTTTGTTGGTTTGTTGGTTTGTTGGTTTGTTGCTTTGTTGGTTTGTTGGTTTGTTGGCTTGTTGGCTTGTTGGTTTGTTGGCTTGTTGGTTTGTTAGTTTGTTGGTTTTTGGTTACTTGGTTTGTTGGTTTGTTGGCTTGTTGGCTTGTTGGTTTGTTGGTTTGTTGGCTTGTTGGCTTGTTGGTTTGTTAGTTTGTTGGTTTGTTGGCTTGTTGGCTTGTTGCTTTGTTGGTTTGTTAGTTTGTTGGTTTGTTAATTTGTTGGTTTTTTGGTTTGTTGGTTTGTTGGTTTGTTGGCTTGTTGGTTTGTTGGTTTGTTGGCTTGTTGGCTTGTTGGTTTGTTGGTTTGTTGGCTTGTTGTCTTGTTGTCTTGTTGGTTTGTTGGTTTGTTGGTTTGTTGGTTTGTTGCTTTGTTGGTTTGTTGGTTTGTTGGCTTGTTGGTTTGTTAGTTTGTTGGGTTTTTGGTTACTTGGTTTGTTGGTTTGTTGGTTTGTTGGCTTGTTGGTTTGTTGGTTTGTTGGCTTGTTGGTTACTTAGTTTGTTGGTTTGTTGGCATGTTGGTTTGTTGGTTTGTTGGTTTGTTGGCTTGTTGGTTTGTTGGTTTATTGGCTTGTTGGTTTGTTAGTTTGTTAGTTTGTGGGTTTGTTGGTTTGTTGGTTTGTTGGCTTGTTGGCTTGTAGGTTTGTTGGTTAGTTCGTTTGTTGGTTTGTTGGTTTGTTGGCTTCTTGGCTTGTTGGCTTGTTGGTTTGTTGGTTAGTTCGTTTGTTGGTTTGTTAGTTTGTTGGCTTGTTGGTTTGTTGGCTTGTTGGTTTGTTGGTTTGTTGGTTTATTTGTTTGTTGGTTTGTTGGCTTATTGGTTTGTTTGTTTGTTGGCTTGTTGGTTTGTTGGTTTGTTGGCTTGTTGGTTTGTTGGTTTGTTGGCTTGTTGGCTTGTTGGTTTGTTGGTTTGTTGGTTTGTTGGCTTGTTGGTTTGTTAGTTTGTTGGTTTGTTGGCTTGTTGGCTTGTTGGTTTGTTGGTTTTTTGGTTTGTTGGTTTATTGGTTTTGTTGGTTTGTTGGTTTGTTGGTTTGTTGGTGTATTTGTTTGTTGGTTTGTTGGCTTGTTGGTTTGTTGGTTTGTTGTTTTGTTGGCTTGTTGGTTTGTTGGTTTGTTGGTTTTTTGGTTTGTTGGTTTGTTGGTTTGTTGGTTTGTTTGTTTATTTGTTTGTTGGTTTGTTGGCTTGTTGGTTTGTTGGTTTGTTGGTTTGTTGGCTTGTTGGTTTATTGGTTTGTTGGCTTGTTGGCTTGTTGGTTTGTTGGTTTGTTGGCTTGTTATTTACTTGGTTTGTTGGCATGTTGGTTTGTTGGTTTGTTGGTTTGTTGGCTTGTTGGTTTGTTGGTTTGTTGGCTTGTTGGCTTGTTGGTTTGTTGGTTTGTTGGCTTTTTGGTTTGTTAGTTTGTTGGTTTGTTGGTTTGTCGGTTTGTTGGTTTGTTGCTTTGTTGGTTTGTTGGTTTGTTGGCTTGTTGGCTTGTTGGCTTGTTGGTTTGTTGGTTTGTTGGTTTGTTGGCTTGTTGGGTTGTTGGTTTGTTGGCTTGTTGGTTTGTTGGTTTGTTGGTTTGTTGGCTTGTTGGCTTGTTGGCTTGTTGGTTTGTTGGTTTGTTGGCTTGTTGGTTTGTTAGTTTGTTGGTTTGTTGGTTTGTTGGCTTGTTGGCTTGTTGGCTTGTTGGTTTGTTGGTTTGTTGGTTTGTTGGTTTATTGGTTTGTTGGCTTGTTGGGTTGTTGGTTTGTTGGCTTGTTGGTTTGTTGGTTTGTTGGTTTGTTGGCTTGTTGGCTTGTTGGCTTGTTGGTTTGTTGGTTTGTTGGCTTGTTGGTTTGTTAGTTTGTTGGTTTGTTGGTTTGTCGGTTTGTTGGTTTGTTGCTTTGTTGGTTTGTTGGTTTGTTGGCTTGTTGGCTTGTTGGCTTGTTGGCTTGTTGGCTTGTTGGTTTGTTGGTTTGTTGGTTTGTTGGTTTGTTGGTTTGTTGGCTTGTTGGGTTGTTGGTTTGTTGGCTTGTTGGTTTGTTGGTTTGTTGGTTTGTTGGCTTGTTGGCTTGTTGGCTTGTTGGTTTGTTGGTTTGTTGGCTTGTTGGTTTGTTGGTTTGTTGGCTTGTTGGCTTGTTGCTTTGTTCGTTTGATGGTTTGTTGGTTTGTTGGTTTTTGGTTTGTTGGTTTGTTGGTTTGTTGGCTTGTTGGCTTGTTGGTTTGTTGGTTTGTTGGTTTGTTGGCTTGTTGGTTTGTTAGTTTGTTGGTTTGTTGGAATGTTGGCTTGTTGGTTTGTTGGTTTTTTGGTTTGTTAGTTTGTTGGTTTGTTGGTTTGTTGGTTTGTTGGTTTGTTGGTGTATTTGTTTGTTGGTTTGTTGGCTTGTTGGTTTGTTGGTTTGTTGGTTTGTTGGTTTGTTGGCTTGTTGGTTTGTTGGTTTGTTGGTTTTTTGGTTTGTTAGTTTGTTGGTTTGTTGGTTTGTTGGTTTATTTGATTGTTGGTTTGTTGGCTTGTTGGTTTGTTGGTTTGTTGGTTTGTTGGCTTGTTGGTTTGTTGGTTTATTGGCTTGTTGGTTTGTTAGTTTGTTAGTTTGTTGGGTTTTTGGTTACTTGGTTTGTTGGTTTGTTGGTTTGTTGGCTTGTTGGTTTGTTGGCTTGTTGGTTTGTTGGTTTGTTGGGTTGTTGGTTACTTAGTTTGTTGGTTTGTTGGCATGTTGGTTTGTTGGTTTGTTGGTTTGTTGGCTTGTTGGTTTGTTGGTTTATTGGCTTGTTGGTTTGTTAGTTTGTTAGTTTGTTGGTTTGTTGGTTTGTTGGTTTGTTGGCTTGTTGGCTTGTTGGTTTGTTGGTTAGTTCGTTTGTTGGTTTGTTGGTTTGTTGGCTTGTTGGCTTGTTGGCTTGTTGGTTAGTTCGTTTGTTGGTTTGTTAGTTTGTTGGCTTGTTGGGTTGTTGGCTTGTTGGTTTGTTGGTTTGTTGGTTTATTTGTTTGTTGGTTTGTTGGATTCTTGGTTTGTTGGTTTGTTGGTTTGTTAGTTTGTTGGTTTGTTGGTTTGTTGGTTTGTTGGTGTATTTGTTTGTTGGTTTTTTGGCTTGTTGGTTTGTTGGTTTGTTGGTTTGTTGGCTTGTTGGTTTGTTGGTTTGTTGGTTTTTTGGTTTGTTGGTTTGTTGGTTTGTTGGTTTTTTGGTTTATTTGTTTGTTGGTTTGTTGGTTTATTGGCTTGTTGGTTTGTTAGTTTGTTAGTTTGTTGGGTTTTTGGTTACTTGGTTTGTTGGTTTGTTGGCTTGTTGGTTTGTTGGCTTTTTGGTTTGTTGGTTTGTTGGCTTGTTGGTTACTTAGTTTGTTGGTTTGTTGGCATGTTAGTTTGTTGGTTTGTTGGTTTGTTGGCTTGTTGGTTTGTTGGTTTATTGGCTTGTTGGTTTGTTAGTTTGTTAGCTTGTGGGTTTGTTGGTTTGTTGGTTTGTTGGCTTGTTGGCTTGTTGGTTTGTTGGTTAGTTCGTTTGTTGGTTTGTTGGTTTGTTGGCTTGTTGGCTTGTTGGTTTGTTGGTTAGTTCGTTTGTCGGTTTGTTAGTTTGTTGGCTTGTTGGTTTGTTGGCTTGTTGGTTTGTTGGTTTGTTGGTTTATTTGTTTGTTGGTTTGTTGGCTTCTTGGTTTGTTGGTTTGTTGGCTTGTTGGTTTGTTGGTTTGTTGGCTTGTTGGTTTGTTGGCTTCTTGGTTTGTTCGTTTGTTGGTTTGTTGGCTTGTTGGTTTGTTGGTTTATTTGTTTGTTGGTTTGTTGGTTTATGTGTTTGTTGGTTTGTTGGCTTGTTGGCTTGTTGGTTTGTTGGTTTGTTGGCTTGTTGGTTACATAGTTTGTTAGTTTGTTGGCATGTTGGTTTGTTGGTTAGTTCGTTTGTTGGCTTGTTGGTTTTTTGGTTTGTTGGTTTGTTGGCTTGTTGGCTTGTTGGTTTGTTGGTTTGTTGGCTTGTTGGTTTGTTGGCTTGTTTGTTTGTTGGTTTGTTGGCTTGTTGGTTTGTTAGTTTGTTGGTTTGTTGGTTTGTGGTTTTGTTGGTTTGTTGGTTTGTTGGTTTATTTGTTTGTTGGTTTGTTGGTTTGTTGGCTTGTTGGTTTGTTGGTTTGTTGGTTTGTTGGCTTGTTGGCTTGTTGGTTTGTTGGTTTGTTGGTTTGTTGGTTTGTGGGTTTGTTGGTTTGTTGGTTTGTTGGTTTGTTGGTTTGTTGTTTTGTTGGTTTGTTGGTTTGTTGGCTTGTTGGTTTGTTGGGATGTTGGTTTGTTGGTTTGTTGGTTTGTTGGTTTGTTGGTTTGTTGGGTTGTTGGTTTGTTGGTTTGTTGGTTTGTTGGTTTGTTGGTTTGTTGGTTTGTTGGTTTGTTGTTTTGTTGATTTGTTGGTTTGTTGGCTTGTTGGTTTGTTGGTTTGTTGGCTTGTTGGTTTGTTGGTTTATTGGCTTGTTGGTTTGTTAGTTAGTTAGTTTGTTGGGTTTTTGGTTACTTGGTTTGTTGGCTTGTTGGTTTGTTGGCTTGTTGGTTTGTTGGTTTGTTGGCTTGTTGGTTACTTAGTTTGTTGGTTTGTTGGCATGTTGGTTTGTTGGTTTGTTGGTTTGTTGGCTTGTTGGTTTGTTGGTTTATTGGCTTGTTGGTTTGTTAGTTTGTTAGTTTGTTGGTTTGTTGGTTTGTTGGTTTGTTGCCTTGTTGGCTTGTTGGTTTGTTGGTTAGTTCGTTTGTTGGTTTGCTGGTTTGTTGGCTTGTTGGCTTGTTGGCTTGTTGGTTAGTTCGTTTGTTGGTTTGTTAGTTTGTTGGCTTGTTGGGTTGTTGGCTTGTTGGTTTGTTGGTTTGTTGGTTTATTTGTTTGTTGGTTTGTTGGATTCTTGGTTTGTTGGTTTGTTGGTTTGTTGGTTTGTTAGTTTGTTGGTTTGTTGGTTTGTTGGTGTATTTGTTTGTTGGTTTTTTGGCTTGTTGGTTTGTTGGTTTGTTGGTTTGTTGGCTTGTTGGTTTGTTGGTTTGTTGGTTTTTTCGTTTGTTGGTTTGTTGGTTTGTTGGTTTGTTGGTTTATTTGTTTGTTGGTTTGTTGGTTTATTGGCTTGTTGGTTTGTTAGTTTGTTAGTTTGTTGGGTTTTTGGTTACTTGGTTTGTTGGTTTGTTGGTTTGTTGGCTTGTTGGTTTGTTGGCTTGTTGGTTTGTTGGTTTGTTGGCTTGTTGGTTACTTAGTTTGCTGGTTTGTTGGTTTGTTGGTTTGTTGGCTTGTTGGTTTGTTGGTTTATTGGCTTGTTGGTTTGTTAGTTTGTTAGTTTGTGGGTTTGTTGGTTTGTTGGTTTGTTGGCTTGTTGGCTTGTTGGTTTGTTGGTTAGTTCGTTTGTTGGTTTGTTGGTTTGTTGGCTTGTTGGCTTGTTGGTTTGTTGGTTAGTTCGTTTGTCGGTTTGTTAGTTTGTTGGCTTGTTGGTTTGTGGGCTTGTTGGTTTGTTGGTTTGTTGGTTTATTTGTTTGTTGGTTTGTTGGCTTCTTGGTTTGTTGGTTTGTTGGCTTGTTGGTTTGTTGGTTTGTTGGCTTGTTGGTTTGTTGGCTTCTTGGTTTGTTCGTTTGTTGGTTTGTTGGCTTGTTGGTTTGTTGGTTTGTTGGTTTATTTGTTTGTTGGTTTGTTGGTTTATATGTTTGTTCGTTTGTTGGCTTGTTGGCTTGTTGGTTTGTTGGTTTGTTGGCTTGTTGGTTACATAGTTTGTTGGTTTGTTGGCATGTTGGTTTGTTGGTTTGTTGGCTTGTTGGCTTGTTGGTTTGTTGGTTTGTTGGTTTGTTGGCTTGTTGGCTTGTTGGTTTGTTGGTTTGTTGGCTTGTTGGTTTGTTGGCTTGTTGGTTTGTTGGTTTGTTGGCTTGTTGGCTTGTTGGTTTGTTTGTTTGTTGGTTTGTTGGTTTGTTAGTTTGTTGGTTTGTTGGTTTGTTGGCTTGTTGGTTTGTTGGTTTGTTGGCTTGTTGCCTTGTTGGTTTGTTGGTTTGTTGGTTTGTTGGTTTGTTGGCTTGTTGGGTTGTTGGTTTGTTGGCTTGTTGGTTTGTTGGTTTGTTGGTTTGTTGGCTTGTTGTCTTGTTGGTTTGTTGGTTTGTTGGCTTGTTGGTTTGTTGGTTTGTTGGCTTGTTGGCTTGTTGCTTTGTTCGTTTGATGGTTTGTTGGTTTGTTTTTTTTTTGGTTTGTTGGTTTGTTGGTTTGTTGGTTTGTTGGCTTGTTGGTTTGTTGGTTTGTTGGTTTGTTGGCTTGTTGGTTTGTTAGTTTGTTGGTTTGTTGTCTTGTTGGCTTGTTGGTTTGTTGGTTTTTTGGTTTGTTGGTTTGTTGGTTTGTTGGTTTGTTGGTTTGTTGGTGTATTTGTTTGTTGGTTTGTTGGCTTGTTGGTTTGTTGGTTTGTTGGTTTGTTGGCTTGTTGGTTTGTTGGTTTGTTGGTTTTTTGGTTTGTTGGTTTGTTGGTTTGTTGGTTTGTTGGTTTATTTGTTTGTTGGTTTGTTGGCTTGTTGGTTTGTTGGTTTGTTGGTTTGTTGGCTTGTTGGTTTGTTGGTTTGTTGGCTTGTTGGCTTGTTGGTTTGTTGGTTTGTTGGCTTGTTAGTTACTTGGTTTGTTGGCATGTTGGTTTGTTGGTTTGTTGGTTTGTTGGCTTGTTGGTTTGTTGGTTTGTTGGCTTGTTGGCTTGTTGGTTTGTTGGTTTGTTGGTTTGTTGGCTTGTTGGTTTGTTGGTTTGTTGGCTTTTTGGTTTGTTAGTTTGTTGGTTTGTTGGTTTGTCGGTTTGTTGGTTTGTTGCTTTGTTGGTTTGTTGGTTTGTTGGCTTGTTGGCTTGTTGGTTTGTTGGTTTGTTGGCTTGTTGGTTTGTTAGTTTGTTGGCTTTTTAGTTACTTGGTTTGTTGGTTTGTTGGCTTGTTGGCTTGTTGGTTTGTTGGTTTGATGGCTTGTTGGTTTGTTAGTTTGTTGGTTAGTTGGCTTGTTGGCTTGTTGGTTTGTTTGTTTGTTGGTCTGTTGGTTTGTTGGTTTTTTAGTTTGTTGGTTTGTTGGTTTGTTGGCTTGTTGGTTTGTTGGTTTGTTGGCTTTTTGGCTTGTTGGTTTGTTATTTTGTTGGCTTGTTGGCTTGTTGGTTTGTTGGTTTGTTGGTTTGTTGGTTTGTTGCTTTGTTGGTTTGTTGGTTTGTTTGCTTGTTGGTTTGTTGGTTTGTTAGTTTGCTGGCTTTTTGGTTACTTGGTTTGTTGGTTTCTTGGGATGTTGGCTTGTTGGTTTGTTGGCTTGTTGGCTTGTTGGTTTGTTGGTTTGTTGGTTTGTTGGCTTGTTGGCTTGTTGGTTTGTTGGTTTGTTGGTTTGTTGGTTTGTTGGTTTGTTGGTTTTTTGGTTTGTTGGTTTGTTGGTTTGTTGGTTTGTTGGCTTGTTGGTTTGTTGGCTTGTTGGTTGCTTGGTTTGTTGGTTTGTGGGCTTGTTGGTTTGTTGGTTTGTTGGCTTGTTGGTTTGTTAGTTTGTTGGTTTGTTGGCTTGTTGGCTTGTTGGTTTGTTGGTTTGTTGATTTGTTGGTTTGTTGGTTTGTTGGTTTTTTGGTTTGTTGGTTTGTTGGCTTGTTGCTTTGTTGGTTTGTTGGTTTTTTGGTTTGTTGGTTTGTTGGTTTGTTGGTTTGTTGGTTTGTTGGTTTGTTGGTTTATTTGTTCGTTGGTTTGTTGGCTTGTTGGTTTGTTGTTTTGTTGGTTTGTTGGCTTGTTGGTTTAATGGTTTGTTGGTTTGTTGGCTTGTTGGCTTGTTGGTTTGTTGGTTTGTTGGCTTTTTGGTTACTTAGTTTGTTGGTTTGTTGGCTTGTTGGTTTGTTGGTTTGTTGGCTTGTTGGCTTGTTGGTTTGTTGGTTTGTTGGCTTGTTGGTTTGTTGGCTTGTTGGTTTGTTAGTTTGTTGGCTTGTTGGTTTGTTAGTTTGTTGGTTTGTTGGTTTGTTGGTTTGTTGGTTTATTTGTTTGTTGGCTTGTTGCTTTGTTCGTTTGATGGTTTGTTGGTTTGTTGGTTTTTTGGTTTGTTGATTTGTTGGTTTGTTGGCTTGTTGGCTTGTTGGTTTGTTGGTTTGTTGGCTTGGTGGTTTGTTAGTTTGTTGGTTTGTTGGCTTGTTGGCTTGTTGGTTTGTTGGTTTTTTGGTTTGTTGGTTTGTTGGTTTGTTGGTTTGTTGGTTTGTTGGTTTGTTGGTTTGTTGGTTTGTTAGTTTATTTGTTTGTTGGTTTGTTGGCTTGTTGGTTTGTTGGTTTTTTGGTTTGTTGGTTTGTTGGTTTGTTGGTTTGTTGGTTTGTTGGTTTATTTGTTTGTTGGCTTATTGCTTTGTTCGTTGGATGGTTTGTTGGTTTGTTGGTTTTTTGGTTTGTTGGTTTGTTGGTTTGTTGGCTTGTTGGCTTGTTGGTTTGTTGGTTTGTTGGCTTGGTGGTTTGTTAGTTTGTTGGTTTGTTGGCTTGTTGGCTTGTTGGTTTGTTGGTTTTTTGGTTTGTTGGTTTGTTGGTTTGTTGGTTTGTTGGTTTGTTGGTTTGTTGGTTTGTTGGTTTGTTAGTTTATTTGTTTGTTGGTTTGTTGGCTTGTTGGTTTGTTGGTTTGTTGGTTTGTTGGCTTGTTGGCTTGTTTGTTTGTTGGTTTGTTGGTTTTTTGGTTTGTTGGTTTGTTGGTTTGTTGGTTTGTTGGTTTATTTGTTTGTTAGTTTGTTGGCTTGTTGGTTTGTATGTTTGTTGGTTTGTTGGTTTGTTGGTTTGTTGGTTTGTTGGCTTGTTGGCTTGTTGGTTTGTTGGTTTGTTGGCTTGTTGGTTACTTAGTTTGTTGGTTTGTTGGCATGTTGGTTTGTTGGTTTGTTGGTTTGTTGGCTTGTTGGTTTGTTGGTTTGTTGGCTTGTTTGTTTGTTGGTTTGTTGGCTTGTTGGTTTGTTAGTTTGTTGGTTTGTTGGTTTGTTGGTTTGTTGGTTTGTTGGTTTGTTGCTTTGTTGGTTTGTTGGTTTGTTGGCTTGTTGGCTTGTTGGTTTATTGGCTTGTTGGTTTGTTAGTTTGTTGGCTTTTTGGTTACTTGGTTTGTTGGTTTGTTGGCTTGATGGCTTGTTGGTTTGTTGGTTTGTTGGCTTGTTGGTTTGTTAGTTTGATGGTTTGTTGGCTTGTTGGCTTGTTGCTTTGTTGGTTTGTTGGTTTGTTGGTTTGTTGGTTTGTTGGTTTGTTGGTTTTTTGGTTTGTTGGTTTGTTGGTTTGTTGGCTTGTTGGTTTGTTGGTTTGTTGGTTTGTTGGTTTGTTGGTTTGTTGGTTTGTTGGTTTGTTGGTTTGTTGGTTTTTTGGTTTGTTGGTTTGTTGGTTTGTTGGTTTGTTGGCTTGTTGGTTTGTTGGCTTGTTGGTTACTTGGTTTGTTGGTTTGTTGGCTTGTTGGCTTGTTGGTTTGTTGGTTTGTTGGGTTGTTGGTTTGTTAGTTTGTTCGTTTGCTGGCTTGTTGGCTTGTTGGTTTGTTGCTTTGTTGGTTTGTTGGTTTGTTGGTTTGTTGGTTTGTTGGTTTTTGGTTTGTTGGTTTGTTGGCTTGTTGGTTTGTTGGTTTGTTGGTTTTTTGTTTTGTTGGTTTGTTGGTTTGTTGGTTTGTTGGTTTGTTGGTTTATTTGTTTGTTGGTTTGTTGGCTTGTTGGTTTGTTGGTTTGTTGGGTTGTTGGCTTGTTGGTTTGTTGGTTTGTTGGCTTGTAGGCTTGTTGGTTTGCTGGCTTGTTGGTTACTTAGTTTGTTGGTTTGTTGGCATGTTGGTTTGTTGGTTTGTTGGTTTGTTGGTTTGTTGGCTTGTTGGTTTGTTGGCTTGTTGGTTTGTTGGCTTGATGGTTTGTTGGTTTGTTGGCTTGTTGGTTTGTTAGTTTGTTGGCTTTTTGGTTACTGGGTTTGTTGGTTTGTTGGCTTGTTGGCTTGTTGGTTTGTTGCTTTGTTCGTTTGATGGTTTGTTGGTTTGTTGGTTACTTGGTTTGTTGGTTTGTTGGCTTGCTGGTTTGGTGGTTTTTTGGTTTGTTGGTTTGTTGGTTTATTGGTTTGTTGGTTTATTTGTTTGTTGGTTTGTTGGTTTGTTGGTTTGTTGGTTTGTTGGTTTGTTGGCTTGTTGCTTTGTTGGCTTGTTGGTTTGTTGGTTTGTTGGTTTGTTGGCTTGTTGGTTTGTTGTTTTGTTGGTTTGTTGGTTTGTTGGTTTGTTGGTTTTTTGGTTTGTTGGTTTGTTGGTTTGTTGGCTTGTTGGTTTGTTGGTTTGTTGGTTTGTTGGCTTGTTGGTTTGTTGGTTTGTTGGCTTGTTGGTTTGTTGGTTTGTTGGTTTGTTGGCTTGTTGGCTTGTTGGTTTGTTGGTTTGTTAGCTTGTTGGTTTGTTGGTTTGTTGGCTTGTTGGCTTGTTGCTTTGTTGGTTTGTTGGTTTGTTGGTTTGTTGGCTTGTTGGTTTGTTGGCTTGTTGGTTTGTTGGTTTGTTGGTTTGTTGGCTTGTTGGCTTGTTGGTTTGTTAGTTTGTTGGCTTTTTGGTTACTTGGTTTGTTGGCTTATTGGTTTGCTGGTTTGTTGGCTTGTTGGCTTTTTGGTTTGTTGGTTTGTTGGCTTGTTGGTTACTTAGTTTGGTGGTTTGTTGGTTTGTTGGTTTGTTGGCTTGTTGGCTTGTTGGTTTGTTGGTTTTTTTTGTTTGTTGGCTTGTTGCTTTGTTGGTTTGTTAGTTTGTTGGCTTGTTGGCTTGTTGGTTTGTTAGTTTGTTGGCTTTTTGGTTACTTGGTTTGTTGGTTTGTTGGTTTGTTGGTTTGTTGGCTTGTTGGTTTGTTGGTTTGTTGGTTTGTTGGTTTGTTGGGTTGTTGGGTTGTTGGTTTGTTGGTTTGTTGGCTTGTTGGCTTGTTGGTTTGTTGGTTTGTTGGTTTGTTGGTTTGTTGGTTACTTGGTTTGTTGGTTTGTTGGCTTGCTGGTTTGGTGGTTTTTTGGTTTGTTGGTTTGTTGGTTTGTTGGTTTGTTGGTTTATTTGTTTGTTGGTTTGTTGGTTTGTTGGTTTGTTGGTTTGTTGGTTTATTTGTTCGTTGGTTTGTTGGCTTGTTGGTTTGTTGTTTTGTTGGTTTGTTGGCTTGTTGGTTTAATGGTTTGTTGGTTTGTTGGCTTGTTGGCTTGTTGGTTTGTTGGTTTGTTGGCTTTTTGGTTACTTAGTTTGTTGGTTTGTTGGCTTGTTGGTTTGTTGGTTTGTTGGCTTGTTGGCTTGTTGGTTTGTTGGTTTGTTGGCTTGTTGGTTTGTTGGCTTGTTGGTTTGTTAGTTTGTTGGCTTGTTGGTTTGTTAGTTTGTTGGTTTGTTGGTTTGTTGGTTTGTTGGTTTATTTGTTTGTTGGCTTGTTGCTTTGTTCGTTTGATGGTTTGTTGGTTTGTTGGTTTTTTGGTTTGTTGATTTGTTGGTTTGTTGGCTTGTTGGCTTGTTGGTTTGTTGGTTTGTTGGCTTGGTGGTTTGTTAGTTTGTTGGTTTGTTGGCTTGTTGGCTTGTTGGTTTGTTGGTTTTTTGGTTTGTTGGTTTGTTGGTTTGTTGGTTTGTTGGTTTGTTGGTTTGTTGGTTTGTTGGTTTGTTAGTTTATTTGTTTGTTGGTTTGTTGGCTTGTTGGTTTGTTGGTTTTTTGGTTTGTTGGTTTGTTGGTTTGTTGGTTTGTTGGTTTGTTGGTTTATTTGTTTGTTGGCTTATTGCTTTGTTCGTTGGATGGTTTGTTGGTTTGTTGGTTTTTTGGTTTGTTGGTTTGTTGGTTTGTTGGCTTGTTGGCTTGTTGGTTTGTTGGTTTGTTGGCTTGGTGGTTTGTTAGTTTGTTGGTTTGTTGGCTTGTTGGCTTGTTGGTTTGTTGGTTTTTTGGTTTGTTGGTTTGTTGGTTTGTTGGTTTGTTGGTTTGTTGGTTTGTTGGTTTGTTGGTTTGTTAGTTTATTTGTTTGTTGGTTTGTTGGCTTGTTGGTTTGTTGGTTTGTTGGTTTGTTGGCTTGTTGGCTTGTTGGTTTGTTGGTTTGTTGGTTTTTTGGTTTGTTGGTTTGTTGGTTTGTTGGTTTGTTGGTTTATTTGTTTGTTGGTTTGTTGGCTTGTTGGTTTGTATGTTTGTTGGTTTGTTGGTTTGTTGGTTTGTTGGTTTGTTGGCTTGTTGGCTTGTTGGTTTGTTGGTTTGTTGGCTTGTTGGTTACTTAGTTTGTTGGTTTGTTGGCATGTTGGTTTGTTGGTTTGTTGGTTTGTTGGCTTGTTGGTTTGTTGGTTTGTTGGCTTGTTTGTTTGTTGGTTTGTTGGCTTGTTGGTTTGTTAGTTTGTTGGTTTGTTGGTTTGTTGGTTTGTTGGTTTGTTGGTTTGTTGGTTTGTTGCTTTGTTGGTTTGTTGGTTTGTTGGCTTGTTGGCTTGTTGGTTTATTGGCTTGTTGGTTTGTTAGTTTGTTGGCTTTTTGGTTACTTGGTTTGTTGGTTTGTTGGCTTGATGGCTTGTTGGTTTGTTGGTTTGTTGGCTTGTTGGTTTGTTAGTTTGATGGTTTGTTGGCTTGTTGGCTTGTTGCTTTGTTGGTTTGTTGGTTTGTTGGTTTGTTGGTTTGTTGGTTTGTTGGTTTTTTGGTTTGTTGGTTTGTTGGTTTGTTGGCTTGTTGGTTTGTTGGTTTGTTGGTTTGTTGGTTTGTTGGTTTGTTGGTTTGTTGGTTTGTTGGTTTGTTGGTTTTTTGGTTTGTTGGTTTGTTGGTTTGTTGGTTTGTTGGCTTGTTGGTTTGTTGGCTTGTTGGTTACTTGGTTTGTTGGTTTGTTGGCTTGTTGGCTTGTTGGTTTGTTGGTTTGTTGGGTTGTTGGTTTGTTAGTTTGTTCGTTTGCTGGCTTGTTGGCTTGTTGGTTTGTTGCTTTGTTGGTTTGTTGGTTTGTTGGTTTGTTGGTTTGTTGGTTTTTGGTTTGTTGGTTTGTTGGCTTGTTGGTTTGTTGGTTTGTTGGTTTTTTGTTTTGTTGGTTTGTTGGTTTGTTGGTTTGTTGGTTTGTTGGTTTATTTGTTTGTTGGTTTGTTGGCTTGTTGGTTTGTTGGTTTGTTGGGTTGTTGGCTTGTTGGTTTGTTGGTTTGTTGGCTTGTAGGCTTGTTGGTTTGCTGGCTTGTTGGTTACTTAGTTTGTTGGTTTGTTGGCATGTTGGTTTGTTGGTTTGTTGGTTTGTTGGTTTGTTAACTTGTTGGTTTGTTGGCTTGTTGGTTTGTTGGCTTGATGGTTTGTTGGTTTGTTGGCTTGTTGGTTTGTTAGTTTGTTGGCTTTTTGGTTACTGGGTTTGTTGGTTTGTTGGCTTGTTGGCTTGTTGGTTTGTTGCTTTGTTCGTTTGATGGTTTGTTGGTTTGTTGGTTACTTGGTTTGTTGGTTTGTTGGCTTGCTGGTTTGGTGGTTTTTTGGTTTGTTGGTTTGTTGGTTTGTTGGTTTGTTGGTTTATTTGTTTGTTGGTTTGTTGGTTTGTTGGTTTGTTGGTTTGTTGGTTTGTTGGCTTGTTGCTTTGTTGGCTTGTTGGTTTGTTGGTTTGTTGGTTTGTTGGCTTGTTGGTTTGTTGTTTTGTTGGTTTGTTGGTTTGTTGGTTTGTTGGTTTTTTGGTTTGTTGGTTTGTTGGTTTGTTGGCTTGTTGGTTTGTTGGTTTGTTGGTTTGTTGGCTTGTTGGTTTGTTGGTTTGTTGGCTTGTTGGTTTGTTGGTTTGTTGGTTTGTTGGCTTGTTGGCTTGTTGGTTTGTTGGTTTGTTAGCTTGTTGGTTTGTTGGTTTGTTGGCTTGTTGGCTTGTTGCTTTGTTGGTTTGTTGGTTTGTTGGTTTGTTGGCTTGTTGGTTTGTTGGCTTGTTGGTTTGTTGGTTTGTTGGTTTGTTGGCTTGTTGGCTTGTTGGTTTGTTAGTTTGTTGGCTTTTTGGTTACTTGGTTTGTTGGCTTATTGGTTTGCTGGTTTGTTGGCTTGTTGGCTTTTTGGTTTGTTGGTTTGTTGGCTTGTTGGTTACTTAGTTTGGTGGTTTGTTGGTTTGTTGGTTTGTTGGCTTGTTGGCTTGTTGGTTTGTTGGTTTTTTTTGTTTGTTGGCTTGTTGCTTTGTTGGTTTGTTAGTTTGTTGGCTTGTTGGCTTGTTGGTTTGTTAGTTTGTTGGCTTTTTGGTTACTTGGTTTGTTGGTTTGTTGGTTTGTTGGTTTGTTGGCTTGTTGGTTTGTTGGTTTGTTGGTTTGTTGGTTTGTTGGGTTGTTGGGTTGTTGGTTTGTTGGTTTGTTGGCTTGTTGGCTTGTTGGTTTGTTGGTTTGTTGGTTTGTTGGCTTGTTGGTTACTTAGTTTGTTGGTTTGTTGGCTTGTTGGTTTGTTGGTTTGTTGGCTTTTTGGCTTGTTGGTTTGTTGGTTTGTTGGTTTTTTGGTTTGTTGGTTTGTTGGTTTGATGGCTTGTTGGTTTGTTGGTTTGTTGGTTTGTTGGCTTGTTGGCTTGTTGGCTTGTTGGTTTGTTGGTTTGTTGGCTTGTGGGTTTGTTGGTTTGTTGGCTTGTTGGCTTGTTGCTTTGTTGGTAAGTTGGTTTGTTGGCTTGTTGTTTTGTTGGTTTGTTAGTTTGTTGGCTTTTTGGTTACTTGGTTTGTTGGTTTGTTGGTTTGTTGGTTTGTTAGTTTGTTGGCTTTTTGGTTACTTGGTTTGTTGGTTTGTTGGCTTGTTGGTTTGTTGGTTTGTTGGCTTTTTGGCTTTTTGGTTTGTTGGTTTGTTGGTTTTTTGGTTTGTTGGTTTGTTGGTTTGATGGCTTGTTGGTTTGTTGGTTTGTTGGTTTGTTGGTTTGTTGGCTTGTTGGCTTGTTGGTTTGTTAGTTTGTTAGCTTTTTGGTTACTTGGTTTGTTGGTTTGTTGGTTTGTTGGCTTGTTGGCTTGTTGGTTTGTTGGTTTGTTGGTTTGATGGCTTGTTGGTTTGTTGGTTTGTTGGTTTGTTGGTTTGTTGGTTTGTTGGCTTGTTGGTTTGTTGGTTTGTTGGCTTGTTTGTTTGTTGGTTTGTTGGCTTGTTGGTTTGTTAGTTTGTTGGTTTGTTGGTTTGTTGGTTTGTTGGTTTGTTGGTTTGTTGCTTTGTTGGTTTGTTGGTTTGTTGGCTTGTTGGCTTGTTGGTTTATTGGCTTGTTGGTTTGTTAGTTTGTTGGCTTTTTGGTTACTTGGTTTGTTGGTTTGTTGGCTTGATGGCTTGTTGGTTTGTTGGTTTGTTGGCTTGTTGGTTTGTTAGTTTGATGGTTTGTTGGCTTGTTGGCTTGTTGCTTTGTTGGTTTGTTGGTTTGTTGGTTTGTTGGTTTGTTGGTTTGTTGGTTTTTTGGTTTGTTGGTTTGTTGGTTTGTTGGCTTGTTGGTTTGTTGGTTTGTTGGTTTGTTGGTTTGTTGGTTTGTTGGTTTGTTGGTTTGTTGGTTTGTTGGTTTTTTGGTTTGTTGGTTTGTTGGTTTGTTGGTTTGTTGGCTTGTTGGTTTGTTGGCTTGTTGGTTACTTGGTTTGTTGGTTTGTTGGCTTGTTGGCTTGTTGGTTTGTTGGTTTGTTGGGTTGTTGGTTTGTTAGTTTGTTCGTTTGCTGGCTTGTTGGCTTGTTGGTTTGTTGCTTTGTTGGTTTGTTGGTTTGTTGGTTTGTTGGTTTGTTGGTTTTTGGTTTGTTGGTTTGTTGGCTTGTTGGTTTGTTGGTTTGTTGGTTTTTTGTTTTGTTGGTTTGTTGGTTTGTTGGTTTGTTGGTTTGTTGGTTTATTTGTTTGTTGGTTTGTTGGCTTGTTGGTTTGTTGGTTTGTTGGGTTGTTGGCTTGTTGGTTTGTTGGTTTGTTGGCTTGTAGGCTTGTTGGTTTGCTGGCTTGTTGGTTACTTAGTTTGTTGGTTTGTTGGCATGTTGGTTTGTTGGTTTGTTGGTTTGTTGGTTTGTTGGCTTGTTGGTTTGTTGGCTTGTTGGTTTGTTGGCTTGATGGTTTGTTGGTTTGTTGGCTTGTTGGTTTGTTAGTTTGTTGGCTTTTTGGTTACTGGGTTTGTTGGTTTGTTGGCTTGTTGGCTTGTTGGTTTGTTGCTTTGTTCGTTTGATGGTTTGTTGGTTTGTTGGTTACTTGGTTTGTTGGTTTGTTGGCTTGCTGGTTTGGTGGTTTTTTGGTTTGTTGGTTTGTTGGTTTGTTGGTTTGTTGGTTTATTTGTTTGTTGGTTTGTTGGTTTGTTGGTTTGTTGGTTTGTTGGTTTGTTGGCTTGTTGCTTTGTTGGCTTGTTGGTTTGTTGGTTTGTTGGTTTGTTGGCTTGTTGGTTTGTTGTTTTGTTGGTTTGTTGGTTTGTTGGTTTGTTGGTTTTTTGGTTTGTTGGTTTGTTGGTTTGTTGGCTTGTTGGTTTGTTGGTTTGTTGGTTTGTTGGCTTGTTGGTTTGTTGGTTTGTTGGCTTGTTGGTTTGTTGGTTTGTTGGTTTGTTGGCTTGTTGGCTTGTTGGTTTGTTGGTTCGTTAGCTTGTTGGTTTGTTGGTTTGTTGGTTTGTTGCTTTGTTGGTTTGTTGGTTTGTTGGCTTGTTGGCTTGTTGGTTTATTGGCTTGTTGGTTTGTTAGTTTGTTGGCTTTTTGGTTACTTGGTTTGTTGGTTTGTTGGCTTGATGGCTTGTTGGTTTGTTGGTTTGTTGGCTTGTTGGTTTGTTAGTTTGATGGTTTGTTGGCTTGTTGGCTTGTTGCTTTGTTGGTTTGTTGGTTTGTTGGTTTGTTGGTTTGTTGGTTTGTTGGTTTTTTGGTTTGTTGGTTTGTTGGTTTGTTGGCTTGTTGGTTTGTTGGTTTGTTGGTTTGTTGGTTTGTTGGTTTGTTGGTTTGTTGGTTTGTTGGTTTGTTGGTTTTTTGGTTTGTTGGTTTGTTGGTTTGTTGGTTTGTTGGCTTGTTGGTTTGTTGGCTTGTTGGTTACTTGGTTTGTTGGTTTGTTGGCTTGTTGGCTTGTTGGTTTGTTGGTTTGTTGGGTTGTTGGTTTGTTAGTTTGTTGGTTTGTTGGTTTGTTGGTTTGTTGGTTTGTTGGCTTGTTGGCTTGTTGGTTTGTTAGTTTGTTAGCTTTTTGGTTACTTGGTTTGTTGGTTTGTTGGTTTGTTGGCTTGTTGGTTTGTTGGCTTGTTGGTTTGTTGGCTTGTTGGTTTGTTAGTTTGTTGGCTTGTTGGTTTGTTAGTTTGTTGGTTTGTTGGTTTGTTGGTTTGTTGGTTTATTTGTTTGTTGGCTTGTTGCTTTGTTCGTTTGATGGTTTGTTGGTTTGTTGGTTTTTTGGTTTGTTGATTTGTTGGTTTGTTGGCTTGTTGGCTTGTTGGTTTGTTGGTTTGTTGGCTTGGTGGTTTGTTAGTTTGTTGGTTTGTTGGCTTGTTGGCTTGTTGGTTTGTTGGTTTTTTGGTTTGTTGGTTTGTTGGTTTGTTGGTTTGTTGGTTTGTTGGTTTGTTGGTTTGTTGGTTTGTTAGTTTATTTGTTTGTTGGTTTGTTGGCTTGTTGGTTTGTTGGTTTTTTGGTTTGTTGGCTTGTTGGCTTGTTGGTTTGTTGGTTTGTTGGTTTTTTGGTTTGTTGGTTTGTTGGTTTGTTGGTTTGTTGGTTTATTTGTTTGTTAGTTTGTTGGCTTGTTGGTTTGTATGTTTGTTGGTTTGTTGGTTTGTTGGTTTGTTGGTTTGTTGGCTTGTTGGCTTGTTGGTTTGTTGGTTTGTTGGCTTGTTGGTTACTTAGTTTGTTGGTTTGTTGGCATGTTGGTTTGTTGGTTTGTTGGTTTGTTGGCTTGTTGGTTTGTTGGTTTGTTGGCTTGTTTGTTTGTTGGTTTGTTGGCTTGTTGGTTTGTTAGTTTGTTGGTTTGTTGGTTTGTTGGTTTGTTGGTTTGTTGGTTTGTTGCTTTGTTGGTTTGTTGGTTTGTTGGCTTGTTGGCTTGTTGGTTTATTGGCTTGTTGGTTTGTTAGTTTGTTGGCTTTTTGGTTACTTGGTTTGTTGGTTTGTTGGCTTGATGGCTTGTTGGTTTGTTGGTTTGTTGGCTTGTTGGTTTGTTAGTTTGATGGTTTGTTGGCTTGTTGGCTTGTTGCTTTGTTGGTTTGTTGGTTTGTTGGTTTGTTGGTTTGTTGGTTTGTTGGTTTTTTGGTTTGTTGGTTTGTTGGTTTGTTGGCTTGTTGGTTTGTTGGTTTGTTGGTTTGTTGGTTTGTTGGTTTGTTGGTTTGTTGGTTTGTTGGTTTGTTGGTTTTTTGGTTTGTTGGTTTGTTGGTTTGTTGGTTTGTTGGCTTGTTGGTTTGTTGGCTTGTTGGTTACTTGGTTTGTTGGTTTGTTGGCTTGTTGGCTTGTTGGTTTGTTGGTTTGTTGGGTTGTTGGTTTGTTAGTTTGTTCGTTTGCTGGCTTGTTGGCTTGTTGGTTTGTTGCTTTGTTGGTTTGTTGGTTTGTTGGTTTGTTGGTTTGTTGGTTTTTGGTTTGTTGGTTTGTTGGCTTGTTGGTTTGTTGGTTTGTTGGTTTTTTGTTTTGTTGGTTTGTTGGTTTGTTGGTTTGTTGGTTTGTTGGTTTATTTGTTTGTTGGTTTGTTGGCTTGTTGGTTTGTTGGTTTGTTGGGTTGTTGGCTTGTTGGTTTGTTGGTTTGTTGGCTTGTAGGCTTGTTGGTTTGCTGGCTTGTTGGTTACTTAGTTTGTTGGTTTGTTGGCATGTTGGTTTGTTGGTTTGTTGGTTTGTTGGTTTGTTGGCTTGTTGGTTTGTTGGCTTGTTGGTTTGTTGGCTTGATGGTTTGTTGGTTTGTTGGCTTGTTGGTTTGTTAGTTTGTTGGCTTTTTGGTTACTGGGTTTGTTGGTTTGTTGGCTTGTTGGCTTGTTGGTTTGTTGCTTTGTTCGTTTGATGGTTTGTTGGTTTGTTGGTTACTTGGTTTGTTGGTTTGTTGGCTTGCTGGTTTGGTGGTTTTTTGGTTTGTTGGTTTGTTGGTTTGTTGGTTTGTTGGTTTATTTGTTTGTTGGTTTGTTGGTTTGTTGGTTTGTTGGTTTGTTGGTTTGTTGGCTTGTTGCTTTGTTGGCTTGTTGGTTTGTTGGTTTGTTGGTTTGTTGGCTTGTTGGTTTGTTGTTTTGTTGGTTTGTTGGTTTGTTGGTTTGTTGGTTTTTTGGTTTGTTGGTTTGTTGGTTTGTTGGCTTGTTGGTTTGTTGGTTTGTTGGTTTGTTGGCTTGTTGGTTTGTTGGTTTGTTGGCTTGTTGGTTTGTTGGTTTGTTGGTTTGTTGGCTTGTTGGCTTGTTGGTTTGTTGGTTTGTTAGCTTGTTGGTTTGTTGGTTTGTTGGCTTGTTGGCTTGTTGCTTTGTTGGTTTGTTGGTTTGTTGGTTTGTTGGCTTGTTGGTTTGTTGGCTTGTTGGTTTGTTGGTTTGTTGGTTTGTTGGCTTGTTGGCTTGTTGGTTTGTTAGTTTGTTGGCTTTTTGGTTACTTGGTTTGTTGGCTTATTGGTTTGCTGGTTTGTTGGCTTGTTGGCTTTTTGGTTTGTTGGTTTGTTGGCTTGTTGGTTACTTAGTTTGGTGGTTTGTTGGTTTGTTGGTTTGTTGGCTTGTTGGCTTGTTGGTTTGTTGGTTTTTTTTGTTTGTTGGCTTGTTGCTTTGTTGGTTTGTTAGTTTGTTGGCTTGTTGGCTTGTTGGTTTGTTAGTTTGTTGGCTTTTTGGTTACTTGGTTTGTTGGTTTGTTGGTTTGTTGGTTTGTTGGCTTGTTGGTTTGTTGGTTTGTTGGTTTGTTGGTTTGTTGGGTTGTTGGGTTGTTGGTTTGTTGGTTTGTTGGCTTGTTGGCTTGTTGGTTTGTTGGTTTGTTGGTTTGTTGGTTTGTTGGTTACTTGGTTTGTTGGTTTGTTGGCTTGCTGGTTTGGTGGTTTTTTGGTTTGTTGGTTTGTTGGTTTGTTGGTTTGTTGGTTTATTTGTTTGTTGGTTTGTTGGTTTGTTGGTTTGTTGGTTTGTTGGTTTGTTGGTTTATTTGTTCGTTGGTTTGTTGGCTTGTTGGTTTGTTGTTTTGTTGGTTTGTTGGCTTGTTGGTTTAATGGTTTGTTGGTTTGTTGGCTTGTTGGCTTGTTGGTTTGTTGGTTTGTTGGCTTTTTGGTTACTTAGTTTGTTGGTTTGTTGGCTTGTTGGTTTGTTGGTTTGTTGGCTTGTTGGCTTGTTGGTTTGTTGGTTTGTTGGCTTGTTGGTTTGTTGGCTTGTTGGTTTGTTAGTTTGTTGGCTTGTTGGTTTGTTAGTTTGTTGGTTTGTTGGTTTGTTGGTTTGTTGGTTTATTTGTTTGTTGGCTTGTTGCTTTGTTCGTTTGATGGTTTGTTGGTTTGTTGGTTTTTTGGTTTGTTGATTTGTTGGTTTGTTGGCTTGTTGGCTTGTTGGTTTGTTGGTTTGTTGGCTTGGTGGTTTGTTAGTTTGTTGGTTTGTTGGCTTGTTGGCTTGTTGGTTTGTTGGTTTTTTGGTTTGTTGGTTTGTTGGTTTGTTGGTTTGTTGGTTTGTTGGTTTGTTGGTTTGTTGGTTTGTTAGTTTATTTGTTTGTTGGTTTGTTGGCTTGTTGGTTTGTTGGTTTTTTGGTTTGTTGGTTTGTTGGTTTGTTGGTTTGTTGGTTTGTTGGTTTATTTGTTTGTTGGCTTATTGCTTTGTTCGTTGGATGGTTTGTTGGTTTGTTGGTTTTTTGGTTTGTTGGTTTGTTGGTTTGTTGGCTTGTTGGCTTGTTGGTTTGTTGGTTTGTTGGCTTGGTGGTTTGTTAGTTTGTTGGTTTGTTGGCTTGTTGGCTTGTTGGTTTGTTGGTTTTTTGGTTTGTTGGTTTGTTGGTTTGTTGGTTTGTTGGTTTGTTGGTTTGTTGGTTTGTTGGTTTGTTAGTTTATTTGTTTGTTGGTTTGTTGGCTTGTTGGTTTGTTGGTTTGTTGGTTTGTTGGCTTGTTGGCTTGTTGGTTTGTTGGTTTGTTGGTTTTTTGGTTTGTTGGTTTGTTGGTTTGTTGGTTTGTTGGTTTATTTGTTTGTTGGTTTGTTGGCTTGTTGGTTTGTATGTTTGTTGGTTTGTTGGTTTGTTGGTTTGTTGGTTTGTTGGCTTGTTGGCTTGTTGGTTTGTTGGTTTGTTGGCTTGTTGGTTACTTAGTTTGTTGGTTTGTTGGCATGTTGGTTTGTTGGTTTGTTGGTTTGTTGGCTTGTTGGTTTGTTGGTTTGTTGGCTTGTTTGTTTGTTGGTTTGTTGGCTTGTTGGTTTGTTAGTTTGTTGGTTTGTTGGTTTGTTGGTTTGTTGGTTTGTTGGTTTGTTGCTTTGTTGGTTTGTTGGTTTGTTGGCTTGTTGGCTTGTTGGTTTATTGGCTTGTTGGTTTGTTAGTTTGTTGGCTTTTTGGTTACTTGGTTTGTTGGTTTGTTGGCTTGATGGCTTGTTGGTTTGTTGGTTTGTTGGCTTGTTGGTTTGTTAGTTTGATGGTTTGTTGGCTTGTTGGCTTGTTGCTTTGTTGGTTTGTTGGTTTGTTGGTTTGTTGGTTTGTTGGTTTGTTGGTTTTTTGGTTTGTTGGTTTGTTGGTTTGTTGGCTTGTTGGTTTGTTGGTTTGTTGGTTTGTTGGTTTGTTGGTTTGTTGGTTTGTTGGTTTGTTGGTTTGTTGGTTTTTTGGTTTGTTGGTTTGTTGGTTTGTTGGTTTGTTGGCTTGTTGGTTTGTTGGCTTGTTGGTTACTTGGTTTGTTGGTTTGTTGGCTTGTTGGCTTGTTGGTTTGTTGGTTTGTTGGGTTGTTGGTTTGTTAGTTTGTTCGTTTGCTGGCTTGTTGGCTTGTTGGTTTGTTGCTTTGTTGGTTTGTTGGTTTGTTGGTTTGTTGGTTTGTTGGTTTTTGGTTTGTTGGTTTGTTGGCTTGTTGGTTTGTTGGTTTGTTGGTTTTTTGTTTTGTTGGTTTGTTGGTTTGTTGGTTTGTTGGTTTGTTGGTTTATTTGTTTGTTGGTTTGTTGGCTTGTTGGTTTGTTGGTTTGTTGGGTTGTTGGCTTGTTGGTTTGTTGGTTTGTTGGCTTGTAGGCTTGTTGGTTTGCTGGCTTGTTGGTTACTTAGTTTGTTGGTTTGTTGGCATGTTGGTTTGTTGGTTTGTTGGTTTGTTGGTTTGTTGGCTTGTTGGTTTGTTGGCTTGTTGGTTTGTTGGCTTGATGGTTTGTTGGTTTGTTGGCTTGTTGGTTTGTTAGTTTGTTGGCTTTTTGGTTACTGGGTTTGTTGGTTTGTTGGCTTGTTGGCTTGTTGGTTTGTTGCTTTGTTCGTTTGATGGTTTGTTGGTTTGTTGGTTACTTGGTTTGTTGGTTTGTTGGCTTGCTGGTTTGGTGGTTTTTTGGTTTGTTGGTTTGTTGGTTTGTTGGTTTGTTGGTTTATTTGTTTGTTGGTTTGTTGGTTTGTTGGTTTGTTGGTTTGTTGGTTTGTTGGCTTGTTGCTTTGTTGGCTTGTTGGTTTGTTGGTTTGTTGGTTTGTTGGCTTGTTGGTTTGTTGTTTTGTTGGTTTGTTGGTTTGTTGGTTTGTTGGTTTTTTGGTTTGTTGGTTTGTTGGTTTGTTGGCTTGTTGGTTTGTTGGTTTGTTGGTTTGTTGGCTTGTTGGTTTGTTGGTTTGTTGGCTTGTTGGTTTGTTGGTTTGTTGGTTTGTTGGCTTGTTGGCTTGTTGGTTTGTTGGTTTGTTAGCTTGTTGGTTTGTTGGTTTGTTGGCTTGTTGGCTTGTTGCTTTGTTGGTTTGTTGGTTTGTTGGTTTGTTGGCTTGTTGGTTTGTTGGCTTGTTGGTTTGTTGGTTTGTTGGTTTGTTGGCTTGTTGGCTTGTTGGTTTGTTAGTTTGTTGGCTTTTTGGTTACTTGGTTTGTTGGCTTATTGGTTTGCTGGTTTGTTGGCTTGTTGGCTTTTTGGTTTGTTGGTTTGTTGGCTTGTTGGTTACTTAGTTTGGTGGTTTGTTGGTTTGTTGGTTTGTTGGCTTGTTGGCTTGTTGGTTTGTTGGTTTTTTTTGTTTGTTGGCTTGTTGCTTTGTTGGTTTGTTAGTTTGTTGGCTTGTTGGCTTGTTGGTTTGTTAGTTTGTTGGCTTTTTGGTTACTTGGTTTGTTGGTTTGTTGGTTTGTTGGTTTGTTGGCTTGTTGGTTTGTTGGTTTGTTGGTTTGTTGGTTTGTTGGGTTGTTGGGTTGTTGGTTTGTTGGTTTGTTGGCTTGTTGGCTTGTTGGTTTGTTGGTTTGTTGGTTTGTTGGCTTGTTGGTTACTTAGTTTGTTGGTTTGTTGGCTTGTTGGTTTGTTGGTTTGTTGGCTTTTTGGCTTGTTGGTTTGTTGGTTTGTTGGTTTTTTGGTTTGTTGGTTTGTTGGTTTGATGGCTTGTTGGTTTGTTGGTTTGTTGGTTTGTTGGCTTGTTGGCTTGTTGGCTTGTTGGTTTGTTGGTTTGTTGGCTTGTGGGTTTGTTGGTTTGTTGGCTTGTTGGCTTGTTGCTTTGTTGGTAAGTTGGTTTGTTGGCTTGTTGTTTTGTTGGTTTGTTAGTTTGTTGGCTTTTTGGTTACTTGGTTTGTTGGTTTGTTGGTTTGTTGGTTTGTTAGTTTGTTGGCTTTTTGGTTACTTGGTTTGTTGGTTTGTTGGCTTGTTGGTTTGTTGGTTTGTTGGCTTTTTGGCTTGTTGGTTTGTTGGTTTGTTGGTTTTTTGGTTTGTTGGTTTGTTGGTTTGATGGCTTGTTGGTTTGTTGGTTTGTTGGTTTGTTGGTTTGTTGGCTTGTTGGCTTGTTGGTTTGTTAGTTTGTTAGCTTTTTGGTTACTTGGTTTGTTGGTTTGTTGGTTTGTTGGCTTGTTGGCTTGTTGGTTTGTTGGTTTGTTGGTTTGTTGGCTTGTTGGTTTGTTGGTTTGTTGGCTTGTTGGCTTGTTGCTTTGTTGGTTTGTTGGTTTGTTGGCTTGTTGGCTTGTTGGTTTGTTAGTTTGTTGGCTTTTTGGTTACTTGGTTTGTTGGTTTGTTGGTTTGTTGGCTTGTTGGTTTGTTGGCTTGTTGGTTTGTTGGTTTGTTGGTTTGTTGGTTTGTTGGTTTGTTGGCTTGTTGGTTTGTTGGTTTGTTGGCTTGTTGTGGTTTTGGTTTGTTGGTTAATTTGTTTGTTGGTTTGTTGGCTTGTTGGTTTGTTGGTTTGTTGGTTTGTTGGTTTGTTCGCTTGTTGGTTTGTTGGTTTGTTGGTTTGTTGGCTTGTTGGCTTGTTGGTTTGTTGGTTTGTTGGTTTTTTGGTTTGTTGGTTTGTTGGTTTGTTGGTTTGTTGGTTTGTTGGTTTGTTGGTTTATTTAAATGTTGGTTAGTTGGTTTATTTGTTTGTTGGTTTGTTGGCTTGTTGGTTTGTTGGTTTGTTGGTTTGTTGGCTTGTTGGTTTGTTGGCTTGTTGGCTTGTTGCTTTGTTGGTTTGTTGGTTTGTTGGCTTGTTGGCTTGTTGGTTTGTTAGTTTGTTGGCTTTTTGGTTACTTGGTTTGTTGGTTTGTTGGCTTGTTGGCTAGTTGGTTTGGTGGCTGTTTTGTTTGTTGGTTTGTTGGTTTGTTGGTTTGTTGGTTTTTTGGTTTGTTGGTTTGTTGGTTTGTTGGCTTGTTGGTTTGTTGGTTTGTTGGTTTGTTGGCTTGTTGGTTTGTTGGTTTGTTGGTTTGATAGCTTGTTGGTTTGTTGGTTTGTTGGTTTGTTGGCTTGTTGGTTTGTTGGTTTGTTTGCTTGTTGGCTTGTTGGTTTTTTGGTTTGTTGGTTTGTTGGTTTGTTGCTTTGTTGGTTTGTTGGTTTGTTGGCTTGTTGGTTTGTTGGTTGGTTGGTTTGTTGGCTTTTTGGTTACTTGGTTTGTTGGTTTGTTGGTTTGTTGGTTTGTTGGCTTGTTGGTTTGTTTGTTTGTTGGCTCGTTGGCTTGTTGGTTTGTTGGTTTGTTGGCTTGTTGGTTACTTAGTTTGTTGGTTTGTTGGTTTGTTGGCTTGTTGGCTTGTTGGTTTGTTGGTTTGTTGGTTTGTTGGTTTGTTGGTTTGTTGGCTTGTTGGTTTGTTGGTTTGTTGGTTTTTGGTTTGTTGGCTTGTTGGCTTGTTGCTTTGTTGGTTTGTTGGTTTGTTGGCTTGTTGGCTTGTTGGTTTGTTAGTTTTTTGGCTTTTTGTTTACTTGGTTTGTTGGTTTGTTGGCTTGTTGGTTTGTTTGTTTGTTAACTTATTGGCTTGTTGGTTTGTTGGTTTGTTGGTTTGTTGGCTTGTTGGCTTGTTGGTTTGTTGGTTTGTTGTTTTTTTGGTTTGTTGGTTTGTTGGTTTGTTGGTTTGTTTGTTTATTTGTTTGTTGGTTTGTTGGCTTGTTGGTTTGTTGGTTTGTTGGTTTGTTGGCTTGTTGGTGTGTTGGTTTGTTGGCTTGTTGGCTTGTTGCTTTGTTGGTTTGTTGGTTTGTTGGCTTGTTGGCTTGTTGGTTTGTTGGTTTGCTGGTTTTTTGGTTTGTTGGTTTGTTGATTTGTCGGTTTGTTGGTTTGTTGGTTTATTTGTTTGTTGGTTTGTTGGCTTGTTGGTTTGTTGGTTTGTTGGTTTGTTGGCTTGTTGGTTTGTTGGTTTGTGTGCTTGTTGGCTTGTTGCTTTGTTGGTTTGTTGGCTTGTTGGCTTGTTGGTTTGTTAGTTTGTTGGCTTTTTGGTTACTTGGTTTGTTGGTTTGTTGGCTTGTTGGTTTGGTGCTTGTTGGTTTGTTGGTTTGTTGGCTTGTTGGCTTATTGGTTTGTTGGTTTGTTGGTTTGTTGGTTTGTTGGTTTGTTCGTTTGTTGGTTTGTTGGTTAATTGGTTTGTTGGTTTGTTGGCTTGTTGGCTTGTTGGTTTGTTGGTTTGTTGGTTTGTTGGTTTGTTGGTTTGTTGGTTTGTTCGTTTGTTGGTTTGTTGGTTAATTGGTTTGTTGGTTTGTTGGTTTGTTGGTTTGTTGGCTTGTTGGTTTGTTGGTTTGTTGGCTCGTTGGCTTGTTGGTTTGTTGGTTTGTTGGCTTGTTGGTTACTTAGTTTGTTGGTTTGTTGGTTTGTTGGCTTGTTGGCTTGTTGGTTTGTTGGTAAGTTCGTTTGTTGGTTTGTTAGTTTGTTGGCTTGTTAATTTGTTGGCTTGTTGGTTTGTTGGTTTGTTGGTTTATTTGTTTGTTGGTTTGTTGGCTTGTTGGTTTGTTGGTTTGTTGGTTTGTTGGGTTGTTGGTTTATTTGTTTGTTGGCTTGTTGGTTTGTTGGTTTGTTGGTTTGTTGGTTTGTTGGTTTGTTGGTTTGTTGGTTTGTTGGTTTGTTGGCTTGTTGGCTTGTTGCTTTGTTGGTTTGTTGGTTTGTTGGCTTGTTGGCTTGTTGGTTTGTTAGTTTTTTGTTGGTTACTTGGTTTGTTGGTTTGTTGGTTTGTTGGCTTGTTGGTTTGTTGGTTTGTTGGCTTCTTGGCTTGTTGGTTTGTTGGTTTGTTGGCTTGTTGGCTTGTTGGTTTGTTGGTTTGTTGGTTTTTTGTTTGTTGGTTTGTTGGTTTGTTGGTTTGTTGGTTTGTTGGTTTGTTGGTTTATTTGTTTGTTGGTTTGTTGGCTTGTTGGTTTGTTGGTTTGTTGGTTTGTTGGTTTGTTGGCTTGTTGGCTTGTTGGCTTGTTGGCTTGTTGCTTTGTTGGTTTGTTGGTTTGTTGGCTTGTTGGCTTGTTGGTTTGTTGGTTTGTTGGTTTTTTGGTTTGTTGGTTTGTTGGTTTGTTGGTTTGTTGGTTTGTTGGTTTATTTGTTTGTTGGTTTGTTGGCTTGTTGGTTTGTTGGTTTGTTGGTTTGTTGGCTTGTTGGTTTGTTGGTTTGTTGGCTTGTTGGCTTGTTGCTTTGTTGGTTTGTTGGTTTGTTGGCTTGTTGGCTTGTTGGCTTGTTGGTTTGTTAGTTTGTTGGCTTTTTGGTTACTTGGTTTGTTGGTTTGTTGGCTTGTTGGTTTGTTGGCTTGTTGGTTTGTTGGTTTGTTGGTTTGTTGGCTTGTTCGTTTGTTGGTTTGTTGGTTTGTTGGTTAATTGGTTTGTTGGTTTGTTGACTTGTTGCTTTGTTGGTTTGTTGGTTTGTTGGCTTGTTGGTTTGTTGGTTTGTTTGCTTGTTGGCTTGTTGCTTTGTTGGTTTGTTGGTTTGTTGGCTTGTTGGCTTGTTGGTTTGTTGATTTGTTGGTTTTTTGGTTTGTTGGTTTGTTGGTTTGTTGGTTTGTTGGTTTGTTGGTTTATTTGTTTGTTGGTTTGTTGGCTTGTTGGTTTGTTGGTTTGTTGGTTTGTTGGCTTGTTGGCTTGTTGCTTTGTTGGTTTGTTGGTTTGTTGGCTTGTTGGCTTGTTGGCTTGTTGGTTTGTTAGTTTGTTGGCTTTTTGGTTACTTGGTTTGTTGGTTTGTTGACTTGTTGGTTTGTGGGCTTGTTGGTTTGTTGGTTTGTTGGTTTGTTCGCTTGTTGGCTTGTTGGTTTGTTGGTTTGTTGGTTTGTTGGTTTTTTGGTTTGTTGGTTTATTTGTTTGTTGTTTAATTCGTTTGTTAGTTTGTTGGCTTTTTGGTTACTTGGTTTGTTGGTTTGTTGGCTTGTTGGTTTGTTGGCTTGTTGGTTTGTTGGCTTGTTGGTTTGTTGGTTTGCTGGCTTGTTGGCTTGTTGGTTTGTTGGTTTGTTGGTTTGTTGGTTTGTTGGTTTGTTGGCTTGTTGGTTTGTTGGTTTATTGGCTTGTTGGTTTGTTGGTTTGTTGGTTTGTTGGCTTGTTGGCTAGTTGGTTTGTTGGTTTGTTGGCTTGTTGGTTTGTTGGTTTGTTGGCTTGTTGGCTTGTTGGCTTGTTACTTTGTTGGTTTGTTGGTTTGTTGGCTTGTTGGCTTGTTGGTTTGCTAATTTGTTGGCTTTTTGGTTACTTGGTTTGTTGGTTTGTTGGTTTGTTGGCTTGTTGGTTTTTTGGCTTGTTGGTTTGTTGGTTTGTTGGTTTGTTGGTTTGTTGGCTTGTTGGTTTGTTGGTTTTTGGGTTTGTTGGTTTGTTGGTTTGTTGGCTTGTTGGTTTGTTGGTTTGTTGGCTTGTTGGCTTGTTGGCTTGTTGGTTTGTTGGTTTGTTGGCTTGTTGGTTACTTAGTTTGTTGGTTTGTTGGTTTGTTGGTTTGTTGGCTTGTTGGCTTGTTGGTTTGTTGGTTAGTTCGTTTGTTGGTTTGTTAGCTTGTTGGTTTGCGTGCTTGTTGGCTTGTTGGTTTGTTGGTTTTTTGGTTTGTTGGTTTGTTGGTTTGTTGGTTTGTTGGTTTGTTGGTTTGTTGGTTTGTTGGTTTGTTGGTTTATTTGTTTGTTGGTTTGTTGGCTTGTTGGTTTGTTGGTTTCTTGGTTTGTTGGCTTGTTGGCTTGTTGGTTTGTTGGTTTGTTGGCTTTTTGGTTACTTGGTTTGTTGGTTTGTTGGCTTGTTGGCTTGTTGGTTTGTTGGTTTGTTGGCTTGTTGGTTTGTTGGTTTGTTGGCTTGTTGGCTTGTTGCTTTGTTGATTTGTTGGTTTGTTGGCTTGTTGGCTTGTTGGTTTGTCAGTTTGTTGGCTTTTTGGTTACTTGGTTTGTTGGTTTGTTGGTTTGTTGGCTTGTTGGTTTGTTTGCTTGTTGGTTTGTTGGTTTGTTGGTTTGTTGGCTTGTTGGTTTGTTGGTTTGTTGGCTTGTTGGTTTTTTGGTTTGTTGGTTTATTTGTTTGTTGGTTTGTTGGCTTGTTGGTTTGTTGGTTTGTTGGTTTGTTGGTTTGTTGGTTTGTTGGCTTGTTGGTTTGTTGGTTTGTTGGTTTGTTGGCTTGTTGGCTTGTTGGTTTGTTGGTTTGTTGGTTTTTTGGTTTGTTGGTTTGTTGGTTTGTTGGGTTGTTGGTTTATTGGTTTATTTAATGGTCGGTTTGTTGGTTTATTTGTTTGTTGGTTTGTTGGCTTGTTGGTTTGTTGGTTTGTTGGCTTGTTGGTTTGTTGGCTTGTGGGCTTGTTGCTTTGTTTGTTTGTTGGATTGTTGGCTTGTTGACTTGTTGGTTTGTTAGTTTGTTGGTTTTTTGGTTACTTGGTTTGTTGGTTTGTTGGTTTGTTGGCTAGTTGGTTTGTGGGCTTGTTGGTTTGTTGGTTTGTTGGTTTGTTGGTTTGTTGGTTTGTTGGTTTTTCGTTTTGTTCGTTTGTTGGTTTGTTGGCTTGTTGGTTTGTTGGTTTGTTGGTTTGTTGGCTTATAGGTTTGTTGGTTTGTTGGCTTGTTGGTTTGTTGGTTTGTTGGTTTGTTGGTTTGTTGGTTTGTTGGCTTGTTGGTTTGTTGGTTTGTTGATTTGTTGGCTTGTTCGCTTGTTGGTTTGTTGGTTTGTTGGTTTGTTGCTTTGTTGGTTTGTTGGTTTGTTGGCTTGTTGGTTTGTTGGTTTGTTGGTTTGTTGGCTTTTTGGTTACTTGGTTTGTTGATTTGTTGGTTTGTTGGTTTGTTGGCTTGTTGGTTTGTTGGTTTGTTGGCTTGTTGGCTTGTTGGCTTGTTGGTTTGTTGGTTTGTTGGCTTGTTGGTTACTTAGTTTATTGGTTTGTTGGATTGTTGGCTTGTTGGCTTGTTGGCTTATTGGTTTGTTGGTTTGTTAATTAGTTCGTTTTGTTGGTTTGTTAGTTTGTTGGATTATTGGTTTGTTGGCTTGTTGGTTTGTTGGTTTGTTGGTTTATTTGTTTGTTGGTTTGTTGGCTTGTTGGCTTGTTGGCTTGTTGCTTTGTTGGTTTGTTGGTTTGTTGGCTTGTTGGCTTGTTGGTTTGTTAGTTTGTTGGCTTTTTGGTTACTTGGTTTGTTGGTTTGTTGGTTTGTTGGCTAGTTGGTTTGGTGGCTTGTTGGTTTGTTGGTTTGTTGGTTTGTTGGTTTGTTGGTTTTTTGGTTTGTTGGTTTGTTGGTTTGTTGGCTTGTTGGTTTGTTGGTTTGTTGGTTTGTTGGCTTGTTGGTTTGTTGGTTTGTTGGCTTGTTGGTTTGTTGGTTTGTTGGTTTGTTGGCTTGTTGGTTTGTTGGTTTGTTTGCTTGTTGGCTTGTTGGTTTGTTGGTTGGTTGGTTTGTTGGCTTTTTGGTTACTTGGTTTGTTGGTTTGTTGGTTTGTTGGCTTGTTGGTTTGTTTGTTTGTTGGCTCGTTGGCTTGTTGGTTTGTTGGTTTGTTGGCATGTTGGTTACTTAGTTTGTTGGTTTGTTGGTTTGTTGGCTTGTTGGCTTGTTGGTTTGTTGGTAAGTTCGTTTGTTGGTTTGTTAGTTTGTTGGCTTGTTAATTTGTTGGCTTGTTGGTTTGTTGGTTTATTGGTTTATTTGTTTGTTGGTTTGTTGGCTTGTTGGTTTGTTGGTTTGTTGGTTTGTTGGTTTGTTGGCTTGTTGGTTTGTTGGTTTGTTGGTTTTTGGTTTGTTGGCTTGTTGGCTTGTTGCTTTGTTGGTTTGTTGGTTTGTTGGCTTGTTGGCTTGTTGGTTTGTTAGTTTTTTGGCTTTTTGTTTACTTGGTTTGTTGGTTTGTTGGCTTGTTGGTTTGTTGGTTTGTTAACTTGTTGGTTTGTTGGTTTGTTGGTTTGTTGGCTTGTTGGCTTGTTGGTTTGTTGGTTTGTTGGTTTTTTGGTTTGTTGGTTTGTTGGTTTGTTGGTTTGTTTGTTTATTTGTTTATTTGTTTGTTGGTTTGTTGGCTTGTTTGTTTGTTGGTTTGTTGGTTTGTTGGCTTGTTGGTGTGTTGGTTTGTTGGCTTGTTGGCTTGTTGCTTTGTTGGTTTGTTGGTTTGCTGGTTTTTTGGTTTGTTGGTTTGTTGGTTTGTTGGTTTGTTGGTTTGTTGGTTTATTTGTTTGTTGGTTTGTTGGTTTGTTGGCTTGTTGGTTTGTTGGTTTGTTGGTTTTTTGGCTTGTTGGTTTGTTGGTTTGTGTGCTTATTGGCTTGTTGCTTTGTTGGTTTGATGGCTTGTTGGCTTGTTGGTTTGTTAGTTTGTTGGCTTTTTGGTTACTTGGTTTGTTGGTTTGTTGGCTTGTTGGTTTGGTGCTTGTTGGTTTGTTGGTTTGTTGGCTTGTTGGTTTATTGGTTTGTTGGTTTGTTGGTTTGTTGGTTTGTTGGTTTGTTCGTTTGTTGGTTTGTTGGTTAATTGGTTTGTTGGTTTGTTGGCTTGTTGGTTTGTTGGTTTGTTGGTTTGTTGGTTTGTTGGTTTGTTGGTTTGTTGGTTTGTTGGTTTGTTCGTTTGTTGGTTTGTTGGTTAATTGGTTTGTTGGTTTGTTGGTTTGTTGGTTTGTTGGCTTGTTGGTTTGTTGGTTTGTTGGCTCGTTGGCTTGTTGGTTTGTTGGTTTGTTGGCTTGTTGGTTACTTAGTTTGTTGGTTTGTTGGTTTGTTGGCTTGTTGGCTTGTTGGTTTGTTGGTAAGTTCGCTTGTTGGTTTGTTAGTTTGTTGGCTTGTTAATTTGTTGGCTTGTTGGTTTGTTGGTTTGTTGGTTTATTTGTTTGTTGGTTTGTTGGCTTGTTGGTTTGTTGGTTTGTTGGTTTGTTGGCTTGTTGGTTTGTTGGTTTGTTGGCTTGTTGGCTTGTTGCTTTGTTGGTTTGTTGGTTTGTTGGCTTGTTGGCTTGTTGGTTTGTTGGTTTGTTGGTTTTTTTGTTTGATGGTTTGTTGGTTTGTTGGTTTGTTGGTTTGTTGGTTTATTTGTTTGTTGGTTTGTTGGCTTGTTGGTTTGTTGGTTTGTTGGTTTGTTGGCTTGTTGCTTGTTGGTTTGTTGGTTTGTTGGCTTGTTGGATTGTTGGCTTGTTGGTTTGTTAGTTTGTTGGCTTTTTGGTTACTTGGCTTGTTGGTTTGTTGGCTTGTTGGTTTGTTGGTTTGTTGGTTTGTTGGCTTGTTGGCTTGTTGGTTTGTTGGTTTGTTGGTTTGTTGGTTTGTTGGTTTGTTGGTTTGTTCATTTGTTGGTTTGTTGGTTAATTGGTTTGTTGGTGTGTTGGTTTGTTGGTTTGTTGGCTTGTTGGTTTGTTGGTTTGTTGGCTCGTTGGCTTGTTGGTTTGTTGGTTTGTTGGCTTGTTGGTTACTTAGTTTGTTGGTGTGTTGGTTTGTTGGCTTGTTGGTTTGTTGGTTTGTTAGTTTGTTGGCTTGTTGGTTACTTAGTTTGTTGGTTTGTTGGATTGTTGGCTTGTTCGTTTGTTGGTTTGTTAGTTTGTTGGCTTGTTAATTTGTTGGCTTGTTGGTTTGTTGGGTTGTTGGTTTATTTGTTTGTTGGTTTGTTGGCTTGTTAGTTTGTTGGTTTGTTGGTTTGTTGGTTTGTTGGTTTGTTGGTTTGTTGGTTTGTTGGTTTGTTGGTTTGTTGGCTTGTTGGCTTGTTGCTTTGTTGGTTTGTTGGTTTGTTGGCTTGTTGGCTTGTTGGTTTGTTAGTTTTTTGGCTTTTTGGTTACTTGGTTTGTTGGTTTGTTGGTTTGTTGGCTTGTTGGTTTGTTGGTTTGTTGGCTTCTTGGCTTGTTGGTTTGTTGGTTTGTTGGCTTGTTGGCTTGTTGGTTTGTTGGTTTGTTGGTTTTTTGTTTGTTGGTTTGTTGGTTTGTTGGTTAGTTGGCTTGTTGGTTTGTTGGCTTGTTGGTTTGTTGGCTTGTTGGTTTGTTGGTTTGTTGGTTTGTTGGTTTGTTGGCTTGTTGGCTTGTTGGCTTGTTGCTTTGTTGGTTTGTTGGTTTGTTGGCTTGTTGGCTTGTTGGTTTGTTGGTTTGTTGTTTTTTGGTTTGTTGGTTTGTTGGTTTGTTGGTTTGTTGGTTTATTTGTTTGTTGGTTTGTTGGCTTGTTGGTTTGTTGGTTTGTTGGTTTGTTGGCTTGTTGGTTTGTTGGTTTGTTGGCTTGTTGGCTTGTTGCTTTGTTGGTTTGTTGGTTTGTTGGCTTGTTGGCTTGTTGGCTTGTTGGCTTGTTGGTTTGTTAGTTTGTTGGCTTTTTGGTTACTTGGTTTGTTGGCTTGTTGGTTTGTTGGCTTGTTGGTTTGTTGGTTTGTTGGTTTGTTGGTTTGTTCGTTTGTTGGTTTGTTGGGTAATTGGTTTGTTGGTTTGTTGGTTTGTTGGTTTGTTGACTTGTTGCTTTGTTGGTTTGTTGGTTTGTTGGCTGGTTGGTTTGTTGGTTTGTTTGCTTGTTGGCTTGTTGCTTTGTTGGTTTGTTGGTTTGTTGGCTTGTTGGCTTGTTGGTTTGTTGATTTGTTGGTTTTTTGGTTTGTTGGTTTGTTGGTTTGTTGGTTTGTTGGTTTGTTGGTTTATTTGTTTGTTGGTTTGTTGGCTTGTTGGTTTATTTGTTTGTTGGTTTGTTGGCTTGTTGGTTTGTTGGTTTGTTGGTTTGTTTGCTTGTTGGCTTGTTGCTTTGTTGGTTTGTTGGTTTGTTGGCTTGTTGGCTTGTTGGTTTATTTGTTTGTTGGTTTGTTGGCTTGTTGGTTTGTTGGTTTGTTGGTTTGTTGGCTTGTTGGTTTGTTGGTTTGTTGGCTTGTTGGCTTGTTGCTTTGTTGGTTTGTTGGTTTGTTGGCTTGTTGGCTTGTTGGCTTGTTGGCTTGTTGGTTTGTTAGTTTGTTGGCTTTTTGGTTACTTGGTTTGTTGGCTTGTTGGTTTGTTGGCTTGTTGGTTTGTTGGTTTGTTGGTTTGTTGGTTTGTTCGTTTGTTGGTTTGTTGGTTAATTGGTTTGTTGGTTTGTTGGTTTGTTGACTTGTTGCTTTGTTGGTTTCTTGGTTTGTTGGCTTGTTGGTTTGTTGGTTTCTTTGCTTGTTGGCTTGTTGCTTTGTTGGTTTGTTGGTTTGTTGGCTTGTTGGCTTGTTGGTTTGTTGATTTGTTGGTTTTTTGGTTTGTTGGTTTGTTGGTTTGTTGGTTTGTTGGTTTGTTGGTTTATTTGTTTGTTGGTTTGTTGGCTTGTTGGTTTGTTGGTTTGTTAGTTTGTTGGCTTGTTGGCTTGTTGCTTTGTTGGTTTGTTGGTTTGTTGGCTTGTTGGCTTGTTGGCTTGTTGGTTTGTTAGTTTGTTGGCTTTTTGGTTACTTGGTTTGTTGGTTTGTTGACTTGTTGGTTTGTTGGCTTGTTGGTTTGTTGGTTTGTTGGTTTTTGGTTTGTTGGCTTGTTGGCTTGTTGCTTTGTTGGTTTGTTGGTTTGTTGGCTTGTTGGCTTGTTGGTTTGTTAGTTTTTTGGCTTTTTGTTTACTTGGTTTGTTGGTTTGTTGGCTTGTTGGTTTGTTGGTTTGTTAACTTGTTGGCTTGTTGGTTTGTTGGTTTGTTGGTTTGTTGGCTTGTTGGCTTGTTGGTTTGTTGGTTTGTTGGTTTTTTGGTTTGTTGGTTTGTTGGTTTGTTGGTTTGTTTGTTTATTTGTTTATTTGTTTGTTGGTTTGTTGGCTTGTTGGTTTGTTGGTTTGTTGGTTTGTTGGCTTGTTGGTGTGTTGGTTTGTTGGCTTGTTGGCTTGTTGCTTTGTTGGTTTGTTGGTTTGTTGGCTTGTTGGCTTGTTGGTTTGTTGGTTTGCTGGTTTTTTGGTTTGTTGGTTTGTTGGTTTGTTGGTTTGTTGGTTTGTTGGTTTATTTGTTTGTTGGTTTGTTGGCTTGTTGGTTTGTTGGTTTGTTGGTTTGTTGGCTTGTTGGTTTGTTGGTTTGTGTGCTTATTGGCTTGTTGCTTTGTTGGTTTGTTGGCTTGTTGGCTTGTTGGTTTGTTAGTTTGTTGGCTTTTTGGTTACTTGGTTTGTTGGTTTGTTGGCTTGTTGGTTTGGTGCTTGTTGGTTTGTTGGTTTGTTGGCTTGTTGGTTTATTGGTTTGTTGGTTTATTTGTTTGTTGGTTTGTTGGCTTGTTGGTTTGTTGGTTTGTTGGTTTGTTGGCTTGTTGGTTTGTTGGTTTGTTGGCTTGTTGGCTTGTTGCTTTGTTGGTTTGTTGGTTTGTTGGCTTGTTGGCTTGTTGGTTTGTTGGTTTGCTGGTTTTTTGGTTTGTTGGTTTGTTGGTTTGTTGGTTTGTTGGTTTGTTGGTTTATTTGTTTGTTGGTTTGTTGGCTTGTTGGTTTGTTGGTTTGTTGGTTTGTTGGCTTGTTGGTTTGTTGGTTTGTGTGCTTATTGGCTTGTTGCTTTGTTGGTTTGTTGGCTTGTTGGCTTGTTGGTTTGTTAGTTTGTTGGCTTTTTGGCTTGTTAGTTTATTGGTTTGTTGGTTTATTTGTTTGTGGGGTTGTTGGTTTATTTGTTTGTTGGTTTGTTGGCTTGTTGGTTTGTTGGTTTATTTGTTTGTTGGGTTGTTGGTTTATTTGTTTGTTGGTTTGTTGGCTTGTTGGTTTGTTGGTTTGTTGGTTTGTTGGTTTGTTGGTTTGTTGGTTTGTTGGTTTGTTGGTTTGTTGGCTTGTTGGCTTGTTGCTTTGTTGGTTTGTTGGTTTGTTGGCTTGTTGGCTTGTTGGTTTGTTAGTTTTTTGGCTTTTTGGTTACTTGGTTTGTTGGTTTGTTGGTTTGTTGGCTTGTTGGTTTGTTGGTTTGTTGGCTTCTTGGCTTGTTGGTTTGTTGGTTTGTTGGCTTGTTGGCTTGTTGGTTTGTTGGTTTTTTGTTTGTTGGTTTGTTGGTTTGTTGGTTAGTTGGCTTGTTGGTTTGTTGGCTTATTGGTTTGTTGGCTTGTTGGTTTGTTGGTTTGTTGGTTTGTTGGTTTGTTGGCTTGTTGGCTTGTTGGCTTGTTGCTTTGTTGGTTTGTTGGTTTGTTGGCTTGTTGGCTTGTTGGTTTGTTGGTTTGTTGTTTTTTGGTTTGTTGGTTTGTTGGTTTGTTGGTTTATTTGTTTGTTGCTTTGTTGGTTTGTTGGTTTGTTGGCTTGTTGGCTTGTTGGCTTGTTGGCTTGTTGGCTTGTTGGCTTGTTAGTTTGTTGGCTTTTTGGTTACTTGGTTTGTTGGCTTGTTGGTTTGTTGGCTTGTTGGTTTGTTGGTTTGTTGGTTTGTTGGTTTGTTCGTTTGTTGGTTTGTTGGTTAATTGGTTTGTTGGTTTGTTGGTTTGTTGGTTTGTTGACTTGTTGCTTTGTTGGTTTGTTGGTTTGTTGGCTTGTTGGTTTGTTGGTTTGTTTGCTTGTTGGCTTGTTGCTTTGTTGGTTTGTTGGTTTGTTGGCTTGTTGGCTTGTTGGTTTGTTGATTTGTTGGTTTTTTGGTTTGTTGGTTTGTTGGTTTGTTGGTTTGTTGGTTTGTTGGTTTATTTGTTTGTTGGTTTGTTGGCTTGTTGGTTTGTTGGTTTGTTGGTTTGTTGGCTTGTTGGCTTGTTGCTTTGTTGGTTTGTTGGTTTGTTGGCTTGTTGGCTTGTTGGCTTGTTGGTTTGTTAGTTTGTTGGCTTTTTGGTTACTTGGTTTGTTGGTTTGTTGACTTGTTGGTTTGTGGGCTTGTTGGTTTGTTGGTTTGTTGGTTTGTTGGCTTGTTGGCTTGTTGGTTTGTTGGTTTGTTGGTTTGTTGGTTTTTTGGTTTGTTCGTTTATTTGTTTGTTGGTTAATTCGTTTGTTAGTTTGTTGGCTTTTTGGTTACTTGGTTTGTTGGTTTGTTGGCTTGTTGGTTTGTTGGCTTGTTGGTTTTTTGGCTTGTTGGTTTGTTGGTTTGCTGGCTTGTTGGCTTGTTGGCTTGTTGCTTTGTTGGTTTGTTGGTTTGTTGGCTTGTTGGCTTGTTGGTTTGTTGGTTTGTTGGCTTGTTGGTTTGTTGGCTTGTTGGTTTGTTGGTTTGTTGGCTTGTTGGTTTGTTGGTTTGTTGGTTTGTTGGCTTGTTGGCTAGTTGGTTTGTTGGTTTGTTGGCTTGTTGGTTTGTTGGTTTGTTGGCTTGTTGGCTTGTTGGCTTGTTCCTTTGTTGGTTTGTTGGTTTGTTGGCTTGTTGGCTTGTTGGTTTGCTAGTTTGTTGGCTTTTTGGTTACTTGGTTTGTTGGTTTGTTGGTTTGTTGGCTTTTTGGTTTTTTGGCTTGTTGGTTTGTTGGTTTGTTGGTTTGTTGGTTTGTTGGCTTGTTGGTTTGTTGGTTTTTGGGTTTGTTGGTTTGTTGGTTTGTTGGCTTGTTGGTTTGTTGGTTTGTTGGCTTGTTGGCTTGTTGGCTTGTTGGTTTGTTGGTTTGTTGGCTTGTTGGTTACTTAGTTTGTTGGTTTGTTGGTTTGTTGGTTTGTTGGCTTGTTGGCTTGTTGGTTTGTTGGTTAGTTCGTTTATTGGTTTGTTAGCTTGTTGGTTTGTTTGCTTGTTGGCTTGTTGGTTTGTTGGTTTTTTGGTTTGTTGGTTTGTTGGTTTGTTGGTTTGTTGGTTTGTTGGTTTGTTGGTTTGTTGGTTTGTTGGTTTATTTGTTTGTTGGTTTGTTGGCTTGTTGGTTTGTTGGTTTCTTGGTTTGTTGGCTTGTTGGCTTGTTGGTTTGTTAGTTTGTTGGCTTTTTGGTTACTTGGTTTGTTGGTTTGTTGGCTTGTTGGCTTGTTGGTTTGTTGGTTTGTTGGCTTGTTGGTTTGTTGGTTTGTTGGCTTGTTGGCTTGTTGCTTTGTTGATTTGTTGGTTTGTTGGCTTGTTGGCTTGTTGGTTTGTCAGTTTGTTGGCTTTTTGGTTACTTGGTTTGTTGGTTTGTTGGTTTGTTGGCTTGTTGGTTGTTTGGTTTTTATGGCTTGTTGGTTTGTTGGTTTGTTGGTTTGTTGGCTTGTTGGTTTGTTGGTTTGTTGGCTTGTTGGTTTTTTGGTTTGTTGGTTTATTTGTTTGTTGGTTTGTTGGCTTGTTGGTTTGTTGGTTTGTTGGCTTGTTGGTTTGTTGGTTTGTTGGTTTGTTGGCTTGTTGGCTTGTTGGTTTGTTGGTTTGTTGGTTTTTTGGTTTGTTGGTTTGTTGGTTTGTTGGTTTGTTGGTTTATTGGTTTATTGGTTTATTTAATGGTCGGTTTGTTGGTTTATTTGTTTGTTGGTTTGTTGGCTTGTTGGTTTGTTGGTTTGTTGGCTTGTTGGTTTGTTGGCTTGTGGGCTTGTTGCTTTGTTGGTTTGTTGGATTGTTGGCTTGTTGGCTTGTTGGTTTGTTAGTTTGTTGGTTTTTTGGTTACTTGGTTTGTTGGTTTGTTGGTTTGTTGGCTAGTTGGTTTGTGGGCTTGTTGGTTTGTTGGTTTGTTGGTTTGTTGGTTTGTTGGTTTTTTGTTTTGTTCGTTTGTTGGTTTGTTGGCTTGTTGGTTTGTTGGTTTGTTGGATTGTTGGCTTGTAGGTTTGTTGGTTTGTTGGCTTGTTGGTTTGTTGGTTTGTTGGTTTGTTGGTTTGTTGGCTTGTTGGTTTGTTGGTTTGTTGGTTTGTTGGCTTGTTCGCTTGTTGGTTTGTTGGTTTGTTGGTTTGTTGCTTTGTTGGTTTGTTGGTTTGTTGGCTTGTTGGTTTGTTGGTTTGTTGGTTTGTTGGCTTTTTGGTTACTTGGTTTGTTGATTTTTTGGTTTGTTGGTTTGTTGGCTTGTTGGTTTGTTGGTTTGTTGGCTTGTTGGCTTGTTGGCTTGTTGGTTTGTTGGTTTGTTGGCTTGTTATTTACTTACTTTATTGGTTTGTTGGTTTGTTGGCTTGTTGGCTTATTGGTTTGTTGGTTTGTTAATTAGTTCGTTTTGTTGGTTTGTTAGTTTGTTGGATTATTGGTTTGTTGGCTTGTTGGTTTGTTGGTTTGTTGGTTTATTTGTTTGTTGGTTTGTTGGCTTGTTGGTTTGTTGGTTTGTTCGTTTGTTGGTTTGTTGGCTTGTTGGTTTGTTGGTTTGTTGGTTTGTTGGTTTGTTGGTTTGTTGGTTTGTTGGTTTGTTGGTTTGTTGGTTTGTTGGTTTGTTGGTTTGTTGGTTTGTTGGTTTGTTGGTTTGTTGGCTTGTTGGTTTGTTGTTTTGTTGGTTTGTTGGTTTGTTGGTTTGTTGGCTTGTTGGTTTGTTGGTTTGTTGGTTTGTTGGCTTGTTGGCTTGTTGGTTTGTTGGTTTGTTGGGTTGTTGCTTTGTTGGTTTGTTGGTTTGTTGGCTTGTTGGTTTGTTGGTTTGTTGGTTTGTTGACTTTTTGGTTACTTGGTTTGTGGGTTTGTTGGTTTGTTGGTTTGTTGGCTTGTTGGTTTGTTGGTTTGTTGGTTTGTTGGCTTGTTGGCTTGTTGGCTTGTTGGTTTATTGGTTTGTTGGCTTGTTGGTTACTTAGTTTGTTGGTTTGTTGGTTTGTTGGCTTGTTGGCTTGTTGGTTTGTTGGTTAGTTCGTTTGTTGGTTTGTTAGTTTATTGGCTTGTTGGCTTGTTGGCTTGTTGGCTTGTTGGTTTATTGGTTTGTTGGCTTGTTGGTTTGTTAGTTTGTTGGTTTATTTGTTTGTTGGTTTGTTGGCTTGTTGGTTTGTTGGTTTGTTCGTTTGTTGGTTTGTTGGCTTGTTGGTTTGTTGGTTTGTTGGTTTGTTGGTTTGTTGGTTTGTTGGTTTGTTGGTTTGTTGGCTTGTTGGCTTGTTGCTTTGTTGGTTTGTTGGTTTGTTGGCTTGTTGGCTTGTTGGTTTGTTAGTTTTTTGGCTTTTTGGTTACTTGGTTTGTTGGTTTGTTGGTTTGTTGGCTTGTTGGTTTGTTGGTTTTTTGGCTTGTTGGCTTGTCGGTTTGTTGGTTTGTTGGCTTTTTGGCTTGTTGGTTTGTTGGTTTTTTGGTTTGTTGGTTTGTTGGTTTGTTGGTTTGTTGGTTTGTTGGTTTGTTGGTTTGTTGGTTTGTTGGGTTGTTGGTTTGTTGGTTTTTTGGCTTGTTGGTTTGTTGGTTTGTTGGTTTGTTGGCTTGTTGGTTTGTTGGTTTGTTGGCTTGTTGGCTTGTTGCTTTGTTGGTTTGTTGGTTTGTTGGCTTGTTGGCTTGTTGGTTTGTTGGTTTTTTGGTTTGTTGGTTTGTTGGTTTGTTGGTTTGTTGGTTTGTTGGTTTGTTGGTTTATTTGTTTGTTGGTTTGTGTGTTTGTTGGTTTGTTGGTTTGTTGGTTTGTTGGCTTGTTGGTTTGTTGGTTTTTTGGCTTCTTGGCTTGTTGGTTTGTTAGTTTGTTGGCTTTTTGGTTACTTGGTTTGTTGGTTTGTTGGTTTGTTGGCTTGTTGGTTTGTTGGCTTGTTGGTTTGTTGGTTTGTTGGTTTGTTGGCTTGTTGGCTTGTTGGCTTCTTGGCTTGTTGGTTTGTTAGTTTGTTGGCTTTTTGGTTACTTGGTTTGCTGGTTTGTTGGTTTGTTGGCTTGTTGGTTTGTTGGCTTGTTGGTTTGTTGGTTTGTTGGTTTGTTGGCTTGTTGGCTTGTTGGTTTGTTGGTTTGTTGGTTTGTTGGTTTGTTGGTTTGTTCGTTTGTTGGTTTGTTGGTTAATTGGTTTGTTGGTTTGTTGGTTTGTTGGTTTGTTGGTTTGTTGGTTTGTTGGTTTGTTGGTTTGTTGGTTTGTTGGTTTATTTGTTTGTTGGCTTGTTGGCTTGTTGGCTTGTTGGTTTGTTGGCTTGTTGGTTTGTTAGTTTGTTGGCTTTTTGGTTACTTGGTTTGTTGGTTTGTTGGTTTGTTGGTTTTTTGGTTTGATGGTTTGTTGGCTTGATGGTTTGTTGGTTTGTTGGTTTGTTGGTTTGTTGGCTTGTTGGTTTGTTGGCTTGTTGGCTTGTTGGTTTGTTGGTTTGTTGGCTTGTTGGTTTGTTGGTTTGTTGGCTTGTTGGCTTGTTGCTTTGTTGGTTTGTTGGTTTGTTGGCTTGTTGGCTTGTTGGCTGGTTGGTTTGTTAGTTTGTTGGCTTTTTGGTTACTTGGTTTGTTGGTTTGTTGGTTTGTTGGCTTGTTGGTTTGTTGGCTTGTTGGTTTGTTTGTTTGTTGGTTTGTTGGTTTGTTGGCTTGTTGGCTTGTTGGTTTGTTGGTTTGTTGGTTTTTGGTTTGTTGGTTTGTTGGTTTTTTGGTTTGTTGGTTTATTTGTTTGTTGGTTTGTTGGCTTGTTGGTTTGTTGGTTTGTTGGTTTGTTGGCTTGTTGGTTTGTTGTTTTGTTGGCTTGTTGGCTTGTTGGTTTGTTGGTTTGTTGGCTTGTTGGCTTCTTGGTTTGTTGGTTTGTTGGTTTTTTGGTTTGTTGGTTTGTTGGATTATTGGTTTGTTGGCTTGTTGGTTTGTTGGTTTGTTGGTTTATTTGTTTGTTGGTTTGTTGGCTTGTTGGTTTGTTGGTTTGTTGGTTTGTTGGTTTGTTGGTTTGTTGGTTTGTTGGCTTGCTGGTTTGTTGGTTTGTTGGTTTGTTGGTTTGTTGGCTTGTTGGCTTGTTGCTTTGTTGGGTTGTTGGTTTGTTGGCTTGTTGGCTTGTTGGTTTGTTGGTTTGTTGGCTTGTTGGTTTGTTGGTTTGTTGGCTTGTTGGCTTGTTGCTTTGTTGATTTGTTGGTTTGTTGGCTTGTTGGTTTGTCAGTTTGTTGGCTTTTTGGTTACTTGGTTTGTTGGTTTGTTGGTTTGTTGGCTTGTTGGTTTGTTGGCTTGTGGGTTTGTTGGTTTGTTGGTTTGTTGGCTTGTTGGTTTGTTGGTTTGTTGGCTTGTTGGTTTTTTGGTTTGTTGGTTTATTTGTTTGTTGGTTTGTTGGCTTGTTGGTTTGTTGGTTTGTTGGTTTGTTGGTTTGTTGGTTTGTTGGTTTGTTGGCTTGTTGGTTTGTTGGTTTGTTGGTTTGTTGGCTTGTTGGCTTGTTGGTTTGTTGATTTGTTGGTTTTTTGGTTTGTTGGTTTGTTGGTTTGTTGGTTTGTTGGTATATTGGTTTATTTAATTGTCGGTTTGTTGGTTTATTTGTTTGTTGATTTGTTGGCTTGTTGGTTTGTTGGTTTGTTGGCTTGTTGGTTTGTTGGCTTGTTGGCTTGTTGCTTTGTTGGTTTGTTGGCTTGTTGCTTTGTTGGGTTGTTGGTTTGTTGGATTGTTGGCTTGTTGGTTTGTTAGTTTTTTGGCTTTTTGGTTACTTGGTTTGTTGGTTTGTTGGCTTGTTGGTTTGTTGGTTTGTTGGCTTCTTGGCTTGTTGGTTTGTTGGTTTGTTGGCTTGTTGGCTTGTTGGTTTATTGGTTAGTTCGTTTGTTGGTTTGTTATTTTGTTGGCTTGTTGGTTTGTTGGCTTGTTGGTTTGTTGGTTTGTTGGTTTATTTGTTTGTTGGTTTGTTGGCTTGTTGGTTTGTTGGTTTGTTGGTTTGTTGGTTTGTTGGCTTGTTGGTTTGTTGGCTTGTTGGTTTGTTGTTTTGTTGGTTTTTTGGTTTGTTGGTTTGTTGGTTTGTTGGTTTGTTGGTTTGTTGGTTTATTTGTTTGTTGGTTTGTTGGCTTGTTGGTTTGTTGGTTTGTTGGCTTGTTGGTTTGTTGGTTTTTTGGCTTGTTGGCTTGTTGCTTTGTTGGTTTGTTGGCTTGTTGGCTTCTTGGCTTGTTGGTTTGTTAGTTTGTTGACTTTTTGGTTACTTGATTTGTTGGTTTGTTGATTTGTTGGCTTGTTGGTTTGTTGGTTTGTTGGTTTGTTGGTTTGTTGGCTTGTTGGCTTGTTGGTTTGTTGGTTTGTTGGTTTGTTGGTTTGTTGGATTGTTCGTTTGTTGGTTTGTTGGTTAATTGGTTTGTTGGTTTGTTGGTTTGTTGGTTTGTTGGTTTGTTGATTTGTTGGTTTGTTGGTTTATTTGTTTGTTGGCTTGTTGGCTTGTTGGCTTGTTGGTTTGTTGGCTTGTTGGTTTGTTAGTTTGTGGGCTTTTTGGTTACTTGGTTTGTTGGTTTGTTGGTTTGTTGGTTTTTTGGTTTGTTGGTTTGTTGGTTTGTTGGTTTGTTAGTTTATTTGTTTGTTGGCTTGTTGGCTTGTTGGTTTGTTGGTTTGTTGGTTTGTTGGTTTGTTGGTTTGTTTGTTTGTTCGTTTATTGGTTTGTTGGTTAATTGGTTTGTTGGTTTGTTGGTTTGTTGGTTTGTTGGTTTGTTGGTGTGTTGGTTTGTTGGTTTATTTGTTTGTTGGCTTGTTGGCTTGTTGGCTTGTTGGTTTGTTGGCTTGTTGGTTTGTTAGTTTGTTGGCTTTTTGTTTACTTGGTTTGTTGGTTTGTTGGTTTTTTGGTTTGTTGGTTTGTTGGTTTGTTGGCTTGTTGGCTTGTTGGCTTGTTGGTTTGTTGGCTTGTTGGCTTGTTGGTTTGTTGGTTTGTTGGCTTGTTGGTTTGTTGGTTTGTTGGCTTGTTGGCTTGTTGCTTTGTTGGTTTGTTGGTTTGTTGGCTTGTTGGCTTGTTGGTTTGTTAGTTTGTTGGCTTTTTGGTTACTTGGTTCGTTGGTTTGTTGGTTTGTTGGCTTGTTGGTTTGTTGGCTTGTTGGTTTGTTGGTTTGTTGGTTTGTTGGCTTGTTGGCTTGTTGGTTTGTTGGTTTGTTGGTTTCTTGGTTTGTTGGTTTGTTAGTTTTTTGGTTTGTTGGTTTATTTGTTTGTTGGTTTGTTGGCTTGTTGGTTTGTTGGCTTGTTGGTTTGTTGGTTTGTTGGCTTGTTGGTTTGCTTGTTTGTTGGTTTGTTGGCTTGTTGGCTTGTTGGTTTATTGGTTTGTTGGTTTGTTGGTTTGTTGGTTTGTTGGTTTGTTGGTTTTTTGGTTTGTTGGTTTATAAGTTTGTTGGTTTGTTGGCTTGTTGGTTTGTTGGTTTGTTGGTTTGTTGGCTTGTTGGTTTGTTGGGTTGTTGGCTTGTTGGCTTGTTGGTTTGTTGTTTTGTTAGCTTGTTGGCTTGTTGGTTTGTTGGTTTGTTGGTTTTTTGGTTTGTTGGTTTGTTGGTTTGTTGGTTTGTTGGTTTGTTGGTTTATTTGTTTGTTGGTTTGTTGGCTTGTTGGTTTGTTTTTTTGTTGGTTTGTTGGCTTGTTGGTTTGTTGGTTTGTTGGCTTGTTGGCTTGTTACTTTGTTGGTTTGTTGGTTTGCTGGCTTGTTGGCTTGTTGGTTTGTTATTTTGTTGGCTTTTAGGTTACTTAGTTTGTTGGTTTGTTGGTTTGTTGGCTTGTTGGTTTGTTGGTTTGTTGGTTTGTTGGTTTGTTGGTTTGTTGGCTTGTTGGCTTGTTGGTTTGTTGGTTTGTTGGTTTGTTGGTTTGTTGGTTTATTTGTTTGTTGGTTTGTTGGTTTATTTGTTTGTTGGTTTGTTGGCTTGTTGGTTTGTTGGTTTGTTGGTTTGTTGGTTTGTTGGCTTGTTCGTTTGTTGGCTTGTTGGCTTGTTGCTTTGTTGGTTTGTTGGTTTGTTGGCTTGTTGGCTTTTTAGTTACTTGGTTTGTTGGTTTGTTGGTTTGTTAGCTTGTTGGTTTGTTGACTTGTTGGTTTGTTGGTTTGTTGGCTTGTTGGCTTGTTAGTTTGTTGGTTTGTTGGTTTGTTGGTTTGTTGGTTTGTTCGTTTGTTGGTTTGTTGGTTAATTGGTTTGTTGGTTTGTTGGTTTGTTGGTTTGTTGGTTTGTTGGTTTGTTGGTTTGTTGGTTTGTTGGTTTGTTGGTTTGTTGGTTTGTTGGTTTATTTGTTTGTTGGTCTGTTGGTTTGTTGGTTTGTTCGTTTGTTGGTTTGTTGGTTAATTGGTTTGTTGGTTTGTTGGTTCGTTGGTTTGTTGGTTTGTTGGTTTGTTGGTTTGTTGGTTTATTTGTTTGTTGGTTTGTTGGCTTGTTGGTTTGTTGGCTTGTTGATTACTTGGTTTGTTGGTTTGTTGGCTTGTTGGCTTATTGGTTTGTTGGTTTGTTGGCTTGTTGGTTTGTTAGTTTGTTGGTTTGTTGGCTTGTTGGCTTGTTGGTTTGTTGGTTTGTTGGTTTGTTGGTTTGTTGGTTTGTTGGTTTTTTGGTTTGTTGGTTTGTTGGCTTGTTGGTTTGTTGGTTTGTTGGCTTGTTGGTTTGTTGGCTTGTTGGTTTGTTAGTTTGTTGGCTTTTTGGTTACTTAGTTTGTTGGTTTGTTGGCTTGTTGGCTTGTTGGTTTGTTGCTTTGTTCGTTTGATGAATTGTTGGTTTGTTGGTTTGTTGGTTACTTGGTTTGTTGGTTTGTTGGTTTGTTGGTTTGTTGGTTTGTTGGCTTGTTGGCTTGTTGGCTTGTTGGTTTGTTGGTTTGTTGGCTTGTTGGTTACTTAGCTTGTTGGCTTCTTGGCATGTTGGTTTGTTGGTTTGTTGGTTTGTTGGTTTGTTGGCTTGTTGGTTTGTTAGTTTGTTGGTTTGTTGGTTTGTTGGTTTGTTGGTTTGTTGGTTTATTTGTTTGTTGGTTTTTGGTTTATTTGTTTGTTGGTTTGTTGGCTTGTTGGTTTGTTGGTTTGTTGGTTTGTTGGTTTGTTGGTTTGTTGGTTTGTTGGCTTGTTGGCTTGTTGGTTTGTTGCTTTGTTCGTTTGATGGTTTGTTGGTTTGTTGGTTACTTGGTTTGTTGGTTTCTTGGTTTGTTGGTTTGTTGGTTTGTTGGCTTGTTGGCTTGTTGGTTTGTTGGTTTGTTGGCTTGTTGTTTACTTAGTTTGTTGGTTTGTTAGTTTGTTGGCTTTTTGGTTACTTGGTTTGTTGGTTTGTTGGCTTGTTGGTTTATTGGCTTGTTGGTTTGTTGGTTTGTTGGTTTGTTGGCTTGTTGTTTACTTAGTTTGTTGGTTTGTTAGTTTGTTGGCTTTTTGGTTACTTGGTTTGTTGGTTTGTTGGCTTGTTGGTTTGTTGGTTTGTTGGCTTGTTGGTTTGTTGGCTTGTTGGTTTGTTAGTTTGTTGGCTTTTTGGTTACTTAGTTTGTTGGTTTGTTGGCTTGTTGGCTTGTTGGTTTGTTGCTTTGTTCGTTTGATGAATTGTTGGTTTGTTGGTTTGTTGGTTACTTGGTTTGTTGGTTTGTTGGTTTGTTGGTTTGTTGGTTTGTTGGCTTGTTGGCTTGTTGGCTTGTTGGTTTGTTGGTTTGTTGGCTTGTTGGTTACTTAGCTTGTTGGTTTCTTGGCATGTTGGTTTGTTGGTTTGTTGGTTTGTTGGTTTGTTGGCTTGTTGGTTTGTTAGTTTGTTGGTTTGTTGGTTTGTTGGTTTGTTGGTTTGTTGGTTTATTTGTTTGTTGGTTTTTGGTTTATTTGTTTGTTGGTTTGTTGGCTTGTTGGTTTGTTGGTTTGTTGGTTTGTTGGTTTGTTGGTTTGTTGGTTTGTTGGCTTGTTGGCTTGTTGGTTTGTTGCTTTGTTCGTTTGATGGTTTGTTGGTTTGTTGGTTACTTGGTTTGTTGGTTTCTTGGTTTGTTGGTTTGTTGGTTTGTTGGCTTGTTGGCTTGTTGGTTTGTTGGTTTGTTGGCTTGTTGTTTACTTAGTTTGTTGGTTTGTTAGTTTGTTGGCTTTTTGGTTACTTGGTTTGTTGGTTTGTTGGCTTGTTGGTTTATTGGCTTGTTGGTTTGTTGGTTTGTTGGTTTGTTGGCTTGTTGTTTACTTAGTTTGTTGGTTTGTTAGTTTGTTGGCTTTTTGGTTACTTGGTTTGTTGGTTGGTTGGTTTGTTGGCTTGTTGGTTTATTGGCTTGTTGGTTTGTTGGTTTGTTGGCTTGTTGGCTTGTTGGCTTGTTGGTTTGTTGGTTTGTTGGTTTGTTGGTTTGTTGGTTTGTTGGTTTTTTGGTTTTTTGGTTTGTTGGTTTGTTGGCTTGTTGCCTTGTTGGTTTGTTGGTTTGTTGGCTTGTTGGCTTGTTGGTTTGCTAGATTGTTGGCTTTTTGGTTACTTGGTTTGTTGGTTTGTTGGCTTGTTTGTTTGTTGGCTTGTTGGTTTGTTGGTTTGTTGGTTTGTTGGATTGTTGGCTTGTTGGGTTGTTGGTTTGTTGGATTGTTGGTTTGTTCGTTTGTTGGTTTGTTGGTTAATTGTTTTGTTGGTTTGTTGGTTTGTTGGTTTGTTGGTTTATTGGTTTATTTGTTTGTTGGTTTGTTGGTTTGTTGGTTTGTTCGTTTGTTGGTTTGTTGGTTAATTGGTTTGTTGGTTTGTTGGTTTGTTGATTTGTTGGTTTATTTGTTTGTTGGTTTGTTGGCTTGTTGGTTTGTTGGCTTGTTGGTTATTTGGTTTGTTGGTTTGTTGGCTAGTTGGCTTGTTGGTTTGTTGGTTAATTGGCTTGTTGGTTTGTTAGTTTGTTGGTTTGTTGGCTTGTTGGCTTGTTGGTTTGTTGGTTTGTTGGCTTGTTGGTTACTTAGTTTGTTGGTTTCTTGGCATGTTGGTTTGTTGGTTTGTTGGTTTGTTCGTTTGTTGGTTTGTTGGTTAATTGGTTTGTTGGTTTGTTGGTTTGTGTGTTTATTGGTTTGTTGGTTTGTTGGTTTGTTGGTTTATTTGTTTGTTGGTTTGTTGGCTTGTTGGTTTGTTGGCTTGTTGGTTACTTGGTTTGTTGGTTGGTTGGCTTGTTGGCTTGTTGGTTTGTTGGTTTGTTGGCTTGTTGATTTGTTAATTTGTTGGGTTGTTGGCTTGTTGGCTTGTTGGTTTGTTGGTTTGTTGGTTTGTTGGTTTGTTGGTTTGTTGGTTTGTTGGTTTTTTGGTTTGTTGGTTTGTTGGCTTGTTGGTTTGTTGGTTTGTTGGCTTGTTGATTTGTTGGCTTGTTGGTTTGTTAGTTTGTTGGCTTTTTGGTTACTTGGTTTGTTGGTTTGTTGGCTTGTTGGCTCGTTGGTTTGTTGCTTTGTTCGTTTGATGGTTTGTTGGTTTGTTGGTTACTTGGTTTGTTGGTTTGTTGGTTAATTGGTTTGTTGGCTTGTTGGCTTGTTGGCTTGTTGGCTTGTTGGTTTGTTGGTTTGTTGGCTTGTTGGTTACTTAGTTTGTTGGTTTGTTGGCATGTTGGTTTGTTGGTTTGTTGGTTTGTTGGCTTCTTGGTTTGTTGGTTTGTTGGCTTGTTGGTTTGTTAGTTTGTTGGTTTGTTGGTTTGTTGGTTTGTTGGTTTGTTGGTTTGTTGGTTTGTTGGTTTATTTGTTTGTTCGTTTGTTGGTTTATTTGTTTGTTGGTTTGTTGGCTTGTTGATTGGATGGTTTGTTGGTTTGTTGCTTTGTTCGTTTGACGGTTTGTTGGTTTGTTGATTGCTTGGTTTGTTGGTTTGTTGGTTTATTTGTTTGTTGGTTTGTTGGTTTGTTGGCTTGTTGGCTTGTTGGTTTGTTGGTTTGTTGGCTTGTTGTTTACTTAGTTTGTTGGTTTGTTGGCATGTTGGTTTGTTGGTTGGTTGGTTTGAGGGCTTGTTGGTTTGTTGGTTTATTGGCTTGTTGGTTTGTTGGTTTGTTGGCTTGTTGGCTTGTTGGTTTGTTAGTTTGCTGGTTTGTTGGTTTGTTGGCTTGTTGGCTTGTTGGTTTGTTGGCTTGCTGGTTTGTTGGTTTGTTGGTTTGTTGGATTGTTGGCTTGTTGGTTTGTTGGTTTGTTGGTTTGTTGGCTTGTTGGTTTGTTGGTTTGTTGGCTTGTTGGCTTGTTGCTTTGTTCGTTTGATGGTTTGTTGGTTTGTTGGTTTTTTGGTTTGTTGGTTTTTTGGTTTGTTGCTTTGTTGGTTCGTTGGTTTGTTGGCTTGTTAGTTTGTTGGTTTGTTGGCTTGTTGGCTTGTTGGCTTGTTGGTTTGTTGGTTTGTTGGTTTGTTGGTTTGTTGGCTTGTTGGTTTGTTGGTTTGTTGGCTTAAAGGTTTGTTGGTTTGTTGGTTTGTTGGCTTGTTGGCTTGTTGGTTTTTTGGTTTGTTGGCTTGTTGGTTTGTTGGTTTGTTGGTTTGTTGGCTTGTTGCTTTGTTTGTTTGACGGTTTGTTGGTTTGTTGGCTTTTTGGTTTGTTAGTTTGTTGGCTTTTTGGTTACTTGCTTTGTTGGTTTGTTGGCTTGTTGGTTTGTTGGATTGTTGGTTTGTTGGTTTGTTGGTTTGTTGGCTTGTTGGCTTGTTGGTTTGTTGGTTTGTTGGTTTGTTGGTTTGTTGGTTTATTGGTTTTTTGGTTTGTTGGTTTGTTGGTTTGTTGGCTTGTTGGCTTGTTGGTTTGTTAGTTTGTTGGCTTTTTGGTTACTTGGTTTGTTGGTTTGTTGGTTTGTTGGTTTGTTGGTTTGTTGGTTTGTTGGCTTGTTGGTTTGTTGGTTTGTTGGTTTGTTGGCTTGTTGGCTTGTTGGTTTGTTGGTTTGTTGGTTTGTTGGTTTGTTGCTTTGTTCGTTTGACGGTTTGTTAGTTTGTTGATTGCTTGGTTTGTTGGTTTGTTGGTTTATTTGTTTGTTGGTTTGTTGGTTTGTTGGCTTGTTGGCTTGTTGGTTTGTTGGTTTGTTGGCTTGTTGTTTACTTAGTTTGTTGGTTTGTTGGCATGTTGGTTTGTTGGTTTGTTGGTTTGTTGGCTTATTGGTTTGTTGGTTTATTGGCTTGTTGGTTTGTTGGTTTGTTGGCTTGTTGGCTTGTTGGTTTGTTAGTTTCCCTTTTTGTTGGTTTGTTGGCTTGTTGGTTTGTTGGTTTGTTGGCTTGTTGGTTTATTGGTTTGTTGGTTTGTTGGATTGTTGGCTTGTTGGTTTGTTGGTTTGTTGGTTTGTTGGCTTGTTGGTTTGTTGGTTTGTTGGCTTGTTGGCTTGTTGCTTTGTTCGTTTGATGGTTTGTTGGTTTGTTGGTTTTTTGGTTTGTTGGTTTTTTGGTTTGTTGCTTTGTTGGTTCGTTGGTTTGTTGGCTTGTTAGTTTGTTGGTTTGTTGGCTTGTTGGCTTGTTGGCTTGTTGGTTTGTTGGTTTGTTGGTTTGTTGGTTTGTTGGTTTGTTGGCTTGTTGGTTTGTTGGTTTGTTGGCTTAAAGGTTTGTTGGTTTGTTGGTTTGTTGGCTTGTTGGCTTGTTGGTTTTTTGGTTTGTTGTTTTGTTGGCTTGTTGGCTTTTTGGTTTGTTGGTTTGTTGGTTTGTTGGTTTGTTGGTTTGTTGGTTTTTTGGTTTGTTGGTTTGTTGGTTTGTTGGCTTGTTGGTTTGTTTGTTTGTTGGCTTGTTGGCTTGTTGGTTTTTTGGTTTGTTGGCTTGTTGGTTACTTAGTTTGTTGGTTTGTTGTTTTGTTGGTTTGTTTGTGTATTGGCTTGTTGGCTTGTTGGCTTGTTGGTTTGTTGGTTAGTTCGTTTGCTGGTTTGTAAGTTTGTTGGTTTGTTGGCTTGTTGGTTACTTAGTTTGTTGGTTTGTTGGCATGTTGGTTTGTTGGCATGTTGGTTTGTTGGTTTGGTGGTTTGTTGGCTTGTTGGTTTGTTCGTTTGTTGGCTTGTCGGTTTGTTAGTTTGTTGGTTTGTTGGTTTGTTGGTTTGTTGGCTTGTTGGCTTGTTGGTTTGTTGGTTAGTTCGTTTGTTGGTTTGTTAGTTTGTTGGTTTGTTGGCTTGTTGTCTTGTTGGTTTGTTGGTTTTTTGGTTTGTTGGCTTGTTGGCTTGTTGGTTTGTGAGTTTATTGGCTTTTTGGTTACTTGGTATGTTGGTTTGTTGGTTTGTTGGTTTGCTGGCTTGTTGGCTTGTTGCTTTGTTGGTTTGTTGGTTTGTTGGCTTGTTAGCTTGTTGGTTTGTTAGTTTGTTGGCTTTTTGGTTACTTGGTTTTTTGGTTTGTTGGTTTGTTGGTTTGTTGGCTTGTTGGTTTGTTGGTTAGTTCGTTTGCTGGTTTATTAGTTTGTTGGTTTGTTGGCTTGTTGGTTACTTAGTTTGTTGGTTTGTTGGCGTGTTGGTTTGTTGGTTTGGTGGTTTGTTGGCTTGTTGGTTTGTTGGTTTGTTGGCTTGTCGGTTTGTTAGTTTGTTGGTTTGTTGGCTTGTTGGCTTGTTGGTTTGTTGGTTTTTTGGTTTGTTGGTTTGTTGGTTTGTTGGTTTGTTGGTTTGTTGGTTTGTTGGCTTGTTGGCTTGTTGGTTTGTGAGTTTATTGGCTTTTTGGTTACTTGGTTTGTTGGTTTGTTGGTTTGTTGGTTTGTTGGCTTGTTGGCTTGTTGCTTTGTTGGTTTGTTGGTTTGTTGGCTTGTTAGCTTGGTGGTTTGTTAGTTTGTTGGCTTTTTGGTTACTTGGTTTGTTGGTTTGTTGGTTTGTTGGTTTTTTGGCTTGTTGGTTTGTTGGTTTGTTGGCTTGTTGGCTTGTTGGTTTGTTGGTTTGTTGGCTTGTTGGTTACTTAGTTTGTTGGTTTTTGGTTAGTTCGTTTGTTGGTTTGTTAGTTGTTGGCTTGTTGGTTTGTTGGCTTGTTGGTTACTTAGTTTGTTGGTTTTTGGTTAGTTCGTTTGTTGGTTTGTTAGTTGTTGGCTTGTTGGTTTGTTGGCTTGTTGGTTTGTTGGTTTGTTGGTTTGTTTGTTGGTTGGTTTGTTGGCTTGTTGGTTTGTTGGTTTGTTGGCTTGTTGGTTTGTTGGTTTGTTGGTTTGTTGGTTTGTTGGCTTCTTGGTTTGTTGGCTTGTTGGTTTGTTGGTTTGTTGGTTTGTTGGCTTGTTGGTTTGTTGGTTTGTTGGTTTGTTGGCTTATTGGCTTGTTGGTTTGTTGGCTTGTTGGTTACTTAGTTTGTTGGTTTGTTGGTTTGTTGGTTTGTTGGTTTGTTGGCTTGTTGGCTTGTTGGTTTGTTGGTTTGTTGGCTTGTTGGTTTGTTGGTTTGTTGGCTTGTTGGCTTGTTGCTTTGTTGGTTTGTTGGTTTGTTGGCTTGTTGGCTTGTTGGTTTGTTAGTTTGTTGGCTTTTTGGTTACTTGGTTTGTTGGTTTGTCGGTTTGTTGGCTTGTTGGTTTGTTAGCTTGTTGGTTTGTTGGTTTGTTGGTTTGTTGGCTTGTTGGTTTGTTGGTTTGTTGGCTTGTTGGCTTGTTGGTTTGTTGGTTTGTTGGTTTGTTGGCTTGTTGATTTGTTGGTTTGTTGGCTTGTTGGTGTGTTGGTTTGTTGGTTTGTTGGCTTGTTGGCTTGTTGGTTTGTTGGTTTGTTGGCTTGTTGGCTTGTTGGTTACTTAGTTTGTTGGTTTGTTTGTTCGTTGGTTTGTTGGTTTGTTGGCTTGTTGGCTTGTTGTCTTGTTGGTTTGTTGGTTAGTTCGTTTGTTGGTTTGTTAGTTTGTTGGTTTGTTGGCTTGTTGGTTATTTAGTTTCTTGGTTTGTTGGCATGTTGGTTTGTTGGTTTGTTGGTTTGTTGGCTTGTTGGTTTGTTGGTTTGTTGGCTTGTTCGTTTGTTCGTTTGTTAGTTTGTTGGTTTGTTGGTTTGTTGTTTTGTTGATTTGTTGGCTTGTTGGCTTGTTGGTTTGTTGGTTTGTTGGTTTGTTGGTTTGTTGGCTTGTTGGCTTGTTGGTTTGTTGGTTTGTTGGTTTGTTTGTTGGTTGGTTTGTTGGATTTTTGGTTTGTTGGTTTGTTGGTTTGTTGGCTTGTTGGTTTGTTGGTTTGTTGGCTTGTTGGCTTGTTGCTTTGTTGGCTTGTTGGTTACTTAGTTTGTTGGGTTGTTGGATTGTTGGTTTGTTGGTTTGTTGGTTTGTTGGTTTGTTGGCTTGTTGGCTTGTTGGTTTGTTAGTTAGTTTGTTTGTTGGTTTGTTATTTTGTTGCTTTGTTGGCTTGTTGACTTGTTGGTTTGTTGGTTTTTTGGTTTGTTGGTTTATTTGTTTGTTGGTTTGTTGGCTTGTTGGTTTGTTGGTTTGTTGGTTTGTTGGTTTGTTGGCTTGTTGGTTTGTTGGTTTGTTGGCTTGTTGGCTTGTTGGTTTGTTGGTTTGTTGGTGACTTGGTTTGTTGGTTTGTTGGTTTGTTGGCTTGTTGGTTTGTTGGATTGTTGGTTTGTTAGTTTGTTGGTTTGTTGGCTTGTTGGTTTGTTGGTTTGTTGGCTTGTTGGCTTGTTGGTTTGTTGGTTTGTTGGTTTGTTGGTTTGTTGGTTTGTTGGTTTGTTGGTTTATTTGTTTATTGGTTTGTTGGTTTGTAGGTTTGTTGGTTTGTTGGTTTGTTGGTTTGTTGGTTTGTTCGTTTGTTGGTTTATTGGTTAATTGGTTTGTTGGTTTGTTGGTTTGTTGGTTTGTTGGTTTGTTGGTTTGTTGATTTATTGGTTTATTTGTTTGTTGGTTTGTTGGCTTGTTGGTTTGTTGGTTTGTTGGTATGTTGGTTTGTTGGTTTGTTGGTTTGTTGGTTTGTTGGCTTGTTGGCTTGTTGGTTAGTTGGTTTGTTAGCTTGTTGGTTTGTTAGTTTGTTGGTTTGTTGGCTTGTTAGTTTGTTGGTTTGTTGGCTTGTTGATTACTTAGTTTGTTGGTTTGTTGGTTTGTTGGTTTGTTGGTTTGTTGGCTTGTTGGCTTGTTGGTTTGTTGGTTAGTTCGTTTGTTGGTTTGTTAGTTTGTTGGTTTGTTGGCTTGTTGGCTTGTTGGCTTGTTGGTTTGTTGGTTTTTTGGTTTGTTGGTTTGTTGGTTTGTTGGTTTGTTGGTTTTTTGGTTTATTTTTTTGTTGGTTTGTTGGCTTGTTGGTTTGTTGGTTTGTTGGTTTATTGGCTTGTTGGTTTGCTGGTTTGTTGGCTTGTTGGCTTGTTGGCTTGTTGCTTTGTTGGTTTGTTGGTTTGTTGGCTTGTTGGCTTGTTGGTTTGTTAGTTTGTTGGCTTTTTGGTTACTTGGTTTGTTGGTTTGTTGGTTTGTTGGCTTGTTGGTTTATTGGCTTGTTGGTTTGTTGGTTTGTTGGTTTGTTGGCTTGTTGGCTTGTTGGTTTGTTGGTTTGTTGGTTTGTTGGTTTGTTGGTTTGTTGGCTTGTTGGCTTGTTGGTTTGTTGGTTTGTTGGTTTGTTGATTTGTTGGCTTGTTGGTTACTTCGTTTGTTGGTTTGTTGGTTTGTTGGTTTGTTGGCTTGTTGGCTTGTTGGTTTGTTGGTTTGTTGGTTTGTTGGTTTGTTGGTTTGTTGGTTTGTTGGTTTGTTGGTTTGTTGGTTTGTTGGCTTGTTGGCTTGTTGGTTTGTTGGTTTGTTGGTTTGTTGGTTTGTTGGCTTGTTGGCTTGTTGGTTTGTTGGTTTGTTGGTTTGTTGGTTTGTTGGCTTGTTGGTGTGTTGATTTGTTGGCTTGTTGGTTTGTTGGTTTGTTGGTTTGTTGGTTTGTTGGTTTGTTGGTTTGTTGGTTTGTTGGCTTGTTGGCTTGTTGGTTCGTTGGTTTGTTGGCTTGTTGGTTTGTTGGTTTGTTGGTTTGTTGGCTTGTTGCTTTGTTCGTTTGATGGTTTGTTGGTTTGTTGGTTTTTTGGTTTGTTGGTTTTTTGGTTTGTTGCTTTGTTGGTATGTTGGTTTGTTGGCTTCTTGGCTTGTTGGTTTGTTGGCTTGTTGGTTTGGAAGTTTGTTGGGTTTTTGGTTACTTGGTTTGTTGGTTTGTTGGCTTGTTGGCTTGTTGGTTTGTTGCTTTGTTCGTTTGATGGTTTGTTGGTTTGTTGGTTACTTGGTTTGTTGGCTTGTTGGTGTGTTAGTTTGTTGGCTTGTTGGCTTATTGGTTTGTTGGTTTGTTGGCTTGTTGGCTTGTTGGTTTTTTGGTTTGTTCGCTTGTTGGCTTGTGGGTTTGTTGGTTTGTTGGTTTGTTGGTTTATTTGTTTGTTGGTTTGTTGGCTTGTTGGTTTGTTGGTTTGTTGGCTTGTTGGCTTCTTGGTTTGTTGATTTGTTGGTTTGTTGGTTTGTTGGTTTGTTGGTTTGTTGGTTTGTTGGTTTGTTGGCTTGTTGATTTGTTGGTTTGTTGGCTTGTTGGCTTGTTGGTTTGTTGGTTTGTTGGTTTGCTGCTTTGTTGGTTTGTTGGTCTGTTGGCTTGTTGGCTTGTTGGTTTGTTGGCTTGTTGGTTTGTTAGTTTGTTGGCTTTTTGGTTACTTGGTTTGTTGGTTTGTTGGCTTCTTGGCTTGTTGGTTTGTTGCTTTGTTCGTTTGATGGTTTGTTGGTTTGTTGGTTACTTGGTTTGTTGGTTTGTTGGTTTGTTGGCTTGTTGGTTTGTTGGTTTGTTGGTTGGTTGGTTTGTTGGTTTGTTGGTTTGTTGGTTTATTTGTTTGTCGGTTTGTTGGCTTGTTGGTTTGTTGGTTTGTTGGTTTGTTGGCTTGTTGGTTTGTTAGTTTGTTGGTTTGTTGGCTTGTTGGCTTGTTGGGTTGTTGGTTTGTTGATTTTTTGGTTTGTGGGATTTTTGGCTTGTTGGTTTGTTGGTTTGTTGGCTTGTTGGCTTGTTGGTTTGTTGGTTTGTTGGTTTGTTGGCTTGTTGGTTTGTTGGTTTGTTGGTTTGTTGGTTTGTTGGTTTGTTGGCTTGTTGGCTTGTTGGTTTGTTGGTTTGTTAGTTTGTTGGTTTGTTGGTTTGTTGGTTTGTTGGTTTATTTGTTTGTCGGTTTGTTGGCTTGTTGGTTTGTTGGTTTGTTGGTTTGTCTGCTTGTTGGTTTGTTGGTTTGTTGGTTTGTTGGCTTGCTGGCTTGTTGGGTTGTTGTTTTATTGATTTTTTGGTTTGTTGGATTTTTGGCTTGTTGGTTTGTTGGTTTGTTGGTTTGTTGGCTTGTTGGTTTATTGGTTTGTTGGTTTGTTGGCTTGTTGGCTTGTTGGTTTGTTTGTTTGTTGGTTACTTGGTTTGTTGGTTTGTTGGCTTGTTGGTTTGTGGGCTTGTTGGTTTGTTGGTTTGTTGGTTTGTTGGCTTGTTGGTTTGTTGGTTTGTTGGCTTGTTGGTTTGTTGGTTTGTTGGCTTGTTGGCTTGTTGGTTTGTTGGTTTGTTGGTTTGTTGGCTTGTTGATTTGTTGGTTTGTTGGCTTGTTGGTGTGTTGGTTTGTTGGTTTGTTGGCTTGTTGGCTTGTTGGTTTGTTGGTTTGTTGGCTTGTTGGCTTGTTGGTTACTTAGTTTGTTGGTTTGTTTGTTCGTTGGTTTGTTGGTTTGTTGGCTTGTTGGCTTGTTGTCTTGTTGGTTTGTTGGTTAGTTCGTTTGTTGGTTTGTTAGTTTGTTGGTTTGTTGGCTTGTTGGTTATTTAGTTTCTTGGTTTGTTGGCATGTTGGTTTGTTGGTTTGTTGGTTTGTTGGCTTGTTGGTTTGTTGGTTTGTTGGCTTGTTCGTTTGTTCGTTTGTTAGTTTGTTGGTTTGTTGGTTTGTTGTTTTGTTGATTTGTTGGCTTGTTGGCTTGTTGGTTTGTTGGTTTGTTGGTTTGTTGGTTTGTTGGCTTGTTGGCTTGTTGGTTTGTTGGTTTGTTGGTTTGTTTGTTGGTTGGTTTGTTGGATTTTTGGTTTGTTGGTTTGTTGGTTTGTTGGCTTGTTGGTTTGTTGGTTTGTTGGCTTGTTGGCTTGTTGCTTTGTTGGCTTGTTGGTTACTTAGTTTGTTGGGTTGTTGGATTGTTGGTTTGTTGGTTTGTTGGTTTGTTGGTTTGTTGGCTTGTTGGCTTGTTGGTTTGTTAGTTAGTTTGTTTGTTGGTTTGTTATTTTGTTGCTTTGTTGGCTTGTTGACTTGTTGGTTTGTTGGTTTTTTGGTTTGTTGGTTTATTTGTTTGTTGGTTTGTTGGCTTGTTGGTTTGTTGGTTTGTTGGTTTGTTGGTTTGTTGGCTTGTTGGTTTGTTGGTTTGTTGGCTTGTTGGCTTGTTGGTTTGTTGGTTTGTTGGTGACTTGGTTTGTTGGTTTGTTGGTTTGTTGGCTTGTTGGTTTGTTGGATTGTTGGTTTGTTAGTTTGTTGGTTTGTTGGCTTGTTGGTTTGTTGGTTTGTTGGCTTGTTGGCTTGTTGGTTTGTTGGTTTGTTGGTTTGTTGGTTTGTTGGTTTGTTGGTTTGTTGGTTTATTTGTTTATTGGTTTGTTGGTTTGTAGGTTTGTTGGTTTGTTGGTTTGTTGGTTTGTTGGTTTGTTCGTTTGTTGGTTTATTGGTTAATTGGTTTGTTGGTTTGTTGGTTTGTTGGTTTGTTGGTTTGTTGGTTTGTTGATTTATTGGTTTATTTGTTTGTTGGTTTGTTGGCTTGTTGGTTTGTTGGTTTGTTGGTATGTTGGTTTGTTGGTTTGTTGGTTTGTTGGTTTGTTGGCTTGTTGGCTTGTTGGTTAGTTGGTTTGTTAGCTTGTTGGTTTGTTAGTTTGTTGGTTTGTTGGCTTGTTAGTTTGTTGGTTTGTTGGCTTGTTGATTACTTAGTTTGTTGGTTTGTTGGTTTGTTGGTTTGTTGGTTTGTTGGCTTGTTGGCTTGTTGGTTTGTTGGTTAGTTCGTTTGTTGGTTTGTTAGTTTGTTGGTTTGTTGGCTTGTTGGCTTGTTGGCTTGTTGGTTTGTTGGTTTTTTGGTTTGTTGGTTTGTTGGTTTGTTGGTTTGTTGGTTTTTTGGTTTATTTTTTTGTTGGTTTGTTGGCTTGTTGGTTTGTTGGTTTGTTGGTTTATTGGCTTGTTGGTTTGCTGGTTTGTTGGCTTGTTGGCTTGTTGGCTTGTTGCTTTGTTGGTTTGTTGGTTTGTTGGCTTGTTGGCTTGTTGGTTTGTTAGTTTGTTGGCTTTTTGGTTACTTGGTTTGTTGGTTTGTTGGTTTGTTGGCTTGTTGGTTTATTGGCTTGTTGGTTTGTTGGTTTGTTGGTTTGTTGGCTTGTTGGCTTGTTGGTTTGTTGGTTTGTTGGTTTGTTGGTTTGTTGGTTTGTTGGCTTGTTGGCTTGTTGGTTTGTTGGTTTGTTGGTTTGTTGATTTGTTGGCTTGTTGGTTACTTCGTTTGTTGGTTTGTTGGTTTGTTGGTTTGTTGGCTTGTTGGCTTGTTGGTTTGTTGGTTTGTTGGTTTGTTGGTTTGTTGGTTTGTTGGTTTGTTGGTTTGTTGGTTTGTTGGTTTGTTGGCTTGTTGGCTTGTTGGTTTGTTGGTTTGTTGGTTTGTTGGTTTGTTGGCTTGTTGGCTTGTTGGTTTGTTGGTTTGTTGGTTTGTTGGTTTGTTGGCTTGTTGGTGTGTTGATTTGTTGGCTTGTTGGTTTGTTGGTTTGTTGGTTTGTTGGTTTGTTGGTTTGTTGGTTTGTTGGTTTGTTGGCTTGTTGGCTTGTTGGTTCGTTGGTTTGTTGGCTTGTTGGTTTGTTGGTTTGTTGGTTTGTTGGCTTGTTGCTTTGTTCGTTTGATGGTTTGTTGGTTTGTTGGTTTTTTGGTTTGTTGGTTTTTTGGTTTGTTGCTTTGTTGGTATGTTGGTTTGTTGGCTTCTTGGCTTGTTGGTTTGTTGGCTTGTTGGTTTGGAAGTTTGTTGGGTTTTTGGTTACTTGGTTTGTTGGTTTGTTGGCTTGTTGGCTTGTTGGTTTGTTGCTTTGTTCGTTTGATGGTTTGTTGGTTTGTTGGTTACTTGGTTTGTTGGCTTGTTGGTGTGTTAGTTTGTTGGCTTGTTGGCTTATTGGTTTGTTGGTTTGTTGGCTTGTTGGCTTGTTGGTTTTTTGGTTTGTTCGCTTGTTGGCTTGTGGGTTTGTTGGTTTGTTGGTTTGTTGGTTTATTTGTTTGTTGGTTTGTTGGCTTGTTGGTTTGTTGGTTTGTTGGCTTGTTGGCTTCTTGGTTTGTTGATTTGTTGGTTTGTTGGTTTGTTGGTTTGTTGGTTTGTTGGTTTGTTGGTTTGTTGGCTTGTTGATTTGTTGGTTTGTTGGCTTGTTGGCTTGTTGGTTTGTTGGTTTGTTGGTTTGCTGCTTTGTTGGTTTGTTGGTCTGTTGGCTTGTTGGCTTGTTGGTTTGTTGGCTTGTTGGTTTGTTAGTTTGTTGGCTTTTTGGTTACTTGGTTTGTTGGTTTGTTGGCTTCTTGGCTTGTTGGTTTGTTGCTTTGTTCGTTTGATGGTTTGTTGGTTTGTTGGTTACTTGGTTTGTTGGTTTGTTGGTTTGTTGGCTTGTTGGTTTGTTGGTTTGTTGGTTGGTTGGTTTGTTGGTTTGTTGGTTTGTTGGTTTATTTGTTTGTCGGTTTGTTGGCTTGTTGGTTTGTTGGTTTGTTGGTTTGTTGGCTTGTTGGTTTGTTAGTTTGTTGGTTTGTTGGCTTGTTGGCTTGTTGGGTTGTTGGTTTGTTGATTTTTTGGTTTGTGGGATTTTTGGCTTGTTGGTTTGTTGGTTTGTTGGCTTGTTGGCTTGTTGGTTTGTTGGTTTGTTGGTTTGTTGGCTTGTTGGTTTGTTGGTTTGTTGGTTTGTTGGTTTGTTGGTTTGTTGGCTTGTTGGCTTGTTGGTTTGTTGGTTTGTTAGTTTGTTGGTTTGTTGGTTTGTTGGTTTGTTGGTTTATTTGTTTGTCGGTTTGTTGGCTTGTTGGTTTGTTGGTTTGTTGGTTTGTCTGCTTGTTGGTTTGTTGGTTTGTTGGTTTGTTGGCTTGCTGGCTTGTTGGGTTGTTGTTTTATTGATTTTTTGGTTTGTTGGATTTTTGGCTTGTTGGTTTGTTGGTTTGTTGGTTTGTTGGCTTGTTGGTTTATTGGTTTGTTGGTTTGTTGGCTTGTTGGCTTGTTGGTTTGTTTGTTTGTTGGTTACTTGGTTTGTTGGTTTGTTGGCTTGTTGGTTTGTGGGCTTGTTGGTTTGTTGGTTTGTTGGTTTGTTGGCTTGTTGGTTTGTTGGTTTGTTGGCTTGTTGGCTTGTTGGTTTGTTGGTTTGTTGGTTTGTTGGTTTGTTGGTTTGTTGGTTTGTTGGTTTGTTGGTTTATTTGTTTGTTGGTTTGTTGGTTTGTAGGTTTGTTGGTTTGTTGGTTTGTTGGTTTGTTGGTTTGTTCGTTTGTTGGTTTATTGGTTAATTGGTTTGTTGGTTTGTTGGTTTGTTGGTTTGTTGGTTTGTTGGTTTGTTGGTTTGTTGGTTATTTGGTTTGTTGGCTTGTTGGCTTGTTGGTTAGTTGGTTTGTTGGCTTGTTGGTTTGTTAGTTTGTTGGCTTGTTAGTTTGTTGGTTTGTTGGTTTGTTGGTTTGTTGGTTTGTTGGCTTGTTGGTTTGTTGGTTTGTTGGCTTGTTGGTTTGTTGGTTTGTTGGATTGTTGGCTTGTTGCTTTGTTCGTTTGATGGTTTGTTGGTTTGTTGGTTTTTTGGTTTGTTGGTTTTTTGGTTTGTTGCTTTGTTGGTTTGTTGGTTTGTTGGCTTCTTGGCTTGTTGGTTTGTTGGCTTGTTGGTTTGTTAGTTTGTTGGGTTTTTGGTTACTTGGTTTGTTGGTTTGTTGGCTTGTTGGCTTGTTGGTTTGTTGCTTTGTTCGTTTGATGGTTTGTTGGTTTGTTGGTTACTTGGTTTGTTGGCTTGTTGGTGTGTTCGTTTGTTGGCTTGTTGGCTTATTGGTTTGTTGGTTTGTTGGCTTGTTGGCTTGTTGGTTTTTTGGTTTGTTCGCTTGTTGGCTTGTTGGTTTGTTGGTTTGTTGGTTTGTTGGTTTATTTGTTTGTTGGTTTGTTGGCTTGTTGGTTTGTTGGTTTGTTGGCTTGTTGGCTTCTTGGTTTGTTGATTTGTTGGTTTGTTGGTTTGTTGGTTTGTTGGTTTGTTGGTTTGTTGGTTTGTTGGCTTGTTGGTTTGTTGGTTTGTTGGCTTGTTGGCTTGTTGGTTTGTTGGTTTGTTGGTTTGCTGCTTTGTTGGTTTGTTGGTCTGTTGGCTTGTTGGCTTGTTGGTTTGTTGGCTTGTTGGTTTGTTAGTTTGTTGGCTTTTTGGTTACTTGGTTTGTTGGTTTGTTGGCTTCTTGGCTTGTTGGTTTGTTGCTTTGTTCGTTTGATGGTTTGTTGGTTTGTTGGTTACTTGGTTTGTTGGTTTGTTGGTTTGTTGGCTTGTTGGCTTGTTGGTTTGTTGGTTTGTTGGTTTGTTGGTTTGTTGGTTTGTTGGTTTGTTGGTTTGTTGGTTTATTTGTTTGTCGGTTTGTTGGCTTGTTGGTTTGTTGGTTTGTTGGTTTGTTGGCTTGTTGGTTTGTTAGTTTGTTGGTTTGTTGGCTTGTTGGCTTGTTGGGTTGTTGGTTTGTTGATTTTTTGGTTTGTGGGATTTTTGGCTTGTTGGTTTGTTGGTTTGTTGGCTTGTTGGCTTGTTGGTTTGTTGGTTTGTTGGCTTGTTGGTTTGTTGGTTTGTTGGCTTGTTGGCTTGTTGGTTTGTTGGTTTGTTAGTTTGTTGGTTTGTTGGTTTGTTGGTTTGTTGGTTTATTTGTTTGTCGGTTTGTTGGCTTGTTGGTTTGTTGGTTTGTTGGTTTGTTGGCTTGTTGGTTTGTTGGTTTGTTGGTTTGTTGGCTTGCTGGCTTGTTGGGTTGTTGGTTTATTGATTTTTTGGTTTGTTGGATTTTTGGCTTGTTGGTTTGTTGGTTTGTTGGTTTGTTGGCTTGTTGGTTTATTGGTTTGTTGGTTTGTTGGCTTGTTGGCTTGTTGGTTTGTTTGTTTGTTGGTTACTTGGTTTGTTGGTTTGTTGGCTTGTTGGTTTGTTGGCTTGTTGGTTTGTTGGTTTGTTGGTTTGTTGGCTTGTTGGTTTGTTGGTTTGTTGGTTTGTTGGTTTGTTGGTTTGTTGGTTTGTTGGTTTGTTGGTTTATTTGTTTGTTGTTTTGTTGGTTTGTAGGTTTGTTGGTTTGTTGGTTTGTTGGTTTGTTGGTTTGTTCGTTTGTTGGTTTATTGGTTAATTGGTTTGTTGGTTTGTTGGTTTGTTGGTTTGTTGGTTTGTTGGTTTGTTGGTTGTTGGTTTATTTGTTTGTTGGTTTGTTGGCTAGTTGGTTTGTTGGTTTGTTGGTTTGTTGGTTTGTTGGTTTGTTGGTTATTTGGTTTGTTGGCTTGTTGGCTTGTTGGTTAGTTGGTTTGTTGGCTTGTTGGTTTGTTAGTTTGTTGGTTTGTTGGCTTGTTAGTTTGTTGGTTTGTTGGCTTGTTGATTACTTAGTTTGTTGGTTTGTTGGTTTGTTGGTTTGTTGGCTTGTTGGCTTGTTGGTTTGTTGGTTAGTTCGTTTGTTGGTTTGTTAGTTTGTTGGTTTAATGGCTTGTTGGCTTGTTGGTTTGTTGGTTTTTTGGTTTGTTGGTTTGTTGGTTTGTTGGTTTGTTGGTTTATTTGTTTGTTGGTTTGTTGGCTTGTTGGTTTGTTGGTTTGTTGGTTTGTTGGCTTGTTGGTTTGTTGGTTTGTTGGTTTGTTGGCTTGTTGGCTTGTTGCTTTGTTGGTTTGTTGGTTTGTTGGTTTGTTGGTTTGTTGGCTTGTTGCTTGTTCGTTTGATGGTTTGTTGGTTTGTTGGTTTTTTGGTTTGTTGGTTTTTTGGTTTGTTGCTTTGTTGGTTTGTTGGTTTGTTGGCTTCTTGGCTTGTTGGTTTGTTGGCTTGTTGGTTTGTTAGTTTGTTGCGTTTTTGGTTACTTGGTTTGTTGGTTTGTTGGCTTGTTGGCTTGTTGGTTTGTTGCTTTGTTCGTTTGATGGTTTGTTGGTTTGTTGGTTACTTGGTTTGTTGGCTTGTTGGTGTGTTAGTTTGTTGGCTTGTTGGCTTATTGGTTTGTTGGTTTGTTGGCTTGTTGGCTTGTTGGTTTTTTGGTTTGTTCGCTTGTTGGCTTGTTGGTTTGTTGGTTTGTTGGTTTGTTGGTTTATTTGTTTGTTGGTTTGTTGGCTTGTTGGTTTGTTGGTTTGTTGGCTTGTTGGCTTCTTGGTTTGTTGATTTGTTGGTTTGTTGGTTTGTTGGTTTGTTGGTTTGTTGGTTTGTTGGTTTGTTGGCTTGTTGATTTGTTGGTTTGTTGGCTTGTTGGCTTGTTGGTTTGTTGGTTTGCTGCTTTGTTGGTTTGTTGGTCTGTTGGCTTGTTGGCTTGTTTGCTTGTTGGCTTGTTGGTTTGTTAGTTTGTTGGCTTTTTGGTTACTTGGTTTGTTGGTTTGTTGGCTTCTTGGCTTGTTGGTTTGTTGCTTTGTTCGTTTGATGGTTTGTTGGTTTGTTGGTTACTTGGTATGTTGGTTTGTTGGTTTGTTGGCTTGTTGGCTTGTTGGTTTGTTGGTTTGTTGGTTTGTTGGTTTGTTGGTTTGTTGGTTTGTTGGTTTATTTGTTTGTCGGTTTGTTGGCTTGTTGGTTTGTTGGTTTGTTGGTTTGTTGGCTTGTTGGTTTGTTAGTTTGTTGGCTTGTTGGCTTGTTGGGTTGTTGGTTTGTTGATTTTTTGGTTTGTGGGATTTTTGGCTTGTTGGTTTGTTGGTTTGTTGGCTTGTTGGCTTGTTGGTTTGTTGGTTTGTTGGTTTGTTGGTTTGTTGGTTTGTTGGTTTGTTGGTTTGTTGGTTTGTTGGCTTGTTGGCTTGTTGGTTTGTTGGTTTGTTAGTTTGTTGGTTTGTTGGTTTGTTGGTTTGTTGGTTTATTTGTTTGTCGGTTTGTTGGCTTGTTGGTTTGTTGGTTTGTTGGTTTGTTGGCTTGTTGGTTTGTTGGTTTGTTGGTTTGTTGGCTTGCTGGCTTGTTGGGTTGTTGGTTTATTGATTTTTTGGTTTGTTGGATTTTTGGCTTGTTGGTTTGTTGGTTTGTTGGTTTGTTGGCTTGTTGGTTTATTGGTTTGTTGGTTTGTTGGCTTGTTGGCTTGTTGGTTTGTTTGTTTGTTGGTTACTTGGTTTGTTGGTTTGTTGGCTTGTTGGTTTATTTGTTTGTTGGTTTGTTGGTTTGTAGGTTTGTTGGTTTGTTGGTTTGTTGGTTTGTTGGTTTGTTCGTTTGTTGGTTTATTGGTTAATTGGTTTGTTGGTTTGTTGGTTTGTTGGTTTGTTGGTTTGTTGGTTTGTTGGTTGTTGGTTTATTTGTTTGTTGGTTTGTTGGCTTGTTGGTTTGTTGGTTTGTTGGTTTGTTGGTTATTTGGTTTGTTGGCTTGTTGGCTTGTTGGTTAGTTGGTTTGTTGGCTTGTTGGTTTGTTAGTTTGTTGGTTTGTTGGCTTGTTAGTTTGTTGGTTTGTTGGTTTGTTGGTTTGTTGGTTTGTTGGCTTGTTGGTTTGTTGGTTTGTTGGCTTGTTGGTTTGTTGGTTTGTTGGATTGTTGGCTTGTTGCTTTGTTCGTTTGATGGTTTGTTGGTTTTTTGGTTTGTTGGTTTTTTGGTTTGTTGCTTTGTTGGTTTGTTGGTTTGTTGGCTTCTTGGCTTGTTGGTTTGTTGGCTTGTTGGTTTGTTAGTTTGTTGGGTTTTTGGTTACTTGGTTTGTTGGTTTGTTGGCTTGTTGGCTTGTTGGTTTGTTGCTTTGTTCGTTTGATGGTTTGTTGGTTTGTTGGTTACTTGGTTTGTTGGCTTGTTGGTGTGTTCGTTTGTTGGTTTGTTGGCTTATTGGTTTGTTGGTTTGTTGGCTTGTTGGCTTGTTGGTTTTTTGGTTTGTTCGCTTGTTGGCTTGTTGGTTTGTTGGTTTGTTGGTTTGTTGGTTTATTTGTTTGTTGGGTTGTTGGCTTGTTGGTTTGTTGGTTTGTTGGCTTGTTGGCTTCTTGGTTTGTTGATTTGTTGGTTTGTTGGTTTGTTGGTTTGTTGGTTTGTTGGTTTGTTGGTTTGTTGGTTTGTTGGCTTGTTGGTTTGTTGGTTTGTTGGCTTGTTGGCTTGTTGGTTTGTTGGTTTGTTGGTTTGCTGCTTTGTTGGTTTGTTGGTCTGTTGGCTTGTTGGCTTGTTGGTTTGTTGGCTTGTTGGTTTGTTAGTTTGTTGGCTTTTTGGTTACTTGGTTTGTTGGTTTGTTGGCTTCTTGGCTTGTTGGTTTGTTGCTTTGTTCGTTTGATGGTTTGTTGGTTTGTTGGTTACTTGGTTTGTTGGTTTGTTGGTTTGTTGGCTTGTTGGCTTGTTGGTTTGTTGGTTTGTTGGTTTGTTGGTTTGTTGGTTTGTTGGTTTGTTGGTTTATTTGTTTGTCGGTTTGTTGGCTTGTTGGTTTGTTGGTTTGTTGGTTTGTTGGCTTGTTGGTTTGTAAGTTTGTTGGTTTGTTGGCTTGTTGGGTTGTTGGTTTGTTGATTTTTTGGTTTGTGGGATTTTTGGCTTGTTGGTTTGTTGGTTTGTTGGTTTGTTTGCTTGTTGGCTTGTTGGTTTGTTGGTTAGTTCGTTTGTTGGTTTGTTAGTTTGTTGGTTTATTGGCTTGTTGGCTTGTTGGTTTGTTGGTTTTTTGGTTTGTTGGTTTGTTGGTTTGTTGGTTTGTTGGTTTATTTGTTTGTTGGTTTGTTGGCTTGTTGGTTTGTTGGTTTGTTGGTTTGTTGGCTTGTTGGTTTGTTGGTTTGTTGGTTTGTTGGCTTGTTGGCTTGTTGCTTTGTTGGTTTGTTGGTTTGTTGGTTTGTTGGTTTGTTGGCTTGTTGCTTGTTCGTTTGATGGTTTGTTGGTTTGTTGGTTTTTTGGTTTGTTGGTTTTTTGGTTTGTTGTTTTGTTGGTTTGTTGGTTTGTTGGCTTCTTGGCTTGTTGGTTTGTTGGCTTGTTGGTTTGTTAGTTTGTTGCGTTTTTGGTTACTTGGTTTGTTGGTTTGTTGGCTTGTTGGCTTGTTGGTTTGTTGCTTTGTTCGTTTGATGGTTTGTTGGTTTGTTGGTTACTTGGTTTGTTGGCTTGTTGGTGTGTTAGTTTGTTGGCTTGTTGGCTTATTGGTTTGTTGGTTTGTTGGCTTGTTGGCTTGTTGGTTTTTTGGTTTGTTCGCTTGTTGGCTTGTTGGTTTGTTGGTTTGTTGGTTTGTTGGTTTATTTGTTTGTTGGTTTGTTGGCTTGTTGGTTTGTTGGTTTGTTGGCTTGTTGGCTTCTTGGTTTGTTGATTTGTTGGTTTGTTGGTTTGTTGGTTTGTTGGTTTGTTGGTTTGTTGGTTTGTTGGCTTGTTGATTTGTTGGTTTGTTGGCTTGTTGGCTTGTTGGTTTGTTGGTTTGTTGGTTTGCTGCTTTGTTGGTTTGTTGGTCTGTTGGCTTGTTGGCTTGTTTGTTTGTTGGCTTGTTGGTTTGTTAGTTTGTTGGCTTTTTGGTTACTTGGTTTGTTGGTTTGTTGGGTTCTTGGCTTGTTGGTTTGTTGCTTTGTTCGTTTGATGGTTTGTTGGTTTGTTGGTTACTTGGTATGTTGGTTTGTTGGTTTGTTGGTTTGTTGGCTTGTTGGCTTGTTGGTTTGTTGGTTTGTTGGTTTGTTGGTTTGTTGGTTTGTTGGTTTGTTGGTTTATTTTTTTGTCGGTTTGTTGGCTTGTTGGTTTGTTGGTTTGTTGGTTTGTTGGCTTGTTGGTTTGTTAGTTTGTTGGCTTGTTGGCTTGTTGGGTTGTTGGTTTGTTGATTTTTTGGTTTGTGGGATTTTTGGCTTGTTGGTTTGTTGGTTTGTTGGCTTGTTGGCTTGTTGGTTTGTTGGTTTGTTGGCTTGTTGGTTTGTTGGTTTGTTGGTTTGTTGGTTTGTTGGTTTGTTGGCTTGTTGGCTTGTTGGTTTGTTGGTTTGTTAGTTTGTTGGTTTGTTGGTTTGTTGGTTTGTTGGTTTATTTGTTTGTCGGTTTGTTGGCTTGTTGGTTTGTTGGTTTGTTGGTTTGTTGGCTTGTTGGTTTGTTGGTTTGTTGGTTTGTTCGCTTGCTGGCTTGTTGGGTTGTTGGTTTATTGATTTTTTGGTTTGTTGGATTTTTGGCTTGTTGGTTTGTTGGTTTGTTGGCTTGTTGGTTTGTTGGTTTGTTGGTTTTTTGGTTTGTTGGCTTGTTGGCTTGTTGGTTTGTTTGTTTGTTGGTTACTTGGTTTGTTGGTTTGTTGGCTTGTTGGTTTGTTGGCTTGTTGGTTTGTTGGTTTGTTGGTTTGTTGGCTTGTTGGTTTGTTGGTTTGTTGGCTTGTTGGCTTGTTGGTTTGTTGGTTTGTTGGTTTGTTGGTTTGTTGGTTTGTTGGTTTGTTGGTTTGTTGGTTTATTTGTTTGTTGGTTTGTTGGTTTGTAGGTTTGTTGGTTTGTTGGTTTGTTGGTTTGTTGGTTTGTTGGTTTGTTCGTTTGTTGGTTTATTGGTTAATTGGTTTGTTGGTTTGTTGGTTTGTTGGTTTGTTGGTTTGTTGGTTTGTTGGTTTGTTGGTTGTTGGTTTATTTGTTTGTTGGTTTGTTGGCTTGTTGGTTTGTTGGTTTGTTGGTTTGTTGGTTTGTTGGTTTGTTGGTTATTTGGTTTGTTGGCTTGTTGGCTTGTTGGTTAGTTGGTTTGTTGGCTTGTTGGTTTGTTAGTTTGTTGGTTTGTTGGCTTGTTAGTTTGTTGGTTTGTTGGTTTGTTGGTTTGTTGGCTTGTTGGTTTGTTGGTTTGTTGGCTTGTTGGTTTGTTGGTTTGTTGGATTGTTGGCTTGTTGCTTTGTTCGTTTGATGGTTTGTTGGTCTTTTGGTTTGTTGGTTTTTTGGTTTGTTGCTTTGTTGGTTTGTTGGTTTGTTGGCTTCTTGGCTTGTTGGTTTGTTGGCTTGTTGGTTTGTTAGTTTGTTGGGTTTTTGGTTGCTTGGTTTGTTGGTTTGTTGGCTTGTTGGCTTGTTGGTTTGTTGCTTTGTTCGTTTGATGGTTTGTTGGTTTGTTGGTTACTTGGTTTGTTGGCTTGTTGGTGTGTTCGTTTGTTGGTTTGTTGGCTTATTGGTTTGTTGGTTTGTTGGCTTGTTGGCTTGTTGGTTTTTTGGTTTGTTCGCTTGTTGGCTTGTTGGTTTGTTGGTTTGTTGGTTTGTTGGTTTATTTGTTTGTTGGTTTGTTGGCTTGTTGGTTTGTTGGTTTGTTGGCTTGTTGGCTTCTTGGTTTGTTGATTTGTTGGTTTGTTGGTTTGTTGGTTTGTTGGTTTGTTGGTTTGTTGGTTTGTTGGTTTGTTGGCTTGTTGGTTTGTTGGTTTGTTGGCTTGTTGGCTTGTTGGTTTGTTGGTTTGTTGGTTTGCTGCTTTGTTGGTTTGTTGGTCTGTTGGCTTGTTGGCTTGTTGGTTTGTTGGCTTGTTGGTTTGTTAGTTTGTTGGCTTTTTGGTTACTTGGTTTGTTGGTTTGTTGGCTTCTTGGCTTGTTGGTTTGTTGCTTTGTTCGTTTGATGGTTTGTTGGTTTGTTGGTTACTTGGTTTGTTGGTTTGTTGGTTTGTTGGCTTGTTGGCTTGTTGGTTTGTTGGTTTGTTGGTTTGTTGGTTTGTTGGTTTGTTGGTTTGTTGGTTTATTTGTTTGTCGGTTTGTTGGCTTGTTGGTTTGTTGGTTTGTTGGTTTGTTGGCTTGTTGGTTTGTTAGTTTGTTGGTTTGTTGGCTTGTTGGGTTGTTGGTTTGTTGATTTTTTGGTTTGTGGGATTTTTGGCTTGTTGGTTTGTTGGTTTGTTGGCTTGTTGGCTTGTTGGTTTGTTGGTTTGTTGGCTTGTTGGTTTTTTGGTTTGTTGGTTTGTTGGTTTGTTGGTTTGTTGGCTTGTTGGCTTGTTGGTTTGTTGGTTTGTTAGTTTGTTGGTTTGTTGGTTTGTTGGTTTGTTGGTTTATTTGTTTGTCGGTTTGTTGGCTTGTTGGTTTGTTGCTTTGTTGGTTTGTTGGCTTGTTGGTTTGTTGGTTTGTTGGTTTGTTGGCTTGCTGGCTTGTTGGGTTGTTGGTTTATTGATTTTTTGGTTTGTTGGATTTTTGGCTTGTTGGTTTGTTGGTTTGTTGGTTTGTTGGCTTGTTGGTTTATTGGTTTGTTGGTTTGTTGGCTTGTTGGCTTGTTGGTTTGTTTGTTTGTTGGTTACTTGGTTTGTTGGTTTGTTGGCTTGTTGGTTTGTTGGCTTGTTGGTTTGTTGGTTTGTTGGTTTGTTGGCTTGTTGGTTTGTTGGTTTGTTGGCTTGTTGGCTTGTTGGTTTGTTGGTTTGTTGGTTTGTTGGCTTGTTGGTTTGTTGGTTTGTTGGTTTGTTGGTTTATTTGTTTGTTGGTTTGTTGGTTTGTAGGTTTGTTGGTTTGTTGGTTTGTTGGTTTGTTGGTTTGTTCGTTTGTTGGTTTATTGGTTAATTGGTTTGTTGGTTTGTTGGTTTGTTGGTTTGTTGGTTTGTTGGTTTGTTGGTTGTTGGTTTATTTGTTTGTTGGTTTGTTGGCTTGTTGGTTTGTTGGTTTGTTGGTTTGTTGGTTTGTTGGTTTGTTGGTTATTTGGTTTGTTGGCTTGTTGACTTGTTGGTTAGTTGGTTTGTTGGCTTGTTGGTTTGTTAGTTTGTTGGTTTGTTGGCTTGTTAGTTTGTTGGTTTGTTGGCTTGTTGATTACTTAGTTTGTTGGTTTGTTGGTTTGTTGGCTTGTTGGCTTGTTGGTTTGTTGGTTAGTTCGTTTGTTGGTTTGTTAGTTTGTTGGTTTATTGGCTTGTTGGCTTGTTGGTTTGTTGGTTTTTTGGTTTGTTGGTTTGTTGGTTTGTTGGTTTGTTGGTTTATTTGTTTGTTGGTTTGTTGGCTTGTTGGTTTGTTGGTTTGTTGGTTTGTTGGCTTGTTGGTTTGTTGGTTTGTTGGTTTGTTGGTTTGTTGGTTTGTTGGCTTGTTGGCTTGTTGCTTTGTTGGTTTGTTGGTTTGTTGGCTTGTTGGCTTGTTGGTTTGTTAGTTTGTTGGCTTTTTGGTTACTTGGTTTGTTGGTTTGTTGGTTTGTTGGCTTGTTGGTTTATTGGCTTGTTGGTTTGTTGGTTTGTTGGTTTGTTGACTTGTTGGCTTGTTGGCTTGTTGGCTTGTTGGTTTGTTGGTTTGTTGGTTTGTTGGTTTGTTGGTTTGTTGGTTTGTTGGTTTGTTGGTTTTTTGGTTTGTTGGTTTGTTGGTTTGTTGGCTTGTTGGTTTGTTGGTTTGTTGGCTTGTTGGCTTGTTGGTTTGTTGGTTTGTTGGCTTGTTGGTTACTTAGTTTGTTGGTTTGTTGATTTGTTGGCTTGTTGGCTTGTTGGTTTGTTGGTTTGTTGGTTTGTTGGTTTGTTGGCTTGTTGGCTTGTTGGTTTGTTGGTTTGTTGGTTTGTTGGTTTGTTGGCATGTTGGTTTGTTGATTTGTTGGCTTGTTGGTTTGGTGGTTTGTTGGTTTGTTGGTTTGTTGGCTTGTTGGCTTGTTGGCTTGTTGGTTTGTTGGTTTGTTGGCTTCTTGGTTTGTTGGTTTGTTGGCTTGTTGGCTTGTTGCTTTGTTCGTTTGATGGTTTGTTGGTTTGTTGGTTTTTTGGTTTGTTGGTTTTTTGGTTTGTTGCTTTGTTGGTTTGTTGTTTTGTTGGCTTCTTGGCTTGTTGGTTTGTTGGTTTGTTGGCTTGTTGGTTTGTTGGTTTGTTGGCTTGTTGGCTTGTTGGGTTGTTGGTTTGTTGGCTTCTTGGTTACTTAGTTTGTTGGTTTGTTGGTTTGTTGGCTTGTTGGTTTGTTGGTTTGTTGGCTTGTTGGCTTGTTGGTTTTTTGGTTTGTTGGTTTTTTGGTTTGTTGGTTTGTTGGTTTGTTGGTTTGTTGGCTTGTTGGCTTGTTGGCTTGTTGGTTTGTTGGTTTGTTGGTTTGTTGGTTTGTTGGCTTGTTGGCTTGTTGGTTTGTTGGTTTGTTGGTTTGTTGGTTTGTTGGCTTGTTGGTTTGTTGGTTTGTTGGCTTGTTGGTTTGTTGGTTTGTTGGTTTGTTTGCTTTTTGGCTTGTTGGTCTGTTGGTTTATTGGCTTTTTGGTTTGTTGGTTGTTTGGCTTGTTGGCTTGTTGCTTTGTTGGTTTGCTGGTTTGTTGGCTTGTTGGCTTGTTGGTTTGTTGTCGGTTTGTTGGTTTGTTGGTTTGTTGGCTTGTTGGCTTGTTGGCTTGTTGGTTTGTTGGTTTGTTGGCTTCTTGGTTTGTTGGTTTGTTGGCTTGTTGGCTTGTTGCTTTGTTCGTTTGATGGTTTGTTGGTTTGTTGGTTTTTTGGTTTGTTGGTTTTTTGGTTTGTTGCTTTGTTGGTTTGTTGTTTTGTTGGCTTCTTGGCTTGTTGGTTTGTTGGTTTGTTGGCTTGTTGGTTTGTTGGTTTGTTGGCTTGTTGGCTTGTTGGGTTGTTGGTTTGTTGGCTTCTTGGTTACTTAGTTTGTTGGTTTGTTGGTTTGTTGGCTTGTTGGTTTGTTGGTTTGTTGGCTTGTTGGCTTGTTGGTTTTTTGGTTTGTTGGTTTTTTGGTTTGTTGGTTTGTTGGTTTGTTGGTTTGTTGGCTTGTTGGCTTGTTGGCTTGTTGGTTTGTTGGTTTGTTGGTTTGTTGGTTTGTTGGCTTGTTGGCTTGTTGGTTTGTTGGTTTGTTGGTTTGTTGGTTTGTTGGCTTGTTGGTTTGTTGGTTTGTTGGCTTGTTGGTTTGTTGGTTTGTTGGTTTGTTTGCTTTTTGGCTTGTTGGTCTGTTGGTTTATTGGCTTTTTGGTTTGTTGGTTGTTTGGCTTGTTGGCTTGTTGCTTTGTTGGTTTGCTGGTTTGTTGGCTTGTTGGCTTGTTGGTTTGTTGTCGGTTTGTTGGTTTGTTAGTTTGTTGGTTTGTTGGTTTGTTGGTTTTTTGGTTTGTTGGTTTGTTGGTTTGTTGGCTTGTTGGTTTGTTGGTTTGTTGGCTTGTTGGTTTGTTGGTTTGTTGGTTTGTTGGCTTGTTGGTTACTTAGTTTGTTGGTTTGTTGGTTTGTTGGTTTGTTGGTTTGTTGGCTTGTTGGCTTGTTGCTTGGTTCGTTAGATGGTTTGTTGGTTTTTTGGTTTGTTGGTTTGTTGGTTTGTTGGTTTGTTGGCTTGTTGGCTTGTTGGTTTGTTGGTTTGTTGGCTTGTTGGTTTGTTAGTTTGTTGGTTTGTTGGCTTGTAGGCTTGTTGGTTTGTTGGTTTTTTGGTTTGTTGGTTTGTTGGTTTGTTGGTTTGTTGGTTTATTTGTTTGTTTGTTTGTTGGCTTGTTGGTTTGTTGGTTTGTTGGTTTGTTGGCTTGTTGGTTTCTTGGTTTGTTGGTTTGTTGGTTTGTTGGTTTGTTGGTTTTTTGGTTTATTGGTTTATTTGTTTGTTGGTTTGTTGGCTTGTTGGTTTGCTGGTTTGTTGGCATGTTGGTTTGTTGGTTTATTGGTTTGTTGGCTTGTTGGCTTGTTGGTTTGTTGGTTTGTTGGTTTGTTGGCTTGCTGGTTTGTTGGTTTGTTGGTTTTTTGGTTTGTTGGTTTGTTGGTTTGTTGGTTTGTTGGTTTGTTGGTTTGTTGGTTTATTTGTTTGTTGGTTTGTTGGCTTGTTGGTTTGTTGGTTTGTTAGTTTGTTGGTTTGTTGGCTTGTTGGTTTGTTGGTTTGTTGGCTTGTTGGCTTGTTGGTTTGTTGGTTTGTTGGCTTGTTGGTTACTTAGTTTGTTGGTTTGTTGGCATGTTGGTTTGTTGTTTTGTTGGTTTGTTGGCTTGTTGGCTTGTTGGTTTGTTGGTTTGTTGGTTTGTTGGTTTGTTGGTTTGTTGGTTTGTTGGTTTGTTGGTTTGTTGGTTTTTTGGTTTGTTGGTTTGTTGGTTTGTTGGCTTGTTGGTTTGTTGGTTTGTTGGCTTGTTGGCTTGTTGGTTTGTTGGTTTGTTGGCTTGTTGGTTACTTAGTGTGTTGGTTTGTTGGTTTGTTGGTTTGTTGGTTTGTTGGCTTGTTGGCTTGTTGGTTTGTTGGTTAGTTCGTTTGTTGGTTTGTTAGTTTGTTGGTTTGTTGGCTTGTTGGCTTGTTGGTTTGTTGGTTTTTTGGTTTGTTGGTTTGTTGGTTAGTTCGTTTGTTGGTTTGTTAGTTTGTTGGTTTGTTGGCTTGTTGGCTTGTTGGTTTGTTGGTTTTTTGGTTTGTTGGTTTGTTGGTTTGTTGGTTTGTTGGTTTATTTGTTTGTTGGTTTGTTGGCTTGTTGGTTTGTTGGTTTGTCGGCTTGTTGGTTTGTTGGTTTGTTGGTTTGTTGGTTTGTTGGTTTGTTGGTTTGTTGGTTTGTTGGTTTGTTGGTTTGTTGGTTTGTTGGTTTGTTGGTTTGTTGGTTTATTTGTTTGTTGGTTTGTTGGCTTGTTGGTTTGTTGGTTTGTTGGTTTGTTGGTTTGCTGGCTTGTTGGTTTGTTGGTTTGTTGGTTTTTTGGCTTGTTGGCTTGTTGGTTTGTTGGTTTGTTGGTTTTTTGGTTTGTTGGTTTGTTGGTTTGTTGGCTTGTTGGTTTGTTGGTTTATTTGTTTGTTGGTTTGTTGGTTTATTTGGTTATTGGTTTGTTGGCTTGTTGGTTTGTTGGTTTGTTGGTTTGTTGGCTTGTTGGTTTGTTGGCTTGTTGGCTTGTTGCTTTGTTGGTTTGTTGGTTTGTTGGCTTGTTAACTTGTTGGTTTGTTAGTTTGTTGGCTTTTTGGTTACTTGGTTTCTTGGTTTGTTGGTTTGTTGGCTTTTTGGTTTGTTGGCTTGTTGGTTTGTTGGTTTGTTGGTTCGTTGGCTTGTTGGCTTGTCGGTTTGTTGGTTTGTTGATTTGTTGGTTTGTTGGTTTGTTGGTTTTTTGGTTTGTTGGTTTGTTGGTTTGTTGGTTTGTTGGCTTGTTGGCTTGTTGGTTTGTTGGTTTGTTGGCTTGTTGGTTTGTTGGTTTGTTGGTTTGTTGGCTTGTTGGTTACTTAGTTTTTTGGTTTGTTGGTTTGTTGGTTTGTTGGTTTGTTGGCTTGTTGGCTTGTTGCTTTGTTCGTTAGATGGTTTGTTGGTTTGTTGGTTTTTTGGTTTTTTGGTTTGTTGGTTTGTTGGTTTGTTGGTTTGTTGGCTTGTTGGCTTGTTGGTTTGTTGGTTTGTTGGCTTGTTGGTTTGTTGGTTTGTTAGTTTGTTGGTTTGTTGGCTTGTAGGCTTGTTGGTTTGTTGGTTTTTGGGTTTGTTGGTTTGTTGGTTTGTTGGTTTGTTGGTTTGTTGGTTTATTTGTTTGTTTGTTTGTTGGTTTGTTGGCTTGTTGGTTTGTTGGTTTGTTGGTTTGTTGGCTTGTTGGTTTCTTGGTTTGTTGGTTTGTTGGTTTGTTGGTTTGTTGGTTTTTTGGTTTGTTAATTTATTTGTTTGTTTGTTTGTTGGCTTGTTGGTTTGCTGGTTTGTTGGCTTGTTGGTTTGTTGGTTTATTGGTTTGTTGGCTTGTTGGTTTGTTGGCTTGTTGGTTTGTTGATTTGTTGGTTTGTTGGCTTGTTGGCTTGTTGGTTTGTTGGTTTGTTGGCTTGTTGGTTTGTTGGTTTGTTGGCTTGTTGGCTTGTTGCTTTGGTCGTTAGATGGTTTGTTGGTTTTTTGGTTTGTTGGTTTGTTGGTTTGTTGGTTTGTTGGTTTGTTGGCTAGTTGGCTTGTTGGTTTGTTGGTTTGTTGGCTTGTTGGTTTGTTAGTTTGTTGGTTTGTTGGCTTGTAGGTTTTTGGGGGTTTGTTGGTTTTTTGGCTTGTTGGCTTGTTGGTTTGTTGGTTTGTTGGTTTTTTGGTTTGTTGGTTTGTTGGTTTGTTGGCTTGTTGGTTTGTTGGTTTATTTGTTTGTTGGTTTGTTGGTTTATTTGGTTATTGGTTTGTTGGCTTGTTGGTTTGTTGGTTTATTTGTTTGTTGGTTTGTTGGCTTGTTGGTTTGTTGGTTTGTTGGTTTGTTGGTTTGCTGGCTTGTTGGTTTGTTGGTTTGTTGGTTTTTTGGCTTGTTGGCTTGTTGGTTTGTTGGTTTGTTGGTGTTTTGGTTTGTTGGTTTGTTGGTTTGTTGGCTTGTTGGTTTGTTGGTTTATTTGTTTGTTGGTTTGTTGGTTTATTTGGTTATTGGTTTGTTGGCTTGTTGGTTTGTTGGTTTGTTGGTTTGTTGGCTTGTTGGTTTGTTGGCTTGTTGGCTTGTTGCTTTGTTGGTTTGTTGGTTTGTTGGCTTGTTAACTTGTTGGTTTGTTAGTTTGTTGGCTTTTTGGTTACTTGGTTTCTTGGTTTGTTGGTTTGTTGGCTTTTTGGTTTGTTGGGTTGTTGGTTTGTTGGTTTGTTGGTTTGTTGGCTTGTTGGCTTGTCGGTTTGTTGGTTTGTTGGTTTGTTGGTTTGTTGGTTTGTTGACTTTTTGGTTTGTTGGTTTGTTGGTTTGTTGGCTTGTTGGTTTGTTGGTTTGTTGGCTTGTTGGTTTGTTGGTTTGTTGGTTTGTTGGCTTGTTGGTTACTTAGTTTTTTGGTTTGTTGGTTTGTTGGTTTGTTGGTTTGTTGGCTTGTTGGCTTGTTGCTTTGTTCGTTAGATGGTTTGTTGGTTTTTTGGTTTGTTGGTTTGTTGGTTTGTTGGTTTGTTGGCTTGTTGGCTTGTTGGTTTTTTGGTTTGTTGGCTTGTTGGTTTGTTAGTTTGTTGGTTTGTTGGCTTGTAGGCTTGTTGGTTTGTTGGTTTTTTGGTTTGTTGGTTTGTTGGTTTGTTGGTTTGTTGGTTTATTTGTTTGTTTGTTTGTTGGTTTGTTGGCTTGTTGGTTTGTTGGTTTGTTGGTTTGTTGGCTTGTTGGTTTCTTGGTTTGTTGGTTTGTTGGCTTGTTGGTTTCTTGGTTTGTTGGTTTGTTGATTTGTTGGTTTGTTGGTTTTTTGGTTTATTGGTTTATTTGTTTGTTGGTTTGTTGGCTTGTTGGTTTGCTGGTTTGTTGGCATGTTGGTTTGTTGGTTTGTTGGTTTGTTGGTTTATTTGTTTGTTTGTTTGTTGGCTTGTTGGTTTGTTGGTTTGTTGGTTTGTTGGCTTGTTGGTTTCTTGGTTTGTTGGTTTGTTGGTTTGTTGGTTTGTTGGTTTTTTGGTTTATTGGTTTATTTGTTTGTTGGTTTGTTGGCTTGTTGGTTTGCTGGTTTGTTGGCATGTTGGTTTGTTGGTTTGTTGGTTTGTTGGCTTGTTGGCTTGTTGCTTTGTTCGTTAGATGGTTTGTTGGTTTGTTGGTTTGTTGGTTTGTTGGCTTGTTGGTTTGTTGGTTTATTTGTTTGTTGGTTTGTTGGTTTATTTGGTTATTGGTTTGTTGGCTTGTTGGTTTGTTGGTTTGTTGGTTTGTTGGCTTGTTGGTTTGTTGGCTTGTTGGCTTGTTGCTTTGTTGGTTTGTTGGTTTGTTGGCTTGTTAACTTGTTGGTTTGTTAGTTTGTTGGCTTTTTGGTTACTTGGTTTCTTGGTTTGTTGGTTTGTTGGCTTTTTGGTTTGTTGGCTTGTTGGTTTGTTGGTTTGTTGGTTCGTTGGCTTGTTGGCTTGTCGGTTTGTTGGTTTGTTGATTTGTTGGTTTGTTGGTTTGTTGGTTTTTTGGTTTGTTGGTTTGTTGGTTTGTTGGTTTGTTGGCTTGTTGGCTTGTTGGTTTGTTGGTTTGTTGGCTTGTTGGTTTGTTGGTTTGTTGGTTTGTTGGCTTGTTGGTTACTTAGTTTTTTGGTTTGTTGGTTTGTTGGTTTGTTGGTTTGTTGGCTTGTTGGCTTGTTGCTTTGTTCGTTAGATGGTTTGTTGGTTTGTTGGTTTTTTGGTTTTTTGGTTTGTTGGTTTGTTGGTTTGTTGGTTTGTTGGCTTGTTGGCTTGTTGGTTTGTTGGTTTGTTGGCTTGTTGGTTTGTTGGTTTGTTAGTTTGTTGGTTTGTTGGCTTGTAGGCTTGTTGGTTTGTTGGTTTTTGGGTTTGTTGGTTTGTTGGTTTGTTGGTTTGTTGGTTTGTTGGTTTATTTGTTTGTTTGTTTGTTGGTTTGTTGGCTTGTTGGTTTGTTGGTTTGTTGGTTTGTTGGCTTGTTGGTTTCTTGGTTTGTTGGTTTGTTGGTTTGTTGGTTTGTTGGTTTTTTGGTTTGTTAATTTATTTGTTTGTTTGTTTGTTGGCTTGTTGGTTTGCTGGTTTGTTGGCTTGTTGGTTTGTTGGTTTATTGGTTTGTTGGCTTGTTGGTTTGTTGGCTTGTTGGTTTGTTGATTTGTTGGTTTGTTGGCTTGTTGGCTTGTTGGTTTGTTGGTTTGTTGGCTTGTTGGTTTGTTGGTTTGTTGGCTTGTTGGCTTGTTGCTTTGGTCGTTAGATGGTTTGTTGGTTTTTTGGTTTGTTGGTTTGTTGGTTTGTTGGTTTGTTGGTTTGTTGGCTAGTTGGCTTGTTGGTTTGTTGGTTTGTTGGCTTGTTGGTTTGTTAGTTTGTTGGTTTGTTGGCTTGTAGGTTTTTGGGGGTTTGTTGGTTTTTTGGCTTGTTGGCTTGTTGGTTTGTTGGTTTGTTGGTTTTTTGGTTTGTTGGTTTGTTGGTTTGTTGGCTTGTTGGTTTGTTGGTTTATTTGTTTGTTGGTTTGTTGGTTTATTTGGTTATTGGTTTGTTGGCTTGTTGGTTTGTTGGTTTATTTGTTTGTTGGTTTGTTGGCTTGTTGGTTTGTTGGTTTGTTGGTTTGTTGGTTTGCTGGCTTGTTGGTTTGTTGGTTTGTTGGTTTTTTGGCTTGTTGGCTTGTTGGTTTGTTGGTTTGTTGGTGTTTTGGTTTGTTGGTTTGTTGGTTTGTTGGCTTGTTGGTTTGTTGGTTTATTTGTTTGTTGGTTTGTTGGTTTATTTGGTTATTGGTTTGTTGGCTTGTTGGTTTGTTGGTTTGTTGGTTTGTTGGCTTGTTGGTTTGTTGGCTTGTTGGCTTGTTGCTTTGTTGGTTTGTTGGTTTGTTGGCTTGTTAACTTGTTGGTTTGTTAGTTTGTTGGCTTTTTGGTTACTTGGTTTCTTGGTTTGTTGGTTTGTTGGCTTTTTGGTTTGTTGGGTTGTTGGTTTGTTGGTTTGTTGGTTTGTTGGCTTGTTGGCTTGTCGGTTTGTTGGTTTGTTGGTTTGTTGGTTTGTTGGTTTGTTGACTTTTTGGTTTGTTGGTTTGTTGGTTTGTTGGCTTGTTGGTTTGTTGGTTTGTTGGCTTGTTGGTTTGTTGGTTTGTTGGTTTGTTGGCTTGTTGGTTACTTAGTTTTTTGGTTTGTTGGTTTGTTGGTTTGTTGGTTTGTTGGCTTGTTGGCTTGTTGCTTTGTTCGTTAGATGGTTTGTTGGTTTTTTGGTTTGTTGGTTTGTTGGTTTGTTGGTTTGTTGGCTTGTTGGCTTGTTGGTTTTTTGGTTTGTTGGCTTGTTGGTTTGTTAGTTTGTTGGTTTGTTGGCTTGTAGGCTTGTTGGTTTGTTGGTTTTTTGGTTTGTTGGTTTGTTGGTTTGTTGGTTTGTTGGTTTATTTGTTTGTTTGTTTGTTGGTTTGTTGGCTTGTTGGTTTGTTGGTTTGTTGGTTTGTTGGCTTGTTGGTTTCTTGGTTTGTTGGTTTGTTGGCTTGTTGGTTTCTTGGTTTGTTGGTTTGTTGATTTGTTGGTTTGTTGGTTTTTTGGTTTATTGGTTTATTTGTTTGTTGGTTTGTTGGCTTGTTGGTTTGCTGGTTTGTTGGCATGTTGGTTTGTTGGTTTGTTGGTTTGTTGGTTTATTTGTTTGTTTGTTTGTTGGCTTGTTGGTTTGTTGGTTTGTTGGTTTGTTGGCTTGTTGGTTTCTTGGTTTGTTGGTTTGTTGGTTTGTTGGTTTGTTGGTTTTTTGGTTTATTGGTTTATTTGTTTGTTGGTTTGTTGGCTTGTTGGTTTGCTGGTTTGTTGGCATGTTGGTTTGTTGGTTTATTGGTTTGTTGGCTTGTTGGCTTGTTGGTTTGTTGGTTTGTTGGTTTGTTGGCTTGTTGGTTTGTTGGTTTGTTGGTTTTTTGGTTTGTTGGTTTGTTGGTTTGTTGGTTTGTTGGTTTGTTGGTTTGTTGGTTTATTTGTTTGTTGGTTTGTTGGCTTGTTGGTTTGTTAGTTTGTTGGTTTGTTGGCTTGTTGGTTTGTTGGTTTGTTGGCTTGTTGGCTTGTTGGTTTGTTGGTTTGTTGGCTTGTTGGTTACTTAGTTTGTTGGTTTGTTGGCATGTTGGTTTGTTGTTTTGTTGATTTGTTGGCTTGTTGGCTTGTTGGTTTGTTGGTTTGTTGGTTTGTTGGTTTGTTGGTTTGTTGGTTTGTTGGTTTGTTGGTTTGTTGGTTTGTTGGTTTTTTGGTTTGTTGGTTTGTTGGTTTGTTGGCTTGTTGGTTTGTTGGTTTGTTGGCTTGTTGGCTTGTTGGTTTGTTGGTTTGTTGGCTTGTTGGTTACTTAGTTTGTTGGTTTGTTGGTTTGTTGGTTTGTTGGCTTGTTGGCTTGTTGGTTTGTTGGTTAGTTCGTTTGTTGGTTTGTTAGTTTGTTGGTTTGTTGGCTTGTTGGCTTGTTGGTTTGTTGGTTTTTTGGTTTGTTGGTTTGTTGGTTTGTTGGTTTGTTGGTTTATTTGTTTGTTGGTTTGTTGGCTTGTTGGTTTGTTGGTTTGTCGGCTTGTTGGTTTGTTGGTTTGTTGGTTTGTTGGTTTGTTGGTTTGTTGGTTTGTTGGTTTGTTGGTTTGTTGGTTTGTTGGTTTGTTGGTTTGTTGGTTTGTTGGTTTGTTGGTTTATTTGTTTGTTGGTTTGTTGGCTTGTTGGTTTGTTGGTTTGTTGGTTTGTTGGTTTGCTGGCTTGTTGGTTTGTTGGTTTGTTGGTTTTTTGGCTTGTTGGCTTGTTGGTTTGTTGGTTTGTTGGTTTTTTGGTTTGTTGGTTTGTTGGTTTGTTGGCTTGTTGGTTTGTTGGTTTATTTGTTTGTTGGTTTGTTGGTTTATTTGGTTATTGGTTTGTTGGCTTGTTGGTTTGTTGGTTTGTTGGTTTGTTGGCTTGTTGGTTTGTTGGCTTGTTGGCTTGTTGCTTTGTTGGTTTGTTGGTTTGTTGGCTTGTTAACTTGTTGGTTTGTTAGTTTGTTGGCTTTTTGGTTACTTGGTTTCTTGGTTTGTTGGTTTGTTGGCTTTGTGGTTTGTTGGCTTGTTGGTTTGTTGGTTTGTTGGTTTGTTGGCTTGTTGGCTTGTCGGTTTGTTGGTTTGTTGGTTTGTTGGTTTGTTGGTTTGTTGGTTTTTTGGTTTGTTGGTTTGTTGGTTTGTTGGTTTGTTGGCTTGTTGGTTTGTTGGTTTGTTGGCTTGTTGGTTTGTTGGTTTGTTGGTTTGTTGGCTTGTTGGTTACTTAGTTTTTTGGTTTGTTGGTTTGTTGGCTTGTTGGCTTGTTGCTTTGTTCGTTAGATGGTTTGTTGGTTTATTGGTTTTTTGGTTTGTTGGTTTGTTGGTTTGTTGGTTTGTTGGCTTGTTGGCTTGTTGGTTTGTTGGTTTGTTGGCTTGTTGGTTTGTTAGTTTGTTGGTTTGTTGGCTTGTAGGCTTGTTGGTTTGTTGGTTTTTTGGTTTGTTGGTTTGTTGGTTTGTTGGTTTGTTGGTTTATTTGTTTGTTTGTTTGTTGGTTTGTTGGCTTGTTGGTTTGTTGGTTTGTTGGTTTGTTGGCTTGTTGGTTTCTTGGTTTGTTGGTTTGTTGGTTTGTTGGTTTGTTGGTTTTTTGGTTTGTTAATTTATTTGTTTGTTGGTTTGTTGGCTTGTTGGTTTGCTGGTTTGTTGGCTTGTTGGTTTGTTGGTTTATTGGTTTGTTGGCTTGTTGGTTTGTTGGCTTGTTGGTTTGTTGATTTGTTGGTTTGTTGGCTTGTTGGCTTGTTGGTTTGTTGGTTTGTTGGCTTGTTGGTTTGTTGGTTTGTTGGCTTGTTGGCTTGTTGCTTTGTTCGTTAGATGGTTTGTTGGTTTTTTGGTTTGTTGGTTTGTTGGTTTGTTGGTTTGTTGGTTTGTTGGCTAGTTGGCTTGTTGGTTTGTTGGTTTGTTGGCTTGTTGGTTTGTTAGTTTGTTGGTTTGTTGGCTTGTAGGTTTGTTGGTTTGTTGGTTTTTTGGCTTGTTGGCTTGTTGGTTTGTTGGTTTGTTGGTTTTTTGGTTTGTTGGTTTGTTGGTTTGTTGGCTTGTTGGTTTGTTGGTTTATTTGTTTGTTGGTTTGTTGGTTTATTTGGTTATTGGTTTGTTGGCTTGTTGGTTCGTTGGTTTGTTGGTTTGCTGGCTTGTTGGTTTGTTGGTTTGTTGGTTTTTTGGCTTGTTGGCTTGTTGGTTTGTTGGTTTGTTGGTGTTTTGGTTTGTTGGTTTGTTGGTTTGTTGGCTTGTTGGTTTGTTGGTTTATTTGTTTGTTGGTTTGTTGGTTTATTTGGTTATTGGTTTGTTGGCTTGTTGGTTTGTTGGTTTGTTGGTTTGTTGGCTTGTTGGTTTGTTGGCTTGTTGGCTTGTTGCTTTGTTGGTTTGTTGGTTTGTTGGCTTGTTAACTTGTTGGTTTGTTAGTTTGTTGGCTTTTTGGTTACTTGGTTTCTTGGTTTGTTGGTTTGTTGGCTTTTTGGTTTGTTGGGTTGTTGGTTTGTTGGTTTGTTGGTTTGTTGGCTTGTTGGCTTGTCGGTTTGTTGGTTTGTTGGTTTGTTGGTTTGTTGGTTTGTTGGTTTTTTGGTTTGTTGGTTTGTTGGTTTGTTGGCTTGTTGGTTTGTTGGTTTGTTGGCTTGTTGGTTTGTTGGTTTGTTGGTTTGTTGGCTTGTTGGTTACTTAGTTTTTTGGTTTGTTGGTTTGTTGGTTTGTTGGTTTGTTGGTTTGTTGGCTTGTTGGCTTGTTGCTTTGTTCGTTAGATGGTTTGTTGGTTTGTTGGTTTTTTGGTTTGTTGGTTTGTTGGTTTGTTGGTTTGTTGGCTTGTTGGCTTGTTGGTTTGTTGGTTTGTTGGCTTGTTGGTTTGTTAGTTTGTTGGTTTGTTGGCTTGTAGGCTTGTTGGTTTGTTGGCTTTTTGGTTTGTTGGGTTGTTGGTTTGTTGGCTTGTTGGTTTGTTGGTTTGTTGGTTTGTTGGCTTGTTGGTTTCTTGGTTTGTTGGTTTGTTGGTTTGTTGGTTTGTTGGTTTTTTGGTTTGTTAATTTATTTGTTTGTTGGTTTGTTGGCTTGTTGGTTTGCTGGTTTGTTGGCTTGTTGGTTTGTTGGTTTATTGGTTTGTTGGCTTGTTGGTTTGTTGGCTTGTTGGTTTGTGGATTTGTTGGTTTGTTGGCTTGTTGGCTTGTTGGTTTGTTGGTTTGTTGGCTTGTTGGTTTGTTGGTTTGTTGGCTTGTTGGCTTGTTGCTTTGTTCGTTAGATGGTTTGTTGGTTTTTTGGTTTGTTGGTTTGTTGGTTTGTTGGTTTGTTGGCTAGTTGGCTTGTTGGTTTGTTGGTTTGTTGGCTTGTTGGTTTGTTAGTTTGTTGGTTTGTTGGCTTGTAGGTTTGTTGGTTTGTTGGTTTTTTGGCTTGTTGGCTTGTTGGTTTGTTGGTTTGTTGGTTTTTTGGTTTGTTGGTTTGTTGGTTTGTTGGCTTGTTGGTTTGTTGGTTTATTTGTTTGTTGGTTTGTTGGTTTATTTGGTTATTGGTTTGTTGGTTTATTTGTTTGTTGGTTTGTTGGTTTATTTGGTTATTGGTTTGTTGGCTTGTTGGTTTGTTGGTTTGTTGGTTTGTTGGCTTGTTGGTTTGTTGGCTTGTTGGCTTGTTGCTTTGTTGGTTTGTTGGTTTGTTGGCTTGTTAACTTGTTGGTTTGTTAGTTTGTTGGCTTTTTGGTTACTTGGTTTCTTGGTTTGTTGGTTTGTTGGCTTTTTGGTTTGTTGGCTTGTTGGTTTGTTGGTTTGTTGGTTTGTTGGCTTGTTGGCTTGTCGGTTTGTTGGTTTGTTGGTTTGTTGGTTTGTTGGTTTGTTGGTTTTTTGGTTTGTTGGTTTGTTGGTTTGTTGGCTTGTTGGTTTGTTGGTTTGTTGGCTTGTTGGTTTGTTGGTTTGTTGGTTTGTTGGCTTGTTGGTTACTTAGTTTTTTGGTTTGTTGGTTTGTTGGTTTGTTGGTTTGTTGGCTTGTTGCTTTGTTCGTTAGATGGTTTGTTGGTTTGTTGGTTTTTTGGTTTGGTGGTTTGTTGGTTTGTTGGTTTGTTGGCTTGTTGGCTTGTTGGTTTGTTGGTTTGTTGGCTTGTTGGTTTGTTAGTTTGTTGGTTTGTTGGCTTGTAGGCTTGTTAGTTTGTTGGTTTTTTGGTTTGTTGGTTTGTTGGTTTGTTGGTTTGTTGGTTTATTTGTTTGTTTGTTTGTTGGTTTGTTGGCTTGTTGGTTTGTTGGTTTGTTGGTTTGTTGGCTTGTTGGTTTCTTGGTTTGTTGGTTTGTTGGTTTGTTGGTTTGTTGGTTTTTTGGTTTGTTAATTTATTTGTTTGTTGGTTTGTTGGCTTGTTGGTTTGCTGGTTTGTTGGCTTGTTGGTTTGTTGGTTTATTGGTTTGTTGGCTTGTTGGTTTGTTGGCTTGTTGGTTTGTTGATTTGTTGGTTTGTTGGCTTGTTGGCTTGTTGGTTTGTTGGTTTGTTGGTTTGTTGGCTTGTTGGTTTGTTGGCTTGTTGGTTTGTTGATTTGTTGGTTTGTTGGCTTGTTGGCTTGTTGGTTTATTGGTTTGTTGGCTTGTTGGTTTGTTGGCTTGTTGGTTTGTTGATTTGTTGGTTTGTTGGCTTGTTGGTTTGTTAGTTTGTTGGTTTGTTGGCTTGTCGGCTTGTTGGTTTGTTGGTTTTTTGGTTTGTTGGTTTGTTGGTTTGTTGGTTTATTTGTTTGTTGGTTTGTTGGCTTGTTGGTTTGTTGGTTTGTTGGTTTGTTGGCTTGTTGGTTTGTTGGTTTGTTGGTTTTTTGGTTTGTTGGTTTGTTGGTTTGTTGGTTTGTTGGTTTGTTGGTTTATTTGTTTGTTGGTTTGTTGGCTTGTTGGTTTGTTAGTTTGTTGGTTTGTTGGCTTGTTGGTTTGTTGGTTTGTTGGCTTGTTGGCTTGTTGGTTTGTTGGTTTGTTGGCTTGTTGGTTACTTAGTTTGTTGGTTTGTTGGCATGTTGGTTTGTTGTTTTGTTGGTTTGTTGGCTTGTTGGCTTGTTGGTTTGTTGGTTTGTTGGTTTGTTGGTTTGTTGGTTTGTTGGTTTGTTGGTTTATTTGTTTGTTGGTTTGTTGGCTTGTTGGTTTGTTGGCTTGTTGGCTTGTTGGTTTGTTGGTTTGTTGGCATGTTGGTTTGTTGTTTTGTTGGTTTGTTGGCTTGTTGGTTTGTTGGTTTGTTGGCTTGTTGGCTTGTTGGTTTGTTGGTTTGTTGGTTTGTTGGTTTGTTGGTTTGTTGGTTTGTTGGTTTGTTGGTTTGTTGGTTTGTTGGTTTGTTGGTTTGTTGGTTTGTTGGCTTGTTGGTTTGTTGGTTTGTTGGTTTGTTTGCTTGTTGGCTTGTTCGTTTGTTGGTTTGTTGGCTTATTGGCTTGTTGGTTTGTTGGTTAGTTCGTTTGTTGGTTTGTTAGTTTGTTGGTTTGTTGGCTTGTTGGCTTGTTGGTTTGTTGGTTTTTTGGTTTGTTGGTTTGTTGGTTTGATGGTTTTTTGGTTTGTTGGTTTATTTGTCTGTTGGTTTGTTGGCTTGTTGGTTTGTTGGCTTCTTGGTTTGTTGGTTTGTTGGTTTGTTGGCTTGTTGGTTTGTTGGTTTGTTGGCTTGTTGGCTTGTTGGTTTGTTGGTTTGTTGGTTTGTTGGTTTGTTGGTTTGTTGATTTATTTGTTTGTTGGCTTGTTGGTTTGTTGGCTTGTTGGTTTGTTAGTTTGTTGGTTTGTTGGCTTGTCGGCTTGTTGGTTTGTTGGTTTTTTGGTTTGTTGGTTTGTTGGTTTGTTGGTTTATTTGTTTGTTGGTTTGTTGGCTTGTTGGTTTGTTGGTTTGTTGGTTTGTTGGCTTGTTGGTTTGTTGGTTTGTTGGTTTTTTGGTTTGTTGGTTTGTTGGTTTGTTGGTTTGTTGGTTTGTTGGTTTATTTGTTTGTTGGCTTGTTGGCTTGTTGGTTTGTTGGTTTGTTGGTTTGTTGGTTTGTTGGTTTGTTGGTTTGTTGGTTTATTTGTTTGTTGGTTTGTTGGCTTGTTGGTTTGTTGGCTTGTTGGCTTGTTGGTTTGTTGGTTTGTTGGCATGTTGGTTTGTTGTTTTGTTGGTTTGTTGGCTTGTTGGTTTGTTGGTTTGTTGGCTTGTTGGCTTGTTGGTTTGTTGGTTTGTTGGTTTGTTGGTTTGTTGGTTTGTTGGTTTGTTGGTTTGTTGGTTTGTTGGTTTGTTGGTTTGTTGGTTTGTTGGTTTGTTGGCTTGTTGGTTTGTTGGTTTGTTGGTTTGTTTGCTTGTTGGCTTGTTCGTTTGTTGGTTTGTTGGCTTGTTGGCTTGTTGGTTTGTTGGTTAGTTCGTTTGTTGGTTTGTTAGTTTGTTGGTTTGTTGGCTTGTTGGCTTGTTGGTTTGTTGGTTTTTTGGTTTGTTGGTTTGTTGGTTTGATGGTTTTTTGGTTTGTTGGTTTATTTGTCTGTTGGTTTGTTGGCTTGTTGGTTTGTTGGCTTCTTGGTTTGTTGGTTTGTTGGTTTGTTGGCTTGTTGGTTTGTTGGTTTGTTGGCTTGTTGGCTTGTTGGTTTGTTGGTTTGTTGGTTTGTTGGTTTGTTGGTTTGTTGATTTATTTGTTTGTTGGTTTGTTGGTTTGTAGGTTTGTTGGTTGGTTGGTTTGTTGGTTTGTTGGCTTGTTGGTTTGTTGGTTTGTTGGCTTGTTGGTTTGTTGGTTTGTTGGCTTGTTGGCTTGTTGCTTTGTTCGTTAGATGGTTCGTTGGTTTTTTGGTTTGTTGGTTTGTTGGTTTGTTGGTTTGTTGGCTAGTTGGCTTGTTGGTTTGTTGGTTTGTTGGCTTGTTGGTTTGTTAGTTTGTTGGTTTGTTGGCTTGTCTGCTTGTTGGTTTGTTGGTTTTTTGGTTTGTTGGTTTGTTGGTTTGTTGGTTTATTTGTTTGTTGGTTTGTTGGCTTGTTGGTTTGTTGGTTTGTTGGTTTGTTGGCTTGTTGGTTTGTTGGTTTGTTGGTTTGTTGGTTTTTTGGTTTGTTGGTTTGTTGGTTTGTTGGTTTGTTGGTTTGTTGGTTTATTTGTTTGTTGGTTTGTTGGCTTGTTGGTTTGTTAGTTTGTTGGTTTGTTGGCTTGTTGGTTTGTTGGTTTGTTGGCTTGTTGGCTTGTTGGTTTGTTGGTTTGTTGGCTTGTTGGTTACTTAGTTTGTTGGTTTGTTGGCATGTTGGTTTGTTGTTTTGTTGGTTTGTTGGCTTGTTGGCTTGTTGGTTTGTTGGTTTGTTGGTTTGTTGGTTTGTTGGTTTGTTGGTTTGTTGGTTTATTTGTTTGTTGGTTTGTTGGCTTGTTGGTTTGTTGGCTTGTTGGCTTGTTGGTTTGTTGGTTTGTTGGCATGTTGGTTTGTTGTTTTGTTGGTTTGTTGGCTTGTTGGTTTGTTGGTTTGTTGGCTTGTTGGCTTGTTGGTTTGTTGGTTTGTTGGTTTGTTGGTTTGTTGGTTTGTTGGTTTGTTGGTTTGTTGGTTTGTTGGTTTGTTGGTTTGTTGGTTTGTTGGTTTGTTGGCTTGTTGGTTTGTTGGTTTGTTGGTTTGTTTGCTTGTTGGCTTGTTCGTTTGTTGGTTTGTTGGCTTGTTGGCTTGTTGGTTTGTTGGTTAGTTCGTTTGTTGGTTTGTTAGTTTGTTGGTTTGTTGGCTTGTTGGCTTGTTGGTTTGTTGGTTTTTTGGTTTGTTGGTTTGTTGGTTTGATGGTTTTTTGGTTTGTTGGTTTATTTGTCTGTTGGTTTGTTGGCTTGTTGGTTTGTTGGCTTCTTGGTTTGTTGGTTTGTTGGTTTGTTGGCTTGTTGGTTTGTTGGTTTGTTGGCTTGTTGGCTTGTTGGTTTGTTGGTTTGTTGGTTTGTTGGTTTGTTGGTTTGTTGATTTATTTGTTTGTTGGTTTGTTGGTTTGTAGGTTTGTTGGTTGGTTGGTTTGTTGGTTTGTTGGTTTGTTGGTTTTTCGTTTGTTGGTTTGTTGGTTAATTGGTTTGTCGGTTCGTTGGTTTGTTGGTTTGTTGGTTTGTTGGTTTGTTGGTTTGTTGGTTTGTTGGTTTGATGGTTTTTTGGTTTGTTGGTTTATTTGTCTGTTGGTTTGTTGGCTTGTTGGTTTGTTGGTTTGTTGGTTTGTTGGTTTGTTGGTTTGTTGGTTTGGTGGTTTGTTGGCTTGTTGGTTTGTTGGTTTGTTGGTTTGTTGGCTTGTTGGCTTGTTGGTTTGTTGGTTTGTTGGCTTGTTGGCGTGTTGGTTTGTTAGTTTGTTGGCTTTTTGGTTACTTGGTTTATTGGTTTGTTGGTTTGTTGGCTTGTTGGTTTGTTGGTTTGTTGGTTTGTTGGCTTGTTGGTTTGTTGGTTTGTTGGTTTGTTGGCTTGTTGGCTTGTTGGTTTGTTGGTTTGTTGGTTTGTTGGTTTGTTGGTTTGTTGGCTTGTTGGTTTGTTGGTTTGTTGGTTTGTTGGCTTGTTGGTTTGTTGGTTTGTTGGTTTGTTGGCTTGTTGGTTTGTTGGTTTGTTGGTTTGTTGGCTTCTTGGTTTGTTGGTTTGTTGGCTTGGTGGCTTGTTGCTTTATGGTTTGTTAGTTTGTTGGCTTGTTGGCTTGTTGGTTTGTTAATTTGTTGGCTTTTTGGTTACTTGGTTTGTTGGTTTGTTGGTTTGTTGGCTTGTTGGTTTGTTGGCTTGTTGGTTTGTTGGTTTGTTGGTTTGTTGGCTTGTTGGCTTGTTGGTTTGTTGGTTTGTTGGTTTGTTGGTTTGTTGGTTTGTTGGTTTTTTGGTTTGTTGGTTTGTTGGTTTGTTGGCTTGTTGGTTTGTTGGTTTGTTAGCTTGTTGGCTTGTTGCTTTGTTGGCTTGTTGGTTACTTAGTTTGTTGGTTTGTTGGATTGTTGGTTTGTTGGTTTGTTGGTTTGTTGGTTTGTTGGCTTGTTGGCTTGTTGGTTTGTTGGTTAGTTTGTTTGTTGGTTTGTTATTTTGTTGGTTTGTTGGCTTGTTGGCTTGTTGGTTTGTTGGTTTTTTGGTTTGTTGGTTTATATGTTTGTTGGTTTGTTGGCTTGTTGGTTTGTTGGTTTGTTGGTTTGTTGGTTTGTTGGTTTGTTGGCTTGTTGGCTTGTTAATTTGTTGGTTTGTTGGTTTGTTGGCTTGTTGGTTTGTTGGTTTGTTGGCTTGTTGGCTTGTTGGTTTGTTGGTTTGTTCGTTTGTTGGTTTGTTGGTTTGTTGGTTTGTTGGTTTATTTGTTTGTTGGTTTGTTGGTTTGTAGGTTTGGTGGTTTGTTGGTTTGTTGGTTTGTTGGTTTGTTCGTTTGTTGGTTTAATGTTTTATTGGTTAATTGGTTTGTTGGTTTGTTGGTTTGTTGGTTTGTTGGTTTGTTGGTTTGTTGGTTGTTGGTTTATTTGTTTGTTGGTTTGTTGGCTTGTTGGTTTGTTGGTTTGTTGGTTTGTTGGTTATTTGGTTTGTTGGCTTGTTGGCTTGTTGGTTAGTTGGTTTGTTGGCTTGTTGGTTTGTTAATTTGTTGGTTTGTTGGCTTGTTAGTTTGTTGGTTTGTTGGCTTGTTGATTATTTAGTTTGTTGGTTTGTTGGTTTGTTGGCTTGTTGGCTTGTTGGTTTGTTGTTTAGTTCGTTTGTTGGTTTGTTAGTTTGTTGGTTTGTTGGCTTGCTGGCTTGTTGGTTTGTTGGTTTTTTGGTTTGTTGGTTTGTTGGTTTGTTGGTTTGTTGGTTTATTTGTTTGTTGGTTTGTTGGATTGTTGGTTTGTTGGTTTGTTGGTTTGTTAGCTTGTTGGTTTGTTGGTTTGTTGGCTTGCTGGCTTGTTGGCTTGTTGCTTTGTTGGTTTGTTGGTTTGTTGGCTTGTTGGCTTGTTGGTTTGTTAGTTTGTCGGCTTTTTGGTTACTTGGTTTGTTGGTTTGTTGGTTTGTTGGCTTGTTGGTTTATTGGCTTGTTGGTTTGTTGGTTTGTTGGTTTGTTGGCTGTTGGCTTGTTGGCTTGTTGGCTTGTTGGTTTGTTGGTTTGTTGGTTTGTTGGTTTGTTGGTTTGTTGGTTTGTTGGTTTGTTGGTTTGTTGGTTTGTTGGTTTGTTGGTTTGTTGGTTTGTTGGCTTGTTGGTTTGTTGGTTTGTAGGCTTGTTGGCTTGTTGGTTTGTTGGTTTGTTGGTTTGTTGGTTTGTTGGCTTGTTGGTTTGTTGGTTTGTTGGTTTGTTTGCTTGTTGGCTTGTTCGTTTGTTGGTTTGTTGGCTTGTTGGCTTGTTGGTTTGTTGGTTAGTTCGTTTGTTGGTTTGTTAGTTTGTTGGTTTGTTGGCTTGTTGGCTTGTTGGTTTGTTGGTTTTTTGGTTTGTTGGTTTGTTGGTTTGATGGTTTTTTGGTTTGTTGGTTTATTTGTCTGTTGGTTTGTTGGCTTGTTGGTTTCTTGGTTTGTTGGTTTGTTGGTTTGTTGGCTTGTTGGTTTGTTGGTTTGTTGGCTTGTTGGCTTGTTGGTTTGTTGGTTTGTTGGTTTGTTGGTTTGTTGGTTTGTTGATTTATTTGTTTGTTGGCTTGTTGGTTTGTTGGTTTGTTGGTTTGTTGGTTATTTGGTTTGTTGGCTTGTTGGCTTGTTGGTTAGTTGGTTTGTTGGCTTGTTGGTTTGTTAGTTTGTTGGTTTGTTGGCTTGTTAGTTTGTTGGTTTGTTGGCTTGTTGATTATTTAGTTTGTTGGTTTGTTGGTTTGTTGGCTTGTTGGCTTGTTGGTTTGTTGTTTAGTTCGTTTGTTGGTTTGTTAGTTTGTTGGTTTGTTGGCTTGCTGGCTTGTTGGTTTGTTGGTTTTTTGGTTTGTTGGTTTGTTGGTTTGTTGGTTTGTTGGTTTATTTGTTTGTTGGTTTGTTGGATTGTTGGTTTGTTGGTTTGTTGGTTTGTTAGCTTGTTGGTTTGTTGGTTTGTTGGCTTGCTGGCTTGTTGGTTTGTTGGTTTTTTGGTTTGTTGGTTTGTTGGTTTGATGGTTTTTTGGTTTGTTGGTTTATTTGTCTGTTGGTTTGTTGGCTTGTTGGTTTGTTGGCTTCTTGGTTTGTTGGTTTGTTGGTTTGTTGGTTTGTTGGTTTGTTGGTTTGTTGGTTTGTTGGTTTGTTGGCTTGTTGGCTTGTTAGTTTGTTGGTTTGTTGGTTTGTTGGCTTGTTGGTTTGTTGGTTTGTTGGCTTGTTGGCTTGTTGGTTTGTTGGTTTGTTCGTTTGTTGGTTTGTTGGTTTGTTGGTTTGTTGGTTTATTTGTTTGTTGGTTTGTTGGTTTGTAGGTTTGGTGGTTTGTTGGTTTGTTGGTTTGTTGGTTTGTTCGTTTGTTGGTTTATTGGTTTATTGGTTAATTGGTTTGTTGGTTTGTTGGTTTGTTGGTTTGTTGGTTTGTTGGTTTGTTGGTTGTTGGTTTATTTGTTTGTTGGTTTGTTGGCTTGTTGGTTTGTTGGTTTGTTGGTTTGTTGGTTATTTGGTTTGTTGGCTTGTTGGCTTGTTGGTTAGTTGGTTTGTTGGCTTGTTGGTTTGTTAGTTTGTTGGTTTGTTGGCTTGTTAGTTTGTTGGTTTGTTGGCTTGTTGATTATTTAGTTTGTTGGTTTGCTGGTTTGTTGGCTTGTTGGTTTGTTGGTTTGTTGTTTAGTTCGTTTGTTGTTTAGTTCGTTTGTTGGTTTGTTAGTTTGTTGGTTTGTTGGCTTGCTGGCTTGTTGGTTTGTTGGTTTTTTGGTTTGTTGGTTTGTTGGTTTGTTAGTTTGTTGGTTTATTTGTTTGTTGGTTTGTTGGATTGTTGGTTTGTTGGTTTGTTGGTTTGTTAGCTTGTTGGTTTGTTGGTTTGTTGGCTTGCTGGCTTGTTGGCTTGTTGCTTTGTTGGTTTGTTGGTTTGTTGGCTTGTTGGCTTGTTGGTTTGTTAGTTTGTCGGCTTTTTGGTTACTTGGTTTGTTGGTTTGTTGGTTTGTTGGCTTGTTGGTTTATTGGCTTGTTGGTTTGTTGGTTTGTTGGTTTGTTGGCTTGTTGGCTTGTTGGCTTGTTGGTTTGTTGGTTTGTTGGTTTGTTGGTTTGTTGGTTTGTTGGTTTGTTGGTTTGTTGGTTTGTTGGTTTGTTGGTTTGTTGGTTTGTTGGTTTGTTGGCTTGTTGGTTTGTTGGTTTGTTGGCTTGTTGGCTTGTTGGTTTGTTGGTTTGTTGGTTTGTTGGTTTGTTGGCTTGTTGGTTTGTTGGTTTGTTGGTTTGTTTGCTTGTTGGCTTGTTCGTTTGTTGGTTTGTTGGCTTGTTAGCTTGTTGGTTTGTTGGTTAGTTCGTTTGTTTGTTTGTTAGTTTGTTGGTTTGTTGGCTTGTTGGCTTGTTGGTTTGTTGGTTTTTTGGTTTGTTGGTTTGTTGGTTTGATGGTTTTTTGGTTTGTTGGTTTATTTGTCTGTTGGTTTGTTGGCTTGTTGGTTTGTTGGCTTCTTGGTTTGTTGGTTTGTTGGTTTGTTGGCTTGTTGGTTTGTTGGTTTGTTGGCTTGTTGGCTTGTTGGTTTGTTGGTTTGTTGGTTTGTTGGTTTGTTGGTTTGTTGGTTTGTTGATTTATTTGTTTGTTGGCTTGTTGGTTTGTTGGTTTGTTGGTTTGTTGGCTTGTTAGTTTGTTGGTTTGTTGGCTTGTTGATTATTTAGTTTGTTGGTTTGTTGGTTTGTTGGCTTGTTGGCTTGTTGGTTAGTTGGTTTGTTGGCTTGTTGGTTTGTTAGTTTGTTGGTTTGTTGGCTTGTTAGTTTGTTGGTTTGTTGGCTTGTTGATTATTTAGTTTGTTGGTTTGTTGGTTTGTTGGCTTGTTGGCTTGTTGGTTTGTTGTTTAGTTCGTTTGTTGGTTTGTTAGTTTGTTGGTTTGTTGGCTTGCTGGCTTGTTGGTTTGTTGGTTTTTTGGTTTGTTGGTTTGTTGGTTTGTTGGTTTGTTGGTTTATTTGTTTGTTGGTTTGTTGGATTGTTGGTTTGTTGGTTTGTTGGTTTGTTAGCTTGTTGGTTTGTTGGTTTGTTGGCTTGCTGGCTTGTTGGCTTGTTGCTTTGTTGGTTTGTTGGTTTGTTGGCTTGTTGGCTTGTTGGTTTGTTAGTTTGTCGGCTTTTTGGTTACTTGGTTTGTTGGTTTGTTGGTTTGTTGGCTTGTTGGTTTATTGGCTTGTTGGTTTGTTGGTTTGTTGGTTTGTTGGCTTGTTGGCTTGTTGGCTTGTTGGTTTGTTGGTTTGTTGGTTTGTTGGTTTGTTGGTTTGTTGGTTTGTTGGTTTGTTGGTTTGTTGGTTTGTTGGTTTGTTGGTTTGTTGGTTTGTTGGTTTGTTGGTTTGTTGGCTTGTTGGTTTGTTGGTTTGTTGGCTTGTTGGCTTGTTGGTTTGTTGGTTTGTTGGTTTGTTGGTTTGTTGGCTTGTTGGTTTGTTGGTTTGTTGGTTTGTTTGCTTGTTGGCTTGTTCGTTTGTTGGTTTGTTGGCTTGTTGGCTTGTTGGTTTGTTGGTTAGTTCGTTTGTTGGTTTGTTAGTTTGTTGGTTTGTTGGCTTGTTGGCTTGTTGGTTTGTTGGTTTTTTGGTTTGTTGGTTTGTTGGTTTGATGGTTTTTTGGTTTGTTGGTTTATTTGTCTGTTGGTTTGTTGGCTTGTTAGTTTGTTGGCTTCTTGGTTTGTTGGTTTGTTGGTTTGTTGGCTTGTTGGTTTGTTGGTTTGTTGGCTTGTTGGCTTGTTGGTTTGTTGGTTTGTTGGTTTGTTGGTTTGTTGGTTTGTTGATTTATTTGTTTGTTGGTTTGTTGGTTTGTAGGTTTGTTGGTTGGTTGGTTTGTTGGTTTGTTGGTTTGTTGGTTTGTTCGTTTGTTGGTTTGTTGGTTAATTGGTTTGTCGGTTTGTTGGTTTGTTGGTTTGTTGGTTTGTTGGTTTATTTGTTTGTTGTTTTGTTGGTTTATTGGTTTGTTGGTTTGTTGGTTTGTTGGTTTGTTGGTTTGATGGTTTTTTGGTTTGTTGGTTTATTTGTCTGTTGGTTTGTTGGCTTGTTGGTTTGTTGGTTTGTTGGTTTGTTGGTTTGTTGGTTTGTTGGTTACTTTATTTGTTGGTTTGTTGGTTTGTTGGCTTGTTGGCTTGTTGGTTTGTTGGTTTGTCGGTTTGTTGGTTTGTTGGCTTGTTGGCTTGTTGGTTTGTTGGCTTGTTGGTTTGTTGGTTTGTTGGCTTGTTGGCTTGTTGCTTTGTTCGTTTGATGGTTTGTTGGTTTGTTGGCTTGTTGGCTTGTTGCTTTGTTCGTTTGATGGTTTGTTGGTTTGTTGGTTTTTTGATTTGTTGGTTTTTTGGTTTGTTGCTTTGTTGGTTTGTTGGTTTGTTGGCTTCTTGGCTTCTTGGCTTGTTGGTTTGTTGGTTTGTTGGCTTGTTGGTTTGTTGGTTTGTTGGCTTGTTGGCTTGTTGGGTTGTTGGTTTGTTGGTTTGTTGGCTTCTTGGTTACTTAGTTTGTTGGTTTGTTGGTTTTTTGGCTTGTTGGTTGTTGGTTTGTTGGCTTGTTGGCTTGTTGGTTTTTTGGTTTGTTGGTTTTTTGGTTTGTTGGTTTGTTGGTTTGTTGGTTTGTTGGTTTGTTGGTTTGTTGGCTTGTTGGCTTGTTGGCTTGTTGGCTTGTTGGTTTGTTGGTTTGTTGGTTTGTTGGTTTGTTGGCTTGTTGGCTTGTTGGTTTGTTGGTTTGTTGGTTTGTTGGTTTGTTGGCTTGTTGGTTTGTTGGTTTGTTGGCTTGTTGGTTTGTTGGTTTGTTGGTTTGTTTGCTTGTTGGTTTGTTGGTTTATTAGCTTGTTGGTTTGTTGGTTGTTTGGCTTGTTGGCTTGTTGCTTTGTTGGTTTGTTGGTTTGTTGGCTTGTTGGCTTGTTGGTTTGTTAGTTTGTTAGCTTTTTGGTTACTTGGTTTGTTGTTTTTGGTTTGTTGGCTTGTTGGTTTGTTGGTTTGTTGGTTTGTTGGTTTGTTGGTTCGTTGGCTTGTTGGCTTGTTGGTTTGTTGGTTTGTTGGTTTGTTGGTTTGTTGGTTTATTGGTTTGTTGGTTTGTTGGTTTGTTGGCTTGTTGGTTTGTTGGTTTGTTGTCTTGTTGGCTTGTTGGTTTGTTGGTTACTTAGTTTGTTGGTTTGTTGGTTTGTTGGTTTGTTGGTTTGTTGGCTTCTTGGCTTGTTGGTTTGTTGGTTAGTTCGTTTGTTGGTTTGTTATTTTGTTGGTTTGTTGGCTTGTTGGCTTGTTGGTTTGTTGGTTTTTTGGTTTGTTGGTTTGTTGGTTTGTTGGTTTATTTGTTTGTTGGTTTGTTGGCTTGTTGGTTTGTTGGTTTGTTGGCTTGTTGGTTTGTTGGTTTGTTGGTTTGTTGGCTTGTTGGTTTGTTGGTTTGTTGGTTTGTTGGCTTGTTGGTTTGTTGGTTTGTTGGTTTGTTGGTTTGTTGGCTTGTTGGCTTGTTGTTTTGTTGGTTTGTTGGTTTGTTGGCTTGTTGGCTTGTTGGTTTGTTAGCTTGTTGGCTTTTTGGTAAATTGGTTTGTTGGTTTGTTGGTTTGTTGGCTTATTGGTTACTTAGTTTGCTGGTTTGTTGGTTTGTTGGTTTGTTGGTTTGTTGGCTTGTTGGCTTGTTGGTTTGTTGGTTATTTCGTTTGTTGGTTTGTTAGTTTGTTGGTTTGTTGGCTTGTTGGCTTGTTGGTTTGTTTGTTTGTCGGTTTGTTGGCTTGTTGGTTTGTTGGTTTGTTGTATTGTTGGCTTATTGGTTTGTTGGTTTGTTAGCTTGTTGGCTTATTGGTTTGTTGGTTTGTTGGCTTGTTGGTTACTTAGTTTGTTGGTTTGTTGGCATGTTGGTTTGTTGGTTTGTTGGTTTCTTGGCTTATTGGTTTGTTGGCTTATTGGCTTGGTGGTTTGTTGGTTTGTTGGTTTGTTGGCTTGTTGGTTTGTTGGTTTGTTGGTTTGTTGGCTTGTTGGTTTGTTAGTTTGTTGGTTTGTTGGTTTGTTGGTTTGTTGGTTTGTTGGTTTATTTGTTTGTTGGTTTGTTGGCTTGTTGGCTTGTTGGTTTGTTGGTTTGTTGGTTTGTTGGCTTGTTGGTTTGTTGGCTTGTTGGTTTGTTGGTTTGTTGGCTTGTTGGTTTGTTGGTTTGTTGGTTTGTTGGCTTGTTAGCTTGTTGGTTTGTTGGTTTGTTGGCTTGTTGGTTTGTTGGTTTGTTGGCTTGTTGGCTTGTTGCTTTGTTGGTTTGTTGGTTTGTTGGCTTGTTGGCTTGTTGGTTTGTTAGTTTGTTGGCTTTTTGGTTACTTGATTTGTTGGTTTGTTGGTTTGTTGGCTTGTTGGTTTGTTGGCTTGTTGGTTTGTTGGCTTGTTGGTTTGTTGGTTTGTTGGCTTGTTGGCTTGTTGGTTTGTTGGTTTGTTGGTTTGTTGGTTTGTTGGTTTGTTGATTTATTTGTTTGTTGGTTTGTTGGTTTGTAGGTTTGTTGGTTGGTTGGTTTGTTGGTTTGTTGGTTTGTTGGTTTGTTCGTTTGTTGGTTTGTTGGTTAATTGGTTTGTCGGTTTGTTGGTTTGTTGGTTTGTTGGTTTGTTGGTTTATTTGTTTGTTGTTTTGTTGGTTTATTGGTTTGTTGGTTTGTTGGTTTGTTGGTTTGTTGGTTTGATGGTTTTTTGGTTTGTTGGTTTATTTGTCTGTTGGTTTGTTGGCTTGTTGGTTTGTTGGTTTGTTGGTTTGTTGGTTTGTTGGTTTGTTGGTTACTTTATTTGTTGGTTTGTTGGTTTGTTGGTTTGTTGGCTTGTTGGCTTGTTGGTTTGTTGGTTTGTCGGTTTGTTGGTTTGTTGGCTTGTTGGCTTGTTGGTTTGTTGGCTTGTTGGTTTGTTGGTTTGTTGGCTTGTTGGCTTGTTGCTTTGTTCGTTTGATGGTTTGTTGGTTTGTTGGCTTGTTGGCTTGTTGCTTTGTTCGTTTGATGGTTTGTTGGTTTGTTGGTTTTTTGATTTGTTGGTTTTTTGGTTTGTTGCTTTGTTGGTTTGTTGGTTTGTTGGCTTCTTGGCTTCTTGCCTTGTTGGTTTGTTGGTTTGTTGGCTTGTTGGTTTGTTGGTTTGTTGGCTTGTTGGCTTGTTGGGTTGTTGGTTTGTTGGTTTGTTGGCTTCTTGGTTACTTAGTTTGTTGGTTTGTTCGTTTGATGGTTTGTTGGTTTGTTGGCTTGTTGGCTTGTTGCTTTGTTCGTTTGATGGTTTGTTGGTTTGTTGGTTTTTTGATTTGTTGGTTTTTTGGTTTGTTGCTTTGTTGGTTTGTTGGTTTGTTGGCTTCTTGGCTTCTTGCCTTGTTGGTTTGTTGGTTTGTTGGCTTGTTGGTTTGTTGGTTTGTTGGCTTGTTGGCTTGTTGGTTGTTGGTTTGTTGGCTTGTTGGCTTGTTGGTTTTTTGGTTTGTTGGTTTTTTGGTTTGTTGGTTTGTTGGTTTGTTGGTTTGTTGGTTTGTTGGTTTGTTGGTTTGTTGGCTTGTTGGCTTGTTGGCTTGTTGGCTTGTTGGTTTGTTGGTTTGTTGGTTTGTTGGTTTGTTGGCTTGTTGGCTTGTTGGTTTGTTGGTTTGTTGGTTTGTTGGTTTGTTGGCTTGTTGGTTTGTTGGTTTGTTGGCTTGTTGGTTTGTTGGTTTGTTGGTTTGTTTGCTTGTTGGCTTGTTGGTTTGTTGGTTTATTAGCTTGTTGGTTTGTTGGTTGTTTGGCTTGTTGGCTTGTTGCTTTGTTGGTTTGTTGGTTTGTTGGCTTGTTGGCTTGTTGGTTTGTTAGTTTGTTAGCTTTTTGGTTACTTGGTTTGTTGTTTTTGGTTTGTTGGCTTGTTGGTTTGTTGGTTTGTTGGTTTGTTGGTTTGTTGGTTCGTTGGCTTGTTGGCTTGTTGGTTTGTTGGTTTGTTGGTTTGTTGGTTTGTTGGTTTATTGGTTTGTTGGTTTGTTGGTTTGTTGGCTTGTTGGTTTGTTGGTTTGTTGTCTTGTTGGCTTGTTGGTTTGTTGGTTACTTAGTTTGTTGGTTTGTTGGTTTGTTGGTTTGTTGGTTTGTTGGCTTCTTGGCTTGTTGGTTTGTTGGTTAGTTCGTTTGTTGGTTTGTTATTTTGTTGGTTTGTTGGCTTGTTGGCTTGTTGGTTTGTTGGTTTTTTGGTTTGTTGGTTTGTTGGTTTGTTGGTTTATTTGTTTGTTGGTTTGTTGGCTTGTTGGTTTGTTGGTTTGTTGGCTTGTTGGTTTGTTGGTTTGTTGGTTTGTTGGCTTGTTGGTTTGTTGGTTTGTTGGTTTGTTGGCTTGTTGGTTTGTTGGTTTGTTGGTTTGTTGGTTTGTTGGCTTGTTGGCTTGTTGTTTTGTTGGTTTGTTGGTTTGTTGGCTTGTTGGCTTGTTGGTTTGTTAGCTTGTTGGCTTTTTGGTAAATTGGTTTGTTGGTTTGTTGGTTTGTTGGCTTATTGGTTACTTAGTTTGCTGGTTTGTTGGTTTGTTGGTTTGTTGGTTTGTTGGCTTGTTGGCTTGTTGGTTTGTTGGTTATTTCGTTTGTTGGTTTGTTAGTTTGTTGGTTTGTTGGCTTGTTGGCTTGTTGGTTTGTTTGTTTGTCGGTTTGTTGGCTTGTTGGTTTGTTGGTTTGTTGTCTTGTTGGCTTATTGGTTTGTTGGTTTGTTAGCTTGTTGGCTTATTGGTTTGTTGGTTTGTTGGCTTGTTGGTTACTTAGTTTGTTGGTTTGTTGGCATGTTGGTTTGTTGGTTTGTTGGTTTGTTGGCTTATTGGTTTGTTGGCTTATTGGCTTGGTGGTTTGTTGGTTTGTTGGTTTGTTGGCTTGTTGGTTTGTTGGTTTGTTGGTTTGTTGGCTTGTTGGTTTGTTAGTTTGTTGGTTTGTTGGTTTGTTGGTTTGTTGGTTTGTTGGTTTATTTGTTTGTTGGTTTGTTGGCTTGTTGTCTTGTTGGTTTGTTGGTTTGTTGGTTTGTTGGCTTGTTGGTTTGTTGGCTTGTTGGTTTGTTGGTTTGTTGGCTTGTTGGTTTGTTGGTTTGTTGGTTTGTTGGCTTGTTAGCTTGTTGGTTTGTTGGTTTGTTGGCTTGTTGGTTTGTTGGTTTGTTGGCTTGTTGGCTTGTTGCTTTGTTGGTTTGTTGGTTTGTTGGCTTGTTGGCTTGTTGGTTTGTTAGTTTGTTGGCTTTTTGGTTACTTGATTTGTTGGTTTGTTGGTTTGTTGGCTTGTTGGTTTGTTGGCTTGTTGGTTTGTTGGTTTGTTGGTTTGTTGGCTTGTTGGCTTGTTAGGTTGTTGGTTTGTTGGTTTGTTGGTTTGTTGGTTTGTTGGCTTGTTGGCTTGTTGGTTTGTTGGTTTTTTGGCTAGTTGGCTTGTTGGTTTGTTGGTTTGTTGGTTTGTTGGTTTGTTGGTTTGTTGGCTTGTTGGTTTGTTTGTTTGTTGGCTTGTTGGTTTGTTTGTTTGTTGGTTTGTTGGCTTGTTAGTTTGTTGGTTTGTTGGTTTGTTGGCTTGTTGGTTTTTTGGCTTGTTGGCTTGTTGCTTTGTTGGTTTGTTGGTTTGTTGGTTTGTTGGTTTGTTGGCTTTTTGGTTACTTGGTTTGTTGGTTTGTTGGTTTGTTGGTTTGTTGGTTTGTTGGCTTGTTGGTTTGTTGTTTTGTTGGCTTGTGGGTTACTTAGTTTGTTGGTTTGTTGGTTTGTTGGTTTGTTGGCTTGTTGGCTTGTTGGTTTATTTGTTTGTTGGTTTGTTGGCTTGTTGGTTTGTTGGTTTGTTGGCTTGTTGGTTTGTTGGTTTGTTGGTTTGTTGGCTTGTTGGTTTGTTGGCTTGTTGGTTTGTTGGTTTATTTATTTGTTGGTTTGTTGGCTTGTTGGTTTGTTGGTTTGTTGGCTTGTTGGTTTGTTGGTTTGTTGGTTTGTTGGCTTGTTGGTTTGTTGGCTTGTTGGTTTGTTGGTTTGTTGGTTTGTTGGCTTATTGGTTTGTTGGTTTGTTGGTTAGTTCGTTTGTTGGTTTGTTAGTTTGTTGGTTTGTTGGCTTGTTGGCTTGTTGGTTTGTTGGTTTTTTGGTTTGTTGGTTGGTTGTTTTGTTGGTTTGTTGGTTTGTTGGCTTGTTGGCTTGTTGGTTTGTTGGCTTCTTGGCTTGTTGGTTACTAAGTTTGTTGGTTTGTTGGCATGTTGGTTTGTTGGTTTGTTGGTTTGTTGGCTTGTTGGTTTGTTGGTTTGTTGGCTTGTTGGCTTGTTGGCTTGTTGGTTTGTTGGTTTGTTGGCTTGTTGGTTTGTTGGTTTGTTGGCTTGTTGGTTTGTTAGTTTGTTGGTTTGTTGGTTTGTTGGTTTGTTGGTTTGTTGGCTTGTTGGCTTGTTGGTTTGTTGGTTTGTTGGCTTGTTGGCTTGTTGGTTTGTTGGTTTGTTGGTTTGTTGGTTTATTTGTTTGTTGGTTTGTTGGCTTGTTGGTTTGTTGGTTTGTTGGCTTGTTGGCTTGTTGGTTTGTTGGTTTGTTGGTTTTTTTGGTTTGTTGGTTTGTTGGCTTGTTGGTTTGTTGGTTTGTTGGCTTGTTGGTTTGTTAGTTTGTTGGTTTGTTGGTTTGTTGGTTTGTTGGTTTGTTGGTTTGTTTGTTTGTTGGTTTGTTGGTTTGTTGGTTTGTTGGTTTGTTGGTTTGTTGGTTAGTTCGTTTGTTGGTTTGTTAGTTTGTTGGTTTGTTGGTTTGTTGGCTTGTTGGTTTGTTGGTTTGTTGGCTTGTTGGCTTGTTGGCTTGTTGGTTTGTTGGTTTGTTGGCTTGTTGGTTTGTTGGTTTGTTGGCTTGTTGGTTTGTTAGTTTGTTGGTTTGTTTATTTGTTGGTTTGTTGGTTTGTTGGCTTGTTGGCTTGTTGGTTTGTTGGTTTGTTGGCTTGTTGGCTTGTTGGTTTGTTGGTTTGTTGGTTTGTTGGTTTATTTGTTTGTTGGTTTGTTGGCTTGTTGGTTTGTTGGTTTGTTGGTTTGTTGGCTTGTTGGCTTGTTGTTTTGTTGGTTTGTTAGTTTGTTGGCTTGTTGGCTTTTTGGTTTGTTTGTTTGTTGGTTTGTTGGCTTGTTAGTTTGTTGGTTTGTTGGTTTGTTGGCTTGTTGGTTTTTTGGCTTGTTGGCTTGTTGCTTTGTTGGTTTGTTGGTTTGTTGGTTTGTTGGTTTGTTGGCTTTTTGGTTACTTGGTTTGTTGGTTTGTTGGTTTGTTGGTTTGTTGGCTTATTGGTTTGTTGGTTTGTTGGTTAGTTCGTTTGCTGGTTTGTTAGTTTGTTGGTTTGTTGGCTTGTTGGCTTGTTGGTTTATTGGTTTTTTGGTTTGTTGGTTTGTTGTTTTGTTGGTTTGTTGGTTTGTTGGCTTGTTGGTTTGGTTGGTTTGTTGGCATGTTGGTTTGTTGGTTTGTTGGTTTGTTGGCTTGTTGGTTTGTTGGTTTGTTGGCTTGTTGGCTTGTTGGCTTGTTGGTTTGTTGGTTGGTTGGCTTGTTGGTTTGTTGGTTTGTTGGCTTGTTGGTTTGTTAGTTTGTTGGTTTGTTGGTTTGTTGGTTTGTTGGTTTGTTGGCTTGTTGGCTTGTTGGTTTGTTGGTTTGTTGGCTTGTTGGCTTGTTGGTTTGTTGGTTTGTTGGTTTGTTGGTTTATTTGTTTGTTGGTTTGTTGGCTTGTTGGTTTGTTGGTTTGTTGGCTTGTTGGCTTGTTGGTTTGTTGGTTTGTTGGTTTTTTTGGTTTGTTGGTTTGTTGGCTTGTTGGTTTGTTGGTTTGTTGGCTTGTTGGTTTGTTAGTTTGTTGGTTTGTTGGTTTGTTGGTTTGTTGGTTTGTTGGTTTGTTTGTTTGTTGGTTTGTTGGTTTGTTGGTTTGTTGGTTTGTTGGTTTGTTGGTTAGTTCGTTTGTTGGTTTGTTAGTTTGTTCGTTTGTTGGTTTGTTGGCTTGTTGGCTTGTTGGCTTGTTGGTTTGTTGGTTTGTTGGCTTGTTGGTTTGTTGGTTTGTTGGCTTGTTGGTTTGTTAGTTTGTTGGTTTGTTGGTTTGTTGGTTTGTTGGTTTGTTGGTTTGTTGGCTTGTTGGCTTGTTGGTTTGTTGGTTTGTTGGCTTGTTGGCTTGTTGGTTTGTTGGTTTGTTGGTTTGTTGGTTTATTTGTTTGTTGGTTTGTTGGCTTGTTGGTTTGTTGGTTTGTTGGTTTGTTGGCTTGTTGGCTTGTTGTTTTGTTGGTTTGTTGGTTTGTTGGCTTGTTGACTTGTTGGTTTGTTAGCTTGTTGGCTTTTTGGTAAATTGGTTTGTTGGTTTGTTGGCTTATTGGTTACTTAGTTTGCTGGTTTGTTGGTTTGCTGGTTTGTTGGTTTGTTGGTTTGTTGTCTTGTTGGCTTATTGGTTTGTTGGTTTGTTGGCTCTTTGGCTTGTTGGTTTGTTGGTTTGTTGGCTTGTTGGTTACTTAGTTTGTTGGTTTGTTGGCATGTTGGTTTGTTGGTTTGTTGGTTTGTTGGCTTATTGGTTTGTTGGCTTATTGGCTTGGTGGTTTGTTGGTTTGTTGGTTTGTTGGCTTGTTGGTTTGTTGGTTTGTTTGCTTGTTGGTTTGTTAGTTTGTTGGTTTGTTGGTTTGTTGGTTTGTTGGTTTATTTGTTTGTTGGTTTGTTGGCTTGTTGGTTTGTTGGTTTGTTGGTTTGTTGGCTTGTTGGTTTGTTGGCTTGTTGGTTTGTTGGTTTGTTGGCTTGTTGGTTTGTTGGTTTGTTGGTTTGTTGGCTTGTTAGCTTGTTGGTTTGTTGGTTTGTTGGCTTGTTGGTTTGTTGGTTTGTTGGCTTGTTGGCTTGTTGCTTTGTTGGTTTGTTGGTTTGTTGGCTTGTTGGCTTGTTGGTTTGTTAGTTTGTTGGCTTTTTGGTTACTTGATTTGTTGGTTTGTAGGTTTGTTGGCTTGTTGGTTTGTTGGCTTTTTGGTTTGTTGGTTTGTTGGTTTGTTGGCTTGTTGGCTTGTTGGTTTGTTGGTTTGTTGGTTTGTTGGTTTGTTGGTTTGTTGGCTTGTTGGCTTGTTGGCTTGTTGGTTTGTTGGTTTGTTGGTTTGTTGGCTTGTTGGTTTGTTGGTTTGTTGGCTTGTTGGTTTGTTAGTTTGTTGGTTTGTTGGTTTGTTGGTTTGTTGGTTTGTTGGCTTATTGGCTTGTTGGTTTGTTGGTTTGTTGGCTTGTTGGCTTGTTGGTTTGTTGGTTTGTTGGTTTTTTTGGTTTGTTGGTTTGTTAGTTTGTTGGTTTGTTGGTTTGTTGGTTTGTTGGTTTGTTGGTTTGTTGGTTTGTTTGTTTGTTGGTTTGTTGCTTTGTTGGTTTGTTGGTTTGTTGGTTAGTTCGTTTGTTGGTTTGTTAGTTTGTTGGTTTGTTGGTTTGTTGGCTTGTTGGTTTGTTGGTTTGTTGGCTTGTTGGCTTGTTGGCTTGTTGGTTTGTTGGTTTGTTGGCTTGTTGGTTTGTTGGTTTGTTAGTTTGTTGGTTTGTTGGCTTGTTGGCTTGTTGGTTTGTTTGTTTGTTGGCTTGTTGGTTTGTTGGTTTGTTGTCTTGTTGGCTTATTGGTTTGTTGGTTTGTTGGCTTGTTGGCTTGTTGGTTTTTTGGTTTGTTGGCTTGTTGGTTACTTAGTTTGTTGGTTTGTTGGCATGTTGGTTTGTTGGTTTGTTGGTTTGTTGGCTTATTGGTTTGTTGGCTTATTGGCTTGGTGGTTTGTTGGTTTGTTGGTTTGTTGGCTTGTTGGTTTGTTGGTTTGTTTGCTTGTTGGTTTGTTAGTTTGTTGGTTTGTTGGTTTGTTGGTTTGTTGGTTTGTTGGTTTATTTGTTTGTTGGTTTGTTGGCTTGTTGGTTTGTTGGTTTGTTGGTTTGTTGGCTTGTTGGTTTGTTGGCTTGTTGGTTTGTTGATTTGTTGGCTTGTTGGTTTGTTGGTTTGTTGGTTTGTTGGTTTGTTGGTTTGTTGGCTTGTTAGCTTGTTGGTTTGTTGGTTTGTTGGCTTGTTGGTTTGTTGGTTTGTTGGCTTGTTGGCTTGTTGCTTTGTTGGTTTGTTGGTTTGTTGGCTTGTTGGCTTGTTGGTTTGTTAGTTTGTTGGCTTTTTGGTTACTTGATTTGTTGGTTTGTAGGTTTGTTGGCTTGTTGGTTTGTTGGCTTTTTGGTTTGTTGGTTTGTTGGTTTGTTGGCTTGTTGGCTTGTTGGGTTGTTGATTTGTTGGTTTGTTGGTTTGTTGGTTTGTTGGCTTGTTGGCTTGTTGGTTTGTTAGTTTTTTGGCTTGTTGGCTTGTTGGTTTGTTGGTTTGTTGGTTTGTTGGTTTGTTGGTTTGTTGGCTTGTTGGTTTGTTTGTTTGTTGGCTTGTTGGTTTGTTTGTTTGTTGGTTTGTTGGCTTGTTAGTTTGTTGGTTTGTTGGTTTGTTGGCTTGTTGGTTTTTTGGCTTGTTGGCTTGTTGCTTTGTTGGTTTGTTGGTTTGTTGGTTTGTTGGTTTGTTGGCTTTTTGGTTACTTGTTTTGTTGGTTTGTTGGTTTGTTGGTTTGTTGGTTTGTTGGTTTGTTGGCTTGTTGGTTTGTTGGTTTGTTGGCTTGTGGGTTACTTAGTTTGTTGGTTTGTTGGTTTGTTGGTTTGTTGGCTTGTTGGCTTGTTGGTTTATTTGTTTGTTGGTTTGTTGGCTTGTTGGTTTGTTGGTTTGTTGGCTTGTTGGTTTGTTGGTTTGTTGGTTTGTTGGCTTGTTGGTTTGTTGGCTTGTTGGTTTGTTGGTTTATTTGTTTGTTGGTTTGTTGGCTTGTTGGTTTGTTGGTTTGTTGGCTTGTTGGTTTGTTGGTTTGTTGGTTTGTTGGCTTGTTGGTTTGTTGGCTTGTTGGTTTGTTGGTTTGTTGGTTTGTTGGCTTGTTGGTTTGTTGGTTTGTTGGTTAGTTCGTTTGTTGGTTTGTTAGTTTGTTGGTTTGTTGGCTTGTTGGCTTGTTGGTTTGTTGGTTTTTTGGTTTGTTGGTTTGTTGTTTTGTTGGTTTGTTGGTTTGTTGGCTTGTTGGCTTGTTGGTTTGTTGGCTTGTTGGCTTGTTGGTTACTAAGTTTGTTGGTTTGTTGGCATGTTGGTTTGTTGGTTTGTTGGTTTGTTGGTTTGTTGGTTTGTTGGCTTGTTGGCTTGTTGGCTTGTTGGTTTGTTGGTTTGTTGGCTTGTTGGTTTGTTGGTTTGTTGGCTTGTTGGTTTGTTAGTTTGTTGGTTTGTTGGTTTGTTGGTTTGTTGGTTTGTTGGCTTGTTGGCTTGTTGGTTTGTTGGTTTGTTGGCTTGTTGGCTTGTTGGTTTGTTGGTTTGTTGGTTTTTTTGGTTTGTTGGTTTGTTGGTTTGTTAGTTTGTTGGTTTGTTAGCTTCTTGGTTTGTTGGTTTGTTGGCTTGTTGGTTTGTTGGTTTGTTGTTTTGTTGGTTTATTTGTTTGTTGGTTTGTTGGCTTGTTGGTTTGTTGGTTTGTTGGTTTGTTGACTTGTTGGTTTGTTGGTTTGTTGGCTTGTTGGCTTGTTGGTTTGTTGGTTTGTTGGCTTGTTGGCTTGTTGGTTTGTTGGTTTGTTGGTTTCTTGGTTTGTTGGTTTGTTGGTTTGTTGGTTTGTTGGTTTGTTGGTTTGTTGGTTTATTTGTTTGTTGGTTTGTTGGCTTGTTGGTTTGTTGGTTTGTTGGCTTGTTGGCTTGTTGGTTTGTTGGTTTGTTAGTTTTTTGGTTTGTTGGTTTGTTGGTTTGTTGGTTTGTTGGTTTGTTGGTTTGTTGGTTTGTTGGTTTGTTGGTTTGTTGGTTTTTTGGTTTGTTGGTTTATTTGTTTGTTGGTTTGTTGGTTTGTTGGCTTGTTGGTTTGTTGGTTTGTTGGTTTGTTGGTTTGTTGGCTTGTTGGTTTGTTGGTTTATTGGTTTGTCGGTTTGTTGGTTTGTTGTATTGTTGGTTTGTTGGTTTGTTGGTTTGTTGGTTTGTTGGTTTGTTGGTTTGTTGGTTTTTTGGTTTGTTGGTTTATTTGTTTGTTGGTTTGTTGGTTTGTTGGCTTGTTGGTTTGTTGGTTTGTTGGTTTGTTGGTTTGTTGGCTTGTTGGTTTGTTGGTTTATTGGTTTGTCGGTTTGTTGGTTTGTTGGTTTGGTTGTTTGTTGGTTTGTTGGTTTGTTGGTTTGTTGGTTTGTTGGTTTGTTGGTTTGTTGGTTTGTTGGTTTGTTGGTTTGTTGGTTTGTTGGTTTGTTGGTTTGGTGGTTTGTTGACATGTTGGTTTGTTGGTTTGTTGGTTTGTTGGTTTGTTGGTTTGTTGGTTTGTTGGTTTGTTGGTTTTTTGGTTTGTTGGTTTGTTGGTTTCTTGGTTTATTTGTTTGTTGGTTTGTTGGTTTGTTGGTTTTTTTGGTTTATTTGTTTGTTGGTTTGTTGGTTTGTAGGTTTGTTGGTTTGTTGGTTAGTTGGTTTGTTGGTTTGTTCGTTTGTTGGTTTGTTGGTTAATTGGTTTGTTGGTTTGTTGGTTTGTTGGTTTGTTGGTTTTTTGGTTTATTTGTTTGTTGGTTTGTTGGTTTGTTACTTTCTTGGTTTCTTGGTTTGTTGGTTTGTTGGTTTTTTGGTTTGTTGGTTTGTTGGTTTGTTGGTTTCTTGGTTTGTTGGTTTGTTGATTTGTTGATTTGTTGGTTTGTTGGCATGTTGGTTTGTTGGTTTGTTGGTTTGTTGGCTTATTGGCTTGGTGGTTTGGTGATTTGTTGGTTTGTTGGCTTGTTGGTTTGTTGGTTTGTTGGTTTCTTGGTTTGTTGGCTTGTTGGTTTGTTAGTTTGTTGGTTTGTTGGTTTGTTGGTTTGTTGGTTTGTTGGTTTATTTGTTTGTTGGTTTGTTGGCTTGTTGGTTTGTTGGTTTGTTGGTTTGTTGGCTTGTTGGTTTGTTGGTTTGTTGGCTTGTTGGCTTGTGGGTTTGTTGGTTTTTTGGCTTGTCGGCTTGTTGGTTTGTTGGTTTGTTGGTTTGTTGGCTTGTTGGTTTGTTGGTTTATTGGTTTGTCGGTTTGTTGGTTTGTTGGTTTGGTGGTTTGTTGGTTTGTTGGTTTGTTGGCTTGTTGGTTTGTTGGTTTGTTGGTTTGTTGGTTTGTTGGTTTGTTGGTTTGTTGGTTTGTTGGTTTGTTGGTTTGGTGGTTTGTTCACTTGTTGGTTTGTTGGTTTGTTGGTTTGTTGGTTTGTTGGTTTGTTGGTTTGTTGGCTTGTTGGTTTGTTGGTTTTTTGGTTTGCTGGTTTGTTGGTATGTTGGTTTGTTGGTTTGTTGGTTTGTTGGTTTTTTGGTTTGTTGGTTTGTTGGTTTCTTGGTTTATTTGTTTGTTGGTTTGTTGGTTTGTTGGTTTGTTGGTTTATTTGTTTGTTGGTTTGTTGGTTTGTAGGTTTGTTGGTTTGTTGGTTTGTAGTTTGTTGGTTTGTTCGTTTGTTGGTTTGTTGGTTAATTGGTTTGTTGGTTTTTTGGTTTTTTGGTTTATTTGTTTATTTGTTTGTTGGTTTGTTGGTTTGTTGCTTTGTTGGTTTGTTGGTTTGTTGGTTTGTTGGTTTGTTGGTTTGTTGGTTTGTTGGCTTGTTGGTTTGTTGGTTTGTTGGTTTGTTGGTTTGTTGGTTTGTTGGTTTGGTGGTTTGTTGACTTGTTGGTTTGTTGGTTTGTTGGTTTGTTGGTTTGTTGGCTTGTTGGTTTGTTGGTTTTTTGGTTTGCTGGTTTGTTGGTATGTTGGTTTGTTGGTTTGTTGGTTTTTTGGTTTGTTGGTTTGTTGGTTTCTTGGTTTATTTGTTTGTTGGTTTGTTGGTTTGTTGGTTTATTTGTTTGTTGGTTTGTTGGTTTGTAGGTTTGTTGGTTTGTTGGTTTGTTGGTTTGTTGGTTTGTTCGTTTGTTGGTTTGTTGGTTAATTGGTTTGTTTGTTTGTTGGTTTGTTGGGTTGTTGGTTTTTTGGTTTTTTGGTTTATTTGTTTGTTGGTTTGTTGGTTTGTTGCTTTGTTGGTTTGTTGGTTTGTTGGTTTGTTGGTTTGTTGGTTTTTTGGTTTGTTGGTTTGTTGGTTTGTTGGTTTCTTGGTTTGTTGCTTTCTTGATTTGTTGATTTGTTGGTTTGTTGGCATGTTGGTTTGTTGGTTTGTTGGTTTGTTGGCTTGTCTGTTTGTTGGTTTGTTGGCTTGTTGGCTTGTTGGTTTGCTGGTTTGTTGGTTTGTTGGTTTGTTGGCTTGTTGGTTTCTTGGTTTGTTGGCTTGTTGGTTTGATGGTTTGTTGGTTTGTTGGCTTGTTGGCTTGTTGGTTTGTTGGTTTGTTGGCTTGTTGGTTTGTTGGTTTGTTGGCTTGTTGGCTTGTTGCTTTGTTGGTTTGTTGGTTTGTTGGCTTGTTGGCTTGTTGGTTTGTTAGCTTTTTGGCTTTTTGGTAAATTGGTTTGTTGGTTTGTTGGTTTGTTGGCTTATTGGTTACTTAGTTTGTTGGTTTGTTGGTTTGTTGGTTTGTTGGCTTGTTTGCTTGTTGGTTTGTTGGTTATTTCGTTTGTTGGTTTGTTAGTTTGTTGGTTTGTTGGCTTGTTGGCTTGTTGGTTTGTTTGTTTGTTGGTTTGTTGGCTTGTTGGTTTGTTGGTTTGTTGTCTTGTTGGCTTGTTGGTTTGTTGGTTTGTTGGCTTGTTGGCTTGTTGTTTTGTTGGTTTGTTGGCTTGTTGGTTACTTAGTTTGTTGGTTTGTTGGCATGTTGGTTTGTTGGTTTGTTGGTTTGTTGGCTTATTGGTTTGTTGTCTTATTGGCTTGGTGGTTTGTTGGTTTGTTGGTTTGTTGGTTTGTTGGCTTGTTGGTTTGTTGGTTTGTTGTCTTGTTGGTTTGTTAGTTTGTTGGTTTGTTGGTTTGTTGGTTTGTTGGTTTGTTGGTTTATTTGTTTGTTGGTTTGTTGGCTTGTTGGTTTGTTGGTTTGTTGGTTTGTTGGCTTGTTGGTTTGTTGGTTTGTTGGCTTGTTGGCTTGTGGGTTTTTGTTGGTTTTTTGGCTTGTTTGCTTGTTGGTTTGTTGGTTTGTTGGTTTGTTGGTTTGTTGGCTTGTTGGTTTGTTGGTTTGTTGGCTTGTTGATTTGTTGGTTTGTTGGTTTGTTGGCTTGTTAGCTTGTTGGTTTGTTGGTTTGTTGGCTTGTTGGTTTGTTGGTTTGTTGGTTTGTTGGCTTGTTGGCTTGTTGCTTTGTTGGTTTGTTGGTTTGTTGGTTTTTTGGTTTGTTGGTTTGTTGGTTTGTTGGTTTCCTGGTTTGTTGGTTTCTTGATTTGTTGATTTGTTGGTTTGTTGGCATGTTGGTTTGTTGGTTTGTTGGTTTGTTGGCTTGTTGGTTTGTTGGTTTGTTGGCTTGTTGGCTTGTTGGTTTGCTGGTTTGTTGGTTTGTTGGTTTGTTGGCTTGTTGGTTTCTTGGTTTGTTGGCTTGTTGGTTTGTTGGTTTGTTGGTTTGTTGGTTTGTTGGCTTGTTGGTTTGTTGGTTTGTTGGCTTGTTGGTTTGTTGGTTTGTTGGCTTGTTGGCTTGTTGGCTTGTTGCTTTCTTGGTTTGTTGGTTTGTTGGCTTGTTGGCTTGTTGGTTTGTTAGCTTGTTGGCTTTTTGGTAAATTGGTTTGTTGGTTTGTTGGCTTATTGGTTACTTAGTTTGTTGGTTTGTTGGTTTGTTGGTTTGTTGGCTTGTTTGCTTGTTGGTTTGTTGGCTTGTTGGTTTGTTGGTTTGTTGGTTTGTTGGCTTGTTGGTTTGTTGGTTTGTTGGCTTGTTGGCTTGTGGGTTTGTTGGTTTTTTGGCTTGTTGGCTTGTTGGTTTGTTGGTTTGTTGGTTTGTTGGTTTGTTGGCTTGTTGGTTTGTTGGTTTGTTGGCTTGTTGGTTTGTTGGTTTGTTGGTTTGTTGGCTTGTTAGCTTGTTGGTTTGTTGGTTTGTTGGCTTGTTGGTTTGTTGGTTTGTTGGCTTGTTGGCTTGTTGCTTTGTTGGTTTGTTGGTTTGTTGGCTTGTTGGCTTGTTGGTTTTTTGGTTTTTTGGTTTATTTGTTTGTTGGTTTGTTGGTTTGTTGGTTTGTTGGTTTGTTGGTTTGTTGGTTTTTTGGTTTGTTGGTTTGTTGGTTTGTTGGTTTCTTGGTTTGTTGGTTTCTTGATTTGTTGATTTGTTGGTTTGTTGGCATGTTGGTTTGTTGGTTTGTTGGTTTGTTGGCTTGTTGGTTTGTTGGTTTGTTGGCTTGTTGGCTTGTTGGTTTGCTGGTTTGCTGGTTTGTTGGTTGGTTGGCTTGTTGGTTTCTTGGTTTGTTGGCTTGTTGGTTTGTTGGTTTGTTGGTTTGTTGGCTTGTTGGCTTGTTGGTTTGTTGGTTTGTTGGCTTGTTGGTTTGTTGGTTTGTTGGCTTGTCGGCTTGTTGCTTTGTTGGTTTGTTGGTTTGTTGGCTTGTTGGCTTGTTGGTTTGTTAGCTTGTTGGCTTTTTGGTAAATTGGTTTGTTGGTTTGTTGGTTTGTTGGCTTATTGGTTACTTAGTTTGTTGGTTTGTTGGTTTGTTGGCTTGTTTGCTTGTTGGTTTGTTGGTTATTTCGTTTGTTGGTTTGTTAGTTTGTTGGTTTGTTGGCTTGTTGGCTTGTTGGTTTGTTTGTTTGTTGGTTTGTTGGCTTGTTGGTTTGTTGGTTTGTTGTCTTGTTGGCTTGTTGGTTTGTTGGTTTGTTGGCTTGTTGGCTTGTTGGTTTGTTGGTTTGTTGGCTTGTTGGTTACTTAGTTTGTTGGTTTGTTGGCATGTTGGTTTGTTGGTTTGTTGGTTTGTTGGCTTATTGGTTTGTTGGCTTATTGGCTTGGTGGTTTGTTGGTTTGTTGGTTTGTTGGCTTGTTGGTTTGTTGGTTTGTTGTCTTGTTGGTTTGTTAGTTTGTTGGTTTGTTGGTTTGTTGGTTTGTTGGTTTGTTGGTTTATTTGTTTGTTGGTTTGTTGGCTTGTTGGTTTGTTGGTTTGTTGGTTTGTTGGCTTGTTGGTTTGTTGGTTTGTTGGTTTGTTGGTTTTTTGGTTTGTTGGTTTGTTGGTTTGTTGGTTTCTTGGTTTGTTGGTTTCTTGATTTGTTGATTTGTTGGTTTGTTGGCATGTTGGTTTGTTGGTTTGTTGGTTTGTTGGCTTGTTGGTTTGTTGGTTTGTTGGCTTGTTGGCTTGTTGGTTTGCTGGTTTGTTGGTTTGTTGGTTTGTTGGCTTGTTGGTTTCTTGGTTTGTTGGCTTGTTGGTTTGTTGGTTTGTTGGTTTGTTGGTTTGTTGGTTGTTGGTTTGTTGGTTTGTTGGCTTGTTGGTTTGTTGGTTTGTTGGCTTGTTGGCTTGTTGGCTTGTTGCTTTGTTGGTTTGTTGGTTTGTTGGCTTGTTGGCTTGTTGGTTTGTTAGCTTGTTGGCTTTTTGGTAAATTGGTTTGTTGGTTTGTTGGCTTATTGGTTACTTAGTTTGTTGGTTTGTTGGTTTGTTGGTTTGTTGGCTTGTTTGCTTGTTGGTTTGTTGGCTTGTTGGTTTGTTGGTTTGTTGGTTTGTTGGCTTGTTGGTTTGTTGGTTTGTTGGCTTGTTGGCTTGTGGGTTTGTTGGTTTTTTGGCTTGTTGGCTTGTTGGTTTGTTGGTTTGTTGGTTTGTTGGTTTGTTGGCTTGTTGGTTTGTTGGTTTGTTGGCTTGTTGGTTTGTTGGTTTGTTGGTTTGTTGGCTTGTTAGCTTGTTGGTTTGTTGGTTTGTTGGCTTGTTGGTTTGTTGGTTTGTTGGCTTGTTGGCTTGTTGCTTTGTTGGTTTGTTGGTTTGTTGGCTTGTTGGCTTGTTGGTTTTTTGGTTTTTTGGTTTATTTGTTTGTTGGTTTGTTGGTTTGTTGCTTTGTTGGTTTGTTGGTTTGTTGGTTTGTTGGTTTTTTGGTTTGTTGGTTTGTTGGTTTGTTGGTTTCTTGGTTTGTTGGTTTCTTGATTTGTTGATTTGTTGGTTTGTTGGCATGTTGGTTTGTTGGTTTGTTGGTTTGTTGGCTTGTTGGTTTGTTGGTTTGTTGGCTTGTTGGCTTGTTGGTTTGCTGGTTTGCTGGTTTGTTGGTTGGTTGGCTTGTTGGTTTCTTGGTTTGTTGGCTTGTTGGTTTGTTGGTTTGTTGGTTTGTTGGCTTGTTGGCTTGTTGGTTTGTTGGTTTGTTGGCTTGTTGGTTTGTTGGTTTGTTGGCTTGTCGGCTTGTTGCTTTGTTGGTTTGTTGGTTTGTTGGCTTGTTGGCTTGTTGGTTTGTTAGCTTGTTGGCTTTTTGGTAAATTGGTTTGTTGGTTTGTTGGTTTGTTGGCTTATTGGTTACTTAGTTTGTTGGTTTGTTGGTTTGTTGGTTTGTTGGCTTGTTTGCTTGTTGGTTTGTTGGTTATTTCGTTTGTTGGTTTGTTAGTTTGTTGGTTTGTTGGCTTGTTGGCTTGTTGCTTTGTTTGTTTGTTGGTTTGTTGGCTTGTTGGTTTGTTGGTTTGTTGTCTTGTTGGCTTGTTGGTTTGTTGGTTTGTTGGCTTGTTGGCTTGTTGGTTTGTTGGTTTGTTGGCTTGTTGGTTACTTAGTTTGTTGGTTTGTTGGCATGTTGGTTTGTTGGTTTGTTGGTTTGTTGGCTTATTGGTTTGTTGGCTTATTGGCTTGGTGGTTTGTTGGTTTGTTGGTTTGTTGGCTTGTTGGTTTGTTGGTTTGTTGTCTTGTTGGTTTGTTAGTTTGTTGGTTTGTTGGTTTGTTGGTTTGTTGGTTTGTTGGTTTATTTGTTTGTTGGTTTCTTGGCTTGTTGGTTTGTTGGTTTGTTGGTTTGTTGGCTTGTTGGTTTGTTGGTTTGTTGGCTTGTTGGCTTGTGGGTTTGTTGGTTTTTTGGCTTGTTGGTTTGTTGGTTTTTTGGTTTGTTGGTTTGTTGGCTTGTTGGTTTGTTGGTTTGTTGGCTTGTTGGTTTGTTGGTTTGTTGGTTTGTTGGCTTGTTAGCTTGTTGGTTTGTTGGTTTGTTGGCTTGTTGGTTTGTTGGTTTGTTGGCTTGTTGGCTTGTTGCTTTCTTGGTTTGTTGGTTTGTTGGTTTTTTGGTTTGTTGGTTTGTTGGTTTGTTGGTTTCTTGGTTTGTTGGTTTCTTGATTTGTTGATTTGTTGGTTTGTTGGCATGTTGGTTTGTTGGTTTGTTGGTTTGTTGGCTTGTTGGTTTGTTGGTTTGTTGGCTTGTTGGCTTGTTGGTTTGCTGGTTTGTTGGTTTGTTGGTTTGTTGGCTTGTTGGTTTCTTGGTTTGTTGGCTTATTGGTTTGTTGGTTTGTTGGTTTGTTGGCTTGTTGGCTTGTTGGTTTGTTGGTTTGTTGGCTTGTTGGTTTGTTGGTTTGTTGGCTTGTTGGCTTGTTGCTTTGTTGGTTTGTTGGTTTCTTGGCTTGTTGGCTTGTTGGTTTGTTAGCTTGTTGGCTTTTTGGTAAATTGGTTTGTTGGTTTGTTGGTTTGTTGGCTTATTGGTTACTTAGTTTGTTGGTTTGTTGGTTTGTTGGTTTGTTGGCTTGTTTGCTTCTTGGTTTGTTGGTTATTTCGTTTGTTGGGTTGTTAGTTTGTTGGTTTGTTGGCTTGTTGGCTTGTTGGTTTGTTTGTTTGTTGGTTTGTTGGCTTGTTGGTTTGTTGGTTTGTTGTCTTGTTGGCTTGTTGGTTTGTTGGTTTGTTGGCTTGTTGGCTTGTTGGTTTGTTGGGTTGTTGGTTACTTAGTTTGTTGGTTTGTTGGCATGTTGGTTTGTTGGTTTGTTGGTTTGTTGGCTTATTAGTTTGTTGGTTTGTTGGTTTGTTGGCTTGTTGGTTTGTTGGTTTGTTGTCTTGTTGGTTTGTTAGTTTGTTGGTTTGTTGGTTTGTTGGTTTGTTGGTTTGTTGGTTTATTTGTTTGTTGGTTTGTTGGCTTGTTGGTTTGTTGGTTTGTTGCTTTGTTGGCTTGTTGGTTTGTTGGTTTGTTGGTTTGTTGGCTTGTTGGCTTGTGGGTTTGTTGGTTTTTTGGCTTGTTGGCTTATTGGTTACTTAGTTTGTTGGTTTGTTGGTTTGTTGGTTTGTTGGCTTGTTTGCTTCTTGGTTTGTTGGTTATTTCGTTTGTTGGTTTGTTAGTTTGTTGGTTTGTTGGCTTGTTGGCTTGTTGGTTTGTTTGTTTGTTGGTTTGTTGGTTTGTTGGCTTGTTGGTTTGTTGGTTTGTTGTCTTGTTGGCTTGTTGGTTTGTTGGTTTGTTGGCTTGTTGGCTTGTTGGTTTGTTGGGTTGTTGGTTACTTAGTTTGTTGGTTTGTTGGCATGTTGGTTTGTTGGTTTGTTGGTTTGTTGGTTTGTTGGTTTGTTGGTTTATTTGTTTGTTGGTTTGTTGGCTTGTTGGTTTGTTGGTTTGTTGGTTTGTTGGCTTGTTGGTTTGTTGGTTTGTTGGCTTGTTGGCTTGTGGGTTTGTTGGTTTTTTGGCTTGTTGGCTTGTCGGTTTGTTGGTTTGTTGGTTTGTTGGTTTGTTGGTTTGTTGGTTTGTTGGTTTGTTGGTTTGTTGGCTTGTTGGTTTGTTGGTTTGTTGGTTTGTTGGCTTGTTAGCTTGTTGGTTTGTTGGTTTGTTGGCTTGTTGGTTTGTTGGTTTCTTGGTTTGTTGGTTTGTTGGTTTGTTGGTTTGTTGGCTTGTTGGTTTGTTGGCTTGTTGGTTTGTTGGTTTGTTGGTTTGTTGGCTTGTTGGTTTGTTGGTTTGTTGGCTTGTTGGCTTGTGGGTTTGTTGGTTTTTTGGCTTGTTGGCTTGTTGGTTTGGTGGTTTGTTGGTTTGTTGGTTTGTTGGCTTGTTGGTTTGTTGGTTTGTTGGCTTGTTGGTTTGTTGGTTTGTTGGTTTGTTGGCTTGTTAGCTTGTTGGTTTGTTGGTTTGTTGGCTTGTTGGTTTGTTGGTTTGTTGGCTTGTTGGCTTGTTGCTTTCTTGGTTTGTTGGTTTGTTGGTTTTTTGGTTTGTTGGTTTGTTGGTTTGTTGGCTTGTTGGCTTGTTGGTTTGCTGGTTTGTTGGTTTGTTGGTTTGTTGGCTTGTTGGTTTCTTGATTTGTTGATTTGTTGGTTTGTTGGCATGTCGGTTTGTTGGTTTGTTGGTTTGTTGGCTTGTTGGTTTGTTGGCTTGTTGGTTTGTTGGTTTGTTGGTTTGTTGGCTTGTTGGTTTGTTGGTTTGTTGGCTTGTTGGCTTGTGGGTTTGTTGGTTTTTTGGCTTGTTGGCTTGTTGGTTTGTTGGTTTGTTGGTTTGTTGGTTTGTTGGCTTATTGGTTTGTTGGTTTGTTGGCTTGTTGGTTTGTTGGTTTGTTGGTTTGTTGGTTTTTTGGTTTTTTGGTTTATTTGTTTGTTGGTTTGTTGGTTTGTTGCTTTGTTGGTTTGTTGGTTTGTTGGTTTGTTGGTTTTTTGGTTTGTTGGTTTGTTGGTTTGTTGGTTTCTTGGTTTGTTGGTTTCTTGATTTGTTGATTTGTTGGTTTGTTGGCATGTTGGTTTGTTGGTTTGTTGGTTTGTTGGCTTGTTGGTTTGTTGGTTTGTTGGCTTGTTGGCTTGTTGGTTTGCTGGTTTGCTGGTTTGTTGGTTGGTTGGCTTGTTGGTTTCTTGGTTTGTTGGCTTGTTGGTTTGTTGGTTTGTTGGTTTGTTGGCTTGTGGCTTGTTGGTTTGTTGGTTTGTTGGCTTGTTGGTTTGTTGGTTTGTTGGCTTGTCGGCTTGTTGCTTTGTTGGTTTGTTGGTTTGTTGGCTTGTTGGCTTGTTGGTTTGTTAGCTTGTTGGCTTTTTGGTAAATTGGTTTGTTGGTTTGTTGGTTTGTTGGCTTATTGGTTACTTAGTTTGTTGGTTTGTTGGTTTGTTGGCTTGTTTGCTTGTTGGTTTGTTGGTTATTTCGTTTGTTGGTTTGTTAGTTTGTTGGTTTGTTGGCTTGTTGGCTTGTTGGTTTGTTTGTTTGTTGGTTTGTTGGCTTGTTGGTTTGTTGGTTTGTTGTCTTGTTGGCTTGTTGGTTTGTTGGTTTGTTGGCTTGTTGGCTTGTTGGTTTGTTGGTTTGTTGGCTTGTTGGTTACTTAGTTTGTTGGTTTGTTGGCATGTTGGTTTGTTGGTTTGTTGGTTTGTTGGCTTATTGGTTTGTTGGCTTATTGGCTTGGTGGTTTGTTGGTTTGTTGGTTTGTTGGCTTGTTGGTTTGTTGGTTTGTTGTCTTGTTGGTTTGTTAGTTTGTTGGTTTGTTGGTTTGTTGGTTTGTTGGTTTGTTGGTTTATTTGTTTGTTGGTTTGTTGGCTTGTTGGTTTGTTGGTTTGTTGGTTTGTTGGCTTGTTGGTTTGTTGGTTTGTTGGCTTGTTGGCTTGTGGGTTTGTTGGTTTTTTGGCTTGTTGGTTTGTTGGTTTTTTGGTTTGTTGGTTTGTTGGCTTGTTGGTTTGTTGGTTTGTTGGCTTGTTGGTTTGTTGGTTTGTTGGTTTGTTGGCTTGTTAGCTTGTTGGTTTGTTGGTTTGTTGGCTTGTTGGTTTGTTGGTTTGTTGGCTTGTTGGCTTGTTGCTTTCTTGGTTTGTTGGTTTGTTGGTTTTTTGGTTTGTTGGTTTGTTGGTTTGTTGGTTTCTTGGTTTGTTGGTTTCTTGATTTGTTGATTTGTTGGTTTGTTGGCATGTTGGTTTGTTGGTTTGTTGGTTTGTTGGCTTGTTGGTTTGTTGGTTTGTTGGCTTGTTGGCTTGTTGGTTTGCTGGTTTGTTGGTTTGTTGGTTTGTTGGCTTGTTGGTTTCTTGGTTTGTTGGCTTATTGGTTTGTTGGTTTGTTGGTTTGTTGGCTTGTTGGCTTGTTGGCTTGTTGGTTTGTTGGTTTGTTGGCTTGTTGGTTTGTTGGTTTGTTGGCTTGTTGGCTTGTTGCTTTGTTGGTTTGTTGGTTTCTTGGCTTGTTGGCTTGTTGGTTTGTTAGCTTGTTGGCTTTTTGGTAAATTGGTTTGTTGGTTTGTTGGTTTGTTGGCTTATTGGTTACTTAGTTTGTTGGTTTGTTGGTGTGTTGGTTTGTTGGCTTGTTTGCTTCTTGGTTTGTTGGTTATTTCGTTTGTTGGGTTGTTAGTTTGTTGGTTTGTTGGCTTGTTGGCTTGTTGGTTTGTTTGTTTGTTGGTTTGTTGGCTTGTTGGTTTGTTGGTTTGTTGTCTTGTTGGCTTGTTGGTTTGTTGGTTTGTTGGCTTGTTGGCTTGTTGGTTTGTTGGGTTGTTGGTTACTTAGTTTGTTGGTTTGTTGGCATGTTGGTTTGTCGGTTTGTTGGTTTGTTGGCTTATTGGTTTGTTGGTTTGTTGGTTTGTTGGCTTGTTGGTTTGTTGGTTTGTTGTCGTGTTGGTTTGTTAGTTTGTTGGTTTGTTGGTTCGTTGGTTTGTTGGTTTGTTGGTTTATTTGTTTGTTGGTTTGTTGGCTTGTTGGTTTGTTGGGTTGTTGCTTTGTTGGCTTGTTGGTTTGTTGGTTTGTTGGCTTGTTGGCTTGTGGGTTTGTTGGTTTTTTGGCTTGTTGGCTTATTGGTTACTTAGTTTGTTGGTTTGTTGGTTTGTTGGTTTGTTGGCTTGTTTGCTTCTTGGTTTGTTGGTTATTTCGTTTGTTGGTTTGTTAGTTTGTTGGTTTGTTGGCTTGTTGGCTTGTTGGTTTGTTTATTTGTTGGTTTGTTGGTTTGTTGGCTTGTTGGTTTGTTGGTTTGTTGTCTTGTTGGCTTGTTGGTTTGTTGGTTTGTTGGCTTGTTGGCTTGTTGGTTTGTTGGGTTGTTGGTTACTTAGTTTGTTGGTTTGTTGGCATGTTGGTTTGTTGGTTTGTTGGTTTGTTGGTTTGTTGGTTTGTTGGTTTATTTGTTTGTTGGTTTGTTGGCTTGTTGGTTTGTTGGCTTGTTGGTTTGTTGGTTTGTTGGTTTGTTGGCTTGTTGGTTTGTTGGTTTGTTGGCTTGTTGGCTTGTGGGTTTGTTGGTTTTTTGGCTTGTTGGCTTGTTGGTTTGTTGGTTTGTTGGTTTGTTGGTTTGTTGGTTTGTTGGCTTGTTGGTTTGTTGGTTTGTTGGCTTGTTGGTTTGTTGGTTTGTTGGTTTGTTGGCTTGTTAGCTTGTTGGTTTGTTGGTTTGTTGGCTTGTTGGTTTGTTGGTTTCTTGGTTTGTTGGTTTGTTGGTTTGTTGGTTTGTTGGCTTGTTGGTTTGTTGGCTTGTTGGTTTGTTGGTTTGTTGGTTTGTTGGCTTGTTGGTTTGTTGGTTTGTTGGCTTGTTGGCTTGTGGGTTTGTTGGTTTTTTGGCTTGTTGGCTTGTTGGTTTGTTGGTTTGTTGGTTTGTTGGTTTGTTGGCTTGTTGGTTTGTTGGTTTGTTGGCTTGTTGGTTTGTTGGTTTGTTGGTTTGTTGGCTTGTTAGCTTGTTGGTTTGTTGGTTTGTTGGCTTGTTGGTTTGTTGGTTTGTTGGCTTGTTGGCTTGTTGCTTTCTTGGTTTGTTGGTTTGTTGGTTTTTTGGTTTGTTGGTTTGTTGGTTTGTTGGTTTCTTGGTTTGTTGGTTTCTTGATTTGTTGATTTGTTGGTTTGTTGGCATGTTGGTTTGTTGGTTTGTTGGTTTGTTGGCTTGTTGGTTTGTTGGTTTGTTGGCTTGTTGGCTTGTTGGTTTGCTGGTTTGTTGGTTTGTTGGTTTGTTGGCTTGTTGGTTTCTTGGTTTGTTGGCTTATTGGTTTGTTGGTTTGTTGGTTTGTTGGCTTGTTGGCTTGTTGGTTTGTTGGTTTGTTGGCTTGTTGGTTTGTTGGTTTGTTGGCTTGTTGGCTTGTTGCTTTGTTGGTTTGTTGGTTTGTCGGCTTGTTGGCTTGTTGGTTTGTTAGCTTGTTGGCTTTTTGGTAAATTGGTTTGTTGGTTTGTTGGTTTGTTGGCTTATTGGTTACTTAGTTTGTTGGTTTGTTGGTTTGTCGGTTTGTTGGCTTGTTTGCTTGTTGGTTTGTTGGTTATTTCGTTTGTTGGTTTGTTAGTTTGTTGGTTTGTTGACTTGTTGGCTTGTTGGTTTGTTTGTTTGTTGGTTTGTTGGCTTGTTGGTTTGTTGGTTTGTTGTCTTGTTGGCTTGTTGGTTTGTTGGTTTGTTGGCTTGTTGGTTTGTTGGTTTGTTGGTTTGTTGGCTTGTTGGTTACTTAGTTTGTTGGTTTGTTGGCATGTTGGTTTGTTGGTTTGTTGGTTTGTTGGCTTATTGGTTTGTTGGCTTATTGGCTTGGTGGTTTGTTGGTTTGTTGGTTTGTTGGCTTGTTGGTTTGTTGGTTTGTTGTCTTGTTGGTTTGTTAGTTTGTTGGTTTGTTGGTTTGTTGGTTTGTTGGTTTGTTGGTTTGTTGGTTTGTTGGTTTATTTGTTTGTTGGTTTGTTGGCTTGTTGGTTTGTTGGTTTGCTGGTTTGTTGGCTTGTTGGTTTGTTGGTTTGTTGGCTTGTTGGCTTGTGGGTTTGTTAATTTTTTGGCTTGTTGGCTTGTTGGTTTGTTGGTTTGTTGGTTTGTTGGCTTGTTGGTTTGTTGGTTTGTTGGCTTGTTGGTTTGTTGGTTTGTTGGTTTGTTGGCTTGTTAGCTTGTTGGTTTGTTGGTTTGTTGGCTTGTTGGTTTGTTGGTTTGTTGGTTTGTTGGTTTGTTGGTTTGTTGGTTTGTTGGCTTGTTGGCTTGTTGGTTTGTTGGTTTTTTGGCTTGTTGGCTTGTTGGTTTGTTGGTTTGTTGGTTTGTTGGTTTGTTGGCTTGTTGGCTTGTTAGTTTGTTGGTTTGTTGGCTTGTTGGTTTGTTGGTTTGTTGGTATGTTGGCTTGTTAGCTTGTTGGTTTGTTGGTTTGTTGGCTTGTTGGTTTGTTGGCTTGTTGGCTTGTTGCTTTGTTGGTTTGTTGGTTTGTTGGTTTGTTGGTTTGTTGGCTTTTTGGTTACTTGGTTTGTTGGTTTGTTGGTTTGTTGGTTTGTTGGTTTGTTGGTTTGTTGGTTTGTTAGCTTGTTGGTTTGTTGGTTTGTTGGCTTGTGGGTTACTTAGTTTATTGGTTTGTTGGTTTGTTGGTTTGTTGGCTTGTTGGCTTGTTGGTTTGTTGGTTAATTCGTTTGTTGGTTTGTTGGTTTGTTGGTTTTTTGTTTTGTTGGTTTGTTGGTTTCTTGGTTTATTTGTTTGTTGGTTTGTTGGTTTGTTGGTTTGTTGGTTTGTTGGTTTATTTGTTTGTTGGTTTGTTGGTTTGTAGGTTTGTTGGTTTGTTGGTTTGTTGGTTTGTTGGTTTGTTCGTTTGTTGGTTTGTTGGTTAATTGGTTTGTTTGTTTGTTGGTTGGTTGGTTTGTTGGTTTTTTGGTTTTTTGGTTTATTTGTTTGTTGGTTTGTTGGTTTGTTGCTTTGTTGGTTTGTTGGTTTGTTGGTTTGTTGGTTTTTTGGTTTGTTGGTTTGTTGGTTTGTTGGTTTGTTGGTTTCTTGGTTTGTTGGTTTGTTGATTTGTTGATTTGTTTGTTTGTTGGCATGTTGGTTTGTTGGTTTGTTGGTTTGTTGGCTTGTTGGTTTGTTGGTTTGTTGGCTTGTTGGCTTGTTGGTTTGCTGGTTTGTTGGTTTGTTGGTTTGTTGGCTTGTTGGTTTCTTGGTTTGTTGGCTTGTTGGTGTGTTGGTTTGTTGGTTTGTTGGCTTGTTGTCTTGTTGGTTTGTTGGTTTGTTGGCTTGTTGGCTTGTTGCTTTGTTGGTTTGTTGGTTTGTTGGCTTGTTGGCTTGTTGGTTTGTTAGCTTGTTGGCTTTTTGGTAAATTGGTTTGTTGGTTTGTTGGTTTGTTGGCTTATTGGTTACTTAGTTTGTTGGTTTGTTGGCTTGTTGGTTTGTTGGTTTGTTGGCTTGTTGGCTTGTTGCTTTCTTGGTTTGTTGGTTTGTTGGTTTTTTGGTTTGTTGGTTTGTTGGTTTGTTGGTTTCTTGGTTTGTTGGTTTCTTGATTTGTTGATTTGTTGGTTTGTTGGCATGTTGGTTTGTTGGTTTGTTGGTTTGTTGGCTTGTTGGTTTGTTGGTTTGTTGGCTTGTTGGCTTGTTGGTTTGCTGGTTTGTTGGTTTGTTGGTTTGTTGGCTTGTTGGTTTCTTGGTTTGTTGGCTTATTGGTTTGTTGGTTTGTTGGTTTGTTGGCTTGTTGGTTTGTTGGTTTGTTGGTTTGTTGGCTTGTTGGTTTGTTGGTTTGTTGGCTTGTTGGCTTGTTGCTTTGTTGGTTTGTTGGTTTGTCGGCTTGTTGGCTTGTTGGTTTGTTAGCTTGTTGGCTTTTTGGTAAATTGGTTTGTTGGTTTGTTGGTTTGTTGGCTTATTGGTTACTTAGTTTGTTGGTTTGTTGGTTTGTCGGTTTGTTGGCTTGTTTGCTTGTTGGTTTGTTGGTTATTTCGTTTGTTGGTTTGTTAGTTTGTTGGTTTGTTGACTTGTTGGCTTGTTGGTTTGTTTGTTTGTTGGTTTGTTGGCTTGTTGGTTTGTTGGTTTGTTGTCTTGTTGGCTTGTTGGTTTGTTGGTTTGTTGGCTTGTTGGTTTGTTGGTTTGTTGGTTTGTTGGCTTGTTGGTTACTTAGTTTGTTGGTTTGTTGGCATGTTGGTTTGTTGGTTTGTTGGTTTGTTGGCTTATTGGTTTGTTGGCTTATTGGCTTGGTGGTTTGTTGGTTTGTTGGTTTGTTGGCTTGTTGGTTTGTTGGTTTGTTGTCTTGTTGGTTTGTTAGTTTGTTGGTTTGTTGGTTTGTTGGTTTGTTGGTTTGTTGGTTTGTTGGTTTATTTGTTTGTTGGTTTGTTGGCTTGTTGGTTTGTTGGTTTGCTGGTTTGTTGGCTTGTTGGTTTGTTGGTTTGTTGGCTTGTTGGCTTGTGGGTTTGTTAATTTTTTGGCTTGTTGGCTTGTTGGTTTGTTGGTTTGTTGGTTTGTTGGCTTGTTGGTTTGTTGGTTTGTTGGCTTGTTGGTTTGTTGGTTTGTTGGTTTGTTGGCTTGTTAGCTTGTTGGTTTGTTGGTTTGTTGGCTTGTTGGTTTGTTGGTTTGTTGGTTTGTTGGTTTGTTGGTTTGTTGGTTTGTTGGCTTGTTGGCTTGTTGGTTTGTTGGTTTTTTGGCTTGTTGGCTTGTTGGTTTGTTGGTTTGTTGGTTTGTTGGTTTGTTGGCTTGTTGGCTTGTTAGTTTGTTGGTTTGTTGGCTTGTTGGTTTGTTGGTTTGTTGGTATGTTGGCTTGTTAGCTTGTTGGTTTGTTGGTTTGTTGGCTTGTTGGTTTGTTGGCTTGTTGGCTTGTTGCTTTGTTGGTTTGTTGGTTTGTTGGTTTGTTGGTTTGTTGGCTTTTTGGTTACTTGGTTTGTTGGTTTGTTGGTTTGTTGGTTTGTTGGTTTGTTGGTTTGTTGGTTTGTTAGCTTGTTGGTTTGTTGGTTTGTTGGCTTGTGGGTTACTTAGTTTATTGGTTTGTTGGTTTGTTGGTTTGTTGGCTTGTTGGCTTGTTGGTTTGTTGGTTAATTCGTTTGTTGGTTTGTTGGTTTGTTGGTTTTTTGTTTTGTTGGTTTGTTGGTTTCTTGGTTTATTTGTTTGTTGGTTTGTTGGTTTGTTGGTTTGTTGGTTTGTTGGTTTATTTGTTTGTTGGTTTGTTGGTTTGTTGGTTTGTTGGTTTGTTCGTTTGTTGGTTTGTTGGTTAATTGGTTTGTTTGTTTGTTGGTTGGTTGGTTTGTTGGTTTTTTGGTTTTTTGGTTTATTTGTTTGTTGGTTTGTTGGTTTGTTGCTTTGTTGGTTTGTTGGTTTGTTGGTTTGTTGGTTTTTTGGTTTGTTGGTTTGTTGGTTTGTTGGTTTGTTGGTTTCTTGGTTTGTTGGTTTGTTGATTTGTTGATTTGTTTGTTTGTTGGCATGTTGGTTTGTTGGTTTGTTGGTTTGTTGGCTTGTTGGTTTGTTGGTTTGTTGGCTTGTTGGCTTGTTGGTTTGCTGGTTTGTTGGTTTGTTGGTTTGTTGGCTTGTTGGTTTCTTGGTTTGTTGGCTTGTTGGTGTGTTGGTTTGTTGGTTTGTTGGCTTGTTGTCTTGTTGGTTTGTTGGTTTGTTGGCTTGTTGGCTTGTTGCTTTGTTGGTTTGTTGGTTTGTTGGCTTGTTGGCTTGTTGGTTTGTTAGCTTGTTGGCTTTTTGGTAAATTGGTTTGCTGGTTTGTTGGTTTGTTGGCTTATTGGTTACTTAGTTTGTTGGTTTGTTGGTTTGTTGGTTTGTTGGTTTGTTGGCTTGTTGGCTTGTTGGTTTGTTGGTTAGTTCGTTTGTTGGTTTGTTAGTTTGTTGGTTTGTTGGCTTGTTGGCTTGTTGGTTTGTTGGTTTGTTTGTTTGTTGGTTTGTTGGCTTGTTGGTTTGTTGGTTTGTTGTCTTGTTGGTTTGTTGGTTTGTTGGTTTGTTGGCTTGTTGGCTTGTTGGTTTGTTGGTTTGTTGGTTTGTTGGTTTGTTGGTTTGTTGGTTTATTGGTTTGTTGGCTTGTTGGCTTGTTGGTTTGTTGGTTTGTTGGTTTGTTGGTTTGTTGGTTTGTTGGCTTGTTGGCTTGTTGGTTTGTTGGTTATTTCGTTTGTTGGTTTGTTAGTTTGTTGGTTTGTTGGCTTGTTGGCTTGTTGGTTTGTTTGTTTGTTGGTTTGTTGGCTTGTTGGTTTGTTGGTTTGTTGTCTTGTTGGCTTGTTGGTTTGTTGGTTTGTTGGCTTGTTGGCTTGTTGGTTTGTTGGTTTGTTGGTTTGTTGGTTTGTTGGTTTGTTGGTTTGTTGGTTTGTTGGCTTGTTGGTTTGTTGGTTTGTTGGTTTGTTGGTTTGTTGGTTTGTTGGTTTGTTGGCTTGTTGGGTTGTTGGTTTGTTGGTTTTTTGGCTTGTTGGCTTGTTGGTTTGTTGGTTTGTTGGTTTGTTGGTTTGTTGGCTTGTTTGCTTGTTAGTTTGTTGGTTTGTTGGCTTGTTGGTTTGTTGGTTTGTTGGTTTGTTGGCTTGTTAACTTGTTGGTTTGTTGGTTTGTTGGCTTGTTGGTTTGTTGGCTTGTTGGCTTGTTGCTTTGTTGGTTTGTTGGTTTGTTGGTTTGTTGGTTTGTTGGCTTTTTGGTTACTTGGTTTGTTGGTTTGTTGGTTTGTTGGTTTGTTGGTTTGTTGGTTTGTTAGCTTGTTGGTTTGTTGGTTTGTTGGCTTGTGGGTTACTTAGTTTATTGGTTTGTTGGTTTGTTGGTTTGTTGGCTTGTTGGCTTGTTGGTTTGTTGGTTAATTCGTTTGTTGGTTTGTTGGTTTGTTGGTTTTTTGTTTTGTTGGTTTGTTGGTTTCTTGGTTTATTTGTTTGTTGGTTTGTTGGTTTGTTGGTTTGTTGGTTTATTTGTTTGTTGGTTTGTTGGTTTGTAGGTTTGTTGGTTTGTTGGTTTGTTGGTTTGTTGGTTTGTTCGTTTGTTGGTTTGTTGGTTAATTGGTTTGTTTGTTTGTTGGTTTGTTGGTTTGTTGGTTTTTTGGTTTTTTGGTTTATTTGTTTGTTGGTTTGTTGGTTTGTTGCTTTGTTGGTTTGTTGGTTTGTTGGTTTGTTGGTTTTTTGGTTTGTTGGTTTGTTGGTTTGTTGGTTTCTTGGTTTGTTGGTTTGTTGATTTGTTGATTTGTTGGTTTGTTGGCATGTTGGTTTGTTGGTTTGTTGGTTTGTTGGCTTGTTGGTTTGTTGGTTTGTTGGCTTGTTGGCTTGTTGGTTTGCTGGTTTGTTGGTTTGTTGGTTTGTTGGCTTGTTGGTTTCTTGGTTTGTTGGCTTGTTGGTGTGTTGGTTTGTTGGTTTGTTGGCTTGTTGTCTTGTTGGTTTGTTAGCTTGTTGGCTTTTTGGTAAATTGGTTTGCTGGTTTGTTGGTTTGTTGGCTTATTGGTTACTTAGTTTGTTGGTTTGTTGGTTTGTTGGTTTGTTGGTTTGTTGGCTTGTTGGCTTGTTGGTTTGTTGGTTATTTCGTTTGTTGGTTTGTTAGTTTGTTGGTTTGTTGGCTTGTTGGCTTGTTGGTTTGTTTGTTTGTTGGTTTGTTGGCTTGTTGGTTTGTTGGTTTGTTGTCTTGTTGGCTTGTTGGTTTGTTGGTTTGTTGGCTTGTTGGCTTGTTGGTTTGTTGGTTTGTTGGCTTGTTGGCTTGTTGGTTACTTAGTTTGTTGGTGTGTTGGCATGTGGGTTTGTTGGTTTGTTGGTTTGTTGGCTTATTGGTTTGTTGGCTTATTGGCTTGGTGGTTTGTTGGTTTGTTGGTTTGTTGGCTTGTTGGTTTGTTGGCTTGTTGGTTTGTTAGTTTGTTGGTTTGTTGGTTTGTTGGTTTGTTGGTTTGTTGGTTTATTTGTTTGTTGGTTTGTTGGCTTGTTGGTTTGTTGGTTTATTGGTTTGTTGGCTTGTTGGTTTGTTGGTTTGTTGGCTTGTTGGCTTGTGGGTTTGTTGGTTTTTTGGCTTGTTGGCTTGTTGGTTTGTTGGTTTGTTGGTTTGTTGGTTTGTTGGCTTGTTGGTTTGTTGGTTTGTTGGCTTGTTGGTTTGTTGGTTTGTTGGTTTGTTGGCTTGTTAGCTTGTTGGTTTGTTGGTTTGTTGGCTTGTTGGTTTGTTGGTTTGTTGGCTTGTTGGCTTGTTGCTTTGTTGGTTTGTTGGTTTGTTGGCTTGTTGGCTTGTTGGTTTGTTAGTTTGTTGGCTTTTTGGTTACTTCATTTGTTGGTTTGTTGGTTTGTTGGCTTGTTGGTTTGTTGGCTTGTTGGTTTGTTGGTTTGTTGGTTTGTTGGCTTGTTGGCTTGTTGGGTTGTTGGTTTGTTGGTTTGTTGGTTTGTTGGTTTGTTGGTTTGTTGGTTTGTTGGCTTGTTGGCTTGTTGGTTTGTTGGTTTTTTGGCTTGTTGGCTTGTTGGTTTGTTGGTTTGTTGGTTTGTTGGTTTGTTGGCTTGTTGGTTTGTTGGTTTGTTGGCTTGTTGGTTTGTTGGTTTGTTGGTTTGTTGGATTGTTAGCTTGTTGGTTTGTTGGTTTGTTGGCTTGTTGGTTTGTTGGCTTGTTGGCTTGTTGCTTTGTTGGTTTGTTGGTTTGTTGGTTTGTTGGTTTGTTGGCTTTTTGGTTACTTGGTTTGTTGGTTTGTTGGTTTGTTGGTTTGTTGGTTTGTTGGTTTGTTGGCTTGTTGGTTTGTTGGTTTGTTGGCTTGTGGGTTACTTAGTTTGTTGGTTTGTTGGTTTGTTGGTTTGTTGGTTTGTTGGCTTGTTGGCTTGTTGGTTTGTTGGTTAATTCGTTTGTTGGTTTGTTAGTTTGTTGGCTTGTTGGTTTGTTGGCTTGTTGGTTTGTTGGTTTGTTGGTTTATTTGTTTGTTGGTTTGTTGGCTTGTTGGTTTGTTGGTTTGTTGGCTTGTTGGTTTGTTGGTTTGTTGGTTTGTTGGTTTGTTGGCTTGTTGGTTTGTTGGCTTGTTGGCTTGTTGGTTTGTTGGTTTGTTGGCTTGTTGGTTTGTTGGTTTGTTGGTTAGTTCGTTTGTTGGTTTGTTAGTTTGTTGGTTTGTTGGCTTGTTGGCTTGTTGGTTTGTTGGTTTTTTGGTTTGTTGGTTTGTTGTTTTGTTGGTTTGTTGGTTTGTTGGCTTGTTGGCTTGTTGGTTTGTTGGCTTGTTGGCTTGTTGGTTACTTAGTTTGTTGGTTTGTTGGCATGTTGGTTTGTTGGTTTGTTGGTTTGTTGGCTTGTTGGTTTGTTGGGTTGTTGGTTTGTTGGCTTGTTGGCTTGTTGGCTTGTTGGTTTGTTGGTTTGTTGGCTTCTTGGTTTGTTGGTTTGTTGGCTTGTTGGTTTGTTGGTTTGCTGGCTTGTTGGCTTGTTGGTTTGTTGGCTTGTTGGTTTGTTAGTTTGTTGGCTTTTTGGTTACTTGGTTTGTTGGCTTGTTGGCTTGTTGGTTTGTTGGTTTGTTGGCTTGTTGGTTTGTTGGTTTGTTGTTTTGTTGGTTTATTTGTTTGTTGGTTTATTGGCTTGTTGGTTTGTTGGTTTGTTGGTTTGTTGACTTGTTGGTTTGTTGGTTTGTTGGCTTGTTGGCTTGTTGGTTTGTTGTTTTGTTGGCTTGTTGGCTTGTTGGTTTGTTGGTTTGTTGGTTTCTTGGTTTGTTGGTTTGTTGGTTTGTTGTTTTGTTGGTTTATTTGTTTGTTGGTTTATTGGCTTGTTGGTTTGTTGGTTTGTTGGTTTGTTGACTTGTTGGTTTGTTGGTTTGTTGGCTTGTTGGCTTGTTGGTTTGTTGTTTTGTTGGCTTGTTGGCTTGTTGGTTTGTTGGTTTGTTGGTTTCTTGGTTTGTTGGTTTGTTGGTTTGTTGGTTTATTTGTTTGTTGGTTTGTTGGCTTGTTGGTTTGTTGGTTTGTTGGCTTGTTGGTTTGTTGGTTTGTTGGTTTGTTGGTTTGTTGGCTTGTTGGTTTGTTGGCTTGTTGGCTTGTTGGTTTGTTGGCTTGTTGGTTTGTTGGTTTGTTGGTTTGTTGGTTTGTTGGTTTGTTGGTTTTTTGGTTTGTTGGTTTATTTGTTTGTTGGCTTGTTGGTTTGTTGCTTTGTTGGTTTGTTGGCTTGTTGGTTTGTTGCTTTGTTGGCTTGTTGGCTTGTTGGTTTGTTGGTTTGTTGGCTTGTTGGCTTGTTGGTTTGTTGGTTTGTTGGTTTGTTGGTTTTTGGTTTGTTGGTTTGTTGGTTTGTTGGTTTGTTGGTTTATTTGTTTTTTGGTTTGTTGGCTTGTTGGCTTGTTGGGTTGTTGGTTTGTTGGTTTGTTGGTTTGTTGGTTTGTTGGTTTGTTGGCTTGTTGGCTTGTTGGTTTGTTGGTTTTTTGGCTTGTTGGCTTGTTGGTTTGTTGGTTTGTTGGTTTGTTGGTTTGTTGGCTTGTTGGTTTGTTCGTTTGTTGGCTTGTTGGTTTGTTGGTTTGTTGGTTTGTTGGCTTGTTAGCTTGTTGGTTTGTTGGTTTGTTGGCTTGTTGGTTTGTTGGTTTGTTGGTTTATTTGTTTGTTGGTTTGTTGGCTTGTTGGTTTGTTGGTTTGTTGGCTTGTTGGTTTGTTGGTTTGTTGGTTTGTTGGTTTGTTGGCTTGTTGGTTTGTTGGCTTGTTGGCTTGTTGGTTTGTTGGTTTGTTGGCTTGTTGGTTTGTTGGTTTGTTGGTTAGTTCGTTTGTTGGTTTGTTAGTTTGTTGGTTTGTTGGCTTGTTGGCTTGTTGGTTTGTTGGTTTTTTGGTTTGTTGGTTTGTTGTTTTGTTGGTTTGTTGGTTTGTTGGCTTGTTGGCTTGTTGGTTTGTTGGCTTGTTGGCTTGTTGGTTACTTAGTTTGTTGGTTTGTTGGCATGTTGGTTTGTTGGTTTGTTGGTTTGTTGGCTTGTTGGTTTGTTGGGTTGTTGGTTTGTTGGCTTGTTGGCTTGTTAGCTTGTTGGTTTGTTGGTTTGTTGGCTTGTTGGTTTGTTGGTTTGTTGGCTTGTTGGTTTGTTGGTTTGCTGGCTTGTTGGCTTGTTGGTTTGTTGGCTTGTTGGTTTGTTAGTTTGTTGGCTTTTTGGTTACTTGGTTTGTTGGTTTGTTGGCTTGTTGGCTTGTTGGTTTGTTGGTTTGTTGGCTTGTTGGCTTGTTGGTTTGTTGGTTTGTTGGTTTGTTGGTTTATTTGTTTGTTGGTTTGTTGGCTTGTTGGTTTGTTGGTTTGTTGGTTTGTTGCCTTGTTGGCTTGTTGGTTTGTTGGTTTGTTGGTTTTTTTGGTTTGTTGGTTTGTTGGTTTGTTGGTATGTTGGTTTGTTAGCTTCTTGGTTTGTTGGTTTGTTGGCTTGTTGGTTTGTTGGTTTGTTGTTTTGTTGGTTTATTTGTTTGTTGGTTTATTGGCTTGTTGGTTTGTTGGTTTGTTGGTTTGTTGACTTGTTGGTTTGTTGGTTTGTTGGCTTGTTGGCTTGTTGGTTTGTTGTTTTGTTGGCTTGTTGGCTTGTTGGTTTGTTGGTTTCTTGGTTTGTTGGTTTGTTGGTTTGTTGGTTTATTTGTTTGTTGGTTTGTTGGCTTGTTGGTTTGTTGGTTTGTTGGCTTGTTGGTTTGTTGGTTTGTTGGTTTGTTGGTTTGTTGGCTTGTTGGTTTGTTGGCTTGTTGGCTTGTTGGTTTGTTGGCTTGTTGGTTTGTTGGTTTGTTGGTTTGTTGGTTTGTTGGTTTGTTGGTTTTTTGGTTTGTTGGTTTATTTGTTTGTTGGCTTGTTGGTTTGTTGCTTTGTTGGTTTGTTCGCTTGTTGGTTTGTTGCTTTGTTGGCTTGTTGGCTTGTTGGTTTGTTGGTTTGTTGGCTTGTTGGCTTGTTGGTTTGTTGGTTTGTTGGTTTGTTGGTTTTTTGGTTTGTTGGTTTGTTGGTTTGTTGGTTTGTTGGTTTATTTGTTTTTTGGTTTGTTGGCTTGTTGGCTTGTTGGGTTGTTGGTTTGTTGGTTTGTTGGTTTGTTGGTTTGTTGGTTTGTTGGCTTGTTGGCTTGTTGGTTTGTTGGTTTGTTGGTTTGTTGGTTTGTTGGCTTGTTGGTTTGTTGGTTTGTTGGCTTGTTGGTTTGTTGGTTTGTTGGTTTGTTGGCTTGTTAGCTTGTTGGTTTGTTGGTTTGTTGGCTTGTTGGTTTGTTGGCTTGTTGGCTTGTTGCTTTGTTGGTTTGTTTTTTTGTTGGTTTGTTGGTTTGTTGGCTTTTTGGTTACTTGGTTTGTTGGTTTGTTGGTTTGTTGGTTTGTTGGTTTGTTGGTTTGTTGGCTTGTTGGTTTGTTGGTTTGTTGGCTTGTGGGTTACTTAGTTTGTTGGTTTGTTGGTTTGCTGGTTTGTTGGTTTGTTGGCTTGTTGGCTTGTTGGTTTGTTGGTTAATTCGTTTGTTGGTTTGTTAGTTTGTTGGCTTGTTGGTTTGTTGGCTTGTTGGTTTGTTGGTTTGTTGGTTTATTTGTTTGTTGGTTTGTTGGCTTGTTGGTTTGTTGGTTTGTTGGCTTGTTGGTTTGTTGGTTTGTTGGTTTGTTGATTTGTTGGTTTGTTGGCTTGTTGGTTTGTTGGCTTGTTGGCTTGTTGGTTTGTTGGTTTGTTGGTTTGTTGGCTTGTTGGTTTGTTGGTTTGTTGGTTAGTTCGTTTGTTGGTTTGTTAGTTTGTTGGTTTGTTGGCTTGTTGGCTTGTTGGTTTGTTGTTTTTTTGGTTTGTTGGTTTGTTGTTTTGTTGGTTTGTTGGTTTGTTGGCTTGTTGGCTTGTTGGTTTGTTGGCTTGTTGGCTTGTTGGTTACTTAGTTTGTTGGTTTGTTGGCATGTTGGTTTGTTGATTTGTTGGTTTGTTGGCTTGTTGGTTTGTTGGGTTGTTGGTTTGTTGGCTTGTTGGCTTGTTGGCTTGTTGGTTTGTTGGTTTGTTGGCTTGTTGGTTTGTTGGTTTGTTGGCTTGTTGGTTTGTTGGTTTGCTGGCTTGTTGGCTTGTTGGTTTGTTGGCTTGTTGGTTTGTTAGTTTGTTGGCTTTTTGGTTACTTGGTTTGTTGGCTTGTTGGCTTGTTGGTTTGTTGGTTTGTTGGCTTGTTGGCTTGTTGGTTTGTTGGTTTGTTGGTTTGTTGGTTTATTTGTTTGTTGGTTTGTTGGCTTGTTGGTTTGTTGGTTTGTTGGCTTGTTGGCTTGTTGGTTTGTTGGTTTGTTGGTTTTTTTGGTTTGTTGGTTTGTTGGTTTGATGGTTTGTTGGTTTGTTGGTCTGTTGTTTTGTTGGTTTATTTGTTTGTTGGTTTATTGGCTTGTTGGTTTGTTGGTTTGTTGGTTTGTTGACTTGTTGGTTTGTTGGTTTGTTGGCTTGTTGGCTTGTTGGTTTGTTGTTTTGTTGGCTTGTTGGCTTGTTGGTTTGTTGGTTTGTTGGTTTCTTGGTTTGTTGGTTTGTTGGTTTGTTGGTTTATTTGTTTGTTGGTTTGTTGGCTTGTTGGTTTGTTGGTTTGTTGGCTTGTTGGTTTGTTGGTTTGTTGGTTTGTTGGTTTGTTGGTTTGTTGGCTTGTTGGTTTGTTGGCTTGTTGGCTTGTTGGTTTGTTGGCTTGTTGGTTTGTTGGTTTGTTGGTTTGTTGGTTTGTTGGTTTGTTGGTTTTTTGGTTTGTTGGTTTATTTGTTTGTTGGCTTGTTGGTTTGTTGCTTTGTTGGTTTGTTGGCTTGTTGGTTTGTTGGTTTGTTGGCTTGTTGGCTTGTTGGTTTGTTGGTTTGTTGGCTTGTTGGCTTGTTGGTTTGTTGGTTTGTTGGTTTGTTGGTTTTTTGGTTTGTTGGTTTGTTGGTTTGTTGGTTTGTTGGTTTATTTGTTTTTTGGTTTGTTGGCTTGTTGGTTTGTTGGTTTGTTGGCTTGTTGGCTTGTTGGTTAGTTGGCTTGTTGGTTTTTTGGTTTGTTGGCTTTTTGGTTTGTTGGTTTGTTGGTTTGTTGGTTTTTTGGTTTGTTGATTTATTTGTTTGTTGGTTTGTTGGCTTGTTGGTTTGTTGGTTTGTTTGTTTGTTGGCTTGTTGGTTTGTTGGTTTATTTGTTTGTTGGTTTGTTGGCTTGTTGGTTTGTTGGTTTGTTGGCTTGTTGGCTTGTTGGTTTGTTGGTTTGTTGGTTTTTTGGTTTGTTTATTTGTTGGTTTGTTGGTTTGTTGGTTTGTTCGTTTTTTGGTTTGTTGGTTTATTTGTTTGTTGGTTTGTTGGCTTGTTGGTTTGTTGGTTTGTTGGTTTGTTGGTTTGTTGGCTTGTTGGTTTGTTGGTTTGTTGGTTTGTTGGTTTGTTGGCTTGTTGGTTTGTTGGTTTATTGGTATGTTGGTTTGTTGGTTTGTTGGTTTGGTGGTTTGTTGGTTTGTTGGTTAGTTGTTTTGTTGGTTTGTTGGTTTGTTGGTTTGTTGGTTTGATGGTTTGTTGGTTTGTTGGCTTGTTGGTTTGTTGGTTTGTTGGTTTGTTGGTTTGTTGGTTTGTTGGTTTGTTGGTTTGTTGGTTTGTTGGTTTGTTGGTTTGTTGGTTTGTTGGTTTGTTGGTTTGTTGGTTTGGTGGTTTGTTGATTTGTTGGTTTGTTGGTTTGTTGGTTTGTTGGTTTGTTGGTTTGTTGGTTTGTTGGTTTGTTGGTTTTTTGGTTTGCTGGTTTGTTGGTTTGTTGGTTTGTTGGTTTATTGGTTTGTTGGTTTGTTGGTTTGTTGGTTTGTTCGTTTGTTGGTTTGTTGGTTAATTGGTTTGTTGGTTTGTTGGTTTGTTGGTTTGTTGGTTTGTTGGTTTGTTGGTTTATTTGTTTGTTGGTTTGTTGGTTTGTTGCTTTGTTGGTTTGTTGGTTTATTTGTTTGTTGGTTTGTTGGTTTTTTGGTTTGTTGGTTTGTTGGTTTGTTGGTTTGTTGGTTTTTTGGTTTGTTGGTTTGTTGGTTTGTTGGTTTGTTGGTTTGTTGGTTTGTTGGTTTGTTCGTTTGATGGTTTGTGGGTTTGTTGGTTTTTTGGTTTGTTGGTTTGTTGGTTTGTTGGTTTCTTGGTTTGTTGGTTTGTTGATTTGTTGATTTGTTGGTTTTTTGGTTTGTTGGTTTGTTGGTTTGTTGGTTTCTTGGTTTGTTGGTTTGTTGGTTTGTTGATTTGTTGATTTGTTGGTTTGTTGGCATGTTGGTTTGTTGGTTTATTTGTTTGTTGGTTTATTGGCTTGTTGGTTTGTTGGTTTGTTGGTTTGTTGACTTGTTGGTTTGTTGGTTTGTTGGCTTGTTGGCTTGTTGGTTTGTTGTTTTGTTGGCTTGTTGGCTTGTTGGTTTGTTGGTTTGTTGGTTTCTTGGTTTGTTGGTTTGTTGGTTTGTTGGTTTATTTGTTTGTTGGTTTGTTGGCTTGTTGGTTTGTTGGTTTGTTGGCTTGTTGGTTTGTTGGTTTGTTGGTTTGTTGGTTTGTTGGCTTGTTGGTTTGTTGGCTTGTTGGCTTGTTGGTTTGTTGGCTTGTTGGTTTGTTGGTTTGTTGGTTTGTTGGTTTGTTGGTTTGTTGGTTTTTTGGTTTGTTGGTTTATTTGTTTGTTGGCTTGTTGGTTTGTTGCTTTGTTGGTTTGTTGGCTTGTTGGTTTGTTGCTTTGTTGGCTTGTTGGCTTGTTGGTTTGTTGGTTTGTTGGCTTGTTGGTTTGTTGGTTTGTTGGTTTGTTGCTTTGTTGGTTTTTGGTTTGTTGGTTTGTTGGTTTGTTGGTTTGTTGGTTTATTTGTTTTTTGGTTTGTTGGCTTGTTGGCTTGTTGGGTTGTTGGTTTGTTGGTTTGTTGGTTTGTTGGTTTGTTGGTTTGTTGGCTTGTTGGCTTGTTGGTTTGTTGGTTTTTTGGCTTGTTGGCTTGTTGGTTTGTTGGTTTGTTGGTTTGTTGGTTTGTTGGCTTGTTGGTTTGTTCGTTTGTTGGCTTGTTGGTTTGTTGGTTTGTTGGTTTGTTGGCTTGTTAGCTTGTTGGTTTGTTGGTTTGTTGGCTTGTTGGTTTGTTGGTTTGTTAGTTTATTTGTTTGTTGGTTTGTTGGCTTGTTGGTTTGTTGGTTTGTTGGCTTGTTGGTTTGTTGGTTTGTTGGTTTGTTGGTTTGTTGGCTTGTTGGTTTGTTGGCTTGTTGGATTGTTGGTTTGTTGGTTTGTTGCTTTGTTGGTTTTTGGTTTGTTGGTTTGTTGGTTTGTTGGTTTGTTGGTTTATTTGTTTTTTGGTTTGTTGGCTTGTTGGCTTGTTGGGTTGTTGGTTTGTTGTTTTGTTGGCTTGTTGGCTTGTTGGTTTGTTGGTTTGTTGGTTTCTTGGTTTGTTGGTTTGTTGGTTTGTTGGTTTATTTGTTTGTTGGTTTGTTGGCTTGTTGGTTTGTTGGTTTGTTGGCTTGTTGGTTTGTTGGTTTGTTGGTTTGTTGGTTTGTTGGCTTGTTGGTTTGTTGGCTTGTTGGCTTGTTGGTTTGTTGGCTTGTTGGTTTGTTGGTTTGTTGGTTTGTTGGTTTGTTGGTTTGTTGGTTTTTTGGTTTGTTGGTTTATTTGTTTGTTGGCTTGTTGGTTTGTTGCTTTGTTGGTTTGTTGGCTTGTTGGTTTGTTGCTTTGTTGGCTTGTTGGCTTGTTGGTTTGTTGGTTTGTTGGCTTGTTGGTTTGTTGGTTTGTTGGTTTGTTGCTTTGTTGGTTTTTGGTTTGTTGGTTTGTTGGTTTGTTGGTTTGTTGGTTTATTTGTTTTTTGGTTTGTTGGCTTGTTGGCTTGTTGGGTTGTTGGTTTGTTGGTTTGCTGGTTTGTTGGTTTGTTGGTTTGTTGGCTTGTTGGCTTGTTGGTTTGTTGGTTTTTTGGCTTGTTGGCTTGTTGGTTTGTTGGTTTGTTGGTTTGTTGGTTTGTTGGCTTGTTGGTTTGTTCGTTTGTTGGCTTGTTGGTTTGTTGGTTTGTTGGTTTGTTGGCTTGTTAGCTTGTTGGTTTGTTGGTTTGTTGGCTTGTTGGTTTGTTGGTTTGTTAGTTTATTTGTTTGTTGGTTTGTTGGCTTGTTGGTTTGTTGGTTTGTTGGCTTGTTGGTTTGTTGGTTTGTTGGTTTGTTGGTTTGTTGGCTTGTTGGTTTGTTGGCTTGTTGGATTGTTGGTTTGTTGGTTTGTTGGCTTGTTGGTTTGTTGGTTTGTTGGTTAGTTTGTTTGTTGGTTTGTTAGTTTGTTGGTTTGTTGGCTTGTTGGCTTGTTGGTTTGTTGGTTTTTTGGTTTATTGGTTTGTTGTTTTGTTGGTTTGTTGGTTTGTTGGCTTGTTGGCATGTTGGTTTGTTGGTTTGTTGGTTTGTTGGCTTGTTGGTTTGTTGGGTTGTTGGTTTGTTGGCTTGTTGGCTTGTTGGCTTGTTGGTTTGTTGGTTTGTTGGCTTGTTGGTTTGTTGGTTTGTTGGCTTGTTGGTTTGTTGGTTTGCTGGCTTGTTGGCTTGTTGGTTTGTTGGCTTGTTGGTTTGTTAGTTTGTTGGCTTTTTGGTTACTTGGTTTGTTGGTTTGTTGGCTTGTTGGCTTGTTGGTTTGTTGGTTTGTTGGCTTGTTGGCTTGTTGGTTTGTTGGTTTGTTGGTTTGTTGGTTTATTTGTTTGTTGGTTTGTTGGCTTGTTGGTTTGTTGGTTTGTTGGTTTGTTGCCTTGTTGGCTTGTTGGTTTGTTGGTTTGTTGGTTTTTTTGGTTTGTTGGTTTGTTGGTTTGTTGGTTTGTTGGTTTGTTAGCTTCTTGGTTTGTTGGTTTGTTGGCTTGTTGGTTTGTTGGTTTGTTGTTTTGTTGGTTTATTTGTTTGTTGGTTTATTGGCTTGTTGGTTTGTTGGTTTGTTGGTTTGTTGACTTGTTGGTTTGTTGGTTTGTTGGCTTGTTGGCTTGTTGGTTTGTTGTTTTGTTGGCTTGTTGGCTTGTTGGTTTGTTGGTTTCTTGGTTTGTTGGTTTGTTGGTTTGTTGGTTTATTTGTTTGTTGGTTTGTTGGCTTGTTGGTTTGTTGGTTTGTTGGCTTGTTGGTTTGTTGGTTTGTTGGTTTGTTGGTTTGTTGGCTTGTTGGTTTGTTGGCTTGTTGGCTTGTTGGTTTGTTGGCTTGTTGGTTTGTTGGTTTGTTGGTTTGTTGGTTTGTTGGTTTGTTGGTTTTTTGGTTTGTTGGTTTATTTGTTTGTTGGCTTGTTGGTTTGTTGCTTTGTTGGTTTGTTGGCTTGTTGGTTTGTTGCTTTGTTGGCTTGTTGGCTTGTTGGTTTGTTGGTTTGTTGGCTTGTTGGCTTGTTGGTTTGTTGGTTTGTTGGTTTGTTGGTTTTTTGGTTTGTTGGTTTGTTGGTTTGTTGGTTTGTTGGTTTATTTGTTTTTTGGTTTGTTGGCTTGTTGGCTTGTTGGGTTGTTGGTTTGTTGGTTTGTTGGTTTGTTGGTTTGTTGGTTTGTTGGCTTGTTGGCTTGTTGGTTTGTTGGTTTGTTGGTTTGTTGGTTTGTTGGCTTGTTGGTTTGTTGGTTTGTTGGCTTGTTGGTTTGTTGGTTTGTTGGTTTGTTGGCTTGTTAGCTTGTTGGTTTGTTGGTTTGTTGGCTTGTTGGTTTGTTGGCTTGTTGGCTTGTTGCTTTGTTGGTTTGTTTTTTTGTTGGTTTGTTGGTTTGTTGGCTTTTTGGTTACTTGGTTTGTTGGTTTGTTGGTTTGTTGGTTTGTTGGTTTGTTGGTTTGTTGGCTTGTTGGTTTGTTGGTTTGTTGGCTTGTGGGTTACTTAGTTTGTTGGTTTGTTGGTTTGTTGGTTTGTTGGTTTGTTGGCTTGTTGGCTTGTTGGTTTGTTGGTTAATTCGTTTGTTGGTTTGTTAGTTTGTTGGCTTGTTGGTTTGTTGGCTTGTTGGTTTGTTGGTTTGTTGGTTTATTTGTTTGTTGGTTTGTTGGCTTGTTGGTTTGTTGGTTTGTTGGCTTGTTGGTTTGTTGGTTTGTTGGTTTGTTGGTTTGTTGGTTTGGTGGCTTGTTGGTTTGTTGGCTTGTTGGCTTGTTGGTTTGTTGGTTTGTTGGCTTGTTGGTTTGTTGGTTTGTTGGTTAGTTCGTTTGTTGGTTTGTTAATTTGTTGGTTTGTTGGCTTGTTGGCTTGTTGGTTTGTTGTTTTTTTGGTTTGTTGGTTTGTTGTTTTGTTGGTTTATTGGTTTGTTGGCTTGTTGGCTTGTTGGTTTGTTGGCTTGTTGGCTTGTTGGTTACTTAGTTTGTTGGTTTGTTGGCATGTTGGTTTGTTGGTTTGTTGGTTTGTTGGCTTGTTGGTTTGTTGGGTTGTTGGTTTGTTGGCTTGTTGGCTTGTTGGCTTGTTGGTTTGTTGGTTTGTTGGCTTGTTGGTTTGTTGGTTTGTTGGCTTGTTGGTTTGTTGGTTTGCTGGCTTGTTGGCTTGTTGGTTTGTTGGCTTGTTGGTTTGTTAGTTTGTTGGCTTTTTGGTTACTTGGTTTGTTGGTTTGTTGGCTTGTTGGCTTGTTGGTTTGTTGGTTTGTTGGCTTGTTGGCTTGTTGGTTTGTTGGTTTGTTGGTTTGTTGGTTTATTTGTTTGTTGGTTTGTTGGCTTGTTGGTTTGTTGGTTTGTTGGCTTGTTGGCTTGTTGGTTTGTTGGTTTGTTGGTTTTTTTGGTTTGTTGGTTTGTTGGTTTGATGGTTTGTTGGTTTGTTGGTTTGTTGTTTTGTTGGTTTATTTGTTTGTTGGTTTATTGGCTTGTTGGTTTGTTGGTTTGTTGGTTTGTTGACTTGTTGGTTTGTTGGTTTGTTGGCTTGTTGGCTTGTTGGTTTGTTGTTTTGTTGGCTTGTTGGCTTGTTGGTTTGTTGGTTTGTTGGTTTCTTGGTTTGTTGGTTTGTTGGTTTGTTGGTTTATTTGTTTGTTGGTTTGTTGGCTTGTTGGTTTGTTGGTTTGTTGGCTTGTTGGTTTGTTGGTTTGTTGGTTTGTTGGTTTGTTGGTTTGTTGGCTTGTTGGTTTGTTGGCTTGTTGGCTTGTTGGTTTGTTGGCTTGTTGGTTTGTTGGTTTGTTGGTTTGTTGGTTTGTTGGTTTGTTGGTTTTTTGGTTTGTTGGTTTATTTGTTTGTTGGCTTGTTGGTTTGTTGCTTTGTTGGTTTGTTGGCTTGTTGGTTTGTTGGTTTGTTGGCTTGTTGGCTTGTTGGTTTGTTGGTTTGTTGGCTTGTTGGCTTGTTGGTTTGTTGGTTTGTTGGTTTGTTGGTTTTTTGGTTTGTTGGTTTGTTGGTTTGTTGGTTTGTTGGTTTATTTGTTTTTTGGTTTGTTGGCTTGTTGGTTTGTTGGTTTGTTGGCTTGTTGGCTTGTTGGTTAGTTGGCTTGTTGGTTTTTTGGTTTGTTGGCTTTTTGGTTTGTTGGTTTGTTGGTTTGTTGGTTTTTTGGTTTGTTGATTTATTTGTTTGTTGGTTTGTTGGCTTGTTGGTTTGTTGGTTTGTTTGTTTGTTGGTTTGTTGGCTTGTTGGTTTGTTGGTTTGTTGGCTTGTTGGCTTGTTGGTTTGTTGGTTTGTTGGCTTGTTGGCTTGTTGGTTTGTTGGTTTGTTGGTTTTTTGGTTTGTTTATTTGTTGGTTTGTTGGTTTGTTGGTTTGTTCGTTTTTTGGTTTGTTGGTTTATTTGTTTGTTGGTTTGTTGGCTTGTTGGTTTGTTGGTTTGTTGGTTTGTTGGCTTGTTGGCTTGTTGGTTTGTTGGTTTGTTTGTTTGTTGGTTTGTTGGTTTGTTGGTTTATTTGTTTGTTGGTTTGTTGGCTTGTTGGTTTGTTGGTTTGTTGGCTTGTTGGCTTGTTGGTTTGTTGGTTTGTTGGTTTTTTGGTTTGTTTATTTGTTGGTTTGTTGGTTTGTTGGTTTGTTCGTTTTTTGGTTTGTTGGTTTATTTGTTTGTTGGTTTGTTGGCTTGTTGGTTTGTTGGTTTGTTGGTTTGTTGGCTTGTTGGTTTGTTGGTTTGTTGGTTTGTTGGTTTGTTGGCTTGTTGGTTTGTTGGTTTATTGGTATGTTGGTTTGTTGGTTTGTTGGTTTGGTGGTTTGTTGGTTTGTTGGTTAGTTGTTTTGTTGGTTTGTTGGTTTGTTGGTTTGTTGGTTTGATGGTTTGTTGGTTTGTTGGCTTGTTGGTTTGTTGGTTTGTTGGTTTGTTGGTTTGTTGGTTTGTTGGTTTGTTGGTTTGTTGGTTTGTTGGTTTGTTGGTTTGTTGGTTTGTTGGTTTGTTGGTTTGGTGGTTTGTTGATTTGTTGGTTTGTTGGTTTGTTGGTTTGTTGGTTTGTTGGTTTGTTGGTTTGTTGGTTTGTTGGTTTTTTGGTTTGCTGGTTTGTTGGTTTGTTGGTTTGTTGGTTTATTGGTTTGTTGGTTTGTTGGTTTGTTGGTTTGTTCGTTTGTTGGTTTGTTGGTTAATTGGTTTGTTGGTTTGTTGGTTTGTTGGTTTGTTGGTTTGTTGGTTTGTTGGTTTATTTGTTTGTTGGTTTGTTGGTTTGTTGCTTTGTTGGTTTGTTGGTTTATTTGTTTGTTGGTTTGTTGGTTTTTTGGTTTGTAGGTTTGTTGGTTTGTTGGTTTGTTGGTTTTTTGGTTTGTTGGTTTGTTGGTTTGTTGGTTTGTTGGTTTGTTGGTTTGTTGGTTTGTTCGTTTGATGGTTTGTGGGTTTGTTGGTTTTTTGGTTTGTTGGTTTGTTGGTTTGTTGGTTTCTTGGTTTGTTGGTTTGTTGGTTTGTTGATTTGTTGATTTGTTGGTTTGTTGGCATGTTGGTTTGTTGGTTTGTTGGCTTGTTGGTTTGTTGGTTTTTTGGTTTGTTGGTTTGGTGGTTTGTTGGTTTGTTGGTTTGTTGGTTTGTTCGTTTGATGGTTTGTGGGTTTGTTGGTTTTTTGGTTTGTTGGTTTTTGGTTTGTTGGTTTCTTGGTTTGTTGGTTTGTTGGTTTGTTGATTTGTTGATTTGTTGGTTTGTTGGCATGTTGGTTTGTTGGTTTGTTGGTTTGTTGGCTTGTTGGTTTGTTGGCTTGTTGGCTTGTTGGTTTGTTGGTTTGTTGGTTTGTTGGTTTGTTGGCGTGTTGGTTTGTTGGTTTGTTGGCTTCTTGGTTTGTTGGTTTGTTGGTTTGTTGGCTTGTTGGCTTGTTGGTTTGTTGGTTTGTTGGCATGTTGGTTTGTTGGTTTGTTGGCTTGTTGGCTTGTTGCTTTGTTGGTTTGTTGGTTTGTTGGCTTGTTGGCTTGTTTGTTTGTTAGTTTGTTGGCTTTTTGGTTACTTGGTTTGTTGGGTTGTTGGTTTGTTGGCTTGTTGGTTTGTTGGCTTGTTGGTTTGTTGGTTTTTTGGTTTGATGGCTCGTTGGCTTGTTGGTTTGTTGGTTTGTTGGTTTGTTGATTTGTTGGCTTGTAGGTTACTTATTTTGTTGGTTTGTTGGTTTGTTGGTTTGTTGGTTTGTTGGCTTGTGGGCTTGTTGGTTTGTTGGTTATTTCGTTTGTTGGTTTGTTAGTTTGTTGGTTTGTTGGCTTGTTGGCTTGTTGGTTTGTTTGTTTGTTGGTTTGTTGGCTTGTTGGCTTGTTGGTTTGTTGGTTTGTTGGCTTGTTGGCTTGTTGGTTTGTTGGTTTGTGGGCTTGTTGGTTACTTAGTTTGTTGGTTTGTTGGCATGTTGGTTTGTTGGTTTGTTGGTTTGTTGGCTTATTGGTTTGTTGGTTTGTTGGCTTATTCGCTTGTTGGTTTGTTGGTTTGTTGGTTTGTTGGCTTGTTGGTTTGTTGGTTTGTTGGCTTGTTGGTTTGTTAGTTTGTTGGTTTGTTGGTTTGTTGGTTTGTTGGTTTGTTGGTTTATTTGTTTGTTGGTTTGTTGGCTTGTTGGTTTGTTGGTTTGTTGGTTTGTTGGCTTGTTGGTTTGTTGGTTTGTTGGCTTGTTGGCTTGTTGGTTTGTTGGTTGTTTGGCTTGTTGGCTTGTTGGTTTGTTGGTTTGTTGGTTTGTTGGTTTGTTGGCTTGTTGGTTTGTTGGTTTGTTGGCTTGTTGGCTTGTTGGTTTGGTGGTTTGTTGGTTTGTTGGTTTGTTGGCTTGTTGGTTTGTTGGTTTGTTGGCTTGTTGGTTTGTTGGTTTGTTGGTTTGTTGGCTTGTTAACTTGTTGGTTTGTTGGTTTGTTGGTTTGTTGGTTTGTTGGCTTGTTGGTTTGTTGGTTTGTTGGCTTGTTGGCTTGTTGCTTTGTTGGTTTGTTGGTTTGTTGGCTTGTTGGCTTGTTGGTTTGTTAGTTTGTTGGCTTTTTGGTTACTTGATTTGTTGGTTTGTTGGCTTGTTGGTTTGTTGGCTTGTTGGTTTGTTGGTTTGTTGGTTTGTTGGTTTGTTGGCTTGTTGGCTTGTTGGGTTGTTGGTTTGTTGGTTTGTTGGTTTGTTGGTTTGTTGGTTTGTTGGTTTGTTGGTTTGTTGGTTTGTTGGTTTTTTGGTTTGTTGGTTTATTTGTTTGTTGGTTTGTTGGCTTGTTGGTTTGTTGGTTTGTTGGTTTGTTGGATTGTTGCTTTGTTGGTTTGTTGGCTTGTTGGCTTGTTGGTTTGTTGGTTTGTTGGCTTGTTGGCTTGTTGGTTTGTTGGTTTGTTGGTTTTTTGGTTTGTTGGTTTGTTGGTTTGTTGGTTTGTTGGTTTGTTGGTTTGTTGGTTTGTTGGTTTATTTGTTTGTTGGTTTGTTGGCTTGTTGGTTTGTTGGTTTGTTGGCTTGTTGGCTTGTTGATATGTTGGTTTGTTGGTTTTTTGGTTTGTTGGTTTTTTGGTTTGTTGGTTTGTTGGTTTGTTGGTTTGTTGGCTTGTTGGTTTGTTGGTTTCTTGGCTTATTGGCTTGTTGGTTTGTTGGTTTGTTGGCTTGTTGGCTTGTTGGTTTGTTGATTTGTTGGCTTGTTGGCTTGTTGCTTTGTTGGTTTGTCGGTTTGTTGGCTTGTTGGCTTGTTGGTTTGTTAGTTTGTTGGCTTTTTGGTTACTTGGTTTGTTGGTTTGTTGGTTTGTTGGCTTGTTGGTTTGTTGGCTTGTTGGTTTGTTGGTTTGTTGGTTTGTTGGCTTGTTGGCTTGTTGGTTTGTTGGTTTGTTGGTTTGTTGGTTTCTTGGTTTGTTGGTTTGTTGGTTTGTTGGCTTGTTGGTTTGTTGGTTTGTTGGCTTGTTGGTTTGTTGGTTTGTTGGCTTGTTGGCTTGTTGGTTTGTTGGTTTCTTGGCTTGTTGGTTTGTTAGTTTGTTCGTTTGATGGTTTGTTGGTTTGTCGGTTTTTTGGTTTGTTGGTTTGTTGGCTTGTTGGCTTGTTGGTTTGTTGGTTTGTTGGTTTGTTGGCTTGTTGGCTTGTTGGTTTGTTGGTTTTTTGGTTTTTTGGTTTGTTGGTTTGTTGGTTTGTTGGTTTGTTGGCATGTTGGTTTGTTGGTTTGTTGGTTTGTTGGCTTGTTGGTTTGTTGGTTTGTTGGCTTGTTGGATTGTTGGTTTGTTGGTTTGTTGGTTTGTTGGTTTGTTGGCTTGTGGGCTTGTTGGTTTGTTGGTTATTTCGTTTGTTGGTTTGTTAGTTTGTTGGTTTGTTGGCTTGTTGGCTTGTTGGTTTGTTTGTTTGTTGGTTTGTTGGCTTGTTGGCTTGTTGGTTTGTTGGTTTGTTGGCTTGTTGGCTTGTTGGTTTGTTGGTTTGTGGGCTTGTTGGTTACTTAGTTTGTTGGTTTGTTGGCATGTTGGTTTGTTGGTTTGTTGGTTTGTTGGCTTATTGGTTTGTTGGTTTGTTGGCTTATTCGCTTGTTGGTTTGTTGGTTTGTTGGTTTGTTGGCTTGTTGGTTTGTTGGTTTGTTGGCTTGTTGGTTTGTTAGTATGTTGGTTTGTTGGTTTGTTGGTTTGTTGGTTTGTTGGTTTATTTGTTTGTTGGTTTGTTGGCTTGTTGGTTTGTTGGTTTGTTGGTTTGTTGGCTTGTTGGTTTGTTGGTTTGTTGGCTTGTTGGCTTGTTGGTTTGTTGGTTGTTTGGCTTGTTGGCTTGTTGGTTTGTTGGTTTGTTGGTTTGTTGGTTTGTTGGCTTGTTGGTTTGTTGGTTTGTTGGCTTGTTGGCTTGTTGGTTTGGTGGTTTGTTGGTTTGTTCGTTTGTTGGCTTGTTGGTTTGTTGGTTTGTTGGCTTGTTGGTTTGTTGGTTTGTTGGTTTGTTGGCTTGTTAACTTGTTGGTTTGTTGGTTTGTTGGTTTGTTGGTTTGTTGGCTTGTTGGTTTGTTGGTTTGTTGGCTTGTTGGCTTGTTGCTTTGTTGGTTTGTTGGTTTGTTGGCTTGTTGGCTTGTTGGTTTGTTAGTTTGTTGGCTTTTTGGTTACTTGATTTGTTGGTTTGTTGGCTTGTTGGTTTGTTGGCTTGATGGTTTGTTGGTTTGTTGGCTTGTTGGCTTGTTGGGTTGTTGGTTTGTTGGTTTGTTGGTTTGTTGGTTTGTTGGTTTGTTGGTTTGTTGGTTTGTTGGTTTTTTGGTTTGTTGGTTTATTTGTTTGTTGGTTTGTTGGCTTGTTGGTTTGTTGGTTTGTTGGTTTGTTGGATTGTTGCTTTGTTGGTTTGTTGGCTTGTTGGCTTGTTGGTTTGTTGGTTTGTTGGCTTGTTGGCTTGTTGGTTTGTTGGTTTTTTGGTTTTTTGGTTTGTTGGTTTGTTGGTTTGTTGGTTTGTTGGTTTGTTGGTTTGTTGGTTTATTTGTTTGTTGGTTTGTTGGCTTGTTGGTTTGTTGGTTTGTTGGCTTGTTGGCTTGTTGATATATTGGTTTGTTGGTTTTTTGGTTTGTTGGTTTTTTGGTTTGTTGGTTTGTTGGTTTGTTGGTTTGTTGGCTTGATGGTTTGTTGGTTTCTTGGCTTATTGGCTTGTTGGTTTGTTGGTTTGTTCGCTTGTTGGCTTGTTGGTTTGTTGATTTGTTGGCTTGTTGGCTTGTTGCTTTGTTGGTTTGTCGGTTTGTTGGCTTGTTGGCTTGTTGGTTTGTTAGTTTGTTGGCTTTTTGGTTACTTGGTTTGTTGGTTTGTTGGTTTGTTGGCTTGTTGGTTTGCTGGCTTGTTGGTTTGTTGGTTTGTTGGTTTGTTGGCTTGTTGGCTTGTTGGTTTGTTGGTTTGTTGGTTTGTTGGTTTCTTGGTTTGTTGGTTTGTTGGCTTTTTGGTTACTTGACTTGTTGGTTTGTTGGCTTGTTGGTTTGTTGGCTTGTTGGTTTGTTGGTTTGTTGGTTTGTTGGTTTGTTGGTTTGTTGGTTTTTTGGTTTGTTGGTTTATTTGTTTGTTGGTTTGTTGGCTTGTTGGTTTGTTGGTTTGTTGGTTTGTTGGATTGTTGCTTTGTTGGTTTGTTGGCTTGTTGGCTTGTTGGTTTGTTGGTTTGTTGGCTTGTTGGCTTGTTGGTTTGCTGGTTTGTTGGTTTTTTGGTTTGTTGGTTTGTTGGTTTGTTGGTTTGTTGGTTTGTTGGTTTGTTGGTTTATTTGTTTGTTGGTTTGTTGGCTTGTTGGTTTGTTGGTTTGTTGGCTTGTTGGCTTGTTGATATATTGGTTTGTTGGTTTTTTGGTTTGTTGGTTTTTTGGTTTGTTGGTTTGTTGGTTTGTTGGTTTGTTGGCTTGATGGTTTGTTGGTTTCTTGGCTTATTGGCTTGTTGGTTTGTTGGTTTGTTCGCTTGTTGGCTTGTTGGTTTGTTGATTTGTTGGCTTGTTGGCTTGTTGCTTTGTTGGTTTGTCGGTTTGTTGGCTTGTTGGCTTGTTGGTTTGTTAGTTTGTTGGCTTTTTGGTTACTTGGTTTGTTGGTTTGTTGGTTTGTTGGCTTGTTGGTTTGCTGGCTTGTTGGTTTGTTGGTTTGTTGGTTTGTTGGCTTGTTGGCTTGTTGGTTTGTTGGTTTGTTGGTTTGTTGGTTTCTTGGTTTGTTGGTTTGTTGGTTTGTTGGCTTGTTGGTTTGTTGGTTTGTTGGCTTGTTGGTTTGTTGGTTTGTTGGCTTGTTGGCTTGTTGGTTTGTTGGTTTCTTGGCTTGTTGGTTTGTTGGTTTGTTCGTTTGATGGTTTGTTGGTTTGTCGGTTTTTTGGTTTGTTGGTTTGTTGGCTTGTTGGCTTGTTGGTTTGTTGGTTTGTTGGTTTGTTGGCTTGTTGGCTTGTTGGTTTGTTGGTTTTTTGGTTTTTTGGTTTGTTGGTTTGTTGGTTTGTTGGTTTGTTGGCATGTTGGTTTGTTGGTTTGTTGGTTTGTTGGCTTGTTGGTTTGTTGGTTTGTTGGCTTGTTGGATTGTTGGTTTGTTGGTTTGTTGGTTTGTTGGCTTATTGGTTTGTTGGTTTGTTGGCTTGTTGGTTCGTTAGTTTGTTGGTTTATTGGTTTGTTGGTTTGTTAGTTTGTTGGTTTGTTGGTTTATTTGTTTGTTGGCTTGTTTACTTGTTGGTTTGTTGGTTTGTTGGTTTGTTGGTTTGTTGGTTTGTTGGTTTGTTGGCTTGTTGGTTTGTTGGTTTGTTGGCTTGTTGGCTTGTTGGTTTGTTGGTTTGTTGGGTTGTTGGCTTGTTGGTTTATTGGTTTGTTGGTTTGTTGGTTTGTTGGCTTGTTGGTTTGTTGGTTTGTTGGTTTGTTGGCTTGTTGGTTTGTTGGTTTGTTGGTTTGTTGGATTGTTGCTTTGTTGGTTTGTTGGCTTGTTGGCTTGTTGGTTTGTTGGTTTGTTGGCTTGTTGGCTTGTTGGTTTGCTGGTTTGTTGGTTTTTTGGTTTGTTGGTTTGTTGGTTTGTTGGTTTGTTGGTTTGTTGGTTTGTTGGTTTATTTGTTTGTTGGTTTGTTGGCTTGTTGGTTTGTTGGTTTGTTGGCTTGTTGGCTTGTTGATATATTGGTTTGTTGGTTTTTTGGTTTGTTGGTTTTTTGGTTTGTTGGTTTGTTGGTTTGTTGGTTTGTTGGCTTGATGGTTTGTTGGTTTCTTGGCTTATTGGCTTGTTGGTTTGTTGGTTTGTTCGCTTGTTGGCTTGTTGGTTTGTTGATTTGTTGGCTTGTTGGCTTGTTGCTTTGTTGGTTTGTCGGTTTGTTGGCTTGTTGGCTTGTTGGTTTGTTAGTTTGTTGGCTTTTTGGTTACTTGGTTTGTTGGTTTGTTGGTTTGTTGGCTTGTTGGTTTGCTGGCTTGTTGGTTTGTTGGTTTGTTGGTTTGTTGGCTTGTTGGCTTGTTGGTTTGTTGGTTTGTTGGTTTGTTGGTTTCTTGGTTTGTTGGTTTGTTGGTTTGTTGGCTTGTTGGTTTGTTGGTTTGTTGGCTTGTTGGTTTGTTGGTTTGTTGGCTTGTTGGCTTGTTGGTTTGTTGGTTTCTTGGCTTGTTGGTTTGTTGGTTTGTTCGTTTGATGGTTTGTTGGTTTGTCGGTTTTTTGGTTTGTTGGTTTGTTGGCTTGTTGGCTTGTTGGTTTGTTGGTTTGTTGGTTTGTTGGCTTGTTGGCTTGTTGGTTTGTTGGTTTTTTGGTTTTTTGGTTTGTTGGTTTGTTGGTTTGTTGGTTTGTTGGCATGTTGGTTTGTTGGTTTGTTGGTTTGTTGGCTTGTTGGTTTGTTGGTTTGTTGGCTTGTTGGATTGTTGGTTTGTTGGTTTGTTGGTTTGTTGGCTTATTGGTTTGTTGGTTTGTTGGCTTGTTGGTTCGTTAGTTTGTTGGTTTATTGGTTTGTTGGTTTGTTAGTTTGTTGGTTTGTTGGTTTATTTGTTTGTTGGCTTGTTTACTTGTTGGTTTGTTGGTTTGTTGGTTTGTTGGTTTGTTGGTTTGTTGGTTTGTTGGCTTGTTGGTTTGTTGGTTTGTTGGCTTGTTGGCTTGTTGGTTTGTTGGTTTGTTGGGTTGTTGGCTTGTTGGTTTATTGGTTTGTTGGTTTGTTGGTTTGTTGGCTTGTTGGTTTGTTGGTTTGTTGGTTTGTTGGCTTGTTGGTTTGTTGGTTTGTTGGTTTGTTGGCTTGTTGGTTTGTTGGTTTGTTGGTTTGTTGGCTTGTTGGTTTGTTGGTTTGTTGGCTTGTTGGCTTATTGCTTTGTTGGTTTGTTGGTTTGTTGGCTTGTTGGCTTATTGGTTTGTTAGTTTGTTGGCTTTTTGGTTACTTGGTTTGTTGGTTTGTTGGTTTGTTGACTTGTTGGTTTGTTGGCTTGTTGGTTTGTTGGTTTGTTGGTTTGTTGGTTTGTTGGTTTGTTGGCTTGTTGGCTTGTTGCTTTGTTCGTTTGATGGTTTGTTGGTTTGTTGGTTTTTTGGTTTGGTGGTTTGTTGGGTTGTTGGCTTGTTGGCTTGTTGGCTTGTTGGTTTGTTGGTTTGTTGGCTTGTTGGTTTGTTAGTTTGTTGATTTGTTGGTTTGTTGGCTTGTTGGTTTGTTGGTTTTTTGGTTTGTTGGTTTGTTGGTTTGTTGGTTTGTTAGTTTGTTGGTTTATTTGTTTATTGGTTTGTTGGCTTGTTGGTTTGTTGGTTTGTTGGTTTGTTGGTTTGTTGGTTTGTTGGCTTGTTGGTTTGTTGGTTTGTTGGCTTGTTGGTTTGTTGGTTTGTTGGCTTGTTGGGTTGTTGGTTTTTTGGTTTGTTGGTTTGTTGGCTTGTTGGCTTGTTGGTTTGTTAGTTTGTTGGCTTTTTGGTTACTTGGTTTGTTGGTTTGTTGGTTTGTTGGTTTGTTGGTTTGTTGGTTTTTTGGTTTGTTGGTTTGTTGGTTTGTTGGCTTGTTGGTTTGTTGGTTTGTTAGCTTGTTGGTTTGTTGGTTTTTTGGCTTGTTGGTTACTTAGTTTGTTGGTTTGTTGGTTTGTTGGTTTGTTGGCTTGTTGGCTTGTTGGTTTGTTGGTTTGTTGGTTTGTTGGCTTGTTGGCTTGTTGGTTTGTTAGTTTGTTGGCTTTTTGGTTACTTGGAATGTTGGTTTGTTGGTTTCTTGGTTTGTTGGTTTGTTGGTTTGTTGGTTTTTTGGTTTGTTGGTTTGTTGGTTTGTTGGCTTGTTGGTTTGTTGGTTTGTTAGCTTGTTGGTTTGTTGGTTTGTTGGCTTGTTGGTTACTAAGTTTGTTGGTTTGTTGGTTTGTTGGTTTGTTGGTTTGTTGGCTTGTTGGCTTGCTGGTTTGTTGGTTTGTTGGCTTGTTGGCTTGTTGCTTTGTTGGTTTGTTGGTTTGTTGGCTTGTTGGCTTGTTGGTTTGTTAGTTGGTTGGCTTTTTGGTTACTTGGTTTGTTGGTTTGTTGGTTTGTTGGCTTGTTGGTTTGTTGGCTTGTTGGTTTGTTGGTTTGTTGGTTTGTTGGCTTGTTGGTTTGTCGGTTTTTTGGTTTGTTGGTTTGTTGGTTTGTTGGTTTGTTGGTTTGTTGGTTTGTTAGCTTGTTGGTTTGTTGGTTTGTTGGCTTGTTGGTTACTTAGTTTGTTGGTTTGTTGGTTTGTTGGTTTGTTGGCTTGTTGGCTTCTTGGTTTGTTAGTTGGTTGGCTTTTTGGTTACTTGGTTTGTTGGTTTGTTAGTTTGTTGGCTTTTTGGTTACTTGGTTTGTTGGTTTGTTGGTTTGTTGGTTTGTTGGTTTGTTGGTTTGTTGGTTTTTTGGTTTGTTGGTTTGTTGGTTTGTTGGCTTGTTGGTTTGTTGGTTTGTTAGCTTGTTGGTTTGTTGGTTTGTTGGCTTGTTGGTTACTTAGTTTGTTGGTTTGTTGGTTTGTTGGTTTATTTGTTTGTTGGTTTGTTGGCTTGTTGGTTTGTTGGTTTGTTGGCTTGTTGGCTTGTTGATATATTGGTTTGTTGGTTTTTTGGTTTGTTGGTTTTTTGGTTTGTTGGTTTGTTGGTTTGTTGGTTTGTTGGCTTGATGGTTTGTTGGTTTCTTGGCTTATTGGCTTGTTGGTTTGTTGGTTTGTTCGCTTGTTGGCTTGTTGGTTTGTTGATTTGTTGGCTTGTTGGCTTGTTGCTTTGTTGGTTTGTCGGTTTGTTGGCTTGTTGGCTTGTTGGTTTGTTAGTTTGTTGGCTTTTTGGTTACTTGGTTTGTTGGTTTGTTGGTTTGTTGGCTTGTTGGTTTGCTGGCTTGTTGGTTTGTTGGTTTGTTGGTTTGTTGGCTTGTTGGCTTGTTGGTTTGTTGGTTTGTTGGTTTGTTGGTTTCTTGGTTTGTTGGTTTGTTGGTTTGTTGGCTTGTTGGTTTGTTGGTTTGTTGGCTTGTTGGTTTGTTGGTTTGTTGGCTTGTTGGCTTGTTGGTTTGTTGGTTTCTTGGCTTGTTGGTTTGTTGGTTTGTTCGTTTGATGGTTTGTTGGTTTGTCGGTTTTTTGGTTTGTTGGTTTGTTGGCTTGTTGGCTTGTTGGTTTGTTGGTTTGTTGGTTTGTTGGCTTGTTGGCTTGTTGGTTTGTTGGTTTTTTGGTTTTTTGGTTTGTTGGTTTGTTGGTTTGTTGGTTTGTTGGCATGTTGGTTTGTTGGTTTGTTGGTTTGTTGGCTTGTTGGTTTGTTGGTTTGTTGGCTTGTTGGATTGTTGGTTTGTTGGTTTGTTGGTTTGTTGGCTTATTGGTTTGTTGGTTTGTTGGCTTGTTGGTTCGTTAGTTTGTTGGTTTATTGGTTTGTTGGTTTGTTAGTTTGTTGGTTTGTTGGTTTATTTGTTTGTTGGCTTGTTTACTTGTTGGTTTGTTGGTTTGTTGGTTTGTTGGTTTGTTGGTTTGTTGGTTTGTTGGTTTGTTGGCTTGTTGGTTTGTTGGTTTGTTGGCTTGTTGGCTTGTTGGTTTGTTGGTTTGTTGGGTTGTTGGCTTGTTGGTTTATTGGTTTGTTGGTTTGTTGGTTTGTTGGCTTGTTGGTTTGTTGGTTTGTTGGTTTGTTGGCTTGTTGGTTTGTTGGTTTGTTGGTTTGTTGGCTTGTTGGTTTGTTGGTTTGTTGGTTTGTTGGCTTGTTGGTTTATTGGTTTGTTGGCTTGTTGGCTTATTGCTTTGTTGGTTTGTTGGTTTGTTGGCTTGTTGGCTTATTGGTTTGTTAGTTTGTTGGCTTTTTGGTTACTTGGTTTGTTGGTTTGTTGGTTTGTTGACTTGTTGGTTTGTTGGCTTGTTGGTTTGTTGGTTTGTTGGTTTGTTGGTTTGTTGGTTTGTTGGCTTGTTGGCTTGTTGCTTTGTTCGTTTGATGGTTTGTTGGTTTGTTGGTTTTTTGGTTTGGTGGTTTGTTGGGTTGTTGGCTTGTTGGCTTGTTGGCTTGTTGGTTTGTTGGTTTGTTGGCTTGTTGGTTTGTTAGTTTGTTGGTTTGTTGGTTTGTTGGCTTGTTGGTTTGTTGGTTTTTTGGTTTGTTGGTTTGTTGGTTTGTTGGTTTGTTAGTTTGTTGGTTTATTTGTTTATTGGTTTGTTGGCTTGTTGGTTTGTTGGTTTGTTGGTTTGTTGGTTTGTTGGTTTGTTGGCTTGTTGGTTTGTTGGTTTGTTGGCTTGTTGGTTTGTTGGTTTGTTGGCTTGTTGGGTTGTTGGTTTTTTGGTTTGTTGGTTTGTTGGCTTGTTGGCTTGTTGGTTTGTTAGTTTGTTGGCTTTTTGGTTACTTGGTTTGTTGGTTTGTTGGTTTGTTGGTTTGTTGGTTTGTTGGTTTTTTGGTTTGTTGGTTTGTTGGTTTGTTGGCTTGTTGGTTTGTTGATTTGTTAGCTTGTTGGTTTGTTGGTTTTTTGGCTTGTTGGTTACTTAGTTTGTTGGTTTGTTGGTTTGTTGGTTTGTTGGCTTGTTGGCTTGTTGGTTTGTTGGTTTGTTGGTTTGTTGGCTTGTTGGCTTCTTGGTTTGTTAGTTTGTTGGCTTTTTGGTTACTTGGAATGTTGGTTTGTTGGTTTCTTGGTTTGTTGGTTTGTTGGTTTGTTGGTTTTTTGGTTTGTTGGTTTGTTGGTTTGTTGGCTTGTTGGTTTGTTGGTTTGTTAGCTTGTTGGTTTGTTGGTTTGTTGGCTTGTTGGTTACTAAGTTTGTTGGTTTGTTGGTTTGTTGGTTTGTTGGTTTGTTGGCTTGTTGGCTTGCTGGTTTGTTGGTTTGTTGGCTTGTTGGCTTGTTGCTTTGTTGGTTTGTTGGTTTGTTGGCTTGTTGGCTTGTTGGTTTGTTAGTTGGTTGGCTTTTTGGTTACTTGGTTTGTTGGTTTGTTGGTTTGTTGGCTTGTTGGTTTGTTGGCTTGTTGGTTTGTTGGTTTGTTGGTTTGTTGGCTTGTTGGTTTGTCGGTTTTTTGGTTTGTTGGTTTGTTGGTTTGTTGGTTTGTTGGTTTGTTGGTTTGTTAGCTTGTTGGTTTGTTGGTTTGTTGGCTTGTTGGTTACTTAGTTTGTTGGTTTGTTGGTTTGTTGGTTTGTTGGTTTGTTGGCTTGTTGGCTTGTTGGTTTGTTAGTTGGTTGGCTTTTTGGTTACTTGGTTTGTTGGTTTGTTAGTTTGTTGGCTTTTTGGTTACTTGGTTTGTTGGTTTGTTGGTTTGTTGGTTTGTTGGTTTGTTGGTTTGTTGGTTTTTTGGTTTGTTGGTTTGTTGGTTTGTTGGCTTGTTGGTTTGTTGGTTTGTTAGCTTGTTGGTTTGTTGGTTTGTTGGCTTGTTGGTTACTTAGTTTGTTGGTTTGTTGGTTTGTTGGTTTGTTGGTTTGTTGGCTTGTTGGGTTGTTGGTTTGTTGGTTTGTTGGTTTGTTGGCTTGTTGGCTTGTTGGTTTGTTAGTTTGTTGGCTTTTTGGTTACTTGGGTTGTTGGGTTGTTGGTTTGTTGGTTTGTTGGTTTGTTGGTTTGTTGGCTTGTTGGTTACTTAGTTTGTTGGTTTGTTGGTTTGTTGGCTTGTTGGCTTGTTGGTTTGTTGGTTTGTTGGCTTGTTGGTTTGTTAGTTTGTTGGTTTTTTGGCTTGTTGGCTTGTTGGTTTGTTGGTTTTTTGGTTTGTTGTTTTGTTGGTTTGTTGAATTGTTGGTTTGTTGGTTTATTTGTTTGTTGGTTTGTTGGCTTGTTGGTTTGTTGGTTTGTTGGTTTGTTGGCTTGTTGGTTTGTTGGTTTGTTGGTTTTTTGGTTTGTTGGTTTGTTGGTTTGTTGGTTTGTTGGTTTATTTGTTTAGTTGTTTGTTGGTTTGTTGGCTTGTTGGTTTGTTGGTTTGTTGGCTTGTTGGCTTGTTGGTTTGTTGATTTGTTGGCTTGTTGGTTACTTAGTTTGTTGGTTTGTTGGCATGTTGGTTTGTTGGTTAGTTGGTTTAGTGGCTTGTTGGTTTGTTGGCTTGTTGGCTTGTTGGCTTGTTGGTTTGTTGGTTTGTTGGTTTGTTGGTTTGTTGGCTTGTTGGTTTGTTGGTTTGTTGGCTTGTTGGTTTGTTAGTTTGTTGGTTTGTTGGTTTGTTGGTTTGTTGGTTTGTTGGTTTATTTGTTTGTTGGTTTGTTGGCTTGTTGGTTTGTTGGTTTGTTGGTTTGTTGGCTTGTTGGCTTGTTGGTTTGTTGGTTTGTTTGCTTGTTGGCTTGTTGGTTTGTTGGTTTGTTGGTTTGTTAGCTTGTTGGTTTGTTGGTTTGTTGGCTTGTTGGTTTGTTGGTTTGTTGGTTTGTTGGCTTGTTGGCTTATTGGTTTGTTGGTTTGTTGGCTTGTTGGTTTGTTGGTTTGTTGGCTTGTTGGCTTGTTGCTTTGTTGGTTTGTTGGTTTGTTGGCTTGTTGGCTCGTTGGTTTGTTAGTTTGTTGGCTTTTTGGTTACTTGGTTTGTTGGTTTGTTGGTTTGTTGGCTTGTTGCTTTGTTGGTTTGTTGGTTTGTTGGCTTGTTGGCTTGTTGGTTTGTTAGTTTGTTGGCTTTTTGGTTACTTGATTTGTTGGTTTGTTGGTTTGTTGGCTTGTTGGTTTGTTGGCTTGTTGGTTTGTTGGTTTGTTGGTTTGTTGGCTTGTTGGCTTGTTGGGTTGTTGGTTTGTTGGTTTGTTGGTTTGTTGGTTTGTTGGTTTTTTGGTTTTTTGGTTTTTTGGTTTTTTGGTTTGTTGGTTTATTTGTTTGTTGGTTTGTTGGCTTGTTGGTTTGTTGGTTTGTTGGTTTGTTGGCTTGTTGGTTTGTTGGTTTGTTGACTTGTTGGCTTGTTGGTTTGTTGGTTTGTTGGCTTGTTGGCTTGTTGGTTTGTTGGTTTGTTGGTTTTTTGGTTTGTTGGTTTGTTGGTTTGTTGGTTTGTTGGTTTGTTGGTTTGTTGGTTTATTTGTTTGTTGGTTTGTTGGCTTGTTGGTTTGTTGGTTTGTTGGCTCGTTGGCTTGTTGGTTTGTTGGTTTGATGGTTTTTTGGTTTGTTGGTTTTTTGGTTTGTTGGTTTGTTGGTTTGTTGGTTTGTTGGCTTGTTGGTTTGTTGGTTTGTTGGCTTATTGGCTTGTTGGTTTGTTGGTTTGTTGGCTTGTTGGCTTGTTGGTTTGTTGGTTTGTTGGTTTTTTGGTTTGTTGGTTTGTTGGTTTGTTGGTTTGTTGGTTTGTTGGTTTGTTGGTTTATTTGTTTGTTGGTTTGTTGGCTTATTGGTTTGTTGGTTTGTTGGTTTGTTGGCTTGTTGGTTTGTCGATTTGTTGGCTTGTTGGCTTGTTGCTTTGTTGGTTTGTCGGTTTGTTGGCTTGTTGGCTTGTTGGTTTGTTAGTTTGTTGGCTTTTTGGTTACTTGGTTTGTTGGTTTGTTGGTTTGTTGGCTTGTTGGTTTGTTGGCTTGTTGGTTTGTTGGTTTGTTGGTTTGTTGGCTTGTTGGCTTGTTGGTTTGTTGGTTTGTTGGTTTGTTGGTTTCTTGGTTTGTTGGTTTGTTGGTTTGTTGGCTTGTTGGTTTGTTGGTTTGTTGGCTTGTTGGCTTGTTGGTTTGTTGGTTTGTTGGTTTGTTGGCTTGTTGGCTTGTTGGTTTGTTGGTTTCTTGGCTTGTTGGTTTGTTGGTTTGTTCGTTTGATGGTTTGTTGGTTTGTCGGTTTTTTGGTTTGTTGGTTTGTTGGCTTGTTGGCTTGTTGGTTTGTTGGTTTGTTGGTTTGTTGACTTGTTGGCTTGTTGGTTTGTTGGTTTTTTGGTTTTTTGGTTTGTTGGTTTGTTGGTTTGTTGGTTTGTTGGCATGTTTGTTTGTTGGTTTGTTGGTTTGTTGGCTTGTTGGTTTGCTGGTTTGTTGGCTTGTTGGCTTGTTGGATTGTTGGTTTGTTGGTTTGTTGGCTTATTGGTTTGTTGGTTTGTTGGCTTGTTGGTTCGTTAGTTTGTTGGTTTATTGGTTTGTTGGTTTGTTGGTTTGTTGGTTTGTTGGTTTATTTGTTTGTTGGCTTGTTGGCTTGTTGGTTTGTTGGTTTGTTGGTTTGTTGGTTTGTTGGCTTGTTGGTTTGTTGGTTCGTTGGCTTGTTGGCTTGTTGGTTTGTTGGTTTGTTGGGTTGTTGGCTTGTTGGTTTATTGGTTTGTTGGTTTGTTGGCTTGTTGGCTTGTTGGTTTGTTGTTTTGTTGGCTTGTTGGTTTGTTGGTTTGTTGGTTTGTTGGCTTGTTGGTTTGTTGGTTTGCTGGTTTGTTGGCTTGTTGGTTTATTGGTTTGTTGGCTTGTTGGCTTATTGCTTTGTTGGTTTGTTGGTTTGTTGGCTTGTTGGCTTGTTGGTTTGTTAGTTTGTTGGCTTTTTGGTTACTTGGTTTGTTGGTTTGTTGGTTTGTTGACTTGTTGGTTTGTTGGCTTGTTGGTTTGTTGGTTTGTTGGTTTGTTGGTTTGTTATTTTGTTGGTTTGTTGGTTTGTTGGCTTGTTGGCTTGTTGCGTTGTTCGTTTGATGGTTTGTTGGTTTGTTGGTTTTTTGGTTTGGTGGTTTGTTGGGTTGTTGGCTTGTTGGCTTGTTGGCTTGTTGGTTTGTTGGTTTGTTGGCTTGTTGGTTTGTTAGTTTGTTGGTTTGTTGGCTTGTTGGCTTGTTGGTTTGTTGGTTTTTTGGTTTGTTGGTTTGTTGGTTTGTTGGTTTGTTAGTTTGTTGGTTTATTTGCTTATTGGTTTGTTGGCTTGTTGGTTTGTTGGTTTGTTGGTTTGTTGGTTTGTTGGTTTGTTGGTTTGTTGGCTTGTTGGTTTGTTGGTTTGTTGGCTTGTTGGTTTCTTGGTTTGTTGGCTTGTTGGGTTGTTGGTTTGTTGGTTTGTTGGTTTGTTGGCTTGTTGGCTTGTTGGTTTGTTAGTTTGTTGGCTTTTTGGTTACTTGGTTTGTTGGTTTGTTGGTTTGTTGGTTTGTTGGCTTGTTGGTTTGTTGGTTTGTTGGTTTGTTGGCTTGTTGGCTTGTTGGTTTGTTGGTTTGTTGGTTTGTTGGTTTGTTGGTTTGTTGGTTTGTTGGTTTTTTGGTTTGTTGGTTTGTTGGTTTGTTGGCTTGTTGGTTTGTTGGTTTGTTAGCTTGTTGGTTTGTTGGTTTGTTGGCTTGTTGGTTACTTAGTTTGTTGGTTTGTTGGTTTGTTGGTTTGTTGGTTTGTTGGCTTGTTGGCTTGTTGGTTTTTTGGTTGGTTGGCTTGTTGGCTTGTTGCTTTGTTGGTTTGTTGGTTTGTTGGCTTGTTGGCTTGTTGGTTTGTTAGTTGGTTGGCTTTTTGGTTACTTGGTTTGTTGGTTTGTTGGTTTGTTGGCTTGTTGGTTTGTTGGCTTGTTGGTTTGTTGGTTTGTTGGTTTGTTGGCTTGTTGGCTTGTTGGTTTGTTGGTTTGTTGGCTTGTTGGTTTGTTAGTTTGTTGGTTTTTTGGCTTGTTGGCTTGTTGGTTTGTTGGTTTTTTGGTTTGTTGTTTTGTTGGTTTGTTGAATTGTTGGTTTGTTGGTTTATTTGTTTGTTGGTTTGTTGGCTTGTTGGTTTGTTGGTTTGTTGGTTTGTTGGCTTGTTGGTTTGTTGGTTTGTTGGTTTTATGGTTTGTTGGTTTGTTGGTTTGTTGGTTTGTTGGTTTATTTGTTTAGTTGTTTGTTGGTTTGTTGGCTTGTTGGTTTGTTGGTTTGTTGGCTTGTTGGCTTGTTGGTTTGTTGATTTGTTGGCTTGTTGGTTACTTAGTTTGTTGGTTTGTTGGCATGTTGGTTTGTTGGTTTGTTGGTTTAGTGGCTTGTTGGTTTGTTGGTTTGTTGGCTTGTTGGCTTGTTGGTTTGTTGGTTTGTTGGTTTGTTGGTTTGTTGGTTTGTTGGCTTGTTGGTTTGTTGGTTTGTTGGCTTGTTGGTTTGTTAGTTTGTTGGTTTGTTGGTTTGTTGGTTTGTTGGTTTGTTGGTTTATTTGTTTGTTGGTTTGTTGGCTTGTTGGTTTGTTGGTTTGTTGGTTTGTTGGCTTGTTGGCTTGTTGGTTTGTTGGTTTGTTGGCTTGTTGGCTTGTTGGTTTGTTGGTTTGTTGGTTTGTTGGTTTGTTAGCTTGTTGGTTTGTTGGTTTGTTGGCTTGTTGGTTAGTTGGTTTGTTGGTTTGTTGGCTTGTTGGCTTGTTGGCTTGTTGGCTTGTTGGTTTGTTGGTTTGTTGGTTTGTTGGCTTGTTGGCTTGTTGGTTTGTTGGTTTGTTGGCTTGTTGGTTTGTTAGTTTGTTGGTTTTTTGGCTTGTTGGCTTGTTGGTTTGTTGGTTTTTTGGTTTGTTGTTTTGTTGGTTTGTTGAATTGTTGGTTTGTTGGTTTATTTGTTTGTTGGTTTGTTGGCTTGTTGGTTTGTTGGTTTGTTGGTTTGTTGGCTTGTTGGTTTGTTGGTTTGTTGGTTTTATGGTTTGTTGGTTTGTTGGTTTGTTGGTTTGTTGGTTTATTTGTTTAGTTGTTTGTTGGTTTGTTGGCTTGTTGGTTTGTTGGTTTGTTGGCTTGTTGGCTTGTTGGTTTGTTGATTTGTTGGCTTGTTGGTTACTTAGTTTGTTGGTTTGTTGGCATGTTGGTTTGTTGGTTTGTTGGTTTAGTGGCTTGTTGGTTTGTTGGTTTGTTGGCTTGTTGGCTTGTTGGTTTGTTGGTTTGTTGGTTTGTTGGTTTGTTGGTTTGTTGGCTTGTTGGTTTGTTGGTTTGTTGGCTTGTTGGTTTGTTAGTTTGTTGGTTTGTTGGTTTGTTGGTTTGTTGGTTTGTTGGTTTATTTGTTTGTTGGTTTGTTGGCTTGTTGGTTTGTTGGTTTGTTGGTTTGTTGGCTTGTTGGCTTGTTGGTTTGTTGGTTTGTTGGCTTGTTGGCTTGTTGGTTTGTTGGTTTGTTGGTTTGTTGGTTTGTTAGCTTGTTGGTTTGTTGGTTTGTTGGCTTGTTGGTTAGTTGGTTTGTTGGTTTGTTGGCTTGTTGGCTTGTTGGCTTGTTGGTTTGTTGGCTTTTTGGTTTGTTGGTTTGTTGGCTTGTTGGCTTGTTGCTTTGTTGGTTTGTTGGTTTGTTGGTTTGGTGGCTTGTTAGTTTGTTGGCTTTTTGGTTACTTGGTTTGTTGGTTTGTTGGTTTGTTGGCTTGTTGGTTTGTTGGCTTGTTGGTTTGTTGGATTGTTGGTTTGTTGGCTTGTTGGCTTGTTGGTTTGTTGGTTTGTTGGTTTGTTGGTTTGTTGGTTTGTTGGTTTGTTGGTTTTTTGGTTTGTTGGTTTATTTGTTTGTTGGTTTGTTGGCTTGTTGGTTTGTTGGTTTGTTGGTTTGTTGGCTTGTTGGTTTGTTGGTTTGTTGGCTTGTTGGCTTGTTGCTTTGTTCGTTTCTTGGTTTGTTGGCTTGTTGGCTTGTTGGTTTGTTAGTTTGTTGGCTGTTTGGTTACTTGGTTTGTTGGTTTGTTGGCTTGTTGGCTTGTTGGTTTGTTGGTTTGTTGGTTTGTTGGTTTGTTGGTTTGTTGGTTTGTTGGTTTTTTGGTTTGTTGGTTTATTTGTTTGTTGGTTTGTTGGCTTGTTGGTTTGTTGGTTTGTTGGTTTGTTGGCTTGTTGGTTTGTTGGTTTGTTGGCTTGTTGGCTTGTTGCTTTGTTCGTTTCTTGGTTTGTTGGCTTGTTGGCTTGTTGGTTTGTTAGTTTGTTGGCTGTTTGGTTACTTGGTTTGTTGGTTTGTTGGTTTGTTGGTTTGTTGGTTTGCTGGCTTGTTGGATTGTTAGTTTGTTGGCTGTTTGGTTACTTGGTTTGTTGGTTTGTTGGCTTGTTGGTTTGTTGGTTTGCTGGCTTGTTGGATTGTTGGTTTATTGGTTTGTTGGCTTATTGGTTTGTTGGTTTGTTGGCTTGTTGGTTCGTTAGTTTGTTGGTTTATTGGTTTGTTGGTTTGTTGGTTTGTTGGTTTGTTGGTTTATTTGTTTGTTGGCTTGTTGGTTTGTTGGTTTGTTGGCTTGTTGGCTTGTTGGTTTGTTGGTTTGTTGGTTTGTTGGTTTGTTAGCTTGTTGGTTTGTTGGTTTGTTGGCTTGTTGGTTTGGTGGCTTGTTAGTTTGTTAGTTTGTTGGCTTTTTGGTTACTTGGTTTGTTGGTTTGTTGGTTTGTTGGCTTGTTGGTTTGTTGGCTTGTTGGTTTGTTGGTTTGTTGGTTTATTGGCTTGTTGGCTTGTTGGTTTGTTGGTTTGTTGGTTTGTTGGTTTGTTGGTTTGTTGGTTTGTTGGTTTGTTGGTTTTTTGGTTTGTTGGTTTATTTGTTTGTTGGTTTGTTGGCTTGTTGGTTTGTTGGTTTGTTGGTTTGTTGGCTTGTTGGTTTGTTGGTTTGTTGGCTTGTTGGCTTGTTGCTTTGTTCGTTTCTTGGTTTGTTGGCTTGTTGGCTTGTTGGTTTGTTAGTCTGTTGGCTGTTTGGTTACTTGGTTTGTTGGTTTGTTGGTTTGTTGGTTTGTTGGTTTGTTGGATAGTTGGTTTGTTGGCTTGTTGGTTTGTTGGTTTGCTGGCTTGTTGGCTTGTTGGTTTGTTGGTTTGTTGGCTTGTTGGTTCGTTAGTTTGTTGGCTTGTTGGTTCGTTAGTTTGTTGGTTTATTGGTTTGTTGGTTTGTTGGTTTGTTGGTTTGTTGGTTTATTTGTTTGTTGGCTTGTTGGCTTGTTGGTTTGTTGGTTTGTTGGTTTGTTGGTTTGTTGGCTTGTTGGTTTGTTGGTTTGTTGGCTTGTTGGCTTGTTGGTTTGTTGGTTTGTTGGGTTGTTGGCTTGTTGGTTTATTGGTTTGTTGGTTTGTTGGCTTGTTGGCTTGTTGGTTTGTTGTTTTGTTGGCTTGTTGGTTTGTTGGTTTGTTGGTTTGTTGGCTTGTTGGTTTGTTGGTTTGCTGGTTTGTTGGCTTGTTGGTTTATTGGTTTGTTGGCTTGTTGGCTTATTGCTTTGTTGGTTTGTTGGTTTGTTGGCTTGTTGGCTTGTTGGTTTGTTAGTTTGTTGGCTTTTTGGTTACTTGGTTTGTTGGTTTGTTGGTTTGTTGACTTGTTGGTTTGTTGGCTTGTTGGTTTGTTGGTTTGTTGGTTTGTTGGTTTGTTGGTTTGTTGGTTTGTTGGTTTGTTGGTTTGTTGGCTTGTTGGCTTGTTGCGTTGTTCGTTTGATGGTTTGTTGGTTTGTTGGTTTTTTGGTTTGGTGGTTTGTTGGGTTGTTGGCTTGTTGGCTTGTTGGCTTGTTGGTTTGTTGGTTTGTTGGCTTGTTGGCTTGTTGGTTTGTTAGTTTGTTGGTTTGTTGGCTTGTTGGCTTGTTGGTTTGTTGGTTTTTTGGTTTGTTGGTTTGTTGGTTTGTTGGTTTGTTAGTTTGTTGGTTTATTTGCTTATTGGTTTGTTGGCTTGTTGGTTTGTTGGTTTGTTGGTTTGTTGGTTTGTTGGTTTGTTGGTTTGTTGGCTTGTTGGTTTGTTGGTTTGTTGGCTTGTTGGTTTCTTGGTTTGTTGGCTTGTTGGGTTGTTGGTTTGTTGGTTTGTTGGTTTGTTGGCTTGTTGGCTTGTTGGTTTGTTAGTTTGTTGGCTTTTTGGTTACTTGGTTTGTTGGTTTGTTGGTTTGTTGGTTTGTTGGCTTGTTGGTTTGTTGGTTTGTTGGTTTGTTGGCTTGTTGGCTTGTTGGTTTGTTGGTTTGTTGGTTTGTTGGTTTGTTGGTTTTTTGGTTTGTTGGTTTGTTGGTTTGTTGGCTTGTTGGTTTGTTGGTTTGTTAGCTTGTTGGTTTGTTGGTTTGTTGGCTTGTTGGTTACTTAGTTTGTTGGTTTGTTGGTTTGTTGGTTTGTTGGTTTGTTGGCTTGTTGGCTTGTTGGTTTTTTGGTTGGTTGGCTTGTTGGCTTGTTGCTTTGTTGGTTTGTTGGTTTGTTGGCTTGTTGGCTTGTTGGTTTGTTAGTTGGTTGGCTTTTTGGTTACTTGGTTTGTTGGTTTGTTGGTTTGTTGGCTTGTTGGTTTGTTGGCTTGTTGGTTTGTTGGTTTGTTGGTTTGTTGGCTTGTTGGCTTGTTGGTTTGTTGGTTTGTTGGCTTGTTGGTTTGTTAGTTTGTTGGTTTTTTGGCTTGTTGGCTTGTTGGTTTGTTGGTTTTTTGGTTTGTTGTTTTGTTGGTTTGTTGAATTGTTGGTTTGTTGGTTTATTTGTTTGTTGGTTTTTTGGCTTGTTGGTTTGTTGGTTTGTTGGTTTGTTGGCTTGTTGGTTTGTTGGTTTGTTGGTTTTATGGTTTGTTGGTTTGTTGGTTTGTTGGTTTGTTGGTTTATTTGTTTAGTTGTGTGTTGGTTTGTTGGCTTGTTGGTTTGTTGGTTTGTTGGCTTGTTGGCTTGTTGGTTTGTTGATTTGTTGGCTTGTTGGTTACTTAGTTTGTTGGTTTGTTGGCATGTTGGTTTGTTGGTTTGTTGGTTTAGTGGCTTGTTGGTTTGTTGGTTTGTTGGCTTGTTGGCTTGTTGGTTTGTTGGTTTGTTGGTTTGTTGGTTTGTTGGCTTGTTGGTTTGTTGGTTTGTTGGCTTGTTGGTTTGTTAGTTTGTTGGTTTGTTGGTTTGTTGGTTTGTTGGTTTGTTGGTTTATTTGTTTGTTGGTTTGTTGGCTTGTTGGTTTGTTGGTTTGTTGGTTTGTTGGCTTGTTGGCTTGTTGGTTTGTTGGTTTGTTGGCTTGTTGGCTTGTTGGTTTGTTGGTTTGTTGGTTTGTTGGTTTGTTAGCTTGTTGGTTTGTTGGTTTGTTGGCTTGTTGGTTAGTTGGTTTGTTGGTTTGTTGGCTTGTTGGCTTGTTGGCTTGTTGGTTTGTTGGCTTTTTGGTTTGTTGGTTTGTTGGCTTGTTGGCTTGTTGCTTTGTTGGTTTGTTGGTTTGTTGGTTTGGTGGCTTGTTAGTTTGTTAGTTTGTTGGCTTTTTGGTTACTTGGTTTGTTGGTTTGTTGGTTTGTTGGCTTGTTGGTTTGTTGGCTTGTTGGTTTGTTGGTTTGTTGGTTTGTTGGCTTGTTGGCTTGTTGGGTTGTTGGTTTGTTGGTTTGTTGGTTTGTTGGTTTGTTGGTTTGTTGGTTTTTTGGTTTGTTGGTTTATTTGTTTGTTGGTTTGTTGGCTTGTTGGTTTGTTGGTTTGTTGGTTTGTTGGCTTGTTGGTTTGTTGGTTTGTTGGCTTGTTGGCTTGTTGCTTTGTTCGTTTCTTGGTTTGTTGGCTTGTTGGCTTGTTGGTTTGTTAGTTTGTTGGCTGTTTGGTTACTTGGTTTGTTGGTTTGTTGGTTTGTTGGTTTGTTGGCTAGTTGGTTTGTTGGCTTGTTGGTTTGTTGGTTTGCTGGCTTGTTGGCTTGTTGGTTTGTTGGTTTGTTGGTTTGTTGGTTTGTTGGCTTGTTGGCTTGTTGGTTTGTTGGTTTGTTGGCTTGTTGGTTTGTTAGGTTGGTGGTTTGTTGGCTTGTTGGCTTGTTGGTTTGTTGGTTTTTTGGTTTGTTGGTTTGTTGGTTTGTTGGTTTGTTGGTTTATTTGTTTGTTGGCTTGTAGGTTTGTTGGTTTGTTGGTTTGTTGGTTTATTGGTTTGTTCGTTTGTTGGTTTGTTGGTTATTTGGTTTGTTGGTTTGTTGGTTTGTTGGTTTGTTGGTTTGTTGGTTTGTTGGTTTATTTGTTTGTTGCTTTGTTGGTTTGTAGGTTTGTTGGTTTATTGGTTTGTTGGTTTGTTGGTCTGTTGGTTTATTCGTTTGTTGGTTTGTTGGTTAATTGGTTTGTTGGTTTGTTGGTTTGTTGGCTTGTTGGTTTGTTGGTTTGTTGGTTTTTTGGTTTGTTGATTTGTTGGTTTGTTGGTTTGTTGGTTTGTTCGTTTGATGGTTTGTTGGTGTGTTGGTTTTTTGGTTTGTTGGTTTGTTGGTTTGTTGGTTTCTTGGTTTGTTGGTTTGTTGATTTGTTGATTTGTTGGTTTGTTGGCATGTTGAGTTGTTGGTTTGTTGGTTTGTTGGTTTGTTGGCTTGTTGGCTTGTTGGTTTGTTGGTTTGTTGGTTTGTTGGTTTGTTGGTTTGTTGGTTTTTTGGTTTGTTGGTTTATTTGTTTGTTGGTTTATTGGCTTGTTGATTTGTTGGTTTGTTGGTTTGTTGGCTTGTTGGTTTGTTGGTATGTTGGCTTGTTGGCTTGTTGGTTTTTTGGCTTGTTGGCTTGTTGGTTTGTTGGTTTGTTGGTTTTTTGGTTTGTTGGTTTGTTGGTTTGTTGGTTTGTTGGTTTGTTGGTTTGTTGGTTTATTTGTTTGTTGGCTTGTTGGCTTGTTGGTTTGTTAGTTTGTTGGCGTTTTGGTTACTTGCTTTGTTGGTTTGTTGGTTTGTTGGCTTGTTGGCTTGTTGCTTTGTTGGTTTGTTGGTTTGTTGGCTTGTTGGCTTGTTGGTTCGTTAGTTTGTTGGCTTTTTGGTTACTTGGTTTGTTGGTTTGTTGGTTTGTTGGCTTGTTGGTTTGTTGGCTTGTTGGTTTGTTGGTTTGTTGGTTTGTTGGCTTGTTAGCTTGTTGGTTTGTTGGTTTGTTGGTTTGTTGGTTTGTTGGTTTGTTGGTTTTTTGGTTTGTTGGTTTATTTGTTTGTTGGTTTGTTGGTTTGTTGGTTTGTTGGTTTGTTGGTTTGTTTGTTTGTTGGCTTGTTGGCTTGTTGGTTTGTTGGTTTGTTAATTTTTTGGTTTGTTGGTTTGTTGGTTTGTTGGTTTGTTGGTTCGTTGGTTTGTTGGTTTATTTGTTTGTTGGTTTGTTGGCTTGTTCGTTTGTTGGTTTGTTGGTTTGTTGGCTTGTTGGTTTGTTGGTTTGTTGGCTAGTTGGCTTGTTGCTTTGTTGGTTTCTTGGTTTGTTGGCTTGCTGGCTTGTTGGTTTGTTAGTTTGTTGGCTGTTTGGTTACTTGGTTTGTTGGTTTGTTGGTTTGTTGGCTTGTTGGTTTGTTGGCGTGTTGGCTTGTTGGCTTGTTGGTTTGTTGGTTTGTTGGTTTGTTGGTTTGTTGGTTTGTTGGTTTGTTGGTTTGTTGGCCTGTTGGTTTGTTGGTTTGTTGGCTTGTTGGGTTATTGGTTTGTTGGTTTGTTGGCTTGTTGGTTTGTTAGTTTGGTGGTTTGTTGGCTTGTTGGCTTGTTGGTTTGTTGGTTTTTTGGTTTGTTGGTTTGTTGGTTTGTTGGTTTATTTGTTTGTTGGTTTGTTGGTTTGCAGGTTTGTAGGGTTGTTGGTTTGTTGGTTTGTTGGTTTGTTCGTTTGTTGGTTTGTTGGTTATTTGGTTTGTTGGTTTGTTGGTTTGTTGGTTTGTTGGTTTGTTTGTTTATTTGTTTGTAGGTTTGTTAGTTTGTTGGTTTGTTGGTTTGTTGGTTTATTTGTTTGTTGATTTATTGGTTTGTAGGTTTGTTGGTTTATTGGTTTGTTGGTTTGTTGGTTTGTTGGTTTGTTCATTTGTTGGTTTGTTGGTTAATTGGTTTGTTGGTTTGTTGGTTTGTTGGCTTGTTGGTTTGTTGGTTTGTTGGTTTTTTGGTTTGTTGGTTTGTTGGTTTGTTGGTTTGTTGGTTTGTTCGTTTGATGGTTTGTTGGTTTGTTGGTTTTTTGGTTTGTTGGTTTGTTGGTTTGTTGGTTTCTTGGTTTGTTGGTTTGTTGATTTGTTGATTTGTTTGTTTGTTGGCATGTTGGGTTGTTGGTTTGTTGATTTGTTGGCTTGTTGGTTTGTTGGTTTGTTGGCTTGTTGGCTTGTTGGTTTGTTGGTTTGTTGGTTTGTTGGTTTGTTGGTTTGTTGGTTTGTTGGTTTGTTGGTTTATTTGTTTGTTGGCTTGTTGGTTTGTTAGTTTGTTGGCTTTTTCGTTACTTGCTTTGTTGGTTTCTTGGTTTGTTGGCTTGTTGGCTTGTTGGTTTGTTAGTTTGTTGGCTTTTTGGTTACTTGGTTTGTTGGTTTGTTGGTTTGTTGGCTTGTTGGTTTGTTGGCTTGTTGGTTTGTTGGTTTGTCAGTTTGTTGGCTTGTTGGCTTGTTGGTTTGTTGGTTTGTTGGTTTGTTGGTTTGTTGGTTTGTTGGTTTGTTGGTATGTTGGTTTGTTGGCTTGTTGGTTTGTTGGTTTGTTGGCTTGTTGGCTTGTTGGTTTGTTGGTTTGTTGGCTTGTTGGTTTGTTGGTTTGTTGGTTTGTTGGCTTGTAGGCTTGCTGGTTTGTTGGTTTGTTGGCTTGTTGGCTTGTTGGTTTGTTGGTTTGTTCGTTTGTTGGTTTGTTGGTTTGTTGGTTTGTTGGTTTGTTGGTTTGTTCGTTTGTTGGTTTGTTGGTTTGTTTGTTTGTTCGTTTGTTGGTTTGTTGGTTAATTGGTTTGTTGGTTTGTTGGTTTGTTGGCTTGTTGGTTTGTTGGTTTGTTGGTTTTTTGGTTTGTTGGTTTGTTGGTTTGTTGGTTTGTTGGTTTGTTGGTTTGTTCGTTTGATGGTTTGTTGGTTTGTTGGTTTTTTGGTTTGTTGGTTTGTTGGTTTGTTGGTTTCTTGGTTTGTTGGTTTGTTGATTTGTTGATTTGTTGGTTTGTTGGCATGTTGGGTTGTTGGTTTGTTGGTTTGTTCGCTTGTTGGTTTGTTGGTTTGTTGGCTTGTTGGCTTGTTGGTTTGTTGGTTTGTTGGTTTGTTGGTTTGTTGGTTAGTTGGTTTGTTGGTTTGTTGGTTTGTATGTTTATTTGTTTGTTGGCTTGTTGGCTTGTTGGCTTGTTGGTTTGTTAGTTTGTTGGCTTTTTCGTTACTTGCTTTGTTGGTTTCTTGGTTTGTTGGCTTGTTGGCTTGTTGGTTTGTTAGTTTGTTGGCTTTTTGGTTACTTGGTTTGTTGGTTTGTTGGTTTGTTGGCTTGTTGGTTTGTTGGCTTGTTGGTTTGTTGGTTTGTTAGTTTGTTGGTTTGTTGGCTTGTTGGTTTGTTGGTTTGTTGGTTTGTTGGTTTGTTGGTTTGTTGGTTTGTTGGTTTGTTGGTTTGTTGGCTTGTTGGTTTGTTGGTTTGTTGGCTTGTTGGCTTGTTGGTTTGTTGGTTTGTTGGCTTGTTGATTTGTTGGTTTGTTGGTTTGTTGGCTTGTAGGCTTGCTGGTTTGTTGGTTTGTTGGCTTGTTGGCTTGTTGGTTTATTGGTTTGTTGGCTTGTTGGTTACTTAGTTTGTTGGTTTGTTGGTTTGTTGGCTTGTTGGCTTGTTGCTTTATTGGTTTGTTGGTTTGTTGGCTTGTTGGCTTGTTGGTTTGTTAGTGTGTTGGCTTTTTGGTTACTTGGTTTGTTGGTTTGTTGGTTTGTTGGCTTGTTGGTTTGTTGGCTTGTTGGTTTGTTGGTTTGTTGGCTTGTTGGGTTGTTGGTTTGTTGGTTTGTTGGTTTGTTGGTTTGTTGGTTTGTTGGTTTTTTGGTTTGTTGGTTTGTTGGTGTGTTGGCTTGTTGGTTTGTTGGTTTGTTGGCTTGTTGGCTTGTTGGCTTGTTGGTTTATTGGTTTGTTGGCTTGTTGGTTACTTAGTTTGTTGGTTTGTTGGTTTGTTGGCTTGTTGGTGTGTTGGTTTGTTGGTTTGTTGGCTTGTTGGCTTGTTGGTTTGTTGGTTTGTTGGCTTGTTGGTTTGTTGGTTTGTTGGCTTGTTGGCTTGTTGCTTTGTTGGTTTGTTGGTTTGTTGGCTTGTTGGCTTGTTGGTTTGTTAGTTTGTTGGCTTTTTGGTTACTTGGTTTGTTGGTTTGTTGGTTTGTTGGCTTGTTGGTTTGTTGGCTTGTTGGTTTGTTGGTTTGTTGGTTTGTTGGCTTGTTGGCTTGCTGGTTTGTTGGTTTGTTGGTTTGTTGGTTTGTTGGTTTGTCGGTTTTTTGGTTTATTGGTTTGTTGGTTTGTTGGCTTGTTGGTTTGTTGGCTTGTTGGCTTGTTGGTTTGTTGGTTTGTTGGCTTGTTGGTTACTTAGTTTGTTGGTTTGTTGGTTTGTTAGCTTGTTGGTTTGTTGGCTTGTTGGCTTGATGGTTTGTTGGTTTGTTGGCTTGTTGGCTTGTTGTTTTGTTGGTTTGTTGGTTTGTTGGCTTGTTGGCTTGTTGGTTTGTTAGTTTGTTGCCTTTTTGGTTACTTGGTTTGTTGGTTTGTTGGTTTGTTGGCTTGTTGGTTTGTTGGCTTGTTTGTTTGTTGGTTTGTTGGTTTGTTGGCCTGTTGGCTTGTTGGTTTGTTGGTTTGGTAGCTTGTTGGTTGGTTGGTCTGTTGGTTTGTTGGCTTGTTGGTTTGTTGGTTTGTTGGATTGTTGGTTTGTTGGTTTGTTGGCTTGTTGGTTTGTTGCTTAGTTTGTTTGATGGTTTGTTGGTTGGTTGGTTTTTTGGTTTGTTGGTTTGTTGGTTTGTTGGTTTGTTGGTTTGTTCGTTTGATGGTTTGTTGGTTTGTTGGTTATTTGGTTGGTTGGTTTGTTGGTTTGTTGGTTTTTAGGTTTGTTGGTTTGTTGATTTGTTGATTTGTTGGTTTGTTGGCATGTTGGGTTGTTGGTTTGTTGGTTTGTTGGCTTGTTGGTTTGTTGGTTTGTTGGCTTGTTGGCTTGTTGGTTTGTTGGTTTGTTGGTTTGTTGGTTTGTTGGTTTGTTGGTTTGTTGGTTTGTTGGTTTGTTGGTTTATTTGTTTGTTGGCTTGTTGGCTTGTTGGTTTGTTAGTTTGTTGGCTTTTTCGTTACTTGCTTTGTTGGTTTCTTGGTTTGTTGGCTTGTTGGCTTGTTGGTTTGTTAGTTTGTTGGCTTTTTGGTTACTTGGTTTGTTGGTTTGTTGGTTTGTTGGCTTGTTGGTTTGTTGGCTTGTTGGTTTGTTGGTTTGTTAGTTTGTTGGTTTGTTGGTTTGTTGGTTTGTTGGTTTGTTGGTTTGTTAGTTTGTTGGTTTGTTGGTTTGTTGGTTTGTTGGTTTGTTGGTTTGTTGGCTTGTTGGTTTGTTGGTTTGTTGGCTTGTTGGCTTGTTGGTTTGTTGGTTTGTTGGCTTGTTGATTTGTTGGTTTGTTGGTTTGTTGGCTTGTAGGCTTGCTGGTTTGTTGGTTTGTTGGCTTGTTGGTTTGTTGGCTTGTTGGTTTGTTGGTTTGTTAGTTTGTTGGTTTGTTGGCTTGTTGGTTTGTTGGTTTGTTGGTTTGTTGGTTTGTTGGTTTGTTGGTTTGTTGGTTTGTTGGTTTGTTGGTTTGTTGGCTTGTTGGTTTGTTGGTTTGTTGGCTTGTTGGCTTGTTGGTTTGTTGGTTTGTTGGCTTGTTGATTTGTTGGTTTGTTGGTTTGTTGGCTTGTAGGCTTGCTGGTTTGTTGGTTTGTTGGCTTGTTGGCTTGTTTGTTTATTGGTTTGTTGGCTTGTTGGTTACTTAGTTTGTTGGTTTGTTGGTTTGTTGGCTTGTTGGCTTGTTGCTTTATTGGTTTGTTGGTTTGTTGGCTTGTTGGCTTGTTGGTTTGTTAGTGTGTTGGCTTTTTGGTTACTTGGTTTGTTGGTTTGTTGGTTTGTTGGCTTGTTGGTTTGTTGGCTTGTTGGTTTGTTGGTTTATTGGCTTGTTGGGTTGTTGGTTTGTTGGTTTGTTGGTTTGTTGGTTTGTTGGTTTGTTGGTTTTTTGGTTTGTTGATTTGTTGGTTTGTTGGCTTGTTGGTTTGTTGGTTTGTTGGCTTGTTGGCTTGTTGGTTTATTGGTTTGTTGGCTTGTTGGTTACTTAGTTTGTTGGTTTGTTGGTTTGTTGGCTTGTTGGTGTGTTGGTTTGTTGCTTTGTTGGCTTGTTGGCTTGTTGGTTTGTTGGTTTGTTGGATTGTTGGTTTGTTGGTTTGTTGGCTTGTTGGCTTGTTGCTTTGTTGGTTTGTTGGTTTGTTTGCTTGTTGGCTTGTTGGTTTGTTAGTTTGTTGGCTTTTTGGTTACTTGGTTTGTTGGTTTGTTGGTTTGTTGGCTTGTTGGTTTGTTGGTTTGTTGGTTTGTTGGTTTGTTGGTTTGTTGGCTTGTTGGCTTGCTGGTTTGTTGGTTTATTGGTTTGTTGGTTTGTTGGCTTGTTGGTTTGTTGGCTTGTTGGCTTGTTGGTTTGTTGGTTTGTTGGCTTGTTGGTTACTTAGTTTGTTGGTTTGTTGGCTTGTTGGTTTGTTGGCTTGTTGGCTTGATGGTTTGTTGGTTTGTTGGCTTGTTGGCTTGTTGTTTTGTTGGTTTGTTGGTTTGTTGGCTTGTTGGCTTGTTGGTTTGTTAGTTTGTTGCCTTTTTGGTTACTTGGTTTGTTGGTTTGTTGGCTTGTTGGTTTGTTAGTTTGTTGCCTTTTTGGTTACTTGGTTTGTTGGTTTGTTGGTTTGTTGGCTTGTTGGTTTGTTGGCTTGTTTGTTTGTTGGTTTGTTGGTTTTTTGGCCTGTTGGCTTGTTGGTTTGTTGGTTTGGTAGCTTGTTGGTTGGTTGGTCTGTTGGTTTGTTGGCTTGTTGGTTTGTTGGTTTGTTGGATAGTTGGTTTGTTGGTTTGTTGGCTTGTTGGCTTGTTGCTTAGTTTGTTTGATGGTTTATTGGTTTGTTGGTTTTTTGGTTTGTTGGTTTGTTGTTTTGTTGGCTTGTTGGCTTGTTGGTTTGTTGGTTTGTTGGCTTGTTGGTTTGTTAGTTTGTTGGTTTGTTGGCTTGTTGGCTTGTTGGTTTGTTGGTTTGTTGGTTTGTTGGTTTATTTGTTTGTTGGTTTGTTGGTTTGTTGGTTTGTTTGTTTGTTGGCTTGTTGGTTTGTTGGTTTGTTGGTTTTTTGGTTTGTTGGTTTGTTGGTTTGTTGGTTTATTCGTTTGTTGGTTTGTTGGCTTGTTGGTTTGTTGGTTTGTTGGTTTGTTGGCTTGTTGGTTTTTTGGTTTGTTGGCTTGTTGGCTTGTTGGTTTGTTGGTTTGTTCGCTTGTTGGTTACTTAGTTTGTTGGTTTGTTGGCATGTTGGTTTGTTTGTTTGTTGGTTTGTTGGTTTGTTGGTTTGTTGGTTTGTTGGCTTTTTGGCTTGTTGGTTTGTCGGTTTGTTGGTTTGTTGGCTTGTTGGTTTGTTGGTTTGTTGGCTTGTTGGTTTGTTAGTTTGTTGGTTTGTTGGTTTGTTGGTTTGGTGGTTTGTTGGTTTATTTGTTTGTTAGTTTGTTGGCTTGTTGGTTTGTTTGTTTGTTGGTTTGTTGGCTTGTTGGTTTGTCGGTTTGTTGGCTTGTTGGCTTGTTGCTTTGTTGGTTTGTTGGCTTGTTGGCTTGTTGGTTTGTTGGTTTGTTGGTTTGTTGGTTTGTTGGTTTGTTGGCTTGTTGGTTTGGTGGTTTGTTGGCTTGTTGGTTTGTTGGTTTGTTGGTTTGTTGGCTTGTTGGCTTGTTGGTTTGTTGGTTTGTTGGCTTGTTGGTTTGTTGGTTTGTTGGCTTGTTGCTTTGTTGGTTTGATGGTTTGTTGGCTTGTTGGCTTGTTGGTTTGTTAGTTTGTTGGCTTTTTGGTTACTTGGTTTGTTGGTTTGTTGGCTTGTTGGTTTGTTGGCTTGTTGGTTTGTTGGTTTGTTGGTTTGTTGGCTTGTTGGCTTGTTGGTTTGTTGGTTTGTTGGCTTGTTGGTTTGTTGGTTTGTTGGCTTGTTGCTTTGTTGGTTTAATGGTTTGTTGGCTTGTTGGCTTGTTGGTTTGTTAGTTTGTTGGCTTTTTGGTTACTTGGTTTGTTGGTTTGTTGGCTTGTTGGTTTGTTGGCTTGTTGATTTGTTGGTTTGTTGGTTTGTTGGTTTGTTGGTTTGTTGGCTTGTTGGCTTGTTGGTTTTTTGGTTTGTTGGCTTGTTGGTTTGTTGGTTTGTTGGCTTGTTGCTTTGTTGGTTTAATGGTTTGTTGGCTTGTTGGCTTGTTGGTTTGTTAGTTTGTTGGCTTTTTGGTTACTTGGTTTGTTGGTTTGTTGGCTTGTTGGTTTGTTGGGTTGTTGATTTGTTGGTTTGTTGGTTTGTTGGTTTGTTGGTTTGTTGGCTTGTTGGTTACTTAGTTTGTTGGTTTGTTGGTTTGTTGGTTTGTTGGTTTGTTGGTTTGTTGGCTTGTTGGCTTGATGGTTTGTTGGTTTGTTGGCTTGTTGGCTTGTTGTTTTGTTGGTTTGTTGGTTTGTTGGCTTGTTGGCTTGTTGGTTTGTTAGTTTGTTGCCTTTTTGGTTACTTGGTTTGTTGGTTTGTTGGTTTGTTGGCTTGTTGGTTTGTTGGCTTGTTTGTTTGTTGGTTTGTTGGTTTGTTGGCTTGTTGGCTTGTTGGTTTGTTGGTTTGTTAGCTTGTTGGTTGGTTGGTCTGTTGGTTTGTTGGCTTGTTGGCTTGTTGGTTTGTTGGTTTGTTGGCTTGTTGGTTTGTTGGTTTGTTGGTTTGTTGGCTTGTTGGCTTGTTGTTTTGTTGGTTTGTTGGTTTGTTGGCTTGTTGGCTTGTTGGTTTGTTAGTTTGTTGCCTTTTTGGTTACTTGGTTTGTTGGTTTGTTGGTTTGTTGGCTTGTTGGTTTGTTGGCTTGTTTGTTTGTTGGTTTGTTGGTTTGTTGGCCTGTTGGCTTGTTGGTTTGTTGGTTTGGTAGCTTGTTGGTTGGTTGGTCTGTTGGTTTGTTGGCTTGTTGGTTTGTTGGTTTGTTGGTTTGTTCGTTTGTTGGTTTGTTGGTTTGTTGGTTTGTTGGTTTGTTGGTTTGTTCGTTTGTTGGTTTGTTGGTTTGTTGGTTTGTTCGTTTGTTGGTTTGTTGGTTAATTGGTTTGTTGGTTTGTTGGTTTGTTGGCTTGTTGGTTTGTTGGTTTGTTGGTTTTTTGGTTTGTTGGTTTGTTGGTTTGTTGGTTTGTTGGTTTGTTGGTTTGTTCGTTTGATGGTTTGTTGGTTTGTTGGTTTTTTGGTTTGTTGGTTTGTTGGTTTGTTGGTTTCTTGGTTTGTTGGTTTGTTGATTTGTTGATTTGTTGGTTTGTTGGCATGTTGGGTTGTTGGTTTGTTGGTTTGTTGGCTTGTTGGTTTGTTGGTTTGTTGGCTTGTTGGCTTGTTGGTTTGTTGGTTTGTTGGTTTGTTGGTTTGTTGGTTAGTTGGTTTGTTGGTTTGTTGGTTTGTATGTTTATTTGTTTGTTGGCTTGTTGGCTTGTTGGTTTGTTAGTTTGTTGGCTTTTTCGTTACTTGCTTTGTTGGTTTCTTGGTTTGTTGGCTTGTTGGCTTGTTGGTTTGTTAGTTTGTTGGCTTTTTGGTTACTTGGTTTGTTGGTTTGTTGGTTTGTTGGCTTGTTGGTTTGTTGGCTTGTTGGTTTGTTGGTTTGTTAGTTTTTTGGTTTGTTGGCTTGTTGGTTTGTTGGTTTGTTGGTTTGTTGGTTTGTTGGTTTGTTGGTTTGTTGGTTTGTTGGTTTGTTGGCTTGTTGGTTTGTTGGTTTGTTGGCTTGTTGGCTTGTTGGTTTGTTGGTTTGTTGGCTTGTTGATTTGTTGGTTTGTTGGTTTGTTGGCTTGTAGGCTTGCTGGTTTGTTGGTTTGTTGGCTTGTTGGCTTGTTGGTTTATTGGTTTGTTGGCTTGTTGGTTACTTAGTTTGTTGGTTTGTTGGTTTGTTGGCTTGTTGGCTTGTTGCTTTATTGGTTTGTTGGTTTGTTGGCTTGTTGGCTTGTTGGTTTGTTAGTGTGTTGGCTTTTTGGTTACTTGGTTTGTTGGTTTGTTGGTTTGTTGGCTTGTTGGTTTGTTGGCTTGTTGGTTTGTTGGTTTGTTGGCTTGTTGGGTTGTTGGTTTGTTGGTTTGTTGGTTTGTTGGTTTGTTGGTTTGTTGGTTTTTTGGTTTGTTGGTTTGTTGGTTTGTTGGCTTGTTGGTTTGTTGGTTTGTTGGCTTGTTGGCTTGTTGGCTTGTTGGTTTATTGGTTTGTTGGCTTGTTGGTTACTTAGTTTGTTGGTTTGTTGGTTTGTTGGCTTGTTGGTGTGTTGGTTTGTTGGTTTGTTGGCTTGTTGGCTTGTTGGTTTGTTGGTTTGTTGGCTTGTTGGTTTGTTGGTTTGTTGGCTTGTTGGCTTGTTGCTTTGTTGGTTTGTTGGTTTGTTGGCTTGTTGGCTTGTTGGTTTGTTAGTTTGTTGGCTTTTTGGTTACTTGGTTTGTTGGTTTGTTGGTTTGTTGGCTTGTTGGTTTGTTGGCTTGTTGGTTTGTTGGTTTGTTGGTTTGTTGGCTTGTTGGCTTGCTGGTTTGTTGGTTTGTTGGTTTGTTGGTTTGTTGGTTTGTCGGTTTTTTGGTTTATTGGTTTGTTGGTTTGTTGGCTTGTTGGTTTGTTGGCTTGTTGGCTTGTTGGTTTGTTGGTTTGTTGGCTTGTTGGTTACTTAGTTTGTTGGTTTGTTGGTTTGTTAGCTTGTTGGTTTGTTGGCTTGTTGGCTTGATGGTTTGTTGGTTTGTTGGCTTGTTGGCTTGTTGTTTTGTTGGTTTGTTGGTTTGTTGGCTTATTGGCTTGTTGGTTTGTTAGTTTGTTGCCTTTTTGGTTACTTGGTTTGTTGGTTTGTTGGTTTGTTGGCTTGTTGGTTTGTTGGCTTGTTTGTTTGTTGGTTTGTTGGTTTGTTGGCCTGTTGGCTTGTTGGTTTGTTGGTTTGGTAGCTTGTTGGTTGGTTGGTCTGTTGGTTTGTTGGCTTGTTGGTTTGTTGGTTTGTTGGATTGTTGGTTTGTTGGTTTGTTGGCTTGTTGGTTTGTTGCTTAGTTTGTTTGATGGTTTGTTGGTTGGTTGGTTTTTTGGTTTGTTGGTTTGTTGGTTTGTTGGTTTGTTCGTTTGATGGTTTGTTGGTTTGTTGGTTATTTGGTTTGTTGGTTTGTTGGTTTGTTGGTTTCTTGGTTTGTTGGTTTGTTGATTTGTTGATTTGTTGGTTTGTTGGCATGTTGGGTTGTTGGTTTGTTGGTTTGTTGGCTTGTTGGTTTGTTGGTTTGTTGGCTTGTTGGCTTGTTGGTTTGTTGGTTTGTTGGTTTGTTGGTTTGTTGGTTTGTTGGTTTGTTGGTTTGTTGGTTTGTTGGTTTATTTGTTTGTTGGCTTGTTGGCTTGTTGGTTTGTTAGTTTGTTGGCTTTTTCGTTACTTGCTTTGTTGGTTTCTTGGTTTGTTGGCTTGTTGGCTTGTTGGTTTGTTAGTTTGTTGGCTTTTTGGTTACTTGGTTTGTTGGTTTGTTGGTTTGTTGGCTTGTTGGTTTGTTGGCTTGTTGGTTTGTTGGTTTGTTAGTTTGTTGGTTTGTTGGCTTGTTGGTTTGTTGGTTTGTTGGTTTGTTGGGTTGTTGGTTTGTTGGTTTGTTGGTTTGTTGGTTTGTTGGTTTGTTGGCTTGTTGGTTTGTTGGTTTGTTGGCTTGTTGGCTTGTTGGTTTGTTGGTTTGTTGGCTTGTTGATTTGTTGGTTTGTTGGTTTGTTGGCTTGTAGGCTTGCTGGTTTGTTGGTTTGTTGGCTTGTTGGTTTGTTGGCTTGTTGGTTTGTTGGTTTGTTAGTTTGTTGGTTTGTTGGCTTGTTGGTTTGTTGGTTTGTTGGTTTGTTGGTTTGTTGGTTTGTTGGTTTGTTGGTTTGTTGGTTTGTTGGTTTGTTGGTTTGTTGGCTTGTTGGTTTGTTGGTTTGTTGGTTTGTTGGTTTGTTGGTTTGTTGGTTTTTTGGTTTGTTGATTTGTTGGTTTGTTGGCTTGTTGGTTTGTTGGTTTGTTGGCTTGTTGGCTTGTTGGTTTATTGATTTGTTGGCTTGTTGGTTACTTAGTTTGTTGGTTTGTTGGTTTGTTGGCTTGTTGGCTTGTTTGTTTATTGGTTTGTTGGCTTGTTGGTTACTTAGTTTGTTGGTTTGTTGGTTTGTTGGCTTGTTGGCTTGTTGCTTTATTGGCTTGTTGGGTTGTTGGTTTGTTGGTTTGTTGGTTTGTTGGTTTGTTGGTTTGTTGGTTTTTTGGTTTGTTGATTTGTTGGTTTGTTGGCTTGTTGGTTTGTTGGTTTGTTGGCTTGTTGGCTTGTTGGTTTATTGATTTGTTGGCTTGTTGGTTACTTAGTTTGTTGGTTTGTTGGTTTGTTGGCTTGTTGGTGTGTTGGTTTGTTGCTTTGTTGGCTTGTTGGCTTGTTGGTTTGTTGGTTTGTTGGATTGTTGGTTTGTTGGTTTGTTGGCTTGTTGGCTTGTTGCTTTGTTGGTTTGTTGGTTTGTTTGCTTGTTGGCTTGTTGGTTTGTTAGTTTGTTGGCTTTTTGGTTACTTGGTTTGTTGGTTTGTTGGTTTGTTGGCTTGTTGGTTTGTTGGTTTGTTGGTTTGTTGGTTTGTTGGTTTGTTGGCTTGTTGGCTTGCTGGTTTGTTGGTTTATTGGTTTGTTGGTTTGTTGGCTTGTTGGTTTGTTGGCTTGTTGGCTTGTTGGTTTGTTGGTTTGTTGGCTTGTTGGTTACTTAGTTTGTTGGTTTGTTGGCTTGTTGGTTTGTTGGCTTGTTGGCTTGATGGTTTGTTGGTTTGTTGGCTTGTTGGCTTGTTGTTTTGTTGGTTTGTTCGTTTGTTGGTTTGTTGGTTTGTTGGTTTGTTCGTTTGTTGGTTTGTTGGTTAATTGGTTTGTTGGTTTGTTGGTTTGTTGGCTTGTTGGTTTGTTGGTTTGTTGGTTTTTTGGTTTGTTGGTTTGTTGGTTTGTTGGTTTGTTGGTTTGTTGGTTTGTTCGTTTGATGGTTTGTTGGTTTGTTGGTTTTTTGGTTTGTTGGTTTGTTGGTTTGTTGGTTTCTTGGTTTGTTGGTTTGTTGATTTGTTGATTTGTTGGTTTGTTGGCATGTTGGGTTGTTGGTTTGTTGGTTTGTTGGCTTGTTGGTTTGTTGGTTTGTTGGCTTGTTGGCTTGTTGGTTTGTTGGTTTGTTGGTTTGTTGGTTTGTTGGTTAGTTGGTTTGTTGGTTTGTTGGTTTGTATGTTTATTTGTTTGTTGGCTTGTTGGCTTGTTGGTTTGTTAGTTTGTTGGCTTTTTCGTTACTTGCTTTGTTGGTTTCTTGGTTTGTTGGCTTGTTGGCTTGTTGGTTTGTTAGTTTGTTGGCTTTTTGGTTACTTGGTTTGTTGGTTTGTTGGTTTGTTGGTTTGTTGGCTTGTTGGTTTGTTGGCTTGTTGGTTTGTTGGTTTGTTAGTTTGTTGGTTTGTTGGCTTGTTGGTTTGTTGGTTTGTTGGTTTGTTGGTTTGTTGGTTTGTTGGTTTGTTGGTTTGTTGGTTTGTTGGCTTGTTGGTTTGTTGGTTTGTTGGCTTGTTGGCTTGTTGGTTTGTTGGTTTGTTGGCTTGTTGATTTGTTGGTTTGTTGGTTTGTTGGCTTGTAGGCTTGCTGGTTTGTTGGTTTGTTGGCTTGTTGGCTTGTTGGTTTATTGGTTTGTTGGCTTGTTGGTTACTTAGTTTGTTGGTTTGTTGGTTTGTTGGCTTGTTGGCTTGTTGCTTTATTGGTTTGTTGGTTTGTTGGCTTGTTGGCTTGTTGGTTTGTTAGTGTGTTGGCTTTTTGGTTACTTGGTTTGTTGGTTTGTTGGTTTGTTGGCTTGTTGGTTTGTTGGCTTGTTGGTTTGTTGGTTTGTTGGCTTGTTGGGTTGTTGGTTTGTTGGTTTGTTGGTTTGTTGGTTTGTTGGTTTGTTGGTTTTTTGGTTTGTTGGTTTGTTGGTTTGTTGGCTTGTTGGTTTGTTGGTTTGTTGGCTTGTTGGCTTGTTGGCTTGTTGGTTTATTGGTTTGTTGGCTTGTTGGTTACTTAGTTTGTTGGTTTGTTGGTTTGTTGGCTTGTTGGTGTGTTGGTTTGTTGGTTTGTTGGCTTGTTGGCTTGTTGGTTTGTTGGTTTGTTGGCTTGTTGGTTTGTTGGTTTGTTGGCTTGTTGGCTTGTTGCTTTGTTGGTTTGTTGGTTTGTTGGCTTGTTGGCTTGTTGGTTTGTTAGTTTGTTGGCTTTTTGGTTACTTGGTTTGTTGGTTTGTTGGTTTGTTGGCTTGTTGGTTTGTTGGCTTGTTGGTTTGTTGGTTTGTTGGTTTGTTGGCTTGTTGGCTTGCTGGTTTGTTGGTTTGTTGGTTTGTTGGTTTGTTGGTTTGTCGGTTTTTTGGTTTATTGGTTTGTTGGTTTGTTGGCTTGTTGGTTTGTTGGCTTGTTGGCTTGTTGGTTTGTTGGTTTGTTGGCTTGTTGGTTACTTAGTTTGTTGGTTTGTTGGTTTGTTAGCTTGTTGGTTTGTTGGCTTGTTGGCTTGATGGTTTGTTGGTTTGTTGGCTTGTTGGCTTGTTGTTTTGTTGGTTTGTTGGTTTGTTGGCTTGTTGGCTTGTTGGTTTGTTAGTTTGTTGCCTTTTTGGTTACTTGGTTTGTTGGTTTGTTGGTTTGTTGGCTTGTTGGTTTGTTGGCTTGTTTGTTTGTTGGTTTGTTGGTTTGTTGGCCTGTTGGCTTGTTGGTTTGTTGGTTTGGTAGCTTGTTGGTTGGTTGGTCTGTTGGTTTGTTGGCTTGTTGGTTTGTTGGTTTGTTGGATTGTTGGTTTGTTGGTTTGTTGGCTTGTTGGTTTGTTGCTTAGTTTGTTTGATGGTTTGTTGGTTGGTTGGTTTTTTGGTTTGTTGGTTTGTTGGTTTGTTGGTTTGTTCGTTTGATGGTTTGTTGGTTTGTTGGTTATTTGGTTTGTTGGTTTGTTGGTTTGTTGGTTTCTTGGTTTGTTGGTTTGTTGATTTGTTGATTTGTTGGTTTGTTGGCATGTTGGGTTGTTGGTTTGTTGGTTTGTTGGCTTGTTGGTTTGTTGGTTTGTTGGCTTGTTGGCTTGTTGGTTTGTTGGTTTGTTGGTTTGTTGGTTTGTTGGTTTGTTGGTTTGTTGGTTTGTTGGTTTGTTGGTTTATTTGTTTGTTGGCTTGTTGGCTTGTTGGTTTGTTAGTTTGTTGGCTTTTTCGTTACTTGCTTTGTTGGTTTCTTGGTTTGTTGGCTTGTTGGCTTGTTGGTTTGTTAGTTTGTTGGCTTTTTGGTTACTTGGTTTGTTGGTTTGTTGGTTTGTTGGCTTGTTGGTTTGTTGGCTTGTTGGTTTGTTGGTTTGTTAGTTTGTTGGTTTGTTGGCTTGTTGGTTTGTTGGTTTGTTGGTTTGTTGGGTTGTTGGTTTGTTGGTTTTTTGGTTTGTTGGTTTGTTGGTTTGTTGGCTTGTTGGTTTGTTGGTTTGTTGGCTTGTTGGCTTGTTGGTTTGTTGGTTTGTTGGCTTGTTGATTTGTTGGTTTGTTGGTTTGTTGGCTTGTAGGCTTGCTGGTTTGTTGGTTTGTTGGCTTGTTGGTTTGTTGGCTTGTTGGTTTGTTGGTTTGTTAGTTTGTTGGTTTGTTGGCTTGTTGGTTTGTTGGTTTGTTGGTTTGTTGGTTTGTTGGTTTGTTGGTTTGTTGGTTTGTTGGTTTGTTGGTTTGTTGGCTTGTTGGTTTGTTGGTTTGTTGGCTTGTTGGCTTGTTGGTTTGTTGGTTTGTTGGCTTGTTGATTTGTTGGTTTGTTGGTTTGTTGGCTTGTAGGCTTGCTGGTTTGTTGGTTTGTTGGCTTGTTGGCTTGTTTGTTTATTGGTTTGTTGGCTTGTTGGTTACTTAGTTTGTTGGTTTGTTGGTTTGTTGGCTTGTTGGCTTGTTGCTTTATTGGTTTGTTGGTTTGTTGGCTTGTTGGCTTGTTGGTTTGTTAGTGTGTTGGCTTTTTGGTTACTTGGTTTGTTGGTTTGTTGGTTTGTTGGCTTGTTGGTTTGTTGGCTTGTTGGTTTGTTGGTTTATTGGCTTGTTGGGTTGTTGGTTTGTTGGTTTGTTGGTTTGTTGGTTTGTTGGTTTGTTGGTTTTTTGGTTTGTTGATTTGTTGGTTTGTTGGCTTGTTGGTTTGTTGGTTTGTTGGCTTGTTGGCTTGTTGGTTTATTGATTTGTTGGCTTGTTGGTTACTTAGTTTGTTGGTTTGTTGGTTTGTTGGCTTGTTGGTGTGTTGGTTTGTTGCTTTGTTGGCTTGTTGGCTTGTTGGTTTGTTGGTTTGTTGGATTGTTGGTTTGTTGGTTTGTTGGCTTGTTGGCTTGTTGCTTTGTTGGTTTGTTGGTTTGTTTGCTTGTTGGCTTGTTGGTTTGTTAGTTTGTTGGCTTTTTGGTTACTTGGTTTGTTGGTTTGTTGGTTTGTTGGCTTGTTGGTTTGTTGGTTTGTTGGTTTGTTGGTTTGTTGGTTTGTTGGCTTGTTGGCTTGCTGGTTTGTTGGTTTATTGGTTTGTTGGTTTGTTGGCTTGTTGGTTTGTTGGCTTGTTGGCTTGTTGGTTTGTTGGTTTGTTGGCTTGTTGGTTACTTAGTTTGTTGGTTTGTTGGCTTGTTGGTTTGTTGGCTTGTTGGCTTGATGGTTTGTTGGTTTGTTGGCTTGTTGGCTTGTTGTTTTGTTGGTTTGTTGGTTTGTTGGTTTGTTGGCTTGTTGGCTTGTTGGTTTGTTAGTTTGTTGCCTTTTTGGTTACTTGGTTTGTTGGTTTGTTGGCTTGTTGGTTTGTTATTTTGTTGCCTTTTTGGTTACTTGGTTTGTTGGTTTGTTGGTTTGTTGGCTTGTTGGTTTGTTGGCTTGTTTGTTTGTTGGTTTGTTGGTTTTTTGGCCTGTTGGCTTGTTGGTTTGTTGGTTTGGTAGCTTGTTGGTTGGTTGGTCTGTTGGTTTGTTGGCTTGTTGGTTTGTTGGTTTGTTGGATAGTTGGTTTGTTGGTTTGTTGGCTTGTTGGCTTGTTGCTTAGTTTGTTTGATGGTTTATTGGTTTGTTGGTTTTTTGGTTTGTTGGTTTGTATTTTTGTTGGCTTGTTGGCTTGTTGGTTTGTTGGTTTGTTGGCTTGTTGGTTTGTTAGTTTGTTGGTTTGTTGGCTTGTTGGCTTGTTGGTTTGTTGGTTTGTTGGTTTGTTGGTTTATTTGTTTGTTGGTTTGTTGGTTTGTTGGTTTGTTTGTTTGTTGGCTTGTTGGTTTGTTGGTTTGTTGGTTTTTTGGTTTGTTGGTTTGTTGGTTTGTTGGTTTATTCGTTTGTTGGTTTGTTGGCTTGTTGGTTTGTTGGTTTGTTGGTTTGTTGGCTTGTTGGTTTTTTGGTTTGTTGGCTTGTTGGCTTGTTGGTTTGTTGGTTTGTTCGCTTGTTGGTTACTTAGTTTGTTGGTTTGTTGGCATGTTGGTTTGTTTGTTTGTTGGTTTGTTGGTTTGTTGGTTTGTTGGTTTGTTAGCTTTTTGGCTTGTTGGTTTGTCGGTTTGTTGGTTTGTTGGCTTGTTGGTTTGTTGGTTTGTTGGCTTGTTGGTTTGTTAGTTTGTTGGTTTGTTGGTTTGTTGGTTTGGTGGTTTGTTGGTTTATTTGTTTGTTAGTTTGTTGGCTTGTTGGTTTGTTTGTTTGTTGGTTTGTTGGCTTGTTGGTTTGTTGGTTTGTTGGCTTGTTGGCTTGTTGCTTTGTTGGTTTGTTGGCTTGTTGGCTTGTTGGTTTGTTGGTTTGTTGGTTTGTTGGTTTGTTGGTTTGTTGGCTTGTTGGTTTGGTGGTTTGTTGGCTTGTTGGTTTGTTGGTTTGTTGGTTTGTTGGCTTGTTGGCTTGTTGGTTTGTTGGTTTGTTGGTTTGTTGGCTTGTTGGTTTGTTGGTTTGTTGGCTTGTTGCTTTGTTGGTTTGATGGTTTGTTGGCTTGTTGGCTTGTTGGTTTGTTAGTTTGTTGGCTTTTTGGTTACTTGGTTTGTTGGTTTATTGGCTTGTTGGTTTGTTGGCTTGTTGGTTTGTTGGTTTGTTGGTTTGTTGGCTTGTTGGCTTGTTGGTTTGTTGGTTTGTTGGCTTGTTGGTTTGTTGGTTTGTTGGCTTGTTGCTTTGTTGGTTTAATGGTTTGTTGGCTTGTTGGCTTGTTGGTTTGTTAGTTTGTTGGCTTTTTGGTTACTTGGTTTGTTGGTTTGTTGGCTTGTTGGTTTGTTGGCTTGTTGATTTGTTGGTTTGTTGGTTTGTTGGTTTGTTGGTTTGTTGGTTTGTTGGCTTGTTGGCTTGTTGGTTTTTTGGTTTGTTGGTTTGTCGGTTTTTTGGTTTATTGGTTTGTTGGTTTGTTGGCTTGTTGGTTTGTTGGCTTGTTGGCTTGTTGGTTTGTTGGTTTGTTGGCTTGTTGGTTACTTAGTTTGTTGGTTTGTTGGTTTGTTGGTTTGTTGGTTTGTTGGTTTGTTGGCTTGTTGGCTTGATGGTTTGTTGGTTTGTTGGCTTGTTGGCTTGTTGTTTTGTTGGTTTGTTGGTTTGTTGGCTTGTTGGCTTGTTGGTTTGTTAGTTTGTTGCCTTTTTGGTTACTTGGTTTGTTGGTTTGTTGGTTTGTTGGCTTGTTGGTTTGTTGGCTTGTTTGTTTGTTGGTTTGTTGGTTTGTTGGCTTGTTGGCTTGTTGGTTTGTTGGTTTGTTAGCTTGTTGGTTGGTTGGTCTGTTGGTTTGTTGGCTTGTTGGCTTGTTGGTTTGTTGGTTTGTTGGCTTGTTGGTTTGTTGGTTTGTTGGTTTGTTGGCTTGTTGGCTTGTTGGTTTGTTAGTTTGTTGGCTTTTTGGTTACTTGGTTTGTTGGTTTGTTGGTTTGTTGGCTTGTTGGTTTGTTGGCTTGTTGGTTTGTTGGCTTGTTGGTTTGTTGGTTTGTTGGTTTGTTGGCTTGTTGGCTTGCTGGTTTGTTGGTTTGTTGGTTTGTTGGTTTGTTGGTTTGTCGGTTTTTTGGTTTATTGGTTTGTTGGTTTGTTGGCTTGTTGGTTTGTTGGCTTGTTGGCTTGTTGGTTTGTTGGTTTGTTGGCTTGTTGGTTACTTAGTTTGTTGGTTTGTTGGTTTGTTGGCTTGTTGGTTTGTTGGCTTGTTGGCTTGATGGTTTGTTGGTTTGTTGGCTTGTTGGCTTGTTGTTTTGTTGGTTTGTTGGTTTGTTGGCTTGTTGGCTTGTTGGTTTGTTAGTTTGTTGCCTTTTTGGTTACTTGGTTTGTTGGTTTGTTGGTTTGTTGGCTTGTTGGTTTGTTGGCTTGTTTGTTTGTTGGTTTGTTGGTTTGTTGGCCTGTTGGCTTGTTGGTTTGTTGGTTTGGTAGCTTGTTGGTTGGTTGGTCTGTTGGTTTGTTGGCTTGTTGGTTTGTTGGTTTGTTGGATTGTTGGTTTGTTGGTTTGTTGGCTTGTTGGCTTGTTGCTTAGTTTGTTTGATGGTTTGTTGGTTTGTTGGTTTTTTGGTTTGTTGGTTTGTTGGTTTGTTGGCTTGTTGGCTTGTTGGTTTGTTGGTTTGTTGGCTTGTTGGTATGTTAGTTTGTTGGTTTGTTGGCTTGTTGGCTTGTTGGTTTGTTGGTTTTTTGGTTTGTTGGTTTGTTGGTTTGTTGGTTTGTTGGTTTGTTGGTTTATTTGTTTGTTGGTTTGTTGGTTTGTTGGTTTGTTGGTTTGTTTGTTTGTTGGCTTGTTGGTTTGTTGGTTTGTTGGTTTTTTGGTTTGTTGGTTTGTTGGTTTGTTGGTTTATTTGTTTGTTGGTTTGTTGGCTTGTTGGTTTGTTGGTTTGTTGGTTTGTTGGCTTGTTGGTTTTTTGGTTTGTTGGCTTGTTGGCTTGTTGGTTTGTTGGTTTGTTGGCTTGTTGGTTACTTAGTTTGTTGGTTTGTTGGCATGTTGGTTTGTTTGTTTGTTGGTTTGTTGGTTTGTTGGTTTGTTGGTTTGTTGGCTTTTTGGCTTGTTGGTTTGTCGGTTTGTTGGTTTGTTGGCTTGTTGGTTTGTTGGTTTGTTGGCTTGTTGGTTTGTTAGTTTGTTGGTTTGTTGGTTTGTTGGTTTGGTGGTTTGTTGGTTTATTTGTTTGTTGGTTTGTTGGCTTGTTGGTTTGTTTGTTTGTTGGTTTGTTGGCTTGTTGGTTTGTTGGTTTGTTGGCTTATTGGCTTGTTGCTTTGTTGGTTTGTTGGCTTGTTGGCTTGTTGGTTTGTTGGTTTGTTGGTTTGTTGGTTTGTTGGTTTGTTGGCTTGTTGGTTTGGTGGTTTGTTGGCTTGTTGGTTTGTTGGTTTGTTGGTTTGTTGGCTTGTTGGCTTGTTGGTTTGTTGGTTTGTTGGCTTGTTGGTTTGTTGGTTTGTTGGCTTGTTGCTTTGTTGGTTTTATGGTTTGTTGGCTTGTTGGCTTGTTGGTTTGTTAGTTTGTTGGCTTTTTGGTTACTTGGTTTGTTGGTTTGTTGGCTTGTTGGTTTGTTGGCTTGTTGGTTTGTTGGTTTGTTGGTTTGTTGGCTTGTTGGCTTGTTGGTTTGTTGGTTTGTTGGCTTGTTGGTTTGTTGGTTTGTTGGCTTGTTGCTTTGTTGGTTTAATGGTTTGTTGGCTTGTTGGCTTGTTGGTTTGTTAGTTTGTTGGCTTTTTGGTTACTTGGTTTGTTGGTTTGTTGGCTTGTTGGTTTGTTGGCTTGTTGATTTGTTGGTTTGTTGGTTTGTTGGTTTGTTGGTTTGTTGGTTTGTTGGCTTGTTGGCTTGTTGGTTTGTTGGTTTGTTGGTTTGTCGGTTTTTTGGTTTATTGGTTTGTTGGTTTGTTGGCTTGTTGGTTTGTTGGCTTGTTGGCTTGTTGGTTTGTTGGTTTGTTGGCTTGTTGGTTACTTAGTTTGTTGGTTTGTTGGTTTGTTGGTTTGTTGGTTTGTTGGTTTGTTGGCTTGTTGGCTTGATGGTTTGTTGGTTTGTTGGCTTGTTGGCTTGTTGTTTTGTTGGTTTGTTGGTTTGTTTGCTTGTTGGCTTGTTGGTTTGTTAGTTTGTTGCCTTTTTGGTTACTTGGTTTGTTGGTTTGTTGGTTTGTTGGTTTGTTGGCTTGTTTGTTTGTTGGTTTGTTGGTTTGTTGGCTTGTTGGCTTGTTGGTTTGTTGGTTTGTTAGCTTGTTGGTTGGTTGGTCTGTTGGTTTGTTGGCTTGTTGGCTTGTTGGTTTGTTGGTTTGTTGGCTTGTTGGTTTGTTGGTTTGTTGGCTTGTTGGCTTGTTGCTTTGTTTGTTTGATGGTTTGTTGGTTTGTTGGTTTGTTGGTTTGTTGGTTTGTTGGTTTGTTGGCTTGTTGGCTTGTTGGTTTGTTGGTTTGTTGGCTTGTTGGTTTGTTAGTTTGTTGGTTTGTTGGCTTGTTGGCTTGTTGGTTTGTTGGTTTTTTGGTTTGCTGGTTTGTTGGTTTGTTGGTTTTTGGTTTATTTGTTTGTAGGTTTGTCGGTTTGTTGGTTTGTTTGTTTGTTGGCTTGTTGGTTTGTTGGTTTGTTGGTTTTTTGGTTTGTTGGTTTGTTGGTTTGTTGGTTTATTTGTTTGTTGGTTTGTTGGATTGTTGGTTTGCTGGTTTGTTGGTTTATTGGCTTGTTGGTTTTTTGGTTTGTTGGCTTGTTGGCTTGTTGGTTTGTTGGTTTGTTGGCTTGTTGGTTACTTAGTTTGTTGGTTTGCTGGCATGTTGGTTTGTTTGTTTGTTGGTTTGTTGGTTTGTTGGTTTGTTGGTTTGTTGGCTTTTTGGCTTGTTGGTTTGTTGGTTTGTTGGTTTGTTGGCTTGTTGGTTTGTTGTTTTGTTGGCTTGTTGGTTTGTTAGTTTGTTGGTTTGTTGGTTTGTTGGTTTGTTGGTTTGTTGGTTTATTTGTTTGTTGGTTTGTTGGCTTGTTGGTTTGTTGGTTTGTTGGTTTGTTGGCTTGTTGGCTTGTTGGTTTGTTGGCTTGTTGGCTTGTTGGTTTGTTGGCTTGTTGGCTTGTTGGTTTGTTGGTTTGTTGGTTTGTTGGTTTTTTGGTTTGTTGGTTTGTTGGCTTATTGGTTTGGTGGTTTGTTGGCTTGTTGGTTTGTTGGTTTGTTGGTTTGTTGTCGTGTTGGCTTGTTGGTTTGTTGGTTTGTTGGGTTGTTGGTTTGTTGGTTTGTTGGCTTGTTGCTTTGTTGGTTTGATGGTTTATTGGCTTGTTGGCTTGTTGGTTTGTTAGTTTGTTGGCTTTTTGGTTACTTGGTGTGTTGGTTTGTTGGCTTGTTGGTTTGTTGGCTTGTTGGTTTGTTGGTTTGTTCGTTTGTTGGTTTGTTAGTTTGTTGGTTTGTTGGCTTGTTGGCTTGTTGGTTTGTTGGTTTTTTGGTTTGCTGGTTTGTTGGTTTGTTGGTTTTTGGTTTATTTGTTTGTAGGTTTGTCGGTTTGTTGGTTTGTTTGTTTGTTGGCTTGTTGGTTTGTTGGTTTGTTGGTTTTTTGGTTTGTTGGTTTGTTGGTTTGTTGGTTTATTTGTTTGTTGGTTTGTTGGATTGTTGGTTTGCTGGTTTGTTGGTTTATTGGCTTGTTGGTTTTTTGGTTTGTTGGCTTGTTGGCTTGTTGGTTTGTTGGTTTGTTGGCTTGTTGGTTACTTAGTTTGTTGGTTTGCTGGCATGTTGGTTTGTTTGTTTGTTGGTTTGTTGGTTTGTTGGTTTGTTGGTTTGTTGGCTTTTTGGCTTGTTGGTTTGTTGGTTTGTTGGTTTGTTGGCTTGTTGGTTTGTTGTTTTGTTGGCTTGTTGGTTTGTTAGTTTGTTGGTTTGTTGGTTTGTTGGTTTGTTGGTTTGTTGGTTTGTTGGTTTATTTGTTTGTTGGTTTGTTGGCTTGTTGGTTTGTTGGTTTGTTGGTTTGTTGGCTTGTTGGTTTGTTGGTTTGTTGGCTTGTTGGCTTGTTGGTTTGTTGGCTTGTTGGCTTGTTGGTTTGTTGGTTTGTTGGTTTGTTGGTTTTTTGGTTTGTTGGTTTGTTGGCTTATTGGTTTGGTGGTTTGTTGGCTTGTTGGTTTGTTGGTTTGTTGGTTTGTTGTCGTGTTGGCTTGTTGGTTTGTTGGTTTGTTGGGTTGTTGGTTTGTTGGTTTGTTGGCTTGTTGCTTTGTTGGTTTGATGGTTTATTGGCTTGTTGGCTTGTTGGTTTGTTAGTTTGTTGGCTTTTTGGTTACTTGGTGTGTTGGTTTGTTGGCTTGTTGGTTTGTTGGCTTGTTGGTTTGTTGGTTTGTTCGTTTGTTGGTTTGTTGGCTTGTTGGCTTGTTGGTTTGTTGGTTTGTTGGTTTGTTGGTTTGTTGGTTTGTTGGTTTTTTGGTTTGTTGGTTTATTTGTTTATTGGTTTGTTGGCTTGTTGGTTTGTTGGTTTGTTGGCTTGTTGGTTTGTTGGTTTGTTGGCTTGTCGGCTTGTTGGTTTGTTGGTTTGTTGGTTTGTTGGCTTGTTGGCTTGTTGGTTTTTTGGTTTTTTGGTTTGTTGGTTTGTTGGTTTGTTGGCTTGTTGGCTTGTTGGTTTTTTGGTTTGTTGGTTTGTTGGTTTTTTGGTTTGTTGGTTTGTTGGTTTGTTGGTTTGTTGGTTTGTTGGTTTATTTGTTTGTTGGTTTGTTGGCTTGTTGGTTTGTTGGTTTGTTGGTTTGTTGGCTTGTTGGTTTGTTGGTTTGTTGGCTTGTTGGCTTGTTGGTTTGTTGGTTTGTTGGTTTGTTGGCTTGTTGGTTTGTTGGTTTGTTGGCTTGTTGGCTTGTTGGTTTGTTGGTTTGTTGGTTTGTTGGCTTGTTGGCTTGTTGGTTTTTTGGTTTGTTGGTTTGTTGGTTTGTTGGCTTGTTGGTTTGTTGGCTTGCTGGTTTGTTGGTTTGTTGGTTTGTTGGTTTGTTGGCTTGTTGGCTTGTTGGTTTGTTGGTTTGTTGGTTTGTTGGTTTGTTGGTATGTTGGTTTGTTGGTTTGTTGGCTTGTTGGTTTGTTGGTTTGTTGGCTTGTTGGCTTGTTGGTTTGTTGGTTTGTTGGCTTGTTGGCTTGTTAGTTTGTTGGTTTGTTGGCTTGTTGGCTTGTTGGTTTGTTGGTTTTTTGGTTTGTTGGTTTGTTGGTTTGTTGGTTTGTTGGTTTGTTGGTTTATTTGTTTGTTGGTTTGTTGGCTTGTTGGTTTGTTGGTTTGTTGGTTTGTTGGCTTGTTGGTTTGTTGGTTTGTTGGTTTGTTGGTTTTTTGGTTTGTTGGTTTGTTGGTTTGTTGGTTTGTTGGTTTGTTGGCTTGTTGGTTTGTTGGTTTGTTGGTTTGTTGGCTTGTTGGTTTGTTGGTTTGTTGGCTTGTTGGCTTGATGGTTTGTTGGTTTGTTGGCTTGTTGGTTACTTAGTTTGTTGGTTTGTTGGCATGTTGGTTTGTTGGTTTGTTGGTTACTTAGTTTGTTGGTTTGTTGGCTTGTTGGCTTGTTGGTTTTTTGGTTTGTTGGTTTGTTGGTTTGTTGGCTTGTTGGTTTGTTGGCTTGCTGGTTTGTTGGTTTGTTGGTTTGTTGGTTTGTTGGCTTGTTGGCTTGTTGGTTTGTTGGTTTGTTGGTTTGTTGGTTTGTTGGTATGTTGGTTTGTTGGTTTGTTGGCTTGTTGGTTTGTTGGTTTGTTGGCTTGTTGGCTTGTTGGTTTGTCTGTTTGTTGGCTTGTTGGCTTGTTGGTTTGTTGGTTTGTTGGTTTGTTGGCTTGTTGGTTTGTTGGTTTGTTGGTTTGTTGGCTTGTTGGTTTGTTGGTTTGTTGGCTTGTTGGTTTGTTGGTTTGTTGGTTTGTTGGTTTGTTGGTTACTTAGTTTGTTGGTTTGTTGGCATGTTGGTTTGTTGGTTTGTTGGCTTGTTGGCTTGATGGTTTGTTGGTTTGTTGGCTCGTTGGTTACTTAGTTTGTTGGTTTGTTGGCATGTTGGTTTGTTGGTTTGTTGGTTTGTTGGCTTGTTGGTTTGTTGGTTTGTTGGCTTGTTGGTTTGTTGGTTTGTTGGTTTTTCGGTTTGTTGGTTTGTTGGTTTGTTGGTTTGTTGGCTTGTTGGCTTGATGGTTTGTTGGTTTGTTGGCTTGTTGGTTACTTAGTTTGTTGGTTTGTTGGCATGTTGGTTTGTTGGTTTGTTGGTTTGTTGGCTTGTTGGTTTGTTGGTTTGTTGGCTTGTTGGCTTGATGGTTTGTTGCTTTGTTGGCTTGTTGGTTACTTAGTTTGTTGGTTTGTTGGCATGTTGGTTTGTTGGTTTGTTGGTTTGTTGGCTTGTTGGTTTGTTGGTTTGTTGGCTTGTTGGTTTGTTGGTTTGTTGGTTTGTTGGTTTGTTGGCTTGTTGGTTTGTTGGTTTGTTGGCTTCATGGTTTGTTAGTTTGTTGGTTTGTTGGTTTGTTGGTTTGTTGTTTTGTTGGTTTATTTGTTTGTTGGTTTGTTGGCTTGTTGGTTTGTTGGTTTGTTGGTTTGTTGGTTTGTTCGATTGTTGGCTTGTTTGTTTGTTGGCTTGTTGGCTTGTTGGTTTGTTGGTTTTTTGGTTTGTTGGTTTGTTGGTTTGTTGGTTTGTTGGTTTGTTGGTTTATTTGTTTGTTGGTTTGTTGGCTTGTTGGTTTGTTGGTTTGTTGGTTTGTTGGTTTGTTCGATTGTTGGCTTGTTTGTTTGTTGGCTTGTTGGCTTGTTGGCTTGTTGGCTTGTTGGTTTTTTGGTTTGTTGGTTTGTTGGTTTGTTGGCTTGTTGGTTTGTTGGCTTGCTGGTTTGTTGGTCTGTTGGTTTGTTGGTTTGTTGGCTTGTTGGCTTGTTGGTTTGTTGGTTTGTTGGTTTGTTGGTTTGTTGGTATGTTGGTTTGTTGGTTTGTTGGCTTGTTGGTTTGTTGGTTTGTTGGCTTGTTGGCTTGTTGGTTTGTTGGTTTGTTGGCTTGTTGGTTTGTTAGTTTGTTGGTTTGTTGGCTTGTTGGCTTGTTGGTTTGTTGGTTTTTCGGTTTGTTGGTTTGTTGGTTTGTTGGTTTGTTGGTTTATTTGTTTGTTGGTTTGTTGGCTTGTTGGTTTGTTGGTTTGTTGGTTTGTTGGCTTGTTGGTTTGTTGGTTTGTTGGCTTGTTGGCTTGATGGTTTGTTGGTTTGTTGGCTTGTTGGTTACTTAGTTTGTTGGTTTGTTGGCATGTTGGTTTGTTGGTTTGTTGGTTTGTTGGCTTGTTGGTTTGTTGGTTTGTTGGCTTGTTGGTTTGTTGGTTTGTTGGTTTGTTGGTTTGTTGGTTACTTAGTTTGTTGGTTTGTTGGCATGTTGGTTTGTTGGTTTGTTGGCTTGTTGGCTTGATGGTTTGTTGGTTTGTTGGCTTGTTGGTTACTTAGTTTGTTGGTTTGTTGGCATGTTGGTTTGTTGGTTTGTTGGTTTGTTGGCTTGTTGGTTTGTTGGTTTGTTGGCTTGTTGGTTTGTTGGTTTGTTGGTTTTTCGGTTTGTTGGCTTGTTGGTTTGTTGGTTTGTTGGCTTGTTGGCTTGATGGTTTGTTGGTTTGTTGGCTTGTTGGTTACTTAGTTTGTTGGTTTGTTGGCATGTTGGTTTGTTGGTTTGTTGGTTTGTTGGCTTGTTGGTTTGTTGGTTTGTTGGCTTGTTGGCTTGATGGTTTGTTGGTTTGTTGGCTTGTTGGTTACTTAGTTTGTTGGTATGTTGGTTTGTTGGTTTGTTGGCTTGTTGGTTTGTTGGTTTGTTGGCTTGTTGGCTTGTTGGTTTGTTGGTTTGTTGGCTTGTTGGTTTGTTAGTTTGTTGGTTTGTTGGTTTGTTGGCTTGTTGGTTTTTTGGTTTTTCGGTTTGTTGGTTTGTTGGTTTGTTGGCTTGTTGGTTTGTTGGTTTGTTGGCTTGTTGGCTTGATGGTTTGTTGGTTTGTTGGCTTGTTGGTTACTTAGTTTGTTGGTATGTTGGTTTGTTGGTTTGTTGGCTTGTTGGTTTGTTGGTTTGTTGGCTTGTTGGCTTGTTGGTTTGTTGGTTTGTTGGCTTGTTGGTTTGTTAGTTTGTTGGTTTGTTGGCTTGTTGGCTTGTTGGTTTGTTGGTTTTTCGGTTTGTTGGTTTGTTGGTTTGTTGGTTTGTTGGTTTATTTGTTTGTTGGTTTGTTGGCTTGTTGGTTTGTTGGTTTGTTGGTTTGTTGGTTTGTTGGCTTGTTGGTTTGTTGGTTTGTTGGTTTGTTGGTTTTTTGGTTTGTTGGTTTGTTGGTTTGTTGGTTTGTTGGTTTGTTGGCTTGTTGGTTTGTTGGTTTGTTGGTTTGTTGGCTTGTTGGTTTGTTGGTTTGTTGGCTTGTTGGCTTGATGGTTTGTTGGTTTGTTGGCTTGTTGGTTACTTAGTTTGTTGGTTTGTTGGCATGTTGGTTTGTTGGTTTGTTGGTTTGTTGGCTTGTTGGTTTGTTGGTTTGTTGGCTTGTTGGTTTGTTGGTTTGTTGGTTTGTTGGTTTGTTGGTTACTTAGTTTGTTGGTTTGTTGGCATGTTGGTTTGTTGGTTTGTTGGCTTGTTGGCTTGATGGTTTGTTGGTTTGTTGGCTTGTTGGTTACTTAGTTTGTTGGTTTGTTGGCATGTTGGTTTGTTGGTTTGTTGGTTTGTTGGCTTGTTGGTTTGTTGGTTTGTTGGCTTGTTGGTTTGTTGGTTTGTTGGTTTTTCGGTTTGTTGGCTTGTTGGTTTGTTGGTTTGTTGGCTTGTTGGCTTGATGGTTTGTTGGTTTGTTGGCTTGTTGGTTATTTAGTTTGTTGGTTTGTTGGCATGTTGGTTTGTTGCTTTGTTGGTTTGTTGGCTTGTTGGTTTGTTGGTTTGTTGGCTTGTTGGCTTGATGGTTTGTTGGTTTGTTGGCTTGTTGGTTACTTAGTTTGTTGGTTTGTTGGCATGTTGGTTTGTTGGTTTGTTGGTTTGTTGGCTTGTTGGTTTGTTGGTTTGTTGGCTTGTTGGTTTGTTGGTTTGTTGGTTTGTTGGTTTGTTGGCTTGTTGGTTTGTTGGTTTGTTGGCTTGTTGGTTTGTTAGTTTGTTGGTTTGTTGGTTTGTTGGTTTATTTGTTTGTTGGTTTGTTGGCTTGTTGGTTTGTTGGTTTGTTGGTTTGTTGGTTTGTTCGATTGTTGGCTTGTTTGTTTGTTGGCTTTTGGCTTGTTGGCTTGTTGGTTTTTTGGTTTGTTGGTTTGTTGGTTTGTTGGCTTGTTGGTTTGTTGGCTTGCTGGTTTGTTGGTTTGTTGGTTTGTTGGTTTGTTGGCTTGTTGGCTTGTTGGTTTGTTGGTTTGTTGGTTTGTTGGTTTGTTGGTATGTTGGTTTGTTGGTTTGTTGGCTTGTTGTTTTGTTGGTTTGTTGGCTTGTTGGCTTGTTGGTTTGTTGGTTTGTTGGCTTGTTGGTTTGTTAGTTTGTTGGTTTGTTGGCTTGTTGGCTTGTTGGTTTGTTGGTTTTTCGGTTTGTTGGTTTGTTGGTTTGTTGGTTTGTTGGTTTATTTGTTTGTTGGTTTGTTGGCTTGTTGGTTTGTTGGTTTGTTGGTTTGTTGGCTTGTTGGTTTGTTGGTTTGTTGGTTTGTTGGTTTTTTGGTTTGTTGGTTTGTTGGTTTGTTGGTTTGTTGGCTTGTTGGTTTGTTGGTTTGTTGGTTTGTTGGCTTGTTGGTTTGTTGGTTTGTTGGCTTGTTGGCTTGATGGTTTGTTGGTTTGTTGGCTTGTTGGTTACTTAGTTTGTTGGTTTGTTGGCATGTTGGTTTGTTGGTTTGTTGGTTTGTTGGCTTGTTGGTTTGTTGGTTTGTTGGCTTGTTGGTTTGTTGGTTTGTTGGTTTGTTGGTTTGTTGGTTACTTAGTTTGTTGGTTTGTTGGCATGTTGGTTTGTTGGTTTGTTGGCTTGTTGGCTTGATGGTTTGTTGGTTTGTTGGCTTGTTGGTTACTTAGTTTGTTGGTTTGTTGGCATGTTGGTTTGTTGGTTTGTTGGTTTGTTGGCTTGTTGGTTTGTTGGTTTGTTGGCTTGTTGGTTTGTTGGTTTGTTGGTTTTTCGGTTTGTTGGCTTGTTGGTTTGTTGGTTTGTTGGCTTGTTGGCTTGATGGTTTGTTGGTGTGTTGGCTTGTTGGTTACTTAGTTTGTTGGTTTGTTGGCATGTTGGTTTGTTGGTTTGTTGGTTTGTTGGCTTGTTGGTTTGTTGGTTTGTTGGCTTGTTGGCTTGATAGTTTGTTGGTTTGTTGGCTTGTTGGTTACTTAGTTTGTTGGTTTGTTGGCATGTTGGTTTGTTGGTTTGTTGGTTTGTTGGCTTGTTGGTTTGTTGGTTTGTTGGCTTGTTGGTTTGTTGGTTTGTTGGTTTGTTGGTTTGTTGGCTTGTTGGTTTGTTGGTTTGTTGGCTTGTTGGTTTGTTAGTTTGTTGGTTTGTTGGTTTGTTGGTTTTTTGGTTTGTTGGTTTGTTGGTTTGTTGGTTTGTTGGTTTGTTGGCTTGTTGGTTTGTTGGTTTGTTGGTTTGTTGGCTTGTTGGTTTGTTGGTTTGTTGGCTTGTTGGCTTGATGGTTTGTTGGTTTGTTGGCTTGTTGGTTACTTAGTTTGTTGGTTTGTTGGCATGTTGGTTTGTTGGCTTGTTGGTTTGTTGGTTTGTTGGTTTGTTGGCTTGTTGGTTTGTTGGTTTGTTGGTTTGTTGGTTTGTTGGTTTGTTGGCTTGTTGGCTTGTTGGTTTGTTGGTTTGTTGGCTTGTTGGTTTGTTAGTTTGTTGGTTTGTTGGCTTGTTGGCTTGTTGGTTTGTTGGTTTTTCGGTTTGTTGGTTTGTTGGTTTGTTGGTTTGTTGGTTTATTTGTTTGTTGGTTTGTTGGCTTGTTGGTTTGTTGGTTTGTTGGTTTGTTGGCTTGTTGGTTTGTTGGTTTGTTGGTTTGTTGGTTTTTTGGTTTGTTGGTTTGTTGGTTTGTTGGTTTGTTGGTTTGTTGGCTTGTTGGTTTGTTGGTTTGTTGGTTTGTTGGCTTGTTGGTTTGTTGGTTTGTTGGCTTGTTGGCTTGATGGTTTGTTGGTTGTGTTGGCTTGTTGGTTACTTAGTTTGTTGGTTTGTTGGCATGTTGGTTTGTTGGTTTGTTGGTTTGTTGGCTTGTTGGTTTGTTGGTTTGTTGGCTTGTTGGTTTGTTGGTTTGTTGGCTTGTTGGTTACTTAGTTTGTTGGTTTGTTGGCATGTTGGTTTGTTGGTTTGTTGGTTTGTTGGTTTGTTGGCTTGTTGGTTTGTTGGTTTGTTGGTTTGTTGGCTTGTTGGTTTGTTGGTTTGTTGGCTTGTTGGCTTGATGGTTTGTTGGTTTGTTGGCTTGTTGGTTACTTAGTTTGTTGGTTTGTTGGCATGTTGGTTTGTTGGTTTGTTGGTTTGTTGGTTTGTTGGTTTATTTGTTTGTTGGTTTGTTGGCTTGTTGGTTTGTTGGTTTGTTGGTTTGTTGGTTTGTTCGATTGTTGGCTTGTTTGTTTGTTGGCTTGTTGGCTTGTTGGCTTGTTGGTTTTTTGGTTTGTTGGTTTGTTGGTTTGTTGGCTTGCTGGTTTGTTGGTTTGTTGGTTTGTTGGTTTGTTGGCTTGTTGGCTTGTTGGTTTGTTGGTTTGTTGGTTTGTTGGTTTGTTGGTATGTTGGTTTGTTGATTTGTTGGCTTGTTGGTTTGTTGGTTTGTTGGCTTGTTGGCTTGTTGGTTTGTTGGTTTGTTGGCTTGTTGGTTTGTTAGTTTGTTGGTTTGTTGGCTTGTTGGCTTGTTGGTTTGTTGGTTTTTCGGTTTGTTGGTTAGTTGGTTTGTTGGTTTGTTGGTTTATTTGTTTGTTGGTTTGTTGGCTTGTTGGTTTGTTGGTTTGTTGGTTTGTTGGCTTGTTGGTTTGTTGGTTTGTTGGTTTGTTGGTTTTTTGGTTTGTTGGTTTGTTGGTTTGTTGGTTTGTTGGTTTGTTGGCTTGTTGGTTTGTTGGTTTGTTGGTTTGTTGGCTTGTTGGTTTGTTGGTTTGTTGGCTTGTTGGCTTGATGGTTTGTTGGTTTGTTGGCTTGTTGGTTACTTAGTTTGTTGGTTTGTTGGCATGTTGGTTTGTTGGTTTGTTGGTTTGTTGGCTTGTTGGTTTGTTGGTTTGTTGGCTTGTTGGTTTGTTGGTTTGTTGGTTTGTTGGTTTGTTGGTTACTTAGTTTGTTGGTTTGTTGGCATGTTGGTTTATTGGTTTGTTGGCTTGTTGGCTTGATGGTTTGTTGGTTTGTTGGCTTGTTGGTTACTTAGTTTGTTGGTTTGTTGGCATGTTGGTTTGTTGGTTTGTTGGTTTGTTGGCTTGTTGGTTTGTTGGTTTGTTGGCTTGTTGGTTTGTTGGTTTGTTGGTTTTTCGGTTTGTTGGCTTGTTGGTTTGTTGGTTTGTTGGCTTGTTGGCTTGATGGTTTGTTGGTTTGTTGGCTTGTTGGTTACTTAGTTTGTTGGTTTGTTGGCATGTTGGTTTGTTGGTTTGTTGGTTTGTTGGCTTGTTGGTTTGTTGGTTTGTTGGCCTGTTGGCTTGATGGTTTGTTGGTTTGTTGGCTTGTTGGTTACTTAGTTTGTTGGTTTGCTGGCATGTTGGTTTGTTGGTTTGTTGGTTTGTTGGCTTGTTGGTTTGTTGGTTTGTTGGCTTGTTGGTTTGTTGGTTTTTTGGTTTGTTGATTTGTTGGTTTGTTGGCTTGTTGGTTTGTTGGTTTTTTGGCTTGTTGGCTTGTTGGTTTATTGGTTTGTTGGCTTGTTGGTTACTTAGTTTGTTGGTTTGTTGGTTTGTTGGTTTGTTGGTTTGTTGGTTTGTTGGTTTGGTGGTTTGTTGGTTTGTTGGTTTGTTGGTTTATTTGTTTGTTGGTTTGTTGGTTTGTTGGTTTGTTGGTTTGTTGGTTTGTTGGTTTGTTGGCTTGTTGTTTTGTTGGTTTGTTGGCTTCTTGGATTGTTGGTTTGTTGTTTTGTTGGTTTGTTGGCTTGTTGGTTACTTAGTTTGTTGGTTTGTTGGCATGTTGGTTTGTTGGTTTGTTGGTTTGTTGGCTTGTTGGTTTGTTGGTTTGTTGGCTTGTAGGCTTGTTGGTTTGTTGGTTTGTTGGTTTGTTGGCTTGTTGGTTTGTTGGTTTGTTGGTTTGTTGGTTTGTTGGTTTGTTGGTTTGTTGGTTTGTTGGCTTGTTGGTTTGTTGGCTTGTTGGCGTGTTGGTTTGTTAGTTTGGTGGTTTGTTGGTTTGTTGGTTTGTTGGTTTGTTGGTTTTTTGGTTTGTTGGTTTATTTGTTTATTGGTTTGTTGGCTTGTTGGTTTGTTGGTTTGTTGGTTTGTTGGCTTGTTGGTTTGTTGGTTTATTTGTTTGTTGGTTTGTTGGTTTGTTGGTTTGTTGGTTTGTTGGCTTGTTGGTTTGTTGGTTTGTTGGTTTGTTGGCTTGTTGGTTTGTTGGTTTGTCGGTTTGTTGGCTTGTTGGCTTGTTGGCTTGTTGGTTTATTGGTTTGTTGGCTTGTTGGTTTGTTGGCTTGTTGGTTTGTTGGTTTGTTGGTTTGTTGGTTTGTTGGTTTGTTGTTTTGTTGGTTTGGTGGTTTGTTGGTTTGTTGGTTTGTTGGTTTATTTGTTTGTTAGTTTGTTGGTTTGTTGGTTTGTTGGCTTGTTGGTTTGTTAGTTTGTTGGTTTGTTGGCTAATTGGTTTGTTGGTTTGTTGGTTTGTTGGCTTGTTGGCTTGTTGGTTTGTTGGTTTGTTAACTTGTTGGTTACTTAGTTTGTTGGTTTGTTGGTATGTTGGTTTGTTGGTTTGTTGGTTTGTTGGTTTGTTGGTTTGTTGGCTTGTTGGCTTGTTGGTTTGTTGGTTTGTTGGCTTGGTGGTTTGTTGGTTTGTTGGTTTAATGGTTTGTTGGCTTGTTGGCTTGTTGGTTTGTTGGTTTGTTGGTTTGTTGGTTAGTTGATTTGTTGGGTTTTTGGTTTGTTGGTTTATTTGTTTATTGGTTTGTTGGCTTGTTGGTTTGTTGGTTTGTCGGTTTGTTGGCTTGTTGGTTTGTTGGTTTATTTGTTTGTTGGTTTGTTGGTTTGTTGGTTTGTTGGTTTGTTGGTTTGTTGGTTTCTTGGCTTGTTGGCTTGTTGGTTTGTTGGTTTGTTGGTTTGTTGGTTTGTTGGTTTGTTGGTTTGGTGGTGTGTTGGTTTGTTGGTTTGTTGGTTTGTTGGTTTGTTGGCTTGTTGGTTTGTTGGTTTGTTGGCTTGTTGGTTTGTTAGTTTGTTGGTTTGTTGGCTTGTTGGTTTGTTGGTTTGTTAGTTTGTTGGTTTGTTGGTTTGTTGGTTTGGTGGTTTGTTGGTTTCTTGGTTTGTTGGTTTATTTGTTTGTTGGTTTCTTGGTTTGTTGGTTTGTTGGCTTGTTGGTTTGTTGGTTTGTTGGCTTGTTGGTTTGTTATTTTGTTGGTTTGTTGGTTTCTTGGTTTGTTGGTTTGTTGATTTGTTGGTTTGTTGGCTTGTTGGTTTGTTGGTTTGTTGGTTTGTTGGCTTGTTTGTTTGTTGGTTTGTTGGCTTGTTGGCTTGTTGGTTTGTTGGTTTGTTGGTTTGTTGGTTTGTTGGCTTATTGGTTTGTTGGTTTTTTCGCTTGTTGGTTTGTTGGTTTGTTGGCTTGTTGGCTTGTTGGTTTGTTGGTTTGTTGGCTTGTTGGTTTGTTGGTTTGTTGGCTTGTTGGTTTGTTGGTTTCTTGGTTTGTTGTCTTTTTGGGTTGTTGGTTTGTTGGTTTTTTAGTTTGTTGGCTTGTTGGTTACTTGGTTTGTTGGTTTGTTGGTTTGTTGGCTTGTTGGTTTGTTGGTTTGTGGGATTGTTGGTTTGTTAGTTTGTTGGTTTGTTGGCTTATTGGCTTGTTGGTTTGTTGGTTTGTTGGCTTGTTGGTTTGTTGGTTTGTTGGCTTGTTGGCTTGTTGGTTTGGTGCTTGTTGGTTTGTTGGTTTGTTGGTTTGTTGGCTTGTTGGTTACTTGGTTTGTTGGTTTGTTGGGTTGTTGGTTTGTTGGTTTGTTGGCTTGTTGGCTTGTTGGTTTGTTGGTTAGTTCGTTTGTTGCTTTGTTAGTTTGTTGGTTTGTTGGCTTGTTGGCTTGTTGGTTTGTTGGTTTGTTGGCTTGTTGGTTTGTTGGTTTGTTGGTTTGTTGGTTAATTGGTTGTTGGTTTGTTGGTTTGTTGTATTGTTGGTTTGTTGACTTGTTGGTTTTTTGGTTTGTTGGTTTGTTGGTTTGTTGGTTTGTTGGTTTATTTGTTTGTTGGTTTGTTGGTTTGTTGGTTTGTTGGTTTGTCGGCTTGTTTGTCGGTTTCTTGGTTTGTTGGTTTGTTGGTTTGTTGGTTTGTTGGTTTGTTGGTTTGTTGGTTTGGTTCGTTTGTTGGCTTGTTGGTTTGTTGGCTTGTTTGCTTGTTGGTTTGGTTGGTTTGCTGGTTGGTTCGTTTGTTGGTTTGTTTGTTTTTTGGTTTGTTCATTTGTTGGTTTGTTGGTTACTTGGTTTGTTGGTTTGTTGGTTTGTTGGTTTGTTAGCTTGTTGGTTTGTTGGTTTGTTGGTTTTTTGGTTTGTTGGTTTGTTGGTTTGTTGGTTTGTTGGTTTGTTGGTTTGTTGGTTTGTTGGTTTGTTGGTTTGTTGGTTTGTTGGTTTGTTGCTTTGTTGGTTTGTTGGTTTATTTGTTTGTTGATTTGTTGGTTTGTTGGTTTGTTGGTTTGTTGGTTTGTTGGCTTGTTGGTTTGTTGGTTTGTTGGTTTGTTGGTTTGTTGGTTTGTTGGTTTGTTGGTTTGTTGGTTTGTTGGTTTGTAGGTTTGTTGGTTTGTTGGTTTGTTGGTTTATTGGTTTGGTGGTTTGTTGGTTTGTTGGTTTGTTGGTTTATTTGTTTGTTGGTTTGTTGGTTTAATTGTTTGTTGGTTTATTCATTTGTTGGTTTGTTGGTTACTTGGTTTATTGGTTTGTTGGTTTGTTGGTTTGTTGGTTTGTTGGTTTCTTGGTTTGTTGGTTTGTTGGTTTATTTGTTTGTTGGTTTTTTGGTTTGTTGGTTTTTTGGTTTGCTGGCTTGTTGGCTTGTTGGTTTGTTGGTTTGTTGATTTGTTCGTTTACTGGTTTGTTGGCTTGTTGGCTTGTTGGTTTGCTGGTTTGTTGGTTTGTTGGCTTGTTGGCTTGTTGGTTTGTTGGTTTGTTGGTTTGTTGGCTTGTTGGTTACTTGGTTTGTTGGTTTGTTGGTTTGTTGGCTTGTTGGTTTGTTCGTTTGTTGGTTTGTTGGTTTGTTGGCTTGTTGGCTTGTTGATTTGTTGGTTTGTTCGTTTGTTGGCTTGTGGGTTTGTTGGCTTGTTGGTTTGTTGGATTGCTGGTTTGTTCGTTCGTGGCTTGTTGGTTTGTTGGTTTCTTGGTTTGTTGGCTTTTTGGGTTGTTGGTTTGTTGGTTTTTTAGTTTGTTGGCTTGTTGGTTACTTGGTTTGTTGGTTTATTGGTTTGTTGGCTTGTTGGTTTGTTGGTTTGTTGGCTTGTTGGTTTGTTAGTTTGTTGGTTTGTTGGCTTGTTGGCTTGTTGGTTTGTTGGTTTGTTGGCTTGTTGGTTTGTTGGTTTGTTGGTTTGTTGGCTTGTTGGCTTGTTGGCTTGTTGGTTTGGTGCTTGTTGGTTTGTTGGTTTGTTGGTTTGTTGGCTTGTTGGTTACTTGGTTTGTTGGGTTGTTGGTTTGTTGGTTTGTTGGCTTGTTGGCTTGTTGGTTTGTTGGTTAGTTCGTTTGTTGCTTTGTTAGTTTTTTGGTTTGTTGGCTTGTTGCCTTATTGGTTTGTTGGTTTGTTGGCTTGTTGGTTTGTTGGTTTGTTGGTTTGTTGGTTAATTGGTTTGTTGGTTTGTTGGTTTGTTGGATTGTTGGTTTGTTGACTTGTTGGTTTTTTGGTTTGTTGGTTTGTTGGTTTGTTGGTTTGTTGGTTTATTTGTTTGTTGGTTTGTTGGTTTGTTGGTTTGTTGGTTTGTCGGCTTGTTGGTTTGTTGGTTTGTTGGTTTCTTGCTTTGTCGGTTTCTTGGTTTGTTGGTTTGTTGGTTTGTTGGTTTGTTGGTTTGTTGGTTTGGTTCGTTTGTTGGCTTGTTGGTTTGTTGGCTTGTTTGCTTGTTGGTTTGTTGGTTTGTTGGTTGGTTCGTTTGTTGGTTTGTTTGTTTGTTGGTTTGTTCATTTGTTGGTTTGTTGGTTACTTGGTTTGTTGGTTTGTTGGTTTGTTGGTTTGTTGGTTTGTTGGCTTGTTGGTTTGTTGGTTTGTTGGTTTGTTGGTTTTTTGGTTTGTTGGTTTGTTGGTTTGTTGGTTTGTTGGTTTGTTGGTTTGTTGGTTTGTTGGTTTGTTGGTTTGTTGGTTTGTTGGTTTGTTGGTTTGTTGGTTTGTTGGTTTGTTGGTTTGTTGGTTTGTTGGTTTATTTGTTTGTTGATTTGTTGGTTTGTTGGTTTGTTGGTTTGTTGGTTTGTTGGCTTGTTGGTTTGTTGGTTTGTTGGTTTGTTGGTTTGTTGGTTTGTTGGTTTGTTGGTTTGTTGGTTTGTTGGTTTGTAGGTTTGTTGGTTTGTTGGTTTGTTGGTTTATTGGTTTGGTGGTTTGTTGGTTTGTTGGTTTATGTGTTTGTTGGTTTGTTGGTTTGTTGGTTTAATTGTTTGTTGGTTTATTCATTTGTTGGTTTGTTGGTTACTTGGTTTATTGGTTTGTTGGTTTGTTGGTTTGTTAGTTTGTTGGTTTCTTGGTTTGTTGATTTGTTGGTTTATTTGTTTGTTGGTTTTTTGGTTTGTTGGTTTTTTGCTTTGTTGGCTTGTTGGCTTGTTGGTTTGTTGGTTTGTTGATTTGTTCGTTTACTGGTTTGTTGGCTTGTTGGCTTGTTGGTTTGCTGGTTTGTTGGTTTGTTGGTTTGTTGGCTTGTTGGTTTGTTGGTTTGTTGGCTTGTTGGTTTGTTGGTTTGTTGGCTTGTTGGTTTGTTGGTTTGTTGGTTTGTTGGCTTGTTGGCTTGTTGGCTTTTTGGTTTGTTGGCTTGTTGGTTTGTTGGTTTGTTGGTTTGTTGGCTTGTTGGCTTGTTGGTTTGTTGGTTTGTTGGCTTGTTGGTTTGTTGGTTTGTTGGCTTGTTGGCTTGTTGCTTTGTTGGTTTGTTGGTTTGTTGGCTTGCTGGCTTGTTGGTTTGTTAGTTTGTTGGTTTTTTGGTTACTTGGTTTGTTGGTTTGTTGGTTTGTTGGCTTCTTGGCTTGTTGGTTTGTTGGTCAGTTGGTTTGTTGGCTTGTTGGTTTGTTGGTTTGTTGGCTTGTTGGTTTGTTGGTTTGTTGGCTTGTTGGTTTGTTGGTTTGTTGGTTTGTTGGCTTGTTGGCTTGTTGGTTTGTTGGTTTGTTGGCTTGTTGGTTTGTTGGTTTGTTGGCTTGTTGGCTTGTTGCTTTGTTGGTTTGTTGGTTTGTTGGCTTGCTGGCTTGTTGGTTTGTTGGTTTGTTGGTTAATTGGTTTGTTGGTTTGTTGGTTTGTTGGATTGTTGGTTTGTTGACTTGTTGGTTTTTTGGTTTGTTGGTTTGTTGGTTTGTTGGTTTGTTGGTTTATTTGTTTGTTGGTTTGTTGGTTTGTTGGTTTGTTGGTTTGTCAGCTTGTTGGTTTGTTGGTTTGTTGGTTTCTTGGTTTGTCGGTTTCTTGGTTTGTTGGTTTGTTGGTTTGTTGGTTTGTTGGTTTGTTGGTTTGGTTCGTTTGTTGGCTTGTTGGTTTGTTGGCTTGTTTGGTTGTTGGTGTGTTGGTTTGTTGGTTGGTTCGTTTGTTGGTTTGTTTGTTTGTTGGTTTGTTCATTTGTTGGTTTGTTGGTTACTTGGTTTGTTGGTTTGTTGGTTTGTTGGCTTGTTGGTTTGTTGGTTTGTTGGTTTGTTGGTTTTTTGGTTTGTTGGTTTGTTGGTTTGTTGGTTTGTTGGTTTGTTGGTTTGTTGGGTTGTTGGTTTGTTGGTTTGTTGGTTTGTTGGTTTGTTGGTTTGTTGGTTTGTTGGTTTATTTGTTTGTTGATTTGTTGGTTTGTTGGTTTGTTGGTTTGTTGGTTTGTTGGCTTGTTGGTTTGTTGGTTTGTTGGTTTGTTGGTTTGTTGGTTTGTTGGTTTGTTGGTTTGTTGGTTTGTTGGTTTGTAGGTTTGTTGGTTTGTTGGTTTGTTGGTTTATTGGTTTGGTGGTTTGTTGGTTTGTTGGTTTGTTGGTTTATGTGTTTGTTGGTTTGTTGGTTTGTTGGTTTAATTGTTTGTTGGTTTATTCATTTGTTGGTTTGTTGGTTACTTGGTTTATTGGTTTGTTGGTTTGTTGGTTTGTTAGTTTGTTGGTTTCTTGGTTTGTTTGTTTGTTGGTTTATTTGTTTGTTGGTTTTTTGGTTTGTTGGTTTGTTGGTTTGTTGGATTGTTGGTTTGTTGACTTGTTGGTTTTTTGGTTTGTTGGTTTGTTGGTTTGTTGGTTTGTTGGTTTATTTGTTTGTTGGTTTGTTGGTTTGTTGGTTTGTTGGTTTGTCGGCTTGTTGGTTTGTTGGTTTGTTGGTTTCTTGGTTTGTCGGTTTCTTGGTTTGTTGGTTTGTTGGTTTGTTGGTTTGTTGGTTTGTTGGTTTGTTGGTTTGTAGGTTTGTTGGTTTGTTGGTTTGTTGGTTTATTGGTTTGGTGGTTTGTTGGTTTGTTGGTTTATGTGTTTGTTGGTTTGTTGGTTTGTTGGTTTAATTGTTTGTTGGTTTATTCATTTGTTGGTTTGTTGGTTACTTGGTTTATTGGTTTGTTGGTTTGTTGGTTTGTTAGTTTGTTGGTTTCTTGGTTTGTTGATTTGTTGGTTTATTTGTTTGTTGGTTTTTTGGTTTGTTGGTTTTTTGCTTTGTTGGCTTGTTGGCTTGTTGGTTTGTTGGTTTGTTGATTTGTTCGTTTACTGGTTTGTTGGCTTGTTGGCTTGTTGGTTTGCTGGTTTGTTGGTTTGTTGGTTTGTTGGCTTGTTGGTTTGTTGGTTTGTTGGCTTGTTGGTTTGTTGGTTTGTTGGCTTGTTGGTTTGTTGGTTTGTTGGTTTGTTGGCTTGTTGGCTTGTTGGCTTTTTGGTTTGTTGGCTTGTTGGTTTGTTGGTTTGTTGGTTTGTTGGCTTGTTGGCTTGTTGGTTTGTTGGTTTGTTGGCTTGTTGGTTTGTTGGTTTGTTGGCTTGTTGGCTTGTTGCTTTGTTGGTTTGTTGGTTTGTAGGCTTGCTGGCTTGTTGGTTTGTTAGTTTGTTGGTTTTTTGGTTACTTGGTTTGTTGGTTTGTTGGTTTGTTGGCTTCTTGGCTTGTTGGTTTGTTGGTCAGTTGGTTTGTTGGCTTGTTGGTTTGTTGGTTTGTTGGCTTGTTGGTTTGTTGGTTTGTTGGCTTGTTGGTTTGTTGGTTTGTTGGTTTGTTGGCTTGTTGGCTTGTTGGTTTGTTGGTTTGTTGGCTTGTTGGTTTGTTGGTTTGTTGGCTTGTTGGCTTGTTGCTTTGTTGGTTTGTTGGTTTGTTGGCTTGCTGGCTTGTTGGTTTGTTGGTTTGTTGGTTAATTGGTTTGTTGGTTTGTTGGTTTGTTGGATTGTTGGTTTGTTGACTTGTTGGTTTTTTGGTTTGTTGGTTTGTTGGTTTGTTGGTTTGTTGGTTTATTTGTTTGTTGGTTTGTTGGTTTGTTGGTTTGTTGGTTTGTCGGCTTGTTGGTTTGTTGGTTTGTTGGTTTCTTGGTTTGTCGGTTTCTTGGTTTGTTGGTTTGTTGGTTTGTTGGTTTGTTGGTTTGTTGGTTTGGTTCGTTTGTTGGCTTGTTGGTTTGTTGGCTTGTTTGGTTGTTGGTTTGTTGGTTTGTTGGTTGGTTCGTTTGTTGGTTTGTTTGTTTGTTGGTTTGTTCATTTGTTGGTTTGTTGGTTACTTGGTTTGTTGGTTTGTTGGTTTGTTGGTTTGTTGGCTTGTTGGTTTGTTGGTTTGTTGGTTTGTTGGTTTTTTGGTTTGTTGGTTTGTTGGTTTGTTGGTTTGTTGGTTTGTTGGTTTTTTGGGTTGTTGGTTTGTTGGTTTGTTGGTTTGTTGGTTTGTTGGTTTGTTGGTTTGTTGGTTTATTTGTTTGTTGATTTGTTGGTTTGTTGGTTTGTTGGTTTGTTGGTTTGTTGGCTTGTTGGTTTGTTGGTTTGTTGGTTTGTTGGTTTGTTGGTTTGTTGGTTTGTTGGTTTGTTGGTTTGTTGGTTTGTAGGTTTGTTGGTTTGTTGGTTTGTTGGTTTATTGGTTTGGTGGTTTGTTGGTTTGTTGGTTTGTTGGTTTATGTGTTTGTTGGTTTGTTGGTTTGTTGGTTTAATTGTTTGTTGGTTTATTCATTTGTTGGTTTGTTGGTTACTTGGTTTATTGGTTTGTTGGTTTGTTGGTTTGTTAGTTTGTTGGTTTCTTGGTTTGTTTGTTTGTTGGTTTATTTGTTTGTTGGTTTTTTGGTTTGTTGGTTTGTTGGTTTGTTGGATTGTTGGTTTGTTGACTTGTTGGTTTTTTGGTTTGTTGGTTTGTTGGTTTGTTGGTTTGTTGGTTTATTTGTTTGTTGGTTTGTTGGTTTGTTGGTTTGTTGGTTTGTCGGCTTGTTGGTTTGTTGGTTTGTTGGTTTCTTGGTTTGTCGGTTTCTTGGTTTGTTGGTTTGTTGGTTTGTTGGTTTGTTGGTTTGTTGGTTTGGTTCGTTTGTTGGCTTGTTGGTTTGTTGGCTTGTTTGCTTGTTGGTTTGTTGGTTTGTTGATTGGTTCGTTTGTTGGTTTGTTGGTTTGTTCATTTGTTGGTTTGTTGGTTACTTGGTTTGTTGGTTTGTTGGTTTGTTGGTTTGTTGGCTTGTTGGTTTGTTGGTTTGTTGGTTTTTTGGTTTGCTGGTTTGTTGGTTTATTGGTTTGTTGGTTTGTTGGTTTGTTGGTTTGTTGGTTTGTTGGTTTGTTGGTTTGTTGGTTTGTTGGTTTGTTGGTTTGTTGGTTTGTTGGTTTATTTGTTTGTTGATTTGTTGGTTTGTTGGTTTGTTGGTTTGTTGGTTTGTTGGTTTGTTGGCTTGTTGGTTTGTTGGTTTGTTGGTTTGTTGGTTTGTTGGTTTGTTGGTTTGTTGGTTTGTTGGTTTGTTGGTTTGTAGGTTTGTTGGTTTGTTGGTTTGTTGGTTTATTGGTTTGGTGGTTTGTTGGTTTGTTGGTTTGTTGGTTTATGTGTTTGTTGGTTTGTTGGTTTGTTGGTTTAATTGTTTGTTGGTTTATTCATTTGTTGGTTTGTTGGTTACTTGGTTTATTGGTTTGATGGTTTGTTGGTTTGTTAGTTTGTTGGTTTCTTGGTTTGTTGGTTTGTTGGTTTATTTGTTTGTTGGTTTTTTGGTTTGTTGGTTTTTTGCTTTGTTGGCTTGTTGGCTTGTTGGTATGTTGGTTTGTTGATTTGTTCGTTTACTGGTTTGTTGGCTTGTTGGCTTGTTGGTTTGTTGGTTTGTTGGTTTGTTGGTTTGTTGGTTTGTTGGCTTGTTGGTTTGTTGGTTTGTTGGCTTGTTGGTTTGTTGGTTTGTTGGCTTGTTGGTTTGTTGGTTTGTTGGTTTGTTGGCTTGTTGGCTTGTTGGCTTTTTGGTTTGTTGGCTTGTTGGTTTGTTGGTTTGTTGGTTTGTTGGCTTGTTGGCTTGTTGGTTTGTTGGTTTGTTGGCTTGTTGGTTTGTTGGTTTGTTGGCTTGTTGGGTTGTTGCTTTGTTGGTTTGTTGGTTTGTTGGCTTGCTGGCTTGTTGGTTTGTTAGTTTGTTGGTTTTTTGGTTACTTGGTTTGTTGGTTTGTTGGTTTGTTGTCTTCTTGGCTTGTTGGTTTGTTGGTCAGTTGGTTTTTTGGCTTGTTGGTTTGTTGGTTTGTTGGCTTGTTGGTTTGTTGGTTTGTTGGCTTGTTGGTTTGTTGGTTTGTTGGTTTGTTGGCTTGTTGGCTTGTTGGTTTGTTGGTTTGTTGGCTTGATGGTTTGTTGGTTTGTTGGCTTGTTGGCTTGTTGCTTTGTTGGTTTGTTGGTTTGTTGGCTTGCTGGCTTGTTGGTTTGTTAGTTTGTTGGTTTTTTGGTTACTTGGTTTGTTGGTTTGTTGGTTTGGTGGCTTCTTGGCTTGTTGGTTTGTTGGTCAGTTGGTTTGTTGGTTTGTTGGTTTGTTGCTTTTTTGGTTTGTTGGTTTGTTGGTTTGTTGGCTTGTTGGTTTGTTGGTTTGTTGGTTTGTTGGCTTGTTGGTTTATTGGTGTGTTGGTTTATTCGTTTGTTGGTTTGTTGGCTTGTTGGTTTGTTGGTTTGTTGGTTTGTTGGCTTGTTTGTTTGTTCGTTTGTTGGCTTGTTGGCTTGTTGGTTTGTTGGTTTGTTGGTTTATTGGTTTGTTGGCTTGTTGGTTTGTTGGTTTGTTGGCTTGTTGGTTTGTTGGTTTGTTGGCTTGTTGGTTTGTTGGTTTGTTGGTTTGTTGGCTTGTTGAATTGTTGGTTTGTTGGCTTGTTGGTTTGTTGGTTTGTTGGTTTGTTGGCTTGTTGGCTTGTTGGTTTGTTGGTTTGTTGGCTTGTTGGTTTGTTGGTTTGTTGGCTTGTTGGCTTGTTGCTTTGTTGGTTTGTTGGTTTGTTGGCTTGCTGGCTTGTTGGTTTGTTAGTTTGTTGGTTTTTTGGTTACTTGGTTTGTTGGTTTGTTGGTTTGTTGGCTTCTTGGCTTGTTGGTTTGTTGGCTTGTTGGTTTGTTGGCTTGTTGGTTTGTTGGTTTGTTGGCTTGTTGGTTTGTTGGTTTGTTGGCTTGTTGGTTTGTTGGTTTGTTGGTTTGTTGGCTTGTTGGCTTGTTGGTTTGTTGGTTTGTTGGCTTGTTGGTTTGTTGGTTTGTTGGCTTGTTGGCTTGTTGCTTTGTTGGTTTGTTGGCTTGTTGGCTTGCTGGCTTGTTGGTTTGTTAGTTTGTTGGTTTTTTGGTTACTTGGTTTGTTGGTTTGTTGGCTTCTTGGCTTGTTGGTTTGTTGGTCAGTTGGTTTGTTGGTTTGTTGGTTTGTTGCTTTTTTGGTTTGTTGGTTTGTTGGCTTGCTGGCTTGTTGGTTTGTTAGTTTGTTGGTTTTTTGGTTACTTGGTTTGTTGGTTTGTTGGTTTGTTGGCTTCTTGGCTTGTTGGTTTGTTGGTCAGTTGGTTTGTTGGCTTGTTGGTTTGTTGGTTTGTTGGCTTGTTGGCTTGTTGGTTTGTTGGTTTGTTGGCTTGTTGGTTTGTTGGTTTGTTGGCTTGTTGGCTTGTTGGTTTGTTGGTTTGTTGGCTTGCTGGCTTGTTGGTTTGTTAGTTTGTTGGTTTTTGGTTACTTGGTTTGTTGGTTTGTTGGTTTGTTGGCTTCTTGGCTTGTTGGTTTGTTGGTCAGTTGGTTTGTTGGCTTGTTGGTTTGTTGGTTTGTTGGCTTGTTGGTTTGTTGGTTTGTTGGCTTGTTGGTCTGTTGGTTTGTTGGTTTGTTGGCTTGTTGGCTTGTTGGTTTGTTGGTTTGTTGGCTTGTTGGTTTGTTGGTTTGTTGGCTTGTTGGCTTGTTGCTTTGTTGGTTTGTTGGTTTGTTGGCTTGCTGGCTTGTTGGTTTGTTAGTTTATTGGTTTTTTGGTTACTTGGTTTGTTGGTTTGTTGGTTTGTTGGCTTGTTGGCTTGTTGGTTTGTTGGTTTGTTGGCTTGTTGGTTTGTTGGTTTGTTGGTTTGTTGGCTTGTTGGCTTGTTGGTTTGTTGGTTTGTTGGCTTGTTGGTTTGTTGGTTTGTTGGCTTGTTGGCTTGTTGCTTTGTTGGTTTGTTGGTTTGTTGGCTTGCTGGCTTGTTGGTTTGTTAGTTTGTTGGTTTTTTGGTTACTTGGTTTGTTGGTTTGTTGGTTTGTTGGCTTCTTGGCTTGTTGGTTTGTTGGTCAGTTGGTTTGTTGGCTTGTTGGTTTGTTGGTGTGTTGGCTTGTTGGTTTGTTGGTTTGTTGGCTTGTTGGTTTGTTGGTTTGTTGGTTTGTTGGCTTGTTGGCTTGTTGGTTTGTTGGTTTGTTGGCTTGTTGGTTTGTTGGTTTGTTGGCTTGTTGGCTTGTTGGTTTGTTAGTTTGTTGGTTTTTTGGTTACTTGGTTTGTTGGTTTGTTGGTTTGTTGGTTTATTTGTTTGTTGATTTGTTGGTTTGTTGGTTTGTTGGTTTGTTGGTTTGTTGGCTTGTTGGTTTGTTGGTTTGTTGGTTTGTTGGTTGGTTGGTTTGTTGGTTTGTTGGTTTGTAGGTTTGTTGGTTTGTTGGTTTGTTGGTTTATTGGTTTGGTGGTTTGTTGGTTTGTTGGTTTGTTGGTTTATTTGTTTGTTGGTTTGTTGGTTTGTTGGTTTAATTGTGTGTTGGTTTATTCATTTGTTGGTTTGTTGGTTACTTGGTTTATTGGTTTGTTGGTTTGTTGGTTTGTTAGTTTGTTGGTTTCTTGGTTTGTTGGTTTGTTGGTTTATTTGTTTGTTGGTTTTTTGGTTTGTTGGTTTTTTGGTTTGTTGGCTTGTTGGCTTGTTGGTTTGTTGGTTTGGTGATTTGTTCGTTTACTGGTTTGTTGGCTTGTTGGTTTGCTGGTTTGTTGGTTTGTTGGTTTGTTGGCTTGTTGGTTTGTTGGTTTGTTGGCTTGTTGGTTTGTTGGTTTGTTGGCTTGTTGGTTTGTTGGTTTGTTGGTTTGTTGGCTTGTTGGCTTGTTGGCTTGTTGGCTTGTTGGCTTGTTGGTTTGTTGGCTTGTTGGTTTGTTGGTTTGTTGGTTTGTTGGCTTGTTGGCTTGTTGGTTTGTTGGTTTGTTGGCTTGTTGGTTTGTTGGTTTGTTGGCTTGTTGGTTTGTTGGTTTGTTGGCTTGCTGGCTTGTTGGTTTGTTAGTTTGTTGGTTTTTTGGTTACTTGGTTTGTTGGTTTGTTGGTTTGTTGGCTCCTTGGCTTGTTGGTTTGTTGGTCAGTTGGTTTGTTGGCTTGTTGGTTTGTTGGTTTGTTGGCTTGTTGGTTTGTTGGTTTGTTGGCTTGTTGGTTTGTTGGTTTGTTGGTTTGTTGGCTTGTTGGCTTGTTGGTTTGTTGGTTTGTTGGCTTGTTGGTTTGCTGGTTTATTGGCTTGTTGGCTTGTTGCTTTGTTGGTTTGTTGGTTTGTTGGCTTGCTGGCTTGTTGGTTTGTTAGTTTGTTGGTTTTTTGGTTACTTGGTTTGTTGGTTTGTTGGTTTGTTGGCTTCTTGGCTTCTTGGTTTGTTGGTCAGTTGGTTTGTTGGTTTGTTGGTTTTTTGCTTTTTTGGTTTGTTGGTTTGTTGGTTTGTTGGCTTGTTGGGTTGTTGGTTTGTTGGTTTGTTGGCTTGTTGGTTTGTTGGTGTGTTGGTTTATTCGTTTGTTGGTTTGTTGGCTTGTTGGTTTGTTGGTTTGTTGGTTTGTTGGCTTGTTGGTTTGTTCGTTTGTTGGCTTGTTGGCTTGTTAGTTTGTTTGTTTGTTGGTTTGTTGGCTTGTTGGTTTGTTGGTTTGTTGGCTTGTTGGTTTGTTGGTTTGTTGGCTTGTTGGTTTGTTGGTTTGTTGGTTTGGTGGTTTGTTGGTTTGTTGGTTTGTTGGCTTGTTGGCTTGTTGGTTTGTTGGTTTGTTGGCTTGTTGGTTTGTTGGTTTGTTGGCTTGTTGGCTTGTTGCTTTGTTGGTTTGTTGGCTTGTTGGCTTGCTGGCTTGTTGGTTTGTTAGTTTGTTGGTTTTTTGGTTACTTGGTTTGTTGGTTTGTTGGTTTGTTGGCTTCTTGGCTTGTTGGTTTGTTGGTCAGTTGGTTTGTTGGTTTGTTGGTTTGTTGCTTTTTTGGTTTGTTGGTTTGTTGGCTTGCTGGCTTGTTGGTTTGTTAGTTTGTTGGTTTTTTGGTTACTTGGTTTGTTGGTTTGTTGGTTTGTTGGCTTCTTGGTTTATTGGTTTGTTGGTCAGTTGGTTTGTTGGCTTGTTGGTTTGTTGGTTTGTTGGCTTGTTGGCTTGTTGGTTTGTTGGTTTGTTGGCTTGTTGGTTTGTTGGTTTGTTGGCTTGTTGGCTTGTTGCTTTGTTGGTTTGTTGGTTTGTTGGCTTGCTGGCTTGTTGGTTTGTTAGTTTGTTGGTTTTTTGGTTACTTGGTTTGTTGGTTTGTTGGTTTGTTGGCTTCTTGGCTTGTTGGTTTGTTGGTCAGTTGGTTTGTTGGCTTGTTGGTTTGTTGGTTTGTTGGCTTGTTGGTTTGTTGGTTTGTTGGCTTGTGGGTTTGTTGGTTTGTTGGTTTGTTGGTTTGTTGGCTTGTTGGCTTGTTGGTTTGTTGGTTTGTTGGCTTGTTGGTTTGTTGGTTTGTTGGCTTGTTGGCTTGTTGCTTTGTTGGTTTGTTGGTTTGTTGGCTTGCTGGCTTGTTGGTTTGTTAGTTTGTTGGTTTTTTGGTTACTTGGTTTGTTGGTTTGTTGGTTTGGTGGCTTCTTGGCTTGTTGGTTTGTTGGTCAGTTGGTTTGTTGGTTTGTTGGTTTGTTGCTTTTTTGGTTTGTTGGTTTGTTGGTTTGTTGGCTTGTTGGTTTGTTGGTTTGTTGGTTTGTTGGTTTGTTGGCTTGTTGGTTTATTGGTGTGTTGGTTTATTCGTTTGTTGGTTTGTTGGCTTGTTGGTTTGTTGGTTTGTTGGTTTGTTGGCTTGTTGGTTTGTTCGTTTGTTGGCTTGTTGGCTTGTTGGTTTGTTGGTTTATTGGTTTGTTGGCTTGTTGGTTTGTTGGTTTGTTGGCTTGTTGGTTTGTTGGTTTGTTGGCTTGTTGGTTTGTTGGTTTGTTGGTTTGTTGGTTTGTTGGTTTGTTGGTTTGTTGGTTTGTTGGCTTGTTGGTTTGTTCGTTTGTTGGCTTGTTGGCTTGTTGGTTTGTTTGTTTGTTGGTTTGTTGGCTTGTTGGTTTGTTGGTTTGTTGGCTTGTTAGTTTGTTGGTTTGTTGGCTTGTTGGTTTGTTGGTTTGTTGGTTTGTTGGTTTGTTGGTTTGTTGGCTTGTTGGCTTGTTGGCTTGTTGGTTTGTTGGTTTGTTGGCTTGTTGGTTTGTTGGTTTGTTGGCTTGTTGGCTTGTTGCTTTGTTGGTTTGTTGGCTTGTTGGCTTGCTGGCTTGTTGGTTTGTTAGTTTGTTGGTTTTTTGGTTACTTGGTTTGTTGGTTTGTTGGTTTGTTGGCTTCTTGGCTTGTTGGTTTGTTGGTCAGTTGGTTTGTTGGTTTGTTGGTTTGTTGCTTTTTTGGTTTGTTGGTTTGTTGGCTTGCTGGCTTGTTGGTTTGTTAGTTTGTTGGTTTTTTGGTTACTTGGTTTGTTGGTTTGTTGGTTTGTTGGCTTCTTGGCTTATTGGTTTGTTGGTCAGTTGGTTTGTTGGCTTGTTGGTTTGTTGGTTTGTTGGCTTGTTGGCTTGTTGGTTTGTTGGTTTGTTGGCTTGTTGGTTTGTTGGTTTGTTGGCTTGTTGGCTTGTTGCTTTGTTGGTTTGTTGGTTTGTTGGCTTGCTGGCTTGTTGGTTTGTTAGTTTGTTGGTTTTTTGGTTACTTGGTTTGTTGGTTTGTTGGCTTCTTGGCTTGTTGGTTTGTTGGTCAGTTGGTTTGTTGGCTTGTTGGTTTGTTGGTTTGTTGGCTTGTTGGTTTGTTGGTTTGTTGGCTTGTTGGTTTGTTGGTTTGTTGGTTTGTTGGCTTGTTGGCTTGTTGGTTTGTTGGTTTATTGGCTTGTTGGTTTGTTGGTTTGTTGGCTTGTTGGCTTGTTGCTTTGTTGGTTTGTTGGTTTGTTGGCTTGCTGGCTTGTTGGTTTGTTAGTTTGTTGGTTTTTTGGTTACTTGGTTTGTTGGTTTGTTGGTTTGGTGGCTTCTTGGCTTGTTGGTTTGTTGGTCAGTTGGTTTATTGGTTTGTTGGTTTGTTGCTTTTTTGGTTTGTTGGTTTGTTGGTTTGTTGGCTTGTTGGTTTGTTGGTTTGTTGGTTTGTTGGCTTGTTGGTTTATTGGTGTGTTGGTTTATTCGTTTGTTGGTTTGTTGGCTTGTTGGTTTGTTGGTTTGTTGGTTTGTTGGCTTGTTGGTTTGTTCGTTTGTTGGCTTGTTGGCTTGTTGGTTTGTTGGTTTATTGGTTTGTTGGCTTGTTGGTTTGTTGGTTTGTTGGCTTGTTGGTTTGTTGGTTTGTTGGCTTGTTGGTTTGTTGGTTTGTTGGTTTGTTGGCTTGTTGAATTGTTGGTTTGTTGGCTTGTTGGTTTGTTGGTTTGTTGGTTTGTTGGCTTGTTGGCTTGTTGGTTTGTTGGTTTGTTGGCTTGTTAGTTTGTTGGTTTGTTGGCTTGTTGGCTTGTTGCTTTGTTGGTTTGTTGGTTTGTTGGCTTGCTGGCTTGTTGGTTTGTTAGTTTGTTAGTTTTTTGGTTACTTGGTTTGTTGGTTTGTTGGTTTGTTGGCTTCTTGGCTTGTTGGTTTGTTGGTCAGTTGGTTTGTTGGCTTGTTGGTTTGTTGGTTTGTTGGCTTGTTGGTTTGTTGGTTTGTTGGCTTGTTGGTTTGTTGGTTTGTTGGTTTGTTGGCTTGTTGGCTTGTTGATTTGTTGGTTTGTTGGCTTGTTGGTTTGTTGGTTTGTTGGCTTGTTGGCTTGTTGCTTTGTTGGTTTGTTGGCTTGTTGGCTTGCTGGCTTGTTGGTTTGTTAGTTTGTTGGTTTTTTGGTTACTTGGTTTGTTGGTTTGTTGGTTTGTTGGCTTCTTGGCTTGTTGGTTTGTTGGTCAGTTGGTTTGTTGGTTTGTTGGTTTGTTGCTTTTTTGGTTTGTTGGTTTGTTGGCTTGCTGGCTTGTTGGTTTGTTAGTTTGTTGGTTTTTTGGTTACTTGGTTTGTTGGTTTGTTGGTTTGTTGGCTTCTTGGCTTGTTGGTTTGTTGGTCAGTTGGTTTGTTGGCTTGTTGGTTTGTTGGTTTGTTGGCTTGTTGGCTTGTTGGTTTGTTGGTTTGTTGGCTTGTTGGTTTGTTGGTTTGTTGGCTTGTTGGCTTGTTGCTTTGTTGGTTTGTTAGTTTGTTGGCTTGCTGGCTTGTTGGTTTGTTAGTTTGTTGGTTTTTTGGTTACTTGGTTTGTTGGTTTGTTGGTTTGTTGGCTTCTTGGCTTGTTGGTTTGTTGGTCAGTTGGTTTGTTGGCTTGTTGGTTTGTTGGTTTGTTGGCTTGTTGGTTTGTTGGTTTGTTGGCTTGTTGGTTTGTTGGTTTGTTGGTTTGTTGGCTTGTTGGCTTGTTGGTTTGTTGGTTTGTTGGCTTGTTGGTTTGTTGGTTTGTTGACTTGTTGGCTTGTTGCTTTGTTGGTTTGTTGGTTTGTTGGCTTGCTGGCTTGTTGGTTTGTTAGTTTATTGGTTTTTTGGTTACTTGGTTTGTTGGTTTGTTGGTTTGTTGGCTTGTTGGCTTGTTGGTTTGTTAGTTTGTTGGCTTGTTGGTTTGTTGGTTTGTTGGTTTGTTGGCTTGTTGGCTTGTTGGTTTGTTGGTTTGTTGGCTTGTTGGTTTGTTGGTTTGTTGGCTTGTTGGCTTGTTGCTTTGTTGGTTTGTTGGTTTGTTGGCTTGCTGGCTTGTTGGTTTGTTAGTTTGTTGGTTTTTTGGTTACTTGGTTTGTTGGTTTGTTGGTTTGTTGGCTTCTTGGCTTGTTGGTTTGTTGGTCAGTTGGTTTGTTGGCTTGTTGGTTTGCTGGTTTGTTGGCTTGTTGGTTTGTTGGTTTGTTGGCTTGTTGGTTTGTTGGTTTGTTGGTTTGTTGGCTTGTTGGCTTGTTGGTTTGTTGGTTTGTTGGCTTGTTGGTTTGTTGGTTTGTTGGCTTGTTGGCTTGTTGGTTTGTTAGTTTGTTGGTTTTTTGGTTACTTGGTTTGTTGGTTTGTTGGTTTGTTGGTTTATTTGTTTGTTGATTTGTTGGTTTGTTGGTTTGTTGGTTTGTTGGTTTGTTGGCTTGTTGGTTTGTTGGTTTGTTGGTTTGTTGGTTTGTTGGTTTGTTGGTTTGTTGGTTTGTTGGTTTGTTGGTTTGTAGGTTTGTTGGTTTGTTGGTTTGTTGGTTTATTGGTTTGGTGGTTTGTTGGTTTGTTGGTTTGTTGGTTTATTTGTTTGTTGGTTTGTTGGTTTGTTGGTTTAATTGTTTGTTGGTTTATTCATTTGTTGGTTTGTTGGTTACTTGGTTTATTGGTTTGTTGGTTTGTTGGTTTGTTAGTTTGTTGGTTTCTTGGTTTGTTGGTTTGTTGGTTTATTTGTTTGTTGGTTTTTTGGTTTGTTGGTTTTTTGGTTTGTTGGCTTGTTGGCTTGTTGGTTTGTTGGTTTGTTGATTTGTTCGTTTACTGGTTTGTTGGCTTGTTGGCTTGTTGGTTTGCTGGTTTGTTGGTTTGTTGGTTTGTTGGCTTGTTGTTTTGTTGGTTTGTTGGCTTGTTGGTTTGTTGGTTTGTTGGCTTGTTGGTTTGTTGGTTTGTTGGTTTGTTGGCTTGTTGGCTTGTTGGCTTGTTGGTTTGTTGGTTTGTTGGCTTGTTGGTTTGTTGGTTTGTTGGTTTGTTGGCTTGTTGGCTTGTTGGTTTGTTGGTTTGTTGGCTTGTTGGTTTGTTGGTTTGTTGGCTTGTTGGCTTGTTGCTTTGTTGGTTTGTTGGTTTGTTGGCTTGCTGGTTTGTTGGTTTGTTAGTTTGTTGGTTTTTTGGTTACTTGGTTTGTTGGTTTGTTGGTTTGTTGGCTTCTTGGCTTGTTGGTTTGTTGGTCAGTTGGTTTGTTGGCTTGTTGGTTTGTTGGTTTGTTGGCTTGTTGGTTTGTTGGTTTGTTGGCTTGTTGGTTTGTTGGTTTGTTGGTTTGTTGGCTTGTTGGTTTGCTGGTTTATTGGCTAGTTGGCTTGTTGCTTTGTTGGTTTGTTGGTTTGTTGGCTTGCTGGCTTGTTGGTTTGTTAGTTTGTTGGTTTTTTGGTTACTTGGTTTGTTGGTTTGTTGGTTTGTTGGCTTCTTGGCTTCTTGGTTTGTTGGTCAGTTGGTTTGTTGGTTTGTTGGTTTGTTGCTTTTTTGGTTTGTTGGTTTGTTGGTTTGTTGGCTTGTTGGTTTGTTGGTTTGTTGGTTTGTTGGCTTGTTGGTTTGTTGGTGTGTTGGTTTATTCGTTTGTTGGTTTGTTGGCTTGTTGGTTTGTTGGTTTGTTGGTTTGTTGGCTTGTTGGTTTGTTCGTTTGTTGGCTTGTTGGCTTGTTGGTTTGTTTGTTTGTTGGTTTGTTGGCTTGTTGGTTTGTTGGTTTGTTGGCTTGTTGGTTTGTTGGTTTGTTGGCTTGTTGGTTTGTTGGTTTGTTGGCTTGTTGGCTTGTTGGTTTGTTGGCTTGTTGGTTTGTTGGTTTGTTGGTTTGTTGGCTTGTTGGCTTGTTGGTTTGTTGGTTTGTTGGATTGTTGGTTTGTTGGTTTGTTGTATTGTTGGCTTGTTGCTTTGTTGGTTTGTTGGTTTGTTGGCTTGCTGGCTTGTTGGTTTGTTAGTTTGTTGGTTTTTGGTTACTTGGTTTGTTGGTTTGTTGGTTTGTTGGCTTCTTGGCTTGTTGGTTTGTTGGTCAGTTGGATTGTTGGCTTGTTGGTTTGTTGGTTTGTTGGCTTGTTGGTTTGTTGGTTTGTTGGCTTGTTGGTTTGTTGGTTTGTTGGTTTGTTGGCTTGTTGGCTTGTTGGTTTGTTGGTTTGTTGGCTTGTTGGTTTGTTGGTTTGTTGGCTTGTTGGCTTGTTGCTTTGTTGGTTTGTTGGTTTGTTGGCTTGCTGGCTTGTTGGTTTGTTAGTTTGTTGGTTTTTTGGTTACTTGGTTTGTTGGTTTGTTGGCTTCTTGGCTTGTTGGTTTGTTGGTCAGTTGGTTTGTTGGTTTGTTGGTTTGTTGCTTTTTTGGTTTGTTGGTTTGTTGGCTTGCTGGCTTGTTGGTTTGTTAGTTTGTTGGTTTTTTGGTTACTTGGTTTGTTGGTTTGTTGGTTTGTTGGCTTCTTGGCTTGTTGGTTTGTTGGTCAGTTGGTTTGTTGGCTTGTTGGTTTGTTGGTTTGTTGGCTTGTTGGCTTGATGGTTTGTTGGTTTGTTGGCTTGTTGGTTTGTTGGTTTGTTGGCTTGTTGGCTTGTTGCTTTGTTGGTTTGTTGGTTTGTTGGCTTGCTGGCTTGTTGGTTTGTTAGTTTGTTGGTTTTTTGGTTACTTGGTTTGTTGGTTTGTTGGTTTGTTGGCTTCTTGGCTTGTTGGTTTGTTGGTCAGTTGGTTTGTTGGCTTGTTGGTTTGTTGGTTTGTTGGCTTGTTGGTTTGTTGGTTTGTTGGCTTGTTGGCTTGTTGGTTTGTTGGTTTGTTGGCTTGTTGGTTTGTTGGTTTGTTGGTTTGTTGGCTTGTGGCTTGTTGGTTTGTTGGTTTGTTGGCTTGTTGGTTTGTTGGTTTGTTGGCTTGTTGGCTTGTTGCTTTGTTGGTTTGTTGGTTTGTTGGCTTGCTGGCTTGTCGGTTTGTTAGTTCGTTGGTTTTTTGGTTACTTGGTTTGTTGGTTTGTTGGTTTGTTGGCTTCTTGGCTTGTTGGTTTGTTGGTCAGTTGGTTTGTTGGCTTGTTGGTTTGTTGGTTTGTTGGCTTGTTGGTTTGTTGGTTTGTTGGCTTGTTGGTTTGTTGGTTTGTTGGTTTGTTGGCTTGTTGGCTTGTTAGTTTGTTGGTTTGTTGGCTTGTTGGTTTGTTGGTTTGTTGGCTTGTTGGCTTGTTGGTTTGTTAGTTTGTTGGTTTTTTGGTTACTTGGTTTGTTGGTTTGTTGGTTTGTTGGCTTCTTGGCTTGTTGGTTTGTTGGTCAGTTGTTTTGTTGGCTTGTTGGCTTGTTGCTTTGTTGGTTTGTTGGTTTGTTGGCTTGCTGGCTTGTTGGTTTGTTAGTTTGTTGGTTTTTTGGTTACTTGGTTTGTTGGTTTGTTGGTTTGTTGGCTTCTTGGCTTGTTGGTTTGTTGGTCAGTTGGTTTGTTGGCTTGTTGGCTTGTTGGTTTGTTGGTTTGTTGGCTTGTTGGCTTGTTGCTTTGTTGGTTTGTTGGTTTGTTGGCTTGCTGGCTTGTTGGTTTGTTAGTCTGTTGGTTTTTTGGTTACTTGGTTTGTTGGTTTGTTGGTTTGTTGGCTTCTTGGCTTGTTGGTTTGTTGGTCAGTTGGTTTGTTGGCTTGTTGGTTTGTTGGTTTGTTGGCTTGTTGGTTTGTTGGCTTGTTGGTTTGTTGGTTTGTTGGTTTGTTGGCTTGTTGGCTTGTTGGTTTGTTGGTTTGTTGGCTTGTTGGTTTGTTGGTTTGTTGGCTTGTTGGCTTGTTGCTTTGTTGGTTTGTTGGTTTGTTGGCTTGCTGGCTTGTTGGTTTGTTAGTTTGTTGGTTTTTTGGTTACTTGGTTTGTTGGTTTGTTGGATTGTTGGCTTCTTGGCTTGTTGGTTTGTTGGTTTGTTGGTTTGTTGGCTTGTTGGTTTGTTGGTTTGTTGGCTTGTTGGCTTGTTGCTTTGTTGGTTTGTTGGTTTGTTGGCTTGCTGGCTTGTTGGTTTGTTAGTTTGTTGGTTTTTTGGTTACTTGGTTTGTTGGTTTGTTGGTTTGTTGGCTTCTTGGCTTGTTGGTTTGTTGGTCAGTTGGTTTGTTGGCTTGTTGGTTTGCTGGTTTGTTGGCTTGTTGGTTTGTTGGTTTGTTGGCTTGTTGGTTTGTTGGTTTGTTGGTTTGTTGGCTTGTTGGCTTGTTGGTTTGTTGGTTTGTTGGCTTGTTGGTTTGTTGGTTTGTTGGCTTGTTGGCTTGTTGGTTTGTTAGTTTGTTGGTTTTTTGGTTACTTGGTTTGTTGGTTTGTTGGTTTGTTGGTTTATGTGTTTGTTGATTTGTTGGTTTGTTGGTTTGTTGGTTTGTTGGTTTGTTGGCTTGTTGGTTTGTTGGTTTGTTGGTTTGTTGGTTTGTTGGTTTGTTGGTTTGTTGGTTTGTTGGTTTGTTGGTTTGTAGGTTTGTTGGTTTGTTGGTTTGTTGGTTTATTGGTTTGGTGGTTTGTTGGTTTGTTGGTTTGTTGGTTTATTTGTTTGTTGGTTTGTTGGTTTGTTGGTTTAATTGTTTGTTGGTTTATTCATTTGTTGGTTTGTTGGTTACTTGGTTTATTGGTTTGTTGGTTTGTTGGTTTGTTAGTTTGTTGGTTTCTTGGTTTGTTGGTTTGTTGGTTTATTTGTTTGTTGGTTTTTTGGTTTGTTGGTTTTTTGGTTTGTTGGCTTGTTGGCTTGTTGGTTTGTTGGTTTGTTGGTTTGTTGATTTGTTCGTTTACTGGTTTGTTGGCTTGTTGGCTTGTTGGTTTGCTGGTTTGTTGGTTTGTTGGTTTGTTGGCTTGTTGTTTTGTTGGTTTGTTGGCTTGTTGGTTTGTTGGTTTGTTGGCTTGTTGGTTTGTTGGTTTGTTGGTTTGTTGGCTTGTTGGCTTGTTGGCTTGTTGGTTTGTTGGTTTGTTGGCTTGTTGGTTTGTTGGTTTGTTGGTTTGTTGGCTTGTTGGCTTGTTGGTTTGTTGGTTTGTTGGCTTGTTGGTTTGTTGGTTTGTTGGCTTGTTGGCTTGTTGCTTTGTTGGTTTGTTGGTTTGTTGGCTTGCTGGTTTGTTGGTTTGTTAGTTTGTTGGTTTTTTGGTTACTTGGTTTGTTGGTTTGTTGGTTTGTTGGCTTCTTGGCTTGTTGGTTTGTTGGTCAGTTGGTTTGTTGGCTTGTTGGTTTGTTGGTTTGTTGGCTTGTTGGTTTGTTGGTTTGTTGGCTTGTTGGTTTGTTGGTTTGTTGGTTTGTTGGCTTGTTGGTTTGCTGGTTTATTGGCTAGTTGGCTTGTTGCTTTGTTGGTTTGTTGGTTTGTTGGCTTGCTGGCTTGTTGGTTTGTTAGTTTGTTGGTTTTTTGGTTACTTGGTTTGTTGGTTTGTTGGTTTGTTGGCTTCTTGGCTTCTTGGTTTGTTGGTCAGTTGGTTTGTTGGTTTGTTGGTTTGTTGCTTTTTTGGTTTGTTGGTTTGTTGGTTTGTTGGCTTGTTGGTTTGTTGGTTTGTTGGTTTGTTGGCTTGTTGGTTTGTTGGTGTGTTGGTTTATTCGTTTGTTGGTTTGTTGGCTTGTTGGTTTGTTGGTTTGTTGGTTTGTTGGCTTGTTGGTTTGTTCGTTTGTTGGCTTGTTGGCTTGTTGGTTTGTTTGTTTGTTGGTTTGTTGGCTTGTTGGTTTGTTGGTTTGTTGGCTTGTTGGTTTGTTGGTTTGTTGGCTTGTTGGTTTGTTGGTTTGTTGGCTTGTTGGCTTGTTGGTTTGTTGGCTTGTTGGTTTGTTGGTTTGTTGGTTTGTTGGCTTGTTGGCTTGTTGGTTTGTTGGTTTGTTGGATTGTTGGTTTGTTGGTTTGTTGTATTGTTGGCTTGTTGCTTTGTTGGTTTGTTGGTTTGTTGGCTTGCTGGCTTGTTGGTTTGTTAGTTTGTTGGTTTTTGGTTACTTGGTTTGTTGGTTTGTTGGTTTGTTGGCTTCTTGGCTTGTTGGTTTGTTGGTCAGTTGGATTGTTGGCTTGTTGGTTTGTTGGTTTGTTGGCTTGTTGGTTTGTTGGTTTGTTGGCTTGTTGGTTTGTTGGTTTGTTGGTTTGTTGGCTTGTTGGCTTGTTGGTTTGTTGGTTTGTTGGCTTGTTGGTTTGTTGGTTTGTTGGCTTGTTGGCTTGTTGCTTTGTTGGTTTGTTGGTTTGTTGGCTTGCTGGCTTGTTGGTTTGTTAGTTTGTTGGTTTTTTGGTTACTTGGTTTGTTGGTTTGTTGGCTTCTTGGCTTGTTGGTTTGTTGGTCAGTTGGTTTGTTGGTTTGTTGGTTTGTTGCTTTTTTGGTTTGTTGGTTTGTTGGCTTGCTGGCTTGTTGGTTTGTTAGTTTGTTGGTTTTTTGGTTACTTGGTTTGTTGGTTTGTTGGTTTGTTGGCTTCTTGGCTTGTTGGTTTGTTGGTCAGTTGGTTTGTTGGCTTGTTGGTTTGTTGGTTTGTTGGCTTGTTGGCTTGATGGTTTGTTGGTTTGTTGGCTTGTTGGTTTGTTGGTTTGTTGGCTTGTTGGCTTGTTGCTTTGTTGGTTTGTTGGTTTGTTGGCTTGCTGGCTTGTTGGTTTGTTAGTTTGTTGGTTTTTTGGTTACTTGGTTTGTTGGTTTGTTGGTTTGTTGGCTTCTTGGCTTGTTGGTTTGTTGGTCAGTTGGTTTGTTGGCTTGTTGGTTTGTTGGTTTGTTGGCTTGTTGGTTTGTTGGTTTGTTGGCTTGTTGGCTTGTTGGTTTGTTGGTTTGTTGGCTTGTTGGTTTGTTGGTTTGTTGGTTTGTTGGCTTGTGGCTTGTTGGTTTGTTGGTTTGTTGGCTTGTTGGTTTGTTGGTTTGTTGGCTTGTTGGCTTGTTGCTTTGTTGGTTTGTTGGTTTGTTGGCTTGCTGGCTTGTTGGTTTGTTAGTTCGTTGGTTTTTTGGTTACTTGGTTTGTTGGTTTGTTGGTTTGTTGGCTTCTTGGCTTGTTGGTTTGTTGGTCAGTTGGTTTGTTGGCTTGTTGGTTTGTTGGTTTGTTGGCTTGTTGGTTTGTTGGTTTGTTGGCTTGTTGGTTTGTTGGTTTGTTGGTTTGTTGGCTTGTTGGCTTGTTAGTTTGTTGGTTTGTTGGCTTGTTGGTTTGTTGGTTTGTTGGCTTGTTGGCTTGTTGGTTTGTTAGTTTGTTGGTTTTTTGGTTACTTGGTTTGTTGGTTTGTTGGTTTGTTGGCTTCTTGGCTTGTTGGTTTGTTGGTCAGTTGTTTTGTTGGCTTGTTGGCTTGTTGCTTTGTTGGTTTGTTGGTTTGTTGGCTTGCTGGCTTGTTGGTTTGTTAGTTTGTTGGTTTTTTGGTTACTTGGTTTGTTGGTTTGTTGGTTTGTTGGCTTCTTGGCTTGTTGGTTTGTTGGTCAGTTGGTTTGTTGGCTTGTTGGCTTGTTGGTTTGTTGGTTTGTTGGCTTGTTGGCTTGTTGCTTTGTTGGTTTGTTGGTTTGTTGGCTTGCTGGCTTGTTGGTTTGTTAGTCTGTTGGTTTTTTGGTTACTTGGTTTGTTGGTTTGTTGGTTTGTTGGCTTCTTGGCTTGTTGGTTTGTTGGTCAGTTGGTTTGTTGGCTTGTTGGTTTGTTGGTTTGTTGGCTTGTTGGTTTGTTGGCTTGTTGGTTTGTTGGTTTGTTGGTTTGTTGGCTTGTTGGCTTGTTGGTTTGTTGGTTTGTTGGCTTGTTGGTTTGTTGGTTTGTTGGCTTGTTGGCTTGTTGCTTTGTTGGTTTGTTGGTTTGTTGGCTTGCTGGCTTGTTGGTTTGTTAGTTTGTTGGTTTTTTGGTTACTTGGTTTGTTGGTTTGTTGGATTGTTGGCTTCTTGGCTTGTTGGTTTGTTGGTTTGTTGGCTTGTTGGTTTGTTGGTTTGTTGGTTTGTTGGCTTGTTGGCTTGTTGGTTTGTTGGTTTGTTGGCTTGTTGGTTTGTTGGTTTGTTGGCTTGTTGGCTTGTTGCTTTGTTGGTTTGTTGGTTTGTTGGTTTGTTGGCTTGTTGGCTTGTTGGTTTGTTGGTTTGTTGGCTTGTTGGTTTGTTGGTTTGTTGGCTTGTTGGCATGTTGCTTTGTTGGTTTGTTGGTTTGTTGGCTTTCTGGCTTGTTGGTTTGTTAGTTTGTTGGTTTTTTGGTTACTTGGTTTGTTGGTTTGTTGGTTTGTTGGCTTCTTGGCTTGTTGGTTTGTTGGTCAGTTGGTTTGTTGGTTTGTTGGTTTGTTGCTTTTTTGGTTTGTTGGTTTGTTGGCTTGCTGGCTTGTTGGTTTGTTAGTTTGTTGGTTTTTTGGTTACTTGGTTTGTTGGTTTGTTGGTTTGTTGGCTTCTTGGCTTGTTGGTTTGTTGGTCAGTTGGTTTGTTGGCTTGTTGGTTTGTTGGTTTGTTGGCTTGTTGGTTTGTTGGTTTGTTGGCTCGTTGGCTTGTTGCTTTGTTGGTTTGTTGGTTTGTTGGTTTTTTGGTTACTTGGTTTGTTGGTTTGTTGGTTTGTTGGCTTGTTGGCTTGTTGGCTTGTTGGTTTGTTGGCTTGTTGGTTTGTTGGTTTGTTGGCTTGTTGGCTTGTTGCTTTGTTAGTTTGTTGGTTTGTTGGCTTGCTGGCTTGTTGGTTTGTTGGCTTGTTGGTTTGTTGGTTTGTTGGCTTGTTGGCTTGTTGGTTTGTTGGCTTGTTGGTTTGTTGGTTTGTTGGCTTGATGGCTTGTTGCTTTGTTGGTTTGTTGGTTTGTTGGCTTGCTGGCTTGTTGGTTTGTTAGTTTGTTGGTTTGTTGGCTTCTTGGCTTGTTGGTTTGTTGGTCAGTTGGTTTGTTGGCTTGTTGGTTTGTTGGTTTGTTGGCTTGTTGGTTTGTTGGTTTGTTGGCTTGTTGGCTTGTTGCTTTGTTGGTTTGTTGGTTTGTTGGCTTGCTGGCTTGTTGGTTTGTTAGTTTGTTGGTTTTTTGGTTACTTGGTTTGTTGGTTTGTTGGTTTGTTGGCTTGTTGGCTTGTTGGCTTGTTGGTTTGTTGGCTTGTTGGTTTGTTGGTTTGTTGGCTTGTTGGCTTGTTGCTTTGTTGGTTTGTTGGTTTGTTGGCTTGCTGGCTTGTTGGTTTGTTAGTTTGTTGGTTTTTTGGTTACTTGGTTTGTTGGTTTGTTGGTTTGTTGGCTTCTTGGCTTGTTGGTTTGTTGGTCAGTTGGTTTATTGGTTTGTTGGTTTGTTGCTTTTTTTGTTTGTTGGTTTGTTGGTTTGTTGGCTTGTTGGTTTGTTGGTTTGTTGGTTTGTTGGCTTGTTGGTTTGTTGGTGTGTTGGTTTATTCGTTTGTTGGCTTCTTGGCTTGTTGGTTTGTTGGTCAGTTGGTTTGTTGGCTTGTTGGTTTGTTGGTTTGTTGGCTTGTTGGTTTGTTGGTTTGTTGGCTTGTTGGTTTGTTGGTTTGTTGGTTTGTTGGCTGGTTGGCTTGTTGGTTTGTTGGTTTGTTGGCTTGTTGGTTTGTTGGTTTGTTGGCTTGTTGGCTTGTTGCTTTGTTGGTTTGTTGGTTTTTTGGCTTGCTGGCTTGTTGGTTTGTTAGTTTGTTGGTTTTCTGGTTACTTGGTTTGTTGGTTTGTTGGTTTGTTGGCTTCTTGGCTTGTTGGTTTGTTGGTTTGTTGGTTTGTAGGTTTGTTGGTTTGTTGGTTTGTTGGTTTATTGGTTTGGTGGTTTGTTGGTTTGTTGGTTTGTTGGTTTATTTGTTTGTTGGTTTGTTGGTTTGTTGGTTTAATTGTTTGTTGGTTTATTCATTTGTTGGTTTGTTGGTTACTTGGTTTATTGGTTTGTTGGTTTGTTGGTTTGTTAGTTTGTTGGTTTCTTGGTTTGTTGGTTTGTTGGTTTATTTGTTTGTTGGTTTTTTGGTTTGTTGGTTTTTTGGTTTGTTGGCTTGTTGGCTTGTTGGTTTGTTGGTTTGTTGATTTGTTCGTTTACTGGTTTGTTGGCTTGTTGGCTTGTTGGTTTGCTGGTTTGTTGGTTTGTTGGTTTGTTGGCTTGTTGTTTTGTTGGTTTGTTGGCTTGTTGGTTTGTTGGTTTGTTGGCTTGTTGGTTTGTTGGTTTGTTGGTTTGTTGGCTTGTTGGCTTGTTGGCTTGTTGGTTTGTTGGTTTGTTGGCTTGTTGGTTTGTTGGTTTGTTGGTTTGCTGGCTTGTTGGCTTGTTGGTTTGTTGGTTTGTTGGCTTGTTGGTTTGTTGGTTTGTTGGCTTGTTGGCTTGTTGCTTTGTTGGTTTGTTGGTTTGTTGGCTTGCTGGCTTGTTGGTTTGTTAGTTTGTTGGTTTTTTGGTTACTTGGTTTGTTGGTTTGTTGGTTTGTTGGCTTCTTGGCTTGTTGGTTTGTTGGTCAGTTGGTTTGTTGGCTTGTTGGTTTGTTGGTTTGTTGGCTTGTTGGTTTGTTGGTTTGTTGGCTTGTTGGTTTGTTGGTTTGTTGGTTTGTTGGCTTGTTGGTTTGCTGGTTTATTGGCTAGTTGGCTTGTTGCTTTGTTGGTTTGTTGGTTTGTTGGCTTGCTGGCTTGTTGGTTTGTTAGTTTGGTGGTTTTTTGGTTACTTGGTTTGTTGGTTTGTTGGTTTGTTGGCTTCTTGGCTTCTTGGTTTGTTGGTCAGTTGGTTTGTTGGTTTGTTGGTTTGTTGCTTTTTTGGTTTGTTGGTTTGTTGGTTTGTTGGCTTGTTGGTTTGTTGGTTTGTTGGTTTGTTGGCTTGTTGGTTTGTTGGTGTGTTGGTTTATTCGTTTGTTGGTTTGTTGGCTTGTTGGTTTGTTGGTTTGTTGGTTTGTTGGCTTGTTGGTTTGTTCGTTTGTTGGCTTGTTGGCTTGTTGGTTTGTTTGTTTGTTGGTTTGTTGGCTTGTTGGTTTGTTGGTTTGTTGGCTTGTTGGTTTGTTGGTTTGTTGGCTTGTTGGTTTGTTGGTTTGTTGGCTTGTTGGCTTGTTGGTTTGTTGGCTTGTTGGTTTGTTGGTTTGTTGGTTTGTTGGCTTGTTGGCTTGTTGGTTTGTTGGTTTGTTGGATTGTTGGTTTGTTGGTTTGTTGTATTGTTGGCTTGTTGCTTTGTTGGTTTGTTGGTTTGTTGGCTTGCTGGCTTGTTGGTTTGTTAGTTTGTTGGTTTTTGGTTACTTGGTTTGTTGGTTTGTTGGTTTGTTGGCTTCTTGGCTTGTTGGTTTGTTGGTCAGTTGGATTGTTGGCTTGTTGGTTTGTTGGTTTGTTGGCTTGTTGGTTTGTTGGTTTGTTGGCTTGTTGGTTTGTTGGTTTGTTGGTTTGTTGGCTTGTTGGCTTGTTGGTTTGTTGGTTTGTTGGCTTGTTGGTTTGTTGGTTTGTTGGCTTGTTGGCTTGTTGCTTTGTTGGTTTGTTGGTTTGTTGGCTTGCTGGCTTGTTGGTTTGTTAGTTTGTTGGTTTTTTGGTTACTTGGTTTGTTGGTTTGTTGGCTTCTTGGCTTGTTGGTTTGTTGGTCAGTTGGTTTGTTGGTTTGTTGGTTTGTTGCTTTTTTGGTTTGTTGGTTTGTTGGCTTGCTGGCTTGTTGGTTTGTTAGTTTGTTGGTTTTTTGGTTACTTGGTTTGTTGGTTTGTTGGTTTGTTGGCTTCTTGGCTTGTTGGTTTGTTGGTCAGTTGGTTTGTTGGCTTGTTGGTTTGTTGGTTTGTTGGCTTGTTGGCTTGATGGTTTGTTGGTTTGTTGGCTTGTTGGTTTGTTGGTTTGTTGGCTTGTTGGCTTGTTGCTTTGTTGGTTTGTTGGTTTGTTGGCTTGCTGGCTTGTTGGTTTGTTAGTTTGTTGGTTTTTTGGTTACTTGGTTTGTTGGTTTGTTGGTTTGTTGGCTTCTTGGCTTGTTGGTTTGTTGGTCAGTTGGTTTGTTGGCTTGTTGGTTTGTTGGTTTGTTGGCTTGTTGGTTTGTTGGTTTGTTGGCTTGTTGGCTTGTTGGTTTGTTGGTTTGTTGGCTTGTTGGTTTGTTGGTTTGTTGGTTTGTTGGCTTGTGGCTTGTTGGTTTGTTGGTTTGTTGGCTTGTTGGTTTGTTGGTTTGTTGGCTTGTTGGCTTGTTGCTTTGTTGGTTTGTTGGTTTGTTGGCTTGCTGGCTTGTTGGTTTGTTAGTTCGTTGGTTTTTTGGTTACTTGGTTTGTTGGTTTGTTGGTTTGTTGGCTTCTTGGCTTGTTGGTTTGTTGGTCAGTTGGTTTGTTGGCTTGTTGGTTTGTTGGTTTGTTGGCTTGTTGGTTTGTTGGTTTGTTGGCTTGTTGGTTTGTTGGTTTGTTGGTTTGTTGGCTTGTTGGCTTGTTAGTTTGTTGGTTTGTTGGCTTGTTGGTTTGTTGGTTTGTTGGCTTGTTGGCTTGTTGGTTTGTTAGTTTGTTGGTTTTTTGGTTACTTGGTTTGTTGGTTTGTTGGTTTGTTGGCTTCTTGGCTTGTTGGTTTGTTGGTCAGTTGTTTTGTTGGCTTGTTGGCTTGTTGCTTTGTTGGTTTGTTGGTTTGTTGGCTTGCTGGCTTGTTGGTTTGTTAGTTTGTTGGTTTTTTGGTTACTTGGTTTGTTGGTTTGTTGGTTTGTTGGCTTCTTGGCTTGTTGGTTTGTTGGTCAGTTGGTTTGTTGGCTTGTTGGCTTGTTGGTTTGTTGGTTTGTTGGCTTGTTGGCTTGTTGCTTTGTTGGTTTGTTGGTTTGTTGGCTTGCTGGCTTGTTGGTTTGTTAGTCTGTTGGTTTTTTGGTTACTTGGTTTGTTGGTTTGTTGGTTTGTTGGCTTCTTGGCTTGTTGGTTTGTTGGTCAGTTGGTTTGTTGGCTTGTTGGTTTGTTGGTTTGTTGGCTTGTTGGTTTGTTGGCTTGTTGGTTTGTTGGTTTGTTGGTTTGTTGGCTTGTTGGCTTGTTGGTTTGTTGGTTTGTTGGCTTGTTGGTTTGTTGGTTTGTTGGCTTGTTGGCTTGTTGCTTTGTTGGTTTGTTGGTTTGTTGGCTTGCTGGCTTGTTGGTTTGTTAGTTTGTTGGTTTTTTGGTTACTTGGTTTGTTGGTTTGTTGGATTGTTGGCTTCTTGGCTTGTTGGTTTGTTGGTTTGTTGGCTTGTTGGTTTGTTGGTTTGTTGGTTTGTTGGCTTGTTGGCTTGTTGGTTTGTTGGTTTGTTGGCTTGTTGGTTTGTTGGTTTGTTGGCTTGTTGGCTTGTTGCTTTGTTGGTTTGTTGGTTTGTTGGTTTGTTGGCTTGTTGGCTTGTTGGTTTGTTGGTTTGTTGGCTTGTTGGTTTGTTGGTTTGTTGGCTTGTTGGCATGTTGCTTTGTTGGTTTGTTGGTTTGTTGGCTTTCTGACTTGTTGGTTTGTTAGTTTGTTGGTTTTTTGGTTACTTGGTTTGTTGGTTTGTTGGTTTGTTGGCTTCTTGGCTTGTTGGTTTGTTGGTCAGTTGGTTTGTTGGTTTGTTGGTTTGTTGCTTTTTTGGTTTGTTGGTTTGTTGGCTTGCTGGCTTGTTGGTTTGTTAGTTTGTTGGTTTTTTGGTTACTTGGTTTGTTGGTTTGTTGGTTTGTTGGCTTCTTGGCTTGTTGGTTTGTTGGTCAGTTGGTTTGTTGGCTTGTTGGTTTGTTGGTTTGTTGGCTTGTTGGTTTGTTGGTTTGTTGGCTTGTTGGCTTGTTGCTTTGTTGGTTTGTTGGTTTGTTGGTTTTTTGGTTACTTGGTTTGTTGGTTTGTTGGTTTGTTGGCTTGTTGGCTTGTTGGCTTGTTGGTTTGTTGGCTTGTTGGTTTGTTGGTTTGTTGGCTTGTTGGCTTGTTGCTTTGTTAGTTTGTTGGTTTGTTGGCTTGCTGGCTTGTTGGTTTGTTGGCTTGTTGGTTTGTTGGTTTGTTGGCTTGTTGGCTTGTTGGTTTGTTGGCTTGTTGGTTTGTTGGTTTGTTGGCTTGATGGCTTGTTGCTTTGTTGGTTTGTTGGTTTGTTGGCTTGCTGGCTTGTTGGTTTGTTAGTTTGTTGGTTTGTTGGCTTCTTGGCTTGTTGGTTTGTTGGTCAGTTGGTTTGTTGGCTTGTTGGTTTGTTGGTTTGTTGGCTTGTTGGTTTGTTGGTTTGTTGGCTTGTTGGCTTGTTGCTTTGTTGGTTTGTTGGTTTGTTGGCTTGCTGGCTTGTTGGTTTGTTAGTTTGTTGGTTTTTTGGTTACTTGGTTTGTTGGTTTGTTGGTTTGTTGGCTTGTTGGCTTGTTGGCTTGTTGGTTTGTTGGCTTGTTGGTTTGTTGGTTTGTTGGCTTGTTGGCTTGTTGCTTTGTTGGTTTGTTGGTTTGTTGGCTTGCTGGCTTGTTGGTTTGTTAGTTTGTTGGTTTTTTGGTTACTTGGTTTGTTGGTTTGTTGGTTTGTTGGCTTCTTGGCTTGTTGGTTTGTTGGTCAGTTGGTTTATTGGTTTGTTGGTTTGTTGCTTTTTTTGTTTGTTGGTTTGTTGGTTTGTTGGCTTGTTGGTTTGTTGGTTTGTTGGTTTGTTGGCTTGTTGGTTTGTTGGTGTGTTGGTTTATTCGTTTGTTGGCTTCTTGGCTTGTTGGTTTGTTGGTCAGTTGGTTTGTTGGCTTGTTGGTTTGTTGGTTTGTTGGCTTGTTGGTTTGTTGGTTTGTTGGCTTGTTGGTTTGTTGGTTTGTTCGTTTGTTGGCTGGTTGGCTTGTTGGTTTGTTGGTTTGTTGGCTTGTTGGTTTGTTGGTTTGTTGGCTTGTTGGCTTGTTGCTTTGTTGGTTTGTTGGTTTTTTGGCTTGCTGGCTTGTTGGTTTGTTAGTTTGTTGGTTTTCTGGTTACTTGGTTTGTTGGTTTGTTGGTTTGTTGGCTTCTTGGCTTGTTGGTTTGTTGGTCAGTTGGTTTGTTGGTTTGTTGGTTTGTTGCTTTTTTGGTTTGTTGGTTTGTTGGTTTGTTGGCTTGTTGGTTTGTTGGTTTGTTGGTTTGTTGGTGTGTTGGTTTATTCGTTTGTTGGTTTGTTGGCTTGTTGGTTTGTTGGTTTGTTGGTTTGTTGGCTTGTTGGTTTGTTCGTTTGTTGGCTTGTTGGCTTGTTGGTTTGTTGGTTTGTTGGTTTGTTGGCTTGTTGGTTTGTTGGTTTGTTGGCTTGTTGGTTTGTTGGTTTGTTGGCTTGTTGGTTTGTTGGTTTGTTGGTTTGTTGGCTTGTTGGCTTGTTGGTTTGTTGGATTGTTGGTTTGTTGGTTTGTTGGTTTTTTGGTTTGTTGGCTTGTTGGCTTGTTGGTTTGTTGGTTTGTTGGCTTGTTGGTTTGTTAGTTTGTTGGCTTGTTGGCTTGTTGCTTTGTTGGTTTGTTGGTTTGTTGGCTTGCTGGCTTGTTGGTTTGTTAGTTTGTTGGTTTTTTGGTTACTTGGTTTGTTGGTTTGTTGGTTTGTTGGCTTCTTGGCTTGTTGGTTTGTTGGTCAGTTGGTTTGTTGGCTTGTTGGTTTGTTGGTTTGTTGGCTTGTTGGTTTGTTGGTTTGTTGGCTTGTTGGTTTGTTGGTTTGTTGGTTTGTTGGCTTGTTGGCTTGTTGGTTTGTTGGTTTGTTGGCTTGTTGGTTTGTTGGTTTGTTGGCTTGTTGGCTTGTTGCTTTGTTGGTTTGTTGGTTTGTTGGCTTGCTGGCTTGTTGGTTTGTTAGTTTGTTGGTTTTTTGGTTACTTGGTTTGTTGGTTTGTTGGTTTGTTGGCTTCTTGGCTTGTTGGTTTGTTGGTCAGTTGGTTTGTTGGCTTGTTGGTTTGTTGGTTTGTTGGCTTGTTGGTTTGTTGGTTTGTTGGCTTGTTGGCTTGTTGCTTTGTTGGTTTGTTGGCTTGTTGGCTTGTTGGTTTGTTGGTTTGTTGGCTTGTTGGTTTGTTGGTTTGTTGGCTTGTTGGCTTGTTGCTTTGTTGGTTTGTTGGTTTGTTGGCTTGCTGGCTTGTTGGTTTGTTAATTTGTTGGTTTTTTGGTTACTTGGTTTGTTGGTTTGTTGGTTTGTTGGCTTCTTGGCTTGTTGGTTTGTTGGTCAGTTGGTTTGTTGGCTTGTTGGTTTGTTGGTTTGTTGGCTTGTTGGTTTGTTGGTTTGTTGGCTTGTTGGTTTGTTGGTTTGTTGGTTTGTTGGCTTGTTGGCTTGTTGGTTTGTAAGTTTGTTGGCTTGTTGGTTTGTTGGTTTGTTGGCTTGTTGGCTTGTTGCTTTGTTGGTTTGTTGGTTTGTTGGCTTGCTGGCTTGTTGGTTTGTTAGTTTGTTGGTTTTTTGGTTACTTGGTTTGTTGGTTTGTTGGTTTGTTGGCTTGTTGGCTTGTTGGTTTGTTGGTTTGTTGGCTTGTTGGTTTGTTGGTTTGTTGGTTTGTTGGCTTGTTGGCTTGTTGGTTTGTTGGTTTGTTGGCTTGTTGGTTTGTTGGTTTGTTGGCTTGTTGGCTTGTTGCTTTGTTGGTTTGTTGGTTTGTTGGCTTGCTGGCTTGTTGGTTTGTTAGTTTGTTGGTTTTTTCGTTACTTGGTTTGTTGGTTTGTTGGTTTGTTGGCTGCTTGGCTTGTTGGTTTGTTGGTCAGTTGGTTTGTTGGCTTGTTGGTTTGTTGGTTTGTTGGCTTGTTGGTTTGTTGGTTTGTTGGCTTGTTGCTTTGTTGGTTTGTTGGTTTTTTGGCTTGTTGGCTTGTTGGTTTGTTGGTTTGTTGGCTTGTTGGTTTGTTGGTTTGTTGGCTTGTTGGCTTGTTGCTTTGTTGGTTTGTTGGTTTGTTGGCTTGCTGGCTTGTTGGTTTGTTAGTTTGTTGGTTTTTTGGTTACTTGGTTTGTTGGTTTGTTGGTTTGTTGGCTTGTTGGCTTGTTGGTTTGTTGGTTTGTTGGCTTGTTGGTTTGTTGGTTTGTTGGTTTGTTGGCTTGTTGGCTTGTTGGTTTGTTGGTTTGTTGGCTTGTTGGTTTGTTGGTTTGTTGGCTTGTTGGCTTGTTGCTTTGTTGGTTTGTTGGTTTGTTGGCTTGCTGGCTTGTTGGTTTGTTAATTTGTTGGTTTTTTGGTTACTTGGTTTGTTGGTTTGTTGGTTTGTTGGCTTCTTGGCTTGTTGGTTTGTTGGTCAGTTGGTTTGTTGGCTTGTTGGTTTGTTGGTTTGTTGGCTTGTTGGTTTGTTGGTTTGTTGGCTTGTTGGTTTGTTGGTTTGTTGGTTTGTTGGCTTGTTGGCTTGTTGGTTTGTAAGTTTGTTGGCTTGTTGGTTTGTTGGTTTGTTGGCTTGTTGGCTTGTTGCTTTGTTGGTTTGTTGGTTTGTTGGCTTGCTGGCTTGTTGGTTTGTTAGTTTGTTGGTTTTTTGGTTACTTGGTTTGTTGGTTTGTTGGTTTGTTGGCTTGTTGGCTTGTTGGTTTGTTGGCTTGTTGGTTTGTTGGTTTGTTGGTTTGTTGGCTTGTTGGCTTGTTGGTTTGTTGGTTTGTTGGCTTGTTGGTTTGTTGGTTTGTTGGCTTGTTGGCTTGTTGCTTTGTTGGTTTGTTGGTTTGTTGGCTTGCTGGCTTGTTGGTTTGTTAGTTTGTTGGTTTTTTCGTTACTTGGTTTGTTGGTTTGTTGGTTTGTTGGCTGCTTGGCTTGTTGGTTTGTTGGTCAGTTGGTTTGTTGGCTTGTTGGTTTGTTGGTTTGTTGGCTTGTTGGTTTGTTGGTTTGTTGGCTTGTTGCTTTGTTGGTTTGTTGGTTTTTTGGCTTGTTGGCTTGTTGGTTTGTTGGTTTGTTGGCTTGTTGGTTTGTTGGTTTGTTGGCTTGTTGGCTTGTTGCTTTGTTGGTTTGTTGGTTTGTTGGCTTGCTGGCTTGTTGGTTTGTTAGTTTGTTGGTTTTTTGGTTACTTGGTTTGTTGGTTTGTTGGTTTGTTGGCTTCTTGGCTTGTTGGTTTGTTGGTCAGTTGGTTTGTTGGTTTGTTGGTTTGTTGCTTTTTTGGTTTGTTGGTTTGTTGGCTTGCTGGCTTGTTGGTTTGTTAGTTTGTTGGTTTTTTGGTTACTTGGTTTGTTGGTTTGTTGGTTTGTTGGCTTCTTGGCTTGTTGGTTTGTTGGTCAGTTGGTTTGTTGGCTTGTTGGTTTGTTGGTTTGTTGGCTTGTTGGTTTGTTGGTTTGTTGGCTTGTTGGCTTGTTGCTTTGTTGGTTTGTTGGTTTGTTGGCTTGCTGGCTTGTTGGTTTGTTAGTTTGTTGGTTTTTTGGTTACTTGGTTTGTTGGTTTGTTGGTTTGTTGGCTTGTTGGCTTGTTGGTTTGTTGGTTTGTTGGCTTGTTGGTTTGTTGGTTTGTTGGCTTGTTGGCTTGTTGCTTTGTTGGTTTGTTGGTTTGTTGGCTTGCTGGCTTGTTGGTTTGTTAGTTTGTTGGTTTTTTGGTTACTTGGTTTGTTGGTTTGTTGGCTTCTTGGCTTGTTGGTTTGTTGGTCAGTTGGTTTGTTGGTTTGTTGGTTTGTTGCTTTTTTGGTTTGTTGGTTTGTTGGTTTGTTGGCTTGTTGGTTTGTTGGTTTGTTGGCTTGTTGGCTTGTTGGTTTGTTGGTTTGTTGGTTTGTTGCTTACTTAGTTTGTTGGTTTGTTGGTTTGTTGGTTTCTTGGTTTGTTGGTTTGTTGATTTGTTGGTTTGTTGGTTTGTTGGATTGTTGGTTTGTTAGTTTGTTGGTTTGTTGGTTTGTTGGTTTGTTGGTGTGTTGGTTTATTCGTTTGTTGGTTTGTTGGCTTGTTGGTTTGTTGGTTTGTTGGTTTGTTGGCTTGTTGGTTTGTTCGTTTGTTGGCTTGTTGGCTTGTTGGTTTGTTGCTTTGTCGGCTTGTTGGCTTGTTGGTTTGTTGGTTTGTTTGTTTGTTGGTTTGTTGGCTTGTTGGTTTGTTGGTTTGTTGGCTTGTTGGTTTGTTGGTTTGTTGGTTTGTTGGCTTGTTGGCTTGTTGGTTTGTTGGTTTGTTGGCTTGTTGGTTTGTTGGTTTGTTGGCTTGTTGGCTTGTTGCTTTGTTGGTTTGTTGGTTTGTTGGCTTGCTGGCTTGTTGGTTTGTTAGTTTGTTGGTTTTTTGGTTACTTGGTTTGTTGGTTTGTTGGTTTGTTGGCTTCTTGGCTTGTTGGTTTGTTGGTCAGTTGGTTTGTTGGTTTGTTGGTTTGTTGCTCTTTTGGTTTGTTGGTTTGTTGGTTTGTTGGCTTGTTGGTTTGTTGGTTTGTTGGCTTGTTGGCTTGTTGGTTTGTTGGTTTGTTGGTTTGTTGGTTACTTAGTTTGTTGGTTTGTTGGTTTGTTGGTTTGTTGGTTTGTTGGCTTGTTGGCTTGTTGGTTTGTTGGATAGTTTGTTTGTTGGTTTGTTAGTTTGTTGGTTTTTCGGCTTGTTGGCTTGTTGGTTTGTTGGTTTTTTGGTTTTTTTGTTTGTTGGTTTGTTGGTTTGTTGGTTTGTTGGTTTGTTGGTTTATTTGTTTGTTGGTTTGTTGGCTTGTTGGTTTGTTGGTTTGTTGGTTTGTTGGCTTGATGGTTTGTTGGTTTGTTGGCTTGATGGCTTGTTGGTTTGTTGGTTTGTTGGTTTGTTGGTTTGTTGGTTTGTTGGCTTGTTGGTTTGTTGGTTTGTTGGTTTGTTGGTGTGTTGGTTTGTTGGTTTGTTGGTTTCTTGGTTTGTTGGTTTGTTGATTTGTTGGTTTGTTGGTTTGTTGGATTGTTGGTTTGTTAGTTTGTTGGTTTGTTGGTTTGTTGGTTTGTTGGTTTATTCGTTTGTTGGTTTGTTGGTTTGTTGGTTTGTTGGTTTGTTGGTTTGTTGGTTTGTTGGTTTGTTGGTTTGTTGGTTTGTTGGTTTGTTGGTTTGTTGGTTTGTTGGTTTGTTGGTTTGTTGGTTTGTTGGTTTGTTGGTTTGTGGGTTTGTTGGTTTGTTGGTTTGTTGGTTTGTTGGTTTGTTGGTTTGTTGGTTTGTTGGCTTGTTGGCTTGTTGGCTTGTTGGTTTGTTGGTTTGTTGGTTTGTTGGTTTGTTGGTTTGTTGGTTTGTTGGTTTGTTGGTTTGTTGGTTTGTTGGCTTGTTGGTTTATTGGTTTGTTGGTTTGTTGGTGTGGTGGTTTGTTGGTTTGTTGGTTTCTTGGTTTCTTGGTTTGTTGATTTGTTGGTTTGTTGGTTTTCTGGATTGTTGGTTTGTTAGTTTGTTGGTTTGTTGGTTTGTTGGTTTGTTGGTTTATTCGTTTGTTGGTTTGTTGGCTTGTTGGTTTGTTGGTTTGTTGGTTTGTTGGCTTGTTGGTTTGTTCGTTTGTTGGCTTGTTGGCTTGTTGGTTTGTTGGTTTGTCGGCTTGTTGGCTTGTTGGTTTGTTGGTTTGTTGGTTTGTTGGTTTGTTGGTTTGTTGGCTTGTTGGTTTGTTGGTTTGTTGGCTTGTTGGTTTGTTGGTTTGATGGTTTGTTGGCTTGTTGGCTTGTTGGTTTGTTGGTTGGTTGGTTTGTTGGTTTGTTGGTTTGTTGGCTTGTTGGCTTGTTGCTTTGTTGGTTTGTTGGTTTGTTGGTTTGCTGGCTTGTTGGTTTGTTAGTTTGTTGGCTTTTTGGTTAATTGGTTTGTTGGTTTGTTGGTTTGTTGGCTTGTTGGTTTGTTGGCTTGTTGGTTTGTTGGTTTCTTGGTTTGATGGCTTGTTGGCTTGTTGGTTTGTTTGTTTGTTGGTTTGTTGGTTTGTTGGTTTGTTGGTTTGTTGCTTTTTTGGTTTGTTGGTTTGTTGGTTTGTCGGCTTGTTGGTTTGTTGGTTTGTTGGCTTGTTGGCTTGTTGGTTTGTTGGTTTGTTGGCTTGTTGGTTACTTAGTTTGTTGGTTTGTTGGTTTGTTGGTTTGTTGGTTTGTTGGCTTGTTGGCATGTTGGTTTGTTGGTTAGTTCGTTTGTTGGCTTGTTACTTTGTTGGTTTGTCGGCTTGTTGGCTTGTTGGTTTGTTGGTTTGTTGGCTTGTTGGTTTGTTGTTTGTTGGTTTGTTGGCTTGTTGGTTTGTTGGTTTGTTGGCTTGTTGGCTTGTTGGCATGTTGGTTTGTTGGTTTGTTGGTTTATTCGTTTGTTGGTTTGTTGGTTTGTTGGTTTGTTGGCTTGTTGGTTTGTTGGTTTGTTGGATTGTTAGTTTTTTGGTTTGTTGGCTTGTTGGTTTGTTGGTTTGTTGGCTTGTTAGTTTGTTGGTTTGTTGGTTTGTTGGTTTGTTGGTTTGTTTGTTTGTTGGTTTGTTGGCTTGTTGGCTTGTTGGTTTGTTGGTTAGTTGGTTTGTTGGTTTTTTGGTTTGTTGGCTTGTTGGCTTGTCGGTTTGTTGGTTTTTGGTTTGTTGGTTTGTTGGCTTGTTGGCTTGTTGGTTTGTTGGTTTGTTGGTTTGTTGGTTTGTTGGTTTGTTGGCTTGTTGGTTTGTTGGCTTGTTGGCTTGTTGGTTTTTTGGTTTGTTGGTTTGTTCGTTTGTTGGTTTGTTGGGTTGTTGGTTTGTTGGTTTGTTGGCTTGTTGGTTTGTTGGTTTGTTTGTTTGTTTGTTTGTTGGTTTGTTGGTTTGTTGATTTGTTGGTTTGTTGGTTTGTTGGTTTGTTGGTTTGTTGGTTTGTTGGTTTGTTTGTTTGTTGGTTTGTGGGTTTGTTGGTTTGTTGGTTTGTTGGCTTGTTGGTTTGTTGGCTTGTTGGTTTGTTGGTTTCTTGGTTTGATGGCTTGTTGGCTTGTTGGTTTGTTGGTTTGTTGGTTTGTTGGTTTGTTGGTTTGTTGGCTTGTTGGTTTGTTAGTTTGTTTGTTTCTTTGTTTGTTGGTTTTTTCGTTTGTTGGTTTGTTGGTTTGTTGGTTTGTTGGTTTGTTGGCTTGTTGGCTTGTTGGTTTGTTGGCTTGTTGGCTTGTTGGTTTGTTGGCTTGTTGGCTTGTTGGTTTTTTGGTTTGTTGGTTTGTTCGTTTGTTTGTTTGTTGGGTTGTTGGTTTGTTGGTTTGTTGGCTTGTTGCTTTGTTGGTTTGTTTGTTTGTTTGTTTGTTGGTTTGTTGGTTTGTTGATTTGTTGGTTTCTTGGTTTGTTGGTTTGTTGGTTTGTTGGTTTGTTGGTTTGTTGGTTTGTTGGTTTGTTGGTTTGTTGGTTTGTTGGTTTGTTGGTTTGTTGGTTTGTTGGTTTGTTGGCCTGTTGGTATGTTGGTTTGTTCGTTTGTTGGTTTGTTGGTTTGTTGGTTTGTTGGCTTATTGGCTTGTTGGTTTGTTGGTTTGTTGGTTTGTTCGTTTGTTGGTTTGTTGGTTTATTCGTTTGTTGGTTTGTTGTTTTGTTGGCTTGTTGGCTTGTTGGTTTGTTGGTTTGTTGGTTTGTTGGTTACTTAGTTTGTTGGTTTGTTGGTTTGTTGGTTTGTTGGTTTGTTGGTTTGTTGGCTTGTTGGTTTGTTGGTTAGTTCGTTTGTTGGTTTGTTAGTTTGTTGGTTTTTCGGCTTGTTGGCTTGTTGGTTTGTTGGTTTTTTGGTTTAATGGTTTGTTGATTTGTTGGTTTGTTGGTTTGTTGGTTTGTTGGTTTATTTGTTTGTTGGTTTGTTGGCTTGTTGGTTTGTTGGTTTGTTGGTTTGTTGGCTTGTTGGTTTGTTGGTTTGTTGGCTTGTTGGCTTGTTGGTTTGTTGGTTTGTTGGTTTGTTGGTTTGTTGGTTTGTTGGTTTGTTGGTTTGTTGGTTTGTTGGTTGGTTGGTTTTTTGGCTTGTTAATTTGTTGGTTTGTTGGTTTGTTGGTTTGTTGGTTTGTTGGTTTGTTGGTTTGTTGGTTTGTTGGTGTGTTGGTTTGTTGGTTTCTTGGTTTCTTGGTTTGTTGATTTGTTGGTTTGTTGGTTTGTTGGATTGTTGGTTTGTTAGTTTGTTGGTTTGTTGGTTTGTTGGTTTGTTGGTTTGTTGGCTTCTTGGCTTGTTGGTTTGTTGGCTTGTTGGCTTGTTGGTTTGTTGGCTTGTTGGCTTGTTGGTTTTTTGGTGTGTTGGTTTGTTCGTTTGTTGGTTTGTTGGGTTGTTGGTTTGTTGGTTTGTTGGCTTGTTGCTTTGTTGGTTTGTTTGTTTGTTTGTTTGTTGGTTTGTTGGTTTGTTGATTTGTTGGTTTGTTGGTTTGTTGGTTTGTTGGTTTGTTGGTTTGTTGGTTTGTTGGTTTGTTGGTTTGTTGGTTTGTTGGTTTGTTGGTTTGTTGGCCTGTTGGTATGTTGGTTTGTTCGTTTGTTGGTTTGTTGGTTTGTTGGTTTGTTGGCTTATTGGCTTGTTGGTTTGTTGGTTTGTTGGTTTGTTCGTTTGTTGGTTTGTTGGTTTATTCGTTTGTTGGTTTGTTGGTTTGTTGGCTTGTTGGTTTGTTGGTTACTTAGTTTGTTGGTTTATTGGTTTGTTGGTTTGTTGGTTTGTTGGTTTGTTGGCTTGTTGGTTTGTTGGTTAGTTCGTTTGTTGGTTTGTTAGTTTGTTGGTTTTTCGGCTTGTTGGCTTGTTGGTTTGTTGGTTTTTTGGTTTGTTGGTTTGTTGATTTGTTGGTTTGTTGGTTTGTTGGTTTGTTGGTTTATTTGTTTGTTGGTTTGTTGGCTTGTTGGTTTGTTGGTTTGTTGGTTTGTTGGCTTGTTGGTTTGTTGGTTTGTTGGCTTGTTGGCTTGTTGGTTTGTTGGTTTGTTGGTTTGTTGGTTTGTTGGTTTGTTGGTTTGTTGGTTTGTTGGTTTGTTGGTTTTTTGGCTTGTTAATTTGTTGGTTTGTTGGTTTGTTGGTTTGTTGGTTTGTTGGTGTGTTGGTTTGTTGGTTTCTTGGTTTCTTGGTTTGTTGATTTGTTGGTTTGTTGGTTTGTTGGATTGTTGGTTTGTTAGTTTGTTGGTTTGTTGGTTTGTTGGTTTGTTGGTTTATTCGTTTGTTGGTTTGTTGGTTTGTTGGTTTGTTGGTTTGTTGGTTTGTTGGTTTGTTGGTTTGTTGGTTTGTTGGTTTGATGGTTTGTTGGTTTGTTGGTTTGTTGGCTTGTTGGCTTGTTGGCTTGTTGGTTTGTTGGTTTGTTGGTTTGTTGGTTTGTTGGTTTGTTGGTTTGTTGGTTTGTTGGTTTGTTGGTTTGTTGGTTTGTTGGTTTGTTGGCTTGTTGGTTTGTTAGTTTGTTTGTTTCTTTGTTTGTTGGTTTTTTCGTTTGTTGGTTTGTTGGTTTGTTGGTTTGTTGGTTTGTTGGCTTGTTGGCTTGTTGGTTTGTTGGCTTGTTGGCTTGTTGGTTTGTTGGCTTGTTGGCTTGTTGGTTTTTTGGTTTGTTGGTTTGTTGGTTTGTTGGTTTGTTGGTTTGTTGGTTTGTTGGTTTGTTGGTTTGTTGGTTTGTTGGCTTGTTGGCTTGTTGGCTTGTTGGTTTGTTGCTTTTTTGGTTTGTTGGTTTGTTGGTTTGTCGGCTTGTTGGTTTGTTGGTTTGTTGGCTTGTTGGCTTGTTGGTTTGTTGGTTTGTTGGCTTGTTGGTTACTTAGTTTGTTGGTTTGTTGGTTTGTTGGTTTGTTGGTTTGTTGGCTTGTTGGCATGTTGGTTTGTTGGTTAGTTCGTTTGTTGGCTTGTTACTTTGTTGGTTTGTCGGCTTGTTGGCTTGTTGGTTTGTTGGTTTGTTGGCTTGTTGGTTTGTTGTTTGTTGGTTTGTTGGCTTGTTGGTTTGTTGGTTTGTTGGCTTGTTGGCTTGTTGGCATGTTGGTTTGTTGGTTTGTTGGTTTATTCGTTTGTTGGTTTGTTGGTTTGTTGGTTTGTTGGCTTGTTGGTTTGTTGGTTTGTTGGATTGTTAGTTTTTTGGTTTGTTGGCTTGTTGGTTTGTTGGTTTGTTGGCTTGTTAGTTTGTTGGTTTGTTGGTTTGTTGGTTTGTTGGTTTGTTTGTTTGTTGGTTTGTTGGCTTGTTGGCTTGTTGGTTTGTTGGTTAGTTGGTTTGTTGGTTTTTTGGTTTGTTGGCTTGTTGGCTTGTCGGTTTGTTGGTTTGTTGGTTTTTGGTTTGTTGGTTTGTTGGCTTGTTGGCTTGTTGGTTTGTTGGTTTGTTGATTTGTTGGTTTGTTGGTTTGTTGGTTTGTTGGTTTGTTGGTGTGTTGGTTTGTTGGTTTCTTGGTTTCTTGGTTTGTTGATTTGTTGGTTTGTTGGTTTGTTGGATTGTTGGTTTGTTAGTTTGTTGGTTTGTTGGTTTGTTGGTTTGTTGGTTTATTCGTTTGTTGGTTTGTTGGTTTGTTGGTTTGTTGGTTTGTTGGTTTGTTGGTTTGTTGGTTTGTTGGTTTGTTGGTTTGTTGGTTTGTTGGTTTGTTGGTTTGTTGGTTTGTTGGTTTGTTGGTTTGTTGGCTTGTTGGCTTGTTGGTTTGTTGGCTTGTTGGTTTGTTGGTTTCTTGGTTTGATGGCTTGTTGGCTTGTTGGTTTGTTGGTTTGTTGGTTTGTTGGTTTGTTGGTTTGTTGGCTTGTTGGTTTGTTAGTTTGTTTGTTTCTTTGTTTGTTGGTTTTTTCGTTTGTTGGTTTGTTGGTTTGTTGGTTTGTTGGTTTGTTGGCTTGTTGGCTTGTTGGTTTGTTGGCTTGTTGGCTTGTTGGTTTGTTGGTTTGTTGGCTTGTTGGTTTTTTGGTTTGTTGGTTTGTTGGTTTGTTGGTTTGATGGTTTGTTGGTTTGTTGGTTTGTTGGCTTGTTGGCTTGTTGGCTTGTTGGTTTGTTGGTTTGTTGGTTTGTTGGTTTGTTGGTTTGTTGGTTTGTTGGTTTGTTGGTTTGTTGGTTTGTTGGTTTGTTGGTTTGTTGGTTTGTTGGTTTGTTGGTTTGTTGGCTTGTTGGCTTGTTGGTTTGTTGGCTTGTTGGTTTGTTGGTTTCTTGGTTTGATGGCTTGTTGGCTTGTTGGTTTGTTGGTTTGTTGGTTTGTTGGTTTGTTGGTTTGTTGGCTTGTTGGTTTGTTAGTTTGTTTGTTTCTTTGTTTGTTGGTTTTTTCGTTTGTTGGATTGTTGGTTTGTTGGTTTGTTGGTTTGTTGGTTTGTTGGTTTGTTGGTTTGTTGGTTTGTTGGTTTGTTGGTTTGTTGGTTTGTTGGTTTGTTGGTTTGTTGGTTTGTTGGTTTGTTGGCTTGTTGGCTTGTTGGTTTGTTGGCTTGTTGGTTTGTTGGTTTCTTGGTTTGATGGCTTGTTGGCTTGTTGGTTTGTTGGTTTGTTGGTTTGTTGGTTTGTTGGTTTGTTGGCTTGTTGGTTTGTTAGTTTGTTTGTTTCTTTGTTTGTTGGTTTTTTCGTTTGTTGGTTTGTTGGTTTGTTGGTTTGTTGGTTTGTTGGCTTGTTGGCTTGTTGGTTTGTTGGCTTGTTGGCTTGTTGGTTTGTTGGCTTGTTGGCTTGTTGGTTTTTTGGTTTGTTGGTTTGTTGGTTTGTTGGTTTATTCGTTTGTTGGTTTGTTGGTTTGTTGGTTTGTTGGTTTGTTGGTTTGTTGGTTTGTTGGTTTGTTGGTTTGTTGGTTTGTTGGTTTGTTGGTTTGTTGGTTTGTTGGTTTGTTGGCTTGTTGGCTTGTTGGCTTGTTGGTTTGTTGCTTTTTTGGTTTGTTGGTTTGTTGGTTTGTCGGCTTGTTGGTTTGTTGGTTTGTTGGCTTGTTGGCTTGTTGGTTTGTTGGTTTGTTGGCTTGTTGGTTACTTAGTTTGTTGGTTTGTTGGTTTGTTGGTTTGTTGGTTTGTTGGCTTGTTGGTATGTTGGTTTGTTGGTTAGTTCGTTTGTTGGCTTGTTACTTTGTTGGTTTGTCGGCTTGTTGGCTTGTTGGTTTGTTGGTTTGTTGGCTTGTTGGTTTGTTGTTTGTTGGTTTGTTGGCTTGTTGGTTTGTTGGTTTGTTGGCTTGTTGGCTTGTTGGCATGTTGGTTTGTTGGTTTGTTGGTTTATTCGTTTGTTGGTTTGTTGGTTTGTTGGTTTGTTGGCTTGTTGGTTTGTTGGTTTGTTGGATTGTTAGTTTTTTGGTTTGTTGGCTTGTTGGTTTGTTGGTTTGTTGGCTTGTTAGTTTGTTGGTTTGTTGGTTTGTTGGTTTGTTTGTTTGTTGGTTTGTTGGCTTGTTGGCTTGTTGGTTTGTTGGTTAAATGGTTTGTTGGTTTTTTGGTTTGTTGGCTTGTTCGCTTGTCGGTTTGTTGGTTTGTTGGTTTTTGGTTTGTTGGTTTGTTGGCTTGTTGGCTTGTTGGTTTGTTGGTTTGTTGGTTTGTTGGTTTGTTGGCTTGTTGGTTTGTTGGCTTGTTGGCTTGTTGGTTTTTTGGTTTGTTGGTTTGTTCGTTTGTTGGTTTGTTGGGTTGTTGGTTTGTTGGTTTGTTGGCTTGTTGGTTTGTTGGTTTGTTTGTTTGTTTGTTTGTTGGTTTGTTGGTTTGTTGATTTGTTGGTTTGTTGGTTTGTTGGTTTGTTGGTTTGTTGGTTTGTTGGTTTGTTGGTTTGTTGGTTTGTTGGTTTGTTGGTTTGTTGGCTTGTTGGTTTGTTGGCTTGTTGGTTTGTTGGTTTCTTGGTTTGATGGCTTGTTGGCTTGTTGGTTTATTGGTTTGTTGGTTTGTTGGTTTGTTGGTTTGTTGGCTTGTTGGTTTGTTAGTTTGTTTGTTTCTTTGTTTGTTGGTTTTTTCGTTTGTTGGTTTGTTGGCTTGTTCGCTTGTTGGTTTGTTGGCTTGTTGGCTTGTTGGTTTTTTGGTTTGTTGGTTTGTTCGTTTGTTGGTTTGTTGGGTTGTTGGTTTGTTGGTTTAATGGCTTGTTGCTTTGTTGGTTTGTTTGTTTGTTTGTTTGTTGGTTTGTTGGTTTGTTGATTTGTTGGTTTGTTGGTTTGTTGGTTTGTTGGTTTGTTGGTTTGTTGGTTTGTTGGTTTGTTGGTTTGTTGGTTTGTTGGTTTGTTGGTTTGTTGGTTTGTTGGCCTGTTGGTATGTTGGTTTGTTCGTTTGTTGGTTTGTTGGTTTGTTGGTTTGTTGGCTTATTGGCTTGTTGGTTTGTTGGTTTGTTGGTTTGTTCGTTTGTTGGTTTGTTGGTTTATTCGTTTGTTGGTTTGTTGGTTTGTTGGCTTGTTGGCTTGTTGGTTTGTTGGTTTGTTGGTTTGTTGGTTACTTAGTTTGTTGGTTTGTTGGTTTGTTGGTTTGTTGGTTTGTTGGTTTGTTGGCTTGTTGGTTTGTTGGTTAGTTCGTTTGTTGGTTTGTTAGTTTGTTGGTTTTTCGGCTTGTTGGCTTGTTGGTTTGTTGGTTTTTTGGTTTGTTGGTTTGTTGATTTGTTGGTTTGTTGGTTTGTTGGTTTGTTGGTTTATTTGTTTGTTGGTTTGTTGGCTTGTTGGTTTGTTGGTTTGTTGGTTTGTTGGCTTGTTGGTTTGTTGGTTTGTTGGCTTGTTGGCTTGTTGGTTTGTTGGTTTGTTGGTTTGTTGGTTTGTTGGTTTGTTGGTTTGTTGGTTTGTTGGTTTGTTGGTTTGTTGGTTTTTTGGCTTGTTAATTTGTTGGTTTGTTGGTTTGTTGGTTTGTTGGTTTGTTGGTTTGTTGGTTTGTTGGTTTGTTGGTGTGTTGGTTTGTTGGTTTCTTGGTTTCTTGGTTTGTTGATTTGTTGGTTTGTTGGTTTGTTGGATTGTTGGTTTGTTAGTTTGTTGGTTTGTTGGTTTGTTGGTTTGTTGGTTTGTTGGTTTGTTGGCTTGTTGGCTTGTTGGTTTGTTGGCTTGTTGGCTTGTTGGTTTGTTGGCTTGTTGGCTTGTTGGTTTTTTGGTTTGTTGGTTTGTTCGTTTGTTGGTTTGTTATGTTGTTGGTTTGTTGGTTTGTTGGCTTGTTGCTTTGTTGGTTTGTTTGTTTGTTTGTTTGTTGGTTTGTTGGTTTGTTGATTTGTTGGTTTGTTGGTTTGTTGGTTTGTTGGTTTGTTGGTTTGTTGGTTTGTTGGTTTGTTGGTTTGTTGGTTTGTTGGTTTGTTGGTTTGTTGGCCTGTTGGTATGTTGGTTTGTTCGTTTGTTGGTTTGTTGGTTTGTTGGTTTGTTGGCTTATTGGCTTGTTGGTTTGTTGGTTTGTTGGTTTGTTCGTTTGTTGGTTTGTTGGTTTATTCGTTTGTTGGTTTGTTGGTTTGTTGGCTTGTTGGCTTGTTGGTTTGTTGGTTTGTTGGTTTGTTGGTTACTTAGTTTGTTGGTTTGTTGGTTTGTTGGTTTGTTGGTTTGTTGGCTTGTTGGTTTGTTGGTTAGTTCGTTTGTTGGTTTGTTAGTTTGTTGGTTTTTCGGCTTGTTGGCTTGTTGGTTTGTTGGTTTTTTGGTTTGTTGGTTTGTTGATTTGTTGGTTTGTTGGTTTGTTGGTTTGTTGGTTTATTTGTTTGTTGGTTTGTTGGCTTGTTGGTTTGTTGGTTTGTTGGTTTGTTGGCTTGTTGGTTTGTTGGTTTGTTGGCTTTTTGGCTTGTTGGTTTGTTGGTTTGTTGGTTTGTTGGTTTGTTGGTTTGTTGGTTTGTTGGTTTGTTGGTTTGTTGGTTTGTTGGTTTGTTGGTTTTTTGGCTTGTTAATTTGTTGGTTTGTTGGTTTGTTGGTTTGTTGGTTTGTTGGTTTGTTGGTTTGTTGGTGTGTTGGTTTGTTGGTTTGTTGGTTTCTTGGTTTGTTGATTTGTTGGTTTGTTGGTTTGTTGGATTGTTGGTTTGTTAGTTTGTTGGTTTGTTGGTTTGTTGGTTTGTTGGTTTATTCGTTTGTTGGTTTGTTGGTTTGTTGGTTTGTTGGTTTGTTGGTTTGTTGGTTTGTTGGTTTGTTGGTTTGTTGGTTTGTTGGTTTGTTGGTTTGTTGGTTTGTTGGTTTGTTGGTTTGTTGGTTTGTTGGTTTGTTGGCTTGTTGGCTAGTTGGCTTGTTGGTTTGTTGGTTTGTTGGTTTGTTGGTTTGTTGGTTTGTTGGTTTGTTGGTTTGTTGGTTTGTTGGCTTGGTGGTTTATTGGTTTGTTGGTTTGTTGGTGTGTTGGTTTGTTGGTTTGTTGGTTTCTTGGTTTGTTGGTTTGTTGGTTTGTTGGTTTGTTGGTTTGTTGGTTTGTTGGTTTGTTGGTTTGTTGGTTTGTTGGTTTGTTGGTTTGTTGGTTTGTTGGTTTGTTGGTTTGTTGGTTTGTTGGTTTGTTGGTTTGTTGGCTTGTTGGCTAGTTGGCTTGTTGGTTTGTTGGTTTGTTGGTTTGTTGGTTTGTTGGTTTGTTGGTTTGTTGGTTTGTTGGTTTGTTGGCTTGGTGGTTTATTGGTTTGTTGGTTTGTTGGTGTGTTGGTTTGTTGGTTTGTTGGTTTCTTGGTTTGTTGGTTTGTTGGTTTGTTGGTTTGTTGGTTTGTTGGTTTGTTGGTTTGTTGGTTTGTTGGTTTGTTGGTTTGTTGGTTTGTTGGTTTGTTGGTTTGTTGGTTTGTTGGTTTGTTGGTTTGTTGGTTTGTTGGTTTGTTGGTTTGTTGGTTTGTTGGTTTGTTGGTTTGTTGGTTTGTTGGTTTGTTGGTTTGTTGGCTTGTTGGCTTGTTGGCTTGTTGGTTTGTTGGTTTGTTGGTTTGTTGGTTTGTTGGTTTGTTGGTTTGTTGGTTTGTTGGTTTGTTGGTTTGTTGGTTTTTTGGCTTGTTAATTTGTTGGTTTGTTGGTTTGTTGGTTTGTTGGTTTGTTGGTTTGTTGGTTTGTTGGTGTGTTGGTTTGTTGGTTTCTTGGTTTCTTGGTTTGTTGATTTGTTGGTTTGTTGGTTTGTTGGATTGTTGGTTTGTTAGTTTGTTGATTTGTTGGTTTGTTGGTTTGTTGGTTTATTCGTTTGTTGGTTTGTTGGTTTGTTGGTTTGTTGGTTTGTTGGTTTGTTGGTTTGTTGGTTTGTTGGTTTGTTGGTTTGTTGGTTTGTTGGTTTGTTGGTTTGTTGGTTTGTTGGCTTGTTGGCTTGTTGGCTTGTTGGTTTGTTGGTTTGTTGGTTTGTTGGTTTGTTGGTTTGTTGGTTTGTTGGTTTGTTGGTTTGTTGGCTTGGTGGTTTATTGGTTTGTTGGTTTGTTGGTGTGTTGGTTTGTTGGTTTGTTGGTTTCTTGGTTTGTTGGTTTGTTGGTTTGTTGATTTGTTGGTTTGTTGGTTTGTTGGTTTGTTGGTTTATTTGTTTGTTGGTTTGTTGGCTTGTTGGTTTGTTGGTTTGTTGGTTTGTTGGCTTGTTGGTTTGTTGGTTTGTTGGCTTTTTGGCTTGTTGGTTTGTTGGTTTGTTGGTTTGTTGGTTTGTTGGTTTGTTGGTTTGTTGGTTTGTTGGTTTGTTGGTTTGTTGGTTTGTTGGTTTTTTGGCTTGTTAATTTGTTGGTTTGTTGGTTTGTTGGTTTGTTGGTTTGTTGGTTTGTTGGTTTGTTGGTGTGTTGGTTTGTTGGTTTGTTGGTTTCTTGGTTTGTTGATTTGTTGGTTTGTTGGTTTGTTGGATTGTTGGTTTGTTAGTTTGTTGGTTTGTTGGTTTGTTGGTTTGTTGGTTTATTCGTTTGTTGGTTTGTTGGTTTGTTGGTTTGTTGGTTTGTTGGTTTGTTGGTTTGTTGGTTTGTTGGTTTGTTGGTTTGTTGGTTTGTTGGTTTGTTGGTTTGTTGGTTTGTTGGTTTGTTGGTTTGTTGGTTTGTTGGCTTGTTGGCTAGTTGGCTTGTTGGTTTGTTGGTTTGTTGGTTTGTTGGTTTGTTGGTTTGTTGGTTTGTTGGTTTGTTGGTTTGTTGGCTTGGTGGTTTATTGGTTTGTTGGTTTGTTGGTGTGTTGGTTTGTTGGTTTGTTGGTTTCTTGGTTTGTTGGTTTGTTGGTTTGTTGGTTTGTTGGTTTGTTGGTTTGTTGGTTTGTTGGTTTGTTGGTTTGTTGGTTTGTTGGTTTGTTGGTTTGTTGGTTTGTTGGTTTGTTGGTTTGTTGGTTTGTTGGTTTGTTGGTTTGTTGGTTTGTTGGTTTGTTGGTTTGTTGGTTTGTTGGTTTGTTGGTTTGTTGGTTTGTTGGCTTGTTGGCTTGTTGGCTTGTTGGTTTGTTGGTTTGTTGGTTTGTTGGTTTGTTGGTTTGTTGGTTTGTTGGTTTGTTCGTTTGTTGGTTTGTTATGTTGTTGGTTTGTTGGTTTGTTGGCTTGTTGCTTTGTTGGTTTGTTTGTTTGTTTGTTTGTTGGTTTGTTGGTTTGTTGATTTGTTGGTTTGTTGGTTTGTTGGTTTGTTGGTTTGTTGGTTTGTTGGTTTGTTGGTTTGTTGGTTTGTTGGTTTGTTGGTTTGTTGGTTTGTTGGCCTGTTGGTATGTTGGTTTGTTCGTTTGTTGGTTTGTTGGTTTGTTGGTTTGTTGGCTTATTGGCTTGTTGGTTTGTTGGTTTGTTGGTTTGTTCGTTTGTTGGTTTGTTGGTTTATTCGTTTGTTGGTTTGTTGGTTTGTTGGCTTGTTGGCTTGTTGGTTTGTTGGTTTGTTGGTTTGTTGGTTACTTAGTTTGTTGGTTTGTTGGTTTGTTGGTTTGTTGGTTTGTTGGCTTGTTGGTTTGTTGGTTAGTTCGTTTGTTGGTTTGTTAGTTTGTTGGTTTTTCGGCTTGTTGGCTTGTTGGTTTGTTGGTTTTTTGGTTTGTTGGTTTGTTGATTTGTTGGTTTGTTGGTTTGTTGGTTTGTTGGTTTATTTGTTTGTTGGTTTGTTGGCTTGTTGGTTTGTTGGTTTGTTGGTTTGTTGGCTTGTTGGTTTGTTGGTTTGTTGGCTTGTTGGCTTGTTGGTTTGTTGGTTTGTTGGTTTGTTGGTTTGTTGGTTTGTTGGTTTGTTGGTTTGTTGGTTTGTTGGTTTGTTGGTTTTTTGGCTTGTTAATTTGTTGGTTTGTTGGTTTGTTGGTTTGTTGGTTTGTTGGTTTGTTGGTTTGTTGGTGTGTTGGTTTGTTGGTTTCTTGGTTTCTTGGTTTGTTGATTTGTTGGTTTGTTGGTTTGTTGGATTGTTGGTTTGTTAGTTTGTTGATTTGTTGGTTTGTTGGTTTGTTGGTTTATTCGTTTGTTGGTTTGTTGGTTTGTTGGTTTGTTGGTTTGTTGGTTTGTTGGTTTGTTGGTTTGTTGGTTTGTTGGTTTGTTGGTTTGTTGGTTTGTTGGTTTGTTGGTTTGTTGGTTTGTTGGCTTGTTGGCTTGTTGGCTTGTTGGTTTGTTGGTTTGTTGGTTTGTTGGTTTGTTGGTTTGTTGGTTTGTTGGTTTGTTGGTTTGTTGGCTTGGTGGTTTATTGGTTTGTTGGTTTGTTGGTGTGTTGGTTTGTTGGTTTGTTGGTTTCTTGGTTTGTTGGTTTGTTGGTTTGTTGGTTTGTTGGTTTGTTGGTTTGTTGGTTTGTTGGTTTGTTGGTTTGTTGGTTTGTTGGTTTGTTGGTTTGTTGGTTTGTTGGTTTGTTGGTTTGTTGGTTTGTTGGTTTGTTGGTTTGTTGGTTTGTTGGTTTGTTGGTTTGTTGGTTTGTTGGTTTGTTGGTTTGTTGGTTTGTTGGTTTGTTGGTTTGTTGGTTTGTTGGTTTGTTGGTTTGTTGGTTTGTTGGTTTGTTGGTTTGTTGGTTTGTTGGCTTGTTGGCTTGTTGGCTTGTTGGTTTGTTGGTTTGTTGGTTTGTTGGTTTGTTGGTTTGTTGGTTTGTTGGTTTGTTGGCTTGTTGGCTTGTTGCTTTGTTAATTTGTTGGTTTGTTGGCTTGCTGGGTTGTTGGTTTGTAAGTTTGTTGGATTTTTGGTTAATTGGTTTGTTGGTTTGTTGGCTTATTGGTTTGTTGGCTTGTTGGTTTGTTGGTTTCTTGGTTTGATGGCTTGTTGGCTTGTTGGTTTGTTGGTTTGTTGGTTTGTTGGTTTGTTGGTTTGTTGGTTTGTTGCTTTTTTGGTTTGTTGGTTTGTTGGTTTGTTGGCTTGTTGGTTTGTTGGTTTGTTGGCTTGTTGGCTTGTTGGTTTGTTGGTTTGTTGGCTTGTTGGCTTGTTGGTTTGTTGGTTTGTTGGTTTGTTGGTTTGTTGGTTTGTTGGTTTGTTGGTTTGTTGGTTTGTTGGTTTGTTGGTTTGTTGGTTTTTTGGCTTGTTAATTTGTTGGTTTGTTGGTTTGTTGGTTTGTTGGTTTGTTGGTTTGTTGGTTTGTTGGTTTGTTGGTGTGTTGGTTTGTTGGTTTCTTGGTTTCTTGGTTTGTTGATTTGTTGGTTTGTTGGTTTGTTGGATTGTTGGTTTGTTAGTTTGTTGGTTTGTTGGTTTGTTGGTTTGTTGGTTTATTCGTTTGTTGGTTTGTTGGTTTGTTGGTTTGTTGGTTTGTTGGTTTGTTGGTTTGTTGGTTTGTTGGTTTGTTGGTTTGTTGGTTTGTTGGTTTGTTGGTTTGTTGGTTTGTTGGTTTGTTGGTTTGTTGGCTTGTTGGCTTGTTGGCTTGTTGGTTTGTTGGTTTGTTGGTTTGTTGGTTTGTTGGTTTGTTGGTTTGTTGGTTTGTTGGTTTGTTGGCTTGGTGGTTTATTGGTTTGTTGGTTTGTTGGTGTGTTGGTTTGTTGGTTTGTTGGTTTCTTGGTTTGTTGGTTTGTTGGTTTGTTGGTTTGTTGGTTTGTTGGTTTGTTGGTTTGTTGGTTTGTTGGTTTGTTGGTTTGTTGGTTTGTTGGTTTGTTGGTTTGTTGGTTTGTTGGTTTGTTGGTTTGTTGGTTTGTTGGTTTGTTGGTTTGTTGGTTTGTTGGTTTGTTGGTTTGTTGGTTTGTTGGTTTGTTGGTTTGTTGGCTTGTTGGCTTGTTGGCTTGTTGGTTTGTTGGTTTGTTGGTTTGTTGGTTTGTTGGTTTGTTGGTTTGTTGGTTTGTTCGTTTGTTGGTTTGTTATGTTGTTGGTTTGTTGGTTTGTTGGCTTGTTGCTTTGTTGGTTTGTTTGTTTGTTTGTTTGTTGGTTTGTTGGTTTGTTGATTTGTTGGTTTGTTGGTTTGTTGGTTTGTTGGTTTGTTGGTTTGTTGGTTTGTTGGTTTGTTGGTTTGTTGGTTTGTTGGTTTGTTGGTTTGTTGGTTTGTTGGCCTGTTGGTATGTTGGTTTGTTCGTTTGTTGGTTTGTTGGTTTGTTGGTTTGTTGGCTTATTGGCTTGTTGGTTTGTTGGTTTGTTGGTTTGTTCGTTTGTTGGTTTGTTGGTTTATTCGTTTGTTGGTTTGTTGGTTTGTTGGCTTGTTGGCTTGTTGGTTTGTTGGTTTGTTGGTTTGTTGGTTACTTAGTTTGTTGGTTTGTTGGTTTGTTGGTTTGTTGGTTTGTTGGCTTGTTGGTTTGTTGGTTAGTTCGTTTGTTGGTTTGTTAGTTTTTTGGTTTTTCGGCTTGTTGGCTTGTTGGTTTGTTGGTTTTTTGGTTTGTTGGTTTGTTGATTTGTTGGTTTGTTGGTTTGTTGGTTTGTTGGTTTATTTGTTTGTTGGTTTGTTGGCTTGTTGGTTTGTTGGTTTGTTGGTTTGTTGGCTTGTTGGTTTGTTGGTTTGTTGGCTTGTTGGCTTGTTGGTTTGTTGGTTTGTTGGTTTGTTGGTTTGTTGGTTTGTTGGTTTGTTGGTTTGTTGGTTTGTTGGTTTGTTGGTTTTTTGGCTTGTTAATTTGTTGGTTTGTTGGTTTGTTGGTTTGTTGGTTTGTTGGTTTGTTGGTTTGTTGGTTTGTTGGTGTGTTGGTTTGTTGGTTTCTTGGTTTCTTGGTTTGTTGATTTGTTGGTTTGTTGGTTTGTTGGATTGTTGGTTTGTTAGTTTGTTGGTTTGTTGGTTTGTTGGTTTGTTGGTTTATTCGTTTGTTGGTTTGTTGGTTTGTTGGTTTGTTGGTTTGTTGGTTTGTTGGTTTGTTGGTTTGTTGGTTTGTTGGTTTGTTGGTTTGTTGGTTTGTTGGTTTGTTGGTTTGTTGGTTTGTTGGTTTGTTGGCTTGTTGGCTTGTTGGCTTGTTGGTTTGTTGGTTTGTTGGTTTGTTGGTTTGTTGGTTTGTTGGTTTGTTGGTTTGTTGGTTTGTTGGCTTGGTGGTTTATTGGTTTGTTGGTGTGTTGGTTTGTTGGTTTGTTGGTTTCTTGGTTTGTTGGTTTGTTGGTTTGTTGGTTTGTTGGTTTGTTGGTTTGTTGGTTTGTTGGTTTGTTGGTTTGTTGGTTTGTTGGTTTGTTGGTTTGTTGGTTTGTTGGTTTGTTGGTTTGTTGGTTTGTTGGTTTGTTGGTTTGTTGGTTTGTTGGTTTGTTGGCTTGTTGGCTTGTTGGCTTGTTGGTTTGTTGGTTTGTTGGTTTGTTGGTTTGTTGGTTTGTTGGTTTGTTGGTTTGTTGGTTTGTTGGCTTGTTGGTTTATTGGTTTGTTGGTTTGTTGGCTTGTTGGCTTGTTGCTTTGTTAATTTGTTGGTTTGTTGGCTTGCTGGGTTGTTGGTTTGTAAGTTTGTTGGCTTTTTGGTTAATTGGTTTGTTGGTTTGTTGGCTTATTGGTTTGTTGGCTTGTTGGTTTGTTGGTTTCTTGGTTTGATGGCTTGTTGGCTTGTTGGTTTGTTGGTTTGTTGGTTTGTTGGTTTGTTGGTTTGTTGGTTTGTTGCTTTTTTGGTTTGTTGGTTTGTTGGTTTGTTGGCTTGTTGGTTTGTTGGTTTGTTGGCTTGTTGGCTTGTTGGTTTGTTGGTTTGTTGGCTTGTTGGTTACTTAGTTTGTTGGTTTGTTGGTTTGTTGGTTTGTTGGTATGTTGGCTTGTTGGCATGTTGGTTAGTTGGTTAGTTCGTTTGTTGGTTTGTTAATTTGTTGGTTTGTTAGTTTGTTGGTTTGTCGGCTTGTTGGTTTGTTGGTTTGTTGGTTTGTTGGTTGGTTGGTTTGTTGGCTTGTTGGTTTGTTGGTTTGTTGGTTTGTTGGCTTGTTGGTTTGTTGGTTTGTTGGTTTGTTGGCTTGTTGGTTACTTAGTTTGATGGTTTATTGGCATGTTGGTTTGTTGGTTTGTTGGTTTATTCGTTTGTTGGTTTGTTGGTTTTTTGGCTTGTTGGTTTGTTGGCTTGTTGGTTTGTTGGTTTGTTGGTTTGTTGGTTTGTTTGTTTGTTGGTTTGTTGGCTTGTTGGCTTGTTGTTTTGTTGGTTTGTTGGTTTGTTGGTTTTTTGGTTTGTTGGCTTGTTGGCTTGTTGGTTTGTTGGTTTGTTGGTTTTTGGTTTGTTGGTTTGTTGGCTTGTTGGCTTGTTGGTTTGTTGGTTTGTTGGTTTGTTGGTTTGTTAGCTTGTTGGTTTGTTGGTTTGTTAGTTTGTTTGTTTGTTTGTTTGTTGGTTTTTTCGTTTGTTGGTTTGTTGGTTTGCTGGTTTGTTGGTTTGTTGGCTTGTTGGCTTGTTGGTTTGTTGGCTTGTTGGCTTGTTGGTTTGTTGGCTTGTTGGCTTGTTGGTTTGTTGGTTTGTTTGTTTGTTTGTTTGTTGGTTTGTTGGTTTGTTGGTTTGTTGGTTTGTTGGTTTGTTGGTTTGTTGGTTTGTTGGTTTGTTGGTTTGTTGGTTTGTTGGTTTGTTGGTTTGTTGGTTTGTTGGTTTGTTGGTTTGTTGGTTTGTTGGTTTGTTGGCTTGTTGGCTTGTTGGTATATTGGTTTGTTCGTTTGTTGGTTTGTTGGTTTGTTGGTTTGTTGGTTTGTTGGCTTATTGGCTTGTTGGTTTGTTGGTTTGTTGGTTTGTTCGTTTGTTGGTTTGTTGGTTTGTTCGTTTGTTGGCTAGTTGGTTTGTTGGCTTGTTGGCTTGTTGGTTTGTTGATTTGTTGGTTTGTTGGTTTGTTCGTTTTTTGGTTTGTTTGTTTGTTGGTTTGTTCATTTGTTGGTTCGTTGGTTACTTGGTTTGTTGGTTTGTTGGTTTGTTGGTTTGTTGGCTTGTTGGTTTGTTGGCTTGTTGGTTTGTTGGTTTGTTGGTTTGTTGGTTTGTTGGTTTGTTGGTTTGTTGGTTTGGTGGTTTGTTGGTTTGTTGGTTTGTTGGTTTATTTGTTTGTTGGTTTGTTGGTTTGTTGGTTTGTTGGTTTGTTGGTTTGTTGGCTTGTTGGTTTGTTGGTTTGTTGGTTTGTTGGTTTGTTGGTTTGTTTGTTTGTTGGTTTGTTCATTTGTTGGTTTGTTGGTTTGTTGGCTTGTTGGCTTGTTGGTTTGTTGGCTTGTTGGTTCGTTGGCTTGTTGGCTTGTTGGTTTGTTGGTTGTTGGTTTGTTCGTTTGTTGGTTTGTTGGTTTGTTGGTTTGTTGGTTTGTTGGCTTGTTGGCTTGTTGGCTTGTTGGTTTGTTGGTTTGTTTGTTTGTTTGTTTGTTGGTTTGTTGGTTTGTTGGTTTGAATGGTTTGTTGGTTTGTTGGTTTGTTGGTTTGTTGGTTTGTTGGTTTGTTGGCTTGTTGGTTTGTTGGTTTGTTGGTTTGTTGGCTTGTTGGTTTGTTGGTTTGTTGGTTTGTTGGTTTGTTTGTTTGTTGGTTCGTTGGTTTGTTCGTTTGTTGGCTTGTTGGTTTGTTGGCTTGTTGGCTTGTTGGTTTGTTGGTTTCTTGGTTTGTTGGTTTGTTCGTTTGTTGGTTTGTTTGTTTGTTGGTTTGTTCGTTTGTTGGTTCGTTGGTTACTTGGTTTGTTGGTTTGTTGGTTTGTTGGCTTGTTGGTTTGTTGGTTTGTTGGTTTGTTGGTTTTTTGGTTTGTTGGTTTGTTGGTTTTTTGGTTTGTTGGTTTGTTGGTTTGTTGGTTTGTTTGTTTAGTGGTTTATTTGTTTGTTGGTTTGTTGGTTTGTTGGTTTGTTGGTTTGTTGGTTTGTTGGTTTGTTGGTTTGTTGCTTTGTTCGTTTGTTGGTTTGTTGGTTTGTTGGTTTGTTGGTTTGGTGGTTTGGTGGTTTGTTAGTTTGTTGGTTTGTCGGTTTATCTGTTTGTTGGTTTGTTGGTTTGTTGGTTTGTTGGCTTGTTGGTTTGTTAATTTGTTGGTTTGTTGGTTTGTTGCTTTGTTAGTTCGGTGGTTTGTTGGTTTGTTGGTTCGGTGGTTTGTTGGTTTGTTGGTTTGTTGGTTTATTGGTTTGTTGGTTTGTTGGTTTGTTGGTTTTTTGGTTTGTTGGTTTGTTGGTTTTTTGGTTTGCTGGTTTGTTGGTTTGTTGGTTTGTTGGTTTGTTGGTTTGTTGGCTTGTTGGTTTGTTGGTTTGTTGGTTTCTTGGTTTGTAGGTTTGTTGGTTTGTTCGTTTGTTGGTTTGTTGGTTTGTTGGTTTGTTGGCTTGTTGGTTTTTTGGTTTGTTGGTTTGTAGCTTTGTTCGTTTGTTGGTTTGTTGGTTTGTTGGTTTGTTGGTTTGGTGGTTTGGTGGTTTGTTAGTTTGTTGGTTTGTCGGTTTATCTGTTTGTTGGTTTGTTGGTTTGTTGGTTTGTTGGCTTGTTGGTTTGTTAATTTGTTGGTTTGTTGGTTTGTTGCTTTGTTAGTTCGATGGTTTGTTGGTTTGTTGGTTCGGTGGTTTGTTGGTTTGTTGGTTTGTTGGTTTATTGGTTTGTTGGTTTGTTGGTTTGTTGGTTTTTTGGTTTGTTGGTTTGTTGGTTTTTTGGTTTGCTGGTTTGTTGGTTTGTTGGTTTGTTGGTTTGTTGGTTTGTTGGCTTGTTGGTTTGTTGGTTTGTTGGTTTCTTGGTTTGTAGGTTTGTTGGTTTGTTCGTTTGTTGGTTTGTTGGTTTGTTGGTTTGTTGGCTTGTTGGTTTTTTGGTTTGTTGGTTTGTTGGTTTGTTGGTTTGTTGGTTTGTTGGTTTGTTGGTTTGTTGGTTTGTTGGTTTGTTGGTTTGTTGGTTTGTTGGTTTGTTGGCTTGTTGGCTTGTTGGCTTGTTGGTTTGTTGGTTTGTTGGTTTGTTGGTTTCTTGGTTTGTTGGTTTGTTGGTTTGTTGGTTTGTTGGCTTGGTGGTTTATTGGTTTGTTGGTTTGTTGGTGTGTTGGTTTGTTGGTTTGTTGGTTTCTTGGTTTGTTGGTTTGTTGGTTTGTTGGTTTGTTGGTTTGTTGGTTTGTTGGTTTGTTGGTTTGTTGGTTTGTTGGTTTGTTGGTTTGTTGGTTTGTTGGTTTGTTGGTTTGTTGGTTTGTTGGTTTGTTGGTTTGTTGGTTTGTTGGTTTGTTGGTTTGTTGGTTTGTTGGTTTGTTGGTTTGTTGGTTTGTTGGTTTGTTGGTTTGTTGCTTTTTTGGTTTGTTGGTTTGTTGGTTTGTTGGCTTGTTGGTTTGTTGGTTTGTTGGCTTGTTGGCTTGTTGGTTTGTTGGTTTGTTGGCTTGTTGGCTTGTTGGTTTGTTGGTTTGTTGGTTTGTTGGTTTGTTGGTTTGTTGGTTTGTTGGTTTGTTGGTTTGTTGGTTTGTTGGTTTTTTGGCTTGTTAATTTGTTGGTTTGTTGGTTTGTTGGTTTGTTGGTTTGTTGGTTTGTTGGTTTGTTGGTTTGTTGGTGTGTTGGTTTGTTGGTTTCTTGGTTTCTTGGTTTGTTGATTTGTTGGTTTGTTGGTTTGTTGGTTTGTTGGTTTGTTGGTTTATTCGTTTGTTGGTTTGTTGGTTTGTTGGTTTGTTGGTTTGTTGGTTTGTTGGTTTGTTGGTTTGTTGGTTTGTTGGTTTGTTGGTTTGTTGGTTTGTTGGTTTGTTGGTTTGTTGGTTTGTTGGTTTGTTGGTTTGTTGGCTTGTTGGCTTGTTGGCTTGTTGGTTTGTTGGTTTGTTGGTTTGTTGGTTTGTTGGTTTGTTGGTTTGTTGGTTTGTTGGTTTGTTGGCTTGGTGGTTTATTGGTTTGTTGGTTTGTTGGTGTGTTGGTTTGTTGGTTTGTTGGTTTCTTGGTTTGTTGGTTTGTTGGTTTGTTGGTTTGTTGGTTTGTTGGTTTGTTGGTTTGTTGGTTTGTTGGTTTGTTGGTTTGTTGGTTTGTTGGTTTGTTGGTTTGTTGGTTTGTTGGTTTGTTGGTTTGTTGGTTTGTTGGTTTGTTGGTTTGTTGGTTTGTTGGTTTGTTGGCTTGTTGGCTTGTTGGCTTGTTGGTTTGTTGGTTTGTTGGTTTGTTGGTTTGTTGGTTTGTTGGTTTGTTCGTTTGTTGGTTTGTTATGTTGTTGGTTTGTTGGTTTGTTGGCTTGTTGCTTTGTTGGTTTGTTTGTTTGTTTGTTTGTTGGTTTGTTGGTTTGTTGATTTGTTGGTTTGTTGGTTTGTTGGTTTGTTGGTTTGTTGGTTTGTTGGTTTGTTGGTTTGTTGGTTTGTTGGTTTGTTGGTTTGTTGGTTTGTTGGTTTGTTGGCCTGTTGGTATGTTGGTTTGTTCGTTTGTTGGTTTGTTGGTTTGTTGGTTTGTTGGCTTATTGGCTTGTTGGTTTGTTGGTTTGTTGGTTTGTTCGTTTGTTGGTTTGTTGGTTTATTCGTTTGTTGGTTTGTTGGTTTGTTGGCTTGTTGGCTTGTTGGTTTGTTGGTTTGTTGGTTTGTTGGTTACTTAGTTTGTTGGTTTGTTGGTTTGTTGGTTTGTTGGTTTGTTGGCTTGTTGGTTTGTTGGTTAGTTCGTTTGTTGGTTTGTTAGTTTGTTGGTTTTTCGGCTTTTTGGCTTGTTGGTTTGTTGGTTTTTTGGTTTGTTGGTTTGTTGATTTGTTGGTTTGTTGGTTTGTTGGTTTGTTGGTTTATTTGTTTGTTGGTTTGTTGGCTTGTTGGTTTGTTGGTTTGTTGGTTTGTTGGCTTGTTGGTTTGTTGGTTTGTTGGCTTGTTGGCTTGTTGGTTTGTTGGTTTGTTGGTTTGTTGGTTTGTTGGTTTGTTGGTTTGTTGGTTTGTTGGTTTGTTGGTTTGTTGGTTTTTTGGCTTGTTAATTTGTTGGTTTGTTGGTTTGTTGGTTTGTTGGTTTGTTGGTTTGTTGGTTTGTTGGTGTGTTGGTTTGTTGGTTTCTTGGTTTCTTGGTTTGTTGATTTGTTGGTTTGTTGGTTTGTTGGATTGTTGGTTTGTTAGTTTGTTGGTTTGTTGGTTTGTTGGTTTGTTGGTTTATTCGTTTGTTGGTTTGTTGGTTTGTTGGTTTGTTGGTTTGTTGGTTTGTTGGTTTGTTGGTTTGTTGGTTTGTTGGTTTGTTGGTTTGTTGGTTTGTTGGTTTGTTGGTTTGTTGGTTTGTTGGCTTGTTGGCTTGTTGGCTTGTTGGTTTGTTGGTTTGTTGGTTTGTTGGTTTGTTGGTTTGTTGGTTTGTTGGTTTGTTGGTTTGTTGGCTTGGTGGTTTATTGGTTTGTTGGTGTGTTGGTTTGTTGGTTTGTTGGTTTCTTGGTTTGTTGGTTTGTTGGTTTGTTGGTTTGTTGGTTTGTTGGTTTGTTGGTTTGTTGGTTTGTTGGTTTGTTGGTTTGTTGGTTTGTTGGTTTGTTGGTTTGTTGGTTTGTTGGTTTGTTGGTTTGTTGGTTTGTTGGTTTGTTGGTTTGTTGGTTTGTTGGTTTGTTGGCTTGTTGGCTTGTTGGCTTGTTGGTTTGTTGGTTTGTTGGTTTGTTGGTTTGTTGGTTTGTTGGTTTGTTGGTTTGTTGGTTTGTTGGTTTGTTGGCTTGTTGGTTTATTGGTTTGTTGGTTTGTTGGCTTGTTGGCTTGTTGCTTTGTTAATTTGTTGGTTTGTTGGCTTGCTGGGTTGTTGGTTTGTAAGTTTGTTGGCTTTTTGGTTAATTGGTTTGTTGGTTTGTTGGCTTATTGGTTTGTTGGCTTGTTGGTTTGTTGGTTTCTTGGTTTGATGGCTTGTTGGCTTGTTGGTTTGTTGGTTTGTTGGTTTGTTGGTTTGTTGGTTTGTTGGTTTGTTGGTTTGTTGCTTTTTTGGTTTGTTGGTTTGTTGGTTTGTTGGCTTGTTGGTTTGTTGGTTTGTTGGCTTGTTGGCTTGTTGGTTTGTTGGTTTGTTGGCTTGTTGGTTACTTAGTTTGTTGGTTTGTTGGTTTGTTGGTTTGTTGGTTTGTTGGCTTGTTGGCATGTTGGTTAGTTGGTTAGTTCGTTTGTTGGTTTGTTAATTTGTTGGTTTGTTAGTTTGTTGGTTTGTCGGCTTGTTGGTTTGTTGGTTTGTTGGTTTGTTGGTTGGTTGGTTTGTTGGCTTGTTGGTTTGTTGGTTTGTTGGTTTGTTGGCTTGTTGGTTTGTTGGTTTGTTGGTTTGTTGGCTTGTTGGTTACTTAGTTTGATGGTTTATTGGCATGTTGGTTTGTTGGTTTGTTGGTTTATTCGTTTGTTGGTTTGTTGGTTTTTTGGCTTGTTGGTTTGTTGGCTTGTTGGTTTGTTGGTTTGTTGGTTTGTTGGTTTGTTTGTTTGTTGGTTTGTTGGCTTGTTGGCTTGTTGTTTTGTTGGTTTGTTGGTTTGTTGGTTTTTTGGTTTGTTGGCTTGTTGGCTTGTTGGTTTGTTGGTTTGTTGGTTTTTGGTTTGTTGGTTTGTTGGCTTGTTGGCTTGTTGGTTTGTTGGTTTGTTGGTTTGTTGGTTTGTTAGCTTGTTGGTTTGTTGGTTTGTTAGTTTGTTTGTTTGTTTGTTTGTTGGTTTTTTCGTTTGTTGGTTTGTTGGTTTGCTGGTTTGTTGGTTTGTTGGCTTGTTGGCTTGTTGGTTTGTTGGCTTGTTGGCTTGTTGGTTTGTTGGCTTGTTGGCTTGTTGGTTTGTTGGTTTGTTTGTTTGTTGGTTTGTTGGTTTGTTGGTTTGTTGGTTTGTTGGTTTGTTGGCTTGTTGGCTTGTTGGTATATTGGTTTGTTCGTTTGTTGGTTTGTTGGTTTGTTGGTTTGTTGGTTTGTTGGCTTATTGGCTTGTTGGTTTGTTGGTTTGTTGGTTTGTTCGTTTGTTGGTTTGTTGGTTTGTTCGTTTGTTGGCTAGTTGGTTTGTTGGCTTGTTGGCTTGTTGGTTTGTTGATTTGTTGGTTTGTTGGTTTGTTCGTTTTTTGGTTTGTTTGTTTGTTGGTTTGTTCATTTGTTGGTTCGTTGGTTACTTGGTTTGTTGGTTTGTTGGTTTGTTGGTGTGTTGGCTTGTTGGTTTGTTGGCTTGTTGGTTTGTTGGTTTGTTGGTTTGTTGGTTTGTTGGTTTGTTGGTTTGTTGGTTTGGTGGTTTGTTGGTTTGTTGGTTTGTTGGTTTATTTGTTTGTTGGTTTGTTGGTTTGTTGGTTTGTTGGTTTGTTGGTTTGTTGGCTTGTTGGTTTGTTGGTTTGTTGGTTTGTTGGTTTGTTGGTTTGTTTGTTTGTTGGTTTGTTCATTTGTTGGTTTGTTGGTTTGTTGGCTTGTTGGCTTGTTGGTTTGTTGGCTTGTTGGTTCGTTGGCTTGTTGGCTTGTTGGTTTGTTGGTTGTTGGTTTGTTCGTTTGTTGGTTTGTTGGTTTGTTGGTTTGTTGGTTTGTTGGCTTGTTGGCTTGTTGGCTTGTTGGTTTGTTGGTTTGTTTGTTTGTTTGTTTGTTGGTTTGTTGGTTTGTTGGTTTGAATGGTTTGTTGGTTTGTTGGTTTGTTGGTTTGTTGGTTTGTTGGTTTGTTGGCTTGTTGGTTTGTTGGTTTGTTGGTTTGTTGGCTTGTTGGTTTGTTGGTTTGTTGGTTTGTTGGTTTGTTTGTTTGTTGGTTCGTTGGTTTGTTCGTTTGTTGGCTTGTTGGTTTGTTGGCTTGTTGGCTTGTTGGTTTGTTGGTTTCTTGGTTTGTTGGTTTGTTCGTTTGTTGGTTTGTTTGTTTGTTGGTTTGTTCGTTTGTTGGTTCGTTGGTTACTTGGTTTGTTGGTTTGTTGGTTTGTTGGCTTGTTGGTTTGTTGGTTTGTTGGTTTGTTGGTTTTTTGGTTTGTTGGTTTGTTGGTTTTTTGGTTTGTTGGTTTGTTGGTTTGTTGGTTTGTTTGTTTAGTGGTTTATTTGTTTGTTGGTTTGTTGGTTTGTTGGTTTGTTGGTTTGTTGGTTTGTTGGTTTGTTGGTTTGTTGCTTTGTTCGTTTGTTGGTTTGTTGGTTTGTTGGTTTGTTGGTTTGGTGGTTTGGTGGTTTGTTAGTTTGTTGGTTTGTCGGTTTATCTGTTTGTTGGTTTGTTGGTTTGTTGGCTTGTTGGTTTGTTAATTTGTTGGTTTGTTGGTTTGTTGCTTTGTTAGTTCGGTGGTTTGTTGGTTTGTTGGTTCGGTGGTTTGTTGGTTTGTTGGTTTGTTGGTTTATTGGTTTGTTGGTTTGTTGGTTTGTTGGTTTTTTGGTTTGTTGGTTTGTTGGTTTTTTGGTTTGCTGGTTTGTTGGTTTGTTGGTTTGTTGGTTTGTTGGTTTGTTGGCTTGTTGGTTTGTTGGTTTGTTGGTTTCTTGGTTTGTAGGTTTGTTGGTTTGTTCGTTTGTTGGTTTGTTGGTTTGTTGGTTTGTTGGCTTGTTGGTTTTTTGGTTTGTTGGTTTGTTGCTTTGTTCGTTTGTTGGTTTGTTGGTTTGTTGGTTTGTTGGTTTGGTGGTTTGGTGGTTTGTTAGTTTGTTGGTTTGTCGGTTTATCTGTTTGTTGGTTTGTTGGTTTGTTGGTTTGTTGGCTTGTTGGTTTGTTAATTTGTTGGTTTGTTGGTTTGTTGCTTTGTTAGTTCGGTGGTTTGTTGGTTTGTTGGTTCGGTGGTTTGTTGGTTTGTTGGTTTGTTGGTTTATTGGTTTGTTGGTTTGTTGGTTTGTTGGTTTTTTGGTTTGTTGGTTTGTTGGTTTTTTGGTTTGCTGGTTTGTTGGTTTGTTGGTTTGTTGGTTTGTTGGTTTGTTGGCTTGTTGGTTTGTTGGTTTGTTGGTTTCTTGGTTTGTAGGTTTGTTGGTTTGTTCGTTTGTTGGTTTGTTGGTTTGTTGGTTTGTTGGCTTGTTGGTTTTTTGGTTTGTTGGTTTTTTGGTTTGTTGGTTTGTTGGTTTGTTGGTTTATTTGTTTGTTGGTTTGTTGGTTTGTAGGTTTGTTGGTTTGTTGGTTTGTTGGTTTGTTTGTTTGTTGGTTTGTACGTTTGTTGGTTTGTTGGTTAATTGGTTTCTTGGTGTGTTGGTTTGTTGGCTTGTTGGTTTTTTGGTTTGTTGGTTTTTTGTTTTGTTGGTTTGTTGGTTTGTTGGTTTGTTGGTTTGTTGGTTTGTTTGGTTTGTTGGTTTGTTGGTTTGTTGGTTTGTTGGTTTGTTGTTTTATTTGTTTGTTGGTTTGTTTGGCTTGTTGGTTTGTTGGTTTGTTGGTTTTTTGGTTTTTTGGTTTGTTGGTTTGTTGGTTTGTTGGTTTGTTGGTTTATTCGTTTGTTGGTTTGTTGGTTTGTTGGCTTGTTGGCTTGTTGGTTTGTTGGTTTTTTGGATTGTTAGTTTTTTGGTTTGTTGGTTTGTTGGCTTGTTGGTTTGTTGGTTTGTTGGCTTGGTGGTTTGTTGGTTTGTTGGTTTGTTGGTTTGTTGGTTTGTTGGCTTGTTGGCTAGTTGGTTTGTTGGTTTGTTGGTTTGTTGGTTTGTTGGCTTGTTGGCTTGTTGGCTTGTTGGTTAATTGGTTTGTTGGTTTGTTGGTTTGTTGGCTTGTTGGTTTGTTAGTTTGTTGGTTTGTTCGTTTGTTGGTTTGTTGGTTTGTTGGTTTGTTGGTTTGTAGGTTTGTTGGTTTGTTGTTTTATTTATTTGCTGGTTTGTTTGGCTTGTTGGCTTGTTGGTTTGTTGGTTTGTTGGTTTATTCGTTTGTTGGCTTGTTGGTTTGTTGGGTTGTTTGCTTGTTGGTTTGTTGGTTTGTTGGCTTGTTGGTTTGTTGGTTTGTTGGTTTGCTGGTTTGTTGGTTTGTTGGTTTGTTGGTTTGTTGGCTTGTTAGTTTTTTGTTGTGTAGGTTTGTTGGCTTGTAGGTTTGTTGGTTTGTTGGCTTGTCGGTTTGTTGGTTTGTTGGTTTGTTGGTTTGTTGGTTTGTTGGCTTGTTAGTTCGTTGGTTCGTTGGTTTGTTGGTTTGTTGGTTTGTTGGTTTGTTGGTTTGTTGGTTTGTTGGTTTGTTGGTTTGTTGGCTTGTTGGCTTGTTGGTTTGTTGGTTTGTTTTTTTGTTCGTTTGTTGGCTTGTTGGTTTGTTGGTTTGTTGGTTTGTTGGTTTGTTGGTTTGTTTGTTTGTTGGTTTGTTTATTTGTTGGTTTGTTGGTTTGTTGGTTTGTTGGCTTGTTGGTTTGTTGGTTTGTTGGTTTGTTGGTTTTTTGGTTTGTTGGTTTGTTCGTTTGTTGGTTTGTTTGTTTGTTGGTTTGTTCGTTTGTTGGTTCGTTGGTTACTTGGTGTGTTGGTTTGTTGGTTTGTTGGCTTGTTGGTTTGTTGGTTTGTTTGTTTGTTGGTTTGTTGGTTTGTTGGTTTGTTGGTTTGTTGGTTTGTTGGTTTGTTGGTTTGTTGGTTTGTTGGCTTGTTTGCTTGTTGGTTTGTTGGTTTGTTGGTTTGTTGGTTTGTTGGTTTGTTGGTTTGTTGGTTTGTTGGTTTGTTGGCTTGGTGGTTTATTGGTTTGTTGGTTTGTTGGTGTGTTGCTTTGTTGGTTTGTTGGTTTCTTGGTTTCTTGGTTTGTTGGTTTGTTGGTTTGTTGGTTTGTTGGTTTGTTGGTTTGTTGGTTTGTTGGTTTGTTGGTTTGTTGGTTTGTTGGTTTGTTGGTTTGTTGGTTTGTTGGTTTGTTGGTTTGTTGGTTTGTTGGCTTGTTGGCTTGTTGGCTTGTTGGTTTGTTGGTTTGTTGGTTTGTTGGTTTGTTGGTTTGTTGGTTTGTTGGTTTGTTGGTTTGTTGGCTTGTTGGTTTATTGGTTTGTTGGTTTGTTGGCTTGTTGGCTTGTTGCTTTGTTAATTTGTTGGTTTGTTGGCTTGCTGGCTTGTTGGTTTGTAAGTTTGTTGGCTTTTTGGTTAATTGGTTTGTTGGTTTGTTGGCTTGTTGGTTTGTTGGCTTGTTGGTTTGTTGGTTTCTTGGTTTGATGGCTTGTTGGCTTGTTGGTTTGTTGGTTTGTTGGTTTGTTGGTTTGTTGGTTTGTTGGTTTGTTGCTTTTTTGGTTTGTTGGTTTGTTGGTTTGTTGGTTTGTCGGCTTGTTGGTTTGTTGGTTTGTTGGCTTGTTGGCTTGTTGGTTTGTTGGTTTGTTGGCTTGTTGGTTACTTAGTTTGTTGGTTTGTTGGTTTGTTGGTTTGTTGGTTTGTTGGCTTGTTGGCATGTTGGTTAGTTGGTTAGTTCGTTTGTTGGTTTGTTAATTTGTTGGTTTGTTAGTTTGTTGGTTTGTCGGCTTGTTGGTTTGTTGGTTTGTTGGTTTGTTGGTTGGTTGGTTTGTTGGCTTGTTGGTTTGTTGGTTTGTTGGCTTGTTGGCTTGTTGGTTTGTTGGTTTGTTGGTTTGTTGGCTTGTTGGTTACTTAGTTTGATGGTTTATTGGCATGTTGGTTTGTTGGTTTGTTGGTTTATTCGTTTGTTGGTTTGTTGGTTTTTTGGCTTGTTGGTTTGTTGGCTTGTTGGTTTGTTGGTTTGTTGGTTTGTTGGTTTGTTGGTTTGTTTGTTTGTTGGTTTGTTGGCTTGTTGGCTTGTTGTTTTGTTGGTTTGTTGGTTTGTTGGTTTTTTGGTTTGTTGGCTTGTTGGCTTGTTGGTTTGTTGGTTTGTTGGTTTTTGGTTTGTTGGTTTGTTGGCTTGTTGGCTTGTTGGTTTGTTGGTTTGTTGGTTTGTTGGTTTGTTGGCTTGTTGGTTTGTTGGTTTGTTAGTTTGTTTGTTTGTTTGTTTGTTGGTTTTTTCGTTTGTTGGTTTGTTGGTTTGCTGGTTTGTTGGTTTGTTGGCTTGTTGGCTTGTTGGTTTGTGGGCTTGTTGGCTTGTTGGTTTGTTGGCTTGTTCGTTTGTTGGTTTGTTGGGTTGTTGGTTTGTTGGTTTGTTGGCTTGTTGGTTTGTTGGTTTGTTGGTTTGTTTGTTTGTTTGTTTGTTGGCTTGTTGGTTTGTTGGTTTGTTGGTTTGTTGGTTTGTTGGTTTGTTGGTTTGTTGGTTTGTTGGTTTGTTGGTTTGTTGGTTTGTTGGTTTGTTGGTTTGTTGGTTTGTTGGTTTGTTGGCTTGTTGGCTTGTTGGTATATTGGTTTGTTCGTTTGTTGGTTTGTTGGTTTGTTGGTTTGTTGGTTTGTTGGCTTATTGGCTTGTTGGTTTGTTGGTTTGTTGGTTTGTTCGTTTGTTGGTTTGTTGGTTTGTTCGTTTGTTGGCTAGTTGGTTTGTTGGCTTGTTGGCTTGTTGGTTTGTTGATTTGTTGGTTTGTTGGTTTGTTCGTTTTTTGGTTTGTTTGTTTGTTGGTTTGTTCGTTTGTTGGTTCGTTGGTTACTTGGTTTGTTGGTTTGTTGGTTTGTTGGCTTGTTGGTTTGTTGGTTTGTTTGTTTGTTGGTTTGTTGGTTTGTTGGTTTGTTGGTTTGTTGGTTTGTTGGTTTGTTGGTTTGCTGGCTTGTTGGCTTGTTGGTTTGTTGGTTTGTTGGTTTGTTGGTTTGTTGGTTTGTTGGTTTGTTGGTTTGTTGGTTTGTTGGTTTGTTGGCTTGGTGGTTTATTGGTTTGTTGGTTTGTTGGTGTGTTGCTTTGTTGGTTGGTTGGTTTCTTGGTTTGTTGGTTTCTTGGTTTGTTGGTTTGTTGGTTTGTTGGTTTGTTGGTTTGTTGGTTTGTTGGTTTGTTGGTTTGTTGGTTTGTTGGTTTGTTGGTTTGTTGGTTTGTTGGTTTGTTGGTTTGTTGGTTTGTTGGTTTGTTGGTTTGTTGGTTTGTTGGTTTGTTGGCTTGTTGGCTTGTTGGCTTGTTGGTTTGTTGGTTTGTTGGTTTGTTGGTTTGTTGGTTTGTTGGTTTGTTGGTTTGTTGGTTTGTTGGCTTGTTGGTTTATTGGTTTGTTGGTTTGTTGGCTTGTTGGCTTGTTGCTTTGTTAATTTGTTGGTTTGTTGGCTTGCTGGCTTGTTGGTTTGTAAGTTTGTTGGCTTTTTGGTTAATTGGTTTGTTGGTTTGTTGGCTTGTTGGTTTGTTGGCTTGTTGGTTTGTTGGTTTCTTGGTTTGATGGCTTGTTGGCTTGTTGGTTTGTTGGTTTGTTGGTTTGTTGGTTTGTTGGTTTGTTGGTTTGTTGCTTTTTTGGTTTGTTGGTTTGTTGGTTTGTCGGCTTGTTGGTTTGTTGGTTTGTTGGCTTGTTGGCTTGTTGGTTTGTTGGTTTGTTGGCTTGTTGGTTACTTAGTTTGTTGGTTTGTTGGTTTGTTGGTTTGTTGGTTTGTTGGCTTGTTGGCATGTTGGTTAGTTGGTTAGTTCGTTTGTTGGTTTGTTAATTTGTTGGTTTGTTAGTTTGTTGGTTTGTCGGCTTGTTGGTTTGTTGGTTTGTTGGGTTGTTGGTTGGTTGGTTTGTTGGCTTGTTGGTTTGTTGGTTTGTTGGCTTGTTGGCTTGTTGGTTTGTTGGTTTGTTGGTTTGTTGGCTTGTTGGTTACTTAGTTTGATGGTTTATTGGCATGTTGGTTTGTTGGTTTGTTGGTTTATTCGTTTGTTGGTTTGTTGGTTTTTTGGCTTGTTGGTTTGTTGGCTTGTTGGTTTGTTGGTTTGTTGGTTTGTTGGTTTGTTTGTTTGTTGGTTTGTTGGCTTGTTGGCTTGTTGTTTTGTTGGTTTGTTGGTTTGTTGGTTTTTTGGTTTGTTGGCTTGTTGGCTTGTTGGTTTGTTGGTTTGTTGGTTTTTGGTTTGTTGGTTTGTTGGCTTGTTGGCTTGTTGGTTTGTTGGTTTGTTGGTTTGTTGGTTTATTGGCTTGTTGGTTTGTTGGTTTGTTAGTTTGTTTGTTTGTTTGTTTGTTGGTTTTTTCGTTTGTTGGTTTGTTGGTTTGCTGGTTTGTTGGTTTGTTGGCTTGTTGGCTTGTTGGTTTGTTGGCTTGTTGGCTTGTTGGTTTGTTGGCTTGTTGGCTTGTTCGTTTGTTGGTTTGTTGGGTTGTTGGTTTGTTGGTTTGTTGGCTTGTTGGTTTGTTGGTTTGTTTGTTTGTTTGTTTGTTGGTTTGTTGGTTTGTTGGTTTGTTGGTTTGTTGGTTTGTTGGTTTGTTGGTTTGTTGGTTTGTTGGTTTGTTGGTTTGTTGGTTTGTTGGTTTGTTGGTTTGTTGGTTTGTTGGTTTGTTGGTTTGTTGGTTTGTTGGCTTGTTGGCTTGTTGGTATATTGGTTTGTTCGTTTGTTGGTTTGTTGATTTGTTGGTTTGTTGGTTTGTTGGCTTATTGGCTTGTTGGTTTGTTGGTTTGTTGGTTTGTTCGTTTGTTGGTTTGTTGGTTTGTTCGTTTGTTGGCTAGTTGGTTTGTTGGCTTGTTGGCTTGTTGGTTTGTTGATTTGTTGGTTTGTTGGTTTGTTCGTTTTTTGGTTTGTTTGTTTGTTGGTTTGTTCATTTGTTGGTTCGTTGGTTACTTGGTTTGTTGGTTTGTTGGTTTGTTGGTTTGTTGGCTTGTTGGTTTGTTGGCTTGTTGGTTTGTTGGTTTGTTGGTTTGTTGGTTTGTTGGTTTGTTGGTTTGTTGGTTTGTTGGTTTGGTGGTTTGTTGGTTTGTTGGTTTGTTGGTTTATTTGTTTGTTGGTTTGTTGGTTTGTTGGTTTGTTGGTTTGTTGGTTTGTTGGCTTGTTGGTTTGTTGGTTTGTTGGTTTGTTGGTTTGTTGGTTTGTTGGTTTGTTGGTTTGTTCATTTGTTGGTTTGTTGGTTTGTTGGCTTGTTGGCTTGTTGGTTTGTTGGCTTGTTGGTTCGTTGGCTTGTTGGCTTGTTGGTTTGTTGGTTGTTGGTTTGTTCGTTTGTTGGTTTGTTGGTTTGTTGGTTTGTTGGCTTGTTGGCTTGTTGGTTTGTTGGTTTGTTTGTTTGTTTGTTTGTTGGTTTGTTGGTTTGTTGGTTTGAATGGTTTGTTGGTTTGTTGGTTTGTTGGTTTGTTGGTTTGTTGGTTTGTTGGCTTGTTGGTTTGTTGGTTTGTTGGTTTGTTGGCTTGTTGGTTTGTTGGTTTGTTGGTTTGTTGGTTTGTTTGTTTGTTGGTTCGTTGGTTTGTTCGTTTGTTGGCTTGTTGGTTTGTTGGCTTGTTGGCTTGTTGGTTTGTTGGTTTCTTGGTTTGTTGGTTTGTTCGTTTGTTGGTTTGTTTGTTTGTTGGTTTGTTCGTTTGTTGGTTCGTTGGTTACTTGGTTTGTTGGTTTGTTGGTTTGTTGGCTTGTTGGTTTGTTGGTTGTTGGTTTGTTGGTTTTTTGGTTTGTTGGTTTGTTGGTTTTTTGGTTTGTTGGTTTGTTGGTTTGTTGGTTTGTTGGTTTGTTTGTTTAGTGGTTTATTTGTTTGTTGGTTTGTTGGTTTGTTGGTTTGTTGGTTTGTTGGTTTGTTGGTTTGTTGGCTTGTTGGTTTGTTGGTTTGTTGGTTTGTTGGTTTGTTGGTTTGTTGGTTTGGTGGTTTGGTGGTTTGTTAGTTTGTTGGTTTGTCGGTTTATCTGTTTGTTGGTTTGTTGGTTTGTTGGTTTGTTGGCTTGTTGGTTTGTTAATTTGTTGGTTTGTTGGTTTGTTGCTTTGTTAGTTCGGTGGTTTGTTGGTTTGTTGGTTCGGTGGTTTGTTGGTTTGTTGGTTTATTGGTTTGTTGGTTTGTTGGTTTGTTGGTTTTTTGGTTTGTTGGTTTTTTGGTTTGCTGGTTTGTTGGTTTGTTGGTTTGTTGGTTTGTTGGCTTGTTGGTTTGTTGGTTTGTTGGTTTCTTGGTTTGTAGGTTTGTTGGTTTGTTCGTTTGTTGGTTTGTTGGTTTGTTGGTTTGTTGGCTTGTTGGTTTTTTGGTTTGTTGGTTTTTTGGTTTGTTGGTTTGTTGGTTGGTTGGTTTATTTGTTTGTTGGTTTGTTGGTTTGTAGGTTTGTTGGTTTGTTGGTTTGTTGGTTTGTTTGTTTGTTGGTTTGTACGTTTGTTGGTTTGTTGGTTAATTGGTTTCTTGGTGTGTTGGTTTGTTGGTTTGTTCGTTTTTTGGTTTGTTTGTTTGTTGGTTTGTTCGTTTGTTGGTTCGTTGGTTACTTGGTTTGTTGGTTTGTTGGTTTGTTGGCTTGTTGGTTTGTTGGTTTGTTTGTTTGTTGGTTTGTTGGTTTGTTGGTTTGTTGGTTTGTTGGTTTGTTGGTTTGTTGGTTTGTTGGTTTGTTGGCTTGTTGGCTTGTTGGTTTGTTGGTTTGTTGGTTTGTTGGTTTGTTGGTTTGTTGGTTTGTCGGTTTGTTGGTTTGTTGGCTTGGTGGTTTATTGGTTTGTTGGTTTGTTGGTGTGTTGCTTTGTTGGTTGGTTGGTTTCTTGGTTTGTTGGTTTGTTGGTTTGTTGGTTTGTTGGTTTGTTGGTTTGTTGGTTTGTTGGTTTGTTGGTTTGTTGGTTTGTTGGTTTGTTGGTTTGTTGGTTTGTTGGTTCGTTGGTTTGTTGGTTTGTTGGTTTGTTGGTTTGTTGGTTTGTTGGCTTGTTGGCTTGTTGGCTTGTTGGTTTGTTGGTTTGTTGGTTTGTTGGTTTGTTGGTTTGTTGGTTTGTTGGTTTGTTGGTTTGTTGGTTTGTTGGTTTGTTGGCTTGTTGGTTTATTGGTTTGTTGGTTTGTTGGCTTGTTGGCTTGTTGCTTTGTTAATTTGTTGGTTTGTTGGCTTGCTGGCTTGTTGGTTTGTAAGTTTGTTGGCTTTTTGGTTAATTGGTTTGTTGGTTTGTTGGCTTGTTGGTTTGTTGGCTTGTTGGTTTGTTGGTTTCTTGGTTTGATGGCTTGTTGGCTTGTTGGTTTGTTGGTTTGTTGGTTTGTTGGTTTGTTGGTTTGTTGGTTTGTTGCTTTTTTGGTTTGTTGGTTTGTTGGTTTGTCGGCTTGTTGGTTTGTTGGTTTGTTGGCTTGTTGGCTTGTTGGTTTGTTGGTTTGTTGGCTTGTTGGTTACTTAGTTTGTTGGTTTGTTGGTTTGTTGGTTTGTTGGCTTGTTGGCATGTTGGTTAGTTGGTTAGTTCGTTTGTTGGTTTGTTAATTTGTTGGTTTGTTAGTTTGTTGGTTTGTCGGCTTGTTGGTTTGTTGGTTTGTTGGGTTGTTGGTTGGTTGGTTTGTTGGCTTGTTGGTTTGTTGGTTTGTTGGGTTGTTGGCTTGTTGGTTTGTTGGTTTGTTGGTTTGTTGGCTTGTTGGTTACTTAGTTTGATGGTTTATTGGCATGTTGGTTTGTTGGTTTGTTGGTTTATTCGTTTGTTGGTTTGTTGGTTTTTTGGCTTGTTGGTTTGTTGGCTTGTTGGTTTGTTGGTTTGTTGGTTTGTTGGTTTGTTTGTTTGTTGGTTTGTTGGCTTGTTGGCTTGTTGTTTTGTTGGTTTGTTGGTTTGTTGGTTTTTTGGTTTGTTGGCTTGTTGGCTTGTTGGTTTGTTGGTTTGTTGGTTTTTGGTTTGTTGGTTTGTTGGCTTGTTGGCTTGTTGGTTTGTTGGTTTGTTGGTTTGTTGGTTTGTTGGCTTGTTGGTTTGTTGGTTTGTTAGTTTGTTTGTTTGTTTGTTTGTTGGTTTTTTCGTTTGTTGGTTTGTTGGTTTGCTGGTTTGTTGGTTTGTTGGCTTGTTGGCTTGTTGGTTTGTTGGCTTGTTGGCTTGTTGGTTTGTTGGCTTGTTGGCTTGTTCGTTTGTTGGTTTGTTGGGTTGTTGGTTTGTTGGTTTGTTGGCTTGTTGGTTTGTTGGTTTGTTTGTTTGTTTGTTTGTTGGTTTGTTGGTTTGTTGGTTTGTTGGTTTGTTGGTTTGTTGGTTTGTTGGTTTGTTGGTTTGTTGGTTTGTTGGTTTGTTGGTTTGTTGGTTTGTTGGTTTGTTGGTTTGTTGGTTTGTTGGTTTGTTGGTTTGTTGGCTTGTTGGCTTGTTGGTATATTGGTTTGTTCGTTTGTTGGTTTGTTGGTTTGTTGGTTTGTTGGTTTGTTGGCTTATTGGCTTGTTGGTTTGTTGGTTTGTTGGTTTGTTCGTTTGTTGGTTTGTTGGTTTGTTCGTTTGTTGGCTAGTTGGTTTGTTGGCTTGTTGGCTTCTTGGTTTGTTGATTTGTTGGTTTGTTGGTTTGTTCGTTTTTTGGTTTGTTTGTTTGTTGGTTTGTTCATTTGTTGGTTCGTTGGTTACTTGGTTTGTTGGTTTGTTGGTTTGTTGGTTTGTTGGCTTGTTGGTTTGTTGGCTTGTTGGTTTGTTGGTTTGTTGGTTTGTTGGTTTGTTGGTTTGTTGGTTTGTTGGTTTGGTGGTTTGTTGGTTTGTTGGTTTGTTGGTTTATTTGTTTGTTGGTTTGTTGGTTTGTTGGTTTGTTGGTTTGTTGGCTTGTTGGTTTGTTGGTTTGTTGGTTTGTTGGTTTGTTGGTTTGTTGGTTTGTTGGTTTGTTCATTTGTTGGTTTGTTGGTTTGTTGGCTTGTTGGTTTGTTGGTTTGTTGGTTTGTTGGTTTGTTGGTTTGTTCATTTGTTGGTTTGTTGGTTTGTTGGCTTGTTGGCTTGTTGGTTTGTTGGCTTGTTGGTTCGTTGGCTTGTTGGCTTGTTGGTTGGTTGGTTGTTGGTTTGTTCGTTTGTTGGTTTGTTGGTTTGTTGGTTTGTTGGCTTGTTGGCTTGTTGGTTTGTTGGTTTGTTTGTTTGTTTGTTTGTTGGTTTGTTGGTTTGTTGGTTTGAATGGTTTGTTGGTTTGTTGGTTTGTTGGTTTGTTGGTTTGTTGGTTTGTTGGCTTGTTGGTTTGTTGGTTTGTTGGTTTGTTGGCTTGTTGGTTTGTTGGCTTGTTGGTTTGTTGGTTTGTTGGTTTGTTGGTTTGTTGGTTTGTTGGTTTGTTGGTTTGGTGGTTTGTTGGTTTGTTGGTTTGTTGGTTTATTTGTTTGTTGGTTTGTTGGTTTATTGGTTTGTTGGTTTGTTGGCTTGTTGGTTTGTTGGTTTGTTGGTTTGTTGGTTTGTTGGTTTGTTGGTTTGTTCATTTGTTGGTTTGTTGGTTTGTTGGCTTGTTGGTTTGTTGGTTTGTTGGTTTGTTGGTTTGTTGGTTTGTTCATTTGTTGGTTTGTTGGTTTGTTGGCTTGTTGGCTTGTTGGTTTGTTGGCTTGTTGGTTCGTTGGCTTGTTGGCTTGTTGGTTGGTTGGTTGTTGGTTTGTTCGTTTGTTGGTTTGTTGGCTTGTTGGTTTGTTGGTTTGTTGGTTTGTTGGTTTGTTGGCTTGTTGGTTTGTTGGTTTGTTAGTTTGTTTGTTTGTTTGTTTGTTGGTTTTTTCGTTTGTTGGTTTGTTGGTTTGCTGGTTTGTTGGTTTGTTGGCTTGTTGGCTTGTTGGTTTGTTGGCTTGTTGGCTTGTTGGTTTGTTGGCTTGTTGGCTTGTTCGTTTGTTGGTTTGTTGGGTTGTTGGTTTGTTGGTTTGTTGGCTTGTTGGTTTGTTGGTTTGTTTGTTTGTTTGTTTGTTGGTTTGTTGGTTTGTTGGTTTGTTGGTTTGTTGGTTTGTTGGTTTGTTGGTTTGTTGGTTTGTTGGTTTGTTGGTTTGTTGGTTTGTTGGTTTGTTGGTTTGTTGGTTTGTTGGTTTGTTGGTTTGTTGGTTTGTTGGCTTGTTGGCTTGTTGGTATATTGGTTTGTTCGTTTGTTGGTTTGTTGGTTTGTTGGTTTGTTGGTTTGTTGGCTTATTGGCTTGTTGGTTTGTTGGTTTGTTGGTTTGTTCGTTTGTTGGTTTGTTGGTTTGTTCGTTTGTTGGCTAGTTGGTTTGTTGGCTTGTTGGCTTCTTGGTTTGTTGATTTGTTGGTTTGTTGGTTTGTTCGTTTTTTGGTTTGTTTGTTTGTTGGTTTGTTCATTTGTTGGTTCGTTGGTTACTTGGTTTGTTGGTTTGTTGGTTTGTTGGTTTGTTGGCTTGTTGGTTTGTTGGCTTGTTGGTTTGTTGGTTTGTTGGTTTGTTGGTTTGTTGGTTTGTTGGTTTGTTGGTTTGGTGGTTTGTTGGTTTGTTGGTTTGTTGGTTTATTTGTTTGTTGGTTTGTTGGTTTGTTGGTTTGTTGGTTTGTTGGCTTGTTGGTTTGTTGGTTTGTTGGTTTGTTGGTTTGTTGGTTTGTTGGTTTGTTGGTTTGTTCATTTGTTGGTTTGTTGGTTTGTTGGCTTGTTGGTTTGTTGGTTTGTTGGTTTGTTGGTTTTTTGGTTTGTTCATTTGTTGGTTTGTTGGTTTGTTGGCTTGTTGGCTTGTTGGTTTGTTGGCTTGTTGGTTCGTTGGCTTGTTGGCTTGTTGGTTGGTTGGTTGTTGGTTTGTTCGTTTGTTGGTTTGTTGGTTTGTTGGTTTGTTGGCTTGTTGGCTTGTTGGTTTGTTGGTTTGTTTGTTTGTTTGTTTGTTGGTTTGTTGGTTTGTTGGTTTGAATGGTTTGTTGGTTTGTTGGTTTGTTGGTTTGTTGGTTTGTTGGTTTGTTGGCTTGTTGGTTTGTTGGTTTGTTGGTTTGTTGGCTTGTTGGTTTGTTGGTTTGTTGGTTTGTTGGTTTGTTTGTTTGTTGGTTCGTTGGTTTGTTCGTTTGTTGGCTTGTTGGTTTGTTGGCTTGTTGGCTTGTTGGTTTGTTGGTTTCTTGGTTTGTTGGTTTGTTCGTTTGTTGGTTTGTTTGTTTGTTGGTTTGTTCGTTTGTTGGTTCGTTGGTTACTTGGTTTGTTGGTTTGTTGGTTTGTTGGCTTGTTGGTTTGTTGGTTTGTTGGTTTGTTGGTTTTTTGGTTTGTTGGTTTGTTGGTTTTTTGGTTTGTTGGTTTGTTGGTTTGTTGGTTTGTTGGTTTGTTTGTTTAGTGGTTTATTTGTTTGTTGGTTTGTTGGTTTGTTGGTTTGTTGGTTTGTTGGTTTGTTGGTTTGTTGGCTTGTTGGTTTGTTGGTTTGTTGGTTTGTTGGTTTGTTGGTTTGTTGGTTTGGTGGTTTGGTGGTTTGTTAGTTTGTTGGTTTGTCGGTTTATCTGTTTGTTGGTTTGTTGGTTTGTTGGTTTGTTAATTTGTTGGTTTGTTGGTTTGTTGCTTTGTTAGTTCGGTGGTTTGTTGGTTTGTTGGTTCGGTGGTTTGTTGGTTTGTTGGTTTGTTGGTTTATTGGTTTGTTGGTTTGTTGGTTTGTTGGTTTTTTGGTTTGTTGGTTTTTTGGTTTGCTGGTTTGTTGGTTTGTTGGTTTGTTGGTTTGTTGGCTTGTTGGTTTGTTGGTTTGTTGGTTTCTTGGTTTGTAGGTTTGTTGGTTTGTTCGTTTGTTGGTTTGTTGGTTTGTTGGTTTGTTGGCTTGTTGGTTTTTTGGTTTGTTGGTTTTTTGGTTTGTTGGTTTGTTGGTTGGTTGGTTTATTTGTTTGTTGGTTTGTTGGTTTGTAGGTTTGTTGGTTTGTTGGTTTGTTGGTTTGTTTGTTTGTTGGTTTGTACGTTTGTTGGTTTGTTGGTTAATTGGTTTCTTGGTGTGTTGGTTTGTTGGCTTGTTGGTTTTTTGGTTTGTTGGTTTTTTGGTTTGTTGGTTTGTTGGTTTGTTGGTTTGTTGGTTTGTTCGTTTGTTGGTTTGTTGTTTTATTTGTTTGTTGGTTTGTTTGGCTTGTTGGTTTGTTGGTTTGTTTGTTATTTGGTTTTTTGGTTTGTTGGTTTGTTGGTTTGTTGATTTATTCGTTTGTTGGTTTGTTGGTTTGTTGGCTTGTTGGCTTGTTGGTTTGTTGGTTTTTTGGATTGTTAGTTTTTTGGTTTGTTGGTTTGTTGGCTTGTTGGTTTGTTGGTTTGTTGGCTTGTTGGTTTGTTGGTTTGTTGGTTTGTTGGTTTGTTGGTTTGTTGGCTTGTTGGCTTGTTGGTTTGTTGGTTTGTTGGTTTGTTGGTTTGTTGGTTTGTTGGCTTGTTGGCTTGTTGGCTTGTTGGTTAATTGGTTTGTTGGTTTGTTGGTTTGTTGGCTTGTTGGTTTGTTAGTTTGTTGGTTTGTTCGTTTGTTGGTTTGTTGGTTTGTTGGTTTGTTGGTTTGTAGGTTTGTTGGTTTGTTGTTTTATTTATTTGCTGGTTTGTTTGGCTTGTTGGTTTGTTGGTTTGTTGGTTTTTTGGTTTGTTGGTTTGTTGGTTTGTTGGTTTGTTGGTTTGTTGGTTTGTTGGTTTGTTGGTTTGTTGGCTTGTTGGTTTGTTGGTTTGTTTGCTTGCTGGGTTGTTGGTTTGTTGGTTTGTGTGATTGTTAGTTTTTTGGTTTGTTGGTTTGTTGGCTTGTTGGTTTGTTGGTTTGTTGGCTTGTTGGTTTGTTGGTTTGTTGGTTTATTCGTTTGTTGGCTTGTTGGTTTGTTGGCTTGTTTGCTTGTTGGTTTGTTGGTTTGTTGGCTTGTTGGTTTGTTGGTTTGTTGGTTTGCTGGTTTGTTGGTTTGTTGGTTTGTTGGTTTGTTGGCTTGTTAGTTTTTTGTTGTGTAGGTTTGTTGGCTTGTAGGTTTGTTGGTTTGTTGGCTTGTCGGTTTGTTGGTTTGTTGGTTTGTTGGTTTGTTGGTTTGTTGGCTTGTTAGTTCGTTGGTTTGTTGGTTTGTTGGTTTGTTGGTTTGTTGGTTTGTTGGTTTGTTGGTTTGTTGGCTTGTTGGCTTGTTGGTTTGTTGGTTTGTTTTTTTGTTCGTTTGTTGGCTTGTTGGTTTGTTGGTTTGTTGGTTTGTTGGTTTGTTGGTTTGTTGGTTTGTTTGTTTGTTGGTTTGTTTATTTGTTGGTTTGTTGGTTAGTTAGTTTGTTGGCTTGTTGGTTTGTTGGTTTGTTGGTTTGTTGGTTTTTTGGTTTGTTGGTTTGTTCGTTTGTTGGTTTGTTTGTTTGTTGGTTTGTTCGTTTGTTGGTTCGTTGGTTACTTGGTTTGTTGGTTTGTTGGTTTGTTGGCTTGTTGGTTTGTTGGTTTGTTGGTTTGTTGGTTTTTTGGTTTGTTGGTTTGTTGGTTTTTTGGTTTGTTGGTTTGTTGGTTTGTTGGTTTGTTGGTTTGTTGGTTTAGTGGTTTATTTGTTTGTTGGTTTGTTGGTTTGTTGGTTTGTTGGTTTGTTGGCTTGTTGGCTTGTTGGTTTGTTGGTTTGTTGGTTTGTTGGTTTGTTGGTTTGTTGGTTTGTTGGTTTGTTGGTTTGGTGGTTTGTTGGTTTGTTGGTTTGTTGGTTTATTTGTTTGTTGGTTTGTTGGTTTGTTGGTTTGTTGGCTTGTTGGTTTGTTAGTTTGTTGGTTTGTTGGTTTGTTGCTTTCTTGGTTCGGTGGTTTGTTGGTTTGTTGGTTCGGTGGTTTGTTGGTTTGTTGGTTTGTTGGTTTATTGGTTTGTTGGTTTGTTATTTTGTTGGTTTGTTGGTTTGTTGGTTTGTTGGTTTGTTGGTTTGTTCTTTTGTTGGCTTGTTGGTTTGTTGGCTTGTTGGCTTGTTGGTTTGTTGGTTTCTTGGTTTGTTGGTTTGTTCGTTTGTTGGTTTGTTTGTTTGTTGGTTTGTTCGTTTGTTGGTTCGTTGGTTACTTGGTTTGTTGGTTTGTTGGTTTGTTGGCTTGTTGGTTTGTTGGTTTGTTGGTTTGTTGGTTTTTTGGTTTGTTGGTTTGTTGGTTTTTTGGTTTGTTGGTTTGTTGGTTTATTGGTTTGTTGGTTTGTTTGTTTAGTGGTTTATTTGTTTGTTGGTTTGTTGGTTTGTTGGTTTGTTGGTTTGTTGGTTTGTTGGCTTGTTGGTTTGTTGGTTTGTTGGTTTGTTGGTTTGTTGGTTTGTTGGTTTGGTGGTTTGGTGGTTTGTTAGTTTGTTGGTTTGTCGGTTTATCTGTTTGTTGGTTTGTTGGTTTGTTGGTTTGTGTGCTTGTTGGTTTGTTAATTTGTTGGTTTGTTGGTTTGTTGCTTTGTTAGTTCGGTGGTTTGTTGGTTTGTTGGTTCGGTGGTTTGTTGGTTTGTTGGTTTGTTGGTTTATTGGTTTGTTGGTTTGTTGGTTTGTTGGTAGTTTGGTTTGTTGGTTTGTTGGTTTTTTGGTTTGCTGGTTTGTTGGTTTGTTGCTTTGTTGGTTTGTTGGCTTGTTGGTTTGTTGGTTTGTTGGTTTCTTGGTTTGTAGGTTTGTTGGTTTGTTCGTTTGTTGGTTTGTTGGTTTGTTGGTTTGTTGGCTTGTTGGTTTTTTGGTTTGTTGGTTTTTTGGTTTGTTGGTTTGTTGGTTTGTTGGTTTATTTGTTTGTTGGTTTGTTGGTTTGTAGGTTTGTTGGTTTGTTGGTTTGTTGGTTTGTTTGTTTGTTGGTTTGTACGTTTGTTGGTTTGTTGGTTAATTGGTTTCTTGGTGTTTTGGTTTGTTGGCTTGTTGGTTTTTTGGTTTGTTGGTTTTTTGGTTTGTTGGTTTGTTGGTTTGTTGGTTTGTTGGTTTGTTGGTTTGTTGGTTTGTTGGTTTGTTGTTTTATTTGTTTGTTGGTTTGTTTGGCTTGTTGGTTTGTTGGTTTGTTGGTTTTTTGGTTTTTTGGTTTGTTGGTTTGTTGGTTTGTTGGTTTGTTGGTTTATTCGTTTGTTGGTTTGTTGGTTTGTTGGCTTGTTGGCTTGTTGGTTTGTTGGTTTTTTGGATTGTTAGTTTTTTGGTTTGTTGGTTTGTTGGCTTGTTGGTTTGTTGGTTTGTTGGCTTGTTGGTTTGTTGGTTTGTTGGTTTGTTGGTTTGTTGGTTTGTTGGCTTGTTGGCTTGTTGGTTTGTTGGTTTGTTGGTTTGTTGGTTTGTTGGCTTGTTGGCTTGTTGGCTTGTTGGTTAATTGGTTTGTTGGTTTGTTGGTTTGTTGGCTTGTTGGTTTGTTAGTTTGTTGGTTTGTTCGTTTGTTGGTTTGTTGGTTTGTTGGTTTGTTGGTTTGTTGGTTTGTAGGTTTGTTGGTTTGTTGTTTTATTTATTTGCTGGTTTGTTTGGCTTGTTGGTTTGTTGGTTTGTTGGTTTTTTGGTTTGTTGGTTTGTTGGTTTGTTGGTTTGTTGGTTTGTTGGTTTGTTGGTTTGTTGGTTTGTTGGCTTGTTGGTTTGTTGGTTTGTTTGCTTGCTGGGTTGTTGGTTTGTTGGTTTGTGTGATTGTTAGTTTTTTGGTTTGTTGGTTTGTTGGCTTGTTGGTTTGTTGGTTTGTTGGCTTGTTGGTTTGTTGGTTTGTTGGTTTATTCGTTTGTTGGCTTGTTGGTTTGTTGGCTTGTTTGCTTGTTGGTTTGTTGGTTTGTTGGCTTGTTGGTTTGTTGGTTTGTTGGTTTGCTGGTTTGTTGGTTTGTTGGTTTGTTGGTTTGTTGGCTTGTTAGTTTTTTGTTGTGTAGGTTTGTTGGCTTGTACGTTTGTTGGTTTGTTGGCTTGTCGGTTTGTTGGTTTGTTGGTTTGTTGGTTTGTTGGTTTGTTGGCTTGTTAGTTCGTTGGTTTGTTGGTTTGTTGGTTTGTTGGTTTATTGGTTTGTTGGTTTGTTGGTTTGTTGGCTTGTTGGCTTGTTGGTTTGTTGGTTTGTTTTTTTGTTCGTTTGTTGGCTTGTTGGTTTGTTGGTTTGTTGGTTTGTTGGTTTGTTGGCTTGTTTGTTTGTTGGTTTGTTTATTTGTTGGTTTGTTGGTTTGTTGGTTTGTTGGCTTGTTGGTTTGTTGGTTTGTTGGTTTGTTGGTTTTTTGGTTTGTTGGTTTGTTCGTTTGTTGGTTTGTTTGTTTGTTGGTTTGTTCGTTTGTTGGTTCGTTGGTTACTTGGTTTGTTGGTTTGTTGGTTTGTTGGCTTGTTGGTTTGTTGGTTTGTTGGTTTGTTGGTTTTTTGGTTTGTTGGTTTGTTGGTTTTTTGGTTTGTTGGTTTGTTGGTTTGTTGGTTTGTTGGTTTGTTGGTTTAGTGGTTTATTTGTTTGTTGGTTTGTTGGTTTGTTGGTTTGTTGGTTTGTTGGCTTGTTGGCTTGTTGGTTTGTTGGTTTGTTGGTTTGTTGGTTTGTTGGTTTGTTGGTTTGTTGGTTTGTTGGTTTGGTGGTTTGTTGGTTTGTTGGTTTGTTGGTTTATTTGTTTGTTGGTTTGTTGGTTTGTTGGTTTGTTGGCTTGTTGGTTTGTTAGTTTGTTGGTTTGTTGGTTTGTTGCTTTCTTGGTTCGGTGGTTTGTTGGTTTGTTGGTTCGGTGGTTTGTTGGTTTGTTGGTTTGTTGGTTTATTGCTTTGGTGGTTTGTTGGTTTGTTGGTTTGTTGGTTTGTTGGTTTGTTGGTTTGTTGGTTTGTTGGTTTTTTGGTTTGTTGGCCTGTTGGTTTGTTGGTTTGTTGGTTTGTTGGTTTGTAGGTTTGTTGGTTTGTTCGTTTATTGGTTTGTTGGTTTGTTGGTTTGTTGGTTTGTTGGTTTGTTGGTTTTTTGGTTTGTTGGTTTGTTGGTTTGTTGGTTTATTTGTTTGTTGGTTTGTAGGTTTGTTGGTTTGTTGGTTTGTTGGTTTGTTTGTTTGTTGGTTTGTACGTTTGTTGGTTTGTTGGTTAATTGGTTTGTTGGTTTGTTGGTTTGTTGGCTTGTTGGTTTTTTGGTTTGTTGGTTTTTTGGTTTGTTGGTTTGTTGGTTTGTTGGTTTATTTGTTTGTTGGTTTGTTGGTTTGTAGGTTTGTAGGTTTGTTGGTTTGTTGGTTTGTTGGTTTGTTTGTTTGTTGGTTTGTACGTTTGTTGGTTTGTTGGTTAATTGGTTTGTTGGTTTGTTGATTTGTTGGCTTGTTGGTTTTTTGGTTTGTTGGTTTTTTGGTTTGTTGGTTTGTTGGTTTGTTGGTTTGTTGGTTTGTTGGTTTGTTGTTTTATTTGTTTGTTGGTTTGTTTGGCTTGTTGGTTTGTTGGTTTGTTGGTTTTTTGGTTTTTTGGTATGTTGGTTTGTTGGTTTGTTGGGTTGTTGGTTTATTCGTTTGTTGGTTTGTTGGTTTGTTGGCTTGTTGGCTTGTTGGTTTATTGGTTTGTTGGATTGTTAGTTTTTTGGTTTGTTGGTTTGTTGGCTTGTTGGTTTGTTGGTTTGTTGGCTTGTTGGTTTGTTGGTTTGTTGGTTTGTTGGTTTGTTGGTTTGTTGGCTTGTTGGCTTGTTGGTTTGTTGGTTTGTTGGTTTGTTGGTTTGTTGGCTTGTTGGTTTGTTGGTTTGTAGGTTTGTTGGTTTGTTGTTTTATTTATTTGCTGGTTTGTTTGGCTTGTTGGTTTGTTGGTTTGTTGGTTTTTTGGTTTGTTGGTTTGTTGATTTGTTGGTTTGTTGGTTTGTTGGTTTGTTGGTTTGTTGGCTTGTTGGTTTGTTGGTTTGTTGGCTTGCTGGGTTGTTGGTTTGTTGGTTTGTGTGATTGTTAGTTTTTTGGTTTGTTGGTTTGTTGGCTTGTTGGTTTGTTGTTTTGTTGGCTTGTTGGTTTATTGGTTTGTTGGTTTATTCGTTTGTTGGCTTGTTGGTTTATTGGCTTGTTTGCTTGTTGGTTTGTTGGTTTGTTGGCTTGTTGGTTTGTTGGTTTGTTGATTTGCTGGTTTGTTGGTTTGTTGGTTTATTCGTTTGTTGGTTTGTTGGTGTGTTGGCTTGTTGGCTTGTTGGTTTGTTGGTTTGTTGGCTTGTTAGTTTTTTGTTGTGTAGGTTTGTTGGCTTGTAGGTTTGTTGGTTTGTTGGCTTGTTGGCTTGTTGGTTTGTTGGTTTGTTTTTTTTGTTCGTTTGTTGGCTTGTTGGCTTGTTGGTTTGTTGGTTTGTTGGTTTGTTGGTTTGTTCGTTTGTTGGTTTGTTGGTTTGTTGGTTTGTTGGTTTGTTGGTTTGTTGGTTTGTTGGCTTGTTGGTTTGTTGGTTTGTTGGTTTGTTGGTTTGTTGGTTTGTTGGTTTGTTGGTTTCTTGGTTTGCTGGTTTGTTGGTTTGTTGGCTTGTTGGTTTGTTGGTTTATTGGTTTGTTGGCTTGTTGGTTTATTGGTTTGTTGGCTTGTTGGCTTGTTGGTTTGTTGGTTTGTTGGTTTGTTGGTTTGTTGGTTTGTTGGCTTGTTGGTTTGTTGGCTTGTTGGTTTGTTGGTTTGTTGGCTTGTTGGTTTGTTGGTTTGTTGGTTTGTAGGTTTGTTGGCTTGTTGGCTTGTTGGTTTGTTTGTTGGTTTGTTTGGCTTGTTGGTTTGTTAGTTTGTTAGTTTGTTGGTTTTTTGGTTTGTTGGTTTGTTGGTTTGTTGGTTTGTTGGTTTATTCGTTTGTTGGTTTGTTGGTTTGTTGGTTTGTTGGCTTTTTGGTTTGTTGGTTTGTTGGTTTGTTGGATTGTTAGTTTTTTTGTTTGTTGGTTTGTTGGCTTGTTGGTTTCTTGGTTTGTTGGCTTGTTGGTTTGTTGGTTTGTTGGTTTGTTGGTTTGTTGGTTTGTTGGTTTGTTGGCTTGTTGGCTTGTTGGCTTGTTGGCTTGTTGGTTTGTTGGTTTGTTGGTTTGTTGGTTTGTTGGTTTGTTGGGTTGTTGGTTTGTTAGTTTGTTGGCTTGTTGGCTTGTTGCTTTGTTGGTTTGTTGGTTTTTGGTTTGTTGGTTTGTTGGTTTGTTGGTTTGTTGACTTGTTGGTTTGTTGGTTTGTTTGTTTGTTGGTTTGTTTGTTTGTTGGTTTGTTGGTTTGTTGGTTTGTTGGCTTGTTGGCGTGTTGGTTTGTTGGCTTGTTGGTTTGTTGCCTTGTTGGCTTGTTGGCGTGTTGGTTTGTTGGCTTGTTGGTTTGTTGGCTTGTTGGCTTGTTAATTTGTTGGTTTGTTGGTTTGTTCGTTTGTTTGTTTGTTGGTTTGTTGGTTTGTTGGCTTGTTGGCTTGTTGGTTTGTTGGTTTGTTTGTTTGTTGGTTTGTTGGTTTGCTGGTTTGTTGGTTTGTTGGTTTTTTGGCTTGTTGGTTTATTGGTTTATTCGTTTGTTGGTTTGTTGTTTTGTTGGTTTGTTGCTTTGTTGGCTTGTTGGCTTGTTGGCTTATTGATTTGTTGGTTTGTTTGTTTGTTGGTTTGTTGGTTTGTTGGTTTGTTCGTTTGTTCGTTTGTTTGTTTGTTGGTTTGTTGGTTTGTTGGTTTGTTGGTTTGTTTGTTTGTTGGCTTGTTGGTTTGTTGGTTTGTTCGTTTGTTGGCTTGTTGGTTTTTTGGCTTGTTTGGTTGTTGGTTTGTTGGTTTTTTGGCTTGTTGGTTTGTTGGTTTGTTGGTTTGTTGGTTTGTTGGTTTGTTGGTTTGTTGGCTTGTTGGCTTGTTGGTTTGTTGGTTTGTTTGTTTGTTCGTTTGTTGGTTTTTTTGTTTGTTGGCTTGTTGGTTTGTTGGTTTGTTGGTTTGTTGGTTTGTTGGTTTGTTGGTTTGTTGGTTTGTTGGTTTGTTGGTTTGTTGGGTTGCTGGCTTGTTGGCTTGTTGGGTTGTTGGTTTGTTGGTTTGTTGGTTTGTTGGTTTGTTGGTTTGTTGGTTTGTTGGTTTGTTGGTTTGTTGGTTTGTTGGTTTGTTGGCTTGTTGGCTTGTTGGTTTGTTGATTTGTTGGTTTCTTGGTTTGTTGGCTTGTTGGTTTCTTGGTTTCTTGGTTCGTTGGTTTGTTGATTTGTTGGTTTGTTGGCTTGTTGGTTTGTTGGTTTCTTGGTTTGTTGGCTTGTTGGTTTGTTGGTTTGTGGGCTAGTTGGCTTGTTGGTTTGTTGGCTTGTTGGTTTGTTGGTTTGTTGGCTTATTGGTTTGTTGGTTTGTTGGCTTGTTGGTTTGTTGGTTTATTGGTTTGTTGGCTTGTTGGCTTGTTGGTTTGTTGGTTTGTTGGCTTGTTGTTTTGTTGGTTTGTTGGCTTGTTGGCTTATTGCTTTGTTGGTTTGTTGGTTTGTAGGCTTGTTGGCTTGTTGGTTTGTTGGTTTGTTAGTTTGTTGGCTTGTTGGTTACTTGGTTTGTTGGTTTGTTGGTTTGTTGGCTTGTTGGTTTGTTGGTTTGTTGGCTTGTTGGTTTGTAAGTTTGTTGGTTTGTTGGCTTGTTGGCTTGTTGGTTTGTTGGTTTGTTGGTTTGTTGGCTTGTTGGCTTGTTGGCTTGGTGGTTTGTTGGCTTGTAGGTTTGTTGGTTTGTTGGTTTTTTGGCTTGTTTGGTTGTTGGTTTGTTGGTTTTTTGGCTTGTTGGTTTGTTGGTTTGTTGGTTTGTTGGTTTGTTGGTTTGTTGGTTTGTTGGTTTGTTGGCTTGTTGGCTTGTTGGTTTGTTGGTTTGTTTGTTTGTTCGTTTGTTGGTTTGTTTGTTTGTTGGCTTGTTGGTTTGTTGGTTTGTTGGTTTGTTGGTTTGTTGGTTTGTTGGTTTGTTGGTTTGTTGGTTTGTTGGTTTGTTGGGTTGCTGGCTTGTTGGCTTGTTGGGTTGTTGGTTTGTTGGTTTGTTGGTTTGTTGGTTTGTTGGTTTGTTGGTTTGTTGGTTTGTTGGTTTGTTGGTTTGTTGGTTTGTTGGCTTGTTGGCTTGTTGGTTTGTTGGTTTGTTGGTTTCTTGGTTTGTTGGCTTGTTGGTTTCTTGGTTTCTTGGTTTGTTGGTTTGTTGGCTTGTTGGTTTGTTGGTTTCTTGGTTTGTTGGCTTGTTGGTTTGTTGGTTTGTTGGCTAGTTGGCTTGTTGGTTTGTTGGCTTGTTGGTTTGTTGGTTTGTTGCCTTATTGGTTTGTTGGTTTGTTGGCTTGTTGTTTTGTTGGTTTGTTGGCTTGTTGGCTTATTGCTTTGTTGGTTTGTTGGTTTGTAGGCTTGTTGGCTTGTTGGTTTGTTGGTTTGTTAGTTTGTTGGCTTGTTGGTTACTTGGTTTGTTGGTTTGTTGGTTTGTTGGCTTGTTGGTTTGTTGGTTTGTTGGCTTGTTGGTTTGTAAGTTTGTTGGTTTGTTGGCTTGTTGGCTTGTTGGTTTGTTGGTTTGTTGGTTTGTTGGCTTGTTGGCTTGTTGGCTTGGTGGTTTGTTGGTTTGTTGGTTTGTTGGTTTGTTGGTTTGTTGGCTTGTTGGTTACTTGGTTTGTTGGTTTGTTGGTTTGTTGGTTTGTTGGTTTTTTTGTTTGTTGGCTTTTTGGTTTGTTGGTTAGTTCGTTTGTTGGTTTGTTAGTTTGTTGGCTTGTTGGCTTGTTGGTTTGTTGGTTTGTTGGCTTGTTGGTTTGTTGGGTTGTTGGTTTGTTGGTTAATTGGTTTGATGGTTTGTTGGTTTGTTGGTTTCTTGGTTTCTTGGTTTGTTGGTTTGTTGATTTGTTGGCTTGTTGGTTTGTTGGTTTCTTGGTTTGTTGGCTTGTTGGTTTATTGGTTTGTTGGCTTGTTGGCTTGTTGGTTTGTTGGCTTGTTGGTTTGTTGGTTTGTTGGCTTATTGGTTTGTTGGTTTGTTGGCTTGTTGGTTTGTTGGTTTGTTGGTTTGTTGGCTTGTTGGCTTGTTGGTTTGTTGGTTTGTTGGCTTGTTGTTTTGTTGGTTTGTTGGCTTGTTGGCTTATTGCTTTGTTGGTTTGTTGGTTTGTAGGCTTGTTGGCTTGTTGGTTTGTTGGTTTGTTAGTTTGTTGGCTTGTTGGTTACTTGGTTTGTTGGTTTGTTGGTTTGTTGGCTTGTTGGTTTGTTGGTTTGTTGGCTTGTTGGTTTGTAAGTTTGTTGGTTTGTTGGCTTGTTGGCTTGTTGGTTTGTTGGTTTGTTGGTTTGTTGGCTTGTTGGCTTGTTGGTTTGTTGGTTTGTTGGTTTGTTGGCTTGTTGGTTTGTTGGTTTGTTGGTTTCTTGGTTTGTAGGTTTGTTGGTTTGTTCGTTTGTTGGTTTGTTGGTTTGTTGGTTTGTTGGCTTGTTGGTGTTTTGGTTTGTTGGTTTTTTGCTTTGTTGGTTTGTTGGTTTGTTGGTTTGTTGGTTTGTTGGTTTTTTGGTTTGTCGGTTTGTTGGTTTATTTGTTTGTTGGTTTGTTGGTTTGTTGGTTTGTTGGCTTGTTGGCTTGTTGGTTTGTTGTTAGTTGGTTTTTTGGTTTGTTGGCTTGTTGGTTTGTTGGTTTGTTGGCTTGTTGGTTTGTTGGTTTGTTGGTTTGTTGGTTTGTTGGCTTGTTGGCTTGTTGGTTTGTTGGTTTGTTGGCTTGTTGGTTTGTTGGTTTGTTGGCTTGTTGGCTTGTTGCTTTGTTGGTTTGTTGGTTTGTTGGCTTGTTGGATTGTTGGTTTGTTGGTTTGTTAGTTTGTTGGCTTGTTGGTTACTTGGTTTGTTGGTTTGTTGGTTTGTTGGCTTGTTGGTTTGTTGGTTTGTTGGCTTGTTGGTTTGTTAGTTTGTTGGTTTGTTGGCTTGTTGGCTTATTGGTTTGTTGGTTTGTTGGCTTGTTGGTTTGTTGGTTTGTTGGCTTGTTGGCTTGTTGGTTTGTTGGTTTGTTGGTTTGTTGCTTTGTTGGCTTGTTGGTTTGTTGGTTTGTTGTTTTGTTGGCTTGTTGGTTACTTGGTTTGTTGGTTTGTTGGTTTGTTGGTTTGTTGGCTTGTTGGTTTGGTAGTTAGATCGTTTGTTGGTTTGTAAGTTTCTTGGTTTGTTGGCTTGTTGTCTTGTTCGTATGATGGTTTGTTGGCTTGTTGGTTTGTTGGTTTGTTAGTTTGTTGGTTAATTGGTTTGTTGGTTTGTTGGTTTGTTGGCTTGTTGGTTTGTTAGTTTGTTGGTTTGTTGGTTTTTTGGTTTGTTGGTTTGTTGGTTTGTTGGTTTGTTGGTTTGTTGGTTTATTTGTTTGTTGGTTGGTTGGTTTGTTGGTTTGTTAGTTTGTTGGTTTGTTGGCTTGTTGGTTTGTTTGTTTGTTAGTTTCCTGGTTTGTTGGTTTATTGGTTTGTTGGTTTGTTGGTTTGTTGGTTTGTTGGTTTGTTGGCTTGTTGGTTTGTTGGTTTGTTGGTTTGTTGGTTTGTTGGTTTGTTGGTATGTTGTTTTGTTGGTTTGTTCGTTTGTTGGCTTGTTGGTTTGTTGGCTTGTTGGCTTGTTGGTTTGTTGGTTTGTTGGTTTGTTGGTTTGTTCGTTTGTTGGTTTGTTTGTTTGTTGGTTTGTTCGTTTATTGGTTTGTTGGTTACTTGGTTTGTTGGTTTGTTGGTTTGTTGGTTTGTTGGCTTGTTGGCTTGTTGGTTTGTTGGTTTGTTTGTTTGTTCGTTTGTTGGTTTGTTTGTTTGTTGGCTTGTTGGTTTGTTGGTTTGTTGGTTTGTTGGTTTGTTGGTTTGTTGGTTTGTTGGTTTGTTGGTTTGTTCGTTTGTTGGTTTGTTGGCTTGTTGGTTTGTTGGCTTGTTGGTTTGTTAGTTTGTTGGCTTGTTGGTTACTTGGTTTGTTGGTTTGTTGGTTTGTTAGCTTGTTGGTTTGTTGGTTTGTTGGCTTGTTGGTTTGTTAGTTTGTTGGTTTGTTGGCTTGTTGGCTTATTGGTTTGTTGGTTTGTTGGCTTGTTGGCTTGTTGGTTTGTTGGTTTGTTGGCTTGTTGGCTTGTTGGTTTGGTGGTTTGTTGGTTTGTTGCTTTGTTGGTTTGTTGGTTTGTTGGTTTGTTGTTTTGTTGGCTTGTTGGTTACTTGGTTTGTTGGTTTGTTGGTTTGTTGGTTTGTTGGTTTGTTGGTTTGTTGGCTTGTTGGATTGTTGGTTTGGTAGTTAGATCGTTTGTTGGTTTGTAAGTTTCTTGGTTTGTTGGCTTGTTGTCTTGTTGGTATGATGGTTTGTTGGCTTGTTGGTTTCTTGGTTTGTTAGTTTGTTGGTTAATTGGTTTGTTGGTTTGTTGGCTTGTTGGTTTGTTGGTTTGTTGGTTTGTTGGTTTTTTGGTTTGTTGGTTTGTTGGTTTGTTGGTTTGTTGGTTTGTTGGTTTATTTGTTTGTTGGTTTGTTGGTTTGTTGGTTTGTTAGTTTGTTGGTTTGTTGGCTTGTTGGTTTGTTTGTTTGTTAGTTTCCTGGTTTGTTGGTTTATTGGTTTGTTGGTTTGTTGGTTTGTTGGTTTGTTGGTTTGTTGGTTTGTTGGCTTGTTGGTTTGTTGGTTTGTTGGTTTGTTGGTTTGTTGGTTTGTTGGTATGTTGGTTTGTTGGTTTGTTCGTTTGTTGGCTTGTTGATTTGTTGGCTTGTTGGCTTGTTGGTTTGTTGGTTTGTTGGTTTGTTCGTTTGTTGGTTTGTTTGTTTGTTGGTTTGTTCGTTTGTTGGTTTGTTGGTTACTTGGTTTGTTGGTTTGTTGGTTTGTTGGTTTGTTGGTTTGTTCGTTTGTTGGTTTGTTTGTTTGTTGGTTTGTTCGTTTGTTGGTTTGTTGGTTACTTGGTTTATTGGTTTGTTGGTTTGTTGGTTTGTCGGTTTGTTGGCTTGTTGGCTTGTTGGTTTGTTGGTTTGTTTGTACGTTTGTTGGTTTGTTTGTTTGCTGGCTTGTTGGTTTGTTGGTTTGTTGGTTTGTTGGTTTGTTGGTTTGTTGGTTTGTTGGCTTGTTGGTTTGTTGGCTTGTTGGTTTGTTGTTTTGTTGGTTTGTTGGTTTGTTGGTTTGTTGGTTTGTTGGTTTGTTGGTTTGTTGGTTTGTTGGTTTGTTGGCTTGTTGGTTTGTTGCTTTGTTGGTTTGTTGGTTTTTTGGTTTGTTGGTTTGTTAGTTTGTTGGTTTCTTGATTTGTTGGTTTGTTGGTTTGTTGGCTTGTAGGTTTGTTGGTTTATTGGTTTGTTGGCTTGTTGGTTTGTTGGTTTGTTGGCTTGTTGGCTTGTTGGTTTGTTGGTTTGTTGGTTTGTTGGTTTGTTGGTTTGTTGGTTTTTTGGCTTGTTGGCTTATTGGTTTGTTGGCTTTTTGGTTTGTTGGCTTGTTGGCTGGTTGGTTTGTTGGTTTGTTGGTTTGTTGGTTTGTTGGCTTGTTGGCTTGTTGGTTTGGTGGTTTGTTGGTTTGTTGGTTTGTTGGTTTGTTGGTTTGTTGGTTTGTTGGTTTGTTGGTTTGTTGGTTTGTTGGTTTGTTGGTTTGTTGGTTTGTTGGTTTGTTGGTTTGTTGGTTTGTTGGTTTGTTGGTTTGTTGGTTTATTTGTTTGTTGGTTGGTTGGTTTGTTGGTTTGTTAGTTTGTTGGTTTGTTGGCTTGTTGGTTTGTTTGTTTGTTAGTTTCCTGGTTTGTTGGTTTATTTGTTTGTTGGTTTGTTGGTTTGTTGGTTTGTTGGTTTGTTGGTTTGTTGGTTTGTTGGCTTGTTGGTTTGTTGGTTTGTTGGTTTGTTGGTTTGTTGGTTTGTTGGTATGTTGGTTTGTTGGTTTGTTCGTTTGTTGGCTTGTTGGTTTGTTGGCTTGTTGGCTTGTTGGTTTGTTGGTCTGTTGGTTTGTTCGTTTGTTGGTTTGTTTGTTTGTTGGTTTGTTCGTTTATTGGTTTGTTGGTTTGTTGGTTTGTTGGTTTGTTGGTTTGTTGGTTTGTTGGTTTGTTGGCTTGTTGGCTTGTTGGTTTGTTGGTTTGTTTGTTTGTTCGTTTGTTGGTTTGTTTGTTTGTTGGCTTGTTGGTTTGTTGGTTTGTTGGTTTGTTGGTTTGTTGGTTTGTTGGCTTGTTGGTTACTTGGTTTGTTGGTTTGTTGGTTTGTTGGCTTGTTGGTTTGTTGGTTTGTTGGCTTGTTGGTTTGTTAGTTTGTTGGTTTGTTGGCTTGTTGGCTTATTGGTTTGTTGGTTTGTTGGCTTGTTGGTTTGTTGGTTTGTTGGCTTGTTGGCTTGTTGGTTTGGTGGTTTGTTGGTTTGTTGCTTTGTTGGTTTGTTGGCTTGTTGGTTTGTTGTTTTGTTGGCTTGTTGGTTACTTGGTTTGTTGGTTTGTTGGTTTGTTGGTTTGTTGGTTTGTTGGTTTGTTGGTTTGTTGGCTTGTTGGCTTGTTGGTTTGGTAGTTAGATCGTTTGTTGGTTTGTAAGTTTCTTGGTTTGTTGGCTTGTTGTCTTGTTGGTATGATGGTTTGTTGGCTTGTTGGTTTGTTGGTTTGTTAGTTTGTTGGTTAATTGGTTTGTTGGTTTGTTGGCTTGTTGGCTTGTTGGTTTGTTGGTTTTTTGGTTTGTTGGTTTGTTGGTTTATTGGTTTGTTGGTTTGTTTGTTTATTTGTTTGTTGGTTTGTTGGTTTGTTGGTTTGTTAGTTTGTTGGTTTGTTGGCTTGTTGGTTTGTTTGTTTGTTAGTTTCCTGGTTTGTTGGTTTATTGGTTTGTTGGTTTGTTGGTTTGTTGGTTTGTTGGTTTGTTGGTTTGTTGGTTAGTTGTCTTGTTGGTTTGTTGGTTTTTTGGTTTGTTGGTTTGTTGGTTTGTTGGTATGTTGGTTTGTTGGTTTGTTCGTTTGTTGGCTTGTTGATTTGTTGGCTTGTTGGCCTGTTGGTTTGTTGGTTTGTTGGTTTGTTCGTTTGTTGGTTTGTTTGTTTGTTGGTTTGTTCGTTTGTTGGTTTGTTGGTTACTTGGTTTGTTGGTTTGTTGGTTTGTTGGTTTGTTGGTTTGCTCGTTTGTTGGTTTGTTTGTTTGTTGGTTTGTTGGTTTGTTGGTTACTTGGTTTGTTGGTTTGTTGGTTTGTTGGTTTGTTGGTTTGTTGGCTTGTTGGCTTGTTGGTTTGTTGGTTTATTTGTTTGTTCGTTTGTTGGTTTGTTTGTTTGCTGGTTTGTTAGTTTGTTGGTTTGTTGGTTTGTTGGTTTGTTGGTTTGTTGGTTTGTTGGTTTGTTGGTTTGTTGGTTTGTTGGTTTGTTGGTTTGTTGGTTTGTTGGCTTGTTGGTTTGTTGGCTTGTTGGTTTGTTGTTTTGTTGGTTTGTTGGTTTGTTGGTTTGTTGGTTTGTTGGTTTGTTGGTTTGTTGGTTTGTTGGCTTGTTGGTTTGTTGCTTTGTTGGTTTGGTGGTTTTTTGGTTTGTTGGTTTGTTGGTTTGTTGGCTTGTTAGCTTGTTGGTTTGTTGGTTTGTTGGTTTGTTCGTTTGTTGGTTTGTTTGCTGGTTGGTTTGTTCGTTTGTTGGTTTGTTGGTTACTTGGTTTGTTGGTTTGTTGGTTTGCTGGTTTGTTTGTTTGTTGGCTTGTTGCTTTGTTGGTTTGTTGGTTTTTTGGTTTGTTGGTTTTTGGTTTGTTGGTTTGTTGGTTTGTTCGTTTGTTGATTTGTTGGTTTGTTGGTTTGTTGGTTTATTTGTTTGTTGGTTTGTTGTTTTGTTAGCTTGTTGGTTTGTTGGTTTGTTGGTTTGTTGGTTTGTTGGTTTGTTGGTTTGTTGGTTTGTTGGTTTGTTGGTTTGTTGGTTTGTTGGTTTGTTGGTTTGTTATTTTTTGGTTTTTTGGTTTGCTGGTTTGTTGGTTTATTGGTTTGTTGGCTTGTTGGTTTGTTGGTTTTGTTGGTTTCTTGGTTTGTAGGTTTGTTGGTTTGTTTGTTTGTTGGTTTGTTGGTTTGTTGGTTTGTTGGTGTTTTGGTTTGTTGGTTTTTTGCTTTGTTGGTTTGTTGGTTTGTTGGTTTGTTGGTTTGTTGGTTTGTTGGTTTGTTGGTTTTTTGGTTTGTCGTTTTGTTGGTTTATTTGTTTGTTGGTTTGTTGGTTTGTTGGTTTGTTGGCTTGTTGGCTTGTTGGTTTGTTGTTTGTTGGTTTGTTGGTTTGTTGGCTTGTTGGTTTGTTGGTTTGTTGGCTTGTTGGTTTGTTGGTTCGTTGGTTTGTTGGTTTGTTGGCTTGTTGGCTTGTTGGTTTGTTGGTTTGTTGGCTTGTTGGTTTGTTGGTTTGTTGGCTTGTTGGCTTGTTGCTTTGTTGGTTTGTTGGTTTGTGGGCTTGTTGGATTGTTGGTTTGTTGGTTTGCTAGTTTGTTGGCTTGTTGGTTACTTGGTTTGTTGGTTTGTTGGTTTGTTGGCTTGTTGGTTTGTTGGTTTGTTGGCTTGTTGGTTTGTTAGTTTGTTGGTTTGTTGGCTTGTTGGCTTATTGGTTTGTTGGTTTGTTGGCTTGTTGGTTTGTTGGTTTGTTGGCTTGTTGGCTTGTTGGTTTGGTGGTTTGTTGGTTTGTTGCTTTGTTGGCTTGTTGGTTTGTTGGTTTGTTGTTTTGTTGGCTTGTTGGTTACTTGGTTTGTTGGTTTGTTGGTTTGTTGTTTTGTTGGTTTGTTGGTTTGTTGGCTTGTTGGCTTGTTGGTTTGGTAGTTAGATCATTTGTTGGTTTGTAAGTTTCTTGGTTTGTTGGCTTGTTGTCTTGTTGGTATGATGGTTTGTTGGCTTGTTGGTTTGTTGGTTTGTTAGTTTGTTGATTAATTGGTTTGTTGGTTTGTTGATTTGTTGGTTTGTTGGTTTCTTGGTTTATTTGTTTGTTGGTTTGTTGTTTTGTTAGCTTGTTGGTTTGTTGGTTTGTTGGTTTGTTGGTTTGTTGGTTTGTTGGTTTGTTGGTTTGTTGGTTTGTTGGTTTGTTGGTTTGTTGGTTTGTTGGTTTGTTGGTTTGTTGGTTTGTTGGTTTGTTGGTTTGTTATTTTGTTGGTTTTTGGTTTGCTGGTTTGTTGGTTTGTTGGTTTGTTGGCTTGTTGGTTTGTTGGTTTGTTGGTTTCTTGGTTTGTAGGTTTGTTGGTTTGTTCGTTTGTTGGTTTGTTGGTTTGTTGGTTTGTTGGCTTGTTGGTGTTTTGGTTTGTTGGTTTTTTGCTTTGTTGGTTTGTTGGTTTGTTGGTTTGTTGGTTTGTTGGTTTGTTGGTTTTTTGGTTTGTCGGTTTGTTGGTTTATTTGTTTGTTGCTTTGTTGGTTTGTTGGCTTGTTGGCTTGTTGGTTTGTTGTTTGTTGGTTTGTTGGTTTGTTGGCTTGTTGGTTTGTTGGTTTGTTGTCTTGTTGGTTTGTTGTTTTGTTGGTTTGTTGGTTTGTTGGCTTGTTGGCTTCTTGTTTTGTTGGTTTGTTGGTTTGTTGGTTTGTTGGCTTGTTGGCTTGTTGCTTTGTTGGTTTGTTGGTTTGTTGGCTTGTTGGATTGTTGGTTTGTTGGTTTGTTAGTTTGTTGGCTTGTTGGTTACTTGGTTTGTTGGTTTGTTGGTTTGTTGGCTTGTTGGTTTGTTGGTTTGTTGGCTTGTTGGTTTGTTACTTTTTTGGTTTATTGGCTTGTTGGCTTATTGGTTTGTTGGTTTGTTGGCTTGTTGGTTTGTTGGTTTGTTGGTGTTTTGGTTTGTTGGTTTTTTGCTTTGTTGGTTTGTTGGTTTGTTGGTTTGTTGGCTTGTTGGTTTGGTGGTTTGTTGGTTTGTTGCTTTGTTGGCTTGTTGGTTTGTTGGTTTGTTGTTTTGTTGGCTTGTTGGTTACTTGGTTTGTTGGTTTGTTGGTTTGTTGGTTTGTTGGTTTGTTGGTTTGTTGGTTTGTTGGCTTGTTGGCTTGTTGGTTTGGTAGTTAGATCGTTTGTTGGTTTGTAAGTTTCTTGGTTTGTTGGCTTGTTGTCTTGTTGGTATGATGGTTTGTTGGCTTGTTGGTTTGTTGGTTTGTTAGTTTGTTGGTTAATTGTTTTGTTGGTTTGTTGGTTTGTTGGCTTGTTGGTTTGTTGGTTTGTTGGTTTGTTGGTTTTTTGGTTTGTTGGTTTGTTGGTTTGTTGGTTTGTTGGTTTGTTGGTTTATTTGTTTGTTGGTTTGTTGGTTTGTTGGTTTGTTAGTTTGTTGGTTTGTTGGCTTGTTGGTTTGTTTGTTTGTTAGTTTCCTGTTTTGTTGGTTTATTGGTTTGTTGGTTTGTTGGTTTGTTGGTTTGTTGGTTTGTTGGTTTGTTGGCTTGTTGGTTTGTTGGTTTGTTGGTTTGTTGGTTTGTTGGTTTGTTGGTATGTTGGTTTGTTGGTTTGTTCGTTTGTTGGCTTGTTGGTTTGTTGGCTTGTTGGCTTGTTGGTTTGTTGGTTTGTTGGTTTGTTCGTTTGTTGGTTTGTTTGTTTGTTGGTTTGTTCGTTTGTTGGTTTGTTGGTTACTTGGTTTGTTGGTTTGTTGGTTTGTTGGTTTGTTGGTTTGTTGGCTTGTTGGCTTGTTGGTTTGTTGGTTTGTTGGTTTGTTGGTTTGTTCGTTTGTTGGTTTGTTTGTTTGTTGGCTTGTTGGTTTGTTGGTTTGTTGGTTTGTTGGTTTGTTGGTTTGTTGGTTTGTTTGTTTGTTGGTTTGTTGGTTTGTTTGTTTGTTGGTTTGTTGGCTTGTTGGTTTGTTGGCTTGTTGGTTTGTTAGTTTGTTGGCTTGTTGGTTACTTGGTTTGTTGGTTTGTTGGTTTGTTGGCTTGTTGGTTTGTTGGTTTGTTGGCTTGTTGGTTTGTTAGTTTGTTGGTTTGTTGGCTTGTTGGCTTATTGGTTTGTTGGTTTGTTGGCTTGTTGGTTTGTTGGTTTGTTGGCTTGTTGGCTTGTTGGTTTGGTGGTTTGTTGGTTTGTTGCTTTGTTGGCTTGTTGGTTTGTTGGTTTGTTGTTTTGTTGGCTTGTTGGTTACTTGGTTTGTTGGTTTGTTGGTTTGTTGGTTTGTTGGTTTGTTGGCTTGTTGGCTTGTTGGTTTGGTAGTTAGATCGTTTGTTGGTTTGTAAGTTTCTTGGTTTGTTGGTTTGTTGTCTTGTTGGTATGATGGTTTGTTGGCTTGTTGGTTTGTTGGTTTGTTAGTTTGTTGGTTAATTGATTTGTTGGTTTGTTGGTTTGTTGGCTTGTTGGTTTGTTGGTTTGTTGGTTTGTTGGTTTTTTGGTTTGTTGGTTTGTTGGTTTGTTGGTTTGTTGGTTTGTTGGTTTATTTGTTTGTTGGTTTGTTGGTTTGTTGGTTTGTTAGTTTGTTGGTTTGTTGGCTTGTTGGTTTGTTTGTTTGTTAGTTTCCTGGTTTGTTGGTTTATTGGTTTGTTGGTTTGTTGGTTTGTTGGTTTGTTGGTTTGTTGGTTTGTTGGCTTGTTGGTTTGTTGGTTTGTTGGTTTGTTGGTTTGTTGGTTTGCTGGTATGTTGGTTTGTTGGTTTGTTCGTTTTTTGGCTTGTTGGTTTGTTGGCTTGTTGGCTTGTTGGTTTGTTGGTTTGTTGGTTTGTTCGTTTGTTGGTTTGTTTGTTTGTTGGTTTGTTCGTTTGTTGGTTTGTTGGTTACTTGGTTTGTTGGTTTGTTGGTTTGTTGGTTTGTTGGTTTGTTGGTTTGTTGGCTTGTTGGCTTGTTGGTTTGTTGGTTTGTTTGTTGTTTGGCTTGTTGGTTTGTTGGTTTGTTGGTTTGTTGGTTTGTTGGTTTGTTGGTTTGTTGGTTTGTTGGTTTGTTGGTTTGTTGGTTTGTTGGCTTGTTGGCTTGTTGGTTTCTTGGCTTGCTGGTTTGTTGTTTTGTTGGTTTGTTGGTTTGTTGGTTTGTTGGTTTGTTGGTTTGTTGGTTTGTTGGTTTGTTGGCTTTTTGGCTTATTGGCTTATTGGTTTGTTGGCTTTTTGGTTTGTTGGCTTGTTGGCTGGTTGGTTTGTTGGTTTGTTGGTTTGTTCGTTTGTTGGTTTGTTCGTTTGTTGGTTTGTTTGTTTGTTAGTTTGTTGGTTTGTTGGTTTGTTGGTTTGTTGGTTTGTTGGCTTGTTGGCTTGTTGGTTTGTTCGTTTGTTGGCTTGTTGGTTTGTTGGCTTGTTTTCTTGTTGGTTTGTTGGTTTTTTGGCTTGTTGGTTTGTTGGTTTGTTGGTTTGTTGGTTTGTTGGTTTGTTGGTTTGTTGGTTTAATTCGTTTGTTGGTTTGTTGGTTTGTTGGCTTGTTGGCTTGTTGGTTTGTTGGTTTGTTGGCTTGTTAGTTTTTTGGTTTGTAGGTTTGTTGGCTTGTTGGTTTGGTGGTTTGTTGGCTTGTTGGTTTGTTGGTTTGTTGGTTTGTTGGCTTGTTGGCTTGTTGGTTTGTTGGTTTGTTGGCTTGTTGGTTTGTTGGTTTGTTGACTTGTTGGCTTATTGCTTTGTTGGTTTGTTGGTTTGTTGGCTTGTTGGCTTGTTGGTTTGTTGGTTTGTTAGTTTGTTGGCGTGTTGGTTACTTGGTTTGTTGGTTTGTTGGTTTGTTGGCTTGTTGGTTTGTTGGTTTGTTGGCTTGTTGGTTTGTAAGTTTGTTGGTTTGTTGGCTTGTTGGCTTGTTGGCTTGTTGGCTTGTTGGTTTGTTGGTTTGTTGGTTTGTTGGCTTGTTGGCTTGTTGGTTTGGTGGTTTGTTGTGTTGTTGGTTTGTTGGTTTGTTGGTTTGTTGGCTTGTTGGTTACTTGGTTTGTTGGTTTGTTGGTTTGTTGGTTTGTTGGTTTGTTGGTTTTTTGGCTTGTTGGCTTGTTGGTTTTTTGGTTAGTTCGTTTGTTGGTTTGTTAGTTTGTTGGTTTGTTGGCTTGTTGGCTTGTTGGTTTGTTGGTTTGTTGGCTTGTTGGTTTGTTGGTTTGTTGGTTTGTTGGTTTGTTGGTTAATTGGTTTGTTGGTTTGTTGGTTTGTTGGTTTGTTGGATTGTTGGTTTGTTGGTTTTTTGGTTTGTTGGTTTGTTGGTTTGTTGGTTTGTTGGCTTGTTGGTTTGTTGGTTTGTTGGTTTGTTGGTTTGTTGGTTAATTGGTTTGTTGGTTTGTTGGTTTGTAAGTTTGTTGGTTTGTTGGCTTGTTGGCTTGTTGGCTTGTTGGCTTGTTGGTTTGGTGGTTTGTTGTGTTGTTGGTTTATTGGTTTGTTGGTTTGTTGGCTTGTTGGTTACTTGGTTTGTTGGTTTGTTGGTTTGTTGGTTTGTTGGTTTGTTGGTTTGTTGGTTTTTTGGCTTGTTGGCTTGTTGGTTTTTTGGTTAGTTCGTTTGTTGGTTTGTTAGTTTGTTGGTTTGTTGGCTTGTTGGCTTGTTGGTTTGTTGGTTTGTTGGCTTGTTGGTTTGTTGGTTTGTTGGTTTGTTGGTTTGTTGGTTAATTGGTTTGTTGGTTTGTTGGTTTGTTGGTTTGTTGGATTGTTGGTTTGTTGGTTTTTTGGTTTGTTGGTTTGTTGGTTTGTTGGTTTGTTGGCTTGTTGGTTTGTTGGTTTGTTGTGTTGTTGGTTTGTTGGTTTGTTGGTTTGTTGGCTTGTTGGTTTTTTGGTTAGTTCGTTTGTTGGTTTGTTAGTTTGTTGGTTTGTTGGCTTGTTGGCTTGTTGGTTTGTTGGTTTGTTGGCTTGTTGGTTTGTTGGTTTGTTGGTTTGTTGGTTTGTTGGTTAATTGGTTTGTTGGTTTGTTGGTTTGTTGGTTTGTTGGATTGTTGGTTTGTTGGTTTTTTGGTTTGTTGGTTTGTTGGTTTGTTGGTTTGTTGGTTTGTTAGTTTGTTCGTTTGTTGGCTTGTTGGTTTATTGGCTTGTTAGCTTGTTGGTTTGTTGGTTTGTTGGTTTGTTCGTTTGTTGGTTTGTTTGTTGGTTGGTTTGTTCGTTTGTTGGTTTGTTGGTTACTTGGTTTGTTGGTTTGTTGGTTTGTTGGTTTGTTGGTTTGTTGATTTGTTGGTTTGTTGGTTTGTTGGTTTATTTGTTTGTTGGTTTGTTGTTTTGTTGTTTTGTTGTTTTGTTGGTCTGTTGGTTTGTTGGCTTGTTGGTTTGGTGGTTTGTTGGTTTGTTGGTTTGTTGGTTTGTTGGTTTGTTGGTTTGTTGGTTTGTTGGTTTATTGGTTTTTTGGTTTGTTGGTTTGTTGGTTTATTGGTTTTTTGGTTTGCTGGTTTGTTGGTCTGTTGGTTTGTTGGTTTGTTGGCTTGTTGATTTCTTGGTTTCTTGGTTTCTTGGTTTGTAGGTTTGTTGGTTTGTTCCTTTGTTGGTTTGTTGTTTTGTTGGCTTGTTGGTTTGTTGGTTTGTTGGTTTGTTGGTTTGTTGGCTTGTTGCCTTGTTGGTTTGTTAGTTTGTTAGTTTGTTGGCTTGTTGGTTTGTTGGTTTGTTGGCTTGTTGGTTACTTGGTTTGTTGGTTTGTTGGTTTGTTGGTTTGTTGGCTTGTTGGTTTGTTGGTTTGTTGGCTTGTTGGTTTGTTGGTTTGTTGGTTTGTTGGTTAATTGGTTTGTTGGTTTGTTGGTTTGTTGGATTGTTGGTTTGTTGGTTTGTTGGTTTTTTGGTTTGTTGGTTTGTTGGTTTGTTGGTTTGTTGGTTTGTTAGTTTGTTCGTTTGTTGGCTTGTTGGTTTGTTGGCTTGTTAGCTTGTTGGTTTTTTGGCTTGTTGGTTTGTTGGTTTGTTGGTTTGTTGGTTTGTTGGTTTGTTGGTTTAATTCGTTTGTTGGTTTGTTGGTTTGTTGGCTTGTTGGCTTGTTGGTTTGTTGGTTTGTTGGCTTGTTAGTTTTTTGGTTTGTAGGTTTGTTGGCTTGTTGGTTTGGTGGTTTGTTGGCTTGTTGGTTTGTTGGTTTGTTGGTTTGTTGGCTTGTTGGCTTGTTGGTTTGTTGGTTTGTTGGCTTGTTGGTTTGTTGGTTTGTTGACTTGTTGGCTTATTGCTTTGTTGGTTTGTTGGTTTGTTGGCTTGTTGGCTTGTTGGTTTGTTGGTTTGTTAGTTTGTTGGCGTGTTGGTTACTTGGTTTGTTGGTTTGTTGGTTTGTTGGCTTGTTGGTTTGTTGGTTTGTTGGCTTGTTGGTTTGTAAGTTTGTTGGTTTGTTGGCTTGTTGGCTTGTTGGCTTGTTGGCTTGTTGGTTTGTTGGTTTGTTGGTTTGTTGGCTTGTTGGCTTGTTGGTTTGGTGGTTTGTTGTGTTGTTGGTTTGTTGGTTTGTTGGTTTGTTGGCTTGTTGGTTACTTGGTTTGTTGGTTTGTTGGTTTGTTGGTTTGTTGGTTTGTTGGTTTGTTGGTTTTTTGGCTTGTTGGCTTGTTGGTTTTTTGGTTAGTTCGTTTGTTGGTTTGTTAGTTTGTTGGTTTGTTGGCTTGTTGGCTTGTTGGTTTGTTGGTTTGTTGGCTTGTTGGTTTGTTGGTTTGTTGGTTTGTTGGTTTGTTGGTTAATTGGTTTGTTGGTTTGTTGGTTTGTTGGTTTGTTGGATTGTTGGTTTGTTGGTTTTTTGGTTTGTTGGTTTGTTGGTTTGTTGGTTTGTTGGTTAATTTGTTTGTTGGTTTGTTGGTTTGTTGGTTCGTTGGTTTGTTGGTTTGTCGGCTTGTTGGTTTGTTGGTTTGTTGGTTTGTTGGTTTGTTGGTTTCTTGGTTTGTTGGTTTGTTGGTTTGTTGGTTTGTTGGTTTGTTAGTTTGTTCGTTTGTTGGCTTGTTGGTTTATTGGCTTGTTAGCTTGTTGGTTTGTTGGTTTGTTGGTTTGTTCGTTTGTTGGTTTGTTTGTTGGTTGGTTTGTTCGTTTGTTGGTTTGTTGGTTACTTGGTTTGTTGGTTTGTTGGTTTGTTGGTTTCTTGGTTTGTTGGTTTGTTGGCTTGTTGGTTTGTTGGTTTATTGGTTTTTTGATTTGTTGGTTTGTTGGTTTGTTGGTTTGTTGGTTTGTTGGTTTGTTGATTTGTTGGTTTGTTGGTTTGTTGGTTTATTTGTTTGTTGGTTTGTTGTTTTGTTGTTTTGTTGTTTTGTTGGTCTGTTGGTTTGTTGGCTTGTTGGTTTGTTGGTTTGTTGGTTTGTTGGTTTGTTGGTTTGTTGGTTTGTTGGTTTGTTGGTTTGTTGGTTTGTTGGTTTTTTGGTTTGTTGGTTTGTTGGTTTATTGGTTTTTTGGTTTGCTGGTTTGTTGGTCTGTTGGTTTGTTGGTTTGTTGGCTTGTTGATTTCTTGGTTTCTTGGTTTCTTGGTTTGTAGGTTTGTTGGTTTGTTCCTTTGTTGGTTTGTTGTTTTGTTGGCTTGTTGGTTTGTTGGTTTGTTGGTTTGTTGGTTTGTTGGCTTGTTGCCTTGTTGGTTTGTTAGTTTGTTAGTTTGTTGGCTTGTTGGTTTGTTGGTTTGTTGGCTTGTTGGTTACTTGGTTTGTTGGTTTGTTGGTTTGTTGGCTTGTTGGTTTGTTGGTTTGTTGGCTTGTTGGTTTGTTGGTTTGTTGGTTTGTTGGTTAATTGGTTTGTTGGTTTGTTGGTTTGTTGGATTGTTGGTTTGTTGGTTTGTTGGTTTTTTGGTTTGTTGGTTTGTTGGTTTGTTGGTTTGTTGGTTTGTTAGTTTGTTCGTTTGTTGGCTTGTTGGTTTGTTGGCTTGTTAGCTTGTTGGTTTGTTGGTTTGTTGGTTTGTTCGTTTGTTGGTTTGTTTGTTGGTTGGTTTGTTCGTTTGTTGGTTTGTTGGTTACTTGGTTTGTTGGTTTGTTGGTTTGTTGGTTTGTTGGCTTGTTGGTTTGGTGGTTTGTTGGTTTGTTCGTTTGTTGGTTTGTTTGTTGGTTGGTTTGTTCGTTTGTTGGTTTGTTGGTTACTTGGTTTGTTGGTTTGTTGGTTTGTTGGCTTGTTGGTTTGTTGGTTTGTTGGTTTGTTGGTTTGTTGGTTTGTTGGTTTGTTGGTTTGTTGGTTTGTTGATTTGTTGGTTTGTTGGTTTGTTGGTTTATTTGTTTGTTGGTTTGTTGGTTTGTTGGTTTGTTGGCTTGTTGGTTTGTTGGTTTATTGGTTTGTTGGTTTGTTGGCTTGTTGGCTTGTTGGTTTGTTGGTTTGTTGGCTTGTTGGTTTGTTGGTTTGTTGGCTTATTGCTTTGTTGGATTGTTGGTTTGTTGGCTTGTTGGCTTGTTGGTTTGTTGGTTTGTTAGTTTGTTGGCTTGTTGGTTACTTGGTTTGTTGGTTTTTTGGTTTGTTGGCTTGTTGGTTTGTTGGTTTGTTGGCTTGTTGGTTTGTAAGTTTGTTGGTTTGTTGGCTTGTTGGCTTGTTGGTTTGTTGGTTTGTTGGTTTGTTGGCTTGTTGGCTTGTTGGTTTGGTGGTTTGTTGGTTTGTTGGTTTGTTGGTTTGTTGGTTTGTTGGCTTGTTGGTTACTTGGTTTGTTGGTTTGTTGGTTTGTTGGTTTGTTGGTTTTTTGGCATGCTGGCTTGTTGGTTTTTTGGTTAGTTCGTTTGTTGGTTTGTTAGTTTTTTGGTTTGTTGGCTTGTTGGCTTGTTGGTTTGTTGGTTTGTTGGCTTGTTGGTTTGTTGGTTTGTTGGTTTGTTGGTTAATTGGTTTGTTGGTTTGTTGGTTTGTTGGATTGTTGGTTTGTTGGTTTGTTGGTTTGTTGGTTTTTTGGTTTGTTGGTTTGTTGGTTTGTTGGTTTGTTGGTTTGTTGGTTTGTTGGTTTGTTGGTTTGTTGGTTTGTTAGTTTGTTCGTTTGTTGGCTTGTTGGTTTATTGGCTTGTTAGTTTGTTGGTTTGTTGGCTTGTTGGTTTGTTGGTTTATTGGTTTTTTGGTTTGTTGGTTTGTTGGTTTGTTGGTTTGTTGGTTTGTTGGTTTATTGGTTTTTTGGTTTGTTGGTTTGTTTGTTGGTTGGTTTGTTCGTTTGTTGGTTTGTTGGTTACTTGGTTTGTTGGTTTGTTGGTTTGTTGGTTTGTCGGCTTGTTGGTTTGTTGGTTTATTGGTTTTTTGGTTTGTTGGTTTGTTGGTTTGTTGGTTTGTTGGTTTGTTGGTTTGTTGATTTGTTGGTTTGTTGGTTTGTTGGTTTATTTGTTTGTTGGTTTGTTGTTTTGTTGGTTTGTTGGTTTGTTGGTTTGTTGGTTTGTTGGTTTGTTGGCTTGTTGGTTTGTTGGTTTGTTGGCTTGTTGATTTCTTGGTTTCTTGGTTTCTTGGTTTATAGGTTCGTTGGTTTGTTTGTTTGTTGGTTTGTTGGTTTGTTGGCTTGTTGGTTTGTTGGTTTGTTGGTTTGTTGGTTTGTTGGCTTGTTGGCTTGTTGGTTTGTTGGTTTGTTAGTTTGTTGGCTTGTTGGTTTGTTGGTTTGTTGGTTTGTTGGCTTGTTGGTTACTTGGTTTGTTGGTTTGTTGGTTTGTTGGTTTGTTGGTTTGTTGGTTTGTTGGTTTATTTGTTTGTTGGTTTGTTGGTTTGTTGGTTTGTTGGTTTGTTGGCTTGTTGGTTTGTTGGTTTGTTGGTTTGTTGGTTTGTTGGTTTGTTGGTTTGTTGGTTTGTTGGTTTGTTGGTTTGTTGGTTTGTTGGTTTGTTGGTTTGTTGGTTTGTTGGTTTGTTGGTTTGTTGGTTTGTTGGTTTGTTGGTTTGTTGGTTTTTTGGTTTGCTGGTTTGCTGGTTTGCTGGTTTGTTGGTTTGTTGTTTTGTTAGTTTGTTGGTTTGTTGGCTTGTTGGTTTGTTGGTTTCTTGGTTTTTTGGTTTGTAGGTTTGTTGGTTTGTTCGTTTGTTGGTTTGTTGGTTTGTTGGTTTGTTGGCTTGTTGGTGTTTTGGTTTGTTGGTCTTTTGCTTTGTTGGTTTGTTGGTTTGTTGGTTTGTTGGTTTGTAGGTTTGTTGGTTTGTTGGTTTTTTGGTTTGTCGGTTTGTTGGTTTATTTGTTTGTTGGTTTGTTGGTTTGTTGGTTTGTTGGTTTGTTGGTTTGTTGGCTTGTTGGCTTGTTGGTTTGTTGTTTGTTGGTTTGTTGGTTTGTTGGCTTGTTGGTTTGTTGGTTTGTTGGCTTGTTGGTTTGTTGGTTTGTCGGTTTGTTGGCTTGTTGGCTTGTTGGTTTGTTGGTTTGTGGGCTTGTTGGTTTGTTGGTTTGTTGGCTTGTTGGCTTGTTGCTTTGTTGGTTTGTTGGTTTGTTGGCTTGTTGGCTTGTTGGTTTGTTGGTTTGTTAGTTTGTTGGCTTGTTGGTTACTTGGTTTGTTGGTTTGCTGGTTTGTTGGCTTGTTGGTTTATTGGTTTGTTGGCTTGTTGGTTTGTTAGTTTGTTGGTTTGTTGGCTTGTTGGCTTATTGGTTTGTTGGTTTGTTGGCTTGTTGGTTTGTTGGTTTGTTGGCTTGTTGGCTTGTTGGTTTGGTGGTTTGTTGGTTTGTTGCCTTGTTGGCTTGTTGGTTTGTTGGTTTGTTGGTTTGTTGGCTTGTTGGTTACTTGGTTTGTTGGTTTGTTGGTTTGTTGGTCTGTTGGTTTGTTGGCTTGTTGGCTTGTTGGTTTGGTGGTTGGATCGTTTGTTGGTTTGTTAGTTTCTTGGTTTGTTTGCTTGTTGGCTTGTTGGTATGATGGTTTGTTGGCTTGTTGGTTTGTTGGTTTGTTCGTTTGTTGGTTAATTGGTTTTGTTGGTTTGTTGGCTTGTTGGTTTGTTGGTTTGTTGGTTTTTTGGTTTGTTGGTTTGTTGGTTTGTTGGTTTGTTGGTTTGTTGGTTTGTTGGTTTGTTCGTTTGTTGGTTTGTTGGTTTATTTGTTTGTTGGTTTGTTGGTTTGTTGGTTTGTTAGTTTGTTGGTTTATTGGCTTGTTGGTTTGTTTGTTTGTTAGTTTCCTGGTTTGTTGGTTTGTTGGTTTATTGGTTTGTTGGTTTGTTGGTTTGTTGGTTTGTTGGTTTGTTGGTTTGTTGGTTTGTTGGTTTGTTGGTTTATTGGTTTGTTGGTTTGTTGGTTTGTTGGTTTGTTTGTTTGTTGGCTTGTTAGTTTGTTGGCTTGTTGGCTTGTTGGTTTGTTGGTTTATTGGTTTGTTCGTTTGTTGGTTTGTTTGTTTGTTGGTTTGTTCGTTTGTTGGTTTGTTGGTTACTTGGTTTGTTGGTTTGTTGGTTTGTTGGTTTGTTGGCTTGGTGGCTTGTTGGTTTGTTGGTTTATTTGTTTGTTCGTTTGTTGGTTTGATTGTTTGTTGGCTTGTTGGTTTGTTGGTTTGTTGGTTTGTTGGGTTGTTGGTTTGTTGGTTTGTTGGTTTGTTGGTTTATTGGTTTGTTGGTTTGTTGGCTTGTTGGTTTGTTGGTTTGTTGGTTTGTTGGTTTGTTGGTTTGTTGGTTTGTTGGTTTGTTGGTTTGTTGGTTTGTTGGTTTGTTGGTTTGTTGGTTTGTTGGTTTGTTGGTTTGTTGGTTTGTTGGTTTGTTGGTTTGTTGGTTTGTTGGTTTTTTGGTTTGCTGGTTTGCTGGTTTGCTGGTTTGTTGGTTTGTTGTTTTGTTGGTTTGTTGGTTTGTTGGCTTGTTGGTTTGTTGGTTTCTTGGTTTTTTGGTTTGTAGGTTTGTTGGTTTGTTCGTTTGTTGGTTTGTTGGTTTGTTGGTTTGTTGGCTTGTTGGTGTTTTGGTTTGTTGGTCTTTTGCTTTGTTGGTTTGTTGGTTTGTTGGTTTGTTGGTTTGTAGGTTTGTTGGTTTGTTGGTTTTTTGGTTTGTCGGTTTGTTGGTTTATTTGTTTGTTGGTTTGTTGGTTTGTTGGTTTGTTGGTTTGTTGGTTTGTTGGCTTGTTGGCTTGTTGGTTTGTTGTTTGTTGGTTTGTTGGTTTGTTGGCTTGTTGGTTTGTTGGTTTGTTGGCTTGTTGGTTTGTTGGTTTGTCGGTTTGTTGGCTTGTTGGCTTGTTGGTTTGTTGGTTTGTGGGCTTGTTGGTTTGTTGGTTTGTTGGCTTGTTGGCTTGTTGCTTTGTTGGTTTGTTGGTTTGTTGGCTTGTTGGCTTGTTGGTTTGTTGGTTTGTTAGTTTGTTGGCTTGTTGGTTACTTGGTTTGTTGGTTTGCTGGTTTGTTGGCTTGTTGGTTTATTGGTTTGTTGGCTTGTTGGTTTGTTAGTTTGTTGGTTTGTTGGCTTGTTGGCTTATTGGTTTGTTGGTTTGTTGGCTTGTTGGTTTGTTGGTTTGTTGGCTTGTTGGCTTGTTGGTTTGGTGGTTTGTTGGTTTGTTGCCTTGTTGGCTTGTTGGTTTGTTGGTTTGTTGGTTTGTTGGCTTGTTGGTTACTTGGTTTGTTGGTTTGTTGGTCTGTTGGTTTGTTGGCTTGTTGGCTTGTTGGTTTGGTGGTTGGATCGTTTGTTGGTTTGTTAGTTTCTTGGTTTGTTGGCTTGTTGGCTTGTTGGTATGATGGTTTGTTGGCTTGTTGGTTTGTTGGTTTGTTCGTTTGTTGGTTAATTGGTTTTGTTGGTTTGTTGGCTTGTTGGTTTGTTGGTTTGTTGGTTTTTTGGTTTGTTGGTGTGTTGGTTTGTTGGTTTGTTGGTTTGTTGGTTTGTTGGTTTGTTGGTTTGTTGGTTTGTTGGTTTATTTGTTTGTTGGTTTGTTGGTTTGTTGGTTTGTTAGTTTGTTGGTTTATTGGCTTGTTGGTTTGTTTGTTTGTTAGTTTCCTGGTTTGTTGGTTTGTTGGTTTGTTGGCATGTTGGCTTGTTGGCTTGGTGGTTTGTTGGTTTGTTGGTTTGTTGGTTTATTGGTTTGTTGGTTTGTTGGTTTGTTGGTTTGTTTGTTTGTTGGCTTGTTAGTTTGTTGGCTTGTTGGCTTGTTGGTTTGTTGGTTTATTGGTTTGTTCGTTTGTTGGTTTGTTTGTTTGTTGGTTTGTTGGTTTGTTGGTTTGTTGGTTTGTTGGTTTGTTGGTTTGTTGGTTTGTTGGTTCATTGGTTTGTTGGTTTGTTGGCTTGTTGGTTTTTGGCTTGTTAGTTTGTTGTTTTGTTGGTTTGTTGGTTTGTTGGTTTGTTGGTTTGTTGGTTTGTTGGCTTGTTGGTTTGTTGGTTTGTTGGTTTGTTGGTTTGTTTGTTTGTTGGTTTGTTGGTTTGTTGGTTTTTTGGTTTGTTGGTTTGTTGGTTTGTTGGATTGTAGGTTTGTTAGTTTATTGGTTTGTTGGCTTGTTGGTTCGTTGGTTTGTTGGTTTGTTGGTTTGTTGATTTGTTGTTTTGTTGGTTTGTTTGTTTGTTGGTTTGTAGGCTTGTTGGTTTGTTGGTTTGTTGGCTTGTTGGTTTGTTGGTTTGTTGGTTTGTTGGCTTGTTGGCTTGTTGGTTTCTTTGTTGGTTTGTTTGGCTTGTTGGTTTGTTGTTTTGTTGGTTTTTTGGTTTGTTGGTTTGTTGGTTTGTTGGTTTGTTGGCTTCTTGGTTTGTTGGTTTGTTGGCTTGTTGGTTTGTTGGTTTGTTGGTTTGTTGGCTTGTTGGCTTGTTGGTTTGTTGGTTTGTTGGCTTGTTGGTTTGTTGGTTTGTTGGCTTGTTGGCTTGTTGGCTTGTTGCTTTGTTGGTTTGTTGGTTTGTTGGCTTGTTGGCTTGTTGGTTTGTTGGTTTATTAGTTTGTTGGCTTGTTGGTTACTTGGTTTGTTGGTTTGTTTGTTGGTTGGTTTGTTCGTTTGTTGGTTTGTTGGTTACTTGGTTTGTTGGTTTGTTGGTTTGTTGATTTGTTGGTTTGTTGGTTTGTTGGCTTGTTGGTTTGTTGGTTTGTTGGTTTTTTGGTTTGTTGGTTTGTTGGTTTGTTGGTTTGTTGGTTTGTTGATTTGTTGGTTTGTTGGTTTGTTGGTTTATTTGTTTGTTGGTTTGTTGGTTTGTTGGTTTGTTGGTTTGTTGGCTTGTTGGTTTGTTGGTTTGTTGGTTTGTTGGTTTGTTGGTTTGTTGGTTTGTTGGTTTGTTGGTTTTTTGTTTTGCTGGTTTGCTGGTTTGCTGGTTTGTTGGTTTGTTGGTTGGTTGGTTTGTTGGCTTGTCGGTTTGTTGGTTTCTTGGTTTCTTGGTTTGTAGGTTTGTTAGTTTGTTCGTTTGTTGGTTTGTTGGTTTATTGGTTTGTTGGCTTGTTGGTGTTTTGGTTTGTTGGTTTTTTGCTTTGTTGGTTTGTTGGTTTGTTGGTTTGTTGGTTTGTTGGTTTTTTGGTTTGTCGGTTTGTTGGTTTATTTGTTTGTTGGTTTGTTGGTTTGTTGGTATGTTGGTTTGTTGGCTTGTTGGCTTGTTGGTTTGTTTGTTGGTTTGTTTGGCTTGTTGGTTTGTTGGTTTGTTGGTTTTTTAGTTTGTTGGTTTGTTGGTTTGTTGGTTTGTTGGTTTGTTGGTTTGTTGGTTTGTTGGTTTATTTGTATGTTGGTTTGTTGGTTTGTTGGTTTGTTGGTTTGTTAGTTTGTTGGTTTGTTGGCTTGTTGGTTTGTTTGTTTATTAATTTCCTGGTTTGTTGGTTTGTTGGTTTATTGGTTTGTTGGTTTGTTGGTTTGTTGGTTTGTTGGTTTATTGGTTTGTTGGTTTGTTGGTTTGTTGGTTTGTTGGTTTGTTGGTTTGTTGGTTTGTTCGTTTGTTGGCTTGTTGGTTTGTTGGCTTGTTGGCTTGTTGGTTTGTTTGTTTGTTGGTTTGTTCGTTTGTTGGTTTGTTTGTTTATTGGTTTGTTCGTTTGTTTGTTTGTTGGATTGTGGGTTTGTTGGTTTGTTGGTTTGTTGGTTTGTTGGTTTGTTGGTTTGTTGGTTTGTTGGTTTGTTGGTTTGTTGGTTTGTTGGTTTGTTGGTTTGTTGCCTTGTTGTTTTGTTGGCTTGTTGGTTTGTTGTTTTGTTGGTTTGTTGGTTTGTTAGTTTGTTGGTTTGTTGGTTTGTTGGTTTGTTGGCTTGTTGGTTTGTTGGTTTGTTGGTTTGTTGGTTTGTTTGTTTGTTGGTTTGTTGGTTTGTTGGTTTCTTGGTTTGTTGGTTTGTTGGTTTGTTGGATTGTAGGTTTGTTAGTTTATTGGTTTGTTGGCTTGTTGGTTTGTTGGTTTGTTGGCTTGTTGATTTGTTGGTTTGTTGGTTTGTTGGTTTGTTGGTTTGTTGGCTTGTTGGTTTGTTGGTTTGTTGGCTTGTTGGTTTGTTGGTTTGTTGGCTTGTTGGCTTGTTGGTTTGTTTGTTGGTTTGTTTGGCTTGTTGGTTTGTTGGTTTGTTGGTTTGTTGGCTTGTTGGCTTGTTGGTTTGTTGGTTTATTAGTTTGTTGGCTTGTTGATTACTTGGTTTGTTGGTTGGTTGGCTTGTTGGTTTGTTGGTTTGTTGGCTCGTTGGTTTGTTAATTTGTTGGTTTGTTGGCTTGTTGGCTTGTTGGTTTGTTTGTTTGTTGGCCTGTTGGTTTGTTGGTTTGTTGGCTTGTTGGCTTGTTGGTTTGGTGGTTTGTTGGTTTGTTGCCTTGTTAGCCTGTTGGTTTGTTGTTTTGTTGGTTTGTTGGCTTGTTGGTTACTTGGTTTGTTGGTTTGTTGGTTTGTTGGTTTGTTAGTTTCTTGGTTTGTTGGCTTGTTGGCTTGTTGGTTTGTTCGTTTGTTGGCTTGTTGGTTTGTTGGTTTGTTGGTTTGTTGGTTAATTGGTTTGTTGATTTGTTGATTTGTTGGTTTGTTGGCTTGTTGGTTTGCTTGTTTGTTGGTTTTTTGGTTTGTTGGTTTGTTGGTTTGTTGGTTTGTTGGTTTGTTGGTTTATTGGTTTGTTGGCTTGTTGGTTTGTTGGTTTGTTGGCTTGTTGGTTTGTTGGTTTGTTGGCTTGTTGGTTTGTTGGTTTGTTGGTTTGTTGGCTTGTTGGCTTGTTGGTTTGTTGGTTTGTTTGTTGGTTTGTTTGGCTTGTTGGTTTGTTGGTTTGTTGGTTTTTTGGTTTGTTGGTTTGTTGGTTTGTTGGTTTGTTGGTTTGTTGGCTTGTTGGTTTGTTGGTTTGTTGGCTTGTTGGTTTGTTAGTTTGTTGGTTTGTTGGCTTGTTGGCTTGTTGGCTTGTTGGTTTGTTGGCTTGTTGGTTTGTTGGTTTGTTGGCTTGTTGGCTTGTTGGCTTGTTGCTTTGTTTGTTTGTTGGTTTGTTAGCTTGTTGGCTTGTTGGTTTGTTGGTTTGTTTGTTGGTTTGTTTGGCTTGTTGGTTTGTTGGTTTGTTGGTTTTTTGGTTTGTTGGTTTGTTGGTTTGTTGGTTTGTTGGTTTGTTGGCTTGTTGGTTTGTTGGCTTGTTGGTTTGTTGGTTTGTTCGTTTGTTAATTTGTTTTTTGTTGGCTTGTTGGCTTATTGGTTTGTTGGTTTGTTGGCCTGTTGGTTTGTTGGTTTGTTGGCTTGTTGGCTTGTTGGTTTGGTAGTTTGTTGGTTTGTTGCCTTGTTGGCCTGTTGGCCTGTTGGTTTGTTGGTTTGTTGGTTTGTTGGCTTGTTGATTACTTGGTTTGTTGGTTTGTTGGTTTGTTGGTTTGTTGGCTTGTTGGCTTGTTGGTTTGTTGGTTAGATTGTTTGTTGGTTTGTTAGTTTCTTGGTTTGTTGGCTTGTTGGCTTGTTGGTTTGTTGGTTTGTTGGCTTGTTGGTTTGTTGGTTTGTTGGTTTGTTGGTTAAATGGTTTGTTGATTTGTTTGTTTGTTGGCTTGTTGGTTTGTTGGTTTGTTGGTTTTTTGGTTTGTTGGTTTGTTGGTTTGTTGGTTTGTTGGTTTGTTGGTTTGTTGGTTTGTTGGTTTGTTGGTTTATTTGTTTGTTGGTTTGTTGGTTTGTTGGTTTGTTGGTTTGTTGGTTTGTTGGTTTGTTGGTTTGTTGGTTTGTTGGTTTGTTGGTTTGTTTGTTTGTTGGTTTCCTGGTTTGTTGGTTTGTTGGTTTGTTGGTTTGTTGGTTTGTTGGTTTGTTGGTTTGTTGGTTTGTTGGTTTGTTGGTTGGTTTGTTGGTTTGTTGGTTTGTTCGTTTGTTGGCTTCTTGGTTTGTTGACTTGTTGGCTTGTTGGTTTGTTGGTTTGTTGGTTTGTTGGTTTGTTGGTTTGTTTGTTTGTTGGTTTGTTCGTTTGTTGGTTTGTTGGTTACTTGGTTTGTTGGTTTATTGGTTTATTGGTTTGTTGGTTTGTTGGCTTGTTGGTTTGTTGGGTTTTTGGTTTGCTGGTTTGTTGGTTTGTTGGTTTGCTGGTTTGTTGGCTTGTCGGTTTGTTGGTTTGTTGGTTTCTTGGTTTGTAGGTTTGTTGGTTTGTAGGTTTGTTGGTTTGTTGGTTTGTTAGCTTGTTGGTGTTTTGGTTTGTTGGTTTTTTGGTTTGTTGGTTTGTTGGTTTGTTAGTTTGTTGGTTTGTTCGTTTGTTGGTTTGTTGGTTTTTTGGTTTGTCGGTTTGTTGGTTTATTTGTTTGTTGGTTTGTTGGTTTGTTCGTTTGTTGGCTTTTTGGCTTGTTGGTTTGTTGGTTTGTTGGTTTGTTGGTTTGTTGGTTTGTTGTCTTGTTGGTTTGTTGGTTTGTTGGCTTGTTGGTTACTTGGTTTGTTGGTTTGTTGGTTTGTTGGTTTGTTGGTTTGCTGGTTTGTTGGTTTGTTGGTTTGCTGGTTTGTTGGCTTGTTGGTTTGGTGGTTTATTGGTTTCTTGGTTTGTAGGTTTGTTGGTTTGTTGGTTTGTTGGTTGGTTGGTTTGTTGGCTTGTTGGTGTTTTGGTTTGTTGGTTTTTTGGTTTGTTGGTTTATTGGTTTGTTGGTTTGTTGGTTTGTTGGTTTGTTGGTTTGTTCGTATGTTGGTTTGTTGGTTTTTTGGTTTGTCGGTTTGTTGGTTTATTTGTTTGTTGGTTTGTTGGTTTGTTGGTTTGTTGGTTTGTTCGTTTGTTGGCTTGTTGGCTTGTTGGTTTGTTGGTTTGTTGGTTTGTTGGTTTGTTGGCTTGTTGGCTTGTTGGTTTGTTGGTTTCTTGGCTTGTTGGTTTGTTGGTTTGTTGGTTTGTTGGCTTGTTGGCTTGTTCGTTTGTTAGTTTGTTTGCTTGTTGGTTTCTTGGTTTGTTGGCTTGTTGGATTGTTGGCTTGTTGGCTTGTTGCTTTGTTGGTTTGTTGGTTTGTTGGCTTGTTGGTTTGTTGGTTTGTTGGTTTTTTGGTTTGTTGGTTTGTTGGTTTGTTGGTTTGTTGGTTTGTTGGTTTGTTGGTTTGTTGGTTTGTTGGTTTATTAGTTTGTTGGTTTGTTGGTTTGTTGGTTTGTTGGTTTGTTGGTTTGTTGGTTTGTTGGTTTGTTTGTATGTTGGTTTCCTGGTTTGTTGGTTTGTTGGTTTGTTGGTTTGTTGGTTTGTTGGTTTGTTGGTTTGTTGGTTTGTTGGTTTGTTGGTTGGTTTGTTGGTTTGTTGGTTTGTTGGTTTGTTGGTTTGTTGGTTTGTTGGTTTGTTGGTTTGTTCGTTTGTTGGCTTGTTGGTTTGTTAACTTGTTGGCTTGTTCGTTTGTTGGTTTGTTGGTTTGTTGGTTTGTTTGTTTGTTGGTTTGTTTGTTTGTTGCGTTTGTTGGTTTGTTGGTTACGTGGTTTGTTGGTTTGTTGGCTTATTGGTTTGTTGGTTTGTTGGCTTATTGGTTTGTTGGTTTGTTGGGTTTTTGGTTTGCTGGTTTGTTGGTTTGTTGGTTTGCTGGTTTGTTGGCTTGTTGGTTTGTTGGTTTGTAGGTTTGTTGGTTTGTTGGTTTGTTGGTTTGTTGGTTTGTTGGTTTGTTGGCTTGTTGGTGTTTTGGTTTGTTGGTTTTTTGGTTTGCTGGTTTGTTGGTTTGTTGGTTTGTTGGTTTGTTCGTTTGTTGGTTTGTTGGTTTTTTGGTTTATCGGTTTGTTGGTTTATTTGTTTGTTGGTTTGTTGGTTTGTTGGTTTGTTGGTTTGTTTGTTTGTTGGCTTGTTGGTTTGTTGGTTTGTTGGTTTGTTGGTTTGTTGGCTTGTTGGTTTGTTGTTTTGTTAGCTTGTTGGTTAATTGGTTTGTTGACTTGTTGGTTTGTTGGTTTGCTGGTTTGTTGGTTTGTTGGTTTGCTGGTTTGTTGGCTTGTTGGTTTGTTGGTTTGTTGGTTTCTTGGTTTGTAGGTTTGTTGGTTTGTTGGTTTGTTGGTTTGTTGGTTTGTTGGTTTGTTGGTTTGTTGGTGTTTTGGTTTGTTGGTTTTTTGGTTTGTTGGTTTGTTGGTTTGTTGGTTTGTTGGTTTGTTCGTTTGTTGGTTTGTTGGTTTGTTGGTTTTTTGGTTTGTCGGTTTGTTGGTTTATTTGTTTGTTGGTGTGTTGGTTTGTTGGTTTGTTGGTTTGTTCGTTTGTTGGCTTGTTGGCTTGTTGGTTTGTTGGTTTGTTGGTTTGTTGGTTTGTTGGTTTGTTGGTTTGGTGGCTTGTTGGTTTGTTGGTTTGTTGGCTTGTTGGTTTGTTGGCTTGTTGGTTTGTTGGCTTGTTGGCTTGTTGGTTTGTTGGTTTGTTTGCTTGTTGGTTTGTTGGTTTGTTGGCTTGTTTGGTTGTTGGCTTGCTGTTTTGTTGGTTTGTTGGTTTGTTGGTTTGTTGATTTGTTGGTTTGTAAGTTTGTTGGCTTGTTGGTTACTTGGTTTGTTGGTTTGTTGGCTTGTTGGTTTGTTGGTTTGTTGGTTTGTTGGTTTGTTGGTTTGTTAGTTTGTTGGTTTGTTGGCTTGTTGGTTTGTTGTTTTGTTGGTTTGCTGGTCTGTTGGTTTGTTGGTTTGTTGGCTTGTTGCGTTGTTGGTTTGTTGGTTTGTTGGCTTTTTGGCTTGTTGGCTTGTTGGTTTGTTGGTTTGTTGGCTAGTTGGCTCGTTGGTTTGTTAATTTGTTGGCTTGTTGGTTACTTAGTTTGTTGGTTTGTTGGTTTGTTGGTTTGTTGGTTTGTTGGCTTGTTGGCTTCTTGGTTTGTTGGTTAGTTCGTTTGTTGGTTTGTTAGTTTGTTGGCTTGTTGGTTTGTTGGCTTGTTGGTTTGTTGGTTTGTTGGTTTATTTGTTTGTTGGTTTGTTGGTTTGTTGGCTTGTTGGTTTATTGGTTTGTTGGTTTGTTGGCTTGTTGGTTCGTTGGCTTGTTGGTTTGTTGGTTTGTTGGCTTGTTGGTTTGTTGGTTTGTTGGCTTGTTGGCTTGTTGGTTTGTTGGTTTGTTGGCTTGTTTGTTTGTTGGTTTGTTCGCTTGTTGCTTTGTTGGCTTGTTGGTTTGTTAGTTTGTTGGCTTTTTGGTTACTTGGTTTGTTGGTTTGTTGGTTTGTTGGCTTGTTGGTTTGTTGGCTTGTTGGTTTGTTGGTTTGTTGGTTTGTTCGCTTGTTGGTTTGTTGGTTTGTTGGCTTGTTGGCTTGTTGGCTTGTTGGTTTGTTGGTTTGTTGGTTTGTTGGTTTGTTGGTTTGTTGGCTTGTTGGTTTGTTGGTTTGTTGGCTTGTTGGTTTGTTGGTTTGTTGGTTTGTTGGCTTGTTGGCTTGTTGGTTTGTTGGTTTGTTGGCTTGTTGGTTTGTTGGTTTGTTGGCTTGTTGGCTTGTTGGCTTGTTGGTTTGTTGGTTTCTTGGTTTGTAGGTTTGTTGGTTTGTTGGTTTGTTGGTTTGTTGGTTTGTTGGTTTGTTGGTTTGTTGGTGTTTTGGTTTGTTGGTTTTTTGGTTTGTTGGTTTGTTGGTTTGTTGGTTTGTTGGTTTGTTGGTTTGTTCGTTTGTTGGTTTGTTGGTTTGTTGGTTTTTTGGTTTGTCGGTTTGTTGGTTTATTTGTTTGTTGGTGTGTTGGTTTGTTGGTTTGTTGGTTTGTTCGTTTGTTGGCTTGTTGGCTTGTTGGTTTGTTGGTTTGTTGGTTTGTTGGTTTGTTGGTTTGGTGGCTTGTTGGTTTGTTGGTTTGTTGGCTTGTTGGTTTGTTGGCTTGTTGGTTTGTTGGCTTGTTGGCTTGTTGGTTTGTTGGTTTGTTTGCTTGTTGGTTTGTTGGTTTGTTGGCTTGTTTGGTTGTTGGCTTGCTGTTTTGTTGGTTTGTTGGTTTGTTGGTTTGTTGATTTGTTGGTTTGTAAGTTTGTTGGCTTGTTGGTTACTTGGTTTGTTGGTTTGTTGGCTTGTTGGTTTGTTGGTTTGTTGGTTTGTTGGTTTGTTAGTTTGTTGGTTTGTTGGCTTGTTGGCTTGTTGTTTTGTTGGTTTGCTGGTCTGTTGGTTTGTTGGTTTGTTGGCTTGTTGGCTTGTTGGTTTGGTGGTTTGTTGGTTTGTTGCCTTGTTGGCTTGTTGGTTTGTTGGTTTGTTGGTTTGTTTGCTTGTTGGTTACTGGATTTGTTGGTTTGTTGGTTTGTTGGCTTGTTGGCTTGTTGGCTTGTTGCGTTGTTGGTTTGTTGGTTTGTTGGCTTGTTGACTGGTTGGTTTGTTAGTTTGTTGGCTTTTTGGTTGCTTGGTTTGTTGGTTTGTTGGTTTGTTGGTTTGTTGGCTTGTTTGTTTGTTGGTTTGTTGGCTTGTTGGCTCGTTGGTTTGTTAATTTGTTGGCTTGTTGGTTACTTAGTTTGTTGGTTTGTTGGTTTGTTGGTTTGTTGGCTTGTTGGCTTCTTGGTTTGTTGGTTAGTTCGTTTGTTGGTTTGTTAGTTTGTTGGCTTGTTGGTTTGTTGGCTTGTTGGTTTGTTGGTTTGTTGGTTTATTTGTTTGTTGGTTTGTTGGTTTGTTGGCTTGTTGGTTTATTGGTTTGTTGGTTTGTTGGCTTGTTGGTTCGTTGGCTTGTTGGTTTGTTGGTTTGTTGGCTTGTTGGTTTGTTGGTTTGTTGGCTTGTTGGCTTGTTGGTTTGTTGGTTTGTTGGCTTGTTTGTTTGTTGGTTTGTTGGCTTGTTCGCTTGTTGCTTTGTTGGTTTGTTGGTTTGTTGGCTTGTTGGCTTGTTGGTTTGTTAGTTTGTTGGCTTTTTGGTTACTTGGTTTGTTGGTTTGTTGGTTTGTTGGCTTGTTGGTTTGTTGGCTTGTTGGTTTGTTGGTTTGTTGGTTTGTTCGCTTGTTGGTTTGTTGGTTTGTTGGCTTGTTGGCTTGTTGGTTTGTTGGTTTGTTGGTTTGTTGGTTTGTTGGTTTGTTGGCTTGTTGGTTTGTTGGTTTGTTGGCTTGTTGGTTTGTTGGTTTGTTGGTTTGTTGGCTTGTTGGCTTGTTGGTTTGTTGGTTTGTTGGCTTGTTGGTTTGTTGGTTTGTTGGCTTGTTGGCTTGTTGGTTTGTTGGTTTGTTGGTTTGTTGGTTTGTTGGTTTGTTGGCTTGTTGGTTTGTTGGTTTGTTGGCTTGTTGGTTTGTTGGTTTGTTGGTTTGTTGGATTGTTGGTTTGTTGGTTTGTTGGTTTGTTGGCTTGTTGGCTTGTTGGTTTGTTTGTTGGTTTGTTTGGCTTGTTGGTTTGTTGGTTTGTTGGTTTTTTGGTTTGTTGGTTTGTTGGTTTGTTGGTTTGTTGGTTTGTTGGTTTGTTGGTTTGTTGGCTTGTTGGTTTGTTGGTTTGTTGGTTTGTTGGCTTGTTGGCTTGTTGGTTTGTTGGTTTGTTGGCTTGTTGGTTTGTTGGTTTGTTGGCTTGTTGGCTTGTTGGCTTGTTGGCTTGTTCCTTTGTTGGTTTGTTGGTTTGTTGGCTTGTTGGCTTGTTGGTTTGTTGGTTTATTAGTTTGTTGGCTTGTTGATTACTTGGTTTGTTGGTTTGTTGGCTTGTTGGTTTGTTGGTTTGTTGGCTTGTTGGTTTGTTAATTTGTTGGTTTGTTGGCTTGTTGGCTTGTTGGTTTGTTGGTTTGTTGGCTTGTTGGCTTGTTGGTTTGTTGGTTTGTTGGCCTGTTGGTTTGTTGGTTTGTTGGCTTGTTGGCTTGTTGGTTTGGTGGTTTGTTGGTTTGTTGCCTTGTTAGCCTGTTGGTTTGTTGGTTTGTTGGTTTGTTGACTTGTTGGTTACTTGGTTTGTTGGTTTGTTGGTTTGTTGGTTTGTTGGTTTGTTGGTTTGTTGGCTTGTTGGCTTGTTGGTTTGTTGGTTAGATCGTTTGTTGGTTTGTTAGTTTCTTGGTTTGTTGGTTTGTTGGCTTGTTGGTTTGTTGGTTTGTTGGCTTGTTGGTTAGTTGGTTTGTTGGTTTGTTGGTTAATATGTTTGTTGATTTGTTGGTTTGTTGGCTTGTTGGTTTGTTGGTTTGTTGGTTTTTTGGTTTGTTGGTTTGTTCGTTTGTTGGTTTGTTGGTTTGTTGGTTTGTTGGTTTATTGAATTGTTGGCTTGTCGGTTTGTTGGTTTGTTGGCTTGTTGGTTTGTTGGTTTGTTGGCTTGTTGGATTGTTGGTTTGTTGGTTTGTTGGTTTGTTGGCTTGTTGGCTTGTTGGTTTGTTGGTTTGTTTGTTGGTTTGTTTGGCTTGTTGGTTTGTTGGTTTGTTGGTTTGTTGGTTTGTTGGTTTGTTGGTTTGTTGGTTTGTTGGTTTGTTGGCTTGTTGGTTTGTTAGTTTGTTGGCTTGTTGGTTTGTTGGTTTGTTGGTTTGTTGTCTTGTTGGCTTGTTGGTTTGTTGGTTTGTTGGCTTGTTGGTTTGTTGGTTTGTTGACTTGTTGGCTTGTTGGCTTGTTGCTTTGTTTGTTTGTTGGTTTGTTGGCTTGTTGGTTTGTTGGTTTGTTGGTTTGTTGGCTTGTTGGCTTGTTGGTTTGTTGGTTTGTTTGTTGGTTTGTTTGGCTTGTTGGTTTGTTGGTTTGTTGGTTTTTTGGTTTGTTGGTTTGTTGGTTTGTTGGTTTGTTGGTTTGTAGCTTGTTGGTTTGTTAGTTTGTTGGTTTGTTGGCTTGTTGGTTTGTTAGTTTGTTGGTTTGTTGGCTTGTTGGTTTGTTGGTTTGTTGACCTGTTGGTTTGTTGGTTTGTTGGCTTGTTGCCTTGTTGGTTTGGTGGTTTGTTTGTTTGTTGCCTTGTTGGCCTGTTGGTTTGTTGGTTTGTTGGCTTGTTGGTTACTTGGTTTGTTGGTTTGTTGGTTTGTTGGTTTGTTGGTTTGTTGGCTTGTTGGCTTGTTGGTTTGTTGGTTTGTTGGTTAGATTGTTTGTTGGTTTGTTAGTTTCTTGGTTTGTTGGCTTGTTGGCTTGTTGGTTTGTTGGTTTGTTGGCTTGTTGGTTTCTTGGTTTGTTGGTTTGTTGGTTAATTGGTTTGTTGATTTGTTGGTTTGTTGGCTTGTTGGTTCGTTGGTTTGTTGGTTTTTTTGTTTGTTGGTTTGTTGGTTTGTTGGTTTGTTGCTTTGTTGGTTTATTTGTTTGTTGGTTTGTTGGTTTGTTGGTTTGTTGGTTTGTTGGTTTGTTGGTTTGTTTGTTTGTTGGTTTCCTGGTTTGTTGGTTTGTTGGTTTGTTGGTTTGTTGGTTTGTTGGTTTGTTGGTTTGTTGGTTTGTTGGTTTGTTGGTTTGTTGGTTTGTTGGTTGGTTTGTTGGTTTGTTGGTTTGTTCGTTTGTTGGCTTCTTGGTTTGTTGACTTGTTGGCTTGTTGGTTTGTTGGTTTGTTGGTTTGTTGGTTTGTTTGTTTGTTGGTTTGTTCGTTTGTTGGTTTGTTGGTTACTTGGTTTGTTGGTTTATTGGTTTATTGGTTCGTTGGTTTGTTGGCTTGTTGGTTTGTTGGTTTGTTGGTTTTTTGGTTTGCTGGTTTGTTGGTTTGTTGGTTTGCTGGTTTGTTGGCTTGTTGGTTTGTTGGTTTGTTGGTTTCTTGGTTTGTAGGTTTGTTGGTTTGTAGGTTTGTTGGTTTGTTGGTTTGTTGGCTTGTTGGTGTTTTGGTTTGTTGGTTTTTTGGTTTGTTGGTTTGTTCGTTTGTTAGTTTGTTGGTTTGTTCGTTTGTTGGTTTGTTGGTTTTTTGGTTTGTCGGTTTGTTGGTTTATTTGTTTGTTGGTTTGTTGGTTTGTTGGTTTGTTCGTTTGTTGGCTTTTTGGCTTGTTGGTTTGTTGGTTTGTTGGTTTGTTGGTTTGTTGTCTTGTTGGTTTGTTGGTTTGTTGGCTTGTTGGTTACTTGGTTTGTTGGTTTGTTGGTTTGTTGGTTTGCTGGTTTGTTGGTTTGTTGGTTTGCTGGTTTGTTGGCTTGTTGGTTTGTTGGTTTATTGGTTTCTTGGTTTCTTGGTTTGTAGGTTTGTTGGTTTGTTGGTTTGTTGGTTTGTTGGTTGGTTGGTTTGTTGGCTTGTTGGTGTTTTGGTTTGTTGGTTTTTTGGTTTGTCGGTTTGTTGGTTTATTTGTTTGTTGGTTTGTTGGTTTGTTAGTTTGTTCGTTTATTGGCTTGTTGGCTTGTTGGTTTGTTGGTTTGTTGGTTTGTTGGTTTGTTGGCTTGTTGGCTTGTTGGTTTGTTGGTTTGTTGGCTTGTTGGTTTGTTGGTTTGTTGGTTTGTTGGCTTGTTGGCTTGTTGGTTGGTTAGTCTGTTTGCTTGTTGGTTTGTTGGTTTGTTGGTTTGTTGGCTTGTTGGCTTGTTGGCTTGTTGGCTTGTTGCTTTGTTGGTTTGTTGGTTTGTTGGCTTGTTGGTTTGTTGGTTTGTTGGTTTTTTGGTTTGTTGGTTTGTTGGTTTGTTGGTTTGTTGGTTTGTTGGTTTATTAGTTTGTTGGTTTGTTGGTTTGTTGGTTTGTTGGTTTGTTGGTTTCTTGGTTTGTTGGTTTGTTGGTTTGTTTGTTTGTTGGTTTCCTGGTTTGTTGGTTTGTTGGTTTGTTGGTTTGTTGGTTTGTTGGTTTGTTGGTTTGTTGGTTGGTTTGTTGGTTTGTTGGTTTGTTGGTTTGTTCGTTTGTTGGCTTGTTGGTTTGTTGGTTTGTTGGCTTGTTGGCTTGTTGGTTTGTTGGTTTGTTGGCTTGTTGGTTAGTTGGTTTGTTGGTTTGTTGGTTAATTGGTTTGTTGATTTGTTGGTTTGTTGGCTTGTTGGTTTGTTGGTTTGTTGGTTTTTTGGTTTGTTGGTTTGTTCGTTTGTTGGTTTGTTGGTTTGTTGGTTTGTTGGTTTATTGGTTTGTTGGCTTGTCGGTTTGTTGGTTTGTTGGCTTGTTGGTTTGTTGGTTTGTTGGCTTGTTGGTTTGTTGGTTTGTTGGTTTGTTGGTTTGTTGGCTTGTTGGCTTGTTGGTTTGTTGGTTTGTTTGTTGGTTTGTTTGGCTTGTTGGTTTGTTGGTTTGTTGGTTTTTTGGTTTGTTGGTTTGTTGGTTTGTTGGTTTGTTGGTTTGTTGGCTTGTTGGTTTGTTAGTTTGTTGGCTTGTTGGTTTGTTGGTTTGTTGGTTTATTGTCTTGTTGGCTTGTTGGTTTGTTGGTTTGTTGGCTTGTTGGTATGTTGGTTTGTTGGCTTGTTGGCTTGTTGGCTTGTTGCTTTGTTTGTTTGTTGGTTTGTTGGCTTGTTGGCTTGTTGGTTTGTTGGTTTATTAGTTTGTTGGCTTGTTGGTTACTTGCTTTGTTGGTTTGTTGGTTTGTTGGTTTGTTGGCTTGTTGGTTTGTTAGTTTGTTGGTTTGTTGGCTTGTTGGTTTGTTGGTTTGTTGACCTGTTGGTTTGTTGGTTTGTTGGCTTGTTGCCTTGTTGGTTTGGTGGTTTGTTTGTTTGTTGCCTTGTTGGCCTGTTGGTTTGTTGGTTTGTTGGTTTGTTGGCTTGTTGGTTACTTGGTTTGTTGGTTTGTTGGTTTGTTGGTTTGTTGGTTTGTTGGCTTGTTGGCTTGTTGGTTTGTTGGTTTGTTGGTTAGATTGTTTGTTGGTTTGTTAGTTTCTTGGTTTGTTGGCTTGTTGGCTTGTTGGTTTGTTGGTTTGTTGGCTTGTTGGTTTCTTGGTTTGTTGGTTTGTTGGTTAATTGGTTTGTTGATTTGTTGGTTTGTTGGCTTGTTGGTTCGTTGGTTTGTTGGTTTTTTTGTTTGTTGGTTTGTTGGTTTGTTGGTTTGTTGCTTTGTTGGTTTATTTGTTTGTTGGTTTGTTGGTTTGTTGGTTTGTTGGTTTGTTGGTTTGTTGGTTTGTTGGTTTGTTTGTTTGTTGGTTTCCTGGTTTGTTGGTTTGTTGGTTTGTTGGTTTGTTGGTTTGTTGGTTTGTTGGTTTGTTGGTTTGTTGGTTTGTTGGTTTGTTGGTTGGTTTGTTGGTTTGTTGGTTTGTTCGTTTGTTGGCTTCTTGGTTTGTTGACTTGTTGGCTTGTTGGTTTGTTGGTTTGTTGGTTTGTTGGTTTGTTTGTTTGTTGGTTTGTTCGTTTGTTGGTTTGTTGGTTACTTGGTTTGTTGGTTTATTGGTTTATTGGTTCGTTGGTTTGTTGGCTTGTTGGTTTGTTGGTTTGTTGGTTTTTTGGTTTGCTGGTTTGTTGGTTTGTTGGTTTGCTGGTTTGTTGGCTTGTTGGTTTGTTGGTTTGTTGGTTTCTTGGTTTGTAGGTTTGTTGGTTTGTAGGTTTGTTGGTTTGTTGGTTTGTTGGCTTGTTGGTGTTTTGGTTTGTTGGTTTTTTGGTTTGTTGGTTTGTTCGTTTGTTAGTTTGTTGGTTTGTTCGTTTGTTGGTTTGTTGGTTTTTTGGTTTGTCGGTTTGTTGGTTTATTTGTTTGTTGGTTTGTTGGTTTGTTGGTTTGTTCGTTTGTTGGCTTTTTGGCTTGTTGGTTTGTTGGTTTGTTGGTTTGTTGGTTTGTTGTCTTGTTGGTTTGTTGGTTTGTTGGCTTGTTGGTTACTTGGTTTGTTGGTTTGTTGGTTTGTTGGTTTGCTGGTTTGTTGGTTTGTTGGTTTGCTGGTTTGTTGGCTTGTTGGTTTGTTGGTTTATTGGTTTCTTGGTTTCTTGGTTTGTAGGTTTGTTGGTTTGTTGGTTTGTTGGTTTGTTGGTTGGTTGGTTTGTTGGCTTGTTGGTGTTTTGGTTTGTTGGTTTTTTGGTTTGTCGGTTTGTTGGTTTATTTGTTTGTTGGTTTGTTGGTTTGTTAGTTTGTTCGTTTATTGGCTTGTTGGCTTGTTGGTTTGTTGGTTTGTTGGTTTGTTGGTTTGTTGGCTTGTTGGCTTGTTGGTTTGTTGGTTTGTTGGCTTGTTGGTTTGTTGGTTTGTTGGTTTGTTGGCTTGTTGGCTTGTTGGTTGGTTAGTCTGTTTGCTTGTTGGTTTGTTGGTTTGTTGGCTTGTTGGCTTGTTGGCTTGTTGGCTTGTTGCTTTGTTGGTTTGTTGGTTTGTTGGCTTGTTGGTTTGTTGGTTTGTTGGTTTTTTGGTTTGTTGGTTTGTTGGTTTGTTGGTTTGTTGGTTTATTAGTTTGTTGGTTTGTTGGTTTGTTGGTTTGTTGGTTTGTTGGTTTCTTGGTTTGTTGGTTTGTTGGTTTGTTTGTTTGTTGGTTTCCTGGTTTGTTGGTTTGTTGGTTTGTTGGTTTGTTGGTTTGTTGGTTTGTTGGTTTGTTGGTTGGTTTGTTGGTTTGTTGGTTTGTTGGTTTGTTCGTTTGTTGGCTTGTTGGTTTGTTAACTTGTTGGCTTGTTGGTTTGTTGGTTTGTTGGTTTGTTGGTTTGTTGGTTTGTTTGTTTGTTGCGTTTGTTGGTTTGTTGGTTACTTGGTCTGTTGGTTTGTTGGTTTGTTGGTTTGTTGGCTTGTTGGCTTGTTGGCTTGTTGGTTTGTTGGTTTGTTGGTTTGTTGGTTTGTTGGTTTGTTGGCTTGTTGGTGTTTTGGTTTGTTGGTTTTTTGGTTTGTTGGTTTGTTGGTTTGTTGGTTTATTGGTTTGTTCGTTTGTTGGTTTGTTGGTTTTTTGGTTTATCTGTTTGTTGGTTTATTTGTTTGTTGGTTTGTTGGTTTGTTGGTTTGTTGGTTTGTTGGTTTGTTTGTTTGTTGGCTTGTTGGTTTGTTGGTTTGTTAGTTTGTTGGTTTGTTGGTTTGTTGGTTTGTTGGCTTGTTGGTTTGTTGGTTTGTTGGCTTGTTGGTTACTTGCTTTGTTGGTTTGCTGGTTTGTTGGTTTGCTGGTTTGTTGGTTTGTTGGTTTGCTGGTTTGTTGGCTTGTTGGTTTGTTGGTTTGTTGGTTTCTTGGTTTGTAGGTTTGTTGGTTTGTTGGTTTGTTGGTTTGTTGGTTTGTTGGCTTGTTGGTGTTTTGGTTTGTTGGTTTTTTGGTTTGTTGGTTTGTTGGTTTGTTGGTTTGTTGGTTTGTTGGTTTGGTGGTTTGTTGGTTTGTTGGTTTGTTCGTTTGTTGGTTTGTTGGTTTGTTGGTTTTTTGGTTTGTCGGTTTGTTGGTTTATTTGTTTGTTGGTGTGTTGGTTTGTTGGTTTGTTGGTTTGTTCGTTTCTTGGCTTGTTGGCTTGTTGGTTTATTTGTTTTTTGGTTTGTTGGTTTGGTGACTTTTTGGTTTGTTGGTTTGTTGGCTTGTTGGTTTGTTGGCTTGTTGGTTTGTTGGCTTGTTGGTTTGTTGGTTTGTTGGCTTGTTGGCTCGTTGGTTTGTTGATTTGTTGGCTTGTTGTTTACTTAGTTTGTTGGTTTGTTGGTTTGTTGGTTTGTTGGTTTGTTGGTTTGTTGGCTTGTTGGCTTCTTGGTGTGTTGGTTAGTTCGTTTGTTGGTTTGTTAGTTTGTTGGCTTGTTGGTTTGTTGGCTTGTTGGTTTGTTGGTTTGTTGGTTTATTTGTTTGTTGGTTTGTTGGTTTGTTGGCTTGTTGGTTTGTTGGTTTGTTGGTTTGTTGGCTTGTTGGTTCGTTGGCTTGTTGGTTTGTTGGTTTGTTGGTTTGTTGGCTTGTTGGTTTGTTGGTTAGTTGGTTTGTTAGCTTGTTGGCTTGTTGGTTTGTTGGTTTGTTGGCTTGTTGGTTACTTAGTTTGTTGGTTTGTTGGTTTGTTGGTTTGTTGGCTTGTTGGCTTGTTAGCTTGTTGGTTTGTTGGTTTGTTGGTTTTTTGGTTTGTTGGTTTGTTGGCATGTTGATTTGTTGGTTTGTTGGCTTGTTGGCTTGTTGGTTTGTTGGTTTGTTGGCTTGTTTGTTTGTTGGTTTGTTGGTTTGTTGGTTTGTTGGTTTGTTGGTTTGTTCGTTGGTTTGTTGGTTTGTTGGTTTGTTGGTTTGTTCGTTTGTTGGCTTGTTGGTTTGTTAACTTGTTGGCTTGTTGGTTTGTTGGTTTGTTGGTTTGTTGGTTTGTTGGTTTGTTTGTTTGTTGTGTTTGTTGGTTTGTTGGTTTGTTGGTTACTTGGTCTGTTGGTTTGTTGGTTTGTTGGTTTGTTGGCTTGTTGGCTTGTTGGCTTGTTGGTTTGTTGGTTTGTTGGTTTGTTGGTTTGTTGGTTTGTTGGTTTGTTGGCTTGTTGGTGTTTTGGTTTGTTGGTTTTTGGGTTTGTTGGTTTGTTGGTTTATTGGTTTGTTCGTTTGTTGGTTTGTTGGTTTTTTGGTTTATCTGTTTGTTGGTTTATTTGTTTGTTGGTTTGTTGGTTTGTTGGTTTGTTGGTTTGTTGGTTTGTTTGTTTGTTGGCTTGTTGGTTTGTTGGTTTGTTAGTTTGTTGGTTTGTTGGTTTGTTGGTTTGTTGGCTTGTTGGTTTGTTGGTTTGTTGGCTTGTTGGTTACTTGCTTTGTTGGTTTGTTGGTTTGTTGGTTTGCTGGTTTGTTGGTTTGTTGGTTTGCTGGTTTGTTGGCTTGTTGGCTTGTTGGTTTGTTGATTTGTTGGTTTCTTGGTTTGTAGGTTTGTTGGTTTGTTGGTTTGTTGGTTTGTTGGTTTGTTGGCTTGTTCGTGTTTTGGTTTGTTGGTTTTTTGGTTTGTTGGTTTGTTGGTTTGTTGGTTTGTTGGTTTGTTGGTTTGTTGGTTTGTTCGTTTGTTGGTTTGTTGGTTTGTTGGTTTTTTGGTTTGTCGGTTTGTTGGTTTATTTGTTTGTTGGTGTGTTGGTTTGTTGGTTTGTTGGTTTGTTCGTTTGTTGGCTTGTTGGCTTTTTGGTTTGTTGGTTTGTTGGTTTGTTGGTTTGTTGGTTTGGTGACTTTTTGGTTTGTTGGTTTGTTGGCTTGTTGGTTTGTTGGCTTGTTGGTTTGTTGGCTTGTTGGTTTGTTGGTTTGTTGGCTTGTTGGCTCGTTGGTTTGTTGATTTGTTGGCTTGTTGGTTACTTAGTTTGTTGGTTTGTTGGTTTGTTGGTTTGTTGGTTTGTTGGTTTGTTGGCTTGTTGGCTTCTTGGTGTGTTGGTTAGTTCGTTTGTTGGTTTGTTAGTTTGTTGGCTTGTTGGTTTGTTGGCTTGTTGGTTTGTTGGTTTGTTGGTTTATTTGTTTGTTGGTTTGTTGCTTTGTTGGCTTGTTGGTTTGTTGGTTTGTTGGTTTGTTGGCTTGTTGGTTCGTTGGCTTGTTTGTTTGTTGGTTTTTTGGTTTGTTGGCTTGTTGGTTTGTTGGTTTGTTGGTTTGTTAGCTTGTTGGCTTGTTGGTTTGTTGGTTTGTTGGCTTGTTGGTTACTTAGTTTGTTGGTTTGTTGGTTTGTTGGTTTGTTGGTTTGTTGGCTTGTTGGCTTGTTAGCTTGTTGGTTTGTTGCTTTGTTGGTTTTTTGGTTTGTTGGTTTGTTGGCATGTTGGTTTGTTGGTTTGTTGGCTTGTTGGCTTGTTGGTTTGTTGGTTTGTTGGCTTGTTTGTTTGTTGGTTTGTTGGCTTGTTGGCTTGTTGATTTGTTTGTTTGTTGGTTTGTTGGCTTGTTGGCTTGTTGGTTTGTTATTTTGTTGGCTTTTTGGTTACTTGGTTTGTTGGTTTGTTGGTTTGTTGGTTTGTTGGCTTGTTGGTTTGTTGGCTTGTTGGTTTGTTGGTTTGTTGGTTTGTTCGCTTGTTGGTTTGTTGGTTTGTTGGCTTGTTGGCTTGTTGGTTTGTTGGTTTGTTGGTTTGTTGGTTTGTTGGCTTGTTGGTTTGTTGGTTTATTGGCTTGTTGGTTTGTTGGTTTGTTGGTTTGTTGGCTTGTTGGCTTGTTGGTTTGTTGGTTTGTTGGCTTGTTGGTTTGTTGGTTTGTTGGCTTGTTGGCTTGTTCGTTTGTTGGTTTGTTGGCTTGTTGGTTTGTTGGTTTGTTGGCTTGTTGGCTTGTTGCTTTGTTGGTTTGTTGCTTTGTTGGCTTGTTGGCTTGTTGGTTTGTTAGTTTGTTGGCTTTTCGGTTACTTGGCTTGTTGGTTTGTTGGTTTGTTGGCTTGTTGGTTTGTTGGCTTGTTGGTTTGTTGGTTTGTTGGTTTGTTGGCTTGTTGGCTTGTTGGTTTGTTAGTTTGTTGGCTTTTTGGTTACTTGGTTTGTTGGTTTGTTGGTTTGTTGGCTTGTTGGTTTGTTGGCTTGTTGGTTTGTTGGTTTGTTGGTTTGTTGGCTTGTTGGCTTGTTGGTTTGTTGGTTTGTTGGTTTGCTGGTTTGTTGGTTTGTTAGTTTGTTGGTTTGTTCGTTTGTTGGTTTGTTGGTTTTTTGGTTTTTTGGTTTGTTGGTTTATTTGTTTGTTGGTTTGTTGGCTTGTTGGTTTGTTGGTTTGTTGGTTTGTTGGCTTGTTGGTTCGTTGGCTTGTTTGTTTGTTGGTTTGTTGGTTTGTTGGCTTGTTGGTTTGTTGGCTTGTTGGTTTGTTAGCTAGTTGGCTTGTTGGTTTGTTGGTTTGTTGGCTTGTTGGTTACTTAGTTTGTTGGTTTGTTGGTTTGTTGGTTTGTTGGTTTGTTGGCTTGTTGGCTTGTTAGCTTGTTGGTTTGTTGGTTTGTTGGTTTTTTGGTTTGTTGGTTTGTTGGCATGTTGGTTTGTTGGTTTGTTGGCTTGTTGGCTTGTTGGTTTGTTGGTTTGTTGGCTTGTTTGTTTGTTGGTTTGTTGGCTTGTTGGCTTGTTGATTTGTTGGTTTGTTGGTTTGTTGACTTGTTGGCTTGTTGGTTTGTTAGTTTGTTGGCTTTTTGGTTACTTGGCTTGTTGGCTTGTTGGTTTGTTGGTTTGTTGGCTTGTTGGTTTGTTGGTTTGTTGGCTTGTTGGCTTGTTGGTTTGTTGGTTTGTTGGCTTGTTGGTTTGTTGGTTTGTTGGCTTGTTGGCTTGTTGCTTTGTTGGTTTGTTGGTTTGTTGGCTTGTTGGCTTGTTGGTTTGTTAGTTTGTTGGCTTTTTGGTTACTTGGCTTGTTGGTTTGTTGGTTTGTTGGCTTGTTGGTTTGTTGGCTTGTTGGTTTGTTGGTTTGTTGGTTTGTTGGCTTGTTGGCTTGTTGGTTTGTTAGTTTTTTGGCTTTTTGGTTACTTGGTTTGTTGGTTTGTTGGTTTGTTGGCTTGTTGGTTTGTTGGCTTGTTGGTTTGTTGGTTTGTTGGTTTGTTGGCTTGTTGGCTTGTTGGTTTAATGGTTTGTTGGTTTGCTGGTTTGTTGGCTTGTTGGTTTGTTGGTTTGTTGGTTTCTTGATTTGTAGGTTTGTTGGTTTGTAGGTTTGTTGGTTTGTTGGTTTGTTGGCTTGTTGGTGTTTTGGTTTGTTGGTTTTTTGGTTTGTTGGTTTGTTGGTTTGTTAGTTTGTTGGTTTGTTCGTTTGTTGGTTTGTTGGTTTTTTGGTTTTTTGGTTTCTTGGTTTGTTGGTTTATTTGTTTGTTGGTTTGTTGGTTTGTTCGTTTGTTGGTTTGTTGGCTTGTTGGTTTGTTGGTTTGTTGGTTTGTTGGCTTGTTGGCTTGTTGGTTTGTTAGTTTGTTGGCTTTTTGGTTACTTGGTTTGTTGGTTTGTTGGTTTGTTGGCTTGTTGGTTTGTTGGCTTGTTGGTTTGTTGGTTTGTTGGTTTGTTGGCTTGTTGGCTTGTTGGTTTGTTGGTTTGTTGGTTTGCTGGTTTGTTGGTTTGTTAGTTTGTTGGTTTGTTCGTTTGTTGGTTTGTTGGTTTTTTGGTTTTTTGGTTTGTTGGTTTATTTGTTTGTTGGTTTGTTGGCTTGTTGGTTTGTTGGTTTGTTGGTTTGTTGGTTTGTTGGTTTGTTGGCTTGTTGGTTTGTTGGCTTGTTGGTTTGTTGGCTTGTTGGTTTGTTGGTTTGTTGGTTTGTTGGCTTGTTGGCTTGTTGGTTTGTTAGTTTGTTGGCTTTTTGGTTACTTGGTTTGTTGGTTTGTTGGTTTGTTGGCTTGTTGGTTTGTTGGCTTGTTGGTTTGTTGGTTTGTTGGTTTGTTGGCTTGTTGGCTTGTTGGTTTGTTGGTTTGTTGGTTTGCTGGTTTGTTGGTTTGTTAGTTTGTTGGTTTGTTCGTTTGTTGGTTTGTTGGTTTTTTGGTTTTTTGGTTTGTTGGTTTATTTGTTTGTTGGTTTGTTGGCTTGTTGGTTTGTTGGTTTGTTGGTTTGTTGGCTTGTTGGTTCGTTGGCTTGTTTGTTTGTTGGTTTGTTGGCTTGTTGGTTTGTTGGTTTGTTGGCTTGTTGGCTTGTTGGTTTGTTGGTTTGTTGGCTTGTTGGTTTGTTGGTTTGTTGGCTTGTTGGCTTGTTGCTTTGTTGGTTTGTTGGTTTGTTGGCTTGTTGGCTTGTTGGTTTGTTAGTTTGTTGGCTTTTTGGTTACTTGGCTTGTTGGTTTGTTGGTTTGTTGGCTTGTTGGTTTGTTGGCTTGTTGGTTTGTTGGTTTGTTGGTTTGTTGGCTTGTTGGTTTGTTAGTTTGTTGGCTTTTTGGTTACTTGGTTTGTTGGTTTGTTGGTTTGTTGGCTTGTTGGTTTGTTGGCTTGTTGGTTTGTTGGTTTGTTGGTTTGTTGGATTGTTGGCTTGTTGGTTTAATGGTTTGTTGGTTTGCTGGTTTGTTGGCTTGTTGGTTTGTTGGTTTGTTGGTTTCTTGGTTTGTAGGTTTGTTGGTTTGTAGGTTTGTTGGTTTGTTGGTTTGTTGGCTTGTTGGTGTTTTGGTTTGTTGGTTTTTTGGTTTGTTGGTTTGTTGGTTTGTTAGTTTGTTGGTTTGTTCGTTTGTTGGTTTGTTGGTTTTTTGGTTTTTTGGTTTGTTGGTTTATTTGTTTGTTGGTTTGTTGGTTTGTTCGTTTGTTGGTTTGTTGGCTTGTTGGTTTGTTGGTTTGTTGGTTTGTTGGCTTGTTGGCTTGTTGGTTTGTTAGTTTGTTGGCTTTTTGGTTACTTGGTTTGTTGGTTTGTTGGTTTGTTGGCTTGTTGGTTTGTTGGCTTGTTGGTTTGTTGGTTTGTTGGTTTGTTGGCTTGTTGGCTTGTTGGTTTGTTGGTTTGTTGGTTTGCTGGTTTGTTGGTTTGTTAGTTTGTTGGTTTGTTCGTTTGTTGGTTTGTTGGTTTTTTGGTTTTTTGGTTTGTTGGTTTATTTGTTTGTTGGTTTGTTGGCTTGTTGGTTTGTTGGTTTGTTGGTTTGTTGGTTTGTTGGCTTGTTGGTTCGTTGGCTTGTTTGTTTGTTGGTTTGTTGGTTTGTTGGCTTGTTGGTTTGTTGGCTTGTTGGTTTGTTAGCTTGTTGGCTTGTTGGTTTGTTGGTTTGTTGGCTTGTTGGTTACTTAGTTTGTTGGTTTGTTGGTTTGTTGGTTTGTTGGTTTGTTGGCTTGTTGGCTTGTTAGCTTGTTAGCTTGTTGGTTTGTTGGTTTGTTGGTTTTTTGGTTTGTTGGTTTGTTGGCATGTTGGTTTGTTGGTTTGTTGGCTTGTTGGCTTGTTGGTTTGTTGGTTTGTTGGCTTGTTTGTTTGTTGGTTTGTTGGCTTGTTGGCTTGTTGATTTGTTGGTTTGTTGGTTTGTTGGCTTGTTGGCTTGTTGGTTTGTTAGTTTGTTGGCTTTTTGGTTACTTGGCTTGTTGGCTTGTTGGTTTGTTGGTTTGTTGGCTTGTTGGTTTGTTGGTTTGTTGGCTTGTTGGCTTGTTGGTTTGTTGGTTTGTTGGCTTGTTGGTTTGTTGGTTTGTTGGCTTGTTGGCTTGTTGCTTTGTTGGTTTGTTGGTTTGTTGGCTTGTTGGCTTGTTGGTTTGTTAGTTTGTTGGCTTTTTGGTTACTTGGCTTGTTGGTTTGTTGGTTTGTTGGCTTGTTGGTTTGTTGGCTTGTTGGTTTGTTGGTTTGTTGGTTTGTTGGCTTGTTGGCTTGTTGGTTTGTTAGTTTGTTGGTTTTTTGGTTACTTGGTTTGTTGGTTTGTTGGTTTGTTGGCTTGTTGGTTTGTTGGCTTGTTGGTTTGTTGGTTTGTTGGTTTGTTGGCTTGTTGGCTTGTTGGTTTGTTGGTTTGTTGGTTTGCTAGTTTGTTGGCTTGTTGGTTTGTTGGTTTGTTGGTTTCTTGGTTTGTAGGTTTGTTGGTTTGTAGGTTTGTTGGTTTGTTGGTTTGTTGGCTTGTTGGTGTTTTGGTTTGTTGGTTTTTTGGTTTGTTGGTTTGTTGGTTTGTTAGTTTGTTGGTTTGTTCGTTTGTTGGTTTGTTGGTTTTTTGGTTTTTTGGTTTGTTGGTTTATTTGTTTGTTGGTTTGTTGGTTTGTTCGTTTGTTGGCTTGTTGGCTTGTTGGTTTGTTTGTTTGTTGGTTTGTTGGTTTGTTGTCTTGTTGGTTTGTTGGTTTGTTGGTTTGTTGGTTTGTTGGTTTGTTGGTTTGTTGGTTTGCTGGTTTGTTGGTTTGTTGGTTTGCTGGTTTGTTGGCTTGTTGGTTTGTTGGTTTATTGGTTTCTTGGTTTGTAGGTTTGTTGGTTTGTTGGTTTGTTGGTTGGTTGGTTTGTTGGCTTGTTGGTGTTTTGGTTTGTTAGTTTTTTGGTTTGTTGGTTTGTTGGTTTGTTGGTTTGTTCGTTTGTTGGTTTGTTGGTTTTTTGGTTTGTCGGTTTGTTGGTTTATTTGTTTGTTGGTTTGTTGGTTTGTTGGTTTGTTGGTTTGTTCGTTTGTTGGCTTGTTGGCTTGTTGGTTTGTTGGTTTGTTGGTTTGTTGGTTTGTTGGTTTGTTGGCTTGTTGGTTTGTTGGTTTGTTGGCTTGTTGGTTTGTTGGTTTGTTGATTTTTTGGCTTATTGGCTTGTTGGTTTGTTGGTTTGTTTGCTTGTTGGTTTGTTGGTTTATTGGCTTGTTGGCTTGTTGGCTTGTTGCTTTGTTGGTTTGTTGGTTTGTTGGCTTGTTGGTTTGTTGGTTTGTTGGTTTTTTGGTTTGTTGGTTTGTTGGTTTGTTGGTTTGTTGGTTTGTTAGTTTGTTGGTTTGTTGGTTTGTTGGTTTATTTGTTTGTTGGTTTGTTGGTTTGTTGGTTTGTTTGTTTGTTGGTTTCCTGGTTTGTTGGTTTGTTGGTTTGTTGGTTTGTTGGTTTGTTGGTTTGTTGGTTTGTTGGTTTGTTGGTTGGTTTGTTGCCTTGTTGGTTTGTTGGTTTGTTCGTTTGTTGGCTTGTTGGTTTGTTAACTTGTTGACTTGTTGGTTTGTTGGTTTGTTGGTTTGTTGGTTTGTTGGTTTGTTTGTTTGTTGCGTTTGTTGGTTTGTTGGTTACTTGGTTTGTTGGTTTGTTGGTTTATTGGTTTGTTGGTTTGTTGGCTTGTTGGTTTGTTGGTTTGTTGGTTTTTTGGTTTGCTGGTTTGTTGGTTTGTTGGTTTGCTGGTTTGTTGGCTTGTTGGTTTGTTGGTTTGTTGGTTTCTTGGTTTGTAGGTTTGTTGGTTTGTTGGTTTGTTGGTTTGTTGGTTTGTTGGTTTGTTGGTTTGTTGGCTTGTTGGTGTTTTGGTTTGTTGGTTTTTTGGTTTGTTGGTTTGTTGGTTTGTTGGTTTGTTGGTTTGTTCGTTTGTTGGTTTGTTGGTTTTTTGGTTTGTCGGTTTGTTGGTTAATTTGTTTGTTGGTTTGTTGGTTTGTTGGTTTGTTGGTTTGTTGGTTTGTTTGTTTGTTGGCTTGTTGGTTTGTTGGTTTGTTGGTTTGTTGGTTTGTTGGTTTGTTGGTTTGTTGGCTTGTTGGTTTGTTGGTTTGTTGGCTTGTTGGTTACTTGGTTAGTTGGTTTGTTGGTTTGTTGGTTCGCTGGTTTGTTGGTTTGTTGGTTTGCTGGTTTGTTGGCTTGATGGTTTGTTCGTTTGTTGGTTTCTTGGTTTGTAGGTTTGTTGGTTTGTTGGTTTATTGGTTTGTTGGTTTGTTGGCTTGTTGGTGTTTTGGTTTGTTGGTTTTTTGGTTTGTTGGTTTGTTGGTTTTTTGGTTTGTTAGTTTGTTCGTTTGTTGGTTTGTTGGTTTTTTGGTTTGTCGGTTTGTTGGTTTATTTGTTTGTTGGTGTGTTGGTTTGTTGGTTTGTTGGTTTGTTCGTTTGTTGGCTTGTTGGCTTGTTGGTTTGTTGGTTTGTTGGTTTGTTGGTTTGTTGGTTTGTTGGTTTGTTGGCTTGTTGGTTTGTTGACTTGTTGGTTTGTTAGCTTGTTGGCTTGTTGGTTTGTTGGTTTGTTGGCTTGTTGGTTACTTAGTTTGTTGGTTTGTTGGTTTGTTGGTTTGTTGGTTTGTTGGCTTGTTGGCTTGTTAGCTTGTTAGCTTGTTGGTTTGTTGGTTTGTTGGTTTTTTGGTTTGTTGGTTTGTTGGCATGTTGGTTTGTTGGTTTGTTGGCTTGTTGGCTTGTTGGTTTGTTGGTTTGTTGGCTTGTTTGTTTGTTGGTTTGTTGGCTTGTTGGCTTGTTGATTTGTTGGTTTGTTGGTTTGTTGGCTTGTTGGCTTGTTGGTTTGTTAGTTTGTTGGCTTTTTGGTTACTTGGCTTGTTGGCTTGTTGGTTTGTTGGTTTGTTGGCTTGTTGGTTTGTTGGTTTGTTGGCTTGTTGGCTTGTTGGTTTGTTGGTTTGTTGGCTTGTTGGTTTGTTGGTTTGTTGGCTTGTTGGCTTGTTGCTTTGTTGGTTTGTTGGTTTGTTGGCTTGTTGGCTTGTTGGTTTGTTAGTTTGTTGGCTTTTTGGTTACTTGGCTTGTTGGTTTGTTGGTTTGTTGGCTTGTTGGTTTGTTGGCTTGTTGGTTTGTTGGTTTGTTGGTTTGTTGGCTTGTTGGCTTGTTGGTTTGTTAGTTTGTTGGCTTTTTGGTTACTTGGTTTGTTGGTTTGTTGGTTTGTTGGCTTGTTGGTTTGTTGGCTTGTTGGTTTGTTGGTTTGTTGGTTTGTTGGCTTGTTGGCTTGTTGGTTTGTTGGTTTGTTGGTTTGCTAGTTTGTTGGCTTGTTGGTTTGTTGGTTTGTTGGTTTCTTGGTTTGTAGGTTTGTTGGTTTGTAGGTTTGTTGGTTTGTTGGTTTGTTGGCTTGTTGGTGTTTTGGTTTGTTGGTTTTTTGGTTTGTTGGTTTGTTGGTTTGTTAGTTTGTTGGTTTGTTCGTTTGTTGGTTTGTTGGTTTTTTGGTTTTTTGGTTTGTTGGTTTATTTGTTTGTTGGTTTGTTGGTTTGTTCGTTTGTTGGCTTGTTGGCTTGTTGGTTTGTTTGTTTGTTGGTTTGTTGGTTTGTTGTCTTGTTGGTTTGTTGGTTTGTTGGTTTGTTGGTTTGTTGGTTTGTTGGTTTGCTGGTTTGTTGGTTTGTTGGTTTGCTGGTTTGTTGGCTTGTTGGTTTGTTGGTTTATTGGTTTCTTGGTTTGTAGGTTTGTTGGTTTGTTGGTTTGTTGGTTGGTTGGTTTGTTGGCTTGTTGGTGTTTTGGTTTGTTAGTTTTTTGGTTTGTTGGTTTGTTGGTTTGTTGGTTTGTTCGTTTGTTGGTTTGTTGGTTTTTTGGTTTGTCGGTTTGTTGGTTTATTTGTTTGTTGGTTTGTTGGTTTGTTGGTTTGTTGGTTTGTTCGTTTGTTGGCTTGTTGGCTTGTTGGTTTGTTGGTTTGTTGGTTTGTTGGTTTGTTGGTTTGTTGGCTTGTTGGTTTGTTGGTTTGTTGGCTTGTTGGTTTGTTGGTTTGTTGATTTTTTGGCTTATTGGCTTGTTGGTTTGTTGGTTTGTTTGCTTGTTGGTTTGTTGGTTTATTGGCTTGTTGGCTTGTTGGCTTGTTGCTTTGTTGGTTTGTTGGTTTGTTGGCTTGTTGGTTTGTTGGTTTGTTGGTTTTTTGGTTTGTTGGTTTGTTGGTTTGTTGGTTTGTTGGTTTGTTAGTTTGTTGGTTTGTTGGTTTGTTGGTTTATTTGTTTGTTGGTTTGTTGGTTTGTTGGTTTGTTTGTTTGTTGGTTTCCTGGTTTGTTGGTTTGTTGGTTTGTTGGTTTGTTGGTTTGTTGGTTTGTTGGTTGGTTTGTTGCCTTGTTGGTTTGTTGGTTTGTTCGTTTGTTGGCTTGTTGGTTTGTTAACTTGTTGACTTGTTGGTTTGTTGGTTTGTTGGTTTGTTGGTTTGTTGGTTTGTTTGTTTGTTGCGTTTGTTGGTTTGTTGGTTACTTGGTTTGTTGGTTTGTTGGTTTATTGGTTTGTTGGTTTGTTGGCTTGTTGGTTTGTTGGTTTGTTGGTTTTTTGGTTTGCTGGTTTGTTGGTTTGTTGGTTTGCTGGTTTGTTGGCTTGTTGGTTTGTTGGTTTGTTGGTTTCTTGGTTTGTAGGTTTGTTGGTTTGTTGGTTTGTTGGTTTGTTGGTTTGTTGGTTTGTTGGTTTGTTGGCTTGTTGGTGTTTTGGTTTGTTGGTTTTTTGGTTTGTTGGTTTGTTGGTTTGTTGGTTTGTTGGTTTGTTGGTTTGTTCGTTTGTTGGTTTGTTGGTTTTTTGGTTTGTCGGTTTGTTGGTTAATTTGTTTGTTGGTTTGTTGGTTTGTTGGTTTGTTGGTTTGTTGGTTTGTTTGTTTGTTGGCTTGTTGGTTTGTTGGTTTGTTGGTTTGTTGGTTTGTTGGTTTGTTGGTTTGTTGGCTTGTTGGTTTGTTGGTTTGTTGGCTTGTTGGTTACTTGGTTAGTTGGTTTGTTGGTTCGCTGGTTTGTTGGTTTGTTGGTTTGCTGGTTTGTTGGCTTGTTGGTTTGTTCGTTTGTTGGTTTCTTGGTTTGTAGGTTTGTTGGTTTGTTGGTTTATTGGTTTGTTGGTTTGTTGGCTTGTTGGTGTTTTGGTTTGTTGGTTTTTTGGTTTGTTGGTTTGTTGGTTTTTTGGTTTGTTAGTTTGTTCGTTTGTTGGTTTGTTGGTTTTTTGGTTTGTCGGTTTGTTGGTTTATTTGTTTGTTGGTGTGTTGGTTTGTTGGTTTGTTGGTTTGTTCGTTTGTTGGCTTGTTGGCTTGTTGGTTTGTTGGTTTGTTGGTTTGTTGGTTTGTTGGTTTGGTGGCTTGTTGGTTTGTTGGTTTGTTGGCTTGTTGGTTTGTTGATTTGTTGGTTTATTGGTTTGTTGGCTTGTTGGCTTGTTGGTTTGTTGGTTTGTTTGCTTGTTGGTTTGTTGGTTTGTTGGCTTGTTGGCTTGTTGGCTTGTTGTTTTGTTGGTTTGTTGGTTTGTTGGCTTGTTGGTTTGTTGGTTTGTTGGTTTGTTAGTTTGTTGGCTTGTTGGTTACTTGGTTTGTTGGTTTGTTGGCTTGTTGGTTTGTTGGTTTGTTGGCTTGTTGGTTTGTTAGTTTGTTGGTTTGTTGGCTTGTTGGGCTTGTTGTTTTGTTGGTTGGTTGGCCTGGTGGTTTGTTGGTTTGTTGGCTTGTTGGCTTGTTGGTTTGGTGGTTTGTTGGGTTGTTGCCTTGTTGGCTTGTTGGTTTGTTGGTTTGTTGGTTTGTTGGCTTGTTGGTTACTTGGTTTGTTGGTTTGTTGGTTTGTTGGCTTGTTGGTTTGTTGCTTTGTTGGTTTGTTGGTTTGTTGGCTTGTTGGCTTGTTGGTTTGTTAGTTTGTTGGCTTTTTGGTTACTTGGTTTGTTGGTTTGTTGGTTTGTTGGTTTGTTGGCTTGTTGGTTTGTTGGTTTGTTGGCTTGTTGGCTTGTGGGTTTGTTGATTTGTTGGCTTGTTGGTTACTTAGTTTGTTGGTTTGTTGGTTTGTTGGTTTGTTGGTTTGTTGGCTTGTTGGCTTCTTGGTTTGTTGGTTAGTTCGTTTGTTGGTTTATTAGTTTGTTAGCTTGTTGGTTTGTTGGCTTGCTGGTTTGTTGGTTTGTTGGTTTATTTGTTTGTTGGTTTGTTGGCTTGTTGGTTTGTTGGTTTGTTGGCTTGTTGGCTTGTTGGTTTGTTGGTTTGTTGGCTTGTGGGTTTGTTGGTTTGTTGGCTTGTTGGCTTGTTGCTTTGTTGGTTTGTTGGTTTGTTGGCTTGTTGGTTTGTTGGCTTGTTGGTTTCTTGGCTTGTTGGTTTGTTGGTTTGTTGGTTTGTTCGCTTGTTGGTTTGTTGGTTTGTTGGCTTGTTGGATTTTAAGTTTGTTGGTTTGTTGGTTTGTTGGTTTGTTGGTTTGTTGGTTTGTTGGCTTGTTGGTTTGTTGGTTTGTTCGTTTGTTGGCTTGTTGGCTTGTTGGCTTGTTGGTTTGTTGGCTTGTTTGTTTGTTGGTTTGTTTGCTTGTTGGCTTGTTGCTTTGTTGGTTTGTTGGTTTGTTGGTTTGTTGGCTTGTTGGTTTGTTAGTTTGTTGGCTTTTTGGTTACTTGGTTTGTTGGTTTGTTGGTTTGTTAGCTTGTCGGTTTGTTGGCTTGTTGGTTTGTTGGTTTGTTTGTTTGTTGGCTTGTTGGCTTGTTGGTTTGTTGGTTTGTTGGTTTGTTGGTTTTTTGGTTTGTTAGTTTGTTGGTTTGTTGGCTTGTTGGCTTGTTGGTTTTGTTGGTTTGTTGGCTTGTTGGCTTGTTAGTTTGTTTGTTTGTTGGCTTGTTGGTTACTTAGTTTGTTGGTTTGTTGGCTTGTTGGCTTGTTGGTTTGTTGGTTAGTTCGTTTGTTGGTTTGTTAGTTTGTTGGTTTGTTGGATTGTTGGCTTGTTGGTTTGTTGGTTTTTTGGTTTGTTGGTTTATTTGTTTGTTGGTTTGTTGGCTTGTTGGTTTGTTGGTTTGTTGGTTTGTTGGTTTGTTGGCTTGTTGGTTTGTTGGTTTGTTGGTTTGTTGGCTTGTTGGTTTGTTGGCATGTTGGTTTGTTGGTTTGTTGGTTTGTTGGTTTTTTGGTTTGTTGGTTTATTTGTTTGTTGGTTTGTTGGCTTGTTGGTTTGTTGGTTTGTTGGTTTGTTGGTTTGTTGGCTTGTTGGTTTGTTGGTTTGTTGGTTTGTTGGCTTGTTGGTTTGTTGGCATGTTGGTTTGTTGGTTTGTTGGTTTGTTGGTTTGTTGGTTTGTTGGTTTGGTGGCTTGTTGGTTTGTTGGTTTGTTGGCTTGTTGGTTTGTTGATTTGTTGGTTTGCTGGTTTGTTGGCTTGTTGGCTTGTTGGTTTGTTGGTTTGTTTGCTTGTTCGTTTGTTGGTTTGTTGGCTTGTTGGCTTGTTGGTTTGTTGGTTTGTTGGCTTGTTGGTTTGTTAGTTTGTTGGCTTTTTGGTTACTTGGTTTGTTGGTTTGTTGGTTTGTTAGCTTGTCGGTTTGTTGGCTTGTTGGTTTGTTGGTTTGTTTGTTTGTTGGCTTGTTGGCTTGTTGGTTTGTTGGTTTGTTCGTTTGTTGGTTTGTTGGTTTGTTGGTTAATTGGTTTGTTGGTTTGTTGGTTTGTTGGTTTGTTGGTTTGTTGGTTTATTTGTTTGTTGGTTTGTTGGTTTGTTGGTTTGTTGGTTTGTTGGTTTGTTGGTTTGTTGGCTTGTTGGTTTGTTGGCATGTTGGTTTGTTGGTTTGTTGGTTTGTTGGCTTGTTGGCTTCTTGGTTTGTTGGTTAGTTCGTTTGTTGGTTTGTTAGTTTGTTAGCTTGTTGGTTTGTTGGCTTGCTGGTTTGTTGGTTTGTTGGTTTATTTGTTTGTTGGTTTGTTGGCTTGTTGGTTTGTTGGTTTGTTGGCTTGTTGGTTTGTTGGTTTGTTGGTTTGTTGGCTTGTTTGTTCGTTGGCTTGTTGGTTTGTTGGTTTGTTGGTTTGTTGGCTTGTTGGTTTATTGGTTTGTTGGTTTGTTGGCTTGTTGGCTTGTTGGTTTTTTGGTTTGTTGGCTTGTTGGTTACTTAGTATGTTGGTTTGTTGGTTTGTTGGCTTGTTGGCTTGCTGGCTTGTTGGTTTGTTGGTTTGTTGGTTTTTTGGTTTGTTGGTTTGTTGGTTTGTTGGCTTGTTGGTTTGTTGGTTTGTTGGCTTGTTGGCTTGTTGGTTTGTTGGTTTGTTGGCTTGTGGGTTTGTTGGTTTGTTGGCTTGTGGGCTTGTTGCTTTGTTGGTTTGTTGGTTTGTTGGCTTGTTGGCTTGTTGGTTTGTTAGTTTGTTGGCTTTTTGGTTACTTGGTTTGTTGGTTTGTTGGTTTGTTGGCTTGTTGGTTTCTTGGCTTGTTGGTTTGTTGGTTTGTTGGTTTGTTCGCTTGTTGGTTTGTTGGTTTGTTGGCTTGTTGGATTTTAAGTTTGTTGGTTTGTTGGTTTGTTGGTTTGTTGGCTTGTTGGTTTGTTGGTTTGTTGGCTTGTTGGTTTGTTGGTTTGTTGGTTTGTTGGCTTGTTGGCTTGTTGGCTTGTTGGTTTGTTGGCTTGTTGGTTTGTTGGTTTGTTTGCTTGTTGGCTTGTTGCTTTGTTGGTTTGTTGGTTTGTTGGTTTGTTGGCTTGTTGGTTTGTTAGTTTGTTGGCTTTTTAGTTACTTGGTTTGTTGGTTTGTTGGTTTGTTGGCTTGTCGGTTTGTTGGCTTGTTGGTTTGTTGGTTTGTTAGTTTGTTGGCTTGTTGGCTTGTTGGTTTGTTGGTTTGTTGGTTTGTTGGTTTGTTGGTTTGTTGGTTTTTTGGTTTGTTGGTTTGTTGGTTTGTTGGTTTGTTGGCTTGTTGGCTTGTTGGTTTTGTTGGTTTGTTGGCTTGTTGGCTTGTTAGTTTGTTTGTTTGTTGGCTTGTTGGTTACTTAGTTTGTTGGTTTGTTGGTTTGTTGGCTTGTTGGCTTGTTGGTTTGTTAGTTAGTTCGTTTGTTGGTTTGTTAGTTTGTTGGTTTGTTGGATTGTTGGCTTGTTGGTTTGTTGGTTTTTTGGTTTGTTGGTTTATTTGTTTGTTGGTTTGTTGGCTTGTTGGTTTGTTGGTTTGTTGGTTTGTTGGTTTGTTGGCTTGTTGGTTTGTTGGTTTGTTGGTTTGTTGGCTTGTTGGTTTGTTGGCATGTTGGTTTGTTGGTTTGTTGGTTTGTTGGCTTGTTGGTTTGTTGGTTTGTTGGTTTGTTGGTTTGTTCGTTTGTTGGTTTGTTGGTTTGTTGGTTAATTGGTTTGTTGGTTTGTTGGTTTGTTGCTTTGTTGGTTTGTTGGTTTGTTGGTTTGTTGGTTTATTTGTTTGTTGGTTTGTTGGTTTGTTGGTTTGTTGGTTTGTTGGTTTGTTGGTTTGTTGGTTTGTTGGCTTGTTGGTTTGTTGGCATGTTGGTTTGTTGGTTTGTTGGTTTGTTGGTTTGTGGGTTTGTTCGTTTGTTGGTTTGTTGGTTAATTGGTTTGTTGGTTTGTTGGTTTGTTGGTTTGTTGGTTTGTTGGTTTGTTGGTTTATTTGTTTGTTGGTTTGTTGGTTTGTTGGTTTGTTGGTTTGTTGGTTTGTTGGTTTGTTGGTTTGTTGGTTTGTTGGTTTATTTGTTTGTTGGTTTGTTGGCTTGTTGGTTTGTTGGTTTTTTGGTTTGTTGGCTTGTTGGTTTGTTGGTTTGTTGGCTTGTTGGTTTGTTGGTTTGTTGGTTTGTTGGCTTGTTGGTTTGTTACTTTGTTGGTTTGTTTGCTTGTTGGTTTGTTCTTTTGTTGGCTTGTTGGTTACTTAGTTTGTTGGTTTGTTGGTTTTTTGGTTTGTTGGCTTGTTGGTTTGTTGGTTTGTTGGCTTGTTGGTTTGTTGGTTTGTTGGTTTGTTGGCTTGTTGGTTTGTTACTTTGTTGGTTTGTTTGCTTGTTGGTTTGTTCTTTTGTTGGCTTGTTGGTTACTTAGTTTGTTGGTTTGTTGGTTTGTTGGCTTGTTGGCTTGTTTGTTTGTTGGTTTTTTGGTTTGTTGGTTTGTTGGTTTGTTGGTTTGTTGGTTTATTTGTTTGTTAGTTTGTTGGCTTGTTGGTTTGTTGGTTTGTTGGTTTGTTGGCTTGTTGGTTTGTTGGTTTGTTGGCTTGTTGGCTTGTTGGCTTGTTGCTTTGTTGGTTTGTTGGTTTGTTGGCTTGTTGGTTTGTTGGCTTGTTGGTTTGTTGGTTTGTTGGCTTGTTGGTTTGTTGGTTTGTTGGTTTGTTGGTTTGTTGGTTTGTTGGTTTGTTGGTTTTTTGGTTTGTTGGTTTGTTGGTTTGTTGGCTTGTTGGTTTGTTGTTTTGTTGGCTTGTTGGCTTGTTGGTTTGTTGGTTTGTTGGTTTGTTGGCTTGTTGGTTTGTTGGTTTGTTGGCTTGTTGGCTTGTTGCTTTGTTCGTTTGATGGTTTGTTGGTTTATTGGGTTTTTGGTTTGTTGGTTTTTTGGTTTGTTGCTTTGTTGGTTTGTTGGTTTGTTGGCTTGTTGACTTGTTGGTTTGTTGGCTTGTTGGTTTGTTAGTTTAAAGGCTTTTTGGTTACTTGGTTTGTTGGTTTGTTGGCTTGTTGGTTTGTTGGTTTGTTGCTTTGTTCGTTTGATGGTTTGTTGGTTTGTTGGTTACTTGGTTTGTTGGTTTGTTGGTTTGTTGGCTTGTTGGCTTGTTGGTTTGTTGGCTTGTTGGTTTGTTGGTTTGTTGGCTTGTTGGTTTGTTTGTTTGTTGGCTTGTTGGTTTGTTGGTTTGTTGGTTTGTTGGCTTGTTGGCTTGTTGGTTTGTTGGTTTGTTGGCTTGTTGGTTTGTTGGTTTGTTGGCTTGTTGGCTTGTTGCTTTGTTCGTTTGATGGTTTGTTGGTTTGTTGGGTTTTGGGTTTGTTGGTTTTTTGGTTTGTTGCTTTGTTGGTTTGTTGGTTTGTTGGCTTGTTGGCTTGTTGGTTTGTTGGCTTGTTGGTTTGTTAGTTTGTTGGCTTTTTGGTTACTTGGTTTGTTGGTTTGTTGGCTTGTTGGCTTGTTGGTTTGTTGCTTTGTTCGTTTGATGGTTTGTTGGTTTGTTGGTTATTTGGTATGTTGGCTTGTTGGTTTGTTGGTTTGTTGGCTTGTTGGTTTGTTGGTTTGTTGGCTTGTTGGCTTGTTGGTTTGTTGGTCTGTTGGTTTGTTGGTTTGTTGGTTTGTTCGTTTGTTGGTTTGTTGGTTAATTGGTTTGTTGGTTTGTTGGTTTGTTGGTTTGTTAGTTTGTTGGTTTATTTGTTTGTTGGTTTGTTGGTTTGTGGGTTTGTTGGCTTGTTGGTTTGTTGGTTTGTTTGCTTGTTGGCTTGTTGGTTTGTTGGCTTGTTGGTTTGTTAGTTTGTTGGTTTGTTGGTTTGTTGGTTTGTTGGTTTGTTGGTTTATTTGTTTGTTGGTTTGTTGGTTTGTTGGTTTGTTGGTTTGTTGGTTTGTTGGTTTGTTGGTTTGTTGGTTTGTTGGCTTGTTGGTTTGTTGGCATGTTGGTTTGTTGGTTTGTTGGTTTGTTGGCTTGTTGGTTTGTTGGTTTGTTGGCTTGTTGTTTTGTTGGTTTTTTGGTTTGTTGGTTTGTTGGTTTGTGGGTTGGTTCGTTTGTTGGTTTGTTGGTTAATGGGTTTGTTGGTTTGTTGGTTTGTTGGTTTGTTGGTTTATTTGTTTGTTGGTTTGTTGGTTTGTTGGTTTGTTGGTTTGTTGGTTTGTTGGTTTGTTGGTTTGTTGGTTTGTTGGTTTGTTGGTTTGTTGGTTTGTTGGTTTATTTGTTTGTTGGTTTGTTGGCTTGTTGGTTTGTTGGTTTTTTAGTTTGTTGGCTTGTTGGTTTGTTGGTTTGTTGGCTTGTTGGCTTGTTGGTTTGTTGGTTTGTTGGCTTGTTGGGTTGTTAGTTTGTTGGTTTGTTTGCTTGTTGGTTTGTTTGTTTGTTGGCTTGTTGGTTACTTAGTTTGTTGGTTTGTTGGTTTGTTGGCTTGTTGGCTTGTTGGTTTGTTGGTTAGTTCGTTTGTTGGTTTGTTAGTTTGTTGAATTGTTGTTTTGTTGGCTTTTTTGTTTGTTGGTTTGTTGGTTTGTTGGTTTGTTGGTTTGTTGGTTTCTTGGTTTGTTGGCTTGTTGGTTTGTTGGCATGTTGGTTTGTTGGTTTGTTGGTTAATGGGTTTGTTGGTTTGTTGGTTTGTTGGTTTGTTGGTTTGTTGGTTTGTTGGTTTATTTGTTTGTTGGTTTGTTGGTTTGTTGGTTTGTTGGTTTGTTGGTTTGTTGGTTTGTTGGTTTACTTGTTTGTTGGTTTGTTGGCTTGTTGGTTTGTTGGTTTTTTAGTTTGTTGGCTTGTTGGTTTGTTGGTTTGTTGGCTTGTTGGCTTGTTGGTTTGTTGGTTTGTTGGCTTGTTGGGTTGTTAGTTTGTTGGTTTGTTTGCTTGTTGGTTTGTTTGTTTGTTGGCTTGTTGGTTACTTAGTTTGTTGGTTTGTTGGTTTGTTGGCTTGTTGGCTTGTTGGTTTGTTGGTTAGTTCGTTTGTTGGTTTGTTAGTTTGTTGGTTTGTTGGCTTGTTGGCTTGTTTGTTTGTTGGTTTTTTGGTTTGTTGGTTTGTTGGTTTGTTGGTTTGTTGGTTTATTTGTTTGTTAGTTTGTTGGCTTGTTGGTTTGTTGGTTTGTTGGTTTGTTGGCTTGTTGGTTTGTTGGTTTGTTGGCTTGTTGGCTTGTTGGCTTGTTGCTTTGTTGGTTTGTTGGTTTGTTGGCTTGTTGGTTTGTTGGCTTGTTAGTTTGTTGGTTTGTTGGCTTGTTGGTTTGTTGGTTTGTTGGTTTGTTGGTTTGTTGGTTTGTTGGTTTTTTGGTTTGTTGGTTTGTTGGTTTGTTGGCTTGTTGGTTTGTTGTTTTGTTGGCTTGTTGGCTTATTGGTTTGTTGGCTTGTTGGCTTGTTTCTTTGTTCGTTTGATGGTTTGTTGGTTTGTTGGCTACTTGGTTTGTTGGTTTGTTGGCTTGTTGGCTTGTTGGTTTGTTGGCTTGTTGGTTTGTTGGTTTGTTGGCTTGTTGGTTTGTTTGTTTGTTCGCTTGTTGGTTTGTTGGTTTGTTGGTTTGTTGCTTTGTTGGTTTGTTGGTTTGTTGGCTTGTTGGCTTGTTGGTTTGTTGGCTTGTTGGTTTGTTAGTTTGTTGGCTTTTTGGTTACTTGGTTTGTTGGTTTGTTGGCTTGTTGGCTTGTTGGTTTGTTGCTTTGTTCGTTTGATGGTTTGTTGGTTTGTTGGTTACTTGGTTTGTTGGTTTGTTGGCTTGTTGGCTTGTTGGTTTGTTGGCTTGTTGGTTTGTTGGTTTGTTGGCTTGTTGGTTGGTTTGTTTGTTGGCTTATTGGTTTGTTGGTTTGTTGGTTTGTTGGCTTGTTGGCTTGTTGGTTTGTTGGTTTGTTGGCTTGTTGGTTTGTTGGCTTGTTGGCTTGTTGCTTTGTTCGTTTGATGATTTGTTGGTTTGTTGGGTTTTTGGTTTGTTGGTTTTTTGGTTTGTTGCTTTGTTGGTTTGTTGGTTTGTTGGCTTGTTGGCTTGTTGGTTTGTTGGCTTGTTGGTTTGTTAGTTTGTTGGCTTTTTGGTTACTTGGTTTGTTGGTTTGTTGGCTTGTTGGCTTGTTGGTTTGTTGCTTTGTTCGTTTGATGGTTTGTTGGTTTGTTGGTTACTTGGTTGGTTGGCTTGTTGGTTTGTTTGTTTGTTGGCTTGTTGGTTTGTTGGTTTGTTGGCTTGTTGGCTTGTTGGTTTGTTGGTTTGTTGGTTTGTTGGTTTGTTGGTTTGTTCGTTTGTTGGTTTGTTGGTTAATTGGTTTGTTGGTTTGTTGGTTTGTTTGTTGGTTGGTTTGTTGGTTTATTTGTTTGTTGGTTTGTTGGTTTGTTGGTTTGTTGGTTTGTTGGTTTGTTGGTTTGTTGGTTTATTTGTTTTTTGGTTTGTTGGCTTGTTGGCTTGTTGGTTTGTGGGTTTGTTGGCTTGTTGGTTTGTTGGTTTGTTGGCTTGTTGGCTTGTTGGTTTGTTGGTTTGTTGGCTTGTTGGTTTGTTAGTTTGTTGGTTTGTTTGCTTGTTGGTTTGTTGGTTTGTTGGCTTGTTGGTTACTTAGTTTGTTGGTTTGTTGGTTTGTTGGTTTGTTGGCTTGTTGGCTTGTTGGCTTGTTGGTTTGTTGGTTAGTTCGTTTGTTGGTTTGTTAGTTTGTTGGTTTGTTGGCTTGTTGGCTTGTTTCTTTGTTGGTTTTTTGGTTTGTTGGTTTGTTGGTTTGTTGGTTTGTTGGTTTGTTGGTTTATTTGTTTGTTAGTTTGTTGGCTTGTTGGTTTATTGGTTTGTTAGTTTGTTGGCTTGTTGGTTTGTTGGTTTGTTGGTTTTTTGGCTTGTTGGCTTGTTGGCTTGTTGCTTTGTTGGTTTGTTGGTTTTTTGGCTTGTTGGCTTGTTGGTTTGTTAGTTTGTTGGCTTTTTGGTTACTTGGTTTGTTGGTTTGTTGCTTGTTGGTTTGTTGGCTTGTTGGTTTGTTGGCTTGTTGGTTTGTTGGTCTGTTGGTTTGTTGGCTTGTTGGCTTGTTGGTTTGTTGGTTTGTTGGTGTGTTGGTTTGTTGGTTTGTTGGTTTTTTGGTTTGTTGGCTTGTTGGTTTGTTGGTTTGTTGGCTTGTTGGTTACTTAGTTTGTTGGTTTGTTGGTTTGTTGGCTTGTTGGCTTATTGGTTTGTTGGTTTGTTGGTTTGTTGGCTTGTTGGCTTGTTAGTTTGTTGGCTTGTTGGTTTGTTGGTTTGTTGGCTTGTTGGTTTGTTGGTTTGTTGGCTTGTTGGTTTGTTGGTTTGTTGGTTTGTTGGTTTGTTGGTTTGTTGGCTTGTTGGCTTGTTGGTTTGTTGGTTTGTTGGCTTGTTGGTTTGTTGGTTTGTTGGCTTGTTGGCTTGTTGCTTTGTTCGTTTGATGGTTTGTTGGTTTGTTGGGTTTTTAGTTTGTTGGTTTTTTGGTTTGTTGCTTTGTTGGTTTGTTGGTTTGTTGGCTTGTTGGCTTGTTGGTTTGTTGGCTTGTTGGTTTGTTAGTTTGTTGGCTTTTTGGTTACTTGGTTTGTTGGCTTGTTGGCTTGTTGGTTTGTTGCTTTGTTCGTTTGATGGTTTGTTGGTTTGTTGGTTACTTGGTTTGTTGGCTTGTTGGTTTGTTGGTTTGTTGGTTTGTTGGTTAGTTGGTTTATTTGTTTGTTGGTTTGTTGGCTTGTTAGTTTGTTGGTTTTTTGGTTTGTTGGCTTTTTGGTTTGTTGGTTTGTTGGCTTGTTGGCTTGTTGGTTTGTTGGTTTGTTGGCTTGTTGGTTTGTTAGTTTGTTGGTTTGTTTGCTTGTTGGTTTGTTGGTTTGTTGGCTTGTTGGTTACTTAGTTTGTTGGTTTGTTGGCTTGTTGGCTTGTTGGTTTGTTGGTTAGTTCGTTTGTTGGTTTGTTAGTTTGTTGGTTTGTTGGCTTGTTGGCTTGTTTGTTTGTTGGTTTTTTGGTTTGTTGGTTTGTTGGTTTGTTGGTTTATTTGTTTGTTAGTTTGTTGGCTTGTTGGTTTGTTGGTTTGTTGGTTTGTTGGCTTGTTGGTTTGTTGGTTTGTTGGCTTGTTGGCTTGTTGGCTTGTTGCTTTGTTGGTTTGTTGGTTTGTTGGCTTGTTGGTTTGTTGGCTTGTTGGTTTGTTGGTTTGTTGGTTTGTTGGCTTGTTGGTTTGTTGGGTTGTTGGTTTGTTGGTTTGTTGGTTTGTTGGTTTGTTGGCTTGTTTCTTTGTTGGTTTTTTGGTTTGTTGGTTTGTTGGTTTGTTGGTTTGTTGGTTTGTTGGTTTATTTGTTTGTTAGTTTGTTGGCTTGTTGGTTTATTGGTTTGTTAGTTTGTTGGCTTGTTGGTTTGTTGGTTTGTTGGTTTTTTGGCTTGTTGGCTTGTTGGCTTGTTGCTTTGTTGGTTTGTTGGTTTTTTGGCTTGTTGGCTTGTTGGTTTGTTAGTTTGTTGGCTTTTTGGTTACTTGGTTTGTTGGTTTGTTGGCTTGTTGGTTTGTTGGCTTGTTGGTTTGTTGGTCTTTTGGTTTGTTGGCTTGTTGGCTTGTTGGTTTGTTGGTTTGTTGGTGTGTTGGTTTTTTGGTTTGTTGGTTTGTTGGTTTGTTGGTTTGTTGGCTTGTTGGTTTGTTGTTTTGTTGGCTTGTTGGCTTGTTGGTTTGTTGGTTTGTTGGTTTGTTGGCTTGTTGGTTTGTTGGTTTGTTGGCTTGTTGGCTTGTTGGTTTGTTGGTTTGTTGGTTTGTTGGCTTGTTGGCTTGTTGGTTTGTTGGTTTGTTGGCTTGTTTGCTTGTTGGTTTGTTGGTTTGTTGGCTTGTTGGTTTGTTGGTTTGTTGGCTTGTTGGCTTGTTGCTTTGTTCGTTTGATGGTTTGTTGGTTTATTGGGTTTTTGGTTTGTTGGTTTTTTGGTTTGTTGCTTTGTTGGTTTGTTGGTTTGTTGGCTTGTTGGCTTGTTGGTTTGTTGGCTTGTTGGTTTGTTAGTTTGTTGGCTTTTTGGTTACTTGGTTTGTTGGTTTGTTGGCTTGTTGGCTTGTTGGTTTGTTGCTTTGTTCGTTTGATGGTTTGTTGGTTTGTTGGTTACTTGGTTTGTTGGTTTGTTGGTTTGTTGGCTTGTTGGTTTGTTGCCTTGTTGGTTTGTTGGTTTGTTGGCTTGTTGGTTTGTTGGTTTGTTGGCTTGTCGGTTTGTTGGTTTGTTGGTTTGTTGGCTTGTTGGCTTGTTGGTTTGTTGGTTTGTTGGCTTGTTGGTTTGTTGGCTTGTTGGTTTGTTGATTTGTTGGCTTGTTGGCTTGTTGCTTTGTACGTTTGATGGTTTGTTGGTTTGTTGGGTTTTTGGTTTGTTGGTTTTTTATTTTGTTGCTTTGTTGGTTTGTTGGTTTGTTGGCTTGTTGGCTTGTTGGCTTGTTGGCTTGTTGGTTTGTTAGTTTGTTGGCTTTTTGGTTACTTGGTTTGTTGGTTTGTTGGCTTGTTGGCTTGTTGGTTTGTTGCTTTGTTCGTTTGATGGTTTGTTGGTTTGTTGGTTACTTGGTTGGTTGGCTTGTTGGTTTGTTGGTTTGTTGGCTTGTTGGTTTGTTGGTTTGTTGGCTTGTTGGCTTGTTGGTTTGTTGGTTTGTTGGTTTGTTGGTTTGTTGGTTTGTTCGTTTGTTGGTTTGTTGGTTAATTGGTTTGTTGGTTTGTTGGTTTGTTGGTTTGTTGGTTTGTTGGGTTATTTGTTTGTTGGTTTGTTGGTTTGTTGGTTTGTTAGTTTGTTGGTTTGTTGGTTTATTTGTTTGTTGGTTTGTTGGCTTGTTGGTTTGTTGGTTTGTTGGTTTGTTGGCTTGTTGGTTTGTTGGTTTGTTGGCTTGTTGGCTTGTTGGTTTGTTGGTTTGTTGGCTTGTTGGTTTGTTAGTTTGTTGGTTTGTTTGCTTGTTGGTTTGTTGGTTTGTTGGCTTGTTGGTTACTTAGTTTGTTGGTTTGTTGGTTTGTTGGTTTGTTGGCTTGTTGGCTTGTTGGTTTGTTGGTTAGTTCGTATGTTGGTTTGTTAGTTTGTTGGTTTGTTGGCTTGTTGGCTTGTTTGTTTGTTGGTTTGTTGGCTTGTTGGTTTGTTAGTTTGTTGGTTTGTTTGCTTGTTGGTTTGTTGGTTTGTTGGCTTGTTGGTTACTTAGTTTGTTGGTTTGTTGGTTTGTTGGTTTGTTGGCTTGTTGGCTTGTTGGTTTGTTGGTTAGTTCGTTTGTTGGTTTGTTAGTTTGTTGGTTTGTTTGCTTGTTGGTTTGTTGGTTTGTTGGCTTGTTGGTTACTTAGTTTGTTGGTTTGTTGGTTTGTTGGTTTGTTGGCTTGTTGGCTTGTTGGTTTGTTGGTTAGTTCGTTTGTTGGTTTGTTGGTTTGTTGGCTTGTTGGCTTGTTGGCTTGTTGCTTTGTTGGTTTGTTGGTTTTTTGGCTTGTTGGCTTGTTGGTTTGTTAGTTTGTTGGCTTTTTGGTTACTTGGTTTGTTGGTTTGTTGGTTTGTTGGTTTGTTGGCTTGTTGGTTTATTGGTTTGTTGGTTTGTTGGCTTGTTGGCTTGTTGGTTTGTTGGTTTGTTGGTGTGTTGGTTTGTTGGTTTGTTGGTTTTTTGGTTTGTTGGTTTGTTGGTTTGTTGGTTTGTTGGCTTGTTGGTTTGTTGGTTTGTTGGCTTGTTGGCTTGTTGGCTTGTTGGTTTGTTGGTTTGTTGGCTTGTTGGTTACTTAGTTTGTTGGTTTGTTGGCTTGTTGGTTTGTTGGTTTGTTGGCTTGTTGGCCTGTTGGTTTGTTGGTTTGTTGGCTTGTTGGGTTGTTGGTTTGTTGGTTTGTTGGTTTGTTGGTTTGTTGGTTTGTTGGTTTTTTGGTTTGTTGGTTTATTTGTTTGTTGGTTTGTTGGTTTGTTGGTTTGTTGGCTTGTTGGCTTGTTGGTTTGTTGGTTTGTTGGTTTGTTGGTTTGTTGGTTTGTTGGCTTATTTGTTTGTTGGTTTGTTGGCTTGTTGGCTTGTTGGTTTGTTGGTTTGTTGGCTGGTTGGCTTTTTGGTTTGTTGGTTAGTTCGTTTGTTGGTTTGTTAGTTTGTTGGTTTGTTAGTTTGTTGGCTTGTTGGCTTGTTGGTTTGTTGGTTTGTTGGTTTGTTGGTTTGTTGGCTTATTTGTTTGTTGGTTTGTTGGCTTGTTAGCTTGTTGGTTTGTTGGTTTTTTGGTTTGTTGGTTTATTTGTTTGTTGGTTTGTTGGCTTGTTGGTTTGTTGGTTTGTTGGTTTGTTGGTTTGTTGGTTTGTTGGCTTTTTGGTTTGTTGGTTTGTTGGTTTGTTGGTTTGTTGGCTTGTTGGTTTGTTGGTTTGTTGGCTTGTTGGCTTTTTGGTTACTTGGTTTGTTGGTTTGTTGGTTTGTTGGCTTGTTGGTTTGTTGGCTTGTTGGTTTGTTGGTTTGTTGGTTTGTTGGCTTGTTGGCTTGTTGGTTTGTTGGTTTGTTGGTTTGTTGGTTTGTTGGTTTGTTGGTTTGTTGGTTTGTTGGTTTGTTGGTTTGTTGGTTTTTTGGTTTTTTGGTTTGTTGGTTTATTTGTTTATTGGTTTCTTGGCTTGTAGGTTTGTTGGTTTGTTGGTTTGTTGGTTTGTTGGCTTGTTGGTTTGTTGGCTTGTTGGTTTGTTGGCTTGTCGGTTTGTTAGTTTGTTGGCTTTTTGGTTACTTGGTTTGTTGGTTTGTTGGCTTGTTGGCTTGTTGGTTTGTTGCTTTGTTCGTTTGATGGTTTGTTGGTTTGTTGGTTACTTGGATTGTTAGCTTGTTGGTTTGTTGGTTTGTTGGCTTGTTGGCTTGTTGGTTTGTTGGTTTGTTGGCTTGTTGGTTTGTTGGCTTGTTGGCTTGTTGGTTTTTTTGTTTGTTGGCTTGTTGGCTTGTTGGTTTGTTGGTTTGTTGGTTTGTTGGTTTATTTGTTTGTTGGTTTGTTGGTTTGTTGGCTTGTTGGTTTGTTGGTTTGTTGGCTTGTTGGTTTGTTGGTTTGTTGTTTTGTTGGTTTGTTGGTTTGTTGGTTTGTTGGTTTGTTGGTTTGTTGGTTTGTTGGTTTGTTGGTTTGTTGGTATGTTGGTTTGTTGGCTTGTTGGTTTGTTGGTTTGTTGGCTTGTTGGCTTGTTGATTTGTTGGTTTGTTGGCTTGTTGGCTTGTTGCTTTGTTCGTTTGATGGTTTGTTGGTTTGTTGGTTTTTTGGTTTGTTGGTTTTTTGGTTTGTAGGCTTGTTCGTTTGATGGTTTGTTGGTTTGTTGGCTTGTTGGCTTGTTGGTTTGTTGGTTTGTTGATTTGTTGGTTTGTTGGCTTGTTGGCTTGTTGCTTTGTTCGTTTGATGGTTTGTTGGTTTGTTGGTTTTTTGGTTTGTTGGTTTTTTGGTTTGTAGGCTTGTTGGCTTGTTGGTTTGTTGCTTTGTTCGTTTGATGGTTTGTTGGTTTGTTGGCTTGTTGGCTTGTTGGTTTGTTGGTTTGTTGGTTTGTTGGTTTGTTGGCTTATTTGTTTGTTGGTTTGTTGGCTTGTTGGCTTGTTGGTTTGTTGGTTTGTTGGCTGGTTGGCTTGTTGGTTTGTTGGTTAGTTCGTTTGTTGGTTTGTTAGTTTGTTGGTTTGTTAGTTTGTTGGCTTGTTGGCTTGTTGGTTTGTTGGTTTGTTGGTTTGTTGGTTTGTTGCCTTATTTGTTTGTTGGTTTGTTGGCTTGTTGGCTTGTTGGTTTGTTGGTTTTTTGGTTTGTTGGTTTATTTGTTTGTTGGTTTGTTGGTTTGTTGGTTTGTTGGCTTGTTGGTTTGTTGGTTTGTTGGCTTGTTGGCTTTTTGGTTACTTGGTTTGTTGGTTTGTTGGTTTGTTGGCTTGTTGGTTTGTTGGCTTGTTGGTTTGTTGGTTTGTTGGTTTGTTGGCTTGTTGGCTTGTTGGTTTGTTGGTTTGTTGGTTTGTTGGTTTGTTGGTTTGTTGGTTTGTTGGTTTGTTGGTTTGTTGGTTTGTTGGTTTTTTGGTTTTTTGGTTTGTTGGTATATTTGTTTATTGGTTTCTTGGCTTGTTGGTTTGTTGGTTTGTTGGTTTGTTGGTTTGTTGGTTTGTTGGCTTGTTGGTTTGTTGGCTTGTTGGTTTGTTGGCTTGTCGGTTTGTTAGTTTGTTGGCTTTTTGGTTACTTGGTTTGTTGGTTTGTTGGCTTGTTGGCTTGTTGGTTTGTTGCTTTGTTCGTTTGATGGTTTGTTGGTTTGTTGGTTACTTGGATTGTTGGCTTGTTGGTTTGTTGGTTTGTTGGCTTGTTGGCTTGTTGGTTTGTTGGTTTGTTGGCTTGTTGGTTTGTTGGCTTGTTGGCTTGTTGGTTTGTTTGTTTGTTGGCTTGTTGGCTTGTTGGTTTGTTGTTTTGTTGGTTTGTTGGTTTATTTGTTTGTTGGTTTGTTGGTTTGTTGGCTTGTTGGTTTGTTGGTTTGTTGGCTTGTTGGTTTGTTGGTTTGTTGTTTTGTTGGTTTGTTGGTTTGTTGGTTTGTTGGTTTGTTGGTTTGTTGGTTTGTTGGTTTGTTGGTTTGTTGGTTTGTTGGTTTGTTGGTTTGTTGGCTTGTTGGTTTGTTGGTTTGTTGGCTTGTTGGCTTGTTGATTTGTTGGTTTGTTGGCTTGTTGGCTTGTTGCTTTGTTCGTTTGATGGTTTGTTGGTTTGTTGGTTTTTTGGTTTGTTGGTTTTTTGGTTTGTAGGCTTGTTGGCTTGTTGGTTTGTTGCTTTGTTCGTTTGATGGTTTGTTGGTTTGTTGGTTACTTGGTTTGTTGGTTTGTTGGTTTGTTGGCTTGTTGGTTTGTTGGTTTGTTGGCTTGTTGGTTTGTTGGTTTGTTGGTTTGTTGGCTTGTTGGCTTGTTGGTTTGTTGGTTTGTTGGTTTGTTGGTTTGTTGGTTTGTTGATTTTTTGGTTTGTTGGTTTATTTGTTTGTTGGTTTGTTGGCTTGTTGGTTTGTTGGTTTGTTGGTTTGTTGGTTTGTTGGCTTGTTGGTTTGTTGGCTTTTTGGTTTGTTGGCTTGTTGGTGTGTTGGTTTTTTGGTTTGTTGGTTTATTTGTTTGTTGGTTTGTTGGCTTGTTAGCTTGTTGGTTTGTTGGTTTGTTGGTTTGTTGGCTTGTTGGTTTGTTGGTTTGTTGGTTTGTTGGCTTGTTGGCTTGTTAGCTTGTTGGTTTGTTGGTTTGTTGGCTTGTTGGTTTGTTGGTTTGTTGCTTTGTTCGTTTGATAGTTTGTTGGTTTGTTGGTTACTTGGTTTGTTGGCTTGTTGGTTTGTTGGTTTGTTGGCTTGCTGGCTTGTTGGTTTGTTGGTTTGTTGGCTTGTTGGTTTGTTGGCTTGTTGGCTTGTTGGTTTGTTGGTTTGTTGGCTTGTTGGCTTGTTGGTTTGTTGGTTTGTTGGTTTGTTGGTTTGTTGGTTTATTTGTTTGTTGGTTTGTTGGCTTGTTGGTTTGTTGGTTTGTTGGTTTGTTGGCTTGTTGGTTTGTTGGTTTTTTGGTTTATTGGTTTGTTGGTTTGTTGGTTTGTTGGTTTGCTGGTTTGTTGGCTTGTTGGTTTGTTGGTTTGTTGGCTTGTTGGCTTGTTGGTTTCTTGGTTTGTTGGTTTGTTGGTTTGTTGGCTTGTTGGCTTGTTGGTTTGTTGGCTTGTTGGTTTGTTGGTTTGTTGGTTTGTTGGCTTGTTAGCTTGTTGGCTTGTTGGTTTGTTGGTTTGTTGGCTTGTTGGTTTGTTGGTTTGTTGGCTTGTTGGCTTGTTGCTTTGTTCGTTTGATGGTTTGTTGGTTTGGTGGTTTTTTGGTTTTTTGGTTTTTTGGCTTGTTGGCTTGTTGGTTTGTTGGTTTGTTGGTTTATTGGTTTGTTGGTTTGTTGGTTTGTTGGTTTGTTGGTTTGTTGGTTTGTTGGCTTGTTGGTTTGTTGGTTTGTTGGCTTGTTGGCTTGTTGGTTTCTTGGTTTGTTGGTTTGTTGGTTTGTTGGCTTGTTGATTTGTTGGTTTGTTGGCTTGTTGGTTTGTTGGTTTGTTGGTTTGTTGGCTTGTTGGCTTGGTGGCTTGTTGGTTTGTTGGCTTGTTGGTTTGTTGGTTTGTTGGCTTGTTGGCTTGTTGCTTTGTTCGTTTGATGGTTTGTTGGTTTGTTGGTTACTTGGTTTGTTGGTTTGTTGGTTTGTTGGCTTGTTGGTTTGTTGGCTTGTTGGTTTGTTGGTTTGTTGGTTTGTTGGCTTGTTGGCTTGTTGGTTTGTTGGTTTGTTGGTTTGTTGGTTTGTTGGTTTGTTGGTTTTTTGGTTTGTTGGTTTATTTGTTTGTTGGTTTGTTGGCTTGTTGGTTTGTTGGTTTGTTGGTTTATTGGTTTGTTGGCTTGTTGGTTGGTTGGCTTGTTGGTTTGTTGGCTTGTTGGCTTGTTGGTTTATTGGTTTTTTGGTTTGTTGGTTTATTTGTTTGTTGGTTTGTTGGCTTGTTGGTTTGTTGGCTTGTTGGTTTGTTGGTTTGTTGGTTTGTTGGCTTGTTGGCTTGTTGGTTTGTTGGTTTGTTGGTTTGTTGGTTTGTTGGTTTGTTGGTTTTTTGGTTTGTTGGTTTATTTGTTTGTTGGTTTTTTGGTTTGTTGGTTTTTTGGTTTGTTGCTTTGTTGGTTTGTTGGTTTGTTGGCTTTTTGGCTTGTTGGTTTGTTGGCTTGTTGGTTTGTTAGTTTGTTGGCTTTTTGGTTACTTGGTTTGTTGGTTTGTTGGCTTGTTGGCTTGTTGGTTTGTTGCTTTGTTCGTTTGATGGTTTGTTGGTTTGTTGGTTACTTGGTTTGTTGGTTTGTTGGTTTGTTGGCTTGTTGGTTTGTTGGCTTGTTGGTTTGTTGGTTTTTTGGTTTGTTGGCTTGTTGGCTTGTTGGTTTGTTGGTTTGTTGGTTTGTTGGTTTGTTGGTTTGTTGGTTTTTTGGTTTGTTGGTTTATTTGTTTGTTGGTTTGTTGGCTTGTTGGTTTGTTGGTTTGTTGGTTTGTTAGTTTGTTGGTTTGTTGGCTTGTTGGTTGGTTGGCTTGTTGGTTTGTTGGCTTGTTGGCTTGTTGGTTTATTGGTTTTTTGGTTTGTTGGTTTATTTGTTTGTTGGTTTGTTGGCTTGTTGGTTTGTTGGTTTGTTGGTTTGTTGGTTTGTTGGTTTGTTGGCTTGTTGGCTTGTTGGTTTGTTGGTTTGTTGGTTTGTTGGCTTGTTGGCTTGTTGGTTTGTTGGTTTGTTGGCTTGTTGGCTTGTTGGTTTGTTGGTTAGTTCGTTTGTTGGTTTGTTAGTTTGTTGGTTTGTTAGTTTGTTGGCTTGTTGGCTTGTTGGTTTGTTGGTTTGTTGGCTTGTTGGTTTGTTGGCTTGTTGGTTTGTTGGCTTGTTGGTTTGTTGGTTTGTTGGTTTGTTGGCTTGTTGGTTTGTTGGTTTGTTGGCTTGTTGGTTTGTTGGCTTGTTGGTTACTTGGTTTGTTGGTTTGTTGGTTTGTTGGCTTGTTGGTTTGTTGGTTTGTTGGTTTTTTGGTTTGTTGGTTTATTTGTTTGTTGGTTTGTTGGCTTGTTGGTTTGTTGGTTTGTTGGCTTGTTGGTTTGTTGGTTTGTTGGCTTGTTGGTTTGTTGGCTTGTTGGTTTGTTGGCTTGTTGGTTTGTTAGTTTGTTGACTTTTTGGTTACTTGGTTTATTGGTTTGTTGGCTTGTTGGCTTGTTGGTTTGTTGCTTTGTTCGTTTGATGGTTTGTTGGTTTGTTGGTTGCTTGGTTTGTTGGCTTGTTGGTTTGTTGGTTTGTTGGCTTGTTGGCTTGTTGGTTTGTTGGTTTGTTGGCTTGTTGGTTTGTTGGCTTGTTGGCTTGTTGGTTTGTTGGTTTGTTGGCTTGTTGGCTTCTCGGTTTGTTGGTTTATTGGTTTGTTGGTATATTTGTTTGTTGGTTTGTTGGCTTGTTGGTTTGTTGGTTTGTTGGCTTGTTGGCTTGTTGCTTTGTTCGTTTCATGGTTTGTTGGTTTGTTGGTTTTTTGGTTTGTTGGTTTTTTGGTTTGTTGCTTTGTTGGTTTGTTGGTTTGTTAATTTGTTGGCTTGTTGGCTTGTTGGTTTGTTGGTTTGTTGGTTTGTTAGTTTGTTGGCTTTTTGATTAATTGGTTTGATGGCTTGTTGGCTTGTTGGTTTGTTGCTTTGTCCGTTTGATGGTTTGTTGGTTTGTTGGTTACTTGGTTTGTTGGTTTGTTGGTTTGTTGGCTTGTTGGTTTGTTGGTTTGTTGGTTTGTTGGTTTGTTGGTTTGTTGGCTTGTTGGCTTGTTAGTTTGTTGGTTTGTTGGTTTGTTGGTTTGTTGGTTTGTTGGTTTTTTTAATTTGTTGGTTTATTATTTTTGTTGATTTGTTGGCTTGTTGGTTTGTTGGTTTGTTGGTTTGTTGGTTTGTTGGCTTGTTGGTTTGTTGGTTTGTTGGTTTGTTGGCTTGTTGGCTTGTTGGTTTGTTGGTTTTTTGGTTTGTTGGTTTATTTGTTTGTTGGTTTGTTGGCTTGTTGTTTTATTGGTTTGTTGGTTTGTTGGTTTATTGGTTTGTTGGTTTGTTGGTTTGTTGGTTTGTTGGCTTGTTGGCTTGTTGGTTTGTTGGTTTGTTGGCTTGTTGGCTTGTTGGTTTGTTGGTTAGTTCGTTTGTTGGTTTGTTAGTTTGTTGGTTTGTTAGTTTGTTGGCTTGTTGGCTTGTTGGTTTGTTGGTTTGTTGGCTTGTTGGTTTGTTGGCTTGTTGGTTTGTTGGCTTGTTGGTTTGTTGGTTTGTTGGTTTGTTGGCTTGTTGGTTTTTTGGTTTGTTGGTTTGTTGGTTTGTTGGCTTGTTGGTTTGTTGGCTTGTTGGTTTGTTGGTTTGTTGCTTTGTTGGCTTGTTGGTTTGTTGGTTTGTTGGTTTTTTGGTTTGTTGGTTTATTTGTTTGTTGGTTTGTTGGCTTGTTGGTTTGTTGGTTTGTTGGCTTGTTGGCTTGTTGGCTTGTTGGTTTGTTGGTTTGTTGGTTTGTTGGTTTGTTGGTTTGTTGGTTTTTTTAATTTGTTGGTTTATTTGTTTGTTGATTTGTTGGCTTGTTGGTTTGTTGGTTTGTTGGTTTGTTGGTTTGTTGGCTTGTTGGTTTGTTGGTTTGTTGGTTTGTTGGCTTGTTGGCTTGTTGGTTTGTTGGTTTTTTGGTTTGTTGGTTTATTTGTTTGTTGGTTTGTTGGCTTGTTGTTTTATTGGTTTGTTGGTTTGTTGGTTTATTGGTTTGTTGGTTTGTTGGTTTGTTGGTTTGTTGGCTTGTTGGCTTGTTGGTTTGTTGGTTTGTTGGCTTGTTGGCTTGTTGGTTTGTTGGTTAGTTCGTTTGTTGGTTTGTTAGTTTGTTGGTTTGTTAGTTTGTTGGCTTGTTGGTTTGTTGGTTTGTTGGCTTGTTGGTTTTTGGTTTGTTGGTTTGTTGGTTTGTTGGCTTGTTGGTTTGTTGGCTTGTTGGTTTGTTGGTTTGTTGCTTTGTTGGCTTGTTGGTTTGTTGGTTTGTTGGTTTTTTGGTTTGTTGGTTTATTTGTTTGTTGGTTTGTTGGCTTGTTGGTTTGTTGGTTTGTTGGTTTGTTGGCTTGTTGGTTTGTTGGTTTGTTGGCTTGTTGGCTTGTTGCTTTGTTGGTTTGTTGGTTTGTTGGCTTGTTGGCTTGTTGGTTTGTTAGTTTGTTGGCTTTTTGGTTACTTGGTTTGTTTGTTTGTTGGCTTGTTGGCTTGTTGGCTTGTTGGTTTGTTGGTTTGTTGGCTTGTTGGTTTGTTGGTTTGTTGGTTTGTTGGTTTGTTGGCTGGTTGGCTTGTTGGTTTGTTGGTTTGTTGGCTTGTTGGTTTGTTAGTTTGTTGGTTTGTTGGCTTGTTGGCTTGTTGGTTTGTTGGTATGTTGGTTTGTTGGTTTGTTGGTTTGTTGGTTTATTGGTTTGTTGGTTTGTTGGTTTGTTGGCTTGATGGCTTGTTGGTTTGTTGGTTTGTTGGTTTGTTGGTTTGTTGGTTTGTTGGTTTGCTGGTTTGTTGGTTTGTTGGTTTGTTGGTTTGTTGGCTTGTTGGTTTGTTGGTTTGTTGGTTTGTTGGTTTGTTGGCTTGTTGGTTTGTTGGTTTGTTGGCTTGTTGGCTTGTTGGTTTGTTAGTTTGTTGGCTTTTTGGTTACTTGGTTTGTTGGTTTCTTGGCTTGTTGGTTTGTTGGCTTGTTGGTTTGTTGGTTTGTTGGTTTTTTGGTTTGTTGGTTTGTTGGTTTGTTGGTTTGTTGGTTTATTGGTTTGTTGGTTTGTTGGTTTGTTGGTTTTTTGGTTTGTTGGTTTGTTGGTTTGTTGGTTTGTTGGTTTGTTGGTTTGTTGGTTTGTTGGCTTGTTGGTTTGTTGGTTTGTTGGCTTGTTGGTTACTTAGTTTGTTGGTTTGTTGGTTTGTTGGCTTGTTGGCTTGTTGGTTTGTTGGTTTGTTGGTTTTTTGGTTTGTTGGTGTCTTGGCTTGTTGGTTTGTTGGTTTGTTGGTTTGTTGGCTTGTTGGCTTGTTGGTTTGTTGGTTTGTTGGCTTGTTGGTTTGTTGTTTTGTTGGCTTGTTGGCTTGTTGCTTTGTTGGTTTGTTGGTTTGTTGGCTTGTTCACTTGTTGGTTTGTTAGTTTGTTGGCTTTTTGGTTATTTGGTTTGTTGGTTTGTTGGTTTGTTGGCTTGTTGGTTTGTTGGCTTGTTGGTTTGTTGGTTTGTTGGTTTTTTGGCTTGTTGGTTTGTTGGTTTGTTGGCTTGTTGGCTTGTTGGTTTGTTGGTTTGTTGGTTTGTTGGCTTGTTGGTTTGTTGGTTTGTTGGCTTGTTGGTTGGTTGGTTTGTTGGTTTGTTGGCTTGTTGGCTTTTTGGTTTGTTGGTTTGTTGGCTTGTTGGTTTGTTGGTTTGTTGGCTTGTTGGCTTGTTGCTTTGTTGGTTTGTTGTTTTGCTGGCTTGTTGGCTTGTTGGTATGTTAGTTTGTTGGCTTTTTGGTTACTAGGTTTGTTCTTTGTTGGTTTGTTGGCTTGTTGGTTTGTTGCTTGTTGGTTTGTTGGTTTGTTGGGTTGTTGGCTTGTTGGATTGTTCGTTTGTTGGTTTGTTGATTTGTTGGTTTGTTGGTTTGTTGGTTTGTTGGTTTGTTGGTTTGTTGGTTTTTTGGTTTGTTGGTTTGTTGGTTTGTTGGTTTGTTGGTTTGTTGGTTTGTTGGTTTGTTGGCTTGTTGGCTTGTTGGCTTGTTGGTTTGTTGGTTTGTTGGCTTGTTGGTTTGTTAGTTTGTTGGCTTTTTGGTTACTTGGTTTGTTGGTTTTTTGGTTTATTTGTTTTTTGGCTTGTTCGTTTGTTGGTTTGTTGGTTTGTTGGCTTGTTGGCTTGTTGGTTTGTTGGCTTGTTGGCTTGTTGGTTTGTTGGCTTGTTGGCTTGTTGGTTTGTTGATTTGTTGTCTTGTTGGTTTGTTGGTTTGTTGGTTTGTTGGTTTGTTGGTTTGTTGGCTGGTTGGCTTGTTGGTTTGTTGGTTTGTTGGCTTGTTGGTTTGTTGGTTTGTTCGTTTGTTGGCTTGTTGGCTTGTTGGTTTGTTGGTATGTTGGTTTGTTGGGTTGTTGGTTTGTTGGTTTTTGGTTTGTTGGTTTGTTGGTTTGTTGGCTTGTTGGCTTGTTGGTTTGTTGGTTTGTTGGTTTGTTGGTTTGTTGGTTTGTTGGTTTGTTGGTTTGTTAGTTTGTTGGCTTGTTGGTTTGTTGGTTTGTTGGTTTGTTGGTTTGTTGGTTTGTTGGTTTGTTAGTTTGTTGGCTTGTTGGTTTGTTGGTTTGTTGGTTTTTTGGTTTGTTGGTTTCTTGGCTTGTTGGTTTGTTGGTTTGTTGGTTTGTTGGCTTGTTGGCTTGTTGGTTTGTTGGTTTGTTGGCTTGTTGGTTTGTTGCTTTGTTGGCTTGTTGGCTTGTTGCTTTGTTGGTTTGTTGGTTTGTTGGCTTGTTCACTTGTTGGTTTGTTAGTTTGTTGGCTTTTTGGTTACTTGGTTTGTTGGTTTGTTGGTTTGTTGGCTTGTTGGTTTGTTGGCTTGTTGGTTTGTTGGTTTGTTGGTTTGTTTACTTGTTGGTTTGTTGGTTTGTTTGCTTGTTGGTTTGTTGGTTTGTTGGTTTGTTGGTTTGTTGGCTTGTTGGTTTGTTGGTTTGTTGGCTTGTTGGTTTGTTGGTTTGTTGGTTTGTTGGCTTGTTGGCTTGTTGGTTTGTTGGTTTGTTGGCTTGTTGGTTTGTTTGTTTGTTGGCTTGTTGGCTTGTTGCTTTGTTGGTTTGTTGGTTTGCTGGCTTGTTGGCTTGTTCGTTTGTTAGTTTGTTGGCTTTTTGGTTGCTTGGTTTGTTCTTTGTTGGTTTGTTGGCTTGTTGGTTTGTTGCTTGTTGGTTTGTTGGTTTGGTGGTTTGTTGGCTTGTTGGATTGTTGGTTTGTTGGTTTGTTGGTTTGTTGGCTTGTTGGTTTGTTGGTTTGTTGGCTTGTTGGTTTGTTGGTTTGTTGGTTTGTTGGCTTGTTGGCTTGTTGGTTTGTTGGTTTGTTGGCTTGTTGGTTTGTTGGTTTGTTGGCTTGTTGGCTTGTTGCTTTGTTGGTTTGTTGGTTTGCTGGCTTGTTGTCTTGTTGGTTTGTTAGTTTGTTGGCTTTTTGGTTACTTGGTTTGTTCTTTGTTGGTTTGTTGGCTTGTTGGTTTGTTGCTTGTTGGTTTGTTGGTTTGTTGGCTTGTTGGATTTTTCGTTTGTTGGTTTGTTGGTTTGTTGGTTTGTTGGTTTGTTGGTTGGTTGGTTTGTTGGTTTGTTGGTTTGTTGGCTTGTTGGCTTGTTGGTTTGTTGGTTTGTTGGCTTGTTGGTTTGTTGGTTTGTTGGTTTGTTGGTATGTTGGTTTGTTGGTTTGTTGGTTTGTTGTTTTGTTGGCTTGTTGGCTTGTTGCTTTGTTGGTTTGTTGGTTTGTTGGCTTGTTCACTTGTTGGTTTGTTAGTTTGTTGGCTTTTTGGTTATTTGGTTTGTTGGTTTGTTGGTTTGTTGGCTTGTTGGTTTGTTGGCTTGTTGGTTTGTTGGTTTGTTGCTTTGTTGGCCTGTTGGTTTGTTGGTTTGTTGGCTTGTTGGCTTGTTGGTTTATTGGTTTGTTGGTTTGTTGGTTTGTTGGCTTGTTGGTTTGTTGGTTTGTTGGCTTGTTGGTTTGTTGGTTTGTTGGTTTGTTGGCTTGTTGGCTTGTTGGTTTGTTGGTTTGTTGGCTTGTTGGTTTGTTGGTTTGTTGGCTTGTTGGCTTGTTGCTTTGTTGGTTTGTTGGTTTGCTGGCTTGTTGGCTTGTTGGTTTGTTAGTTTGTTGGCTTTTTGGTTACTTGGTTTGTTCTTTGTTGGTTTGTTGGCTTGTTGGTTTGTTGCTTGTTGGTTTGTTGGTTTGTTGGTTTGTTGGCTTGTTGGATTGTTCGTTTGTTGGTTTGTTGGTTTGTTGGTTTGTTGGTTTGTTGGTTTGTTGGTTTGTTGGTTTGTTGGTTTATTGGTTTGTTGGTTTTTTGGTTTGTTGGTTTGTTGGTTTGTTGGTTTGTTGGTTTGTTGGTTTGTTGGTTTGTTGGCTTGTTGGCTTGTTGGCTTGTTGGTTTGTTGGTTTGTTGGCTTGTTGGTTTGTTAGTTTGTTGGCTTTTTGGTTACTTGGTTTGTTGGTTTTTTGGTTTATTTGTTTGTTGGTTTGTTGGTTTGTTGGTTTGTTGGCTTGTTGGCTTGTTGGTTTGTTGGCTTGTTGGATTGTTGGTTTGTTGGCTTGTTGGTTTGTTGGTTTGTTGGCTTGTTGGTTTGTTGGTTTGTTGGTTTGTTGGTTTATTGGTTTGTTGGTTTGTTGGCTGGTTGGCTTGTTGGTTTGTTGGTTTGTTGGCTTGTTGGCTTGTTGCTTTGTTGGTTTGTTGGGTTGTTGGCTTGTTGGCTTGTTGGTTTGTTAGTTTGTTAGCTTTTTGGTTACTTGGTTTGTTGGTTTGTTGGCTTGTTGGTTTGTTGGCTTGTTGGTTTGTTGGTTTTTTGGTTTGTTGGTTTGTTGGTTTGTTGGTTTGTTGGTTTGTTGGTTTGTTGGTTTGTTGGTTTGTTGGTTTGTTGGTTTGTTGGTTTGTTGGTTTGTTGGTTTGTTGGTTTGTTGGTTTTTTGGTTTGTTGGTTTGTTGGTTTGTTGGTTTGTTGGTTTGTTGGTTTGTTAGTTTGTTGGCTTGTTGGCTTGTTGGTTTGTTGGTTTGTTGGCTTGTTGGCTTGTTAGTTTGTTGGTATGTTGGTTTGTTGGTTTGTTGGTTTGTTGGTTTTTTGGTTTGTTGGTTTGTTGGTTTGTTGGCTTGTTGGCTTGTTGGTTTGTTGGTTTGTTGGTTTGTTGGTTTGTTGCTTTGTTGTTTTGTTGGTTTGTTGGTTTGTTGGTTTGTTGGCTTGTTGGTTTGTTGGTTTGTTGGCTTGTTGGCTTGTTGCTTTGTTGGTTTGTTGGGTTGTTGGCTTGTTGGCTTGTTGGTTTGTTAGTTTGTTGGCTTTTTGGTTACTTGGTTTGTTGGTTTGTTGGCTTGTTGGTTTGTTGGCTTGTTGGTTTGTTGGTTTTTTGGTTTGTTGGTTTGTTGGTTTGTTGGTTTGTTGGTTTGTTGGTTTGTTGGTTTGTTGGTTTGTTGGTTTGTTGGTTTGTTGGTTTGTTGGTTTTTTGGTTTGTTGGTTTGTTGGTTTGTTGGTTTGTTGGTTTGTTGGTTTGTTGGTTTGTTGGTTTGTTAGTTTGTTGGCTTGTTGGCTTGTTGGTTCGTTGGTTTGTTTGCTTGTTGGTTACTTATTTTGTTGGTTTGTTGGCTTGTTGGCTTGTTGGTTTGTTGGTTTGTTGGTTTGTTGGTTTTTTGGTTTGTTGGTTTCTTGGCTTGTTGGTTTGTTGGTTTGTTGGTTTGTTGGCTTGTTGGCTTGTTGGTTTGTTGGTTTGTTGGCTTGTTGGTTTGTTGCTTTGTTGGCTTGTTGGCTTGTTGCTTTGTTGGTTTGTTGCTTTGTTCGTTTGATAGTTTGTTGGTTTGTTGGTTACTTGGTTTGTTGGCTTGTTGGTTTGTTGGTTTGTTGGCTTGTTGGTTTGTTGGCTTGTTGGTTTGTTGGTTTGTTGGTTTGTTGGCTTGTTGGTTTGTTGGTTTGTTGGCTTGTTGGCTTGTTGGTTTGTTGGTTTGTTGGTTTGTTGGTTTGTTGGCTTGTTGGTTTGTTGGTTTGTTGGCTTGTTGGTTTGTTGGTTTGTTGGTTTGTTGGCTTGTTGGCTTGTTGGTTTGTTGGTTTGTTGGCTTGTTGGCTTGTTGGTTTGTTGGTTTGTTGGCTTGTTGGTTTGTTGGCTTGTTGGCTTGTTGGTTTGTTTGTTTGTTGGCTTGTTGGCTTGTTGGTTTGTTAGTTTGTTGGTTTGTTGGTTTATTTGTTTGTTGGTTTGTTGGTTTGTTGGCTTGTTGGTTTGTTGGTTTGTTGGCTTGTTGGTTTGTTGGTTTGTTGTTTTGTTGGTTTGTTGGTTTGTTGGTTTGTTGGTTTGTTGGTTTGTTGGTTTGTTGGTTTGTTGGTTTGTTGGTTTGTTGGCTTGTTGGTTTGTTGGTTTGTTGGCTTGTTGGCTTGTTGATTTGTTGGTTTGTTGGCTTGTTGGCTTGTTGCTTTGTTCGTTTGATGGTTTGTTGGTTTGTTGGTTTTTTGGTTTGTTGGTTTTTTGGTTTGTAGGCTTGTTGGCTTGTTGGTTTGTTGCTTTGTTCGTTTGATGGTTTGTTGGTTTGTTGGCTTGTTGGCTTGTTGGTTTGTTGGTTTGTTGGTTTGTTGGTTTGTTGGTTTGTTGGTTTTTTGGTTTGTTGGTTTATTTGTTTGTTGGTTTGTTGGTTTGTTGGTTTGTTGGCTTGTTGGCTTGTTGGTTTGTTGGTTTGTTGGTTTGTTGGTTTGTTGGCTTATTTGTTTGTTGGTTTGTTGGCTTGTTGGCTTGTTGGTTTGTTGGTTTGTTGGCTGGTTGGCTTGTTGGTTTGTTGGTTAGTTCGTTTGTTGGTTTGTTAGTTTGTTGGTTTGTTAGTTTGTTGGCTTGTTGGCTTGTTGGTTTGTTGGTTTGTTGGTTTGTTGGCTTATTTGTTTGTTGGTTTGTTGGCTTGTTGGCTTGTTGGTTTGTTGGTTTTTTGGTTTGTTGGTTTATTTGTTTGTTGGTTTGTTGGCTTGTTGGTTTGTTGGTTTGTTGGTTTGTTGGTTTGTTGGTTTGTTGGCTTGTTGGTTTGTTGGTTTGTTGGTTTGTTGGTTTGTTGGTTTGTTGGTTTGTTGGTTTTTTAGTTTTTTGGTTTGTTGGTTTATTTGTTTATTGGTTTCTTGGCTTGTTGGTTTGTTGGTTTGTTGGTTTGTTGGTTTGTTGGTTTGTTGGTTTGTTGGCTTGTTGGCTTGTTGGTTTGTTGGTTTGTTGGTTTGTTGGTTTGTTGGTTTGTTGGTTTGTTGGTTTGTTGGTTTGTTGGTTTGTTGGTTTTTTAGTTTTTTGGTTTGTTGGTTTATTTGTTTATTGGTTTCTTGGCTTGTTGGTTTGTTGGTTTGTTGGTTTGTTGGTTTGTTGGCTTGTTGGTTTGTTGGCTTGTTGGTTTGTTGGCTTGTCGGTTTGTTAGTTTGTTGGCTTTTTGGTTACTTGGTTTGTTGGTTTGTTGGCTTGTTGGCTTGTTGGTTTGTTGCTTTGTTCGTTTGATGGTTTGTTGGTTTGTTGGTTACTTGGATTGTTGGCTTGTTGGTTTGTTGGTTTGTTGGCTTGTTGGCTTGTTGGTTTGTTGGTTTGTTGGCTTGTTGGTTTGTTGGCTTGTTGGCTTGTTGGTTTGTTTGTTTGTTGGCTTGTTGGCTTGTTGGTTTGTTGGTTTGTTGGTTTGTTGGTTTATTTGTTTGTTGGTTTGTTGGTTTATTGGCTTGTTGGTTTGTTGGTTTGTTGGCTTGTTGGTTTGTTGGTTTGTTGTTTTGTTGGTTTGTTGGTTTGTTGGTTTGTTGGTTTGTTGGTTTGTTGGTTTGTTGGTTTGTTGGTTTGTTTGTTTGTTGGCTTGTTGGTTTGTTGGTTTGTTGGCTTGTTGGCTTGTTGATTTGTTGGTTTGTTGGCTTGTTGGCTTGTTGGTTTGTTGCTTTGTTCGTTTGATGGTTTGTTGGTTTGTTGGTTACTTGGTTTGTTGGTTTGTTGGTTTGTTGGCTTGTTTGTTTGTTGGTTTGTTGGCTTGTTGGTTTGTTGGTTTGTTGGTTTGTTGGCTTGTAGGCTTGTTGGTTTGTTGGTTTGTTGGTTTGTTGGTTTGTTGGTTTGTTGGTTTGTTGGTTTTTTGGTTTGTTGGTTTATTTGTTTGTTGGTTTGTTGGCTTGTTGGTTTGTTGGTTTGTTGGTTTGTTGGTTTGTTGGCTTGTTGGTTTGTTGGCTTGTTGGTTTGTTGGCTTGTTGGTGTGTTGGTTTTTTGGTTTGTTGGTTTATTTGCTTGTTGGTTTGTTGGCTTGTTGGTTTATTGGTTTGTTGGTTTGTTGGCTTGTTGGTTTGTTGGTTTGTTGGTTTGTTGGCTTGTTGGCTTGTTGGCTTGTTGGTTTGTTGGTTTGTTGGCTTGTTGGTTTGTTGGTTTGTTGCTTTGTTCGTTTGATAGTTTGTTGGTTTGTTGGTTACTTGGTTTGTTGGCTTGTTGGTTTGTTGGTTTGTTGGTTTGTTGGTTTGTTGGTTTGTTGGTTTGTTGGTTTGTTGGTTTGTTGGTTTGTTGGTTTGTTGGTTTTTTGGTTTGTTGGTTTGTTGGTTTGTTGGTTTGTTGGTTTGTTGGTTTGTTAGTTTGTTGGCTTGTTGGCTTGTTGGTTTGTTGGTTTGTTGGCTTGTTGGCTTGTTAGTTTTTTGGTATGTTGGTTTGTTGGTTTGTTGGTTTGTTGGTTTTTTGGTTTGTTGGTTTGTTGGTTTGTTGGCTTGTTGGCTTGTTGGTTTGTTGGTTTGTTGGTTTGTTGGTTTGTTGCTTTGTTGGTTTGTTGGTTTGTTGGTTTGTTGGTTTGTTGGCTTGTTGGTTTGTTGGTTTGTTGGCTTGTTGGCTTGTTGCGTTGTTGGTTTGTTGGGTTGTTGGCTTGTTGGCTTGTTGGTTTGTTAGTTTGTTGGCTTTTTGGTTACTTGGTTTGTTGGTTTGTTGGCTTGTTGGTTTGTTGGCTTGTTGGTTTGTTGGTTTTTTGGTTTGTTGGTTTGTTGGTTTGTTGGTTTGTTGGTTTGTTGGTTTGTTGGTTTGTTGGTTTGTTGGTTTGTTGGTTTGTTGGTTTGTTGGTTTTTTGGTTTGTTGGTTTGTTGGTTTGTTGGTTTGTTGGTTTGTTGGTTTGTTGGTTTGTTAGTTTGTTGGCTTGTTGGCTTGTTGGTTCGTTGGTTTGTTGGCTTGTTGGTTACTTAGTTTGTTGGTTTGTTGGCTTGTTGGCTTGTTGGTTTGTTGGTTTGTTGGTTTGTTGGTTTTTTGGTTTGTTGGTTTCTTGGCTTGTTGGTTTGTTGGTTTGTTGGTTTGTTGGCTTGTTGGCTTGTTGGTTTGTTGGTTTGTTGGCTTGTTGGTTTGTTGCTTTGTTGGCTTGTTGGCTTGTTGCTTTGTTGGTTTGTTGGTTTGTTGGCTTGTTCACTTGTTGGTTTGTTAGTTTGTTGGCTTTTTGGTTACTTGGTTTGTTGGTTTGTTGGTTTGTTGGCTTGTTGGTTTGTTGGCTTGTTGGTTTGTTGGTTTGTTGGTTTGTTGGCTTGTTGGTTTGTTGGTTTGTTGGCTTGTTGGCTTGTTGGTTTGTTGGTTTGTTGGTTTGTTGGTTTGTTGGCTTGTTGGTTTGTTGGTTTGTTGGCTTGTTGGTTTGTTGGTTTGTTGGTTTGTTGGCTTGTTGGCTTGTTGGTTTGTTGGTTTGTTGGCTTGTTGGCTTGTTGGTTTGTTGGTTTGTTGGCTTGTTGGTTTGTTGGCTTGTTGGCTTGTTGGTTTGTTTGTTTGTTGGCTTGTTGGCTTGTTGGTTTGTTGGTTTGTTGGTTTGTTGGTTTATTTGTTTGTTGGTTTGTTGGTTTGTTGGCTTGTTGGTTTGTTGGTTTGTTGGCTTGTTGGTTTGTTGGTTTGTTGTTTTGTTGGTTTGTTGGTTTGTTGGTTTGTTGGTTTGTTGGTTTGTTGGTTTGTTGGTTTGTTGGTTTGTTGGTTTGTTGGCTTGTTGGTTTGTTGGTTTGTTGGCTTGTTGGCTTGTTGATTTGTTGGTTTGTTGGCTTGTTGGCTTGTTGCTTTGTTCGTTTGATGGTTTGTTGGTTTGTTGGTTTTTTGGTTTGTTGGTTTTTTGGTTTGTAGGCTTGTTGGCTTGTTGGTTTGTTGCTTTGTTCGTTTGATGGTTTGTTGGTTTGTTGGCTTGTTGGCTTGTTGGTTTGTTGGTTTGTTGGTTTGTTGGTTTGTTGGTTTGTTGGTTTTTTGGTTTGTTGGTTTATTTGTTTGTTGGATTGTTGGTTTGTTGGTTTGTTGGCTTGTTGGCTTGTTGGTTTGTTGGTTTGTTGGTTTGTTGGTTTGTTGGCTTATTTGTTTGTTGGTTTGTTGGCTTGTTGGCTTGTTGGTTTGTTGGTTTGTTGGCTGGTTGGCTTGTTGGTTTGTTGGTTAGTTCGTTTGTTGGTTTGTTAGTTTGTTGGTTTGTTAGTTTGTTGGCTTGTTGGCTTATTGGTTTGTTGGTTTGTTGGTTTGTTGGTTTGTTGGCTTATTTGTTTGTTGGTTTGTTGGCTTGTTGGCTTGTTGGTTTGTTGGTTTTTTGGTTTGTTGGTTTATTTGTTTGTTGGTTTGTTGGCTTGTTGGTTTGTTGGTTTGTTGGTTTGTTGGTTTGTTGGCTTTTTGGTTTGTTGGTTTGTTGGTTTGTTGGTTTGTTGGCTTGTTGGTTTGTTGGTTTGTTGGCTTGTTGGCTTTTTGGTTACTTGGTTTGTTGGTTTGTTGGTTTGTTGGCTTGTTGGTTTGTTGGCTTGTTGGTTTGTTGGTTTGTTGGTTTGTTGGCTTGTTGGCTTGTTGGTTTGTTGGTTTGTTGGTTTGTTGGTTTGTTGGTTTGTTGGTTTGTTGGTTTGTTGGTTTGTTGGCTTGTTGGTTTGTTGGCTTGTTGGTTTGTTGGCTTGTCGGTTTGTTAGTTTGTTGGCTTTTTGGTTACTTGGTTTGTTGGTTTGTTGGCTTGTTGGCTTGTTGGTTTGTTGCTTTGTTCGTTTGATGGTTTGTTGGTTTGTTGGTTACTTGGATTGTTGGCTTGTTGGTTTGTTGGTTTGTTGGCTTGTTGGCTTGTTGGTTTGTTGGTTTGTTGGCTTGTTGGTTTGTTGGCTTGTTGGCTTGTTGGTTTGTTTGTTTGTTGGCTTGTTGGCTTGTTGGTTTGTTGGTTTGTTGGTTTGTTGGTTTATTTGTTTGTTGGTTTGTTGGTTTGTTGGCTTGTTGGTTTGTTGGTTTGTTGGCTTGTTGGTTTGTTGGTTTGTTGTTTTGTTGGTTTGTTGGTTTGTTGGTTTGTTGGTTTGTTGGTTTGTTGGTTTGTTGGTTTGTTGGTTTGTTTGTTTGTTGGCTTGTTGGTTTGTTGGTTTGTTGGCTTGTTGGCTTGTTGCTTTGTTCGTTTGATGGTTTGTTGGTTTGTTGGTTTTTTGGTTTGTTGGTTTTTTGGTTTGTAGGCTTGTTGGCTTGTTGGTTTGTTGCTTTGTTCGTTTGATGGTTTGTTGGTTTGTTGGTTACTTGGTTTGTTGGTTTGTTGGTTTGTTGGCTTGTTGGTTTGTTGGTTTGTTGGCTTGTTGGTTTGTTGGTTTGTTGGTTTGTTGGCTTGTTGGCTTGTTGGTTTGTTGGTTTGTTGGTTTGTTGGTTTGTTGGTTTGTTGGTTTGTTGGTTTTTTGGTTTGTTGGTTTATTTGTTTGTTGGTTTGTTGGCTTGTTGGTTTGTTGGTTTGTTGGTTTGTTGGTTTGTTGGCTTGTTGGTTTGTTGGCTTGTTGGTTTGTTGGCTTGTTGGTGTGTTGGTTTTTTGGTTTGTTGGTTTATTTGTTTGTTGGTTTGTTGGCTTGTTGGTTTATTGGTTTGTTGGTTTGTTGGTTTGTTGGCTTGTTGGTTTGTTGGTTTGTTGGTTTGTTGGCTTGTTGGCTTGTTGGCTTGTTGGTTTGTTGGTTTGTTGGCTTGTTGGCTTGTTGGTTTGTTGGTTTGTTGGCTTGTTGGTTTGTTGGCTTGTTGGCTTGTTGGTTTGTTGGTTTGTTGGCTTGTTGGCTTGTTGGTTTGTTGGTTTGTTGGTTTGTTGGTTTGTTGGTTTATTTGTTTGTTGGTTTGTTGGCTTGTTGGTTTGTTGGTTTGTTGGTTTGTTGGCTTGTTGGTTTGTTGGTTTTTTGGTTTATTGGTTTGTTGGTTTGTTGGTTTGTTGGTTTGTTGGCTTGTTGGTTTGTTGGTTTGTTGGCTTGTTGGCTTGTTGGTTTCTTGGTTTGTTGGTTTGTTGGTTTGTTGGCTTGTTGGCTTGTTGGTTTGTTGGCTTGTTGGTTTGTTGGTTTGTTGGTTTGTTGGCTTGTTGGCTTGTTGGCTTGTTGGTTTGTTGGTTTGTTGGCTTGTTGGTTTGTTGGTTTGTTGGCTTGTTGGCTTGTTGCTTTGTTCGTTTGATGGTTTGTTGGTTTGTTGGTTTTTTGGTTTTTTGGTTTTTTGGCTTGTTGGCTTGTTGGTTTGTTGGTTTGTTGGTTTGTTGGTTTATTGGTTTGTTGGTTTGTTGGTTTGTTGGTTTGTTAGTTTGTTGGTTTGTTGGCTTGTTGGTTTGTTGGTTTGTTGGTTTGTTGGTTTGTTGGTTTGTTGGCTTATTTGTTTGTTGGTTTGTTGGCTTGTTGGCTTGTTGGTTTGTTGGTTTTTTGGTTTGTTGGTTTATTTGTTTGTTGGTTTGTTGGCTTGTTGGTTTGTTGGTTTCTTGGTTTGTTGGTTTGTTGGCTTTTTGGTTTGTTGGTTTGTTGGTTTGTTGGTTTGTTGGCTTGTTGGTTTGTTGGTTTGTTGGCTTGTTGGCTTTTTGGTTACTTGGTTTGTTGGTTTGTTGGTTTGTTGGCTTGTTGGTTTGTTGGCTTGTTGGTTTGTTGGTTTGTTGGTTTGTTGGCTTGTTGGCTTGTTGGTTTGTTGGTTTGTTGGTTTGTTGGTTTGTTGGTTTGTTGGTTTGTTGGTTTGTTGGTTTGTTGGCTTGTTGGTTTGTTGGCTTGTTGGTTTGTTGGCTTGTCGGTTTGTTAGTTTGTTGGCTTTTTGGTTACTTGGTTTGTTGGTTTGTTGGCTTGTTGGCTTGTTGGTTTGTTGCTTTGTTCGTTTGATGGTTTGTTGGTTTGTTGGTTACTTGGATTGTTGGCTTGTTGGTTTGTTGGTTTGTTGGCTTGTTGGCTTGTTGGTTTGTTGGTTTGTTGGCTTGTTGGTTTGTTGGCTTGTTGGCTTGTTGGTTTGTTTGTTTGTTGGCTTGTTGGCTTGTTGGTTTGTTGGTTTGTTGGTTTGTTGGTTTATTTGTTTGTTGGTTTGTTGGTTTGTTGGCTTGTTGGTTTGTTGGTTTGTTGGCTTGTTGGTTTGTTGGTTTGTTGTTTTGTTGGTTTGTTGGTTTGTTGGTTTGTTGGTTTGTTGGTTTGTTGGTTTGTTGTATTGTTGGTTTGTTTGTTTGTTGGCTTGTTGGTTTGTTGGTTTGTTGGCTTGTTGGCTTGTTGCTTTGTTCGTTTGATGGTTTGTTGGTTTGTTGGTTTTTTGGTTTGTTGGTTTTTTGGTTTGTAGGCTTGTTGGCTTGTTGGTTTGTTGCTTTGTTCGTTTGATGGTTTGTTGGTTTGTTGGTTACTTGGTTTGTTGGTTTGTTGGTTTGTTGGCTTGTTGGTTTGTTGGTTTGTTGGCTTGTTGGTTTGTTGGTTTGTTGGTTTGTTGGCTTGTTGGCTTGTTGGTTTGTTGGTTTGTTGGTTTGTTGGTTTGTTGGTTTGTTGGTTTGTTGGTTTTTTGGTTTGTTGGTTTATTTGTTTGTTGGTTTGTTGGCTTGTTGGTTTGTTGGTTTGTTGGTTTGTTGGTTTGTTGGCTTGTTGGTTTGTTGGCTTGTTGGTTTGTTGGCTTGTTGGTGTGTTGGTTTTTTGGTTTGTTGGTTTATTTGTTTGTTGGTTTGTTGGCTTGTTGGTTTATTGGTTTGTTGGTTTGTTGGTTTGTTGGCTTGTTGGTTTGTTGGTTTGTTGGTTTGTTGGCTTGTTGGCTTGTTGGCTTGTTGGTTTGTTGGTTTGTTGGCTTGTTGGCTTGTTGGTTTGTTGGTTTGTTGGCTTGTTGGTTTGTTGGCTTGTTGGCTTGTTGGTTTGTTGGTTTGTTGGCTTGTTGGCTTGTTGGTTTGTTGGTTTGTTGGTTTGTTGGTTTGTTGGTTTATTTGTTTGTTGGTTTGTTGGCTTGTTGGTTTGTTGGTTTGTTGGTTTGTTGGCTTGTTGGTTTGTTGGTTTTTTGGTTTATTGGTTTGTTGGTTTGTTGGTTTGTTGGTTTGTTGGTTTGTTGGCTTGTTGGTTTGTTGGTTTGTTGGCTTGTTGGCTTGTTGGTTTCTTGGTTTGTTGGTTTGTTGGTTTGTTGGCTTGTTGGCTTGTTGGTTTGTTGGCTTGTTGGTTTGTTGGTTTGTTGGTTTGTTGGCTTGTTGGCTTGTTGGCTTGTTGGTTTGTTGGTTTGTTGGCTTGTTGGTTTGTTGGTTTGTTGGCTTGTTGGCTTGTTGCTTTGTTCGTTTGATGGTTTGTTGGTTTGTTGGTTTTTTGGTTTTTTGGTTTTTTGGCTTGTTGGCTTGTTGGTTTGTTGGTTTGTTGGTTTGTTGGTTTATTGGTTTGTTGGTTTGTTGGTTTGTTGGTTTGTTGGTTTGTTGGTTTGTTGGCTTGTTGGTTTGTTGGTTTGTTGGCTTGTTGGCTTGTTGGTTTCTTGGTTTGTTGGTTTGTTGGTTTGGTGGCTTGTTGATTTGTTGGTTTGTTGGCTTGTTGGTTTGTTGGTTTGTTGGTTTGTTGGCTTGTTGGCTTGATGGCTTGTTGGTTTGTTGGCTTGTTGGTTTGTTGGTTTGTTGGCTTGTTGGCTTGTTGCTTTGTTCGTTTGATGGTTTGTTGGTTTGTTGGTTTTTTGGTTTGTTGATTTTTTGGTTTGTTGCTTTGTTGGTTTGTTGGTTTGTTGGCTTTTTGGCTTGTTGGTTTGTTAGCTTGTTGGTTTGTTAGTTTGTTGGCTTTTTGGTTACTTGGTTTGTTGGTTTGTTGGCTTGTTGGCTTGTTGGTTTGTTGCTTTGTTCGTTTGATGGTTTGTTGGTTTGTTGGTTACTTGGTTTGTTGGTTTGTTGGTTTGTTGGCTTGTTGGTTTGTTGGCTTGTTGGTTTGTTGGTTTGTTGGTTTGTTAGCTTGTTGGCTTGTTGGTTTGTTGGTTTGTTGGTTTGTTGGTTTGTTGGTTTGTTGGTTTTTTGGTTTGTTGGTTTATTTGTTTGTTGGTTTGTTGGCTTGTTGGTTTGTTTATTTGTTGGTTTGTTGGTTTGTTGGTTTGTTGGCTTGTTGGTTGGTTGGCTTGTTGGTTTGTTGGCTTGTTGGCTTGTTGGTTTATTGGTTTTTTGGTTTGTTGGTTTATTTGTTTGTTGGTTTGTTGGCTTGTTGGTTTGTTGGTTTGTTGGTTTGTTGGTTTGTTGGTTTGTTGGTTTGTTGGCTTGTTGGCTTGTTGGTTTGTTGGTTTGTTGGTTTGTTGGCTTGTTGGCTTGTTGGTTTGTTGGTTTGTTGGCTTGTTGGCTTGTTGGTTTGTTGGTTAGTTCGTTTGTTGGTTTGTTAGTTTGTTGGTTTGTTAGTTTGTTGGCTTGTTGGCTTGTTGGTTTGTTGGTTTGTTGGCTTGTTGGTTTGTTGGCTTGTTGGTTTGTTGGCTTGTTGGTTTGTTGGTTTGTTGGTTTGTTGGCTTGTTGGTTTGTTGGTTTGTTGGCTTGTTGGTTTGTTGGCTTGTTGGTTACTTAGTTTGTTGGTTTGTTGGTTTGTTGGCTTGTTGGTTTGTTGGTTTGTTGGTTTTTTGGTTTGTTGGTTTATTTGTTTGTTGGTTTGTTGGCTTGTTTGTTTGTTGGTTTGTTGGCTTGTTGGTTTGTTGGTTTGTTGGCTTGTTGGTTTGTTGGCTTGTTGGTTTGTTGGCTTGTTGGTTTGTTAGTTTGTTGACTTTTTGGTTACTTGGTTTATTGGTTTGTTGGCTTGTTGGCTTGTTGGTTTGTTGCTTTGTTCGTTTGATGGTTTGTTGGTTTGTTGGTTGCTTGGTTTGTTGGCTTGTTGGTTTGTTGGTTTGTTGGCTTGTTGGCTTGTTGGTTTGTTGGTTTGTTGGCTTGTTGGTTTGTTGGCTTGTTGGCTTGTTGGTTTGTTGGTTTGTTGGCTTGTTGGCTTCTCGGTTTGTTGGTTTATTGGTTTGTTGGTATATTTGTTTGTTGGTTTGTTGGCTTGTTGGTTTGTTGGTTTGTTGGCTTGTTGGCTTGTTGCTTTGTTCGTTTCATGGTTTGTTGGTTTGTTGGTTTTTTGGTTTGTTGGTTTTTTGGTTTGTTGCTTTGTTGGTTTGTTGGTTTGTTTATTTGTTGGCTTGTTGGCTTGTTGGTTTGTTGGTTTGTTGGTTTGTTAGTTTGTTGGCTTTTTGATTAATTGGTTTGATGGCTTGTTGGCTTGTTGGTTTGTTGCTTTGTCCGTTTGATGGTTTGTTGGTTTGTTGGTTACTTGGTTTGTTGGTTTGTTGGTTTGTTGGCTTGTTGGTTTGTTGGTTTGTTGGTTTGTTGGTTTGTTGGTTTGTTGGCTTGTTGGCTTGTTAGTTTGTTGGTTTGTTGGTTTGTTGGTTTGTTGGTTTGTTGGTTTTTTAATTTGTTGGTTTATTTGTTTGTTGATTTGTTGGCTTGTTGGTTTGTTGGTTTGTTGGTTTGTTGGCTTGTTGGTTTGTTGGTTTGTTGGTTTGTTGGCTTGTTGGCTTGTTGGTTTGTTGGTTTTTTGGTTTGTTGGTTTATTTGTTTGTTGGTTTGTTGGCTTGTTGTTTTATTGGTTTGTTGGTTTGTTGGTTTATTGGTTTGTTAGTTTGTTGGTTTGTTGGTTTGTTGGCTTGTTGGCTTGTTGGTTTGTTGGTTTGTTGGCTTGTTGGCTTGTTGGTTTGTTGGTTAGTTCGTTTGTTGGTTTGTTAGTTTGTTGGTTTGTTAGTTTGTTGGCTTGTTGGCTTGTTGGTTTGTTGGTTTGTTGGCTTGTTGGTTTGTTGGCTTGTTGGTTTGTTGGCTTGTTGGTTTGTTGGTTTGTTGGTTTGTTGGCTTGTTGGTTTTTTGGTTTGTTGGTTTGTTGGTTTGTTGGCTTGTTGGTTTGTTGGCTTGTTGGTTTGTTGGTTTGTTGCTTTGTTGGCTTGTTGGTTTGTTGGTTTGTTGGTTTTTTGGTTTGTTGGTTTATTTGTTTGTTGGTTTGTTGGCTTGTTGGTTTGTTGGTTTGTTGGCTTGTTGGCTTGTTGGCTTGTTGGTTTGTTGGTTTGTTGGTTTGTTGGTTTGTTGGTTTGTTGGTTTTTTTAATTTGTTGGTTTATTTGTTTGTTGATTTGTTGGCTTGTTGGTTTGTTGGTTTGTTGGTTTGTTGGTTTGTTGGCTTGTTGGTTTATTTGTTTGTTGGTTTGTTGGCTTGTTGTTTTATTGGTTTGTTGGTTTGTTGGTTTGTTGGTTTATTGGTTTGTTGGTTTGTTGGTTTGTTGGTTTGTTGGCTTGTTGGCTTGTTGGTTTGTTGGTTTGTTGGCTTGTTGGCTTGTTGGTTTGTTGGTTAGTTCGTTTGTTGGTTTGTTAGTTTGTTGGTTTGTTAGTTTGTTGGCTTGTTGGCTTGTTGGTTTGTTGGTTTGTTGGCTTGTTGGTTTGTTGGCTTGTTGGTTTGTTGGCTTGTTGGTTTGTTGGTTTGTTGGTTTGTTGGCTTGTTGGTTTTTTGGTTTGTTGGTTTGTTGGTTTGTTGGCTTGTTGGTTTGTTGGCTTGTTGGTTTGTTGGTTTGTTGCTTTGTGGGCTTGTTGGTTTGTTGGTTTGTTGGTTTTTTGGTTTGTTGGTTTATTTGTTTGTTGGTTTGTTGGCTTGTTGGTTTGTTGGTTTGTTGGTTTGTTGGCTTGTTGGCTTGTTGGTTTGTTGGCTTGTTTGCTTGTTGCTTTGTTGGTTTGTTGGTTTGTTGGCTTGTTGGCTTGTTGGTTTGTTAGTTTGTTGGCTTTTTGGTTACTTGGTTTGTTTGTTTGTTGGCTTGTTGGCTTGTTGGCTTGTTGGTTTGTTGGTTTGTTGGCTTGTTGGTTTGTTGGTTTGTTGGTTTGTTGGTTTGTTGGCTGGTTGGCTTGTTGGTTTGTTGGTTTGTTGGCTTGTTGGTTTGTTAGTTTGTTGGTTTGTTGGCTTGTTGGCTTGTAAGTTTGTTGGTATGTTGGTTTGTTGGTTTGTTGGTTTGTTGGTTTATTGGTTTGTTGGTTTGTTGGTTTGTTGGCTTGATGGCTTGTTGGTTTGTTGGTTTGTTGGTTTGTTGGTTTGTTGGTTTGTTGGTTTGTTGGTTTGTTGGTTTGTTGGTTTGTTGGTTTGTTGGCTTGTTGGTTTGTTGGTTTGTTGGTTTGTTGGTTTGTTGGCTTGTTGGTTTGTTGGTTTGTTGGCTTGTTGGCTTGTTGGTTTGTTAGTTTGTTGGCTTGTTGGTTTGTTGGCTTGTTGGCTTGTTGGTTTGTTGGCTTGTTGGTTTGTTGGTTTGTTGGCTTGTTGGTTTGTTGGCTTGTTGGCTTGTTGGTTTGTTGGTTTGTTGGCTTGTTGGCTTCTCGGTTTGTTGGTTTATTGGTTTGTTGGTATATTTGTTTGTTGGTTTGTTGGCTTGTTGGTTTGTTGGTTTGTTGGCTTGTTGGCTTGTTGCTTTGTTCGTTTCATGGTTTGTTGGTTTGTTGGTTTTTTGGTTTGTTGGTTTTTTGGTTTGTTGCTTTGTTGGTTTGTTGGTTTGTTAATTTGTTGGCTTGTTGGCTTGTTGGTTTGTTGGTTTGTTGGTTTGTTAGTTTGTTGGCTTTTTGATTAATTGGTTTGATGGCTTGTTGGCTTGTTGGTTTGTTGCTTTGTCCGTTTGATGGTTTGTTGGTTTGTTGGTTACTTGGTTTGTTGGTTTGTTGGTTTGTTGGCTTGTTGGTTTGTTGGTTTGTTGGTTTGTTGGTTTGTTGGTTTGTTGGCTTGTTGGTTTGTTGGCTTGTTGGTTTCTTGGCTTGTTGGTTTGTTGGTTTGTTGGTTTGTTCGCTTGTTGGTTTGTTGGTTTGTTGGCTTGTTGGATTTTAAGTTTGTTGGTTTGTTGGTTTGTTGGTTTGTTGGTTTGTTGGTTTGTTGGCTTGTTGGTTTGTTGGTTTGTTGGTTTGTTGGCTTGTTGGCTTGTTGGCTTGTTGGTTTGTTGGCTTGTTTGTTTGTTGGTTTGTTGGTTTGTTGGTTTGTTGGCTTGTTGGTTTGTTGGCTTGTTGGTTTGTTGGTTTGTTGCTTTGTTGGCTTGTTGCTTTGTTGGTTTGTTGGTTTTTTGGTTTGTTGGTTTATTTGTTTGTTGGTTTGTTGGCTTGTTGGTTTGTTGGTTTGTTGGCTTGTTGGCTTGTTGGCTTGTTGGTTTGTTGGTTTGTTGGTTTGTTGGTTTGTTGGTTTGTTGGTTTTTTTAATTTGTTGGTTTATTTGTTTGTTGATTTGTTGGCTTGTTGGTTTGTTGGTTTGTTGGTTTGTTGGTTTGTTGGCTTGTTGGTTTGTTGGTTTGTTGGTTTGTTGGCTTGTTGGCTTGTTGGTTTGTTGGTTTTTTGGTTTGTTGGTTTATTTGTTTGTTGGTTTGTTGGCTTGTTGTTTTATTGGTTTGTTGGTTTGTTGGTTTGTTGGTTTATTGGTTTGTTGGTTTGTTGGTTTGTTGGTTTGTTGGCTTGTTGGCTTGTTGGCTTGTTGGTTTGTTGGTTTGTTGGCTTGTTGGCTTATTGGTTTGTTGGTTAGTTCGTTTGTTGGTTTGTTAGTTTGTTGGTTTGTTAGTTTGTTGGCTTGTTGGCTTGTTGGTTTGTTGGTTTGTTGGCTTGTTGGTTTGTTGGCTTGTTGGTTTGTTGGCTTGTTGGTTTGTTGGTTTGTTGGTTTGTTGGCTTGTTGGTTTTTTGGTTTGTTGGTTTGTTGGTTTGTTGGCTTGTTGGTTTGTTGGCTTGTTGGTTTGTTGGTTTGTTGCTTTGTGGGCTTGTTGGTTTGTTGGTTTGTTGGTTTTTTGGTTTGTTGGTTTATTTGTTTGTTGGTTTGTTGGCTTGTTGGTTTGTTGGTTTGTTGGTTTGTTGGCTTGTTGGTTTGTTGGTTTGTTGGCTTGTTGGCTTGTTGCTTTGTTGGTTTGTTGGTTTGTTGGCTTGTTGGCTTGTTGGTTTGTTAGTTTGTTGGCTTTTTGGTTACTTGGTTTGTTTGTTTGTTGGCTTGTTGGCTTGTTGGCTTGTTGGTTTGTTGGTTTGTTGGCTTGTTGGTTTGTTGGTTTGTTGGTTTGTTGGTTTGTTGGCTGGTTGGCTTGTTGGTTTGTTGGTTTGTTGGCTTGTTGGTTTGTTAGTTTGTTGGTTTTTTGGCTTGTTGGCTTGTAAGTTTGTTGGTATGTTGGTTTGTTGGTTTGTTGGTTTGTTGGTTTATTGGTTTGTTGGTTTGTTGGTTTGTTGGCTTGATGGCTTGTTGGTTTGTTGGTTTGTTGGTTTGTTGGTTTGTTGGTTTGTTGGTTTGTTGGTTTGTTGGTTTGTTGGTTTGTTGGTTTGTTGGTTTGTTGGTTTGTTGGTTTGTTGGCTTGTTGGTTTGTTGGTTTGTTGGTTTGTTGGTTTGTTGGCTTGTTGGTTTGTTGGTTTGTTGGCTTGTTGGCTTGTTGGTTTGTTAGTTTGTTGGCTTGTTGGTTTGTTGGCTTGTTGGCTTGTTGGTTTGTTGGCTTGTTGGTTTGTTGGTTTGTTGGCTTGTTGGTTTGTTGGCTTGTTGGCTTGTTGGTTTGTTGGTTTGTTGGCTTGTTGGCTTCTCGGTTTGTTGGTTTATTGGTTTGTTGGTATATTTGTTTGTTGGTTTGTTGGCTTGTTGGTTTGTTGGTTTGTTGGCTTGTTGGCTTGTTGCTTTGTTCGTTTCATGGTTTGTTGGTTTGTTGGTTTTTTGGTTTGTTGGTTTTTTGGTTTGTTGCTTTGTTGGTTTGTTGGTTTGTTAATTTGTTGGCTTGTTGGCTTGTCGGTTTGTTGGTTTGTTGGTTTGTTAGTTTGTTGGCTTTTTGATTAATTGGTTTGATGGCTTGTTGGCTTGTTGGTTTGTTGCTTTGTCCGTTTGATGGTTTGTTGGTTTGTTGGTTACTTGGTTTGTTGGTTTGTTGGTTTGTTGGCTTGTTGGTTTGTTGGTTTGTTGGTTTGTTGGTTTGTTGGTTTGTTGGCTTGTTGGCTTGTTAGTTTGTTGGTTTGTTGGTTTGTTGGTTTGTTGGTTTGTTGGTTTTTTAATTTGTTGGTTTATTTGTTTGTTGATTTGTTGGCTTGTTGGTTTGTTGGTTTGTTGGTTTGTTGGCTTGTTGGTTTGTTGGTTTGTTGGTTTGTTGGCTTGTTGGCTTGTTGGTTTGTTGGTTTTTTGGTTTGTTGGTTTATTTGTTTGTTGGTTTGTTGGCTTGTTGTTTTATTGGTTTGTTGGTTTGTTGGTTTATTGGTTTGTTAGTTTGTTGGTTTGTTGGTTTGTTGGCTTGTTGGCTTGTTGGTTTGTTGGTTTGTTGGCTTGTTGGCTTGTTGGTTTGTTGGTTAGTTCGTTTGTTGGTTTGTTAGTTTGTTGGTTTGTTAGTTTGTTGGCTTGTTGGTTTGTTGGTTTGTTGGCTTGTTGGTTTGTTGGCTTGTTGGTTTGTTGGCTTGTTGGTTTGTTGGTTTGTTGGTTTGTTGGCTTGTTGGTTTTTTGGTTTGTTGGTTTGTTGGTTTGTTGGCTTGTTGGTTTGTTGGCTTGTTGGTTTGTTGGTTTGTTGCTTTGTTGGCTTGTTGGTTTGTTGGTTTGTTGGTTTTTTGGTTTGTTGGTTTATTTGTTTGTTGGTTTGTTGGCTTGTTGGTTTGTTGGTTTGTTGGCTTGTTGGCTTGTTGGCTTGTTGGTTTGTTGGTTTGTTGGTTTGTTGGTTTGTTGGTTTGTTGGTTTTTTTAATTTGTTGGTTTATTTGTTTGTTGATTTGTTGGCTTGTTGGTTTGTTGGTTTGTTGGTTTGTTGGTTTGTTGGCTTGTTGGTTTGTTGGTTTGTTGGTTTGTTGGCTTGTTGGCTTGTTGGTTTGTTGGTTTTTTGGTTTGTTGGTTTATTTGTTTGTTGGTTTGTTGGCTTGTTGTTTTATTGGTTTGTTGGTTTGTTGGTTTGTTGGTTTATTGGTTTGTTGGTTTGTTGGTTTGTTGGTTTGTTGGCTTGTTGGCTTGTTGGTTTGTTGGTTTGTTGGCTTGTTGGCTTGTTGGTTTGTTGGTTAGTTCGTTTGTTGGTTTGTTAGTTTGTTGGTTTGTTAGTTTGTTGGCTTGTTGGCTTGTTGGTTTGTTGGTTTGTTGGCTTGTTGGTTTGTTGGCTTGTTGGTTTGTTGGCTTGTTGGTTTGTTGGTTTGTTGGTTTGTTGGCTTGTTGGTTTTTTGGTTTGTTGGTTTGTTGGTTTGTTGGCTTGTTGGTTTGTTGGCTTGTTGGTTTGTTGGTTTGTTGCTTTGTGGGCTTGTTGGTTTGTTGGTTTGTTGGTTTTTTGGTTTGTTGGTTTATTTGTTTGTTGGTTTGTTGGCTTGTTGGTTTGTTGGTTTGTTGGTTTGTTGGCTTGTTGGTTTGTTGGTTTGTTGGCTTGTTGGCTTGTTGCTTTGTTGGTTTGTTGGTTTGTTGGCTTGTTGGCTTGTTGGTTTGTTAGTTTGTTGGCTTTTTGGTTACTTGGTTTGTTTGTTTGTTGGCTTGTTGGCTTGTTGGCTTGTTGGTTTGTTGGTTTGTTGGCTTGTTGGTTTGTTGGTTTGTTGGTTTGTTGGTTTGTTGGCTGGTTGGCTTGTTGGTTTGTTGGTTTGTTGGCTTGTTGGTTTGTTAGTTTGTTGGTTTGTTGGCTTGTTGGCTTGTAAGTTTGTTGGTATGTTGGTTTGTTGGTTTGTTGGTTTGTTGGTTTATTGGTTTGTTGGTTTGTTGGTTTGTTGGCTTGATGGCTTGTTGGTTTGTTGGTTTGTTGGTTTGTTGGTTTGTTGGTTTGTTGGTTTATTGGTTTGTTGGTTTGTTGGTTTGTTGGCTTGTTGGTTTGTTGGTTTGTTGGTTTGTTGGTTTGTTGGCTTGTTGGTTTGTTGGTTTGTTGGCTTGTTGGCTTGTTGGTTTGTTAGTTTGTTGGCTTTTTGGTTACTTGGTTTGTTGGTTTCTTGGCTTGTTGGTTTGTTGGTTTGTTGGTTTGTTGGTTTGTTGGTTTGTTGGTTTTTTGGTTTGTTGGTTTGTTGGTTTGTTGGTTTGTTGGTTTATTGGTTTGTTGGTTTGTTGGTTTGTTGGTTTTTTGGTTTGTTGGTTTGTTGGTTTGTTGGTTTGTTGGTTTGTTGGTTTGTTGGCTTGTTGGTTTGTTGGTTTGTTGGCTTGTTGGTTACTTAGTTTGTTGTTTTGTTGGTTTGTTGGCTTGTTGGCTTGTTGGTTTGTTGGTTTGTTGGTTTTTTGGTTTGTTGGTGTCTTGGCTTGTTGGTTTGTTGGTTTGTTGGTTTGTTGGCTTGTTGGCTTGTTGGTTTGTTGGTTTGTTGGCTTGTTGGTTTGTTGTTTTGTTGGCTTGTTGGCTTGTTGCTTTGTTGGTTTGTTGGTTTGTTGGCTTGTTCACTTGTTGGTTTGTTAGTTTGTTGGCTTTTTGGTTATTTGGTTTGTTGGTTTGTTGGTTTGTTGGCTTGTTGGTTTGTTGGCTTGTTGGTTTGTTGGTTTGTTGGTTTGTTGGCTTGTTGGTTTGTTGGTTTGTTGGCTTGTTGGCTTGTTGGTTTGTTGGTTTGTTGGTTTGTTGGCTTGTTGGTTTGTTGGTTTGTTGGCTTGTTGGTTGGTTGGTTTGTTGGTTTGTTGGCTTGTTGGCTTTTTGGTTTGTTGGTTTGTTGGCTTGTTGGTTTGTTGGTTTGTTGGCTTGTTGGCTTGTTGCTTTGTTGGTTTGTTGGGTTGCTGGCTTGTTGGCTTGTTGGTTTGTTAGTTTGTTGGCTTTTTGGTTACTAGGTTTGTTCTTTGTTGGTTTGTTGGCTTGTTGGTTTGTTGCTTGTTGGTTTGTTGGTTTGTTGGTTTGTTGGTTTGTTGGTTTGTTGGTTTGTTGGTTTGTTGGTTTTTTGGTTTGTTGGTTTGTTGGTTTGTTGGTTTGTTGGTTTGTTGGTTTGTTGGTTTGTTGGCTTGTTGGCTTGTTGGCTTGTTGGCTTGTTGGTTTGTTGGTTTGTTGGCTTGTTGGTTTGTTAGTTTGTTGGCTTTTTGGTTACTTGGTTTGTTGGTTTTTTGGTTTATTTGTTTGTTGGCTTGTTCGTTTGTTAGTTTGTTGGTTTGTTGGCTTGTTGGCTTGTTGGTTTGTTGGCTTGTTGGCTTGTTGGTTTGTTGGCTTGTTGGCTTGTTGGTTTGTTGGTTTGTTGGCTTGTTGGTTTGTTGGTTTGTTGGTTTGTTGGTTTGTTGGTTTGTTGGCTGGTTGGCTTGTTGGTTTGTTGGTTTGTTGGCTTGTTGGTTTGTTAGTTTGTTCGTTTGTTGGCTTGTTGGCTTGTTGGTTTGTTGGTATGTTGGTTTGTTGGGTTGTTGGTTTGTTGGTTTTTGGTTTGTTGGTTTGTTGGTTTGTTGGCTTGTTGGCTTGTTGGTTTGTTGGTTTGTTGGTTTGTTGGTTTGTTGGTTTGTTGGTTTGTTGGTTTGTTAGTTTGTTGGCTTGTTGGTTTGTTGGTTTGTTGGTTTATTGGCTTGTTGCTTTGTTGGTTTGTTGGCTTGTTGGCTTGTTGGTTTGTTAGTTTGTTGGCTTTTTGGTTACTTGGTTTGTTGGCTTGTTGGTTTGTTGGTTTGTTGGCTTGTTGGTTACTTAGTTTGTTGGTTTGTTGGCTTGTTGGCTTGTTGGTTTGTTGGTTTGTTGGTTTTTTGGTTTGTTGGTTTCTTGGCTTGTTGGTTTGTTGGTTTGTTGGTTTGTTGGCTTGTTGGCTTGTTGGTTTGTTGGTTTGTTGGCTTGTTGGTTTGTTGCTTTGTTGGCTTGTTGGCTTGTTGCTTTGTTGGTTTGTTGGTTTGTTAGCTTGTTCACTTGTTGGTTTGTTAGTTTGTTGGCTTTTTGGTTACTTCGTTTGTTGGTTTATTGGTTTGTTGGCTTGTTGGTTTGTTGGCTTGTTGGTTTGTTGGTTTGTTGGTTTGTTTACTTGTTGCTTTGTTGGTTTGTTTGCTTGTTGGCTTGTTGGTTTGTTGGTTTGTTGGTTTGTTGGTTTGTTGGTTTGTTGGCTTGTTGGTTTGTTGGTTTGTTGGCTTGTTGGTTTGTTGGTTTGTTGGTTTGTTGGCTTGTTGGCTTGTTGGTTTGTTGGTTTGTTGGCTTGTTGGTTTGTTTGTTTGTTGGCTTGTTGGCTTGTTGCTTTGTTGGTTTGCTGGCTTGTTGGCTTGTTCGTTTGTTAGTTTGTTGGCTTTTTGGTTGCTTGGTTTGTTCTTTGTTGGTTTGTTGGCTTGTTGGTTTGTTGCTTGTTGGTTTGTTGGTTTGGTGGTTTGTTGGCTTGTTGGATTGTTGGTTTGTTGGTTTGTTGGTTTGTTGGCTTGTTGGTTTGTTGGTTTGTTGGCTTGTTGGTTTGTTGGTTTGTTGGTTTGTTGGCTTGTTGGCTTGTTGGTTTGTTGGTTTGTTGGCTTGTTGGTTTGTTGGTTTGTTGGCTTGTTGGCTTGTTGCTTTGTTGGTTTGTTGGTTTGCTGGCTTGTTGTCTTGTTGGTTTGTTAGTTTGTTGTCTTTTTGGTTACTTGGTTTGTTCTTTGTTGGTTTGTTGGCTTGTTGGTTTGTTGCTTGTTGGTTTGTTGGTTTGTTGGTTTGTTGGCTTGTTGGATTTTTCATTTGTTGGTTTGTTGGTTTGTTGGTTTGTTGGTTTGTTGGTTGGTTGGTTTGTTGGTTTGTTGGTTTGTTGGCTTGTTGGCTTGTTGGTTTGTTGGTTTGTTGGTTTGTTGGTTTGTTGGTTTGTTGGTTTGTTGGTTTGTTGGTTTGTTGGTTTGTTGGTTTGTTGGTTTGTTGGCTTGATGGCTTGTTGGTTTGTTGGTTTGTTGGTTTGTTGGTTTGTTGGTTTGTTGGTTTGTTGGTTTGTTGGTTTGTTGGTTTGTTGGTTTGTTGGCTTGTTGGTTTGTTGGTTTGTTGGTTTGTTGGTTTGTTGGTTTGTTGGCTTGTTGGTTTGTTGGTTTGTTGGCTTGTTGGCTTGTTGGTTTGTTAGTTTGTTGGCTTTTTGGTTACATGGTTTGTTGGTTTGTTGGCTTGTTGGTTTGTTGGCTTGTTGGTTTGTTGGTTTGTTGGTTTGTTGATTTATTGGTTTGTTGGTTTGTTGGTTTGTTGGTTTGTTGGTTTGTTGGTTTGTTGGTTTGTTGGTTTGTTGGTTTGTTGGTTTTTTGGTTTGTTGGTTTGTTGGTTTGTTGGTTTGTTGGTTTGTTAGTTTGTTGGTTTGTTGGTTTGTTGGCTTGTTGGTTTGTTGGTTTGTTGGCTTGTTGGTTACTTAGTTTGTTGGTTTGTTGGTTTGTTGGCTTGTTGGCTTGCTGGTTTGTTGGTTTGTTGGTTTGTTGTTTTGTTGGCTTGTTGGCTTGTTGCTTTGTTGGTTTGTTGGTTTGTTGGCTTGTTCACTTGTTGGTTTGTTAGTTTGTTGGCTTTTTGGTTATTTGGTTTGTTGGTTTGTTGGTTTGTTGGCTTGTTGGTTTGTTGGCTTGTTGGTTTGTTGGTTTGTTGGTTTGTTGGCCTGTTGGTTTGTTGGTTTGTTGGCTTGTTGGCTTGTTGGTTTATTGGTTTGTTGGTTTGTTGGTTTGTTGGCTTGTTGGTTTGTTGGTTTGTTGGCTTGTTGGTTTGTTGGTTTGTTGGTTTGTTGGCTTGTTGGCTTGTTGGTTTGTTGGTTTGTTGGCTTGTTGGTTTGTTGGTTTGTTGGCTTGTTGGCTTGTTGCTTTGTTGGTTTGTTGGTTTGCTGGCTTGTTGGCTTGTTGGTTTGTTAGTTTGTTGGCTTTTTGGTTGCTTGGTTTGTTCTTTGTTGGTTTGTTGGCTTGTTGGTTTGTTGCTTGTTGGTTTGTTGGTTTGTTGGTTTGTTGGCTTGTTGGATTGTTCGTTTGTTGGTTTGTTGGTTTGTTGGTTTGTTGGTTTGTTGGTTTGTTGGTTTGTTGGTTTGTTGGTTTGTTGGTTTGTTGGTTTGTTGGTTTGTTGGTTTTTTGGTTTGTTGGTTTGTTGGTTTGTTGGTTTGTTGGTTTGTTGGTTTGTTGGCTTGTTGGCTTGTTGGCTTGTTGGCTTGTTGGTTTGTTGGTTTGTTGGCTTGTTGGTTTGTTAGTTTGTTGGCTTTTTGGTTACTTGGTTTGTTGGTTTTTTGGTTTATTTGTTTGTTGGCTTGTTGGTTTGTTGGTTTGTTGGTTTGTTGGCTTGTTGGCTTGTTGGTTTGTTGGCTTGTTGGATTGTTGGTTTGTTGGCTTGTTGGTTTGTTGGTTTGTTGGCTTGTTGGTTTGTTGGTTTGTTGGTTTGTTGGTTTATTGGTTTGTTGGTTTGTTGGCTGGTTGGCTTGTTGGTTTGTTGGTTTGTTGGCTTGTTGGCTTGTTGCTTTGTTGGTTTGTTGGGTTGTTGGCTTGTTGGCTTGTTGGTTTGTTAGTTTGTTGGCTTTTTGGTTACTTGGTTTGTTGGTTTGTTGGCTTGTTGGTTTGTTGGCTTGTTGGTTTGTTGGTTTTTTGGTTTGTTGGTTTTTTGGTTTGTTGGTTTGTTGGTTTGTTGGTTTGTTGGTTTGTTGGTTTGTTAGTTTGTTGGCTTGTTGGCTTGTTGGTTTGTTGGTTTGTTGGCTTGTTGGCTTGTTAGTTTGTTGGTATGTTGGTTTGTTGGTTTGTTGGTTTGTTGGTTTTTTGGTTTGTTGGTTTGTTGGTTTGTTGGCTTGTTGGCTTGTTGGTTTGTTGGCTTGTTGGTTTGTTGGTTTGTTGGCTTGTTGGTTTGTTGGTTTGTTGGTTTGTTGGTTTATTGGTTTGTTGGTTTGTTGGCTGGTTGGCTTGTTGGTTTGTTGGTTTGTTGGCTTGTTGGCTTGTTGCTTTGTTGGTTTGTTGGGTTGTTGGCTTGTTGGCTTGTTGGTTTGTTAGTTTGTTGGCTTTTTGGTTACTTGGTTTGTTGGTTTGTTGGCTTGTTGGTTTGTTGGCTTGTTGCTTTGTTGGTTTGTTGGGTTGTTGGCTTGTTGGCTTGTTGGTTTGTTAGTTTGTTGGCTTTTTGGTTACTTGGTTTGTTGGTTTGTTGGCTTGTTGGTTTGTTGGCTTGTTGGTTTGTTGGTTTGTTGGTTTGTTGGTTTGTTGGTTTGTTGGTTTGTTGGTTTGTTGGTTTGTTGGTTTGTTGGTTTGTTGGTTTTTTGGTTTGTTGGTTTGTTGGTTTGTTGGTTTGTTGGTTTGTTGGTTTGTTGGTTTGTTAGTTTGTTGGCTTGTTGGCTTGTTGGTTCGTTGGTTTGTTGGCTTATTGGTTACTTAGTTTGTTGGTTTGTTGGCTTGTTGGCTTGTTGGTTTGTTGGTTTGTTGGTTTGTTGGTTTTTTGGTTTGTTGGTTTCTTGGCTTGTTGGTTTGTTGGTTTGTTGGTTTGTTGGCTTGTTGGCTTGTTGGTTTGTTGGTTTGTTGGCTTGTTGGTTTGTTGCTTTGTTGGCTTGTTGGCTTGTTGCTTTGTTGGTTTGTTGGTTTGTTGGCTTGTTCACTTGTTGGTTTGTTAGTTTGTTGGCTTTTTGGTTACTTGGTTTGTTGGTTTGTTGGTTTGTTGGCTTGTTGGTTTGTTGGCTTGTTGGTTTGTTGGTTTGTTGGTTTGTTGGCTTGTTGGTTTGTTGGTTTGTTGGCTTGTTGGCTTGTTGGTTTGTTGGTTTGTTGGTTTGTTGGTTTGTTGGCTTGTTGGTTTGTTGGTTTGTTGGCTTGTTGGTTTGTTGGTTTGTTGGTTTGTTGGCTTGTTGGCTTGTTGGTTTGTTGGTTTGTTGGCTTGTTGGTTTGTTGGTTTGTTGGCTTGTTGGCTTGTTGATTTGTTGGTTTGTTGGTTTGCTGGCTTGTTGGCTTGTTGGTTTGTTAGTTTGTTGGCTTTTTGGTTACTTGGTTTGTTCTTTGTTGGTTTGTTGGCTTGTTGGTTTGTTGCTTGTTGGTTTGTTGGTTTGTTGGTTTGTTGGCTTGTTGGATTGTTGGTTTGTTGGTTTGTTGGTTTGTTGGCTTGTTGGTTTGTTGGTTTGTTGGCTTGTTGGTTTGTTGGTTAGTTGGTTTGTTGGCTTGTTGGCTTGTTGGTTTGTTGGTTTGTTGGCTTGTTGGTTTGTTGGTTTGTTGGCTTGTTGGCTTGTTGCTTTGTTGGTTTGTTGGTTTGCTGGCTTGTTGGCTTGTTGGTTTGTTAATTTGTTGGCTTTTTGGTTACTTGGTTTGTTGTTTGTTGGTTTGTTGGCTTGTTGGTTTGTTGCTTGTTGGTTTGTTGGTTTGTTGGTTTGTTGGCTTGTTGGATTGTTCGTTTTTTGGTTTGTTGGTTTGTTGGTTTGTTGGTTTGTTGGTTTGTTGGTTTGTTGGTTTGTTGGTTTGTTGGCTTCTTGGCTTGTTGGTTTGTTGGTTTGTAGGCTTGTTGGTTTGTTGGTTTGTTGGCTTGTTGGCTTGTTGCTTTGTTGGTTTGTTGGTTTGCTGGCTTGTTGGCTTGTTCGTTTGTTAGTTTGTTGGCTTTTTGGTTACTTGGTTTGTTGGTTTGTTGGTTTGTTGGCTTGTTGGTTTGTTGGCTTGTTGGTTTGTTGGTTTGTTGGTTTGTTGGCTTGTTGGTTTGTTGGTTTGTGGGCTTGTTGGCTTGTTGGTTTGTTGGTTTGTTGGTTTGTTGGCTTGTTGGTTTGTTGGTTTGTTGGCTTGTTGGTTTGTTGGTTTGTTGGTTTGTTGGCTTGTTGGCCTGTTGGTTTGTTGGTTTGTAGGCTTGTTGGTTTGTTGGTTTGTTGGCTTGTTGGCTTGTTGCTTTGTTGGTTTGTTGGTTTGCTGGCTTGTTGGCTTGTTGGTTTGTTAGTTTGTTGGCATTTTGTTTACTTGGTTTTTTCTTTGTTGGTTTGTTGGTTTGTTGGTTTGTTGCTTGTTGGTTTGTTGGTTTGTTGGTTTGTTGGTTTGTTGGTTTGTTGGCTTGTTGGATTGTTGGTTTGTTGGTTTGTTGGTTTGTTGGCTTGTTGGTTTGTTGGTTTGTTGGCTTGTTGGTTTGTTGGTTTGTTGGTTTGTTGGTTTGTTGACTTGTTGGCTTGTTGGTTTGTTGGTTTGTTGGCTTGTTGGTTTGTTGGTTTGTTGGCTTGTTGGCTTGTTGCTTTGTTGGTTTGTTGGTTTGCTGGCTTGTTGGCTTGTTGGTTTGTTAGTTTGTTGGCTTTTTGGTTACTTGGTTTGTTCTTTGTTGGTTTGTTGGCTTGTTGGTTTGTTGCTTGTTGGTTTGTTGGTTTGTTGGTTTGTTGGCTTGTTGGATTGTTCGTTTGTTGGTTTGTTGGTTTGTTGGTTTGTTGGTTTGTTGGTTTGTTAATTTGTTGGTTTGTTGGTTTGTTGGTTTGTTGGCTTGTTGGCTTGTTGGTTTGTTGGTTTGTTGGCTTGTTGGTTTGTTGGTTTGTTGGTTTGTTGGTATGTTGGTTTGTTGGTTTGTTGGTTGTTGGTTTTTTGGTTTGTTGGTTTGTTGGTTTGTTGGCTTAATGGCTTGTTGGTTTGTTGGTTTGTTGGTTTGTTGGTTTGTTGGTTTGTTGGTTTGTTGGTTTGTTGGTTTGTTGGTTTGTTGGTTTGTTGGTTTGTTGGCTTGTTGGTTTGTTGGTTTGTTGGTTTTTTGGTTTGTTGGTTTGTTGGTTTGTTGGTTTGTTGGTTTGTTGGTTTGTTGGTTTGTTGGTTTGTTGGTTTGTTGGTTTGTTAGTTTGTTGGCTTGTTGGCTTGTTGGTTCGTTGGTTTGTTGGCTTGTTGGTTACTTAGTTTGTTGGTTTGTTGGCTTGTTGGCTTGTTGGTTTGTTGGTTTGTTGGTTTGTTGGTTTTGGGTTTGTTGGTTTCTTGGCTTGTTGGTTTGTTGGTTTGTTGGTTTGTTGGCTTGTTGGCTTGTTGGTTTGTTGGTTTGTTGGCTTGTTGGTTTGTTGCTTTGTTGGCTTGTTGGCTTGTTGCTTTGTTGGTTTGTTGGTTTGTTGGCTTGTTCACTTGTTGGTTTGTTAGTTTGTTGGCTTTTTGGTTACTTGGTTTGTTGGTTTGCTGGTTTGTTGGCTTGTTGGTTTGTTGGCTTGTTGGTTTGTTGGTTTGTTGGTTTGTTGGCTTGTTGGTTTGTTGGTTTGTTGGCTTGTTGGCTTGTTGGTTTGTTGGTTTGTTGGTTTGTTGGTTTGTTGGCTTGTTGGTTTGTTGGTTTGTTGGCTTGTTGGTTTGTTGGTTTGTTGGTTTGTTGGCTTGTTGGCTTGTTGGTTTGTTGGTTTGTTGGCTTGTTGGTTTGTTGGTTTGTTGGCTTGTTGGCTTGTTGATTTGTTGGTTTGTTGGTTTGCTGGCTTGTTGGCTTGTTGGTTTGTTAGTTTGTTGGCTTTTTGGTTACTTGGTTTGTTCTTTGTTAGTTTGTTGGCTTTTTGGTTACTTGGTTTGTTCTTTGTTGGTTTGTTGGCTTGTTGGTTTGTTGCTTGTTGGTTTGTTGGTTTGTTGGTTTGTTGGCTTGTTGGATTGTTGGTTTGTTGGTTTGTTGGTTTGTTGGCTTGTTGGTTTGTTGGTTTGTTGGCTTGTTGGTTTGTTGGTTAGTTGGTTTGTTGGCTTGTTGGCTTGTTGGTTTGTTGGTTTGTTGGCTTGTTGGTTTGTTGGTTTGTTGGCTTGTTGGCTTGTTGCTTTGTTGGTTTGTTGGTTTGCTGGCTTGTTGGCTTGTTGGTTTGTTAATTTGTTGGCTTTTTGGTTACTTGGTTTGTTCTTTGTTGGTTTGTTGGCTTGTTGGTTTGTTGCTTGTTGGTTTGTTGGTTTGTTGGTTTGTTGGCTTGTTGGTTTGTTGGTTTGTTGGTTTGTTGGTTTGTTGGCTTGTTGGTTTGTTGGTTTGTTGGCTTGTTGGTTTGTTGGTTTGTTGGTTTGTTGGTTTGTTTGCTTGTTGGCTTGTTGGTTTGTTGGTTTGTTGGCTTGTTGGTTTGTTGGTTTGTTAGCTTGTTGGCTTGTTGCTTTGTTGGTTTGTTGGTTTGCTGGCTTGTTGGCTTGTTGGTTTGTTAGTTTGTTGGCTTTTTGTTTACTTGGTTTGTTCTTTGTTGGTTTGTTGGTTTGTTGCTTGTTGGTTTGTTGGTTTGTTGGTTTGTTGGTTTGTTGGCTTGTTGGATTGTTGGTTTGTTGGTTTGTTGGTTTGTTGGCTTGTTGGTTTGTTGGTTTGTTGGCTTGTTGGTTTGTTGGTTTGTTGGTTTGTTGACTTGTTGGCTTGTTGGTTTGTTGGTTTGTTGGCTTGTTGGTTTGTTGGTTTGTTGGCTTGTTGGCTTGTTGCTTTGTTGGTTTGTTGGTTTGCTGGCTTGTTGGCTTGTTGGTTTGTTAGTTTGTTGGCTTTTTGGTTACTTGGTTTGTTCTTTGTTGGTTTGTTGGCTTGTTGGTTTGTTGCTTGTTGGTTTGTTGGTTTGTTGGTTTGTTGGCTTGTTGGATTGTTCGTTTGTTGGTTTGTTGGTTTGTTGGTTTGTTGGTTTGTTGGTTTGTTGGTTTGTTAATTTGTTGGTTTGTTGGTTTATTGGTTTGTTGGCTTGTTGGCTTGTTGGTTTGTTGGTTTGTTGGCTTGTTGGTTTGTTGGTTTGTTGGTTTGTTGGTATGTTGGTTTGTTGGTTTGTTGGTTGTTGGTTTTTTGGTTTGTTGGTTTGTTGGTTTGTTGGCTTAATGGCTTGTTGGTTTGTTGGTTTGTTGGTTTGTTGGTTTGTTGGTTTGTTGGTTTGTTGGTTTGTTGGTTTGTTGGTTTGTTGGTTTGTTGGTTTGTTGGCTTGTTGGTTTGTTGGTTTGTTGGTTTGTTGGTTTGTTGGTTTGTTGGTTTGTTGGTTTGTTGGCTTGTTGGCTTGTTGGTTTTTTAGTTTGTTGGCTTTTTGGTTACTTGGTTTGTTGGTTTGTTGGCTTGTTGGTTTGTTGGCTTGTTGGTTTGTTGGTTTGTTGGTTTTTTGGTTTGTTATTTTGTTGGTTTGTTGGTTTGTTGGTTTGTTGGTTTGTTGGTTTGTTGGTTTGTTGGTTTGTTGGTTTGTTGGTTTGTTGGTTTGTTGGTTTGTTAGTTTGTTGGCTTGTTGGTTTGTTGGTTTGTTGGCTTGTTGGTTACTTAGTTTGTTGGTTTGTTGGTTTGTTGGCTTGTTGGCTTGTCGGTTTGTTGGTTTGTTGGTTTTTTGGTTTGTTGGTTTCTTGGCTTGTTGGTTTGTTGGTTTGTTGGTTTGTTGGCTTGTTGGCTTGTTGGTTTGTTGGTTTGTTGGCTTGTTGGTTTGTTGTTTTGTTGGCTTGTTGGCTTGTTGCTTTGTTGGTTTGTTGGTTTGTTGGCTTGTTCACTTGTTGGTTTGTTAGTTTGTTGGCTTTTTGGTTATTTGGTTTGTTGGTTTGTTGGTTTGTTGGCTTGTTGGTTTGTTGGCTTGTTGGTTTGTTGGTTTGTTGGCTTGTTGGCTTGTTGGTTTGTTGGTTTGTTGGTTTGTTGGTTTGTTGGCTTGTTGGTTTGTTGGTTTGTTGGCTTGTTGGTTTGTTGGTTTGTTGGTTTGTTGACTTGTTGGCTTGTTGGTTTGTTGGTTTGTTGGCTTGTTGGTTTGTTGGTTTGTTGGCTTGTTGGCTTGTTGCTTTGTTGGTTTGTTGGTTTGCTGGCTTGTTGGCTTGTTGGCTTGTTGGTTTGTTAGTTTGTTGGCTTTTTGGTTACTTGGTTTGTTCTTTGTTGGTTTGTTGGCTTGTTGGTTTGTTGCTTGTTGGTTTGTTGGTTTGTTGGTTTGTTGGCTTGTTGGATTGTTCGTTTGTTGGTTTGTTGGTTTGTTGGTTTGTTGGTTTGTTGGTTTGTTGGTTTGTTGGTTTGTTGGTTTGTTGGTTTTTTGGTTTGTTGATTTGTTGGTTTGATGGTTTGTTGGTTTGTTGGTTTGTTGGCTTGTTGGCTTGTTGGCTTGTTGGTTTGTTGGTTTGTTGGCTTGTTGGTTTGTTAATTTGTTGGCTTTTTGGTTACTTGGTTTGTTGGTTTTTTGGTTTATTTGTTTGTCGGCTTGTTGGTTTGTTGGTTTGTTGGCTTGTTGGCTTGTTGGTTTGTTGGCTTGTTGGCTAGTTGGTTTGTTGGCTTGTTGGCTTGTTGGTTTGTTGGCTTGTTGGCTTGTTGGTTTGTTGGTTTGTTGGCTTGTCGGTTTGTTGGTTTGTTGGCTTGTTGGCTTGTTGCTTTGTTGGTGTGTTGGTTTGTTGGCTTGTTGGCTTGCTGGTTTGTTGGCTTGTTGGCTTGTTGGATTGTTGGTTTGTTGGCTTGCTGGTTTGTTGGCTTGTTGGCTTGTTGGCTTGTTGGTTTGTTGGTTTGTTGGTTTGTTGGTTTGTTGGTTTGTTGGTTTGTTGGTTTGTTGGTTTGTTGGTTTTTTGGTTTGTTTGTTTATTTGTTTGTTGGTTTGTTGGCTTGTTGGTTTGTTGGTTTGTTGGTTTGTTGGTTTGCTGGCTTGTTGGTTTGTTGGCTTGTTTATTTGTTGGCTTGTTGGTTTGTTAGTTTGTTGGCTTTTTAGTTACTTGGTTTGTTGGTTTGTTGGCTTGTTGGCTTGTTGGTTTGTTGCTTTGTTCGTTTGATGGTTGGTTGGTTTGTTGGTTACTTGGTTTGTTGGCTTGTTGGTTTGTTGGTTTGTTGGCTTGTTGGCTTGTTGGTTTGTTGGTTTGTTGGCTTGTTGGTTTGTTGGCTTGTTGGCTTATTGGTTTGTTGGTTTGTTGGCTTGTTGGCTTGTCGGTTTGTTGGTTTATTGGTTTGTTGGTATATTTGTTTGTTGGTTTGTTGGCTTGTTGGTTTGTTGGTTTGTTGGCTTGTTGGCTTGTTGGTTTGTTGGTTTGTTGGTTTGTTGGTTTGTTGGTTTGTTGGTTTGTTGGTTTGTTGGTTTGTTGGTTTGTTGGTTTGTTGGTTTGTTGGCTTGTTGGTTTGTTGGTTTGTTGGTTTGTTGGCTTGTTGGCTTGTTGGTTTGTTGGTTTGTTGGTTTGTTGGTTTGTTGGCTTGTTGATTTGTTGGTTTGTTAACTTGTTGGTTTGTTGGTTTGTTGGTTTGTTGGCTTGTTGGCTTGTTGGTTTGTTGGTTTGTTGGCTTGTTGGTTTATTGTTTGTTGGCTTGTTGACTTGTTGCTTTGTTCGTTTCATGGTTTGTTGGTTTGTTGGTTTTTTGGTTTGTTGGTTTTTTGGTTTGTTGCTTTGTTGGTTTGTTGGTTTGTTGGCTTGTTGGCTTGTTGGTTTGTTGGCTTGTTGGTTTGTTAGTTTGTTGGCTTTTTGATTACTTGGTTTGTTGGTTTGTTGGCTTGTTGGCTTGTTCGTTTGTTGCTTTGTTCGTTTGATGGTTTGTTGGTTTGTTGGTTACTTGGTTTGTTGGTTTGTTGGTTTGTTGGCTTGTTCGTTTGTTGGCTTGTTGGTTTTTTGGTTTGTTGGTTTGTTGGCTTGTTGGCTTGTTGGTTTGTTGGTTTGTTGGTTTCTTGGTTTGTTGGTTTCTGGGTTTTTTGGTTTGTTGGTTTATTTGTTTATTGGTTTGTTGGCTTGTTGGTTTGTTGGTTTGTTGGTTTGTTGGTTTGTTGGCTTGTTGGTTTGTTGGTTTGTTGGTTTGTTGGTTTGTTGGCTTGTTGGTTTGTTGGCTTGTTGGTTTGTTGGCTTGTTGGCTTGTTGGTTTGTTGGTTTTTTGGTTTGTTGGTTTATTTGTTTGTTGGTTTGTTGGCTTCTTGGTTTATTGGTTTGTTGGTTTGTTGGTTTATTGGCTTGTTGGTTTGTTGGCTTGTTGGTTTGTTGTTTGTTGGCTTGTTGGCTTGTTGCTTTGTTCGTTTCATGGTTTGTTGGTTTGTTGGTTTTTTGGTTTGTTGGTTTTTTGGTTTGTTGCTTTGTTGGTTTGTTGGTTTGTTTGCTTGTTGGCTTGTTGGTTTGTTGGCTTGTTGGTTTGTTAGTTTGTTGGCTTTTTGATTACTTGGTTTGTTGGTTTGTTGGCTTGTTGGCTTGTTGGTTTGTTGCTTTGTTCGTTTGATGGTTTGTTGGTTTGTTGGTTACTTGGCTTGTTGGTTTGTTGGTTTGTTGGCTTGTTGGTTTGTTGGCTTGTTGGTTTGTTGGTTTGTTGGTTTGTTGGTTTGTTGGTTTGTTGGTTTGTTGGCTTGTTGGCTTATTGGTTTGTTGGTTTGTTGGTTTGTTGGTTTGTTGGTTTGTTGGTTTTTTGGTTTGTTGGTTTATTTGTTTGTTGGCTTGTTGGTTTGTTGATTTGTTGGTTTGTTGGCTTGTTGGTTTGTTGGTTTGTTGGTTTGTTGGCTTGTTGGTTTGTTGGTTTGTTGGCTTGTTGGCTTGTTGGTTTGTTGGCTTGTTGGCTTGTTGGCTTGTTGGCTTGTTGGTTTGTTGGTTTGTTGGCTTGTTGGTTTGTTGGTTTGTTGGTTTGTTGGCTTGTTGGTTTTTTGGTTTGTTGGTTTGTTGGTTTGTTGGCTTATTGGTTTGTTGGTTTGTTGGCTTGTTGATTTATTGTTTGTTGGCTTGTTGACTTGTTGCTTTGTTCGTTTCATGGTTTGTTGGTTTGTTGGTTTTTTGGTTTGTTGGTTTTTTGGTTTGTTGCTTTGTTGGTTTGTTGGTTTGTTGGCTTGTTGGCTTGTTGGTTTGTTGGCTTGTTGGTTTGTTAGTTTGTTGGCTTTTTGATTACTTGGTTTGTTGGTTTGTTGGCTTGTTGGCTTGTTCGTTTGTTGCTTTGTTCGTTTGATGGTTTGTTGGTTTGTTGGTTACTTGGTTTGTTGGTTTGTTGGTTTGTTGGCTTGTTCGTTTGTTGGCTTGTTGGTTTGTTGGTTTGTTGGTTTGTTGGCTTGTTGGCTTGTTGGTTTGTTGGTTTCTTGGTTTGTTGGTTTCTGGGTTTTTTGGTTTGTTGGTTTATTTGTTTATTGGTTTGTTGGCTTGTTGGTTTGTTGGTTTGTTGGTTTGTTGGTTTGTTGGCTTGTTGGTTTGTTGGCTTGTTGGTTTGTTGGCTTGTTGGCTTGTTGGTTTGTTGGTTTTTTGGTTTGTTGGTTTATTTGTTTGTTGGTTTGTTGGCTTCTTGGTTTATTGGTTTGTTGGTTTGTTGGTTTATTGGCTTGTTGGTTTGTTGGCTTGTTGGTTTGTTGTTTGTTGGCTTGTTGGCTTGTTGCTTTGTTCGTTTCATGGTTTGTTGGTTTGTTGGTTTTTTGGTTTGTTGGTTTTTTGGTTTGTTGCTTTGTTGGTTTGTTGGTTTGTTGGCTTGTTGGCTTGTTGGTTTGTTGGCTTGTTGGTTTGTTAGTTTGTTGGCTTTTTGATTACTTGGTTTGTTGGTTTGTTGGCTTGTTGGCTTGTTGGTTTGTTGCTTTGTTCGTTTGATGGTTTGTTGGTTTGTTGGTTACTTGGCTTGTTGGTTTGTTGGTTTGTTGGCTTGTTGGTTTGTTGGCTTGTTGGTTTGTTGGTTTGTTGGTTTGTTGGTTTGTTGGTTTGTTGGCTTGTTGGCTTGTTGGTTTGTTGGTTTGTTGGTTTGTTGGTTTGTTGGTTTGTTGGTTTGTTGGTTTTTTGGTTTGTTGGTTTATTTGTTTGTTGGCTTGTTGGTTTGTTGATTTGTTGGTTTGTTGGCTTGTTGGTTTGTTGGTTTGTTGGTTTGTTGGCTTGTTGGTTTGTTGGTTTGTTGGCTTGTTGGCTTGTTGGTTTGTTGGCTTGTTGGCTTGTTGGCTTGTTGGTTTGTTGGTTAGTTCGTTTGTTGGTTTGTTAGTTTATTGGTTTGTTAGTTTGTTGGCTTGTTGGCTTGTTGGTTTGTTGGTTTGTTGGCTTGTTGGTTTGTTGGCTTGTTGGTTTGTTGGCTTGTTGGTTTGTTGGTTTGTTGGTTTGTTGGCTTGTTGGTTTTTTGGTTTGTTGGTTTGTTGGTTTGTTGGCTTATTGGTTTGTTGGTTTGTTTGTTGGCTTGTTGGTTTGTTGGTTTGTTGGCTTGTTGGCTTGTTGGTTTGTTGGTTTGTTGGCTTGTCGGTTTGTTGGTTTGTTGGCTTGTTGGCTTGTTGCTTTGTTGGTTTGTTGGTTTGTTGGCTTGTTGGCTTGTTGGTTTGTTAATTTGTTGGCTTTTTGGTTACTTGGTTTGTTGGTTTGTTGGTTTGTTGGCTTGTTGGTTTGTTAGTTTGTTGGTTTGTTGGTTTGTTGGTTTGTTGGCTTGTTGGCTTGTAGGTTTGTTGGTTTGTTGGTTTGTTGGTTTGTTGGTTTGTTGGTTTTTTGGTTTGTTGGTTTATTTTTTTGTTGGTTTGTTGGCTTGTTGGTTTGTTAGTTTATTGGTTTGTTGGCTTGTTGGTTTGTTGGTTTGTTGGCTTGTTGGCTTGTTGGTTTGTTGGTTTGTTGGCTTGTTGGCTTGTTGGTTAGTTGGTTTGTTGGTTTTTTGGTTTGTTGGTGTGTTGGTTTGTTGTTTGTTGGTTTGTTGGATTATTTGTTTGTTGGTTTGTTGGCTTGTTGGTTTGTTGGCTTGTTGGCTTGTTGGTTTGTTAGTTTGTTGGCTTTTTGGTTACTTGGTTTGTTGGTTTGTTGGTTTGTTGGCTTGTTGGTTTGTTAGCTTGTTGGTTTGTTGGTTTGTTGGCTTGTTGGCTTGTTGGTTTGTTGGTTTGTTGGCTTGTTGGTTTGTTGGTTTGCTGGTTTGTTGGTTTGTTGGTTTGTTGGTTTGTTGGCTTGTTGGCTTGTTGGTTTGTTGGTTTGTTGGCTTGTTGGTTTGTTAGTTTGTTGGTTTGTTGGCTTGTTTGGTTGGTGGTTTGTTGGTTTGTTGGTTTGTTGGTTTGTTGGTTTTTTGGTTTGTTGGTTTGTTGGTTTGTTGGTTTGTTGGTTTGTTGGCTTGTTGGCTTGTTGGTTTGTTGGTTTGTTGGTTTGTTGGTTTTTTGGTTTGTTGGTTTGTTGGTTTGTTGGCTTGTTGGTTTGTTGGTTTGTTGGTTTGTTGGCTTGTTGGCTTGTTGCTTTGTTGGTTTGTTGGTTTGTTGGCTTGTTGGCTTGTTGCTTTGTTGGTTTGTTGGTTTGTTGGCATGTTGGCTTGTTTGTTTGGTAGTTTGTTGGCTTTTTGGTTACTTGGTTTGTTGGTTTGTTGGTTCGTTGGCTTGTTGGTTTGTTAGCTTGTTGGTTTGTTGGTTTGTTGGCTTGTTGGCTTGCTGGCTTGTTGGTTTGTTAGTTTGTTGGCTTGTTGGTTTGTTGCTTTGTTGGTTTGTTGGTTTGTTGGTTTGTTGGTTTGTTGGCTTGTTGGCTTGTTGGTTTGTTGGTTTGTTGGCTTGTTGGTTTGTTGGTTTGTTGGCTTGTTGGCTTTGTTCGTTTGATGGTTTGTTGGTTTGTTGGTTTTTTGGTTTGTTGGTTTTTTGGTTTGTTGCTTTGTTGGCTTGTTGGTTTGTTGGTTTGTTGGTTTGTTGGCTTGTTGGCTTCTTGGTTTGTTGGTTTGTTGGCTTGTTGGTTTGTTGGTTTATTGGCTTGTTGGCTTGTTGCTTTGTTCGTTTGATGGTTTGTTGGTTTGTTGGTTTTTTGGTTTGTTGGTTTTTTGGTTTGTTGGTTTGATGGTTTGTTGGTTTGTTGGCTTGTTGGCTTGTTGGTTTGTTGGCTTGTTGGCTTGTTGGTTTGTTAGTTTGTTGGCTTTTTGGTTACTTGGTTTGTTGGTTTGTTGGCTTGTTGGCTTGTTGGTTTGTTGCTTTGTTCGTTTGATGGTTTGTTGGTTTGTTGGTTACTTGGTTTGTTGGTTTGTTGGTTTGTTGGCTTGTTGGTTTGTTGGCTTGTTGGTTTGTTGGTTTGTTGGTTTGTTGGCTTGTTGGCTTGTTGGTTTGTTGGTTTGTTAGTTTGTTGGTTTGTTGGTTGGTTGGTTTTTTGGTTTGTTGGTTTATTTGTTTGTTGGTTTGTTGGCTTGTTGGTTTGTTGGTTTGTTGGTTTGTTGGCTTGTTGGTTTGTTGGTTTGTTGGTTTGTTGGCTTGTTAGCTTGTTGGTTTGTTGGTTTTTTGGTTTGTTGGTTTATTTGTTTGTTGGTTTGTTGGCTAGTTGGTTTGTTAGTTTGTTGGCTTTTTGGTTACTTGGTTTGTTGGTTTGTTGGCTTGTTGGCTTGTTGGTTTGTTGCTTTGTTCGTTTGATGGTTTGTTGGTTTGTTGGTTACTTGGTTTGTTGGCTTGTTGGTTTGTTGGTTTGTTGGTTTGTTGGCTTGTTGGCTTATTGGTTTGTTGGTTTGTTGGCTTGTTGGTTTGTTGGCTTGTTGGCTTGTTGTTTTGTTGGTTTGTTGGTTTGTTGGCTTGTTGGCTTGTTGGTTTGTTGGTTTTTTGGTTTGTTGGTTTATTTGCTTGTTGGTTTGTTGGCTTGTTGGTTTGTTGGTTTGTTGGCTTGTTGGCTTGTTGGCTTGTTGGTTTGTTGGTTTGTTGGTTTGTTGGTTTGTTGGTTTGTTGGTTTGTTGGTTTGTTGGCTTGTTGGTTTGTTGGTTTGTTGGCTTGTTGGCTTGTTGGTTTTTCGTTTGATGGTTTGTTGGTTTGTTGGTTTTTTGGTTTGTTGGTTTTTTGGTTTGTTGGTTTGTTGGCTTGTTGGTTTGTTGGTTTATTGGCTTGTTGGCTTGTTGCTTTGTTCGTTTAATGGTTTGTTGGTTTGTTGGTTTGTTGGCTTTTTGGTTACTTGGTTTGTTGGTTTGTTGGCTTGTTGGCTTGTTGGTTTGTTGCTTTGTTCGTTTGATGGTTTGTTGGTTTGTTGGCTTGTTGGTTTGTTGGTTTGTTGGTTTGTTGGCTTGTTGGCTTCTTGGTTTGTTGGTTTGTTGGCTTGTTGGTTTGTTGGTTTATTGGCTTGTTGGCTTGTTGCTTTGTTCGTTTGATGGTTTGTTGGTTTGTTGGTTTTTTGGTTTGTTGGTTTTTTGGTTTGTTGGTTTGTTGGCTTGTTGGTTTGTTGGTTTATTGGCTTGTTGGCTTGTTGCTTTGTTCGTTTGATGGTTTGTTGGTTTGTTGGTTTGTTGGCTTTTTGGTTACTTGGTTTGTTGGTTTGTTGGCTTGTTGGCTTGTTGGTTTGTTGCTTTGTTCGTTTGATGGTTTGTTGGTTTGTTGGTTACTTGGTTTGTTGGTTTGTTGGTTTGTTGGCTTGTTGGTTTGTTGGTTTGTTGGTTTGTTGGCTTGTTGGCTTGTTGGTTTGTTAGTTTGTTAGTTTGTTGGTTTGTTGGTTGGTTGGTTTTTTGGTTTGTTGGTTTATTTGTTTGTTGGTTTGTTGGCTTGTTGGTTTGTTGGTTTGTTGGTTTGTTGGTTTGTTGGCTTGTTGGTTTGTTGGTTTGTTGGTTTGTTGGTTTGTTGGTTTGTTGGTTTGTTGGTTTTTTGGTTTGTTGGTTTATTTGTTTGTTGGTTTGTTGGCTTGTTGGTTTGTTGGTTTGTTGGTTTGTTGGTTTGTTGGCTTGTTGGTTTGTTGGTTTGTTCGCTTGTTGGCTTGTTGGTTTGTTGGTTTGTTGGCTTGTTGGTTTGTTGGTTAGTTCGTTTGTTGGTTTGTTAGTTTTTGGTTTGTTAGTTTGTTGGCTTGTTGGCTTGTTGGTTTGTTGGTTTATTGGCTTGTTGGTTTGTTGTCTTGTTGGTTTGTTGGCTTGTTGGTTTGTTGGTTTGTTGGTTTGTTGGCTTGTTGGTTTGTTGGTTTGTTGGCTTGTTGGTTTGTTGGCTTGTTGGTTACTTGGTTTGTTGGTTTGTTGGTTTGTTGGCTTGTTGGTTTGTTGGCTTGTTGGTTTGTTGGTTTGTTGGTTTGTTGGCTTGTTGGCTTGTTGGTTTGTTGGTTTGTTGGTTTGTTGGTTTGTTGGTTTGTTGGTTTTTTGGTTTGTTGGTTTATTTGTTTGTTGGTTTGTTGGCTTGTTGGTTTGTTGGTTTGTTGGTTTGTTGGTTTGTTGGTTTATTGGTTTGTTGGTTTGTTGGCTTGTTGGCTTGTTCGTTTGTTGGCTTGTTAGCTTGTTGGTTTGTTCATTTGTTGGCTTGTTGGTTTGTTGGCTTGTTGGCTTGTTGGCTTGTTGCATTGTTGGTTTGTTGGTTTGTTGGCTTGTTGGCTTGTTAGTTTGTTATTTTGTAGGCTTTTTGGTCACTTGGTTTGTTGGTTTGTTGGCTTGTTGGCTTGTTGGCTTGTTGGTTTGTTGGTTTGTTGATTTGTTGGCTTGTTGGCTTATTGGTTTGTTGGTTTGTTGGTTTGTTGGTTTGTTGGTTTGTTGGTTTGTCGGTTTTTTGGTTTGTTGGTTTATTTGTTTGTTGGTTTGTTGGCTTGTTGGTTTATTGGTTTGTTGGTTTGTTGGTTTTTTGGTTTGTTGGTTTATTTGTTTGTTGGTTTGTTGGCTTGTTGTTTTGTTGGTTTGTTTGTTTGTTGGCTTGTTGGTTTGTTGGTTTGTTGGCTTGTTGGGTTGTTGCTTTGTTGGTTTGTTGGTTTGATGGCTTGTTGGCTTGTTGGTTTGTTAGTTTGTTGGCTTTTTGGTTACTTGGTTTGTTGGTTTGTTGGTTTGTTGGTTTGTTGGCTTGTTGGTTTGTTGGTTTGTTGGTTTGTTGGCTTGTTGGCTTGTTGGTTTGTTGGTTTGTTGGTTTGTTGGTTTGTTGGTTTGTTGGTTTTTTGGTTTGTTGGTTTATTTGTTTGTTGGTTTGTTGGCTTGTTGGTTTGTTGGTTTGTTGGTTTGTTGGTTTGTTGGTTTATTGGTTTGTTGGTTTGTTGGCTTGTTGGCTTGTTCGTTTGTTGGCTTGTTAGCTTGTTGGTTTGTTCATTTGTTGGCTTGTTGGTTTGTTGGCTTGTTGGCTTGTTGGCTTGTTGCATTGTTGGTTTGTTGGTTTGTTGGCTTGTTGGCTTGTTAGTTTGTTATTTTGTAGGCTTTTTGGTCACTTGGTTTGTTGGTTTGTTGGCTTGTTGGCTTGTTGGCTTGTTGGTTTGTTGGTTTGTTGATTTGTTGGCTTGTTGGCTTATTGGTTTGTTGGTTTGTTGGTTTGTTGGTTTGTTGGTTTGTTGGTTTGTCGGTTTTTTGGTTTGTTGGTTTATTTGTTTGTTGGTTTGTTGGCTTGTTGGTTTATTGGTTTGTTGGTTTGTTGGTTTTTTGGTTTGTTGGTTTATTTGTTTGTTGGTTTGTTGGCTTGTTGTTTTGTTGGTTTGTTGGTTTGTTGGCTTGTTGGTTTGTTGGTTTGTTGGCTTGTTGGGTTGTTGCTTTGTTGGTTTGTTGGTTTGATGGCTTGTTGGCTTGTTGGTTTGTTAGTTTGTTGGCTTTTTGGTTACTTGGTTTGTTGGTTTGTTGGTTTGTTGGCTTGTTGGTTTGTTGGCTTGTTGGTTTGTTGGTTTGTTGGCTTGTTGGCATGTTGGTTTGTTGGTTTGTTGGCTTGTTGGTTTGTTGGTTTGTTGGTTTGTTGGTTTGTTGGCTTGTTGGCTTGTTGGTTTGTTGGTTTGTTGGCTTGTTGGTTTGTTAGTTTGTTGGTTTGTTGGCTTGTTGGCTTGTTGGTTTGTTGGTTTGTTGGTTTGTTGGTTTGTTGGTTTGTTGGTTTGTTGGTTTTTTGGTTTGTTGGTTTGTTGGTTTGTGGGCTTGTTGGCTTGCTGGCTTGTTGGCTTGTTGGTTTGTTGGTTTGTTGGTTTGTTGGCTTGTTAGCTTGTTGGTTTGTTGGTTTTTTGGTTTGTTGGTTTATTTGTTTGTTGGTTTGTTGGCTTGTTGGTTTGTTGGTTTGTTGGTTTGTTGGTTTGTTGGCTTGTTGGTTTGTTGGTTTGTTGGCTTGTTGGCTTGTTAGTTTGTTGGTTTGTTGGCTTGTTGGCTTGTTGGTTTGTTGGTTAGTTCGTTTGTTGGTTTGTTAGTTTTTGGTTTGTTAGTTTGTTGGCTTGTTGGCTTGTTGGTTTGTTGGTTTGTTGGCTTGTTGGTTTGTTGGCTTGTTGGTTTGTTGGCTTGTTGGTTTGTTGGTTTGTTGGTTTGTTGGCTTGTTGGTTTGTTGGTTTGTGGACTTGTTGGTTTGTTAGCTTGTTGGTTACTTGGTTTGTTGGTTTGTTGGTTTGTTGGTTTGTTGGCTTGTTGGTTTGTTGGCTTGTTGGTTTGTTGGTTTAATGGTTTGTTGGCTTGTTGGCTTGTTGGTTTGTTGGTTTGTTGGTTTGTTGGTTTGTTGGTTTGTTGGTTTGTTGGTTTGTTGGTTTTTTGGTTTGTTGGTTTATTTGTTTGTTGGTTTGTTGGCTTGTTGGTTTGTTGGTTTGTTGGTTTGTTGGTTTGTTGGTTTATTGGTTTGTTGGTTTGTTGGCTTGTTGGCTTGTTGGTTTGTTGGTTTGTTGGTTTGTTGGTTTTTTGGTTTGTTGGTTTATTTGTTTGTTGGTTTGTTGGCTTGTTGGTTTGTTGGTTTGTTGGTTTGTTGGTTTGTTGGTTTATTGGTTTGTTGGTTTGTTGGCTTGTTGGCTTGTTGGTTTGTTGGCTTGTTAGCTTGTTGGTTTGTTGGTTTGTTGGCTTGTTGGCTTGTTGGTTTGTTGGCTTGTTAGCTTGTTCGTTTGTTCATTTGTTGGCTTGTTTGGTTGTTAGCTTGTTGGTTACTTGGTTTGTTGGTTTGTTGGTTTGTTGGCTTGTTGGTTTGTTGGTTTGTTGGTTTGTTGGCTTGTTGGTTTGTTGGTTTGTTGGCTTGTTGGCTTGTTGGTTTGTTGGTTTGTTGGCTTGTTGGCTTGTTGGTTTGTTGGTTAGGTAGTTTGTTGGTTTGTAAGTTTTTGGTTTGTTAGTTTGTTGGCTTGTTGGCTTGCTGGTTTGTTGGTTTGTTGGCTTGTTGGTTTGTTGGCTTGTTGGTTTGTTGGCTTGTTGGTTTGTTGGTTTGTTGGTTTGTTGGCTTGTTGGTTTGTTGGTTTGTTGGCTTGTTGGTTTGTTGGCTTGTTGGTTACTTGGTTTGTTGGTTTGTTGGTTTGTTGGCTTGTAGGTTTGTTGGCTTGTTGGTTTGTTGGTTTGTTGGTTTGTTGGGTTGTTGGCTTGTTGGTTTGTTGGTTTGTTGGTTTGTTGGTTTTTTGGTTTGTTGGTTTTTTGGTTTGTTGGTTTATTTGTTTGTTGGTTTGTTGGCTTGTTGGTTTGTTGGTTTGTTGGTTTGTTGGTTTGTTGGTTTATTGGTTTGTTGGTTTGTTGGCTTGTTGGCTTGTTGGTTTGTTGGCTTGCTAGCTTGTTGGTTTGTTCATTTGTTGGCTTGTTGGTTTGTTGGCTTGTTGGCTTGTTGGCTTGTTGCATTGTTGGTTTGTGGGTTTATTGGCTTGTTGGCTTGTTGGTTTGTTATTTTGTAGGCTTTTTGGTCACTTGGTTTGTTGGTTTGTTGGTTTGTTGGCTTGTTGGCTTGTTGGCTTGTTGGCTTGTTGGTTTGTTGGTTTGTTGGTTTGTTGGCTTGTTGGCTTATTGGTTTGTTGGTTTGTTGGCTTGTTGGTTTGTTTGTTTGTTGGTTTATTGGCTTGTTGGTTTGTTGGTTTGTTGGCTTGTTGGCTTGTTAGTTTGTTGGTTTGTTGGTTTGTTGGTTTTTTGGTTTGTTGGTTTATTTGTTTGTTGGTTTGTTGGCTTGTTGTTTTGTTGGTTTGTTGGTTTGTTGGCTTGTTGGTTTGTTGGTTTGTTGGCTTGTTGGGTTGTTGCTTTGTTGGTTTGTTGGTTTGTTGGCTTGTTGGCTTGTTGGTTTGTTAGTTCGTTGGCTTTTTGGTTACTTGGTTTGTTGGTTTGTTGGTTTGTTGGCTTGTTGGTTTGTTGGCTTGTTGGTTTGTTGGTTTGTTGGCTTGTTGGCTTATTGGTTTGTTGGTTTGTTGGCTTGTTGGTTTGTTGGTTTGTTGGTTTGTTGGTTTGTTGGCTTGTCGGCTTGTTTATTTGTTGGTTTGTTGGCTTGTTGGTTTGTTAGTTTGTTGGTTTGTTGGCTTGTTGGCTTGTTGGTTTGTTGGTTTGTTGGTTTGTTGGTTTGTTGGTTTGTTGGTTTTTTGGTTTGTTGGTTTGTTGGTATGTGGGCTTGTTGGCTTGCTGGCTTGTTGGCTTGTTGGTTTGTTGGTTTGTTGGTTTGTTGGCTTGTTAGCTTGTTGGTTTGTTGGTTTTTTGGTTTGTTGGTTTATTTGTTTGTTGGTTTTTTGGCTTGTTGGTTTGTTGGCTTGTTGGTTTGTTGGTTTGTTGGTTTGTTGGTTTGTTGGCTTGTTGGTTTGTTGGTTTGTTGGCTTGTTGGCTTGTTGGTTTGTTGGTTTGTTGGCTTGTTGGCTTGTTGGCTTGTTGGTTTGTTGGTTAGTTCGTTTGTTGGTTTGTTAGTTTTTGGTTTGTTAGTTTGTTGGCTTGTTGGCTTGTTGGTTTGTTGGTTTGTTGGCTTGTTGTTTTGTTGGCTTGTTGGTTTGTTGGCTTGTTGGTTTGTTGGTTTGTTGGTTTGTTGGCTTGTTGGTTTGTTGGTTTGTTGGCTTGTTGGTTTGTTAGCTTGTTGGTTACTTGGTTTGTTGGTTTGTTGGTTTGTTGGCTTGTTGGTTTGTTGGCTTGTTGGTTTGTTGGTTTGTTGGTTTGTTCGCTTGTTGGCTTGTTGGTTTGTTGGTTTGTTGGTTTGTTGGTTTGTTGGTTTGTTGGTTTGTTGGTTTGTTGGTTTATTTGTTTGTTGGTTTGTTGGCTTGTTGGTTTGTTGGTTTGTTGGTTTGTTGGTTTGTTGGTTTATTGGTTTGTTGGTTTGTTGGCTTGTTGGCTTGTTGGTTTGTTGGCTTGTTAGCTTGTTGGTTTGTTCATTTGTTGGCTTGTTAGTTTGTTGGCTTGTTGGCTTGTTGGCTTGTTGCTTTGTTGGTTTGTGGGTTTGTTGGCTTGTTGGCTTGTTGGTTTGTTAGTTTGTTGGCTTTTTGGTCACTTGGTTTGTTGGTTTGTTGGTTTGTTGGCTTGTTGGCTTGTTGGCTTGTTGGCTTGTTGGTTTGTTGGTTTGTTGGTTTGTTGGGTTGTTGGCTTATTGGTTTGTTGGTTTGTTGGTTTGTTGGTTTGTTGGGTTGTTGGTTTTTTGGTTTGTTGGTTTATTTGTTTGTTGGTTTGTTGGCTTGTTGGTTTGTTGGTTTGTTGATTTGTTGGCTTGTTGGTTTGTTGGATTGTTGGCTTGTTGGCTTGTTGGTTTGTTGGTTTGTTGGTTTGTCGGCTTGTTGGCTTGTTGGTTTATTGGTTTATTGGCTTGTTGGTTTGTTGGTTTGCTGGGTTTTTGGGTTGTTGCTTTGTTGGTTTGTTGGTTTGTAGGCTTGTTGGCTTGTTGGTTTGTTAGTTTGTTGGCTTTTTGGTTACTTGGTTTGTTGGTTTGTTGGTTTGTTGGCTTGTTGGTTTGTTGGCTTGTTGGCTTGTTGGCTTGTTGGTTTGTTGGTTTGTTGGCTTGTTGGTTTGTTAGCTTGTTGGTTTGTTAGCTTGTTGGCTTGTTGGTTTGTTGGTTTGTTGGTTTGTTGGTTTGTTGTTTTATTGGTTTTTTGGTTTGTTGGTTTGTTGGTTTGTGGGCTTGTTGGCTTACTGGCTTGTTGGCTTGTTGGTTTGTTGGTTTGTTGGTTTGTTGGTTTGTTGGTTTGTTGGTTTGTTGGTTTGTTGGTTTGTTGGTTTGTTGGTTTGTTGGTTTGTTGGTTTGTTGGCTTGTTGGTTTGTTGGTTTGTTGGTTTGTTGGTTTGTTGGTTTGTTGGTTTGTTGGTTTGTTGGTTTGTTGGCTTGTTGGTTTGTTGGTTTGTTGGCTTGTTAGCTTGTTGCTTTGTTGGTTTGTTGGTTTATTTGTTTGTTGGTTTGTTGGGTTGTTGGTTTGTTGGTTTGTTAGTTTGTTGGCTTGTTGGCTTGTTGGTTTGTTGGTTTGTTGGTTTGTTGGTTTGTTGGTTTGTTGGTTTGTTGGTTTGTTGGTTTTTTAATTTTTTGATTTGTTGGTTTGTTGGTTTGTTGGTTTGTTGGTTTGTTGGCTTGTTGGCTTGTTGGTTTGTTGGTTTGTTGGCTTGTTGGTTACTGAGTTTGTTAGTTTGTTGGTTTGTTGACTTGGTTTGTTGGTTTGTTGGCTTATTGGCTTATTGGCTTGTTGGTTTGTTGGTTTGTTGGTTTTTTGGTTTGTTGGTTTGTTGGCTTGTTGGTTTGTTGGTTTGTTGGTTTGTTGGTTTGTTGGCTTGTTGGTTTGTTGGTTTGTTGGCTTATTGGCTTGTTGCTTTGTTGGTTTGTTGGTTTGTTGGCTTGTTCACTTGTTGGTTTGTTAGTTTGTTGGCTTTTTGGTTACTTGGTTTGTTGGTTTGTTAGCTTGTTGGTTTGTTGGCTTGTTGGTTTGTTAGTTGGTTGGTTTGTTGGCTTGTTGGTTTGTTGGTTTGTTGGCTTGTTGGCTTGTTAGTTTGTTGGTTTGTTGGTTTGTTGGTTTGTTGGCTTGTTGGTTTTTTGGTTTGTTGGCTTGTTGGTTTGTTGGTTTGTTGGTTTGTTGGCTTGTTGGCTTGTTGGTTTGTTGGTTTGTTGGCTTGTTGGTTTGTTGGTTTGTTGGCTGGTTGGCTTGTTGCTTTGTTGATTTGTTGGTTTGTTGGCTTGTTGGCTTATTGGTTTGTTAGTTTGTTGGCTTTTTGGTTACTTGGTTTGTTGGTTTGTTGGTTTGTTGGCTTGTTGGTTTGTTGGCTTGTTGGTTTGTTGGTTTGTTAGTTTGTTGGCTTGTTGGCTTCTTCGTTTGTTGGTTTGTTGGTTTGTTGGTTTGTTGGTTTTTTGGTTTGTTGGTTTGTTGGTTTGTTGGCTTGTTGGTTTGTTGGTTTGTTGGCTTGTTGGCTTGTTGGTTTGTTGGTTTGTTGGCTTGTTGGTTTGTGATTTTGTTGGCTTTTTGGTTACTTGGTTTGTTGGTTTTTTGGTTTATTGGTTTGTTGGCTTGTTGGTTTGTTGGTTTGTTGGTTTGTTGGCTTATTGGCTTGTTGGTTTGTTGGCTTGTTGGCTTGTTGGTTTGTTGGCTTGTTGGCTTGTTGGTTTGTTGGCTTGTTGGCTTGTTGGTTTGTTGGCTTGTTGATTTGTTGGTTTGTTGGTTTGTTGGCTTATCGGTTTGTTGGTTTGTTGGCTTGTTGGCTTGTTGCTTTGTTGGTTTGTTGGTTTGTTGGCTTGTTGGCTTGTTGGTTTGTTAGTTTGTTGGCTTTTTAGTTACTTGGTTTGTTGGTTTGTTGGCTTGTTGGTTTGTTGGTTTGTTGGTTTGTTGGTTTGTTGGTTTGTTGGCTTGTTGGTTTGTTGGTTTGTTGGTTTGTTGGTTTGTTGGTTTGTTGGTTTGTTCGTTTGTTGGCTTATTGGCTTGTTGGTTTGTTGGTTTGTTGGTTTGTTGGTTTGTTGGTTTGTTGGTTTGTTGGTTTGTTGGTTTGTTGGTTTGTTGATTTTTTGGTTTGTTGGTTTATTTGTTTATTGGTTTGTTGGCTTGTTGGTTTGTAGGTTTGTTGGTTTGTTGGCTTGTTGGTTTGTTGGTTTGTTGGCTTGTTGGCTTGTTGGTTTGTTGGTTTTTTTGCTTGTTGCCTTGTTGGTTTGTTGTTTTGTTGGTTTTTTGGTTTGTTGGTTTGTTGGTTTGTTGGTTTTTTGGTTTGTTGGTTTGTTGGCTTGTTGGTTTGTTGGTTTGTTGGTTTGTTGGTTTGTTGGCTTGTTGGTTTGTTGGTTTGTTGGCTTATTGGCTTGTTGCTTTGTTGGTTTGTTGGTTTGTTGGCTTGTTCACTTGTTGGTTTGTTAGTTTGTTGGCTTTTTGGTTACTTGGTTTGTTGGTTTGTTGGTTTGTTGGTTTATTTGTTTGTTGGTTTTTTGGCTTGTTGGTTTGTTGGCTTGTTGGTTTGTTGGTTTGTTGGTTTGTTGGTTTGTTGGCTTGTTGGTTTGTTGGTTTGTTGGCTTGTTGGCTTGTTGGTTTGTTGGTTTGTTGGCTTGTTGGCTTGTTGGCTTGTTGGTTTGTTGGTTAGTTCGTTTGTTGGTTTGTTAGTTTTTGGTTTGTTAGTTTGTTGGCTTGTTGGCTTGTTGGTTTGTTGGTTTGTTGGCTTGTTGTTTTGTTGGCTTGTTGGTTTGTTGGCTTGTTGGTTTGTTGGTTTGTTGGTTTGTTGGCTTGTTGGTTTGTTGGTTTGTTGGCTTGTTGGTTTGTTAGCTTGTTGGTTACTTGGTTTGTTGGTTTGTTGGTTTGTTGGCTTGTTGGTTTCTTAGTTTGTTGGTTTGTTGGTTTGTTGGCTTGTTGGTTTGTTGGTTTGTTGGCTTGTTGGCTTGTTGCTTTGTCGGTTTGTTGGTTTGTTACCTTGTTGGCTTGTTGGTTTGTTAGTTTGTTGGCTTTTTGGTTACTTGGTTTGTTGGTTTGTTGGCTTGTTGGTTACTTGGTTTGTTGGTTTGTTGGTTTGTTGGCTTGTAGGTTTGTTGGCTTGTTGGTTTGTTGGTTTGTTGGTTTGTTGGGTTGTTGGCTTGTTGGTTTGTTGGTTTGTTGGTTTGTTGGTTTTTTGGTTTGTTGGTTTTTTGGTTTGTTGGTTTATTTGTTTGTTGGTTTGTTGGCTTGTTGGTTTGTTGGTTTGTTGGTTTGTTGGTTTGTTGGTTTATTGGTTTGTTGGTTTGTTGGCTTGTTGGCTTGTTGGTTTGTTGGCTTGCTAGCTTGTTGGTTTGTTCATTTGTTGGCTTGTTGGTTTGTTGGCTTGTTGGCTTGTTGGCTTGTTGCATTGTTGGTTTGTGGGTTTATTGGCTTGTTGGCTTGTTGGTTTGTTATTTTGTAGGCTTTTTGGTCACTTGGTTTGTTGGTTTGTTGGTTTGTTGGCTTGTTGGCTTGTTGGCTTGTTGGCTTGTTGGTTTGTTGGTTTGTTGGTTTGTTGGCTTGTTGGCTTATTGGTTTGTTGGTTTGTTGGCTTGTTGGTTTGTTTGTTTGTTGGTTTATTGGCTTGTTGGTTTGTTGGTTTGTTGGCTTGTTGGCTTGTTAGTTTGTTGGTTTGTTGGTTTGTTGGTTTTTTGGTTTGTTGGTTTATTTGTTTGTTGGTTTGTTGGCTTGTTGTTTTGTTGGTTTGTTGGTTTGTTGGCTTGTTGGTTCGTTGGTTTGTTGGCTTGTTGGGTTGTTGCTTTGTTGGTTTGTTGGTTTGTTGGCTTGTTGGCTTGTTGGTTTGTTAGTTCGTTGGCTTTTTGGTTACTTGGTTTGTTGGTTTGTTGGTTTGTTGGCTTGTTGGTTTGTTGGCTTGTTGGTTTGTTGGTTTGTTGGCTTGTTGGCTTATTGGTTTGTTGGTTTGTTGGCTTGTTGGTTTGTTGGTTTGTTGGTTTGTTGGTTTGTTGGCTTGTCGGCTTGTTTATTTGTTGGTTTGTTGGCTTGTTGGTTTGTTAGTTTGTTGGTTTGTTGGCTTGTTGGCTTGTTGGTTTGTTGGTTTGTTGGTTTGTTGGTTTGTTGGTTTGTTGGTTTTTTGGTTTGTTGGTTTGTTGGTATGTGGGCTTGTTGGCTTGCTGGCTTGTTGGCTTGTTGGTTTGTTGGTTTGTTGGTTTGTTGGCTTGTTAGCTTGTTGGTTTGTTGGTTTTTTGGTTTGTTGGTTTATTTGTTTGTTGGTTTTTTGGCTTGTTGGTTTGTTGGCTTGTTGGTTTGTTGGTTTGTTGGTTTGTTGGTTTGTTGGCTTGTTGGTTTGTTGGTTTGTTGGCTTGTTGGCTTGTTGGTTTGTTGGTTTGTTGGCTTGTTGGCTTGTTGGCTTGTTGGTTTGTTGGTTAGTTCGTTTGTTGGTTTGTTAGTTTTTGGTTTGTTAGTTTGTTGGCTTGTTGGCTTGTTGGTTTGTTGGTTTGTTGGCTTGTTGTTTTGTTGGCTTGTTGGTTTGTTGGCTTGTTGGTTTGTTGGTTTGTTGGTTTGTTGGCTTGTTGGTTTGTTGGTTTGTTGGCTTGTTGGTTTGTTAGCTTGTTGGTTACTTGGTTTGTTGGTTTGTTGGTTTGTTGGCTTGTTGGTTTGTTGGCTTGTTGGTTTGTTGGTTTGTTGGTTTGTTCGCTTGTTGGCTTGTTGGTTTGTTGGTTTGTTGGTTTGTTGGTTTGTTGGTTTGTTGGTTTGTTGGTTTGTTGGTTTATTTGTTTGTTGGTTTGTTGGCTTGTTGGTTTGTTGGTTTGTTGGTTTGTTGGTTTGTTGGTTTATTGGTTTGTTGGTTTGTTGGCTTGTTGGCTTGTTGGTTTGTTGGCTTGTTAGCTTGTTGGTTTGTTCATTTGTTGGCTTGTTAGTTTGTTGGCTTGTTGGCTTGTTGGCTTGTTGCTTTGTTGGTTTGTGGGTTTGTTGGCTTGTTGGCTTGTTGGTTTGTTAGTTTGTTGGCTTTTTGGTCACTTGGTTTGTTGGTTTGTTGGTTTGTTGGCTTGTTGGCTTGTTGGCTTGTTGGCTTGTTGGTTTGTTGGTTTGTTGGTTTGTTGGGTTGTTGGCTTATTGGTTTGTTGGTTTGTTGGTTTGTTGGTTTGTTGGGTTGTTGGTTTTTTGGTTTGTTGGTTTATTTGTTTGTTGGTTTGTTGGCTTGTTGGTTTGTTGGTTTGTTGATTTGTTGGCTTGTTGGTTTGTTGGATTGTTGGCTTGTTGGCTTGTTGGTTTGTTGGTTTGTCGGCTTGTTGGCTTGTTGGTTTGTTGGTTTATTGGCTTGTTGGTTTGTTGGTTTGCTGGGTTTTTGGGTTGTTGCTTTGTTGGTTTGTTGGTTTGTAGGCTTGTTGGCTTGTTGGTTTGTTAGTTTGTTGGCTTTTTGGTTACTTGGTTTGTTGGTTTGTTGGTTTGTTGGCTTGTTGGTTTGTTGGCTTGTTGGTTTGTTGGTATGTTGGCTTGTTGGTTTGTTTGCTTGTTGGCTTGTTCGTTTGTTGGTTTGTTGGTTTGTTGGTTTGTTGGTTTGTTGGCTTGTTGGCTTGTTGGTTTGTTGGTTTGTTGGCTTGTTGGTTTGTTAGCTTGTTGGTTTGTTAGCTTGTTGGCTTGTTGGTTTGTTGGTTTGTTGGTTTGTTGGTTTGTTGTTTTATTGGTTTTTTGGTTTGTTGGTTTGTTGGTTTGTGGGCTTGTTGGCTTACTGGCTTGTTGGCTTGTTGGTTTGTTGGTTTGTTGGTTTGTTGGTTTGTTGGTTTGTTGGTTTGTTGGTTTGTTGGTTTGTTGGTTTGTTGGTTTGTTGGTTTGTTGGTTTGTTGGCTTGTTGGTTTGTTGGTTTGTTGGTTTGTTGGTTTGTTGGTTTGTTGGTTTGTTGGTTTGTTGGTTTGTTGGCTTGTTGGTTTGTTGGTTTGTTGGCTTGTTAGCTTGTTGCTTTGTTGGTTTGTTGGTTTATTTGTTTGTTGGTTTGTTGGGTTGTTGGTTTGTTGGTTTGTTAGTTTGTTGGCTTGTTGGCTTGTTGGTTTGTTGGTTTGTTGGTTTGTTGGTTTGTTGGTTTGTTGGTTTGTTGGTTTGTTGGTTTTTTAATTTTTTGATTTGTTGGTTTGTTGGTTTGTTGGTTTGTTGGTTTGTTGGCTTGTTGGCTTGTTGGTTTGTTGGTTTGTTGGCTTGTTGGTTACTGAGTTTGTTAGTTTGTTGGTTTGTTGACTTGGTTTGTTGGTTTGTTGGCTTATTGGCTTATTGGCTTGTTGGTTTGTTGGTTTGTTGGTTTTTTGGTTTGTTGGTTTGTTGGCTTGTTGGTTTGTTGGTTTGTTGGTTTGTTGGTTTGTTGGCTTGTTGGTTTGTTGGTTTGTTGGCTTATTGGCTTGTTGCTTTGTTGGTTTGTTGGTTTGTTGGCTTGCTCACTTGTTGGTTTGTTAGTTTGTTGGCTTTTTGGTTACTTGGTTTGTTGGTTTGTTAGCTTGTTGGTTTGTTGGCTTGTTGGTTTGTTAGTTGGTTGGTTTGTTGGCTTGTTGGTTTGTTGGTTTGTTGGCTTGTTGGCTTGTTAGTTTGTTGGTTTGTTGGTTTGTTGGTTTGTTGGCTTGTTGGTTTTTTGGTTTGTTGGCTTGTTGGTTTGTTGGTTTGTTGGTTTGTTGGCTTGTTGGCTTGTTGGTTTGTTGGTTTGTTGGCTTGTTGGTTTGTTGGTTTGTTGGCTGGTTGGCTTGTTGCTTTGTTGGTTTGTTGGTTTGTTGGCTTGTTGGCTTATTGGTTTGTTAGTTTGTTGGCTTTTTGGTTACTTGGTTTGTTGGTTTGTTGGTTTGTTGGCTTGTTGGTTTGTTGGCTTGTTGGTTTGTTGGTTTGTTAGTTTGTTGGCTTGTTGGCTTCTTCGTTTGTTGGTTTGTTGGTTTGTTGGTTTGTTGGTTTTTTGGTTTGTTGGTTTGTTGGTTTGTTGGCTTGTTGGTTTGTTGGTTTGTTGGCTTGTTGGCTTGTTGGTTTGTTGGTTTGTTGGCTTGTTGGTTTGTGATTTTGTTGGCTTTTTGGTTACTTGGTTTGTTGGTTTTTTGGTTTATTGGTTTGTTGGCTTGTTGGTTTGTTGGTTTGTTGGTTTGTTGGCTTATTGGCTTGTTGGTTTGTTGGCTTGTTGGCTTGTTGGTTTGTTGGCTTGTTGGCTTGTTGGTTTGTTGGCTTGTTGGCTTGTTGGTTTGTTGGCTTGTTGATTTGTTGGTTTGTTGGTTTGTTGGCTTATCGGTTTGTTGGTTTGTTGGCTTGTTGGCTTGTTGCTTTGTTGGTTTGTTGGTTTGTTGGCTTGTTGGCTTGTTGGTTTGTTAGTTTGTTGGCTTTTTAGTTACTTGGTTTGTTGGTTTGTTGGCTTGTTGGTTTGTTGGTTTGTTGGTTTGTTGGTTTGTTGGTTTGTTGGCTTGTTGGTTTGTTGGTTTGTTGGTTTGTTGGTTTGTTGGTTTGTTGGTTTGTTCGTTTGTTGGCTTATTGGCTTGTTGGTTTGTTGGTTTGTTGGTTTGTTGGTTTGTTGGTTTGTTGGTTTGTTGGTTTGTTGGTTTGTTGGTTTGTTGATTTTTTGGTTTGTTGGTTTATTTGTTTATTGGTTTGTTGGCTTGTTGGTTTGTAGGTTTGTTGGTTTGTTGGCTTGTTGGTTTGTTGGTTTGTTGGCTTGTTGGCTTGTTGGTTTGTTGGTTTTTTTGCTTGTTGCCTTGTTGGTTTGTTGTTTTGTTGGTTTTTTGGTTTGTTGGTTTGTTGGTTTGTTGGTTTTTTGGTTTGTTGGTTTGTTGGCTTGTTGGTTTGTTGGTTTGTTGGTTTGTTGGTTTGTTGGCTTGTTGGTTTGTTGGTTTGTTGGCTTATTGGCTTGTTGCTTTGTTGGTTTGTTGGTTTGTTGGCTTGTTCACTTGTTGGTTTGTTAGTTTGTTGGCTTTTTGGTTACTTGGTTTGTTGGTTTGTTGGTTTGTTGGTTTATTTGTTTGTTGGTTTTTTGGCTTGTTGGTTTGTTGGCTTGTTGGTTTGTTGGTTTGTTGGTTTGTTGGTTTGTTGGCTTGTTGGTTTGTTGGTTTGTTGGCTTGTTGGCTTGTTGGTTTGTTGGTTTGTTGGCTTGTTGGCTTGTTGGCTTGTTGGTTTGTTGGTTAGTTCGTTTGTTGGTTTGTTAGTTTTTGGTTTGTTAGTTTGTTGGCTTGTTGGCTTGTTGGTTTGTTGGTTTGTTGGCTTGTTGTTTTGTTGGCTTGTTGGTTTGTTGGCTTGTTGGTTTGTTGGTTTGTTGGTTTGTTGGCTTGTTGGTTTGTTGGTTTGTTGGCTTGTTGGTTTGTTAGCTTGTTGGTTACTTGGTTTGTTGGTTTGTTGGTTTGTTGGCTTGTTGGTTTCTTAGTTTGTTGGTTTGTTGGTTTGTTGGCTTGTTGGTTTGTTGGTTTGTTGGCTTGTTGGCTTGTTGCTTTGTCGGTTTGTTGGTTTGTTACCTTGTTGGCTTGTTGGTTTGTTAGTTTGTTGGCTTTTTGGTTACTTCGTTTGTTGGTTTGTTGGTTTGTTGGCTTGTTGGTTTGTTGGCTTGTTGGTTTGTTGGTTTGTTGGCTTGTTGGCTTGTTGGTTTGTTGATTTGTTGGCTTGTTGGCTTGTTGGTTTGTTGGTTTGTTGGTTTGTTGGTTTGTTGGTTTTTTGGTTTGTTGGTTTGTTGGCTTGTTGGTTTGTTGGTTTGTTGGTTTGTTGGTTTGTTGGCTTGTTGGTTTGTTGGTTTGTTGGCTTATTGGCTTGTTGCTTTGTTGGTTTGTTGGTTTGTTGGCTTGTTCACTTGTTGGTTTGTTAGTTTGTTGGTTTGTTGGTTTGTTGGTTTGTTGGTTTGTTGGTTTGTTGGTTTATTTGTTTGTTGGTTTTTTGGCTTGTTGGTTTGTTGGCTTGTTGGTTTGTTGGTTTGTTGGTTTGTTGGTTTGTTGGCTTGTTGGTTTGTTGGTTTGTTGGCTTGTTGGCTTGTTGGTTTGTTGGTTTGTTGGCTTGTTGGCTTGTTGGCTTGTTGGTTTGTTGGTTAGTTCGTTTGTTGGTTTGTTAGTTTTTGGTTTGTTAGTTTGTTGGCTTGTTGGCTTGTTGGTTTGTTGGTTTGTTGGCTTGTTGTTTTGTTGGCTTGTTGGTTTGTTGGCTTGTTGGTTTGTTGGTTTGTTGGTTTGTTGGCTTGTTGGTTTGTTGGTTTGTTGGCTTGTTGGTTTGTTAGCTTGTTGGTTACTTGGTTTGTTGGTTTGTTGGTTTGTTGGCTTGTTGGTTTGTTGGCTTGTTGGTTTGTTGGTTTGTTGGTTTGTTCGCTTGTTGGCTTGTTGGTTTGTTGGTTTGTTGGTTTGTTGGTTTGTTGGTTTGTTGGTTTGTTGGTTTGTTGGTTTATTTGTTTGTTGGTTTGTTGGCTTGTTGGTTTGTTGGTTTGTTGGTTTGTTGGTTTGTTGGTTTATTGGTTTGTTGGTTTGTTGGCTTGTTGGCTTGTTGGTTTGTTGGCTTGTTAGCTTGTTGGTTTGTTCATTTGTTGGCTTGTTAGTTTGTTGGCTTGTTGGCTTGTTGGCTTGTTGCTTTGTTGGTTTGTGGGTTTGTTGGCTTGTTGGCTTGTTGGTTTGTTAGTTTGTTGGCTTTTTGGTCACTTGGTTTGTTGGTTTGTTGGTTTGTTGGCTTGTTGGCTTGTTGGCTTGTTGGCTTGTTGGTTTGTTGGTTTGTTGGTTTGTTGGGTTGTTGGCTTATTGGTTTGTTGGTTTGTTGGTTTGTTGGTTTGTTGGGTTGTTGGTTTTTTGGTTTGTTGGTTTATTTGTTTGTTGGTTTGTTGGCTTGTTGGTTTGTTGGTTTGTTGATTTGTTGGCTTGTTGGTTTGTTGGATTGTTGGCTTGTTGGCTTGTTGGTTTGTTGGTTTGTCGGCTTGTTGGCTTGTTGGTTTGTTGGTTTATTGGCTTGTTGGTTTGTTGGTTTGCTGGGTTTTTGGGTTGTTGCTTTGTTGGTTTGTTGGTTTGTAGGCTTGTTGGCTTGTTGGTTTGTTAGTTTGTTGGCTTTTTGGTTACTTGGTTTGTTGGTTTGTTGGTTTGTTGGCTTGTTGGTTTGTTGGCTTGTTGGTTTGTTGGTTTGTTGGCTTGTTGGTTTGTTTGCTTGTTGGCTTGTTCGTTTGTTGGTTTGTTGGTTTGTTGGTTTGTTGGTTTGTTGGCTTGTTGGCTTGTTGGTTTGTTGGTTTGTTGGCTTGTTGGTTTGTTAGCTTGTTGGTTTGTTAGCTTGTTGGCTTGTTGGTTTGTTGGTTTGTTGGTTTGTTGGTTTGTTGTTTTATTGGTTTTTTGGTTTGTTGGTTTGTTGGTTTGTGGGCTTGTTGGCTTACTGGCTTGTTGGCTTGTTGGTTTGTTGGTTTGTTGGTTTGTTGGTTTGTTGGTTTGTTGGTTTGTTGGTTTGTTGGTTTGTTGGTTTGTTGGTTTGTTGGTTTGTTGGTTTGTTGGCTTGTTGGTTTGTTGGTTTGTTGGTTTGTTGGTTTGTTGGTTTGTTGGTTTGTTGGTTTGTTGGTTTGTTGGCTTGTTGGTTTGTTGGTTTGTTGGCTTGTTAGCTTGTTGCTTTGTTGGTTTGTTGGTTTATTTGTTTGTTGGTTTGTTGGGTTGTTGGTTTGTTGGTTTGTTAGTTTGTTGGCTTGTTGGCTTGTTGGTTTGTTGGTTTGTTGGTTTGTTGGTTTGTTGGTTTGTTGGTTTGTTGGTTTGTTGGTTTTTTAATTTTTTGATTTGTTGGTTTGTTGGTTTGTTGGTTTGTTGGTTTGTTGGCTTGTTGGCTTGTTGGTTTGTTGGTTTGTTGGCTTGTTGGTTACTGAGTTTGTTAGTTTGTTGGTTTGTTGACTTGGTTTGTTGGTTTGTTGGCTTATTGGCTTATTGGCTTGTTGGTTTGTTGGTTTGTTGGTTTTTTGGTTTGTTGGTTTGTTGGCTTGTTGGTTTGTTGGTTTGTTGGTTTGTTGGTTTGTTGGCTTGTTGGTTTGTTGGTTTGTTGGCTTATTGGCTTGTTGCTTTGTTGGTTTGTTGGTTTGTTGGCTTGTTCACTTGTTGGTTTGTTAGTTTGTTGGCTTTTTGGTTACTTGGTTTGTTGGTTTGTTAGCTTGTTGGTTTGTTGGCTTGTTGGTTTGTTGGTTGGTTGGTTTGTTGGCTTGTTGGTTTGTTGGTTTGTTGGCTTGTTGGCTTGTTAGTTTGTTGGTTTGTTGGTTTGTTGGTTTGTTGGCTTGTTGGTTTTTTGGTTTGTTGGCTTGTTCACTTGTTGGTTTGTTAGTTTGTTGGTTTGTTGGTTTGTTGGCTTGTTGGTTTGTTGGTTTGTTGGTTTGTTGGTTTGTTGGTTTGTTGGTTTGTTGGTTTGTTGGTTTTTTAATTTTTTGATTTGTTGGTTTGTTGGTTTGTTGGTTTGTTGGTTTGTTGGCTTGTTGGCTTGTTGGTTTGTTGGTTTGTTGGCTTGTTGGTTACTGAGTTTGTTAGTTTGTTGGTTTGTTGACTTGGTTTGTTGGTTTGTTGGCTTATTGGCTTATTGGCTTGTTGGTTTGTTGGTTTGTTGGTTTTTTGGTTTGTTGGTTTGTTGGCTTGTTGGTTTGTTGGTTTGTTGGTTTGTTGGTTTGTTGGCTTGTTGGTTTGTTGGTTTGTTGGCTTATTGGCTTGTTGCTTTGTTGGTTTGTTGGTTTGTTGGCTTGTTCACTTGTTGGTTTGTTAGTTTGTTGGCTTTTTGGTTACTTGGTTTGTTGGTTTGTTAGCTTGTTGGTTTGTTGGCTTGTTGGTTTGTTGGTTGGTTGGTTTGTTGGCTTGTTGGTTTGTTGGTTTGTTGGCTTGTTGGCTTGTTAGTTTGTTGGTTTGTTGGTTTGTTGGTTTGTTGGCTTGTTGGTTTTTTGGTTTGTTGGCTTGTTGGTTTGTTGGTTTGTTGGTTTGTTGGCTTGTTGGCTTGTTGGTTTGTTGGTTTGTTGGCTTGTTGGTTTGTTGGTTTGTTGGCTGGTTGGCTTGTTGCTTTGTTGGTTTGTTGGCTTGTTGGCTTATTGGTTTGTTAGTTTGTTGGCTTTTTGGTTACTTGGTTTGTTGGTTTGTTGGTTTGTTGGCTTGTTGGTTTGTTGGCTTGTTGGTTTGTTGGTTTGTTAGTTTGTTGGCTTGTTGGCTTCTTCGTTTGTTGGTTTGTTGGTTTGTTGGTTTGTTGGTTTTTTGGTTTGTTGGTTTGTTGGTTTGTTGGCTTGTTGGTTTGTTGGTTTGTTGGCTTGTTGGCTTGTTGGTTTGTTGGTTTGTTGGCTTGTTGGTTTGTGATTTTGTTGGCTTTTTGGTTACTTGGTTTGTTGGTTTTTTGGTTTATTGGTTTGTTGGCTTGTTGGTTTGTTGGTTTGTTGGTTTGTTGGCTTATTGGCTTGTTGGTTTGTTGGCTTGTTGGCTTGTTGGTTTGTTGGCTTGTTGGCTTGTTGGTTTGTTGGCTTGTTGGCTTGTTGGTTTGTTGGCTTGTTGATTTGTTGGTTTGTTGGTTTGTTGGCTTATCGGTTTGTTGGTTTGTTGGCTTGTTGGCTTGTTGCTTTGTTGGTTTGTTGGTTTGTTGGCTTGTTGGCTTGTTGGTTTGTTAGTTTGTTGGCTTTTTAGTTACTTGGTTTGTTGGTTTGTTGGCTTGTTGGTTTGTTGGTTTGTTGGTTTGTTGGTTTGTTGGTTTGTTGGCTTGTTGGTTTGTTGGTTTGTTGGTTTGTTGGTTTGTTGGTTTGTTGGTTTGTTCGTTTGTTGGCTTATTGGCTTGTTGGTTTGTTGGTTTGTTGGTTTGTTGGTTTGTTGGTTTGTTGGTTTGTTGGTTTGTTGGTTTGTTGGTTTGTTGATTTTTTGGTTTGTTGGTTTATTTGTTTATTGGTTTGTTGGCTTGTTGGTTTGTAGGTTTGTTGGTTTGTTGGCTTGTTGGTTTGTTGGTTTGTTGGCTTGTTGGCTTGTTGGTTTGTTGGTTTTTTTGCTTGTTGCCTTGTTGGTTTGTTGTTTTGTTGGTTTTTTGGTTTGTTGGTTTGTTGGTTTGTTGGTTTTTTGGTTTGTTGGTTTGTTGGCTTGTTGGTTTGTTGGTTTGTTGGTTTGTTGGTTTGTTGGCTTGTTGGTTTGTTGGTTTGTTGGCTTATTGGCTTGTTGCTTTGTTGGTTTGTTGGTTTGTTGGCTTGTTCACTTGTTGGTTTGTTAGTTTGTTGGCTTTTTGGTTACTTGGTTTGTTGGTTTGTTGGTTTGTTGGTTTATTTGTTTGTTGGTTTTTTGGCTTGTTGGTTTGTTGGCTTGTTGGTTTGTTGGTTTGTTGGTTTGTTGGTTTGTTGGCTTGTTGGTTTGTTGGTTTGTTGGCTTGTTGGCTTGTTGGTTTGTTGGTTTGTTGGCTTGTTGGCTTGTTGGCTTGTTGGTTTGTTGGTTAGTTCGTTTGTTGGTTTGTTAGTTTTTGGTTTGTTAGTTTGTTGGCTTGTTGGCTTGTTGGTTTGTTGGTTTGTTGGCTTGTTGTTTTGTTGGCTTGTTGGTTTGTTGGCTTGTTGGTTTGTTGGTTTGTTGGTTTGTTGGCTTGTTGGTTTGTTGGTTTGTTGGCTTGTTGGTTTGTTAGCTTGTTGGTTACTTGGTTTGTTGGTTTGTTGGTTTGTTGGCTTGTTGGTTTCTTAGTTTGTTGGTTTGTTGGTTTGTTGGCTTGTTGGTTTGTTGGTTTGTTGGCTTGTTGGCTTGTTGCTTTGTCGGTTTGTTGGTTTGTTACCTTGTTGGCTTGTTGGTTTGTTAGTTTGTTGGCTTTTTGGTTACTTGGTTTGTTGGTTTGTTGGTTTGTTGGCTTGTTGGTTTGTTGGCTTGTTGGTTTGTTGGTTTGTTGGCTTGTTGGCTTGTTGGTTTGTTGATTTGTTGGCTTGTTGGCTTGTTGGTTTGTTGGTTTGTTGGTTTGTTGGTTTGTTGGTTTTTTGGTTTGTTGGTTTGTTGGCTTGTTGGTTTGTTGGTTTGTTGGTTTGTTGGTTTGTTGGCTTGTTGGTTTGTTGGTTTGTTGGCTTATTGGCTTGTTGCTTTGTTGGTTTGTTGGTTTGTTGGCTTGTTCACTTGTTGGTTTGTTAGTTTGTTGGTTTGTTGGTTTGTTGGTTTGTTGGTTTGTTGGTTTGTTGGTTTATTTGTTTGTTGGTTTTTTGGCTTGTTGGTTTGTTGGCTTGTTGGTTTGTTGGTTTGTTGGTTTGTTGGTTTGTTGGCTTGTTGGTTTGTTGGTTTGTTGGCTTGTTGGCTTGTTGGTTTGTTGGTTTGTTGGCTTGTTGGCTTGTTGGCTTGTTGGTTTGTTGGTTAGTTCGTTTGTTGGTTTGTTAGTTTTTGGTTTGTTAGTTTGTTGGCTTGTTGGCTTGTTGGTTTGTTGGTTTGTTGGCTTGTTGTTTTGTTGGCTTGTTGGTTTGTTGGCTTGTTGGTTTGTTGGTTTGTTGGTTTGTTGGCTTGTTGGTTTGTTGGTTTGTTGGCTTGTTGGTTTGTTAGCTTGTTGGTTACTTGGTTTGTTGGTTTGTTGGTTTGTTGGCTTGTTGGTTTGTTGGCTTGTTGGTTTGTTGGTTTGTTGGTTTGTTCGCTTGTTGGCTTGTTGGTTTGTTGGTTTGTTGGTTTGTTGGTTTGTTGGTTTGTTGGTTTGTTGGTTTGTTGGTTTATTTGTTTGTTGGTTTGTTGGCTTGTTGGTTTGTTGGTTTGTTGGTTTGTTGGTTTGTTGGTTTATTGGTTTGTTGGTTTGTTGGCTTGTTGGCTTGTTGGTTTGTTGGCTTGTTAGCTTGTTGGTTTGTTCATTTGTTGGCTTGTTAGTTTGTTGGCTTGTTGGCTTGTTGGCTTGTTGCTTTGTTGGTTTGTGGGTTTGTTGGCTTGTTGGCTTGTTGGTTTGTTAGTTTGTTTTCTTTTTGGTCACTTGGTTTGTTGGTTTGTTGGTTTGTTGGCTTGTTGGCTTGTTGGCTTGTTGGCTTGTTGGTTTGTTGGTTTGTTGGTTTGTTGGGTTGTTGGCTTATTGGTTTGTTGGTTTGTTGGTTTGTTGGTTTGTTGGGTTGTTGGTTTTTTGGTTTGTTGGTTTATTTGTTTGTTGGTTTGTTGGCTTGTTGGTTTGTTGGTTTGTTGATTTGTTGGCTTGTTGGTTTGTTGGATTGTTGGCTTGTTGGCTTGTTGGTTTGTTGGTTTGTCGGCTTGTTGGCTTGTTGGTTTGTTGGTTTATTGGCTTGTTGGTTTGTTGGTTTGCTGGGTTTTTGGGTTGTTGCTTTGTTGGTTTGTTGGTTTGTAGGCTTGTTGGCTTGTTGGTTTGTTAGTTTGTTGGCTTTTTGGTTACTTGGTTTGTTGGTTTGTTGGTTTGTTGGCTTGTTGGTTTGTTGGCTTGTTGGTTTGTTGGTTTGTTGGCTTGTTGGTTTGTTTGCTTGTTGGCTTGTTCGTTTGTTGGTTTGTTGGTTTGTTGGTTTGTTGGTTTGTTGGCTTGTTGGCTTGTTGGTTTGTTGGTTTGTTGGCTTGTTGGTTTGTTAGCTTGTTGGTTTGTTAGCTTGTTGGCTTGTTGGTTTGTTGGTTTGTTGGTTTGTTGGTTTGTTGTTTTATTGGTTTTTTGGTTTGTTGGTTTGTTGGTTTGTGGGCTTGTTGGCTTACTGGCTTGTTGGCTTGTTGGTTTGTTGGTTTGTTGGTTTGTTGGTTTGTTGGTTTGTTGGTTTGTTGGTTTGTTGGTTTGTTGGTTTGTTGGTTTGTTGGTTTGTTGGTTTGTTGGCTTGTTGGTTTGTTGGTTTGTTGGTTTGTTGGTTTGTTGGTTTGTTGGTTTGTTGGTTTGTTGGTTTGTTGGCTTGTTGGTTTGTTGGTTTGTTGGCTTGTTAGCTTGTTGCTTTGTTGGTTTGTTGGTTTATTTGTTTGTTGGTTTGTTGGGTTGTTGGTTTGTTGGTTTGTTAGTTTGTTGGCTTGTTGGCTTGTTGGTTTGTTGGTTTGTTGGTTTGTTGGTTTGTTGGTTTGTTGGTTTGTTGGTTTGTTGGTTTTTTAATTTTTTGATTTGTTGGTTTGTTGGTTTGTTGGTTTGTTGGTTTGTTGGCTTGTTGGCTTGTTGGTTTGTTGGTTTGTTGGCTTGTTGGTTACTGAGTTTGTTAGTTTGTTGGTTTGTTGACTTGGTTTGTTGGTTTGTTGGCTTATTGGCTTATTGGCTTGTTGGTTTGTTGGTTTGTTGGTTTTTTGGTTTGTTGGTTTGTTGGCTTGTTGGTTTGTTGGTTTGTTGGTTTGTTGGTTTGTTGGCTTGTTGGTTTGTTGGTTTGTTGGCTTATTGGCTTGTTGCTTTGTTGGTTTGTTGGTTTGTTGGCTTGTTCACTTGTTGGTTTGTTAGTTTGTTGGCTTTTTGGTTACTTGGTTTGTTGGTTTGTTAGCTTGTTGGTTTGTTGGCTTGTTGGTTTGTTGGTTGGTTGGTTTGTTGGCTTGTTGGTTTGTTGGTTTGTTGGCTTGTTGGCTTGTTAGTTTGTTGGTTTGTTGGTTTGTTGGTTTGTTGGCTTGTTGGTTTTTTGGTTTGTTGGCTTGTTGGTTTGTTGGTTTGTTGGTTTGTTGGCTTGTTGGCTTGTTGGTTTGTTGGTTTGTTGGCTTGTTGGTTTGTTGGTTTGTTGGCTGGTTGGCTTGTTGCTTTGTTGGTTTGTTGGTTTGTTGGCTTGTTGGCTTATTGGTTTGTTAGTTTGTTGGCTTTTTGGTTACTTGGTTTGTTGGTTTGTTGGTTTGTTGGCTTGTTGGTTTGTTGGCTTGTTGGTTTGTTGGTTTGTTAGTTTGTTGGCTTGTTGGCTTCTTCGTTTGTTGGTTTGTTGGTTTGTTGGTTTGTTGGTTTTTTGGTTTGTTGGTTTGTTGGTTTGTTGGCTTGTTGGTTTGTTGGTTTGTTGGCTTGTTGGCTTGTTGGTTTGTTGGTTTGTTGGCTTGTTGGTTTGTGATTTTGTTGGCTTTTTGGTTACTTGGTTTGTTGGTTTTTTGGTTTATTGGTTTGTTGGCTTGTTGGTTTGTTGGTTTGTTGGTTTGTTGGCTTATTGGCTTGTTGGTTTGTTGGCTTGTTGGCTTGTTGGTTTGTTGGCTTGTTGGCTTGTTGGTTTGTTGGCTTGTTGGCTTGTTGGTTTGTTGGCTTGTTGATTTGTTGGTTTGTTGGTTTGTTGGCTTATCGGTTTGTTGGTTTGTTGGCTTGTTGGCTTGTTGCTTTGTTGGTTTGTTGGTTTGTTGGCTTGTTGGCTTGTTGGTTTGTTAGTTTGTTGGCTTTTTAGTTACTTGGTTTGTTGGTTTGTTGGCTTGTTGGTTTGTTGGTTTGTTGGTTTGTTGGTTTGTTGGTTTGTTGGCTTGTTGGTTTGTTGGTTTGTTGGTTTGTTGGTTTGTTGGTTTGTTGGTTTGTTCGTTTGTTGGCTTATTGGCTTGTTGGTTTGTTGGTTTGTTGGTTTGTTGGTTTGTTGGTTTGTTGGTTTGTTGGTTTGTTGGTTTGTTGGTTTGTTGATTTTTTGGTTTGTTGGTTTATTTGTTTATTGGTTTGTTGGCTTGTTGGTTTGTAGGTTTGTTGGTTTGTTGGCTTGTTGGTTTGTTGGTTTGTTGGCTTGTTGGCTTGTTGGTTTGTTGGTTTTTTTGCTTGTTGCCTTGTTGGTTTGTTGTTTTGTTGGTTTTTTGGTTTGTTGGTTTGTTGGTTTGTTGGTTTGTTGGTTTATTTGTTTGTTGGTTTGTTGGGTTCTTAGTTTGTTGGTTTGTTGGTTTGTTGGCTTGTTGGTTTGTTGGTTTGTTGGCTTGTTGGCTTGTTGCTTTGTCGGTTTGTTGGTTTGTTACCTTGTTGGCTTGTTGGTTTGTTAGTTTGTTGGCTTTTTGGTTACTTGGTTTGTTGGTTTGTTGGTTTGTTGGCTTGTTGGTTTGTTGGCTTGTTAGTTTGTTGGTTTGTTGGCTTGTTGGCTTGTTGGTTTGTTGATTTGTTGGCTTGTTGGCTTGTTGGTTTGTTGGTTTGTTGGTTTGTTGGTTTGTTGGTTTTTTGGTTTGTTGGTTTGTTGGCTTGTTGGTTTGTTGGTTTGTTGGTTTGTTGGTTTGTTGGCTTGTTGGTTTGTTGGTTTGTTGGCTTATTGGCTTGTTGCTTTGTTGGTTTGTTGGTTTGTTGGCTTGTTCACTTGTTGGTTTGTTAGTTTGTTGGCTTTTTGGTTACTTGGTTTGTTGGTTTGTTAGCTTGTTGGTTTGTTGGCTTGTTGGTTTGTTGGTTGGTTGGTTTGTTGGCTTGTTGGTTTGTTGGTTTGTTGGCTTGTTGGCTTGTTAGTTTGTTGGTTTGTTGGTTTGTTGGTTTGTTGGCTTGTTGGTTTGTTGGTTTGTTGGCTTGTTGGTTTGTTGGTTTGTTGGTTTGTTGGCTTGTTGGCTTGTTGGTTTGTTGGTTTGTTGGCTTGTTGGTTTGTTGGTTTGTTGGCTTGTTGGCTTGTTGCTTTGTCGGTTTGTTGGTTTGTTACCTTGTTGGCTTGTTGGTTTGTTAGTTTGTTGGCTTTTTGGTTACTTGGTTTGTTGGTTTGTTGGTTTGTTGGCTTGTTGGTTTGTTGGCTTGTTGGTTTGTTGGTTTGTTGGCTTGTTGGCTTGTTGGTTTGTTGATTTGTTGGCTTGTTGGCTTGTTGGTTTGTTGGTTTGTTGGTTTGTTGGTTTGTTGGTTTTTTGGTTTGTTGGTTTGTTGGCTTGTTGGTTTGTTGGTTTGTTGGTTTGTTGGTTTGTTGGCTTGTTGGTTTGTTGGTTTGTTAGCTTATTGGCTTGTTGCTTTGTTGGTTTGTTGGTTTGTTGGCTTGTTCACTTGTTGGTTTGTTAGTTTGTTGGCTTTTTGGTTACTTGGTTTGTTGGTTTGTTAGCTTGTTGGTTTGTTGGCTTGTTGGTTTGTTGGTTGGTTGGTTTGTTGGCTTGTTGGTTTGTTGGTTTGTTGGCTTGTTGGCTTGTTAGTTTGTTGGTTTGTTGGTTTGTTGGCTTGTTGGCTTGTTAGTTTGTTGGTTTGTTGGTTTGTTAGTTTGTTGGCTTTTTGGTTACTTGGTTTGTTGGCTTGTTGGTTTGTTGGTTTGTTGGCTTGTTGGCTTGTTAGTTTGTTGGTTTGTTGGTTTGTTGGTTTGTTGGCTTGTTGGTTTCTTGGTTTGTTGGCTTGTTGGTTTGTTGGTTTGTTGGTTTGTTGGCTTGTTGGCTTGTTGCTTTGTTGGTTTGTTGGTTTGTTGGCTTGTTGGCTTATTGGTTTGTTAGTTTGTTGTTTTTTTGGTTTGTTGGTTTGTTGGTTTGTTGGCTTGTTGGTTTGTTGGTTTGTTGGCTTGTTGGCTTGTTGGTTTGTTGGTTTGTTGGCTTGTTGGTTTGTTAGTTTGTTGGCTTTTTGGTTACTTGGTTTGTTGGTTTGTTGGTTTTTTGGCTGGTTGGCTTGTTGCTTTGTTGGTTTGTTGGTTTGTTGGCTTGTTGGCTTATTGGTTTGTTAGTTTGTTGTTTTTTTGGTTTGTTGGTTTGTTGGTTTGTTGGCTTGTTGGTTTGTTGGTTTGTTGGCTTGTTGGCTTGTTGGTTTGTTGGTTTGTTGGCTTGTTGGTTTGTTAGTTTGTTGGCTTTTTGGTTACTTGGTTTGTTGGTTTGTTGGTTTTTTGGTTTATTGGTTTGTTGGCTTGTTGGTTTGTTGGTTTGTTGGTTTGTTGGCTTATTGGCTTGTTGGTTTGTTGGCTTGTTGGCTTGTTGGTTAGTTGGCTTGTTGGCTTGTTGGTTTGTTGGCTTGTTGGCTTGTTGGTTTGTTGGCTTGTTGATTTGTTGGTTTGTTGGTTTGTTGGCTTATCGGTTTGTTGGTTTGTTGGCTTGTTGGCTTGTTGCTTTGTTGGTTTGTTGGTTTGTTGGCTTGTTGGCTTGTTGGTTTGTTAGTTTGTTGGCTTTTTAGTTACTTGGTTTGTTGGTTTGTTGGCTTGTTGGTTTGTTGGTTTGTTGGTTTGTTGGTTTGTTGGTTTGTTGGCTTGTTGGTTTGTTGGTTTGTTGGTTTGTTGGTTTGTTGGTTTGTTGGTTTGTTCGTTTGTTGGCTTATTGGCTTGTTGGTTTGTTGGTTTGTTGGTTTGTTGGTTTGTTGGTTTGTTGGTTTGTTGGTTTGTTGATTTTTTGGTTTGTTGGTTTATTTGTTTATTGGTTTGTTGGCTTGTTGGTTTGTTGGTTTGTTGGTTTGTTGGCTTGTTGGTTTGTTGGTTTGTTGGCTTGTTGGCTTGTTGGTTTGTTGGTTTTTTGGCTTGTTGCCTAGTTGGTTTGTTGTTTTGTTGGTTTTTTGGTTTGTTGGTTTGTTGGTTTGTTGGTTTGTTGGTTTATTTGTTTGTTGGTTTGTTGGGTTGTTAGTTTGTTGGTTTGTTGGTTTGTTGGCTTGTTGGTTTGTTGGTTTGTTGGCTTGTTGGCTTGTTGCTTTGTCGGTTTGTTGGTTTGTTACCTTGTTGGCTTGTTGGTTTGTTAGTTTGTTGGCTTTTTGGTTACTTGGTTTGTTGGTTTGTTCGTTTGTTGGCTTGTTGGTTTGTTGGCTTGTTGGTTTGTTGGTTTGTTGGCTTGTTGGCTTGTTGGTTTGTTGATTTGTTGGCTTGTTGGCTTGTTGGTTTGTTGGTTTGTTGGTTTGTTGGCTTGTTGGCTTGTTGGTTTATTGGTTTGTTGGCTTGCTGGTTTGTTAGTTTGTTGGTTTGTTGGTTTGTTGACTTGTTGGCTTGTTGGTTTGTTGGTTTGTTGGTTTGTTGGTTTGTTGGTTTGTTGGTTTTTTGGTTTTTTGGTTTGTTGGTTTGTTGGTTTGTTGGCTTGTTGGCTTGTTGGTTTGTTGGTTTGTTGGTTTGTTGGTTTGTTGGTTTGTTGGTTTGTTGGTTTGTTGGTTTGTTGGTTTGTTGGCTTGTTGGTTTGTTGGTTTGTTGGCTTGTTGGCTTTTTGCTTTGTGGGTTTGTTGGTTTGTTGGCTTGTTGGCTTGTTGGCTTGTTGGTTTGTTAGTTTATTGGCTTTTTGGTTACTTGGTTTGTTGGTTTGTTGGCTTGTTGGTTTGTTGGCTTGTTGGTTTGTTGGTTTGTTGGTTTGTTGGCTTGTTGGCTTGTTGGTTTGTTGGTTTGTTGGTTTGTTGGTTTGTTGGTTTGTTGGTTTTTTGGTTTGTTGGTTTGTTGGGTTGTTGGTTTGTTGGTTTGTTGGTTTGTTGGCTTGTTGGCTTTTTGGCTTGTTGGTTTGTTGGTTTGTTGGCTTGTTGGTTACTTAGTTTGTTGGTTTGTTGGTTTGTTGGCTTGTTGGTTTGTTGGTTTGCTGGCTTGTTGGCTTGTTGGTTTGTTGGTTTGTTAGTTTTTTGTTTTGTTGGTTTGTTGGCTTGTTGGTTTGTTGGTTTGTTGGTTTGTTGGCTTGCTGGCTTGTTGGTTTGTTGGTTTATTGGTTTGTTGGCTTGTTGGCTTGTTGGTTTGTTGGTTTGTTGGCTTGTTGGCTTGTTGCTTTGTTGGTTTGTTGGTTTGTTGGCTTGTTCACTTGTTGGTTTGTTAATTTGTTGGCTTTTTGGTTACTTGTTTTGTTGGTTTGTTGCTTTGTTGGCTTGTTGGCTTGTTGGTTTGTTGGTTTGTTGGCTTGTTGGTTTGTTAGTTTGTTAGTTTGTTGGCTTGTTGGCTTGTTGGTTTTTTGGTTTGTTGGTTTGTTGGTTTGTTGGTTTGTTGGTTTGTTGGTTTGTTGGTTTTTTGGTTTGTTGGTTTGTTGGGTTGTTGGCTTGTTGGCTTGTTGGTTTGTTGGTTTGTTGGTTTGTTGGTTTGTTGGTTTGTTGGTTTGTTGGTTTGTTGGTTTGTTGGTTTGTTGGTTTGTTGGTTTGTTGGTTTGTTGGTTTGTTGGTTTGTTGGTTTGTTGGTTTGTTGGCTTGTTGGCTTGTTGGTTTGTTGGTTTGTTGGTTTGTTGGTTTGTTGGTTTGTTGGTTTGTTGGTTTGTTGGTTTTTTGGTTTGTTGGTTTGTTGGTTTGTTGGTTTGTTGGTTTGTTGGTTTGTTGGCTTGTTGGCTTGTTGGTTTGTTGGTTTGTTGGCTTGTTGGTTACTTAGTTTGTTGGTTTGTTGGCTTGTTGTTTTGTTGGTTTTTTGGCTTGTTGGCTTGTTGGTTAGTTGGTTTGTTGGTTTTTTGGTTTGTTGGTTTGTTGGCTTGTTAGTTTGTTGGTTTGTTGGTTTGTTGGCTTGTTGGCTTGTTGGCTTGTTGGTTTGTTGGTTTGTCGGCTTGTTGGTTTGTTGGTTTATTGGCTTGTTGGCTTGTTGCTTTGTTGGTTTATTGGTTTGTTGGCTTGTTCACTTGTTCGTTTGTTAGTTTGTTGGCTTTTTGGTTACTTGGTTTGTTGGTTTGTTGGTTTGTTGGCTTGTTGGTTTGTTGGCTTGTTGGTTTGTTGGTTTGTTGGTTTATTGGCTTGTTGGTTTGTTGGTTTGTTGGTTTGTTGGCTTGTTGGCTTGTTGGTTTGTTGGTTTGTTGGTTTGTTGGTTTGTTGGCTTGTTGGTTTGTTGGTTTGTTGGCTTGTTGGCTTGTTGGTTTGTTGGTTTGTTGGTTTGTTGGCTTGTTGGCTTGTTGGTTTGTTGGTTTGTTGGCTTGTTGGTTTGTTGGTTTGTTGGCTTGTTGGCTTGTTGGTTTGTTAGTTTGTTGGCTTTTTGGTTACTTGGTTTGTTGGTTTGTAGGTTTGTTGGCTTGTTGGTTTGTTGGCTTCTTGGTTTGTTGGTTTGTTGGTTTGTTGGCTTGTTGGCTTGTTCGTTTGTTGGTTTGTTGGTTTGTTGGTTTGTTGGTTTGTTGGTTTTTTGGTTTGTTGGTTTGTTGGTTTGTTGCCTTGTTGGTTTGTTGGTTTGTTGGCTTGTTGGCTTGTTGGTTTGTTGGTTTGTTGGCTTTTTGGTTTGTTAGTTTGTTGGCTTTTTGGTTACTTGGTTTGTTGGTTTGTTGGTTTTTTGGTTTATTGGTTTGTTGGCTTGTTGGTTTGTTGGTTTGTTGGTTTGTTGGCTTGTTGGCTTGTTGGTATGTTGGCTTGTTGGCTTGTTGGTTTGTTGGCTTGTTGGCTTGTTGGCTTGTTGGTTTGTTGGCTTGTTGGCTTGTTAGTTTGTTGGCTTGATGGCTTGCTGGATTGTTGGTTTGTTGGCTTGTCAGTTTGTTGGTTTGTTGGCTTGTTGGCTTGTTGCTTTGTTGGTTTGTTGGTTTGTTGGCTTGTTGGCTTGTTGGTTTGTTAGTTTGTTGGCTTTTTGGTTACTTGGTTTGTTGGTTTGTTGGTTTGTTGGCTTGTTGGTTTGTTGGCTTGTTGGTTTGTTGGTTTGTTGGTTTGTTGGCTTGTTGGTTTGTTGGTTTGTTGGCTGGTTGGCTTGTTGGCTTGTTGGTTTGTTGGATTGTCGGTTTGTTGGTTTGTTGGCTTGTTGGCTTGTTGCTTTGTTTGTTTGTTGGTTTGTTGGCTTGTTGGCTTGTTGGTTTGTTGGCTTGTTGGCTTGTTAGTTTGTTGGTTTGTTGGTTTGTTGGCTTGTCGGTTTGTTGGTTTGTTGGCTTGTTGGCTTGTTGCTTTGTTGGTTTGTTGGTTTTTTTTTTTTTTGGTTTGTTGGTTTATTGGCGTCTTGGCTTGTCGGTTTGTTGGTTTGTTGGCTTGTTGGCTTGTTGCTTTGTTTGTTTGTTGGTTTGTTGGCTTGTTGGCTTGTTGGTTTGTTGGTTTGTTGGCTTGTTAGTTTGTTGGTTTGTTGGTTTGTTGGCTTGTTTGTTTGTTGGTTTGTTGGCTTGTTGGCTTCTTGGTTTGTTGGTTTGTTGGTTTTTTTTTTTTTTTGGTTTGTTGGTTTATTGGCGTCTTGGCTTGTTGGTTTGTTGGTGTGTTGGCTTGTTGGTTTGTTGGTTTGTTGGCTTGTTGGTTTGTTAGTTTGTTGGTTTTTTGGTTACTTGGTTTGTTGGTTTGTTGGTTTGTTGGCTTGTTGATTTGTTGGCTTGTTGGTTTGTTGGTTTGTTGGTTTGTTGGCTTGTTGGTTTGTTGGTTTGTTGGGTTTTTGGCTTATTGGTTTGTTGGTTTGTTGGTTTGTTGGTTTGTTGGCTTGTTGGTTTGTTGGTTTGTTGGCTTGTTGGTTTGTTGGTTTGTTGGTTTGTTGGTTTGTTGGCTTGTTGGCTTGTTGGTTTGTCGGTTTGTTGGCTTGTTGGTTTGTTGGTTTGTTGGCTTGTTGGCTTGTTGCTTTGTTAGTTTGTTGGTTTGTTGGCTTGTTGGCTTGTTGGTTTTTTAGTTTGTTGGCTTTTTGGTTACTTGGTTTGTTGGTTTGTTGGTTTGTTGGTTTGTTGGCTTGTTGGTTTGTTGGCTTGTTGGTTTGTTGGTTTGTTGTTTTATTGGCTTGTGGGCTTATTCGTTTTTTGGTTTGTTGGTTTATTGGTTTGTTGGTTTTTTGATTTGTTGGTTTGTTGGTTTGTTGGCTTGTTGGTTTGTTGGTTTCTTGGCTTGTTGGCTTGTTGGTTTGTTGGTTTGTTGGTTTGTTGGCTTGTTGGTTTGTTAGTTTGTTGGCTTTTTGGTTACTTGGTTTGTTGGTTTGTTGGTTTGTTGGCTTGTTGGCTTGTTGGTTTGTTGGCTTGTTGGCTTGTTGGTTTGTTGGCTTGTTGGTTTGTTGGCTTGTTGGCTTGTTGGTATGTTAGTTTGTTGGCTTTTTGGTTACTTGGATTGTTGGTTTGTTGGCTTGTTGGTTTGTTGGCTTGTTGGTTTGTTGGTTTGTTGGATTGTTGGCTTGTTGGTTTGTCGGTTTGTTGGCTTGTTGGTTTGTTGGTTTGTTGGCTTGTTGGCTTGTTGCTTTGTTGGTTTGTTGGTTTGTTGGCTTGTTGGCTTGTTGGTTTGTTAGTTTGTTGGCTTTTTGGTTACTTGGTTTGTTGGTTTGTTGGTTTGTTGGCTTGTTGGTTTGTTGGCTTGTTGGTTTGTTGGTTTGTTGGTTTGTTGGCTTGTTGGCTTGTTTGTTTGTTGGTTTGTTGGTTTGTTGGTTTAATGGTTTGTTGGTTTTTTGGTTTGTTGGTTTGTTGGTTTGTTGGCTTGCTGGTTTGTTGGTTTGTTGGCTTGTTGGCTATTTGGTTTGTTGGTTTTTTGGCTTGTTGGTTTGTTAGTTTGTTGGCTTTTTGGTTACTTGGTTTGTTGGTTTGTTGGTTTTTTTGTTTATTGGTTTGTTGGCTTGTTGGTTTGTTGGTTTGTTGGTTTGTTGGCTTGTTGGCTTGTTGGTTTGTTGGCTTGTTGGTTTGTTGGCTTGTTGGCTTGTTGGCTTGTTGATTTGTTGGCTTGTTGGCTTGTTGGTTTGTTGGTTTGTTGGCTTGTCGGTTTGTTAGGTTGTTGGCTTGTTGGCTTGTTGCTTTGTTGGTTTGTTGGTTTGTTGGCTTGTTGGCTTGTTGGTTTGTTAGTTTGTTGGCTTTTTGGTTACTTGGTTTGTTGGTTTGTTGGTTTGTTGGCTTGTTGGTTTGTTGGCTTGTTGGTTTGTTGGTTTGTTGGTTTGTTGGCTTGTTGGCTTATTGGTTTGTTGGTTTGTTGGTTTGTTAGTTTGTTGGTTTGTTGGTTTCTTGGTTTGTTGGTTTGTTGGTTTTTTGGTTTGTTGGTTTGTTTATATGTTGGTTTGTTGGCTTGTTGGCTTGTTGGTTTGTTGGTTTGTTGGCTTGTCGGTTTGTTGGTTTGTTGGCTTGTTGGCTTGTTGCTTTGTTGGTTTGTTGGTTTGTTGGCTTGTTGGCTTGTTGGTTTGTTAGTTTGTTGGCTTTTTGGTTACTTGGTTTGTTGGTTTGTTGGTTTGTTGGCTTGTTGGTTTGTTAGCTTGTTGGTTTGTTGGTTTGTTGGTTTGTTGGCTTGTTGGCTTGTTGTATTGTTGGTTTGTTGGTTTGTTGGTTTGTTGGTTTGTTGGTTTGTTGGTTTGTTGGTTTTTTGGTTTGTTGGATTATTTGTTTGTTGGTTTGTTGGCTTGTTAGCTTGTTGGTTTGTTGGTTTGTTGGCTTGTTGGTTTGTTGGTTTGTTGGCTTGTTGGCTTGTTGGTTTGTTGGTTTGTTGGCTTGTTGGCTTGTTGGTTTGTTGGTTTGTTGGTTTTTTGGTTTGTTGGTTTGTTGGTTTGTTGTTTTGTTGGTTTGTTGGTTTATTTGTTTGTTGGTTTGTTGGCTTGTTGGTTTGTTGCTTTGTTGGTTTGTTGGTTTGTTGGCTTGTTGGTTTGTTAGTTTGTTGGCTTTTTGGTTACTTGGTGTGCTAATTTGTTGGTTTGTTGGCTTGTTGGTTTGTTAGCTTGTTGGTTTGTTGGTTTGTTGGCTTGTTGGCTTGTTGGCTTGTTGGTTTGTTGGTTTGTTGGCTTGTTGGTTTGTTGGTTTGTTGGCTTGTTGGTTTGTTGGTTTGTTGGTTTATTGGCTTGTTGGCTTGTTGGTTTGTTGGTTTGTTGGCTTGTTGGTTTGTTAGTTTGTTGATTTGTTAGCTTGTTGGTTTGTTGGTTTGTTGGTTTGTTGGTTTGTTGGTTTGTTGGTTTGTTGGTTTGTTGGCTTGTTGGCTTGTTGGTTTGTTGGTTTGTTGGTTTGTTGGCTTGTTGGTTTGTTGGTTTGTTGGCTTGTTGGTTTGTTGGTTTGTTGGCTTGTTGGCTTGTTGCTTTGTTGGTTTGTATGTTTGTTGGCTTGTTGGCTTGTTGGTTTGTTAGTTTTTTGGCTTTTTGGTTACTTGGTTTGTTGGTTTGTTGGTTTGTTGGCTTGTTGGTTTGTTGGCTTGTTGATTTGTTGGTTTGTTGGTTTGTTGGCTTGTTTGCTTGTTGGTTTGTTGGTTTGTTGGTTTCTTTGTTTGTTGGTTTGTTGGTTTGTTGGTTTTTTGGTTTGTTGGTTTGTTGGTTTGTTGGCTTATTGGTTTGTTGGTTTGTTGACTTGTTGGCTTGTTGGTTTGTTGGTTTGTTGGCTTGTTGGTTACTTAGTTTGTTGGTTTGTTGGTTTGTTGGCTTGTTGGTTTGTTGGTTTTTTGGTTTGTTGGCTTGTTGGTTTGTTGGTTTGTTGGTTTTTTGGTTTGTTGGTTTGTTGGCTTGTTGGTTTGTTGGTTTGTTGGTTTGTTGGCTTGTTGGCTTGTTGGTTTGTTGGTTTGTTGGTTTGTTGGCTTGTTGGTTTGTTGGTTTGTTGGCTTGTTGGCTTGTTGCTTTGTTGGTTTGTTGGTTTGCTGGCTTGTTGGCTTGTTGGTTTGTTAGTTTGTTGGCTTTTTGGTTACTTGGTTTGTTGGTTTGTTGGTTTGTTGGCTTGTTGATTTGTTGGCTTGTTGGTTTGTTGGTTTGTTGGTTTGTTGGCTTGTTGGTTTGTTGGTTTGTTGGCTTGTTGGCTTGTTGGTTTGTTGGTTTGTTGGTTTGTTGGCTTGTTGGTTTGTTGGTTTGTTGGCTTGTTGGCTTGTTGCTTTGTTGGTTTGTTGGTTTGTTGGCTTGTTGGCTTGTTGGTTTGTTAGTTTGTTCACTTTTTGGTTACTTGGTTTGTTGGTTTGTTGGTTTGTTGGCTTGTTGGTTTGTTGGCTTGTTGGTTTGTTGGTTTGTTGGTTTGTTGGCTTGTTGGCTTGTTGGTTTGTTGGTTTGTTGGTTTGTTGGTAAAGTTGGTTTGTTGGTTTTTTGGTTTGTTGGTTTGTTGGCTTGTTGGTTTGTTGGTTTGTTGGTTTGTCGGTTTGTTGGTTTGTTGGTTTGTTGGTTTATTTGTTTGTTGGTTTGTTGGCTTGTTGGTTTGTTGGTTTGTTGGTTTGTTGGCTTGTTGGTTTGTTGGTTTGTTGGTTTGTTGGTTTGTTGGTTTGTTGGTTTGTTGGTTTGTTGGTTTTTTGGTTTGTTGGTTTATTTGTTTGTTGGTTTGTTGGCCTCTTTGTTTGTTGGTTTGTTGGTTTGTTGGCTTGTTGGTTTGTTGGTTTGTTGGCTTGTTGCTTTGTTGGTTTGTTGGTTTGTTGGCTTGTTGGCTTGTTGGTTTGTTAGTTTGTTGGCTTTTTGGTTACTTGGTTTGTTGGTTTGTTGGTTCGTTGGCTTGTTGGTTTGTTGGCTTGTTGGTTTGTTGGTTTGTTGGTTTGTTGGCTTGTTGGTTTGTTGGTTTGTTGGTTTGTTGGTCTGTCGATTTGTTGGTTTGTTGGTTTTTTGGTTTGTTGGTTTGTTGGTTTGTTGGCTTGTTGGTTTGTTGGTTCGTTGGCTTGTTGGCTTGTTGGTTTGTTGGTTTGTTGGCTTGTTGGTTACTTAGTTTGTTGGTTTGTTGTTTTGTTGGTTTGTTGGTTTGTTGGCTTGTTGGCTTGTTGGTTTGTTGGTTAGTTCGTTTGTTGGTTTGTTAGTTTGTAGGTTTGTTGGCTTGTTGGCTTGTTGGTTTGTTGGTTTGTTGGTTTGTTGGTTTGTTGGTTTTTTGGTTTGTTGGTTTATTGGTTTGTTGATTTGTTGGCTTGTTGGTTTATTGGTTTGTTGGTTTTATTGGCTTGTTGGTTTGTTGGTTTGTTGGTTTGTTGGTTTGTTGGTTTGTTGGTTTATTGGTTTTTTGGTTTGTTGGTTTATTTGTTTGTTGGTTTGTTGTCTTGTTGGTTTGTTGGTTTGTTGGCTTGTTGGTTTGTTGGTATGTTGGTTTGTTGGCTTGTTGGTTTGTTGGCTTGTTGGTTTGTTGGTTTGTTGGTTTGTTGGCTTGTTGGCTTGTTGGTTTGTTGGTTTGTTGGCTTGTTGGTTTGTTGGTTTGTTGGCTTGTTGGCTTGTTGGCTTGTTGGCTTGTTGCTTTGTTCGTTTGATGGTTTATTGGTTTGTTGGTTTTTTGGTTTGTTGGTTTGTTGGTTTGTTGGCTTGTTGGTTTGTTGGGTTGTTTGGCTTGTTATTTTGTTGGTTTGTTGGCTTGTTGGCTTGTTGGTTTGTTGGTTTTTTGGTTTGTTTGTTTGTTGGTTTGTTGGTTTGTTGGTTTGTTGTTTTATTTGTTTGTTGGTTTGTTGGCTTGTTGGTTTGTTGGTTTGTTGGTTGGTTGGCTTGTTGGTTTGTTGGTTTGTTGGTTTGTTGGTTTGTTGGTTTGTTGGCTTGTTGGCTTGTTGGTTTGTTTGTTAGTTCGTCTGTTGGTTTGTTAGTTTGTTGGTTTGTTGGCTTCTTGGCTTGTTGGTTTGTTGGTTCTTTGGATTGTTGGTTTGTTGGTTTGTTGGTTTGCTTGTTTGTTGGTTTATTTGTTTGTTGGTTTGTTGGCTTGTTGGTTTGTTGGTTTGTTGGTTTGTTGGCTTGTTGGTTTGTTGGTTTGTTGGTTTGTTGGTTTGTGGGTTTGTTGGTTTATTGGTTTGTTGGTTTTTTGGTATGTTGGTTTATTTGTTTGTTGGTTTGTTGGCTTGTTGGTTTCTTGGTTTGTTGGTTTGTTGGTTTGTTGGCTTGTTGGCTTGTTGGCTTGTTGGTTTGTTGGTTTGTTGGTTTTTTGGTTTGTTGGTTTGTTGGTTTGTTGGTTTGTTGGTTTGTTGGTTTATTTGTTTGTTGGTTTGTTGGTTTATTTGTTTGGTGGTTGGTTGGCCTCTTTGTTTGTTGGTTTGTTGGTTTGTTGGCTTGTTGGTTTGTTGGCTTGTTGGCTTGTTGTTTTGTTGGTTTGTTGGTTTGTTGGCTTGTTGGCTTGTTGGTTTGTTAGTTTGTTGGCTTTTTGGTTACTTGGTTTGTTGGTTTGTTGGTTTGTTGGCTTGTTGGTTTGTTGGCTTGTTGGTTTGTTGGTTTGTTGGTTTGTTGGCTTGTTGGCTTGTTGGTTTGTTGGTTTGTTGGTTTGTTGGTTTGTTGGTTTGTTGGTTTGTTGGTTTTTTGGTTTGTTGGTTTGTTGGTTTGTTGGCTTGTTGGTTTGTTGGTTCGTTGGCTTGTTGGCTTGTTGGTTTGTTGGTTTGCTGGCTTGTTGGTTACTTAGTTTGTTGGTTTGTTGGTTTGTTGGTTTGTTGGCTTGTTGGTTTGTTGGTTAGTTCGTTTGTTGGTTTGTTAGTTTTTTGGTTTGTTGGCTTGTTGGCTTGTTGGTTTGTTGGTTTTTTGGTTTGTTGGTTTGTTGGTTTGTTGGTTTGTTGGTTTGTTGGTTTGTTGGTTTATTTGTTTGTTGGTTTGTTGGTATGTTGGCTTGTTGGTTTGTTGGTTTGTTGGCTTGTTGGCTTGTTGCTTTGTTCGTTTGATGGTTTGTAGGTTTGTTGGTTTTTTTGGTTTGTTGGTTTGTTGGTTTGTTGGCTTGTTGGTTTGTTGGTTTGTTGGTTTGTTGGCTTGTTGGTTTGTTAGTTTGTTGGTTTGTTGGCTTGTTGGTTTGTTGGTATGTTGGTTTGTTGGTTTGTTGGCTTGTTGGTTTGTTGGCTTGTTGGTTTGTTGGCTTGTTGGCTTGTTGGCTTGTTGGTTTGTTGGTTTGTTGGCTTGTTGGTTACTTAGTTTGTTGGTTTGTTATTTTGTTGGTTTGTTGGTTTGTTGGCTTGTTGGCTTGTTGGTTTGTTTGTTAGTTCGTTTGTTGGTTTGTTAGTTTGTTGGTTTGTTGGCTTGTTGGCTTGTTGGTTTGTTGGTTTTTTGGTTTGTTGGTTTGTTGGTTTGTTGGTTTTTTGGTTTGTTGGTTTATTTGTTTGTTGGTTTGTTGGCTTGTTGGTTTATTGGTTTGTTGGTTTTATTGGCTTTTTGGTTTGTTGGTTTGTTGGTTTGTTGGTTTGTTGGTTTGTTGGTTTGTTGGTTTGTTGGTTTTTTGGTTTGTTGGTTTATTTGTTTGTTGGTTTGTTGTCTTGTTGGTTTGTTGGCTTGTTGGCTTGTTGGTTTGTTGGTATGTTGGTTTGTTGGCTTGTTGGTTTGTTGGCTTGTTGGTTTGTTGGTTTGTTGGTTTGTTGGCTTGTTGGCTTGTTGGTTTGTTGGTTTGTTGGCTTGTTGGTTTGTTGGTTTGTTGGCTTGTTGGCTTGTTGGCTTGTTGGCTTGTTGCTTTGTTCGTTTGATGGTTTGTTGGTTTGTTGGTTTTTTGGTTTGTTGGTTTGTTGGTTTGTTGGCTTGTTGGTTTGTTGGGTTGTTTGGCTTGTTATTTTGTTGGTTTGTTGGCTTGTTGGCTTGTTGGTTTGTTGGTTTTTTGGTTTGTTTGTTTGTTGGTTTGTTGGTTTGTTTGTTTGTTGTTTTATTTGTTTGTTGGTTTGTTGGCTTGTTGGTTTGTTGGTTTGTTGGTTGGTTGGCTTGTTGGTTTGTTGGTTTGTTGGTTTTTTGGTTTGTTGGTTTGTTGGTTTGTTGGTTTGTGGGTTTGTTGGTTTATTTGTTTGTTGGTTTGTTGGCTTGTTGGTTTGTTGGTTTGTTGGTTTGTTGGCTTGTTGGTTTGTTGGTTTGTTGGTTTGTTGGTTTGTTGGTTTGTTGGTTTGTTGGCTTGTTGATTTGTTGGTTTGTTGGTTAGTTCGTCTGTTGGTTTGTTAGTTTGTTGGTTTGTTGGCTTCTTGGCTTGTTGGTTTGTTGGTTCTTTGGATTGTTGGTTTGTTGGTTTGTTGGTTTGCTTGTTTGTTGGTTTATTTGTTTGTTGGTTTGTTGGCTTGTTGGTTTGTTGGTTTGTTGGTTTGTTGGCTTGTTGGTTTGTTGGTTTGTTGGTTTGTTGGTTTGTGGGTTTGTTGGTTTATTGGTTTGTTGGTTTTTTGGTATGTTGGTTTATTTGTTTGTTGGTTTGTTGGCTTGTTGGTTTCTTGGTTTGTTGGTTTGTTGGTTTGTTGGCTTGTTGGCTTGTTGGCTTGTTGGTTTGTTGGTTTGTTGGTTTTTTGGTTTGTTGGTTTGTTGGTTTGTTGGTTTGTTGGTTTGTTGGTTTATTTGTTTGTTGGTTTGTTGGTTTATTTGTTTGTTGGTTGGTTGGCCTCTTTGTTTGTTGGTTTGTTGGTTTGTTGGCTTGTTGGTTTGTTGGCTTGTTGGCTTGTTGTTTTGTTGGTTTGTTGGTTTGTTGGCTTGTTGGCTTGTTGGCTTGTTAGTTTGTTGGCTTTTTGGTTACTTGGTTTGTTGGTTTGTTGGTTTGTTGGCTTGTTGGTTTGTTGGATTGTTGGTTTGTTGGTTTGTTGGTTTGTTGGTTTGTTGGTTTGTTGGCTTGTTGGCTTGTTGGTTTGTTGGTTTGTTGGTTTGTTGGTTTGTTGGTTTGTTGGTTTGTTGGTTTTTTGGTTTGTTGGTTTGTTGGTTTGTTGGCTTGTTGGTTTGTTGGTTCGTTGGCTTGTTGGCTTGTTGGTTTGTTGGTTACTTAGTTTGTTGGTTTGTTGGTTTGTTGGTTTGTTGGCTTGTTGGTTTGTTGGTTAGTTCGTTTGTTGGTTTGTTAGTTTTTTGGTTTGTTGGCTTGTTGGCTTGTTGGTTTGTTGGTTTTTTGGTTTGTTGGTTTGTTGGTTTGTTGGTTTGTTGGTTTGTTGGTTTGTTGGCTTATTTGTTTGTTGGTTTTTTGGTATGTTGGCTTGTTGGTTTGTTGGTTTGTTGGCTTGTTGGCTTGTTGCTTTGTTCGTTTGATGGTTTGTAGGTTTGTTGGTTTTTTTGGTTTGTTGGTTTGTTGGTTTGTTGGCTTGTTGGTTTGTTGGTTTGTTGGTTTGTTGTCTTGTTGGTTTGTTAGTTTGTTGGTTTGTTGACTTGTTGGCTTGTTGGTTTGTTGGTTTTTTGGTTTGTTGGTTTGTTGGTTTGTTGGTTTGTTGGTGTGTTGGTTTGTTGGTTTATTTGCTTGTTGGTTTGTTGGCTTGTTGGTTTGTTGGTTTGTTGGTTTGTTGGCTTGTTGGTTTGTTGGTTTGTTGGTTTTTTGGTTTGTTGGTTTGTTGGTTTGTTGGTTTGTTGGTTTGTTGGTTTGTTGGTTTATTTGTTTGTTGGTTTGTTGGCTTGTTGGTTTGTTGGTTTGTTGGTTTGTTGGCTTGTTGGTTTGTTGGGTTGTTAGTTTGTTGGTTTGTTGGCTTGTTGGCTTGTTGGTTTGTTGGTTTGTTGGTTAGTTCGTTTGTTGGTTTGTTAGTTTGTTGGTTTGTTGGTTTGTTGGCTTGTTGGTTTGTTGGTTTGTTGGTTTGTTGGTTTATTGGTTTGTTGGGTTTTTGGTTTGTTGGTTTGTTTGTTTGTTGGTTTGTTGGCTTGTTGGTTTCTTGGTTTGTTGGTTTTTTGGTTTGTTGGTTTGTTGGTTTGTTGGTTTGTTGGTTTGTTGGTTTGTTGGTTTATTTGTTTGTTGGTTTGTTGGCTTGTTGGTTTGTTGGTTTGTTGGTTTGTTGGCTTGTTGGTTTGTTTGTTTGTTGGTTTGTTGGTTTGTTGGTTTGTTGGCTTGTTGGCTTGTTGGTTTGTTGGTTAGTTCGTTTGTTGGTTTGTTAGTTTGTTAGTTTGTTGGTTTGTTGGCTTGTTGGTTTGTTGGTTTGTTGGTTTGTTGGTTTATTGGTTTGTTCGTTTTTTGTTTTGTTGGTTTATTTGTTTGTTGGTTTCTTGGTTTGTTGGTTTGTTGGTTTGTTGGTTTGTTGGCTTGTTGGTTTGTTGGTTTGTTCGTTTTTTGGTTTGTTGGTTTGTTGGTTTGTTGGTTTTTTGGTTTGTTGGTTTTTTGGCTTATTTGTTTGTTGGTTTGTTGGTTTGTTGGCTTGTTGGTTTGTTGGCTTGTTGGCTTGTTGCTTAGTTGGTTTGTTGGTTTGTTGGCTTGTTGGCTTGTTGGTTTGTTGGTTTATTGGCTTTTTGGTTACTTGGTTTGTTGGTTTGTTGGCTTGTTGGTTTGTTGGCTTGTTGGTTTGGTGGTTTGTTGGTTTGTTGGCTTGTTGGCTTGTTGGTTTGTTGGTTTGTTGGTTTGTTAGTTTGTTGGTTTGTTGGTTTGTTGGTTTGTTGGTTTGTTGGTTTTTTGGTTTGTTGGTTTGTTGGTTTGTTGGTTTGTTGGCTTGTTGGTTTGTTGCTTTGTTGGCTTGTTGGCTTGTTGGTTTGTTGGTTTGTTGGCTTGTTGGTTACTTAGTTTGTTGGTTTGTTGATTTGTTGGTTTGTTGGCTTGTTGGCTTGTTGGTTTGTTGGTTAGTTCGTTTGTTGGTTTGTTAATTTGTTGGTTTGTTGGCTTGTTGGTTTGTTGGTATGTTGATTTTTTGGTTGGTTGGTTTATTTGTTTGTTGGTTTGTTGGCTTGTTGGTTTGTTGATTTGTTGGCTTGTTGGTTTGTTGGTTTGTTGGTTTGTTGGTTTGTTGGTTTGTTGGCTTGTTGGTTTGTTGGCTTGTTGGTTTGTTGGTTTGTTGGTTTGTTGGTTTGTTGGCTTGTTGGTTTGTTGGTTTGTTGGTTTGTTGGTTTGTTGGTTTGTTGGCTTGTTGGCTTGTTAGTTTGTTGGTTTGTTGGTTTGTTGGCTTATTGGTTACTTAGTTTGTTGGTTTGTTGGCATGTTCGTTTGTTGGTTAGTTCGTTTGTTGGTTTGTTAGTTTGTTGGTTTGTTGGCTTGTTGGCTTGATGGTTTGTTGGTTTTTGGTTTTTTGGTTTGTTGGTTTGTTGGTTTGTTGGTTTGTTGGTTTATTGGTTTGTTGGTTTGTTGGCTTGTTGGTTTGTTGGTTTGTTGGTTTGTTGGTTTGATGGTTTGTTGGTTGTTTGGTTTGTTGGTTTATTTGTCTGTTGGTTTGTTGGCTTGTTGGTTTGTTGGTTTGTTGGTTTGTTGGTTTGTTGGTTTGTTGGTTTGGTGGTTTGTTGGCTTGTTGGTTTGTTGGTTTGTTGGTTTGTTGGCTTGTTGGCTTGTTGGTTTGTTGGCTTATTGGTTACTTAGTTTGTTGGTTTGTTGGCATGTTCGTTTGTTGGTTAGTTCGTTTGTTGGTTTGTTAGTTTGTTGGTTTGTTGGCTTGTTGGCTTGATGGTTTGTTGGTTTTTGGTTTTTTGGTTTGTTGGTTTGTTGGTTTGTTGGTTTGTTGGTTTATTGGTTTGTTAGTTTGTTGGTTTGTTGGCTTGTTGGTTTGTTGGTTTGTTGGTTTGTTGGTTTGTTCGTTTGTTGGCTTGTTGGCTTGTTGGTTTGTTGGTTTGTTGGTTAGTTCGTTTGTTGGTTTGTTAGTTTGTTGGTTTGTTGGTTTGTTGGCTTGTTGGTTTGTTGGTTTGTTGGTTTGTTGGTTTATTGGTTTGTTGGTTTTTTGGTTTGTTGGTTTATTTGTTTGTTGGTTTGTTGGCTTGTTGGTTTCTTGGTTTGTTGGTTTTTTGGTTTGTTGGTTTGTTGGTTTGTTGGTTTGTTGGTTTATTTGTTTGTTGGTTTGTTGGCTTGTTGGTTTGTTGGTTTGTTGGTTTGTTGGTTTGTTGGTTTGTTGGTTTGTTGGTTTGTTGGTTTGTTGGTTTGTTGGCTTGTTGGCTTGTTGGTTTGTTGGTTAGTTCGTTTGTTGGTTTGTTAGTTTGTTGGTTTGTTGGTTTGTTGGCTTGTTGGTTTGTTGGTTTGTTGGTTTGTTGGTTTATTGGTTTGTTGGTTTTTTGGTTTGTTGGTTTATTTGTTTGTTGGTTTGTTGGCTTGTTGGTTTCTTGGTTTGTTGGTTTGATGGTTTGTTGGCTTGTTGGTTTGTTGGTTTGTTGGCTTGTTGGCTTGTTGGTTTGTTGGTTTGTTGGTTTTTTGGTTTGTTGGTTTGTTGGTTTGTTGGTTTGTTGGTTTGTTGGTTTGTTGGTTTATTTGTTTGTTGGTTAGTTGGTTTATTTGTTTGTTGGTTTGTTGGCTTATTTGTTTGTTGGTTTGTTGGTTTGTTGGCTTGTTGGTTTGTTGGCTTGTTGGCTTGTTGCTTTGTTGGTTTGTTGGTTTGTTGGTTTGTTGGCTTGTTGGTTTGTTGGTTTGTTGGCTTGTTGGCTTGTTGGTTTGTTGGTTTGTTGGTTTGTTGGTTTGTTGGTTTGTTGGTTTTTTGGTTTGTTAATTTGTTGGTTTGTTGGCTTGTTGGTTTGTTGCTTTGTTGGCTTGTTGGCTTGTTGGTTTGCTGGCTTGTTGGTTACTTAGTTTGTTGGTTTGTTGGTTTGTTGGTTTGTTGGCTTGTTGGCTTGTTGGTTTGTTGGTTAGTTCGTTTGTTGGTTTGTTAGTTTGTGGTTTTTTGGCTTGTTGGCTTGTTGGTTTGTTGGTGTTTTGGTTTGTTGGTTTGTTGGTTTGTTGGTTTGTTGGTTTGTTGGTTTGTTGGTTTGTTGGTTTGTTGGTTTGTTGGTTTGTTGGTTTGTTGGTTTGTTGGTTTGTTGGTTTGTTGGTTTATTTGTTTGTTGGCTTGTTGGTTTGTTGATTTGTTGGTTTGTTGGTTTGTTAGTTTGTTGGTTTGTTGGCTTGTTGGCTTGTTGGTTTGTTGGTTTGTTGGTTAGTTCGTTTGTTGGTTTGTTAGTTTGTTGGTTTGTTGGTTTGTTGGCTTGTTGGTTTGTTGGTTTGTTGGTTTGTTGGTTTATTGGTTTGTTGGTTTTTTGGTCTGTTGGTTTGTTTGTTTGTTGGTTTTTTGGCTTGTTGGAGTCTTGGTTTGTTGGTTTTTTGGTTTGTTGGTTTGTTGGTTTGTTGGTTTGTTGGTTTATTTGTTTGTTGGTTTGTTGGCTTGTTGGTTTTTTGGTTTGTTGGTTTGTTGGCTTGTTGGTTTGTTGGTTTGTTGGTTTGTTGGTTTGTTGGTTTGTTTGTTTGTTGGCTTGTTGGCTTGTTGGTTTGTTGGTTAGTTCGTTTGTTGGTTTGTTAGTTTGTTGGTTTGTCGGTTTGTTGGCTTGTTGGTTTGTTGGTTTGTTAGTTTGTTTGTTTATTGGTTTGTTCGTTTTTTGGTTTGTTGGTTTATTTGTTTGTTGGTTTGTTGGCTTGTTGGTTTCTTGGTTTGTTGGTTTGTTGGTTTGTTGGTTTGTTGGCTTGTTGGTTTGTTGGTTCGTTGGTTTGTTGACTTGTTGGCTTGTTGGTTTGTTGGTTTGTTCGTTTTTTGGTTTGTTGGTTTGTTGGTTTGTTGGTTTGTTGGTTTTTTTGGTTTGTTGGCTTATTTGTTTGTTGGTTTGTTGGTTTGTTGGCTTGTTGGTTTGTTGGCTTGTTGGCTTGTTGCTTTGTTGGTTTGTTGGTTTGTTGGCTTGTTGTCTTGTTGGTTTGTTGGTTTATTGGCTTTTTGGTTACTTGGTTTGTTGGTTTGTTGGCTTGTTGGTTTGTTGGCTTGTTGGTTTGGTGCTTTGTTGGTTTGTTGGCTTGTTGGCTTGTTGGTTTGTTGGTTTGTTGGTTTGTTGGTTTGTTGGTTTGTTGGTTTGTTGGTTTGTTGGTTTGTTGGTTTTTTGGCTTGTTGGTTTGTTGGTTTGTTGGTTTGTTGGCTTGTTGGTTTGTTGGTTTGTTGCTTTGTTGGCTTGTTCGCTTGTTGGTTTGTTGGTTTGTTGGCTTGTTGGTTACTTAGTTTGTTGGTTTGTTGGTTTGTTGGTTTGTTGGTTTGTTGGTTTGTTGGTTTGTTGGTTTGTTGTCTTGTTGGTTTGTTGGTTAGTTCGTTTGTTGGTTTGTTAGTTTGTTGGTTTGTTGGCTTGTTGGCTTGTTGGTTTGTTGGTTTTTTGGTTTGTTGGTTTGTTGGTTTGTTGGTTTATTTGTTTGTTGGTTTGTTGGCTTGTTGGATTGTTGGATTGTTGGTTTGTTGGTTTCTTGGCTTGTTGGTTTGTTGGTTTGTTGGTTTGTTGGTTTGTTGGTATGTTGGTTTTTTGGTTGGTTGGTTTATTTGTTTGTTGGTTTGTTGGCTTGTTGGTTTGTTGATTTGTTGGCTTGTTGGTTTGTTGGTTTGTTGGTTTGTTGGTTTGTTGGCTTGTTGGTTTGTTGGCTTGTTGGTTTGTTGGTTTGTTGGTTTGTTGGTTTGTTGGCTTGTTGGTTTTTTGGTTTGTTGGTTTGTTGGTTTGTTGGTTTGTTGGCTTGTTGGCTTGTTAGTTTTTTGGTTTGTTGGCTTATTGGTTACTTAGTTTGTTGGTTTGTTGGCATGTTCGTTTGTTGGTTTGTTGGTTAGTTCGTTTGTTGGTTTGTTAGTTTGTTGGTTTGTTGGCTTGCTGGCTTGATGGTTTGTTGGTTTTTTGGTTTGTTGGTTTGTTGGTTTGTTGGCTTGTCGGTTTATTGGTTTGTTGGTTTGTTGGCTTGTTGGTTTGTTGGTTTGTCGGTTTGTTGGTTTGATGGTTTGTTGGTTGTTTGGTTTTTTGGTTTATTTGTTTGTTGGTTTGTTGGCTTGTTGGTTTATTGGTTTGTTGGCTTGTTGGCTTGTTGGTTTGTTGGTTTGTTGGTTTGTTGGTTTTTTTGGTTTGTTGGTTTGTTGGTTTGTTGGCTTGTTGGTTTGTTGGTTTGTTGGCTTGTTGGTTTGTTAGTTTGTTGGTTGGTTGGCTTGTTGGCTTGTTGGTTTGTTGGTTTTTTGGTTTGTTGGTTTGTTGGTTTGTTGGTTTGTTGGTTTGTTGGTTTGTTGGTTAATTTGGTTGTTGGTTTGTTAGCTTGTTGATTTGTTGGTTTGTTGGCTTGTTGGTTTGTTGGTTTGTTGGTTTTTTGGTTTGTTGGTTTGTTGGTTTGTTGGTTTGTTGGTTTATTTGTTTGTTGGTTTGTTTAATTGTTGGTTTGTTAGTTTGTTGGTTTGTTGGCTTGTTGGTTTGTTGGTTTGTTGGTTTGTTGGTTTGTTGGCTTGTTGGCTTGTTGGTTTGTTGGTTTGTTGGTTAGTTCGTTTGTTGGTTTGTTAGTTTGTTGGTTTGTTGGTTTGTTGGCTTGTTGGTTTGTTGGTTTGTTGGTTTGTTGGTTTGTTGGTTTATTGGTTTGTTGGTTTTTTGGTTTGTTGGTTTATTTGTTTGTTGGTTTGTTGGCTTGTTGGTTTCTTGGTTTGTTGGTTTTTTGGTTTGTTGGTTTGTTGGTTTGTTGGTTTGTTGGTTTGTTGGTTTATTTGTTTGTTGGTTTGTTGGCTTGTTGGTTTGTTGGTTTGTTGGTTTGTTGGTTTGTTGGTTTGTTAGTTTGTTGGTTTGTTGGTTTGTTGGCTTGTTGGTTTGTTGGTTTGTTGGTTTATTGGTTTGTTGGTTTTTTGGTTTGTTGGTTTATTTGTTTGTTGGTTTGTTGGCTTGTTGGTTTCTTGGTTTGTAGGTTTGATGGTTTGTTGGCTTGTTGGTTTGTTGGTTTGTTGGCTTGTTGGCTTGTTGGTTTGTTGGTTTGTTGGTTTTTTGGTTTGTTGGTTTGTTGGTTTGTTGGTTTGTTGGTTTGTTGGTTTGTTGGTTTATTTGTTTGTTGGTTTGTTGGTTTGTTGGCTTGTTGGTTTGTTGGCTTGTTGGCTTGTTGCTTTGTTGGTTTGTTGGTTTGTTGGTTTGTTGGCTTGTTGGCTTGTTGGTTTGTTGGTTTGTTGGCTTTTTGGTTACTTGGTTTGTTGGTTTGTTGGCTTATTGGTTTGTTGGCTTGTTGGTTTGTTGGTTTGTTGGTTTGTTGGCTTGTTGGCTTGTTGGTTTGTTGGTTTGTTGGTTTGTTGGTTTGTTGGTTTGTTGGTTTTTTGGTTTGTTGGTTTGTTGGTTTGTTGGCTTGTTGGTTTGTTGCTTTGTTGGCTTGTTGGCTTGTTGGTTTGTTGACTTGTTGGTTACTTAGTTTGTTGGTTTGTTGGTTTGTTGGTTTGTTGGCTTGTTGGCTTGTTGGTTTGTTGGTTAGTTCGTTTGTTGGTTTGTTAGTTTGTTGGTTTTTTGGCTTGTTGGCTTGTTGGTTTGTTGGTGTTTTGGTTTGTTGGTTTGTTGGTTTGTTGGTTTGTTGGTTTGTTGGTTTGTTGGTTTGTTGGTTTGTTGGTTTGTTGGTTTGTTGGTTTGTTGGTTTGTTGGTTTGTTGGTTTGTTGGTTTGTTGGTTTGTTGGTTTATTTGTTTGTTGGCTTGCTGGTTTGTTGATTTGTTGGCTTGTTGGTTTGTTGGTTTGTTGGTTTGCTGGTTTGTTGGTTTGTTGGCTTGTTGGTTTGTGTGCTTGTTGGTTTGTTGGTTTGTTGGTTTGTTGGTTTGTTGGCTTGTTGGTTTGTCGGTTTGTTGGTTTGTTGGTTTGTTGGTTTGTTGGTTTGTTGGTTTGTTGGCTTGTTGGCTTGTTAGTTTGTTGGTTTGTTGGCTTATTGGTTACTTAGTTTGTTGGTTTGTTGGCATGTTCGTTTGTTGGTTTGTTGGTTAGTTCGTTTGTTGGTTTGTTAGTTTGTTGGTTTGTTGGCTTGTTGGCTTGATATTTTGTTGGTTTTTTGGTTTTTTGGTTTGTTGGTTTGTTGGTTTGTTGGTTTTTTGGCTTGTTGGTTTATTGGTTTGTTGGTTTGTTGGCTTGTTGGTTTGTTGGTTTGTTGGTTTGTTGGTTTGTTGGTTTGTTGGTTTGTTGGTTGTTTGGTTTTTTGGTTTATTTGTTTGTTGGTTTGTTGGCTTGTTGGTTTGTTGGTTTGTTGGCTTGTTGGTTTGTTGGTTTGTTGGTTTGTTGGCTTGTTGGTTTGTTGGCTTGTTGGTTTGTTGGTTTGTTGGCTTGTTGGCTTGTTGGTTTGTTGGTTTGTTGGTTTGTTGGTTTGTTGGTTTTTTTGGTTTGTTGGTTTGTTGGTTTGTTGGCTTGTTGGTTTGTTGGTTTGTTGGCTTGTTGGTTTGTTAGTTTGTTGGTTTGTTGGCTTGTTGGCTTGCTGGTTTGTTGGTTTTTTGGTTTGTTGGTTTGTTGGTTTGTTGGTTTGTTGGTTTGTTGGTTTGTTGGTTTGTTGGTTTATTTGTTTGTTGGTTTGTTAGCTTGTTGGTTTGTTGGTTTGTTGGTTTGTTGGCTTGTTGGTTTGTTGGTTTGTTGGTTTTTTGGTTTGTTGGTTTATTGGTTTGTTGGTTTGTTGGTTTGTTGGTTTGTTGGTTTATTTGTTTGTTGGTTTGTTGGCTTGTTGGTTTGTTGGTTTGTTGGTTTGTTGGCTTGTTGGTTTGTTGGTTTGTTGGTTTGTTGGTTTGTTGGCTTGTTAGCTTGTTGGTTTGTTGGTTTGTTGGTTAGTTCGTTTGTTGGTTTGTTAGTTTGTTGGTTTGTTGGTTTGTTGGCTTGTTGGTTTGTTGGTTTGTTGGTTTGTTGGTTTATTGGTTTGTTGGTTTTTTGGTTTGTTGGTTTATTTGTTTGTTGGTTTTTTGGCTTGTTGGTTTCTTGGTTTGTTGGTTTTTTGGTTTGTTGGTTTGTTGGTTTGTTGGTTTGTTGGTTTATTTGTTTGTTGGTTTGTTGGTTTGTTGGTTTGTTGGTTTTTTGGCTTGTTGGTTTGTTGGTTTGTTGGTTGATTGCTTTATTGGTTTTTTGGTTTGTTGGTTTATTTGTTTGTTGGTTTGTTGGCTTGTTGGTTTCTTGGTTTGTTGGTTTGATGGTTTGTTGGCTTGTTGGTTTGTTGGTTTGTTGGCTTGTTGGCTTGTTGGTTTGTTGGTTTGTTGGTTTGTTGGTTTGTTGGTTTTTTGGTTTGTTGGTTTGTTGGTTTGTTGGTTTGTTGGTTTGTTGGTTAGTTCGTTTGTTGGTTTGTTAGTTTGTTGGTTTGTTGGCTTGTTGGCTTGATGGTTTGTTGGTTTTTTGGTTTTTTGGTTTGTTGGTTTGTTGGTTTGTTGGTTTGTTGGCTTGTTGGTTTATTGGTTTGTTGGTTTGTTGGCTTGTTGGTTTGTTGGTTTGTTGGTTTGTTGGTTTGTTGGTTTGTTGGTTTGTTGGTTTGTTGGTTGTTTGGTTTTTTGGTTTTTTGGTTTATTTGTTTGTTGGTTTGTTGGCTTGTTGGTTTGTTGGTTTGTTGGCTTGTTGGTTTGTTGGTTTGTTGGTTTGTTGGCTTGTTGGTTTGTTGGCTTGTTGGTTTGTTGGTTTGTTGGCTTGTTGGCTTGTTGGTTTGTTGGTTTGTTGGTTTGTTGGTTTGTTGGTTTTTTTGGTTTGTTGGTTTGTTGGTTTGTTGGCTTGTTGGTTTGTTGGTTTGTTGGCTTGTTGGTTTGTTAGTTTGTTGGTTTGTTGGCTTGTTGGCTTGTTGGTTTGTTGGTTTTTTGGTTTGTTGGTTTGTTGGTTTGTTGGTTTGTTGGTTTGTTGGTTTGTTGGTTTGTTGGTTTGTTGGTTTATTTGTTTGTTGGTTTGTTAGCTTGTTGGTTTGTTGGTTTGTTGGTTTGTTGGCTTGTTGGTTTGTTGGTTTGTTGGTTTTTTGGTTTGTTGGTTTATTGGTTTGTTGGTTTGTTGGTTTGTTGGTTTGTTGGTTTATTTGTTTGTTGGTTTGTTGGCTTGTTGGTTTGTTGGTTTGTTGGTTTGTTGGCTTGTTGGTTTGTTGGCTTGTTGGTTTGTTGGTTTGTTGGTTTGTTGGTTTGTTGGCTTGTTAGCTTGTTGGTTTGTTGGTTTATTGGTTAGTTCGTTTGTTGGTTTGTTAGTTTGTTGGTTTGTTGGTTTGTTGGCTTGTTGGTTTGTTGGTTTGTTGGTTTGTTGGTTTATTGGTTTGTTGGTTTTTTGGTTTGTTGGTTTATTTGTTTGTTGGTTTGTTGGCTTGTTGGTTTCTTTGTTTGTTGGTTTTTTGGTTTGTTGGTTTGTTGGTTTGTTGGTTTGTTGGTTTATTTGTTTGTTGGTTTGTTGGTTTGTTGTTTTGTTGGTTTTTTGGCTTGTTGGTTTGTTGGTTTGTTGGTTGATTGGTTTGTTGGTTTTTTGGTTTGTTGGTTTATTTGTTTGTTGGTTTGTTGGCTTGTTGGTTTCTTGGTTTGTTGGTTTGATGGTTTGTTGGCTTGTTGGTTTGTTGGTTTGTTGGCTTGTTGGCTTGTTGGTTTGTTGGTTTGTTGGTTTGTTGGTTTTTTGGTTTGTTGGTTTGTTGGTTTGTTGGTTTGCTGGTTTGTTGGTTTGTTGGTTTATTTGTTTGTTGGTTTGTTGGTTTATTTGTTTGTTGGTTTGTTGGCTTATTTGTTTGTTGGTTTGTTGGTTTGTTGGCTTGTTGGTTTGTTGGCTTGTTGGCTTGTTGCTTTGTTGGTTTGTTGGTTTGTTGGCTTGTTGGCTTGTTGGTTTGTTGGTTTGTTGGCTTTTTGGTTACTTGGTTTGTTGGCTTGTTGGTTTGTTGGCTTGTTGGTTTGTTGGTTTGTTGGTTTGTTGGTTTGTTGGCTTGTTGGCTTGTTGGTTTGTTGGTTTGTTGGTTTGTTGGTTTGTTGGTTTGTTGGTTTGTTGGTGTTTTGGTTTGTTGGTTTTTTGGTTTGTTGGTTTGTTGGTTTGTTGCTTTGTTGGCTTGTTGGCTTGTTGGTTTATTGGTTTGTTGGCTTGTTGGTTACTTAGTTTGTTGATTTGTTGGTTTGTTGGTTTGTTGGCTTGTTGGCTTGTTGGTTTGTTGGTTAGTTCGTTTGTTGGTTTGTTAGTTTGTTGGTTTTTTTGGCTTGTTGGCTTGTTGGTTTGTTGGTTTTTTGGTTTGTTGGTTTTTTGGTTTGTTGGTTGGTTGGTTTGTTGGTTTGCTGGTTTGTTGGTTTATTTGTTTGTTGGTTTGTTGGCTTGTTGGTTTGTTGGTTTGTTGGTTTGTTGGCTTGTTGGTTTGTTGGTTTGTTGGCTTGTTGGCTTGTTGGTTTGTTGGTTTGTTGGCTTGTTGGTTTGTTAGTTTGTTGGTTTGTTGGCTTGTTGGTTTATTGGATTGTTGGCTTGTTGGTTACTTAGTTTGTTGGTTTGTTGGCTTGTTGCTTTGTTGGTTTGTTGGCTTGTTGGCTTGTTGGTTTGTTGGTTAGTTCGTTTGTTGCTTTGTTAGTTTGTTGGTTTGTTGGTTTATTGGCTTGTTGGTTTGTTGGTTTTTTGGTTTGTTGGTTTGTTGGTTTGTTGGTTTGTTGGTTTGTTGGTTTAGTTGTTTGTTGGTTTGTTGGCTTGTTGGTTTGTTGGTTTGTTGGTTTGTTGGCTTGTTGGTTTGTTGGTTTGTTGGATTGTTGGCTTGTTGGTTTGTTGGCTTGTTGGTTACTTAGTTTGTTGGTTTGTTGGCTTGTTGGCTTGTTGGTTTGTTGGTTTGTTGGCTTGTTGGTTTGTTAGTTTGTTGGTTTGTTGGCTTGCTGGCTTGTTGGTTTGTTGGTTTTTTGGTTTGTTGGTTTGTAGGTTTGTTGGTTTGTTGGTTTGTTGGTTTATTTGTTTGTTGGGTTGTTGGTTTGTAGGTTTGTTGGTTTGTTAGTTTGTTGGTTTGTTGGTTTGTTGGTTTGTTCGTTTGTTGGTTTGTTGGTTAATTGGTTTGTTGGTTTGTTGGTTTGTTGGTTTGTTGGTTGTTGGTTTGTTGGTTTATTTGTTTGTTGGTTTGTTGGTTTGTTGGTTTGTTGGTTTGTTGGTTTATTTGTTTGTTGGTTTGTTGGTTTGTAGGTTTGATGGTTTGTTGGTTTGTTGGTTTGTTGGTTTGTTGGTTTGTTGGATTGTTGGCTTGTTGGTTTGTTGGTTTGTTGGTTTGTTGGCTTGTTGGTTTGTTGGTTTGTTGGTTTTTTGGTTTGTTTGTTTGTTGGTTTGTTGGTTTGTTGGTTTGTTCGTTTGATGGTTTGTTGGTTTGTTGGTTTTTTGGTTTGTTGGTTTGTTGGTTTGTTAGTTTCTTGGTTTGTTGGTTTGTTGATTTGTTGATTTGATGGTTTGTTGGCATGTTGGTTTGTTGGTTTGTTGGTTTGTTGGCTTGTTGGTTGTTGGTTTGTTGGCTTGTTGGCTTGTTGGCTTGTTGGTTTGTTGGTTTGTTGGTTTGTTGGTTTGATAGTTTGTTGGTTTGTTGGTTTGTTGGCTTGTTGGTTTGTTGGTTTGTTGGTTTGTTGGTTTATTGGTTTGTTGGTTTTTTGGTTTGTTGGTTTATTTGTTTGTTGGTTTGTTGGCTTGTTGGTTTCTTGGTTTGTTGGTTTTTTGGTTTGTTGGTTTGTTGGTTTGTTGGTTTGTTGGTTTGTTGGTTTATTTGTTTGTTGGTTTGTTGGTTTGTTGGTTTGTTGGTTTGTTGGTTTGTTGGCTTGTTGGTTTGTTGGTTTGTTGGTTTGTTGGTTTGTTGGTTTGTTGGCTTGTTGGCTTGTTGGTTTGTTGGTTAGTTCGTTTGTTGGTTTGTTAGTTTGTTGGTTTGTTGGTTTTTTGGCTTGTTGGTTTGTTGGTTTGTTGGTTGATTGGTTTGTTGGTTTTTTGGTTTGTTGGTTTATTTGTTTGTTGGTTTGTTGGCTTGTTGGTTTCTTGGTTTGATGGTTTGTTGGCTTGTTGGCTTGTTGGTTTGTTGGTTTGTTGGCTTGTTGGCTTGTTGGTTTGTTGGTTTGTTGGTTTGTTGGTTTTTTGGTTTGTTGGTTTGTTGGTTTGTTGGTTTGTTGGTTTGTTGGTTTGTTGGTTTATTTGTTTGTTGGTTTGTTGGTTTATTTGTTTGTTGGCTTATTTGTTTGTTGGTTTGTTGGTTTGTTGGCTTGTTGGTTTGTTGGCTTGTTGGCTTGTTGCTTTATTGGTTTGTTGGTTTGTTGGCTTGTTGGCTTGTTGGTTTGTTGGTTTGTTGGCTTTTGGTTACTTGGTTTGTTGGTTTGTTGGCTTGTTGGTTTGTTGGCTTGTTGGTTTGTTGGTTTGTTGGTTTGTTGGTTTGTTGGCTTGTTGGCTTGTTGGTTTGTTGGTTTGTTGGTTTGTTGGTTTGTTGGTTTGTTGGTTTGTTGGTTTTTTGGTTTGTTGGTTTTTTGGTTTGTTGGTTTGTTGGTTTGTTGCTTTGTTGGCTTGTTGGCTTGTTGGTTTATTGGTTTGTTGGCTTGTTGGTTACTTAGTTTGTTGGTTTGTTGGTTTGTTGGTTTGTTGGCTTGTTGGCTTGTTGGTTTGTTGGTTAGTTCGTTTGTTGGTTTGTTAGTTTGTTGGTTTTTTTGGCTTGTTGGCTTTTTGGTTTGTTGGTTTTTTGGTTTGTTGGTTTTTTGGTTTGTTGGTTGGTTGGTTTGTTGGTTTGTTGGTTTGTTGGTTTGTTGGTTTATTTGTTTGTTGGTTTGTTGGCTTGTTGGTTTGTTGGTTTGTTGGTTTGTTGGCTTGTTGGTTTGTTGGTTTGTTGGCTTGTTGGCTTGTTGGTTTGTTGGTTTGTTGGCTTGTTGGTTTGTTAGTTTGTTGGTTTGTTGGCTTGTTGGTTTATTGGTTTGTTGGCTTGTTGGTTACTTAGTTTGTTGGTTTGTTGGTTTGTTGCTTTGTTGGTTTGTTGGCTTGTTGGCTTGTTGGTTTGTTGGTTAGTTCGTTTGTTGCTTTGTTAGTTTGTTGGTTTGTTGGTTTATTGGCTTGTTGGTTTGTTGGTTTTTTGGTTTGTTGGTTTGTTGGTTTATTGGTTTGTTGGTTTGTTGGTTTAGTTGTTTGTTGGTTTGTTGGCTTGTTGGTTTGTTGGTTTGTTGGTTTGTTGGCTTGTTGGTTTGTTGGTTTGTTGGCTTGTTGGCTTGTTGGTTTGTTGGCTTGTTGGTTACTTAGTTTGTTGGTTTGTTGGCTTGTTGGCTTGTTGGTTTGTTGGTTTGTTGGCTTGTTGGTTTGTTAGTTTGTTGGTTTGTTGGCTTGCTGGCTTGTTGGTTTGTTGGTTTTTTGGTTTGTTGGTTTGTAGGTTTGTTGGTTTGTTGGTTTGTTGGTTTATTTGTTTGTTGGTTTGTTGGTTTGTAGGTTTGTTGGTTTGTTAGTTTTTTGGTTTGTTGGTTTGTTGGTTTGTTGGTTTGTTCGTTTGTTGGTTTGTTGGTTAATTGGTTTGTTGGTTTGTTGGTTTGTTGGTTTGTTTGTTGTTGGTTTGTTGGTTTATTTGTTTGTTGGTTTGTTGGTTTGTTGGTTTATTGGTTTGTTGGTTTATTTGTTTGTTGGTTTGTTGGTTTGTAGGTTTGATGGTTTGTTGGTTTGTTGGTTTGTTGGTTTGTTGGTTTGTTGGATTGTTGGCTTGTTGGTTTGTTGGTTTGTTGGATTGTTGGCTTGTTGGTTTGTTGGTTTGTTGGTTTTTTGGTTTGTTTGTTTGTTGGTTTGTTGGTTTGTTGGTTTGTTCGTTTGATGGTTTGTTGGTTTGTTGGTTTTTTGGTTTGTTGGTTTGTTGGTTTGTTAGTTTCTTGGTTTGTTGGTTTGTTGATTTGTTGATTTGTTGGTTTGTTGGCATGTTGGTTTGTTGGTTTGTTGGTTTGTTGGCTTGTTGGTTGTTGGTTTGTTGGCTTGTTGGCTTGTTGGCTTGTTGGTTTGTTGGTTTGTTGGTTTGTTGGTTTGTTGGTTTTTTGGTTTGTTGATTTATTTGTTTGTTGGTTTGTTGGCTTGTTGGTTTGTTGGTTTGTTGGCTTGTTGGTTTGTTGGTTTGTTGGCTTGTTGGCTTGTTGGTTTGTTGGTTTGTTGGCTTGTTATCTTGTTGGTTTGTTGGTTTGTTGGTTTGTTGGTTTGTTGGTTTCTTGGTTTGTTGGTTTGTTGGTTTGTAGGTTTGTTGGTTTGTTGGTTTGTTGGTTTGTTGATTTGTCGGTTTGTTCGTTTGTTGGTTTTTTGGTTAATTGGTTTGTTGGTTTGTTATATTGTTGGTTGTTGGTTTGTTGGTTTATTTGTTTATTGGTTTGTTGGTTTGTTGGTTTGTTGGTTTATTTGTTTGTTGGTTTGTTGGTTTGTAGGTTTGTTGGTTTGTTGGTTTGTTGGTTTGTTGGTTTGTTGGTTTGTTGGATTGTTGGCTTGTTGGTTTGTTGGTTTGTTGGTTTGTTGGCTGGTTGGTTTGTTGGTTTGTTGGTTTTTTGGTTTGTTGGTTTGTTGGTTTGTTGGTTTGTTGGTTTGTTCGTTTAATGGTTTGTTGGTTTGTTGGTTTTTTGGTTTGTTGGTTTGTTGGTTTGTTAGTTTCTTGGTTTGTTGGTTTGTTGATTTGTTGATTTGTTGGTTTGTTGGCATGTTGGTTTGTTGGTTTGTTGGTTTGTTGGCTTTTTGGTTGTTGGTTTGTTGGCTTGTTGGCTTGTTGGTTTGTTGGTTTGTTGGTTTGTTGGTTTGTTATTTTGTTGTTTTTTTGGTTTGTTGGTTTATTTGTTTGTTGGTTTGTTGGCTTGTTGGTTTGTTGGTTTGTTGGTTTGTTGGCTTGTTGGTTCGTTGGTTTGTTGGCTTGTTGGCTTGTTGATTTGTTGGTTTGTTGGCTTGTTGGCTTGTTGGTTTGTTGGTTTGTTGGTTTTTTGGTTTGTTGGTTTGTTGGTTTGTGGGTTTGTTGGTTTGTTGGTTTATTTGTTTTTTGGTTTGTTGGCTTCTTGGTTTGTTGGTTTGTTGGCTTGTTGGCTTGTTGGTTTGTTGGTTTGTTGGTTTGTTGGCTTGTTGGCTTCTTGCTTTGTTGGTTTGTTGGTTTGTTGGGTTGTTGGCTTGTTGGTTTGTTAGTTTGTTGGCTTTTTTGTTACTTGGTTTGTTGGTTTGTTGGTTTGTTGGCTTGTTGGTTTGTTGGTTTGTTGGCTTGTTGGTTTGTTGGTTTGTTGGTTTGTTGGCTTGTTGGTTTGTTGGTTTGTTGGTTTGTTGGTTTGTTGGATTGTTGGTTGGTTGGCTTGTTGGTTTGTTGGTTTGTTGGTTTGTTGGCTTGTTGGCTTGTTGGTTTGTTGGTTTGTTGGTTTGTTGGTTTGTTGGTTTGTTGGTTTGTTGGTTTGTTGTTTTGTTGGTTTGTTGGTTTGTTGACTTGTTGGTTTGTTGGTTTGTTGGTTTGTTGGCTTGTTGGCTTGTTGGTTTGTTGGTTTGTTGGTTTGTTGGTTTGTTAGTTTGTTGGTTTGTTGGTTAGTTGGCTTGTTGGCTTGTTGGTTTGTTGGTTTGTTGATTTGTTGGTTTGTTGGTTTGTTGGCTTGTTGGTTTGTTGACTTGTTGGTTTGTTGGTTTGTTGGTTTGTTGGCTTGTTGTCTTGTTGGTTTGTTGGTTTGTTGGTTTGTTGGTTTGTTAGTTTGTTGGTTTTTTGGTTTGTTGGTTTGTAGGTTTGTTGGCTTGTTGGTATGTTGGTTTGTTGGCTTGTTGGCTTGTTGGCTTGTTGGTTTGTTGGTTTGTTGGCTTGTTGGTTACTTAGTTTGTTGGTTTGTTTGTTTGTTGGCTTGTTGGTTTGTTGGTTTGTTGGCTTGTTGGCTTGTTGGTTTGTTGGTTTGTTGGTTTTTTGGTTTGTTGGTTTGTTGGCTTGTTGGTTTGCTGGTTTATTGGTTTGTTGGCTTGTTGGCTTGTTGGTTTGTTGGTTTGTTGGCTTTGTTGGTTTGTCGGTTTGTTGGCTTGTTGGCTTGTTGGCTTTTTGGTTACTTGGTTTGTTGGTTTGTTGGTTTGTTGGCTTGTTGGTTTGTTGGCTTGTTGGTTTGTTGGTTTGTTGGTTTGTTGGCTTGTTGGTTTGTTGGTTTGTTGGCTTGTTGGTTTATTGGTTTGTTGGTTTGTTGGCTTGTTGGCTTGATGGTTTGTTGGTTTGTTGGTTTGTTGGCTTGTTGGTTTGTTGGCTTGTTGGCTTGTTAATTTGTTGTTTTGTTGGTTTGTTGGTTTGTTGGCTTGTTGGTTCGTTAGTTTGTTGGCTTTTTGGTTACTTGGTTTGTTGGTTTGTTGGTTTGTTGGCTTGTTGGTTTGTTGGCTTGTTGGTTTGTTGGTTTGTTGGTTTGTTGGCTTGTTGGCTTGTTGGCTTGTTGGTTTGTTGGTTTGTTGGTTTGTTGGTTTGTTGGTTTGTTTGTTTGTTTGTTTTTTGGTTTGTTGGTTTGTTGGTTTTTTGGCTTGTTGGTTTGTTGGTTTGTTGGTTTGTTGGCTTGTTGGTTTGTTGGTTTGTTGGCTTGTTGGTTACTTAGTTTGTTGGTTTGTTGGTTTTTCGGTTTGTTGGTTTGTTGGTTTGTTGGCTTGTTGGCTTGTTGGTTTGTTGGTTAGTTCGTTTGTTGGTTTGTTAGTTGGTTGGTTTGTTGGCTTGTTGGCTTGTTGGTTAGTTGGTTTTTTGGTTTGTTGGTTTGTTGGTTTGTTGGTTTGTTGGTTTGTTGGTTTAGTTGTTTGTTGGTTTGTTGGTTTGTTGGTTTGTTGGCTTGTTGGCTTGTTGGTTTGTTGGTTGTTTGGCTTGTTGGTTTGTTAGTTTGTTGGTTTGTTGGCTTGTTGGTTTGTTGGTTTGTTGGCTTGTTGGTTACTTTGTTTGTTGGTTTGTTGGTTTGTTGGCTTGTTGGCTTGTTGGTTTGTTGGTTTGTTGGTTTGTTGGTTTGTTGGTTTGTTGGTTTTTTGGTTTGTTGGTTTATTTGTTTGTTGGTTTGTTGGCTTGTTGGTTTATTGGTTTGTTGGTTTGTTTGCTTGTTGGTTTGTTGGTTTGTTGGCTAGTTGGCTTGTTGGTTTGTTGGTTTGTTGGCTTGTTGGTTTGTTGGTTTGTTGGTTTGTTGGATTGTTGGCTTGTTGGTTTGTTGGTTTGTTGGCTTGTTGGTTTGTTGGTTTGTTGGCTTGTTGGTTTGTTGGTTTGTTGGTTTGTTGGATTGTTGGCTTGTTGGATTGTTGGGTTGTTGCTTTGTTCGTTTGATGGTTTGTTGGTTTGTTGGTTTTTTGGTTTGTTGGTTTGTTGGTTTGTTGGCTTGTTGGCTTGTTGGTTTGTTGGTTTGTTGGCTTGTTGGTGTGTTAGTTTGTTGGTTTGTTGGCTTGTTGGCTAGTTGGTTTGTTGGTTTTTTGGTTTGTTGGTTTGTTGGTTTGTTGGTTTGTTGGTTTGTTGGTTTGTTCGTTTGATGGTTTGTTGGTTTGTTGGTTTTTTGGTTTGTTGGTTTGTTGGTTTGTTGGTTTCTTGGTTTGTTGGTTTGTTCATTTGTTGATTTGTTGGTTTGTTGGCTTGTTGGTTTGTTGGCTTGTTGGTTTGTTGGTTTGTTGGTTTGTTGGCTTGTTGGCTTGTTGGCTTGTTGGTTTGTTGGTTTGTTGGTTTGTTGGTTTGTTGGTTTGTTTGTTTGTTTGTTTTTTGGTTTGTTGGTTTGTTGGTTTTTTGGCTTGTTGGTTTGTTGGTTTGTTGGTTTGTTGGCTTGTTGGTTTGTTGGTTTGTTGGCTTGTTGGTTACTTAGTTTGTTGGTTTGTTGGTTTTTTGGTTTGTTGGTTTGTTGGTTTGTTGGCTTGTTGGCTTGTTGGTTTGTTGGTTAGTTCGTTTGTTGGTTTGTTAGTTGGTTGGTTTGTTGGCTTGTTGGCTTGTTGGTTAGTTGGTTTTTTGGTTTGTTGGTTTGTTGGTTTGTTGGTTTGTTGGTTTGTTGGTTTAGTTGTTTGTTGGTTTGTTGGTTTGTTGGCTTGTTGGCTTGTTGGTTTGTTGGTTGTTTGGCTTGTTGGTTTGTTAGTTTGTTGGTTTGTTGGCTTGTTGGTTTGTTGGTTTGTTGGCTTGTTGGTTACTTAGTTTGTTGGTTTGTTGGTTTGTTGGCTTGTTGGCTTGTTGGTTTGTTGGTTTGTTGGTTTGTTGGTTTGTTGGTTTGTTGGTTTTTTGGTTTGTTGGTTTATTTGTTTGTTGGTTTGTTGGCTTGTTGGTTTGTTGGTTTGTTGGTTTGTTTGCTTGTTGGTTTGTTGGTTTGTTGGCTAGTTGGCTTGTTGGTTTGTTGGTTTGTTGGCTTGTTGGTTTGTTGGTTTGTTGGTTTGTTGGATTGTTGGCTTGTTGGTTTGTTGGTTTGTTGGCTTGTTGGTTTGTTGGTTTGTTGGCTTGTTGGTTTGTTGGTTTGTTGGTTTGTTGGATTGTTGGCTTGTTGGTTTGTTGGTTTGTTGGCTTGTTGGTTTGTTGGCTTGTTGGATTGTTGGGTTGTTGCTTTGTTCGTTTGATGGTTTGTTGGTTTGTTGGTTTTTTGGTTTGTTGGTTTGTTGGTTTGTTGGCTTGTTGGCTTATTGGTTTGTTGGTTTGTTGGCTTGTTGGTGTGTTAGTTTGTTGGTTTGTTGGCTTGTTGGCTAGTTGGTTTGTTGGTTTTTTGGTTTGTTGGTTTGTTGGTTTGTTGGTTTGTTGGTTTGTTGGTTTGTTCGTTTGATGGTTTGTTGGTTTGTTGGTTTTTTGGTTTTTTGGTTTGTTGGTTTGTTGGTTTCTTGGTTTGTTGGTTTGTACATTTGTTGATTTGTTGGTTTGTTGGCATGTTGGTTTGTTGGTTTGTTGGTTTGTTGACTTGTTGGTTTGTTGGTTTTTTGACTTGCTGGCTTGTTGGTTTGTTGGTTTGTTGGCTTGTTGGTTTGTTGGCTTGTTGGTTTGTTGGCTTGTTGGTTTGTTGGTTTGTTGGTTTGTTGGTTTGTTGGCTTGTTGGTTTGTTGGTTTGTTGGCTTGTTGGTTTGTTGGTTTGTTGGTTACTTAGTTTGTTGGTTTGTTGGTTTGTTGGTTTGTTGGTTTGTTGGTTTGTTTGCTTGTTGGTTTGTTGGTTTGTTGGTTTGTTGGTTTCTTGGTTTGTTGGTTTTTTTGGTTTGTTGGTTTATTTGTTTGTTGGTTTGTTGGCTTGTTGGTTTGTTGGTTTGTTGGTTTGTTTGCTTATTGGTTTGTTGGTTTGTTGGCTTGTTGGCATGTTGGTTTGTTGGCTTGTTGGCTTGTTGGCTTGTTGGTTTGTTGGTTTGTTGGTTTGTTGGTTTGTTGGTTTGTTGGTTTGTTGGTTTTATGGTTTGTTGGTTTATTTGTTTGTTGGTTTGTTTGCTTGTTGGTTTGTTGGTTTGTTGGTTTGTTTGTTTGTTGGTTTGTTGGCTTGTTGGTTTGTTGGTTTGTTGGTTTGTTTGCTTGTTGGTTTGTTGGTTTGTTGGCTTGTTGGCATGTTGGTTTGTTGGTTTGTTGGTTTGTTGGTTTGTTAGTTTGTTGGTTTTTTGGTTTGTTGGTTTGTAGGTTTGTTGGCTTGTTGGTATGTTGGTTTGTTGGCTTGTTGGCTTGTTGGCTTGTTGGTTTGTTGGTTTGTTGGCTTGTTGGTTACTTAGTTTGTTGGTTTGTTTGTTTGTTGGCTTGTTGGTTTGTTGGTTTGTTGGCTTGTTGGCTTGTTGGTTTGTTGGTTTGTTGGTTTTTTGGTTTGTTGGTTTGTTGGCTTGTTGGTTTGCTGGTTTATTGGTTTGTTGGCTTGTTGGCTTGTTGGTTTGTTGGTTTGTTGGCTTTGTTGGTTTGTCGGTTTGTTGGCTTGTTGGCTTGTTGGCTTTTTGGTTACTTGGTTTGTTGGTTTGTTGGTTTGTTGGCTTGTTGGTTTGTTGGCTTGTTGGTTTGTTGGTTTGTTGGTTTGTTGGCTTGTTGGTTTGTTGGTTTGTTGGCTTGTTGGTTTATTGGTTTGTTGGTTTGTTGGCTTGTTGGCTTGATGGTTTGTTGGTTTGTTGGTTTGTTGGCTTGTTGGTTTGTTGGCTTGTTGGCTTGTTAATTTGTTGTTTTGTTGGTTTGTTGGTTTGTTGGCTTGTTGGTTCGTTAGTTTGTTGGCTTTTTGGTTACTTGGTTTGTTGGTTTGTTGGTTTGTTGGCTTGTTGGTTTGTTGGCTTGTTGGTTTGTTGGTTTGTTGGTTTGTTGGCTTGTTGGCTTGTTGGCTTGTTGGTTTGTTGGTTTGTTGGTTTGTTGGTTTGTTGGTTTGTTTGTTTGTTTGTTTTTTGGTTTGTTGGTTTGTTGGTTTTTTGGCTTGTTGGTTTGTTGGTTTGTTGGTTTGTTGGCTTGTTGGTTTGTTGGTTTGTTGGCTTGTTGGTTACTTAGTTTGTTGGTTTGTTGGTTTTTCGGTTTGTTGGTTTGTTGGTTTGTTGGCTTGTTGGCTTGTTGGTTTGTTGGTTAGTTCGTTTGTTGGTTTGTTAGTTGGTTGGTTTGTTGGCTTGTTGGCTTGTTGGTTAGTTGGTTTTTTGGTTTGTTGGTTTGTTGGTTTGTTGGTTTGTTGGTTTGTTGGTTTAGTTGTTTGTTGGTTTGTTGGTTTGTTGGTTTGTTGGCTTGTTGGCTTGTTGGTTTGTTGGTTGTTTGGCTTGTTGGTTTGTTAGTTTGTTGGTTTGTTGGCTTGTTGGTTTGTTGGTTTGTTGGCTTGTTGGTTACTTTGTTTGTTGGTTTGTTGGTTTGTTGGCTTGTTGGCTTGTTGGTTTGTTGGTTTGTTGGTTTGTTGGTTTGTTGGTTTGTTGGTTTTTTGGTTTGTTGGTTTATTTGTTTGTTGGTTTGTTGGCTTGTTGGTTTATTGGTTTGTTGGTTTGTTTGCTTGTTGGTTTGTTGGTTTGTTGGCTAGTTGGCTTGTTGGTTTGTTGGTTTGTTGGCTTGTTGGTTTGTTGGTTTGTTGGTTTGTTGGATTGTTGGCTTGTTGGTTTGTTGGTTTGTTGGCTTGTTGGTTTGTTGGTTTGTTGGCTTGTTGGTTTGTTGGTTTGTTGGTTTGTTGGATTGTTGGCTTGTTGGATTGTTGGGTTGTTGCTTTGTTCGTTTGATGGTTTGTTGGTTTGTTGGTTTTTTGGTTTGTTGGTTTGTTGGTTTGTTGGCTTGTTGGCTTGTTGGTTTGTTGGTTTGTTGGCTTGTTGGTGTGTTAGTTTGTTGGTTTGTTGGCTTGTTGGCTAGTTGGTTTGTTGGTTTTTTGGTTTGTTGGTTTGTTGGTTTGTTGGTTTGTTGGTTTGTTGGTTTGTTCGTTTGATGGTTTGTTGGTTTGTTGGTTTTTTGGTTTGTTGGTTTGTTGGTTTGTTGGTTTCTTGGTTTGTTGGTTTGTTCATTTGTTGATTTGTTGGTTTGTTGGCTTGTTGGTTTGTTGGCTTGTTGGTTTGTTGGTTTGTTGGTTTGTTGGCTTGTTGGCTTGTTGGCTTGTTGGTTTGTTGGTTTGTTGGTTTGTTGGTTTGTTGGTTTGTTTGTTTGTTTGTTTTTTGGTTTGTTGGTTTGTTGGTTTTTTGGCTTGTTGGTTTGTTGGTTTGTTGGTTTGTTGGCTTGTTGGTTTGTTGGTTTGTTGGCTTGTTGGTTACTTAGTTTGTTGGTTTGTTGGTTTTTTGGTTTGTTGGTTTGTTGGTTTGTTGGCTTGTTGGCTTGTTGGTTTGTTGGTTAGTTCGTTTGTTGGTTTGTTAGTTGGTTGGTTTGTTGGCTTGTTGGCTTGTTGGTTAGTTGGTTTTTTGGTTTGTTGGTTTGTTGGTTTGTTGGTTTGTTGGTTTGTTGGTTTAGTTGTTTGTTGGTTTGTTGGTTTGTTGGCTTGTTGGCTTGTTGGTTTGTTGGTTGTTTGGCTTGTTGGTTTGTTAGTTTGTTGGTTTGTTGGCTTGTTGGTTTGTTGGTTTGTTGGCTTGTTGGTTACTTAGTTTGTTGGTTTGTTGGTTTGTTGGCTTGTTGGCTTGTTGGTTTGTTGGTTTGTTGGTTTGTTGGTTTGTTGGTTTGTTGGTTTTTTGGTTTGTTGGTTTATTTGTTTGTTGGTTTGTTGGCTTGTTGGTTTGTTGGTTTGTTGGTTTGTTTGCTTGTTGGTTTGTTGGTTTGTTGGCTAGTTGGCTTGTTGGTTTGTTGGTTTGTTGGCTTGTTGGTTTGTTGGTTTGTTGGTTTGTTGGATTGTTGGCTTGTTGGTTTGTTGGTTTGTTGGCTTGTTGGTTTGTTGGTTTGTTGGCTTGTTGGTTTGTTGGTTTGTTGGTTTGTTGGATTGTTGGCTTGTTGGTTTGTTGGTTTGTTGGCTTGTTGGTTTGTTGGCTTGTTGGATTGTTGGGTTGTTGCTTTGTTCGTTTGATGGTTTGTTGGTTTGTTGGTTTTTTGGTTTGTTGGTTTGTTGGTTTGTTGGCTTGTTGGCTTATTGGTTTGTTGGTTTGTTGGCTTGTTGGTGTGTTAGTTTGTTGGTTTGTTGGCTTGTTGGCTAGTTGGTTTGTTGGTTTTTTGGTTTGTTGGTTTGTTGGTTTGTTGGTTTGTTGGTTTGTTGGTTTGTTCGTTTGATGGTTTGTTGGTTTGTTGGTTTTTTGGTTTTTTGGTTTGTTGGTTTGTTGGTTTCTTGGTTTGTTGGTTTGTACATTTGTTGATTTGTTGGTTTGTTGGCATGTTGGTTTGTTGGTTTGTTGGTTTGTTGACTTGTTGGTTTGTTGGTTTTTTGACTTGCTGGCTTGTTGGTTTGTTGGTTTGTTGGCTTGTTGGTTTGTTGGCTTGTTGGTTTGTTGGCTTGTTGGTTTGTTGGTTTGTTGGTTTGTTGGTTTGTTGGCTTGTTGGTTTGTTGGTTTGTTGGCTTGTTGGTTTGTTGGTTTGTTGGTTACTTAGTTTGTTGGTTTGTTGGTTTGTTGGTTTGTTGGTTTGTTGGTTTGTTTGCTTGTTGGTTTGTTGGTTTGTTGGTTTGTTGGTTTCTTGGTTTGTTGGTTTTTTTGGTTTGTTGGTTTATTTGTTTGTTGGTTTGTTGGCTTGTTGGTTTGTTGGTTTGTTGGTTTGTTTGCTTATTGGTTTGTTGGTTTGTTGGCTTGTTGGCATGTTGGTTTGTTGGCTTGTTGGCTTGTTGGCTTGTTGGTTTGTTGGTTTGTTGGTTTGTTGGTTTGTTGGTTTGTTGGTTTGTTGGTTTTATGGTTTGTTGGTTTATTTGTTTGTTGGTTTGTTTGCTTGTTGGTTTGTTGGTTTGTTGGTTTGTTTGTTTGTTGGTTTGTTGGCTTGTTGGTTTGTTGGTTTGTTGGTTTGTTTGCTTGTTGGTTTGTTGGTTTGTTGGCTTGTTGGCATGTTGGTTTGTTGGTTTGTTGGTTTGTTGGCTTGTTGGTTTGTTGGTTTGTTGGCTTGTTGGCTTGTTGGTTTGTTGGTTTGTTGGTTTGTTGGTTTGTTGGTTTTTTGGTTTGTTGGTTCATTTGTTTGTTGGTTTGTTGGCTTGTTGGTTTGTTGGTTTGTTGGTTTGTTGGCTTGTTGGTTTGTTTCTTTGTTGGCTTGTTGGCTTGTTGGTTTGTTAGTTTGTTGGCTTGTTGGCATATTGGTTTGTTGGTTTGTTGGTTTGTTGGCTTGTTGGTTTGTTGGTTTGTTGGTTTTTTGGCTTGTTGGCTTGTTGCTTTGTTGGTTTGTTGGTTTGTTGGCTTGTTGGCTTGTTGGTTTGTTAGTTTGTTGGCTTTTTGGTTACTTGGTTTGTTGGTTTGTTGGTTTGTTGGCTTGTTGGTTTGTTGGCTTGTTGGTTTGTTGGTTTGTTGGTTTGTTGGTTTGTTGGCTTGTTGGTTTGTTGGTTTGTTGGTTTGTTGGATTGTTGGCTTGTTGGTTTGTTGGTTTTTTAACTTGTTGGTTTGTTGGTTTGTTGGCTTGTTGGTTTGTTGGTTTTTTGGCTTGTTGGCTTGTTGCTTTGTTGGTTTGTTGGTTTGTTGGCTTGTTGGCTTGTTGGTTTGTTAGTTTGTTGGCTTTTTGGTTACTTGGTTTGTTGGTTTGTTGGTTTGTTGGTTTGTTGGTTTGTTGGCTTGTTAGTTTGTTGGTTTGTTGGTTTGTTGGTTTGTTGGCTTGTTGGTTTGTTGGTTTGTTGGTTTGTTGGATTGTTGGCTTGTTGGTTTGTTGGTTTGTTGGATTGTTGGTTTGTTGGCTTGTTGGTTTGTTGGGTTGTTGCTTTGTTCGTTTGATGGTTTGTTGGTTTGTTGGTTTTTTGGTTTGTTGCTTTGTTGGTTTGTTGGCTTGTTGGCTTGTTGGTTTGTTGGTTTGTTGGCTTGTTGGTGTGTTAGTTTGTTGATTTGTTGGCTTGTTGGCTTGTTGGTTTGTTGGTTTTTTGGTTTGTTGGTTTGTTGGTTTGTTGGTTTGTGGGTTTGTTGGTTTGTTGGTTTGTTCGTTTTATGGTTTGTTGGTTTGTTGGTTTTTTGGTTTGTTGGTTTGTTGGTTTGTTGGTTTCTTGGTTTGTTGGTTTGTTGATTTGTTGATTTGTTAGCTTGTTGGCATGTTGGTTTGTTGGTTTGTTGGTTTGTTGACTTGTTGGTTTGTTGGTTTTTTGGCTTGTTGGCTTGTTGGTTTGTTGGTTTGTTGGTTTGTTGGTTTGTTGGTTTGTTGGCTTGTTGGTTTGTTGGCTTGTTGGTTTGTTGGTTTGTTGGTTTGTTGGTTTGTTGGCTTGTTGGTTTGCTGGTTTGTTGGCTTGTTGGTTTGTTGGTTTGTTGGTTTGTTGGCTTGTTGGCTTGTTGATTTGTTGGTTTGTTGGCTTGTTGGTTTGTTAGTTTGTTGGTTTGTTGGCTTGTTGGTTTGTTGGTTTGTTGGCTTGTTGGTTACTTAGTTTGTTGGTTTGTTGGTTTGTTGGTTTGTTGGCTTGTTGGCTTGTTGGTTTGTTGGTTTTTTTGGTTTGTTGGTTTTTTTGTTTGTTGGTTTGTTGGCTTGTTGGTTTGTTGGTTTGTTGGTTTGTTTGCTTGTTGGTTTGTTGGTTTGTTGGCTTGTTGGCATGTTGGTTTGTTGGTTTGTTGGTTTGTTGGCTTGTTGGTTTGTTGGTTTGTTGGCTTGTTGGCTTGTTGGTTTGTTAGTTTGTTGGTTTGTTGGTTTGTTGGTTTGTTGGTTTTTTGGTTTGTTGGTTTATTTGTTTGTTGGTTTGTTGGCTTGTTGGTTTGTTGGTTTGTTGGTTTGTTGGCTTGTTGGTTTGTTGCTTTGTTGGCTTGTTGGCTTGTTGGTTTGTTGGTTTGTTGGCTTGTTGGCATATTGGTTTGTTGGTTTGTTGGTTTGTTGGTTTATTTGTTTGTTGGTTTTTTAACTTGTTGGTTTGTTGGTTTGTTGGTTTGTTGGCTTGTTGGTTTGTTGGTTTTTTGGCTTGTTGGCTTTTTGCTTTGTTGGTTTGTTGGTTTGTTGGCTTGTTGGTTTGTTAGTTTGTTGGCTTGTTGGTTTGTTGGTTTGTTGGTTTGTTGGTTTGTTGGCTTGTTGGTTTGTTGGTTTGTTGGTTTGTTGGTTTGTTGGTTTGATGGTTTGCTGGTTTGTTGACTTGTTGGTTTGTTGGTTTGTTGGGTTGTTGGCTTGTTGGTTTGTTGGTTTGTTGGCTTGATGGTTTGTTGGTTTATTGGTTTGTTGGCTTGTTGGCTTGTTGGTTTGTTGGTTTGTTGGTTTGTTGGTTTGTTGGTTTTTTGGTTTGTTGGTTTGTTGGCTTGTGGGTTTGTTGGTTTGTTGGCTTGTTGGCTTGTTGGTTTGTTGGTTTGTTGGTTTGTTGGTTTGTTGGTTTGTTGGTTTTTTGGTTTGTTGGTTTATTTGTTTGTTGGTTTGTTGGCTTGTTGGTTTGTTGGTTTGTTGGTTTGCTGGCTTGTTGGTTTGTTGCTTTGTTGGCTTGTTGGCTTGTTGGTTTGTTGGTTTGTTGGCTTGTTGGCATATTGGTTTGTTGGTTTGTTGGTTTGTTGGCTTGTTGGTTTGTTGGTTTGTTGGTTTTTTGGCTTGTTGGCTTGTTGCTTTGTTGGTTTGTTGGTTTGTTGGCTTGTTGGCTTGTTGGTTTGTTAGTTTGTTGGCTTTTTGGTTACTTGGTTTGTTGGTTTGTTGGTTTGTTGGCTTGTTGGTTTGTTGGCTTGGTGGTTTGTTGGTTTGTTGGTTTGTTGGTTTGTTGGCTTGTTGGCTTGTTGGTTTGTTGGTTTGTTGGTTTGTTGGATTGTTGGCTTGTTGGTTTGTTGGTTTTTTAACTTGTTGGTTTGTTGGTTTGTTGGTTTGTTGGCTTGTTGGTTTGTTGGTTTTTTGGCTTGTTGGCTTGTTGCTTTGTTGGTTTGTTGGTTTGTTGGCTTGTTGGTTTGTTGGTTTGTTGGTTTGTTGGCTTGTTAGTTTGTTGGTTTGTTGGTTTGTTGGTTTGTTGGCTTGTTGGTTTGTTGGTTTGTTGGTTTGTTGGATTGTTGGCTTGTTGGTTTGTTGGTTTGTTGGCTTGTTGGTTTGTTGGCTTGTTGGTTTGTTGGGTTGTTGCTTTGTTCGTTTGATGGTTTGTTGGTTTGTTGGTTTTTTCGTTTGTTGGTTTGTTGGTTTGTTGGCTTGTTGGCTTGTTGGTTTGTTGGTTTGTTGGCTTGTTGGTGTGTTAGTTTGTTGGTTTGTTGGCTTGTTGGCTTGTTGGTTTGTTGGTTTGTTGGTTTGTTGGTTTGTTGGTTTGTTCGTTTGATGGTTTGTTGGTTTGTTGGTTTTTTGGTTTGTTGGTTTGTTGGTTTGTTGGTTTCTTGGTTTGTTGGTTTGTTGATTTGTTGATTTGTTAGCTTGTTGGCATGTTGGTTTGTTGGTTTGTTGGTTTGTTGACTTGTTGGTTTGTTGGTTTTTTGGCTTGTTGGCTTGTTGGTTTGTTGGTTTGTTGGTTTGTTGGTTTGTTGGCTTGTTGGTTTGTTGGCTTGTTGGTTTGTTGGTTTGTTGGTTTGTTGGTTTGTTGGCTTGTTGGTTTGTTGGTTTGTTGGCTTGTTGGTTTGTTGGTTTGTTGGTTTGTTGGCTTGTTGGCTTGTTGATTTGTTGGTTTGTTGGCTTGTTGGTTTGTCAGTTTGTTGGTTTGTTGGCTTGTTGGTTTGTTGGTTTGTTGGCTTGTTGGTTACTTAGTTTGTTGGTTTGTTGGTTTGTTGCTTTGTTGGCTTGTTGGCTTGTTGGTTTGTTGGTTTGTTGGTTTGTTGGTTTCTTGGTTTGTTGGTTATTTTGGTTTGTTGGTTTATTTGTTTGTTGGTTTGTTGGCTTGTTGGTTTGTTGGTTTGTTGGTTTGTTTGCTTGTTGGTTTGTTGGTTTGTTGGCTTGTTGGCATGTTGGTTTGTTGGTTTGTTGGTTTGTTGGCTTGTTGGTTTGTTGGTTTGTTGGCTTGTTGGCTTGTTGGTTTGTTAGTTTGTTGGTTTGTTGGTTTGTTGGTTTGTTGGTTTTTTGGTTTGTTGGTTTATTTGTTTGTTGGTTTGTTGGCTTGTTGGTTTGTTGGTTTGTTGGTTTGCTGGCTTGTTGGTTTGTTGCTTTGTTGGCTTGTTGGCTTGTTGGTTTGTTGGTTTGTTGGCTTGTTGGCATATTGGTTTGTTGGTTTGTTGGTTTGTTGGTTTATTTGTTTGTTGGTTTTTTAACTTGTTGGTTTGTTGGTTTGTTGTTTTGTTGGCTTGTTGGTTTGTTGGTTTTTTGGCTTGTTGGCTTGTCGCTTTGTTGGTTTGTTGGTTTGTTGGCTTGTTGGCTTGTTGGTTTGTTAGTTTGTTGGCTTTTTGGTTTGTTGGTTTTTTGGTTTGTTGGCTTGTTGGCTTGTTGGTTTGTTGGTTTGTTGGTTTGTTGGTTTGTTGGTTTGATGGTTTGCTGGTTTGTTGGCTTGTTGGTTTGTTGGTTTGTTGGGTTGTTGGCTTGTTGGTTTGTTGGTTTGTTGGCTTGATGGTTTGTTGTTTTATTGGTTTGTTGGCTTCTTGGCTTGTTGGTTTGTTGGTTTGTTGGATTGTTGGTTTGTTGGTTTGTTGGCTTGTTGGCTTGTTGCTTTGTTGGGTTGTTGGTTTGTTGGCTTGTTTGCTTGTTGGTTTGTTAGTTTGTTGGCTTTTTGGTTACTTGGTTTGTTGGTTTGTTGGTTTGTTGGCTTGTTGGTTTGTTGGCTTGTTGGTTTGTTGGTTTGTTGGTTTGTTGGCTTGTTGGCTTGTTGGTTTGTTGGTTTGTTGGTTTGTTGGTTTGTTGGTTTGTTGGTTTGCTGGTTTGTTGGCTTGTTGGTTTGTTGGTTTGTTGGGTTGTTGGCTTGTTGGTTTGTTGGTTTGTTGGCTTGATGGTTTGTTGGTTTATTGGTTTGTTGGCTTGTTGGCTTGTTGGTTTGTTGGTTTGTTGCCTTGTTGGTGTGTTAGTTTGTTGGTTTGTTGGCTTGTTGGCTTGTTGGTTTGTTGGTTTTTTGGTTTGTTGGTTTGTTGGTTTGTTGGTTTGTTGGTTTGTTGGTTTGTTGGTTTGTTTGTTTGATGGTTTGTTGGTTTGTTGGTTTTTTGGTTTGTTGGTGTGTTGGTTTGTTGGTTTCTTGGTTTGTTGGTTTGTTGATTTGTTGATTTGTTGGTTTGTTGGCATGTTGGTTTGTTGGTTTGTTGGTTTGTTGACTTGTTGGTTTGTTGGTTTTTTGACTTGTTGGCTTGTTGGTTTGTTGGTTTGTTGGTTTGTTGGTTTGTTGGCTTGTTGGTTTGTTGGCTTGTTGGTTTGTTGGTTTGTTAGTTTGTTGGTTTGTTGGCTTGTTGGTTTCTTGGTTTGTTGGCTTGTTGGTTTGTTGGTTTGTTGGTTTGTTGGCTTGTTGGCTTGTTGATTTGTTGGTTTGTTGGCTTGTTGGTTTGTTAGTTTGTTGGTTTGTTGGATTGTTGGTTTGTTGGTTTGTTGGCTTGTTGGTTACTTAGTTTGTTGGTTTGTTGGTTTGTTGGTTTGTTGGCTTGTTGGCTTGTTGGTTTGTTGGTTTGTTGGTTTGTTGGTTTCTTGGTTTGTTGGTTTTTTTGGTTTGTTGGTTTATTTGTTTGTTGGTTCGTTGGCTTGTTGGTTTGTTGGTTTGTTGGTTTGTTTGGTTGTTGGTTTGTTGGTTTGTTGGCTTGTTGGCATGTTGGTTTGTTGGTTCGTTGGTTTGTTGGCTTGTTGGTTTGTTGGTTTGTTGCCTTGTTGGCTTGTAGGTTTGTTGGTTTATTGGTTTGTTGATTTGTTGGTTTGTTGGTTTTTTGGTTTGTTGGTTTATTTGTTTGTTGGTTTGTTGGCTTGTTGGTTTGTTGGTTTGTTGGTTTGTTGGCTTGTTGGTTTGTTGCTTTGTTGGCTTGTTGGCTTGTTGGTTTGTTGGCTTGTTGGCATATTGGTTTGTTGGTTTGTTGGTTTGTTGGTTTATTTGTTTGTTGGTTTTTTAACTTGTTGGTTTGTTGGTTTGTTGGTTTGTTGGCTTGCAGGTTTGTTGGTTTTTTGGCTTGTTGGCTTGTTGGCTTGTTGGTTTGTTAGTTTGTTGGCTTTTTGGTTACTTGGTTTGTTGGTTTGTTGGTTTGTTGACTTGTTGGTTTGTTGGCTTGTTGGTTTGTTGGTTTGTTGGTTTTTTGGCTTGTTGGCTTGTTGGTTTGTTGGTTTGTTGGTTTGTTGGTTTGTTGGTTTGTTGGTTTGCTGGTTTGTTGGCTTGTTGGTTTGTTGGTTTGTTGGGTTGTTGGCTTGTTGGTTTGTTGGTTTGTTGGCTTGATGGTTTGTTGGTTTATTGGTTTGTTGGCTTGTTGGCTTGTTGGCTTGTTGTTTTGTTGGTTTGTTGGATTGTTGGTTTGTTGGTTTGTTGGCTTGTTGGCTTGTTGCTTTGTTGGGTTGTTGGTTTGTTGGCTTGTTTGCTTGTTAGTTTGTTAGTTTGTTGGCTTTTTGGTTACTTGGGTTGTTGGTTTGTTGGTTTGTTGGCTTGTTGGTTTGTTGGTTTGTTGGTTTGTTGGTTTGTTGGTTTTTTGGTTTGTTGGTTTGTTGGTTTGTTGGCTTGTTGGTTTGTTGGTTTGTTGGCTTGTTGGCTTGTTGGTTTGTTGGCTTGTTGGCTTGTTGCTTTGTTGGTTTGTTGGTTTCTTGGCTTGTTGGTTTGTTGGTTTGTTGGCTTGTTGGCTTGTTGGTTTGTTGGTTTGTTGGTTTGTTGGTTTTTTGGTTTGTTGGTTTGTTGGCTTGTTGGTTTATTGGTTTGTTGGTTTGTTGGTTTGTTGGCTTGTTGGTTTGTTGGTTTGTTGGCTTGTTGGTTTGTTGGTTTGTTGGCTTGTTGGCTTTTTGGTTACTTGGTTTGTTGGTTTGTTGGTTTGTTGGCTTGTTGGTTTGTTGGATTGTTGGTTTGTTGGTTTGTTGGTTTATTGGCTTGTTGGTTTGTTGGTTTGTTGGCTTGTTGGCTTGTTGGTTTGTTGGTTCGTTGGTTTGTTGGTTTGTTGGCTTGTTGGTTTGTTGGTTTGTTGGCTTGTTGGTTTGTTGGTTTGTTGGTTTGTTGGCTTGTTGGTTACTTAGTTTGTTGGTTTGTTGGCTTGTTGGTTTGTTGGTTTGTTGGCTTGTTGGTTTGTTGGCTTGTTGGTTTGTTGGTTTGTTGGTTTGTTGGCTTGTTGGCTTGTTGGTTTGTTGGTTTGTTGGCTTGTTGGCTTGTTGGTTTGTTGGTTTGTTGGCTTGTTGGTTACTTAGTTTGTTGGTTTGTTGGTTTGTTGGCTTGTTGGTTTGTTGGTTTGTTGGCTTGTTGGCTTGTTGGTTTGTTGGTTTGTTGGTTTTTTGGTTTGTTGGTTTGTTGGCTTGTTGGTTTATTGGTTTGTTGGTTTGTTGGTTTGTTGGCTTGTTGGTTTGTTGGTTTGTTGGCTTGTTGGTTTGTTGGTTTGTTGGCTTGTTGGCTTTTTGGTTACTTGGTTTGTTGGTTTGTTGGTTTGTTGGCTTGTTGGTTTGTTGGATTGTTGGTTTGTTGGTTTGTTGGTTTATTGGCTTGTTGGTTTGTTGGTTTGTTGGCTTGTTGGCTTGTTGGTTTGTTGGTTCGTTGGTTTGTTGGTTTGTTGGCTTGTTGGTTTGTTGGTTTGTTGGCTTGTTGGTTTGTTGGTTTGTTGGTTTGTTGGCTTGTTGCTTACTTAGTTTGTTGGTTTGTTGGCTTGTTGGTTTGTTGGTTTGTTGGCTTGTTGGCTTGTTGGCTTGTTGGTTTGTTGGTTTGTTGGCTTGTTGGCTTGTTGGCTTTTTGGTTTGTTGGTTTGTTGGCTTGTTGGTTTGTTGGTTTGTTGGTTTGTTGGTTTGTTGGTTTGTTGGCTTGTTGGTTTGTTGGTTTGTTGGCTTGTTGGTTTGTTGGTTTGTTGGCTTGTTGGCTTTTTGGTTACTTGGTTTGTTGGTTTGTTGGTTTGTTGGCTTGTTGGTTTGTTGGATTGTTGGTTTGTTGGTTTGTTGGTTTATTGGCTTGTTGGTTTGTTGGTTTGTTGGCTTGTTGGCTTGTTGGTTTGTTGGTTCGTTGGTTTGTTGGTTTGTTGGCTTGTTGGTTTGTTGGTTTGTTGGCTTGTTGGTTTGTTGGTTTGTTGGTTTGTTGGTTTTTTGGTTTGTTGGTTTGTTGGCTTGTTGGTTTGTTTGTTTGTTGGTTTGTTGGCTTGTTGGTTTGTTGGTTTGTTGGCTTGTTGGTTTGTTGGTTTGTTAGCTTGTTGTTTTGTTGGCTTGTTGGCTTTTTGGTTACTTGGTTTGTTGGTTTGTTGGTTTGTTGGCTTGTTGGTTTGTTGGTTTGTTGGATTGTTGGTTTGTTGGTTTGTTGGCTTGTTGGCTTGTTGCTTTGTTGGGTTGTTGGTTTGTTGGCTTGTTTGCTTGTTGGTTTGTTAGTTTGTTGGTTTGTTGGCTTGTTGGCTTGTTGGTTTGTTGGTTTGTTGGTTTGTTGGTTTGTTGGTTTTTTGGTTTGTTGGTTTGTTGGTTTGTTGGTTTATTGGCTTGTTGGTTTGTTGGTTTGTTGGCTTGTTGGCTTGTTGGTTTGTTGGTTCGTTGGTTTGTTGGTTTGTTGGCTTGTTGGTTTGTTGGTTTGTTGGCTTGTTGGTTTGTTGGTTTGTTGGTTTGTTGGCTTGTTGGTTACTTAGTTTGTTGGTTTGTTGGTTTGTTGGCTTGTTGGTTTGTTGGTTTGTTGGCTTGTTGGCTTGTTGGTTTGTTGGTTTGTTGGTTTTTTGGTTTGTTGGTTTGTTGGCTTGTTGGTTTGTTGGCTTGTTGGCTTGTTGGTTTGTTGGTTTGTTGGTTTTTTGGTTTGTTGGTTTGTTGGCTTGTTGGTTTGTTGGTTTGTTGGTTTGTTGGCTAGTTGGTTTGTTGGTTTGTTGGCTTGTTGGTTTGTTGGTTTGTTGGCTTGTTGGCTTGTTGGCTTTTTGGTTATTTGGTTTCTTGGTTTGTTGGTTTGTTGGCTTGTTGGTTTGTTGGCTTGTTGGTTTGTTGGTTTGTTAGTTTGTTGGCTTGTTGGTTTGTTGGTTTGTTGGCTTGTTGGCTTCTTCGTTTGTTGGTTTGTTGGTTTGTTGGTTTGTTGGCTTGTTGGTGTGTTGGTTTGTTGGCTTGTTGATTTGTTGGTTTGTTGGTTTGTTGGCTTGTTGGCTTGTTGGTTTGTTGGTTTGTTGGCTTGTTGGTTTGTTGGTTTGGTGGCTTGTTGGCTTGTTGCTTTGTTGGTTTGTTGGCTTGTTGGTTTGTTGGCTTGTTGGTTTGTTGGTTTGTTGGTTTGTTGGTTTGTTAGTTTGTTGGTTTGTTGACTTGTTGGTTTGTTGGTTTTTTGGCTTGTTGGCTTGTTGGTTTGTTGGTTTGTTGGTTTGTTGGTTTGTTGGCTTGTTGGTTTGTTGGCTTGTTGGTTTGTTGGTTTGTTGGTTTGTTGGTTTGTTGGCTTGTTGGTTTGATGGTTTGTTGGCTTGTTGGTTTGTTTGTTTGTTGGTTTGTTGGCTTGTCGGCTTGTTGGTTTGTTGGTTTGTTGGCTTGTTGGTTTGTTAGTTTGTTGGTTTGTTGGCTTGTTGGTTTGTTGGTTTGTTGGCTTGTTGGTTACTTAGTTTGTTGGTTTGTTGGTTTGCTGGTTTGTTGGCTTGTTGGCTTGTTGGTTTGTTGGGTTGTTGGTTTGTTGGTTTGTTGGTTTTTTGGTTTGTTGGTTTATTTGTTTGTTGGTTTGTCGGCTTGTTGGTTTGTTGGTTTGTTGGCTTGTTGGCTTGTTGGTTTGTTAGTTTGTTGGCTTTTTGGTTTGTTGGTTTTTTGGTTTGTTGGCTTGTTGGCTTGTTGGTTTGTTGGTTTGTTGGTTTGTTGGTTTGTTGGTTTGATGGTTTGCTGGTTTGTTGGCTTGTTGGTTTGTTGGTTTGTTGGGTTGTTGGCTTGTTGGTTTGTTGGTTTGTTGGCTTGATGGTTTGTTGGTTTATTGGTTTGTTGGCTTCTTGGCTTGTTGGTTTGTTGGTTTGTTGGATTGTTGGTTTGTTGGTTTGTTGGCTTGTTGGCTTGTTGCTTTGTTGGGTTGTTGGTTTGTTGGCTTGTTTGCTTGTTGGTTTGTTAGTTTGTTGGCTTTTTGGTTACTTGGTTTGTTGGTTTGTTGGTTTGTTGGCTTGTTGGTTTGTTGGCTTGTTGGTTGGTTGGTTTGTTGGTTTGTTGGCTTGTTGGCTTGTTGGTTTGTTGGTTTGTTGGTTTGTTGGTTTGTTGGTTTGTTGGTTTGCTGGTTTGTTGGCTTGTTGGTTTGTTGGTTTGTTGGGTTGTTGGCTTGTTGGTTTGTTGGTTTGTTGGCTTGATGGTTTGTTGGTTTATTGGTTTGTTGGCTTGTTGGCTTGTTGGTTTGTTGGTTTGTTGCCTTGTTGGTGTGTTAGTTTGTTGGTTTGTTGGCTTGTTGGCTTGTTGGTTTGTTGGTTTTTTGGTTTGTTGGTTTGTTGGTTTGTTGGTTTGTTGGTTTGTTGGTTTGTTGGTTTGTTTGTTTGATGGTTTGTTGGTTTGTTGGTTTTTTGGTTTGTTGGTGTGTTGGTTTGTTGGTTTCTTGGTTTGTTGGTTTGTTGATTTGTTGATTTGTTGGTTTGTTGGCATGTTGGTTTGTTGGTTTGTTGGTTTGTTGACTTGTTGGTTTGTTGGTTTTTTGACTTGTTGGCTTGTTGGTTTGTTGGTTTGTTGGTTTGTTGGTTTGTTGGCTTGTTGGTTTGTTGGCTTGTTGGTTTGTTGGTTTGTTAGTTTGTTGGTTTGTTGGCTTGTTGGTTTCTTGGTTTGTTGGCTTGTTGGTTTGTTGGTTTGTTGGTTTGTTGGCTTGTTGGCTTGTTGATTTGTTGGTTTGTTGGCTTGTTGGTTTGTTAGTTTGTTGGTTTGTTGGCTTGTTGGTTTGTTGGTTTGTTGGCTTGTTGGTTACTTAGTTTGTTGGTTTGTTGGTTTGTTGGTTTGTTGGCTTGTTGGCTTGTTGGTTCGTTGGTTTGTTGGTTTGTTGGTTTCTTGGTTTGTTGGTTTTTTTGGTTTGTTGGTTTATTTGTTTGTTGGTTCGTTGGCTTGTTGGTTTGTTGGTTTGTTGGTTTGTTTGGTTGTTGGTTTGTTGGTTTGTTGGCTTGTTGGCATGTTGGTTTGTTGGTTTGTTGGTTTGTTGGCTTGTTGGTTTGTTGGTTTGTTGCCTTGTTGGCTTGTAGGTTTGTTGGTTTATTGGTTTGTTGATTTGTTGGTTTGTTGGTTTTTTGGTTTGTTGGTTTATTTGTTTGTTGGTTTGTTGGCTTGTTGGTTTGTTGGTTTGTTGGTTTGTTGGCTTGTTGGTTTGTTACTTTGTTGGCTTGTTGGCTTGTTGGTTTGTTGGCTTGTTGGCATATTGGTTTGTTGGTTTGTTGGTTTGTTGGTTTGTTGGTTTATTTGTTTGTTGGTTTTTTAACTTGTTGGTTTGTTGGTTTGTTGGTTTGTTGGCTTGCAGGTTTGTTGGTTTTTTGGCTTGTTGGCTTGTTGGCTTGTTGGTTTGTTAGTTTGTTGGCTTTTTGGTTACTTGGTTTGTTGGTTTGTTGGTTTGTTGGCTTGTTGGTTTGTTGGCTTGTTGGTTTGTTGGTTTGTTGGTTTTTTGGCTTGTTGGCTTGTTGGTTTGTTGGTTTGTTGGTTTGTTGGTTTGTTGGTTTGTTGGTTTGCTGGTTTGTTGGCTTGTTGGTTTGTTGGTTTGTTGGGTTGTTGGCTTGTTGGTTTGTTGGTTTGTTGGCTTGATGGTTTGTTGGTTTATTGGTTTGTTGGCTTGTTGGCTTGTTGGCTTGTTGTTTTGTTGGTTTGTTGGATTGTTGGTTTGTTGGTTTGTTGGCTTGTTGGCTTGTTGCTTTGTTGGGTTGTTGGTTTGTTGGCTTGTTTGCTTGTTAGTTTGTTAGTTTGTTGGCTTTTTGGTTACTTGGGTTGTTGGTTTGTTGGTTTGTTGGCTTGTTGGTTTGTTGGTTTGTTGGTTTGTTGGCTTGTTGGCTTGTTGGTTTGTTGGTTTGTTGGTTTGTTGGTTTGTTGGTTTTTTGGTTTGTTGGTTTGTTGGTTTGTTGGCTTGTTGGTTTGTTGGTTTGTTGGCTTGTTGGCTTGTTGGTTTGTTGGCTTGTTGGCTTGTTGCTATGTTGGTTTGTTGGTTTGTTGGTTTGTTGGTTTGTTGGTTTGTTGGCTTGTTGGCTTGTTGGTTTGTTGGTTTGTTGGTTTGTTGGTTTTTTGGTTTGTTCGTTTGTTGGCTTGTTGGTTTATTGGTTTGTTGGTTTGTTGGTTTGTTGGCTTGTTGGTTTGTTGGTTTGTTGGCTTGTTGGTTTGTTGGTTTGTTGGCTTGTTGGCTTTTTGGTTACTTGGTTTGTTGGTTTGTTGGTTTGTTGGCTTGTTGGTTTGTTGGATTGTTGGTTTGTTGGTTTGTTGGTTTATTGGCTTGTTGGTTTGTTGGTTTGTTGGCTTGTTGGCTTGTTGGTTTGTTGGTTCGTTGGTTTGTTGGTTTGTTGGCTTGTTGGTTTGTTGGTTTGCTGGCTTGTTGGTTTGTTGGTTTGTTGGTTTGTTGGCTTGTTGGTTACTTAGTTTGTTGGTTTGTTGGCTTGTTGGTTTGTTGGTTTGTTGGCTTGTTGGTTTGTTGGCTTGTTGGTTTGTTGGTTTGTTGGTTTGTTGGCTTGTTGGCTTGTTGGTTTGTTGGTTTGTTGGTTTGTTGGTTTGTTGGTTTGTTTGTTTGATGGTTTGTTGGTTTGTTGGTTTTTTGGTTTGTTGGTGTGTTGGTTTGTTGGTTTCTTGGTTTGTTGGTTTGTTGATTTGTTGATTTGTTGGTTTGTTGGCATGTTGGTTTGTTGGTTTGTTGGTTTGTTGACTTGTTGGTTTGTTGGTTTTTTGACTTGTTGGCTTGTTGGTTTGTTGGTTTGTTGGTTTGTTGGTTTGTTGGCTTGTTGGTTTGTTGGCTTGTTGGTTTGTTGGTTTGTTAGTTTGTTGGTTTGTTGGCTTGTTGGTTTCTTGGTTTGTTGGCTTGTTGGTTTGTTGGTTTGTTGGTTTGTTGGCTTGTTGGCTTGTTGATTTGTTGGTTTGTTGGCTTGTTGGTTTGTTAGTTTGTTGGTTTGTTGGCTTGTTGGTTTGTTGGTTTGTTGGCTTGTTGGTTACTTAGTTTGTTGGTTTGTTGGTTTGTTGGTTTGTTGGCTTGTTGGCTTGTTAGTTCGTTGGTTTGTTGGTTTGTTGGTTTCTTGGTTTGTTGGTTTTTTTGGTTTGTTGGTTTATTTGTTTGTTGGTTCGTTGGCTTGTTGGTTTGTTGGTTTGTTGGTTTGTTTGGTTGTTGGTTTGTTGGTTTGTTGGCTTGTTGGCATGTTGGTTTGTTGGTTTGTTGGTTTGTTGGCTTGTTGGTTTGTTGGTTTGTTGCCTTGTTGGCTTATAGGTTTGTTGGTTTATTGGTTTGTTGATTTGTTGGTTTGTTGGTTTTTTGGTTTGTTGGTTTATTTGTTTGTTGGTTTGTTGGCTTGTTGGTTTGTTGGTTTGTTGGTTTGTTGGCTTGTTGGTTTGTTGCTTTGTTGGCTTGTTGGCTTGTTGGTTTGTTGGCTTGTTGGCATATTGGTTTGTTGGTTTGTTGGTTTGTTGGTTTGTTGGTTTATTTGTTTGTTGGTTTTTTAACTTGTTGGTTTGTTGGTTTGTTGGTTTGTTGGCTTGCAGGTTTGTTGGTTTTTTGGCTTGTTGGCTTGTTGGCTTGTTGGTTTGTTAGTTTGTTGGCTTTTTGGTTTGTTGGTTTGTTGGTTTGTTGGCTTGTTGGTTTGTTGGCTTGTTGGTTTGTTGGTTTGTTGGTTTTTTGGCTTGTTGGCTTGTTGGTTTGTTGGTTTGTTGGTTTGTTGGTTTGTTGGTTTGTTGGTTTGCTGGTTTGTTGGCTTGTTGGTTTGTTGGTTTGTTGGGTTGTTGGCTTGTTGGTTTGTTGGTTTGTTGGCTTGATGGTTTGTTGGTTTATTGGTTTGTTGGCTTGTTGGCTTGTTGGCTTGTTGTTTTGTTGGTTTGTTGGATTGTTGGTTTGTTGGTTTGTTGGCTTGTTGGCTTGTTGCTTTGTTGGGTTGTTGGTTTGTTGGCTTGTTTGCTTGTTAGTTTGTTAGTTTGTTGGCTTTTTGGTTACTTGGGTTGTTGGTTTGTTGGTTTGTTGGCTTGTTGGTTTGTTGGTTTGTTGGTTTGTTGGCTTGTTGGCTTGTTGGTTTGTTGGTTTGTTGGTTTGTTGGTTTGTTGGTTTTTTGGTTTGTTGGTTTGTTGGTTTGTTGGCTTGTTGGTTTGTTGGTTTGTTGGCTTGTTGGCTTGTTGGTTTGTTGGCTTGTTGGCTTGTTGCTATGTTGGTTTGTTGGTTTGTTGGTTTGTTGGTTTGTTGGTTTGTTGGCTTGTTGGCTTGTTGGTTTGTTGGTTTGTTGGTTTGTTGGTTTTTTGGTTTGTTCGTTTGTTGGCTTGTTGGTTTATTGGTTTGTTGGTTTGTTGGTTTGTTGGCTTGTTGGTTTGTTGGTTTGTTGGCTTGTTGGCTTTTTGGTTACTTGGTTTGTTGGTTTGTTGGTTTGTTGGCTTGTTGGTTTGTTGGATTGTTGGTTTGTTGGTTTGTTGGTTTATTGGCTTGTTGGTTTGTTGGTTTGTTGGCTTGTTGGCTTGTTGGTTTGTTGGTTCGTTGGTTTGTTGGTTTGTTGGCTTGTTGGTTTGTTGGTTTGCTGGCTTGTTGGTTTGTTGGTTTGTTGGTTTGTTGGCTTGTTGGTTACTTAGTTTGTTGGTTTGTTGGCTTGTTGGTTTGTTGGTTTGTTGGCTTGTTGGTTTGTTGGCTTGTTGGTTTGTTGGTTTGTTGGTTTGTTGGCTTGTTGGCTTGTTGGTTTGTTGGTTTGTTGGTTTGTTGGTTTGTTGGTTTTTTGGTTTGTTGGTTTGTTGGTTTGTTGGCTTGTTGGTTTGTTGGTTTGTTGGCTTGTTGGCTTGTTGGTTTGTTGGTTTGTTGGCTTGTTGGTTACTTAGTTTGTTGGTTTGTTGGTTTGTTGGCTTGTTGGTTTGTTGGTTTGTTGGCTTGTTGGCTTGTTGGTTTGTTGGTTTGTTGGTTTGTTGGTTTTTTGGTTTATTGGTTTGTTGGCTTGTTGGTTTATTGGTTTGTTGGTTTGTTGGTTTGTTGGCTTGTTGGTTTGTTGGTTTGTTGGCTTGTTGGTTTGTTGGTTTGTTGGCTTGTTGGCTTTTTGGTTACTTGGTTTGTTGGTTTGTTGGTTTGTTGGCTTGTTGGTTTGTTGGATTGTTGGTTTGTTGGTTTGTTGGTTTATTGGCTTGTTGGTTTGTTGGTTTGTTGGCTTGTTGGCTTGTTGGTTTGTTGGTTCGTTGGCTTGTTGGTTTGTTGGCTTGTTGGTTTGTTGGTTTGTTGGCTTGTTGGTTTGTTGGTTTGTTGGTTTGTTGGCTTGTTGGTTACTTAGTTTGTTGGTTTGTTGGCTTGTTGGTTTGTTGGTTTGTTGGCTTGTTGGCTTGTTGGCTTGTTGGTTTGTTGGTTTGTTGGCTTGTTGGCTTGTTGGCTTTTTGGTTTGTTGGTTTGTTAGCTTGTTGTTTTGTTGGCTTGTTGGCTTTTTGGTTACTTGGTTTGTTGGTTTGTTGGTTTGTTGGCTTGTTGGTTTGTTGGTTTGTTGGATTGTTGGTTTGTTGGTTTGTTGGCTTGTTGGCTTGTTGCTTTGTTGGGTTGTTGGTTTGTTGGCTTGTTTGCTTGTTGGTTTGTTAGTTTGTTGGCTTTTTCGTTACTTGGTTTGTTGGTTTGTTGGTTTGTTGGCTTGTTGGTTTGTTGGCTTGTTGGTTTGTTGGTTTGTTGGTTTGTTGGCTTGTTGGCTTGTTGGTTTGTTGGTTTGTTGGTTTGTTGGTTTGTTGGTTTTTTGGTTTGTTGGTTTGTTGGTTTGTTGGTTTATTGGCTTGTTGGTTTGTTGGTTTGTTGGCTTGTTGGCTTGTTGGTTTGTTGGTTCGTTGGTTTGTTGGTTTGTTGGCTTGTTGGTTTGTTGGTTTGTTGGCTTGTTGGTTTGTTGGTTTGTTGGTTTGTTGGCTTGTTGGTTACTTAGTTTGTTGGTTTGTTGGTTTGTTGGCTTGTTGGTTTGTTGGTTTGTTGGCTTGTTGGCTTGTTGGTTTGTTGGTTTGTTGGTTTTTTGGTTTGTTGGTTTGTTGGCTTGTTGGTTTGTTGGTTTGTTGGTTTGTTGGTTTGTTGGCTTGTTGGTTTGTTGGTTTGTTGGCTTGTTGGTTTGTTGGTTTGTTGGCTTGTTGGCTTGTTGGCTTTTTGGTTATTTGGTTTCTTGGTTTGTTGGTTTGTTGGCTTGTTGGTTTGTTGGCTTGTTGGTTTGTTGGTTTGTTAGTTTGTTGGCTTGTTGGTTTGTTGGTTTGTTGGCTTGTTGGCTTCTTCGTTTGTTGGTTTGTTGGTTTGTTGGCTTGTTGGTGTGTTGGTTTGTTGGCTTGTTGATTTGTTGGTTTGTTGGTTTGTTGGCTTGTTGGCTTGTTGGTTTGTTGGTTTGTTGGCTTGTTGGTTTGTTGGTTTGGTGGCTTGTTGGCTTGTTGCTTTGTTGGTTTGTTGGCTTGTTGGTTTGTTGGCTTGTTGGTTTGTTGGTTTGTTGGTTTGTTGGTTTGTTAGTTTGTTGGTTTGTTGACTTGTTGGTTTGTTGGTTTTTTGGCTTGTTGGCTTGTTGGTTTGTTGGTTTGTTGGTTTGTTGGTTTGTTGGCTTGTTGGTTTGTTGGCTTGTTGGTTTGTTGGTTTGTTGGTTTGTTGGTTTGTTGGCTTGTTGGTTTGATGGTTTGTTGGCTTGTTGGTTTGTTTGTTTGTTGGTTTGTTGGCTTGTTGGCTTGTTGGTTTGTTGGTTTGTTGGCTTGTTGGTTTGTTAGTTTGTTGGTTTGTTGGCTTGTTGGTTTGTTGGTTTGTTGGCTTGTTGGTTACTTAGTTTGTTGGTTTGTTGGTTTGCTGGTTTGTTGGCTTGTTGGCTTGTTGGTTTGTTGGATTGTTGGTTTGTTGGTTTGTTGGTTTGTTGGTTTTTTGGTTTGTTGGTTTATTTGTTTGTTGGTTTGTCGGCTTGTTGGTTTGTTGGTTTGTTGGTTTGTTTGCTTGTTGGTTTGTTGGTTTGTTGGCTTGTTGGCATGTTGGTTTGTTGGTTTGTTGGTTTGTTGGCTTGTTGGTTTGTTAGTTTGTTGGCTTGTTGGCTTGTTGGTTTGTTGGTTTGTTGGTTGGTTGGTTTGTTGGTTTGTTAGTTTTTTGGTTTGTTGGTTTATTTGTTTGTTGGTTTGTTGGCTTGTTGGTTTGTTGGTTTGTTGGTTTGTTGGCTTGTTGGTTTGTTGGTTTGTTGGCTTGTTAGCTTGTTGGTTTGTTGGTTTGTTGGCTTGTTGGCATGTTGGTTTGTTGGTTTGTTGGTTTGTTGGTTTATTTGCTTATTGGTTTTTTAACTTGTTGGTTTGTTGGTTTGTTGGCTTGTTGGTTTGTTGGTTTTTTGTCTTGTTGGCTTGTTGATTTGTTGGTTTGTTGGTTTGTTGGCTTGTTGGCTTGTTGGTTTGTTGGTTTGTTGGCTTTTTGGTTACTTGGTTTGTTGGTTTGTTGGTTTGTTGGCTTGTTGGTTTGTTGGCTTGTTGGTTTGTTGGTTTGTTGATTTGTTGGCTTGTTGGCTTGTTGGTTTGTTGGTTTGTTGGTTTGTTGGTTTGTTGGTTTGTTGGTTTGTTGGTTTGTTGGCTTGTTGGTTTGTTGGTTTGTTGGGTTATTGGCTTGTTGGTTTGTTGGTTTGTTGGTTTGTTGGTTTGTTGGTTTGTTGGTTTGTTGGCTTGTTGGTTTGTTGGTTTGTTGGGTTATTGGCTTGTTGGTTTGTTGGTTTGTTGGCTTGATGGTTTGTTGGTTAATTGGTTTGTTGGCTTGTTGGCTTGTTGGTTTGTTGGTTTGTTGGATTGTTGGTTTGTTGGTTTGTTGGCTTGTTGGCTTGTTGCTTTGTTGGTTTGTTGGTTTGTTGGCTTGTTTGCTTGTTGGTTTGTTAGTTTGTTGGCTTTTTGGTTACTTGGTTTGTTGGTTTATTGGTTTGTTGGCTTGTTGGTTTGTTGGCTTGTTGGTTTGTTGGTTTGTTGGTTTGTTGGCTTGTTGGCTTGTTGGTTTGTTGGTTTGTTGGTTTGTTGGTTTGTTGGTTTTTGGGTTTGTTGGCTTGTTGGTTTTTTGGTTTGTTGGCTTGTTGGTTTGTTGGCTTGTTGGTTTGTTGGTTTGTTGGCTTGTTGGCTTGTTGGTTTGTTGGTTTGTTGGTTTGTTGGTTTGTTGGCTTGTTGGTTTGTTGGTTTGTTGGCTTGTTGGTTTGTTGGTTTGTTGGCTTGTTGGCTTGTTGGCTTGTTGGTTTGTTGGTTTGTTGGCTTGTTTGCTTGTTGGTTTGTTAGTTTGTTGGCTTTTTGGTTACTTGGTTTGTTGGTTTATTGGTTTGTTGGCTTGTTGGTTTGTTGGCTTGTTGGTTTGTTGGTTTGTTGGTTTGTTGGCTTGTTGGCTTGTTGGTTTGTTGGTTTGTTGGTTTGTTGGCTTGTTTGCTTGTTGGTTTGTTAGTTTGTTGGCTTTTTGGTTACTTGGTTTGTTGGTTTATTGGTTTGTTGGCTTGTTGGTTTGTTGGCTTTTTGGTTTGTTGGTTTGTTGGTTTGTTGGCTTGTTGGTTTGTTGGTTTGTTGGTTTGTTGGTTTTTTGGTTTGTTGGTTTATTTGTTTGTTGGTTTGTTGGCTTGTTGGTTTGTTGGTTTGTTGGTTTGTTTGCTTGTTGGTTTGTTGGTTTGTTGGCTTGTTGGCTTGTTGGTTTGTTGGTTTGTTGGCTTGTTGGCTTGTTGGTTTGTTGGTTTGTTGGTTTTTTGGTTTGTTGGTTTGTTTGTTTGTTGGTTTGTTGGTTTGTTGGTTTATTTGTTTGTTGGTTTGTTGGCTAGTTGGTTTGTTGGTTTGTTGGTTTGTTGGCTTGTTGGTTTGTTGGTTTGTTGGCTTGTTGGCTTGTTGGTTTGTTGGTTTGTTGGTTTGTTGGCTTGTTGGCTTGTTGGTTTGTTAGTTTGTTGGCTTTTTGGTTACTTGGTTTGTTGGTTTGTTGGTTTGTTGGTTTGTTGGCTTGTTGGTTTGTTGGCTTGTTAGTTTGTTGGTTTGTTGGTTTGTTGGCTTGTTGGCTTGTTGGTTTGTTGGTTTGTTGGTTTGTTGGTTTGTTGGTTTGTTGGTTTGTTGGTTTGTTGGTTTGTTGGTTTGTTGGTTTGTTGGTTTGTTGGTTTGTTAGTTTGTTGGCTTGTTGGCTTGTTGGTTTGTTGGTTTGTTGGCTTGTTGGTTTGTTGGTTTGTTGGTTTGTTGGCTTGTTAGCTTGTTGGTTTGTTGGTTTGTTGGCTTGTTGGCTTGTTGGTTTGTTGGTTTGTTAGCTTGTTGGCTTGTTGCTTTGTTGGTTTGTTGGTTTGTTGGCTTGTTGGCTTGTTGGTTTGTTAGTTTGTTGGCTTTTTGGTTACTTGGTTTGTTGGTTTGTTGGTTTGTTGGCTTGTTGGTTTGTTGGCTTGTTGGTTTGTTGGATTGTTGGTTTGTTGGCTTGTTGGTTTTTTGGTTTGTTGGTTTATTTGTTTGTTAGTTTGTTGGTTTGTTGGTTTGATGGTTTGTTGGTTTGTTGGTTTATTTGTTTGTTGGTTTGTTGGCTTGTTGGTTTGTTGGTTTGTTGGCTTGTTGGCTCGTTGGTTTGTTGGTTTGTTGGTTTGTTGGTTTGTTGGTTTGTTGGCTTGTTGGTTTGTTGGCTTGTTGGTTTGTTGGTTTGTTGGCTTGTTGGTTTGTTAGTTTGTTGGTTTGTTGGCTTGTTGGTTTGTTGGTTTGTTGGTTTGTTGGCTTGTTGGCTCGTTGGTTTGTTGGTTTTTTGGTTTGTTGGTTTGTTGGTTTATTTGTTTGTTGGTTTGTTGGCTAGTTGGTTTGTTGGTTTGTTGGCTTGTTGGCTTGTTGGTTTGTTGGTTTGTTGGCTTGTTGGCTTGTTGGTTTGTTGGTTTGTTGGTTTGTTGGCTTGTTGGCTTGTTGGTTTGTTAGTTTGTTGGCTTTTTGGTTACTTGGTTTGTTGGTTTGTTGGTTTGTTGGTTTGTTGGCTTGTTGGTTTGTTGGCTTGTTGGTTTGTTGGTTTGTTGGTTTGTTGGCTTGTTGGCTTGTTGGTTTGTTGGTTTGTTGGTTTGTTGGTTTGTTGGTTTGTTGGTTTGTTGGTTTGTTGGTTTGTTGGTTTGTTGGTTTGTTGGTTTGTTAGTTTGTTGGCTTGTTGGCTTGTTGGTTTGTTGGTTTGTTGGCTTGTTGGTTTGTTGGTTTGTTGGTTTGTTGGCTTGTTAGCTTGTTGGTTTGTTGGTTTGTTGGCTTGTTGGCTTGTTGGTTTGTTGGTTTGTTAGCTTGTTGGCTTGTTGCTTTGTTGGTTTGTTGGTTTGTTGGCTTGTTGGCTTGTTGGTTTGTTAGTTTGTTGGCTTTTTGGTTACTTGGTTTGTTGGTTTGTTGGTTTGTTGGCTTGTTGGTTTGTTGGCTTGTTGGTTTGTTGGATTGTTGGTTTGTTGGCTTGTTGGTTTTTTGGTTTGTTGGTTTATTTGTTTGTTAGTTTGTTGGTTTGTTGGTTTGATGGTTTGTTGGTTTGTTGGTTTATTTGTTTGTTGGTTTGTTGGCTTGTTGGTTTGTTGGTTTGTTGGCTTGTTGGCTCGTTGGTTTGTTGGTTTGTTGGTTTGTTGGTTTGTTGGTTTGTTGGCTTGTTGGTTTGTTGGTTTGTTGGCTTGTTGGTTTGTTAGTTTGTTGGTTTGTTGGCTTGTTGGTTTGTTGGTTTGTTGGCTTGTTGGTTACTTAGTTTGTTGGTTTGTTGGTTTGTTGGTTTGTTGGCTTGTTAGCTTGTTGGTTTGTTGGTTTGTTGGTTTGTTGGTTTGTTGGTTTGTTGGTTTGTTGGCTTGTTGGCTCGTTGGTTTGTTGGTTTGTTGGTTTGTTGGTTTGTTGGTTTTTTGGTTTGTTGGTTTATTTGTTTGTTGGTTTGTTGGCTTGTTGGTTTGTTGGTTTGTCGGTTTGTTTGCTTGTTGGTTTGTTGGTTTGTTGGCTTGTTGGCTTGTTGGTTTGTTGGTTTGTTGGTTTGTTGGCTTGTTGGCTTGTTGGTTTGTTGGTTTGTTGGTTTTTTGGTTTTTTGGTTTTTTGGTTTATTGGTTTGTTGCTTTGTTGGTTTGTTGGTTTGTTGGTTTATTTGTTTGTTGGTTTGTTGGCTTGTTGGTTTGCTGGTTTGTTGGTTTGTTGGCTTGTTGGTTTGTTGGTTTGTTGGCTTGTTGGCTTGTTGCTTTGTTGGTTTGTTGGTTTGTTGGCTTGTTGGCTTGTTGGTTTGTTAGTTTGTTGGCTTTTTGGTTACTTGGTTTGTTGGTTTGTTGGTTTGTTGGTTTGTTGGTTTGTTGGCTTGTTGGTTTGTTGGTTTGTTGGTTTGTTGGCTTGTTGGCTTATTAGTTTGTTGGTTTGTTGGTTTGTTGGTTTGTTGGTTTGTTGGTTTGTTGGCTTGTTGGTTTGTTGGTTTGTTGGCTTGTTGGCTTGTTGGTTTGTTGGTTTGTTGGCTTGTTGGTTTGTTGGTTTGTTGGTTTGTTGGTTTGTTGGTTTGTTGGTTTGTTGGTTTATTTGTTTGTTGGTTTTTTAACTTGTTGGTTTGTTGGTTTGTTGGCTTGTTGGTTTGTTAGTTTTTTGGCTTGTTGGCTTGTTGGCTTGGTGGTTTGTTAGTTTGTTGGCTTTTTGGTTACTTGGTTTGTTGGTTTGTTGGCTTGTTGGTTTGTTGGCTTGTTGGTTTGTTGGTTTGTTGATTTGTTGGCTTGTTGGTTTGTTGGTTTGTTGGTTTGTTGGTTTGTTGGTTTGTTGGTTTGTTGGTTTGTTGGTTTGTTGGCTTGTTGGTTTGTTGGTTTGTTGGGTTATTGGCTTGTTGGTTTGTTAGTTTGTTGGCTTGATGGTTTGTTGGTTTATTGGTTTGTTGGCTTGTTGGCTTGTTGGTTTGTTGGTTTGTTGGATTGTTGGTTTGTTGGTTTGTTGGCTTGTTGGCTTGTTGCTTTGTTGGTTTGTTGGTTTGTTGGCTTGTTTGCTTGTTGGTTTGTGAGTTTGTTGGCTTTTTGGTTACTTGGTTTGTTGGTTTGTTGGTTTGTTGGCTTGTTGGTTTGTTGGCTTGTTGGTTTGTTGGTTTGTTGGTTTGTTGGTTTGTTGGCTTGTTGGCTTGTTGGTTTGTTGGTTTGTTGGTTTGTTGGTTTGTTGGTTTTTTGGTTTGTTGGTTTGTTGGTTTGTTGGCTTGTTGGTTTGTTGGTTTGTTGGCTTGTTGGCTTGTTGGTTTGTTGGTTTGTTGGCTTTTTGGTTACTTGGTTTGTTGGTTTGTTGGTTTGTTGGCTTGTTGGTTTGTTGGATTGTTGTTTTGTTGGTTTGTTGGTTTGTTGGTTTGTTGGTTTGTTGGTTTGTTGGTTTGTTGGCTTGTTGGCTTGTTGGTTTGTTGGTTCGTTGGTTTGTTGGTTTGTTGGCTTGTTGGTTTGTTGGTTTGTTGGCTTGTTGGTTTGTTGGTTTGTTGGTTCGTTGGCTTGTTGGCTTGTTGGTTAGTTGGCTTGTTGGCTTGGTGGTTTGTTAGTTTGTTGGCTTTTTGGTTACTTGGTTTGTTGGTTTGTTGGCTTGTTGGTTTGTTGGCTTGTTGGTTTGTTGGTTTGTTGATTTGTTGGCTTGTTGGTTTGTTGGTTTGTTGGTTTGTTGGTTTGTTGGTTTGTTGGTTTGTTGGTTTGTTGGTTTGTTGGTTCGTTGGCTTGTTGGTTTGTTGGTTTGTTGGGTTATTGGCTTGTTGGTTTGTTAGTTTGTGGGCTTGATGGTTTGTTGGTTTATTGGTTTGTTGGCTTGTTGGCTTGTTGGTTTGTTGGTTTGTTGGATTGTTGGTTTGTTGGTTTGTTGGCTTGTTGGCTTGTTGCTTTGTTGGTTTGTTGGTTTGTTGGCTTGTTTGCTTGTTGGTTTGTGAGTTTGTTGGTTTTTTGGTTACTTGGTTTGTTGGTTTGTTGGCTTGTTGGTTTGTTGGCTTGTTGGTTTGTTGGTTTGTTGGTTTGTTGGCTTGTTGGCTTGTTGGTTTGTTGGTTTGTTGGTTTGTTGGTTTGTTGGTTTTTTGGTTTGTTGGTTTGTTGGTTTGTTGGCTTGTTGGTTTGTTGGTTTGTTGGCTTGTTGGCTTGTTGGTTTGTTGGTTTGTTGGCTTGTTGGTTACTTAGTTTGTTGGTTTGTTGGTTTGTTGGCTTGTTGGTTTGTTGGTTTGTTGGCTTGTTGGCTTGTTGGTTTGTTGGTTTGTTGGTTTTTTAGTTTGTTGGTTTGTTGGCTTGTTGGTTTGTTGGTTTGTTGGTTTGTTGATTTGTTGGTTTGTTGGCTTGTTGGTTTGTTGGTTTGTTGGCTTGTTGGTTTGTTGGTTTGTTGGCTTGTTGGCTTTTTGGTTCTTGGTTTGTTGGCTTTTTGGTTACTTGGTTTGTTGGTTTGTTGGTTTGTTGGCTTGTTGGTTTGTTGGATTGTTGTTTTGTTGGTTTGTTGGTTTGTTGGTTTGTTGGTTTGTTGGTTTGTTGGCTTGTTGGCTTGTTGGTTTGTTGGTTCGTTGGTTTGTTGGTTTGTTGGCTTGTTGGTTTGTTGGTTTGTTGGTTCGTTGGCTTGTTGGTTTGTTGGTTCGTTGGCTTGTTGGCTTGTTGGTTTGTTGGCTTGTTGGTTTGTTGGTTTGTTGCTTTGTTGGTTTGTTGGTTTGTTGGCTTGTTGGCTTGTTGGTTTGTTAGTTTGTTGGCTTTTGGGTTACTTGGTTTGTTGGTTTGTTGGCCTGTTGTTTTGTTGGCTTGTTGGTTTGTTGGTTTGTTGGTTTGTTGGCTTGTTAGCTTGTTGGTTTGTTGGCTTGTTGGTTTGTTGGTTTGTTGGTTTGTTGGTTTTTTGGTTTGTTGGTTTGTTGGCTTGTTGGTTTGTTGGTTTGTTGGTTTGTTGGTTTGTTGGTTTGTTGGCTTGTTGGTTTGTTGGTTTATTGGCTTGTTGGTTTGTTGGTTTGTTGGATTGTTGGCTTTTTGGTTACTTAGTTTGTTGGTTTGTTGGTTTGTTGGCTTGTTGGTTTGTTGGATTGTTGTTTTGTTGGTTTGTTGGTTTGTTGGTTTGTTGGTTTGTTGGTTTGTTGGCTTGTTGGCTTGTTGGTTTGTTGGTTCGTTGGTTTGTTGGTTTGTTGGCTTGTTGGTTTGTTGGTTTGTTGGCTTGTTGATTTGTTGGTTTGTTGGTTCGTTGGCTTGTTGGCTTGTTGGTTTGTTGGTTTGTTGGTTTGTTGGCTTGTTGGTTTGTTGGTTTGTTGGCTTGTTGGCTTGTTGCTTTGTTGGTTTGTTGGTTTGTTGGCTTGTTGGCTTGTTGGTTTGTTAGTTTGTTGGCTTTTGGGTTACTTGGTTTGTTGGTTTGTTGGCCTGTTGTTTTGTTTGCTTGTTGGTTTGTTGGTTTGTTGGTTTGTTGGTTTGTTGGCTTGTTAGCTTGTTGGTTTGTTGGCTTGTTGGTTTGTTGGTTTGTTGGCTTGTTGGCTTGTTGGCTTGTTGGTTTGTTGGTTTGTTGGCTTGTTGGTTACTTAGTTTGTTGGTTTATTGGTTTGTTGGTTTGTTGGTTTGTTGGTTTGTTGGTTTGTTGGCTTGTTGGCTTGTTGGCTTGTTGGTTTGTTGGTTAGTTCGTTTGTTGGTTTGTTGGTTTGTTGGTTTTTTGGCTTGTTGGTTTGTTGGTTTGTTGTTTGTTGGCTTGTTGGTTTGTTGGCTTGTTCGCTTGTTGGTTTGTTGGTTTTTTGGTTTGTTGGTTTGTTGGTTTGTTGGTTTGTTGGTTTGTTGGTTTGTTGGTTTATTTGTTTGTTGGTTTGTTGGCTTGTTGGTTTGTATGTTTGTTGGTTTGTTGGCTTGTTGGTTTGTTGGTTTGTTGGCTTTTTGGTTACTTGGTTTGTTGGTTTGTTGGTTTGTTGGCTTGTTGGTTTGTTGGATTGTTGTTTTGTTGGTTTGTTGGTTTTTTGGTTTGTTGGTTTGTTGGCTTGTTGGCTTGTTGGTTTGTTGGTTCGTTGGTTTGTTAGTTTGTTGGCTTGTTGGTTTGTTGGTTTGTTGGCTTGTTGGTTTGTTGGTTTGTTGGTTCGTTGGTTTGTTGGCTTGTTGGTTTGTTGGTTTGTTGGTTTGTTGGTTTGTTGGCTTGTTGGCTTGTTGGTTTGTTAGTTTGTTGGCTTTTGGGTTACTTGGTTTGTTGGTTTGTTGGTTTGTTGGCCTGTTGGTTTGTTGGCTTGTTGATTTGTTGGTTTGTTGGTTTGTTGGCTTGTTAGCTTGTTGGTTTGTTGGCTTGTTGGTTTGTTGGTTTGTTGGCTTGTTGGTTACTTAGTTTGTTGGTTTGTTGGTTTGTTGGCTTGTTGGCTTGTTGGTTTGTTGGTTTGTTGGTTTGTTGGCTTGTTGCTTTGTTGGTTTGTTGGTTTGTTGGCTTGTTGGCTTGTTGGTTTGTTAGTTTGTTGGCTTTTGGGTTACTTGGTTTGTTGGTTTGTTGGTTTGTTGGCCTGTTGGTTTGTTGGCTTGTTGATTTGTTGGTTTGTTGGTTTGTTGGCTTGTTAGCTTGTTGGTTTGTTGGCTTGTTGGTTTGTTGGTTTGTTGGCTTGTTGGCTTGTTGGCTTGTTGGTTTGTTCGTTTGTTGGCTTGTTGGTTACTTAGTTTGTTGGTTTATTGGTTTGTTGGTTTGTTGGTTTGTTGGTTTGTTGGTTTGTTGGCTTGTTGGCTTGTCGGCTTGTTGGCTTGTTGGTTTGTTGGTTAGTTCGTTTGTTGGTTTGTTAGTTTGTTGGTTTGTTGGCTCGTTGGCTTGTTGGTTTGTTGGTTTGTTGGTTTGTTGGCTTGTTGGTTTGTTGGTTTGTTGGTTTGTTGTTTGTTGGCTTGTTGGTTTGTTGGCTTGTTCGCTTGTTGGTTTGTTGGTTTTTTGGTTTGTTGGTTTGTTGGTTTGTTGGTTTGTTGGTTTGTGGGTTTATTTGTTTGTTGGTTTGTTGGCTTGTTGGTTTGTATGTTTGTTGGTTTGTTGGCTTGTTGGTTTGTTGGTTTGTTGGCTTGTTAGCTTGTTGGTTTGTTGGTTTGTTGGTTTGTTGGCTTGTTGGTTTGTTAGTTTGTTGGTTTGTTGGATTGTTGGTTTGTTGGTTTGTTGGCTTGTTGGTTACTTAGTTTGTTGGTTTGTTGGTTTGTTGGTTTGTTGGCTTGTTGGCTTCTTGGTTTGTTGGTTTGTTGGTTTGTTGGTTTGTTGGTTTGTTGGTTTGTTGGTTTGTTGGTTTTTTGGTTTGTTGGTTTATTTGTTTGTTGGTTTGTTGGCTTGTTGGTTTGTTGTTTTGTTGGTTTGTTTGCTTGTTGGTTTGTTGGTTTGTTGGCTTGTTGGCTTGTTGTTTTGTTGGTTTGTTGGCTTGTTGGCTTGTTGGTTTGTTGGTTTGTTGGTTTGTTGGTTTTTTGGTTTGTTGGTTTGTTGGTATGTTGGTTTATTGGTTTGTTGGTTTATTTGTTTGTTGGTTTATTGGCTTGTTGGTTTATTGGTTTGTTGGTTTGTTGGCTTGTTGGTTTGTTGGTTTGTTGGCTTGTTGGCTAGTTGCTTTGTTGGTTTGTTAGTTTGTTGGCTTGTTGGCTTGTTGGTTTGTAAGTTTGTTGGCTTTTTGGCTTCTTGGTTTGTTTGTTTGTTGGTTTGTCGGCTTGTTGGTTTGTTGGCTTGTTGGTTTGTTGGTTTGTTGGTTTGTTGGCTTGTTGGCTTGTTGGTTTGTTGGCTTGTTGGTTTGTTGGTTTGTTGGTTTGTTGTTTGTTGGCTTGTTGGTTTGTTGGCTTGTTCGCTTGTTGGTTTGTTGGTTTTTTGGTTTGTTGGTTTGTTGGTTTGTTGGTTTGTTGGTTTGTTGGTTTATTTGTTTGTTGGTTTGTTGGCTTGTTGGTTTGTATGTTTGTTGGTTTGTTGGCTTGTTGGTTTGTTGGTTTGTTGGCTTCTTGGCTTCTTGGCTTGTTGGTTTGTTGGTTTGTTGGTTTGTTGGCTTGTTGGTTTGTTAGTTTGTTGGTTTGTTGGATTGTTGGTTTGTTGGTTTGTTGGCTTGTTGGTTACTTAGTTTGTTGGTTTGTTGGTTTGTTGGCTTGTTGGCTTGTTGGTTTGTTGGTTTGTTGGTTTGTTGGTTTGTTGGTTTGTTGGTTTGTTGGTTTGTTGGTTTTTTGGTTTGTTGGTTTATTTGTTTGTTGGTTTGTTGGCTTGTTGGTTTGTTGGTTTGTTGGTTTGTTGGTTTGTTTGCTTGTTGGTTTGTTGGTTTGTTGGCTTGTTGGCTTGTTGGTTTGTTGGTTTGTTGGTTTGTTGGCTTGTTGGTTTGTTGGATTGTTGGTTTGTTGGCTTGTTGGTTTGTTGATTTGTTGGCTTGTTGGCTTGTTGGCTTTTTGGTTACTTGGTTTGTTGGTTTGTTGGTTTGTTGGCTTGTTGGTTTGTTGGATTGTTGTTTTGTTGGTTTGTTGGTTTGTTGGTTTGTTGGCTTGTTGGCTTGTTGGTTTGTTGGTTCGTTGGTTTGTTGGTTTGTTGGTTTGTTGGTTTGTTGGCTTGTTGGTTTGTTGGTTTGTTGGTTCGTTGGTTTGTTGGCTTGTTGGTTTGTTGGTTTGTTGGTTTGTTGGTTTGTTGGTTTGTTGGTTTGTTGGCTTGTTGGCTTGTTGGTTTGTTAGTTTGTTGGCTTTTGGGTTACTTGGTTTGTTGGTTTGTTGGTTTGTTGGCCTGTTGGTTTGTTGGCTTGTTGATTTGTTGGTTTGTTGGTTTGTTGGCTTGTTAGCTTGTTGGTTTGTTGGCTTGTTGGTTTGTTGGTTTGTTGGCTTGTTGGTTACTTAGTTTGTTGGTTTGTTGGTTTGTTGGCTTGTTGGCTTGTTGGTTTGTTGGTTTGTTGGTTTGTTGGCTTGTTGCTTTGTTGGTTTGTTGGTTTGTTGGCTTGTTGGCTTGTTGGTTTGTTAGTTTGTTGGCTTTTGGGTTACTTGGTTTGTTGGTTTGTTGGTTTGTTGGCCTGTTGGTTTGTTGGCTTTTTGATTTGTTGGTTTGTTGGTTTGTTGGCTTGTTAGCTTGTTGGTTTGTTGACTTGTTGGTTTGTTGGTTTGTTGGCTTGTTGGCTTGTTGGCTTGTTGGTTTGTTCGTTTGTTGGCTTGTTGGTTACTTAGTTTGTTGGTTTATTGGTTTGTTGGTTTGTTGGTTTGTTGGTTTGTTGGTTTGTTAGCTTGTTGGCTTGTCGGCTTGTTGGCTTGTTGGTTTGTTGGTTAGTTCGTTTGTTGGTTTGTTAGTTTGTTGGTTTGTTGGCTCGTTGGCTTGTTGGTTTGTTGGTTTGTTGGTTTGTTGGCTTGTTGGTTTGTTGGTTTGTTGGTTTGTTGTTTGTTGGCTTGTTGGTTTGTTGGCTTGTTCGCTTGTTGGTTTGTTGGTTTTTTGGTTTGTTGGTTTGTTGGTTTGTTGGTTTGTTGGTTTGTTGGTTTATTTGTTTGTTGGTTTGTTGGCTTGTTGGTTTGTATGTTTGTTGGTTTGTTGGCTTGTTGGTTTGTTGGTTTGTTGGCTTGTTAGCTTGTTGGTTTGTTGGTTTGTTGGTTTGTTGGCTTGTTGGTTTGTTAGTTTGTTGGTTTGTTGGATTGTTGGTTTGTTGGTTTGTTGGCTTGTTGGTTACTTAGTTTGTTGGTTTGTTGGTTGTTGGTTTGTTGGCTTGTTGGCTTCTTGGTTTGTTGGTTTGTTGGTTTGTTGGTTTGTTGGTTTGTTAGTTTATTGGTTTGTTGGTTTTTTGGTTTGTTGGTTTATTCGTTTGTTGGTTTGTTGGCTTGTTGGTTTGTTGTTTTGTTGGTTTGTTTGCTTGTTGGTTTGTTGGTTTGTTGGCTTGTTGGCTTGTTGTTTTGTTGGTTTGTTGGCTTGTTGGCTTGCTGGTTTGTTGGTTTGTTGGTTTTTTGGTTTGTTGGTTTGTTGGTATGTTGGTTTATTGGTTTGTTGGTTTATTTGTTTGTTGGTTTATTGGCTTGTTGGTTTGTTGGTTTGTTGGTTTGTTGGCTTGTTGGTTTGTTGGTTTGTTGGCTTGTTGGCTAGTTGCTTTGTTGGTTTGTTAGTTTGTTGGCTTGTTGGCTTGTTGGTTTGTAAGTTTGTTGGCTTTTTGGCTTCTTGGTTTGTTTGTTTGTTGGTTTGTCGGCTTGTTGGTTTGTTTGCTTGTTGGTTTGTTGGTTTGTTGGTTTGTTGGCTTGTTGGCTTGTTGGTTTGTTGGTTTGTTGGTTTGTTGGTTTGTTGGTTTGTTGGTCTGTTTGTTTGTTGGCTTGTTGGTTTGTTGGTTTGTTGGCTTGTTGGCTTGTTGGGTTGTTGGTTTGTTGGCTTCTTGCTTTGTTGGTTTGTTGGTTTGTTGGCTTGTTGGCTTGTTGGTTTGTTAGTTTGTTGGCTTTTTGGTTACTTGGTTTGTTGGTTTGTTGGTTTGTTGGCTTGTTGGTTTGTTGGCTTGTTGGTTTGTTGGTTTGTTGGTTTGTTGGCTTGTTGGTTTGTTGGTTTATTTGTTTGTTGGTTTGTTGGCTTGTTGGTTTGTTGGTTTGTTGGCTTGTTGGCTCGTTGGTTTGTTGGTTTGTTGGTTTGTTGGTTTGTTGGTTTGTTGGTTTGTTGGTTTGTTGGTTTGTTGGTTTGTTGGTTTGTTGGTTTGTTGGTTTGTTGGTTTGTTGGTTTGTTGGTTTGTTGGTTTGTTGGTTTGTTGGTTTGTTGGTTTGTTGGCTTGTTGGTACGTTGGTTTGTTGGCTTGTTGGCTTGTTGGTTTGTTGGTTTGTTGGTTTGTTGGTTTGTTGGCTTGTTGGTTTGTTGGTTTGTTGGCTTGTTCGTTTGTTGGTTTGTTGGTTTGTTGGATTGTTGGCTTGTTGGTTTGTTGGTTTGTTGGCTTGTTGGTTTGTTGGTTTGTTGGTTTGTTGGCTTGTTGGCTTGTTGCTTTGTTCGGTTGAAGGTTTGTTGGTTTGTTGGTTTTTTGGTTTGTTGGTTTGTTGGCTTGTTGGTTTGTTAGTTTGTTCGTTTGTTGGCTTGTTGGCTTGTTGGTTTGTTGGTTTTTTGGTTTGTTGGTTTGTTGGTTTGTTGGTTAGTTGGTTTGTTGGTTTGTTGGTTTGTTGGTTTGTTGGTTTGTTGGTTTGTTGGTTTGTTCGTTTGATGGTTTGTTGGTTTGTTGGTTTTTTGGTTTGTTGGTTTGTTGGTTTCTTGATTTGTTGGTTTGTTGATTTGTTGATTTGTTGGTTTGTTGGCATGTTGGTTTGTTGGTTTGTTGGTTTGTTGGCTTGTTGGTTTGTTGGTATGTTGGCTTGTTGGCTTGTTGGCTTGTTGGCTTGTTGGTTTGTTGGTTTGTTGGTTTGTTAATTTGTTGGCTTGTTGGTTTGTTGGCTTGTTGGTTTGTTGGTTTGTTGGTTTGTTGGCTTGTTGGTTTGTTGGTTTGTTGGCTTGTTGGCTTGTTGGTTTGTTGGTTTGTTGGTTTGTTGATTTGTTGGCTTGTTGGTTTGTTGGTTTGTTGGCTTGTTGGTTTGTTTGTTTGTTGGCTTGTTGGCTTGTTGGTTTGTTAGTTTGTTGGCTTTTGGGTTACTTGGTTTGTTGGTTTGTTGGTTTGTTGGCCTGTTGATTTGTTGGCTTGTTGGTTTGTTCGTTTGTTGGCTTGTTGGTTACTTAGTTTGTTGGTTTATTGGTTTGTTGGTTTGTTGGTTTGTTGGTTTGTTGGTTTGTTGGCTTGTTGGCTTGTCGGCTTGTTGGCTTGTTGGTTTGTGGGTTAGTTCGTTTGTTGGTTTGTTGGTTTGTTGGTTTGTTGGCTTGTTGGCTTCTTGGTTTGTTGGTTTGTTGGTTTGTTGGTTTGTTGGTTTGTTGGTTTGTTGGTTTGTTGGTTTGTTGGTTTTTTGGTTTGTTGGTTTATTTGTTTGTTGGTTTGTTGGCTTGTTGGTTTGTTGTTTTGTTGGTTTGTTTGCTTGTTGGTTTGTTGGTTTGTTGGCTTGTTGGCTTGTTGTTTTGTTGGTTTGTTGGTTTGTTGGCTTGTTGGTTTGTTCGTTTGTTGGCTTGTTGGCTTGTTGGCTTGTTGGTTTGTTCGTTTGTTGGCTTGTTGGTTACTTAGTTTGTTGGTTTATTGGTTTGTTGGTTTGTTGGTTTGTTGGTTTGTTGGTTTGTTGGCTTGTTGGCTTGTCGGCTTGTTGGCTTGTTGGTTTGTGGGTTAGTTCGTTTGTTGGTTTGTTAGTTTGTTGGTTTGTTGGCTCGTTGGCTTGTTGGTTTGTTGGTTTGTTGGTTTGTTGGCTTTTTGGTTTGTTGGTTTGTTGGTTTGTTGTTTGTTGGCTTGTTGGTTTGTTGGCTTGTTCGCTTGTTGGTTTGTTGGTTTTTTGGTTTGTTGGTTTGTTGGTTTTTTGGTTTGTTGGTTTGTTGGTTTATTTGTTTGTTGGTTTGTTGGCTTGTTGGTTTGTATGTTTGTTGGTTTGTTGGCTTGTTGGTTTGTTGGTTTGTTGGCTTGTTAGCTTGTTGGTTTGTTGGTTTGTTGGTTTGTTGGCTTGTTGGTTTGTTAGTTTGTTGGTTTGTTGGATTGTTGGTTTGTTGGTTTGTTGGCTTGTTGGTTACTTAGTTTGTTGGTTTGTTGGTTTGTTGGTTTGTTGGCTTGTTGGCTTCTTGGTTTGTTGGTTTGTTGGTTTGTTGGTTTGTTGGTTTGTTGGTTTGTTGGTTTGTTGGTTTTTTGGTTTGTTGGTTTATTTGTTTGTTGGTTTGTTGGCTTGTTGGTTTGTTGTTTTGTTGGTTTGTTTGCTTGTTGGTTTGTTGGTTTGTTGGCTTGTTGGCTTGTTGTTTTGTTGGTTTGTTGGCTTGTTGGCTTGTTGGTTTGTTGGTTTGTTGGTTTTTTGGTTTGTTGGTTTGTTGGTATGTTGGTTTATTGGTTTGTTGGTTTATTTGTTTGTTGGTTTATTGGCTTGTTGGTTTGTTGGTTTGTTGGTTTGTTGGCTTGTTGGTTTGTTGGTTTGTTGGCTTGTTGGCTAGTTGCTTCGTTGGTTTGTTAGTTTGTTGGCTTGTTGGCTTGTTGGTTTGTAAGTTTGTTGGCTTTTTGGCTTCTTGGTTTGTTTGTTTGTTGGTTTGTCGGCTTGTTGGTTTGTTGGCTTGTTGGTTTGTTGGTTTGTTGGTTTGTTGGCTTGTTGGCTTGTTGGTTTGTTGGTTTGTTGGTTTGTTGGTTTGTTGGTTTGTTGGTTTGTTTGTTTGTTGGCTTGTTGGTTTGTTGGTTTGTTGGCTTGTTGGCTTGTTGGGTTGTTGGTTTGTTGGCTTCTTGCTTTGTTGGTTTGTTGGTTTGTTGGCTTGTTGGCTTGTTGGTTTGTTAGTTTGTTGGCTTTTTGGTTACTTGGTTTGTTGGTTTGTTGGTTTGTTGGCTTGTTGGTTTGTTGGCTTGTTGGTTTGTTGGTTTGTTGGTTTGTTGGCTTGTTGGTTTCTTGGTTTATTTGTTTGTTGGTTTGTTGGCTTGTTGGTTTGTTGGTTTGTTGGCTTGTTGGCTCGTTGGTTTGTTGGTTTGTTGGTTTGTTGGTTTGTTGGTTTGTTGGTTTGTTGGTTTGTTGGTTTGTTGGTTTGTTGGTTTGTTGGTTTGTTGGTTTGTTGGTTTGTTGGTTTGTTGGTTTGTTGGTTTGTTGTCTTGTTGGTACGTTGGTTTGTTGGCTTGTTGGCTTGTTGGTTTGTTGGTTTGTTGGTTTGTTGGTTTGTTGGCTTGTTGGTTTGTTGGTTTGTTGGTTTATTTGTTTGTTGGTTTGTTGGCTTGTTGGTTTGTATGTTTGTTGGTTTGTTGGCTTGTTGGTTTGTTGGTTTGTTGGCTTGTTAGCTTGTTGGTTTGTTGGTTTGTTGGTTTGTTGGCTTGTTGGTTTGTTAGTTTGTTGGTTTGTTGGATTGTTGGTTTGTTGGTTTGTTGGCTTGTTGGTTACTTAGTTTGTTGGTTTGTTGGTTTGTTGGTTTGTTGGCTTGTTGGCTTCTTGGTTTGTTGGTTTGTTGGTTTGTTGGTTTGTTGGTTTGTTGGTTTGTTGGTTTGTTGGTTTTTTGGTTTGTTGGTTTATTTGTTTGTTGGTTTGTTGGCTTGTTGGTTTGTTGTTTTGTTGGTTTGTTTGCTTGTTGGTTTGTTGGTTTGTTGGCTTGTTGGCTTGTTGTTTTGTTGGTTTGTTGGCTTGTTGGCTTGTTGGTTTGTTGGTTTGTTGGTTTTTTGGTTTGTTGGTTTGTTGGTATGTTGGTTTATTGGTTTGTTGGTTTATTTGTTTGTTGGTTTATTGGCTTGTTGGTTTGTTGGTTTGTTGGTTTGTTGGCTTGTTGGTTTGTTGGTTTGTTGGCTTGTTGGCTAGTTGCTTCGTTGGTTTGTTAGTTTGTTGGCTTGTTGGCTTGTTGGTTTGTAAATTTGTTGGCTTTTTGGCTTCTTGGTTTGTTTGTTTGTTGGTTTGTCGGCTTGTTGGTTTGTTGGCTTGTTGGTTTGTTGGTTTGTTGGTTTGTTGGCTTGTTGGCTTGTTGGTTTGTTGGTTTGTTGGTTTGTTGGTTTGTTGGTGTGTTGGTTTGTTTGTTTGTTGGCTTGTTGGTTTGTTGGTTTGTTGGCTTGTTGGCTTGTTGGGTTGTTGGTTTGTTGGCTTCTTGCTTTGTTGGTTTGTTGGTTTGTTGGCTTGTTGGCTTGTTGGTTTGTTAGTTTGTTGGCTTTTTGGTTACTTGGTTTGTTGGTTTGTTGGTTTGTTGGCTTGTTGGTTTGTTGGCTTGTTGGTTTGTTGGTTTGTTGGTTTGTTGGCTTGTTGGTTTCTTGGTTTATTTGTTTGTTGGTTTGTTGGCTTGTTGGTTTGTTGGTTTGTTGGCTTGTTGGCTCGTTGGTTTGTTGGTTTGTTGGTTTGTTGGTTTGTTGGTTTGTTGGTTTGTTGGTTTGTTGGTTTGTTGGTTTGTTGGTTTGTTGGTTTGTTGGTTTGTTGGTTTGTTGGTTTGTTGGTTTGTTGGTTTGTTGGTTTGTTGTCTTGTTGGTACGTTGGTTTGTTGGCTTGTTGGCTTGTTCGTTTGTTGGTTTGTTGGTTTGTTGGTTTGTTGGCTTGTTGGTTTGTTGGTTTGTTGGCTTGTTGGCTTGTTGGTTTGTTGGTTTGTTGGCTTGTTGGCTTGTTGCTTTGTTCGGTTGAAGGTTTGTTGGTTTGTTGGTTTTTTGGTTTGTTGGTTTGTTGGCTTGTTGGCTTGTTGGTTTGTTGGTTTGTTGGTTTGTTGGCTTGTTGGTTTGTTAGTTTGTTGGTTTGTTGGCTTGTTGGCTTGTTGGTTTGTTGGTTTTTTGGTTTGTTGGTTTGTTGGTTTGTTGGTTTGTTGGTTTGTTGGTTTGTTGGTTTGTTGGTTTGTTGGTTTGTTGGTTTGTTCGTTTGATGGTTTGTTGGTTTCTTGATTTGTTGGTTTGTTGATTTGTTGATTTGTTGGTTTGTTGGCATGTTGGTTTGTTGGTTTGTTGGTTTGTTGGCTTGTTGGTTTGTTGGTTTGTTGGTTTGTTGGTTTTTTGGTTTGTTGGTTTGTTGGTTTCTTGATTTGTTGGTTTGTTGATTTGTTGATTTGTTGGTTTGTTGGCATGTTGGTTTGTTGGTTTGTTGGTTTGTTGGCTTGTTGGTTTGTTGGTTTGTTGGCTTGTTGGCTTGTTGGCTTGTTGGTTTGTTGGTTTGTTGGTTTGTTAATTTGTTGGCTTGTTGGCTTGTTGGTTTGTTGGTTTGTTGGTTTGTTGGCTTGTTGGTTTGTTGGTTTGTTGGCTTGTTGGCTTGTTGGTTTGTTGGTTTGTTGGTTTGTTGATTTGTTGGCTTGTTGGTTTGTTGGTTTGTTGGCTTGTTGGTTTGTTGGCTTGTTGGCTTGTTGGTTTGTTGGTTTGTTGGTTTGTTGGCTTGTTGGTTTGTTAGTTTGTTGGTTTGTTGGCTTGTTGGCTTGTTGGTTTGTTGGTTTTTTGGTTTGTTGGTTTGTTGGTTTGTTGGTTTGTTGGTTTGTTGGTTTGTTGGTTTGTTGGTTTGTTGGCTTGTTGGTTTGTTTGTTTGTTGGCTTGTTGGCTTGTTGGTTTGTTAGTTTGTTGGCTTTTGGGTTACTTGGTTTGTTGGTTTGTTGGTTTGTTGGCGTGTTGGTTTGTTGGCTTGTTGATTTGTTGGTTTGTTGGTTTGTTGGCTTGTTAGCTTGTTGGTTTGTTGGCTTGTTGGTTTGTTGGTTTGTTGGCTTGTTGGCTTGTTGGCTTGTTGGTTTGTTCGTTTGTTGGCTTGTTGGTTACTTAGTTTGTTGGTTTATTGGTTTGTTGGTTTGTTGGTTTGTTGGTTTGTTGGTTTGTTGGCTTGTTGGCTTGTCGGCTTGTTGGCTTGTTGGTTTGTGGGTTAGTTCGTTTGTTGGTTTGTTAGTTTGTTGGTTTGTTGGCTCGTTGGCTTGTTGGTTTGTTGGTTTGTTGGTTTGTTGGCTTGTTGGTTTGTTGGTTTGTTGGTTTGTTGTTTGTTGGCTTGTTGGTTTGTTGGCTTGTTCGCTTGTTGGTTTGTTGGTTTTTTGGTTTGTTGGTTTGTTGGTTTGTTGGTTTGTTGGTTTGTTGGTTTATTTGTTTGTTGGTTTGTTGGCTTGTTGGTTTGTATGTTTGTTGGTTTGTTGGCTTGTTGGTTTGTTGGTTTGTTGGCTTGTTAGCTTGTTGGTTTGTTGGTTTGTTGGTTTGTTGGCTTGTTGGTTTGTTAGTTTGTTGGTTTGTTGGATTGTTGGTTTGTTGGTTTGTTGGCTTGTTGGTTACTTAGTTTGTTGGTTTGTTGGTTTGTTGGCTTGTTGGCTTCTTGGTTTGTTGGTTTGTTGGTTTGTTGGTTTGTTGGTTTGTTGGTTTGTTGGTTTGTTGGTTTTTTGGTTTGTTGGTTTATTTGTTTGTTGGTTTGTTGGCTTGTTGGTTTGTTGTTTTGTTGGTTTGTTTGCTTGTTGGTTTGTTGGTTTGTTGGCTTGTTGGCTTGTTGTTTTGTTGGTTTGTTGGCTTGTTGGCTTGTTGGTTTGTTGGTTTGTTGGTTTTTTGGTTTGTTGGTTTGTTGGTATGTTGGTTTATTGGTTTGTTGGTTTATTTGTTTGTTGGTTTATTGGCTTGTTGGTTTGTTGGTTTGTTGGTTTGTTGGCTTGTTGGTTTGTTGGTTTGTTGGCTTGTTGGCTAGTTGCTTTGTTGGTTTGTTAGTTTGTTGGCTTGTTGGCTTGTTGGTTTGTAAGTTTGTTGGCTTTTTGGCTTCTTGGTTTGTTTGTTTGTTGGTTTGTCGGCTTGTTGGTTTGTTGGCTTGTTGGTTTGTTGGTTTGTTGGTTTGTTGGCTTGTTGGCTTGTTGGTTTGTTGGTTTGTTGGTTTGTTGGTTTGTTGGTTTGTTGGTTTGTTTGTTTGTTGGCTTGTTGGTTTGTTGGTTTGTTGGCTTGTTGGCTTGTTGGCTTGTTGGGTTGTTGGTTTGTTGGCTTCTTGCTTTGTTGGTTTGTTGGTTTGTTGGCTTGTTGGCTTGTTGGTTTGTTAGTTTGTTGGCTTCTTGGTTACTTTGTTTGTTGGTTTGTTGGTTTGTTGGCTTGTTGGTTTGTTGGCTTGTTGGTTTGTTGGTTTGTTGGTTTGTTGGCTTGTTGGTTTGTTGGTTTATTTGTTTGTTGGTTTGTTGGCTTGTTGGTTTGTTGGTTTGTTGGCTTGTTGGCTCGTTGGTTTGTTGGTTTGTTGGTTTGTTGGTTTGTTGGTTTGTTGGTTTGTTGGTTTGTTGGTTTGTTGGTTTGTTGGTTTGTTGGTTTGTTGGTTTGTTGGTTTGTTGGTTTGTTGGTTTGTTGGTTTGTTGGCTTGTTGGTACGTTGGTTTGTTGGCTTGTTGGCTTGTTGGTTTGTTGGTTTGTTGGTTTGTTGGTTTGTTGGCTTGTTGGTTTGTTGGTTTGTTGGCTTGTTCGTTTGTTGGTTTGTTGGTTTGTTGGATTGTTGGCTTGTTGGTTTGTTGGTTTGTTGGCTTGTTGGCTTGTTGGTTTGTTGGTTTGTTGGCTTGTTGGCTTGTTGCTTTGTTCGGTTGAAGGTTTGTTGGTTTGTTGGTTTTTTGGTTTGTTGGTTTGTTGGCTTGTTGGCTTGTTGGTTTGTTGGTTTGTTGGTTTGTTGGCTTGTTGGTTTGTTTGTTTGGTTTGTTGGCTAGTTGGTTTGTTGGTTTGTTGGTTTGTTGGCTTGTTGGTTTGTTGGTTTGTTGGCTTGTTGGCTTGTTGCTTTGTTGGTTTGTTGGTTTGTTGGCTTTTTGGTTACTTGGTTTGTTGGTTTGTTTGTTTGTTGGCTTGTTGGTTTGTTGGCTTGTTGGTTTGTTGGTTTGTTGGTTTGTTGGTTTGTTGGCTTGTTGGCTTGTTGGTTTGTTGGTTTGTTGGTTTGTTGGTTTGTTGGCTTGTTGGTTTGTTGGTTTGTTGGCTTGTTCGTTTGTTGGTTTGTTGGTTTGTTGGATTGTTGGCTTGTTGGTTTGTTGGTTTGTTGGCTTGTTGGCTTGTTGGTTTGTTGGTTTGTTGGCTTGTTGGCTTGTTGTTTTGTTGGTTTGTTGGCTTGTTGGCTTGTTGGTTTGTTGGTTTGTTGGTTTTTTGGTTTGTTGGTTTGTTGGTATGTTGGTTAATTGGTTTGTTGGTTTATTTGTTTGTTGGTTTATTGGCTTGTTGGTTTGTTGGTTTGTTGGTTTGTTTGCTTGTTGGTTTGTTGGTTTGTTGGCTTGCTGGCTTGTTGGTTTGTTGGTTTGTTGGCTTGTTGGCTTGTTGGTTTGTTGGTTTGTTGGTTTTTTGGTTTGTTGGTTTGTTGGTTTGTTGGTTTGTTGGTTTGTTGGTTTGTTGGTTTGTTTGTTGGTTTGTTGGCTAGTTGGTTTGTTGGTTTGTTGGTTTGTTGGCTTGTTGGTTTGTTGGTTTGTTGGCTTGTTGGCTTGTTGCTTTGTTGGTTTGTTGGTTTGTTGGCTTTTTGGTTACTTGGTTTGTTGGTTTGTTTGTTTGTTGGCTTGTTGGTTTGTTGGCTTGTTGGTTTGTTGGTTTGTTGGTTTGTTGGTTTGTTGGCTTGTTGGCTTGTTGGTTTGTTGGTTTGTTGGTTTGTTGGTTTGTTGGCTTGTTGGTTTGTTGGTTTGTTGGCTTGTTCGTTTGTTGGTTTGTTGGTTTGTTGGATTGTTGGCTTGTTGGTTTGTTGGTTTGTTGGCTTGTTGGCTTGTTGGTTTGTTGGTTTGTTGGCTTGTTGGCTTGTTGTTTTGTTGGTTTGTTGGCTTGTTGGCTTGTTGGTTTGTTGGTTTGTTGGTTTTTTGGTTTGTTGGTTTGTTGGTATGTTGGTTTATTGGTTTGTTGGTTTATTTGTTTGTTGGTTTATTGGCTTGTTGGTTTGTTGGTTTGTTGGTTTGTTGGCTTGTTGGTTTGTTGGTTTGTTGGCTTGTTGGCTAGTTGCTTTGTTGGTTTGTTAGTTTGTTGGCTTGTTGGCTTGTTGGTTTGTAAGTTTGTTGGCTTTTTGGCTTCTTGGTTTGTTTGTTTGTTGGTTTGTCGGCTTGTTGGTTTGTTGGCTTGTTGGTTTGTTGGTTTGTTGGTTTGTTGGCTTGTTGGCTTGTTGGTTTGTTGGTTTGTTGGTTTGTTGGTTTGTTGGTTTGTTGGTTTGTTTGTTTGTTGGCTTGTTGGTTTGTTGGTTTGTTGGCTTGTTGGCTTGTTGGGTTGTTGGTTTGTTGGCTTCTTGCTTTGTTGGTTTGTTGGTTTGTTGGCTTGTTGGCTTGTTGGTTTGTTAGTTTGTTGGCTTCTTGGTTACTTTGTTTGTTGGTTTGTTGGTTTGTTGGCTTGTTGGTTTGTTGGCTTGTTGGTTTGTTGGTTTGTTGGTTTGTTGGCTTGTTGGTTTGTTGGTTTATTTGTTTGTTGGTTTGTTGGCTTGTTGGTTTGTTGGTTTGTTGGCTTGTTGGCTCGTTGGTTTGTTGGTTTGTTGGTTTGTTGGTTTGTTGGTTTGTTGGTTTGTTGGTTTGTTGGTTTGTTGGTTTGTTGGTTTGTTGGTTTGTTGGTTTGTTGGTTTGTTGGTTTGTTGGTTTGTTGGTTTGTTGGCTTGTTGGTACGTTGGTTTGTTGGCTTGTTGGCTTGTTGGTTTGTTGGTTTGTTGGTTTGTTGGTTTGTTGGCTTGTTGGTTTGTTGGTTTGTTGGCTTGTTCGTTTGTTGGTTTGTTGGTTTGTTGGATTGTTGGCTTGTTGGTTTGTTGGTTTGTTGGCTTGTTGGCTTGTTGGTTTGTTGGTTTGTTGGCTTGTTGGCTTGTTGCTTTGTTCGGTTGAAGGTTTGTTGGTTTGTTGGTTTTTTGGTTTGTTGGTTTGTTGGCTTGTTGGCTTGTTGGTTTGTTGGTTTGTTGGTTTGTTGGCTTGTTGGCTTGTTAGTTTGTTGGTTTGTTGGCTTGTTGGCTTGTTGGTTTGTTGGTTTTTTGGTTTGTTGGTTTGTTGGTTTGTTGGTTTGTTGGTTTGTTGGTTTGTTGGTTTGTTGGTTTGTTGGTTTGTTGGTTTGTTCGTTTGATGGTTTGTTGGTTTGTTGGTTTTTTGGTTTGTTGGTTTGTTGGTTTCTTGATTTGTTGGTTTGTTGATTTGTTGATTTGTTGGTTTGTTGGCATGTTGGTTTGTTGGTTTGTTGGTTTGTTGGCTTGTTGGTTTGTTGGTTTGTTGGCTTGTTGGCTTGTTGGCTTGTTGGTTTGTTGGTTTGTTGGTTTGTTAATTTGTTGGCTTGTTGGTTTGTTGGCTTGTTGGTTTGTTGGTTTGTTGGTTTGTTGGCTTGTTGGTTTGTTGGTTTGTTGGCTTGTTGGCTTGTTGGTTTGTTGGTTTGTTGGTTTGTTGATTTGTTGGCTTGTTGGTTTGTTGGTTTGTTGGCTTGTTGGTTTGTTGGTTTGTTGGTTTGTTGGTTTGTTGGCTTGTTGGCTTGTTGGTTTGTTGGTTTGTTGGCTTGTTGGCTTGTTGGTTTGTTAGTTTGTTGGTTTGTTGGCTTGTTGGTTTGTTGTTTTGTTGGCTTGTTGGTTACTTAGTTTGATGGTTTGTTGGTTTGTTGGTTTGTTGGCTTGTTGGCTTGTTGGTTTGTTGGTTTGTTGGTTTGTTGGTTTGTTTGTTTGTTGGTTTGTTGGTTTTTTGGTTTGTTGGTTTATTTGTTTGTTGGTTTGTTGGCTTGTTGGTTTGTTGGTTTGTTGGTTTGTTTGCTTGTTGGTTTGTTGGTTTGTTGGCTTGCTGGCTTGTTGGTTTGTTGGTTTGTTGGCTTGTTGGCTTGTTGGTTTGTTGGTTTGTTGGTTTGTTGGTTTTTTGGTTTGTTGATTTGTTGGTTTGTTGGTTTGTTGGTTTGTTGGTTTGTTGGTTTGTTTGTTGGTTTGTTGGCTAGTTGGTTTGTTGGTTTGTTGGTTTGTTGGCTTGTTGGTTTGTTGGTTTGTTGGCTTGTTGGCTTGTTGCTTTGTTGGTTTGTTGGTTTGTTGGCTTTTTGGTTACTTGGTTTGTTGGTTTGTTTGTTTGTTGGCTTGTTGGTTTGTTGGCTTGTTGGTTTGTTGGTTTGTTGGTTTGTTGGTTTGTTGGCTTGTTGGCTTGTTGGTTTGTTGGTTTGTTGGTTTGTTGGTTTGTTGGTTTGTTGGTTTGTTGGTTTGTTGGTTTGTTGGCTTGTTGGTTTGTTAGTTTGTTTGCTTGTTGGCTTGTTGGTTTGTTGGTTTGTTTGTTTGTTGGTTTGTTGGTTTGTTGGCTTGTTAGCTTGTTGGTTTGTTGGTTTGTTGGCTTGTTGGTTTAATGGTATGTTGGCTTGTTGGCTTGTTGCTTTGTTGGTTTGTTGGTTTGTTGGCTTGTTGGTTTGTTGGATTGTTGGTTTGTTGGCTTGTTGGTTTTTTGGTTTGTTGGTTTATTTGTTTGTTAGTTTGTTGGTTTGTTGGTTTGATGGTTTGTTGGTTTGTTGGTTTATTTGTTTGTTGGTTTGTTGGCTTGCTGGTTTGTTGGTTTTTTGGCTTTTTGGCTCGTTGGTTTGTTGGTTTGTTGGTTTGTTGGTTTGTTGGTTTGTTGGCTTGTTGGTTTGTTGGTTTGTTGGCTTGTTGGTTTGTAAGTTTGTTTGTTTGTTGGCTTGTTGGTTTGTTGGTTTGTCGGCTTGTTGGTTACTTAGTTTGTTGGTTTGTTGGTTTGTTGGCTTGTTAGCTTGTTGGTTTGTTGGTTTGTTGGTTTGTTGGTTTGTTGGTTTGTTGGTTTGTTGGTTTGTTGGCTTGTTGGCTCGTTGGTTTGTTGGTTTGTTGGTTTGTTGGTTTGTTGGTTTGTTGGTTTTTTGGTTTGTTGGTTTATTTGTTTGTTGGTTTGTTGGCTTGTTGGTTTGTTGGTTTGTCGGTTTGTTTGCTTGTTGGTTTGTTGGTTTGTTGGCTTGTTGGCTTGTTGTTTTGTTGGTTTGTTGGTTTGTTGGCTTGTTGGCTTGTTGGTTTGTTGGTTTGTTGGTTTTTTGGTTTTTTGGTTTATTGGTTTGTTGCTTTGTTGGTTTGTTGGTTTATTTGTTTGTTGGTTTGTTGGATTGTTGGTTTGTTGGTTTGTTGGTTTGTTGGCTTATTGGTTTGTTGGTTTGTTGGCTTGTTGGCTTGTTGCTTTGTTGGTTTGTTGGTTTGTTGGCTTGTTGGCTTGTTGGTTTGTTAGTTTGTTGGCTTGTTAGTTTGTTGGTTTGTTGATTTGGTGGTTTGTTGGTTTGTTGTTTTGTTGGTCTGTTGGTTTGTTGGTTTGTTGGCTTGTTGGTTTGTTGGTTTGTTGGCTTGTTGGCTTGTTGGTTTGTTGGTTTGTTGGCTTGTTGGTTTGTGGGTTTGTTGGTTTATTAGCTTGTTGGCTTGTTGGTTTGTTGCTTTGTTGGCTTGTTGGTTTGTTGGTTTGTTGGCTTGTTGGCTTGTTGTTTTGTTGGTTTGTTGGTTTGTTGGCTTGTTGGCTTGTTGGTTTGTTGGTTTGTTGGTTTGTTGGTTTGTTGGCTTGTTGGTTTGTTGGTTTGTTGGTTTGTTGGTTTGTTCGCTTGTTGGTTTTTTGGTTTGTTGTTTTATTTGTTTGTTAGTTTGTTAGTTTGTTGGTTTGTTGGCTTGTTGGCTCGTTGGTTTGTTGGTTTCTTGGTTTCTTGGTTTGTTGGTTTGTTGGTTTGTTGGTTTGTTGGTTTGTTGGTTTGTTGGCTTGTTAGCTTGTTGGTTTGTTGGTTTGTTGGTTTGTTGATTTGTTGGCTTGTTGATTTGTTGGCTTGTTGGTTTGTTGGTTTGTTGGCTTGTTGGTTTGTTGGTTTGTTGGTTTGTTGGTTTGTTGGCTTGTTGGCTTGTTGGTTTGTTGGTTTGTTGGCTTGTTGGCTTGTTGGTTTGTTAGTTTGTTGATTTGTTGGCTTGTTGGTTTGTTGTTTTGTTGGCTTGTTGGTTACTTAGTTTGATGGTTTGTTGGTTTGTTGGTTTGTTGGCTTGTTGGCTTGTTGGTTTGTTGGTTTGTTGGTTTGTTGGTTTGTTTGTTTGTTGGTTTGTTGGTTTTTTGGTTTGTTGGTTTATTTGTTTGTTGGTTTGTTGGCTTGTTGGTTTGTTGGTTTGTTGGTTTGTTTGCTTGTTGGTTTGTTGGTTTGTTGGCTTGCTGGCTTGTTGGTTTGTTGGTTTGTTGGCTTGTTGGCTTGTTGGTTTGTTGGTTTGTTGGTTTTTTGGTTTGTTGGTTTGTTGGTTTGTTGGTTTGTTGGTTTGTTGGTTTGTTGGTTTGTTTGTTGGTTTGTTGGCTAGTTGGTTTGTTGGTTTGTTGGTTTGTTGGCTTGTTGGTTTGTTGGTTTGTTGGCTTGTTGGCTTGTTGCTTTGTTGGTTTGTTGGTTTGTTGGCTTTTTGGTTACTTGGTTTGTTGGTTTGTTTGTTTGTTGGCTTGTTGGTTTGTTGGCTTGTTGGTTTGTTGGTTTGTTGGTTTGTTGGTTTGTTGGCTTGTTGGCTTGTTGGTTTGTTGGTTTGTTGGTTTGTTGGTTTGTTGGTTTGTTGGTTTGTTGGTTTGTTGGTTTGTTGGCTTGTTGGTTTGTTAGTTTGTTGGCTTGTTGGCTTGTTGGTTTGTTGGTTTGTTTGTTTGTTGGTTTGTTGGTTTGTTGGCTTGTTAGCTTGTTGGTTTGTTGGTTTGTTGGCTTGTTGGTTTAATGGTATGTTGGCTTGTTGGCTTGTTGCTTTGTTGGTTTGTTGGTTTGTTGGCTTGTTGGTTTGTTGGATTGTTGGTTTGTTGGCTTGTTGGTTTTTTGGTTTGTTGGTTTATTTGTTTGTTAGTTTGTTGGTTTGTTGGTTTGATGGTTTGTTGGTTTGTTGGTTTATTTGTTTGTTGGTTTGTTGGCTTGCTGGTTTGTTGGTTTTTTGGCTTTTTGGCTCGTTGGTTTGTTGGTTTGTTGGTTTGTTGGTTTGTTGGTTTGTTGGCTTGTTGGTTTGTTGGTTTGTTGGCTTGTTGGTTTGTAAGTTTGTTTGTTTGTTGGCTTGTTGGTTTGTTGGTTTGTCGGCTTGTTGGTTACTTAGTTTGTTGGTTTGTTGGTTTGTTGGCTTGTTAGCTTGTTGGTTTGTTGGTTTGTTGGTTTGTTGGTTTGTTGGTTTGTTGGTTTGTTGGTTTGTTGGCTTGTTGGCTCATTGGTTTGTTGGTTTGTTGGTTTGTTGGTTTGTTGGTTTGTTGGTTTGTTGGTTTTTTGGTTTGTTGGTTTATTTGTTTGTTGGTTTGTTGGCTTGTTGGTTTGTTGGTTTGTCGGTTTGTTTGCTTGTTGGTTTGTTGGTTTGTTGGCTTGTTGGCTTGTTGTTTTGTTGGTTTGTTGGTTTGTTGGCTTGTTGGCTTGTTGGTTTGTTGGTTTGTTGGTTTTTTGGTTTTTTGGTTTATTGGTTTGTTGCTTTGTTGGTTTGTTGGTTTATTTGTTTGTTGGTTTGTTGGCTTGTTGGTTTGTTGGTTTGTTGGTTTGTTGGCTTATTGGTTTGTTGGTTTGTTGGCTTGTTGGCTTGTTGCTTTGTTGGTTTGTTGGTTTGTTGGCTTGTTGGCTTGTTGGTTTGTTAGTTTGTTGGCTTGTTAGTTTGTTGGTTTGTTGATTTGGTGGTTTGTTGGTTTGTTGTTTTGTTGGTTTGTTGGTTTGTTGGTTTGTTGGCTTGTTGGTTTGTTGGTTTGTTGGCTTGTTGGCTTGTTGGCTTGTTGGTTTGTTGGTTTGTTGGCTTGTTGGTTTGTGGGTTTGTTGGTTTATTAGCTTGTTGGCTTGTTGGTTTGTTGCTTTGTTGGCTTGTTGGTTTGTTGGTTTGTTGGCTTGTTGGCTTGTTGTTTTGTTGGTTTGTTGGTTTGTTGGCTTGTTGGCTTGTTGGTTTGTTGGTTTGTTGGTTTGTTGGTTTGTTGGCTTGTTGGTTTGTTGGTTTGTTGGTTTGTTGGTTTGTTCGCTTGTTGGTTTTTTGGTTTGTTGTTTTATTTGTTTGTTAGTTTGTTAGTTTGTTGGTTTGTTGGCTTGTTGGCTCGTTGGTTTGTTGGTTTCTTGGTTTCTTGGTTTGTTGGTTTGTTGGTTTGTTGGTTTGTTGGTTTGTTGGTTTGTTGGCTTGTTAGCTTGTTGGTTTGTTGGTTTGTTGGTTTGTTGATTTGTTGGCTTGTTGGTTTGTTGGTTTGTTGGCTTGTTGGTTTGTTGGTTTGTTGGTTTGTTGGATTGTTGGCTTGTTGGTTTGTTGTTTTGTTGGCTTGTTGGTTTGTTGGTTTGTTGGCTTGTTGGCTTGTTGCTTTGTTCGTTTGATTGTTTGTTGGTTTTTTGGTTTGTTGGTTTGTTGGTTTGTTGGCTTGTTGGCTTGTTGGTTTGTTGGTTTGTTGGCTTGCTGGTTTGTTAGTTTGCTGATTTGTTGGCTTGTTGGTTTGTTGGTTTGTTCGTTTGATGGTTTGTTGGTTTGTTGGTTTGTTGGCTTGTTGGTTTGTTGGTTTGTTGGTTTGTTGGTTTCTTGGTTTGTTGGTTTGTTGATTTGTTGATTTGTTGGTTTGTTAGCATGTAGGTTTGTTGGTTTTTTGGTTTGTTGGCTTGTTGGTTTGTTGATTTGTTGGCTTGTTGGCTTGTTGGTTTGTTGGTTTGTTGTTTTGTTGGTTTGTTGGCTTGTTGTTTGTTGGTTTGTTGGCTTGTTGGTTTGTTGGTTTGCTGGCTTGTTGGCTTGTTAGTTTGTTGGTTTGTTGGCTTTTTGGTTACTTAGTTTGTTGGTTTGTTGGCTTGTTGGCTTGTTGGTTTGTTGGTTCGTTGGTTCGTTGGCTTGTTGGTTTGTTAGTTTGTTGGTTTGTTGGCTTGTTGGCTTGTTGGTTTGTTGGTTTTTTAATTTGTTGGTTTGTTGGTTTGTTAGCATGTAGGTTTGTTGGTTTTTTGGTTTGTTGGCTTGTTGGTTTGTTGATTTGTTGGCTTGTTGGCTTGTTGGTTTGTTGGTTTGTTGTTTTGTTGGTTTGTTGGCTTGTTGGTTTGTTGGTTTGTTGGTTTGTTGGTTTGTTGGTTTGTTCGTTTGTTGGTTTGTTGGTTAATTGGTTTGTTGGTTTGTTGGTTTGTTGGTTTGTTGGTTTGTTGGTTTGTTGGTTTATTTGTTTGTTGGTTTGTTGGTTTGTTGGTTTGTTGGTTTGTTGGTTTGTTGGTTTGTTGGTTTATTTGTTTGGTGGTTTGTTGGTTTGTAGGTTTGTTGGTTTGTTGCTTTGTTGGCTTGTTGGTTTGTTGGTTTGTTGGCTTGTTGGCTTGTTGCTTTGTTGGTTTGTTGGTTTGTTGGCTTGTTGGCTTGTTGGTTTGTTAGTTTGTTGGCTTTTTGGTTACTTGGTTTGTTGGTTTGTTGGTTTGTTAGCTTGTTGGTTTGTTGGCTTGTTGGTTTGTTGGTTTGTTGGTTTGTTGGTTTTTTGGTTTGTTGGTTTATTTGTTTGTTAGTTTGTTAGTTTGTTGGTTTGTTGGTTTGTTGGTTTATTGGTTTATTTGTTTGTTGGTTTGTTGGCTTGTTGGTTTGTTGGTTTGTTGGCTTGTTGGCTCGTTGGTTTGTTGGTTTGTTGGTTTGTTGGTTTGTTGGTTTGTTGGTTTATTGGTTTATTTGTTTGTTGGTTTGTTGGCTTGTTGGTTTGTTGGTTTGTTGGCTTGTTGGCTCGTTGGTTTGTTGGTTTGTTGGTTTGTTGGTTTGTTGGTTTGTTGGTTTGTTGGTTTGTTGGTTTGTTGGTTTGTTGGTTTGTTGGCTTGTTGGTTTGTTGGTTTGTTGGCTTGTTAGCTTGTTGGTTTGTTGGTTTGTTGGTTTGTTGATTTGTTGGCTTGTTGGTTTGTTGGTTTGTTGGCTTGTTGGTTTGTTGGTTTGTTGGTTTGTTGGATTGTTGGCTTGTTGGTTTGTTGGTTTGTTGGCTTGTTGGTTTGTTGGTTTGTTGGCTTGTTGGCTTGTTGCTTTGTTCGTTTGATGGTTTGTTGGTTTGTTGGTTTTTTGGTTTGTTGGTTTGTTGGTTTGTTGGCTTGTTGGCTTGTTGGTTTGTTGGTTTGTTGGCTTGTTGGTTTCTTAGTTTGTTGGTTTGTTGGCTTGTTGGTTTGTTAGTTTGTTGGTTTGTTGGCTTGTTGGTTTGTTGGTTTGTTGGCTTGGTGGTTACTTAGTTTGTTGGTTTGTTTATATGTTGGTTCTTTGGTTTGTTGGTTTGTTGGTTTGTTGGTTTGTTGGTTTGTTGGTTTGTTGATTTGTTGATTTGTTGGTTTGTTAGCATGTTGGTTTGTTGGTTTGTTGGTTTGTTGGCTTGTTGGTTTGTTGGTTTGTTGGCTTGTTGGCTTGTTGGCTTGTTGGTTTATTGGTTTGTTGGTTTGTTGGCTTGTTGGTTTGTTGGTTTGTTGGCTTGTTGGTTTGTTGGTTTGCTGGCTTGTTGGTTTGTTGGTTTGTTGGTTTATTTGTTTGTTGGTTTGTTGGTTTGTTGGTTTGTTGGTTTGTTGGTTTATTTGTTTGTTGGTTTGTTGGTTTGTAGGTTTGTTGGTTTGTTGGTTTGTTGGTTTGTTGGTTTGTTGGTTTGTTGGTTTGTTGGTTTGTTGGTTTGTTGGTTTGTTGGTTTGTTGGTTTATTTGTTTGTTGGTTTGTTGGTTTGTTGGTTTGTTGGTTTGTTGGTTTGTTGGTTTATTTGTTTGTTGGTTTGTTGGTTTGTAGGTTTGTTGGTTTGTTGGTTTGTTGGTTTGTTGGTTTGTTGGTTTGTTGGTTTGTTCGTTTGTTGGTTTGTTGGTTTGTTGGTTTGTTGGTGTGTTCGCTTGTTGGTTTGTTGGTTTGTTGGCCTGTTGGTTTGTTGGTTTGTTGGTTTGTTGGCTTGTTGGCTTGTTGGTTTGTTGGTTTGTTGGCTTGTTGGTTTGTTAGTTTGTTGGTTTGTTGGCTTGTTGGTTTGTTGATTTGTTGGCTTGTTGGTTACTAAGTTTGTTGGTTTGTTGGCTTGTTGGTTTGTTGGCTTGTTGGCTTGTTGGCTTGTTGCTTTGTTGGTTTGTTGGTTTGTTGGCTTGTTGGCTTGTTGGTTTGTTAGATTGTTGGCTTGTTGGTTTGTTGGTTTGTTGGATTGTTGGCTTATTGGTTTGTTAGTTTGTTGGCTTGTTGGTTTGTTGGTTTGTTGGCTTGTTGGCTTGTTGGTTTGTTGGTTTGTTGGTTCTTTGGCTTGTTGGTTTTTTAGTTTGTTGGTTTGTTGGCTTGTTGGCTTGTTGGTTTGTTGGGTTTTTAATTTGTTGGTTTGTTGGTTTGTTGGTGTGTTGGTTTGTTGGTTTATTTGTTTGGTGGTTTGTTGGTTTGTAGGTTTGTTGGTTTGTTGGTTTGTTGGTTTGTTCGTTTGTTGGTTTGTTGGTTAATTGGTTTGTTGGTTTGTTGGTTTGTTGGTTTGTTGGTTTGTTGGTTTGTTGGTTTATTTGTTTGTTGGTTTGTTGGTTTGTTGGTTTGTTGGTTTGTTGGTTTATTTGTTTGTTGGTTTGTTGGTTTGTAGGTTTGTTGGTTTGTTGGTTTGTTGGTTTGTTGGTTTGTTCGTTTGTCGGTTTGTTGGTTTGTTGGTTTGTTGGTGTGTTCGCTTGTTGGTTTGTTGGTTTGTTGGCCTGTTGGTTTGTTGGTTTGTTGGTTTGTTGGCTTGTTGGCTTGTTGGTTTGTTGGTTTGTTGGCTTGTTGGTTTGTTAGTTTGTTGGTTTGTTGGCTTGTTGGTTTGTTGGTTTGTTGGCTTGTTGGTTACTAAGTTTGTTGGTTTGTTGGCTTGTTGGTTTGTTGGCTTGTTGGCTTGTTGGCTTGTTGCTTTGTTGGTTTGTTGGTTTGTTGGCTTGTTGGCTTGTTGGTTTGTTAGATTGTTGGCTTGTTGGTTTGTTGGTTTGTTGGATTGTTGGCTTATTGGTTTGTTAGTTTGTTGGCTTGTTGGTTTGTTGGTTTGTTGGCTTGTTGGCTTGTTGCTTTGTTCGTTTGATGGTTTGTTGGTTTGTTGGTTTTTTGGTTTGTTGGTTTGTTGGTTTGTTGGCTTGTTGGCTTGTTGGTTTGTTGGTTTGTTGGCTTGTTGGTTTGTTAGTTTGTTGATTTGTTGGCTTGTTGGTTTGTTGGTTTGTTCGTTTGATGGTTTGTTGGTTTGTTGGTTCTTTGGTTTGTTAGTTTGTTGGTTTGTTGGTTTCTTGGTTTGTTGGTTTGTTGATTTGTTGATTTGTTGGTTTGTTGGTTTTTTGGTTTGTTGGCTTATTGGTTTGTTGATTTGTTGGCTTGTTGGCTTGTTGGTTTGTTGGTTTGTTGTTTTGTTGGTTTGTTGGCTTGTTGGTTTGTTGGTTTGTTGGCTTGTTGGTTTGTTGGTTTGCTGGCTTGTTGGCTTGTTAGTTTGTTGGTTTGTTGGCTTTTTGGTTACTTAGTTTGTTGGTTTGTTGGCTTGTTGGCTTGTTGGTTTGTTGGTTTGTTGGTTCGTTGGCTTGTTGGTTTGTTAGTTTGTTGGTTTGTTGGCTTGTTGGCTTGTTGGTTTGTTGGTTTTTTAATTTGTTGGTTTGTTGGTTTGTTGGTGTGTTGGTTTGTTGGTTTATTTGTTTGGTGGTTTGTTGGTTTGTTGGTTTGTTGGTTTGTTGGTTTGTTGGTTTGTTGGTTTGTTGGTTTATTTGTTTGTTGGTTTGTTGGTTTGTTGGTTTGTTGGTTTGTTGGTTTGTTGGTTTGTTGGTTTGTTGGTTTATTTGTTTGGTGGTTTGTTGGTTTGTAGGTTTGTTGGTTTGTTGCTTTGTTGGCTTGTTGGCTTGTTGGTTTGTTAGTTTGTTGGCTTTTTGGTTACTTGGTTTGTTGGTTTGTTGGTTTGTTGGCTTGTTGGTTTGTTGGCTTGTTGGTTTGTTGGTTTGTTAGTTTGTTCGCTTGTTGGTTTTTTGGTTTGTTGGTTTATTTGTTTGTTAGTTTGTTAGTTTGTTGGTTTGTTGGTTTGTTGGTTTATTGGTTTATTTGTTTGTTGGTTTGTTGGCTTGTTGGTTTGTTGGTTTGTTGGCTTGTTGGCTCGTTGGTTTGTTGGTTTGTTGGTTTGTTGGTTTGTTGGTTTGTTGGTTTGTTGGTCTGTTGGCTTGTTGGTTTGTTGGTTTGTTGGCTTGTTAGCTTGTTGGTTTGTTGGTTTGTTGGTTTGTTGATTTGTTGGCTTGTTGGTTTGTTGGTTTGTTGGCTTGTTGGTTTGTTGGTTTGTTGGTTTGTTGGATTGTTGGCTTGTTGGTTTGTTGGTTTGTTGGTTTGTTGGTTTGTTGGTTTGTTGGCTTGTTGGCTTGTTGGTTTGTTGGTTTGTTGGCTTGTTGGTTTGTTAGTTTGTTGGTTTGTTGGCTTGTTGGTTTGTTAGTTTGTTGGTTTGTTGGCTTGTTGGTTTGTTGGTTTGTTGGCTTGTTGGTTACTTAGTTTGTTGGTTTGTTGATATGTTGGTTCTTTGGTTTGTTGGTTTGTTGGTAACAAGGTTTCTTGGTTTGTTGGTTTGTTGATTTGTTGATTTGTTGGTTTGTTAGCATGTTGGTTTGTTGGTTTGTTGGCTTGTTGGTTTGTTGGTTTGTTGGCTTGTTGGCTTGTTGGTTTGTTGGTTTGTTGGTTTATTGGTTTGTTGGCTTGTTGGTTTGTTGGTTTGTTGGCTTGTTGGTTTGTTGGTTTGCTGGCTTGTTGGCTTGTTAGTTTGTTGGTTTGTTGGCTTTTTGGTTACTTAGTTTGTTGGTTTGTGTGCTTGTTGGCTTGTTAGTTTGTTGGTTTGTTGGTTCGTTGGCTTGTTGGTTTGTTAGTTTGTTGGTTTGTTGGCTTGTTGGCTTGTTGGTTTGTTGGTTTTTTAATTTGTTGGTTTGTTGGTTTGTTGGTGTGTTGGTTTGTTGGTTTATTTGTTTGGTGGTTTGTTGGTTTGTAGGTTTGTTGGTTTGTTGGTTTGTTGGTTTGTTCGTTTGTTGGTTTGTTGGTTAATTGGTTTGTTGGTTTGTTGGTTTGTTGGTTTGTTGGTTTGTTGGTTTGTTGGTTTGTTGGTTTATTTGTTTGTTGGTTTGTTGGTTTGTTGGTTTGTTGGTTTATTTGTTTGTTGGTTTGATGGTTTGTAGGTTTGTTGGTTTGTTGGTTTGTTAGTTTGTTGGTTTGTTGGTTTGTTTGTTTGTTCGTTTGTTGGTTTGTTGGTTTGTTGGTTTGTTGGTTTGTTGGCTTGTTGGTTTGTTGGTTTGTTGGCCTGTTGGTTTGTTGGTTTGTTGGTTTGTTGGCTTGTTGGCTTGTTGGTTTGTTGGTTTGTTGGCTTGTTGGTTTGTTAGTTTGTTGGTTTGTTGGCTTGTTGGTTTGTTGGTTTGTTGGTTTGTTGGTTACTAAGTTTGTTGGTTTGTTGGTTTGTTGGTTTGTTGGCTTGTTGGCTTGTTGGCTTGTTGCTTTGTTGGTTTGTTGGTTTGTTGGCTTGTTGGCTTGTTGGTTTGTTAGTTTGTTGGCTTTTGGGTTACTTGGTTTGTTGGTTTGTTGGTTTGTTGGCTTGTTGATTTGTTGGCTTGTTGGTTTGTTGGTTTGTTGGCTTGTTAGCTTGTTGTTTTGTTGGTTTGTTGGTTTGTTGGTTTGTTGGTTTGTTGGTTTTTTGGTTTGTTGGTTTGTTGGTTTGTTGGCTTGTTGGTTTGTTGGTTTGTTGGCTTGTTGGCTTGTTGGCTTGTTGGTTTGTTGGTTTGTTGGTTTGTTGGTTTGTTGGTTTGTTGGCTTGTTGGTTACTTAATTTGTTGGTTTGTTGGTTTGTTGGTTTCTTGGTTTGTTGGTTTGTTGGCTTGTTGGCTTGTGGGTTTGTTGGTTAGTTCGTTTGTTGGTTTGTTAGTTTGTTGGTTTGTTGGCTCGTTGGCTTGTTGGTTTGTTGGTTTGTTGGTTTGTTGGCTTGTTGGTTTGTTGGTTTGTTGGTTTGTTGTTTGTTGGCTTGTTGGTTTGTTGGCTTGTTGGCTTGTTGGTTTGTTGGTTTTTTGGTTTGTTGGTTTGTTGGTTTGTTGATTTGTTGGTTTGTTCGTTTATTTGTTTGTTGGTTTGTTGGCTTGTTGGTTTGTATGTTTGTTGTTTTGTTGGCTTGTTGGTTTGTTGGTTTGTTGGCTTGTTGGCTTGTTGGTTTGTTGGTTTGTTGGCTTGTTGGTTTGTTAGTTTGTTGGTTTGTTGGCTTGTTGGTTTGTTGGTTTGTTGGCTTGTTGGTTACTTAGTTTGTTGGTTTGTTGGTTTGTTGGCTTGTTGGCTTGTTGGTTTGTTGGTTTGTTGGTTTGTTGGTTTGTTGGTTTGTTGGTTTTTTGGTTTGTTGGTTTATTCGTTTGTTGGTTTGTTGGCTTGTTGGTTTGTTGGTTTGTTGGTTTGTTGGTTTGTTTGCTTGTTGGTTTGTTGGTTTGTTGGCTTGTTGGCTTGTTGGTTTGTTGGTTTGTTGGCTTGTTGACTTATTGGTTTGTTGGTTTGTTGGCTTTTTGGTTTGTTCGTTTGTTGGTTTGTTGGTTTGTTTGTTTGTTGGTTTATTTGGTTGTTGGTTTGTTGGCTTGTTGGCTTGTTGGCTTGTTGCTTTGTTGGTTAGTTAGTTTGTTGGCTTGTTGGTTTGTAAGTTTGTTGGCTTTTTGGTTACTTGGTTTGTTGGTTTGTTGGTTTGTCGGCTTGTTGGTTTGTTGGCTTGTTGGTTTGTTGGTTTGTTGGTTTGTTGGTTTGTTGGCTTGTTGGTTTGTTGGTTTGTTGGTTTGTTGGTTTGTTGGTTTGTTGGTTTGTTGGTTCGTTGGCTTGTTGGTTTGTTGGTTTGCTGGCTTGTTGCTTGTTGGTTTGTTGGTTTGTTGGCTTGTTGGTTTGTTGGTTTGTTGGTTTGTTGGCTTGTTGGCTTGTTGGTTTGTTGGTTTGTTGGCTTGTTGTTTGTTGGTTTGTTGGCTTGTTGGCTTGTTGCTTTGTTGGTTTGTTCGTTTGTTGGCTTGTTGGTTTGTTAGTTTGTTGGCTTTTTGGTTACTTGGTTTGTTGGGTTTTTGGTTTGTTGGCTTGTTGGTTTGTAGGCTTGTTGGTTTGTTGGTTTGTTGGTTTGTTGGCTTGTTGGTTTTTTGGTTTGTTGGTTTATTTGTTTGTTAGTTTGTTGGTTTGTTGGTTTGTTGGTTTGTTGGTTTGTTGGTTTATTTGTTTGTTGGTTTGTTGGCTTGTTGGTTTGTTGGTTGTTGGCTTGTTGGCTCGTTGGTTTGTTGGTTTGTTGGTTTGTTGGTTTGTTGGTTTGTTGGTTTGTTGGTTTGTTGGTTTGTTGGTTTGTTGGTTTGTTGGCTTGTTGGTTCGTTGGTTTGTTGGCTTGTTGGCTTGTTGGTTTGTTGGTTTGTTGGTTTGTTGGTTTGTTGGTTTGTTGACTTGTTGGCTTTTTGGTTTGTTAGTTTGTTGGCTTGTTTGTTTGTTAGTTGGTTGGTTTGTTGGCTTGTTGGCTTGTTGGTTTGTTGGTTTTTTGGTTTGTTGGTTTGTTGGTTTGTTGGTTTGTTGGTTTGTTGGTTTGTTGGTTTGTTGGTTTGTTGGTTTGTTCGTTTGTTCGTTTGATGGTTTGTTGGTTTGTTGGTTTTTTGGTTTGTTGGTTTGTTGGTTTGTTGGTTTGTTGGTTTGTTGATTTGTTGGTTTGTTGATTTGTTGATTTGTTGGTTTGTTGGCATGTTAGTTTGTTGGTTTGTTGGTTTGTTAGTTTGTTGGCTTGTTGGTTTGTTGGTTTGTTGGTTTGTTGGTTTGTTGGTTTGTTGGTTTGTTGGCTTATTGGTTTGTTGGTTTGTTGGCTTGTTGGCTTGTTGGTTTGTTGGTTTGTTGGTTTCTTGGTTTGTTGGTTTGTTGGTTTGTTGGTTTGTTGGATTGTTGGCTTGTTGGTTTGTTGGTTTGTTGGTTTGTTGGTTTGTTGGTTTGTTGGCTTGTTGGCTTGTTGGTTTGTTGGTTTGTTGGCTTGTTGGTTTGTTAGTTTGTTGGTTTGTTGGCTTGTTGGTTTGTTAGTTTGTTGGTTTGTTGGCTTGTTGGTTTGTTGGTTTGTTGGCTTGTTGGTTACTTAGTTTGTTGGTTTGTTGATATGTTGGTTCTTTGGTTTGTTGGTTTGTTGGTAACAAGGTTTCTTGGTTTGTTGGTTTGTTGATTTGTTGATTTGTTGGTTTGTTAGCATGTTGGTTTGTTGGTTTGTTGGCTTGTTGGTTTGTTGGTTTGTTGGCTTGTTGGCTTGTTGGTTTGTTGGTTTGTTGGTTTATTGGTTTGTTGGCTTGTTGGTTTGTTGGTTTGTTGGCTTGTTGGTTTGTTGGTTTGCTGGCTTGTTGGCTTGTTAGTTTGTTGGTTTGTTGGCTTTTTGGTTACTTAGTTTGTTGGTTTGTTGGCTTGTTGGCTTGTTAGTTTGTTGGTTTGTTGGTTCGTTGGCTTGTTGGTTTGTTAGTTTGTTGGTTTGTTGGCTTGTTGGCTTGTTGGTTTGTTGGTTTTTTAATTTGTTGGTTTGTTGGTTTGTTGGTGTGTTGGTTTGTTGGTTTATTTGTTTGGTGGTTTGTTGGTTTGTAGGTTTGTTGGTTTGTTGGTTTGTTGGTTTGTTCGTTTGTTGGTTTGTTGGTTAATTGGTTTGTTGGTTTGTTGGTTTGTTGGTTTGTTGGTTTGTTGGTTTGTTGGTTTGTTGGTTTATTTGTTTGTTGGTTTGTTGGTTTGTTGGTTTGTTGGTTTATTTGTTTGTTGGTTTGATGGTTTGTAGGTTTGTTGGTTTGTTGGTTTGTTAGTTTGTTGGTTTGTTGGTTTGTTTGTTTGTTCGTTTGTTGGTTTGTTGGTTTGTTGGTTTGTTGGTTTGTTGGCTTGTTGGTTTGTTGGTTTGTTGGCCTGTTGGTTTGTTGGTTTGTTGGTTTGTTGGCTTGTTGGCTTGTTGGTTTGTTGGTTTGTTGGCTTGTTGGTTTGTTAGTTTGTTGGTTTGTTGGCTTGTTGGTTTGTTGGTTTGTTGGTTTGTTGGTTACTAAGTTTGTTGGTTTGTTGGTTTGTTGGTTTGTTGGCTTGTTGGCTTGTTGGCTTGTTGCTTTGTTGGTTTGTTGGTTTGTTGGCTTGTTGGCTTGTTGGTTTGTTAGTTTGTTGGCTTTTGGGTTACTTGGTTTGTTGGTTTGTTGGTTTGTTGGCTTGTTGATTTGTTGGCTTGTTGGTTTGTTGGTTTGTTGGCTTGTTAGCTTGTTGTTTTGTTGGTTTGTTGGTTTGTTGGTTTGTTGGTTTGTTGGTTTTTTGGTTTGTTGGTTTGTTGGTTTGTTGGCTTGTTGGTTTGTTGGTTTGTTGGCTTGTTGGCTTGTTGGCTTGTTGGTTTGTTGGTTTGTTGGTTTGTTGGTTTGTTGGTTTGTTGGCTTGTTGGTTACTTAATTTGTTGGTTTGTTGGTTTGTTGGTTTCTTGGTTTGTTGGTTTGTTGGCTTGTTGGCTTGTGGGTTTGTTGGTTAGTTCGTTTGTTGGTTTGTTAGTTTGTTGGTTTGTTGGCTCGTTGGCTTGTTGGTTTGTTGGTTTGTTGGTTTGTTGGCTTGTTGGTTTGTTGGTTTGTTGGTTTGTTGTTTGTTGGCTTGTTGGTTTGTTGGCTTGTTGGCTTGTTGGTTTGTTGGTTTTTTGGTTTGTTGGTTTGTTGGTTTGTTGATTTGTTGGTTTGTTCGTTTATTTGTTTGTTGGTTTGTTGGCTTGTTGGTTTGTATGTTTGTTGTTTTGTTGGCTTGTTGGTTTGTTGGTTTGTTGGCTTGTTGGCTTGTTGGTTTGTTGGTTTGTTGGCTTGTTGGTTTGTTAGTTTGTTGGTTTGTTGGCTTGTTGGTTTGTTGGTTTGTTGGCTTGTTGGTTACTTAGTTTGTTGGTTTGTTGGTTTGTTGGCTTGTTGGCTTGTTGGTTTGTTGGTTTGTTGGTTTGTTGGTTTGTTGGTTTGTTGGTTTTTTGGTTTGTTGGTTTATTCGTTTGTTGGTTTGTTGGCTTGTTGGTTTGTTGGTTTGTTGGTTTGTTGGTTTGTTTGCTTGTTGGTTTGTTGGTTTGTTGGCTTGTTGGCTTGTTGGTTTGTTGGTTTGTTGGCTTGTTGACTTATTGGTTTGTTGGTTTGTTGGCTTTTTGGTTTGTTCGTTTGTTGGTTTGTTGGTTTGTTTGTTTGTTGGTTTATTTGTTTGTTGGTTTGTTGGCTTGTTGGCTTGTTGGCTTGTTGCTTTGTTGGTTAGTTAGTTTGTTGGCTTGTTGGTTTGTAAGTTTGTTGGCTTTTTGGTTACTTGGTTTGTTGGTTTGTTGGTTTGTCGGCTTGTTGGTTTGTTGGCTTGTTGGTTTGTTGGTTTGTTGGTTTGTTGGTTTGTTGGCTTGTTGGTTTGTTGGTTTGTTGGTTTGTTGGTTTGTTGGTTTGTTGGTTTGTTGGTTCGTTGGCTTGTTGGTTTGTTGGTTTGCTGGCTTGTTGCTTGTTGGTTTGTTGGTTTGTTGGCTTGTTGGTTTGTTGGTTTGTTGGTTTGTTGGCTTGTTGGCTTGTTGGTTTGTTGGTTTGTTGGCTTGTTGTTTGTTGGTTTGTTGGCTTGTTGGCTTGTTGCTTTGTTGGTTTGTTCGTTTGTTGGCTTGTTGGTTTGTTAGTTTGTTGGCTTTTTGGTTACTTGGTTTGTTGGGTTTTTGGTTTGTTTGCTTGTTGGTTTGTAGGCTTGTTGGTTTGTTGGTTTGTTGGTTTGTTGGCTTGTTGGTTTTTTGGTTTGTTGGTTTATTTGTTTGTTAGTTTGTTGGTTTGTTGGTTTGTTGGTTTGTTGGTTTGTTGGTTTATTTGTTTGTTGGTTTGTTGGCTTGTTGGTTTGTTGGTTGTTGGCTTGTTGGCTCGTTGGTTTGTTGGTTTGTTGGTTTGTTGGTTTGTTGGTTTGTTGGTTTGTTGGTTTGTTGGTTTGTTGGTTTGTTGGTTTGTTGGCTTGTTGGTTCGTTGGTTTGTTGGCTTGTTGGCTTGTTGGTTTGTTGGTTTGTTGGTTTGTTGGTTTGTTGGTTTGTTGACTTGTTGGCTTTTTGGTTTGTTAGTTTGTTGGCTTGTTTGTTTGTTAGTTGGTTGGTTTGTTGGCTTGTTGGCTTGTTGGTTTGTTGGTTTTTTGGTTTGTTGGTTTGTTGGTTTGTTGGTTTGTTGGTTTGTTGGTTTGTTGGTTTGTTGGTTTGTTGGTTTGTTCGTTTGTTCGTTTGATGGTTTGTTGGTTTGTTGGTTTTTTGGTTTGTTGGTTTGTTGGTTTGTTGGTTTGTTGGTTTGTTGATTTGTTGGTTTGTTGATTTGTTGATTTGTTGGTTTGTTGGCATGTTAGTTTGTTGGTTTGTTGGTTTGTTAGTTTGTTGGCTTGTTGGTTTGTTGGTTTGTTGGTTTGTTGGTTTGTTGGTTTGTTGGTTTGTTGGCTTATTGGTTTGTTGGTTTGTTGGCTTGTTGGCTTGTTGGTTTGTTGGTTTGTTGGTTTCTTGGTTTGTTGGTTTGTGCGCTTGTTGGTTTGTTGGTTTGTTGGCTTGTTGGTTTGTTGGTTTGTTGGTTTGTTGGCTTGTTGGCTTGTTGGTTTGTTGATTTGTTGGCTTGTTGGTTTGTTGGTTTGTTAGTTTGTTGGTTTGTTGGTTTGTTGGTTTGTTGGTTTGTTGGTTTGTTGGTTTGTTGGTTTGTTGGTTTGTTGGTTTTTTGGTTTGTTGGTTTATTTGTTTGTTGGTTTGTTGGCTTGTTGGTTTGTTGGTTTGTTGGTTTGTTTGCTTGTTGGTTTGTTGGTTTGTTGGCTTGTTGGCTTGTTGGTTTGTTGGTTTGTTGGCTTGTTGGCTTGTTGGTTTGTTGGCTTGTTGGCTTGTTGCTTTGTTGGTTTGTTGGTTTGTTGGCTTGTTGGTTTGTTGGTTTGTTAGTTTGGTGGCTTTTTGATTACTTGGTTTGTTGGTTTGTTGGTTTGTTGGCTTGTTGGTTTGTTGGCTTGTTGGTTTGTTGGTTTGTTGGTTTGTTGGCTTGTTGGCTTGTTGGTTTGTTGGTTTGTTGGTTTGTTGGTTTGTTGGTTTGTTGGTTTGTTGGCTTGTTGCTTTATTCGTTTGATGGTTTGTTGGTTTGTTGGTTTTTTGGTTTGTTGGTTTGTTGGTTTGTTGACTTGTTGGCTTGTTGGTTTGTTGGTTTGTTGGCTTGTTAGTTGGTTGGTTTGTTGGCTTGTTGGTTTGTTGGTTTTTTGGTTTGTTGGTTTGTTGGTTTGTTGGTTTGTTGGTTTGTTGGTTTGTTGGTTTGTTGGTTTGTTGGTTTGTTGGTTTGTTCGTTTGTTCGTTTGTTCGTTTGATGGTTTGTTGGTTTGTTGGTTTTTTGGTTTGTTGGTTTGTTGGTTTGTTGGTTTGTTGGTTTGTTGATTTGTTGGTTTGTTGATTTGTTGATTTGTTGGTTTGTTGGCATGTTAGTTTGTTGGTTTGTTGGTTTGTTAGTTTGTTGGCTTGTTGGTTTGTTGGTTTGTTGGTTTGTTGGTTTGTTGGTTTGTTGGTTTGTTGGTTTGTTGGCTTATTGGCTTATTGGTTTGTTGGTTTGTTGGCTTGTTGGCTTGTTGGTTTGTTGGTTTGTTGGTTTGTTGGTTTGTGGGCTTGTTGGTTTGTTGGTTTGTTGGCTTGTTGGTTTGTTGGTTTGTTGGTTTGTTGGCTTGTTGGCTTGTTGGTTTGTTGATTTGTTGGCTTGTTGGTTTGTTGGTTTGTTAGTTTGTTGGTTTGTTGGTTTGTTGGTTTGTTGGTTTGTTGGTTTGTTGGTTTGTTGGTTTGTTGGTTTGTTGGTTTTTTGGTTTGTTGGTTTATTTGTTTGTTGGTTTGTTGGCTTGTTGGTTTGTTGGTTTGTTGGTTTGTTTGCTTGTTGGTTTGTTGGTTTGTTGGCTTGTTGGCTTGTTGGTTTGTTGGTTTGTTGGTTTGTTGGCTTGTTGGCTTGTTGGTTTGTTGGTTTGTTGGCTTGTTGCTTTGTTGGTTTGTTGGTTTGTTGGCTTGTTGGCTTGTTGGCTTGTTGGTTTGTTAGTTTGTTGGCTTTTTGGTTAGTTGGTTTGTTGGTTTGTTGGCTTGTTGGTTTGTTGGCTTGTTGGTTTGTTGGTTTGTTGGTTTGTTGGTTTGTTGGCTTGTTGGCTTGTTGGTTTGTTGGTTTGTTGGTTTGTTGGTTTGTTGGTTTGTTGGTTTGTTGGCTTGTTGGCTTGTTGGTTTGTTGGTTTGTTGGCTTGTTGGTTTGTTGGTTTGTTGGTTTGTTGGCTTGTTGGTTTGTTGGTTTGTTGGTTTGTTGGCTTGTTGGTTTGTTGGTTTGTTGGCTTGTTGGCTTGTTGCTTTGTTGGTTTGTTGGTTTGTTGGCTTGTTGGCTTGTTGGTTTGTTAGTTTGTTGGCTTTTTGGTTACTTGGTTTGTTGGTTTGTTGGTTTGTTGGCTTGTTGGTTTGTTGGCTTGTTGGTTTGTTGGTTTGTTGGTTTTTTGGCTTGCTGGTTTATTTGTTTGTTAGTTTGTTGGTTTGTTGGTTTGATGGTTTGTTGGTTTGTTGGTTTATTTGTTTGTTGGTTTGTTGGCTTGTTGGTTTGTTGGTTTGTTGGCTTGTTGGCTCGTTGTTTTGTTGGTTTGTTGGTTTGTTGGTTTGTTGGTTTTTTGGCTGGTTGGTTTGTTGGTTTGTTGGCTTGTTGGTTTGTTAGTTTGTTGGTTTGTTGGCTTGTTGGGTTGTTGGTTTGTTGGCTTGTTGGTTACTTTGTTTGTTGGTTTGTTGGTTTGTTGGATTGTTGGTTTGTTGGTTTGTTGGTTTGTTGGTTTGTTGGTTTGTTGGTTTGTTGGCTTGTTGGCTCGTTGGTTTGTTGGTTTGTTGGTTTGTTGGTTTGTTGGTTTGTTGGTTTGTTGGTTTTTAGGTTTGTTGGTTTATTTGTTTGTTGGTTTGTTGGCTTGTGGGTTTGTTGGTTTGTTGGTTTGTTTGCTTGTTGGTTTGTTGGTTTGTTGGCTTGTTGGCTTGTTGGTTTGTTGGTTTGTTGGATTGTTGGCTTGTTGGTTTGTTGGTTTGTTTGTTTTTTGGTTTGTTGGTTTGTAGGCTTATTGGTTTGTTGGTTTGTTGGTTTGTTGGTTTGTTGGTTTTTTGGCTTGTTGGTTTGTTGGTTTGTTGGCTTGTTGGCTTGTTGCTTTGTTGGTTTGTTGGTTTGTTGGCTTGTTGGCTTGTTGGTTTGTTAGTTTGTTGGCTTTGTGGTTACTTGGTTTGTTGGTTTGTTGGCTTGTTGGTTTGTTGGCTTGTTGGTTTGTTGTTTTGTTGGTTTGTTAGCTTGTTGGCTTGTTAGTTTGTTGGTTTGTTGGTTTGTTGGTTTGTTGGTTTGTTGGCTTGTTGGTTTGTTGGTTTGTTGGCTTGTTGGTTTGTTGGTTTGTTGGTTTGTTGGCTTGTTGGTTTGTTGGTTTGTTGGTTTGTTAGCTTGTTGGCTTGTTGGTTTGTTGGTTTGTTGGCTTGTTGGTTTGTTGGTTTGTTGGCTTGTCGGCTTGTTGCTTTGTTGGTTTGTTGGTTTGTTGGCTTGTTGGCTTGTTTGTTTGTTAGTTTGTTGGCTTTTTGGTTACTTGGTTTGTTGGTTTGTTGGTTTGTTGGCTTGTTGGTTTGTTGGTTTGTTGGTTTGTTGGTTTGTTGGTTTGTTGGCTTGTTGGTTTTTTGGTTTGTTGGTTTATTTGTTTGTTAGTTTGTTAGTTTGTTAGTTTGTTGGTTTGTTGGTTTGTTGGTTTGTTGGTTTGTTGGTTTGTTGGTTTTTTGGTTTGCTGGCTTGTTGGTTTGTTGGTTTGTTGGCTTGTTGGCTTGTTGGTTTGTTGGTTTGTTGGTTTGTTGATTTGTTGGCTTGTTGGTTTGTTGGCTTGTTGGCTTGTTGGTTTGTTGGTATGTTGGTTTGTTGGATTGTTGGCTTGTTGGTTTGTTGGTTTGTTGGCTTGTTGGTTTGTTGGTTTGTTGGCTTGTTGGCTTGTTGCTTTTTTCGTTTGATGGTTTGTTGGTTTTTTGGTTTGTTGGTTTGTTGGTTTGTTGGCTTGTTGGCTTGTTGGTTTGTTGGTTTGTTGGCTTGTTGGTTTGTTAGTTTGTTGGTTTGTTGGCTTGTTGGCTTATTGGTTTGTTGGTTTGTTGGTTTTTTGGTTTGTTGGTTTGTTGGTTTGTTGGTTTGTTGGTTTGTTGGTTTGTTGGTTTGTTGGTTTGTTGGTTTGTTGGTTTGTTGGTTTGTTCGTTTGATGGTTTGTTGGTTTGTTGGTTCTTTGGTTTGTTGGTTTGTTGGTTTGTTGGTTTCTTGGTTTGTTGGTTTGTTGATTTGTTGATTTGTTGGTTTGTTGGCATGTTGGTTTGTTGGTTTGTTGGTTTGTTGGCTTGTTCGTTTGTTGGCTTGTTGGCTTGTTGGTTTGTTGGTTTGTTGGTTTGTTGGTTTGTTGGCTTGTTGGTTTTTTTTTTGTTGGCTTGTTGGTTTGTTGGTTTGTTGGCTTATTGGCTTGTTAGTTTGTTGGTTTGTTGGCTTCTTGGTTACTTAGTTTGTTGGTTTGTTGGCTTGTTGGCTTGTTGGTTTGTTGGTTTGTTGGCTTGTTGGTTTGTTAGTTTGTTGGTTTATTGGCTTGTTGGCTTGTTGGTTTGTTGGTTTTTTAATTTGTTGGTTTGTTGGTTTGTTGGTTTGTTGGTTTATTTGTTTGTTGGTTTGTTGGTTTGTAGGTTTGTTGGTTTGTTGGTTTGTTGGTTTGTTGGTTTGTTGGTTTGTTCGTTTTTTGGTTTGTTGGTTAATTGGTTTGTTGGTTTGTTGGTTTGTTGGTTTGTTGGTTTGTTGGTTTGTTGGTTTATTTGTTTGTTGGTTTGTTGGTTTGTTGGTTTGTTGGTTTATTTGTTTGTTGGTTTGTTGGTTTGTAGGTTTGTTGGTTTGTTGGTTTGTTGGTTTGTTGGTTTGTTGGTTTGTTCGTTTGTTGGTTTGTTGGTTTGTTGGTTTGTTAGTTTGTTGGTTTGTTGGCTTGTTGGTTTGTTGGTTTGTTGGCTTGTTGGTTACTTAGTTTGTTGGTTTGTTGGTTTGTTGATTTGTTGGCTTGTTGGTTTGTTGGCTTGTTGGTTTGTTGGTTTGTTGGCTTGTTGGTTTGTTTGTTTGTCGGCTTGTTGGCTTGTTGCTTTGTTGGTTTGTTGGTTTGTTGGCTTGTTGGCTTGTTGGTTTGTTAGTTTGTTGGCTTTTTGGTTACTTGGTTTGTTGGTTTGTTGGTTTGTTGGTTTGTTGGCTTGTTGGTTTGTTGGCTTGTTGGTTTGTTGGTTTGTTGGCTTGTTGGCTTGTTGGTTTGTTGGTTTGTTGGTTTGTTGGTTTGTTGGTTTGTTGGCTTGTTGGTTTGTTGGCTTGTTGGTTTGTTGGTTTGTTGGCGTGTTGGCTTGTTGGTTTGTTGGTTTGTTGGCTTGTTGGTTTGTTGGTTTGTTGGTTTGTTGGCTTGTTGGCTTGTTGGTTTGTTGGTTTGTTGGCTTGTTGGTTTGTTGGTTTGTTGGCTTGTTGGCTTGTTGCTTTGTTGGTTTGTTGGTTTGTTGGCTTGTTGGCTTGTTGGTTTGTTAGTTTGTTGGCTTTTTGGTTACTTGGTTTGTTGGTTTGTTGGTTTGTTGGCTTGTTGGTTTGTTGGCTTGTTGGTTTGTTTCTTGTTGGTTTTTTGGTTTCTTGGTTTATTTGTTTGTTAGTTTGTTGGTTTTTTGGTTTGTTGGTTTGTTGGTTTATTTGTTTGTTGGCTTGTTGGCTTGTTGGTTTGTTGTTTTGTTGGCTTGTTGGCTCGTTGGTTTGTTGGTTTGTTGGTTTGTTGGTTTGTTGGTTTGTTGGTTTGTTGGTTTGTTGGTTTGTTGATTTGTTGGCTTTTTGGCTTGTTGGTTTGATGGTTTGTTGGTTTGTTGGTTCTTTGGTTTGTTGGTTTGTTGGTTTGTTGGTTTCTTGGTTTGTTGGTTTGTTGGTTTGTTGATTTGTTGATTTGTTGGTTTGTTGGCATGTTGGTCTGTTGGTTTGTTGGTTTGTTGGCTTGTTGGTTTGTTGGTTTGTTGGCTTGTTGGCTTGTTGGTTTGTTGGTTTGTTGGTTTGTTGGTTTGTTGGCTTGTTAGTTTGTTGGCTTGTTGGTTTGTTGGCTTCTTGGTTACTTAGTTTGTTGGTTTGTTGGCTTGTTGGCTTGTTGGTTTGTTGGTTTGTTGGCTTGTTGGTTTGTTAGTTTGTTGGTTTGTTGGCTTGTTGGCTTGTTGGTTTGTTGGTTTTTTAATTTGTTGGTTTGTTTGTTTGTTGGTTTGTTGGTTTGTTGGTTTTATTTGTTTGTTGGTTTGTTGGTTTGTAGGTTTGTTGGTTTATTGGTTTGTTGGTTTGTTGGTTTGTTGGTTTGTTGGTTTGTTCGTTTGTTGGTTTGTTGGTTAATTGGTTTGTTGGTTTCTTGGTTTGTTGGTTTGTTGGTTTGTTGGCTTGTTGGTTTGTTGGTTTGTTGGCTTGTTGGCTTATTGGTTTGTTGGTTTGTTAATTTGTTGGTTTGTTGGCTTCTTGGTTTGTTGGCTTGTTGGTTTGTTGGTTTATTGGTTTGTTGGTTTGTTGGTTTGTCGGCTTGTTGGTTTGTTGGTTTGTTGGCTTCTTGGCTTGTTGGTTTGTTGGTTTGTTGGTTTGTAGGTTTGTTGGCTTGTTGGTTTGTTGGTTTTTTGGCTTGTTGGTTTGTTGGTTTGTCTGTTTGTTGGCTTGTTGGCTTGTCGGCTTGTTGGTTTGTTGGTTTGTTGGCTTGTTGGTTTTTTAGTTTGTTGGTTTGTTGGCTTGTTGGGTTGTTGGTTTGTTGGCTTGTTGGTTACTTAGTTTGTTGGTTTGTTTGCTTGTTGGCTTGTTGGTTTGTTGGTTTTTTGGTTTGTTGGTTTGTTGGTTTGTTGGTTTTTTGGTTTGTTGGTTTATTTGTTTGTTGGTTTGTTGGCTTGTTGGTTTGTTGGTTTGTTGGTTTGTTTGCTTGTTGGTTTGTTGGTTTGTTGGCTTGCTGGCATGTTGGTTTGTTGGTTTGTTGGTTTGTTGGCTTGTTGGTTTGTTGGTTTGTTGGCTTGTTGGCTTGTTGGTTTGTTGGTTTGTTGGTTTGTTGGTTTGTTGGTTTGTTGGTTTTTTGGTTTGTTGGGTTATTTGTTTGTTGGCTTGTTGGTTTGTTGGTTTGTTGGTTTGTTGGCTTGTTGGTTTGTTGGTTTGTTAGCTTGTTGGCTTGTTGGTTTGTTGGTTTGTTGGCTTGTTGGCTTGTTGGTTTGTTGGTTTGTTGGTTTTTTGGTTTGTTGGTTTGTTGGTTTTTTGGTTTGTTGGTTTGTTGGTTTATTTGTTTGTTGGTTTGTTAGCTTGTTGGTTTGTTGGTTTGTTGGTTTGTTGGTTTGTTGGCTTGTTGGCTTGTTGGTTTGTTAGTTTGTTAACTTTTTGGTTACTTGGTTTGTTGGTTTGTTGGTTTGTTGGCTTGTTGGTTTGTTGGCTTGTTGGTTTGTTTGTTTGTTGGTTTGTTGGTTTGTTGGCTTGTTGGCTTGTTGGTTTGTTGGTTTGTTGGTTTGTTGGATTGTTGGTTTGTTGGTTTGTTGGTTTGTTGGCTTGTTGGTTTGTTGGTTTGTTGGTTTGTTGGCTTGTTGGCTTGTTGGTTTGTTGGTTTGTTGGCTTGTTGGTTTGTTGGTTTGTTGGCTTGTTGGCTTGTTGCTTTGTTGGTTTGTTGGTTTATTGGCTTGTTTGCTTGTTGGTTTGTTAGTTTGTTGGCTTTTTGGTTACTTTGTTTGTTGGTTTGTTGGTTTGTTGGCTTGTTGGTTTGTTGGCTTGTTGGTTTGTTGGTTTGTTGGTTTGTTGGTTTGTTGGTTTATTGGCTTGTTGGCTTGTTGGTTTGTTGGTTTGTTGGTTTGTTGGTTTGTTGGTTTTTTTGGCTTGTTGGTTTGTTGGCTTAATGGCTTCTTGGTTTGTTGGTTTGTTGGCTTGTTGGTTACTTAGTTTGTTGTTTTGTTGGTTTGTTGGCTTGTTGGTTTGTTGGTTTGTTGGCTTGTTGGCTTGTTGGTTTGTTGGTTTGTTGGTTTTTTGGTTTGTTGGCTTGTTTGTTTGTTGGTTTGTTGGTTTGTTGGCTTGTTGGCTTGTTGGTTTGTTGGTTTGTTGGCTTGTTGGTTTGTTGGTTTGTTGGTTTGTTGGCTTGTTGGCTTGTTGGCTTTTTGGTTACTTGGTTTGTTGGTTTGTTGGTTTGTTGGCTTGTTGGTTTGTTGGCTTGTTGGTTTGTTGGTTTGTTGGTTTGTTGGCTTGTTGGTTTGTTGTTTTGTTGACTTGTTGGCTTGTTGGTTTGTTGGTTTGTTGGTTTGTTGGTTTGTTGGTTTGTTGGTTTGTTGGTTTGTTGGCTTGTTGGTTTGTTGGTTTGTTGGTTTGTTGGCTTGTTGGCTTGTTGGTTTGTTGGTTTGTTGGCTTGTTGGTTTGTTGGTTTGTTGGCTTGTTGGCTTGTTGCTTTGTTGGTTTGTTGGTTTGTTGGCTTGTTGGCTTGTTGGTTTGTTAGTTTGTCGGCTTTTTGTTTACTTGGTTTGTTGGTTTGTTGGTTTGTTGGGTTGTTGGTTTGTTGGCTTGTTGGTTTGTTGGTTTGTTGGTTTGTTGGCTTGTTGGTTTGTTGGTTTGTTGGCTTGTTGGCTTGTTGGTTTGTTGGTTTGTTGGCTTGTTGGCTTGTTGGCTTGTTGGTTTGTTGGTTTGTTGGCTTTTTGGTTTGTTGGTTTGTTGGCTTGTTGGCTTGTTGCTTTGTTCGTTTGATGGTTTGTTGGTTTGATGGTTTTTTGGTTTGTTGGTTTTTTGGTTTGTTGCTTTGTTGGTTTGTTGGTTTGTTGGCTTGTTGCTTGGTGGTTTGTTGGTTTGTTGGTTTGTTAGTTTGTTGGCTTTTTGGTTACTTGGTTTGCTGGTTTGTTGGCTTGTTGGCTTGTTGGGTTGTTGCTTTGTTCGTTTGATGGTTTGTTGGTTTGTTGGTTACTTGCTTTTGTTGGTTTGTTGGTTTGTTGGCTTGTTGGTTTGTTGGTTTGTTGGCTTGTTGGCTTGTTGGCTTGTTGCTTTGTTGGTTTGTTGGTTTGTTGGCTAGTTGGCTTGTTGGTTTGTTAGTTTGTTGGCTTTTTGGTTACTTGGTTTGTTGGTTTGTTGGTTTGTTGGCTTGTTGGTTTGTTGGCTTGTTGGTTTGTTGGTTTGTTGGTTTCTTGGCTTGTTGGCTTGTTGGTTTGTTGGTTTGTTGGTTTGTTGGTTTGTTGGTTTTTTGGTTTGTTGGTTTGTTGGCTTGTTGGTTTGTTGGTTTATTGGCTTGTTGGCTTGTTGGTTTGTTGGTTTGTTGGCTTGTTGGTTACTTATTTTGTTGGTTTGTTGGTTTGTTGGTTTGTTGGTTTGTTGGCTTGTTGGCTTGTTGGTTTGTTGGTTAGTTCGTTTGTTGGTTTGTTAGTTTGTTGGTTTGTTGGCTTGTTGGCTTGTTGGTTTGTTGGTTTTTTGGTTTGTTGGTTTGTTGGTTTGTTGGTTTGTTGGTTTGTTGGTTTATTTGTTTGTTGGTTTGTTGGCTTGTTGGTTTGTTGGTTTGTTGGTTTGTTGGCTTCTTGATTTGTTGGTTTGTTGGTTTGTTGGCTTGTTGGTTTGTTGGCTTGTTGGCTTGTTGTTTTGTTGGTTTGTTGGCTTGTTGGCTTGTTGGTTTGTTGGTTTGTTGGTTTGTTGGTTTATTTGTTTGTTGGTTTGTTGGCTTGTTGGCTTGTTGGTTTGTTGGTTTGTTGGTTTGTTGGCTTGTTGGTTTGTTGGTTTGTTGGTTTGTTGGCTTGTTGGCTTGTTTCATTGTTGGTTTGTGGGTTTGTTGGTTTGTTGGTTTGTTGGCTTGTTGGTTTGTTAGTTTGTTGGCTTTTTGGTTACTTGGTTTGTTGGTTTGTTGGTTTGTTGGCTTGTTGGTTTGTTGGCTTATTGGTTTGTTGGTTTGTTGGTTTGTCGGCTTGTTGGTTTGTTGGTTTGTTGGCTTGTTGGCTTGTTGGTTTGTTGGTTTGTTGGTTTTTTGGTTTGTTAGTTTGTTGGCTTGTTGGTTTGTTGGTTTGTTGGTTTGTTGGCTTGTTGGCTTGTTGGTTTGTTGGTTTGTTGGTTTGTTGGTTTGTTGGTTTGTTGGCTTGTTGCTTTGTTGGTTTGTTGGTTTGTTGGCTTGTTGGCTTGTTGGTTTGTTGGTTTGTTGGCTTGTTGGTTTGTTGGTTTGTTGGCTTGGTGGCTTGTTGCTTTGTTGGTTTGTTGGTTTGTTGGCTTGTTGGCTTGTTGGTTTGTTAGTTTGTTGGCTTTTTGGTTACTTGGTTTGTTGGTTTGTTGGTTTGTTGGCTTGTTGGTTTGTTGGCTTGTTGGTTTGTTGGTTTGTTGGTTTTTTGGCTTGCTGGTTTATTTGTTTGTTAGTTTGTTGGTTTGTTGGTTTGATGGTTTGTTGGTTTGTTGGTTTATTTGTTTGTTGGTTTGTTGGCTTGTTGGTTTGTTGGTTTGTTGGCTTGTTGGCTCGTTGGTTTGTTGGTTTGTTGGTTTGTTGGTTTGTTGGTTTGTTGGTTTGTTGGTTTGTTGGCTTGTTGGTTTGTTGGCTTGTTGGTTTGTTGGTTTGTTGGTTTTTTGGCTTGCTGGTTTATTTGTTTGTTAGTTTGTTGGTTTGTTGGTTTGATGGTTTGTTGGTTTGTTGGTTTATTTGTTTGTTGGTTTGTTGGCTTGTTGGTTTGTTGGTTTGTTGGCTTGTTGGCTCGTTGGTTTGTTGGTTTGTTGGTTTGTTGGTTTGTTGGTTTGTTGGTTTGTTGGTTTGTTGGTTTGTTGGCTTGTTGGTTTGTTGGTTTGTTGGCTTGTTGGTTTGTTAGTTTGTTGGTTTGTTGGCTTGTTGTGTTGTTGGTTTGTTGGCTTGTTGGTTACTTTGTTTGTTGGTTTGTTGGTTTGTTGGATTGATGGCTTGTTGGTTTGTTGGTTTGTTGGTTTGTTGGTTTGTTGGTTTGTTGGTTTGTTGGTTTGTTGGCTTGTTGGCTCGTTGGTTTGTTGGTTTGTTGGTTTGTTGGTTTGTTGGTTTGTTGGTTTGTTGGTTTGTTGGTTTGTTGGTTTTTAGGTTTGTTGGTTTATTTGTTTGTTGGTTTGTTGGCTTGTGGGTTTATTGGTTTGTTGGTTTGTTTGCTTGTTGGTTTGTTGGCTTGTTGGCTTGTTGGTTTTTTGATGGCTTGTTGGCTTGTTGGTTTGTTGGTTTGTTTGTTTTTTGGTTTTTTGGATTATTGGTTTGTTGGTTTGTTGGCTAGTTGGTTTGTTGGTTTGTTGGCTTGTTGGCTTGTTGGCTTTTTGGTTACTTGGTTTGTTGGTTTGTTGGTTTGTTGGCTTGTTGGTTTGTTGGCTTGTTGGTTTGTTGGTTTGTTGGTTTGTTGGCTTGTTGGTTTGTTGTTTTGTTGACTTGTTGGCTTGTTGGTTTGTTGGTTTGTTGGTTTGTTGGTTTGTTGGTTTGTTGGTTTGTTGGTTTGTTGGTTTGTTGGCTTGTTGGTTTGTTGGTTTGTTGGTTTGTTGGCTTGTTGGCTTGTTGGTTTGTTGGTTTGTTGGCTTGTTGGTTTGTTGGTTTGTTGGCTTGTTGGCTTGTTGCTTTGTTGGTTTGTTGGTTTGTTGGCTTGTTGGCTTGTTGGTTTGTTAGTTTGTCGGCTTTTTGGTTACTTGGTTTGTTGGTTTGTTGGTTTGTTGGGTTGTTGGTTTGTTGGCTTGTTGGTTTGTTGGTTTGTTGGTTTGTTGGCTTGTTGGTTTGTTGGTTTGTTGGCTTGTTGGCTTGTTGGTTTGTTGGTTTGTTGGCTTGTTGGCTTGTTGGCTTGTTGGTTTGTTGGTTTGTTGGCCATTTGGTTTGTTGGTTTGTTGGCTTGTTGGCTTGTTGCTTTGTTCGTTTGATGGTTTGTTGGTTTGATGGTTTTTTGGTTTGTTGGTTTTTTGGTTTGTTGCTTTGTTGGTTTGTTGGTTTGTTGGCTTGTTGCTTGGTGGTTTGTTGGTTTGTTGGTTTGTTAGTTTGTTGGCTTTTTGGTTACTTGGTTTGCTGGTTTGTTGGCTTGTTGGCTTGTTGGGTTGTTGCTTTGTTCGTTTGATGGTTTGTTGGTTTGTTGGTTACTTGCTTTTGTTGGTTTGTTGGTTTGTTGGCTTGTTGGTTTGTTGGTTTGTTGGCTTGTTGGCTTGTTGGCTTGTTGCTTTGTTGGTTTGTTGGTTTGTTGGCTAGTTGGCTTGTTGGTTTGTTAGTTTGTTGGCTTTTTGGTTACTTGGTTTGTTGGTTTGTTGGTTTGTTGGCTTGTTGGTTTGTTGGCTTGTTGGTTTGTTGGTTTGTTGGTTTCTTGGGTTGTTGGCTTGTTGGTTTGTTGGTTTGTTGGTTTGTTGGTTTGTTGGTTTGTTGGTTTTTTGGTTTGTTGGTTTGTTGGCTTGTTGGTTTGTTGGTTTATTGGCTTGTTGGCTTGTTGGTTTGTTGGTTTGTTGGCTTGTTGGTTACTTAGTTTGTTGGTTTGTTGGTTTGTTGGTTTGTTGGTTTGTTGGCTTGTTGGCTTGTTGGTTTGTTGGTTAGTTCGTTTGTTGGTTTGTTAGTTTGTTGGTTTGTTGGCTTGTTGGCTTGTTGGTTTGTTGGTTTTTTGGTTTGTTGGTTTGTTGGTTTGTTGGTTTGTTGGTTTATTTGTTTGTTGGTTTGTTGGCTTGTTGGTTTGTTGGTTTGTTGGTTTGTTGGTTTGTTGGCTTCTTGATTTGTTGGTTTGTTGGCTTGTTGGTTTGTTGGCTTGTTGGCTTGTTGTTTTGTTGGTTTGTTGGCTTGTTGGCTTGTTGGTTTGTTGGTTTGTTGGTTTGTTGGTTTATTTGTTTGTTGGTTTGTTGGCTTGTTGGCTTGTTGGTTTGTTGGTTTGTTGGTTTGTTGGCTTGTTGTTTTGTTGGTTTGTTGGTTTGTTGGCTTGTTGGCTTGTTTCATTGTTGGTTTGTGGATTTGTTGGTTTGTTGGTTTGTTGGCTTGTTGGTTTGTTAGTTTGTTGGCTTTTTGGTTACTTGGTTTGTTGGTTTGTTGGTTTGTTGGCTTGTTGGTTTGTTGGCTTATTGGTTTGTTGGTTTGTTGGTTTGTCGGCTTGTTGGTTTGTTGGTTTGTTGGCTTGTTGGCTTGTTGGTTTGTTGGTTTGTTGGTTTGTTGGCCTGTTGGTTTGTTGGTTTGTTGGTTTGTTGGCTTGTTGGCTTGTTGGTTTGTTGGTTTGTTGGTTTGTTGGTTTGTTGGTTTGTTGGCTTGTTGCTTTGTTGGTTTGTTGGTTTGTTGGCTTGTTGGCTTGTTGGTTTGTTGGTTTGTTGGCTTGTTGGTTTGTTGGTTTGTTGGCTTGGTGGCTTGTTGCTTTGTTGGTTTGTTGGTTTGTTGGCTTGTTGGCTTGTTGGTTTGTTAGTTTGTTGGCTTTTTGGTTACTTGGTTTGTTGGTTTGTTGGTTTGTTGGCTTGTTGGTTTGTTGGCTTGTTGGTTTGTTGGTTTGTTGGTTTTTTGGCTTGCTGGTTTATTTGTTTGTTAGTTTGTTGGTTTGTTGGTTTGATGGTTTGTTGGTTTGTTGGTTTATTTGTTTGTTGGTTTGTTGGCTTGTTGGTTTGTTGGTTTGTTGGCTTGTTGGCTCGTTGGTTTGTTGGTTTGTTGGTTTGTTGGTTTGTTGGTTTGTTGGTTTGTTGGTTTGTTGGCTTGTTGGTTTGTTGGCTTGTTGGTTTGTTGGTTTGTTGGTTTTTTGGCTTGCTGGTTTATTTGTTTGTTAGTTTGTTGGTTTGTTGGTTTGATGGTTTGTTGGTTTGTTGGTTTATTTGTTTGTTGGTTTATTGGCTTGTTGGTTTGTTGGTTTGTTGGCTTGTTGGCTCGTTGGTTTGTTGGTTTGTTGGTTTGTTGGTTTGTTGGTTTGTTGGTTTGTTGGTTTGTTGGTTTGTTGGCTTGTTGGTTTGTTGGTTTGTTGGCTTGTTGGTTTGTTAGTTTGTTGGTTTGTTGGCTTGTTGTGTTGTTGGTTTGTTGGCTTGTTGGTTACTTTGTTTGTTGGTTTGTTGGTTTGTTGGATTGATGGCTTGTTGGTTTGTTGGTTTGTTGGTTTGTTGGTTTGTTGGTTTGTTGGTTTGTTGGTTTGTTGGCTTGTTGGCTCGTTGGTTTGTTGGTTTGTTGGTTTGTTGGTTTGTTGGTTTGTTGGTTTGTTGGTTTGTTGGTTTTTAGGTTTGTTGGTTTATTTGTTTGTTGGTTTGTTGGCTTGTGGGTTTATTGGTTTGTTGGTTTGTTTGCTTGTTGGTTTGTTGGTTTGTTGGCTTGTTGGCTTGTTGGTTTGTTGGCTTGTTGGCTTGTTGGTTTGTTGGTTTGTTTGTTTTTTGGTTTTTTGGTTTATTGGTTTGTTGGTTTGTTGGCTTGATGGTTTGTTGGTTTGTTGGTTTGTTGGTTTGTTGGTTTTTTGGCTTGTTGGTTTGTTGGTTTGTTGGCTTGTTGGCTTGTTGCTTTGTTGGTTTGTTGGTTTGTTGGCTTGTTGGCTTGTTGGTTTGTTAGTTTGTTGGCTTTGTGGTTACTTGGTTTGTTGGTTTGTTGGCTTGTTGGTTTGTTGGCTTGTTGGTTTGTTGTTTTGTTGGTTTGTTGGCTTGTTGGCTTGTTAGTTTGTTGGTTTGTTGGTTTGTTGGTTTGTTGGTTTGTTGGCTTGTTGGTTTGTTGGTTTGTTGGCTTGTTGGTTTGTTGGTTTGTTGGTTTGTTGGCTTGTTGGTTTGTTGGTTTGTTGGTTTGTTAGCTTGTTGGCTTGTTGGTTTGTTGGTTTGTTGGCTTGTTGGTTTGTTGGTTTGTTGGCTTGTCGGCTTGTTGCTTTGTTGGTTTGTTGGTTTGTTGGCTTGTTGGCTTGTTTGTTTGTTAGTTTGTTGGCTTTTTGGTTACTTGGTTTGTTGGTTTGTTGGTTTGTTGGCTTGGTGGTTTGTTGGTTTGTTGGTTTGTTGGTTTGTTGGTTTGTTGGTTTGTTGGTTTGTTGGTTTGCTGGCTTGTTGGTTTGTTGGTTTGTTGGCTTGTTGGCTTGTTGGTTTGTTGGTTTGTTGGTTTGTTGATTTGTTGGCTTGTTGGTTTGTTGGTTTGTTGGCTTGTTGGTTTGTTGGTATGTTGGTTTGTTGGCTTGTTGGCTTCTTGGTTTGTTGGTTTGTTGGCTTGTTGGTTTGTTGGTTTGTTGGCTTGTTGGCTTGTTGCTTTTTTCGTTTGATGGTTTGTTGGTTTTTTGGTTTGTTGGTTTGTTGGTTTGTTGGCTTGTTGGCTTGTTCGTTTGTTGGTTTGTTGGCTTGTTGGTTTGTTAGTTTGTTGGTTTGTTGGCTTGTTGGCTTATTGGTTTGTTGGTTTGTTGGTTTTTTGGTTTGTTGGTTTGTTGGTTTGTTGGTTTGTTGGTTTGTTGGTTTGTTGGTTTGTTGGTTTGTTGGTTTGTTCGTTTGATGGTTTGTTGGTTTGTTGGTTCTTTGGTTTGTTGGTTTGTTGGTTTGTTGGTTTCTTGGTTTGTTGGTTTGTTGATTTGTTGATTTGTTGGTTTGTTGGCATGTTGGTTTATTGGTTTGTTGGTTTGTTGGCTTGTTGGTTTGTTGGCTTGTTGGCTTGTTGGTTTGTTGGTTTGTTGGTTTGTTGGTTTGTTGGCTTGTTGGTTTGTTTTTTTTGTTGGCTTGTTGGTTTGTTGGTTTGTTGGCTTATTGGCTTGTTAGTTTGTTGGTTTGTTGGCTTCTTGGTTACTTAGTTTGTTGGTTTGTTGGCTTGTTGGCTTGTTGGTTTGTTGGTTTGTTGGCTTGTTGGTTTGTTAGTTTGTTGGTTTATTGGCTTGTTGGCTTGTTGGTTTGTTGGTTTTTTAATTTGTTGGTTTGTTGGTTTGTTGGTTTGTTGGTTTATTTGTTTGTTGGTTTGTTGGTTTGTAGGTTTGTTGGTTTGTTGGTTTGTTGGTTTGTTGGTTTGTTGGTTTGTTCGTTTGTTGGTTTGTTGGTTAATTGGTTTGTTGGTTTGTTGGTTTGTTGGTTTGTTGGTTTGTTGGTTTGTTGGTTTATTTGTTTGTTGGTTTGTTGGTTTGTTGGTTTGTTGGTTTATTTGTTTGTTGGTTTGTTGGTTTGTAGGTTTGTTGGTTTGTTGGTATGTTGGTTTGTTGGTTTGTTGGTTTGTTTGTTTGTTCGTTTGTTGGTTTGTTGGTTTGTTGGTTTTTTGGTTTGTTGGCTTGTTGGTTTGTTGGTTTGTTGGCTTGTTGGTTTGTTGGTTTGTTGGTTTGTTGGTTTGTTGGCTTGTTGGCTTGATGGTTTGTTGGTTTGTTGGCTTGTTGGTTTGTTAGTTTGTTGGTTTGTTGGCTTGTTGGTTTGTTGGTTTGTTGGCTTGTTGGTTACTTAGTTTGTTGGTTTGTTGGTTTGTTGGTTTGTTGGCTTGTTGGTTTGTTAGTTTGTTGGCTTTTTGGTTACTTGGTTTGTTGGTTTGTTGGTTTGTTGGTTTGTTGGCTTGTTGGTTTGTTGGCTTGTTGGTTTGTTGGTTTGTTGGCTTGTTGGCTTGTTGGTTTTTTGGTTTGTTGATTTGTTGGTTTGTTGGTTTGTTGGCTTGTTGGTTTGTTGGCTTGTTGGTTTGTTGGTTTGTTGGCTTGTTGGCTTGTTGGTTTGTTGGTTTGTTGGCTTGTTGGTTTGTTGGTTTGTTGGTTTGTTGGCTTGTTGGCTTGTTGGTTTGTTGGTTTGTTGGCTTGTTGGTTTGTTGGTTTGTTGGCTTGTTGGCTTGTTGGCTTGTTGCTTTGTTGGTTTGTTGGTTTGTTGGCTTGTTGGCTTGTTGGTTTGTTAGTTTGTTGGCTTTTTGGTTACTTGGTTTGTTGGTTTGTTGGTTTGTTGGCTTATTGGTTTGTTGGCTTGTTGGTTTGTTGGTTTGTTGGCTTGTTGGTTTGTTGTTTTGTTGACTTGTTGGCTTGTTGGTTTGTTGGCTTTTTGGCTTGTTGGTTTGTTGGTTTTTTGGTTTGTTGGTTTGTTAGTTTGTTGGTTTGTTGGTTTGTTGGTTTGTTGGTATGTTCGTTTGATGGTTTGTTGGTTTGTTGGTTCTTTGGTTAGTGGTTTGTTGGTTTGTTGGTTTCTTGGTTTGTTGGTTTGTTGATTTGTTGATTTGTTGGTATGTTGGCATTTTGGTCTGTTGGTTTGTTGGTTTGTTGGCTTGTTGGTTTGTTGGTTTGTTGGCTTGTTGGCTTGTTGGTTTGTTGGTTTGTTGGTTTGTTGGTTTGTTGGTTTGTTGGCTTGTTGGTTTGTTGGTTTGTTGGCTTGTTGGTTTGTTGGCTTCTTGGTTACTTAGTTTGTTGGTTTGTTGGCTTGTTGGCTTGTTGGTTTGTTGGTTTGTTGGCTTGTTGGTTTGTTAGTTTGTTGGTTTGTTGGCTTGTTGGCTTGTTGGTTTGTTGGTTTTTTAATTTGTTGGTTTGTTTGTTTGTTGGTTTGTTGGTTTGTAGGTTTTATTTGTTTGTTGGTTTGTTGGTTTGTAGGTTTGTTGGTTTGTTGGTTTGTTGGTTTGTTGGTTTGTTGGTTTGTTGGTTTGTTCGTTTGTTGGTTTGTTGGTTAATTGGTTTGTTGGTTTGTTGGTTTGTTGGTTTGTTGGGTTGTTGGTTTGTTGGTTTGTTGGCTTGTTGGCTTATTGTTTTGTTGGTTTGTTGGTTTGTTGGTTTGTTGGCTTGTTGGCTTGTTGGCTTGTTGGTTTGTTGGTTTGTTGGTTTGTTGGTTTGTTGGTTTGTCGGCTTGTTGGTTTGTTGGTTTGTTGGCTTCTTGGCTTGTTGGTTTGTTGGGTTGTTTGTTTGTAGGTTTGTTGGCTTGTTGGTTTGTTGGTTTTTTGGCTTGTTGGTTTGTTGGTTTGTCTGTTTGTTGGCTTGTTGGCTTGTTGGTTTGTTGGTTTGTTGGCTTGTTGGTTTGTTAGTTTGTTGGTTTGTTGGCTTGTTGGGTTGTTGGTTTGTTGGCTTGTTGGTTACTTAGTTTGTTGGTTTGTTGGTTTGTTTGCTTGTTGGCTTGTTGGTTTGTTGGTTTTTTGGTTTGTTGGTTTGTTGGTTTGTTGGTTTTTTGGTTTGTTGATTTATTTGTTTGTTGGTTTGTTGGCTTGTTGGTTTGTTGGTTTGTTGGTTTGTTTGCCTGTTGGTTTGTTGGTTTGTTGGTTTGTTGGTTTGTTGGCTTGTTGGTTTGTTGGTTTGTTGGCTTGTTGGCTTGTTGGTTTGTTGGTTTGTTGGTTTGTTGGTTTGTTGGTTTGTTGGTTTTTTGGTTTGTTGGTTTATTTGTTTGTTGGCTTGTTGGTTTGTTGGTTTGTTGGTTTGTTGGCTTGTTGGTTTGTTGGTTTGTTGGTTTGTTGGCTTGTTGGCTTGTTGGTTTGTTGGTTTGTTGGCTTGTTGGCTTGTTGGTTTGTTGGTTTGTTGGTTTTTTGGTTTGTTGGTTTGTTGGTTTTTTGGTTTGTTGGTTTGTTGGTTTATTTGTTTGTTGGTTTGTTAGCTTGTTGGTTTGTTGGTTTGTTGGTTTGTTGGCTTGTTGGTTTGTTGGTTTGTTGGCTTGTTGGCTTGTTGCTTTGTTGGTTTGTTGGTTTGTTGGCTTGTTGGCTTGTTGGTTTGTTAGTTTGTTGGCTTTTTGGTTACTTGGTTTGTTGGTTTGTTGGATTGTTGGCTTGTTGGTTTGTTGGCTTGTTGGTTTGTTTGTTTGTTGGTTTGTTGGTTTGTTGGCTTGTTGGCTTGTTGGTTTGTTGGTTTGTTGGTTTGTTGGATTGTTGGTTTGTTGGTTTGTTGGTTTGTTGGCTTGTTGGTTTGTTGGTTTGTTGGTTTGTTGGCTTGTTTGCTTGTTGGTTTGTTAATTTGTTGGCTTTTTGGTTACTTTGTTTGTTGGTTTGTTGGCTTGTTGGTTTGTTGGCTTGTTGGTTTGTTGGTTTGTTGGTTTGTTGGTTTGTTGGTTTGTTGGTTTGTTGGATTGTTGGTTTGTTGGTTTGTTGGTTTGTTGGTTTGTTGGTTTGTTGGTTTTTTGGTTTGTTGGTTTGTTGGTTTGTTGGCTTGTTGGTTTGTTGGTTTGTTGGCTTGTTGGCTTCTTGGTTTGTTGGTTTGTTGGCTTGTTGGTTACTTAGTTTGTTGTTATGTTGGTTTGTTGGCTTGTTGGTTTGTTGGTTTGTTGGCTTGTTGGCTTGTTGGTTTGTTGGTTTGTTGGTTTTTTGGTTTGTTGTCTTGTTTGTTTGTTGGTTTGTTGGTTTGTTGGCTTGTTGGCTTGTTGGTTTGTTGGTTTGTTGGCTTGTTGGTTTGTTGGTTTGTTGGTTTGTTGGCTTGTTGGCTTGTTGGCTTTTTGGTTACTTGGTTTGTTGGTTTGTTGGTTTGTTGGCTTGTTGGTTTGTTGGCTTGTTGGTTTGTTGGTTTGTTGGCTTGTTGGTTTGTTGTTTTGTTGACTTGTTGGCTTGTTGGTTTGTTGGTTTGTTGGTTTGTTGGTTTGTTTGCTTGTTGGCTTGTTGGTTTGTTGGTTTTTTGGTTTGTTGGTTTGTTGGTTTGTTGGTTTTTTGGTTTGTTGATTTATTTGTTTGTTGGTTTGTTGGCTTGTTGGTTTGTTGGTTTGTTGGTTTGTTTGCTTGTTGGTTTGTTGGTTTGTTGGTTTGTTGGTTTGTTGGCTTGTTGGTTTGTTGGTTTGTTGGCTTGTTGGCTTGTTGGTTTGTTGGTTTGTTGGTTTGTTGGTTTGTTGGTTTGTTGGTTTTTTGGTTTGTTGGTTTATTTGTTTGTTGGCTTGTTGGTTTGTTGGTTTGTTGGTTTGTTGGCTTGTTGGTTTGTTGGTTTGTTGGCTTGTTGGCTTGTTGGTTTGTTGGTTTGTTGGCTTGTTGGCTTGTTGGTTTGTTGGTTTGTTGGTTTTTTTGGTTGTTGGTTTGTTGGTTTTTTGGTTTGTTGGTTTGTTGGTTTATTTGTTTGTTGGTTTGTTAGCTTGTTGGTTTGTTGGTTTGTTGGTTTGTTGGCTTGTTGGCTTGTTGGTTTGTTGGTTTGTTGGCTTGTTGGCTTGTTGCTTTGTTGGTTTGTTGGTTTGTTGGCTTGTTGGCTTGTTGGTTTGTTAGTTTGTTGGCTTTTTGGTTACTTGGTTTGTTGGTTTGTTGGTTTGTTGGTTTGTTGGCTTTTTGGTTTGTTGGCTTGTTGGTTTGTTTGTTTGTTGGTTTGTTGGTTTGTTGGCTTGTTGGCTTGTTGGTTTGTTGGTTTGTTGGTTTGGTGGATTGTTGGTTTGTTGGTTTGTTGGTTTGTTGGCTTGTTGGTTTGTTGGTTTGTTGGTTTGTTGGCTTGTTGGCTTGTTGGTTTGTTGGTTTGTTGGCTTGTTGGTTTGTTGGTTTGTTGGCTTGTTGGCTTGTTGCTTTGTTGGTTTGTTGGTTTGTTGGCTTGTTTGCTTGTTGGTTTGTTAATTTGTTGGCTTTTTGGTTACTTTGTTTGTTGGTTTGTTGGTTTGTTGGCTTGTTGGTTTGTTGGCTTGTTGGCTTGTTGGCTTCTTGGTTTGTTGGTTTGTTGGCTTGTTGGTTACTTAGTTTGTTGTTTTGTTGGTTTGTTGGCTTGTTGGTTGGTTGGTTTGTTGGCTTGTTGGCTTGTTGGTTTGTTGGTTTGTTGGTTTTTTGGTTTGTTGGCTTGTTTGTTTGTTGGTTTGTTGGTTTGTTGGCTTGTTGGCTTGTTGGTTTGTTGGCTTGTTGGTTTGTTGGTTTGTTGGTTTGTTGGCTTGTTGGCTTGTTGGCTTTTTGGTTACTTGGTTTGTTGGTTTGTTGGTTTGTTGGCTTGTTGGTTTGTTGGCTTGTTGGTTTGTTGGTTTGTTGGTTTGTTTGCTTGTTGGTTTGTTGTTTTGTTGACTTGTTGGCTTGTTGGTTTGTTGGTTTGTTGATTTGTTGGTTTGTTGGTTTGTTGGTTTGTTGGCTTGTTGGTTTGTTGGTTTGTTGGTTTGTTGGCTTGTTGGCTTGTTGGTTTGTTGGTTTGTTGGCTTGTTGGTTTGTTGGTTTGTTGGCTTGTTGGCTTGTTGCTTTGTTGGTTTGTTGGTTTGTTGGCTTGTTGGCTTCTTGGTTTGTTAGTTTGTCGGCTTTTTGGTTACTTGGTTTGTTGGTTTGTTGGTTTGTTGGGTTGTTGGTTTGTTGGCTTGTTGGTTTGTTGGTTTGTTGGTTTGTTGGCTTGTTGGCTTGTTGGCTTGTTGGTTTGTTGGTTTGTTGGTTTGTTGGCTTGTTGGCTTGTTGGTTTGTTGGTTTGTTGGCTTGTTGGCTTGTTGGCTTGTTGGTTTGTTGGTTTGTTGGCTTTTTGGTTTGTTGGTTTTTTGGCTTGTTGGATTGTTGCTTTGTTCGTTTGATGGTTTGTTGGTTTGATGGTTTTTTGGTTTGTTGGTTTTTTGGTTTGTTGCTTTGTTGGTTTGTTGGTTTGTTGGCTTGTTGCTTGGTGGTTTGTTGGTTTGTTGGTTTGTTAGTTTGTTGGCTTTTTGGTTACTTGGTTTGCTGGTTTGTTGGCTTGTTGGCTTGTTGGGTTGTTGGGTTGTTGCTTTGTTCGTTTGATGGTTTGTTGGTTTGTTGGTTACTTGCTTTTGTTGGTTTGTTGGTTTGTTGGCTTGTTGGTTTGTTGGTTTGTTGGCTTGTTGGCTTGTTGGCTTGTTGCTTTGTTGGTTTGTTGGTTTGTTGGCTTGTTGGCTTGTTGGTTTGTTAATTTGTTGGCTTTTTGGTTACTTGGTTTGTTGGTTTGTTGGTTTGTTGGCTTGTTGGTTTGTTGGCTTGTTGGTTTGTTGGTTTGTTGGTTTGTTGGCTTGTTGGCTTGTTGGTTTGTTGGTTTGTTGGTTTGTTGGTTTGTTGGTTTGTTGGTTTTTTGGTTTTTTGGTTTGTTGGTTTGTTGGTTTGTTGGCTTGTTGGTTTGTTGGTTTATTGGCTTGTTGGCTTGTTGGTTTGTTGGTTTGTTGGCTTGTTGGTTACTTAGTTTGTTGGTTTGTTGGTTTGTTGGTTTGTTGGCTTGTTGGCTTGTTGGTTTGTTGGTTAGTTCGTTTGTTGGTTTGTTAGTTTGTTAGTTTGTTGGATTGTTGGCTTGTTGGTTTGTTGGTTTTTTGGTTTGTTGGTTTGTTGGTTTGTTGGTTTGTTGGTTTGTTGGTTTATTTGTTTGTTGGTTTGTTTGCTTGTTGGTTTGTTGGTTTGTTGGTTTGTTGGCTTCTTGATTTGTTAGTTTGTTGGTTTGTTGGCTTGTTGGTTTGTTGGTTTGTTGGCTTGTTGGTTTGTTGGCTTGTTGGCTTGTTGGTTTGTTGGTTTGTTGGTTTGTTGGCTTGTTGGTTTGTTGGTTTGTTGGTTTGTTGGCTTGTTGGCTTGTTTCATTGTTGGTTTGTTGGTTTGTTGGTTTGTTGGCTTGTTGGTTTGTTAGTTTGTTGGCTTTTTGGTTACTTGGTTTGTTGGTTTGTTGGTTTGTTGGTTTGTTGGCTTGTTGGTTTGTTAGTTTGTTGGCTTTTTGGTTACTTGGTTTGTTGGTTTGTTGGTTTGTTGGCTTGTTGGTTTGTTGGCTTGTTGGTTTGTTGGTTTGTTGGCTTGTTGGCTTGTTGGTTTGTTGGTTTGTTGGTTTTTTGGTTTGTTGGTTTGTTGGCTTGTTGGTTTGTTGGTTTGTTGGTTTGTTGGCTTGTTGGCTTGTTGGTTTGTTGGTTTGTTGGCTTGTTGGTTTGTTGGTTTGTTGGCTTGTTGCTTTGTTGGTTTGTTGGTTTGTTGGCTTGTTGGCTTGTTGGTTTGTTGGTTTGTTGGTTTGTTGGTTTGTTGGTTTGTTGGTTTGTTGGTTTTTTGGTTTGTTGGTTTGTTGGTTTGTTAGCTTGTTGGTTTGTTGGCTTGTTGGCTTGTTGGTTTGTTGGTTTGTTGGTTTGTTGGTTTGTTGGCTTGTTGGTTAGTTGGTTTGTTGGTTTGTTGGTTTGTTGGCTTGTTGGCTTGTTGGTTTGTTGGTTAGTTGGCTTGTTGGTTTGTTGGTTTGTTGGCTTGTTGGCTTGTTGCTTTGTTGGTTTGTTGGTTTGTTGGCTTGTTGGTTTGTTGGATTGTTGGCTTGTTGGCTTGTTGCTTTGTTCGTTCGATGGTTTGTTGGTTTGTTGGTTTGTTGGTTTGTTGGCTTGTTGGCTTGGTGGTTTGTTGGCTTGTTGGTTTGTTACTTTGTTGGCTTTTTGGTTACTTGGTTTGTTGGTTTGTTGGCTTGTTGGCTTGTTGGTTTGTTGCTTTATTCGTTTGATGGTTTGTTGGTTTGTTGGTTACTTGCTTTTGTTGGTTTGTTGGTTTGTTGGCTTGTTGGTTTGTTGGTTTGTTGGTTTGTTGGATTGTTGGTTTGTTGGTTTGTTGGTTTGTTGGCTTGTTGGCTTGTTGGTTTGTTAGTTTGTTTGCTTTTTGGTTAATTGGTTTTTTGGTTTGTTGGTTTGTTGATTGTTGGTTTGTTGGCTTGTTGGTTTGTTGGTTTGTTGGTTTGTTGGCTTGTTCGGTTGTTGGTTTGTTGGTTTGTTGGTTTGTTGGTTTGTTGGTTTTTTGTTTGTTGGTTTGTTGGGTTGTTGGTTTGTTGGTTTATTGGCTTGTTGGCTTGTTGGTTTGTTGTTTTGTTGGCTTGTTGGTTACTTAGTTTGTTGGTTTGTTGGTTTGTTGGTTTGTTGGTTTGTTGGCTTGTTGGCTTGTTGGTTTGTTGGTTAGCTCGTTTGTTGGTTTGTTAGTTTGTTGGTTTGTTGGCTTGTTGGCTTGTTGGTTTGTTGGTTTTTTGGTTTGTTGGTTTGTTGGTTTGTTGGTTTGTTGGTTTGTTGGTTTATTTGTTTGTTGGTTTGTTGGCTTGTTGGTTTGTTGGTTTGTTGGTTTGTTGGCTTCTTGATTTGTTGGTTTGTTGGGTTGTTGGTTTGTTGGTTTGTTGGCTTGTTGGTTTGTTGGCTTGTTGGCTTGTTGGTTTGTTGGTTTGTTGGCTTGTTGGGTTGTTGGTTTGTTGGTTTGTTGGTGTGTTGGTTTATTTGTTTGTTGGCTTGTTGGCTTGTTGGTTTATTGGTTTGTTGGTTTGTTGGCTTGTTGGTTTGTTGGTTTGTTGGTTTGTTGGCTTGTTGGCTTGTTGCATTGTTGGTTTGTTGGTTTGTTGGCTTGTTGGCTTGTTGGTTTGTTAATTTGTTGGCTTTTTGGTTACTTGGTTTGTTGGTTTGTTGGTTTGTTTGCTTGTTGGTTTGTTGGCTTATTGGTTTGTTGGTTTGTTGGTTTGTTAGCTTGTTGGTTTGTTGCTTTGTTGGCTTGTTGGCTTGTTGGTTTGTTGGTTTCTTGGCTTGTTGGTTTGTTGGCTTGTTGGTTTGTTGGTTTGTTGGTTTGTTGGCTTGTTGGCTTGTTGGTTTGTTGGTTTGTTGGCTTGTTGGTTTGTTGGTTTGTTGGCTTGTTGCTTTGTTGGTTTGTTGGTTTGTTGGTTTGTTGGCTTGTTGGTTTCTTGGTTTTTTGGTTTGTTGGTTTGTTGGTTTTTTGGTTTTTTGGTTTGTTGGTTTGTTGGTTTGTTGGCTTGTTGGTTTGTTGGTTTGTTGGCTTGTTGGCTTGTTGGTTTGTGGGTTTGTTGGTTTGTTGGTTTGTTGGCTTGTTGGTTTGTTGGTTTGTTTGCTTGTTGGTTTGTTGGTTTGTTGGTTTGTTGGCTTGTTGGCTTGTTGGTTTGTTGGTTTTTTGGCTTGTTGGTTTGTTGGTTTGTTGGCTTGTTGGCTTGTTGCTTTATTCGTTTGATGGTTTGTTGGTTTGTTGTTTTTTGGTTTGTTGGTTTTTTGGTTTGTTGCTTTGTTGGTTTGTTGGTTTGTTGGCTTGTTGGCTTGGTGGTTTGTTGGCTTGTTGGTGTGTTAGTTTGTTGGCTTTTTGGTTACTTGGTTTGTTGGTTTGTTGGCTTGTTGGCTTGTTGGTTTGTTGCTTTGTTCGTTTGATGGTTTGTTGGTTTGTTGGATACTTGCTTTTGTTGGTTTGTTGGTTTGTTGGCTTGTTGGTTTGTTGGTTTGTTGGCTTGTTGGCTTGTTGGTTTGTAGGTTTGTTGGCTTGTTGGCTTGTTGGTTTGTTAGTTTGTTTGCTTTTTCGTTACTTGGTTTGTTGGCTTGTTGGTTTGTTGGCTTGTTGGTTTGTTGGTTTGTTGGTTTGTTGGTTTGTTGGCTTGTTGGCTTGTTGGTTTGTTGGTTTGTTGGTTTGTTGGTTTGTTGGTTTGTTGGTTTGTTGGTTTGTTGGTTTGTTGGTTTGTTGGTTTGTTGGCTTGTTGGTTTGTTGGTTTATTGGCTTGTTGGCTTGTTGGCTTGTTGGTTTGTTGGTTACTTAGTTTGTTGGTTTGTTGGTTTGTTGGTTTGTTGGTTTGTTGGTTTGTTGGTTTGTTGGCTTGTTGGCTTGTTGGTTTGTTGGTTAGTTTGTTTGTTGGTTTGTTAGTTTGTTGGTTTGTTGGCTTGTTGGCTTATTGGTTTGTTGGTTTTTTGGTTTGTTGGTTTGTTGGTTTGTTGGTTTGTTGGTTTATTTGTTTGTTGGTTTGTTGGCTTGTTGGTTTGTTGGTTTGTTGGTTTGTTGGCTTCTTGATTTGTTGGTTTGTTTGTTTGTTGGCTTGTTGGTTGTTTGTTTGTTGGCTTGTTGGTTTGTTGGCTTGTTGGCTTGTTGGTTTGTTGGTTTGTTGGCTTGTTGGCTTGTTGTTTTGTTGGTTTGTTGGTTTGTTGGTTTATTTGTTTGTTGGTTTGTTGGCTTGTTGGCTTGTTGGTTTGTTGGTTTGTTGGTTTGTTGGCTTGTTGGTTTGTTAGTTTGTTGGTTTGTTGGCTTGTTGGCGTGTTAGTTTGTTGGTTTGTTGGTTTGTTGGTTTGTTGGTTTGTTGGTTTTTTGGTTTGTTGGTTTGTTTGTTTGTTGGTTTGTTGGCTTATTGATTTGTTGGTTTGTTGGCTTGTTGGCTTGTTGGTTTGTTGGTTTGTTAGTTTGTTGACTTGTTGGCTTGTTGGTTTTTTGGTTTTTTGGTTTGTTGGTTTGTTGCTTTGTTGGTTTGTTGGTTTGTTGGCTTGTTGGCTTGTTGGTTTGTTAGTTTGTTGGCTTGTTGGGTACATGGTTTGTTGGTTTGTTGGCTTGTTGGCTTGTTGGTTTGTTGGTTTGTTGGCTTGTTGGTTTGTTAGTTTGTTGGTTTGTTGGCTTGTTGGCTTGTTGGTTTGTTGGTTTGTTGGTTTGTTAGTTTGTTGGTTTGTTGGTTTTTTGGTTTGTTGGTTTGTTGGTTTGTTGGCTTGTTGGTTTGTTGGTTTGTTGGCTTGTTGGCTTGTTGGTTTGTTGGTTTGTTGGTTTGTTGGTTTGTTGGTTAGTTGGTTTGTTGGCTTGTTGGCTTGTTGGGTTGTTGGTTTGTGGGTTTGTTGGCTTGTTGGTTTGTTGGCTTCTTGGTTTGTTGGTTTGTTGGTTTGTTGGGTTGTTGGCTTGTTGGTTTGTTGGTTTGTTGGCTTGTTGGTTACTTAGCTTGTTGGTTTGTTGGCATGTTGGTTTGTTGGTTTGTTGGCTTGTTGGTTTGTTGGTTTGTTGGCTTGTTGGCTTGTTGGTTTGTTGGTTTGTTGGTTTGTTGGTTTGTTGGCTTGTTGGTTTGTTGGTTTGTTGGTTTGTTGGTTTGTTGACTTGTTGGCTTGTTGGTTTATTGGTTTGTTGGTTTGTTGGTTTGTTGGTTTGTTGGTTTGTTGGTTTGTTGGTTTGTTGGTTTGTTGGTTTGTTGGCTTGTTGGCTTGTTGGTTTGTTGGTTTGTTGGTTTGTTAGCTTGTTGGCTTGTTGGTTTGTTGGTTTGTTGGATTGTTGGTTTGTTGGCTTGTTAGTTTGTTGGTTTGTTGGTTTGTTGGCTTGTTGGTTTGTTGGTTTGTTGGTTTGTTGGCTTGTTGGCTTGTTAGTTTATTGGTTTGTTGGTTTGTTGGTTTGTTGGCTTGTTGGTTTGTTGGTTTGTTGGCTTGTTGGTTTGTTGGTTTGTTGGATTGTTAGCTTGTTGGCTTGTTGGTTTGTTGGTTTGTTGGCTTGTTGGTTTATTGGCTTGTTGGTTTGTTGGTTTGTTGCTTTGTTGGCTTGTTGGTTTGTTGGTTTGTTGGTTTGTTGGTTTGTTGGTTTGTTCGTTTGTTGGTTTGTTGGTTAATTGGTTTGTTGGTTTGTTGGTTTGTTGGTTTGTTGGCTTGTTGGTTTATTTGTTTGTTGGTTTGTTGGTTTGTTGATTTGTTGGTTTGTTGGTTTATTTGTTTGTTGGTTTGTTGGTTTGTTGGTTTGTTGGCTTGTTGGTTTCTTGGCTTGTTGGCTTGTTGGTTTATTGGTTTGTTGGTTTGTTGGTTTGTTGGTTTGTTGGTTTTTTGGTTTGTTGGTTTATTTGTTTGTTGGTTTGTTGGCTTGTTGGTTTGTTGGTTTGTTGGTTTGTTGGTTTGTTGGCTTGTTGGTTTGTTGGTTTGTTGGTTTGTTGGCTTGTTGGCTTATTGTCTTGTTGGTTTGTTGGTTTGTTAGTTTATTTGTTTGTTGGTTTGTTGGCTTGTTGGTTTGTTGGTATGTTGGTTTGTTGGCTTGTTGGTTTGTTAATTTGTTGGTTTTTTGGTTTGTTGGTTTGTTGGTTTGTTGGCTTGTTGGCTTGTTGGTTTGTTGGTTTGTTGGCTTGTTGGTTTGTTGGTTTGTTGGCTTGTTGGCTTGTTGCTTTGTTGGCTTGTTGGTTTGTTGGCTTGTTGGCTTGTTGGTTTGTTAGTTTGTTGGCTTTTTGGTTACTTGGTTTGTTGGTTTGTTGGTTTGTTGTCTTGTTGGTTTGTTGGCTTGTTGGTTTGTTGGTTTGTTGGTTTGTTGGCTTGTTGGCTTGTTGGTTTGTTGGTTTGTTGGTTTGTTGGTTTGTTGGTTTGTTGGTTTGTTGGTTTTTTGGTTTGTTGGTTTGTTGGTTTGTTGGTTTGTCGGTTTGTTGGTTTTTTGGCTTGTTGGCTTATCGGTTACTTAGTTTGTTGGTTTGTTAGTTTGTTGGCTTGTTGGTTTGTTGGTTTGTTGCTTTGTTGGTTTGTTGGTTTGTTGGCTTGTTGGTTTGTTGGCTTATTGGTTATTTGGCTTGTTGGTTTGTTGGTTTGTTGGTTTGTTGGCTTCTTGGTTTGTTGGTTTGTGGGCTTGTTGGCTTGTTGGTTTGTTGGTTTGTTGGTTTGTTGGTTTGTGGGCTTGTTGGTTTGTTGGTTTGTTGGCTTGTTGGTTTGTTGGTTTGTTGGTTTGTTGGCTTGTTGGTTTGTTGGTTTGTTGGTTTGTTGGCTTGTTGGTTTGTTGGTTACTTAGTTTGTTGGTTTGTTGGCATGTTGGTTTTTTGGTTTGTTGGTTTGTTGGCTTGTTGGTTACTTAGTTTGTTGCTTTGCTGGCATGTTGGTTTGTTCGTTTGTTGGTTTGTTGGCTTGTTGGTTTGTTGGTTTGTTGGCTTGTTGGTTTGTTATTTTGTTGGTTTGTTGGTTTGTTGGTTTGTTGGCTTGTTGGTTTGTTGGTTTGTTGGTTTGTTGGTTTGTTGGTTTATTTTTTTGTTGGTTTGTTGGCTTGTTGGTTTGTTGGTTTGTTGGTTTATTGTCTTGTTGGTTTGTTGGCTTGTTGGCTTGTTGGCTTGTTGCTTTGTTGGTTTGTTGGTTTGTTGGCTTGTTGGCTTGTTGGTTTGTTAGTTTGTTGGCTTTTTAGTTACTTGGTTTGTTGGTTTGTTGGTTTGTTGGCTTGTTGGTTTGTTGGCTTGTTTGTTTGTTGGTTGGTTGGTTTGTTGGCTAGTTGGCTTGTTGGTTTGTTGGTTTGTTGGTTTGTTGGTTTGTTCGTTTGTTGGGTTGTTGGTTTGTTGGTTTGTTGGTTTGTTCGTTTGTTGGTTTGTTGGTTAATTGGTTTGTTGGTTTGTTGGTTTGTTGGTTTGTTGGTTTGTTGGTTTGTTGGTTTGTTGGTTTATTTGTTTGTTGGTTTGTTTGTTTGTTGGTTTGTTGGTTTGTTGGTTTATTTGTTTGTTGGTTTGTTGGCTTGTTGGTTTGTTGGTTTGTTGGTTTGTTGGCTTGTTGGTTTGTTGGTTTGTTGGCTTGTTGGCTTGTTGGTTTGTTGGTTTGTTGGTTTGTTGGTTTGTTGGTTTTTTGGTTTGTTGGTTTGTTGGTTTTTTGGTTTGTTGGTTTGTTGGTTTGTTGGCTTGTTGGTTTGTTGGTTTGTTGGCTTGTTGGTTTGTTGGTTTGTTGGCTTTTTGGCTTGTTGGTTTGTTGGTTTGTTGGCTTGTTGGTTACTTAGTTTGTTGGTTTGTTGGTTTGTTGGTTTGTTGGCTTGTTGGCTTGTTGGTTTGTTGGCTTGTTGGCTTGTTGCTTTGTTGGTTTGTTGGTTTGTTGGCTTGTTGGCTTGTTGGTTTGTTGGTTTGTTGGTTTATTGGTTTGTTGACTTGTTGGTTTGTTGGTTTGTTGGCTTGTTGGTTTGTTGGTTTGTTGGTTTGTTGGTTTGTTGGCTTGTTCGCTTGTTGGTTTGTTGGTTTGTTGGCTTGTTGGTTTGTTGGCTTGTTGGTTTGTTGGTTTGTTGGTTTGTTGCCTTGTTGGCTTGCTGGTTTGTTGGTTTGTTGGCTTGTTGGTTACTTAGTTTGTTGGTTTGTTGGCATGTTGGTTTGTTGGTTTGTTGGTTTGTTGGTTTGTTGGCTTGCTGGTTACTTAGTTTGTTGGTTTGTTGGCATGTTGGTTTGTTGGTTTGTTGGTTTGTTGGCTTGTTGGCTTGTTGGTTTGTTGGTTTGTTGGTTAATTGGTTTGTTGGTTTGTTGGTTTGTTGGTTTGTTGGTTTGTTGGTTTATTTGTTTGTTGGTTTGTTGATTTGTTGGTTTGTTGGTTTGTTGGTTTGTTGGTTTATTTGTTTGTTGGTTTGTTGGTTTGTTGGTTTGTTGGCTTGTTGGTTTGTTGGCTTGTTGGCTTGTGGGTTTGTTGGTTTGTTGGTTTGTTGGTTTGTTGGTTTGTTGATTTGTTGGTTTTTTGGTTTGTTGGTTTATTTGTTTGTTGGTTTGTTGGCTTGTTGGTTTGTTGGTTTGTTGGTATGTTGGCTTGTTGGCTTGTTGGTTTGTTGGTTTGTTGGTTTGTTGATTTGTTGGCTTGTTGGTTTGTTGGTTTGTTGGTTTATTTGTTTGTTGGTTTGTTGGCTTGTTGGTTTGTTGGTTTGTTGGTTTGTTGGCTTGTTGGTTTGTTGGTTTGTTGGTTTTTTGGTTTGTTGGTTTGTTGGTTTGTTGGCTTATTGCTTTGTTGGTTTGTTGGTATGTTGGCTTGTTGGTTTGTTGGTTTGTTGGCTTGTTGGCTTGTTGGTTTGTTGGTTTGTTGGATTGTTGGTTTATTTGTTTGTTGGTTTGTTGGCTTGTTGGTTTGTTGGTTTGTTGGTTTGTTGGCTTGTTAGCTTGTTGGTTTGTTGGTTTGTTCGCTTGTTGGTTACTTAGTTTGTTGGTTTGTTGGCATGTTGTTTTTCGGTTTGTTGGTTTGTTGGCTTGTTGGTTACTTAGTTTGTTAGTTTGTTGGTTTTTTGGTTACTTGGTTTGCTGGTTTGTTGGTTTGTTGGCTTGTTGGTTTGTTGGCTTATTGGTTTGTTGGTTTGTTGGTTTGTTGGCTTGTTGGTTTGTTGGTTTGTTGGCTTGTTGGCTTGTTGGTTTGTTGGTTTTTTGGTTTGTTGGTTTGTTGGCTTGTTGGTTTGTTGGTTTGTTGGTTTGTTGGTTTGTTGGCTTGTTGGCTTGTTGGTTTGTTGGTTTGTTGGCTTGTTGGCTTGTTGGTTTGTTGGTTTGTTGGCTTGTTGGTTTGTTGGTTTGTTGGCTTGTTGCTTTGTTGGTTTGTTGGTTTGTTGGTTTGTTGGTTTGTTGGCTTGTTGGTATGTTGGTTTGTTGGCTTGTTGGCTTCTTGGTTTGTTGGTTTGTTGGTTTGTTGGCTTGTTTGTTTGTTGGTTTGTTCGCTTGTTCGTTTGTTGGTTTGTTGGTTTGTTGGCTTGTTGGCTCGTTGGTTTGTTGGTTTGTTGGTTTGTTGGCTTGTTGGCTTTTTGCTTTGTTCGTTTGATGGTTTGTTGGTTTATTGGTTTGTTGGTTTGTTGGTTCTTTGGTTTGTTGTTTTGTTGGTTTGTTGGTTTGTTGGCTTGTTGGCTTGTTGGCTTGTTGGTTTGTTGCTTTGTTCGTTTGATGGTTTGTTGGTTTGTTGGTTACTTGGTTTGTTGGTTTGTTGATTTGTTGGCTTGTTGGTTTGTTGGTTTGTTGGCTTGTTGGCTTGTTAGTTTGTTGGTTTGTTGGCTTGTTGTCTTATTGTTTTGTTAGTTTGTTGGCTTTTTGGTTACTTGGTTTGTTGGTTTGTTGGTTTGTTGGCTTGTTGGTTTGTTGGCTTGTTGGTTTGTTAGTTTGTTGGTTTGTTGGCTTGTTGGCTTGTTGGTTTGTTGGTTTGTTGGTTTGTTGGTTTGTTGGTTTGTTGGTTTTTTGGTTTGTTGGTTTGTTGGCTTGTTGGTTTGTTGGTTTATTGGCTTGTAGGCTTGTTGGTTTGTTGGTTTGTTGGCTTGTTGGTTACTTAGTTTGTTGGTTTGTTGGTTTGTCGGTTTGTTGGTTTGTTGGCTTGTTGGCTTGTTGGTTTGTTGGTTAGTTCGTTTGTTGGTTTGTTAGTTTGTAGGTTTGTTGGCTTGTTGGCTTGTTGGGTTGTTGGTTTTTTGGTTTGTTGGTTTGTTGGTTTGTTGGTTTGTTGGTTTGTTGGTTTATTTGTTTGTTGGTTTGTTGGCTTGTTGGTTTGTTGGTTTGTTGGTTTGTTGGCTTCTTGATTTGTTGGTTTGTTGGTTTGTGGCTTGTTGATTTGTTGGTTTGTTGGCTTGTTGGTTTGTTGGCTTGTTGGCTTGTTTGTTTGTTGGTTTGTTGGCTTGTTGGCTTGTTGGTTTGTTGGTTTGTTGGTTTGTTGGTTTATTTGTTTGTTGGTTTGTTGGCTTGTTGGCTTGTTGGCTTGTTGGTTTGTTGGCTTGTTGGTTTGTTAGTTTGTTGGCTTTTTGGTTACTTGGTTTGTTGGTTTGTTGGCTTGTTGGCTTGTTGATTTGTTGGTTTGTTGGCTTGTTGGTTTGTTAGTTTGTTGGTTTGTTGGCTTGTTGGCTTGTTGGTTTGTTGGTTTGTTGGTTTGTTGGTTTGTTGGTTTGTTGGTTTGTTCGTTTTTTGGTTTGTTGGTTTCTTGGTTTGTTGGTGTGTTGGCTTGTTGGTTTGTTGGTTTGTTGGCTTGTTGGCTTGTTGGTTTGTTGGTTTGTTGGCTTGTTGGTTTGTTGGTTTGTTGGTTTGTTGGTTTGTTGGTTTGTTGCTTTGTTGGTTTGTTGGTTTGTTGGCTTGTTGGCTTGTTGGTTTGTTAGTTTGTTGGCTTGTTGGTTACTTGGTTTGTTGGTGTGTTGGCTTGTTGGCTTGTTGGTTTGTTGGTTTGTTGGCTTGTTGGTTTGTTAGTTTGTTGATTTGTTGGCTTGTTGGCTTGTTGGTTTGTTGGTTTGTTGGTTTGTTAGTTTGTTGGTTTGTTGGTTTTTTGGTTTGTTGGTTTGTTGGTTTGTTGGCTTGTTGGTTTGTTGGTTTGTTGGTTTGTTGGTTTGTTGGTTTGTTGGCTTGTTGGTTACTTGGTTTGTTGGTTTGTTGGCTTGTTGGCTTGTTGGTTTGTTGGTTTGTTGGCTTGTTGGTTTGTTAGTTTGTTGATTTGTTGGCTTGTTGGCTTGTTGGTTTGTTGGTTTGTTGGTTTGTTAGTTTGTTGGTTTGTTGGTTTTTTGGTTTGTTGGTTTGTTGGTTTGTTGGCTTGTTGGTTTGTTGGTTTGTTGGTTTGTTGGTTTGTTGGTTTGTTGGTTTGTTGCTTTGTTGGTTTGTTGGTTTGTTGGCTTGTTGGCTTATTGGTTTGTTAGTTTGTTGGCTTTTTGGTTACTTGGTTTGTTGGTTTGTTGGTTTGTTGGCTTGTTGGTTTGTTGGCTTGTTGGTTTGTTGTTTAGTTGGTTTGTTGGCTTGTTGGCTTGTTGGTTTGTTGGTTTGTTGGTTTGTTGGTTTGTTGGTTTGTTGGTTTGTTAGTTTTTTGGTTTGTTGGTTTGTTGGTTTGTTGGCTTGTTGGTTTGTTGGTTTGTTGGCTTGTTGGCTTGTTGGTTTGTTGGTTTGTTGGCTTGTTGGTTTCTTAGTTTGTTGGTTTGTTGGTTTGTTGGTTTGTTGGTTTGTTGGCTTGTTGGCTTGTTGATTTGTTGGTTAGTTCGTTTGTTGGTTTGTTAGTTTGTTGGTTTGTTGGCTTGTTGGCTTGTTGGTTTGTTGGTTTTTGGGTTTGTTGGTTTGTTGGTTTGTTGGCTTGTTGGCTTGTTGGTTTGTTGGTTTGTTGGCTTGTTGGCTTCTTGGTTTGTTGGTTTGTTGGTTTGTTGGTTTGTTGCTTTGTTGGTTTGTTGGTTTGTTGGCTTGTTGGCTTGTTGGTTTGTTAGTTTGTTGGATTTTTTGTTAATTGGTTTGTTGGTTTTTTTTTTGTTGGCTTGTTGGTTTGTTGGCTTGTTGGTTTGTTGGCTTGTTGGTTTGTTGGTTTGTTGGCTTGTTGGCTTGTTGGTTTGTTGGTTTGTTGGCTTGTTGGTTTGTTGGCTTGTTAACTTGTTGGTTTGTTGGTTTGTTGGCTTGTTGGCTTGATGGTTTATTGGTTTGTTGGTTTGTTGGTTTATTTGTTTGTTGGTTTGTTGGCTTGTTGGCTTGTTGGCTTGTTGGTTTGTTGGCTTGTTGGTTTGTTAGTTTGTTGGCTTTTTGGTTACCTGGTTTGTTGGTTTGTTGGTTTGTTGGTTTTTTGGTTAGTTGGTTTTTTGGCTTGTTGGTTTGTTGGTTTGTTGGTTTGTTGGCTTGTTGGATTGTTGGTTTGTTGGCTTGTTGGCTTGTTGGTTTGTTGGTTTGTTGGCTTGTTGGTTTGTTGGTTTGTTGGCTTCTTGGCTTGTTGCTTTGTTGCTTTGTTGTTTTGTTGGCTTGTTGGCTTGTTGGTTTGTTAGTTTGTTGGCTTTTTGGTTACTTGGTTTGTTGGTTTGTTGGTTTGTTGGCTTGTTGGTTTGTTGGCTTGTTGGTTTGTTGGTTTGTTGGTTTGTTGGTTTGTTGGTTTGTTGGTTTGTTGGTTTTTTGGTTTGTAGGTTTATTTGTTTGTTGGTTTGTTGGCTTGTTGGTTTATTCGTTTGTAGGTTTGTTGGCTTGTTGGTTTGTTGGTTTGTTGGCTTGTTGGCTTGTTGGTTTGTTGGTTTGTTGGCTTGTTGGTTTGTTGGTTTGTTGGTTTATTTGTTTGTTGGTTTATTGGCTTGTTGGTTTGTTGGTTTGTTGGTTTGTTGGCTTGTTGGTTTGTTGGTTTGTTGGTTACTTGGTTTGTTCGCTGTTGGTTTGTTGGTTTGTTGGCTTGTTGGCTTGTTGGTTTGTTGGTTTGTTGGCTTGTTGGTTTGTTGGCTTGTTGGCTTGTTGGTTTGTTGGTTTGTTGGCTTGTTGGCTTGTTAGTTTGTTGCTTTCTTGGTTTGTTGGTTTGTTGGTTTATTTGTTTGTTGGTTTGTTGGCTTGTTGGTTTGTTGGCTTTTTGGCTTTTTAGTTTATTGGTTTGTTGGTTTGTTGGTTTGTTGGTTTGTTGGTTTGTTGGTTTGTTGGCTTGTTGGTTTGTTGGTTTGTTGGCTTGTTGGCTTGTTGATTTGTTGGTTTGTTGGTTTGTTGGTTTGTTGGTTTGTTGGTTTGTTGGTTTGTTGGCTCGTTGGTTTGTTGGCTTGTTGGTTTGTTGGTTTGTTGGTTTGTTGGCTTGTTGGCTTGTTGGTTTGTTGGTTTGTTGGCTTGTTGGTTTGTTGGTTTGTTGGCTTGTTGGCTTGTTGCTTTGTTCGTTTGATGGTTTGTTGGTTTGTTGGTTTTTTGGTTTGTTGGTTTTTGGCTTGTTGCTTTGTTGGTTTGTTGGTTTGTTGGCTTGTTGGCTTGTTGGTTTGTTGGCTTGTTGGTTTGTTAGTTTGTTGGCTTTTTGGTTACTTGGTTTGTTGGTTTGTTGGCTTGTTGGCTTGTTGGTTTGTTGCTTTGTTCGTTTGATGGTTTGTTGGTTTATTGGTTACTTGGTTTGTTGGTTTGTTGGTTTGTTGGCTTGTTGGTTTGTTGGCTTGTTGGTTTGTTGGCTTGTTGGCTTGTTGGCTTGTTGGTTTGTTGGTTTGTTGGTTTGTTGGTTTGTTGGTTTGTTGGTTTGTTGGTTTTTTGGTTTGTTGGTTAATTTGTTTGTTGGTTTGTTGGCTTGTTGGTTTGTTGGTTTGTTGGTTTGTTGGTTTGTTGGTTTGTTGGCTTGTTGGTTTGTTAGTTTGTTAGTTTGTTGGCTTGTTGGCTTGTTGGTTTGTTGGTTTTTTGGTTTGTTGGTTTATTTGTTTGTTGGTTTGGTGGCTTATTGGTTTGTTGGTTTGTTGGTTTGTTGGTTTGTTGGCTTGTTGGTTTGTTGGTTTGTTGGTTTGTTGGCTGGTTGGCTTGATGGTTTGTTGGTTTGTTGGCTTGTTGGTTTGTTGGTTTGCTGGTTAGTTCGTTTGTTGGTTTGTTAGTTTGTTGGTTTGTTGGTTTGTTGGCTTGTTGGCTTGTTGGTTTGTTGGTTTTGTTGGCTTGTTGGTTTGTTGGCTTGTTGGTTTGTTGGCTTGTTAGTTTGTTGGTTTTTTGGTTTGTTAGCTTGTTGGTTTGTTGGTTTGTTGGCTTGTTGGTTTAGTGGCTTGTTGGTTACTTGGTTTGTATGTTTGTTGGTTTGTTGGCTTGTTGGTTTGTTGGCTTGTTGGTTTGTTGGTTTGTTGGTTTGTTGGCTTGTTGGCTTGTTGGTTTGTTGGTTTGTTGTTTTGTTGGTTTGTTGGTCTGTTGGTTTTTTGGTTTGTTGGTTTATTTGTTTGTTGGTTTGTTGGCTTGTTGGCTTGTTGGTTTCTTGGTTTGTTGGTTTGTTGATTTGTTGGTTTGTTGGTTTGTTGGCTTGTTGGTTTGTTGGCTTGTTGGCTTGTTGGTTTGTTGGTTTGTTGCCTTGTTGGCTTGTTGCTTTGTTGGTTTGTTGGTTTGTTGGCTTGTTGGCTTGTTGGTTTGTTAGTTTGTTAGCTTTTTGGTTACTTGGTTTGTTGGTTTGCTGGTTTGTTGGCTTGTTGGCTTGTTGGTTTGTTGGCTTGTTGGTTTGTTGGTTTGTTGGTTTGTTGGCTTGTTGGCTTGTCGGTTTGTTGGTTTGTTGGTTTGTTGGTTTGTTGGTTTGTTGGTTTTTTAGTTTGTTGGTTTATTTGTTTGTTGGTTTGTTGGCTTGCTGGTTTGTTGGTTTTTTGGTTTGTTGGCTTGTTGGTTTGTTGGTTTTTTTGGCTTGTTGGCTTGTTGGTTTGTTGGTTTGTTGGCTTGTTGGCTTGTTGGTTTGTTGGTTTGTTGATTTTTTGGTTTGTTGGTTTGTTGGTTTTTTGGTTTGTTGGTTTGTTGGTTTATTTGTTTGTTGGTTTGTTGGCTTGTTGGTTTGTTGGCTTGTTGGTTTGTTGGTTTGTTGGCTTGTTGGCTTGTTGCTTTGTTGGTTTGTTGGTTTGTTGGCTTGTTGGCTTGTTGGTTTGTTAGTTTGTTGGCTTTTTGGTTACCTGGTTTGTTGGTTTGTTGGCTTGTTGGCTTGTTGGTTTGTTGGTTTGTTGGCTTGTTGGTTACTTAGTTTGTTGGTTTGTTGGTTTGTTGGTTTGTTGGTTTGTTGGTTTGTTGGCTTGTTGGCTTATTGGTTTGTTGGTTAGTTCGTTTGTGGGTTTGTTAGTTTGTTGGTTTGTTGGCTTGTTGGCTTGTTGGTTTGTTGGTTTTTTGGTTTGTTGGTTTGTTGGTTTGTTGGTTTGTTGGTTTGTTGGTTTGTTGGTTTGTTGGTTTATTTGTTTGTTGGTTTGTTGGCTTGTTGGTTTGTTGGTTTGTTGGTTTGTTTTTTTGTTGGCTTGTTGGCTTGTTGGTTTGTTTGTTTGTTGGTTTTTTGGTTTGTTGGTTTGTTGGTTTGTTGGTTTGTTGGTTTATTTGTTTGTTGGTTTGTTGGCTTGTTGGTTTGTTGGTTTGTTGGCTTGTTGGCTTGTTGGTTTGTTGGTTTGTTGGTTTGTTGGTTTATTTGTTTGTTGGTTTGTTGGCTTATTGCCTTGTTGGCTTGTTGGTTTGTTGGCTTGTTGGTTTGTTAGTTTGTTGGCTTTTTGGTTACTTGGTTTGTTGGTTTGTTGGTTTGTTGGTTTTTTGGTTTGTTGGTTTGTTGGATTGTTGGTTTGTTGGTTTGTTGGTTTGTTTGCTTGTTTGCTTGTTAGTTTGTTGGCTTGTTGGCTTGTTGGTTTGTTGGTTTGTTGGCTTGTTGGTTTGTTGGTTTGTTGGCTTGTTGGCTTGTTGCTTTGTTAGTTTGTTGGTTTGTTGGCTTGTTGGCTTGTTGGTTTGTTAGTTTGTTGGCTTTTTGGTTACTTGGTTTGTTGGTTTGTTGATTTGTTGGCTTGTTGGTTTGTTGGCTTGTTGGTTTGTTGGTTTGTTGGCTTGTTGGCTTGTTGGTTTGTTGGTTTGTTGGTTTGTTGGTTTGTTGGTTTGTTGGTTTGTTGGCTCGTTGGTTTGTTGGCTTGTTGGTTTGTTGGTTTGTTGGTTTGTTGGCTTGTTGGCTTGTTGGTTTGTTGGTTTGTTGGCTTGTTGATTTGTTGGTTTGTTGGCTTGTTGGCTTGTTGCTTTGTTCGTTTGATGGTTTGTTGGTTTGTTGGTTTTTTGGTTTGTTGGTTTTTGGCTTGTTGCTTTGTTGGTTTTTTGGTTTGTTGGTTTTTGGCTTGTTGGTTTGTTGGCTTGTTGGTTTGTTAGTTTGTTGGCTTTTTGGTTACTTGGTTTGTTGGTTTGTTGGCTTGTTGGCTTGTTGGTTTGTTGCTTTGTTCGTTTGATGGTTTGTTGGTTTATTGGTTACTTGGTTTGTTGGTTTGTTGGTTTGTTGGCTTGTTGGTTTGTTGGCTTGTTGGTTTGTTGGCTTGTTGGCTTGTTGGCTTGTTGATTTGTTGGTTTGTTGGTTTGTTGGTTTGTTGGTTTGTTGGTTTGTTGGTTTTTTGGTTTGTTGGTTAATTTGTTTGTTGGTTTGTTGGCTTGTTGGTTTGTTGGTTTGTTGGTCTGTTGGTTTGTTGGCTTGTTGGTTTGTTAGTTTGTTAGTTTGTTGGCTTGTTGGCTTGTTGGTTTGTTGGTTTTTTGGTTTGTTGGTTTATTTGTTTGTTGGTTTGTTGGCTTATTGGTTTGTTGGTTTGTTGGTTTGTTGGTTTGTTGGCTTAATGGTTTGTTGGTTTGTTGGTTTGTTGGCTTGTTGGCTTGATGGTTTGTTGGTTTGTTGGCTTGTTGGTTTGTTGGTTTGCTGGTTAGTTCGTTTGTTGGTTTGTTAGTTTGTTGGTTTGTTGGTTTGTTGGCTTGTTGGCTTGTTGGTTTGTTGGTTTTGTTGGCTTGTTGGTTTGTTAGCTTGTTGGTTTGTTGGCTTGTTGGTTTGTTGGTTTGTTGGTTTTTTGGTTTGTTAGCTTGTTGGTTTGTTGGTTTGTTGGCTTGTTGGTTTAGTGGCTTGTTGGTTACTTGGTTTGTATGTTTGTTGGTTTGTTGGCTTGTTGGTTTGTTGGCTTGTTGGTTTGTTGGTTTGTTGGTTTGTTGGTTTGTTGGCTTGTTGGCTTGTTGGTTTGTTGGTTTGTTGTTTTGTTGGTTTGTTGGTCTGTTGGTTTTTTGGTTTGTTGGTTTATTTGTTTGTTGGTTTGTTGGCTTGTTGGTTTGTTGGTTTCTTGGTTTGTTGGTTTGTTGATTTGTTGGTTTGTTGGTTTGTTGGCTTGTTGGCTTGTTGGTTTGTTGGCTTGTTGGCTTGTTGGTTTGTTGGTTTGTTGCCTTGTTGGCTTGTTGCTTTGTTGGTTTGTTGGTTTGTTGGCTTGTTGGCTTGTTGGTTTGTTAGTTTGTTAGTTTTTTGGTTACTTGGTTTGTTGGTTTGCTGGTTTGTTGGCTTGTTGGCTTGTTGGTTTGTTGGCTTGTTGGTTTGTTGGTTTGTTGGTTTGTTGGCTTGTTGGCTTGTCGGTTTGTTGGTTTGTTGGTTTGTTGGTTTGTTGGTTTGTTGGTTTTTTAGTTTGTTGGTTTATTTGTTTGTTGGTTTGTTGGCTTGCTGGTTTGTTGGTTATTTGGTTTGTTGGCTTGTTGGTTTGTTGGTTTTTTTGGCTTGTTGGCTTGTTGGTTTGTTGGTTTGTTGGCTTGTTGGCTTGTTGGTTTGTTGGTTTGTTGATTTTTTGGTTTGTTGGTTTGTTGGTTTTTTGGTTTGTTGGTTTGTTGGTTTATTTGTTTGTTGGTTTGTTGGCTTGTTGGTTTGTTGGCTTGTTGGTTTGTTGGTTTGTTGGCTTGTTGGCTTGTTGCTTTGTTGGTTTGTTGGTTTGTTGGCTTGTTGGCTTGTTGGTTTGTTAGTTTGTTGGCTTTTTGGTTACCTGGTTTGTTGGTTTGTTGGCTTGTTGGCTTGTTGGTTTGTTGGTTTGTTGGCTTGTTGGTTACTTAGTTTGTTGGTTTGTTGGTTTGTGGGTTTGTTGGTTTGTTGGTTTGTTGGTTTGTTGGCTTATTGGCTTATTGGTTTGTTGGTTAGTTCGTTTGTGGGTTTGTTAGTTTGTTGGTTTGTTGGCTTGTTGGCTTGTTGGTTTGTTGGTTTTTTGGTTTGTTGGTTTGTTGGTTTGTTGGTTTGTTGGTTTGTTGGTTTGTTGGTTTGTTGGTTTATTTGTTTGTTGGTTTGTTGGCTTGTTGGTTTGTTGGTTTGTTGGTTTGTTTTTTTGTTGGCTTGTTGGCTTGTTGGTTTGTTTGTTTGTTGGTTTTTTGGTTTGTTGGTTTGTTGGTTTGTTGGTTTGTTGGTTTATTTGTTTGTTGGTTTGTTGGCTTGTTGGTTTGTTGGTTTGTTGGCTTGTTGGCTTGTTGGTTTGTTGGTTTGTTGGTTTGTTGGTTTATTTGTTTGTTGGTTTGTTGGCTTATTGCCTTGTTGCCTTGTTGGTTTGTTGGCTTGTTGGTTTGTTAATTTGTTGGCTTTTTGGTTACTTGGTTTGTTGGTTTGTTGGTTTGTTGGTTTTTTGGTTTGTTGGTTTGTTGGATTATTGGTTTGTTGGTTTGTTGGTTTGTTTGCTTGTTTGCTTGTTAGTTTGTTGGCTTGTTGGCTTGTTGGTTTGTTGGTTTGTTGGCTTGTTGGTTTGTTGGTTTGTTGGCTTGTTGGCTTGTTGCTTTGTTAGTTTGTTGGTTTGTTGGCTTGTTGGCTTGTTGGTTTGTTAGTTTGTTGGCTTTTTGGTTACTTGGTTTGTTGGTTTGTTGATTTGTTGGCTTGTTGGTTTGTTGGCTTGTTGGTTTGTTGGTTTGTTGGCTTGTTGGCTTGTTGGTTTGTTGGTTTGTTGGTTTGTTGGTTTGTTGTTTTTTGGTTTTTTGGTTTGTTGGTTTATTTGTTTGTTGGTTTGTTGGCTTGTTGGTTTGTTGGTTTGTTGGCTTGTTGGTTTGTTGGTTTGTTGGCTTGTTGGCTTGTTGGCTTGTTGGTTTGTTGGATTGTTGGCTTGTTGGCTTGTTGGCTTGTTGGTTTGTTGGTTTTTTGGTTTGTTGGTTTGTTGGTTTGTTGGTTTGTTGGTTTGTTGGTTTATTTGTTTGCTGGTTTGTTGGCTTGTTGGTTTGTTGGTTTGTTGGTTTGTCGGTTTGTTGCCTTGTTGGTTTGTTGGTTTGTTGGCTTGTTGGCTTGTTGCTTTGTTACTTTGTTGGTTTGTTGGCTTGTTGGCTTGTTGGTTTGTTAGTTTGTTGGCTTTTTGGTTATTTGGTTTGTTGGTTTGTTGGTTTGTTGGCTTGTGGGTTTGTTGGCTTGTTAGTTTGTTCGTTTGTTGGTTTGTTGGTTTGTTGGCTTGTTGGCTTGTTGGTTTGTTGGTTTGTTGGTTTGTTGGTTTGTTGGTTTGTTGGCTTGTTGGTTTGTTGGTTTGTTGAATTGTTGGCTTGTTGGTATGTTGGTATGTTGGTTTGTTGATTTGTTGGCTTGTTGGTTTGTTGGCTTGTTGGCTTGTTGCTTTGTTGGTTTGTTGGTGTGTTGGATTGTTGGCTTGTTGGTTTGTTAGTTTGTTGGCTTTTTGGTTACTTAGTTTGTTGGTTTGTTGGTTTGTTGGCTTGTTGGTTTGTTGGCTTGTTAATTTGTTGGTTTGTTAGTTTGTTGGCTTATTGGCTTGTTGGCTTGTTGGTTTGTTGGTTTGTTGGCTTGTTGGTTTGTTGGCTTGTTGGTGTGTTAGTTTGTTAGCTTTTTGGTTACTTGGATTGTTGGTTTGTTGGTTTTTTGGTTTGTTGGTTTCTTGGCTTGTTGGTTTGTTGGTTTGTTGGTTTGTTTGCTTGTTGGTTTGTTGGCTTGTTGGCTTGTTGGTTTGTTGGTTTGTTGGCTTGTTGGTTTGTTGGTTTGTTGACTTGTGGGCTTGTTGCTTTGTTAGTTTGTTGGTTTGTTGGCTTGTTGGCTTGTTGGTTTGTTAGTTTGTTAGCTTTTTGGTTACTTGGTTTGTTGGTTTGTCGATTTGTTGGCTTGTTGGTTTGTTGGCTTGTTGGTTTGTTGGTTAGTTGGTTTGTTGGCTTGTTGGCTTGTTGGTTTGTTGGTTTGTTGGTTTGTTGGTTTGTTGGTTTGTTGGTTTTTTGGTTTGTTTGTTTATTTGTTTGTTGGTTTGTTGGCTTGTTGGTTTGTTGGTTTGTTGGATTGTTGGTTTGTTGGTTTGTTGGCTTGTTGGCTTGTTGGTTTGTTGGCTTGTTGGCTTGTTGGCTTGTTGGCTTGTTGGCTTGTTGGTTTGTTGGTTTTTTGGTTTGTTGGTTTGTTGGTTTGTTGGTTTGTTGGTTTGTTGGTTTATTTGTTTGCTGGTTTGTTGGCTTGTTGGTTTGTTGGTTTGTTGGTTTGTTGGCTTGTTGGTTTGTTGGTTTGCTGGCTTGTTGGCTTGTTGCTTTGTTGGTTTGTTGGTTTGTGGGCTTGTTGGCTTGTTGGTTTGTTATTTTATTGGCTTTTTGGTTACTTGGTTTGTTGGTTTGTTGGTTTGTTGGTTTGTGGGCTTGTTGCTTTGTTGGTTTGTTGGTTTGTTGGTTTATTTGTTTGTTGGTTTGTTGGCTTGTTGGTTTGTTGGTTTGTTGGTTTGTTGGCTTGTTGGCTTGTTGCTTTGTTGGTTTGTTGGTTTGTTGGCTGGTTGGCTTGTTGGTTTGTTAGTTTGTTGGTTTTTTGGTTATTTGGTTTGTTGGTTTGTTGGTTTGTTGGCTTGTTGGTTTGTTGGCTTGTTGGTTTGTTGGTTTGTTAGTTTGTTGGTTTGTTGGATTGTTGGCTTGTTGGTTTGTTGGTTTGTTGGTTTGTTGGCATGTTGGTTTGTTGGTTTGTTGGATTGTTGGCTTGTTGGTATGTTGGTTTGTTGATTTGTTGGCTTGTTGGTTTGTTGGCTTGTTGGCTTGTTGCTTTGTTGGTTTGTTGGTGTATTGGATTGTTGGCTTGTTGGTTTGTTAGTTTGTTGGCTTTTTGGTTACTTGGTTTGTTGGTTTGTTGGTTTGTTGGCTTGTTGGTTTGTTGGCTTGTTAATTTGTTGGTTTGTTGGTTTGTTGGCTTGTTGGCTTGTTGGTTTGTTGGTTTGTTGGTTTGTTGTTTGTTCGTTTGTTGGTTTGTTGGTTAATTGGTTTGTTTGTTTGTTGGTTTGTTGGTTTGTTGGTTTGTTGGTTTGTTGGTTTATTTGTTTGTTGGTTTGTTGGTTTGTTGGTTTGTTGGTTTGTTGGTTTATTGGTTTGTTGGTTTGTTGGTTTATTTGTTTGTTGGGTTGTTGGTTTATTGGTTTGTTGGCTTGTTGGTTTGTTGGCTTGTTGGCTTATTGGTTTGTTGGTTTGTTGGTTTGTTGGTTTGTTGGTTTGTTGGTTATTTGGTTTGTTGGTTTATTTGTTTGTTGGTTTGTTGGCTTGTTGGTTTGTTGGTTTGTTGGTTTGTTGGTTTGTTGGTTTGTTGGCTTGTTGGTTTGTTGGTTTGTTGGTTTGTTGGCTTGTTGGCTTGTTGGTTTGTTGGTTTGTTGGTTTATTTGTTTGTTTGTTTGTTGGCTTGTTGGTTTGTTGGTTTGTTGGTTTGTTGGCTTGTTGGTTTGTTGGTTTGTTGGTTTTTTGGTTTGTTGGTTTGTTGGTTTGTTTGCTTGTTGGCTTGTTGGTTTGTTGGTTTGTTGGCTTGTTGGTTTGTTGGTTTGTTGGTTTGTTGGTTTGTTGGCTTGTTGGTTTGTTGGTTTGTTAGTTTGTTGGCTTTTTGGTTACTTGGTTTGTTGGTTTGTTGGCTTGTTGGTTTGTTGGCTTGTTGGTTTGTTGGTTTGTTGGTTTGTTGGCTTGTTGGCTTGTTGGTTTGTTGGTTTGTTGGTTTGTTGGTTTTTGGGTTTGTTGGTTTGTTGGTTTGTTGGCTTGTTGGTTTGTTGGTTTGTTGGTTTGTTGGCTTGTTGGTTTGTTGGTTTGTTGGCTTGTTGGCTTGTTGGTTTGTTGGTTTGTTGGTTTGTTGGTTTATTGGCTTTTTGGTTTGTTGGTTTGTTGGTTTGTTGACTTGTTGGCTTGTTGGTTTGTTGGTTTGTTGGCTTGTTGGCTTGTTGCTTTGTTAGTTTGTTGGTTTGTTGGCTTGTTCGCTTGTAGGTTTGTTAGTTTGTTGGCTTTTTGGTTACTTGGTTTGTTGGTTTGTTGATTTGTTGGCTTGTTGGTTTGTTGGCTTGTTGGTTTGTTGGTTTGTTGGTTTGTTGGTTTGTTGGCGTGTTGGTTTGTTGGTTTGTTCGTTTGTTGGTTTGTTGGTTTGTTGGTTTGTTGGTTTTTTGGTTTGTTGGTTTATTTGTTTGTTGGTTTGTTGGCTTGTTGGTTTGTTGGTTTGTTGGCTTGTTGGTTTGTTGTTATGTTGGCTTGTTTGCTTGTTGGTTTGTTGGTTTGTTGGCTTGTTGGCTTGTTGGCTTGTTGGTTTGTTGGTTTTTTGGTTTGTTGGTTTGTTGGTTTGTTGGTTTGTTAGTTTGTTGGTTTGTTGGTTTATTTGTTTGCTAGTTTGTTGGCTTGTTGGTTTGTTGGTTTGTCGGTTTGTTGGCTTGTTGGTTTGTTGGTTTGTTGGCTTGTTGGCTTGTTGCTTTGTTGGTTTGTGGGCTTGTTGGCTTGTTCGTTTGTTATTTTATTGGCTTTTTGGTTACTTGGTTTGTTGGTTTGTTGGTTTGTTGGTTTGTTGGCTTGTTGGTTTGTTGGCTTGTTGGCTTGTTACTTTGTTGGTTTGTTGGTTTGTTGGCTTGTTGGCTTGTTGGTTTGTTAGTTTGTAGGCTTTTTGGTTATTTGGTTTGTTGGTTTGTTGGTTTGTTGGCTTGTTGGTTTGTTGGCTTGTTGGCTTTTTGGTTTGTTGGCTTGTTGGTTTGTTAGTTTGTTGGCCTTTTGGTTACTTGGTTTGTTGGTTTGTTGGCTTGTTGGCTTGTTGGTTTGTTGCTTTGTTCGTTTGATGGTTTGTTGGTTTATTGGTTACTTGGTTTGTTGGTTTGTTGGTTTGTTGGCTTGTTGGTTTGTTGGCTTGTTGGTTTGTTGGCTTGTTGGCTTGTTGGCTTGTTGGTTTGTTGGTTTGTTGGTTTGTTGGTTTGTTGGTTTGTTGGTTTGTTGGTTTGTTGGTTTTTTGGTTTGTTGGTTTATTTGTTTGTTGGTTTGTTGGCTTGTTGGTTTGTTGGTTTGTTGGTTTGTTGGTTTGTTGGCTTGTTGGTTTGTTGGTTTGTTGGTTTGTTGGCTTGTTGGCTTGTTGGTTTGTTGGTTTTTTGGTTTGTTGGTTTATTTGTTTGTTGGTTTGTTGGCTTGTTGGTCTGTTGGCTTGTTGGTTTGTTGGTTTGTTGGTTTGTTGGCTTGTTGGCTTGTTGGTTTGTTGGTTTGTTGTTTTGTTGGTTTGTTGGTCGGTTGGTTTTTTGGTTTGTTGGTTTATTTGTTTGTTGGTTTGTTAGCTTGTTGGTTTGTTGGTTTCTTGGTTTGTTGGTTTGTTGATTTGTTGGTTTGTTGGTTTGTTGGCTTGTTGGCTTGTTGGTTTGTTGGCTTGTTGGCTTGTTGGTTTGTTGGTTTGTTGCCTTGTTGGCTTGTTGCTTTGTTGGTTTGTTGGTTTGTTGGCTTGTTGGCTTGTTGGTTTGTTAGTTTGTTAGCTTTTTGGTTGCTTGGTTTGTTGGTTTGCTGGTTTGTTGGCTTGTTGGCTTGTTGGTTTGTTGGCTTGTTGGTTTGTTGGTTTGTTGGTTTGTTGGCTTGTTGGCTTGTCGGTTTGTTGGTTTGTTGGTTTGTTGGCTTGTTGGTTTGTTGGCTTGTTGGTTTGTTGGTTTGTTGGTTTGTTTGCTTGTTGGCTTGTTGGTTTGTTGGTTTGTTGTTTTGTTGGTTTGTTGGTCGGTTGGTTTTTTGGTTTGTTGGTTTATTTGTTTGTTGGTTTGTTAGCTTGTTGGTTTGTTGGTTTCTTGGTTTGTTGGTTTGTTGATTTGTTGGTTTGTTGGTTTGTTGGCTTGTTGGCTTCTTGGTTTGTTGGCTTGTTGGCTTGTTGGTTTGTTGGTTTGTTGCCTTGTTGGCTTGTTGCTTTGTTGGTTTGTTGGTTTGTTGGCTTGTTGGCTTCTTGGTTTGTTAGTTTGTTAGCTTTTTGGTTGCTTGGTTTGTTGGTTTGCTGGTTTGTTGGCTTGTTGGCTTGTTGGTTTGTTGGCTTGTTGGTTTGTTGGTTTGTTGGTTTGTTGGCTTGTTGGCTTGTCGGTTTGTTGGTTTGTTGGTTTGTTGGCTTGTTGGTTTGTTGGTTTGTTGGTTTGTTGGCTTGTTGGTTTGTTGGTTTGTTGGTTTGTTGGCTTGTTGGCTTGTTGGTTTGTTGGCTTGTTGGCTTGTTGGTTTGTTGGTTTGTTGCCTTGTTGGCTTGTTGCTTTGTTAGTTTGTTGGTTTGTTGGCTTGTTGGCTTGTTGGTTTGTTAGTTTGTTAGCTTTTTGGTTGCTTGGTTTGTTGGTTTGCTGGTTTGTTGGCTTGTTGGCTTGTTGGTTTGTTGGCTTGTTGGTTTGTTGGTTTGTTGGTTTGTTGGCTTGTTGGCTTGTCGGTTTGTTGGTTTGTTGGTTTGTTGGCTTGTTGGTTTGTTGGTTTGTTGGTTTGTTGGCTTGTTGGTTTGTTGGTTTGTTGGTTTTTTGGTTTGTTGGTTTGTTGGTTTGTTGGTTTATTGCTTTGTTGGTTTGTTGGTATGTTGGCTTGTTGGTTTGTTGGTTTGTTGGCTTGTTGGCTTGTTGGTTTGTTGGTTTGTTGGATTGTTGGTTTATTTGTTTGTTGGTTTGTTGGCTTGTTGGTTTGTTGGTTTGTTGATTTGTTGGCTTGTTAGCTTGTTGGTTTGTTGGTTTGTTCGCTTGTTGGTTACTTAGTTTGTTGGTTTGTTGGCAAGTTGTTTTTCGGTTTGTTGGTTTGTTGGCTTGTTGGTTACTTAGTTTGTTAGTTTGTTGGCTTTTTGGTTACTTGGTTTGCTGGTTTGTTGGTTTGTTGGCTTGTTGTTTTGTTGGCTTATTGGTTTGTTGGTTTGTTGGTTTGTTGGCTTGTTGGTTTGTTGGTTTGTTGGCTTGTTGGCTTGTTGGTTTGTTGGTTTTTTGGTTTGTTGGTTTGTTGGCTTGTTGGTTTGTTGGTTTGTTGGTTTGTTGGCTTGTTGGCTTGTTGGTTTGTTGGTTTGTTGGCTTGTTGGCTTGTTGGTTTGTTGGTTTGTTGGCTTGTTGGTTTGTTGGTTTGTTGGCTTGTTGCTTTGTTGGTTTGTTGGTTTGTTGGTTTGTTGGTTTGTTGGCTTGTTGGTATGTTGGTTTGTTGGCTTGTTGGCTTCTTGGTTTGTTGGTTTGTTGGTTTGTTGGCTTGTTTGTTTGTTGGTTTGTTCGCTTGTTCGTTTGTTGGTTTGTTGGTTTGTTGGCTTGGTGGCTCGTTGGTTTGTTGGTTTGTTGGTTTGTTGGCTTGTTGGCTTTTTGCTTTGTTCGTTTGATGGTTTGTTGGTTTGTTGGTTTGTTGGTTTGTTGGTTTTTTGGTTTGTTGTTTTGTTGGTTTGTTGGTTTGTTGGCTTGTTGGCTTGTTGGCTTGTTGGTTTGTTGCTTTGTTCGTTTGATGGTTTGTTGGTTTGTTGGTTACTTGGTTTGTTGGTTTGTTGATTTGTTGGCTTGTTGGTTTGTTGGTTTGTTGGCTTGTTGGCTTGTTGGTTTGTTGGTTTGTTGGCTTGTTGTCTTATTGTTTTGTTAGTTTGTTGGCTTTTTTATTACTTGGTTTGTTGGTTTGTTGGTTTGTTGGCTTGTTGGTTTGTTGGCTTGTTGGTTTGTTAGTTTGTTGGTTTGTTGGCTTGTTGGCTTGTTGGTTTGTTGGTTTGTTGGTTTGTTGGTTTGTTGGTTTGTTGGTTTTTGGGTTTGTTGGTTTGTTGGCTTGTTGGTTTGTTGGTTTACTGGCTTGTATGCTTGTTGGTTTGTTGGTTTGTTGGCTTGTTGGTTACTTAGTTTGTTGGTTTGTTGGTTTGTCGGTTTGTTGGTTTGTTGGCTTGTTGGCTTGTTGGTTTGTTGGTTAGTTCGTTTGTTGGTTTGTTAGTTTGTAGGTTTGTTGGCTTGTTGGCTTGTTGGGTTGTTGGTTTTTTGGTTTGTTGGCTTGTTGGTTTGTTAGTTTGTTGGTTTGTTGGCTTGTTGGTTTGTTAGTTTGTTGGTTTGTTGGCTTGTTGGCTTGTTGGTTTGTTGGTTTGTTGGTTTATTTGTTTGTTGGTTTGTTGGCTTGTTGGCATGTTGGCTTGTTGGTTTGTTGGCTTGTTGGTTTGTTAGTTTGTTGGCTTTTTGGTTACTTGGTTTGTTGGTTTGTTGGCTTGTTGGCTTGTTGATTTGTTGGTTTGTTGGCTTGTTGGTTTGTTAGTTTGTTGGTTTGTTGGCTTGTTGGCTTGTTGGTTTGTTGGTTTGTTGGTTTGTTGGTTTGTTGGTTTGTTGGTTTGTTCGTTTTTTGGTTTGTTGGTTTCTTGGTTTGTTGGTGTGTTGGCTTGTTGGTTTGTTGGTTTGTTGGCTTGTTGGCTTGTTGGTTTGTTGGTTTGTTGGCTTGTTGGTTTGTTGGTTTGTTGGTTTGTTGGTTTGTTGGTTTGTTGCTTTGTTGGTTTGTTGGTTTGTTGGCTTGTTGGCTTGTTGGTTTGTTAGTTTGTTGGCTTGTTGGTTACTTGGTTTGTTAGTTTGTTGGCTTGTTGGCTTGTTGGTTTGTTGGTTTGTTGGCTTGTTGGTTTGTTAGTTTGTTGGTTTGTTGGCTTGTTGGCTTGTTGGTTTGTTGGTTTGTTGGTTTGTTAGTTTGTTGGTTTGTTGGTTTTTTGGTTTGTTGGTTTGTTGGTTTGTTGGCTTGTTGGTTTGTTGGTTTGTTGGTTTGTTGGTTTGTTGGTTTGTTGGTTTGTTGCTTTGTTGGTTTGTTGGTTTGTTGGCTTGTTGGCTTATTGGTTTGTTAGTTTGTTGGCTTTTTGGTTACTTGGTTTGTTGGTTTGTTGGTTTGTTGGCTTGTTGGTTTGTTGGCTTGTTGGTTTGTTGTTTTGTTGGTTTGTTGGCTTATTGGCTTGTTGGTTTGTTGGTTTGTTGGTTTGTTGGTTTGTTGGTTTGTTAGTTTTTTGGTTTGTTGGTTTGTTGGTTTGTTGGCTTGTTGGTTTGTTGGTTTGTTGGCTTGTTGGCTTGTTGGTTTGTTGGTTTATTGGCTTGTTGGTTTCTTAGTTTGTTGGTTTATTGGTTTGTTGGTTTGTTGGTTTGTTGGCTTGTTGGCTTGTTGATTTGTTGGTTAGTTCGTTTGTTGGTTTGTTAGTTTGTTGGTTTGTTGGCTTGTTGGCTTGTTGGTTTGTTGGTTTTTTGGTTTGTTGGTTTGTTGGTTTGTTGGCTTGTTGGCTTGTTGGTTTGTTGGTTTGTTGGTTTGTTGGCTTGTTGGCTTCTTGGTTTGTTGGTTTGTTGGTTTGTTGGTTTGTTGCTTTGTTGGTTTGTTGGTTTGTTGGCTTGTTGGCTTGTTGGTTTGTTAGTTTGTTGGCTTTTTGGTTAATTGGTTTGTTGGTTTTTTTTTTGTTGGCTTGTTGGTTTGTTGGCTTGTTGGTTTGTTGGCTTGTTGGTTTGTTGGTTTGTTGGCTTGTTGGCTTGTTGGTTTGTTGGTTTGTTGGCTTGTTGGTTTGTTGGCTTGTTAACTTGTTGGTTTGTTGGTTTGTTGGCTTGTTGGCTTGATGGTTTATTGGTTTGTTGGTTTGTTGGTTTATTTGTTTGTTGGTTTGTTGGCTTGTTGGCTTGTTGGCTTGTTGGTTTGTTGGCTTGTTGGTTTGTTAGTTTGTTGGCTTTTTGGTTACTTGGTTTGTTGGTTTGTTGGTTTGTTGGTTTTTTGGTTTGTTGGTTTTTTGGCTTGTTGGTTTGTTGGTTTGTTGGTTTGTTGGCTTGTTGGATTGTTGGTTTGTTGGCTTGTTGGCTTGTTGGTTTGTTGGTTTGTTGGCTTGTTGGTTTGTTGGTTTGTTGGCTTCTTGGCTTGTTGCTTTGTTGCTTTGTTGTTTTGTTGGCTTGTTGGCTTGTTGGTTTGTTAGTTTGTTGGCTTTTTGGTTACTTGGTTTGTTGGTTTGTTGGTTTGTTGGCTTGTTGGTTTGTTGGCTTGTTGGTTTGTTGGTTTGTTGGTTTGTTGGTTTGTTGGTTTGTTGGTTTTTTGGTTTGCAGGTTTATTTGTTTGTTGGTTTGTTGGCTTGTTGGTTTGTTCGTTTGTTGGTTTGTTGGCTTGTTGGTTTGTTGGTTTGTTGGCTTGTTGGCTTGTTGGTTTGTTGGTTTGTTGGCTTGTTGGTTTGTTGGTTTGTTGGTTTATTTGTTTGTTGGTTTATTGGCTTGTTGGTTTGTTGGTTTGTTGGTTTGTTGGCTTGTTGGTTTGTTGGTTTGTTGGTTACTTGGTTTGTTCGCTGTTGGTTTGTTGGTTTGTTGGCTTGTTGGCTTGTTGGTTTGTTGGTTTGTTGGCTTGTTGGCTTGTTAGTTTGTTGGTTTCTTGGTTTGTTGGTTTGTTGGTTTATTTGTTTGTTGGTTTGTTGGCTTGTTGGTTTGTTGGCTTTTTGGCTTTTTGGTTTATTGGTTTGTTGGTTTGTTGGTTTGTTGGTTTGTTGGTTTGTTGGTTTGTTGGCTTGTTGGTTTGTTGGTTTGTTGGCTTGTTGGCTTGTTGATTTGTTGGTTTGTTGGTTTGTTGGTTTGTTGGTTTGTTGGTTTGTTGGCTCGTTGGTTTGTTGGCTTGTTGGTTTGTTGGTTTGTTGGTTTGTTGGCTTGTTGGCTTGTTGGTTTGTTGGTTTGTTGGCTTGTTGGTTTGTTGGTTTGTTGGCTTGTTGGCTTGTTGCTTTGTTCGTTTGATGGTTTGTTGGTTTGTTGGTTTTTTGGTTTGTTGGTTTTTTGGCTTGTTGCTTTGTTGGTTTGTTGGTTTGTTGGCTTGTTGGCTTGTTGGTTTGTTGGCTTGTTGGTTTGTTAGTTTGTTGGCTTTTTGGTTACTTGGTTTGTTGGTTTGTTGGCTTGTTGGCTTGTTGGTTTGTTGCTTTGTTCGTTTGATGGTTTGTTGGTTTATTGGTTACTTGGTTTGTTGGTTTGTTGGTTTGTTGGCTTGTTGGTTTGTTGGCTTGTTGGTTTGTTGGCTTGTTGGCTTGTTGGCTTGTTGGTTTGTTGGTTTGTTGGTTTGTTGGTTTGTTGGTTTGTTGGTTTGTTGGTTTTTTGGTTTGTTGGTTAATTTGTTTGTTGGTTTGTTGGCTTGTTGGTTTGTTGGTTTGTTGGTTTGTTGGCTTGTTGGTTTGTTAGTTTGTTAGTTTGTTGGCTTGTTGGCTTGTTGGTTTGTTGGTTTTTTGGTTTGTTGGTTTATTTGTTTGTTGGTTTGTTGGCTTATTGGTTTGTTGGTTTGTTGGTTTGTTGGTTTGTTGGCTTGTTGGTTTGTTGGTTTGTTGGTTTGTTGGCTTGTTGGCTTGATGGTTTGTTGGTTTTTTGGCTTGTTGGTTTGTTGGTTTGCTGGTTAGTTCGTTTGTTGGTTTGTTAGTTTGTTGGTTTGTTGGTTTGTTGGCTTGTTGGCTTGTTGGTTTGTTGGTTTGTTGGCTTGTTGGTTTGTTGGCTTTTTGGTTTGTTGGCTTGTTGGTTTGTTGGTTTTTTGGTTTGTTAGCTTGTTGGTTTGTTGGTTTGTTGGCTTGTTGGTTTAGTGGCTTGTTGGTTACTTGGTTTGTATGTTTGTTGGTTTGTTGGCTTGTTGGTTTGTTGGTTTGTTGGTTTGTTGGCTTGTTGGCTTGTTGGTTTGTTGGTTTGTTGTTTTGTTGGTTTGTTGGTCTGTTGGTTTTTTGGTTTGTTGGTTTATTTGTTTGTTGGTTTGTTGGCTTGTTGGTTTGTTGGTTTCTTGGTATGTTGGTTTGTTGATTTGTTGGTTTGTTGGTTTGTTGGCTTGTTGGTTTGTTGGCTTGTTGGCTTGTTGGTTTGTTGGTTTGTTGCCTTGTTGGCTTGTTGCTTTGTTGGTTTGTTGGTTTGTTGGCTTGTTGGCTTGTTGGTTTGTTAGTTTGTTAGCTTTTTGGTTACTTGGTTTGTTGGTTTGCTGGTTTGTTGGCTTGTTGGCTTGTTGGTTTGTTGGCTTGTTGGTTTGTTGGTTTGTTGGTTTGTTGGCTTGTTGGCTTGTCGGTTTGTTGGTTTGTTGGTTTGTTGGTTTGTTGGTTTGTTGGTTTTTTAGTTTGTTGGTTTATTTGTTTGTTGGTTTGTTGGCTTGCTGGTTTGTTGGTTTTTTGGTTTGTTGGCTTGTTGGTTTGTTGGTTTTTTTGGCTTGTTGGCTTGTTGGTTTGTTGGTTTGTTGGCTTGTTGGCTTGTTGGTTTGTTGGTTTGTTGATTTTTTGGTTTGTTGGTTTGTTGGTTTTTTGGTTTGTTGGTTTGTTGGTTTATTTGTTTGTTGGTTTGTTGGCTTGTTGGTTTGTTGGCTTGTTGGTTTGTTGGTTTGTTGGCTTGTTGGCTTGTTGCTTTGTTGGTTTGTTGGTTTGTTGGCTTGTTGGCTTGTTGGTTTGTTAGTTTGTTGGCTTTTTGGTTACCTGGTTTGTTGGTTTGTTGGCTTGTTGGCTTGTTGGTTTGTTGGTTTGTTGGCTTATTGGTTACTTAGTTTGTTGGTTTGTTGGTTTGTTGGTTTGTTGGTTTGTTGGTTTGTTGGCTTATTGGTTTGTTGGTTAGTTCGTTTGTGGGTTTGTTAGTTTGTTGGTTTGTTGGCTTGTTGGCTTGTTGGTTTGTTGGTTTTTTGGTTTGTTGGTTTGTTGGTTTGTTGGTTTGTTGGTTTGTTGGTTTGTTGGTTTATTTGTTTGTTGGTTTGTTGGCTTGTTGGTTTGTTGGTTTGTTGGTTTGTTTTTTTGTTGGCTTGTTGGCTTGTTGGTTTGTTTGTTTGTTGGTTTTTTGGTTTGTTGGTTTGTTGGTTTGTTGGTTTGTTGGTTTATTTGTTTGTTGGTTTGTTGGCTTGTTGGTTTGTTGGTTTGTTGGCTTGTTGGCTTGTTGGTTTGTTGGTTTGTTGTTTTGTTGGTTTATTTGTTTGTTGGTTTGTTGGCTTATTGCCTTGTTGGCTTGTTGGTTTGTTGGCTTGTTGGTTTGTTAGTTTGTTGGCTTTTTGGTTACTTGGTTTGTTGGTTTGTTGGTTTGTTGGTTTGTTGGTTTTTTGGTTTGTTGGTTTGTTGGATTGTTGGTTTGTTGGTTTGTTGGTTTGTTTGCTTGTTTGCTTGTTAGTTTGTTGGCTTGTTGGCTTGTTGGTTTGTTGGTTTGTTGGCTTGTTGGTTTGTTGGTTTGTTGGCTTGTTGGCTTGTTGCTTTGTTAGTTTGTTGGTTTGTTGGCTTGTTGGCTTGTTGGTTTGTTAGTTTGTTGGCTTTTTGGTTACTTGGTTTGTTGGTTTGTTGATTTGTTGGCTTGTTGGTTTGTTGGCTTGTTGGTTTGTTGGTTTGTTGGCTTGTTGGCTTGTTGGTTTGTTGGTTTGTTGGTTTGTTGGTTTGTTGGTTTGTTGTTTTTTTGGTTTGTTGGTTTATTTGTTTGTTGGTTTGTTGGCTTGTTGGTTTGTTGGTTTGTTGGTTTGTTGGCTTGTTGGTTTGTTGGTTTGTTGGCTTGTTGGCTTGTTGGCTTGTTGGTTTGTTGGTTTGTTGGCTTGTTGGCTTGTTGGCTTGTTGGTTTGTTGGTTTTTTGGTTTGTTGGTTTGTTGGTTTGTTGGTTTGTTGGTTTGTTGGTTTATTTGTTTGCTGGTTTGTTGGCTTGTTGGTTTGTTGGTTTGTTGGTTTGTCGGTTTGTTGCCTTGTTGGTTTGTTGGTTTGTTGGCTTGTTGGCTTGTTGCTTTGTTACTTTGTTGGTTTGTTGGCTTGTTGGCTTGTTGGTTTGTTAGTTTGTTGGCTTTTTGGTTATTTGGTTTGTTGGTTTGTTGGTTTGTTGGCTTGTTGGTTTGTTGGCTTGTTGGTTTGTTGGTTTGTTGGTTTGTTGGTTTGTTGGCTTGTTGGCTTGTTGGTTTGTTGGTTTGTTGGTTTGTTGGCTTGTTAGTTTGTTGGCTTTTTGGTTACTTGGTTTGTTGGTTTGTTGGTTTGTTGGCTTGTTGGTTTGTTGGCTTGTTAATTTGTTGGTTTGTTAGTTTGTTGGCTTGTTGGCTTGTTGGCTTGTTGGTTTATTGGTTTGTTGGCTTGTTGGTTTGTTGGTTTGTTGGCTTGTTGGTTTGTTGGCTTGTTAACTTGTTGGTTTGTTGGTTTGTTGGCTTGTTGGCTTGATGGTTTATTGGTTTGTTGGTTTGTTGGTTTATTTGTTTGTTGGTTTGTTGGCTTGTTGGCTTGTTGGCTTGTTGGTTTGTTGGCTTGTTGGTTTGTTAGTTTGTTGGCTTTTTGGTTACTTGGTTTGTTGGTTTGTTGGTTTGTTGGTTTGTTGGTTTTTTGGTTTGTTGGTTTTTTGGCTTGTTGGTTTGTTGGTTTGTTAGTTTGTTGGCTTGTTGGATTGTTGGTTTGTTGGCTTGTTGGCTTGTTGGTTTGTTGGTTTGTTGGCTTGTTGGTTTGTTGGTTTGTTGGCTTCTTGGCTTGTTGCTTTGTTGCTTTGTTGTTTTGTTGGCTTGTTGGCTTGTTGGTTTGTTAGTTTGTTGGCTTTTTGGTTACTTGGTTTGTTGGTTTGTTGGTTTGTTGGCTTGTTGGTTTGTTGGCTTGTTGGTTTGTTGGTTTGTTGGTTTGTTGGTTTGTTGGTTTGTTGGTTTGTTGGTTTTTTGGGTTGTAGGTTTATTTGTTTGTTGGTTTGTTGGCTTGTTGGTTTGTTCGTTTGTTGGTTTGTTGGCTTGTTGGTTTGTTGGTTTGTTGGCTTGTTGGCTTGTTGGTTTGTTGGTTTGTTGGCTTGTTGGTTTGTTGGTTTGTTGGTTTATTTGTTTGTTGGTTTATTGGCTTGTTGGTTTGTTGGTTTGTTGGTTTGTTGGCTTGTTGGTTTGTTGGTTTGTTGGTTACTTGGTTTGTTCGCTGTTGGTTTGTTGGTTTGTTAGCTTGTTGGCTTGTTGGTTTGTTGGTTTGTTGGCTTGTTGGCTTGTTAGTTTGTTGGTTTCTTGGTTTGTTGGTTTGTTGGTTTATTTGTTTGTTGGTTTGTTGGCTTGTTGGTTTGTTGGCTTTTTGGCTTTTTGGTTTATTGGTTTGTTGGTTTGTTGGTTTGTTGGTTTGTTGGTTTGTTGGTTTGTTGGCTTGTTGGTTTGTTGGTTTGTTGGCTTTTTGGCTTGTTGATTTGTTGGTTTGTTGGTTTGTTGGTTTGTTGGTTTGTTGGTTTGTTGGCTCGTTGGTTTGTTGGCTTGTTGGTTTGTTGGTTTGTTGGTTTGTTGGCTTGTTGGCTTGTTGGTTTGTTGGTTTGTTGGCTTGTTGGTTTGTTGGTTTGTTGGCTTGTTGGCTTGTTGCTTTGTTCGTTTGATGGTTTGTTGGTTTGTTGGTTTTTTGGTTTGTTGGTTTTTTGGCTTGTTGCTTTGTTGGTTTGTTGGTTTGTTGGCTTGTTGGCTTGTTGGTTTGTTGGCTTTTTGGTTTGTTAGTTTGTTGGCTTTTTGGTTACTTGGTTTGTTGGTTTGTTGGCTTGTTGGCTTGTTGGTTTGTTGGTTTGTTGTTTTGTTGGTTTGTTGGTCTGTTGGTTTTTTGGTTTGTTGGTTTAGTTGTTTGTTGGTTTGTTGGCTTGTTGGTTTGTTGGTTTCTTGGTATGTTGGTTTGTTGATTTGTTGGTTTGTTGGTTTGTTGGCTTGTTGGTTTGTTGGCTTGTTGGCTTGTTGGTTTGTTGGTTTGTTGCCTTGTTGGCTTGTTGCTTTGTTGGTTTGTTGGTTTGTTGGCTTGTTGGCTTGTTGGTTTGTTAGTTTGTTAGCTTTTTGGTTACTTGGTTTGTTGGTTTGCTGGTTTTTTGGCTTGTTTGCTTGTTGGTTTGTTGGCTTGTTGGTTTGTTGGTTTGTTGGTTTGTTGGCTTGTTGGCTTGTCGGTTTGTTGGTTTGTTGGTTTGTTGGTTTGTTGGTTTGTTGGTTTTTTAGTTTGTTGGTTTATTTGTTTGTTGGTTTGTTGGCTTGCTGGTTTGTTGGTTTTTTGGTTTGTTGGCTTGTTGGTTTGTTGGTTTTTTTGGCTTGTTGGCTTGTTGGTTTGTTGGTTTGTTGGCTTGTTGGCTTGTTGGTTTGTTGGTTTGTTGATTTTTTGGTTTGTTAGTTTGTTGGTTTTTTGGTTTGTTGGTTTGTTGGTTTATTTGTTTGTTGGTTTGTTGGCTTGTTGGTTTGTTGGCTTGTTGGTTTGTTGGTTTGTTGGCTTGTTGGCTTGTTGCTTTGTTGGTTTGTTGGTTTGTTGGCTTGTTGGCTTGTTGGTTTGTTAGTTTGTTGGCTTTTTGGTTACCTGGTTTGTTGGTTTGTTGGCTTGTTGGCTTGTTGGTTTGTTGGTTTGTTGGCTTATTGGTTACTTAGTTTGTTGGTTTGTTGGTTTGTTGGTTTGTTGGTTTGTTGGTTTGTTGGCTTATTGGTTTGTTGGTTAGTTCGTTTGTGGGTTTGTTAGTTTGTTGGTTTGTTGGCTTGTTGGCTTGTTGGTTTGTTGGTTTTTTGGTTTGTTGGTTTGTTGGTTTGTTGGTTTGTTGGTTTGTTGGTTTGTTGGTTTATTTGTTTGTTGGTTTGTTGGCTTGTTGGTTTGTTGGTTTGTTGGTTTGTTTTTTTGTTGGCTTGTTGGCTTGTTGGTTTGTTTGTTTGTTGGTTTTTTGGTTTGTTGGTTTGTTGGTTTGTTGGTTTGTTGGTTTATTTGTTTGTTGGTTTGTTGGCTTGTTGGTTTGTTGGTTTGTTGGCTTGTTGGCTTGTTGGTTTGTTGGTTTGTTGTTTTGTTGGTTTATTTGTTTGTTGGTTTGTTGGCTTATTGCCTTGTTGGCTTGTTGGTTTGTTGGCTTGTTGGTTTGTTAGTTTGTTGGCTTTTTGGTTACTTGGTTTGTTGGTTTGTTGGTTTGTTGGTTTGTTGGTTTTTTGGTTTGTTGGTTTGTTGGATTGTTGGTTTGTTGGTTTGTTGGTTTGTTTGCTTGTTTGCTTGTTAGTTTGTTGGCTTGTTGGCTTGTTGGTTTGTTGGTTTGCTGGCTTGTTGGTTTGTTGGTTTGTTGGCTTGTTGGTTTATTTGTTTGCTGGTTTGTTGGCTTGTTGGTTTGTTGGTTTGTTGGTTTGTCGGTTTGTTGCCTTGTTGGTTTGTTGGTTTGTTGGCTTGTTGGCTTGTTGCTTTGTTACTTTGTTGGTTTGTTGGCTTGTTGGCTTGTTGGTTTGTTAGTTTGTTGGCTTTTTGGTTATTTGGTTTGTTGGTTTGTTGGTTTGTTGGCTTGTTGGTTTGTTGGCTTGTTGGTTTGTTGGTTTGTTGGTTTGTTGGTTTGTTGGCTTGTTGGCTTATTGGTTTGTTGGTTTGTTGGTTTGTTGGCTTGTTGGTTTGTTGGTTTGTTGGATAGTTGGCTTGTTGGTATGTTGGTTTGTTGGTTTGCTGGTTTGTTGGCTTGTTGGCTTGTTGGTTTGTTGGCTTGTTGGCTTGTTGGTTTGTTGGTTTGTTGGCTTGTTGGCTTGTCGGTTTGTTGGTTTGTTGGTTTGTTGGTTTGTTGGTTTGTTGGTTTTTTAGTTTGTTGGTTTATTTGTTTGTTGGTTTGTTGGCTTGCTGGTTTGTTGGTTTTTTGGTTTGTTGGCTTGTTGGTTTGTTGGTTTTTTTGGCTTGTTGGCTTGTCGGTTTGTTGGTTTGTTGGCTTGTTGGCTTGTTGGTTTGTTGGTTTGTTGATTTTTTGGTTTGTTGGTTTGTTGGTTTTTTGGTTTGTTGGTTTGTTGGTTTATTTGTTTGTTGGTTTGTTGGCTTGTTGGTTTGTTGGCTTGTTGGTTTGTTGGTTTGTTGGCTTGTTGGCTTATTGCTTTGTTGGTTTGTTGGTTTGTTGGCTTGTTGGCTTGTTGGTTTGTTAGTTTGTTGGCTTTTTGGTTACCTGGTTTGTTGGTTTGTTGGCTTGTTGGCTTGTTGGTTTGTTGGTTTGTTGGCTTATTGGTTACTTAGTTTGTTGGTTTGTTGGTTTGTTGGCTTGTTGGCTTGTTGGTTTGTTGGTTTGTTGGTTTGTTGGTTTGTTGGTTTGTTGGTTTTTTGGTTTGTTGGTTTATTTGTTTGTTGGTTTGTTGGCTTGTTGGTTTGTTGGTTTGTTGGTTTGTTGGTTTGTTGGTTTGTTGGTTTGTTGGTTTGTTGGTTTATTTGTTTGTTGGTTTGTTGGCTTGTTGGTTTGTTGGTTTGTTGGTTTGTTTTTTTGTTGGCTTGTTGGCTTGTTGGTTTGTTTGTTTGTTGGTTTTTTGGTTTGTTGGTTTGTTGGTTTGTTGGTTTATTTGTTTGTTGGTTTGTTGGCTTGTTGGTTTGTTGGTTTGTTGGCTTGTTGGCTTGTTGGTTTGTTGGTTTGTTGTTTTGTTGGTTTATTTGTTTGTTGGTTTGTTGGCTTATTGCCTTGTTGGCTTGTTGGTTTGTTGGCTTGTTGGTTTGTTAGTTTGTTGGCTTTTTGGTTACTTGGTTTGTTGGTTTGTTGGTTTGTTGGTTTGTTGGTTTTTTGGTTTGTTGGTTTGTTGGATTGTTGGTTTGTTGGTTTGTTGGTTTGTTTGCTTGTTTGCTTGTTAGTTTGTTGGCTTGTTGGCTTGTTGGTTTGTTGGTTTGTTGGCTTGTTGGTTTGTTGGTTTGTTGGCTTGTTGGCTTGTTGCTTTGTTAGTTTGTTGGTTTGTTGGCTTGTTGGCTTGTTGGTTTGTTAGTTTGTTGGCTTTTTGGTTACTTGGTTTGTTGGTTTGTTGATTTGTTGGCTTGTTGGTTTGTTGGTTTGTTGGTTTGTTGGTTTGTTGGCTTGTTGGTTTGTTGGTTTGTTGGCTTGTTGGCTTGTTGGCTTGTTGGTTTGTTGGTTTGTTGGCTTGTTGGCTTGTTGGCTTGTTGGTTTGTTGGTTTTTTGGTTTGTTGGTTTGTTGGTTTGTTGGTTTGTTGGTTTGTTGGTTTGTTGGTTTATTTGTTTGCTGGTTTGTTGGCTTGTTGGTTTGTTGGTTTGTTGGTTTGTCGGTTTGTTGCCTTGTTGGTTTGTTGGTTTGTTGGCTTGTTGGCTTGTTGCTTTGTTACTTTGTTGGTTTGTTGGCTTGTTGGCTTGTTGGTTTGTTAGTTTGTTGGCTTTTTGGTTATTTGGTTTGTTGGTTTGTTGGTTTGTTGGCTTGTTGGTTTGTTGGCTTGTTGGTTTGTTGGTTTGTTGGTTTGTTGGTTTGTTGGCTTGTTGGCTTGTTGGTTTGTTGGTTTGTTGGTTTGTTGGCTTGTTGGTTTGTTGGTTTGTTGGATAGTTGGCTTGTTGGTATGTTGGTATGTTGGTTTGTTGATTTGTAGGCTTGTTGTTTTGTTGGCTTGTTGGCTTGTTGCTTTGTTGGTTTGTTGGTGTGTTGGATTGTTGGCTTGTTGGTTTGTTGATTTGTTGGTTTGTTGGTTTGTTGGCTTGTTGGTTTGTTGGCTTGTTGGCTTGTTGGTTTGTTGGTTTGTTGCCTTGTTGGCTTGTTGCTTTGTTGGTTTGTTGGTTTGTTGGCTTGTTGGCTTGTTGGTTTGTTAGTTTGTTAGCTTTTTGGTTACTTGGTTTGTTGGTTTGCTGGTTTGTTGGCTTGTTGGCTTGTTGGTTTGTTGGCTTGTTGGCTTGTTGGTTTGTTGGTTTGTTGGCTTGTTGGCTTGTCGGTTTGTTGGTTTGTTGGTTTGTTGGTTTGTTGGTTTGTTGGTTTTTTAGTTTGTTGGTTTATTTGTTTGTTGGTTTGTTGGCTTGCTGGTTTGTTGGTTTTTTGGTTTGTTGGCTTGTTGGTTTGTTGGTTTTTTGGCTTGTTGGCTTGTTGGTTTGTTGGTTTGTTGGCTTGTTGGCTTGTTGGTTTGTTGGTTTGTTGATTTTTTGGTTTGTTGGTTTGTTGGTTTTTTGGTTTGTTGGTTTGTTGGTTTATTTGTTTGTTGGTTTGTTGGCTTGTTGGTTTGTTGGCTTGTTGGTTTGTTGGTTTGTTGGCTTGTTGGCTTATTGCTTTGTTGGTTTGTTGGTTTGTTGGCTTGTTGGCTTGTTGGTTTGTTAGTTTGTTGGCTTTTTGGTTACCTGGTTTGTTGGTTTGTTGGCTTGTTGGCTTGTTGGTTTGTTGGTTTGTTGGCTTATTGGTTACTTAGTTTGTTGGTTTGTTGGTTTGTTGGTTTGTTGGTTTGTTGGTTTGTTGGCTTATTGGTTTGTTGGTTAGTTCGTTTGTGGGTTTGTTAGTTTGTTGGTTTGTTGGCTTGTTGGCTTGTTGGTTTGTTGGTTTTTTGGTTTGTTGGTTTGTTGGTTTGTTGGTTTGTTGGTTTGTTGGTTTGTTGGTTTATTTGTTTGTTGGTTTGTTGGCTTGTTGGTTTGTTGGTTTGTTGGTTTGTTTTTTTGTTGGCTTGTTGGCTTGTTGGTTTGTTTGTTTGTTGGTTTTTTGGTTTGTTGGTTTGTTGGTTTGTTGGTTTATTTGTTTGTTGGTTTGTTGGCTTGTTGGTTTGTTGGTTTGTTGGCTTGTTGGCTTGTTGGTTTGTTGGTTTGTTGTTTTGTTGGTTTATTTGTTTGTTGGTTTGTTGGCTTATTGCCTTGTTGGCTTGTTGGTTTGTTGGCTTGTTGGTTTGTTAGTTTGTTGGCTTTTTGGTTACTTGGTTTGTTGGTTTGTTGGTTTGTTGGTTTGTTGGTTTTTTGGTTTGTTGGTTTGTTGGATTGTTGGTTTGTTGGTTTGTTGGTTTGTTTGCTTGTTTGCTTGTTAGTTTGTTGGCTTGTTGGCTTGTTGGTTTGTTGGTTTGTTGGCTTGTTGGTTTGTTGGTTTGTTGGCTTGTTGGCTTGTTGCTTTGTTAGTTTGTTGGTTTGTTGGCTTGTTGGCTTGTTGGTTTGTTAGTTTGTTGGCTTTTTGGTTACTTGGTTTGTTGGTTTGTTGATTTGTTGGCTTGTTGGTTTGTTGGCTTGTTGGTTTGTTATTTTGTTGGCTTGTTGGCTTGTTGGTTTGTTGGTTTGTTGGTTTGTTGGTTTGTTGGTTTGTTGGTTTTTTGGTTTGTTGGTTTATTTGTTTGTTGGTTTGTTGGCTTGTTGGTTTGTTGGTTTGTTGGTTTGTTGGTTTGTTGGCTTGTTGGTTTGTTGGTTTGTTGGCTTGTTGGCTTGTTGGCTTGTTGGTTTGTTGGTTTGTTGGCTTGTTGGCTTGTTGGCTTGTTGGTTTGTTGGTTTTTTGGTTTGTTGGTTTGTTGGTTTGTTGGTTTGTTGGTTTGTTGGTTTATTTGTTTGCTGGTTTGTTGGCTTGTTGGTTTGTTGGTTTGTTGGTTTGTCGGTTTGTTGCCTTGTTGGTTTGTTGGTTTGTTGGCTTGTTGGCTTGTTGCTTTGTTACTTTGTTGGTTTGTTGGCTTGTTGGCTTGTTGGTTTGTTAGTTTGTTGGCTTTTTGGTTATTTGGTTTGTTGGTTTGTTGGTTTGTTGGCTTGTTGGTTTGTTGGCTTGTTGGTTTGTTGGTTTGTTGGTTTGTTGGTTTGTTGGCTTGTTGGCTTGTTGGTTTGTTGGTTTGTTGGTTTGTTGGCTTGTTGGTTTGTTGGTTTGTTGGATAGTTGGCTTGTTGGTATGTTGGTATGTTGGTTTGTTGATTTGTTGGCTTGTTGTTTTGTTGGCTTGTTGGCTTGTTGCTTTGTTGGTTTGTTGGTGTGTTGGATTGTTGGCTTGTTGGTTTGTTAGTTTGTTGGCTTTTTGGTTACTTGGTTTGTTGGTTTGTTGGTTTGTTGGCTTGTTGGTTTGTTAGCTTGTTAATTTGTTGGTTTGTTAGTTTGTTGGCTTGTTGGCTTGTTGGCTTGTTGGTTTATTGGTTTGTTGGCTTGTTGGTTTGTTGGCTTGTTGGTGTGTTAGTTTGGTAGCTTTTTGGTTACTTGGATTGTTGGTTTGTTGGTTTGTTGGTTTTTTGGTTTGTTGGTTTCTTGGCTTGTTGGTTTGTTGGTTTGTTGGTTTGTTTGCTTGTTGGTTTGTTGGCTTGTTGGCTTGTTGGTTTGTTGGTTTGTTGGTTTGTTGGCTTGTTGGCTTGTTGGTTTGTTGGTTTGTTGGCTTGTTGGTTTGTTGGTTTGTTGGTTTTTTGGTTTGTTTGTTTATTTGTTTGTTGGTTTGTTGGCTTGTTGGTTTGTTGGTTTGTTGGATTGTTAGTTTGTTGGTTTGTTGGCTTGTTGGCTTGTTGGTTTGTTGGCTTGTTGGCTTGTTGGCTTGTTGGCTTGTTGGCTTGTTGATTTGTTGGTTTTTTGGTTTGTTGGTTTGTCGGTTTGTTGGTTTGTTGGTTTGTTGGTTTGTTGGTTTGTTGGTTTATTTGTTTGCTGGTTTGTTGGCTTGTTGGTTTGTTGGTTTGTTGGTTTGTTGGCTTGTTGGTTTGTTGGTTTGCTGGCTTGTTGGCTTGTTGCTTTGTTGGTTTGTTGGTTTGTGGGCTTGTTGGCTTGTTGGTTTGTTATTTTATTGGCTTTTTGGTTACTTGGTTTGTTTGTTTGTTGGTTTGTTGGTTTGTGGGCTTGTTGCTTTGTTGGTTTGTTGGTTTGTTGGTTTATTTGTTTGGTGGTTTTTTGGCTTGTTGGTTTGTTGGTTTGTTGGTTTGTTGGCTTGTTGGCTTGTTGCTTTGTTGGTTTGTTGGTTTGTTGGCTGGTTGGCTTGTTGGTTTGTTAGTTTGTTGGTTTTTTGGTTATTTGGTTTGTTGGTTTGTTGGTTTGTTGGCTTGTTGGTTTGTTGGCTTCTTGGTTTGTTGGTTTGTTAGTTTGTTGGTTTGTTGGCTTGTTGGCTTGTTGGTTTGTTGGTTTGTTGGTTTGTTGGCATGTTGGTTTGTTGGTTTGTTGGATTGTTGGCTTGTTGGTATGTTGGTTTGTTGATTTGTTGGCTTGTTGGTTTGTTGGCTTGTTGGCTTGTTGCTTTGTTGGTTTGTTGGTGTATTGGATTGTTGGCTTGTTGGTTTGTTAGTTTGTTGGCTTTTTGGTTACTTGGTTTGTTGGTTTGTTGGTTTGTTGGCTTGTTGGTTTGTTGGCTTGTTAATTTGTTGGTTTGTTGGTTTGTTGGCTTGTTGGTTTGTTGGTTTGTTGGTTTGTTGTTTGTTCGTTTGTTGGTTAGTTGGTTAATTGGTTTGTTGGTTTGTTGGTTTGTTGGTTTGTTGGTTTGTTGGTTTGTTGGTTTATTTGTTTGTTGGTTTGTTGGTTTGTTGGTTTGTTGGTTTGTTGGTTTGTTGGTTTGTTGGTTTGTTGGTTTATTTGTTTGTTGGGTTGTTGGTTTATTGGTTTGTTGGCTTGTTGGTTTGTTGGCTTGTTGGCTTATTGGTTTGTTGGTTTGTTGGTTTGTTGGTTTGTTGGTTTGTTGGTTATTTGGTTTGTTGGTTTATTTGTTTGTTGGTTTGTTGGCTTGTTGGTTTGTTGGTTTGTTGGTTTGTTGGTTTGTTGGTTTGTTGGTTTGTTGGTTTGTTGGCTTGTTGGTTTGTTGGTTTGTTGGTTTATTTGTTTGTTTGTTTGTTGGCTTGTTGGTTTGTTGGTTTGTTGGTTTGTTGGCTTGTTGGTTTGTTGGTTTGTTGGTTTTTTGGTTTGTTGGTTTGTTGGTTTGTTTGCTTGTTGGCTTGTTGGTTTGTTGGTTTGTTGGCTTGTTGGTTTGTTGGTTTGTTGGTTTGTTGGTTTGTTGGCTTGTTGGTTTGTTGGTTTGTTAGTTTGTTGGCTTTTTGGTTACTTGGTTTGTTGGTTTGTTGGCTTGTTGGTTTGTTGGCTTGTTGGTTTGTTGGTTTGTTGGTTTGTTGGCTTGTTGGCTTGTTGGTTTGTTGGTTTGTTGGTTTGTTGGTTTTTTGGTTTGTTGGTTTGTTGGTTTGTTGGCTTGTTGGTTTGTTGGTTTGTTGGTTTGTTGGCTTGTTGGTTTGTTGGTTTGTTGGCTTGTTGGCTTGTTGGTTTGTTGGTTTGTTGGTTTATTGGCTTTTTGGTTTGTTGGTTTGTTGGTTTGTTGACTTGTTGGCTTGTTGGTTTGTTGGTTTGTTGGCTTGTTGGCTTGTTGCTTTGTTAGTTTGTTGGTTTGTTGGCTTGTTCGCTTGTAGGTTTGTTAGTTTGTTGGCTTTTTGGTTACTTGGTTTGTTGGTTTGTTGATTTGTTGGCTTGTTGGTTTGTTGGCTTGTTGGTTTGTTGGTTTGTTGGTTTGTTGGTTTGTTGGCGTGTTGGTTTGTTGGTTTGTTGGTTTGTTGGTTTGTTGGTTTGTTGGTTTGTTGGTTTTTTGGTTTGTTGGTTTATTTGTTTGTTGGTTTGTTGGCTTGTTGGTTTGTTGGTTTGTTGGCTTGTTGGTTTGTTGTTATGTTGGTTTGTTGGCGTGTTGGTTTGTTGGTTTGTTGGTTTGTTGGCTTGTTGGCTTGTTGGTTTGCTGGTTTTTTGGTTTGTTGGTTTATTTGTTTGTTGGTTTGTTGGCTTGTTGGTTTGTTGGCTTGTTGGTTTGTTGGTTTGTTGGTTTGTTGGCTTGTTGGCTTGTTGGTTTGTTGGCTTGTTGGTTTGTTGGTTTGTTGGCTTGTTGGCTTGTTGGTTTGTTGGTTTTTTGGTTTGTTGGTTTATTTGTTTGTTGGTTTGTTGGCTTGTTGATTTGTTGGCTTGTTGGTTTGTTAGTTTGTTGGTTTGTTGGCTTGTTGGCTTGTTGGTTTGTTGGTTTGTTGTTTTGTTGGTTTGTTGGTCGGTTGGTTTTTTGGTTTGTTGGTTTATTTGTTTGTTGGTTTGTTGGCTTGTTGGTTTGTTGGTTTCTTGGTTTGTTGGTTTGTTGATTTGTTGACTTGTTGGCTTGTTGGTTTGTTGGTTTGTTGGCTTGTTGGCTTGTTGCTTTGTTAGTTTGTTGGTTTGTTGGCTTGTTCGCTTGTAGGTTTGTTAGTTTGTTGGCTTTTTGGTTACTTGGTTTGTTGGTTTGTTGATTTGTTGGCTTGTTGGTTTGTTGGCTTGTTGGTTTGTTGGTTTGTTGGTTTGTTGGTTTGTTGGCGTGTTGGTTTGTTGGTTTGTTGGTTTGTTGGTTTGTTGGTTTGTTGGTTTTTTGGTTTGTTGGTTTATTTGTTTGTTGGTTTGTTGGCTTGTTGCTTTGTTGGTTTGTTGGCTTGTTGGTTTGTTGTTATGTTGGCTTGTTTGCTTGTTGGTTTGTTGGTTTGTTGGCTTGTTGGCTTGTTGGCTTGTTGGTTTGTTGGTTTTTTGGTTTGTTGGTTTGTTGGTTTGTTGGTTTGTTAGTTTGTTGGTTTGTTGGTTTATTTGTTTGCTTGTTTGTTGGCTTGTTGGTTTGTTGGTTTGTCGGTTTGTTGGCTTGTTGGTTTGTTGGTTTGTTGGCTTGTTGGCTTGTTGCTTTGTTGGTTTGTTGGTTTGTGGGCTTGTTGGCTTGTTCGTTTGTTATTTTATTGGCTTTTTGGTTACTTGGTTTGTTGGTTTGTTGGTTTGTTGGTTTGTTGATTTTTTGGTTTGCTGGGTTGTTGGTTTGTTGGTTTATTTGTTTGTTTGTTTGTTGGCTTGTTGGTTTGTTGGTTTGTTGGTTTGTTGGCTTGTTGGTTTGTTGGCTTGTTGGCTTGTTACTTTGTTGGTTTGTTGGTTTGTTGGCTTGTTGGCTTGTTGGTTTGTTAGTTTGTAGGCTTTTTGGATATTTGGTTTGTTGGTTTGTTGGCTTGTTGGTTTGTTGGCTTGTTGGCTTGTTGGTTTGTTGGCTTGTTGGTTTGTTAGTTTGTTGGCTTTTTGGTTACTTGGTTTGTTGGTTTGTTGGCTTGTTGGCTTGTTGGTTTGTTGCTTTGTTCGTTTGATGGTTTGTTGGTTTATTGGTTACTTGGTTTGTTGGTTTGTTGGTTTGTTGGCTTGTTGGTTTGTTGGCTTGTTGGTTTGTTGGCTTGTTGGCTTGTTGGCTTGTTGGTTTGTTGGTTTGTTGGTTTGTTGGTTTGTTGGTTTGTTGGTTTGTTGGTTTTTTGGTTTGTTGGTTTATTTGTTTGTTGGTTTGTTGGCTTGTTGGTTTGTTGGTTTGTTGGTTTGTTGGTTTGTTGGCTTGTTGGTTTGTTGGTTTGTTGGTTTGTTGGCTTGTTGGCTTGTTGGTTTGTTGGTTTTTTGGTTTGTTGGTTTATTTGTTTGTTGGTTTGTTGGCTTGTTGGTTTGTTGGCTTGTTGGTTTGTTGGTTTGTTGGTTTGTTGGCTTGTTGGCTTGTTGGTTTGTTGGTTTGTTGTTTTGTTGGTTTGTTGGTCGGTTGGTTTTTTGGTTTGTTGGTTTATTTGTTTGTTGGTTTGTTGGCTTGTTGGTTTGTTGGTTTCTTGGTTTGTTGGTTTGTTGATTTGTTGGTTTGTTGGTTTGTTGGCTTGTTGGCTTGTTGGTTTGTTGGCTTGTTGGCTTGTTGGTTTGTTGGTTTGTTGCCTTGTTGGCTTGTTGCTTTGTTGGTTTGTTGGTTTGTTGGCTTGTTGGCTTGTTGGTTTGTTAGTTTGTTAGCTTTTTGGTTGCTTGGTTTGTTGGTTTGCTGGTTTGTTGGCTTGTTGGCTTGTTGGTTTGTTGGCTTGTTGGTTTGTTGGTTTGTTGGTTTGTTGGTTTGTTGGCTTGTTGGCTTGTCGGTTTGTTGGTTTGTTGGTTTGTTGGTTTGTTGGTTTGTTGGTTTTTTAGTTTGTTGGTTTATTTGTTTGTTGGTTTGTTGGCTTGCTGGTTTGTTGGTTTTTTGGTTTGTTGGCTTGTTGGTTTGTTGGTTTTTTTGGCTTGTTGGCTTGTTGGTTTGTTGGTTTGTTGGCTTGTTAGCTTGTTGGTTTGTTGGTTTGTTGGTTTTTTGGTTTGTTGGTTTTTTGGTTTGTTGGTTTGTTGGTTTATTTGTTTGTTGGTTTGTTAGCTTGTTGGTTTGTTGGTTTGTTGGTTTGTTGGTTTGTTGGTTTGTTGGCTTGTTGGTTTGTTGGTTTGTTGGCTTGTTGGCTTGTTGCTTTGTTGGTTTGTTGGTTTGTTGGTTTGTTGGCTTGTTGGCTTGTTGGTTTGTTAGTTTGTTGGCTTTTTGGTTACTTGGTTTGTTGGTGTGTTGGCTTGTTGGCTTGTTGGTTTGTTGGTTTGTTGGCTTGTTGGTTACGTAGTTTGTTGGTTTGTTGGTTTGTTGGTTTGTTGGCTTGTTGGCTTATTGGTTTGTTGGTTAGTTCGTTTGTGGGTTTGTTAGTTTGTTGGTTTGTTGGCTTGTTGGCTTGTTGGTTTGTTGGTTTTTTGGTTTGTTGGTTTGTTGGTTTGTTGGTTTGTTGGTTAGTTGGTTTGTTGGTTTGTTGGTTTATTTGTTTGTTGGTTTGTTGGCTTGTTGGTTTGTTGGTTTGTTGGTTTGTTTTTTTGTTGGCTTGTTGGCTTGTTGGTTTGTTGGTTTGTTGGTTTTTTGGTTTGTTGGTTTATTGGTTTGTTGGTTTGTTGGTTTATTTGTTTGTTGGTTTGTTGGCTTGTTGGTTTGTTGGTTTGTTGGCTTGTTGGCTTGTTGGTTTGTTGGTTTGTTGGTTTGTTGGTTTATTTGTTTGTTGGTTTGTTGGCTTATTGCCTTGTTGGCTTGTTGGTTTGTTGGCTTGTTGGTTTGTTAGTTTGTTGGCTTTTTGGTTACGTGGTTTGTTGGTTTGTTGGTTTGTTGGTTTTTTGGTTTGTTGGTATGTTGGATTGTTGGTTTGTTGGTTTGTTGGTTTGTTTGCTTGTTTGCTTGTTGGTTTGTTGGCTTGTTGGCTTGTTGGTTTGTTGGTTTGTTGGCCTGTTGGTTTGTTGGTTTGTTGGCTTGTTGGCTTGTTGCTTTGTTAGTTTGTTGGTTTGTTGGCTTGTTGGCTTGTTGGTTTGTTAGTTTGTTGGCTTTTTGGTTACTTGGTTTGTTGGTTTGTTGATTTGTTGGCTTGTTGGTTTGTTGGCTTGTTGGTTTGTTGGTTTGTTGGCTTGTTGGCTTGTTGGTTTGTTGGTTTGTTGGTTTGTTGGTTTGTTGGTTTGTTGGTTTTTTGGTTTGTTGGTTTATTTGTTTGTTGGTTTGTTGGCTTGTTGGTTTGTTGGTTTGTTGGCTTGTTGGTTTGTTGGTTTTTTGGCTTGTTGGCTTGTTGGCTTATTGGTTTGTTGGTTTGTTGGCTTGTTGGCTTGTAGGCTTGTTGGTTTGTTGGTTTTTTGGTTTGGTGGTTTGTTGGTTTGTTGGTTTGTTGGTTTGTTGGTTTATTTGTTTGCTGGTTTGTTGGCCTGTTGGTTTGTTGGTTTGTTGGTTTGTCGGTTTGTTGGCTTGTTGGTTTGTTGGTTTGTTGGCTTGTTGGCTTGTTGCTTTGTTGGTTTGTTGGTTTGTGGGCTTGTTGGTTTGTTGGCTTGTTGGCTTGTTACTTTGTTGGTTTGTTGGCTTGTTGGCTTGTTGGTTTGTTAGTTTGTTGGCTTTTTGGTTATTTGGTTTGTTGGTTTGTTGGTTTGTTGGCTTGTTGGTTTGTTGGCTTGTTGGTTTGTTGGTTTGTTGGTTTGTTGGTTTGTTGGCTCGTTGGCTTGTTGGTTTGTTGGTTTGTTGGTTTGTTGGCTTGTTGGTTTGTTGGTTTGTTGGATTGTTGGCTTGTTGGTATGTTGGTTTGTTGATTTGTTGGCTTGTTGGTTTGTTGGCTTGTTGGCTTGTTGCTTTGTTGGTTTGTTGGTGTGTTGGATTGTTGGCTTGTTGGTTTGTTAGTTTGTTGGCTTTTTGGTTACTTGGTTTGTTGGTTTGTTGGTTTGTTGGCTTGTTGGTTTGTTGGCTTGTTAATTTGTTGGTTTGTTGGTTTGTTGGCTTGTTGGCTTGTTGGCTTGTTGGTTTGTTGGTTTGTTGGCTTGTTGGTTTGTTGGCTTGTTGGTGTGTTAGTTTGTTAGCTTTTTGGTTACTTGGATTGTTGGTTTGTTGGTTTGTTGGTTTTTTGGTTTGTTGGTTTCTTGGCTTGTTGGTTTGTTGGTTTGTTGGTTTGTTGGTTTGTTTGCTTGTTTGCTTGTTGGTTTGTTGGCTTGTTGGCTTGTTGGTTTGTTGGTTTGTTGGCTTGTTGGTTTGTTAGTTTGTTGGCTTGTTGGCTTGTTGCTTTGTTAGTTTGTTGGTTTGTTGGCTTGTTGGCTTGTTGGTTTGTTAGTTTGTTAGCTTTTTGGTTACTTGGTTTGTTGGTTTGTCGATTTGTTGGCTTGTTGGTTTGTTGGCTTGTTGGTTTGTTGGTTTGTTGGTTTGTTGGCTTGTTGCCTTGTTGGTTTGTTGGTTTGTTGGTTTGTTGGTTTGTTGGTTTGTTGGTTTTTTGGTTTGTTTGTTTATTTGTTTGTTGGTTTGTTGGCTTGTTGGTTTGTTGGTTTGTTGGATTGTTGGTTTGTTGGTTTGTTGGCTTGTTGGCTTGTTGGTTTGTTGGCTTGTTGGCTTGTTGGCTTGTTGGCTTGTTGGTTTGTTGGTTTTTTGGTTTGTTGGTTTGTTGGTTTGTTGGTTTGTTGGTTTGTTGGTTTGTTGGTTTATTTGTTTGCTGGTTTGTTGGCTTGTTGGTTTCTTGGTTAGTTGGTTTGTTGGCTTGTTGGTTTGTTGGTTTGCTGGCTTGTTGGCTTGTTGCTTTGTTGGTTTGTTGGTTTGTGGGCTTGTTGGCTTGTTGGTTTGTTATTTTATTGGCTTTTTGGTTACATGGTTTGTTGGTTTGTTGGTTTGTTGGCTTGTTGCTTGGTTGGTTTGTTGGTTTGTTGGTTTATTTGTTTGTTGGTTTGTTGGCTTGTTGATTTGTTGGTTTGTTGGTTTGTTGGCTTGTTGGCTTGTTGCTTTGTTGGTTTGTTGGTTTGTTGGCTGGTTGGCTTGTTGGTTTGTTAGTTTGTTGGTTTTTTGGTTATTTGGTTTGTTGGTTTGTTGGTTTGTTGGCTTGTTGGTTTGTTGGCTTGTTGGTTTGTTGGTTTGTTAGTTTGTTGGTTTGTTGGCTTGTTGGCTTGTTGGTTTGTTGGTTTGTTGGTTTGTTGGCATGTTGGTTTGTTGGTTTGTTGGATTGTTGGTTTGTTGGTTTGTTGGTTTGTCGGTTTGTTGGCTTGTTGGTTTGTTGGTTTGTTGGCTTGTTGGCTTGTTGCTTTGTTGGTTTGTTGGTTTGTGGGCTTGTTGGTTTGTTGGCTTGTTGGCTTGTTACTTTGTTGGTTTGTTGGCTTGTTGGCTTGTTGGTTTGTTAGTTTGTTGGCTTTTTGGTTATTTGGTTTGTTGGTTTGTTGGTTTGTTGGCTTGTTGGTTTGTTGGCTTGTTGGTTTGTTGGTTTGTTGGTTTGTTGGTTTGTTGGCTCGTTGGCTTGTTGGTTTGTTGGTTTGTTGGTTTGTTGGCTTGTTGGTTTGTTGGTTTGTTGGATTGTTGGCTTGTTGGTTTGTTGGTTTGTTGATTTGTTGGCTTGTTGGTTTGTTGGCTTGTTGGCTTGTTGCTTTGTTGGTTTGTTGGTGTGTTGGATTGTTGGCTTGTTGGTTTGTTAGTTTGTTGGCTTTTTGGTTACTTGGTTTGTTGGTTTGTTGGTTTGTTGGCTTGTTGGTTTGTTGGCTTGTTAATTTGTTGGTTTGTTGGTTTGTTGGCTTGTTGGCTTGTTGGCTTGTTGGTTTGTTGGTTTGTTGGCTTGTTGGTTTGTTGGCTTGTTGGTGTGTTAGTTTGTTAGCTTTTTGGTTACTTGGATTGTTGGTTTGTTGGTTTGTTGGTTTTTTGGTTTGTTGGTTTCTTGGCTTGTTGGTTTGTTGGTTTGTTGGTTTGTTGGTTTGTTTGCTTGTTTGCTTGTTGGTTTGTTGGCTTGTTGGCTTGTTGGTTTGTTGGTTTGTTGGCTTGTTGGTTTGTTAGTTTGTTGGCTTGTTGGCTTGTTGCTTTGTTAGTTTGTTGGTTTGTTGGCTTGTTGGCTTGTTGGTTTGTTAGTTTGTTAGCTTTTTGGTTACTTGGTTTGTTGGTTTGTCGATTTGTTGGCTTGTTGGTTTGTTGGCTTGTTGGTTTGTTGGTTTGTTGGTTTGTTGGCTTGTTGCCTTGTTGGTTTGTTGGTTTGTTGGTTTGTTGGTTTGTTGGTTTGTTGGTTTTTTGGTTTGTTTGTTTATTTGTTTGTTGGTTTGTTGGCTTGTTGGTTTGTTGGTTTGTTGGATTGTTGGTTTGTTGGTTTGTTGGCTTGTTGGCTTGTTGGTTTGTTGGCTTGTTGGCTTGTTGGCTTGTTGGCTTGTTGGTTTGTTGGTTTTTTGGTTTGTTGGTTTGTTGGTTTGTTGGTTTGTTGGTTTGTTGGTTTGTTGGTTTATTTGTTTGCTGGTTTGTTGGCTTGTTGGTTTCTTGGTTAGTTGGTTTGTTGGCTTGTTGGTTTGTTGGTTTGCTGGCTTGTTGGCTTGTTGCTTTGTTGGTTTGTTGGTTTGTGGGCTTGTTGGCTTGTTGGTTTGTTATTTTATTGGCTTTTTGGTTACATGGTTTGTTGGTTTGTTGGTTTGTTGGCTTGTTGCTTGGTTGGTTTGTTGGTTTGTTGGTTTATTTGTTTGTTGGTTTGTTGGCTTGTTGATTTGTTGGTTTGTTGGTTTGTTGGCTTGTTGGCTTGTTGCTTTGTTGGTTTGTTGGTTTGTTGGCTGGTTGGCTTGTTGGTTTGTTAGTTTGTTGGTTTTTTGGTTATTTGGTTTGTTGGTTTGTTGGTTTGTTGGCTTGTTGGTTTGTTGGCTTGTTGGTTTGTTGGTTTGTTAGTTTGTTGGTTTGTTGGCTTGTTGGCTTGTTGGTTTGTTGGTTTGTTGGTTTGTTGGCATGTTGGTTTGTTGGTTTGTTGGATTGTTGGCTTGTTGGTATGTTGGTTTGTTGATTTGTTGGCTTGTTGGTTTGTTGGCTTGTTGGTTTGTTGCTTTGTTGGTTTGTTGGTGTATTGGATTGTTGGCTTGTTGGTTTGTTAGTTTGTTGGTTTTTTGTTTACTTGGTTTGTTGGTTTGTTGGCTTGTTGGTTTGTTGGCTTGTTAATTTGTTGGTTTGTTGGTTTGTTGGCTTGTTGGCTTGTTGGTTTGTTGGTTTGTTGGTTTGTTGGTTTGTTCGTTTGTTGGTTTGTTGGTTAATTGGTTTGTTGGTTTGTTGGTTTGTTGGTTTGTTGGTTTGTTGGTTTGTTGGTTTATTTGTTTGTTGGTTTGTTGGTTTGTTGGTTTGTTGGTTTGTTGGTTTGTTGGTTTGTTGGTTTGTTGGTTTATTTGTTTGTTGGGTTGTTGGTTTATTGGTTTGTTGGCTTGTTGGTTTGTTGGCTTGTTGGCTTATTGGTTTGTTGGTTTGTTGGTTTGTTGGTTTGTTGGTTTGTTGGTTATTTGGTTTGTTGGTTTATTTGTTTGTTGGTTTGTTGGCTTGTTGGTTTGTTGGTTTGTTGGTTTGTTGGTTTGTTGGTTTGTTGGCTTGTTGGTTTGTTGGTTTGTTGGTTTGTTGGCTTGTTGGCTTGTTGGTTTGTTGGTTTGTTGGTTTATTTGTTTGTTAGTTTGTTGGCTTGTTGGTTTGTTGGTTTGTTGGTTTGTTGGCTTGTTGGTTTGTTGGTTTGTTGGTTTTTTGGTTTGTTGGTTTGTTGGTTTGTTGGTTTGTTTGCTTGTTGGCTTGTTGGTTTGTTGGTTTGTTGGCTTGTTGGTTTGTTGGTTTGTTGGTTTGTTGGTTTGTTGGTTTGTTGGCTTGTTGGCTTGTTGGTTTGTTAGTTTGTTGGCTTTTTGGTTACTTGGTTTGTTGGTTTGTTGGTTTGTTGGCTTGTTGGTTTGTTGGCTTGTTGGTTTGTTGGTTTGTTGGTTTGTTGGCTTGTTGGCTTGTTGGTTTGTTGGTTTGTTGGTTTGTTGGTTTTTTGGTTTGTTGGTTTGTTGGTTTGTTGGCTTGTTCGTTTGTTGGTTTATTGGTTTGTTGGCTTGTTGGTTTGTTGATTTGTTGGCTTGTTGGCTTGTTGGTTTGTTGGTTTGTTGGTTTATTGGCTTTTTGGTTTGTTGGTTTGTTGGTTTGTGGACTTGTTGGCTTGTTGGTTTGTTGGTTTGTTGGCTTGTTGGCTTGTTGCTTTGTTAGTTTGTTGGTTTGTTGGCTTGTTCGCTTGTAGGTTTGTTAGTTTGTTGGCTTTTTGGTTACTTGGTTTGTTGGTTTGTTGATTTGTTGGCTTGTTGGTTTGTTGGCTTGTTGGTTTGTTGGCTTGTTGGTTTGTTGGTTTGTTGGTTTGTTGGCTTGTTGGCGTGTTGGTTTGTTGGTTTGTTGGTTTGTTGGTTTGTTGATTTGTTGGTTTTTTGGTTTGTTGGTTGATTTGTTTGTTGGTTTGTTGGCTTGTTGGTTTGTTGGTTTGTTGGCTTGTTGGTTTGTTGGTATGTTGGCTTGTTTGCTTGTTGGTTTGTTGGTTTGTTGGCTTGTTGGCTTGTTGGCTTGTTGGTTTGTTGGTTTTTTGGTTTGTTGGTTTGTTGGTTTGTTGGTTTGTTGGTTTGTTGGTTTGTTGGTTTATTTGTTTGCTGGTTTGTTGGCTTGTTGGTTTGTTGGTTTGTCGGTTTGTTGGCTTGTTGGTTTGTTGGTTTGTTGGCTTGTTGGCTTGTTGCTTTGTTGGTTTGTTGGGTTGTGGGCTTGTTGGCTTGTTGGTTTGTTATTTTATTGGCTTTTTGGTTACTTGGTTTGTTGGTTTGTTGGTTTGTTGGTTTGTTGGCTTGTTGGTTTGTTGGGTTGTTGGTTTGTTGGTTTATTTGTTTGTTGGTTTGTTGGCTTGTTGGTTTGTTGGTTTGTTGGTTTGTTGGCTTGTTGGTTTGTTGGCTTGTTGGCTTGTTATTTTGTTGGTTTGTTGGTTTGTTGGCTTGTTGGCTTCTTGGTTTGTTAGTTTGTAGGCTTTTTGGTTATTTGGTTTGTTGGTTTGTTGGTTTGTTAGCTTCTTGGCTTGTTGCTTTGTTGGTTTGTTGGTGTGTTGGATTGTTGGCTTGTTGGTTTGTTAGTTTGTTGGCTTTTTGGTTACTTGGTTTGTTGGTTTGTTGGTTTGTTGGCTTGTTGGTTTGTTGGCTTGTTATTTTGTTGGTTTGTTGGTTTGGTTGGCTTGTTGGCTTGTTGGTTTGTTGGTTTGTTGGCTTGTTGGTTTGTTGGCTTGTTGGTTTGTTAGTTTGTTAGTTTTTGGTTACTTGGTTTGTTGGTTTGTTGGTTTGTTGGTTTTTTGGTTTGTTGGTTTCTTGGCTTGTTGGTTTGTTGGTTTGTTGGTTTGTTTGCTTGTTTGCTTGTATGTTTGTTTGCTTGTTGGCTTGTTGGTTTGTTGGTTTGTTGGCTTGTTGGTTTGTTGGCTTGTTGGCTTGTTGCTTTGTTAGTTTGTTGGTTTGTTGGCTTGTTGGCTTGTTGGTTTGTTAGTTGGTTGGCTTTTTAAATACTTGGTTTGTTGGTTTGTCGATTTGTTGGCTTGTTGGTTTGTTGGCTTGTTGGTTTGTTGGTTTGTTGGTTTGTTGGCTTGTTGGCTTGTTGGTTTGTTGGTTTGTTGGTTTGTTGGTTTGTTGGTTTGTTGGTTTGTTGGTTTTTTGGTTTGTTTGTTTATTTGTTTGTTGGTTTGTTGGCTTGTTGGTTTGTTGGTTTGTTGGCTTGTTGGTTTGTTGGTTTGTTGGCTTGTTGGCTTGTTGGTTTGTTGGTTTGTTGGCTTGTTGGCTAGTTGGCTTGTTGGTTTGTTGGTTTCTTGGTTTGTTGGTTTGTTGGTGTATTTGTTTGCTGGTTTGTTGGCTTGTTGGTTTGTTGGTTTGTTGGTTTGTTGGTTTGTTGGTTTGTTGGTTTATTTGTTTGCTGGTTTGTTGGCTTGTTGGTTTGTTGGTTTGTCGGTTTGTTGGCTTGTTGGTTTGTTGGTTTGTTGGCTTGTTGGATTGTTGGTTTGTTGGTTTGGTGGTTTGTTGGCTTGTTGGCTTGTTGGTTTGTTAGTTTGTTGGCTTTTTGGTTACTTGGTTTGTTGGTTTGTTGGCTTGTTGGTTTGTTGGCTTGTTGGTTTGTTGGTTTGTTGGTTTGTTGGCTTGTTGGCTTGTTGGTTTGTTGGTTTGTTGGTTTGTTGGTTTTTTGGTTTGTTGGTTTGTTGGTTTGTTGGCTTGTTGGTTTGTTGGTTTGTTGGTTTGTTGGCTTGTTGGTTTGTTGGTTTGTTGGCTTGTTGGCTTGTTGGTTTGTTGGTTTGTTGGTTTGTTGGTTTGTTGGTTTGTTGGCTTTTTGGTTTGTTGGTTTGTTGGTTTGTTGACTTGTTGGCTTATTGGTTCGTTGGTTTGTTGGCTTGTTGGCTTGTTGCTTTGTTAGTTTGTTGGTTTGTTGGCTTGTTGGCTTGTTGGTTTGTTAGTTTGTTGGCTTTTTGGTTACTTGGTTTGTTGGTTTGTTGATTTGTTGGCTTGTTGGTTTGTTGGCTTGTTGGTTTGTTGGTTTGTTGGCTTGTTGGCATGTTGGTTTGTTGGTTTGTTGGTTTGTTGGTTTGTTGGTTTGTTGGTTTGTTGGTTTTTTGGTTTGTTGGTTTATTTGTTTGTTGGTTTGTTGGCTTGTTGGTTTGTTGGTTTGTTGGCTTGTTGGTTTGTTGGTATGTTGGCTTGTTTGCTTGTTGGTTTGTTGGTTTGTTGGCTTGTTGGCTTGTTGGCTTGTTGGTTTGTTGGTTTTTTGGTTTGTTGGTTTGTTGGTTTGTTTGTTTGTTGGTTTGTTGGTTTATTAGTTTGCTGGTTTGTTGGCTTGTTGGTTTGTTGGTTTGTCGGTTTGTTGGCTTGTTGGTTTGTTGGTTTGTTGACTTGTTGGCTTGTTGCTTTCTTGGTTTGTTGGTTTGTGGGCTTGTTGGCTTGTTGGTTTGTTATTTTATTGGCTTTTTGGGTACTTGGTTTGTTGGTTTGTTGGTTTGTTGGTTTGTTGGCTTGTTGGTTTGTTGGTTTGTTGGTTTTTTGGTTAATTTGTTTGTTGGTTTGTTGGCTTGTTGGTTTGTTGGTTTGTTGGTTTGTTGGCTTGTTGGTTTGTTGGCTTGTTGGCTTGTTACTTTGTTGGTTTGTTGGTTTGTTGGCTTGTTGGCTTGTTGGTTTGTTAGTTTGTAGGCTTTTTGGTTATTTGGTTTGTTGGTTTGTTGGTTTGTTGGCTTGTTGGTTTGTTGGCTTGTTGGTTTGTTGGTTTGTTGGTTTGTTGGTTTGTTTGCTTGTTGGCTTGTTGGTTTGTTGGTTTGTTGGTTTGTTGGCTTGTTGGTTTGTTGGTTTGTTGGCTTGTTGGTTTGTTGGTATGTTGGCTTGTTGGCTTGTTACTTTGTTGGTTTGTTGGTTTGTTGGCTTGTTGGCTTGTTGGTTTGTTAGTTTGTAGGCTTTTTGGTTATTTGGTTTGTTGGTTTGTTGGTTTGTTGGTTTGTTGGTTTGTTGGTTTGTTGATTTGTTGGTTTTTTGGTTTGTTGGTTGATATGTTTGTTGGTTTGTTGGCTTGTTGGTTTGTTGGTTTGTTGGCTTGTTGGTTTGTTGGTATGTTGGCTTGTTTGCTTGTTGGTTTGTTGGTTTGTTGGCTTGTTGGCTTGTTGGCTTGTTGGTTTGTTGGTTTTTTGGTTTGTTGGTTTGTTGGTTTGTTGGTTTGTTGGTTTGTTGGTTTGTTGGTTTATTTGTTTGCTGGTTTGTTGGCTTGTTGGTTTGTTGGTTTGTCGGTTTGTTGGCTTGTTGGTTTGTTGGTTTGTTGGCTTGTTGGCTTGTTGCTTTGTTGGTTTGTTGGGTTGTGGGCTTGTTGGCTTGTTGGTTTGTTATTTTATTGGCTTTTTGGTTACTTGGTTTGTTGGTTTGTTGGTTTGTTGGCTTGTTGGTTTGTTGGGTTGTTGGTTTGTTGGTTTATTTGTTTGTTGGTTTGTTGGCTTGTTGGTTTGTTGGTTTGTTGGTTTGTTGGCTTGTTGGTTTGTTGGCTTGTTGGCTTGTTACTTTGTTGGTTTGTTGGTTTGTTGGCTTGTTGGCTTGTTGGTTTGTTAGTTTGTAGGCTTTTTGGTTATTTGGTTTGTTGGTTTGTTGGTTTGTTGGCTTGTTGGCTTGTTGCTTTGTTGGTTTGTTGGTGTGTTGGATTGTTGGCTTGTTGGTTTGTTAGTTTGTTGGCTTTTTGGTTACTTGGTTTGTTGGTTTGTTGGTTTGTTGGCTTGTTGGTTTGTTGGCTTGTTAATTTGTTGGTTTGTTGGTTTGTTGGCTTGTTGGCTTGTTGGTTTGTTGGTTTGTTGGCTTGTTGGTTTGTTGGCTTGTTGGTTTGTTAGTTTGTTAGTTTTTGGTTACTTGGTTTGTTGGTTTGTTGGTTTGTTGGTTTTTTGGTTTGTTGGTTTCTTGGCTTGTTGGTTTGTTGGTTTGTTGGTTTGTTTGCTTGTTTGCTTGTATGTTTGTTTGCTTGTTGGCTTGTTGGTTTGTTTGTTTGTTGGCTTGTTGGTTTGTTGGTTTGTTGGCTTGTTGGCTTGTTGCTTTGTTAGTTTGTTGGTTTGTTGGCTTGTTGGCTTGTTGGTTTGTTAGTTGGTTGGCTTTTTAAATACTTGGTTTGTTGGTTTGTCGATTTGTTGGCTTGTTGGTTTGTTGGCTTGTTGGTTTGTTGGTTTGTTGGTTTGTTGGCTTGTTGGCTTGTTGGTTTGTTGGTTTGTTGGTTTGTTGGTTTGTTGGTTTGTTGGTTTGTTGGTTTTTTGATTTGTTTGTTTATTTGTTTGTTGGTTTGTTGGCTTGTTGGTTTGTTGGTTTGTTGGCTTGTTGGTTTGTTGGTTTGTTGGCTTGTTGGCTTGTTGGTTTGTTGGTTTGTTGGCTTGTTGGCTAGTTGGCTTGTTGGTTTGTTGGTTTGTTGGTTTGTTGGTTTGTTGGTGTATTTGTTTGCTGGTTTGTTGGCTTGTTGGTTTGTTGGTTTGTTGGTTTGTTGGTTTGTTGGTTTGTTGGTTTATTTGTTTGCTGGTTTGTTGGCTTGTTGGTTTGTTGGTTTGTCGGTTTGTTGGCTTGTTGGTTTGTTTGTTTGTTGGCTTGTTAGCTTGTTGGTTTGTTGGTTTGTTGGTTTGTTGGCTTGTTGGCTTGTTGGTTTGTTAGTTTGTTGGCTTTTTGGTTACTTGGTTTGTTGGTTTGTTGGCTTGTTGGTTTGTTGGCTTGTTGGTTTGTTGGTTTGTTGGTTTGTTGGCTTGTTGGCTTGTTGGTTTGTTGGTTTGTTGGTTTGTTGGTTTTTTGGTTTGTTGGTTTGTTGGTTTGTTGGCTTGTTCGTTTGTTGGTTTGTTGGTTTGTTGGCTTGTTGGTTTGTTGGTTTGTTGGCTTGTTGGCTTGTTGGTTTGTTGGTTTGTTGGTTTGTTGGTTTGTTGGTTTGTTGGCTTTTTGGTTTGTTGGTTTGTTGGTTTGTTGACTTGTTGGCTTATTGGTTCGTTGGTTTGTTGGCTTGTTGGCTTGTTGCTTTGTTAGTTTGTTGGTTTGTTGGCTTGTTGGCTTGTTGGTTTGTTAGTTTGTTGGCTTTTTGGTTACTTGGTTTGTTGGTTTGTTGATTTGTTGGCTTGTTGGTTTGTTGGCTTGTTGGTTTGTTGGTTTGTTGGCTTGTTGGCATGTTGGTTTGTTGGTTTGTTGGTTTGTTGGTTTGTTGGTTTGTTGGTTTGTTGGTTTGTTGGTTTTTTGGTTTGTTGGTTTATTTGTTTGTTGGTTTGTTGGCTTGTTGGTTTGTTGGTTTGTTGGCTTGTTGGTTTGTTGGTATGTTGGCTTGTTTGCTTGTTGGTTTGTTGGTTTGTTGGCTTGTTGGCTTGTTGGCTTGTTGGTTTGTTGGTTTTTTGGTTTGTTGGTTTGTTGGTTTGTTTGTTTGTTGGTTTGTTGGTTTATTTGTTTGCTGGTTTGTTGGCTTGTTGGTTTGTTGGTTTGTCGGTTTGTTGGCTTGTTGGTTTGTTGGTTTGTTGACTTGTTGGCTTGTTGCTTTGTTGGTTTGTTGGTTTGTGGGCTTGTTGGCTTGTTGGTTTGTTATTTTATTGGCTTTTTAGGTACTTGGTTTGTTGGTTTGTTGGTTTGTTGGTTTGTTGGCTTGTTGGTTTGTTGGTTTGTTGGTTTTTTGGTTTATTTGTTTGTTAGTTTGTTGGCTTGTTGGTTTGTTGGTTTGTTGGTTTGTTGGCTTGTTGGTTTGTTGGCTTGTTGGCTTGTTACTTTGTTGGTTTGTTGGTTTGTTGGCTTGTTGGCTTGTTGGTTTGTTAGTTTGTAGGCTTTTTGGTTATTTGGTTTGTTGGTTTGTTGGTTTGTTGGCTTGTTGGTTTGTTGGCTTGTTGGTTTGTTGGTTTGTTGGTTTGTTGGTTTGTTGGCTTGTTGGCTTGTTGGTTTGTTGGTTTGTTGGTTTGTTGGCTTGTTGGTTCGTTGGTTTGTTGGATTGTTGGCTTGTTGGTATGTTGGTTTGTTGATTTGTTGGCTTGTTGGTTTGTTGGCTTGTTGGCTTGTTGCTTTGTTGGTTTGTTGGTGTGTTGGATTGTTGGCTTGTTGGCTTGTTAGTTTGTTGGCTTTTTGGTTACTTGGTTTGTTGGTTTGTTGGCTTGTTGGTTTGTTGGCTTGTTAATTTGTTGGTTTGTTGGTTTCTTGGCTTGTTGGCTTGTTGGTTTGTTGGTTTGTTGGCTTGTTGGTTTGTTGGCTTGTTGGTTTGTTAGTTTGTTAGCTTTTTGGTTACTTGGTTTGTTGGTTTGTTGGTTTGTTGGTTTTTTGGTTTGTTGGTTTCTTGTCTTGTTGGTTTGTTGGTTTGTTGGTTTGTTTGCTTGTTTGCTTGTAGGTTTGTTGGCTTGTTGGCTTGTTGGTTTGTTGGTTTGTTGGCTTGTTGGTTTGTTGGTTTGTTGGCTTGTTGGCTTGTTGCTTTGTTAGTTTGTTGGTTTGTTGGCTTGTTGGCTTGTTGGTTTGTTAGTTTGTTGGCTTTTTGGTTACTTGGTTTGTTGGTTTGTCGATTTGTTGGCTTGTTGGTTTGTTGGCTTGTTGGTTTGTTGGTTTGTTGGTTTGTTGGCTTGTTGGCTTGTTGGCTTGTTGGTTTGTTGGTTTGTTGGTTTGTTGGTTTGTTGGTTTGTTGGTTTTTTGGTTTGTTTGTTTATTTGTTTGTTGGTTTGTTGGCTTGTTGGTTTGTTGGTTTGTTGGCTTGTTGGTTTGTTGGTTTGTTGGTTTGTTGGCTTGTTGGCTTGTTGGTTTGTTGGTTTGTTGGCTTGTTGGCTTGTTGGCTTGTTGGTTTGTTGGTTTTTTGGTTTGTTGGTTTGTTGGTTTGTTGGTTTCTTGGTTTGTTGGTTTGTTAGTTTATTTGTTTGCTGGTTTGTTGGCTTGTTGGTTTGTTGGTTTGTTGGCTTGTTGGTTTGTTGGTTTGTTGGCTTGTTGGCTTGTTACTTTGTTGGTTTGTTGGTTTGTGGGCTTGTTGGCTTGTTGGTTTGTTATTTTATTGGCTTTTTGGTTACTTGGTTTGTTGGTTTGTTGGTTTGTTGGCTTGTTGGTTTGTTGGTTTGTTGGTTTGTTGGTTTGTTGGTTTGTTGGTTTATTTGTTTGTTGGTTTGTTGGCTTGTTGGTTAATTTGTTTGTTGGGTTGTTGGTTTATTGGTTTGTTGGCTTGTTGGCTTATTGGTTTTTTGGTTTGTTGGTTTGTTGGTTTGTTGGTTTGTTGGTTATTTGGTTTGTTGGTTTATTTGTTTGTTGGTTTGTTGGCTTGTTGGTTTGTTGGTTTGTTGGTTTGTTGGTTTATTTGTTTGCTGGTTTGTTGGCTTGTTGGTTTGTTGGTTTGTCGGTTTGTTGGCTTGTTGGTTTGTTGGTTTGTTGGCTTGTTGGCTTGTTGCTTTGTTGGTTTGTTGGTTTGTGGGCTTTTTTGGTTGTTGGTTTGTTATTTTATTGGCTTTTTGGTTACTTGGTTTGTTGGTTTGTTGGTTTGTTGGCTTGTTGGTTTGTTGGTTTGTTGGCTTGTTGGCATGTTGGTTTGTTGGTTTGTTGGTTTGTTGGTTTGTTGGCTTGTTGGCTTGTTGCTTTGTTGGTTTGTTGGTTTGTGGGCTTTTTGGCTTGTTGGTTTGTTATTTTATTGACTTTTTGGTTACTTGGTTTGTTGGTTTGTTTTCTTGTTGGTTTGTTGGTTTGTTGGTTTGTTGGCTTGTTGGCATGTTGGTTTGTTGGTTTGTTGGTTTGTTGGTTTGTTGGTTTGTTGGTTTGTTGGTTTTTTGGTTTGTTGGTTTATTTGTTTGTTGGTTTGTTGGCTTGTTGGTTTGTTGGTTTGTTGGCTTGTTGGTTTGTTGGTATGTTGGCTTGTTTGCTTGTTGGTTTGTTGGTTTGTTGGCTTGTTGGCTTGTTGGCTTGTTGGTTTGTTGGTTTTTTGGTTTGTTGGTTTGTTGGTTTGTTGGTTTGTTGGTTTGTTGGTTTATTTGTTTGCTGGTTTGTTGGCTTGTTGGTTTGATGGTTTATCGGTTTGTTGGCTTGTTGGTTTGTTGGTTTGTTGGCTTGTTGGCTTGTTGCTTTGTTGGTTTGTTGGTTTGTGGGCTTGTTGGCTTGTTGGTTTGTTATTTTATTGGCTTTTTGGTTACTTGGTTTGTTGGTTTGTTGGTTTGTTGGTTTGTTGGCTTTTTGGTTTGTTGGTTTGTTGGTTTTTTGGTTTATTTGTTTGTTGGTTTGTTGGCTTGTTGGTTTGTTGGTTTGTTGGTTTGTTGGCTTGTTGGTTTGTTGGCTTGTTGGCTTGTTACTTTGTTGGTTTGTTGGTTTGTTGGCTTGTTGGCTTGTTGGTTTGTTAGTTTGTAGGCTTTTTGGTTATTTGGTTTGTTGGTTTGTTGGTTTGTTGGCTTGTTGGTTTGTTGGCTTGTTGGTTTGTTGGTTTGTTGGTTTGTTGGTTTGTTGGCTTGTTGGCTTGTTGGCTTGTTGGTTTGTTGGTTTGTTGGTTTGTTGGCTTGTTGGTTCGTTGGTTTGTTGGATTGTTGGCTTGTTGGTATGTTGGTTTGTTGATTTGTTGGCTTGTTGGTTTGTTGGCTTGTTGGCTTGTTGCTTTGTTGGTTTGTTGGTGTGTTGGATTGTTGGCTTGTTGGTTTGTTAGTTTGTTGGCTTTTTGGTTACTTGGTTTGTTGGTTTGTTGGCTTGTTGGTTTGTTGGCTTGTTAATTTGTTGGTTTGTTGGTTTCTTGGCTTGTTGGCTTGTTGGTTTGTTGGTTTGTTGGCTTGTTGGTTTGTTGGCTTGTTGGTTTGCTAGTTTGTTAGCTTTTTGGTTACTTGGTTTGTTGGTTTGTTGGTTTTTTGGTTTGTTGGTTTCTTGGCTTGTTGGTTTATTGGTTTGTTGGTTTGTTTGCTTGTTTGCTTGTAGGTTTGTTGGCTTGTTGGCTTGTTGGTTTGTTGGTTTGTTGGCTTGTTGGTTTGTTGGTTTGTTGGCTTGTTGGCTTATTGCTTTGTTAGTTTGTTGGTTTGTTGGCTTGTTGGCTTGTTGGTTTGTTAGTTTGTTGGCTTTTTGGTTACTTGGTTTGTTGGTTTGTCGATTTGTTGGCTTGTTGGTTTGTTGGCTTGTTGGTTTGTTGGTTTGTTGGTTTGTTGGCTTGTTGGCTTGTTGGTTTGTTGGTTTGTTGGTTTGTTGGTTTGTTGGTTTGTTGGTTTTTTGGTTTGTTTGTTTATTTGTTTGTTGGTTTGTTGGCTTGTTGGTTTGTTGGTTTGTTGGCTTGTTGGTTTGTTGGTTTGTTAGTTTGTTGGCTTGTTGGCTTGTTGGTTTGTTGGTTTGTTGGCTTGTTGGCTTGTTGGCTTGTTGGTTTGTTGGTTTTTTGGTTTGTTGGTTTGTTGGTTTGTTGGTTTCTTGGTTTGTTGGTTTGTTAGTTTATTTGTTTGCTGGTTTGTTGGCTTGTTGGTTTGTTGGTTTGTTGGTTTGTTGGCTTGTTGGTTTGTTGGTTTGTTGGCTTGTTGGCTTGTTACTTTGTTGGTTTGTTGGTTTGTGGGCTTGTTGGCTTGTTGGTTTGTTATTTTATTGGCTTTTTGGTTACTTGGTTTGTTGGTTTGTTGGTTTGTTGGCTTGTTGGTTTGTTGGTTTGTTGGTTTGTTGGTTTGTTGGTTTATTTGTTTGTTGGTTTGTTGGCTTGTTGGTTTGTTGGCTTGTTGGCTTGTTGCTTTGTTGGTTTGTTGGTTTGTTGGCTTGTTGGCTTGTTGGTTTGTTAGTTTGTTGGCTTTTTGGTTATTTGGTTTGTTGGTTTGTTGGTTTGTTGGCTTGTTGGTTTGTTGGTTTGTTGGTTTGTTGGTTTGTTGGCTTGTTGGCTTGTTGGTTTGTTGGTTTGTTGGTTTGTTGGCTTGTTGGTTTGTTGGTTTGTTGGATTGTTGGCTTGTTGGTATGTTGGTTTGTTGATTTGTTGGCTTGTTGGTTTGTTGGCTTGTTGGCTTGTTGCTTTGTTGGTTTGTTGGTGTATTGGATATTTGGCTTGTTGGTTTGTTAGTTTGTTGGCTTTTTGGTTACTTGGTTTGTTGGTTTGTTGGTTTGTTGGCTTGTTGGTTTGTTGGCTTGTTAATTTGTTGGTTTGTTGGTTTGTTGGCTTGTTGGCTTGTTCGTTTGTTGGTTTGTTGGTTTGTTGGTTTGTTCGTTTGTTGGTTTGTTGGTTAATTGGTTTGTTGGTTTGTTGGTTTGTTGGTTTGTTGGTTTGTTGGTTTGTTGGTTTGTTGGTTTGTTGGTTTATTTGTTTGTTGGTTTGTTGGTTTGTTGGTTTGTTGGTTTGTTGGTTTGTTGGTTTATTTGTTTGTTGGGTTGTTGGTTTATTGGTTTGTTGGCTTGTTGGTTTGTTGGCTTGTTGGCTTATTGATTTGTTGGTTTGTTGGTTTGTTGGTTTGTTGGTTATTTGGTTTGTTGGTTTATTTGTTTGTTGGTTTGTTGGCTTGTTGGTTTGTTGGTTTGTTGGTTTGTTGGTTTATTTGTTTGCTGGTTTGTTGGCTTGTTGGTTTGTTGGTTTGTCGGTTTGTTGGCTTGTTGGTTTGTTGGTTTGTTGGCTTGTTGGCTTGTTGCTTTGTTGGTTTGTTGGTTTGTGGGATTTTTGGCTTGTTGGTTTCTTATTTTATTGGCTTTTTGGTTACTTGGTTTGTTGGTTTGTTGGTTTGTTGTTGGATTGTTGGCTTGTTGGTATGTTGGTTTGTTAATTTGTTGGCTTGTTGGTTTGTTGGCTTGTTGGCTTGTTGCTTTGTTGGTTTGTTGGTGTGTTTGATTGTTGGCTTGTTGGTTTGTTAGTTTGTTGGCTTTTTGGTTACTTGGTTTGTTGGTTTGTTGGTTTGTTGGCTTGTTGGTTTGTTGGCTTGTTAATTTGTTGGTTTGTTGGCTTGTTGGCTTGTTGGTTTGTTGGTTTGTTGGTTTGTTGGTTTGTTGGTTTGTTGGCTTGTTGGTTTGTTAGTTTGTTAGCTTTTTGGTTACTTGGTTTGTTGGTTTGTTGGTTTGTTGGTTTTTTGGTTTGTTGGTTTCTTGGCTTATTGGTTTGTTGGTTTGTTGGTTTGTTGGTTTGTTTGCTTGTTTGCTTGTTGGTTTGTTGGCTTGTTGGCTTGTTGGCTTGTTGGTTTGTTGGTTTGTTGGCTTGTTGGTTTGTTGGTTTGTTGGCTTGTTGACTTGTTGCTTTGTTAGTTTGTTGGTTTGTTGGCTTGTTGGCTTGTTGGTTTGTTAGTTTGTTGGCTTTTTGGTTACTTGGTTTGTTGGTTTGTCGATTTGTTGCCTTGTTGGTTTGTTGGCTTGTTGGTTTGTTGGTTTGTTGGTTTGTTGGTTTGTTGGTTTTTTGGTTTGTTTGTTTATTTGTTTGTTGGTTTGTTGGCTTGTTGGTTTGTTGGTTTGTTGGCTTGTTGGTTTGTTGGTTTGTTGGCTTGTTGGCTTGTTGGTTTGCTGGTTTGTTGGCTTGTTGGCTTGTTGGCTTGTTGGTTTGTTGGTTTTTTGGTTTGTTGGTTTGTTGGTTTGTTGGTTTCTTGGTTTGTTGGTTTGTTGGTTTATTTGTTTGCTGGTTTGTTGGCTTGTTGGTTTGTTGGTTTGTTGGCTTGTTGGTTTGTTGGTTTGTTGGCTTGTTGGTTTGTTGGTTTGTTGGCTTGTTGGCTTGTTGGTTTGCTGGTTTGTTGGCTTGTTGGCTTGTTGGCTTGTTGGTTTGTTGGTTTTTTGGTTTGTTGGTTTGTTGGTTTGTTGGTTTCTTGGTTTGTTGGTTTGTTGGTTTATTTGTTTGCTGGTTTGTTGGCTTGTTGGTTTGTGGGCTTGTTGGCTTGTTGGTTTGTTATTTTATTGGCTTTTTGGTTACTTGGTTTGTTGGTTTGTTGGTTTGTTGGCTTGTTGGTTTGTTGGTTTGTTGGTTTGTTGGTTTATTTGTTTGTTGGTTTGTTGGCTTGTTGGTTTGTTGGTTTGTTGGTTTGTTGGTGTTTTGGATTGTTGGCTTGTTGGTTTGTTAGTTTGTTGGCTTTTTGGTTGCTTGGTTTGTTGGTTTGTTGGTTTGTTGGCTTGTTGGTTTGTTGGCTTGTTAATTTGTTGGTTTGTTGGTTGGTTGGCTTGTTGGCTTGTTGGTTTGTTGGTTTGTTGGTTTGTTGGTTTGTTGGTTTGTTGGTTTGTTCGTTTGTTGGTTTGTTGGTTAATTGGTTTGTTGGTTTGTTGGTTTGTTGGTTTGTTGGTTTGTTGGTTTGTTGGTTTATTTGTTTGTTGATATGTTGGTTTGTTGGTTTGTTGGTTTGTTGGTTTGTTGGTTTGTTGGTTTGTTGGTTTGTTGGTTTATTTGTTTGTTGGGTTGTTGGTTTACTGGTTTGTTGGCTTGTTGGTTTGTTGGCTTGTTGGCTTATTGGTTTGTTGGTTTGTTGGTTTGTTGGTTTGTTGGTTTGTTGGTTATTTGGTTTATTTGTTTGTTGGTTTGTTGGCTTGTTGATTTGTGGGTTTGTTGGTTTGTTGTTTTGTTGGTTTGTTGGCTTGTTGGTTTGTTGGTTTGTTGGTTTGTTGGCTTGTTGGCTTGTTGGTTTGTGGGTTTGTTGGTTTATTTGTTTGTTGGTTTGTTGGCTTGTTGGTTTGTTGGTTTGTTGGTTTGTTGGCTTGTTGGTTTGTTGGTTTGTTGGTTTTTTGGTTTGTTGGTTTGTTGGTTTGTTTGCTTGTTGGCTTGTTGGTTTGTTGGTTTGTTGGCTTCTTGGCTTGTTGGTTTGTTGGTTTGTTGGTTTGTTGGCTTATTGGCTTGTTGGTTTGTTAGTTTGTTGGCTTTTTGGTTACTTGGTTTGTTGGTTTGTTGGTTTGTTGGCTTGTTGGTTTGTTCGCTTGTTGCTTTGTTGGTTTGTTGGTTTGTTGGCTTGTTGGTTTGTTGGCTTGTTGGTTTGTTGGTTGGTTGGCTTGTTGGTTTGTTGGTTTGTTGGTTTGTTGGCTTGTTGGGTTGTTGGTTTGTTGGTTTGTTGGCTTGTTGGTTTGTTGGCTTGTTGGTTTGTTGGTTTGTTTGTTTGTGGGCTTGTTGGCTTGTTGGTTTGTTGGTTTGTTGGCTTGTTGGTTACTTAGTTTGTTGGTTTGTTGGCATGTTGGTTTGTTGGTTTGTTGTCTTGTTGGTTTGTTGGTTTGTTGGCTTGTTGGCTTGTTGGTTTGTTGGTTTGTTGGTTTGTTGGTTTGTTGGCTTTTTGGTTTGTTGGTTTGTTGGTTTGTTGACTTGTTGGCTTGTTGGTTTGTTGGTTTGTTGGTTTGTTGGTTTGTTGGTTTGTTGGTTTGTTGGCTTGTTGGTTTGTTGGTTTGTTGGTTTGTTGGCTTGTTGGCTTGTTGGTTTGTTGGTTTGTTGGTTTATTTGTTTGTTGGTTTGTTGGCTTGTTGGTTTGTTGGCTTGTTGGTTTGTTGGTTTGTTGGCTTGTTGGATTGTTGGTTTGTTGGTTTGTGGGCTTGTTGGTTTGTTGGCTTGTTGGTTTGTTGGTTTGTTTGTTTGTTGGTTTGTTGGTTTGTTGGTTTGTTGGCTTGTTGGTTTGTTGGCTTGTTGGTTTGTTGGTTTGTTGGTTTGTTGGTTTGTTGGCTGGTTGGCTTGTTGGTTTGTTGGTTTGTTGGCTTGTTGGTTTGTTGGCTTGTTGGTTTGTTGGTTTGTTGTTTTGTTGGCTTGTTGGCTTGTTGGTTTGTTGGTTTGTTGGTTTGTTGGTTTGTTGGTTTGTTCGTTTGATGGTTTGTTGGTTAATTGGTTTGTTGGTTTGTTGGTTTGTTGGTTTGTTGGTTTGTTGGTTTGTTGGTTTGTTGGTTTATTTGTTTGTTGGTTTGTTGGTTTGTTGATTTGTTGGTTTGTTGGTTTATTTGTTTGTTGGTTTGTTGGTTTGTTGGTTTGTTGGCTTGTTGGTTTGTTGGCTTGTTGGCTTTTTGGTTTGTTGGTTTGTTGGTTTGTTGGTTTGTTGGTTTGTTGGTTTTTTGGTTTTTTGGTTTGTTGGTTTATTTGTTTGTTGGTTTGTTGGCTTGTTGGTTTGTTGGTTTGTTGGTTTGTTGGTTTGTTGGCTTGTTGGTTTGTTGGTTTGTTGGTTTGTTGGCTTGTTGGCTTGTTGGCTTGTTGGTTTGTTGGCTTGTTGGTTTATTTGTTTGTTGGTTTGTTGGCTTGTTGGTTTGTTGGTTTGTTGGTTTGTTGGCTTGTTGGTTTGTTGGTTTGTTGGTTTTTTGGTTTGTTGGTCTGTTGGTTTCTTGGATTGTTGGCTTGTTGGTTTGTTGGTTTGTTGGCTTGATTGTTTGTTGGTTTTTTGGCTTGTTGGCTTGTTGCTTTGTTGGTTTGTTGGTTTGTTGGCTTGTTGGCTTGTTGGTTTGTTAGTTTGTTGGCTTCTTGGTTACTTGGTTTGTTGGTTTGTTGGTTTGTTGGCTTGTTGGTTTGTTGGCTTGTTGGTTTGTTGGTTTGTTGGTTTGTTGGTTTGTTTGTTTGTTGGTTTTTTGGTTTGTTGGTTTGTTGGTTTGTTGGCTTGTTGGCTTGTTGGGATGTTGGTTACTTAGTTTGTTGGTTTGTTGGCATGTTGGTTTGTTGGTTTGTTGGTTTATTTGTTTGTTGGTTTGTTGGCTTGTTGGTTTGTTGGTTTGTTGGTTTGTTGGTTTGTTGGTTTGTTGGCTTGTTGGTTTGTTGGTTTGTTGGTTTTTTGGTTTGTTGGTTTGTTGGCTTGTTGGGTTGTTGGTTTGTTGGTTTGTTGGCTTGTTGGTTTGTTGGTTTGTTGGCTTGTTGGCTTGTTGGTTTGTTGGTTTGTTGGTTTGTTGGCTTGTTGGCTTGTTGGCTTGTTGGTTTGTTGGTTTTTTGGTTTGTTGGTTTGTTGGTTTGTTGGTTTCTTGGTTTCTTGGTTTGTTGGTTTATTTGTTTGCTGGTTTGTTGGCTTGTTGGTTTGTTGGTTTGTTGGTTTGTTGGTTTGTTGGCTTGTTGGTTTGTTGGTTTGTTGGCTTGTTGGCTTGCTACTTTGTTGGTTTGTTGGTTTGTGGGCTTGTTGGCTTGTTGGTTTGTTATTTTATTGGCTTTTTGGTTACTTGGTTTGTTGGTTTGTTGGTTTGTTGGCTTGTTGGTTTGTTGGTTTGTTGGTTTGTTGGTTTGTTGGTTTATTTGTTTGTTGGTTTGTTGGTTTGTTGGTTTGTTGGCTTGTTGGTTTGTTGGCTTGTTGGCTTGTTGCTTTGTTGGTTTGTTGGTTTGTTGGCTTGTTGGCTTGTTGGTTTGTTGGTTTGTTAGTTTGTTGGCTTTTTGGTTATTTGGTTTGTTGGTTTGTTGGTTTGTTGGCTTGTTGGTTTGTTGGTTTGTTGGTTTGTTGGTTTGTTGGCTTGTTGGCTTGTTGGTTTGTTGGTTTGTTGGTTTGTTGGCTTGTTGGTTTTTTGGTTTGTTGGATTGTTGGCTTGTTGGTATGTTGGTTTGTTGATTTGTTGGCTTGTTGGTTTGTTGGCTTGTTGGCTTGTTGCTTTGTTGGTTTGTTGGTGTATTGGATATTTGGCTTGTTGATTTGTTAGTTTGTTGGCTTTTTGGTTACTTGGTTTGTTGGTTTGTTGGTTTGTTGGCTTGTTGGTTTGTTGGCTTGTTAATTTGTTGGTTTGTTGGTTTGTTGGCTTGTTGGCTTGTTGGTTTGTTGGTTTGTTGGTTTGTTGGTTTGTTCGTTTGTTGGTTTGTTGGTTAATTGGTTTGTTGGTTTGTTGGTTTGTTGGTTTGTTGGTTTGTTGGTTTGTTGGTTTGTTGGTTTGTTGGTTTATTTGTTTGTTGGTTTGTTGGTTTGTTGGTTTGTTGGTTTGTTGGTTAGTTGGTTTATTTGTTTGTTGGGTTGTTGGTTTATTGGTTTGTTGGCTTGTTGGTTTGTTGGCTTGTTGGCTTATTGGTTTGTTGGTTTGTTGGTTTGTTGGTTTGTTGGTTTGTTGGTTATTTGGTTTGTTGGTTTGTTTGTTTGTTGGTTTGTTGGCTTGTTGGTTTGTTGGTTTGTTGGTTTGTTGGTTTATTTGTTTGCTGGTTTGTTGGCTTGTTGGTTTGTTGGTTTGTCGGTTTGTTGGCTTGTTGGTTTGTTGGTTTGTTGGCTTGTTGGCTTGTTGCTTTGTTGGTTTGTTGGTTTGTGGGCTTGTTGGCTTGTTGGTTTGTTATTTTATTGGCTTTTTGGTTACTTGGTTTGTTGGTTTGTTGGTTTGTTGGCTTGTTGGTTTGTTGGTTTGTTGGTTTGTTGGTTTATTTGTTTGTTGGTTTGTTGGCTTGTTGGTTTGTTGGTTTGTTGGTTTGTTGGCTTGTTGGTTTGTTGGCTTGTTGGCTTGTTACTTTGTTGGTTTGTTGGTTTGTTGGCTTGTTGGCTTGTTGGTTTGTTAGTTTGTTGGCTTTTTGGTTATTTGGTTTGTTGGTTTGTTGGTTTGTTGGCTTGTTGCTTTCTTGGCTTGTTGGTTTGTTGGTTTGTTGGTTTCTTGGTTTGTTGGCTTGTTGGCTTGTTAGTTTGTTGGTTTGTTGGTTTGTTGGGTTGTTGGTTTGTTGGTTTGTTGGATTGTTGGCTTGTTGGTATGTTGGTTTGTTGATTTGTTGGCTTGTTGGTTTGTTGGCTTGTTGGCTTGTTGCTTTGTTGTATTGTTGGTGTGTTTGATTGTTGGCTTGTTGGTTTGTTAGTTTGTTGGCTTTTTGGTTACTTGGTTTGTTGGTTTGTTGGTTTGTTGGCTTGTTGGTTTGTTGCCTTATTAATTTGTTGGTTTGTTGGTTTGTTGGCTTGTTGGCTTGTTGGTTTGTTGGTTTGTTGGCTTGTTGGTTTGTTGGCTTGTTGGTTTGTTAGTTTGTTAGCTTTTTGGTTACTTGGTTTGTTGGTTTGTTGGTTTGTTGGTTTTTTGGTTTGTTGGTTTCTTGGCTTATTGGTTTGTTGGTTTGTTGGTTTGTTTGCTTGTTTGCTTGTTGGTTTGTTGGCTTGTTGGCTTGTTGGCTTGTTGGTTTGTTGGTTTGTTGGCTTGTTGGTTTGTTGGTTTGTTGGCTTGTTGGCTTGTTGCTTTGTTAGTTTGTTGGTTTGTTGGCTTGTTGGCTTGTTGGTTTGTTAGTTTGTTGGCTTTTTGGTTGCTCGGTTTGTTGGTTTGTCGATTTGTTGGCTTGTTGGTTTGTTGGCTTGTTGGTTTGTTGGTTTGTTGGTTTGTTGGCTTGTTGGCTTGTTGGTTTGTTGGTTTGTTGGTTTGTTGGTTTGTTGGTTTGTTGGTTTGTTGGTTTTTTGGTCTGTTTGTTTATTTGTTTGTTGGTTTGTTGGCTTGTTGGTTTGTTGGTTTGTTGGCTTGTTGGTTTGTTGGTTTGTTGGTTTCTTGGCTTGTTGGCTTGTTGGTTTGTTGGTTTGTTGGCTTGATTGTTTGTTGGTTTGTTGGTTTGTTGGTTTGTTGGTTTGTTGGTTTATTTGTTTGTTGGTTTGTTGGTTTGTTGATTTGTTGGTTTGTTGGTTTATTTGTTTGTTGGTTTGTTGGTTTGTTGGTTTGTTGGTTTGTTGGCTTGTTGGTTTGTTGGCTTGTTGGCTTGTTGGTTTGTTGGTTTGTTGGTTTGTTGGTTTGTTGGTTTGTTGGTTTTTTGGTTTTTTGGTTTGTTGGTTTATTTGTTTGTTAGTTTGTTGGCTTGTTGGTTTGTTGGTTTGTTCGTTTGTTGGTTTGTTGGCTTGTTGGTTTGTTGGTTTGTTGGTTTGTTGGCTTGTTGGCTTGTTGGCTTGTTGGCTTGTTTGTTTGTTGGCTTGTTGGTTTATTTGTTTGTTGGTTTGTTGGCTTGTTAGTTTGTTGGTTTGTTGGTTTGTTGGCTTGTTGGTTTGTTGGTTTGTTGGTTTTTTGGTTTGTTGGTTTGTTGGTTTCTTGGCTTGTTGGCTTGTTTGTTTGTTGGTTTGTTGGCTTGATTGTTTGTTGGTTTTTTGGCTTGTTGGCTTGTTGCTTTGTTGGTTTGTTGGTTTGTTGGCTTGTTGGCTTGTTGGTTTGTTGGTTTGTTGGTTTGTTGGCTTGTTGGCTAGTTGGTTACTTAGTTTGTTGGTTTGTTAGTTTGTTGGCTTGTAGGTTTGTTGGCTTGTTGGTTACTTAGTTTGTTGGTTTGTTGGCATGTTGGTTTGTTGGTTTGTTGGTTTATTTGTTTGTTGGTTTGTTGGCTTGTTGGTTTGTTGGTTTGTTGGTTTGTTGGTTTGTTGGTTTGTTAGCTTGTTGGTTTGTTGGTTTGTTGGTTTTTTGGTTTGTTGGTTTGTTGGCTTGTTGGGTTGTTGGTTTGTTGGTTTGTTGGCTTGTTGGTTTGTTGGTTTGTTGGCTTGTTGGCTTGTTGGTTTGTTGGTTTGTTGGTTTGTTGGCTTGTTGGCTTGTTGGCTTGTTGGTTTGTTGGTTTTTTGGTTTGTTGGTTTGTTGGTTTGTTGGTTTGTTGGTTTCTTGGTTTGTTGGTTTATTTGTTTGCTGGTTTGTTGGCTTGTTGGTTTGTTGGTTTGTTGGTTTGTTGGCTTGTTGGTTTGTTGGTTTGTTGGCTTGTTGGCTTATTACTTTGTTGGTTTGTTGGTTTGTGGGCTTGTTGGCTTGTTGGTTTGTTATTTTATTGGCTTTTTGGTTACTTGGTTTGTTGGTTTGTTGGTTTGTTGGCTTGTTGGTTTGTTGGTTTGTTGGTTTGTTGTTTTGTTGGTTTATTTGTTTGTTGGTTTGTTGGCTTATTGGTTTGTTGGTTTGTTGGTTTGTTGGCTTGTTGGTTTGTTGGCTTGTTGGCTTGTTGCTTTGTTGGTTTGTTGGTTTGTTGGCTTGTTGGCTTGTTGGTTTGTTAGTTTGTTGGCTTTTTGGTTATTTGGTTTGTTGGTTTGTTGGTTTGTTGGCTTGTTGGTTTGTTGGTTTGTTGGTTTGTTGGTTTGTTGGCTTGTTGGCTTGTTGGCTTGTTGGTTTGTTGGTTTGTTGGTTTGTTGGCTTGTTGGTTTGTTGGTTTTTTGGATTGTTGGCTTGTTGGTATGTTCGTTTGTTGATTTGTTGGCTTCTTGGTTTGTTGGCTTGTTGGCTTGTTGCTTTGTTGGTTTGTTGGTGTATTGGATATTTGGCTTGTTGGTTTGTTAGTTTGTTGGCTTTTTGGTTACTTGGTTTGTTGGTTTGTTGGTTTGTTGGCTTGTTGGTTTGTTGGCTTGTTAATTTGTTGGTTTGTTGGTTTGTTGGCTTGTTGGCTTGTTGGTTTGTTGGTTTGTGGGTTTGTTGGTTTGTTCGTTTGTTGGTTTGTTGGTTAATTGGTTTGTTGGTTTGTTGGTTTGTTGGTTTGTTGGTTTGTTGGTTTGTTGGTTTGTTGGTTTGTTGGTTTGTTGGTTTATTTGTTTGTTGGTTTGTTGGTTTGTTGGTTTGTTGGTTTGTTTGTTTATTTGTTTGTTGGGTTGTTGGTTTATTGGTTTGTTGGCTTGTTGGTTTGTTGGCTTGTTGGCTTATTGGTTTGTTGGTTTGTTGGTTTGTTGGTTTGTTGGTTTGTTGGTTATTTGGTTTGTTGGTTTATTTGTTTGTTGGTTTGTTGGCTTGTTGGTTTGTTGGTTTGTTGGTTTGTTGGTTTATTTGTTTGCTGGTTTGTTGGCTTGTTGGTTTGTTGGTTTGTCGGTTTGTTGGCTTGTTGGTTTGTTGGTTTGTTGGCTTGTTGGCTTGTTGCTTTGTTGTATTGTTAGTGTGTTTGATTGTTGGCTTGTTGGTTTGTTAGTTTGTTGGCTTTTTGGTTATTTGGTTTGTTGGTTTGTTGGTTTGTTGGCTTGCTGGTTTGTTGGCTTATTAATTTGTTGGTTTGTTGGTTTGTTGGTTTGTTGGCTTGTTGGCTTGTTGGTTTGTTAGTTTGTTGGCTTTTTGGTTATTTGGTTTGTTGGTTTGTTGGTTTGTTGGTTTGTTGGCTTGTTGGTTTGTTGGCTTGTTGGTTTGTTGGTTTGTTGGTTTGTTGGTTTGTTGGCTTGTTGGCTTGTTAGTTTGTTGGTTTGTTGGTTTGTTGGGTTATTGGTTTGTTGGTTTGTTGGATTGTTGGCTTGTTGGTATGTTGGTTTGTTGATTTGTTGGCTTGTTGGTTTGTTGGCTTGTTGGCTTGTTGCTTTGTTGTATTGTTAGTGTGTTTGATTGTTGGCTTGTTGGTTTGTTAGTTTGTTGGCTTTTTGGTTACTTGGTTTGTTGGTTTTTTGGTTTGTTGGTTTTTTGGTTTGTTGGTTTCTTGTCTTATTGGTTTGTTGGTTTGTGGTTTGTTTGCTTGTTTGCTTGTTGGTTTGTTGGCTTGTTGGCTTGTTGGCTTGTTGGTTTGTTGGTTTGTTGGCTTGTTGGTTTGTTGGTTTGTTGGCTTGTTGGCTTGTTGCTTTGTAAGTTTGTTGGTTTGTTGGCTTGTTGGCTTGTTGGTTTGTTAGTTTGTTGGCTTTTTGGTTGCTTGGTTTGTTGGTTTGTCGATTTGTTGGCTTGTTGGTTTGTTGGCTTGTTGGTTTGTTGGTTTGTTGGTTTGTTGGCTTGTTGGCTTGTTGGTTTGTTGGTTTGTTGGTTTGTTGGTTTGTTGGTTTGTTGGTTTTTTGGTCTGTTTGTTTATTTGTTTGTTGGTTTGTTGGCTTGTTGGTTTGTTGGTTTGTTGGCTTGTTGGTTTGTTGGTTTGTTGGCTTGTTGGCTTGTTGGTTTGCTGGTTTGTTGGCTTGTTGGCTTGTTGGCTTGTTGGTTTGTTGGTTTTTTGGTTTGTTGGTTTGTTGGTTTGTTGGTTTCTTGGTTTGTTGGTTTGTTGGTTTATTTGTTTGCTGGTTTGTTGGCTTGTTGGTTTGTTGGTTTGTTGGCTTGTTGGTTTGTTGGTTTGTTGGCTTGTTGGCTTGTTGCTTTGTTGGTTTGTTGGTTTGTGGGCTTGTTGGCTTGTTGGTTTGTTATTTTATTGGGGTTTTGGTTACCTGGTTTGTTGGTTTGTTGGTTTGTTGGTTTGTTGGCTTGTTGGTTTGTTGGTTTGTTGGTTTGTTGGTTTATTTGTTTGTTGGTTTGTTGGCTTGTTGGTTTGTTGGTTTGTTGGTTTGTTGGCTTGTTGGTTTGTGGGATTGTTGGCTTGTTACTTTATTGGTTTGTTGGTCTGTTGGCTTGTTGGCTTGTTGGTTTGTTAGTTTGTTGGTTTGTTGGTTTGTTGGCTTGTTGGTTTGTTGGTTTGTTGGATTGTTGGCTTGTTGGTATGTTGGTTTGTTAATTTGTTGGCTTGTTGGTTTGTTGGCTTGTTGGCTTGTTGCTTTGTTGGTTTGTTGGTGTTTTGGATTGTTGGCTTGTTGGTTTGTTAGTTTGTTGGCTTTTTGGTTACTTGGTTTGTTGGTTTGTTGGTTTGTTGGCTTGTTGGTTTGTTGGTTTGTTGGTTTGTTGGTTTGTTGGTTTGTTCGTTTGTTGGTTTGTTGGTTAATTGGTTTGTTGGTTTGTTGGTTTGTTGGTTTGTTGGTTTGTTGGTTTGTTGGTTTGTTGGTTTATTTGTTTGTTGATATGTTGGTTTGTTGGTTTGTTGGTTTGTTGGTTTGTTGGTTTGTTGGTTTATTTGTTTGTTGGGTTGTTGGTTTATTGGTTTGTTGGCTTGTTGGTTTGTTGGCTTGTTGGCTTATTGGTTTGTTGGTTTGTTGGTTTGTTGGTTTGTTGGTTTGTTGGTTATTTGGTTTTTTGGTTTATTTGTTTGTTGGTTTGTTGGCTTGTTGGTTTGTGGGTTTGTTGGTTTGTTGGTTTGTTGGTTTGTTGGCTTGTTGGTTTGTTGGTTTGTTGGTTTGTTGGCTTGTTGGCTTGTTGGTTTGTTGGTTTGTTGGTTTATTTGTTTGTTGGTTTGTTGGCTTGTTGGTTTGTTGGTTTGTTGGTTTGTTGGCTTGTTGGTTTGTTGGTTTGTTGGTTTTTTGGTTTGTTGGTTTGTTGGTTTGTTTGCTTGTTGGCTTTTGGGTTTGTTGGTTTGTTGGCTTGTTGGCTTGTTGGTTTGTTGGTTTGTTGGTTTGTTGGCTTGTTGGCTTGTTGGTTTGTTAGTTTGTTGGCTTTTTGGTTACTTGGTTTGTTGGTTTGTTGGCTTGTTGGTTTGTTGGTTTGTTGGTTTGTTGGTTTGTTGGTTTGTTGGTTTGTTGGTTTGTTGGCTTGTTGGCTTGTTGGCTTGTTGGTTTGTTAGTTTGTTGGTTTGTTGGTTTTTTGGTTTGTTGGTTTGTTGGTTTGTTGGCTTGTTGGTTTGTTGGTTTGTTGGCTTGTTGGCTTGTTGGCTTGTTGGTTACTTAGTTTTTTGGTTTGTTGGTTTGTTGGCTTGTTGGTTTGTTCGCTTGTTGCTTTGTTGGTTTGTTGGTTTGTTGGCTTGTTGGTTTGTTGGCTTGTTGGTTTGTTGGTTGGTTGGCTTGTTGGTTTGTTGGTTTGTTGGTTTGTTGGCTTGTTGGGTTGTTGGTTTGTTGATTTGTTGGCTTGTTGGTTTGTTGGCTTGTTGGTTTGTTGGTTTGTTTGTTTGTGGGCTTGTTGGCTTGTTGGTTTGTTGGTTTTTTGGCTTGTTGGTTACTTAGTTTGTTGGTTTGTTGGCATGTTGGTTTGTTGGTTTGTTGGCTTGTTGGTTTGTTGGTTTGTTGGCTTGTTGGCTTGTTGGTTTGTTGGTTTGTTGGTTTGTTGGCTTTTTGGTTTGTTGGTTTGTTGGTTTGTTGACTTGTTGGCTTGTTGGTTTGTTGGTTTGTTGGTTTGTTGGTTTGCTGGTTTGTTGGTTTGTTGGCTTGTTGGTTTGTTGGTTTGTTGGCTTGTTGGCTTGTTGGTTTGTTGGTTTGTTGGTTTGTGGGCTTGTTAGTTTGTTGGTTTGTTGGTTTGTTGGCTTGTTGGCTTGTTGGTTTGTTGGTTTGTTGGTTTGTTGGCTTGTTGGCTTGTTGGTTTGTTGGTTTGTTGGTTTGTTGGTTTGTTGGTTTGTTGGTTTTTTGGTTTTTTGGTTTGTTGGTTTATTTGTTTGTTGGTTTGTTGGCTTGTTGGTTTGTTGGTTTGTTGGTTTGTTGGATTGTTGGTTTGTTGGTTTGTTGGTTTGTGGGCTTGTTAGTTTGTTGGTTTGTTGGTTTGTTGGCTTGTTGGCTTGTTGGTTTGTTGGTTTGTTGGTTTGTTGGCTTGTTGGCTTGTTGGTTTGTTGGTTTGTTGGTTTGTTGGTTTGTTGGTTTGTTGGTTTTTTGGTTTTTTGGTTTGTTGGTTTATTTGTTTGTTGGTTTGTTGGCATGTTGGTTTGTTGGTTTGTTGGTTTGTTGGTTTGTTGGTTTGTTGGTTTGTTGGCTTGTTGGTTTGTTGGTTTGTTGGCTTGTTGGCTTGTTGGCTTGTTGGTTTGTTGGTTTGCTGGTTTATTTGTTTGTTGGTTTGTTGGCTTGTTGGTTTGTTGGTTTGTTGGTTTGTTGGCTTGTTGGTTTCTTGGTTTTTTGGTTTGTTGGTTTGTTGGTTTGTTGGCTTGTTGGCTTGTTGGTTTGTTGGTTTGTTGGCTTGATTGTTTGTTGGTTTTTTGGCTTGTTGGCTTGTTGCTTTGTTGGTTTGTTGGTTTGTTGGCTTGTTGGCTTGTTGGTTTGTTAGTTTGTTGGCTTCTTGGTTACTTGGTTTGTTGGTTTTTTGGTTTGTTGGCTTGTTGGTTTGTTGGCTTGTTGGTTTGTTGGTTTGTTGGTTTGTTGGTTTGTTGGTTTGTTGGTTTGTTGGTTTTTTGGTTTGTTGGTTTGTTGGTTTGTTGGCTTGTTGGTTTGTTGGTTTGTTGGCTTGTTGGCTTGTTGGTTACTTAGTTTGTTGGTTTGTTAGTTTGTTGGTTTGTAGGTTTGTTGGCTTGTTGGTTACTTAGTTTGTTGGTTTGTTGGCTTGTTGGTTTGTTGGTTTGTTGGTTTATTGGCTTGTTGGCTTGTTGGTTACTTAGTTTGTTGGTTTGTTGGCATGTTGGTTTGTTGGTTTGTTGGTTTATTTGTTTGTTGGTTTGTTGGCTTGTTGGTTTGTTGGTTTGTTGGTTTGTTGGTTTGTTGGCTTGTTGGTTTGTTGGTTTGTTGGTTTTTTGGTTTGTTGGTTTGTTGGTTTGTTGGCTTGTTGGGTTGTTGGTTTGTTGGTTTGTTCGCTTGTTGGTTTGTTGGTTTGTTGGCTTGTTGGCTTGTGGCTTTGTTGGTTTTTTGGTTTGTTGGCTTGTTGGCTTGTTGGTTTGTTAGTTGGTTGGCTTTTTGGTTACTTGGTTTGTTGGTTTGTTGGTTTGTTGGCTTGTGGGTTTGTTGGCTTTTTGGTTTGTTGGTTTGTTGGTTTGTTGGTTTGTTGGCTTGTTGGTTTGTTGGTTTGCTGGCTTGTTGTCTTGTTGGTTTGTTGGTTTGTTGGTTTGTTGGCTTGTTGGTTTGTTGGTTTGTTGGCTTGTTGGCTTATTGGTTTGTTGGTTTGTTGGTTTGTTAGCTTGTTGGTTTGTTGGGTTGTTGGTTTGGTGGTTTGTTGGTTTGTGGGCTTGTTGGCTTGTTGGTTTGTTGGTTTGTTGGTTTGTTGGTTTATTTTTTTGTTGGTTTGTTGGCTTGTTGGTTTGTTGGTTTGTTGGTTTATTGGCTTGTTGGTTTGTTGGCTTGTTGGATTGTTGCTTTGTTGGTTTGTTGGTTTGTTGGCTTGTTGGCTTGTTGGTTTGTTAGTTTGTTGGCTTTTTGTTTACTTGGTTTGTTGGTTTGTTGGTTTGTTGGCTTGTTGGTTTGTTGGCTTGTTGGTTTGTTGGTTTGTTGGTTTGTTAGCTTGTTGGCTTGTTGGTTTGTGGGTTTGTTGGTTTGTTGGTTTGTTGGTTTGTTGGTTTGTTCGTTTGTTGGTTTGGTGGTTAATTCGTTTGTTGGTTTGTTGGTTTGTTAGTTTGTTGGTTTGTTGGTTTGTTGGCTTGTTGGCTTGTTGGTTTGTTGGTTTGTTGGTTTGTTGGTTTGTTGGTTTGTTGGTTTGTTGGTTTTTTGGTTTGTTGGTTTGTTGGTTTGTTGGTTTGTTGGCTTTTTGGTTTGTTGGTTTTTTGGCTTGTTGGTTTGTTGGTTTGTTGGCTTGTTGGCTTGTTGGCTTGTTGGCTTGTTGGCTTGTTGGCTTGTTGGCTTGTTGGCTTGTTGCTTTGTTGGTTTGTTGGTTTGTTGGCTTGTTGGCTTGTTGGTTTTTTGGTTTGTTGGTTTGTTGGTTTGTTGACTTGTTGGTTTGTTGGTTTGTTGGCTTGTTGGTTTGTTGGTTTGTTGGTTTGTTGGTTTGTAGGCTTGTTGGCTTGTTGGTTCGTTGGTTTGTTGGCTTGTTGGTTTGTTGGCTTGTTTGTTTGTTGGTTTGTTGGTTTGTTGCCGTGTTGGCTTGTTGGTTTGTTGGTTTGTTGGCTTGTTGGTTACTTAGTTTGCTGGTTTGTTGGCATGTTGGCATGTTGGTTTGTTGGTTTGTTGGTTTGTTGGCTTGTTGGTTTGTTGGTTTGTTGGTTAATTGGTTTGTTGGTTTGTTGGTTTGTTGGTTTGTTGGTTTGTTGGTTTGTTGGTTAATTTGGTTGTTGGTTTGTTGATTTGTTGGTTTGTTGGTTTGTTGGTTTGTTGGTTTATTTCTTTGTTGGTTTGTTGGTTTGTTGGTTTGTTGGCTTGTTGGTTTGTTGGCTTGTTGGCTTGTTGGTTTGTTGGTATGTTGGTTTGTTGGTTTTTTGGTTTGTTGGTTTATTTGTTTGTTGGTTTGTTGGCTTGTTGGTTTGTTGGTTTATTGGTTTGTTGGTTTGTTGCCTTGTTGGTTTGTTGGTTTGTTGGTTTGTTGATTTGTTGGCTTGTTGGTTTGTTGGTTTGTTGGTTTATTTGTTTGTTGGTTTGTTGGCTTGTTGGTTTGTTGGTTTGTTGGTTTGTTGGCTTGTTGGTTTGTTGGTTTGTTGGTTTGTTGGTTTGTTGGTTTGTTGGTTTATTTGTTTGTTGGTTTGTTGGTTTGTTGGCTTGTTGGCCTGTTGGTTTGTTGGTTTGTTGGTTTGTTGGTTTGTTGGTTTGTTGGTTTGTTGGTTTTTTGGTTTGTTGGTTTGTTGGTTTGTTGGCTTTTTGGTTTGTTGGTTTTTTGGCTTGTTGGTTTGTTGGTTTGTTGGCTTGTTGGCTTGTTGGTTTGTTGGTTTGTTGGCTTGTTGGTTACTTAGTTTGTTGGTTTGTTGGTTTGTTGGTTTGTTGGCTTGTTGGCTTGTTGGTTTGTTGGCTTGTTGGCTTGTTGCTTTGTTGGTTTGTTGGTTTGTTGGCTTGTTGGCTTGTTGGTTTTTTGGTTTGTTGATTTGTTGGTTTTTTGACTTGTTGGTTTGTTGGTTTGTTGGCTTGTTGGTTTGTTGGTTTGTTGGTTTGTTGGTTTGTTGGCTTGTTGGCTTGTTGGTTCGTTGGTTTGTTGGCTTGTTGGTTTGTTGGCTTGTTGGTTTGTTGGTTTGTTGGTTTGTTGCCGTGTTGGCTTGTTGGTTTGTTGGTTTGTTGGCTTGTTGGTTACTTAGTTTGCTGGTTTGTTGGCATGTTGGTTTGTTGGTTTGTTGGTTTGTTGGCTTGTTGGTTACTTAGTTTGTTAGTTTGTTGGCATGTTGGTTTGTTGGTTTGTTGGTTTGTTGGCTTGTTGGTTTGTTGGTTTGTTGGTTAATTGGTTTGTTGGTTTGTTGGTTAATTTGGTTGTTGGTTTGTTGATTTGTTGGTTTGTTGGTTTGTTGGTTTGTTGGTTTGTTGGTTTATTTCTTTGTTGGTTTGTTGGTTTGTTGATTTGTTGGCTTGTTGGTTTGTTGGCATGTTGGCTTGTTGGTTTGTTGGTTTGTTGGTTTGTTGGTATGTTGGTTTGTTGGTTTTTTGGTTTGTTGGTTTATTTGTTTGTTGGTTTGTTGGCTTGTTGGTTTGTTGGTTTATTGGTTTGTTGGTTTGTTGCCTTGTTGGTTTGTTGGTTTGTTGGTTTGTTGGCTTGTTGGTTTGTTGGTTTGTTAGCTTGCTGGCTTGTTGGTTTGTTGGTTTGTTGGTTTGTTGGTTTGTTGGTTTGTTGGTTTGTTGGTTTGTTGGTTTGTTGGTTTGTTCGTTTGGTGGTTAATTCGTTTGTTGGTTTGTTGGTTTGTTAGTTTGTTGGTTTATTTGTTTGTTGGTTTGTTGGTTTGTTGGTTTGTTGGTTTGTTGGTTTATTTGTTTGTTGGTTTGTTGGTTTGTTGGCTTGTTGGCTTGTTGGTTTGTTGGTTTGTTGGTTTGTTGGTTTGTTGGTTTGTTGGTTTGTTGGTTTTTTGGTTTGTTGGTTTGTTGGTTTGTTGGCTTTTTGGTTTGTTGGTTTTTTGGCTTGTTGGTTTGTTGGTTTGTTGGCTTGTTGGCTTGTTGGTTTGTTGGTTTGTTGGCTTGTTGGTTACTTAGTTTGTTGGTTTGTTGGTTTGTTGGTTTGTTGGCTTGTTGGCTTGTTGGTTTTTTGGTTTGTTGGTTTGTTGGTTTGTTGACTTGTTGGTTTGTTGGTTTGTTGGCTTGTTGGTTTGTTGGTTTGTTGGTTTGTTGGTTTGTTGGCTTGTTGGCTTGTTGGTTCGTTGGTTTGTTGGCTTGTTGGTTTGTTGGCTTGTTGGTTTGTTGGTTTGTTGGTTTGTTGCCGTGTTGGCTTGTTGGTTTATTAGTTTGTTGGCTTGTTGGTTACTTAGTTTGCTGGTTTGTTGGCATGTTGGTTTGTTGGTTTGTTGGTTTGTTGGCTTGTTGGTTACGTAGTTTGTTGGTTTGGTGGCATGTTGGTTTGTTGGTTTGTTGGTTTGTTGGCTTGTTGGTTTGTTGGTTTGTTGGTTAATTGGTTTGTTGGTTTGTTGGTTTGTTGGTTTGTTGGTTTGTTAGTTTGTTGGTTAATTTGGTTGTTGGTTTGTTGATTTGTTGGTTTGTTGGTTTGTTGGTTTGTTGGTTTATTTCTTTGTTGGTTTGTTGGTTTGTTGGCTTGTTGGTTTGTTGGCTTGTTGGCTTGTTGGTTTGTTGGTTTGTTGGTTTGTTGGTATGTTGGTTTGTTGGTTTTTTGGTTTGTTGGTTTATTTGTTTGTTGGTTTGTTGGCTTGTTGGTTTGTTGGTTTATTGGTTTGTTGGTTTGTTGCCTTGTTGGTTTGTTGGTTTGTTGGTTTGTTGATTTGTTGGCTTGTTGGTTTGTTGGTTTGTTGGTTTATTTGTTTGTTGGTTTGTTGGCTTGTTGGTTTGTTGGTTTGTTGGTTTGTTGGCTTGTTGGTTTGTTGGGTTGTTGGTTTGTTGGTTTGTTGGTTTGTTGGCTTGTTGGCTTGTTGGTTTGTTGGTTTGTTGGTTTGTTGGTTTATTTGTTTGTTGGTTTGTTGGCTTGTTGGTTTGTTGGTTTGTTGGTTTATTGGCTTGTTGGTTTGTTGGCTTGTTGGCTTGTTGCTTTGTTGGTTTGTTGGTTTGTTGGCTTGTTGGCTTGTTGGTTTGTTAGTTTGTTGGCTTTTTGGTTACTTGGTTTCTTGGTTTGTTGGTTTGTTGGCTTGTTGGTTTGTTGGCTTGTTGGTTTGTTGGTTTGTTGGTTTGTTGGTTTGTTGGTTTGTTGGTTTGTTGGTTTGTTCGTTTGTTGGTTTGTTGATTAATTGGTTTGTTGGTTTGTTGGTTTGTTGGTTTGTTGGTTTGTTGGTTTATTTGTTTGTTGGTTTGTTGGTTTGTTGGTTTGTTGGTTTGTTGGTTTATTTGTTTGTTTGTTTGTTGGCTTGTTGGTTTGTTGGTTTGTTGGTTTGTTGGCTTGTTGGTTTGTTGGTTTGTTGGCTTGTTGGCTTGTTGGTTTGTAGGTTTGTTGGTTTGTTGGTTTGTTGGTTTGTTGAATTGTTGGTTTTTTGGTTTGTTGGTTTGTTGGTTTGTTGGCTTGTTGGTTTGTTGGTTTGTTGGCTTGTTGGTTTGTTGGTTTGTTGGCTTGTTGGCTTGTTGGTTTGTGGGTTTGTTGGCTTGTTGGTTACTTAGTTTGTTGGTTTGTTGGTTTGTTGGCTTGTTGGCTTGTTGGTTTGTTGGCTTGTTGGCTTGTTGCTTTGTTGGTTTGTTGGTTTGTTGGCTTGTTGGCTTGTTGGCTTGTTGGTTTATTGGTTTGTTGTTTTGTTGGTTTGTTGGCTTGTTGGTTTGTTGGTTTGTTGGCTTGTTGGTTTGTTGGTTTGTTTGCTTGTTGGCTTGTTGGTTTGTTGGTTTGTTGGCTTGTTGGTTTGTTGGCTTGTTGGTTTGTTGGTTTGTTGGCTTGTTGGCTTGTTGGTTTGTTGGTTTGTTGGCTTGTTGGTTACTTAGTTTGTTGGTTTGTTGGCATGTTGGTTTGCTGGTTTGTTGGTTTGTTGGCTTGTTGGTTTGTTGGTTTGTTGGTTAATTGGTTTGTTGGTTTGTTGGTTTGTTGGTTTGTTGGTTTGTTGGTTTGTTGGTTTATTTGTTTGTTGGTTTGTTGATTTGTTGGTTTGTTGGTTTGTTGGTTTGTTGGTTTATTTGTTTGTTGGTTTGTTGGTTTGTTGGTTTGTTGGCTTGTTGGTTTGTTGGCTTGTTGGCTTGTTGGTTTGTTGGTTTGTTGGTTTGTTGGTTTCTTTGTTTGTTGGATTTTTGGTTGGTTGGCTTGTTGGTTTGTTGGTTTGTTGGTTTTTTGGTTTGTTGGTTTATTAGTTTATTGGCTTGTTGCTTTGTTGGTTTATTGGTTTGTTGGCTTGTTGGCTTGTTGGTTTGTTAGTTTGTTGGCTTTTTGGTTACTTGGTTTGTTGGTTTGTTGGTTTGTTGATTTGTTGCCTTGTTGGTTTGTTGGTTTGTTGGTTTATTTGTTTGTTGGTTTGTTGGCTTGTTGGTTTATTGGTTTGTTTATTTGTTGGCTTGTTGGTTTGTTGGTTTGTTGGTTTGTTGGTTTTTTGGTTTGTTGGTTTGTTGGTTTGTTGGCTTGTTGCTTTGTTGGTTTGTTGGTTTGTTGGCTTGTTGGCTTGTTGGTTTGTTAGTTTGTTGGTTTTTTGTTTGTTGGTTTGTTGGCTTGTTGGTTTGTTGGTTTGTTGGTTTGTTGGTTTGTTGGTTTGTTGGCTTGTTGGTTTGTTGGTTTGTTGGTTTGTTGATTTGTTGGCTTGTTGGTTTGTTGGTTTGTTGGTTTATTTGTTTGTTGGTTTGTTGGCTTGTTGGTTTGTTGGTTTGTTGGTTTGTTGGCTTGTTGGTTTGTTGGTTTGTTGGTTTGTTGGTTTTTTGGTTTGTTGGTTTGTTGGTTTGTTGGCTTGTTACTTTGTTGGTTTGTTGGTTTGTTGGCTTGTTGGCTTGTTTGTTTGTTAGTTTGTTGGCTTTTTGGTTACCTGGTTTGTTGGTTTGTTGGTTTGTTGGCTTGTTGGTTTGTTGGTTTGTTGGTTTATTTGTTTGTTGGTTTGTTGGCTTGTTGGTTTGTTGGTTTGTTGGTTTGTTGGCTTGTTGGTTTGTTGGTTTGTTGGTTTGTTGGTTTTTTGGTTTGTTGGTTTGTTGGTTTGTTGGTTTGTTGGTTTGTTGGTTTATTTGTTTGTTGGTTTGTTGGTTTGTTGATTTGTTGGTTTGTTGGTGTATTTGTTTGTTGGTTTGTTGGCTTGTTGGTTTGTTGGTTTGTTGGTTTGTTGGTTTTTTGGCTTTGTTGGTTTGATGGCTTGTTGGTTTGTTGGTTTATTTGTTTGTTGGTTTGTTGGTTTGTTGATTTGTTGGTTTGTTGGTTTATTTGTTTGTTGGTTTGTTGGCTTGTTGGTTTGTTGGTTTGTTGATTTGTTGGATTGTTGGTATGTTGATTTGTTGGCTTGTTGGCTTGTTGGTTTGTTGGTTTTTTGGTTTGTTGGTTTGTTGGTTTGTTGGCTTGTTGGTTTGTTGGTTTGTTGGCTTGTTGGTTTGTTGGTTTGTTGGCTTGTTGGCTTGTTGGTTTGTTGGTTTGTTGGCTTGTTGGCTTGTTGGTTTGTTGGTTTGTTGGTTTGTTGGTTACTTAGTTTGTTGGTTTGTTGGTTTGTTGGTTTGTTGGTTTGTTGGTTTGTTGGTTTGTTGGTTTGTTGGTTTTTTGGTTTGTTGGTTTGTTGGTTTGTTGGCTTGTTGGTTTGTTGGTTTTTTGGCTTGTTGGTTTGTTGGTTTGTTGGCTTGTTGGCTTGTTGGTTTGTTGGTTTGTTGGCTTGTTGGTTACTTAGTTTGCTGGTTTGTTGGCATGTTGGTTTGTTGGTTTGTTGGTTTGTTGGCTTGTTGGTTACTTAGTTTGTTGGTTTGTTGGCATGTTGGTTTGTTGGTTTGTTGGTTTGTTGGCTTGTTGGTTTGTTGGTTTGTTGGTTAATTGGTTTGTTGGTTTGTTGGTTTGTTGGTTTGTTGGTTTGTTGGTTTGTTGGTTTGTTGGTTTATTTGGTTGTTGGTTTGTTGATTTGTTGGTTTGTTGGTTTGTTGGTTTGTTGGTTTATTTCTTTGTTGGTTTGTTGGTTTGTTGGTTTGTTGGCTTGTTGGTTTGTTGGCTTGTTGGCTTGTTGGTTTGTTGGTTTGTTGGTTTGTTTGTATGTTGGTTTGTTGGTTTTTTGGTTTGTTGGTTTATTTGTTTGTTGGTTTGTTGGCTTGTTGGTTTGTTGGTTTATTGGTTTGTTGGTTTGTTGCCTTGTTGGTTTGTTGGTTTGTTGGTTTGTTGATTTGTTGGCTTGTTGGTTTGTTGGTTTATTGGTTTATTTGTTTGTTGGTTTGTTGGCTTGTTGGTTTGTTGGTTTGTTGGTTTGTTGGCTTGTTGGTTTGTTGGTTTGTTGGTTTTTTGGTTCGTTGGTTTGTTAGCTTGTTGCTTTGTTGGTTTGTTGGTATGTTGGCTTGTTGGTTTGTTGGTTTGTTGGCTTGTTGGCTTATTGGTTTGTTGGTTTGTTGGTTTGTTGGCTTGTTGGTTTGTTGGGTTGTTGGTTTGTTGGTTTGTTGGTTTGTTGGCTTGTTGGCTTGTTGGTTTGTTGGTTTGTTGGTTTATTTGTTTGTTGGTTTGTTGGCTTGTTGGTTTGTTGGTTTGTTGGTTTATTGGCTTGTTGTTTTGTTGGTTTGTTGGCTTGTTGGCTTGTTGCTTTGTTGGTTTGTTGGTTTGTTGGCTTGTTGGCTTGTTGGTTTGTTAGTTTGTTGGCTTTTTGGTTACTTGGTTTGTTGGTTTGTTGATTTGTTGGCTTGTTGGTTTGTTGGCTTGTTGGTTTGTTGGTTTGTTGGTTTGTTGGTTTGTTGGCTTGTTGGCTTGTTGGCTTGTTGGTTTGTTGGTTTGTTGGTTTGTTGGTTTGTTGGTTTGTTCGTTTGTTGGTTTGTTGATTAATTGGTTTGTTGGTTTGTTGGTTTGTTGGTTTGTTGGTTTGTTGGTTTATTTGTTTGTTGGTTTGTTGGTTTGTTGGTTTGTTGGTTTGTTGGTTTGTTGGTTTGTTGGTTTGTTGGTTTGTTGGTTTATTTGTTTGTTTGTTCATTGGCTTGTTGGTTTGTTGGTTTGTTGGTTTGTTGGCTTGTTGGTTTGTTGGTTTGTTGGCTTGTTGGCTTGTTGGTTTGTTGGTTTGTTGGTTTGTTGGTTTGTTGGTTTGTTGGTTTGTTGGTTTTTTGGTTTGTTGGTTTGTTGGTTTGTTGGCTCTTTGGTTTGTTGGTTTGTTGGCTTGTTGGTTTGTTGGTTTGTTGGCTTGTTGGCTTGTTGGTTTGTGGGTTTGTTGGCTTGTTGGTTTGTTGGTTTGTTGGCTTGTTGGTTTGTTAGTTTGTTGGTTTGTTGGTTTGTTGGCTTGTTGGTTTGTTGGTTTGTTGGCTTGTTGGCTTGTTGCTTTGTTGGTTTGTTGGTTTGTTGGCTTGTTGGCTTGTTGGTTTATTGGTTTGTTGTTTTGTTGGTTTGTTGGCTTGTTGGTTTGTTGGTTTGTTGGCTTATTGGTTTGTTGGTTTGTTTGCTTGTTGGCTTCTTGGTTTGTTGGTTTGTTGGCTTGTTGGTTTGTTGGCTTGTTGGTTTGTTGGTTTGTTGGTTTGTTGGCTTGTTTGCTTGTTGGTTTGTTGGTTTGTTGGCTTTTTGGTTTCTTAGTTTGTTGGTTTGTTGCCATGTTGGTTTGTTGGTTTGTTGGTTTGTTGGCTTGTTGGTTACTTAGTTTGTTGGTTTGTTGGCATGTTGGTTTGCTGGTTTGTTGGTTTGTTGGCTTGTTGGTTTGTTGGTTTGTTGGTTTGTTGGTTAATTGGTTTGTTGGTTTGGTGGTTTGTTGGTTTGTTGGTTTGTTGGTTTGTTGGTTTGTTGGTTTATTTGTTTGTTGGTTTGTTGATTTGTTGGTTTGTTGGTTTGTTGGTTTGTTGGTTTATTTGTTTGTTGGTTTGTTGGTTTGTTGGTTTGTTGGCTTGTTGGTTTGTTGGCTTGTTGGCTTGTTGATTTGTTGGTTTGTTGGTTTGTTGGTTTGTTGGTTTGTTGGTTTTTTGTTTGGTTGGCTTGTTGGTTTGTTGGTTTGTTGGTTTTTTGGTTTGTTGGTTTATTGGTTTATTGGCTTGTTGCTTTGTTGGTTTGTTGGTTTGTTGGCTTGTTGGCTTGTTGGTTTGTTAGTTTGTTGGCTTTTTGGTTACTTGGTTTCTTGGTTTGTTGGTTTGTTGATTTGTTGGCTTGTTGGTTTGTTGGTTTGTTGGTTTATTTGTTTGTTGGTTTGTTGGCTTGTTGGTTTGTTGGTTTGTTGGTTTGTTGGTTTGTTGGTTTGTTGGCTTGTTGGTTTGTTGGCTTGTTGGCTTGTTGATTTGTTGGTTTGTTGGTTTGTTGGTTTGTTGGTTTGTTGGTTTTTTGTTTGGTTGGCTTGTTGGTTTGTTGGTTTGTTGGTTTTTTGGTTTGTTGGTTTATTGGTTTATTGGCTTGTTGCTTTGTTGGTTTGTTGGTTTGTTGGCTTGTTGGCTTGTTGGTTTGTTAGTTTGTTGGCTTTTTGGTTACTTGGTTTCTTGGTTTGTTGGTTTGTTGATTTGTTGGCTTGTTGGTTTGTTGGTTTGTTGGTTTATTTGTTTGTTGGTTTGTTGGCTTGTTGGTTTGTTGGTTTGTTGGTTTGTTGGCTTGTTGGTTTGTTGGTTTGTTGGTTTGTTGGTTTTTTGGTTTGTTTGTTTGTTGGTTTGTTGGCTTGTTGCTTTGTTGGTTTGTTGGTTTGTTGGCTTGTTGGCTTGTTGGTTTGTTAGTTTGTTGGTTAATTTGTTTGTTGGTTTGTTGGCTTGTTGCTTTGTTGGTTTTTTGGTTTGTTGGCTTGTTGGCTTGTTGGTTTGTTAGTTTTTTGGCTTTTTGGTTACCTGGTTTGTTGGTTTGTTGGTTCGTTGGCTTGTTGGTTTGTTGGTTTGTTGGATTGTTGATTTGTTGGCTTGTTGGTTTGTTGGTTTGTTGGTTTATTTGTTTGTTGATTTGTTGGCTTGTTGGTTTGTTGGTTTGTTGGTTTGTTGGCTTGTTGGTTTGTTGGTTTGTTGGTTTGTTGGTTTTTTGGTTTGTTGGTTTGTTGGTTTGTTGGTTTTTTGGTTTGTTTGTTTGTTGGTTTGTTGGCTTGTTGCTTTGTTGGCTTGTTGGTTTGTTGGCTTGTTGGTTTGTTGGTTTGTTGGTTTGTTGCCGTGTTGGCTTGTTGGTTTGTTGGTTTGTTGGCTTGTTGGTTACTTAGTTTGTTGGCATGTTGGTTTGTTGGTTTGTTGGTTTGTTGGCTTGTTGGTTACTTAGTTTGTTGGTTTGTTGGCATGTTGGTTTGTTGGTTTGTTGGTTTGCTGGCTTGTTGGTTTGTTGGTTTGTTGGTTAATTGGTTTGTTGGTTTGTTGGTTTGTTGGTTTGTTGGTTTGTTGGTTTGTTGGTTTGTTGGTTTATTTGGTTGTTGGTTTGTTGATTTGTTGGTTTTCTTGGTTTGTTGGTTTGTTGGTTTATTTCTTTGTTAGTTTGTTGGTTTGTTGGTTTGTTGGCTTGTTGGTTTGTTGGCTTGTTGGCTTGTTGGTTTGTTAGTTTGTTGGTTTGTTGGTATGTTGGTTTGTTGGTTTTTTGGTTTGTTGGTTTATTTGTTTGTTGGTTTGTTGGTTTGTTGGTTTGTTGGTTTGTTGGCTTGTTGGTTTGTTGGTTTGTTGGTTTGTTGGTTTTTTGGTTTGTTTGTTTGTTGGTTTGTTGGCTTGTTGCTTTGTTGGTTTGTTGGTTTGTTGGCTTGTTGGCTTGTTGGTTTGTTAGTTTGTTGGTTTATTTGTTTGTTGGTTTGTTGGCTTGTTGGTTTGTTGGTTTGTTGGTTTGTTGGTTTGTTGGTTTGTTAGCTTGTTGGTTTGTTGGTTTTTTGGTTTGTTGGTTTGTTGGTTTGTTCGCATGTTGGTTTGTTGGTTTTTTGGCTTGTTGGTTTGTTGGTTTGTTGGCTTGTTGGCTTGTTGGTTTGTTGGTTTGTTGGCTTGTTGGTTACTTAGTTTGCTGGTTTGTTGGCATGTTGGTTTGTAGGTTTGTTGGTTTGTTGGCTTGTTGGTTACTTAGTTTGTTGGTTTGTTGGCATGTTGGTTTGTTGGTTTGTTGGTTTGTTGGCTTGTTGGTTTGTTGGTTTGTTGGTTAATTGGTTTGTTGGTTTGTTGGTTTGTTGGTTTGTTGGTTTGTTGGTTTGTTGGTTTGTTGGTTTATTTGGTTGTTGGTTTGTTGATTTGTTGGTTTGTTGGTTTGTTGGTTTGTTGGTTTATTTCTTTGTTGGTTTGTTGGTTTGTTGGTTTGTTGGCTTGTTGGTTTGTTGGCTTGTTGGCTTGTTGGTTTGTTGGTTTGTTGGTTTGTTTGTATGTTGGTTTGTTGGTTTTTTGGTTTGTTGGTTTATTTGTTTGTTGGTTTGTTGGCTTGTTGGTTTGTTGGTTTATTGGTTTGTTGGTTTGTTGCCTTGTTGGTTTGTTGGTTTGTTGGTTTGTTGATTTGTTGGCTTGTTGGTTTGTTGGTTTATTGGTTTATTTGTTTGTTGGTTTGTTGGCTTGTTGGTTTGTTGGTTTGTTGGTTTGTTGGCTTGTTGGTTTGTTGGTTTGTTGGTTTTTTGGTTCGTTGGTTTGTTAGCTTGTTGCTTTGTTGGTTTGTTGGTATGTTGGCTTGTTGGTTTGTTGGTTTGTTGGCTTGTTGGCTTATTGGTTTGTTGGTTTGTTGGTTTGTTGGCTTGTTGGTTTGTTGGGTTGTTGGTTTGTTGGTTTGTTGGTTTGTTGGCTTGTTGGCTTGTTGGTTTGTTGGTTTGTTGGTTTATTTGTTTGTTGGTTTGTTGGCTTGTTGGTTTGTTGGTTTGTTGGTTTATTGGCTTGTTGGTTTGTTGGCTTGTTGGCTTGTTGCTTTGTTGGTTTGTTGGTTTGTTGGCTTGTTGGCTTGTTGGTTTGTTAGTTTGTTGGCTTTTTGGTTACTTGGTTTGTTGGTTTGTTGATTTGTTGGCTTGTTGGTTTGTTGGCTTGTTGGTTTGTTGGTTTGTTGGTTTGTTGGTTTGTTGGCTTGTTGGCTTGTTGGTTTGTTGGTTTGTTGGTTTGTTGGTTTGTTGGTTTGTTCGTTTGTTGGTTTGTTGATTAATTGGTTTGTTGGTTTGTTGGTTTGTTGGTTTGTTGGTTTGTTGGTTTGTTGGTTTATTTGTTTGTTGGTTTGTTGGTTTGTTGGTTTGTTGGTTTGTTGGTTTGTTGGTTTGTTGGTTTGTTGGTTTATTTGTTTGTTTGTTCATTGGCTTGTTGGTTTGTTGGTTTGTTGGTTTGTTGGCTTGTTGGTTTGTTGGTTTGTTGGCTTGTTGGCTTGTTGGTTTGTTGGTTTGTTGGTTTGTTGGTTTGTTGGTTTGTTGGTTTTTTGGTTTGTTGGTTTGTTGGTTTGTTGGCTTGTTGGTTTGTTGGTTTGTTGGCTTGTTGGTTTGTTGGTTTGTTGGCTTGTTGGCTTGTTGGTTTGTGGGTTTGTTGGCTTGTTGGTTTGTTGGTTTGTTGGCTTGTTGGTTTGTTAGTTTGTTGGTTTGTTGGTTTGTTGGCTTGTTGGTTTGTTGGTTTGTTGGCTTGTTGGCTTGTTGCTTTGTTGGTTTGTTGGTTTGTTGGCTTGTTGGCTTGTTGGTTTATTGGTTTGTTGTTTTGTTGGTTTGTTGGCTTGTTGGTTTGTTGGTTTGTTGGCTTATTGGTTTGTTGGTTTGTTTGCTTGTTGGCTTCTTGGTTTGTTGGTTTGTTGGCTTGTTGGTTTGTTGGCTTGTTGGTTTGTTGGTTTGTTGGTTGGTTGGCTTGTTTGCTTGTTGGTTTGTTGGTTTGTTGGCTTTTTGGTTTCTTAGTTTGTTGGTTTGTTGCCATGTTGGTTTGTTGGTTTGTTGGTTTGTTGGCTTATTGGTTACTTAGTTTGTTGGTTTGTTGGCATGTTGGTTTGCTGGTTTGTTGGTTTGTTGGTTTGTTGGTTTGTTGGTTTGTTGGTTTGTTGGTTAATTGGTTTGTTGGTTTGGTGGTTTGTTGGTTTGTTGGTTTATTTGTTTGTTGGTTTGTTGGTTTGTTGGTTTGTTGGCTTGTTGGTTTGTTGGCTTGTTGGCTTGTTGATTTGTTGGTTTGTTGGTTTGTTGGTTTGTTGGTTTGTTGGTTTTTTGTTTGGTTGGCTTGTTGGTTTGTTGGTTTGTTGGTTTTTTGGTTTGTTGGTTTATTGGTTTATTGGCTTGTTGCTTTGTTGGTTTGTTGGTTTGTTGGCTTGTTGGCTTGTTGGTTTGTTAGTTTGTTGGCTTTTTGGTTACTTGGTTTCTTGGTTTGTTGGTTTGTTGATTTGTTGGCTTGTTGGTTTGTTGGTTTGTTGGTTTATTTGTTTGTTGGTTTGTTGGCTTGTTGGTTTGTTGGTTTGTTGGTTTGTTGGCTTGTTGGTTTGTTGGTTTGTTGGTTTGTTGGTTTTTTGGTTTGTTTGTTTGTTGGTTTGTTGGCTTGTTGCTTTGTTGGTTTGTTGGTTTGTTGGCTTGTTGGCTTGTTGGTTTGTTAGTTTGTTGGTTAATTTGTTTGTTGGTTTGTTGGCTTGTTGCTTTGTTGGTTTTTTGGTTTGTTGGCTTGTTGGCTTGTTGGTTTGTTAGTTTGTTGGCTTTTTGGTTACCTGGTTTGTTGGTTTGTTGGTTCGTTGGCTTGTTGGTTTGTTGGTTTGTTGGATTGTTGATTTGTTGGCTTGTTGGTTTGTTGGTTTGTTGGTTTATTTGTTTGTTGATTTGTTGGCTTGTTGGTTTGTTGGTTTGTTGGTTTGTTGGCTTGTTGGTTTGTTGGTTTGTTGGTTTGTTGGTTTTTTGGTTTGTTGGTTTGTTGGTTTGTTGGTTTTTTGGTTTGTTTGTTTGTTGGTTTGTTGGCTTGTTGCTTTGTTGGCTTGTTGGTTTGTTGGCTTGTTGGTTTGTTGGTTTGTTGGTTTGTTGCCGTGTTGGCTTGTTGGTTTGTTGGTTTGTTGGCTTGTTGGTTACTTAGTTTGTTGGCATGTTGGTTTGTTGGTTTGTTGGTTTGTTGGCTTGTTGGTTACTTAGTTTGTTGGTTTGTTGGCATGTTGGTTTGTTGGTTTGTTGGTTTGCTGGCTTGTTGGTTTGTTGGTTTGTTGGTTAATTGGTTTGTTGGTTTGTTGGTTTGTTGGTTTGTTGGTTTGTTGGTTTGTTGGTTTATTTGGTTGTTGGTTTGTTGATTTGTTGGTTTTCTTGGTTTGTTGGTTTGTTGGTTTATTTCTTTGTTAGTTTGTTGGTTTGTTGGTTTGTTGGCTTGTTGGTTTGTTGGCTTGTTGGCTTGTTGGTTTGTTAGTTTGTTGGTTTGTTGGTATGTTGGTTTGTTGGTTTTTTGGTTTGTTGGTTTATTTGTTTGTTGGTTTGTTGGTTTGTTGGTTTGTTGGTTTGTTGGCTTGTTGGTTTGTTGGTTTGTTGGTTTGTTGGTTTTTTGGTTTGTTTGTTTGTTGGTTTGTTGGCTTGTTGCTTTGTTGGTTTGTTGGTTTGTTGGCTTGTTGGCTTGTTGGTTTGTTAGTTTGTTGGTTTATTTGTTTGTTGGTTTGTTGGCTTGTTGGTTTGTTGGTTTGTTGGTTTGTTGGTTTGTTGGTTTGTTGGCTTGTTGGTTTGTTGGTTTGTTGGTTTGTTGATTTGTTGGCTTGTTGCTTTGTTGGTTTGTTGGTTTATTTGTTTGTTGGTTTGTTGGCTTGTTGGTTTGTTGGTTTGTTGGTTTGTTGGCTTGTTGGTTTGTTGGTTTGTTGGTTTATTGGTTTTTTGGTTTGTTGGTTTGTTGGTTTGTTGGCTTGTTGCTTTGTTGGTTTGTTGGTTTGTTGGCTTGTTGGCTTGTTGGTTTGTTAGTTTGTTGGCTTTTTGGTTACCTGGTTTGTTGGTTTGTTGGCTTGTTGGTTTGTTGGTTTGTTGGTTTGTTGATTTGTTGGCTTGTTGGTTTGTTGGTTTGTTGGTTTATTTGTTTGTTGGTTTGTTGGTTTGTTGGTTTGTTGGTTTGTTGGCTTGTTGGTTTGTTGGTTTGTTGATTTGTTGGATTGTTGGTATGTTGATTTGTTGGCTTGTTGGCTTGTTGGTTTGTTGGTTTTTTGGTTTGTTGGTTTGTTGGTTTGTTGGCTTGTTGGTTTGTTGGTTTATTGGCTTGTTGGTTTGTTGGTTTGTTGGTTTGTTGGTTTGTTGGCTTGTTGGTTACTTAGTTTGTTGGTTTGTTGGTTTGTTGGTTTGTTGGTTTGTTGGTTTTTTGGTTTGTTGCTTTGGTGGTTTGTTGGCTTGTTGGTTTGCTGGTTTTTTGGCTTGTTGGTTTGTTGGTTTGTTGGCTTGTTGGTTTGTTGGTTTGTTGGCTTGTTGCTTTGTTGGTTTGTTGGTTTGTTGGCTTGTTGGCTTGTTGGTTTGTTAGTTTGTTGGTTAATTTGTTTGTTGGTTTGTTGGCTTGTTGCTTTGTTGGTTTTTTGGTTTGTTGGCTTGTTGGCTTGTTGGTTTGTTAGTTTGTTGGCTTTTTGGTTACCTGGTTTGTTGGTTTGTTGGTTTGTTGGCTTGTTGGTTTGTTGGTTTGTTGGTTTGTTGATTTGTTGGCTTGTTGGTTTGTTGGTTTGTTGGTTTATTTGTTTGTTGATTTGTTGGCTTGTTGGTTTGTTGGTTTGTTGGTTTGTTGGCTTGTTGGTTTGTTGGTTTGTTGGTTTGTTGGTTTTTTGGTTTGTTGGTTTGTTGGTTTGTTGGTTTTTTGGTTTGTTTGTTTGTTGGTTTGTTGGCTTGTTGCTTTGTTGGCTTGTTGGTTTGTTGGCTTGTTGGTTTGTTGGTTTGTTGGTTTGTTGCTGTGTTGGCTTGTTGGTTTGTTGGTTTGTTGGCTTGTTGGTTACTTAGTTTGTTGGCATGTTGGTTTGTTGGTTTGTTGGTTTGTTGGCTTGTTGGTTACTTAGTTTGTTGGTTTGTTGGCATGTTGGTTTGTTGGTTTGTTGGTTTGCTGGCTTGTTGGTTTGTTGGTTTGTTGGTTAATTGGTTTGTTGGTTTGTTGGTTTGTTGGTTTCTTGGTTTGTTGGTTTGTTGGTTTATTTGGTTGTTGGTTTGTTGATTTGTTGGTTTTCTTGGTTTGTTGGTTTGTTGGTTTATTTCTTTGTTAGTTTGTTGGTTTGTTGGTTTGTTGGCTTGTTGGTTTGTTGGCTTGTTGGCTTGTTGGTTTGTTAGTTTGTTGGTTTGTTGGTATGTTGGTTTGTTGGTTTTTTGGTTTGTTGGTTTATTTGTTTGTTGGTTTGTTGGTTTGTTGGTTTGTTGGTTTGTTGGCTTGTTGGTTTGTTGGTTTGTTGGTTTGTTGGTTTTTTGGTTTGTTTGTTTGTTGGTTTGTTGGCTTGTTGCTTTGTTGGTTTGTTGGTTTGTTGGCTTGTTGGCTTGTTGGTTTGTTAGTTTGTTAGTTTATTTGTTTGTTGGTTTGTTGGCTTGTTGGTTTGTTGGTTTGTTGGTTTGTTGGTTTGTTGGTTTGTTGGCTTGTTGGTTTGTTGGTTTGTTGGTTTGTTGATTTGTTGGCTTGTTGCTTTGTTGGTTTGTTGGTTTATTTGTTTGTTGGTTTGTTGGCTTGTTGGTTTGTTGGTTTGTTGGTTTGTTGGCTTGTTGGTTTGTTGGTTTGTTGGTTTATTGGTTTTTTGGTTTGTTGGTTTGTTGGTTTGTTGGCTTGTTGCTTTGTTGGTTTGTTGGTTTGTTGGCTTGTTGGCTTGTTGGTTTGTTAGTTTGTTGGCTTTTTGGTTACCTGGTTTGTTGGTTTGTTGGTTTGTTGGCTTGTTGGTTTGTTGGTTTGTTGGTTTGTTGATTTGTTGGCTTGTTGGTTTGTTGGTTTGTTGGTTTATTTGTTTGTTGGTTTGTTGGCTTGTTGGTTTGTTGGTTTGTTGGCTTGTTGGTTTGTTGGTTTGTTGATTTGTTGGATTGTTGGTATGTTGATTTGTTGGCTTGTTGGCTTGTTGGTTTGTTGGTTTTTTGGTTTGTTGGTTTGTTGGTTTGTTGGCTTGTTGGTTTGTTGGTTTATTGGCTTGTTGGTTTGTTGGTTTGTTGGTTTGTTGGCTTGTTGGTTTGTTGGTTTGTTGGCTTGTTGGTTACTTAGTTTGTTGGTTTGTTGGTTTGTTGGTTTGTTGGTTTTTTGGTTTGTTGCTTTGGTGGTTTGTTGGCTTGTTGGTTTGCTGGTTTTTTGGCTTGTTGGTTTGTTGGTTTGTTGGCTTGTTGGCTTGTTGGTTTGTTGGTTTGTTGGCTTGTTGGTTACTAAGTTTGTTGGTTTGTTGGTTTGTTGGTTTGTTGGTTTGTTGGTTTGTTGGCTTGTTGGCTTGTTGGTTTGTTGGCTTGTTGGCTTGTTGCTTTGTTGGTTTGTTGGTTTGTTGGCTTGTTGGCTTGTTGGTTTGTTGGTTTGTTGGCTTGTTGCTTTGTTGGCTTGTTGGCTTGTTGCTTTGTTGGTTTGTTGGTTTGTTGGCTTGTTGGTTTGTTGGCTTGTTGGTTTGTTGGTTTGTTGGTTTGTTGGTTTGTTGGCTTGTTGGCTTGTTGGTTCGTTGGTTTGTTGGCTTGTTGGTTTGTTGGCTTGTTGGTTTGTTGGTTTGTTGGTTTGTTGCCGTGTTGGCTTGTTGGTTTGTTGGTTTGTTGGCTTGTTGGTTACTTAGTTTGTTGGTTTGTTGGCATGTTGGTTTGTTGGTTTGTTGGTTTGCTGGCTTGTTGGTTTGTTGGTTTGTTGGTTAATTGGTTTGTTGGTTTGTTGGTTTGTTGGTTTGTTGGTTTGTTGGTTTGTTGGTTTATTTGGTTGTTGGTTTGTTGATTTGTTGGTTTGTTGGTTTGTTGGTTTGTTGGTTTATTTCTTTGTTAGTTTGTTGGTTTGTTGGTTTGTTGGCTTGTTGGTTTGTTGGCTTGTTGGCTTGTTGGTTTGTTAGTTTGTTGGTTTGTTGGTATGTTGGTTTGTTGGTTTTTTGGTTTGTTGGTTTATTTGTTTGTTGGTTTGTTGGCTTGTTGGTTTGTTGGTTTATTGGTTTGTTGGTTTGTTGCCTTGTTGGCTTGTTGGTTTGTTGGCTTGTTGGCTTGTTGCTTTGTTGGTTTGTTGGTTTGTTGGCTTGTTGGCTTGTTGGTTTGTTGGTTTGTTGGCTTGTTGCTTTGTTGGTTTGTTGGTTTGTTGGCTTGTTGGCTTGTTGGTTTGTTAGTTTGTTGGCTTTTTGGTTACCTGGTTTGTTGGTTTGTTGGTTTGTTGGCTTGTTGGTTTGTTGGTTTGTTGGTTTGTTGATTTGTTGGCTTGTTGGTTTGTTGGTTTGTTGGTTTATTTGTTTGTTGGTTTGTTGGCTTGTTGGTTTGTTGGTTTGTTGGCTTGTTGGTTTGTTGGTTTGTTGATTTGTTGGATTGTTGGTATGTTGATTTGTTGGCTTGTTGGCTTGTTGGTTTGTTGGTTTTTTGGTTTGTTGGTTTGTTGGTTTGTTGGCTTGTTGGTTTGTTGGTTTATTGGCTTGTTGGTTTGTTGGTTTGTTGGTTTGTTGGCTTGTTGGTTTGTTGGTTTGTTGGCTTGTTGGTTACTTAGTTTGTTGGTTTGTTGGTTTGTTGGTTTGTTGGTTTTTTGGTTTGTTGCTTTGGTGGTTTGTTGGCTTGTTGGTTTGCTGGTTTTTTGGCTTGTTGGTTTGTTGGTTTGTTGGCTTGTTGGCTTGTTGGTTTGTTGGTTTGTTGGCTTGTTGGTTACTAAGTTTGTTGGTTTGTTGGTTTGTTGGTTTGTTGGTTTGTTGGTTTGTTGGCTTGTTGGCTTGTTGGTTTGTTGGCTTGTTGGCTTGTTGCTTTGTTGGTTTGTTGGTTTGTTGGCTTGTTGGCTTGTTGGTTTGTTGGTTTGTTGGCTTGTTGCTTTGTTGGCTTGTTGGCTTGTTGCTTTGTTGGTTTGTTGGTTTGTTGGCTTGTTGGTTTGTTGGCTTGTTGGTTTGTTGGTTTGTTGGTTTGTTGGTTTGTTGGCTTGTTGGCTTGTTGGTTCGTTGGTTTGTTGGCTTGTTGGTTTGTTGGCTTGTTGGTTTGTTGGTTTGTTGGTTTGTTGCCGTGTTGGCTTGTTGGTTTGTTGGTTTGTTGGCTTGTTGGTTACTTAGTTTGTTGGTTTGTTGGCATGTTGGTTTGTTGGTTTGTTGGTTTGCTGGCTTGTTGGTTTGTTGGTTTGTTGGTTAATTGGTTTGTTGGTTTGTTGGTTTGTTGGTTTGTTGGTTTGTTGGTTTGTTGGTTTATTTGGTTGTTGGTTTGTTGATTTGTTGGTTTGTTGGTTTGTTGGTTTGTTGGTTTATTTCTTTGTTAGTTTGTTGGTTTGTTGGTTTGTTGGCTTGTTGGTTTGTTGGCTTGTTGGCTTGTTGGTTTGTTAGTTTGTTGGTTTGTTGGTATGTTGGTTTGTTGGTTTTTTGGTTTGTTGGTTTATTTGTTTGTTGGTTTGTTGGCTTGTTGGTTTGTTGGTTTATTGGTTTGTTGGTTTGTTGCCTTGTTGGTTTGTTGGTTTGTTGGTTTGTTGGTTTGTTGATTTGTTGGCTTGTTGGTTTGCTGGTTTGTTGGTTTGTTTGTTTGTTGGTTTGTTGGCTTGTTGGTTTGTTGGTTTGTTGGTTTGTTGGCTTGTTGGTTTGTTGGTTTGTTGGTTTTTTGGTTTGTTGGTTTGTTGGTTTGTTGGCTTGTTGCTTTGTTGGTTTGTTGGTATGTTGGCTTGTTGGTTTGTTGGTTTGTTGGCTTGTTGGCTTATTAGTTTGTTGTTTTGTTGGTTTGTTGGCTTGTTGGTTTGTTGGGTTGTTGGTTTGTTGGTTTGTTGGTTTGTTGGTTTGTTGGCTTGTTGGCTTGTTGGTTTGTTGGTTTGTTGGTTTGTTGGTTTATTTGTTTGTTGGTTTGTTGGCTTGTTGGTTTGTTGGTTTGTTGGTTTATTGGCTTGTTGGTTTGTTGGCTTGTTGGCTTGTTGCTTTGTTGGTTTGTTGGTTTATTGGCTTGTTGGCTTGTTGGTTTGTTAGTTTGTTGGCTTTTTGGTTACTTGGTTTGTTGGTTTGTTGGCTTGTTGGCTTGTTGGTTTATTGGCTTGTTGTTTTGTTGGTTTGTTGGTTTGTTTGTTTGTTGGCTTGTTGGCTTGTTGGTTTGTTGGTTTGTTGGTTTGTTGGTTTGTTGGTTTGTTCGTTTGTTGGTTTGTTGATTAATTGGTTTGTTGGTTTGTTGGTTTGTTGGTTTGTTGGTTTGTTGGTCTGTTGGTTTATTTGTTTGTTGGTTTGTTGGTTTGTTGGTTTGTTGGTTTGTTGGTTTATTTGTTTGTTTGTTTGTTGGCTTGTTGGTTTGTTGGTTTGTTGGTTTGTTGGCTTGTTGGTTTGTTGGTTTGTTGGTATGTTGGCTTGTTGGTTTGTTGGTTTGTTGGCTTGTTGGCTTATTAGTTTGTTGGTTTGTTGGCTTGTTGGTTTGTTGGGTTGTTGGTTTGTTGGTTTGTTGGTTTGTTGGCTTGTTGGCTTGTTGGTTTGTTGGTTTGTTGGTTTGTTGGTTTATTTGTTTGTTGGTTTGTTGGCTTGTTGGTTTGTTGGTTTGTTGGTTTATTGGCTTGTTGGTTTGTTGGCTTGTTGGCTTGTTGCTTTGTTGGTTTGTTGGTTTATTGGCTTGTTGGCTTGTTGGTTTGTTAGTTTGTTGGCTTTTTGGTTACTTGGTTTGTTGGTTTGTTGGCTTGTTGGCTTGTTGGTTTGTTGGCTTGTTGGTTTGTTGGTTTGTTGGTTTGTTTGTTTGTTGGCTTGTTGGCTTGTTGGTTTGTTGGTTTGTTGGTTTGTTGGTTTGTTGGTTTGTTCGTTTGTTGGTTTGTTGATTAATTGGTTTGTTGGTTTGTTGGTTTGTTGGTTTGTTGGTTTGTTGGTTTGTTGGTTTATTTGTTTGTTGGTTTGTTGGTTTGTTGGTTTGTTGGTTTGTTGGTTTATTTGTTTGTTTGTTTGTTGGCTTGTTGGTTTGTTGGTTTGTTGGTTTGTTGGCTTTTTGGTTTGTTGGTTTATTTGTTTGTTGGTTTGTTGATTTGTTGGTTTGTTGGTTTGTTGGTTTGTTGGTTTATTTGTTTGTTGGTTTGTTGGTTTGTTGGTTTGTTGGCTTGTTGGTTTGCTGGTTTGTTGGTTTGTTGGCTTGTTGGTTTGTTGGTTTGTTGGCTTGTTGGCTTGTTGGTTTGTTGGTTTGTTGGTTTGTTGGTTAATTGGTTTGTTGGTTTGGTGGTTTGTTGGTTTGTTGGTTTGTTGGTTTGTTGGTTTGTTGGTTAATTTGTTTGTTGGTTTGTTGATTTGTTGGTTTGTTGGTTTGTTGGTTTGTTGGTTTATTTGTTTGTTGGTTTGTTGGTTTGTTGGTTTGTTGGCTTGTTGGTTTGTTGGCTTGTTGGCTTGTTGATTTGTTGGTTTGTTGGTTTGTTGGTTTGTTGGTTTGTTGGTTTTTTGTTTGGTTGGCTTGTTGGTTTGTTGGTTTGTTGGTTTTTTGGTTTGTTGGTTTATTGGTTTATTGGCTTGTTGCTTTGTTGGTTTGTTGGTTTGTTGGTTTGTTGGCTTGTTGGCTTGTTGGTTTGTTAGTTTGTTGGCTTTTTGGTTACTTGGTTTCTTGGTTTGTTGGTTTGTTGATTTGTTGGCTTGTTGGTTTGTTGGTTTGTTGGTTTATTTGTTTGTTGGTTTGTTGGCTTGTTGGTTTGTTGGTTTGTTGGTTTGTTGGCTTGTTGGTTTGTTGGTTTGTTGGTTTGTTGGTTTTTTGGTTTGTTTGTTTGTTGGTTTGTTGGCTTGTTGCTTTGTTGGTTTGTTGGTTTGTTGGCTTGTTGGCTTGTTGGTTTGTTAGTTTGTTGGTTAATTTGTTTGTTGGTTTGTTGGCTTGTTGCTTTGTTGGTTTTTTGGTTTGTTGGCTTGTTGGCTTGTTGGTTTGTTAGTTTGTTGGCTTTTTGGTTACCTGGTTTGTTGGTTTGTTGGTTTGTTGGCTTGTTGGTTTGTTGGTTTGTTGGTTTGTTGATTTGTTGGCTTGTTGGTTTGTTGGTTTGTTGGTTTATTTGTTTGTTGATTTGTTGGCTTGTTGGTTTGTTGGTTTGTTGGTTTGTTGGCTTGTTGGTTTGTTGGTTTGTTGGTTTGTTGGTTTTTTGGTTTGTTGGTTTGTTGGTTTGTTGGTTTTTTGGTTTATTTGTTTGTTGGTTTGTTGGCTTGTTGCTTTGTTGGCTTGTTGGTTTGTTGGCTTGTTGGTTTGTTGGTTTGTTGGTTTTTTGGTTTGTTGGTTTGTTGGTTTGTTGGATTGTTGGTTACTTAGTTTGTTGGTTTGTTGGCATGTTGGTTTGTTGGCTTGTTGGTTACTTAGTTTGTTGGTTTGTTGGCATGTTGGTTTGCTGGTTTGTTGATTTGTTGGCTTGTTGGTTTGCTGGTTTGTTGGTTTGTTTGTTTGTTGGTTTGTTGGCTTGTTGGTTTGTTGGTTTGTTGGTTTGTTGGCTTGTTGGTTTGTTGGTTTGTTGGTTTTTTGGTTTGTTGGTTTTTTGGTTTGTTGGCTTGTTGGTTTGTTGGTTTGTTGGTTTTTTGGTTTGTTGGTTTGTTGGTTTGTTGGCTTGTTGGTTACTTAGTTTGTTGGTTTGTTGGCATGTTGGTTTGTTGGTTTGTTGGTTTGCTGGCTTGTTGGTTTGTTGGTTTGTTGGTTAATTGGTTTGTTGGTTTGTTGGTTTGTTGGTTTGTTGGTTTGTTGGTTTGTTGGTTTATTTGGTTGTTGGTTTGTTGATTTGTTGGTTTGTTGGTTTGTTGGTTTGTTGGTTTATTTCTTTGTTAGTGTGTTGGTTTGTTGGTTTGTTGGCTTGTTGGTTTGTTGGCTTGTTGGCTTGTTGGTTTGTTAGTTTGTTGGTTTGTTGGTATGTTGGTTTGTTGGTTTTTTGGTTTGTTGGTTTATTTGTTTGTTGGTTTGTTGGCTTGTTGGTTTGTTGGTTTATTGGTTTGTTGGTTTGTTGCCTTGTTGGTTTGTTGGTTTGTTGGTTTGTTGGTTTGTTGATTTGTTGGCTTGTTGGTTTGCTGGTTTGTTGGTTTGTTTGTTTGTTGGTTTGTTGGCTTGTTGGTTTGTTGGTTTGTTGGTTTGTTGGCTTGTTGGTTTGTTGGTTTGTTGGTTTTTTGGTTTGTTGGTTTGTTGGTTTGTTGGCTTGTTGCTTTGTTGGTTTGTTGGTATGTTGGCTTGTTGGTTTGTTGGTTTGTTGGCTTGTTGGCTTATTAGTTTGTTGGTTTGTTGGTTTGTTGGCTTGTTGGTTTGTTGGGTTGTTGGTTTGTTGGTTTGTTGGTTTGTTGGTTTGTTGGCTTGTTGGCTTGTTGGTTTGTTGGTTTGTTGGTTTGTTGGTTTATTTGTTTGTTGGTTTGTTGGCTTGTTGGTTTGTTGATTTGTTGGTTTATTGGCTTGTTGGTTTGTTGGCTTGTTGGCTTGTTGCTTTGTTGGTTTGTTGGTTTATTGGCTTGTTGGCTTGTTGGTTTGTTAGTTTGTTGGCTTTTTGGTTACTTGGTTTGTTGGTTTGTTGGCTTGTTGGCTTGTTGGTTTGTTGGCTTGTTGTTTTGTTGGTTTGTTGGTTTGTTTGTTTGTTGGCTTGTTGGCTTGTTGGTTTGTTGGTTTGTTGGTTTGTTGGTTTGTTGGTTTGTTCGTTTGTTGGTTTGTTGATTAATTGGTTTGTTGGTTTGTTGGTTTGTTGGTTTGTTGGTTTGTTGGTTTGTTGGTTTGTTGGTTTGTTGGTTTGTTGGTTTATTTGTTTGTTGGTTTGTTGGTTTGTTGGTTTGTTGGTTTGTTGGTTTATTTGTTTGTTTGTTTGTTGGCTTGTTGGTTTGTTGGTTTGTTGGTTTGTTGGCTTGTTGGTTTGTTGGTTTGTTGGTATGTTGGCTTGTTGGTTTGTTGGTTTGTTGGCTTGTTGGCTTATTAGTTTGTTGGTTTGTTGGTTTGTTGGCTTGTTGGTTTGTTGGGTTGTTGGTTTGTTGGTTTGTTGGTTTGTTGGCTTGTTGGCTTGTTGGTTTGTTGGTTTGTTGGTTTGTTGGTTTATTTGTTTGTTGGTTTGTTGGCTTGTTGGTTTGTTGGTTTGTTGGTTTATTGGCTTGTTGGTTTGTTGGCTTGTTGGCTTGTTGCTTTGTTGGTTTGTTGGTTTATTGGCTTGTTGGCTTGTTGGTTTGTTAGTTTGTTGGCTTTTTGGTTACTTGGTTTGTTGGTTTGTTGGCTTGTTGGCTTGTTGGTTTGTTGGCTTGTTGGTTTGTTGGTTTGTTGGTTTGTTTGTTTGTTGGCTTGTTGGCTTGTTGGTTTGTTGGTTTGTTGGTTTGTTGGTTTGTTGGTTTGTTCGTTTGTTGGTTTGTTGATTAATTGGTTTGTTGGTTTGTTGGTTTGTTGGTTTGTTGGTTTGTTGGTTTGTTGGTTTGTTGGTTTATTTGTTTGTTGGTTTGTTGGTTTGTTGGTTTGTTGGTTTGTTGGTTTATTTGTTTGTTTGTTTGTTGGCTTGTTGGTTTGTTGGTTTGTTGGTTTGTTGGCTTGTTGGTTTGTTGGTTTGTTGGTTTGTTGGCTTGTTGGTTTGTTGGTTTGTTGGTTTCTTGGTTTGTTGGTTTGTTGGTTTGTTGGTTTTTTGGTTTGTTGGTTTGTTGGTTTGTTGGCTTGTTGGTTTGTTGGTTTGTTGGCTTGTTGGTTTGTTGGTTTGTTGGCTTGTTGGCTTGTTGGTTTGTGGGTTTGTTGGCCTGTTGGTTACTTAGTTTGTTGGTTTGTTGGTTTGTTGGTTTGTTGGTTTGCTGGCTTGTTGGCTTGTTGGTTTGTTGGCTTGTTGGCTTGTTGCTTTGTTGGTTTGTTGGTTTGTTGGCTTGTTGGCTTGTTGGTTTGCTGGTTTGTTGGTTTGTTGGTTTGTTGGCTTGTTGGCTTGTTGGTTTGTTGGTTTGTTGGCTTGTTAGTTTGTTGGTTTGTTTGCTTGTTGGCTTGTTGGTTTGTTAGTTTGTTGGCTTGTTGGTTTGTTGGCTTGTTGGTTTGTTGGTTTGTTGGTTTGTTGGCTTGTTGGCTTGTTGGTTTGTTGGTTTGTTGGCTTGTTGGTTACTTAGTTTGTTGGTTTGTTGCCATGTTGGTTTGTTGGTTTGTTGGTTTGTTGGCTTGTTGGTTACTTAGTTTGTTGGTTTGTTGGCATGTTGGTTTGCTGGTTTGTTGGTTTGTTGGCTTGTTGGTTTGTTGGTTTGTTGGTTAATTGGTTTGTTGGTTTGTTGGTTTGTTGGTTTGTTGGTTTGTTGGTTTGTTGGTTTATTTGTTTGTTGGTTTGTTGATTTGTTGGTTTGTTGGTTTGTTGGTTTGTTGGTTTATTTGTTTGTTGGTTTGTTGGTTTGTTGGTTTGTTGGCTTGTTGGTTTGTTGGCTTGTTGGCTTGTTGGCTTGTTGGTTTGTTGGTTTGTTGGTTTGTTGGTTTGTTGGTTTGTTGGTTTTTTGGTTGGTTGGCTTGTTGGTTTGTTGGTTTGTTGGTTTTTTGGTTTGTTGGTTTATTGGTTTGTTGGCTTGTTGCTTTGTTGGTTTGTTGGTTTGTTGGCTTGTTGGCTTGTTGGTTTGTTAGTTTGTTGGCTTTTTGGTTACTTGGTTTGTTGGTTTGTTGGTTTGTTGGTTTGTTGGTTTTTTGGTTTGTTGGTTTATTTGTTTGTTGGTTGGTTGGCTTGTTGGTTTGTTGGTTTGTTGGTTTGTTGGTTTGTTGGCTTGTTGGTTTGTTGGTTTGTTGGTTTGTTGATTTGTTGTCTTGTTGGTTTGTTGGTTTGTTGGTTTATTTGTTTGTTGGTTTGTTGGCTTGTTTGTTTGTTGGTTTGTTGGTTTGTTGGTTTGTTGGTTTGTTGGCTTGTTGGTTTGTTGGTTTGTTGGTTTGTTGATTTGTTGGCTTGTTGGTTTGTTGGTTTGTTGGTTTATTTGTTTGTTGGTTTGTTGGCTTGTTGGTTTGTTGGTTTGTTGGTTTGTTGGCTTGTTGGTTTGTTGGTTTGTTGGTTTGTTGGTTTTTTGGTTTGTTGGTTTGTTGGTTTGTTGGCTTGTTGCTTTGTTGGTTTGTTGGTTTGTTGGCTTGTTGGCTTGTTGGCTTGTTGGCTTGTTGGTTTGTTAGTTTGTTGGCTTTTTGGTTACCTGGTTTGTTGGTTTGTTAGTTTGTTGGCTTGTTGGTTTGTTGGTTTGTTGGTTTGTTGATTTGTTGGCTTGTTGGTTTGTTGGTTTGTTTATTTATTTGTTTGTTGGTTTGTTGGCTTGTTGGTTTGTTGGTTTGTTGGTTTGTTGGCTTGTTGGTTTGTTGGTTTGTTGGTTTGTTGGTTTGTTGGTTTTTTGGTTTGTTGGTTTGTTGGTTTGTTGGCTTGTTGGTTTGTTGGTTTGTTGGTTTGTTGGCTTGTTGGCTTGTTGGTTTGTTGGTTTGTTGGTTTTTTGGTTTGTTGGTTTGTTGGTTTGTTGGCTTGTTGCTTTGTTGGTTTGTTGGTTTGTTGGCTTGTTGGCTTGTTGGCTTGTTGGCTTGTTGGTTTGTTAGTTTGTTGGCTTTTTGGTTACCTGGTTTGTTGGTTTGTTAGTTTGTTGGCTTGTTGGTTTGTTGGTTTGTTGGTTTGTTGATTTGTTGGCTTGTTGGTTTGTTGGTTTGTTGGTTTATTTGTTTGTTGGTTTGTTGGCTTGTTGGTTTGTTGGTTTGTTGGTTTGTTGGCTTGTTGGTTTGTTGGTTTGTTGGTTTGTTGGTTTGTTGGTTTTTTGGTTTGTTGGTTTGTTGGTTTGTTGGCTTGTTGGTTTGTTGGTTTGTTGGTTTGTTGGCTTGTTGGCTTGTTGGTTGGTTGGTTTGTTGGTTTGTTGGTTTGTTGGTTTGTTGGTTTTTTGGGTTTTTTGGTTTGTTGGTTTGTTGGCTTGTTGGTTTGTTGGTTTATTTGTTTGTTGGTTTGTTGGTTTGTTGATTTGTTGGTTTGTTGGTTTATTTGCTTGTTGGTTTGTTGGCTTGTTGGTTTGTTGGTTTGTTGATTTGTTGAATTGTTGGTATGTTGATTTGTTGGCTTATTGGCTTGTTTGTTTGTTGGTTTTTTAATTTGTTGGTTTGTTGGTTTGTTGGCTTGTTGGTTTGTTGGTTTGTTGGCTTGTTGGTTTGTTGGTTTGTTGGCTTGTTGGCTTGTTGGTTTGTTGGTTTGTTGGCTTGTTGGTTACTTAGATTGTTGGTTTGTTTGTTTGTTGGTTTGTTGGTTTTTTGGTTTGTTGGTTTATTTGTTTGTTGGTTGGTTGGCTTGTTGGTTTGTTGGTTTGTTGGTTTGTTGGTTTGTTGGCTTGTTGGCTTGTTGGTTTGTTGGCTTGTTGGCTTGTTGCTTTGTTGGTTTGTTGGTTTGTTGGTTTGTTGGTTTGTTGGCTTATTGGCTTGTTGGTTTGTTGGTTTGTTGGCTTGTTGGCTTGTTGGTTTGTTGGTTTGTTGGTTTGTTGGTTTGTTGGTTTGTTGGTTTGTTGGTTTGTTGGCTTGTTGGCTTGTTGGTTTGTTGGTTTGTTGGCTCGTTAGTTTGTTGGTTTGTTGGCTTGTTAGCTTGTTGGTTTGTTGGTTTGTTGGTTTATTTGTTTGTTGGTGTGTTGGCTTGTTGGTTTGTTGGTTTGTTGGTTTGTTGGCTTGTTGGTTTGTTGGTTTGTTGGCTTGTTGGCTTGTTGGCTTGTTGGCTTGTTGGTTTGTTGGTTTGTTGGCTTGTTGGTTAATTAGTTTGTATGTTTGTTGGCATGTTGGTTTGTTGGTTTGTTGGTTTGTTGGCTTGTTGGTTACTTAGTTTGTTGGTTTGTTGGCATGTTGGTTTGTTGGTTTGTTGGTTTGTTGGCTTATTGGTTTGTTGGTTTGTTGGCTTGTTGGCTTGTTGGTTTGTTGGTTTGTTGGTTTGTTGGCTTGTTGGTTTGTTGGTTTGTTGGCTTGTTGGTTTGTTGTTTTGTTGGTTTGTTGGCTTGTTGGCTTGTTGGTTTGTTGGTTTGTTGGCTTGTTGGTTTGTTGGTTTGTCGGTTTGTTGGCTTGTTGGCTTGTTGGTTTGTTGGTTTGTTGGCTTGTTGGTTTGTTGGCTTGTTGGTTTGTTGGTTTGTTGGTTTGTGGACTTGTTGACTTGTTGGTTTGTTGGTTTGTTGGCTTGTTCGTTACTTAGTTTGTTGGCATGTTGGTTTGTTGGCTTGTTGGTTTGTTGGTTCGTTGGCTTGTTGGCTTGTTGGTTTGTTGGTTTGTTGGTTTGTTGGTTTGTTGGCTTATTGTTTTGTTGGTTTGTTGGCTTGTTGGCTTGTTGGTTTGTTGGTCTGTTTGTTTGTTGGCTTGTTGGTTTGTTGGCTTGTGGGCTTGTTGCTTTGTTGGTTTGTTGGTTTATTGGCTTGTTGGCTTGTTGGTTTGTTAGTTTGTTGGCTTTTTGGTTACTTGGTTTGTTGGTTTGTTGGTTTGTTGGCTTGTTGGTTTGTTGGTTTGTTTGTTTGTTGGCTTGTTGGCTTGTTGGTTTGTTGGTTTGTTGGTTTGTTGGTTTGTTGGTTTGTTCGTTTGTTGGTTTGTTGTTTAATTGGTTTGTTGGTTTGTTGGTTTGTTGGTTTGTTGGTTTGTTGGTTTGTTGGTTTGTTGGTTTATTTGTTTGTTGGTTTATTGGTTTGTTGGTTTGTTGGTTTGCTGGTTTGTTGGTTTATTTGTTTGTTGGTTTGTTGGTTTGTTGGTTTGTTGGTTTGTTGGCTTGTTGGTTTGTTGGCTTGTTGGCTTGTTGGTTTGTTGGTGTGTTGGTTTGTTGGTTTGTTGGTTTGTTGGTTTTTTGGTTTGTTGGTTTATTTTTCTGTTGGTTTGTTGGTTTGTTGGTTTGTTGGTTTGTTGGCTTGTTGGTTTGTTGGCTTGTTGGTTTGTTGGTTTGTTGGTTTTTTGGTTTGTTGGTTTGTTGGTTTGTTGGCTTGTTGCTTTGTTGGTTTGTTGGTTTGTTGGCTTGTTGGCTTGTTGGCTTGTTGGCTTGTTGGTTTGTTAGTTTGTTGGCTTTTTGGTTACCTGGTTTGTTGGTTTGTTAGTTTGTTGGCTTGTTGGTTTGTTGGTTTGTTGGTTTGTTGATTTGTTGGCTTGTTGGTTTGTTGGTTTGTTTATTTATTTGTTTGTTGGTTTGTTGGCTTGTTGGTTTGTTGGTTTGTTGGTTTGTTGGCTTGTTGGTTTGTTGGTTTGTTGGTTTGTTGGTTTGTTGGTTTTTTGGTTTGTTGGTTTGTTGGTTTGTTGGCTTGTTGGTTTGTTGGTTTGTTGGTTTGTTGGCTTGTTGGCTTGTTGGTTTGTTGGTTTGTTGGTTTTTTGGTTTGTTGGTTTGTTGGTTTGTTGGCTTGTTGCTTTGTTGGTTTGTTGGTTTGTTGGCTTGTTGGCTTGTTGGCTTGTTGGCTTGTTGGTTTGTTAGTTTGTTGGCTTTTTGGTTACCTGGTTTGTTGGTTTGTTAGTTTGTTGGCTTGTTGGTTTGTTGGTTTGTTGGTTTGTTGATTTGTTGGCTTGTTGGTTTGTTGGTTTGTTGGTTTATTTGTTTGTTGGTTTGTTGGCTTGTTGGTTTGTTGGTTTGTTGGTTTGTTGGCTTGTTGGTTTGTTGGTTTGTTGGTTTGTTGGTTTGTTGGTTTTTTGGTTTGTTGGTTTGTTGGTTTGTTGGCTTGTTGGTTTGTTGGTTTGTTGGTTTGTTGGCTTGTTGGCTTGTTGGTTGGTTGGTTTGTTGGTTTGTTGGTTTGTTGGTTTGTTGGTTTTTTGGGTTTTTTGGTTTGTTGGTTTGTTGGCTTGTTGGTTTGTTGGTTTATTTGTTTGTTGGTTTGTTGGTTTGTTGATTTGTTGGTTTGTTGGTTTATTTGCTTGTTGGTTTGTTGGCTTGTTGGTTTGTTGGTTTGTTGATTTGTTGAATTGTTGGTATGTTGATTTGTTGGCTTATTGGCTTGTTTGTTTGTTGGTTTTTTAATTTGTTGGTTTGTTGGTTTGTTGGCTTGTTGGTTTGTTGGTTTGTTGGCTTGTTGGTTTGTTGGTTTGTTGGCTTGTTGGCTTGTTGGTTTGTTGGTTTGTTGGCTTGTTGGTTACTTAGATTGTTGGTTTGTTTGTTTGTTGGTTTGTTGGTTTTTTGGTTTGTTGGTTTATTTGTTTGTTGGTTGGTTGGCTTGTTGGTTTGTTGGTTTGTTGGTTTGTTGGTTTGTTGGCTTGTTGGCTTGTTGGTTTGTTGGCTTGTTGGCTTGTTGCTTTGTTGGTTTGTTGGTTTGTTGGTTTGTTGGTTTGTTGGCTTATTGGCTTGTTGGTTTGTTGGTTTGTTGGCTTGTTGGCTTGTTGGTTTGTTGGTTTGTTGGTTTGTTGGTTTGTTGGTTTGTTGGTTTGTTGGTTTGTTGGCTTGTTGGCTTGTTGGTTTGTTGGTTTGTTGGCTCGTTAGTTTGTTGGTTTGTTGGCTTGTTGGCTTGTTGGTTTGTTGGTTTGTTGGTTTATTTGTTTGTTGGTGTGTTGGCTTGTTGGTTTGTTGGTTTGTTGGTTTGTTGGCTTGTTGGTTTGTTGGTTTGTTGGCTTGTTGGCTTGTTGGCTTGTTGGCTTGTTGGTTTGTTGGTTTGTTGGCTTGTTGGTTAATTAGTTTGTATGTTTGTTGGCATGTTGGTTTGTTGGTTTGTTGGTTTGTTGGCTTGTTGGTTACTTAGTTTGTTGGTTTGTTGGCATGTTGGTTTGTTGGTTTGTTGGTTTGTTGGCTTATTGGTTTGTTGGTTTGTTGGCTTGTTGGCTTGTTGGTTTGTTGGTTTGTTGGTTTGTTGGCTTGTTGGTTTGTTGGTTTGTTGGCTTGTTGGTTTGTTGTTTTGTTGGTTTGTTGGCTTGTTGGCTTGTTGGTTTGTTGGTTTGTTGGCTTGTTGGTTTGTTGGTTTGTCGGTTTGTTGGCTTGTTGGCTTGTTGGTTTGTTGGTTTGTTGGCTTGTTGGTTTGTTGGCTTGTTGGTTTGTTGGTTTGTTGGTTTGTGGACTTGTTGACTTGTTGGTTTGTTGGTTTGTTGGCTTGTTCGTTACTTAGTTTGTTGGCATGTTGGTTTGTTGGCTTGTTGGTTTGTTGGTTCGTTGGCTTGTTGGCTTGTTGGTTTGTTGGTTTGTTGGTTTGTTGGTTTGTTGGCTTATTGTTTTGTTGGTTTGTTGGCTTGTTGGCTTGTTGGTTTGTTGGTCTGTTTGTTTGTTGGCTTGTTGGTTTGTTGGCTTGTGGGCTTGTTGCTTTGTTGGTTTGTTGGTTTATTGGCTTGTTGGCTTGTTGGTTTGTTAGTTTGTTGGCTTTTTGGTTACTTGGTTTGTTGGTTTGTTGGTTTGTTGGCTTGTTGGTTTGTTGGTTTGTTTGTTTGTTGGCTTGTTGGCTTGTTGGTTTGTTGGTTTGTTGGTTTGTTGGTTTGTTGGTTTGTTCGTTTGTTGGTTTGTTGTTTAATTGGTTTGTTGGTTTGTTGGTTTGTTGGTTTGTTGGTTTGTTGGTTTGTTGGTTTGTTGGTTTATTTGTTTGTTGGTTTATTGGTTTGTTGGTTTGTTGGTTTGCTGGTTTGTTGGTTTATTTGTTTGTTGGTTTGTTGGTTTGTTGGTTTGTTGGTTTGTTGGCTTGTTGGTTTGTTGGCTTGTTGGCTTGTTGGTTTGTTGGTGTGTTGGTTTGTTGGTTTGTTGGTTTGTTGGTTTTTTGGTTTGTTGGTTTATTTTTCTGTTGGTTTGTTGGTTTGTTGGTTTGTTGGTTTGTTGGCTTGTTGGTTTGTTGGTTTGTTGGTTTGTTGGCTTGTTGGCCTGTTGGTTTGTTGGTTTATTTGTTTTGTTGGTTTTTTGGCTTGTTGGTTTGTTGGTTTGGTGGTTTGTTGGCTTGTTGGTTTGTTGGTTTGTTGGTTTGTTAGCTTGTTGCTTTGTTGGTTTGTTGGTTTGTTGGCTTGTTGGCTTGTTGGTTTGTTAGTTTGTTGGCTTTTTGGTTACTTGGTTTGTTGGTTTGTTGGTTTGTTGGCTCTTTGGTTTGTTGGCTTGTTGGTTTGTTGGTTTGTTGGTTTGTTGGTTTGTTGGCTTGTTGGCTTGTTGGTTTGTTGGTTTGTTGGTTTGTTGGTTTGTTGGTTTGTTGGTTTTTTGGTTTGTTGGTTTGTTGGTTTGTTGGCTTGTTGGTTTGTTGGTTTATTTGTTTGTTGGTTTGTTGGTTTGTTGGTTTGTTGGTTTATTTGTTTGTTGGTTTGTTGGCTTGTTGGTTTGTTGGTTTGTTGATTTGTTGGATTGTTGGTATGTTGGTTTGTTGGCTTTTTGGCTTGTTGGTTTGTTGGTTTGTTGGTTTGTTGGTTTGTTGGTTTGTTGGTTTGTTGGTTTGTTGGTTTTTTGGTTTGTTGGTTTGTTGGTTTGTTGGCTTGTTGGTTACTTAGTTTGTTGGTTTGTTTGTTTGTTGGTTTGTTGGTTTGTTGGTTTGTTGGCTTGTTGGCTTGTTGGTTTGTTGGCTTGTTGGCTTGTTGCTTTGTTGGTTTGTTTGTTTGTTGGCTTGTTGGTTTGTTGGCTTGTGGGCTTGTTGCTTTGTTGGTTTGTTGGTTTATTGGCTTGTTGGCTTGTTGGTTTGTTAGTTTGTTGGCTTTTTGGTTACTTGGTTTGTTGGTTTGTTGGTTTGTTGGCTTGTTGGTTTGTTGGTTTGTTGGCTTGTTGGCTTGTTGGTTTGTTGGTTTGTTGGCTTGTTGGTTTGTTGGCTTGTTGGTTTGTTGGTTTGTTGGTTTGTGGACTTGTTGACTTGTTGGTTTGTTGGTTTGTTGGCTTGTTCGTTACTTAGTTTGTTGGTTTGTTGGCATGTTGGTTTGTTGGCTTGTTGGTTTGTTAGTTTGTTGGCTTGTTGGCTTGTTGGTTTGTTGGTTTGTTGGTTTGTTGGTTTGTTGGCTTATTGTTTTGTTGGTTTGTTGGCTTGTTGGCTTGTTGGTTTGTTGGTTTGTTTGTTTGTTGGCTTGTTGGTTTGTTGGCTTGTGGGCTTGTTGCTTTGTTGGTTTGTTGGTTTATTGGCTTGTTGGCTTGTTGGTTTGTTAGTTTGTTGGCTTTTTGGTTACTTGGTTTGTTGGTTTGTTGGTTTGTTGGCTTGTTGGTTTGTTGGTTTGTTTGTTTGTTGGCTTGTTGGCTTGTTGGTTTGTTGGTTTGTTGGTTTGTTGGTTTGTTGGTTTGTTCGTTTGTTGGTTTGTTGTTTAATTGGTTTGTTGGTTTGTTGGTTTGTTGGTTTGTTGGTTTGTTGGTTTGTTGGTTTGTTGGTTTATTTGTTTGTTGGTTTATTGGTTTGTTGGTTTGTTGGTTTGCTGGTTTGTTGGTTTATTTGTTTGTTGGTTTGTTGGTTTGTTGGTTTGTTGGTTTGTTGGCTTGTTGGCTTGTTGGTTTGTTGGCTTGTTGGCTTGTTGGCTTGTTGGTTTGTTGGTGTGTTGGTTTGTTGGTTTGTTGGTTTGTTGGTTTTTTGGTTTGTTGGTTTATTTTTCTGTTGGTTTGTTGGTTTGTTGGTTTGTTGGTTTGTTGGCTTGTTGGTTTGTTGGTTTGTTGGTTTGTTGGCCTGTTGGTTTGTTGGTTTATTTGTTTGTTGATTTTTTGGCTTGTTGGTTTGTTGGTTTGGTGGTTTGTTGGCTTGTTGGTTTGTTGGTTTGTTGGTTTGTTAGCTTGTTGCTTTGTTGGTTTGTTGGTTTGTTGGCTTGTTGGCTTGTTGGTTTGTTAGTTTGTTGGCTTTTTGGTTACTTGGTTTGTTGGTTTGTTGGTTTGTTGGCTCTTTAGTTTGTTGGCTTGTTGGTTTGTTGGTTTGTTGGTTTGTTGGTTTGTTGGTTTGTTGGCTTGTTGGCTTGTTGGTTTGTTGGTTTGTTGGTTTGTTGGTTTGTTAATTTGTTGGTTTTTTGGTTTTTTGGTTTGTTGGTTTGTTGGTTTGTTGGCTTGTTGGTTTGTTGGTTTATTTGTTTGTTGGTTTGTTGGTTTGTTGGTTTGTTGGTTTATTTGTTTGTTGGTTTGTTGGCTTGTTGGTTTGTTGGTTTGTTGATTTGTTGGATTGTTGGTATGTTGGTTTGTTGGCTTTTTGGCTTGTTGGTTTGTTGGTTTGTTGGTTTGTTGGTTTGTTGCTTTGTTGGTTTTTTGGTTTGTTGGTTTGTTGGTTTGTTGGCTTGTTGGTTACTTAGTTTGTTGGTTTGTTTGTTTGTTGGTTTGTTGGTTTGTTGGTTTGTTGGCTTGTTGGCTTGTTGGTTTGTTGGCTTGTTGGCTTGTTGCTTTGTTGGTTTTTTGGTTTGTTGGCTTGTTGGCTTGTTGGTTTGTTGGTTTGATGGTTTGTTGGCTTTTTGGTTACTTGGTTTGTTGGTTTGTTGGTTTGTTGGCTCTTTGGTTTGTTGGCTTGTTGGCTTGTTGGTTTGTTGGTTTGTTGGTTTGTTGGTTTGTTGGCTTGTTGGCTTGTTGGTTTGTTGGTTTGTTGGTTTGTTGGTTTGTTGGTTTGTTGGTTTTTTGGTTTGTTGGTTTGTTGGTTTGTTGGTTTGTTGGCTTGTTGGTTTGTTGGTTTATTTGTTTGTTGGTTTGTTGGTTTGTTGGTTTGTTGGTTTATTTGTTTGTTGGTTTGTTGGCTTGTTGGTTTGTTGGTTTGTTGATTTGTTGGATTGTTGGTATGTTGGTTTGTTGGCTTTTTGGCTTGTTGGTTTGTTGGTTTGTTGGTTTGTTGGTTTGTTGGTTTGTTGGTTTTTTGGTTTGTTGGTTTGTTGGTTTGTTGGCTTGTTGGTTACTTAGTTTGTTGGTTTGTTTGTTTGTTGGTTTGTTGGTTTGTTGGTTTGTTGGCTTGTTGGCTTGTTGGTTTGTTGGCTTGTTGGCTTGTTGCTTTGTTGGTTTTTTGGTTTGTTGGCTTGTTGGCTTGTTGGTTTGTTGGTTTGATGGTTTGTTGGTTTGTTGGATTGTTGGCTTGTTGGCTTGTTGGTTTGTTGGTTTGTTGGTTTGTTGGCTTGTTGGTTTGTTGGTTTGTTGGCTTGTTGGCTTGTTGGTTTGTTGGTTTGTTGGCTTGTTGGCTTGTTGGTTTGTTGGTTTGTTGGTTTGTTGGTTTGTTGGCTTGTTGGCTTGTTGGTTTGTTGGTTTGTTGGTTTGTTGGCTCGTTGGTTTGTTGGTTTGTTGGCTTGTTGGCTTGTTGGTTTGTTTGTTTGATGGTTTGTTGGATTGTTGGCTTGTTGGCTTGTTGGTTTGTTGGTTTGTTGGTTTGTTGGTTTGTTGGCTTGTTGGTTTGTTGGTTTGTTGGCTTGTTGGCTTGTTGGTTTGTTGGTTTGTTGGTTTGTTGGTTTGTTGGTTTGTTGGTTTGTTGGTTTGTTGGCTTGTTGGCTTGTTGGTTTGTTGGTTTGTTCGTTTGTTGGCTCCTTGGTTTGTTGGTTTGTTGGCTTGTTGGCTTGTTGGTTTGTTGGTTTGTTGGTTTATTTGTTTGTTGGTTTGTTGGCTTGCTGGTTTGTTGGTTTGTTGGTTTGTTGGCTTGTTGGCTTGTTGGTTTGTTGGTTTGTTGGCTTGTTGGTTTGTTGGTTTGTCGGTTTGTTGGTTTGTTGGTTTGTTGGCTTGTTGGTTTGTTGGCTTGTTGGTTTGTTGGTTTGTTGGTTTGTTGGCTTGTTGGTTTGTTGGTTTGTTGGTTTGTTAATTTGTTGGTTTTTTGGTTTGTGGGTTTGTTGGTTTGTTGGCTTGTTGGTTTGTTGGTTTGTTGGCTTGTTGATTTTTTGGTTTGTGGGTTTGTTGGCTTGTTGGCTTGTTGGTTTGTTAGTTTGTTGGCTTTTTGGTTACTTGGTTTGTTGGTTTGTTGGTTTGTTGGTTTGTTGGTTTTTTGGTTTGTTGGTTTATTTGTTTGTTGGTTGGTTGGCTTGTTGGTTTGTTGGTTTGTTGGTTTGTTGGTTTGTTGGCTTGTTGGTTTGTTGGTTTGTTGGTTTGTTGATTTGTTGTCTTGATGGTTTGTTGGTTTGTTGGTTTATTTGTTTGTTGGTTTGTTGGCTTGTTTGTTTGTTGGTTTGTTGGTTTGTTGGTTTGTTGGTTTGTTGGCTTGTTGGTTTGTTTGTTTGTTGGTTTTTTGATTTGTTGGCTTGTTGGTTTGTTGGTTTGTTGGTTTATTTGTTTGTTGGTTTGTTGGCTTGTTGGTTTGTTGGTTTGTTGGTTTGTTGGCTTGTTGGTTTGTTGGTTTGTTGGTTTGTTGGTTTTTTGGTTTGTTGGTTTTTTTGGTTTGTTGGCTTGTTGCTTTGTTGGTTTGTTGGTTTGTTGGCTTGTTGGCTTGTTGGCTTGTTGGTTTGTTAGTTTGTTGGCTTTTTGGTTACCTGGTTTGTTGGTTTGTTAGTTTGTTGGCTTGTTGGTTTGTTGGTTTTTTGGTTTGTTGATTTGTTGGCTTGTTGGTTTGTTGGTTTGTTGGTTTATTTGTTTGTTGGTTTGTTGGCTTGTTGGTTTGTTGGTTTGTTGGTTTGTTGGCTTGTTGGTTTGTTGGTTTGTTGGTTTGTTGGTTTGTTGGTTTTTTGGTTTGTTGGTTTGTTGGTTTGTTGGCTTGTTGGTTTGTTGGTTTGTTGGTTTGTTGGCTTGTTGGCTTGTTGGTTTGTTGGTTTGTTGGTTTGTTGGTTTGTTGGTTTGTTGGTTTTTTGGGTTTTTTGGTTTGTTGGTTTGTTGGCTTGTTGGTTTGTTGGTTTATTTGTTTGTTGGTTTGTTGGTTTGTTGATTTGTTGGTTTGTTGGTTTATTTGCTTGTTGGTTTGTTGGCTTGTTGGTTTGTTGGTTTGTTGATTTGTTGAATTGTTGGTATGTTGATTTGTTGGCTTATTGGCTTGTTTGTTTGTTGGTTTTTTGGTTTGTTGGTTTGTTGGTTTGTTGGCTTGTTGGTTTGTTGATTTGTTGGCTTGTTGGTTTGTTGGCTTGTTGGTTTGTTGGTTTGTTGGCTTGTTGGCTTGTTGGTTTGTTGGTTTGTTGGCTTGTTGGTTACTTAGATTGTTGGTTTGTTTGTTTGTTGGTTTGTTGGTTTTTTGGTTTGTTGGTTTATTTGTTTGTTGGTTGGTTGGCTTGTTGGTTTGTTGGTTTGTTGGTTTGTTCGTTTGTTGGTTTGTTGTTTAATTGGTTTGTTGGTTTGTTGGTTTGTTGGTTTGTTGGTTTGTTGGTTTGTTGGTTTGTTGGTTTATTTGTTTGTTGGTTTATTGGTTTGTTGGTTTGTTGGTTTGCTGGTTTGTTGGTTTATTTGTTTGTTGGTTTGTTGGTTTGTTGGTTTGTTGGTTTGTTGGCTTGTTGGTTTGTTGGCTTGTTGGCTTGTTGGCTTGTTGGTTTGTTGGTGTGTTGGTTTGTTGGTTTGTTGGTTTGTTGGTTTTTTGGTTTGTTGGTTTATTTTTCTGTTGGTTTGTTGGTTTGTTGGTTTGTTGGTTTGTTGGCTTGTTGGTTTGTTGGTTTGTTGGTTTGTTGGCCTGTTGGTTTGTTGGTTTATTTGTTTGTTGGTTTTTTGGCTTGTTGGTTTGTTGGTTTGGTGGTTTGTTGGCTTGTTGGTTTGTTGGTTTGTTGGTTTGCTAGCTTGTTGCTTTGTTGGTTTGTTGGTTTGTTGGCTTGTTGGCTTGTTGGTTTGTTAGTTTGTTGGCTTTTTGGTTACTTGGTTTGTTGGTTTGTTGGTTTGTTGGCTCTTTGGTTTGTTGGCTTGTTGGTTTGTTGGTTTGTTGGTTTGTTGGTTTGTTGGCTTGTTGGCTTGTTGGTTTGTTGGTTTGTTGGTTTGTTGGTTTGTTAATTTGTTGGTTTTTTGGTTTGTTGGTTTGTTGGTTTGTTGGCTTGTTGGTTTGTTGGTTTATTTGTTTGTTGGTTTGTTGGTTTGTTGGTTTGTTGGTTTATTTGTTTGTTGGTTTGTTGGCTTGTTGGTTTGTTGGTTTGTTGATTTGTTGGATTGTTGGTATGTTGGTTTGTTGGCTTTTTGGCTTGTTGGTTTGTTGATTTGTTGGTTTGTTGGTTTGTTGCTTTGTTGGTTTTTTGGTTTGTTGGTTTGTTGGTTTGTTGGCTTGTTGGTTACTTAGTTTGTTGGTTTGTTTGTTTGTTGGTTTGTTGGTTTGTTGGTTTGTTGGCTTGTTGGCTTGTTGGTTTGTTGGCTTGTTGGCTTGTTGCTTTGTTGGTTTTTTGGTTTGTTGGCTTGTTGGCTTGTTGGTTTGTTGGTTTGATGGTTTGTTGGCTTTTTGGTTACTTGGTTTGTTGGTTTGTTGGTTTGTTGGCTCTTTGGTTTGTTGGCTTGTTGGCTTGTTGGTTTGTTGGTTTGTTGGTTTGTTGGTTTGTTGGCTTGTTGGCTTGTTGGTTTGTTGGTTTGTTGGTTTGTTGGTTTGTTGGTTTGTTGGTTTTTTGGTTTGTTGGTTTGTTGGTTTGTTGGCTTGTTGGTTTGTTGGTTTATTTGTTTGTTGGTTTGTTGGTTTGTTGGTTTGTTGGTTTATTTGTTTGTTGGTTTGTTGGTTAGTTGGTTTGTTGGTTTGTTGATTTGTTGGATTGTTGGTATGTTGGTTTGTAGGCTTTTTGGCTTGTTGGTTTGTTGGTTTGTTGGTTTGTTGGTTTGTTGGTTTGTTGGTTTGTTGGTTTTTTGGTTTGTTGGTTTGTTGGTTTGTTGGCTTGTTGGTTACTTAGTTTGTTGGTTTGTTTGTTTGTTGGTTTGTTGGTTTGTTGGTTTGTTGGCTTGTTGGCTTGTTGGTTTGTTGGCTTGTTGGCTTTTTGCTTTGTTGGTTTTTTGGTTTGTTGGCTTGTTGGCTTGTTGGTTTGTTGGTTTGATGGTTTGTTGGTTTGTTGGATTGTTGGCTTGTTGGCTTGTTGGTTTGTTGGTTTGTTGGTTTGTTGGCTTGTTGGTTTGTTGGTTTGTTGGCTTGTTGGCTTGTTGGTTTGTTGGTTTGTTGGCTTGTTGGCTTGTTGGTTTGTTGGTTTGTTGGTTTGTTGGTTTGTTGGCTTGTTGGCTTGTTGGTTTGTTGGTTTGTTGGTTTGTTGGCTCGTTGGTTTGTTGGTTTGTTGGCTTGTTGGCTTGTTGGTTTGTTTGTTTGATGGTTTGTTGGTTTGTTGGATTGTTGGCTTGTTGGCTTGTTGGTTTGTTGGTTTGTTGGTTTGTTGGCTTGTTGGTTTGTTGGTTTGTTGGCTTGTTGGCTTGTTGGTTTGTTGGTTTGTTGGTTTGTTGGTTTGTTGGTTTGTTGGTTTGTTGGTTTGTTGGTTTGTTGGTTTGTTGGCTTGTTGGCTTGTTGGTTTGTTGGTTTGTTCGTTTGTTGGCTCCTTGGTTTGTTGGTTTGTTGGCTTGTTGGCTTGTTGGTTTGTTGGTTTGTTGGTTTATTTGTTTGTTGGTTTGTTGGCTTGCTGGTTTGTTGGTTTGTTGGTTTGTTGGCTTGTTGGCTTGTTGGTTTGTTGGTTTGTTGGCTTGTTGGTTTGTTGGTTTGTCGGTTTGTTGGTTTGTTGGTTTGTTGGCTTGTTGGTTTGTTGGCTTGTTGGTTTGTTGGTTTGTTGGCTTGTTGGTTTGTTGGTTTGTTGGTTTGTTAATTTGTTGGTTTTTTGGTTTGTGGGTTTGTTGGTTTGTTGGCTTGTTGGTTTGTTGGTTTGTTGGCTTGTTGATTTTTTGGTTTGTTGGTTTGCTGGCTTGTTGGCTTGTTGGTTTGTTAGTTTGTTGGCTTTTTGGTTACTTGGTTTGTTGGTTTGTTGGTTTGTTGGTTTGTTGGTTTTTTGGTTTGTTGGTTTATTTGTTTGTTGGTTGGTTGGCTTGTTGGTTTGTTGGTTTGTTGGTTTGTTGGTTTGTTGGCTTGTTGGTTTGTTGGTTTGTTGGTTTGTTGATTTGTTGTCTTGTTGGTTTGTTGGTTTGTTGGTTTATTTGTTTGTTGATTTGTTGGCTTGTTTGTTTGTTGGTTTGTTGGTTTGTTGGTTTGTTGGTTTGTTGGCTTGTTGGTTTGTTGGTTTGTTGGTTTTTTGATTTGTTGGCTTGTTGGTTTGTTGGTTTGTTGGTTTATTTGTTTGTTGGTTTGTTGGCTTGTTGGTTTGTTGGTTTGTTGGTTTGTTGGCTTGTTGGTTTGTTGGTTTGTTGGTTTGTTGGTTTTTTGGTTTGTTGGTTTGTTGGTTTGTTGGCTTGTTGCTTTGTTGGTTTGTTGGTTTGTTGGCTTGTTGGCTTGTTGGCTTGTTGGCTTGTTGGTTTGTTAGTTTGTTGGCTTTTTGGTTACCTGGTTTGTTGGTTTGTTAGTTTGTTGGCTTGTTGGTTTGTTGGTTTGTTGGTTTGTTGATTTGTTGGCTTGTTGGTTTGTTGGTTTGTTGGTTTATTTGTTTGTTGGTTTGTTGGCTTGTTGGTTTGTTGGTTTGTTGGTTTGTTGGCTTGTTGGTTTGTTGGTTTGTTGGTTTGTTGGTTTGTTGGTTTTTTGGTTTGTTGGTTTGTTGGTTTGTTGGCTTGTTGGTTTGTTGGTTTGTTGGTTTGTTGGCTTGTTGGCTTGTTGGTTTGTTGGTTTGTTGGTTTGTTGGTTTGTTGGTTTGTTGGTTTTTTGGGTTTTTTGGTTTGTTGGTTTGTTGGCTTGTTGGTTTATTGGTTTATTTGTTTGTTGGTTTGTTGGTTTGTTGATTTGTTGGTTTGTTGGTTTATTTGCTTGTTGGTTTGTTGGCTTGTTGGTTTGTTGGTTTGTTGATTTGTTGAATTGTTGGTATGTTGATTTGTTGGCTTATTGGCTTGTTTGTTTGTTGGTTTTTTGGTTTGTTGGTTTGTTGGTTTGTTGGCTTGTTGGTTTGTTGGTTTGTTGGCTTGTTGGTTTGTTGGTTTGTTGGCTTGTTGGCTTGTTGGTTTGTTGGTTTGTTGGCTTGTTGGTTACTTAGATTGTTGGTTTGTTTGTTTGTTGGTTTGTTGGTTTTTTGGTTTGTTGGTTTATTTGTTTGTTGGTTGGTTGGCTTGTTGGTTTGTTGGTTTGTTGGTTTGTTGGTTTGTTGGCTTGTTGGCTTGTTGGTTTGTTGGCTTGTTGGCTTGTTGCTTTGTTGGTTTGTTGGTTTGTTGGTTTGTTGGTTTGTTGGCTTATTGGCTTGTTGGTTTGTTGGTTTGTTGGCTTGTTGGCTTGTTGGTTTGTTGGTTTGTTGGTTTGTTGGTTTGTTGGTTTGTTGGTTTGTTGGTTTGTTGGCTTGTTGGCTTGTTGGTTTGTTGGTTTGTTGGCTCGTTGGTTTGTTGGTTTGTTGGCTTGTTGGCTTGTTGGTTTGTTGATTTGTTGGTTTATTTGTTTGTTGGTGTGTTGGCTTGTTGGTTTGTTGGTTTGTTGGTTTGTTGGCTTGTTGGTTTGTTGGTTTGTTGGCTTGTTGGCTTGTTGGCTTGTTGGTTTGTTGGTTTGTTGGCTTGTTGGCTTGTTGGTTTGTTGGTTTTTTGGTTTGTTGGCTTGTTGGGTTGTTGGTTTGTTGGCTTGTTGGTTTGTTGGTTTGTCGGTTTGTTGGTTTGTTGGTTTGTTGGCTTGTTGGTTTGTTGGCTTGTTGGTTTGTTGGTTTGTTGGTTTGTTGGCTTGTTGGTTTATTGGTTTGTTGGTTTGTTAGTTTGTTGGTTTTTTGGTTTGTGGGTTTGTTGGTTTGTTGGCTTGTTGGTTTGTTGGTTTGTTGGCTTGTTGATTTTTTGGTTTGTTGGCTTGTTGGTTTGTTGGTTTGTTGGTTTGTTGGCTTGTTGGTTACTTAGTTTGTTGGTTTGTTGGTTTGTTGGTTTGTTGGTTTGTTGGCTTTTTGGCTTGTTGGTTTGTTGGTTTGTTGGTTTGTTGATTTGTTGGCTTGTTGGTTTGTTGGTTTGTTGGCTTGTTGGTTTGTTGGTTTGTTGGTTTGTTGGTTTGTTGGCTTGTTGGCTTGTTGGTTTGTTGGTTTGTTGGTTTGTTGGCTTGTTGGTTTGTTGGCTTGTTGGTTTGTTGGTTTGTTGGTTTGTTGGCTTGTTGGCTTGTTGGTTTGTTGGTTTGTTGGCTTGTTGGTTACTTAGTTTGTTGGTTTGTTGGCATGTTGGTTTGTTGGTTTGTTGGTTTGTTGGCTTGTTGGTTACTTAGTTTGTTGGTTTGTTGGCATGTTGGTTTGTTGGTTTGTTGGTTTGTAGGCTTATTGGTTTGTTGGTTTGTTGGCTTGTTCGCTTGTTGGTTTGTTGGTTTGTTGGTTTGTTGGCTTGTTGGTTTGTTGGTTTGTTGGCGTGTTGGTTTGTTGTTTTGTTGGTTTGTTGGCTTGTTGGCTTGTTGGTTTGTTGGTTTGTTGGCTTGTTGGTTTGTTGGTTTGTCGGTTTGTTGGCTTGTTGGCTTGTTGGTTTGTTGGTTTGTTGGCTTGTTGGTTTGTTGGCTTGTTGGTTTGTTGGTTTGTTGGTTTGTGGACTTGTTGACTTGTTGGTTTGTTGGTTTGTTGGCTTGTTCGTTACTTAGTTTGTTGGTTTGTTGGCATGTTGGTTTGTTGGCTTGTTGGTTTGTTGGTTTGTTGGCTTGTTGGCTTGTTGGCTTGTTGGTTTGTTGGTTTGTTGGTTTGTTGGTTTGTTGGTTTGTTGGCTTATTGTTTTGTTGGTTTGTTGGCTTGTTGGCTTGTTGGTTTGTTGGTTTGTTTGTTTGTTGGCTTGTTGGTTTGTTGGCTTGTGGGCTTGTTGCTTTGTTGGTTTGTTGGTTTATTGGCTTGTTGGCTTGTTGGTTTGTTAGTTTGTTGGCTTTTTGGTTACTTGGTTTGTTGGTTTGTTGGTTTGTTGGCTTGTTGGTTTGTTGGTTTGTTTGTTTGTTGGCTTGTTGGCTTGTTGGTTTGTTGGTTTGATGGTTTGTTGGTTTGTTGGTTTGTTCGTTTGTTGGTTTGTTGTTTAATTGGTTTGTTGGTTTGTTGGTTTGTTGGTTTGTTGGTTTGTTGGCTTGTTGGTTTGTTGGTTTATTTGTTTGTTGGTTTATTGGTTTGTTGGTTTGTTGGTTTGCTGGTTTGTTGGTTTATTTGTTTGTTGGTTTGTTGGTTTGTTGGTTTGTTGGCTTGTTGGTTTGTTGGCTTGTTGGCTTGTTGGTTTGTTGGTGTGTTGGCTTGTTGGTTTGTTAGTTTGTTGACTTTTTGGTTACTTGGTTTGTTGGTTTGTTGGTTTGTTGGCTTGTTGGTTTGTTGGTTTGTTTGTTTGTTGGCTTGTTGGCTTGTTGGTTTGTTGGTTTGTTGGTTTGTTGGTTTGTTGGTTTGTTCGTTTGTTGGTTTGTTGTTTAATTGGTTTGTTGGTTTGTTGGTTTGTTGGTTTGTTGGTTTGTTGGTTTGTTGGTTTGTTGGTTTATTTGTTTGTTGGTTTATTGGTTTGTTGGTTTGTTGGTTTGCTGGTTTGTTGGTTTATTTGTTTGTTGGTTTGTTGGTTTGTTGGTTTGTTGGCTTGTTGGTTTGTTGGCTTGTTGGCTTGTTGGCTTGTTGGCTTGTTGGTTTGTTGGTGTGTTGGTTTGTTGGTTTGTTTGTTTGTTGGCTTGTTGGTTTGTTGGTTTGTTGGTTTGTTGATTTGTTGTCTTGTTGGTTTGTTGGTTTGTTGGTTTATTTGTTTGTTGGTTTGTTGGCTTGTTTGTTTGTTGGTTTGTTGGTTTGTTGGTTTGTTGGTTTGTTGGCTTGTTGGTTTGTTGGTTTGTTGGTTTTTTGATTTGTTGGCTTGTTGGTTTGTTGGTTTGTTGGTTTATTTGTTTGATGGTTTGTTGGCTTGTTGGTTTGTTGGTTTGTTGGTTTGTTGGCTTGTTGGTTTGTTGGTTTGTTGGTTTGTTGGTTTTTTGGTTTGTTGGTTTGTTGGTTTGTTGGCTTGTTGCTTTGTTGGTTTGTTGGTTTGTTGGCTTGTTGGCTTGTTGGCTTGTTGGTTTGTTAGTTTGTTGGCTTTTTGGTTACCTGGTTTGTTGGTTTGTTAGTTTGTTGGCTTGTTGGTTTGTTGGTTTGTTGGTTTGTTGATTTGTTGGCTTGTTGGTTTGTTGGTTTGTTGGTTTATTTGTTTGTTGGTTTGTTGGCTTGTTGGTTTGTTGGTTTGTTGGTTTGTTGGCTTGTTGGTTTGTTGGTTTGTTGGTTTGTTGGTTTGTTGGTTTGTTGGTTTGTTGGTTTTTTGGGTTTTTTGGTTTGTTGGTTTGTTGGTTTGTTGGCTTGTTGGCTTGTTGGTTTGTTGGTTTGTTGGTTTGTTGGTTTGTTGGTTTGTTGGTTTTTTGGGTTTTTTGGTTTGTTGGTTTGTTGGCTTGTTGGTTTGTTGGTTTATTTGTTTGTTGGTTTGTTGGTTTGTTGATTTGTTGGTTTGTTGGTTTATTTGCTTGTTGGTTTGTTGGCTTGTTGGTTTGTTGGTTTGTTGATTTGTTGAATTGTTGGTATGTTGATTTGTTGGCTTATTGGCTTGTTTGTTTGTTGGTTTTTTGGTTTGTTGGTTTGTTGGTTTGTTGGCTTGTTGGTTTGTTGGTTTGTTGGCTTGTTGGTTTGTTGGTTTGTTGGCTTGTTGGCTTGTTGGTTTGTTGGTTTGTTGGCTTGTTGGTTACTTAGATTGTTGGTTTGTTTGTTTGTTGGTTTGTTGGTTTTTTGGTTTGTTGGTTTATTTGTTTGTTGGTTGGTTGGCTTGTTGGTTTGTTGGTTTGTTGGTTTGTTGGTTTGTTGGCTTGTTGGCTTGTTGGTTTGTTGGCTTGTTGGCTTGTTGCTTTGTTGGTTTGTTGGTTTGTTGGTTTGTTGGTTTGTTGGCTTATTGGCTTGTTGGTTTGTTGGTTTGTTGGCTTGTTGGCTTGTTGGTTTGTTGGTTTGTTGGTTTGTTGGTTTGTTGGTTTGTTGGTTTGTTGGTTTGTTGGTTTGTTGGCTTGTTGGCTTGTTGGTTTGTTGGTTTGTTGGCTCGTTGGTTTGTTGGTTTGTTGGCTTGTTGGCTTGTTGGTTTGTTGGTTTGTTGGTTTATTTGTTTGTTGGTGTGTTGGCTTGTTGGTTTGTTGGCTTGTTGGTTTGTTGGTTTGTCGGTTTGTTGGTTTGTTGGTTTGTTGGCTTGTTGGTTTGTTGGCTTGTTGGTTTGTTGGTTTGTTGGTTTGTTGGCTTGTTGGTTTATTGGTTTGTTGGTTTGTTAGTTTGTTGGTTTTTTGGTTTGTGGTTTTGTTGGTTTGTTGGCTTGTTGGTTTGTTGGTTTGTTGGCTTGTTGGCTTGTTGGCTTGTTGGTTTGTTGGTTTGATGGTTTGTTGGTTTGTTGGTTTGTTCGTTTGTTGGTTTGTTGTTTAATTGGTTTGTTGGTTTGTTGGTTTGTTGGTTTGTTGGTTTGTTGGCTTGTTGGTTTGTTGGTTTATTTGTTTGTTGGTTTATTGGTTTGTTGGTTTGTTGGTTTGCTGGTTTGTTGGTTTATTTGTTTGTTGGTTTGTTGGTTTGTTGGTTTGTTGGCTTGTTGGTTTGTTGGCTTGTTGGCTTGTTGGTTTGTTGGTGTGTTGGCTTGTTGGTTTGTTAGTTTGTTGACTTTTTGGTTACTTGGTTTGTTGGTTTGTTGGTTTGTTGGCTTGTTGGTTTGTTGGTTTGTTTGTTTGTTGGCTTGTTGGCTTGTTGGTTTGTTGGTTTGTTGGTTTGTTGGTTTGTTGGTTTGTTCGTTTGTTGGTTTGTTGTTTAATTGGTTTGTTGGTTTGTTGGTTTGTTGGTTTGTTGGTTTGTTGGTTTGTTGGTTTGTTGGTTTATTTGTTTGTTGGTTTATTGGTTTGTTGGTTTGTTGGTTTGCTGGTTTGTTGGTTTATTTGTTTGTTGGTTTGTTGGTTTGTTGGTTTGTTGGCTTGTTGGTTTGTTGGCTTGTTGGCTTGTTGGCTTGTTGGCTTGTTGGTTTGTTGGTGTGTTGGTTTGTTGGTTTGTTGGTTTGTTGGCTTGTTGGTTTGTTGGTTTGTTGGTTTGTTGATTTGTTGTCTTGTTGGTTTGTTGGTTTGTTGGTTTATTTGTTTGTTGGTTTGTTGGCTTGTTTGTTTGTTGGTTTGTTGGTTTGTTGGTTTGTTGGTTTGTTGGCTTGTTGGTTTGTTGGTTTGTTGGTTTTTTGATTTGTTGGCTTGTTGGTTTGTTGGTTTGTTGGTTTATTTGTTTGATGGTTTGTTGGCTTGTTGGTTTGTTGGTTTGTTGGTTTGTTGGCTTGTTGGTTTGTTGGTTTGTTGGTTTGTTGGTTTTTTGGTTTGTTGGTTTGTTGGTTTGTTGGCTTGTTGCTTTGTTGGTTTGTTGGTTTGTTGGCTTGTTGGCTTGTTGGCTTGTTGGTTTGTTAGTTTGTTGGCTTTTTGGTTACCTGGTTTGTTGGTTTGTTAGTTTGTTGGCTTGTTGGTTTGTTGGTTTGTTGGTTTGTTGATTTGTTGGCTTGTTGGTTTGTTGGTTTGTTGGTTTATTTGTTTGTTGGTTTGTTGGCTTGTTGGTTTGTTGGTTTGTTGGTTTGTTGGCTTGTTGGTTTGTTGGTTTGTTGGTTTGTTGGTTTGTTGGTTTTTTGGTTTGTTGGTTTGTTGGTTTGTTGGCTTGTTGGTTTGTTGGTTTGTTGGTTTGTTGGCTTGTTGGCTTGTTGGTTTGTTGGTTTGTTGGTTTGTTGGTTTGTTGGTTTGTTGGTTTTTTGGGTTTTTTGGTTTGTTGGTTTGTTGGCTTGTTGGTTTGTTGGTTTATTTGTTTGTTGGTTTGTTGGTTTGTTGATTTGTTGGTTTGTTGGTTTATTTGCTTGTTGGTTTGTTGGCTTGTTGGTTTGTTGGTTTGTTGATTTGTTGAATTGTTGGTATGTTGATTTGTTGGCTTATTGGCTTGTTTGTTTGTTGGTTTTTTGGTTTGTTGGTTTGTTGGTTTGTTGGCTTGTTGGTTTGTTGGTTTGTTGGCTTGTTGGTTTGTTGGTTTGTTGGCTTGTTGGCTTGTTGGTTTGTTGGTTTGTTGGCTTGTTGGTTACTTAGATTGTTGGTTTGTTTGTTTGTTGGTTTGTTGGTTTTTTGGTTTGTTGGTTTATTTGTTTGTTGGTTGGTTGGCTTGTTGGTTTGTTGGTTTGTTGGTTTGTTGGTTTGTTGGCTTGTTGGCTTGTTGGTTTGTTGGCTTGTTGGCTTGTTGCTTTGTTGGTTTGTTGGTTTGTTGGTTTGTTGGTTTGTTGGCTTATTGGCTTGTTGGTTTGTTGGTTTGTTGGCTTGTTGGCTTGTTGGTTTGTTGGTTTGTTGGTTTGTTGGTTTGTTGGTTTGTTGGTTTGTTGGTTTGTTGGTTTGTTGGCTTGTTGGCTTGTTGGTTTGTTGGTTTGTTGGCTCGTTGGTTTGTTGGTTTGTTGGCTTGTTGGCTTGTTGGTTTGTTGGTTTGTTGGTTTATTTGTTTGTTGGTGTGTTGGCTTGTTGGTTTGTTGGCTTGTTGGTTTGTTGGTTTGTCGGTTTGTTGGTTTGTTGGTTTGTTGGCTTGTTGGTTTGTTGGCTTGTTGGTTTGTTGGTTTGTTGGTTTGTTGGCTTGTTGGTTTATTGGTTTGTTGGTTTGTTAGTTTGTTGGTTTTTTGGTTTGTGGGTTTGTTGGTTTGTTGGCTTGTTGGTTTGTTGGTTTGTTGGCTTGTTGGTTTTTTGGTTTGTTGGCTTGTTGGTTTGTTGGTTTGTTGGTTTGTTGGCTTGTTGGTTACTTAGTTTGTTGGTTTGTTGGTTTGTTGGTTTGTTGGCTTTTTGGCTTGTTGGTTTGTTGGTTTGTTGGTTTGTTGATTTGTTGGCTTGTTGGTTTGTTGGTTTGTTGGCTTGTTGGTTTGTTGGTTTGTTGGTTTGTTGGTTTGTTGGCTTGTTGGCTTGTTGGTTTGTTGGTTTGTTGGTTTGTTGGCTTGTTGGTTTGTTGGCTTGTTGGTTTGTTGGTTTGTTGGTTTGTTGGCTTGTTGGCTTGTTGGTTTGTTGGTTTGTTGGCTTGTTGGTTACTTAGTTTGTTGGTTTGTTGGCATGTTGGTTTGTTGGTTTGTTGGTTTGTTGGCTTGTTGGTTACTTAGTTTGTTGGTTTGTTGGCATGTTGGTTTGTTGGTTTGTTGGTTTGTTGGCTTATTGGTTTGTTGGTTTGTTGGCTTGTTGGCTTGTTGGTTTGTTGGTTTGTTGGTTTGTTGGCTTGTTGGTTTGTTGGTTTGTTGGCGTGTTGGTTTGTTGTTTTGTTGGTTTGTTGGCTTGTTGGCTTGTTGGTTTGTTGGTTTGTTGGCTTGTTGGTTTGTTGGTTTGTCGGTTTGTTGGCTTGTTGGCTTGTTGGTTTGTTGGTTTGTTGGCTTGTTGGTTTGTTGGCTTGTTGGTTTGTTAGTTTGTTGGTTTGTGGACTTGTTGACTTGTTGGTTTGTTGGTTTGTTGGCGTGTTGGTTTGTTGTTTTGTTGGTTTGTTGGCTTGTTGGCTTGTTGGTTTGTTGGTTTGTTGGCTTGTTGGTTTGTTGGCTTGTTGGTTTGTTGGTTTGTTGGCTTGTTGGCTTGTTGGTTTGTTGGTTTGTTGGCTTGTTGGTTACTTAGATTGTTGGTTTGTTTGTTTGTTGGTTTGTTGGTTTTTTGGTTTGTTGGTTTATTTGTTTGTTGGTTGGTTGGCTTGTTGGTTTGTTGGTTTGTTGGTTTGTTGGTTTGTTGGCTTGTTGGCTTGTTGGTTTGTTGGCTTGTTGGCTTGTTGCTTTGTTGGTTTGTTGGTTTGTTGGTTTGTTGGTTTGTTGGCTTATTGGCTTGTTGGTTTGTTGGTTTGTTGGCTTGTTGGCTTGTTGGTTTGTTGGTTTGTTGGTTTGTTGGTTTGTTGGTTTGTTGGTTTGTTGGTTTGTTGGTTTGTTGGCTTGTTGGCTTGTTGGTTTGTTGGTTTGTTGGCTCGTTGGTTTGTTGGTTTGTTGGCTTGTTGGCTTGTTGGTTTGTTGGTTTGTTGGTTTATTTGTTTGTTGGTGTGTTGGCTTGTTGGTTTGTTGGCTTGTTGGTTTGTTGGTTTGTCGGTTTGTTGGTTTGTTGGTTTGTTGGCTTGTTGGTTTGTTGGCTTGTTGGTTTGTTGGTTTGTTGGTTTGTTGGCTTGTTGGTTTATTGGTTTGTTGGTTTGTTAGTTTGTTGGTTTTTTGGTTTGTGGGTTTGTTGGTTTGTTGGCTTGTTGGTTTGTTGGTTTGTTGGCTTGTTGGTTTTTTGGTTTGTTGGCTTGTTGGTTTGTTGGTTTGTTGGTTTGTTGGCTTGTTGGTTACTTAGTTTGTTGGTTTGTTGGTTTGTTGGTTTGTTGGCTTTTTGGCTTGTTGGTTTGTTGGTTTGTTGGTTTGTTGATTTGTTGGCTTGTTGGTTTGTTGGTTTGTTGGCTTGTTGGTTTGTTGGTTTGTTGGTTTGTTGGTTTGTTGGCTTGTTGGCTTGTTGGTTTGTTGGTTTGTTGGTTTGTTGGCTTGTTGGTTTGTTGGCTTGTTGGTTTGTTGGTTTGTTGGTTTGTTGGCTTGTTGGCTTGTTGGTTTGTTGGTTTGTTGGCTTGTTGGTTACTTAGTTTGTTGGTTTGTTGGCATGTTGGTTTGTTGGTTTGTTGGTTTGTTGGCTTGTTGGTTACTTAGTTTGTTGGTTTGTTGGCATGTTGGTTTGTTGGTTTGTTGGTTTGTTGGCTTATTGGTTTGTTGGTTTGTTGGCTTGTTGGCTTGTTGGTTTGTTGGTTTGTTGGTTTGTTGGCTTGTTGGTTTGTTGGTTTGTTGGCGTGTTGGTTTGTTGTTTTGTTGGTTTGTTGGCTTGTTGGCTTGTTGGTTTGTTGGTTTGTTGGCTTGTTGGTTTGTTGGTTTGTCGGTTTGTTGGCTTGTTGGCTTGTTGGTTTGTTGGTTTGTTGGCTTGTTGGTTTGTTGGCTTGTTGGTTTGTTAGTTTGTTGGTTTGTGGACTTGTTGACTTGTTGGTTTGTTGGTTTGTTGGCTTGTTCGTTACTTAGTTTGTTGGTTTGTTGGCATGTTGGTTTGTTGGCTTGTTGGTTTGTTGGTTTGTTGGTTTGTTGGCTTATTGTTTTGTTGGTTTGTTGGCTTGTTGGCTTGTTGGTTTGTTGGGTTGTTTGTTTGTTGGCTTGTTGGTTTGTTGGCTTGTGGGCTTGTTGCTTTGTTGGTTTGTTGGTTTATTGGCTTGTTGGCTTGTTGGTTTGTTAGTTTGTTGGCTTTTTGGTTACTTGGTTTGTTGGTTTGTTGGCTTGTTGGTTTGTTGGTTTGTTTGTTTGTTGGCTTGTTGGCTTGTTGGTTTGTTGGTTTGTTGGTTTGTTGGTTTGTTGGTTTGTTCGTTTGTTGGTTTGTTGTTTAATTGGTTTGTTGGTTTGTTGGTTTGTTGGTTTGTTGGTTTGTTGGTTTGTTGGTTTGTTGGTTTATTTGTTTGTTGGTTTATTGGTTTGTTGGTTTGTTGGTTTGCTGGTTTGTTGGTTTATTTGTTTGTTGGTTTGTTGGTTTGTTGGTTTGTTGGCTTGTTGGTTTGTTGGCTTTTTGGCTTGTTGGTTTGTTGGTGTGTTGGTTTGTTGGTTTGTTGGTTTGTTGGTTTTTTGGTTTGTTGGTTTATTTTTCTGTTGGTTTGTTGGTTTGTTGGTTTGTTGGTTTGTTGGCTTGTTGGTTTGTTGGTTTGTTGGTTTGTTGGCTTGTTGGCTTGTTGGCCTGTTGGTTTGTTGGTTTATTTGTTTGTTGGTTTTTTGGCTTGTTGGTTTGTTGGTTTGGTGGTTTGTTGGCTTGTTGGTTTGTTGGTTTGTTGGTTTGTTAGCTTGTTGCTTTGTTGGTTTGTTGGTTTGTTGGCTTGTTGGCTTGTTGGTTTGTTAGTTTGTTGGCTTTTTGGTTACTTGGTTTGTTGGTTTGTTGGTTTGTTGGCTCTTTGGTTTGTTGGCTTGTTGGTTTGTTGGTTTGTTGGTTTGTTGGTTTGTTGGCTTGTTGGCTTGTTGGTTTGTTGGTTTGTTGGTTTGTTGGTTTGTTGGTTTGTTGGTTTTTTGGTTTGTTGGTTTGTTGGTTTGTTGGCTTGTTGGTTTGTTGGTTTATTTGTTTGTTGGTTTGTTGGTTTGTTGGTTTGTTGGTTTGTTGGTTTATTTGTTTGTTGGTTTGTTGGCTTGTTGGTTTGTTGGTTTGTTGATTTGTTGGATTGTTGGTATGTTGGTTTGTTGGCTTTTTGGCTTGTTGGTTTGTTGGTTTGTTGGTTTGTTGGTTTGTTGGTTTGTTGGTTTTTTGGTTTGTTGGTTTGTTGGTTTGTTGGCTTGTTGGTTACTTAGTTTGTTGGTTTGTTTGTTTGTTGGTTTGTTGGTTTGTTGGTTTGTTGGTTTGTTGGCTTGTTGGCTTGTTGGTTTGTTGGCTTGTTGGCTTGTTGCTTTGTTGGTTTTTTGGTTTGTTGGCTTGTTGGCTTGTTGGTTTGTTGGTTTGATGGTTTGTTGGTTTGTTGGATTGTTGGCTTGTTGGCTTGTTGGTTTGTTGGTTTGTTGGTTTGTTGGCTTGTTGGTTTGTTGGTTTGTTGGCTTGTTGGCTTGTTGGCTTGTTGGTTTGTTGGTTTGTTGGCTTGTTGGCTTGTTGGTTTGTTGGTTTGTTGGTTTGTTGGTTTGTTGGCTTGTTGGCTTGTTGGTTTGTTGGTTTGTTGGTTTGTTGGCTCGTTGGTTTGTTGGTTTGTTGGCTTGTTGGCTTGTTGGTTTGTTTGTTTGATGGTTTGTTGGTTTGTTGGATTGTTGGCTTGTTGGCTTGTTGGTTTGTTGGTTTGTTGGTTTGTTGGCTTGTTGGTTTGTTGGTTTGTTGGCTTGTTGGCTTGTTGGTTTGTTGGTTTGTTGGTTTGTTGGTTTGTTGGTTTGTTGGTTTGTTGGTTTGTTGGCTTGTTGGCTTGTTGGTTTGTTGGTTTGTTGGTTTGTTGGCTCCTTGGTTTGTTGGTTTGTTGGCTTGTTGGCTTGTTGGTTTGTTGGTTTGTTGGTTTATTTGTTTGTTGGTTTGTTGGCTTGCTGGTTTGTTGGTTTGTTGGTTTGTTGGCTTGTTGGCTTGTTGGTTTGTTGGTTTGTTGGCTTGTTGGTTTGTTGGTTTGTCGGTTTGTTGGTTTGTTGGTTTGTTGGCTTGTTGGTTTGTTGGCTTGTTGGTTTGTTGGTTTGTTGGTTTGTTGGCTTGTTGGTTTGTTGGTTTGTTGGTTTGTTAATTTGTTGGTTTTTTGGTTTGTGGGTTTGTTGGTTTGTTGGCTTGTTGGCTTGTTGGTTTGTTGGCTTGTTGATTTTTTGGTTTGTTGGCTTGTTGGCTTGTTGGTTTGTTGGTTTGTTGGCTTGTTGGTTACTTAGTTTGTTGGTTTGTTGGTTTGTTGGTTTGTTGGTTTGTTGGTTTGTTGGCTTGTTGGTTTGTTGGTTTGTTGGTTTGTTGATTTGTTGGCTTGTTGGTTTGTTGGTTTGTTGGCTTGTTGGTTTGTTGGTTTGTTGGTTTGTTGGTTTGTTGGCTTGTTGGCTTGTTGGTTTGTTGGTTTGTTGGCTTGTTGGTTTGTTGGCTTTTTGGTTTGTTGGTTTGTTGGTTTTTTGGCTTGTTGGCTTGTTGGTTTGTCGGTTTGTTGGTTTGTTGGCTTGTTGGTTACTTAGTTTGTTGGTTTGTTGGCATGTTGGTTTGTTGGTTTGTTGATTTGTTGGCTTGTTGGTTACTTAGTTTGTTGGTTGGTTGGCATGTTGGTTTGTTGGTTTGTTGGTTTGTTGGCTTATTGGTTTGTTGGTTTGTTGGCTTGTTGGCTTGTTGGTTTGTTGGTTTGTCGGTTTGTTGGCTTGTTGGTTTGTTGGTTTGTTGGCTTGTTGATTTGTTGGTTTGTTGGTTTGTTGGCTTGTTGGCTTGTTGGTTTGTTGGTTTGTTGGCTTGTTGGTTTGTTGGTTTGTCGGTTTGTTGGCTTGTCGGCTTGTTGGTTTGTTGGTTTGTTGGCTTGTTGGTTTGTTGGCTTGTTGGTTTGTTGGTTTGTTGGTTTGTTGGCTTGTTGACTTGTTGGTTTGTTGGTTTGTTGGCTTGTTCGTTACTTAGTTTGTTGGTTTGTTGGCATGTTGGTTTGTTGGTTTGTTGGTTTGTTGGCTTGTTGGTTTGTTGGTTTGTTGGCTTGTTGGCTTGTTGGTTTGTTGGTTTGTTGGTTTGTTGGCTTTTTGTTTTGTTGGCTTGGTGGCTTGTTGGTTTGTTGGTTTGTTTGTTTCTTGGCTTGTTGGTTTGTTGGCTTGTTGGCTTGTTGCTTTGTTGGTTTGTTGGTTTGTTGGCTTGTTGGCTTGTTGGTTTGTTAGTTTGTAGGCTTTTTGGTTACTCAGTTTGTTGGTTTGTTGGTTTGTTGGCTGGTTGGTTTGTTGGCTTATTGGTTTGTTGGTTTGTTTGTTTGTTGGCTTGTTGGCTTGTTGGTTTGTTGGTTTGTTGGTTTGTTGGTTTGTTGGTTTGTTTGTTTGTTGGTTTGTTGGTTAATTGGTTTGTTGGTTTGTTGGTTTGTTGGTTTGTTGGTTTGTTGGTTTGTTGGTTTGTTGGTTTGTTGGTTTGTTGGTTTGTTGGTTTGTTGGTTTTTTGGTTTGTTGGTTTGTTGGTTTGTTGGCTTGTTGGTTTGTTGGTTTATTTGTTTGTTGGTTTGTTAGTTTGTTGGTTTGTTGGTTTATTTGTTTGTTGGTTTGTTGGCTTGTTGGTTTGTTGGTATGTTGATTTGTTGGATTGTTGGTATGTTGGTTTGTTGGCTTTTTGGCTTGTTGGTTTGTTGGTTTGTTGGTTTGTTGGTTTGTTGGTTTGTTGGTTTTTTGGTTTGTTGGTTTGTTGGTTTGTTGGCTTGTTGGTTACTTAGTTTGTTGGTTTGTTTGTTTGTTGGTTTGTTGGTTTGTTGGTTTGTTGGCTTGTTGGCTTGTTGGTTTGTTGGTTTGTTGGCTTGTTGGCTTGTTGCTTTGTTGGTTTTTTGGTTTGTTGGCTTGTTGGCTTGTTGGTTTGTTGGTTTGATGGTTTGTTGGTTTGTTGGATTGTTGGCTTGTTGGCTTGTTGGTTTGTTGGTTTGTTGGTTTGTTGGCTTGTTGGTTTGTTGGTTTGTTGGCTTGTTGGCTTGTTGGTTTGTTGGTTTGTTAGTTTGTTCGTTTGTTGGTTTGTTGGTTTGTTGGTTTGTTGGCTTGTTGGCTTGTTGGTTTGTTGGTTTGTTGGTTTGCTGGCTCGTTGGTTTGTTGGTTTGTTGGCTTGTTGGCTTGTTGGTTTGTTGGTTTGTTGGTTTATTTGTTAGTTGGTTTGTTGGCTTGCTGGTTTGTTGGTTTGTTGGTTTGTTGGCTTGTTGGCTTGTTGGCTTGTTGGCTTGTTGGTTTGTTGGTTTGTTGGTTTGTTGGTTTGTTGGTTTGTTGGTTTGTTGGTTTGTTGGCTTGTTGGCGTGTTGGCTTGTTGGTTTGTTGGTTTGTTGGTTTGTTGGCTCGTTGGTTTGTTGGTTTGTTGGCTTGTTGGCTTGTTGGTTTGTTGGTTTGTTGGTTTGTTGGTTTGTTGGTTTGTTGGTTTGTTGGTTTGTTGGCTTGTTGGCTTGTTGGCTTGTTGGTTTGTTGGTTTGTTGGTTTGTTGGCTCGTTGGTTTGTTGGTTTGTTGGTTTATTTGTTTGTTGGTTTCTTGGCTTGCTGGTTTGTTGGTTTGTTGGTTTGTTGGCTTGTTGGCTTGTTGGTTTGTTGGTTTGTTGGCTTGTTGGTTTGTTGGTTTGTCGGTTTGTTGGTTTGTTGGTTTGTTGGCTTGTTGGTTTGTTGGCTTGTTGGTTTGTTGGTTTGTTGGTTTGTTGGCTTGTTGGTTTGTTGGTTTGTTGGTTTGTTAATTTGTTGGTTTTTTGGTTTGTGGGTTTGTTGGTTTGTTGGCTTGTTGGTTTGTTGGTTTGTTGGCTTGTTGATTTTTTGGTTTGTTGGCTTGTTGGCTTGTTGGTTTGTTGGTTTGTTGGCTTGTTGGTTACTTAGTTTGTTGGTTTGTTGGTTTGTTGGTTTGTTGGTTTGTTGGTTTGTTGGCTTGTTGGTTTGTTGGTTTGTTGGTTTGTTGATTTGTTGGCTTGTTGGTTTGTTGGTTTGTTGGCTTGTTGGTTTGTTGGTTTGTTGGTTTGTTGGTTTGTTGGCTTGTTGGCTTGTTGGTTTGTTGGTTTGTTGGCTTGTTGGTTTGTTGGCTTTTTGGTTTGTTGGTTTGTTGGTTTGTTGGCTTGTTGGCTTATTGGTTTGTCGGTTTGTTGGTTTGTTGGCTTGTTGGTTACTTAGTTTGTTGGTTTGTTGGCATGTTGGTTTGTTGGTTTGTTGATTTGTTGGCTTGTTGGTTACTTAGTTTGTTGGTTGGTTGGCATGTTGGTTTGTTGGTTTGTTGGTTTGTTGGCTTATTGGTTTGTTGGTTTGTTGGCTTGTTGGCTTGTTGGTTTGTTGGTTTGTCGGTTTGTTGGCTTGTTGGTTTGTTGGTTTGTTGGCTTGTTGATTTGTTGGTTTGTTGGTTTGTTGGCTTGTTGGCTTGTTGGTTTGTTGGTTTGTTGGCTTGTTGGTTTGTTGGTTTGTCGGTTTGTTGGCTTGTCGGCTTGTTGGTTTGTTGGTTTGTTGGCTTGTTGGTTTGTTGGCTTGTTGGTTTGTTGGTTTGTTGGCTTATTGGTTTGTTGGTTTGTTGGCTTGTTGGCTTGTTGGTTTGTTGGTTTGTCGGTTTGTTGGCTTGTTGGTTTGTTGGTTTGTTGGCTTGTTGATTTGTTGGTTTGTTGGTTTGTTGGCTTGTTGGCTTGTTGGTTTGTTGGTTTGTTGGCTTGTTGGTTTGTTGGTTTGTCGGTTTGTTGGCTTGTCGGCTTGTTGGTTTGTTGGCTTGTTGGTTTGTTGGTTTGTCGGTTTGTTGGCTTGTCGGCTTGTTGGTTTGTTGGTTTGTTGGCTTGTTGGTTTGTTGGCTTGTTGGTTTGTTGGTTTGTTGGTTTGTTGGCTTGTTGACTTGTTGGTTTGTTGGTTTGTTGGCTTGTTCGTTACTTAGTTTGTTGGTTTGTTGGCATGTTGGTTTGTTGGTTTGTTGGTTTGTTGGCTTGTTGGTTTGTTGGTTTGTTGGCTTGTTGGCTTGTTGGTTTGTTGGTTTGTTGGTTTGTTGGCTTTTTGTTTTGTTGGCTTGGTGGCTTGTTGGTTTGTTGGTTTGTTTGTTTCTTGGCTTGTTGGTTTGTTGGCTTGTTGGCTTGTTGCTTTGTTGGTTTGTTGGTTTGTTGGCTTGTTGGCTTGTTGGTTTGTTAGTTTGTAGGCTTTTTGGTTACTCAGTTTGTTGGTTTGTTGGTTTGTTGGCTGGTTGGTTTGTTGGCTTATTGGTTTGTTGGTTTGTTTGTTTGTTGGCTTGTTGGCTTGTTGGTTTGTTGGTTTGTTGGTTTGTTGGTTTGTTGGTTTGTTTGTTTGTTGGTTTGTTGGTTAATTGGTTTGTTGGTTTGTTGGTTTGTTGGTTTGTTGGTTTGTTGGTTTGTTGGTTTGTTGGTTTGTTGGTTTGTTGGTTTGTTGGTTTGTTGGTTTGTTGGTTTTTTGGTTTGTTGGTTTGTTGGTTTGTTGGCTTGTTGGTTTGTTGGTTTATTTGTTTGTTGGTTTGTTAGTTTGTTGGTTTGTTGGTTTATTTGTTTGTTGGTTTGTTGGCTTGTTGGTTTGTTGGTATGTTGATTTGTTGGATTGTTGGTATGTTGGTTTGTTGGCTTTTTGGCTTGTTGGTTTGTTGGTTTGTTGGTTTGTTGGTTTGTTGGTTTGTTGGTTTTTTGGTTTGTTGGTTTGTTGGTTTGTTGGCTTGTTGGTTACTTAGTTTGTTGGTTTGTTTGTTTGTTGGTTTGTTGGTTTGTTGGTTTGTTGGCTTGTTGGCTTGTTGGTTTGTTGGTTTGTTGGCTTGTTGGCTTGTTGCTTTGTTGGTTTTTTGGTTTGTTGGCTTGTTGGCTTGTTGGTTTGTTGGTTTGATGGTTTGTTGGTTTGTTGGATTGTTGGCTTGTTGGCTTGTTGGTTTGTTGGTTTGTTGGTTTGTTGGCTTGTTGGTTTGTTGGTTTGTTGGCTTGTTGGCTTGTTGGTTTGTTGGTTTGTTAGTTTGTTCGTTTGTTGGTTTGTTGGTTTGTTGGTTTGTTGGCTTGTTGGCTTGTTGGTTTGTTGGTTTGTTGGTTTGCTGGCTCGTTGGTTTGTTGGTTTGTTGGCTTGTTGGCTTGTTGGTTTGTTGGTTTGTTGGTTTATTTGTTAGTTGGTTTGTTGGCTTGCTGGTTTGTTGGTTTGTTGGTTTGTTGGCTTGTTGGCTTGTTGGCTTGTTGGCTTGTTGGTTTGTTGGTTTGTTGGTTTGTTGGTTTGTTGGTTTGTTGGTTTGTTGGTTTGTTGGCTTGTTGGCGTGTTGGCTTGTTGGTTTGTTGGTTTGTTGGTTTGTTGGCTCGTTGGTTTGTTGGTTTGTTGGCTTGTTGGCTTGTTGGTTTGTTGGTTTGTTGGTTTGTTGGTTTGTTGGTTTGTTGGTTTGTTGGTTTGTTGGCTTGTTGGCTTGTTGGCTTGTTGGTTTGTTGGTTTGTTGGTTTGTTGGCTCGTTGGTTTGTTGGTTTGTTGGTTTATTTGTTTGTTGGTTTCTTGGCTTGCTGGTTTGTTGGTTTGTTGGTTTGTTGGCTTGTTGGCTTGTTGGTTTGTTGGTTTGTTGGCTTGTTGGTTTGTTGGTTTGTCGGTTTGTTGGTTTGTTGGTTTGTTGGCTTGTTGGTTTGTTGGCTTGTTGGTTTGTTGGTTTGTTGGTTTGTTGGCTTGTTGGTTTGTTGGTTTGTTGGTTTGTTAATTTGTTGGTTTTTTGGTTTGTGGGTTTGTTGGTTTGTTGGCTTGTTGGTTTGTTGGTTTGTTGGCTTGTTGATTTTTTGGTTTGTTGGCTTGTTGGCTTGTTGGTTTGTTGGTTTGTTGGCTTGTTGGTTACTTAGTTTGTTGGTTTGTTGGTTTGTTGGTTTGTTGGTTTGTTGGTTTGTTGGCTTGTTGGTTTGTTGGTTTGTTGGTTTGTTGATTTGTTGGCTTGTTGGTTTGTTGGTTTGTTGGCTTGTTGGTTTGTTGGTTTGTTGGTTTGTTGGTTTGTTGGCTTGTTGGCTTGTTGGTTTGTTGGTTTGTTGGCTTGTTGGTTTGTTGGCTTTTTGGTTTGTTGGTTTGTTGGTTTGTTGGCTTGTTGGCTTATTGGTTTGTCGGTTTGTTGGTTTGTTGGCTTGTTGGTTACTTAGTTTGTTGGTTTGTTGGCATGTTGGTTTGTTGGTTTGTTGATTTGTTGGCTTGTTGGTTACTTAGTTTGTTGGTTGGTTGGCATGTTGGTTTGTTGGTTTGTTGGTTTGTTGGCTTATTGGTTTGTTGGTTTGTTGGCTTGTTGGCTTGTTGGTTTGTTGGTTTGTCGGTTTGTTGGCTTGTTGGTTTGTTGGTTTGTTGGCTTGTTGATTTGTTGGTTTGTTGGTTTGTTGGCTTGTTGGCTTGTTGGTTTGTTGGTTTGTTGGCTTGTTGGTTTGTTGGTTTGTCGGTTTGTTGGCTTGTCGGCTTGTTGGTTTGTTGGTTTGTTGGCTTGTTGGTTTGTTGGCTTGTTGGTTTGTTGGTTTGTTGGTTTGTTGGCTTGTTGACTTGTTGGTTTGTTGGTTTGTTGGCTTGTTCGTTACTTAGTTTGTTGGTTTGTTGGCATGTTGGTTTGTTGGTTTGTTGGTTTGTTGGCTTGTTGGTTTGTTGGTTTGTTGGCTTGTTGGCTTGTTGGTTTGTTGGTTTGTTGGTTTGTTGGCTTTTTGTTTTGTTGGATTGGTGGCTTGTTGGTTTGTTGGTTTGTTTGTTTCTTGGCTTGTTGGTTTGTTGGCTTGTTGGCTTGTTGCTTTGTTGGTTTGTTGGTTTGTTGGCTTGTTGGCTTGTTGGTTTGTTAGTTTGTAGGCTTTTTGGTTACTCAGTTTGTTGGTTTGTTGGTTTGTTGGCTGGTTGGTTTGTTGGCTTATTGGTTTGTTGGTTTGTTTGTTTGTTGGCTTGTTGGCTTGTTGGTTTGTTGGTTTGTTGGTTTGTTGGTTTGTTGGTTTGTTTGTTTGTTGGTTTGTTGGTTAATTGGTTTGTTGGTTTGTTGGTTTGTTGGTTTGTTGGTTTGTTGGTTTGTTGGTTTGTTGGTTTGTTGGTTTGTTGGTTTGTTGGTTTGTTGGTTTTTTGGTTTGTTGGTTTGTTGGTTTGTTGGCTTGTTGGTTTGTTGGTTTATTTGTTTGTTGGTTTGTAAGTTTATTGGTTTGTTGGTTTATTTGTTTGTTGGTTTGTTGGCTTGTTGGTTTGTTGGTATGTTGATTTGTTGGATTGTTGGTATGTTGGTTTGTTGGCTTTTTGGCTTGTTGGTTTGTTGGTTTGTTGGTTTGTTGGTTTGTTGGTTTGTTGGTTTTTTGGTTTGTTGGTTTGTTGGTTTGTTGGCTTGTTGGTTACTTAGTTTGTTGGTTTGTTTGTTTGTTGGTTTGTTGGTTTGTTGGTTTGTTGGCTTGTTGGCTTGTTGGTTTGTTGGTTTGTTGGCTTGTTGGCTTGTTGCTTTGTTGGTTTTTTGGTTTGTTGGCTTGTTGGCTTGTTGGTTTGTTGGTTTGATGGTTTGTTGGTTTGTTGGATTGTTGGCTTGTTGGCTTGTTGGTTTGTTGGTTTGTTGGTTTGTTGGCTTGTTGGTTTGTTGGTTTGTTGGCTTGTTGGCTTGTTGGTTTGTTGGTTTGTTAGTTTGTTCGTTTGTTGGTTTGTTGGTTTGTTGGTTTGTTGGCTTGTTGGCTTGTTGGTTTGTTGGTTTGTTGGTTTGCTGGCTCGTTGGTTTGTTGGTTTGTTGGCTTGTTGGCTTGTTGGTTTGTTGGTTTGTTGGTTTATTTGTTAGTTGGTTTGTTGGCTTGCTGGTTTGTTGGTTTGTTGGTTTGTTGGCTTGTTGGCTTGTTGGTTTGTTGGTTTGTTGGCTTGTTGGTTTGTTGGCTTGTTGGCTTGTTGGTTTGTTGGTTTGTTGGTTTGTTGGTTTGTTGGTTTGTTGGTTTGTTGGTTTGTTGGCTTGTTGGCTTGTTGGCTTGTTGGTTTGTTGGTTTGTTGGTTTGTTGGCTCGTTGGTTTGTTGGTTTGTTGGCTTGTTGGCTTGTTGGTTTGTTGGTTTGTTGGTTTGTTGGTTTGTTGGTTTGTTGGTTTGTTGGTTTGTTGGCTTGTTGGCTTGTTGGTTTGTTGGTTTGTTGGTTTGTTGGCTTGTTGGCTTGTTGGTTTGTTGGCTTGTTGGCTTGTTGCTTTGTTGGTTTTTTGGTTTGTTGGTTTGTTGGCTTGTTGGTTTGTTGGTTTGATGGTTTGTTGGTTTGTTGGATTGTTGGCTTCTTGGCTTGTTGGTTTGTTGGTTTGTTAGTTTGTTGGCTTGTTGGTTTGTTGGTTTGTTGGCTTGTTGGCTTGTTGGTTTGTTGGTTTGTTGGTTTGTTGGTTTGTTGGTTTCTTGGTTTGTTGGTTTGTTGGCTTGTTGGCTTGTTGGTTTGTTGGTTTGTTGGTTTGTTGGCTCGTTGGTTTGTTGGTTTGTTGGCTTGTTGGCTTGTTGGTTTGTTGGTTTGTTGGTTTATTTGTTTATTGGTTTGTTGGCTTGCTAGTTTGTTGGTTTGTTGGTTTGTTGGCTTGTTGGCTTGTTGGTTTGTTGGTTTGTTGGCTTGTTGGTTTGTTGGTTTGTTGGTTTGTTGGTTTGTAGGTTTATTTGTTAGTTGGTTTGTTGGCTTGCTGGTTTGTTGGTTTGTTGGTTTGTTGGCTTGTTGGCTTGTTGGTTTGTTGGTTTGTTGGCTTGTTGGTTTGTTGGCTTGTTGGCTTGTTGGTTTGTTGGTTTGTTGGTTTGTTGGTTTGTTGGTTTGTTGGTTTGTTGGTTTGTTGGCTTGTTGGCTTGTTGGCTTGTTGGTTTGTTGGTTTGTTGGTTTGTTGGCTCGTTGGTTTGTTGGTTTGTTGGCTTGTTGGCTTGTTGGTTTGTTGGTTTGTTGGTTTGTTGGTTTGTTGGTTTGTTGGTTTGTTGGTTTGTTGGCTTGTTGGCTTGTTGGTTTGTTGGTTTGTTGGTTTGTTGGCTTGTTGGCTTGTTGGTTTGTTGGCTTGTTGGCTTGTTGCTTTGTTGGTTTTTTGGTTTGTTGGTTTGTTGGCTTGTTGGTTTGTTGGTTTGATGGTTTGTTGGTTTGTTGGATTGTTGGCTTCTTGGCTTGTTGGTTTGTTGGTTTGTTAGTTTGTTGGCTTGTTGGTTTGTTGGTTTGTTGGCTTGTTGGCTTGTTGGTTTGTTGGTTTGTTGGTTTGTTGGTTTGTTGGTTTGTTGGTTTGTTGGTTTGTTGGCTTGTTGGCTTGTTGGTTTGTTGGTTTGTTGGTTTGTTGGCTCGTTGGTTTGTTGGGTTGTTGGCTTGTTGGCTTGTTGGTTTGTTGGTTTGTTGGTTTATTTGTTTGTTGGTTTGTTGGCTTGCTGGTTTGTTGGTTTGTTGGTTTGTTGGCTTGTTGGCTTGTTGGTTTGTTGGTTTGTTGGCTTGTTGGTTTGTTGGTTTGTCGGTTTGTTGGGTTGTTGGTTTGTTGGCTTGTTGGTTTGTTGGCTTGTTGGTTTGTTGGTTTGTTGGTTTGTTGACTTGTTGGTTTGTTGGTTTGTTGGTTTGTTGGTTTGTTGGTTTGTTAATTTGTTGGTTTTTTGGTTTGTGGGTTTGTTGGTTTGTTGGGTTGTTGGTTTGTTGGTTTGTTGGCTTGTTGATTTTTTGATTTGTTGGCTTGTTGGCTTGTTGGTTTGTTGGTTTGTTGGCTTGTTGGTTACTTAGTTTGTTGGTTTGTTGGTTTGTTGATTTGTTGGCTTGTTGGCTTGTTGGTTTGTTGGTTTGTTGGTTTGTTGATTTGTTGGCTTGTTGGTTTGTTGGTTTGTTGGCTTGTTGGTTTGTTGGTTTGTTGGTTTGTTGGTTTGTTGGTTTGTTGGCTTGTTGGCTTGTTGGTTTGTTGGCTTGTTGGTTTGTTGGCTTGTTGGTTTGTTGGTTTGTTGGTTTGTTGGCTTGTTGGCTTGTTGGTTTGTTGGTTTGTTGGTTTGTTGGCTTGTTGGTTACTTAGTTTGTTGGTTTGTTGGCATGTTGGTTTGTTGGTTTGTTGATTTGTTGGCTTGTTGGTTACTTAGTTTGTTGGTTGGTTGGCATGTTGGTTTGTTGGTTTGTTGGCTTATTGGTTTGTTGGTTTGTTGGCTTGTTGGCTTGTTGGTTTGTTGGCTTGCTGGTTTGTTGGTTTGTTGGCTTGTTGATTTGTTGGTTTGTTGGTTTGTTGGCTTGTTGGCTTGTTGGTTTGTTGGTTTGTTGGCTTGTTGGTTTGTTGGTTTGTCGGTTTGTTGGCTTGTTGGCTTGTTGGTTTGTTGGTTTGTTGGCTTGTTGGTTTGTTGGCTTGTTGGTTTGTTGGTTTGTGGGTTTGTTGGCTTGTTGGCTTGTTGACTTGTTGGTTTGTTGGTTTGTTAGCTTGTTCGTTACTTAGTTTGTTGGTTTGTTGGCATGTTGGTTTGTTGGTCTGTTGGTTTGTTGGCTTGTTGGTTTGTTGGTTTGTTGGCTTGTTGGCTTGTTGGTTTGTTGGTTTGTTGGTTTGTTGGCTTCTTGTTTTGTTGTTTTGTTGGCTTGTTGGCTTGTTGGTTTGTTTGTTTGTTTGTTTCTTGGCTTGTTGGTTTGTTGGCTTGTTGGCTTGTTGCTTTGTTGGTTTGTTGGTTTGTTGGCTTCTTGTTTTGTTGTTTTGTTGGCTTGTTGGCTTGTTGGCTTGTTGGCTTGTTGGTTTGTTAGTTTGTAGGCTTTTTGGTTACTCAGTTTGTTGGTTTGTTGGTTTGTTGGCTGGTTGGTTTGTTGGCTTATTGGTTTATTGGTTTGTTTGTTTGTTGGCTTGTTGGCTTGTTGGTTTGTTGGTTTGTTGGTTTGTTGGTTTGTTGGTTTGTTTGTTTGTTGGTTTGTTGGTTAATTGGTTTGTTGGTTTGTTGGTTTGTTGGTTTGTTGGTTTGTTGGTTTGTTGGTTTGTTGGTTTGTTGGTTTGTTGGTTTGTTGGTTTATTTGTTTGTTGGTTTGTTGGTTTGTTGGTTTGTTGGTTTGTTGGTTTGCTGGTTTGTTGGTTTATTTAATTGTTGGTTTGTTGGTTTGTTGGTTTGTTGGCTTGTTGGTTTGTTGGCTTGTTGGCTTGTTGGTTTGTTGGTGTGTTGGTTTGTTGGTTTGTTGGTTTGTTGGTTTTTTGGTTTGTTGGTTTATTTGTCTGTTGGTTTGTTGGTTTGTTGGTTTGTTGGTTTGTTGGTTTGTTGGTTTGTTGGTTTGTTGGCTTGTTGGTTTGTTGGTTTGTTGGTTTGTTTTTCTTGTTGGCTTGTTGGTTTGTTGGTTTATTTGTTTGTTGGTTTTTTGGCTTGTTGGTTTGTTGGTTTGTTGGTTTGTTGGTTTGTTGGCTTGTTGGTTTGTTGGTTTGTTGGTTTTTTGGTTTGTTGGTTTGTTGGTTTGTTGGCTTGTTGGCTTGTTGGTTTGTTGGTTTGTTGGCATGTTGGTTTGTTGGTTTGTTGGCTTGTTGGCTTATTGCTTTGTTGGTTTGTTGGTTTGTTGGCTTGTTGGCTTGTTGGTTTGTTGGCTTGTTGGCTTGTTGGTTTGTTGGTTTGTTGGCATGTTGGTTTGTTGGTTTGTTGGCTTGTTGGCTTATTGCTTTGTTGGTTTGTTGGTTTGTTGGTTACTTAGTTTGTTGGTTTGTTGGCATGTTGGTTTGTTGGTTTGTTGATTTGTTGGCTTGTTGGTTACTTAGTTTGTTGGTTGGTTGGCATGTTGGTTTGTTGGTTTGTTGGCTTATTGGTTTGTTGGTTTGTTGGCTTGTTGGCTTGTTGGTTTGTTGGCTTGCTGGTTTGTTGGTTTGTTGGCTTGTTGATTTGTTGGTTTGTTGGTTTGTTGGCTTGTTGGCTTGTTGGTTTGTTGGTTTGTTGGCTTGTTGGTTTGTTGGTTTGTCGGTTTGTTGGCTTGTTGGCTTGTTGGTTTGTTGGTTTGTTGGCTTGTTGGTTTGTTGGCTTGTTGGTTTGTTGGTTTGTTGGTTTGTTGGCTTGTTGGCTTGTTGACTTGTTGGTTTGTTGGTTTGTTAGCTTGTTCGTTACTTAGTTTGTTGGTTTGTTGGCATGTTGGTTTGTTGGTCTGTTGGTTTGTTGGCTTGTTGGTTTGTTGGTTTGTTGGCTTGTTGGCTTGTTGGTTTGTTGGTTTGTTGGTTTGTTGGCTTCTTGTTTTGTTGTTTTGTTGGCTTGTTGGCTTGTTGGTTTGTTTGTTTGTTTGTTTCTTGGCTTGTTGGTTTGTTGGCTTGTTGGCTTGTTGCTTTGTTGGTTTGTTGGTTTGTTGGCTTCTTGTTTTGTTGTTTTGTTGGCTTGTTGGCTTGTTGGCTTGTTGGCTTGTTGGTTTGTTAGTTTGTAGGCTTTTTGGTTACTCAGTTTGTTGGTTTGTTGGTTTGTTGGCTGGTTGGTTTGTTGGCTTATTGGTTTATTGGTTTGTTTGTTTGTTGGCTTGTTGGCTTGTTGGTTTGTTGGTTTGTTGGTTTGTTGGTTTGTTGGTTTGTTTGTTTGTTGGTTTGTTGGTTAATTGGTTTGTTGGTTTGTTGGTTTGTTGGTTTGTTGGTTTGTTGGTTTGTTGGTTTGTTGGTTTGTTGGTTTGTTGGTTTGTTGGTTTATTTGTTTGTTGGTTTGTTGGTTTGTTGGTTTGTTGGTTTGTTGGTTTGCTGGTTTGTTGGTTTATTTAATTGTTGGTTTGTTGGTTTGTTGGTTTGTTGGCTTGTTGGTTTGTTGGCTTGTTGGCTTGTTGGTTTGTTGGTGTGTTGGTTTGTTGGTTTGTTGGTTTGTTGGTTTTTTGGTTTGTTGGTTTATTTGTCTGTTGGTTTGTTGGTTTGTTGGTTTGTTGGTTTGTTGGTTTGTTGGTTTGTTGGTTTGTTGGCTTGTTGGTTTGTTGGTTTGTTGGTTTGTTTTTCTTGTTGGCTTGTTGGTTTGTTGGTTTATTTGTTTGTTGGTTTTTTGGCTTGTTGGTTTGTTGGTTTGTTGGTTTGTTGGTTTGTTGGCTTGTTGGTTTGTTGGTTTGTTGGTTTTTTGGTTTGTTGGTTTGTTGGTTTGTTGGCTTGTTGGCTTGTTGGTTTGTTGGTTTGTTGGCATGTTGGTTTGTTGGTTTGTTGGCTTGTTGGCTTATTGCTTTGTTGGTTTGTTGGTTTGTTGGCTTGTTGGCTTGTTGGTTTGTTGGCTTGTTGGCTTGTTGGTTTGTTGGTTTGTTGGCATGTTGGTTTGTTGGTTTGTTGGCTTGTTGGCTTATTGCTTTGTTGGTTTGTTGGTTTGTTGGTTTGTTGGCTTGTTGGTTTGTTGGCTGGTTGGTTTGTTGGTTTGTTGGCTTGTTGGCTTGTTGGTTTGTTGGTTTGTTGGTTTGTTGGTTTGTTGGTTTGTTGGTTTTTTGGTTTGCTGGTTTGTTGGTTTGTTGGCTTGTTGGTTTGTTGGTTTGTTGGCTTGTTGGCTTGTTGGTTACTTAGTTTGTTGGTTTGTTGGCTTGTTGGTTTGTTGGCTTGTTGGTTTGTTGTTTTGTTGGTTTGTTGGCTTGTTGGTTTGTTGGCTTGTTGGTTTGTTGGCTTGTTGGTTTGTTGGTTTGTTGGTTTGTTGGCTTGTTGGTTTGTTGGTTTGTTGGCTTGTTGGCTTGTTGGTTTGTTGGTTTGTTGGTTTGTTGGTTTGTTGCCTTGTTGGTTTGTTGGTTTGTTGGTTTGTTGGTTTGTTAGTTTGTTGGCTTGTTGGCTTGTTGGTTTGTTGGTTTGTTGGTTTGTTGGCTTGTTGGTTTGTTGGCTTGTTGGTTTGTTGGTTTGTTGGTTTGTTGGTTTGTTGGCTTGTTAGCTTGTTGGTTTGTTGGTTTGTTGGCTTGTTGGTTACTTAGTTTGTTGGTTTGTTGGCATGTTGGTTTGTTGGTTTGTTGGCTTGTTGGTTTGTTGGTTTGTTGGCTTATTGGCTTGTTGGTTTGTTGGTTTGTTGGTTTGTTGGCTTGTTTGTTTGTTGGTTTGTTGGTTTGTTGGTTTGTTGGCTTGTTGGTATGTTGGTTTGTTGGTTTGTTGGCTTGTTGGCTTGTTGGTTTTTTGGTTTGTTGGTTTATTTGTTTGTTGGTTTGTTGGTTTGTTGGTTTGTTGGCTTGTTGGTTTGTTGGTTTGTTGGCTTGTTGGCTTGTTGGTTAGTTGGTTTGTTGGCTTGTTGATTTGTTGGCTTGTTGGTTTGTTGGTTTGTTGGTTTGTTTGCTTGTTGGTTTGTTGGTTTGTTGGTTTGTTGGTTTGTTGGTTTGTTGGTTTGTTGGTTTGTTGGTTTGTTGGCTTGTTGGTTTGTTGGTTTGTTGGTTTGTTGGTTTGTTGGCTTGTTGGTTTGTTGGTTTGTTGGTTTGTTGGCTTGTTGGTTTGTTGGTTTGTTGGTTCGTTCGTTTGTTGGTTTGTTGGTTAATTGGTTTGTTGGTTTGTTGGGTTGTTGGCTTATTGGTTTGTTGGTTTGTTGGTTTGTTGGCTTGTTGGTTACTTAGTTTGTTGGTTTGTTGGCATGTTCGTTTTTTGGTTTGTTGGTTTGTTGGCTTGTTGGCTTGTTGGTTTGTTGGTTTTTTGGTTTGTTGGTTTGTTGGTTTGTTGGCTTGTTGGCTCGTTGGTTTGTTGGTTTGTTGGCTTGTTGGTTACTTAGTTTGTTGGTTTGTTGGTTTGTTGGTTTGTTGGTTTGTTGGTTTTTTGGCTTGTTGGCTTGTTGGTTTGTTGGTTAGTTCGTTTGTTGGTTTGTTAGTTTGTTGGTTTGTTGGCTTGTTGGCTTGTTGGTTTGTTAATTTTTTGGTTTGTTGGTTTGTTGGTTTGCTGGTTTGTTGGTTTGTTGGTTTGTTGGTTTATTTGTTTGTTGGTTTGTTGGCTTGTTGGTTTGTTGGTTTGTTGGTTTGTTGGCTTGTTGGCTTGTTGGTTTGTTAGTTTGTTGGCTTTTTGGTTACTTGGTTTGTTGGTTTGTGCTTTTGTTGGCTTGTTGGCTTGTTGGTTTGTTGGTTTATTGGCTTGTTGGTTTGTTGGTTTGTTGGTTTGTTGGATTGTTGCTTTGTTGGTTTGTTGGTTTGTTGGCTTGTGTGTTTGTTGTTTTGTTGGCTTGTTGGTTTGTTAGTTTGTTGCCTTTTTGGTTACTTGGTTTATTGGTTTGTTGGTTTGTTGGTTTGTTGGCTTGTTGGTTTGTTGGTTTGTTGGTTTGTTGGTTTGTTGGTTTTTTGGTTTGTTGGTTTGTTGGTTTCTTGGCTTGTTGGTTTGTTGGCTTCTTGGCTTGTTGGCTTGTTGGTTTGTTGGTTTGTTGGCTTGTTGGTTACTTAGTTTGTTGGTTTGTTGGTTTGTTGGTTTGTTGGTTTGTTGGCTTGTTGGTTACTTAGTTTGTTGGTTTGTTGGTTTGTTGCCTTGTTGGTTTGTTGGTTTGTTGGTTTATTGGCTTGTTGGTTTGTTGTTTTGTTGGCTTGTTGGTTTCTTAATTTGTTGGTTTGTTGGTTTGTCGGTTTCATGGTTTGTTGGCTTGTGGGCTTGTTGGTTTGTTGGCTTGTTGGCTTGTTGCTTTGTTGGTTTGTTGGCTTGTTGGTTTGTTGGTTTGTTGGTTTGTTGGCTTGTTGGTTTGTTGGTTTGTTGGCTTGTTGGCTTGTTGGTTTGTTGGTTTGTTAGTTTGTTGGTTTGTTGGTTTGTTGGTTTGTTGGTTTGTTGGCTTGTTGGCTTGTTGGTTTGTTGGTTTGTTGGTTTGTTGGCTCGTTGGTTTGTTGGTTTGTTGGCTTGTTGGCTTGTTGGTTTGTTGGTTTGTTTGTTTATTTGTTTGTTGGTTTGTTGGCTTGCTGGTTTGTTGGTTTGTTGGTTTGTTGGCTTGTTGGCTTGTTGGTTTGTTGGTTTGTTGGCTTGTTGGTTTGTTGGCTTGTTGGCTTGTTGGTTTGTTGGTTTGTTGGTTTGTTGGTTTGTTGGTTTGTTGGTTTGTTGGTTTGTTGGTTTGTTGGCTTGTTGGCTTGTTGGCTTGTTGGTTTGTTGGTTTGTTGGTTTGTTGGCTCGTTGGTTTGTTGGTTTGTTGGCTTGTTGGCTTGTTGGTTTGTTGGTTTGTTGGTTTGTTGGTTTGTTGGCTTGTTGGCTTGTTGGTTTGTTGGCTTGTTGGCTTGTTGCTTTGTTGGCTTGTTGGTTTGTTGGTTTGTTGGTTTGTTGGTTTGTTGGCTTGTTGGTTTGTTGGTTTGTTGGTTTGTTGGCTTGTTGGCTTGTTGGTTTGTTGCCTTGTTGGCTTGTTGCTTTGTTGGTTTTTTGGTTTGTTGGTTTGTTGGCTTGTTGGTTTGTTGGTTTTATGGTTTGTTGGTTTGTTGGATTGTTGGCTTGTTGGCTTGTTGGTTTGTTGGTTTGTTGGTTTGTTGGCTTGTTGGTTTGTTGGTTTGTTGGCTTGTTGGCTTGTTGGTTTGTTGGTTTGTTGGTTTGTTGGTTTGTTGGTTTGTTGGTTTGTTGGTTTGTTGGCTTGTTGGCTTGTTGGTTTGTTGGTTTGTTGGTTTGTTGGCTCGTTGGTTTGTTGGCTTGTTGGCTTGTTGGTTTGTTGGTTTGTTGGTTTATTTGTTTGTTGGTCTGTTGGCTTGCTGGTTTGTTGGTTTGTTGGTTTGTTGGCTTGTTGGCTTGTTGGTTTGTTGGTTTGTTGGCTTGTTGGTTTGTTGGTTTGTCGGTTTGTTGGTTTGTTGGTTTGTTGGCTTGTTGGTTTGTTGGCTTGTTGGTTTGTTGGTTTGTTGGTTTGTTGGCTTGTTGGTTTGTTGGTTTGTTGGTTTGTTGGTTTGTTGGTTTGTTAATTTGTTGGTTTTTTGGTTTGTGGGTTTGTTGGTTTGTTGGCTTGTTGGTTTGTTGGTTTGTTGGTTTGTTGGTTTGTTGGCTTGTTGGTTTGTTGGTTTGTTGGTTTGTTGGTTTGTTGGCTTGTTGGCTTGTTGGTTTGTTGGTTTGTTGGTTTGTTGGTTTGTTGGCTTGTTGGCTTGTTGGTTTGTTGGTTTGTTGGCTTGTTGGTTTGTTGGCTTGTTGGTTTTTTGGTTTGTTGGTTTGTTGGCTTGTTGGCTTGTTGGTTTGTTGGTTTGTTGGTTTGTTGGCTTGTTGGTTACCTAGTTTGTTGGTTTGTTGGCATGATGGTTTGTTGGTTTTTTGATTTGTTGGCTTGTTGGTTACTTAGTTTGTTGGTTGGCATGTTGGTTTGTGGGTTTGTTGGTTTGTTGGCTTATTGGTTTGTTGGTTTGTTGGCTTGTTGGCTTGTTGGTTTGTTGGTTTGTCGGTTTGTTGGCTTGTTGGTTTGTTGGTTTGTTGGCTTGTTGGTTTGTTGGTTTGTTGGTTTGTTGGTTTGTTGGCTTGTTGGCTTGTTGGCTTGTTGGTTTGTTGGTTTGTTGGCTCGTTGGTTTGTTGGTTTGTTGGCTTGTTGGCTTGTTGGTTTGTTGGTTTGTTGGTTTATTTGTTTGTTGGTTTGTTGGCTTGCTGGTTTGTTGGTTTGTTGGTTTGTTGGCTTGTTGGCTTGTTGGTTTGTTGGTTTGTTGGTTTGTTGGTTTGTCGGTTTGTTGGTTTGTTGGTTTGTTGGCTTGTTGGTTTGTTGGCTTGTTGGTTTGTTGGTTTGTTGGTTTGTTGGCTTGTTGATTTTTTGGTTTGTTGGCTTGTTGGCTTGTTGGTTTGTTGGTTTGTTGGTTTGTTGGTTTGTTGGCTTGTTGGCTTTTTGGTTTGTTGGTTTGTTGGTTTGTTGATTTGTTGGCTTGTTGGTTTGTTGGTTTGTTGGCTTGTTGGTTTGTTGGTTTGTTGGTTTGTTGGCTTGTTGGCTTGTTAGTTTGTTGGTTTCTTGGCTTGTTGGTTTGTTGGCTTGTTGGTTTGTTGGTTTGTTGGTTTGTTGGCTTGTTGGCTTGTTGGTTTGTTGGTTTGTTGGTTTGTTGGCTTGTTGTTTACTTAGTTTGTTGGTTTGTTGGCATGTTGGTTTGTTGGTTTGTTGATTTGTTGGCTTGTTGGTTACTTAGTTTGTTGGTTAGTTGGCTTGTTGGTTTGTTGGTTTGCCGGTTTGTTGGCTTGTTGGTTTGTTGGTTTGTTGGCTTGTTGATTTGTTGGTTTGTTGGTTTGTTGGCTTGTTGGTTTGTTGGCTTGTTGGTTTGTTGGTTTGTTGGTTTGTTGGCTTGTTGGCTTGTTGGTTTGTTGGTTTGTTGGTTTGTTGGCTTGTTGGTTACTTAGTTTGTTGGTTTGTTGGCATGTTGGTTTGTTGGTTTGTTGGTTTGTTGATTTGTTGACTTGTTGGTTACTTAGTTTGTTGGTTGGTTGGCATGTTGGTTTGTTGGTTTGTTGGTTTGTTGGCTTATTGGTTTGTTGGTTTGTTGGCTTGTTGGCTTGTTGGTTTGTTGGTTTGTCGGTTTGTGGGCTTGTTGGTTTGTTGGTTTGTTGGCTTGTTGATTTGTTGGTTTGTTGGTTTGTTGGCTTGTTGGCTTGTTGGTTTGTTGGTTTGTTGGCTTGTTGGTTTGTTGGTTTGTCGGTTTGTTGGCTTGTTGGCTTGTTGGTTTGTTGGTTTGTTGGTTTGTTGGCTTGTTGGTTTGTTGGCTTGTTGGTTTGTTGGTTTGTTGGTTTGTTGGCTCGTTGACTTGTTGGTTTGTTGGTTTGTTGGCTTGTTCGTTACTTAGTTTGTTGGTTTGTTGGCATGTTGGTTTGTTGGTTTGTTGGTTTGTTGGCTTGTTGGTTTGTTGGTTTGTTGGCTTGTTGGCTTGTTGGTTTGTTGGTTTGTTGGTTTGTTGGCTTGTTGTTTTGTTGGCTTGTTGGCTTGTTGGTTTGTTGGTTTGTTTGTTTCTTTGCTTGTTGGTTTGTTGGCTTGTTGGCTTGTTGCTTTGTTGGTTTGTTGGTTTGTTGGCTTGTTGGCTTGTTAGTTTGTTAGTTTGTAGGCTTTTTGGTTACTCAGTTTGTTGGTTTGTTGGTTTGTTGGCTGGTTGGTTTGTTGGCTTATTGGTTTGTTGGTTTGTTTGTTTGTTGGCTTGTTGGCTTGTTGGTTTGTTGGTTTGTTGGTTTGTTGGTTTGCTGGTTTGTTTGTTTGTTGGTTTGTTGGTTAATTGGTTTGTTGGTTTGTTGGTTTGTTGGTTTGTTGGTTTGTTGGTTTGTTGGTTTGTTGGTTTGTTGGTTTGTTGGTTTTTTGGTTTGTTGGTTTGTTGGTTTGTTGGCTTGTTGGTTTGTTGGTTTATTTGTTTGTTGGTTTGTTGGTTTGTTGGTTTGTTGGTTTATTTGTTTGTTGGTTTGTTGGCTTGTTGGTTTGTTGGTTTGTTGATTTGTTGGATTGTTGGTATGTTGGTTTGTTGGCTTTTTGGCTTGTTGGTTTGTTGGTTTGTTGGTTTGTTGGTTTGTTGGTTTGTTGGTTTTTTGGTTTGTTGGTTTGTTGGTTTGTTGGCTTGTTGGTTACTTAGTTCGTTGGTTTGTTTGTTTGTTGGTTTGTTGGTTTGTTGGTTTGTTGGTTTGTTGGCTTGTTGGCTTGTTGGTTTGTTGGTTTGTTGGTTTGTTGGCTCGTTGGTTTGTTGGTTTGTTGGCTTGTTGGCTTGTTGGTTTGTTGGTTTGTTGGTTTATTTGTTTGTTGGTCTGTTGGCTTGCTGGTTTGTTGGTTTGTTGGTTTGTTGGCTTGTTGGCTTGTTGGTTTGTTGGTTTGTTGGCTTGTTGGTTTGTTGGTTTGTCGGTTTGTTGGTTTGTTGGCTTGCTGGTTTGTTGGTTTGTTGGTTTGTTGGCTTGTTGGCTTGTTGGTTTGTTGGTTTGTTGGTTTGTTGGTTTGTCGGTTTGTTGGTTTGTTGGTTTGTTGGCTTGTTGGTTTGTTGGCTTGTTGGTTTGTTGGTTTGTTGGTTTGTTGGCTTGTTGATTTTTTGGTTTGTTGGCTTGTTGGCTTGTTGGTTTGTTGGTTTGTTGGTTTGTTGGTTTGTTGGCTTGTTGGCTTTTTGGTTTGTTGGTTTGTTGGTTTGTTGATTTGTTGGCTTGTTGGTTTGTTGGTTTGTTGGCTTGTTGGTTTGTTGGTTTGTTGGTTTGTTGGCTTGTTGGCTTGTTAGTTTGTTGGTTTCTTGGCTTGTTGGTTTGTTGGCTTGTTGGTTTGTTGGTTTGTTGGTTTGTTGGCTTGTTGGCTTGTTGGTTTGTTGGTTTGTTGGTTTGTTGGCTTGTTGGTTACTTAGTTTGTTGGTTTGTTGGCATGTTGGTTTGTTGGTTTGTTGATTTGTTGGCTTGTTGGTTACTTAGTTTGTTGGTTAGTTGGCTTGTTGGTTTGTTGGTTTGCCGGTTTGTTGGCTTGTTGGTTTGTTGGTTTGTTGGCTTGTTGATTTGTTGGTTTGTTGGTTTGTTGGCTTGTTGGTTTGTTGGCTTGTTGGTTTGTTGGTTTGTTGGTTTGTTGGCTTGTTGGCTTGTTGGTTTGTTGGTTTGTTGGTTTGTTGGCTTGTTGGTTACTTAGTTTGTTGGTTTGTTGGCATGTTGGTTTGTTGGTTTGTTGGTTTGTTGATTTGTTGGCTTGTTGGTTACTTAGTTTGTTGGTTGGTTGGCATGTTGGTTTGTTGGTTTGTTGGTTTGTTGGCTTATTGGTTTGTTGGTTTGTTGGCTTGTTGGCTTGTTGGTTTGTTGGTTTGTCGGTTTGTGGGCTTGTTGGTTTGTTGGTTTGTTGGCTTGTTGATTTGTTGGTTTGTTGGTTTGTTGGCTTGTTGGCTTGTTGGTTTGTTGGTTTGTTGGCTTGTTGGTTTGTTGGTTTGTCGGTTTGTTGGCTTGTTGGCTTGTTGGTTTGTTGGTTTGTTGGTTTGTTGGCTTGTTGGTTTGTTGGCTTGTTGGTTTGTTGGTTTGTTGGTTTGTTGGCTCGTTGACTTGTTGGTTTGTTGGTTTGTTGGCTTGTTCGTTACTTAGTTTGTTGGTTTGTTGGCATGTTGGTTTGTTGGTTTGTTGGTTTGTTGGCTTGTTGGTTTGTTGGTTTGTTGGCTTGTTGGCTTGTTGGTTTGTTGGTTTGTTGGTTTGTTGGCTTGTTGTTTTGTTGGCTTGTTGGCTTGTTGGTTTGTTGGTTTGTTTGTTTCTTTGCTTGTTGGTTTGTTGGCTTGTTGGCTTGTTGCTTTGTTGGTTTGTTGGTTTGTTGGCTTGTTGGCTTGTTGGTTTGTTAGTTTGTAGGCTTTTTGGTTACTCAGTTTGTTGGTTTGTTGGTTTGTTGGCTGGTTGGTTTGTTGGCTTATTGGTTTGTTGGTTTGTTTGTTTGTTGGCTTGTTGGCTTGTTGGTTTGTTGGTTTGTTGGTTTGTTGGTTTGCTGGTTTGTTTGTTTGTTGGTTTGTTGGTTAATTGGTTTGTTGGTTTGTTGGTTTGTTGGTTTGTTGGTTTGTTGGTTTGTTGGTTTGTTGGTTTGTTGGTTTGTTGGTTTTTTGGTTTGTTGGTTTGTTGGTTTGTTGGCTTGTTGGTTTGTTGGTTTATTTGTTTGTTGGTTTGTTGGTTTGTTGGTTTGTTGGTTTATTTGTTTGTTGGTTTGTTGGCTTGTTGGTTTGTTGGTTTGTTGATTTGTTGGATTGTTGGTATGTTGGTTTGTTGGCTTTTTGGCTTGTTGGTTTGTTGGTTTGTTGGTTTGTTGGTTTGTTGGTTTGTTGGTTTTTTGGTTTGTTGGTTTGTTGGTTTGTTGGCTTGTTGGTTACTTAGTTCGTTGGTTTGTTTGTTTGTTGGTTTGTTGGTTTGTTGGTTTGTTGGTTTGTTGGCTTGTTGGCTTGTTGGTTTGTTGGTTTGTTGGTTTGTTGGCTCGTTGGTTTGTTGGTTTGTTGGCTTGTTGGCTTGTTGGTTTGTTGGTTTGTTGGTTTATTTGTTTGTTGGTCTGTTGGCTTGCTGGTTTGTTGGTTTGTTGGTTTGTTGGCTTGTTGGCTTGTTGGTTTGTTGGTTTGTTGGCTTGTTGGTTTGTTGGTTTGTCGGTTTGTTGGTTTGTTGGTTTGTTGGCTTGTTGGTTTGTTGGCTTGTTGGTTTGTTGGTTTGTTGGTTTGTTGGCTTGTTGGTTTGTTGGTTTGTTGGTTTGTTGGTTTGTTGGTTTGTTAATTTGTTGGTTTTTTGGTTTGTGGGTTTGTTGGTTTGTTGGCTTGTTGGTTTGTTGGTTTGTTGGTTTGTTGGTTTGTTGGCTTGTTGGTTTGTTGGTTTGTTGGTTTGTTGGTTTGTTGGCTTGTTGGCTTGTTGGTTTGTTGGTTTGTTGGTTTGTTGGTTTGTTGGCTTGTTGGCTTGTTGGTTTGTTGGTTTGTTGGCTTGTTGGTTTGTTGGCTTGTTGGTTTGTTGGTTTGTTGGTTTGTTGGCTTGTTGGCTTGTTGGTTTGTTGGTTTGTTGGTTTGTTGGCTTGTTGGTTACTTAGTTTGTTGGTTTGTTGGCATGATGGTTTGTTGGTTTTTTGATTTGTTGGCTTGTTGGTTACTTAGTTTGTTGGTTGGCATGTTGGTTTGTTGGTTTGTTGGTTTGTTGGCTTATTGGTTTGTTGGTTTGTTGGCTTGTTGGCTTGTTGGTTTGTTGGTTTGTCGGTTTGTTGGCTTGTTGGTTTGTTGGTTTGTTGGCTTGTTGGTTTGTTGGTTTGTTGGTTTGTTGGTTTGTTGGCTTGTTGGCTTGTTGGTTTGTTGGTTTGTTGGTTTGTTGGCTCGTTGGTTTGTTGGTTTGTTGGCTTGTTGGCTTGTTGGTTTGTTGGTTTGTTGGTTTATTTGTTTGTTGGTTTGTTGGCTTGCTGGTTTGTTGGTTTGTTGGTTTGTTGGCTTGTTGGCTTGTTGGTTTGTTGGTTTGTTGGTTTGTTGGTTTGTCGGTTTGTTGGTTTGTTGGTTTGTTGGCTTGTTGGTTTGTTGGCTTGTTGGTTTGTTGGTTTGTTGGTTTGTTGGCTTGTTGATTTTTTGGTTTGTTGGCTTGTTGGCTTGTTGGTTTGTTGGTTTGTTGGTTTGTTGGTTTGTTAATTTGTTGGTTTTTTGGTTTGTGGGTTTGTTGGTTTGTTGGCTTGTTGTTTTGTTGGTTTGTTGGCTTATTGATTTTTTGGTTTGTTGGCTTGTTGGCTTGTTGGTTTGTTGGTTTGTTGGCTTGTTGGTTACTTAGTTTGTTGGTTTGTTGGTTTGTTGGTTTGTTGGTTTGTTGGCTTGTTGGCTTGTTGGTTTGTTGGTTTGTTGGTTTGTTGATTTGTTGGCTTGTTGGTTTGTTGGTTTGTTGGCTTGTTGGTTTGTTGGTTTGTTGGTTTGTTGGCTTGTTGGCTTGTTGGTTTGTTGGTTTCTTGGCTTGTTGGTTTGTTGGCTTGTTGGTTTGTAGGTTTGTTGGTTTGTTGGCTTGTTGGCTTGTTGGTTTGTTGGTTTGTTGGTTTGTTGGCTTGTTGGTTACTTAGTTTGTTGGTTTGTTGGCATGTTGGTTTGTTGGTTTGTTGATTTGTTGGCTTGTTGGTTACTTAGTTTGTTGGTTAGTCGGCTTGTTGGTTTGTTGGTTTGTCGGTTTGTTGGCTTGTTGGTTTGTTGGTTTGTTGGCTTGTTGATTTGTTGGTTTGTTGGTTTGTTGGCTTGTTGGTTTGTTGGCTTGTTGGTTTGTTGGTTTGTTGGTTTGTTGGCTTGTTGGCTTGTTGGTTTGTTGGTTTGTTGGTTTGTTGGCTTGTTGGTTACTTAGTTTGTTGGTTTGTTGGCATGTTGGTTTGTTGGTTTGTTGATTTGTTGGCTTGTTGGTTACTTAGTTTGTTGGTTGGTTGGCATGTTAATTTGTTGGTTTGTTGGTTTGTTGGCTTATTGGTTTGTTGGTTTGTTGGCTTGTTGGCTTGTTGGTTTGTTGGTTTGTCGGTTTGTGGGCTTGTTGGTTTGTTGGTTTGTTGGCTTGTTGATTTGTTGGTTTGTTGGTTTGTTGGCTTGTTGGCTTGTTGGTTTGTTGGTTTGTTGGCTTGTTGGTTTGTTGGTTTGTCGGTTTGTTGGCTTGTTGGCTTGTTGGTTTGTTGGTTTGTTGGCTTGTTGGTTTGTTGGCTTGTTGGTTTGTTGGTTTGTTGGTTTGTTGGCTTGTTGACTTGTTGGTTTGTTGGTTTGTTGGCTTGTTCGTTACTTAGTTTGTTGGTTTGTTGGCATGTTGGTTTGTTGGTTTGTTGGTTTGTTGGCTTGTTGGTTTGTTGGTTTGTTGGCTTGTTGGCTTGTTGGTTTGTTGGTTTGTTGGTTTGTTGGCTTGTTGTTTTGTTGGCTTGTTGGCTTGTTGGTTTGTTGGTTTGTTTGTTTCTTTGCTTGTTGGTTTGTTGGCTTGTTGGCTTGTTGCTTTGTTGGTTTGTTGGTTTGTTGGCTTGTTGGCTTGTTGGTTTGTTAGTTTGTAGGCTTTTTGGTTACTCAGTTTGTTGGTTTGTTGGTTTGTTGGCTGGTTGGTTTGTTGGCTTATTGGTTTGTTAGTTTGTTTGTTTGTTGGCTTGTTGGCTTGTTGGTTTGTTGGTTTGTTGGTTTGTTGGTTTGCTGGTTTGTTTGTTTGTTGGTTTGTTGGTTAATTGGTTTGTTGGTTTGTTGGTTTGTTGGTTTGTTGGTTTGTTGGTTTGTTGGTTTGTTGGTTTGTTGGTTTGTTGGTTTTTTGGTTTGTTGGTTTGTTGGTTTGTTGGCTTGTTGGTTTGTTGATTTATTTGTTTGTTGGTTTGTTGGTTTGTTGGTTTGTTGGTTTATTTGTTTGTTGGTTTGTTGGCTTGTTGGTTTGTTGGTTTGTTGATTTGTTGGATTGTTGGTATGTTGGTTTGTTGGCTTTTTGGCTTGTTGGTTTGTTGGTTTGTTGGTTTGTTGGTTTGTTGGTTTGTTGGTTTTTTGGTTTGTTGGTTTGTTGGTTTGTTGGCTTGTTGGTTACTTAGTTCGTTGGTTTGTTTGTTTGTTGGTTTGTTGGTTTGTTGGTTTGTTGGTTTGTTGGCTTGTTGGCTTGTTGGTTTGTTGGCTTGTTGGCTTGTTGCTTTGTTGGTTTTTTGGTTTGTTGGCTTGTTGGCTTGTTGGTTTGTTGGTTTGATGGTTTGTTGGTTTGTTGGATTGTTGGCTTGTTGGCTTGTTGGTTTGTTGGATTGTTGGTTTGTTGGCTTGTTGGTTTGTTGGTTTGTTGGTTTGTTGGCTTGTTGGCTTGTTGGTTTGTTGGTTTGTTAGTTTGTTGGTTTGTTGGTTTGTTGGTTTGTTGGTTTGTTGGCTTGTTGGCTTGTTGGTTTGTTGGTTTGTTGGTTTGTTGGTTTGTTGGCTCGTTGGTTTGTTGGTTTGTTGGCTTGTTGGCTTGTTGGTTTGTTGGTTTGTTGGTTTATTTGTTTGTTGGTTTGTTGGCTTGCTGGTTTGTTGGTTTGTTGGTTTGTTGGCTTGTTGGCTTGTTGGTTTGTTGGTTTCTTGGCTTGTTGGTTTGTTGGCTTGTTGGCTTGTTGGTTTGTTGGTTTGTTGGTTTGTTGGTTTGTTGGTTTGTTGGTTTGTTGGCTTGTTGGCTTGTTGGCTTGTCGGTTTGTTGGTTTGTTGGTTTGTTGGCTCGTTGGTTTGTTGGTTTGTTGGCTTGTTGGCTTGTTGGTTTGTTGGTTTGTTGGTTTGTTGGTTTGTTGGCTTGTTGGCTTGTTGGTTTGTTGGCTTGTTGGCTTGTTGCTTTGTTGGCTTGTTGGTTTGTTGGTTTGTTGGTTTGTTGGTTTGTTGGTTTGTTGGCTTGTTGGCTTGTTGGTTTGTTGGTTTGTTGGTTTGTTGGCTTGTTGGCTTGTTGGTTTGTTGGCTTGTTGGCTTGTTGCTTTGTTGGTTTTTTGGTTTGTTGGTTTGTTGGCTTGTTGGTTTGTTGGTTTGATGGTTTGTTGGTTTGTTGGATTGTTGGCTTGTTGGCTTGTTGGCTTGTTGGTTTGTTGGTTTGTTGGTTTGTTGGCTTGTTGGTTTGTTGGTTTGTTGGCTTGTTGGTTTGTTGGTTTGTTGGCTTGTTGGCTTGTTGGTTTGTTGGTTTGTTGGTTTGTTGGTTTGTTGGTTTGTTGGTTTCTTGGTTTGTTGGCTTGTTGGCTAGTTGGTTTGTTGGTTTGTTGGTTTGTTGGCTCGTTGGTTGGTTGGTTTGTTGGCTTGTTGGCTTGTTGGTTTGTTGGTTTGTTGGTTTATTTATTTGTTGGTTTGTTGGCTTGCTGGTTTGTTGGTTTGTTGGTTTGTTGGCTTGTTGGCTTGTTGGTTTGTTGGTTTGTTGGCTTGTTGGTTTGTTGGTTTGTCGGTTTGTTGGTTTGTTGGTTTGTTGGCTTGTTAGTTTGTTTCCTAGTTGGTTTGTTGGTTTGTTGGTTTGTTGGTTTGTTGGTTTGTTAATTTGTTGGTTTTTTGGTTTGTGGGTTTGTTGGTTTGTTGGCTTGTTGGTTTGTTGGTTTGTTGGCTTGTTGATTTTTTGGTTTGTTGGCTTTTTGGCTTGTTGGTTTGTTGGCTTGTTGGCTTGTTGGTTACTTAGTTTGTTGGTTTGTTGGTTTGTTGGTTTGTTGGTTTGTTGGTTTGTTGGCTTGTTGGCTTGTTGGTTTGTTGGTTTGTTGGTTTGTTGATTTGTTGGCTTGTTGGTTTGTTGGTTTGTTGGCTTGTTGGTTTGTTGGTTTGTTGGTTTGTTGGTTTGTTGGCTTGTTGGCTTGTTGGTTTGTTGGTATTGTTAGCTTGTTGGTTTGTTGGCTTGTTGGTTTGTTGGTTTGTTGGTTTGTTGGCTTGTTGGCTTGTTGGTTTGTTGGTTTGTTGGTTTGTTGGTTTGTTGGTTTGTTGGTTTGTTGGTTTGTTGGTTTTTTGGTTTGTTGGTTTGTTAGTTTGTTGGCTTTTTGGTTACTTGGTTTGTTGGTTTGTGCTTTTGTTGGCTTGTTGGCTTGTTGGTTTGTTGGTTTATTGGCTTGTTGGTTTGTTGGTTTGTTGGTTTGTTGGATTGCTGCTTTGTTGGTTTGTTGGTTTGTTGGCTTGTGTGTTTGTTGTTTTGTTGGCTTGTTGGTTTGTTAGTTTGTTGCCTTTTTGGTTACTTGGTTTATTGGTTTGTTGGTTTGTTGGTTTGTTGGCTTGTTGGTTTGTTGGTTTGTTGGTTTGTTGGTTTGTTGGTTTTTTTGTTTGTTGGTTTGTTGGTTTCTTGGCTTGTTGGTTTGTTGGCTTCTTGGCTTGTTGGCTTGTTGGTTTGTTGGTTTGTTGGCTTGTTGGTTACTTAGTTTGTTGGTTTGTTGGTTTGTTGGTTTGTTGGTTTGTTGGTTTGTTGGCTTGTTGGTTACTTAGTTTGTTGGTTTGTTGGTTTGTTGGCTTGTTGGTTTGTTGGTTTGTTGGTTTATTGGCTTGTTGGTTTGTTGGCTTGTTGGCTTGTTGGTTTGTTGGTTTGCTGGTTTGTTGGCTCGTTGGTTTGTTGGTTTGTTGGCTTGTTGGCTTGTTGGTTTGTTGGTTTGTTTGTTTATTTGTTTGTTGGTTTGTTGGCTTGCTGGTTTGTTGGTTTGTTGGTTTGTTGGCTTGTTGGCTTGTTGGTTTGTTGGTTTGTTGGCTTGTTGGTTTGTTGGCTTGTTGGCTTGTTGGTTTGTTGGTTTGTTGGTTTGTTGGTTTGTTGGTTTCTTAATTTGTTGGTTTGTTGGTTTGTCGGTTTCATGGTTTGTTGGCTTGTGGGCTTGTTGGTTTGTTGGCTTGTTGGCTTGTTGCTTTGTTGGTTTGTTGGCTTGTTGGTTTATTGGTTTGTTGGTTTGTTGGCTTGTTGGTTTGTTGGTTTGTTGGCTTGTTGGCTTGTTGGTTTGTTGGTTTGTTAGTTTGTTGGTTTGTTGGTTTGTTGGTTTGTTGGTTTGTTGGCTTGTTGGCTTGTTGGTTTGTTGGTTTGCTGGTTTGTTGGCTCGTTGGTTTGTTGGTTTGTTGGCTTGTTGGCTTGTTGGTTTGTTGGTTTGTTTGTTTATTTGTTTGTTGGTTTGTTGGCTTGCTGGTTTGTTGGTTTGTTGGTTTGTTGGCTTGTTGGCTTGTTGGTTTGTTGGTTTGTTGGCTTGTTGGTTTGTTGGCTTGTTGGCTTGTTGGTTTGTTGGTTTGTTGGTTTGTTGGTTTGTTGGTTTGTTGGTTTGTTGGTTTGTTGGTTTGTTGGTTTGTTGGCTTGTTGGCTTGTTGGCTTGTTGGTTTGTTGGTTTGTTGGTTTGTTGGCTCGTTGGTTTGTTGGTTTGTTGGCTTGTTGGCTTGTTGGTTTGTTGGTTTGTTGGTTTGTTGGTTTGTTGGCTTGTTGGCTTGTTGGTTTGTTGGCTTGTTGGCTTGTTGCTTTGTTGGCTTGTTGGTTTGTTGGTTTGTTGGTTTGTTGGTTTGTTGGCTTGTTGGTTTGTTGGTTTGTTGGTTTGTTGGCTTGTTGGCTTGTTGGTTTGTTGCCTTGTTGGCTTGTTGCTTTGTTGGTTTTTTGGTTTGTTGGTTTGTTGGCTTGTTGGTTTGTTGGTTTTATGGTTTGTTGGTTTGTTGGATTGTTGGCTTGTTGGCTTGTTGGTTTGTTGGTTTGTTGGTTTGTTGGCTTGTTGGTTTGTTGGTTTGTTGGCTTGTTGGCTTGTTGGTTTGTTGGTTTGTTGGTTTGTTGGTTTGTTGGTTTGTTGGTTTGTTGGTTTGTTGGTTTGTTGGCTTGTTGGCTTGTTGGTTTGTTGGTTTGTTGGTTTGTTGGCTCGTTGGTTTGTTGGCTTGTTGGCTTGTTGGTTTGTTGGTTTGTTGGTTTATTTGTTTGTTGGTCTGTTGGCTTGCTGGTTTGTTGGTTTGTTGGTTTGTTGGCTTGTTGGCTTGTTGGTTTGTTGGTTTGTTGGCTTGTTGGTTTGTTGGTTTGTCGGTTTGTTGGTTTGTTGGTTTGTTGGCTTGTTGGTTTGTTGGCTTGTTGGTTTGTTGGTTTGTTGGTTTGTTGGCTTGTTGGTTTGTTGGTTTGTTGGTTTGTTGGTTTGTTGGCTTGTTGGCTTGTTGGTTTGTTGGTTTGTTGGTTTGTTGGTTTGTTGGCTTGTTGGCTTCTTGGTTTGTTGGTTTGTTGGCTTGTTGGTTTGTTGGCTTGTTGGTTTTTTGGTTTGTTGGTTTGTTGGCTTGTTGGCTTGTTGGTTTGTTGGTTTGTTGGTTTGTTGGCTTGTTGGTTACTTAGTTTGTTGGTTTGTTGGCATGATGGTTTGTTGGTTTTTTGATTTGTTGGCTTGTTGGTTACTTAGTTTGTTGGTTGGCATGTTGGTTTGTTGGTTTGTTGGTTTGTTGGCTTATTGGTTTGTTGGTTTGTTGGCTTGTTGGCTTGTTGGTTTGTTGGTTTGTCGGTTTGTTGGCTTGTTGGTTTGTTGGTTTGTTGGCTTGTTGGTTTGTTGGTTTGTTGGTTTGAAGGTTTGTTGGCTTGTTGGCTTGTTGGCTTGTTGGTTTGTTGGTTTGTTGGTTTGTTGGCTCGTTGGTTTGTTGGTTTGTTGGCTTGTTGGCTTGTTGGTTTGTTGGTTTGTTGGTTTATTTGTTTGTTGGTTTGTTGGCTTGCTGGTTTGTTGGTTTGTTGGTTTGTTGGCTTGTTGGCTTGTTGGTTTGTTGGTTTGTTGGTTTGTTGGTTTGTCGGTTTGTTGGTTTGTTGGTTTGTTGGCTTGTTGGTTTGTTGGCTTGTTGGTTTGTTGGTTTGTTGGTTTGTTGGCTTGTTGATTTTTTGGTTTGTTGGCTTGTTGGCTTGTTGGTTTGTTGGTTTGTTGGTTTGTTGGTTTGTTGGCTTGTTGGCTTTTTGGTTTGTTGGTTTGTTGGTTTGTTGATTTGTTGGCTTGTTGGTTTGTTGGTTTGTTGGCTTGTTGGTTTGTTGGTTTGTTGGTTTGTTGGCTTGTTGGCTTGTTAGTTTGTTGGTTTCTTGGCTTGTTGGTTTGTTGGCTTGTTGGTTTGTTGGTTTGTTGGTTTGTTGGCTTGTTGGCTTGTTGGCTTGTTGGTTTGTTGGTTTGTTGGTTTGTTGGCTTGTTGGTTACTTAGTTTGTTGGTTTGTTGGCATGTTGGTTTGTTGGTTTGTTGATTTGTTGGCTTGTTGGTTACTTAGTTTGTTGGTTAGTTGGCTTGTTGGTTTGTTGGTTTGCCGGTTTGTTGGCTTGTTGGTTTGTTGGTTTGTTGGCTTGTTGATTTGTTGGTTTGTTGGTTTGTTGGCTTGTTGGTTTGTTGGCTTGTTGGTTTGTTGGTTTGTTGGTTTGTTGGCTTGTTGGCTTGTTGGTTTGTTGGTTTGTTGGTTTGTTGGCTTGTTGGTTACTTAGTTTGTTGGTTTGTTGGCATGTTGGTTTGTTGGTTTGTTGGTTTGTTGATTTGTTGGCTTGTTGGTTACTTAGTTTGTTGGTTGGTTGGCATGTTGGTTTGTTGGTTTGTTGGTTTGTTGGCTTATTGGTTTGTTGGTTTGTTGGCTTGTTGGCTTGTTGGTTTGTTGGTTTGTCGGTTTGTGGGCTTGTTGGTTTGTTGGTTTGTTGGCTTGTTGATTTGTTGGTTTGTTGGTTTGTTGGCTTGTTGGCTTGTTGGTTTGTTGGTTTGTTGGCTTGTTGGTTTGTTGGTTTGTCGGTTTGTTGGCTTGTTGGCTTGTTGGTTTGTTGGTTTGTTGGCTTGTTGGTTTGTTGGCTTGTTGGTTTGTTGGTTTGTTGGTTTGTTGGCTCGTTGACTTGTTGGTTTGTTGGTTTGTTGGCTTGTTCGTTACTTAGTTTGTTGGTTTGTTGGCATGTTGGTTTGTTGGTTTGTTGGTTTGTTGGCTTGTTGGTTTGTTGGTTTGTTGGCTTGTTGGCTTGTTGGTTTGTTGGTTTGTTGGTTTGTTGGCTTGTTGTTTTGTTGGCTTGTTGGCTTGTTGGTTTGTTGGTTTGTTTGTTTCTTTGCTTGTTGGTTTGTTGGCTTGTTGGCTTGTTGCTTTGTTGGTTTGTTGGTTTGTTGGCTTGTTGGCTTGTTGGTTTGTTAGTTTGTAGGCTTTTTGGTTACTTAGTTTGTTGGTTTGTTGGTTTGTTGGCTGGTTGGTTTGTTGGCTTATTGGTTTGTTGGTTTGTTTGTTTGTTGGCTTGTTGGCTTGTTGGTTTGTTGGTTTGTTGGTTTGTTGGTTTGCTGGTTTGTTTGTTTGTTGGTTTGTTGGTTAATTGGTTTGTTGGTTTGTTGGTTTGTTGGTTTGTTGGTTTGTTGGTTTGTTGGTTTGTTGGTTTTTTGGTTTGTTGGTTTGTTGGTTTGTTGGCTTGTTGGTTTGTTGGTTTATTTGTTTGTTGGTTTGTTGGTTTGTTGGTTTGTTGGTTTATTTGTTTGTTGGTTTGTTGGCTTGTTGGTTTGTTGGTTTGTTGATTTGTTGGATTGTTGGTATGTTGGTTTGTTGGCTTTTTGGCTTGTTGGTTTGTTGGTTTGTTGGTTTGTTGGTTTGTTGGTTTGTTGGTTTTTTGGTTTGTTGGTTTGTTGGTTTGTTGGCTTGTTGGTTACTTAGTTCGTTGGTTTGTTTGTTTGTTGGTTTGTTGGTTTGTTGGTTTGTTGGTTTGTTGGCTTGTTGGCTTGTTGGTTTGTTGGTTTGTTGGTTTGTTGGCTCGTTGGTTTGTTGGTTTGTTGGCTTGTTGGCTTGTTGGTTTGTTGGTTTGTTGGTTTATTTGTTTGTTGGTCTGTTGGCTTGCTGGTTTGTTGGTTTGTTGGTTTGTTGGCTTGTTGGCTTGTTGGTTTGTTGGTTTGTTGGCTTGTTGGTTTGTTGGTTTGTCGGTTTGTTGGTTTGTTGGTTTGTTGGCTTGTTGGTTTGTTGGCTTGTTGGTTTGTTGGTTTGTTGGTTTGTTGGCTTGTTGGTTTGTTGGTTTGTTGGTTTGTTGGTTTGTTGGTTTGTTAATTTGTTGGTTTTTTGGTTTGTGGGTTTGTTGGTTTGTTGGCTTGTTGGTTTGTTGGTTTGTTGGTTTGTTGGTTTGTTGGCTTGTTGGTTTGTTGGTTTGTTGGTTTGTTGGTTTGTTGGCTTGTTGGCTTGTTGGTTTGTTGGTTTGTTGGTTTGTTGGTTTGTTGGCTTGTTGGCTTGTTGGTTTGTTGGTTTGTTGGCTTGTTGGTTTGTTGGCTTGTTGGTTTGTTGGTTTGTTGGTTTGTTGGCTTGTTGGCTTGTTGGTTTGTTGGTTTGTTGGTTTGTTGGCTTGTTGGTTACTTAGTTTGTTGGTTTGTTGGCATGATGGTTTGTTGGTTTTTTGATTTGTTGGCTTGTTGGTTACTTAGTTTGTTGGTTGGCATGTTGGTTTGTTGGTTTGTTGGTTTGTTGGCTTATTGGTTTGTTGGTTTGTTGGCTTGTTGGCTTGTTGGTTTGTTGGTTTGTCGGTTTGTTGGCTTGTTGGTTTGTTGGTTTGTTGGTTTGTTGGTTTGTTGGTTTGTTGGTTTGTTGGCTTGTTGGCTTGTTGGTTTGTTGGTTTGTTGGTTTGTTGGCTCGTTGGTTTGTTGGTTTGTTGGCTTGTTGGCTTGTTGGTTTGTTGGTTTGTTGGTTTATTTGTTTGTTGGTTTGTTGGCTTGCTGGTTTGTTGGTTTGTTGGTTTGTTGGCTTGTTGGCTTGTTGGTTTGTTGGTTTGTTGGTTTGTTGGTTTGTCGGTTTGTTGGTTTGTTGGTTTGTTGGCTTGTTGGTTTGTTGGCTTGTTGGTTTGTTGGTTTGTTGGTTTGTTGGCTTGTTGATTTTTTGGTTTGTTGGCTTGTTGGCTTGTTGGTTTGTTGGTTTGTTGGTTTGTTGGTTTGTTAATTTGTTGGTTTTTTGGTTTGTGGGTTTGTTGGTTTGTTGGCTTGTTGTTTTGTTGGTTTGTTGGCTTGTTGATTTTTTGGTTTGTTGGCTTGTTGGCTTGTTGGTTTGTTGGTTTGTTGGCTTGTTGGTTACTTAGTTTGTTGGTTTGTTGGTTTGTTGGTTTGTTGGTTTGTTGGTTTGTTGGCTTGTTGGCTTGTTGGTTTGTTGGTTTGTTGGTTTGTTGATTTGTTGGCTTGTTGGTTTGTTGGTTTGTTGGCTTGTTGGTTTGTTGGTTTGTTGGTTTGTTGGCTTGTTGGCTTGTTGGTTTGTTGGTTTCTTGGCTTGTTGGTTTGTTGGCTTGTTGGTTTGTTGGTTTGTTGGTTTGTTGGCTTGTTGGCTTGTTGGTTTGTTGGTTTGTTGGTTTGTTGGCTTGTTGGTTACTTAGTTTGTTGGTTTGTTGGCATGTTGGTTTGTTGGTTTGTTGATTTGTTGGCTTGTTGGTTACTTAGTTTGTTGGTTAGTTGGCTTGTTGGTTTGTTGGTTTGTCGGTTTGTTGGCTTGTTGGTTTGTTGGTTTGTTGGCTTGTTGATTTGTTGGTTTGTTGGTTTGTTGGCTTGTTGGTTTGTTGGCTTGTTGGTTTGTTGGTTTGTTGGTTTGTTGGCTTGTTGGCTTGTTGGTTTGTTGGTTTGTTGGTTTGTTGGCTTGTTGGTTACTTAGTTTGTTGGTTTGTTGGCATGATGGTTTGTTGGTTTGTTGATTTGTTGGCTTGTTGGTTACTTAGTTTGTTGGTTGGTTGGCATGTTAATTTGTTGGTTTGTTGGTTTGTTGGCTTATTGGTTTGTTGGTTTGTTGGCTTGTTGGCTTGTTGGTTTGTTGGTTTGTCGGTTTGTGGGCTTGTTGGTTTGTTGGTTTGTTGGCTTGTTGATTTGTTGGTTTGTTGGTTTGTTGGCTTGTTGGCTTGTTGGTTTGTTGGTTTGTTGGCTTGTTGGTTTGTTGGTTTGTCGGTTTGTTGGCTTGTTGGCTTGTTGGTTTGTTGGTTTGTTGGCTTGTTGGTTTGTTGGCTTGTTGGTTTGTTGGTTTGTTGGTTTGTTGGCTTGTTGACTTGTTGGTTTGTTGGTTTGTTGGCTTGTTCGTTACTTAGTTTGTTGGTTTGTTGGCATGTTGGTTTGTTGGTTTGTTGGTTTGTTGGCTTGTTGGTTTGTTGGTTTGTTGGCTTGTTGGCTTGTTGGTTTGTTGGTTTGTTGGTTTGTTGGCTTGTTGTTTTGTTGGCTTGTTGGCTTGTTGGTTTGTTGGTTTGTTTGTTTCTTTGCTTGTTGGTTTGTTGGCTTGTTGGCTTGTTGCTTTGTTGGTTTGTTGGTTTGTTGGCTTGTTGGCTTGTTGGTTTGTTAGTTTGTAGGCTTTTTGGTTACTCAGTTTGTTGGTTTGTTGGTTTGTTGGCTGGTTGGTTTGTTGGCTTATTGGTTTGTTGGTTTGTTTGTTTGTTGGCTTGTTGGCTTGTTGGTTTGTTGGTTTGTTGGTTTGTTGGTTTGCTGGTTTGTTTGTTTGTTGGTTTGTTGGTTAATTGGTTTGTTGGTTTGTTGGTTTGTTGGTTTGTTGGTTTGTTGGTTTGTTGGTTTGTTGGTTTGTTGGTTTGTTGGTTTGTTGGTTTTTTGGTTTGTTGGTTTGTTGGTTTGTTGGCTTGTTGGTTTGTTGATTTATTTGTTTGTTGGTTTGTTGGTTTGTTGGTTTGTTGGTTTATTTGTTTGTTGGTTTGTTGGCTTGTTGGTTTGTTGGTTTGTTGATTTGTTGGATTGTTGGTATGTTGGTTTGTTGGCTTTTTGGCTTGTTGGTTTGTTGGTTTGTTGGTTTGTTGGTTTGTTGGTTTGTTGGTTTTTTGGTTTGTTGGTTTGTTGGTTTGTTGGCTTGTTGGTTACTTAGTTCGTTGGTTTGTTTGTTTGTTGGTTTGTTGGTTTGTTGGTTTGTTGGTTTGTTGGCTTGTTGGCTTGTTGGTTTGTTGGCTTGTTGGCTTGTTGCTTTGTTGGTTTTTTGGTTTGTTGGCTTGTTGGCTTGTTGGTTTGTTGGTTTGATGGTTTGTTGGTTTGTTGGATTGTTGGCTTGTTGGCTTGTTGGTTTGTTGGTTTGTTGGTTTGTTGGCTTGTTGGTTTGTTGGTTTGTTGGCTTGTTGGCTTGTTGGTTTGTTGGTTTGTAAGTTTGTTGGTTTGTTGGTTTGTTGGTTTGTTGGTTTGTTGGCTTGTTGGCTTGTTGGTTTGTCGGTTTGTTGGTTTGTTGGTTTGTTGGCTCGTTGGTTTGTTGGTTTGTTGGCTTGTTGGCTTGTTGGTTTGTTGGTTTGTTGGTTTATTTGTTTGTTGGTTTGTTGGCTTGCTGGTTTGTTGGTTTGTTGGTTTGTTGGCTTGTTGGCTTGTTGGTTTGTTGGTTTCTTGGCTTGTTGGTTTGTTGGCTTGTTGGCTTGTTGGTTTGTTGGTTTGTTGGTTTGTTGGTTTGTTGGTTTGTTGGTTTGTTGGCTTGTTGGCTTGTTGGCTTGTCGGTTTGTTGGTTTGTTGGTTTGTTGGCTCGTTGGTTTGTTGGTTTGTTGGCTTGTTGGCTTGTTGGTTTGTTGGTTTGTTGGTTTGTTGGTTTGTTGGCTTGTTGGCTTGTTGGTTTGTTGGCTTGTTGGCTTGTTGCTTTGTTGGCTTGTTGGTTTGTTGGTTTGTTGGTTTGTTGGTTTGTTGGTTTGTTGGCTTGTTGGCTTGTTGGTTTGTTGGTTTGTTGGTTTGTTGGCTTGTTGGCTTGTTGGTTTGTTGGCTTGTTGGCTTGTTGCTTTGTTGGTTTTTTGGTTTGTTGGTTTGTTGGCTTGTTGGTTTGTTGGTTTGATGGTTTGTTGGTTTGTTGGATTGTTGGCTTGTTGGCTTGTTGGCTTGTTGGTTTGTTGGTTTGTTGGTTTGTTGGCTTGTTGGTTTGTTCGTTTGTTGGCTTGTTGGCTTGTTGGTTTGTTGGTTTGTTGGTTTGTTGGTTTGTTGGTTTGTTGGTTTGTTGGTTTGTTGGCTTGTTGGCTAGTTGGTTTGTTGGTTTGTTGGTTTGTTGGCTCGTTGGTTGGTTGGTTTGTTGGCTTGTTGGCTTGTTGGTTTGTTGGTTTGTTGGTTTATTTATTTGTTGGTTTGTTGGCTTGCTGGTTTGTTGGTTTGTTGGTTTGTTGGCTTGTTGGCTTGTTGGTTTGTTGGTTTGTTGGCTTGTTGGTTTGTTGGTTTGTCGGTTTGTTGGTTTGTTGGTTTGTTGGCTTGTTAGTTTGTTGGCTAGTTGGTTTGTTGGTTTGTTGGTTTGTTAGCTTGTTGGTTTGTTGGTTTGTTGGTTTGTTGGTTTGTTGGTTTGTTAATTTGTTGGTTTTTTGGTTTGTGGGTTTGTTGGTTTGTTGGCTTGTTGGTTTGTTGGTTTGTTGGCTTGTTGATTTTTTGGTTTGTTGGCTTTTTGGCTTGTTGGTTTGTTGGCTTGTTGGCTTGTTGGTTACTTAGTTTGTTGGTTTGTTGGTTTGTTGGTTTGTTGGTTTGTTGGTTTGTTGGCTTGTTGGCTTGTTGGTTTGTTGGTTTGTTGGTTTGTTGATTTGTTGGCTTGTTGGTTTGTTGGTTTGTTGGCTTGTTGGTTTGTTGGTTTGTTGGTTTGTTGGTTTGTTGGCTTGTTGGCTTGTTGGTTTGTTGGTATTGTTGGCTTGTTGGTTTGTTGGCTTGTTGGTTTGTTGGTTTGTTGGTTTGTTGGCTTGTTGGCTTGTTGGTTTGTTGGTTTGTTGGTTTGTTGGCTTGTTGGTTACTTAGTTTGTTGGTTTGTTGGCATGTTGGTTTGTTGGTTTGTGGATTTGTTGGCTTGTTGGTTACTTAGTTTGTTGGTTGGTTGGCATGTTGGTTTGTTGGGTTTTTGGTTTGTTGGCTTATTGGTTTGTTGGTTTGTTGGCTTGTTGGCTTGTTGGTTTGTTGGTTTGTTGGTTTGTTGGCTTGTTGTTTTGTTGGCTTGTTGACTTGTTGGTTTGTTGGTTTGTTTGTTTCTTGGCTTGTTGGTTTGTTGGCTTGTTGGCTTGTTGCTTTGTTGGTTTGTTGGTTTGTTGGCTTGTTGGCTTGTTGGTTTGTTAGTTTGTAGGTTTTTTGGTTACTCAGTTTGTTGGTTTGTTGGTTTGTTGGCTGGTTGGTTTGTTGGCTAATTGGTTTGTTGGTTTGTTTGTTTGTTGGCTTGTTGGCTTGTTGGTTTGTTGGTTTGTTGGTTTGTTGGTTTGTTGGTTTGTTTGCTTGTTGGTTTGTTGGTTAATTGGTTTGTTGGTTTGTTGGTTTGTTGGTTTGTTGGTTTGTTGGTTTGTTGGTTTGTTGGTTTTTTGGTTTGTTGGTTTGTTGGTTTGTTGGTTTATTTGTTTGTTGGTTTGTTAGTTTGTTGGTTTGTTGGTTTATTTGTTTGTTGGTTTGTTGGTTTGTTGGTTTGTTGGTTTGCTGGTTTGTTGGTTTATTTAATTGTTGGTTTGTTGGTTTGTTGGCTTGTTGGTTTGTTGGCTTGTTGGCTTGTTGGTTTGTTGGTGTGTTGGTTTGTTGGTTTGTTGGTTTGTTGGTTTTTTGGTTTGTTGGTATATTTGTCTGTTGGTTTGTTGGTTTGTTGGTTTGTTGGTTTGTTGGTTTGTTGGTTTGTTGGTTTGTTGGTTTGTTGGTTTGTTGGCTTGTTGGTTTGTTGGTTTGTTGGTTTGTTTTTCTTGTTGGCTTGTTGGTTTGTTGGTTTATTTGTTTGTTGGTTTTTTGGCTTGTTGGTTTGTTGGTTTGTTGGTTTGTTGGTTTGTTGGCTTGTTGGTTTGTTGGTTTGTTGGTTTTTTGGTTTGTTGGTTTGTTGGTTTGTTGGCTTGTTGGCTTGTTGGTTTGTTGGTTTGCTGGCATGTTGGTTTGTTGGTTTGTTGGCTTGTTGGCTTATTTCTTTGTTGGCTTGTTGGTTTGTTGGCTTGTTGGCTTGTTGGTTTGTTAGTTTGTTGGCTTTTTGGTTACTTGGTTTGTTGGTTTGTTGGTTTGTTGGCTTATTGGTTTGTTGGCTGGTTGGTTTGTTGGTTTGTTGGTTTGTTGGCTTGTTGGCTTGTTGGTTTGTTGGTTTGTTGGTTTGTTGTTTGTTGGTTTGTTGGTTTTTTGGTTTGCTGGTTTGTTGGTTTGTTGGCTTGTTGGTTTGTTGGTTTGTTGGCTTGTTGGCTTGTTGGTTACTTAGTTTGTTGGTTTGTTGGCTTGTTGGTTTGTTGGCTTGTTGGTTTGTTGGTTTGTTGGTTTGTTGGCTTGTTGGTTTGTTGGCTTGTTGGTTTGTTGGCTTGTTGGTTTGTTGGTTTGTTGGTTTGTTGGTTTGTTGGCTTGTTGGTTTGTTGGTTTGTTGGCTTGTTGGCTTGTTGGTTTGTTGGTTTGTTGGTTTGTTGGTTTGTTGGCTTGTTGGCTTGTTGGTTTGTTAGTTTGTAGGTTTTTTGGTTACTCAGTTTGTTGGTTTGTTGGTTTGTTGGCTGGTTGGTTTGTTGGCTAATTGGTTTGTTGGTTTGTTTGTTTGTTGGCTTGTTGGCTTGTTGGTTTGTTGGTTTGTTGGTTTGTTGGTTTGTTGGTTTGTTTGCTTGTTGGTTTGTTGGTTAATTGGTTTGTTGGTTTGTTGGTTTGTTGGTTTGTTGGTTTGTTGGTTTGTTGGTTTGTTGGTTTTTTGGTTTGTTGGTTTGTTGGTTTGTTGGTTTATTTGTTTGTTGGTTTGTTGGTTTGTTGGTTTGTTGGTTTATTTGTTTGTTGGTTTGTTGGTTTGTTGGTTTGTTGGTTTGCTGGTTTGTTGGTTTATTTAATTGTTGGTTTGTTGGTTTGTTGGCTTGTTGGTTTGTTGGCTTGTTGGCTTGTTGGTTTGTTGGTGTGTTGGTTTGTTGGTTTGTTGGTTTGTTGGTTTTTTGGTTTGTTGGTATATTTGTCTGTTGGTTTGTTGGTTTGTTGGTTTGTTGGTTTGTTGGTTTGTTGGTTTGTTGGTTTGTTGGTTTGTTGGTTTGTTGGTTTGTTGGCTTGTTGGTTTGTTGGTTTGTTGGTTTGTTTTTCTTGTTGGCTTGTTGGTTTGTTGGTTTATTTGTTTGTTGGTTTTTTGGCTTGTTGGTTTGTTGGTTTGTTGGTTTGTTGGTTTGTTGGCTTGTTGGTTTGTTGGTTTGTTGGTTTTTTGGTTTGTTGGTTTGTTGGTTTGTTGGCTTGTTGGCTTGTTGGTTTGTTGGTTTGCTGGCATGTTGGTTTGTTGGTTTGTTGGCTTGTTGGCTTATTTCTTTGTTGGCTTGTTGGTTTGTTGGCTTGTTGGCTTGTTGGTTTGTTAGTTTGTTGGCTTTTTGGTTACTTGGTTTGTTGGTTTGTTGGTTTGTTGGCTTATTGGTTTGTTGGCTGGTTGGTTTGTTGGTTTGTTGGTTTGTTGGCTTGTTGGCTTGTTGGTTTGTTGGTTTGTTGGTTTGTTGTTTGTTGGTTTGTTGGTTTTTTGGTTTGCTGGTTTGTTGGTTTGTTGGCTTGTTGGTTTGTTGGTTTGTTGGCTTGTTGGCTTGTTGGTTACTTAGTTTGTTGGTTTGTTGGCTTGTTGGTTTGTTGGCTTGTTGGTTTGTTGGTTTGTTGGTTTGTTGGCTTGTTGGTTTGTTGGCTTGTTGGTTTGTTGGCTTGTTGGTTTGTTGGTTTGTTGGTTTGTTGGTTTGTTGGCTTGTTGGTTTGTTGGTTTGTTGGCTTGTTGGCTTGTTGGTTTGTTGGTTTGTTGGTTTGTTGCCTTGTTGGTTTGTTGGTTTGTTGGCTTGTTGGTTTGTTGGTTTGTTGGCTTGTTGGCTTGTTGGTTTGTTGGCTTGTTGGCTTGTTGGTTTGTTGGCTTGTTGGTTTGTTGGTTTGTTGGTTTGTTGGCTTGTTAGCTTGTTGGTTTGTTGGTTTGTTGGCTTGTTAGTTACTTAGTTTGTTGGCATGTTGGTTTGTTGGTTTGTTGGCTTGTTGGTTTGTTGGTTTGTTGGCTTATTGGCTTGTTGGTTTGTTGGTTTGTTGGTTTGTTGGCTTGTTGGCTTGTTGGTTTTTTGGTTTGTTGGTTTATTTGTTTGTTGGTTTGTTGGTTTGTTGGTTGGTTGGTTTGTTGGCTTGTTGGCTTATTGGTTTGTTGGTTTGTTGGCTTGTTGGCTTGTTGGTTTGTTGGTTTGTTGGCTTGTTGATTTGTTGGCTTGTTGGTTTGTTGGTTTGTTGGTTTGTTTGCTTGTTGGTTTGTTGGTTTGTTGGTTTGTTGGTTTGTTGGTTTGTTGGTTTGTTGGTTTGTTGGTTTGTTGGCTTGTTGGTTTGTTGGTTTGTTGGTTTGTTGGCTTGTTGGTTTGTTGGTTTGTTGGTTTGTTGGCTTGTTGGTTTGTTGGTTTGTTGGTTTGTTCATTTGTTGGTTTGCTGGTTAATTGGTTTGTTGGTTTGTTGGGTTGTTGGCTTATTGGTTTGTTGGTTTGTTGGCTTGTTGGTTACTTAGTTTGTTGGTTTGTTGGCATGTTCGTTTTTTGGTTTGTTGGTTTGTTGGCTTGTTTGCTTGTTGGTTTGTTGGTTTTTTGGTTTGTTGGTTTGTTGGCTTGTTGGTCTGTTGGTTTGTTGGCTTGTTGGCTTGTTGGTTTGTTGGTTTGTTGGTTTATTTATTTGTTGGTTTGTTGGCTTGCTGGTTTGTTGGTTTGTTGGTTTGTTGGCTTGTTGGCTTGTTGGTTTGTTGGTTTGTTGGCTTGTTGGTTTGTTGGTTTGTCGGTTTGTTGGTTTGTTGGTTTGTTGGCTTGTTAGTTTGTTGGCTAGTTGGTTTGTTGGTTTGTTGGTTTGTTAGCTTGTTGGTTTGTTGGTTTGTTGGTTTGTTGGTTTGTTGGTTTGTTAATTTGTTGGTTTTTTGGTTTGTGGGTTTGTTGGTTTGTTGGCTTGTTGGTTTGTTGGTTTGTTGGCTTGTTGATTTTTTGGTTTGTTGGCTTTTTGGCTTGTTGGTTTGTTGGCTTGTTGGCTTGTTGGTTACTTAGTTTGTTGGTTTGTTGGTTTGTTGGTTTGTTGGTTTGTTGGTTTGTTGGCTTGTTGGCTTGTTGGTTTGTTGGTTTGTTGGTTTGTTGATTTGTTGGCTTGTTGGTTTGTTGGTTTGTTGGCTTGTTGGTTTGTTGGTTTGTTGGTTTGTTGGTTTGTTGGCTTGTTGGCTTGTTGGTTTGTTGGTATTGTTGGCTTGTTGGTTTGTTGGCTTGTTGGTTTGTTGGTTTGTTGGTTTGTTGGCTTTTTGGCTTGTTGGTTTGTTGGTTTGTTGGTTTGTTGGCTTGTTGGTTACTTAGTTTGTTGGTTTGTTGGCATGTTGGTTTGTTGGTTTGTTGATTTGTTGGCTTGTTGGTTACTTAGTTTGTTGGTTGGTTGGCATGTTGGTTTGTTGGGTTTTTGGTTTGTTGGCTTATTGGTTTGTTGGTTTGTTGGCTTGTTGGCTTGTTGGTTTGTTGGTTTGTTGGTTTGTTGGCTTGTTGTTTTGTTGGCTTGTTGACTTGTTGGTTTGTTGGTTTGTTTGTTTCTTGGCTTGTTGGTTTGTTGGCTTGTTGGCTTGTTGCTTTGTTGGTTTGTTGGTTTGTTGGCTTGTTGGCTTGTTGGTTTGTTAGTTTGTAGGTTTTTTGGTTACTCAGTTTGTTGGTTTGTTGGTTTGTTGGCTGGTTGGTTTGTTGGCTAATTGGTTTGTTGGTTTGTTTGTTTGTTGGCTTGTTGGCTTGTTGGTTTGTTGGTTTGTTGGTTTGTTGGTTTGTTGGTTTGTTTGCTTGTTGGTTTGTTGGTTAATTGGTTTGTTGGTTTGTTGGTTTGTTGGTTTGTTGGTTTGTTGGTTTGTTGGTTTGTTGGTTTTTTGGTTTGTTGGTTTGTTGGTTTGTTGGTTTATTTGTTTGTTGGTTTGTTGGTTTGTTGGTTTGTTGGTTTATTTGTTTGTTGGTTTGTTGGTTTGTTGGTTTGTTGGTTTGCTGGTTTGTTGGTTTATTTAATTGTTGGTTTGTTGGTTTGTTGGCTTGTTGGTTTGTTGGCTTGTTGGCTTGTTGGTTTGTTGGTGTGTTGGTTTGTTGGTTTGTTGGTTTGTTGGTTTTTTGGTTTGTTGGTATATTTGTCTGTTGGTTTGTTGGTTTGTTAATTTGTTGGTTTGTTGGTTTGTTGGTTTGTTGGTTTGTTGGTTTGTTGGTTTGTTGGTTTGTTGGCTTGTTGGTTTGTTGGTTTGTTGGTTTGTTTTTCTTGTTGGCTTGTTGGTTTGTTGGTTTATTTGTTTGTTGGTTTTTTGGCTTGTTGGTTTGTTGGTTTGTTGGTTTGTTGGTTTGTTGGCTTGTTGGTTTGTTGGTTTGTTGGTTTTTTGGTTTGTTGGTTTGTTGGTTTGTTGGCTTGTTGGCTTGTTGGTTTGTTGGTTTGCTGGCATGTTGGTTTGTTGGTTTGTTGGCTTGTTGGCTTATTTCTTTGTTGGCTTGTTGGTTTGTTGGCTTGTTGGCTTGTTGGTTTGTTAGTTTGTTGGCTTTTTGGTTACTTGGTTTGTTGGTTTGTTGGTTTGTTGGCTTATTGGTTTGTTGGCTGGTTGGTTTGTTGGTTTGTTGGTTTGTTGGCTTGTTGGCTTGTTGGTTTGTTGGTTTGTTGGTTTGTTGTTTGTTGGTTTGTTGGTTTTTTGGTTTGCTGGTTTGTTGGTTTGTTGGCTTGTTGGTTTGTTGGTTTGTTGGCTTGTTGGCTTGTTGGTTACTTAGTTTGTTGGTTTGTTGGCTTGTTGGTTTGTTGGCTTGTTGGTTTGTTGGTTTGTTGGTTTGTTGGCTTGTTGGTTTGTTGGCTTGTTGGTTTGTTGGCTTGTTGGTTTGTTGGTTTGTTGGTTTGTTGGTTTGTTGGCTTGTTGGTTTGTTGGTTTGTTGGCTTGTTGGCTTGTTGGTTTGTAGGTTTGTTGGTTTGTTGGTTTGTTGGCTTGTTGGCTTGTTGGTTTGTTAGTTTGTAGGTTTTTTGGTTACTCAGTTTGTTGGTTTGTTGGTTTGTTGGCTGGTTGGTTTGTTGGCTAATTGGTTTGTTGGTTTGTTTGTTTGTTGGCTTGTTGGCTTGTTGGTTTGTTGGTTTGTTGGTTTGTTGGTTTGTTGGTTTGTTTGCTTGTTGGTTTGTTGGTTAATTGGTTTGTTGGTTTGTTGGTTTGTTGGTTTGTTGGTTTGTTGGTTTGTTGGTTTGTTGGTTTTTTGGTTTGTTGGTTTGTTGGTTTGTTGGTTTATTTGTTTGTTGGTTTGTTGGTTTGTTGGTTTGTTGGTTTATTTGTTTGTTGGTTTGTTGGTTTGTTGGTTTGTTGGTTTGCTGGTTTGTTGGTTTATTTAATTGTTGGTTTGTTGGTTTGTTGGCTTGTTGGTTTGTTGGCTTGTTGGCTTGTTGGTTTGTTGGTGTGTTGGTTTGTTGGTTTGTTGGTTTGTTGGTTTTTTGGTTTGTTGGTATATTTGTCTGTTGGTTTGTTGGTTTGTTGGTTTGTTGGTTTGTTGGTTTGTTGGTTTGTTGGTTTGTTGGTTTGTTGGTTTGTTGGTTTGTTGGTTTGTTGGCTTGTTGGTTTGTTGGTTTGTTGGTTTGTTTTTCTTGTTGGCTTGTTGGTTTGTTGGTTTATTTGTTTGTTGGTTTTTTGGCTTGTTGGTTTGTTGGTTTGTTGGTTTGTTGGTTTGTTGGCTTGTTGGTTTGTTGGTTTGTTGGTTTTTTGGTTTGTTGGTTTGTTGGTTTGTTGGCTTGTTGGCTTGTTGGTTTGTTGGTTTGCTGGCATGTTGGTTTGTTGGTTTGTTGGTTTGTTGGCTTGTTGGCTTGTTGGTTTGTTGGTTTGTTGGTTTGTTGTTTGTTGGTTTGTTGGTTTTTTGGTTTGCTGGTTTGTTGGTTTGTTGGCTTGTTGGTTTGTTGGTTTGTTGGCTTGTTGGCTTGTTGGTTACTTAGTTTGTTGGTTTGTTGGCTTGTTGGTTTGTTGGCTTGTTGGTTTGTTGGTTTGTTGGTTTGTTGGCTTTTTGGTTTGTTGGCTTGTTGGTTTGTTGGCTTGTTGGTTTGTTGGTTTGTTGGTTTGTTGGTTTGTTGGCTTGTTGGTTTGTTGGTTTGTTGGCTTGTTGGCTTGTTGGTTTGTTGGTTTGTTGGTTTGTTGGTTTGTTGCCTTGTTGGTTTGTTGGTTTGTTGGCTTGTTGGTTTGTTGGTTTGTTGGCTTGTTGGCTTGTTGGTTTGTTGGCTTGTTGGCTTGTTGGTTTGTTGGCTTGTTGGTTTGTTGGTTTGTTGGTTTGTTGGCTTGTTAGCTTGTTGGTTTGTTGGTTTGTTGGCTTGTTAGTTACTTAGTTTGTTGGCATGTTGGTTTGTTGGTTTGTTGGCTTGTTGGTTTGTTGGTTTGTTGGCTTATTGGCTTGTTGGTTTGTTGGTTTGTTGGTTTGTTGGCTTGTTGGCTTGTTGGTTTTTTGGTTTGTTGGTTTATTTGTTTGTTGGTTTGTTGGTTTGTTGGTTGGTTAGTTTGTTGGCTTGTTGGCTTATTGGTTTGTTGGTTTGTTGGCTTGTTGGCTTGTTGGTTTGTTGGTTTGTTGGCTTGTTGATTTGTTGGCTTGTTGGTTTGTTGGTTTGTTGGTTTGTTTGCTTGTTGGTTTGTTGGTTTGTTGGTTTGTTGGTTTGTTGGTTTGTTGGTTTGTTGGTTTGTTGGTTTGTTGGCTTGTTGGTTTGTTGGTTTGTTGGTTTGTTGGATTGTTGGTTTGTTGGTTTGTTGGTTTGTTGGCTTGTTGGTTTGTTGGTTTGTTGGTTTGTTCATTTGTTGGTTTGTTGGTTAATTGGTTTGTTGGTTTGTTGGGTTGTTGGCTTATTGGTTTGTTGGTTTGTTGGCTTGTTGGTTACTTAGTTTGTTGGTTTGTTGGCATGTTCGTTTTTTGGTTTGTTGGTTTGTTGGCTTGTTGGCTTGTTGGTTTGTTGGTTTTTTGGTTTGTTGGTTTGTTGGCTTGTTGGTTTGTTGGTTTGTTGGCTTGTTGGCTTGTTGGTTTGTTGGTTTGTTGGCTTGTTGGCTACTTAGTTTGTTGGTTTGTTGGTTTGTTGGTTTGTTGGTTTGTTGGTTTGTTGGCTTGTTGGCTTGTTGGTTTGTTGGTTAGTTCGTTTGTTGGTTTGTTAGTTTGTTGGTTTGTTGGCTTGTTGGCTTGTTGGTTTGTTGGTTTTTTGGTTTGTTGGTTTGTTGGTTTGTTGGTTTGTTGGTTTGTTGGTTTGTTGGTTTATTTGTTTGTTGGATTGTTGGCTTGTTGGTTTGTTGGTTTGTTGGTTTGTTGGCTTGTTGGCTTGTTGGCTTGTTGGTTTGTTAGTTTGTTGGCTTTTTGGTTACTTGGTTTGTTGGTTTGTGCTTTTGTTGGCTTGTTGGCTTGTTGGTTTGTTGGTTTATTGGCTTGTTGGTTTGTTGGTTTGTTGGCTTGTTGGCTTGTTGCTTTGTTGGTTTGTTGGTTTGTTGGCTTGTGTGTTTGTTTGTTTGTTGGCTTGTTGGTTTGTTAGTTTGTTGCCTTTTTGGTTACTTGGTTTATTGGTTTGTAGGTTTGTTGGTTTGTTGGCTTGTTGGTTTGTTGGTTTGTTGGTTTGTTGGTTTGTTGGGATGTTGGTTTGTTGGTTTGTTGGTTTTTTGGTTTGTTGGTTTGTTGGTTTCTTGGCTTGTTGGTTTGTTGGCTTCTTGGCTTGTTGGCTTGTTGGTTTGTTGGTTTGTTGGCTTGTTGGTTACTTAGTTTGTTGGTTTGTTGGTTTGTTGGTTTGTTGGTTTGTTGGTTTGTTGGTTTGTTGGCTTGTTGGTTACTTAGTTTGTTGGTTTGTTGGTTTGTTGGCTTGTTGGTTTGTTGGTTTGTTGGTTTATTGGCTTGTTGGTTTGTTGTTTTGTTGGCTTGTTGGTTTCTTAATTTGTTGGTTTGTTGGTTTGTCGGTTTATTGGTTTGTTGGCTTGTGGGCTTGTTGGTTTGTTGGCTTGTTGGCTTGTTGCTTTGTTGATTTGTTGGCTTGTTGGTTTGTTGGCTTGTTGGTTTGTTGGTTTGTTGGTTTATTGGCTTGTTAGCTTGTTGGTTTGTTGGTTTGTTGGTTTGTTCGTTTGTTGGTTTGTTGGTTTGTTGGTTTGTTGGTTTGCTGGTTTTTTGGTTTGTTGGTTTGTTGGTTTGTTGGCTTGTTGGTTTGTTGGTTTGTTGGCTTGTTGGCTTGTTGGTTTATTGGTTTTTTAGTTTGTTGGTTTGTTGGTTTGCTGGCTTGTTGGTTTGTTGGATTGTTGGCTTGTTGGTTTGTTGGTTTGTTGGCTTGTTGGTTTGTTGGTTTGTTGGTTTGTTGGTTACTTGGTTTGTTGGTTTGTTGGTTTGTTGGCTTGTTGGTTACTTAGTTTGTTGGTTTGTTGGCATGTTGGCTTGTTGGTTTGTTGGTTTGTTGGCTTGTTGGTTACTTAGTTTGTTGGTTTGTTGGTTTGTTGGTTTGTTGGTTTTTTGGTTTGTTGGTTTGTTGGTTTGTTGGCTTGTTGGTTTGTTGGTTTGTTGGCTTTTTGGTTACTTGGTTTGTTGGTTTGTTGGTTTGTTGGATTGTTGACTTGTTGGTTTGTTGGTTTGTTGGCTTGTTGGTTTGTTGGTTTGTTGGCTTGTTGGCTTGTTGGCTTGTTGCTTTGTTGGTTTGTTGGTTTGTTGGCTTGTTGGTTTGTTGGCTTGTTGGTTTGTTGGTTTGTTAGTTTGTTGGCTTTTTGGTTATTTGGTTTGTTGGTTTGTTGGCTTGTTGGTTACTTAGTTTGTTGGTTTGTTGGCATGTTGGTTTGTTGGTTTTGTTGGCTTGTTGGTTTGTTGGTTTGTTGGCTTGTTGGTTTGTTGGTTTGTTGGCTTGTTGGTTACTTAGTTTGTTGGTTTGTTGGCATGTTGGCTTGTTGGTTTGTTGGTTTGTTGGCTTGTTGGTTACTTAGTTTGTTGGTTTGTTGGTTTGTTGGTTTGTTGGTTTTTTGGTTTGTTGGTTTGTTGGTTTGTTGGCTTGTTGGTTTGTTGGTTTGTTGGCTTTTTGGTTACTTGGTTTGTTGGTTTGTTGGTTTGTTGGATTGTTGACTTGTTGGTTTGTTGGTTTGTTGGCTTGTTGGTTTGTTGGTTTGTTGGTTTGTTTGCTTGTTGGTTTGTTGGTTTGTTGGTTTGTTGGTTTGTTGGTTTGTTGGTTTGTTGGTTTGTTGGTTTGTTGGCTTGTTGGTTTGTTGGTTTGTTGGTTTGTTGGCTTGTTGGTTTGTTGGTTTGTTGGTTTGTTGGCTTGTTGGTTTGTTGGTTTGTTGGTTTGTTCATTTGTTGGTTTGTTGGTTAATTGGTTTGTTGGTTTGTTGGGTTGTTGGCTTATTGGTTTGTTGGTTTGTTGGCTTGTTGGTTACTTAGTTTGTTGATTTGTTGGCATGTTCGTTTTTTGGTTTGTTGGTTTGTTGGCTTGTTGGCTTGTTGGTTTGTTGGTTTTTTGGTTTGTTGGTTTGTTGGCTTGTTGGTTTGTTGGTTTGTTGGCTTGTTGGCTTGTTGGTTTGTTGGTTTGTTGGCTTGTTGGCTACTTAGTTTGTTGGTTTGTTGGTTTGTTGGTTTGTTGGTTTGTTGGTTTGTTGGCTTGTTGGCTTGTTGGTTTGTTGGTTAGTTCGTTTGTTGGTTTGTTAGTTTGTTGGTTTGTTGGCTTGTTGGCTTGTTGGTTTGTTGGTTTTTTGGTTTGTTGGTTTGTTGGTTTGTTGGTTTGTTGGTTTGTTGGTTTGTTGGTTTATTTGTTTGTTGGTTTGTTGGCTTGTTGGTTTGTTGGTTTGTTGGTTTGTTGGCTTGTTGGCTTGTTGGCTTGTTGGTTTGTTAGTTTGTTGGCTTTTTGGTTACTTGGTTTGTTGGTTTGTGCTTTTGTTGGCTTGTTGGCTTGTTGGTTTGTTGGTTTATTGGCTTGTTGGTTTGTTGGTTTGTTGGCTTGTTGGCTTGTTGCTTTGTTGGTTTGTTGGTTTGTTGGCTTGTGTGTTTGTTTGTTTATTGGCTTGTTGGTTTGTTAGTTTGTTGCCTTTTTGGTTACTTGGTTTATTGGTTTGTAGGTTTGTTGGTTTGTTGGCTTGTTGGTTTGTTGGTTTGTTGGTTTGTTGGTTTGTTGGGATGTTGGTTTGTTGGTTTGTTGGTTTTTTGGTTTGTTGGTTTGTTGATTTCTTGGCTTGTTGGTTTGTTGGCTTCTTGGCTTGTTGGCTTGTTGGTTTGTTGGTTTGTTGGCTTGTTGGTTACTTAGTTTGTTGGTTTGTTGGTTTGTTGGCTTGTTGGTTACTTAGTTTGTTGGTTTGCTGGTTTGTTGGCTTGTTGGTTTGTTGGTTTGTTGGTTTATTGGCTTGTTGGTTTGTTGTTTTGTTGGCTGGTTGGTTTCTTAATTTGTTGGTTTGTTGGTTTGTCGGTTTATTGGTTTGTTGGCTTGTGGGCTTGTTGGTTTGTTGGCTTGTTGGCTTGTTGCTTTGTTGATTTGTTGGCTTGTTGGTTTGTTGGCTTGTTGGTTTGTTGGTTTGTTGGTTTATTGGCTTGTTAGCTTGTTGGTTTGTTGGTTTGTTGGTTTGTTCGTTTGTTGGTTTGTTGGTTTGTTGGTTTGTTGGTTTGCTGGTTTTTTGGTTTGTTGGTTTGTTGGTTTGTTGGCTTGTTGGTTTGTTGGTTTGTTGGCTTGTTGGCTTGTTGGTTTATTGGTTTTTTAGTTTGTTGGTTTGTTGGTTTGCTGGCTTGTTGGTTTGTTGGATTGTTGGCTTGTTGGTTTGTTGGTTTGTTGGCTTGTTGGTTTGTTGGTTTGTTGGTTACTTGGTTTGTTGGTTTGTTGGTTTGTTGGCTTGTTGGTTACTTAGTTTGTTGGTTTGTTGGCATGTTGGCTTGTTGGTTTGTTGGTTTGTTGGCTTGTTGGTTACTTAGTTTGTTGGTTTGTTGGTTTGTTGGTTTGTTGGTTTTTTGGTTTGTTGGTTTGTTGGTTTGTTGGCTTGTTGGTTTGTTGGTTTGTTGGCTTTTTGGTTACTTGGTTTGTTGGTTTGTTGGTTTGTTGGATTGTTGACTTGTTGGTTTGTTGGTTTGTTGGCTTGTTGGTTTGTTGGTTTGTTGGCTTGTTGGCTTGTTGGCTTGTTGCTTTGTTGGTTTGTTGGTTTGTTGGCTTGTTGGTTTGTTGGCTTGTTGGTTTGTTGGTTTGTTAGTTTGTTGGCTTTTTGGTTATTTGGTTTGTTGGTTTGTTGGCTTGTTGGTAACTTAGTTTGTTGGTTTGTTGGCATGTTGGTTTGTTGGTTTTGTTGGCTTGTTGGTTTGTTGGTTTGTTGGCTTATTGGCTTGTTGGTTTGTTGGTTTGTTGGTTTGTTGGCTTGTTGGTTTGTTGGTTTGTTGGTTTGTTGGTTTGTTGGCTTGTTGGTTTGTTGGTTTGTTGGTTTGTTGGCTTGTTTTGTTGGTTTTTTGGTTTGTTGGTTTATTTGTTTGTTGGTTTGTTGGTTTGTTGGTTTGTTGGCTTGTTGGCTTGTTGGTTTGTTGGCTTTTTGGTTTGTTGGTTTGTTGGTTTGTTGGCTTGTTAGCTTGGTGGTTTGTTGGTTTGTTGGCTTGTTGGTTACTTAGTTTGTTGGTTTGTTGGCATGTTGGTTTGTTGGTTTGTTGGCTTGTTGGTTTGTTGGTTTGTTGGCTTATTGGCTTGTTGGTTTGTTGGTTTGTTGGTTTGTTGGCTTGTTGGTTTGTTGGTTTGTTGGTTTGTTGGTTTGTTGGCTTGTTGGTTTGTTGGTTTGTTGGTTTGTTGGCTTGTTGGCTTGTTGGTTTTTTGGTTTGTTGGTTTATTTGTTTGTTGGTTTGTTGGTTTGTTGGTTTGTTGGTTTGTTGGTTTGTTGGCTTGTTGGCTTGTTGGTTTGTTGGTTTGTTGGCTTGTTGGCTTGTTGGTTTGTTGGTTTGTTGGTTTGTTGGCTTGTTGATTTGTTCGCTTGTTGGTTTGTTGGTTTGTTGGTTTGTTTGCTTGTTGGTTTGTTGGTTTGTTGGTTTGTTGGTTTGTTGGTTTGTTGGTTTGTTGGTTTGTTGGTTTGTTGGTTTGTTGGTTTGTTGGCTTGTTGGTTTGTTGGTTTGTCGGTTTGTTGGCTTGTTGGTTTGTTAGTTTGTTGGTTTGTTGGCTTGTTGGTTTGTTGGTTTGTTGGTTTGTTCATTTGTTGGTTTGTTGGTTAATTGGTTTGTTGGTTTGTTGGGTTGTTGGCTTATTGGTTTGTTGGTTTGTTGGCTTGTTGGTTACTTAGTTTGTTGGTTTTTTGGCATGTTCGTTTTTTGGTTTGTTGGTTTGTTGGCTTGTTGGCTTGTTGGTTTGTTGGTTTTTTGGTTTGTTGGTTTGTTGGCTTGTTGGTTTGTTGGTTTGTTGGCTTGTTGGCTTGTTGGTTTGTTGGTTTGTTGGCTTGTTGGCTACTTAGTTTGTTGGTTTGTTGGTTTGTTGGTTTGTTGGTTTGTTGGTTTGTTGGTTTGTTGGCTTGTTGGCTTGTTGGTTTGTTGGTTAGTTCGTTTGTTGGTTTGTTAGTTTGTTGGTTTGTTGGCTTGTTGGCTTGTTGGTTTGTTGGTTTTTTGGTTTGTTGGTTTGTTGGTTTGTTGGTTTATTTGTTTGTTGGTTTGTTGGCTTGTTGGTTTGTTGGTTTGTTGGTTTGTTGGCTTGTTGGCTTGTTGGCTTGTTGGTTTGTTAGTTTGTTGGCTTTTTGGTTACTTGGTTTGTTGGTTTGTGCTTTTGTTGGCTTGTTGGCTTGTTGGTTTGTTGGTTTATTGGCTTGTTGGTTTGTTGGTTTGTTGGCTTGTTGGCTTGTTGCTTTGTTGGTTTGTTGGTTTGTTGGCTTGTGTGTTTGTTTGTTTGTTGGCTTGTTGGTTTGTTAGTTTGTTGCCTTTTTGGTTACTTGGTTTATTGGTTTGTTGGTTTGTTGGTTTGTTGGCTTGTTGGTTTGTTGGTTTGTTGGTTTGTTGGTTTGTTGGGATGTTGGTTTGTTGGTTTGTTGGTTTTTTGGTTTGTTGGTTTGTTGGTTTCTTGGCTTGTTGGTTTGTTGGCTTCTTGGCTTGTTGGCTTGTTGGTTTGTTGGTTTGTTGGCTTGTTGGTTACTTAGTTTGTTGGTTTGTTGGTTTGTTGGTTTGTTGGTTTGTCGGTTTGTTGGTTTGTTGGTTTGTTGGCTTGTTGGTTACTTAGTTTGTTGGTTTGTTGGTTTGTTGGCTTGTTGGTTTGTTGTTTTGTTGGTTTATTGGCTTGTTGGTTTGTTGTTTTGTTGGCTTGTTGGTTTCTTAATTTGTTGGTTTGTTGGTTTGTCGGTTTATTGGTTTGTTGGCTTGTGGGCTTGTTGGTTTGTTGGCTTGTTGGCTTGTTGCTTTGTTGGTTTGTTGGCTTGTTGGTTTGTTGGCTTGTTGGTTTGTTGGTTTGTTGGTTTATTGGCTTGTTAGCTTGTTGGTTTGTTGGTTTGTTGGTTTGTTCGTTTGTTGGTTTGTTGGTTTGTTGGTTTGTTGGTTTGCTGGTTTTTTGGTTTGTTGGTTTGTTGGTTTGTTGGCTTGTTGGTTTGTTGGCTTGTTGGTTTGTTGGTTTGTTGGCTTGTTGGCTTGTTGGTTTATTGGTTTTTTAGTTTGTTGGTTTGTTGGTTTGCTGGCTTGTTGGTTTGTTGGATTGTTGGCTTGTTGGTTTGTTGGTTTGTTGGCTTGTTGGTTTGTTGGTTTGTTGGTTACTTGGTTTGTTGGTTTGTTGGTTTGTTGGCTTGTTGGTTACTTAGTTTGTTGGTTTGTTGGCATGTTGGCTTGTTGGTTTGTTGGTTTGTTGGCTTGTTGGTTACTTAGTTTGTTGGTTTGTTGGTTTGTTGGTTTGTTGGTTTTTTGGTTTGTTGGTTTGTTGGTTTGTTGGCTTGTTGGTTTGTTGGTTTGTTGGCTTTTTGGTTACTTGGTTTGTTGGTTTGTTGGTTTGTTGGATTGTTGGCTTGTTGGTTTGTTGGTTTGTTGGCTTGTTGGTTTGTTGGTTTGTTGGCTTGTTGGCTTGTTGGCTTGTTGCTTTGTTGGTTTGTTGGTTTGTTGGCTTGTTGGTTTGTTGGCTTGTTGGTTTGTTGGTTTGTTAGTTTGTTGGCTTTTTGGTTATTTGGTTTGTTGGTTTGTTGGTTTGTTCGCTTATTGGTTTGTTGGTTTGTTGGTTTGTTGGTTTATTTGTTTGTTGGTTTTTTGATTTGTTGGTTTGTTGGTTTGTTGGCTTGTTGGTTTGTTGGTTTGTTGGCTTGTTGGTTTGTTGGTTTGTTGGCTTGTGTGCTTGTTGGTTTATTGATTTGTTGGCTTGTTGGTTACTTGGTTTGTTGGTTTGTTGGTTTGTTGGTTTGTTGGCTTGTTGGTTTGTTGGTTTGTTGGTTTGTTGGCTTGTTGGTTTGTTGGTTTGTTGGCTTATTGGCTTGTTGGTTTGTTGGTTTGTTGGCTTGTTGGCTTGTTGGTTTGTTGGTTTGTTGGTTTGTTGGTTTGTTGGTTTGTTGGTTTGTTGGCTTGTTGGTTTGTTGGTTTGTTGGCTTGTTGGCTTGTTGCTTTGTTCGTTTGATGGTTTGTTGGTTTGTTGGTTTGTTGGCTTGTTGGTTTGTTAGTTTGTTGGTTTGTTGGTTTGTTGGTTTGTTGGTTTGTTGGTTTGTTGGTTTGTTGGTTTGTTGGTTTGTTGGCTTGTTGGTTTGTTGAATCGTTGGTTTGTTGGCTTATTGGTTTGTTGGTTTGTTGGCTTGTTGGCTTGTTGGTTTGTTGGTTTGTTGGCTTGTTGGCTTGTTGGTTTTTTGGTTTGTTGGTTTATTTGTTTGTTGGTTTGTTGGTTTGTTGGTTTGGTGGCTTGTTGGCTTGTTGGTTTGTTGGTTTGTTGTCTTGTTGGCTTGTTGGTTTGTTGGTTTGTTGGCTTGTTGATTTGTTGGCTTGTTGGTTTGTTGGTTTGTTGGTTTGTTTGCTTGTTGGTTTGTTGGTTTGTTGGTTTGTTGGTTTGTTGGTTTGTTGGTTTGTTGGTGTGTTGGTTTGTTGGTTTGTTGGTTTGTTGGCTTGTTGGTTTGTTGGTTTGTTGGTTTGTTGGCTTGTTGGTTTGTTGGTTTGTTGGTTTGTTGGCTTGTTGGTTTGTTGGTTTGTTGGTTTGTTCATTTGTTGGTTTGTTGGTTAATTGGTTTGTTGGTTTGTTGGGTTGTTGGCTTATTGGTATGTTGGTTTGTTGGCTTGTTGGTTACTTAGTTTGTTGGTTTGTTGGCATGTTCGTTTTTTGGTTTGTTGGTTTGTTGGCTTGTTGGCTTGTTGGTTTGTTGGTTTTTTGGTTTGTTGGTTTGTTGGCTTGTTGGTTTGTTGGTTTGTTGGCTTGTTGGCTTGTTGGTTTGTTGGTTTGTTGGTTTGTTGGCTTTTTGGTTACTTAGTTTGTTGGTTTGTTGGTTTGTTGGTTTGTTGGTTTGTTGGCTTGTTGGCTTGTTGGTTTGTTGGTTAGTTCGTTTGTTGGTTTGTTAGTTTGTTGGTTTGTTGGCTTGTTGGCTTGTTGGTTTGTTGGTTTTTTGGTTTGTTGGTTTGTTGGTTTGTTGGTTTGTTGGTTTGTTGGTTTGTTGGTTTGTTGGTTTATTTCTTTGTTGGTTTGTTGGCTTGTTGGTTTGTTGGTTTGTTGGTTTGTTGGCTTGTTGGCTTGTTGGCTTGTTGGTTTGTTAGTTTGTTGGCTTTTTGGTTACTTGGTTTGTTGGTTTGTGCTTTTGTTGGCTTGTTGGCTTGTTGGTTTGTTGGTTTATTGGCTTGTTGGTTTGTTGGTTTGTTGGCTTGTTGGCTTGTTGCTTTGTTGGTTTGTTGGTTTGTTGGCTTGTGTGTTTGTTGGTTTGTTGGCTTGTTGGTTTGTTAGTTTGTTGCCTTTTTGGTTACTTGGTTTATTGGTTTGTTGGTTTGTTGGTTTGTTGGCTTGTTGGTTTGTTGGTTTGTTGGTTTGTTGGTTTGTTGGTTTGTTGGTTTGTTGGTTTTTTGGTTTGTTGGTTTGTTGGTTTCTTGGCTTGTTGGTTTGTTGGCTTCTTGGCTTGTTGGCTTGTTGGTTTGTTGGTTTGTTGGCTTGTTGGTTACTTAGTTTGTTGGTTTGTTGATTTGTTGGTTTGTTGGTTTGTTGGTTTGTTGGTTTGTTGGTTTGTTGGCTTGTTGGTTACTTAGTTTGTTGGTTTGTTGGTTTGTTGGTTTGTTGGTTTGTTGGTTTGTTGGTTTGTTGGTTTATTTGTTTGTTGGTTTGTTGGTTTGTTGGCTTGTTGGTTTGTTGGTTTGTTGGTTTGTTGGCTTGTTGGCTTGTTGGCTTGTTGGTTTGTTAGTTTGTTGGCTTTTTGGTTACTTGGTTTGTTGGTTTGTGCTTTTGTTGGCTTGTTGGCTTGTTGGTTTGTTGGTTTATTGGCTTGTTGGTTTGTTGGTTTGTTGGCTTGTTGGCTTGTTGCTTTGTTGGTTTGTTGGTTTGTTGGCTTGTGTGTTTGTTGGTTTGTTGGCTTGTTGGTTTGTTAGTTTGTTGCCTTTTTGGTTACTTGGTTTATTGGTTTGTTGGTTTGTTGGTTTGTTGGCTTGTTGGTTTGTTGGTTTGTTGGTTTGTTGGTTTGTTGGTTTGTTGGTTTGTTGGTTTTTTGGTTTGTTGGTTTGTTGGTTTCTTGGCTTGTTGGTTTGTTGGCTTCTTGGCTTGTTGGCTTGTTGGTTTGTTGGTTTGTTGGCTTGTTGGTTACTTAGTTTGTTGGTTTGTTGGTTTGTTGGTTTGTTGGTTTGTTGGTTTGTTGGTTTGTTGGTTTGTTGGTTTGTTGGCTTGTTGGTTACTTAGTTTGTTGGTTTGTTGGTTTGTTGGCTTGTTGGTTTGTTGGTTTGTTGGTCTTAATTTGTTGGTTTGTTGGTTTGTCGGTTTATTGGTTTGTTGGCTTGTGGGCTTGTTGGTTTGTTGGCTTGTTGGCTTGTTGCTTTGTTGGTTTGTTGGCTTGTTGGTTTGTTGGCTTGTTGGTTTGTTGGTTTATTGGCTTGTTAGCTTGTTGGTTTGTTGGTTTGTTGGTTTGTTGGTTTGTTGGTTTGTTGGTTTGTTGGTTTGTTGGTTTGTTGGTTTGATGGTTTTTTGGTTTGTTGGTTTGTTGGTTTGTTGGCTTGTTGGTTTGTTGGTTTGTTGGCTTGTTGGCTTGTTGGTTTATTGGTTTTTTAGTTTGTTGGTTTGTTGGTTTGCTGGCTTGTTGGTTTGTTGGATTGTTGGCTTGTTGGTTTGTTGGTTTGTTGGCTTGTTGGTTTGTTGGTTTGTTGGTTACTTGGTTTGTTGGTTTGTTGGTTTATTGGCTTGTTGGTTACTTAGTTTGTTGGTTTGTTGGCATGTTGGCTTGTTGGTTTGTTGGTTTGTTGGCTTGTTGGTTACTTAGTTTGTTGGTTTGTTGGTTTGTTGGTTTGTTGGTTTGTTGGTTTTTTGGTTTGTTGGTTTGTTGGTTTGTTGGCTTGTTGGTTTGTTGGTTTGTTGGCTTTTTGGTTACTTGGTTTGTTGGTTTGTTGGATTGTTGGCTTGTTGGTTTGTTGGTTTGTTGGCTTGTTGGTTTGTTGGTTTGTTGGCTTGTTGGGTTGTTGGCTTGTTGCTTTGTTGGTTTGTTGGTTTGTTGGCTTGTTGGTTTGTTGGCTTGTTGTATTGTTGGTTTGTTAGTTTGTTGGCTTTTTGGTTATTTGGTTTGTTGGTTTGTTGGTTTGTTGGTTTGTTGGCTTGTTGGTTTGTTGGTTTGTTGGTTTGTTGGTTTGTTGGTTTTTTGATTTGTTGGTTTGTTGGTTTGTTGGCTTGTTGGTTTGTTGGTTTGTTGGCTTGTTGGTTTGTTGGTTTGTTGGCTTATTGGCTTGTTGGTTTGTTGGTTTGTTGGCTTGTTGGCTTGTTGGTTTGTTGGTTTGTTGGTTTGTTGGTTTGTTGGTTTGTTGGTTTGTTGGTTTGTTGGCTTGTTGGTTTGTTGGTTTGTTGGCTTGTTGGCTTGTTGCTTTGTTTGTTTGATGGTTTGTTGGTTTGTTGGTTTGTTGGCTTGTTGGTTTGTTAGTTTGTTGGTTTGTTGGTTTGTTGGTTTGTTGGTTTGTTGGTTTGTTGGTTTGTTGGTTTGTTGTTTTGTTGGCTTGTTGGTTTGTTGAATCGTTGGTTTGTTGGCTTATTGGTTTGTTGGTTTGTTGGCTTGTTGGCTTGTTGGTTTGTTGGTTTGTTGGCTTGTTGGCTTGTTGGTTTGTTGATTTGTTGGTTTGTTGGTTTGTTGGTTTGTTCGTTTGTTGGTTTGTTGGTTAATTGGTTTGTTGGTTTGTTGGTTGATTGGTTTGTTGGTTTGTTGGTTTATTTGTTTGTTGGTTTGTTGGTTTGTTGGTTTGTTGGTTTGTTGGTTTGTTGGTTTATTTGTTTGTTGGTTTGTTGGCTTGTTGGTTTGTTGGTTTGTTGGTTTGTTGGCTTGTTGGTTTGTTGGTTTGTTGGCTTGTGGGCTTGTTGGTTTGTTGGTTTGTTGGTTTGTTGGTTTGTTGGTTTTTTGGTTTGTTGGTTTGTTGGTTTGTTGGCTTGTTGGTTTAATGGTTTGTTGGTTTGTTGGTTTGTTGCTTTGTTGGTTTGTTGGTTTGTTGGCTTGTTGGCTTGTTGGTATGTTAGTTTGTTGGCTTTTTGGTTACTTGGTTTGTTAGTTTGTTGGTTTGTTGGCTTGTTGGTTTGTTGGCTTGTTGCTTTGTTGGTTTGTTGGTTTGTTGGCTTGTTGGTTACTTAGTTTGTTGGTTTGTTGGTTTGTTGGCTTGTTGGCTTGTTGGTTTGTTGGTTTGGTGGTTTGTTGGTTTGTTGGCTTGTTGGTTTGTTGGTTGGTTGGCTTGTTGGTTTGTTGGTTTGTTGGTTTGTTGGCTTGTTGGCTTGTTGGTTTGTTGGTTTGTTGGTTTGTTGGCTTTTTGGTTACTTGGTTTGTTTGTTTGTTGGTTTGTTGGCTTGTTGGTTTGTTGGCTTGTTGGTTTGTTGGTTTGTTGGTTTGTTGGCTTGTTGGCTTTTTGGTTTGTTGGTTTGTTGGTTCGTTGGTTTGTTGGTTTGTTGGTTTTTTGGTTTGTTGGTTTGTTGGTTTGTTGGCTTGTTAATTTGTTGGTTTGTTGGCTTGTTGGCTTGTTGGTTTGTTGGTTTGTTGGCTTGTTGGTTACTTATTTTGTTGGTTTGTTGGTTTGTTGGTTTGTAGGTTTGTTGGTTTGTTGGCTTGTTGGCTTGTTGGTTTGTTGGTTTGTTGGTTTGTTGGCTTGTTGGTTTGTTGGTTTGTTGGTTTATTGGTTTGTTGGTTTTTTGGCTTGTTGGTTTGTTGGTTTGTTGGTTTGTTGGCTTGTTGGTTTGTTGCCTTTTTGGTTACTTGGTTTATTGGTTTGTTGGTTTGTTGGTTTGTTGGCTTGTTGGTTTGTTGGTTTGTTGGTTTGTTGGTTTGTTGGTTTTTGGTTTGTTGGTTTGTTGGTTTATTGGCTTGTTAGCTTGTTGGTTTGTTGGTTTGTTGGTTTGTTGGTTTGTTGGTTTGTTGGTTTGTTGGTTTGTTGGTTTGCTAATTTTTTGGTTTGTTGGTTTGTTAGCTTGTTGGTTTGTTGGTTTGTTGGTTTGTTGGTTTGTTGGTTTGTTGGTTTGTTGGTTTGTTGGTTTGCTAATTTTTTGGTTTGTTGGTTTGTTGGCTTGTTGGTTTGTTGGTTTGTTGGCTTGTTGGTTTGTTGGTTTGTTGGCTTATTGGCTTGTTGGTTTGTTGGTTTGTTGGCTTGTTGGCTTGTTGGTTTGTTGGTTTGTTGGTTTGTTGGTTTGTTGGTTTGTTGGTTTGTTGGTTTGTTGGCTTGTTGGTTTGTTGGTTTGTTGGCTTGTTGGCTTGTTGCTTTGTTTGTTTGATGGTTTGTTGGTTTGTTGGTTTGTTGGCTTGTTGGTTTGTTAGTTTGTTGGTTTGTTGGTTTGTTGGTTTGTTGGTTTGTTGGTTTGTTGGTTTGTTGGTTTGTTGTTTTGTTGGCTTGTTGGTTTGTTGAATCGTTGGTTTGTTGGCTTATTGGTTTGTTGGTTTGTTGGCTTGTTGGCTTGTTGGTTTGTTGGTTTGTTGGCTTGTTGGCTTGTTGGTTTGTTGATTTGTTGGTTTGTTGGTTTGTTGGTTTGTTCGTTTGTTGGTTTGTTGGTTAATTGGTTTGTTGGTTTGTTGGTTGATTGGTTTGTTGGTTTGTTGGTTTATTTGTTTGTTGGTTTGTTGGTTTGTTGGTTTGTTGGTTTGTTGGTTTGTTGGTTTATTTGTTTGTTGGTTTGTTGGCTTGTTGGTTTGTTGGTTTGTTGGTTTGTTGGCTTGTTGGTTTGTTGGTTTGTTGGCTTGTGGGCTTGTTGGTTTGTTGGTTTGTTGGTTTTTTGGTTTGTTGGTTTGTTGGTTTGTTGGCTTGTTGGTTTAATGGTTTGTTGGTTTGTTGGTTTGTTGCTTTGTTGGTTTGTTGGTTTGTTGGCTTGTTGGCTTGTTGGTATGTTAGTTTGTTGGCTTTTTGGTTACTTGGTTTGTTAGTTTGTTGGTTTGTTGGCTTGTTGGTTTGTTGGCTTGTTGCTTTGTTGGTTTGTTGGTTTGTTGGCTTGTTGGTTACTTAGTTTGTTGGTTTGTTGGTTTGTTGGCTTGTTGGCTTGTTGGTTTGTTGGTTTGGTGGTTTGTTGGTTTGTTGGCTTGTTGGTTTGTTGGTTGGTTGGCTTGTTGGTTTGTTGGTTTGTTGGTTTGTTGGCTTGTTGGCTTGTTGGTTTGTTGGTTTGTTGGTTTGTTGGCTTTTTGGTTACTTGGTTTGTTTGTTTGTTGGTTTGTTGGCTTGTTGGTTTGTTGGCTTGTTGGTTTGTTGGTTTGTTGGTTTGTTGGCTTGTTGGCTTTTTGGTTTGTTGGTTTGTTGGTTCGTTGGTTTGTTGGTTTGTTGGTTTTTTGGTTTGTTGGTTTGTTGGTTTGTTGGCTTGTTAATTTGTTGGTTTGTTGGCTTGTTGGCTTGTTGGTTTGTTGGTTTGTTGGCTTGTTGGTTACTTATTTTGTTGGTTTGTTGGTTTGTTGGTTTGTAGGTTTGTTGGTTTGTTGGCTTGTTGGCTTGTTGGTTTGTTGGTTTGTTGGTTTGTTGGCTTGTTGGTTTGTTGGTTTGTTGGTTTATTGGTTTGTTGGTTTTTTGGCTTGTTGGTTTGTTGGTTTGTTGGTTTGTTGGCTTGTTGGTTTGTTGCCTTTTTGGTTACTTGGTTTATTGGTTTGTTGGTTTGTTGGTTTGTTGGCTTGTTGGTTTGTTGGTTTGTTGGTTTGTTGGTTTGTTGGTTTTTGGTTTGTTGGTTTGTTGGTTTATTGGCTTGTTAGCTTGTTGGTTTGTTGGTTTGTTGGTTTGTTGGTTTGTTGGTTTGTTGGTTTGTTGGTTTGTTGGTTTGTTGGTTTGCTAATTTTTTGGTTTGTTGGTTTGTTGGTTTGTTGGCTTGTTGGTTTGTTGGTTTGTTGGCTTGTTGGCTTATTGGTTTATTGGTTTTTTAGTTTGTTGGTTTGTTGGTTTGCTGGCTTGTTGGTTTGTTGGATTGTTGGCTTGTTGGTTTGTTGGTTTGTTGGCTTGTTGGTTTGTTGGTTTGTTGGTTACTTGGTTTGTTGGTTTGTTGGTTTGTTGGCTTGTTGGTTACTTAGTTTGTTGGTTTGTTGGCATGTTGGCTTGTTGGTTTGTTGGTTTGTTGGCTTGTTGGTTACTTAGTTTGTTGGTTTGTTGGTTTGTTGGTTTGTTGGTTTTTTGGTTTGTTGGTTTGTTGGTTTGTTGGCTTGTTGGTTTGTTGGTTTGTTGGCTTTTTAGTTACTTGGTTTGTTGGTTTGTTGGATTGTTGGCTTGTTGGTTTGTTGGTTTGTTGGCTTGTTGGTTTGTTGGTTTGTTGGCTTGTTGGCTTGTTGGCTTGTTGCTTTGTTGGTTTGTTGGTTTGTTGGCTTGTTGGTTTGTTGGCTTGTTGGTTTGTTGGTTTGTTAGTTTGTTGGCTTTTTGGTTATTTGGTTTGTTGGTTTGTTGGTTTGTTGGTTTGTTGGCTTGTTGGTTTGTTGGTTTGTTGGTTTGTTGGTTTGTTGGTTTTTTGATTTGTTGGTTTGTTGGTTTGTTGGCTTGTTGGTTTGTTGGTTTGTTGGTTTGTTGGCTTGTTGGTTTGTTGGTTTGTAGGTTTGTTGGCTTGTTGGTTTGTTGGTTTGTTGGCTTATTGGCTTGTTGGTTTGTTGGTTTGTTGGCTTGTTGGCTTGTTGGTTTGTTGGTTTGTTGGTTTGTTGGTTTGTTGGTTTGTTGGTTTGTTGGTTTGTTGGTTTGTTGGCTTGTTGGTTTGTTGGTTTGTTGGCTTGTTGGCTTGTTGCTTTGTTCGTTTGATGGTTTGTTGGTTTGTTGGTTTGTTGGCTTGTTGGTTTGTTAGTTTGTTGGTTTGTTGGTTTGTTGGTTTGTTGGTTTGTTGGTTTGTTGGTTTGTTGGCTTGTTGGTTTGTTGAATCGTTGGTTTGTTGGCTTATTGGTTTGTTGGTTTGTTGGCTTATTGGTTTGTTGGTTTGTTGGCTTGGTGGCTTGTTGGTTTGTTGGTTTGTTGGCTTATTGGCTTGTTGGTTTGTTGACTTGTTGGTTTGTTGGTTTGTTGGTTTGTTCGTTTGTTGGTTTGTTGGTTAATTGGTTTGTTGGTTTGTTGGTTGATTGGTTTGTTGGTTTGTTGGTTTATTTGTTTGTTGGTTTGTTGGTTTGTTGGTTTGTTGGTTTGTTGGTTTGTTGGTTTGTTGGTTTGTTGGTTTGTTGGTTTGTTGGTTTATTTGTTTGTTGGTTTGTTGGCTTGTTGGTTTGTTGGTTTGTTGGTTTGTTGGCTTGTTGGTTTGTTGGTTTGTTGGCTTGTGGGCTTGTTGGTTTGTTGGTTTGTTGGTTTGTTGGTTTGTTGGTTTTTTGGTTTGTTGGTTTGTTGGTTTGTTGGCTTGTTGGTTTAATGGTTTGTTGGTTTGTTGGTTTGTTGGTTTGTTGGTTTGTTGGTTTGTTGGCTTGTTGGCTTGTTGGTATGTTAGTTTGTTGGCTTTTTGGTTACTTGGTTTGTTAGTTTGTTGGTTTGTTGGCTTGTTGGTTTGTTGGCTTGTTGCTTTGTTGGTTTGTTGGTTTGTTGGCTTGTTGGTTACTTAGTTTGTTGGTTTGTTGGTTTGTTGGTTTGTTGGTTTGTTGTTTTGTTGGCTTGTTGGTTTGTTGAATCGTTGGTTTGTTGGCTTATTGGTTTGTTGGTTTGTTGGCTTGTTGGCTTGTTGGTTTGTTGGTTTGTTGGCTTGTTGGCTTGTTGGTTTGTTGATTTGTTGGTTTGTTGGTTTGTTGGTTTGTTCGTTTGTTGGTTTGTTGGTTAATTGGTTTGTTGGTTTGTTGGTTGATTGGTTTGTTGGTTTGTTGGTTTATTTGTTTGTTGGTTTGTTGGTTTGTTGGTTTGTTGGTTTGTTGGTTTGTTGGTTTATTTGTTTGTTGGTTTGTTGGCTTGTTGGTTTGTTGGTTTGTTGGTTTGTTGGCTTGTTGGTTTGTTGGTTTGTTGGCTTGTGGGCTTGTTGGTTTGTTGGTTTGTTGGTTTTTTGGTTTGTTGGTTTGTTGGTTTGTTGGCTTGTTGGTTTAATGGTTTGTTGGTTTGTTGGTTTGTTGCTTTGTTGGTTTGTTGGTTTGTTGGCTTGTTGGCTTGTTGGTATGTTAGTTTGTTGGCTTTTTGGTTACTTGGTTTGTTAGTTTGTTGGTTTGTTGGCTTGTTGGTTTGTTGGCTTGTTGCTTTGTTGGTTTGTTGGTTTGTTGGCTTGTTGGTTACTTAGTTTGTTGGTTTGTTGGTTTGTTGGCTTGTTGGCTTGTTGGTTTGTTGGTTTGGTGGTTTGTTGGTTTGTTGGCTTGTTGGTTTGTTGGTTGGTTGGCTTGTTGGTTTGTTGGTTTGTTGGTTTGTTGGCTTGTTGGCTTGTTGGTTTGTTGGTTTGTTGGTTTGTTGGCTTTTTGGTTACTTGGTTTGTTTGTTTGTTGGTTTGTTGGCTTGTTGGTTTGTTGGCTTGTTGGTTTGTTGGTTTGTTGGTTTGTTGGCTTGTTGGCTTTTTGGTTTGTTGGTTTGTTGGTTCGTTGGTTTGTTGGTTTGTTGGTTTTTTGGTTTGTTGGTTTGTTGGTTTGTTGGCTTGTTAATTTGTTGGTTTGTTGGCTTGTTGGCTTGTTGGTTTGTTGGTTTGTTGGCTTGTTGGTTACTTATTTTGTTGGTTTGTTGGTTTGTTGGTTTGTAGGTTTGTTGGTTTGTTGGCTTGTTGGCTTGTTGGTTTGTTGGTTTGTTGGTTTGTTGGCTTGTTGGTTTGTTGGTTTGTTGGTTTATTGGTTTGTTGGTTTTTTGGCTTGTTGGTTTGTTGGTTTGTTGGTTTGTTGGCTTGTTGGTTTGTTGCCTTTTTGGTTACTTGGTTTATTGGTTTGTTGGTTTGTTGGTTTGTTGGCTTGTTGGTTTGTTGGTTTGTTGGTTTGTTGGTTTGTTGGTTTTTGGTTTGTTGGTTTGTTGGTTTATTGGCTTGTTAGCTTGTTGGTTTGTTGGTTTGTTGGTTTGTTGGTTTGTTGGTTTGTTGGTTTGTTGGTTTGTTGGTTTGTTGGTTTGCTAATTTTTTGGTTTGTTGGTTTGTTGGTTTGTTGGCTTGTTGGTTTGTTGGTTTGTTGGCTTGTTGGCTTATTGGTTTATTGGTTTTTTAGTTTGTTGGTTTGTTGGTTTGCTGGCTTGTTGGTTTGTTGGATTGTTGGCTTGTTGGTTTGTTGGTTTGTTGGCTTGTTGGTTTGTTGGTTTGTTGGTTACTTGGTTTGTTGGTTTGTTGGTTTGTTGGCTTGTTGGTTACTTAGTTTGTTGGTTTGTTGGCATGTTGGCTTGTTGGTTTGTTGGTTTGTTGGCTTGTTGGTTACTTAGTTTGTTGGTTTGTTGGTTTGTTGGTTTGTTGGTTTTTTGGTTTGTTGGTTTGTTGGTTTGTTGGCTTGTTGGTTTGTTGGTTTGTTGGCTTTTTAGTTACTTGGTTTGTTGGTTTGTTGGATTGTTGGCTTGTTGGTTTGTTGGTTTGTTGGCTTGTTGGTTTGTTGGTTTGTTGGCTTGTTGGCTTGTTGGCTTGTTGCTTTGTTGGTTTGTTGGTTTGTTGGCTTGTTGGTTTGTTGGCTTGTTGGTTTGTTGGTTTGTTAGTTTGTTGGCTTTTTGGTTATTTGGTTTGTTGGTTTGTTGGTTTGTTGGTTTGTTGGCTTGTTGGTTTGTTGGTTTGTTGGTTTGTTGGTTTGTTGGTTTTTTGATTTGTTGGTTTGTTGGTTTGTTGGCTTGTTGGTTTGTTGGTTTGTTGGTTTGTTGGCTTGTTGGTTTGTTGGTTTGTAGGTTTGTTGGCTTGTTGGTTTGTTGGTTTGTTGGCTTATTGGCTTGTTGGTTTGTTGGTTTGTTGGCTTGTTGGCTTGTTGGTTTGTTGGTTTGTTGGTTTGTTGGTTTGTTGGTTTGTTGGTTTGTTGGTTTGTTGGTTTGTTGGCTTGTTGGTTTGTTGGTTTGTTGGCTTGTTGGCTTGTTGCTTTGTTCGTTTGATGGTTTGTTGGTTTGTTGGTTTGTTGGCTTGTTGGTTTGTTAGTTTGTTGGTTTGTTGGTTTGTTGGTTTGTTGGTTTGTTGGTTTGTTGGTTTGTTGGCTTGTTGGTTTGTTGAATCGTTGGTTTGTTGGCTTATTGGTTTGTTGGTTTGTTGGCTTATTGGTTTGTTGGTTTGTTGGCTTGGTGGCTTGTTGGTTTGTTGGTTTGTTGGCTTATTGGCTTGTTGGTTTGTTGACTTGTTGGTTTGTTGGTTTGTTGGTTTGTGCGTTTGTTGGTTTGTTGGTTAATTGGTTTGTTGGTTTGTTGGTTGATTGGTTTGTTGGTTTGTTGGTTTATTTGTTTGTTGGTTTGTTGGTTTGTTGGTTTGTTGGTTTGTTGGTTTGTTGGTTTGTTGGTTTGTTGGTTTGTTGGTTTGTTGGTTTATTTGTTTGTTGGTTTGTTGGCTTGTTGGTTTGTTGGTTTGTTGGTTTGTTGGCTTGTTGGTTTGTTGGTTTGTTGGCTTGTGGGCTTGTTGGTTTGTTGGTTTGTTGGTTTGTTGGTTTGTTGGTTTTTTGGTTTGTTGGTTTGTTGGTTTGTTGGCTTGTTGGTTTAATGGTTTGTTGGTTTGTTGGTTTGTTGGTTTGTTGGTTTGTTGGTTTGTTGGCTTGTTGGCTTGTTGGCTTGTTGGTATGTTAGTTTGTTGGCTTTTTGGTTACTTGGTTTGTTAGTTTGTTGGTTTGTTGGCTTGTTGGTTTGTTGGCTTTTTGCTTTGTTGGTTTGTTGGTTTGTTGGCTTGTTGGTTACTTAGTTTGTTGGTTTGTTGGTTTGTTGGCTTGTTGGCTTGTTGGTTTGTTGGTTTGGTGGTTTGTTGGTTTGTTGGCTTGTTGGTTTGTTGGTTGGTTGGCTTGTTGGTTTGTTGGTTTGTTGGTTTGTTGGCTTGTTGGCTTGTTGGTTTGTTGGTTTGTTGGTTTGTTGGGTTTTTGGTTACTTGGTTTGTTTGTTTGTTGGTTTGTTGGCTTGTTGGTTTGTTGGCTTGTTGGTTTGTTGGTTTGTTGGTTTGTTGGCTTGTTGGCTTTTTGGTTTGTTGGTTTGTTGGTTCGTTGGTTTGTTGGTTTGTTGGTTTTTTGGTTTGTTGGTTTGTTGGTTTGTTGGTTTGTAGGTTTGTTGGTTTGTTGGCTTGTTGGCTTGTTGGTTTGTTGGTTTGTTGGTTTGTTGGCTTGTTGGTTTGTTGATTTGTTGGTTTGTTGGTTTGTTCGTTTGTTGGTTTGTTGGTTAATTGGTTTGTTGGTTTGTTGGTTGATTGGTTTGTTGGTTTGTTCGTTTATTTGTTTGTTGGTTTGTTGGTTTGTTGGTTTGTTGGTTTGTTGGTCTGTTGGTTTATTTGTTTGTTGGTTTGTTGGCTTGTTGGTTTGTTGGTTTGTTGGTTTGTTGGCTTGTTGGTTTGTTGGTTTGTTGGCTTGTGGGCTTGTTGGTTTGTTGGTTTGTTGGTTTGTTGGTTTGTTGGTTTTTTGGTTTGTTGGTTTGTTGGTTCGTTGGCTTGTTGGTTTAATGGTTTGTTGGTTTGTTGGTTTGTTGCGTTGTTGGTTTGTTGGTTTGTTGGCTTGTTGGTTTGTTGGTTTGTTGGCTTGTTGGCTTGTTGCTTTGTACGTTTGATGGTTTGTTGGTTTGTTGGTTTGTTGGCTTGTTGGTTTGTTAGTTTGTTGGTTTGTTGGTTTGTTGGTTTGTTTGTTTGTTGGTTTGTTGGTTTGTTGGCTTGTTGGTTTGTTGAATCGTTGGTTTGTTGGCTTATTGGTTTGTTGGTTTGTTGGCTTATTGGTTTGTTGGTTTGTTGGCTTGTTGGCTTGTTGGTTTGTTGGTTTGTTGGCTTGTTGGCTTGTTGGTTTGTTGACTTGTTGGTTTGTTGGTTTGTTGGTTTGTTCGTTTGTTGGTTTGTTGGTTAATTGGTTTGTTGGTTTGTTGGTTGATTGGTTTGTTGGTTTGTTGGTTTATTTGTTTGTTGGTTTGTTGGTTTGTTGGTTTGTTGGTTTGTTGGTTTGTTGGTTTGTTGGTTTGTTGGTTTATTTGTTTGTTGGTTTGTTGGCTTGTTGGTTTGTTGGTTTGTTGGTTTGTTGGTTTGTTGGCTTGTTGGTTTGTTGGTTTGTTGGCTTGTGGGCTTGTTGGTTTGTTGGTTTGTTGGTTTGTTGGTTTGTTGGTTTTTTGGTTTGTTGGTTTGTTGGTTTGTTGGCTTGTTGGTTTAATGGTTTGTTGGTTTGTTGGTTTGTTGCTTTGTTGGTTTGTTGGTTTGTTGGCTTGTTGGCTTGTTGGTATGTTAGTTTGTTGGCTTTTTGGTTACTTGGTTTGTTAGTTTGTTGGTTTGTTGGCTTGTTGGTTTGTTGGCTTGTTGCTTTGTTGGTTTGTTGGTTTGTTGGCTTGTTGGTTACTTAGTTTGTTGGTTTGTTGGTTTGTTGGCTTGTTGGCTTGTTGGTTTGTTGGTTTGGTGGTTTGTTGGTTTGTTGGCTTGTTGGTTTGTTGGTTGGTTGGCTTGTTGGTTTGTTGGTTTGTTGGTTTGTTGGCTTGTTGGCTTGTTGGTTTGTTGGTTTGTTGGTTTGTTGGGTTTTTGGTTACTTGGTTTGTTTGTTTGTTGGTTTGTTGGCTTGTTGGTTTGTTGGCTTGTTGGTTTGTTGGTTTGTTGGTTTGTTGGCTTGTTGGCTTTTTGGTTTGTTGGTTTGTTGGTTCGTTGGTTTGTTGGTTTGTTGGTTTTTTGGTTTGTTGGTTTGTTGGTTTGTTGGCTTGTTAATTTGTTGGTTTGTTGGCTTGTTGGCTTGTTGGTTTGTTGGTTTGTTGGCTTGTTGGTTACTTATTTTGTTGGTTTGTTGGTTTGTTGGTTCGTTGGTTTGTAGGTTTGTTGGTTTGTTGGCTTGTTGGCTTGTTGGTTTGTTGGTTTGTTGGTTTGTTGGCTTGTTGGTTTGTTGGTTAATTGGTTTGTTGGTTTGTTGGTTGATTGGTTTGTTGGTTTGTTGGTTTATTTGTTTGTTGGTTTGTTGGTTTGTTGGTTTGTTGGTTTGTTGGTTTATTTGTTTGTTGGTTTGTTGGCTTGTTGGTTTGTTGGTTTGTTGGTTTGTTGGCTTGTTGGTTTGTTGGTTTGTTGGCTTGTGGGCTTGTTGGTTTGTTGGTTTGTTGGTTTGTTGGTTTGTTGGTTTTTTGGTTTGTTGGTTTGTTGGTTTGTTGGCTTGTTGGTTTAATGGTTTGTTGGTTTGTTGGTTTGTTGCTTTGTTGGTTTGTTGGTTTGTTGGCTTGTTGGCTTGTTGGTATGTTAGTTTGTTGGCTTTTTGGTTACTTGGTTTGTTAGTTTGTTGGTTTGTTGGCTTGTTGGTTTGTTGGCTTGTTGCTTTGTTGATTTGTTGGTTTGTTGGCTAGTTGGTTACTTAGTTTGTTGGTTTGTTGGTTTGTTGGCTTGTTGGCTTGTTGGTTTGTTGGTTTGGTGGTTTGTTGGTTTGTTGCCTTGTTGGTTTGTTGGTTGGTTGGCTTGTTGGTTTGTTGGTTTGTTGGTTTGTTGGCTTGTTGGCTTGTTGGTTTGTTGGTTTGTTGGTTTGTTGGCTTTTTGGTTACTTGGTTTGTTTGTTTGTTGGTTTGTTGGCTTGTTGGTTTGTTGGCTTGTTGGTTTGTTGGTTTGTTGGTTTGTTGGCTTGTTGGCTTTTTGGTTTGTTGGTTTGTTGGTTCGTTGGTTTGTTGGTTTGTTGGTTTTTTGGTTTGTTGGTTTGTTGGTTTGTTGGCTTGTTAATTTGTTGGTTTGTTGGCTTGTTGGCTTGTTGGTTTGTTGGTTTGTTGGCTTGTTGGTTACTTATTTTGTTGGTTTGTTGGTTTGTTGGTTTGTAGGTTTGTTGGTTTGTTGGCTTGTTGCCTTGTTGGTTTGTTGGTTTGTTGGTTTGTTGGCTTGTTGGTTTGTTGGTTTGTTGGTTTATTGGTTTGTTGGTTTTTTGGCTTGTTGGTTTGTTGGTTTGTTGGTTTGTTGGCTTGTTGGTTTGTTGCCTTTTAGGTTACTTGGTTTATTGGTTTGTTGTTTTGTTGGTTTGTTGGCTTGTTGGTTTGTTGGTTTGTTGGTTTGTTGGTTTGTTGGTTTTTTGGTTTGTTGGTTTGTTGGTTTCTTGGCTTGTTGGTTTGTTGGCTTCTTGGCTTGTTTGCTTGTTGGTTTGTTGGTTTGTTGGCTTGTTGGTTTCTTAGTTTGTTGGTTTGTTGGTTTGTTGGTTTGTTGGTTTGTTGGTTTGTTGGTTTGTTGGTTTGTTGGCTTGTTGGTTACTTAGTTTGTTGGTTTGTTGGTTTGTTGGTTTGTTGGTTTGTTGGTTTATTTGTTTGTTGGTTTGTTGGCTTGTTGGTTTGTTGGTTTGTTGGTTTGTTGGCTTGTTGGCTTGTTGGTTTGTTGGTTTGTTAGTTTGTTGGCTTTTTGGTTACTTGGTTTGTTGGTTTGTGCTTTTGTTGGCTTGTTGGCTTGTTGGTTTGTTGGTTTATTGGCTTGTTGGTTTGTTGGTTTGTTGGCTTGTTGGTTTATTTGTTTGTTGGTTTGTTGGTTTGTTGGTTTGTTGGTTTGCTGGTTTGTTGGTTTATTTAATTGTTGGTTTGTTGGTTTGTTGGCTTGTTGGTTTGTTGGCTTGTTGGTTTGTTGGTGTGTTGGTTTGTTGGTTTGTTGGTTTGTTGGTTTTTTGGTTTGTTGGTATATTTGTCTGTTGGTTTGTTGGTTTGTTGGTTTGTTGGTTTGTTGGTTTGTTGGTTTGTTGGTTTGTTGGTTTGTTGGTTTGTTGGTTTGTTGGCTTGTTGGTTTGTTGGTTTGTTGGTTTGTTTTTCTTGTTGGCTTGTTGGTTTGTTGGTTTATTTGTTTGTTGGTTTTTTGGCTTGTTGGTTTGTTGGTTTGTTGGTTTGTTGGTTTGTTGGCTTGTTGGTTTGTTGGTTTGTTGGTTTTTTGGTTTGTTGGTTTGTTGGTTTGTTGGCTTGTTGGCTTGTTGGTTTGTTGGTTTGCTGGCATGTTGGTTTGTTGGTTTGTTGACTTATTGGCTTATTTCTTTGTTGGCTTGTTGGTTTGTTGGCTTGTTGGCTTGTTGGTTTGTTAGTTTGTTGGCTTTTTGGTTACTTGGTTTGTTGGTTTGTTGGTTTGTTGGCTTATTGGTTTGTTGGCTGGTTGGTTTGTTGGTTTGTTGGTTTGTTGGCTTGTTGGCTTGTTGGTTTGTTGGTTTGTTGGTTTGTTGTTTGTTGGTTTGTTGGTTTTTTGGTTTGCTGGTTTGTTGGTTTGTTGGCTTGTTGGTTTGTTGGTTTGTTGGCTTGTTGGCTTGTTGGTTACTTAGTTTGTTGGTTTGTTGGCTTGTTGGTTTGTTGGCTTGTTGGTTTGTTGGTTTGTTGGTTTGTTGGCTTGTTGGTTTGTTGGCTTGTTGGTTTGTTGGCTTGTTGGTTTGTTGGTTTGTTGGTTTGTTGGTTTGTTGGCTTGTTGGTTTGTTGGTTTGTTGGCTTGTTGGCTTGTTGGTTTGTTGGTTTGTTGGTTTGTTGGTTTGTTGCCTTGTTGGTTTGTTGGTTTGTTGGCTTGTTGGTTTGTTGGTTTGTTGGCTTGTTGGCTTGTTGGTTTGTTGGCTTGTTGGCTTGTTGGTTTGTTGGCTTGTTGGTTTGTTGGTTTGTTGGTTTGTTGGCTTGTTAGCTTGTTGGTTTGTTGGTTTGTTGGCTTGTTGGTTACTTAGTTTGTTGGCATGTTGGTTTGTTGGTTTGTTGGCTTGTTGGTTTGTTGGTTTGTTGGCTTATTGGCTTGTTGGTTTGTTGGTTTGTTGGTTTGTTGGCTTGTTGGTTTGTTGGTTTGTTGGTTTGTTGGTTTGTTGGTTTGTTGGTTTGTTGGCTTGTTGGTTTGTTGGTTTGTTGGTTTGTTGGCTTGTTGGCTTGTTGGTTTTTTGGTTTGTTGGTTTATTTGTTTGTTGGTTTGTTGGTTTGTTGGTTTGTTGGTTTGTTGGCTTGTTGGCTTATTGGTTTGTTGGTTTGTTGGCTTGTTGGCTTGTTGGTTTGTTGGTTTGTTGGCTTGTTGATTTGTTGGCTTGTTGGTTTGTTGGTTTGTTGGTTTGTTTGCTTGTTGGTTTGTTGGTTTGTTGGTTTGTTGGTTTGTTGGTTTGTTGGTTTGTTGGTTTGTTGGTTTGTTGGCTTGTTGGTTTGTTGGCTTGTTGGTTTGTTGGTTTGTTGGTTTGTTCATTTGTTGGTTTGTTGGTTAATTGGTTTGTTGGTTTGTTGGGTTGTTGGCTTATTGGTTTGTTGGTTTGTTGGCTTGTTGGTTACTTAGTTTGTTGGTTTGTTGGCATGTTCGTTTTTTGGTTTGTTGGTTTGTTGGCTTGTTGGCTTGTTGGTTTGTTGGTTTTTTGGTTTGTTGGTTTGTTGGCTTGTTGGTTTGTTGGTTTGTTGGCTTGTTGGCTTGTTGGTTTGTTGGTTTGTTGGCTTGTTGGCTACTTAGTTTGTTGGTTTTTGGTTTGTTGGTTTGTTGGTTTGTTGGTTTGTTGGTTTGTTGGCTTGTTGGCTTGTTGGTTTGTTGGTTAGTTCGTTTGTTGGTTTGTTAGTTTGTTGGTTTGTTGGCTTGTTGGCTTGTTGGTTTGTTGGTTTTTTGGTTTGTTGGTTTGTTGGTTTGTTGGTTTGTTGGTTTGTTGGTTTGTTGGTTTATTTGTTTGTTGGTTTGTTGGCTTGTTGGTTTGTTGGTTTGTTGGTTTGTTGGCTTGTTGGCTTGTTGGCTTGTTGGTTTGTTAGTTTGTTGGCTTTTTGGTTACTTGGTTTGTTGGTTTGTGCTTTTGTTGGCTTGTTGGCTTGTTGGTTTGTTGGTTTATTGGCTTGTTGGTTTGTTGGTTTGTTGGCTTGTTGGCTTGTTGCTTTGTTGGTTTGTTGGTTTGTTGGCTTGTGTGTTTGTTTGTTTGTTGGCTTGTTGGTTTGTTAGTTTGTTGCCTTTTTGGTTACTTGGTTTATTGGTTTGTAGGTTTGTTGGTTTGTTGGCTTGTTGGTTTGTTGGTTTGTTGGTTTGTTGGTTTGTTGGGATGTTGGTTTGTTGGTTTGTTGGTTTTTTGGTTTGTTGGTTTGTTGGTTTCTTGGCTTGTTGGTTTGTTGGCTTCTTGGCTTGTTGGCTTGTTGGTTTGTTGGTTTGTTGGCTTGTTGGTTACTTAGTTTGTTGGTTTGTTGGTTTGTTGGTTTGTTGGTTTGTTGGTTTGTTGGTTTGTTGGTTTGTTGGTTTGTTGGCTTGTTGGTTACTTAGTTTGTTGGTTTGTTGGTTTGTTGGCTTGTTGGTTTGTTGGTTTGTTGGTTTATTGGCTTGTTGGTTTGTTGTTTTGTTGGCTTGTTGGTTTCTTAATTTGTTGGTTTGTTGGTTTGTCGGTTTATTGGTTTGTTGGCTTGTGGGCTTGTTGGTTTGTTGGCTTGTTGGCTTGTTGCTTTGTTGGTTTGTTGGTTTGTTGGTTTGTTGGCTTGTTGGTTTGTTGGTTTGTTGGTTTATTGGCTTGTTAGCTTGTTGGTTTGTTGGTTTGTTGGTTTGTTCGTTTGTTGGTTTGTTGGTTTGTTGGTTTGTTGGTTTGCTGGTTTTTTGGTTTGTTGGTTTGTTGGTTTGTTGGCTTGTTGTTTTGTTGGTTTGTTGGCTTGTTGGCTTGTTGGTTTATTGGTTTTTTAGTTTGTTGGTTTGTTGGTTTGCTGGCTTGTTGGTTTGTTGGATTGTTGGCTTGTTGGTTTGTTGGTTTGTTGGCTTGTTGGTTTGTTGGTTTGTTGGTTATTTAGTTTGTTGGTTTGTTGGTTTGTTGGCTTGTTGGTTACTTAGTTTGTTGGTTTGTTGGCATGTTGGCTTGTTGGTTTGTTGGTTTGTTGGCTTGTTGGTTACTTAGTTTGTTGGTTTGTTGGTTTGTTGGTTTGTTGGTTTTTTGGTTTGTTGGTTTGTTGGTTTGTTGGCTTGTTGGTTTGTTGGTTTGTTGGCTTTTTGGTTACTTGGTTTGTTGGTTTGTTGGTTTGTTGGATTGTTGACTTGTTGGTTTGTTGGTTTGTTGGCTTGTTGGTTTGTTGGTTTGTTGGCTTGTTGGCTTGTTGGCTTGTTGCTTTGTTGGTTTGTTGGTTTGTTGGCTTGTTGGTTTGTTGGCTTGTTGGTTTGTTGGTTTGTTAGTTTGTTGGCTTTTTGGTTATTTGGTTTGTTGGTTTGTTGGCTTGTTGGTTACTTAGTTTGTTGGTTTGTTGGCATGTTGGTTTGTTGGTTTGTTGGCTTGTTGGTTACTTAGTTTGTTGGTTTGTTGGCATGTTGGTTTGTTGGTTTGTTGGTTTGTTGGCTTGTTGGTTTGTTGGTTTGTTGGTTTGTTGGCTTGTTTTGTTGGTTTTTTGGTTTGTTGGTTTATTTGTTTGTTGGTTTGTTGGTTTGTTGGTTTGTTGGTTTGTTGGCTTGTTGGCTTGTTGGTTTGTTGGCTTGTTGGTTTGTTGGTTTGTTGGTTTGTTGGCCTGTTAGCTTGGTGGTTTGTTGGTTTGTTGGCTTGTTGGTTACTTAGTTTGTTGGTTTGTTGGTTACTTAGTTTGTTGGTTTGTTGGTTTGTTGGCTTGTTGGTTTGTTGGTTTGTTGGTTTATTGGCTTGTTGGTTTGTTGTTTTGTTGGCTTGTTGGTTTCTTAATTTGTTGGTTTGTTGGTTTGTCGGTTTATTGGTTTGTTGGCTTGTGGGCTTGTTGGTTTGTTGGCTTGTTGGCTTGTTGCTTTGTTGGTTTGTTGGCTTGTTGGTTTGTTGGCTTGTTGGTTTGTTGGTTTGTTGGTTTATTGGCTTGTTAGCTTGTTGGTTTGTTGGTTTGTTGGTTTGTTCGTTTGTTGGTTTGTTGGTTTGTTGGTTTGTTGGTTTGCTGGTTTTTTGGTTTGTTGGTTTGTTGGTTTGTTGGCTTGTTGGTTTGTTGGTTCGTTGGCTTGTTGGCTTGTTGGTTTATTGGTTTTTTAGTTTGTTGGTTTGTTGGTTTGCTGGCTTGTTGGTTTGTTGGATTGTTGGCTTGTTGGTTTGTTGGTTTGTTGGCTTGTTGGTTTGTTGGTTTGTTGGTTACTTGGTTTGTTGGTTTGTTGGTTTGTTGGCTTGTTGGTTACTTAGTTTGTTGGTTTGTTGGCATGTTGGCTTGTTGGTTTGTTGGTTTGTTGGCTTGTTGGTTACTTAGTTTGTTGGTTTGTTGGTTTGTTGGTTTGTTGGTTTTTTGGTTCGTTGGTTTGTTGGTTTGTTGGCTTGTTGGTTTGTTGGTTTGTTGGCTTTTTGGTTACTTGGTTTGTTGGTTTGTTGGTTTGTTGGATTGTTGACTTGCTGGTTTGTTGGTTTGTTGGCTTGTTGGTTTGTTGGTTTGTTGGCTTGTTGGCTTGTTGGCTTGTTGCTTTGTTGGTTTGTTGGTTTGTTGGCTTGTTGGTTTGTTGGCTTGTTGGTTTGTTGGTTTGTTAGTTTGTTGGCTTTTTGGTTATTTGGTTTGTTGGTTTGTTGGCTTGTTGGTTACTTAGTTTGTTGGTTTGTTGGCATGTTGGTTTGTTGGTTTGTTGGCTTGTTGGTTACTTAGTTTGTTGGTTTGTTGGCATGTTGGTTTGTTGGTTTGTTGGTTTGTTGGCTTGTTGGTTTGTTGGTTTGTTGGTTTGTTGGCTTGTTTTGTTGGTTTTTTGGTTTGTTGGTTTATTTGTTTGTTGGTTTGTTGGTTTGTTGGTTTGTTGGTTTGTTGGCTTGTTGGCTTGTTGGTTTGTTGGCTTGTTGGTTTGTTGGTTTGTTGGTTTGTTGGCTTGTTAGCTTGGTGGTTTGTTGGTTTGTTGGCTTGTTGGTTACTTAGTTTGTTGGTTTGTTGGCATGTTGGTTTGTTGGTTTGTTGGCTTGTTGGTTTGTTGGTTTGTTGGCTTATTGGCTTGTTGGTTTGTTGGTTTGTTGGTTTGTTGGCTTGTTGGTTTGTTGGTTTGTTGGTTTGTTGGTTTGTTGGCTTGTTGGTTTGTTGGTTTGTTGGTTTGTTGGTTTGTTGGTTTGTTGGTTTGTTGGCTTGTTGGTTTGTTGGTTTGTTGGCTTGTTGGCTTGTTGGTTTGTTGGTTTGTTGGTTTGTTGGTTTGTTGGTTTGTTGGTTTGTTGGTTTGTTGGCTTGTTGGTTTGTTGGTTTGTTGGCTTGTTGGCTTGTTGGTTTGTTGGCTTGTTGGCTTGTTGGTTTGTTGGCTTGTTGGTTTGTTGGTTTGTTGGTTTGTTGGCTTGTTAGCTTGGTGGTTTGTTGGTTTGTTGGCTTGTTGGTTACTTAGTTTGTTGGTTTGTTGGTTTGTTGGTTTGTTGGTTTGTTGGTTTGTTGGTTTGTTGGTTTGTTGGCTTGTTGGTTACTTAGTTTGTTGGTTTGTTGGTTTGTTGGCTTGTTGGTTTGTTGGTTTGTTGGTTTATTGGCTTGTTGGTTTGTTGTTTTGTTGGCTTGTTGGTTTCTTAATTTGTTGGTTTGTTGGTTTGTCGGTTTATTGGTTTGTTGGCTTGTGGGCTTGTTGGTTTGTTGGCTTGTTGGCTTGTTGCTTTGTTGGTTTGTTGGCTTGTTGGTTTGTTGGCTTGTTGGTTTGTTGGTTTGTTGGTTTATTGGCTTGTTAGCTTGTTGGTTTGTTGGTTTGTTGGTTTGTTCGTTTGTTGGTTTGTTGGTTTGTTGGTTTGTTGGTTTGCTGGTTTTTTGGTTTGTTGGTTTGTTGGTTTGTTGGCTTGTTGGTTTGTTGGTTTGTTGGCTTGTTGGCTTGTTGGTTTATTGGTTTTTTAGTTTGTTGGTTTGTTGGTTTGCTGGCTTGTTGGTTTGTTGGATTGTTGGCTTGTTGGTTTGTTGGTTTGTTGGCTTGTTGGTTTGTTGGTTTGTTGGTTACTTGGTTTGTTGGTTTGTTGGTTTGTTGGCTTGTTGGTTACTTAGTTTGTTGGTTTGTTGGCATGTTGGCTTGTTGGTTTGTTGGTTTGTTGGCTTGTTGGTTACTTAGATTGTTGGTTTGTTGGTTTGTTGGTTTGTTGGTTTTTTGGTTTGTTGGTTTGTTGGTTTGTTGGCTTGTTGGTTTGTTGGTTTGTTGGCTTTTTGGTTACTTGGTTTGTTGGTTTGTTGGATTGTTGACTTGTTGGTTTGTTGGTTTGTTGGCTTGTTGGTTTGTTGGTTTGTTGGCTTGTTGGCTTGTTGGCTTGTTGCTTTGTTGGTTTGTTGGTTTGTTGGCTTGTTGGTTTGTTGGCTTGTTGGTTTGTTGGTTTGTTAGTTTGTTGGCTTTTTGGTTATTTGGTTTGTTGGTTTGTTGGCTTGTTGGTTACTTAGTTTGTTGGTTTGTTGGGATGTTGGTTTGTTGGTTTGTTGGCTTGTTGGTTACTTAGTTTGTTGGTTTGTTGGCATGTTGGTTTGTTGGTTTGTTGGTTTGTTGGCTTGTTGGTTTGTTGGTTTGTTGGTTTGTTGGCTTGTTTTGTTGGTTTTTTGGTTTGTTGGTTTATTTGTTTGTTGGTTTGTTGGTTTGTTGGTTTGTTGGTTTGTTGGCTTGTTGGCTTGTTGGTTTGTTGGCTTGTTGGTTTGTTGGTTTGTTGGTTTGTTGGCTTGTTAGCTTGGTGGTTTGTTGGTTTGTTGGCTTGTTGGTTACTTAGTTTGTTGGTTTGTTGGCATGTTGGTTTGTTGGTTTGTTGGCTTGTTGGTTTGTTGGTTTGTTGGCTTATTGGCTTGTTGGTTTGTTGGTTTGTTGGTTTGTTGGCTTGTTGGTTTGTTGGTTTGTTGGTTTGTTGGTTTGTTGGCTTGTTGGTTTGTTGGTTTGTTGGTTTGTTGGTTTGTTGGTTTGTTGGCTTGTTGGTTTGTTGGTTTGTTGGCTTGTTGGCTTGTTGGTTTGTTGGTTTGTTGGTTTGTTGGTTTGTTGCCTTGTTGGTTTGTTGGTTTGTTGGCTTGTTGGTTTGTTGGTTTGTTGGCTTGTTGGCTTGTTGGTTTGTTGGCTTGTTGGCTTGTTGGTTTGTTGGCTTGTTGGTTTGTTGGTTTGTTGGTTTGTTGGCTTGTTAGCTTGTTGGTTTGTTGGTTTGTTGGCTTGTTGGTTACTTAGTTTGTTGGCATGTTGGTTTGTTGGTTTGTTGGCTTGTTGGTTTGTTGGTTTGTTGGCTTATTGGCTTGTTGGTTTGTTGGTTTGTTGGTTTGTTGGCTTGTTGGTTTGTTGGTTTGTTGGTTTGTTGGTTTGTTGGTTTGTTGGTTTGTTGGCTTGTTGGTTTGTTGGTTTGTTGGTTTGTTGGCTTGTTGGCTTGTTGGTTTTTTGGTTTGTTGGTTTATTTGTTTGTTGGTTTGTTGGTTTGTTGGTTTGTTGGCTTGTTGGCTTATTGGTTTGTTGGTTTGTTGGATTGTTGGCTTGTTGGTTTGTTGGTTTGTTGGCTTGTTGATTTGTTGGCTTGTTGGTTTGTTGGTTTGTTGGTTTGTTTGCTTGTTGGTTTGTTGGTTTGTTGGTTTGTTGGTTTGTTGGTTTGTTGGTTTGTTGGTTTGTTGGTTTGTTGGCTTGTTGGTTTGTTGGTTTGTTGGTTTGTTGGCTTGTTGGTTTGTTGGTTTGTTGGTTTGTTGGCTTGTTGGTTTGTTGGTTTGTTGGTTTGTTCATTTGTTGGTTTGTTGGTTAATTGGTTTGTTGGCTTGTTGGCTTGTTGGTTTTTTGGTTTGTTGGTTTATTTGTTTGTTGGTTTGTTGGTTTGTTGGTTTGTTGGCTTGTTGGCTTATTGGTTTGTTGGTTTGTTGGATTGTTGGCTTGTTGGTTTGTTGGTTTGTTGGCTTGTTGATTTGTTGGCTTGTTGGTTTGTTGGTTTGTTGGTTTGTTTGCTTGTTGGTTTGTTGGTTTGTTGGTTTGTTGGTTTGTTGGTTTGTTGGTTTGTTGGTTTGTTGGTTTGTTGGCTTGTTGGTTACTTAGTTTGTTGGTTTGTTGGCATGTTCGTTTTTTGGTTTGTTGGTTTGTTGGCTTGTTGGCTTGTTGGTTTGTTGGTTTTTTGGTTTGTTGGTTTGTTGGCTTGTTGGTTTGTTGGTTTGTTGGCTTGTTGGCTTGTTGGTTTGTTGGTTTGTTGGCTTGTTGGCTACTTAGTTTGTTGGTTTGTTGGTTTGTTGGTTTGTTGGTTTGTTGGTTTGTTGGTTTGTTGGCTTGTTGGCTTGTTGGTTTGTTGGTTAGTTCGTTTGTTGGTTTGTTAGTTTGTTGGTTTGTTGGCTTGTTGGCTTGTTGGTTTGTTGGTTTTTTGGTTTGTTGGTTTGTTGGTTTGTTGGTTTGTTGGTTTGTTGGTTTGTTGGTTTATTTGTTTGTTGGTTTGTTGGCTTGTTGGTTTGTTGGTTTGTTGGTTTGTTGGCTTGTTGGCTTGTTGGCTTGTTGGTTTGTTAGTTTGTTGGCTTTTTGGTTACTTGGTTTGTTGGTTTGTGCTTTTGTTGGCTTGTTGGCTTGTTGGTTTGTTGGTTTATTGGCTTGTTGGTTTGTTGGTTTGTTGGCTTGTTGGCTTGTTGCTTTGTTGGTTTGTTGGTTTGTTGGCTTGTGTGTTTGTTTGTTTGTTGGCTTGTTGGTTTGTTAGTTTGTTGCCTTTTTGGTTACTTGGTTTATTGGTTTGTAGGTTTGTTGGTTTGTTGGCTTGTTGGTTTGTTGGTTTGTTGGTTTGTTGGTTTGTTGGGATGTTGGTTTGTTGGTTTGTTGGTTTGTTGGTTTCTTGGCTTGTTGGTTTGTTGGCTTCTTGGCTTGTTGGCTTGTTGGTTTGTTGGTTTGTTGGCTTGTTGGTTACTTAGTTTGTTGGTTTGTTGGTTTGTTGGTTTGTTGGTTTGTTGGTTTGTTGGTTTGTTGGTTTGTTGGTTTGTTGGCTTGTTGGTTACTTAGTTTGTTGGTTTGTTGGTTTGTTGGCTTGTTGGTTTGTTGGTTTGTTGGTTTATTGGCTTGTTGGTTTGTTGTTTTGTTGGCTTGTTGGTTTCTTAATTTGTTGGTTTGTTGGTTTGTCGGTTTATTGGTTTGTTGGCTTGTGGGCTTGTTGGTTTGTTGGCTTGTTGGCTTGTTGCTTTGTTGGTTTGTTGGCTTGTTGGTTTGTTGGCTTGTTGGTTTGTTGGTTTGTTGGTTTATTGGCTTGTTAGCTTGTTGGTTTGTTGGTTTGTTGGTTTGTTCGTTTGTTGGTTTGTTGGTTTGTTGGTTTGTTGGTTTGCTGGTTTTTTGGTTTGTTGGTTTGTTGGTTTGTTGGCTTGTTGGTTTGTTGGTTTGTTGGCTTGTTGGCTTGTTGGTTTATTGGTTTTTTAGTTTGTTGGTTTGTTGGTTTGCTGGCTTGTTGGTTTGTTGGATTGTTGGCTTGTTGGTTTGTTGGTTTGTTGGCTTGTTGGTTTGTTGGTTTGTTGGTTACTTGGTTTGTTGGTTTGTTGGTTTGTTGGCTTGTTGGTTACTTAGTTTGTTGGTTTGTTGGCATGTTGGCTTGTTGGTTTGTTGGTTTGTTGGCTTGTTGGTTACTTAGTTTGTTGGTTTGTTGGTTTGTTGGTTTGTTGGTTTTTTGGTTTGTTGGTTTGTTGGTTTGTTGGCTTGTTGGTTTGTTGGTTTGTTGGCTTTTTGGTTACTTGGTTTGTTGGTTTGTTGGTTTGTTGGATTGTTGACTTGTTGGTTTGTTGGTTTGTTGGCTTGTTGGTTTGTTGGTTTGTTGGCTTGTTGGCTTGTTGGCTTGTTGCTTTGTTGGTTTGTTGGTTTGTTGGCTTGTTGGTTTGTTGGCTTGTTGGTTTGTTGGTTTGTTAGTTTGTTGGCTTTTTGGTTATTTGGTTTGTTGGTTTGTTGGCTTGTTGGTTACTTAGTTTGTTGGTTTGTTGGCATGTTGGTTTGTTGGTTTGTTGGCTGGTTGGTTACTTAGTTTGTTGGTTTGTTGGCATGTTGGTTTGTTGGTTTGTTGGTTTGTTGGCTTGTTGGTTTGTTGGTTTGTTGGTTTGTTGGCTTGTTTTGTTGGTTTTTTGGTTTGTTGGTTTATTTGTTTGTTGGTTTGTTGGTTTGTTGGTTTGTTGGTTTGTTGGCTTGTTGGCTTGTTGGTTTGTTGGCTTGTTGGTTTGTTGGTTTGTTGGTTTGTTGGCTTGTTAGCTTGGTGGTTTGTTGGTTTGTTGGCTTGTTGGTTACTTAGTTTGTTGGTTTGTTGGCATGTTGGTTTGTTGGTTTGTTGGCTTGTTGGTTTGTTGGTTTGTTGGCTTATTGGCTTGTTGGTTTGTTGGTTTGTTGGTTTGTTGGCTTGTTGGTTTGTTGGTTTGTTGGTTTGTTGGTTTGTTGGCTTGTTGGTTTGTTGGTTTGTTGGTTTGTTGGCTTGTTGGCTTGTTGGTTTTTTGGTTTGTTGGTTTATTTGTTTGTTGGTTTGTTGGTTTGTTGGTTTGTTGGTTTGTTGGTTTGTTGGTTTGCTGGCTTGTTGGCTTGTTGGTTTGTTGGTTTGTTGGCTTGTTGGCTTGTTGGTTTGTTGGTTTGTTGGTTTGTTGGCTTGTTGATTTGTTCGCTTGTTGGTTCGTTGGTTTCTTGGTTTGTTTGCTTGTTGGTTTGTTGGTTTGTTGGTTTGTTGGTTTGTTGGTTTGTTGGTTTGTTGGTTTGTTGGTTTGTTGGTTTGTTGGTTTGTTGGCTTGTTGGTTTGTTGGTTTGTTGGTTTGTTGGCTTGTTGGTTTGTTAGTTTGTTGGTTTGTTGGCTTGTTGGTTTGTTGGTTTGTTGGTTTGTTCATTTGTTGGTTTGTTGGTTAATTGGTTTGTTGGTTTGTTGGGTTGTTGGCTTATTGGTTTGTTGGTTTGTTGGCTTGTTGGTTACTTAGTTTGTTGGTTTGTTGGCATGTTCGTTTTTTGGTTTGTTGGTTTGTTGGCTTGTTGGCTTGTTGGTTTGTTGGTTTTTTGGTTTGTTGGTTTGTTGGCTTGTTGGTTTGTTGGTTTGTTGGCTTGTTGGCTTGTTGGTTTGTTGGTTTGTTGGCTTGTTGGCTACTTAGTTTGTTGGTTTGTTGGTTTGTTGGTTTGTTGGTTTGTTGGTTTGTTTGCTTGTTGGCTTGTTGGTTTGTTGGTTAGTTCGTTTGTTGGTTTGTTAGTTTGTTGGTTTGTTGGCTTGTTGGCTTGTTGGTTTGTTGGTTTTTTGGTTTGTTGGTTTGTTGGTTTGTTGGTTTGTTGGTTTGTTGGTTTGTTGGTTTATTTGTTTGTTGGTTTGTTGGCTTGTTGGTTTGTTGGTTTGTTGGTTTGTTGGCTTGTTGGCTTGTTGGCTTGTGGGTTTGTTAGTTTGTTGGCTTTTTGGTTACTTGGTTTGTTGGTTTGTGCTTTTGTTGGCTTGTTGGCTTGTTGGTTTGTTGGTTTATTGGCTTGTTGGTTTGTTGGTTTGTTGGCTTGTTGGCTTGTTGCTTTGTTGGTTTGTTGGTTTGTTGGCTTGTGTGTTTGTTTGTTTGTTGGCTTGTTGGTTTGTTAGTTTGTTGCCTTTTTGGTTACTTGGTTTATTGGTTTGTAGGTTTGTTGGTTTGTTGGCTTGTTGGTTTGTTGGTTTGTTGGTTTGTTGGTTTGTTGGGATGTTGGTTTGTTGGTTTGTTGGTTTTTTGGTTTGTTGGTTTGTTGGTTTCTTGGCTTGTTGGTTTGTTGGCTTCTTGGCTTGTTGGCTTGTTGGTTTGTTGGTTTGTTGGCTTGTTGGTTACTTAGTTTGTTGGTTTGTTGGTTTGTTGGTTTGTTGGTTTGTTGGTTTGTTGGTTTGTTGGCTTGTTGGTTACTTAGTTTGTTGGTTTGTTGGTTTGTTGGCTTGTTGGTTTGTTGGTTTGTTGGTTTATTGGCTTGTTGGTTTGTTGTTTTGTTGGCTTGTTGGTTTCTTAATTTGTTGGTTTGTTGGTTTGTCGGTTTATTGGTTTGTTGGCTTGTGGGCTTGTTGGTTTGTTGGCTTGTTGGCTTGTTGCTTTGTTGGTTTGTTGGCTTGTTGGTTTGTTGGCTTGTTGGTTTGTTGGTTTGTTGGTTTATTGGCTTGTTAGCTTGTTGGTTTGTTAGTTTGTTGGTTTGTTCGTTTGTTGGTTTGTTGGTTTGTTGGTTTGTTGGTTTGCTGGTTTTTTGGTTTGTTGGTTTGTTGGTTTGTTGGCTTGTTGGTTCGTTGGTTTGTTGGCTTGTTGGTTTGTTGGTTTGTTGGTTACTTGGTTTGTTGGTTTGTTGGTTTGTTGGCTTGTTGGTTACTTAGTTTGTTGGTTTGTTGGCATGTTGGCTTGTTGGTTTGTTGGTTTGTTGGCTTGTTGGTTACTTAGTTTGTTGGTTTGTTGGTTTGTTGGTTTGTTGGTTTTTTGGTTTGTTGGTTTGTTGGTTTGTTGGCTTGTTGGTTTGTTGGTTTGTTGGCTTTTTGGTTACTTGGTTTGTTGGTTTGTTGGTTTGTTGGATTGTTGACTTGTTGGTTTGTTGGTTTGTTGGCTTGTTGGTTTGTTGGTTTGTTGGCTTGTTGGCTTGTTGGCTTGTTGCTTTGTTGGTTTGTTGGTTTGTTGGCTTGTTGGTTTGTTGGCTTGTTGGTTTGTTGGTTTGTTAGTTTGTTGGCTTTTTGGTTATTTGGTTTGTTGGTTTGTTGGCTTGTTGGTTACTTAGTTTGTTGGTTTGTTGGCATGTTGGTTTGTTGGTTTGTTGGCTTGTTGGTTACTTAGTTTGTTGGTTTGTTGGCATGTTGGTTTGTTGGTTTGTTGGTTTGTTGGCTTGTTGGTTTGTTGGTTTGTTGGTTTGTTGGCTTGTTTTGTTGGTTTTTTGGTTTGTTGGTTTATTTGTTTGTTGGTTTGTTGGTTTGTTGGTTTGTTGGTTTGTTGGCTTGTTGGCTTGTTGGTTTGTTGGCTTGTTGGTTTGTTGGTTTGTTGGTTTGTTGGCTTGTTAGCTTGGTGGTTTGTTGGTTTGTTGGCTTGTTGGTTACTTAGTTTGTTGGTTTGTTGGCATGTTGGTTTGTTGGTTTGTTGGCTTGTTGGTTTGTTGGTTTGTTGGTTTGTTGGCTTGTTGGTTACTTAGTTTGTTGGTTTGTTGGTTTGTTGGTTTGTTGGTTTGTCGGTTTGTTGGTTTGTTGGTTTGTTGGCTTGTTGGTTACTTAGTTTGTTGGTTTGTTGGTTTGTTGGCTTGTTGGTTTGTTGGTTTGTTGGTTTATTGGCTTGTTGGTTTGTTGTTTTGTTGGCTTGTTGGTTTCTTAATTTGTTGGTTTGTTGGTTTGTCGGTTTATTGGTTTGTTGGCTTGTGGGCTTGTTGGTTTGTTGGCTTGTTGGCTTGTTGCTTTGTTAGTTTGTTGGCTTGTTGGTTTGTTGGCTTGTTGGTTTGTTGGTTTGTTGGTTTATTGGCTTGTTAGCTTGTTGGTTTGTTGGTTTGTTGGTTTGTTCGTTTGTTGGTTTGTTGGTTTGTTGGTTTGTTGGTTTGCTGGTTTTTGGTTTGTTGGTTTGTTGGTTTGTTGGCTTGTTGGTTTGTTGGTTTGTTGGCTTGTTGGCTTGTTGGTTTATTGGTTTTTTAGTTTGCTGGTTTGTTGGTTTGCTGGCTTGTTGGTTTGTTGGATTGTTGGCTTGTTGGTTTGTTGGTTTGTTGGCTTGTTGGTTTGTTGGTTTGTTGGTTACTTGGTTTGTTGGTTTGTTGGTTTGTTGGCTTGTTGGTTACTTAGTTTGTTGGTTTGTTGGCATGTTGGCTTGTTGGTTTGTTGGTTTGTTGGCTTGTTGGTTACTTAGTTTGTTGGTTTGTTGGTTTGTTGGTTTGTTGGTTTTTTGGTTTGTTGGTTTGTTGGTTTGTTGGCTTGTTGGTTTGTTGGTTTGTTGGCTTTTTGGTTACTTGGTTTGTTGGTTTGTTGGTTTGTTGGATTGTTGGCTTGTTGGTTTGTTGGTTTGTTGGCTTGTTGGTTTGTTGGTTTGTTGGCTTGTTGGCTTGTTGGCTTGTTGCTTTGTTGGTTTGTTGGTTTGTTGGCTTGTTGGTTTGTTGGCTTGTTGGTTTGTTGGTTTGTTAGTTTGTTGGCTTTTTGGTTATTTGGTTTGTTGGTTTGTTGGTTTGTTGGCTTATTGGTTTGTTGGTTTGTTGGTTTGTTGGTTTATTTGTTTGTTGGTTTTGTGATTTGTTGGTTTGTTGGTTTGTTGGCTTGTTGGTTTGTTGGTTTGTTGGCTTGTTGGTTTGTTGGTTTGTTGGCTTGTGTGCTTGTTGGTTTATTGATTTGTTGGCTTGTTGGTTACTTGGTTTGTTGGTTTGTTGGTTTGTTGGTTTGTTGGCTTGTTGGTTTGTTGGTTTGTTGGTTTGTTGGCTTGTTGGTTTGTTGGTTTGTTGGCTTATTGGCTTGTTGGTCTGTTGGTTTGTTGGCTTGTTGGCTTGTTAGCTTGGTGGTTTGTTGGTTTGTTGGCTTGTTGGTTACTTAGTTTGTTGGTTTGTTGGCATGTTGGTTTGTTGGTTTGTTGGCTTGTTGGTTACTTAGTTTGTTGGTTTGTTGGCATGTTGGTTTGTTGGTTTGTTGGTTTGTTGGCTTGTTGGTTTGTTGGTTTGTTGGTTTGTTGGCTTGTTTTGTTGGTTTTTTGGTTTGTTGGTTTATTTGTTTGTTGGTTTGTTGGTTTGTTGGTTTGTTGGTTTGTTGGCTTGTTGGCTTGTTGGTTTGTTGGCTTGTTGGTTTGTTGGTTTGTTGGTTTGTTGGCTAGTTAGCTTGGTGGTTTGTTGGTTTGTTGGCTTGTTGGTTACTTAGTTTGTTGGTTTGTTGGCATGTTGGTTTGTTGGTTTGTTGGCTTGTTGGTTTGTTGGTTTGTTGGTTTGTTGGCTTGTTGGTTACTTAGTTTGTTGGTTTGTTGGTTTGTTGGTTTGTTGGTTTGTCGGTTTGTTGGTTTGTTGGTTTGTTGGCTTGTTGGTTACTTAGTTTGTTGGTTTGTTGGTTTGTTGGCTTGTTGGTTTGTTGGTTTGTTGGTTTATTGGCTTGTTGGTTTGTTGTTTTGTTGGCTTGTTGGTTTCTTAATTTGTTGGTTTGTTGGTTTGTCGGTTTATTGGTTTGTTGGCTTGTGGGCTTGTTGGTTTGTTGGCTTGTTGGCTTGTTGCTTTGTTGGTTTGTTGGCTTGTTGGTTTGTTGGCTTGTTGGTTTGTTGGTTTGTTGGTTTATTGGCTTGTTAGCTTGTTGGTTTGTTGGTTTGTTGGTTTGTTCGTTTGTTGGTTTGTTGGTTTGTTGGTTTGTTGGTTTGCTGGTTTTTGGTTTGTTGGTTTGTTGGTTTGTTGGCTTGTTGGTTTGTTGGTTTGTTGGCTTGTTGGCTTGTTGGTTTATTGGTTTTTTAGTTTGCTGGTTTGTTGGTTTGCTGGCTTGTTGGTTTGTTGGATTGTTGGCTTGTTGGTTTGTTGGTTTGTTGGCTTGTTGGTTTGTTGGTTTGTTGGTTACTTGGTATGTTGGTTTGTTGGTTTGTTGGCTTGTTGGTTACTTAGTTTGTTGGTTTGTTGGCATGTTGGCTTGTTGGTTTGTTGGTTTGTTGGCTTGTTGGTTACTTAGTTTGTTGGTTTGTTGGTTTGTTGGTTTGTTGGTTTTTTGGTTTGTTGGTTTGTTGGTTTGTTGGCTTGTTGGTTTGTTGGTTTGTTGGCTTTTTGGTTACTTGGTTTGTTGGTTTGTTGGTTTGTTGGATTGTTGGCTTGTTGGTTTGTTGGTTTGTTGGCTTGTTGGTTTGTTGGTTTGTTGGCTTGTTGGCTTGTTGGCTTGTTGCTTTGTTGGTTTGTTGGTTTGTTGGCTTGTTGGTTTGTTGGCTTGTTGGTTTGTTGGTTTGTTAGTTTGTTGGCTTTTTGGTTATTTGGTTTGTTGGTTTGTTGGTTTGTTGGCTTATTGGTTTGTTGGTTTGTTGGTTTGTTGGTTTATTTGTTTGTTGGTTTTGTGATTTGTTGGTTTGTTGGTTTGTTGGCTTGTTGGTTTGTTGGTTTGTTGGCTTGTTGGTTTGTTGGTTTGTTGGCTTGTGTGCTTGTTGGTTTATTGATTTGTTGGCTTGTTGGTTACTTGGTTTGTTGGTTTGTTGGTTTGTTGGTTTGTTGGCTTGTTGGTTTGTTGGTTTGTTGGTTTGTTGGCTTGTTGGTTTGTTGGTTTGTTGGCTTATTGGCTTGTTGGTTTGTTGGTTTGTTGGCTTGTTGGCTTGTTGGTTTGTTGGTTTGTTGGTTTGTTGGTTTGTTGGTTTGTTGGTTTGTTGGCTTGTTGGTTTGTTGGTTTGTTGGCTTGTTGGCTTGTTGCTTTGTTCGTTTGATGGTTTGTTGGTTTGTTGGTTTGTTGGTTTGTTGGTTTGTTGGTTTGTTGGTTTGTTGGTTTGTTGGCTTGTTGGTTTGTTGAATCGTTGGTTTGTTGGCTTATTGGTTTGTTGGTTTGTTGGCTTGTTGGCTTGTTGGTTTGTTGGTTTGTTGGCTTGTTGGCTTGTTGGTTTTTTGGTTTGTTGGTTTATTTGTTTGTTGGTTTGTTGGTTTGTTGGTTTGGTGGCTTGTTGGCTTGTTGGTTTGTTGGTTTGTTGTCTTGTTGGCTTGTTGGTTTGTTGGTTTGTTGGCTTGTTGATTTGTTGGCTTGTTGGTTTGTTGGTTTGTTGGTTTGTTTGCTTGTTGGTTTGTTGGTTTGTTGGTTTGTTGGTTTGTTGGTTTGTTGGTTTGTTGGTGTGTTGGTTTGTTGGTTTGTTGGTTTGTTGGCTTGTTGGTTTGTTGGTTTGTTGGTTTGTTGGCTTGTTGGTTTGTTGGTTTGTTGGTTTGTTGGCTTGTTGGTTTGTTGGTTTGTTGGTTTGTTCATTTGTTGGTTTGTTGGTTAATTGGTTTGTTGGTTTGTTGGGTTGTTGGCTTATTGGTATGTTGGTTTGTTGGCTTGTTGGTTACTTAGTTTGTTGGTTTGTTGGCATGTTCGTTTTTTGGTTTGTTGGTTTGTTGGCTTGTTGGCTTGTTGGTTTGTTGGTTTTTTGGTTTGTTGGTTTGTTGGCTTGTTGGTTTGTTGGTTTGTTGGCTTGTTGGCTTGTTGGTTTGTTGGTTTGTTGGCTTTTTGGTTACTTAGTTTGTTGGTTTGTTGGTTTGTTGGTTTGTTGGTTTGTTGGCTTGTTGGCTTGTTGGTTTGTTGGTTAGTTCGTTTGTTGGTTTGTTAGTTTGTTGGTTTGTTGGCTTGTTGGCTTGTTGGTTTGTTGGTTTTTTGGTTTGTTGGTTTGTTGGTTTGTTGGTTTGTTGGTTTGTTGGTTTGTTGGTTTATTTGTTTGTTGGTTTGTTGGCTTGTTGGTTTGTTGGTTTGTTGGTTTGTTGGCTTGTTGGCTTGTTGGCTTGTTGGTTTGTTAGTTTGTTGGCTTTTTGGTTACTTGGTTTGTTGGTTTGTGCTTTTGTTGGCTTGTTGGCTTGTTGGTTTGTTGGTTTATTGGCTTGTTGGTTTGTTGGTTTGTTGGCTTGTTGGCTTGTTGCTTTGTTGGTTTGTTGGTTTGTTGGCTTGTGTGTTTGTTGGTTTGTTGGCTTGTTGGTTTGTTAGTTTGTTGCCTTTTTGGTTACTTGGTTTATTGGTTTGTTGGTTTGTTGGTTTGTTGGCTTGTTGGTTTGTTGGTTTTTTGGTTTGTTGGTTTGTTGGTTTGTTGGTTTGTTGGTTTTTTGGTTTGTTGGTTTGTTGGTTTCTTGGCTTGTTGGTTTGTTGGCTTGTTGGCTTGTTGGCTTGTTGGTTTGTTGGTTTGTTGGCTTGTTGGTTACTTAGTTTGTTGGTTTGTTGATTTGTTGGTTTGTTGATTTGTTGGTTTGTTGGTTTGTTGGCTTGTTGGTTACTTAGTTTGTTGGTTTGTTGGTTTGTTGGTTTGTTGGTTTGTTGGTTTGTTGGTTTGTTGGTTTATTTGTTTGTTGGTTTGTTGGCTTGTTGGTTTGTTGGTTTGTTGGTTTGTTGGCTTGTTGGCTTGTTGGCTTGTTGGTTTGTTAGTTTGTTGGCTTTTTGGTTACTTGGTTTGTTGGTTTGTGCTTTTGTTGGCTTGTTGGCTTGTTGGTTTGTTGGTTTATTGGCTTGTTGGTTTGTTGGTTTGTTGGCTTGTTGGCTTGTTGCTTTGTTGGTTTGTTGGTTTGTTGGCTTGTGTGTTTGTTGGTTTGTTGGCTTGTTGGTTTGTTAGTTTGTTGCCTTTTTGGTTACTTGGTTTATTGGTTTGTTGGTTTGTTGGTTTGTTGGCTTGTTGGTTTGTTGGTTTGTTGGTTTGTTGGTTTGTTGGTTTGTTGGTTTGTTGGTTTGTTGGTTTTTTGGTTTTTTGGTTTGTTGGTTTGTTGGTTTCTTGGCTTGTTGGTTTGTTGGCTTCTTGGCTTGTTGGCTTGTTGGTTTGTTGGTTTGTTGGCTTGTTGGTTACTTAGTTTGTTGGTTTGTTGGTTTGTTGGTTTGTTGGTTTGTTGGTTTGTTGGTTTGTTGGCTTGTTGGTTACTTAGTTTGTTGGTTTGTTGGTTTGTTGGCTTGTTGGTTTGTTGGTTTGTTGGTTTATTGGCTTGTTGGTTTGTTGTTTTGTTGGCTTGTTGGTTTCTTAATTTGTTGGTTTGTTGGTTTGTCGGTTTATTGGTTTGTTGGCTTGTGGCCTTGTTGGTTTGTTGGCTTGTTGGCTTGTTGCTTTGTTGGTTTGTTGGCTTGTTGGTTTGTTGGCTTGTTGGTTTGTTGGTTTGTTGGTTTATTGGCTTGTTAGCTTGTTGGTTTGTTGGTTTGTTGGTTTGTTGGTTTGTTGGTTTGTTGGTTTGTTGGTTTGTTGGTTTGCTGGTTTTTTGGTTTGTTGGTTTGTTGGTTTGTTGGCTTGTTGGTTTGTTGGTTTGTTGGCTTGTTGGCTTGTTGGTTTATTGGTTTTTTAGTTTGTTGGTTTGTTGGTTTGCTGGCTTGTTGGTTTGTTGGATTGTTGGCTTGTTGGTTTGTTGGTTTGTTGGCTTGTTGGTTTGTTGGTTTGTTGGTTACTTGGTTTGTTGGTTTGTTGGTTTGTTGGCTTGTTGGTTACTTAGTTTGTTGGTTTGTTGGCATGTTGGCTTGTTGGTTTGTTGGTTTGTTGGCTTGTTGGTTACTTAGTTTGTTGGTTTGTTGGTTTGTTGGTTTGTTGGTTTTTTGGTTTGTTGGTTTGTTGGTTTGTTGGCTTGTTGGTTTGTTGGTTTGTTGGCTTTTTGGTTACTTGGTTTGTTGGTTTGTTGGATTGTTGGCTTGTTGGTTTGTTGGTTTGTTGGCTTGTTGGTTTGTTGGTTTGTTGGCTTGTTGGCTTGTTGGCTTGTTGCTTTGTTGGTTTGTTGGTTTGTTGGTTTGTTGGCTTGTTGGTTTGTTGGCTTGTTGGTTTGTTGGTTTGTTAGTTTGTTGGCTTTTTGGTTATTTGGTTTGTTGGTTTGTTGGTTTGTTGGTTTGTTGGCTTGTTGGTTTGTTGGTTTGTTGGTTTGTTGGTTTGTTGGTTTTTTGATTTGTTGGTTTGTTGGTTTGTTGGCTTGTTGGTTTGTTGGTTTGTTGGCTTGTTGGTTTGTTGGTTTGTTGGCTTATTGGCTTGTTGGTTTGTTGGTTTGTTGGCTTGTTGGCTTGTTGGTTTGTTGGTTTGTTGGTTTGTTGGTTTGTTGGTTTGTTGGTTTGTTGGTTTGTTGGTTTGTTGGTTTGTTGGCTTGTTGGTTTGTTGGTTTGTTGGCTTGTTGGCTTGTTGCTTTGTTTGTTTGATGGTTTGTTGGTTTGTTGGTTTGTTGGCTTGTTTGTTGGTTTGTTGGTTTGTTGGTTTGTTGGTTTGTTGGTTTGTTGGTTTGTTGGCTTGTTGGCTTGTTGGTTACTTAGTTTGTTGGTTTGTTGGTTTGTTGGTTTGTTGGTTTATTTGTTTGTTGGTTTGCTGGCTTGTTGGTTTGTTGGTTTGTTGGTTTGTTGGCTTGTTGGCTTGTTGGCTTGTTGGTTTGTTAGTTTGTTGGCTTTTTGGTTACTTGGTTTGTTGGTTTGTGCTTTTGTTGGCTTGTTGGCTTGTTGGTTTGTTGGTTTATTGGCTTGTTGGTTTGTTGGTTTGTTGGCTTGTGGGCTTGTTGGTTTGTTGGTTTGTTGGTTTGTTGGTTTGTTGGTTTTTTGGTTTGTTGGTTTGTTGGTTTGTTGGCTTGTTGGTTTAATGGTTTGTTGGTTTGTTGGTTTGTTGCTTTGTTGGTTTGTTGGTTTGTTGGCTTGTTGGCTTGTTGGTATGTTAGTTTGTTGGCTTTTTGGTTACTTGGTTTGTTAGTTTGTTGGTTTGTTGGCTTGTTGGTTTGTTGGCTTGTTGCTTTGTTGGTTTGTTGGTTTGTTGGCTTGTTGGTTACTTAGTTTGTTGGTTTGTTGGTTTGTTGGCTTGTTGGCTTGTTGGTTTGTTGGTTTGGTGGTTTGTTGGTTTGTTGGTTTGTTGGTTTGTTGGTTGGTTGGCTTGTTGGTTTGTTGGTTTGTTGGTTTGTTGGCTTGTTGGCTTGTTGGTTTGTTGGTTTGTTGGTTTGTTGGGTTTTTGGTTACTTGGTTTGTTTGTTTGTTGGTTTGTTGGCTTGTTGGTTTGTTGGCTTGTTGGTTTGTTGGTTTGTTGGTTTGTTGGCTTGTTGGCTTTTTGGTTTGTTGGTTTGTTGGTTCGTTGGTTTGTTGGTTTGATGGTTTTTTGGTTTGTTGGTTTGTTGGTTTGTTGGCTTGTTAATTTGTTGGTTTGTTGGCTTGTTGGCTTGTTGGTTTGTTGGTTTGTTGGCTTGTTGGTTACTTATTTTGTTGGTTTGTTGGTTTGTTGGTTTGTTGGTTTGTAGGTTTGTTGGTTTGTTGGCTTGTTGGCTTGTTGGTTTGTTGGTTTGTTGGTTTGTTGGCTTGTTGGTTTGTTGATTTGTTGGTTTGTTGGTTTGTTGGTTTGTTCGTTTGTTGGTTTGTTGGTTAATTGGTTTGTTGGTTTGTTGGTTGATTGGTTTGTTGGTTTGTTGGTTTATTTGTTTGTTGGTTTGTTGGTTTGTTGGTTTGTTGGTTTGTTGGTTTGTTGGTTTATTTGTTTGTTGGTTTGTTGGCTTGTTGGTTTGTTGGTTTGTTGGTTTGTTGGCTTGTTGGTTTGTTGGTTTGTTGGCTTGTGGGCTTGTTGGTTTGTTGGTTTGTTGGTTTGTTGGTTTGTTGGTTTTTTGGTTTGTTGGTTTGTTGGTTTGTTGGCTTGTTGGTTTAATGGTTTGTTGGTTTGTTGGTTTGTTGCTTTGTTGGTTTGTTGGTTTGTTGGCTTGTTGGCTTGTTGGTATGTTAGTTTGTTGGCTTTTTGGTTACTTGGTTTGTTAGTTTGTTGGTTTGTTGGCTTGTTGGTTTGTTGGCTTGTTGCTTTGTTGGTTTGTTGGTTTGTTGGCTAGTTGGTTACTTAGTTTGTTGGTTTGTTGGATTGTTGGCTTGTTGGCTTGTTGGTTTGTTGGTTTGGTGGTTTGTTGGTTTGTTGCCTTGTTGGTTTGTTGGTTGGTTGGCTTGTTGGTTTGTTGGTTTGTTGGTTTGTTGGCTTGTTGGCTTGTTGGTTTGTTGGTTTGTTGGTTTGTTGGCTTTTTGGTTACTTGGTTTGTTTGTTTGTTGGTTTGTTGGCTTGTTGGTTTGTTGGCTTGTTGGTTTGTTGGTTTGTTGGTTTGTTGGCTTGTTGGCTTTTTGGTTTGTTGGTTTGTTGGTTCGTTGGTTTGTTGGTTTGTTGGTTTTTTGGTTTGTTGGTTTGTTGGTTTGTTGGCTTGTTAATTTGTTGGTTTGTTGGCTTGTTGGCTTGTTGGTTTGTTGGTTTGTTGGCTTGTTGGTTACTTATTTTGTTGGTTTGTTGGTTTGTTGGTTTGTAGGTTTGTTGGTTTGTTGGCTTGTTGCCTTGTTGGTTTGTTGGTTTGTTGGTTTGTTGGCTTGTTGGTTTGTTGGTTTGTTGGTTTATTGGTTTGTTGGTTTTTTGGCTTGTTGGTTTGTTGGTTTGTTGGTTTGTTGGCTTGTTGGTTTGTTGCCTTTTAGGTTACTTGGTTTATTGGTTTGTTGGTTTGTTGGTTTGTTGGCTTGTTGGTTTGTTGGTTTGTTGGTTTGTTGGTTTGTTGGTTTTTTGGTTTGTTGGTTTGTTGGTTTCTTGGCTTGTTGGTTTGTTGGCTTCTTGGCTTGTTTGCTTGTTGGTTTGTTGGTTTGTTGGCTTGTTGGTTTCTTAGTTTGTTGGTTTGTTGGTTTGTTGGTTTGTTGGTTTGTTGGTTTGTTGGTTTGTTGGTTTGTTGGCTTGTTGGTTACTTAGTTTGTTGGTTTGCTGGTTTGTTGGTTTGTTGGTTTGTTGGTTTATTTGTTTGTTGGTTTGTTGGCTTGTTGGTTTGTTGGTTTGTTGGTTTGTTGGCTTGTTGGCTTGTTGGTTTGTTGGTTTGTTAGTTTGTTGGCTTTTTGGTTACTTGGTTTGTTGGTTTGTGCTTTTGTTGGCTTGTTGGTTTGTTGGTTTATTGGCTTGTTAGTTTGTTGGTTTGTTGGCTTGTTGGCTTGTTGCTTTGTTGGTTTGTTGGTTTGTTGGCTTGTGTGTTTGTTGGTTTGTTGGCTTGTCGGTTTGTTAGTTTGTTGCCTTTTTGGTTACTTGGTTTATTGGTTTGTTGGTTTGTTGGTTTGTTGGCTTGTTGGTTTGTTTGTTTGTTGGTTTGTTGGTTTGTTCGTTTGTTGGTTTGTTGGTTTTTTGGTTTGTTGGTTTGTTGGTTTCTTGGCTTGTTGGTTTGTTGGCTTCTTGGCTTGTTGGCTTGTTGGTTTGTTGGTTTGTTGGCTTGTTGGTTACTTAGTTTTTTGGTTTGTTGGTTTGTTGGTTTTTGGTTTGTTGGTTTGTTGGTTTGTTGGTTTGTTGGTTTTTGGTTTGTTGGTTTGTTGGTTTGTTGGTTTGTTGGTTTGTTGGCTTGTTGGTTACTTAGTTTGTTGGTTTGTTGGTTTGTTGGCTTGTTGGTTTGTTGGTTTGTTGGTTTATTGGCTTGTTGGTTTGTTGTTTTGTTGGCTTGTTGGTTTCTTAATTTGTTGGTTTGTTGGTTTGTCGGTTTATTGGTTTGTTGGCTTGTGGGCTTGTTGGTTTGTTGGCTTGTTGGCTTGTTGCTTTGTTGGTTTGTTGGCTTGTTGGTTTGTTGGTTTGTTGGCTTGTTGGTTTGTTGGTTTGTTGGTTACTTGGTTTGTTGGTTTGTTGGTTTATTGGCTTGTTGGTTTGTTGTTTTGTTGGCTTGTTGGTTTCTTAATTTGTTGGTTTGTTGGTTTGTCGGTTTATTGGTTTGTTGGCTTGTGGGCTTGTTGGTTTGTTGGCTTGTTGGCTTGTTGCTTTGTTGGTTTGTTGGCTTGTTGGTTTGTTGGTTTGTTGGTTACTTAGTTTGTTGGTTTGCTGGTTTGTTGGTTTGTTGGTTTGTTGGTTTATTTGTTTGTTGGTTTGTTGGCTTGTTGGTTTGTTGGTTTGTTGGTTTGTTGGCTTGTTGGCTTGTTGGTTTGTTGGTTTGTTAGTTTGTTGGCTTTTTGGTTACTTGGTTTGTTGGTTTGTGCTTTTGTTGGCTTGTTGGTTTGTTGGTTTATTGGCTTGTTAGTTTGTTGGTTTGTTGGCTTGTTGGCTTGTTGCTTTGTTGGTTTGTTGGTTTGTTGGCTTGTGTGTTTGTTGGTTTGTTGGCTTGTCGGTTTGTTAGTTTGTTGCCTTTTTGGTTACTTGGTTTATTGGTTTGTTGGTTTGTTGGTTTGTTGGCTTGTTGGTTTGTTTGTTTGTTGGTTTGTTGGTTTGTTCGTTTGTTGGTTTGTTGGTTTTTTGGTTTGTTGGTTTGTTGGTTTCTTGGCTTGTTGGTTTGTTGGCTTCTTGGCTTGTTGGCTTGTTGGTTTGTTGGTTTGTTGGCTTGTTGGTTACTTAGTTTTTTGGTTTGTTGGTTTGTTGGTTTTTGGTTTGTTGGTTTGTTGGTTTGTTGGTTTGTTGGTTTGTTGGCTTGTTGGTTACTTAGTTTGTTGGTTTGTTGGTTTGTTGGCTTGTTGGTTTGTTGGTTTGTTGGTTTATTGGCTTGTTGGTTTGTTGTTTTGTTGGCTTGTTGGTTTCTTAATTTGTTGGTTTGTTGGTTTGTCGGTTTATTGGTTTGTTGGCTTGTGGGCTTGTTGGTTTGTTGGCTTGTTGGCTTGTTGCTTTGTTGGTTTGTTGGGTTGTTGGTTTGTTGGTTTGTTGGCTTGTTGGTTTGTTGGTTTGTTGGTTACTTGGTTTGTTGGTTTGTTGGTTTATTGGCTTGTTGGTTTGTTGTTTTGTTGGCTTGTTGGTTTCTTAATTTGTTGGTTTGTTGGTTTGTCGGTTTATTGGTTTGTTGGCTTGTGGGCTTGTTGGTTTGTTGGCTTGTTGGCTTGTTGCTTTGTTGGTTTGTTGGCTTGTTGGTTTGTTGGTTTGTTGGTTTGTTGGTTTGTTGGTTTGCTGGTTTTTTGGTTTGTTGGTTTGTTGGTTTGTTGGCTTGTTGGTTTGTTGGTTTGTTGGCTTGTTGGCTTGTTGGTTTATTGGTTTTTTAGTTTGTTGGTTTGTTGGTTTGCTGGCTTGTTGGTTTGTTGTATTGTTGGCTTGTTGGTTTGTTGGTTTGTTGGCTTGTTGGTTTGGTGGTTTGTTGGTTACTTGGTTTGTTGGTTTGTTGGTTTGTTGGCTTGTTGGTTACTTAGTTTGTTGGTTTGTTGGCATGTTGGCTTGTTGGTTTGTTGGTTTGTTGGCTTGTTGGTTACTTAGTTTGTTGGTTTGTTGGTTTGTTGGTTTTTTGGTTTGTTGGTTTGTTGGTTTGTTGGCTTGTTGGTTTGTTGGTTTGTTGGCTTTTTGGTTACTTGGTTTGTTGGTTTGTTGGTTTGTTGGATTGTTGGCTTGTTGGTTTGTTGGTTTGTTGGCTTGTTGGTTTGTTGGTTTGTTGGCTTGTTGGCTTGTTGGCTTGTTGCTTTGTTGGTTTGTTGGTTTGTTGGCTTGTTGGTTTGTTGGCTTGTTGGTTTGTTGATTTGTTAGTTTGTTGGCTTTTTGGTTATTTGGTTTGTTGGTTTGTTGGTTTGTTGGTTTGTTGGCTTGTTGGTTTGTTGGTTTGTTGGTTTGTTGGTTTGTTGGTTTTTTGATTTGTTGGTTTGTTGGTTTGTTGGCTTGTTGGTTTGTTGGTTTGTTGGCTTGTTGGTTTGTTGGTTTGTTGGCTTGTGTGCTTGTTGGTTTATTGATTTGTTGGCTTGTTGGTTACTTGGTTTGTTGGTTTGTTGGTTTGTTGGTTTGTTGGCTTGTTGGTTTGTTGGTTTGTTGGTTTGTTGGCTTGTTGGTTTGTTGGTTTGTTGGCTTATTGGCTTGTTGGTTTGTTGGTTTGTTGGCTTGTTGGCTTGTTGGTTTGTTGGTTTGTTGGTTTGTTGGTTTGTTGGTTTGTTGGTTTGTTGGTTTGTTGGTTTGTTGGCTTGTTGGTTTGTTGGTTTGTTGGCTTGTTGGCTTGTTGCTTTGTTCGTTTGATGGTTTGTTGGTTTGTTGGTTTGTTGGCTTGTTGGTTTGTTAGTTTGTTGGTTTGTTGGTTTGTTGGTTTGTTGGTTTGTTGGTTTGTTGGTTTGTTGGTTTGTTGGTTTGTTGGTTTGTTGGCTTGTTGGTTTGTTGAATCGTTGGTTTGTTGGCTTATTGGTTTGTTGGTTTGTTGGCTTGTTGGCTTGTTGGTTTGTTGGTTTGTTGGCTTGTTGGCTTGTTGGTTTGTTGATTTGTTGGTTTGTTGGTTTGTTGGTTTGTTCGTTTGTTGGTTTGTTGGTTAATTGGTTTGTTGGTTTGTTGGTTGATTGGTTTGTTGGTTTGTTGGTTTATTTGTTTGTTGGTTTGTTGGTTTGTTGGTTTGTTGGTTTGTTGGTTTGTTGGTTTATTTGTTTGTTGGTTTGTTGGCTTGTTGGTTTGTTGGTTTGTTGGTTTGTTGGCTTGTTGTTTTGTTGGTTTGTTGGCTTGTGGGCTTGTTGGTTTGTTGGTTTGTTGGTTTGTTGGTTTGTTGGTTTTTTGGTTTGTTGGTTTGTTGGTTTGTTGGCTTGTTGGTTTAATGGTTTGTTGGTTTGTTGGTTTGTTGCTTTGTTGGTTTGTTGGTTTGTTGGCTTGTTGGCTTGTTGGTATGTTAGTTTGTTGGCTTTTTGGTTACTTGGTTTGTTAGTTTGTTGGTTTGTTGGCTTGTTGGTTTATTGGCTTGTTGCTTTGTTGGTTTGTTGGTTTGTTGGCTTGTTGGTTACTTAGTTTGTTGGTTTGTTGGTTTGTTGGCTTGTTGGCTTGTTGGTTTGTTGGTTTGGTGGTTTGTTGGTTTGTTGGCTTGTTGGTTTGTTGGTTGGTTGGCTTGTTGGTTTGTTGGTTTGTTGGTTTGTTGGCTTGTTGGCTTGTTGGTTTGTTGGTTTGTTGGTTTGTTGGCTTTTTGGTTACTTGGTTTTTTGTTTGTTGGTTTGTTGGCTTGTTGGTTTGTTGGCTTGTTGGTTTGTTGGTTTGTTGGTTTGTTGGCTTGTTGGCTTTTTGGTTTGTTGGTTTGTTGGTTCGTTGGTTTGTTGGTTTGTTTGTTTTTTGGTTTGTTGGTTTGTTGGTTTGTTGGCTTGTTAATTTGTTGGTTTGTTGGCTTATTGGCTTGTTGGTTTGTTGGTTTGTTGGCTTGTTGGTTACTTATTTTGTTGGTTTGTTGGTTTGTTGGTTTGTTGGTTTGTAGGTTTGTTGGTTTGTTGGCTTGTTGGCTTGTTGGTTTGTTGGTTTGTTGGTTTGTTGGCTTGTTGGTTTGTTGGTTTGTTGGTTTATTGGTTTGTTGGTTTTTTGGCTTGTTGGTTTGTTGGTTTGTTGATTTGTTGGCTTGTTGGTTTATTGGTTTGTTGGCTTGTTGGTTACTTAGTTTGTTGGTTTGTTGGCATGTTGGCTTGTTGGTTTGTTGGTTTGTTCGGTTGTTGGTTACTTAGTTTGTTGGTTTGTTGGTTTGTTGGTTTGTTGGCTTGTTGGCTTGTGGTTTGTTGACTTGTTGGCTTGTAGCTTTGTTGGTTTGTTGGTTTGTTGGCTTGTTGGCTTGTTGGTTTGTTTGTTTGTTGGTTTGTTGGTTTGTTGGTTTGTTGGTTGGTTGGTTTGTTGGCTTGTTGGCTTGTTGGTTTGTTGGTTTGTTGGTTTGTTGGCTTGTTGGCTTGTTGGTTTGTTGGCTTGTTGGTTTGTTGGTTTGTAGGTTTGTTGGTTTGTTGGCTTGTTGGCTTGTTGGTTTGTTGGTTTGTTGGTTTGTTGGCTTGTTGGTTTGTTGGTTTGTTGGCTTGTTGCTTTGTTGGTTTGTTGGTTTGTTGGCTTGTTGGTTTGTTGGCTTGTTGGCTTGTTGGCTTGTTGCTTTGTTGGTTTGTTGGTTTGTTGGCTTGTTGGTTTTTTGGCTTGTTGGTTTGTTGGTTTGTTAGTTTGTTGGCTTTTTGGTTATTTGGTTTGTTGGTTTGTTGGTTTGTTGGTTTGTTGGTTTGTTGGTTTGTTGGTTTGTTGGTTTGTTGGCTTGTTGGTTTCTTAATTTGTTGATTTGTTGGTTTGTCGGTTTATTGGTTTGTTGGCTTGTGGGCTTGTTGGTTTGTTGGCTTGTTGGCTTGTTGCTTTGTTGGTTTGTTGGCTTGTTGGTTTGTTGGTTTGTTGGCTTGTTGGTTTGTTGGTTTGTTGGTTACTTGGTTTGTTGGTTTGTTGGTTTATTGGCTTGTTGGTTTGTTGGTTTGTTGGCTTGTTGGTTACTTATTTTGTTGGTTTGTTGGTTTGTTGGTTTGTTGGTTTGTAGGTTTGTTGGTTTGTTGGCTTGTTGGCTTGTTGGTTTGTTGGTTTGTTGGTTTGTTGGCTTGTTGGTTTGTTGATTTGTTGGTTTGTTGGTTTGTTGGTTTGTTCGTTTGTTGGTTTGTTGGTTAATTGGTTTGTTGGTTTGTTGGTTGATTGGTTTGTTGGTTTGTTGGTTTATTTGTTTGTTGGTTTGTTGGTTTGTTGGTTTGTTGGTTTGTTGGTTTGTTGGTTTATTTGTTTGTTGGTTTGTTGGCTTGTTGGTTTGTTGGTTAGTTGGTTTGTTGGCTTGTTGGTTTGTTGGTTTGTTGGCTTGTGGGCTTGCTGGTTTGTTGGTTTGTTGGTTTGTTGGTTTGTTGGTTTTTTGGTTTGTTGGTTTGTTGGTTTGTTGGCTTGTTGGTTTAATGGTTTGTTGGTTTGTTGGTTTGTTGCTTTGTTGGTTTGTTGGTTTGTTGGCTTGTTGGCTTGTTGGTATGTTAGTTTGTTGGCTTTTTGGTTACTTGGTTTGTTAGTTTGTTGGTTTGTTGGCTTGTTGGTTTGTTGGCTTGTTGCTTTGTTGGTTTGTTGGTTTGTTGGCTAGTTGGTTACTTAGTTTGTTGGTTTGTTGGTTTGTTGGCTTGTTGGCTTGTTGGTTTGTTGGTTTGGTGGTTTGTTGGTTTGTTGCCTTGTTGGTTTGTTGGTTGGTTGGCTTTTTGGTTTGTTGGTTTGTTGGTTTGTTGGCTTGTTGGCTTGTTGGTTTGTTGGTTTGTTGGTTTGTTGGCTTTTTGGTTACTTGGTTTGTTTGTTTGTTGGTTTGTTGGCTTGTTGGTTTGTTGGCTTGTTGGTTTGTTGGTTTGTTGGTTTGTTGGCTTGTTGGCTTTTTGGTTTGTTGGTTTGTTGGTTCGTTGGTTTGTTGGTTTGTTGGTTTTTTGGTTTGTTGGTTTGTTGGTTTGTTGGCTTGTTAATTTGTTGGTTTGTTGGCTTGTTGGCTTGTTGGTTTGTTGGTTTGTTGGCTTGTTGGTTACTTATTTTGTTGGTTTGTTGGTTTGTTGGTTTGTAGGTTTGTTGGTTTGTTGGCTTGTTGCCTTGTTGGTTTGTTGGTTTGTTGGTTTGTTGGCTTGTTGGTTTGTTGGTTTGTTGGTTTATTGGTTTGTTGGTTTTTTGGCTTGTTGGTTTGTTGGTTTGTTGGTTTGTTGGCTTGTTGGTTTGTTGCCTTTTAGGTTACTTGGTTTATTGGTTTGTTGGTTTGTTGGTTTGTTGGCTTGTTGGTTTGTTGGTTTGTTGGTTTGTTGGTTTGTGGGTTTTTTGGTTTGTTGGTTTGTTGGTTTCTTGGCTTGTTGGTTTGTTGGCTTCTTGGCTTGTTTGCTTGTTGGTTTGTTGGTTTGTTGGCTTGTTGGTTTCTTAGTTTGTTGGTTTGTTGGTTTGTTGGTTTGTTGGTTTGTTGGTTTGTTGGTTTGTTGGTTTGTTGGCTTGTTGGTTACTTAGTTTGTTGGTTTGTTGGTTTGTTGGTTTGTTGGTTTATTTGTTTGTTGGTTTGTTGGCTTGTTGGTTTGTTGGTTTGTTGGTTTGTTGGCTTGTTGGCTTGTTGGTTTGTTGGTTTGTTAGTTTGTTGGCTTTTTGGTTACTTGGTTTGTTGGTTTGTGCTTTTGTTGGCTTGTTGGTTTGTTGGTTTATTGGCTTGTTGGTTTGTTGGTTTGTTGGCTTGTTGGCTTGTTGCTTTGTTGGTTTGTTGGTTTGTTGGCTTGTGTGTTTGTTGGTTTGTTGGCTTGTCGGTTTGTTAGTTTGTTGCCTTTTTGGTTACTTGGTTTATTGGTTTGTTGGTTTGTTGGTTTGTTGGCTTGTTGGTTTGTTTGTTTGTTGGTTTGTTGGTTTGTTGGTTTGTTGGTTTGTTGGTTTTTTGGTTTGTTGGTTTGTTGGTTTCTTGGCTTGTTGGTTTGTTGGCTTCTTGGCTTGTTGGCTTGTTGGTTTGTTGGTTTGTTGGCTTGTTGGTTACTTAGTTTGTTGGTTTGTTGGTTTGTTGGTTTTTGGTTTGTTGGTTTGTTGGTTTGTTGGTTTGTTGGTTTGTTGGCTTGTTGGTTACTTAGTTTGTTGGTTTGTTGGTTTGTTGGCTTGTTGGTTTGTTGGTTTGTTGGTTTATTGGCTTGTTGGTTTGTTGTTTTGTTGGCTTGTTGGTTTCTTAATTTGTTGGTTTGTTGGTTTGTCGGTTTATTGGTTTGTTGGCTTGTGGGCTTGTTGGTTTGTTGGCTTGTTGGCTTGTTGCTTTGTTGGTTTGTTGGCTTGTTGGTTTGTCGGTTTGTTGGCTTGTTGGTTTGTTGGTTTGTTGGTTACTTGGTTTGTTGGTTTGTTGGTTTATTGGCTTGTTGGTTTGTTGTTTTGTTGGCTTGTTGGTTTCTTAATTTGTTGGTTTGTTGGTTTGTCGGTTTATTGGTTTGTTGGCTTGTGGGCTTGTTGGTTTGTTGGCTTGTTGGCTTGTTGCTTTGTTGGTTTGTTGGCTTGTTGGTTTGTTGGTTTGTTGGTTTGTTGGTTTGTTGGTTTGCTGGTTTTTTGGTTTGTTGGTTTGTTGGTTTATTGGCTTGTTGGTTTGTTGGTTTGTTGGCTTGTTGGTTTGTTGGTTTGTTGGTTACTTGGTTTGTTGATTTGTTGGTTTATTGGCTTGTTGGTTTGTTGGTTTGTTGGCTTGTTGGTTACTTATTTTGTTGGTTTGTTGGTTTGTTGGTTTGTTGGTTTGTAGGTTTGTTGGTTTGTTGGCTTGTTGGCTTGTTGGTTTGTTGGTTTGTTGGTTTGTTGGCTTGTTGGTTTGTTGATTTGTTGGTTTGTTGGTTTGTTGGTTTGTTCGTTTGTTGGTTTGTTGGTTAATTGGTTTGTTGGTTTGTTGGTTGATTGGTTTGTTGGTTTGTTGGTTTATTTGTTTGTTGGTTTGTTGGTTTGTTGGTTTGTTGGTTTGTTGGTTTGTTGGTTTATTTGTTTGTTGGTTTGTTGGCTTGTTGGTTTGTTGGTTTGTTGGTTTGTTGGCTTGTTGGTTTGTTGGTTTGTTGGCTTGTGGGCTTGTTGGTTTGTTGGTTTGTTGGTTTGTTGGTTTGTTGGTTTTTTGGTTTGTTGGTTTGTTGGTTTGTTGGCTTGTTGGTTTAATGGTTTGTTGGTTTGTTGGTTTGTTGCTTTGTTGGTTTGTTGGTTTGTTGGCTTGTTGGCTTGTTGGTATGTTAGTTTGTTGGCTTTTTGGTTACTTGGTTTGTTAGTTTGTTGGTTTGTTGGCTTGTTGGTTTGTTGGCTTGTTGCTTTGTTGGTTTGTTGGTTTGTTGGCTAGTTGGTTACTTAGTTTGTTGGTTTGTTGGTTTGTTGGCTTGTTGGCTTGTTGGTTTGTTGGTTTGGTGGTTTGTTGGTTTGTTGCCTTGTTGGTTTGTTGGTTGGTTGGCTTTTTGGTTTGTTGGTTTGTTGGTTTGTTGGCTTGTTGGCTTGTTGGTTTGTTGGTTTGTTGGTTTGTTGGCTTTTTGGTTACTTGGTTTGTTTGTTTGTTGGTTTGTTGGCTTGTTGGTTTGTTGGCTTGTTGGTTTGTTGGTTTGTTGGTTTGTTGGCTTGTTGGCTTTTTGGTTTGTTGGTTTGTTGGTTCGTTGGTTTGTTGGTTTGTTGGTTTTTTGGTTTGTTGGTTTGTTGGTTTGTTGGCTTGTTAATTTGTTGGTTTGTTGGCTTGTTGGCTTGTTGGTTTGTTGGTTTGTTGGCTTGTTGGTTACTTATTTTGTTGGTTTGTTGGTTTGTTGGTTTGTAGGTTTGTTGGTTTGTTGGCTTGTTGCCTTGTTGGTTTGTTGGTTTGTTGGTTTGTTGGCTTGTTGGTTTGTTGGTTTGTTGGTTTATTGGTTTGTTGGTTTTTTGGCTTGTTGGTTTGTTGGTTTGTTGGTTTGTTGGCTTGTTGGTTTGTTGCCTTTTAGGTTACTTGGTTTATTGGTTTGTTGGTTTGTTGGTTTGTTGGCTTGTTGGTTTGTTGGTTTGTTGGTTTGTTGGTTTGTTGGTTTTTTGGTTTGTTGGTTTGTTGGTTTCTTGGCTTGTTGGTTTGTTGGCTTCTTGGCTTGTTTGCTTGTTGGTTTGTTGGTTTGTTGGCTTGTTGGTTTCTTAGTTTGTTGGTTTGTTGGTTTGTTGGTTTGTTGGTTTGTTGGTTTGTTGGTTTGTTGGTTTGTTGGCTTGTTGGTTACTTAGTTTGTTGGTTTGTTGGTTTGTTGGTTTGTTGGTTTATTTGTTTGTTGTTTTGTTGGCTTGTTGGTTTGTTGGTTTGTTGGTTTGTTGGCTTGTTGGCTTGTTGGTTTGTTGGTTTGTTAGTTTGTTGGCTTTTTGGTTACTTGGTTTGTTGGTTTGTGCTTTTGTTGGCTTGTTGGTTTGTTGGTTTTTTGGCTTGTTGGTTTGTTGGTTTGTTGGCTTGTTGGCTTGTTGCTTTGTTGGTTTGTTGGTTTGTTGGCTTGTGTGTTTGTTGGTTTGTTGGCTTGTCGGTTTGTTAGTTTGTTGCCTTTTTGGTTACTTGGTTTATTAGTTTGTTGGTTTGTTGGTTTGTTGGCTTGTTGGTTTGTTTGTTTGTTGGTTTGTTGGTTTGTTGGTTTGTTGGTTTGTTGGTTTTTTGGTTTGTTGGTTTGTTGGTTTCTTGGCTTGTTGGTTTGTTGGCTTCTTGGCTTGTTGGCTTGTTGGTTTGTTGGTTTGTTGGCTTGTTGGTTACTTAGTTTGTTGGTTTGTTGGTTTGTTGGTTTTTGGTTTGTTGGTTTGTTGGTTTGTTGGTTTGTTGGTTTGTTGGCTTGTTGGTTACTTAGTTTGTTGGTTTGTTGGTTTGTTGGCTTGTTGGTTTGTTGGTTTGTTGGTTTATTGGCTTGTTGGTTTGTTGTTTTGTTGGCTTGTTGGTTTCTTAATTTGTTGGTTTGTTGGTTTGTCGGTTTATTGGTTTGTTGGCTTGTGGGCTTGTTGGTTTGTTGGCTTGTTGGCTTGTTGCTTTGTTGGTTTGTTGGCTTGTTGGTTTGTCGGTTTGTTGGCTTGTTGGTTTGTTGGTTTGTTGGTTACTTGGTTTGTTGGTTTGTTGGTTTATTGGCTTGTTGGTTTGTTGTTTTGTTGGCTTGTTGGTTTCTTAATTTGTTGGTTTGTTGGTTTGTCGGTTTATTGGTTTGTTGGCTTGTGGGCTTGTTGGTTTGTTGGCTTGTTGGCTTGTTGCTTTGTTGGTTTGTTGGCTTGTTGGTTTGTTGGTTTGTTGGTTTGTTGGTTTGTTGGTTTGCTGGTTTTTTGGTTTGTTGGTTTGTTGGTTTGTTGGCTTGTTGGTTTGTTGGTTTGTTGGCTTGTTGGCTTGTTGGTTTATTGGTTTTTTAGTTTGTTGGTTTGTTGGTTTGCTGGCTTGTTGGTTTGTTGGATTGTTGGCTTGTTGGTTTGTTGGTTTGTTGGCTTGTTGGTTTGGTGGTTTGTTGGTTACTTGGTTTGTTGGTTTGTTGGTTTGTTGGCTTGTTGGTTACTTAGTTTGTTGGTTTGTTGGCATGTTGGCTTGTTGGTTTGTTGGTTTGTTGGCTTGTTGGTTACTTAGTTTGTTGGTTTGTTGGTTTGTTGGTTTTTTGGTTTGTTGGTTTGTTGGTTTGTTGGCTTGTTGGTTTGTTGGTTTGTTGGCTTTTTGGTTACTTGGTTTGTTGGTTTGTTGGTTTGTTGGATTGTTGGCTTGTTGGTTTGTTGGTTTGTTGGCTTGTTGGTTTGTTGGTTTGTTGGCTTGTTGGCTTGTTGGCTTGTTGGCTTGTTGCTTTGTTGGTTTGTTGGTTTGTTGGCTTGTTGGTTTGTTGGCTTGTTGGTTTGTTGATTTGTTAGTTTGTTGGCTTTTTGGTTATTTGGTTTGTTGGTTTGTTGGTTTGTTGGTTTGTTGGCTTGTTGGTTTGTTGGTTTGTTGGTTTGTTGGTTTGTTGGTTTTTTGATTTGTTGGTTTGTTGGTTTGTTGGCTTGTTGGTTTGTTGGTTTGTTGGCTTGTTGGTTTGTTGGTTTGTTGGCTTGTGTGCTTGTTGGTTTATTGATTTGTTGGCTTGTTGGTTACTTGGTTTGTTGGTTTGTTGGTTTGTTGGTTTGTTGGCTTGTTGGTTTGTTGGTTTGTTGGTTTGTTGGCTTGTTGGTTTGTTGGTTTGTTGGCTTATTGGCTTGTTGGTTTGTTGGTTTGTTGGCTTGTTGGCTTGTTGGTTTGTTGGTTTGTTGGTTTGTTGGTTTGTTGGTTTGTTGGTTTGTTGGTTTGTTGGTTTGTTGGCTTGTTGGTTTGTTGGTTTGTTGGCTTGTTGGCTTGTTGCTTTGTTCGTTTGATGGTTTGTTGGTTTGTTGGTTTGTTGGCTTGTTGGTTTGTTAGTTTGTTGGTTTGTTGGTTTGTTGGTTTGTTGGTTTGTTGGTTTGTTGGTTTGTTGGTTTGTTGGCTTGTTGGTTTGTTGAATCGTTGGTTTGTTGGCTTATTGGTTTGTTGGTTTGTTGGCTTGTTGGCTTGTTGGTTTGTTGGTTTGTTGGCTTGTTGGCTTGTTGGTTTGTTGATTTGTTGGTTTGTTGGTTTGTTGGTTTGTTCGTTTGTTGGTTTGTTGGTTAATTGGTTTGTTGGTTTGTTGGTTGATTGGTTTGTTGGTTTGTTGGTTTATTTGTTTGTTGGTTTGTTGGTTTGTTGGTTTGTTGGTTTGTTGGTTTGTTGGTTTGTTGGTTTATTTGTTTGTTGGTTTGTTGGCTTGTTGGTTTGTTGGTTTGTTGGTTTGTTGGCTTGTTGGTTTGTTGGTTTGTTGGCTTGTGGGCTTGTTGGTTTGTTGGTTTGTTGGTTTGTTGGTTTGTTGGTTTTTTGGTTTGTTGGTTTGTTGGTTTGTTGGCTTGTTGGTTTAATGGTTTGTTGGTTTGTTGGTTTGTTGCTTTGTTGGTTTGTTGGTTTGTTGGCTTGTTGGCTTGTTGGTATGTTAGTTTGTTGGCTTTTTGGTTACTTGGTTTGTTAGTTTGTTGGTTTGTTGGCTTGTTGGTTTGTTGGCTTGTTGCTTTGTTGGTTTGTTGGTTTGTTGGCTTGTTGGTTACTTAGTTTGTTGGTTTGTTGGCTTGTTGGCTTGTTGGTTTGTTGGTTTGGTGGTTTGTTGGTTTGTTGGCTTGTTGGTTTGTTGGTTGGTTGGCTTGTTGGTTTGTTGGTTTGTTGGTTTGTTGGCTTGTTGGCTTGTTGGTTTGTTGGTTTGTTGGTTTGTTGGCTTTTTGGTTACTTGGTTTGTTTGTTTGTTGGTTTGTTGGCTTCTTGGTTTGTTGGCTTGTTGGTTTGTTGGTTTGTTGGTTTGTTGGCTTGTTGGCTTTTTGGTTTGTTGGTTTGTTGGTTCGCTGGTTTGTTGGTTTGTTTGTTTTTTGGTTTGTTGGTTTGTTGGTTTGTCGGCTTGTTAATTTGTTGGTTTGTTGGCTTGTTGGCTTGTTGGTTTGTTGGTTTGTTGGCTTGTTGGTTACTTATTTTGTTGGTTTGTTGGTTTGTTGGTTTGTTGGTTTGTAGGTTTATTGGTTTGTTGGCTTGTTGGCTTGTTGGTTTGTTGGTTTGTTGGTTTGTTGGCTTGTTGGTTTGTTGGTTTGTTGGTTTATTGGTTTGTTGGTTTTTTGGCTTGTTGGTTTGTTGGTTTGTTGGTTTGTTGGCTTGTTGGTTTATTGGTTTGTTGGCTTGTTCGTTACTTAGTTTGTTGGTTTGTTGGCATGTTGGCTTGTTGGTTTGTTGGTTTGTTGGGTTGTTGGTTACTTAGTTTGTTGGTTTGTTGGTTTGTTGGTTTGTTGGCTTGTTGGCTTGTGGTTTGTTGACTTGTTGGCTTGTAGCTTTGTTGGTTTGTTGGTTTGTTGGCTTGTTGGCTTGTTGGTTTCTTTGTTTGTTGGTTTGTTGGTTTGTTGGTTTGTTGGTTGGTTGGTTTGTTGGCTTGTTGGCTTGTTGGTTTGTTGGTTTGTTGGTTTGTTGGCTTGTTGGCTTGTTGGTTTGTTGGCTTGTTGGTTTGTTGGTTTGTAGGTTTGTTGGTTTGTTGGCTTGTTGGCTTGTTGGTTTGTTGGTTTGTTGGTTTGTTGGCTTGTTGGTTTGTTGGTTTGTTGGCTTGTTGCTTTGTTGGTTTGTTGGTTTGTTGGCTTGTTGGTTTGTTGGCTTGTTGGCTTGTTGGCTTGTTGCTTTGTTGGTTTGTTGGTTTGTTGGCTTGTTGGTTTGTTGGCTTGTTGGTTTGTTGGTTTGTTAGTTTGTTGGCTTTTTGGTTATTTGGTTTGTTGGTTTGTTGGTTTGTTGGTTTGTTGGCTTGTTGGTTTGTTGGTTTGTTGGTTTGTTGGTTTGTTGGTTTTTTGATTTGTTGGTTTGTTGGTTTGTTGGCTTGTTGGTTTGTTGGTTTGTTGGCTTGTTGGTTTGTTGGTTTGTTGGCTTGTGTGCTTGTTGGTTTATTGATTTGTTGGCTTGTTGGTTACTTGATTTGTTGGTTTGTTGGTTTGTTGGTTTGTTGGCTTGTTGGTTTGTTGGTTTGTTGGTTTGTTGGCTTGTTGGTTTGTTGGTTTGTTGGCTTATTGGCTTGTTGGTTTGTTGGTTTGTTGGCTTGTTGGCTTGTTGGTTTGTTGGTTTGTTGGTTTGTTGGTTTGTTGGTTTGTTGGTTTGTTGGTTTGTTGGCTTGTTGGTTTGTTGGTTTGTTGGCTTGTTGGCTTGTTGCTTTGTTCGTTTGATGGTTTGTTGGTTTGTTGGTTTGTTGGCTTGTTGGTTTGTTAGTTTGTTGGTTTGTTGGTTTGTTGGTTTGTTGGTTTGTTGGTTTGTTGGTTTGTTGGTTTGTTGGTTTGTTGGCTTGTTGGTTTGTTGAATCGTTGGTTTGTTGGCTTATTGGTTTGTTGGTTTGTTGGCTTGTTGGCTTGTTGGTTTGTTGGTTTGTTGGCTTGTTGGCTTGTTGGTTTGTTGATTTGTTGGTTTGTTGGTTTGTTGGTTTGTTCGTTTGTTGGTTTGTTGGTTAATTGGTTTGTTGGTTTGTTGGTTGATTGGTTTGTTGGTTTGTTGGTTTATTTGTTTGTTGGTTTGTTGGTTTGTTGGTTTGTTGGTTTGTTGGTTTGTTGGTTTATTTGTTTGTTGGTTTGTTGGCTTGTTGGTTTGTTGGTTTGTTGGTTTGTTGGCTTGTTGGTTTGTTGGTTTGTTGGCTTGTGGGCTTGTTGGTTTGTTGGTTTGTTGGATTGTTGGTTTGTTGGTTTTTTGGTTTGTTGGTTTGTTGGTTTGTTGGCTTGTTGGTTTAATGGTTTGTTGGTTTGTTGGTTTGTTGCTTTGTTGGTTTGTTGGTTTGTTGGCTTGTTGGCTTGTTGGTATGTTAGTTTGTTGGCTTTTTGGTTACTTGGTTTGTTAGTTTGTTAGTTTGTTGGCTTGTTGGTTTGTTGGCTTGTTGCTTTGTTGGTTTGTTGGTTTGTTGGCTTGTTGGTTTCTTAGTTTGTTGGTTTGTTGGTTTGTTGGCTTGTTGGCTTGTTGGTTTGTTGGTTTGGTGGTTTGTTGGTTTGTTGGCTTGTCGGTTTGTTGGTTGGTTGGCTTGTTGGTTTGTTGGTTTGTTGGTTTGTTGGCTTGTTGGCTTGTTGGTTTGTTGGTTTGTTGGTTTGTTGGCTTTTTGGTTACTTGGTTTGTTTGTTTGTTGGTTTGTTGGCTTGTTGGTTTGTTGGCTTGTTGGTTTGTTGGTTTGTTGGTTTGTTGGCTTGTTGGCTTTTTGGTTTGTTGGTTTGTTGGTTCGTTGGTTTGTTGGTTTGTTGGTTTTTTGGTTTGTTGGTTTGTTGGTTTGTTGGCTTGTTAATTTGTTGGTTTGTTGGCTTGTTGGCTTGTTGGTTTGTTGGTTTGTTGGCTTGTTGGTTACTTATTTTGTTGGTTTGTTGGTTTGTTGGTTTGTTGGTTTGTAGGTTTGTTGGTTTGTTGGCTTGTTGGCTTGTTGGTTTGTTGGTTTGTTGGTTTGTTGGCTTGTTGGCTTGTTGGTTTGTTGGTTTGTTGGTTTATTGGTTTGTTGGTTTTTTGGCTTGTTGGTTTGTTGGTTTGTTGGTTTGTTGGCTTGTTGGTTTATTGGTTTGTTGGCTTGTTGGTTACTTAGTTTGTTGGTTTGTTGGCATGTTGGCTTGTTGGTTTGTTGGTTTGTTGGTTTGTTGGTTACTTAGTTTGTTGGTTTGTTGGTTTGTTGGTTTGTTGGCTTGTTGGCTTGTGGTTTGTTGACTTGTTGGCTTGTAGCTTTGTTGGTTTGTTGGTTTGTTGGCTTGTTGGCTTGTTGGTTTGTTTGTTTGTTGGTTTGTTGGTTTGTTGGTTTGTTGGTTGGTTGGTTTGTTGGCTTGTTGGCTTGTTGGTTTGTTGGTTTGTTGGTTTGTTGGCTTGTTGGTTTGTTGGTTTGTTGGCTTGTTGGCTTGTTGGTTTGTTGGCTTGTTGGTTTGTTGGTTTGTAGGTTTGTTGGTTTGTTGGCTTGTTGGCTTGTTGGTTTGTTGGTTTGTTGGTTTGTTGGCTTGTTGGTTTGTTGGTTTGTTGGTTTGTTGGTTTGTTGGTTTTTTGGCTTGTTGGTTTGTTGGTTTGTTGGTTTGTTGGCTTGTTGGTTTGTTGGTTTGTTGGCTTGTTGGTTTGTTGGTTTGTTGGTTTGTTGGTCTGTTGGTTTGTTGGCTTGTTGGCTTGTATGTTTGATGGCTTGTTGGCTTGTTGGTTTGTTGGTTTGTTGGTTTGTTGGTTTGTTGGCTTGTTTGTTTGTTGGTTTGTTGGCTTGTTGGTTTGTTGGTTTGTTGGTTTGTTGGCTTGTTGGTTACTTAGTTTGTTGGTTTGTTGGTTTGTTGGCTTGTTGGCTTGTTGGTTTGTTGGTTTGGTGGTTTGTTGGTTTGTTGGCTTGTTGGTTTGTTGGTTGGTTGGCTTGTTGGTTTGTTGGTTTGTTGGTTTGTTGGCTTGTTGGCTTGTTGGTTTGTTGGTTTGTTGGTTTGTTGGCTTTTTGGTTACTTGGTTTGTTTGTTTGTTGGTTTGTTGGCTTGTTGGTTTGTTGGCTTGTTGGTTTGTTGGTTTGTTGGTTTGTTGGCTTGTTGGCTTTTTGGTTTGTTGGTTTGTTGGTTCGTTGGTTTGTTGGTTTGTTGGTTTTTTGGTTTGTTGGTTTGTTGGTTTGTTGGCTTGTTAATTTGTTGGTTTGTTGGCTTGTTGGCTTGTTGGTTTGTTGGTTTGTTGGCTTGTTGGTTACTTATTTTGTTGGTTTGTTGGTTTGTTGGTTTGTTGGTTTGTAGGTTTGTTGGTTTGTTGGCTTGTTGGCTTGTTGGTTTGTTGGTTTGTTGGTTTGTTGGCTTGTTGGTTTGTTGGTTTGTTGGTTTATTGGTTTGTTGGTTTTTTGGCTTGTTGGTTTGTTGGTTTGTTGGTTTGTTGGCTTGTTGGTTTATTGGTTTGTTGGCTTGTTGGTTACTTAGTTTGTTGGTTTGTTGGCATGTTGGCTTGTTGGTTTGTTGGTTTGTTGGTTTGTTGGTTACTTAGTTTGTTGGTTTGTTGGTTTGTTGGTTTGTTGGCTTGTTGGCTTGTGGTTTGTTGACTTGTTGGCTTGTAGCTTTGTTGGTTTGTTGGTTTGTTGGCTTGTTCGCTTGTTGGTTTGTTTGTTTGTTGGTTTGTTGGTTTGTTGGTTTGTTGGTTTGTTGGTTGGTTGGTTTGTTGGCTTGTTGGCTTGTTGGTTTGTTGGTTTGTTGGTTTGTTGGCTTGTTGGTTTGTTGGTTTGTTGGTTTGTTGGTTTGTTGGTTTGTTGGCTTTTTGGTTACTTGGTTTGTTTGTTTGTTGGTTTGTTGGCTTGTTGGTTTGTTGGCTTGTTGGTTTGTTGGCTTGTTGGCTTGTTGGTTTGTTGGTTTGTTGGTTTGTTGGCTTGTTGGTTTGTTGGTTTGTTGGCTTGTTGGCTTGTTGGTTTGTTGGCTTGTTGGTTTGTTGGTTTGTAGGTTTGTTGGTTTGTTGGCTTGTTGGCTTGTTGGTTTGTTGGTTTGTTGGTTTGTTGGCTTGTTGGTTTGTTGGTTTGTTGGTTTGTTGGTTTGTTGGTTTTTTGGCTTGTTGGTTTGTTGGTTTGTTGGTTTGTTGGTTTGTTGGTTTGTTGGTTTGTTGGTTTGTTGGCTTGTTTGTTTGTTGGTTTGTTGGCTTGTTGGTTTGTTGGTTTGTTGGTTTGTTGGCTTGTTGGTTACGTAGTTTGTTGGTTTGTTGGCATGTTGGTTTGTTGGTTTATTGGTTTGTTGGTTTGTTGGCTTGTTGGTTTGTTGGTTTGTTGGTTTGTTGGTTTGTTGGCTTGTTGGTTTGTTGGTTTGTTGGTTTGTTGGTTTGTTGGCTTGTTGGCTTGTTGGTTTGTTGGTTTGTTGGCTTCTTGGTTTGTTGGTTTGTTGGCTTGTTGGCTTGTTGCTTTGTTGGTTTGTTGGTTTGTTGGCTTGTTGGCTTGTTGGTTTGTTAGTTTGTTGGCTTTTTGGTTATTTGATTTGTTGGTTTGTTGGCTTGTTGGTTTGTTGGCTTGTTGGTTTGTTGGTTTGATGGTTTGTTGGCTTGTTGGCTTGTTGGTTTGTTGGTTTGTTGGTTTGTTGGTTTGTTGGTTTGTTGGTTTTTTGGTTTGTTGGTTTGTTGGTTTGTTGGCTTGTTGGTGTGTTGGTTTGTTGGCTTGTTGGCTTGTTGGTTTTTTGGTTTGTTGGCTTGTTGGTTACTTAGTTTGTTGGTTTGTTGGCTTGTTGGCTAGTAGGTTTGTTGGTTAGTTCGTTTGTTGGTTTGTTAGTTTGTTGGTTTGTTGGCTTGTTGGCTTGTTGGTTTGTTGGTTTTTTGGTTTGTTGGTTTGTTGGATTGTTGGTTTGTTGGTTTGTTTGTTTATTTGTTTGTTGGTTTGTTGGCTTGTTGGTTTGTTGGTTTGTTGGTTTGTTGGCTTGTTGGCTTGTTCGTTTGTTAGTTTGTTGGATTTTTGTTACTTGGTTTGTTGGTTTGTTGTTTTGTTGGCTTGTTGGCTTGTTGGTTTGTTGGTTTGTTGGCTTGTTGGTTTGTTGGTTTGTTGGCTTGTTGGCTTGTTGCTTTGTTGGTTTGTTGGTTTGTTGGCTTGTTGGTTTGTTGGCTTGTTGGCTTGTTGGTTTGTTAGTTGGTGCCTTTTTGTTTACTTGGTTAGTTGGTTTGTTGGTTTGTTGGTTTGTTGGTTTGTTGGCTTGTTGGTTTGTTGGTTTGTTGGTTTGTTGGTTTGTTGGTTTGTTGGTTTTTTGGTTTGTTGGTTTGTTGGTTTCTTGGTTTGTTGGTTTGTTGGTTTGTTGGCTTGTTGGTTTGTTGGTTTGTTGGTTTGTTGGCTTGTTAGCTTGTTGGTTTGTTGGTTTGTTGGTTTGTTCGTTTGTTGGTTTGTTGGTTAATTGGTTTGTTGGTTTGTTGGGTTGTTGGCTTATTGGTTTGTTGGTTTGTTGGCTTGTTGGTTACTTAGTTTGTTGGTTTGTTGGCATGTTCGTTTTTTGGTTTGTTGGTTTGTTGGCTTGTTGGCTTGTTGGTTTGTTGGTTTTTTGGTTTGTTGGTTTGTTGGCTTGTTGGTTTGTTGGTTTGTTGCCTTGTTGGCTTGTTGGCTTGTTGGTTTGTTAGTTTATTGGCTTGTTGGTTACTTAGTTTGTTGGTTTGTTGGTTTGTTGGTTTGTTGGTTTGTTGGCTTGTTGGCTTGTTGGTTTGTTCGTTAGTTCGTTTGTTGGTTTGTTAGTTTGTTGGTTTGTTGGCTTGTTGGGTTGTTGGTTTGTTGGTTTTTTGGTTTGTTGGTTTGTTGGTTTGTTGGTTTGTTGGTTTGTTGGTTTGTTGGTTTATTTGTTTGTTGGTTTGTTGGCTTGTTGGTTTGTTGGTTTGTTGGTTTGTTGGCTTGTTGGCTTGTTGGTTTGTTAGTTTGTTGGCTTTTTGGTTACTTGGTTTGTTGGTTTGTGCTTTTGTTGGCTTGTTGGCTTGTTGGTTTGTTGGTTTATTGGCTGGTTGGTTTGTTGGTTTGTTGGCTTGTTGGCTTGTTGCTTTGTTGGTTTGTTGGTTTGTTGGCTTGTGTGTTTGTTGGTTTGTTGGCTTGTTGGTTTGTTAGTTTGTTGCCTTTTTGGTTACTTGGTTTATTGGTTTGTTGGTTTGTTGGTTTGTTGGCTTGTTGGTTTGTTGGTTTGTTGGTTTGTTGGTTTGTTGGTTTGTTGGTTTTTTGGTTTGTTGGTTTGTTGGTTTCTTGGCTTGTTGGTTTGTTGGCTTCTTGGGTTGTTGGCTTGTTGGTTTGTTGGCTTGTTGGCTTGTTGGTTACTTAGTTTGTTGGTTTGTTGGTTTGTTGGTTTGTTGGTTTGTTGGTTTGTTGGTTTGTTGGTTTGTTGGTTTGTTGGTTTGTTGGTTTGTTGGCTTGTTGGTTACTTAGTTTGTTGGTTTGTTGGTTTGTCGGTTTGTTGGCTTGTTGGTTTGTTGGTTTGTTGGTTTGTTGGCTTTTGGGCTTGTTGGTTTGTTGGCTTGTTGGCTTGTTGCTTTGTTGGTTTGTTGGCTTGTTGGTTTGTTGGCTTGTTGGTTTGTTGGTTTGTTGGTTTATTGGCTTGTTAGCTTGTTGGTTTGTAGGTTTGTTGGTTTGTTGGTTTGTTGGTTTGTTGATTTGTTGGTTTGTTGGTTTGTTGGTTTGCTGGTTTTTTGGTTTGTTGGTTTGTTGGTTTGTTGGCTTGTTGGTTTGTTGGTTTGTTGGCTTGTTGGCTTGTTGGTTTATTGGTTTTTTAGTTTGTTGGTTTGTTGGTTTGCTGGCTTGTTGGTTTGTTGGTTTGTTGGCTTGTTGGTTTGTTGGTTTGTTGGCTTGTTGGTTTGTTGGTTTGTTGGTTACTTGGTTTGTTGGTTTGTTGGTTTGTTGGCTTGTTGGTTACTTAGTTTGTTGCTTTGTTGGCATGTTGGCTTGTTGGTTTGTTGGTTTGTTGGCTTGTTGGTTACTTAGTTTGTTGGTTTGTTGGTTTGTTGGTTTGTTGGTTTTTTGGTTTGTTGGTTTGTTGGTTTGTTGGCTTGTTGGTTTGTTGGTTTGTTGGCTTTTTGGTTACTTGGTTTGTTGGTTTGTTGGTTTGTTGGTTTGTTGGCTTGTTGGTTTGTTGGTTTGTTGGCTTGATGGCTTGTTGGCTTGTTGCTTTGTTGGTTTGTTGGTTTGTTGGCTTGTTGGTTTGTTGGCTTGTTGGCTTGTTGGTTTGTTAGTTTGTTGGCTTTTTGGTTATTTGGTTTGTTGGTTTGTTGGTTTGTTGGTTTGTTGGCTTGTTGGTTTGTTGGTTTGTTGGTTTGTTGGTTTGTTGGTTTGTTGGTTTTTTGATTTGTTGGTTTGTTGGTTTGTTGGCTTGTTGGTTTGTTGGTTTGTTGGCTTGTTGGTTTGTTGGTTTGTTGGTTTATTGATTTGTTGGCTTGTTGGTTACTTGGTTTGTTGGTTTATTGGTTTGTTGGTTTGTTGGCTTGTTGGTTTGTTGGTTTGTTGGTTTGTTGGTTTGTTGGCTTGTTGGCTTGTTCGTTTGTTAGTTTGTTGGATTTTTGTTACTTGGTTTGTTGGTTTGTTGTTTTGTTGGCTTGTTGGCTTGTTGGTTTGTTGGTTTGTTGGCTTGTTGGTTTGTTGGTTTGTTGGCTTGTTGGCTTGTTGCTTTGTTGGTTTCTTGGTTTGTTGGCTTGTTGGTTTGTTGGCTTGTTGGCTTGTTGGTTTGTTAGTTGGTGCCTTTTTGTTTACTTGGTTAGTTGGTTTGTTGGTTTGTTGGTTTGTTGGTTTGTTGGCTTGTTGGTTTGTTGGTTTGTTGGTTTGTTGGTTTGTTGGTTTGTTGGTTTTTTGGTTTGTTGGTTTGTTGGTTTCTTGGTTTGTTGGTTTGTTGGTTTGTTGGCTTGTTGGTTTGTTGGTTTGTTGGTTTGTTGGCTTGTTAGCTTGTTGGTTTGTTGGTTTGTTGGTTTGTTCGTTTGTTGGTTTGTTGGTTAATTGGTTTGTTGGTTTGTTGGGTTGTTGGCTTATTGGTTTGTTGGTTTGTTGGCTTGTTGGTTACTTAGTTTGTTGGTTTGTTGGCATGTTCGTTTTTTGGTTTGTTGGTTTGTTGGCTTGTTGGCTTGTTGGTTTGTTGGTTTTTTGGTTTGTTGGTTTGTTGGCTTGTTGGTTTGTTGGTTTGTTGCCTTGTTGGCTTGTTGGCTTGTTGGTTTGTTAGTTTATTGGCTTGTTGGTTACTTAGTTTGTTGGTTTGTTGGTTTGTTGGTTTGTTGGTTTGTTGGCTTGTTGGCTTGTTGGTTTGTTCGTTAGTTCGTTTGTTGGTTTGTTAGTTTGTTGGTTTGTTGGCTTGTTGGGTTGTTGGTTTGTTGGTTTTTTGGTTTGTTGGTTTGTTGGTTTGTTGGTTTGTTGGTTTGTTGGTTTGTTGGTTTATTTGTTTGTTGGTTTGTTGGCTTGTTGGTTTGTTGGTTTGTTGGTTTGTTGGCTTGTTGGCTTGTTGGTTTGTTAGTTTGTTGGCTTTTTGGTTACTTGGTTTGTTGGTTTGTGCTTTTGTTGGCTTGTTGGCTTGTTGGTTTGTTGGTTTATTGGCTTGTTGGTTTGTTGGTTTGTTGGCTTGTTGGCTTGTTGCTTTGTTGGTTTGTTGGTTTGTTGGCTTGTGTGTTTGTTGGTTTGTTGGCTTGTTGGTTTGTTAGTTTGTTGCCTTTTTGGTTACTTGGTTTATTGGTTTGTTGGTTTGTTGGTTTGTTGGCTTGTTGGTTTGTTGGTTTGTTGGTTTGTTGGTTTGTTGGTTTGTTGGTTTTTTGGTTTGTTGGTTTGTTGGTTTCTTGGCTTGTTGGTTTGTTGGCTTCTTGGGTTGTTGGCTTGTTGGTTTGTTGGTTTGTTGGCTTGTTGGTTACTTAGTTTGTTGGTTTGTTGGTTTGTTGGTTTGTTGGTTTGTTGGTTTGTTGGTTTGTTGGTTTGTTGGTTTGTTGGTTTGTTGGTTTGTTGGTTTGTTGGCTTGTTGGTTACTTAGTTTGTTGGTTTGTTGGTTTGTCGGTTTGTTGGCTTGTTGGTTTGTTGGTTTGTTGGTTTGTTGGCTTGTGGGCTTGTTGGTTTGTTGGCTTGTTGGCTTGTTGCTTTGTTGGTTTGTTGGCTTGTTGGTTTGTTGGCTTGTTGGTTTGTTGGTTTGTTGGTTTATTGGCTTGTTAGCTTGTTGGTTTGTAGGTTTGTTGGTTTGTTGGTTTGTTGGTTTGTTGATTTGTTGGTTTGTTGGTTTGTTGGTTTGCTGGTTTTTTGGTTTGTTGGTTTGTTGGTTTGTTGGCTTGTTGGTTTGTTGGTTTGTTGGCTTGTTGGCTTGTTGGTTTATTGGTTTTTTAGTTTGTTGGTTTGTTGGTTTGCTGGCTTGTTGGTTTGTTGGTTTGTTGGCTTGTTGGTTTGTTGGTTTGTTGGCTTGTTGGTTTGTTGGTTTGTTGGTTACTTGGTTTGTTGGTTTGTTGGTTTGTTGGCTTGTTGGTTACTTAGTTTGTTGCTTTGTTGGCATGTTGGCTTGTTGGTTTGTTGGTTTGTTGGCTTGTTGGTTACTTAGTTTGTTGGTTTGTTGGTTTGTTGGTTTGTTGGTTTTTTGGTTTGTTGGTTTGTTGGTTTGTTGGCTTGTTGGTTTGTTGGTTTGTTGGCTTTTTGGTTACTTGGTTTGTTGGTTTGTTGGTTTGTTGGTTTGTTGGCTTGTTGGTTTGTTGGTTTGTTGGCTTGATGGCTTGTTGGCTTGTTGCTTTGTTGGTTTGTTGGTTTGTTGGCTTGTTGGTTTGTTGGCTTGTTGGCTTGTTGGTTTGTTAGTTTGTTGGCTTTTTGGTTATTTGGTTTGTTGGTTTGTTGGTTTGTTGGTTTGTTGGCTTGTTGGTTTGTTGGTTTGTTGGTTTGTTGGTTTTTTGGTTTGTTGGTTTTTTGATTTCTTGGTTTGTTGGTTTGTTGGCTTGTTGGTTTGTTGGTTTGTTGGCTTGTTGGTTTGTTGGTTTGTTGGTTTATTGATTTGTTGGCTTGTTGGTTACTTGGTTTGTTGGTTTATTGGTTTGTTGGTTTGTTGGCTTGTTGGTTTGTTGGTTTGTTGGTTTGTTGGCTTGTTGGTTTGTTGGTTTGTTGGCTTATTGGCTTGTTGGTTTGTTGGTTTGTTGGCTTGTTGGCTTGTTGGTTTGTTGGTTTGTTGGTTTGTTGGTTTGGTTTTTTGGTTTGTTGGTTTGTTGGTTTGTTGGCTTGTTAATTTGTTGGTTTGTTGGCTTGTTGGCTTGTTGGTTTGTTGGTTTGTTGGCTTGTTGGTTACTTATTTTGTTGGTTTGTTGGTTTGTTGGTTTGTTGGTTTGTAGGTTTGTTGGTTTGTTGGCTTGTTGGCTTGTTGGTTTGTTGGTTTGTTGGTTTGTTGGCTTGTTGGTTTGTTGGTTTGTTGGCTTGTTGGTTACTTAGTTTGTTGGTTTGTTGGCATGTTGGCTTGTTGGTTTGTTGGCTTGTTGGCTTGTTGGTTTGTTTGTTTGTTGGTTTGTTGGTTTGTTGGTTTGTTGGTTGGTTGGTTTGTTGGCTTGTTGGCTTGTTGGTTTGTTGGTTTGTTGGTTTGTTGGCTTGTTGGTTTGTTGGTTTGTTGGCTTGTTGGCTTGTTGGTTTGTTGGCTTGTTGGTTTGTTGGTTTGTAGGTTTGTTGGTTTGTTGGCTTGTTGGCTTGTTGGTTTGTTGGTTTGTTGGTTTGTTGGCTTGTTGGTTTGTTGGTTTGTTGGTTTGTTGGTTTGTTGGTTTTTTGGCTTATTGGTTTGTTGGTTTGTTGGTTTGTTGGCTTGTTGGTTTGTTGGTTTGTTGGCTTGTTAATTTGTTGGTTTGTTGGTTTGTTGGTCTGTTGGTTTGTTGGCTTGTTGGCTTGTATGTTTAATGGCTTGTTGGCTTGTTGGTTTGTTGGTTTGTTGGTTTGTTGGTTTGTTGGCTTGTTTGTTTGTTGGTTTGTTGGCTTGTTGGTTTGTTGGTTTGTTGGTTTGTTGGCTTGTTGGTTACGTAGTTTGTTGGCTTGTTGGCATGTTGGTTTGTTGGTTTGTTGGTTTGTTGGTTTGTTGGCTTGTTGGTTTGTTGGTTTGTTTGTTTGTTGGTTTGTTGGCTTGTTGGTTTGTTGGTTTGTTGGTTTGTTGGTTTGTTGGCTTGTTGGCTTGTTGGTTTGTTGGTTTGTTGGCTTCTTGGTTTGTTGGTTTGTTGTCTTGTTGGCTTGTTGCTTTGTTGGTTTGTTGGTTTGTTGGCTTGTTGGCTTGTTGGTTTGTTAGTTTGTTTGCTTTTTGGTTATTTGATTTGTTGGTTTGTTGGTTTGTTGGCTTGTTGGTTTGTTGGTTTGTTGGTTTGTTGGCTTGTTGGCTTGTTGGCTTGTTGGTTTGTTGGTTTGTTGGTTTGTTGGTTTGTTGGTTTGTTGGTTTGTTGGTTTTTTGGTTTGTTGGTTTGTTGGTTTGTTGGCTTGTTGGTTTGTTGGTTTGTTGGCTTGTTGGCTTGTTGGTTTGTTGGTTTGTTGGCTTGTTGGTTACTTAGTTTGTTGGTTTGTTTGTTTGTTGGTTTGTTGGCTTGTTGGCTAGTAGGTTTGTTGGTTAGTTCGTTTGTTGGTTTGTTAGTTTGTTGGTTTGTTGGCTTGTTGGCTTGTTGGTTTGTTGGTTTTTTTGGTTTGTTGGTTTGTTGGTTTATTTGTTTGTTGGTTTGTTGGCTTGTTGGTTTGTTGGTTTGTTGGTTTGTTGGCTTGTTGGCTTGTTGGTTTGTTAGTTTGTTGGATTTTTGTTACTTGGTTTGTTGGTTTGTTGTTTTGTTGGCTTGTTGGCTTGTTGGTTTGTTGGTTTGTTGGCTTGTTGGTTTGTTGGTTTGTTGGCTTGTTGGCTTGTTGCTTTGTTGGTTTGTTGGTTTGTTGGCTTGTTGGTTTGTTGGCTTGTTGGCTTGTTGGTTTGTTAGTTTGTTGCCTTTTTGTTTACTTGGTTAGTTGGTTTGTTGGTTTGTTGGTTTGTTGGTTTGTTGGCTTGTTGGTTTGTTGGTTTGTTGGTTTGTTGGTTTGTTGGTTTGTTGGTTTTTTGGTTTGTTGGTTTGTTGGTTTCTTGGTTTGTTGGTTTGTTGGTTTGTTGGCTTGTTGGTTTGTTGGTTTGTTGGTTTGTTGGCTTGTTAGCTTGTTGGTTTGTTGGTTTGTTGGTTTGTTCGTTTGTTGGTTTGTTGGTTAATTGGTTTGTTGGTTTGTTGGGTTGTTGGCTTATTGGTTTGTTGGTTTGTTGGCTTGTTGGTTACTTAGTTTGTTGGTTTGTTGGCATGTTCGTTTTTAGGTTTGTTGGTTTGTTGGCTTGTTGGCTTGTTGGTTTGTTGGTTTTTTGGTTTGTTGGTTTGTTGGCTTGTTGGTTTGTTGGTTTGTTGCCTTGTTGGCTTGTTGGCTTGTTGGTTTGTTAGTTTATTGGCTTGTTGGTTACTTAGTTTGTTGGTTTGTTGGTTTGTTGGTTTGTTGGTTTGTTGGCTTGTTGGCTTGTTGGTTTGTTCGTTAGTTCGTTTGTTGGTTTGTTAGTTTGTTGGTTTGTTGGCTTGTTGGGTTGTTGGTTTGTTGGTTTTTTGGTTTGTTGGTTTGTTGGTTTGTTGGTTTGTTGGTTTGTTGGTTTGTTGGTTTATTTGTTTGTTGGTTTGTTGGCTTGTTGGTTTGTTGGTTTGTTGGTTTGTTGGCTTGTTGGTTTGTTGGCTTGTTGGCTTGTTGGTTTGTTAGTTTGTTGGCTTTTTGGTTATTTGGTTTGTTGGTTTGTTGGTTTGTTGGTTTGTTGGCTTGTTGGTTTGTTGGTTTGTTGGTTTGTTGGTTTGTTGGTTTGTTGGTTTTTTGATTTGTTGGTTTGTTGGTTTGTTGGCTTGTTGGTTTGTTGGTTTGTTGGCTTGTTGGTTTGTTGGTTTGTTGGTTTATTGATTAGTTGGCTTGTTGGTTACTTGGTTTGTTGGTTTATTGGTTTGTTGGTTTGTTGGCTTGTTGGTTTGTTGGTTTGTTGGTTTGTTGGTTTGTTGGTTTGTTGGTTTGTTGGCTTATTGGCTTGTTGGTTTGTTGGTTTGTTGGCTTGTTGGCTGGTTGGTTTGTTGGTTTGTTGGTTTGTTGGTTTGTTGGTTTGGTTTTTTGGTTTGTTGGTTTGTTGGTTTGTTGGCTTGTTAATTTGTTGGTTTGTTGGCTTGTTGGCTTGTTGGTTTGTTGGTTTGTTGGCTTGTTGGTTACTTATTTTGTTGGTTTGTTGGTTTGTTGGTTTGTTGGTTTGTTGGTTTGTAGGTTTGTTGGTTTGTTGGCTTGTTGGCTTGTTGGTTTGTTGGTTTGTTGGTTGGTTGGCTTGTTGGTTTGTTGGTTTGTTGGCTTGTTGGTTACTTAGTTTGTTGGTTTGTTGGCATGTTGGCTTGTTGGTTTGTTGGTTTGTTGGGTTGTTGGTTACTTAGTTTGTTGGTTTGTTGGTTTGTTGGTTTGTTGGCTTGTTGGCTTGTGGTTTGTTGACTTGTTGGCTTTTAGCTTTGTTGGTTTGTTGGTTTGTTGGCTTGTTGGCTTGTTGGTTTGTTTGTTTGTTGGTTTGTTGGTTTGTTGGTTTGTTGGTTGGTTGGTTTGTTGGCTTGTTGGCTTGTTGGTTTGTTGGTTTGTTGGTTTGTTGGCTTGTTGGTTTGTTGGTTTGTTGGCTTGTTGGCTTGTTGGTTTGTTGGCTTGTTGGTTTGTTGGTTTGTAGGTTTGTTGGTTTGTTGGCTTGTTGGCTTGTTGGTTTGTTGGTTTGTTGGTTTGTTGGCTTGTTGGTTTGTTGGTTTGTTGGTTTGTTGGTTTGTTGGTTTTTTGGCTTATTGGTTTGTTGGTTTGTTGGTTTGTTGGCTTGTTGGTTTGTTGGTTTGTTGGCTTGTTGGTTTGTTGGTTTGTTGGTTTGTTGGTCTGTTGGTTTGTTGGCTTGTTGGCTTGTATGTTTGATGGCTTGTTGGCTTGTTGGTTTGTTGGTTTGTTGGTTTGTTGGTTTGTTGGCTTGTTTGTTTGTTGGTTTGTTGGCTTGTTGGTTTGTTGGTTTGTTGGTTTGTTGGCTTGTTGGTTACGTAGTTTGTTGGTTTGTTGGCATGTTGGTTTGTTGGTTTGTTGGTTTGTTGGTTTGTTGGCTTGTTGGTTTGTTGGTTTGTTGGTTTGGTGGTTTGTTGGTTTGTTGGCTTGTTGGTTTGTTGGTTTGTTGGTTTGTTGGTTTGTTGGTTTGTTGGCTTGTTGGCTTGTTGGTTTGTTGGTTTGTTGGCTTCTTGGTTTGTTGGTTTGTTGGCTTGTTGGCTTGTTGCTTTGTTGGTTTGTTGGTTTGTTGGCTTGTTGGCTTGTTGGTTTGTTAGTTTGTTTGCTTTTTGGTTATTTGATTTGTTGGTTTGTTGGTTTGTTGGTTTGTTGGTTTGTTGGCTTGTTGGCTTGTTGGTTTGTTGGTTTGTTGGTTCGTTGGTTTGTTGGTTTGTTGGTTTTTTGGTTTGTTGGTTTGTTGGTTTGTTGGCTTGTTGGCTTGTTGGTTTGGTGGTTTGTTGGTTTGTTTGTTTGTTGGTTTGTTGGCTTGTTGGCTAGTAGGTTTGTTGGTTAGTTCGTTTGTTGGTTTGTTAGTTTGTTGGTTTGTTGGCTTGTTGGCTTGTTGGTTTGTTGGTTTTTTGGTTTGTTGGTTTGTTGGATTGTTGGTTTGTTGGTTTGTTGGTTTATTTGTTTGTTGGTTTGTTGGCTTGTTGGTTTGTTGGTTTGTTGGTTTGTTGGCTTGTTGGCTTGTTGGTTTGTTAGTTTGTTGGATTTTTGTTACTTGGTTTGCTGGTTTGTTGTTTTGTTGGCTTGTTGGCTTGTTGGTTTGTTGGTTTGTTGGCTTGTTGGTTTGTTGGTTTGTTGGCTTGTTGGCTTGTTGCTTTGTTGGTTTGTTGGTTTGTTGGCTTGTTGGTTTGTTGGCTTGTTGGCTTGTTGGTTTGTTAGTTTGTTGCCTTTTTGTTTACTTGGTTAGTTGGTTTGTTGGTTTGTTGGTTTGTTGGTTTGTTGGCTTGTTGGTTTGTTGGTTTGTTGGTTTGTTGGTTTGTTGGTTTGTTGGTTTTTTGGTTTGTTGGTTTGTTGGTTTCTTGGTTTGTTGGTTTGTTGGTTTGTTGGCTTGTTGGTTTGTTGGTTTGTTGGTTTGTTGGCTTGTTAGCTTGTTGGTTTGTTGGTTTGTTGGTTTGTTCGTTTGTTGGTTTGTTGGTTACTTAGTTTGCTGGTTTGTTGGCATGTTCGTTTTTTGGTTTGTTGGTTTGTTGGCTTGTTGGCTTGTTGGTTTGTTGGTTTTTTGGTTTGTTGGTTTGTTGGCTTGTTGGTTTGTTGGTTTGTTGCCTTGTTGGCTTGTTGGCTTGTTGGTTTGTTAGTTTATTGGCTTGTTGGTTACTTAGTTTGTTGGTTTGTTGGTTTGTTGGTTTGTTGGTTTGTTGGCTTGTTGGCTTGTTGGTTTGTTCGTTAGTTCGTTTGTTGGTTTGTTAGTTTGTTGGTTTGTTGGCTTGTTGGGTTGTTGGTTTGTTGGTTTTTTGGTTTGTTGGTTTGTTGGTTTGTTGGTTTGTTGGTTTGTTGGTTTGTTGGTTTATTTGTTTCTTGGTTTGTTGGCTTGTTGGTTTGTTGGTTTGTTGGTTTGTTGGCTTGTTGGCTTGTTGGTTTGTTAGTTTGTTGGCTTTTTGGTTACTTGGTTTGTTGGTTTGTGCTTTTGTTGGCTTGTTGGCTTGTTGGTTTGTTGGTTTATTGGCTTGTTGGTTTGTTGGTTTGTTGGCTTGTTGGCTTGTTGCTTTGTTGGTTTGTTGGTTTGTTGGCTTGTGTGTTTGTTGGTTTGTTGGCTTGTTGGTTTGTTAGTTTGTTGCCTTTTTGGTTACTTGGTTTATTGGTTTGTTGGTTTGTTGGTTTGTTGGCTTGTTGGTTTGTTGGTTTGTTGGTTTGTTGGTTTGTTGGTTTGTTGGTTTTTTGGTTTGTTGGTTTGTTGGTTTCTTGGCTTGTTGGTTTGTTGGCTTCTTGGGTTGTTGGCTTGTTGGTTTGTTGGTTTGTTGGCTTGTTGGTTACTTAGTTTGTTGGTTTGTTGGTTTGTTGGTTTGTTGGTTTGTTGGTTTGTTGGTTTGTTGGTTTGTTGGTTTATTGGTTTGTTGGCTTGTTGGTTACTTAGTTTGTTGGTTTGTTGGTTTGTCGGTTTGTTGGCTTGTTGGTTTGTTGGTTTGTTGGTTTATTGGCTTGTTGGTTTGTTGTTTTGTTGGCTTATTGGTTTCTTAATTTGTTGGTTTGTTGGTTTGTTGGTTTGTTGGTTTGTTGGTTTGTTGGCTTGTGGGCTTGTTGGTTTGTTGGCTTGTTGGCTTGTTGCTTTGTTGGTTTGTTGGCTTGTTGGTTTGTTGGCTTGTTGGTTTGTTGGTTTGTTGGTTTATTGGCTTCTTAGCTTGTTGGTTTGTAGGTTTGTTGGTTTGTTGGTTTGTTGGTTTGTTGGTTTGTTGATTTGTTGGTTTGTTGGTTTGTTGGTTTGCTGGTTTTTTGGTTTGTTGGTTTGTTGGTTTGTTGGCTTGTTGGTTTGTTAGTTTGTTGGCTTGTTGGCTTGTTAGTTTATTGGTTTTTTAGTTTGTTGGTTTGTTGGTTTGCTGGCTTGTTGGTTTGTTGGTTTGTTGGCTTGTTGGTTTGTTGGTTTGTTGGCTTGTTGCTTTGTTGGTTTGTTGGTTACTTGGTTTGTTGGTTTGTTGGTTTGTTGGTTTGTTGGCTTGTTGGTTACTTAGTTTGTTGCTTTGTTGGCATGTTGGCTTGTTGGTTGGTTGGTTTGTTGGCTTGTTGGTTACTTAGTTTGTTGGTTTGTTGGTTTGTTGGTTTGTTGGTTTTTTGGTTTGTTGGTTTGTTGGTTTGTTGGCTTGTTGGTTTGTTGGTTTGTTGGCTTTTTGGTTACTTGGTTTGTTGGTTTGTTGGTTTGTTGGTTTGTTGGCTTGTTGGTTTGTTGGTTTGTTGGCTTGATGGCTTGTTGGCTTGTTGCTTTGTTGGTTTGTTGGTTTGTTGGCTTGTTGGTTTGTTGGCTTGTTGGCTTGTTGGTTTGTTAGTTTGTTGGCTTTTTGGTTATTTGGTTTGTTGGTTTGTTGGTTTGTTGGTTTGTTGGCTTGATGGTTTGTTGGTTTGTTGGTTTGTTGGTTTGTTGGTTTGTTGGTTTTTTGATTTGTTGGTTTGTTGGTTTGTTGGCTTGTTGGTTTGTTGGTTTGTTGGCTTGTTGGTTTGTTGGTTTGTTGGTTTATTGATTTGTTGGCTTGTTGGTTACTTGGTTTGTTGGTTTATTGGTTTGTTGGTTTGTTGGCTTGTTGGTTTGTTGGTTTGTTGGTTTGTTGGATTGTTGGTTTGTTGGTTTGTTGGCTTATTGGCTTGTTGGTTTGTTGGTTTGTTGGCTTGTTGGCTTGTTGGTTTGTTGGTTTGTTGGTTTGTTGGTTTGTTGGTTTGTTGGTTTGTTGGTTTGTTGGTTTGTTGGCTTGTTGGTTTGTTGGTTTATTTGTTTGTTGGTTTGTTGGCTTGTTGGTTTGTTGGTTTGTTGGTTTGTTGGCTTGTTGGCTTGTTGGTTTGTTAGTTTGTTGGCTTTTTGGTTACTTGGTTTGTTGGTTTGTGCTTTTGTTGGCTTGTTGGCTTGTTGGTTTGTTGGTTTATTGGCTTGTTGGTTTGTTGGTTTGTTGGCTTGTTGGCTTGTTGCTTTGTTGGTTTGTTGGTTTGTTGGCCTGTGTGTTTGTTGGTTTGTTGGCTTGTTGGTTTGTTAGTTTGTTGCCTTTTTGGTTACTTGGTTTATTGGTTTGTTGGTTTGTTGGTTTGTTGGCTTGTTGGTTTGTTGGTTTGTTGGTTTGTTGGTTTGTTGGTTTGTTGGTTTTTTGGTTTGTTGGTTTGTTGGTTTCTTGGCTTGTTGGTTTGTTGGCTTCTTGGGTTGTTGGCTTGTTGGTTTGTTGGTTTGTTGGCTTGTTGGTTACTTAGTTTGTTGGTTTGTTGGTTTGTTGGTTTGTTGGTTTGTTAGTTTGTTGGTTTGTTGGTTTGTGGGTTTGTTGGTTTGTTGGTTTGTTGGCTTGTTGGTTACTTAGTTTGTTGGTTTGTTGGTTTGTCGGTTTGTTGGCTTGTTGGTTTGTTGGTTTGTTGGTTTATTGGCTTGTTGGTTTGTTGTTTTGTTGGCTTATTGGTTTCTTAATTTGTTGGTTTGTTGGTTTGTTGGTTTGTTGGTTTGTTGGCTTGTGGGCTTGTTGGTTTGTTGGCTTGTTGGCTTGTTGCTTTGTTGGTTTGTTGGCTTGTTGGTTTGTTGGCTTGTTGGTTTGTTGGTTTGTTGGTTTATTGGCTTGTTAGCTTGTTGGTTTGTAGGTTTGTTGGTTTGTTGGTTTGTTGGTTTGTTGATTTGTTGGTTTGTTGGTTTGTTGGTTTGCTGGTTTTTTGGTTTGTTGGTTTGTTGGTTTGTTGGCTTGTTGGTTTGTTGGTTTGTTGGCTTGTTGGCTTGTTGGTTTATTGGTTTTTTAGTTTGTTGGTTTGTTGGTTTGCTGGCTTGTTGGTTTGTTGGTTTGTTGGCTTGTTGGTTTGTTGGTTTGTTGGCTTGTTGGTTTGTTGGTTTGTTGGTTACTTGGTTTGTTGGTTTGTTGGTTTGTTGGTTTGTTGGCTTGTTGGTTACTTAGTTTGTTGCTTTGTTGGCATGTTGGCTTGTTGGTTTGTTGGTTTGTTGGCTTGTTGGTGACTTAGTTTGTTGGTTTGTTGGTTTGTTGGTTTGTTGGTTTTTTGGTTTGTTGGTTTGTTGGTTTGTTGGCTTGTTGGTTTGTTGGTTTGTTGGCTTTTTGGTTACTTGGTTTGTTGGTTTGTTGGTTTGTTGGTTTGTTGGCTTGTTGGTTTGTTGGTTTGTTGGCTTGATGGCTTGTTGGCTTGTTGCTTTGTTGGTTTGTTGGTTTGTTGGCTTGTTGGTTTGTTGGCTTGTTGGCTTGTTGGTTTGTTAGTTTGTTGGCTTTTTGGTTATTTGGTTTGTTGGTTTGTTGGTTTGTTGGTTTGTTGGCTTGTTGGTTTGTTGGTGTGTTGGTTTGTTGGTTTGTTGGTTTGTTGGTTTTTTGATTTGTTGGTTTGTTGGTTTGTTGGCTTGTTGGTTTGTTGATTTGTTGGCTTGTTGGTTTGTTGGTTTGTTGGTTTATTGATTTGTTGGCTTGTTGGTTACTTGGTTTGTTGGTTTATTGGTTTGTTGGTTTGTTGGCTTGTTGGTTTGTTGGTTTGTTGGTTTGTTGGCTTGTTGGTTTGTTGGTTTGTTGGCTTATTGGCTTGTTGGTTTGTTGGTTTGTTGGCTTGTTGGCTTGTTGGTTTGTTGGTTTGTTGGTTTGTTGGTTTGTTGGTTTGTTGGTTTGTTGGCTTGTTGGTTTATTGGTATGTTGGTTTGTTGGCTTGTTGGTTTGTTAGTTTGTTGGTTTGTTGGTTTGTTGGTTTGTTGGTTTGTTGGTTTGTTGGTTTGTTGGTTTGTTGGCTTGTTGGTTTGTTGGTTTGTTGGTTTGTTGGCTTATTGGTTTGTTGGTTTGTTGGCTTGTTGGTTTTTGTTGGTTTGTTGGCTTGTTGGTTTGTTGGTTTGTTGGTTTGTTGGTTTGTTCGTTTGTTGGTTTGTTGGTTAATTGGTTTGTTGGTTTGTTGGTTTGTTGGTTGGTTGGTTTGTTTGTTTGTTGGTTTATTTGTTTGTTGGTTTGTTGGTTTGTTGGTTTGCTGGTTTGTTGGTTTGTTGGTTTATTTGTTTGTTGGTTTGTTGGCTTGTTGGTTTGTTGGTTTGTTGGTTTGTTGGCTTGTTGGTTTGTTGGTTTGTTGGCTTGTGGGCTTGTTGGTTTGTTGGTTTGTTGGTTTGTTGGTTTGTTGGTTTGTTGGTTTGTTGGTTTGTTGGCTTGTTTGTTTGTTGGTTTGTTGGCTTGTTGGTTTGTTGGTTTGTTGGTTTGTTGGCTTGTTGGTTACGTAGTTTGTTGGCTTGTTGGCATGTTGGTTTGTTGGTTTGTTGGTTTGTTGGTTTGTTGGCTTGTTGGTTTGTTGGTTTGTTTGTTTGTTGGTTTGTTGGCTTGTTGGTTTGTTGGTTTGTTGGTTTGTTGGTTTGTTGGCTTGTTGGCTTGTTGGTTTGTTGGTTTGTTGGCTTCTTGGTTTGTTGGTTTGTTGTCTTGTTGGCTTGTTGCTTTGTTGGTTTGTTGGTTTGTTGGCTTGTTGGCTTGTTGGTTTGTTAGTTTGTTTGCTTTTTGGTTATTTGATTTGTTGGTTTGTTGGTTTGTTGGCTTGTTGGTTTGTTGGTTTGTTGGTTTGTTGGCTTGTTGGCTTGTTGGCTTGTTGGTTTGTTGGTTTGTTGGTTTGTTGGTTTGTTGGTTTGTTGGTTTGTTGGTTTTTTGGTTTGTTGGTTTGTTGGTTTGTTGGCTTGTTGGTTTGTTGGTTTGTTGGCTTGTTGGCTTGTTGGTTTGTTGGTTTGTTGGCTTGTTGGTTACTTAGTTTGTTGGTTTGTTTGTTTGTTGGTTTGTTGGCTTGTTGGCTAGTAGGTTTGTTGGTTAGTTCGTTTGTTGGTTTGTTAGTTTGTTGGTTTGTTGGCTTGTTGGCTTGTTGGTTTGTTGGTTTTTTTGGTTTGTTGGTTTGTTGGTTTATTTGTTTGTTGGTTTGTTGGCTTGTTGGTTTGTTGGTTTGTTGGTTTGTTGGCTTGTTGGCTTGTTGGTTTGTTAGTTTGTTGGATTTTTGTTACTTGGTTTGTTGGTTTGTTGTTTTGTTGGCTTGTTGGCTTGTTGGTTTGTTGGTTTGTTGGCTTGTTGGTTTGTTGGTTTGTTGGCTTGTTGGCTTGTTGCTTTGTTGGTTTGTTGGTTTGTTGGCTTGTTGGTTTGTTGGCTTGTTGGCTTGTTGGTTTGTTAGTTTGTTGCCTTTTTGTTTACTTGGTTAGTTGGTTTGTTGGTTTGTTGGTTTGTTGGTTTGTTGGCTTGTTGGTTTGTTGGTTTGTTGGTTTGTTGGTTTGTTGGTTTGTTGGTTTTTTGGTTTGTTGGTTTGTTGGTTTCTTGGTTTGTTGGTTTGTTGGTTTGTTGGCTTGTTGGTTTGTTGGTTTGTTGGTTTGTTGGCTTGTTAGCTTGTTGGTTTGTTGGTTTGTTGGTTTGTTCGTTTGTTGGTTTGTTGGTTAATTGGTTTGTTGGTTTGTTGGGTTGTTGGCTTATTGGTTTGTTGGTTTGTTGGCTTGTTGGTTACTTAGTTTGTTGGTTTGTTGGCATGTTCGTTTTTAGGTTTGTTGGTTTGTTGGCTTGTTGGCTTGTTGGTTTGTTGGTTTTTTGGTTTGTTGGTTTGTTGGCTTGTTGGTTTGTTGGTTTGTTGCCTTGTTGGCTTGTTGGCTTGTTGGTTTGTTAGTTTATTGGCTTGTTGGTTACTTAGTTTGTTGGTTTGTTGGTTTGTTGGTTTGTTGGTTTGTTGGCTTGTTGGCTTGTTGGTTTGTTCGTTAGTTCGTTTGTTGGTTTGTTAGTTTGTTGGTTTGTTGGCTTGTTGGGTTGTTGGTTTGTTGGTTTTTTGGTTTGTTGGTTTGTTGGTTTGTTGGTTTGTTGGTTTGTTGGTTTGTTGGTTTATTTGTTTGTTGGTTTGTTGGCTTGTTGGTTTGTTGGTTTGTTGGTTTGTTGGCTTGTTGGTTTGTTGGCTTGTTGGCTTGTTGGTTTGTTAGTTTGTTGGCTTTTTGGTTATTTGGTTTGTTGGTTTGTTGGTTTGTTGGTTTGTTGGCTTGTTGGTTTGTTGGTTTGTTGGTTTGTTGGTTTGTTGGTTTGTTGGTTTTTTGATTTGTTGGTTTGTTGGTTTGTTGGCTTGTTGGTTTGTTGGTTTGTTGGCTTGTTGGTTTGTTGGTTTGTTGGTTTATTGATTAGTTGGCTTGTTGGTTACTTGGTTTGTTGGTTTATTGGTTTGTTGGTTTGTTGGCTTGTTGGTTTGTTGGTTTGTTGGTTTGTTGGTTTGTTGGTTTGTTGGTTTGTTGGCTTATTGGCTTGTTGGTTTGTTGGTTTGTTGGCTTGTTGGCTGGTTGGTTTGTTGGTTTGTTGGTTTGTTGGTTTGTTGGTTTGGTTTTTTGGTTTGTTGGTTTGTTGGTTTGTTGGCTTGTTAATTTGTTGGTTTGTTGGCTTGTTGGCTTGTTGGTTTGTTGGTTTGTTGGCTTGTTGGTTACTTATTTTGTTGGTTTGTTGGTTTGTTGGTTTGTTGGTTTGTTGGTTTGTAGGTTTGTTGGTTTGTTGGCTTGTTGGCTTGTTGGTTTGTTGGTTTGTTGGTTGGTTGGCTTGTTGGTTTGTTGGTTTGTTGGCTTGTTGGTTACTTAGTTTGTTGGTTTGTTGGCATGTTGGCTTGTTGGTTTGTTGGTTTGTTGGGTTGTTGGTTACTTAGTTTGTTGGTTTGTTGGTTTGTTGGTTTGTTGGCTTGTTGGCTTGTGGTTTGTTGACTTGTTGGCTTTTAGCTTTGTTGGTTTGTTGGTTTGTTGGCTTGTTGGCTTGTTGGTTTGTTTGTTTGTTGGTTTGTTGGTTTGTTGGTTTGTTGGTTGGTTGGTTTGTTGGCTTGTTGGCTTGTTGGTTTGTTGGTTTGTTGGTTTGTTGGCTTGTTGGTTTGTTGGTTTGTTGGCTTGTTGGCTTGTTGGTTTGTTGGCTTGTTGGTTTGTTGGTTTGTAGGTTTGTTGGTTTGTTGGCTTGTTGGCTTGTTGGTTTGTTGGTTTGTTGGTTTGTTGGCTTGTTGGTTTGTTGGTTTGTTGGTTTGTTGGTTTGTTGGTTTTTTGGCTTATTGGTTTGTTGGTTTGTTGGTTTGTTGGCTTGTTGGTTTGTTGGTTTGTTGGCTTGTTGGTTTGTTGGTTTGTTGGTTTGTTGGTCTGTTGGTTTGTTGGCTTGTTGGCTTGTATGTTTGATGGCTTGTTGGCTTGTTGGTTTGTTGGTTTGTTGGTTTGTTGGTTTGTTGGCTTGTTTGTTTGTTGGTTTGTTGGCTTGTTGGTTTGTTGGTTTGTTGGTTTGTTGGCTTGTTGGTTACGTAGTTTGTTGGTTTGTTGGCATGTTGGTTTGTTGGTTTGTTGGTTTGTTGGTTTGTTGGCTTGTTGGTTTGTTGGTTTGTTGGTTTGGTGGTTTGTTGGTTTGTTGGCTTGTTGGTTTGTTGGTTTGTTGGTTTGTTGGTTTGTTGGTTTGTTGGCTTGTTGGCTTGTTGGTTTGTTGGTTTGTTGGCTTCTTGGTTTGTTGGTTTGTTGGCTTGTTGGCTTGTTGCTTTGTTGGTTTGTTGGTTTGTTGGCTTGTTGGCTTGTTGGTTTGTTAGTTTGTTTGCTTTTTGGTTATTTGATTTGTTGGTTTGTTGGTTTGTTGGTTTGTTGGTTTGTTGGCTTGTTGGCTTGTTGGTTTGTTGGTTTGTTGGTTCGTTGGTTTGTTGGTTTGTTGGTTTTTTGGTTTGTTGGTTTGTTGGTTTGTTGGCTTGTTGGCTTGTTGGTTTGGTGGTTTGTTGGTTTGTTTGTTTGTTGGTTTGTTGGCTTGTTGGCTAGTAGGTTTGTTGGTTAGTTCGTTTGTTGGTTTGTTAGTTTGTTGGTTTGTTGGCTTGTTGGCTTGTTGGTTTGTTGGTTTTTTGGTTTGTTGGTTTGTTGGATTGTTGGTTTGTTGGTTTGTTGGTTTATTTGTTTGTTGGTTTGTTGGCTTGTTGGTTTGTTGGTTTGTTGGTTTGTTGGCTTGTTGGCTTGTTGGTTTGTTAGTTTGTTGGATTTTTGTTACTTGGTTTGCTGGTTTGTTGTTTTGTTGGCTTGTTGGCTTGTTGGTTTGTTGGTTTGTTGGCTTGTTGGTTTGTTGGTTTGTTGGCTTGTTGGCTTGTTGCTTTGTTGGTTTGTTGGTTTGTTGGCTTGTTGGTTTGTTGGCTTGTTGGCTTGTTGGTTTGTTAGTTTGTTGCCTTTTTGTTTACTTGGTTAGTTGGTTTGTTGGTTTGTTGGTTTGTTGGTTTGTTGGCTTGTTGGTTTGTTGGTTTGTTGGTTTGTTGGTTTGTTGGTTTGTTGGTTTTTTGGTTTGTTGGTTTGTTGGTTTCTTGGTTTGTTGGTTTGTTGGTTTGTTGGCTTGTTGGTTTGTTGGTTTGTTGGTTTGTTGGCTTGTTAGCTTGTTGGTTTGTTGGTTTGTTGGTTTGTTCGTTTGTTGGTTTGTTGGTTACTTAGTTTGCTGGTTTGTTGGCATGTTCGTTTTTTGGTTTGTTGGTTTGTTGGCTTGTTGGCTTGTTGGTTTGTTGGTTTTTTGGTTTGTTGGTTTGTTGGCTTGTTGGTTTGTTGGTTTGTTGCCTTGTTGGCTTGTTGGCTTGTTGGTTTGTTAGTTTATTGGCTTGTTGGTTACTTAGTTTGTTGGTTTGTTGGTTTGTTGGTTTGTTGGTTTGTTGGCTTGTTGGCTTGTTGGTTTGTTCGTTAGTTCGTTTGTTGGTTTGTTAGTTTGTTGGTTTGTTGGCTTGTTGGGTTGTTGGTTTGTTGGTTTTTTGGTTTGTTGGTTTGTTGGTTTGTTGGTTTGTTGGTTTGTTGGTTTGTTGGTTTATTTGTTTCTTGGTTTGTTGGCTTGTTGGTTTGTTGGTTTGTTGGTTTGTTGGCTTGTTGGCTTGTTGGTTTGTTAGTTTGTTGGCTTTTTGGTTACTTGGTTTGTTGGTTTGTGCTTTTGTTGGCTTGTTGGCTTGTTGGTTTGTTGGTTTATTGGCTTGTTGGTTTGTTGGTTTGTTGGCTTGTTGGCTTGTTGCTTTGTTGGTTTGTTGGTTTGTTGGCTTGTGTGTTTGTTGGTTTGTTGGCTTGTTGGTTTGTTAGTTTGTTGCCTTTTTGGTTACTTGGTTTATTGGTTTGTTGGTTTGTTGGTTTGTTGGCTTGTTGGTTTGTTGGTTTGTTGGTTTGTTGGTTTGTTGGTTTGTTGGTTTTTTGGTTTGTTGGTTTGTTGGTTTCTTGGCTTGTTGGTTTGTTGGCTTCTTGGGTTGTTGGCTTGTTGGTTTGTTGGTTTGTTGGCTTGTTGGTTACTTAGTTTGTTGGTTTGTTGGTTTGTTGGTTTGTTGGTTTGTTGGTTTGTTGGTTTGTTGGTTTGTTGGTTTATTGGTTTGTTGGCTTGTTGGTTACTTAGTTTGTTGGTTTGTTGGTTTGTCGGTTTGTTGGCTTGTTGGTTTGTTGGTTTGTTGGTTTATTGGCTTGTTGGTTTGTTGTTTTGTTGGCTTATTGGTTTCTTAATTTGTTGGTTTGTTGGTTTGTTGGTTTGTTGGTTTGTTGGTTTGTTGGCTTGTGGGCTTGTTGGTTTGTTGGCTTGTTGGCTTGTTGCTTTGTTGGTTTGTTGGCTTGTTGGTTTGTTGGCTTGTTGGTTTGTTGGTTTGTTGGTTTATTGGCTTCTTAGCTTGTTGGTTTGTAGGTTTGTTGGTTTGTTGGTTTGTTGGTTTGTTGGTTTGTTGATTTGTTGGTTTGTTGGTTTGTTGGTTTGCTGGTTTTTTGGTTTGTTGGTTTGTTGGTTTGTTGGCTTGTTGGTTTGTTAGTTTGTTGGCTTGTTGGCTTGTTAGTTTATTGGTTTTTTAGTTTGTTGGTTTGTTGGTTTGCTGGCTTGTTGGTTTGTTGGTTTGTTGGCTTGTTGGTTTGTTGGTTTGTTGGCTTGTTGCTTTGTTGGTTTGTTGGTTACTTGGTTTGTTGGTTTGTTGGTTTGTTGGTTTGTTGGCTTGTTGGTTACTTAGTTTGTTGCTTTGTTGGCATGTTGGCTTGTTGGTTGGTTGGTTTGTTGGCTTGTTGGTTACTTAGTTTGTTGGTTTGTTGGTTTGTTGGTTTGTTGGTTTTTTGGTTTGTTGGTTTGTTGGTTTGTTGGCTTGTTGGTTTGTTGGTTTGTTGGCTTTTTGGTTACTTGGTTTGTTGGTTTGTTGGTTTGTTGGTTTGTTGGCTTGTTGGTTTGTTGGTTTGTTGGCTTGATGGCTTGTTGGCTTGTTGCTTTGTTGGTTTGTTGGTTTGTTGGCTTGTTGGTTTGTTGGCTTGTTGGCTTGTTGGTTTGTTAGTTTGTTGGCTTTTTGGTTATTTGGTTTGTTGGTTTGTTGGTTTGTTGGTTTGTTGGCTTGATGGTTTGTTGGTTTGTTGGTTTGTTGGTTTGTTGGTTTGTTGGTTTTTTGATTTGTTGGTTTGTTGGTTTGTTGGCTTGTTGGTTTGTTGGTTTGTTGGCTTGTTGGTTTGTTGGTTTGTTGGTTTATTGATTTGTTGGCTTGTTGGTTACTTGGTTTGTTGGTTTATTGGTTTGTTGGTTTGTTGGCTTGTTGGTTTGTTGGTTTGTTGGTTTGTTGGATTGTTGGTTTGTTGGTTTGTTGGCTTATTGGCTTGTTGGTTTGTTGGTTTGTTGGCTTGTTGGCTTGTTGGTTTGTTGGTTTGTTGGTTTGTTGGTTTGTTGGTTTGTTGGTTTGTTGGTTTGTTGGTTTGTTGGCTTGTTGGTTTGTTGGTTTATTTGTTTGTTGGTTTGTTGGCTTGTTGGTTTGTTGGTTTGTTGGTTTGTTGGCTTGTTGGCTTGTTGGTTTGTTAGTTTGTTGGCTTTTTGGTTACTTGGTTTGTTGGTTTGTGCTTTTGTTGGCTTGTTGGCTTGTTGGTTTGTTGGTTTATTGGCTTGTTGGTTTGTTGGTTTGTTGGCTTGTTGGCTTGTTGCTTTGTTGGTTTGTTGGTTTGTTGGCCTGTGTGTTTGTTGGTTTGTTGGCTTGTTGGTTTGTTAGTTTGTTGCCTTTTTGGTTACTTGGTTTATTGGTTTGTTGGTTTGTTGGTTTGTTGGCTTGTTGGTTTGTTGGTTTGTTGGTTTGTTGGTTTGTTGGTTTGTTGGTTTTTTGGTTTGTTGGTTTGTTGGTTTCTTGGCTTGTTGGTTTGTTGGCTTCTTGGGTTGTTGGCTTGTTGGTTTGTTGGTTTGTTGGCTTGTTGGTTACTTAGTTTGTTGGTTTGTTGGTTTGTTGGTTTGTTGGTTTGTTAGTTTGTTGGTTTGTTGGTTTGTGGGTTTGTTGGTTTGTTGGTTTGTTGGCTTGTTGGTTACTTAGTTTGTTGGTTTGTTGGTTTGTCGGTTTGTTGGCTTGTTGGTTTGTTGGTTTGTTGGTTTATTGGCTTGTTGGTTTGTTGTTTTGTTGGCTTATTGGTTTCTTAATTTGTTGGTTTGTTGGTTTGTTGGTTTGTTGGTTTGTTGGCTTGTGGGCTTGTTGGTTTGTTGGCTTGTTGGCTTGTTGCTTTGTTGGTTTGTTGGCTTGTTGGTTTGTTGGCTTGTTGGTTTGTTGGTTTGTTGGTTTATTGGCTTGTTAGCTTGTTGGTTTGTAGGTTTGTTGGTTTGTTGGTTTGTTGGTTTGTTGATTTGTTGGTTTGTTGGTTTGTTGGTTTGCTGGTTTTTTGGTTTGTTGGTTTGTTGGTTTGTTGGCTTGTTGGTTTGTTGGTTTGTTGGCTTGTTGGCTTGTTGGTTTATTGGTTTTTTAGTTTGTTGGTTTGTTGGTTTGCTGGCTTGTTGGTTTGTTGGTTTGTTGGCTTGTTGGTTTGTTGGTTTGTTGGCTTGTTGGTTTGTTGGTTTGTTGGTTACTTGGTTTGTTGGTTTGTTGGTTTGTTGGTTTGTTGGCTTGTTGGTTACTTAGTTTGTTGCTTTGTTGGCATGTTGGCTTGTTGGTTTGTTGGTTTGTTGGCTTGTTGGTGACTTAGTTTGTTGGTTTGTTGGTTTGTTGGTTTGTTGGTTTTTTGGTTTGTTGGTTTGTTGGTTTGTTGGCTTGTTGGTTTGTTGGTTTGTTGGCTTTTTGGTTACTTGGTTTGTTGGTTTGTTGGTTTGTTGGTTTGTTGGCTTGTTGGTTTGTTGGTTTGTTGGCTTGATGGCTTGTTGGCTTGTTGCTTTGTTGGTTTGTTGGTTTGTTGGCTTGTTGGTTTGTTGGCTTGTTGGCTTGTTGGTTTGTTAGTTTGTTGGCTTTTTGGTTATTTGGTTTGTTGGTTTGTTGGTTTGTTGGTTTGTTGGCTTGTTGGTTTGTTGGTGTGTTGGTTTGTTGGTTTGTTGGTTTGTTGGTTTTTTGATTTGTTGGTTTGTTGGTTTGTTGGCTTGTTGGTTTGTTGATTTGTTGGCTTGTTGGTTTGTTGGTTTGTTGGTTTATTGATTTGTTGGCTTGTTGGTTACTTGGTTTGTTGGTTTATTGGTTTGTTGGTTTGTTGGCTTGTTGGTTTGTTGGTTTGTTGGTTTGTTGGCTTGTTGGTTTGTTGGTTTGTTGGCTTATTGGCTTGTTGGTTTGTTGGTTTGTTGGCTTGTTGGCTTGTTGGTTTGTTGGTTTGTTGGTTTGTTGGTTTGTTGGTTTGTTGGTTTGTTGGCTTGTTGGTTTATTGGTATGTTGGTTTGTTGGCTTGTTGGTTTGTTAGTTTGTTGGTTTGTTGGTTTGTTGGTTTGTTGGTTTGTTGGTTTGTTGGTTTGTTGGTTTGTTGGCTTGTTGGTTTGTTGGTTTGTTGGTTTGTTGGCTTATTGGTTTGTTGGTTTGTTGGCTTGTTGGTTTTTGTTGGTTTGTTGGCTTGTTGGTTTGTTGGTTTGTTGGTTTGTTGGTTTGTTCGTTTGTTGGTTTGTTGGTTAATTGGTTTGTTGGTTTGTTGGTTTGTTGGTTGGTTGGTTTGTTTGTTTGTTGGTTTATTTGTTTGTTGGTTTGTTGGTTTGTTGGTTTGCTGGTTTGTTGGTTTGTTGGTTTATTTGTTTGTTGGTTTGTTGGCTTGTTGGTTTGTTGGTTTGTTGGTTTGTTGGCTTGTTGGTTTGTTGGTTTGTTGGCTTGTGGGCTTGTTGGTTTGTTGGTTTGTTGGTTTGTTGGTTTGTTGGTTTTTTGGTTTGTTGGTTTGTTGGTTTGTTGGCTTGTTGGTTTAATGGTTTGTTGGTTTGTTGGTTTGTTGCTTTGTTGGTTTGTTGGTTTGTTGGCTTTTTGGCTTGTTGATATGTTAGTTTGTTGGCTTTTTGGTTACTTGGTTTGTTAGTTTGTTGGTTTGTTGGCTTGTTGCTTTGTTGGTTTGTTGGTTTGATGTCTTGTTGGTTACTTAGTTTGTTGGTTTGTTGGTTTGTTGGTTTGTTGGCTTGTTGGCTTGTTGGTTTGTTGGTTTGGTGGTTTGTTGGTTTGTTGGTTTGTTGGTTTGTTGGTTTGTTGGCTTGTTGGTTTGTTGGGTTGTTGGTTTGTTGGTTTGTTGGTTTGTTGGTTTGTTGGCTTGTTGGTTACTTAGTTTGTTGGTTTGTTGGTTTGTCGGTTTGTTGGCTTGTTGGTTTGTTGGTTTGTTGGTTTATTGGCTTGTTGGTTTGTTGTTTTGTTGGCTTATTGGTTTCTTAATTTGTTGGTTTGTTGGTTTGTTGGTTTGTTGGTTTGTTGGCTTGTGGGCTTGTTGGTTTGTTGGCTTGTTGGCTTGTTGCTTTGTTGGTTTGTTGGCTTGTTGGTTTGTTGGCTTGTTGGTTTGTTGGTTTGTTGGTTTATTGGCTTGTTAGCTTGTTGGTTTGTAGGTTTGTTGGTTTGTTGGTTTGTTGGTTTGTTGATTTGTTGGTTTGTTGGTTTGTTGGTTTGCTGGTTTTTTGGTTTGTTGGTTTGTTGGTTTGTTGGCTTGTTGGTTTGTTGGTTTGTTGGCTTGTTGGCTTGTTGGTTTATTGGTTTTTTAGTTTGTTGGTTTGTTGGTTTGCTGGCTTGTTGGTTTGTTGGTTTGTTGGCTTGTTGGTTTGTTGGTTTGTTGGCTTGTTGGTTTGTTGGTTTGTTGGTTACTTGGTTTGTTGGTTTGTTGGTTTGTTGGTTTGTTGGCTTGTTGGTTACTTAGTTTGTTGCTTTGTTGGCATGTTGGCTTGTTGGTTTGTTGGTTTGTTGGCTTGTTGGTTACTTAGTTTGTTGGTTTGTTGGTTTGTTGGTTTTTTGGTTTGTTGGTTTGTTGGTTTGTTGGCTTGTTGGTTTGTTGGTTTGTTGGCTTTTTGGTTACTTGGATTGTTGGTTTGTTGGTTTGTTGGTTTGTTGGCTTGTTGGTTTGTTGGTTTGTTGGCTTGATGGCTTGTTGGCTTGTTGCTTTGTTGGTTTGTTGGTTTGTTGGCTTGTTGGTTTGTTGGCTTGTTGGCTTGTTGGTTTGTTAGTTTGTTGGCTTTTTGGTTATTTGGTTTGTTGGTTTGTTGGTTTGTTGGTTTGTTGGCTTGTTGGTTTGTTGGTGTGTTGGTTTGTTGGTTTGTTGGTTTGTTGGTTTTTTGATTTGTTGGTTTGTTGGTTTGTTGGCTTGTTGGTTTGTTGATTTGTTGGCTTGTTGGTTTGTTGGTTTGTTGGTTTATTGATTTGTTGGCTTGTTGGTTACTTGGTTTGTTGGTTTATTGGTTTGTTGGTTTGTTGGCTTGTTGGTTTGTTGGTTTGTTGGTTTGTTGGCTTGTTGGTTTGTTGGTTTGTTGGCTTATTGGCTTGTTGGTTTGTTGGTTTGTTGGCTTGTTGGCTTGTTGGTTTGTTGGTTTGTTGGTTTGTTGGTTTGTTGGTTTGTTGGTTTGTTGGCTTGTTGGTTTATTGGTATGTTGGTTTGTTGGCTTGTTGGTTTGTTAGTTTGTTGGTTTGTTGGTTTGTTGGTTTGTTGGTTTGTTGGTTTGTTAGTTTGTTGGTTTGTTGGCTTGTTGGTTTGTTGGTTTGTTGGTTTGTTGGCTTATTGGTTTGTTGGTTTGTTGTCTTGTTGGTTTTTGTTGGTTTGTTGGCTTGTTGGTTTGTTGGTTTGTTGGTTTGTTGGTTTGTTCGTTTGTTGGTTTGTTGGTTAATTGGTTTGTTGGTTTGTTGGTTTGTTGGTTGGTTGGTTTGTTTGTTTGTTGGTTTATTTGTTTGTTGGTTTGTTGGTTTGTTGGTTTGTTGGTTTGTTGGTTTGTTGGTTTATTTGTTTGTTGGTTTGTTGGCTTGTTGGTTTGTTGGTTTGTTGGTTTGTTGGCTTGTTGGTTTGTTGGTTTGTTGGCTTGTGGGCTTGTTGGTTTGTTGGTTTGTTGGTTTGTTGGTTTGTTGGTTTTTTGGTTTGTTGGTTTGTTGGTTTGTTGGCTTGTTGGTTTAATGGTTTGTTGGTTTGTTGGTTTGTTGCTTTGTTGGTTTGTTGGTTTGTTGGTTTGGTGGTTTGTTGGTTTGTTGGTTTGTTGGTTTGTTGGTTTGTTGGCTTGTTGGTTTGTTGGGTTGTTGGTTTGTTGGCTTGTTGGCTTGTTGGTTTGTTGGTTTGTTGGCTTTTTGGTTACTTGGTTTGTTGGTTTGTTGGTTTGTTGGCTTGTTGGTTTGTTGGCTTGTTGGTTTGTTGGTTTGTTGGTTTGTTGGCTTGTTGGCTTTTTGGTTTGTTGGTTTGTTGGTTTGTTGGTTTGTTGGTTTGTTGGTTTTTTGGTTTGTTGGTTTGTTGGTTTGTTGGCTTGTTGGTTTGTTGGTTTGTTGGCTTGTTGGCTTGTTGGTTTGTTGGTTTGTTGGCTTGTTGGTTACTTATTTTGTTGGTTTGTTGGTTTGTTGGTTTGTTAGTTTGTTGGTTTGTTGGTTTGTTGGTTTGTTGCTTTGTTGGCTTGTTGGTTACTTGGTTTGTTGGTTTATTGGTTTGTTGGCTTGTTGGTTACTTAGCTTGTTGGTTTGTTGGCATGTTGGCTTGTTGGTTTGTTGGTTTGTTGGCTTGTTGGTTACTTAGTTTGTTGGTTTGTTGGTTTGTTGGTTTGTTGGCTTGTTGGCTTGTGGTTTGTTGACTTGTTGGCTTGTAGCTTTGTTGGTTTGTTGGTTTGTTGGCTTGTTGGCTTGTTGGCTTGTTGGTTTGTTTGTTTGTTGGTTTGTTGGTTTGTTGGTTTGTTGGTTGGTTGGTTTGTTGGCTTGTTGGCTTGTTGGTTTGTTGGTTTGTTGGTTTGTTGGCTTGTTGGTTTGTTGGTTTGTTGGCTTGTTGGCTTGTTGGTTTGATGGCTTGTTGGTTTGTTGGTTTGTAGGTTTGTTGGTTTGTTGGCTTGTTGGCTTGTTGGTTTGTTGATTTGTTGGTTTGTTGGCTTGTTGGTTTGTTGGTTTGTTGGTTTGTTGGTTTGTTGGTTTTTTGGCTTGTTGGTTTGTTGGTTTGTTGGTTTGTTGGCTTGTTGGTTTGTTGGTTTGTTGGCTTGTTGGTTTGTTGGTTTGTTGGTTTGTTGGTTTGTTGGTTTGTTGGCTTGTTGGCTTGTTGGTTTGATGGCTTGTTGGCTTGTTGGTTTGTTGGTTTGTTGGTTTGTTGGCTTGTTGGTTTGTTGGTTTGCTGGTTTGTTGGTTTGTTGGTTTGTTGGTTTGTTGGTTTGTTGGTTTGTTGGTTTGTTGGCTTGTTGGTTTGTTGGGTTGTTGGTTTGTTGGCTTGTTGGCTTGTTGGTTTGTTGGTTTGTTGGCTTTTTGGTTACTTGGTTTGTTGGTTTGTTGGTTTGTTGGCTTGTTGGTTTGTTGGCTTGTTGGTTTGTTGGTTTGTTGGTTTGTTGGCTTGTTGGCTTTTTGGTTTGTTGGTTTGTTGGTTTGTTGGTTTGTTGGTTTGTTGGATTTTTGGTTTGTTGGTTTGTTGGTTTGTTTGCTTGTTGGTTTGTTGGTTTGTTGGCTTGTTGGCTTGTTGGTTTGTTGGCTTGTTGGTTACTTATTTTGTTGGTTTGTTGGTTTGTTGGTTTGTTAGTTTGTTGGTTTGTTGGTTTGTTGGTTTGTTGGTTTGTTGGCTTGTTGGTTACTTGGTTTATTGGTTTGTTGGTTTGTTGGCTTGTTGGTTACTTAGCTTGTTGGTTTGTTGGCATGTTGGCTTGTTGGTTTGTTGGTTTGTTGGCTTGTTGGTTACTTAGTTTGTTGGTTTGTTGGTTTGTTGGTTTGTTGGCTTGTTGGCTTGTGGTTTGTTGACTAGTTGGCTTGTAGCTTTGTTGGTTTGTTGGTTTGTTGGCTTGTCGGCTTGTTGGCTTGTTGGTTTGTTTGTTTGTTGGTTTGTTGGTTTGTTGGTTTGTTGGTTGGTTGGTTTGTTGGCTTGTTGGCTTTTTGGTTTGTTGGTTTGTTGGTTTGTTGGCTTGTTGGTTTGTTGGTTTGTTGGCTTGTTGGCTTGTTGGTTTGATGGCTTGTTGGTTTGTTGGTTTGTAGGTTTGTTGGTTTGTTGGTTTGTTGGCTTGTTGGTTTGTTGGTTTGTTGGTTTGTTGGTTTGTTGGCTTGTTGGTTTGTTGGTTTGTTGGTTTGTTGGTTTGTTGGTTTGTTGGATTTTTGGTTTGTTGGTTTGTTGGTTTGTTTGCTTGTTGGTTTGTTGGTTTGTTGGCTTGTTGGCTTGTTGGTTTGTTGGCTTGTTGGTTACTTATTTTGTTGGTTTGTTGGTTTGTTGGTTTGTTAGTTTGTTGGTTTGTTGGTTTGTTGGTTTGTTGGTTTGTTGGCTTGTTGGTTACTTGGTTTATTGGTTTGTTGGTTTGTTGGCTTGTTGGTTACTTAGCTTGTTGGTTTGTTGGCATGTTGGCTTGTTGGTTTGTTGGTTTGTTGGCTTGTTGGTTACTTAGTTTGTTGGTTTGTTGGTTTGTTGGTTTGTTGGCTTGTTGGCTTGTGGTTTGTTGACTAGTTGGCTTGTAGCTTTGTTGGTTTGTTGGTTTGTTGGCTTGTCGGCTTGTTGGCTTGTTGGTTTGTTTGTTTGTTGGTTTGTTGGTTTGTTGGTTTGTTGGTTGGTTGGTTTGTTGGCTTGTTGGCTTTTTGGTTTGTTGGTTTGTTGGTTTGTTGGCTTGTTGGTTTGTTGGTTTGTTGGCTTGTTGGCTTGTTGGTTTGATGGCTTGTTGGTTTGTTGGTTTGTAGGTTTGTTGGTTTGTTGGTTTGTTGGCTTGTTGGCATGTTGGCTTGTTGGTTTGTTGGTTTGTTGGCTTGTTGGTTACTTAGTTTGTTGGTTTGTTGGTTTGTTGGTTTGTTGGCTTGTTGGCTTGTGGTTTGTTGACTAGTTGGCTTGTAGCTTTGTTGGTTTGTTGGTTTGTTGGCTTGTCGGCTTGTTGGCTTGTTGGTTTGTTTGTTTGTTGGTTTGTTGGTTTGTTGGTTTGTTGGTTGGTTGGTTTGTTGGCTTGTTGGCTTTTTGGTTTGTTGGTTTGTTGGTTTGTTGGCTTGTTGGTTTGTTGGTTTGTTGGCTTGTTGGCTTGTTGGTTTGATGGCTTGTTGGTTTGTTGGTTTGTAGGTTTGTTGGTTTGTTGGTTTGTTGGCTTGTTGGTTTGTTGGTTTGTTGGTTTGTTGGTTTGTTGGCTTGTTGGTTTGTTGGTTTGTTGGTTTGTTGGTTTGTTGGTTTTTTGGCTTGTTGGTTTGTTGGTTTGTTGGTTTGTTGGCTTGTTGGTTTGTTGGTTTGTTGGCTTGTTGGTTTGTTGGTTTGTTGGCTTGTTGGTTTGTTGGTTTGTTGGCTTGTTGGTTTGTTGGTTTGTTGGTTTGTTGGTTTGTTGGTTTGTTGGCTTGTTGGCTTGTTGGTTTGATGGCTTGTTGGCTTGTTGGTTTGTTGGTTTGTTGGTTTGTTGGCTTGTTGGTTTGTTGGTTTGCTGGTTTGTTGGTTTGTTGGTTTGTTGGTTTGTTGGTTTGTTGGTTTGTTGGTTTGTTGGCTTGTTGGTTTGTTGGGTTGTTGGTTTGTTGGCTTGTTGGCTTTTTGGTTTGTTGGTTTGTTGGCTTTTTGGTTACTTGGTTTGTTGGTTTGTTGGTTTGTTGGCTTGTTGGTTTGTTGGCTTGTTGGTTTGTTGGTTTGTTGGTTTGTTGGCTTGTTGGCTTTTTGGTTTGTTGGTTTGTTGGTTTGTTGGTTTGTTGGTTTGTTGGATTTTTGGTTTGTTGGTTTGTTGGTTTGTTTGCTTGTTGGTTTGTTGGTTTGTTGGCTTGTTGGCTTGTTGGTTTGTTGGCTTGTTGGTTACTTATTTTGTTGGTTTGTTGGTTTGTTGGTTTGTTAGTTTGTTGGTTTGTTGGTTTGTTGGTTTGTTGGTTTGTTGGCTTGTTGGTTACTTGGTTTATTGGTTTGTTGGTTTGTTGGCTTGTTGGTTACTTAGCTTGTTGGTTTGTTGGCATGTTGGCTTGTTGGTTTGTTGGTTTGTTGGCTTGTTGGTTACTTAGTTTGTTGGTTTGTTGGTTTGTTGGTTTGTTGGCTTGTTGGCTTGTGGTTTGTTGACTAGTTGGCTTGTAGCTTTGTTGGTTTGTTGGTTTGTTGGCTTGTCGGCTTGTTGGCTTGTTGGTTTGTTTGTTTGTTGGTTTGTTGGTTTGTTGGTTTGTTGGTTGGTTGGTTTGTTGGCTTGTTGGCTTTTTGGTTTGTTGGTTTGTTGGTTTGTTGGCTTGTTGGTTTGTTGGTTTGTTGGCTTGTTGGCTTGTTGGTTTGATGGCTTGTTGGTTTGTTGGTTTGTAGGTTTGTTGGTTTGTTGGTTTGTTGGCTTGTTGGTTTGTTGGTTTGTTGGTTTGTTGGTTTGTTGGCTTGTTGGTTTGTTGGTTTGTTGGTTTGTTGGTTTGTTGGTTTTTTGGCTTGTTGGTTTGTTGGTTTGTTGGTTTGTTGGCTTGTTGGTTTGTTGGTTTGTTGGCTTGTTGGTTTGTTGGTTTGTTGGTTTGTTGGTTTGTTGGTTTGTTGGTTTGTTGGTTTGTTGGTTTGTTGGTTTGTTGGTTTGTTGGTTTGTTGGCTTGTTGGTTTGTTGGTTTGTTGGTTTGTTGGCTTGTTGGCTTGTTGGTTTGTTGGTTTGTTGGCTTCTTGGTTCGTTGGTTTGTTGGCTTGTTGGCTTGTTGCTTTGTTTGTTTGTTGGTTTGTTGGCTTGTTGGCTTGTTGGTTTGTTAGTTTGTTGGCTTTTTGGTTATTTGGTTTGTTGGTTTGTTGGTTTGTTGGCTTGTTGGTTTGTTGGCTTGTTGGTTTGTTGGTTTGTTGATTTGTTGGCTTGTTGGCTTGTTGGTTTGTTGGTTTGTTGGTTTGTTGGTTTGTTGGTTTTTTGGTTTGTTGGTTTGTTGGTTTGTTGGCTTGTTCGTTTGTTGGCTTGTTGGTTTGTTGGTTTGTTGGCTTGTTGGTTTGTTGGTTTGTTGGCTTATCGGCTTGTTGGTTTGTTGGTTTGTTGGCTTGTTGGGTTGTTGGTTTGTTGGTTTGTTGGTTTGTTGGTTTGTTGGCTTGTTGGTTTGTTGGTTTGTTGGCTTGTTGGTTTGTTGGTTTGTTGGTTTGTTGGTTTGTTGGTTTGTTGGTTTGTTGGTTTGTTGGCTTGTTGGTTTATTGGTATGTTGGCTTGTTGGCTTGTTGCTTTGTTCGTTTGATGGTTTGTTGGTTTGTTGGTTTGTTGGCTTGTTGGTTTGTTAGTTTGTTGGTTTGTTGGTTTGTTGGTTTGTTGGTTTGTTGGTTTGTTGGTTTGTTGGTTTGTTGGCTTGTTGGTTTGTTGGTTTGTTGGTTTGTTGGCTTATTGGTTTGTTGGTTTGTTGGCTTGTTGGCTTGTTGGTTTGTTGGTTTGTTGGCTTGTTGGCTTGTTGGTTTGTTAGTTTGTTGGTTTGTTGGTTTGTTGGTTTGTTCGTTTGTTGGTTTGTTGGTTAATTGGTTTGTTGGTTTGTCGGTTTGTTGGTTGGTTGGTTTGTTCGTTTGTTGGTTTATTTGTTTGTTGGTTTGTTGGTTTGTTGGTTTGTTGGTTTGTTGGCTTATTTGTTTGTTGGTTTGTTGGCTTGTTGGTTTGTTGGTTTGTTGGTTTATTGGCTTGTTGGTTTGTTGGTTTGTTGGCTTGTGGGCTTGTTGGTTTGTTGGTTTGTTGGTTTGTTGGTTTGTTGGTTTTTTGGTTTGTTGGTTTGTTGGTTTGTTGGCTTGTTGGTTTAATGGTTTGTTGGTTTGTTGGTTTGTAGCTTTGTTGGTTTGTTGGTTTGTTGGCTTGTTGGCTTGTTGGTATGTTAGTTTGTTGGCTTTTTGGTTACTTGGTTTGTTAGTTTGTTGGTTTGTTGGCTTGTTGGTTTGTTGGCTTGTTGCTTTGTTGGTTTGTTGGTTTGATGTCTTGTTGGTTACTTAGTTTGTTGGTTTGTTGGTTTGTTGGTTTGTTGGCTTGTTGGCTTGTTGGTTTGTTGGTTTGGTGGTTTGTTGGTTTGTTGGTTTGTTGGTTTGTTGGTTTGTTGGCTTGTTGGTTTGTTGGGTTGTTGGTTTGTTGGCTTGTTGGCTTGTTGGTTTGTTGGTTTGTTGGCTTTTTGGTTACTTGGTTTGTTGGTTTGTTGGTTTGTTGGCTTGTTGGTTTGTTGGCTTGTTGGTTTGTTGGTTTGTTGTTTTGTTGGCTTGTTGGCTTTTTGGTTTGTTGGTTTGTTGGTTTGTTGGTTTGTTGGTTTGTTGGTTTTTTGGTTTGTTGGTTTGTTGGTTTGTTGGCTTGTTGGTTTGTTGGTTTGTTGGCTTGTTGGCTTGTTGGTTTGTTGGTTTGTTGGCTTGTTGGTTACTTATTTTGTTGGTTTGTTGGTTTGTTGGTTTGTTAGTTTGATGGTTTGTTGGTTTGTTGGTTTCTTGGTTTGTTGGCTTGTTGGTTACTTGGTTTGTTGGTTTGTTGGTTTGTTGGCTTGTTGGTTACTTAGCTTGTTGGTTTGTTGGCATGTTGGCTTGTTGGTTTGTTGGTTTGTTGGTTTGTTGGCTTGTTGGTTACTTAGTTTGTTGGTTTGTTGGTTTGTTGGTTTGTTGGCTTGTTGGCTTGTGGTTTGTTGACTTGTTGGCTTGTAGCTTTGTTGGTTTGTTGGTTTGTTGGCTTGTTGGTTTGTTGGTTTGTTGGTTTGTTGGCTTGTTGGCTTGTTGGTTTGTTGGTTTGTTGGTTTGTTGGCTTGTTGGTTTGTTGGTTTGTTGGTTTGTTGGCTTGTTGGCTTGTTGGTTTGTTGGTTTGTTGGCTTCTTGGTTCGTTGGTTTGTTGGCTTGTTGGCTTGTTGCTTTGTTTGTTTGTTGGTTTGTTGGCTTGTTGGCTTGTTGGTTTGTTAGTTTGTTGGCTTTTTGGTTATTTGGTTTGTTGGTTTGTTGGTTTGTTGGCTTGTTGGTTTGTTGGCTTGTTGGTTTGTTGGTTTGTTGATTTGTTGGCTTGTTGGCTTGTTGGTTTGTTGGTTTGTTGGTTTGTTGGTTTGTTGGTTTTTTGGTTTGTTGGTTTGTTGGTTTGTTGGCTTGTTCGTTTGTTGGCTTGTTGGTTTGTTGGTTTGTTGGCTTGTTGGTTTGTTGGTTTGTTGGCTTATCGGCTTGTTGGTTTGTTGGTTTGTTGGCTTGTTGGGTTGTTGGTTTGTTGGTTTGTTGGTTTGTTGGTTTGTTGGCTTGTTGGTTTGTTGGTTTGTTGGCTTGTTGGTTTGTTGGTTTGTTGGTTTGTTGGTTTGTTGGTTTGTTGGTTTGTTGGCTTGTTGGTTTATTGGTATGTTGGCTTGTTGGCTTGTTGCTTTGTTCGTTTGATGGTTTGTTGGTTTGTTGGTTTGTTGGCTTGTTGGTTTGTTAGTTTGTTGGTTTGTTGGTTTGTTGGTTTGTTGGTTTGTTGGTTTGTTGGTTTGTTGGTTTGTTGGCTTGTTGGTTTGTTGGTTTGTTGGTTTGTTGGCTTATTGGTTTGTTGGTTTGTTGGCTTGTTGGCTTGTTGGTTTGTTGGTTTGTTGGCTTGTTGGCTTGTTGGTTTGTTAGTTTGTTGGTTTGTTGGTTTGTTGGTTTGTTCGTTTGTTGGTTTGTTGGTTAATTGGTTTGTTGGTTTGTCGGTTTGTTGGTTGGTTGGTTTGTTCGTTTGTTGGTTTATTTGTTTGTTGGTTTGTTGGTTTGTTGGTTTGTTGGTTTGTTGGTTTGTTGGCTTATTTGTTTGTTGGTTTGTTGGCTTGTTGGTTTGTTGGTTTGTTGGTTTATTGGCTTGTTGGTTTGTTGGTTTGTTGGCTTGTGGGCTTGTTGGTTTGTTGGTTTGTTGGTTTGTTGGTTTGTTGGTTTTTTGGTTTGTTGGTTTGTTGGTTTGTTGGCTTGTTGGTTTAATGGTTTGTTGGTTTGTTGGTTTGTAGCTTTGTTGGTTTGTTGGTTTGTTGGCTTGTTGGCTTGTTGGTATGTTAGTTTGTTGGCTTTTTGGTTACTTGGTTTGTTAGTTTGTTGGTTTGTTGGCTTGTTGGTTTGTTGGCTTGTTGCTTTGTTGGTTTGTTGGTTTGATGTCTTGTTGGTTACTTAGTTTGTTGGTTTGTTGGTTTGTTGGTTTGTTGGCTTGTTGGCTTGTTGGTTTGTTGGTTTGGTGGTTTGTTGGTTTGTTGGTTTGTTGGTTTGTTGGTTTGTTGGCTTGTTGGTTTGTTGGGTTGTTGGTTTGTTGGCTTGTTGGCTTGTTGGTTTGTTGGTTTGTTGGCTTTTTGGTTACTTGGTTTGTTGGTTTGTTGGTTTGTTGGCTTGTTGGTTTGTTGGCTTGTTGGTTTGTTGGTTTGTTGTTTTGTTGGCTTGTTGGCTTTTTGGTTTGTTGGTTTGTTGGTTTGTTGGTTTGTTGGTTTGTTGGTTTTTTGGTTTGTTGGTTTGTTGGTTTGTTGGCTTGTTCGTTTGTTGGCTTGTTGGTTTGTTGGTTTGTTGGCTTGTTGGTTTGTTGGTTTGTTGGCTTATCGGCTTGTTGGTTTGTTGGTTTGTTGGCTTGTTGGGTTGTTGGTTTGTTGGTTTGTTGGTTTGTTGGTTTGTTGGCTTGTTGGTTTGTTGGTTTGTTGGCTTGTTGGTTTGTTGGTTTGTTGGTTTGTTGGTTTGTTGGTTTGTTGGTGTGTTGGCTTGTTGGTTTATTGGTATGTTGGCTTGTTGGCTTGTTGCTTTGTTCGTTTGATGGTTTGTTGGTTTGTTGGTTTGTTGGCTTGTTGGTTTGTTAGTTTGTTGGTTTGTTGGTTTGTTGGTTTGTTGGTTTGTTGGTTTGTTGGTTTGTTGGTTTGTTGGTTTGTTGGCTTGTTGGTTTGTTGGTTTGTTGGTTTGTTGGCTTATTGGTTTGTTGGTTTGTTGGCTTGTTGGCTTGTTGGTTTGTTGGTTTGTTGGCTTGTTGGCTTGTTGGTTTGTTAGTTTGTTGGTTTGTTGGTTTGTTGGTTTGTTCGTTTGTTGGTTTGTTGGTTAATTGGTTTGTTGGTTTGTCGGTTTGTTGGTTGGTTGGTTTGTTCGTTTGTTGGTTTATTTGTTTGTTGGTTTGTTGGTTTGTTGGTTTGTTGGTTTGTTGGTTTGTTGGCTTATTTGTTTGTTGGTTTGTTGGCTTGTTGGTTTGTTGGTTTGTTGGTTTATTGGCTTGTTGGTTTGTTGGTTTGTTGGCTTGTGGGCTTGTTGGTTTGTTGGTTTGTTGGTTTGTTGGTTTGTTGGTTTGTTGTTTTGTTGGCTTGTTGGTTTAATGGTTTGTTGGTTTGTTGGTTTGTAGCTTTGTTGGTTTGTTGGTTTGTTGGCTTGTTGGCTTGTTGGTATGTTAGTTTGTTGGCTTTTTGGTTACTTGGTTTGTTAGTTTGTTGGTTTGTTGGCTTGTTGGTTTGTTGGCTTGTTGCTTTGTTGGTTTGTTGGTTTGATGTCTTGTTGGTTACTTAGTTTGTTGGTTTGTTGGTTTGTTGGTTTGTTGGCTTGTTGGCTTGTTGGTTTGTTGGTTTGGTGGTTTGTTGGTTTGTTGGTTTGTTGGTTTGTTGGTTTGTTGGCTTGTTGGTTTGTTGGGTTGTTGGTTTGTTGGCTTGTTGGCTTGTTGGTTTGTTGGTTTGTTGGCTTTTTGGTTACTTGGTTTGTTGGTTTGTTGGTTTGTTGGCTTGTTGGTTTGTTGGCTTGTTGGTTTGTTGGTTTGTTGTTTTGTTGGCTTGTTGGCTTTTTGGTTTGTTGGTTTGTTGGTTTGTATTGGTTTGTTGGTTTGTTGGTTTTTTGGTTTGTTGGTTTGTTGGTTTGTTGGCTTGTTGGTTTGTTGGTTTGTTGGCTTGTTGGCTTGTTGGTTTGTTGGTTTGTTGGCTTGTTGGTTACTTATTTTGTTGGTTTGTTGCTTTGTTGGTTTGTTAGTTTGATGGTTTGTTGGTTTGTTGGTTTGTTGGTTTGTTGGCTTGTTGGTTACTTGGTTTGTTGGTTTGTTGGTTTGTTGGCTTGTTGGTTACTTAGCTTGTTGGTTTGTTGGCATGTTGGCTTGTTGGTTTGTTGGTTTGTTGGTTTGTTGGCTTGTTGGTTACTTAGTTTGTTGGTTTGTTGGTTTGTTGGTTTGTTGGCTTGTTGGCTTGTGGTTTGTTGACTTGTTGGCTTGTAGCTTTGTTGGTTTGTTGGTTTGTTGGCTTGTTGGTTTGTTGGTTTGTTGGTTTGTTGGCTTGTTGGCTTGTTGGTTTGTTGGTTTGTTGGTTTGTTGGCTTGTTGGTTTGTTGGTTTGTTGGTTTGTTGGCTTGTTGGCTTGTTGGTTTGTTGGTTTGTTGGTTTGTTGGTTTGTTGGTTTGTTGGTTTGTTGGTTTGTTGGTTTGTTGGTTTGTTGGCTTGTTGGTTTGTTGTTTTGTTGGTTTGTTGGCTTATTGGTTTGTTGGTTTGTTGGCTTGTTGGCTTGTTGGTTTGTTGGTTTGTTGGCTTGTTGGCTTGTTGGTTTGTTAGTTTGTTGGTTTGTTGGTTTGTTGGTTTGTTCGTTTGTTGGTTTGTTGGTTAATTGGTTTGTTGGTTTGTCTGTTTGTTGGTTGGTTGGTTTGTTCGTTTGTTGGTTTATTTGTTTGTTGGTTTGTTGGTTTGTTGGTTTGTTGGTTTGTTGGTTTGTTGGCTTATTTGTTTGTTGGTTTGTTGGCTTGTTGGTTTGTTGGTTTGTTGGTTTATTGGCTTGTTGGTTTGTTGGTTTGTTGGCTTGTGGGCTTGTTGGTTTGTTGGTTTGTTGGTTTGTTGGTTTGTTGGTTTTTTGGTTTGTTGGTTTGTTGGTTTGTTGGTTTGTTGGCTTGTTGGTTTAATGGTTTGTTGGTTTGTTGGTTTGTAGCTTTGTTGGTTTGTTGGTTTGTTGGCTTGTTGGCTTGTTGGTATGTTAGTTTGTTGGCTTTTTGGTTACTTGGTTTGTTAGTTTGTTGGTTTGTTGGCTTGTTGGTTTGTTGGCTTGTTGCTTTGTTGGTTTGTTGGTTTGATGTCTTGTTGGTTACTTAGTTTGTTGGTTTGTTGGTTTGTTGGTTTGTTGGCTTGTTGGCTTGTTGGTTTGTTGGTTTGGTGGTTTGTTGGTTTGTTGGTTTGTTGGTTTTTTGGTTTGTTGGCTTGTTGGTTTGTTGGGTTGTTGGTTTGTTGGCTTGTTGGCTTGTTGGTTTGTTGGTTTGTTGGCTTTTTGGTTACTTGGTTTGTTGGTTTGTTGGTTTGTTGGCTTGTTGGTTTGTTGGCTTGTTGGTTTGTTGGTTTGTTGTTTTGTTGGCTTGTTGGCTTTTTGGTTTGTTGGTTTGTTGGTTTGTTGGTTTGTTGGTTTGTTGGTTTTTTGGTTTGTTGGTTTGTTGGTTTGTTGGCTTGTTGGTTTGTTGGTTTGTTGGCTTGTTGGCTTGTTGGTTTGTTGGTTTGTTGGCTTGTTGGTTACTTATTTTGTTGGTTTGTTGGTTTGTTGGTTTGTTAGTTTGATGGTTTGTTGGTTTGTTGGTTTGTTGGCTTGTTGGTTACTTGGTTTGTTGGTTTGTTGGTTTGTTGGCTTGTTGGTTACTTAGCTTGTTGGTTTGTTGGCATGTTGGCTTGTTGGTTTGTTGGTTTGTTGGTTTGTTGGCTTGTTGGTTACTTAGTTTGTTGGTTTGTTGGTTTGTTGGTTTGTTGGCTTGTTGGCTTGTGGTTTGTTGACTTGTTGGCTTGTAGCTTTGTTGGTTTGTTGGTTTGTTGGCTTGTTGGGTTGTTGGTTTGTTTGTTTGTTGGTTTGTTGGTTTGTTGGTTTGTTGGTTGGTTGGTTTGTTGGCTTGTTGGCTTGTTGGTTTGTTGGTTTGTTGGTTTGTTGGCTTGTTGGTTTGTTGGCTTGTTGGCTTGTTGGTTTGTTGGTTTGTTGGTTTGTTGGCTTGTTGGTTTGTTGGTTTGTTGGCTTGTTGGCTTGTTGGTTTGATGGCTTGTTGGTTTGTTGGTTTGTAGGTTTGTTGGTTTGTTGGCTTGTTGGCTTGTTGGTTTGTTGGTTTGTTGGTTTGTAGGTTTGTTGGTTTGTTGGCTTGTTGGCTTGTTGGCTTGTTGGTTTGTTAGTTTGTTGGCTTTTTGGTTATTTGGTTTCTTGGTTTGTTGGTTTGTTGGCTTGTTGGTTTGTTGGCTTGTTGGTTTGTTGGTTTGTTGGTTTGTTGGTTTGTTGGTTTGTTGGTTTGTTGGTTTGTTGGTGTTTTGGTTTGTTGGTTTGTTGGCTTATTGGCTTGTTGGTTTGTTGGTTTGTTGGCTTGTTGGGTTGTTGGTTTGTTGGTTTGTTGGTTTGTTGGTTTGTTGGTTTGTTGGCTTATTGGTTTGTTGGTTTGTTGGCTTGTTGGTTTGTTGGTTTGTTGGTTTGTTGGTTTGTTGGTTTGTTGGTTTGTTGGTTTGTTGGCTTGTTGGTTTATTGGTATGTTGGCTTGTTGGTTTATTGGTATGTTGGCTTGTTGGCTTATTGCTTTGTTCGTTTGATGGTTTGTTGGTTTGTTGGTTTGGTGGTTTGTTGGTTTGTTGGTTTGTTGGTTTGTTGGTTTGTTGGCTTGTTGGTTTGTTGGGTTGTTGGTTTGTTGGCTTGTTGGCTTGTTGGTTTGTTGGTTTGTTGGCTTTTTGGTTGCTTGGTTTGTTGGTTTGTTGGTTTGTTGGCTTGTTGGTTTGTTGGCTTGTTGGTTTGTTGGTTTGTTGGTTTGTTGGCTTGTTGGCTTTTTGGTTTGTTGGTTTGTTGGTTTGTTGGTTTGTTGGTTTGTTGGTTTGTTGGTTTTTTGGTTTGTTGGTTTGTTGGTTTGTTGGCTTGTTGGTTTGTTGGTTTGTTGGCTTGTTGGCTTGTTGGTTTGTTGGTTTGTTGGCTTGTTGGTTACTTATTTTGTTGGTTTGTTGGTTTGTTGGTTTGTTAGTTTGTTGGTTTGTTGGTTTGTTGGTTTGTTGGTTTGTTGGCTTGTTGGTTACTTGGTTTGTTGGTTTGTTGGCATGTTGGCTTGTTGGTTTGTTGGTTTGTTGGTTTGTTGGCTTGTTGGTTACTTAGTTTGTTGGTTTGTTGGTTTGTTGGTTTGTTGGCTTGTTGGCTTGTGGTTTGTTGACTTGTTGGCTTGTAGCTTTGTTGGTTTGTTGGTTTGTTGGCTTGTTGGGTTGTTGGTTTGTTTGTTTGTTGGTTTGTTGGTTTGTTGGTTTGTTGGTTGGTTGGTTTGTTGGCTTGTTGGCTTGTTGGTTTGTTGGTTTGTTGGTTTGTTGGCTTGTTGGTTTGTTGGCTTGTTGGCTTGTTGGTTTGTTGGTTTGTTGGTTTGTTGGCTTGTTGGTTTGTTGGTTTGTTGGCTTGTTGGCTTGTTGGTTTGATGGCTTGTTGGTTTGTTGGTTTGTAGGTTTGTTGGTTTGTTGGCTTGTTGGCTTGTTGGTTTGTTGGTTTGTTGGTTTGTAGGTTTGTTGGTTTGTTGGCTTGTTGGCTTGTTGGCTTGTTGGTTTGTTAGTTTGTTGGCTTTTTGGTTATTTGGTTTCTTGGTTTGTTGGTTTGTTGGCTTGTTGGTTTGTTGGCTTGTTGGTTTGTTGGTTTGTTGGTTTGTTGGTTTGTTGGTTTGTTGGTTTGTTGGTTTGTTGGTTTTTTGGTTTGTTGGTTTGTTGGCTTATTGGCTTGTTGGTTTGTTGGTTTGTTGGCTTGTTGGGTTGTTGGTTTGTTGGTTTGTTGGTTTGTTGGTTTGTTGGTTTGTTGGCTTGTTGGTTTGTTGGTTTGTTGGCTTGTTGGTTTGTTGGTTTGTTGGTTTGTTGGTTTGTTGGTTTGTTGGTTTGTTGGTTTGTTGGCTTGTTGGTTTATTGGTATGTTGGCTTGTTGGTTTATTGGTATGTTGGCTTGTTGGCTTATTGCTTTGTTCGTTTGATGGTTTGTTGGTTTGTTGGTTTGGTGGTTTGTTGGTTTGTTGGTTTGTTGGTTTGTTGGTTTGTTGGCTTGTTGGTTTGTTGGGTTGTTGGTTTGTTGGCTTGTTGGCTTGTTGGTTTGTTGGTTTGTTGGCTTTTTGGTTGCTTGGTTTGTTGGTTTGTTGGTTTGTTGGCTTGTTGGTTTGTTGGCTTGTTGGTTTGTTGGTTTGTTGGTTTGTTGGCTTGTTGGCTTTTTGGTTTGTTGGTTTGTTGGTTTGTTGGTTTGTTGGTTTGTTGGTTTGTTGGTTTTTTGGTTTGTTGGTTTGTTGGTTTGTTGGCTTGTTGGTTTGTTGGTTTGTTGGCTTGTTGGCTTGTTGGTTTGTTGGTTTGTTGGCTTGTTGGTTACTTATTTTGTTGGTTTGTTGGTTTGTTGGTTTGTTAGTTTGTTGGTTTGTTGGTTTGTTGGTTTGTTGGTTTGTTGGCTTGTTGGTTACTTGGTTTGTTGGTTTGTTGGTTTGTTGGCTTGTTGGTTACTTAGCTTGTCGGTTTGTTGGCATGTTGGCTTGTTGGTTTGTTGGTTTGTTGGCTTGTTGGTTACTTAGTTTGTTGGTTTGTTGGTTTGTTGGTTTGTTGGCTTGTTGGCTTGTGGTTTGTTGACTTGTTGGCTTGTAGCTTTGTTGGTTTGTTGGTTTGTTGGCTTGTTGGCTTGTTGGTTTGTTTGTTTGTTGGTTTGTTGGTTTGTTGGTTTGTTGGTTGGTTGGTTTGTTGGCTTGTTGGCTTGTTGGTTTGTTGGTTTGTTGGTTTGTTGGCTTGTTGGTTTGTTGGTTTGTTGGCTTGTTGGCTTGTTGGTTTGATGGCTTGTTGGTTTATTGGTTTGTAGGTTTGTTGGTTTGTTGGCTTGTTGGCTTGTTGGTTTGTTGGTTTGTTGGTTTGTTGGCTTGTTGGTTTGTTGGTTTGTTGGTTTGTTGGTTTGTTGGTTTTTTGGCTTGTTGGTTTGTTGGTTTGTTGGTTTGTTGGTTTGTTGGCTTGTTGGTTTGTTGGTTTGTTGGCTTGTTGGTTTGTTGGTTTGTTGGTTTGTTGGTTTGTTGGTTTGTTGGCTTGTTGGCTTGTTGGTTTGATGGCTTGTTGGCTTGTTGGTTTGTTGGTTTGTTAGTTTGTTGTTTTGTTGGCTTGTTTGTTTGTTGGTTTGTTGGCTTGTTGGTTTGTTGGTTTGTTGGTTTGTTGGCTTGTTGGTTTGTTGGTTTGTTGGCTTGTTGGCTTGTTGGTTTGATGGCTTGTTGGTTTGTTGGTTTGTAGGTTTGTTGGTTTGTTGGCTTGTTGGCTTGTTGGTTTGTTGGTTTGTTGGTTTGTTGGCTTGTTGGTTTGTTGGTTTGTTGGTTTGTTAGTTTGTTGGTTTTTTGGCTTGTTGGTTTGTTGGTTTGTTGGTTTGTTGGCTTGTTGGTTTGTTGGTTTGTTGGCTTGTTGGTTTGTTGGTTTGTTGGTTTGTTGGTTTGTTGGTTTGTTGGCTTGTTGGCTTGTTGGTTTGATGGCTTGTTGGCTTGTTGGTTTGTTGGTTTGTTGGTTTGTTGGTTTGTTGGCTTGTTTGTTTGTTGGTTTGTTGGCTTGTTGGTTTGTTGGTTTGTTGGTTTGTTGGCTTGTTGGTTACGTAGTTTGTTGGTTTGTTGGCATGTTGGTTTGTTGGTTTGTTGGTTTGTTGGCTTGTTGGTTTGTTGGTTTGTTGGTTTGTTGGTTTGTTGGCTTGTTGGTTTGTTGGTTTGTTGGTTTGTTGGCTTGTTGGCTTGTTGGTTTGTTAGTTTGTTGGCTTTTTGGTTATTTGGTTTCTTGGTTTGTTGGTTTGTTGGCTTGTTGGTTTGTTGGCTTGTTGGTTTGTTGGTTTGTTGGTTTGTTGGTTTGTTGGTTTGTTGGTTTGTTGGCTTGTTGGTTTTTTGGTTTGTTGGTTTGTTGGCTTATTGGCTTGTTGGTTTGTTGGTTTGTTGGCTTGTTGGGTTGTTGGTTTGTTGGTTTGTTGGTTTGTTGGTTTGTTGGTTTGTTGGCTTGTTGGTTTGTTGGTTTGTTGGCTTGTTGGTTTGTTGGTTTGTTGGTTTGTTGGTTTGTTGGTTTGTTGGTTTGTTGGTTTGTTGGCTTGTTGGTTTATTGGTATGTTGGCTTGTTGGTTTATTGGTATGTTGGCTTGTTGGCTTATTGCTTTGTTCGTTTGATGGTTTGTTGGTTTGTTGGTTTGGTGGTTTGTTGGTTTGTTGGTTTGTTGGTTTGTTGGTTTGTTGGCTTGTTGGTTTATTGGGTTGTTGGTTTGTTGGCTTGTTGGCTTGTTGGTTTGTTGGTTTGTTGGCTTGTTGGTTTATTGGGTTGTTGGTTTGTTGGCTTGTTGGCTTGTTGGTTTGTTGGTTTGTTGGCTTTTTGGTTGCTTGGTTTGTTGGTTTGGTGGTTTGTTGGCTTGTTGGTTTGTTGGCTTGTTGGTTTGTTGGTTTGTTGGTTTTTTGGTTTGTTGGTTTGTTTGTTTGTTGGCTTGTTGGTTTGTTGGTTTGTTGGCTTGTTGGCTTGTTGGTTTGTTGGTTTGTTGGCTTGTTGGTTACTTATTTTGTTGGGTTGTTGGTTTGTTGGTTTGTTAGTTTGTTGGTTTGTTGGTTTGTTGGTTTGTTGGTTTGTTGGCTTGTTGGTTACTTGGTTTGTTGGTTTGTTGGTTTGTTGGCTTGTTGGTTACTTAGCTTGTTGGTTTGTTGGCATGTTGGCTTGTTGGTTTGTTGGTTTGTTGGCTTGTTGGTTACTTAGTTTGTTGGTTTGTTGGTTTGTTGGTTTGTTGGCTTGTTGGCTTGTGGTTTGTTGACTTGTTGGCTTGTAGCTTTGTTGGTTTGTTGGTTTGTTGGCTTGTTGGCTTGTTGGTTTGTTTGTTTGTTGGTTTGTTGGTTTGTTGGTTTGTTAGTTGGTTGGTTTGTTGGCTTGTTGGCTTGTTGGTTTGTTGGTTTGTTGGTTTGTTGGCTTGTTGGTTTGTTGGTTTGTTGGCTTGTTGGCTTGTTGGTTTGATGGCTTGTTGGTTTGTTGGTTTGTAGGTTTGTTGGTTTGTTGGCTTGTTGGCTTGTTGGTTTGTTGGTTTGTTGGTTTGTTGGCTTGTTGGTTTGTTGGTTTGTTGGTTTGTTGGTTTGTTGGTTTTTTGGCTTGTTGGTTTGTTGGTTTGTTGGTTTGTTGGCTTGTTGGTTTGTTGGTTTGTTGGCTTGTTGGTTTGTTGGTTGGTTGGTTTGTTGGTTTGTTGGTTTGTTGGCTTGTTGGCTTGTTGGTTTGATGGCTTGTTGGCTTGTTGGTTTGTTGGTTTGTTGGTTTGTTGGTTTGTTGGCTTGTTTGTTTGTTGGTTTGTTGGCTTGTTGGTTTGTTGGTTTGTTGGTTTGTTGGCTTGTTGGTTACGTAGTTTGTTGGTTTGTTGGCATGTTGGTTTGTTGGTTTGTTGGTTTGTTGGCTTGTTGGTTTGTTGGTTTGTTGGTTTGTTGGTTTGTTGGCTTGTTGGTTTGTTGGTTTGTTGGTTTGTTGGTTTGTTGGCTTGTTGGCTTGTTGGTTTGTTAGTTTGTTGGCTTTTTGGTTATTTGGTTTCTTGGTTTGTTGGTTTGTTGGCTTGTTGGTTTGTTGGCTTGTTGGTTTGTTGGTTTGTTGGTTTGTTGGCTTGTTGGCTTGTTGGTTTGTTGGTTTGTTGGTTTGTTGGTTTGTTGGTTTGTTGGTTTTTTGGTTTGTTGGTTTGTTGGTTTGTTGGCTTGTTGGTTTGTTGGTTTGTTGGCTTGTTGGCTTGTTCGTTTGTTGGTTTGTTGGCTTGTTGGTTACTTAGTTTGTTGGTTTGTTGGTTTGTTGGTTTGTTGGTTTGTTGGCTTGTTGGCTAGTAGGTTTGTTGGTTAGTTCGTTTGTTGGTTTGTTGGTTTGTTGGTTTGTTGGCTTGTTGGCTTGTTGGTTTGTTGGTTTTTTGGTTTGTTGGTTTGTTGGATTGTTGGTTTGTTGGTTTGTTGGTTTATTTGTTTGTTGGTTTGTTGGCTTGTTGGTTTGTTGGTTCGTTGGTTTGTTGGCTTGTTGGCTTGTTGGTTTGTTAGTTTGTTGGCTTTTTGTTACTTGGTTTGTTGGTTTGTTGTTTTGTTGGCTTGTTGGCTTGTTGGTTTGTTGGTTTGTTGGCTTGTTGGTTTGTTGGTTTGTTGGCTTGTTGGCTTGTTGCTTTGTTGGTTTGTTGGTTTGTTGGCTTGTTGGTTTGTTGGCTTGTTGGCTTGTTGGTTTGTTGGTTTGTTGCCTTTTTGGTTACTTGGTTTGTTGGTTTGTTGGTTTGTTGGTTTGTTGGCTTGTTGGCTTGTTGGTTTGTTGGTTTGTTGGTTTGTTGGTTTGTTGGTTTTTTGGTTTGTTGATTTGTTGGTTTCTTGGTTTGTTGGTTTGTTGGTTTCTTGGCTTGTTGGCTTGTTGGTTTGTTGGTTTGTTGGCTTGTTGGTTACTTAGTTTGTTAGTTTGTTGGTTTGTTTGTTTGTTGGTTTCTTGGTTTGTTGGTTTGTTGGCTTGTTGGTTACTTAGTTTGTTGGTTTGTTGGTTTGTTGGCTTGTTTGTTTGTTGGTTTGTTGGTTTGTTGGCTTGTTGGTTTGTTGTTTTGTTGACTTGTTGGTTTCTTAGTTTGTTGGTTTGTTGGTTTGTTGGTTTGTTGGTTTGTTGGCTTGTTGGCTTGTTGGTTTGTTGGCTTGTTGGCTTGTTGCTTTGTTGGTTTGTTGGCTTGTTGGTTTGTTGGCTTGTTGGTTTGTTGGTTTGTTGGTTTGTTGGCTTGTTGGCTTGTTGGTTTGTTGGTTTGTTGGTTTGTTGGTTTGTTGGTTTGTTGGTTTGTTGGTTTGTTGGTTTTTTGGTTTGTTGGTTTGTTGGTTTGTTGGCTTGTTGGTTTGTTGGTTTGTTGACTTGTTGGCTTATTGGTTTATTGTTTTTTAGTTTGTTTGTTTGTTGGTTTGTTGGCTTGTTGGTTTGTTGGTTTGTTAGCTTGTTTGTTTGTTGGTTTGTTGGCTTGTTGGCTTGTTGGTTTGCTGGTTACTTGGTTTGTTGGTTTGTTGGTTTGTTGGCTTATTGGTTACTTAGTTTGTTGGTTTGTTGGCATGTTGGCTTGTTGGTTTGTTGGTTTGTTGGCTTGTTGGTTACTTAGTTTGTTGGTTTGTTGGTTTGTTGGTTTGTTGGTTTTTTGGTTTGTTGGTTTGTTGGTTGGTTGGCTTGTTGGTTTGTTGGTTTGTTGGCTTTTTGGTTACTTGGCTTGTTGGTTTGTTGGTTTGTTGGCTTCTTGGCTTGTTCGTTTGTTGGTTTGTTGGCTTGTTGGTTTGTTGGCTTGTTGGCTTGCTGGCTTGTTGGCTTGTTGCTTTGTTGGTTTGTTGGTTTGTTGGTTTGTTGGTTTGTTGGTTTGTTGGTTTGTTGGCTTGTTGGTTTGTTGGTTTGTTGGTTTGTTGGTTTGTTGGTTTGTTGGTTTTTTGATTTGTTGGTTTGTTGGTTTGTTGGCTTGTTGGCTTGTTGGTTTGTTGGCTTGTTGGCTTGTTGGTTTGTTAGTTTGTTGCCTTTTTGGTTACTTGGTTTGTTGGTTTGTTGGTTTTTTGGTTTGTTGGCTTGTTGGTTTGTTGGCTTGTTGGCTTGTTGGTTTGTTAGTTTGTTGCCTTTTTGGTTACTTTGTTTGTTGGTTTGTTGGTTTGTTGGTTTGTTGGCTTGTTGGTTTGTTGGTTTGTTGGTTTGTTGGTTTGTTGGTTTGTTGGTTTTTTGGTTTGTTGGTTTGTTGGTTTCTTGGTTTGTTGGTTTCTTGGCTTGTTGGCTTGTTGGTTTGTTGGTTTGTTGGCTTGTTGGTTACTTAGTTTGTTGGTTTGTTGGTTTGTTTGTTTGTTGGTTTCTTGGTTTGTTGGTTTGTTGGCTTGTTGGTTACTTAGTTTGTTGGTTTGTTGGTTTGTTGGCTTGTTGGCTTGTTGGTTTGTTGGTTTGTTGGTTTGTTGGCTTCTTGGTTTGTTGTTTTGTTGACTTGTTGGTTTCTTAGTTTGTTGGTTTGTTGGTTTGTTGGTTTGTTGGTTTGTTGGTTTGTTGGTTTGTTGGCTTGTTGGCTTGTTGGTTTGTTGGCTTGTTGGCTTGTTGCTTTGTTGGTTTGTTGGCTTGTTGGTTTGTTGGCTTGTTGGTTTGTTGGTTTGTTGGTTTGTTGGCTTGTTGGCTTGTTGGTTTGTTGGTTTGTTGGCTTGTTGGCTTGTTGGTTTGTTGGTTTGTTGGTTTTTTGGTTTGTTGGTTTGTTGTTTTGTTGGCTTGTTGGTTTGTTGGTTTGTTGGCTTGTTGGCTTGTTGGTTTATTGTTTTTTAGTTTGTTTGTTTGTTGGTTTGTTGGCTTGCTGGTTTGTTGGTTTGTTAGCTTGTTGGTTTGTTGGTTTGTTGGCTTGTTGGCTTGTTGGTTTGCTGGTTACTTGGTTTGTTGGTTTGTTGGTTTGTTGGCTTATTGGTTACTTAGTTTGTTAGTTTGTTGGCATGTTGGCTTGTTGGTTTGTTGGTTTGTTGGCTTGTTGGTTACTTAGTTTGTTGGTTTGTTGGTTTGTTGGTTTGTTGGTTTGTTGGTTTTTTGGTTTGTTAGTTTGTTGGTTGGTTGGCTTGTTGGTTTGTTGGTTTGTTGGCTTTTTGGTTACTTGGCTTGTTGGTTTGTTGGTTTGTTGGCTTCTTGGCTTGTTGGTTTGTTGGTTTGTTGGCTTGTTGGTTTGTTTGCTTGGTGGCTTGTTGGCTTGTTGGCTTGTTGCTTTGTTGGTTTGTTGGTTTGTTGGCTTGTTGGTTTATTGGCTTGTTGGCTTGTTGGTTTGTTAGTTTGTTGGCTTTTTGGTTATTTGGTTTGTTGGTTTGTTGGTTTGTTGGTTTGTTGGCTTGTTGGTTTGTTGGTTTGTTGGTTTGTTGGTTTATTGGTTTGTTGGTTTTTTGATTGGTTGGTTTGTTGGTTTGTTGGCTTGTTGGTTTGTTGGTTTGTTGGCTTGTTGGTTTGTTGGTTTGTTGGCTTGTTGGCTTGTTGGTTTGTTGGTTTGTTGGCTTGTTGGTTACTTGGTTTTGTTGGTTTGTTGGTTTATTGGTTTGTTGACTTGTTGGTTTGTTGGTTTGTTGGTTTGTTGGCTTGTTGGTTTGTTGGTTTGTTGGCTTGTTGGCTTGTTGGTTTGTTGGTTTGTTGGCTTGTTGGCTTGTTGGTTTGTTGGTTTGTTGGTTTGTTAGTTTTTTGGTTTGTTGGCTTGTTGGTTTGTTGGTTTGTGGCTTATTGGCTTGTTGCTTTGTTCGTTTGATGGTTTGTTGGTTTGTTGGTTTGTTGGCTTATTGGTTTGTTAGTTTGTTGGTTTGTTGGTTTGTTGGTTTGTTGGTTTGTTGGCTTGTTGGTTTGTTGGCTTGTTGGTTTGTTGGTTTGTTGGCTTGTTGGTTTGTTGGTTTGTTGGCTTGTTGGCTTGTTGGTTTGTTGGTTTGTTGGCTTGTTGGCTTGTTGGTTTGTTGGTTTGTTGGTTTGTTAGTTTGTTGGTTTGTTCGTTTGTTGGTTTGTTGGTTAATTGGTTTGTTGGTTTGTTGGTTTGTTGGTTTGTTGGTTTGTTGGTTTGTTGGTTTATTTGTTTGTTGGTTTGTTGGTTTGTTGGTTTGTTGGTTTGTTGGTTTGTTGGTTTATTTGTTTGTTGGTTTGTTGGTTGGTTGGCTTGTTGGTTTGTTGGTTTGTTGGCTTGTTGGCTTATTGGCTTGTTGGTTTGTTGGTTTGTTGGTTTGTTGGTTTGTTGGTTTTTTGGTTTGTTGGTTTGTTGGTTTGTTTGCTTGTTGGTTTGTTGGTTTGTTGGTTTGTTGGTTTGTTGCTTTGTTGGTTTGTTGGTTTGTTGGCTTGTTGGCTTGTTGGTTTGTTAGTTTATTGGCTTTTTGGTTACTTGGTTTGTTGGTTTGTTGGTTTGTTGGCTTGTTGGTTTGTTGGTTTGTTGGTTTGTTGGCTTATTGGCTTGTTGGTTTGTTGGTTTGTTGGTTTGTTGGTTTGTTGGTTTGTTGGTTTTTTGGTTTGTTGGTTTGTTGGTTTGTTGGCTTGTTGGTTTGTTGGTTTGTTGGCTTGTTGGCTTGTTGGTTTGTTGGTTTGTTGGCTTGTTGGTTACTTATTTTGTAGGTTTGTTGGTTTGTTGGTTTGTTGGTTTGTTGGTTTGTTGGTTTGTTGGTTTGTTGGTTTGTTGGTTTGTTGGTTTGTTGGCTTGTTGGTTACTTGGTTTGTTGGTTTGTTGGTTTGTTGGCTTGTTGGTTACTTAGTTTGTTGGTTTGTTGGTATGTTGGTTTGTTGGTTTGTTGGTTTGTTGGCTTGTTGGTTACTTAGTTTGTTGGTTTGTTGGTTTGTTGGTTTGTTGGTTTGTTAGTTTGTTGGCTTGTTGGTTACTTAGTTTGTTGGTTTGTTGGTTTGTTGGTTTGTTGGTTTGTTAGTTTGTTGGCTTGTTGGCTTGTTGGTTTGTTGGCTTGTTGGCTTGTTGCTTTGTTGGTTTGTTGGTTTGTAGGCTTGTTGGCTTGTTGGTTTGTTGGTTTGTTGGTTTGTTGGTTTGTTGGTTTGTTGGTTTGTTGGTTTGTTGGCTTGTTGGCTTGTTCGTTTGTTGGTTTGTTGGTTTGTTGGCTTGTTGGTTTGTTGGTTTGTTGGCTTGTTGGCTTGTTGGTTTGTTGGTTTGTTGGTTTGTTGGTTTGTTAATTTGTTGGTTTGTTGGCTTGTTGGCTTGTTGGTTTGTTGGTTTGTTGGTTTGTTGGCTTGTTGGTTTGTTGGTTTGTTGGTTTGTTGGTTTGTTGGTTTTTTTGATTGTTGGTTTGTTGGTTTGTTGGCTTGTTGGTTCGTTGGTTTGTTGGCTTGTTGGTTTGTTGGTTTTTTCGTTTGTTGGTTTGTTGGTTTGTTGGCTTGTTGGTTTGTTGGCTTGTTGGCTTGTTGGTTTGTTGGTTTGTTGGTTTGTTGGTTTGATGGCTTGTTGGTTTGTTGGTTTGTTGGCTTGTTGGTTTGTTGGTTTGTTGGTTTGTTGGCTTGTTGGTTACTTAGTTTGTTGGTTTGTTGGCATGTTGCTTTGGTGGTTTGTTGGCTTGTTGGTTTGTTGGTTTGTTGGTTTGTTGGCTTGTTGGTTTGTTGGTTTGTTGGTTTGTTGGCTTGTTGGTTTGTTGGTTTGTTGGTTTGTTGGCTTGTTGGCTTGTTGGTTTGTTGGTTTGTTGGCTTGTTGGTTACTTGGTTTTGTTGGTTTGTTGGTTTATTGGTTTGTTGACTTGTTGGTTTGTTGGTTTGTTGGTTTGTTGGCTTGTTGGTTTGTTGGTTTGTTGACTTGTTGGCTTGTTGGTTTGTTGGTTTGTTGGCTTGTTGGCTTGTTGGTTTGTTGGTTTGTTGGTTTGTTAGTTGTTTTGTTTGTTGGCTTGTTGGTTTGTTGGTTTGTGGCTTATTGGCTTGTTGCTTTGTTCGTTTGAAGGTTTGTTGGTTTGTTGGTTTGTTGGCTTATTGGTTTGTTAGTTTGTTGGTTTGTTGGTTTGTTGGTTTGTTGGTTTGTTGGCTTGTTGGTTTGTTGGTTTGTTGGCTTGTTGGTTTGTTGGTTTGTTGGCTTGTTGGCTTGTTGGTTTGTTGGTTTGTTGGCTTGTTGGCTTGTTGGTTTGTTGGTTTGTTGGTTTGTTGGTTTGTTGGTTTGTTCGTTTGTTGGTTTGTTGGTTAATTGGTTTGTTGGTTTGTTGGTTTGTTGGTTTGTTGGTTTGTTGGTTTATTGGTTTATTTGTTTGTTGGTTTGTTGGTTTGTTGGTTTGTTGGTTTGTTGGTTTGTTGGTTTATTTGTTTGTTGGTTTGTTGGCTTGTTGGTTTGTTGGTTTGTTGGTTGGTTGGCTTGTTGGTTTGTTGGTTTGTTGGCTTGTTGGCTTGTTGGTTTGTTGGTTTGTTGGTTTGTTGGTTTGTTGGTTTTTTGGTTTGTTGGTTTGTTGGTTTGTTTGCTTGTTTGTTTGTTGGTTTGTTGGTTTGTTGGTTTGCTGCTTTGTTGGTTTGTTGGTTTGTTGGCTTGTTGGCTTGTTGGTTTGTTAGTTTATTGGCTTTTTGGTTACTTGGTTTGTTGGTTTGTTGGTTTGTTGGCTTGTTGGTTTGTTGGTTTGTTGGTTTGTTGGCTTATTGGCTTGTTGGTTTGTTGGTTTGTTGGTTTGTTGGTTTGTTGGTTTTTTGGTTTGTTGGTTTGTTGGTTTGTTGGCTTGTTGGTTGGTTGGTTTGTTGGCTTGTTGGCTTGTTGGTTTTTTGGTTTGTTGGCTTGTTGGTTACTTATTTTGTTGGTTTGTTGGTTTGTTGGTTTGTTGGTTTGTTGGTTTGTTGGTTTGTTGGTTTGTTGGTTTGTTGGTTGGTTGGTTTGTTGGTTTGTTGGTTTGTTGGCTTGTTGGTTACTTGGTTTGTTGGTTTGTTGGTTTGTTGGCTTGTTGGTTACTTAGTTTGTTGGTTTGTTGGCATGTTGGCTTGTTGGTTTGTTGGTTTGTTGGCTTGTTGGTTACTTAGTTTGTTGGTTTGTTGGTTTGTTGGTTTGTTGGTTTGTTAGTTTGTTGCCTTGTTGGCTTGTTGGTTTGTTGGCTTGTTGGCTTGTTGCTGTGTTGGTTTGTTGGTTTGTAGGCTTGTAGGCTTGTTGGTTTGTTGGTTTATTGGTTTGTTGGTTTGTTGGTTTGTTGGTTTGTTGGTTTGTTGGCTTGTTGGCTTGTTCGTTTGTTGGTTTGTTGGTTTGTTGGCTTGTTGGTTTGTTGGTTTGTTGGCTTGTTGGCTTGTTGGTTTGTTGGTTTGTTGGTTTGTTGGTTTGTTAATTTGTTGGTTTGTTGGCTTGTTGGCTTGTTGGTTTGTTGGTTTGTTGGTTTGTTGGCTTGTTGGTTTGTTGGTTTGTTGGTTTGTTGGTTTGTTGGTTTTTTTGATTGTTGGTTTGTTGGTTTGTTGGCTTGTTGGTTCGTTGGTTTGTTGGCTTGTTGGTTTGTTGGTTTGTTGGTTTGTTGGTTTGTTGGTTTGTTGGCTTGTTGGTTTGTTGGCTTGTTGGCTTGTTGGTTTGTTGGTTTGTTGGTTTGTTGGTTTGATGGCTTGTTGGTTTGTTGGTTTGTTGGCTTGTTGGTTTGTTGGTTTGTTGGTTTGTTGGCTTGTTGGTTACTTAGTTTGTTGGTTTGTTGGCATGTTGCTTTGGTGGTTTGTTGGCTTGTTGGTTTGTTGGTTTGTTGGTTTGTTGGCTTGTTGGTTTGTTGGTTTGTTGGTTTGTTGGCTTGTTGGTTTGTTGGTTTGTTGGTTTGTTGGCTTGTTGCTTTGTTGGTTTGTTGGTTTGTTGGCTTGTTGGCTTGTTGGTTTGTTAGTTTGTTAGCTTTTTGGTTACTTGGTTTGTTGGTTTGTTGGCTTGTTGGCTTGTTGGTTTGTTGGTTAGTTCGTTTGTTTGCTTGTTGGTTTGTTGGTTTGTTGGCTTGTTGGTTTGTTGGTTTGTTGGTTTGTTGGCTTATTGGCTTGTTGGTTTGTTGGTTTGTTGGTTTGTTGGTTTGTTGGTTTTTTGGTTTGTTGGTTTGTTGGTTTGTTGGCTTGTTGGTTGGTTGGTTTGTTGGCTTGTTGGCTTGTTGGTTTTTTGGTTTGTTGGCTTGTTGGTTACTTATTTTGTTGGTTTGTTGGTTTGTTGGTTTGTTGGTTTGTTGGTTTGTTGGTTTGTTGGTTTGTTGGTTTGTTGGTTTGTTGGTTTGTTGGTTGGTTGGTTTGTTGGTTTGTTGGTTTGTTGGCTTGTTGGTTACTTGGTTTGTTGGTTTGTTGGTTTGTTGGCTTGTTGGTTACTTAGTTTGTTGGTTTGTTGGCATGTTGGCTTGTTGGTTTGTTGGTTTGTTGGCTTGTTGGTTACTTAGTTTGTTGGTTTGTTGGTTTGTTGGTTTGTTGGTTTGTTAGTTTGTTGGCTTGTTGGCTTGTTGGTTTGTTGGCTTGTTGGCTTGTTGCTTTGTTGGTTTGTTGGTTTGTAGGCTTGTAGGCTGGTTGGTTTGTTGGTTTATTGGTTTGTTGGTTTGTTGGTTTGTTGGTTTGTTGGTTTGTTGGCTTGTTGGCTTGTTCGTTTGTTGGTTTGTTGGTTTGTTGGCTTGTTGGTTTGTTGGTTTGTTGGCTTGTTGGCTTGTTGGTTTGTTGGTTTGTTGGTTTGTTGGTTTGTTAATTTGTTGGTTTGTTGGCTTGTTGGCTTGTTGGTTTGTTGGTTTGTTGGTTTGTTGGCTTGTTGGTTTGTTGGTTTGTTGGTTTGTTGGTTTGTTGGTTTTTTTGATTGTTGGTTTGTTGGTTTGTTGGCTTGTTGGTTCGTTGGTTTGTTGGCTTGTTGGTTTGTTGGTTTGTTGGTTTGTTGGTTTGTTGGTTTGTTGGCTTGTTGGTTTGTTGGCTTGTTGGCTTGTTGGTTTGTTGGTTTGTTGGTTTGTTGGTTTGATGGCTTGTTGGTTTGTTGGTTTGTTGGCTTGTTGGTTTGTTGGTTTGTTGGTTTGTTGGCTTGTTGGTTACTTAGTTTGTTGGTTTGTTGGCATGTTGCTTTGGTGGTTTGTTGGCTTGTTGGTTTGTTGGTTTGTTGGTTTGTTGGCTTGTTGGTTTGTTGGTTTGTTGGTTTGTTGGCTTGTTGGTTTGTTGGTTTGTTGGTTTGTTGGCTTGTTGCTTTGTTGGTTTGTTGGTTTGTTGGCTTGTTGGCTTGTTGGTTTGTTAGTTTGTTAGCTTGTTGCTTTGTCGGTTAGTTGGTTTGTTGGTTTGTTGGTTTTTTGGTTTGTTGGTTTATTTGTTTGTTGGTTTGTTGGCTTGTTGGTTTGTTGGTTTGTTGGCTTGTTGGTTTGTTGGTTAGTTCGTTTGTTTGCTTGTTGGTTTGTTGGTTTGTTGGCTTGTTGGCTTGTTGCTTTGTCGGTTAGTTGGTTTGTTGGTTTGTTGGTTTTTTGGTTTGTTGGTTTATTTGTTTGTTGGTTTGTTGGCTTGTTGGTTTGTTGGTTTGTTGGCTTGTTGGTTTGTTGGTTTGTTGGCTTGTTGGCTTGTTGCTTTGTTCGTTTGATGGTTTGTTAATTAGTTGGTTTGTTGGCTTGTTGGTTTGTTAGTTTGTTGGTTTGTTGGTTTGTTGGTTTGTTGGTTTGTTGGTTTGTTGGTTTGTTGGCTTGTTGGTTTGTTGGTTTGTTGGCTTGTTTGTTTGTTGGTTTAGTGGCTTGTTGGCTTGTTGTTTTGTTGGATTGTTGGCTTGTTGGCTTGTTGGTTTGTTGGTTTGTTGGTTTGTTGGCTTGTTGGTTTGTTCGTTTGTTGGTTTGTTTGTTAATTGGTTTATTGGTTTGTTGGTTTGTTAGTTTGTTGGTTTGTCGATTTGTTGGTTTATTTGTTTGTTGGTTTGTTGGTTTGTTGGTTTGTTGGTTTGTTGGTTTGTTGGTTTGTTGGTTTGTTGGTATATTTGTTTGTTGGTTTGTTGGCGTGTTGGTTTGTTGGTTTGTTGGTTTGTTGGCTTGTTGGTTTGTTGGGTTGTTGGCATGTTGGCTTGTTGGTTTGTTGGTTTGTTGGTTTGTTGGTTTGTTGGCTTGTTGGTTTGTTGGTTTGTTGGCTTGTTGGTTTGTTGGTTTGTTGGCTTGTTAGCTTGTTGCTGTGTTCGTTTGGTGGTTTGTTGGTTAGTTGGTTTGTTGGCTTGTTGGTTTGTTAGTTTGTTGGTTTGTTGGTTTGTTGGTTTGTTGGTTTGTTGGTTTGTTGGCTTGTTGGTTTGTTGGTTTGTTGGCTTGTTGGTTTGTTGGTTTAGTGGCTTGTTGGCTTGTTGGTTTGTTGGATTGTTGGCTTGTTGGCTTGTTGGTTTGTTGGTTTGTTGGTTTGTTGGCTTGTTGGTTTGTTCGTTTGTTGGTTTGTTGGTTAATTGGTTTGTTGGTTTGTTGGTTTGTTAGTTTGTTGGTTTGTCGATTTGTTGGTTTATTTGTTTGTTGGTTTGTTGATTTGTTGGTTTGTTGGTTTGTTGGTTTGTTGGTTTGTTGGTTTGTTGGTTTGTTGGTATATTTGTTTGTTGGTTTGTTGGCTTGTTGGTTTGTTGGTTTGTTGGTTTGTTGGCATGTTGGCTTGTTGGTTTGTTGGTTTGTTGGTTTGTTGGTTTGTTGGTTTGTTGGTTTGTTGGTTTGTTGGTTTTTTTGATTGTTGGTTTGTTGGTTTGTTGGCTTGTTGGTTCGTTGGTTTGTTGGCTTGTTGGTTTGTTGGTTTGTTGGTTTATTGGTTTGTTGGTTTGTTGGCTTGTTGGTTTGTTGGCTTGTTGGCTTGTTGGTTTGTTGGTTTGTTGGTTTGTTGGTTTGATGGCTTGTTGGTTTGTTGGTTTGTTGGCTTGTTGGTTTGTTGGTTTGTTGGTTTGTTGGCTTGTTGGTTACTTAGTTTGTTGGTTTGTTGGCATGTTGCTTTGGTGGTTTGTTGGCTTGTTGGTTTGTTGGTTTGTTGGTTTGTTGGCTTGTTGGTTTGCTGGTTTGTTGGTTTGTTGGCTTGTTGGTTTGTTGGTTTGTTGGTTTGTTGGCTTGTTGCTTTGTTGGTTTGTTGGTTTGTTGGCTTGTTGGCTTGTTGGTTTGTTAGTTTGTTAGCTTTTTGGTTACTTGGTTTGTTGGTTTGTTGGCTTGTTGGCTTGTTGGTTTGTTGGTTAGTTCGTTTGTTTGCTTGTTGGTTTGTTGGTTTGTTGGCTTGTTGGTTTGTTGGTTTGTTGGTTTGTTGGCTTATTGGCTTGTTGGTTTGTTGGTTTGTTGGTTTGTTGGTTTGTTGGTTTTTTGGTTTGTTGGTTTGTTGGTTTGTTGGCTTGTTGGTTGGTTGGTTTGTTGGCTTGTTGGCTTGTTGGTTTTTTGGTTTGTTGGCTTGTTGGTTACTTATTTTGTTGGTTTGTTGGTTTGTTGGTTTGTTGGTTTGTTGGTTTGTTGGTTTGTTGGTTTGTTGGTTTGTTGGTTTGTTGGTTTGTTGGTTGGTTGGTTTGTTGGTTTGTTGGTTTGTTGGCTTGTTGGTTACTTGGTTTGTTGGTTTGTTGGTTTGTTGGCTTGTTGGTTACTTAGTTTGTTGGTTTGTTGGCATGTTGGCTTGTTGGTTTGTTGGTTTGTTGGCTTGTTGGTTACTTAGTTTGTTGGTTTGTTGGTTTGTTGGTTTGTTGGTTTGTTAGTTTGTTGGCTTGTTGGCTTGTTGGTTTGTTGGCTTGTTGGCTTGTTGCTTTGTTGGTTTGTTGGTTTGTAGGCTTGTAGGCTGGTGGGTTTGTTGGTTTATTGGTTTGTTGGTTTGTTGGTTTGTTGGTTTGTTGGTTTGTTGGCTTGTTGGCTTGTTCGTTTGTTGGTTTGTTGGTTTGTTGGCTTGTTGGTTTGTTGGTTTGTTGGCTTGTTGGCTTGTTGGTTTGTTGGTTTGTTGGTTTGTTGGTTTGTTAATTTGTTGGTTTGTTGGCTTGTTGGCTTGTTGGTTTGTTGGTTTGTTGGTTTGTTGGCTTGTTGGTTTGTTGGTTTGTTGGTTTGTTGGTTTGTTGGTTTTTTTGATTGTTGGTTTGTTGGTTTGTTGGCTTGTTGGTTCGTTGGTTTGTTGGCTTGTTGGTTTGTTGGTTTGTTGGTTTGTTGGTTTGTTGGTTTGTTGGCTTGTTGGTTTGTTGGCTTGTTGGCTTGTTGGTTTGTTGGTTTGTTGGTTTGTTGGTTTGATGGCTTGTTGGTTTGTTGGTTTGTTGGCTTGTTGGTTTGTTGGTTTGTTGGTTTGTTGGCTTGTTGGTTACTTAGTTTGTTGGTTTGTTGGCATGTTGCTTTGGTGGTTTGTTGGCTTGTTGGTTTGTTGGTTTGTTGGTTTGTTGGCTTGTTGGTTTGTTGGTTTGTTGGTTTGTTGGTTTGTTGGCTTGTTGGTTTGTTGGTTTGTTGGTTTGTTGGCTTGTTGCTTTGTTGGTTTGTTGGTTTGTTGGCTTGTTGGCTTGTTGGTTTGTTAGTTTGTTAGCTTGTTGCTTTGTCGGTTAGTTGGTTTGTTGGTTTGTTGGTTTTTTGGTTTGTTGGTTTATTTGTTTGTTGGTTTGTTGGCTTGTTGGTTTGTTGGTTTGTTGGCTTGTTGGTTTGTTGGTTAGTTCGTTTGTTTGCTTGTTGGTTTGTTGGTTTGTTGGCTTGTTGGCTTGTTGCTTTGTCGGTTAGTTGGTTTGTTGGTTTGTTGGTTTTTTGGTTTGTTGGTTTATTTGTTTGTTGGTTTGTTGGCTTGTTGGTTTGTTGGTTTGTTGGCTTGTTGGTTTGTTGGTTTGTTGGCTTGTTGGCTTGTTGCTTTGTTCGTTTGATGGTTTGTTAATTAGTTGGTTTGTTGGCTTGTTGGTTTGTTAGTTTGTTGGTTTGTTGGTTTGTTGGTTTGTTGGTTTGTTGGTTTGTTGGTTTGTTGGCTTGTTGGTTTGTTGGTTTGTTGGCTTGTTTGTTTGTTGGTTTAGTGGCTTGTTGGCTTGTTGTTTTGTTGGATTGTTGGCTTGTTGGCTTGTTGGTTTGTTGGTTTGTTGGTTTGTTGGCTTGTTGGTTTGTTCGTTTGTTGGTTTGTTTGTTAATTGGTTTATTGGTTTGTTGGTTTGTTAGTTTGTTGGCTTGTCGATTTGTTGGTTTATTTGTTTGTTGGTTTGTTGGTTTGTTGGTTTGTTGGTTTGTTGGTTTGTTGGTTTGTTGGTTTGTTGGTATATTTGTTTGTTGGTTTGTTGGCGTGTTGGTTTGTTGGTTTGTTGGTTTGTTGGCTTGTTGGTTTGTTGGGTTGTTGGCATGTTGGCTTGTTGGTTTGTTGGTTTGTTGGTTTGTTGGTTTGTTGGCTTGTTGGTTTGTTGGTTTGTTGGCTTGTTGGTTTGTTGGTTTGTTGGCTTGTTAGCTTGTTGCTGTGTTCGTTTGGTGGTTTGTTGGTTAGTTGGTTTGTTGGCTTGTTGGTTTGTTAGTTTGTTGGTTTGTTGGTTTGTTGGTTTGTTGGTTTGTTGGTTTGTTGGCTTGTTGGTTTGTTGGTTTGTTGGCTTGTTGGTTTGTTGGTTTAGTGGCTTGTTGGCTTGTTGGTTTGTTGGATTGTTGGCTTGTTGGCTTGTTGGTTTGTTGGTTTGTTGGTTTGTTGGCTTGTTGGTTTGTTCGTTTGTTGGTTTGTTGGTTAATTGGTTTGTTGGTTTGTTGGTTTGTTAGTTTGTTGGTTTGTCGATTTGTTGGTTTATTTGTTTGTTGGTTTGTTGATTTGTTGGTTTGTTGGTTTGTTGGTTTGTTGGTTTGTTGGTTTGTTGGTTTGTTGGTATATTTGTTTGTTGGTTTGTTGGCTTGTTGGTTTGTTGGTTTGTTGGTTTGTTGGCTTGTTGGTTTGTTGGTTTGTTGGCATGTTGGCTTGTTGGTTTGTTGGTTTGTTGGTTTGTTGGTTTGTTAATTTGTTGGTTTGTTGGCTTGTTGGCTTGTTGGTATGTTGGTTTGTTGGTTTGTTGGCTTGTTGGTTTGTTGGTTTGTTGGTTTGTTGGTTTGTTGGTTTTTTTGATTGTTGGTTTGTTGGTTTGTTGGCTTGTTGGTTCGTTGGTTTGTTGGCTTGTTGGTTTGTTGGTTTGTTGGTTTGTTGGTTTGTTGGTTTGTTGGCTTGTTGGTTTGTTGGCTTGTTGGCTTGTTGGTTTGTTGGTTTGTTGGTTTGTTGGTTTGATGGCTTGTTGGTTTGTTGGTTTGTTGGCTTGTTGGTTTGTTGGTTTGTTGGTTTGTTGGCTTGTTGGTTACTTAGTTTGTTGGTTTGTTGGCATGTTGCTTTGGTGGTTTGTTGGCTTGTTGGTTTGTTGGTTTGTTGGTTTGTTGGCTTGTTGGTTTGTTGGTTTGTTGGTTTGTTGGCTTGTTGGTTTGTTGGTTTGTTGGTTTGTTGGCTTGTTGCTTTGTTGGTTTGTTGGTTTGTTGGCTTGTTGGCTTGTTGGTTTGTTAGTTTGTTAGCTTGTTGCTTTGTCGGTTAGTTGGTTTGTTGGTTTGTTGGTTTTTTGGTTTGTTGGTTTATTTGTTTGTTGGTTTGTTGGCTTGTTGGTTTGTTGGTTTGTTGGCTTGTTGGTTTGTTGGTTAGTTCGTTTGTTTGCTTGTTGGTTTGTTGGTTTGTTGGCTTGTTGGCTTGTTGCTTTGTCGGTTAGTTGGTTTGTTGGTTTGTTGGTTTTTTGGTTTGTTGGTTTATTTGTTTGTTGGTTTGTTGGCTTGTTGGTTTGTTGGTTTGTTGGCTTGTTGGTTTGTTGGTTTGTTGGCTTGTTGGCTTGTTGCTTTGTTCGTTTGATGGTTTGTTAATTAGTTGGTTTGTTGGCTTGTTGGTTTGTTAGTTTGTTGGTTTGTTGGTTTGTTGGTTTGTTGGTTTGTTGGTTTGTTGGTTTGTTGGTTTGTTGGCTTGTTGGTTTGTTGGTTTGTTGGCTTGTTTGTTTGTTGGTTTAGTGGCTTGTTGGCTTGTTGTTTTGTTGGATTGTTGGCTTGTTGGCTTGTTGGTTTGTTGGTTTGTTGGTTTGTTGGCTTGTTGGTTTGTTCGTTTGTTGGTTTGTTTGTTAATTGGTTTATTGGTTTGTTGGTTTGTTAGTTTGTTGGTTTGTCGATTTGTTGGTTTATTTGTTTGTTGGTTTGTTGGTTTGTTGGTTTGTTGGTTTGTTGGTTTGTTGGTTTGTTGGTTTGTTGGTATATTTGTTTGTTGGTTTGTTGGCGTGTTGGTTTGTTGGTTTGTTGGTTTGTTGGCTTGTTGGTTTGTTGGGTTGTTGGCATGTTGGCTTGTTGGTTTGTTGGTTTGTTGGTTTGTTGGTTTGTTGGCTTGTTGGTTTGTTGGTTTGTTGGCTTGTTGGTTTGTTGGTTTGTTGGCTTGTTAGCTTGTTGCTGTGTTCGTTTGGTGGTTTGTTGGTTAGTTGGTTTGTTGGCTTGTTGGTTTGTTAGTTTGTTGGTTTGTTGGTTTGTTGGTTTGTTGGTTTGTTGGTTTGTTGGCTTGTTGGTTTGTTGGTTTGTTGGCTTGTTGGTTTGTTGGTGTAGTGGCTTGTTGGCTTGTTGGTTTGTTGGATTGTTGGCTTGTTGGCTTGTTGGTTTGTTGGTTTGTTGGTTTGTTGGCTTGTTGGTTTGTTCGTTTGTTGGTTTGTTGGTTAATTGGTTTGTTGGTTTGTTGGTTTGTTAGTTTGTTGGTTTGTCGATTTGTTGGTTTATTTGTTTGTTGGTTTGTTGATTTGTTGGTTTGTTGGTTTGTTGGTTTGTTGGTTTGTTGGTTTGTTGGTTTGTTGGTATATTTGTTTGTTGGTTTGTTGGCTTGTTGGTTTGTTGGTTTGTTGGTTTGTTGGCTTGTTGGTTTGTTGGTTTGTTGGCATGTTGGCTTGTTGGTTTGTTGGTTTGTTGGTTTGTTAGTTTGTTGGTTTGTTGGTTTGTTGGTTTGTTGGTTTGTTGGTTTGTTGGTTTGTTGGCTTGTTGGTTTGTTGGTTTGTTGGCTTGTTTGTTTGTTGGTTTAGTGGCTTGTTGGCTTGTTGTTTTGTTGGATTGTTGGCTTGTTGGCTTGTTGGTTTGTTGGTTTGTTGGTTTGTTGGCTTGTTGGTTTGTTCGTTTGTTGGTTTGTTTGTTAATTGGTTTATTGGTTTGTTGGTTTGTTAGTTTGTTGGTTTGTCGATTTGTTGGTTTATTTGTTTGTTGGTTTGTTGGTTTGTTGGTTTGTTGGTTTGTTGGTTTGTTGGTTTGTTGGTTTGTTGGTTTGTTGGTATATTTGTTTGTTGGTTTGTTGGCGTGTTGGTTTGTTGGTTTGTTGGTTTGTTGGCTTGTTGGTTTGTTGGGTTGTTGGCATGTTGGCTTGTTGGTTTGTTGGTTTGTTGGTTTGTTGGTTTGTTGGCTTGTTGGTTTGTTGGTTTGTTGGCTTGTTGGTTTGTTGGTTTGTTGGCTTGTTAGCTTGTTGCTGTGTTCGTTTGGTGGTTTGTTGGTTAGTTGGTTTGTTGGCTTGTTGGTTTGTTAGTTTGTTGGTTTGTTGGTTTGTTGGTTTGTTGGTTTGTTGGTTTGTTGGCTTGTTGGTTTGTTGGTTTGTTGGCTTGTTGGTTTGTTGGTTTAGTGGCTTGTTGGCTTGTTGGTTTGTTGGATTGTTGGCTTGTTGGCTTGTTGGTTTGTTGGTTTGTTGGTTTGTTGGCTTGTTGGTTTGTTCGTTTGTTGGTTTGTTGGTTAATTGGTTTGTTGGTTTGTTGGTTTGTTAGTTTGTTGGTTTGTCGATTTGTTGGTTTATTTGTTTGTTGGTTTGTTGATTTGTTGGTTTGTTGGTTTGTTGGTTTGTTGGTTTGTTGGTTTGTTGGTTTGTTGGTATATTTGTTTGTTGGTTTGTTGGCTTGTTGGTTTGTTGGTTTGTTGGTTTGTTGGCTTGTTGGTTTGTTGGTTTGTTGGCATGTTGGCTTGTTGGTTTGTTGGTTTGTTGGTTTGTTGGTTTGTTGGTTTGTTGGTTTTTTGGTTTGTTGGTTTGTTGGTTTGTTGGCTTGTTTGTTTGTTGGTTTGTTGGCTTGTAGGTTTGTTGGTTTGTTGGCTTGTTGGCTTGTTGGTTTGTTGGTTTGTTGGCATGTTGGTTACTTAGTTTGATGGTTTGTTGGTTTGTTGGTTTGTTGGTTTGTTGGTTTGTTGGTTTGTTGGTTTGTTGGTTTGTTGGTTTGTTGGTTTGTTGGTTTGTTGGCTTGTTGGTTTGTTGGTTTGTTGTCTTGTTGGCTTGTTGCTTTGTTCGTTTGATGGTTTGTTGGTTTGTTGGTTTTTTAGTTTGTTGGTTTTTTGGTTTGTTGGTTTGTTGGTTTGTTGGCTTGTTGGCTTGTTGGTTTGTTGGTTTGTTGGCTTATTGGTTTGTTAGTTTGTTGGCTTTTTGGTTACTTGGTTTGTTGGTTTGTTGGCTTGTTAGCTTGTTGGTTTGTTGCTTTGTTCGTTTGATGGTTTGTTGGTTTGTTGGTTACTTGGTTTGTTGGTTTGTTGGTTTGTTGGCTTGTTGGTTTGTTGGCTTGTTGGTTTGTTGGTTTGTTGGTTTGTTGGCTTGTTGGCTTGTTGGTTTGTTGCTGTGTTGGTTTGTTGGTTTGTTGGTTTGTTGGTTTTTTGGTTTGTTGGTTTATTTGTTTGTTGGTTTGTTGGCTTATTGGTTTGTTGGTTTGTTGGTTTGTTGGTTTGTTGGTTTGTTGGCTTGTTGGTTTGTTGGTTTGTTGGTTTGTTGGCTTGTTGGCTTGTTGGTTTGTTGGTTTGTTGGCTTGTTGGTTTGTTGGTTTGTTGGCTTGTTGGTTTGTTGCTTTGTTCGTTTGATGGTTTGTTGGTTTGTTGGTTTGTTGGCTTGTTGGTTTGTTAGTTTGTTGGTTTGTTGGTTTGTTGGTGTGTTGGTTTGTTGGTTTGTTGGCTTGTTGGTTTGTTGGTTTGTTGGTTTGTTGGCTTGTTGGTTTGTTGGTTTGTTGGCTTGTTGGCTTGTTGGTTTGTTGGTTTGTTGGCTTTTTGGTTACTTGGTTTGTTGGTTTGTTGGTTTGTTGGCTTGTTGGTTTGTTGGCTTGTAGGTTTGTTGGTTTGTTGGATTGTTGGCTTGTTGGCTTGTTGGTTTGTTGGTTTTTTGGTTTGTTGGTTTGTTGGTTTATTGGCTTGTTGGTTTGTTGGTTTGTTGGGTTGTTGGCTTGTTGGTTACTTAGTTTGTTGGTTTGTTGGCTTGTTGGTTTGTTGGCTTGTTGCTTTGTTGGTTTGTTGGTTTGTTGGCTTGTTGGCTTGTTGGTTTGTTGGTTTGTTGGTTTGTTGGTTTGTTGGGTTGTTGGTTTGTTGGTTTGTTGGCTTGTTGGTTTGTTGGTTTGTTGGTTTGTTGGCTTGTTGGCTTGTTGGTTTGTTGGTTTGTTGGCTTGTTAGTTTGTTGGTTTGTTGGTTTGTTGGTTTGTTGGCTTGTTGGCTTGTTGGTTTGTTGGTTTGTTGGCTTGTTGGTTACTTAGTTTGTTGGTTTGTGTGCATGTTGGTTTGTTGGTTTGTTGGTTTATTGGCTTGTTGGTTTGTTGGTTTGTTGGCTTGTTGGTTTTTTGGTTTGTTGGTTTATTTGTTTGTTGGTTTGTTGGCTTGTTGGTTTGTTGGTTTGTTGGTTTTTTGGTTTGTTGGTTTGTTGGTTTGTTGGCTTGTTGGTTTGTTGGTTTTTTGGCTTGTTGGCTTGTTGGTTTGTTGCTTTGTTGGTTTGTTGGTTTGTTGGTTTGTTGGTTTTTTGGTTTTTTGGTTTGTTGGTTTATTTGTTTGTTGGTTTGTTGGCTTATTGGTTTGTTGGTTTGTTGGTTTGTTGGTTTGTTGGTTTGTTGGTTTGTTGGTTTGTTGGTTTGTTGGTTTGTTGGTTTGTTGGTTTGTTGGCTTGTTGGCTTGTTGGCTTGTTGGTTTGTTGGTTTGTTGGCTTGTTGGTTTGTTGGTTTGTTGGCTTGTTGGTTTGTTGCTTTGTTCGTTTGATGGTTTGTTGGTTTGTTGGTTTGTTGGTTTGTTGGTTTGTTAGTTTGTTGGTTTGTTGGTTTGTTGGTTTGTTGGTTTGTTGGTTTGTTGGTTTTTTGGCTTGTTGGTTTGTTGGTTTGTTGGTTTGTTGGCTTGTTGGTTTGTTGGTTTGTTGGCTTGTTGGCTTGTTGGTTTGTTGGTTTGTTGGCTTGTTGGCTTGTTGGTTTGTTGGTTTGTTGGTTTTTTGGTTTGTTGGTTTGTTGGTTTGTTGGTTTGTTGGCTTGTTGGTTTGTTGGTTTGTTGGCATGTTGGTTTGGTGGTTTGTTGGCTTGTTGGTTTGTTGGCTTGTTGGTTTGTTGGCTTGTAGGTTTGTTGGTTTGTTGGATTGTTGGTTTGTTGGTTTGTTGGTTTGTTGGCTTGTTGGCTTGTTGGTTTGTTGCTTTGTTGGTTTGTTGGTTTGTTGGTTTGTTGGTTTTTTGGTTTGTTGGTTTATTTGTTTGTTGGTTTGTTGGCTTATTGGTTTGTTGGTTTGTTGGTTTGTTGGTTTGTTGGTTTGTTGGCTTGTTGGTTTGTTGGTTTGTTGGTTTGTTGGCTTGTTGGCTTGTTGGTTTGTTGGTTTGTTGGCTTGTTGGTTTGTTGGTTTGTTGGCTTGTTGGTTTGTTGCTTTGTTCGTTTGATGGTTTGTTGGTTTGTTGGTTTGTTCGCTTGTTGGTTTGTTAGTTTGTTGGTTTGTTGGTTTGTTGGTGTGTTGGTTTGTTGGTTTGTTGGCTTGTTGGTTTGTTGGTTTGTTGGTTTGTTGGCTTGTTGGTTTGTTGGTTTGTTGGCTTGTTGGCTTGTTGGTTTGTTGGTTTGTTGGCTTTTTGGTTACTTGGTTTGTTGGTTTGTTGGTTTGTTGGCTTGTTGGTTTGTTGGCTTGTAGGTTTGTTGGTTTGTTGGATTGTTGGCTTGTTGGCTTGTTGGTTTGTTGGTTTTTTGGTTTGTTGGTTTGTTGGTTTGTTGGCTTGTTGGTTTGTTGGTTTGTTGGGTTGTTGGCTTGTTGGTTACTTAGTTTGTTGGTTTGTTGGCTTGTTGGTTTGTTGGCTTGTTGCTTTGTTGGTTTGTTGGTTTGTTGGCTTGTTGGCTTGTTGGTTTGTTGGTTTGTTGGTTTGTTGGTTTGTTGGCTTGTTGGTTTGTTGGTTTGTTGGCTTGTTGGTTTGTTGGTTTGTTGGTTTGTTGGTTTGTTGGCTTGTTGGCTTGTTGGTTTGTTGGTTTGTTGGCTTGTTAGTTTGTTGGCTTGTTGGTTTGTTGGTTTGTTGGTTTGTTGGCTTGTTGGCTTGTTGGTTTGTTGGTTTGTTGGCTTGTTGGTTACTTAGTTTGTTGGTTTGTGTGCATGTTGGTTTGTTGGTTTGTTGGTTTGTTGGCTTGTTGGTTTGTTGGTTTGTTGGCTTGTTGGCTTGTTGGTTTGTTGGTTTGTTGGTTTGTTGGCTTGTTGGTTTGTTGGTTTGTTGGTTTGTTGGCTTGTTGGCTTGTTGGCTTGTTGGTTTGTTGGTTTGTTGGCTTGTTGGCTTGTTGGTTTTTTGGTTTGTTGGTTTATTTGTTTGTTGGTTTGTTAGTTTGTTGGCTTGTTGGTTTGTTGGTTTGTTGGTTTTTTGGTTTGTTGGCTTGTAGGTTTGTTGGTTTGTTGGATTGTTGGTTTGTTGATTTGTTGGTTTGTTGGCTTGTTGGCTTGTTGGTTTGTTGCTTAGTTGGTTTGTTGGTTTGTTGGTTTGTTGGTTTTTTGGTTTGTTGGTTTATTTGTTTGTTGGTTTGTTGGCTTATTGGTTTGTTGGTTTGTTGGTTTGTTGGTTTGTTGGTTTGTTGGTTTGTTGGCTTGTTGGTTTGTTGGTTTGTTGGTTTGTTGGCTTGTTGGCTTGTTGGTTTGTTGGTTTGTTGGCTTGTTGGTTTGTTGGTTTGTTGGCTTGTTGGTTTGTTGCTTTGTTCGTTTGATGGTTTGTTGGTTTGTTGGTTTGTTGGCTTGTTGGTTTGTTAGTTTGTTGGTTTGTTGGTTTGTTGGTGTGTTGGTTTGTTGGTTTGTTGGCTTGTTGGTTTGTTGGTTTGTTGGTTTGTTGGCTTGTTGGTTTGTTGGTTTGTTGGCTTGTTGGCTTGTTGGTTTGTTGGTTTGTTGGCTTTTTGGTTACTTGGTTTGTTGGTTTGTTGGTTTGTTGGCTTGTTGGTTTGTTGCTTTGTTCGTTTGATGGTTTGTTGGTTTGTTGGTTTGTTGGCTTGTTGGTTTGTTAGTTTGTTGGTTTGTTGGTTTGTTGGTGTGTTGGTTTGTTGGTTTGTTGGCTTGTTGGTTTGTTGGTTTGTTGGTTTGTTGGCTTGTTGGTTTGTTGGTTTGTTGGCTTGTTGGCTTGTTGGTTTGTTGGTTTGTTGGCTTTTTGGTTACTTGGTTTGTTGGTTTGTTGGTTTGTTGGCTTGTTGGTTTGTTGGCTTGTAGGTTTGTTGGTTTGTTGGATTGTTGGCTTGTTGGCTTGTTGGTTTGTTGGTTTTTTGGTTTGTTGGTTTGTTGGTTTGTTGGCTTGTTGGTTTGTTGGTTTGTTGGGTTGTTGGCTTGTTGGTTACTTAGTTTGTTGGTTTGTTGGCTTGTTGGTTTGTTGGCTTGTTGCTTTGTTGGTTTGTTGGTTTGTTGGCTTGTTGGCTTGTTGGTTTGTTGGTTTGTTGGTCTGTTGGTTTGTTGGCTTGTTGGTTTGTTTGTTTGTGGCTTGTTGGTTTGTTGGTTTGTTGGTTTGTTGGTTTGTTGGCTTGTTGGCTTGTTGGTTTGTTGGTTTGTTGGCTTGTTAGTTTGTTGGCTTGTTGGTTTGTTGGTTTGTTGGTTTGTTGGCTTGTTGGCTTGTTGGTTTGTTGGTTTGTTGGCTTGTTGGTTACTTAGTTTGTTGGTTTGTGTGCATGTTGGTTTGTTGGTTTGTTGGTTTGTTGGCTTGTTGGTTTGTTGGTTTGTTGGCTTGTTGGCTTGTTGGTTTGTTGGTTTGTTGGTTTGTTGGCTTGTTGGTTTGTTGGTTTGTTGGTTTGTTGGCTTGTTGGCTTGTTGGTTTGTTGGTTTGTTGGCTTGTTGGCTTGTTGGTTTTTTGGTTTGTTGGTTTATTTGTTTGTTGGTTTGTTGGTTTGTTGGCTTGTTGGTTTGTTGGTTTGTTGGTTTTTTGGTTTGTTGGCTTGTAGGTTTGTTGGTTTGTTGGATTGTGGGTTTGTTGGTTTGTTGGTTTGTTGGCTTGTTGGCTTGTTGGTTTGTTGCTTTGTTGGTTTGTTGGTTTGTTGGTTTGTTGGTTTTTTGGTTTGTTGGTTTATTTGTTTGTTGGTGTGTTGGCTTATTGGTTTGTTGGTTTGTTGGTTTGTTGGTTTGTTGGTTTGTTGGCTTGTTGGTTTGTTGGTTTGTTGGTTTGTTGGCTTGTTGGCTTGTTGGTTTGTTGGTTTGTTGGCTTGTTGGTTTGTTGGTTTGTTGGCTTGTTGGTTTGTTGCTTTGTTCGTTTGATGGTTTGTTGGTTTGTTGGTTTGTTGGCTTGTTGGTTTGTTAGTTTGTTGGTTTGTTGGTTTGTTGGTGTGTTGGTTTGTTGGTTTGTTGGCTTGTTGGTTTGTTGGTTTGTTGGTTTGTTGGCTTGTTGGTTTGTTGGTTTGTTGGCTTGTTGGCTTGTTGGTTTGTTGGTTTGTTGGCTTTTTGGTTACTTGGTTTGTTGGTTTGTTGGTTTGTTGGCTTGTTGGTTTGTTGGCTTGTAGGTTTGTTGGTTTGTTGGATTGTTGGCTTGTTGGCTTGTTGGTTTGTTGGTTTTTTGGTTTGTTGGTTTGTTGGTTTGTTGGCTTGTTGGTTTGTTGGTTTGTTGGGTTGTTGGCTTGTTGGTTACTTAGTTTGTTGGTTTGTTGGCTTGTTGGTTTGTTGGCTTGTTGCTTTGTTGGTTTGTTGGTTTGTTGGCTTGTTGGCTTGTTGGTTTGTTGGTTTGTTGGTTTGTTGGTTTGTTGGCTTGTTGGTTTGCTGGTTTGTTGGCTTGTTGGTTTGTTGGTTTGTTGGTTTGTTGGTTTGTTGGCTTGTTGGCTTGTTGGTTTGTTGCTTTGTTGGCTTGTTAGTTTGTTGGCTTGTTGGTTTGTTGGTTTGTTGGTTTGTTGGCTTGTTGGCTTGTTGGTTTGTTGGTTTGTTGGCTTGTTAGTTACTTAGTTTGTTGGTTTGTGTGCATGTTGGTTTGTTGGTTTGTTGGTTTGTTGGCTTGTTGGTTTGTTGGTTTGTTGGCTTGTTGGCTTGTTGGTTTGTTGGTTTGTTGGTTTGTTGGCTTGTTGGTTTGTTGGTTTGTTGGTTTGTTGGCTTGTTGGCTTGTTGGTTTGTTGGTTTGTTGGCTTGTTGGCTTGTTGGTTTTTTGGTTTGTTGGTTTATTTGTTTGTTGGTTTGTTGGTTTGTTGGCTTGTTGGTTTGTTGGTTTGTTGGTTTTTTGGTTTGTTGGTTTGTTGGTTTGTTGGCTTGTTGGTTTGTTGGTTTGTTGGCTTGTTGGCTTGTTGGTTTGTTGCTTTGTTGGTTTGTTGGTTTGTTGGTTTGTTGGTTTGTTGGTTTTTTGGTTTGTTGGTTTATTTGTTTGTTGGTTTGTTGGCTTATTGGTTTGTTGGTTTGTTGGTTTGTTGGTTTGTTGGCTTGTTGGTTTGTCGGTTTGTTGGTTTGTTGGCTTGTTGGCTTGTTGGTTTGTTGGTTTGTTGGCTTGTTGGTTTGTTGGTTTGTTGGCTTGTTGGTTTGTTGCTTTGTTCGTTTGATGGTTTGTTGGTTTGTTGGTTTGTTGGCTTGTTGGTTTGTTGGTTTGTTGGTTTGTTGGTTTGTTGGTTTGTTGGTTTTTTGGCTTGTTGGTTTGTTGGTTTGTTGGTTTGTTGGCTTGTTGGTTTGTTGGTTTGTTGGCTTGTTGGCTTGTTGGTTTGTTGGTTTGTTGGCTTGTTGGCTTGTTGGTTTGTTGGTTTGTTGGTTTTTTGGTTTGTTGGTTTGTTGGTTTGTTGGTTTGTTGGCTTGTTGGTTTGTTGGTTTGTTGGCTTGTTGGTTTGGTGGTTTGTTGGCTTGTTGGCTTGTTGCTTTGTTGGTTTGTTGGTTTGTTGGGTTGTTGGCTTGTTGGCTTGTTAGTTTGTTGGCTTTTTGGTTACTTGGTTTGTTGGTTTGTTGGTTTGTTGGCTTGTTGGTTTGTTGGCTTGTAGGTTTGTTGGTTTGTTGGATTGTTGGCTTGTTGGCTTGTTGGTTTGTTGGTTTTTTGGTTTGTTGGTTTGTTGGTTTGTTGGCTTGTTGGTTTGTTGGTTTGTTGGGTTATTGGCTTGTTGGTTACTTAGTTTGTTGGTTTGTTGGCTTGTTGGTTTGTTGGCTTGTTGCTTTGTTGGTTTGTTGGTTTGTTGGCTTGTTGGCTTGTTGGTTTGTTGGTTTGTTGGTTTGTTGGTTTGTTAGCTTGTTGGTTTGTTGGTTTGTTGGCTTGTTGGTTTGTTGGTTTGTTGGTTTGTTGGTTTGTTGGTTTGTTGGCTGGTTAGCTTGTTGGTTTGTTGGTTTGTTGGCCTGTTAGTTTGTTGGCTTGTTGGTTTGTTGGTTTGTTGGTTTGTTGGCTTGTTGGCTTGTTGGCTTGTTGGTTTGTTGGTTTGTTGGCTTGTTGGTTACTTAGTTTGTTGGTTTGTGTGCATGTTGGTTTGTTGGTTTGTTGGTTGGTTGGCTTGTTGGTTTGTTGGTTTGTTGGCTTGTTGGTTTGTTGCTTTGTTCGTTTGATGGTTTGTTGGTTTGTTGGTTTGTTGGCTTGTTGGTTTGTTAGTTTGTTGGTTTGTTGGTTTGTTGGTGTGTTGGTTTGTTGGTTTGTTGGCTTGTTGGTTTGTTGGTTTGTTGGTTTGTTGGCTTGTTGGTTTGTTGGTTTGTTGGCTTGTTGGCTTGTTGGTTTGTGGGTTTGTTGGCTTTTTGGTTACTTGGTTTGTTGGTTTGTTGGTTTATTGGCTTGTTGGTTTGTTGGCTTGTAGGTTTGTTGGTTTGTTGGATTGTTGGCTTGTTGGCTTGTTGGTTTGTTGGTTTTTTGGTTTGTTGGTTTGTTGGTTTGTTGGCTTGTTGGTTTGTTGGTTTGTTGGGTTGGTGGCTTGTTGGTTACTTAGTTTGTTGGTTTGTTGGCTTGTTGGTTTGTTGGCTTGTTGCTTTGTTGGTTTGTTGGTTTGTTGGCTTGTTGGCTTGTTGGTTTGTTGGTTTGTTGGTTTGTTGGCTTGTTGGTTTGTTGGTTTGTTGGCTTGTTGGTTTGTTGGTTTGTTGGTTTGTTGGTTTGTTGGCTTGTTGGCTTGTTGGTTTGTTGGTTTGTTGGCTTGTTAGTTTGTTGGCTTGTTGGTTTGTTGGTTTGTTGGTTTGTTGGCTTGTTGGCTTGTTGGTTTGTTGGTTTGTTGGCTTGTTGGTTACTTAGTTTGTTGGTTTGTGTGCATGTTGGTTTGTTGGTTTGTTGGTTTGTTGGCTTGTTGGTTTGTTGGTTTGTTGGCTTGTTGGCTTGTTGGTTTGTTGGTTTGTTGGTTTGTTGGCTTGTTGGTTTGTTGGTTTGTTGGTTTGTTGGCTTGTTGGCTTGTTGGTTTGTTGGTTTGTTGGCTTGTTGGCTTGTTGGTTTTTTGGTTTGTTGGTTTATTTGTTTGTTGGTTTGTTGGTTTGTTGGCTTGTTGGTTTGTTGGTTTGTTGGTTTTTGGTTTGTTGGTTTGTTGGTTTGTTGGCTTGTTGGTTTGTTGGTTTGTTGGCTTGTTGGCTTGTTGGTTTGTTGCTTTGTTGGTTTGTTGGTTTGTTGGTTTGTTGGTTTGTTGGTTTGTTGGTTTTTTGGTTTGTTGGTTTATTTGTTTGTTGGTTTGTTGGCTTATTGGTTTGTTGGTTTGTTGGTTTGTTGGTTTGTTGGTTTGTTGGCTTGTTGGTTTGTTGGTTTGTTGGTTTGTTGGCTTGTTGGCTTGTTGGTTTGTTGGTTTGTTGGCTTGTTGGTTTGTTGGTTTGTTGGCTTGTTGGTTTGTTGCTTTGTTCGTTTGATGGTTTGTTGGTTTGTTGGTTAGTTGGCTTGTTTGTTTGTTAGTTTGTTGGTTTGTTGGTTTGTTGGTTTGTTGGTTTGTTGGTTTTTTGGCTTGTTGGTTTGTTGGTTTGTTGGTTTGTTGGCTTGTTGGTTTGTTGGTTTGTTGGCTTGTTGGCTTGTTGGTTTGTTGGTTTGTTGGCTTGTTGGCTTGTTGATTTGTTGGTTTGTTGGTTTTTTGGTTTGTTGGTTTGTTGGTTTGTTGGTTTGTTGGCTTGTTGGTTTGTTGGTTTGTTGGCTTGTTGGTTTGGTGGTTTGTTGGCTTGTTGGCTTGTTGCTTTGTTGGTTTGTTGGTTTGTTGGGTTGTTGGCTTGTTGGCTTGTTATTTTGTTGGCTTTTTGGTTACTTGGTTTGTTGGTTTGTTGGTTTGTTGGCTTGTTGGTTTGTTGGCTTGTAGGTTTGTTGGTTTGTTGGATTGTTGGCTTGTTGGCTTGTTGGTTTGTTGGTTTTTTGGTTTGTTGGTTTGTTGGTTTGTTGGCTTGTTGGTTTGTTGGTTTGTTGGGTTGTTGGCTTGTTGGTTACTTAGTTTGTTGGTTTGTTGGCTTGTTGGTTTGTTGGCTTGTTGCTTTGTTGGTTTGTTGGTTTGTTGGCTTGTTGGCTTGTTGGTTTGTTGGTTTGTTGGTTTGTTGGTTTGTTAGCTTGTTGGTTTGTTGGTTTGTTGGCTTGTTGGTTTGTTGGTTTGTTGGTTTGTTGGTTTGTTGGTTTGTTGGCTGGTTAGCTTGTTGGTTTGTTGGTTTGTTGGCTTGTTAGTTTGTTGGCTTGTTGGTTTGTTGGTTTGTTGGTTTGTTGGCTTGTTGGCTTGTTGGTTTGTTGGTTTGTTGGCTTGTTGGCTACTTAGTTTGTTGGTTTGTGTGCATGTTGGTTTGTTGGTTTGTTGGTTTGTTGGCTTGTTGGTTTGTTGGTTTGTTGGCTTGTTGGCTTGTTGGTTTGTTGGTTTTTTGGTTTGTTGGCTTGTTGGTTTGTTGATTTGTTGGTTTGTTGGCTTGTTGGCTTATTGGTTTGTTGGTTTGTTGGCTTGTTGGCTTGTTGGTTTTTTGGTTTGTTGCTTTATTTGTTTGTTGGTTTGTTGGCTTGTTGGTTTGTTGGTTTGTTGGTTTTTTGGTTTGTTGGTTTGTTGGTTTGTTGGTTTGTTGGCTTGTTGGTTTGTTGGTTTGTTGGCTTGTTGGTTTGTTGGTTTGTTGGCTTGTTGGCTTGTTGGCTTGTTGGTTTGTTGGTTTGTTGGCTTGTTGGTTACTTAGTTTGTTGGTTTGTTGGTTTGTTGGCTTGTTGGCTTGTTGGTTTGTTGGTTTGTTGGCTTGTTGGTTTGTTGGTTTGTAGGCTTGTTGGCTTGTTGCTTTGTTCGTTTGACGGTTTGTTGGTTTGTTGGTTTGTTGGCTTGTTGGTTTGTTAGTTTGTTGGTTTGTTGGTTTGTTGGATTGTTGGTTACTTAGTTTGTTGGTTTGTTGGTTTGTTGGTTTTTTGGTTTGTTGGTTTGTTTGTTTGTTGGTTTGTTGGTTTGTTGGTTTGTTGGTTTGTTGGCTTGTTGGTTTGTTGGTTTGTTGGCTTGTTGGTTACTTAGTTTGTTGGTTTGTTGGTTTGTTGGTTTGTTGGTTTTTTGGTTTGTTGATTTATTTGTTTGTTGGTTTGTTGGCTTGTTGGTTTGTTGGTTTGTTGGTTTGTTGGCTTGTTGGTTTGTTGGTTTGTTGGCTTGTTGGTTTGTTGGTTTGTTGGCTTGTTGGCTTGTTGGCTTGTTGGTTTGTTGTTTTTTTGGTTTGTTGGTTTATTTGTTTGTTGGTTTGTTGGGTTGTTGGTTTGTTGGTTTGTTGGCTCGTTGGTTTGTTGGTTTGTTGGTTTGTTGGCTTGTTGGCTTGTTGGTTTGTTGGTTTGTTGGCTTGTTGGTATGTTGGTTTGTTGGCTTGTTGGCTTGTTGGTTTGTTGGTTTGTTAGTTTGTTGGTTTATTTGTTTGTTGGTTTGTTGGCTTGTTGGTTTGTTGGTTTGTTGGTTTGTTGGCTGGTTGGTTTGTTGGCTTGTTGGCTTGTTGCTTTGTTGGTTTGTTGGTTTGTTGGTTTGTTGGCTTGTTGGCTTGTTGGTTTGTTAGTTTGTTGGCTTTTTGGTTACTTGGTTTGTTGGTTTGTTGATTTGTTGGTTTGTTGGTTTGTTGGTTTGTTGGCTTGTTGGCGTGTTGGTTTGTTGGTTTGTTGGTTTGTTGGTTTGTTGGTTTGTTGGTTTATTTGTTTGTTGGTTTGTTGGTTTGTTGGTTTGCTGGTTGGTTAGTTTGTTGGTTTGTTGGTTTGTTGGTTTATTTGTGTTGGTTTGTTGGCTTGTTGGTTTGTTGGTTTGTTGGTTTGTTGGCTTGTTAGTTTGTTGGTTTGTTGGCTTGTTGGCTTGTTGGTTTGTTGGTTTGTTGGTTTGTTGGTTTGTGGATTTGTTGGTTTGTTGATTTTTTGGTTTGTTGGTTTGTTGGCTTGTTGGTTTGTTGGTTTGTTGGCTTGTTGGTTTGTTGGTTTGTTGGCTTGTTGGCTTGTTGGCTTGTTGGTTTGTTGGTTTGTTAGCTTGTTGGCTACTTAGTTTGTTGGTTTGTTGGTTTGTTGGTTTGTTGGCTTGTTGGCTTGTTGGTTTGTTGGTTTGTTGGTTTGTTGGTTTGTTGGATTGTTGGTTTGTTGGTTTGTTGACTTGTTGGTTTGTTGGTTTGTTGGCTTGTTGGTTTGTTGGTTTGTTGGTTTGTTGGCTTGTTGGTTTGTTGGTTTGTTGACTTGTTGGTTTGTTGGTTTGTTGGTTTGTTGGTTTGTTGGCTTGTTGGCTTGTTGGTTTGTTGGTTTGTTGGCTTATTGGTTTGTTGGTTTGTTGGCTTGTTGGTTTGTAAGTTTGTTGGCTTTTTGGTTACTTGGTTTGTTGTTTTGTTGGCTTGTTGGCTTGTTGGTTTGTTGCTTTGTTCGTTTGATGGTTTGTTGGTTTGTTGGTTACTTGGTTTGTTGGTTTGTTGGTTTGTTGGCTTGTTGGCTTGTTGGTTTGTTGGTTTGTTGGTTTGTTTGTTTGTTGGCTTGTTGGTTTGTTGGTTTGTTGACTTGTTGGTTTGTTGGTTTGTTGGTTTGTTGGCTTGTTGGCTTGTTGGTTACTTGGTTTGTTGGTTTGTTGGCTTGTTGGCTTGTTGCTTTGTTCGTTTGATGGTTTGTTGGTATGTTGGTTTTTTGGTTTGTTGGTTTTTTGGTTTTTTGTTGCTTTGTTGGTTTGTTGGTTTGTTGGCTTGTTGGCTTGTTGGTTTGTTGGCTTGTTGGTTTGTTAGTTTGTTGGCTTTTTGGTTACTTGGTTTGTTGTTTTGTTGGCTTGTTGGCTTGTTGGTTTGTTGCTTTGTTCGCTTGATGGTTTGTTGGTTTGTTGGTTACTTGGTTTGTTGGTTTATTGGTTTGTTGGCTTGTTGGTTTGTTGGCTTGTTTGTTTGTTGGTTTGTTGGTTTGTTGGCTTGTTGGCTTGTTGGTTTGTTGGTTTGTTGATTTTTTGGTTTGTTGGTTTGTTGGTTTTTTGGTTTGTTGGTTTATTTGTTTGTTGGTTTGTTGGCTTGTTGGTTTGTTGGTTTGTTGGTTTGTTGGCTTGTTGGTTTGTTGGTTTGTTGGTTTGTTGGTTTGTTAGCTTGTTGGTTTGTTGGTTTGTTGGCTTGTTGGTTTGTTGGTTTGTTGGCTTGTTGGCTTGTTGCTTTGTTCGCTTGATGGTTTGTTGGTTTACTGGTTTGTTGGCTTGTTGGTTTGTTAGTTTGTTGGTTTGTTGGTTTGTTGGTTTGTTGGTTTGTTGGTTTGTTGGTTTGTTGGCTTGTCGGTTTGTTGGTTTGTTGGCTTGTTGGTTTGTTGGTTTGCTGGCTTGTTGGCATGTTGGTTTGTTGGTTTATTGGCTTGTTGATTACTTAGTTTGTTGGTTTGTTGGTTTGATGGTTTGTTGGTTTTTTGGTTTGTTGGTTTTTGGTTTGTTGGTTTATTTGTTTGTTGGTTTGTTGGCTTGTTGGCTTGTTGACTTGTTGGTTTATTGGCTTGTTGGTTTGTTGGTTTGTTGGTTTGTTGGTTTGTTGGTTTGTTGGCTTGTTGGTTTGTTGGTTTGTTGGCTTGTTAGTTTGTTGGTTTGTTGGTTTGTTGGCTTGTTGGTTACTTAGTGTGTTGGTTTGTTGGCATGTTGGTTTGTTGGTTTGTTGGTTTGTTGGCTTGTTGGTTTGTTGGTTTGTTGGCTTGTTGGCTTGTTGGTTTGTTGGCATGTTGGTTTGTTGGTTACTTGGTTTGTTGGTTTGTTGGTTTGTTGGCTTGTTGGTTAGTTGGCTTTTTGGTTACTTGGTTTGTTGGTTTGTTGGCTTGTTGGTCTGTTGGCTTGTTGGTTTGTTGGTTTGTTGGTTTGTTGGCATGTTGGTTTGTTGGTTTGTTGGTTTGTTGGTTTGTTGGTTTGTTGGTTTGTTGGTTTGTTGGTTTGGTCCTTTGTTGGTTTATTGGTGAATTGGTTTGTTGGTTTGTTGGTTTGTTGGTTTGTTGGTTTGTTGGTTTATTTGTTTGTGTGTTTGTTGGTTTGTTGGTTTGTTGGTTTGTTGGTTTGTTGGTTTATTTGTTTGTTGGTTTGTTGGCTTGTTGGTTTTTTGGTTTGTTGGTTTGTTGGCTTGTTGGTTTGTTGGTTTGTTGGCTTGTTGGCTTGTTGGTTTGTTGGTTTGTTGGTTTGTTGGTTTGTTGGCTTGTTGGTTTGTTGGTTTGTTGACTTGTTGGTTTGTTGGTTTGTTGGTTTGTTGGCTTGTTGGCTTGTTGGTTTGTTGGTTTGTTGGCTTGTTGGTTTGTTGGTTTGTTGGCTTGTTGGCTGGTTGCTTTGTTCGTTTGATGGTTTGTTGGTTTGATGGTTTTTTGGTTTGATGGTTTTTTGGTTTGTTGCTTTGTTGGTTTGTTGGTTTGTTGGCTTGTTGGCTTGTTGGTTTGTTGGCTTGTTGGTTTGTTAGTTTGTAGGCTTTTTGGTTACTTGGTTTGTTGTTTTGTTGGCTTGTTGGCTTGTTGGTTTGTTACTTTGTTCGTTTGATGGTTTGTTGGTTTGTTGGTTACTTGGTTTGTTGGTTTGTTGGTTTGTTGGTTTGTTGGCTTGTTGGCTTGTTGGTTTGTTGGTTTGTTGGTTTGTTGGCTTGTTGGCTTGTTGGTTTGTTGGTTTGTTGGCTTGTTGGTTTGTTGGTTTGTTGGCTTGTTCGCTTGTTGCTTTGTTCGTTTGATGGTTTGTTGGTTTGTTGATTTTTTGGTTTGTTGGTTTTTTGGTTTGTTGCTTTGTTGGTTTGTTGGCTTGTTGGCTTGTTGATTTGTTGGCTTGTTCGTTTGTTAGTTTGTTGGCTTTTTGGTTACTTGGTTTGTTGTTTTGTTGGCTTGTTGGCTTGTTGGTTTGTTGCTTTGTTCGTTTGTTGGTTTGTTGGTTTGTTGGTAACTTGGTTTGTTGGTTTGGTTGGTTTGTTGGCTTGTTGGTTTGTTGGCTTGTTTGTTTGTTGGTTTGTTTGTTTGTTGGTTTGTTGGTTTGTTGGCTTGTTGGCTTGTTGGTTTGTTGGTTTGTTGGTTTGTTGGTTTGTTGGTTTTTTGGTTTGTTGGTTTGTTTGTTTGTTGGTTTGTTGGCTTGTTGGTTTGTTGGTTTGTTGGTTTGTTGGTTTGTTGGCTTGTTGGTTTGTTGGTTTGTTGGTTTGTTGGTTTGTTGGCTTGTTGGTTTGTTGGTTTGTTGGCTTGTTGGTTTGTTGGTTTGTTGGTTTGTTGGCTTGTTGGCTTGTTGCTTTGTTCGCTTAATGGTTTGTTGGTTTGTTGGTTTGTTGGTTTGTTGGTTTGTTGGTTTGTTGATTTGTTGGCTTGTTGGTTTGTTGATTTGTTGGCTTGTTGGCTTGTTGGTTTGTTGGTTTGTTGGCTTGTTGATTACTTAGTTTGTTGGTTTGTTGGTTTGATGGTTTGTTGGTTTTTTGGTTTGTTGGTTTTTGGTTTGTTGGTTTATTTGTTTGTTGGTTTGTTGGCTTGTTGGCTTGGTGGCTTGTTGGTTTGTTGGCTTGTTGGTTTGTCGGTTTGTTGGTTTGTTGGTTTGTTGGTTTGTTGGTTTGTTGGCTTGTTGGTTTGTTGGTTTGTTGGCTTGTTGGTTTGTTGGTTTGTTGGTTTGTTGGTTTGTTGGCATGTTGGTTTGTTGGTTTGTTGGTTTGTTGGCTTTGACTTGTTGGTTTGTTGGCTTGTCGGCTTGTTGGTTTGTTAGATTGTTGGCTTTTTGGTTACTTGGTTTGTTGGTTTGTTGGTTTGTTGGCTTGTTGGTTTGTTGGCTTTTTGGTTACTTGGTTTGTTGGTTTGTTGGCTTGTTGGTTTGTTGGCTTTTTGGTTTGTTGGTTTGTTGGTTTGTTGGCTTGTTGGCCTATTGGTTTGTTGGTTTGTTGGTTTGTTGGTTTGTTGGTTTGTTGGTTTGTTCCTTTGTTGGTTTGTTGGTTAATTGGTTTGTTGGTTTGTTCGTTTGTTGGTTTGTTGGTTTGTTGGTTTGTTGGTTTGTTGGTTTATTTGTTTGTTGGTTTATTGGTTTGTTGGTTTGTTGGTTTGTTGGTTTGTTGGTTTATTTGTTTGTTGGTTTGTTGGTTTGTTGATTTGTTGGTTTGTTGGTTTGTTGGCTTGTTGGTTTGTTGGTTTGTTGGCTTGTTGGCTTGTTGGTTTGTTGGTTTGTTGGTTTGTTGGTTTGTTGGTTTGTTGGTTTGTTGGTTTGTTGGTTTTTTGGTTTGTTGGTTTGTTGGTTTGTTGGCTTGTTGGTTTGTTGGTTTGTTGGCTTGTTGGTTTGTTGGTTTGTTGGCTTGTTGGCTTGTTGGTTTGTTGGTTTGTTAGCTTGTTGGTTACTTAGTTTGTTAGTTTGTTGGTTTGTTGGTTTGTTGAATTGTTGGTTTGTTGGCTTGTTGGCTTGTTGGTTTGTTGGTTTGTTGGTTTGTTGGTTTGTTGGCTTGTTGGCTTGTTGGTTTGTTGGTTTGTTGATTTGATGGTTTGTTGGCTTGTTGGTTTGTTGGTTTGTTGATTTGTTGGTTTGTTGGTTTGTTGGTTTGTTGGCTTATTGGCTTGTTGGTTTGTTGGTTTGTTGGCTTGTTGGTTTGTTGGTTTGTTGGCTTGTTGGCTTGTTGCTTTGTTCGGTTGATGGTTTGTTGGTTTGTTGGTTTTTTGGTTTGTTGCTTTGTTGGTTTGTTGGTTTGTTGGCTTGTTGGCTTGTTGGTTTGTTGGCTTGTTGGCTTGTTGGTTTTTTAGTTTGTTGGCTTTTTGGTTACCTGGTTTGTTGTTTTGTTGGCTTGTTGGCTTGTTGGTTTGTTGCTTTGTTCGTTTGATGGTTTGTTGGCTTGTTGGCTTGTTGGTTTGTTGGTTTGTTGGTTTGTTGGTTTGTTGGTTTGTTGGCTTGTTGGTTTGTTGGTTTGTTGGTTTGTTGGTTTGTTGGCTTGTTGGTTTGTTGGTTTGTTGGTTTGTTGGTTTGTTGGCTTGTTGGTTTGTTGGTTTGTTGGCTTGTTGGTTTGTTGGTTTGTTGGTTTGTTGGCTTGTTGGCTTGTTGCTTTGTTCGCTTAATGGTTTGTTGGTTTGTTGGCTTGTTGGTTTGTTGGTTTGTTGGTTTGTTGGTTTGTTGGCTTGTCGGTTTGTTGATTTGTTGGCTTGTTGGTTTGTTGATTTGTTGGCTTGTTGGCTTGTTGGTTTGTTGGTTTGTTGGCTTGTTGATTACTTAGTTTGTTGGTTTGTTGGTTTGATGGTTTGTTGGTTTTTTGGTTTGTTGGTTTTTGGTTTGTTGGTTTATTTGTTTGTTGGTTTGTTGGCTTGTTGGCTTGGTGGCTTGTTGGTTTGTTGGCTTGTTGGTTTGTCGGTTTGTTGGTTTGTTGGTTTGTTGGTTTGTTGGTTTGTTGGCTTGTTGGTTTGTTGGTTTGTTGGCTTGTCGGTTTGTTGGTTTGTTGGTTTGTTGGTTTGTTGGCATGTTGGTTTGTTGGTTTGTTGGCTTTGGCTTGTTGGTTTGTTGGCTTGTTGGCTTGTTGGTTTGTTAGATTGTTGGCTTTTTGGTTACTTGGTTTGTTGGTTTGTTGGTTTGTTGGCTTGTTGGTTTGTTGGCTTTTTGGTTACTTGGTTTGTTGGTTTGTTGGCTTGTTGGTTTGTTGGCTTTTTGGTTTGTTGGTTTGTTGGTTTGTTGGCTTGTTGGCCTATTGGTTTGTTGGTTTGTTGGTTTGTTGGTTTGTTGGTTTGTTGGTTTGTTGGTTTGTTGGTTTGTTGGTTTGTTGGTTTGTTGGTTTGTTCCTTTGTTGGTTTGTTGGTTAATTGGTTTGTTGGTTTGTTCGTTTGTTGGTTTGTTGGTTTGTTGGTTTGTTGGTTTGTTGGTTTATTTGTTTGTTGGTTTGTTGGTTTGTTGGTTTGTTGGTTTGTTGGTTTTTTGGTTTATTTGTTTGTTGGTTTGTTGGTTTGTTGGTTTGTTGGTTTGTTGGTTTGTTGGCTTGTTGGTTTGTTGGTTTGTTGGCTTGTTGGCTTGTTGGTTTGTTGGTTTGTTGGTTTGTTGGTTTGTTGGTTTGTTGGTTTGTTGGTTTTTTGGTTTGTTGGTTTGTTGGTTTGTTGGTTTGTTGGCTTGTTGGTTTGTTGGTTTGTTGGCTTGTTGGTTTGTTGGTTTGTTGGCTTGTTGGCTTGTTGGTTTGTTGGTTTGTTAGCTTGTTGGTTACTTAGTTTGTTAGTTTGTTGGTTTGTTGGTTTGTTGACTTGTTGGTTTGTTGGCTTGTTGGCTTGTTGGTTTGTTGGTTTGTTGGTTTGTTGGCTTGTTGGCTTGTTGGTTTGTTGGTTTGTTGATTTGATGGTTTGTTGGCTTGTTGGTTTGTTGGTTTGTTGATTTGTTGGTTTGTTGATTTGTTGGTTTGTTGGCTTATTGGCTTGTTGGTTTGTTGGTTTGTTGGCTTGTTGGTTTGTTGGTTTGTTGGCTTGTTGGCTTGTTGCTTTGTTCGGTTGATGGTTTGTTGGTTTGTTGGTTTTTTGGTTTGTTGCTTTGTTGGTTTGTTGGTTTGTTGGCTTGTTGGCTTGTTGGTTTGTTGGCTTGTTGGCTTGTTGGTTTTTTAGTTTGCTGGCTTTTTGGTTACCTGGTTTGTTGTTTTGTTGGCTTGTTGGCTTGTTGGTTTGTTGCTTTGTTCGTTTGATGGTTTGTTGGCTTGTTGGCTTGTTGGTTTGTTGGTTTGTTGGTTTGTTGGTTTGTTGGTTTGTTGGTTTTTTGGTTTGTTGGTTTATTTGTTTGTTGGTTTGTTGGCTTGTTGGCTTGTTGGTTTGTTGGTTTGTTGGTTTGTTGGCTTGTTGGTTTGTTGGTTTGTTGGTTTGTTGGTTTGTTGGCTTGTTGGTTTGTTGGTTTGTTGGCTTGTTGGTTTGTTGGTTTGTTGGCTTGTTGGCTTGCTGCTTTGTTCGTTTGATGGTTGGTTGGTTTGTTGGTTTGTTGGCTTGTTGGTTTGTTAGTTTGTTGGTTTGTTGGTTTGTTGGTTTGTTGGCTTGTTGGTTTGTTGGTTTGTTGGCTTGTTGGTTTGTTGGTTTGTTGGTTTATTCGCTTGTTGGTTACTTAGTGTGTTGGTTTGTTGGCATGTTGGTTTGTTGGTTTGTTGGTTTGTTGGTTTGTTGGCTTGTTGGTTTGTTGGTTTGTTGGCTTGTTGGCTTGTTGGTTTGTTGGTTTGTTGGTTTGTTGGTTTGTTGGCTTGTTGGCTTGTTGGCTTGTTGGTTTGTTAGTTTGTTGGCTTTTTGGTTACTTGGTTTGTTGGTTTGTTGGTTTGTTGGCTTGTTGGTTTGTTGGCATGTTGGTTTGTTGGTTTGTTGGTTTGTTGGTTTGTTGGTTTGTTGGTTTGTTGGTTTGTTCCTTTGTTGGTTTGTTGGTGAATTGGTTTGTTGGTTTGTTGGTTTGTTGGTTTGTTGGTTTGTTGGTTTATTTGTTTGTGTGTTTGTTGGTTTGTTGGTTTGTTGGTTTGTTGGTTTGTTGGTTTGTTGGTTAGTTGGCTTTTTGGTTACTTGGTTTGTTGGTTTGTTGGTTTGTTGGCTTGTTGGTTAGTTGGCTTTTTGGTTACTTGGTTTGTTGGTTTGTTGGCTTGTTGGTTTGTTGGCTTGTTGGTTTCTTGGTTTGTTGGTTTGTTGGCATGTTGGTTTGTTGGTTTGTTGGTTTGTTGGTTTGTTGGTTTGTTGGTTTGTTGGTTTGTTCCTTTGTTGGTTTGTTGGTGAATTGGTTTGTTGGTTTGTTGGTTTGTTGGTTTGTTGGTTTGTTGGTTTATTTGTTTGTGTGTTTGTTGGTTTGTTGGTTTGTTGGTTTGTTGGTTTGTTGGTTTGTTGGTTTATTTGTTTGTTGGTTTGTTGGCTTGTTGGTTTGTTGGTTTGTTGGTTTGTTGGCTTGTTGGTTTGTTGGTTTGTTGGCTTGTTGTCTTGTTGGTTTGTTGGTTTGTTGGTTTGTTGGTTTGTTGGCTTGTTGGTTTGTTGGTTTGTTTACTTGTTGGTTTGTTGGTTTGTTGGTTTGTTGGCTTGTTGGCTTGTTGGTTTGTTGGTTTGTTGGCTTGTTGGTTTGTTGGTTTGTTGGCTTGTTGGCTGGTTGCTTTGTTCGTTTGATGGTTTGTTGGTTTGTTGGTTTTTTGGTTTGATGGTTTTTTGGTTTGTTGCTTTGTTGGTTTGTTGGTTTGTTGGCTTGTTAGCTTGTTGGTTTGTTGGCTTGTTGGTTTGTTAGTTTGTAGGCTTTTTGGTTACTTGGTTTGTTGTTTTGTTGGCTTGTTGGCTTGTTGGTTTGTTGCTTTGTTCGTTTGATGGTTTGTTGGTTTGTTGGTTACTTGGTTTGTTGGTTTGTTGGTTTGTTGGTTTGTTGGCTTGTTGGCTTGTTGGTTTGTTGGTTTGTTGGTTTGTTGGCTTGTTGGCTTGTTGGTTTGTTGGTTTGTTGGCTTGTTGGTTTGTTGGTTTGTTGGCTTGTTCGCTTGTTGCTTTGTTCGTTTGATGGTTTGTTGGTTTGTTGATTTTTTGGTTTGTTGGTTTTTTGGTTTGTTGCTTTGTTGGTTTGTTGGCTTGTTGGCTTGTTGATTTGTTGGCTTGTTCGTTTGTTAGTTTGTTGGCTTTTTGGTTACTTGGTTTGTTGTTTTGTTGGCTTGTTGGCTTGTTGGTTTGTTGCTTTGTTCGTTTGTTGGTTTGTTGGTTTGTTGGTTACTTGGTTTGTTGGTTTGTTGGTTTGTTGGCTTGTTGGTTTGTTGGCTTGTTTGTTTGTTGGTTTGTTGGTTTGTTGGCTTGTTGGCTTGTTGGTTGTTGGTTTGTTGGTTTGTTGGTTTGTTGGTTTTTTGGTTTGTTGGTTTGTTTGTTTGTTGGTTTGTTGGCTTGTTGGTTTGTTGGTTTGTTGGTTTGTTGGTTTGTTGGTTTGTTGGTTTGTTGGTTTGTTGGTTTGTTGGTTTTTTGGTTTGTTGGCTTGTTGGTTTGTTGGTTTGTTGGCTTGTTGTTTTGTTGGTTTGTTGGTTTGTTGGCTTGTTGGCTTGTTGCTTTGTTCGCTTAATGGTTTGTTGGTTTGTTGGCTTGTTGGTTTGTTGGTTTGTTGGTTTGTTGGTTTGTTGGCTTGTCAGTTTGTTGATTTGTTGGCTTGTTGGTTTGTTGATTTGTTGGCTTGTTGGTTTGTTGGTTTGTTGGCTTGTTGATTACTTAGTTTGTTGGTTTGTTGGTTTGATGGTTTGTTGGTTTTTTGGTTTGTTGGTTTTTGGTTTGTTGGTTTATTTGTTTGTTGGTTTGTTGGCTTGTTGGCTTGGTGGCTTGTTGGTTTGTTGGCTTGTTGGTTTGTCGGTTTGTTGGTTTGTTGGTTTGTTGGTTTGTTGGTTTGTTGGCTTGTTGGTTTGTTGGTTTGTTGGCTTGTTGGTTTGTTGGTTTGTTGGTTTGTTGGTTTGTTGGCATGTTGGTTTGTTGGTTTGTTGGTTTGTTGGCTTTGGCTTGTTGGTTTGTTGGCTTGTTGGCTTGTTGGTTTGTTAGATTGTTGGCTTTTTGGTTACTTGGTTTGTTGGTTTGTTGGTTTGTTGGCTTGTTGGTTTGTTGGCTTTTTGGTTACTTGGTTTGTTGGTTTGTTGGCTTGTTGGTTTGTTGGCTTTTTGGTTTGTTGGTTTGTTGGTTTGTTGACTTGTTGGCCTATTGGTTTGTTGGTTTGTTGGTTTGTTGGTTTGTTGGTTTGTTGGTTTGTTGGTTTGTTGGTTTGTTGGTTTGTTCCTTTGTTGGTTTGTTGGTTAATTGGTTTGTTGGTTTGTTCGTTTGTTGGTTTGTTGGTTTGTTGGTTTGTTGGTTTGTTGGTTTATTTGTTTGTTGGTTTGTTGGTTTGTTGGTTTGTTGGTTTGTCGGTTTGTTGGTTTATTTGTTTGTTGGTTTGTTGGTTTGTTGGTTTGTTGGTTTGTTGGTTTGTTGGCTTGTTGGTTTGTTGGTTTGTTGGTTTGTTGGCTTGTTGGTTTGTTGGTTTGTTGGTTTGTTGGTTTGTTGGTTTGTTGGTTTGTTGGTTTTTTGGTTTGTTGGTTTGTTGGTTTGTTGGCTAGTTGGTTTGTTGGTTTGTTGGCTTGTTGGTTTGTTGGTTTGTTGGCTTGTTGGCTTGTTGGTTTGTTGGTTTGTTAGCTTGTTGGTTACTTAGTTTGTTAATTTGTTGGTTTGTTGGTTTGTTGAATTGTTGGTTTGTTGGCTTGTTGGCTTGTTGGTTTGTTGGTTTGTTGGTTTGTTGGCTTCTTGGCTTGTTGGTTTGTTGGTTTGTTGATTTGATGGTTTGTTGGCTTGTTGGTTTGTTGGTTTGTTGATTTGTTGGTTTGTTGGTTTGTTGGTTTGTTGGCTTATTGGCTTGTTGGTTTGTTGGTTTGTTGGCTTGTTGGTTTGTTGGTTTGTTGGCTTGTTGGCTTGTTGCTTTGTTCGGTTGATGGTTTGTTGGTTTGTTGGTTTTTTGGTTTGTTGCTTTGTTGGTTTGTTGGTTTGTTGGCTTGTTGGCTTGTTGGTTTGTTGGCTTGTTGGCTTGTTGGTTTTTTAGTTTGTTGGCTTTTTGGTTACTTGGTTTGTTGTTTTGTTGGCTTGTTGGCTTGTTGGTTTGTTGCTTTGTTCGTTTGATGGTTTGTTGGCTTGTTGGCTTGTTGGTTTGTTGGTTTGTTGGTTTGTTGGTTTGTTGGTTTGTTGGTTTGTTGGTTTGTTGGTTTTTTGGTTTGTTGGTTTATTTGTTTGTTGGTTTGTTGGCTTGTTGGCTTGTTGGTTTGTTGGTTTGTTGGTTTGTTGGCTTGTTGGTTTGTTGGTTTGTTGGTTTGTTGGTTTGTTGGCTTGTTGGTTTGTTGGTTTGTTGGCTTGTTGGTTTGTTGGTTTGTTGGCTTGTTGGCTTGCTGCTTTGTTCGTTTGATGGTTGGTTGGTTTGTTGGTTTGTTGGCTTGTTGGTTTGTTAGTTTGTTGGTTTGTTGGTTTGTTGGTTTGTTGGCTTGTTGGTTTGTTGGTTTGTTGGCTTGTTGGTTTGTTGGTTTGTTGGTTTGTTCGCTTGTTGGTTACTTAGTGTGTTGGTTTGTTGGCATGTTGGTTTGTTGGTTTGTTGGTTTGTTGGTTTGTTGGCTTGTTGGTTTGTTGGTTTGTTGGCTTGTTGGCTTGTTGGTTTGTTGGTTTGTTGGTTTGTTGGTTTGTTGGCTTGTTGGCTTGTTGGCTTGTTGGTTTGTTAGTTTGTTGGCTTTTTGGTTGCTTGGTTTGTTGGTTTGTTGGTTTGTTGGCTTGTTGGTTTGTTGGCTTTTTGGTTACTTGGTTTGTTGGTTTGTTGGCTTGTTGGTTTGTTGGCTTGTTGGTTTGTTGGTTTGTTGGTTTGTTGGCTTGTTGGCCTGTTGGTTTTTTGGTTTGTTGAATTGTTGGTTTGTTGGTTTGTTGGTTTGTTGGTTTGTTGGTTAGTTGGTTTGTTGGTTTGTTCCTTTGTTGGTTTGTTGGATAATTGGTTTGTTGGTTTGTTGGTTTGTTGGTTTGTTGGTTTGTTGGTTTGTTGGTTTATTTGTTTGTTGGTTTGTTGGTTTGTTAGTTTGTTGGTTTGTTGGTTTGTTGGTTTATTTGTTTGTTGTTTTGTTGGCTTGTTGGTTTGTTGGTTTGTTGGTTTGTTGGCTTGTTGGTTTGTTGGTTTGTTGGCTTGTTGGCTTGTTGGTTTATTGGTTTGTTGGTTTGTTGGTTTGTTGGTTTGTTGGTTTGTTGGTTTTTTGGTTTGTTGGTTTGTTGGTTTGTTGGTTTGTTCGCTTGTTGGTTACTTAGTGTGTTGGTTTGTTGGCATGTTGGTTTGTTGGTTTGTTGGTTTGTTGGTTTGTTGGCTTGTTGGTTTGTTGGTTTGTTGGCTTGTTGGCTTGTTGGTTTGTTCGGTTGATGGTTTGTTGGTTTGTTGGTTTTTTGGTTTGTTGCTTTGTTGGTTTGCTGGTTTGTTGGCTTGTTGGCTTGTTGGTTTGTTGGCTTGTTGGCTTGTTGGTTTTTTAGTTTGTTGGCTTTTTGGTTACTTGGTTTGTTGTTTTGTTGGCTTGTTGGCTTGTTGGTTTGCTGCTTTGTTCGTTTGATGGTTTGTTGGCTTGTTGGCTTGTTGGTTTGTTGGTTTGTTGGTTTGTTGGTTTGTTGGTTTGTTGGTTTTTTGGTTTGTTGGTTTATTTGTTTGTTGGTTTGTTGGCTTGTTGGCTTGTTGGTTTGTTGGTTTGTTGGTTTGTTGGCTTGTTGGTTTGTTGGTTTGTTGGTTTGTTGGTTTGTTGGCTTGTTGGTTTGTTGGTTTGTTGGCTTGTTGGTTTGTTGGTTTGTTGGCTTGTTGGCTTGCTCCTTTGTTCGTTTGATGGTTGGTTGGTTTGTTGGTTTGTTGGCTTGTTGGTTTGTTAGTTTGTTGGTTTGTTGGTTTGTTGGTTTGTTGGCTTGTTGGTTTGTTGGTTTGTTGGCTTGTTGGTTTGTTGGTTTGTTGGTTTGTTCGCTTGTTGGTTACTTAGTGTGTTGGTTTGTTGGCATGTTGGTTTGTTGGTTTGTTGGTTTGTTGGTTTGTTGGCTTGTTGGTTTGTTGGTTTGTTGGCTTGTTGGCTTGTTGGTTTGTTGGTTTGTTGGTTTGTTGGTTTGTTGGCTTGTTGGCTTGTTGGCTTGTTGGTTTGTTAGTTTGTTGGCTTTTTGGTTACTTGGTTTGTTGGTTTGTTGGTTTGTTGGCTTGTTGGTTTGTTGGCTTTTTGGTTACTTGGTTTGTTGGTTTGTTGGCTTGTTGGTTTGTTGGCTTGTTGGTTTGTTGGTTTGTTGGTTTGTTGGCTTGTTGGCCTCTTGGTTTGTTGGTTTGTTGAATTGTTGGTTTGTTGGTTTGCTGGTTTGTTGGTTTGTTGGTTTGTTGGTTTGTTGGTTTGTTCCTTTGTTGGTTTGTTGGATAATTGGTTTGTTGGTTTGTTGGTTTGTTGGTTTGTTGGTTTGTTGGTTTATTTGTTTGTTGGTTTGTTGGTTTGTTAGTTTGTTGGTTTGTTGGTTTGTTGGTTTATTTGTTTGTTGTTTTGTTGGCTTGTTGGTTTGTTGGTTTGTTGGTTTGTTGGCTTGTTGGTTTGTTGGTTTGTTGGCTTGTTGGCTTGTTGGTTTATTGGTTTGTTGGCTTGTTGGTTTGTTGGTTTGTTGGCTTGTTGGTTTGTTGGCTTATTGGCTTGTTGGTTTGTTGGTTTGTTGGCTTGTTGGTTTGTTGGTTTGTTGGCTTGTTGGCTTGTTGCTTTGTTCGGTTGATGGTTTGTTGGTTTGTTGGTTTTTTGGTTTGTTGCTTTGTTGGTTTGTTGGTTTGTTAGCTTGTTGGCTTGTTGGTTTGTTGGCTTGTTGGCTTGCTGGTTTTTTAGTTTGTTGGCTTTTTGGTTACTTGGTTTGTTGTTTTGTTGGCTTGTTGGCTTGTTGGTTTGTTGCTTTGTTCGTTTGATGGTTTGTTGGCTTGTTGGCTTGTTGGTTTGTTGGTTTGTTGGTTTGTTGGTTTGTTGGTTTGTTGGTTTTTTGGTTTGTTGGTTTATTTGTTTGTTGGTTTGTTGGCTTGTTGGCTTGTTGGTTTGTTGGTTTGTTGGTTTGTTGGCTTGTTGGTTTGTTGGTTTGTTGGTTTGTTGGTTTGTTGGCTTGTTGGTTTGTTGGTTTGTTGGCTTGTTGGTTTGTTGGTTTGTTGGCTTGTTGGCTTGCTGCTTTGTTCGTTTGATGGTTGGTTGGTTTGTTGGTTTGTTGGCTTGTTGGTTTGTTAGTTTGTTGGTTTGTTGGTTTGTTGGTTTGTTGGCTTGTTGGTTTGTTGGTTTGTTGGCTTGTTGGTTTGTTGGTTTGTTGGTTTGTTCGCTTGTTGGTTACTTAGTGTGTTGGTTTGTTGGCATGTTGGTTTGTTGGCATGTTGGTTTGTTGGTTTGTTGGTTTGTTGGTTTGTTGGTTTGTTGGCTTGTTGGTTTGTTGGTTTGTTGGCTTGTTGGCTTGTTGGTTTGTTGGTTTGTTGGTTTGTTGGTTTGTTGGCTTGTTGGCTTGTTGGCTTGTTGGTTTGTTAGTTTGTTGGCTTTTTGGTTACTTGGTTTGTTGGTTTGTTGGTTTGTTGGCTTGTTGGTTTGTTGGCTTTTGGGTTACTTGGTTTGTTGGTTTGTTGGCTTGTTGGTTTGTTGGCTTGTTGGTTTGTTGGTTTGTTGGTTTGTTGGCTTGTTGGCCTGTTGGTTTGTTGGTTTGTTGAATTGTTGGTTTGTTGGTTTGTTGGTTTGTTGGTTTGTTGGTTTGTTGGTTTGTTGGTTTGTTGGTTTGTTCCTTTGTTGGTTTGTTGGATAATTGGTTTGTTGGTTTGTTGGTTTGTTGGTTTGTTGGTTTGTTGGTTTGTTGGTTTATTTGTTTGTTGGTTTGTTGGTTTGTTAGTTTGTTGGTTTGTTGGTTTGTTGGTTTATTTGTTTGTTGTTTTGTTGGCTTGTTGGTTTGTTGGTTTGTTGGTTTGTTGGCTTGTTGGTTTGTTGGTTTGTTGGCTTGTTGGCTTGTTGGTTTATTGGTTTGTTGGTTTGTTGGTTTGTTGGTTTGTTGGTTTTTTGGTTTGTTGGTTTGTTGGTTTGTTCGCTTGTTGGTTACTTAGTGTGTTGGTTTGTTGGCATGTTGGTTTGTTGGTTTGTTGGTTTGTTGGTTTGTTGGCTTGTTGGTTTGTTGGTTTGTTGGCTTGTTGGCTTGTTGGTTTGTTGGTTTGTTGGTTTGTTGGCTTGTTGGCTTGTTGGTTTGTTGGTTTGTTGATTTGATGGTTTGTTGGCTTGTTGGTTTGTTGGTTTGTTGATTTGTTGGTTTGTTGGTTTGTTGGTTTGTTGGCTTGTTGGCTTGTTGGTTTGTTGGTTTGTTGGCTTGTTGGTTTGTTGGTTTGTTGGCTTGTTGGCTTGTTGCTTTGTTCGGTTGATGGTTTGTTGGTTTGTTGGTTTTTTGGTTTGTTGCTTTGTTGGTTTGTTGGTTTGTTGGCTTGTTGGCTTGTTGGTTTGTTGGCTTGTTGGCTTGTTGGTTTTTTAGTTTGTTGGCTTTTTGGTTACTTGGTTTGTTGTTTTGTTGGCTTGTTGGCTTGTTGGTTTGTTGCTTTGTTCGTTTGATGGTTTGTTGGCTTGTTGGCTCGTTGGTTTGTTGGTTTGTTGGTTTGTTGGTTTGTTGGTTTGTTGGTTTTTTGGTTTGTTGGTTTATTTGTTTGTTGGTTTGTTGGCTTGTTGGCTTGTTGGTTTGTTGGTTTGTTGGTTTGTTGGCTTGTTGGTTTGTTGGTTTGTTGGTTTGTTGGTTTGTTGGCTTGTTGGTTTGTTGGTTTGTTGGCTTGTTGGTTTGTTGGTTTGTTGGCTTGTTGGCTTGCTGCTTTGTTCGTTTGATGGTTGGTTGGTTTGTTGGTTTGTTGGCTTGTTGGTTTGTTAGTTTGTTGGTTAGTTGGTTTGTTGGTTTGTTGGCTTGTTGGTTTGTTGGTTTGTTGGCTTGTTGGTTTGTTGGTTTGTTGGTTTGTTCGCTTGTTGGTTACTTAGTGTGTTGGTTTGTTGGCATGTTGGTTTGTTGGTTTGTTGGTTTGTTGGTTTGTTGGCTTGTTGGTTTGTTGGTTTGTTGGCTTGTTGGCTTGTTGGTTTGTTGGTTTGTTGGTTTGTTGGTTTGCTGGCTTGTTGGCTTGTTGGCTTGTTGGTTTGTTAGTTTGTTGGCTTTTTGGTTACTTGGTTTGTTGGTTTGTTGGTTTGTTGGCTTGTTGGTTTGTTGGCTTTTTGGTTACTTGGTTTGTTGGTTTGTTCGCTTGTTGGTTACTTAGTGTGTTGGTTTGTTGGCATGTTGGTTTGTTGGTTTGTTGGTTTGTTGGTTTGTTGGCTTGTTGGTTTGTTGGTTTGTTGGCTTGTTGGCTTGTTGGTTTGTTGGTTTGTTGGTTTGTTGGTTTGCTGGCTTGTTGGCTTGTTGGCTTGTTGGTTTGTTAGTTTGTTGGCTTTTTGGTTACTTGGTTTGTTGGTTTGTTGGTTTGTTGGCTTGTTGGTTTGTTGGTTTGTTGGTTTGTTGGCTTGTTGGCCTGTTGGTTTGTTGGTTTGTTGGATTGTTGGTTTGTTGGTTTGTTGGGTTGTTGGTTTGTTGGTTTGTTGGTTTGTTCCTTTGTTGGTTTGTTGGATAATTGGTTTGTTGGTTTGTTGGTTTGTTGGTTTGTTGGTTTATTTGTTTGTTGGTTTGTTGGTTTGTTGGTTTGTTGGTTTGTTGGTTTGTTGGTTTATTTGTTTGTTGTTTTGTTGGCTTGTTGGTTTGTTGGTTTGTTGGTTTGTTGGCTTGTTGGTTTGTTGGTTTGTTGGCTTGTTGGCTTGTTGGTTTATTGGTTTGTTGGTTTGTTGGTTTGTTGGTTTGTTGGTTTGTTGGTTTTTTGGTTTGTTGGTTTGTTGGTTTGTTGACTTGTTGGTTTGTTAGTTTGTTGGTTTATTTGTTTGTTGGTTTGTTGGCTTGTTGGTTTGTTGGTTTGTTGGTTTGTTGGCTTGTTGGTTTGTTGGTTTGTTGGCTTGTTGGCTTGTTGGTTTGTTGGTTTGTTGGTTTGTTGGCTTGTTGGTTTGTTGGTTTGTTGACTTGTTGCTTTGTTAGTTTGTTGGTTTGTTGGCTTGTTGGCTTGTTGGTTTGTTGGTTTGTTGGCTTGTTGGTTTGTTGGTTTGTTGGCTTGTTGGCTTGTTGCTTTGTTCGTTTGATGGTTTGTTGGTTTATTGGTTTATTGGTTTTTTGGTTTGTTGGTTTTTTGGTTTGTTGCTTTGTTGGTTTGTTGGTTTGTTGGCTTGTTGGCTTGTTGGTTTGTTGGTTTGTTGGTTTGTTGGTTTGTTAGTTTGTTGGCTTTTTGGTTACTTGGTTTGTTGTTTTGTTGGCTTATTGGCTTGTTGGTTTGTTGCTTTGTTCGTTTGATGGTTTGTTGGTTTGTTGGTTAATTGGTTAGTTGGTTTGTTGGTTTGTTGGTTTGTTGGCTTGTTGGCTTGTTGGTTTGTTGACTTGTTGGTTTGTTAGTTTGTTGGTTTGTTGGCTTGTTGGCTTGTTGGTTTGTTGGTTTGTTGGCTTGTTGGTTTGTTGGTTCGTTGGCTTGTTGGCTTGTTGCTTTGTTCGTTTGATGGTTTGTTGGTTTGTTGGTTTTTTGTGTTTGTTGGTTTTTTGGTTCGTTGCTTTGTTGGTTTGTTGGTTTGTTGGCTTGTTGGTTTTTGGTTTGTTAGCTTGTTGGTTTGTTAGTTTGTTGGCTTTTTGGTTACTTGGTTTGTTGTTTTGTTGGCTTGTTAGCTTGTTGATTTGTTGCTTTGTTCGCTTGATGGTTTGTTGGTTTGTTGGTTACTTGGTTTGTTGGTTTGTTGGTTTGTTGGCTTGTTGGTTTGTTGGCTTGTTTGTTTGTTGGTTTGTTGGTTTGTTGGCTTGTTGGCTTGTTGGTTTGTTGGTTTGTTGGTTTGTTGGTTTGTTGGTTTTTTGGTTTGTGGGTTTATTTGTTTGTTGGTTTTTTGGCTTGTTGGTTTGTTGGTTTGTTGGTTTGTTGGCTTGTTGGTTTGTTGGTTTGTTGGTTTGTTGGTTTGTTGGCTTGTTGGTTTGTTGGTTTGTTGGCTTGTTGGTTTGTTGGCTTGTTGGCTTGTTGCTTTGTTCGCTTGATGGTTTGTTGGTTTGTTGGCTTGTTGGTTTGATAATTTGTTGGTTTGTTGGTTTGTTGGTTTGTTGATTTGTTGGCTTGTCGGTTTGTTGGTTTGTTGGCTTGTTGGTTTGTTGGTTTGTTGGCTTGTTGGCTTGTTGGTTTGTTGGTTTGTTGGCTTGTTGATTACTTAATTTGTTGGTTTGTTGGTTTGATGGTTTGTTTATTTTTTAATTTGTTGGTTTTTGGTTTGTTGGTTTATTTGTTTGTTGGTTTGTTGGCTTGTTGGCTTGTTGGTTTGTTGGCTTGTTGGTTTGTTGGTTTGTTGGTTTGTTGGTTTTTTGGTTTGTTGGTTACTTAGTGTGTTGGTTTGTTGGCATGTTGGTTTGTTGGTTTGTTGGTTTGTTGGCTTGTTGGTTTGTTGGTTTGTTGGCTTGTTGGCTTGTTGGTTTGTTGGTTTGTTGGTTTGTTGGCTTGTTGGCTTGTTGGCTTGTTGGTTTGTTAGTTTGTTGGCTTTTTGGTTACTTGGTTTGTTGGTTTGTTGGTTTGTTGGTTTGTTGGTTTGTTGGTTTGTTGGTTTGTTGGTTTGTTGGCTTTTTGGTTACTTGGTTTGTTGGTTTGTTGGCTTGTTGGTTTGTTGGCTTGTTGGTTTGTTGGTTTGTTGGTTTGTTGGCTTGTTGGCTTGTTGGCCTGTTGGTTTGTTGGTTTGTTGGTTTGTTGGTTTGTTGGTTTGTTGGGTTGTTGGTTTGTTGGTTTGTTCCTTTGTTGGTTTGTTGGTTAATTGGTTTGTTGGTTTGTTGGTTTGTTGGTTTGTTGGTTTGTTGGTTTGTTGGTTTGTTGGTTTGTTAGTTTGTTGGCTTTTTGGTTACTTGGTTTGTTGTTTTGTTGGCTTGTTGGCTTGTTGGCTTGTTGGTTTGTTGCTTTGTTCGTTTGATGGTTTGTTGGTTTGTTGGTTAATTGGTTTGTTGGTTTGTTGGTTTGTTGGTTTGTTGGTTTGTTGGCTTGTTGGCTTGTTGGTTTGTTGGTTTGTTGGTTTGTTTGTTTGTTGGCTTGTTGGTTTGTTGGTTTGTTGACATGTTCGTTTGTTGGTTTGTTGGTTTGTTGGGTTGTGGGCTTAAAGGTTTGTTGGTTTTTTGGCTTGTTGGTTTGTTGGTTTGTTGGCTTGTTGGCTTGTTGCTTTGTTCGTTTGATGGTTTGTTGGTTTGTTGGTTTTTTGTGTTTGTTGGTTTTTTGGTTTGTTGCTTTGTTGGTTTGTTGGTTTGTTGGCTTGTTGGTTTTTGGTTTGTTGGCTTGTTGGTTTGTTAGTTTGTTGGCTTTTTGGTTACTTGGTTTGTTGTTTTGTTGGCTTGTTGGCTTGTTGATTTGTTGCTTTGTTCGCTTGATGGTTTGTTGGTTTTTTGGTTACTTGGTTTGTTGGTTTGTTGGTTTGTTGGCTTGTTGGTTTGTTGGCTTGTTTGTTTGTTGGTTTGTTGGTTTGTTGGCTTGTGGGCTTGTTGTTTTGTTGGTTTGTTGGTTTGTTGGTTTGTTGGTTTGTTGGTTTGTTGGTTTTTTGGTTTGTGGGTTTATTTGTTTGTTGGTTTGTTGGCTTGTTGGTTTGTTGGTTTGTTGGTTTGTTGGCTTGTTGGTTTGTTGGTTTGTTGGTTTGTTGGTTTGTTGGCTTGTTGGTTTGTTGGTTTGTTGGCTTGTTGGCTTGTTGGCTTGTTGGCTTGTTGCTTTGTTCGCTTGATGGTTTGATGGTTTGTTGGTTTGTTGGCTTGTTGGTTTGTTAATTTGTTGGTTTGTTGGTTTGTTGGTTTGTTGGTTTGTTGGCTTGTCGGTTTGTTGGTTTGTTGGCTTGTTGGTTTGTTGGTTTGTTGGCTTGTTGGCTTGTTGGTTTGTTGGTTTGTTGGCTTGTTGATTACTTAATTTGTTGGTTTGTTGGTTTGATGGTTTGTTGGTTTTTTGGTTTGTTGGTTTTTGGTTTGTTGGTTTATTTGTTTGTTGGTTTGTTGGCTTGTTGGCTTGTTGGCTTGTTGGTTTGTTGGCTTGTTGGTTTGTTGGTTTGTTGGTTTGTTGGTTTTTTGGTTTGTTGGTTACTTAGTGTGTTGGTTTGTTGGCATGTTGGTTTGTTGGTTTGTTGGTTTGTTGGCTTGTTGGTTTGTTGGTTTGTTGGCTTGTTGGCTTGTTGGTTTGTTGGTTTGTTGGTTTGTTGGCTTGTTGGCTTGTTGGCTTATTGGTTTGTTAGTTTGTTGGCTTTTTGGTTACTTGGTTTGTTGGTTTGTTGGTTTGTTGGTTTGTTGGTTTGTTGGTTTGTTGGTTTGTTGGCTTGTTGGCCTGTTGGTTTGTTGGTTTGTTGGTTTGTTGGTTTGTTGGCTTGTTGGCCTGTTGGTTTGTTGGTTTGTTGGCTTGTTGGTTTGTTGGTTTGTTGGTTTGTTGGCTTGTTGGCTTGTTGGCTTGTTGGTTTGTTAGTTTGTTGGCTTTTTGGTTACTTGGTTTGTTGGTTTGTTGGTTTGTTGGCTTGTTGGCTTGTTGGTTTGTTGGTTTGTTGGTTTGTTGGCTTGTTGGCTTGTTGGCTTGTTGGTTTGTTAGTTTGTTGGCTTTTTGGTTACTTGGTTTGTTGGTTTGTTGGCTTGTTGGTTTGTTGGCTTGTTGGTTTGTTGGTTTGTTGGTTTGTTGGCTTGTTGGCTTGTTGGCTTGTTGGCCTGTTGGTTTGTTGGTTTGTTGGTTTGTTGGTTTGTTGGTTTGTTGGTTTGTTGGTTTGTTGGTTTGTTCCTTTGTTGGTTTGTTGGTTAATTGGTTTGTTGGTTTGTTGGTTTGTTGGTTTGTTGGTTTGTTGGTTTGTTGGTTTGTTGGTTTGTTGGTTTATTTGTTTGTTGGTTTGTTGGTTTGTTGGTTTGTTGGTTTGTTAGTTTGTTGGCTTTTTGGTTACTTGGTTTGTTGTTTTGTTGGCTTGTTGGCTTGTTGGTTTGTTGCTTTGTTCGTTTGATGGTTTGTTGGTTTGTTGGTTAATTGGTTTGTTGGTTTGTTGGTTTGTTGGTTTGTTGGGTTGTTGGCTTGTTGGCTTGTTGGTTTGTTGGTTTGTTGGTTTGTTTGTTTGTTGGCTTGTTGGTTTGTTGGTTTGTTGACATGTTCGTTTGTTGGTTTGTTGGTTTGTTGGGTTGTGGGCTTAAAGGTTTGTTGGTTTTTTGGCTTGTTGGTTTGTTGGTTTGTTGGCTTGTTGGCTTGTTGCTTTGTTCGTTTGATGGTTTGTTGGTTTGTTGGTTTTTTGTGTTTGTTGGTTTTTTGGTTTGTTGCTTTGTTGGTTTGTTGGTTTATTGGCTTGTTGGTTTTTGGTTTGTTGGCTTGTTGGTTTGTTAGTTTGTTGGCTTTTTGGTTACTTGGTTTGTTGTTTTGTTGGCTTGTTGGCTTGTTGATTTGTTGCTTTGTTCGCTTGATGGTTTGTTGGTTTTTTGGTTACTTGGTTTGTTGGTTTGTTGGTTTGTTGGCTTGTTGGTTTGTTGGCTTGTTTGTTTGTTGGTTTGTTGGTTTGTTGGCTTGTGGGCTTGTTGTCTTGTTGGTTTGTTGGTTTGTTGGTTTGTTGGTTTGTTGGTTTGTTGGTTTTTTGGTTTGTGGGTTTATTTGTTTGTTGGTTTGTTGGCTTGTTGGTTTGTTGGTTTGTTGGTTTGTTGGCTTGTTGGTTTGTTGGTTTGTTGGTTTGTTGGTTTGTTGGCTTGTTGGTTTGTTGGTTTGTTGGCTTGTTGGCTTGTTGGCTTGTTGGCTTGTTGCTTTGTTCGCTTGATGGTTTGATGGTTTGTTGGTTTGTTGGCTTGTTGGTTTGTTAATTTGTTGGTTTGTTGGTTTGTTGGTTTGTTGGTTTGTTGGCTTGTCGGTTTGTTGGTTTGTTGGCTTGTTGGTTTGTTGGTTTGTTGGCTTGTTGGCTTGTTGGTTTGTTGGATTGTTGGCTTGTTGATTACTTAATTTGTTGGTTTGTTGGTTTGATGGTTTGTTGGTTTTTTGGTTTGTTGGTTTTTGGTTTGTTGGTTTATTTGTTTGTTGGTTTGTTGGCTTGTTGGCTTGTTGGCTTGTTGGTTTGTTGGCTTGTTGGTTTGTTGGTTTGTTGGTTTGTTGGTTTTTTGGTTTGTTGGTTACTTAGTGTGTTGGTTTGTTGGCATGTTGGTTTGTTGGTTTGTTGGTTTGTTGGCTTGTTGGTTTGTTGGTTTGTTGGCTTGTTGGCTTGTTGGTTTGTTGGTTTGTTGGTTTGTTGGCTTGTTGGCTTGTTGGCTTGTTGGTTTGTTAGTTTGTTGGCTTTTTGGTTACTTGGTTTGTTGGTTTGTTGGTTTGTTGGTTTGTTGGTTTGTTGGTTTGTTGGTTTGTTGGCTTGTTGGCCTGTTGGTTTGTTGGTTTGTTGGTTTGTTGGTTTGTTGGCTTGTTGGCCTGTTGGTTTGTTGGTTTGTTGGTTTGTTGGTTTGTTAGTTTGTTGGTTTCTTGGTTTGTTGGTTTGTTCCTTTGTTGGTTTGTTGGTTAATTGGTTTGTTGGTTTGTTGGTTTGTTGGTTTGTTGGTTTGTTGGTTTGTTGGTTTGTTCGTTTATTTGTTTGTTGGTTTGTTGGTTTGTTGGTTTGTTGGTTTGTTGGTTTGTTGGTTTGTTGGTTTGTTGGTTTGTTGGTTTGTTGGTTTGTTGGTTTATTTGTTTGTTGGTTTGTTGGCTTGTTGGTTTGTTGGTTTGTTGGTTTGTTGGCTTGTTGGTTTGTTGGTTTGTTGGCTTGTTAGCTTGTTGGTTTGCTGGTTTGTTGGTTTGTTGGTTTGTTGGTTTGTTGGTTTGTTGGTTTTTTGGTTTGTTGGTTTGTTGGTTTGTTGGCTTGTTGTGGTTTGTTGGTTTGTTGGCTTGTTGGTTTGTTGGTTTGTTGGCTTGTTGGCTTGTTGGTTTGCTGGTTTGTTAGCTTGTTGGTTACTTAGTTTGTTGGTTTGTTCGTTTGTTGGTTTGTTGGTTTGTTGGCTTGCTGGTTTGTTGGTTTGTTGGCTTGTTGGCTTGTTGGTTTGTTGGTTTGTTGGTTTGTTGGTTTGTTGGCTTGTTGGCTTGTTGATTTGTTGGTTTGTTGACTTGTTGGTTTGTTGGTTTGTTGGTTTGTTGGCTTGTTGGCTTGTTGGTTTGTTGGTTTGTTGGCTTGTTGGTTTGTTGGTTTGTTGGCTTGTTGGCTTGTTGCTTTGTTCGTTTGATGGTTTGTTGGTTTGTTGGTTTTTTGGTTTGTTGGTTTTTTGGTTTCTTGCTTTGTTGGTTTGTTGGTTTGTTGGCTTGTTGGCTTGTTGGTTTGTTGGCTTGTTGGTTTGTTAGTTTGTTGGCTTTTTGGTTACTTGGTTTGTTGTCTTGTTGGCTTGTTCGCTTGTTGGTTTGTTGCTTTGTTCGTTTGATGGTTTGTTGGTTTGTTGGTTACTTGGTTTGTTGGTTTGTTGGTTTGTTGGCTTGTTGGTTTGTTGGCTTGTTTGTTTGTTGGTTTGTTGGTTTGTTGGCTTGTTGGCTTGTTGGTTTGTTGATTTGTTGGTTTGTTGGTTTTTTGGTTTGTTGATTTATTTGTTTGTTGGTTTGTTGGCTTGTTGGTTTGTTGGTTTGTTGGTTTGTTGCTTGTTGGTTTGTTGGTTTGTTGGTTTGTTGGTTTGTTGGCTTGTTGGTTTGTTGGTTTGTTGGGTTGTTGGTTTAATGGTTTGTTGGCTTGTTGGCTTGTTGCTTTGTTCGTTTGATGGTTTGTTGGTTTGTTGGTTTATTGGTTTGTTGGTTTGTTAGTTTGTTGGTTTGTTGGTTTGTTAGTTTGTTGGCTTGTTGGTTTGTTGGTTTGTTGGCTTGTTGGTTTGTTGGTTTGCTGGTTTCTTGGCTTGTTGGCTACTTAGTGTGTTAGTTTGTTGGCATGTTGGTTTGTTGGTTTGTTGGTTTGTTGGCTTGTTGGTTTGTTGGTTTGTTGGCTTGTTGGCTTGTTGGTTTGTTGGTTTGTTGGTTTGTTGGTTTGTTCCTTTGTTGGTTTGTTAGTTAATTGGTTTGTTGGTTTGTTGGTTTGTTGGTTTGTTGGTTTGTTGGTTTGTTGGTTTGTTGGTTTGTTGGTTTATTTGTTTGTTGGTTTGTTGGTTTGTTGATTTGTTGGTTTTTTGGTTTGTTGGTTTGTTGGTTTGTTGGCTTCTTGGTTTGTTGGTTTGTTGGCTTGTTGGTTTGTTTGTTTGTTGGCTTGTTGGCTTGTTGGTTTGTTGGTTTGTTAGCTTGTTGGTTACTTAGTTTGTTGGTTTGTTGGTTTGTTGGTTTGTTGGCTTGTTGGCTTTTTGGTTTGTTGGTTTGTTGGTTTGTTGGCTTGTTGGCTTGTTGGTTTGTTGGTTTGTTGGTTTGTTGGTTTGTTGGCTTCTTGGTGTGTTGGTTTGTTGACTTGTTGGTTTGTTGGTTTGTTGGTTTGTTGGCTTGTTGGGTTGTTAGTTTGTTGGTTTGTTGGCTTGTTGGTTTGTTAGTTTGTTGGCTTTTTGGTTACTTGGTTTGTTGGTTTGTTGGTTTGTTGGCTTGTTGGTTTGTTGGCTTGTTTGTTTGTTGGTTTGTTGGTTTGTTGGTTTGTTGGTTTGTTGGCTTGTTGGCTTGTTGGTTTGTTGGTTTGTTGGTTTGTTGGTTTGTTGGTTTGTTGGTTTTTTTGGTTTGTTGGCTTGTTGGTTTGTTGGTTTGTTGGCTTGTTGGCTTGTTGCTTTGTTCGTTTGATGGTTTGTTGGTTTGTTGGTTTGTTGGCTTGTTGGTTTGTTGGTTTGTTGGTTTGTTGGCTTGTTGGTTTGTTGGTTTGTTGGTTTGTTGGTTTGTTGGCTTGTTGGTTTGTTGGTTTGTTGGCTTGTTGGTTTGTTGGTTTGTTGGCTTGTTGGCTTGTTGCTTTGTTCGTTTGATGGTTTGTTGGTTTGTTGGTTTGTTGGCTTGTTGGTTTGTTAGTTTGTTGGTTTGTTGGTTTGTTGGTTTGTTGAATTGTTGGTTTGTTGGTTTGTTGGCTTGTTGGTTTGTTGGTTTGTTGGCTTGTTGGTTTGTTGGTTTGTTGGCTTGTTGGCTTGTTGGTTTGTTGGTTTGTTGGCTTGTTGATTACTTAGTTTGTTGGTTTGTCGGTTTGTTGGTTTGTTGGCTTGTTGGCTTCTTGGTTTGTTGGTTTGTTGGTTTGTTGGCTTGTTGGCTTTATGGTTTGTTGGTTTGTTGGTTTGTTGGTTTGTTGGTTTGTTGGCTTGTTGGTTTGTTGGTTTGTTGACTTGTTGGTTTGTTGGTTTGTTGGCTTGTTGGCTTGTTGGTTTGTTGGTTTGTTGGCTTGTTGGTTTGTTGGTTTGTTAGTTTGTTGGTTTGTTGGTTTGTTGGTTTGTTGGTTTTTTGGTTTGTTGGTTTTTTGGCTTGTTGGTTTGTTGGCTTGTTTGTTTGTTGGTTTGTAGGTTTGTTGGCTTGTTGGTTTGTTGGTTTGTTGGTTTGTTGGCTTGTTGGTTTGTTGGTTTGTTGGATTGTTGGCTTGTTGGTTTGTTGGTTTGTTGGCTTGTTGGTTTGTTGGATTGTTGGCTTGTTGCTTTGTTCGTTTGATGTTTTATTGGTTTGTTGGTTTGTTGGCTTGTTGGTTTGTTAGTTTGTTGGTTTGTTGGTTTGTTGGTTTGTTGGCTTGTTGGTTTGTTGGCATGTTGGTTTGTTCGTTTGTTGGTTTGGTGGCTTGTTGGTTTGTTGGTTTGTTGGCTTGTTGGCTTAATGGTTTGTTGGTTTGTTGGTTGTTGGCTTGTTGGCTTGTTGGCTTGTTAGTTTGTTAGTTTGTTGGCTTTTTGGTTACTTGGTTTGTTGGTTTGTTTGTTTGTTGGCTTGTTGGTTTGTTGGCTTTTTGGTTACTTGGTTTGTTGGCTTGTTGGCTTGTTGGTTTGTTGGCTTGTTGGTTTCTTGGTTTGTTGGTTTGTTGGCTTGTTGGCCTGTTGGTTTGTTGGTTTGTTGGTTTGTTGGTTTGTTGGTTTGTAGGTTTGTTGGTTTGTTGGTATGTTGGTTTGTTGGTTTGTTGGTTTGTTCCTTTGTTGGTTTGTTGGTTAATTGGTTTGTTGGTTTGTTGGTTTGTTGGTTTGTTGGTTTGTTGGTTTGTTGGTTTGTTGGTTTATTTGTTTGTTGGTTTGTTGGTTTGTTGGTTTGTTGGTTTGTTGGTTTATTTGTTTGTTGGTTTGTTGGCTTGTTGGTTTGTTGGTTTGCTGGTTTGTTGGTTTGTTGGCTTGTTGGTTTGTTGGTTTGTTGGCTTGTTGGCTTGTTGGTTTGTTGGTTTGTTGGTTTGTTGGTTTGTTGGTTTGTTGGTTTTTTGGTTTGTTGGTTTGTTGGTTTGTTGGCTTGTTGGTTTGTTGGTTTATTGGCTTGTTGGTTTGTTGGTTTGTTGGCTTGTTGGCTTGTTGGTTTGTTGGTTTGTTAGCTTGTTAGTTACTTAGTTTGTTGGTTTTTTGGTTTGTTGGTTTCTTGGCTTGTTGGCTTGTTGGTTTGTTGGTTTGTTGGTTGGTTGGTTTGTTGGGTTGTTGGCTTGTTGGTTTGTTGGTTTGCTGGTTTGTTGGTTTGTTGGCTTGTTGGTTTGTTGGTTTGTTGACTTGTTGGTTTGTTGGTTTGTTGGTTTGTTGGCTTGTTGGCTTGTTGGTTTGTTGGCTTGTTGGTTTGTTGGTTTGTTGGATTGTTGGCTTGTTGCTTTGTTCGTTTGATGGTTTGTTGGTTTGTTGGTTTGTTGGTTTGTTGGTTTGTTGGTTTGTTGGTTTGTTGGTTTGTTGGTGTGTTGGTTTTTTGGTTTGTTGGTTTGTTGGCTTGTTGGTTTGTTAGTTTGTTGGTTTGTTGGTTTGTTGCTGTGTTGGTTTGTTGGTTTGTTGGCTTGTTGGCTTGTTGGTTTGTTAGTTTGTTGGCTTTTTGGTTACTTGGTTTGTTGGATTGTTGGTTTGTTGGTTTGTTGGCTTGTTGGTTTGTTGGTTTGTTGGTTTGTTGGCTTGTTGGCTTGTTGGCATGTTGGTTTGTTGGTTTGTTGGTTTGTTGGTTTGTTGGTTTGTTGGTTTTTTGGTTTGTTGGTTTGTTGGTTTGTTGGTTTTTTGGTTTGTTGGTTTATTTATTTGTTGGTTTGTTGGCTTGTTGGTTTGTTGGTTTGTTGGCTTGTTGGTTTGTTGGTTTGTTGGCTTTTTGGTTTGTTGCTTTGTTCGTTTGATGGTTTGTTGGTTTGTTGGTTTTTTGGTTTTTTGGTTTGTTGGTTTGTTGGTTTGTTGGCTTGTTGTTTTGTTGGTTTGTTGGCTTGTTGGTCTGTTAGTTTGTTGGGTTGTTGGCTTGTTGGCTTGTTGGTTTGTTGGTTTTTTAATTTGTTGGTTTGTTGGCTTGTTGGTTTGTTAGTTTGTTGGGTTGTTGGCTTGTTGGCTTGTTGGTTTGTTGGTTTTTTGGTTTGTTGGTTTGTTGGTTTGTTGGCTTATTGCTTTGTTCGTTTGATGGTTTGTTGGTTGGTTGGTTTTTTGGTTTGTTGGTTTGTTGGCTTGTTGGTTTGTTGGTTTGTTGCCTTGTTGGTTTGTTGGGTTGTTGGCTTGTTGGCTTGTTGGTTTGTTGGTTTTTTGGTTTGTTGGTTTGTTGGCTTGTTGGTTTGTTAGTTTGTTGGGTTGTTGGTATCTTGGCTTGTTGGTTTGTTGGTTTTTTGGTTTGTCGGTTTGTTGGCTTGTTGGTTTGTTGGTTTGTTGGCTTGTTGGTTTGTTAGTTTGTTGGGTTGTTGGCTTGTTGGATTTTTGGTTTGTTGGTTTTTTGGTTTGTTGGTTTGTTGGTTTGTTGGTTTGTTGGTTTATTTGTTTGTTGGTTTGTTGGTTTTTTAGTTTGTTGGTTTGTTCGTTTGTTGGCTTGTTGGCTTGTTGGTTTGTTGGTTTGTTGGTTTGTTGGTTTGTTGGTTTGTTGGTTTGTTAGTTTGTTGGTTTGTTGGCTTGTTGGCTTGTTGGTTTGTTGGTTTTTTGGTTTGTTGGTTTGTTGGTTTGTTGATTTGTTGGTTTATTTGTTTGTTGGTTTGTTGGCTTGTTGGTTTGTTGGTTTGTTGGTTTGTTGGCTTGTTGGTTGGTTGGTTTGTTGGTTTTTGGGTTTGTTGGTTTGTTGGTTTGTTGGTTGGTTGGTTTGTTGGTTTATTTGTTTGTTGGTTTGTTGGCTTGTTGGTTTGTTGGTTTGTTGGTTTGTTGGCTTGTTGGTTTGTTGGTTTGTTGGCTTGTTGGTTACTTAGTTTGTTGGTTTGTTGGCATTTTGGTTTGTTGGTTTGTTGGTTTGTTGGCTTGTTGGTTTGTTGGTTTGTTGGTTTGTTGGCTTGTTATTTTGTTGGTTTGTTGGCTTGTTGGTTTGTTAGTTTGTTGGTTTGTTGGTTTGTTGCTTTGTTGGTTTGTTGGTTTGTTGGCTTGTTGGCTTGTTGGTTTGTTGGCTTGTTGGTTTTTAGTTTGTTGGCTTTTTGGTTACTTGGTTTGTTGGTTTGTTGGATTGTTGGCTTGTTGGTTTGTTGGTTTGTTGGCTTGTTGGTTTGTTAGTTCGTTGGTTGGTTGGCTTGTTGGCTTGTTGGCTTGTTGGTTTGTTGGTTTGTTAGTTTGATGGTTTGTTGGTTTGTTGGTTTGTTAGTTTTTTGGTTTGTTGGTTTGTTGGTTTGTTGGCTTGTTGGTTTGTTGGTTTGTTGGCTTGTTGGCTTGTTGGTTTGTTGGTTTGTTGGCTTGTTGGCTTGTTGGTTTGTTGGTTTGTTGGTTTGTTGCTTTGTTGGTTTGTTGGTTTGTTGGCTTGTTGGCTTGTTGGCTTGTTGGTTTGTTAGTTTGTTGGCTTTTTGGTTACTTGGTTTGTTGGTTTGTTGGTTTGTTGGCTTGTTGGTTTGTTGGCTTGTTGGTTTGTTGGTTTGCTGGTTTGTTGGCTTGTTGGCTTGTTGGCTTGTTGGTTCGTTGGTTTGTTGGTTTGTTGGTTTGTTGGTTTGTTGGTTTGTTGGTTTTTTGGTTTGTTGGTTTATTTGTTTGTTGGTTTGTTGGTTTGTTGGTTTGTTGGTTTGTTGGTTTGTTGGTTTTTTGGTTTGTTGGTTTGTTGGTTTGTTGGCTTGTTGGTTTGTTGGTTTGTTGGCTTGTTGGTTTGTTGGGTGTTGGTTTGTTGGTTTGTTGGTTTGTTGGCTTGTTGGCTTGTTGCTTTGTTCGTTTGATGGTTTGTTGGTTTGTTGGTTTTTTGGTTTGTTGGTTTGTTGGTTTGTTGGTTTGTTGGTTTGTTGGTTTATTTGTTTGTTGGTTTGTTGGTTTGTTGGTTTTTTGGTTTGTTGGTTTGTTGGTTTGTTGGCTAGTTAGCTTGTTGGTTTGTTGGTTTGTTGGCTTGTTGGTTTGTTAGTTTGTTGGTTTGTTGGTTTGTTGGCTTGTTGGCTTGTTGGTTTGTTGGTTTTTTGGTTTGTTGGTTTGTTGGTTTGTTGGTTTGTTGGTTTGTTGGTTTGTTGGTTTATTTGTTTGTTGGTTTGTTGGCTTGTTGGTTTGTTGGTTTGTTGGTTTGTTGGCTTGTTGGTTTGTTGGTTTGTTGGTTTGTTGGTTTGTTGGTTTGTTGGTTTGTTGGTTTGTTGGTTTGTTGATTTGTTGGTTTATTTGTTTGTTGGTTTGTTGGCTTGTTGGTTTGTTGGCTTGTTGGCTTGTTGGTTTGTTAGTTTGTTGGCTTTTTGGTTACTTGGTTTGTTGTTTTGTTGGCTTGTTGGCTTGTTGATTTGTTGCTTTGTTCGCTTGATGGTTTGTTGGTTTGTTGGTTACTTGGTTTGTTGGTTTGTTGGTTTGTTGGCTTGTTGGTTTGTTGGCTTGTTTGTTTGTTGGTTTGTTGGTTTGTTTGCTTGTTGGCTTGTTGATTTGTTGGTTTGTTGGTTTGTTGGTTTGTTGGTTTTTTGGTTTGTGGGTTTATTTGTTTGTTGGTTTGTTGGCTTGTTGGTTTGTTGGTTTGTTGGTTTGTTGGCTTGTTGGTTTGTTGGTTTGTTGGTTTGTTGGTTTGTTGGCTTGTTGGTTTGTTGGTTTGTTGGCTTGTTGGTTTGTTGGTTTGTTGGATTGTTGGCTTGTTGCTTTGTTCGCTTGATGGTTTGTTGGTTTGTTGGCTTGATGGTTTGTTAGTTTGTTGATTTGTTGGTTTGTTGGTTTGTTGGTTTGTTGGCTTGTCGGTTTGTTGGTTTGTTGGCTTGTTGGTTTGTTGGTTTGTTGGCTTGTTGGCTTGTTGGTTTGTTGGTTTGTTGGCTTGTTGATTACTTAATTTGTTGGTTTGTTGGTTTGATGGTTTGTTGGTTTTTTGGTTTGTTGGTTTTTGGTTTGTTGGTTTATTTGTTTGTTGGTTTGTTGGCTTGTTGGCTTGTTGGCTTGTTGGTTTGTTGGCTTGTTGGTTTGTTGGTTTGTTGGTTTGTTGGTTTGTTGGTTTGTTGGTTACTTAGTGTGTTGGTTTGTTGGCATGTTGGTTTGTTGGTTTGTTGGTTTGTTGGCTTGTTGGTTTGTTGGTTTGTTGGCTTGTTGGCTTGTTGGTTTGTTGGTTTGTTGGTTTGTTGGCTTGTTGGCTTGTTGGCTTGTTGGTTTGTTAGTTTGTTGGCTTTTTGGTTACTTGGTTTGTTGGTTTGTTGGTTTGTTGGTTTGTTGGTTTGTTGGTTTGTTGGCTTTTTGGTTACTTGGTTTGTTGCTTTGTTGGCTTGTTGGTTTGTTGGCTTGTTGGTTTGTTGGTTTGTTGGTTTGTTGGCTTGTTGGCCTGTTGGTTTGTGGGTTTGTTGGTTTGTTGGTTTGTTGGTTTGTTGGTTTGTTGGTTTGTTGGTTTGTTGGTTTGTTGGTTTGTTCCTTTGTTGGTTTGTTGGTTAATTGGTTTGTTGGTTTGTTGGTTTGTTGGTTTGTTGGTTTGTTGGTTTGTTGGTTTGTTGGTTTGTTGGTTTATTTGTTTGTTGGTTTGTTGGTTTGTTGGTTTGTTGGTTTGTTGGTTTGTTGGTTTATTTGTTTGTTGGTTTGTTAGCTTGTTGGTTTGTTGGTTTGTTGGTTTGTTGGCTTGTTAGTTTGTTGGTTTGTTGGCTTGTTAGCTTGTTGGTTTGTTGGTTTGTTGGTTTGTTGGTTTGTTGGTTTGTTGGTTTTTTGGTTTGTTGGTTTGTTGGTTTGTTGGCTTGTTGTGGTTTGTTGGTTTGTTGGCTTGTTGGTTTGTTGGTTTGTTGGCTTGTTGGCTTGTTGGTTTGTTGGTTTGTTAGCTTGTTGGTTACTTAGTTTGTTGGTTTGTTCGTTTGTTGGTTTGTTGGCTTGTTGGCTTGCTGGTTTGTTGGTTTGTTGGCTTGTTGGTTTGTTGGTTTGTTGGTTTGCTGGCTTGTTGGCTTGTTGGTTTGTTGGTTTGTTGGCTTGTTGGTTTGTTGGTTTGTTGGCTTGTTGGCTTGTTGCTTTGTTCGTTTGATGGTTTGTTGGTTTGTTGGTTTTTTGGTTTGTTGGTTTTTTGGTTTGTTGCTTTGTTGGTTGGTTGGTTTGTTGGCTTGTTGGCTTGTTGGTTTGTTGGCTTGTTGGTTTGTTAGTTTGTTGGCTTTTTGGTTACTTGGTTTGTTGTCTTGTTGGCTTGTTGGTTTGTTGCTTTGTTCGTTTAATGGTTTGTTGGTTTGTTGGTGACTTGGTTTGTTGGTTTGTTGGTTTGTTGGCTTGTTGGTTTGTTGGCTTGTTTGTTGTTGGTTTGTTGGTTTGTTGGCTTGTTGGCTTGTTGGTTTGTTGGTTTGTTGGTTTGTTGGTTTTTTGGTTTGTTGGTTTATTTGTTTGTTGGTTTGTTGGCTTGTTGGTTTGTTGGTTTGTTGGTTTGTTGGCTTGTTGGTTTGTTGGTTTGTTGGTTTGTTGGTTTGTTGGCTTGTTGGTTTGTTAGTTTGTTGGGTTGTTGGTTTAATGTTTTGTTGGCTTGTTGGCTTGTTGCTTTGTTCGTTTGATGGTTTGTTGGTTTGTTGGTTTATTGGTTTGTTGGTTTGTTAGTTTGTTGGTTTGTTGGTTTGTTAGTTTGTTGGCTTGTTGGTTTGTTGGTTTGTTGGCTTGTTGGTTTGTTGGTTTGCTGGTTTGTTGGCTTGTTGGCTACTTAGTGTGTTAGTTTGTTGGCATGTTGGTTTGTTGGTTTGTTGGTTTGTTGGCTTGTTTGTTTGTTGGTTTGTTGGCTTGTTGGCTTGTTGGTTTGTTGGTTTGTTGGTTTGTTGGTTTGTTGGTTTGTTCCTTTGTTGGTTTGTTAGTTAATTGGTTTGTTGGTTTGTTGGTTTGTTGGTTTGTTGGGTAATTTGTTTGTTGGTTTGTTGGTTTGTTGGTTTGTTGATTTTTTGGTTTGTTGGTTTGTTGTTTTGTTGGCTTCTTGGTTTGTTGGTTTGTTGGCTTGTTGGTTTGTTGGTTTGTTGGCTTGTTCGCTTGTTGGTTTGTTGGTTTGTTAGCTTCTTGGTTACTTAGTTTGTTGGTTTGTTGGTTTGTTGGTTTGTTGGCTTGTTGGCTTTTTGGTTTGTTGGTTTGTTGGTTTGTTGGCTTGTTGGCTTGTTGGTTTGTTGGTTTGTTGGTTTGTTGGTTTGTTGGCTTCTTGGTTTGTTGGTTTGTTGACTTGTTGGTTTGTTGGTTTGTTGGTTTGTTGGCTTGTTGGGTTGTTAGTTTGTTGGTTTGTTGGCTTGTTGGTTTGTTGGTTTGTTGGCTTGTTGGCTTGTTGCTTTGTTCGTTTGATGGTTTGTTGGTTTGTTGGTTTTTTGGTTTGTTGGTTTTTTGGTTTGTTGCTTTGTTGGTTTGTTGGTTTGTTGGCTTGTTGGCTTGTTGGTTTGTTGGCTTGTTGGTTTGTTAGTTTGTTGGCTTTTTGGTTACTTGGTTTGTTGGTTTGTTGGTTTGTTGGCTTGTTGGTTTGTTGGCTTGTTTGTTTGTTGGTTTGTTGGTTTGTTGGCTTGTTGGCTTGTTGGTTTGTTGGTTTGTTGGTTTGTTGGTTTGTTGGTTTGTTGGTTTTTTGGTTTGTTGGTTTATTTGTTTGTTGGTTTGTTGGCTTGTTGGTTTGTTGGTTTGTTGGTGACTTGGTTTGTTGGTTTGTTGGTTTGTTGGCTTGTTGGTTTGTTGGCTTGTTTGTTTGTTGGTTTGTTGGTTTGTTGGCTTGTTGGCTTGTTGGTTTGTTGGTTTGTTGGTTTGTTGGTTTTTTGGTTTGTTGGTTTATTTGTTTGTTGGTTTGTTGGCTTGTTGGTTTGTTGGTTTGTTGGTTTGTTGGCTTGTTGGTTTGTTGGTTTGTTGGTTTGTTGGTTTGTTGGCTTGTTGGTTTGTTGGTTTGTTGGGTTGTTGGTTTAATGGTGTGTTGGCTTGTTGGCTTGTTGCTTTGTTCGTTTAATGGTTTGTTGGTTTGTTGGTTTATTGGTTTGTTGGTTTGTTAGTTTGTTGGTTTGTTGGCTTGTTGGTTTGTTGGTTTGTTGGTTTGTTGGCTTGTTTGTTTGTTGGTTTGTTGGCTTGTTGGCTTGTTGGTTTGTTGGTTTGTTGGTTTGTTGGTTTGTTGGTTTGTTCCTTTGTTGGTTTGTTAGTTAATTGGTTTGTTGGTTTGTTGGTTTGTTGGTTTGTTGGGTAATTTGTTTGTTGGTTTGTTGGTTTGTTGGTTTGTTGATTTTTTGGTTTGTTGGTTTAATGTTTTGTTGGCTTCTTGGTTTGTTGGTTTGTTGGCTTGTTGGTTTGTTGGTTTGTTGGCTTGTTCGCTTGTTGGTTTGTTGGTTTGTTAGCTTCTTGGTTACTTAGTTTGTTGGTTTGTTGGTTTGTTGGTTTGTTGGCTTGTTGGCTTTTTGGTTTGTTGGTTTGTTGGTTTGTTGGCTTGTTGGCTTGTTGGTTTGTTGGTTTGTTGGTTTGTTGGTTTGTTGGCTTCTTGGTTTGTTGGTTTGTTGACTTGTTGGTTTGTTGGTTTGTTGGTTTGTTGGCTTGTTGGGTTGTTAGTTTGTTGGTTTGTTGGCTTGTTGGTTTGTTGGTTTGTTGGCTTGTTGGCTTGTTGCTTTGTTCGTTTGATGGTTTGTTGGTTTGTTGGTTTTTTGGTTTGTTGGTTTTTTGGTTTGTTGCTTTGTTGGTTTGTTGGTTTGTTGGCTTGTTGGCTTGTTGGTTTGTTGGCTTGTTGGTTTGTTAGTTTGTTGGCTTTTTGGTTACTTGGTTTGTTGGTTTGTTGGTTTGTTGGCTTGTTGGTTTGTTGGCTTGTTTGTTTGTTGGTTTGTTGGTTTGTTGGCTTGTTGGCTTGTTGGTTTGTTGGTTTGTTGGTTTGTTGGTTTGTTGGTTTGTTGGTTTTTTGGTTTGTTGGTTTATTTGTTTGTTGGTTTGTTGGCTTGTTGGTTTGTTGGTTTGTTGGTGACTTGGTTTGTTGGTTTGTTGGTTTGTTGGCTTGTTGGTTTGTTGGCTTGTTTGTTTGTTGGTTTGTTGGTTTGTTGGCTTGTTGGCTTGTTGGTTTGTTGGTTTGTTGGTTTGTTGGTTTTTTGGTTTGTTGGTTTATTTGTTTGTTGGTTTGTTGGCTTGTTGGTTTGTTGGTTTGTTGGTTTGTTGGCTTGTTGGTTTGTTGGTTTGTTGGTTTGTTGGTTTGTTGGCTTGTTGGTTTGTTGGTTTGTTGGGTTGTTGGTTTAATGGTGTGTTGGCTTGTTGGCTTGTTGCTTTGTTCGTTTAATGGTTTGTTGGTTTGTTGGTTTATTGGTTTGTTGGTTTGTTAGTTTGTTGGTTTGTTGGTTTGTTAGTTTGTTGGCTTGTTGGTTTGTTGGCTTGTTGGTTTGTTGGTTTGCTGGTTTGTTGGCTTGTTGGCTACTTAGTGTGTTAGTTTGTTGGCATGTTGGTTTGTTGGTTTGTTGGTTTGTTGGCTTGTTGGTTTGTTGGTTTGTTGGCTTGTTGGCTTGTTGGTTTGTTGGTTTGTTGGTTTGTTGGTTTGTTGGTTTGTTCCTTTGTTGGTTTGTTGGTTAATTGGTTTGTTGGTTTGTTGGTTTGTTGGTTTGTTGGTTTGTTGGTTTGTTGGTTTGTTGGGTAATTTGTTTGTTGGTTTGTTGGTTTGTTGGTTTTTTGGTTTGTTGGTTTGTTGGTTTGTTGGCTTCTTGGTTTGTTGGTTTGTTGGCTTGTTGGTTTGTTGGTTTGTTGGCTTGTTGGCTTGTTGGTTTGTTGGTTTGTTAGCTTGTTGGTTACTTAGTTTGTTGGTTTGTTGGTTTGTTGGTTTGTTGGCTTGTTGGCTTTTTGGTTTGTTGGTTTGTTGGTTTGTTGGCTTGTTGGCTTGTTGGTTTGTTGGTTTGTTGGTTTGTTGGTTTGTTAGCTTCTTGGTTTGTTGGTTTGTTGACTTGTTGGTTTGTTGGCTTGTTGGCTTGTTGGTTTGTTGGTTTGTTGGTTTGTTGGTTTGTTAGTTTGTTGGTTTTTTGGTTTGTTGGTTTATTTGTTTGTTGGTTGTTGGCTTGTTGGTTTGTTGGTTTGTTGGTTTGTTGGCTTGTTGGTTTGTTGGTTTGTTGGTTTGTTGGTTTGTTGGCTTGTTGGTTTGTTGGTTTGTTGGCTTGTTGGTTTGTTGGTTTGTTGGCTTGTTGGCTTGTTGGTTTGTTGGTTTGTTGGCTTGTTGGTTTGTTAGTTTGTTGGTTTGTTGGTTTGTTGGTTTGTTGAATTGTTGGTTTGTTGATTTGTTGGCTTGTTGGTTTGTTGGTTTGTTGGCTTGTTGGTTTGTTGGTTTGTTGGCTTCTTGGCTTGTTGTTTTGTTGGTTTGTTGGCTTGTTGATTACTTAGTTTGTTGGTTTGTCGGTTTGTTGGTTTGTTGGCTTGTTGACTTCTTGGTTTGTTGGTTTGTTGGTTTGTTGGCTTGTTGGCTTGTTGGTTTGTTGGTTTGTTGGTTTGTTGGTTTGTTGGTTTGTTGGTTTGTTGGTTTGTTGGCTTGTTGGTTTGTTGGTTTATTCACTTGTTGGTTTGTTGGTTTGTTGGCTTGTTGGCTTGTTGGTTTGTTGGTTTGTTGGCTTGTTGGTTTGTTGGTTTGTTGGTTTGTTGGTTTGTTGGTTTGTTGGTTTTTTGGTTTGTTGGTTTTTTGGCTTGTTGGTTTGTTGGCTTGTTTGTTTGTTGGTTTGTTGGTTTGTTGGCTTGTTGGTTTGTTGGTTTGTTGGTTTGTTGGCTTGTTGGTTTGTTGGTTTGTTGGATTGTTGGCTTGTTGGTTTGTTGGTTTGTTGGCTTGTTGGTTTGTTGGATTGTTGGCTTGTTGCTTTGTTCGTTTGATGGTTTATTGCTTTGTTGGTTTGTTGGCTTGTTGGTTTGTTAGGTTTTTGGTTTGTTGGTTTGTTGGTTTGTTGGCTTGTTGGTTTGTTGGCATGTTGGTTTGTTCATTTGTTGGTTTGTTGGCTTGTTGGTTTGTTGGTTTGTTGGCTTGTTGGCTTAATGGTTTGTTGGTTTGTTGGTTTGTTGGCTTGTTGGCTTGTTGGCTTGTTAGTTTGTTGGCTTTTTGGTTACTTGGTTTGTTGGTTTGTTGGTTTGTTGGCTTGTTGGTTTGTTGGCTTTTTGGTTACTTGGTTTGTTGGTTTGTTGGCTTGTTGGTTTGTGGGCTTGTTGGTTTCTTGGTTTGTTGGTTTGTTGGCTTGTTGGCCTGTTGGTTTGTTGGTTTGTTGGTTTGTTGGTTTGTAGGTTTGTTGGTTTGTTGGTTTGTTGGTTTGTTGGTTTGTTGGTTTGTTCCTTTGTTGGTTTGTTGGTTAATTGGTTTGTTGGTTTGTTGGTTTGTTGGTTTGTTGGTTTGTTGGTTTGTTGGTTTGTTGGTTTTTTGGTTTGTTGGTTTGTTGGTTTGTTGGCTTGTTGGTTTGTTGGTTTGTTGGCTTGTTGGTTTGTTGGTTTGTTGGCTTGTTGGCTTGTTGGTTTGTTGGTTTGTTAGCTTGTTGGTTACTTAGTATGTTGGTTTTTTGGTTTGTTGGTTTCTTGGCTTGTTGGCTTGTTGGCTTGTTGGTTTGTTGGTTTGCTGGTTTGTTGGTTTGTTGGCTTGTTGGTTTGTTGGTTTGTTGACTTGTTGGTTTGTTGGTTTGTTGGTTTGTTGGCTTGTTTGCTTGTTGGTTTGTTGGTTTGTTGGCTTGTTGGTTTGTTGGTTTATTGGCTTGTTGGCTTGTTGGCTTGTTGCTTTGTTCGTTTGATGGTTTGTTGGTTTGTTGGTGTGTTGGTTTGTTGGTTTGTTGGCTTGTTGGTTTGTTAGTTTGTTGGTTTGTTGGCTTGTTGGCTTGTTGGTTTGTTGGTTTGTTGGTTTGTTGGTGTGTTGGTTTTTTGGTTTGTTGGTTTGTTGGCTTGTTGGTTTGTTGGTTTGTTGGCTTGTTGGCTTGTTGGTTTGTTGGTTTATTGGCTTGCTGGCTTGTTGGTTTGTTGGTTTGTTGGTTTGTTGGTTTGTTGCTGTGTTGGTTTGTTGGTTTGTTGGCTTGTTGGCTTGTTGGTTTGTTAGTTTGTTGGCTTTTTGGTTACTTGGTTTGTTGGTTTGTTGGTTTGTTGGTTTGTTGGCTTGTTGGTTTGTTGGTTTGTTGGTTTGTTGGCTTGTTGGCTTGTTGGCATGTTGGTTTGTTGGTTTGTTGGTTTGTTGGTTTGTTGGTTTGTTGGTTTGTTGGTTTGTTGGTTTGTTGGTTTGTTGGTTTTTTGGTTTGTTGGTTTATTTATTTGTTGGTTTGTTGGCTTGTTGTATTGTTGGTTTGTTGGCTTGTCGGTTTGTTGGTTTGTTGGCTTGTTGGTTTGTTGCTTTGTTCGTTTGATGGTTTGTTGGTTTGTTGGTTTTTTGGTTTGTTGGTTTGTTGGTTTGTTGGCTTGTTGTTTTGTTGGTTTGTTGGCTTGTTGGTTTTTTAGTTTGTTGGGTTGTTGGCTTGTTGGCTTGTTGGTTTGTTGGTTTTTTGGTTTGTTGGTTTGTTGGCTTGTTGGTTTGTTAGTTTGTTGGGTTGTTGGCTTGTTGGCTTGTTGGTTTGTTGGTTTTTTGGTTTGTTGGTTTATTTGTTTGTTGGTTTGTTGGCTTGTTGGTTTGTTGGTTTGTTGGTGACTTGGTTTGTTGGTTTGTTGGTTTGTTGGCTTGTTGGTTTGTTGGCTTGTTTGTTTGTTGGTTTGTTGGTTTGTTGGCTTGTTGGCTTGTTGGTTTGTTGGTTTGTTGGTTTGTTGGTTTTTTGGTTTGTTGGTTTATTTGTTTGTTGGTTTGTTGGCTTGTTGGTTTGTTGGTTTGTTGGTTTGTTGGCTTGTTGGTTTGTTGGTTTGTTGGTTTGTTGGTTTGTTGGCTTGTTGGTTTGTTGGTTTGTTGGGTTGTTGGTTTAATGGTTTGTTGGCTTGTTGGCTTGTTGCTTTGTTCGTTTGATGGTTTGTTGGTTTGTTGGTTTATTAGTTTGTTGGTTTGTTAGTTTGTTGGTTTGTTGGTTTGTTAGTTTGTTGGCTTGTTGGTTTGTTGGTTTGTTGGCTTGTTGGTTTGTTGGTTTGCTGGTCTGTTGGCTTGTTGGCTACTTAGTGTGTTAGTTTGTTGGCATGTTGGTTTGTTGGTTTGTTGGTTTGTTGGCTTGTTGGTTTGTTGGTTTGTTGGCTTGTTGGCTTGTTGGTTTGTTGGTTTGTTGGTTTGTTGGTTTGTTGGTTTGTTCCTTTGTTGGTTTGTTGGTTAATTGGTTTGTTGGTTTGTTGGTTTGTTGGTTTGTTGGTTTGTTGGTTTGTTGGTTTGTTGGGTAATTTGTTTGTTGGTTCGTTGGTTTGTTGGTTTGTTGGTTTTTTGGTTTGTTGGTTTGTTGGTTTGTTGGCTTCTTGGTTTGTTGGTTTGTTGGCTTGTTGGTTTGTTGGTTTGTTGGCTTGTTGGCTTGTTGGTTTGTTGGTTTGTTAGCTTGTTGGTTACTTAGTTTGTTGGTTTGTTGGTTTGTTGGTTTGTTGGCTTGTTGGCTTTTTGGTTTGTTGGTTTTTTGGTTTGTTGGCTTGTTGGCTTGTTGGTTTGTTGGTTTGTTGGTTTGTTGGTTTGTTGGCTTCTTGGTTTGTTGGTTTGTTGACTTGTTGGTTTGTTGGTTTGTCGGCTTGTTGGCTTGTTGGTTTGTTGGTTTGTTGGTTTGTTGGTTTGTTGGTTTTTTGGTTTGTTGGTTTATTTGTTTGTTGGTTGTTGGCTTGTTGGTTTGTTGGTTTGTTGGTTTGTTGGCTTGTTGGTTTGTTGGTTTGTTGGTTTGTTGGTTTGTTGGCTTGTTGGTTTGTTGGTTTGTTGGCTTGTTGGTTTGTTGGTTTGTTGGCTTGTTGGCTTGTTGCTTTGTTCGTTTGATGGTTTGTTGGTTTGTTGGGTTGTTGGCTTGTTGGTTTGTTAGTTTGTTGGTTTGTTGGTTTGTTGGTTTGTTGAATTGTTGGTCTGTTGGTTTGTTGGCTTGTTGGTTTGTTGGTTTATTGGCTTGTTGGTTTGTTGGTTTGTTGGCTTGTTGGCTTGTTGGTTTGTTGGTTTGTTGGCTTGTTGATTACTTAGTTTGTTGGTTTGTCGGTTTGTTGGTTTGTTGGCTTGTTGGCTTCTTGGTTTGTTGGTTTGTTGGTTTGTTGGCTTGTTGGCTTGTTGGTTTGTTGGTTTGTTGGTTTGTTGGTTTGTTGGTTTGTTGGTTTGTTGGTTTGTTGGTTTGTTGGTTTGTTGGTTTGTTGGTTTGTTGGTTTTTTGGTTTGTTGGTTTTTTGGCTTGTTGGTTTGTTGGCTTGTTTGTTTGTTGGTTTGTTGGTTTGTTGGCTTGTTGGTTTGTTGGTTTGTTGGTTTGTTGGCTTGTTGGTTTGTTGGTTTGTTGGATTGTTGGCTTGTTGGTTTGTTGGTTTGTTGGCTTGTTGGTTTGTTGGATTGTTGGCTTGTTGCTTTGTTCGTTTGATGGTTTATTGGTTTGTTGGTTTGTTGGCTTGTTGGTTTGTTAGTTTGTTGGTTTGTTGGTTTGTTGGTTTGTTGGTTTGTTGGCTTGTTGGTTTGTTGGCATGTTGGTTTGTTCGTTTGTTGGTTTGTTGGCTTGTTGGTTTGTTGGTTTGTTGGCTTGTTGGCTTAATGGTTTGTTGGTTTGTTGGTTTGTTGGCTTGTTGGCTTGTTGGCTTGTTAGTTTGTTGGCTTTTTGGTTACTTGGTTTGTTGGTTTGTTGGTTTGTCGGCTTGTTGGTTTGTTGGCTTTTTGGTTACTTGGTTTGTTGGTTTGTTGGCTTGTTGGTTTGTTGGCTTGTTGGTTTCTTGGTTTGTTGGTTTGTTGGCTTGTTGGCCTGTTGGTTTGTTGGTTTGTAGGTTTGTTGGTTTGTAGGTTTGTTGGTTTGTTGGTTTGTTGGTTTGTTGGTTTGTTGGTTTGTTCCTTTGTTGGTTTGTTGGTTAATTGGTTTGTTGGTTTGTTGGTTTGTTGGTTTTTTGGTTTGTTGGTTTGTTGGCTTGTTGGTTTGTTGGTTTGTTGGCTTGTTGGTTTGTTGGTTTGTTGGCTTGTTGGCTTGTTGGTTTGTTGGTTTGTTAGCTTGTTGGTTACTTAGTTTGTTGGTTTTTTGGTTTGTTGGTTTCTTGGCTTGTTGGCTTGTTGGTTTGTTGGTTTGTTGGTTTGTTGGCTTGTTGGCTTGTTGGTTTTTTGGTTTGCTGGTTTGTTGGTTTGTTGGCTTGTTGGTTTGTGGTTTGTTGACTTGTTGGTTTGTTGGTTTGTTGGTTTGTTGGCTTGTTGGCTTGTTGGTTTGTTGGTTTGTTGGCTTGTTGGTTTGTTGGTTTATTGGCTTGTTGGCTTGTTGGCTTGTTGCTTTGTTCGTTTGATGGTTTGTTGGTTTGTTGGTTTGTTGGTTTGTTGGTTTGTTGGTTTGTTGGTTTGTTGGCTTGTTGGTTTGTTAGTTTGTTGGTTTGTTGGCTTGTTGGCTTGTTGGTTTGTTGGTTTGTTGGTTTGTTGGTGTGTTGGTTTTTTGGTTTGTTGGTTTGTTGGCTTGTTGGTTTGTTGGTTTGTTGGCTTGTTGGCTTGTTGGCTTGTTGGTTTGTTGGTTTATTGGCTTGCTGGCTTGTTGGTTTGTTGGTTTGTTGGTTTGTTGGTTTGTTGCTGTGTTGGTTTGTTGGTTTGTTGGCTTGTTGGCTTGTTGGTTTGTTAGTTTGTTGGCTTTTTGGTTACTTGGTTTGTTGGTTTGTTGGTTTGTTGGTTTGTTGGCTTGTTGGTTTGTTGGTTTGTTGGTTTGTTGGCTTGTTGGCTTGTTGGCATGTTGGTTTGTTGGTTTGTTGGTTTGTTGGTTTGTTGGTTTGTTGGTTTGTTGGTTTGTTGGTTTGTTGGTTTTTTGGTTTGTTGGTTTATTTATTTGTTGGTTTGTTGGCTTGTTGGTTTGTTGGTTTGTTGGCTTGTTGGTTTGTTGGTTTGTTGGCTTGTTGGTTTGTTGGTTTGTTGGTTTGTTGGTTTGTTGGTTTGTTGGTTTGTTGGTTTTTTGGTTTGTTGGTTTTTTGGCTTGTTGGTTTGTTGGCTTGTTTGTTTGTTGGTTTGTTGGTTTGTTGGCTTGTTGGTTTGTTGGTTTGTTGGTTTGTTGGCTTGTTGGTTTGTGGGTTTGTTGGATTGTTGGCTTGTTGGTTTGTTGGTTTGTTGGCTTGTTGGTTTGTTGGATTGTTGGCTTGTTGCTTTGTTCGTTTGATGGTTTATTGGTTTGTTGGTTTGTTGGCTTGTTGGTTTGTTAGTTTGTTGGTTTGTTGGTTTGTTGGTTTGTTGGTTTGTTGGTTTGTTGGCTTGTTGGTTTGTTGGCATGTTGGTTTGTTCGTTTGTTGGTTTGTTGGCTTGTTGGTTTGTTGGTTTGTTGGCTTGTTGGCTTAATGGTTTGTTGGTTTGTTGGTTTGTTGGCTTGTTGGCTTGTTGGCTTGTTGGCTTGTTAGTTTGTTGGCTTTTTGGTTACTTGGTTTGTTGGTTTGTTGGTTTGTCGGCTTGTTGGTTTATTGGCTTTTTGGTTACTTGGTTTGTTGGTTTGTTGGCTTGTTGGTTTGTTGGCTTGTTGGTTTCTTGGTTTGTTGGTTTGTTGGCTTGTTGGCCTGTTGGTTTGTTGGTTTGTTGGTTTGTTGGTTTGTAGGTTTGTTGGTTTGTTGGTTTGTTGGTTTGTTGGTTTGTTGGTTTGTTCCTTTGTTGGTTTGTTGGTTAATTGGTTTGTTGGTTTGTTGGTTTGTTGGTTTTTTGGTTTGTTGGTTTGTTGGCTTGTTGGTTTGTTGGTTTGTTGGCTTGTTGGTTTGTTGGTTTGTTGGCTTGTTGGCTTGTTGGTTTGTTGGTTTGTTAGCTTGTTGGTTACTTAGTTTGTTGGTTTTTTGGTTTGTTGGTTTCTTGGCTTGTTGGCTTGTTGGTTTGTTGGTTTGTTGGTTTGTTGGCTTGTTGGCTTGTTGGTTTTTTGGTTTGCTGGTTTGTTGGTTTGTTGGCTTGTTGGTTTGTGGTTTGTTGACTTGTTGGTTTGTTGGTTTGTTGGTTTGTTGGCTTGTTGGCTTGTTGGTTTGTTGGTTTGTTGGCTTGTTGGTTTGTTGGTTTATTGGCTTGTTGGCTTGTTGGCTTGTTGCTTTGTTCGTTTGATGGTTTGTTGGTTTGTTGGTTTGTTGGTTTGTTGGTTTGTTGGTTTGTTGGTTTGTTGGCTTGTTGGTTTGTTAGTTTGTTGGTTTGTTGGCTTGTTGGCTTGTTGGTTTGTTGGTTTGTTGGTTTGTTGGTGTGTTGGTTTTTTGGTTTGTTGGTTTGTTGGCTTGTTGGTTTGTTGGTTTGTTGGCTTGTTGGCTTGTTGCTGTGTTGGTTTGTTGGTTTGTTGGCTTGTTGGCTTGTTGGTTTGTTAGTTTGTTGGCTTTTTGGTTACTTGGTTTGTTGGTTTGTTGGTTTGTTGGTTTGTTGGCTTGTTGGTTTGTTGGTTTGTTGGTTTGTTGGCTTGTTGGCTTGTTGGCATGTTGGTTTGTTGGTTTGTTGGTTTGTTGGTTTGTTGGTTTGTTGGTTTGTTGGTTTGTTGGTTTGTTGGTTTTTTGGTTTGTTGGTTTATTTATTTGTTGGTTTGTTGGCTTGTTGGTTTGTTGGTTTGTTGGCTTGTTGGTTTGTTGGTTTGTTGGCTTGTTGGTTTGTTGCTTTGTTCGTTTGATTCTTTGTTGGTTTGTTGGTTTTTTGGTTTGTTGGTTTGTTGGTTTGTTGGCTTGTTGTTTTGTTGGTTTGTTGGCTTGTTGGTTTGTTAGTTTGTTGGGTTGTTGGCTTGTTGGCTTGTTGGTTTGTTGGTTTTTTGGTTTGTTGGTTTGTTGGCTTGTTGGTTTGTTAGTTTGTTGGGTTGTTGGCTTGTTGGCTTGTTGGTTTGTTGGTTTTTTGGTTTGTTGGTTTGTTGGTTTGTTGGCTTGTTGCTTTGTTCGTTTGATGGTTTGTTGGTTTGTTGGTTTTTTGGTTTGTTGGTTTGTTGGTTTGTTAACTTGTTGGTTTGTTGGTTTGTTGGCTTGTTGGTTTGTTAGTTTGTTGGGGTGTTGGCTTGTTGGCTTGTTGGTTTGTTGTTTTTTTGGTTTGTTGGTTTGTTGGCTTGTTGGTTTGTTAGTTTGTTGGGTTGTTGGCTTCTTGGCTTGTTGGTTTGTTGGTTTTTTGGTTTGTCGGTTTGTTGGCTTGTTAATTTGTTGGCTTGTTGGTTTGTTAGTTTGTTGGGTTGTTGGCTTGTTGGCTTGTTGGTTTGTTGGTTTTTTGGTTTGTTGGTTTGTTGGTTTGTTGGTTTGTTGGTTTGTTGGTTTATTTGTTTGTTGGTTTGTTGGTTTTTTAGTTTGTTGGTTTGTTCGTTTGTTGGATTGTTGGCTTGTTGGTTTGTTGGTTTGTTGGTTTGTTGGTTTGTTAGTTTGTTGGTTTGTTGGTGACTTGGTTTGTTGGTTTGTTGGTTTGTTGGCTTGTTGGTTTGTTGGCTTGTTTGTTTGTTGGTTTGTTGGTTTGTTGGCTTGTTGGCTTGTTGGTTTGTTGGTTTGTTGGTTTGTTGGTTTTTTGGTTTGTTGGTTTATTTGTTTGTTGGTTTGTTGGCTTGTTGGTTTGTTGGTTTGTTGGTTTGTTGGCTTGTTGGTTTGTTGGTTTGTTGGTTTGTTGGTTTATTTGTTTGTTGGTTTGTTGGCTTGTTGGTTTGTTGGTTTGTTTGTTTGTTGGTTTTTTGGTTTGTTGGTTTGTTGGCTTGTTGGTTTGTTAGTTTGTTGGGTTGTTGGCTTGTTGGCTTGTTGGTTTGTTGGTTTTTTGGTTTGTTGGTTTATTTGTTTGTTGGTTTGTTGGCTTGTTGGTTTGTTGGTTTGTTGGTGAGTTGGTTTGTTGGTTTGTTGGCTTGTTGGTTTGTTGGCTTGTTTGTTTGTTGGTTTGTTGGTTTGTTGGCTTGTTGGCTTGTTGGTTTGTTGGTTTGTTGGTTTGTTGGTTTTTTGGTTTGTTGGTTTATTTGTTTGTTGGTTTGTTGGCTTGTTGGTTTGTTGGTTTGTTGGTTTGTTGGCTTGTTGGTTTGTTGGTTTGTTGGTTTGTTGGTTTGTTGGCTTGTTGGTTTGTTGGTTTGTTGGGTTGTTGGTTTAATGGTTTGTTGGCTTGTTGGCTTGTTGCTTTGTTCGTTTGATGGTTTGTTGGTTTGTTGGTTTATTGGTTTGTTGGTTTGTTAGTTTGTTGGTTTGTTGGTTTGTTAGTTTGTTGGCTTGTTGGTTTGTTGGTTTGTTGGCTTGTTGGTTTGTTGGTTTGCTGGTTTGTTGGCTTGTTGGCTACTTAGTGTGTTAGTTTGTTGGCATGTTGGTTTGTTGGTTTGTTGGTTTGTTGGCTTGTTGGTTTGTTGGTTTGTTGGCTTGTTGGCTTGTTGGTTTGTTGGTTTGTTGGTTTGTTGGTTTGTTGGTTTGTTCCTTTGTTGGTTTGTTGGTTAATTGGTTTGTTGGTTTGTTGGTTTGTTGGTTTGTTGGTTTGTTGGTTTGTTGGTTTGTTGGGTAATTTGTTTGTTGGTTCGTTGGTTTGTTGGTTTGTTGGTTTTTTGGTTTGTTGGTTTGTTGGTTTGTTGGCTTCTTGGTTTGTTGGTTTGTTGGCTTGTTGGTTTGTTGGTTTGTTGGCTTGTTGGCTTGTTGGTTTGTTGGTTTGTTAGCTTGTTGGTTACTTAGTTTGTTGGTTTGTTGGTTTGTTGGTTTGTTGGCTTGTTGGCTTTTTGGTTTGTTGGTTTGTTGGTTTGTTGGCTTGTTGGCTTGTTGGTTTGTTGGTTTGTTGGTTTGTTGGTTTGTTGGCTTCTTGGTTTGTTGGTTTGTTGACTTGTTGGTTTGTTGGTTTGTCGGCTTGTTGGCTTGTTGGTTTGTTGGTTTGTTGGTTTGTTGGTTTGTTGGTTTTTTGGTTTGTTGGTTTATTTGTTTGTTGGTTGTTGGCTTGTTGGTTTGTTGGTTTGTTGGTTTGTTGGCTTGTTGGTTTGCTGGTTTGTTGGTTTGTTGGTTTGTTGGGTTGTTGGTTTGTTGGTTTGTTGGCTTGTTGGTTTGTTGGTTTGTTGGCTTGTTGGCTTGTTGCTTTGTTCGTTTGATGGTTTGTTGATTTGTTGGGTTGTTGGCTTGTTGGTTTGTTAGTTTGTTGGTTTGTTGGTTTGTTGGTTTGTTGAATTGTTGGTCTGTTGGTTTGTTGGCTTGTTGGTTTGTTGGTTTGTTGGCTTGTTGGTTTGTTGGTTTGTTGGCTTGTTGGCTTGTTGGTTTGTTGGTTTGTTGGCTTGTTGATTACTTAGTTTGTTGGTTTGTCGGTTTGTTGGTTTGTTGGCTTGTTGGCTTCTTGGTGTGTTGGTTTGTTGGTTTGTTGGCTTGTTGGCTTGTTGGTTTGTTGGTTTGTTGGTTTGTTGGTTTGTTGGTTTTATGGCTTGTTGGTTTGTTGGTTTATTGACTTGTTGGTTTGTTGGTTTGTTGGCTTGTTGGCTTGTTGGTTTGTTGGTTTGTTGGCTTGTTGGTTTGTTGGTTTGTTGGTTTGTTGGTTTGTTGGTTTGTTGGTTTGTTGGTTTTTTGGTTTGTTGGTTTTTTGGCTTGTTGGTTTGTTGGCTTGTTTGTTTGTTGGTTTGTTGGTTTGTTGGCTTGTTGGTTTGTTGGTTTGTTGGTTTGTTGGCTTGTTGGTTTGTTGGTTTGTTGGATTGTTGGCTTGTTGGTTTGTTGGTTTGTTGGCTTGTTGGTTTGTTGGATTGTTGGCTTGTTGCTTTGTTCGTTTGATGGTTTATTGGTTTGTTGGTTTGTTGGCTTGTTGGTTTGTTAGTTTGTTGGTTTGTTGGTTTGTTGGTTTGTTGGTTTGTTGGCTTGTTGGTTTGTTGGCATGTTGGTTTGTTCGTTTGTTGGTTTGTTGGCTTGTTGGTTTGTTGGTTTGTTGGCTTGTTGGCTTAATGGTTTGTTGGTTTGTTGGTTTGTTGGCTTGTTGGCTTGTTGGCTTGTTAGTTTGTTGGCTTTTTGGTTACTTGGTTTGTTGGTTTGTTGGTTTGTCGGCTTGTTGGTTTGTTGGCTTTTTGGTTACTTGGTTTGTTGGTTTGTTGGCTTGTTGGTTTGTTGGCTTGTTGGTTTCTTGGTTTGTTGGTTTGTTGGCTTGTTGGCCTGTTGGTTTGTTGGTTTGTTGGTTTGTTGGTTTGTAGGTTTGTTGGTTTGTTGGTTTGTTGGTTTGTTGGTTTGTTGGTTTGTTCCTTTGTTGGTTTGTTGGTTAATTGGTTTGTTGGTTTGTTGGTTTGTTAGTTTTTTGGTTTGTTGGTTTGTTGGCTTGTTGGTTTGTTGGTTTGTTGGCTTGTTGGTTTGTTGGTTTGTTGGCTTGTTGGCTTGTTGGTTTGTTGGTTTGTTAGCTTGTTGGTTACTTAGTTTGTTGGTTTTTTGGTTTGTTGGTTTCTTGGCTTGTTGGCTTGTTGGTTTGTTGGTTTGTTGGTTTGTTGGCTTGTTGGCTTGTTGGTTTTTTGGTTTACTGGTTTGTTGGTTTGTTGGCTTGTTGGTTTGTGGTTTGTTGACTTGTTGGTTTGTTGGTTTGTTGGTTTGTTGGCTTGTTGGCTTGTTGGTTTGTTGGTTTGTTGGCTTGTTGGTTTGTTGGTTTATTGGCTTGTTGGTTTGTTGGCTTGTTGGTTTGTTAGTTTGTTGGTTTGTTGGCTTGTTGGCTTGTTGGTTTGTTGGTTTGTTGGTTTGTTGGTGTGTTGGTTTTTTGGTTTGTTGGTTTGTTGGCTTGTTGGTTTGTTGGTTTGTTGGCTTGTTGGCTTGTTGGCTTGTTGGTTTGTTGGTTTATTGGCTTCCTGGCTTGTTGGTTTGTTGGTTTGTTGGTTTGTTGGTTTGTTGCTGTGTTGGTTTTTCGGTTTGTTGGCTTGTTGGCTTGTTGGTTTGTTAGTTTGTTGGCTTTTTGGTTACTTGGTTTGTTGGTTTGTTGGTTTGTTGGTTTGTTGGCTTGTTGGTTTGTTGGTTTGTTGGTTTGTTGGCTTGTTGGCTTGTTGGCATGTTGGTTTGTTGGTTTGTTGGTTTGTTGGTTTGTTGGTTTGTTGGTTTGTTGGTTTGTTGGTTTGTTAGTTTGTTGGTTTGTTGGTTTGTTGGTTTGTTGGTTTGTTGGCTTGTTGGTTTGTTGGCATGTTAATTTGTTCGTTTGTTGGTTTGTTGGCTTGTTGGTTTGTTGGTTTGTTGGCTTGTTGGCTTAATGGTTTGTTGGTTTGTTGGTTTGTTGGCTTGTTGGCTTGTTGGCTTGTTAGTTTGTTGGCTTTTTGGTTACTTGGTTTGTTGGTTTGTTGGTTTGTCGGCTTGTTGGTTTGTTGGCTTTTTGGTTACTTGGTTTGTTGGTTTGTTGGCTTGTTGGTTTGTTGGCTTGTTGGTTTCTTGGTTTGTTGGTTTGTTGGCTTGTTGGCCTGTTGGTTTGTTGGTTTGTTGGTTTGTTGGTTTGTAGGTTTGTTGGTTTGTTGGTTTGTTGGTTTGTTGGTTTGTTGGTTTGTTCCTTTGTTGGTTTGTTGGTTAATTGGTTTGTTGGTTTGTTGGTTTGTTAGTTTTTTGGTTTGTTGGTTTGTTGGCTTGTTGGTTTGTTGGTTTGTTGGCTTGTTGGTTTGTTGGTTTGTTGGCTTGTTGGCTTGTTGGTTTGTTGGTTTGTTAGCTTGTTGGTTACTTAGTTTGTTGGTTTTTTGGTTTGTTGGTTTCTTGGCTTGTTGGCTTGTTGGTTTGTTGTTTTGTTGGTTTGTTGGCTTGTTGGCTTGTTGGTTTTTTGGTTTACTGGTTTGTTGGTTTGTTGGCTTGTTGGTTTGTGGTTTGTTGACTTGTTGGTTTGTTGGTTTGTTGGTTTGTTGGCTTGTTGGCTTGTTGGTTTGTTGGTTTGTTGGCTTGTTGGTTTGTTGGTTTATTGGCTTGTTGGTTTGTTGGCTTGTTGGTTTGTTAGTTTGTTGGTTTGTTGGCTTGTTGGCTTGTTGGTTTGTTGGTTTGTTGGTTTGTTGGTGTGTTGGTTTTTTGGTTTGTTGGTTTGTTGGCTTGTTGGTTTGTTGGTTTGTTGGCTTGTTGGCTTGTTGGCTTGTTGGTTTGTTGGTTTATTGGCTTCCTGGCTTGTTGGTTTGTTGGTTTGTTGGTTTGTTGGTTTGTTGCTGTGTTGGTTTTTCGGTTTGTTGGCTTGTTGGCTTGTTGGTTTGTTAGTTTGTTGGCTTTTTGGTTACTTGGTTTGTTGGTTTGTTGGTTTGTTGGTTTGTTGGCTTGTTGGTTTGTTGGTTTGTTGGTTTGTTGGCTTGTTGGCTTGTTGGCATGTTGGTTTGTTGGTTTGTTGGTTTGTTGGTTTGTTGGTTTGTTGGTTTGTTGGTTTGTTGGTTTGTTAGTTTGTTGGTTTGTTGGTTTGTTGGTTTGTTGGCTTGTTGGTTTGTTGGCATGTTGGTTTGTTCGTTTGTTGGTTTGTTGGCTTGTTGGTTTGTTGGTTTGTTGGCTTGTTGGCTTAATGGTTTGTTGGTTTGTTGGTTTGTTGGCTTGTTGGCTTGTTGGCTTGTTAGTTTGTTGGCTTTTTGGTTACTTGGTTTGTTGGTTTGTTGGTTTGTCGGCTTGTTGGTTTGTTGGCTTTTTGGTTACTTGGTTTGTTGGTTTGTTGGCTTGTTGGTTTGTTGGCTTGTTGGTTTCTTGGTTTGTTGGTTTGTTGGCTTGTTGGCCTGTTGGTTTGTTGGTTTGTTGGTTTGTTGGTTTGTAGGTTTGTTGGTTTGTTGGTTTGTTGGTTTGTTGGTTTGTTGGTTTGTTGGTTTGTTCCTTTGTTGGTTTGTTGGTTAATTGGTTTGTTGGTTTGTTGGTTTGTTAGTTTTTTGGTTTGTTGGTTTGTTGGCTTGTTGGTTTGTTGGTTTGTTGGCTTGTTGGTTTGTTGGTTTGTTGGCTTGTTGGCTTGTTGGTTTGTTGGTTTGTTAGCTTGTTGGTTACTTAGTTTGTTGGTTTTTTGGTTTGTTGGTTTCTTGGCTTGTTGGCTTGTTGGTTTGTTGGTTTGTTGGTTTGTTGGCTTGTTGGCTTGTTGGTTTTTTGGTTTACTGGTTTGTTGGTTTGTTGGCTTGTTGGTTTGTGGTTTGTTGACTTGTTGGTTTGTTGGTTTGTTGGTTTGTTGGCTTGTTGGCTTGTTGGTTTGTTGGTTTGTTGGCTTGTTGGTTTGTTGGTTTATTGGCTTGTTGGTTTGTTGGCTTGTTGGTTTGTTAGTTTGTTGGTTTGTTGGCTTGTTGGCTTGTTGGTTTGTTGGTTTGTTGGTTTGTTGGTGTGTTGGTTTTTTGGTTTGTTGGTTTGTTGGCTTGTTGGTTTGTTGGTTTGTTGGCTTGTTGGCTTGTTGGCTTGTTGGTTTGTTGGTTTATTGGCTTCCTGGCTTGTTGGTTTGTTGGTTTGTTGGTTTGTTGGTTTGTTGCTGTGTTGGTTTTTCGGTTTGTTGGCTTGTTGGCTTGTTGGTTTGTTAGTTTGTTGGCTTTTTGGTTACTTGGTTTGTTGGTTTGTTGGTTTGTTGGTTTGTTGGCTTGTTGGTTTGTTGGTTTGTTGGTTTGTTGGCTTGTTGGCTTGTTGGCATGTTGGTTTGTTGGTTTGTTGGTTTGTTGGTTTGTTGGTTTGTTGGTTTGTTGGTTTGTTGGTTTGTTGGTTTGTTGGTTTGTTGGTTTTTTGGTTTGTTGGTTTATTTATTTGTTGGTTTGTTGGCTTGTTGGTTTGTTGGTTTGTTGGCTTGTTGGTTTGTTGGTTTGTTGGCTTGTTGGTTTGTTGCTTTGTTCGTTTGATTCTTTGTTGGTTTGTTGGTTTTTTGGTTTGTTGGTTTGTTGGCTTGTTGGTTTGTTAGTTTGTTGGGTTGTTGGCTTGTTGGCTTGTTGGTTTGTTGGTTTTTTGGTTTGTTGGTTTGTTGGTTTGTTGGCTTGTTGCTTTGTTCGTTTGATGGTTTGTTGGTTTGTTGGTTTTTTGGTTTGTTAGTTTGTTGGTTTGTTAACTTGTTGGTTTGTTGGTTTGTTGGCTTGTTGGTTTGTTAGTTTGTTGGGGTGTTGGCTTGTTGGCTTGTTGGTTTGTTGGTTTTTTGGTTTGTTGGTTTGTTGGCTTGTTGGTTTGTTAGTTTGTTGGGTTGTTGGCTTCTTGGCTTGTTGGTTTGTTGGTTTTTTGGTTTGTCGGTTTGTTGGCTTGTTAATTTGTTGGCTTGTTGGTTTGTTAGTTTGTTGGGTTGTTGGCTTGTTGGCTTGTTGGTTTGTTGGTTTTTTGGTTTGTTGGTTTGTTGGTTTGTTGGTTTGTTGGTTTATTTGTTTGTTGGTTTGTTGGTTTTTTAGTTTGTTGGTTTGTTCGTTTGTTGGATTGTTGGCTTGTTGGTTTGTTGGTTTGTTGGTTTGTTGGTTTGTTAGTTTGTTGGTTTGTTGGCTTGTTGGCTTGTTGGTTTGTTGGTTTGTTGATTTGTTGGTTTATTTGTTTGTTGGTTTGTTGGCTTGTTGGTTTGTTGGTTTGTTGGTTTGTTGGCTTGTTGGTTGGTTGGTTTGTTGGTTTTTGGGTTTGTTGGTTTGTTGGTTTGTTGGTTGGTTGGTTTGTTGGTTTGTTGGTTTGTTGGCTTCTTGGTTTGTTGGTTTGTTGGCTTGTTGGTTTGTTGGTTTGTTGGCTTGTTGGCTTGTTGGTTTGTTGGTTTGTTAGCTTGTTGGTTACTTAGTTTGTTGGTTTGTTGGTTTGTTGGTTTGTTGGCTTGTTGGCTTTTTGGTTTGTTGGTTTGTTGGTTTGTTGGCTTGTTGGCTTGTTGGTTTGTTGGTTTGTTGGTTTGTTGGTTTGTTGGCTTCTTGGTTTGTTGGTTTGTTGACTTGTTGGTTTGTTGGTTTGTCGGCTTGTTGGCTTGTTGGTTTGTTGGTTTGTTGGTTTGTTGGTTTGTTGGTTTTTTGGTTTGTTGGTTTATTTGTTTGTTGGTTGTTGGCTTGTTGGTTTGTTGGTTTGTTGGTTTGTTGGCTTGTTGGTTTGTTGGTTTGTTGGTTTGTTGGTTTGTTGGCTTGTTGGTTTGTTGGTTTGTTGGCTTGTTGGTTTGTTGGTTTGTTGGCTTGTTGGCTTGTTGCTTTGTTCGTTTGATGGTTTGTTGATTTGTTGGGTTGTTGGCTTGTTGGTTTGTTAGTTTGTTGGTTTGTTGGTTTGTTGGTTTGTTGAATTGTTGGTCTGTTGGTTTGTTGGCTTGTTGGTTTGTTGGTTTGTTGGCTTGTTGGTTTGTTGGTTTGTTGGCTTGTTGGCTTGTTGGTTTGTTGGTTTGTTGGCTTGTTGATTACTTAGTTTGTTGGTTTGTCGGTTTGTTGGTTTGTTGGCTTGTTGGCTTCTTGGTTTGTTGGTTTGTTGGTTTGTTGGCTTGTTGGCTTGTTGGTTTGTTGGTTTGTTGGTTTGTTGGTTTGTTGGTTTGTTGGTTTGTTGGCTTGTTGGTTTGTTGGTTTATTGACTTGTTGGTTTGTTGGTTTGTTGGCTTGTTGGCTTGTTGGTTTGTTGGTTTGTTGGCTTGTTGGTTTGTTGGTTTGTTGGTTTGTTGGTTTGTTGGTTTGTTGGTTTGTTGGTTTTTTGGTTTGTTGGTTTTTTGGCTTGTTGGTTTGTTGGCTTGTTTGTTTGTTGGTTTGTTGGTTTGTTGGCTTGTTGGTTTGTTGGTTTGTTGGTTTGTTGGCTTGTTGGTTTGTTGGTTTGTTGGATTGTTGGCTTGTTGGTTTGTTGTTTTGTTGGCTTGTTGGTTTGTTGGATTGTTGGCTTGTTGCTTTGTTCGTTTGATGGTTTATTGGTTTGTTGGTTTGTTGGCTTGTTGGTTTGTTAGTTTGTTGGTTTGTTGGTTTGTTGGTTTGTTGGTTTGTTGGCTTGTTGGTTTGTTGGCATGTTGGTTTGTTCGTTTGTTGGTTTGTTGGCTTGTTGGTTTGTTGGTTTGTTGGCTTGTTGGCTTAATGGTTTGTTGGTTTGTTGGTTTGTTGGCTTGTTGGCTTGTTGGCTTGTTAGTTTGTTGGCTTTTTGGTTACTTGGTTTGTTGGTTTGTTGGTTTGTCGGCTTGTTGGTTTGTTGGCTTTTTGGTTACTTGGTTTGTTGGTTTGTTGGCTTGTTGGTTTGTTGGCTTGTTGGTTTCTTGGTTTGTTGGTTTGTTGGCTTGTTGGCCTGTTGGTTTGTTGGTTTGTTGGTTTGTTGGTTTGTAGGTTTGTTGGTTTGTTGGTTTGTTGGTTTGTTGGTTTGTTGGTTTGTTCCTTTGTTGGTTTGTTGGTTAATTGGTTTGTTGGTTTGTTGGTTTGTTAGTTTTTTGGTTTGTTGGTTTGTTGGCTTGTTGGTTTGTTGGTTTGTTGGCTTGTTGGTTTGTTGGTTTGTTGGCTTGTTGGCTTGTTGGTTTGTTGGTTTGTTAGCTTGTTGGTTACTTAGTTTGTTGGTTTTTTGGTTTGTTGGTTTCTTGGCTTGTTGGCTTGTTGGTTTGTTGGTTTGTTGGTTTGTTGGCTTGTTGGCTTGTTGGTTTTTTGGTTTGCTGGTTTGTTGGTTTGTTGGCTTGTTGGTTTGTGGTTTGTTGACTTGTTGGTTTGTTGGTTTGTTGGTTTGTTGGTTTGTTGGCTTGTTGGTTTGTTGGTTTGTTGGCTTGTTGGTTTGTTGGTTTATTGGCTTGTTGGTTTGTTGGCTTGTTGGTTTGTTAGTTTGTTGGTTTGTTGGCTTGTTGGCTTGTTGGTTTGTTGGTTTGTTGGTTTGTTGGTGTGTTGGTTTTTTGGTTTGTTGGTTTGTTGGCTTGTTGGTTTGTTGGTTTGTTGGCTTGTTGGCTTGTTGGCTTGTTGGTTTGTTGGTTTATTGGCTTCCTGGCTTGTTGGTTTGTTGGTTTGTTGGTTTGTTGGTTTGTTGCTGTGTTGGTTTTTCGGTTTGTTGGCTTGTTGGCTTGTTGGTTTGTTAGTTTGTTGGCTTTTTGGTTACTTGGTTTGTTGGTTTGTTGGTTTGTTGGTTTGTTGGCTTGTTGGTTTGTTGGTTTGTTGGTTTGTTGGCTTGTTGGCTTGTTGGCATGTTGGTTTGTTGGTTTGTTGGTTTGTTGGTTTGTTGGTTTGTTGGTTTGTTGGTTTGTTGGTTTGTTGGTTTGTTGGTTTGTTGGTTTTTTGGTTTGTTGGTTTATTTATTTGTTGGTTTGTTGGCTTGTTGGTTTGTTGGTTTGTTGGCTTGTTGGTTTGTTGGTTTGTTGGCTTGTTGGTTTGTTGCTTTGTTCGTTTGATTCTTTGTTGGTTTGTTGGTTTTTTGGTTTGTTGGTTTGTTGGTTTGTTGGCTTGTTGTTTTGTTGGTTTGTTGGCTTGTTGGTTTGTTAGTTTGTTGGGTTGTTGGCTTGTTGGCTTGTTGGTTTGTTGGTTTTTTGGTTTGTTGGTTTGTTGGCTTGTTGGTTTGTTAGTTTGTTGGGTTGTTGGCTTGTTGGCTTGTTGGTTTGTTGGTTTTTTGGTTTGTTGGTTTGTTGGTTTGTTGGCTTGTTGCTTTGTTCGTTTGATGGTTTGTTGGTTTGTTGGTTTTTTGGTTTGTTGGTTTGTTGGTTTGTTAACTTGTTGGTTTGTTGGTTTGTTGGCTTGTTGGTTTGTTAGTTTGTTGGGGTGTTGGCTTGTTGGCTTGTTGGTTTGTTGGTTTTTTGGTTTGTTGGTTTGTTGGCTTGTTGGTTTGTTAGTTTGTTGGGTTGTTGGCTTCTTGGCTTGTTGGTTTGTTGGTTTTTTGGTTTGTCGGTTTGTTGGCTTGTTAATTTGTTGGCTTGTTGGTTTGTTAGTTTGTTGGGTTGTTGGCTTGTTGGCTTGTTGGTTTGTTGGTTTTTTGGTTTGTTGGTTTGTTGGTTTGTTGGTTTGTTGGTTTATTTGTTTGTTGGTTTGTTGGTTTTTTAGTTTGTTGGTTTGTTCGTTTGTTGGATTGTTGGCTTGTTGGTTTGTTGGTTTGTTGGTTTGTTGGTTTGTTAGTTTGTTGGTTTGTTGGCTTGTTGGCTTGTTGGTTTGTTGGTTTGTTGATTTGTTGGTTTATTTGTTTGTTGGTTTGTTGGCTTGTTGGTTTGTTGGTTTGTTGGTTTGTTGGCTTGTTGGTTGGTTGGTTTGTTGGTTTTTGGGTTTGTTGGTTTGTTGGTTTGTTGGTTGGTTGGTTTGTTGGTTTATTTGTTTGTTGGTTTGTTGGCTTGTTGGTTTGTTGGTTTGTTGGTTTGTTGGCTTGTTGGTTTGTTGGTTTGTTGGCTTGTTGGTTACTTAGTTTGTTGGTTTGTTGGCTTCTTGGTTTGTTGGTTTGTTGACTTGTTGGTTTGTTGGTTTGTCGGCTTGTTGGCTTGTTGGTTTGTTGGTTTGTTGGTTTGTTGGTTTGTTGGTTTGTTGGTTTTTTGGTTTGTTGGTTTATTTGTTTGTTGGTTGTTGGCTTGTTGGTTTGTTGGTTTGTTGGTTTGTTGGCTTGTTGGTTTGTTGGTTTGTTGGTTTGTTGGTTTGTTGGCTTGTTGGTTTGTTGGTTTGTTGGCTTGTTGGTTTGTTGGTTTGTTGGCTTGTTGGCTTGTTGCTTTGTTCGTTTGATGGTTTGTTGGTTTGTTGGTTTGTTGGCTTGTTGGTTTGTTAGTTTGTTGGTTTGTTGGTTTGTTGGTTTGTTGAATTGTTGGTCTGTTGGTTTGTTGGCTTGTTGGCTTCTTGGTTTGTTGGTTTGTTGGCTTGTTGATTACTTAGTTTGTTGGTTTGTCGGTTTGTTGGTTTGTTGGCTTGTTGGCTTCTTGGTTTGTTGGTTTGTTGGTTTGTTGGCTTGTTGGCTTGTTGGTTTGTTGGTTTGTTGGTTTGTTGGTTTGTTGGTTTGTTGGCTTGTTGGTTTGTTGGTTTATTGACTTGTTGGTTTGTTGGTTTGTTGGCTTGTTGGCTTGTTGGTTTGTTGGTTTGTTGGTTTGTTGGCTTGTTGGTTTGTTGGTTTGTTGGTTTGTTGGTTTGTTGGTTTGTTGGTTCGTTGGTTTTTTGGTTTGTTGGTTTTTTGGCTTGTTGGTTTGTTTTCTTGTTTGTTTGTTGGTTTGTTGGTTTGTTTGCTTGTTGGTTTGTTGGTTTGTTGGTTTGTTGGCTTGTTGGTTTGTTGGTTTGTTGGTTTGTTGGATTGTTGGCTTGTTGGTTTGTTAGTTTGTTGGCTTGTTGGTTTGTTGGATTGTTGGCTTGTTGCTTTGTTCGTTTGATGGTTTATTGGTTTGTTGGTTTGTTGGCTTGTTGGTTTGTTAGTTTGTTGGTTTGTTGGTTTGTTGGTTTGTTGGTTTGTTGGCTTGTTGGTTTGTTGGCATGTTTGTTTGTTCGTTTGTTGGTTTGTTGGCTTGTTGGTTTGTTGGTTTGTTGGCTTGTTGGCTTAATGGTTTGTTGGTTTGTTGGTTTGTTGGCTTGTTGGCTTGTTGGCTTGTTGGCTTGTTAGTTTGTTGGCTTTTTGGTTACTTGGTTTGTTGGTTTGTTGGTTTGTTGGCTTGTTGGTTTGTTGGCTTTTTGGTTACTTGGTTTGTTGGTTTGTTGGCTTGTTGGTTTGTGGGCTTGTTGGTTTCTTGGTTTGTTGGTTTGTTGGCTTGTTGGCCTGTTGGTTTGTTGGTTTGTTGGTTTGTTGGTTTGTAGGTTTGTTGGTTTGTTGGTTTGTTGGTTTGTTGGTTTGTTGGTTTGTTCCTTTGTTGGTTTGTTGGTTAATTGGTTTGTTGGTTTGTTGGTTTGTTGGTTTTTTGGTTTGTTGGTTTGTTGGTTTGTTGGCTTGTTGGTTTGTTGGTTTGTTGGCTTGTTGGTTTGTTGGTTTGTTGGCTTGTTGGCTTGTTGGTTTGTTGGTTTGTTAGCTTGTTTTTTACTTAATTTGTTGGTTTTTTGGTTTGTTGGTTTTTTGGCTTGTTGGCTTGTTGGGTTGTTGGTTTGTTGGTTTGTTGGCTTGTTGGCTTGTTGGTTTGTTGGTTTGCTGGTTTGTTGGTTTGTTGGCTTGTTGGTTTGTTGGTTTATTGACTTGTTGGTTTGTTGGTTTGTTGGCTTGTTGGCTTGTTGGTTTGTTGGTTTGTTGTCTTCTTGGTTTGTTGGTTTATTGGCTTGTTGGCTTGTTGGCTTGTTGCTTTTTTCGTTTGATGGTTTGTTGGTTTGTTGGTTTGTTGGTTTGTTGGTTTGTTGGTTTGTTGGCTTGTTGGTTTGTTAGTTTGTTGGTTTGTTGGCTTGTTGGCTTGTTGGTTTGTTGGTTTGTTGGTTTGTTGGTGTGTTGGTTTTTTGGTTTGTTGGTTTGTTGGCTTGTTGGTTTGTTGGTTTGTTGGCTTGTTGGCTTGTTGGCTTGTTGGTTTGTTGGTTTATTGGCTTGCTGGCTTGTTGGTTTGTTGGTTTGTTGGTTTGTTGCTGTGTTGGTTTGTTGGTTTGTTGGCTTGTTGGCTTGTTGGTTTGTTAGTTTGTTGGCTTTTTGGTTACTTGATTTGTTGGTTTGTTGGTTTGTTGGCTTGTTGGTTTGTTGGTTTGTTGGTTTGTTGGTTTGTTGGCTTGTTGGCTTGTTGGAATGTTGGTTTGTTGGTTTGTTGGTTTGTTGGTTTGTTGGTTTGTTGGTTTGTTGGTTTGTTGGTTTGTTGGTTTTTTGGTTTGTTGGTTTATTTATTTGTTGGTTTGTTGGCTTGTTGGTTTGTTGGTTTGTTGGCTTGTTGGTTTGTTGGTTTGTTGGCTTGTTGGTTTGTTGCTTTGTTCGTTTGATGGTTTGTTGGTTTGTTGGTTTTTTGGTTTGTTGGTTTGTTGGCTTGTTGTTTTGTTGGTTTGTTGGCTTGTTGGTTTGTTAGTTTGTTGGGTTGTTGGCTTGTTGGCTTGTTGGTTTGTTGGTTTTTTGGTTTGTTGGTTTGTTGGCTTGTTGGTTTGTTAGTTTGTTGGGTTGTTGGCTTGTTGGCTTGTTGGTTTGTTGGTTTTTTGGTTTGTTGGTTTGTTGGTTTGTTGGCTTGTTGCTTTGTTCGTTTGATGGTTTGTTGGTTTGTTGGTTTTTTGGTTTGTTGGTTTGTTGGTTTGTTGGCTTGTTGGTTTGTTGGTTTGTTGGCTTGTTGGTTTGTTAGTTTGTTGGGTTGTTGGCTTGTTGGCTTGTTGGTTTGTTGGTTTTTTGGTTTGTTGGTTTGTTGGCTTGTTGGTTTGTTAGTGTGATGGGTTGTTGGCTTCTTGGCTTGTTGGTTTGTTGGTTTTTTGGTTTGTCGGTTTGTTGGCTTGTTAATTTGTTGGTTTGTTGGCTTGTTGGTTTGTTAGTTTGTTGGGTTGTTGGCTTGTTGGCTTGTTGGTTTGTTGGTTTTTTGGTTTGTTGGTTTGTTGGTTTGTTGGTTTGTTGGCTTGTTGGCTTGTTGGTTTGTTGGTTTGTTGGTTTGTTGGTTTGTTAGTTTGTTGGTTTGTTGGCTTGTTGGCTTGTTGGTTTGTTGGTTTTTTGGTTTGTTGGTTTGTTGGTTTGTTGATTTGTTGGTTTATTTGTTTGTTGGTTTGTTGGCTTGTTGGTTTGTTGGTTTGTTGGTTTGTTGGCTTGTTGGTTGGTTGGTTTGTTGGTTTTTGGGTTTGTTGGTTTGTTGGTTTGTTGGTTGGTTGGTTTGTTGGTTTATTTGTTTGTTGGTTTGTTGGCTTGTTGGTTTGTTGGTTTGTTGGTTTGTTGGCTTGTTGGTTTGTTGGTTTGTTGGCTTGTTGGTTACTTAGTTTGTTGGTTTGTTGGCATGTTGGTTTGTTGGTTTGTTGGTTTGTTGGCTTGTTGGTTTGTTGGTTTGTTGGTTTGTTGGCTTGTTATTTTGTTGGTTTGTTGGCTTGTTGGTTTGTTAGTTTGTTGGTTTGTTGGTTTGTTGCTTTGTTGGTTTGTTGGTTTGTTGGCTTGTTGGCTTGTTGGTTTGTTGGCTTGTTGGTTTTTAGTTTGTTGGATTTTTGGTTACTTGGTTTGTTGGTTTGTTGGCTTGTTGGCTTGTTGGTTTGTTGGTTTGTTGGTTTGTTGGTTTGTTGGTTTGTTGGTTTGTTGGTTTGTTGGTTTTTTGGTTTGTTGGTTTGTTGGTTTGTTGGCTTGTTGGTTTGTTGGTTTGTTGGCTTGTTGGTTTGTTGGTTTGTTGGCTTGTTGGCTTGTTGGTTTGTTGGTTTATTGGTTTGTTGCTTTGTTGGTTTGTTGGTTTGTTGGCTTGTTGGCTTGTTGGCTTGTTGGTTTGTTAGTTTGTTGGCTTTTTGGTTACTTGATTTGTTGGTTTGTTGGTTTGTTGGCTTGTTGGTTTGTTGGCTTGTTGGTTTGTTGGTTTGCTGGTTTGTCGGCTTGTTGGCTTGTTGGCTTGTTGGTTCGTTGGTTTGTTGGTTTGTTGGTTTGTTGGTTTGTTGGTTTGTTGGTTTTTTGGTTTGTTGGTTTATTTGTTTGTTGGTTTGTTGGTTTGTTGGTTTGTTGGTTTGTTGGTTTGTTGGTTTGTTGGTTTTTTGGTTTGTTGGTTTGTTGGTTTGTTGGCTTGTTGGTTTGTTGGTTTGTTGGCTTGTTGGTTTGTTGGGTGTTGGTTTGTTGGTTTGTTGGTTTGTTGGCTTGTTGGCTTGTTGCTTTGTTCGTTTGATGGTTTGTTGGTTTATTGGTTTTTTGGTTTGTTGGTTTGTTGGTTTGTTGGTTTGTTGGTTTATTTGTTTGTTGGTTTGTTGGTTTGTTGGTTTTTTGGTTTGTTGGTTTTTTGGTTTGTTGGCTTGTTAGCTTGTTGGTTTGTTGGTTTGTTGGCTTGTTGGTTTGTTAGTTTGTTGGTTTGTTGTCTTGTTGGCTTGTTGGTTTGTTGGTTTTTTGGTTTGTTGGTTTGTTGGTTTGTTGGTTTGTTGGTTTGTTGGTTTATTTGTTTGTTGGTTTGTTGGCTTGTTGGTTTGTTGGTTTGTTGGTTTGTTGGCTTGTTGGTTTGTTGGTTTGTTGGTTTGTTGGTTTGTTGGTTTGTTGGTTTGTTGGTTTGTTGGTTTGTTGGTTTGTTGGTTTGTTGGTTTGTTGATTTGTTGGTTTATTTGTTTGTTGGTTTGTTGGTTTGTTGGCTTGTTGGTTTGTTGGCTTGTTGGCTTGTTGGTTTGTTGGTTTGTTGGTTTGTTGGTTTGTTGGTTTGTTGGTTTGTTGGTTTGTTGGTTTGTTGGTTTGTTGGCTTGTTGGTTTGTTGGTTTGTTGGCTTGTTGGCTTGTTGGTTTGTTGGTTTGTTGGTTTGTTGGTTTGTTGGTTTGTTGGCTTGTTGGTTTGTTGGTTTGTTGGCTTGTTGGTTTGTTGGTTTGTTGGTTTGTTGGCTTGTTGGCTTGTTGGTTTGTTGGTTTGTTGGCTTGTTGGTTTGTTGGTTTATTTGTTTGTTGGTTTGTTGGCTTGTTGGTTTGTTGGTTTGTTGGCTTGTTGGTTTGTTGGTTGTTGGTTTGTTGGTTTGTTGGTTTGTTGGTTTGTTGGTTTGTTGGTTTGTTGGTTTGTTGGTTTGTTGGCTTGTTGGTTTGTTGGTTTGTTGGCTTGTTGGCTTGTTGGTTTGTTGGTTTGTTGGTTTGTTGGTTTGTTGGTTTGTTGGCTTATTGGTTTGTTGGTTTGTTGGCTTGTTGGCTTGTTGGTTTGTTGGTTTGTTGGCTTGTTGGTTTGTTGGTTTATTTGTTTGTTGGTTTGTTGGCTTGTTGGTTTGTTGGTTTGTTGTTTTGTTGGCTTGTTGGTTTGTTGGTTTGTTGGATTGTTGGTTTGTTGGTTTGTTGGTTTGTTGGTTTGTTGGTTTGTTGGTTTGTTGGTTTGTTGGTTTGTTAGTTTGTTGGCTTGTTGGTTTGTTGGTTTGTTGGCTTGTTGGCTTTTTGGTTTGTTGGTTTGTTGGTTTGTTGGCTTGTTGGTTTGTTGGTTTGTTGGCTTGTTGGTTTGTTGGTTTGTTGGATTGTTGGTTTGTTGGTTTGTTGGCTTGTTGGTTTGTTTGTTTCTTGGCTTGTTGGCTTGTTGCTTTGTTCGTTTGATGGTTTGTTGGTTTGTTGGTTTTTTGGTTTGTTGGTTTGTTGCCTTGTTGGCTTGTTGGTTTGTTGGTTTGTTGGCTTGTTGGTTTGTTAGTTTGTTGGTTTGTTGGCTTGTTGGCTTGTTGGTTTGTTGGTTTTTTGGTTTGTTGGTTTGTTGGTTTGTTGGTTTGTTGGTTTGTTGGTTTATTTGTTTGTTGGTTTGTTGGCTTGTTGGTTTGTTGGTTTGTTGGTTTGTTGGCTTGTTGGTTTGTTGGTTTGTTGGTTTGTTGGTTTGTTGGCTTGTTGGCTTGTTGGTTTGTTAGTTTTTTGTCTTTTTGTTTACTTGCTTTGTTGGTTTGTTGGCTTCTTGGTTTGTTAGCTTGTTGGTTTGTTGGTTTGTTGGTTTGTTGGCTTGTTGGCTTGTTGGCTTGTTGGTTTGTTGGTTTGTTGGTTTGTTGGTTTGTTGGTTTGTTGGTTTGTTGGTTTATTGGTTTGTTGGTTTTTTGGTTTTTTGGTTTTTTGGTTTGTGTGTTTATTTGTTTGTTGGTTTGTTGGCTTGTTGGTTTGTTGGTTTGTTGGTTTGTTGGTTTGTTGGTTTGTTGGTTTGTTGGCTTGTTGGTTTGTTGGTTTGTTGGTTTGTTGGCTTGTTGGCTTGTTGGTTTGTTGGTTTGTTGGCTCGTTGGTTTGTTGGCTTGTTGGCTTGTTGCTTTGTTCGTTTGATGGTTTGTTGGTTTGTGGGTTTTCTGGTTTGTTGGTTTGTTGGTTTGTTGGCTTGTTGGTTTGTTGGTTTGTTGGCTTGTTGGTTTGTTAGTTTGTTGGTTTGTTGGCTTGTTGGCTTGTTGGTTTGTTGGTTTTTTGGTTTGTTGGTTTGTTGGTTTGTTGGTTTGTTGGTTTGTTGGTTTGTTGGTTTATTTGTTTGTTGGTTTGTTGGTATGTTGGTTTTTTGGTTTGTTGGTTTGTTGGTTTGTTGGCTTGTTGGTTTGTTAATTTGTTGGTTTGTTGGCTTGTTGGTTTGTTGGTTTTTTGGTTTGTTGGTTTGTTGGTTTGTTGGTTTGTTGGTTTATTTGTTTGTTGGTTTGTTGGCTTGTTGGTTTGTTGGTTTGTTGGTTTGTTGGCTTGTTGGTTTGTTGGTTTGTTGGTTTTTTGGTTTGTTGGTTTGTTGGTTTATTGGTTTGTTGGTTTATTTGTTTGTTGGTTTGTTGGCTTGTTGGTTTGTTGGCTTGTTGGCTTGTTGGCTTTTTGGTTTGTTGGTTTGTTGGTTTGTTGGTTTGTTGGTTTGTTGGTTTGTTAGTTTGTTGGCTTGTTGGTTTGTTGGTTTGTTGGCTTGTTGGTTTGTTGGTTTGTTGGTTTGTTGGTTTGTTGGTTTGTTGGCATGTTGGTTTGTTGGTTTGTTGGCTTGTTGGTTTGTTGGTTTGTTGGTTTGTTGGTTTGTTGGTTTTTTGGTTTGTTGGTTTATTTGTTTGTTGGTTTGTTGGTTTTTTGGTTTGTTGGTTTGTTGGTTTGTTGGCTTGTTGGTTTGTTAGTTTGTTGGTTTGTTGGCTTGTTGGTTTGTTGGTTTGTTGGTTTGTTGGTTTATTTGTTTGTTGGTTTGTTGGCTTGTTGGTTTGTTGGTTTGTAGAATTGTTGGCTTGTTGGTTTGTTGGTTTGTTGGTTTTTTGGTTTGTTGGTTTGTTGGTTTGATGGTTTGTTGGTTTATTTGTTTGTTGGTTTGTTGGCTTGTTGGTTTATTGGCTTGTTGGCTTGTTGGTTTGTTGGTTTGTTGGTTTGTTGGTTTGTTGGTTTGTTGGTTTGTTGGCTTGTTGGTTTGTTGGTTTGTTGGTTTGTTGGTTTGTTGGCTTGTTGGTTTGTTAGTTTGTTGGTTTGTTGGTTTGTTGGTTTGCTGGTTTTTTGGTTTGTTGGTTTGTTGGTTTGTTGGTTTGTTAGTTTGTTGGCTTGTTGGTTTGTTGGCTTGTTGGTTTGTTGGTTTGTTGGTTTGTTGGCTTGTTGGTTTGTGGTTTGTTGGTTTTTTGGTTTTTTGGTTTGTTGGTTTGTTGGTTTGTTGGTTTGTTGGTTTATTTGTTTGTTGGTTGGTTGGCTTGTTGGTTTGTTGGCTTGTTGGCTTGTTGGCTTGTTGGTTTGTAGGTTTATTTGTTTGTTGGTTGGTTGGCTTGTTGGTTTGTTGGCTTGTTGGCTTGTTGGCTTGTTGGTTTGTAGGTTTGTTGGTTTGTTGGTTTGTTGGTTTGTTGGTTTGTTGGCTTGTTGGATTGTTGGTTTTTTGGTTTGTTGGTTTGTTGGCTTGTTGGTTTGTTGGTTTGTTGGCTTGTTGGTTTGTTGGCTTGTTGGTTTGTTGTTTTGTTGGTTTGTTGGCTTGTTGGTTTGTTGGTTTGTTGGTTTGTTGGTTTGTTGGCTTGTTGGCTTGTCGGTTTGTTGGTTTGTTGGCTTGTTGGTTTGTTGGTTTATTTGTTTGTTGGTTTGTTGGCTTGTTCGTTTGTTGGTTTGTTGGCTTGTTGGTTTGTTGGTTTATTTGTTTGTTGGGTTGTTGGCTTGTTGGTTTGTTGGTTTGTTGGCTTGTTGGCTTGTTGGTTTGTTGGTTTGTTGGTTTGTTGGTTTGTTGGTTTGTTGGTTTGTTGGTTTGTTGGTTTGTTGGTTTGTTGGTTTGTTGGTTTGTTGGCTTGTTGGATTGTTGGTTTTTTGGTTTGTTGGTTTGTTGGCTTGTTGGTTTGTCGGTTTTTTGGTTTGTTGGTTTGTTGGCTTGTTGGCTTGTTGGTTTGTTGGATTGTTGGTTTGTTGGTTTGTTGGCTTGTTGGTTTGTTTGTTTCTTGGCTTGTTGGCTTGTTGCTTTGTTCGTTTGATGGTTTGTTGGTTTGTTGGTTTTTTGGTTTGTTGGTTTGTTGCCTTGTTGGCTTGTTGGTTTGTTGGTTTGTTGGCTTGTTGGTTTGTTAGTTTGTTGGTTTGTTGGCTTGTTGGCTTGTTGGTTTGTTGGTTTTTTGGTTTGTTGGTTTGTTGGTTTGTTGGTTTGTTGGTTTGTTGGTTTATTTGTTTGTTGGTTTGTTGGCTTGTTGGTTTGTTGGTTTGTTGGTTTGTTGGCTTGTTGGTTTGTTGGTTTGTTGGTTTGTTGGTTTGTTGGCTTGTTGGCTTGTTGGTTTGTTAGTTTGTTGTCTTTTTGTTTACTTGCTTTGTTGGTTTGTTGGCTTCTTGGTTTGTTAGCTTGTTGGTTTGTTGGTTTGTTGGTTTGTTGGCTTGTTGGCTTGTTGGCTTGTTGGTTTGTTGGTTTGTTGGTTTGTTGGTTTGTTGGTTTGTTGGTTTGTTGGTTTATTGGTTTGTTGGTTTTTTGGTTTTTTGGTTTTTTGGTTTGTGTGTTTATTTGTTTGTTGGTTTGTTGGCTTGTTGGTTTGTTGGTTTGTTGGTTTGTTGGTTTGTTGGTTTGTTGGTTTGTTGGCTTGTTGGTTTGTTGGTTTGTTGGTTTGTTGGCTTGTTGGCTTGTTGGTTTGTTGGTTTGTTGGCTCGTTGGTTTGTTGGCTTGTTGGCTTGTTGCTTTGTTCGTTTGATGGTTTGTTGGTTTGTGGGTTTTCTGGTTTGTTGGTTTGTTGGTTTGTTGGCTTGTTGGTTTGTTGGTTTGTTGGCTTGTTGGTTTGTTAGTTTGTTGGTTTGTTGGCTTGTTGGCTTGTTGGTTTGTTGGTTTTTGGGTTTGTTGGTTTGTTGGTTTGTTGGTTTGTTGGTTTGTTGGTTTGTTGGTTTATTTGTTTGTTGGTTTGTTGGTATGTTGGTTTTTTGGTTTGTTGGTTTGTTGGTTTGTTGGCTTGTTGGTTTGTTAATTTGTTGGTTTGTTGGCTTGTTGGTTTGTTGGTTTTTTGGTTTGTTGGTTTGTTGGTTTGTTGGTTTGTTGGTTTATTTGTTTGTTGGTTTGTTGGCTTGTTGGTTTGTTGGTTTGTTGGTTTGTTGGCTTGTTGGTTTGTTGGTTTGTTGGGTTTTTGGTTTGTTGGTTTGTTGGTTTATTGGTTTGTTGGTTTATTTGTTTGTTGGTTTGTTGGCTTGTTGGTTTGTTGGCTTGTTGGCTTGTTGGCTTTTTGGTTTGTTGGTTTGTTGGTTTGTTGGTTTGTTGGTTTGTTGGTTTGTTAGTTTGTTGGCTTGTTGGTTTGTTGGTTTGTTGGCTTGTTGGTTTGTTGGTTTGTTGGTTTGTTGGTTTGTTGGTTTGTTGGCATGTTGGTTTGTTGGTTTGTTGGCTTGTTGGTTTGTTGGTTTGTTGGTTTGTTGGTTTGTTGGTTTTTTGGTTTGTTGGTTTATTTGTTTGTTGGTTTGTTGGTTTTTTGGTTTGTTGGTTTGTTGGTTTGTTGGCTTGTTGGTTTGTTAGTTTGTTGGTTTGTTGGCTTGTTGGTTTGTTGGTTTGTTGGTTTGTTGGTTTATTTGTTTGTTGGTTTGTTGGCTTGTTGGTTTGTTGGTTTGTAGAATTGTTGGCTTGTTGGTTTGTTGGTTTGTTGGTTTTTTGGTTTGTTGGTTTGTTGGTTTGATGGTTTGTTGGTTTATTTGTTTGTTGGTTTGTTGGCTTGTTGGTTTATTGGCTTGTTGGCTTGTTGGTTTGTTGGTTTGTTGGTTTGTTGGTTTGTTGGTTTGTTGGTTTGTTGGCTTGTTGGTTTGTTGGTTTGTTGGTTTGTTGGTTTGTTGGCTTGTTGGTTTGTTAGTTTGTTGGTTTGTTGGTTTGTTGGTTTGCTGGTTTTTTGGTTTGTTGGTTTGTTGGTTTGTTGGTTTGTTAGTTTGTTAGTTTGTTGGCTTGTTGGTTTGTTGGCTTGTTGGTTTGTTGGTTTGTTGGTTTGTTGGCTTGTTGGTTTGTGGTTTGTTGGTATTTTGGTTTTTTGGTTTGTTGGTTTGTTGGTTTGTTGGTTTGTTGGTTTATTTGTTTGTTGGTTGGTTGGCTTGTTGGTTTGTTGGCTTGTTGGCTTGTTGGCTTGTTGGTTTGTAGGTTTATTTGTTTGTTGGTTGGTTGGCTTGTTGGTTTGTTGGCTTGTTGGCTTGTTGGCTTGTTGGTTTGTAGGTTTGTTGGTTTGTTGGTTTGTTGGTTTGTTGGTTTGTTGGCTTGTTGGATTGTTGGTTTTTTGGTTTGTTGGTTTGTTGGCTTGTTGGTTTGTTGGCTTGTTGGCTTGTCGGTTTGTTGGTTTGTTGGCTTGTTGGTTTGTTGGTTTATTTGTTTGTTGGTTTGTTGGCTTGTTGGTTTGTTGGTTTGTTGGCTTGTTGGTTTGTTGGTTTATTTGTTTGTTGGGTTGTTGGCTTGTTGGTTTGTTGGTTTGTTGGCTTGTTGGCTTGTTGGTTTGTTGGTTTGTTGGTTTGTTGGTTTGTTGGTTTGTTGGTTTGTTGGTTTGTTGGTTTGTTGGTTTGTTGGTTTGTTGGTTTGTTGGCTTGTTGGATTGTTGGTTTTTTGGTTTGTTGGTTTGTTGGCTTGTTGGTTTGTCGGTTTGTTGGCTTGTTGGCTTGTTGGTTTGTTAGTTTGTTGGTTTGTTGGCTTGTTGGTTTGTTGGTTTTTTGGTTTGTTGGTTTGTTGGTTTGTTGGCTTGTTGGTTTGTTATTTTGTTGGTTTGTTGGCTTGTTGGTTTGTTGGTTTGTTGGTTTATTTGTTTGTTGGTTTGTTGGTTTGTTGGTTTGTTGGCTTGTTGGCTTGTTGGCTTGTTGGTTTGTTGGTTTGTTGGTTTGTTGGTTTGTTGGTTTGTTGGTTTGTTGGTTTGTTGGTTTGTTGGTTTGTTGGCTTGTTGGATTGTTGATTTTTGGTTTGTTGGTTTGTTGGCTTGTTGGTTTGTTGGTTTGTTGGCTTGTTGGCTTGTTGGTTTGTTAGTTTGTTGGTTTGTTGGCTTGTTGGTTTGTTGGTTTTTTGGTTTGTTGGTTTGTTGGTTTGTTGGCTTGTTGGTTTGTTAGTTTGTTGGTTTGTTGGCTTGTTGGTTTGTTGGTTTTTTGGTTTGTTGGTTTGTTGGTTTGTTGGTTTGTTGGCTTGTTGGTTTGTTGGCTTGTTGGTTTGTTGGTTTGTTGGTTTGTTGGCTTGTTGGTTTGTGGTTTGTTGGGTTTTTGGTTTTTTCGTTTGTTTGTTTGTTGGTTTGTTGGTTTGTTGGTTTATTTGTTTGTTGGTTGGTTGGCTTGTTGGTTTGTTGGCTTGTTGGCTTGTTGGCTTGTTGGTTTGTGGTTTGTTGGTTTCTTGGTTTTTTGGTTTGTTGGTTTGTTGGTTTGTTGGTTTGTTGGTTTATTTGTTTGTTGGTTGGTTGGCTTGTTGGTTTGTTGGCTTGTTGGCTTGTTGGCTTGTTGGTTTGTTGGCTTGTTGGTTTGTTGGTTTGTTGGCTTGTTGGTTTGTTGGTTTGTTGGTTTGTTGGCTTGTTGGCTTGTTGGTTTGTTGGTTGGTTGGCTTGTTGGTTTGTTGGCTTGTTGGCTTGTTGGTTTGTTGGTTTGTGGTTTGTTGGTTTTTTGGTTTTTTGGTTTATTGGTTTGTTGGTTTGTTGGTTTGTTGGTTTATTTGTTTGTTGGTTGGTTGGCTTGTTGGTTTGTTGGCTTGTTGGCTTGTTGGCTTGTTGGTTTGTAGGTTTGTTGGTTTGTTGGTTTGTTGGTTTGTTGGTTTGTTGGTTTGTTGGCTTGTTGGTTTGTTGGTTTGTTGGCTTGTTGGTTTGTTGGTTTATTGGTTTGTTGGTTTGTTGGTTTGTTGGTTTGTTGGCTTGTTGGTTTGTTGGTTTGTTGGCTTGTTGGTTTGTTGGTTTGTTGGTTTGTCGGCTTGTTGGCTTGTCGGTTTGTTGGTTTGTTGGTTTGTTGGTTGGTTGGCTTGTTGGTTTGTTGGTTTGTTGGCTTGTTGGCTTGTTGGCTTGTTGGTTTGTAGGTTTGTTGGTTTGTTGGTTTGTTGGTTTGTTGGTTTGTTGGCTTGTTGGATTGTTGGTTTTTTGGTTTGTTGGTTTGTTGGCTTGTTGGTTTGTTGGTTTGTTGGCTTGTTGGTTTGTTGGCTTGTTGGTTTGTTGTTTTGTTGGTTTGTTGGCTTGTTGGTTTGTTGGTTTGTTGGTTTGTTGGTTTGTTGGCTTGTCGGCTTGTCGGTTTGTTGGTTTGTTGGCTTGTTGGTTTGTTGGTTTATTTGTTTGTTGGTTTGTTGGCTTGTTGGTTTGTTGGTTTGTTGGCTTGTTGGTTTGTTGGTTTATTTGTTTGTTGGTTTGTTGGCTTGTTGGTTTGTTGGTTTGTTTGCTTGTTGGCTTGTTGGTTTGTTGGTTTGTTGGTTGTTGGTTTGTTGGTTTATTGGTTTGTTGGTTTGTTGGTTTGTTGGTTTGTTGGCTTGTTGGATTGTTGGTTTTTTGGTTTGTTGGTTTGTTGGCTTGTTGGTTTGTTGGTTTGTTGGCTTGTTGGCTTGTTGGTTTGTTAGTTTGTTGGTTTGTTGGCTTGTTGGTTTGTTGGTTTTTTGGTTTGTTGGTTTGTTGGTTTGTTGGCTTGTTGGTTTGTTAGTTTGTTGGTTTGTTGGCTTGTTGGTTTGTTGGTTTGTTGGTTTATTTGTTTGTTGGTTTGTTGGTTTGTTGGTTTGTTGGCTTGTTGGCTTGTTGGCTTGTTGGTTTGTTGGTTTGTTGGTTTGTTGGTTGGTTGGTTTGTTGGTTTGTTGGTTTGTTGGTTTGTTGGTTTGTTGGCTTGTTGGATTGTTGGTTTTTTGGTTTGTTGGTTTGTTGGCTTGTTGGTTTGTTGGTTTGTTGGCTTGTTGGCTTGTTGGTTTGTTAGTTTGTTGGTTTGTTGGCTTGTTGGTTTGTTGGTTTTTTGGTTTGTTGGTTTGTTGGTTTGTTGGCTTGTTGGTTTGTTAGTTTGTTGGTTTGTTGGCTTGTTGGTTTGTTGGTTTTTTGGTTTGTTGGTTTGTTGGTTTGTTGGTTTGTTGGTCTGTTGGCTTGTTGGTTTGTTGGCTTGTTGGTTTGTTGGTTTGTTGGTTTGTTGGCTTGTTGGTTTGTGGTTTGTTGGTTTTTTGGTTTTTTGGTTTGTTGGTTTGTTGGTTTGTTGGTTTGTTGGTTTGTTGGTTTATTTGTTTGTTGGTTGGTTGGCTTGTTGGTTTGTTGGCTTGTTGGCTTGTTGGCTTGTTGGTTTGTGGTTTGTTGGTTTTTTGGTTTTTTGGTTTGTTGGTTTGTTGGTTTGTTGGTTTGTTGGTTTATTTGTTTGTTGGTTGGTTGGCTTGTTGGTTTGTTGGCTTGTTGGCTTGTTGGCTTGTTGGTTTGTTGGCTTGTTGGTTTGTTGGTTTGTTGGCTTGTTGGTTTGTTGGTTTGTTGGTTTGTTGGCTTGTTGGCTTGTTGGTTTGTTGGTTGGTTGGCTTGTTGGTTTGTTGGCTTGTTGGCTTGTTGGCTTGTTGGTTTGTGGTTTGTTGGTTTTTTGGTTTTTTGGTTTGTTGGTTTGTTGGTTTGTTGGTTTGTTGGTTTATTTGTTTGTTGGTTGGTTGGCTTGTTGGTTTGTTGGCTTGTTGGCTTGTTGGCTTGTTGGTTTGTAGGTTTGTTGGTTTGTTGGTTTGTTGGTTTGTTGGTTTGTTGGTTTGTTGGCTTGTTGGTTTGTTGGTTTGTTGGCTTGTTGGTTTGTTGGTTTGTTGGTTTGTTGGTTTGTTGGTTTGTTGGTTTGTTGGCTTGTTGGTTTGTTGGTTTGTTGGCTTGTTGGTTTGTTGGTTTGTTGGTTTGTCGGCTTGTTGGCTTGTCGGTTTGTTGGTTTGTTGGTTTGTTGGTTTGTTGGCTTGTTGGTTTGTTGGTTTGTTGGTTTGTTGGCTTGTTGGCTTGTTGGTTTGTTGGTTGGTTGGCTTGTTGGTTTGTTGGTTTGTTGGCTTGTTGGCTTGTTGGTTTGTGGTTTGTTGGTTTTTTGGTTTTTTGGTTTGTTGGTTTGTTGGTTTGTTGGTTTGTTGGTTTGTTGGTTTGTTGGTTTGTTGGTTTATTTGTTTGTTTGTTGGTTGGCTTGTTGGTTTGTAGGCTTGTTGGCTTGTTGGATTGTTGGTTTGTAGGTTTGTTGGTTTGTTGGTTTGTTGGTTTGTTGGTTTGTTGGTTTGTTGGCTTGTTGGTTTGTTGGATTGTTGGTTTTTTGGTTTGTTGGTTTGTTGGCTTGTTGGTTTGTTGGTTTGTTGGCTTGTTGGCTTGTTGGTTTGTTAGTTTGTTGGTTTGTTGGCTTGTTGGTTTGTTGGTTTGTTGGTTTGTTGGTTTGTTGGTTTGTTGGTTTGTTGGCTTGTTGGTTTGTTGGTTTGTTGGCTTGTTGGTTTGTTGGTTTGTTGGTTTGTTGGCTTGTTGGCTTGTCGGTTTGTTGGTTTGTTGGCTTGTTGGTTTGTTGGTTTATTTGTTTGTTGGCTTGTTGGTTTGTTGGTTTGTTGGCTTGTTGGCTTGTTGGTTTGTTGGTTTGTTGGTTTGTTGGTTTGTTGGTTTGTTGGTTTGTTGGTTTATTGGTTTGTTGGCTTGTTGGATTGTTGGTTTTTTGGTTTGTTGGTTTGTTGGCTTGTTGGTTTGTTGGTTTGTTGGCTTGTTGGCTTGTTGGTTTGTTAGTTTGTTGGTTTGTTGGCTTGTTGGTTTGTTGGTTTTTTGGTTTGTTGGTTTGTTGGTTTGTTGGCTTGTTGGTTTGTTAGTTTGTTGGTTTGTTGGCTTGTTGGTTTGTTCGTTTTTTGGTTTGTTGGTTTGTTGGTTTGTTGGTTTATTTGTTTGTTGGTTTGTTGGCTTGTTGGTTTGTTGTTTTGTTGGTTTGTTGGCTTGTTGATTTGTTGGTTTGTTGGTTTGTTGGTTTGTTGGCTTGTTGGCTTGTCGGTTTGTTGGTTTGTTGGCTTGTTGGTTTGTTGGTTTATTTGTTTGTTGGTTTGTTGGCTTGTTGGTTTGTTGGTTTGTTGGCTTGTTGGTTTGTTGGTTTATTTGTTTGTTGGTTTGTTGGCTTGTTGGTTTGTTGGTTTGTTGGCTTGTTGGCTTGTTGGTTTGTGGGTTTGTTGGTTTGTTGATTTGTTGGTTTGTTGGTTTGTTGGTTTGTTGGTTTGTTGGCTTGTTGGATTGTTGGTTTTTTGGTTTGTTGGTTTGTTGGCTTGTTGGATTGTTGGTTTGTTGGCTTGTTGGCTTGTTGGTTTGTTAGTTTGTTGGTTTGTTGGCTTGTTGGTTTGTTGGTTTTTTGGTTTGTTGGTTTGTTGGTTTGTTGGCTTGTTGGTTTGTTAGTTTGTTGGTTTGTTGGCTTGTTGGTTTGTTGGTTTTTTGGTTTGTTGGTTTGTTGGTTTGTTGGTTTGTTGGCTTGTTGGTTTGTTGGCTTGTTGGTTTGTTGGTTTGTTGGTTTGTTGGTTTGTTGGCTTGTTGGTTTGTGGTTTGTTGGTTTTTTGGTTTTTTGGTTTGTTGGTTTGTTGGTTTGTTGGTTTGTTGGTTTATTTGTTTGTTGGTTGGTTGGCTTGTTGGTTTGTTGGCTTGTTGGCTTGTTGGCTTGTTGGTTTGTGGTTTGTAGGTTTTTTGGTTTTTTGGTTTGTTGGTTTGTTGGTTTGTTGGTTTGATGGTTTATTTCTTTGTTGGTTGGTTGGCTTGTTGGTTTGTTGGCTTGTTGGCTTGTTGGCTTGTTGGTTTGTTGGCTTGTTGGTTTGTTGGTTTGTTGGCTTGTTGGTTTGTTGGTTTGTTGGTTTGTTGGCTTGTTGGCTTGTTGGTTTGTTGGTTGGTTGGCTTGTTGGTTTGTTGGCTTGTTGGCTTGTTGGCTTGTTGGTTTGTGGTTTGTTGGTTTTTTGGTTTTTTGGTTTGTTGGTTTGTTGGTTTGTTGGTTTATTTGTTTGTTGGTTGGTTGGCTTGTTGGTTTGTTGGCTTGTTGGCTTGTTGGCTTGTTGGTTTGTAGGTTTGTTGGTTTGTTGGTTTGTTGGTTTGTTGGTTTGTTGGTTTGTTGGCTTGTTGGTTTGTTGGTTTGTTGGCTTGTTGGTTTGTTGGTTTGTTGGTTTGTTGGTTTGTTGGCTTGTTGGTTTGTTGGTTTGTTGGCTTGTTGGTTTGTTGGTTTGTTGGTTTGTTGGCTTGTTGGCTTGTCGGTTTGTTGGTTTGTTGTTTTGTTGGTTTGTTGGCTTGTTGGCTTGTTGGTTTGTGGTTTGTTGGTTTTTTGGTTTTTTGGTTTGTTGGTTTGTTGGTTTGTTGGTTTGTTGGTTTATTTGTTTGTTGGTTTGTTGGATTGTTGGCTTGTTGGCTTGTTGGCTTGTTGGTTTGTTGGCTTGTTGGTTTGTTGGTTTGTTGGCTTGTTGGTTTGTTGGTTTGTTGGTTTGTTGGCTTGTTGGCTTGTTGGTTTGTTGGTTTGTTGGCTTGTTGGTTTGTTGGTTTGTTGGTTTGTTGCTTTGTTCGTTTGATGGTTTGTTGGTTTGTTGGTTTTTTGGATTGTTGATTTGTTTGTTTGTTGGCTTGTTGGCTTGTTGGTCTGTTGGTTTGTTGGCTTGTTGGTTTGTTGGTTTGTTGGCTTGTTGGATTGTTGGTTTGTTGGCTTGTTGGCTTGTTGGTTTGTTGGTTTGTTGGTTTGTTGGTTTGTTGGCTTGTTGGTTTGTTGGTTTGTTGGCTTGTTGGTTTGTTGGTTTGTTGGTTTGTTGGCTTTTTGGCTTGTTGGTTTGTTGGTTTGTTGGCTTGTTGGTTTGTTGGTTTGTTGGTTTGTTGCTTTGTTCGTTTGATGGTTTGTTGGTTTGTTGGTTTTTTGGATTGTTGATTTGTTTGTTTGTTGGCTTGTTGGCTTGTTGGTTTGTTGGTTTCTTGGCTTGTTGGTTTGTTAGTTTGTTAATTTGTTTGCTTGTTGGCTTGTTGGTTTGTTGGTTTTTTGGTTTGTTGGTTTGTTGGTTTGTTGGTTTGTTGGTTTGTTGGTTTGTTGGTTTATTTGTTTGTTGGTTTGTTGGCTTGTTGGTTTGTTGTTTTGTTGGTTTGTTGGCTTGTTGGTTTGTTGGTTTGTTGGTTTGTTGGTTTGTTGGTTTGTTGGCTTGTTGGCTTGTCGGTTTGTTGGTTTGTTGGCTTGTTGGTTTGTTGGTTTATTTGTTTGTTGGTTTGTTGGCTTGTTGGTTTGTTGGTTTGTTGGCTTGTTGGTTTGTTGGTTTATTTGTTTGTTGGTTTGTTGGCTTGTTGGTTTGTTGGTTTATTGGCTTGTTGGCTTGTTGGTTTGTTGGTTTGTTGGTTTGTTGGTTTGTTGGTTGGTTGGTTTGTTGGTTTGTTGGTTTGTTGGCTTGTTGGATTGTTGGTTTTTTGGTTTGTTGGTTTGTTGGCTTGTTAGTTTGTTGGTTTGTTGGCTTGTTGGCTTGTTGGTTTGTTAGTTTGTTGATTTGTTGGCTTGTTGGTTTGTTGGTTTTTTGGTTTGTTGGTTTGTTGGTTTGTTGGCTTGTTGGTTTGTTAGTTTGTTGGTTTGTTGGCTTGTTGGTTTGTTGGTTTTTTGGTTTGTTGGTTTGTTGGTTTGTTGGTTTGTTGGTTTGTTGGCTTGTTGGTTTGTTGGCTTGTTGATTTGTTGGTTTTTTGGTTTGTTGGCTTGTTGGTTTGTGGTTTATTGGTTTTTTGGTTTTTTGGTTTGTTGGTTTGTTGGTTTGTTGGTTTGTTGGTTTATTTGTTTGTTGGTTGGTTGGCTTGTTGGTTTGTTGGCTTGTTGGCTTGTTGGCTTGTTGGTTTGTGGTTTGTTGGTTTTTTGGTTTTTTGGTTTGTTGGTTTGTTGGTTTGTTGGTTTGTTGGTTTGTTGGTTTATTTGTTTGTTGGTTGGTTGGCCTGTTGGTTTGTTGGCTTGTTGGCTTGTTGGCTTGTTGGTTTGTAGGTTTGTTGGTTTGTTGGTTTGTTGGTTTGTTGGTTTGTTGGCTTGTTGGTTTGTTGGTTTGTTGGCTTGTTGGTTTGTTGGTTTGTTGGTTTGTTGGTTTGTTGGTTTGTTGGTTTGTTGGCTTGTAAGTTTGTTGGTTTGTTGGCTTGTTGGTTTGTTGGTTTGTTGGTTTGTTGGCTTGTTGGCTTGTCGGTTTGTTGGTTTGTTGGGTTGTTGGTTTGTTGGTTTATTTGTTTGTTGGTTTGTTGGCTTGTTGGTTTGTTGGTTTGTTGGCTTGTTGGTTTGTTGGTTTGTTGGCTTGTTGGATTGTTGGTTTGTTGGCTTGTTGGCTTGTTGGTTTGTTGGTTTGTTGCCTTGTTGGTTTGTTGGTTTATTTGTTTGTTGGTTTGTTGGCTTGTTGGTTTGTTGGTTTGTTGGCCTGTTGGTTTGTTGGTTTGTTGGCTTGTTGGATTGTTGGTTTGTTGGCTTGTTGGCTTGTTGGTTTGTTGGTTTGTTGGTTTGTTGGTTTGTTGGCTTGTTCGTTTGTTGGTTTGTTGGCTTGTTGGTTTGTTGGTTTGTTGGTTTGTTGGCTTGTTGGCTTGTTGGTTTGTTGGTTTGTTGGCTTGTTGGTTTGTTGGTTTGTTGGTTTGTTGCTTTGTTCGTTTGATGGTTTGTTGGTTTGTTGGTTTTTTGGATTGTTGATTTGTTTGTTTGTTGGCTTGTTGGCTTGTTGGTTTGTTGGTTTCTTGGCTTGTTGGTTTGTTAGTTTGTTAATTTGTTGGCTTGTTGGTTTGTTGGTTTGTTGGTTTTTTGGTTTGTTGGTTTGTTGGTTTGTTGGTTTGTTGGTTTGTTGGTTTATTTGTTTGTTGGTTTGTTGGCTTGTTGGTTTGTTGTTTTGTTGGTTTGTTGGCTTGTTGGTTTGTTGGTTTGTTGGTTTGTTGGTTTGTTGGTTTGTTGGCTTGTTGGCTTGTTGGCTTGTTGGCTTGTTGGTTTGTGGTTTGTTGGTTTTTTGGTTTTTTGGTTTGTTGGTTTGTTGGTTTGTTGGTTTGTTGGTTTGTTGGTTTATTTGTTTGTTGGTTGGTTGGCTTGTTGGTTTGTTGGCTTGTTGGCTTGTTGGCTTGTTGGTTTGTAGGTTTGTTGGTTTGTTGGTTTGTTGGTTTGTTGGTTTGTTGGTTTGTTGGCTTGTTGGTTTATTGGTTTGTTGGCTTGTTGGTTTGTTGGTTTGTTGGTTTGTTGGTTTGTTGGTTTGTTGGTTTGTTGGCTTGTTGGTTTGTTGGTTTGTTGGCTTGTTGGTTTGTTGGTTTGTTGGTTTGTTGGCTTGTTGGCTTGTCGGTTTGTTGGTTTGTTGTTTTGTTGGTTTGTTGGCTTGTTCGTTTGTTGGTTTGTTGGTTTTTTGGTTTTTTGGTTTGTTGGTTTGTTGGTTTGTTGGTTTGTTGGTTTATTTGTTTGTTGGTTGGTTGGATTGTTGGTTTGTTGGCTTGTTGGCTTGTTGGCTTGTTGGTTTGTTGGCTTGTTGGTTTGTTGGTTTGTTGGCTTGTTGGTTTGTTGGTTTGTTGGTTTGTTGGCTTGTTGGCTTGTTGGCTTGTTGGTTTGTTGTATTGTTGGCTTGTTGGTTTGTTGGTTTGTTGGTTTGTTGCTTTGTTCGTTTGATGGTTTGTTGGTTTGTTGGTTTTTTGGATTGTTGATTTGTTTGTTTGTTGGCTTGTTGGCTTGTTGGTTTGTTGGTTTGTTGGCTTGTTGGTTTGTTGGTTTGTTGGCTTGTTGGATTGTTGGTTTGTTGGCTTGTTGGCTTGTTGGTTTGTTGGTTTGTTGGTTTGTTGGTTTGTTGGCTTGTTGGTTTGTTGGTTTGTTGGCTTGTTGGTTTGTTGGTTTGTTGGTTTGTTGGCTTGTTGGCTTGTTGGTTTGTTGGTTTGTTGGCTTGTTGGTTTGTTGGTTTGTTGATTTGTTGCTTTGTTCGTTTGATGGTTTGTTGGTTTGTTGGTTTTTTGGATTGTTGATTTGTTTGTTTGTTGGCTTGTTGGCTTGTTGGTTTGTTGGTTTCTTGGCTTGTTGGTTTGTTAATTTGTTAATTTGTTGGCTTGTTGGCTTGTTGGTTTGTTGGTTTTTTGGTTTGTTGGTTTGTTGGTTTGTTGGTTTGTTGGTTTGTTGGTTTGTTGGTTTATTTGTTTGTTGGTTTGTTGGCTTGTTGGTTTGTTGTTTTGTTGGTTTGTTGGCTTGTTGGTTTGTTGGTTTGTTGGTTTGTTGGTTTGTTGGCTTGTTGGCTTGTCGGTTTGTTGGTTTGTTGGCTTGTTGGTTTGTTGGTTTATTTGTTTGTTGGTTTGTTGGCTTGTTGGTTTGTTGGTTTGTTGGCTTGTTGGTTTGTTGGTTTATTTGTTTGTTGGTTTGTTGGCTTGTTGGTTTGTTGGTTTGTTGGCTTGTTGGCTTGTTGGTTTGTTGGTTTGTTGGTTTGTTGGTTTGTTGGTTAGTTGGTTTGTTGGTTTGTTGGTTTGTTGGCTTGTTGGATTGTTGGTTTTTTGGTTTGTTGGTTTGTTGGTTTGTTGGCTTGTTGGCTTGTTGGTTTGTTAGTTTGTTGGTTTGTTGGCTTGTTGGTTTGTTGGTTTTTTGGTTTGTTGGTTTGTTGGTTTGTTGGCTTGTTGGTTTGTTAGTTTGTTGGTTTGTTGGCTTGTTGGTTTGTTGGTTTTTTGGTTTGTTGGTTTGTTGGTTTGTTGGTTTGTTGGTTTGTTGGCTTGTTGGTTTGTTGGCTTGTTGGTTTGTTGGTTTGTTGGTTTGTTGGCTTGTTGGTTTGTGGTTTATTGGTTTTTTGGTTTTTTGGTTTGTTGGTTTGTTGGTTTGTTGGTTTGTTGGTTTATTTGTTTGTTGGTTGGTTGGCTTGTTGGTTTGTTGGCTTGTTGGCTTGTTGGCTTGTTGGTTTGTGGTTTGTTGGTTTTTTGGTTTTTTGGTTTGTTGGTTTGTTGGTTTGTTGGTTTGTTGGTTTATTTGTTTGTTGGTTGGTTGGCCTGTTGGTTTGTTGGCTTGTTGGCTTGTTGGCTTGTTGGTTTGTAGGTTTGTTGGTTTGTTGGTTTGTTGGTTTGTTGGTTTGTTGGTTTGTTGGTTTGTTGGCTTGTTGGTTTGTTGGTTTGTTGGCTTGTTGGTTTGTTGGTTTGTTGGTTTGTTGGTTTGTTGGTTTGTTGGTTTGTTGGCTTGTTGGTTTGTTGGTTTGTTGGCTTGTTGGTTTGTTGGTTTGTTGGTTTGTTGGCTTGTTGGCTTGTCGGTTTGTTGGTTTGTTGGGTTGTTGGTTTGTTGGTTTATTTGTTTGTTGGTTTGTTGGCTTGTTGGTTTGTTGGTTTGTTGGCTTGTTGGTTTGTTGGTTTGTTGGCTTGTTGGATTGTTGGTTTGTTGGCTTGTTGGCTTGTTGGTTTGTTGGTTTGTTGGCTTGTTGGTTTGTTGGTTTATTTGTTTGTTGGTTTGTTGGCTTGTTGGTTTGTTGGTTTGTTGGCTTGTTGGTTTGTTGGTTTGTTGGCTTGTTGGATTGTTGGTTTGTTGGCTTGTTGGCTTGTTGGTTTGTTGGTTTGTTGGTTTGTTGGTTTGTTGGCTTGTTCGTTTGTTGGTTTGTTGGCTTGTTGGTTTGTTGGTTTGTTGGTTTGTTGGCTTGTTGGCTTGTTGGTTTGTTGGTTTGTTGGCTTGTTGGTTTGTTGGTTTGTTGGTTTGTTGCTTTGTTCGTTTGATGGTTTGTTGGTTTGTTGGTTTTTTGGATTGTTGATTTGTTTGTTTGTTGGCTTGTTGGCTTGTTGGTTTGTTGGTTTCTTGGCTTGTTGGTTTGTTAGTTTGTTAATTTGTTGCCTTGTTGGCTTGTTGGTTTGTTGGTTTTTTGGTTTGTTGGTTTGTTGGTTTGTTGGTTTGTTGGTTTGTTGGTTTGTTGGTTTGTTGGTTTATTTGTTTGTTGGTTTGTTGGCTTGTTGGTTTGTTGTTTTGTTGGTTTGTTGGCTTGTTGGTTTGTTGGTTTGTTGGTTTGTTGGTTTGTTGGTTTGTTGGGTTGTTGGTTTGTTAGTTTGTTGGTTTGTTGGCTTGTTGGTTTGTTGGTTTTTTGGTTTGTTGGTTTGTTGGTTTGTTGGTTTGTTGGTTTGTTGGCTTGTTGGTTTGTTGGCTTGTTGGTTTGTGGTTTGTTGGTTTGTTGGCTTGTTGGTTTGTGGTTTGGTGGTTTTTTGGTTTTTTGGTTTGTTGGTTTGTTGGTTTGTTGGTTTGTTGGTTTATTTGTTTGTTGGTTGGTTGGCTTGTTGGTTTGTTGGCTTGTTGGCTTGTTGGCTTGTTGGTTTGTTGGTTTGTGGTTTGTTGGTTTTTTGGTTTTTTGGTTTGTTGGTTTGTTGGTTTGTTGGTTTGTTGGTTTATTTGTTTGTTGGTTGGTTGGCTTGTTGGTTTGTTGGCTTGTTGGCTTGTTGGCTTGTTGGTTTGTAGGTTTGTTGGTTTGTTGGTTTGTTGGTTTGTTGGTTTGTTGGTTTGTTGGCTTGCTGGTTTGTTGGTTTGTTGGCTTGTTGGTTTGTTGGTTTGTTGGTTTATTTGTTTGTTGGTTTGTTGGCTTGTTGGTTTGTTGGTTTGTTGGCTTGTTGGTTTGTTGGTTTATTTGTTTGTTGGTTTGTTGGCTTGTTGGTTTGTTGGTTTGTTTGCTTGTTGGCTTGTTGGTTTGTTGGTTTGTTGGTTTGTTGGTTTGTTGGTTTGTTGGTTTGTTGGTTTGTTGGTTTGTTGGTTTGTTGGTTTGGTGGCATGTTGGATTGTTGGTTTTTTGGTTTGTTGGTTTGTTGGCTTGTTGGTTTGTTGGTTTGTTGGCTTGTTGGCTTGTTGGTTTGTTAGTTTTTTGTTTTGTTGGCTTGTTGGTTTGTTGGTTTGTTGGCTTGTTGGTTTGTTGGTTTGTTGGCTTGTTGGTTTGTTGGTTTGTTGGTTTGTTGGCTTGTTGGCTTGTTGGTTTGTTGGTTTGTTGGCTTGTTGGTTTGTTGGTTTATTTGTTTGTTGGTTTGTTGGCTTGTTGGTTTGTTGGTTTGTTGGCTTGTTGGTTTGTTGGTTGTTGGTTTGTTGGTTTGTTGGTTTGTTGGTTTGTTGGTTTGTTGGTTTGTTGGTTTGTTGGTTTGTTGGCTTGTTGGTTTGTTGGTTTGTTGGCTTGTTGGCTTGTTGGTTTGTTGGTTTGTTGGGTTGTTGGTTTGTTGGTTTATTTGTTTGTTGGTTTGTTGGCTTGTTGGTTTGTTGGTTTGTTGGCTTGTTGGTTTGTTGGTTTGTTGGCTTGTTGGATTGTTGGTTTGTTGGCTTGTTGGCTTGTTGGTTTGTTGGTTTGTTGGCTTGTTGGTTTGTTGGTTTATTTGTTTGTTGGTTTGTTGGCTTGTTGGTTTGTTGGTTTGTTGGCTTGTTGGTTTGTTGGTTTGTTGGCTTGTTGGATTGTTGGTTTGTTGGCTTGTTGGCTTGTTGGTTTGTTGGTTTGTTGGTTTGTTGGTTTGTTGGCTTGTTCGTTTGTTGGTTTGTTGGCTTGTTGGTTTGTTGGTTTGTTGGTTTGTTGGCTTGTTGGCTTGTTGGTTTGTTGGTTTGTTGGCTTGTTGGTTTGTTGGTTTGTTGGTTTGTTGCTTTGTTCGTTTGATGGTTTGTTGGTTTGTTGGTTTTTTGGATTGTTGATTTGTTTGTTTGTTGGCTTGTTGGCTTGTTGGTTTGTTGGTTTCTTGGCTTGTTGGTTTGTTAGTTTGTTAATTTGTTGCCTTGTTGGCTTGTTGGTTTGTTGGTTTTTTGGTTTGTTGGTTTGTTGGTTTGTTGGTTTGTTGGTTTGTTGGTTTGTTGGTTTGTTGGTTTATTTGTTTGTTGGTTTGTTGGCTTGTTGGTTTGTTGTTTTGTTGGTTTGTTGGCTTGTTGGTTTGTTGGTTTGTTGGGTTGTTGGTTTGTTGGTTTGTTGGGTTGTTGGTTTGTTAGTTTGTTGGTTTGTTGGCTTGTTGGTTTGTTGGTTTTTTGGTTTGTTGGTTTGTTGGTTTGTTGGTTTGTTGGTTTGTTGGCTTGTTGGTTTGTTGGCTTGTTGGTTTGTGGTTTGTTGGTTTGTTGGCTTGTTGGTTTGTGGTTTGGTGGTTTTTTGGTTTTTTGGTTTGTTGGTTTGTTGGTTTGTTGGTTTGTTGGTTTATTTGTTTGTTGGTTGGTTGGCTTGTTGGTTTGTTGGCTTGTTGGCTTGTTGGCTTGTTGGTTTGTTGGTTTGTGGTTTGTTGGTTTTTTGGTTTTTTGGTTTGTTGGTTTGTTGGTTTGTTGGTTTGTTGGTTTATTTGTTTGTTGGTTGGTTGGCTTGTTGGTTTGTTGGCTTGTTGGCTTGTTGGCTTGTTGGTTTGTAGGTTTGTTGGTTTGTTGGTTTGTTGGTTTGTTGGTTTGTTGGTTTGTTGGCTTGCTGGTTTGTTGGTTTTTTGGCTTGTTGGTTTGTTGGTTTGTTGGTTTATTTGTTTGTTGGTTTGTTGGCTTGTTGGTTTGTTGGTTTGTTGGCTTGTTGGTTTGTTGGTTTATTTGTTTGTTGGTTTGTTGGCTTGTTGGTTTGTTGGTTTGTTTGCTTGTTGGCTTGTTGGTTTGTTGGTTTGTTGGTTTGTTGGTTTGTTGGTTTGTTGGTTTGTTGGTTTGTTGGTTTGTTGGTTTGTTGGTTTGGTGGCATGTTGGATTGTTGGTTTTTTGGTTTGTTGGTTTGTTGGCTTGTTGGTTTGTTGGTTTGTTGGCTTGTTGGCTTGTTGGTTTGTTAGTTTTTTGTTTTGTTGGCTTGTTGGTTTGTTGGTTTTTTGGTTTGTTGGTTTGTTGGTTTGTTGGCTTGTTGGTTTGTTAGTTTGTTGGTTTGTTGGCTTGTTGGTTTGTTGGTTTTTTGGTTTGTTGGTTTGTTGGTTTGTTGGTTTGTTGGTTTGTTGGCTTGTTGGTTTGTTGGCTTGTTGGTTTGTTGGTTTGTTGGTTTGTTGGCTTGTTGGTTTGTGGTTTGTTGGTTTTTTGGTTTTTTGGTTTGTTGTTTTGTTGGTTTGTTGGTTTGTTGGTTTGTTGGTTTATTTGTTTGTTGGTTGGTTGGCTTGTTGGTTTGTTGGCTTGTTGGCTTGTTGGCTTGTTGGTTTGTGGTTTGTTGGGTTTTTGGTTTTTTGGTTTGTTGGTTTGTTGGTTTGTTGGTTTGTTGGTTTATTTGTTTGTTGGTTGGTTGGCTTGTTGGTTTGTTGGCTTGTTGGCTTGTTGGCTTGTTGGTTTTTAGGTTTGTTGGTTTGTTGGTTTGTTGGTTTGTTGGTTTGTTGGTTTGTTGGCTTGTTGGTTTGTTGGTTTGTTGGCTTGTTGGTTTGTTGGTTTGTTGGTTTGTTGGTTTGTTGGTTTGTTGGTTTGTTGGCTTGTTGGTTTGTGGGTTTGTTGGCTTGTTGGTTTGTTGGTTTGTTGGTTTGTTGGTTTGTTGGCTTGTTGGCTTGTTGGTTTGTTGGCTTGTTGGTTTGTTGGTTTGTTGGTTTGTTGGTTTGTTGGCTTGTTGGTTTGTTGGTTTATTTGTTTGTTGGTTGGTTGGCTTGTTGGTTTGTTGGCTTGTTGGCTTGTTGGCTTGTTGGTTTGTGGTTTGTTGGTTTGTTGGTTTGTTGGCTTGTTGGTTTGTTGGTTTGTTGGCTTGTTGATTTGTTGGTTTGTTGGTTTGTTGGCTTGTTGGCTTGTTGGTTTGTTGGCTTGTTGGTTTGTTGGTTTGTTGGTTTGTTGGCTTGTTGGCTTGTTGGTTTGTTGGCTTGTTGGTTTGTTGGTTTGTTGGTTTGTTGGTTTGTTGGCTTGTTGGTTCGTTGGTTTATTTGTTTGTTGGTTGGTTGGCTTGTTGGTTTGTTGGCTTGTTGGCTTGTTGGCTTGTTGGTTTGTGGTTTGTTGGTTTTTTGGTTTTTTGGTTTGTTGGTTTGTTGGTTTGTTGGTTTGTTGGTTTATTTGTTTGTTGGTTGGTTGGCTTGTTGGTTTGTTGGCTTGTTGGCTTGTTGGCTTGTTGGTTTGTAGGTTTGTTGGTTTGTTGGTTTGTTGGTTTGTTGGTTTGTTGGTTTGTTGGCTTGTAGGTTTGTTGGTTTGTTGGCTTGTTGGTTTGTTGGTTTGTTGGTTTGTTGGTTTGTTGGTTTGTTGGTTCGTTGGCTTGTTGGTTTGTTGGTTTGTTGGCTTGTTGGTTTGTTGGTTTGTTGGTTTGTTGGCTTGTTGGCTTGTCGGTTTGTTGGTTTGTTGGCTTGTTGGTTTGTTGGTTTATTTGTTTGTTGGTTTGTTGGCTTGTTGGTTTGTTGGTTTGTTGGCTTGTTGGTTTGTTGGTTTGTTGGCTTGTTGGATTGTTGGTTTGTTGGCTTGTTGGCTTGTTGGTTTGTTGGCTTTTTGGTTTGTTGGTTTGTAGGCTTGTTGGTTTGTTGGTTTGTTGGTTTGTGGTTTGTTGGTTTTTTGGTTTTTTGGTTTGTTGGTTTGTTGGTTTGTTGGTTTGTTTGTTTATTTGTTTGTTGGTTGGTTGGCTTGTTGGTTTGTTGGCTTGTTGGCTTGCTGGCTTGTTGGTTTGTGGTTTGTTGGTTTGTTGGTTTGTTGGTTTGTTGGTTTGTTGGTTTGTTGGTTTGTTGGTTTGTTGGCTTGTCGGATTGTTGGTTTTTTGGTTTGTTGGTTTGTTGGCTTGTTGGTTTGTTGGTTTGTTGGCTTGTTGGCTTGTTGGTTTGTTAGTTTGTTGGTTTGTTGGCTTGTTGGTTTGTTGGTTTTTTGGTTTGTTGGTTTGTTGGTTTGTTGGCTTGTTGGCTTGTTAGTTTGTTGGTTTGTTGGCTTGTTGGTTTGTTGGTTTTTTGGTTTGTTGGTTTGTTGGTTTGTTGGTTTGTTGGTTTGTTGGCTTGTTGGTTTGTTGGCTTGTTGGTTTGTTGGTTTGTTGGTTTGTTGGCTTGTTGGTTTGTGGTTTGTTGGTTTTTTGGTTTTTTGGTTTGTTGGTTTGTTGGTTTGTTGGTTTGTTGGTTTATTTGTTTGTTGGTTGGTTGGCTTGTTGGTTTGTTGGCTTGTTGGCTTGTTGGCTTGTTGGTTTGTGGTTTGTTGGTTTTTTAGTTTTTTGGTTTGTTGGTTTGTTGGTTTGTTGGTTTGTTGGTTTATTTGTTTGTTGGTTGGTTGGCTTGTTGGTTTGTTGGCTTGTTGGCTTGTTGGCTTGTTGGTTTGTAGGTTTGTTGGTTTGTTGGTTTGTTGGTTTGTTGGTTTGTTGGTTTGTTGGCTTGTTGGTTTGTTGGTTTGTTGGTTTGTTGGTTTGTTGGTTTGTTGGTTTGTTGGTTTGTTGGTTTGTTGGTTTGTTGGTTTGTTGGCTTGTTGGTTTGTTGGTTTGTTGGCTTGTTGGTTTGTTGGTTTGTTGGTTTGTTGGCTTGTTGGCTTGTCGGTTTGTTGGTTTGTTGGCTTGTTGGTTTGTTGGCTTATTTGTTTGTTGGTTTGTTGGCTTGTTGGTTTGTTGGTTTGTTGGTTTGTTGGTTTGTTGGCTTGTTGGCTTGTTGGTTTGTTGGCTTGTTGGTTTGTTGGTTTGTTGGTTTGTTGGTTTGTTGGTTTGTTGGCTTGTTGGTTTGTTGGTTTATTTGTTTGTTGGTTGGTTGGCTTGTTGGTTTGTTGGCTTGTTGGCTTGTTGGCTTGTTGGTTTGTGGTTTGTTGGTTTTTTGGTTTTTTGGTTTGTTGGTTTGTTGGTTTGTTGGTTTGTTGGTTTGTTGGTTTATTTGTTTGTTGGTTGGTTGGCTTGTTGGTTTGTTGGCTTGTTGGCTTGTTGGCTTGTTGGTTTGTAGGTTTGTTGGTTTGTTGGTTTGTTGGTTTGTTGGTTTGTTGGTTTGTTGGCTTGTTGGTTTGTTGGTTTGTTGGCTTGTTGGTTTGTTGGTTTGTTGGTTTGTTGGTTTGTTGGTTTGTTGGCTTGTTGGTTTGTTGGTTTGTTGGCTTGTTGGTTTGTTGGTTTGTTGGTTTGTTGGCTTGTTGGCTTGTCGGTTTGTTGGTTTGTTGGCTTGTTGGTTTGTTGGTTTATTTGTTTGTTGGTTTGTTGGCTTGTTGGTTTGTTGGTTTGTTGGCTTGTTGGTTTGTTGGTTTGTTGGCTTGTTGGTTTGTTGGTTTGTTGGCTTGCTGGTTTGTTGGTTTGTTGGCTTGTTGGTTTGTTGGTTTGTTGGTTTATTTGTTTGTTGGTTTGTTGGCTTGTTGGTTTGTTGGTTTGTTGGCTTGTTGGTTTGTTGGTTTATTTGTTTGTTGGTTTGTTGGCTTGTTGGTTTGTTGGTTTGTTTGCTTGTTGGCTTGTTGGTTTGTTGGTTTGTTGGTTTGTTGGTTTGTTGGTTTGTTGGTTTGTTGGTTTGTTGGTTTGTTGGTTTGTTGGTTTGTTGGTTTGTTGGTTTGGTGGCATGTTGGATTGTTGGTTTTTTGGTTTGTTGGTTTGTTGGCTTGTTGGTTTGTTGGTTTGTTGGCTTGTTGGCTTGTTGGTTTGTTAGTTTGTTGGTTTGTTGGCTTGTTGGTTTTTTGGTTTTTTGGTTTGTTGGTTTGTTGGTTTGTTGGCTTGTTGGTTTGTTAGTTTGTTGGTTTGTTGGCTTGTTGGTTTGTTGGTTTTTTGGTTTGTTGGTTTGTTGGTTTGTTGGTTTGTTGGTTTGTTGGCTTGTTGGTTTGTTGGCTTGTTGGTTTGTTGGTTTGTTGGTTTGTTGGCTTGTTGGTTTGTGGTTTGTTGGTTTTTTGGTTTTTTGGTTTGTTGTTTTGTTGGTTTGTTGGTTTGTTGGTTTGTTGGTTTATTTGTTTGTTGGTTGGTTGGCTTGTTGGTTTGTTGGCTTGTTGGCTTGTTGGCTTGTTGGTTTGTGGTTTGTTGGGTTTTTGGTTTTTTGGTTTGTTGGTTTGTTGGTTTGTTGGTTTGTTGGTTTGTTGGTTTATTTGTTTGTTGGTTGGTTGGCTTGTTGGTTTGTTGGCTTGTTGGCTTGTTGGCTTGTTGGTTTTTAGGTTTGTTGGTTTGTTGGTTTGTTGGTTTGTTGGTTTGTTGGTTTGTTGGCTTGTTGGTTTGTTGGTTTGTTGGCTTGTTGGTTTGTTGGTTTGTTGGTTTGTTGGTTTGTTGGTTTGTTGGTTTGTTGGCTTGTTGGTTTGTTGGTTTGTTGGCTTGTTGGTTTGTTGGTTTGTTGGTTTGTTGGTTTGTTGGCTTGTTGGCTTGTTGGTTTGTTGGCTTGTTGGTTTGTTGGTTTGTTGGTTTGTTGGTTTGTTGGCTTGTTGGTTTGTTGGTTTATTTGTTTGTTGGTTGGTTGGCTTGTTGGTTTGTTGGCTTGTTGGCTTGTTGGCTTGTTGGTTTGTGGTTTGTTGGTTTGTTGGTTTGTTGGCTTGTTGGTTTGTTGGTTTGTTGGCTTGTTGGTTTGTTGGTTTGTTGGTTTGTTGGCTTGTTGGCTTGTTGGTTTGTTGGCTTGTTGGTTTGTTGGTTTGTTGGTTTGTTGGCTTGTTGGCTTGTTGGTTTGTTGGCTTGTTGGTTTGTTGGTTTGTTGGTTTGTTGGTTTGTTGGTTTGTTGGCTTGTTGGTTCGTTGGTTTATTTGTTTGTTGGTTGGTTGGCTTGTTGGTTTGTTGGCTTGTTGGCTTGTTGGCTTGTTGGTTTGTGGTTTGTTGGTTTTTTGGTTTTTTGGTTTGTTGGTTTGTTGGTTTGTTGGTTTGTTGGTTTATTTGTTTGTTGGTTGGTTGGCTTGTTGGTTTGTTGGCTTGTTGGCTTGTTGGCTTGTTGGTTTGTAGGTTTGTTGGTTTGTTGGTTTGTTGGTTTGTTGGTTTGTTGGTTTGTTGGCTTGTAGGTTTGTTGGTTTGTTGGCTTGTTGGTTTGTTGGTTTGTTGGTTTGTTGGTTTGTTGGTTTGTTGGTTCGTTGGCTTGTTGGTTTGTTGGTTTGTTGGCTTGTTGGTTTGTTGGTTTGTTGGTTTGTTGGCTTGTTGGCTTGTCGGTTTGTTGGTTTGTTGGCTTGTTGGTTTGTTGGTTTATTTGTTTGTTGGTTTGTTGGCTTGTTGGTTTGTTGGTTTGTTGGCTTGTTGGTTTGTTGGTTTGTTGGCTTGTTGGATTGTTGGTTTGTTGGCTTGTTGGCTTGTTGGTTTGTTGGTTTGTTGGTTTGTTGGTTTGTTGGCTTTTTGGTTTGTTGGTTTGTAGGCTTGTTGGTTTGTTGGTTTGTTGGTTTGTGGTTTGTTGGTTTTTTGGTTTTTTGGTTTGTTGGTTTGTTGGTTTGTTGGTTTGTTTGTTTATTTGTTTGTTGGTTGGTTGGCTTGTTGGTTTGTTGGCTTGTTGGCTTGCTGGCTTGTTGGTTTGTGGTTTGTTGGTTTGTTGGTTTGTTGGTTTGTTGGTTTGTTGGTTTGTTGGTTTGTTGGTTTGTTGGCTTGTCGGATTGTTGGTTTTTTGGTTTGTTGGTTTGTTGGCTTGTTGGTTTGTTGGTTTGTTGGCTTGTTGGCTTGTTGGTTTGTTAGTTTGTTGGTTTGTTGGCTTGTTGGTTTGTTGGTTTTTTGGTTTGTTGGTTTGTTGGTTTGTTGGTTTGTTGGCTTGTTGGCATGTTAGTTTGTTGGTTTGTTGGCTTGTTGGTTTGTTGGTTTTTTGGTTTGTTGGTTTGTTGGTTTGTTGGTTTGTTGGTTTGTTGGCTTGTTGGTTTGTTGGCTTGTTGGTTTGTTGGTTTGTTGGTTTGTTGGCTTGTTGGTTTGTGGTTTGTTGGTTTTTTGGTTTTTTGGTTTGTTGGTTTGTTGGTTTGTTGGTTTGTTGGTTTATTTGTTTGTTGGTTGGTTGGCTTGTTGGTTTGTTGGCTTGTTGGCTTGTTGGCTTGTTGGTTTGTGGTTTGTTGGTTTTTTAGTTTTTTGGTTTGTTGGTTTGTTGGTTTGTTGGTTTGTTGGTTTATTTGTTTGTTGGTTGGTTGGCTTGTTGGTTTGTTGGCTTGTTGGCTTGTTGGTTTGTAGGTTTGTTGGTTTGTTGGTTTGTTGGTTTGTTGGTTTGTTGGTTTGTTGGCTTGTTGGTTTGTTGGTTTGTTGGTTTGTTGGTTTGTTGGTTTGTTGGTTTGTTGGTTTGTTGGTTTGTTGGTTTGTTGGTTTGTTGGCTTGTTGGTTTGTTGGTTTGTTGGCTTGTTGGTTTGTTGGTTTGTTGGTTTGTTGGCTTGTTGGCTTGTCGGTTTGTTGGTTTGTTGGCTTGTTGGTTTGTTGGCTTATTTGTTTGTTGGTTTGTTGGCTTGTTGGTTTGTTGGTTTGTTGGTTTGTTGGTTTGTTGGCTTGTTGGCTTGTTGGTTTGTTGGCTTGTTGGTTTGTTGGTTTGTTGGTTTGTTGGTTTGTTGGCTTGTTGGTTTGTTGGTTTATTTGTTTGTTGGTTGGTTGGCTTGTTGGTTTGTTGGCTTGTTGGCTTGTTGGCTTGTTGGTTTGTGGTTTGTTGGTTTTTTGGTTTTTTGGTTTGTTGGTTTGTTGGTTTGTTGGTTTGTTGGTTTGTTGGTTTATTTGTTTGTTGGTTGGTTGGCTTGTTGGTTTGTTGGCTTGTTGGCTTGTTGGCTTGTTGGTTTGTAGGTTTGTTGGTTTGTTGGTTTGTTGGTTTGTTGGTTTGTTGGTTTGTTGGCTTGTTGGTTTGTTGGTTTGTTGGCTTGTTGGTTTGTTGGTTTGTTGGTTTGTTGGTTTGTTGGTTTGTTGGCTTGTTGGTTTGTTGGTTTGTTGGCTTGTTGGTTTGTTGGTTTGTTGGTTTGTTGGCTTGTTGGCTTGTCGGTTTGTTGGTTTGTTGGCTTGTTGGTTTGTTGGTTTATTTGTTTGTTGGTTTGTTGGCTTGTTGGTTTGTTGGTTTGTTGGCTTGTTGGTTTGTTGGTTTGTTGGCTTGTTGGATTGTTGGTTTGTGGGCTTGTTGGCTTGTTGGTTTGTTGGTTTGTTCGTTTGTTGGTTTGTTGGCTTGTTGGTTTGTTGGTTTGTTGGCTTGTTGGTTTGTTGGTTTGTTGGTTTGTTGGATTGTTGGCTTGTTGGTTTGTTGGTTTGTTGGCTTGTTGGTTTGTTGGTTTGTTGGTTTGTTGCTTTGTTCGTTTGATGGTTTGTTGGTTGTTGGTTTGTTGGATTGTTGATTTGTTTGTTTGTTGGCTTGTTGGCTTGTTGGTTTGTTGGTTTCTTGGCTTGTTGGTTTGTTAGTTTGTTAATTTGTTGGCTTGTTGGCTTATTGGTTTGTTGGTTTGTTGGTTTGTTGGTTTGTTGGTTTGTTGGTTTATTTGTTTGTTGGTTGGTTGGCTTGTTGGTTTGTTGGCTTGTTGGCTTGTTGGCTTGTTGGTTTGTAGGTTTGTTGGTTTGTTGGTTTGTTGGTTTGTTGGTTTGTTGGTTTATTGGCTTGTTGGTTTGTTGGTTTGTTGGTTTGTTGGTTTGTTGGTTTGTTGGTTTGTTGGTTTGTTGGTTTGTTGGTTTGTTGGTTTGTTGGCTTGTTGGTTTGTTGGTTTGTTGGCTTGTTGGTTTGTTGGTTTGTTGGTTTGTTGGCTTGTTGGCTTGTCGGTTTGTTGGTTTGTTGGCTTGTTGGTTTGTTGGTTTATTTGTTTGTTGGTTTGTTGGCTTGTTGGTTTGTTGGTTTGTTGGTTTGTTGGTTTGTTGGCTTGTTGGCTTGTCGGTTTGTTGGTTTGTTGGCTTGTTGGTTTGTTGGTTTATTTGTTTGTTGGTTTGTTGGCTTGTTGGTTTGTTGGTTTGTTGGCTTGTTGGTTTGTTGGTTTATTTGTTTGTTGGTTTGTTGGCTTGTTGGTTTGTTGGTTTGTTGGCTTGTTGGCTTGTTGGTTTGTTGGTTTGTTGGTTTGTTGGTTTGTTGGTTTGTTGGTTTGTTGGTTTGTTGGTTTGTTGGCTTGTTGGATTGTTGGTTTTTTGGTTTGTTGGTTTTTTGGCTTGTTGGTTTGTTGGTTTGTTGGCTTGTTGGCTTGTTGGTTTGTTAGTTTGTTGGTTTGTTGGCTTGTTGGTTTGTTGGTTTTTTGGTTTGTTGGTTTGTTGGTTTGTTGGCTTGTTGGTTTGTTGGTTTGTTGGTTTGTTGGTTTGTTGGCTTGTTGGTTTATTGGTTTGTTGGATTGTTGGTTTGTTGGCTTGTTGGCTTGTTGGTTTGTTGGTTTGTTGGTTTGTTGGTTTGTTGGGTTGTTGGTTTGTTGGTTTGTTGGTTTGTTGCTTTGTTCGTTTTATGGTTTGTTGGTTTGTTGGTTTTTTGGATTGTTGATTTGTTTGTTTGTTGGCTTGTTGGCTTGTTGGTTTGTTGGTTTGTTGGCTTGTTGGTTTGTTGGTTTGTTGGCTTGTTGGATTGTTGGTTTGTTGGCTTGTTGGCTTGTTGGTTTGTTGGTTTGTTGGTTTGTTGGTTTGTTGGTTTGTTGCTTTGTTCGTTTGATGGTTTGTTGGTTTGTTGGTTTTTTGGATTGTTGATTTGTTTGTTTGTTGGCTTGTTGGCTTGTTGGTTTGTTGATTTGTTGGCTTGTTGGTTTGTTGGTTTGTTGGCTTGTTGGATTGTTGGTTTGTTGGCTTGTTGGCTTGTTGGTTTGTTGGTTTGTTGGTTTGTTGGTTTGTTGGCTTGTTGGTTTGTTGGTTTGTTGGCTTGTTGGTTTGTTGGTTTGTTGGTTTTTTGGTTTGTTGATTTGTTGGTTTGCTGGTTTGTTGGTTTGTTGGCTAGTTGGTTTGTTGGCTTGTTGGTTTGTTGGTTTGTTGGTTTGTTGGTTTGTTGGCTTGTTGGTTTGTTGGTTTATTTGTTTGTTGGTTGGCTGGCTTGTTGGTTTGTTGGCTTGTTGGCTTGTTGGCTTGTTGGTTTGTGGTTTGTTGGTTTTTTGGTTTTTTGGTTTGTTGGTTTGTTGGTTTGTTGGTTTGTTGGCTTATTTGTTTGTTGGTTGGTTGGCTTGTTGGTTTGTTGGCTTGTTGGCTTGTTGGCTTGTTGGTTTGTAGGTTTGTTGGTTTGTTGGTTTGTTGGTTTGTTGGTTTGTTGGTTTGTTGGCTTGTTGGTTTGTTGGTTTGTTGGCTTGTTGGTTTGTTGGTTTGTTGGTTTGTTGGTTTGTTGGTTTGTTGGCTTGTTGGTTTGTTGGTTTGTTGGCTTGTTGGCTTGTTGGTTTGTTGGTTTGTTGGCTTGTTGGCTTGTTGGCTTGTTGGTTTGTAGGTTTGTTGGTTTGTTGGTTTGTTGGTTTGTTGGCTTGTTGGTTTATTGGCTTGTTGGTTTGTTGGTTTGTTGGTTTGTTGGTTTGTTGGTTTGTTGGCTTGTTGGTTTGTTGGTTTGTTGGCTTGTTGGTTTGTTGGTTTGTTGGTTTGTTGGCTTGTTGGCTTGTCGGTTTGTTGGTTTGTTGGCTTGTTGGTTTGTTGGTTTATTTGTTTGTTGGTTTGTTGGCTTGTTGGTTTGTTGGTTTGTTGGTTTGTTGGTTTGTTGGCTTGTTGGCTTGTCGGTTTGTTGGTTTGTTGGCTTGTTGGTTTGTTGGTTTATTTGTTTGTTGGTTTGTTGGCTTGTTGGTTTGTTGGTTTGTTGGCTTGTTGGTTTGTTGGTTTATTTGTTTGTTGGTTTGTTGGTTTGTTGGCTTGTTGGCTTGTTGGTTTGTTGGTTTGTTGGTTTGTTGGTTTGTTGGTTTGTTGGTTTGTTGGTTTGTTGGTTTGTTGGCTTGTTGGATTGTTGGTTTTTTGGTTTGTTGGTTTTTTGGCTTGTTGGTTTGTTGGTTTGTTGGCTTGTTGGCTTGTTGGTTTGTTAGTTTGTTGGTTTGTTGGCTTGTTGGTTTGTTGGTTTTTTGGTTTGTTGGTTTGTTGGTTTGTTGGCTTGTTGGGTTGTTGGTTTGTTGGTTTGTTGGTTTGTTGGCTTGTTGGTTTGTTGGTTTGTTGGATTGTTGGTTTGTTGGCTTGTTGGCTTGTTGGTTTGTTGGTTTGTTGGTTTGTTGGTTTGTTGGGTTGTTGGTTTGTTGGTTTGTTGGTTTGTTGCTTTGTTCGTTTGATGGTTTGTTGGTTTGTTGGTTTTTTGGATTGTTGATTTGTTTGTTTGTTGGCTTGTTGGCTTGTTGGTTTGTTGGTTTGTTGGCTTGTTGGTTCGTTGGTTTGTTGGCTTGTTGGATTGTTGGTTTGTTGGCTGGTTGGCTTGTTGGTTTGTTGGTTTGTTGGTTTGTTGGTTTGTTGGTTTGTTGCTTTGTTCGTTTGATGGTTTGTTGGTTTGTTGGTTTTTTGGATTGTTGATTTGTTTGTTTGTTGGCTTGTTGGCTTGTTGGTTTGTTGATTTGTTGGCTTGTTGGTTTGTTGGTTTGTTGGCTTGTTGGATTGTTGGTTTGTTGGCTTGTTGGCTTGTTGGTTTGTTGGTTTGTTGGTTTGTTGGTTTGTTGGCTTGTTGGTTTGTTGGTTTGTTGGCTTGTTGGTTTGTTGGTTTGTTGGTTTTTTGGTTTGTTGATTTGTTGGTTTGCTGGTTTGTTGGTTTGTTGGCTAGTTGGTTTGTTGGCTTGTTGGTTTGTTGGTTTGTTGGTTTGTTGGTTTGTTGTTTTGTTGGCTTGTTGGTTTGTTGGTTTATTTGTTTGTTGGTTGGTTGGCTTGTTGGTTTGTTGGCTTGTTGGCTTGTTGGCTTGTTGGTTTGTGGTTTGTTGGTTTTTTGGTTTTTTGGTTTGTTGGTTTGTTGGTTTGTTGGTTTGTTGGTTTATTTGTTTGTTGGTTGGTTGGCTTGTTGGTTTGTTGGCTTGTTGGCTTGTTGGCTTGTTGGTTTGTAGGTTTGTTGGTTTGTTGGTTTGTTGGTTTGTTGGTTTGTTGGTTTGTTGGCTTGTTGGTTTGTTGGTTTGTTGGCTTGTTGGTTTGTTGGTTTGTTGGTTTGTTGGTTTGTTGGTTTGTTGGCTTGTTGGTTTGTTGGTTTGTTGGCTTGTTGGCTTGTTGGTTTGTTGGTTTGTTGGTTTGTTGGCTTGTTGGCTTGTCGGTTTGTTGGTTTGTTGGCTTGTTGGTTTGTTGGTTTATTTGTTTGTTGGTTTGTTGGTTTGTTGGCTTGTTGGTTTGTTGATTTGTTGGCTTGTTGGATTGTTGGTTTGTTGGCTTGTTGGCTTGTTGGTTTGTTGGTTTGTTGGTTTGTTGTTTTGTTGGCTTGTTGGTTTGTTGGTTTGTTGGCTTGTTGGTTTGTTGGTTTGTTGGTTTGTTGGCTTGTTGGCTTGTTGGTTTGTTGGTTTGTTGGCTTGTTGGTTTGTTGGTTTGTTGGTTTGTTGCTTTGTTCGTTTGATGGTTTGTTGGTTTGTTGGTTTTTTGGATTGTTAATTTGTTTGTTTGTTGGCTTGTTGGCTTGTTGGTTTGTTGGTTTCTTGGCTTGTTGGTTTGTTAGTTTGTTAATTTGTTGGCTTGTTGGCTTGTTGGTTTGTTGGTTTTTTGGTTTGTTGGTTTGTTGGTTTGTTGGTTTGTTGGTTTGTTGGTTTGTTGGTTTGTTGGTTTATTTGTTTGTTGGTTTGTTGGCTTGTTGGTTTGTTGTTTTGTTGGTTTTTTGGCTTGTTGGTTTGTTGGTTTGTTGGTTTGTTGGTTTGTTGGCTTGTTGGCTTGTCGGTTTGTTGGTTTGTTGGCTTGTTGGTTTGTTGGTTTATTTGTTTGTTGGTTTGCTGGCTTGTTGGTTTGTTGGTTTGTTGGCTTGTTGGTTTGTTGGGTTGTTAGTTTGTTGGCTTGTTGGCTTGTTGGTTTGTTGGTTTGTTGGCTTGTTGGTTTGTTGGCTTGTTGGTTTGTTGGTTTGTTGGCTTGTTAGTTTGTTGGTTTGTTGGCTTGTTGGATTGTTGGTTTGTTGGCTTGTTGGCTTGTTGGTTTGTTGGTTTGTTGGTTTGTTGGTTTGTTGGTTTGTTGGCTTGTTGGTTTGTTGGTTTGTTGGCTTGTTGGTTTGTTGGTTTGTTGGTTTGTTGGCTTGTTGGCTTGTTGGTTTGTTGGTTTGTTGGCTTGTTGGTTTGTTGGTTTGTTGGTTTGTTGCTTTGTTCGTTTGATGGTTTGTTGGTTTGTTGGTTTTTTGGATTGTTGATTTGTTTGTTTGTTGGCTTGTTGGCTTGTTGGTTTGTTGGTTTCTTGGCTTGTTGGTTTGTTAGTTTGTTAATTTGTTGGCTTGTTGGCTTGTTGGTTTGTTGGTTTTTTGGTTTGTTGGTTTGTTGGTTTGTTGGTTTGTTGGTTTGTTGGTTTGTTGGTTTGTTGGTTTATTTGTTTCTTGGTTTGTTGGCTTGTTGGTTTGTTGTTTTGTTGGTTTGTTGGCTTGTTGGTTTGTTGGTTTGTTGGTTTGTTGGTTTGTTGGCTTGTTGGCTTGTCGGTTTGTTGGTTTGTTGGCTTGTTGGTTTGTTGGTTTATTTGTTTGTTGGTTTGTTGGCTTGTTGGTTTGTTGGATTGTTGGCTTGTTGGTTTGTTGGTTTGTTGGTTTGTTGGCTTGTTGGCTTGTTGGTTTGTTGGTTTGTTGGCTTGTTGGTTTTTTGGTTTGTTGGCTTGTTGGCTTGTTGGTTTGTTGGTTTGTTGGTTTGTTGGTTTGTTGGTTTGTTGGTTTGTTGGTTTGTTGGTTTGTTGGTTTGTTGGTTTGTTGGTTTGTTGGTTTATTTGTTTGTTGGTTGGTTGGCTTGTTGGTTTGTTGGCTTGTTGGCTTGTTGGCTTGTTGGTTTGTGGTTTGTTGGTTTTTTGGTTTTTTGGTTTGTTGGTTTGTTGGTTTGTTGGTTTGTTGGTTTATTTGTTTGTTGGTTGGTTGGCTTGTTGGTTTGTTGGCTTGTTGGCTTGTTGGCTTGTTGGTTTGTTGGCTTGTTGGTTTGTTGGTTTGTTGGCTTGTTGGTTTGTTGGTTTGTTGGTTTGTTGGCATGTTGGCTTGTTGGTTTGTTGGTTTGTTGGCTTGTTGGTTTGTTGGTTTGTTGGTTTGTTGCTTTGTTCGTTTGATGGTTTGTTGGTTTGTTGGTTTTTTGGATTGTTGATTTGTTTGTTTGTTGGCTTGTTGGCTTGTTGGTTTGTTGGTTTGTTGGCTTGTTGGTTTGTTGGTTTGTTGGCTTGTTGGATTGTTGGTTTGTTGTCTTGTTGGCTTGTTGGTTTGTTGGTTTGTTGGTTTGTTGGCTTGTTGGTTTGTTGGCTTGTTGGTTTGTTGGTTTGTTGGTTTGTTGGTTTGTTGGCTTGTTGGCTTGTCGGTTTGTTGGTTTGTTGGCTTGTTGGTTTGTTGGTTTATTTGTTTGTTGGTTTGTTGGCTTGTTGGTTTGTTGGTTTGTTGGCTTGTTGGTTTGTTGGTTTATTTGTTTGTTGGTTTGTTGGCTTGTTGGTTTGTTGGTTTGTTGGCTTGTTGGCTTGTTGGTTTGTTGGTTTGTTGGTGTGTTGGTTTGTTGGTTTGTTGGTTTGTTGGTTTGTTGGCTTGTTGGTTTGTTAGTTTGTTGGTTTGTTGGCTTGTTGGTTTGTTGGTTTTTTGGTTTGTTGGTTTGTTGGTTTGTTGGCTTGTTGGTTTGTTGGTTTGTTGGTTTGTTGGTTTGTTGGCTTGTTGGTTTGTTGGTTTGTTGGATTGTTGGTTTGTTGGCTTGTTGGCTTGTTGGTTTGTTGGTTTGTTGGTTTGTTGGTTTGTTGGTTTGTTGGTTTGTTGGTTTGTTGCTTTGTTTGTTTGATGGTTTGTTGGTTTGTTGGTTTTTTGGATTGTTGATTTGTTTGTTTGTTGGCTTGTTGGCTTGTTGGTTTGTTGGTTTGTTGGCTTGTTGGTTTGTTGGTTTGTTGGCTTGTTGGATTGTTGGTTTGTTGGCTTGTTGGCTTGTTGGTTTGTTGGTTTGTTGGTTTGTTGGTTTGTTGGTTTGTTGGTTTGTTGCTTTGTTCGTTTGATGGTTTGTTGGTTTGTTGGTTTTTTGGATTGTTGATTTGTTTGTTTGTTGGCTTGTTGGCTTGTTGGTTTGTTGGTTTGTTGGCTTGTTGGTTTGTTGGTTTGTTGGCTTGTTGGATTGTTGGTTTGTTGGCTTGTTGGCTTGTTGGTTTGTTGGTTTGTTGGTTTGTTGGTTTGTTGGCTTGTTGGTTTGTTGGTTTGTTGGCTTGTTGGTTTGTTGGTTTGTTGGTTTTTTGGTTTGTTGGTTTGTTGGTTTGTTGGTTTGTTGGTTTGTTGGCTTGTTGATTTGTTGGCTTGTTGGCTTGTTGGCTTGTTGGCTTGTTGGTTTGTGGTTTGTTGGTTTTTTGGTTTTTTGGTTTGTTGGTTTGTTGGTTTGTTGGTTTGTTGGTTTATTTGTTTGTTGGTTGGTTGGCTTGTTGGTTTGTTGGCTTGTTGGCTTGTTGGCTTGTTGGTTTGTAGGTTTGTTGGTTTGTTGGTTTGTTGGTTTGTTGGTTTCTTGGTTTGTTGGCTTGTTGGCTTGTTGGTTTGTTGGTTTGTTGGCTTGTTGGTTTGTTGGTTTGTTGGTTTGTTGGTTTGTTCGTTTGTTGGTTTGTTGGCTTGTTGGTTTGTTGGTTTGTTGGCTTGTTGGTTTGTTGGCTTGTTGGTTTGTTGGTTTATTTGTTTGTTGGTTTGTTGGTTTGTTGGTTTGTTGGTTTGTTGGCTTGTTGGCTTGTTGGTTTGTTAGTTTGTTGGTTTGTTGGTTTGTTGGTTTGTTGGTTTGTTGGTTTGTTGGTTTGTTGGTTTGTTGGCTTGTTGGATTGTTGGTTTTTTGGTTTGTTGGTTTGTTGGCTTGTTGGTTTGTTGGTTTGTTGGCTTGTTGGCTTGTTGGTTTGTTAGTTTGTTGGTTTGTTGGCTTGTTGGTTTGTTGGTTTTTTGGTTTGTTGGTTTGTTGGTTTGTTGGCTTGTTGGTTTGTTAGTTTGTTGGTTTGTTGGCTTGTTGGTTTGTTGGTTTTTTGGTTTGTTGGTTTGTTGGTTTGTTGGTTTGTTGGTTTGTTGGCTTGTTGGTTTGTTGGCTTGTTGGCTTGTTGGCTTGTTGGTTTGTTGGTTTTTTGGTTTGTTGGTTTGTTGGTTTGTTGGTTTGTTGGCTTGTTGGTTTGTTAGTTTGTTGGTTTGTTGGCTTGTTGGTTTGTTGGTTTTTTGGTTTGGTGGTTTGTTGGTTTGTTGGTTTCTTGGCTTGTTGGTTTGTTAGTTTGTTAATTTGTTGGCTTGTTGGCTTGTTGGTTTGTTGGTTTTTTGGTTTGTTGGTTTGTTGGTTTGTTGGTTTGTTGGTTTGTTGGTTTGTTGGTTTGTTGGTTTGTTGGCTTGTTGGTTTGTTGGTTTGTTGGCTTGTTGGTTTGTTGGTTTGTTGGTTTGTTGGTTTGTTCGTTTGTTGGTTTGTTGGCTTGTTGGTTTGTTGGTTTGTTGGCTTGTTGGTTTGTTGGCTTGTTGGTTTGTTGGTTTATTTGTTTGTTGGTTTGTTGGCTTGTTGGTTTGTTGGTTTGTTGGCTTGTTGGTTTGTTGGTTTATTTGTTTGTTGGTTTGTTGGTTTGTTGGTTTGTTGGTTTGTTGGCTTGTTGGCTTGTTGGTTTGTTAGTTTGTTGGTTTGTTGGTTTATTGGTTTGTTGGTTTGTTGGTTTGTTGGTTTGTTGGTTTGTTGGTTTGTTGGTTTGTTGGCTTGTTGGTTTGTTGTTTTGTTGGTTTGTTGGCTTGTTGGTTTGTTGGTTTGTTGGTTTGTTGGTTTGTTGGTTTGTTGGCTTGTTGGCTTGTCGGTTTGTTGGTTTGTTGGCTTGTTGGTTTGTTGGTTTATTTGTTTGTTGGTTTGTTGGCTTGTTGGTTTGTTGGATTGTTGGCTTGTTGGTTTGTTGGTTTGTTTGTTTGTTGGCTTGTTGGCTTGTTGGTTTGTTAGTTTGTTGGCTTGTTGGTTTGTTGGTTTGTTGGCTTGTTGGCTTGTTGCTTTGTTGGTTTGTTGGTTTGTTGGTTTGTTGGTTTGTTGGTTTGTTGGTTTGTTGGTTTGTTGGTTTGTTGGTTTGTTGGCTTGTTGGTTTATTTGTTTGTTGGTTGGTTGGCTTGTTGGTTTGTTGGCTTGTTGGCTTGTTGGCTTGTTGGTTTGTGGTTTGTTGGTTTTTTGGTTTTTTGGTTTGTTGGTTTGTTGGTTTGTTGGTTTGTTGGTTTATTTGTTTGTTGGTTGGTTGGCTTGTTGGTTTGTTGGCTTGTTGGCTTGTTGGCTTGTTGGTTTGTTGGCTTGTTGGTTTGTTGGTTTGTTGGCTTGTTGGTTTGTTGGTTTGTTGGTTTGTTGGCATGTTGGCTTGTTGGTTTGTTGGTTTGTTGGCTTGTTGGTTTGTTGGTTTGTTGGTTTGTTGCTTTGTTCGTTTGATGGTTTGTTGGTTTGTTGGTTTTTTGGATTGTTGATTTGTTTGTTTGTTGGCTTGTTGGCTTGTTGGTTTGTTGGTTTGTTGGCTTGTTGGTTTGTTGGTTTGTTGGCTTGTTGGATTGTTGGTTTGTTGTCTTGTTGGCTTGTTGGTTTGTTGGTTTGTTGGTTTGTTGGTTTGTTGGCTTGTTGGCTTGTTGGTTTGTTGGGTTGTTGGTTTGTTGGTTTGTTGGTTTTTTGGTTTGTTGGTTTGTTGGTTTGTTGGTTTGTTGGTTTGTTGGCTTGTTGGTTTGTTGGCTTGTTGGTTTGTTGGTTTGTTGGTTTGTTGGTTTGTTGGCTTGTTGGCTTGTCGGTTTGTTGGTTTGTTGGCTTGTTGGTTTGTTGGTTTATTTGTTTGTTGGCTTGTTGGTTTGTTGGTTTGTTGGCTTGTTGGTTTGTTGGTTTATTTGTTTGTTGGTTTGTTGGCTTGTTGGTTTGTTGGTTTGTTGGCTTGTTGGCTTGTTGGTTTGTTGGTTTGTTGGTTTGTTGGTTTGTTGGTTTGTTGGTTTGTTGGTTTGTTGGTTTGTTGGCTTGTTGGATTGTTGGTTTTTTGGTTTGTTGGTTTGTTGGCTTGTTGGTTTGTTGGTTTGTTGGCTTGTTGGCTTGTTGGTTTGTTAGTTTGTTGGTTTGTTGGCTTGTTGGTTTGTTGGTTTTTTGGTTTGTTGGTTTGTTGGTTTGTTGGCTTGTTGGTTTGTTGGTTTGTTGGTTTGTTGGTTTGTTGGCTTGTTGGTTTGTTGGTTTGTTGGATTGTTGGTTTATTGGCTTGTTGGCTTGTTGGTTTGTTGGTTTGTTGGTTTGTTGGTTTGTTGGCTTGTTGGTTTGTTGGTTTGTTGGTTTGTTGCTTTGTTCGTTTGATGGTTTGTTGGTTTGTTGGTTTTTTGGATTGTTGATTTGTTTGTTTGTTGGCTTGTTGGCTTGTTGGTTTGTTGGTTTGTTGGCTTTTTGGTTTGTTGGTTTGTTGGCTTGTTGGATTGTTGGTTTGTTGGCTTGTTGGCTTGTTGGTTTGTTGGTTTGTTGGTTTGTTGGTTTGTTGGTTTGTTGGTTTGTTGCTTTGTTCGTTTGATGGTTTGTTGGTTTGTTGGTTTTTTGGATTGTTGATTTGTTTGTTTGTTGGCTTGTTGGCTTGTTGGTTTGTTGGTTTGTTGGCTTGTTGGTTTGTTGGTTTGTTGGCTTGTTGGATTGTTGGTTTGTTGGCTTGTTGGCTTGTTGGTTTGTTGGTTTGTTGGTTTGTTGGTTTGTTGGCTTGTTGGTTTGTTGGTTTGTTGGCTTGTTGGTTTGTTGGTTTGTTGGCTTGTTGGTTTGTTGGTTTGTTGGTTTTTTGGTTTGTTGGTTTGTTGGTTTGTTGGTTTGTTGGTTTGTTGGCTTGTTGGTTTGTTGGCTTGTTGGTTTGTTGGTTTGTTGGTTTGTTGGTTTGTTGGCTTGTTGGTTTGTTGGTTTATTTGTTTGTTGGTTGGTTGGCTTGTTGATTTGTTGGCTTGTTGGCTTGTTGGCTTGTTGGCTTGTTGGTTTGTGGTTTGTTGGTTTTTTGGTTTTTTGGTTTTTTGGTTTGTTGGTTTGTTGGTTTGTTGGTTTATTTGTTTGTTGGTTGGTTGGCTTGTTGGTTTGTTGGCTTGTTGGCTTGTTGGCTTGTTGGTTTGTAGGTTTGTTGGTTTGTTGGTTTGTTGGTTTGTTGGTTTGTTGGTTTGTTGGTTTGTTGGCTTGTTGGTTTGTTGGTTTGTTGGCTTGTTGGTTTGTTGGTTTGTTGGTTTGTTGGTTTGTTGGTTTGTTGGTTTGTTGGCTTGTTGGTTTGTTGGTTTGTTGGCTTGTTGGTTTGTTGGTTTGTTGGTTTGTTGGCTTGTTGGCTTGTTGGTTTGTTGGTTTGTTGGCTTGTTGGTTTGTTGGTTTATTTGTTTGTTGGTTTGTTGGCTTGTTGGTTTGTTGGTTTGTTGGCTTGTTGGTTTGTTGGTTTGTTGGCTTGTCGGATTGTTGGTTTGTTGGTTTGTTGGCTTGTTGGCTTGTTGGTTTGTTGGTTTGTTGGCTTGTTGGTTTGTTGGTTTGTTGGTTTGTTGCTTTGTTCGTTTGATGGTTTGTTGGTTTGTTGGTTTTTTGGATTGTTGATTTGTTTGTTTGTTGGCTTGTTGGCTTGTTGGTTTGTTGGTTTCTTGGCTTGTTGGTTTGTTAGTTTGTTAATTTGTTGGCTTGTTGGCTTGTTGGTTTGTTGGTTTTTTGGTTTGTTGGTTTGTTGGTTTGTTGGTTTGTTGGTTTGTTGGTTTGTTGGTTTATTTGTTTGTTGGTTTGTTGGCTTATTGGTTTGTTGTTTTGTTGGTTTGTTGGCTTGTTGGTTTGTTGGTTTGTTGGTTTGTTGTTTTGTTGGCTTGTTGGCTTGTTGGCTTGTCGGTTTGTTGGTTTGTAGGCTTGTTGGTTTGTTGGTTTATTTGTTTGTTGGTTTGTTGGCTTGTTGGTTTGTTGGTTTGTTGGCTTGTTGGTTTGTTGGTTTATTTGTTTGTTGGTTTGTTGGCTTGTTGGTTTGTTGGTTTGTTGGCTTGTTGGCTTGTTGGTTTGTTAGTTTGTTGGTTTGTTGGTTTGTTGGTTTGTTGGTTTGTTGGTTTGTTGGTTTGTTGGTTTGTTGGCTTGTTGGATTGTTGGTTTTTTGGTTTGTTGGTTTGTTGGCTTGTTGGTTTGTTGGTTTGTTGGCTTGTTGGTTTGTTAGTTTCTTGGTTTGTTGGCTTGTTGGTTTGTTGGTTTTTTGGTTTGTTGGTTTGTTGGTTTGTTGGCTTGTTGGTTTGTTAGTTTGTTGGTTTGTTGGCTTGTTGGTTTGTTGGTTTTTTGGTTTGTTGGTTTGTTGGTTTGTTGGTTTGTTGGTTTGTTGGCTTGTTGGTTTGTTGGCTTGTTGGCTTGTTGGCTTGTTGGTTTGTTGGTTTTTTGGTTTGTTGGTTTGTTGGTTTGTTGGTTTGTTGGCTTGTTGGTTTGTTAGTTTGTTGGTTTGTTGGCTTGTTGGTTTGTTGGTTTTTTGGTTTGTTGGTTTGTTGGTTTGTTGGTTTCTTGGCTTGTTGGTTTGTTAGTTTGTTAATTTGTTGGCTTGTTGGCTTGTTGGTTTGTTGGTTTTTTGGTTTGTTGGTTTGTTGGTTTGTTGGTTTGTTGGTTTGTTGGTTTGTTGGTTTGTTGGTTTATTTGTTTGTTGGTTTGTTGGCTTGTTGGTTTGTTGTTTTGTTGGTTTGTTGGCTTGTTGTTTTGTTGGTTTGTTGGTTTGTTGGTTTGTTGGCTTGTTGGCTTGTCGGTTTGTTGGTTTGTTGGCTTGTTGGTTTGTTGGTTTATTTGTTTGTTGGTTTGTTGGCTTGTTGGTTTGTTGGATTGTTGGCTTGTTGGTTTGTTGGTTTGTTAGTTTGTTGGCTTGTTGGCTTGTTGGTTTGTTGGTTTGTTGGCTTGTTGGTTTGTTGGTTTGTTGGCTTATTGGCTTGTTGGTTTGTTGGTTTGTTGGTTTGTTGGTTTGTTGGTTTGTTGGTTTGTTGGTTTGTTGGTTTGTTGGTTTGTTGGTTTGTTGGTTTATTTGTTTGTTGGTTGGTTGGCTTGTTGGTTTGTTGGCTTGTTGGCTTGTTGGCTTGTTGGTTTGTGGTTTGTTGGTTTTTTGGTTTTTTGGTTTGTTGGTTTGTTGGTTTGTTGGTTTGTTGGTTTATTTGTTTGTTGGTTGGTTGGCTTGTTGGTTTGTTGGCTTGTTGGCTTGTTGGCTTGTTGGTTTGTTGGCTTGTTGGTTTGTTGGTTTGTTGGCTTGTTGGTTTGTTGGTTTGTTGGTTTGTTGGCATGTTGGCTTGTTGGTTTGTTGGTTTGTTGGCTTGTTGGTTAGTTGGTTTGTTGGTTTGTTGCTTTGTTCGTTTGATGGTTTGTTGGTTTGTTGGTTTTTTGGATTGTTGATTTGTTTGTTTGTTGGCTTGTTGGCTTGTTGGTTTGTTGGTTTGTTGGCTTGTTGGTTTGTTGGTTTGTTGGCTTGTTGGATTGTTGGTTTGTTGTCTTGTTGGCTTGTTGGTTTGTTGGTTTGTTGGTTTGTTGGTTTGTTGGCTTGTTGGTTTGTTGGTTTGTTGGCTTGTTGGTTTGTTGGTTTGTTGGTTTTTTGGTTTGTTGGTTTGTTGGTTTGTTGGTTTGTTGGTTTGTTGGCTTGTTGGTTTGTTGGCTTGTTGGTTTGTTGGTTTGTTGGTTTGTTGGTTTGTTGGCTTGTTGGCTTGTCGGTTTGTTGGTTTGTTGGCTTGTTGGTTTGTTGGTTTATTTGTTTGTTGGTTTGTTGGCTTGTTGGTTTGTTGGTTTGTTGGCTTGTTGGTTTGTTGGTTTATTTGTTTGTTGGTTTGTTGGCTTGTTGGTTTGTTGGTTTGTTGGCTTGTTGGCTTGTTGGTTTGTTGGTTTGTTGGTTTGTTGGTTTGTTGGTTTGTTGGTTTGTTGGTTTGTTGGTTTGTTGGCTTGTTTGATTGTTGGTTTTTTGGTTTGTTGGTTTGTTGGCTTGTTGGTTTGTTGGTTTGTTGGCTTGTTGGCTTGTTGGTTTGTTAGTTTGTTGGTTTGTTGGCTTGTTGGTTTGTTGGTTTTTTGGTTTGTTGGTTTGTTGGTTTGTTGGCTTGTTGGTTTGTTGGTTTGTTGGTTTGTTGGTTTGTTGGCTTGTTGGTTTGTTGGTTTGTTGGATTGTTGGTTTGTTGGCTTGTTGGCTTGTTGGTTTGTTGGTTTGTTGGTTTGTTGGTTTGTTGGCTTGTTGGTTTGTTGGTTTGTTGGTTTGTTGCTTTGTTCGTTTGATGGTTTGTTGGTTTGTTGTTTTTTTGGATTGTTGATTTGTTTGTTTGTTGGCTTGTTGGCTTGTTGGTTTGTTGGTTTGTTGGCTTGTTGGTTTGTTGGTTTGTTGGCTTGTTGGATTGTTGGTTTGTTGGTTTGTTGGCTTGTTGGCTTGTTGGTTTGTTGGTTTGTTGGTTTGTTGGTTTGTTGGTTTGTTGGTTTGTTGCTTTGTTCGTTTGATGGTTTGTTGGTTTGTTGGTTTTTTGGATTCATGATTTGTTTGTTTGTTGGCTTGTTGGCTTGTTGGTTTGTTGGTTTGTTGGCTTGTTGGTTTGTTGGTTTGTTGGCTTGTTGGATTGTTGGTTTGTTGGCTTGTTGGCTTGTTGGTTTGTTGGTTTGTTGGTTTGTTGGTTTGTTGGTTTGTTGGCTTGTTGGTTTGTTGGTTTGTTGGCTTGTTGGTTTGTTGGTTTGTTGGTTTTTTGGTTTGTTGGTTTGTTGGTTTATTGGTTTGTTGGTTTGTTGGCTTGTTGGTTTGTTGGCTTGTTGGTTTGTTGGTTTGTTGGTTTGTTGGTTTGTTGGCTTGTTGGTTTGTTGGTTTATTTGTTTGTTGGTTGGTTGGCTTGTTGATTTGTTGGCTTGTTGGCTTGTTGGCTTGTTGGTTTGTGATTTGTTGGTTTTTTGGTTTTTTGGTTTGTTGGTTTGTTGGTTTGTTGGTTTGTTGGTTTATTTGTTTGTTGGTTGGTTGGCTTGTTGGTTTGTTGGCTTGTTGGCTTGTTGGCTTGTTGGTTTGTAGGTTTGTTGGTTTGTTGGTTTGTTGGTTTGTTGGTTTGTTGGTTTGTTGGCTTGTTGGTTTGTTGGTTTGTTGGCTTGTTGGTTTGTTGGTTTGTTGGTTTGTTGGTTTGTTGGTTTGTTGGTTTGTTGGTTTGTTGGCTTGTTGGTTTGTTGGTTTGTTGGCTTGTCGGTTTGTTGGTTTGTTGGTTTGTTGGCTTGTTGGCTTGTTGGTTTGTTGGTTTGTTGGCTTGTTGGTTTGTTGGTTTGTTGGCTTGTCGGATTGTTGGTTTGTTGGCTTGTTGGCTTGTTGGTTTGTTGGTTTGTTGGTTTGTTGGTTTGTTGGTTTGTTGGCTTGTTGGTTTGTTGGTTTGTTGGCTTGTTGGTTTGTTGGTTTGTTGGTTTGTTGGCTTGTTGGCTTGTTGGTTTGTTGGTTTGTTGGCTTGTTGGTTTGTTGGTTTGTTGCTTTGTTCGTTTGATGGTTTGTTGGTTTGTTGGTTTTTTGGATTGTTGATTTGTTTGTTTTTTGGCTTGTTGGCTTGTTGGTTTGTTGGTTTCTTGGCTTGTTGGTTTGTTAGTTTATTAATTTGTTGGCTTGTTGGCTTGTTGGTTTGTTGGTTTTTTGGTTTGTTGGTTTGTTGGTTTGTTGGTTTGTTGGTTTGTTGGTTTGTTGGTTTGTTGGTTTATTTGTTTGTTGGTTTGTTGGCTTATTGGTATGTTGTTTTGTTGGTTTGTTGGCTTGTTGGTTTGTTGGTTTGTTGGTTTGTTGTTTTGTTGGCTTGTTGGCTTGTCGGTTTGTTGGTTTGTTGGCTTGTTGGTTTGTTGGTTTATTTGTTTGTTGGTTTGTTGGCTTGTTGGTTTGTTGGTTTGTTGGCTTGTTGGTTTGTTGGTTTATTTGTTTGTTGGTTTGTTGGCTTGTTGGTTTGTTGGTTTGTTGGCTTGTTGGCTTGTTGGTTTGTTAGTTTGTTGGTTTGTTGGTTTGTTGGTTTGTTGGTTTGTTGGTTTGTTGGTTTGTTGGTTTGTTGGCTTGTTGGATTGTTGGTTTTTTGGTTTGTTGGTTTGTTGGCTTGTTGGTTTGTTGGTTTGTTGGCTTGTTGGCTTGTTGGTTTGTTAGTTTGTTGGTTTGTTGGCTTGTTGGTTTGTTGGTTTTTTGGTTTGTTGGTTTGTTGGTTTGTTGGCTTGTTGGTTTGTTAGTTTGTTGGTTTGTTGGCTTGTTGGTTTGTTGGTTTTTTGGTTTGTTGGTTTGTTGGTTTGTTGGTTTGTTGGTTTGTTGGCTTGTTGGTTTGTTGGCTTGTTGGCTTGTTGGTTTGTTGGTTTGTTGGTTTGTTGGCTTGTTGGTTTGTGGTTTGTTGGTTTTTTGGTTTTTTGGTTTGTTGGCTTGTTGGTTTGTTGGTTTTTTGGTTTGTTGGTTTGTTGGTTTGTTGGCTTGTTGGTTTGTTAGTTTGTTGGTTTGTTGGCTTGTTGGTTTGTTGGTTTTTTGGTTTGTTGGTTTGTTGGTTTGTTGGTTTGTTGGTTTGTTGGCTTGTTGGCTTGTTGGTTTGTTAGTTTGTTGGTTTGTTGGCTTGTTGGTTTGTTGGTTTTTTGGTTTGTTGGTTTGTTGGTTTGTTGGCTTGTTGGTTTGTTGGTTTGTTTGTTTGTTGGTTTGTTGGCTTGTTGGTTTGTTGGTTTGTTGGATTGTTGGTTTCTTGGCTTGTTGGCTTGTTGGTTTGTTGGTTTGTTGGTTTGTTGGTTTGTTGGCTTGTTGGTTTGTTGGTTTGTTGGTTTGTTGCTTTGTTCGTTTGATGGTTTGTTGGTTTGTTGGTTTTTTGGATTGTTGATTTGTTTGTTTGTTGGCTTGTTGGCTTGTTGGTTTGTTGGTTTGTTGGCTTGTTGGTTTGTTGGTTTGTTGGCTTGTTGGATTGTTGGTTTGTTGGCTTGTTGGCTTGTTGGTTTGTTGGTTTGTTGGTTTGTTGGTTTGTTGGTTTGTTGGTTTGTTGCTTTGTTCGTTTGATGGTTTGTTGGTTTGTTGGTTTTTTGGATTGTTGATTTGTTTGTTTGTTGGCTTGTTGGCTTGTTGGTTTGTTGGTTTGTTGGCTTGTTGGTTTGTTGGTTTGTTGGCTTGTTGGATTGTTGGTTTGTTGGCTTGTTGGCTTGTTGGTTTGTTGGTTTGTTGGTTTGTTGGTTTGTTGGCTTGTTGGTTTGTTGGTTTGTTGGCTTGTTGGTTTGTTGGTTTGTTGGTTTTTTGGTTTGTTGGTTTGTTGGTTTGTTGGTTTGTTGGTTTGTTGGCTTGTTGGTTTGTTGGCTTGTTGGTTTGTTGGTTTGTTGGTTTGTTGGTTTGTTGGCTTGTTGGTTTGTTGGTTTATTTGTTTGTTGGTTGGTTGGCTTGTTGATTTGTTGGCTTGTTGGCTTGTTGGCTTGTTGGTTTGTGGTTTGTTGGTTTTTTGTTTTTTTGGTTTGTTGGTTTGTTGGTTTGTTGGTTTGTTGGTTTATTTGTTTGTTGGTTGGTTGGCTTGTTGGTTTGTTGGCTTGTTGGCTTGTTGGCTTGTTGGTTTGTAGGTTTGTTGGTTTGTTGGTTTGTTGGTTTGTTGGTTTGTTGGTTTGTTGGTTTGTTGGCTTGTTGGTTTGTTGGTTTGTTGGCTTGTTGGTTTGTTGGTTTGTTGGTTTGTTGGTTTGTTGGTTTGTTGGTTTGTTGGCTTGTTGGTTTGTTGGTTTGTTGGCTTGTTGGTTTGTTGGTTTGTTGGTTTGTTGGCTTGTTGGCTTGTTGGTTTGTTGGTTTGTTGGCTTGTTGGTTTGTTGGTTTATTTGTTTGTTGGTTTGTTGGCTTGTTGGTTTGTTGGTTTGTTGGCTTGTTGGTTTGTTGGTTTGTTGGCTTGTCGGATTGTTGGTTTATTGGCTTGTTGGCTTGTTGGTTTGTTGGTTTGTTGGTTTGTTGGTTTGTTGGCTTGTTGGTTTGTTGGTTTGTTGGCTTGTTGGTTTGTTGGTTTGTTGGTTTGTTGGCTTGTTGGCTTGTTGGTTTGTTGGTTTGTTGGCTTGTTGGTTTGTTGGTTTGTTGCTTTGTTCGTTTGATGGTTTGTTGGTTTGTTGGTTTTTTGGATTGTTGATTTGTTTGTTTGTTGGCTTGTTGGCTTGTTGGTTTGTTGGTTTCTTGGCTTGTTGGTTTGTTAGTTTGTTAATTTGTTGGCTTGTTGGCTTGTTGGTTTGTTGGTTTTTTGGTTTGTTGGTTTGTTGGTTTGTTGGTTTGTTGGTTTGTTGGTTTGTTGGTTTATTTGTTTGTTGGTTTGTTGGCTTATTGGTTTGTTGTTTTGTTGGTTTGTTGGCTTGTTGGTTTGTTGGTTTGTTGGTTTGTTGTTTTGTTGGCTTGTTGGCTTGTCGGTTTGTTGGTTTGTTGGCTTGTTGGTTTGTTGGTTTATTTGTTTGTTGGTTTGTTGGCTTGTTGGTTTGTTGGCTTGTTGGTTTGTTGGTTTATTTGTTTGTTGGTTTGTTGGCTTGTTGGTTTGTTGGTTTGTTGGCTTGTTGGCTTGTTGGTTTGTTAGTTTGTTGGTTTGTTGGTTTGTTGGTTTGTTGGTTTGTTGGTTTGTTGGTTTGTTGGTTTGTTGGCTTGTTGGATTGTTGGTTTTTTGGTTTGTTGGTTTGTTGGCTTGTTGGTTTGTTGGTTTGTTGGCTTGTTGGCTTGTTGGTTTGTTAGTTTGTTGGTTTGTTGGCTTGTTGGTTTGTTGGTTTTTTGGTTTGTTGGTTTGTTGGTTTGTTGGCTTGTTGGTTTGTTAGTTTGTTGGTTTGTTGGCTTGTTGGTTTGTTGGTTTGTTGGTTTTTTGGTTTGTTGGTTTGTTGGTTTGTTGGTTTGTTGGTTTGTTGGCTTGTTGGTTTGTTGGCTTGTTGGTTTGTTGGTTTGTTGGTTTGTTGGCTTGTTGGTTTGTGGTTTGTTGGTTTTTTGGTTTTTTGGTTTGTTGGTTTGTTGGTTTGTTGGTTTGTTGGTTTATTTGTTTGTTGGTTGGTTGGCTTGTTGGTTTGTTGGCTTGTTGGCTTGTTGGCTTGTTGGTTTGTGGTTTGTTGGTTTTTTGGTTTTTTGGTTTGTTGGTTTGTTGGTTTGTTGGTTTGTTGGTTTATTTGTTTGTTAGTTGGTTGGCTTATTGGTTTGTTGGCTTGTTGGCTTGTTGGCTTGTTGGTTTGTTGGCTGTTTGGTTTGTTGGTTTGTTGGCTTGTTGGTTTGTTGGTTTGTTGGTTTGTTGGCTTGTTGGCTTGTTGGTTTGTTGGTTTGTTGGCTTGTTGGTTTGTTGGTTTGTTGGTTTGTTGCTTTGTTCGTTTGATGGTTTGTTTGTTTGTTGGTTTTTTGGATTGTTGATTTGTTTGTTTGTTGGCTTGTTGGCTTGTTGGTTTGTTGGTTTGTTGGCTTGTTGGTTTGTTGGTTTGTTGGCTTGTTGGATTGTTGGTTTGTTGGCTTGTTGGCTTGTTGGTTTGTTGGCTTGTTGGTTTGTTGGTTTGTTGGCTTGTTGGTTTGTTGGTTTGTTGGCTTGTTGGTTTGTTGGTTTGTTGGTTTGTTGGCTTGTTGGCTTGTTGGTTTGTTGGTTTGTTGGCTTGTTGGTTTGTTGGTTTGTTGGTTTGTTGCTTTGTTCGTTTGATGGTTTGTTGGTTTGTTGGTTTTTTGGATTGTTGATTTGTTTGTTTGTTGGCTTATTGGCTTGTTGGTTTGTTGGTTTCTTGGCTTGTTGGTTTGTTAGTTTGTTAATTTGTTGGCTTGTTGGCTTGTTGGTTTGTTGGTTTTTTGGTTTGTTGGTTTGTTGGTTTGTTGGTTTGTTGGTTTGTTGGTTTGTTGGTTTATTTGTTTGTTGGTTTGTTGGCTTGTTGGTTTCTTGTTTTGTTGGTTTGTTGGTTTGTTGGCTTGTTGGTTTGTTGGTTTGTTGGTTTGTTGGTTTGTTGGCTTGTTGGCTTGTCGGTTTGTTGGTTTGTTGGCTTGTTGGTTTGTTGGTTTATTTGTTTGTTGGTTTGTTGGCTTGTTGGTTTGTTGGTTTGTTGGCTTGTTGGTTTTTTGGTTTATTTGTTTGTTGGTTTGTTGGCTTGTTGGTTTGTTGGTTTGTTGGCTTGTTGGCTTGTTGGTTTGTTGGTTTGTTGGTTTGTTGGTTTGTTGGTTTGTTGGTTTGTTGTTTTGTTGGTTTGTTGGTTTGTTGGTTTGTTGGTTTGTTGGTTTGTTGGTTTATTTGTTTGTTGGTTTGTTGGCTTGTTGGTTTATTGTTTTGTTGGTTTGTTGGCTTGTTGGTTTGTTGGTTTGTTGGTTTGTTGGTTTGTTGGCTTGTTGGCTTGTCGGTTTGTTGGTTTGTTGGCTTGTTGGTTTGTTGGTTTATTTGTTTGTTGGTTTGCTGGCGTGTTGGTTTGTTGGTTTGTTGGCTTGTTGGTTTGTTGGGTTGTTGGTTTGTTGGCTTGTTGGCTTGTTGGTTTGTTGGTTTGTTGGCTTGTTGGTTTGTTGGCTTGTTGGTTTGTTGGTTTGTTGGCTTGTTGGTTTGTTGGTTTGTTGGCTTGTTGGATTGTTGGTTTGTTGGCTTGTTGGCTTGTTGGTTTGTTGGTTTGTTGGTTTGTTGGTTTGTTGGCTTGTTGGTTTGTTGCTTTGTTGGCTTGTTGGTTTGTTGGTTTGTTGGTTTGTTGGCTTGTTGGCTTGTTGGTTTGTTGGTTTGTTGGCTTGTTGGTTTGTTGGTTTGTTGGTTTGTTGCTTTGTTCGTTTGATGGTTTGTTGGTTTGTTGGTTTTTTGGATTGTTGATTTGTTTGTTTGTTGGCTTGTTGGCTTGTTGGTTTGTTGGTTTCTTGGCTTGTTGGTTTGTTAGTTTGTTAATTTGTTGGCTTGTTGGCTTGTTGGTTTGTTTGTTTTTTGGTTTGTTGGTTTGTTGGTTTGTTGGTTTGTTGGTTTGTTGGTTTATTTGTTTGTTGGTTTGTTGGCTTGTTGGTTTGTTGTTTTGTTGGTTTGTTGGCTTGTTGGTTTGTTGGTTTGTTGGTTTGTTGGTTTGTTGGCTTGTTGGCTTGTCGGTTTGTTGGTTTGTTGGCTTGTTGGTTTGTTGGTTTATTTGTTTGTTGGCTTGTTGGTTTGTTGGATTGTTGGCTTGTTGGTTTGTTGGTTTGTTGGTTTGTTGGCTTGTTGGCTTGTTGGTTTGTTGGTTTGTTGGCTTGTTGGTTTGTTGGTTTGTTGGCTTGTTGGCTTGTTGGTTTGTTGGTTTGTTGGTTTGTTGGTTTGTTGGTTTGTTGGTTTGTTGGTTTGTTGGTTTGTTGGTTTGTTGGTTTGTTGGTTTGTTGGTTTGTTGGTTTATTTGTTTGTTGGTTGGTTGGCTTGTTGGTTTGTTGGCTTGTTGGCTTGTTGGCTTGTTGGTTTGTGGTTTGTTGGTTTTTTGGTTTTTTGGTTTGTTGGTTTGTTGGTTTGTTGGTTTGTTGGTTTATTTGTTTGTTGGTTGGTTGGCTTGTTGGTTTGTTGGCTTGTTGGCTTGTTGGCTTGTTGGTTTGTTGGCTTGTTGGTTTGTTGGTTTGTTGGCTTGTTGGTTTGTTGGTTTGTTGGTTTGTTGGCTTGTTGGCTTGTTGGTTTGTTGGTTTGTTGGTTTGTTGGCTTGTTGGTTTGTTGGTTTGTTGGTTTGTTGCTTTGTTCGTTTGATGGTTTGTTGGTTTGTTGGTTTTTTGGATTGTTGATTTGTTTGTTTGTTGGCTTGTTGGCTTGTTGGTTTGTTGGTTTGTTGGCTTGTTGGTTTGTTGGTTTGTTGGCTTGTTGGATTGTTGGTTTGTTGTCTTGTTGGCTTGTTGGTTTGTTGGTTTGTTGGTTTGTTGGTTTGTTGGCTTGTTGGTTTGTTGGTTTGTTGGCTTGTTGGTTTGTTGGTTTGTTGGTTTTTTGGTTTGTTGGTTTGTTGGTTTGTTGGTTTGTTGGTTTGTTGGTTTGTTGGTTTGTTGGCTTGTTGGTTTGTTGGTTTATTTGTTTGTTGGTTTGTTGGCTTGTTGGTTTGTTGGTTTGTTGGCTTGTTGGTTTGTTGGTTTATTTGTTTGTTGGTTTGTTGGCTTGTTGGTTTGTTGGTTTGTTGGCTTGTTGGCTTGTTGGTTTGTTGGTTTGTTGGTTTGTTGGTTTGTTGGTTTGTTGGTTTGTTGGTTTGTTGGTTTGTTGGCTTGTTGGATTGTTGGTTTTTTGGTTTGTTGGTTTGTTGGCTTGTTGGTTTGTTGGTTTGTTGCCTTGTTGGCTTGTTGGTTTGTTAGTTTGTTGGTTTGTTGGCTTGTTGGTTTGTTGGTTTTTTGGTTTGTTGGTTTGTTGGTTTGTTGGCTTGTTGGTTTGTTGGTTTGTTGGTTTGTTGGTTTGTTGGCTTGTTGGTTTGTTGGTTTGTTGGATTGTTAGTTTGTTGGCTTGTTGGCTTGTTGGTTTGTTGGTTTGTTGGTTTGTTGGTTTGTTGGCTTGTTGGTTTGTTGGTTTGTTGGTTTGTTGCTTTGTTCGTTTGATGGTTTGTTGGTTTGTTGGTTTTTTGGATTGTTGATTTGTTTGTTTGTTGGCTTGTTGGCTTGTTGGTTTGTTGGTTTGTTGGCTTGTTGGTTTGTTGGTTTGTTGGCTTGTTGGATTGTTGGTTTGTTGGCTTGTTGGCTTGTTGGTTTGTTGGTTTGTTGGTTTGTTGGTTTGTTGGTTTGTTGGTTTGTTGCTTTGTTCGTTTGATGGTTTGTTGGTTTGTTGGTTTTTTGGATTGTTGATTTGTTTGTTTGTTGGCTTGTTGGCTTGTTGGTTTGTTGGTTTGTTGGCTTGTTGGTTTGTTGGTTTGTTGGCTTGTTGGATTGTTGGTTTGTTGGCTTGTTGGCTTGTTGGTTTGTTGGTTTGTTGGTTTGTTGGTTTGTTGGCTTGTTGGTTTGTTGGTTTGTTGGCTTGTTGGTTTGTTGGTTTGTTGGTTTTTTGGTTTGTTGGTTTGTTGGTTTGTTGGTTTGTTGGGTTGTTGGTTTGTTGGCATGTTGGTTTGTTGGCTTGTTGGTTTGTTGGTTTGTTGGTTTGTTGGTTTGTTGGCTTGTTGGTTTGTTGGTTTATTTGTTTGTTGGTTGGTTGGCTTGTTGATTTGTTGGCTTGTTGGCTTGTTGGCTTGTTGGTTTGTGGTTTGTTGGTTTTTTGGTTTTTTGGTTTGTTGGTTTGTTGGTTTGTTGGTTTGTTGGTTTGTTGGTTTATTTGTTTGTTGGTTGGTTGGCTTGTTGGTTTGTTGGCTTGTTGGCTTGTTGGCTTGTTGGTTTGTAGGTTTGTTGGTTTGTTGGTTTGTTGGTTTGTTGGTTTGTTGGTTTGTTGGCTTGTTGGTTTGTTGGTTTGTTGGCTTGTTGGTTTGTTGGTTTGTTGGTTTGTTGGTTTGTTGGTTTGTTGGTTTGTTGGCTTGTTGGTTTGTTGGTTTGTTGGCTTGTTGGTTTGTTGGTTTGTTGGTTTGTTGGCTTGTTGGCTTGTCGGTTTGTTGGTTTTTTGGCTTGTTGGTTTGTTGGTTTATGTGTTTGTTGGTTTGTTGGCTTGTTGGTTTGTTGGTTTGTTGGCTTGTTGGTTTGTTGGTTTGTTGGCTTGTCGGATTGTTGGTTTGTTGGCTTGTTGGCTTGTTGGTTTGTTGGTTTGTTGGTTTGTTGGTTTGTTGGCTTGTTGGTTTGTTGGTTTGTTGGCTTGTTGGTTTGTTGGTTTGTTGGTTTGTTGGCTTGTTGGCTTGTTGGTTTGTTGGTTTGTTGGCTTGTTGGTTTGTTGGTTTGTTGGTTTGTTGCTTTGTTCGTTTGATGGTTTGTTGGTTTGTTGGTTTGTTGGTTTATTTGTTTGTTGGTTGGTTGGCTTGTTGGTTTGTTGGCTTGTTGGTTTGTTGGCTTGTTGGTTTGTTGGTTTGTTGGCTTGTTGGATTGTTGGTTTGTTGGCTTGTTGGCTTGTTGGTTTGTTGGTTTGTTGGTTTGTTGGTTTGTTGGTTTGTTGGTTTGTTGCTTTGTTCGTTTGATGGTTTGTTGGTTTGTTGGTTTTTTGGATTGTTGATTTGTTTGTTTGTTGGCTTGTTGGTTTGTTGGTTTGTTGGCTTGTTGGTTTGTTGGTTTGTTGGCTTGTTGGATTGTTGGTTTGTTGGCTTGTTGGCTTGTTGGTTTGTTGGTTTGTTGGTTTGTTGGTTTGTTGGCTTGTTGGTTTGTTGGTTTGTTGGCTTTTTGGTTTGTTGGTTTGTTGGTTTTTTGGTTTGTTGGTTTGTTGGTTTGTTGGTTTGTTGGCTTGTTGGTTTGTTGGCTTGTTGGTTTGTTGGTTTGTTGGTTTGTTGGTTTGTTGGCTTGTTGGTTTGTTGGTTTATTTGTTTGTTGGTTGGTTGGCTTGTTGATTTGTTGGCTTGTTGGCTTGTTGGCTTGTTGGTTTGTGGTTTGTTGGTTTTTTGGTTTTTTGGTTTGTTGGTTTGTTGGTTTGTTGGTTTGTTGGTTTATTTGTTTGTTGGTTGGTTGGCTTGTTGGTTTGTTGGCTTGTTGGCTTGTTGGCTTGTTGGTTTGTAGGTTTGTTGGTTTGTTGGTTTGTTGGTTTGTTGGTTTGTTGGTTTGTTGGCTTGTTGGTTTGTTGGTTTGTTGGCTTGTTGGTTTGTTGGTTTGTTGGTTTGTTGGTTTGTTGGTTTGTTGGTTTGTTGGCTTGTTGGTTTGTTGGTTTGTTGGCTTGTTGGTTTGTTGGTTTGTTGGTTTGTTGGCTTGTTGGCTTGTCGGTTTGTTGGTTTTTTGGCTTGTTGGTTTGTTGGTTTATTTGTTTGTTGGTTTGTTGGCTTGTTGGTTTGTTGGTTTGTTGGCTTGTTGGTTTGTTGGTTTGTTGGCTTGTCGGATTGTTGGTTTGTTGGCTTGTTGGTTTGTTGGTTTGTTGATTTGTTGGCTTGTTGGTTTGTTGGTTTGTTGGTTTGTTGGCTTGTTGGCTTGTCGGTTTGTTGGTTTGTTGGCTTGTTGGTTTGTTGGTTTATTTGTTTGTTGGTTTGTTGGCTTGTTGGTTTGTTGGCTTGTTAGTTTGTTGGTTTGTTGGTTTGTTGGTTTGTTGCTTTGTTAGTTTGTTGGTTTGTTGGTTTGTTGGTTTGTTGGTTTGTTGGCTTGTTGGTTTGTTGGTTTGTTGGTTTGTTGGTTTATTTGTTTGTTGGTTGGTTGGCTTGTTGGTTTGTTGGCTTGTTGGTTTGTTGGTTTATTTGTTTGTTGGTTTGTTGGCTTGTTGGTTTGTTGGTTTGTTGGCTTGTTGGTTTGTTGGTTTATTTGTTTGTAGGTTTGTTGGTTTGTTGGTTTGTTGGTTTGTTGGTTTGTTGGTTTGTTGGCTTGTTGGTTTGTTGGTTTGTTGGCTTGTTGGTTTGTTGGTTTGTTGGTTTGTTGGTTTGTTGGTTTGTTGGTTTGTTGGCTTGTTGGTTTGTTGGTTTGTTGGCTTGTTGGTTTGTTGGTTTGTTGGTTTGTTGGCTTGTTGGCTTGTCGGTTTGTTGGTTTTTTGGCTTGTCGGTTTGTTGGTTTATTTGTTTGTTGGTTTGTTGGCTTGTTGGTTTGTTGGTTTGTTGGCTTATTTGTTTGTTGGTTTGTTGGCTTGTCGGATTGTTGGTTTGTTGGCTTGTTGGTTTGTTGGTTTGTTGGTTTGTTGGCTTGTTGGTTTGTTGGTTTGTTGGTTTGTTGGCTTGTTGGCTTGTCGGTTTGTTGGTTTGTTGGCTTGTTGGTTTGTTGGTTTATTTGTTTGTTGGTTTGTTGGCTTGTTGGTTTGTTGGCTTGTTGGTTTGTTGGTTTATTTGTTTGTTGGTTTGTTGGCTTGTTGGTTTGTTGGTTTGTTGGCTTGTTGGTTTGTTGGTTTATTTGTTTGTTGGTTTGTTGGCTTGTTGGTTTGTTGGTTTGTTGGCTTGTTGGTTTGTTGGTTTGTTGGTTTGTTGGCTTGTTGGCTTGTTGGTTTGTTGGTTTGTTGGCTTGTTGGTTTGTTGGTTTGTTGGTTTGTTGCTTTGTTCGTTTGATGGTTTGTTGGTTTGTTGGTTTTTTGGATTGTTGATTTGTTTGTTTGTTGGCTTGTTGGCTTGTTGGTTTGTTGGTTTCTTGGCTTGTTGGTTTGTTAGTTTGTTAATTTGTTGGCTTGTTGGCTTGTTGGTTTGTTGGTTTTTTGGTTTGTTGGTTTGTTGGTTTGTTGGTTTGTTGGTTTGTTGGTTTGTTGGTTTATTTGTTTGTTGGTTTGTTGGCATATTGGTTTGTTGTTTTGTTGGTTTGTTGGCTTGTTGGTTTGTTGGTTTGTTGGTTTGTTGGTTTGTTGGCTTGTTGGCTTGTCGGTTTGTTGGTTTGTTGGCTTGTTGGTTTGTTGGTTTATTTGTTTGTTGGTTTGTTGGCTTGTTGGTTTGTTGGCTTGTTGGTTTGTTGGTTTATTTGTTTGTTGGTTTGTTGGCTTGTTGGTTTGTTGGTTTGTTGGCTTGTTGGCTTGTTGGTTTGTTAGTTTGTTGGTTTGTTGGTTTGTTGGTTTGTTGGTTTGTTGGTTTGTTGGTTTGTTGGTTTGTTGGTTTGTTGGCTTGTTGGATTGTTGGTTTTTTGGTTTGTTGGTTTGTTGGCTTGTTGGTTTGTTGGTTTGTTGGCTTGTTGGCTTGTTGGTTTGTTAGTTTGTTGGTTTGTTGGCTTGTTGGTTTGTTGGTTTTTTGGTTTGTTGGTTTGTTGGTTTGTTGGCTTGTTGGTTTGTTAGTTTGTTGGTTTGTTGGCTTGTTGGTTTGTTGGTTTTTTGGTTTGTTGGTTTGTTGGTTTGTTGGTTTGTTGGTTTGTTGGCTTGTTGGGTTGTTGGCTTGTTGGTTTGTTGGTTTGTTGGTTTGTTGGCTTGTTGGTTTGTGGTTTGTTGGTTTTTTGGTTTTTTGGTTTGTTGGTTTGTTGGTTTGTTGGTTTGTTGGTTTATTTGATTGTTGGTTGGTTGGCTTGTTGGTTTGTTGGCTTGTTGGCTTGTTGGCTTGTTGGTTTGCGGTTTGTTGGTTTTTTGGTTTTTTGGTTTGTTGGTTTGTTGGTTTGTTGGTTTGTTGGTTTATTTGTTTGTTAGTTGGTTGGCTTATTGGTTTGTTGGCTTGTTGGCTTGTTGGCTTGTTGGTTTGTTAGCTGTTTGGTTTGTTGGTTTGTTGGCTTGTTGGTTTGTTGGTTTGTTGGTTTGTTGGCTTGTTGGCTTGTTTGTTTGTTGGTTTGTTGGCTTGTTGGTTTGTTGGTTTGTTGGTTTGTTGCTTTGTTCGTTTGATGGTTTGTTGGTTTGTTGGCTTGTTGGATTGTTGATTTGTTTGTTTGTTGGCTTGTTGGCTTGTTGGTTTGTTGGTTTGTTGGCTTGTTGGTTTGTTGGTTTGTTGGCTTGTTGGATTGTTGGTTTGTTGGCTTGTTGGCTTGTTGGTTTGTTGGTTTGTTGGTTTGTTGGTTTGTTGGCTTGTTGGTTTGTTGGTTTGTTGGCTTGTTGGTTTGTTGGTTTGTTGGTTTGTTGGCTTGTTGCCTTGTTGGTTTGTTGGTTTGTTGGCTTGTTGGTTTGTTGGTTTGTTGGTTTGTTGCTTTGTTCGTTTGTTGGTTTGTTGGTTTGTTGGTTTTTTGGATTGTTGATTTGTTTGTTTGTTGGCTTATTGGCTTGTTGGTTTGTTGGTTTCTTGGCTTGTTGGTTTGTTAGTTTGTTAATTTGTTGGCTTGTTGGTTTGTTGGTTTTTTGGTTTGTTGGTTTGTTGGTTTGTTGGTTTGTTGGTTTGTTGGTTTGTTGGTTTATTTGTTTGTTGGTTTGTTGGCTTGTTGGTTTGTTGTTTTGTTGGTTTGTTGGTTTGTTGGCTTGTTGGTTTGTTGGTTTGTTGGTTTGTTGGTTTGTTGGCTTGTTGGCTTGTCGGTTTGTTGGTTTGTTGGCTTGTTGGTTTGTTGGTTTATTTGTTTGTTGGTTTGTTGGCTTGTTGGTTTGTTGGTTTGTTGGCTTGTTGGTTTTTTGGTTTATTTGTTTGTTGGTTTGTTGGCTTGTTGGTTTGTTGGTTTGTTGGCTTGTTGGCTTGTTGGTTTGTTGGTTTGTTGGTTTGTTGGTTTGTTGGTTTGTTGGTTTGTTGGTTTGTTGGCTTGTTGGATTGTTGGTTTTTTGGTTTGTTGGTTTGTTGGCTTGTTGGTTTGTTGGTTTGTTGGCTTGTTGGCTTGTTGGTTTGTTAGTTTGTTGGTTTGTTGGTTTGTTGGTTTGTTGGTTTGTTGGCTTGTTGGATTGTTGGTTTGTTGGCTTGTTGGCTTGTTGGTTTGTTGGTTTGTTGGTTTGTTGGTTTGTTGGCTTGTTGGTTTGTTGGTTTGTTGGTTTGTTGGCTTGTTGGTTTGTTGGTTTGTTGGTTTTTTGGTTTGGTGGTTTGTTGGTTTGTTGGTTTGTTGGTTTGTTGGCTTGTTGGTTTGTTGGCTTGTTGATTTGTTGGTTTGTTGGTTTGTTGGTTTGTTGGCTTGTTGGTTTGTTGGTTTATTTGTTTGTTGGTTGGTTGGCTTGTTGATTTGTTGGCTTGTTGGCTTGTTGGCTTGTTGGTTTGTGGTTTGTTGGTTTTTTGGTTTTTTGGTTTGTTGGTTTGTTGGTTTGTTGGTTTGTTGGTTTATTTGTTTGTTGGTTGGTTGGCTTGTTGGTTTGTTGGCTTGTTGGTTTGTTGGTTTGTTGGTTTGTTGGCTTGTTGGCTTGTTGGTTTGTTGGTTTGTTGGTTTGTTGGTTTGTTGGTTTGTTGGTTTGTTGGTTTGTTGGCTTGTTGGATTGTTGGTTTTTTGGTTTGTTGGTTTGTTGCCTTGTTGGTTTGTTGGTTTGTTGGCTTGTTGGCTTGTTGGTTTGTTAGTTTGTTGGTTTGTTGGTTTGTTGGTTTGTTGGTTTGTTGGTTTGTTGGTTTGTTGGTTTGTTGGTTTGTTGGCTTGTTGGTTTGTTGGTTTGTTGGCTTGTTGGTTTGTTGGTTTGTTGGCTTGTTGGATTGTTGGTTTGTTGGCTTCTTGGCTTGTTGGTTTGTTGGTTTGTTGGTTTGTTGGTTTGTTGGTTTGTTGGTTTGTTGGTTTGTTGGCTTGTTGGCTTGTTGGATTGTTGGTTTTTTGGTTTGTTGGTTTGTTGGTTTGTTGGCTTGTTGGTTTGTTGGTTTGTTGGCTTGCTGGCTTGTTGGTTTGTTAGTTTGTTGGTTTGTTGGCTTGTTGGTTTGTTGGTTTTTTGGTTTGTTGGTTTGTTGGTTTGTTGGTTTGTTGGTTTGTTGGCTTGTTGGATTGTTGTTTTTTTGGTTTGTTGGTTTGTTGGCTTGTTGGTTTGTTGGTTTGTTGGCTTGTTGGCTTGTTGGTTTGTTAGTTTGTTGGTTTGTTGGCTTGTTGGTTTGTTGGTTTTTTGGTTTGTTGGTTTGTTGGTTTGTTGGCTTGTTGGTTTGTTAGTTTGTTGGTTTGTTGGCTTGTTGGTTTGTTGGTTTTTTGGTTTGTTGGTTTGTTGGTTTGTTGGTTTGTTGGTTTGTTGGCTTGTTGGTTTGTTGGCTTGTTGGTTTGTTGGCTTGTTGGTTTGTTGGTTTTTTGGTTTGTTGGTTTGTTGGTTTGTTGGTTTGTTGGTTTGTTGGCTTGTTGGTTTGTTGGTTTGTTGGTTTGTTGGTTTGTTGGTTTGTTGGCTTGTTGGTTTGTGGTTTGTTGGTTTGTTGGTTTTTTGGTTTTTTGGTTTGTTGGTTTGTTGGTTTGTTGGTTTGTTGGTTTATTTGTTTGCTGGTTGGTTGGCTTGTTGGTTTGTTGGCTTGTTGGCTTGTTGGCTTGTTGGTTTGTGGTTTGTTGGTTTTTTGGTTTTTTGGTTTGTTGGTTTGTTGGTTTGTTGGTTTGTTGGTTTATTTGTTTGTTGGTTGGTTGGCTTGTTGGTTTGTTGGCTTGTTGGCTTGTTGGCTTGTTGGTTTGTAGGTTTGTTGGTTTATTGGTTTGTTGGTTTGTTGGTTTGTTGGTTTGTTGGCTTGTTGGTTTGTTGGTTTGTTGGCTTGTTGGTTTGTTAGTTTGTTAATTTGTTGGCTTGTTGGTTTGTTGGTTTTTTGGTTTGTTGGTTTGTTGGTTTGTTGGTTTGTTGGTTTGTTGGTTTGTTGGTTTATTTGTTTGTTGGTTTGTTGGCTTGTTGGTTTGTTGTTTTGTTGGTTTGTTGGTTTGTTGGCTTGTTGGTTTGTTGGTTTGTTGGTTTGTTGGTTTGTTGGCTTGTTGGCTTGTCGGTTTGTTGGTTTGTTGGCTTGTTGGTTTGTTGGTTTATTTGTTTGTTGGTTTGTTGGCTTGTTGGTTTGTTGGCTTGTTGGTTTGTTGGTTTATTTGTTTGTTGGTTTGTTGGCTTGTTGGTTTGTTGGTTTGTTGGCTTGTTGGTTTGTTGGTTTATTTGTTTGTTGGTTTGTTGGCTTGTTGGTTTGTTGGTTTGTTGGCTTGTTGGTTTGTTGGTTTGTTGGTTTGTTGGCTTGTTGGCTTGTTGGTTTGTTGGTTTGTTGGCTTGTTGGTTTGTTGGTTTGTTGGTTTGTTGCTTTGTTCGTTTGATGGTTTGTTGGTTTGTTGGTTTTTTGGATTGTTGATTTGTTTGTTTGTTGGCTTGTTGGCTTGTTGGTTTGTTGGTTTCTTGGCTTGTTGGTTTGTTAGTTTGTTAATTTGTTGGCTTGTTGGCTTGTTGGTTTGTTGGTTTTTTGGTTTGTTGGTTTGTTGGTTTGTTGGTTTGTTGGTTTGTTGGTTTGTTGGTTTATTTGTTTGTTGGTTTGTTGGCATATTGGTTTGTTGTTTTGTTGGTTTGTTGGCTTGTTGGTTTGTTGGTTTGTTGGTTTGTTGGTTTGTTGGCTTGTTGGCTTGTCGGTTTGTTGGTTTGTTGGCTTGTTGGTTTGTTGGTTTATTTGTTTGTTGGTTTGTTGGCTTGTTGGTTTGTTGGCTTGTTGGTTTGTTGGTTTATTTGTTTGTTGGTTTGTTGGCTTGTTGGTTTGTTGGTTTGTTGGCTTGTTGGCTTGTTGGTTTGTTAGTTTGTTGGTTTGTTGGTTTGTTGGTTTGTTGGTTTGTTGGTTTGTTGGTTTGTTGGTTTGTTGGTTTGTTGGCTTGTTGGATTGTTGGTTTTTTGGTTTGTTGGTTTGTTGGCTTGTTGGTTTGTTGGTTTGTTGGCTTGTTGGCTTGTTGGTTTGTTAGTTTGTTGGTTTGTTGGCTTGTTGGTTTGTTGGTTTTTTGGTTTGTTGGTTTGTTGGTTTGTTGGCTTGTTGGTTTGTTAGTTTGTTGGTTTGTTGGCTTGTTGGTTTGTTGGTTTTTTGGTTTGTTGGTTTGTTGGTTTGTTGGTTTGTTGGTTTGTTGGCTTGTTGGGTTGTTGGCTTGTTGGTTTGTTGGTTTGTTGGTTTGTTGGCTTGTTGGTTTGTGGTTTGTTGGTTTTTTGGTTTTTTGGTTTGTTGGTTTGTTGGTTTGTTGGTTTGTTGGTTTATTTGATTGTTGGTTGGTTGGCTTGTTGGTTTGTTGGCTTGTTGGCTTGTTGGCTTGTTGGTTTGCGGTTTGTTGGTTTTTTGGTTTTTTGGTTTGTTGGTTTGTTGGTTTGTTGGTTTGTTGGTTTATTTGTTTGTTAGTTGGTTGGCTTATTGGTTTGTTGGCTTGTTGGCTTGTTGGCTTGTTGGTTTGTTAGCTGTTTGGTTTGTTGGTTTGTTGGCTTGTTGGTTTGTTGGTTTGTTGGTTTGTTGGCTTGTTGGCTTGTTTGTTTGTTGGTTTGTTGGCTTGTTGGTTTGTTGGTTTGTTGGTTTGTTGCTTTGTTCGTTTGATGGTTTGTTGGTTTGTTGGCTTGTTGGATTGTTGATTTGTTTGTTTGTTGGCTTGTTGGCTTGTTGGTTTGTTGGTTTGTTGGCTTGTTGGTTTGTTGGTTTGTTGGCTTGTTGGATTGTTGGTTTGTTGGCTTGTTGGCTTGTTGGTTTGTTGGTTTGTTGGTTTGTTGGTTTGTTGGCTTGTTGGTTTGTTGGTTTGTTGGCTTGTTGGTTTGTTGGTTTGTTGGTTTGTTGGCTTGTTGCCTTGTTGGTTTGTTGGTTTGTTGGCTTGTTGGTTTGTTGGTTTGTTGGTTTGTTGCTTTGTTCGTTTGTTGGTTTGTTGGTTTGTTGGTTTTTTGGATTGTTGATTTGTTTGTTTGTTGGCTTATTGGCTTGTTGGTTTGTTGGTTTCTTGGCTTGTTGGTTTGTTAGTTTGTTAATTTGTTGGCTTGTTGGTTTGTTGGTTTTTTGGTTTGTTGGTTTGTTGGTTTGTTGGTTTGTTGGTTTGTTGGTTTGTTGGTTTATTTGTTTGTTGGTTTGTTGGCTTGTTGGTTTGTTGTTTTGTTGGTTTGTTGGTTTGTTGGCTTGTTGGTTTGTTGGTTTGTTGGTTTGTTGGTTTGTTGGCTTGTTGGCTTGTCGGTTTGTTGGTTTGTTGGCTTGTTGGTTTGTTGGTTTATTTGTTTGTTGGTTTGTTGGCTTGTTGGTTTGTTGGTTTGTTGGCTTGTTGGTTTTTTGGTTTATTTGTTTGTTGGTTTGTTGGCTTGTTGGTTTGTTGGTTTGTTGGCTTGTTGGCTTGTTGGTTTGTTGGTTTGTTGGTTTGTTGGTTTGTTGGTTTGTTGGTTTGTTGGTTTGTTGGCTTGTTGGATTGTTGGTTTTTTGGTTTGTTGGTTTGTTGGCTTGTTGGTTTGTTGGTTTGTTGGCTTGTTGGCTTGTTGGTTTGTTAGTTTGTTGGTTTGTTGGTTTGTTGGTTTGTTGGTTTGTTGGCTTGTTGGATTGTTGGTTTGTTGGCTTGTTGGCTTGTTGGTTTGTTGGTTTGTTGGTTTGTTGGTTTGTTGGCTTGTTGGTTTGTTGGTTTGTTGGCTTGTTGGTTTGTTGGTTTGTTGGTTTTTTGGTTTGGTGGTTTGTTGGTTTGTTGGTTTGTTGGTTTGTTGGCTTGTTGGTTTGTTGGCTTGTTGGTTTGTTGGTTTGTTGGTTTGTTGGTTTGTTGGCTTGTTGGTTTGTTGGTTTATTTGTTTGTTGGTTGGTTGGCTTGTTGATTTGTTGGCTTGTTGGCTTGTTGGCTTGTTGGTTTGTGGTTTGTTGGTTTTTTGGTTTTTTGGTTTGTTGGTTTGTTGGTTTGTTGGTTTGTTGGTTTATTTGTTTGTTGGTTGGTTGGCTTGTTGGTTTGTTGGCTTGTTGGTTTGTTGGTTTGTTGGTTTGTTGGCTTGTTGGCTTGTTGGTTTGTTGGTTTGTTGGTTTGTTGGTTTGTTGGTTTGTTGGTTTGTTGGTTTGTTGGCTTGTTGGATTGTTGGTTTTTTGGTTTGTTGGTTTGTTGCCTTGTTGGTTTGTTGGTTTGTTGGCTTGTTGGCTTGTTGGTTTGTTAGTTTGTTGGTTTGTTGGTTTGTTGGTTTGTTGGTTTGTTGGTTTGTTGGTTTGTTGGTTTGTTGGTTTGTTGGCTTGTTGGTTTGTTGGTTTGTTGGCTTGTTGGTTTGTTGGTTTGTTGGCTTGTTGGATTGTTGGTTTGTTGGCTTCTTGGCTTGTTGGTTTGTTGGTTTGTTGGTTTGTTGGTTTGTTGGCTTGTTGGTTTGTTGGTTTGTTGGCTTGTTGGCTTGTTGGATTGTTGGTTTTTTGGTTTGTTGGTTTGTTGGTTTGTTGGCTTGTTGGTTTGTTGGTTTGTTGGCTTGCTGGCTTGTTGGTTTGTTAGTTTGTTGGTTTGTTGGCTTGTTGGTTTGTTGGTTTTTTGGTTTGTTGGTTTGTTGGTTTGTTGGTTTGTTGGTTTGTTGGCTTGTTGGATTGTTGTTTTTTTGGTTTGTTGGTTTGTTGGCTTGTTGGTTTGTTGGTTTGTTGGCTTGTTGGCTTGTTGGTTTGTTAGTTTGTTGGTTTGTTGGCTTGTTGGTTTGTTGGTTTTTTGGTTGGTTGGTTTGTTGGTTTGTTGGCTTGTTGGTTTGTTAGTTTGTTGGTTTGTTGGCTTGTTGGTTTGTTGGTTTTTTGGTTTGTTGGTTTGTTGGTTTGTTGGTTTGTTGGTTTGTTGGCTTGTTGGTTTGTTGGCTTGTTGGTTTGTTGGCTTGTTGGTTTGTTGGTTTTTTGGTTTGTTGGTTTGTTGGTTTGTTGGTTTGTTGGTTTGTTGGCTTGTTGGTTTGTTGGTTTGTTGGTTTGTTGGTTTGTTGGTTTGTTGGCTTGTTGGTTTGTGGTTTGTTGGTTTGTTGGTTTTTTGGTTTTTTGGTTTGTTGGTTTGTTGGTTTGTTGGTTTGTTGGTTTATTTGTTTGCTGGTTGGTTGGCTTGTTGGTTTGTTGGCTTGTTGGCTTGTTGGCTTGTTGGTTTGTGGTTTGTTGGTTTTTTGGTTTTTTGGTTTGTTGGTTTGTTGGTTTGTTGGTTTGTTGGTTTATTTGTTTGTTGGTTGGTTGGCTTGTTGGTTTGTTGGCTTGTTGGCTTGTTGGCTTGTTGGTTTGTAGGTTTGTTGGTTTATTGGTTTGTTGGTTTGTTGGTTTGTTGGTTTGTTGGCTTGTTGGTTTGTTGGTTTGTTGGCTTGTTGGTTTGTTGGTTTGTTGGTTTGTTGGTTTGTTGGTTTGTTGGTTTGTTGGCTTGTTGGTTTGTTGGCTTGTCGGTTTGTTGGTTTTTTGGCTTGTTGGTTTGTTGGTTTATTTGTTTGTTGGTTTGTTGGCTTGTTGGTTTGTTGGTTTGTTGGCTTGTTGGTTTGTTGGTTTGTTGGCTTGTCGGATTGTTGGTTTGTTGGCTTGTTGGTTTGTTGGTTTGTTGGTTTGTTGGCTTGTTGGTTTGTTGGTTTGTTGGTTTGTTGGCTTGTTGGCTTGTCGGTTTGTTGGTTTGTTGGCTTGTTGGTTTGTTGGTTTATTTGTTTGTTGGTTTGTTGGCTTGTTGGTTTGTTGGCTTGTTGGTTTGTTGGTTTATTTGTTTGTTGGTTTGTTGGCTTGTTGGTTTGTTGGTTTGTTGGCTTGTTGGCTTGTTGGTTTGTTAGTTTGTTGGTTTGTTGGTTTGTTGGTTTGTTGGTTTGTTGGTTTGTTGGCTTGTTGGTTTGTTGGTTTGTTGGTTTGTTGGTTTATTTGTTTGTTGGTTGGTTGGCTTGTTGGTTTGTTGGCTTGTTGGTTTGTTGGTTTATTTGTTTGTTGGTTTGTTGGCTTGTTGGTTTATTGGTTTGTTGGCTTGTTGGTTTGTTGGTTTATTTGTTTGTAGGTTTGTTGGTTTGTTGGTTTGTTGGTTTGTTGGTTTGTTGGTTTGTTGGCTTGTTGGTTTGTTGGTTTGTTGGCTTGTTGGTTTGTTGGTTTGTTGGTTTGTTGTTTTGTTGGTTTGTTGGTTTGTTGGCTTGTTGGTTTGTTGGTTTGTTGGCTTGTTGGTTTGTTGGTTTGTTGGTTTGTTGGCTTGTTGGCTTGTCGGTTTGTTGGTTTTTTGGCTTGTTGGTTTGTTGGTTTATTTGTTTGTTGGTTTGTTGGCTTGTTGGTTTGTTGGTTTGTTGGCTTGTTGGTTTGTTGGTTTGTTGGCTTGTCGGATTGTTGGTTTGTTGGCTTGTTGGTTTGTTGGTTTGTTGGTTTGTTGGCTTGTTGGTTTGTTGGTTTGTTGGTTTGTTGGCTTGTTGGCTTGTCGGTTTGTTGGTTTGTTGGCTTGTTGGTTTGTTGGTTTATTTGTTTGTTGGTTTGTTGGCTTGTTGGTTTGTTGGCTTGTTGGTTTGTTGGTTTATTTGTTTGTTGGTTTGTTGGCTTGTTGGTTTGTTGGTTTGTTGGCTTGTTGGTTTGTTGGTTTATTTGTTTGTTGGTTTGTTGGCTTGTTGGTTTGTTGGTTTGTTGGCTTGTTGGTTTGTTGGTTTGTTGGTTTGTTGGTTTATTTGTTTGTTGGTTGGTTGGCTTGTTGGCTTGTTGGTTTGTTGGTTTGTTGGTTTGTTGGTTTGTTGGCTTGTTGGTTTTTTGGTTTGTTGGCTTGTTGGTTTGTTGGTTTGTTGGTTTGTTGGCTTGTTGGCTTGTTGGTTTGTTGGTTTGTTGGCTTGTTGGTTTGTTGGTTTGTTGGTTTGTTGCTTTGTTCGTTTGATGGTTGGTTGGTTTGTTGGTTTTTTGGATTGTTGATTTGTTTGTTTGTTGGCTTGTTGGCTTGTTGGTTTGTTGGTTTCTTGGCTTGTTGGTTTGTTAGTTTGTTAATTTGTTGGCTTGTTGGCTTGTTGGTTTGTTGGTTTTTTGGTTTGTTGGTTTGTTGGTTTGTTGGTTTGTTGGTTTGTTGGTTTGTTGGTTTGTTGGTTTATTTGTTTGTTGGTTTGTTGGCATATTGGTTTGTTGTTTTGTTGGTTTGTTGGCTTTTTGGTTTGTTGGTTTGTTGGTTTGTTGGTTTGTTGGCTTGTTGGTTTGTTGGTTTGTTGGTTTATTTGTTTGTTGGTTTGTTGGCATATTGGTTTGTTGTTTTGTTGGTTTGTTGGCTTTTTGGTTTGTTGGTTTGTTGGTTTGTTGGTTTGTTGGCTTGTTGGCTTGTTGGTTTGTTGGTTTTTTGGTTTGTTGGTTTGTTGGTTTGTTGGTTTGTTGGTTTGTTGGTTTGTTGGTTTGTTGGTTTATTTGTTTGTTGGTTTGTTGGCATATTGGTTTGTTGTTTTGTTGGTTTGTTGGCTTTTTGGTTTGTTGGTTTGTTGGTTTGTTGGTTTGTTGGCTTGTTGGCTTGTCGGTTTGTTGGTTTGTTGGCTTGTTGGTTTGTTGGTTTATTTGTTTGTTGGTTTGTTGGCTTGTTGGTTTGTTGGCTTGTTGGTTTGTTGGTTTATTTGTTTGTTGGTTTGTTGGCTTGTTGGTTTGTTGGTTTGTTGGCTTGTTGGCTTGTTGGTTTGTTAGTTTGTTGGTTTGTTGGTTTGTTGGTTTGTTGGTTTGTTGGTTTGTTGGTTTGTTGGTTTGTTGGTTTGTTGGCTTGTTGGATTGTTGGTTTTTTGGTTTGTTGGTTTGTTGGCTTGTTGGTTTGTTGGTTTGTTGGCTTGTTGGCTTGTTGGTTTGTTAGTTTGTTGGTTTGTTGGCTTGTTGGTTTGTTGGTTTTTTGGTTTGTTGGTTTGTTGGTTTGTTGGCTTGTTGGTTTGTTAGTTTGTTGGTTTGTTGGCTTGTTGGTTTGTTGGTTTTTTGGTTTGTTGGTTTGTTGGTTTGTTAGTTTGTTGGTTTGTTAGCTTGTTGGGTTGTTGGCTTGTTGGTTTGTTGGTTTGTTGGTTTGTTGGCTTGTTGGTTTGTGGTTTGTTGGTTTTTTGGTTTTTTGGTTTGTTGGTTTGTTGGTTTGTTGGTTTGTTGGTTTATTTGATTGTTGGTTGGTTGGCTTGTTGGTTTGTTGGCTTGTTGGCTTGTTGGCTTGTTGGTTTGTGGTTTGTTGGTTTTTTGGTTTTTTGGTTTGTTGGTTTGTTGGTTTGTTGGTTTGTTGGTTTATTTGTTTGTTAGTTGGTTGGCTTATTGGTTTGTTGGCTTGTTGGCTTGTTGGCTTGTTGGTTTGTTAGCTGTTTGGTTTGTTGGTTTGTTGGCTTGTTGGTTTGTTGGTTTGTTGGTTTGTTGGCTTGTTGGCTTGTTGGTTTGTTGGTTTGTTGGCTTGTTGGTTTGTTGGTTTGTTGGTTTGTTGCTTTGTTCGTTTGTTGGTTTGTTGGTTTGTTGGTTTTTTGGATTGTTGATTTGTTTGTTTGTTGGCTTGTTGGCTTGTTGGTTTGTTGGTTTGTTGGCTTGTTGGTTTGTTGGTTTGTTGGCTTGTTGGATTGTTGGTTTGTTGGCTTGTTGGCTTGTTGGTTTGTTGGTTTGTTGGTTTGTTGGTTTGTTGGCTTGTTGGTTTGTTGGTTTGTTGGCTTGTTGGTTTGTTGGTTTGTTGGTTTGTTGGCTTGTTGGCTTGTTGGTTTGTTGGTTTGTTGGCTTGTTGGTTTGTTGGTTTGTTGGTTTGTTGCTTTGTTCGTTTGTTGGTTTGTTGGTTTGTTGGTTTTTTGGATTGTTGATTTGTTTGTTTGTTGGCTTATTGGCTTGTTGGTTTGTTGGTTTCTTGGCTTGTTGGTTTGTTAGTTTGTTAATTTGTTGGCTTGTTGGCTTGTTGGTTTGTTGGTTTTTTGGTTTCTTGGCTTGTTGGCTTGTCGGTTTGTTGGTTTGTTGGCTTGTTGGTTTGTTGGTTTATTTGTTTGTTGGTTTGTTGGCTTGTTGGTTTGTTGGTTTGTTGGCTTGTTGGTTTTTTGGTTTATTTGTTTGTTGGTTTGTTGGCTTGTTGGTTTGTTGGTTTGTTGGCTTGTTGGCTTGTTGGTTTGTTGGTTTGTTGGTTTGTTGGTTTGTTGGTTTGTTGGTTTGTTGGTTTGTTGGCTTGTTGGATTGTTGGTTTTTTGGTTTGTTGGTTTGTTGGCTTGTTGGTTTGTTGGTTTGTTGGCTTGTTGGCTTGTTGGTTTTTTAGTTTGTTGGTTTGTTGGTTTGTTGGTTTGTTGGTTTGTTGGCTTGTTGGATTGTTGGTTTGTTGGCTTGTTGGCTTGTTGGTTTATTGGTTTGTTGGTTTGTTGGTTTGTTGGCTTGTTGGTTTGTTGGTTTGTTGGCTTGTTGGTTTGTTGGCTTGTTGGCTTGTTGGTTTGTTAGTTTGTTGGTTTGTTGGTTTGTTGGTTTGTTGGTTTGTTGGTTTGTTGGTTTGTTGGTTTGTTGGTTTGTTGGCTTGTTGGATTGTTGGTTTTTTGGTTTGTTGGTTTGTTGGCTTGTTGGTTTGTTGGTTTGTTGGCTTGTTGGCTTGTTGGTTTGTTAGTTTGTTGGTTTGTTGGCTTGTTGGTTTGTTGGTTTTTTGGTTTGTTGGTTTGTTGGTTTGTTGGCTTGTTGGTTTGTTAGTTTGTTGGTTTGTTGGCTTGTTGGTTTGTTGGTTTTTTGGTTTGTTGGTTTGTTGGTTTGTTAGTTTGTTGGTTTGTTAGCTTGTTGGGTTGTTGGCTTGTTGGTTTGTTGGTTTGTTGGTTTGTTGGCTTGTTGGTTTGTGGTTTGTTGGTTTTTTGGTTTTTTGGTTTGTTGGTTTGTTGGTTTGTTGGTTTGTTGGTTTATTTGATTGTTGGTTGGTTGGCTTGTTGGTTTGTTAGCTTGTTGGCTTGTTGGCTTGTTGGTTTGTGGTTTGTTGGTTTTTTGGTTTTTTGGTTTGTTGGTTTGTTGGTTTGTTGGTTTGTTGGTTTATTTGTTTGTTAGTTGGTTGGCTTATTGGTTTGTTGGCTTGTTGGCTTGTTGGCTTGTTGGTTTGTTAGCTGTTTGGTTTGTTGGTTTGTTGGCTTGTTGGTTTGTTGGTTTGTTGGTTTGTTGGCTTGTTGGCTTGTTGGTTTGTTGGTTTGTTGGCTTGTTGGTTTGTTGGTTTGTTGGTTTGTTGCTTTGTTCGTTTGTTGGTTTGTTGGTTTGTTGGTTTTTTGGATTGTTGATTTGTTTGTTTGTTGGCTTGTTGGCTTGTTGGTTTGTTGGTTTGTTGGCTTGTTGGTTTGTTGGTTTGTTGGCTTGTTGGATTGTTGGTTTGTTGGCTTGTTGGCTTGTTGGTTTGTTGGTTTGTTGGTTTGTTGGTTTGTTGGCTTGTTGGTTTGTTGGTTTGTTGGCTTGTTGGTTTGTTGGTTTGTTGGTTTGTTGGCTTGTTGGCTTGTTGGTTTGTTGGTTTGTTGGCTTGTTGGTTTGTTGGTTTGTTGGTTTGTTGCTTTGTTCGTTTGTTGGTTTGTTGGTTTGTTGGTTTTTTGGATTGTTGATTTGTTTGTTTGTTGGCTTATTGGCTTGTTGGTTTGTTGGTTTCTTGGCTTGTTGGTTTGTTAGTTTGTTAATTTGTTGGCTTGTTGGCTTGTTGGTTTGTTGGTTTTTTGGTTTGTTGGTTTGTTGGTTTGTTGGTTTGTTGGTTTGTTGGTTTGTTGGTTTATTTGTTTGTTGGTTTGTTGGCTTGTTGGTTTGTTGTTTTGTTGGTTTGTTGGTTTGTTGGCTTGTTGGTTTGTTGGTTTGTTGGTTTGTTGGTTTCTTGGCTTGTTGGCTTGTCGGTTTGTTGGTTTGTTGGCTTGTTGGTTTGTTGGTTTATTTGTTTGTTGGTTTGTTGGCTTGTTGGTTTGTTGGTTTGTTGGCTTGTTGGTTTTTTGGTTTATTTGTTTGTTGGTTTGTTGGCTTGTTGGTTTGTTGGTTTGTTGGCTTGTTGGCTTGTTGGTTTGTTGGTTTGTTGGTTTGTTGGTTTGTTGGTTTGTTGGTTTGTTGGTTTGTTGGCTTGTTGGATTGTTGGTTTTTTGGTTTGTTGGTTTGTTGGCTTGTTGGTTTGTTGGTTTGTTGGCTTGTTGGCTTGTTGGTTTGTTAGTTTGTTGGTTTGTTGGTTTGTTGGTTTGTTGGTTTGTTGGCTTGTTGGATTGTTGGTTTGTTGGCTTCTTGGCTTGTTGGTTTATTGGTTTGTTGGTTTGTTGGTTTGTTGGCTTGTTGGTTTGTTGGTTTGTTGGCTTGTTGGTTTGTTGGTTTGTTGGTTTTTTGGTTTGGTGGTTTGTTGGTTTGTTGGTTTGTTGGTTTGTTGGCTTGTTGGTTTGTTGGCTTGTTGGTTTGTTGGTTTGTTGGTTTGTTGGTTTGTTGGCTTGTTGGTTTGTTGGTTTATTTGTTTGTTGGTTGGTTGGCTTGTTGATTTGTTGGCTTGTTGGCTTGTTGGCTTGTTGGTTTGTGGTTTGTTGGTTTTTTGGTTTTTTGGTTTGTTGGTTTGTTGGTTTGTTGGTTTGTTGGTTTATTTGTTTGTTGGTTGGTTGGCTTGTTGGTTTGTTGGCTTGTTGGTTTGTTGGTTTGTTGGTTTGTTGGCTTGTTGGCTTGTTGGTTTGTTGGTTTGTTGGTTTGTTGGTTTGTTGGTTTGTTGGTTTGTTGGTTTGTTGGCTTGTTGGATTGTTGGTTTTTTGGTTTGTTGGTTTGTTGGCTTGTTGGTTTGTTGGTTTGTTGGCTTGTTGGCTTTTTGGTTTGTTAGTTTGTTGGTTTGTTGGTTTGTTGGTTTGTTGGTTTGTTGGTTTGTTGGTTTGTTGGTTTGTTGGTTTGTTGGCTTGTTGGTTTGTTGGTTTGTTGGCTTGTTGGTTTGTTGGTTTGTTGGCTTGTTGGATTGTTGGTTTGTTGGCTTGTTGGCTTGTTGGTTTGTTGGTTTGTTGGTTTGTTGGTTTGTTGGCTTGTTGGTTTGTTGGTTTGTTGGCTTGTTGGCTTGTTGGATTGTTGGTTTTTTGGTTTGTTGGTTTGTTGGCTTGTTGGTTTGTTGGTTTGTTGGCTTGCTGGCTTGTTGGTTTGTTAGTTTGTTGGTTTGTTGGCTTGTTGGTTTGTTGGTTTGTTGGTTTGTTGGTTTGTTTGTTTGTTGGTTTGTTGGTTTGTTGGCTTGTTGGATTGTTGTTTTTTTGGTTTGTTGGTTTGTTGGCTTGTTGGTTTGTTGGTTTGTTGGCTTGTTGGCTTGTTGGTTTGTTAGTTTGTTGGTTTGTTGGCTTGTTGGTTTGTTGGTTTTTTGGTTTGTTGGTTTGTTGGTTTGTTGGCTTGTTGGTTTGTTAGTTTGTTGGTTTGTTGGCTTGTTGGTTTGTTGGTTTTTTGGTTTGTTGGTTTGTTGGTTTGTTGGTTTGTTGGTTTGTTGGCTTGTTGGTTTGTTGGCTTGTTGGTTTGTTGGCTTGTTGGTTTGTTGGTTTTTTGGTTTGTTGGTTTGTTGGTTTGTTGGTTTGTTGGTTTGTTGGCTTGTTGGTTTGTTGGTTTGTTGGTTTGTTGGTTTGTTGGTTTGTTGGCTTGTTGGTTTGTGGTTTGTTGGTTTTTTGGTTTTTTGGTTTGTTGGTTTGTTGGTTTGTTGGTTTGTTGGTTTATTTGTTTGCTGGTTGGTTGGCTTGTTGGTTTGTTGGCTTGTTGGCTTGTTGGCTTGTTGGTTTGTGGTTTGTTGGTTTTTTGGTTTTTTGGTTTGTTGGTTTGTTGGTTTGTTGGTTTGTTGGTTTATTTGTTTGTTGGTTGGTTGGCTTGTTGGTTTGTTGGCTTGTTGGCTTGTTGGCTTGTTGGTTTGTAGGTTTGTTGGTTTATTGGTTTGTTGGTTTGTTGGTTTGTTGGTTTGTTGGCTTGTTGGTTTGTTGGTTTGTTGGCTTGTTGGTTTGTTGGTTTGTTGGTTTGTTGGTTTGTTGGTTTGTTGGTTTGTTGGCTTGTTGGTTTGTTGGTTTGTTGGCTTGTCGGTTTGTTGGTTTGTTGGCTTGTTGGTTTGTTGGTTTATTTGTTTGTTGGTTTGTTGGCTTGTTGGTTTGTTGGTTTGTTGGCTTGTTGGTTTGTTGGTTTGTTGGCTTGTTGGATTGTTGGTTTGTTGGCTAGTTGGCTTGTTGGTTTGTTGGTTTGTTGGTTTGTTGGTTTGTTGGCTTGTTGGTTTGTTGGTTTGTTGGCTTGTTGGCTTGTTGGATTGTTGGTTTTTTGGTTTGTTGGTTTGTTGGCTTGTTGGTTTGTTGGTTTGTTGGCTTGCTGGCTTGTTGGTTTGTTAGTTTGTTGGTTTGTTGGCTTGTTGGTTTGTTAGTTTGTTGGTTTGTTGGCTTGTTGGTTTGTTGGTTTGTTGGTTTGTTGGTTTGTTGGTTTGTTGGTTTGTTGGTTTGTTGGCTTGTTGGATTGTTGGTTTTTTGGTTTGTTGGTTTGTTGGCTTGTTGGTTTGTTGGTTTGTTGGCTTGTTGGCTTGTTGGTTTGTTAGTTTGTTGGTTTGTTGGCTTGTTGGTTTGTTGGTTTTTTGGTTTGTTGGTTTGTTGGTTTGTTGGCTTGTTGGTTTGTTAGTTTGTTGGTTTGTTGGCTTGTTGGTTTTTTGGTTTGTTGGTTTGTTGGTTTGTTGGTTTGTTGGTTTGTTGGCTTGTTGGTTTGTTGGCTTGTTGGTTTGTTGGTTTGTTGGTTTGTTGGTTTGTTGGTTTGTTGGCTTGTTGGTTTGTGGTTTGTTGGTTTTTTGGTTTTTTGGTTTGTTGGTTTGTTGGTTTGTTGGTTTGTTGGTTTATTTGTTTGTTGGTTGGTTGGCTTGTTGGTTTGTTGGCTTGTTGGCTTGTTGGCTTGTTGGTTTGTGGTTTGTTGCTTTTTTGGTTTTTTTGGTTTGTTGGTTTGTTGGTTTGTTGGTTTGTTGGTTTGTTGGTTTGTTGGTTTGTTGGCTTGTTGGATTGTTGGTGTTTTGGTTTGTTGGTTTGTTGGCTTGTTGGTTTGTTGGTTTGTTGGCTTGTTGGCTTGTTGGTTTGTTAGTTTGTTGGTTTGTTGGTTTGTTGGCTTGTTGGCTTGTTGGTTTGTTAGTTTGTTGGTTTGTTGGCTTGTTGGTTTGTTGGTTTGTTGGTTTGTTGGTTTGTTGGTTTGTTGGTTTGTTGGTTTGTTGGCTTGTTGGATTGTTGGTTTTTTGGTTTGTTGGTTTGTTGGCTTGTTGGTTTGTTGGTTTGTTGGCTTGTTGGCTTGTTGGTTTGTTAGTTTGTTGGTTTGTTGGCTTGTTGGTTTGTTGGTTTGTTGGCTTGTTGGTTTGTTGGTTTGTTGGTTTGTTGGTTTGTTGGTTTGTTGGCTTGTTGGTTTGTTGGTTTGTTGGCTTGTTGGTTTGTTGGTTTGTTGGTTTGTTGGCTTGTTGGCTTGTTGGTTTGTTGGTTTGTTGGCTTGTTGGTTTGTTGGTTTGTTGGTTTGTTGGCTTGTTGGCTTGTTAGTTTGTTGGTTTGTTGGTTTGTTGGTTTATTTGTTTGTTGGTTGGTTGGCTTGTTGGTTTGTTGGCTTGTTGGCTTGTTGGCTTGTTGGTTTGTGGTTTGTTGCTTTTTTGGTTTTTTTGGTTTGTTGGTTTGTTGGTTTGTTGGTTTGTTGGTTTGTTGGTTTGTTGGTTTGTTGGTTTGTTGGTTTGTTGGCTTGTTGGATTGTTGGTGTTTTGGTTTGTTGGTTTGTTGGCTTGTTGGTTTGTTGGTTTGTTGGCTTGTTGGCTTGTTGGTTTGTTAGTTTGTTGGTTTGTTGGTTTGTTGGCTTGTTGGCTTGTTGGTTTGTTAGTTTGTTGGTTTGTTGGCTTGTTGGTTTATTGGTTTGTTGGTTTGTTGGTTTGTTGGTTTGTTGGTTTGTTGGTTTGTTGGCTTGTTGGATTGTTGGTTTTTTGGTTTGTTGGTTTGTTGGCTTGTTGGTTTGTTGGTTTGTTGGCTTGTTGGCTTGTTGGTTTGTTAGTTTGTTGGTTTGTTGGCTTGTTGGTTTGTTGGTTTGTTGGCTTGTTGGTTTGTTGGTTTGTTGGTTTGTTGGCTTGTTGGCTTGTCGATTTGTTGGTTTGTTGGTTTGTTGGCTTGTTGGTTTGTTGGTTTATTTGTTTGTTGGTTTGTTTGCTTGTTGGTTTGTTGGTTTGTTGGCTTGTTGGTTTGTTGGTTTGTTGGCTTGTTGGATTGTTGGTTTGTTGGCTTGTTGGCTTGTTGGTTTGTTAGTTTGTTAATTTGTTGGCTTGTTGGCTTGTTGGTTTGTTGGTTTGTTGGTTTTTTGGATTGTTGATTTGTTTGTTTGTTGGCTTGTTGGCTTATTGGTTTGTTGGTTTCTTGGCTTGTTGGTTTGTTAGTTTGTTAATTTGTTGGCTTGTTGGCTTGTTGGTTTGTTGGTTTTTTGGTTTGTTGGTTTGTTGGTTTGTTGGTTTATTGGTTTGTTGGTTTGTTGGTTTGTTGGTTTATTTGTTTGTTGGTTTGTTGGCTTGTTGGTTTGTTGTTTTGTTGGTTTGTTGGCTTGTTGGTTTGTTGGTTTGTTGGTTTGTTGGTTTGTTGGCTTGTTGGCTTGTCGGTTTGTTGGTTTGTTGGCTTGTTGGTTTGTTGGTTTATTTGTTTGTTGGTTTGTTGGCTTGTTGGTTTGTTGGTTTGTTGGCTTGTTGGTTTGTTGGTTTATTTGTTTGTTGGTTTGTTGGCTTGTTGGTTTGTTGGTTTTTTGGCTTGTTGGCTTGTTGGTTTGTTGGTTTGTTGGTTTGTTGGTTTGTTAGTGTGTTGGTTTGTTGGTTTGTTGGTTTGTTGGCTTGTTGGATTGTTGGTTTTTTTGTTTGTTGGTTTGTTGGCTTGTTGGTTTGTTGGTTTGTTAGCTTGTTGGCTTGTTGGTTTGTTAGTTTGTTGGTTTGTTGGCTTGTTGGCTTGTTGGATTGTTGTTTTTTTGGTTTGTTGGTTTGTTGGCTTGTTGGTTTGTTGGTTTGTTGGCTTGTTGGCTTGTTGGTTTGTTAGTTTGTTGGTTTGTTGGCTTGTTGGTTTGTTGGTTTTTTGGTTTGTTGGTTTGTTGGTTTGTTGGTTTGTTGGCTTGTTGGTTTTTTAGTTTGTTGGTTTGTTGGCTTGTTGGTTTGTTGGTTTTTTGGTTTGTTGGTTTGTTGGTTTGTTGGTTTGTTGGTTTGTTGGCTTGTTGGTTTGTTGGCTTGTTGGTTTGTTGGCTTGTTGGTTTGTTGGTTTTTTGGTTTGTTGGTTTGTTGGTTTGTTGGTTTGTTGGTTTGTTGGCTTGTTGGTTTGTTGGTTTGTTGGTTTGTTGGTTTGTTGGTTTGTTGGCTTGTTGGTTTGTGGTTTGTTGGTTTTTTGGTTTTTTGGTTTGTTGGTTTGTTGGTTTGTTGGTTTGTTGGTTTATTTGTTTGCTGGTTGGTTGGCTTGTTGGTTTGTTGGCTTGTTGGCTTGTTGGCTTGTTGGTTTGTGGTTTGTTGGTTTTTTGGTTTTTTGGTTTGTTGGTTTGTTGGTTTGTTGGTTTGTTGGTTTATTTGTTTGTTGGTTGGTTGGCTTGTTGGTTTGTTGGCTTGTTGGCTTGTTGGCTTGTTGGTTTGTAGGTTTGTTGGTTTATTGGTTTGTTGGTTTGTTGGTTTGTTGGTTTGTTGGCTTGTTGGTTTGTTGGTTTGTTGGCTTGTTGGTTTGTTGGTTTGTTGGTTTGTTGGTTTGTTGGTTTGTTGGTTTGTTGGCTTGTTGGTTTGTTGGTTTGTTGGCTTGTCGGTTTGTTGGTTTGTTGGCTTGTTGGTTTGTTGGTTTATTTGTTTGTTGGTTTGTTGGCTTGTTGGTTTGTTGGTTTGTTGGCTTGTTGGTTTGTTGGTTTGTTGGCTTGTTGGATTGTTGGTTTGTTGGCTAGTTGGCTTGTTGGTTTGTTGGTTTGTTGGTTTGTTGGTTTGTTGGCTTGTTGGTTTGTTGGTTTGTTGGCTTGTTGGCTTGTTGGATTGTTGGTTTTTTGGTTTGTTGGTTTGTTGGCTTGTTGGTTTGTTGGTTTGTTGGCTTGCTGGCTTGTTGGTTTGTTAGTTTGTTGGTTTGTTGGCTTGTTGGTTTGTTAGTTTGTTGGTTTGTTGGCTTGTTGGTTTGTTGGTTTGTTGGTTTGTTGGTTTGTTGGTTTGTTGGTTTGTTGGCTTGTTGGATTGTTGGTTTTTTGGTTTGTTGGTTTGTTGGCTTGTTGGTTTGTTGGTTTGTTGGCTTGTTGGCTTGTTGGTTTGTTAGTTTGTTGGTTTGTTGGCTTGTTGGTTTGTTGGTTTTTTGGTTTGTTGGTTTGTTGGTTTGTTGGCTTGTTGGTTTGTTAGTTTGTTGGTTTGTTGGCTTGTTGGTTTTTTGGTTTGTTGGTTTGTTGGTTTGTTGGTTTGTTGGTTTGTTGGCTTGTTGGTTTGTTGGCTTGTTGGTTTGTTGGTTTGTTGGTTTGTTGGTTTGTTGGTTTGTTGGCTTGTTGGTTTGTGGTTTGTTGGTTTTTTGGTTTTTTGGTTTGTTGGTTTGTTGGTTTGTTGGTTTGTTGGTTTATTTGTTTGTTGGTTGGTTGGCTTGTTGGTTTGTTGGCTTGTTGGCTTGTTGGCTTGTTGGTTTGTGGTTTGTTGCTTTTTTGGTTTTTTTGGTTTGTTGGTTTGTTGGTTTGTTGGTTTGTTGGTTTGTTGGTTTGTTGGTTTGTTGGCTTGTTGGATTGTTGGTGTTTTGGTTTGTTGGTTTGTTGGCTTGTTGGTTTGTTGGTTTGTTGGCTTGTTGGCTTGTTGGTTTGTTAGTTTGTTGGTTTGTTGGTTTGTTGGCTTGTTGGCTTGTTGGTTTGTTAGTTTGTTGGTTTGTTGGCTTGTTGGTTTGTTGGTTTGTTGGTTTGTTGGTTTGTTGGTTTGTTGGTTTGTTGGCTTGTTGGATTGTTGGTTTTTTGGTTTGTTGGTTTGTTGGCTTGTTGGTTTGTTGGTTTGTTGGCTTGTTGGCTTGTTGGTTTGTTAGTTTGTTGGTTTGTTGGCTTGTTGGTTTGTTGGTTTGTTGGCTTGTTGGTTTGTTGGTTTGTTGGTTTGTTGGCTTGTTGGCTTGTCGGTTTGTTGGTTTGTTGGTTTGTTGGCTTGTTGGTTTGTTGGTTTATTTGTTTGTTGGTTTGTTGGCTTGTTGGTTTGTTGGTTTGTTGGCTTGTTGGTTTGTTGGTTTGTTGGCTTGTTGGATTGTTGGTTTGTTGGCTTGTTGGCTTGTTGGTTTGTTGGTTTGTTGGTTTGTTGGTTTGTTGGCTTGTTGGTTTGTTGGTTTGTTGGCTTGTTGGTTTGTTGGTTTGTTGGTTTGTTGGCTTGTTGGCTTGTTGGTTTGTTGGTTTGTTGGCTTGTTGGTTTGTTGGTTTGTTGGTTTGTTGGCTTGTTGGCTTGTTGGTTTGTTGGTTTGTTGGTTTGTTGGTTTATTTGTTTGTTGGTTGGTTGGCTTGTTGGTTTGTTGGCTTGTTGGCTTGTTGGCTTGTTGGTTTGTGGTTTGTTGCTTTTTTGGTTTTTTTGGTTTGTTGGTTTGTTGGTTTGTTGGTTTGTTGGTTTGTTGGTTTGTTGGTTTGTTGGTTTGTTGGTTTGTTGGCTTGTTGGATTGTTGGTGTTTTGGTTTGTTGGTTTGTTGGCTTGTTGGTTTGTTGGTTTGTTGGCTTGTTGGCTTGTTGGTTTGTTAGTTTGTTGGTTTGTTGGTTTGTTGGCTTGTTGGCTTGTTGGTTTGTTAGTTTGTTGGTTTGTTGGCTTGTTGGTTTGTTGGTTTGTTGGTTTGTTGGTTTGTTGGTTTGTTGGTTTGTTGGTTTGTTGGTTTGTTGGCTTGTTGGATTGTTGGTTTTTTGGTTTGTTGGTTTGTTGGCTTGTTGGTTTGTTGGTTTGTTGGCTTGTTGGCTTGTTGGTTTGTTAGTTTGTTGGTTTGTTGGCTTGTTGGTTTGTTGGTTTGTTGGCTTGTTGGTTTGTTGGTTTGTTGGTTTGTTGGCTTGTTGGCTTGTCGATTTGTTGGTTTGTTGGTTTGTTGGCTTGTTGGTTTGTTGGTTTATTTGTTTGTTGGTTTGTTGGCTTGTTGGTTTGTTGGTTTGTTGGCTTGTTGGTTTGTTGGTTTGTTGGCTTGTTGGATTGTTGGTTTGTTGGCTTGTTGGCTTGTTGGTTTGTTGGTTTGTTGGTTTGTTGGTTTGTTGGCTTGTTGGTTTGTTGGTTTGTTGGCTTGTTGGTTTGTTGGTTTGTTGGTTTGTTGGCTTGTTGGCTTGTTGGTTTGTTGGTTTGTTGGCTTGTTGGTTTGTTGGTTTGTTGGTTTGTTGCTTTGTTCGTTTGATGGTTTGTTGGTTTGTTGTTTTTTGGATTGTTGATTTGTTTGTTTGTTGGCTTGTTGGCTTATTGGTTTGTTGGTTTCTTGGCTTGTTGGTTTGTTAGTTTGTTAATTTGTTGGCTTGTTGGCTTGTTGGTTTGTTGGTTTTTTGGTTTGTTGGTTTGTTGGTTTATTGGTTTGTTGGTTTGTTGGTTTGTTGGTTTATTTGTTTGTTGGTTTGTTGGCTTGTTGGTTTGTTGTTTTGTTGGTTTGTTGGCTTGTTGGTTTGTTGGTTTGTTGGTTTGTTGGTTTGTTGGCTTGTTGGCTTGTCGGTTTGTTGGTTTGTTGGCTTGTTGGTTTGTTGGTTTATTTGTTTGTTGGTTTGTTGGCTTGTTGGTTTGTTGGTTTGTTGGCTTGTTGGTTTGTTGGTTTATTTGTTTGTTGGTTTGTTGGCTTGTTGGTTTGTTGGTTTTTTGGCTTGTTGGCTTGTTGGTTTGTTGGTTTGTTGGTTTGTTGGTTTGTTGGTTTGTTGGTTTGTTGGTTTGTTGGTTTGTTGGCTTGTTGGATTGTTGGTTTTTTTGTTTGTTGGTTTGTTGGCTTGTTGGTTTGTTGGTTTGTTAGCTTGTTGGCTTGTTGGTTTGTTAGTTTGTTGGTTTGTTGGCTTGTTGGCTTGTTGGTTTGTTGGTTTTTTGGTTTGTTGGTTTGTTGGTTTGTTGGCTTGTTGGTTTGTTAGTTTGTTGGTTTGTTGGCTTGTTGGTTTGTTGGTTTTTGGTTTGTTGGTTTGTTTTTTTGTTGGTTTGTTGGTTTGTTGGCTTGTTGGTTTGTTGGCTTGTTGGTTTGTTGGTTTGTTGGTTTGTTGGCTTGTTGGTTTGTGGTTTGTTGGTTTTTTGGTTTTTTGGTTTGTTGGTTTGTTGGTTTGTTGGTTTGTTGGTTTATTTGTTTGTTGGTTGGTTGGCTTGTTGGTTTGTTGGCTTGTTGGCTTGTTGGCTTGTTGGTTTGTGGTTTGTTGGTTTTTTGGTTTTTTGGTTTGTTGGTTTGTTGGTTTGTTGGTTTGTTGGTTTATTTGTTTGTTGGTTGGTTGGCTTGTTGGTTTGTTGGCTTGTTGGCTTGTTGGCTTGTTGGTTTGTTGGCTTGTTGGTTTGTTGGTTTGTTGGCTTGTTGGTTTGTTGGTTTGTTGGTTTGTTGGCTTGTTGGCTTGTTGGTTTGTTGGTTTGTTGGCTTGTTGGTTTGTTGGTTTGTTGGTTTGTTGCTTTGTTCGTTTGATGGTTTGTTGGTTTGTTGGTTTTTTGGATTGTTGATTTGTTTGTTTGTTGGCTTGTTGGCTTGTTGGTTTGTTGGTTTGTTGGCTTGTTGGTTTGTTGGTTTGTTGGCTTGTTGGATTGTTGGTTTGTTGGCTTGTTGGCTTGTTGGTTTGTTGGTTTGTTGGTTTGTTGGTTTGTTGGCTTGTTGGTTTGTTGGTTTGTTGGCTTGTTGGTTTGTTGGTTTGTTGGCTTGTTGGCTTGTTCGTTTGTTGGTTTGTTGGCTTGTTGGTTTGTTGGTTTGTTGGTTTGTTGTTTTGTTCGTTTGATGGTTTGTTGGTTTGTTGGTTTTTTGGATTGTTGATTTGTTTGTTTTTTGTCTTGTTGGCTTGTTGGTTTGTTGGTTTCTTGGCTTGTTGGTTTGTTAGTTTGTTAATTTGTTGGCTTGTTGGCTTGTTGGTTTGTTGGTTTGTTGGTTTGTTGGTTTGTTGGTTTGTTGGCTTGTTGGCTTATCGGTTTGTTGGTTTGTTGGCTTCTTGGTTTGTTGGTTTATTTGTTTGTTGGTTTGTTGGCTTGTTGGTTTGTTGGTTTGTTGGCTTGTATGTTTGTTCGTTTATTTGTTTGTTGGTTTGTTGGCTTGTTGGTTTGTTGGTTTGTTGGCTTGTTGGCTTGTTGGTTTGTTGGGTTGTTGGTTTGTTGGTTTGTTGGTTTGTTGGTTTGTTGGTTTGTTGGTTTGTTGGCTTGTTGGATTGTTGGTTTTTTGGTTTGTTGGTTTGTTGGCTTGTTGGTTTGTTGGTGTGTTGGCTTGTTGGCTTATTGGTTTGTTGGTTTGTTGGCTTGTTGGTTTTTTGGTTTATTTGTTTGTTGGTTTGTTGGCTTGTTGGTTTGTTGGTTTGTTGGCTTGTTGGCTTGTTGGTTTGTTGGTTTGTTGGTTTGTTGGTTTGTTGGTTTGTTGGTTTGTTGGTTTGTTGGCTTGTTGGATTGTTGGTTTTTTGGTTTGTTGGTTTGTTGGTTTGTTGGTTTGTTGGCTTGTTGGCTTGTTGGTTTGTTAGTTTGTTGGTTTGTTGGTTTGTTGGTTTGTTGGTTTGTTGGTTTGTTGGCTTGTTGGATTGTTGGTTTTTTGGCTTGTTGGCTTGTTGGTTTGTTGGTTTGTTGGTTTGTTGGTTTGTTGGCTTGTTGGTTTGTTGGTTTGTTGGCTTGTTGGTTTGTTGGTTTGTTGGTTTTTTGGTTTGTTGGTTTGTTGGTTTGTTGGTTTGTTGGTTTGTTGGCTTGTTGGTTTGTTGGCTTGTTGGTTTGTTGGTTTGTTGGTTTGTTGGTTTGTTGGCTTGTTGGTTTGTTGGTTTATTTGTTTGTTGGTTGGTTGGCTTGTTGATTTGTTGGCTTGTTGGCTTGTTGGCTTGTTGGTTTGTGGTTTGTTGGTTTTTTGGTTTTTTGGTTTGTTGGTTTGTTGGTTTGTTGGTTTGTTGGTTTATTTGTTTGTTGGTTGGTTGGCTTGTTGGTTTGTTGGCTTGTTGGTTTGTTGGTTTGTTGGTTTGTTGGCTTGTTGGCTTGTTGGTTTGTTGGTTTGTTGGTTTGTTGGTTTGTTGGTTTGTTGGTTTGTTGGTTTGTTGGCTTGTTGGATTGTTGGTTTTTTGGTTTGTTGGTTTGTTGGCTTGTTGGTTTGTTGGTTTGTTGGCTTGTAGGCTTGTTGGTTTGTTAGTTTGTTGGTTTGTTGGTTTGTTGGTTTGTTGGTTTGTTGGTTTGTTGGTTTGTTGGTTTGTTGGTTTGTTGGCTTGTTGGTTTGTTGGTTTGTTGGCTTGTTGGTTTGTTGGTTTGTTGGCTTGTTGGATTGTTGGTTTGTTGGCTTGTTGGCTTGTTGGTTTGTTGGTTTGTTGGTTTGTTGGTTTGTTGGCTTGTTGGTTTGTTTGTTTGTTGGCTTGTTGGCTTGTTGGATTGTTGGTTTTTTGGTTTGTTGGTTTGTTGGCTTGTTGGTTTGTTGGTTTGTTGGCTTGCTGGCTTGTTGGTTTGTTAGTTTGTTGGTTTGTTGGCTTGTTGGTTTGTTGGTTTGTTGGTTTGTTGGTTTGTTGGTTTGTTGGTTTGTTGGTTTGTTGGCTTATTGGATTGTTGTTTTTTTGGTTTGTTGGTTTGTTGACTTGTTGGTTTGTTGGTTTGTTGGCTTGTTGGCTTGTTGGTTTGTTAGTTTGTTGGTTTGTTGGCTTGTTGGTTTGTTGGTTTTTTGGTTTGTTGGTTTGTTGGTTTGTTGGCTTGTTGGTTTGTTGGCTTGTTGGCTTGTTGGATTGTTGGTTTTTTGGTTTGTTGGTTTGTTGGCTTGATGGTTTGTTGGTTTGTTGGCTTGCTGGCTTGTTGGTTTGTTAGTTTGTTGGTTTGTTGGCTTGTTGGTTTGTTGGTTTGTTGGTTTGTTGGTTTGTTGGTTTGTTGGTTTGTTGGTTTGTTGGCTTATTGGATTGTTGTTTTTTTGGTTTGTTGGTTTGTTGGCTTGTTGGTTTGTTGGTTTGTTGGCTTGTTGGCTTGTTGGTTTGTTAGTTTGTTGGTTTGTTGGCTTGTTGGTTTGTTGGTTTTTTGGTTTGTTGGTTTGTTGGTTTGTTGGCTTGTTGGTTTGTTAGTTTGTTGGTTTGTTGGCTCGTTGGTTTGTTGGTTTTTTGGTTTGTTGGTTTGTTGGTTTGTTGGTTTGTTGGTTTGTTGGCTTGTTGGTTTGTTGGCTTGTTGGTTTGTTGGCTTGTTGGTTTGTTGGTTTTTTGGTTTTTTGGTTTGTTGGTTTGTTGGTTTGTTGGTTTGTTGGTTTGTTGGTTTGTTGGCTTGTTGGTTTGTGGTTTGTTGGTTTTTTGGTTTTTTGGTTTGTTGGTTTGTTGGTTTGTTGGTTTGTTGGTTTATTTGTTTGCTGGTTAGTTGGCTTGTTGGTTTGTTGGCTTGTTGGCTTGTTGGCTTGTTGGTTTGTGGTTTGTTGGTTTTTTGGTTTTTTGGTTTTGTTGGTTTGTTGGTTTGTTGGTTTGTTGGTTTATTTGTTTGTTGGTTGGTTGGCTTGTTGGTTTGTTGGCTTGTTGGCTTGTTGGCTTGTTGGTTTGTAGGTTTGTTGGTTTATTGGTTTGTTGGTTTGTTGGTTTGTTGGTTTGTTGGCTTGTTGGTTTGTTGGTTTGTTGGCTTGTTGGTTTGTTGGTTTGTTGGTTTGTTGGTTTGTTGGTTTGTTGGTTTGTTGGCTTGTTGGTTTGTTGGTTTGTTGGCTTGTCGGTTTGTTGGTTTGTTGGCTTGTTGGTTTGTTGGTTTATTTGTTTGTTGGTTTGTTGGCTTGTTGGTTTGTTGGTTTGTCGGCTTGTTGGTTTGTTGGTTTGTTGGCTTGTTGGATTGTTGGTTTGTTGGCTAGTTGGCTTGTTGGTTTGTTGGTTTGTTGGTTTGTTGGTTTGTTGGCTTGTTGGTTTGTTGGTTTGTTGGCTTGTTGGCTTGTTGGATTGTTCGTTTTTTGGTTTGTTGGTTTGTTGGCTTGTTGGTTTGTTGGTTTGTTGGCTTGCTGGCTTGTTGGTTTGTTAGTTTGTTGGTTTGTTGGCTTGTTGGTTTGTTGGTTTGTTGGTTTGTTGGTTTGTTGGTTTGTTGGTTTGTTGGTTTGTTGGCTTGTTGGATTGTTGGTTTTTTGGTTTGTTGGTTTGTTGGCTTGTTGGTTTGTTGGTTTGTTGGCTTGTTGGCTTGTTGGTTTGTTAGTTTGTTGGTTTGTTGGCTTGTTGGTTTGTTGGTTTTTTGGTTTGTTGGTTTGTTGGTTTGTTGGCTTGTTGGTTTGTTAGTTTGTTGGTTTGTTGGCTTGTTGGTTTGTTGGTTTTTTGGTTTGTTGGTTTGTTGGTTTGTTGGTTTGTTGGTTTGTTGGCTTGTTGGTTTGTTGGCTTGTTGGTTTGTTGGTTTGTTGGTTTGTTGGTTTGTTGGTTTGTTGGCTTGTTGGTTTGTGGTTTGTTGGTTTTTTGGTTTTTTGGTTTGTTGGTTTGTTGGTTTGTTGGTTTGTTGGTTTATTTGTTTGTTGGTTGGTTGGCTTGTTGGTTTGTTGGCTTGTTGGCTTGTTGGCTTGTTGGTTTGTGGTTTGTTGCTTTTTTGGTTTTTTTGGTTTGTTGGTTTGTTGGTTTGTTGGTTTGTTGCTTTGTTGGTTTGTTGGTTTGTTGGCTTGTTGGATTGTTGGTGTTTTGGTTTGTTGGTTTGTTGGCTTGTTGGTTTGTTGGTTTGTTGGCTTGTTGGCTTGTTGGTTTGTTAGTTTGTTGGTTTGTTGGTTTGTTGGCTTGTTGGCTTGTTGGTTTGTTAGTTTGTTGGTTTGTTGGCTTGTTGGTTTGTTGGTTTGTTGGTTTGTTGGTTTGTTGGTTTGTTGGTTTGTTGGTTTGTTGGCTTGTTGGATTGTTGGTTTTTTGGTTTGTTGGTTTGTTGGTTTGTTGGCTTGTTGGTTTGTTGGTTTGTTGGCTTGTTGGCTTGTTGGTTTGTTAGTTTGTTGGTTTGTTGGCTTGTTGGTTTGTTGGTTTGTTGGTTTGTTGGTTTGTTGGTTTGTTGGTTTGTTGGCTTGTTGGCTTGTCGGTTTGTTGGTTTGTTGGTTTGTTGGCTTGTTGGTTTGTTGGTTTATTTGTTTGTTGGTTTGTTGGCTTGTTGGTTTGTTGGTTTGTTGGCTTGTTGGTTTTTTGGTTTATTTGTTTGTTGGTTTGTTGGCTTGTTGGTTTGTTGGTTTGTTGGCTTGTTGGCTTGTTGGTTTGTTGGTTTGTTGGTTTGTTGGTTTGTTGGTTTGTTGGTTTGTTGGTTTGTTGGCTTGTTGGATTGTTGGTTTTTTGGTTTGTTGGTTTGTTGGCTTGTTGGTTTGTTGGTTTGTTGGCTTGTTGGCTTGTTGGTTTGTTAGTTTGTTGGTTTGTTGGTTTGTTGGTTTGTTGGTTTGTTGGCTTGTTGGATTGTTGGTTTGTTGGCTTGTTGGCTTGTTGGTTTGTTGGTTTGTTGGTTTGTTGGTTTGTTGGCTTGTTGGTTTGTTGGTTTGTTGGCTTGTTGGTTTGTTGGTTTGTTGGTTTTTTGGTTTGTTGGTTTGTTGGTTTGTTGGTTTGTTGGTTTGTTGGCTTGTTGGTTTGTTGGCTTGTTGGTTTGTTGGTTTGTTGGTTTGTTGGTTTGTTGGCTTGTTGGTTTGTTGGTTTATTTGTTTGTTGGTTGGTTGGCTTGTTGATTTGTTGGCTTGTTGGCTTGTTGGCTTGTTGGTTTGTGGTTTGTTGGTTTTTTGGTTTTTTGGTTTGTTGGTTTGTTGGTTTGTTGGTTTGTTGGTTTATTTGTTTGTTGGTTGGTTGGCTTGTTGGTTTGTTGGCTTGTTGGTTTGTTGGTTTGTTGGTTTGTTGGCTTGTTGGCTTGTTGGTTTGTTGGTTTGTTGGTTTGTTGGTTTGTTGGTTTGTTGGTTTGTTGGTTTGTTGGCTTGTTGGATTGTTGGTTTTTTGGTTTGTTGGTTTGTTGGCTTGTTGGTTTGTTGGTTTGTTGGCTTGTTGGCTTGTTGGTTTGTTAGTTTGTTGGTTTGTTGGTTTGTTGGTTTGTTGGTTTGTTGGTTTGTTGGTTTGTTGGTTTGTTGGTTTGTTGGCTTGTTGGTTTGTTGGTTTGTTGGCTTGTTGGTTTGTTGGTTTGTTGGCTTGTTGGATTGTTGGTTTGTTGGCTTGTTGGCTTGTTGGTTTGTTGGTTTGTTGGTTTGTTGGTTTGTTGGTTTGTTGGCTTGTTGGTTTGTTGGTTTGTTGGCTTGTTGGCTTGTTGGATTGTTGGTTTTTTGGTTTGTTGGTTTGTTGGCTTGTTGGTTTGTTGGTTTGTTGGCTTGCTGGCTTGTTGGTTTGTTAGTTTGTTGGTTTGTTGGCTTGTTGGTTTGTTGGTTTGTTGGTTTGTTGGTTTGTTGGTTTGTTGGTTTGTTGGTTTGTTGGCTTGTTGGATTGTTGTTTTTTTGGTTTGTTGGTTTGTTGGCTTGTTGGTTTGTTGGTTTGTTGGCTTGTTGGCTTGTTGGTTTGTTAGTTTGTTGGTTTGTTGGCTTGTTGGTTTGTTGGTTTTTTGGTTTGTTGGTTTGTTGGTTTGTTGGCTTGTTGGTTTGTTAGTTTGTTGGTTTGTTGGCTTGTTGGTTTGTTGGTTTTTTGGTTTGTTGGTTTGTTGGTTTGTTGGTTTGTTGGCTTGTTGGTTTGTTGGCTTGTTGGTTTGTTGGCTTGTTGGTTTGTTGGTTTTTTGGTTTGTTGGTTTGTTGGTTTGTTGGTTTGTTGGTTTGTTGGCTTGTTGGTTTGTTGGTTTGTTGGTTTGTTGGTTTGTTGGTTTGTTGGCTTGTTGGTTTGTGGTTTGTTGGTTTTTTGGTTTTTTGGTTTGTTGGTTTGTTGGTTTGTTGGTTTGTTGGTTTATTTGTTTGCTGGTTGGTTGGCTTGTTGGTTTGTTGGCTTGTTGGCTTGTTGGCTTGTTGGTTTGTGGTTTGTTGGTTTTTTGGTTTTTTGGTTTGTTGGTTTGTTGGTTTGTTGGTTTGTTGGTTTATTTGTTTGTTGGTTGGTTGGCTTGTTGGTTTGTTGGCTTGTTGGCTTGTTGGCTTGTTGGTTTGTAGGTTTGTTGGTTTATTGGTTTGTTGGTTTGTTGGTTTGTTGGTTTGTTGGCTTGTTGGTTTGTTGGTTTGTTGGCTTGTTGGTTTGTTGGTTTGTTGGTTTGTTGGTTTGTTGGTTTGTTGGTTTGTTGGCTTGTTGGTTTGTTGGTTTGTTGGCTTGTCGGTTTGTTGGTTTGTTGGCTTGTTGGTTTGTTGGTTTATTTGTTTGTTGGTTTGTTGGCTTGTTGGTTTGTTGGTTTGTTGGCTTGTTGGGTTGTTGGTTTGTTGGCTTGTTGGATTGTTGGTTTGTTGGCTAGTTGGCTTGTTGGTTTGTTGGTTTGTTGGTTTGTTGGTTTGTTGGCTTGTTGGTTTGTTGGTTTGTTGGCTTGTTGGCTTGTTGGATTGTTGGTTTTTTGGTTTGTTGGTTTGTTGGCTTGTTGGTTTGTTGGTTTGTTGGCTTGCTGGCTTGTTGGTTTGTTAGTTTGTTGGTTTGTTGGCTTGTTGGTTTGTTGGTTTGTTGGTTTGTTGGTTTGTTGGTTTGTTGGTTTGTTGGTTTGTTGGTTTGTTGGCTTGTTGGATTGTTGGTTTTTTGGTTTGTTGGTTTGTTGGCTTGTTGGTTTGTTGGTTTGTTGGCTTGTTGGCTTGTTGGTTTGTTAGTTTGTTGGTTTGTTGGCTTGTTGGTTTGTTGGTTTTTTGGTTTGTTGGTTTGTTGGTTTGTTGGCTTGTTGGTTTGTTAGTTTGTTGGTTTGTTGGCTTGTTGGTTTGTTGGTTTTTTGGTTTGTTGGTTTGTTGGTTTGTTGGTTTGTTGGTTTGTTGGCTTGTTGGTTTGTTGGCTTGTTGGTTTGTCGGTTTGTTGGTTTGTTGGTTTGTTGGTTTGTTGGCTTGTTGGTTTGTGGTTTGTTGGTTTTTTGGTTTTTTGGTTTGTTGGTTTGTTGGTTTGTTGGTTTGTTGGTTTATTTGTTTGTTGGTTGGTTGGCTTGTTGGTTTGTTGGCTTGTTGGCTTGTTGGCTTGTTGGTTTGTGGTTTGTTGCTTTTTTGGTTTTTTTGGTTTGTTGGTTTGTTGGTTTGTTGGTTTGTTGGTTTGTTGGTTTGTTGGTTTGTTGGCTTGTTGGATTGTTGGTGTTTTGGTTTGTTGGTTTGTTGGCTTGTTGGTTTGTTGGTTTGTTGGCTTGTTGGCTTGTTGGTTTGTTAGTTTGTTGGTTTGTTGGTTTGTTGGCTTGTTGGCTTGTTGGTTTGTTAGTTTGTTGGTTTGTTGGCTTGTTGGTTTGTTGGTTTGTTGGTTTGTTGGTTTGTTGGTTTGTTGGTTTGTTGGTTTGTTGGCTTGTTGGATTGTTGGTTTTTTGGTTTGTTGGTTTGTTGGCTTGTTGGTTTGTTGGTTTGTTGGCTTGTTGGCTTGTTGGTTTGTTAGTTTGTTGGTTTGTTGGCTTGTTGGTTTGTTGGTTTGTTGGCTTGTTGGTTTGTTGGTTTGTTGGTTTGTTGGCTTGTTGGCTTGTCGGTTTGTTGGTTTGTTGGTTTGTTGGCTTGTTGGTTTGTTGGTTTATTTGTTTGTTGGTTTGTTGGCTTGTTGGTTTGTTGGTTTGTTGGCTTGTTGGTTTGTTGGTTTGTTGGCTTGTTGGATTGTTGGTTTGTTGGCTTGTTGGCTTGTTGGTTTGTTGGTTTGTTGGTTTGTTGGTTTGTTGGCTTGTTGGTTTGTTGGTTTGTTGGCTTGTTGGTTTGTTGGTTTGTTGGTTTGTTGGCTTGTTGGCTTGTTGGTTTGTTGGTTTGTTGGCTTGTTGGCTTGTTGGTTTGTTGGTTTTTTGGTTTGTTGGTTTGTTGGTTTATTGGTTTGTTGGTTTGTTGGTTTGTTGGTTTATTTGTTTGTTGGTTTGTTGGCTTGTTGGTTTGTTGTTTTGTTGGTTTGTTGGCTTGTTGGTTTGTTGGTTTGTTGGTTTGTTGGCTTGTTGGCTTGTCGGTTTGTTGGTTTGTTGGCTTGTTGGTTTGTTGGTTTATTTGTTTGTTGGTTTGTTGGCTTGTTGGTTTGTTGGTTTGTTGGCTTGTTGGTTTGTTGGTTTATTTGTTTTTTGGTTTGTTGGCTTGTTGGTTTGTTGGTTTGTTGGCTTGTTGGCTTGTTGGTTTGTTGGTTTGTTGGTTTGTTGGTTTGTTGGTTTGTTGGTTTGTTGGTTTGTTGGTTTGTTGGTTTGTTGGCTTGTTGGATTGTTGGTTTTTTTGTTTGTTGGTTTGTTGGCTTGTTGGTTTGTTGGTTTGTTAGCTTGTTGGCTTGTTGGTTTGTTAGTTTGTTGGTTTGTTGGCTTGTTGGCTTGTTGGTTTGTTGGTTTTTTGGTTTGTTGGTTTGTTGGTTTGTTGGCTTGTTGGTTTGTTAGTTTGTTGGTTTGTTGGCTTGTTGGTTTGTTGGTTTTTTGGTTTGTTGGTTTGTTTTTTTGTTGGTTTGTTGGTTTGTTGGCTTGTTGGTTTGTTAACTTGTTAGTTTGTTGGTTTGTTGGTTTGTTGGCTTGTTGGTTTGTGGTTTGTTGGTTTTTTGGTTTTTTGGTTTGTTGGTTTGTTGGTTTGTTGGTTTGTTGGTTTATTTGTTTGTTGGTTGGTTGGCTTGTTGGTTTGTTGGCTTGTTGGCTTGTTGGCTTGTTGGTTTGTGGTTTGTTGGTTTTTTGGTTTTTTGGTTTGTTGGTTTGTTGGTTTGTTGGTTTGTTGGTTTATTTGTTTGTTGGTTGGTTGGCTTGTTGGTTTGTTGGCTTGTTGGCTTGTTGGCTTGTTGGTTTGTTGGCTTGTTGGTTTGTTGGTTTGTTGGCTTGTTGGTTTGTTGGTTTGTTGGTTTGTTGGCTTGTTGGCTTGTTGGTTTGTTGGTTTGTTGGCTTGTTGGTTTGTTGGTTTTTTGGTTTGTTGGTTTGTTGGTTTGTTGGCTTGTTGGTTTGTTAGTTTGTTGGTTTGTTGGCTTGTTGGTTTGTTGGTTTTTTGGTTTGTTGGTTTGTTGGTTTGTTGGTTTGTTGGTTTGTTGGCTTGTTGGTTTGTTGGCTTGTTGGTTTGTTGGTTTGTTGGTTTGTTGGTTTGTTGGTTTGTTGGCTTGTTGGTTTGTGGTTTGTTGGTTTTTTGGTTTTTTGGTTTGTTGGTTTGTTGGTTTGTTGGTTTGTTGGTTTATTTGTTTGTTGGTTGGTTGGCTTGTTGGTTTGTTGGCTTGTTGGCTTGTTGGCTTGTTGGTTTGTGGTTTGTTGCTTTTTTGGTTTTTTTGGTTTGTTGGTTTGTTGGTTTGTTGGTTTGTTGCTTTGTTGGTTTGTTGGTTTGTTGGCTTGTTGGATTGTTGGTGTTTTGGTTTGTTGGTTTGTTGGCTTGTTGGTTTGTTGGTTTGTTGGCTTGTTGGCTTGTTGGTTTGTTAGTTTGTTGGTTTGTTGGTTTGTTGGCTTGTTGGCTTGTTGGTTTGTTAGTTTGTTGGTTTGTTGGCTTGTTGGTTTGTTGGTTTGTTGGTTTGTTGGTTTGTTGGTTTGTTGGTTTGTTGGTTTGTTGGCTTGTTGGATTGTTGGTTTTTTGGTTTGTTGGTTTGTTGGTTTGTTGGCTTGTTGGTTTGTTGGTTTGTTGGCTTGTTGGCTTGTTGGTTTGTTAGTTTGTTGGTTTGTTGGCTTGTTGGTTTGTTGGTTTGTTGGTTTGTTGGTTTGTTGGTTTGTTGGTTTGTTGGCTTGTTGGCTTGTCGGTTTGTTGGTTTGTTGGTTTGTTGGCTTGTTGGTTTGTTGGTTTATTTGTTTGTTGGTTTGTTGGCTTGTTGGTTTGTTGGTTTGTTGGCTTGTTGGTTTTTTGGTTTATTTGTTTGTTGGTTTGTTGGCTTGTTGGTTTGTTGGTTTGTTGGCTTGTTGGCTTGTTGGTTTGTTGGTTTGTTGGTTTGTTGGTTTGTTGGTTTGTTGGTTTGTTGGTTTGTTGGCTTGTTGGATTGTTGGTTTTTTGGTTTGTTGGTTTGTTGGCTTGTTGGTTTGTTGGTTTGTTGGCTTGTTGGCTTGTTGGTTTGTTAGTTTGTTGGTTTGTTGGTTTGTTGGTTTGTTGGTTTGTTGGCTTGTTGGATTGTTGGTTTGTTGGCTTGTTGGCTTGTTGGTTTGTTGGTTTGTTGGTTTGTTGGTTTGTTGGCTTGTTGGTTTGTTGGTTTGTTGGCTTGTTGGTTTGTTGGTTTGTTGGTTTTTTGGTTTGTTGGTTTGTTGGTTTGTTGGTTTGTTGGTTTGTTGGCTTGTTGGTTTGTTGGCTTGTTGGTTTGTTGGTTTGTTGGTTTGTTGGTTTGTTGGCTTGTTGGTTTGTTGGTTTATTTGTTTGTTGGTTGGTTGGCTTGTTGATTTGTTGGCTTGTTGGCTTGTTGGCTTGTTGGTTTGTGGTGTGTTGGTTTTTTGGTTTTTTGGTTTGTTGGTTTGTTGGTTTGTTGGTTTGTTGGTTTATTTGTTTGTTGGTTGGTTGGCTTGTTGGTTTGTTGGCTTGTTGGTTTGTTGGTTTGTTGGTTTGTTGGCTTGTTGGCTTGTTGGTTTGTTGGTTTGTTGGTTTGTTGGTTTGTTGGTTTGTTGGTTTGTTGGTTTGTTGGCTTGTTGGATTGTTGGTTTTTTGGTTTGTTGGTTTGTTGGCTTGTTGGTTTGTTGGTTTGTTGGCTTGTTGGCTTGTTGGTTTGTTAGTTTGTTGGTTTGTTGGTTTGTTGGTTTGTTGGTTTGTTGGTTTGTTGGTTTGTTGGTTTGTTGGTTTGTTGGCTTGTTGGTTTGTTGGTTTGTTGGCTTGTTGGTTTGTTGGTTTGTTGGCTTGTTGGATTGTTGGTTTGTTGGCTTGTTGGCTTGTTGGTTTGTTGGTTTGTTGGTTTGTTGGTTTGTTGGCTTGTTGGTTTGTTGGTTTGTTGGCTTGTTGGCTTGTTGGATTGTTGGTTTTTTGGTTTGTTGGTTTGTTGGCTTGTTGGTTTGTTGGTTTGTTGGCTTGCTGGCTTGTTGGTTTGTTAGTTTGTTGGTTTGTTGGCTTGTTGGTTTGTTGGTTTGTTGGTTTGTTGGTTTGTTGGTTTGTTGGTTTGTTGGTTTGTTGGCTTGTTGGATTGTTGTTTTTTTGGTTTGTTGGTTTGTTGGCTTGTTGGTTTGTTGGTTTGTTGGCTTGTTGGCTTGTTGGTTTGTTAGTTTGTTGGTTTGTTGGCTTGTTGGTTTGTTGGTTTTTTGGTTTGTTGGTTTGTTGGTTTGTTGGCTTGTTGGTTTGTTAGTTTGTTGGTTTGTTGGCTTGTTGGTTTGTTGGTTTTTTGGTTTGTTGGTTTGTTGGTTTGTTGGTTTGTTGGCTTGTTGGTTTGTTGGCTTGTTGGTTTGTTGGCTTGTTGGTTTGTTGGTTTTTTGGTTTGTTGGTTTGTTGGTTTGTTGGTTTGTTGGTTTGTTGGCTTGTTGGTTTGTTGGTTTGTTGGTTTGTTGGTTTGTTGGTTTGTTGGCTTGTTGGTTTGTGGTTTGTTGGTTTTTTGGTTTTTTGGTTTGTTGGTTTGTTGGTTTGTTGGTTTGTTGGTTTATTTGTTTGCTGGTTGGTTGGCTTGTTGGTTTGTTGGCTTGTTGGCTTGTTGGCTTGTTGGTTTGTGGTTTGTTGGTTTTTTGGTTTTTTGGTTTGTTGGTTTGTTGGTTTGTTGGTTTGTTGGTTTATTTGTTTGTTGGTTGGTTGGCTTGTTGGTTTGTTGGCTTGTTGGCTTGTTGGCTTGTTGGTTTGTAGGTTTGTTGGTTTATTGGTTTGTTGGTTTGTTGGTTTGTTGGTTTGTTGGCTTGTTGGTTTGTTGTTTGTTGGCTTGTTGGTTTGTTGGTTTGTTGGTTTGTTGGTTTGTTGGTTTGTTGGTTTGTTGGCTTGTTGGTTTGTTGGTTTGTTGGCTTGTCGGTTTGTTGGTTTGTTGGCTTGTTGGTTTGTTGGTTTATTTGTTTGTTGGTTTGTTGGCTTGTTGGTTTGTTGGTTTGTTGGCTTGTTGGGTTGTTGGTTTGTTGGCTTGTTGGATTGTTGGTTTGTTGGCTAGTTGGCTTGTTGGTTTGTTGGTTTGTTGGTTTGTTGGTTTGTTGGCTTGTTGGTTTGTTGGTTTGTTGGCTTGTTGGCTTGTTGGATTGTTGGTTTTTTGGTTTGTTGGTTTGTTGGCTTGTTGGTTTGTTGGTTTGTTGGCTTGCTGGCTTGTTGGTTTGTTAGTTTGTTGGTTTGTTGGCTTGTTGGTTTGTTGGTTTGTTGGTTTGTTGGTTTGTTGGTTTGTTGGTTTGTTGGTTTGTTGGTTTGTTGGCTTGTTGGATTGTTGGTTTTTTGGTTTGTTGGTTTGTTGGCTTGTTGGTTTGTTGGTTTGTTGGCTTGTTGGCTTGTTGGTTTGTTAGTTTGTTGGTTTTTTGGCTTGTTGGTTTGTTGGTTTTTTGGTTTGTTGGTTTGTTGGTTTGTTGGCTTGTTGGTTTGTTAGTTTGTTGGTTTGTTGGCTTGTTGGTTTGTTGGTTTTTTGGTTTGTTGGTTTGTTGGTTTGTTGGTTTGTTGGTTTGTTGGCTTGTTGGTTTGTTGGCTTGTTGGTTTGTTGGTTTGTTGGTTTGTTGGTTTGTTGGTTTGTTGGCTTGTTGGTTTGTGGTTTGTTGGTTTTTTGGTTTTTTGGTTTGTTGGTTTGTTGGTTTGTTGGTTTGTTGGTTTATTTGTTTGTTGGTTGGTTGGCTTGTTGGTTTGTTGGCTTGTTGGCTTGTTGGCTTGTTGGTTTGTGGTTTGTTGCTTTTTTGGTTTTTTTGGTTTGTTGGTTTGTTGGTTTGTTGGTTTGTTGGTTTGTTGGTTTGTTGGTTTGTTGGCTTGTTGGATTGTTGGTGTTTTGGTTTGTTGGTTTGTTGGCTTGTTGGTTTGTTGGTTTGTTGGCTTGTTGGCTTGTTGGTTTGTTAGTTTGTTGGTTTGTTGGTTTGTTGGCTTGTTGGCTTGTTGGTTTGTTAGTTTGTTGGTTTGTTGGCTTGTTGGTTTGTTGGTTTGTTGGTTTGTTGGTTTGTTGGTTTGTTGGTTTGTTGGTTTGTTGGTTTGTTGGCTTGTTGGATTGTTGGTTTTTTGGTTTGTTGGTTTGTTGGCTTGTTGGTTTGTTGGTTTGTTGGCTTGTTGGCTTGTTGGTTTGTTAGTTTGTTGGTTTGTTGGCTTGTTGGTTTGTTGGTTTGTTGGCTTGTTGGTTTGTTGGTTTGTTGGTTTGTTGGCTTGTTGGCTTGTCGGTTTGTTGGTTTGTTGGTTTGTTGGCTTGTTGGTTTGTTGGTTTATTTGTTTGTTGGTTTGTTGGCTTGTTGGTTTGTTGGTTTGTTGGCTTGTTGGTTTGTTGGTTTGTTGGCTTGTTGGATTGTTGGTTTGTTGGCTTGTTGGCTTGTTGGTTTGTTGGTTTGTTGGTTTGTTGGTTTGTTGGCTTGTTGGTTTGTTGGTTTGTTGGCTTGTTGGTTTGTTGGTTTGTTGGTTTGTTGGCTTGTTGGCTTGTTGGTTTGTTGGTTTGTTGGCTTGTTGGCTTGTTGGTTTGTTGGTTTTTTGGTTTGTTGGTTTGTTGGTTTATTGGTTTGTTGGTTTGTTGGTTTGTTGGTTTATTTGTTTGTTGGTTTGTTGGCTTGTTGGTTTGTTGTTTTGTTGGTTTGTTGGCTTGTTGGTTTGTTGGTTTGTTGGTTTGTTGGTTTGTTGGCTTGTTGGCTTGTCGGTTTGTTGGTTTGTTGGCTTGTTGGTTTGTTGGTTTATTTGTTTGTTGGTTTGTTGGCTTGTTGGTTTGTTGGTTTGTTGGCTTTTTGGTTTGTTGGTTTATTTGTTTTTTGGTTTGTTGGCTTGTTGGTTTGTTGGTTTGTTGGCTTGTTGGCTTGTTGGTTTGTTGGTTTGTTGGTTTGTTGGTTTGTTGGTTTGTTGGTTTGTTGGTTTGTTGGTTTGTTGGTTTGTTGGCTTGTTGGATTGTTGGTTTTTTTGTTTGTTGGTTTGTTGGCTTGTTGGTTTGTTGGTTTGTTAGCTTGTTGGCTTGTTGGTTTGTTAGTTTGTTGGTTTGTTGGCTTGTTGGCTTGTTGGTTTGTTGGTTTTTTGGTTTGTTGGTTTGTTGGTTTGTTGGCTTGTTGGTTTGTTAGTTTGTTGGTTTGTTGGCTTGTTGGTTTGTTGGTTTTTTGGTTTGTTGGTTTGTTTTTTTGTTGGTTTGTTGGTTTGTTGGCTTGTTGGTTTGTTAACTTGTTAGTTTGTTGGTTTGTTGGTTTGTTGGCTTGTTGGTTTGTGGTTTGTTGGTTTTTTGGTTTTTTGGTTTGTTGGTTTGTTGGTTTGTTGGTTTGTTGGTTTATTTGTTTGTTGGTTGGTTGGCTTGTTGGTTTGTTGGCTTGTTGGCTTGTTGGCTTGTTGGTTTGTGGTTTGTTGGTTTTTTGGTTTTTTGGTTTGTTGGTTTGTTGGTTTGTTGGTTTGTTGGTTTATTTGTTTGTTGGTTGGTTGGCTTGTTGGTTTGTTGGCTTGTTGGCTTGTTGGCTTGTTGGTTTGTTGGCTTGTTGGTTTGTTGGTTTGTTGGCTTGTTGGTTTGTTGGTTTGTTGGTTTGTTGGCTTGTTGGCTTGTTGGTTTGTTGGTTTGTTGGCTTGTTGGTTTGTTCGTTTGTTGGTTTGTTGCTTTGTTCGTTTGATGGTTTGTTGGTTTGTTGGTTTTTTGGATTGTTGATTTGTTTGTTTGTTGGCTTGTTGGCTTGTTGGTTTGTTGGTTTGTTGGCTTGTTGGTTTGTTGGTTTGTTGGCTTGTTGGATTGTTGGTTTGTTGGCTTGTTGGCTTGTTGGTTTGTTGGTTTGTTGGTTTGTTGGTTTGTTGGCTTGTTGGTTTGTTGGTTTGTTGGCTTGTTGGTTTGTTGGTTTGTTGGTTTGTTGGCTTGTTGGCTTGTTCGTTTGTTGGTTTGTTGGCTTGTTGGTTTGTTGGTTTGTTGGTTTGTTGGCTTGTTGGCTTTTTGTTTTGTTGGTTTGTTGGCTTGTTGGTTTGTTGGTTTGTTGGTTTGTTGGCTTGTTGGCTTGTCGGTTTGTTGGTTTGTTGGCTTGGTAATTTGTTGGTTTATTTGTTTGTTGGTTTGTTGGCTTGTTGGTTTGTTGGTTTGTTGGCTTGTTGGTTTGTTGGTTTGTTGGCTTGTTGGATTGTTGGTTTGTTGGCTTGTTGGCTTGTTGGTTTGTTGGTTTGTTGGTTTGTTGGTTAGTTGGCTTGTTGGTTTGTTGGTTTGTTGGCTTGTTGGCTTGTTGGATTGTTGGTTTTTTGGTTTGTTGGTTTGTTGGCTTGTTGGTTTGTTGGTTTGTTGGCTTGTTGGCTTGTTGGTTTGTTAGTTTGTTGGTTTGTTGGCTTGTTGGTTTGTTGGTTTGTTGGTTTGTTGGTTTGTTGGTTTGTTGGTTTGTTGGTTTGTTGGCTTGTTGGATTGTTGGTTTTTTGGTTTGTTGGTTTGTTGGCTTGTTGGTTTGTTGGTTTGTTGGCTTGTTGGCTTGTTGGTTTGTTAGTTTGTTGGTTTGTTGGCTTGTTGGTTTGTTGGTTTTTTGGTATGTTGGTTTGTTGGTTTGTTGGCTTGTTGGGTTGTTAGTTTGTTGGTTTGTTGGCTTGTTGGTTTGTTTGTTTTTTGGTTTGTTGGTTTGTTCGTTTGTTGGTTTGTTGGTTTGTTGGTTTGTTGGCTTGTTGGTTTGTTGGCTTGTTGGTTTGTTGGTTTGTTGGTTTCTTGGCTTGTTGGTTTGTGGTTTGTTGGTTTGTTGGTTTTTTGGTTTGTTGGTTTGTTGGTTTGTTGGTTTGTTGGTTTATTTGTTTGTTGGTTGGTTGGCTTGTTGTTTTGTTGGCTTGTTGGCTTGTTGGCTTGTTGGTTTGTGGTTTGTTGGTTTTTTGGTTTTTTGGTTTGTTGGTTTGTTGGTTTGTTGGTTTGTTGGTTTATTTGTTTGTTGGTTGGTTGGCTTGTTGGTTTGTTGGCTTGTTGGCTTGTTGGCTTGTTGGTTTGTAGGTTTGTTGGTTTGTTGGTTTGTTGGTTTGTTGGTTTGTTGGTTTGTTGGCTTGTTGGTTTGTTGGTTTGTTGGCTTGTTGGTTTGTTGGTTTGTTGGTTTGTTGGTTTGTTGGCTTGTTGGTTTATTGGTTTGTTGGTTTGTTGCTTTGTTCGTTTGATGGTTTGTTGGTTTGTTGGTTTTTTGGATTGTTGATTTGTTTGTTTGTTGGCTTGTTGGCTTGTTGGTTTGTTAGTTTGTTGGCTTGTTGGTTTGTTGGTTTGTTGGCTTGTTGGATTGTTGGTTTGTTGGTTTGTTGGTTTGTTGGTTTGTTGGCTTGTTGGTTTGTTGGTTTGTTGGCTTGTTGGTTTGTTGGTTTGTTGGTTTGTTGGCTTGTTGGCTTGTTCGTTTGTTGGTTTGTTGGCTTGTTGGTTTGTTGGTTTGTTGGTTTGTTGCTTTGTTCCTTTGATGGTTTGTTGGTTTGTTGGTTTTTTGGATTGTTGATTTGTTTGTTTTTTGGCTTGTTGGCTTGTTGGTTTGTTGGTTTCTTGGCTTGTTGGTTTGTTAGTTTGTTAATTTGTTGGCTTGTTGGCTTGTTGGTTTGTTGGTTTTTTGGTTTGTTGGTTTATTTGTTTGTTGGTTTGTTGGCTTGTTGGTTTGTTGTTTTGTTGGTTTGTTGGCTTGTTGGTTTGTCGGTTTGTTGGTTTGTTGGTTTGTTGGCTTGTTGGCTTGTCGGTTTGTTGGTTTGTTGGCTTGTTGGTTTGTTGGTTTATTTGTTTGCTGGTTTGTTGGCTTGTTGGTTTGTTGGTTTGTTGGCTTGTTGGTTTGTTGGTTTATTTGTTTGTTGGTTTGTTGGCTTGTTGGTTTGTTGGTTTGTTGGCTTGTTGGCTTGTTGGTTTGTTGGTTTGTTGGTTTGTTGGTTTGTTGGTTTGTTGGTTTGTTGGTTTGTTGGTTTGTTGGCTTGTTGGATTGTTGGTTTTTTGGTTTGTTGGTTTGTTGGCTTGTTGGTTTTTTGGTTTTTTGGTTTGTTGGTTTGTTGGTTTGTTGGTTTGTTGGTTTATTTGTTTGTTGGTTGGTTGGCTTGTTGGTTTGTTGGCTTGTTGGCTTGTTGGCTTGTTAGTTTGTGGTTTGTTGGTTTTTTGGTTTTTTGGTTTGTTGGTTTGTTGGTTTGTTGGTTTGTTGGTTTATTTGTTTGTTGGTTGGTTGGCTTGTTGGTTTGTTGGCTTGTTGGCTTGTTGGCTTGTTGGTTTGTAGGTTTGTTGGTTTGTTGGTTTGTTGGTTTGTTGGTTTGTTGGTTTGTTGGCTTGTTGGTTTGTTGGTTTGTTGGCTTGTTGGTTTGTTGGTTTATTTGTTTGTTGGTTTGTTGGCTTGTTGGTTGGTTGGCTTGTTGGCTTGTTGGTTTGTTAGTTTGTTGGTTTGTTGGCTTGTTTGTTTGTTGGTTTTTTGGTTTGTTGGTTTGTTGGTTTGTTGGCTTGTTGGTTTGTTAGTTTGTTGATTTGTTGGCTTGTTGGTTTGTTGGTTTTTTGGTTTGTTGGTTTGTTGGTTTGTTGGTTTGTTGGTTTGTTGGCTTGTTGGTTTGTTGGCTTGTTGGTTTGTTGGTTTGTTGTTTTGTTGGCTTGTTGGTTTGTGGTTTGTTGGTTTTTTGGTTTTTTGGTTTGTTGGTTTGTTGGTTTGTTGGTTTGTTGGTTTATTTGTTTGTTGGTTGGTTGGCTTGTTGGTTTGTTGGCTTGTTGGCTTGTTGGCTTGTTGGTTTGTGGTTTGTTGGTTTTTTGGTTTTTTGGTTTGTTGGTTTGTTGGTTTGTTGGTTTGTTGGTTTATTTGTTTGTTGGTTGGTTGGCTTGTTGGTTTGTTGGCTTGTTGGCTTGTTGGCTTGTTGGTTTGTAGGTTTGTTGGTTTGTTGGTTTGTTGGTTTGTTGGTTTGTTGGCTTGTTGGCTTGTTGGTTTGTTGGTTTGTTGGCTTGTTGGTTTGTTGGTTTGTTGGTTTGTTGGTTTGTTGGTTTGTTGGTTTGTTGGCTTGTTGTTTTGTTGGTTTGTTGGCTTGTTGGTTTGTTGGTTTGTTGGTTTGTTGGCTTGTTGGCTTGTCGGTTTGTTGGTTTGTTGGCTTGTTGGTTTGTTGGTTTATTTGTTTGTTGGTTTGTTGGCTTGTTGGTTTGTTGGTTTGTTGGCTTGTTGGTTTGTTGGTTTGTTGGCTTGTTGGATTGTTGGTTTGTTGGCTTGTTGGCTTGTTGGTTTGTTGGTTTGTTGGTTTGTTGGTTTGTTGGCTTGTTGGTTTTTTGGTTTGTTGGCTTGTTGGCTTGTTGGATTGTTGGTTTTTTGGTTTGTTGGTTTGTTGGCTTGTTGGTTTGTTGGTTTGATGGCTTGTTGGCTTGTTGGTTTGTTAGTTTGTTGGTTTGTTGGCTTGTTGGTTTGTTGGTTTGTTGGTTTGTTGGTTTGTTGGTTTGTTGGTTTGTTGACTTGTTGGATTGTTGGTTTTTTGGTTTGTTGGTTTGTTGGCTTGTTGGTTTGTTGGTTTGTTGGCTTGTTGGCTTGTTGGTTTGTTAGTTTGTTGGTTTGCTGGCTTGTTGGTTTGTTGGTTTTTTGGTTTGTTGGTTTGTGGGTTTGTTGGCTTGTTGGTTTGTTAGTTTGTTGGTTTGTTGGCTTGTTGGTTTGTTGGTTTTTTGGTTTGTTGGTTTGTTGGTTTGTTGGTTTGTTGGTTTGTTGGCTTGTTGGTTTGTTGGCTTGTTGGTTTGTTGGTTTGTTGGTTTGTTGGCTTGTTGGTTTGTGGTTTGTTGGTTTTTTGGTTTTTTGGTTTGTTGGTTTGTTGGTTTGTTGGTTTGTTGGTTTATTTGTTTGTTGGTTGGTTAGCTTGTTGGTTTGTTGGCTTGTTGGCTTGTTGGCTTGTTGTTTTGTAGGTTTGTTGGTTTGTTGGTTTGTTGGTTTGTTGGTTTGTTGGTTTGTTGGCTTGTTGGTTTGTTGGTTTGTTGGCTTGTTGGTTTGTTGGTTTGTTGGTTTGTTGGTTTGTTGGTTTGTTGGTTTGTTGGCTTGTTGGTTTGTTGGTTTGTTGGCTTGTTGGTTTGTTGGTTTGTTGGTTTGTTGGCTTGTTGGCTTGTCGGTTTGTTGGTTTGTTGGCTTGTTGGTTTGTTGGTTTATTTGTTTGTTGGTTTGTTGGCTTGTTGGTTTGTTGGTTTGTTGGCTTGTTGGTTTGTTGGTTTGTTGGCTTGTTGGATTGTTGGTTTGTTGGCTTGTTGGCTTGTTGGTTTGTTGGTTTGTTGGTTTGTTGGTTTGTTGGCTTGTTGGTTTGTTGGTTTGTTGGCTTGTTGGTTTGTTGGTTTGTTGGTTTGTTGGCTTGTTGGCTTGTTGGTTTGTTGGTTTGTTGGCTTGTTGGTTTGTTGGTTTGTTGGTTTGTTGCTTTGTTCGTTTGATGGTTTGTTGGTTTGTTGGTTTTTTGGATTGTTGATTTGTTTGTTTGTTGGCTTGTTGGCTTGTTGGTTTTGTTGGTTTCTTGGCTTGTTGGTTTGTTAGTTTGTTAATTTGTTGGCTTGTTGGCTTGTTGGTTTGTTGGTTTTTTGGTTTGTTGGTTTGTTGGTTTGTTGGTTTGTTGGTTTGTTGGTTTGTTGGTTTATTTGTTTGTTGGTTTGTTGGTTTGTTGGCTTGTTGGTTTGTTGTTTTGTTGGTTTGTTGGCTTGTTGGTTTGTTGGCTTGTTGGTTTGTTAGTTTGTTGGTTTGTTGGCTTGTTGGTTTGTTGTTTTTTTGGTTTGTTGGTTTGTTGGTTTGTTGGCTTGTTGGTTTGTTAGTTTGTTGGTTTGTTGGCTTGTTGGTTTGTTGGTTTGTTGGTTTGTTGGCTTGTTGGCTTGTTGGTTTGTTGGTTTGTTGGTTTGTTGCTTTGTTCGTTTGATGGTTTGTTGGTTTGTTAGTTTGTTGGTTTGTTGGCTTGTTGGTTTGTTGTTTTTTGGTTTGTTGGTTTGTTGGTTTGTTGGCTTGTTGGTTTGTTAGTTTGTTGGTTTGTTGGCTTGTTGGTTTGTTGGTTTTTTGGTCTGTTGGTTTGTTGGTTTGTTGGTTTGTTGGTTTGTTGGTTTGTTGGTTTGTTGGCTTGTTGGTTTGTTGGCTTGTTGGTTTTTTAGTTTGTTGGTTTGTTGGCTTGTTGGTTTGTGGTTTGTTGGTTTTTTGGTTTTTTGGTTTGTTGGTTTGTTGGTTTGTTGGTATGTTGGTTTATGTGTTTGTTGGTTTGTTGTTGGCTTGTTGGTTTGTTGGCTTGTTGGTTTTTTAGTTTGTTGGTTTGTTGGCTTGTTGGTTTGTGGTTTGTTGGTTTTTTGGTTTTTTGGTTTGTTGGTTTGTTGGTTTGTTGGTTTGTTGGTTTGTTGGTTTGTTGGTTTGTTGGTTTATTTGTTTGTTGGTTGGTTGGCTTGTTGGTTTGTTGGCTTGTTGGCTTGTTGGCTTGTTGGTTTGTAGGTTTGTTCGTTTGTTGGTTTGTTGGTTTGTTGGTTTGTTGGTTTGTTGGCTTGTTGGTTTGTTGGTTTGTTGGCTTGTTGGTTTGTTGGTTTATTTGTTTGTTGGCTTGTTGGTTGGTTGGCTTGTTGGCTTGTTGGTTTGTTAGTTTGTTGGTTTGTTGGCTTGTTTGTTTGTTGGTTTTTTGGTTTGTTGGTTTGTTGGTTTGTTGGCTTGTTGGTTTGTTAGTTTGTTGATTTGTTGGCTTGTTGGTTTGTTGGTTTTTTGGTTTGTTGGTTTGTTGGTTTGTTGGTTTGTTGGTTTGTTGGCTTGTTGGTTTGTTGGCTTGTTGGTTTGTTGGTTTGTTGGTTTGTTGGCTTGTTGGTTTGTGGTTTGTTGGTTTTTTGGTTTTTTGGTTTGTTGGTTTGTTGGTTTGTTGGTTTGTTGGTTTATTTGTTTGTTGGTTGGTTGGCTTGTTGGTTTGTTGGCTTGTTGGCTTGTTGGCTTGTTGGTTTGTGGTTTGTTGGTTTTTTGGTTTTTTGGTTTGTTGGTTTGTTGGTTTGTTGGTTTGTTGGTTTATTTGTTTGTTGGTTGGTTGGCTTGTTGGTTTGTTGGCTTGTTGGCTTGTTGGCTTGTTGGTTTGTAGGTTTGTTGGTTTGTTGGTTTGTTGGTTTGTTGGTTTGTTGGTTTGTTGGCTTGTTGGTTTGTTGGTTTGTTGGCTTGTTGGTTTGTTGGTTTGTTGGTTTGTTGGTTTGTTGGTTTGTTGGATTGTTGGCTTGTTGTTTTGTTGGTTTGTTGGCTTGTTGGTTTGTTGGTTTGTTGGTTTGTTGGCTTGTTGGCTTGTCGGTTTGTTGGTTTGTTGGCTTGTTGGTTTGTTGGTTTATTTGTTTGTTGGTTTGTTGGCTTGTTGGTTTGTTGGTTTGTTGGCTTGTTGGTTTGTTGGTTTGTTGGCTTGTTGGATTGTTGGTTTGTTGGCTTGTTGGCTTGTTGGTTTGTTGGTTTGTTGGTTTGTTGGTTTGTTGGCTTGTTGGTTTTTTGGTTTGTTGGCTTGTTGGCTTGTTGGATTGTTGGTTTTTTGGTTTGTTGGTTTGTTGGCTTGTTGGTTTGTTGGTTTGATGGCTTGTTGGCTTGTTGGTTTGTTAGTTTGTTGGTTTGTTGGCTTGTTGGTTTGTTGGTTTGTTGGTTTGTTGGTTTGTTGGTTTGTTGGTTTGTTGACTTGTTGGATTGTTGGTTTTTTGGTTTGTTGGTTTGTTGGCTTGTTGGTTTGTTGGTTTGTTGGCTTGTTGGCTTGTTGGTTTGTTAGTTTGTTGGTTTGCTGGCTTGTTGGTTTGTTGGTTTTTTGGTTTGTTGGTTTGTTGGTTTGTTGGCTTGTTGGTTTGTTAGTTTGTTGGTTTGTTGGCTTGTTGGTTTGTTGGTTTTTTGGTTTGTTGGTTTGTTGGTTTGTTGGTTTGTTGGTTTGTTGGCTTGTTGGTTTGTTGGCTTGTTGGTTTGTTGGTTTGTTGGTTTGTTGGCTTGTTGGTTTGTGGTTTGTTGGTTTTTTCGTTTTTTGGTTTGTTGGTTTGTTGGTTTGTTGGTTTGTTGGTTTATTTGTTTGTTGGTTGGTTGGCTTGTTGGTTTGTTGGCTTGTTGGCTTGTTGGCTTGTTGGTTTGTGGTTTGTTGGTTTTTTGGTTTTTTGGTTTGTTGGTTTGTTGGTTTGTTGGTTTGTTGGTTTATTTGTTTGTTGGTTGGTTAGCTTGTTGGTTTGTTGGCTTGTTGGCTTGTTGGCTTGTTGGTTTGTAGGTTTGTTGGTTTGTTGGTTTGTTGGTTTGTTGGTTTGTTGGTTTGTTGGCTTGTTGGTTTGTTGGTTTGTTGGCTTGTTGGTTTGTTGGTTTGTTGGTTTGTTGGTTTGTTGGTTTGTTGGTTTGTTGGCTTGTTGGTTTGTTGGTTTGTTGGCTTGTTGGTTTGTTGGTTTGTTGGTTTGTTGGCTTGTTGGCTTGTCGGTTTGTTGGTTTGTGGGCTTGTTGGTTTGTTGGTTTATTTGTTTGTTGGTTTGTTGGCTTGTTGGTTTGTTGGTTTGTTGGCTTGTTGGTTTGTTGGTTTGTTGGCTTGTTGGATTGTTGGTTTGTTGGCTTGTTGGCTTGTTGGTTTGTTGGTTTGTTGGTTTGTTGGTTTGTTGGCTTGTTGGTTTGTTGGTTTGTTGGCTTGTTGGTTTGTTGGTTTGTTGGTTTGTTGGCTTGTTGGCTTGTTGGTTTGTTGGTTTGTTGGCTTGTTGGTTTGTTGGTTTGTTGGTTTGTTGCTTTGTTCGTTTGATGGTTTGTTGGTTTGTTGGTTTTTTGGATTGTTGATTTGTTTGTTTGTTGGCTTGTTGGCTTGTTGGTTTTGTTGGTTTCTTGGCTTGTTGGTTTGTTAGTTTGTTAATTTGTTGGCTTGTTGGCTTGTTGGTTTGTTGGTTTTTTGGTTTGTTGGTTTGTTGGTTTGTTGGTTTGTTGGTTTGTTGGTTTGTTGGTTTATTTGTTTGTTGGTTTGTTGGTTTGTTGGCTTGTTGGTTTGTTGTTTTGTTGGTTTGTTGGCTTGTTGGTTTGTTGGTTTGTTGGTTTGTTGGCTTGTTGGCTTGTTGGTTTGTTGGTTTGTTGGTTTGTTGGTTTGTTGGTTTGTTGGCTTGTTGGTTTGTTGGTTTGTTGGCTTGTTGGTTTGTTGGTTTGTTGGTTTGTTGGTTTGTTGGCTTGTTGGCTTGTTGGTTTGTTGGTTTGTTGGTTTGTTGCTTTGTTCGTTTGATGGTTTGTTGGTTTGTTGGTTTTTTGGATTGTTGATTTGTTTGTTTGTTGGCTTGTTGGTTTGTTGGTTTGTTGGTTTGTTGGCTTGTTGGCTTGTCGGTTTGTTGGTTTGTTGGCTTGTTGGTTTGTTGGTTTATTTGTTTGTTGGTTTGTTGGCTTGTTGGTTTGTTGGTTTGTTGGCTTGTTGGCTTGTTGGTTTGTTGGTTTGTTGGTTTGTTGGTTTGTTGGTTTGTTGGTTTGTTGGTTTGTTGGCTTGTTGGCTTGTCGAGTTGTTGGTTTGTTGGCTTGTTGGTTTGTTGGTTTATTTGTTTGTTGGTTTGTTGGCTTGTTGGTTTGTTGGTTTGTTGGCTTGTTGGTTTGTTGGTTTATTTGTTTGTTGGTTTGTTGGCTTGTTGGTTTGTTGGTTTGTTGGCTTGTTGGCTTGTTGGTTTGTTGGTTTGTTGGTTTGTTGGTTTGTTGATTTGTTGGTTTGTTGGTTTGTTGGTTTGTTGGTTTGTTGGCTTGTTGGATTGTTGGTTTTTTGGTTTGTTGGTTTGTTGGCTTGTTGGTTTGTAGGTTTGTTGGCTTGTTGGCTTTTTGGTTTGTTAGTTTGTTGGTTTGTTGGCTTGTTGGTTTGTTGTTTTTTTGGTTTGTTGGTTTGTTGGTTTGTTGGCTTGTTGGTTTGTTAGTTTGTTGGTTTGTTGGCTTGTTGGTTTGTTGGTTTTTTGGTCTGTTGGTTTGTTGGTTTGTTGGTTTGTTGGTTTGTTGGTTTGTTGGCTTGTTGGTTTGTTGGCTTGTTGGTTTTTTAGTTTGTTGGTTTGTTGGCTTGTTGGTTTGTGGTTTGTTGGTTTTTTGGTTTTTTGGTTTGTTGGTTTGTTGGTTTGTTGGTTTGTTGGTTTGTTGGTTTATGTGTTTGTTGGTTGGTTAGCTTGTTGGTTTGTTGGCTTGTTGGCTTGTTGGCTTGTTGGTTTGTGGTTTGTTGGTTTTTTGGTTTTTTGGTTTGTTGGTTTGTTGGTTTGTTGGTTTATTTGTTTGTTGGTTGGTTGGCTTGTTGGTTTGTTGGCTTGTTGGATTGTTGGCTTGTTGGTTTGTAGGTTTGTTGGTTTGTTGGTTTGTTGGTTTGTTGGTTTGTTGGTTTGTTGGCTTGTTGGTTTGTTGGCTTGTTGGTTTGTTGGTTTGTTGGCTTGTTGGATTGTTGGTTTGTTGGCTTGTTGGCTTGTTGGTTTGTTGGTTTGTTGGTTTGTCAGTTTGTTGGCTTGTTGGTTTGTTGGTTTGTTGGCTTGTTGGTTTGTTGGTTTGTTGGTTTGTTGGCTTGTTGGCTTGTTGGTTTGTTGGTTTGTTGGCTTGTTGGTTTGTTGGTTTGTTGGTTTGTTGCTTTGTTCGTTTGATGGTTTGTTGGTTTGTTGGTTTGTTGGCTTGTTGGATTGTTGGTTTTTTGGTTTGTTGGTTTGTTGGCTTGTTGGTTTGTTGGTTTGTTGGCTTGTTGGCTTGTTGGTTTGTTAGTTTGTTGGTTTGTTGGCTTGTTGGTTTGTTGGTTTTTTGGTTTGTTGGTTTGTTGGTTTGTTGGTTTGTTGGTTTGTTGGCTTGTTGGTTTGTTGGCTTGTTGGTTTGTTGGTTTGTTGGTTTGTTGGCTTGTTGGTTTGTGGTTTGTTGGTTTTTTGGTTTTTTGGTTTGTTGGTTTGTTGGTTTGTTGGTTTGTTGGTTTATTTGTTTGTTGGTTGGTTGGCTTGTTGGTTTGTTGTCTTGTTGGCTTGTTGGCTTGTTGGTTTGTGGTTTGTTGGTTTTTTGGTTTGTTGGTTTGTTGGTTTGTTGGTTTGTTGGTTTGTTGGCTTGTTGGTTTGTTGGCTTGTTGGTTTGTTGGTTTGTTGGCTTGTTGGATTGTTGGATTGTTGGTTTGTTGGCTTGTTGGCTTGTTGGTTTGTTGGTTTGTTGGTTTGTTGGTTTGTTGGCTTGTTGGTTTGTTGGCTTGTTGGCTTGTTGGTTTGTTGGTTTGTTGGTTTGTTGGCTTGTTGGCTTGTCGGTTTGTTGGTTTGTTGGCTTGTTGGTTTGTTGGTTTATTTGTTTGTTGGTTTGTTGGCTTGTTGGTTTGTTGGTTTGTTGGCTTGTTGGTTTGTTGGTTTGTTGGCTTGTTGGATTGTTGGTTTGTTGGCTTGTTGGCTTGTTGGTTTGTTGGTTTGTTGGTTTGTTGGTTTGTTGGCTTGTTGGCTTGTTGGTTTGTTGGTTTGTTGGTTTGTTGGTTTGTTGGTTTGTTGGTTTGTTGGTTTGTTGGTTTGTTGGTTTGTTGGTTTGTTGGCTTGTTGGTTTGTTGGTTTGTTGGTTTGTTGGTTTGTTGGCTTGTTGGCTTGTTGGTTTATTTGTTTGTTGGTTTGTTGGCTTGTTGGTTTGTTGTTTTGTTGGTTTGTTGGCTTGTTGGTTTGTTGGTTTGTTGGTTTGTTGGTTTGTTGGCTTGTTGGCTTGTTGGTTTGTTGGTTTGTTGGTTTGTTGGTTTGTTGGCTTGTTGGTTTGTTGGTTTGTTGGCTTGTTGGTTTGTTGGTTTGTTGGCTTGTTGGCTTGTTGGCTTGTTGGTTTGTTGGTTTGTTGGTTTGTTGCTTTGTTCGTTTGATGGTTTGTTGGTTTGTTGGTTTTTTGGATTGTTGATTTGTTTGTTTGTTGGCTTGTTGGTTTGTTGGCTTGTTGGCTTGTCGGTTTGTTGGTTTGTTGGCTTGTTGGTTTGTTGGTTTGTTGGTTTGTTGGCTTGTTGGCTTGTTGGTTTGTTGGTTTGTTGGTTTGTTGGTTTGTTGGTTTGTTGGTTTGTTGGTTTGTTGGTTTGTTGGCTTGTTGGTTTGTCGGTTTGTTGGTTTGTTGGCTTGTTGGTTTGTTGGTTTTTTTGTTTGTTGGTTTGTTGGCTTATTGGTTTGTTGGTTTGTTGGCTTGTTGGTTTGTTGGTTTATTTGTTTGTTGGTTTGTTGGCTTGTTGGTTTGTTGGTTTGTTGGCTTGTTGGCTTGTTGGTTTGTTGGTTTGTTGGTTTGTTGGTTTGTTGGTTTGTTGGTTTGTTGGTTTGTTGGTTTGTTGGTTTGTTGGTTTGTTGGTTTGTTGGCTTGTTGGATTGTTGGTTTTTTGGTTTGTTGGTGTGTTGGCTTGTTGGTTTGTTGGTTTGTTGGCTTGTTGGCTTGTTGGTTTGTTAGTTTGTTGGTTTGTTGGCTTGTTGGTTTGTTGGTTTTTTGGTTTGTTGGTTTGTTGGTTTGTTGGCTTGTTGGTTTGTTAGTTTGTTGGTTTGTTGGCTTGTTGGTTTGTTGGTTTTTTGGTTTGTTGGTTTGTTGGTTTGTTGGTTTGTTGGTTTGTTGGCTTGTTGGTTTGTTGGCTTGTTGGTTTGTTGGTTTGTTGGTTTGTTGGCTTGTTGGTTTGTGGTTTGTTGGTTTTTTGGTTTTTTGGTTTGTTGGTTTGTTGGTTTGTTGGTTTGTTGGTTTGTTGGTTTGTTGGTTTATTTGTTTGTTGGTTGGTTGGCTTGTTGGTTTGTTGGCTTGTTGGCTTGTTGGCTTGTTGGCTTGTTGGTTTGTGGTTTGTTGGTTTTTTGGTTTTTTGATTTGTTGGTTTGTTGGTTTGTTGGTTTGTTGGTTTATTTGTTTGTTGGTTGGTTGGCTTGTTGGTTTGTTGGCATGTTGGCTTGATGGCTTGTTGGTTTGTAGGTTTGTTGGTTTGTTGGTTTGTTGGTTTGTTGGTTTGTTGGTTTGTTGGCTTGTTGGTTTGTTGGCTTGTTGGTTTGTTGGTTTGTTGGCTTGTTGGATTGTTGGTTTGTTGGCTTGTTGGCTTGTTGGTTTGTTGGTTTGTTGGTTTGTTGGTTTGTTGGCTTGTTGGTTTGTTGGTTTGTTGGCTTGTTGGTTTGTTGGTTTGTTGGTTTGTTGGCTTGTTGGCTTGTTGGTTTGTTGGTTTGTTGGCTTGTTGGTTTGTTGGTTTGTTGGTTTGTTGCTTTGTTCGTTTGATGGTTTGTTGGTTTGTTGGTTTGTTGGCTTGTTGGATTGTTGGTTTTTTGGTTTGTTGGTTTGTTGGCTTGTTGGTTTGTTGGTTTGTTGGCTTGTTGGCTTGTTGGTTTGTTAGTTTGTTGGTTTGTTGGCTTGTTGGTTTGTTGGTTTTTTGGTTTGTTGGTTTGTTGGTTTGTTGGTTTGTTGGTTTGTTGGCTTGTTGGTTTGTTGGCTTGTTGGTTTGTTGGTTTGTTGGTTTGTTGGCTTGTTGGTTTGTGGTTTGTTGGTTTTTTGGTTTTTTGGTTTGTTGGTTTGTTGGTTTGTTGGTTTGTTGGTTTATTTGTTTGTTGGTTGGTTGGCTTGTTGGTTTGTTGGCTTGTTGGCTTGTTGGCTTGTTGGTTTGTAGGTTTGTTGGTTTGTTGGTTTGTTGGTTTGTTGGTTTGTTGGTTTGTTGGCTTGTTGGTTTGTTGGCTTGTTGGTTTGTTGGTTTGTTGGCTTGTTGGATTGTTGGTTTGTTGGCTTGTTGGCTTGTTGGTTTGTTGGTTTGTTGGTTTGTTGGTTTGTTGGCTTGTTGGTTTGTTGGTTTGTTGGCTTGTTGGTTTGTTGGTTTGTTGGTTTGTTGGCTTGTTGGCTTGTTGGTTTGTTGGTTTGTTCGCTTGTTGGTTTGTTGGTTTGTTGGTTTGTTGCTTTGTTCGTTTGATGGTTTGTTGGTTTGTTGGTTTGTTGGCTTGTTGGATTGTTGGTTTTTTGGTTTGTTGGTTTGTTGGCTTGTTGGTTTGTTGGTTTGTTGGCTTGTTGGCTTGTTGGTTTGTTAGTTTGTTGGTTTGTTGGCTTGTTGGTTTGTTGGTTTTTTGGTTTGTTGGTTTGTTGGTTTGTTGGTTTGTTGGTTTGTTGGCTTGTTGGTTTGTTGGCTTGTTGGTTTGTGGTTTGTTGGTTTTTTGGTTTTTTGGTTTGTTGGTTTGTTGGTTTGTTGGTTTGTTGGTTTATTTGTTTGTTGGTTGGTTGGCTTGTTGGTTTGTTGGCTTGTTGGCTTGTTGGCTTGTTGGTTTGTAGGTTTGTTGGTTTGTTGGTTTGTTGGTTTGTTGGTTTGTTGGTTTGTTGGTTTGTTGGCTTGTTGGTTTGTTGGCTTGTTGGTTTGTTGGTTTTTTGGTTTGTTGGTTTGTTGGTTTGTTGGTTTGTTGGTTTGTTGGCTTGTTGGTTTGTTGGCTTGTTGGTTTGTTGGTTTGTTGGCTTGTTGGTTTGTTGGTTTGTTGGTTTGTTGGTTTGTTGGTTTGCTGGTTTGTTGGTTTGTTGGTTTGTTGGCTTGTTGGTTTGTTGGTTTGTTGGCTTGTTGGTTTGTTGGTTTGTTGGCTTGTTGGCTTGTCGGTTTGTTGGTTTGTTGGCTTGTTGGTTTGTTGGTTTATTTGTTTGTTGGTTTATTGGCTTGTTGGTTTGTTGGTTTGTTGGCTTGTTGGATTGTTGGTTTGTTGGCTTGTTGGCTTGTTGGTTTGTTGGTTTGTTGGTTTGTTGGTTTGTTGGTTTGTTGGCTTGTTGGTTTGTTGGTTTGTTGGCTATTTGGTTTGTTGGTTTGTTGGTTTGTTGGCTTGTTGGCTTGTTGGTTTGTTGGTTTGTTGGCTTGTAGGTTTTTTGGTTTGTTGGTTTGTTGCTTTGTTCGTTTGATGGTTTGTTGGTTTGTTGGTTTTTTGGATTGTTGATTTGTTTGTTTGTTGGCTTGTTGGCTTGTTGGTTTGTTGGTTTCTTGGCTTGTTGGTTTGTTAGTTTGTTAATTTGTTGGCTTGTTGGCTTGTTGGTTTGTTGGTTTTTTGGTTTGTTGGTTTGTTGGTTTGTTGGTTTGTTGGTTTGTTGGTTTGTTGGTTTATTTGTTTGTTGGTTTGTTGGCTTGTTGGTTTGTTGTTTTGTTGGTTTGTTGGCTTGTTGGTTTGTTGGTTTGTTGGTTTGTTGGTTTGTTGGCTTGTTGGCTTGTTGGTTTGTTGGTTTGTTGGTTTGTTGGTTTGTTGGCTTGTTGGTTTGTTGGTTTGTTGGCTTGTTGGTTTGTTGGTTTGTTGGTTTGTTGGCTTGTTGGCTTGTTGGTTTGTTGGTTTGTTGGTTTGTTGCTTTGTTCGTTTGATGGTTTGTTGGTTTGTTGGTTTTTTGGATTGTTGATTTGTTTGTTTGTTGGCTTGTTGGTTTGTTTGTTTGTTGGTTTGTTGGCTTGTTGGCTTGTCGGTTTGTTGGTTTGTTGGCTTGTTGGTTTGTTGGTGTATTTGTTTGTTGGTTTGTTGGCTTGTTGGTTTGTTGGTTTGTTGGCTTGTTGGCTTATTGGTTTGTTGGTTTGTTGGTTTGTTGGTTTGTTGGTTTGTTGGTTTGTTGGTTTGTTGGCTTGTTGGCTTGTCGGTTTGTTGGTTTGTTGGCTTGTTGGTTTGTTGGTTTATTTGTCTGTTGGTTTGTTGGCTTGTTGGTTTTTTGGTTTGTTGGCTTGTTGGTTTGTTGGTTTCTTTGTTTGTTGGTTTGTTGGCTTGTTGGTTTGTTGGTTTGTTGGCTTGTTGGCTTGTTGGTTTGTTGGTTTGTTGGTTTGTTGGTTTGTTGGTTTGTTGGTTTGTTGGTTTGTTGGTTTGTTGGCTTGTTGGATTGTTGGTTTTTTGGTTTGTTGGTTTGTTGGCTTGTTGGTTTGTTGGTTTGTTGGCTTGTTGGCTTGTTGGTTTGTTAGTTTGTTGGTTTGTTGGCTTGTTGGTTTGTTGGTTTTTTTGCTTGTTGGTTAGTTGGTTTGTTGGCTTGTTGGTTTGTTAGTTTGTTGGTTTGTTGGCTTGTTGGTTTGTTGGTTTTTTGGTTTGTTGGTTTGTTGGTTTGTTGGTTTGTTGGTTTGTTGGCTTGTTGGTTTGTTGGCTTGTTGGTTTGTTGGTTTGTTGGTTTGTTGGTTTGTTGGCTTGTTGGCTTGTTGGTTTGTTAGTTTGTTGGTTTGTTGGCTTGTTGGTTTGTTGGTTTGTTGGTTTGTTGGTTTGTTGGTTTGTTGGTTTGTTGGTTTGTTGGCTTGTTGGATTGTTGGTTTTTTGGCTTGTTGGCTTGTTGGTTTGTTAGTTTGTTGGTTTGTTGGCTTGTTGGTTTGTTGGTTTTTTGGCTTGTTGGCTTGTTGGTTTGTTAGTTTGTTGGTTTGTTGGCTTGTTGGTTTGTTGGTTTTTTGGTTTGTTGGTTTGTTGGTTTGTTGGCTTGTGGGTTTGTTAGTTTGTTGGTTTGTTGGCTTGTTGGTTTGTTGGTTTTTTGGTTTGTTGGTTTGTTGGTTTGTTGGTTTGTTGATTTGTTGGCTTGTTGGTTTGTTGGCTTGTTTGTTTGCTGGTTTGTTGGTTTGTTGGCTTGTTGGTTTGTGGTTTGTTGGTTTTTTGGTTTTTTGGTTTGTTGGTTTGTTGGTTTGTTGGTTTGTTGGTTTATTTGTTTGTTGGCTGGTTGGCTTGTTGGTTTGTTGGCTTGTTGGCTTGTTGGCTTGTTGGTTTGTGGTTTGTTGGTTTTTTGGTTTTTTGGTTTGTTGGTTTGTTGGTTTGTTGGTTTGTTGGTTTGTTGGTTTGTTGGTTTATTTGTTTGTTGGTTGGTTGGCTTGTTGGTTTGCTGGCTTGTTGGCTTGTTGGCTTGTTGGTTTGTAGGTTTGTTGGTTTGTTGGTTTGTTGGTTTGTTGGTTTGTTGGCTTGTTGGTTTGTTGGTTTGTTGGCTTGTTGGTTTGTTGGTTTGTTGGTTTGTTGGCTTGTTGGCTTGTCGGTTTGTTGGTTTGTTGGCTTATTGGTTTGTTGGTTTATTTGTTTGTTGGTTTGTTGGCTTGTTGGTTTGTTGGTTTGTTGGCTTGTTGGTTTGTTGGTTTGTTGGTTTGTTGGCTTGTTGGTTTGTTGGTTTGTTGGCTTGTTGGTTTGTTGGTTTGTTGGTTTGTTGGCTTGTTGGCTTGTTGGTTTGTTGGTTTGTTGGCTTGTTGGCTTGTTGGTTTGTTGGTTTGTTGGTTTGTTGCTTTGTTCGTTTGATGGTTTGTTGGTTTGTTGGTTTTTTGGATTGTTGATTTGTTTGTTTGTTGGCTTGTTGGCTTGTTGGTTTGTTGGTTTCTTGGCTTGTTGGTTTGTTAGTTTGTTAATTTGTTGGCTTGTTGGCTTGTTGGTTTGTTGGTTTTTTGGTTTGTTGGTTTGTTGGTTTGTTGGTTTGTTGGTTTGTTGGTTTGTTGGTTTATTTGTTTGTTGGTTTGTTGGCTTGTTGGTTTGTTGTTTTGTTGGTTTGTTGGCTTGTTGGTTTGTTGGTTTGTTGGTTTGTTGGTTTGTTGGCTTGTTGGCTTGTTGGTTTGTTGGTTTGTTGGTTTGTTGGTTTGTTGGCTTGTTGGTTTGTTGGTTTGTTGGCTTGTTGGTTTGTTGGTTTGTTGGTTTGTTGCTTTGTTCGTTTGATGGTTTGTTGGTTTGTTGGTTTTTTGGATTGTTGATTTGTTTGTTTGTTGGCTTGTTGGTTTGTTGGTTTGTTGGTTTGTTGGCTTGTTGGCTTGTCGGTTTGTTGGTTTGTTGGCTTGTTGGTTTGTTGGTTTATTTGTTTGTTGGTTTGTTGGCTTGTTGGTTTGTTGGTTTGTTGGCTTGTTGGCTTGTTGGTTTGTTGGTTTGTTGGTTTGTTGGTTTGTTGATTTGTTGGTTTGTTGGTTTGTTGGTTTGTTGGTTTATTTGTTTGTTGGTTTGTTGGCTTGTTGGTTTGTTGGTTTGTTGGCTTGTTGGTTTGTTGGTTTGTTGGCTTGTTGGATTGTTGGTTTGTTGGCTTGTTGGCTTGTTGGTTTGTTGGTTTGTTGGTTTGTTGATTTGTTGGCTTGTTGGTTTGTTGGTTTGTTGGCTTGTTGGTTTGTTGGTTTGTTGGTTTGTTGGCTTGTTGGCTTGTTGGTTTGTTGGTTTGTTGGCTTGTTGGTTTGTTGGTTTGTTGGTTTGTTGCTTTGTTCGTTTGATGGTTTGTTGGTTTGTTGGTTTTTTGGATTGTTGATTTGTTTGTTTGTTGGCTTGTTGGCTTGTTGGTTTGTTGGTTTCTTGGCTTGTTGGTTTGTTAGTTTGTTAATTTGTTGGCTTGTTGGCTTGTTGGTTTGTTGGTTTTTTGGTTTGTTGGTTTGTTGGTTTGTTGGTTTGTTGGTTTGTTGGTTTGTTGGTTTATTTGTTTGTTGGTTTGTTGGCTTGTTGGTTTGTTGTTTTGTTGGTTTGTTGGCTTGTTGGTTTGTTGGTTTGTTGGTTTGTTGGTTTGTTGGCTTGTTGGCTTGTTGGTTTGTTGGTTTGTTGGTTTGTTGGTTTGTTGGCTTGTTGGTTTGTTGGTTTGTTGGCTTGTTGGTTTGTTGGTTTGTTGGTTTGTTGCTTTGTTCGTTTGATGGTTTGTTGGTTTGTTGGTTTTTTGGATTGTTGATTTGTTTGTTTGTTGGCTTGTTGGTTTGTTGGTTTGTTGGTTTGTTGGCTTGTTGGCTTGTCGGTTTGTTGGTTTGTTGGCTTGTTGGTTTGTTGGTTTATTTGTTTGTTGGTTTGTTGGCTTGTTGGTTTGTTGGTTTGTTGGCTTGTTGGCTTGTTGGTTTGTTGGTTTGTTGGTTTGTTGGTTTGTTGGTTTGTTGGTTTGTTGGTTTGTTGGTTTGTTGGCTTGTTGGCTTGTCGGTTTGTTGGTTTGTTGGCTTGTTGGTTTGTTGGTTTATTTGTTTGTTGGTTTGTTGGCTTCTTGGTTTGTTGGTTTGTTGGCTTGTTGGTTTGTTGGTTTATTTGTTTGTTGGTTTGTTGACTTGTTGGTTTGTTGGTTTGTTGGCTTGTTGGCTTGTTGGTTTGTTGGTTTGTTGGTTTGTTGGTTTGTTGGTTTGTTGGTTTGTTGGTTTGTTGGTTTGTTGGTTTGTTGGTTTGTTGGCTTGTTGGATTGTTGGTTTTTTGGTTTGTTGGTTTGTTGGCTTGTTGGTTTGTTGGTTTGTTGGCTTGTTGGCTTGTTGGTTTGTTAGCTTGTTGGTTTGTTGGCTTGTTGGTTTGTTGGTTTTTTGGTTTGTTGGTTTGTTGGTTTGTTGGCTTGTTGGTTTGTTAGTTTGTTGGCTTGTTGCATTGTTGGTTTGTTGGCTTGTTGGCTTGTTGGTTTGTTGGTTTGTTGGTTTGTTGGTTTGTTGGCTTGTTGGTTGGTTGGTTTGTTGGCTTGTTGGTTTGTTGGTTTGTTGGTTTGTTGGCTTGTTGGCTTGTTGGTTTGTTGGCTTGTTGGTTTGTTGGTTTGTTGGTTTGTTGCTTTGTTCGTTTGATGGTTTGTTGGTTTGTTGGTTTTTTGGATTGTTGATTTGTTTGTTTGTTGGCTTGTTGGCTTGTTGGTTTGTTGGTTTCTGGGCTTGTTGGTTTGTTAGTTTGTTAATTTGTTGGCTTGTTGGCTTGTTGGTTTGTTGGTTTGTTGCTTTGTTCGTTTGATGGTTTGTTGGTTTGTTGGTTTTTTGGATTGTTGATTAGTTTGTTTGTTGGCTTGTTGGCTTGTTGGTTTGTTGGTTTGTTGGCTTGTTGGTTTGTTGGTTTGTTGGTTTGTTGCTTTGTTCGTTTGATGGTTTGTTGGTTTGTTGGTTTTTTGGATTGTTGATTTGTTTGTTTGTTGGCTTGTTGGCTTGTTGGTTTGTTGGTTTCTTGGCTTGTTGGTTTGTTGGTTTGTTGGCTTGTTGGTTTGTTGGTTTGTTGGCTTGTTGGTTTGTTGGTTTGTTGGTTTGTTGGCTTGTTGGCTTGTTGGTTTGTTGGTTTGTTGGCTTGTTGGTTTGTTGGTTTGTTGGTTTGTTGCTTTGTTCGTTTGATGGTTTGTTGGTTTGTTGGTTTTTTGGATTGTTGATTTGTTTGTTTGTTGGCTTGTTAGTTTGTTGGTTTGTTGGTTTGTTGGCTTGTTGGCTTGTCGGTTTGTTGGTTTGTTGGCTTGTTGGTTTGTTGGTTTATTTGTTTGTTGGTTTGTTGGCTTGTTGGTTTGTTGGTTTGTTGGCTTGTTGGCTTGTTGGTTTGTTGGTTTGTTGGTTTGTTGGTTTGTTGGTTTGTTGGTTTGTTGGTTTGTTGGCTTGTTGGCTTGTCGGTTTGTTGGTTTGTTGGCTTGTTGGTTTGTTGGTTTATTAGTTTGTTGGTTTGTTGGCTTGTTGGTTTGTTGGTTTGTTGGCTTGTTGGTTTGTTGGTTTATTTGTTTGTTGGTTTGTTGGCTTGTTGGTTTGTTGGTTTGTTGGCTTGTTGGCTTGTTGGTTTGTTGGTTTGTTGGTTTGTTGGTTTGTTGGTTTGTTGGTTTGTTGGTTTGTTGGTTTGTTGGTTTGGTGGCTTGTTGGATTGTTGGTTTTTTGGTTTGTTGGTTTGTTGGCTTGTTGGTTTGTTGGTTTGTTGGCTTGTTGGCTTGTTGGTTTGTTAGTTTGTTGGTTTGTTGGCTTGTTGGTTTGTTGGTTTTTTGGTTTGTTGGTTTGTTGGTTTGTTGGCTTGTTGGTTTGTTAGTTTGTTGGTTTGTTGGCTTGTTGGTTTGTTGGTTTTTTGGTTTGTTGGTTTGTTGGTTTGTTGGTTTGTTGGTTTGTTGGTTTGTTGGCTTGTTGGTTTGTTGGCTTGTTGGTTTGTTGGTTTGTTGGTTTGTTGGCTTGTTGGTTTGTGGTTTGTTGGTTTTTTGGTTTTTTGGTTTGTTGGTTTGTTGGTTTGTTGGTTTGTTGGTTTATTTGTTTGTTGGTTGGTTGGCTTGTTGGTTTGTTGGCTTGTTGGCTTGTTGGCTTGTTGGTTTGTAGGTTTGTTGGTATGTTGGTTTGTTGGTTTGTTGGTTTGTTGGTTTGTTGGTTTGTTGGTTTGTTGGCTTGTTGGTTTGTTGGTTTGTTGGCTTGTTGGTTTGTTGGTTTGTTGGTTTGTTGGTTTGTTGGTTTGTTGGTTTGTTGATTTGTTGGCTTGTTGGTTTGTTGGTTTGTTGGCTTGTTGGTTTGTTGGTTTGTTGCTTTGTTGGCTTGTTGGCTTGTCGGTTTGTTGGTTTGTTGGCTTGTTGGTTTGTTGGCTTGTTGGCTTGTTGGTTTGTTAGTTTTTTGGTTTGTTGGCTTGTTGGTTTGTTGGTTTGTTGGTTTGTTGGTTTGTTGGTTTGTTGGTTTGTTGGTTTGTTGGTTTGTTGGTTTGTTGGCTTGTTGGATTGTTGGTTTTTTGGTTTGTTGGTTTGTTGGCTTGTTGGTTTGTTAGTTTGTTGGTTTGTTGGCTTGTTGGTTTATTGGTTTTTTGGTTTGTTGGTTTGTTGGTTTGTTGGCTTGTTGGTTTGTTAGTTTGTTGGTGTGTTGGCTTGTTGGTTTGTTGGTTTTTTGGTTTGTTGGTTTGTTGGTTTGTTGGTTTGTTGGCTTGTTGGTTTGTTGGCTTGTTGGTTTGTTGGTTTGTTGGTTTGTTGGCTTGTTGGTTTGTGGTTTGTTGGTTTTTTGGTTTTTTGGTTTGTTGGTTTGTTGGTTTGTTGGTTTGTTGGTTTATTTGTTTGTTGGTTGATTGGCTTGTTGGTTTGTTGGCTTGTTGGCTTGTTGGCTTGTTGGTTTGTGGTTTGTTGGTTTTTTGGTTTTTTGGTTTTTTGGTTTGTTGGTTTGTTGGTTAGTTGGTTTGTTGGTTTATTTGTTTGTTGGTTGGTTGGCTTGTTGGTTTGCTGGCTTGTTGGCTTGTTGGCTTGTTGGTTTGTAGGTTTGTTGGTTTGTTGGTTTGTTGGTTTGTTGGTTTGTTGGTTTGTTGGCTTGTTGCTTTGTTGGCTTGTTGGCTTGTCGGTTTGTTGGTTTGTTGGCTTGTTGGTTTGTTGGCTTGTTGGCTTGTTGGTTTGTAGGTTTGTTGGTTTGTTGGTTTGTTGGTTTGTTGGCTTGTTGGTTTGTTGGTTTGTTGCTTTGTTGGCTTGTTGGCTTGTCGGTTTGTTGGTTTGTTGGCTTGTTGGTTTGTTGGCTTGTTGGCTTGTTGGTTTGTTAGTTTGTTGGTTTGTTGGCTTGTTGGTTTCTTGGTTTGTTGGTTTGTTGGTTTGTTGGTTTGTTGGTTTGTTGGTTTGTTGGCTTGTTGGATTGTTGGTTTTTTGGTTTGTTGGTTTGTTGGCTTGTTGGTTTGTTAGTTTGTTGGTTTGTTGGCTTGTTGGTTTGTTGGTTTTTTGGTTTGTTGGTTTGTTGGTTTGTTGGCTTGTTGGTTTGTTAGTTTGTTGGTGTGTTGGCTTGTTGGTTTGTTGGTTTTTTGGTTTGTTGGTTTGTTGGTTTGTTGGTTTGTTGGCTTGTTGGTTTGTTGGCTTGTTGGTTTGTTGGTTTGTTGGTTTGTTGGCTTGTTGGTTTGTGGTTTGTTGGTTTTTTGGTTTTTTGGTTTGTTGGTTTGTTGGTTTGTTGGTTTGTTGGTTTATTTGTTTGTTGGTTGATTGGCTTGTTGGTTTGTTGGCTTGTTGGCTTGTTGGCTTGTTGGTTTGTGGTTTGTTGGTTTTTTGGTTTTTTGGTTTTTTGGTTTGTTGGTTTGTTGGTTTGTTGGTTTGTTGGTTTATTTGTTTGTTGGTTGGTTGGCTTGTTGGTTTGCTGGCTTGTTGGCTTGTTGGCTTGTTGGTTTGTAGGTTTGTTGGTTTGTTGGTTTGTTGGTTTGTTGGTTTGTTGGTTTGTTGGCTTGTTGGTTTGTTGGTTTGTTGGCTTGTTGGTTTGTTGGTTTGTTGGTTTGTTGGTTTGTTGGTTTGTTGGTTTGTTGGCTTGTTGGTTTGTTGGTTTGTTGGCTTGTTGGTTTGTTGGTTTGTTGGTTTGTTGGCTTGTTGGCTTGTCGGTTTGTTGGTTTGTTGGCTTGTTGGTTTGTTGGTTTATTTGTTTGTTAGTTTGTTGGCTTGTTGGTTTGTTGGTTTGTTGGCTTGTTGGTTTGTTGGTTTGTTGGCTTGTTGGATTGTTGGTTTGTTGGCTTGTTGGCTTGTTGGTTTGTTGGTTTATTGGTTTGTTGGTTTGTTGGCTTGTTGGTTTGTTGGTTTGTTGGCTTGTTGGTTTGTTGGTTTGTTGGTTTGTTGGCTTGTTGGCTTGTTGGTTTGTTGGTTTGTTGGCTTGTTGGTTTGTTGGTTTGTTGGTTTGTTGCTTTGTTCGTTTGATGGTTTGTTGGTTTGTTGGTTTTTTGGATTGTTGATTTGTTTGTTTGTTGGCTTGTTGGCTTGTTGGTTTGTTGGTTTCTTGGCTTGTTGGTTTGTTAGTTTGTTAATTTGTTGGCTTGTTGGCTTGTTGGTTTGTTGGTTTTTTGGTTTGTTGGTTTGTTGGTTTGTTGGTTTGTTGGTTTGTTGGTTTGTTGGTTTATTTGTTTGTTGGTTTGTTGGCTTGTTGGTTTGTTGTTTTGTTGGTTTGTTGGCTTGTTGGTTTGTTGGTTTTTTGGTTTGTTGGTTTGTTGGCTTGTTGGCTTGTTGGTTTGTTGGTTTGTTGCTTTGTTGGTTTGTTGGCTTGTTGGTTTGTTGGTTTGTTGGCTTGTTGGTTTGTTGGTTTGTTGGTTTGTTGGCTTGTTGGCTTGTTGGTTTGTTGGTTTGTTGGCTTGTTGGTTTGTTGGTTTGTTGGTTTGTTGCTTTGTTCGTTTGATGGTTTGTTGGTTTGTTGGTTTTTTGGATTGTTGATTTGTTTGTTTGTTGGCTTGTTGGTTTGTTGGTTTGTTGGTTTGTTGGCTTGTTGGCTTGTCGGTTTGTTGGTTTGTTGGCTTGTTGGTTTGTTGGTTTATTTGTTTGTTGGTTTGTTGGCTTGTTGGTTTGTTGGTTTGTTGGCTTGTTGGCTTGTTGGTTTGTTGGTTTGTTGGTTTGTTGGTTTGTTGGTTTGTTGGTTTGTTGGTTTGTTGGCTTGTTGGCTTGTCGGTTTGTTGGTTTGTTGGCTTGTTGGTTTGTTGGTTTATTTGTTTGTTGGTTTGTTGGCTTCTTGGTTTGTTGGTTTGTTGGCTTGTTGGTTTGTTGGTTTATTTGTTTGTTGGTTTGTTGGCTTGTTGGTTTGTTGGTTTGTTGGCTTGTTGGCTTGTTGGCTTGTTGGATTGTTGGTTTTTTGGTTTGTTGGTTTGTTGGCTTGTTGGTTTGTTGGTTTGTTGGCTTGTTGGCTTGTTGGTTTGTTAGTTTGTTGGTTTGTTGGCTTGTTGGTTTGTTGGTTTTTTGGTTTGTTGGTTTGTTGGTTTGTTGGCTTGTTGGTTTGTTAGTTTGTTGGCTTGTTGGATTGTTGGTTTGTTGGCTTGTTGGCTTGTTGGTTTGTTGGTTTGTTGGTTTGTTGGTTTGTTGGCTTGTTGGTTTGTTGGTTTGTTGGCTTGTTGGTTTGTTGGTTTGTTGGTTTGTTGGCTTGTTGGCTTGTTGGTTTGTTGGTTTGTTGGCTTGTTGGTTTGTTGGTTTGTTGGTTTGTTGCTTTGTTCGTTTGATGGTTTGTTGGTTTGTTGGTTTTTTGGATTGTTGATTTGTTTGTTTGTTGGCTTGTTGGCTTGTTGGTTTGTTGGTTTCTTGGCTTGTTGGTTTGTTTGTTTGTTAATTTGTTGGCTTGTTGGCTTGTTGGTTTGTTGGTTTGTTGCTTTGTTCGTTTGATGGTTTGTTGGTTTGTTGGTTTTTTGGATTGTTGATTTGTTTGTTTGTTGGCTTGTTGGCTTGTTGGTTTGTTGGTTTGTTGGCTTGTTGGTTTGTTGGTTTGTTGGTTTGTTGCTTTGTTCGTTTGATGGTTTGTTGGTTTGTTGGTTTTTTGGATTGTTGATTTGTTTGTTTGTTGGCTTGTTGGCTTGTGGGTTTGTTGGTTTCTTGGCTTGTTGGTTTGTTAGTTTGTTAATTTGTTGGCTTGTTGGCTTGTTGGTTTGTTGGTTTTTTGTTTTGTTGGTTTGTTGGTTTGTTGGTTTGTTGGTTTGTTGGTTTGTTGGCTTGTTGGCTAATTGGTTTGTTGGTTTGTTGGTTTGTTGGTTTGTTGGCTTGTTGGTTTGTTGGTTTGTTGGCTTGTTGGTTTGTTGGTTTGTTGGTTTGTTGGCTTGTTGGCTTGTTGGTTTGTTGGTTTGTTGGCTTGTTGGTTTGTTGGTTTGTTGGTTTGTTGCTTTGTTCGTTTGATGGTTTGTTGGTTTGTTGGTTTTTTGGATTGTTGATTTGTTTGATTGTTGGCTTGTTGGTTTGTTGGTTTGTTGGTTTGTTGGCTTGTTGGCTTGTCGGTTTGTTGGTTTGTTGGCTTGTTGGTTTGTTGGTTTATTTGTTTGTTGGTTTGTTGGCTTGTTGGTTTGTTGGTTTGTTGGCTTGTTGGCTTGTTGGTTTGTTGGTTTGTTGGTTTGTTGGTTTGTTGGTTTGTTGGTTTGTTGGTTTGTTGGTTTGTTGGCTTGTTGGCTTGTCGGTTTGTGGGTTTGTTGGCTTGTTGGTTTGTTGGTTTATTAGTTTGTTGGTATGTTGGCTTGTTGGTTTGTTGGTTTGTTGGCTTGTTGGTTTGTTGGTTTGTTGGCTTGTTGGTTTGTTGGTTTGTTGGCTTGTTGGCTTGTTGGTTTGTTGGTTTGTTGGTTTGTTGGTTTGTTGGTTTGTTGGTTTGTTGGTTTGTTGGTTTGTTGGTTTGTTGGCTTGTTGGATTGTTGGCTTGTTGGCTTGTTGGTTTGTTAGTTTGTTGGTTTGTTGGCTTGTTGGTTTGTTGGTTTTTTGGTTTGTTGGTTTGTTGGTTTGTTGGCTTGTTGGTTTGTTAGTTTGTTGGTTTGTTGGCTTGTTGGTTTGTTGGTTTTTTGGTTTGTTGGTTTGTTGGTTTGTTGGTTTGTTGGTTTGTTGGCTTGTTGGTTTGTTGGCTTGTTGGTTTGTTGGTTTGTTGGTTTGTTGGCTTGTTGGTTTGTGGTTTGTTGGTTTTTTGGTTTTTTGGTTTGTTGGTTTGTTGGTTTGTTGGTTTGTTGGTTTATTTGTTTGTTGGTTGGTTGGTTTGTTGGTTTGTTGGCTTGTTGGCTTGTTGGCTTGTTGGTTTGTAGGTTTGTTGGTTTGTTGGTTTGTTGGTTTGTTTGTTTGTTGGTTTGTTGGCTTGTTGGTTTGTTGGCTTGTTGGCTTGTTGGTTTGTTGGTTTGTTGGTTTGTTGGTTTGTTGGTTTGTTGGCTTGTTGGCTTGTTGGTTTGTTGGTTTGTTGGTTTGTTGGTTTGTTGGTTTGTTGGTTTGTTGGTTTGTTGGTTTGTTGGCTTGTTGGCTTGTCGGTTTGTGGGTTTGTTGGCTTGTTGGTTTGTTGGTTTATTAGTTTGTTGGTATGTTGGCTTGTTGGTTTGTTGGTTTGTTGGCTTGTTGGTTTGTTGGTTTGTTGGCTTGTTGGTTTGTTGGTTTGTTGGCTTGTTGGCTTGTTGGTTTGTTGGTTTGTTGGTTTGTTGGTTTGTTGGTTTGTTGGTTTGTTGGTTTGTTGGTTTGTTGGTTTGTTGGCTTGTTGGATTGTTGGGTTTTTGGTTTGTTGGTTTGTTGGCTTGTTGGTTTGTTGGTTTGTTGGCTTGTTGGCTTGTTGGTTTGTTAGTTTGTTGGTTTGTTGGCTTGTTGGTTTGTTGGTTTTTTGGTTTGTTGGTTTGTTGGTTTGTTGGCTTGTTGGTTTGTTAGTTTGTTGGTTTGTTGGCTTGTTGGTTTGTTGGTTTTTTGGTTTGTTGGTTTGTTGGTTTGTTGGTTTGTTGGTTTGTTGGTTTGTTGGTTTGTTGGCTTGTTGGTTTGTTGGTTTGTTGGTTTGTTGGCTTGTTGGTTTGTGGTTTGTTGGTTTTTTGGTTTTTTGGTTTGTTGGTTTGTTGGTTTGTTGGTTTGTTGGTTTATTTGTTTGTTGGTTGGTTGGTTTGTTGGTTTGTTGGCTTGTTGGCTTGTTGGCTTGTTGGTTTGTAGGTTTGTTGGTTTGTTGGTTTGTTGGTTTGTTTGTTTGTTGGTTTGTTGGCTTGTTGGTTTGTTGGCTTGTTAGCTTGTTGGTTTGTTGGTTTGTTGGTTTGTTGGTTTGTTGGTTTGTTGGTTTGTTGGCTTGTTGGTTTGTTGGTTTGTTGGCTTGTTGGTTTATTGGTTTGTTGGTTTGTTGGCTTGTTGGCTTGTCGGTTTGTTGGTTTGTTGGCTTGTTGGTTTGTTGGTTTATTTGTTTGTTGGTTTGTTGGCTTGTTGGTTTGTTGGTTTGTTGGCTTGTTGGATTGTTGGTTTGTTGGCTTGTTGGCTTGTTGGTTTGTTGGTTTGTTGGTTTGTTGGTTTGTTGGCTTGTTGGTTTGTTGGTTTGTTGGCTTGTTGGATTGTTGGTTTGTTGGCGTGTTGGCTTGTTGGTTTGTTGGTTTGTTGGTTTGTTGGTTTGTTGGCTTGTTGGTTTGTTGGTTTGTTGGCTTGTTGGTTTGATGGTTTGTTGGTTTGTTGGCTTGTTGGCTTGTTGGTTTGTTGGTTTGTTGGTTTGTTGGTTTGTTGGCTTGTTGGTTTGTTGGTTTGTTGGTTTTTTGGATTGTTGATTTGTTTGTTTGTTGGCTTGTTGGCTTGTTGGTTTGTTGGTTTGTTGGCTTGTTGGTTTGTTGGTTTGTTGGTTTGTTGCTTTGTTCGTTTGATGGTTTGTTGGTTTGTTGGTTTTTTGGATTGTTGATTTGTTTGTTTGTTGGCTTGTTAGCTTGTTGGTTTGTTGGTTTCTTGGCTTGTTGGTTTGTTAGTTTGTTAATTTGTTGGCTTGTTGGCTTGTTGGTTTGTTGGTTTTTTGTTTTGTTGGTTTGTTGGTTTGTTGGTTTGTTGGTTTGTTGGTTTGTTGGCTTGTTGGCTTGTTGGTTTGTTGGTTTGTTGGTTTGTTGGTTTGTTGGCTTGTTGGTTTGTTGGTTTGTTGGTTTGTTGGCTTGTTGGCTTGTCGGTTTGTTGGTTTGTTGGCTTGTTGGTTTGTTGGTTTATTTGTTTGTTGGTTTGTTGGTTTCTGGGTTTGTTGGTTTGTTGGCTTGTTGGTTTGTTGGTTTATTTGTTTGTTGGTTTGTTGGCTTGTTGGTTTGTTGGTTTGTTGGCTTGTTGGCTTGTTGGTTTGTTGGTTTCTTGGCTTGTTGGTTTGTTAGTTTGTTAATTTGTTGGCTTGTTGGCTTGTTGGTTTGTTGGTTTGTTGGTTTGTTGGTTTGTTGGTTTGTTGGTTTGTTGGTTTGTTGGTTTGTTGGCTTGTTGGCTTGTCGGTTTGTTGGTTTGTTGGCTTGTTGGTTTGTTGGTTTATTTGTTTGTTGGTTTGTTGGCTTCTTGGTTTGTTGGTTTGTTGGCTTGTTGGTTTGTTGGTTTATTTGTTTGTTGGTTTGTTGGCTTGTTGGTTTGTTGGTTTGTTGGCTTGTTGGCTTGTTGGTTTGTTGGTTTGTTGGTTTGTTGGTTTGTTGGTTTGTTGGCTTGTTGGATTGTTGGTTTTTTGGTTTGTTGGTTTGTTGGCTTGTTGGTTTGTTGGTTTGTTGGTTTGTTGGCTTGTTGGCTTGTTGGTTTGTTAGTTTGTTGGTTTGTTGGCTTGTTGGTTTGTTGGTTTTTTGGTTTGTTGGTTTGTTGGTTTGTTGGCTTGTTGGTTTGTTAGTTTGTTGGCTTGTTGGATTGTTGGTTTGTTGGCTTGTTGGCTTGTTGGTTTGTTGGTTTGTTGGTTTGTTGGTTTGTTGGCTTGTTGGTTTGTTGGTTTGTTGGCTTGTTGGTTTGTTGGTTTGTTGGTTTGTTGGCTTGTTGGCTTGTTGGTTTGTTGGTTTGTTGGCTTGTTGGTTTGTTGGTTTGTTGGTTTGTTGCTTTGTTCGTTTGATGGTTTGTTGGTTTGTTGGTTTTTTGGATTGTTGATTTGTTTGTTTGTTGGCTTGTTGGCTTGTTGGTTTGCTGGTTTCTTGGCTTGTTGGTTTGTTAGTTTGTTAATTTGTTGGCTTGTTGGCTTGTTGGTTTGTTGGTTTGTTGCTTTGTTCGTTTGATGGTTTGTTGGTTTGTTGGTTTTTTGGATTGTTGATTTGTTTGTTTGTTGGCTTGTTGGCTTGTTGGTTTGTTGGTTTGTTGGCTTGTTGGTTTGTTGGTTTGTTGGTTTGTTGCTTTGTTCGTTTGATGGTTTGTTGGTTTGTTGGTTTTTTGGATTGTTGATTTGTTTGTTTGTTGGCTTGTTGGCTTGTTGGTTTGTTGGTTTCTTGGCTTGTTGGTTTGTCAGTTTGTTAATTTGTTGGCTTGTTGGCTTGTTGGTTTGTTGGTTTTTTGTTTTGTTGGTTTGTTGGTTTGTTGGTTTGTTGGTTTGTTGGTTTGTTGGCTTGTTGGCTTGTTGGTTTGTTGGTTTGTTGGTTTGTTGGTTTGTTGGCTTGTTGGTTTGTTGGTTTGTTGGCTTGTTGGTTTGTTGGTTTGTTGGTTTGTTGGCTTGTTGGCTTGTTGGTTTGTTGGTTTGTTGGCTTGTTGGTTTGTTGGTTTGTTGGTTTGTTGCTTTGTTCGTTTGATGGTTTGTTGGTTTGTTGGTTTTTTGGATTGTTGATTTGTTTGTTTGTTGGCTTGTTGGTTTGTTGGTTTGTTGGTTTGTTGGCTTGTTGGCTTGTCGGTTTGTTGGTTTGTTGGCTTGTTGGTTTGTTGGTTTATTTGTTTGTTGGTTTGTTGGCTTGTTGGTTTGTTGGTTTGTTGGCTTGTTGGCTTGTTGGTTTGTTGGTTTGTTGGTTTGTTGGTTTGTTGGTTTGTTGGTTTGTTGGCTTGTTGGCTTGTCGGTTTGTTGGTTTGTTGGCTTGTTGGTTTGTTGGTTTATTAGTTTGTTGGTATGTTGGCTTGTTGGTTTGTTGGTTTGTTGGCTTGTTGGTTTGTTGGTTTGTTGGCTTGTTGGTTTGTTGGTTTGTTGGCTTGTTGGCTTGTTGGTTTGTTGGTTTGTTGGTTTTGTTGGTTTGTTGGTTTGTTGGTTTGTTGGTTTGTTGGTTTGTTGGCTTGTTGGATTGTTGGTTTTTTGGTTTGTTGGTTTGTTGGCTTGTTGGTTTGTTGGTTTGTTAGCTTTTTGGCTTGTTGGTTTGTTAGTTTGTTGGTTTGTTGGCTTGTTGGTTTGTTGGTTTTTTGGTTTGTTGGTTTGTTGGTTTGTTGGCTTGTTGGTTTGTTAGTTTGTTGGTTTGTTGGCTTGTTGGTTTGTTGGTTTTTTGGTTTGTTGGTTTGTTGGTTTGTTGGTTTGTTGGTTTATTGGTTTGTTGGCTTGTTGGTTTGTTGGCTTGTTGGTTTGTTGGTTTGTTGGTTTGTTGGCTTGTTGGTTTGTGGTTTGTTGGTTTTTTGGTTTTTTGGTTTGTTGGTTTGTTGGTTTGTTGGTTTGTTGGTTTATTTGTTTGTTGGTTGGTTGGTTTGTTGGTTTGTTGGCTTGTTGGCTTGTTGGCTTGTTGGTTTGTAGGTTTGTTGGTTTGTTGGTTTGTTGGTTTGTTGGTTTGTTGGTTTGTTGGCTTGTTGGTTTGTTGGCTTGTTGGCTTGTTGGTTTGTTGGTTTGTTGGTTTGTTGGTTTGTTGGTTTGTTGGTTTGTTGGCTTGTTGGTTTGTTGGTTTGTTGGCTTGTTGGTTTGTTGGTTTGTTGGTTTGTTGGCTTGTTGGCTTGTCGGTTTGTTGGTTTGTTGGCTTGTTGGTTTGTTGGTTTATTTGTTTGTTGGTTTGTTGGCTTGTTGGTTTGTTGGTTTGTTGGCTTGTTGGATTGTTGGTTTGTTGGCTTGTTGGCTTGTTGGTTTGTTGGTTTGTTGGTTTGTTGGTTTGTTGGCTTGTTGGTTTGTTGGTTTGTTGGCTTGTTGGCTTGTTGGATTGTTGGTTTGTTGGCGTGTTGGCTTGTTGGTTTGTTGGTTTGTTGGTTTGTTGGTTTGTTGGCTTGTTGGTTTGTTGGTTTGTTGGCTTGTTGGTTTGTTGGTTTGTTGGTTTGTTGGCTTGTTGGCTTGTTGGTTTGTTGGGTTGTTGGTTTGTTGGTTTGTTGGCTTGTTGGTTTGTTGGTTTGTTGGTTTTTTGGATTGTTGATTTGTTTGTTTGTTGGCTTGTTGGCTTGTTGGTTTGTTGGTTTGTTGGCTTGTTGGTTTGTTGGTTTGTTGGTTTGTTGCTTTGTTCGTTTGATGGTTTGTTGGTTTGTTGGTTTTTTGGATTGTTGATTTGTTTGTTTGTTGGCTTGTTGGCTTGTTGGTTTGTTGGTTTCTTGGCTTGTTGGTTTGTTAGTTTGTTAATTTGTTGGCTTGTTGGTTTGTTGGTTTTTTGTTTTGTTGGTTTGTTGGTTTGTTGGTTTGTTGGTTTGTTGGTTTGTTGGCTTGTTGGCTTGTTGGTTTGTTGGTTTGTTGGTTTGTTGGTTTGTTGGCTTGTTGGTTTGTTGGTTTGTTGGCTTGTTGGTTTGTTGGTTTCTTGGTTTGTTGGCTTGTTGGCTTGTTGGTTTGTTGGTTTGTTGGCTTGTTGGTTTGTTGGTTTGTTGGTTTGTTGCTTTGTTCGTTTGATGGTTTGTTGGTTTGTTGGTTTTTTGGATTGTTGATTTGTTTGTTTGTTGGCTTGTTGGTTTGTTGGTTTGTTGGTTTGTTGGCTTGTTGGCTTGTGGTTTGTTGGTTTGTTGGCTTGTTGGTTTGTTGGTTTATTTGTTTGTTGGTTTGTTGGCTTGTTGGTTTGTTGGTTTGTTGGCTTGTTGGCTTGTTGGTTTGTTGGTTTGTTGGTTTGTTGGTTTGTTGGTTTGTTGGTTTGTTGGCTTGTTGGCTTGTTGGCTTGTCGGTTTGTTGGTTTGTTGGCTTGTTGGTTTGTTGGTTTATTAGTTTGTTGGTATGTTGGCTTGTTGGTTTGTTGGTTTGTTGGCTTGTTGGTTTGTTGGTTTGTTGGCTTGTTGGTTTGTTGGTTTGTTGGCTTGTTGGCTTGTTGGTTTGTTGGTTTGTTGGTTTGTTGGTTTGTTGGTTTGTTGGTTTGTTGGTTTGTTGGTTTGTTGGCTTGTTGGATTGTTGGTTTTTTGGTTTGTTGGTTTGTTGGCTTGTTGGTTTGTTGGTTTGTTGGCTTGTTGGCTTGTTGGTTTGTTAGTTTGTTGGTTTGTTGTCTTGTTGGTTTGTTGGTTTTTTGGTTTGTTGGTTTGTTGGTTTGTTGGCTTGTTGGTTTGTTAGTTTGTTGGTTTGTTGGCTTGTTGGTTTGTTGGTTTTTTGGTTTGTTGGTTTGTTGGTTTGTTGGTTTGTTGGTTTGTTGGTTTGTTGGCTTGTTGGTTTGTTGGCTTGTTGGTTTGTTGGTTTGTTGGTTTGTTGGCTTGTTGGTTTGTGGTTTGTTGGTTTTTTGGTTTTTTGGTTTGTTGGTTTGTTGGTTTGTTGGTTTGTTGGTTTATTTGTTTGTTGGTTGGTTGGTTTGTTGGTTTGTTGGCTTGTTGGCTTGTTGGCTTGTTGGTTTGTAGGTTTGTTGGTTTGTTGGTTTGTTGGTTTGTTGGTTTGTTGGTTTGTTGGCTTGTTGGTTTGTTGGCTTGTTGGCTTGTTGGTTTGTTGGTTTGTTGGTTTGTTGGTTTGTTGGTTTGTTGGTTTGTTGGCTTGTTGGTTTGTTGGTTTGTTGGCTTGTTGGTTTGTTGGTTTGTTGGTTTGTTGGCTTGTTGGCTTGTCGGTTTGTTGGTTTGTTGGCTTGTTGGTTTGTTGGTTTATTTGTTTGTTGGTTTGTTGGCTTGTTGGTTTGTTGGTTTGTTGGCTTGTTGGATTGTTGGTTTGTTGGCTTGTTGGCTTGTTGGTTTGTTGGTTTGTTGGTTTGTTGGTTTGTTGGCTTGTTGGTTTGTTGGTTTGTTGGCTTGTTGGCTTGTTGGATTGTTGGTTTGTTGGCGTGTTGGCTTGTTGTTTTGTTGGTTTGTTGGTTTGTTGGTTTGTTGGCTTGTTGGTTTGTTGGTTTGTTGGCTTGTTGGTTTGTTGGTTTGTTGGTTTGTTGGTTTGTTGGCTTGTTGGCTTGTTGGTTTGTTGGTTTGTTGGTTTGTTGGTTTGTTGGCTTGTTGGTTTGTTGGTTTGTTGGCTTGTTGGTTTGTTGGTTTGTTTATTTGTTGGTTTGTTGGTTTGTTGGTTTGTTGGTTTGTTGGCTTGTTGGCTTGTCGGTTTGTTGGTTTGTTGGCTTGTTGGTTTGTTGGTTTATTTGTTTGTTGGTTTGTTGGCTTGTTGGTTTGTTGGTTTGTTGGCTTGTTGGCTTGTTGGTTTGTTGGTTTGTTGGTTTGTTAGTTTGTTGGTTTGTTGGTTTGTTGGTTTGTTGGTTTGTTGGCTTGTTGGATTGTTGGTTTTTTGGTTTGTTGGTTTGTTGGCTTGTTGGTTTGTTGGTTTGTTGGCTTGTTGGCTTGTTGGATTGTTAGTTTGTTGGTTTGTTGGCTTGTTGGTTTGTAGGTTTTTTGGTTTGTTGGTTTGTTGGTTTGTTGGCTTGTTGGTTTGTTAGTTTGTTGGTTTGTTGGCTTGTTGGTTTGTTGGTTTCTTGGTTTGTTGGTTTGTTGGTTTGTTGGTTTGTTGGCTTCTTGGTTTGTGGTTTGTTGGTTTTTTGGTTTTTTGGTTTGTTGGTTTGTTGGTTTGTTGGTTTGTTGGTTTATTTGTTTGTTGGTTGGTTGGCTTGTTGGTTTGTTGGCTTGTTGGTTTGTTGGTTTATTTGTTTGTTGGTTTGTTGGCTTGTTGGTTTGTTGGTTTGTTGGCTTGTTGGATTGTTGGTTTGTTGGCTTGTTGGCTTTTTGGTTTGTTGGTTTGTTGGTTTGTTGGCTTGTTGGTTTGTTGGCTTGTTGGTTTGTTGGTTTGTTGGTTTGTTGGTTTGTTGGCTTGTTGGCTTGTTGGATTGTTGGTTTGTTGGCTTGTTGGCTTGTTGGTTTGTTGGTTTGTTGGTTTGTTGGCTTGTTGGTTTGTTGGCTTGTTGGTTTGTTGGTTTGTTGGTTTGTTGGCTTGTTGGTTTGTGGTTTGTTGGTTTTTTGGTTTTTTGGTTTGTTGGTTTGTTGGTTTGTTGGTTTGTTGGTTTATTTGTTTGTTGGTTGGTTGGCTTGTTGGTTTGTTGGCTTGTTGGTTTGCTGGTTTATTTGTTTGTTGGTTTGTTGGCTTGTTGGTTTGTTGGTTTGTTGGCTTGTTGGATTGTTGGTTTGTTGGCTTGTTGGTTTGTTAGTTTGTTGGTTTGTTGGCTTGTTGGTTTGTTGGTTTTTTGGTTTGTTGGTTTGTTGGTTTGTTGGTTTGTTGGTTTGTTGGCTTGTTGGTTTGTTGGCTTATTGGTTTGTTGGCTTGTTGGTTTGTTAGTTTGTTGGTTTGTTGGCTTGTTGGTTTGTAGGTTTTTTGGTTTGTTGGTTTGTTGGTTTGTTGGCTTGTTGGTTTGTTAGTTTGTTGGTTTGTTGGCTTGTTGGTTTGTTGGTTTCTTGGTTTGTTGGTTTGTTGGTTTGTTGGTTTGTTGGTTTGTTGGTTTGTTGGCTTGTTGGTTTGTTGGCTTGTTGGTTTGTTGGTTTGTTGGTTTGTTGGCTTGTTGGTTTGTGGTTTGTTGGTTTTTTGGTTTTTTGGTTTGTTGGTTTGTTGGTTTGTTGGTTTGTTGGTTTATTTGTTTGTTGGTTGGTTGGCTTGTTGGTTTGTTGGCTTGTTGGTTTGTTGGTTTATTTGTTTGTTGGTTTGTTGGCTTGTTGGTTTGTTGGTTTGTTGGCTTGTTGGATTGTTGGTTTGTTGGCTTGTTGGCTTTTTGGTTTGTTGGTTTGTTGGTTTGTTGGCTTGTTGGTTTGTTGGCTTGTTGGTTTTTTGGTTTGTTGGTTTGTTGGTTTGTTGGCTTGTTGGCTTGTTGGATTGTTGGTTTGTTGGCTTGTTGGCTTGTTGGTTTGTTGGTTTGTTGGTTTGTTGGCTTGTTGGTTTGTTGGCTTGTTGGGTTGTTGGTTTGTTGGTTTGTTGGCTTGTTGGTTTGTGGTTTGTTGGTTTTTTGGTTTTTTGGTTTGTTGGATTGTTGGTTTGTTGGCTTGTTGGTTTGTTAGTTTGTTGGTTTGTTGGCTTGTTGGTTTGTTGGTTTTTTGGTTTGTTGGTTTGTTGGTTTGTTGGTTTGTTGGTTTGTTGGCTTGTTGGTTTGTTGGCTTGTTGGTTTGTTGGTTTGTTGGTTTGTTGGCTTGTTGGTTTGTGGTTTGTTGGTTTTTTGGTTTTTTGGTTTTTTGGTTTGTTGGTTTGTTAGTTTGTTGGTTTGTTGGCTTGTTGGTTTGTTGGTTTTTTGGTTTGTTGGTTTGTTGGTTTGTTGGTTTGTTGGTTTGTTGGTTTGTTGGCTTGTTGGTTTGTTGGTTTATTTGTTTGTTGGTTTGTTGGCTTGTTGGTTTGTTGGTTTGTTGGCTTGTTGGCTTGTTGGCTTGTTGGTTTGTTGGTTTGTTGGTTTGTTGGTTTGTTGGTTTGTTGGTTTGTTGGCTTGTTGGCTTGTTGGTTTGTTGGTTTGTTGGCTTGTTGGTTTGTTGGTTTGTTGGTTTGTTGGCTTGTTGGCTTGTCGGTTTGTTGGTTTGTTGGCTTGTTGGTTTGTTGGTTTATTTGTTTGTTGGTTTGTTGGCTTGTTGGTTTGTTGGTTTGTTGGCTTGTTGGATTGTTGGTTTGTTGGCTTGTTGGCTTGTTGGTTTGTTGGTTTGTTGGTTTGTTGGTTTGTTGGCTTGTTGGTTTGTTGGTTTGTTGGCTTGTTGGCTTGTTGGATTGTTGGTTTGTTGGCGTGTTGGCTTGTTGGTTTGTTGGTTTGTTGGTTTGTTGGTTTGTTGGCTTGTTGGTTTGTTGGTTTGTTGGCTTGTTGGTTTGTTGGTTTGTTGGTTTGTTGGTTTGTTGGCTTGTTGGCTTGTTGGTTTGTTGGTTTGTTGGTTTGTTGGTTTGTTGGCTTGTTGGTTTGTTGGTTTGTTGGCTTGGTGGTTTGTTGGTTTATTTATTTGTTGGTTTGTTGGTTTGTTGGTTTGTTGGTTTGTTGGCTTGTTGGCTTGTCGGTTTGTTGGTTTGTTGGCTTGTTGGTTTGTTGGTTTATTTGTTTGTTGGTTTGTTGGCTTGTTGGTTTGTTGGTTTGTTGGCTTGTTGGCTTGTTGGTTTGTTGGTTTGTTGGTTTGTTAGTTTGTTGGTTTGTTGGTTTGTTGGTTTGTTGGTTTGTTGGCTTGTTGGATTGTTGGTTTTTTGGTTTGTTGGTTTGTTGGCTTGTTGGTTTGTTGGTTTGTTGGCTTGTTGGCTTGTTGGATTGTTAGTTTGTTGGTTTGTTGGCTTGTTGGTTTGTAGGTTTTTTGGTTTGTTGGTTTGTTGGTTTGTTGGCTTGTTGGTTTGTTAGTTTGTTGGTTTGTTGGCTTGTTGGTTTGTTGGTTTCTTGTTTTGTTGGTTTGTTGGTTTGTTGGTTTGTTGGTTTGTTGGCTTGTTGGTTTGTTGGCTTGTTGGTTTGTTGGTTTGTTGGTTTGTTGGCTTGTTGGTTTGTGGTTTGTTGGTTTTTTGGTTTTTTGGTTTGTTGGTTTGTTGGTTTGTTGGTTTGTTGGTTTATTTGTTTGTTGGTTGGTTGGCTTGTTGGTTTGTTGGCTTGTTGGTTTGTTGGTTTATTTGTTTGTTGGTTTGTTGGCTGGTTGGTTTGTTGGTTTGTTGGCTTGTTGGATTGTTGGTTTGTTGGCTTGTTGGCTTTTTGGTTTGTTGGTTTGTTGGTTTGTTGGCTTGTTGGTTTGTTGGCTTGTTGGTTTGTTGGTTTGTTGGTTTGTTGGTTTGTTGGCTTGTTGGCTTGTTGGATTGTTGGTTTGTTGGCTTGTTGGCTTGTTGGTTTGTTGGTTTGTTGGTTTGTTGGCTTGTTGGTTTGTTGGCTTGTTGGTTTGTTGGTTTGTTGGTTTGTTGGCTTGTTGGTTTGTGGTTTGTTGGTTTTTTGGTTTTTTGGTTTGTTGGTTTGTTGGTTTGTTGGTTTGTTGGTTTATTTGTTTGTTGGTTGGTTGGCTTGTTGGTTTGTTGGCTTGTTGGTTTGCTGGTTTATTTGTTTGTTGGTTTGTTGGCTTGTTGGTTTGTTGGTTTGTTGGCTTGTTGGATTGTTGGTTTGTTGGCTTGTTGGTTTGTTAGTTTGTTGGTTTGTTGGCTTGTTGGTTTGTTGGTTTTTTGGTTTGTTGGTTTGTTGGTTTGTTCGTTTGTTGGTTTGTTGGCTTGTTGGTTTGTTGGCTTGTTGGTTTGTTGGTTTGTTGGTTTGTTGGCTTGTTGGTTTGTGGTTTGTTGGTTTTTTGGTTTTTTGGTTTTTTGGTTTGTTGGTTTGTTAGTTTGTTGGTTTGTTGGCTTGTTGGTTTGTTGGTTTTTTGGTTTGTTGGTTTGTTGGTTTGTTGGTTTGTTGGTTTGTTGGTTTGTTGGCTTGTTGGTTTGTTGGTTTATTTGTTTGTTGGTTTGTTGGCTTGTTGGTTTGTTGGTTTGTTGGCTTGTTGGATTGTTGGTTTGTTAGCTTGTTGGTTTGTTAGTTTGTTGGTTTGTTGGCTTGTTGGTTTGTTGGTTTTTTGGTTTGTTGGTTTGTTGGTTTGTTGGTTTGTTGGTTTGTTGGCTTGTTGGTTTGTTGGTTTTTTGGTTTGTTGGTTTGTTGGTTTGTTGGTTTGTTGGTTTGTTGGCTTGTTGGCTTGTTGGTTTGTTAGTTTGTTGGTTTGTTGGCTTGTTGGTTTGTTGGTTTTTTGGTTTGTTGGTTTGTTGGTTTGTTGGCTTGTTGGTTTGTTAGTTTGTTGGTTTGTTGGCTTGTTGGTTTGTTGGTTTTTTGGTTTGTTGGTTTGTTGGTTTGTTGGTTTGTTGGTTTGTTGGCTTGTTGGTTTGTTGGCTTGTTGGTTTGTTGGTTTGTTGGTTTGTTGGCTTGTTGGTTTATGGTTTGTTGGTTTTTTGGTTTTTTGGTTTGTTGGTTTGTTGGTTTGTTGGTTTGTTGGTTTATTTGTTTGTTGGTTGGTTGGCTTGTTGGTTTGTTGGCTTGTTGGCTTTTTGGCTTGTTGGTTTGTAGGTTTGTTGGTTTGTTGGTTTGTTGGTTTGTTGGTTTGTTGGTTTGTTGGCTTGTTGGTTTGTTGGTTTGTTGGTTTGTTGGTTTGTTGGTTTGTTGGTTTGTTGGTTTGTTGGTTTGTTGGTTTGTTGGCTTGTTGGTTTGTTGTTTTGTTAGCTTGTTGGTTTGTTGGTTTGTTGGTTTGTTGGCTTGTTGGCTTGTTGGCTTGTCGGTTTGTTGGTTTGTTGGCTTGTTGGTTTGTTGGTTTATTTGTTTGTTGGTTTGTTGGCTTGTTGGTTTGTTGGTTTGTTGGCTTGTTGGATTGTTGGTTTGTTGGCTTGTTGGCTTGTTGGTTTGTTGGTTTGTTGGTTTGTTGGCTTGTTGGTTTGTTGGTTTGTTGGCTTGTTGGTTTGTTGGTTTGTTGGTTTGTTGGTTTGTTGGCTTGTTGGTTTGTTGGTTTGTTGGTTTGTTGGCTTGTTGGCTTGTCGGTTTGTTGGTTTGTTGGCTTGTTGGTTTGTTGGTTTATTTGTTTGTTGGTTTGTTGGCTTGTTGGTTTGTTGGTTTGTTGGCTTGTTGGCTTGTTGGTTTGTTGGTTTGTTGGTTTGTTGGTTTGTTGGTTTGTTGGTTTGTTGGTTTGTTGGTTTGTTGGTTTGTTGGCTTGTTGGTTTGTTGGTATGTTGGCTTGTTGGTTTGTTGGTTTGTTGGTTTGTTGGTTTGTTGGTTTGTTGGTTTGTTGGCTTGTTGGTTTGTTGGTTTGTTGGTTTGTTGGTTTGTTGGTTTGTTGGTTTGTTGGCTTGTTGGCTTGTCGGTTTGTTGGTTTGTTGGCTTGTTGGTTTGTTGGTTTATTTGTTTGTTGGCTTGTTGGCTTGTTGGTTTGTTGGTTTGTTGGTTTGTTGGTTTGTTGGTTTGTTGGTTTGTTGGCTTGTTGGTTTGTTGGTTTGTTGGCTTGTTGGTTTGTTGGTTTGTTGGTTTGTTGGTTTGTTGGTTTGTTGGTTTGTTGGCTTGTTGGTTTGTTGGTTTGTTGGTTTGTTGGTTTGTTGGCTTGTTGGTTTGTTGGCTTGTTGGTTTGTTGGTTTGTTGGTTTGTTGGCTTGTTGGTTTGTGGTTTGTTGGTTTTTTGGTTTTTTGGATTGTTGGTTTGTTGGTTTGTTGGTTTGTTGGTTTATTTGTTTGTTGGTTGGTTGGCTTGTTGGTTTGTTGGCTTGTTGGCTTGTTGGCTTGTTGGTTTGTAGGTTTGTTGGTTTGTTGGTTTGTTGGTTTGTTGGTTTGTTGGTTTGTTGGCTTGTTGGTTTGTTGGTTTGTTGGCTTGTTGGTTTGTTGGTTTGTTGGTTTGTTGGTTTGTTGGTTTGTTGGCTTGTTGGTTTGTTGGTTTGTTGGCTTGTTGGTTTGTTGGTTTGTTGGTTTGTTGGCTTGTTGGCTTGTCGGTTTGTTGGTTTGTTGGCTTGTTGGTTTGTTGTTTTATTTGTTTGTTGGTTTGTTGGCTTGTTGGTTTGTTGGTTTGTTGGCTTGTTGGATTGTTGGTTTGTTGGCTTGTTGGCTTGTTGGTTTGTTGGTTTGTTTGCTTGTTGGTTTGTTGGTTTGTTGGTTTGTTGGTTTGTTGGTTTGTTGGTTTGTTGGCTTGTTGGCTTGTTGGTTTGTTGGTTTGTTGGCTTGTTGGTTTGTTGGTTTGTTGGTTTGTTGGCTTGTTGGCTTGTCGGTTTGTTGGTTTGTTGGCTTGTGTGTTTGTTGGTTTATTTGTTTGTTGGTTTGTTGGCTTGTTGGTTTGTTGGTTTGTTGGTTTGTTGGCTTGTTGGCTTGTTGGTTTGTTGGTTTGTTGGTTTGTTGGTTTGTTGGTTTGTTGGTTTGTTGGTTTGTTGGTTTGTTGGTTTGTTGGCTTGTTGGATTGTTGGTTTTTTGGTTTGTTGGTTTGTTGGTTTGTTGGCTTGTTGGTTTGTTGGTTTGTTGGCTTGTTGGCTTGTTGGTTTGTTAGTTTGTTGGTTTGTTGGCTTGTTGGTTTGTTGGTTTTTTGGTTTGTTGGTTTGTTGGCTTGTTGGTTTGTTAGTTTGTTGGTTTGTTGGCTTGTTGGTTTGTTGGTTTTTTGGTTTGTTGGTTTGTTGGTTTGTTGGCTTGTTGGTTTGTTGGTTTTTTGGTTTGTTGGTTTGTTGGCTTGTTGGTTTGTTAGTTTGTTGGTTTGTTGGCTTGTTGGTTTGTTGGCTTGTTGGTTTGTTGGTTTGTTGGCTTGTTGGTTTGTTGGTTTGTTGGTTTGTTGGCTTGTTGGCTTGTCGGTTTGTTGGTTTGTTGGCTTGTTGGTTTGTTGGTTTATTTGTTTGTTGGTTTGTTGGCTTGTTGGTTTGTTGGTTTGTTGGTTTGTTGGTTTGTTGGTTTGTTGGTTTGTTGGCTTGTTGGTTTGTTGGTTTGTTGGCTTGTTGGTTTGTTGGTTTGTTGGTTTGTTGGCTTGTTGGCTTGTTGGTTTGTTGGTTTGTTGGTTTGTTGGTTTGTTGGTTTGTTGGTTTGTTGGTTTTTTGGTTTGTTGGTTTGTTGGCTTGTTGGTTTGTTAGTTTGTTGGTTTGTTGGCTTGTTGGTTTGTTGGCTTGTTGGTTTGTTGGTTTGTTGGCTTGTTGGTTTGTTGGTTTGCTGGTTTGTTGGCTTGTTGGCTTGTCGGTTTGTTGGTTTGTTGGCTTGTTGGTTTGTTGGTTTATTTGTTTGTTGGTTTGTTGGCTTGTTGGTTTGTTGGTTTGTTGGCTTGTTGGCTTGTTGGTTTGTTGGTTTGTTGGTTTGTTGGTTGGCTGGTTTGTTGGTTTGTTGGTTTGTTGGTTTGTTGGCTTGTTGGTTTGTTGGTATGTTGGCTTGTTGGTTTGTTGGTTTGTTGGTTTGTTGGTTTGTTGGTTTGTTGGTTTGTTGGCTTGTTGGTTTGTTGGTTTGTTGGTTTGTTGGTTAGTTGGTTTGTTGGTTTGTTGGCTTGTTGGCTTGTCGGTTTGTTGGTTTGTTGGCTTGTTGGTTTGTTGGTTTATTTGTTTGTTGGTTTGTTGGCTTGTTAGTTTGTTGGTTTGTTGGTTTGTTGGTTTGTTGGTTTGTTGGTTTGTTGGCTTGTTGGTTTGTTGGTTTGTTGGCTTGTTGGTTTGTTGGTTTGTTGGTTTGTTGGTTTGTTGGTTTGTTGGTTTGTTGGCTTGTTGGTTTGTTGGTTTGTTGGTTTGTTGGTTTGTTGGCTTGTTGGTTTGTTGGCTTGTTGGTTTGTTGGTTTGTTGGTTTGTTGGCTTGTTGGTTTGTGGTTTGTTGGTTTTTTGGTTTTTTGGATTATTGGTTTGTTGGTTTGTTGGTTTGTTGGTTTATTTGTTTGTTGGTTGGTTGGCTTGTTGGTTTGTTGGCTTGTTGGCTTGTTGGCTTTTTGGTTTGTAGGTTTGTTGGTTTGTTGGTTTGTTGGTTTGTTGGTTTGTTGGTTTGTTGGCTTGTTGGTTTGTTGGTTTGTTGGTTTGTTGGTTTGTTGGTTTGTTGGTTTGTTGGCTTGTTGGTTTGTTGGTTTGTTGGCTTGTTGGTTTGTTGGTTTGTTGGTTTGTTGGCTTGTTGGCTTGTCGGTTTGTTGGTTTGTTGGCTTGTTGGTTTGTTGGTTTATTTGTTTGTTGGTTTGTTGGCTTGTTGGTTTGTTGGTTTGTTGGCTTGTTGGATTGTTGGTTTGTTGGCTTGTTGGCTTGTTGGTTTGTTGGTTTGTTGGCTTGTTGGTTTGTTGGTTTGTTGGTTTGTTGGTTTGTTGGTTTGTTGGTTTGTTGGCTTGTTGGTTTGTTGGTTTGTTGGCTTGTTGGTTTGTTGGTTTGTTGGTTTGTTGGCTTGTTGGCTTGTTGGCTTGTCGGTTTGTTGGTTTGTTGGCTTGTGTGTTTGTTGGTTTATTTGTTTGTTGGTTTGTTGGCTTGTTGGTTTGTTGGTTTGTTGGTTTGTTGGCTTGTTGGCTTGTTGGTTTGTTGGTTTGTTGGTTTGTTGGTTTGTTGGTTTGTTGGTTTGTTGGTTTGTTGGTTTGTTGGCTTGTTGGATTGTTGGTTTTTTGGTTTGTTGGTTTGTAGGTTTGTTGGTTTTTTGGTTTGTTGGTTTGTTGGTTTGTTAGTTTATTGGTTTGTTGGCTTGTTGGTTTGTTGGTTTTTTGGTTTGTTGGTTTGTTGGTTTGTTGGTTTGTTGGTTTGTTGGCTTGTTGGTTTGTTGGCTTGTTGGTTTGTTGGTTTGTTGGTTTGTTGGCTTGTTAGTTTGTGGTTTGTTGGTTTTTTGGTTTTTTGGTTTGTTGGTTTGTTGGTTTGTTGGTTTGTTGGTTTATTTGTTTGTTGGTTGGTTGGCTTGTTGGCTTGTTGGCTTGTTGGCTTGTTGGCTTGTTGGCTTGTTGGTTTGTAGGTTTGTTGGTTTGTTGGTTTGTTGGTTTGTTGGTTTGTTGGTTTGTTGGCTTGTTGGTTTGTTGGTTTGTAGGCTTGTTGGTTTGTTGGTTTGTTGGTTTGTTGTTTTGTTGGTTTGTTGGCTTGTTGGTTTGTTGGTTTGTTGGTTTGTTGTTTTGTTGGTTTGTTGGTTTGTTGGCTTGTTGGTTTGTTGGTTTGTTGGCTTGTTGGTTTGTTGGTTTGTTGGTTTGTTGGCTTGTTGGCTTGTCGGTTTGTTGGTTTGTTGGCTTGTTGGTTTGTTGGTTTATTTGTTTGTTGGTTTGTTGGCTTGTTGGCTTGTTGGTTTGTTGGTTTGTTGGTTTGTTGGTTTGTTGGCTTGTTGGTTTGTTGGTTTGTTGGTTTGTTGGCTTGTTGGCTTGTTGAATTGTTGGTTTGTTGGTTTGTTGGTTTGTTGGTTTGTTGGTTTGTTGGTTTGTTGGTTTGTTGGCTTGTTGGCTTGTCGGTTTGTTGGTTTGTTGGCTTGATGGTTTGTTGGTTTATTTGTTTGTTGGTTTGTTGGCTTGTTGGTTTGTTGGTTTGTTGGCTTGTTGGATTGTTGGTTTTTTGGTTTGTTGGTTTGTTGGCTTGTTGGTATGTTGGTTTGTTGGTTTGTTGGCTTGTTGGCTTGTTGGTTTATTAGTTTGTTGGTTTGTTGGCTTCTTGGTTTGTAGGTTTTTTGGTTTGTTGGTTTGTTGGTTTGTTGGCTTGTTGGTTTGTTAGTTTGTTGGTTTGTTGGCTTGTTGGTTTGTTGGTTTCTTGGTTTGTTGGTTTGTTGGTTTGTTGGCTTGTTGGTTTGTGGTTTGTTGGTTTTTTGGTTTTTTGGTTTGTTGGTTTGTTGGTTTGTTGGTTTGTTGGTTTATTTGTTTGTTGGTTGGTTGGCTTGTTGGTTTGTTGGCTTGTTGGTTTGTTGGTTTATTTGTTTGTTGGTTTGTTGGCTTGTTGGTTTGTTGGTTTGTTGGTTTGTTGGTTTGTTGGTTTGTTGGTTTGTTGGCTTGTTGGTTTGTTGGTTTGTTGGTTTGTTGGTTTATTTGTTTGTTGGTTTGTTGGCTTGTTGGTTTGTTGGTTTATATGTTTGTTGGTTTGTTGGCTTGTTGGCTTGTTGGTTTGTTGGCTTGTCGGTTTGTTGGTTTGTTGGCTTGTTGGTTTGTTGGTTTATTTGTTTGTTGGTTTGTTGGCTTGTTGGTTTGTTGGTTTGTTGGTTTGTTGGTTTGTTGGTTTGTTGGTTTGTTGGCTTGTTGGTTTGTTGGTTTGTTGGCTTGTTGGTTTGTTGGTTTGTTGGTTTGTTGGTTTGTTGGTTTGTTGGTTTGTTGGCTTGTTGGTTTGTTGGTTTGTTGGTTTGTTGGTTTGTTGGCTTGTTGGTTTGTTGGCTTGTTGGTTTGTTGGTTTGTTGGTTTGTTGGCTTGTTGGTTTGTGGTTTGTTGGTTTTTTGGTTTTTTGGATTGTTGGTTTGTTGGTTTGTTGGTTTGTTGGTTTATTTGTTTGTTGGTTGGTTGGCTTGTTGGTTTGTTGGCTTGTTGGCTTGTTGGCTTGTTGGTTTGTAGGTTTGTTGGTTTGTTGGTTTGTTGGTTTGTTGGTTTGTTGGTTTGTTGGCTTGTTGGTTTGTTGGTTTGTTGGCTTGTTGGTTTGTTGGTTTGTTGGTTTGTTGGTTTGTTGGTTTGTTGGCTTGTTGGTTTGTTGGTTTGTTGGCTTGTTGGTTTGTTGGTTTGTTGGTTTGTTGGCTTGTTGGCTTGTCGGTTTGTTGGTTTGTTGGCTTGTTGGTTTGTTGTTTTATTTGTTTGTTGGTTTGTTGGCTTGTTGGTTTGTTGGTTTGTTGGCTTGTTGGATTGTTGGTTTGTTGGCTTGTTGGCTTGTTGGTTTGTTGGTTTGTTTGCTTGTTGGTTTGTTGGTTTGTTGGTTTGTTGGTTTGTTGGTTTGTTGGTTTGTTGGCTTGTTGGCTTGTTGGTTTGTTGGTTTGTTGGCTTGTTGGTTTGTTGGTTTGTTGGTTTGTTGGCTTGTTGGCTTGTCGGTTTGTTGGTTTGTTGGCTTGTGTGTTTGTTGGTTTATTTGTTTGTTGGTTTGTTGGCTTGTTGGTTTGTTGGTTTGTTGGTTTGTTGGCTTGTTGGCTTGTTGGTTTGTTGGTTTGTTGGTTTGTTGGTTTGTTGGTTTGTTGGTTTGTTGGTTTGTTGGTTTGTTGGTTTGTTGGCTTGTTGGATTGTTGGTTTTTTGGTTTGTTGGTTTGTTGGTTTGTTGGCTTGTTGGTTTGTTGGTTTGTTGGCTTGTTGGCTTGTTGGTTTGTTAGTTTGTTGGTTTGTTGGCTTGTTGGTTTGTTGGTTTTTTGGTTTGTTGGTTTGTTGGCTTGTTGGTTTGTTAGTTTGTTGGTTTGTTGGCTTGTTGGTTTGTTGGTTTTTTGGTTTGTTGGTTTGTTGGTTTGTTGGCTTGTTGGTTTGTTGGTTTTTTGGTTTGTTGGTTTGTTGGCTTGTTGGTTTGTTAGTTTGTTGGTTTGTTGGCTTGTTGGTTTGTTGGCTTGTTGGTTTGTTGGTTTGTTGGCTTGTTGGTTTGTTGGTTTGTTGGTTTGTTGGCTTGTTGGCTTGTCGGTTTGTTGGTTTGTTGGCTTGTTGGTTTGTTGGTTTATTTGTTTGTTGGTTTGTTGGCTTGTTGGTTTGTTGGTTTGTTGGTTTGTTGGTTTGTTGGTTTGTTGGTTTGTTGGCTTGTTGGTTTGTTGGTTTGTTGGCTTGTTGGTTTGTTGGTTTGTTGGTTTGTTGGCTTGTTGGCTTGTTGGTTTGTTGGTTTGTTGGTTTGTTGGTTTGTTGGTTTGTTGGTTTGTTGGTTTTTTGGTTTGTTGGTTTGTTGGCTTGTTGGTTTGTTAGTTTGTTGGTTTGTTGGCTTGTTGGTTTGTTGGCTTGTTGGTTTGTTGGTTTGTTGGCTTGTTGGTTTGTTGGTTTGTTGGTTTGTTGGCTTGTTGGCTTGTCGGTTTGTTGGTTTGTTGGCTTGTTGGTTTGTTGGTTTATTTGTTTGTTGGTTTGTTGGCTTGTTGGTTTGTTGGTTTGTTGGCTTGTTGGCTTGTTGGTTTGTTGGTTTGTTGGTTTGTTGGTTGGCTGGTTTGTTGGTTTGTTGGTTTGTTGGTTTGTTGGCTTGTTGGTTTGTTGGTATGTTGGCTTGTTGGTTTGTTGGTTTGTTGGTTTGTTGGTTTGTTGGTTTGTTGGTTTGTTGGCTTGTTGGTTTGTTGGTTTGTTGGTTTGTTGGTTTGTTGGTTTGTTGGTTTGTTGGCTTGTTGGCTTGTCGGTTTGTTGGTTTGTTGGCTTGTTGGTTTGTTGGTTTATTTGTTTGTTGGTTTGTTGGCTTGTTGGTTTGTTGGTTTGTTGGTTTGTTGGTTTGTTGGTTTGTTGGTTTGTTGGCTTGTTGGTTTGTTGGTTTGTTGGCTTGTTGGTTTGTTGGTTTGTTGGTTTGTTGGTTTGTTGGTTTGTTGGTTTGTTGGCTTGTTGGTTTGTTGGTTTGTTGGTTTGTTGGTTTGTTGGCTTGTTGGTTTGTTGGCTTGTTGGTTTGTTGGTTTGTTGGTTTGTTGGCTTGTTGGTTTGTGGTTTGTTGGTTTTTTGGTTTTTTGGATTGTTGGTTTGTTGGTTTGTTGGTTTGTTGGTTTATTTGTTTGTTGGTTGGTTGGCTTGTTGGTTTGTTGGCTTGTTGGCTTGTTGGCTTTTTGGTTTGTAGGTTTGTTGGTTTGTTGGTTTGTTGGTTTGTTGGTTTGTTGGTTTGTTGGCTTGTTGGTTTGTTGGTTTGTTGGTTTGTTGGTTTGTTGGTTTGTTGGTTTGTTGGCTTGTTGGTTTGTTGGTTTGTTGGCTTGTTGGTTTGTTGGTTTGTTGTTTTGTTGGCTTGTTGGCTTGTCGGTTTGTTGGTTTGTTGGCTTGTTGGTTTGTTGGTTTATTTGTTTGTTGGTTTGTTGGCTTGTTGGTTTGTTGGTTTGTTGGCTTGTTGGATTGTTCGTTTGTTGGCTTGTTGGCTTGTTGGTTTGTTGGTTTGTTGGCTTGTTGGTTTGTTGGTTTGTTGGTTTGTTGGTTTGTTGGTTTGTTGGTTTGTTGGCTTGTTGGTTTGTTGGTTTGTTGGCTTGTTGGTTTGTTGGTTTGTTGGTTTGTTGGCTTGTTGGCTTGTTCGCTTGTCGGTTTGTTGGTTTGTTGGCTTGTGTGTTTGTTGGTTTATTTGTTTGTTGGTTTGTTGGCTTGTTGGTTTGTTGGTTTGTTGGTTTGTTGGCTTGTTGGCTTGTTGGTTTGTTGGTTTGTTGGTTTGTTGGTTTGTTGGTTTGTTGGTTTGTTGGTTTGTTGGTTTGTTGGCTTGTTGGATTGTTGGTTTTTTGGTTTGTTGGTTTGTAGGTTTGTTGGTTTTTTGGTTTGTTGGTTTGTTGGTTTGTTAGTTTGTTGGTTTGTTGGCTTGTTGGTTTGTTGGTTTTTTGGTTTGTTGGTTTGTTGGTTTGTTGGTTTGTTGGTTTGTTGGCTTGTTGGTTTGTTGGCTTGTTGGTTTGTTGGTTTGTTGGTTTGTTGGCTTGTTAGTTTGTGGTTTGTTGGTTTTTTGGTTTTTTGGTTTGTTGGTTTGTTGGTTTGTTGGTTTGTTGGTTTATTTGTTTGTTGGTTGGTTGGCTTGTTGGCTTGTTGGCTTGTTGGCTTGTTGGCTTGTTGGTTTGTAGGTTTGTTGGTTTGTTGGTTTGTTGGTTTGTTGGTTTGTTGGTTTGTTGGCTTGTTGGTTTGTTGGTTTGTTGGCTTGTTGGTTTGTTGGTTTGTTGGTTTGTTGTTTTGTTGGTTTGTTGGCTTGTTGGTTTGTTGGTTTGTTGGTTTGTTGTTTTGTTGGTTTGTTGGTTTGTTGGCTTGTTGGTTTGTTGGTTTGTTGGCTTGTTGGTTTGTTGGTTTGTTGGTTTGTTGGCTTGTTGGCTTGTCGGTTTGTTGGTTTGTTGGCTTGTTGGTTTGTTGGTTTATTTGTTTGTTGGTTTGTTGGCTTGTTGGCTTGTTGGTTTGTTGGTTTGTTGGTTTGTTGGTTTGTTGGCTTGTTGGTTTGTTGGTTTGTTGGTTTGTTGGCTTGTTGGCTTGTTGAATTGTTGGTTTGTTGGTTTGTTGGTTTGTTGGTTTGTTGGTTTGTTGGTTTGTTGGTTTGTTGGCTTGTTGGCTTGTCGGTTTGTTGGTTTGTTGGCTTGTTGGTTTGTTGGTTTATTTGTTTGTTGGTTTGTTGGCTTGTTGGTTTGTTGGTTTGTTGGCTTGTTGGATTGTTGGTTTTTTGGTTTGTTGGTTTGTTGGCTTGTTGGTTTGTTGGTTTGTTGGTTTGTTGGCTTGTTGGCTTGTTGGTTTATTAGTTTGTTGGTTTGTTGGCTTCTTGGTTTGTAGGTTTTTTGGTTTGTTGGTTTGTTGGTTTGTTGGCTTGTTGGTTTGTTAGTTTGTTGGTTTGTTGGCTTGTTGGTTTGTTGGTTTCTTGGTTTGTTGGTTTGTTGGTTTGTTGGCTTGTTGGTTTGTGGTTTGTTGGTTTTTTGGTTTTTTGGTTTGTTGGTTTGTTGGTTTGTTGGTTTGTTGGTTTATTTGTTTGTTGGTTGGTTGGCTTGTTGGTTTGTTGGCTTGTTGGTTTGTTGGTTTATTTGTTTGTTGGTTTGTTGGCTTGTTGGTTTGTTGGTTTGTTGGCTTGTTGGATTGTTGGTTTGTTGGCTTGTTGGCTTGTTGGTTTGTTGGTTTGTTGGTTTGTTGGCTTGTTGGTTTGTTGGCTTGTTGGTTTGTTGGTTTGATGGTTTGTTGACTTGTTGGCTTGTTGGATTGTTGGTTTGTTGGCTTGTTGGCTTGTTGGTTTGTTGGTTTGTTGGTTTGTTGGCTTGTTGGTTTGTTGGCTTGTTGGTTTGTTGGTTTGTTGGTTTGTTGGCTTGTTGGTTTGTGGTTTGTTGGTTTTTTGGTTTTTTGGTTTGTTGGTTTGTTGGTTTGTTGGTTTGTTGGTTTATTTGTTTGTTGGTTGGTTGGCTTGTTGGTTTGTTGGCTTGTTGGTTTGCTGGTTTATTTGTTTGTTGGTTTGTTGGCTTGTTGGTTTGTTGGTTTGTTGGCTTGTTGGATTGTTGGTTTGTTGGCTTGTTGGTTTGTTAGTTTGTTGGTTTGTTGGCTTGTTGGTTTGTTGGTTTTTTGGTTTGTTGGTTTGTTGGTTTGTTGGTTTGTTGGTTTGTTGGCTTGTTGGTTTGTTGGCTTGTTGGTTTGTTGGTTTGTTGGTTTGTTGGCTTGTTGGTTTGTGGTTTGTTGGTTTTTTGGTTTTTTGGTTTTTTGGTTTGTTGGTTTGTTAGTTTGTTGGTTTGTTGGCTTGTTGGTTTGTTGGTTTTTTGGTTTGTTGGTTTGTTGGTTTGTTGGTTTGTTGGTTTGTTGGTTTGTTGGCTTGTTGGTGTATTGGTTTATTTGTTTGTTGGTTTGTTGGCTTGTTGGTTTGTTGGTTTGTTGGCTTGTTGGATTGTTGGTTTGTTGGCTTGTTGGTTTGTTAGTTTGTTGGTTTGTTGGCTTGTTGGTTTGTTGGTTTTTTGGTTTGTTGGTTTGTTGGTTTGTTGGTTTGTTGGTTTGTTGGCTTGTTGGTTTGTTGGTTTTTTGGTTTGTTGGTTTGTTGGCTTGTTGGTTTGTTGGTTTGTTGGCTTGTTGGCTTGTTGGTTTGTTAGTTTGTTGGTTTGTTGGCTTGTTGGTTTGTTGGTTTTTTGGTTTGTTGGTTTGTTGGTTTGTTGGCTTGTTGGTTTGTTAGTTTGTTGATTTGTTATCTTTTTGGTTTGTTGGTTTTTTGGTTTGTTGGTTTGTTGGTTTGTTGGTTTGTTGGTTTGTTGGCTTGTTGGTTTGTTGGCTTGTTGGTTTGTTGGTTTGTTGGTTTGTTGGTTTTTTGGTTTTTTGGTTTGTTGGTTTGTTGGTTTGTTGGTTTGTTGGTTTATTTGTTTGTTGGTTGGTTGGCTTGTTGGTTTGTTGGCTTGTTGGCTTTTTGGCTTGTTGGTTTGTAGGTTTGTTGGTTTGTTGGTTTGTTGGTTTGTTGGTTTGTTGGTTTGTTGGCTTGTTGGTTTGTTGGTTTGTTGGTTTGTTGGTTTGTTGGTTTGTTGGTTTGTTGGTTTGTTGGTTTGTTGGTTTGTTGGTTTGTTGGCTTGTTGGTTTGTTGGTTTGTTAGCTTGTTGGTTTGTTGGTTTGTTGGTTTGTTGGCTTGTTGGCTTGTCGGTTTGTTGGTTTGTTGGCTTGTTGGTTTGTTGGTTTATTTGTTTGTTGGTTTGTTCGCTTGTTGGTTTGTTGGTTTGTCGGCTCGTTGGATTGTTGGTTTGTTGGCTTGTTGGCTTGTTGGTTTGTTGGTTTGTTGGTTTGTTGGCTTGTTGGTTTGTTGGTTTGTTGGCTTGTTGGTTTGTTGGTTTGTTGGTTTGTTGGTTTGTTGGCTTGTTGGTTTGTTGGTTTGTTGGTTTGTTGGCTTGTTGGCTTGTCGGTTTGTTGGTTTGTTGGCTTGTTGGTTTGTTGGTTTATTTGTTTGTTGGTTTGTTGGCTTGTTGGTTTGTTGGTTTGTTGGCTTGTTGGCTTGTTGGTTTGTTGGTTTGTTGGTTTGTTGGTTTGTTGGTTTGTTGGTTTGTTGGTTTGTTGGCTTGTTGGTTTGTTGCTATGTTGGCTTGTTGGTTTGTTGGTTTGTTGGTTTGTTGGTTTGTTGGTTTGTTGGTTTGTTGGCTTGTTGGTTTGTTGGTTTGTTGGTTTGTTGGTTTGTTGGTTTGTTGGTTTGTTGGCTTGTTGGCTTGTCGGTTTGTTGGTTTGTTGGCTTGTCGGTTTGTTGGTTTATTTGTTTGTTGGTTTGTTGGCTTGTTGGTTTGTTGGTTTGTTGGTTTGTTGGTTTGTTGGTTTGTTGGTTTGTTGGTTTGTTGGCTTGTTGGTTTGTTGGTTTGTTGGCTTGTTGGTTTGTAGGTTTGTTGGTTTGTTGGTTTGTTGGTTTGTTGGTTTGTGGTTTGTTGGTTTTTTGGTTTTTTGGATTGTTGGTTTGTTGGTTTGTTGGTTTGTTGGTTTATTTGTTTGTTGGTTTGTGGTTTGTTGGTTTTTTGGTTTTTTGGATTGTTGGTTTGTTGGTTTGTTGGTTTGTTGGTTTATTTGTTTGTTGGTTGGTTGGCTTGTTGGTTTGTTGGCTTGTTGGCTTGTTGGCTTGTTGGTTTGTAGGTTTGTTGGTTTGTTGGTTTGTTGGTTTGTTGGTTTGTTGGTTTGTTGGCTTGTTGGTTTGTTGGTTTTTTGGCTTGTTGGTTTGTTGGTTTGTTGGTTTGTTGGTTTGTTGGTTTGTTGGCTTGTTGGTTTGTTGGTTTGTTGGCTTGTTGGTTTGTTGGTTTGTTGGTTTGTTGGCTTGTTGGCTTGTCGGTTTGTTGGTTTGTTGGCTTGTTGGTTTGTTGGCTTATTTGTTTGTTGGTTTGTTGGCTTGTTGGTTTGTTGGTTTGTTGGCTTGTTGGATTGTTGGTTTGTTGGCTTGTTGGCTTGTTGGTTTGTTGGTTTGTTGGCTTGTTGGTTTGTTGGTTTGTTGGTTTGTTGGTTTGTTGGTTTGTTGGCTTGTTGGTTTGTTGGTTTGTTGGCTTGTTGGTTTGTTGGTTTGTTGGTTTGTTGGCTTGTTGGCTTGTCGGTTTGTTGGTTTGTTGGCTTGTGTGTTTGTTGGTTTATTTGTTTGTTGGTTTGTTGGCTTGTTGGTTTGTTGGTTTGTTGGTTTGTTGGCTTGTTGGCTTGTTGGTTTGTTGGTTTGTTGGTTTGTTGGTTTGTTGGTTTGTTGGTTTGTTGGTTTGTTGGTTTGTTGGCTTGTTGGATTGTTGGTTTTTTGGTTTGTTGGTTTGTTGGTTTGTTGGCTTGTTGGTTTGTTGGTTTGTTGGCTTGTTGGCTTGTTGGTTTGTTAGTTTGTTGGTTTGTTGGCTTGTTGGTTTGTTGGTTTTTTGGTTTGTTGGTTTGTTGGTTTGTTGGCTTGTTGGTTTGTTAGTTTGTTGGTTTGTTGGCTTGTTGGTTTATTGGTTTTTTGGTTTGTTGGTTTGTTGGTTTGTTGGTTTGTTGGTTTGTTGGCTTGTTGGTTTGTTGGCTTGTTGGTTTGTTGGTTTGTTGGTTTGTTGGCTTGTTGGTTTGTGGTTTGTTGGTTTTTTGGTTTTTTGGTTTGTTGGTTTGTTGGTTTGTTGGTTTGTTGGTTTATTTGTTTGTTGGTTGGTTGGCTTGTTGGTTTGTTGGCTTGTTGGCTTGTTGGCTTGTTTGTTTGTAGGTTTGTTGGTTTGTTGGTTTGTTGGTTTGTTGGTTTGTTGGTTTGTTGGCTTGTTGGTTTTTTTGGTTTGTTGGCTTGTTGGTTTTGGTTTGTTGGTTTGTTGGTTTGTTGGTTTGTTGGTTTGTTGGCTTGTTGGTTTGTTGGTTTGTTGGCTTGTTGGTTTGTTGGTTTGTTGGTTTGTTGGCTTGTTGGCTTGTCGGTTTGTTGGTTTGTTGGCTTGTTGGTTTGTTGGTTTATTTGTTTGTTGGTTTGTTGGCTTGTTGGTTTGTTGGTTTGTTGGCTTGTTGGATTGTTGGTTTGTTGGCTTGTTGGCTTGTTGGTTTGTTGGTTTGTTGGTTTGTTGGTTTGTTGGCTTGTTGGTTTGTTGGTTTGTTGGCTTGTTGGCTTGTTGGCTTGTTGGATTGTTGGTTTGTTGGTTTGTTGGTTTGTTGGTTTGTTGGTTTGTTGGTTTGTTGGTTTGTTGGTTTGTTGGCTTGTTGGATTGTTGGTTTTTTGGTTTGTTGGTTTGTTGGCTTGTTGGTTTGTTGGTTTGTTGGTTTGTTGGCTTGTTGGCTTGTTGGTTTGTTAGTTTGTTGGTTTGTTGGCTTGTTGGCTTGTTGGTTTGTTAGTTTGTTGGTTTGTTGGCTTGTTGGTTTGTTGGTTTTTTGGTTTGTTGGTTTGTTGGTTTGTTGGTTTGTTGGTTTGTTGGCTTGTTGGTTTGTTGGCTTGTTGGTTTGTTGGTTTGTTGGTTTGTTGGCTTGTTGGTTTGTGGTTTGTTGGTTTTTTGGTTTTTTGGTTTGTTGGTTTGTTGGTTTGTTGGTTTATTTGTTTGTTGGTTGGTTGGCTTGTTGGTTTGTTGGCTTGTTGGTTTGTTGGTTTATTTTTTTGTTGGTTTGTTGGCTTGTTGGATTGTTGGTTTGTTGGCTTGTTGGCTTGTTGGTTTGTTGGTTTGTTGGTTTGTTGGCTTGTTGGTTTGTTGGCTTGTTGGTTTGTTGGTTTGTTGGTTTGTTGGTTTGTTGGCTTGTTGGATTGTTGGTTTGTTGGCTTGTTGGCTTGTTGGTTTGTTGGTTTGTTGGTTTGTTGGCTTGTTGGTTTGTTGGCTTGTTGGTTTGTTGGTTTGTTGGTTTGTTGGCTTGTTGGTTTGTGGTTTGTTGGTTTTTTGGTTTTTTGGTTTGTTGGTTTGTTGGTTTGTTGGTTTGTTGGTTTATTTGTTTGTTGGCTGGTTGGCTTGTTGGTTTGTTGGCTTGTTGGTTTGTTGGTTTATTTGTTTGTTGGTTTGTTTGCTTGTTGGTTTGTTGGTTTGTTGGCTTGTTGGATTGTTGGTTTGTTGGCTTGTTGGTTTGTTAGCTTGTTGGTTTGTTGGCTTGTTGGTTTGTTGGTTTTTTGGTTTGTTGGTTTGTTGGTTTGTTGGTTTGCTGGCTTGTTGGTTTGTTGGCTTGTTGGTTTGTTGGTTTGTTGGTTTGTTGGCTTGTTGGTTTGTGGTTTGTTGGTTTTTTGGTTTTTTGGTTTGTTGGTTTGTTAGTTTGTTGGTTTGTTGGCTTGTTGGTTTGTTGGTTTTTTGGTTTGTTGGTTTGTTGGTTTGTTGGTTTGTTGGTTTGTTGGTTTGTTGGCTTGTTGGTTTGTTGGTTTATTTGTTTGTTGGTTTGTTGGCTTGTTGGTTCGTTGGTTTGTTGGCTTGTTGGATTGTTGGTTTGTTGGCTTGTTGGTTTGTTAGTTTGTTGGTTTGTTGGCTTGTTGGTTTGTTGGTTTTTTGGTTTGTTGGTTTGTTGGTTTGTTGGTTTGTTGGTTTGTTGGCTTGTTGGTTTGTTGGTTTTTTGGTTTGTTGGTTTGTTGGCTTGTTGGTTTGTTGGTTTGTTGGCTTGTTGGCTTGTTGGTTTGTTAGTTTGTTGGTTTGGTGGCTTGTTGGTTTGTTGGTTTTTTGGTTTGTTGGTTTGTTGGTTTGTTGGCTTGTTGGTTTGTTAATTTGTTGGTTTGTTGGCTTGTTGGTTTGTTGGTTTTTTGGTTTGGTGGTTTGTTGGTTTGTTGGTTTGTTGGTTTGTTGGCTTGTTGGTTTGTTGGCTTGTTGGTTTGTTGGTTTGTTGGTTAGTTGGCTTGTTGGTTTGTGGTTAATTGGTTGTTTGGTTTTTTGGTTTGTTGGTTTGTTGGTTTGTTGGTTTGTTGGTTTATTTGTTTGTTGGTTGGTTGGCTTGTTGGTTTGTTGGCTTGTTGGCTTGTTGGCTTGTTGGTTTGTAGGTTTGTTGGTTTGTTGGTTTGTTGGTTTGTTGGTTTGTTGGTTTGTTGGCTTGTTGGTTTGTTGATTTGTGGGCTTGTTGGTTTGTTGGTTTGTTGGTTTGTTGGTTTGTTGGTTTATTGGTTTGTTGGCTTGTTGGTTTGTTGGTTTGTTGGCTTGTTGGTTTGTTGGTTTGTTGGTTTGTTGGTTTGTTGGCTTGTTGGCTTGTCGGTTTGTTGGTTTGTTGGCTTGTTGGTTTGTTGGTTTATTTGTTTGTTGGTTTGTTGGCTTGTTGGTTTGTTGGTTTGTTGGCTTGTTGGATTGTTGGTTTGTTGGCTTGTTGGCTTGTTGGTTTGTTGGTTTGTTGGTTTGTTGGTTTGTTGGCTTGTTGGTTTGTTGGTTTGTTGGCTTGTTGGTTTGTTGGTTTGTTGGTTTGTTGGCTTGTTGGCTTGTTGGCTTGTTGGTTTGTTGGTTTGTTGGCTTGTTGGTTTGTTGGTTTGTTGGTTTGTTGATATGTTCGTTTGATGGTTTGTTGGTTTGTTGGTTTTTTGGATTGTTGATTTGTTTTTTTGTTGGCTTGTTGGCTTGTTGGTTTGTTGGTTTCTTGGCTTGTTGGTTTGTTAGTTTGTTAATTTGTTGGCTTGTTGGCTTGTTGGTTTGTTGGTTTTTTGGTTTGTTGGTTTGTTGGTTTGTTGGTTTGTTGGTTTGTTGGTTTGTTGGTTTGTTCGTTTATTTGTTTGTTGGTTTGTTGGCTTGTTGGTTTGTTGTTTTGTTGGTTTGTTGGCTTGTTGGTTTGTTGGTTTGTTGGTTTGTTGGTTTGTTGGCTTGTTGGCTTGTTGGTTTGTTGGTTTGTTGGTTTGTTGGTTTGTTGGCTTGTGGGTTTGTTGGTTTGTTGGCTTGTTGGTTTGTTGGTTTGTTGGTTTGTTGGCTTGTTGGCTTGTTGGTTTGTTGGTTTGTTGGCTTGTTGGATTGTTGGTTTGTTGGCTTGTTGGCTTGTTGGTTTGTTGGTTTGTTGGTTTGTTGCCTTGTTGGTTTGTTGGCTTGTTGGTTTGTTGGTTTGTTGGTTTGTTGGTTTGTTGGCTTGTTGGATTGTTGGTTTGTTGGCTTGTTGGTTTGTTGGTTTATTTTTTTGTTGGTTTGTTGGCTTGTTGGTTTGTTGGTTTGTTGGCTTGTTGGATTGTTGGTTTCTTGGCTTGTTGGCTTGTTGGTTTGTTGGTTTGTTGGTTTGTTGGCTTGTTGGTTTGTTGGCTTGTTGGTTTGTTGGTTTGTTGGTTTGTTGGTTTGTTGGCTTGTTGGATTGTTGGTTTGTTGGCTTGTTGGCTTGTTGGTTTGTTGGTTTGTTGGTTTGTTGGCTTGTTGGTTTGTTGGCTTGTTGTTTTGTTTGTTTGTTGGTTTGTTGGCTTGTTGGTTTGTGGTTTGTTGGTTTTTTGGTTTTTTGGTTTGTTGGTTTGTTGGTTTGTTGGTTTGTTGGTTTATTTGTTTGTTGGTTGGTTGGCTTGTTGGTTTGTTGGCTTGTTGGTTTGTTGGTTTATTTGTTTGTTGGTTTGTTGGCTTGTTGGATTGTTGGTTTGTTGGCTTGTTGGTTTGTTAGTTTGTTGGTTTGTTGGCTTGTTGGTTTGTTGGTTTTTTGGTTTGTTGGTTTGTTGGTTTGTTGGTTTGTTGGTTTGTTGGCTTGTTGGTTTGTTGGCTTGTTGGTTTGTTGGTTTGTTGGTTTGTTGGCTTGTTGGTTTGTGGTTTGTTGGTTTTTTGGTTTTTTGGTTTGTTGGTTTGTTAGTTTGTTGGTTTGTTGGCTTGTTGGTTTGTTGGTTTTTTGGTTTGTTGGTTTGTTGGTTTGTTGGTTTGTTGGTTTGTTGGTTTGTTGGCTTGTTGGTTTGTTGGTTTATTTGTTTGTTGGTTTGTTGGCTTGTTGGTTTGTTGGTTTGTTGGCTTGTTGGATTGTTGGTTTGTTGGCTTGTTGGTTTGTTAGTTTGTTGGTTTGTTGGCTTGTTGGTTTGTTGGTTTTTTGGTTTGTTGGTTTGTTGGTTTGTTGGTTTGTTGGTTTGTTGGCTTGTTGGCTTGTTGGTTTGTTGGTTTTTTGGTTTGTTGGTTTGTTGGCTTGTTGGTTTGTTGGTTTGTTGGCTTGTTGGCTTGTTGGTTTGTTAGTTTGTTGGTTTGGTGGCTTGTTGGTTTGTTGGTTTTTTGGTTTGTTGGTTTGTTGGTTTGTTGGCTTGTTGGTTTGTTAGTTTGTTGGTTTGTTGGCTTGTTGGTTTGTTGGTTTTTTGGTTTGTTGGTTTGTTGGTTTGTTGGTTTGTTGGTTTGTTGGCTTGTTGGTTTGTTGGCTTGTTGGTTTGTTGGTTTGTTGGTTTGTTGGCTTGTTGGTTTGTGGTTAATTGGTTGTTTGGTTTTTTGGTTTGTTGGTTTGTTGGTTTGTTGGTTTGTTGGTTTATTTGTTTGTTGGTTGGTTGGCTTGTTGGTTTGTTGGCTTGTTGGCTTGTTGGCTTGTTGGTTTGTAGGTTTGTTGGTTTGTTGGTTTGTTGGTTTGTTGGTTTGTTGGTTTGTTGGCTTGTTGGTTTGTTGGTTTGTTAGCTTGTTGGTTTGTTGGTTTGTTGGTTTGTTGGTTTGTTGGTTTATTGGTTTGTTGGCTTGTTGGTTTGTTGGTTTGTTGGCTTGTTGGTTTGTTGGTTTGTTGGTTTGTTGGTTTGTTGGCTTGTTGGCTTGTCGGTTTGTTGGTTTGTTGGCTTGTTGGTTTGTTGGTTTATTTGTTTGTTGGTTTGTTGGCTTGTTGGTTTGTTGGTTTGTTGGCTTGTTGGATTGTTGGTTTATTGGCTTGTTGGCTTGTTGGTTTGTTGGTTTGTTGGTTTGTTGGTTTGTTGGCTTGTTGGTTTGTTGGTTTGTTGGCTTGTTGGTTTGTTGGTTTGTTGGTTTGTTGGCTTGTTGGCTTGTTGGTTTGTTGGTTTGTTGGCTTGTTGGTTTGTTGGTTTGTTGGTTTGTTGATATGTTCGTTTGATGGTTTGTTGGTTTGTTGGTTTTTTGGATTGTTGATTTGTTTTTTTGTTGGCTTGTTGGCTTGTTGGTTTGTTGGTTTCTTGGCTTGTTGGTTTGTTAGTTTGTTAATTTGTTGGCTTGTTGGCTTGTTGGTTTGTTGGTTTTTTGGTTTGTTGGTTTGTTGGTTTGTTGGTTTGTTGGTTTGTTCGTTTATTTGTTTGTTGGTTTGTTGGCTTGTTGGTTTGTTGTTTTATTGGTTTGCTGGCTTGTTGGTTTGTTGGTTTGTTGGTTTGTTGGTTTGTTGGCTTGTTGGCTTGTTGGTTTGTTGGTTTGTTGGTTTGTTGGTTTGTTGGCTTGTTGGTTTGTTGGTTTGTTGGCTTGTTGGTTTGTTGGTTTGTTGGTTTGTTGGCTTGTTAGCTTGTTGGTTTGTTGGTTTGTTGGCTTGTTGGTTTGTTGGTTTGTTGGTTCGTTGCTTTGTTCGTTTGATGGTTTGTTGGTTTGTTAGTTTTTTGGATTGTTGATTTGTTTGTTTGTTGGCTTGTTGGTTTGTTGGTTTGTTGGTTTGTTGGTTTGTTGGTTTGTTGGTTTGTTGGTTTGTTGGCTTGTTGGCTTGTCGGTTTGTTGGTTTGTTGGCTTGTCGGTTTGTTGGTTTATTTGTTTGTTGGTTTGTTGGCTTGTTGGTTTGTTGGTTTGTTGGTTTGTTGGTTTGTTGGTTTGTTGGCTTGTTGGTTTGTTGGTTTGTTGGCTTGTTGGTTTGTTGGTTTGTTGGTTTGTTGGTTTGTTGGTTTGTTGGTTTGTTGGTTTGTTGGTTTGTTGGCTTGTTGGTTTGTTGGTTTGTTGGTTTGTTGGTTTGTTGGCTTGTTGGTTTGTTGGCTTGTTGGTTTGTTGGTTTGTTGGTTTGTTGGCTTGTTGGTTTGTGGTTTGTTGGTTTTTTGGTTTTTTGGATTGTTGGTTTGTTGGTTTGTTGGTTTGTTGGTTTATTTGTTTGTTGGTTGGTTGGCTTGTTGGTTTGTTGGCTTGTTGGCTTGTTGGCTTGTTGGTTTGTAGGTTTGTTGGTTTGTTGGTTTGTTGGTTTGTTGGTTTGTTGGTTTGTTGGCTTGTTGGTTTGTTGGTTTGTTGGCTTGTTGGTTTGTTGGTTTGTTGGTTTGTTGGTTTGTTGGTTTGTTGGCTTGTTGGTTTGTTGGTTTGTTGGCTTGTTGGTTTGTTGGTTTGTTGGTTTGTTGGCTTGTTGGCTTGTCGGTTTGTTGGTTTGTTGGCTTGTTGGTTTGTTGTTTTATTTGTTTGTTGGTTTGTTGGCTTGTTGGTTTGTTGGTTTGTTGGCTTGTTGGATTGTTGGTTTGTTGGCTTGTTGGCTTGTTGGTTTGTTGGTTTGTTGGCTTGTTGGTTTTTTGGTTTGTTGGTTTGTTGGTTTGTTGGTTTGTTGGTTTGTTGGCTTGTTGGTTTGTTGGTTTGTTGGCTTGTTGGTTTGTTGGTTTGTTGGTTTGTTGGCTTGTTGGCTTGTCGGTTTGTTGGTTTGTTGGCTTGTGTGTTTGTTGGTTTATTTGTTTGTTGGTTTGTTGGCTTGTTGGTTTGTTGGTTTGTTGGTTTGTTGGCTTGTTGGCTTGTTGGTTTGTTGGTTTGTTGGTTTGTTGGTTTGTTGGTTTGTTGGTTTGTTGGTTTGTTGGCTTGTTGGATTGTTGGTTTTTTGGTTTGTTGGTTTGTTGGTTTGTTGGCTTGTTGGTTTGTTGGTTTGTTGGCTTGTTGGCTTGTTGGTTTGTTAGTTTGTTGGTTTGTTGGCTTGTTGGTTCGTTGGTTTTTTGGTTTGTTGGTTTGTTGGTTTGTTGGCTTGTTGGTTTGTTAGTTTGTTGGTTTGTTGGCTTGTTGGTTTGTTGGTTTTTTGGTTTGTTGGTTTGTTGGTTTGTTGGTTTGTTGGTTTGTTGGCTTGTTGGTTTGTTGGCTTGTTGGTTTGTTGGTTTGTTGGTTTGTTGGCTTGTTGGTTTGTGGTTTGTTGGTTTTTTGGTTTTTTGGTTTGTTGGTTTGTTGGTTTATTTGTTTGTTGGTTGGTTGGCTTGTTGGTTTGTTGGCTTGTTGGTTTGTTGGTTTATTTTTTTGTTGGTTTGTTGGCTTGTTGGTTTGTTGGTTTGTTGGCTTGTTGGATTGTTGGTTTGTTGGCTTGTTGGCTTGTTGGTTTGTTGGTTTGTTGGTTTGTTGGCTTGTTGGTTTGTTGGCTTGTTGGTTTGTTGGTTTGTTGGTTTGTTGGTTTGTTGGCTTGTTGGATTGTTGGTTTGTTGGCTTGTTGGCTTGTTGGTTTGTTGGTTTGTTGGTTTGTTGGCTTGTTGGTTTGTTGGCTTGTTGGTTTGTTGGTTTGTTGGTTTGTTGGCTTGTTGGTTTGTGGTTTGTTGGTTTTTTGGTTTTTTGGTTTGTTGGTTTGTTGGTTTGTTGGTTTGTTGGTTTATTTGTTTGTTGGTTGGTTGGCTTGTTGGTTTGTTGGCTTGTTGGTTTGTTGGTTTATTTGTTTGTTGGTTTGTTGGCTTGTTGGTTTGTTGGTTTGTTGGCTTGTTGGATTGTTGGTTTGTTGGCTTGTTGGTTTGTTAGTTTGTTGGTTTGTTGGCTTGTTGGTTTGTTGGTTTTTTGGTTTGTTGGTTTGTTGGTTTGTTGGTTTGTTGGTTTGTTGGCTTGTTGGTTTCTTGGCTTGTTGGTTTGTTGGTTTGTTGGTTTGTTGGCTTGTTGGTTTGTGGTTTGTTGGTTTTTTGGTTTTTTGGTTTGTTGGTTTGTTAGTTTGTTGGTTTGTTGGCTTGTTGGTTTGTTGGTTTTTTGGTTTGTTGGTTTGTTGGTTTGTTGGTTTGTTGGTTTGTTGGTTTGTTGGCTTGTTGGTTTGTTGGTTTATTTGTTTGTTGGTTTGTTGGCTTGTTGGTTTGTTGGTTTGTTGGTTTGTTGGCTTGTTGGATTGTTGGTTTGTTGGCTTGTTGGTTTGTTAGTTTGTTGGTTTGTTGGCTTGTTGGTTTGTTGGTTTTTTGGTTTGTAGGTTTGTTGGTTTGTTGGTTTGTTGGTTTGTTGGCTTGTTGGTTTGTTGGTTTTTTGGTTTGTTGGTTTGTTGGCTTGTTGGTTTGTTGGTTTGTTGGCTTGTTGGCTTGTTGGTTTGTTAGTTTGTTGGTTTGGTGGCTTGTTGGTTTGTTGGTTTTTTGGTTTGTTGGTTTGTTGGTTTGTTGGCTTGTTGGTTTGTTAGTTTGTTGGTTTGTTGGCTTGTTGGTTTGTTGGTTTTTTGGTTTGTTGGTTTGTTGGTTTGTTGGTTTGTTGGTTTGTTGGCTTGTTGGTTTGTTGGCTTGTTGGTTTGTTGGTTTGTTGGTTTGTTGGCTTGTTGGTTTGTGGTTAATTGGTTGTTTGGTTTTTTGGTTTGTTGGTTTGTTGGTTTGTTGGTTTGTTGGTTTATTTGTTTGTTGGTTGGTTGGCTTGTTGGTTTGTTGGCTTGTTGGCTTGTTGGCTTGTTGGTTTGTAGGTTTGTTGCTTTGTTGGTTTGTTGGTTTGTTGGTTTGTTGGTTTGTTGGCTTGTTGGTTTGTTGGTTTGTTGGCTTGTTGGTTTGTTGGTTTGTTGGTTTGTTGGTTTGTTGGTTTATTGGTTTGTTGGCTTGTTGGTTTGTTGGTTTGTTGGCTTGTTGGTTTGTTGGTTTGTTGGTTTGTTGGTTTGTTGGCTTGTTGGCTTGTCGGTTTGTTGGTTTGTTGGCTTGTTGGTTTGTTGGTTTATTTGTTTGTTGGTTTGTTGGCTTGTTGGTTTGTTGGTTTGGTGGCTTGTTGGATTGTTGGTTTGTTGGCTTGTTGGCTTGTTGGTTTGTTGGTTTGTTGGTTTGTTGGTTTGTTGGCTTGTTGGTTTGTTGGTTTGTTGGCTTGTTGGTTTGTTGGTTTGTTGGTTTGTTGGCTTGTTGGCTTGTTGGTTTGTTGGTTTGTTGGCTTGTTGGTTTGTTGGTTTGTTGGTTTGTTGATATGTTCGTTTGATGGTTTGTTGGTTTGTTGGTTTTTTGGATTGTTGATTTGTTTTTTTGTTGGCTTGTTGGCTTGTTGGTTTGTTGGTTTCTTGGCTTGTTGGTTTGTTAGTTTGTTAATTTGTTGGCTTGTTGGCTTGTTGGTTTGTTGGTTTTTTGGTTTGTTGGTTTGTTGGTTTGTTGGTTTGTTGGTTTGTTGGTTTGTTCGTTTATTTGTTTGTTGGTTTGTTGGCTTGTTGGTTTGTTGTTTTGTTGGTTTGTTGGCTTGTTGGTTTGTTGGTTTGTTGGTTTGTTGGTTTGTTGGCTTGTTGGCTTGTTGGTTTGTTGGTTTGTTGGTTTGTTGGTTTGTTGGCTTGTTGGTTTGTTGGTTTGTTGGCTTGTTGGTTTGTTGGTTTGTTGGTTTGTTGGCTTGTTGGCTTGTTGGTTTGTTGGTTTGTTGGCTTGTTGGTTTGTTGGTTCGTTGCTTTGTTCGTTTGATGGTTTGTTGGTTTGTTGGTTTTTTGGATTGTTGATTTGTTTGTTTGTTGGCTTGTTGGTTGGTTGGTTTGTTGGTTTGTTGGCTTGTTGGCTTTTCGGTTTGTTGGTTTGTTGGCTTGTTGGTTTGTTGGTTTATTTGTTTGTTGGTTTGTTGGTTTGTTTGTTGTTGGTTTGTTAGTTTGTTGGTTTGTTGGCTTGTTGGTTTGTTGGTTTTTTGGTTTGTTGGTTTGTTGGTTTGTTGGTTTGTTGGTTTGTTGGTTTGTTGGCTTGTCGGTTTGTTGGTTTTTTGGTTTGTTGGTTTGTTGGCTTGTTGGTTTGTTGGTTTGTTGGCTTGTTGGCTTGTTGGTTTGTTAGTTTGTTGGTTTGGTGGCTTGTTGGTTTGTTGGTTTTTTGGTTTGTTGGTTTGTTGGTTTGTTGGCTTGTTGGTTTGTTAGTTTGTTGGTTTGTTGGCTTGTTGGTTTGTTGGTTTTTTGGTTTGTTGGTTTGTTGGTTTGTTGGTTTGTTGGTTTGTTGGCTTGTTGGTTTGTTGGCTTGTTGGTTTGTTGGTTTGTTGGTTTGTTGGCTTGTTGGTTTGTGGTTTGTTGGTTTGTTGGTTTTTTGGTTTGTTGGTTTGTTGGTTTGTTGGTTTGTTGGTTTATTTGTTTGTTGGTTGGTTGGCTTGTTGGTTTGTTGGCTTGTTGGCTTGTTGGTTTGTAGGTTTGTTGGTTTGTTGGTTTGTTGGTTTGTTGGTTTGTTGGTTTGTTGGCTTGTTGGTTTGTTGGTTTGTTGGCTTGTTGGTTTGTTGGTTTGTTGGTTTGTTGGTTTGTTGGTTTGTTGGTTTGTTGGTTTGTTGGCTTGTTGGTTTGTTGGTTTGTTGGCTTGTTGGTTTGTTGGTTTGTTGGTTTGTTGGTTTGTTGGCTTGTTGGCTTGTCGGTTTGTTGGTTTGTTGGCTTGTTGGTTTGTTGGTTTATTTGTTTGTTGGTTTGTTGGCTTGTTGGTTTGTTGGTTTGTTGGCTTGTTGGATTGTTGGTTTGTTGGCTTGTTGGCTTGTTGGTTTGTTGGTTTGTTGGTTTGTTGGTTTGTTGGCTTGTTGGTTTGTTGGTTTGTTGGCTTGTTGGTTTGTTGGTTTGTTGGTTTGTTGGCTTGTTGGCTTGTTGGTTTGTTGGTTTGTTGGCTGGTTGGTTTGTTGGTTTGTTGGTTTGTTGATATGTTCGTTTGATAGTTTGTTGGTTTGTTGGTTTTTTGGATTGTTGATTTGTTTTTTTGTTGGCTTGTTGGCTTGTTGGTTTGTTGGTTTCTTGGCTTGTTGGTTTGTTAGTTTGTTAATTTGTTGGCTTGTTGGCTTGTTGGTTTGTTGGTTTTTTGGTTTGTTGGTTTGTTGGTTTGTTGGTTTGTTGGTTTGTTGGTTTGTTGGTTTATTTGTTTGTTGGTTTGTTGGCTTGTTGGTTTGTTGTTTTGTTGGTTTGTTGGCTTGTTGGTTTGTTGGTTTGTTGGTTTGTTGGTTTGTTGGCTTGTTGGCTTGTTGGTTTGTTGGTTTGTTGGTTTGTTGGTTTGTTGGCTTGTTGGTTTGTTGGTTTGTTGGCTTGTTGGCTTGTTGGTTTGTTGGTTTGTTGGTTTGTTGGCTTGTTGGCTTGTTGGTTTGTTGGTTTGTTGGCTTGTTGGTTTGTTGGTTTGTTGGTTCGTTGCTTTGTTCGTTTGATGGTTTGTTGGTTTGTTGGTTTTTTGGATTGTTGATTTGTTTGTTTGTTGGCTTGTTGGTTTGTTGGTTTGTTGGTTTGTTGGCTTGTTGGCTTGTCGGTTTGTTGGTTTGTTGGCTTGTTGGTTTGTTGGTTTATTTGTTTGTTGGTTTGTTGGCTTGTTGGTTTGTTGGTTTGTTGGCTTGTTGGCTTGTTGGTTTGTTGGTTTGTTGGTTTGTTGGTTTGTTGGTTTGTTGGTTTGTTGGCTTGTTGGCTTGTCGGTTTGTTGGTTTGTTGGCTTGTTGGTTTGTTGGTTTATTTGTTTGTTGGTTTGTTGGCTTGTTGGTTTGTTGGTTTGTTGGCTTGTTGGTTTGTTGGTTTATTTGTTTGTTGGTTTGTTGGCTTGTTGGTTTGTTGGTTTGTTGGCTTGTTGGCTTGTTGGTTTGTTGGTTTGTTGGTTTGTTGGTTTGTTGGTTTGTTGGTTTGTTGGTTTGTTGGTTTGTTGGCTTGTTGGATTGTTGGTTTTTTGGTTTGTTGGTTTGCTGGCTTGTTGGTTTGTTGGTTTGTTGGCTTGTTGGCTTGTTGGTTTGTTAGTTTGTTGGTTTGTTGGCTTGTTGGTTTGTTGGTTTTTTGGTTTGTTGGTTTGTTGGTTTGTTGGCTTGTTGGTTTGTTAGTTTGTTGGCTTGTTGGATTGTTGGTTTGTTGGCTTGTTGGCTTGTTGGTTTGTTGGTTTTTGGTTTGTTGGTTTGTTGGCTTGTTGGTTTGTTGGTTTGTTGGCTTGTTGGTTTGTTGGTTTGTTGGTTTGTTGGCTTGTTGGCTTGTTGGCTTGTTGGTCTGTTGGCTTGTTGGTTTGTTGGTTTGTTGGTTTGTTGCTTTGTTCGTTTGATGGTTTGTTGGTTTGTTGGTTTTTTGGATTGTTGATTTGTTTGTTTGTTGGCTTGTTGGCTTGTTGGTTTGTTGGTTTCTTGGTTTGTTGGCTTGTTGGTTTGTTGGTTTGTTGGTTTGTTAGTTTGTTGGTTTGTTGGCTTGTTAGTTTGTTGGTTTTTTGGTTTGTTGGTTTGTTGGTTTGTTGGTTTGTTGGTTTGTTGGCTTGTTGGTTTGTTGGCTTGTTGGTTTGTTGGTTTGTTGGTTTGTTGGCTTGTTAGTTTGTGGTTTGTTGGTTTTTTGGTTTTTTGGTTTGTTGGTTTGTTAGTTTGTTGGTTTGTTGGCTTGTTGGTTTGTTGGTTTTTTGGTTTGTTGGTTTGTTGGTTTGTTGGTTTGTTGGTTTGTTGGTTTGTTGGCTTGTTGGTTTGTTGGTTTATTTGTTTGTTGGTTTGTTGGCTTGTTGGTTTGTTGGTTTGTTGGCTTGTTGGATTGTTGGTTTGTTGGCTTGTTGGTTTGTTAGTTTGTTGGTTTGTTGGCTTGTTGGTTTGATGGTTTTTTGGTTTGTTGGTTTGTTGGTTTGTTGGTTTGTTGGTTTGTTGGCTTGTTGGTTTGTTGGTTTTTTGGTTTGTTGGTTTGTTGGCTTGTTGGTTTGTTGGTTTGTTGGCTTGTTGGCTTGTTGGTTTGTTAGTTTGTTGGTTTGGTGGCTTGTTGGTTTGTTGGTTTTTTGGTTTGTTGGTTTGTTGGTTTGTTGGCTTGTTGATTTGTTAGTTTGTTGGTTTGTTGGCTTGTTGGTTTGTTGGTTTTTTGGTTTGTTGGTTTGTTGGTTTGTTGGTGTGTTGGTTTGTTGGCTTGTTGGTTTGTTGGCTTGTTGGTTTGTTGGTTTGTTGGTTTGTTGACTTGTTGGCTTGTTGGATTGTTGGTTTGTTGGCTTGTTGGCTTGTTGGTTTGTTGGTTTGTTGGTTTGTTGGTTTGTTGGTTTGTTGGTTTGTTGGTTTATTTGTTTGTTGGTTGGTTGGCTTGTTGGTTTGTTGGCTTGTTGGTTTGTTGGTTTATTTGTTTGTTGGTTTGTTGGCTTGTTGGTTTGTTGGTTTGTTGGCTTGTTGGATTGTTGGTTTGTTGGCTTGTTGGCTTGTTGGTTTGTTGGTTTGTTGGTTTGTTGGCTTGTTGGTTTGTTGGCTTGTTGGTTTGTTGGTTTGTTGGTTTGTTGACTTGTTGGCTTGTTGGATTGTTGGTTTGTTGGCTTGTTGGCTTGTTGGTTTGTTGGTTTGTTGGTTTGTTGGCTTGTTGGTTTGTTGGCTTGTTGGTTTGTTGGTTTGTTGGTTTGTTGGCTTGTTGGTTTGTGGTTTGTTGGTTTGTTGGTTTTTTGGTTTGTTGGTTTGTTGGTTTGTTGGTTTGTTGGTTTATTTGTTTGTTGGTTGGTTGGCTTGTTGGTTTGTTGGCTTGTTGGTTTGCTGGTTTATTTGTTTGTTGGTTTGTTGGCTTGTTGGTTTGTTGGTTTGTTGGCTTGTTGGATTGTTGGTTTGTTGGCTTGTTGGTTTGTTAGTTTGTTGGTTTGTTGGCTTGTTGGTTTGTTGGTTTTTTGGTTTGTTGGTTTGTTGGTTTGTTGGTTTGTTGGTTTGTTGGCTTGTTGGTTTGTTGGCTTGTTGGTTTGTTGGTTTGTTGGTTTGTTGGCTTGTTGGTTTGTGGTTTGTTGTTTTTTTTGTTTTTTTGGTTTTTTGGTTTGTTGGTTTGTTGGCTTGTTGGTTTGTTATCTTTTTGGTTTGTTGGTTTTTTGGTTTGTTGGTTTGTTGGTTTGTTGGCTTGTTGGTTTGTTAGTTTGTTGATTTGTTATCTTTTTGGTTTGTTGGTTTTTTGGTTTGTTGGTTTGTTGGTTTGTTGGTTTGTTGGTTTGTTGGCTTGTTGGTTTGTTGGTTTTTCGGTTTGTTGGTTTGTTGGCTTGTTGGTTTGTTGGTTTGTTGGCTTGTTGGCTTGTTGGTTTGTTGGTTTGTTGGCTTGTTGGTTTGTTGGTTTTTTGGTTTGTTGGTTTGTTGGTTTGTTGGCTTGTTGGTTTGTTAGTTTGTTGATTTGTTATCTTTTTGGTTTGTTGGTTTTTTGGTTTGTTGGTTTGTTGGTTTGTTGGTTTGTTGGTTTGTTGGCTTGTTGGTTTGTTGGCTTGTTGGTTTGTTGGTTTGTTGGTTTGTTGGTTTTTTGGTTTTTTGGTTTGTTGGTTTGTTGGTTTGTTGGTTTGTTGGTTTATTTGTTTGTTGGTTGGTTGGCTTGTTGGTTTGTTGGCTTGTTGGCTTTTTGGCTTGTTGGTTTGTAGGTTTGTTGGTTTGTTGGTTTGTTGGTTTGTTGGTTTGTTGGCTTGTTGGTTTGTTGGTTTGTTGGTTTGTTGGTTTGTTGGTTTGTTGGTTTGTTGGTTTGTTGGTTTGTTGGTTTGTTGGCTTGTTGGTTTGTTGGTTTGTTAGCTTGTTGGTTTGTTGGTTTGTTGGTTTGTTGGCTTGTTGGCTTGTCGGTTTGTTGGTTTGTTGGCTTGTTGGTTTGTTGGTTTATTTGTTTGTTGGTTTGTTGGCTTGTTGGTTTGTTGGTTTGTTGGCTCGTTGGATTGTTGGTTTGTTGGCTTGTTGGCTTGTTGGTTTGTTGGTTTGTTGGTTTGTTGGCTTGTTGGTTTGTTGGTTTGTTGGCTTGTTGGTTTGTTGGTTTGTTGGTTTGTTGGTTTGTTGGCTTGTTGGTTTGTTGGTTTGTTGGTTTGTTGGCTTGTTGGCTTGTCGGTTTGTTGGTTTGTTGGCTTGTTGGTTTGTTGGTTTATTTGTTTGTTGGTTTGTTGGCTTGTTGGTTTGTTGGTTTGTTGGCTTGTTGGCTTGTTGGTTTGTTGGTTTGTTGGTTTGTTGGTTTGTTGGTTTGTTGGTTTGTTGGTTTGTTGGCTTGTTGGTTTGTTGGTATGTTGGCTTGTTGGTTTGTTGGTTTGTTGGTTTGTTGGTTTGTTGGTTTGTTGGTTTGTTGGCTTGTTGGTTTGTTGGTTTGTTGGTTTGTTGGTTTGTTGGTTTGTTGGTTTGTTGGCTTGTTGGCTTGTTGGCTTGTTGGCTTGTCGGTTTGTTGGTTTGTTGGCTTGTCGGTTTGTTGGTTTATTTGTTTGTTGGTTTGTTGGCTTGTTGGTTTGTTGGTTTGTTGGTTTGTTGGTTTGTTGGTTTGTTGGTTTGTTGGCTTGTTGGTTTGTTGGTTTGTTGGCTTGTTGGTTTGTTGGTTTGTTGGTTTGTTGGTTTGTTGGTTTGTTGGTTTGTTGGCTTGTTGGTTTGTTGGTTTGTTGGTTTGTTGGTTTGTTGGCTTGTTGGTTTGTTGGCTTGTTGGTTTGTTGGTTTGTTGGTTTGTTGGCTTGTTGGTTTGTGGTTTGTTGGTTTTTTGGTTTTTTGGATTGTTGGTTTGTTGGTTTGTTGGTTTGTTGGTTTATTTGTTTGTTGGTTGGTTGGCTTGTTGGTTTGTTGGCTTGTTGGCTTGTTGGCTTGTTGGTTTGTAGGTTTGTTGGTTTGTTGGTTTGTTGGTTTGTTGGTTTGTTGGTTTGTTGGTTTGTTGGCTTGTTGGTTTGTTGGTTTGTTGGCTTGTTGGTTTGTTGGTTTGTTGGTTTGTTGGTTTGTTGGTTTGTTGGCTTGTTGGTTTGTTGGTTTGTTGGCTTGTTGGTTTGTTGGTTTGTTGGTTTGTTGGCTTGTTGGCTTGTCGGTTTGTTGGTTTGTTGGCTTGTTGGTTTGTTGGCTTATTTGTTTGTTGGTTTGTTGGCTTGTTGGTTTGTTGGTTTGTTGGCTTGTTGGATTGTTGGTTTGTTGGCTTGTTGGCTTGTTGGTTTGTTGGTTTGTTGGCTTGTTGGTTTGTTGGTTTGTTGGTTTGTTGGTTTGTTGGTTTGTTGGTTTGTTGGCTTGTTGGTTTGTTGGTTTGTTGGCTTGTTGGTTTGTTGGTTTGTTGGTTTGTTGGCTTGTTGGCTTGTCGGTTTGTTGGTTTGTTGGCTTGTGTGTTTGTTGGTTTATTTGTTTGTTGGTTTGTTGGTTTGTTGGTTTGTTGGTTTGTTGGGTTGTTGGTTTATTTGTTTGTTGGTTGGTTGGCTTGTTGGTTTGTTGGCTTGTTGGCTTGTTGGCTTGTTGGTTTGTAGGTTTGTTGGTTTGTTGGTTTGTTGGTTTGTTGGTTTGTTGGTTTGTTAACTTGTTGGTTTGTTGGTTTGTTGGCTTGTTGGTTTGTTGGTTTGTTGGTTTGTTGGCTTGTTGGCTTGTCGGTTTGTTGGTTTGTTGGCTTGTTGGTTTGTTGGCTTATTTGTTTGTTGGTTTGTTGGCTTGTTGGTTTGTTGGTTTGTTGGCTTGTTGGATTGTTGGTTTGTTGGCTTGTTGGCATGTTGGTTTGTTGGTTTGTTGGCTTGTTGGTTTGTTGGTTTGTTGGTTTGTTGGTTTGTTGGTTTGTTGGTTTGTTGGCTTGTCGGTTTGTTGGTTTGTTGGCTTGTTGGTTTGTTGGTTTGTTGGCTTGTTGGATTGTTGGTTTGTTGGCTTGTTGGCTTGTTGGTTTGTTGGTTTGTTGGCTTGTTGGTTTGTTGGTTTGTTGGTTTGTTGGTTTGTTGGTTTGTTGGTTTGTTGGCTTGTTGGTTTGTTGGTTTGTTGGTTTGTTGGTTTGTTGGTTTGTTGGTTTGTTGGTTTGTTGGTTTGTTGGCTTGTTGGTTTGTTGGTTTGTTGGTTTGTTGGCTTGTTGGCTTGTCGGTTTGTTGGTTTGTTGGCTTGTTGGTTTGTTGGCTTATTTGTTTGTTGGTTTGTTGGCTTGTTGGTTTGTTGGTTTGTTGGCTTGTTGGATTGTTGGTTTGTTGGCTTGTTGGCTTGTTGGTTTGTTGGTTTGTTGAATTGTTGGCTTGTTGGATTGTTGGTTTGTTGGTTTGTTGGTTTGTTGGTTTGTTGGCTTGTTGGTTTGTTGGTTTGTTGGTTTGTTGGTTTGTTGGTTTGTTGGTTTGTTGGTTTGTTGGTTTGTTGGCTTGTTGGATTGTTGGTTTTTTGGTTTGTTGGTTTGTTGGTTTGTTGGCTTGTTGGTTTGTTGGTTTGTTGGCTTGTTGGCTTGTTGGTTTGTTAGTTTGTTGGTTTGTTGGCTTGTTGGTTTGTTGGTTTTTTGGTTTGTTGGTTTGTTGGTTTGTTGGCTTGTTGGTTTGTTAGTTTGTTGGTTTGTTGGCTTGTTGGTTTGTTGGTTTTTTGGTTTGTTGGTTTGTTGGTTTGTTGGTTTGTTGGTTTGTTGGCTTGTTGGTTTGTTGGCTTGTTGGTTTGTTGGTTTGTTGGTTTGTTGGCTTGTTGGTTTGTGGTTTGTTGGTTTTTTGGTTTTTTGGTTTGTTGGTTTGTTGGTTTGTTGGTTTGTTGGTTTATTTGTTTGTTGGTTGGTTGGCTTGTTGGTTTGTTGGCTTGTTGGCTTGTTGGCTTGTTTGTTTGTAGGTTTGTTGGTTTGTTGGTTTGTTGGTTTGTTGGTTTGTTGGTTTGTTGGCTTGTTGGTTTGTTGGTTTGTTGGCTTGTTGGTTTTGGTTTGTTGGTTTGTTGGTTTGTTGGTTTGTTGGTTTGTTGGCTTGTTGGTTTGTTGGTTTGTTGGCTTGTTGGTTTGTTGGTTTGTTGGTTTGTTGGCTTGTTGGCTTTTCGGTTTGTTGGTTTGTTGGCTTGTTGGTTTGTTGGTTTATTTGTTTGTTGGTTTGTTGGCTTGTTGGTTTGTTGGTTTGTTGGCTTGTTGGATTGTTGGTTTGTTGGCTTGTTGGCTTGTTGGTTTGTTGGTTTGTTGGTTTGTTGGTTTGTTGGCTTGTTGGTTTGTTGGTTTGTTGGTTTGTTGGCTTGTTGGCTTGTTGGATTGTTGGTTTGTTGGTTTGTTGGTTTGTTGGTTTGTTGGTTTGTTGGTTTGTTGGTTTGTTGGTTTGTTGGCTTGTTGGTTTGTTGGTTTGTTGGCTTGTTGGTTTGTTGGTTTGTTGGTTTGTTGGCTTGTTGGCTTGTTGGTTTGTTAGTTTGTTGGTTTGTTGGCTTGTTGGCTTGTTGGTTTGTTAATTTGTTGGTTTGTTGGCTTGTTGGTTTGTTGGTTTTTTGGTTTGTTGGTTTGTTGGTTTGTTGGTTTGTTGGTTTGTTGGCTTGTTGGTTTGTTGGCTTGTTGGTTTGTTGGTTTGTTGGTTTGTTGGCTTGTTGGTTTGTGGTTTGTTGGTTTTTTGGTTTTTTGGTTTGTTGGTTTGTTGGTTTGTTGGTTTATTTGTTTGTTGGTTGGTTGGCTTGTTGGTTTGTTGGCTTGTTGGTTTGTTGGTTTATTTTTTTGTTGGTTTGTTGGCTTGTTGGTTTGTTGGTTTGTTGGCTTGTTGGATTGTTGGTTTGTTGGCTTGTTGGCTTGTTGGTTTGTTGGTTTGTTGGTTTGTTGGCTTGTTGGTTTGTTGGCTTGTTGGTTTGTTGGTTTGTTGGTTTGTTGGTTTGTTGGCTTGTTAGATTGTTGGTTTGTTGGCTTGTTGGCTTGTTGGTTTGTTGGTTTGTTGGTTTGTTGGCTTGTTGGTTTGTTGGCTTGTTGGTTTGTTGGTTTGTTGGTTTGTTGGCTTGTTGGTTTGTGGTTTGTTGGTTTTTTGGTCTTTTGGTTTGATGGTTTGTTGGTTTGTTGGTTTATTTGTTTGTTGGTTGGTTGGCTTGTTGGTTTATTGGCTTGTTGGTTTGTTGGTTTATTTGTTTGTTGGTTTGTTGGCTTGTTGGTTTGTTGGTTTGTTGGCTTGTTGGATTGTTGGTTTGTTGGCTTGTTGGTTTGTTAGTTTGTTGGTTTGTTGGCTTGTTGGTTTGTTGGTTTTTTGGTTTGTTGGTTTGTTGGTTTGTTGGTTTGTTGGTTTGTTGGCTTGTTGGTTTGTTGGCTTGTTGGTTTGTTGGTTTGTTGGTTTGTTGGCTTGTTGGTTTGTGGTTTGTTGGTTTTTTGGTTTTTTGGTTTGTTGGTTTGTTAGTTTGTTGGTTTGTTGGCTTGTTGGTTTGTTGGTTTTTTGGTTTGTTGGTTTGTTGGTTTGTTGGTTTGTTGGTTTGTTGGTTTGTTGGCTTGTTGGTTTGTTGGTTTATTTGTTTGTTGGTTTGTTGGCTTGTTGGTTTGTTGGTTTGTTGGCTTGTTGGATTGTTGGTTTGTTGGCTTGTTGGTTTGTTAGTTTGTTGGTTTGTTGGCTTGTTGGTTTATTGGTTTTTTGGTTTGTTGGTTTGTTGGTTTGTTGGTTTGTTGGTTTGTTGGCTTGTTGGTTTGTTGGTTTTTTGGTTTGTTGGTTTGTTGGCTTGTTGGTTTGTTGGTTTGTTGGCTTGTTGGCTTGTTGGTTTGTTAGTTTGTTGGTTTGGTGGCTTGTTGGTTTGTTGGTTTTTTGGTTTGTTGGTTTGTTGGTTTGTTGGCTTGTTGGTTTGTTAGTTTGTTGGTTTGTTGGCTTGTTGGTTTGTTGGTTTTTTGGTTTGTTGGTTTGTTGGTTTGTTGGTTTGTTGGTTTGTTGGCTTGTTGGTTTGTTGGCTTGTTGGTTTGTTGGTTTGTTGGTTTGTTGGCTTGTTGGTTTGTGGTTAATTGGTTGTTTGGTTTTTTGGTTTGTTGGTTTGTTGGTTTGTTGGTTTATTTGTTTGTTGGTTGGTTGGCTTGTTGGTTTGTTGGCTTGTTGGCTTGTTGGCTTGTTGGTTTGTAGGTTTGTTGGTTTGTTGGTTTGTTGGTTTGTTGGTTTGTTGGTTTGTTGGCTTGTTGGTTTGTTGGTTTGTTGGCTTGTTGGTTTGTTGGTTTGTTGGTTTGTTGGTTTGTTGGTTTATTGGTTTGTTGGCTTGTTGGTTTGTTGGTTTGTTGGCTTGTTGGTTTGTTGGTTTGTTGGTTTGTTGGTTTGTTTGCTTGTTGGCTTGTCGGTTTGTTGGTTTGTTGGCTTGTTGGTTTGTTGGTTTATTTGTTTGTTGGTTTGTTGGCTTGTTGGTTTGTTGGTTTGTTGGCTTGTTGGATTGTTGGTTTGTTGGCTTGTTGGCTTGTTGGTTTGTTGGTTTGTTGGTTTGTTGGTTTGTTGGCTTGTTGGTTTGTTGGTTTGTTGGCTTGTTGGTTTGTTGGTTTGTTGGTTTGTTGGCTTGTTGGCTTGTTGGTTTGTTGGTTTGTTGGCTTGTTGGTTTGTTGGTTTGTTGGTTTGTTGATATGTTCGTTTGATGGTTTGTTGGTTTGTTGGTTTTTTGGATTGTTGATTTGTTTTTTTGTTGGCTTGTTGGCTTGTTGGTTTGTTGGTTTCTTGGCTTGTTGGTTTGTTAGTTTGTTGGTTTGTTGGCTTGTTGGTTTGTTGTTTTGTTGGTTTGTTGGTTTGTTGGTTTGTTGGTTTGTTGGCTTGTTGGTTTGTTGGTTTGTTGGCTTGTTGGTTTGTTGGTTTGTTGGTTCGTTGCTTTGTTCGTTTGATGGTTTGTTGGTTTGTTGGTTTTTTGGATTGTTGATTTGTTTGTTTGTTGGCTTGTTGGTTTGTTGGTTTGTTGGTTTGTTGGTTTGTTATTTTGTTGGTTTGTTGGCTTGTTGGCTTGTCGGTTTGTTGGTTTGTTGGCTAGTCGGTTTGTTGGTTTATTTGTTTGTTGGTTTGTTGGCTTGTTGGTTTGTTGGTTTGTTGGTTTGTTGGTTTGTTGGTTTGTTGGTTTGTTGGCTTGTTGGTTTGTTGGTTTGTTGGCTTGTTGGTTTGTTGGTTTGTTGGTTTGTTGGTTTGTTGGTTTGTTGGTTTGTTGGCTTGTTGGTTTGTTGGTTTGTTGGTTTGTTGGTTTGTTGGCTTGTTGGTTTGTTGGCTTGTTGGTTTGTTGGTTTGTTGGTTTGTTGGCTTGTTGGTTTGTGGTTTGTTGGTTTTTTGGTTTTTTGGATTGTTGGTTTGTTGGTTTGTTGGTTTGTTGGTTTATTTGTTTGTTGGTTGGTTGGCTTGTTGGTTTGTTGGCTTTTTTGGCTTGTTGGCTTGTTGGTTTGTAGGTTTGTTGGTTTGTTGGTTTGTTGGTTTGTTGGTTTGTTGGTTTGTTGGCTTGTTGGTTTGTTGGTTTGTTGGCTTGTTGGTTTGTTGGTTTGTTGGTTTGTTGGTTTGTTGGTTTGTTGGTTTGTTGGCTTGTTGGTTTGTTGGTTTGTTGGCTTGTTGGTTTGTTGGTTTGTTGGTTTGTTGGCTTGTTGGCTTGTCGGTTTGTTGGTTTGCTGGCTTGTTGGTTTGTTGGTTTATTTGTTTGTTGGTTTGTTGGCTTGTTGGTTTGTTGGTTTGTTGGCTTGTTGGATTGTTGGTTTGTTGGCTTGTTGGCTTGTTGGTTTGTTGGTTTGTTGGCTTGTTGGTTTGTTGGTTTGTTGGTTTGTTGGTTTGTTGGTTTGTTGGTTTGTTGGTTTGTTGGCTTGTTGGTTTGTTGGTTTGTTGGCTTGTTGGTTTGTTGGTTTGTTGGTTTGTTGGCTTGTTGGCTTGTCGGTTTGTTGGTTTGTTGGCTTGTGTGTTTGTTGGTTTATTTGTTTGTTGGTTTGTTGGCTTGTTGGTTTGTTGGTTTGTTGGTTTGTTGGCTTGTTGGCTTGTTGGTTTGTTGGTTTGTTGGTTTGTTGGTTTGTTGGTTTGTTGGTTTGTTGGTTTGTTGGTTTGTTGGCTTGTTGGATTGTTGGTTTTTTGGTTTGTTGGCTTGTTGGTTTGTTGGTTTGTTGGCTTGTTGGCTTGTTGGTTTGTTAGTTTGTTGGTTTGTTGGCTTGTTGGTTTGTTGGTTTTTTGGTTTGTTGGTTTGTTGGTTTGTTGGCTTGTTGGTTTGTTAGTTTGTTGGTTTGTTGGCTTGTTGGTTTGTTGGTTTTTTGGTTTGTTGGTTTGTTGGTTTGTTGGTTTGTTGGCTTGTTGGTTTGTTGGCTTGTTGGTTTGTTGGTTTGTTGGTTTGTTGGCTTGTTGGTTTGTGGTTTGTTGGTTTTTTGGTTTTTTGGTTTGTTGGTTTGTTGGTTTGTTGGTTTATTTGTTTGTTGGTTGGTTGGCTTGTTGGTTTGTTGGCTTGTTGGTTTGTTGGTTTGTTTTTTTGTTGGTTTGTTGGCTTGTTGGTTTGTTGGTTTGTTGGCTTGTTGGATTGTTGGTTTGTTGGCTTATTGGCTTGTTGGTTTGTTGGTTTGTTGGTTTGTTGGCTTGTTGGTTTGTTGGCTTGTTGGTTTGTTGGTTTGTTGGTTTGTTGGTTTGTTGGCTTGTTGGATTGTTGGTTTGTTGGCTTGTTGGCTTGTTGGTTTGTTGGTTTGTTGGTTTGTTGGCTTGTTGGTTTGTTGGCTTGTTGGTTTGTTGGTTTGTTGGTTTGTTGGCTTGTTGGTTTATGGTTTGTTGGTTGTTGGTTTTTTGGTTTGTTGGTTTGTTGGTTTGTTGGTTTGTTGGTTTATTTGTTTGTTGGTTGGTTGGCTTGTTGGTTTGTTGGCTTGTTGGTTTGTTGGTTTATTTGTTTGTTGGTTTGTTGGCTTGTTGGTTTGTTGGTTTGTTGGCTTGTTGGATTGTTGGTTTGTTGGCTTGTTGGTTTGTTAGTTTGTTGGTTTGTTGGCTTGTTGGTTTGTTGGTTTTTTGGTTTGTCGGTTTGTTGGTTTGTTGGTTTGTTGGCTTGTTGGTTTGTTGGCTTGTTGGTTTGTTGGTTTGTTGGTTTGTTGGCTTGTTGGTTTGTGGTTTGTTGGTTTTTTGGTTTTTTGGTTTGTTGGTTTGTTAGTTTGTTGGTTTGTTGGCTTGTTGGTTTGTTGGTTTTTTGGTTTGTTGGTTTGTTGGTTTGTTGGTTTGTTGGTTTGTTGGTTTGTTGGCTTGTTGGTTTGTTGGTTTATTTGTTTGTTGGTTTGTTGGCTTGTTGGTTTGTTGGTTTGTTGGCTTGTTGGATTGTTGGTTTGTTGGCTTGTTGGTTTGTTAGTTTGTTGGTTTGTTGGCTTGTTGGTTTGTTGGTTTTTTGGTTTGTTGGTTTGTTGGTTTGTTGGTTTGTTGGTTTGTTGGCTTGTTGGTTTGTTGGTTTTTTGGTTTGTTGGTTTGTTGGCTTGTTGGTTTGTTGGTTTGTTGGCTTGTTGGCTTGTTGGTTTGTTAGTTTGTTGGTTTGGTGGCTTGTTGGTTTGTTGGTTTTTTGGTTTGTTGGTTTGTTGGTTTGTTGGCTTGTTGGTTTGTTAGTTTGTTGGTTTGTTGGCTTGTTGGTTTGTTGGTTTTTTGGTTTGTTGGTTTGTTGGTTTGTTGGTTTGTTGGTTTGTTGGCTTGTTGGCTTGTTGGTTTGTTGGCTTTTTGGTTTGTTGGTTTGTTGGTTTGTTGGCTTGTTGGTTTGTGGTTAATTGGTTGTTTGGTTTTTTGGTTTGTTGGTTTGTTGGTTTGTTGGTTTGTTGGTTTATTTGTTTGTTGGTTGGTTGGCTTGTTGGTTTGTTGGCTTGTTGGCTTGTTGGCTTGTTGGCTTGTAGGTTTGTTGGTTTGTTGGTTTGTTGGTTTGTTGGTTTGTTGGTTTGTTGGCTTGTTGGTTTGTTGGTTTGTTGGCTTGTTGGTTTGTTGGTTTGTTGGTTTGTTGGTTTGTTGGTTTATTGGTTTGTTGGCTTGTTGGTTTGTTGGTTTGTTGGCTTGTTGGTTTGTTGGTTTGTTGGTTTGTTGGTTTGTTGGCTTGTTGGCTTGTCGGTTTGTTGGTTTGTTGGCTTGTTGGTTTGTTGGTTTATTTGTTTGTTGGTTTGTTGGCTTGTTGGTTTGTTGGTTTGTTGGCTTGTTGGATTGTTGGTTTGTTGGCTTGTTGGCTTGTTGGTTTGTTGGTTTGTTGGTTTGTTGGTTTGTTGGCTTGTTGGTTTGTTGGTTTGTTGGTTTGTTGGCTTGTTGGTTTGTTGGTTTGTTGGTTTGTTGGCTTGTTGGCTTGTTGGTTTGTTGGTTTGTTGGCTTGTTGGTTTGTTGGTTTGTTGGTTTGTTGATATGTTCGTTTGATGGTTTGTTGGTTTGTTGGTTTTTTGGATTGTTGATTTGTTTTTTTGTTGGCTTGTTGGCTTGTTGGTTTGTTGGTTTCTTGGCTTGTTGGTTTGTTAGTTTGTTAATTTGTTGGCTTGTTGGTTTGTTGGTTTTTTGGTTTGTTGGTTTGTTGGTTTGTTGGTTTGTTGGTTTGTTGGTTTGTTCGTTTATTTGTTTGTTGGTTTGTTGGCTTGTTGGTTTGTTGTTTTGTTGGTTTGTTGGCTTGTTGGTTTGTTGGTTTGTTGGTTTGTTGGTTTGTTGGCTTGTTGGCTTGTTGGTTTGTTGGTTTGTTGGTTTGTTGGTTTGTTGGCTTGTTGGTTTGTTGGTTTGTTGGCTTGTTGGTTTGTTGGTTTGTTGGTTTGTTGGCTTGTTGGCTTGTTGGTTTGTTGGTTTGTTGGCTTGTTGGTTTGTTGGTTTGTTGGTTCGTTGCTTTGTTCGTTTGATGGTTTGTTGGTTTGTTGGTTTTTTGGATTGTTGATTTGTTTGTTTGTTGGCTTGTTGGTTTGTTGGTTTGTTGGTTTGTTGGCTTGTTGGCTTGTCGGTTTGTTGGTTTGTTGGCTTGTTGGTTTGTTGGTTTATATGTTTGTTGGTTTGTTGGTTTGTTGGCTTGTTGGTTTGTTAGTTTGTTGGTTTGTTGGCTTGTTGGTTTGTTGGTTTTTTGGTTTGTTGGTTTGTTGGTTTGTTGGTTTGTTGGTTTGTTGGTTTGTTGGTTTGTTGGCTTGTCGGTTTGTTGGTTTTTTGGTTTGTTGGTTTGTTGGCTTGTTGGTTTGTTGGTTTGTTGGCTTGTTGGTTTGTTGGTTTATATGTTTGTTGGTTTGTTGTTTTGTTGGCTTGTTGGTTTGTTAGTTTGTTGGTTTGTTGGCTTGTTGGTTTGTTGGTTTTTTGGTTTGTTGGTTTGTTGGTTTGTTGGCTTGTTGGTTTGTTAGTTTGTTGGTTTGTTGGCTTGTTGGTTTGTTGGTTTTTTGGTTTGTTGGTTTGTTGGTTTGTTGGTTTGTTGGTTTGTTGGCTTGTTGGTTTGTTGGCTTGTTGGTTTGTTGGTTTGTTGGTTTGTTGGCTTGTTGGTTTGTGGTTTGTTGGTTTGTTGGTTTTTTGGTTTGTTGGTTTGTTGGTTTGTTGGTTTGTTGGTTTATTTGTTTGTTGGTTGGTTGGCTTGTTGGTTTGTTGGCTTGTTGGCTTGTTGGTTTGTAGGTTTGTTGGTTTGTTGGTTTGTTGGTTTGTTGGTTTGTTGGTTTGTTGGCTTGTTGGTTTGTTGGTTTGTTGGCTTGTTGGTTTGTTGGTTTGTTGGTTTGTTGGTTTGTTGGTTTGTTGGTTTGTTGGCTTGTTGGTTTGTTGGTTTGTTGGCTTGTTGGTTTGTTGGTTTGTTGGTTTGTTGGTTTGTTGGCTTGTTGGCTTGTCGGTTTGTTGGTTTGTTAGCTTGTTGGTTTGTTGGTTTATTTGTTTGTTGGTTTGTTGGCTTGTTGGTTTGTTGGTTTGTTGGCTTGTTGGATTGTTGGTTTGTTGGCTTGTTGGCTTGTTGGTTTGTTGGTTTGTTGGTTTGTTGGTTTGTTGGCTTGTTGGTTTGTTGGTTTGTTGGCTTGTTGGTTTGTTGGTTTGTTGGTTTGTTGGCTTGTTGGCTTGTTGGTTTGTTGGTTTGTTGGCTTGTTGGTTTGTTGGTTTGTTGGTTTGTTGATATGTTCGTTTGATAGTTTGTTGGTTTGTTGGTTTTTTGGATTGTTGATTTGTTTTTTTGTTGGCTTGTTGGCTTGTTGGTTTGTTGGTTTCTTGGCTTGTTGGTTTGTTAGTTTGTTAATTTGTTGGCTTGTTGGCTTGTTGGTTTGTTGGTTTTTTGGTTTGTTGGTTTGTTGGTTTGTTGGTTTGTTGGTTTGTTGGTTTGTTGGTTTATTTGTTTGTTGGTTTGTTGGCTTGTTGGTTTGTTGTTTTGTTGGTTTGTTGGCTTGTTGGTTTGTTGGTTTGTTGGTTTGTTGGTTTGTTGGCTTGTTGGCTTGTTGGTTTGTTGGTTTGTTGGTTTGTTGGTTTGTTGGCTTGTTGGTTTGTTGGTTTGTTGGCTTGTTGGTTTGTTGGTTTGTTGGTTTGTTGGCTTGTTGGCTTGTTGGTTTGTTGGTTTGTTGGCTTGTTGGTTTGTTGGTTTGTTGGTTCGTTGCTTTGTTCGTTTGATGGTTTGTTGGTTTGTTGGTTTTTTGGATTGTTGATTTGTTTGTTTGTTGGCTTGTTGGTTTGTTGGTTTGTTGGTTTGTTGGCTTGTTGGCTTGTCGGTTTGTTGGTTTGTTGGCTTGTTGGTTTGTTGGTTTATTTGTTTGTTGGTTTGTTGGCTTGTTGGTTTGTTGGTTTGTTGGCTTGTTGGCTTGTTGGTTTGTTGGTTTGTTGGTTTGTTGGTTTGTTGGTATGTTGGTTTGTTGGTTTGTTGGCTTGTTGGCTTGTCGGTTTGTTGGTTTGTTGGCTTGTTGGTTTGTTGGTTTATTTGTTTGTTGGTTTGTTGGCTTGTTGGTTTGTTGGTTTGTTGGCTTGTTGGTTTGTTGGTTTATTTGTTTGTTGGTTTGTTGGCTTGTTGGTTTGTTGGTTTGTTGGCTTGTTGGCTTGTTGGTTTGTTGGTTTGTTGGTTTGTTGGTTTGTTGGTTTGTTGGTTTGTTGGTTTGTTGGTTTGTTGGTTTGTTGGCTTGTTGGATTGTTGGTTTTTTGGTTTGTTGGTTTGTTGGCTTGTTGGCTTGTTGGTTTGCTGGCTTGTTGGTTTGTTGGTTTTTTGGTTTGTTGGTTTGTTGGTTTGTTGGTTTGTTGGTTTGTTGGCTTGTTGGTTTGTTGGCTTGTTGGTTTGTTGGTTTGTTGGTTTGTTGGCTTGTTGGTTTGTGGTTTGTTGGTTTGTTGGTTTTTTGGTTTGTTGGTTTGTTGGTTTGTTGGTTTGTTGGTTTATTTGTTTGTTGGTTGGTTGGCTTGTTGGTTTGTTGGCTTGTTGGCTTGTTGGTTTGTAGGTTTGTTGGTTTGTTGGTTTGTTGGTTTGTTGGTTTGTTGGTTTGTTGGCTTGTTGGTTTGTTGGTTTGTTGGCTTGTTGGTTTGTTGGTTTGTTGGTTTGTTGGTTTGTTGGTTTGTTGGTTTGTTGGTTTGTTGGCTTGTTGGTTTGTTGGTTTGTTGGCTTGTTGGTTTGTTGGTTTGTTGGTTTGTTGGTTTGTTGGCTTGTTGGCTTGTCGGTTTGTTGGTTTGTTGGCTTGTTGGTTTGTTGGTTTATTTGTTTGTTGGTTTGTTGGCTTGTTGGTTTGTTGGTTTGTTGGCTTGTTGGATTGTTGGTTTGTTGGCTTGTTGGCTTGTTGGCTTGTTGGTTTGTTGGTTTGTTGGTTTGTTGGTTTGTTGGCTTGTTGGTTTGTTGGTTTGTTGGCTTGTTGGTTTGTTGGTTTGTTGGCTTGTTGGCTTGTTGGTTTGTTGGTTTGTTGGCTTGTTGGTTTGTTGGTTTGTTGGTTTGTTGATATGTTCGTTTGATAGTTTGTTGGTTTGTTGGTTTTTTGGATTGTTGATTTGTTTTTTTGTTGGCTTGTTGGCTTGTTGGTTTGTTGGTTTCTTGGCTTGTTGGTTTGTTAGTTTGTTAATTTGTTGGCTTGTTGGCTTGTTGGTTTGTTGGTTTTTTGGTTTGTTGGTTTGTTGGTTTGTTGGTTTGTTGGTTTGTTGGTTTATTTGTTTGTTGGTTTGTTGGCTTGTTGGTTTGTTGTTTTGTTGGTTTGTTGGCTTGTTGGTTTGTTGGTTTGTTGGTTTGTTGGTTTGTTGGCTTGTTGGTTTGTTGGTTTGTTGGCTTGTTGGTTTGTTGTTTTGTTGGTTTGTTGGCTTGTTGGCTTGTTGGTTTGTTGGTTTGTTGGCTTGTTGGTTTGTTGGTTTGTTGGTTCGTTGCTTTGTTCGTTTGATGGTTTGTTGGTTTGTTGGTTTTTTGGATTGTTGATTTGTTTGTTTGTTGGCTTGTTGGTTTGTTGGTTTGTTGGTTTGTTGGCTTGTTGGCTTGTCGGTTTGTTGGTTTGTTGGCTTGTTGGTTTGTTGGTTTATTTGTTTGTTGGTTTGTTGGCTTGTTGGTTTGTTGGTTTGTTGGCTTGTTGGCTTGTTGGTTTGTTGGTTTGTTGGTTTGTTGGTTTGTTGGTATGTTGGTTTGTTGGTTTGTTGGCTTGTTGGCTTGTCGGTTTGTTGGTTTGTTGGCTTGTTGGTTTGTTGGTTTATTTGTTTGTTGGTTTGTTGGCTTGTTGGTTTGTTGGTTTGTTGGCTTGTTGGTTTGTTGGTTTATTTGTTTGTTGGTTTGTTGGCTTGTTGGTTTGTTGGTTTGTTGGCTTGTTGGTTTGTTGGTTTGTTGGTTTGTTGGTTTGTTGGTTTGTTGGTTTGTTGGTTTGTTGGTTTGTTGGTTTGTTGGTTTGTTGGTTTGTTGGCTTGTTGGATTGTTGGTTTTTTGGTTTGTTGGTTTGCTGGTTTGTTGGTTTGTTGGTTTGTTGGCTTGTTGGCTTGTTGGTTTGTTAGTTTGTTGGTTTGTTGGCTTGTTGGTTTGTTGGTTTTTTGGTTTGTTGGTTTGTTGGTTTGTTGGCTTGTTGGTTTGTTAGTTTGTTGGCTTGTTGGATTGTTGGTTTGTTGGCTTGTTGGCTTGTTGGTTTGTTGGTTTGTTGGTTTGTTGGTTTGTTGGCTTGTTGGTTTGTTGGTTTGTTGGCTTGTTGGTTTGTTGGTTTGTTGGTTTGTTGGCTTGTTGGCTTGTTGGCTTGTTGGTTTGTTGGTTTGTTGGCTTGTTGGTTTGTTGGTTTGTTGGTTTGTTGCTTTGTTCGTTTGATGGTTTGTTGGTTTGTTGGTTTTTTGGATTGTTGATTTGTTTGTTTGTTGGCTTGTTGGCTTGTTGGTTTGTTGGTTTCTTGGTTTGTTGGCTTGTTGGTTTGTTGGTTTGTTGGTTTGTTAGTTTGTTGGTTTGTTGGCTTGTTAGTTTGTTGGTTTTTTGGTTTGTTGGTTTGTTGGTTTGTTGGTTTGTTGGTTTGTTGGCTTGTTGGTTTGTTGGCTTGTTGGTTTGTTGGTTTGTTGGTTTGTTGGCTTGTTAGTTTGTGGTTTGTTGGTTTTTTGGTTTGTTGGTTTGTTAGTTTGTTGGTTTGTTGGCTTGTTGGTTTGTTGGTTTTTTGGTTTGTTGGTTTGTTGGTTTGTTGGTTTGTTGGTTTGTTGGTTTGTTGGCTTGTTGGTTTGTTGGTTTATTTGTTTGTTGGTTTGTTGGCTTGTTGGTTTGTTGGTTTGTTGGCTTGTTGGATTGTTGGTTTGTTGGCTTGTTGGTTTGTTAGTTTGTTGGTTTGTTGGCTTGTTGGTTTGATGGTTTTTTGGTTTGTTGGTTTGTTGGTTTGTTGGTTTGTTGGTTTGTTGGCTTGTTAGTTTGTTGGTTTTTTGGTTTGTTGGTTTGTTGGCTTGTTGGTTTGTTGGTTTGTTGGCTTGTTGGCTTGTTGGTTTGTTAGTTTGTTGGTTTGGTGGCTTGTTGGTTTGTTGGTTTTTTGGTTTGTTGGTTTGTTGGTTTGTTGGCTTGTTGATTTGTTAGTTTGTTGGTTTGTTGGCTTGTTGGTTTGTTGGTTTTTTGGTTTGTTGGTTTGTTGGTTTGTTGGTTTGTTGGTTTGTTGGCTTGTTTGTTTGTTGGCTTGTTGGTTTGTTGGTTTGTTGGTTTGTTGGCTTGTTGGTTTGTGGTTTGTTGGTTTTTTGGTTTTTTGGTTTGTTGGTTTGTTGGTTTGTTGGTTTGTTGGATTATTTGTTTGTTGGTTGGTTGGCTTGTTGGTTTGTTGGCTTGTTGGCTTGTTGGCTTGTTGGTTTGTAGGTTTGTTGGTTTGTTGGTTTGTTGGTTTGTTGGTTTGTTGGTTTGTTGGCTTGTTGGTTTGTTGGTTTGTTGGCTTGTTGGTTTGTTGGTTTGTTGGTTTGTTGGTTTGTTGGTTTGTTGGTTTGTTGGCTTGTTGGTTTGTTGGTTTGTTGGCTTGTTGGTTTGTTGGTTTGTTGGTTTGTTGGTTTGTTGGCTTGTTGGCTTGTCGGTTTGTTGGTTTGTTGGCTTGTTGGTTTGTTGGTTTATTTGTTTGTTGGTTTGTTGGCTTGTTGGTTTGTTGGTTTGTTGGCTTGTTGGATTGTTGGTTTGTTGGCTTGTTGGCTTGTTGGTTTGTTGGTTTGTTGGTTTGTTGGTTTGTTGGTTTGTTGGTTTGTTGGCTTGTTGGTTTGTTGGTTTGTTGGCTTGTTGGTTTGTTGGTTTGTTGGTTTGTTGGTTTGTTGGCTTGTTGGCTTGTTGGTTTGTTGGTTTGTTGGCTTGTTGGTTTGTTGGTTTGTTGGTTTGTTGATATGTTCGTTTGATGGTTTGTTGGTTTGTTGGTTTTTTGGATTGTTGATTTGTTTTTTTGTTGGCTTGTTGGCTTGTTGGTTTGTTGGTTTCTTGGCTTGTTGGTTTGTTAGTTTGTTAATTTGTTGGCTTGTTGGCTTGTTGGTTTGTTGGTTTTTTGGTTTGTTGGTTTGTTGGTTTGTTGGTTTCTTGGTTTGTTGGTTTGTTGGTTTATTTGTTTGTTGGTTTGTTGGCTTGTTGGCTTGTTGGTTTGTTGGTTTCTTGGCTTGCTGGTTTGTTAGTTTGTTAATTTGTTGGCTTGTTGGTTTGTTGGTTTGTTGGTTTGTTGGTTTGTTGGCTTGTTGGCTTGTTGGTTTGTTGGTTTGTTGGTTTGTTGGTTTGTTGGCTTGTTGGTTTGTTGGTTTGTTGGCTTGTTGGTTTGTTGGTTTGTTGGTTTGTTGGCTTGTTGGCTTGTTGGTTTGTTGGTTTGTTGGCTTGTTGGTTTGTTGGTTTGTTGGTTCGTTGCTTTGTTCGTTTGATGGTTTGTTGGTTTGTTGGTTTTTTGGATTGTTGATTTGTTTGTTTGTTGGCTTGTTGGTTTGTTGGTTTGTTGGTTTGTTGGCTTGTTGGCTTGTCGGTTTGTTGGTTTGTTAGCTTGTTGGTTTGTTGGTTTATTTGTTTGTTGGTTTGTTGGCTTGTTTGTTTGTTGGTTTGTTGGCTTGTTGGCTTGTTGGTTTGTTGGTTTGTTGGTTTGTTGGTTTGTTGGTTTGTTGGTTTGTTGGTTTGTTGGCTTGTTGGCTTGTCGGTTTGTTGGTTTGTTGGCTTGTTGGTTTGTTGGTTTATTTGTTTGTTGGTTTGTTGGCTTGTTGGTTTGTTGGTTTGTTGGCTTGTTGGTTTGTTGGTTTATTTGTTTGTTGGTTTGTTGGCTTGTTGGTTTGTTGGTTTGTTGGTTTTTTGGATTGTTGATTTGTTTGTTTGTTGGCTTGTTGGCTTGTTGGTTTCTTGGTTTCTTGGTTTGTTGGCTTGTTGGTTTGTTGGTTTGTTGGTTTGTTGGTTTGTTGGCTTGTTGGCTTGTTGGTTTGTTAGTTTGTTGGTTTGTTGGCTTGTTGGTTTGTTGGTTTTTTGGTTTGTTGGTTTGTTGGTTTATTGGCTTGTTGGTTTGTTAGTTTGTTGGTTTGTTGGCTTGTTGGTTTGTTGGTTTTTTGGTTTGTTGGTTTGTTGGTTTGTTGGTTTGTTGGTTTGTTGGCTTGTTGGTTTGTTGGCTTGTTGGTTTGTTGGTTTTTGGTTTGTTGGCTTGTTGGTTTGTGGTTTGTTGGTTTTTTGGTTTTTTGGTTTGTTGGTTTGTTGGTTTGTTGGTTTGTTGGTTTATTTGTTTGTTGGTTGGTTGGCTTGTTGGTTTGTTGGCTTGTTGGTTTGTTGGTTTATTTGTTTGTTGGTTTGTTGGCTTGTTGGTTTGTTGGTTTGTTGGCTTGTTGGATTGTTGGTTTGTTGGCTTGTTGGCTTGTTGGTTTGTTGGTTTGTTGGTTTGTTGGCTTGTTGGTTTGTTGGCTTGTTGGTTTGTTGGTTTGTTGGTTTGTTGGTTTGTTGGTTTGTTGGCTTGTTGGATTGTTGGTTTGTTGGCTTGTTGGCTTGTTGGTTTGTTGGTTTGTTAATTTGTTGGCTTGTTGGTTTGTTGGCTTGTTGGTTTGTTGGTTTGTTGGTTTGTTGGCTTGTTGGTTTGTGGTTTGTTGGTTTTTTGGTTTTTTGGTTTGTTGGTTTGTTGGTTTGTTGGTTTGTTGGTTTATTTGTTTGTTGGTTGGTTGGCTTGTTGGTTTGTTGGCTTGTTGGTTTGTTGGTTTATTTGTTTGTTGGTTTGTTGGCTTGTTGGTTTGTTGGTTTGTTGGCTTGTTGGATTGTTGGTTTGTTGGCTTGTTGGTTTGTTAGTTTGTTGGTTTGTTGGCTTGTTGGTTTGTTGGTTTTTTGGTTTGTTGGTTTGTTGGTTTGTTGGTTTGTTGGTTTGTTGGCTTGTTGGTTTGTTGGCTTGTTGGTTTGTTGGTTTGTTGGTTTGTTGGTTTGTTGGGTTGTTGGTTTGTGGTTTGTTGGTTTTTTGGTTTTTTGGTTTGTTGGTTTGTTAGTTTGTTGGTTTGATGGCTTGTTGGTTTGTTGGTTTTTTGGTTTGTTGGTTTGTTGGTTTGTTGGTTTGTTGGTTTGTTGGTTTGTTGGCTTGTTGGTTTGTTGGTTTATTTGTTTGTTGGTTTGTTGGTTTGTTGGTTTGTTGGTTTGTTGGCTTGTTGGTTTGTTGGTTTTTTGGTTTGTTGGTTTGTTGGTTTCTTGGTTTGTTGGCTTGTTGGTTTGTTGGTTTTTTGGTTTGTTGGTTTGTTGGCTTGTTGGTTTGTTGGTTTGTTGGCTTGTTGGCTTGTTGGTTTGTTAGTTTGTTGGTTTGGTGGCTTGTTGGTTTGTTGGTTTTTTGGTTTGTTGGTTTGTTGGTTTGTTGGCTTGTTGGTTTGTTAGTTTGTTGGTTTGTTGGCTTGTTGGTTTGTTGGTTTTTTGGTTTGTTGGTTTGTTGGTTTGTTGGTTTGTTGGTTTGTTGGCTTGTTGGTTTGTTGGCTTGTTGGTTTGTTGGTTTGTTGGTTTGTTGGCTTGTTGGTTTGTGGTTTGTTGGTTTTTTGGTTTTTTGGTTTGTTGGTTTGTTGGTTTGTTGGTTTATTTGTTTGTTGGTTGGTTGGCTTGTTGGTTTGTTGGCTTGTTGGCTTGTTGGCTTGTTGGTTTGTAGGTTTGTTGGTTTGTTGGTTTGTTGGTTTGTTGGTTTGTTGGTTTGTTGGCTTGTTAGTTTGTTGGTTTGTTGGCTTGTTGGCTTGTCGGTTTGTTGGTTTGTTGGCTTGTTGGTTTGTTGGTTTATTTGTTTGTTGGTTTGTTGGCTTGTTGGTTTGTTGGTTTGTTGGCTTGTTGGATTGTTGGTTTGTTGGCTTGTTGGCTTGTTGGTTTGTTGGTTTGCTGGTTTGTTGGTTTGTTGTCATGTTGGTTTGTTGGTTTGTTGGCTTGTTGGTTTGTTGGTTTGTTGGTTTGTTGGCTTGTTGGCTTGTTGGTATGTTGGTTTGTTGGCTTGTTGGTTTGTTGGTTTGTTGGTTTGTTGATATGTTCGTTTGATGGTTTGTTGGTTTGTTGGTTTTTTGGATTGTTGATTTGTTTTTTTGTTGGCTTGTTGGCTTGTTGGTTTGTTGGTTTCTTGGCTTGTTGGTTTGTTAGTTTGTTAATTTGTTGGCTTGTTGGCTTGTTGGTTTGTTGGTTTTTTGGTTTGTTGGTTTGTTGGTTTGTTGGTTTGTTGGTTTGTTGGTTTGTTGGTTTATTTGTTTGTTGGTTTGTTGGCTTGTTGGTTTGTTGTTTTGTTGGTTTGTTGGCTTGTTGGTTTGTTGGTTTGTTGGCTTGTTGGCTTGTCGGTTTGTTGGTTTGTTGGCTTGTTGGTTTGTTGGTTTATTTGTTTGTTGGTTTGTTGGCTTGTTGGTTTGTTGGTTTGTTGGCTTGTTGGATTGTTGGTTTGTTGGCTTGTTGGCTTGTTGGTTTGTTGGTTTGCTGGTTTGTTGGTTTGTTGGCATGTTGGTTTGTTGGTTTGTTGGCTTGTTGGTTTGTTGGTTTGTTGGTTTGTTGGCTTGTTGGCTTGTTGGTATGTTGGTTTGTTGGCTTGTTGGTTTGTTGGTTTGTTGGTTTGTTGATATGTTCGTTTGATGGTTTGTTGGTTTGTTGGTTTTTTGGATTGTTGATTTGTTTTTTTGTTGGCTTGTTGGCTTGTTGGTTTGTTGGTTTCTTGGCTTGTTGGTTTGTTAGTTTGTTAATTTGTTGGCTTGTTGGCTTGTTGGTTTGTTGGTTTTTTGGTTTGTTGGTTTGTTGGTTTGTTGGTTTGTTGGTTTGTTGGTTTGTTGGTTTATTTGTTTGTTGGTTTGTTGGCTTGTTGGTTTGTTGTTTTGTTGGTTTGTTGGCTTGTTGGTTTGTTGGTTTGTTGGTTTGTTGGTTTGTTGGCTTGTTGGCTTGTTGGCTTGTTAGTTTGTTGGTTTGTTGGTTTGTTGGCTTGTTGGTTTGTTGGTTTGTTGGCTTGTTGGTTTGTTGGTTTGTTGGTTTGTTGGCTTGTTGGCTTGTTGGTTTGTTGGTTTGTTGGCTTGTTGGTTTGTTGGTTTGTTGGTTCACTGCTTTGTTCGTTTGATGGTTTGTTGTTTTGTTGGTTTTTTGGATTGTTGATTTGTTTGTTTGTTGGCTTGTTGGTTTGTTGGTTTGTGGGTTTGTTGGCTTGTTGGCTTGTTAGTTTGTTGGTTTGTTGGTTTGTTGGCTTGTTGGTTTGTTGGTTTGTTGGCTTGTTGGTTTGTTGGTTTGTTGGTTTGTTGGCTTGTTGGCTTGTTGGTTTGTTGGTTTGTTGGCTTGTTGGTTTGTTGGTTTGTTGGTTCACTGCTTTGTTCGTTTGATGGTTTGTTGTTTTGTTGGTTTTTTGGATTGTTGATTTGTTTGTTTGTTGGTTTGTTGGCTTGTTGGTTTGTTGGTTTGTTGGTTTGTTGGCTTGTTGGCTTGTTGGTTTGTTGGTTTGTTGGCTTGTTGGTTTGTTGGTTTGTTGGTTCACTGCTTTGTTCGTTTGATGGTTTGTTGTTTTGTTGGTTTTTTGGATTGTTGATTTGTTTGTTTGTTGGCTTGTTGGTTTGTTGGTTTGTGGGTTTGTTGGCTTGTTGGCTTGTCGGTTTGTTGGTTTGTTGGCTTGTTGGTTTGTTGGTTTATTTGTTTGTTGGTTTGTTGGCTTGTTGGTTTGTTGGTTTGTTGGCTTGTTGGCTTGTTGGTTTGTTGGTTTGTTGGTTTGTTGGTTTGTTGGTTTGTTGGTTTGTTGGTTTGTTGGCTTGTTGGCTTGTCGGTTTGTTGGTTTGTTGGCTTGTTGGTTTGTTGGTTTATTTGTTTGTTGGTTTGTTGGCTTGTTGGTTTGTTGGTTTGTTGGCTTGTTGGTTTGTTGGTTTATTTGTTTGTTGCTTTGTTGGCTTGTTGGTTTGTTGGTTTGTTGGCTTGTTGGCTTGTTGGTTTGTTGGTTTGTTGGTTTGTTGGTTTGTTGGTTTGTTGGTTTGTTGGTTTGTTGGTTTGTTGGCTTGTTGGATTGTTGGTTTTTTGGTTTGTTGGTTTGTTGGCTTGTTGGTTTGTTGGTTTGTTGGCTTGTTGGCTTGTTGGTTTGTTAGTTTGTTGGTTTGTTGGCTTGTTGGTTTGTTGGTTTTTTGGTTTGTTGGTTTGTTGGTTTGTTGGTTTGTTGGTTTGTTAGTTTGTTGGCTTGTTGGATTGTTGGTTTGTTGGCTTGTTGGCTTGTTGGTTTGTTGGTTTGTTGGTTTGTTGGTTTGTTGGCTTGTTGGTTTGTTGGTTTGTTGCTTTGTTCGTTTGATGGTTTGTTGGTTTGTTGGTTTTTTGGGTTGTTGATTTGTTTGTCTGTTGGCTTGTTGGCTTGTTGGTTTGTTGGTTTCTTGGCTTGTTGGTTTGTTAGTTTGTTAATTTGTTGGCTTGTTGGCTTGTTGGTTTGTTGGTTTGTTGCTTTGTTCGTTTGATGGTTTGTTGGTTTGTTGGTTTTTTGGATTGTTGATTTGTTTGTTTGTTGGCTTGTTGGCTTGTTGGTTTGTTGGTTTGTTGGCTTGTTGGTTTGTTGGTTTGTTGGTTTGTTGCTTTGTTCGTTTGATGGTTTGTTGGTTTGTTGGTTTTTTGGATTGTTGATTTGTTTGTTTGTTGGCTTGTTGGCTTGTTGGTTTGTTGGTTTCTTGGCTTGTTGGTTTGTTAGTTTGTTAATTTGTTGGCTTGTTGGCTTGTTGGTTTGTTGGTTTTTTGGTTTGTTGGTTTGTTGGTTTGTTGGTTTGTTGGTTTGTTGGTTTGTTGGCTTGTTGGCTTGTTGGTTTGTTGGTTTGTTGGTTTGTTGGTTTGTTGGCTTGTTGGTTTGTTGGTTTGTTGGCTTGTTGGTTTGTTGGTTTGTTGGTTTGTTGGCTTGTTGGCTTGTTGGTTTGTTGGTTTGTTGGCTTGTTGGTTTGTTGGTTTGTTGGTTTGTTGCTTTGTTCTTTTGATGGTTTGTTGGTTTGTTGGTTTTTTGGATTGTTGATTTGTTTGTTTGTTGGCTTGTTGGTTTGTTGGTTTGTTGGTTTGTTGGCTTGTTGGCTTGTCGGTTTGTTGGTTTGTTGGCTTGTTGGTTTGTTGGTTTATTTGTTTGTTGGTTTGTTGGCTTGTTGGTTTGTTGGTTTGTTGGCTTGTTGGCTTGTTGGTTTGTTGGTTTGTTGGTTTTTTGGTTTGTTGGTTTGTTGGTTTGTTGGTTTGTTGGCTTGTTGGCTTGTCGGTTTGTTGGTTTGTTGGCTTGTTGGTTTGTTGGTTTATTTGTTTGTTGGTTTGTTGGCTTGTTGGTTTGTTGGTTTGTTGGCTTGTTGGTTTGTTTGTTTATTTGTTTGTTGGTTTGTTGGCTTGTTGGTTTGTTGGTTTGTTGGCTTGTTGGCTTGTTGGTTTGTTGGTTTGTTGGCTTGTTGGCTTGTTGGTTTGTTGGTTTGTTGGTTTGTTGGTTTGTTGGCTTGTTGGATTGTTGGTTTTTTGGTTTGTTGGTTTGTTGGCTTGTTGGTTTGTTGGTTTGTTGGCTTGTTGGCTTGTTGGTTTGTTAGTTTGTTGGTTTGTTGGCTTGTTGGTTTGTTGGTTTTTTGGTTTGTTGGTTTGTTGGTTTGTTGGCTTGTTGGTTTGTTGGTTTGTTGGTTTGTTGGTTTGTTGGCTTGTTGGTTTGTTGGTTTGTTGGCTTGTTGGTTTGTTGGTTTGTTGGTTTGTTGGTTTGTTGGTTTGTTGGTTTGTTGGCTTGTTGGCTTGTCGGTTTGTTGGTTTGTTGGCTTGTTGGTTTGTTGGTTTATTTGTATGTTGGTTTGTTGGCTTGTTGGTTTGTTGGTTTGTTGGCTTGTTCGCTTGTTGGTTTGATGGTTTGTTGGTTTGTTGGTTTGTTGGTTTGTTGGTTTGTTGGTTTTTGGTTTGTTGGTTTGTTGGCTTGTTGGATTGTTGGTTTTTTGGTTTGTTGGTTTGTTGGCTTGTTGGTTTGTTGGTTTGTTGGCTTGTTGGCTTGTTGGTTTGTTAGTTTGTTGGTTTGTTGGTTTGTTGGTTTGTTGGCTTGTTGGATTGTTGGTTTGTTGGCTTGTTGGCTTGTTGGTTTGTTGGTTTGTTGGCTTGTTGGCTTGTCGGTTTGTTGGTTTGTTGGCTTGTTGGTTTGTTGGTTTATTTGTTTGTTGGTTTGTTGGCTTGTTGGTTTGTTGGTTTGTTGGCTTGTTGGCTTGTTGGTTTGTTGGTTTGTTGGTTTGTTGGTTTGTTGGTTTGTTGGTTTGTTGGTTTGTTGGTTTGTTGGCTTGTTGGATTGTTGGTTTTTTGGTTTGTTGGTTTGTTGGCTTGTTGGTTTGTTGGTTTGTTGGCTTGTTGGCTTGTTGGTTTGTTAGTTTGTTGGTTTGTTGGCTTGTTGGTTTGTTGGTTTTTTGGTTTTTTGGTTTGTTGGTTTGTTGGCTTGTTGGTTTGTTAGTTTGTTGATTTGTTGGCTTGTTGGTTTGTTGGTTTTTTGGTTTGTTGGTTTGTTGGTTTGTTGGTTTGTTGGTTTGTTGGCTTGTTGGTTTGTTGGCTTGTTGGTTTGTTGGTTTGTTGGTTTGTTGGCTTGTTGGTTTGTGGTTTGTTGGTTTTTTGGTTTTTTGGTTTGTTGGTTTATTTGTTTGTTGGTTTGTTGGCTTGTTGGTTTGTTGGTTTGTTGGTTTGTTGGCTTGTTGGTTTGTGGTTTGTTGGTTTTTTGGTTTTTTGGTTTGTTGGTTTGTTGGTTTGTTGGTTTGTTGGTTTATTTGTTTGTTGGTTGGTTGGCTTGTTGGTTTGTTGGCTTGTTGGCTTGTTGGCTTGTTGGTTTGTAGGTTTGTTGGTTTGTTGGTTTGTTGGTTTGTTGGTTTGTTGGTTTGTTGGCTTGTTGGTTTGTTGGTTTGTTGGCTTGTTGGTTTGTTGGTTTGTTGGTTTGCTGGTTTGTTGGTTTGTTGGTTTGTTGGTTTGTTGGTTTGTTGGCTTGTTGGATTGTTGGTTTTTTGGTTTGTTGGTTTGTTGGCTTGTTGGTTTGTTGGTTTGTTGGCTTGTTGGCTTGTTGGTTTGTTAGTTTGTTGGTTTGTTGGCTTGTTGGTTTGTTGGTTTTTTGGTTTGTTTGTTTGTTGGTTTGTTGGCTTGTTGGTTTGTTAGTTTGTTGGTTTGTTGGCTTGTTGGTTTGTTGGTTTTTTGGTTTGTTGGTTTGTTGGTTTGTTGGTTTGTTGGTTTGTTGGATTGTTGGCTTGTTGGTTTGTTGGCTTGTTGGTTTGTTGGTTTGTTGGTTTGTTGGCTTGTTGGTTTGTGGTTTGTTGGTTTTTTGGTTTTTTGGTTTGTTGGTTTGTTGGTTTGTTGGTTTGTTGGTTTATTTGTTTGTTGGTTGGTTGGCTTGTTGGTTTGTTGGCTTGTTGGCTTGTTGGCTTGTTGGTATGTAGGTTTGTTGGTTTGTTGGTTTGTTGGTTTGTTGGTTTGTTGGTTTGTTGGCTTGTTGGTTTGTTGGTTTGTGGGCTTGTTGGTTTGTTGGTTTGTTGGTTTGTTGGTTTGTTGGTTTGTTGGTTTGTTGGTTTGTTGGCTTGTTGGTTTGTTGGTTTGTTGGTTTGTTGGTTTGTTGGCTTGTTGGCTTGTCGGTTTGTTGGTTTGTTGGCTTGTTGGTTTGTTGGTTTATTTGTTTGTTGGTTTGTTGGTTTGTTGGCTTGTTGGTTTGTTGGTTTGTTGGCTTGTTGGATTGTTGCTTTGTTAGCTTGTTGGCTTGTTGGTTTGTTGGTTTGTTGGTTTGTTGGTTTGTTGGCTTTTTGGTTTGTTGGTTTGTTGGCTTGTTGGCTTGTTGGATTGTTGGTTTGTTGGCTTGTTGGCTTGTTGGTTTGTTGGTTTCTTGGTTTGTTGGTTTGTTGGCTTGTTGGTTTGTTGGTTTGTTGGCTTGTTGGTTTGTTGGTTTGTTGGTTTGTTGGTTTGTTGGCTTGTTGGCTTGTTGGTTTGTTGGTTTGTTGGTTTGTTGGTTTGTTGGTTTGTTGGCTTGTTGGTTTGTTGGTTTGTTGGCTTGTTGGTTTGTTGGTTTGTTGGTTTGTTGGTTTGTTGGTTTGTTGGTTTGTTGGCTTGTTGGCTTGTCGGTTTGTTGGTTTGTTGGCTTGTTGGTTTGTTGGTTTATTTGTTTGTTGGTTTGTTGGCTTGTTGGTTTGTTGGTTTGTTGGCTTGTTGGCTTGTTGGTTTGTTGGTTTGTTGGTTTGTTGGTTTGTTGGTTTGTTGGTTTGTTGGTTTGTTGGTTTGTTGGCTTGTTGGATTGTTGGTTTTTTGGTTTGTTGGTTTGTTGGCTTGTTGGTTTGTTGGCTTGTTGGCTTGTTGGTTTGTTAGTTTGTTGGTTTGTTGGCTTGTTGGTTTGTTGGTTTTTTGGTTTGTTGGTTTGTTGGTTTGTTGGCTTGTTGGTTTGTTAGTTTGTTGGTTTGTTGGCTTGTTGGTTTGTTGGTTTTTTGGTTTGTTGGTTTGTTGGTTTGTTGGTTTGTTGGTTTGTTGGCGTGTTGGTTTGTTGGCTTGTTGGTTTGTTGGTTTGTTGGTTTGTTGGCTTGTTGGTTTGTGGTTTGTTGGTTTTTTGGTTTTTTGGTTTGTTGGTTTGTTGGTTTGTTGGTTTGTTGGTTTGTTGGTTTATTTGTTTGTTGGTTGGTTGGCTTGTTGGTTTGTTGGTTTGTTGGTTTGTTGGTTTATTTGTTTGTTGGTTGGTTGGCTTGTTGGTTTGTTGGCTTGTTGGCTTGTTGGCTTGTTGGCTTGTTGGTTTGTGGTTTGTTGGTTTTTTGGTTTTTTGGTTTGTTGGTTTGTTGGTTTGTTGGTTTGTTGGTTTATTTGTTTGTTAATTGGTTGGCTTGTTGGTTTGTTGGCTTGTTGGCTTATTGGTTTGTTGGCTTGTTGGTTTGTTGGTTTGTTGGCTTGTTGGTTTGTTGGTTTGTTGGTTTGTTGGCTTGTTGGCTTGTTGGTTTGTTGGTTGGTTGGCTTGTTGGTTTGTTGGCTTGTTGGCTTGTTGGCTTGTTGGTTTGTGGTTTGTTGGTTTTTTGGTTTTTTGGTTTGTTGGTTTGTTGGTTTGTTGGTTTGTTGGTTTATTTGTTTGTTGGTTGGTTTGTTGGTTTGTTGGTTTGTTGGTTTGTTGGTTTGTTGGTTTGTTGGCTTGTTGGCTTGTTGGCTTGTCGGTTTGTTGGTTTGTTGGCTTGTTGGTTTGTTGGTTTATTTGTTTGTTGGTTTGTTGGCTTGTTGGTTTGTTGGTTTGTTGGCTTGTTGGTTTGTTGGTTTGTTGGCTTGTTGGATTGTTGGTTTGTTGGCTTGTTGGCTTGGTGGTTTGTTGGTTTGTTGGTTTGTTTGTTTGTTGGCTTGTTGGTTTGTTGGTTTGTTGGCTTGTTGGTTTGTTGGTTTGTTGGTTTGTTGGCTTGTTGGCTTGTTGGTTTGTTGGTTTGTTGGCTTGTTGGTTTGTTGGTTTGTTGGTTTGTTGCTTTGTTCGTTTGATGGTTTGTTGGTTTGTTGGTTTTTTGGATTGTTGATTTGTTTGTTTGTTGGCTTGTTGGCTTGTTGGTTTGTTGGTTTCTTGGCTTGTTGGTTTGTTAGTTTGTTAATTTGTTGGCTTGTTGGCTTGTTGGTTTGTTGGTTTTTTGGTTTGTTGGTTTGTTGGTTTGTTGGTTTGTTGGTTTGTTGGTTTGTTGGTTTGTTGGTTTGTTGGTTTATTTGTTTGTTGGTTTGTTGGCTTGTTGGTTTGTTGTTTTGTTGGTTTGTTGGCTTGTTGGTTTGTTGGTTTGTTGGTTTGTTGGTTTATTGGCTTGTTGGCTTCTTGGTTTGTTGGTTTGTTGGTTTGTTGGTTTGTTGGGTTGTTGGTTTGTTGGTTTGTTGGCTTGTTGGTTTGTTAGTTTATTGGTTTGTTGGCTTGTTGGTTTGTTGGTTTTTTGGTTTGTTGGTTTGTTGGTTTGTTGGTTTGTTGGTTTGTTGGCTTGTTGGTTTGTTGGCTTGTAGGTTTGTTGGTTTGTTGGTTTGTTGGCTTGTTGGTTTGTGGTTTGTTGGTTTGTTGGTTTGTTGGCTTGTTGGTTTGTTAGTTTGTTGGTTTGTTGGCTTGTTGGTTTGTTGGTTTTTTGGTTTGTTGGTTTGTTGGTTTGTTGGTTTGTTGGTTTGTTGGCTTGTTGGTTTGTTGGCTTGTTGGTTTGTTGGTTTGTTGGTTTGTTGGCTTGTTGTTTTGTGGTTTGTTGGTTTTTTGGTTTTTTGGTTTGTTGGTTTGTTGGTTTGTTGGTTGATTTGTTTGTTGGTTGGTTGGCTTGTTGGTTTGTTGGCTTGTTAGTTTGTTGGCTTGTTGGTTTGTTGGTTTATTTGTTTGTTGGTTTATTGGCTTGTTGGTTTGTTGGTTTGTTGGCTTGTTGGTTTGTTGGTTTGTTGGCTTGTTGGATTGTTGGTTTGTTGGCTTGTTGGCTTGATGGTTTGTTGGTTTGTTGGCTTGTTGGTTTCTTAGTTTATTTGTTTGTTGGTTTGTTGGCTTGTTGGTTTGTTGGTTTGTTGGCTTGTTGGTTTGTTGGTTTGTTGGTTTGTTGGCTTGTTGGTTTGTTAGTTTGTTGGTTTGTTGGCTTGTTGGTTTGTTGGTTTTTTGGTTTGTTGGTTTGTTGGTTTGTTGGTTTGTTGGTTTGTTGGCTTGTTGGTTTGTTGGCTTGTTGGTTTGTTGGTTTGTTGGTTTGTTGGCTTGTTGGTTTGTGGTTTGTTGGTTTTTTGGTTTTTTGGTTTGTTGGTTTGTTGGTTTGTTGGTTTGTTGGTTTATTTGTTTGTTGGTTGGTTGGCTTGTTGGTTTGTTGGCTTGTTGGCTTGGTGGCTTGTTGGTTTGTTGTTTGTTAGTTTTTTGGTTTTTTGGTTTGTTGGTTTGTTAGTTTGTTGGTTTGTTGGTTTATTTGTTTGTTGGTTGGTTGGCTTGTTGGTTTGTTGGCTTGTTGGCTTGTTGGCTTGTTGGTTTGTTGGCTTGTTGGTTTGTTGGTTTGTTGGCTTGTTGGTTTGTTGGTTTGTTGGTTTGTTGGCTTGTTGGCTTGTTGGTTTGTTGGTTGGTTGGCTTGTTGGTTTGTTGGCTTGTTGGCTTGTTGGCTTGTTGGTTTGTGGTTTGTTGGTTTTTTGGTTTTTTGGTTTGTTGGTTAGTTGGTTTGTTGGCTTGTTGGCCTGTTGGCTTGTTGGTTTGTGGTTTGTTGGTTTTTTGGTTTTTGGGTTTGTTGGTTTGTTGGTTTGTTGGTTTGTTGGTTTGTTGGTTTGTTGGCTTGTTGGTTTGTTGGTTTGTTGGCTTGTTGGATTGTTGGTTTGTTGGCTTGTTGGCTTGTTGGTTTGTTGGTTTGTTGGTTTGTTGGTTTGTTGGCTTGTTGGTTTGTTGGTTTGTTGGCTTGTTGGTTTGTTGGTTTGTTGGTTTGTTGTCTTGTTGGCTTGTTGGTTTGTTGGTTTGTTGGCTTGTTGGTTTGTTGGTTTGTTGGTTTGTTGGTTTGTTGGTTTGTTGGCTTGTTGGTTTGTTGGTTTGTTGGCTTGTCCGTTTGTTGGTTTGTTGTTTTGTTGGTTTGTTGGCTTGTTGGCTTGTTGGTTTGTGGTTTGTTGGTTTTTGGTTTTTTGGTTTGTTGGTTTGTTGGTTTGTTGGTTTGTTGGTTTATTTGTTTGTTGGTTGGTTGGCTTGTTGGTTTGTTGGCTTGTTGGCTTGTTGGCTTGTTGGTTTGTTGGCTTGTTGGTTTGTTGGTTTGTTGGCTTGTTGGTTTGTTGGTTTGTTGGTTGGTTGGCTTGTTGGGTTGTTGGTTTGTTGGCTTGTTGGCTTGTCGGTTTGTTGGTTTGTTGGCTTGTTGGTTTGTTGGTTTATTTGTTTGTTGGTTTGTTGGCTTGTTGGTTTATTGGTTTGTTGGCTTGTTGGTTTGTTGGTTTGTTGGCTTATTGGATTGTTGGTTTGTTGGCTTGTTGGCTTGTTGGTTTGTTGGTTTGTTGGTTTGTTGGTTTGTTGGCTTGTTGGTTTGTTGGTTTGTTGGCTTGTTGGTTTGTTGGTTTGTTGGTTTGTTGGCTTGTTGGTTTGTTGGTTTGTTGGTTTGTTGGCTTGTTGGTTTGTTGGTTTGTTGGTTTGTTGCTTTGTTCGTTTGATGGTTTGTTGGTTTGTTGTTTTTTTGGATTGTTGATTTGTTTGTTTGTTGGCTTGTTGGCTTGTTGGTTTGTTGGTTTCTTGGCTTGTTGGTTTGTTAGTTTGTTAATTTGTTGGCTTGTTGGCTTGTTGGTTTGTTGGTTTTTTGGTTTGTTGGTTTGTTGGTTTGTTGGTTTGTTGGTTTGTTGGTTTGTTGGTTTATTTGTTTGTTGGTTTGTTGGCTTGTTGGTTTGTTGTTTTGTTGGTTTGTTGGCTTGTTGGTTTGTTGAATTGTTGGTTTGTTGGTTTGTTGGCTTGTTGGCTTGTTGGTTTGTTGGTTTGTTGGTTTGTTGGTTTGTTGGTTTTTTGGTTTGTTGGTTTGTTGGTTTGTTGGTTTGTTGGTTTGTTGGTTTGTTGGTTTGTTGGTTTGTTGGTTTATTTGTTTGTTGGTTTGTTGGCTTGTTGGTTTGTTGTTTTGTTGGTTTGTTGGCTTGTTGGCTTGTTGGCTTGTTGGTTTGTTGGTTTGTTGGCTTGTTGGTTTGTTAGTTTGTTGGTTTGTTGGCTTGTTGGTTTGTTGGTTTTTTGGTTTGTTGGTTTGTTGGTTTGTTGGTTTGTTGGTTTGTTGGCTTGTTGGCTTGTTGGTTTGTTAGTTTGTTGGTTTGTTGGCTTGTTGGTTTGTTGGTTTTTTGGTTTGTTGGTTTGTTGGTTTGTTGGTTTGTTGGTTTGTTGGCTTGTTGGTTTGTTGGCTTGTTGGTTTGTTGGTTTGTTGGTTTGTTGGCTTGTTGGTTTGTGGTTTGTTGGTTTTTTGGTTTTTTGGTTTGTTGGTTTGTTGGTTTGTTGGTTTGTTGGTTTATTTGTTGGTTGGTTGGTTGGCTTGTTGGTTTGTTGGCTTGTTGGTTTGTTGGCTTGTTGGTTTGTTGGTTTATTTGTTTGTTGGTTTGTTGGCTTGTTGGTTTGTTGGTTTGTTGGCTTGTTGGTTTGTTGGTTTGTTGGCTTGTTGGATTGTTGGTTTGTTGGCTTGTTGGCTTGTTGGTTTGTTGGTTTGTTGGCTTGTTGGTTTGTTGGTTTATTTGTTTGTTGGTTTGTTGGCTTGTTGGTTTGTTGGTTTGTTGGCTTGTTGGTTTGTTGGTTTGTTGGTTTGTTGGCTTGTTGGTTTGTTAGTTTGTTAGTTTGTTGGTTTGTTGGCTTGTTGGTTTGTTGGTTTTTTGGTTTGTTGGTTTGTTGGTTTGTTGGTTTGTTGGTTTGTTGGCTTGTTGGTTTGTTGGCTTGTTGGTTTGTTGGTTTGTTGGTTTGTTGGCTTGTTGGTTTGTGGTTTGTTGGTTTTTTGGTTTTTTGGTTTGTTGGTTTGTTGGTTTGTTGGTTTGTTGGTTTATTTGTTTGTTGGTTGGTTGGCTTGTTGGTTTGTTGGCTTGTTGGCTTGTTGGCTTGTTGGTTTGTGGTTTGTTGGTTTTTTGGTTTTTTGGTTTGTTGGTTTGTTGGTTTGTTGGTTTGTTGGTTTATTTGTTTGTTGGTTGGTTGGCTTGTTGGTTTGTTGGCTTGTTGGCTTGTTGGCTTGTTGGTTTGTTGGCTTGTTGGTTTGTTGGTTTGTTGGCTTGTTGGTTTGTTGGTTTGTTGGTTTGTTGGCTTGTTGGCTTGTTGGTTTGTTGGTTGAATGGCTTGTTGGTTTGTTGGCTTGTTGGCTTGTTGGCTTGTTGGTTTGTGGTTTGTTGGTTTTTTGGTTTTTTGGTTTGTTGGTTTGTTGGTTTGTTGATTTGTTGGTTTATTTGTTTGTTGGTTTGTTGCCTTGTTGGCTTGTCGGTTTGTTGGTTTGTTGGCTTGTTGGTTTGTTGGTTTATTTGTTTGTTGGTTTGTTGGCTTGTTGGTTTGTTGGTTTGTTGGCTTGTTGGTTTGTTGGTTTGTTGGCTTGTTGGATTGTTGGTTTGTTGGCTTGTTGGCTTGTTGGTTTGTTGGTTTGTTGGTTTGTTGGTTTGTTGGCTTGTTGGTTTGTTGGTTTGTTGCCTTGTTGGTTTGTTGGTTTGTTGGTTTGTTGGCTTGTTGGCTTGTTGTTTTGTTGGTTTGTTGGCTTGTTGGTTTGTTGGTTTGTTGGTTTGTTGCTTTGTTCGTTTGATGGTTTGTTGGTTTGTTGGTTTTTTGGATTGTTGATTTGTTTGTTTGTTGTCCTGTTGGCTTGTTGGTTTGTTGGTTTCTTGGCTTGTTGGTTTGTTGGTTTTTTGGTTTATTTGTTTGTTGGTTTGTTGGCTTGTTGGTTTGTTGTTTTGTTGGTTTGTTGGCTTGTTGGTTTGTTGGTTTGTTGGTTTGTTGGTTTGTTGGCTTGTTGGCTTGTTGGTTTGTTGGTTTGTTTTTTTGTTGGCTTGTTGGTTTGTTGGTTTGTTGGCTTGTTGGTTTGTTAGTTTGTTGGTTTGTTGGCTTGTTGGTTTGTTGGTTTTTTGGTTTGTTGGTTTGTTGGTTTGTTGGTTTGTTGGTTTGTTGGCTTGTTGGTTTGTTGGCTTGTTGGTTTGTTGGTTTGTTGGTTTGTTGGCTTGTTGGTTTGTGGTTTGTTGGTTTTTTGGTTTTTTGGTTTGTTGGTTTGTTGGTTTGTTGGTTTGTTGGTTTATTTGTTTGTTGGTTGGTTGGCTTGTTGGTTTGTTGGCTTGTTGGTTTGTTGGTTTGTTGGCTTGTTGGTTTGTTGGTTTGTTGGCTTGTTGGTTTGTTGGTTTGTTGGTTTGTTGGCTTGTTGGTTTGTTAGTTTGTTGGTTTGTTGGCTTGTTGGTTTGTTGGTTTTTTGGTTTGTTGGTTTGTTGGTTTGTTGGTTTGTTGGTTTGTTGGCTTGTTGGTTTGTTGGCTTGTTGGTTTGTTGGTTTGTTGGTTTGTTGGCTTGTTGGTTTGTTGGTTTTTTGGTTTTTTGGTTTGTTGGTTTGTTGGTTTGTTGGTTTGTTGGTTTATTTGTTTGTTGGTTGGTTGGCTTGTTGGTTTGTTGCCTTGTTGGTTTGTTGGCTTGTTGGCTTGTTGGTTTGTTGGTTTGTTGGTTTGTTGGTTTGTTGGCTTGTTGGTTTGTTGGTTTGTTGCCTTGTTGGTTTGTTGGTTTGTTGGTTTGTTGGCTTGTTGGCTTGTTGTTTTGTTGGTTTGTTGGCTTGTTGGTTTGTTGGTTTGTTGGTTTGTTGCTTTGTTCGTTTGATGGTTTGTTGGTTTGTTGGTTTTTTGGATTGTTGATTTGTTTGTTTGTTGGCCTGTTGGCTTGTTGGTTTGTTGGTTTCTTGGCTTGTTGGTTTGTTGGTTTTTTGGTTTATTTGTTTGTTGGTTTGTTGGCTTGTTGGTTTGTTGTTTTGTTGGTTTGTTGGCTTGTTGGTTTGTTGGTTTGTTGGTTTGTTGGTTTATTTGTTTGTTGGTTGGTTGGCTTGTTGGTTTGTTGGCTTGTTGGCTTGTTGGCTTGTTGGTTTGTTGGCTTGTTGGTTTGTTGGTTTGTTGGCTTGTTGGTTTGTTGGTTTGTTGGTTTGTTGGCTTGTTGGCTTGTTGGTTTGTTGGTTGAATGGCTTGTTGGTTTGTTGGCTTGTTGGCTTGTTGGCTTGTTGGTTTGTGGTTTGTTGGTTTTTTGGTTTTTTGGTTTGTTGGTTTGTTGGTTTGTTGATTTGTTGGTTTATTTGTTTGTTGGTTTGTTGGTTTGTTGGCTTGTTGGCTTGTCGGTTTGTTGGTTTGTTGGCTTGTTGGTTTGTTGGTTTATTTGTTTGTTGGTTTGTTGGCTTGTTGGTTTGTTGGTTTGTTGGCTTGTTGGTTTGTTGGTTTGTTGGCTTGTTGGATTGTTGGTTTGTTGGCTTGTTGGCTTGTTGGTTTGTTGGTTTGTTGGTTTGTTGGTTTGTTGGCTTGTTGGTTTGTTGGTTTGTTGGCTTGTTGGTTTGTTGGTTTGTTGGTTTGTTGGCTTGTTGGCTTGTTGTTTTGTTGGTTTGTTGGCTTGTTGGTTTGTTGGTTTGTTGGTTTGTTGGTTTGTTGCTTTGTTCGTTTGATGGTTTGTTGGTTTGTTGGTTTTTTGGATTGTTGATTTGTTTGTTTGTTGGCCTGTTGGCTTGTTGGTTTGTTGGTTTCTTGGCTTGTTGGTTTGTTGGTTTTTTGGTTTATTTGTTTGTTGGTTTGTTGGCTTGTTGGTTTGTTGTTTTGTTCGTTTGATGGTTTGTTGGTTTGTTGGTTTTTTGGATTGTTGATTTGTTTGTTTGTTGGCCTGTTGGCTTGTTGGTTTGTTGGTTTCTTGGCTTGTTGGTTTGTTGGTTTGTTGGTTTGTTGGCTTGTTGGTTTGTTGGTTTGTTGGCTTGTTGGTTTGTTGGTTTGTTGGTTTGTTGGCTTGTTGGCTTGTTGTTTTGCTGGTTTATTTGTTTGTTGGTTTGTTGGTTTGTTGGTTTGTTGCTTTGTTCGTTTGATGGTTTGTTGGTTTGTTGGTTTTTTGGATTGTTGATTTGTTTGTTTGTTGGCCTGTTGGCTTGTTGGTTTGTTGGTTTCTTGGCTTGTTGGTTTGTTGGTTTTTTGGTTTATTTATTTGTTGGTTTGTTGGCTTGTTGGTTTGTTGTTTTGTTGGTTTGTTGGCTTGTTGGTTTGTTGGTTTGTTGGTTTGTTGGTTTGTTGGCTTGTTGGCTTGTTGGTTTGTTGGTTTGTTGGTTTGTTGGCTTGTTGGTTTGTTGGTTTGTTGGCTTGTTGGTTTGTTAGTTTGTTGGTTTGTTGGCTTGTTGGTTTGTTGGTTTTTTGGTTTGTTGGTTTGTTGGTTTGTTGGCTTGTTGGTTTCTTGGCTTGTTGGTTTGTTGGTTTTTTGGTTTATTTGTTTGTTGGTTTGTTGGCTTGTTGGTTTGTTGTTTTGTTGGTTTGTTGGCTTGTTGGTTTGTTGGTTTGTTGGTTTGTTGGTTTGTTGGCTTGTTGGTTTGTTGGTTTGTTGGCTTGTTGGTTTGTTGGTTTGTTGGTTTGTTGGCTTGTTGGATTGTTGTTTTGTTGGTTTGTTGGCTTGTTGGTTTGTTGGCTTGTTGGTTTGTTGGTTTGTTGGCTTGTTGGATTGTTGGTTTGTTGGCTTGTTGGCTTGTTGGTTTGTTGGTTTGTTGGTTTGTTGGTTTGTTGGCTTGTTGGTTTGTTGGTTTGTTGGCTTGTTGGTTTGTTGGTTTGTTGGTTTGTTGGCTTGTTGGCTTGTTGTTTTGTTGGTTTGTTGGCTTGTTGGTTTGTTGGTTTGTTGGTTTGTTGCTTTGTTCGTTTGATGGTTTGTTGGTTTGTTGGTTTTTTGGATTGTTGATTTGTTTGTTTGTTGGCCTGTTGGCTTGTTGGTTTGTTGGTTTCTTGGCTTGTTGGTTTGTTGGTTTTTTGGTTTATTTGTTTGTTGGTTTGTTGGCTTGTTGGTTTGTTGTTTTGTTCGTTTGATGGTTTGTTGGTTTGTTGGTTTTTTGGATTGTTGATTTGTTTGTTTGTTGGCCTGTTGGCTTGTTGGTTTGTTGGTTTCTTGGCTTGTTGGTTTGTTGGTTTGTTGGTTTGTTGGCTTGTTGGTTTGTTGGTTTGTTGGCTTGTTGGTTTGTTGGTTTGTTGGTTTGTTGGCTTGTTGGCTTGTTGTTTTGTTGGTTTATTTGTTTGTTGGTTTGTTGGTTTGTTGGTTTGTTGCTTTGTTCGTTTGATGGTTTGTTGGTTTGTTGGTTTTTTGGATTGTTGATTTGTTTGTTTGTTGGCCCGTTGGCTTGTTGGTTTGTTGGTTTCTTGGCTTGTTGGTTTGTTGGTTTTTTGGTTTATTTGTTTGTTGGTTTGTTGGCTTGTTGGTTTGTTGTTTTGTTGGTTTGTTGGCTTGTTGGTTTGTTGGTTTGTTGGTTTGTTGGTTTGTTGGCTTGTTGGCTTGTTGGTTTGTTGGTTTCTTGGCTTGTTGGTTTGTTGGTTTTTTGGTTTATTTGTTTGTTGGTTTGTTGGCTTGTTGGTTTGTTGTTTTGTTGGTTTGTTGGCTTGTTGGTTTGTTGGTTTGTTGGTTTGTTGGTTTGTTGGCTTGTTGGCTTGTTGTTTTGTTGGTTTGTTGGCTTGTTGGTTTGTTGGTTTGTTGGTTTGTTGCTTTGTTCGTTTGATGGTTTGTTGGTTTGTTGGTTTTTTGGATTGTTGATTTGTTTGTTTGTTGGCCTGTTGGCTTGTTGGTTTGTTGGTTTCTTGGCTTGTTGGTTTGTTGGTTTTTTGGTTTATTTGTTTGTTGGTTTATTGGCTTGTTGGTTTGTTGTTTTGTTGGTTTGTTGGCTTGTTGGTTTGTTGGTTTGTTGGTTTGTTGGTTTGTTGGTTTGTTGGCTTGTTGGCTTGTTGTTTTGTTGGTTTTTTGGCTTGTTGGTTTGTTGGTTTGTTGGTTTGTTGCTTTGTTCGTTTGATGGTTTGTTGGTTTGTTGGTTTTTTGGATTGTTGATTTGTTTGTTTGTTGGCCTGTTGGCTTGTTGGTTTGTTGGTTTCTTGGCTTGTTGGCTTGTTGGTTTGTTGGTTTGTTGGCTTGTTGGTTTGTTGGTTTGTTGGCTTGTTGGTTTGTTGGTTTGTTGGTTTGTTGGCTTGTTGGCTTGTTGTTTTGTTGGTTTATTTGTTTGTTGGTTTGTTGGTTTGTTGGTTTGTTGCTTTGTTCGTTTGATGGTTTGTTGGTTTGTTGGTTTTTTGGATTGTTGATTTGTTTGTTTGTTGGCCTGTTGGCTTGTTGGTTTGTTGGTTTCTTGGCTTGTTGGCTTGTTGGTTTGTTGGTTTGTTGGCTTGTTGGTTTGTTGGTTTGTTGGCTTGTTGGTTTGTTGGTTTGTTGGTTTGTTGGCTTGTTGGCTTGTTGTTTTGTTGGTTTATTTGTTTGTTGGTTTGTTGGTTTGTTGGTTTGTTGCTTTGTTCGTTTGATGGTTTGTTGGTTTGTTGGTTTTTTGGATTGTTGGCTTGTTGGTTTGTTGGTTTCTTGGCTTGTTGGTTTGTTAGTTTGTTAATTTGTTGGCTTGTTGGCTTGTTGGTTTGTTGGTTTTTTGGTTTGTTGGTTTGTTGGTTTGTTGGTTTGTTGGTTTGTTGGTTTGTTGGTTTATTTGTTTGTTGGTTTGTTGGCTTGTTGGTTTGTTGTTTTGTTGGTTTGTTGGCTTGTTGGATTGTTGGTTTGTTGGCTTGTTGGTTTGTTGGCTTGTTGGATTGTTGGTTTGTTGGCTTGTTGGCTTGTTGGTTTGTTGGTTTGTTGGTTTGTTGGTTTGTTGGCTTGTTGGTTTGTTGGTTTGTTGGCTTGTTGGTTTGTTGGTTTGTTGGTTTGTTGGCTTGTTGGCTTGTTGGTTTGTTGGTTTGTTGGCTTGTTGGTTTGTTGGTTTGTTGGTTTGTTGCTTTGTTCGTTTGATGGTTTGTTGGTTTGTTGGTTTTTTGGATTGTTGATTTGTTTGTTTGTTGGCCTGTTGGCTTGTTGGTTTGTTGGTTTCTTGGCTTGTTGGTTTGTTAGTTTGTTAATTTGTTGGCTTGTTGGCTTGTTGGTTTGTTGTTTTTTTGGTTTGTTGGTTTGTTGGTTTGTTGGTTTGTTGGTTTGTTGGTTTGTTGGTTTTTTGGTTTATTTGTTTGTTGGTTTGTTGGCTTGTTGGTTTGTTGTTTTGTTGGTTTGTTGGCTTGTTGGTTTGTTGGTTTGTTGGTTTGTTGGTTTGTTGGCTTGTTGGCTTGTTGGTTTGTTGGTTTGTTGGTTTGTTGGTTTGTTGGCTTGTTGGTTTGTTGGTTTGTTGGCTTGTTGGTTTGTTAGTTTGTTGGTTTGTTGGCTTGTTGGTTTGTTGGTTTTTTGGTTTGTTGGTTTGTTGATTTGTTGGTTTGTTGGTTTGTTGGTTTGTTGGCTTGTTGGCTTGTTGGTTTGTTGGCTTGTTGGTTTGTTGGTTTGTTGGTTTGTTGGCTTGTTGGTTTGTGGTTTGTTGGTTTTTTGGTTTTTTGGTTTGTTGGTTTGTTGGTTTGTTGGTTTGTTGGTTTATTTGTTTGTTGGTTGGTTGGCTTGTTGGTTTGTTGGCTTGTTGGTTTGTTGGCTTGTTGGTTTGTTGGTTTATTTGTTTGTTGGTTTGTTGGCTTGTTGGTTTGTTGGTTTGTTGGCTTGTTGGTTTGTTGGTTTGTTGGCTTGTTGGATTGTTGGTTTGTTGGCTTGTTGGCTTGTTGGTTTGTTGGTTTGTTGGCTTGTTGGTTTGTTGGTTTATTTGTTTGTTGGTTTGTTGGATTGTTGGTTTGTTGGTTTGTTGGCTTGTTGGTTTGTTGGTTTGTTGGTTTGTTGGCTTGTTGGTTTGTTAGTTTGTTGGTTTGTTGGCTTGTTGGTTTGTTGGTTTTTTGGTTTGTTGGTTTGTTGGTTTGTTGGTTTGTTGGTTTGTTGGCTTGTTGGTTTGTTGGCTTGTTGGTTTGTTGGTTTGTTGGTTTGTTGGCTTGTTGGTTTGTGGTTTGTTGGTTTTTTGGTTTTTTGGTTTGTTGGTTTGTTGGTTTGTTGGTTTGTTGGTTTGTTGGTTTATTTGTTTGTTGGTTGGTTGGCTTGTTAGTTTGTTGGCTTGTTGGCTTGTTGGTTTGTGGTTTGTTGGTTTTTTGGTTTTTTGGTTTGTTGGTTTGTTGGTTTGTTGGTTTGTTGGTTTATTTGTTTGTTGGTTGGTTGGCTTGCTGGTTTGTTGGCTTGTTGGCTCGTTGGCTTGTTGGTTTGTTGGCTTGTTGGTTTGTTGGTTTGTTGGCTTCTTGGTTTGTTGGTTTGTTGGTTTGTTGGCTTGTTGGCTTGTTGGTTTATTGGTTGGTTGGCTTGTTGGTTTGTTGGCTTGTTGGCTTGTTGGCTTGTTGGTTTGTGGTTTGTTGGTTTTTTGGTTTTTTGGTTTGTTGGTTTGTTGGTTTGTTGGTTTGTTGGTTTATTTGTTTGTTGGTTGGTTGGCTTGTTGGTTTGTTGGTTTGTTGGCTTGTTGGTTTGTTGGTTTGTTGGTTTGTTGGTTTGTTGGTTTGTTGGTTTGTTGGCTTGTTGGTTTGTTGGTTTGTTGGCTTGTTGGTTTGTTGGTTTGTTGGTTTGTTGGCTTGTTGGCTTGTCGGTTTGTTGGTTTGTTGGCTTGTTGGTTTGTTGGTTTATTTGTTTGTTGGTTTGTTGGCTTGTTGGTTTGTTGGTTTGTTGGCTTGTTGATTTGTTGGCTTGTTGGTTTGTTGGTTTGTTGGTTTGTTGGCTTGTTGGCTTGTAGGTTTGTTGGTTTGTTGGCTTGTTGGTTTGTTGGTTTGTTGGTTTGTTGCTTTGTTCGTTTGATGGTTTGTTGGTTTGTTGGTTTTTTGGATTGTTGATTTGTTTGTTTGTTGGCTTGTTGGCTTGTTGGTTTGTTGGTTTCTTGGCTTGTTGGTTTGTTAGTTTGTTAATTTGTTGGCTTGTTGGCTTGTTGGTTTGTTGGTTTTTTGGTTTGTTGGTTTGTTGGTTTGTTGGTTTGTTGGTTTGTTGGTTTGTTGGTTTATTTGTTTGTTGGTTTGTTGGCTTGTTGGTTTGTTGGTTTGTTGGCTTGTTGATTTGTTGGCTTGTTGGTTTGTTGGTTTGTTGGTTTGTTGGCTTGTTGGCTTGTACGTTTGTTGGTTTGTTGGCTTGTTGGTTTGTTGGTTTGTTGGTTTGTTGCTTTGTTCGTTTGATGGTTTGTTGGTTTGTTGGTTTTTTGGATTGTTGATTTGTTTGTTTGTTGGCTTGTTGGCTTGTTGGTTTGTTGGTTTCTTGGCTTGTTGGTTTGTTAGTTTGTTAATTTGTTGGCTTGTTGGCTTGTTGGTTTGTTGGTTTTTTGGTTGGTTGGTTTGTTGGTTTGTTGGTTTGTTGGTTTGTTGGCTTGTTGGTTTGTTGGCTTGTTGGTTTGTTGGTTTGTTGGTTTGTTGGCTTGTTGGTTTGTGGTTTGTTGGTTTTTTGGTTTTTTGGTTTGTTGGTTTGTTGGTTTGTTGGTTTGTTGGCTTGTTGGCTTGTTGGTTTGTGGTTTGTTGGTTTTTTGGTTTTTTGGTTTGTTGGTTTGTTGGTTTGTTGGTTTGTTGGTTTATTTGTTTGTTGGTTGGTTGGCTTGTTGGTTTGTTGGCTTGTTGGCTTGTTGGCTTGTTGGTTTGTTGGCTTGTTGGTTTGTTGGTTTGTTGGCTTGTTGGTTTGTTGGTTTGTTGGTTTGTTGGCTTGTTGGCTTGTTGGTTTGTTGGTTGAATGGCTTGTTGGTTTGTTGGCTTGTTGGCTTGTTGGCTTGTTGGTTTGTGGTTTGTTGGTTTTTTGGTTTTTTGGTTTGTTGGTTTGTTGGTTTGTTGATTTGTTGGTTTATTTGTTTGTTGGTTTGTTGGTTTGTTGGCTTGTTGGCTTGTCGGTTTGTTGGTTTGTTGGCTTGTTGGTTTGTTGGTTTATTTGTTTGTTGGTTTGTTGGCTTGTTGGTTTGTTGGTTTGTTGGCTTGTTGGTTTGTTGGTTTGTTGGCTTGTTGGATTGTTGGTTTGTTGGCTTGTTGGCTTGTTGGTTTGTTGGTTTGTTGGTTTGTTGGTTTGTTGGCTTGTTGGTTTGTTGGTTTGTTGGCTTGTTGGTTTGTTGGTTTGTTGGTTTGTTGGCTTGTTGGCTTGTTGGTTTGTTGGTTTGTTGGCTTGTTGGTTTGTTGGTTTGTTGGTTTGTTGCTTTGTTCGTTTGATGGTTTGTTGGTTTGTTGGTTTTTTGGATTGTTGATTTGTTTGTTTGTTGGCCTGTTGGCTTGTTGGTTTGTTGGTTTCTTGGCTTGTTGGTTTGTTAGTTTGTTAATTTGTTGGCTTGTTGGCTTGTTGGTTTGTTGTTTTTTTGGTTTGTTGGTTTGTTGGTTTGTTGGTTTGTTGGTTTGTTGGTTTTTTGGTTTATTTGTTTGTTGGTTTGTTGGCTTGTTGGTTTGTTGTTTTGTTGGTTTGTTGGCTTGTTGGTTTGTTGGTTTGTTGGTTTGTTGGCTTGTTGGCTTGTTGGTTTGTTGGCTTGTTGGTTTGTTGGTTTGTTGGTTTGTTGGCTTGTTGGTTTGTTGGCTTGTTGGTTTGTTGGTTTGTTGGTTTGTTGGCTTGTTGGTTTGTGGTTTGTTGGTTTTTTGGTTTTTTGGTTTGTTGGTTTGTTGGTTTGTTGGTTTGTTGGTTTATTTGTTTGTTGGTTGGTTGGCTTGTTGGTTTGTTGGCTTGTTGGTTTGTTGGCTTGTTGGTTTGTTGGTTTATTTGTTTGTTGGTTTGTTGGCTTGTTGGTTTGTTGGTTTTTTGGTTTGTTGGTTTGTTGGTTTGTTGGTTTGTTGGCTTGTTGGTTTGTTGGTTTGTTGGCTTGTTGGTTTGTTGGTTTGTTGGCTTGTTGGATTGTTGGTTTGTTGGCTTGTTGGCTTGTTGGTTTGTTGGTTTTTTGGTTTGTTGGCTTGTTGGTTTGTTGGTTTTTTGGCTTGTTGGTTTGTTGGTTTGTTGGTTTGTTGGCTTGTTGGTTTGTTAGTTTGTTGGTTTGTTGGCTTGTTGGTTTGTTGGTTTTTTGGTTTGTTGGTTTGTTGGTTTGTTGGTTTATTGGTTTGTTGGCTTGTTGGTTTGTTGGCTTGTTGGTTTGTTGGTTTGTTGGTTTGTTGGCTTGTTGGTTTGTGGTTTGTTGGTTTTTTGGTTTTTTGGTTTGTTGGTTTGTTGGTTTGTTGGTTGGTTGGTTTATTTGTTTGTTGGCTTGTTGGTTTGTTGGTTTGTTGGTTTGTTGGCTTGTTGGCTTGTTGGTTTGTTGGTTTGTTGGTTTGTTGGCTTGTTGGTTTGTTGGTTTGTTGGCTTGTTGGTTTGTTAGTTTGTTGGTTTGTTGGCTTGTTGGTTTGTTGGTTTTTTGGTTTGTTGGTTTGTTGGTTTGTTGGTTTGTTGGTTTGTTGGCTTGTTGGTTTGTTGGCTTGTTGGTTTGTTGGTTTGTTGGTTTGTTGGCTTGTTGGTTTGTGGTTTGTTGGTTTTTTGGTTTTTTGGTTTGTTGGTTTGTTGGTTTGTTGGTTTGTTGGTTTATTTGTTTGTTGGTTGGTTGGCTTGTTGGTTTGTTGGCTTGTTGGTTTGTTGGCTTGTTGGTTTGTTGGTTTATTTGTTTGTTGGTTTGTTGGCTTGTTGGTTTGTTGGTTTTTTGGTTTGTTGGTTTGTTGGTTTGTTGGTTTGTTGGCTTGTTGGTTTGTTGGTTTGTTGGCTTGTTGGTTTGTTGGTTTGTTGGCTTGTTGGATTGTTGGTTTGTTGGCTTGTTGGCTTGTTGGTTTGTTGGTTTTTTGGTTTGTTGGCTTGTTGGTTTGTTGGTTTTTTGGCTTGTTGGTTTGTTGGTTTGTTGGTTTGTTGGCTTGTTGGTTTGTTAGTTTGTTGGTTTGTTGGCTTGTTGGTTTGTTGGTTTTTTGGTTTGTTGGTTTGTTGGTTTGTTGGTTTATTGGTTTGTTGGCTTGTTGGTTTGTTGGCTTGTTGGTTTGTTGGTTTGTTGGTTTGTTGGCTTGTTGGTTTGTGGTTTGTTGGTTTTTTGGTTTTTTGGTTTGTTGGTTTGTTGGTTTGTTGGTTGGTTGGTTTATTTGTTTGTTGGTTGGTTGGCTTGTTGGTTTGTTGGCTTGTTGGCTTGTTGGCTTGTTGGTTTGTGGTTTGTTGGTTTTTTGGTTTTTTGGTTTGTTGGTTTGTTGGTTTGTTGGTTTGTTGGTTTATTTGTTTGTTGGTTGGTTGGCTTGTTGGTTTGTTGGCTTGTTGGCTCGTTGGCTTGTTGGTTTGTTGGCTTGTTGGTTTGTTGGTTTGTTGGCTTCTTGGTTTGTTGGTTTGTTGGTTTGTTGGCTTGTTGGCTTGTTGGTTTATTGGTTGGTTGGCTTGTTGGTTTGTTGGCTTGTTGGCTTGTTGGCTTGTTGGCTTGTTGGTTTGTGGTTTGTTGGTTTTTTGGTTTTTTGGTTTGTTGGTTTGTTGGTTTGTTGGTTTGTTGGTTTATTTGTTTGTTGGTTGGTTGGCTTGTTGGTTTGTTGGTTTGTTGGCTTGTTGGTTTGTTGGTTTGTTGGTTTGTTGGTTTGTTGGTTTGTTGGTTTGTTGGCTTGTTGGTTTGTTGGTTTGTTGGCTTGTTGGTTTGTTGGTTTGTTGGTTTGTTGGCTTGTTGGCTTGTCGGTTTGTTGGTTTGTTGGCTTGTTGGTTTGTTGGTTTATTTGTTTGTTGGTTTGTTGGCTTGTTGGTTTGTTGGTTTGTTGGCTTGTTGATTTGTTGGCTTGTTGGTTTGTTGGTTTGTTGGTTTGTTGGCTTGTTGGCTTGTAGGTTTGTTGGTTTGTTGGCTTGTTGGTTTGTTGGTTTGTTGGTTTGTTGCTTTGTTCGTTTGATGGTTTGTTGGTTTGTTGGTTTTTTGGATTGTTGATTTGTTTGTTTGTTGGCTTGTTGGCCTGTTGGTTTGTTGGTTTCTTGGCTTGTTGGTTTGTTAGTTTGTTAATTTGTTGGCTTGTTGGCTTGTTGGTTTGTTGGTTTTTTGGTTTGTTGGTTTGTTGGTTTGTTGGTTTGTTGGTTTGTTGGTTTGTTGGTTTATTTGTTTGTTGGTTTGTTGGCTTGTTGGTTTGTTGGTTTGTTGGCTTGTTGATTTGTTGGCTTGTTGGTTTGTTGGTTTGTTGGTTTGTTGGCTTGTTGGCTTGTAGGTTTGTTGGTTTGTTGGCTTGTTGGTTTGTTGGTTTGTTGGTTTGTTGCTTTGTTCGTTTGATGGTTTGTTGGTTTGTTGGTTTTTTGGATTGTTGATTTGTTTGTTTGTTGGCTTGTTGGCTTGTTGGTTTGTTGGTTTCTTGGCTTGTTGGTTTGTTAGTTTGTTAATTTGTTGGCTTGTTGGCTTGTTGGTTTGTTGGTTTTTTGGTTTGTTGGTTTGTTGGTTTGTTGGTTCGTTGGTTTGTTGGCTTGTTGGTTTGTTGGCTTGTTGGTTTGTTGGTTTGTTGGTTTGTTGGCTTGTTGGTTTGTGGTTTGTTGGTTTTTTGATTTTTTGGTTTGTTGGTTTGTTGGTTTGTTGGTTTGTTGGTTTATTTGTTTGTTGGTTGGTTGGCTTGTTGGTTTGTTGGCTTGTTGGCTTGTTGGCTTGTTGGTTTGTGGTTTGTTGGTTTTTTGGTTTTTTGGTTTGTTGGTTTGTTGGTTTGTTGGTTTGTTGGTTTATTTGTTTGTTGGTTGGTTGGCTTGTTGGTTTGTTGGCTTGTTGGCTTGTTGGCTTGTTGGTTTGTTGGCTTGTTGGTTTGTTGGTTTGTTGGCTTGTTGGTTTGTTGGTTTGTTGGTTTGTTGGCTTGTTGGCTTGTTGGTTTGTTGGTTGAATGGCTTGTTGGTTTGTTGGCTTGTTGGCTTGTTGGCTTGTTGGTTTGTGGTTTGTTGGTTTTTTGGTTTTTTGGTTTGTTGGTTTGTTGGTTTGTTGATTTGTTGGTTTATTTGTTTGTTGGTTTGTTGGTTTGTTGGCTTGTTGGCTTGTCGGTTTGTTGGTTTGTTGGCTTGTTGGTTTGTTGGTTTATTTGTTTGTTGGTTTGTTGGCTTGTTGGTTTGTTGGTTTGTTGGCTTGTTGGTTTGTTGGTTTGTTGGCTTGTTGGATTGTTGGTTTGTTGGCTTGTTGGCTTGTTGGTTTGTTGGTTTGTTGGTTTGTTGGTTTGTTGGCTTGTTGGTTTGTTGGTTTGTTGGCTTGTTGGTTTGTTGGTTTGTTGGTTTGTTGGCTTGTTGGCTTGTTGGTTTGTTGGTTTGTTGGCTTGTTGGTTTGTTGGTTTGTTGGTTTGTTGCTTTGTTCGTTTGATGGTTTGTTGGTTTGTTGGTTTTTTGGATTGTTGATTTGTTTGTTTGTTGGCCTGTTGGCTTGTTGGTTTGTTGGTTTCTTGGCTTGTTGTTTTGTTAGTTTGTTAATTTGTTGGCTTGTTGGCTTGTTGGTTTGTTGTTTTTTTGGTTTGTTGGTTTGTTGGTTTGTTGGTTTGTTGGTTTGTTGGTTTTTTGGTTTATTTGTTTGTTGGTTTGTTGGCTTGTTGGTTTGTTGTTTTGTTGGTTTGTTGGCTTGTTGGTTTGTTGGTTTGTTGGTTTGTTGGTTTGTTGGCTTGTTGGCTTGTTGGTTTGTTGGTTTGTTGGTTTGTTGGTTTGTTGGCTTGTTGGTTTGTTGGTTTGTTGGCTTGTTGGTTTGTTAGTTTGTTGGTTTGTTGGCTTGTTGGTTTGTTGGTTTTTTGGTTTGTTGGTTTGTTGGTTTGTTGGTTTGTTGGTTTGTTGGCTTGTTGGTTTGTTGGCTTGTTGGTTTGTTGGTTTGTTGGTTTGTTGGCTTGTTGGTTTGTGGTTTGTTGGTTTTTTGGTTTTTTGGTTTGTTGGTTTGTTGGTTTGTTGGTTTGTTGGTTTATTTGTTTGTTGGTTGGTTGGCTTGTTGGTTTGTTGGCTTGTTGGTTTGTTGGCTTGTTGGTTTGTTGGTTTATTTGTTTGTTGGTTTGTTGGCTTGTTGGTTTGTTGGTTTGTTGGCTTGTTGGTTTGTTGGTTTGTTGGCTTGTTGGATTGTTGGTTTGTTGGCTTGTTGGCTTGTTGGTTTGTTGGTTTGTTGGCTTGTTGGTTTGTTGGTTTATTTGTTTGTTGGTTTGTTGGATTGTTGGTTTGTTGGTTTGTTGGCTTGTTGGTTTGTTGGTTTGTTGGTTTGTTGGCTTGTTGGTTTGTTAGTTTGTTGGTTTGTTGGCTTGTTGGTTTGTTGGTTTTTTGGTTTGTTGGTTTGTTGGTTTGTTGGTTTGTTGGTTTGTTGGCTTGTTGGTTTGTTGGCTTGTTGGTTTGTTGGTTTGTTGGTTTGTTGGCTTGTTGGTTTGTGGTTTGTTGGTTTTTTGGTTTTTTGGTTTGTTGGTTTGTTGGTTTGTTGGTTTGTTGGTTTATTTGTTTGTTGGTTGGTTGGCTTGTTGGTTTGTTGGCTTGTTGGCTTGTTGGCTTGTTGGTTTGTGGTTTGTTGGTTTTTTGGTTTTTTGGTTTGTTGGTTTGTTGGTTTGTTGGTTTATTTGTTTGTTGGTTGGTTGGCTTGTTGGTTTGTTGGCTTGTTGGCTTGTTGGCTTGTTGGTTTGTTGGCTTGTTGGTTTGTTGGTTTGTTGGCTTCTTGGTTTGTTGGTTTGTTGGTTTGTTGGCTTGTTGGCTTGTTGGTTTATTGGTTGGTTGGCTTGTTGGTTTGTTGGCTTGTTGGCTTGTTGGCTTGTTGGTTTGTGGTTTGTTGGTTTTTTGGTTTTTTGGTTTGTTGGTTTGTTGGTTTGTTGGTTTGTTGGTTTATTTGTTTGTTGGTTGGTTGGCTTGTTGGTTTGTTGGTTTGTTGGCTTGTTGGTTTGTTGGTTTGTTGGTTTGTTGGTTTGTTGGTTTGTTGGCTTGTTGGTTTGTTGGTTTGTTGGCTTGTTGGTTTGTTGGTTTGTTGGTTTGTTGGCTTGTTGGCTTGTCGGTTTGTTGGTTTGTTGGCTTGTTGGTTTGTTGGTTTATTTGTTTGTTGGTTTGTTGGCTTGTTGGTTTGTTGGTTTGTTGGCTTGTTGATTTGTTGGCTTGTTGGTTTGTTGGTTTGTTGGTTTGTTGGCTTGTTGGCTTGTAGGTTTGTTGGTTTGTTGGCTTGTTGGTTTGTTGGTTTGTTGGTTTGTTGCTTTGTTCGTTTGATGGTTTGTTGGTTTGTTGGTTTTTTGGATTGTTGATTTGTTTGTTTGTTGGCTTGTTGGCTTGTTGGTTTGTTGGTTTCTTGGCTTGTTGGTTTGTTAGTTTGTTAATTTGTTGGCTTGTTGGCTTGTTGGTTTGTTGGTTTTTTGGTTTGTTGGTTTGTTGGTTTGTTGGTTTGTTGGTTTGTTGGTTTGTTGGTTTGTTGGTTTATTTGTTTGTTGGTTTGTTGGCTTGTTGGTTTGTTGTTTTGTTGGTTTGTTGGCTTGTTGGTTTGTTGGTTTGTTGGTTTGTTGGTTTGTTGGCTTGTTGGCTTGTTGGTTTGTTGGTTTGTTGGTTTGTTGGTTTGTTGGTTTGTTGGCTTGTTGGTTTGTTGGTTTGTTGGCTTGTTGGTTTGTTCGTTTGTTGGTTTGTTGGCTTGTTGGTTTGTTGGTTTTTTGGTTTGTTGGTTTGTTGGTTTGTTGGTTTATTGGTTTGTTGGCTTGTTGGTTTGTTGGCTTGTTGGTTTGTTGGTTTGTTGGTTTGTTGGCTTGTTGGTTTGTGGTTTGTTGGTTTTTTGGTTTTTTGGTTTGTTGGTTTGTTGGTTTGTTGGTTTGTTGGTTTATTTGTTTGTTGGTTGGTTGGCTTGTTGGTTTGTTGGCTTGTTGGTTTGTTGGGTTGTTGGTTTGTTGGTTTATTTGTTTGTTGGTTTGTTGGCTTGTTGGTTTGTTGGTTTGTTGGCTTGTTGGTTTGTTGGTTTGTTGGCTTGTTGGATTGTTGATTTGTTGGCTTGTTGGCTTGTTGGTTTGTTGGCTTGTTGGTTTGTTGGTTTATTTGTTTGTTGGTTTGTTGGCTTGTTGGTTTGTTGGTTTGTTGGCTTGTTGGTTTGTTGGTTTGTTGGTTTGTTGGCTTGTTGGTTTGTTAGTTTGTTGGTTTGTTGGCTTGTTGGTTTGTTGGTTTTTTGGTTTGTTGGTTTGTTGGTTTGTTGGTTTGTTGGTTTGTTGGCTTGTTGGTTTGTTGGCTTGTTGGTTTGTTGGTTTGTTGGTTTGTTGGCTTGTTGGTTTGTGGTTTGTTGGTTTTTTGGTTATTTGGTTTGTTGGTTTGTTGGTTTGTTGGTTTGTTGGTTTATTTGTTTGTTGGTTGGTTGGCTTGTTGGTTTGTTGGCTTGTTGGCTTGTTGGCTTGTTGGTTTGTGGTTTGTTGGTTTTTTGGTTTTTTGGTTTGTTGGTTTGTTGGTTTGTTGGTTTGTTGGTTTATTTGTTTGTTGGTTGGTTGGCTTGTTGGTTTGTTGGCTTGTTGGCTTGTTGGCTTGTTGGTTTGTTGGCTTGTTGGTTTGTTGGTTTGTTGGCTTGTTGGTTTGTTGGTTTGTTGGTTTGTTGGCTTGTTGGGTTGTTGGTTTGTTGGTTGGTTGGCTTGTTGGTTTGTTGGCTTGTTAGCTTGTTGGCTTGTTGGTTTGTGGTTTGTTGGTTTTTTGGTTTTTTGGTTTGTTGGTTTGTTGGTTTGTTGGTTTGTTGGTTTGTTGGTTTATTTAATTGTTGGTTGGTTGGCTTGTTGGTTTGTTGGCTTGTTGGCTTGTTGGCTTGTTGGTTTGTAGGTTTGTTGGTTTGTTGGTTTGCTGGTTTGTTGGCTTGTTGGTTTGTTGGTTTGTTGGCTTGTTGGTTTGTTGGTTTGTTGGTTTGTTGGTTTGTTGGTTTGTTGGTTTGTTGGCTTGTTGGTTTGTTGGTTTGTTGGCTTGTTGGTTTGTTGGTTTGTTGGTTTGTTGGCTTGTTGGCTTGTCGGTTTGTTGGTTTGTTGTTTTGTTGGTTTGTTGGCTTGTTGGCTTGTTGGTTTGTGGTTTGTTGGTTTTTTGGTTTTTTGGTTTGTTGGTTTGTTGGTTTGTTGGTTTGTTGGTTTATTTGTTTGTTGGTTGGTTGGCTTGTTGGTTTGTTGGCTTGTTGGCTTGTTGGCTTGTTGGTTTGTTGGCTTGTTGGTTTGTTGGTTTGTTGGCTTGTTGGTTTGTTGGTTTGTTGGTTTGTTGGCTTGTTGGCTTGTTGGTTTGTTGGTTTGTTGGCTTGTTGGTTTGTTGGTTTGTTGGTTTGTTGCTTTGTTCGTTTGATGGTTTGTTGGTTTGTTGGTTTTTTGGATTGTTGATTTGTTTGTTTGTTGGCTTGTTGGCTTGTTGGTTTGTTGGTTTGTTGGCTTGTTGGTTTGTTAGCTTGTTGGTTTGTTGGTTTGTTGGTTTATTGGTTTGTTGGCTTGTTGGTTTGTGGTTTGTTGGTTTTTTGGTTTTTTGGTTTGTTGGTTTGTTGGTTGTTGGTTTGTTGGTTTATTTGTTTGTTGGTTGGTTGGCTTGTTGGTTTGTTGGCTTGTTGGCTTGTTGGCTTGTTGGTTTGTGGTTTGTTGGTTTTTTGGTTTTTTGGTTTGTTGGTTTGTTGGTTTGTTGGTTTGTGGGTTTATTTGTTTGTTGGTTGGTTGGCTTGTTGGTTTGTTGGCTTGTTGGCTTGTTGGCTTGTTGGTTTGTAGGTTTGTTGGTTTGTTGGTTTGTTGGTTTGTTGGTTTGTTGGTTTGTTGGTTTGTTGGTTTGTTGGCTTGTTGGTTTGTTGGTTTGTTGGCTTGTTGGTTTGTTGGTTTGTTGGTTTGTTGGTTTGTTGGTTTGTTGGTTTGTTGGCTTGTTGGTTTGTTAGTTTATTTGTTTGTTGGTTGCTTGGCTTGTTGGTTTGTTGGCTTGTTGGCTTGTTGGCTTGTTGGTTTGTGGGTTGTTGGTTTTTTGGTTTTTTGGTTTGTTGGTTTGTTGGTTTGTTGGTTTGTTGGTTTATTTGTTTGTTGGTTGGTTGGCTTGTTGGTTTGTTGGCTTGTTGGCTTGTTGGCTTGTTGGTTTGTTGGCTTGTTGATTTGTTGGTTTGTTGGCTTGTTGGTTTGTTGGCTTGTTGGTTTGTTGATTTGTTGGTTTGTTGGCTTGTTGGCTTGTTGGTTTGTTGGTTGGTTGGCTTGTTGGTTTGTTGGCTTGTTGGCTTGTTGGCTTGTTGGTTTGTGGTTTGTTGGTTTTTTGGTTTTTTGGTTTGTTGGTTTGTTGGTTTGTTGGTTTGTTGGTTTGTTGGTTTATTTGTTTGTTGGTTGGTTGGCTTGTTGGTTTGTTGGCTTGTTGGCTTGTTGGCTTGTTGGTTTGTAGGTTTGTTGGTTTGTTGGTTTTTTGGTTTGTTGGTTTGTTGGTTTGTTGGCTTGTTGGTTTGTTGGTTTGTTGGCTTGTTGGTTTGTTGGTTTGTTGGTTTGTTGGTTTGTTGGTTTGTTGGTTTGTTGGCTTGTTGGTTTGTTGGTTTGTTGGCTTGTTGGTTTGTTGGTTTGTTGGTTTGTTGGCTTGTTGGCTTGTCGGTTTGTTGGTTTGTTGTTTTGTTGGTTTGTTGGCTTGTTGGCTTGTTGGTTTGTGGTTTGTTGGTTTTTTGGTTTTTTGGTTTGTTGGTTTGTTGGTTTGTTGGTTTGTTGGTTTATTTGTTTGTTGGTTGGTTGGCTTGTTGGTTTGTTGGCTTGTTGGCTTGTTGGCTTGTTGGTTTGTTGGCTTGTTGGTTTGTTGGTTTGTTGGCTTGTTGGTTTGTTGGTTTGTTGGTTTGTTGGCTTGTTGGCTTGTTGGTTTGTTGGTTTGTTGGCTTGTTGGTTTGTTGGTTTGTTGGTTTGTTGCTTTGTTCGTTTGATGGTTTGTTGGTTTGTTGGTTTTTTGGATTGTTGATTTGTTTGTTTGTTGGCTTGTTGGCTTGTTGGTTTGTTGGTTTGTTGGTTTGTTGGCTTGTTGGTTTGTTGGCTTGTTGGTTTGTTGGTTTGTTGGTTTGTTGGTTTGTTGGCTTGTTGGTTTGTGGTTTGTTGGTTTTTTGGTTTTTTGGTTTGTTGGTTTGTTGGTTTGTTGGTTTGTTGGTTTATTTGTTTGTTGGTTGGTTGGCTTGTTGGTTTGTTGGCTTGTTGGCTTGTTGGCTTGTTGGTTTGTGGTTTGTTGGTTTTTTGGTTTTTTGGTTTGTTGGTTTGTTGGTTTGTTGGTTTGTGGGTTTATTTGTTTGTTGGTTGGTTGGCTTGTTGGTTTGTTGGCTTGTTGGCTTGTTGGCTTGTTGGTTTGTAGGTTTGTTGGTTTGTTGGTTTGTTGGTTTGTTGGTTTGTTGGTTTGTTGGTTTGTTGGTTTGTTGGTTTGTTGGCTTGTTGGTTTGTTGGTTTGTTGGCTTGTTGGTTTGTTGGTTTGTTGGTTTGTTGGTTTGTTGGTTTGTTGGCTTGTTGGCATGTCGGTTTGTTGGTTTGTTGGCTTGTTGGTTTGTTGGTTTATTTGTTTGTTGGTTTGTTGGCTTGTTGGTTTGTTGGTTTAATGGCTTGTTGGTTTGTTGGTTTGTTGGCTTGTTGGATTGTTGGTTTGTTGGCTTGTTGGCTTGTTGGTTTGTTGGTTTGTTGGTTTGTTGGTTTGTTGGCTTGTTGGTTTGTTGGTTTGTTGGCTTGTTGGTTTGTTGGTTTGCTGGTTTGTTGGCTTGTTGGCTTGTTGGTTTGTTGGTTTGTTGGCTTGTTGGATTTTTGGTTTGTTGGTTTGTTGCTTTGTTCGTTTGATGGTTTGTTGGTTTGTTGGTTTTTTGGATTGTTGATTTGTTTGTTTGTTGGCTTGTTGGCTTGTTGGTTTAATGGTTTCTTGGCTTGTTGGTTTGTTAGTTTGTTAATTTGTTGGCTTGTTGGCTTGTTGGTTTGTTGGTTTTTTGGTTTGTTGGTTTGTTGGTTTGTTGGTTTGTTGGTTTGTTGGTTTATTTGTTTGTTGGTTTGTTGGCTTGTTGGTTTGTTGTTTTGTTGGTTTGTTGGCTTGTTGGTTTGTTGGTTTGTTGGTTTGTTGGTTTGTTGGCTTGTTGGCTTGTTGGTTTGTTGGTTTGTTGGTTTGTTGGTTTGTTGGCTTGTTGGTTTGTTGGTTTGTTGGCTTGTTGGTTTGTTAGTTTGTTGGTTTGTTGGCTTGTTGGTTTGTTGGTTTTTTGGTTTGTTGGTTTGTTGGTTTGTTGGTTTGTTGGTTTGTTGGTTTGTTGGCTTGTTGGTTTGTTGGCTTGTTGGTTTGTTGGTTTGTTCGTTTGTTGGCTTGTTGGTTTGTGGTTTGTTGGTTTTTTGGTTTTTTTGTTTGTTGGTTTGTTGGTTTGTTGGTTTGTTGGGATTATTTGTTTGTTGGTTGGTTGGCTTGTTGGTTTGTTGGCTTGTTGGTTTGTTGGCTTGTTGGTTTGTTGGTTTATTTGTTTGTTGGTTTGTTGGCTTGTTGGTTTGTTGGTTTGTTGGCTTGTTGGTTTGTTGGTTTGTTGGCTTGTTGGATTGTTGGTTTGTTGGCTTGTTGGCTTGTTGGTTTGTTGGTTTGTTGGCTTGTTGGTTTGTTGGTTTATTTGTTTGTTGGTTTGTTGGCTTGTTGGTTTGTTGGTTTGTTGGCTTGTTGGTTTGTTGGTTTGTTGGTTTGTTGGCTTGTTGGTTTGTTAGTTTGTTGGTTTGTTGGTTTGTTGGCTTGTTGGTTTGTTGGTTTTTTGGTTTGGTGGTTTGTAGGCTTGTTGGATTGTTGGTTTGTTGGCTTGTTGGCTTGTTGGTTTGTTGGTTTGTTGGCTTGTTGGTTTGTTGGTTTATTTGTTTGTTGGTTTGTTGGCTTGTTGGTTTGTTGGTTTGTTGGCTTGTTGGTTTGTTGGTTTGTTGGTTTGTTGGCTTGTTGGTTTGTTAGTTTGTTGGTTTGTTGGTTTGTTGGCTTGTTGGTTTGTTGGTTTTTTGGTTTGTTTGTTTGTTGGTTTGTTGGTTTGTTGGTTTGTTGGCTTGTTGATTTGTTGGCTTGTTAGTTTGTTGGTTTGTTGGTTTGTTGGCTTGTTGGTTTGTGGTTTGTTGGTTTTTTGGTTTTTTGGTTTGTTGGTTTGTTGGTTTGTTGGTTTGTTGGTTTATTTGTTTGTTGGTTGGTGTGCTTGTTGGTTTGTTGGCTTGTTGGCTTGTTGGCTTGTTGGTTTGTGGTTTGTTGGTTTTTTGGTTTGTTGGTTTGTTGGTTTGTTGGTTTGTTGGTTTGTTGGTTTATTTGTTTGTTGGTTGGTTGGCTTGTTGGTTTGTTGGCTTGTTGGCTTGTTGGCTTGTTGGTTTGTTGGCTTGTTGGTTTGTTGGTTTGTTGGCTTGTTGGTTTGTTGGTTTGTTGGTTTGTTGGCTTGTTGGCTTGTTGGTTTGTTGGTTGGTTGGCTTGTTGGTTTGTGTGCTTGTTGGCTTGTTGGCATGTTGGTTTGTGGTTTGTTGGTTTTTTGGTTTTTTGGTTTGTTGGTTTGTTGGTTTGTTGGTTTATTTGTTTGTTGGTTGGTTGGCTTGTTGGTTTGTTGGCTTGTTGGCTTGTTGGCTTGTTGGTTTGTAGGTTTGTTGGTTTGTTGGTTTGTTGGTTTGTTGGTTTGTTGGTTTGTTGGCTTGTTGGTTTGTTGGTTTGTTGGCTTGTTGGTTTGTTGGTTTGTTGGTTTGTTGGTTTGTTGGTTTGTTGGTTTGTTGGTTTGTTGGCTTGTTGGTTTGTTGGATTGTTGACTTTTTGGTTTGTTGGTTTGTTGGTTTGTTGGCTTGTTGGCTTGTCGGTTTGTTGGTTTATTGTTTTGTTGGCTTGTTGGCTTGTTGGTTTGTGGTTTGTTGGTTTTTTGGTTTTTTGGTTTGTTGGTTTGTTGGTTTGTTGGTTTGTTGGTTTATTTGTTTGTTGGTTGGTTGGCTTGTTGGTTTGTTGGCTTGTTGGCTTGTTGGCTTGTTGGTTTGTTGGCTTGTTGGTTTGTTGGTTTGTTGGCTTGTTGGTTTGTTGGTTTGTTGGTTTGTTGGCTTGTTGGCTTGTTGGTTTGTTGGTTTGTTGGCTTGTTGGTTTGTTGGTTTGTTGGTTTGTTGCTTTGTTCGTTTGATGGTTTGTTGGTTTGTTGGTTTTTTGGATTGTTGATTTGTTTGTTTGTTGGCTTGTTGGCTTGTTGGTTTGTTGGTTTGTTGGCTTGTTGGTTTGTTGGTTTGTTGGCTTGTTGGATTGTTGGTTTGTTGGCTTGTTGGCTTGTTGGTTTGTTGGTTTGTTGGTTTGTTGGCTTGTTGGTTTGTTGGTTTATTTGTTTGTTGGTTGGTTGGCTTGTTGGTTTGTTGGCTTGTTGGCTTGTTGGCTTGTTGGTTTGTGGTTTGTTGGTTTTTTGGTTTTTTGGTTTGTTGGTTTGTTCGTTTGTTGGTTTGTTGGTTTATTTGTTTGTTGGTTGGTTGGCTTGTTGGTTTGTTGGCTTGTTGGCTTGTTGGCTTGTTGGTTTGTTGGCTTGTTGGTTTGTTGGTTTGTTGGCTTGTTGGTTTGTTGGTTTGTTGGTTTGTTGGCTTGTTGGCTTGTTGGTTTGTTGGTTGGTTGGCTTGTTGGTTTGTTGGCTTGTTGGCTTGTTGGCTTGTTGGTTTGTGGTTTGTTGGTTTTTTGGTTTTTTGGTTTGTTGGTTTGTTGGTTTGTTGGTTTGTTGGTTTATTTGTTTGTTGGTTGGTTGGCTTGTTGGTTTGTTCGCTTGTTGGCTTGTTGGCTTGTTGGTTTGTAGGTTTGTTGGTTTGTTGGTTTGTTGGTTTGTTGGTTTGTTGGTTTGTTGGCTTGTTGGTTTGTTGGTTTGTTGGCTTGTTGGTTTGTTGGTTTGTTGGTTTGTTGGTTTGTTGGTTTCTTGGTTTGTTGGTTTGTTGGCTTGTTGGTTTATTGGTTTGTTGGCTTGTTGGTTTGTTGGTTTGTTGGTTTGTTGGCTTGTTGGCTTGTCGGTTTGTTGGTTTGTTGTTTTGTTGGTTTGTTGGTTTGTTGGCTTGTTGGTTCGTGGTTTGTTGGTTTTTTGGTTTATTTGTTTGTTGGTTGGTTGGCTTGTTGGTTTGTTGGCTTGTTGGCTTGTTGGCTTGTTGGCTTGTTGGTTTGTAGGTTTGTTGGTTTGTTGGTTTGTTGGTTTGTTGGTTTGTTGGTTTGTTGGTTTGTTGGTTTGTTGGCTTGTTGGTTTGTTGGTTTGTTGGCTTGTTGGTTTGTTGGTTTGTTGGTTTGTTGGCTTGTTGGCTTGTTGGTTTGTTGGTTTGTTGGCTTGTTGGTTTGTTGGTTTGTTGGTTTGTTGCTTTGTTCGTTTGATGGTTTGTTGGTTTGTTGGTTTTTTGGATTGTTGATTTATTTGTTTGTTGGCTTGTTGGCTTGTTGGTTTGTTGGTTTCTTGGCTTGTTGGTTTGGTAGTTTGTTAATTTGTTGGCTTGTTGGCTTGTTGGTTTGTTGGTTTTTTGGTTTGTTGGTTTGTTGGTTTGTTGGCTTGTTGGTTTGTTGGCTTGTTGGTTTGTTGGTTTGTTGGTTTGTTGGCTTGTTGGTTTGTGGTTTGTTGGTTTTTTGGTTTTTTGGTTTGTTGGTTTGTTGGTTTGTTGGTTTGTTGGTTTATTTGTTTGTTGGTTGGTTGGCTTGTTGGTTTGTTGGTTTTTTGGTTTGTTGGTTTGTTGGTTTGTTGGTTTGTTGGTTTGTTGGCTTGTTGGTTTGTTGGCTTGTTGGTTTGTTGGCTTGTTGGTTTCTGGTTTGTTGGTTTTTTGGTTTTTTGGTTTGTTGGTTTGTTGGTTTGTTGGTTTGTTGGTTTGTTGGTTTATTTGTTTGTTGGTTGGTTGGCTTGTTGGTTTGTTGGCTTGTTGGTTTGTTGGCTTGTTAGTTTGTTGGTTTATTTGTTTGTTGGTTTGTTGGCTTGTTGGTTTGTTGGTTTGTTGGCTTGTTGGTTTGTTGGTTTGTTGGCTTGTTGGATTGTTGGTTTGTTGGTTTGTTGGCTTGTTGGTTTGTTGGTTTGTTGGCTTGTTGGTTTGTTGGTTTGTTGGTTTGTTGGCTTGTTGGCTTGTTGGTTTGTTGGTTTGTTGGCTTGTTGGTTTGTTGGTTTGTTGGTTTGTTGCTTTGTTCGTTTGATGGTTTGTTGGTTTGTTGGTTTTTTGGATTGTTGATTTGTTTGTTTGTTGGCTTGTTGGCTTGTTGGTTTGTTGGTTTCTTGGCTTGTTGGTTTGTTAGTTTGTTAATTTGTTGGCTTGTCGGCTTGTTGGGTTGTTGGTTTTTTGGTTTGTTGGTTTGTTGGTTTGTTGGTTTGTTGGTTTGTTGGTTTGTTGGTTTGTTGGTTTATTTGTTTGTTGGTTTGTTGGCTTGTTGGTTTGTTGTTTTGTTGGTTTGTTGGCTTGTTGGTTTGTTGGTTTGTTGGTTTGTTGGTTTGTTGGCTTGTTGGCTTGTCGGTTTGTTAGTTTGTTATCTTGTTGGTTTGTTGGTTTATTTGTTTGTTGGTTTGTTGGCTTGTTGGTTTGTTGGTTTGTTGGCTTGTTGGTTTGTTGGTTTATTTGTTTGTTGGTTTGTTGGCTTGTTGGTTTGTTGGTTTGTTGGCTTGTTGGCTTGTTGGCTTGTTGGTTTGTTGGTTTGTTGGTTTGTTGGTTTGTTGGTTTGTTGGTTTATTGGTTTGTTGGCTTGTTGGATTGTTGGTTTTTTGGTTTGTTGGTTTGTTGGCTTGTTGGTTTGTTGGTTTGTTGGCTTGTTGGCTTGTTGGTTTGTTAGTTTGTGGGTTTGTTGGCTTGTTGGTTTGTTGGTTTTTTGGTTTGTTGGTTTGTTGGTTTGTTGGCTTGTTGGTTTGTTAGTTTGTTGGTTTGTTGGCTTGTTGGTTTGTTGGTTTTTTGGTTTGTTGGTTTGTTGGTTTGTTGGTTTGTTGGTTTGTTGGCTTGTTGGTTTGTTGGCTTGTTGGTTTGTTGGTTTGTTGGTTTGTTGGCTTGTTGGTTTGTGGTTTGTTGGTTTTTTGGTTTTTTGGTTTGTTGGTTTGTTGGTTTGTTGGTTTGTTGGTTTATTTGTTTGTTGGTTGGTTGGCTTGTTGGTTTGTTGGCTTGTTGGCTTGTTGGTTTGTTGGCTTGTTGGTTTGTTGGTTTGTTGGCTTGTTGGTTTGTTGGTTTGTTGGTTTGTTGGCTTGTTGGCTTGTTGGTTTGTTGGTTGGTTGGCTTGTTGGTTTGTTGGCTTGTTGGCTTGTTGGCTTGATGGTTTGTGGTTTGTTGGTTTTTTGGTTTTTTGGTTTGTTGGTTTGTTGGTTTGTTGGTTTGTTGGTTTATTTGTTTGTTGGTTGGTTGGCTTGTTGGTTTGTTGGCTTGTTGGCTTGTTGGCTTGTTGGTTTGTAGGTTTGTTGGTTTGTTGGTTTGTTGGTTTGTTGGTTTGTTGGTTTGTTGGCTTGTTGGTTTGTTGGTTTGTTGGCTTGTTGGTTTGTTGGTTTGTTGGTTTGTTGGTTTGTTGGTTTGTTGGTTTGTTGGCTTGTTGGTTTGTTGGTTTGTTGGTTTGTTGGCTTGTTGGTTTGTTGGTTTGTTGGTTTGTTGGCTTGTTGGCTTGTCGGTTTGTTGGTTTGTTGTTTTGTTGGTTTGTTGGCTTGTTGGCTTGTTGGTTTGTGGTTTGTTGGTTTTTTGGTTTTTTGGTTTGTTGGTTTGTTGGTTTGTTGGTTTGTTGGTTTATTTGTTTGTTGGTTGGTTGGCTTGTTGGTTTGTTGGCTTGTTGGCTTGTTGGTTTGTGGTTTGTTGGTTTTTTGGTTTATTTGTTTGTTGGTTGGTTGGCTTGTTAGTTTGTTGGCTTGTTGGCTTGTTGGCTTGTTGGTTTGTAGGTTTGTTGGTTTGTTGGTTTGTTGGTTTGTTGGTTTGTTGGTTTGTTGGCTTGTTGGTTTGTTGGTTTGTTGGCTTGTTGGTTTGTTGGTTTGTTGGTTTGTTGGTTTGTTGGTTTGTTGGTTTGTTGGCTTGTTGGTTTGTTGGTTTGTTGGCTTGTTGGTTTGTTGGTTTGTTGGTTTGTTGGCTTGTTGGCTTGTCGGTTTGTCGGTTTGTTGGTTTGTTGTTTTGTTGGTTTGTTGGCTTGTTGGCTTGTTGGTTTGTGGTTTGTTGGTTTTTTGGTTTTTTGGTTTGTTGGTTTGTTGGCTTATTGGATTGTTGGTTTGTTGGCTTGTTGGCTTGTTGGTTTGTTGGTTTGTTGGTTTGTTGGTTTGTTGGCTTGTTGGTTTGTTGGTTTGATGGCTTGTTGGTTTGTTGGTTTGTTGGTTTGTTGGCTTGTTGGCTTGTTGGTTTGTTGGTTTGTTGGCTTGTTGGTTTGTTGGTTTGTTGGTTTGTTGCTTTGTTCGTTTGATGGTTTGTTGGTTTGTTGGTTTTTTGGATTGTTGATTTGTTTGTTTGTTGGCTTGTTGGCTTGTTGGTTTGTTGGTTTTTTAGCTTGTTGGTTTGTTAGTTTGTTAATTTGTTGGCTTGTTGGCTTGTTGGTTTGTTGGTTTTTTGGTTTGTTGGTTTGTTGGTTTGTTGGTTTGTTGGCTTGTTGGTTTGTTGGCTTGTGGGTTTGTTGGTTTGTTGGTTTGTTGGCTTGTTGGTTTGTGGTTTGTTGGTTTTTTGGTTTTTTGGTTTGTTGGTTTGTTGGTTTGTTGGTTTGTTGGTTTATTTGTTTGTTGGTTGGTTGGCTTGTTGGTTTGTTGGTTTTTTGGTTTGTTGGTTTGTTGGCTTGTTGGTTTGTTAGTTTGTTGGTTTGTTGGCTTGTTGGTTTGTTGGTTTTTTGGTTTGTTGGTTTGTTGGTTTGTTGGTTTGTTGGTTTGTTGGTTTGTTGGCTTGTTGGTTTGTTGGCTTGTTGGTTTGTTGGTTTGTTGGTTTGTTGGCTTGTTGGTTTGTGGTTTGTTGGTTTTTTGGTTTTTTGGTTTGTTGGTTTGTTGGTTTGTTGGTTTGTTGGTTTGTTGGTTTGTTGGTTTATTTGTTTGTTGGTTGGTTGGCTTGTTGGTTTGTTGGCTTGTTGGTTTGTTGGCTTGTTGGTTTGTTGGTTTATTTGTTTGTTGGTTTGTTGGCTTGTTGGTTTGTTGGTTTGTTGGCCTGGTGGTTTGTTGGTTTGTTGGCTTGTTGGATTGTTGGTTTGTTGGCTTGTTGGCTTGTTGGCTTGTTGGTTTGTGGTTTGTTGGTTTTTTGGTTTTTTGGTTTGTTGGTTTGTTGGTTTGTTGGTTGGTTGGTTTAATTGTTTGTTGGTTGGTTGGCTTGTTGGTTTGTTGGCTTGTTGGCTTGTTGGTTTGTTGGCTTGTTGGTTTGTTGGTTTGTTGGCTTGTTGGTTTGTTGGTTTGTTGGTTTGTTGGCTTGTTGGCTTGTTGGTTTGTTGGTTGGTTGGCTTGTTGGTTTGTTGGCTTGTTGGCTTGTTGGCTTGTTGGCTTGTTGGTTTGTTGGTTTGTTGGTTTGTTGGCTTGTTGGTTTGTGGTTTGTTGGTTTTTTTGGTTTTTTGGTTTGTTGGTTTGTTGGTTTGTTGGTTTGTTGGTTTATTTGTTTGTTGGTTTGTTGGTTTGTTGGTTTGTTGGCTTGTTGGTTTGTTGGCTTGTTGGTTTGTTGGTTTGTTGGTTTGTTGGCTTGTTGGTTTGTGGTTTGTTGGTTTTTTGGTTTTTTGGTTTGTTGGTTTGTTGGTTTGTTGGTTTGTTGGTTTATTTGTTTGTTGGTTTGTTGGTTTGTTGGTTTGTTGGCTTGTTGGCTTGTTGGTTTGTTGGCTTGTTGGTTTGTTGGTTTGTTGGTTTGTTGGTTTGTTGGCTTGTTGGCTTGTTGGCTTGTTGGTTTGTGGTTTGTTGGTTTTTTGGTTTTTTGGTTTGTTGGTTTGTTGGTTTGTTGGTTTGTTGGTTTATTTGTTTGTTGGTTGGTTGGCTTGTTGGTTTGTTGGCTTGTTGGCTTGTTGGCTTGTTGGTTTGTTGGTTTGTTGATTTATTTGTTTGTTGGTTTGTTGGTTTGTTGGTTTGTTGGCTTGTTGGTTTGTTGGCTTGTTGGTTTTTTGGTTTGTTGGTTTGTTGGTTTGTTGGTTTGTTGGTTTATTTGTTTGTTGGTTGGTTGGCTTGTTGGTTTGTTGGCTTGTTGGTTTGTTGGCTTGTTGGTTTGTTGGTTTATTTGTTTGTTGGTTTGTTGGCTTGTTGGTTTGTTGGTTTGTTGGTTTGTTGGCTTGTTGGTTTGTTGGTTTGTTGGCTTGTTGGATTGCTGGTTTGTTGGTTTGTTGGCTTGTTGGTTTGTTGGTTTGTTGGCTTGTTGGTTTGTTGGTTTGTTGGTTTGTTGGCTTGTTGGCTTGTTGGTTTGTTGGTTTGTTGGCTTGTAGGTTTGTTGGTTTGTTGGTTTGTTGCTTTGTTCGTTTGATGGTTTGTTGGTTTGTTGGTTTTTGGGATTGTTGATTTGTTTGTTTGTTGGCTTGTTGGCTTGTTGGTTTGTTGGTTTCTTGGCTTGTTGGTTTGTTAGTTTGTTAATTTGTTGGCTTGTTGGCTTGTTGGTTTGTTGGTTTTTTGGTTTGTTGGTTTGTTGGTTTGTTGGTTTGTTGGTTTGTTGGTTTGTTGGTTTGTTGGTTTGTTTGTTTGTTGGTTTATTTGTTTGTTGGTTTGTTGGCTTGTTGGTTTGTTGTTTTGTTGGTTTGTTGGCTTGTTGGTTTGTTGGTTTGTTGGTTTGTTGGTTTGTTGGCTTGTTGGCTTGTCGGTTTGTTGGTTTGTTGGCTTGTTGGTTTGTTGGTTTATTTGTTTGTTGGTTTGTTGGCTTGTTGGTTTGTTGGTTTGTTGGCTTGTTGGTTTGTCGGTTTATTTGTTTGTTGGTTTGTTGGCTTGTTGGTTTGTTGGTTTGTTGGCTTGTTGGCTTGTTGGTTTGTTGGTTTGTTGGTTTGTTGGTTTGCTGGTTTGTTGGTTTGTTGGTTTGTTGGTTTGTTGGCTTGTTGGATTGTTGGTTTTTTGGTTTGTTGGTTTGTTGGCTTGTTGGTTTGTTGGTTTGTTGGCTTGTTGGCTTGTTGGCTTGTTAGTTTGTTGGTTTGTTGGCTTGTTGGTTTGTTGGTTTTTTAGTTTGTTGGTTTCTTGGTTTGTTGGCTTGTTGGTTTGTTAGTTTGTTGGTTTGTTGGTTTGTTGGTTTGTTGGCTTGTTGGCTTGTTGGTTTGTTGGTTTGTTGGCTTGTAGGTTTGTTGGTTTGTTGGTTTGTTGCTTTGTTCGTTTGATGGTTTGTTGGTTTGTTGGTTTTTGGGATTGTTGATTTGTTTGTTTGTTGGCTTGTTGGCTTGTTGGTTTGTTGGTTTCTTGGCTTGTTGGTTTGTTAGTTTGTTAATTTGTTGGCTTGTTGGCTTGTTGGTTTGTTGGTTTTTTGGTTTGTTGGTTTGTTGGTTTGTTGGTTTGTTGGTTTGTTGGTTTGTTGGTTTGTTGGTTTGTTTGTTTGTTGGTTTATTTGTTTGTTGGCTTGTTGGTTTGTTGTTTTGTTGGTTTGTTGGCTTGTTGGTTTGTTGGTTTGTTGGTTTGTTGGTTTGTTGGCTTGTTGGCTTGTCGGTTTGTTGGTTTGTTGGCTTGTTGGTTTGTTGGTTTATTTGTTTGTTGGTTTGTTGGCTTGTTGGTTTGTTGGTTTGTTGGCTTGTTGGTTTGTCGGTTTATTTGTTTGTTGGTTTGTTGGCTTGTTGGTTTGTTGGTTTGTTGGCTTGTTGGCTTGTTGGTTTGTTGGTTTGTTGGTTTGTTGGTTTGCTGGTTTGTTGGTTTGTTGGTTTGTTGGTTTGTTGGCTTGTTGGATTGTTGGTTTTTTGGTTTGTTGGTTTGTTGGCTTGTTGGTTTGTTGGTTTGTTGGCTTGTTGGCTTGTTGGCTTGTTAGTTTGTTGGTTTGTTGGCTTGTTGGTTTGTTGGTTTTTTAGTTTGTTGGTTTCTTGGTTTGTTGGCTTGTTGGTTTGTTAGTTTGTTGGTTTGTTGGCTTGTTGGTTTGTTGGTTTTTTGGTTTGTTGGTTTGTTGGTTTGTTGGTTTGTTGGTTTATTGGCTTGTTGGTTTGTTGGCTTGTTGGTTTGTTGGTTTGTTGGTTTGTTGGCTTGTTGGTTTGTGGTTTGTTGGTTTTTTGGTTTTTTGGTTTGTTGGTTTGTTGGTTTGTTGGTTTGTTGGCTTGTTGGCTTGTCGGTTTGTTGGTTTGTTGTTTTGTTGGTTTGTTGGCTTGTTGGCTTGTTGGTTTGTGGTTTGTTGGTTTTTTGGTTTTTTGGTTTGTTGGTTTGTTGGCTTGTTGGATTGTTGGTTTGTTGGCTTGTTTGCTTGTTGGTTTGTTGGTTTGTTGGTTTGTTGGATTGTTGGCTTGTTGGTTTGTTGGTTTGTTGGCTTGTTGGTTTGTTGGTTTGTTGGTTTGTTGGCTTGTTGGCTTGTTGGTTTGTTGGTTTGTTGGCTTGTTTGTTTGTTGGTTTGTTGGTTTGTTGCTTTGTTCGTTTGATGGTTTGTTGGTTTGTTGGTTTTTTGGATTGTTGATTTGTTTGTTTGTTGGCTTGTTGGCTTGTTGGTTTGTTGGTTTCTTGGCTTGTTGGTTTGTTTGTTTGTTAATTTGTTGGCTTGTTGGCTTGTTGGTTTGTTGGTTTTTTGGTTTGTTGGTTTGTTGGTTTGTTGGTTTGTTGGCTTGTTGGTTTGTTGGCTTGTTGGTTTGTTGGTTTGTTGGTTTGTTGGCTTGTTGGTTTGTGGTTTGTTGGTTTGTTGCCTTGTTGGTTTGTTGGTTTTTTGGTTTGTTGGTTTGTTGGTTTGTTGGTTTGTTGGTTTGTTGGCTTGTTGGTTTGTTGGCTTGTTGGTTTGTTGGTTTGTTGGTTTGTTGGTTTGTTGGCTTGTTGGTTTGTGGTTTGTTGGTTTTTTGGTTTTTTGGTTTGTTGGTTTGTTGGTTTGTTGGTTTGTTGGTTTATTTGTTTGTGGGTTGGTTGGCTTGTTGGTTTGTTGGCTTGTTGGTTTGTTGGCTTGTTGGTTTGTTGGTTTTATTTGTTTGTTGGTTTGTTGGCTTGTTGGTTTGTTGGTTTGTTGGCTTGTTGGTTTGTTGGTTTGTTGGCTTGTTGGATTGTTGGTTTGTTGGTTTGTTGGCTTGTTGGTTTATTGGTTTGTTGGCTTGTTGGTTTGTTGGTTTGTTGGTTTGTTGGCTTGTTGGCTTGTTGGTTTGTTTGTTTGTTGGCTTGTTGGTTTGTTGGTTTGTTGGTTTGTTGCTTTGTTCGTTTGATGGTTTGTTGGTTTGTTGGTTTTTTGGATTGTTGATTTGTTTGTTTGTTGGCTTTTTGGCTTGTTGGTTTGTTGGTTTCTTGGCTTGTTGGTTTGTTAGTTTGTTAATTTGTTGGCTTGTTGGCTTGTTGGTTTGTTGGTTTTTAGGTTTGTTGGTTTGTTGGTTTGTTGGTTTGTTGGTTTGTTGGTTTGTTGGTTTATTTGTTTGTTGGTTTGTTGGCTTGTTGGTTTGTTGTTTTGTTGGTTTGTTGGCTTGTTGGTTTGTTGGTTTGTTGGTTTGTTGGTTTGTTGGTTTGTTGGCTTGTTGGCTTGTCGGTTTGTTGGTTTGTTGGCTTGTTGGTTTGTTGGTTTATTTGTTTGTTGGTTTGTTGGCTTGTTGGTTTGTTGGTTTGTTGGCTTCTTGGTTTGTTTGTTTATTTGTTTGTTGGTTTGTTGGCTTGTTGGTTTGTTGGTTTGTTGGCTTGTTGGTTTGTTGGTTTGTTGGTTTGTTGGTTTTTTGGTTTGTTGGTTTGTTGGTTTGTTGGTTTGTTGGTTTGTTGGCTTGTTGGATTGTTGGTTTTTTGGTTTGTTGGTTTGTTGGCTTGTTGGTTTGTTGGTTTGTTGGCTTGTTGGCTTGTTGGTTTGTTAGTTTGTTGGTTTGTTGGCTTGTTGGTTTGTTGGTTTTTTGGTTTGTTGGTTTGTTGGTTTGTTGGTTTGTTAGTTTGTTGGTTTGTTGGCTTGTTGGTTTGTTGGTTTTTTGGTTTGTTGGTTTGTTTGTTTGTTGGTTTGTTGGTTTGTTGGCTTGTTAGTTTGTTGGCTTGTTGGTTTGTTGGTTTGTTGGTTTATTGGCTTGTTGGTTTGTAGTTTGTTGGTTTTTTGGTTTTTTGGTTTGTTGGTTTGTTGGTTTGTTGGTTTGTTGGTTTATTTGTTTGTTGGTTGGTTGGCTTGTTGGTTTGTTGGTTTTTTGGTTTGTTGGTTTGTTGGTTTGTTGGCTTGTTGGTTTGTTAGTTTGTTGGTTTGTTGGCTTGTTGGTTTGTTGGTTTTTTGGTTTGTTGGTTTGTTGGTTTGTTGGTTTGTTGGTTTGTTGGCTTGTTGGTTTGTTGGCTTGTTGGTTTGTTGGTTTGTTGGTTTGTTGGCTTGTTGGTTTGTGGTTTGTTGGTTTTTTGGTTTTTTGGTTTGTTGGTTTGTTGGTTTGTTGGTTTGTTGGTTTATTTGTTTGTTGGTTGGTTGGCTTGTTGGTTTGTTGGCTTGTTGGTTTTTTGACTTGTTGGTTTGTTGGTTTGTTTGTTTGTTGGTTTGTTGGCTTGTTGGTTTGTTGGTTTGTTGGCTTGTTGGTTTGTTGGTTTGTTGGCTTGTTGGATTGTTGGTTTGTTGGTTTGTTGGCTTGTTGGTTTATTGGTTTGTTGGCACGTTGGTTTGTTGGTTTGTTGGTTTGTTGGCTTGTTGGCTTGTTGGTTTGTTGGTTTGTTGGCTTGTTGGTTTGTTGGTTTGTTGGTTTGTTGCTTTGTTCGTTTGATGGTTTGTTGGTTTGTTGGTTTTTTGGATTGTTGATTTGTTTGTTTGTTGGCTTTTTGGCTTGTTGGTTTGTTGGTTTCTTGGCTTGTTCGTTTGTTAGTTTGTTAATTTGTTGGCTTGTTGGCTTGTTGGTTTGTTGGTTTTTAGGTTTGTTGGTTTGTTGGTTTGTTGGTTTGTTGGTTTGTTGGTTTGTTGGTTTATTTGTTTGTTGGTTTGTTGGTTTGTTGGTTTGTTGTTTTGTTGGTTTGTTGGCTTGTTGGTTTGTTGGTTTGTTGGTATGTTAGTTTGTTGGCTTGTTGGCTTGTCGGTTTGCTGGTTTGTTGGCTTGTTGGTTTGTTGGTTTATTTGTTTGTTGGTTTGTTGGCTTGTTGGTTTGTTGGTTTGTTGGCTTGTTGGTTTGTTGGTTTATTTGTTTGTTGGTTTGTTGGCTTGTTGGTTTGTTGGTTTGTTGGCTTGTTGGCTTGTTGGTTTGTTGGTTTGTTGGTTTGTTGGTTTGTTGGTTTGTTGGTTTGTTGGTTTGTTGGTTTGTTGGCTTGTTGGATTGTTGGTTTTTTGGTTTGTTGGTTTGTTGGCTTGTTGGTTTGTTGGTTTGTTGGCTTGTTGGCTTGTTGGTTTGTTAGTTTGTTGGTTTGTTGGCTTGTTGGTTTGTTGGTTTTTTGGTTTGTTGGTTTGTTGGTTTGTTGGCTTGTTGGTTTGTTAGTTTGTTGGTTTGTTGGCTTGTTGGTTTGTTGGTTTTTTGGTTTGTTGGTTTGTTGGTTTGTTGGTTTGTTGGTTTGTTGGCTTGTTGGTTTGTTGGCTTGTTGGTTTGTTGGTTTGTTTGTTTATTGGCTTGTTGGTTTGTAGTTTGTTGGTTTTTGGGTTTTTTGGTTTGTTGGTTTGTTGGTTTGTTGGTTTGTTGGTTTATTTGTTTGTTGGTTGGTTGGCTTGTTGGTTTGTTGGCTTGTTGGCTTGTTGGTTTGTTGGTTTGTTGGCTTGTTGGTTTGTTGGTTTGTTGGCTTGTTGGTTTGTTGGTTTGTTGGTTTGTTGGCTTGTTGGCTTGTTGGTTTGTTGGTTGGTTGGCTTGTTGGTTTGTTGGCTTGTTGGCTTGTTGGCTTGTTGGTGTGTGGTTTGTTGGTTTTTTGGTTTTTTGGTTTGTTGGTTTGTTGGTTTGTTGGTTTGTTGGTTTATTTGTTTGTATGTTGGTTGGCTTGTTGGTTTGTTGGCTTGTTGGCTTGTTGGCTTGTTGGTTTGTAGGTTTGTTGGTTTGTTGGTTTGTTGGTTTGTTGGTTTGTTGGTTTGTTGGCTTGTTGGTTTGTTGGTTTGTTGGTTTGTTGGCTTGTTGGTTTGTGGTTTGTTGGTTTTTTGGTTTTTTGGTTTGTTGGTTTGTTGGTTTGTTGGTTTGTTGGTTTATTTGTTTGTTGGTTTGTTGGTTTGTTGGTTTGTTGGCTTGTTGGCTTGTTGGTTTGTTGGCTTGTTGGTTTGTTGGTTTGTTGGTTTGTTGGTTTGTTGGCTTGTTGGCTTGTTGTCTTGTTGGTTTGTGGTTTGTTGGTTTTTTGGTTTTTTGGTTTGTTGGTTTGTTGGTTTGTTGGTTTGTTGGTTTATTTGTTTGTTGGTTGGTTGGCTTGTTGGTTTGTTGGCTTGTTGGCTTGTTGGCTTGTTGGTTTGTTGGTTTGTTGATTTATTTGTTTGTTGGTTTGTTGGTTTGTTGGTTTGTTGGCTTGTTGGTTTGTTGGCTTGTTGGTTTTTTGGTTTGTTGGTTTGTTGGTTTGTTGGTTTGTTGGTTTATTTGTTTGTTGGTTGGTTGGCTTGTTGGTTTGTTGGCTTGTTGGTTTGTTGGCTTGTTGGTTTGTTGGTTTATTTGTTTGTTGGTTTGTTGGCTTGTTGGTTTGTTGGTTTGTTGGCTTGTTGGTTTGTTGGTTTGTTGGCTTGTTGGATTGTTGGTTTGTTGGTTTGTTGGCTTGTTGGTTTGTTGGTTTGTTGGCTTGTTGGTTTGTTGGTTTGTTGGTTTGTTGGCTTGTTGGCTTGTTGGTTTGTTGGTTTGTTGGCTTGTAGGTTTGTTGGTTTGTTGGTTTGTTGCTTTGTTCGTTTGATGGTTTGTTGGTTTGTTGGTTTTTGGGATTGTTGATTTGTTTGTTTGTTGGCTTGTTGGCTTGTTGGTTTGTTGGTTTCTTGGCTTGTTGGTTTGTTAGTTTGTTAATTTGTTGGCTTGTTGGCTTGTTGGTTTGTTGGTTTTTTGGTTTGTTGGTTTGTTGGTTTGTTGGTTTGTTGGTTTGTTGGTTTGTTTGTTTGTTGGTTTATTTGTTTGTTGGTTTGTTGGCTTGTTGGTTTGTTGTTTTGTTGGTTTGTTGGCTTGTTGGTTTGTTGGTTTGTTGGTTTGTTGGTTTGTTGGCTTGTTGGCTTGTCGGTTTGTTGGTTTGTTGGCTTGTTGGTTTGTTGGTTTATTTGTTTGTTGGTTTGTTGGCTTGTTGGTTTGTTGGTTTGTTGGCTTGTTGGTTTGTCGGTTTATTTGTTTGTTGGTTTGTTGGCTTGTTGGTTTGTTGGTTTGTTGGCTTGTTGGCTTGTTGGTTTGTTGGTTTGTTGGTTTGTTGGTTTGCTGGTTTGTTGGTTTGTTGGTTTGTTGGTTTGTTGGCTTGTTGGATTGTTGGTTTTTTGGTTTGTTGGTTTGTTGGCTTGTTGGTTTGTTGGTTTGTTGGCTTGTTGGCTTGTTGGCTTGTTAGTTTGTTGGTTTGTTGGCTTGTTGGTTTGTTGGTTTTTTAGTTTGTTGGTTTCTTGGTTTGTTGGCTTGTTGGTTTGTTAGTTTGTTGGTTTGTTGGCTTGTTGGTTTGTTGGTTTTTTGGTTTGTTGGTTTGTTGGTTTGTTGGTTTGTTGGTTTATTGGCTTGTTGGTTTGTTGGCTTGTTGGTTTGTTGGTTTGTTGGTTTGTTGGCTTGTTGGTTTGTGGTTTGTTGGTTTTTTGGTTTTTTGGTTTGTTGGTTTGTTGGTTTGTTGGTTTGTTGGCTTGTTGGCTTGTCGGTTTGTTGGTTTGTTGTTTTGTTGGTTTGTTGGCTTGTTGGCTTGTTGGTTTGTGGTTTGTTGGTTTTTTGGTTTTTTGGTTTGTTGGTTTGTTGGCTTGTTGGATTGTTGGTTTGTTGGCTTGTTGGCTTGTTGGTTTGTTGGTTTGTTGGTTTGTTGGATTGTTGGCTTGTTGGTTTGTTGGTTTGTTGGCTTGTTGGTTTGTTGGTTTGTTGGTTTGTTGGCTTGTTGGCTTGTTGGTTTGTTGGTTTGTTGGCTTGTTTGTTTGTTGGTTTGTTGGTTTGTTGCTTTGTTCGTTTGATGGTTTGTTGGTTTGTTGGTTTTTTGGATTGTTGATTTGTTTGTTTGTTGGCTTGTTGGCTTGTTGGTTTGTTGGTTTCTTGGCTTGTTGGTTTGTTTGTTTGTTAATTTGTTGGCTTGTTGGCTTGTTGGTTTGTTGGTTTTTTGGTTTGTTGGTTTGTTGGTTTGTTGGTTTGTTGGCTTGTTGGTTTGTTGGCTTGTTGGTTTGTTGGTTTGTTGGTTTGTTGGCTTGTTGGTTTGTGGTTTGTTGGTTTGTTGGCTTGTTGGTTTGTTGGTTTTTTGGTTTGTTGGTTTGTTGGTTTGTTGGTTTGTTGGTTTGTTGGCTTGTTGGTTTGTTGGCTTGTTGGTTTGTTGGTTTGTTGGTTTGTTGGTTTGTTGGCTTGTTGGTTTGTGGTTTGTTGGTTTTTTGGTTTTTTGGTTTGTTGGTTTGTTGGTTTGTTGGTTTGTTGGTTTATTTGTTTGTGGGTTGGTTGGCTTGTTGGTTTGTTGGCTTGTTGGTTTGTTGGCTTGTTGGTTTGTTGGTTTATTTGTTTGTTGGTTTGTTGGCTTGTTGGTTTGTTGGTTTGTTGGCTTGTTGGTTTGTTGGTTTGTTGGCTTGTTGGATTGTTGGTTTGTTGGTTTGTTGGCTTGTTGGTTTATTGGTTTGTTGGCTTGTTGGTTTGTTGGTTTGTTGGTTTGTTGGCTTGTTGGCTTGTTGGTTTGTTTGTTTGTTGGCTTGTTGGTTTGTTGGTTTGTTGGTTTGTTGCTTTGTTCGTTTGATGGTTTGTTGGTTTGTTGGTTTTTTGGATTGTTGATTTGTTTGTTTGTTGGCTTTTTGGCTTGTTGGTTTGTTGGTTTCTTGGCTTGTTGGTTTGTTAGTTTGTTAATTTGTTGGCTTGTTGGCTTGTTGGTTTGTTGGTTTTTAGGTTTGTTGGTTTGTTGGTTTGTTGGTTTGTTGGTTTGTTGGTTTGTTGGTTTATTTGTTTGTTGGTTTGTTGGCTTGTTGGTTTGTTGTTTTGTTGGTTTGTTGGCTTGTTGGTTTGTTGGTTTGTTGGTTTGGTGGTTTGTTGGTTTGTTGGCTTGTTGGCTTGTCGGTTTGTTGGTTTGTTGGCTTGTTGGTTTGTTGGTTTATTTGTTTGTTGGTTTGTTGGCTTGTTGGTTTGTTGGTTTGTTGGCTTGTTGGTTTGTTGGTTTATTTGTTTGTTGGTTTGTTGGCTTGTTGGTTTGCTGGTTTGTTGGCTTGTTGGCTTGTTGGTTTGTTGGTTTGTTGGTTTTTTGGTTTGTTGGTTTGTTGGTTTGTTGGTTTGTTGGTTTGTTGGCTTGTTGGATTGTTGGTTTTTTGGTTTGTTGGTTTGTTGGTTTGTTGGCTTGTTGGTTTGTTAGTTTGTTGGTTTGTTGGCTTGTTGGTTTGTTGGTTTTTTGGTTTGTTGGTTTGTTTGTTTGTTGGTTTGTTGGTTTGTTGGCTTGTTGGTTTGTTGGCTTGTTGGTTTGTTGGTTTGTTGGTTTATTGGCTTGTTGGTTTGTAGTTTGTTGGTTTTTTGGTTTTTTGGTTTGTTGGTTTGTTGGTTTGTTGGTTTGTTGGTTTATTTGTTTGTTGGTTGGTTGGCTTGTTGGTTTGTTGGTTTTTTGGTTTGTTGGTTTGTTGGTTTGTTGGCTTGTTGGTTTGTTAGTTTGTTGGTTTGTTGGCTTGTTGGTTTGTTGGTTTTTTGGTTTGTTGGTTTGTTGGTTTGTTGGTTTGTTGGTTTGTTGGCTTGTTGGTTTGTTGGCTTGTTGGTTTGTTGGTTTGTTGGTTTGTTGGCTTGTTGGTTTGTGGTTTGTTGGTTTTTTGGTTTTTTGGTTTGTTGGTTTGTTGGTTTGTTGGTTTGTTGGTTTATTTGTTTGTTGGTTGGTTGGCTTGTTGGTTTGTTGGCTTGTTGGTTTGTTGGCTTGTTGGTTTGTTGGTTTGTTTGTTTGTTGGTTTGTTGGCTTGTTGGTTTGTTGGTTTGTTGGCTTGTTGGTTTGTTGGTTTGTTGGCTTGTTGGATTGTTGGTTTGTTGGTTTGTTGGCTTGTTGGTTTATTGGTTTGTTGGCTTGTTGGTTTGTTGGTTTGTTGGTTTGTTGGCTTGTTGGCTTGTTGGTTTGTTGGTTTGTTGGCTTGTTGGTTTGTTGGTTTGTTGGTTTGTTGCTTTGTTCGTTTGATGGTTTGATGGTTTGTTGGTTTTTTGGATTGTTGATTTGTTTGTTTGTTGGCTTTTTGGCTTGTTGGTTTGTTGGTTTCTTGGCTTGTTCGTTTGTTAGTTTGTTAATTTGTTGGCTTGTTGGCTTGTTGGTTTGTTGGTTTTTAGGTTTGTTGGTTTGTTGGTTTGTTGGTTTGTTGGTTTGTTGGTTTATTTGTTTGTTGGTTTGTTGGCTTGTTGGTTTGTTGTTTTGTTGGTTTGTTGGCTTGTTGGTTTGTTGGTTTGTTGGTATGTTGGTTTGTTGGCTTGTTGGCTTGTCGGTTTGTTGGTTTGTTGGCTTGTTGGTTTGTTGGTTTATTTGTTTGTTGGTTTGTTGGCTTGTTGGTTTGTTGGTTTGTTGGCTTGTTGGTTTGTTGGTTTATTTGTTTGTTGGTTTGTTGGCTTGTTGGTTTGTTGGTTTGTTGGCTTGTTGGCTTGTTGGTTTGTTGGTTTGTTGGTTTGTTGGTTTGTTGGTTTGTTGGTTTGTTGGTTTGTTGGTTTGTTGGCTTGTTAGATTGTTGGTTTTTTGGTTTGTTGGTTTGTTGGCTTGTTGGTTTGATGGTTTGTTGGCTTGTTGGCTTGTTGGTTTGTTAGTTTGTTGGTTTGTTGGCTTGTTGGTTTGTTGGTTTTTTGGTTTGTTGGTTTGTTGGTTTGTTGGCTTGTTGGTTTGTTAGTTTGTTGGTTTGTTGGCTTGTTGGTTTGTTGGTTTTTTGGTTTGTTGGTTTGTTGGTTTGTTGGTTTGTTGGTTTGTTGGCTTGTTGGTTTGTTGGCTTGTTGGTTTGTTGGTTTGTTTGTTTATTGGCTTGTTGGTTTGTAGTTTGTTGGTTTTTGGGTTTTTTGGTTTGTTGGTTTGTTGGTTTGTTGGTTTATTTGTTTGTTGGTTGGTTGGCTTGTTGGTTTGTTGGCTTGTTGGCTTGTTGGTTTGTTGGTTTGTTGGCTTGTTGGTTTGTTGGTTTGTTGGCTTGTTGGTTTGTTGGTTTGTTGGTTTGTTGGCTTGTTGGCTTGTTGGTTTGTTGGTTGTTTGGCTTGTTGGTTTGTTGGCTTGTTGGCTTGTTGGCTTGTTGGTTTGTGGTTTGTTGGTTTTTTGGTTTTTTGGTTTGTTGGTTTGTTGGTTTGTTGGTTTGTTGGTTTATTTGTTTGTATGTTGGTTGGCTTGTTGGTTTGTTGGCTTGTTGGCTTGTTGGCTTGTTGGTTTGTAGGTTTGTTGGTTTGTTGGTTTGTTGGTTTGTTGGTTTGTTGGTTTGTTGGCTTGTTGGTTTGTTGGCTTGTTGGTTTGTTGGTTTGTTGGTTTATTGGCTTGTTGGTTTGTAGTTTGTTGGTTTTTTGGTTTTTTGGTTTGTTGGTTTGTTGGTTTGTTGGTTTGTTGGTTTATTTGTTTGTTGGTTGGTTGGCTTGTTGGTTTGTTGGTTTTTTGTTTTGTTGGTTTGTTGGTTTGTTGGCTTGTTGGTTTGTTAGTTTGTTGGTTTGTTGGCTTGTTGGTTTGTTGGTTTTTTGGTTTGTTGGTTTGTTGGTTTGTTGGTTTGTTAGCTTGTTGGCTTGTTGGTTTGTTGGCTTGTTGGTTTGTTGGTTTGTTGGTTTGTTGGCTTGTTGGTTTGTGGTTTGTTGGTTTTTTGGTTTTTTGGTTTGTTGGTTTGTTGGTTTGTTGGTTTGTAGGTTTATTTGTTTGTTGGTTGGTTGGCTTGTTGGTTTGTTGGCTTGTTGGTTTGTTGGCTTGTTGGTTTGTTGGTTTGTTTGTTTGTTGGTTTGTTGGCTTTTTGGTTTGTTGGTTTGTTGGCTTGTTGGTTTGTTGGTTTGTTGGCTTGTTGGATTGTTGGTTTGTTGGTTTGTTGGCTTGTTGGTTTATTGGTTTGTTGGCTTGTTGGTTTGTTGGTTTGTTGGTTTGTTGGCTTGTTGGCTTGTTGGTTTGTTGGTTTGTTGGCTTGTTGGTTTGTTGGTTTGTTGGTTTGTTGCTTTGTTCGTTTGATGGTTTGTTGGTTTGTTGGTTTTTTGGATTGTTGATTTGTTTGTTTGTTGGCTTTTTGGCTTGTTGGTTTGTTGGTTTCTTGGCTTGTTCGTTTGTTAGTTTGTTAATTTGTTGGCTTGTTGGCTTGTTGGTTTGTTGGTTTTTAGGTTTGTTGGTTTGTTGGTTTGTTGGTTTGTTGGTTTGTTGGTTTATTTGTTTGTTGGTTTGTTGGCTTGTTGGTTTGTTGTTTTGTTGGTTTGTTGGCTTGTTGGTTTGTTGGTTTGTTGGTATGTTGGTTTGTTGGCTTGTTGGCTTGTCGGTTTGTTGGTTTGTTGGCTTGTTGGTTTGTTGGTTTATTTGTTTGTTGGTTTGTTGGCTTGTTGGTTTGTTGGTTTGTTGGCTTGTTGGTTTGTTGGTTTAATTGTTTGTTGGTTTGTTGGCTTGTTGGTTTGTTGGTTTGTTGGCTTGTTGGCTTGCTGGTTTGTTGGTTTGTTGGTTTGTTGGTTTGTTGGTTTGTTGGTTTGTTGGTTTGTTGGCTTGTTGGATTGTTGGTTTTTTGGTTTGTTGGTTTGTTGGCTTGTTGGTTTGTTGGTTTGTTGGCTTGTTGGCTTGTTGGTTTGTTAGTTTGTTGGTTTGTTGGCTTGTTGGTTTGTTGGTTTTTTGGTTTGTTGGTTTGATGGTTTGTTGGCTTGTTGGTTTGTTAGTTTGTTGGTTTGTTGGCTTGTTGGTTTGTTGGTTTTTTGGTTTGTTGGTTTGTTGGTTTGTTGGTTTGTTGGTTTGTTGGCTTGTTGGTTTGTTGGCTTGTTGGTTTGTTGGTTTGTTTGTTTATTGGCTTGTTGGTTTGTAGTTTGTTGGTTTTTGGGTTTTTTGGTTTGTTGGTTTGTTGGTTTGTTGGTTTGTTGGTTTATTTGTTTGTTGGTTGGTTGGCTTGTTGGTTTGTTGGCTTGTTGGCTTGTTGGTTTGTTGGCTTGTTGGCTTGTTGGTTGGTTGGCTTGTTGGTTTGTTGGCTTGTTGGCTTGTTGGCTTGTTGGTTTGTGGTTTGTTGGTTTTTTGGTTTTTTGGTTTGTTGGTTTGTTGGTTTGTTGGTTTGTTGGTTTATTTGTTTGTATAACAAGTTTGTGTTGGCTTGTTGGTTTGTTGGCTTGTTGGCTTGTTGGCTTGTTGGTTTGTAGGTTTGTTGGTTTGTTGGTTTGTTGGTTTGTTGGTTTGTTGGTTTGTTGGCTTGTTGGTTTGTTGGTTTGTTGGCTTGTTGGTTTGTTGGTTTGTTGGTTTGTTGGTTTGTTGGTTTGTTGGTTTGTTGGCTTGTTGGTTTGTTGGTTTGTTGGCTTGTTGGTTTGTTGGTTTGTTGGTTTGTTGGTTTGTTGGCTTGTTGGCTTGTCGGTTTGTTGGTTTGTTGTTTTGTTGGTTTGTTGGCTTGTTGGCTTGTTGGTTTGTGGTTTGTTGGTTTTTTGGTTTTTTGGTTTGTTGGTTTGTTGGTTTGTTGGTTTGTTGGTTTATTTGTTTGTTGGTTGGTTGGCTTGTTGGTTTGTTGGTTTGTTGGCTTGTTGGTTTGTGGTTTGTTGGTTTTTTGGTTTATTTGTTTGTTGGTTGGTTGGCTTGTTGGTTTGTTGGCTTGTTGGCTTGTTGGCTTGTTGGTTTGTAGGTTTGTTGGTTTGTTGGTTTGTTGGTTTGTTGGTTTGTTGGTTTGTTGGCTTGTTGGTTTGTTGGTTTGTTGGCTTGTTGGTTTGTTGGTTTGTTGGTTTGTTGGTTTGTTGGTTTGTTGGTTTGTTGGCTTGTTGGTTTGTTGGTTTGTTGGCTTGTTGGTTTGTTGGTTTGTTGGTTTGTTGGCTTGTTGGCTTGTCGGTTTGTTGGTTTGTTGTTTTGTTGGTTTGTTGGCTTGTTGGCTTGTTGGTTTGTGGTTTGTTGGTTTTTTGGTTTTTTGGTTTGTTGGTTTGTTGGCTTGTTGGATTGTTGGTTTGTTGGCTTGTTGGCTTGTTGGTTTGTTGGTTTGTTGGTTTGTTGGTTTGTTGGCTTGTTGGTTTGTTGGTTTGTTGGCTTGTTGGTTTGTTGGTTTGTTGGTTTGTTGGCTTGTTGGCTTGTTGGTTTGTTAGTTTGTTGGCTTGTTGGTTTGTTGGTTTGTTGGTTTGTTGCTTTGTTCGTTTGATGGTTTGTTGGTTTGTTGGTTTTTTGGATTGTTGATTTGTTTGTTTGTTGGCTTGTTGGCTTGTTGGTTTGTTGGTTTCTTGGCTTGTTGGTTTGTTAGTTTGTTAATTTGTTGGCTTGTTGGCTTGTTGGTTTGTTGGTTTTTTGGTTTGTTGGTTTGTTGGTTTGTTGGTTTGTTGGCTTGTTGGTTTGTTGGCTTGTTGGTTTGTTGGTTTTTTGGTTTGTTGGCTTGTTGGTTTGTGGTATGTTGGTTTTTTGGTTTTTTGGTTTGTTGGTTTGTTGGTTTGTTGGTTTGTTGGTTTATTTGTTTGTTGGTTGGTTGGCTTGTTGGTTTGTTGGTTTTTTGGTTTGTTGGTTTGTTGGCTTGTTGGTTTGTTAGTTTGTTGGTTTGTTGGTTTGTTGGCTTGTTGGTTTGTTGGCTTGTTGGTTTGTTGGTTTGTTGGTTTGTTGGCTTGTTGGTTTGTGGTTTGTTGGTTTTTTGGTTTTTTGGTTTGTTGGTTTGTTGGTTTGTTGGTTTGTTGGTTTGTTGGTTTATTTGTTTGTTGGTTGGTTGGCTTGTTGGTTTGTTGGCTTGTTGGTTTGTTGGTTTATTTGTTTGTTGGTTTGTTGGCTTGTTGGTTTGTTGGTTTGTTGGCTTGTTGGTTTGTTGGTTTGTTGGCTTGTTGGATTGTTGGTTTGTTGGCTTGTTGGCTTGTTGGCTTGTTGGCTTGTTGGTTTGTGGTTTGTTGGTTTTTTGGTTTTTTGGTTTGTTGGTTTGTTGGTTTGTTGGTTTGTTGGTTTATTTGTTTGTTGGTTGGTTGGCTTGTTGGTTTGTTGGCTTGTTGGCTTGTTGGCTTGTTGGTTTGTTGGCTTGTTGGTTTGTTGGTTTGTTGGCTTGTTGGTTTGTTGGTTTGTTGGTTTGTTGGCTTGTTGGCTTGTTGGTTTGTTGGTTGGTTGGCTTGTTGGTTTGTTGGCTTGTTGGCTTGTTGGCTTGTTGGCTTGTTGGTTTGTTGGTTTTTTGGTTTTTTGGTTTTTTTGTTTGTTGGTTGGTTGGCTTGTTGGTTTGTTGGCTTGCTGGCTTGTTGGCTTGTTGGTTTGTTGGCTTGTTGGTTTGTTGGTTTGTTGGCTTGTTGGTTTGTTGGTTTGTTGGTTTGTTGGCTTGTTGGCTTGTTGGTTTGTTGGTTGGTTGGCTTGTTGGTTTGTTGGCTTGTTGGCTTGTTGGCTTGTTGGCTTGTTGGTTTGTTGGTTTGTTGGTTTGTTGGCTTGTTGGTTTGTGGTTTGTTGGTTTTTTGGTTTTTTGGTTTGTTGGTTTGTTGGTTTGTTGGTTTGTTGGTTTATTTGTTTGTTGGTTTGTTGGTTTGTTGGTTTGTTGGCTTGTTGGTTTGTTGGCTTGTTGGTTTGTTGGTTTGTTGGTTTGTTGGCTTGTTGGTTTGTGGTTTGTTGGTTTTTTGGTTTTTTGGTTTGTTGGTTTGTTGGTTTGTTGGTTTATTTGTTTGTTGGTTGGTTGGCTTGTTGGTTTGTTGGCTTGTTGGTTTGTTGGCTTGTTGGTTTGTTGGTTTATTTGTTTGTTAGTTTGTTGGCTTGTTGGTTTGTTGGTTTGTTGGCTTGTTGGTTTGTTGGTTTATTTGTTTGTTGGTTTGTTGGCTTGTTGGTTTGTTGGTTTGTTGGCTTGTTGGCTTGTTGGTTTGTTGGTTTGTTGGTTTGTTGGCTTGTTGGTTTGTTGGCTTGTTGGTTTGTTGGCTTGTTGGTTTGTTGGTTTATTTGTTTGTTGGTTTGTTGGCTTGTTGGTTTGTTGGTTTGTTGGCTTGTTGGTTTGTTGGTTTGTTGGCTTGTTGGATTGTTGGTTTGTTGGTTTGTTGGCTTGTTGGTTTGTTGGTTTGTTGGCTTGTTGGTTTGTTGGTTTGTTGGTTTGTTGGCTTGTTGGCTTGTTGGTTTGTTGGTTTGTTGGCTTGTTGGTTTGTTGGTTTGTTGGTTTGTTGCTTTGTTCGTTTGATGGTTTGTTGGTTTGTTGGTTTTTTGGATTGTTGATTTGTTTGTTGGTTGGCTTGTTGGCTTGTTGGTTTGTTGGTTTCTTGGCTTGTTGGTTTGTTAGTTTGTTAATTTGTTGGCTTGTTGGCTTGTTGGTTTGTTGGTTTTTTGGTTTGTTGGTTTGTTGGTTTGTTGGTTTGTTGGTTCGTTGGTTTGTTGGTTTATTTGTTTGTTGGTTTGTTGGCTTGTTGGTTTGTTGTTTTGTTGGTTTGTTGGCTTGTTGGTTTGTTGGTTTGTTGGTTTGTTGGGTTGTTGGCTTGTTGGCTTGTCGGTTAGTTGGTTTGTTGGCTTGTTGGTTTGTTGGTTTATTTGTTTGTTGGTTTGTCGGCTTGTTGGTTTGTTGGTTTGTTGGCTTGTTGGTTTGTTGGTTTATTTGTTTGTTGGTTTGTTGGCTTGTTGGTTTGTTGGTTTGTTGGCTTGTTGGCTTGTTGGTTTGTTGGTTTGTTGGTTTGTTGGTTTGTTGGTTTGTTGGTTTGTTGGTTTGTTGGCTTGTTGGATTGTTGGTTTTTTGGTTTGTTGGTTTGTTGGCTTGTTGGTTTGTTGGTTTGTTGGCTTGTTGGCTTGTTGGTTTGTTAGTTTGTTGGTTTGTTGGCTTGTTGGTTTGTTGGTTTGTTGGTTTGTTGGTTTGTTGGTTTGTTGGCTTGTTGGTTTCTTGGCTTGTTGGTTTGTTGGTTTGTTGGTTTGTTGGCTTGTTGGTTTGTGGTTTGTTGGTTTTTTGGTTTTTTGGTTTGTTGGTTTGTTGGTTTGTTGGTTTGTTGGTTTATTTGTTTGTTGGTTAGTTGGCTTGTTGGTTTGTTGGCTTGTTGGCTTGTTGGCTTGTTGGTTTGTGGTTTGTTGGTTTTTTGGTTTTTTGGTTTGTTGGTTTGTTGGTTTGTTGGTTTATTTGTTTGTTGGTTGGTTGGCTTGTTGGTTTGTTGGCTTGTTGGCTTGTTGGCTTGTTGGTTTGTTGGCTTGTTGGTTTGTTGGTTTGTTGGCTTGTTGGTTTGTTGGTTTGTTGGTTTGTTGGCTTGTTGGCTTGTTGGTTTGTTGGTTGGTTGGCTTGTTGGTTTGTTGGCTTGTTGGCTTGTTGGCTTGTTGGTTTGTGGTTTGTTGGTTTTTTGGTTTTTTTGGTTTGTTGGTTTGTTGGTTTGTTGGTTTATTTGTTTGTTGGTTGGTTGGCTTGTTGGTTTGTTGGCTTGTTGGCTTGTTGGCTTGTTGGTTTGTAGGTTTGTTGGTTTGTTGGTTTGTTGGTTTGTTGGTTTGTTGGTTTGTTGGCTTGTTGGTTTGTTGGTTTGTTGGCTTGTTGGTTTGTTGGTTTGTTGGTTTGTTGGTTTGTTGGTTTGTTGGTTTGTTGGTTTGTTGGCTTGTTGGTTTGTTGGTTTGTTGGCTTGTTGGTTTGTTGGTTTGTTGGTTTGTTGGCTTGTTGGCTTGTCGGTTTGTTGGTTTGTTGTTTTGTTGGTTTGTTGGCTTGTTGGCTTGTTGGTTTGTGGTTTGTTGGTTTTTTGGTTTTTTGGTTTGTTGGTTTGTTGGTTTGTTGGTTTGTTGGTTGATTTGTTTGTTGGTTGGTTGGCTTGTTGGTTTGTTGGCTTGTTGGCTTGTTGGCTTGTTAGTTTGTTGGCTTGTTGGTTTGTTGGTTTGTTGGCTTGTTGGTTTGTTGGTTTGTTGGTTTGTTGGCTTGTTGGCTTGTTGGTTTGTTGGTTTGTTGGCTTGTTGGTTTGTTGGTTTGTTGGTTTGTTGCTTTGTTCGTTTGATGGTTTGTTGGTTTGTTAGTTTTTTGGATTGTTGGTTTGTTGGCTTGTTGGCTTGTTGGTTTGTTGGTTTGTTGGTTTGTTGGCTTGTTGGTTTGTTGGTTTATTTGTTTGTTGGTTGGTTGGCTTGTTGGTTTGTTGGCTTGTTGGCTTGTTGGCTTGTTGGCTTGTTGGTTTGTGGTTTGTTGGTTTTTTGGTTTTTTGGTTTGTTGGTTTGTTGGTTTGTTGGTTTGTTGGTTTATTTGTTTGTTGGTTGGTTGGCTTGTTGGTTTTGTTGGCTTGTTGGCTTGTTGGCTTGTTGGTTTGTTGGCTTGTTGGTTTGTTGGTTTGTTGGTTTGTTGGTTTGTTGGTTTGTTGGTTTGTTGGCTTGTTGGTTTGTTGGTTGGTTGGCTTGTTGGTTTGTTGGCTTGTTGGCTTGTTGGCTTGTTGGTTTGTGGTTTGTTGGTTTTTTGGTTTTTTGGTTTGTTGGTTTGTTGGTTTGTTCGTTTGTTGGTTTATTTGTTTGTTGGTTGGTTGGCTTGTTGGTTGGTTGGCTTGTTGGCTTGTTGGCTTGTTGGTTTGTAGGTTTGTTGGTTTGTTGGTTTGTTGGTTTGTTGGTTTGTTGGTTTGTTGGCTTGTTGGTTTGTTGGTTTGTTGGCTTCTTGGTTTGTTGGTTTGATGGTTAGTTGGTTTGTTGGTTTGTTGGTTTGTTGGCTTGTTGGTTTGTTGGTTTGTTGGCTTGTTGGTTTGTTGGTTTGTTGGCTTGTTGCCTTGTCGGTTTGTTGGTTTGTTGTTTTGTTGGTTTGTTGGTTTGTTGGCTTGTTGGTTTGTGGTTTGTTGGTTTTTTGGTTTATTTGTTTGTTGGTTGGTTGGCTTGTTGGTTTGTTGGCTTGTTGGCTTGTTGGCTTGTTGGTTTGTAGGTTTGTTGGTTTGTTGGTTTGTTGGTTTGTTGGTTTGTTGGTTTGTTGGCTTGTTGGTTTGTTGGTTTGTTGGCTTGTTGGTTTGTTGGTTTGTTGGTTTGTTGGTTTGTTGGTTTGTTGGTTTGTTGGCTTGTTGGTTTGTTGGTTTGTTGGCTTGTTGGTTTGTTGGTTTGTTGGTTTGTTGGCTTGTTGGCTTTTCGGTTTGTTGGTTTGTTGTTTTGTTGGTTTGTTGGCTTGTTGGCTTGTTGGTTTGTGGTTTGTTGGTTTTTTGGTTTTTTGGTTTGTTGGTTTGTTGGCTTGTTGGATTGTTGGTTTGTTGGCTTGTTGGCTTGTTGGTTTGTTGGTTTTTTGGTTTTTTGGTTTGTTGGTTTGTTGGTTTGTTGGTTTGTTGGTTTGTTGGTTTGTTGGCTTGTTGGTTTGTTGGTTTGTTGGCTTGTTGGTTTGTTGGTTTGTTGGTTTGTTGGCTTCTTGGCTTGTCGGTTTGTTGGTTTTTTGGCTTGTTGGTTTGTTGGTTTATTTGTTTGTTGGTTTGTTGGCTTGTTGGTTTGTTGGTTTGTTGGTTTGTTGGCTTGTTGGTTTGTTGGTTTGTTGGTTTGTTGGCTTGTTGGATTGTTGGTTTGTTGGCTTGTTGGCTTGTTGGTTTGTTGGTTTGTTGGTTTGTTGGTTTGTTGGTTTGTTGGCTTGTTGGTTTGTTGGTTTGTTGGCTTGTTGGTTTGTTGGTTTGTTGGTTTGTTGGCTTGTTGGCGTGTTGGTTTGTTGGTTTGTTGGTTTGTTGGCTTGTTGGTTTGTTGGTTTATTTGTTTGTTGGTTGGTTGGCTTGTTGGTTTGTTGGCTTGTTGGCTTGTTGGCTTGTTGGCTTGTTGGTTTGTGGTTTGTTGGTTTTTTGGTTTTTTGGTTTGTTGGTTTGTTGGTTTGTTGGTTTGTTGGTTTATTTGTTTGTTGGTTGGTTGGCTTGTTGGTTTTGTTGGCTTGTTGGCTTGTTGGCTTGTTGGTTTGTTGGCTTGTTGGTTTGTTGGTTTGTTGGTTTGTTGGTTTGTTGGTTTGTTGGCTTGTTGGTTTGTTGGTTGGTTGGCTTGTTGGTTTGTTGGCTTGTTGGCTTGTTGGCTTGTTGGTTTGTGGTTTGTTGGTTTTTTGGTTTTTTGGTTTGTTGGTTTGTTGGTTTGTTGGTTTGTTGGTTTATTTGTTTGTTGGTTGGTTGGCTTGTTGGTTGGTTGGCTTGTTGGCTTGTTGGCTTGTTGGTTTGTAGGTTTGTTGGTTTGTTGGTTTGTTGGTTTGTTGGTTTGTTGGTTTGTTGGCTTGTTGGTTTGTTGGTTTGTTGGCTTCTTGGTTTGTTGGTTTGATGTTTAGTTGGTTTGTTGGTTTGTTGGTTTGTTGGCTTGTTGGTTTGTTGGTTTGTTGGCTTGTTGGTTTGTTGGTTTGTTGGCTTGTTGCCTTGTCGGTTTGTTGGTTTGTTGTTTTGTTGGTTTGTTGGTTTGTTGGCTTGTTGGTTTGTGGTTTGTTGGTTTTTTGGTTTATTTGTTTGTTGGTTGGTTGGCTTGTTGGTTTGTTGGCTTATTGGCTTGTTGGCTTGTTGGTTTGTAGGTTTGTTGGTTTGTTGGTTTGTTGGTTTGTTGGTTTGTTGGTTTGTTGGCTTGTTGGTTTGTTGGTTTGTTGGCTTGTTGGTTTGTTGGTTTGTTGGTTTGTTGGTTTGTTGGTTTGTTGGTTTGTTGGCTTGTTGGTTTGTTGGTTTGTTGGCTTGTTGGTTTGTTGGTTTGTTGGTTTGTTGGCTTGTTGGCTTTTCGGTTTGTTGGTTTGTTGTTTTGTTGGTTTGTTGGCTTGTTGGCTTGTTGGTTTGTGGTTTGTTGGTTTTTTGGTTTTTTGGTTTGTTGGTTTGTTGGCTTGTTGGATTGTTGGCTTGTTGGCTTGTTGGTTTGTTGGTTTTTTGGTTTTTTGGTTTGTTGGTTTGTTGGTTTGTTGGTTTGTTGGTTTGTTGGTTTGTTGGCTTGTTGGTTTGTTGGTTTGTTGGCTTGTTGGTTTGTTGGTTTGTTGGTTTGTTGGCTTCTTGGCTTGTCGGTTTGTTGGTTTTTTGGCTTGTTGGTTTGTTGGTTTATTTGTTTGTTGGTTTGTTGGCTTGTTGGTTTGTTGGTTTGTTGGTTTGTTGGCTTGTTGGTTTGTTGGTTTGTTGGTTTGTTGGCTTGTTGGATTGTTGGTTTGTTGGCTTGTTGGCTTGTTGGTTTGTTCGTTTGATGGTTTGTTGGTTTGTTGGTTTTTTGGATTGTTGATTTGTTTGTTTGTTGGCTTGTTGGCTTGCTGGTTTGTTGGTTTCTTGGCTTGTTGGTTTGTTAGTTTGTTAATTTGTTGGCTTGTGGGCTTGTTGGTTTGTTGGTTTTTTGGTTTGTTGGTTTGTTGGTTTGTTGGTTTGTTGGTTTGTTGGTTTATTTGTTTGTTGGTTTGTTGACTTGTTGGTTTGTTGTTTTGTTGGTTTGTAGGCTTGTTGTTTTGTTGGTTTGTTGGTTTGTTGGTTTGTTGGCTTGTTGGCTTGTTGGTTTTTTGGTTTGTTGGTTTGTTGGTTTGTTGGCTTGTTGGTTTGTTGGTTTGTTGGCTTGTTGGTTTGTTAGTTTGTTGGTTTGTTGGCTTGTTGGTTTGTTGGTTTATTTGTTTGTTGGTTGGTTGGCTTGTTGGTTTGTTGGTTTTTATGGTTTGTTGGTTTGTTGGTTTGTTGGCTTGTTGGTTTGTTAGTTTGTTGGTTTGTTGGCTTGTTGGTTTGTTGGTTTATTTGTTTGTTGGTTGGTTGGCTTGTTGGTTTGTTGGTTTTTTGGTTTGTTGGTTTGTTGGTTTGTTGGCTTGTTGGTTTGTTAGTTTGTTGGTTTGTTGGCTTGTTGGTTTGTTGGTTTTTTGGTTTGTTGGTTTGTTGGTTTGTTGGTTTGATGGTTTGTTGGCTTGTTGGTTTGTTGGCTTGTTGGTTTGTTGGTTTGTTGGTTTGTTGGCTTGTTGGTTTGTGGTTTGTTGGTTTTTTGGTTTTTTGGTTTGTTGGTTTGTTGGTTTGCTGGTTTGTTGGTTTATTTGTTTGTTGGTTGGTTGGCTTGTTGGTTTGTTGGCTTGTTGGTTTGTTGGCTTGTTGGTTTGTTGGTTTATTTGTTTGTTGGTTTGTTGGCTTGTTGGTTTGTTGGTTTGTTGGCTTCTTGGTTTGTTGGTTTGTTGGCTTGTTGGATTGTTGGTTTGTTGGTTTATTTGTTTGTTGGTTTGTTGGCTTGTTGGTTTGTTGGTTTGTTGGCTTGTTGGTTTGTTGGTTTGTTGGCTTGTTGGATTGTTGGCTTGTTGGCTTGTTGGTTTGTTGGTTTGTTGGCTTGTTGGTTTGTTGGTTTATTTGTTTGTTGGTTTGTTGGCTTGTTGGTTTGTTGGTTTGTTGGCTTGTTGGTTTGTTGGTTTGTTGGTTTGTTGGCTTGTTGGTTTGTTGGTTTGTTGGTTTGTTGGCTTGTTGGTTTGTTAGTTTGTTGGTTTGTTGGCTTGTTGGTTTGTTGGTTTTTTGGTTTGTTGGTTTGTTGGTTTGTTGGTTTTTTGGTTTGTTGGTTTGTTGGTTTGTTGGTTTGTTGGTTTGTTGGTTTGTTGGCTTGTTGGTTTGTTGGCTTGTTGTTTTGTTGGTTTGTTGGTTTGTTGGCTTGTTGGTTTGTTGGTTTGTTGGTTTGTTGGTTTGTTGGCTTGTTGGTTTGTTGGTTTGTTGGCTTGTTGGTTTGTTAGTTTGTTGGTTTGTTGGCTTGTTGGTTTGTTGGTTTTTTGGTTTGTTGGTTTGTTGGTTTGTTGGTTTGTTGGTTTGTTGGCTTGTTGGTTTGTTGGCTTGTTGGTTTGTTGGTTTGTTGGTTTGTTGGCTTGTTGGTTTGTTGGTTTGTTGGTTTGTTGGTTTGTTGGTTTATTTGTTTGTTGGTTTGTTGGCTTGTTGGTTTGTTGGTTTGTTGGTTTGTTGGTTTATTTGTTTGTTGGTTGGTTGGCTTGTTGGTTTTAAGGTTTTTTGGTTTGTTGGTTTGTTGGTTTGTTGGCTTGTTGGTTTGTTAGTTTGTTGGTTTGTTGGCTTGTTGGTTTGTTGGTTTATTTGTTTGTTGGTTGGTTGGCTTGTTGGTTTGTTGGTTTTTTGGTTTGTTGGTTTGTTGGTTTGTTGGCTTGTTGGTTTGTTAGTTTGTTGGTTTGTTGGCTTGTTAGTTTGTTGGTTTTTTGGTTTGTTGGTTTGTTGGTTTGTTGGTTTGTTGGCTTGTTGGTTTGTTTTCTTGTTGGTTTGTTGGTTTGTTGGTTTGTTGGCTTGTTGGTTTGTGGTTTGTTGGTTTTTTGGTTTTTTGGTTTGTTGGTTTGTTGGTTTGTTGGTTTGTTGGTTTATTTGTTTGTTGGTTGGTTGGCTTGTTGGTTGGTTGGCTTGTTGGTTTGTTGGCTTGTTGGTTTGTTGGCTTGTTGGTTTGTTGGTTTGTTGGTTTGTTGGTTTGTTGGCTTGTTGGCTTGTTGGTTTGTTGGTTTGTTGGTTTGTTGGTTTATTTGTTTGTTGGTTGGTTGGCTTGTTGGTTTGTTGGTTTTTTGGTTTGTTGGTTTGTTGGTTTGTTGGCTTGTTGGTTTGTTAGTTTGTTGGTTTGTTGGCTTGTTGGTTTGTTGGTTTTTTGGTTTGTTGGTTTGTTGGTTTGTTGGTTTGTTGGTTTGTTGGCTTGTTGGTTTGTTGGCTTGTTGGTTTGTTGGTTTGTTGGTGTGTTGGCTTGTTGGTTTGTGGTTTGTTGGTTTTTTGGTTTTTTGGTTTGTTGGTTTGTTGGTTTGTTGGTTTGTTGGTTTATTTGTTTGTTGGTTGGTTGGCTTGTTGGTTTGTTGGCTTGTTGGTTTGTTGGCTTGTTGGTTTGTTGGTTTATTTGTTTGTTGGTTTGTTGGCTTGTTGGTTTGTTGGTTTGTTGGCTGGTTGGTTTGTTGGTTTGTTGGCTTGTTGGATTGTTGGTTTGTTGGCTTGTTGGCTTGTTGGTTTGTTGGTTTGTTGGCTTGTGGTTTGTTGGTTTATTTGTTTGTTGGTTTGTTGGCTTGTTGGTTTGTTGGTTTGTTTGCTTGTTGGTTTGTTGGTTTGTTGGTTTGTTGGATTGTTGGTTTGTTAGTTTGTTGGTTGGTTGGCTTGTTGGTTTGTTGGTTTGTTGGTTTGTCGGTTTGTTGGTTTGTTGGTTTGTTGGCTTGTTGGTTTGTTGGCTTGTTGGTTTGTTGGTTTGTTGGTTTGTTGGCTTGTTGGTTTGTGGTTTGTTGGTTTTTTGGTTTTTTGGTTTGTTGGTTTGTTGGTTTGTTGGTTTGTTGGTTTATTTGTTTGTTGGTTGGTTGGCTTGTTGGTTTGTTGGCTTGTTGGCTTGTTGGCTTGTTGGTTTGTGGTTTGTTGGTTTTTTGGTTTTTTGGTTTGTTGGTTTGTTGGTTTGTTGGTTTGTTGGTTTATTTGTTTGTTGGTTGGTTGGTTTGTTGGTTTGTTGGCTTGTTGGCTTGTTGGCTTGTTGGTTTGTTGGCTTGTTGGTTTGTTGGTTTGTTGGCTTGTTGGTTTGTTGGTTTGTTGGTTTGTTGGCTTGTTGGCTTGTTGGTTTGTTGGTTGGTTGGCTTGTTGGTTTGTTGGCTTGTTGGCTTGTTGGCTTGTTGGTTTGTGGTTTATTGGTTTTTTGGTTTTTTGGTTTTTTGGTTTGTTGGTTTGTTGGTTTGTTGGTTTGTTGGTTTATTTGTTTGTTGGTTGGTTGGCTTGTTTGTTTGTTGGTTTGTTGGCTTGTTGGTTTGTTGGTTTGTTGGTTTGTTGGTTTGTTGGTTTGTTGGTTTGTTGGCTTGTTGTTTTGTTGGTTTGTTGGCTTGTTGGTTTGTTGGTTTGTTGGTTTGTTGGCTTGTTGGCTTGTCGGTTTGTTGGTTTGTTGGCTTGTTGGTTTGTTGGTTTATTTGTTTGTTGGTTTGTTGGTTTGTTGGCTTGTTGGCTTGTTGGTTTGTTGGTTTGTTGGTTTGTTGGTTTGTTGGCTTGTTGGTTTGTTGGTTTGTTGGCTTGTTGGTTTGTTGGTTTGTTGGTTTGTTGGCTTGTTGGCTTGTTGGTTTGTTGGTTTGTTGGCTTGTTGGTTTGTTGGTTTGTTGGTTTGTTGCTTTGTTCGTTTGATGGTTTGTTGGTTTGTTGGTTTTTTGGATTGTTGATTTGTTTGTTTGTTGGCTTGTTGGTTTGTTGGTTTCTTGGCTTGTTGATTTGTTAGTTTGTTAATTTGTTGGCTTGTTGGCTTGTTGGTTTGTTGGTTTTTTGGTTTGTTGGTTTGTTGGTTTGTTGGTTTGTTGGTTTGTTGGTTTGTTGTTTTGTTGGTTTATTTGTTTGTTGGTTTGTTGGCTTGTTGGTTTGTTGTTTTGTTGGTTTGTTGGCTTGTTGGTTTGTTGGTTTGTTGGTTTGTTGGTTTGTTGGCTTGTTGGCTTGTTGGTTTGTTGGTTTGTTGGTTTGTTGGTTTGTTGGCTTGTTGGTTTGTTGGTTTGTTGGCTTGTTGGTTTGTTAGTATGTTGGTTTGTTGGCTTGTTGGTTTGTTGGTTTTTTGGTTTGTTGGTTTGTTGGTTTGTTGGTTTGTTGGTTTGTTGGCTTGTTGGTTTGTTGGCTTGTTGGTTTGTTGGTTTGTTGGTTTGTTGGCTTGTTGGTTTGTGGTTTGTTGGTTTTTTTTGTTTTTTGGTTTGTTGGTTTGTTGGTTTGTTGGTTTATTTGTTTGTTGGTTGGTTGGCTTGTTGGTTTGTTGGCTTGTTGGTTTGTTGGTTTGTTGGCTTGTTGGTTTGTTGGTTTGTTGGTTTGTTGGTTTGTTGGTTTATTTGTTTGTTGGTTTGTTGGCTTGTTGGTTTGTTGGTTTGTTGGCTTGTTGGTTTGTTGGTTTGTTGGCTTGTTGGATTGTTGGTTTGTTGGCTTGTTGGCTTGTTGGTTTGTTGGTTTGTTGGTTTGTTGGTTTGTTGGCTTGTTGGTTTGTTGGTTTGTTGGCTTGTTGGTTTGTTGGTTTGTTGGTTTGTTGGCTTGTTGGCTTGTTGGTTTGTTGGTTTGTTGGCTTGTTGGTGTGTGGGTTTGTTGGTTTGTTGCTTTGTTCGTTTGATGGTTTGTTGGTTTGTTGGTTTTTTGGATTGTTGATTTGTTTGTTTGTTGGCTTGTTGGCTTGTTGGTTTGTTGGTTTCTTGGCTTGTTGGTTTGTTAGTTTGTTAATTTGTTGGCTTGTTGGCTTGTTGGTTTGTTGGTTTTTTGGTTTGTTGGTTTATTGGTTTATTTGTTTGTTGGTTTGTTGGCTTGTTGGTTTGTTGTTTTGTTGGTTTGTTGGCTTGTTGGTTTGTTGGTTTGTTGGTTTGTTGCTTTGTTCGTTTGATGGTTTGTTGGTTTGTTGGTTTTTTGGATTGTTGATTTGTTTGTTTGTTGGCTTGTTGGCTTGTTGGTTTGTTGGTTTCTTGGCTTGTTGGTTTGTTAGTTTGTTAATTTGTTGGCTTGTTGGTTTGTTGGTTTTTTGGTTTGTTGGTTTGTTGGTTTGTTGGTTTGTTGGTTTGTTGGTTTGTTGGTTTGTTGGTTTGTTGGTTTATTTGTTTGTTGGTTTGCTGGCTTGTTGGCTTGTTGGTTTGTTGGTTTGTTGGTTTGTTGGTTTGTTTGCTTGTTGGTTTGTTGGTTTGTTGGCTTGTTGGTTTGTTAGTTTGTTGGTTTGTTGGCTTGTTGGTTTGTTGGTTTTTTGGTTTGTTGGTTTGTTGGTTTGTTGGTTTGTTGGTTTGTTGGCTTGTTGGTTTGTTGGCTTGTTGGTTTGTTGGTTTGTTGGTTTGTTGGCTTGTTGGTTTGTGGTTTGTTGGTTTTTTGGTTTTTTGGTTTGTTGGTTTGTTGGTTTGTTGGTTTGTTGGTTTATTTGTTTGTTGGTTGGTTGGCTTGTTGGTTTGTTGGCTTGTTGGCTGGTTGGCTTGTTGGTTTGTGGTTTGTTGGTTTTTTGGTTTTTTGGTTTGTTGGTTTGTTGGTTTGTTGGTTTGTTGGTTTGTTGGTTTGTTGGTTTGTTGGCTTGTTGGCTTGTTGGTTTGTTGGTTGGTTGGCTTGTTGGTTTGTTGGCTTGTTGGCTTGTTGGCTTGTTGGTTTGTGGTTTGTTGGTTTTTTGGTTTTTTGGTTTGTTGGTTTGTTGGTTTGTTGGTTTGTTGGTTTATTTGTTTGTTGGCTGGTTGGCTTGTTGGTTTGTTGGTTTGTTGGCTTGTTGGTTTGTTGGTTTGTTGGTTTGTTGGTTTGTTGGTTTGTTGGTTTGTTGGCTTGTTGGTTTGTTGGTTTGTTGGCTTGTTGGTTTGTTGGTTTGTTGGTTTGTTGGCTTGTTGGCTTGTCGGTTTGTTGGTTTGTTGGCTTGTTGGTTTGTTGGTTTATTTGTTTGTTGGTTTGTTGGCTTGTTGGTTTGTTGGTTTGTTGGCTTGTTGGTTTGTTGGTTTGTTGGCTTGTTGGAATGTTGGTTTGTTGGCTTGTGTGCTTGTTAGTTTGTTGGTTTGTTGGTTTGTTGGCTTGTTGGTTTGTTGGTTTGTTGGCTTGTTGGTTTGTTGGTTTGTTGGTTTGTTGGCTTGTTGGCTTGTTGGTTTGTTGGTTTGTTGGTTTGTTGGCTTGTTGGTTTGTTGGTTTGTTGGTTTGTTGCTTTGTTCGTTTGATGGTTTGTTGGTTTGTTGGTTTTTTGGATTGTTGATTTGTTTGTTTGTTGGCTTGTTGGCTTGTTGGTTTGTTGGTTTCTTGGCTTGTTGGTTTGTTAGTTTGTTAATTTGTTGGCTTGTTGGCTTGTTGGTTTGTTGGTTTTTTGGTTTGTTGGTTTGTTGGTTTGTTGGTTTGTTGGTTTGTTTGTTTGTTGGTTTGTTGGTTTATTTGTTTGTTGGTTTGTTGGCTTGTTGGTTTGTTGTTTTGTTGGTTTGTTGGCTTGTTGGTTTGTTGGTTTGTTGGTTTGTTGGTTTGTTGGCTTGTTGGCTTGTTGGTTTGTTGGTTTGTTGGTTTGTTGGTTTGTTGGTTTGTTGGCTTGTTGGTTTGTTGGTTTGCTGGCTTGTTGGTTTGTTAGTTTGTTGGTTTGTTGGCTTGTTGGTTTGTTGGTTTTTTGGTTTGTTGGTTTGTTGGTTTGTTGGTTTGTTGGCTTGTTGGTTTGTTGGCTTGTTGGTTTGTTGGTTTGTTGGTTTGTTGGCTTGTTGGTTTGTGGTTTGTTGGTTTTTTGGTTTTTTGGTTTGTTGGTTTGTTGGTTTGTTGGTTTGTTGGTTTATTTATTTGTTGGTTGGTTGGCTTGTTGGTTTGTTGGTTTTTTGGTTTGTTGGTTTGTTGGTTTGTTGGCTTGTTGGTTTGTTAGTTTGTTGGTTTGTTGGCTTGTTGGTTTGTTGGTTTATTTGTTTGTTGGTTGGTTGGCTTGTTGGTTTGTTGGTTTTTTGGTTTGTTGGTTTGTTGGTTTGTTGGCTTGTTGGTTTGTTAGTTTGTTGGTTTGTTGGCTTGTTGGTTTGTTGGTTTTTTGGTTTGTTGGTTTGTTGGTTTGTTGGTTTGTTGGTTTGTTGGCTTGTTGGTTTGTTGGCTTGTTGGTTTGTTGGTTTGTTGGTTTGTTGGTTTGTTGGCTTGTTGGTTTGTGGTTTGTTGGTTTTTTGGTTTTTTGGTTTGTTGGTTTGTTGGTTTGTTGGTTTGTTGGTTTATTTGTTTGTTGGTTGGTTGGCTTGTTGGTTTGTTGGCTTGTTGGTTTGTTGGCTTGTTGGTTTGTTGGTTTATTTGTTTGTTGGTTTGTTGGCTTGTTGGTTTGTTGGTTTGTTGGTTTGTTGGTTTGTTGGCTTGTTGGCTTGTTGGTTTGTTGGTTTGTTGGTTTGTTGGTTTATTTGTTTGTTGGTTGGTTGGCTTGTTGGTTTGTTGGTTTTTTGGTTTGTTGGTTTGTTGGTTTGTTGGCTTGTTGGTTTGTTATTTTGGTTGGTTTGTTGGCTTGTTGGTTTGTTGGTTGGTTGGCTTGTTGGTTTGTTGGCTTGTTGGCTTGTTGGCTTGTTGGTTTGTTGGCTTGTTGGTTTGTTGGTTTGTTGGCTTGTTGGTTTGTTGGTTTGTTGGTTTGTTGGCTTGTTGGCTTGTTGGTTTGTTGGTTGGTTGGCTTGTTGGTTTGTTGGCTTGTTGGCTTGTTGGCTTGTTGGTTTGTGGTTTGTTGGTTTTTTGGTTTTTTGGTTTGTTGGTTTGTTGGTTTGTTGGTTTGTTGGTTTATTTGTTTGTTGGTTGGTTGGCTTGTTGGTTTGTTGGTTTGTTGGCTTGTTGGTTTGTTGGTTTGTTGGTTTGTTGGTTTGTTGGTTTGTTGGTTTGTTGGCTTGTTGGTTTGTTGGTTTGTTGGCTTGTTGGTTTGTTGGTTTGTTGGTTTGTTGGCTTGTTGGCTTGTCGGTTTGTTGGTTTGTTGGCTTGTTGGTTTGTTGGTTTATTTGTTTGTTGGTTTGTTGGCTTGTTGGTTTGTTGGTTTGTTGGCTTGTTGGTTTGTTGGTTTGTTGGCTTGTTGGATTGTTGGTTTGTTGGCTTGTGTGCTTGTTAGTTTGTTGGTTTGTTGGTTTGTTGGCTTGTTGGTTTGTTGGTTTGTTGGCTTGTTGGTTTGTTGGTTTGTTGGTTTGTTGGCTTGTTGGCTTGTTGGTTTGTTGGTTTGTTGGTTTGTTGGCTTGTTGGTTTGTTGGTTTGTTGGTTTGTTCCTTTGTTCGTTTGATGGTTTGTTGGTTTGTTGGTTTTTTGGATTGTTGATTTGTTTGTTTGTTGGCTTGTTGGCTTGTTGGTTTGTTGGTTTCTTGGCTTGTTGGTTTGTTAGTTTGTTAATTTGTTGGCTTGTTGGCTTGTTGGTTTGTTGGTTTTTTGGTTTGTTGGTTTGTTGGTTTGTTGGTTTGTTGGTTTGTTGGTTTGTTGGTTTGTTGGTTTATTTGTTCGTTGGTTTGTTGGCTTGTTGGTTTGTTGTTTTGTTGGTTTGTTGGCTTGTTGGTTTGTTGGTTTGTTGGTTTGTTGGTTTGTTGGCTTGTTGGCTTGTTGGTTTGTTGGTTTGTTGGTTTATTTATTTGTTGGTTGGTTGGCTTGTTGGTTTGTTGGTTTTTTGGTTTGTTGGTTTGTTGGTTTGTTGGCTTGTTGGTTTGTTAGTTTGTTGGTTTGTTGGCTTGTTGGTTTGTTGGTTTATTTGTTTGTTGGTTGGTTGGCTTGTTGGTTTGTTGGTTTTTTGGTTTGTTGGTTTGTTGGTTTGTTGGCTTGTTGGTTTGTTAGTTTGTTGGTTTGTTGGCTTGTTGGTTTGTTGGTTTTTTGGTTTGTTGGTTTGTTGGTTTGTTGGTTTGTTGGTTTGTTGGCTTGTTGGTTTGTTGGCTTGTTGGTTTGTTGGTTTGTTGGTTTGTTGGTTTGTTGGCTTGTTGGTTTGTGGTTTGTTGGTTTTTTGGTTTTTTGGTTTGTTGGTTTGTTGGTTTGTTGGTTTGTTGGTTTATTTGTTTGTTGGTTGGTTGGCTTGTTGGTTTGTTGGCTTGTTGGTTTGTTGGCTTGTTGGTTTGTTGGTTTATTTGTTTGTTGGTTTGTTGGCTTGTTGGTTTGTTGGTTTGTTGGTTTGTTGGTTTGTTGGCTTGTTGGCTTGTTGGTTTGTTGGTTTGTTGGTTTGTTGGTTTATTTGTTTGTTGGTTGGTTGGCTTGTTGGTTTGTTGGTTTTTTGGTTTGTTGGTTTGTTGGTTTGTTGGCTTGTTGGTTTGTTATTTTGGTTGGTTTGTTGGCTTGTTGGTTTGTTGGTTGGTTGGCTTGTTGGTTTGTTGGCTTGTTGGCTTGTTGGCTTGTTGGTTTGTTGGCTTGTTGGTTTGTTGGTTTGTTGGCTTGTTGGTTTGTTGGTTTGTTGGTTTGTTGGCTTGTTGGCTTGTTGGTTTGTTGGTTGGTTGGCTTGTTGGTTTGTTGGCTTGTTGGCTTGTTGGCTTGTTGGTTTGTGGTTTGTTGGTTTTTTGGTTTTTTGGTTTGTTGGTTTGTTGGTTTGTTGGTTTGTTGGTTTATTTGTTTGTTGGTTGGTTGGCTTGTTGGTTTGTTGGTTTGTTGGCTTGTTGGTTTGTTGGTTTGTTGGTTTGTTGGTTTGTTGGTTTGTTGGTTTGTTGGCTTGTTGGTTTGTTGGTTTGTTGGCTTGTTGGTTTGTTGGTTTGTTGGTTTGTTGGCTTGTTGGCTTGTCGGTTTGTTGGTTTGTTGGCTTGTTGGTTTGTTGGTTTATTTGTTTGTTGGTTTGTTGGCTTGTTGGTTTGTTGGTTTGTTGGCTTGTTGGTTTGTTGGTTTGTTGGCTTGTTGGATTGTTGGTTTGTTGGCTTGTGTGCTTGTTAGTTTGTTGGTTTGTTGGTTTGTTGGCTTGTTGGTTTGTTGGTTTGTTGGCTTGTTGGTTTGTTGGTTTGTTGGTTTGTTGGCTTGTTGGCTTGTTGGTTTGTTGGTTTGTTGGTTTGTTGGCTTGTTGGTTTGTTGGTTTGTTGGTTTGTTGCTTTGTTCGTTTGATGGTTTGTTGGTTTGTTGGTTTTTTGGATTGTTGATTTGTTTGTTTGTTGGCTTGTTGGCTTGTTGGTTTGTTGGTTTCTTGGCTTGTTGGTTTGTTAGTTTGTTAATTTGTTGGCTTGTTGGCTTGTTGGTTTGTTGGTTTTTTGGTTTGTTGGTTTGTTGGTTTGTTGGTTTGTTGGTTTGTTGGTTTGTTGGTTTGTTGGTTTGTTGGTTTGTTGGTTTATTTGTTCGTTGGTTTGTTGGCTTGTTGGTTTGTTGTTTTGTTGGTTTGTTGGCTTGTTGGTTTGTTGGTTTGTTGGTTTGTTGGTTTGTTGGCTTGTTGGCTTGTTGGTTTGTTGGTTTGTTGGTTTGTTGGTTTGTTGGCTTGTTGGTTTGTTGGTTTGTTGGCTTGTTGGTTTGTTAGTTTGTTGGTTTGTTGGCTTGTTAGTTTGTTGGTTTTTTGGTTTGTTGGTTTGTTGGTTTGTTGGTTTGTTGGCTTGTTGGTTTGTTGGCTTGTTGGTTTGTTGGTTTGTTGGTTTGTTGGCTTGTTGGTTTGTGGTTTGTTGGTTTTTTGGTTTTTTGGTTTGTTGGTTTGTTGGTTTGTTGGTTTGTTGGTTTATTTATTTGTTGGTTGGTTGGCTTGTTGGTTTGTTGGTTTTTTGGTTTGTTGGTTTGTTGGTTTGTTGGCTTGTTGGTTTGTTAGTTTGTTGGTTTGTTGGCTTGTTGATTTGTTGGTTTATTTGTTTGTTGGTTGGTTGGCTTGTTGGTTTGTTGGTTTTTTGGTTTGTTGGTTTGTTGGTTTGTTGGCTTGTTGGTTTGTTAGTTTGTTGGTTTGTTGGCTTGTTGGTTTGTTGGTTTTTTGGTTTGTTGGTTTGTTGGTTTGTTGGTTTGTTGGTTTGTTGGCTTGTTGGTTTGTTGGCTTGTTGGTTTGTTGGTTTGTTGGTTTGTTGGCTTGTTGGTTTGTGGTTTGTTGGTTTTTTGGTTTTTTGGTTTGTTGGTTTGTTGGTTTGTTGGTTTGTTGGTTTATTTGTTTGTTGGTTGGTTGGCTTGTTGGTTTGTTGGTTTGTTGGTTTGTTGGTTTGTTGGCTTGTTGGCTTGTTGGTTTGTTGGTTTGTTGGTTTGTTGGTTTATTTGTTTGTTGGTTGGTTGGCTTGTTGGTTTGTTGGTTTTTTGGTTTGTTGGTTTGTTGGTTTGTTGGCTTGTTGGTTTGTTATTTTGGTTGGTTTGTTGGCTTGTTGGTTTGTTGGTTTTTTGGTTTGTTGGTTTGTTGGTTTGTTGGTTTGTTGGTTTGTTGGCTTGTTGGTTTGTTGGCTTGTTGGTTTGTTGGTTTGTTGGTTTGTTGGCTTGTTGGTTTGTGGTTTGTTGGTTTTTTGGTTTTTTGGTTTGTTGGTTTGTTGGTTTGTTGGTTTGTTGGTTTATTTGTTTGTTGGTTGGTTGGCTTGTTGGTTTGTTGGCTTGTTGGTTTGTTTGCTTGTTGGTTTGTTGGTTTTTTTGTTTGTTGGTTTGTTGGCTTGTTGGTTTGTTGGTTTGTTGGCTTGTTGGTTTGTTGGTTTGTTGGCTTGTTGGATTGTTGGTTTGTTGGCTTGTTGGTTTGTTGATTTGTTGGTTTGTTGGTTTGTTGGCTTGTTGGCTTGTTGGTTTGTTGGTTTGCTGGTTTGTTGGTTTGTTGGCTTGTTGGTTTGTTGGTTTGTTGGCTTGTTGGTTTGTTAGTTTGTTGGTTTGTTGGCTTGTTGGTTTGTTGGTTTTTTGGTTTGTTGGTTTGTTGGTTTGTTGGTTTGTTGGTTTGTTGGCTTGTTGGTTTGTTGGCTTGTTGGTTTGTTGGTTTGTTGGTTTGTTGGCTTGTTGGTTTGTGGTTTGTTGGTTTTTTGGTTTTTTGGTTTGTTGGTTTGTTGGTTTGTTGGTTTGTTAGTTTATTTGTTTGTTTGTTGGTTGGCTTGTTGGTTTGTTGGTTTTTTGGTTTGTTGGTTTGTTGGTTTGTTGGCTTGTTGGTTTGTTAGTTTGTTGGTTTGTTGGCTTGTGGGTTTGTTGGTTTATTTGTTTGTTGGTTGGTTGGCTTGTTGGTTTGTTGGTTTTTTGGTTTGTTGGTTTGTTGGTTTGTTGGTTTGTTGGCTTGTTGGTTTGTTAGTTTGTTGGTTTGTTGGCTTGTTGGTCTGTTGGTTTTTTGGTTTGTTGGTTTCTTGGTTTGTTGGTTTGTTGGTTTGTTGGCTTGTTGGTTTGTTGGCTTGTTGGTTTGTTGGTTTGTTGGTTTGTTGGCTTGTTGGTTTGTGGTTTGTTGGTTTTTTGGTTTTTTGGTTTGTTGGTTTGTTGGTTTGTTGGTTTGTTGGTTTATTTGTTTGTTGGTTGGTTGGCTTGTTGGTTTGTTGGCTTGTTGGTTTGTTGGCTTGTTGGTTTGTTGGTTTATTTGTTTGTTGGTTTGTTGGCTTGTTGGTTTGTTGGTTTGTTGGTTTGTTGGTTTATTTGTTTGTTGGTTGGTTGGCTTGTTGGTTTGTTGGTTTTTTGGTTTGTTGGTTTGTTGGCTTGTTGGTTTGTTAATTTGTTGGTTTGTTGGCTTGTTGGTTTGTTGGTTTATTTGTTTGTTGGTTGGTTGGCTTGTTGGTTTGTTGGTTTTTTGGTTTTTTGGTTTGTTGGTTTGTTGGTTTGTTGGCTTGTTGGTTTGTTAGTTTGTTGGTTTGTTGGCTTGTTGGTTTGTTGGTTTTTTGGCTTGTTGGTTTGTTGGCTTGTTGGTTTGTTGGCTTGTTGGTTTGTTGATTTATTTGTTTGTTGGTTTGTTGGCTTGTTGGTTTGTTGGTTTGTTGGTTTGTTGGTTTGTTGGCTTGTTGGCTTGGTGGTTTGTTGGTTTGTTGGTTTGTTGGTTTATTTGTTTGTTGGTTGGTTGGCTTGTTGGTTTGTTGGTTTTTTGGTTTGTTGGTTTGTTGGTTTGTTGGTTTGCTGGCTTGTTGGTTTGTTAGTTTGTTGGTTTGTTGGCTTGTTGGTTTGTTGGTTTTTTGGTTTGTTGGTTTGTTGGTTTGTTGGTTTGTTGGTTTGTTGGCTTGTTGGTTTGTTGGCTTGTTGGTTTGTTGGTTTGTTGGTTTGTTGGCTTGTTGGTTTGTGGTTTGTTGGTTTTTTGGTTTTTTGGTTTGTTGGTTTGTTGGTTTGTTGGTTTGTTGGTTTATTTGTTTGTTGGTTGGTTGGCTTGTTGGTTTGTTGGCTTGTTGGTTTGTTGGCTTGTTGGTTTGTTAGTTTATTTGTTTGTTGGTTTGTTGGCTTGTTGGTTTGTTGGTTTGTTGGCTTGTTGGTTTGTTGGTTTGTTGGCTTGTTGGATTGTTGGTTTGTTGGCTTGTTGGTTTGTTGGTTTGTTGGTTTGTTGGTTTGTTGGCTTGTTGGCTTGTTGGTTTGTTGGTTTGTTGGTTTGTTGGTTTGTTGGCTTGTTGGTTTGTTGGTTTGTTGGCTTGTTGGTTTATTAGTTTGTTGGTTTGTTGGCTTGTTGGTTTGTTGGTTTTTTGGTTTGTTGGTTTGTTGGTTTGTTGGTTTGTTGGTTTGTTGGCTTGTTGGTTTGTTGGCTTGTTGGTTTGTTGGTTTGTTGGTTTGTTGGCTTGTTGGTTTGTGGTTTGTTGGTTTTTTGGTTTTTTGGTTTGTTGGTTTGTTGGTTTGTTGGTTTGTTGGTTTATTTGTTTGTTGGTTGGTTGGCTTGTTGGTTTGTTGGTTTTTGGTTTGTTGGTTTGTTGGTTTGTTGGCTTGTTGGTTTGTTAGTTTGTTGGTTTGTTGGCTTGTTGGTTTGTTGGTTTATTTGTTTGTTGGTTGGTTGGCTTGTTGGTTTGTTGGTTTTTTGGTTTGTTGGTTTGTTGGTTTGTTGGCTTGTTGGTTTGTTAGTTTGTTGGTTTGTTGGCTTGTTGGTTTGTTGCTTTTTTGGTTTGTTGGTTTGTTGGTTTGTTGGTTTGTTGGTTTGTTGGCTTGTTGGTTTGTTGGCTTGTTGGTTTGTTGGTTTGTTGGTTTGTTGGCTTGTTGGTTTGTGGTTTGTTGGTTTTTTGGTTTTTTGGTTTGTTGGTTTGTTGGTTTGTTGGTTTGTTGGTTTATTTGTTTGTTGGTTGGTTGGCTTGTTGGTTTGTTGGCTTGTTGGTTTGTTGGCTTGTTGGTTTGTTGGTTTATTTGTTTGTTGGTTGGTTGGCTTGTTGGTTTGTTGGTTTGTTGGCTTGTTGGTTTGTTGGTTTGTTGGCTTGTTGGATTGTTGGTTTGTTGGCTTGTTGGCTTGTTGGTTTGTTGGTTTGTTGGCTTGTTGGTTTGTTGGTTTATTTGTTTGTTGGTTTGTTGGCTTGTTGGTTTGTTGGTTTGTTGGCTTGTTGGTTTGTTGGTTTGTTGGCTTGTTGGATTGTTGGTTTGTTGGCTTGTTGGCTTGTTGGTTTGTTGGTTTGTTGGTTTGTTGGTTTGTTGGTTTGTTGGCTTGTTGGTTTGTTGGTTTGTTGGCTTGTTGGTTTGTTGGTTTGTTGGTTTGTTGGCTTGTTGGCTTGTTGGTTTGTTGGTTTGTTGGATTGTTGGTTTGTTGGTTTGTTGGTTTGTTGCTTTGTTCGTTTGATGGTTTGTTGGTTTGTTGGTTTTTTGGATTGTTGATTTGTTTGTTTGTTGGCTTGTTGGCTTGTTGGTTTGTTGGTTTCTTGGCTTGTTGGTTTGTTAGTTTGTTAATTTGTTGGCTTGTTGGCTTGTTGGTTTGTTGGTTTTTTGGTTTGTTGGTTTGTTGGTTTGTTGGTTTGTTGGTTTGTTGGTTTGTTGGTTTGTTGGTTTGTTGGTTTATTTGTTTGTTGGTTTGTTGGCTTGTTGGTTTGTTGTTTTGTTGGTTTGTTGGCTTGTTGGTTTGTTGGTTTGTTGGTTTGTTGGTTTGTTGGTTTGTTGGCTTGTTGGTTTGTTAGTTTGTTGGTTTGTTGGCTTATTGGTTTGTTGGTTTTTTGGTTTGTTGGTTTGTTGGTTTGTTGGTTTGTTGGTTTGTTGGCTTGTTGGTTTGTTGGCTTGTTGGTTTGTTGGTTTGTGGTTTGTTGGCTTGTTGGTTTGTGGTTTGTTGGTTTTTTGGTTTTTTGGTTTGTTGGTTTGTTGGTTTGTTGGTTTGTTGGTTTATGTGTTTGTTGGTTGATTGGCTTGTTGGTTTGTTGGCTTGTTGGCTTGTTGGCTTGTTGGTTTGTGGTTTGTTGGTTTTTTTGGTTTTTTGGTTTGTTGGTTTGTTGGTTTGTTGGTTTGTTGGTTTATTTATTTGTTGGTTGGTTGGCTTGTTGGTTTGTTGGCTTGTTGGTTTGTTGGCTTGTTGGTTTGTAGGTTTGTTGGTTTGTTGGTTTGTTGGTTTGTTGGTTTGTTGGTTTGTTGGCTTGTTGGTTGGCTTGTTGGTTTGTTGGCTTGTTGGCTTGTTGGCTTGTTGGTTTGTAGGTTTGTTGGTTTGTTGGTTTGTTGGTTTGTTGGTTTGTTGGTTTGTTGGCTTGTTGGTTTGTTGGTTTGTTGGCTTGTTGGTTTGTTGGTTTGTTGGTTTGTTGGTTTGTTGGTTTGTTGGTTTGTTGGCTTGTTGGTTTGTTGGTTTGTTGGCTTGTTGGTTTGTTGGTTTGTTGGTTTGTTGGCTTGTTGGCTTGTCGGTTTGTTGGTTTGTTGGCTTGTTGGTTTGTTGGTTTATTTGTTTGTTGGTTTGTTGGCTTGTTGGTTTGTTGGTTTATTGGCTTGTTGGTTTGTTGGTTTGTTGGCTTGTTGGATTGTTGGTTTGTTGGCTTGTTGGCTAGTTGGTTTGTTGGTTTGTTGGTTTGTTGGTTTGTTGGCTTGTTGGTTTGATGGTTTGTTGGCTTGTTGGTTTGTTGGTTTGTTGGTTTGTTGGCTTGTTGGCTTGTTGGTTTGTTGGTTTGTTGGCTTGTTGGTTTGTTGGTTTGTTGCTTTGTTCGTTTGATGGTTTGTTGGTTTGTTGGTTTTTTGGATTGTTGATTTGTTTGTTTGTTGGCTTGTTGGCTTGTTGGTTTGTTGGTTTCTTGGCTTGTTGGTTTGTTAGTTTGTTAATTTGTTGGCTTGTTGGCTTGTTGGTTTTTTGGTTTTTTGGTTTGTTGGTTTGTTGGTTTGTTGGTTTGTTGGTTTGTTGGTTTGTTGGTTTATTTGTTTGTTGGTTTGTTGGCTTGTTGGTTTGTTGTTTTGTTGGTTTGTTGGCTTGTTGGTTTGTTGGTTTGTTGGTTTGTTGGTTTGTTGGCTTGTTGGCTTGTCGGTTTGTTGGTTTGTTGGCTTGTTGGTTTGTTGGTTTATTTGTTTGTTGGTTTGTTGGCTTGTTGGTTTGTTGGTTTGTTGGCTTGTTGGTTTGTTGGTTTATTCGTTTGTTGGTTTGTTGGCTTGTTGGTTTGTTGGTTTGTTGGCTTGTTGGCTTGTTGGTTTGTTGGTTTGTTGGTTTGTTGGTTTGTTGGTTTGTTGGCTTGTTGGTTTGTGGTTTGTTGGTTTTTTGGTTTTTTGGTTTGTTGGTTTGTTGGTTTGTTGGTTTGTTGGTTTGTTGGTTTATTTGTTTGTTGGTTGGTTGGCTGGTTGGTTTGTTGGTTTTTTGGTTTGTTGGTTTGTTGGTTTGTTGGCTTGTTGGTTTGTTAGTTTGTTGGTTTGTTGGCTTGTTGGTTTGTTGGTTTTTTGGTTTGTTGGTTTGTTGGTTTGTCGGTTTGTTGGTTTGTTGGTTTGTTGGCTTGTTGGTTTGTTGGCTTGTTGGTTTGTTGGTTTGTTGGTTTGTTGGCTTGTTGGTTTGTGGTTTGTTGGTTTTTTGGTTTTTTGGTTTGTTGGTTTGTTGGTTTGTTGGTTTGTTGGTTTATTTGTTTGTTGGTTGGTTGGCTTGTTGGTTTGTTGGCTTGTTGGCTTGTTGGCTTGTTGGTTTGTGGTTTGTTGGTTTTTTGGTTTTTTGGTTTGTTGGTTTGTTGGTTTGTTGGTTTGTTGGTTTATTTGTTTGTTGGTTGGTTGGCTTGTTGGTTTGTTGGCTTGTTGGCTTGTTGGCTTGTTGGTTTGTTGGCTTGTTGGTTTGTTGGTTTGTTGGGGTGTTGGTTTGTTGGTTTGTTGGTTTGTTGGCTTGTTGGCTTGTTGGTTTGTTGGTTGGTTGGCTTGTTGGTTTGTTGGCTTGTTGGCTTGTTGGCTTGTTGGTTTGTGGTTTGTTGGTTTTTTGGTTTTTTGGTTTGTTGGTTTGTTGGTTTGTTGGTTTGTTGGTTTATTTGTTTGTTGGTTGGTTGGCTTGTTGGTTTGTTGGGTTGTTGGCTTGTTGGCTTGTTGGTTTGTAGGTTTGTTGGTTTGTTGGTTTGTTGGTTTGTTGGTTTGTTGGTTTGTTGGCTTGTTGGTTTGTTGGTTTGTTGGCTTGTTGGTTTGTTGGTTTGTTGGTTTGTTGGTTTGTTGGTTTGTTGGTTTGTTGGCTTGTTGGTTTGTTGGTTTGTTGGTTTGTTGGCTTGTTGGTTTGTTGGTTTGTTGGTTTGTTGGCTTGTTGGCTTGTCGGTTTGTTGGTTTGTTGTTTTGTTGGTTTGTTGGCTTGTTGGCTTGTTGGCTTGTTGGCTTGTTGGTTTGTGGTTTGTTGGTTTTTTGGTTTTTTTGTTTGTTGGTTTGTTGGTTTGTTGGTTTGTTTGTTTGTTGGTTTATTTGTTTGTTGGTTGGTTGGCTTGTTGGTTTGTTGGCTTGTTGGCTTGTTGGCTTGTTGGTTTGTAGGTTTGTTGGTTTGTTGGTTTGTTGGTTTGTTGGTTTGTTGGTTTTTTGGTTTTTTGGTTTGTTGGTTTGTTGGTTTGTTGGTTTGTTGGTTTGTTGGTTTATTTGTTTGTTGGTTGGTTGGCTTGTTGGTTTGTTGGCTTGTTGGCTTGTTGGCTTGTTGGTTTGTTGGCTTGTTGGTTTGTTGGTTTGTTGGCTTGTTGGTTTGTTGGTTTGTTGGTTTGTTGGTTTGTTGGTTTATTTGTTTGTTGGTTGGTTGGCTTGTTGGTTTGTTTGCTTGTTGGCTTGTTGGCTTGTTGGTTTGTGGTTTGTTGGTTTTTTTTTTTTTTGGTTTGTTGGTTTGTTGGTTTGTTGGTTTGTTGGTTTATTTGTTTGTTGGTTGGTTGGCTTGTTGGTTTGTTGGCTTGTTGGCTTGTTGGCTTGTTGGTTTGTTGGTTTGTTGGCTTGTTGGTTTGTTGGTTTGTTGGTTTATTGGCTTGTTGGCTTGTTGGTTTGTTGGTTTGTTGGCTTGTTGGTTTGTTGGTTTGTTGGTTTGTTGCTTTGTTCGTTTGATGGTTTGTTGGTTTGTTGGTTTGTTGGCTTGTTGGTTTGTTGGTTTGTTGGCTTGTTGGATTGTTGGTTTGTTGGCTTGTTGGCTTGTTGGTTTGTTGGTTTGTTGGTTTGTTGGTTTGTTGGCTTGTTGGTTTGTTGGTTTGTTGGCTTGTTGGTTTGTTGGTTTGTTGGTTTATTGGCTTGTTGGCTTGTTGGTTTGTTGGTTTGTTGGCTTGTTGGTTTGTTGGTTTGTTGGTTTGTTGCTTTGTTCGTTTGATGGTTTGTTGGTTTGTTGGTTTTTTGGATTGTTGATTTGTTTGTTTGTTGGCTTGTTGGCTTGTTGGTTTGTTGGTTTCTTGGCTTGTTGGTTTGTTAGTTTGTTAATTTGTTGGCTTGTTGGCTTGTTGGTTTGTTGGTTTTTTGGTTTGTTGGTTTGTTGGTTTGTTGGTTTGTTGGTTTGTTGGTTTGTTGGTTTATTTGTTTGTTAGTTTGTTGGCTTGTTGGTTTGTTGTTTTGTTGGTTTGTTGGCTTGTTGGTTTGTTGGTTTGTTGGTTTGTTGGTTTGTTGGTTTGTTGGCTTGTTGGTTTGTTAGTTTGTTGGTTTGTTGGCTTGTTGGTTTGTTGGTTTTTTGGTTTGTTGGTTTGTTGGTTTGCTGGTTTGTTGGTTTGTTGGTTTGTTGGCTTGTTGGTTTGTTGGCTTGTTGGTTTGTTGGTTTGTTGGTTTGTTGGCTTGTTGGTTTGCGGTTTGTTGGTTTTTTGGTTTTTTGGTTTGTTGGTTTGTTGGTTTGTTGGTTTATTTGTTTGTTGGTTGGTTGGCTTGTTGGTTTGTTGGCTTTTTGGCTTGTTGGCTTGTTGGTTTGTGGTTTGTTGGTTTTTTGGTTTTTTGGTTTGTTGGTTTGTTGGTTTGTTGGTTTGTTGGTTTATTTGTTTGTTGGTTGGTTGGCTTGTTGGTTTGTTGGCTTGTTGGCTTGTTGGCTTGTTGGTTTGTAGGTTTGTTGGTTTGTTGGTTTGTTGGTTTGTTGGTTTGTTGGTTTGTTGGATTGTTGGTTGGCTTGTTGGTTTGTTGGCTTGTTGGCTTGTTGGCTTGTTGGTTTGTAGGTTTGTTGGTTTGTTGGTTTGTTGGTTTGTTGGTTTGTTGGTTTGTTGGCTTGTTGGTTTGTTGGCTTGTTGGATTGTTGGTTTGTTGGCTTGTTGGCTTGTTGGTTTGTTGGTTTGTTGGTTTGTTGGTTTGTTGGCTTGTTGGTTTGTTGGTTTGTTGGCTTGTTGGTTTGTTGGTTTGTTGGTTTGTTGGCTTGTTGGCTTGTTGGTTTGTTGGTTTGTTGGCTTGTTGGTTTGTTGGTTTGTTGGTTTGTTGCTTTGCTCGTTTGATGGTTTGTTGGTTTGTTGGTTTTTTGGATTGTTGATTTGTTTGTTTGTTGGCTTGTTTGCTTGTTGGTTTGTTGGTTTCTTGGCTTGTTGGTTTGTTAGTTTGTTAATTTGTTGGCTTTTTGGCTTGTTAATTTGTTGGTTTTTTGGTTTGTTGGTTTGTTGGTTTGTTGGTTTGTTGGTTTGTTGGTTTGTTGGTTTATTTGTTTGTTGGTTTGTTGGCTTGTTGGTTTGTTGTTTTGTTGGTTTGTTGGCTTGTAGGTTTGTTGGTTTGTTGGTTTGTTGGTTTGTTGGCTTGTTGGCTTGTCGATTTGTTGGTTTGTTGGCTTGTTGGTTTGTTGGTTTATTTGTTTGTTGGTTTGTTGGCTTGTTGGTTTGTTGGTTTGTTGGCTTGTTGGTTTGTTGGTTTATTTGTTTGTTGGTTTGTTGGCTTGTTGGTTTGTTGGTTTGTTGGCTTGTTGGCTTGTTGGTTTGTTGGTTTGTTGGTTTGTTGGTTTGTTGGTTTGTTGGTTTGTTGGTTTGTTGGTTTGTTGGTTTGTTGGTTTGTTGGTTTGTTGGCTTGTTGGATTGTTGGTTTTTTGGTTTGTTGGTTTGTTGGCTTGTTGGTTTGTTGGTTTGTTGGCTTGTTGGCTTGTTGGTTTGTCAGTTTGTTGGTTTGTTGGCTTGTTGGTTTGTTGGTTTTTTGGTTTGTTGGTTTGTTGGTTTGTTGGCTTGTTGGTTTGTTAGTTTGTTGGTTTGTTGGCTTGTTGGTTTGTTGGTTTTTTGGTTTGTTGGTTTGTTGGTTTGTTGGTTTGTTGGTTTGTTGGCTTGTTGGTTTGTTGGCTTGTTGGTTTGTTGGTTTGTTGGTTTGTTGGCTTGTTGGTTTGTGGTTTGTTGGTTTTTTGGTTTTTTGGTTTGTTGGTTTGTTGGTTTGTTGGTTTGTTGGTTTGTTGGTTTGTTGGTTTGTTGGTTTATTTGTTTGTTGGTTTGTTTGCTTGGTGGTTTGTTGTTTTGTTGGTTTGTTGGTTTGTTGGTTTGTTGGTTTGTTGGCTTGTTGGTTTGTTGGCTTGTTGGCTTGTTGGTTTGTTGGTTTCTTGGCTTGTTGGTTTGTTAGTTTGTTAATTTGTTGGCTTTTTGGCTTGTTAATTTGTTGGTTTTTTGGTTTGTTGGTTTGTTGGTTTGTTGGTTTGTTGGTTTGTTGGTTTGTTGGTTTATTTGTTTGTTGGTTTGTTGGCTTGTTGGTTTGTTGTTTTGTTGGTTTGTTGGCTTGTAGGTTTGTTGGTTTGTTGGTTTGTTGGTTTGTTGGCTTGTTGGCTTGTCGGTTTGTTGGTTTGTTGGCTTGTTGGTTTGTTGGTTTATTTGTTTGTTGGTTGGTTGGCTTGTTGGTTTGTTGGCTTGTTGGCTTGTTGGTTTGTTGGTTTGTTGGCTTGTTGGTTTGTTGGTTTATTTGTTTGTTGGTTTGTTGGCTTGTTGGTTTGTTGGTTTGTTGGCTTGTTGGTTTGTTGGTTTATTTGTTTGTTGGTTTGTTGGCTTGTTGGTTTGTTGGTTTGTTGGCTTGTTGGCTTGTTGATTTGTTGGTTTGTTGGTTTGTTGGTTTGTTGGTTTGTTGGTTTGTTGGTTTGTTGGTTTGTTGGTTTGTTGGTTTGTTGGTTTGTTGGCTTGTTGGATTGTTGGTTTTTTGGTTTGTTGGTTTGTTGGCTTGTTGGTTTGTTGGTTTGTTGGCTTGTTGGCTTGTTGGTTTGTTAGTTTGTTGGTTTGTTGGTTTGTTGGCTTGTTGGTTTGTTGGTTTTTTGGTTTGTTGGTTTGTTGGTTTGTTGGCTTGTTGGTTTGTTAGTTTGTTGGTTTGTTGGCTTGTTGGTTTGTTGGTTTTTTGGTTTGTTGGTTTGTTGGTTTGTTGGTTTGTTGGTTTGTTGGCTTGTTGGTTTGTTGGCTTGTTGGTTTGTGGGTTTTTTGGTTTTTTGGTTTGTTGGTTTGTTGGTTTGTTGGTTTATTTGTTTGTTGGTTGGTTGGCTTGTTGGTTTGTTGGCTTGTTGGCTTGTTGGCTTGTTGGTTTGTTGGCTTGTTGGTTTGTTGGTTTGTTGGCTTGTTGGTTTGTTGGTTTGTTGGTTTGTTGGCTTGTTGGCTTGTTGGTTTGTTGGTTGGTTGGCTTGTTGGTTTGTTGGTTTGTTGGCTTGTTGGCTTGTTGGTTTGTGGTTTGTTGGTTTTTTGGTTTTTTGGTTTGTTGGTTTGTTGGTTTGTTGGTTGGTTGGTTTATTTGTTTGTTGGTTGGTTGGCTTGTTGGTTTGTTGGCTTGTTGGCTTGTTGGCTTGTTGGTTTGTAGGTTTGTTGGTTTGTTGGTTTGTTGGTTTGTTGGTTTGTTGGTTTGTTGGCTTGTTGGTTTGTTGGTTTGCTGGCTTGTTGGTTTGTTGGTTTGTTGGTTTGTTGGTTTGTTGGTTTGTTGGTTTGTTGGCTTGTTGGTTTGTTGGTTTGTTGGCTTGTTGGTTTGTTGGTTTGTTGGTTTGTTGGCTTGTTAGCTTGTCGGTTTGTTGGTTTGTTGTTTTGTTGGTTTGTTGGTTTGTTGGCTTGTTGGTTTGTGGTTTGTTGGTTTTTTGGTTTATTTGTTTGTTGGTTGGTTGGCTTGTTGGTTTGTTGGCTTGTTGGCTTGTTGGCTTGTTGGTTTGTAGGTTTGTTGGTTTGTTGGTTTGTTGGTTTGTTGCTTTGTTGGTTTGTTGGCTTGTTGGTTTGTTGGTTTGTTGGCTTGTTGGTTTGTTGGCTTGTTGGTTTGTTGGTTTGTTGGTTTGTTGGCTTTTTGGCTTGTCGGTTTGTTGGTTTGTTGCTTTGTTCGTTTGATGGTTTGTTGGTTTGTTGGTTTTTTGGATTGTTGATTTGTTTGTTTGTTGGCTTGTTGGCTTGTTGGTTTGTTGGTTTCTTGGCTTGTTGGTTTGTTAGTTTGTTAATTTGTTGGCTTGTTGGCTTGTTGGTTTGTTGGTTTTTTGGTTTGTTGGTTTGTTGGTTTGTTGGTTTGTTGGTTTGTTGGTTTGTTGGTTTATTTGTTTGTTGGTTTGTTGGCTTGTTGGTTTGTTGTTTTGTTGGTTTGTTGGCTTGTTGGTTTGTTGGTTTGTTGGTTTGTTGGTTTGTTGGCTTGTTGGCTTGTCGGTTTGTTGGTTTGTTGGCTTGTTGGTTTGTTGGTTTATTTGTTTGTTGGTTTGTTGGCTTGTTGGTTTGTTGGTTTGTTGGCTTGTTGGTTTGTTGGTTTATTTGTTTGTTGGTTTGTTGGCTTGTTGGTTTATTGGTTTGTTGGCTTGTTGGTTTATTGGTTTGTTGGCTTGTTGGCTTGTTGGTTTGTTGGTTTGTTGGTTTGTTGGTTTGTTGGTTTGTTGGTTTTATGGTTTGTTGGTTTGTTGGTTTGTTGGCTTTTTGGTTTGTTAGTTTGTTGGTTTGTTGGCTTGTTGGTTTGTTGGTTTTTTGGTTTGTTGGTTTGTTGGTTTGTTGGTTTGTTGGCTTGTTGGTTTGTTGGCTTGTTGGTTTGTTGGTTTGTTGGTTTGTTGGCTTGTTGGTTTGTGGTTTGTTGGTTTTTTGGTTTTTTGGTTTGTTGGTTTGTTGGTTTGTTGGTTTGTTGGTTTATTTGTTTGTTGGTTGGTTGGCTTGTTGGTTTGTTGGCTTGTTGGCTTGTTGGCTTGTTGGTTTGTGGTTTGTTGGTTTTTTGGTTTTTTGGTTTGTTGGATTGTTGGTTTTTTGGTTTGTTGGTTTGTTGGCTTGTTGGTTTGTTGGTTTGTTGGCTTGTTGGCTTGTTGGTTTGTTAGTTTGTTGGTTTGTTGGCTTGTTGGTTTGTTGGTTTTATGGTTTGTTGGTTTGTTGGTTTGTTGGCTTTTTGGTTTGTTAGTTTGTTGGTTTGTTGGCTTGTTGGTTTGTTGGTTTTTTGGTTTGTTGGTTTGTTGGTTTGTTGGTTTGTTGGCTTGTTGGTTTGTTGGCTTGTTGGTTTGTTGGTTTGTTGGTTTGTTGGCTTGTTGGTTTGTGGTTTGTTGGTTTTTTGGTTTTTTGGTTTGTTGGTTTGTTGGTTTGTTGGTTTGTTGGTTTATTTGTTTGTTGGTTGGTTGGTTTGTTGGTTTGTTGGCTTGTTGGCTTGTTGGCTTGTTGGTTTGTGGTTTGTTGGTTTTTTGGTTTGTTGGTTTGTTGGTTTGTTGGTTTGTTGGTTTATTTGTTTGTTGGTTGGTTGGCTTGTTGGTTTGTGGGCTTGTTGGCTTGTTGGCTTGTTGGTTTGTAGGTTTGTTGGTTTGTTGGTTTGTTGGTTTGTTGGTTTGTTGGTTTGTTGGCTTGTTGGTTTGTTGGTTTGTTGGCTTGTTGGTTTGTTGGTTTGTTGGTTTGTTGGTTTGTTGGTTTGTTGGTTTGTTGGCTTGTTGGTTTGTTGGGTTGTTGGCTTGTTGGTTTCTTGGTTTGTTGGTTTGTTGGCTTGTTGGCTTGTCGGTTTGTTGGTTTGTTGGCTTGTTGGTTTGTTGGTTTATTTGTTTGTTGGTTTGTTGGCTTGTTGGTTTGTTGGTTTGTTGGCTTGTTGGTTTGTTGGTTTGTTGGCTTGTTGGATTGTTGGTTTGTTGGCTTGTTGGCTCGTTGGTTTGTTGGTTTGTTGGCTTGTTGGTTTGTTGGTTTATTTGTTTGTTGGTTTGTTGGCTTGTTGGTTTGTTGGTTTGTTGGCTTGTTGGTTTGTTGGTTTGTTGGCTTGTTGGATTGTTGGTTTGTTGGCTTGTTGGTTTGGTGGTTTGTTGGTTTGTTGGTTTGTTGGTTTGTTGGCTTGTTGGTTTGTTGGTTTGTTGGCTTGTTGGTTTGTTGGTTTGTTGGTTTGTTGGCTTGTTGGCTTGTTGGTTTGTTGGTTTGTTGGCTTGTTGGTTTGTTGGTTTGTTGGTTTGTTGCTTTGTTCGTTTGATGGTTTGTTGGTTTGTTGGTTTTTTGGATTGTTGATTTGTTTGTTTGTTGGCTTGTTGGCTTGTTGGTTTGTTGGTTTCTTGGCTTGTTGGTTTGTTGGTTTGTTGGCTTGTTGGATTGTTGGTTTGTTGGCTTGTTGGCTTGTTGGTTTGTTGGCTTGTTGGCTTGTTGGTTTGTTGGTTTATTTGTTTGTTGGTTTGTTGGCTTGTTGGTTTGTTGGTTTGTTGGCTTGTTGGTTTGTTGGTTTGTTGGCTTGTTGGATTGTTGGCTTGTTGGTTTGTTGGTTTGTTGGTTTGTTGGTTTGTTGGTTTGTTGGCTTGTTGGATTGTTGGTTTGTTGGCTTGTTGGCTTGTTGGTTTGTTGGTTTGTTGGTTTGTTGGTTTATTGGCTTGTTGGTTTGTTGGTTTGTTGGCTTGTTGGTTTGTTGGTTTGTTGGTTTGTTGGTTTGTTGGCTTGTTGGCTTGTTGGTTTGTTGGTTTGTTGTCTAGTTGGTTTGTTGGTTTGTTGGTTTGTTGCCTTGTTCGTTTGATGGTTTGTTGGTTTGTTGGTTTTTTGGATTGTTGATTTGTTTGTTTGTTGGCTTGTTGGCTTGTTGGTTTGTTGGTTTCTTGGCTTGTTGGTTTGTTAGTTTGTTAATTTGTTGGCTTGTTGGCTTGTTGGTTTGTTGGTTTTTTGGTTTGTTGATTTGTTGGTTTGTTGGTTTGTTGGTTTGTTGGTTTGTTGGTTAATTTGTTTGTTGGTTTGTTGGCTTGTTGGTTTGTTGTTTTGTTGGTTTCTTGGCTTGTTGGTTTGTTGGTTTGTTGGTTTTTTGGTTTGTTGGTTTGTTGGTGTGTTGGTTTGTTGGTTTATTTGTTTGTTGGTTCGTTGGCTTGTTGGTTTGTTGGTTTGTTGGTTTGTTGGCGTGTTGGTTTGTTGGTTTGTTGGCTTGTTGGCTTGTTGGTTACTTAGTTTGTTGGTTTGTTGGCATGTTGGTTTGTTGGTTTGTTGGTTTGTTGGCTTGATGGTTTATTGGTTTGTTGGCTTGTTGGCTTATTGGTTTGTTGGTTTGTTGGTTTGTTGGCTTGTTGGTTTGTTGGTTTGTTGGTTTGTTGGCTTGTTGGTTTGTTAGTTTGTTGGTTTGTTGGTTTGTTGGTTTGTTGGTTTGTTGCTTTGTTGGTTTGTTGGTTTGTTAACTTGTTCGCTTGTTGGTTTGTTGGCTTGTTGGTTTGTTAGTTTGTTGGCTTTTTGGTTACTTGGTTTGTTGGTTTGTTGGTTTGTTGGTTTGTTGGATTGTTGGTTTGTTGGCTTGTTGGTTTGCTTGTTTGTTGGTTTGTTGGTTTGTTGGCTTGTTGGCTTGTTGGTTTGTTAGTTTGTTGGCTTTTTGGTTACTTGGTTTGTTGGTTTGTTGGTTTGTTGGTTTGTTGGCTTGTTGGTTTGTTGGCTTGTTGGTTTGTTTGTTTGTTGGTTTGTTGGCTTGTTGGCTTGTTGGCTTGTTGGTTTGTTGGTTTGTTCGTTTGTTGGTTTGTTGGTTTGTTGGTTTGTTGGTTTTTTGGTTTGTTGATTTATTTGTTTGTTGGTTTGTTGGCTTGTTGGTTTGTTGGTTTGTTGGTTTGTTAGTTTGTTGGTTTGTTGGTTTGTTGGTTTGTTGGTTTGTTGGCTTGTTGGCTTGTTGATTTGTTGGTTTGTTGGCTTGTTGGCTTGTTGCTTTGTTCGTTTAATGGTTTGTTGGTTTGTCGGTTTTTTGGTTTGTTGGTTTGTTGGTTTGTTGGCTGGTTGGTTTGTTGGTTTGTTGGCTTGTTGGTTTGTTAGTTTGTTGGTTTATTGGCTTGTCGGCTTGTTGGTTTGTTGGTTTTTTGGTTTGTTGGTTTGTTGGTTTGTTGGTTTGTTGGTTTGTTGGTTTGTTGGTTTGTTGGTTTATTTGTTTGTTGGTTTGTTGGCTTGTTGGTTTGTTGGTTTGTTGGTTTCTTGGCTTGTTGGTTTGTTGGTTTGTTGGTTTTTTGGTTTTGTTGGTTTGTTGGTTTGTTGGTTTGTTAGTTTGTTGGCTTGTTGATTTGTTGGTTTGTTAGTTTGTTGGTTTGTTGGTTTGTTGGTTTGTTGGTTTATTTGTTTGTTGGTTTGTTGGCTTGTTGGTTTGTTGGTTTGTTGGCTTGTTGGCTTGTTGGCTTGTTGGCTTGGTGGTTTGTTGGTTTGTTAGTTTGTTGGTTTGTTGGTTTATTGGTTTGTTGGTTTGTTGATTTGTTGGCTTGTTGGTTTGTTGGTTTGTTGGCTTGTTGGCTTGTTGGTTTTTTGGAATGTTGGTTTGTTGGTTTGTTGGTTTGTTGGTTTGTTGGTTTGTTGGCTTGTTGGTTTGTTGGTTTGTTGGTTTGTTGGCTTGTTGGCTTATTGGTTTGTTGGTTTGTTGGCTTGTTGTTTGTTGGTTTTTTGGCTTGTTGGCTTGTTGCTTTGTTCGTTTGATGGTTTGTTGGTTTTTTGGTTTGTTGGTTTGTTGGTTTGTTGGTTTGTTGGCTTGTTGGCTTGTTGGTTTGTTGGTTTGTTGGCTTGTTGGTTTGTCAGTTCGTTGGTTTGTTGGATTGTTGGCTTGTTGGTTTGTTGGTTTTTTGGTTTGTTGGTTTGTTGGTTTGTTGGTTTGTTGGTTTGTTGGTTTGATGGTTTATTTGTTTGTTGGTTTGTTGGCTTGTTGGTTTGTTGGTTTGTTGTTAGTTGGCTTGTTGGTTTGTTGGTTTGTTGGTTTTTTGGTTTGTTGGTTTGTTGGTTTGTTGGTTTGTTGATTTGTTGGTTTATTTGTTTGTTGGTTTGCTGGCTTGTTTGTTTGTTGGTTTGTTGGTTTGTTGGCTTGTTGGTTTGTTTGGTTTGTTGGCTTGTTGGTTTGTTGGTTTGTTGGCTTGTTGGTTACTTAGTTTGTTGGTTTGTTGGCATGTCGGTTTATTGGTTTGTTGGTTTGTTGGCTTGTTGGTTTGTTGGTTTGTTGGCTTGTTGGCTTCTTGGTTTGTTGGTTTGTTGGTTTGTTGGCTTGTTGGTTCGTTGGTTTGTTGGCTTGTTGGTTTGTTAGTTTGTTGGTTTGTTGGTTTGTTGGTTTGTTGGTTTGTTGGTTTATTTGTTTGTTGGTTTGTTGGCTTCTTGGTTTGTTAGTTTGTTGGTTTGTTGGCTTGTTGGTTTGCTGATTTGTTGGCTTGTTCGCTTGTTGGTTTGTTGGCTTGTTGGCTTGTTGGTTTGTTGGTTATTTAGTTTGTTGGTTTGTTGGCTTGTTGGTTTGTTGGTTTGCTGGCTTGTTGGTTTGTTGGTGTGTTGGTTTGTTGGCTTGTTGGTTTGTTGGTTTGTTGGCTTGTTGGTTTGTTGGTTTGTTGGCTTGTTGGCTTGTTGCTTTGTTGGTTTGTTGGTTTGTTGGCTTGTTGGCTTGTTGGTTTGTTAGTTTGTTGGCTTTTTGGTTACCTGGTTTGTTGGTTTGTTGGTTTGTTGGCTTGTTGGTTTGTTGGCTTGTTGGTTTATTGGTTGGTTGGTTTGTTGGCTTGTTGGCTTATTGGTTTGTTGGTTTGTTGGTTTGTTGGTTGGTTGGTTTGTTGGTTTTTTGGTTTGTTGGTTTATATGTTCGTTGGTTTGTTGGCTTGTTGGTTTGTTGGTTTGTTGGTTTATTTGTTTGTTGGTTTGTTGGCTTGTTGGTTTGTTGGTTTGTTGGTTTGTTGGTTTGTTGGCTTGTTGGTTTGTTGGTTTGTTGGCTTGTTGGCTTGTTGCTTTGTTGGTTTGTTTTTTTGTTGGCTTGTATGCTTGTAGGTTTGTTAGTTTGTTGGCTTTTTGGTTACTTGGTTTGTTGGTTTATTGGTTTGTTGGGTTGTTGGTTTGTTGGCTTGTTGGTTTGTTGGTTTGTTGGTTTGTTGGCTTGTTGGCTTGTTGGTTTGTTGGTTTGTAGGTTTGTAGGTTTGTTGGTTTGTTGGTTTGTTGGTTTGTTGGTTTGTTGGTTTGTTGGTTTGTTGGTTTGTTGGCTTGTTGGTTTGTTCGTTTGTTGGCTTGTTGGCTTGTTGGCTTGTGGGATTGTTGGTTTGTTGGCTTGTTGGTTTGTTAGTGTGTTGGTTTGTTGGCTTGTTGGCTTGCTGGTTTGTTGGTTTTTTGGTTTGTTGGTTTGTTGGTTTGTTGGTTTGTTGGTTTGTTGGTTTATTTGTTTGTTGGTTTGTTGGCTTGTTGGTTTGTTGGTTTGTTGGTTTGTTGGCTTGTTGGTTTGATGGTTTGTTGGTTTGTTGGTTTGTTGGCTTGTTGGCTTGTTGGTTTGTTGGTTTGTTAGTTTGTTGTCTTTTTGGTTACTTGGTCTGTTGGTTTTTTGGTTTGTTGGTTTGTTGGTTTGTTGGTTTGTTGGTTTGTTGGTTTATTTGTTTGTTGGTTTGTTGGCTTGTTGGTTTGTTGGTTTGTTGGTTTGTTGGCTTGTTGGTTTGATGGTTTGTTGGTTTGTTGGTTTGTTGGCTTGTTGGCCTGTTGGTTTGTTAGTTTGTTGTCTTTTTGGTTACTTGGTTTGTTGGTTTGTTGGTTTGTTGGCTTGTTGGTTTGTTAGCTTGTTGGTTTGTTGGTTTGTTGGTTTGTTGGTTTGTTGGTTTGTTGGCTTGTTGGCTTGTTGGCTTGATGGCTTGTTGGCTTGTTGGCTTGTTGGCTTGTTGGTTTGTTGGTATGTTGGTTTGTTGGTTTGTTGGTTTGTTGGTTTGTTGGTTTTTTGGTTTTTTGGTTTGTTGGTTTATTTGTTTGTTGGTTTGTTGGCTTGTTGGTTTGTTGGTTTGTTAGTTTGTTGGTTTGTTGGTTTGTTGGTTTATTTGTTTGTTGGTTTGTTGGCTTGTTGGTTTGTTGGTTTGTTGGCTTGTTCGTTTGTTAGTTTGTGGGTTTGTTGGCTTGTTGGCTTGTTGGTTTGTTGGTTTTTTTGTTTGTTGGTTTGTTGGTTTGTTGGTTTATTTGTTTGTTGGTTTATTGGTTTGCTGGTTTTTTGGTTTGTTGGTTTGTTAGTTTGTTGGCTTGTTGGCTTGTTGGTTTGTTGGTTTGTTGGCTTGTTGGTTTGTTAGTTTGTTGGTTTGTTGGCTTGTTGGTTTGTTGGTTTTTTGGTTTGTTGGTTTGTTGGTTTGTTGGTTTGTTGGTTTATTTGTTTGTTGGTTTGTTGGCTTGTTGGTTTGTTGGTTTGTTGGTTTGTTGTCTTGTTGGTTTGTTGGTTTGTTGGTTTTTTGGTTTGTTGGTTTGTTGGTTTGTTGGTTTGTTGGTTTGTTGGTTTGTTGGTTTGTTGGTTTATTTGTTTGTTGGTTTGTTGGCTTGTTGGTTTGTTGGCTTGTTGGCTTGTTGGCTTTTTGGTTTGTTGGTTTGTTGGTTTGTTGGTTTGTTGGTTTGTTGGTTTGTTGGTTTGTTGGTTTGTTGGTTTGTTGGTTTGTTGGTTTGTTGGTTTGTTGGTTTGTTGGTTTGTTGGTTTGTTGGTTTGTTGGCTTGTTGGTTTGTTGGTTTATTGGCTTATTGGTTTGTTGGTTTGTTGGTTTGTTGGCTTGTTGGCTTGTTGGTTTGTTGGTTTGTTGGATTGTTGGTTTGTTGGTTTGTTGGCTTGTTGGCTTGTTGGTTTGTTGGTTTGTTGGTTTGTTGGCTTGTTGGTTTGTTGGTTTGTTGGTTTGTTGGCTTGTTGCTTTGTTCGTTTGATGGTTTGTTGGTTTCTTGGCTTGTTGGTTTGTTAGTTTGTTAATTTGTTGGCTTGTTGGCTTGTTGGTTTGTTGGTTTTTTGGTTTAATGGTTTGTTGGTTTGTTGGTTTGTTGGTTTGTTGGTTTATTTGTTTGTTGGTTTGTTGGCTTGTTGGTTTGTTGGTTTGTTGGTTTGTTGGCTTGTTGGTTTGTTGGTTAGTTGGTTTTTTGGTTTGTTGGTTTGTTGGTTTGTTGGTTTGTTGGTTTATTTGTTTGTTGGTTTGTTGGCTTGTTGGTTTGTTGGTTTGTTGGTTTCTTGGTTTGCTGGCTTGTTGGTTTGTTGGTTTGTTGGCTTGTTGGCATGTTGGTTTGTTGGTTTGTTGGTTTGTTGGCTTGATGGTTTGTTGGTTTGTTGGCTTGTTGGCTTGTTGGTTTGTTGGTTTGTTGGTTTGTTGGCTTGTTGGTTTGTTGGTTTGTTGGCTTGTTGGTTTGTTAGAGTGTTGGTTTGTTGGTTTGTTGGTTTGTTGGCTTGTTGGTTTGTTGGTTTGTTGGTTTGTTGGTTTGTTGACTTGTTGGTTACTTAGTTTGTTGGTTTATTGGCATGTTGGTTTGTTGGTTTGTTGGTTTGTTGGCTTGATGGTTTGTTGGTTTGTTGGCTTGTTGGCTTGTTGGTTTGTTGGTTTGTTGGTTTGTTGGCTTGTTGGTTTGTTGGTTTGTTGGCTTGTTGGTTTGTTAGTTTGTTGGTTTGTTGGTTTGTTGGTTTGTTGGTTTGTTGCTTTGTTGGTTTGTTGGTTTGTTGGCTTGTTCGCTGGTTGGTTTGTTGGCTTGTTGGTTTGTTAGTTTGTTGGCTTTTTGGTTACTTGGTTTGTTGGTTTGTTGGCTTGTTGGCTTGTTGGTTTGTTGGTTTGTTGGCTTGTTGGTTTGTTAGTTTGTTGGTTTGTTGGCTTGTTGGCTTGTTGGTTTGTTGGTTTGTTGGTTTGTTAGTTTGTTGGTTTGTTGGTTTTTTGGTTTGTTGGTTTGTTGGTTTGTTGGCTTGTTGGTTTGTTGGTTTGTTGGCTTGTTGGCTTCTTGGTTTGTTGGTTTGTTGGCTTGTTGGCTTGTTGGTTTGTTAGTTTGTTGGCTTTTTGGTTACCTGGTTTGTTGGTTTGTTGGTTTGTTGGCTTGTTGGTTTGTTGGCTTGTTGGTTTATTGGTTGGTTGGTTTGTTGGCTTGTTGGCTTATTGGTTTGTTGGTTTGTTGGTTTGTTGGTTGGTTGGTTTGTTGGTTTTTTGGTTTGTTGGTTTATATGTTCGTTGGTTTGTTGGCTTGTTGGTTTGTTGGTTTGTTGGTTTATTTGTTTGTTGGTTTGTTGGCTTGTTGGTTTGTTGGTTTGTTGGTTTGTTGGTTTGTTGGCTTGTTGGTTTGTTGGTTTGTTGGCTTGTTGGCTTGTTGCTTTGTTGGTTTGTTTTTTTGTTGGCTTGTATGCTTGTAGGTTTGTTAGTTTGTTGGCTTTTTGGTTACTTGGTTTGTTGGTTTATTGGTTTGTTGGGTTGTTGGTTTGTTGGCTTGTTGGTTTGTTGGTTTGTTGGTTTGTTGGCTTGTTGGCTTGTTGGTTTGTTGGTTTGTAGGTTTGTAGGTTTGTTGGTTTGTTGGTTTGTTGGTTTGTTGGTTTGTTGGTTTGTTGGTTTGTTGGTTTGTTGGCTTGTTGGTTTGTTCGTTTGTTGGCTTGTTGGCTTGTTGGCTTGTGGGATTGTTGGTTTGTTGGCTTGTTGGTTTGTTAGTGTGTTGGTTTGTTGGCTTGTTGGCTTGCTGGTTTGTTGGTTTTTTGGTTTGTTGGTTTGTTGGTTTGTTGGTTTGTTGGTTTGTTGGTTTATTTGTTTGTTGGTTTGTTGGCTTGTTGGTTTGTTGGTTTGTTGGTTTGTTGGCTTGTTGGTTTGATGGTTTGTTGGTTTGTTGGTTTGTTGGCTTGTTGGCTTGTTGGTTTGTTGGTTTGTTAGTTTGTTGTCTTTTTGGTTACTTGGTCTGTTGGTTTTTTGGTTTGTTGGTTTGTTGGTTTGTTGGTTTGTTGGTTTGTTGGTTTATTTGTTTGTTGGTTTGTTGGCTTGTTGGTTTGTTGGTTTGTTGGTTTGTTGGCTTGTTGGTTTGATGGTTTGTTGGTTTGTTGGTTTGTTGGCTTGTTGGCCTGTTGGTTTGTTAGTTTGTTGTCTTTTTGGTTACTTGGTTTGTTGGTTTGTTGGTTTGTTGGCTTGTTGGTTTGTTAGCTTGTTGGTTTGTTGGTTTGTTGGTTTGTTGGTTTGTTGGTTTGTTGGCTTGTTGGCTTGTTGGCTTGATGGCTTGTTGGCTTGTTGGCTTGTTGGCTTGTTGGTTTGTTGGTATGTTGGTTTGTTGGTTTGTTGGTTTGTTGGTTTGTTGGTTTTTTGGTTTTTTGGTTTGTTGGTTTATTTGTTTGTTGGTTTGTTGGCTTGTTGGTTTGTTGGTTTGTTAGTTTGTTGGTTTGTTGGTTTGTTGGTTTATTTGTTTGTTGGTTTGTTGGCTTGTTGGTTTGTTGGTTTGTTGGCTTGTTCGTTTGTTAGTTTGTGGGTTTGTTGGCTTGTTGGCTTGTTGGTTTGTTGGTTTTTTTGTTTGTTGGTTTGTTGGTTTGTTGGTTTATTTGTTTGTTGGTTTATTGGTTTGCTGGTTTTTTGGTTTGTTGGTTTGTTAGTTTGTTGGCTTGTTGGCTTGTTGGTTTGTTGGTTTGTTGGCTTGTTGGTTTGTTAGTTTGTTGGTTTGTTGGCTTGTTGGTTTGTTGGTTTTTTGGTTTGTTGGTTTGTTGGTTTGTTGGTTTGTTGGTTTATTTGTTTGTTGGTTTGTTGGCTTGTTGGTTTGTTGGTTTGTTGGTTTGTTGTCTTGTTGGTTTGTTGGTTTGTTGGTTTTTTGGTTTGTTGGTTTGTTGGTTTGTTGGTTTGTTGGTTTGTTGGTTTGTTGGTTTGTTGGTTTATTTGTTTGTTGGTTTGTTGGCTTGTTGGTTTGTTGGCTTGTTGGCTTGTTGGCTTTTTGGTTTGTTGGTTTGTTGGTTTGTTGGTTTGTTGGTTTGTTGGTTTGTTGGTTTGTTGGTTTGTTGGTTTGTTGGTTTGTTGGTTTGTTGGTTTGTTGGTTTGTTGGTTTGTTGGTTTGTTGGTTTGTTGGCTTGTTGGTTTGTTGGTTTATTGGCTTATTGGTTTGTTGGTTTGTTGGTTTGTTGGCTTGTTGGCTTGTTGGTTTGTTGGTTTGTTGGATTGTTGGTTTGTTGGTTTGTTGGCTTGTTGGCTTGTTGGTTTGTTGGTTTGTTGGTTTGTTGGCTTGTTGGTTTGTTGGTTTGTTGGTTTGTTGGCTTGTTGCTTTGTTCGTTTGATGGTTTGTTGGTTTCTTGGCTTGTTGGTTTGTTAGTTTGTTAATTTGTTGGCTTGTTGGCTTGTTGGTTTGTTGGTTTTTTGGTTTAATGGTTTGTTGGTTTGTTGGTTTGTTGGTTTGTTGGTTTATTTGTTTGTTGGTTTGTTGGCTTGTTGGTTTGTTGGTTTGTTGGTTTGTTGGCTTGTTGGTTTGTTGGTTAGTTGGTTTTTTGGTTTGTTGGTTTGTTGGTTTGTTGGTTTGTTGGTTTATTTGTTTGTTGGTTTGTTGGCTTGTTGGTTTGTTGGTTTGTTGGTTTCTTGGTTTGCTGGCTTGTTGGTTTGTTGGTTTGTTGGCTTGTTGGCATGTTGGTTTGTTGGTTTGTTGGTTTGTTGGCTTGATGGTTTGTTGGTTTGTTGGCTTGTTGGCTTGTTGGTTTGTTGGTTTGTTGGTTTGTTGGCTTGTTGGTTTGTTGGTTTGTTGGCTTGTTGGTTTGTTAGAGTGTTGGTTTGTTGGTTTGTTGGTTTGTTGGCTTGTTGGTTTGTTGGTTTGTTGGTTTGTTGGTTTGTTGACTTGTTGGTTACTTAGTTTGTTGGTTTATTGGCATGTTGGTTTGTTGGTTTGTTGGTTTGTTGGCTTGATGGTTTGTTGGTTTGTTGGCTTGTTGGCTTGTTGGTTTGTTGGTTTGTTGGTTTGTTGGCTTGTTGGTTTGTTGGTTTGTTGGCTTGTTGGTTTGTTAGTTTGTTGGTTTGTTGGTTTGTTGGTTTGTTGGTTTGTTGCTTTGTTGGTTTGTTGGTTTGTTGGCTTGTTCGCTTGTTGGTTTGTTGGCTTGTTGGTTTGTTAGTTTGTTGGCTTTTTGGTTACTTGGTTTGTTGGTTTGTTGGCTTGTTGGCTTGTTGGTTTGTTGGTTTGTTGGCTTGTTGGTTTGTTAGTTTGTTGGTTTGTTGGCTTGTTGGCTTGTTGGTTTGTTGGTTTGTTGGTTTGTTAGTTTGTTGGTTTGTTGGTTTTTTGGTTTGTTGGTTTGTTGGTTTGTTGGCTTGTTGGTTTGTTGGTTTGTTGGCTTGTTGGCTTCTTGGTTTGTTGGTTTGTTGGCTTGTTGGCTTGTTGGTTTGTTGGTTTGTTGGTTTGTTGGTTTGTTGCTTTGTTGGTTTGTTGGTTTGTTGGCTTGTTGGCTTGTTGGCTTATTGGTTTGTTAGTTTGTTGGCTTTTTGGTTACTTGGTTTGTTGGTTTGTTGGTTTGTTGGCTTGTTGGTTTGTTTGTTTGTTGGTTTGTTGGCTTGTTGGCTTGTTGGTTTATTGGTTTGTTGGTTTGTTGGTTTGTTGGTTTGTTGGTTTGTTGGTTTTTTGGTTTGTTGGTTTATTTGTTTGTTGGTTTGTTGGCTTGTTGGCTTGTTGGCTTGTTCGTTTGTTGGTTTGTTGGCTTGTTGGGTTGTTGCTTTGTTCGTTTGATGGTTTGTTGGTTTGTTGGTTTTTTGGTTTGTTGGTTTGTTGGTTTGTTGGCTTGTTGGCTTGTTGGCTTGTTGGTTTGTTGGCTTGTTGGTTTGTTAGTTTGTTGGTTTGTTGGCTTGTTGGCTTGTTGGTTTGTTGGCTTTTTCGTTTGTTGGTTTGTTGGTTTGTTGGTTTGTTGGTTTGTTGGTTTATTTGTTTGTTGGTTTGTTGGCTTGTTGGTTTGTTGGTTTGTTGGTTTGTTGGCTTGTTGGTTTGTTGGTTTGTTGGCTTGTTGGCTTGTTGGTTTGTTGGTTAGTTGGTTTTTTGGTTTGTTGGTTTGTTGGTTTGTTGGTTTGTTGGTTTATTTGTTTGTTGGTTTGTTGGCTTGTTGGTTTGTTGGTTTGTTGGTTTCTTGGTTTGCTGGCTTGTTGGTTTGTTGGTTTGTTGGCTTGTTGGCTTGTTGGTTTGTTGGTTTGTTGACTTGTTGGTTACTTAGTTTGTTGGTTTATTGGCATGTTGGTTTGTTGGTTTGTTGGTTTGTTGGCTTGATGGTTTGTTGGTTTGTTGGCTTGTTGGCTTGTTGGTTTGTTGGTTTGTTGGTTTGTTGGCTTGTTGGTTTGTTGGTTTGTTGGCTTGTTGGTTTGTTAGTTTGTTGGTTTGTTGGTTTGTTGGTTTGTTGGTTTGTTGCTTTGTTGGTTTGTTGGTTTGTTGGCTTGTTCGCTTGTTGGTTTGTTGGCTTGTTGGTTTGTTAGTTTGTTGGCTTTTTGGTTACTTGGTTTGTTGGTTTGTTGGCTTGTTGGCTTGTAGGTTTGTTGGTTTGTTGGCTTGTTGGTTTGTTAGTTTGTTGGTTTGTTGGCTTGTTGGCTTGTTGGTTTGTTGGTTTGTTGGTTTGTTAGTTTGTTGGTTTGTTGGTTTTTTGGTTTGTTGGTTTGTTGGCATGTTGGTTTGTTGGTTTGTTGGCTTGTTGGCTTCTTGGTTTGTTGGTTTGTTGGCTTGTTGGCTTGTTGGTTTGTTGGTTTGTTGGTTACTTGGTTTGTTGGTTTGTTGGTTTGTTGGCTTGTTGGTTTGTTGGCTTGTTGGTTTGTTTGTTTGTTGGTTTGTTGGCTTGTTGGCTTGTTGGTTTATTGGTTTGTTTGTTTGTTGGTTTGTTGGCTTGTTGGTTTGTTGGTTTGTTGGTTTGTTGGTTTGTTGCTTTGTTGGTTTGTTGGTTTGTTGGCTTGTTGGCTTGTTGGCTTATTGGTTTGTTAGTTTGTTGGCTTTTTGGTTACTTGGTTTGTTGGTTTGTTGGTTTGTTGGCTTGTTGGTTTGTTTGTTTGTTGGTTTGTTGGCTTGTTGGCTTGTTGGTTTATTGGTTTGTTGGTTTGTTGGTTTGTTGGTTTGTTGGTTTACTGGTTTTTTGGTTTGTTGGTTTATTTGTTTGTTGGTTTGTTGGCTTGTTGGCTTGTTGGCTTGTTGGTTTGTTGGTTTGTTGGCTTGTTGGGTTGTTGCTTTGTTCGTTTGATGGTTTGTTGGTTTGTTGGTTTTTTGGTTTGTTGGTTTGTTGGTTTGTTGGCTTGTTGGTTTGTTGGTTTGTTGGCTTGTTGGTTTGTTAGTTTGTTGGTTTGTTGGCTTGTTGGCTTGTTGGTTTGTTGGTTTTTTCGTTTGTTGGTTTGTTGGTTTGTTGGTTTGTTGGTTTGTTGGTTTATTTGTTTGTTGGTTTGTTGGCTTGTTGGTTTGTTGGTTTGTTGGTTTGTTGGCTTGTTGGTTTGTTGGTTTGTTGGCTTGTTGGCTTGTTGGTTTGTTGGTTAGTTGGTTTTTTGGTTTGTTGGTTTGTTGGTTTGTTGGTTTGTTGGTTTATTTGTTTGTTGGTTTGTTGGCTTGTTGGTTTGTTGGTTTGTTGGTTTCTTGGTTTGCTGGCTTGTTGGTTTGTTGGTTTGTTGGCTTGTTGGCTTGTTGGTTTGTTGGTTTGTTGACTTGTTGGTTACTTAGTTTGTTGGTTTATTGGCATGTTGGTTTGTTGGTTTGTTGGTTTGTTGGCTTGATGGTTTGTTGGTTTGTTGGCTTGTTGGCTTGTTGGTTTGTTGGTTTGTTGGTTTGTTGGCTTGTTGGTTTGTTGGTTTGTTGGCTTGTTGGTTTGTTAGTTTGTTGGTTTGTTGGTTTGTTGGTTTGTTGGTTTGTTGCTTTGTTGGTTTGTTGGTTTGTTGGCTTGTTCGCTTGTTGGTTTGTTGGCTTGTTGGTTTGTTAGTTTGTTGGCTTTTTGGTTACTTGGTTTGTTGGTTTGTTGGCTTGTTGGCTTGTAGGTTTGTTGGTTTGTTGGCTTGTTGGTTTGTTAGTTTGTTGGTTTGTTGGCTTGTTGGCTTGTTGGTTTGTTGGTTTGTTGGTTTGTTAGTTTGTTGGTTTGTTGGTTTTTTTGTTTGTTGGTTTGTTGGCTTGTTGGTTTGTTGGTTTGTTGGCTTGTTGGCTTCTTGGTTTGTTGGTTTGTTGGCTTGTTGGCTTGTTGGTTTGTTGGTTTGTTGGTTACTTGGTTTGTTGGTTTGTTGGTTTGTTGGCTTGTTGGTTTGTTGGCTTGTTGGTTTGTTTGTTTGTTGGTTTGTTGGCTTGTTGGCTTGTTGGTTTATTGGTTTGTTTGTTTGTTGGTTTGTTGGTTTGTTGGTTTGTTGGTTTGTTGGTTTGTTGGTTTTTTGGTTGGTTGGTTTATTTGTTTGTTGGCTTGTTGGTTTGTTGGTTTGTTGGTTTGTTGGTTTGTTGGTTTGTTGGCTTGTTGGTTTGTTGGTTTGTTGGTTTGTTGGCTTGTTGGCTTGTTGGCTTGTTGGCTTGTTGGTTTGTTGGTTTGTTGGCTTGTTGGCTTGTTGCTTTGTTCGTTTGATGGTTTGTTGGTTTGTTGGTTTTTTGGTTTGTTGGTTTGTTGGTTTGTTGGCTTGTTGGTTTGTTGGTTTGTTGGCTTGTTGGTTTGTTAGTTTGTTGGTTTGTTGGCTTGTTGGCTTGTTGGTTTGTTGGTTTTTTCGTTTGTTGGTTTGTTGGTTTGTTGGTTTGTTGGTTTGTTGGTTTATTTGTTTGTTGGTTTGTTGGCTTGTTGGTTTGTTGGTTTGTTGGTTTGTTGGCTTGTTGGTTTGTTGGTTTGTTGGCTTGTTGGCTTGTTGGTTTGTTAGTTTGTTGGCTTTTTGGTTACTTGGTTTGTTGGTTTGTTGGTTTGTTGGCTTGTTGGTTTGTTGGCTTGTTGGTTTGTTTGTTTGTTGGTTTGTTGGCTTGTTGGCTTGTTGGTTTATTGGTTTGTTGGTTTGTTGGTTTGTTGGTTTGTTGGTTTGTTGGTTTTTTGGTTTGTTGGTTTATTTTTTTGTTGGTTTGTTGGCTTGTTGGTTTGTTGGTTTGTTGGTTTGTTGGTTTGTTGGTTTGTTGGCTTGTTGGTTTGTTGGTTTGTTGGTTTGTTGGCTTGTTGGCTTGTTGGTTTGTTGGTTTGTTGGCTTGTTGGCTTGTTGCTTTGTTCGTTTGATGGTTTGTTGGTTTGTTGGTTTTTTGGTTTGTTGGTTTGTTGGTTTGTTGGCTTGTTGGTTTGTTGGTTTGTTGGCTTGTTGGTTTGTTAGTATGTTGGTTTGTTGGCTTGTTGGCTTGTTGGTTTGTTGGTTTTTTCGTTTGTTGGTTTGTTGGTTTGTTGGTTTGTTGGTTTGTTGGTTTATTTGTTTGTTGGTTTGTTGGCTTGTTGGTTTGTTGGTTTGTTGGTTTGTTGGCTTGTTGGTTTGTTGGTTTGTTGGCTTGTTGGCTTGTTGGTTTGTTGGTTAGTTGGTTTTTTGGTTTGATGGTTTGTTGGTTTGTTGGTTTGTTGGTTTATTTGTTTGTTGGTTTGTTGGCTTGTTGGTTTGTTGGTTTGTGGTTTCTTGGTTTGCTGGCTTGTTGGTTTGTTGGTTTCTTGGCTTGTTGGCTTGTTGGTTTGTTGGTTTGTTGACTTGTTGGTTACTTACTTTGTTGGTTTATTGGCATGTTGGTTTGTTGGTTTGTTGGTTTGTTGGCTTGATGGTTTGTTGGTTTGTTGGCTTGTTGGCTTGTTGGTTTGTTGGTTTGTTGGTTTGTTGGCTTGTTGGTTTGTCGGTTTGTTGGCTTGTTGGTTTGTTAGTTTGTTGGTTTGTTGGTTTGTTGGTTTGTTGGTTTGTTGCTTTGTTGGTTTGTTGGTTTGTTGGCTTGTTCGCTTGTTGGTTTGTTGGCTTGTTGGTTTGTTAGTTTGTTGGCTTTTTGGTTACTTGGTTTGTTGGTTTGTTGGCTTGTTGGCTTGTTGGTTTGTTGGTTTGTTGGCTTGTTGGTTTGTTAGTTTGTTGGTTTGTTGGCTTGTTGGCTTGTTGGTTTGTTGGTTTGTTGGTTTGTTAGTTTGTTGGTTTGTTGGTTTTTTGGTTTGTTGGTTTGTTGGTTTGTTGGCTTGTTGGTTTGTTGGTTTGTTGGCTTGTTGGCTTCTTGGTTTGTTGGTTTGTTGGCTTGTTGGCTTGTTGGTTTGTTGGTTTGTTGGTTTGTTGCTTTGTTGGTTTGTTGGTTTGTTGGCTTGTTGGCTTGTTGGCTTGTTGGTTTGTTAGTTTGTTGGCTTTTTGGTTACTTGGTTTGTTGGTTTGTTGGTTTGTTGGCTTGTTGGTTTGTTGGCTTGTTGGTTTGTTTGTTTGTTGGTTTGTTGGCTTGTTGGCTTGTTGGTTTATTGGTTTGTTTGTTTGTTGGTTTGTTGGTTTGTTGGTTTGTTGGTTTGTTGGTTTTTTGGTTTGTTGGTTAATTTGTTTGTTGGTTTGTTGGCTTGTTGGTTTGTTGGTTTGTTGGTTTGTTGGTTTGTTGGTTTGTTGGCTTGTTGGTTTGTTGGTTTGTTGGTTTGTTGGCTTCTTGGCTTGTTGGCTTGTTGGTTTGTTGGTTTGTTGGCTTGTTGGCTTGTTGCTTTGTTCGTTTGATGGTTTGTTGGTTTGTTGGTTTTTTGGTTTGTTGGTTTGTTGGTTTGTTGGCTTGTTGGTTTGTTGGTTTGTTGGCTTGTTGGTTTGTTAGTTTGTTGGTTTGTTGGCTTGTTGGCTTGTTGGTTTGTTGGTTTTTTCGTTTGTTGGTTTGTTGGTTTGTTGGTTTGTTGGTTTGTTGGTTTATTTGTTTGTTGGTTTGTTGGCTTGTTGGTTTGTTGGTTTGTTGGTTTGTTGGCTTGTTGGTTTGTTGGTTTGTTGGCTTGTTGGTTTGTTAGTTTGTTGGTTTGTTGGCTTGTTGGTTTGTTGGTTTTTTGGTTTGTTGGTTTGTTGGTTTGTTGGTTTGTTGGTTTATTTGTTTGTTGGTTTGTTGGCTTGTTGGTTTGTTGGTTTGTTGGTTTGTTGCCTTGTTGGTTTGTTGGTTTGTTGGTTTTTTGGTTTGTTGGTTTGTTGGTTTGTTCGTTTGTTGGTTTGTTGGTTTATTTGTTCGTTGGTTTGTTGGCTTGTTGGTTTGTTGGCTTGTTGGCTTGTTGGCTTTTTGGTTTGTTGGTTTGTTGGTTTGTTGGTTTGTTGGTTTGTTGGTTTGTTGGTTTGTTGGTTTGTTGGTTTGTTGGTTTGTTGGTTTGTTGGTTTGTTGGCTTGTTGGTTTGTTGGTTTGTTGGTTTATTGGCTTGTTGGTTTGTTTATTTGTTGGTTTGTTGGCTTGTTGGTTTGTTGGTTTGTTGGATTGTTGGTTTGTTGGTTTGTTGGCTTGTTGGCTTGTTGGTTTGTTGGTTTGTTGGTTTGTTGGCTTCTTGGTTTGTTGGTTTGTTGGTTTGTTGGCTTGTTGCTTTGTTCGTTTGATGGTTTGTTGGTTTGTTGGTTTTTTGGTTTATTGGTTTGTTGGTTTGTTGGCTTGTTGGCTTGTTGGTTTGTTGGTTTCTTGGCTTGTTGGTTTGTTAGTTTGTTAATTTGTTGGCTTGTTGGCTTGTTGGTTTGTTGGTTTTTTGGTTTGTTGGTTTGTTGGTTTGTTGGTTTGTTGGTTTGTTGGTTTATTTGTTTGCTGGTTTGTTGGCTTGTTGGTTTGTTGGTTTGTTGGTTTGTTGGCTTGTTGGTTTTTTGGTTTGTTGGTTTGTTGGTTTGTTGATTTGTTGGTTTATTTGTTTGTTGGATTGTTGGCTTGTTGGTTTGTTGGTTTGTTGGTTTGTTGGTTTGTTGGCTTGTTGGTTTGTTGGTTTGTTGGCTTGTTGGCTTGTTGGTTTGTTGGTTTGTTGACTTGTTGGTTACTTAGTTTGTTGGTTTATTGGCATGTTGGTTTGTTGGTTTGTTGGTTTGTTGGCTTGATGGTTTGTTGGTTTGTTGCCTTGTTGGTTTGTTGGTTTGTTGGTTTGTTGGCTTGTTGGTTTGTTGGTTTGTTGGCTTGTTGGTTTGTTAGTTTGTTGGTTTGTTGGTTTGTTGGTTTGTTGGTTTGTTGCTTTGTTGGTTTGTTGGTTTGTTGGCTTGTTCGCTTATTGGTTTGTTGGCTTGTTGGTTTGTTAGTTTGTTGGCTTTTTGGTTACTTGGTTTGTTGGTTTGTTGGCTTGTTGGCTTGTTGGTTTGTTGGTTTGTTGGCTTGTTGGTTTGTTAGTTTGTTGGTTTGTTTGCTTGTTGGCTTGTTGGTTTGTTGGTTTTTTGGTTTGTTAGTTTGTTGGTTTGTTGGTTTTTTGGTTTGTTGGTTTGTTGGTTTGTTGGCTTGTTGGTTTGTTGGCTTGTTGGCTTGTTGGTTTGTTAGTTTGTTGGCTTTTGGGTTACTTGGTTTGTTGGTTTGTTGGTTTGTTGGCTTGTTGGTTTGTTGGCTTGTTGGTTTGTTTGTTTGTTGGTTTGTTGGCTTGTTGGCTTGTTGGTTTATTGGTTTGTTGGTTTGTTGGTGTGTTGGTTTGTTGGTTTGTTGGTTTGTTGGTTTTTTGGTTTGTTGGTTTATTTGTTTGTTGATTTGTTGGCTTGTTGGTTTGTTGGTTTGTTGGTTTGTTGGTTTGTTGGTTTGTTGGCTTGTTGGTTTGTTGGTTTGTTGGTTTGTTGGCTTGTTGGCTTGTTGGTTTGTTGGTTTGTTGGCTTGTTGCTTTGTTCGTTTGATGGTTTATTGGTTTGTTGGTTTTTTGGTTTGTTGGTTTGTTGGTTTGTTGGCTTGTTGGTTTGTTGGTTTGTTGGCTTGTTGGTTTGTTAGTTTGTTGGTTTGTTGGCTTGTTGGCTCGTTGGTTTGTTGGTTTTTTGGTTTGTTGGTTTGTTGGTTTGTTGGTTTGTTGGTTTGTTGGTTTATTTGTTTGTTGGTTTGTTGGCTTGTTGGTTTGTTGGTTTGTTGGCTTGTTGGCTCGTTGGTTTGTTGGTTTTTTTGGTTTGTTGGTTTGTTGGTTTGTTGGTTTGTTGGTTTGTTGGTTTATTTGTTTGTTGGTTTGTTGGCTTGTTGGCTCGTTGGTTTGTTGGTTTGTTGGTTTGTTGGTTTGTTGGCTTGTTGGCTTGTTGGTTTGTTAGTTTGTTGGCTTGTTGGCTTGTTGGTTTGTTGGCTTGTTCGCTTGTTGGTTTGTTGGTTTGTTGGCTTGTTGGTTTGTTAGTTTGTTGGATTGTTGGATTGTTGGCTTGTTGGTTTGTTGGTTTTTTGGTTTGTTGGTTTGTTGGTTTGTTGGTTTGTTGGTTTGTTGGTTTGTTGGTTTGTTGGTTTGTTGGTTTATTTGTTTGTTGGTTTGTTGGCTTGTTGGTTTGTTGGTTTGTTGGTTAGTTGGCTTGTTGGTTTGTTGGTTTGTTGGTTTTTTAGTTTGTTGGTTTGTTGGTTTGTTGGTTTGTTGGTTTGTTGATTTGTTGGTTTATTTGTTTGTTGGTTTGTTGGCTTGTTGGTTTGTTGGTTTAATGGTTTGTTGGCTTGTTGGTTTGTTGGTTTGTTGGCTTGTTGGTTACTTAGTTTGTTGGTTTGTTGGCATGTTGGTTTGTTGGTTTGTTGGTTTGTTGGCTTGTTGGTTTGTTGGTTTGTTGGCTTGTTGGCTTGTTGGTTTGTTGGTTTGTTGGTTTGTTGGCTTGTTGGTTCGTTGGTTTGTTGGCTTGTTGGTTTGTTAGTTTGTTGGTTTGTTGGTTTGTTGGTTTGTTGGTTTGTTGGTTTATTTGTTTGTTGGTTTGTTGGCTTGTTGGTTTGTTGGTTTGTTGGTTTGTTGGCTTGTTGGTTTGTTGATTTGTTGGCTTGTTGGCTTGTTGGTTTGTTGGTTTGTTGGCTTGTTGGCTTGTTGGTTTGTTGGTTTGTTGGTTTGTTGGTTTGTTGGCTTGTTGGTTTGTTGGTTTGTTGGCTTATTGGTTTGTTGGTTTGTTGGTTTGTTGGCTTGTTGGCTTGTTGGTTTGTTGGTTTGTTGGCTTATTGGTTTGTTGGTTTGTTGGCTTGTTGGCTTGTTGCTTTGTTGGTTTGTTGGTTTGTTGGCTTGTTGGCTTGTTGGTTTGTTGATTTGTTGGCTTTTTGGTTACTTGGTTTGTTGGTTTGTTGGTTTGTTGGCTTGTTGGTTTGTTGGCTTGTTGGTGTGTTGGTTTGTTGGTTTGTTGGCTTGTTGGCTTGTTGGTTTGTTGGTTTGTTGGTTTGTTGGTTTGTTGATTTGTTGGTTTTTTGGTTTGTTGGTTTATTTGTTTGTTGGTTTGTTGGCTTGTTGGTTTGTTGGTTTGTTGGTTTATTTGTTTGTTGGTTAGTTGGCTTGTTGGTTTATTTGTTTGTTGGTTTGTTGGCTTGTTGGTTTGTTGGTTTGTTGGCTTGTTGGCTTGTTGGTTTGTTGGATTGTTGGTTTGTTGGTTTGTTGGCTTGTTGGCTTGTTGGTTTGTTGGTTTGTTGGTTTGTTGGCTTCTTGGTTTGTTGGTTTGTTGGTTTGTTGGCTTGTTGCTTTGTTCGTTTGATGGTTTGTTGGTTTGTTGGTTTTTTGGTTTATTGGTTTGTTGGTTTGTTGGCTTGTTGGCTTGTTGGTTTGTTGGTTTCTTGGCTTGTTGGTTTGTTAGTTTGTTAATTTGTTGGCTTGTTAGCTTGTTGGTTTGTTGGTTTTTTGGTTTGTTGGTTTGTTCGTTTGTTGGTTTGTTGGTTTGTTGGTTTATTTATTTGCTGTTTTGTTGGCTTGTTGGTTTGTTGGTTTGGTGGTTTGTTGGCTTGTTGGTTTGTTGGTTTGTTGGTTTTTTGGTTTGTTGGTTTGTTGGGTTGTTGGTTTGTTGGTTTATTTGTTTGTTGGTTTGTTGGCTTGTTGGTTTGTTGGTTTGTTGGTTTGTTGGTTTGTTGGCTTGTTGGTTTGTTGGTTTGTTGGCTTGTTGGCTTGTTGGTTTGTTGGTTTGTTTGCTTGTTGGCTTGTTGGTTTGTTGGTTTTTTGGTTTGTTAGTTTGTTGGTTTGTTGGTTTTTTGGTTTGTTGGTTTGTTGGTTTGTTGGCTTGTTGGTTTGTTGGCTTGTTGGCTTGTTGGTTTGTTAGTTTGTTGGCTTTTGGGTTACTTGGTTTGTTGGTTTGTTGGTTTGTTGGCTTGTTGGTTTGTTGGCTTGTTGGTTTGTTTGTTTGCTGGTTTGTTGGCTTGTTGGCTTGTTGGTTTATTTGTTTGTTGGTTTGTTGGCTTGTTGGTTTGTTGGTTTGTTGGTTTGTTGGTTTGTTGGTTTGTTGCTTTGTTGGTTTGTTGGTTTGTTGGCTTGTTCGCTTATTGGTTTGTTGGCTTGTTGGTTTGTTAGTTTGTTGGCTTTTTGGTTACTTGGTTTGTTGGTTTGTTGGCTTGTTGGCTTGTTGGTTTGTTGGTTTGTTGGCTTGTTGGTTTGTTAGTTTGTTGGTTTGTTTGCTTGTTGGCTTGTTGGTTTGTTGGTTTTTTGGTTTGTTAGTTTGTTGGTTTGTTGGTTTTTTGGTTTGTTGGTTTGTTGGTTTGTTGGCTTGTTGGTTTGTTGGCTTGTTGGCTTGTTGGTTTGTTAGTTTGTTGGCTTTTGGGTTACTTGGTTTGTTGGTTTGTTGGTTTGTTGGCTTGTTGGTTTGTTGGCTTGTTGGTTTGTTTGTTTGTTGGTTTGTTGGCTTGTTGGCTTGTTGGTTTATTGGTTTGTTGGTTTGTTGGTGTGTTGGTTTGTTGGTTTGTTGGTTTGTTGGTTTTTTGGTTTGTTGGTTTATTTGTTTGTTGATTTGTTGGCTTGTTGGTTTGTTGGTTTGTTGGTTTGTTGGTTTGTTGGTTTGTTGGCTTGTTGGTTTGTTGGTTTGTTGGTTTGTTGGCTTGTTGGCTTGTTGGTTTGTTGGTTTGTTGGCTTGTTGCTTTGTTCGTTTGATGGTTTATTGGTTTGTTGGTTTTTTGGTTTGTTGGTTTGTTGGTTTGTTGGCTTGTTGGTTTGTTGGTTTGTTGGCTTGTTGGTTTGTTAGTTTGTTGGTTTGTTGGCTTGTTGGCTCGTTGGTTTGTTGGTTTTTTGGTTTGTTGGTTTGTTGGTTTGTTGGTTTGTTGGTTTGTTGGTTTATTTGTTTGTTGGTTTGTTGGCTTGTTGGTTTGTTGGTTTGTTGGCTTGTTGGCTCGTTGGTTTGTTGGTTTTTTTGGTTTGTTGGTTTGTTGGTTTGTTGGTTTGTTGGTTTGTTGGTTTATTTGTTTGTTGGTTTGTTGGCTTGTTGGCTCGTTGGTTTGTTGGTTTGTTGGTTTGTTGGCTTGTTGGCTTGTTGGTTTGTTAGTTTGTTGGCTTGTTGGCTTGTTGGTTTGTTGGCTTGTTCGCTTGTTGGTTTGTTGGTTTGTTGGCTTGTTGGTTTGTTAGTTTGTTGGATTGTTGGATTGTTGGCTTGTTGGTTTGTTGGTTTTTTGGTTTGTTGGTTTGTTGGTTTGTTGGTTTGTTGGTTTGTTGGTTTGTTGGTTTGTTGGTTTGTTGGTTTATTTGTTTGTTGGTTTGTTGGCTTGTTGGTTTGTTGGTTTGTTGGTTAGTTGGCTTGTTGGTTTGTTGGTTTGTTGGTTTGTTGGTTTTTTAGTTTGTTGGTTTGTTGGTTTGTTGGTTTGTTGGTTTGTTGATTTGTTGGTTTATTTGTTTGTTGGTTTGTTGGCTTGTTGGTTTGTTGGTTTGTTGGTTTGTTGGCTTGTTGGTTTGTTGGTTTGTTGGCTTGTTGGTTACTTAGTTTGTTGGTTTGTTGGCATGTTGGTTTGTTGGTTTGTTGGTTTGTTGGCTTGTTGGTTTGTTGGTTTGTTGGCTTGTTGGCTTGTTGGTTTGTTGGTTTGTTGGTTTGTTGGCTTGTTGGTTCGTTGGTTTGTTGGCTTGTTGGTTTGTTAGTTTGTTGGTTTGTTGGTTTGTTGGTTTGTTGGTTTGTTGGTTTATTTGTTTGTTGGTTTGTTGGCTTGTTGGTTTGTTGGTTTGTTGGTTTGTTGGCTTGTTGGTTTGTTGATTTGTTGGCTTGTTGGCTTGTTGGTTTGTTGGTTTGTTGGCTTGTTGGCTTGTTGGTTTGTTGGTTTGTTGGTTTGTTGGTTTGTTGGCTTGTTGGTTTGTTGGTTTGTTGGCTTATTGGTTTGTTGGTTTGTTGGTTTGTTGGCTTGTTGGCTTGTTGGTTTGTTGGTTTGTTGGCTTATTGGTTTGTTGGTTTGTTGGCTTGTTGGCTTGTTGCTTTGTTGGTTTGTTGGTTTGTTGGCTTGTTGGCTTGTTGGTTTGTTGATTTGTTGGCTTTTTGGTTACTTGGTTTGTTGGTTTGTTGGTTTGTTGGCTTGTTGGTTTGTTGGCTTGTTGGTGTGTTGGTTTGTTGGTTTGTTGGCTTGTTGGCTTGTTGGTTTGTTGGTTTGTTGGTTTGTTGGTTTGTTGATTTGTTGGTTTTTTGGTTTGTTGGTTTATTTGTTTGTTGGTTTGTTGGCTTATTGGTTTGTTGGTTTGTTGGTTTATTTGTTTGTTGGTTAGTTGGCTTGTTGGTTTATTTGTTTGTTGGTTTGTTGGCTTGTTGGTTTGTTGGTTTGTTGGCTTGTTGGCTTGTTGGTTTGTTGGATTGTTGGTTTGTTGGTTTGTTGGCTTGTTTGCTTGTTGGTTTGTTGGTTTGTTGGTTTGTTGGCTTCTTGGTTTGTTGGTTTGTTGGTTTGTTGGCTTGTTGCTTTGTTCGTTTGATGGTTTGTTGGTTTGTTGGTTTTTTGGTTTATTGGTTTGTTGGTTTGTTGGCTTGTTGGCTTGTTGGTTTGTTGGTTTCTTGGCTTGTTGGTTTGTTAGTTTGTTAATTTGTTGGCTTGTTAGCTTGTTGGTTTGTTGGTTTTTTGGTTTGTTGGTTTGTTCGTTTGTTGGTTTGTTGGTTTGTTGGTTTATTTATTTGCTGTTTTGTTGGCTTGTTGGTTTGTTGGTTTGGTGGTTTGTTGGCTTGTTGGTTTGTTGGTTTGTTGGTTTTTTGGTTTGTTGGTTTGTTGGGTTGTTGGTTTGTTGGTTTATTTGTTTGTTGGTTTGTTGGCTTGTTGGCTTGTTAGCTTGTTGGTTTGTTGGTTTTTTGGTTTGTTGGTTTGTTCGTTTGTTGGTTTGTTGGTTTGTTGGTTTATTTATTTGCTGTTTTGTTGGCTTGTTGGTTTGTTGGTTTGGTGGTTTGTTGGCTTGTTGGTTTGTTGGTTTGTTGGTTTTTTGGTTTGTTGGCTTGTTGGTTTGTTTGTTTGTTGGTTTGTTGGCTTGTTGGCTTGTTGGTTTATTGGTTTGTTGGTTTGTTGGTGTGTTGGTTTGTTGGTTTGTTGGTTTGTTGGTTTTTTGGTTTGTTGGTTTATTTGTTTGTTGATTTGTTGGCTTGTTGGTTTGTTGGTTTGTTGGTTTGTTGGTTTGTTGGTTTGTTGGCTTGTTGGTTTGTTGGTTTGTTGGTTTGTTGGCTTGTTGGCTTGTTGGTTTGTTGGTTTGTTGGCTTGTTGCTTTGTTCGTTTGATGGTTTATTGGTTTGTTGGTTTTTTGGTTTGTTGGTTTGTTGGTTTGTTGGCTTGTTGGTTTGTTGGTTTGTTGGCTTGTTGGTTTGTTAGTTTGTTGGTTTGTTGGCTTGTTGGCTCGTTGGTTTGTTGGTTTTTTGGTTTGTTGGTTTGTTGGTTTGTTGGTTTGTTGGTTTGTTGGTTTATTTGTTTGTTGGTTTGTTGGCTTGTTGGTTTGTTGGTTCGTTGGCTTGTTGGCTCGTTGGTTTGTTGGTTTTTTTGGTTTGTTGGTTTGTTGGTTTGTTGGTTTGTTGGTTTGTTGGTTTATTTGTTTGTTGGTTTGTTGGCTTGTTGGCTCGTTGGTTTGTTGGTTTGTTGGTTTGTTGGCTTGTTGGCTTGTTGGTTTGTTAGTTTGTTGGCTTGTTGGCTTGTTGGTTTGTTGGCTTGTTCGCTTGTTGGTTTGTTGGTTTGTTGGCTTGTTGGTTTGTTAGTTTGTTGGATTGTTGGATTGTTGGCTTGTTGGTTTGTTGGTTTTTTGGTTTGTTGGTTTGTTGGTTTGTTGGTTTGTTGGTTTGTTGGTTTGTTGGTTTGTTGGTTTGTTGGTTTATTTGTTTGTTGGTTTGTTGGCTTGTTGGTTTGTTGGTTTGTTGGTTAGTTGGCTTGTTGGTTTGTTGGTTTGTTGGTTTTTTAGTTTGTTGGTTTGCTGGTTTGTTGGTTTGTTGGTTTGTTGGTTTGTTGATTTGTTGGTTTATTTGTTTGTTGGTTTGTTGGCTTGTTGGTTTGTTGGTTTGTTGGTTTGTTGGCTTGTTGGTTTGTTGGTTTGTTGGCTTGTTGGTTACTTAGTTTGTTGGTTTGTTGGCATGTTGGTTTGTTGGTTTGTTGGTTTGTTGGCTTGTTGGTTTGTTGGTTTGTTGGCTTGTTGGCTTGTTGGTTTGTTGGTTTGTTGGTTTGTTGGCTTGTTGGTTCGTTGGTTTGTTGGCTTGTTGGTTTGTTAGTTTGTTGGTTTGTTGGTTTGTTGGTTTGTTGGTTTGTTGGTTTATTTGTTTGTTGGTTTGTTGGCTTGTTGGTTTGTTGGTTTGTTGGTTTGTTGGCTTGTTGGTTTGTTGATTTGTTGGCTTGTTGGCTTGTTGGTTTGTTGGTTTGTTGGCTTGTTGGCTTGTTGGTTTGTTGGTTTGTTGGTTTGTTGGTTTGTTGGCTTGTTGGTTTGTTGGTTTGTTGGCTTATTGGTTTGTTGGTTTGTTGGTTTGTTGGCTTGTTGGCTTGTTGGTTTGTTGGTTTGTTGGCTTATTGGTTTGTTGGTTTGTTGGCTTGTTGGCTTGTTGCTTTGTTGGTTTGTTGGTTTGTTGGCTTGTTGGCTTGTTGGTTTGTTGATTTGTTGGCTTTTTGGTTACTTGGTTTGTTGGTTTGTTGGTTTGTTGGCTTGTTGGTTTGTTGGCTTGTTGGTGTGTTGGTTTGTTGGTTTGTTGGCTTGTTGGCTTGTTGGTTTGTTGGTTTGTTGGTTTGTTGGTTTGTTGATTTGTTGGTTTTTTGGTTTGTTGGTTTATTTGTTTGTTGGTTTGTTGGCTTGTTGGTTTGTTGGTTTGTTGGTTTATTTGTTTGTTGGTTAGTTGGCTTGTTGGTTTATTTGTTTGTTGGTTTGTTGGCTTGTTGGTTTGTTGGTTTGTTGGCTTGTTGGCTTGTTGGTTTGTTGGATTGTTGGTTTGTTGGTTTGTTGGCTTTTTGGCTTGTTGGTTTGTTGGTTTGTTGGTTTGTTGGCTTCTTGGTTTGTTGGTTTGTTGGTTTGTTGGCTTGTTGCTTTGTTCGTTTGATGGTTTGTTGGTTTGTTGGTTTTTTGGTTTATTGGTTTGTTGGTTTGTTGGCTTGTTGCTGTTGGTTTGTTGGTTTCTTGGCTTGTTGGTTTGTTAGTTTGTTAATTTGTTGGCTTGTTAGCTTGTTGGTTTGTTGGTTTTTTGGTTTGTTGGTTTGTTCGTTTGTTGGTTTGTTGGTTTGTTGGTTTATTTATTTGCTGTTTTGTTGGCTTGTTGGTTTGTTGGTTTGGTGGTTTGTTGGCTTGTTGGTTTGTTGGTTTGTTGGTTTTTTGGTTTGTTGGTTTGTTGGGTTGTTGGTTTGTTGGTTTATTTGTTTGTTGGTTTGTTGGCTTGTTGGTTTGTTGGTTTGTTGGTTTGTTGGTTTGTTGGCTTGTTGGTTTGTTGGTTTGTTGGCTTGTTGGCTTGTTGGTTTGTTGGTTTGTTGACTTATTGGTTACTTAATTTGTTGGTTTATTGGCATGTTGGTTTGTTGGTTTGTTGGTTTGTTGGCTTGATGGTTTGTTGGTTTGTTGGCTTGTTGGCTTGTTGGTTTGTTGGTTTGTTGGTTTGTTGGCTTGTTGGTTTGTTGTTTTGTTGGCTTGTTGGTTTGTTAGTTTGTTGGTTTGTTGGTTTGTTGGTTTGTTGGCTTTTTGGCTTGTTGGTTTGTTGGTTTGTTGGTTTGTTGGCTTCTTGGTTTGTTGGTTTGTTGGTTTGTTGGCTTGTTGCTTTGTTCGTTTGATGGTTTGTTGGTTTGTTGGTTTTTTGGTTTATTGGTTTGTTGGTTTGTTGGCTTGTTGCTGTTGGTTTGTTGGTTTCTTGGCTTGTTGGTTTGTTAGTTTGTTAATTTGTTGGCTTGTTAGCTTGTTGGTTTGTTGGTTTTTTGGTTTGTTGGTTTGTTCGTTTGTTGGTTTGTTGGTTTGTTGGTTTATTTATTTGCTGTTTTGTTGGCTTGTTGGTTTGTTGGTTTGGTGGTTTGTTGGCTTGTTGGTTTGTTGGTTTGTTGGTTTTTTGGTTTGTTGGTTTGTTGGGTTGTTGGTTTGTTGGTTTATTTGTTTGTTGGTTTGTTGGCTTGTTGGTTTGTTGGTTTGTTGGTTTGTTGGTTTGTTGGCTTGTTGGTTTGTTGGTTTGTTGGCTTCTTGGCTTGTTGGTTTGTTGGTTTGTTGACTTATTGGTTACTTAATTTGTTGGTTTATTGGCATGTTGGTTTGTTGGTTTGTTGGTTTGTTGGCTTGATGGTTTGTTGGTTTGTTGGCTTGTTGGCTTGTTGGTTTGTTGGTTTGTTGGTTTGTTGGCTTGTTGGTTTGTTGTTTTGTTGGCTTGTTGGTTTGTTAGTTTGTTGGTTTGTTGGTTTGTTGGTTTGTTGGTTTGTTGCTTTGTTGGTTTGTTGGTTTGTTGGCTTGTTCGCTTATTGGTTTGTTGGCTTGTTGGTTTGTTAGTTTGTTGGCTTTTTGGTTACTTGGTTTGTTGGTTTGTTGGCTTGTTGGCTTGTTGGTTTGTTGGTTTGTTGGCTTGTTGGTTTGTTAGTTTGTTGGTTTGTTGGCATGTTGGCTTGTTGGTTTGTTTGTTTGTTGGTTTGTTGGTTCGTTGGTTTGTTGGTTTTTTGGTTTGTTGGTTTGTTGGTTTATTGGCTTGTTGGTTTGTTGCTTTGTTGGCTTGTTGGCTTCTTGGTTTCTTGGTTTGTTGGCTTGTTGGCTTGTTGGTTTGTTGGTTTGTTGGTTTGTTGGTTTGTTGCTTTGTTGGTTTGTTGGTTTGTTGGTTTGTTGGCTTGTTGGTTTGTTAGTTTGTTGGTTTGTTAGTTTGTTGGCTTTTTGGTTACTTGGTTTGTTGGTTTGTTGGTTTGTTGGCTTGTTGGTTTGTTGGCTTGTTGGTTTGTTTGTTTGTTGGTTTGTTGGATTGTTGGCTTGTTGGTTTATTGGTTTGTTGGTTTGTTGGTTTGTTGGTTTGTTGGTTTGTTGGTTTGTTGGTTTTTTGGTTTGTTGGTTTATTTGTTTGTTGGTTTGTTGGCTTGTTGGTTTGTTGGTTTGTTGGTTTGTTGGTTTGTTGGTTTGTTGGCTTGTTGGTTTGTTGGTTTGTTGGTTTGTTGGCTTGTTGGCTTGTTGGTTTGTTGGTTTGTTGGCTTGTTGGCTTGTTGCTTTGTTCGTTTGATGATTTGTTGGTTTGTTGGTTTTTTGGTTTGTTGGTTTGTTGGTTTGTTGGTTTGTTGGTTTGTTGGTTTGTTGGTTTATTTGTTTGTTGGTTTGTTGGCTTGTTGGTTTGTTGGTTTGTTGGCTTGTTGGTTTGTTGGTTTGTTGGTTTTTTGGTTTTGTTGGTTTGTTAGTTTGTTGGTTTTTTGATTTATTTGTTTGTTGGTTTGTTGGCTTGTTGGTTTGTTGGTTTGTTGGCTTGTTGGTTTGTTAGTTTGTTGGTTTGTTGGCTTGTTGGCTTGTTGGTTTGTTGGTTTTTTGGTTTGTTGGTTTGTTGGTTTGTTGGTTTGTTGGTTTGTTGGTTTATTTGTTTGTTGGTTTGTTGGCTTGTTGGTTTGTTGGTTTGTTGGCTTGTTGGTTTGTTGGTTTGTTGGTTTTTTGGTTTTGTTGGTTTGTTAGTTTGTTGGTTTTTTGATTTATTTGTTTGTTGGTTTGTTGGCTTGTTGGTTTGTTGGCTTGTTGGCTTGTTGGTTTGTTAGTTTGTTGGCTTATTGGCTTGTTGGTTTATTGGTTTGTTGGTTTGTTGGTTTGTTGGCTTGTTGGTTTGTTGGTTTGTTGGTTTGTTGGCTTATTGGCTTATTGGTTTGTTGGTTTGTTGGCTTATTGTTTGTTGGTTTGTTGGCTTGTTGGTTTGTTAGTTTGTTGGCTTGTTGGCTTGTTGGTTTATTGGTTTGTTGGTTTGTTGGTTTGTTGGCTTGTTTGCTTGTTGATTTGTTGGTTTGTTGGCTTGTTGGTTTGTTAGTTTGTTAGTTTGTTGGATTGTTGGCTTGTTGGGTTGTTGGTTTTTTGGTTTGTTGGTTTGTTGGTTTGTTGGTTTGTTGGTTTGTTGGTTTTTTGGTTTTTTGGTTTATTTGTTTGTTGGTTTGTTGGCTTGTTGGTTTGTTGGTTTGTTGGTTAGTTGGCTTGTTGGTTTGTTGGTTTGTTGGTTTTTTAGTTTGTTGGTTTGTTGGTTTGGTGGTTTGTTGATTTGTTGGTTTATTTGTTTGTTGGTTTGTTGGCTTGTTGGTTTGTTGGTTTGTTGGTTTGTTGGCTTGTTGGTTTGTTGGTTTGTTGGCTTGTTGGTTACTTAGTTTGTTGGTTTGTTAGTTTGTTGGTTTTTTGATTTATTTGTTTGTTGGTTTGTTGGCTTGTTGGTTTGTTGGCTAGTTGGCTTGTTGGTTTGTTAGTTTGTTGGCTTATTGGCTTGTTGGTTTATTGGTTTGTTGGTTTGTTGGTTTGTTGGCTTGTTGGTTTGTTGGTTTGTTGGTTTGTTGGCTTATTGGCTTATTGGTTTGTTGGTTTGTTGGCTTATTGTTTGTTGGTTTGTTGGCTTGTTGGTTTGTTAGTTTGTTGGCTTGTTGGCTTGTTGGCATGTTGGTTTGTTGGTTTGTTGGTTTGTAGGCTTGTTGGTTTGTTGGTTTGTTGGCTTGTTGGCTTGTTGGTTTGTTGGTTTGTTGGTTTGTTGGCTTGTTGGTTAGTTGGTTTGTTGGCTTGTTGGTTTGTTAGTTTGTTGGTTTGTTGGTTTGTTGGTTTGTTGGTTTGTTGGTTTGTTGGTTTGTTGGTTTATTTGTTTGTTGGTTTGTTGGTTTGTTGGCTTGTTGGTTTGTTGGTTTGTTGGTTTTTTGGCTTGTTGGTTTGTTGATTTGTTGGCTTGTTGGCTTGTTGGTTTGTTGGTTTGTTGGCTTGTTGGCTTGTTGGTTTGTTGGTTTGTTGGTTTGTTGGTTTGTTGGCTTGTTGGTTTGTTGGTTTGTTGGCTTGTTGGTTTGTTGGTTTGTTGGTTTGTTGGCTTGTTGGCTTGTTGGTTTGTTGGTTTGTTAGCTTATTGGTTTGTTGGTTTGTTGGCTTGTTGGCTTGTTGCTTTGTTGGTTTGTTGGTTTGTTGCCTTGTTGGCTTGTTGGTTTGTTAGTTTGTTGGCTTTTTAGTTACTTGGTTTGTTGGTTTGTTGGCTTGTTGGTTTGTTGGCTTGTTGGTGTGTTGGTTTGTTGGTTTGTTGGCTTGTTGGCTTGTTGGTTTGTTGGTTTGTTGGTTTGTTGGTTTGTCGATTTGTTGGTTTTTTGGTTTGTTGGTTTATTTGTTTGTTGGTTTGTTGGCTTGTTGGTTTGTTGGTTTGTTGGTTTATTTGTTTGTTGGTTAGTTGGCTTGTTGGTTTATTGGTTTGTTGGTTTGTTGGCTTGTTGGTTTGTTGGTTTGTTGGCTTGTTGGCTTGTTGCTTTGTTGGTTTGTTGGTTTGTTGGCTTGTTGGCTTGTTGGTTTGTTAGTTTGTTGGCTTTTTGGTTACTTGGTTTGTTGGGTTATTGGTTTGTTGGCTTGTTGGTTTGTTGGCTTGTTGGTTTGTTGGTTTGTTAGTTTTATGGCTGGTTGTCTTGTTGGTTTGTTGGTTTGTAGGTTTGTTGGTTTGTTGGTTTGTTGGTTTGTTGGTTTGTTGTTTTGTTGGTTTGTTGGCTTGTTGGTTTGTTGGTTCGTTGGCTTGTTGGCTTGTTGGTTTGTTGGTTTGTTGGATTGTTGGTTTGTTAGTTGGTTTGTTGGCTTGTTGGTTTGTTGGTTTGTTGGTTTGTTGGCTTGTTGGTTTGTTAGTTTGTTGGCTTGTTGGCTTGTTGGTTTATTGGTTTGTTGGTTTGTTGGTTTGTTGGCTTGTTGGTTTGTTGGTTTGTTGGTTTGTTGGCTTATTGGCTTATTGGTTTGTTGGTTTGTTGGCTTATTGTTTGTTGGTTTGTTGGCTTGTTGGCTTGTTGGGTTGTTAGTTTGTTGGCTTGTTGGCTTGTTGGTTTATTGGTTTGTTGGTTTGTTGGTTTGTTGGCTTGTTGGCTTGTTGGTTTGTTGGTTTGTTGGCTTGTTGGTTTGTTAGTTTGTTGGTTTGTTGGATTGTTGGCTTGTTGGGTTGTTGGTTTTTTGGTTTGTTGGTTTGTTGGTTTGTTGGTTTGTTGGTTTGTTGGTTTGTTGGTTTGTTGGTTTATTTGTTTGTTGGTTTGTTGGCTTGTTGGTTTGTTGGTTTGTTGGTTAGTTGGCTTGTTGGTTTGTTGGTTTGTTGGTTTTTTAGTTTGTTGGTTTGTTGGTTTGGTGGTTTGTTGATTTGTTGGTTTATTTGTTTGTTGGTTTGTTGGCTTGTTGGTTTGTTGGTTTGTTGGTTAGTTGGCTTGTTGGTTTGTTGGTTTGTTGGCTTGTTGGTTACTTAGTTTGTTGGTTTGTTGGCATGTTGGTTTGTTGGTTTGTTGGTTTGTAGGCTTGTTGGTTTGTTGGTTTGTTGGCTTGTTGGCTTGTTGGTTTGTTGGTTTGTTGGTTTGTTGGCTTGTTGGTTCGTTGGTTTGTTGGCTTGATGGTTTGTTAGTTTGTTGGTTTGTTCGTTTGTTGGTTTGTTGGTTTGTTGGTTTGTTGGTTTGTTGGTTTATTTGTTTGTTGGTTTGTTGGCTTGTTGGTTTGTTGGTTTGTTGGTTTGTTGGCTTGTTGGTTTGTTGATTTGTTGGCTTGTTGGCTTGTTGGTTTGTTGGTTTGTTGGCTTGTTGGCTTGTTGGTTTGTTGGTTTTTTGGTTTGTTGGTTTGTTGGCTTGTTGGTTTGTTGGTTTGTTGGCTTGTTGGTTTGTTGGTTTGTTGGTTTGTTGGCTTGTTGGCTTGTTGGTTTGTTGGTTTGTTAGCTTATTGGTTTGTTGGTTTGTTGGCTTGTTGGCTTGTTGCTTTGTTGGTTTGTTCGTTTGTTGGCTTGTTGGCTTGTTGGTTTGTTAGTTTGTTGGCTTTTTAGTTACTTGGTTTGTTGGTTTGTTGGTTTGTTGGCTTGTTGGTTTGTTGGCTTGTTGGTGTGTTGGTTTGTTGGTTTGTTGGCTTGTTGGCTTGTTGGTTTGTTGGTTTGTTGGTTTGTTGGTTTGTCGATTTGTTGGTTTTTTGGTTTGTTGGTTTATTTGTTTGTTGGTTTGTTGGCTTGTTGGTTTGTTGGTTTGTTGGTTTATTTGTTTGTTGGTTAGTTGGCTTGTTGGTTTATTGGTTTGTTGGTTTGTTGGCTTGTTGGTTTGTTGGTTTGTTGGCTTGTTGGCTTGTTGCTTTGTTGGTTTGTTGGTTTGTTGGCTTGTTGGCTTGTTGGTTTGTTAGTTTGTTGGCTTTTTGGTTACTTGGTTTGTTGGTTTATTGGTTTGTTGGCTTGTTGGTTTGTTGGCTTGTTGGTTTGTTGGTTTGTTAGTTTGTTGGCTGGTTGTCTTGTTGGTTTGTTGGTTTGTAGGTTTGTTGGTTTGTTGGTTTGTTGGTTTGTTGGTTTGTTGGTTTGTTGGTTTGTTGGTTTGTTGGCTTATTGGCTTATTGGTTTGTTGGTTTGTTGGCTTATTGTTTGTTGGTTTGTTGGCTTGTTGGTTTGTTAGTTTGTTGGCTTGTTGGCTTGTTGGTTTATTGGTTTGTTGGTTTGTTGGTTTGTTGGCTTGTTTGCTTGTTGATTTGTTGGTTTGTTGGCTTGTTGGTTTGTTAGTTTGTTAGTTTGTTGGATTGTTGGCTTGTTGGGTTGTTGGTTTTTTGGTTTGTTGGTTTGTTGGTTTGTTGGTTTGTTGGTTTGTTGGTTTTTTGGTTTTTTGGTTTATTTGTTTGTTGGTTTGTTGGCTTGTTGGTTTGTTGGTTTGTTGGTTAGTTGGCTTGTTGGTTTGTTGGTTTGTTGGTTTTTTAGTTTGTTGGTTTGTTGGTTTGGTGGTTTGTTGATTTGTTGGTTTATTTGTTTGTTGGTTTGTTGGCTTGTTGGTTTGTTGGTTTGTTGGTTTGTTGGCTTGTTGGTTTGTTGGTTTGTTGGCTTGTTGGTTACTTAGTTTGTTGGTTTGTTGGCATGTTGGTTTGTTGGTTTGTTGGTTTGTAGGCTTGTTGGTTTGTTGGTTTGTTGGCTTGTTGGCTTGTTGGTTTGTTGGTTTGTTGGTTTGTTGGCTTGTTGGTTAGTTGGTTTGTTGGCTTGTTGGTTTGTTAGTTTGTTGGTTTGTTGGTTTGTTGGTTTGTTGGTTTGTTGGTTTGTTGGTTTGTTGGTTTATTTGTTTGTTGGTTTGTTGGTTTGTTGGCTTGTTGGCTTGTTGGTTTGTTGGTTTGTTGGTTTGTTGGTTTGTTGGCTTGTTGGTTTGTTGGTTTGTTGGCTTGTTGGTTTGTTGGTTTGTTGGTTTGTTGGCTTGTTGGCTTGTTGGTTTGTTGGTTTGTTAGCTTATTGGTTTGTTGGTTTGTTGGCTTGTTGGCTTGTTGCTTTGTTGGTTTGTTGGTTTGTTGCCTTGTTGGCTTGTTGGTTTGTTAGTTTGTTGGCTTTTTAGTTACTTGGTTTGTTGGTTTGTTGGCTTGTTGGTTTGTTGGCTTGTTGGTGTGTTGGTTTGTTGGTTTGTTGGCTTGTTGGCTTGTTGGTTTGTTGGTTTGTTGGTTTGTTGGTTTGTCGATTTGTTGGTTTTTTGGTTTGTTGGTTTATTTGTTTGTTGGTTTGTTGGCTTGTTGGTTTGTTGGTTTGTTGGTTTATTTGTTTGTTGGTTAGTTGGCTTGTTGGTTTATTGGTTTGTTGGTTTGTTGGCTTGTTGGTTTGTTGGTTTGTTGGCTTGTTGGCTTGTTGCTTTGTTGGTTTGTTGGTTTGTTGGCTTGTTGGCTTGTTGGTTTGTTAGTTTGTTGGCTTTTTGGTTACTTGGTTTGTTGGGTTATTGGTTTGTTGGCTTGTTGGTTTGTTGGCTTGTTGGTTTGTTGGTTTGTTAGTTTTATGGCTGGTTGTCTTGTTGGTTTGTTGGTTTGTAGGTTTGTTGGTTTGTTGGTTTGTTGGTTTGTTGGTTTGTTGTTTTGTTGGTTTGTTGGCTTGTTGGTTTGTTGGTTCGTTGGCTTGTTGGCTTGTTGGTTTGTTGGTTTGTTGGATTGTTGGTTTGTTAGTTGGTTTGTTGGCTTGTTGGTTTGTTGGTTTGTTGGTTTGTTGGCTTGTTGGCTTGTTGGCTTGTTGGTTTGTTAGTTTGTTGGCTTGTTGGCTTGTTGGTTTATTGGTTTGTTGGTTTGTTGGTTTGTTGGCTTGTTGGTTTGTTGGTTTGTTGGTTTGTTGGCTTATTGGCTTATTGGTTTGTTGGTTTGTTGGCTTATTGTTTGTTGGTTTGTTGGCTTGTTGGCTTGTTGGTTTGTTAGTTTGTTGGCTTGTTGGCTTGTTGGTTTATTGGTTTGTTGGTTTGTTGGTTTGTTGGCTTGTTGGCTTGTTGGTTTGTTGGTTTGTTGGCTTGTTGGTTTGTTAGTTTGTTGGTTTGTTGGATTGTTGGCTTGTTGGGTTGTTGGTTTTTTGGTTTGTTGGTTTGTTGGTTTGTTGGTTTGTTGGTTTGTTGGTTTGTTGGTTTGTTGGTTTATTTGTTTGTTGGTTTGTTGGCTTGTTGGTTTGTTGGTTTGTTGGTTAGTTGGCTTGTTGGTTTGTTGGTTTGTTGGTTTTTTAGTTTGTTGGTTTGTTGGTTTGGTGGTTTGTTGATTTGTTGGTTTATTTGTTTGTTGGTTTGTTGGCTTGTTGGTTTGTTGGTTTGTTGGTTAGTTGGCTTGTTGGTTTGTTGGTTTGTTGGCTTGTTGGTTACTTAGTTTGTTGGTTTGTTGGCATGTTGGTTTGTTGGTTTGTTGGTTTGTAGGCTTGTTGGTTTGTTGGTTTGTTGGCTTGTTGGCTTGTTGGTTTGTTGGTTTGTTGGTTTGTTGGCTTGTTGGTTCGTTGGTTTGTTGGCTTGATGGTTTGTTAGTTTGTTGGTTTGTTCGTTTGTTGGTTTGTTGGTTTGTTGGTTTGTTGGTTTGTTGGTTTATTTGTTTGTTGGTTTGTTGGCTTGTTGGTTTGTTGGTTTGTTGGTTTGTTGGCTTGTTGGTTTGTTGATTTGTTGGCTTGTTGGCTTGTTGGTTTGTTGGTTTGTTGGCTTGTTGGCTTGTTGGTTTGTTGGTTTTTTGGTTTGTTGGTTTGTTGGCTTGTTGGTTTGTTGGTTTGTTGGCTTGTTGGTTTGTTGGTTTGTTGGTTTGTTGGCTTGTTGGCTTGTTGGTTTGTTGGTTTGTTAGCTTATTGGTTTGTTGGTTTGTTGGCTTGTTGGCTTGTTGCTTTGTTGGTTTGTTCGTTTGTTGGCTTGTTGGCTTGTTGGTTTGTTAGTTTGTTGGCTTTTTAGTTACTTGGTTTGTTGGTTTGTTGGTTTGTTGGCTTGTTGGTTTGTTGGCTTGTTGGTGTGTTGGTTTGTTGGTTTGTTGGCTTGTTGGCTTGTTGGTTTGTTGGTTTGTTGGTTTGTTGGTTTGTCGATTTGTTGGTTTTTTGGTTTGTTGGTTTATTTGTTTGTTGGTTTGTTGGCTTGTTGGTTTGTTGGTTTGTTGGTTTATTTGTTTGTTGGTTAGTTGGCTTGTTGGTTTATTGGTTTGTTGGTTTGTTGGCTTGTTGGTTTGTTGGTTTGTTGGCTTGTTGGCTTGTTGCTTTGTTGGTTTGTTGGTTTCTTGGCTTGTTGGCTTGTTGGTTTGTTAGTTTGTTGGCTTTTTGGTTACTTGGTTTGTTGGTTTATTGGTTTGTTGGCTTGTTGGTTTGTTGGCTTGTTGGTTTGTTGGTTTGTTAGTTTGTTGGCTGGTTGTCTTGTTGGTTTGTTGGTTTGTAGGTTTGTTGGTTTGTTGGTTTGTTGGTTTGTTGGTTTGTTGTTTTGTTGGTTTGTTGGCTTGTTGGTTTGTTGGTTCGTTGGCTTGTTGGCTTGTTGGTTTGTTGGTTTGTTGGATTGTTGGTTTGTTAGTTGGTTTGTTGGCTTGTTGGTTTGTTGGTTTGTTGGTTTGTTGGCTTGTTGGCTTGTTGGCTTGTTGGTTTGTTGGCTTGTTGGTTTGTTAGTTTGTTGGCTTTTTGGTTACTTAGTTTGTTGGTTTGTTGGTTTATTGGCTTGTTGGTTTGTTGGTTCGTTGGCTTGTTGGTTTGTTAGTTTGTTGGTTTGTTGGCTTGTTGGCTTGTTGGTTTGTTGGTTTGTTGGTTTGTTGGTTTGTTGGTTTTTTGGTTTGTTGGTTTGTTGGTTCGTTGGCTTGTTGGCTTGTTGGTTTGTTGGCTTGTTGGCTTATTGGTTTGTTGGTTTGTTGGCTTATTGTTTGTTGGTTTGTTGGCTTGTTTGCTTGTTGCTTTGTTCGTTTGATGGTTTGTTGGTTTGTTGTTTTTTTGGTTTTTTGGTTTGTTGGTTTGTTGGTTTGTTGGCTTGTTGGCTTGTTGGTTTGTTGGTTTGTTGGCTTGCGGGCTTGTTGGTTTGTTAGTTTGTTGGTTTGTTGGATTGTTGGCTTGTTGGTTAGTTGGTTTTTTGGTTTGTTGGTTTGTTGGTTTGTTGGTTTGTTGGTTTGTTGGTTTGTTGGTTTATTGGTTTATGTGTTTGTTGGTTTGTTGGCTTGTTGGTTTGTTGGTTTGTTGGTTAGTTGGCTTGTTGGTTTGTTGGTTTGTTGGTTTTTTAGTTTGTTGGTTTGTTGGTTTGTTGGTTTGTTGATTTGTTGGTTTATTTGTTTGTTGGTTTGTTGGTTTGTTGGTTTGTTGGCTTGTTTATTTGTTGGTTTGTTGGCTTGTTGGTTACTTAGTTTGTTGGTTTGTTGGCATGTTGGTTTATTGGTTTGTTGGTGTGTTGGCTTGTTGGTTTGTTGGTTTGTTGGCTTGTTGGCTTGTTGGTTTGTTGGTTTGTTGGTTTGTTGGCTTGTTGGTTACTTGGTTTGTTGGTTTATTGGTTTGTTGGCTTGTTGGTTTGTTGGCTTGTTGGTTTGTTGGTTTGTTAGTTTGTTGGCTGGTTGTCTTGTTGGTTTGTTGGTTTGTAGGTTTGTTGGTTTGTTGGTTTGTTGGTTTGTTGGTTTGTTGGTTTGTTGGTTTGTTGGCTTGTTGGTTTGTTGGTTTGTTGGCTTGTTGGCTTGTTGGTTTGTTGGTTTGTTGGATTGTTGGTTTGTTGGTTTGTTGGTTTGTTGGCTTGTTGGTTTGTTGGTTTGTTGGCTTGTTGGCTTGTTGGCTTGTTGGTTTGTTGGCTTGTTGGTTTGTTAGTTTGTTGGCTTTTTGGTTACTTGGTTTGTTGGTTTGTTGTTTATTGGCTTGTTGGTTTGTTGGTTTGTTGGCTTGTTGGTTTGTTAGTTTGTTGGTTTGTTGGCTTGTTGGCTTGTTGGTTTCTTGGTTTGTTGGTTTGTTGGTTTGTTGGTTTGTTGGTTTTTTGGTTTGTTGGTTTGTTGGTTCGTTGGCTTGTTGGCTTGTTGGTTTGTTGGCTTGTTGGCTTATTGGTTTGTTGGTTTGTTGGCTTATTGTTTGTTGGTTTGTTGGCTTGTTTGCTTGTTGCTTTGTTCGTTTGATGGTTTGTTGGTTTGTTGTTTTTTTGGTTTTTTGGTTTGTTGGTTTATTGGTTTGTTGGCTTGTTGGCTTGTTGGTTTGTTGGTTTGTTGGCTTGTTGGTTTGTTAGTTTGTTGGTTTGTTGGATTGTTGGCTTGTTGGTTTGTTGGTTTTTTGGTTTGTTGGTTTGTTGGTTTGTTGGTTTGTTGGTTTGTTGGTTTGTTGGTTTGTTGGTTTATTGGTTTGTTGGCTTGTTGGCTTGTTGGTTTGTTGGTTTGTTGGCTTGTTGGTTTGTTAGTTTGTTGGTTTGTTGGATTGTTGGCTTGTTGGTTTGTTGGCTTGTTGGTTTGTTGGTTTGTTGGTTAGTTGGCTTGTTGGTTTGTTGGTTTGTTGGTTTTTTAGTTTGTTGGTTTGTTGGTTTGTTGGTTTGTTGATTTGTTGGTTTATTTGTTTGTTGGTTTGTTGGCTTGTTGGTTTGTTGGTTTGTTGGCTTGTTGGTTTGTTGGTTTGTTGGTTTTTTGGTTTTGTTGGTTTGTTAGTTTGTTGGTTTTTTGATTTATTTGTTTGTTGGTTTGTTGGCTTGTTGGTTTGTTGGCTTGTTGGCTTGTTGGTTTGTTAGTTTGTTGGCTTATTGGCTTGTTGATTTATTGGTTTGTTGGTTTGTTGGTTTGTTGGCTTGTTGGTTTGTTGGTTTGTTGGTTTGTTTGCTTATTGGCTTATTGGTTTGTTGGTTTGTTGGCTTATTGTTTGTTGGTTTGTTGGCTTGTTGGTTTGTTAGTTTGTTGGCTTGTTGGCTTGTTGGTTTATTGGTTTGTTGGTTTGTTGGTTTGTTGGCTTGTTGGCTTGTTGATTTGTTGGTTTGTTGGCTTGTTGGTTTGTTAGTTTGTTGGTTTGTTGGATTGTTGGCTTGTTGGGTTGTTGGTTTTTTGGTTTGTTGGTTTAATGGTTTGTTGGTTTGTTGGTTTGTTGGTTTTTTGGTTTGTTGGTTTATTTGTTTGTTGGTTTGTTGGCTTGTTGGTTTGTTGGTTTGTTGGTTTGTTGGTTAGTTGGCTTGTTGGTTTGTTGGTTTGTTGGTTTTTTAGTTTGTTGGTTTGTTGGTTTGGTGGTTTGTTGATTTGTTGGTTTATTTGTTTGTTGGTTTGTTGGCTTGTTGGTTTGTTGGTTTGTTGGTTTGTTGGCTTGTTGGTTTGTTGGTTTGTTGGCTTGTTGGTTACTTAGTTTGTTGGTTTGTTGGCATGTTGGTTTGTTGGTTTGTTGGTTTGTAGGCTTGTTGGTTTGTTGGTTTGTTGGCTTGTTGGCTTGTTGGTTTGTTGGTTTGTTGGTTTGTTGGCTTGTTGGTTAGTTGGTTTGTTGGCTTGTTGGTTTGTTAGTTTGTTGGTTTGTTGGTTTGTTGGTTTGTTGGTTTGTTGGTTTGTTGGTTTGTTGGTTTATTTGTTTGTTGGTTTGTTGGTTTGTTGGCTTGTTGGTTTGTTGGTTTGTTGGTTTGTTGGCTTGTTGGTTTGTTGATTTGTTGGCTTGTTGGCTTGTTGGTTTGTTGGTTTGTTGGCTTGTTGGCTTGTTGGTTTGTTGGTTTGTTGGTTTGTTGGCTTGTTGGTTTGTTGGTTTGTTGGCTTGTTGGTTTGTTGGTTTGTTGGTTTGTTGGCTTGTTGGCTTGTTGGTTTGTTGGTTTGTTAGCTTATTGGTTTGTTGGTTTGTTGGCTTGTTGGCTTGTTGCTTTGTTGGTTTGTTGGTTTGTTGCCTTGTTGGCTTGTTGGTTTGTTAGTTTGTTGGCTTTTTAGTTACTTGGTTTGTTGGTTTGTTGGTTTGTTGGCTTGTTGGTTTGTTGGCTTGTTGGTGTGTTGGTTTGTTGGTTTGTTGGCTTGTTGGCTTGTTGGTTTGTTGGTTTGTTGGTTTGTTGGTTTGTCGATTTGTTGGTTTTTTGGTTTGTTGGTTTATTTGTTTGTTGGTTTGTTGGCTTGTTGGTTTGTTGGTTTGTTGGTTTATTTGTTTGTTGGTTAGTTGGCTTGTTGGTTTATTGGTTTGTTGGTTTGTTGGCTTGTTGGTTTGTTGGTTTGTTGGCTTGTTGGCTTGTTGCTTTGTTGGTTTGTTGGTTTGTTGGCTTGTTGGCTTGTTGGTTTGTTAGTTTGTTGGCTTTTTGGTTACTTGGTTTGTTGGTTTATTGGTTTGTTGGCTTGTTGGTTTGTTGGCTTGTTGGTTTGTTGGTTTGTTAGTTTTATGGCTGGTTGTCTTGTTGGTTTGTTGGTTTGTAGGTTTGTTGGTTTGTTGGTTTGTTGGTTTGTTGGTTTGTTGTTTTGTTGGTTTGTTGGCTTGTTGGTTTGTTGGTTCGTTGGCTTGTTGGCTTGTTGGTTTGTTGGTTTGTTGGATTGTTGGTTTGTTAGTTGGTTTGTTGGCTTGTTGGTTTGTTGGTTTGTTGGTTTGTTGGCTTGTTGGCTTGTTGGCTTGTTGGTTTGTTAGTTTGTTGGCTTGTTGGCTTGTTGGTTTATTGGTTTGTTGGTTTGTTGGTTTGTTGGCTTGTTGGTTTGTTGGTTTGTTGGTTTGTTGGCTTATTGGCTTATTGGTTTGTTGGTTTGTTGGCTTATTGTTTGTTGGCTTGTTGGCTTGTTGGTTTGTTAGTTTGTTGGCTTGTTGGCTTGTTGGTTTATTGGTTTGTTGGTTTGTTGGTTTGTTGGCTTGTTGGCTTGTTGGTTTGTTGATTTGTTGGCTTGTTGGTTTGTTAGTTTGTTGGTTTGTTGGATTGTTGGCTTGTTGGGTTGTTGGTTTTTTGGTTTGTTGGTTTGTTGGTTTGTTGGTTTGTTGGTTTGTTGGTTTGTTGGTTTGTTGGTTTATTTGTTTGTTGGTTTGTTGGCTTGTTGGTTTGTTGGTTTGTTGGTTAGTTGGCTTGTTGGTTTGTTGGTTTGTTGGTTTTTTAGTTTGTTGGTTTGTTGGTTTGGTGGTTTGTTGATTTGTTGGTTTATTTGTTTGTTGGTTTGTTGGCTTGTTGGTTTGTTGGTTTGTTGGTTAGTTGGCTTGTTGGTTTGTTGGTTTGTTGGCTTGTTGGTTACTTAGTTTGTTGGTTTGTTGGCATGTTGGTTTGTTGGTTTGTTGGTTTGTAGGCTTGTTGGTTTGTTGGTTTGTTGGCTTGTTGGCTTGTTGGTTTGTTGGTTTGTTGGTTTGTTGGCTTGTTGGTTCGTTGGTTTGTTGGCTTGATGGTTTGTTAGTTTGTTGGTTTGTTCGTTTGTTGGTTTGTTGGTTTGTTGGTTTGTTGGTTTATTTGTTTGTTGGTTTGTTGGCTTGTTGGTTTGTTGGTTTGTTGGTTTGTTGGCTTGTTGGTTTGTTGATTTGTTGGCTTGTTGGCTTGTTGGTTTGTTGGTTTGTTGGCTTGTTGGCTTGTTGGTTTGTTGGTTTTTTGGTTTGTTGGTTTGTTGGCTTGTTGGTTTGTTGGTTTGTTGGCTTGTTGGTTTGTTGGTTTGTTGGTTTGTTGGCTTGTTGGCTTGTTGGTTTGTTGGTTTGTTAGCTTATTGGTTTGTTGGTTTGTTGGCTTGTTGGCTTGTTGCTTTGTTGGTTTGTTCGTTTGTTGGCTTGTTGGCTTGTTGGTTTGTTAGTTTGTTGGCTTTTAAGTTACTTGGTTTGTTGGTTTGTTGGTTTGTTGGCTTGTTGGTTTGTTGGCTTGTTGGTGTGTTGGTTTGTTGGTTTGTTGGCTTGTTGGCTTGTTGGTTTGTTGGTTTGTTGGTTTGTTGGTTTGTCGATTTGTTGGTTTTTTGGTTTGTTGGTTTATTTGTTTGTTGGTTTGTTGGCTTGTTGGTTTGTTGGTTTGTTGGTTTATTTGTTTGTTGGTTAGTTGGCTTGTTGGTTTATTGGTTTGTTGGTTTGTTGGCTTGTTGGTTTGTTGGTTTGTTGGCTTGTTGGCTTGTTGCTTTGTTGGTTTGTTGGTTTGTTGGCTTGTTGGCTTGTTGGTTTGTTAGTTTGTTGGCTTTTTGGTTACTTGGTTTGTTGGTTTATTGGTTTGTTGGCTTGTTGGTTTGTTGGCTTGTTGGTTTGTTGGTTTGTTAGTTTGTTGGCTGGTTGTCTTGTTGGTTTGTTGGTTTGTAGGTTTGTTGGTTTGTTGGTTTGTTGGTTTGTTGGTTTGTTGTTTTGTTGGTTTGTTGGCTTGTTGGTTTGTTGGTTCGTTGGCTTGTTGGCTTGTTGGTTTGTTTGTTAGTTGGTTTGTTGGCTTGTTGGTTTGTTGGTTTGTTGGTTTGTTGGCTTGTTGGCTTGTTGGCTTGTTGGTTTGTTGGCTTGTTGGTTTGTTAGTTTGTTGGCTTTTTGGTTACTTAGTTTGTTGGTTTGTTGGTTTATTGGCTTGTTGGTTTGTTGGTTCGTTGGCTTGTTGGTTTGTTAGTTTGTTGGTTTGTTGGCTTGTTGGCTTGTTGGTTTGTTGGTTTGTTGGTTTGTTGGTTTGTTGGTTTTTTGGTTTTTTTGGTTTGTTGGTTCGTTGGCTTGTTGGCTTGTTGGTTTGTTGGCTTGTTGGCTTATTGGTTTGTTGGTTTGTTGGCTTATTGTTTGTTGGTTTGTTGGCTTGTTTGCTTGTTGCTTTGTTCGTTTGATGGTTTGTTGGTTTGTTGTTTTTTTGGTTTTTTGGTTTGTTGGTTTGTTGGTTTGTTGGCTTGTTGGCTTGTTGGTTTGTTGGTTTGTTGGCTTGCGGGCTTGTTGGTTTGTTAGTTTGTTGGTTTGTTGGATTGTTGGCTTGTTGGTTAGTTGGTTTTTTGGTTTGTTGGTTTGTTGGTTTGTTGGTTTGTTGGTTTGTTGGTTTGTTGGTTTATTGGTTTATGTGTTTGTTGGTTTGTTGGCTTGTTGGTTTGTTGGTTTGTTGGTTAGTTGGCTTGTTGGTTTGTTGGTTTGTTGGTTTTTTAGTTTGTTGGTTTGTTGGTTTGTTGGTTTGTTGATTTGTTGGTTTATTTGTTTGTTGGTTTGTTGGTTTGTTGGTTTGTTGGCTTGTTTATTTGTTGGTTTGTTGGCTTGTTGGTTACTTAGTTTGTTGGTTTGTTGGCATGTTGGTTTATTGGTTTGTTGGTTTGTTGGCTTGTTGGTTTGTTGGTTTGTTGGCTTGTTGGCTTGTTGGTTTGTTGGTTTGTTGGTTTGTTGGCTTGTTGGTTACTTGGTTTGTTGGTTTATTGGTTTGTTGGCTTGTTGGTTTGTTGGCTTGTTGGTTTGTTGGTTTGTTAGTTTGTTGGCTGGTTGTCTTGTTGGTTTGTTGGTTTGTAGGTTTGTTGGTTTGTTGGTTTGTTGGTTTGTTGGTTTGTTGGTTTGTTGGTTTGTTGGCTTGTTGGTTTGTTGGTTTGTTGGCTTGTTGGCTTGTTGGTTTGTTGGTTTGTTGGATTGTTGGTTTGTTGGTTTGTTGGTTTGTTGGCTTGTTGGTTTGTTGGTTTGTTGGCTTGTTGGCTTGTTGGCTTGTTGGTTTGTTGGATTGTTGGTTTGTTAGTTTGTTGGCTTTTTGGTTACTTGGTTTGTTGGTTTGTTGTTTATTGGCTTGTTGGTTTGTTGGTTTGTTGGCTTGTTGGTTTGTTAGTTTGTTGGTTTGTTGGCTTGTTGGCTTGTTGGTTTCTTGGTTTGTTGGTTTGTTGGTTTGTTGGTTTGTTGGTTTTTTGGTTTGTTGGTTTGTTGGTTCGTTGGCTTGTTGGCTTATTGGTTTGTTGGCTTGTTGGCTTATTGGTTTGTTGGTTTGTTGGCTTATTGTTTGTTGGTTTGTTGGCTTGTTTGCTTGTTGCTTTGTTCGTTTGATGGTTTGTTGGTTTGTTGTTTTTTTGGTTTTTTGGTTTGTTGGTTTATTGGTTTGTTGGCTTGTTGGCTTGTTGGTTTGTTGGTTTGTTGGCTTGTTGGTTTGTTAGTTTGTTGGTTTGTTGGATTGTTGGCTTGTTGGTTTGTTGGTTTTTTGGTTTGTTGGTTTGTTGGTTTGTTGGTTTGTTGGTTTGTTGGTTTGTTGGTTTGTTGGTTTATTTGTTTTTTGGTTTGTTGGCTTGTTGGTTTGTTGGTTTGTTGGTTAGTTGGCTTGTTGGTTTGTTGGTTTGTTGGTTTTTTAGTTTGTTGGTTTGTTGGTTTGTTGGTTTGTTGATTTGTTGGTTTATTTGTTTGTTGGTTTGTTGGCTTGTTGGTTTGTTGGTTTGTTGGTTTGTTGGCTTGTTTATTTGTTGGTTTGTTGGCTTGTTGGTTACTTAGTTTGTTGGTTTGTTGGCATGTTGGTTTGTTGGTTTGTTGGCTTGTTGGCTTGTTGGCTTGTTGGTTTGTTGGTTTGTTGGTTTGTTTTTTTGTTGGCTTGTTGGTTTGTTGGTTTGTTGGCTTGTTGGTTTGTTGGTTTGTTGGTTTGTTGGCTTGTTGGCTTGTTGGTTTGTTGGTTTGTTGGCTTATTGGTTTGTTGGTTTGTTGGCTTGTGTGCTTGTGGCTTTGTTGGTTTGTTGGTTTGTTGGCTTGTTGGCTTGTTGGTTTGTTAGTTTGTTGGCTTTTTGTTTACTTGGTTTGTTGGTTTGTTGGCTTGTTGGTTTGTTGGCTTGTTGGTGTGTTGGTTTGTTGGTTTGTTGGCTTGTTGGCTTGTTGGTTTGTTGGTTTGTTGGTTTGTTGGTTTGTTGGTTTGTTGGTTTTTTGGTTTGTTGGTTTATGTGTTTGTTGGTTTGTTGGCTTGTTGGTTTGTTGGTTTGTTGGTTTATTTGTTTGTTGGTTAGTTGGCTTGTTGGTTTATTGGTTTGTTGGTTTGTTGGATTGTTGGTTTGTTGGTTTGTTGGCTTGTTGGCTTGTTGCTTTGTTGGTTTGTTGGTTTGTTGGCTTGTTGGCTTGTTGGTTTGTTAGTTTGTTGGCTTTTTGGTTACTTGGTTTTTTGGTTTATTGGTTTGTTGGCTTGTTGGTTTGTTGGTTTGTTGGTTTATTGGTTTGTTGGTTTGTTGGCTGGTTGTCTTGTTGGTTTGTTGGTTTGTAGGTTTGTTGGTTTGTTGGTTTGTTGGTTTGTTGGTTTGTTGGTTTTTTGGTTTGTTGGTTTGTTGGTTTGTTGGCTTGTTGGTTTGTTGGTTCGTTGGCTTGTTGGCTTGTTGGTTTGTTGGATTGTTGGTTTGTTAGTTTGTTGGTTTGTTGGCTTGTTGGTTTGTTGGTTTGTTGGTTTGTTGGTTTGTTGGCTTGTTGGTTTCTTGGCTTGTTGGTTTGTTAGTTTGTTGGCTTTTTGGTTACTTGGTTTGTGGTTTGTTGGTTTGTTGGTTTTTTGGTTTGTTGGTTTGTTGGCTTGTTGGTTTGTTAGTTTGTTGGTTTGTTGGCTTGTTGGCTTGTTGGCTTGTTGGCTTGCTGGTTTCTTGGTTTGTTGATTTGTTGGTTTGTTGGTTTGTTGGTTTTTTGGTTTGTTGGTTTGTTAGTTTGTTGGTTTGTTGGCTTGTTGGCTTATTGGTTTGTTGGTTAGTTGGTTTGTTGGCTTGTTGGTTTGTTGGTTTGTTGGTTTTTTGCTTTGCTGGTTTGTTGGTTTGTTGGTTTGTTGGTTTATTTGGTTGTTGGTTTGTTGGCTTGTTGGTTTGTTGGTTTGTTGGCTTGTTGGTTTGTTGGTTTGTTGGTTTGTTGGCTTGTTGGCTTGTTGGTTTGTTGGTTTGTTGGCTTGTTGGTTACTTAGTTTGTTGGTTTGTTGGCATGTTGGTTTGTTGCTTTGTTGGTTTGTTGGCTTGTTGGTTTGTTGGTTTGTTGGCTTGTTGTCTTGTTGGTTTGTTGGTTTTTTGGTTTGTTGGTTTGTTGGTTTGTTGGTTTGTTGGCTTGTTGGCTTGTTGGTTTGTTGGTTTGTTGGTTTGTTGATTTGTTGCTATGTTGGTTTGTTGGTTTGTTGGCTTGTTGGCGTGATGGTTTGTTAGTTTGTTGGCTTTTTGGTTACTTGGTTTGTTGGTTTGTTGGTTTGTTGGCTTGTTGGTTTGTTGGCTTGTTGGTTTGTTGGTTTGTTGGTTTGTTGGTTTGTTGGCTTGTTGGCTTGTTGGCTTGTTGGTTCGTTGGTTTGTTGGTTTGTTGGTTTGTTGGTTTGTTGGTTTGTTGGTTTTTTGGTTTGTTGGTTTTTTGGTTTGTTGGTTTATTTGTTTGTTGGTTTGTTGGCTTGTTGGTTTGTTGGTTTGTTGGTTTGTTGGTTTGTTGGTTTGTTGGCTTGTTGGTTTGTTGGTTTGTTGGTTTGTTGGCTTGTTGGCTTGTTGGTTTGTTGATTTGTTGGCTTGTTGGTTTGTTGGTTTGTTGGCTTGTTCGCTTGTTGCTTTGTTCGTTTGATGGTTTGTTGGTTTGTTGGTTTTTTTGGTTTGTTGGTTTTTGGTTTGTTGGCTTGTTGGCTTGTTGGTTTGTTGGTTTGTTGGCTTGTTAGTTTGTTAGTTTGTAGGTTTGTTGGCTTGTTGGCTTGTTGGTTTGCTGGTTTTTTGGTTTGTTGGTTTGTTGGTTTGTTGGTTTGTTGGTTTGTTGGTTTATTTGTTTGTTGGTTTATTGGCTTGTTAGTTTGTTGGTTTATTTGTTTGTTGGCTTGTTGGTTTGTTGGTTTGTTGGTTTTTTGGTTTTGTTGGTTTGTTGGTTCGTTGGTTTGTTGGTTTGTTGGTTTATTTGTTTGTTGGTTTGTTGGTTTGTTGGTTTGATGGTTTGTTGGCTTGTTGGTTTGTTGGTTTGTTGGCTTGTTGGCTTGTTGGTTTGTTGGTTTGTTGGTTTGTTGGCTTGTTGGTTACTTAGTTTGTTTGTTTGTTGGCATGTTGGTTTGTTGGTTTGTTGGTTTGTTGGCTTGTTGGTTTGTTGGTTTGTTGGCTTGTTGGCTTGTTGGCTTGTTGGTTTGTTGGCTTGTTGGCTTGTTGGTTTGTTGGTTTGTTGGTTTGTTGGTTTGTTGGCTTGTTGGTTTGTTGGTTTGTTGGCTTGTTGGTTTGTTGGTTTGTTGGTTTGTTGGTTTGTTGGTTTGTTGGCTTGTTGGTTTGTTGGTTTGTTGGCTTGTTGGCTTGTTGCTTTGTTCGTTTGATGGTTTGTTGGTTTGTTGGTTTTTTAGTTTGTTGGTTTGTAGGTTTGTTGGCTTGTTGGCTTGTTGGTTTGGTGGTTTGTTGGCTTGTTGGTTTGTTAGTTTGTTGGTTTGTTGGCTTGTTGGCTTTTTGGTTTGTTGGTTTGTTGGTTTGTTAGTTTGTTGGTTTTTTGGTTTGTCGGTTTGTTGATTTGTTGGCTTGTTGGTTTCTTGGTTTGTTGGCTTGTTGGCTTGTTGGTTTGTTGGTTGGTTGGTTTGTTGGTTTGTTGGTTTGTTGGCTTGTTGGTTTGTTGGCTTGTTGGTTTGTTGGTTTGTTGGTTTGTTGGCTTGTTGGCTTGTTGGTTTGTTGGTTTGTTGGCTTGTTGGATTGTTGGTTTGTTGGCTTGTTGGCTTGTTGCTTTGTTTGTTTGATGGTTTGTTGGTTTGTTGGTTTTTTGGTTTGTTGGTTTGTTGGTTTGTTGGCTTGTTGGCTTGTTGGTTTGTTGGTTTGTTGGCTTGTTGGTTTGATAGTTTGTTGGTTTGTTGGATTGTTGGCTTGTTGGTTTGTTGGTTTTTTGGGTTGTTGGTTTGTTGGTTTGTTGGTTTGTTGATTTGTTGGTTTGTTGGTTTGTTGGTTTGTTGGTTTATTTGTTTGTTGGTTTGTTGGCTTGTTGGTTTATTGGTTTGTTGGTTTGTTGGCTTGTTGGTTTGTTGGTGTGTTGGTTTTTTGGTTTGTTGGTTTGTTGGTTTGTTGGTTTGTTGATTTGTTGGTTTATTTGTTTGTTGGTTTGTTGGCTTGTTGGTTTGTTGGTTTGTTGGTTTGTTGGCTTATTGGTTTGTTGGTTTGTTGGCTTATTGGTTTGTTAGTTTGTTGGTTTGTTGGTTTGTTGGTTTGTTGGTTTGTTGGTTTGTTGGTTTGTTGGTTTGTTGGTTTGTTGGTTCATTTGTTTGTTGGTTGGTTGGCTTGTTGGTTTGTTGGCTGGTTGGCTTGTTGGTTTGTTGGTTTGTTGGTTTGTTGGTTTGTTGGTTTGTTGGTTTGTTGGTTTGTTGATTTGTTGGCTTCTTGATTTGTCGGTTTGTTGGCTTGTTGGTTTGCTGGATTGTTGGTTTGTTGGTTTGTTGGCTTGTTGGTTTGTTGGTTTGTTGGCTTGTTGGTTTGTTGGTTTGTTGGTTTGTTGGTTTGTTGGCTTGTTGGCTTGTTGGTTTGTTGGTTTGTTGGCTTGTTGGTTTGTTGGTTTGTTGGCTTGTTGCTTTGTTTGTTTGATGGTTTGTTGGTTTGTTGGTTTTTTGGTTTGTTGGTTTGTTGGTTTGTTGGCTTGTTGGCTTGTTGGTTTGTTGGTTTGTTGGCTTGTTGGTTTGTTAGTTTGTTGGTTTGTTGGCTTGTTGGCTTGTTGGTTTGTTGGCTTGTTGGTTTGTTAGTTTGTTGGTTTGTTGGTTTGTCGGTTTGTTGATTTGTTGGCTTGTTGGTTTCTTGGTTTGTTGGCTTGTTGGGTTGTTGTTTTGTTGGTTTGTTGGTTTGTTGGCTTCTTGGTTTGTTGGTTTGTTGGCTTGTTGATTTGTTGGATTGTTGGATTGTTGGCTTGTTGGCTTATTGGTTTGTTGGTTTGTTGGCTTGTTGGTTTGTTGGTTTGTTGGTTTGTTGGCTTGTTGGCTTGTTGCTTTGTTCGTTTGATGGTTTGTTGGTTTGTTGGTTTTTTGGTTTGTTGGTTTGTTGGTTTGTTGGCTTGTTGGCTTGTTGGTTTGTTCGTTTGTTGGCTTGTTCGTTTGTTAGTTTGTTGGTTTGTTGGATTGTTGGCTTGTTGGTTTGTTAGTTTTTTGGTTTGTTGGTTTGTTGGTTTGTTGGTTTGTTGGCTTGTTGGTTTATTGGTTTTTTGGTTTTTTGGTTTGTTGGTTTGTTGGTTTGTTGGTTTGTTGGTTTGTTGGTTTATTTGTTTGTTGGTTTGTTGGCTTGTTGGTTTGTTGGTTTGTTGGTTTGTTGGCTTGTTGGTTTGTTGGTTTGTTGGCTTGTTGGCTTGTTAGTTTGTTGGTTTTTTGGCTTGTTGGTTACTTAGTTCGTTGGTTTGTTGGCATGTTGGTTTGTTGGTTTGTTGGCTTGTTGGTTTGTTGGTTTGTTGGCTTGTTGGCTTGTTGGTTTATTGGTTTTTTGGTTTTTTGGTTTGTTGGTTTGTTGGTTTGTTGGTTTGTTGGTTTGTTGGTTTATTTGTTTGTTGGTTTGTTGGCTTGTTGGTTTGTTGGTTTGTTGGTTTGTTGGCTTGTTGGTTTGTTGGTTTGTTGGCTTGTTGGCTTGTTAGTTTGTTGGTTTTTTGGCTTGTTGGTTACTTAGTTCGTTGGTTTGTTGGCATGTTGGTTTGTTGGTTTGTTGGCTTGTTGGTTTGTTGGTTTGTTGGCTTGTTGGCTTTTTGGTTTGTTGGTTTGTTGGCTTGTTGGTTTGTTGCTTTGTGTGCTTGTTGGTTTGTTAGTTTGTTGGTTTGTAGGTTTGTTGGTTTGTTGGTTTGTTGGTTTATTTGTTTGTTGGTTTGTTGGCTTGTTGGTTTGTTGGTTTGTTGGTTTGTTGGCTTGTTGGTTTGTTGGTTTGTTGGTTTGTTGGCTTGTTGGCTTGTTGGCTTGTTGGTTTGTTGGTTTGTTGGCTTGTTGGCTTGTTGGTTTGTTGGTTTGTTGATTTGTTTGTTTGTTGGCTTGTTGGTTTGTTGGTTTGTTGGCTTGTTGGTTTGTTGGTTTGTTGGTTTGTTGGTTTGTTGGTTTGTTGGCTTGTTGGCTTGTTGGTTTGTTGGTTTGTTGGCTTGTTGGTTTGTTGGTTTGTTGGTTTGGTGGCTTGTTGGCTTGTTGGTTTCTTAGTTTGTTGGCTTTTTGGTTACTTGGTTTGTTGGTTTGTTGGTTTGTTGGCTTGTTGGTTTGTTGGTTTGTTGGTTGGTTGGCTTGTTGTCTTGTTGGTTTGTTGGTTTGTTGGTTTGTTGGTTTGTTGGTTTGTTGGTTTTTTGGTTTGTTGGTTTATTTGTTTGTTGGTTTGTTGGCTTGTTGGTTTGTTGATTTGTTGGTTTGTTGGCTTGTTGGTTTTTTGGCTTGTTGGCTTGTTGGTTTGTTGTTTTGTTAGCTTGTTGGCTTGTTGGTTTGTTGGTTTGTTGGTTTTTTGGTTTGTTGGTTTGTTGGTTTGTTGGTTTGTTGGTTTGTTGGTTTATTTGTTTGTTGGTTTGTTGGCTTGTTAGTTTGTTGGTTTGTTGGTTTGTTGGCTTGTTGGTTTGTTGGTTTGTTGGCTTTTTGGCTTGTTGCTTTAATGGTTTGTTGGTTTGTTGGCTTGTTGGCTTGTTGGTTTGTTAGTTTGTTGGCTTTTTGGTTACTTATTTTGTTGGTTTGTTGGTTTGTTGGCTTGTTGGTTTGTTGGTTTGTTAGCTTGTTGGCTTGTTGGTTTGTTGGCTTGTTGGTTTGTTGGTTTGTTGGCTTTTTGGCTTGTTGCTTTGTTGGTTTGTTGGTTTGTTGGTTTGTTGGCTTGTGGGTTTGTTAGTTTGTTGGCTTTTTGGTTACTTATTTTGTTGGTTTGTTGGTTTGTTGGCTTGTTGGTTTGTTGGTTTGTTAGCTTGTCGGCTTGTTGGCTTGTTGGTTTGTTGGTTTGTTGGTTTTTTGATTTGTTGGTTTTTTGGTTTTGTTGGTTTGTTGGTTTGTTGGTTTGTTGGTTTGTTGGTTTGTTGGTTTATTTGTTTGTTGGTTTGTTGGCTTGTTGGTTTGTTGGTTTGTTGGTTTGTTGGCTTGTTGGTTTGTTGGTTTGTTGGCTTGTTGGCTTGTTGCTTTGTTCGTTTGATGGTTCGTTGATTTGTTGGCTTGTTGGTTTGTTGGTTTGTTGGCTTGTTGGCTTGTTGGTTTGTTGGTTTGTTGGTTTGTTGGTTTGGTGGCTTGTTGGTTTGTTGGTTTGTTGGCTTGTTGGTTTGTTGGTTTGTTGGCTTGTTGGTTTGTTGGCTTGTTGGTTTGTTGGTTTGTTGGCTTGTTCGTTTGTTGGTTTGTTGGCTTCTTGGCTTGTTGCTTTGTTCGTTTGATGGTTTGTTGGTTTGTTGGTTTTTTAGCTTGTTGGTTTGTTGGTTTGTTGGCTTGTTGGCTTGTTGGTTTGTTGGTTTGTTGGCTTGTTGGTTTGTTAGTTTGTTGGTTTGTTGGCTTGTTGGCTTTTTGGTTTGTTGGTTTGTTGGTTTGTTAGTTTGTTGGTTTGTTGGTTTGTCTGTTTGTTGATTTGTTGGCTTGTTAATTTCTTGGTTTGTTGGCTTGTTGGCTTGTTGGTTTGTTGGTTTGTTGGTTTGTTGGTTTGTTGGTTTGTTGGCTTGTTGGTTTGTTGGTTTGTTGGCTTGTTGGTTTGTTGGTTTGTTGGTTTGTTGGCTTGTTGGCTTGTTGGTTTGTTGGTTTGTTGGCTTGTTGGATTGTTGGTTTGTTGGCTTGTTGGCTTGTTGCTTTGTTTGTTTGATGGTTTGTTGGTTTGTTGGTTTTTTGGTTTGTTGGTTTGTTGGTTTGTTGGCTTGTTGGCTTGTTGGTTTGTTAGTTTGTTGGCTTGTTGGTTTGTTAGTTTGTTGGTTTGTTGGATTGTTGGCTTGTTGGTTTGTTGGTTTTTTGGTTTGTTGGTTTGTTGGTTTGTTGGTTTGTTGGTTTGTTGGTTTCTTGGTTTGTTAGTTTGTTGGTTTGTTGGTTTGTTGGTTTGTTGGTTTGTTGGTTTATTTGTTTGCTGGCTTGTTGCTTTGTTGGTTTGTTGGTTTGTTGGTTTGTTGGCTTGTAGGTTTGTTGATTTTTTGGTTTTTTGGTTTGTTGGTTTGTTGGTTTGTTGGTTGGTTGGTTTATTTGTTTGTTGGTTTGTTGGCTTGTTGGTTTGTTGGTTTGTTGGTTTGTTGGCTTGTTGGCTTGTTGGTTTGTTGGTTTGTTGGCTTGTTGGTTTGTTGGTTTGTTGGCTTGTTGCTTTGTTCGTTTGATGGTTTGTTGGTTTGTTAGTTTTTTGGTTTGTTGGTTTGTTGGTTTGTTGGCTTGTTGGCTTGTTGGTTTGTTGGTTGGTTGGCTTGTTGGTTTGTTAGTTTGTTGGTTTGTTGGCTTGTTGGCTTGTTGGTTTGTTGGTTTGTTGGTTTGTTAGTGTGTTGGTTTGTTGGTTTGTCGGTTTGTTGATTTGTTGGCTTGTTGGTTTCTTGGTTTGTTGGCTTGTTGGTTTGTTGGTTTGTTGGTTTGTTGGTTTGATGGCTTCTTGGTTTGTTGGTTTGTTGGCTTGTTGGTTTGTTGGGGTGTTGGTTTGTTGGCTTGTTGGATTGTTGGTTTGTTGGTTTGTTGGCTTGTTGGTTTGTTGGTTTTTGGCTTGTTGGCTTGTTGCTTTGTTCGTTTGATGGTTTGTTGGTTTGTTGGTTTTTTGGTTTGTTGGTTTGTTGGTTTGTTGGCTTGTTGGCTTGTTGGTTTGTTGGTTTGTTAGTTTTTTGGTTTGTTGGTTTGTTGGTTTGTTGGTTTGTTGGTTTGTTGGTTTATTTGTTTGTTGGCTTGTTGGTTTGTTGGTTTGTTGGTTTGTTGGTTTGTTGGTTTGTTGGTTTTTTGGTTTTTTGGTTTGTTGGTTTGTTGGTTTGTTGGTTTGGTGGTTTGTTGGTTTATTTGTTTGTTGGTTTGTTGGCTTGTTGGTTTGTTGGTTTGTTGGTTTGTTGGTTTGTTGGTTTGTTGGCTTGTTGGCTTGTTGGTTTGTTGTTTTGTTGGCTTGTTGGTTACTTAGTTTGTTGGTTTGTTGGCATGTTGGTTTGTTGGTTTGTTGGCTTGTTGGTTTGTTGGTTTGTTGGCTTGTTGGCTTGTTGGTTTGTTGGTTTGTTGGTTTGTTGGCTTGTTGGTTTGTTGATTTGTTGGCTTGTTGGTTTGCTAGTTTGTTGGTTTGTTGGTTTGTTGGTTTGTTGGTTTATTTGTTTGTTGGTTTGTTGGCTTGTTGGTTTGTTGGTTTGTTGGTTTGTTGGCTTGTTGGTTTGTTGGTTTGTTGGCTTGTTGGATTGTTGGTTTGTTGGTTTGTTGGTTTCTTGGTTTGTTGGTTTATTTGTTTGTTTGTTTGTTGGTTTGTTTGTTTGTTGGTTTGTTGGTTTATTTGTTTATTGGTTTGTTGGCTTGTTGGTTTGTTGGTTTGTTGGTTTGTTGGTTTGTTGGCTTGTTGGTTTGTTGGTTTGTTGGTTTTTTGGTTTGTTGGTTTGTTGGTTTGTTGGTTTGTTGGTTTGTTGGTTTATTTTTTTGTTGGTTTGTTGGTTTCTTGGTTTGTTGGTTTGTTGGCTTGTTGGTTTGTTGGTTTGTTGGCTTGTTGGCTTGTTGGTTTGTTGGTTTGTTGGCTTGTTGGTTACTTAGTTTGTTGGTTTGTTGGCAGGTTGGTTTGTTGGTTTGTTGGCTTGTTGGTTTGTTGGTTTGTTGGCTTGTTGGTTTGTTGGTTTGTTGGTTTGTTGGTTTGTTGGCTTGTTGGTTTGTTGGTTTGTTGGCTTGTTGGTTTGGTAGTTTGTTGGTTTGTTGGTTTGTTGGTTTGTTGGTTTGTTGGCTTATTTGTTTGTTGGTTTGTTGGCTTGTTGGTTTGTAGGTTTGTTGGTTTGTTGGTTACTTAGTTTGTTGGTTTGTTGGCATGTTAGTTTGTTGGTTTGTTGGTTTGTCGGTTTGTTGATTTGTTGGCTTGTTGGTTTCTTGGTTTGTTGGCTTGTTGGTTTGTTGGTTTGTTGGTTTGTAGGTTTGTTGGCTTCTTGGTTTGTTGGTTTGTTGGCTTGTTGGTTTGTTGGGGTGTTGGTTTGTTGGCTTGTTGGATTGTTGGTTTGTTGGTTTGTTGGCTTGTTGGTTTGTTGGTTTGTTGGCTTGTTGGCTTGTTGCTTTGTTCGTTTGATGGTTTGTTGGTTTGTTGGTTTTTTGGTTTGTTGGTTTGTTGGTTTGTTGGCTTGTTGGCTTGTTGGTTTGTTCGTTTGTTGGCTTGTTCGTTTGTTAGTTTGTTGGTTTGTTGGATTGTTGGCTTGTTGGTTTGTTAGTTTTTTGGTTTGTTGGTTTGTTGGTTTGTTGGTTTGTTGGTTTGTTGGTTTATTTGTTTGTTGGCTTGTTGGTTTGTTGGTTTGTTGGTTTGTTGGTTTGTTGGTTTGTTGGTTTTTTGGTTTTTTGGTTTGTTGGTTTGTTGGTTTGTTGGTTTGGTGGTTTGTTGGTTTATTTGTTTGTTGGTTTGTTGGCTTGTTGGTTTGTTGGTTTGTTGGTTTGTTGGTTTGTTGGCTTGTTGGCTTGTTGGTTTGTTGGTTTGTTGGCTTGTTGGTTACTTAGTTTGTTGGTTTGTTGGCATGTTGGTTTGTTGGTTTGTTGGCTTGTTGGTTTGTTGGTTTGTTGGCTTGTTGGCTTGTTGGTTTGTTGGTTTGTTGGTTTGTTGGCTTGTTGGTTTGTTGCTTTGTTGGCTTGTTGGTTTGTTAGTTTGTTGGTTTGTTGGTTTGTTGGTTTGTTGGTTTGTTGGTTTATTTGTTTGTTGGTTTGTTGGCTTGTTGGTTTGTTGGTTTGTTGGTTTGTTGGCTTGTTGGTTTGTTGGTTTGTTGGCTTGTTGGCTTGTTGGTTTTTTGGTTTGTTGGTTTCTTGGTTTGTTGGTTTATTTGTTTGTTTGTTTGTTGGTTTGTTGGTTTGTCGGTTTGTTGGTTTATTTGTTTATTGGTTTGTTGGCTTGTTGGCTTGTTGGTTTGTTGGTTTGTTGGTTTGTTGGCCTGTTGGTTTGTTGGTTTGTTGGTTTTTTGGTTTGTTGGTTTGTTGGTTTGTTGGTTTGTTGGTTTATTTTTTTGTTGGTTTGTTGGCTTGTTGGTTTGTTGGTTTCTTGGTTTGTTGGTTTGTTGGCTTATTGGTTTGTTGGTTTGTTGGCTTGTTGGCTTGTTGGTTTGTTGGTTTGTTGGCTTGTTGGTTACTTAGTTTGTTGGTTTGTTGGCATGTTGGTTTGTTGGTTTGTTGGTTTGTTGGCTGGTTGGTTTGTTGGTTTGTTGGCTTGTTGGTTTGTTGGTTTGTTGGTTTGTTGGTTTGTTGGCTTGTTGGTTTGTTGGTTTGTTGGCTTGTTGGTTTGTTAGTTTGTTGGTTTGTTGGTTTGTTGGTTTGTTGGTTTGTTGGCTTATTTGTTTGTTGGTTTGTTGGCTTGATGGTTTGTTGGTTTGTTGGTTTGTTGGTTACTTAGTTTGTTGGTTTGTTGGCATGTTGGTTTGTTGGTTAGTTGGTTTGTTGGCTTGTTGGTTTGTTGGTTTGTTGGCTTGTTGGCTTCTTGGTTTGTTGGTTTGTTGGTTTGTTGGCTTGTTGGTTTATTGGTTTGTTGGCTTGTTGGTTTGTTAGTTTGTTGGTTTGTTGGTTTGTTGGGGTGTTGGTTTATTGGTTTATTTGTTTGTTGGTTTGTTGGCTTGTCGGTTTGTTGGTTTGTTGGCTGGTTTGCTTGTTGGCTTGTTGGTTTGTTGGTTTGTTGGTTTGTTGGTTTGTTGGTTTGTTGGTTTGTTGATTTGTTGGCTTCTTGGTTTGTTGGTTTGTTGGCTTGTTGGCTTGTTGGTTTGTTGGTTTGTTGGTTTGTTGGTTTGTTGGTTTGTTGGCTTGTTGGTTTGTTGGTTTGTTGGCTTGTTGGTTTGTTGGTTTGTTGGTTTGTTGGTTTGTTGGCTTGTTGGCTTGTTGGTTTGTTAGTTTGTTGGCTTGTTGGTTTGTTGGTTTGTTGGCTTGTTGGCTTGTTGCTTTGTTCGTTTCTGGGTTTGTTGGTTTGTTGGTTTTTTGGTTTGTTGGTTTGTTGGTTTGTTGGCTTGTTGGCTTGTAGGTTTGTTGGTTTGTTGGTTTGTTGGCTTGTTGGTTTATTACTTTGTTGGTTTGTTGGCTTGTTGGCTTGTTGGTTTGTTGGTTTGTTGGTTTGTTAGTTTGTTGGTTTGTTGGTTTGTCGGTTTGTTGATTTGTTGGCTTGTTGGTATCTTGGTTTGTTGGCTTTTTGGTTTGTTGGTTTGTTGGTTTGTTGGTTTGTTGGCTTGTTGGTCTGTTGGTTTGTTGGCTTGTTGGTTTGTTGGTTTGTTGGCTTGTTGGCTTGTTGGCTTGTTGGTTTGTTGGTTTGTTTGCTTGTTGGTTTGTTGGTTTGTTGGTTTGTTGGCTTGTTGGCTTGTTGCTTTGTTCGTTTGATGGTTTGTTGGTTTGTTGTTTTTTTTGGTTTGTTGGTTTGTTGGTTTGTTGGCTTGTTGGCTTGTTGGTTTGTTGGTTTGTTGGCTTGTTGGTTTGTTAGTTTGTTGGTTTGGTGGATTGTTGGCTTGTTGGTTTGTTGGTTTTTTGGTTTGTTGGTTTGTTGGTTTGGTGGTTTGTTGGTTTATTTGTTTGTTGGTTTGTTGGCTTGTTGGTTTGTTGGTTTGTTGGTTTGTTGGTTTGTTGGCTTGTTGGCTTGTTGGTTTGTTGGTTTGTTGGCTTGTTGGTTACTTAGTTTGTTGGTTTGTTGGCATGTTGGTTTGTTGGTTTGTTGGCTTGTTGGTTTGTTGGTTTGTTGGCTTCTTGGCTTGTTGGTTTGTTGGTTTGTTGGTTTGTTGGCTTGTTGGTTTGTTGCTTTGTTGGCTTGTTGGTTTGTTAGTTTGTTGGTTTGTTGGTTTGTTGGTTTGTTGGTTTGTTGGTTTGTTGGTTTATTTGTTTGTTGGTTTGTTGGCTTGTTGGTTTGTTGGTTTGTTGGTTTGTTGGCTTGTTGGTTTGTTGGTTTGTTGGCTTGTTGGCTTGTTGGTTTTTTGGTTTGTTGGTTTCTTGGTTTGTTGGTTTATTTGTTTGTTTGTTTGTTGGTTTGTTGGTTTGTCGGTTTGTTGGTTTATTTGTTTATTGGTTTGTTGGCTTGTTGGCTTGTTGGTTTGTTGGTTTGTTGGTTTGTTGGCCTGTTGGTTTGTTGGTTTGTTGGTTTTTTGGTTTGTTGGTTTGTTGGTTTGTTGGTTTGTTGGTTTATTTTTTTGTTGGTTTGTTGGCTTGTTGGTTTGTTGGTTTCTTGGTTTGTTGGTTTGTTGGCTTATTGGTTTGTTGGTTTGTTGGCTTGTTGGCTTGTTGGTTTGTTGGTTTGTTGGCTTGTTGGTTACTTAGTTTGTTGGTTTGTTGGCATGTTGGTTTGTTGGTTTGTTGGTTTGTTGGCTGGTTGGTTTGTTGGTTTGTTGGCTTGTTGGTTTGTTGGTTTGTTGGTTTGTTGGTTTGTTGGCTTGTTGGTTTGTTGGTTTGTTGGCTTGTTGGTTTGTTAGTTTGTTGGTTTGTTGGTTTGTTGGTTTGTTGGTTTGTTGGCTTATTTGTTTGTTGGTTTGTTGGCTTGATGGTTTGTTGGTTTGTTGGTTTGTTGGTTACTTAGTTTGTTGGTTTGTTGGCATGTTGGTTTGTTGGTTAGTTGGTTTGTTGGCATGTTGGTTTGTTGGTTTGTTGGCTTGTTGGCTTCTTGGTTTGTTGGTTTGTTGGTTTGTTGGCTTGTTGGTTTATTGGTTTGTTGGCTTGTTGGTTTGTTAGTTTGTTGGTTTGTTGGTTTGTTGGGGTGTTGGTTTATTGGTTTATTTGTTTGTTGGTTTGTTGGCTTGTCGGTTTGTTGGTTTGTTGGCTGGTTTGCTTGTTGGCTTGTTGGTTTGTTGGTTTGTTGGTTTGTTGGTTTGTTGGTTTGTTGGTTTGTTGATTTGTTGGCTTCTTGGTTTGTTGGTTTGTTGGCTTGTTGGCTTGTTGGTTTGTTGGTTTGTTGGTTTGTTGGTTTGTTGGTTTGTTGGCTTGTTGGTTTGTTGGTTTGTTGGCTTGTTGGTTTGTTGGTTTGTTGGTTTGTTGGTTTGTTGGCTTGTTGGCTTGTTGGTTTGTTAGTTTGTTGGCTTGTTGGTTTGTTGGTTTGTTGGCTTGTTGGCTTGTTGCTTTGTTCGTTTCTGGGTTTGTTGGTTTGTTGGTTTTTTGGTTTGTTGGTTTGTTGGTTTGTTGGCTTGTTGGCTTGTAGGTTTGTTGGTTTGTTGGTTTGTTGGCTTGTTGGTTTATTACTTTGTTGGTTTGTTGGCTTGTTGGCTTGTTGGTTTGTTGGTTTGTTGGTTTGTTAGTTTGTTGGTTTGTTGGTTTGTCGGTTTGTTGATTTGTTGGCTTGTTGGTATCTTGGTTTGTTGGCTTTTTGGTTTGTTGGTTTGTTGGTTTGTTGGTTTGTTGGCTTGTTGGTCTGTTGGTTTGTTGGCTTGTTGGTTTGTTGGTTTGTTGGCTTGTTGGCTTGTTGGCTTGTTGGTTTGTTGGTTTGTTTGCTTGTTGGTTTGTTGGTTTGTTGGTTTGTTGGCTTGTTGGCTTGTTGCTTTGTTCGTTTGATGGTTTGTTGGTTTGTTGTTTTTTTTGGTTTGTTGGTTTGTTGGTTTGTTGGCTTGTTGGCTTGTTGGTTTGTTGGTTTGTTGGCTTGTTGGTTTGTTAGTTTGTTGGTTTGGTGGATTGTTGGCTTGTTGGTTTGTTGGTTTTTTGGTTTGTTGGTTTGTTGGTTTGTTGGTTTGTTGGTTTGTTGGTTTATTTGTTTGTTAGTTTGTTGGCTTGTTGGTTTGTTGGTTTTTTGGTTTGTTGGTTTGTTGGTTTGTTGGTTTGTTGGTTTGTTGGTTTGTTGGTTTGTTGGTTTGTTGGTTTATTTGTTTGTTGGTTTGTTGGCTTGTTGTTTTGTTGGTTTGTTGGTTTGTTGGCTTGTTGGTTTGTTGGTTTGTTGGCTTGTTGGCTTGTTGGTTTGTTGGTTTGTTGGCTTGTTGGTTACTTAGTTTGTTGGTTTGTTGGCATGTTGGTTTGTTGGTTTGTTGGTTTGTTGGCTTGTTGGTTTGTTGGTTTGTTGGCTTGTTGGCTTGTTGGTTTGTTGGTTTGTTGGTTTGTTGGCTTGTTGGCTTGTTGGTTTGTTGCTTTGTTGGCTTGTTGCTTTGTTGGCTTGTTGGTTTGTTAGTTTGTTAGTTTGTTGGTTTGTTGGTTTGTTGGTTTGTTGGTTTATTTGTTTGTTGGTTTGTTGGCTTGTTGGTTTGTTGGTTTGTTGATTTGTTGGCTTGTTGGTTTGTTGGTTTGTTGGCTCGTTGGCTTGTTGATTTGTTGGTTTGTTGGCTTTTTGGCTTGTTGGTTTGTTGGTTTGTTGGTTTGTTGGCTTATTGGTTTGTTGGTTTGTTGGCTTGTTAGTTTGTTGGTTTGTTGGTTTGTTGGTTTGTTTGTTTGTTGGTTTGTTGGCTTGTTGGTTTGTTGGTTTGTTGGTTTGTTGGCTTGTTGGTTTGTTGGTTGGTTGGCTTCTTGGCCTGTTGCTTTGTCGGTTTGTTGGTTTGTTGGCTTGTTGGTTTGTTGGTTTGTTGGCTTGTTGGCTTCTTGGTTTGTTAGTTTGTTGGCTTTTTGGTTACTTGGTTTGTTGGTTTGTTGGTTTGTTGGCTTGTTGGTTTGTTGGCTTGTTGGTTTGTTGGCTTGTTGGTTTGTTGGTTTGTTGGCTTGTTGGCTTGTTGGTTTGTTGGTTTGTTGGTTTGTTGGTTTGTTGGTTTGTTGGTTTTTTGGTTTTTTTGGTTTGTTGGTTTATTTGTTGGTTGGTTTGTTGGCTTGTTGGTTTGTTGGTTTGTTGGTTAGTTGGCTTGTTGGTTTGTTGGCTTGTTGGCTTGTTGGTTTGTTGGTTTGTTAGCTTGTTGGCTTGTTGGTTTGTTGGTTTGTTGGTTTTTTGGTTTGTTGGTTTGTTGGTTTGTTGGTTTGTTGGTTTGTTGGTTTATTTGTTTGTTGGTTTGTTGGCTAGTTGGTTTGTTGGTTTGTTGGTTTGTTGGCTTGTTGGTTTGGTGGTTTGTTGGCTTCTTGGCTTGTTGCTTTGTCGTTTTGTTGGCTTGTTGGTTTGTTGGCTTGTTGGTTTGTTGGTTTGTTGGCTTGTTGGCTTGTTGGCTTGTTGGTTTGTTGGTTTGTTGGTTTGTGGGTTTGTTGGTTTGTTGGTTTGTTGGTTTGTTGGTTTGTTGGTTTGTTGGCTTGCTGGTTTGTTGGTTTGTTGGCTTGTTGGCTTGTTGGTTTGTTGGTTTGTTGGCTTGTTGGTTTGTTAGTTTGTTGGTTTGTTGGCTTGTTGGTTTGTTGGCTTTTCGGTTACTTGGTTTGTTGGTTTGTTGGCTTGTTGGCTTATTGGTTTGTTGGTTTGTTGGTTTGTTAGTTTGTTGGCTTGTTGGCTTGTTGGCTTGTTGGTTTGTTGGTTTGTTGATTTGTTGGTTTGTTGGTTTGTTGGTTTTTTGGTTTGTTGGTTTCTTGGTTTGTTGGCTTGTTGGCTTGTTGGCTTGTTGGTTTGTTGGTTTGTTGGTTTGTTGGCTTATTGGTTTGTTAGTTTTTTGGTTTGTTGGCTTGTTGGCTTGTTGGTTTGTTGGTTTTTTGGTTTGTTGGTTTGTTGGTTTGTTGGTTTGTTGGTTTGTTGGTTTGTTGGTTTATTTGTTTGTTGGTTTGTTGGCCTGTTGGTTTGTTGGTTTGTTGGTTTTTTGGTTTGTTGGTTTGTTGATTTGTTGGCTTGTTGGCTTGTTGGTTTTTTGGTTTGTTGGCTTGTTGGTTACTTAGTTTGTTGGTTTGTTGGCATGTTGGTTTGTTGGTTTGTTGGTTTGTTGGCTTGTTAGTTTGTGGGTTTGTTGGTTTGTTGGTTTGTTGGTTTGTTGGTTTGTTGGTTTGTTGGTTTGTTGGTTTGTTGGTTTATTTGTTTGTTGGTTTGTTGGCTTGTTGGTTTGTTGGTTTGTTGGTTTGTTGGCTTGTTGGTTTGTTGGTTTGTTGGTTTTTTGGTTTGTTGGTTTGTTGGTTTGTTGGTTTGTTGGTTTGTTGGTTTGTTGGTTTATTTGTTTGTTGGTTTGTTGGACTGTTGGTTTGTTGGTTTGTTGGTTTGTTGGTTTGTTGGTTTGTTGGTTTGTTGGTTTGTTGATTTGTTGGCTTGTTGGCTTGTTGGTTTGTTGGTTTGTTGGCTTGTTGGTTACTTAGTTTGTTGGTTTGTTGGCATGTTGGTTTGTTGGTTTGTTGGTTTGTTGGCTTGTCAGTTTGTTGGTTTGTTGGCTTGTTTTCTTGTTGGTTTGTTGGTTTGTTGGTTTGTTGGTTTGTTGGCTTGTTGGTTTGTTGGTTTGTTGGCTTGTTGGTTTGTTAGTTTGTTGGTTTATTGGTTTGTTGGTTTGTTGGTTTGTTGCTTTGTTGGCTTGTTGGTTTGTTAGTTTGTTGGCTTTTTGGTTACTTGGTTTGTTGGTTTGTTGGCATGTTGGTTTGTTGGTTTGTTGGTTTGTTGGTTTGTTGGTTTGTTGGTTTGTTGGTTTGTTGGTTTGTTGGTTTGTTGGCTTGTTGGTTTGTTGGTTGGTTGGCTTCTTGGCCTGTTGCTTTGTCGGTTTGTTGGTTTGTTGGCTTGTTGGTTTGTTGGTTTGTTGGCTTGTTGGCTTCTTGGTTTGTTAGTTTGTTGGCTTTTTGGTTACTTGGTTTGTTTGTTTGTTGGTTTGTTGGCTTGTTGGTTTGTTGGCTTATTGGTTTGTTGGTTTGTTGGCTTGTTGGCTTGTTGGTTTGTTGGTTTGTTGGTTTGTTGGTTTGTTGGTTTGTTGGTTTGTTGGTTTTTTGGTTTTTGGGTTTGTTGGTTTATTTGTTTGTTGGTTTGTTGGCTTGTTGGTTTGTTGGTTTGTTGGTTAGTTGGCTTGTTGGTTTGTTGGCTTGTTGGCTTGTTGGTTTGTTGGTTTGTTAGCTTGTTGACTTGTTGGTTTGTTGGTTTGTTGGTTTTTTGGTTTGTTGGTTTGTTGGTTTGTTGGTTTGTTGGTTTGTTGGTTTATTTGTTTGTTGGTTTGTTGGCTAGTTGGTTTGTTGGTTTGTTGGTTTGTTGGCTTGTTGGTTTGGTGGTTTGTTGGCTTCTTGGCTTGTTGCTTTGTCGTTTTGTTGGCTTGTTGGTTTGTTGGCTTGTTGGTTTGTTGGTTTGTTGGCTTGTTGGCTTGTTGGCTTGTTGGTTTGTTGGTTTGTTGGTTTGTGGGTTTGTTGGTTTGTTGGTTTGTTGGTTTGCTGGTTTGTTAATTTGTTGGCTTGCTGGTTTGTTGGTTTGTTGGTTTGTTGGTTTGTTGGTTTGTTGGTTTTTTGGTTTGTTGGTTTGTTGGTTTGTTGGTTTATTTGTTTGTTGGTTAGTTGGCTTGTTGGTTTATTGGTTTGTTGGTTTGTTGGATTGTTGGTTTGTTGGTTTGTTGGCTTGTTGGCTTGTTGGTTTGTTGGCTAGTTGGTTTGTTGGTTTGTTGGCTTGTTGGCTTGTTGGCTTGTTGGTTTGTTGGTTTGTTGGCTTATTGGTTTGTTAGTTTTTTGGTTTGTTGGCTTGTTGGCTTGTTGGTTTGTTGGTTTTTTGGTTTGTTGGTTTGTTGGTTTGTTGGTTTGTTGGTTTGTTGGTTTGTTGGTTTATTTGTTTGTTGGTTTGTTGGCCTGTTGGTTTGTTGGTTTGTTGGTTTTTTGGTTTGTTGGTTTGTTGATTTGTTGGCTTGTTAGCTTGTTGGTTTTTTGGTTTGTTGGCTTGTTGGTTACTTAGTTTGTTGGTTTGTTGGCATGTTGGTTTGTTGGTTTGTTGGTTTGTTGGCTTGTTAGTTTGTGGGTTTGTTGGTTTGTTGGTTTGTTGGTTTGTTGGTTTGTTGGTTTGTTGGTTTGTTGGTTTATTTGTTTGTTGGTTTGTTGGCTTGTTAATTTGTTGGTTTGTTGGTTTGTTGGCTTGTTGGTTTGTTGGTTTGTTGGTTTTTTGGTTTGTTGGTTTGTTGGTTTGTTGGTTTGTTGGTTTGTTGGTTTGTTGGTTTATTTGTTTGTTGGTTTGTTGGACTGTTGGTTTGTTGGTTTGTTGGTTTGTTGGTTTGTTGGTTTGTTGATTTGTTGGCTTGTTGGCTTGTTGGTTTGTTGGTTTGTTGGCTTGTTGGTTACTTAGTTTGTTGGTTTGTTGGCATGTTGGTTTGTTGGTTTGTTGGTTTGTTGGCTTGTTAGTTTGTTGGTTTGTTGGCTTGTTTTCTTGTTGGTTTGTTGGTTTGTTGGTTTGTTGGTTTGTTGGCTTGTTGGTTTGTTGGTTTGTTGGCTTGTTGGTTTGTTAGTTTGTTGGTTTATTGGTTTGTTGGTTTGTTGGTTTGTTGCTTTGTTGGCTTGTTGGTTTGTTAGTTTGTTGGCTTTTTGGTTACTTGGTTTGTTGGTTTGTTGGCATGTTGGTTTGTTGGTTTGTTGGTTTGTTGGTTTGTTGGCTTGTTGGTTTGTTGGTTTGTTGGTTTGTTGGCTTGTTGGCTTGTTGGTTTGTTGGTTTTTTGGTATGTTGGCTTGTTGGCTTGTTGGTTTATTGGTTTTTTGGTTTGTTGGTTTGTTGGTTTGTTGGTTTGTTGGTTTGTTGGTTTATTTGTTTGTTGGTTTGTTGGCTTGTTGGTTTGTTGGTTTGTTGGTTTGTTGGTTTGTTGGTTTGTTGGCTTGTTGGTTTGTTGGTTTGTTGGTTTTCTGGTTTGTTGGTTTGTTGGTTTGTTGGTTTGTTGGTTTGTTGGTTTATTTGTTTGTTGGTTTGTTGGTTTGTTGGGGTGTTGGTTTATTTGTTTGTTGGTTTGTTGGCTTGTTGGTTTGTTGGTTTGTTGGTTTGTTGGCTTGATGGTTTGTTGGTTTGTCGGTTTTTTGGTTTGTGGGTTTGTTGGTTTGTTGGTTTGTTGGTTTATTTGTTTGTTAGTTTGTTGGCTTGTTGGTTTGTTGGTTTTTTGGTTTGTTGGTTTGTTGGTTTGTTGGTTTGTTGGTTTGTTGGTTTGTTGGTTTGTTGGTTTGTTGGTTTATTTGTTTGTTGGTTTGTTGGCTTGTTGTTTTGTTGGTTTGTTGGTTTGTTGGCTTGTTGGTTTGTTGGTTTGTTGGCTTGTTGGCTTGTTGGTTTGTTGGTTTGTTGGCTTGTTGGTTACTTAGTTTGTTGGTTTGTTGGCATGTTGGTTTGTTGGTTTGTTGGTTTGTTGGCTTGTTGGTTTGTTGGTTTGTTGGCTTGTTGGCTTGTTGGTTTGTTGGTTTGTTGGTTTGTTGGCTTGTTGGCTTGTTGGTTTGTTGCTTTGTTGGCTTGTTGCTTTGTTGGCTTGTTGGTTTGTTAGTTTGTTAGTTTGTTGGTTTGTTGGTTTGTTGGTTTGTTGGTTTATTTGTTTGTTGGTTTGTTGGCTTGTTGGTTTGTTGGTTTGTTGATTTGTTGGCTTGTTGGTTTGTTGGTTTGTTGGCTCGTTGGCTTGTTGATTTGTTGGTTTGTTGGCTTTTTGGCTTGTTGGTTTGTTGGTTTGTTGGTTTGTTGGCTTATTGGTTTGTTGGTTTGTTGGCTTGTTAGTTTGTTGGTTTGTTGGTTTGTTGGTTTGTTTGTTTGTTGGTTTGTTGGCTTGTTGGTTTGTTGGTTTGTTGGTTTGTTGGCTTGTTGGTTTGTTGGTTGGTTGGCTTCTTGGCCTGTTGCTTTGTCGGTTTGTTGGTTTGTTGGCTTGTTGGTTTGTTGGTTTGTTGGCTTGTTGGCTTCTTGGTTTGTTAGTTTGTTGGCTTTTTGGTTACTTGGTTTGTTGGTTTGTTGGTTTGTTGGCTTGTTGGTTTGTTGGCTTGTTGGTTTGTTGGCTTGTTGGTTTGTTGGTTTGTTGGCTTGTTGGCTTGTTGGTTTGTTGGTTTGTTGGTTTGTTGGTTTGTTGGTTTGTTGGTTTTTTGGTTTTTTTGGTTTGTTGGTTTATTTGTTGGTTGGTTTGTTGGCTTGTTGGTTTGTTGGTTTGTTGGTTAGTTGGCTTGTTGGTTTGTTGGCTTGTTGGCTTGTTGGTTTGTTGGTTTGTTAGCTTGTTGGCTTGTTGGTTTGTTGGTTTGTTGGTTTTTTGGTTTGTTGGTTTGTTGGTTTGTTGGTTTGTTGGTTTGTTGGTTTATTTGTTTGTTGGTTTGTTGGCTAGTTGGTTTGTTGGTTTGTTGGTTTGTTGGCTTGTTGGTTTGGTGGTTTGTTGGCTTCTTGGCTTGTTGCTTTGTCGTTTTGTTGGCTTGTTGGTTTGTTGGCTTGTTGGTTTGTTGGTTTGTTGGCTTGTTGGCTTGTTGGCTTGTTGGTTTGTTGGATTGTTGGTTTGTGGGTTTGTTGGTTTGTTGGTTTGTTGGTTTGTTGGTTTGTTGGTTTGTTGGCTTGCTGGTTTGTTGGTTTGTTGGCTTGTTGGCTTGTTGGTTTGTTGGTTTGTTGGCTTGTTGGTTTGTTAGTTTGTTGGTTTGTTGGCTTGTTGGTTTGTTGGCTTTTCGGTTACTTGGTTTGTTGGTTTGTTGGCTTGTTGGCTTATTGGTTTGTTGGTTTGTTGGTTTGTTAGTTTGTTGGCTTGTTGGCTTGTTGGCTTGTTGGTTTGTTGGTTTGTTGATTTATTGGTTTGTTGGTTTGTTGGTTTTTTGGTTTGTTGGTTTCTTGGTTTGTTGGCTTGTTGGCTTGTTGGCTTGTTGGTTTGTTGGTTTGTTGGTTTGTTGGCTTATTGGTTTGTTAGTTTTTTGGTTTGTTGGCTTGTTGGCTTGTTGGTTTGTTGGTTTTTTGGTTTGTTGGTTTGTTGGTTTGTTGGTTTGTTGGTTTGTTGGTTTGTTGGTTTATTTGTTTGTTGGTTTGTTGGCCTGTTGGTTTGTTGGTTTGTTGGTTTTTTGGTTTGTTGGTTTGTTGATTTGTTGGCTTGTTGGCTTGTTGGTTTTTTGGTTTGTTGGCTTGTTGGTTACTTAGTTTGTTGGTTTGTTGGCATGTTGGTTTGTTGGTTTGTTGGTTTGTTGGCTTGTTAGTTTGTGGGTTTGTTGGTTTGTTGGTTTGTTGGTTTGTTGGTTTGTTGGTTTGTTGGTTTGTTGGTTTGTTGGTTTATTTGTTTGTTGGTTTGTTGGCTTGTTGGTTTGTTGGTTTGTTGGTTTGTTGGCTTGTTGGTTTGTTGGTTTGTTGGTTTTTTGGTTTGTTGGTTTGTTGGTTTGTTGGTTTGTTGGTTTGTTGGTTTGTTGGTTTATTTGTTTGTTGGTTTGTTGGACTGTTGGTTTGTTGGTTTGTTGGTTTGTTGGTTTGTTGGTTTGTTGGTTTGTTGGTTTGTTGATTTGTTGGCTTGTTGGCTTGTTGGTTTGTTGGTTTGTTGGCTTGTTGGTTACTTAGTTTGTTGGTTTGTTGGCATGTTGGTTTGTTGGTTTGTTGGTTTGTTGGCTTGTCAGTTTGTTGGTTTGTTGGCTTGTTTTCTTGTTGGTTTGTTGGTTTGTTGGTTTGTTGGTTTGTTGGCTTGTTGGTTTGTTGGTTTGTTGGCTTGTTGGTTTGTTAGTTTGTTGGTTTATTGGTTTGTTGGTTTGTTGGTTTGTTGCTTTGTTGGCTTGTTGGTTTGTTAGTTTGTTGGCTTTTTGGTTACTTGGTTTGTTGGTTTGTTGGCATGTTGGTTTGTTGGTTTGTTGGTTTGTTGGTTTGTTGGTTTGTTGGTTTGTTGGTTTGTTGGTTTGTTGGTTTGTTGGCTTGTTGGTTTGTTGGTTGGTTGGCTTCTTGGCCTGTTGCTTTGTCGGTTTGTTGGTTTGTTGGCTTGTTGGTTTGTTGGTTTGTTGGCTTGTTGGCTTCTTGGTTTGTTAGTTTGTTGGCTTTTTGGTTACTTGGTTTGTTTGTTTGTTGGTTTGTTGGCTTGTTGGTTTGTTGGCTTATTGGTTTGTTGGTTTGTTGGCTTGTTGGCTTGTTGGTTTGTTGGTTTGTTGGTTTGTTGGTTTGTTGGTTTGTTGGTTTGTTGGTTTTTTGGTTTTTGGGTTTGTTGGTTTATTTGTTTGTTGGTTTGTTGGCTTGTTGGTTTGTTGGTTTGTTGGTTAGTTGGCTTGTTGGTTTGTTGGCTTGTTGGCTTGTTGGTTTGTTGGTTTGTTAGCTTGTTGACTTGTTGGTTTGTTGGTTTGTTGGTTTTTTGGTTTGTTGGTTTGTTGGTTTGTTGGTTTGTTGGTTTGTTGGTTTATTTGTTTGTTGGTTTGTTGGCTAGTTGGTTTGTTGGTTTGTTGGTTTGTTGGCTTGTTGGTTTGGTGGTTTGTTGGCTTCTTGGCTTGTTGCTTTGTCGTTTTGTTGGCTTGTTGGTTTGTTGGCTTGTTGGTTTGTTGGTTTGTTGGCTTGTTGGCTTGTTGGCTTGTTGGTTTGTTGGTTTGTTGGTTTGTGGGTTTGTTGGTTTGCTGGTTTGTTGGTTTGCTGGTTTGTTAATTTGTTGGCTTGCTGGTTTGTTGGTTTGTTGGTTTGTTGGTTTGTTGGTTTGTTGGTTTTTTGGTTTGTTGGTTTGTTGGTTTGTTGGTTTATTTGTTTGTTGGTTAGTTGGCTTGTTGGTTTATTGGTTTGTTGGTTTGTTGGATTGTTGGTTTGTTGGTTTGTTGGCTTGTTGGCTTGTTGGTTTGTTGGCTAGTTGGTTTGTTGGTTTGTTGGCTTGTTGGCTTGTTGGCTTGTTGGTTTGTTGGTTTGTTGGCTTATTGGTTTGTTAGTTTTTTGGTTTGTTGGCTTGTTGGCTTGTTGGTTTGTTGGTTTTTTGGTTTGTTGGTTTGTTGGTTTGTTGGTTTGTTGGTTTGTTGGTTTATTTGTTTGTTGGTTTGTTGGCCTGTTGGTTTGTTGGTTTGTTGGTTTTTTGGTTTGTTGGTTTGTTGATTTGTTGGCTTGTTAGCTTGTTGGTTTTTTGGTTTGTTGGCTTGTTGGTTACTTAGTTTGTTGGTTTGTTGGCATGTTGGTTTGTTGGTTTGTTGGTTTGTTGGCTTGTTAGTTTGTGGGTTTGTTGGTTTGTTGGTTTGTTGGTTTGTTGGTTTGTTGGTTTGTTGGTTTATTTGTTTGTTGGTTTGTTGGCTTGTTAATTTGTTGGTTTGTTGGTTTGTTGGCTTGTTGGTTTGTTGGTTTGTTGGTTTTTTGGTTTGTTGGTTTGTTGGTTTGTTGGTTTGTTGGTTTGTTGGTTTGTTGGTTTATTTGTTTGTTGGTTTGTTGGACTGTTGGTTTGTTGGTTTGTTGGTTTGTTGGTTTGTTGGTTTGTTGATTTGTTGGCTTGTTGGCTTGTTGGTTTGTTGGTTTGTTGGCTTGTTGGTTACTTAGTTTGTTGGTTTGTTGGCATGTTGGTTTGTTGGTTTGTTGGTTTGTTGGCTTGTTAGTTTGTTGGTTTGTTGGCTTGTTTTCTTGTTGGTTTGTTGGTTTGTTGGTTTGTTGGTTTGTTGGCTTGTTGGTTTGTTGGTTTGTTGGCTTGTTGGTTTGTTAGTTTGTTGGTTTATTGGTTTGTTGGTTTGTTGGTTTGTTGCTTTGTTGGCTTGTTGGTTTGTTAGTTTGTTGGCTTTTTGGTTACTTGGTTTGTTGGTTTGTTGGCATGTTGGTTTGTTGGTTTGTTGGTTTGTTGGTTTGTTGGCTTGTTGGTTTGTTGGTTTGTTGGTTTGTTGGCTTGTTGGCTTGTTGGTTTGTTGGTTTTTTGGTATGTTGGCTTGTTGGCTTGTTGGTTTATTGGTTTTTTGGTTTGTTGGTTTGTTGGTTTGTTGGTTTGTTGGTTTGTTGGTTTATTTGTTTGTTGGTTTGTTGGCTTGTTGGTTTGTTGGTTTGTTGGTTTGTTGGTTTGTTGGTTTGTTGGCTTGTTGGTTTGTTGGTTTGTTGGTTTTCTGGTTTGTTGGTTTGTTGGTTTGTTGGTTTGTTGGTTTGTTGGTTTATTTGTTTGTTGGTTTGTTGGTTTGTTGGGGTGTTGGTTTATTTGTTTGTTGGTTTGTTGGCTTGTTGGTTTGTTGGTTTGTTGGTTTGTTGGCTTGATGGTTTGTTGGTTTGTCGGTTTTTTGGTTTGTGGGTTTGTTGGTTTGTTGGTTTGTTGGCTTGTTGGTTTGTTGGTTTGTTGGTTTGTTGGCTTGTTGGTTTGTTGGTTGGTTGGCTTCTTGGCCTGTTGCTTTGTCGCTTTGTTGGTTTGTTGGCTTGTTGGTTTGTTGGTTTGTTGGCTTGTTGGCTTCTTGGTTTGTTAGTTTGTTGGCTTTTTGCTTACTTGGTTTGTTGGTTTGTTGGTTTGTTGGCTTGTTGGTTTGTTGGCTTGTTGGTTTGTTGGCTTGTTGGTTTGTTGGTTTGTTGGCTTGTTGGCTTGTTGGTTTGTTGGTTTGTTGGTTTGTTGGTTTGTTGGTTTGTTGGTTTTTTGGTTTGTTGGTTTGTTGGCTTATTTGTTTGTTGGTTTGTTGGCTTGTTGGTTTGTTGGTTTGTTGGTTTGTTGGTTTGTTGGTTTGTTAGTTTGTTGACTTGTTGGTTTGTTGGTTTGTTGGCTTGTTGGCTTGTTGGTTTGTTGGTTTGTTGGTTTGTTGGTTTGTTGGTTTGTTGGCTTGTTGGTTTTTTGGTTTATTGGCTTGTTGGCTTGTTGCTTTGTTCGTTTGATGGTTTGTTGGTTTTTTGGTTTGTTGGTTTGTTGGCTTGTTGGCTTGTTGGCTTGTTGGCTTGTTGGTTTGTTGGTTTGTTGGTTTGTTGGTTTGTTGGCTTGTTGGTTTGTTGGTTTGTTGGTTTGTTGGCTTGTTGGTTTGTTGGTTGGTTGGCTTCTTGGCCTGTTGCTTTGTCGCTTTGTTGGTTTGTTGGCTTGTTGGTTTGTTGGTTTGTTGGCTTGTTGGCTTCTTGGTTTGTTAGTTTGTTGGCTTTTTGCTTACTTGGTTTGTTGGTTTGTTGGTTTGTTGGCTTGTTGGTTTGTTGGCTTGTTGGTTTGTTGGCTTGTTGGTTTGTTGGTTTGTTGGCTTGTTGGCTTGTTGGTTTGTTGGTTTGTTGGTTTGTTGGTTTGTTGGTTTGTTGGTTTTTTGGTTTTTTGGTTTGTTGGTTTATTTGTTTGTTGGTTTGTTGGCTTGTTGGTTTGTTGGTTTGTTGGTTAGTTGGCTTGTTGGTTTGTTGGCTTGTTGGCTTGTTGGTTTGTTGGTTTGTTAGCTTGTTGGCTTGTTGGTTTGTTGGTTTGTTGGTTTTTTGGTTTGTTGGTTTGTTGGTTTGTTGGTTTGTTGGTTTGTTGGTTTGTTGGTTTATTTGTTTGTTGGTTTGTTGGCTAGTTGGTTTGTTGGTTTGTTGGTTTGTTAGCTTGTTGGTTTGGTGGTTTGTTGGCTTCTTGGCTTGTTGCTTTGTCGTTTTGTTAGCTTGTTGGCTTGTTGGTTTGTTGGTTTGTTGGCTTGTTGGCTTGTTGGCTTGTTGGTTTGTTGGTTTGTTGGTTTGTATGTTTGTTGGTTTGTTGGTTTGTTGGTTTGTTGGTTTGTTGGTTTGTTGGCTTGCTGGTTTGTTGGTTTGTTGGCTTGTTGGCTTGTTGGTTTGTTGGTTTGTTGGCTTGTTGGTTTGTTAGTTTGTTGGTTTGTTGGCTTGTTGGTTTGTTGGTTTGTTGGCTTTTTGGTTACTTGGTTTGTTGGTTTGTTGGCTTGTTGGCTTATTGGTTTGTTGGTTTGTTGGCTTGTTGGTTTGTTAGTTTGTTGGCTTGTTGGCTTGTTGGCTTGTTGGTTTGTTGGTTTGTTGATTTGTTGGTTTGTTGGTTTGTTGGTTTTTTGGTTTGTTGGTTTCTTGGTTTGTTTGCTTGTTGGCTTGTTGGCTTGTTTGTTTGTTGGTTTGTTGGCTTATTGGTTTGTTAGTTTTTTGGTTTGTTGGCTTGTTGGCTTGTTGGTTTGTTGGTTTTTTGGTTTGTTGGTTTGTTGGTTTGTTGGTTTGTTGGTTTGTTGGTTTATTTGTTTGTTGGTTTGTTGGCCTGTTGGTTTGTTGGTTTGTTGGTTTTTTGGTTTGTTGGTTTGTTGATTTGTTTGCTTGTTGGCTTGTTGGTTTTTTGGTTTGTTGGCTTGTTGGTTACTTAGTTTGTTGGTTTGTTGGCATGTTGGTTTGTTGGTTTGTTGGTTTGTTGGCTTGTTAGTTTGTGGGTTTGTTGGTTTGTTGGTTTGTTGGTTTGTTGGTTTGTTGGTTTGTTGGTTTGTTGGTTTATTTGTTTGTTGGTTTGTTGGCTTGTTGGTTTGTTGGTTTGTTGGTTTGTTGGCTTGTTGGTTTGTTGGTTTGTTGGTTTTTTGGTTTGTTGGTTTGTTGGTTTGTTGGTTTGTTGGTTTGTTGGTTTGTTGGTTTAGTTGTTTGTTGGTTTGTTGGACTGTTGGTTTGTTGGTTTGTTGGTTTGTTGGTTTGTTGGTTTGTTGATTTGTTGGCTTGTTGGCTTGTTGGTTTGTTGGTTTGTTGGCTTGTTGGTTACTTAGTTTGTTGGTTTGTTGGCATGTTGGTTTGTTGGTTTGTTGGTTTGTTGGCTTGTTAGTTTGTTGGTTTGTTGGCTTGTTTTCTTGTTGGTTTGTTGGTTTGTTGGTTTGTTGGTTTGTTGGCTTGTTGGTTTGTTGGTTTGTTGGCTTGTTGGTTTGTTAGTTTGTTGGTTTATTGGTTTGTTGGTTTGTTGGTTTGTTGCTTTGTTGGCTTGTTGGTTTGTTAGTTTGTTGGCTTTTTGGTTACTTGGTTTGTTGGTTTGTTGGCATGTTGGTTTGTTAATTTGTTGGTTTGTTGGTTTGTTGGTTTGTTGGTTTGTTGGTTTGTTGGTTTGTTGGCTTGTTGGTTTGTTGGTTGGTTGGCTTCTTGGCCTGTTGCTTTGTCGGTTTGTTGGTTTGTTGGCTTGTTGGTTTGTTGGTTTGTTGGCTTGTTGGCTTCTTGGTTTGTTAGTTTGTTGGCTTTTTGGTTACTTGGTTTGTTGGTTTGTTGGTTTGTTGGCTTGTTGGTTTGTTGGCTTATTGGTTTGTTAGTTTGTTGGCTTGTTAGCTTGTTGGTTTGTTGGTTTGTTGGTTTGTTGGTTTGTTGGTTTATTGGTTTTTTGGTTTTTTGGTTTGTTGGTTTATTTGTTTGTTGGTTTGTTGGCTTGTTGGTTTGTTGGTTTGTTGGTTAGTTGGCTTGTTGGTTTGTTGGCTTATTGGCTTGTTGGTTTGTTGGTTTGTTAGCTTGTTGGCTTGTTGGTTTGTTGGTTTGTTGGTTTTTTGGTTTGTTGGTTTGTTGGTTTGTTGGTTTGTTGGTTTGTTGGTTTATTTGTTTGTTGGTTTGTTGGCTAGTTGGTTTGTTGGTTTGTTGGTTTGTTGGCTTGTTGGTTTGGTGGTTTGTTGGCTTCTTGGCTTGTTGCTTTGTCGTTTTGTTGGCTTGTTGGTTTGTTGGCTTGTTGGTTTGTTGGTTTGTTGGCTTGTTGGCTTGTTGGCTTGTTGGTTTGTTGGTTTGTTGGTTTGTGGGTTTGTTGGTTTGTTGGTTTGTTGGTTTGTTGGTTTGTTAATTTGTTGGCTTGCTGGTTTGTTGGTTTGTTGGCTTGTTGGCTTGTTGGTTTGTTGGTTTGTTGGCTTGTTGGTTTGTTAGGTTGTTGGTTTGTTGGCTTGTTGGTTTGTTGGCTTTTTGGTTACTTGGTTTGTTGGTTTGTTGGCTTGTTGGCTTATTGGTTTGTTGGTTTGTTGGCTTGTTGGTTTGTTAGTTTGTTGGCTTGTTGGCTTGTTGGCTTGTTGGTTTGTTGGTTTGTTGATTTGTTGGTTTGTTGGTTTGTTGGTTTTTTGGTTTGTTGGTTTCTTGGTTTGTTGGCTTGTTGGCTTGTTGGCTTGTTGGTTTGTTGGTTTGTTGGCTTATTGGTTTGTTAGTTTTTTGGTTTGTTGGCTTGTTGGCTTGTTGGTTTGTTGGTTTTTTGGTTTGTTGGTTTGTTGGTTTGTTGGTTTGTTGGTTTGTTGGTTTATTTGTTTGTTGGTTTGTTGGCCTGTTGGTTTGTTGGTTTGTTGGTTTTTTGGTTTGTTGGTTTGTTGATTTGTTGGCTTGTTGGCTTGTTGGTTTTTTGGTTTGTTGGCTTGTTGGTTACTTAGTTTGTTGGTTTGTTGGCATGTTGGTTTGTTGGTTTGTTGGTTTGTTGGCTTGTTAGTTTGTGGGTTTGTTGGTTTGTTGGTTTGTTGGTTTGTTGGTTTGTTGGTTTGTTGGTTTGTTGGTTTATTTGTTTGTTGGTTTGTTGGCTTGTTAATTTGTTGGTTTGTTGGTTTGTTGGCTTGTTGGTTTGTTGGTTTGTTGGTTTTTTGGTTTGTTGGTTTGTTGGTTTGTTGGTTTGTTGGTTTGTTGGGTTGTTGGTTTGTTGGTTTATTTGTTTGTTGGTTTGTTGGACTGTTGGTTTGTTGGTTTGTTGGTTTGTTGGTTTGTTGGTTTGTTGGTTTGTTGATTTGTTGGCTTGTTGGCTTGTTGGTTTGTTGGTTTGTTGGCTTGTTGGTTACTTAGTTTGTTGGTTTGTTGGCATGTTGGTTTGTTGGTTTGTTGGTTTGTTGGCTTGTTAGTTTGTTGGTTTGTTGGCTTGTTTTCTTATTGGTTTGTTGGTTTGTTGGTTTGTTGGTTTGTTGGCTTGTTGGTTTGTTGGTTTGTTGGCTTGTTGGTTTGTTAGTTTGTTGGTTTATTGGTTTGTTGGTTTGTTGGTTTGTTGCTTTGTTGGCTTTTTGGTTTGTTAGTTTGTTGGCTTTTTGGTTACTTGGTTTGTTGGCTTGTTGGTTTATTGGTTTTTTGGTTTGTTGGTTTGTTGGTTTGTTGGTTTGTTAGTTTGTTGGTTTATTGGTTTGTTGGTTTGTTGGTTTGTTGCTTTGTTGGCTTGTTGGTTTGTTAGTTTGTTGGCTTTTTGGTTACTTGGTTTGTTGGCTTGTTGGCATGTTGGTTTGTTGGTTTGTTGGTTTGTTGGTTTGTTGGCTTGTTGGTTTGTTGGTTTGTTGGTTTGTTGGCTTGTCGGCTTGTTGGTTTGTTGGTTTTTTGGTATGTTGGCTTGTTGGCTTGTTGGTTTATTGGTTTTTTGGTTTGTTGGTTTGTTGGACTGTTGGTTTGTTGGTTTGTTGGTTTGTTGGTTTGTTGGTTTGTTGATTTGTTGGCTTGTTGGCTTGTTGGTTTGTTGGTTTGTTGGCTTGTTGGTTACTTAGTTTGTTGGTTTGTTGGCATGTTGGTTTGTTGGTTTGTTGGTTTGTTGGCTTGTTAGTTTGTTGGTTTGTTGGCTTGTTTTCTTATTGGTTTGTTGGTTTGTTGGTTTGTTTGTTTGTTGGCTTGTTGGTTTGTTGGTTTGTTGGCTTGTTGGTTACTTAGTTTGTTGGCATGTTGGTTTGTTGGTTTGTTGGTTTGTTGGCTTGTTAGTTTGTTGGTTTGTTGGCTTGTTTTCTTGTTGGTTTGTTGGTTTGTTGGTTTTTTGGTTTGTTGGTTTGTTGGTTTATTGGTTTGTTGGTTTGTTGGTTTGTTGGTTTATTTGTTTGTTGGTTTGTTGGACTGTTGGTTTGTTTGTTTGTTGGTTTGTTGGCTTATTGGTTTGTTAGTTTTTTGGTTTGTTGGCTTGTTGGCTTGTTGGTTTGTTGGTTTTTTGGTTTGTTGGTTTGTTGGTTTGTTGGTTTGTTGGTTTGTTGGTTTATTTGTTTGTTGGTTTGTTGGCCTGTTGGTTTGTTGGTTTGTTGGTTTTTTGGTTTGTTGGTTTGTTGATTTGTTGGCTTGTTGGCTTGTTGGTTTTTTGGTTTGTTGGCTTGTTGGTTACTTAGTTTGTTGGTTTGTTGGCATGTTGGTTTGTTGGTTTGTTGGTTTGTTGGCTTGTTAGTTTGTGGGTTTGTTGGTTTGTTGGTTTGTTGGTTTGTTGGTTTGTTGGTTTGTTGGTTTGTTGGTTTATTTGTTTGTTGGTTTGTTGGCTTGTTGGTTTGTTGGTTTGTTGGTTTGTTGGCTTGTTGGTTTGTTGGTTTGTTGGTTTTTTGGTTTGTTGGTTTGTTGGTTTGTTGGTTTGTTGGTTTGTTGGTTTGTTGGTTTATTTGTTTGTTGGTTTGTTGGACTGTTGGTTTGTTGGTTTGTTGGTTTGTTGGTTTGTTGGTTTGTTGATTTGTTGGCTTGTTGGCTTGTTGGTTTGTTGGTTTGTTGGCTTGTTGGTTACTTAGTTTGTTGGTTTGTTGGCATGTTGGTTTGTTGGTTTGTTGGTTTGTTGGCTTGTTAGTTTGTTGGTTTGTTGGCTTGTTTTCTTGTTGGTTTGTTGGTTTGTTGGTTTGTTGGTTTGTTGGCTTGTTGGTTTGTTGGTTTGTTGGCTTGTTGGTTTGTTAGTTTGTTGGTTTATTGGTTTGTTGGTTTGTTGGTTTGTTGCTTTGTTGGCTTGTTGGTTTGTTAGTTTGTTGGCTTTTTGGTTACTTGGTTTGTTGGTTTGTTGGCATGTTGGTTTGTTAATTTGTTGGTTTGTTGGTTTGTTGGTTTGTTGGTTTGTTGGTTTGTTGGCTTGTTGGTTTGTTGGTTGGTTGGCTTCTTGGCCTGTTGCTTTGTCGGTTTGTTGGTTTGTTGGCTTGTTGGTTTGTTGGTTTGTTGGCTTGTTGGCTTCTTGGTTTGTTAGTTTGTTGGCTTTTTGGTTACTTGGTTTGTTGGTTTGTTGGTTTGTTGGCTTGTTGGTTTGTTGGCTTATTGGTTTGTTGGTTTGTTGGCTTGTTAGCTTGTTGGTTTGTTGGTTTGTTGGTTTGTTGGTTTGTTGGTTTATTGGTTTTTTGGTTTTTTGGTTTGTTGGTTTATTTGTTTGTTGGTTTGTTGGCTTGTTGGTTTGTTGGTTTGTTGGTTAGTTGGCTTGTTGGTTTGTTGGCTTGTTGGCTTGTTGGTTTGTTGGTTTGTTAGCTTGTTGGCTTGTTGGTTTGTTGGTTTGTTGGTTTTTTGGTTTGTTGGTTTGTTGGTTTGTTGGTTTGTTGGTTTGTTGGTTTATTTGTTTGTTGGTTTGTTGGCTAGTTGGTTTGTTGGTTTGTTGGTTTGTTGGCTTGTTGGTTTGGTGGTTTGTTGGCTTCTTGGCTTGTTGCTTTGTCGTTTTGTTGGCTTGTTGGTTTGTTGGCTTGTTGGTTTGTTGGTTTGTTGGCTTGTTGGCTTGTTGGCTTGTTGGTTTGTTGGTTTGTTGGTTTGTGGGTTTGTTGGTTTGTTGGTTTGTTGGTTTGTTGGTTTGTTAATTTGTTGGCTTGCTGGTTTGTTGGTTTGTTGGCTTGTTGGCTTGTTGGTTTGTTGGTTTGTTGGCTTGTTGGTTTGTTAGGTTGTTGGTTTGTTGGCTTGTTGGTTTGTTGGCTTTTTGGTTACTTGGTTTGTTGGTTTGTTGGCTTGTTGGCTTATTGGTTTGTTGGTTTGTTGGCTTGTTGGTTTGTTAGTTTGTTGGCTTGTTGGCTTGTTGGCTTGTTGGTTTGTTGGTTTGTTGATTTGTTGGTTTGTTGGTTTGTTGGTTTTTTGGTTTGTTGGTTTCTTGGTTTGTTGGCTTGTTGGCTTGTTGGCTTGTTGGTTTGTTGGTTTGTTGGCTTATTGGTTTGTTAGTTTTTTGGTTTGTTGGCTTGTTGGCTTGTTGGTTTGTTGGTTTTTTGGTTTGTTGGTTTGTTGGTTTGTTGGTTTGTTGGTTTGTTGGTTTATTTGTTTGTTGGTTTGTTGGCCTGTTGGTTTGTTGGTTTGTTGGTTTTTTGGTTTGTTGGTTTGTTGATTTGTTGGCTTGTTGGCTTGTTGGTTTTTTGGTTTGTTGGCTTGTTGGTTACTTAGTTTGTTGGTTTGTTGGCATGTTGGTTTGTTGGTTTGTTGGTTTGTTGGCTTGTTAGTTTGTGGGTTTGTTGGTTTGTTGGTTTGTTGGTTTGTTGGTTTGTTGGTTTGTTGGTTTGTTGGTTTATTTGTTTGTTGGTTTGTTGGCTTGTTAATTTGTTGGTTTGTTGGTTTGTTGGCTTGTTGGTTTGTTGGTTTGTTGGTTTTTTGGTTTGTTGGTTTGTTGGTTTGTTGGTTTGTTGGTTTGTTGGTTTGTTGGTTTGTTGGTTTATTTGTTTGTTGGTTTGTTGGACTGTTGGTTTGTTGGTTTGTTGGTTTGTTGGTTTGTTGGTTTGTTGGTTTGTTGATTTGTTGGCTTGTTGGCTTGTTGGTTTGTTGGTTTGTTGGCTTGTTGGTTACTTAGTTTGTTGGTTTGTTGGCATGTTGGTTTGTTGGTTTGTTGGTTTGTTGGCTTGTTAGTTTGTTGGTTTGTTGGCTTGTTTTCTTATTGGTTTGTTGGTTTGTTGGTTTGTTGGTTTGTTGGCTTGTTGGTTTTTTGGTTTGTTGGCTTGTTGGTTTGTTAGTTTGTTGGTTTATTGGTTTGTTGGTTTGTTGGTTTGTTGCTTTGTTGGCTTGTTGGTTTGTTAGTTTGTTGGCTTTTTGGTTACTTGGTTTGTTGGCTTGTTGGTTTATTGGTTTTTTGGTTTGTTGGTTTGTTGGTTTGTTGGTTTGTTAGTTTGTTGGTTTATTGGTTTGTTGGTTTGTTGGTTTGTTGCTTTGTTGGCTTGTTGGTTTGTTAGTTTGTTGGCTTTTTGGTTACTTGGTTTGTTGGTTTGTTGGCATGTTGGTTTGTTGGTTTGTTGGTTTGTTGGTTTGTTGGCTTGTTGGTTTGTTGGTTTGTTGGTTTGTTGGCTTGTTGGCTTGTTGGTTTGTTGGTTTTTTGGTATGTTGGCTTGTTGGCTTGTTGGTTTATTGGTTTTTTGGTTTGTTGGTTTGTTGGACTGTTGGTTTGTTGGTTTGTTGGTTTGTTGGTTTGTTGGTTTGTTGGTTTGTTGATTTGTTGGCTTGTTGGCTTGTTGGTTTGTTGGTTTGTTGGCTTGTTGGTTACTTAGTTTGTTGGTTTGTTGGCATGTTGGTTTGTTGGTTTGTTGGTTTGTTGGCTTGTTAGTTTGTTGGTTTGTTGGCTTGTTTTCTTATTGGTTTGTTGGTTTGTTGGTTTGTTGGTTTGTTGGCTTGTTGGTTTGTTGGTTTGTTGGCTTGTTGGTTACTTAGTTTGTTAGCATGTTGGTTTGTTGGTTTGTTGGTTTGTTGGCTTGTTAGTTTGTTGGTTTGTTGGCTTGTTTTCTTGTTGGTTTGTTGGTTTGTTGGTTTGTTGGTTTGTTGGCTTGTTGGTTTGTTGGTTTGTTGGCTTGTTGGTTTGTTAGTTTGTTGGTTTATTGGTTTGTTGGTTTGTTGGTTTGTTGCTTTGTTGGCTTGTTGGTTTGTTAGTTTGTTGGCTTTTTGGTTACTTGGTTTGTTGGTTTGTTGGCATGTTGGTTTGTTAATTTGTTGGTTTGTTGGTTTGTTGGTTTGTTGGTTTGTTGGTTTGTCGGCTTGTTGGTTTGTTGGTTGGTTGGCTTCTTGGCCTGTTGCTTTGTCGGTTTGTTGGTTTGTTGGCTTGTTGGTTTGTTGGTTTGTTGGCTTGTTGGCTTCTTGGTTTGTTAGTTTGTTGGCTTTTTGGTTACTTGGTTTGTTGGTTTGTTGGTTTGTTGGCTTGTTGGTTTGTTGGCTTATTGGTTTGTTGGTTTGTTGGCTTGTTGGCTTGTTGGTTTGTTGGTTTGTTGGTTTGTTGGTTTGTTGGTTTGTTGGTTTGTTGGTTTGTTGGTTTTTTGGTTTTTTGGTTTGTTGGTTTATTTGTTTGTTGGTTTGTTGGCTTGTTGGTTTGTTGGTTTGTTGGTTAGTTGGCTTGTTGGTTTGTTGGCTTGTTGGCTTGTTGGTTTGTTGGTTTGTTAGCTTGGTGGCTTGTTGGTTTGTTGGTTTGTTGGTTTTTTGGTTTGTTGGTTTGTTGGTTTGTTGGTTTGTTGGTTTGTTGGTTTATTTGTTTGTTGGTTTGTTGGCTAGTTGGTTTGTTGATTTGTTGGTTTGTTGGCTTGTTGGTTTGGTGGTTTGTTGGCTTCTTGGCTTGTTGCTTTGTCGTTTTGTTGGCTTGTTGGTTTGTTGGCTTGTTGGTTTGTTGGTTTGTTGGCTTTTTGGCTTGTTGGCTTGTTGGTTTGTTGGTTTGTTGGTTCGTTGGCTTTTTGGTTACTTGATTTGTTGGTTTGTTGGCTTGTTGGCTTATTGGTTTGTTGGTTTGTTGGCTTGTTGGTTTGTTAGTTTGTTAGCTTGTTGGTTTGTTGGCTTGTTGGTTTGTTGGTTTGTTGGCTTGTTGGCTTGTTGGCTTGTTGGTTTGTTGGTTTGTTGGTTTGTGGGTTTGTTGGTTTGTTGGTTTGTTGGTTTGTTGGCTTGTTGGTTTGTTGGTTTGTTGGCTTGTTGGTTTGTTAGTTTGTTGGTTTGTTGGCTTGTTGGTTTGTTGGCTTTTTGGTTACTTGGTTTGTTGGTTTGTTGGCTTGTTGGCTTATTGGTTTGTTGGTTTGTTGGCTTGTTGGTTTGTTAGTTTGTTGGCTTGTTGGCTTGTTGGCTTGTTGGCTTGTTGGTTTGTTGGTTTGTTGATTTGTTGGTTTGTTGGTTTGTTGGTTTTTTGGTTTGTTGGTTTCTTGGTTTGTTGGCTTGTTGGCTTGTTGGCTTGTTTGTTTGTTGGTTTGTTGGCTTATTGGTTTGTTAGTTTTTTGGTTTGTTGGCTTGTTGGCTTGTTGGTTTGTTGGTTTTTTGGTTTGTTGGTTTGTTGGTTTGTTGATTTGTTGGTTTGTTGGTTTATTTGTTTGTTGGTTTGTTGGCCTGTTGGTTTGTTGGTTTGTTGGTTTTTTGGTTTGTTGGTTTGTTGATTTGTTGGCTTGTTGGCTTGTTGGTTTTTTGGTTTGTTGGCTTGTTGGTTACTTAGTTTGTTGGTTTGTTGGCATGTTGGTTTGTTGGTTTGTTGGTTTGTTGGCTTGTTAGTTTGTGGGTTTGTTGGTTTGTTGGTTTGTTGGTTTGTTGGTTTGTTGGTTTGTTGGTTTGTTGGTTTATTTGTTTGTTGGTTTGTTGGCTTGTTGGTTTGTTGGTTTGTTGGTTTGTTGGCTTGTTGGTTTGTTGGTTTGTTGGTTTTTTGGTTTGTTGGTTTGTTGGTTTGTTGGTTTGTTGGTTTGTTGGTTTGTTGGTTTATTTGTTTGTTGGTTTGTTGGTTTGTTGGTTTGTTGGTTTGTTGATTTGTTGGCTTGTTGGCTTGTTGGTTTGTTGGTTTGTTGGCTTGTTGGTTACTTAGTTTGTTGGTTTGTTGGCATGTTGGTTTGTTGGTTTGTTGGTTTGTTGGCTTGTTAGTTTGTTGGTTTGTTGGCTTGTTTTCTTGTTGGTTTGTTGGTTTGTTGGTTTGTTGGTTTGTTGGCTTGTTGGTTTGTTGGTTTGTTGGCTTGTTGGTTTGTTAGTTTGTTGGTTTATTGGTTTGTTGGTTTGTTGGTTTGTTGCTTTGTTGGCTTGTTGGTTTGTTAGTTTGTTGGCTTTTTGGTTACTTGGTTTGTTGGTTTGTTGGCATGTTGGTTTGTTAATTTGTTGGTTTGTTGGTTTGTTGGTTTGTTGGTTTGTTGGTTTGTTGGCTTGTTGGTTTGTTGGTTGGTTGGCTTCTTGGCCTGTTGCTTTGTCGGTTTGTTGGTTTGTTGGCTTGTTGGTGTGTTGGTTTGTTGGCTTGTTGGCTTCTTGGTTTGTTAGTTTGTTGGCTTTTTGGTTACTTGGTTTGTTGGTTTGTTGGTTTGTTGGCTTGTTGGTTTGTTGGCTTATTGGTTTGTTGGTTTGTTGGCTTGTTAGCTTGTTGGTTTGTTGGTTTGTTGGTTTGTTGGTTTGTTGGTTTATTGGTTTTTTGGTTTTTTGGTTTGTTGGTTTATTTGTTTGTTGGTTTGTTGGCTTGTTGGTTTGTTGGTTTGTTGGTTAGTTGGCTTGTTGGTTTGTTGGCTTGTTGGCTTGTTGGTTTGTTGGTTTGTTAGCTTGTTGGCTTGTTGGTTTGTTGGTTTGTTGGTTTTTTGGTTTGTTGGTTTGTTGGTTTGTTGGTTTGTTGGTTTGTTGGTTTGTTGGTTTATTTGTTTGTTGGTTTGTTGGCTAGTTGGTTTGTTGGTTTGTTGGTTTGTTGGCTTGTTGGTTTGGTGGTTTGTTGGCTTCTTGGCTTGTTGCTTTGTCGTTTTGTTGGCTTGTTGGTTTGTTGGCTTGTTGGTTTGTTGGTTTGTTGGCTTGTTGGCTTGTTGGCTTGTTGGTTTGTTGGTTTGTTGGTTTGTGGGTTTGTTGGTTTGTTGGTTTGTTGGTTTGTTGGTTTGTTAATTTGTTGGCTTGCTGGTTTGTTGGTTTGTTGGCTTGTTGGCTTGTTGGTTTGTTGGTTTGTTGGCTTGTTGGTTTGTTAGGTTGTTGGTTTGTTGGCTTGTTGGTTTGTTGGCTTTTTGGTTACTTGGTTTGTTGGTTTGTTGGCTTGTTGGCTTATTGGTTTGTTGGTTTGTTGGCTTGTTGGTTTGTTAGTTTGTTGGCTTGTTGGCTTGTTGGTTTGTTGGTTTGTTGGTTTGTTGGTTTATTGGTTTTTTGGTTTGTTGGTTTGTTGGTTTGTTGGTTTGTTGGTTTATTTGTTTGTTGGTTTGTTGGCTAGTTGGTTTGTTGGTTTGTTGGTTTGTTGGCTTGTTGGTTTGGTGGTTTGTTGGCTTCTTGGCTTGTTGCTTTGTCGTTTTGTTGGCTTGTTGGTTTGTTGGCTTGTTGGTTTGTTGGCTTATTGGTTTGTTGGTTTGTTGGCTTGTTAGCTTGTTGGTTTGTTGGTTTGTTGGTTTGTTGGTTTGTTGGTTTATTGGTTTTTTGGTTTTTTGGTTTGTTGGTTTATTTGTTTGTTGGTTTGTTGGCTTGTTGGTTTGTTGGTTTGTTGGTTAGTTGGCTTGTTGGTTTGTTGGCTTGTTGGCTTGTTGGTTTGTTGGTTTGTTAGCTTGTTGGCTTGTTGGTTTGTTGGTTTGTTGGTTTTTTGGTTTGTTGGTTTGTTGGTTTGTTGGTTTGTTGGTTTGTTGGTTTGTTGGTTTATTTGTTTGTTGGTTTGTTGGCTAGTTGGTTTGTTGGTTTGTTGGTTTGTTGGCTTGTTGGTTTGGTGGTTTGTTGGCTTCTTGGCTTGTTGCTTTGTCGTTTTGTTGGCTTGTTGGTTTGTTGGCTTGTTGGTTTGTTGGTTTGTTGGCTTGTTGGCTTGTTGGCTTGTTGGTTTGTTGGTTTGTTGGTTTGTGGGTTTGTTGGTTTGTTGGTTTGTTGGTTTGTTGGTTTGTTAATTTGTTGGCTTGCTGGTTTGTTGGTTTGTTGGCTTGTTGGCTTGTTGGTTTGTTGGTTTGTTGGCTTGTTGGTTTGTTAGGTTGTTGGTTTGTTGGCTTGTTGGTTTGTTGGCTTTTTGGTTACTTGGTTTGTTGGTTTGTTGGCTTGTTGGCTTATTGGTTTGTTGGTTTGTTGGCTTGTTGGTTTGTTAGTTTGTTGGCTTGTTGGCTTGTTGGCTTGTTGGTTTGTTGGTTTGTTGATTTGTTGGTTTGTTGGTTTGTTGGTTTTTTGGTTTGTTGGTTTCTTGGTTTGTTGGCTTGTTGGCTTGTTGGCTTGTTGGTTTGTTGGTTTGTTGGCTTATTGGTTTGTTAGTTTTTTGGTTTGTTGGCTTGTTGGCTTGTTGGTTTGTTGGTTTTTTGGTTTGTTGGTTTGTTGGTTTGTTGGTTTGTTGGTTTGTTGGTTTATTTGTTTGTTGGTTTGTTGGCCTGTTGGTTTGTTGGTTTGTTGGTTTTTTGGTTTGTTGGTTTGTTGATTTGTTGGCTTGTTGGCTTGTTGGTTTTTTGGTTTGTTGGCTTGTTGGTTACTTAGTTTGTTGGTTTGTTGGCATGTTGGTTTGTTGGTTTGTTGGTTTTTTGGCTTGTTAGTTTGTGGGTTTGTTGGTTTGTTGGTTTGTTGGTTTGTTGGTTTGTTGGTTTGTTGGTTTGTTGGTTTATTTGTTTGTTGGTTTGTTGGCTTGTTAATTTGTTGGTTTGTTGGTTTGTTGGCTTGTTGTTTTGTTGGTTTGTTGGTTTTTTGGTTTGTTGGTTTGTTGGTTTGTTGGTTTGTTGGTTTGTTGGTTTGTTGGTTTGTTGGTTTATTTGTTTGTTGGTTTGTTGGACTGTTGGTTTGTTGGTTTGTTGGTTTGTTGGTTTGTTGGTTTGTTGGTTTGTTGATTTGTTGGCTTGTTGGCTTGTTGGTTTGTTGGTTTGTTGGCTTGTTGGTTACTTAGTTTGTTGGTTTGTTGGCATGTTGGTTTGTTGGTTTGTTGGTTTGTTGGCTTGTTAGTTTGTTGGTTTGTTGGCTTGTTTTCTTATTGGTTTGTTGGTTTGTTGGTTTGTTGGTTTGTTGGCTTGTTGGTTTGTTGGTTTGTTGGCTTGTTGGTTTGTTAGTTTGTTGGTTTATTGGTTTGTTGGTTTGTTGGTTTGTTGCTTTGTTGGCTTGTTGGTTTGTTAGTTTGTTGGCTTTTTGGTTACTTGGTTTGTTGGTTTGTTGGCATGTTGGTTTGTTGGTTTGTTGGTTTGTTGGTTTGTTGGCTTGTTGGTTTGTTGGTTTGTTGGTTTGTTGGCTTGTTGGCTTGTTGGTTTGTTGGTTTTTTGGTATGTTGGCTTGTTGGCTTGTTGGTTTATTGGTTTTTTGGTTTGTTGGTTTGTTGGTTTGTTGGTTTGTTAGTTTGTTGGTTTATTGGTTTGTTGGTTTGTTGGTTTGTTGCTTTCTTGGCTTGTTGGTTTGTTAGTTTGTTGGCTTTTTGGTTACTTGGTTTGTTGGTTTGTTGGCATGTTGGTTTGTTGGTTTGTTGGTTTGTTGGTTTGTTGGCTTGTTGGTTTGTTGGTTTGTTGGTTTGTTGGCTTGTTGGCTTGTTGGTTTGTTGGTTTTTTGGTATGTTGGCTTGTTGGCTTGTTGGTTTATTGGTTTTTTGGTTTGTTGGTTTGTTGGACTGTTGGTTTGTTGGTTTGTTGGTTTGTTGGTTTGTTGGTTTGTTGGTTTGTTGATTTGTTGGCTTGTTGGCTTGTTGGTTTGTTGGTTTGTTGGCTTGTTGGTTACTTAGTTTGTTGATTTGTTGGCATGTTGGTTTGTTGGTTTGTTGGTTTGTTGGCTTGTTAGTTTGTTGGTTTGTTGGCTTGTTTTCTTATTGGTTTGTTGGTTTGTTGGTTTGTTGGTTTGTTGGTTTGTTGGCTTGTTGGTTACTTAGTTTGTTGGTTTGTTGGCATGTTGGTTTGTTGGTTTGTTGGTTTGTTGGCTTGTTAGTTTGTTGGTTTGTTGGCTTGTTTTCTTGTTGGTTTGTTGGTTTGTTGGTTTGTTGGTTTGTTGGCTTGTTGGTTTGTTGGTTTGTTGGCTTGTTGGTTAGTTAGTTTGTTGGTTTATTGGTTTGTTGGTTTGTTGGTTTGTTGCTTTGTTGGCTTGTTGGTTTGTTAGTTTGTTGGCTTTTTGGTTACTTGGTTTGTTGGTTTGTTGGCATGTTGGTTTGTTAATTTGTTGGTTTGTTGGTTTGTTGGTTTGTTGGTTTGTTGGTTTGTTGGCTTGTTGGTTTGTTGGTTGATTGGCTTCTTGGCCTGTTGCTTTGTCGGTTTGTTGGTTTGTTGGCTTGTTGGTTTGTTGGTTTGTTGGCTTGTTTGCTTCTTGGTTTGTTAGTTTGTTGGCTTTTTGGTTACTTGGTTTGTTGGTTTGTTGGTTTGTTGGCTTGTTGGTTTGTTGGCTTATTGGTTTGTTGGTTTGTTGGCTTGTTGGCTTGTTGGTTTGTTGGTTTGTTGGTTTGTTGGTTTGTTGGTTTGTTGGTTTTTTGGTTTTTTGGTTTGTTGGTTTATTTGTTTGTTGGTTTGTTGGCTTGTTGGTTTGTTGGTTTGTTGGTTAGTTGGCTTGTTGGTTTGTTGGCTTGTTGGCTTGTTGATTTGTTGGTTTGTTAGCTTGTTGGCTTGTTGGTTTGTTGGTTTGTTGGTTTTTTGGTTTGTTGGTTTGTTGGTTTGTTGGTTTGTTGGTTTGTTGGTTTATTTGTTTGTTGGTTTGTTGGCTAGTTGGTTTGTTGGTTTGTTGGTTTGTTGGCTTGTTGGTTTGGTGGTTTGTTGGCTTCTTGGCTTGTTGCTTTGTCGTTTTGTTGGCTTGTTGGTTTGTTGGCTTGTTGGTTTGTTGGTTTGTTGGCTTGTTGGCTTGTTGGCTTGTTGGTTTGTTGGTTTGTTGGTTTGTGGGTTTGTTGGTTTGTTGGTTTGTTGGTTTGTTGGTTTGTTAATTTGTTGGCTTGCTGGTTTGTTGGTTTGTTGGCTTGTTGGCTTGTTGGTTTGTTGGTTTGTTGGCTTGTTGGTTTGTTAGGTTGTTGGTTTGTTGGCTTGTTGGTTTGTTGGCTCTTTGGTTACTTGGTTTGTTGGTTTGTTGGCTTGTTGGCTTATTGGTTTGTTGGTTTGTTGGCTTGTTGGTTTGTTAGTTTGTTGGCTTGTTGGCTTGTTGGCTTGTTGGTTTGTTGGTTTGCTGATTTGTTGGTTTGTTGGTTTGTTGGTTTTTTGGTTTGTTGGGTTCTTGGTTTGTTGGCTTGTTGGCTTGTTGGCTTGTTGGTTTGTTGGTTTGTTGGCTTATTGGTTTGTTAGTTTTTTGGTTTGTTGGCTTGTTGGCTTGTTGGTTTGTTGGTTTTTTGGTTTGTTGGTTTGTTGGTTTGTTGGTTTGTTGGTTTGTTGGTTTATTTGTTTGTTGGTTTGTTGGCCTGTTGGTTTGTTGGTTTGTTGGTTTTTTGGTTTGTTGGTTTGTTGATTTGTTGGCTTGTTGGCTTGTTGGTTTTTTGGTTTGTTGGCTTGTTGGTTACTTAGTTTGTTGGTTTGTTGGCATGTTGGTTTGTTGGTTTGTTGGTTTGTTGGCTTGTTAGTTTGTGGGTTTGTTGGTTTGTTGGTTTGTTGGTTTTTTGGTTTGTTGGTTTGTTGGTTTGTTGGTTTATTTGTTTGTTGGTTTGTTGGCTTGTTAATTTGTTGGTTTGTTGGTTTGTTGGCTTGTTGGTTTGTTGGTTTGTTGGTTTTTTGGTTTGTTGGTTTGTTGGTTTGTTGGTTTGTTGGTTTGTTGGTTTGTAGGTTTGTTGGTTTGTTGGTTTATTTGTTTGTTGGTTTGTTGGACTGTTGGTTTGTTGGTTTGTTGGTTTGTTGGTTTGTTGGTTTGTTGGTTTGTTGATTTGTTGGCTTGTTGGCTTGTTGGTTTGTTGGTTTGTTGGCTTGTTGGTTACTTAGTTTGTTGGTTTGTTGGCATGTTGGTTTGTTGGTTTGTTGGTTTGTTGGCTTGTTAGTTTGTTGGTTTGTTGGCTTGTTGGTTTGTTGGTTTGTTGGTTTGTTGGCTTGTTGGTTTGTTGGTTTGTTGGCTTGTTGGTTTGTTAGTTTGTTGGTTTATTGGTTTGTTGGTTTGTTGGTTTGTTGCTTTGTTGGCTTGTTGGTTTGTTAGTTTGTTGGCTTTTTGGTTACTTGGTTTGTTGGTTTGTTGGCATGTTGGTTTGTTGGTTTGTTGGTTTGTTGGCTTGTTGGTTTGTTGGTTTGTTGGTTTGTTGGCTTGTTGGCTTGTTGGTTTGTTGGTTTTTTGGTATGTTGGCTTGTTGGTTTATTGGTTTTTTGGTTTGTTGGTTTGTTGGTTTGTTGGTTTGTTGGTTTGTTGGTTTGTTGGTTTATTTGTTTGTTGGTTTGTTGGCTTGTTGGTTTGTTGGTTTGTTGGTTTGTTGGTTTGTTGGTTTGTTGGCTTGTTGGTTTGTTGGTTTGTTGGTTTTCTGGTTTGTTGGTTTGTTGGTTTGTTGGTTTGTTGGTTTATTTGTTTGTTGGTTTGTTGGTTTATTTGTTTGTTGGTTTGTTGGCTTGTTGGTTTGTTGGTTTGTTGGTTTGTTGGCTTGATGGTTTGTTGGTTTGTTGGTTTTTTGGTTTGTTGGTTTGTTGGTTTGTTGGTTTGTTGGTTTGTTGGTTTGTTGGTTTATTTTTTTGTTGGTTTGTTGGCTTGTTGGTTTGTTGGTTTGTTGGTTTGTCGACTTGTTGGTTTGTTGGTTTGTTGGCTTGTTGGCTTGTTGGTTTGTTGGTTTGTTGGCTTGTTGGTTACTTAGTTTGTTGGTTTGTTGGCATGTTGGTTTGTTGGTTTGTTGGTTTGTTGGCTTGTTGGTTTGTTGGTTTGTTGGCTTGTTGGCTTGTTGGTTTGTTGGTTTGTTGGTTTGTTGGCTTGTTGGTTTGTTGGTTTGTTGGCTTGTTGGTTTGTTAGTTTGTTGGTTTGTTGGTTTGTTGGTTTGTTGGTTTGTTGGCTTATTTGTTTGTTGGTTTGTTGGCTTGTTGGTTTGTTGGTTTGTTGGTTTGTTGGTTTGTTGGTTTGTTAGTTTGTTGACTTGTTGGTTTGTTGGTTTGTTGGCTTGTTGGCTTGTTAGTTTGTTGGTTTGTTGGTTTGTTGGTTTGTTGGTTTTTTGGCTTGTTGGTTTGTTGGTTAATTGGCTTGTTGGCTTGTTGCTTTGTTCGTTTGATGGTTTGTTGGTTTTTTGGTTTGTTGGTTTGTTGGCTTGTTGGCTTGTTGGCTTGTTGGTTTGTTGGTTTGTTGGTTTGTTGGTTTATTTTTTTGTTGGTTTGTTGGTTTGTTGGTTTGTTAGCTTGTTGGTTTGTTGGTTTGTTGGCTTGTTGACTTGTTGGTTTGTTGGTTTGTTGGCTTGTTGGTTACTTAGTTTGTTGGTTTGTTGGCATGTTGGTTTGTTGGTTTGTTGGTTTGTTGGCTTGTTGGTTTGTTGGTTTGTTGGCTTGTTGGCTTGTTGGTTTGTTGGTTTGTTGGTTTTTTGGCTTGTTGGTTTGTTGGTTTGTCGGCTTGTTGGTTTGTTAGTTTGTTGGTTTGTTGGTTTGTTGGTTTGTTGGTTTGTTGGCTTATTTGTTTGTTGGTTTGTTAGCTTGTTGGTTTGTTGGTTTGTTGGTTTGTTGGTTTGTTGGTTTGTTGGTTTGTTGGTTTGTTGACTTGTTGGTTTGTTGGTTTGTTGGTTTGTTGGCTTGTTGGCTTGTTGGTTTGTTGGTTTGTTGGTTTGTTGGTTTGTTGGCTTGTTAGTTTGTTGGTTTGTTGGCTTGTTGGCTTGTTGCTTTGTTCGTTTGATGGTTTGTTGGTTTGTTGGTTTTTTGGTTTGTTGGTTTGTTGTTTTGTCGGCTTGTTGGCTTATTGGTTTGTTGGTTTGTTGGTTTGTTGGCTTGTTGGTTTGTTGGTTTGTTGGTTTGTTGGTTTGTTGGCTTGTTGGCTTGTTGGCTTGTTGCTTTGTTCGTTTGATGGTTTGTTGGTTTGTTGGTTTTTTGGTTTGTTGGTTTGTTGTTTTGTCGGCTTGTTGGCTTATTGGTTTGTTGGTTTGTTGGTTTGTTGGCTTGTTGGTTTGTTGGTTTGTTGGTTTGTTGGTTTGTTGGCTTGTTGGTTTGTTGGTTTGTTGGTTTTCTGGTTTGTTGGTTTGTTGGTTTGTTGGTTTGTTGGTTTATTTGTTTGTTGGTTTGTTGGTTTGTTGGTTTGTTGGGGTGTTGGTTTATTTGTTTGTTGGTTTGTTGGCTTGTTGGTTTGTTGGTTTGTTGGTTTGTTGGCTTGTTGGTTTGTTGGTTTGTTGGTTTTTTGGTTTGTTGGTTTGTTGGTTTGTTGGTTTGTTGGTTTGTTGGTTTGTTGGTTTGTTGGTTTATTTTTTTGTTGGTTTGTTGGCTTGTTGGTTTGTTGGTTTGTTGGTTTGTTGGTTTGTTGGCTTGTTGGTTTGTTGGTTTGTTGGCTTGTTGACTTGTTGGTTTGTTGGTTTGTTGGCTTGTTGGTTACTTAGTTTGTTGGTTTGTTGGCATGTTGGTTTGTTGGTTTGTTGGTTTGTTGGCTTGTTGGTTTGTTGGTTTGTTGGCTTGTTGGCTTGTTGGCTTGTTGGTTTGTTGGTTTGTTGGTTTTTTGGCTTGTTGGTTTGTTGGTTTGTCGGCTTGTTGGTTTGTTAGTTTGTTGGTTTGTTGGTTTGTTGGTTTGTTGGTTTGTTGGCTTATTTGTTTGTTGGTTTGTTAGCTTGTTGGTTTGTTGGTTCGTTGGTTTGTTGGTTTGTTGGTTTGTTGGTTTGTTGGTTTGTTGACTTGTTGGTTTGTTGGTTTGTTGGTTTGTTGGCTTGTTGGCTTGTTGGTTTGTTGGTTTGTTGGTTTGTTGGTTTGTTGGCTTGTTAGTTTGTTGGTTTGTTGGCTTGTTGGCTTGTTGCTTTGTTCGTTTGATGGTTTGTTGGTTTGTTGGTTTTTTGGTTTGTTGGTTTGTTGTTTTGTCGGCTTGTTGGCTTATTGGTTTGTTGGTTTGTTGGCTTGTTGGTTTGTTAATTTGTTGGTTTGTTGGCTTGTAGGCTTGTTGGTTTGTTGGTTTTTTGGTTTGTTGGTTTGTTGGTTTGTTGGTTTGTTGGTTTGTTAATTTATTTGTTTGTTGGTTTGTTGGCTTGTTGGTTTGTTGGTTTGTTTGTTTGTTGGCTTGTTGGTTTGTTGGTTTTTTGATTTGTTGGTTTGTTGGTTTGTTGGTTTGTTGGTTTATTTGTTTGTTGGTTTGTTGGCTTGTTGGTTTGTTGGCTTGTTGGTTTTTTTTGCTTGTTGGCTTGTTGGTTTGTTGGTTTGTTGGTTTGTTGGTTTGTTGGTTTTTTGGTTTGTTGGTTTATTTGTTTGTTGGTTTGTTGGCTTGTTGGTTTGTTGGTTTGTTGGTTTGTTGGTTTGTTGGTTTGTTGGCTTGTTGGTTTGTTGGTTTGTTGGCTTGTTGACTTGTTGGTTTGTTGGTTTGTTGGCTTGTTGGTTACTTAGTTTGTTGGTTTGTTGGCATGTTGGTTTGTTGGTTTGTTGGTTTGTTGGCTTGTTGGTTTGTTGGTTTGTTGGCTTGTTGGCTTGTTGGCTTGTTGGTTTGTTGGTTTGTTGGTTTTTTGGCTTGTTGGTTTGTTGGTTTGTCGGCTTGTTGGTTTGTTAGTTTGTTGGTTTGTTGGTTTGTTGGTTTGTTGGTTTGTTGGCTTATTTGTTTGTTGGTTTGTTAGCTTGTTGGTTTGTTGGTTCGTTGGTTTGTTGGTTTGTTGGTTTGTTGGTTTGTTGGTTTGTTGACTTGTTGGTTTGTTGGTTTGTTGGTTTGTTGGCTTGTTGGCTTGTTGGTTTGTTGGTTTGTTGGTTTGTTGGTTTGTTGGCTTGTTAGTTTGTTGGTTTGTTGGCTTGTTGGCTTGTTGCTTTGTTCGTTTGATGGTTTGTTGGTTTGTTGGTTTTTTGGTTTGTTGGTTTGTTGTTTTGTCGGCTTGTTGGCTTATTGGTTTGTTGGTTTGTTGGCTTGTTGGTTTGTTAATTTGTTGGTTTGTTGGCTTGTAGGCTTGTTGGTTTGTTGGTTTTTTGGTTTGTTGGTTTGTTGGTTTGTTGGTTTGTTGGTTTGTTAATTTATTTGTTTGTTGGTTTGTTGGCTTGTTGGTTTGTTGGTTTGTTTGTTTGTTGGCTTGTTGGTTTGTTGGTTTTTTGATTTGTTGGTTTGTTGGTTTGTTGGTTTGTTGGTTTATTTGTTTGTTGGTTTGTTGGCTTGTTGGTTTGTTGGCTTGTTGGTTTTTTTTGCTTGTTGGCTTGTTGGTTTGTTGGTTTGTTGGTTTGTTGGTTTGTTGGTTTTTTGGTTTGTTGGTTTATTTGTTTGTTGGTTTGTTGGCTTGTTGGTTTGTTGGTTTGTTGGTTTTTTGGTTTGTTGGTTTGTTGGCTTGTTGATTTGTTGGTTTGTTGGTTTGTTGTCATGTTGGCTTGTTGGTTTGTTGGTTTGTTGACTTGTTGGTTTGTTGGTTTGTTGGCTTGTTTGCTTGTTGCTTTATTCGTTTGATGGTTTGTTGCTTTGTTGGTTTTTTGGTTTGTTGGTTTGTTGGTTTGTTGGTTTGTTGGCTTGTTGGCTTGTTGGTTTGTTGGTTTGTTGGTTTGTTGGTTTATTTATTTGTTGGTTTGTTGGCTTGTTGGTTTGTTGGTTTGTTGGTTTGTGGGTTTTTTGGCTTATTGGTTTGTTGGTTTGTTGGTTTGTTGTCTTGTTGGCTTGTTGGTTTGTTGGTTTGTTGGCTTGTTGGTTTGTTGGTTTGTTGGCTTGTTTGCTTGTTGCTTTGTTCGTTTGATGGTTTGTTGGTTTGTTGGTTTTTTGGTGTGTTGGTTTCTTGGTTTGTTGGCTTGTTGGCTTGTTGGTTTGTTGGTTTGTTGGCTTGTTGTTTTGTTAGTTTGTTAGTTTGTTGACTTGTTGGCTTGTTGGTTTTTTGGTTTGTTGGTTTGTTGGTTTGTTGGCTTGTTGGCTTGTTGGTTTGTTGGTTTGTTGGTTTGTTGGCTTGTTTGTTTGTTAGTTTGTTGGTTTGTTGGCTTGTTGGTTTGTTGGTTTGTTGGTTTGTTGGATTGTTGGTTTGTTGGTTTGTTGGTTTATTTGTTTGTTGGTTTGTTAGCTTGTTGGTTTGTTGGTTTGTTGGTTTGTTGGCTTGTTAGTTTGTTGGTTTGTTGGCTTGTTGGCTTGTTGGTTTGTTGGTTTGTTGGTTTGTTGGTTTGTTGGTTTGTTGGTTTGTTGGTTTGTTGGTTTGTTGGTTTGTTGGTTTATTTGTTTGTTGGTTTGTTGGCTTGTTGGTTTGTTGGTTTGTTGGTTTGTTAGTTTGTTGGTTTGTTGGTTTATTTTTTTGTTGGTTTGTTGGCTTGTTGGTTTGTTGGTTTGTTGGTTTGTTGGCTTGTTGGTTTGTTGGTTTGTTGGCTTGTTGGCTTGTTGGTTTGTTGGTTTGTTGCTTGTTGGTTACTTAGTTTGTTGGTTTGTTGGCATGTTGGTTTGTTGGTTTGTTGGTTTGTTGGCTTGTTGGTTTGTTGGTTTGTTGGCTTGTTGGCTTGTTGGTTTGTTGGTTTGTTGGTTTGTTGGCTTGTTGGTTTGTTGGTTTGTCGGCTTGTTGGTTTGTTAGTTTGTTGGTTTGTTGGTTTGTTGGTTTGTTGGTTTGTTGGCTTATTTGTTTGTTGGTTTGTTGGCTTGTTGGTTTGTTGGTTTGTTGGTTTGTTGGTTTGTTGGTTTGTTGGTTTGTTGACTTGTTGGTTTGTTGGTTTGTTGGCTTGTTGGCTTGTTGGTTTGTTGGTTTGTTGGTTTGTTGGTTTGTTGGCTTGTTAGTTTGTTGGTTTGTTGGCTTGTTGGCTTGTTGCTTTGTTCGTTTGATGGTTTGTTGGTTTGTTGGTTTTTTGGTTTGTTGGTTTGTTGTTTTGTCGGCTTGTTGGCTTATTGGTTTGTTGGTTTGTTGGCTTGTTGGTTTGTTAATTTGTTGGTTTGTTGGCTTGTAGGCTTGTTGGTTTGTTGGTTTTTTGGTTTGTTGGTTTGTTGGTTTGTTGGTTTGTTGGTTTGTTGGTTTGTTAATTTATTTGTTTGTTGGTTTGTTGGCTTGTTGGTTTGTTGGTTTGTTTGTTTGTTGGCTTGTTGGTTTGTTGGTTTTTTGATTTGTTGGTTTGTTGGTTTGTTGGTTTGTTGGTTTATTTGTTTGTTGGTTTGTTGGCTTGTTGGTTTGTTGGCTTGTTGGTTTTTTTTGCTTGTTGGCTTGTTGGTTTGTTGGTTTGTTGGTTTGTTGGTTTTTTGGTTTGTTGGTTTATTTGTTTGTTGGTTTGTTGGCTTGTTGGATTGTTGGTTTGTTGGTTTGTTGGTTTATTTGTTTGTTGGTTTGTTAGCTTGTTGGTTTGTTGGTTTGTTGGTTTGTTGGCTTGTTAGTTTGTTTGTTTGTTGGCTTGTTGGCTTGTTGGTTTGTTGGTTTGTTGGTTTGTTGGTTTGTTGGTTTGTTGGTTTGTTGGTTTGTTGGTTTGTTGGTTTGTTGGTTTATTTGTTTGTTGGTTTGTTGGCTTGTTGGTTTGTTGGTTTGTTGGTTTGTTGGCTTGTTGGTTTATTGGTTTGTTGGTTTTTTGGTTTGTTGGTTTGTTGGTTTGTTGGTTTGTTGGTTTGTTGGTTTGTTGGTTTATTTGTTTGTTGGTTTGTTGGCTTGTTGGCTTGTTGGTTTGTTGGTTTGTTGGTTTGTTGGCTTGTTGGTTTGTTGGTTTGTTGGTTTTTTGGTTTGTTGGTTTGTTTGTTTGTTGGCTTGTTGGTTTGTTGGTTTTTTGATTTGTTGGTTTGTTGGTTTGTTGGTTTATTTGTTTGTTGGTTTGTTGGCTTGTTGGTTTGTTGGCTTGTTGGTTTTTTTTGCTTGTTGGCTTGTTGGTTTGTTGGTTTGTTGGTTTGTTGGTTTGTTGGTTTTTTGGTTTGTTGGTTTATTTGTTTGTTGGTTTGTTGGCTTGTTGGTTTGTTGGTTTGTTGGTTTTTTGGTTTGTTGGTTTGTTGGCTTGTTGATTTGTTGGTTTGTTGGTTTGTTGTCATGTTGGCTTGTTGGTTTGTTGGTTTGTTGGCTTGTTGGTTTGTTGGTTTGTTGGCTTGTTTGCTTGTTGCTTTATTCGTTTGATGGTTTGTTGCTTTGTTGGTTTTTTGGTTTGTTGGTTTGTTGGTTTGTTGGCTTGTTGGCTTGTTGGTTTGTTGGTTTGTTGGTTTGTTGGTTTATTTGTTTGTTGGTTTGTTGGCTTGTTGGTTTGTTGGTTTGTTGGTTTGTGGGTTTTTTGGCTTGTTGGTTTGTTGGTTTGTTGGTTTGTTGTCTTGTTGGCTTGTTGGTTTGTTGGTTTGTTGGCTTGTTGGTTTGTTGGTTTGTTGGCTTGTTTGCTTGTTGCTTTGTTCGTTTGATGGTTTGTTGGTTTGTTGGTTTTTTGGTGTGTTGGTTTCTTGGTTTGTTGGCTTGTTGGCTTGTTGGTTTGTTGGTTTGTTGGCTTGTTGTTTTATTAGTTTGTTGGTTTGTTGACTTGTTGGCTTGTTGGTTTTTTGGTTGGTTGGTTTGTTGGTTTGTTGGCTTGTTGGCTTGTTAGTTTGTTGGTTTGTTGGTTTGTTGGCTTGTTTGTTTGTTAGTTTGTTGGTTTGTTGGCTTGTTGGTTTGTTGGTTTGTTGGTTTGTTGGATTGTTGGTTTGTTGGTTTGTTGGTTTATTTGTTTGTTGGTTTGTTAGCTTGTTGGTTTGTTGGTTTGTTGGTTTGTTGGCTTGTTAGTTTGTTGGTTTGTTGGCTTGTTGGCTTGTTGGTTTGTTGGTTTGTTGGTTTGTTGGTTTGTTGGTTTGTTGGTTTGTTGGTTTGTTGGTTTGTTGGTTTGTTGGTTTGTTGGTTTGTTGGTTTATTTGTTTGTTGGTTTGTTGGCTTGTTGGCTTGTTGGTTTGTTGGTTTGTTGGTTTGTTAGTTTGTTGGTTTGTTGGTTTATTTTTTTGTTGGTTTGTTGGCTTGTTGGTTTGTTGGTTTGTTGGTTTGTTGGCTTGTTGGTTTGTTGGTTTGTTGGCTTGTTGGCTTGTTGGTTTGTTGGTTTGTTGGCTTGTTGGTTACTTAGTTTGTTGGTTTGTTGGCTTGTTGGTTTGTTGGTTTGTTGGCTTGTTTGCTTGTTGCTTTGTTCGTTTGATGGTTTGTTGGTTTGTTGGTTTTTTGGTGTGTTGGTTTCTTGGTTTGTTGGCTTGTTGGCTTGTTGGTTTGTTGGTTTGTTGGCTTGTTGTTTTATTAGTTTGTTGGTTTGTTGACTTGTTGGCTTGTTGGTTTTTTGGTTTGTTGGTTTGTTGGCTTGTTGATTTGTTGGTTTGTTGGTTTGTTGTCATGTTGGCTTGTTGGTTTGTTGGTTTGTTGGCTTGTTGGTTTGTTGGTTTGTTGGCTTGTTTGCTTGTTGCTTTATTCGTTTGATGGTTTGTTGCTTTGTTGGTTTTTTGGTTTGTTGGTTTGTTGGTTTGTTGGCTTGTTGGCTTGTTGGTTTGTTGGTTTGTTGGTTTGTTGGTTTATTTGTTTGTTGGTTTGTTGGCTTGTTGGTTTGTTGGTTTGTTGGTTTGTGGGTTTTTTGGCTTGTTGGTTTGTTGGTTTGTTGGTTTGTTGTCTTGTTGGCTTGTTGGTTTGTTGGTTTGTTGGCTTGTTGGTTTGTTGGTTTGTTGGCTTGTTTGCTTGTTGCTTTGTTCGTTTGATGGTTTGTTGGTTTGTTGGTTTTTTGGTGTGTTGGTTTCTTGGTTTGTTGGCTTGTTGGCTTGTTGGTTTGTTGGTTTGTTGGCTTGTTGTTTTATTAGTTTGTTGGTTTGTTGACTTGTTGGCTTGTTGGTTTTTTGGTTGGTTGGTTTGTTGGTTTGTTGGCTTGTTGGCTTGTTAGTTTGTTGGTTTGTTGGTTTGTTGGCTTGTTTGTTTGTTAGTTTGTTGGTTTGTTGGCTTGTTGGTTTGTTGGTTTGTTGGTTTGTTGGATTGTTGGTTTGTTGGTTTGTTGGTTTATTTGTTTGTTGGTTTGTTAGCTTGTTGGTTTGTTGGTTTGTTGGTTTGTTGGCTTGTTAGTTTGTTGGTTTGTTGGCTTGTTGGCTTGTTGGTTTGTTGGTTTGTTGGTTTGTTGGTTTGTTGGTTTGTTGGTTTGTTGGTTTGTTGGTTTGTTGGTTTGTTGGTTTGTTGGTTTGTTGGTTTATTTGTTTGTTGGTTTGTTGGCTTGTTGGCTTGTTGGTTTGTTGGTTTGTTGGTTTGTTAGTTTGTTGGTTTGTTGGTTTATTTTTTTGTTGGTTTGTTGGCTTGTTGGTTTGTTGGTTTGTTGGTTTGTTGGCTTGTTGGTTTGTTGGTTTGTTGGCTTGTTGGCTTGTTGGTTTGTTGGTTTGTTGGCTTGTTGGTTACTTAGTTTGTTGGTTTGTTGGCATGTTGATTTGTTGGTTTGTTGGTTTGTTGGCTTGTTGGTTTGTTGGTTGTTGGCTTGTTGGCTTGTTGGTTTGTTGGTTTGTTGGTTTGTTGGCTTGTTGGTTTGTTGGTTTGTCGGCTTGTTGGTTTGTTAGTTTGTTGGTTTGTTGGTTTGTTGGTTTGTTGGTTTGTTGGTTTGTTGGTTTGTTGGCTTATTTGTTTCTTGGTTTGTTGGCTTGTTGGTTTGTTGGTTTGTTGGTTTGTTGGTTTGTTGGTTTGTTGGTTTGTTGGTTTGTTGACTTGTTGGTTTGTTGGTTTGTTGGCTTGTTGGCTTGTTGGTTTGTTGGTTTGTTGGTTTGTTGGTTTGTTGGCTTGTTAGTTTGTTGGTTTGTTGGCTTGTTGGCTTGTTGCTTTGTTCGTTTGATGGTTTGTTGGTTTGTTGGTTTTTTGGTTTGTTGGTTTGTTGTTTTGTCGGCTTGTTGGCTTATTGGTTTGTTGGTTTGTTGGCTTGTTGGTTTGTTAATTTGTTGGTTTGTTGGCTTGTAGGCTTGTTGGTTTGTTGGTTTTTTGGTTTGTTGGTTTGTTGGTTTGTTGGTTTGTTGGTTTGTTGGTTTGTTAATTTATTTGTTTGTTGGTTTGTTGGCTTGTTGGTTTGTTGGTTTGTTTGTTTGTTGGCTTGTTGGTTTGTTGGTTTTTTGATTTGTTGGTTTGTTGGTTTGTTGGTTTGTTGGTTTATTTGTTTGTTGGTTTGTTGGCTTGTTGGTTTGTTGGCTTGTTGGTTTTTTTTGCTTGTTGGCTTGTTGGTTTGTTGGTTTGTTGGTTTGTTGGTTTTTTGGTTTGTTGGTTTATTTGTTTGTTGGTTTGTTGGCTTGTTGGATTGTTGGTTTGTTGGTTTGTTGGTTTATTTGTTTGTTGGTTTGTTAGCTTGTTGGTTTGTTGGTTTGTTGGTTTGTTGGCTTGTTAGTTTGTTGGTTTGTTGGCTTGTTGGCTTGTTGGTTTGTTGGTTTGTTGGTTTGTTGGTTTGTTGGTTTGTTGGTTTGTTGGTTTGTTGGTTTGTTGGTTTATTTGTTTGTTGGTTTGTTGGCTTGTTGGTTTGTTGGTTTGTTGGTTTGTTGGCTTGTTGGTTTATTGGTTTGTTGGTTTTTTGGTTTGTTGGTTTGTTGGTTTGTTGGTTTGTTGGTTTGTTGGTTTATTTGTTTGTTGGTTTGTTGGTTTGTTGGTTTGTTGGCTTGTTGGTTTGTTGGTTTGTTGGTTTTTTGGTTTGTTGGTTTGTTGGTTTGTTGGTTTGTTGGTTTGTTGGTTTGTTGGTTTGTTGGTTTGTTGGTTTATTTTTTTGTTGGTTTGTTGGCTTGTTGGTTTGTTGGTTTGTTGGTTTGTTGGCTTGTTGGTTTGTTGGTTTGTTGGCTTGTTGGCTTGTTGGTTTGTTGGTTTGTTGGCTTGTTGGTTACTTAGTTTGTTGGTTTGTTGGCATGTTGGTTTGTTGGTTTGTTGGTTTGTTGGCTTGTTGGTTTGTTGGTTTGTTGGCTTGTTGGCTTGTTGGTTTGTTGGTTTGTTGGTTTGTTGGCTTGTTGGTTTGTTGGTTTGTCGGCTTGTTGGTTTGTTAGTTTGTTGGTTTGTTGGTTTGTTGGTTTGTTGGTTTGTTGGCTTATTTGTTTGTTGGTTTGTTGGCTTGTTGGTTTGTTGGTTTGTTGGTTTGTTGGTTTGTTGGTTTGTTGGTTTGTTGGTTTGTTGACTTGTTGGTTTGTTGGTTTGTTGGCTTGTTGGCTTGTTGGTTTGTTGGTTTGTTGGTTTGTTGGTTTGTTGGCTTGTTAGTTTGTTGGTTTGTTGGCTTGTTGGCTTGTTGCTTTGTTCGTTTGATGGTTTGTTGGTTTGTTGGTTTTTTGGTTTGTTGGTTTGTTGTTTTGTCGGCTTGTTGGCTTATTGGTTTGTTGGTTTGTTGGCTTGTTGGTTTGTTAATTTGTTGGTTTGTTGGCTTGTAGGCTTGTTGGTTTGTTGGTTTTTTGGTTTGTTGGTTTGTTGGTTTGTTGGTTTGTTGGTTTGTTGGTTTGTTAATTTATTTGTTTGTTGGTTTGTTGGCTTGTTGGTTTGTTGGTTTGTTTGTTTGTTGGCTTGTTGGTTTGTTGGTTTTTTGATTTGTTGGTTTGTTGGTTTGTTGGTTTGTTGGTTTATTTGTTTGTTGGTTTGTTGGCTTGTTGGTTTGTTGGCTTGTTGGTTTTTTTTGCTTGTTGGCTTGTTGGTTTGTTGGTTTGTTGGTTTGTTGTTTTTTTGGTTTGTTGGTTTATTTGTTTGTTGGTTTGTTGGCTTGTTGGTTTGTTGGTTTGTTGGTGTTTTGGTTTGTTGGTTTGTTGGCTTGTTGATTTGTTGGTTTGTTGGTTTGTTGTCATGTTGGCTTGTTGGTTTGTTGGTTTGTTGGCTTGTTGGTTTGTTGGTTTGTTGGCTTGTTTGCTTGCTGCTTTATTCGTTTGATGGTTTGTTGCTTTGTTGGTTTTTTGGTTTGTTGTTTTGTTGGTTTCTTGGCTTGTTGGCTTGTTGGTTTGTTGGTTTGTTGGTTTGTTGGTTTATTTGTTTGTTGGTTTGTTGGCTTGTTGGTTTGTTGGTTTGTTGGTTTGTTGGCTTGTTGGTTTATTGGTTTGTTGGTTTTTTGGTTTGTTGGTTTGTTGGTTTGTTGGTTTGTTGGTTTATTTGTTTGTTGGTTTGTTGGCTTGTTGGTTTGTTGGTTTTTTGGTTTGTTGGGTTGTTGGTTTGTTGGTTTGTTGGTTTTTTGGTTTGTTGGTTTGTTGGTTTGTTGGTTTGTTGGTTTGTTGGTTTATTTTTTTGTTGGTTTGTTGGCTTGTTGGTTTGTTGGTTTGTTGGTTTGTTGGCTTGTTGGTTTGTTGGTTTGTTGGCTTGTTGGCTTGTTGGTTTGTTGGTTTGTTGGCTTGTTGGTTACTTAGTTTGTTGGTTTGTTGGCATGTTGGTTTGTTGGTTTGTTGGTTTGTTGGCTTGTTGGTTTGTTGGTTTGTTGGCTTGTTGGCTTGTTGGTTTGTTGGTTTGTTGGTTTGTTGGCTTGTTGGTTTGTTGGTTTGTCGGCTTGTTGGTTTGTTAGTTTGTTGGTTTGTTGGTTTGTTGGTTTGTTGGTTTGTTGGCTTATTTGTTTGTTGGTTTGTTGGCTTGTTGGTTTGTTGGTTTGTTGGTTTGTTGGTTTGTTGGTTTGTTGGTTTGTTGGTTTGTTGGTTTGTTGACTTGTTGGTTTGTTGGCTTGTTGGCTTGTTGGTTTGTTGGTTTGTTCGTTTGTTGGTTTGTTGGCTTGTTAGTTTGTTGGTTTGTTGGCTTGTTGGCTTGTTGTTTAGTTCGTTTGATGGTTTGTTGGTTTGTTGGTTTTTTGGTTTGTTGGTTTGTTGTTTTGTCGGCTTGTTGGCTTATTGGTTTGTTGGTTTGTTGGCTTGTTGGTTTGTTAATTTGTTGGTTTGTTGGCTTGTAGGCTTGTTGGTTTGTTGGTTTGTTGGCTTGTTGGTTACTTAGTTTGTTGGTTTGTTGGCATGTTGGTTTGTTGGTTTGTTGGTTTGTTGGCTTGTTGGTTTGTTGGTTTGTTGGCTTGTTGGCTTGTTGGTTTGTTGGTTTGTTGGTTTGTTGGCTTGTTGGTTTGTTGGTTTGTCGGCTTGTTGGTTTGTTAGTTTGTTGGTTTGTTGGTTTGTTGGTTTGTTGGTTTGTTGGCTTATTTGTTTGTTGGTTTGTTGGCTTGTTGGTTTGTTGGTTTGTTGGTTTGTTGGTTTGTTGGTTTGTTGGTTTGTTGGTTTGTTGACTTGTTGGTTTGTTGGTTTGTTGGCTTGTTGGCTTGTTGGTTTGTTGGTTTGTTGGTTTGTTGGTTTGTTGGCTTGTTAGTTTGTTGGTTTGTTGGCTTGTTGGCTTGTTGCTTTGTTCGTTTGATGGTTTGTTGGTTTGTTGGTTTTTTGGTTTGTTGGTTTGTTGTTTTGTCGGCTTGTTGGCTTATTGGTTTGTTGGTTTGTTGGCTTGTTGGTTTGTTAATTTGTTGGTTTGTTGGCTTGTAGGCTTGTTGGTTTGTTGGTTTTTTGGTTTGTTGGTTTGTTGGTTTGTTGGTTTGTTGGTTTGTTGGTTTGTTAATTTATTTGTTTGTTGGTTTGTTGGCTTGTTGGTTTGTTGGTTTGTTTGTTTGTTGGCTTGTTGGTTTGTTGGTTTTTTGATTTGTTGGTTTGTTGGTTTGTTGGTTTGTTGGTTTATTTGTTTGTTGGTTTGTTGGCTTGTTGGTTTGTTGGCTTGTTGGTTTTTTTTGCTGGTTGGCTTGTTGGTTTGTTGGTTTGTTGGTTTGTTGTTTTTTTGGTTTGTTGGTTTATTTGTTTGTTGGTTTGTTGGCTTGTTGGTTTGTTGGTTTGTTGGTTTTTTGGTTTGTTGGTTTGTTGGCTTGTTGATTTGTTGGTTTGTTGGTTTGTTGTCATGTTGGCTTGTTGGTTTGTTGGTTTGTTGGCTTGTTGGTTTGTTGGTTTGTTGGCTTGTTTGCTTGCTGCTTTATTCGTTTGATGGTTTGTTGCTTTGTTGGTTTTTTGGTTTGTTGGTTTGTTGGTTTCTTGGCTTGTTGGCTTGTTGGTTTGTTGGTTTGTTGGTTTGTTGGTTTATTTGTTTGTTGGTTTGTTGGCTTGTTGGTTTGTTGGTTTGTTGGTTTGTTGGCTTGTTGGTTTATTGGTTTGTTGGTTTTTTGGTTTGTTGGTTTGTTGGTTTGTTGGTTTGTTGGTTTATTTGTTTGTTGGTTTGTTGGCTTGTTGGTTTGTTGGTTTTTTGGTTTGTTGGGTTGTTGGTTTGTTGGTTTGTTGGTTTTTTGGTTTGTTGGTTTGTTGGTTTGTTGGTTTGTTGGTTTGTTGGTTTGTTGGTTTGTTGGTTTATTTTTTTGTTGGTTTGTTGGCTTGTTGGTTTGTTGGTTTGTTGGTTTGTTGGCTTGTTGGTTTGTTGGTTTGTTGGCTTGTTGGCTTGTTGGTTTGTTGGTTTGTTGGCTTGTTGGTTACTTAGTTTGTTGGTTTGTTGGCATGTTGGTTTGTTGGTTTGTTGGTTTGTTGGTTTGTTGGCTTGTTGGTTTGTTGGTTTGTTGGCTTGTTGGCTTGTTGGTTTGTTGGTTTGTTGGTTTGTTGGCTTGTTGGTTTGTTGGTTTGTCGGCTTGTTGGTTTGTTAGTTTGTTGGTTTGTTGGTTTGTTGGTTTGTTGGTTTGTTGGCTTATTTGTTTGTTGGTTTGTTGGCTTGTTGGTTTGTTGGTTTGTTGGTTTGTTGGTTTGTTGGTTTGTTGGTTTGTTGGTTTGTTGACTTGTTGGTTTGTTGGCTTGTTGGCTTGTTGGTTTGTTGGTTTGTTCGTTTGTTGGTTTGTTGGCTTGTTAGTTTGTTGGTTTGTTGGCTTGTTGGCTTGTTGTTTAGTTCGTTTGATGGTTTGTTGGTTTGTTGGTTTTTTGGTTTGTTGGTTTGTTGTTTTGTCGGCTTGTTGGCTTATTGGTTTGTTGGTTTGTTGGCTTGTTGGTTTGTTAATTTGTTGGTTTGTTGGCTTGTAGGCTTGTTGGTTTGTTGGTTTTTTGGTTTGTTGGTTTGTTGGTTTGTTGGTTTGTTGGTTTGTTGGTTTGTTAATTTATTTGTTTGTTGGTTTGCTGGCTTGTTGGTTTGTTGGTTTGTTTGTTTGTTGGCTTGTTGGTTTGTTGGTTTTTTGATTTGTTGGTTTGTTGGTTTGTTGGTTTGTTGGTTTATTTGTTTGTTGGTTTGTTGGCTTGTTGGTTTGTTGGCTTGTTGGTTTTTTTTGCTTGTTGGCTTGTTGGTTTGTTGGTTTGTTGGTTTGTTGGTTTTTTGGTTTGTTGGTTTATTTGTTTGTTGGTTTGTTGGCTTGTTGGATTGTTGGTTTGTTGGTTTGTTGGTTTATTTGTTTGTTGGTTTGTTAGCTTGTTGGTTTGTTGGTTTGTTGGTTTGTTGGCTTGTTAGTTTGTTGGTTTGTTGGCTTGTTGGCTTGTTGGTTTGTTGGTTTGTTTGTTTGTTGGTTTGTTGGTTTGTTGGTTTGTTGGTTTGTTGGTTTGTTGGTTTGTTGGTTTATTTGTTTGTTGGTTTGTTGGCTTGTTGGTTTGTTGGTTTGTTGATTTGTTGGCTTGTTGGTTTATTGGTTTGTTGGTTTTTTTGGTTGTTGGTTTGTTGGTTTGTTGGTTTGTTGGTTTGTTGGTTTATTTGTTTGTTGGTTTGTTGGCTTGTTGGTTTGTTGGTTTGTTGGTTTGTTGGCTTGTTGGTTTGTTGGTTTGTTGGTTTTTTGGTTTGTTGGTTTGTTGGTTTGTTGGTTTGTTGGTTTGTTGGTTTGTTGGTTTATTTTTTTGTTGGTTTGTTGGCTTGTTGGTTTGTTGGTTTGTTGGTTTGTTGGCTCGTTGGTTTGTTGGTTTGTTGGCTTGTTGGCTTGTTGGTTTGTTGGTTTGTTTGCTTGTTGGTTACTTAGTTTGTTGGTTTGTTGGCATGTTGGTTTGTTGGTTTGTTGGTTTGTTGGCTTGTTGGTTTGTTGGTTTGTTGGCTTGTTGGCTTGTTGGTTTGTTGGTTTGTTGGTTTGTTGGCTTGTTGGTTTGTTGGTTTGTCGGCTTGTTGGTTTGTTAGTTTGTTGGTTTGTTGGTTTGTTGGTTTGTTGGTTTGTTGGCTTATTTGGTTGTTGGTTTGTTGGCTTGTTGGTTTGTTGGTTTGTTGGTTTGTTGGCTTGTTGGTTTGTTGGTTTGTTGGCTTGTTGGTTTGTTGGTTTGTTGGCTTGTTTGCTTGTTGCTTTGTTCGTTTGATGGTTTGTTGCTTTGTTGGTTTTTTGGTTTGTTGGTTTGTTGGTTTGTTGGCTTGTTGGCTTGTTGGTTTGTTGGTTTGTTGGTTTGTTGGTTTATTTGTTTGTTGGTTTGTTGGCTTGTTGCTTTGTTGGTTTTTTGGTTTGTTGGTTTGTTGGTTTGTTGGTTTGTTGGCTTGTTGGTTTGTTGGTTTGTTGGTTTATTGGTTTATTTGTTTGTTGGTTTGTTGGCTTGTTGGTTTGTTGGCTTGTTGGTTTTTTTTGCTTGTTGGCTTGTTGGTTTGTTGGTTTGTTGGTTTGTTGGTTTGTTGGTTTGTTGGTTTTTTGGTTTGTTGGTTTATTTGTTTGTTGGTTTGTTGGCTTGTTAGTTTGTTGGTTTGTTGGTTTTTTGGTTTGTTGGTTTGTTGGCTTGTTGATTTGTTGGTTTGTTGGTTTGTTGTCATGTTGGCTTGTTGGTTTGTTGGTTTGTTGGCTTGTTGGTTTGTTGGTTTGTTGGCTTGTTTGCTTGTTGCTTTATTCGTTTGATGGTTTGTTGCTTTGTTGGTTTTTTGGTTTGTTGGTTTGTTGGTTTGTTGGCTTGTTGGCTTGTTGGTTTGTTGGTTTGTTGGTTTGTTGGTTTATTTGTTTGTTGGTTTGTTGGCTTGTTGGTTTGTTGGTTTGTTGGTTTGTGGGTTTTTTGGCTTGTTGGTTTGTTGGTTTGTTGGTTTGTTGTCTTGTTGGCTTGTTGGTTTGTTGGTTTGTTGGCTTGTTGGTTTGTTGGTTTGTTGGCTTGTTTGCTTGTTGCTTTGTTCGTTTGATGGTTTGTTGGTTTGTTGGTTTTTTGGTGTGTTGGTTTCTTGGTTTGTTGGCTTGTTGGCTTGTTGGTTTGTTGGCTTGTTGTTTTGTTAGTTTGTTGGTTTGTTGACTTGTTGGCTTGTTGGTTTTTTGGTTTGTTGGTTTGTTGGTTTGTTGGCTTGTTGGCTTGTTGGTTTGTTGGTTTGTTGGTTTGTTGGCTTGTTTGTTTGTTAGTTTGTTGGTTTGTTGGCTTGTTGGTTTGTTGGTTTGTTGGTTTGTTGGATTGTTGGTTTGTTGGTGTGTTGGTTTATTTGTTTGTTGGTTTGTTAGCTTGTTGGTTTGTTGGTTTGTTGGTTTGCTGGCTTGTTAGTTTGTTGGTTTGTTGGCTTGTTGGCTTGTTGGTTTGTTGGTTTGTTGGTTTGTTGGTTTGTTGGTTTGTTGGTTTGTTGGTTTGTTGGTTTGTTGGTTTGTTGGTTTGTTGGTTTGTTGGTTTATTTGTTTGTTGGTTTGTTGGCTTGTTGGTTTGTTGGTTTGTTGGTTTGTTAGTTTGTTGGTTTGTTGGTTTATTTTTTTGTTGGTTTGTTGGCTTGTTGGTTTGTTGGTTTGTTGGTTTGTTGGCTTGTTGGTTTGTTGGTTTGTTGGCTTGTTGGCTTGTTGGTTTGTTGGTTTGTTGGCTTGTTGGTTACTTAGTTTGTTGGTTTGTTGGCATGTTGGTTTGTTGGTTTGTTGGTTTGTTGGCTTGTTGGTTTGTTGGTTTGTTGGCTTGTTGGCTTGTTGGTTTATTGGTTTGTTGGTTTGTTGGCTTGTTGGTTTGTTGGTTTGTCGGCTTGTTGGTTTGTTAGTTTGTTGGTTTGTTGGTTTGTTGGTTTGTTGGTTTGTTGGCTTATTTGTTTGTTGGTTTGTTGGCTTGTTGGTTTGTTGGTTTGTTGGTTTGTTGGTTTGTTGGTTTGTTGGTTTGTTGGTTTGTTGACTTGTTGGTTTGTTGGTTTGTTGGCTTGTTGGCTTGTTGGTTTGTTGGTTTGTTGGTTTGTTGGTTTGTTGGCTTGTTAGTTTGTTGGTTTGTTGGCTTGTTGGCTTGTTGCTTTGTTCGTTTGATGGTTTGTTGGTTTGTTGGTTTTTTGGTTTGTTGGTTTGTTGTTTTGTCGGCTTGTTGGCTTATTGGTTTGTTGGTTTGTTGGCTTGTTGGTATGTTAATTTGTTGGTTTGTTGGCTTGTAGGCTTGTTGGTTTGTTGGTTTTTTGGTTTGTTGGTTTGTTGGTTTGTTGGTTTGTTGGTTTGTTGGTTTGTTAATTTATTTGTTTGTTGGTTTGTTGGCTTGTTGGTTTGTTGGTTTGTTTGTTTGTTGGCTTGTTGGTTTGTTGGTTTTTTGATTTGTTGGTTTGTTGGTTTGTTGGTTTATTTGTTTGTTGGTTTGTTGGCTTGTTGGTTTGTTGGCTTGTTGGTTTTTTTTGCTTGTTGGCTAGTTCGTTTGTTGGTTTGTTGGTTTGTTGGTTTTTTGGTTTGTTGGTTTATTTGTTTGTTGGTTTGTTGGCTTGTTGGATTGTTGGTTTGTTGGTTTGTTGGTTTATTTGTTTGTTGGTTTGTTAGCTTGTTGGTTTGTTGGTTTGTTGGTTTGTTGGCTTGTTAGTTTGTTGGTTTGTTGGCTTGTTGGCTTGTTGGTTTGTTGGTTTGTTTGTTTGTTGGTTTGTTGGTTTGTTGGTTTGTTGGTTTGTTGGTTTGTTGGTTTATTTGTTTGTTTGTTTGTTGGCTTGTTGGTTTGTTGGTTTGTTGGTTTGTTGGCTTGTTGGTTTATTGGTTTGTTGGTTTTTTGGTTTGTTGGTTTGTTGGTTTGTTGGTTTGTTGGTTTGTTGGTTTATTTGTTTGTTGGTTTGTTGGCTTGTTGGTTTGTTGGTTTGTTGGTTTGTTGGCTTGTTGGTTTGTTGGTTTGTTGGTTTTTTGGTTTGTTGGTTTGTTGGTTTGTTGGTTTGTTGGTTTGTTGGTTTGTTGGTTTATTTTTTTGTTGGTTTGTTGGCTTGTTGGTTTGTTGGTTTGTTGGTTTGTTGGCTTGTTGGTTTGTTGGTTTGTTGGCTTGTTGGCTTGTTGGTTTGTTGGTTTGTTGGCTTGTTGGTTACTTAGTTTGTTGGTTTGTTGGCATGTTGGTTTGTTGGTTTGTTGGTTTGTTGGCTTGTTGGTTTGTTGGTTTGTTGGCTTGTTGGCTTGTTGGTTTGTTGGTTTGTTGGTTTGTTGGCTTGCTGGTTTGTTGGTTTGTCGGCTTGTTGGTTTGTTAGTTTGTTGGTTTGTTGGTTTGTTGGTTTGTTGGTTTGTTGGCTTATTTGTTTGTTGGTTTGTTGGCTTGTTGGTTTGTTGGTTTGTTGGTTTGTTGGTTTGTTGGTTTGTTGGTTTGTTGGTTTGTTGACTTGTTGGTTTGTTGGTTTGTTGGCTTGTTGGCTTGTTGGTTTGTTGGTTTGTTGGTTTGTTGGTTTGTTGGCTTGTTAGTTTGTTGGTTTGTTGGTTTGTTGGCTTGTTGCTTTCTTCGTTTGATGGTTTGTTGGTTTGTTGGTTTTTTGGTTTGTTGGTTTGTTGTTTTGTCGGCTTGTTGGCTTATTGGTTTGTTGGTTTGTTGGCTTGTTGGTTTGTTAATTTGTTGGTTTGTTGGCTTGTAGGCTTGTTGGTTTGTTGGTTTTTTGGTTTGTTGGTTTGTTGGTTTGTTGGTTTGTTGGTTTGTTGGTTTGTTAATTTATTTGTTTGTTGGTTTGTTGGCTTGTTGGTTTGTTGGTTTGTTTGTTTGTTGGCTTGTTGGTTTGTTGGTTTTTGATTTGTTGGTTTGTTGGTTTGTTGGTTTGTTGGTTTATTTGTTTGTTGGTTTGTTGGCTTGTTGGTTTGTTGGCTTGTTCGTTTTTTTTGCTTGTTGGCTTGTTGGTTTGTTGGTTTGTTGGTTTGTTGGTTTGTTGGTTTGTTGGCTTGTTGGTTTATTGGTTTGTTGGTTTTTTGGTTTGTTGGTTTGTTGGTTTGTTGGTTTGTTGGTTTGTTGGTTTATTTGTTTGTTGGTTTGTTGGCTTGTTGGTTTGTTGGTTTGTTGGTTTGTTGGCTTGTTGGTTTGTTGGTTTGTTGGTTTTTTGGTTTGTTGGTTTGTTGGTTTGTTGGTTTGTTGGTTTGTTGGTTTATTTTTTTGTTGGTTTGTTGGCTTGTTGGTTTGTTGGTTTGTTGGTTTGTTGGCTTGTTGGCTTGTTGGTTTGTTGGTTTGTTGGTTTGTTGGTTTGTTGGTTTGTTGGTTTGTTGGTTTGTTGGTTTGTTGGTTTGTTGGTTTGTTGGTTTGTTGGTTTATTTGTTTGTTGGTTTGTTGGCTTGTTGGTTTGTTGGTTTGTTGGTTTGTTAGTTTGTTGGTTTGTTGGTTTATTTTTTTGTTGGTTTGTTGGCTTGTTGGTTTGTTGGTTTGTTGGTTTGTTGGCTTGTTGGTTTGTTGGTTTGTTGGCTTGTTGGCTTGTTGGTTTGTTGGTTTGTTGGCTTGTTGGTTACTTAGTTTGTTGGTTTGTTGGCATGTTGGTTTGTTGGTTTGTTGGTTTGTTGGCTTGTTGGTTTGTTGGTTTGTTGGCTTGTTGGCTTGTTGGTTTATTGGTTTGTTGGTTTGTTGGCTTGTTGGTTTGTTGGTTTGTCGGCTTGTTGGTTTGTTAGTTTGTTGGTTTGTTGGTTTGTTGGTTTGTTGGTTTGTTGGCTTATTTGTTTGTTGGTTTGTTGGCTTGTTGGTTTGTTGGTTTGTTGGTTTGTTGGTTTGTTGGTTTGTTGGTTTGTTGGTTTGTTGACTTGTTGGTTTGTTGGTTTGTTGGCTTGTTGGCTTGTTGGTTTGTTGGTTTGTTGGTTTGTTGGTTTGTTGGCTTGTTAGTTTGTTGGTTTGTTGGCTTGTTGGCTTGTTGCTTTGTTCGTTTGATGGTTTGTTGGTTTGTTGGTTTTTTGGTTTGTTGGTTTGTTGTTTTGTCGGCTTGTTGGCTTATTGGTTTGTTGGTTTGTTGGCTTGTTGGTTTGTTAATTTGTTGGTTTGTTGGCTTGTAGGCTTGTTGGTTTGTTGGTTTTTTGGTTTGTTGGTTTGTTGGTTTGTTGGTTTGTTGGTTTGTTGGTTTGTTAATTTATTTGTTTGTTGGTTTGTTGGCTTGTTGGTTTGTTGGTTTGTTTGTTTGTTGGCTTGTTGGTTTGTTGGTTTTTTGATTTGTTGGTTTGTTGGTTTGTTGGTTTATTTGTTTGTTGGTTTGTTGGCTTGTTGGTTTGTTGGCTTGTTGGTTTTTTTTGCTTGTTGGCTAGTTCGTTTGTTGGTTTGTTGGTTTGTTGGTTTTTTGGTTTGTTGGTTTATTTGTTTGTTGGTTTGTTGGCTTGTTGGATTGTTGGTTTGTTGGTTTGTTGGTTTATTTGTTTGTTGGTTTGTTAGCTTGTTGGTTTGTTGGTTTGTTGGTTTGTTGGCTTGTTAGTTTGTTGGTTTGTTGGCTTGTTGGCTTGTTGGTTTGTTGGTTTGTTTGTTTGTTGGTTTGTTGGTTTGTTGGTTTGTTGGTTTGTTGGTTTGTTGGTTTATTTGTTTGTTTGTTTGTTGGCTTGTTGGTTTGTTGGTTTGTTGGTTTGTTGGCTTGTTGGTTTATTGGTTTGTTGGTTTTTTGGTTTGTTGGTTTGTTGGTTTGTTGGTTTGTTGGTTTGTTGGTTTATTTGTTTGTTGGTTTGTTGGCTTGTTGGTTTGTTGGTTTGTTGGTTTGTTGGCTTGTTGGTTTGTTGGTTTGTTGGTTTTTTGGTTTGTTGGTTTGTTGGTTTGTTGGTTTGTTGGTTTGTTGGTTTGTTGGTTTATTTTTTTGTTGGTTTGTTGGCTTGTTGGTTTGTTGGTTTGTTGGTTTGTTGGCTTGTTGGTTTGTTGGTTTGTTGGCTTGTTGGCTTGTTGGTTTGTTGGTTTGTTGGCTTGTTGGTTACTTAGTTTGTTGGTTTGTTGGCATGTTGGTTTGTTGGTTTGTTGGTTTGTTGGCTTGTTGGTTTGTTGGTTTGTTGGCTTGTTGGCTTGTTGGTTTGTTGGTTTGTTGGTTTGTTGGCTTGCTGGTTTGTTGGTTTGTCGGCTTGTTGGTTTGTTAGTTTGTTGGTTTGTTGGTTTGTTGGTTTGTTGGTTTGTTGGCTTATTTGTTTGTTGGTTTGTTGGCTTGTTGGTTTGTTGGTTTGTTGGTTTGTTGGTTTGTTGGTTTGTTGGTTTGTTGGTTTGTTGACTTGTTGGTTTGTTGGTTTGTTGGCTTGTTGGCTTGTTGGTTTGTTGGTTTGTTGGTTTGTTGGTTTGTTGGCTTGTTAGTTTGTTGGTTTGTTGGTTTGTTGGCTTGTTGCTTTCTTCGTTTGATGGTTTGTTGGTTTGTTGGTTTTTTGGTTTGTTGGTTTGTTGTTTTGTCGGCTTGTTGGCTTATTGGTTTGTTGGTTTGTTGGCTTGTTGGTTTGTTAATTTGTTGGTTTGTTGGCTTGTAGGCTTGTTGGTTTGTTGGTTTTTTGGTTTGTTGGTTTGTTGGTTTGTTGGTTTGTTGGTTTGTTGGTTTGTTAATTTATTTGTTTGTTGGTTTGTTGGCTTGTTGGTTTGTTGGTTTGTTTGTTTGTTGGCTTGTTGGTTTGTTGGTTTTTGATTTGTTGGTTTGTTGGTTTGTTGGTTTGTTGGTTTATTTGTTTGTTGGTTTGTTGGCTTGTTGGTTTGTTGGCTTGTTCGTTTTTTTTGCTTGTTGGCTTGTTGGTTTGTTGGTTTGTTGGTTTGTTGGTTTGTTGGTTTGTTGGCTTGTTGGTTTATTGGTTTGTTGGTTTTTTGGTTTGTTGGTTTGTTGGTTTGTTGGTTTGTTGGTTTGTTGGTTTATTTGTTTGTTGGTTTGTTGGCTTGTTGGTTTGTTGGTTTGTTGGTTTGTTGGCTTGTTGGTTTGTTGGTTTGTTGGTTTTTTGGTTTGTTGGTTTGTTGGTTTGTTGGTTTGTTGGTTTGTTGGTTTATTTTTTTGTTGGTTTGTTGGCTTGTTGGTTTGTTGGTTTGTTGGTTTGTTGGCTTGTTGGTTTGTTGGTTTGTTGGCTTGTTGGCTTGTTGGTTTGTTGGTTTGTTGGCTTGTTGGTTACTTAGTTTGTTGGTTTGTTGGCATGTTGCTTTGTTGGTTTGTTGGTTTGTTGGCTTGTTGGTTTGTTGGTTTGTTGGCTTGTTGGCTTGTTGGTTTGTTGGTTTGTTGGTTTGTTGGCTTGCTGGTTTGTTGGTTTGTCGGCTTGTTGGTTTGTTAGTTTGTTGGTTTGTTGGTTTGTTGGTTTGTTGGTTTGTTGGCTTATTTGTTTGTTGGTTTGTTGGCTTGTTGGTTTGTTGGTTTGTTGGTTTGTTGGTTTGTTGGTTTGTTGGTTTGTTGGTTTGTTGACTTGTTGGTTTGTTGGTTTGTTGGTTTGTTGGCTTGTTGGCTTGTTGGTTTGTTGGTTTGTTGGTTTGTTGGTTTGTTGGCTTGTTAGTTTGTTGGTTTGTTGGCTTGTTGGCTTGTTGCTTTGTTCGTTTGATGGTTTGTTGGTTTGTTGGTTTTTTGGTTTGTTGGTTTGTTGTTTTGTCGGCTTGTTGGCTTATTGGTTTGTTGGTTTGTTGGCTTGTTGGTTTGTTAATTTGTTGGTTTGTTGGCTTGTAGGCTTGTTGGTTTGTTGGTTTTTTGGTTTGTTGGTTTGTTGGTTTGTTGGTTTGTTGGTTTGTTGGTTTGTTAATTTATTTGTTTGTTGGTTTGTTGGCTTGTTGGTTTGTTGGTTTGTTTGTTTGTTGGCTTGTTGGTTTGTTGGTTTTTGATTTGTTGGTTTGTTGGTTTGTTGGTTTGTTGGTTTATTTGTTTGTTGGTTTGTTGGCTTGTTGGTTTGTTGGCTTGTTGGTTTTTTTTTGCTTGTTGGCTTGTTGGTTTGTTGGTTTGTTGATTTGTTGGTTTTTTGGTTTGTTGGTTTATTTGTTTGTTGGTTTGTTGGCTTGTTGGTTTGTTGGTTTGTTGGTTTTTTGGTTTGTTGGTTTGTTGGCTTGTTGATTTGTTGGTTTGTTGGTTTGTTGTCATGTTGGCTTGTTGGTTTGTTGGTTTGTTGGCTTGTTGGTTTGTTGGTTTGTTGGCTTGTTTGCTTGTTGCTTTATTCGTTTGATGGTTTGTTGCTTTGTTGGTTTTTTGGTTTGTTGGTTTGTTGGTTTCTTGGCTTGTTGGCTTGTTGGTTTGTTGGTTTGTTGGTTTGTTGGTTTATTTGTTTGTTGGTTTGTTGGCTTGTTGGTTTGTTGGTTTGTTGGTTTGTTGGCTTGTTGGTTTATTGGTTTGTTGGTTTTTTGGTTTGTTGGTTTGTTGGTTTGTTGGTTTGTTGGTTTGTTGGTTTATTTGTTTGTTGGTTTGTTGGCTTGTTGGTTTGTTGGTTTGTTGGTTTGTTGGGTTGTTGGTTTGTTGGTTTGTTGGTTTTTTGGTTTGTTGGTTTGTTGGTTTGTTGGTTTGTTGGTTTGTTGGTTTGTTGGTTTGTTGGTTTATTTTTTTGTTGGTTTGTTGGCTTGTTGGTTTGTTGGTTTGTTGGTTTGTTGGCTTGTTGGTTTGTTGGTTTGTTGGCTTGTTGGCTTGTTGGTTTGTTGGTTTGTTGGCTTGTTGGTTACTTAGTTTGTTGGTTTGTTGGCATGTTGGTTTGTTGGTTTGTTGGTTTGTTGGCTTGTTGGTTTGTTGGTTTGTTGGCTTGTTGGCTTGTTGGTTTGTTGGTTTGTTGGTTTGTTGGCTTGTTGGTTTGTTGGTTTGTCGGCTTGTTGGTTTGTTAGTTTGTTGGTTTGTTGGTTTGTTGGTTTGTTGGTTTGTTGGCTTATTTGTTTGTTGGTTTGTTGGCTTGTTGGTTTGTTGGTTTGTTGGTTTGTTGGTTTGTTGGTTTGTTGGTTTGTTGGTTTGTTGACTTGTTGGTTTGTTGGTTTGTTGGCTTGTTGGCTTGTTGGTTTGTTGGTTTGTTCGTTTGTTGGTTTGTTGGCTTGTTAGTTTGTTGGTTTGTTGGCTTGTTGGCTTGTTGTTTAGTTCGTTTGATGGTTTGTTGGTTTGTTGGTTTTTTGGTTTGTTGGTTTGTTGTTTTGTCGGCTTGTTGGCTTATTGGTTTGTTGGTTTGTTGGGTTGTTGGTTTGTTAATTTGTTGGTTTGTTGGCTTGTAGGCTTGTTGGTTTGTTGGTTTTTTGGTTTGTTGGTTTGTTGGTTTGTTGGTTTGTTGGTTTGTTGGTTTGTTAATTTATTTGTTTGTTGGTTTGTTGGCTTGTTGGTTTGTTGGTTTGTTTGTTTGTTGGCTTGTTGGTTTGTTGGTTTTTTGATTTGTTGGTTTGTTGGTTTGTTGGTTTGTTGGTTTATTTGTTTGTTGGTTTGTTGGCTTGTTGGTTTGTTGGCTTGTTGGTTTTTTTTGCTTGTTGGCTTGTTGGTTTGTAAGTTTGTTGGTTTGTTGGTTTTTTGGTTTGTTGGTTTATTTGTTTGTTGGTTTGTTGGCTTGTTGGATTGTTGGTTTGTTGGTTTGTTGGTTTATTTGTTTGTTGGTTTGTTAGCTTGTTGGTTTGTTGGTTTGTTGGTTTGTTGGCTTGTTAGTTTGTTGGTTTGATGGCTTGTTGGCTTGTTGGTTTGTTGGTTTGTTGGTTTGTTGGTTTGTTGGTTTGTTGGTTTGTTGGTTTGTTGGTTTATTTGTTTGTTGGTTTGTTGGCTTGTTGGTTTGTTGGTTTGTTGATTTGTTGGCTTGTTGGTTTATTGGTTTGTTGGTTTTTTGGTTTGTTGGTTTGTTGGTTTGTTGGTTTGTTGGTTTGTTGGTTTATTTGTTTGTTGGTTTGTTGGCTTGTTGGTTTGTTGGTTTGTTGGTTTGTTGGCTTGTTGGTTTGTTGGTTTGTTGGTTTTTTGGTTTGTTGGTTTGTTGGTTTGTTGGTTTGTTGGTTTGTTGGTTTGTTGGTTTATTTGTTTGTTGGTTTGTTAGCTTGTTGGTTTGTTGGTTTGTTGGTTTGTTGGTTTGTTGGCTTGTTGGTTTGTTGGTTTGTTGGTTTGTTGGCTTGTTAGTTTGTTGGTTTGTTGGCTTGTTGGCTTGTTGGTTTGTTGGTTTGTTGGTTTGTTGGTTTGTTGGTTTGTTGGTTTGTTGGTTTGTTGGTTTGTTGGTTTATTTGTTTGTTGGTTTGTTGGCTTGTTGGTTTGTTGGTTTGTTGATTTGTTGGCTTGTTGGTTTATTGGTTTGTTGGTTTTTTGGTTTGTTGGTTTGTTGGTTTGTTGGTTTGTTGGTTTGTTGGTTTATTTGTTTGTTGGTTTGTTGGCTTGTTGGTTTGTTGGTTTGTTGGTTTGTTGGCTTGTTGGTTTGTTGGTTTGTTGGTTTTTTGGTTTGTTGGTTTGTTGGTTTGTTGGTTTGTTGGTTTGTTGGTTTGTTGGTTTATTTTTTTGTTGGTTTGTTGGCTTGTTGGTTTGTTGGTTTGTTGGTTTGTTGGTTTGTTGATTTGTTGGCTTGTTGGTTTATTGGTTTGTTGGTTTTTTGGTTTGTTGGTTTGTTGGTTTGTTGGTTTGTTGGTTTGTTGGTTTATTTGTTTGTTGGTTTGTTGGCTTGTTGGTTTGTTGGTTTGTTGGTTTGTTGGCTTGTTGGTTTGTTGGTTTGTTGGTTTTTTGGTTTGTTGGTTTGTTGGTTTGTTGGTTTGTTGGTTTGTTGGTTTGTTGGTTTTTTTGTTTGTTGGTTTGTTAGCTTGTTGGTTTGTTGGTTTTTTGGTTTGTTGGCTTGTTAGTTTGTTGGTTTGTTGGTTTGTTGGTTTGTTGGTTTGTTGGTTTGTTGGTTTGTTGGTTTATTTGTTTGTTGGTTTATTGGCTTGTTGGTTTGTTGGTTTGTTGATTTGTTGGCTTGTTGGTTTATTGGTTTGTTGCTTTTTGGTTTGTTGGTTTGTTGGTTTGTTGGTTTGTTGGTTTGTTGGTTTATTTGTTTGTTGGTTTGTTGGCTTGTTGGTTTGTTGGTTTGTTGGTTTGTTGGCTTGTTGGTTTGTTGGTTTGTTGGTTTTTTGGTTTGTTGGTTTGTTGGTTTGTTGGTTTGTTGGTTTGTTGGTTTGTTGGTTTATTTTTTTGTTGGTTTGTTGGCTTGTTGGTTTGTTGGTTTGTTGGTTTGTTGGCTCGTTGGTTTTTTGGTTTGTTGGCTTGTTGGCTTGTTGGTTTGTTGGTTTGTTTGCTTGTTGGTTACTTAGTTTGTTGGTTTGTTGGCATGTTGGTTTGTTGGTTTGTTGGTTTGTTGGCTTGTTGGTTTGTTGGTTTGTTGGCTTGTTGGCTTGTTGGTTTGTTGGTTTGTTGGTTTGTTGGCTTGTTGGTTTGTTGGTTTGTCGGCTTGTTGGTTTGTTAGTTTGTTCGTTTGTTGGTTTGTTGGTTTGTTGGTTTGTTGGCTTATTTGTTTGTTGGTTCGTTGGCTTGTTGGTTTGTTGGTTTGATGGTTTGTTGGTTTGTTGGTTTGTTGGTTTGTTGGTTTGTTGACTTGTTGGTTTGTTGGTTTGTTGGCTTGTTGGCTTGTTGGTTTGTTGGTTTGTTGGTTTGTTGGTTTGTTGGCTTGTTAGTTTGTTGGTTTGTTGGCTTGTTGGCTTGTTGCTTTGTTCGTTTGATGGTTTGTTGGTTTGTTGGTTTTTTGGTTTGTTGGTTTGTTGTTTTGTCGGCTTGTTGGCTTATTGGTTTGTTGGTTTGTTGGCTTGTTGGTTTGTTAATTTGTTGGTTTGTTGGCTTGTAGGCTTGTTGGTTTGTTGGTTTTTTGGTTTGTTGGTTTGTTGGTTTGTTGGTTTGTTGGTTTGTTGGTTTGTTGGTTTGTTAATTTATTTGTTTGTTGGTTTGTTGGCTTGTTGGTTTGTTGGTTTGTTTGTTTGTTGGCTTGTTGGTTTGTTGGTTTTTTGATTTGTTGGTTTGTTGGTTTGTTGGTTTGTTGGTTTATTTGTTTGTTGGTTTGTTGGCTTGTTGGTTTGTTGGCTTGTTGGTTTTTTTTGCTTGTTGGCTTGTTGGTTTGTTGGTTTGTTGGTTTGTTGGTTTTTTGGTTTGTTGGTTTATTTGTTTGTTGGTTTGTTGGCTTGTTGGTTTGTTGGTTTGTTGGTTTTTTGGTTTGTTGGTTTGTTGGCTTGTTGATTTGTTGGTTTGTTGGTTTGTTGTCATGTTGGCTTGTTGGTTTGTTGGTTTGTTGGCTTGTTGGTTTGTTGGTTTGTTGGCTTGTTTGCTTGTTGCTTTATTCGTTTGATGGTTTGTTGCTTTGTTGGTTTTTTGGTTTGTTGGTTTGTTGGTTTCTTGGCTTGTTGGCTTGTTGGTTTGTTGGTTTGTTGGTTTGTTGGTTTATTTGTTTGTTGGTTTGTTGGCTTGTTGGTTTGTTGTTTTGTTGGTTTGTGGGTTTGTTGGCTTGTTGGCTTGTTGGTTTGTTGGTTTGTTGGTTTGTTGTCTTGTTGGCTTGTTGGTTTGTTGGTTTGTTGGCTTGTTGGTTTGTTGGTTTGTTGGCTTGTTTGCTTGTTGCTTTGTTCAATTGATGGTTTGTTGGTTTGTTGGTTTTTTGGTTTGTTGGTTTGTTGGTTTGTTGGCTTGTTGGCTTGTTGGTTTGTTGGTTTGTTGGCTTGTTGTTTTGTTAGTTTGTTGGTTTGTTGACTTGTTGGCTTGTTGGTTTTTTGGTTTGTTGGTTTGTTGGTTTGTTGGTTTGTTGGCTTGTTGGCTTGTTGGTTTGTTGGTTTGTTGGTTTGTTGGCTTGTTTGTTTGTTAGTTTGTTGGTTTGTTGGCTTGTTGGCTTGTTGGTTTGTTGGTTTGTTGGTTTGTTGGATTGTTGGTTTGTTGGTTTGTTGGTTTATTTGTTTGTTGGTTTGTTAGCTTGTTGGTTTGTTGGTTTGTTGGTTTGTTGGCTTGTTAGTTTGTTGGTTTGTTGGCTTGTTGGCTTGTTGGCTTGTTGGTTTGTTGGTTTGTTGGTTTGTTGGTTTGTTGGTTTGTTGGTTTGTTGGTTTGTTGGTTTGTTGGTTTATTTGTTTGTTGGTTTGTTGGCTTGTTGGTTTGTTGGTTTGTTGGTTTGTTGGCTTGTTGGTTTATTGGTTTTTTGGTTTGTTGGTTTGTTGGTTTGTTGGTTTGTTGGTTTGTTGGTTTATTTGTTTGTTGGTTTGTTGGCTTGTTGGTTTGTTGGTTTGTTGGTTTGTTGGCTTGTTGGCTTGTGGGTTTGTTGGTTTGTTGGTTTGTTGGTTTGTTGATTTGTTGGTTTGTTGGTTTGTTGGTTTATTTGTTTGTTGGTTTGTTGGCTTGTTGGTTTGTTGGTTTGTTGGTTTGTTGGTTTGTTGGTTTGTTGGTTTGTTGGTTTGTTGGTTTGTTGGTTTATTTGTTTTTTGGTTTGTGGGCTTGTTGGTTTGTTGGTTTGTTGGTTTGTTGGCTTGTTGGTTTGTTGGGTTGTTGGTTTTTTGTTTGTTGGTTTGTTGGTTTGTTGGTTTTTTGGTTTATTTGTTTGTTGGTTTGTTGGCATGTTGGTTTGTTGGTTTGTTGGTTTGTTGGTTTGTTGGTTTGTTGGCTTGTTGGTTTGTTGGTTTGTTGGCTTGTTGGCTTGTTGGTTTGTTGGTTTGTTGGCTTGTTGGTTACTTAGTTTGTTGGTTTGTTGGCATGTTGGTTTGTTGGTTTGTTGGTTTGTTGGCTTGTTGGTTTGTTGGTTTGGTGGCTTGTTGGCTTGTTGGTTTGTTGGTTTGTTGGTTTGTTGGCTTGTTGGTTTGTTGGTTTGTCGGCTTGTTGGTTTGTTAGTTTGTTGGTTTGTTGGTTTGTTGGTTTGTTGGTTTGTTGGCTTATTTGTTTGTTGGTTTGTTGGCTTGTTGGTTTGTTGGTTTGTTGGTTTGTTGGTTTGTTGGTTTGTTGGTTTGTTGGTTTGTTGACTTGTTGGTTTGTTGGTTTGTTGGCTTGTTGGCTTGTTGGTTTGTTGGTTTCTTCGTTTGTTGGTTTGTTGGCTTGTTAGTTTGTTGGTTTGTTGGCTTGTTGGCTTGTTGTTTAGTTCGTTTGATGGTTTGTTGGTTTGTTGGTTTTTTGGTTTGTTGGTTTGTTGTTTTGTCGGCTTGTTGGCTTATTGGTTTGTTGGTTTGTTGGCTTGTTGGTTTGTTAATTTGTTGGTTTGTTGGCTTGTAGGCTTGTTGGTTTGTTGGTTTTTTGGTTTGTTGGTTTGTTGGTTTGTTGGTTTGTTGGTTTGTTGGTTTGTTAATTTATTTGTTTGTTGGTTTGTTGGCTTGTTGGTTTGTTGGTTTGTTTGTTTGTTGGCTTGTTGGTTTGTTGGTTTTTTGATTTGTTGGTTTGTTGGTTTGTTGGTTTGTTGGTTTATTTGTTTGTTGGTTTGTTGGCTTGTTGGTTTGTTGGCTTGTTGGTTTTTTTTGCTTGTTGGCTTGTTGGTTTGTTGGTTTGTTGGTTTGTTGGTTTTTTGGTTTGTTGGTTTATTTGTTTGTTGGTTTGTTGGCTTGTTGGATTGTTGGTTTGTTGGTTTGTTGGTTTATTTGTTTGTTGGTTTGTTAGCTTGTTGGTTTGTTGGTTTGTTGGTTTGTTGGCTTGTTAGTTTGTTGGTTTGTTGGCTTGTTGGCTTGTTGGTTTGTTGGTTTGTTGGTTTGTTGGTTTGTTGGTTTGTTGGTTTGTTGGTTTGTTGGTTTGTTGGTTTATTTGTTTGTTGGTTTGTTGGCTTGTTGGTTTGTTGGTTTGTTGATTTGTTGGCTTGTTGGTTTATTGGTTTGTTGGTTTTTTGGTTTGTTGGTTTGTTGGTTTGTTGGTTTGTTGGTTTGTTGGTTTATTTGTTTGTTGGTTTGTTGGCTTGTTGGTTTGTTGGTTTGTTGGTTTGTTGGCTTGTTGGTTTGTTGGTTTGTTGGTTTTTTGGTTTGTTGGTTTGTTGGTTTGTTGGTTTGTTGGTTTGTTGGTTTGTTGGTTTATTTGTTTGTTGGTTTGTTAGCTTGTTGGTTTGTTGGTTTGTTGGTTTGTTGGTTTGTTGGCTTGTTAGTTTGTTGGTTTGTTGGCTTGTTGGCTTGTTGGTTTGTTGGTTTGTTGGTTTGTTGGTTTGTTGGTTTGTTGGTTTGTTGGTTTGTTGGTTTGTTGGTTTATTTGTTTGTTGGTTTGTTGGCTTGTTGGTTTGTTGGTTTGTTGATTTGTTGGCTTGTTGGTTTATTGGTTTGTTGGTTTTTTGGTTTGTTGGTTTGTTGGTTTGTTGGTTTGTTGGTTTGTTGGTTTATTTGTTTGTTGGTTTGTTGGCTTGTTGGTTTGTTGGTTTGTTGGTTTGTTGGCTTGTTGGTTTGTTGGTTTGTTGGTTTTTTGGTTTGTTGGTTTGTTGGTTTGTTGGTTTGTTGGTTTGTTGGTTTGTTGGTTTATTTTTTTGTTGGTTTGTTGGCTTGTTGGTTTGTTGGTTTGTTGGTTTGTTGGTTTGTTGATTTGTTGGCTTGTTGGTTTATTGGTTTGTTGGTTTTTTGGTTTGTTGGTTTGTTGGTTTGTTGGTTTGTTGGTTTGTTGGTTTATTTGTTTGTTGGTTTGTTGGCTTGTTGGTTTGTTGGTTTGTTGGTTTGTTGGCTTGTTGGTTTGTTGGTTTGTTGGTTTTTTGGTTTGTTGGTTTGTTGGTTTGTTGGTTTGTTGGTTTGTTGGTTTGTTGGTTTATTTGTTTGTTGGTTTGTTAGCTTGTTGGTTTGTTGGTTTGTTGGTTTGTTGGCTTGTTAGTTTGTTGGTTTGTTGGTTTGTTGGTTTGTTGGTTTGTTGGTTTGTTGGTTTATTTGTTTGTTGGTTTGTTGGCTTGTTGGTTTGTTGGTTTGTTGATTTGTTGGCTTGTTGGTTTATTGGTTTGTTGCTTTTTGGTTTGTTGGTTTGTTGGTTTGTTGGTTTGTTGGTTTGTTGGTTTATTTGTTTGTTGGTTTGTTGGCTTGTTGGTTTGTTGGTTTGTTGGTTTGTTGGCTTGTTGGTTTGTTGGTTTGTTGGTTTTTTGGTTTGTTGGTTTGTTGGTTTGTTGGTTTGTTGGTTTGTTGGTTTGTTGGTTTATTTTTTTGTTGGTTTGTTGGCTTGTTGGTTTGTTGGTTTGTTGGTTTGTTGGCTCGTTGGTTTTTTGGTTTGTTGGCTTGTTGGCTTGTTGGTTTGTTGGTTTGTTTGCTTGTTGGTTACTTAGTTTGTTGGTTTGTTGGCATGTTGGTTTGTTGGTTTGTTGGTTTGTTGGCTTGTTGGTTTGTTGGTTTGTTGGCTTGTTGGCTTGTTGGTTTGTTGGTTTGTTGGTTTGTTGGCTTGTTGGTTTGTTGGTTTGTCGGCTTGTTGGTTTGTTAGTTTGTTCGTTTGTTGGTTTGTTGGTTTGTTGGTTTGTTGGCTTATTTGTTTGTTGGTTCGTTGGCTTGTTGGTTTGTTGGTTTGATGGTTTGTTGGTTTGTTGGTTTGTTGGTTTGTTGGTTTGTTGACTTGTTGGTTTGTTGGTTTGTTGGCTTGTTGGCTTGTTGGTTTGTTGGTTTGTTGGTTTGTTGGTTTGTTGGCTTGTTAGTTTGTTGGTTTGTTGGCTTGTTGGCTTGTTGCTTTGTTCGTTCGATGGTTTGTTGGTTTGTTGGTTTTTTGGTTTGTTGGTTTGTTGTTTTGTCGGCTTGTTGGCTTATTGGTTTGTTGGTTTGTTGGCTTGTTGGTATGATAATTTGTTGGTTTGTTGGCTTGTAGGCTTGTTGGTTTGTTGGTTTTTTGGTTTGTTGGTTTGTTGGTTTGTTGGTTTGTTGGTTTGTTGGTTTGTTAATTTATTTGTTTGTTGGTTTGTTGGCTTGTTGGTTTGTTGGTTTGTTTGTTTGTTGGCTTGTTGGTTTGTTGGTTTTTTGATTTGTTGGTTTGTTGGTTTGTTGGTTTGTTGGTTTATTTGTTTGTTGGTTTGTTGGCTTGTTGGTTTGTTGGCTTGTTGGTTTTTTTTGCTTGTTGGCTTGTTGGTTTGTTGGTTTGTTGGTTTGTTGGTTTTTTGGTTTGTTGGTTTATTTGTTTGTTGGTTTGTTGGCTTGTTGGTTTGTTGGTTTGTTGGTTTTTTGGTTTGTTGGTTTGTTGGCTTGTTGATTTGTTGGTTTGTTGGTTTGTTGTCATGTTGGCTTGTTGGTTTGTTGGTTTGTTGGCTTGTTGGTTTGTTGGTTTGTTGGCTTGTTTGCTTGTTGCTTTATTCGTTTGATGGTTTGTTGCTTTGTTGGTTTTTTGGTTTGTTGGTTTGTTGGTTTCTTGGCTTGTTGGCTTGTTGGTTTGTTGGTTTGTTGGTTTGTTGGTTTATTTGTTTGTTGGTTTGTTGGCTTGTTGGTTTGTTGTTTTGTTGGTTTGTGGGTTTGTTGGCTTGTTGGCTTGTTGGTTTGTTGGTTTGTTGGTTTGTTGTCTTGTTGGCTTGTTGGTTTGTTGGTTTGTTGGCTTGTTGGTTTGTTGGTTTGTTGGCTTGTTTGCTTGTTGCTTTGTTCAATTGATGGTTTGTTGGTTTGTTGGTTTTTTGGTTTGTTGGTTTGTTGGTTTGTTGGCTTGTTGGCTTGTTGGTTTGTTGGTTTGTTGGCTTGTTGTTTTGTTAGTTTGTTGGTTTGTTGACTTGTTGGCTTGTTGGTTTTTTGGTTTGTTGGTTTGTTGGTTTGTTGGCTTGTTGGCTTGTTGGTTTGTTGGTTTGTTGGTTTGTTGGCTTGTTTGTTTGTTATTTTGTTGGTTTGTTGGCTTGTTGGCTTGTTGGTTTGTTGGTTTGTTGGTTTGTTGGATTGTTGGTTTGTTGGTTTGTTGGTTTATTTGTTTGTTGGTTTGTTAGCTTGTTGGTTTGTTGGTTTGTTGGTTTGTTGGCTTGTTAGTTTGTTGGTTTGTTGGCTTGTTGGCTTGTTGGCTTGTTGGTTTGTTGGTTTGTTGGTTTGTTGGTTTGTTGGTTTGTTGGTTTGTTGGTTTGTTGGTTTGTTGGTTTATTTGTTTGTTGGTTTGTTGGCTTGTTGGTTTGTTGGTTTGTTGGTTTGTTGGCTTGTTGGTTTATTGGTTTGTTGGTTTTTTGGTTTGTTGGTTTGTTGGTTTGTTGGTTTGTTGGTTTGTTGGTTTATTTGTTTGTTGGTTTGTTGGCTTGTTGGTTTGTTGGTTTGTTGGTTTGTTGGCTTGTTGGCTTGTGGGTTTGTTGGTTTGTTGGTTTGTTGGTTTGTTGGTTTGTTGGTTTGTTGGTTTGTTGGTTTATTTGTTTGTTGGTTTGTTGGCTTGTTGGTTTGTTGGTTTGTTGGTTTGTTGGTTTGTTGGTTTGTTGGTTTGTTGGTTTGTTGGTTTGTTGGTTTATTTGTTTTTTGGTTTGTGGGCTTGTTGGTTTGTTGGTTTGTTTGTTTGTTGGCTTGTTGGTTTGTTGGGTTGTTGGTTTTTTGTTTGTTGGTTTGTTGGTTTGTTGGTTTTTTGGTTTATTTGTTTGTTGGTTTGTTGGCATGTTGGTTTGTTGGTTTGTTGGTTTGTTGGTTTGTTGGTTTGTTGGTTTGTTGGCTTGTTGGCTTGTTGGTTTGTTGGTTTGGTGGTTTGTTGGTTTGTTGGCTTGTTGGTTTGTTGCTTTGTTGGTTTGTTGGTTTGTTGGTTTGTTGGTTTGTTGGTTTGTTGGTTTATTTGTTTGTTGGTTTGTTGGTTTGTTGGTTTATTTGTTTGTTGGTTTGTTGACTTGTTGGTTTGTTGGTTTGTTGGTTTGTTGGCTTGTTGGTTTGTTGGTTTGTTGGTTTGTTGTCTTGTTGGCTTGTTGGTTTGTTGGTTTGTTGGCTTGTTGGTTTGTTGGTATGTTGGTTTGTTGGCTTGTTGGTTTGTTGGCTTGTTGGCTTGTTGGTTTGTTGGTCTGTTGGTTTGTTGGCTTGTTGGTTTGTTGATTGGTTGGTTTGTTGGTTTGTTAGTTTGTTGGTTTGTTGGTTTGTTGGTTTGTTGGTTTGTTGGTTTGTTGGTTTGTTGGTTTGTTGGTTTGTTGGTTTATTTGTTTGTTGGTTTGTTGGCTTGTTGGTTTAATGGTTTGTTGGCTTGTTGGCTTGTTAGTTTGTTGGTTTGTTGGTTTGTTGGTTTGTTGGTTTGTTGGTTTGTTGGTTTGTTGGTTTGTTGGTTTGTTGGTTTGTTGGTTTGTTGGCTTGTTGGTTTGTTGGCTTGTTGGTTTGTTGGTTTGTTGTCTTGTTGGCTTGTTGGTTTGTTGGTTTGTTGGTTTGTTGGTTTGTTGGTTTGTTGGTTTGTTGGTTTGTTGGTTTGTTGGTTTGTTGGTTTGTTGGTTTGTTGGCTAGTTGGCTTGTTGGTTTGTTGGTTTGTTGGCTTGTTGGTTTGTTGGTTTGTTGGCTTGTTGGCTTGTTGCTTTGTTCGTTTGATAGTTTGTTGGTTTGTTGGTTTTTTGGTTTGTTGGTTTGTTGGTTTGTTGGCTTGTTGACTTGTTGGTTTGTTGGTTTGTTGGTTTGTTGGTTTGTTGGTTTGTTGGTTTGTTGGTTTGTTGGTTTGTTGGTTTGTTGGTTTGTTGGTTTGTTGGTTTGTTGGTTTGTTGGCTTGTTGGTTTGTTGGTTTGTTGTCTTATTGGTTTGTTGGTTTGTTGGTTTGTTGGTTTGTTGGTTCGTTGGTTTATTTGTTTGTTGGTTTGTTGGCTTGTTGGTTTGTTGGTTTGTTGGTTTGTTGGTTTGTTGGTTTGTTGGTTTGTTGGTTTGTTGGTTTGTTGGTTTATTTGTTTTTTGGTTTGTGGGCTTGTTGGTTTGTAGGTTTGTTGGTTTGTTGGCTTGTTGGTTTGTTGGGTTGTTGGTTTTTTGTTTGTTGGTTTGTTGGTTTGTTGGTTTGTTGGTTTGTTGGTTTTTTGGTTTATTTGTTTGTTGGTTTGTTGGCTTGTTGGCTTGTTGGTTTGTTGGTTTGTTGGTTTTTTTATTTGTTAGTTTGTTGGTTTGTTGGCTTGTTGGCTTGTTGGTTTGTTGGTTTGTTGGCTTGTTGGTTACTTAGTTTGTTGGTTTGTTGGCATGTTGGTTTGTTGGTTTGTTGGTTTGTTGGTTTGTTGGTTTCTTGGTTTGTTGGTTTGTTGGCTTGTTGGCTTGTTGGTTTGTTGGTTTGGTGGTTTGTTGGTTTGTTGGCTTGTTGGTTTGTTGGTTTGTTGGTTTGTTGGTTTGTTGGTTTGTTGGTTTGTTGGTTTGTTGGTTTGTTGGTTTATTTGTTTGTTGGTTTGTTGGTTTGTTGGTTTATTTGTTTGTTGGTTTGTTGACTTGTTGGTTTGTTGGTTTGTTGGTTTGTTGGTTTGTTGGCTTGTTGGTTTGTTGGTTTGTTGGTTTGTTGTCTTGTTGGCTTGTTGGTTTGTTGGTTTGTTGGCTTGTTGGTTTGTTGGTCTGTTGGTTTGTTGGCTTGTTGGTTTGTTGGCTTGTTGGCTTGTTGGTTTGTTGGTCTGTTGGTTTGTTGGCTTGTTGGTTTGTTGATTGGTTGGTTTGTTGGTTTGTTAGTTTGTTGGTTTGTTGGTTTGTTGGTTTGTTGGTTTGTTGGTTTGTTGGTTTGTTGGTTTGTTGGTTTATTTGTTTGTTGGTTTGTTGGCTTGTTGGTTTAATGGTTTGTTGGCTTGTTGGCTTGTTGGTTTGTTGGTTTGTTGGTTTGTTGGTTTGTTGGTTTGTTGGTTTGTTGGTTTGTTGGTTTGTTGGTTTGTTGGTTTGTTGGTTTGTTGGCTTGTTGGTTTGTTGGTTTGTTGTCTTGTTGGTTTGTTGGTTTGTTGGTTTGCTGGTTTGTTGGCTTGTTGGTTTGTTGGTTTGTTGGCTTGTTGGTTTGTTGGTTTGTTGGTTTGTTGGCTTGTTGGCTTGTTGGTTTGTTGGTTTGTTGGTTTGTTGGCTTGTTGGTTTGTTGGTTTGTTGGCTTGTTGGCTTGTTGCTTTGTTCGTTTGATAGTTTGTTCGTTTGTTGGTTTTTTGGTTTGTTAGTTTGTTGGTTTGTTGGCTTGTTGACTTGTTGGTTTGTTGGTTTGTTGGTTTGTTGGTTTGTTGGTTTGTTAGTTTGTTGGTTTGTTGGCTTATTGGCTTGTTGGTTTGTTGGTTTTTTTGGTTTGTTGGTTTGTTGGTTTGTTGGTTTGTTGGTTTGTTGGTTTGTTGGTTTGTTGGTTTGTTGGTTTGTTGGTTTATTTGTTTGTAGGTTTGTTGGCTTGTTGGTTTGTTGGTTCGTTGGTTTGTTGGTTTGTTGGCTTGTTGGTTTGTTGGTTTGTTGGTTTTTTGGTTTGATGGTTTGTTGGTTTGTTGGTTTGTTGGTTTGTTGGTTTGTTGGTCTATTTGTTTGTTGGTTTGTTGGCTTCTTGGTTTGTTGGTTTGTTGGTTTGTTGGTTTGTTGGCTTGTTGGTTTGTTAGTTTGTTGGCTTGTTGGCTTGTTGGTTTGTTGGTTTGTTGGTTTGTTGGCTTGTTGGTTACTTAGTTTGTTGGTTTGTTGGCATGTTGGTTTGTTGGTTTGTTGGTTTGTTGGTTTGTTGGCTTGTTGGCTTGTTGATTTGTTGGTTTGTTGGCTTGTTGGTTACTTAGTTTGTTGGTTTGTTGGTTTGTTGGTTTGTTGGCTTGTTGGTTACTTAGTTTGTTGGTGTGTTGGCTTGTTGGTTTGTTGGTTTGTTGGTTTGTTGGTTTGTTGGCTTGTTGGCTTGTTGATTTGTTGGTTTGTTGGCTTGTTGGTTTGTTAGTTTGTTGATTTGTTGGCTTGTTGGCTTGTTGGTTTGTTGGTTTGTTGGTTTGTTGGTTTGTTGGTTTGTTGGTTTTTTGGTTTGTTGGTTTGTTGGTTTGTTGACTTGTTGGTTTGTTGGTTTGTTGGCTTGTTGGCTTGTTGGTTTGTTGGTTTGTTGGCTGGTTGGCTTGTTAGTTTGTTGGTTTGTTGCTTTGTTGGTTTGTTGGTTTGTTGGTTTGTTGGCTTGTTGGCCTGTTGGTTTGTTAGTTTGTTGGCTTTTTGGTTACTTGGTTTGTTGGTTTGTTGGCTTGTTGGCTTGTTGGTTTGTTGGTTTGTTGGTTTGTTGGTTTGTTGGTTTGTTGGTTTTTTGGTTTGTTGGTTTAATTGTTTGTTGGTTTGTTGGCTTGTTGGTTTGTTGGTTTGTTGGTTAGTTGGCCTGTTGGTTTGTTGGTTTGTTGGTTTGTTGGCTTGTTAGCTTGTTGGTTTGTTGGTTTGTTGGCTTGTTGGTTTTGTTGGTTTGTTGGCTTGTTGGCTTGTTGCTTTGTTCGTTTGATGGTTTGTTGGTTTGTTGGTTTTTTGGTTTGTTGGTTTGTTGGTTTGTTGGCTTGTTGGCTTGTTGGTTTGTTGGTTTGTTGGCTTGTTGGTTTGTTAGTTTGTTGGTTTGTTGGCATGTTGGTTTGTTGGTTTGTTGGTTTGTTGGCTTGTTGGTTTGTTGGTTTGTTGGCTTGTGGGCTTGTAGGTTTGTTGGTTTCTTGGTTTGTTGGCTTGTTGGTTTGTTGGTTTGTTGGTTTGTTGGTTTGTTGGTTTGTTGGTTTGTTGGTTTGTTGGTTTATTTGTTTGTTGGTTTGTTGGTTTGTTGGTTTATTTGTTTGTTGGTTTGTTGGCTTGTTGGTTTGTTGGTTTGTTGGTTTGTTGGCTTGTTGGTTTGTTGTTTTGTTGGTTTTTGTTTTGTTGGTTTGTTGGTTTGTTGGTTTGTTGGTTTGTTGGTTTATTTTTTTGTTGGTTTGTTGGTTACTTAGTTTGTTGGTTTGTTGGCATGTTGGTTTGTTGGTTTGTTGGTTTATTGGCTTGTTGGTTTGTTGGTTTGTTGGCTTGTTGGCTTGTTGGTTTGTTGGTTTGTTGGTTTGTTGGCTTGTTGGTTTGTTGGTTTGTGGGTTTGTTGGTTTGTTGGTTTGTTAGTTTGTTGGTTTGTTGGTTTGTTGGTTTATTGGTTTGTTGGTTTGTTGTTTTATTTGTTTGTTGGTTTGTTGGTTTGTTGGTTTGTTGGTTTATTTGTTTGTTGGTTTGTTGGCTTGTTGGTTTGTTGGTTTGTTGGTTTGTTGGCTTGTTGGTTTGTTGGTTTGTTGGTTTTTTGTTTTGTTGGTTTGTTGGTTTGTTGGTTTGTTGGTTTGTTGGTTTATTTTTTTGTTGGTTTGTTGGCTTGTTGGTTTGTTGGTTTGTTGGTTTGTTGGCTTGTTGGTTTGTTTGTTGGTTGGCTTGTTGGCTTGTTGGTTTGTTGGTTTGTTGGCTTGTTGGTTACTTAGTTTGTTGGTTTGTTGGCATGTTGGTTTGTTGGTTTGTTGGTTTGTTGGCTTGTTGGTTTGTTGGTTTGTTGGCTTGTTGGCTTGTTGGTTTGTTGGTTTGTTGGTTTGTTGGCTTGTTGGTTTGTTGGTTTGTTGGCTTGTTGGTTTGTTAGTTTGTTGGTTTGTTGGTTTGTTGGTTTGTTGGTTTGTTGGCTTATTTGTTTGTTAGTTTGTTGGCTTGTTGGTTTGTTGATTTGTTGGCTTGTTGGCTTGTTGGTTTGTTGGTTTGTTGGTTTGTTGGTTTGTTGGTTTGTTGGTTTGTTGGTTTGTTGGTTTGTTGGTTTGTTGGTTTGTTGGCTTGTTGGTTTGTTGTTTTTTGGCATGTTGGTTTGTTGGTTTGTTGGTTTGTTGGTTTCTTGGTTTCTTGGCTTGTTGGTTTGTTGGTTTGTTAACTTGTTGGTTTGTTGGTTTGTTGGTTTGTTGGCTTGTTGGCTTGTTAGTTTGTTGGTTTGTTGGCTTGTTGGCTTGTTGGTTTGTTGGCTTGTTGGCTTGTTGGTTTGTTGGTTTTTTTGGTTTGTTGGTTTGTTGGTTTGTTGGTTTGTTGGTTTGTTGGTTTGTTGGTTTGTTGGTTTGTTGGTTTGTTGGTTTATTTGTTTGTAGGTTTGTTGGCTTGTTGGTTTGTTGGTTTGTTGGTTTGTTGGCTTGTTGGTTTGTTGGTTTGTTGGTTTTTTGGTTTGATGGTTTGTTTGTTTGTTGGTTTGTTGGTTTGTTGGTTTGTTGGTTTATTTGTTTGTTGGTTTGTTGGCTTGTTGGTTTGTTGGTTTGTTGGCTTGTTGGTTTGTTGGTTTGTTGGCTTGTTGGCTTGTTGGTTTGTTGGTTTGTTGGTTTGTTGGCTTGTTGGTTACTTAGTTTGTTGGTTTGTTTCTTTGTTGGTTTATTGGCTTGTTGGTTTGTTGGTTTGTTGGCTTGTTGGCTTGTTGGTTTGTTGGTTTGTTGGTTTGTTGGCTTGTTGGTTTGTTGGTTTGTTGGTTTGTTGGTTTGTTGGTTTGTTGGTTTGTTGGTTTGTTGGTTTGTTGGTTTGTTGGTTTATTGGTTTGTTAGTTTGTTGTTTTATTTGTTTGTTGGTTTGTTGGTTTGTTGGTTTGTTTGTTTATTTGTTTGTTGGCTTGTTGGCTTGTTGGTTTGTTGGTTTGTTGGTTTGTTGGCTTGTTGGTTTGTTCGTTTGTTGGTTTTTCGTTTTGTTGGTTTGTTGGTTTGTTGGTTTGTTGGTTTGTTGGTTTATTTTTTTGTTGGTTTGTTGGCTTGTTGGTTTGTTGGTTTGTTGGTTTGTTGGTTACTTAGTTTGTTGGTTTGTTGGCATGTTGGTTTGTTGGTTTGTTGGTTTGTTGGCTTGCTGGTTTGTTGGTTTGTTGGCTGGTTGGCTTGTTGGTTTGTTGGTTTGTTGGTTTGTTGGCTTGTTGGTTTGTTGGTTTGTTGGCTTGTTGGTTTGTTAGTTTGTTGGTTTGTTGGTTTGTTGGTTTGTTGGTTTGTTGGCTTATTTGTTTGTTGGTTTGTTGGCTTGTTGGTTTGTTGATTTGTTGGCTTGTTGGCTTGTTGGTTTGTTGGTTTGTTGGTTTGTTGGTTTGTTGGTTTGTTGGTTTGTTGGTTTGTTGGTTTGTTGGTTTGTTGGTTTGTTGGCTTGTTGGTTTGTTGGTTTGTTGGCATGTTGGTTTGTTGGTTTGTTGGTTTGTTGGTTTGTTGGTTTGTTGGCTTGTTGGTTTGTTGGTTTGTTAACTTGTTGGTTTGTTGGTTTGTTGGTTTGTTGGCTTGTTGGCTTGTTAGTTTGTTGGTTTGTTGGCTTGTTGGTTTGTTGGTTTGTTGGCTTGTTGGCTTGTTGGTTTGTTGGTTTTTTTGGTTTGTTGGTTTGTTGGTTTGTTGGTTTGTTGGTTTGTTGGTTTGTTGGTTTGTTGGTTTGTTGGTTTATTTGTTTGTAGGTTTGTTGGCTTGTTTGTTTTGGTGGTTTGTTGGTTTGTTGGCTTGTTGGTTTGTTGGTTTGTTGGTTTTTTGGTTTGATGGTTTGTTGGTTTGTTGGTTTGTTGGTTTGTTGGTTTGTTGGTTTATTTGTTTGTTGGTTTGTTGGCTTGTTGGTTTGTTGGTTTGTTGGCTTGTTGGTTTGTTGGTTTGTTGGCTTGTTGGTTTGTTGGTTTGTTGGCTTATTGGTTTGTTGGTTTGTTGGCTTGTTGGCTTATTGGTTTGTTGGTTTGTTGGTTTGTTGGCTTGTTGGTTACTTAGTTTGTTGGTTTGTTGGTTTGTTGGTTTATTGGCTTGTTGGTTTGTTGGTTTGTTGGCTTGTTGGCTTGTTGGTTTGTTGGTTTGTTGGTTTGTTGGCTTGTTGGTTTGTTGGTTTGTTGGTTTGTTGGTTTGTTGGTTTGTTGGTTTGTTGGTTTGTTGGTTTGTTGGTTTGTTGGTTTGTTGGTTTATTGGTTTGTTGGTTTGTTGTTTTATTGGTTTGTTGGTTTGTTGGTTTGTTGGTTTGTTGGTTTATTTGTTTGTTGGTTTGTTGGCTTGTTGGTTTGTTGGTTTGTTGGTTTGTTGGCTTGTTGGTTTGTCGGTTTGTTGGTTTTTTGTTTTGTTGGTTTGTTGGTTTGTTGGTTTGTTGGTTTATTTTTTTGTTGGTTTGTTGGCTTGTTGGTTTGTTGGTTTGTTGGTTTGTTGGCTTGTTGGTTTGTTTGTTGGTTGGCTTGTTGGTTTGTTGGTTTGTTGGCTTGTTGGTTACTTAGTTTGTTGGTTTGTTGGCATGTTGGTTTGTTGGTTTGTTGTTTTGTTGGCTTGTTGGTTTGTTGGTTTGTTGGTTTGTTGGTTTGTTGGTTTGTTGGTTTGTTGGTTTGTTGGTTTGTTGGCTTGTTGGTTTGTTGGTTTGTTGGCATATTGGTTTGTTGGTTTGTTGGTTTGTTGGTTTGTTGGTTTGTTGGCTTGTTGGTTTGTTGGTTTGTTAACTTGTTGGTTTGTTGGTTTGTTGGTTTGTTGGCTTGTTGGCTTGTTAGTTTGTTGGTTTGTTGGCTTGTTGGTTTGTTGGTTTGTTGGCTTGTTGGCTTGTTGGTTTGTTGGTTTTTTTGGTTTGTTGGTTTGTTGGTTTGTTGATTTGTTGGTTTGTTGGTTTGTTGGTTTGTTGGTTTGTTGGTTTGTTGGTTTGTTGGTTTATTTGTTTGTAGGTTTGTTGGCTTGTTGGTTTGTTGGTTTGTTGGTTTGTTGGCTTGTTGGTTTGTTGGTTTGTTGGTTTTTTGGTTTGATGGTTTGTTAGTTTGTTGGTTTGTTGGTTTGTTGGTTTGTTGGTTTATTTGTTTGTTGGTTTGTTGGCTTGTTGGTTTGTTGGTTTGTTGGCTCGTTGGTTTGTTGGTTTGTTGGCTTGTTGGCTTGTTGGTTTGTTGGTTTGTTGGTTTGTTGGCTTGTTGGTTACTTAGTTTGTTGGTTTGTTGGCATGTTGGTTTGTTGGTTTGATGGTTTGTTGGTGTGTTGGCTTGTTGGTTTGTTGGTTTGTTGGTTTGTTGGTTTGTTGGCTTGCTTGCTTGTTGATTTGTTGGTTTATTGGCTTGTTGGTTTGTTAGTTTGTTGATTTGTTGGCTTGTTGGCTTGTTGCTTTGTTGGTTTGTTGGTTTGTTGGTTTGTTGGTTTGTTGGTTTGTTGTTTTTTTGGTTTGTTGGTTTGTTGGTTTGTTGATTTGTTGGTTTGTTGGTTTGTTGGCTTGTTGGTTTGTTGGTTTGTTGGTTTTTTGTTTTGTTGGTTTGTTGGTTTGTTGGTTTGTTGGTTTGTTGGTTTATTTTTTTGTTGGTTTGTTGGCTTGTTGGTTTGTCGGTTTGTTGGTTTGTTGGCTTGTTGGTTTGTTTGCTGGTTGGCTTGTTGGCTTGTTGGTTTGTTGGTTTGTTGGCTTGTTGGTTACTTAGTTTGTTGGTTTGTTGGCATGTTGGTTTGTTGGTTTGTTGGTTTGTTGGCTTGTTGGTTTGTTGGTTTGTTGGCTTGTTGGCTTGTTGGTTTGTTGGTTTGTTGGTTTGTTGGCTTGTTGGTTTGTTGGTTTGTTGGCTTGTTGGTTTGTTAGTTTGTTGGTTTGTTGGTTTGTTGGTTTGTTGGTTTGTTGGCTTATTTGTTTGTTGGTTTGTTGGCTTGTTGGTTTGTTGGTTTGTTGGCTTGTTGGCTTGTTGGTTTGTTGGTTTGTTGGTTTGTTGGTTTGTTGGTTTGTTGGTTTGTTGGTTTGTTGGTTTGTTGGCTTGTTGGTTTGTTGGTTTGTTGGTTTGTTGGTTTGTTGGTTTGTTGGCTTGTTGGTTTGTTGGTTTGTTGGCTTGTTGGTTTGTTGGTTTGTTGGTTTGTTGGCTTGTTGGCTTGTTAGTTTGTTGGTTTTTTTGGTTTGTTGGTTTGTTGGTTTGTTGGTTTGTTGGTTTGTTGGTTTTTTGGTTTGTTGGTTTGTTGGTTTGTTGACTTGTTGGTTTGTTGGTTTGTTGGCTTGTTGGTTTGTTGGTTTGTTGGTTTTTTGTTTTGTTGGTTTGTTGGTTTGTTGGCTTATTGGTTACTTAGTTTGTTGGTTTGTTGGCATTTTGGTTTGTTGGTTTGATGGTTTGTTGGTGTGTTGGTTTGTTGGTTTGTTGGTTTGTTGGTTTATTGGTTTGTTGGCTTGCTGGCTTGTTGATTTGTTGGTTTATTGGCTTGTTGGTTTGTTAGTTTGTTGATTTGTTGGCTTGTTGGCTTAATGGTTTGTTGGTTTGTTGGTTTGTTGGTTTGTTGGTTTGTTGCTTTGTTGGTTTTTTGGTTTGTTGGTTTGTTGGTTTGTTGACTTGTTGGTTTGTTGGTTTGTTGGCTTTTTGGTTTGTTGGTTTGTTGGTTTTTTGTTTTGTTGGTTTGTTGGTTTGTTGGTTTGTTGGTTTGTTGGTTTATTTTTTTGTTGGTTTGTTGGCTTGTTGGTTTGTTGGTTTGTTGGTTTGTTGGCTTGTTGGTTTGTTTGCTGGTTGGCTTGTTGGCTTGTTGGTTTGTTGGTTTGTTGGCTTGTTGGTTACTTAGTTTGTTGGTTTGTTGGCATGTTGGTTTGTTGGTTTGTTGGTTTGTTGGCTTGTTGGTTTGTTGGTTTGTTGGCTTGTTAGCTTGTTGGTCTGTTGGTTTGTTGGTTTGTTGGCTTGTTGGTTTGTTGGTTTGTTGGCTTGTTGGTTTGTTAGTTTGTTGGTTTTTTGGTTTGTTGGTTTGTTGGTTTGTTGGCTTATTTGTTTGTTGGCTTGTTGGTTTGTTGGTTTGTTGGCTTGTTGGCTTGTTGGTTTGTTGGTTTGTTGGTTTGTTGGTTTGTTGGTTTGTTGGTTTGTTGGTTTGTTGGTTTGTTGGTTTGTTGGCTTGTTGGTTTGTTGGTTTGTTGGCTTGTTGGTTTGTTGGTTTGTTGGTTTGTTGGTTTGTTGGTTTGTTGGCTTGTTGGTTTGTTGGTTTGTTGGCTTGTTGGTTTGTTGGTTTGCTGGTTAGTTGGCTTGTTGGCTTGTTAGTTTGTTGGTTTTTTTGGTTTGTTGGTTTGTTGGTTTGTTGGTTTGTTGGTTTGTTGGTTTTTTGGTTTGTTGGTTTGTTGGTTTGTTGACTTGTTGGTTTGTTGGTTTGTTGGCTTGTTGGTTTGTTGGTTTGTTGATTTTTTGTTTTGTTGGTTTGTTGGTTTGTTGGTTTGTTGGTTTGTTGGTTTATTTTTTTGTTGGTTTGTTGGCTTGTTGGTTTATTGATTTGTTGGTTTGTTGGCTTGTTGGTTTGTTTGTTGGTTGGCTTGTTGGCTTGTTGGTTTGTTGGTTTGTTGGCTTGTTGGTTACTTAGTTTGTTGGTTTGTTGGCATGTTGGTTTGTTGGTTTGTTGGTTTGTTGGCTTGTTGGTTTGTTGGTTTGTTGGCTTGTTGGCTTGTTGGTTTGTTGGTTTGTTGGTTTGTTGGCTTGTTGGTTTGTTGGTTTGTTGGCTTGTTGGTTTGTTAGTTTGTTGGTTTGTTGGTTTGTTGGTTTGTTGGTTTGTTGGCTTATTTGTTTGTTGGTTTGTTGGCTTGTTGGTTTGTTGGTTTGTTGGCTTGTTGGCTTGTTGGTTTGTTGGTTTGTTGGTTTGTTGGTTTGTTGGTTTGTTGGTTTGTTGGTTTGTTGGTTTGTTGGTTTGTTGATTTGTTGGTTTGTTGGTTTGTTGGCTTGTTGGTTTGTTGGTTTGTTGGTTTGTTGGTTTGTTGGTTTGTTGGTTTGTTGGCTTGTTGGCTTGTTGGTTTGTTGGTTTGTTGGCTTGTTGGTTTGTTGGTTTGTTGGTTTGTTGGCTTGTTGGCTTGTTAGTTTGTTGGTTTGTTGGCTTGTTGGTTTGTTGGTTTGTTGGCTTGTTGGCTTGTTGCTTTGTTCGTTTGATAGTTTGTTGGTTTGTTGGTTTTTTGGTTTGTTGGTTTGTTGGTTTGTTGGCTTGTTGACTTGTTGGTTTGTTGGTTTGTTGGCTTGTTGGTTTGTTAGTTTGTTGGTTTGTTGGCTTGTTGGCTTGTTGGTTTGTTGGTTTTTTTGGTTTGTTGGTTTGTTGGTTTGTTGGTTTGTTGGTTTGTTGGTTTGTTGGTTTGTTGGTTTGTTGGTTTGTTGGTTTATTTGTTTGTAGGTTTGTTGGCTTGTTAGTTTGTTGGGTTGTTGGTTTGTTGGCTTGTTGGTTTGTTGTTTTGTTGGTTTTTTGGTTTGATGGTTTGTTGGTTTGTTGGTTTGTTAGTTTGTTGGTTTGTTGGTTTATTTGTTTGTTGGTTTGTTGGCTTGTTGGTTTGTTGGTTTGTTGGCTTGTTGGTTTGTTGGTTTGTTGGCTTGTTGGCTTGTTGGTTTGTTGGTTTGTTGGTTTGTTGGCTTGTTGGTTACTTAGTTTGTTGGTTTGTTGGCTTGTTGGTTTGTTGGTTTGTTGGTTTGCTGGCTTGTTGGTTTGTTGGTTTGTTGGCTTGTTGGTTTGTTGGTTTGTTGGTTTGTTGGTTTGTTGGTTTGTTGGCTTGTTGGTTTGTTGGTTTGTTGGCTTGTTGGTTTGTTGGTTTGTTGGTTTGTTGGCTTGTTGGCTTGTTAGTTTGTTGGTTTTTTTGTTTTGTTGGTTTGTTGGTTTGTTGGTTTGTTGGTTTGTTGGTTTTTTGGTTTGTTGGTTTGTTGGTTTGTTGACTTGTTGGTTTGTTGGCTTGTTGGTTTGTTGGTTTGTTGGTTTTTTGTTTTGTTGGTTTGTTGGTTTGTTGGCTTGTTGGTTACTTAGTTTGTTGGTTTGTTGGCATGTTGGTTTGTTGGTTTGATGGTTTGTTGGTGTGTTGGCTTGTTGGTTTGTTGGTTTGTTGGTTTGTTGGTTTGTTGGTTTGTTGGCTTGCTGGCTTGTTGATTTGTTGGTTTATTGGCTTGTTGGTTTGTTAGTTTGTTGATTTGTTGGCTTGTTGGCTTGTTGGTTTGTTGGTTTGTTGGTTTGTTGGTTTGTTGGTTTGTTGGTTTGTTGGTTTTTTGGTTTGTTGGTTTGTTGGTTTGTTGACTTGTTGGTTTGTTGGTTTGTTGGCTTGTTGGTTTGTTGGTTTGTTGGTTTTTTGTTTTGTTGGTTTGTTGGTTTGTTGGTTTGTTGGTTTGTTGGTTTATTTTTTTGTTGGTTTGTTGGCTTGTTGGTTTGTTGGTTTGTTGGTTTGTTGGCTTGTTGGTTTGTTTGCTGGTTGGCTTGTTGGCTTGTTGGTTTGTTGGTTTGTTGGCTTGTTGGTTACTTAGTTTGTTGGTTTGTTGGCATGTTGGTTTGTTGGTTTGTTGGTTTGTTGGCTTGTTGGTTTGTTGGTTTGTTGGCTTGTTGGCTTGTTGGTTTGTTGGTTTGTTGGTTTGTTGGCTTGTTGGTTTGTTGGTTTGTTGGATTGTTGGTTTGTTAGTTTGTTGGTTTGTTGGTTTGTTGGTTTGTTGGTTTGTTGGCTTATTTGTTTGTTGGTTTGTTGGCTTGTTGGTTTGTTGGTTTGTTGGCTTGTTGGTTTGTTGGTTTGTTGGTTTGTTGGTTTGTTGGTTTGTTGGCTTGTTGGTTTGTTGGTTTGTTGGCTTGTTGGTTTGTTGGTTTGTTGGTTTGTTGGCTTGTTGGCTTGTTAGTTTGTTGGTTTTTTTGGTTTGTTGGTTTGTTGGTTTGTTGGTTTGTTTGTTTGTTGGTTTTTTGGTTTGTTGGTTTGTTGGTTTGTTGACTTGTTGGTTTGTTGGTTTGTTGGCTTGTTGGTTTGTTGGTTTGTTGGTTTTTTGTTTTGTTGGTTTGTTGGTTTGTTGGTTTGTTGGTTTGTTGGTTTATTTTTTTGTTGGTTTGTTGGCTTGTTGGTTTGTTGGTTTGTTGGTTTGTTGGCTTGTTGGTTTGTTTGTTGGTTGGCTTGTTGGCTTGTTGGTTTGTTGGTTTGTTGGCTTGTCTGTTACTTAGTTTGTTGGTTTGTTGGCATGTTGGTTTGTTGGTTTGTTGGTTTGTTGGCTTGTTGGTTTGTTGGCTTGTAGGCTTGTTGGTTTGTTGGTTTGTTGGTTTGTTGGCTTGTTGGTTTGTTGGTTTGTTGGCTTGTTGGTTTGTTAGTTTGTTGGTTTGTTGGTTTATTGGTTTGTTGGTTTGTTGGCTTATTTGTTTGTTGGTTTGTTGGCTTGTTGGTTTGTTGGTTTGTTGGCTTGTTGGCTTGTTGGTTTGTTGGTTTGTTGGTTTGTTGGTTTGTTGGTTTGTTGGTTTGTTGGTTTGTTGGTTTGTTGGTTTGTTGGTTTGTTGGCTTGTTGGTTTGTTGGTTTGTTGGCTTGTTGGTTTGTTGGTTTGTTGGTTTGTTGGTTTGTTGGTTTGTTGGCTTGTTGGTTTGTTGGTTTGTTGGCTTGTTGGTTTGTTGGTTTGTTGGTTTGTTGGCTTGTTGGCTTGTTAGTTTGTTGGTTTGTTGGCTTGTTGGTTTGTTGGTTTGTTGGCTTGTTGGCTTGTTTCTTTGTTGGTTTGATAGTTTGTTGGTTTGTTGGTTTTTTGGTTTGTTGGTTTGTTGGTTTGTTGGCTTGTTGACTTGTTGGTTTGTTGGTTTGTTGGCTTGTTGGTTTGTTAGTTTGTTGGTTTGTTGGCTTGTTGGCTTGTTGGTTTGTTGGTTTGGTGGTTTGTTGGTTTGTTGGTTTGTTGGTTTGTTGGTTTGTTGGTTTGTTGGTTTGTTGGTTTATTTGTTTGTAGGTTTGTTGGCTTGTTGGTTTGTTGGTTTGTTGGTTTGTTGGCTTGTTGGTTTGTTGTTTTGTTGGTTTTTTGGTTTGATGGTTTGTTGGTTTGTTGGTTTGTTGGTTTGTTGGTTTGTTGGTTTATTTGTTTGTTGGTTTGTTGGCTTGTTGGTTTGTTGGTTTGTTGGCTTGTTGGTTTGTTGGTTTGTTGGCTTGTTGGCTTGTTGGTTTGTTGGTTTGTTGGTTTGTTGGCTTGTTGGTTACTTAGTTTGTTGGTTTGTTGGCATGTTGGTTTGTTGGTTTGATGGTTTGTTGGTGTGTTGGCTTGTTGGTTTGTTGGTTTGTTGGTTTGTTGGTTTGTTGGTTTGTTGGCTTGCTGGCTTGTTGATTTGTTGGTTTGTTGGCTTGTTGGTTTGTCAGTTTGTTGATTTGTTGGCTTGTTGGCTTGTTGGTTTGTTGGTTTGTTGGTTTGTTGGTTTGTTGGTTTGTTGGTTTGTTGATTTTTTGGTTTGTTGGTTTGTTGGTTTGTTGACTTGTTGGTTTGTTGGTTTGTTGGCTTGTTGGCTTGTTGGTTTGCTGGTTTGTTGGCTGGTTGGCTTGTTGGTTTGTTGGTTTGTTGGTTTGTTGATTTGTTGCTTTGTTGGTTTGTTGGTTTGTTGGTTTGTTGGCTTGTTGGCCTGTAGGTTTGTTAGTTTGTTGGCTTTTTGGTTACTTGGTTTGTTGGTTTGTTGGTTTGTTGGCTTGTTGGTTTGTTGGCTTTTTGGTTTGTTGGTTTGTTGGTTTGTTGGCTTGTTGGGTTGTTGGTTTGTTGGTTTGTTGGTTTGTTGGTTTGTTGGTTTGTTGGTTTTTTGGTTTGTTGGTTTAATTGTTTGTTGGTTTGTTGGCTTGTTGGTTTGTTGGTTTGTTGGTTTGTTGGTTAGTTGGCCTGTTGGTTTGTTGGTTTGTTGGTTTGTTGGCTTGTTGGCTTGTTGGTTTGTTGGTTTGTTGGCTTGTTGGTTTTGTTGGTTTTTTGGCTTGTTGGCTTGTTGCTTTGTTCGTTTGATGGTTTGTTGGTTTGTTGGTTTTTTGGTTTATTGGTTTGTTGGTTCGTTGGCTTGTTGGTTTATTTGTTTGTTGGTTTGTTGGCTTGTTGGTTTGTTGGTTTGTTGGTTTGTTGGCTTGTTGGTATGTTGTTTTGTTGGTTTTTTGTTTTGTTGGTTTGTTGGTTTGTTGGCTTGTTGACTTGTTGGTTTGTTGGTTTGTTGGCTTGTTAGTTTGTTAGTTTGTTGGTTTGTTGGCTTGTTGGCTTGTTGGTTTGTTGGTTTTTTTGGTTTGTTGGTTTGTTGGTATGTTGGTTTGTTGGTTTGTTGGTTTGTTGGTTTGTTGGTTTGTTGGTTTATTTGTTTGTAGGTTTGTTGGCTTGTTGGTTTGTTGGTTTGTTGGTTTGTTGGCTTGTTGGTTACTTAGTTTGTTGGTTTGTTGGCATGTTGGTTTGTTGGTTTGATGGTTTGATGGTTTGTTGGTGTGTTGGATTGTTGGTTTGTTGGTTTGTTGGTTTGTTGGTTTGTTGGCTTGCTGGCTTGTTGATTTGTTGGTTTATTGGCTTGTAGGTTTGTTGGCTTGTTGGTTTGTTGGTTTGTTGGTTTGTTGGCTTGTTGGTTTGTTGTTTTGTTGGTTTTTTGGTTTGATGGTTTGTTGGTTTGTTGGTTTGTTGGTTTGTTGGTTTGTTGGTTTATTTGTTTGTTGGTTTGTTGGCTTGTTGGTTTGTTGGTTTGTTGGCTTGTTGGTTTGTTGGTTTGTTGGCTTGTTGGCTTGTTGGTTTGTTGGTTTGTTGGTTTGTTGGCTTGTTGGTTACTTAGTTTGTTGGTTTGTTGGCATGTTGGTTTGTTGGTTTGATGGTTTGTTGGTGTGTTGGCTTGTTGGTTTGTTGGTTTGTTGGTTTGTTGGTTTGTTGGTTTGTTGGCTTGCTGGCTTGTTGATTTGTTGGTTTGTTGGCTTGTTGGTTTGTCAGTTTGTTGATTTGTTGGCTTGTTGGCTTGTTGGTTTGTTGGTTTGTTGGTTTGTTGGTTTGTTGGTTTGTTGGTTTGTTGATTTTTTGGTTTGTTGGTTTGTTGGTTTGTTGACTTGTTGGTTTGTTGGTTTGTTGGCTTGTTGGCTTGTTGGTTTGCTGGTTTGTTGGCTGGTTGGCTTGTTGGTTTGTTGGTTTGTTGGTTTGTTGATTTGTTGCTTTGTTGGTTTGTTGGTTTGTTGGTTTGTTGGCTTGTTGGCCTGTAGGTTTGTTAGTTTGTTGGCTTTTTGGTTACTTGGTTTGTTGGTTTGTTGGTTTGTTGGCTTGTTGGTTTGTTGGCTTTTTGGTTTGTTGGTTTGTTGGTTTGTTGGCTTGTTGGGTTGTTGGTTTGTTGGTTTGTTGGTTTGTTGGTTTGTTGGTTTGTTGGTTTTTTGGTTTGTTGGTTTAATTGTTTGTTGGTTTGTTGGCTTGTTGGTTTGTTGGTTTGTTGGTTTGTTGGTTAGTTGGCCTGTTGGTTTGTTGGTTTGTTGGTTTGTTGGCTTGTTGGCTTGTTGGTTTGTTGGTTTGTTGGCTTGTTGGTTTTGTTGGTTTTTTGGCTTGTTGGCTTGTTGCTTTGTTCGTTTGATGGTTTGTTGGTTTGTTGGTTTTTTGGTTTATTGGTTTGTTGGTTCGTTGGCTTGTTGGTTTATTTGTTTGTTGGTTTGTTGGCTTGTTGGTTTGTTGGTTTGTTGGTTTGTTGGCTTGTTGGTATGTTGTTTTGTTGGTTTTTTGTTTTGTTGGTTTGTTGGTTTGTTGGCTTGTTGACTTGTTGGTTTGTTGGTTTGTTGGCTTGTTAGTTTGTTAGTTTGTTGGTTTGTTGGCTTGTTGGCTTGTTGGTTTGTTGGTTTTTTTGGTTTGTTGGTTTGTTGGTATGTTGGTTTGTTGGTTTGTTGGTTTGTTGGTTTGTTGGTTTGTTGGTTTATTTGTTTGTAGGTTTGTTGGCTTGTTGGTTTGTTGGTTTGTTGGTTTGTTGGCTTGTTGGTTACTTAGTTTGTTGGTTTGTTGGCATGTTGGTTTGTTGGTTTGATGGTTTGATGGTTTGTTGGTGTGTTGGATTGTTGGTTTGTTGGTTTGTTGGTTTGTTGGTTTGTTGGCTTGCTGGCTTGTCGATTTGTTGGTTTATTGGCTTGTTGGTTTGTTAGTTTGTTGATTTGTTGGCTTGTTGGCTTGTTGGTTTGTTGGTTTGTTGGTTTGTTGGTTTGTTGGTTTGTTGGTTTGTTGGTTTATTGTTTTTTTGGTTTGTTGGTTTGTTGGTTTGTTGACTTGTTGGTTTGTTGGTTTGTTGGCTTGTTGGTTTGTTGGTTTGTTGGTTTTTTGTTTTGTTGGTTTGTTGGTTTGTTGGTTTGTTGGTTTGTTGGTTTATTTTTTTGTTGGTTTGTTGGCTTGTTGGTTTGTTGGTTTGTTGGTTTGTTGGCTTGTTGGTTTGTTTGTTGGTTGGCTTGTTGGCTTGTTGGTTTGTTGGTTTGTTGGCTTGTTGGTTACTTAGTTTGTTGGTTTGTTGGCATGTTGGTTTGTTGGTTTGTTGGTTTGTTGGCTTGTTGGTTTGTTGGTTTGTTGGCTTGTTGTTTTGTTGGTTTGTTGGTTTGTTGGTTTGTTGGCTTGTTGGTTTGTTGGTTTGTTGGCTTGTTGGTTTGTTAGTTTGTTGGTTTGTTGGTTTGTTGGTTTGTTGGTTTGTTGGCTTATTTGTTTGTTGGTTTGTTGGCTTGTTGGTTTGTTGGTTTGTTGGCTTGTTGGCTTGTTGGTTTGTTGGTTTGTTGGTTTGTTGGTTTGTTGGTTTGTTGGTTTGTTGGTTTGTTGGTTTGTTGGTTTGTTGGTTTGTTGGCTTGTTGGTTTGTTGGTTTGTTGGCTTGTTGGTTTGTTGGTTTGTTGGTTTGTTGGTTTGTTGGTTTGTTGGCTTGTTGGTTTGTTGGTTTGTTGGCTTGTTGGTTTGTTGGTTTGTTGGTTTGTTGGCTTGTTGGCTTGTTGGCTTGTTAGTTTGTTGGTTTTTTTGGTTTGTTGGTTTGTTGGTTTGTTGGTTTTTTGGTTTGTTGGTTTGTTGGTTTGTTGACTTGTTGGTTTGTTGGTTTGTTGGCTTGTTGGTTTGTTGGTTTGTTGGTTTTTTGTTTTGTTGGTTTGTTGGTTTGTTGGTTTGTTGGTTTGTTGGTTTATTTTTTTGTTGGTTTGTTGGCTTGTTGGTTTGTTGGTTTGTTGGTTTGTTGGCTTGTTGGTTTGTTTGTTGTCTGGCTTGTTGGTCTGTTGGTTTGTTAGTTTGTTGGCTTGTTGGTTACTTAGTTTGTTGGTTTGTTGGCATGTTGGTTTGTTGGTTTGTTGGCTTGTTGGTTTGTTGGTTTGTTGGCTTGTTGGCTTGTTGGTTTGTTGGTTTGTTGGTTTGTTGGCTTGTTGGTTTGTTGATTTGTTGGCTTGTTGGTTTGTTAGTTTGTTGGTTTGTTGGTTTGTTGGTTTGTTGGTTTGTTGGCTTATTTGTTTGTTGGTTTGTTGGCTTGTTGGTTTGTTGGTTTGTTGGCTTGTTGGCTTGTTGGTTTGTTGGTTTGTTGGTTTGTTGGTTTGTTGGTTTGTCGGTTTGTTGGTTTGTTGGTTTGTTGGCTTGTTGGTTTGTTGGTTTGTTGGCTTGTTGGTTTGTTGGTTTGTTGGTTTGTTGGTTTGTTGGTTTGTTGGCTTGTTGGTTTGTTGGTTTGTTGGCTTGTTGGTTTGTTGGTTTGTTGGTTTGTTGGCTTGTTGGCTTGTTAGTATGTTGGTTTGTTGGCTTGTTGGTTTGTTGGTTTGTTGGCTTGTTGGCTTGTTGCTTTGTTCGTTTGATAGTTTGTTGGTTTGTTGGTTTTTTGGTTTGTTGGTTTGTTGGTTTGTTGGCTTGTTGACTTGTTGGTTTGTTGGTTTGTTGGCTTGTTGGTTTGTTAGTTTGTTGGTTTGTTGGCTTGTTGGCTTGTTGGTTTGTTGGTTTTTTTGGTTTGTTGGTTTGTTGGTTTGTTGGTTTGTTGGTTTGTTGGTTTGTTGGTTTGTTGGTTTGTTGGTTTGTTGGTTTGTAGGTTTGTTGGTTTATTTGTTTGTAGGTTTGTTGACTTGTTGGTTTGTTGGTTTGTTGGTTTGTTGGCTTGTTGGTTTGTTGGTTTGTTGGTTTTTTGGTTTGATGGTTTGTTGGTTTGTTGGTTTGTTGGTTTGTTGGTTTGTTGGTTTATTTGTTTGTTGGTTTGTTGGCTTGTTGGTTTGTTGGTTTGTTGGCTTGTTGGTTTGTTGGTTTGTGGGCTTGTTGGCTTGTTGGTTTGTTGGTTTGTTGGTTTGTTGGCTTGTTGGTTACTTAGTTTGTTGGTTTGTTGGCATGTTGGTTTGTTGGTTTGATGGTTTGTTGTTGTGTTGGCTTGTTGGTTTGTTGGTTTGTTGGTTTGTTGGTTTGTTGGCTTGCTGGCTTGTTGATTTGTTGGTTTGTTGGCTTGTTGGTTTGTTAGTTTGTTGATTTGTTGGCTTGTTGGCTAGTTGGTTTGTTGGTTTGTTGGTTTGTTGGTTTGTTGGTTTGTTGGTTTGTTGATTTTTTGGTTTGTTGGTTTGTTGACTTGTTGGTTTGTTGGTTTGTTGGCTTGTTGGCTTGTTGGTTTGTTGGTTTGTTGGCTGGTTGGCTTGTTGGTTTGTTGGTTTGTTGGTTTGTTGGTTTGTTGCTTTGTTGGTTTGTAGGTTTGTTGGTTTGTTGGCTTGTTGGCCTGTTGGTTTGTTAGTTTGTTGGATTTTTGGTTACTTGGTTTGTTGGTTTGTTGGTTTGCTGGCTTGTTGGTTTGTTGGCTTTTTGGTTTGTTGGTTTGTTGGTTTGTTGGCTTGTTGGGTTGTTGGTTTGTTGGTTTGTTGGTTTGTTGGTTTGTTGGTTTGTTGGTTTGTTGGTTTTTTGGTTTGTTGGTTTAATTGTTTGTTGGTTTGTTGGCTTGTTGGTTTGTTGGTTTGTTGGTTTGTTGGTTAGTTGGCCTGTTGGTTTGTTGGTTTGTTGGTTTGTTGGCTTGTTGGCTTGTTGGTTTGTTGGTTTGTTGGCTTGTTGGTTTTGTTGGTTTTTTGGCTTGTTGGCTTGTTGGCTTGTTGCTTTGTTCGTTTGATGGTTTGTTGGTTTGTTGGTTTTTTGGTTTGTTGGTTTGTTGGTTTGTTGGCTTGTTGGTTTATTTGTTTGTTGGTTTGTTGGCTTGTTGGTTTGTTGGTTTGTTGGTTTGTTGGCTTGTTGGTTTGTTGTTTTGTTGGTTTTTTGTTTTGTTGGTTTGTTGGTTTGTTGGCTTGTTGACTTGTTGGTTTGTTGGTTTGTTGGCTTGTTAGTTTGTTAGTTTGTTGGTTTGTTGGCTTGTTGGCTTGTTGGTTTGTTGGTTTTTTTGGTTTGTTGGTTTGTTGGTTTGTTGGTTTGTTTGTTTGTAGGTTTGTTGGCTTGTTGGTTTGTTGGTTTGTTGGTTTGTTGGCTTGTTGATTTGTTGGTTTGTTGGTTTTTTGGTTTGATGGTTTGTTGGTTTGTTGGTTTGTTGGTTTGTTGGCTTGTTGGTTTGTTGGCTTTTTGGTTTGTTGGTTTGTTGGTTTGTTGGCTTGTTGGGTTGTTGGTTTGTTGGTTTGTTGGTTTGTTGGTTTGTTGGTTTGTTGGTTTTTTGGTTTGTTGGTTCAATTGTTTGTTGGTTTGTTGGCTTGTTGGTTTGTTGGTTTGTTGGTTTGTTGGTTAGTTGGCCTGTTGGTTTGTTGGTTTGTTGGTTTGTTGGCTTGTTGGCTTGTTGGTTTGTTGGTTTGTTGGCTTGTTGGTTTTGTTGGTTTTTTGGCTTGTTGGCTTGTTGCTTTGTTCGTTTGATGGTTTGTTGGTTTGTTGGTTTTTTGGTTTGTTGGTTTGTTGGTTTGTTGGCTTGTTGGTTTATTTGTTTGTTGGTTTGTTGGCTTGTTGGTTTGTTGGTTTGTTGGTTTGTTGGCTTGTTGGTTTGTTGTTTTGTTGGTTTTTTGTTTTGTTGGTTTGTTGGCTTGTTGGTTTGTTGTTTTGTTGGTTTTTTATTTTGTTGGCTTGTTGGCTTGTTGATTTGTTGGTTTGTTGGTTTGTTGGTTTGTTGGATTGTTGGTTTGTTGGTTTGTTGGTTTGTTGGTTTGTTGGTTTGTTGGTTTGTTGGTTTGTTGGTTTGTTGGTTTCTTTGTTTGTTGGTTTGTTGGTTTGTTGGTTTGTTGGTTTATTTGTTTGTTGGTTTGTTGGCTTGTTGGTTTGTTGGTTTGTTGGTTTGTTGGCTTGTTGGTTTGTTGGTTTGTTGGTTTTTTGTTTTGTTGGTTTGTTGGTTTATTGGTTTGTTGGTTTGTTGGTTTGTTGGTTTATTTTTTTGTTGGTTTGTTGGCTTGTTGGTTTGTTGGTTTGTTGGTTTGTTGGCTTGTTGGTTTGTTGGTTGGTTGGCTTGTTGGCTTGTTGGTTTGTTGGTTTGTTGGCTTGTTGGTTACTTAGTTTGTTGGTTTGTTGGCATGTTGGTTTGTTGGTTTGTTGGTTTGTTGGCTTGTTGTTTGTTGGTTTGTTGGCTTGTTGGCTTGTTGGTTTGTTGGTTTGTTGGTTTGTTGGCTTGTTGGTTTGTTGGTTTGTTGGCTTGTTGGTTTGTTAGTTTGTTGGTTTGTTGGTTTGTTGGTTTGTTGGTTTGTTGGCTTATTTGTTTGTTGGTTTGTTGGCTTGTTGGTTTGTTGGTTTGTTGGCTTGTTGGCTTGTTGGTTTGTTGGTTTGTTGGTTTGTTGGTTTGTTGGTTTGTTGGTTTGTTGGTTTGTTGGTTTGTTGGCTTGTTGGTTTGTTGGTTTGTTGGCTTGTTGGCTTGTTGGTTTGTTGGTTTGTTGGTTTGTTGGTTTGTTGGTTTGTTGGCTTGTTGGTTTGTTGGTTTGTTGGCTTGTTGGTTTGTTGGTTTGTTGGTTTGTTGGCTTGTTGGCTTGTTAGTTTGTTGGTTTGGTGGCTTGTTGGTTTGTTGGTTTGTTGGCTTGTTTGCTTGTTGCTTTGTTCGTTTGATAGTTTGTTGGTTTGTTGGTTTTTTGGTTTGTTGGTTTGTTGGTTTGTTGGCTTGTTGACTTGTTGGTTTGTTGGTTTGTTGGCTTGTTGGTTTGTTAGTTTGTTGGTTTGTTGGCTTGTTGGCTTGTTGGTTTGTTGGTTTTTTTGGTTTGTTGGTTTGTTGGTTTGTTGGTTTGTTGGTTTGTTGGTTTGTTGGTTTGTTGGTTTATTTGTTTGTAGGTTTGTTGGCTTGTTGCTTTGTTGGTTTGTTGGTTTGTTGGTTTGTTGGCTTGTTGGTTTGTTGGTTTGTTGGTTTTTTGGTTTGTTGGTTTGTTGGTTTGTTGGTTTGTTGGTTTGTTGGTTTGTTGGTTTATTTGTTTGTTGGTTTGTTGGCTTGTTGGTTTGTTGGTTTGTTGGTTTGTTGGATTGTTGGTTTGTTGGTTTGTTGGCTTGTTGGCTTGTTGGTTTGTTAGTTTGTTGGTTTGTTGGCTTGTTGGTTACTTAGTTTGTTGGTTTGTTGGCATGTTGGTTTGTTGGTTTGATGGTTTGTTGGTGTGTTGGCTTGTTGGTTTGTTGGTTTGTTGGCTTGTTGGCTTGTTGGTTTGTTGGTTTGTTGGTTTGTTGGCTTGTTGGTTTGTTGGTTTTTTGGCTTGTTGGTTTGTTAGTTTGTTGGTTTGTTGGTTTGCTGGTTTGTTGGTTTGTTGCTTTGTTGGTTTGTTGGTTTGTTGGCTTGTTGTCTTGTTGGTTTGTTGGCTTGTTGGTTTGTTAGTTTGTTGGCTTTTTGGTTACTTGGTTTGTTGGTTTGTTGGCTTGTTGGCTTGTTGATTTGTTGGTTTGTTGGCTTGTTGGCTTGTTGGTTTGTAAGTTTGTTGATTTGTTGGCTTGTTGGCTTGTTGGTTTGTTGGTTTGTTGGTTTGTTGGTTTGTTGGTTTGTTGGTTTGTTGGTTTTTTGGTTTGTTGGTTTGTTGGTTTGTTGACTTGTTGGTTTGTTGGTTTGTTGGCTTGTTGGATTGTTGGTTTGTTGGTTTGTTGGCTGGTTGGCTTGTTGGTTTGTTGGTTTGTTGGTTTGTTGGTTTGTTGCTTTGTTGGTTTGTTGGTTTGTTGGCCTGTTGGTTTGTTAGTTTGTTGGCTTTTTGGTTACTTGGTTTGTTGGTTTGTTGGTTTGTTGGCTTGTTGGTTTGTTGGCTTTTTGGTTTGTTGGTTTGTTGGTTTGTTGGCTTGTTGGCTTGTTGGTTTGTTGGTTTGTTGGTTTGTTGGTTTGTTGGTTTGTTGGTTTTTTGGTTTGTTGGTTTAATTGTTTGTTGGTTTGTTGGCTTGTTGGTTTGTTGGTTTGTTGGTTTGTTGGTTAGTTGGCCGGTTGGTTTGTTGGTTTGTTGGTTTGTTGGCTTGTTGGCTTGTTGGTTTGTTGGTTTGTTGGCTTGTTGGTTTTGTTGGTTTGTTGGCTTGTTTACTTGTTGCTTTGTTCGTTTGATGGTTTGTTGGTTTGTTGGTTTTTTGGTTTGTTGGTTTGTTGGTTTGTTGGCTTGTTGGCTTGTTGGTTTGTTGGTTTGTTGGCTTGTTGGTTTGTTAGTTTGTTGGTTTGTTGGCATGTTGGTTTGTTGGTTTGTTGGTTTGTTGGCTTGTTGGTTTGTTGGTTTGTTGGCTTGTTGGCTTGTAGGTTTGTTGGTTTGTTGGTTTGTTGGTTTGTTGGCTTGTTGGTTTGTTGGTTTGTTGGTTTGTTGGTTGGTTGGTTTGTTGGTTTGTTGGTTTGTTGGTTTGTTGGTTTGTTGGTTTGTTGGTTTATTTGTTAGTTGGTTTGTTGGTTTGTTGGTTTATTTGTTTGTTGGTTTGTTGGCTTGTTAGTTTGTTGGTTTGTTGGTTTGTTGGCTTGTTGGTTTGTTGTTTTGTTGGTTTTTTGTTTTGTTGGTTTGTTGGTTTGTTGGTTTGTTGGTTTATTTTTTTGTTGGTTTGTTGGTTACTTAGTTTGTTGGTTTGTTGGCATGTTGGTTTGTTGGTTTGTTGGTTTATTGGCTTGTTGGTTTGTTGGTTTGTTGGCTTGTTGGCTTGTTGGTTTGTTGGTTTGTTGGTTTGTTGGCTTGTTGGTTTGTTGGTTTGTTGTTTTGTTGGTTTGTTGGTTTATTGGTTTGTTGGTTTGTTGGTTTGTTGGTTTGTTGGTTTGTTGGTTTGTTGGTTTATTTGTTTGTTGGTTTGTTGGTTTGTTGGTTTGTTGGTTTGTTTGTTTGTTGGTTTGTTGGCTTGTTGGTTTGTTGGTTTGTTGGTTTGTTGGCTTGTTGGTTTGTCGGTTTGTTGGTTTTTTGTTTTGTTGGTTTGTTGGTTTGTTGGTTTGTTGGTTTGTTGGTTTATTTTTTTGTTGGTTTGTTGGCTTGTTGGTTTGTTGGTTTGTTGGTTTGTTGGCTTGTTGGTTTGTTGGTTGGTTGGCTTGTTGGCTTGTTGGTTTGTTGGTTTGTTGGCTTGTTGGTTACTTAGTTTGTTGGTTTGTTGGCATGTTGGTTTGTTGGTTTGTTGGTTTGTTGGCTTGTTGGTTTGTTGGTTTGTTGGCTTGTTGGCTTGTTGGTTTGTTGGTTTGTTGGTTTGTTGGTTTGTTGGCTTGTTGGTTTGTTGGTTTGTTAGCTTGTTGGTTTGTTGGTTTGTTGGTTTGTTGGTTTGTTGGTTTGTTGGTTTGTTGGCTTATTTGTTTGTTGGTTTGTTGGCTTGTTGGTTTGTTGGTTTGTTGGCTTGTTGGATTGTTGGTTTGTTGGTTTGTTGGTTTGTTGGTTTGTTGGTTTGTTGGTTTGTTGGTTTGTTGGTTTGTTGGCTTGTTGGCTTGTTGGTTTGTTGGTTTGTTGGCTTGTGGGCTTGTTGGTTTGTTGGTTTGTTGGTTTGTTTGTTTGTTGGTTTGTTGGCTTGTTGGTTTGCTGGTTTGTTGGCTTGTTGGTTTGTTGGTTTGTTGGTTTGTTGGTTTGTTGGCTTGTTGGCTTGTTAGTTTGTTGGTTTGTTGGCTTGTTGGTGTGTTGGTTTGTTGTTTTGTTGGCTTGTTGGCTTGTTGGTTTGTTGGTTTGTTGGCTTGTTGGTTTGTTAATTTGTTGGTTTTTTGGCTTGTAGGGTTGTTGGTTTGTTGGTTTTTTTGTTTGTTGGTTTGTTGGTTTGTTGGTTTGTTGGTTTGTTGGTTTATTTGTTTGTTGGTTTGTTGGCTTGTTGGTTTGTTGGTTTGTTGGTTTGTTGGGTTGTTGGTTTGTTGGTTTGTTGGTTTTTTGATTTGTTGGTTTGTTGGTTTGTTGGTTTGTTGGTTTGTTGGTTTGTTGGTTTATTTGTTTGTTGGTTTGTTGGCTTGTTGGTTTGTTGGTTTGTTGGTTTTTTGGTTTGTTGGTTTGTTGGTTTGTTGGTTTGTTGGTTTGTTGGTTTATTTGTTTGTTGGTTTGTTGGCTTGTTGGCTTGTTGGTTTAATGGTTTGTTGGCTTGTTGGTTTGTTGGCTTGTTGGCTTGTTGGTTTGTTGGTTTGTTGGTTTGTTGGTTTGTTGGTTTGTTGGCTTTTTGGTTTGTTGGTTTATTTGTTTGTTGGTTTGTTGGCTTGTTGGTTTGTTGGTTTGTTGGTTTGTTGGTTTGTTGGCTTGTTGGTTTTTTGGTTTGTTGGTTTGTTGTCTTGTTGGCTTGTTGGTTTGTTGGTTTGTTGGCTTGTTGGTTTGTTGGTTTGTTGGCTTGTTTGCTTGTTGCTTTGTTCGTTTGATGGTTTGTTGGTTTGTTGGTTTGTTGGTTTTTTGGTTTGCTGGTTTGTTGGTTTGTTGGCTTGTTGGCTTGTTGGTTTGTTGGTTTGTTGGCTTGTTGGTTTGTAAGTTTGTTGGTTTGTTGGATTGTTGGGTTGTTGGTTTGTTGGTTTGTTGATTTGTTGGTTTGTTGGTTTGTTGGTTTGTTGGTTTGTTGGTTTGTTGGTTTGTTGGTTTGTTGGTTTGTTGGTTTATTTGTTTGTTGGTTTGTTGGCTTGTTGGCTTGTTGGCTTGTTGGTTTGTTGGTTTGTTGGTTTGTTGGCTTGCTGGTTTGTTGGTTTGTTGGTTTTTTGGTTTATTGGTTTGTTGGTTTGTTGGTTTGTTGGTTTGTTGGTTTTTTTTTTTGTTGGTTTGTTGGCTTGTTGGTTTGTTGGTTTGTTGGTTTGTTGGCTTGTTGGTTTGTTGGTTGGTTGGCTTGTTGGCTTGTTGGTTTGTTGGTTTGTTGGCTTGTTGGTTACTTAGTTTGTTGGTTTGTTGGCATGTTGGTTTGTTGGTTTGTTGGTTTGTTTGCTTGTTGGTTTGTTGGTTTGTTGGCTTGTTGGCTTGTTGGTTTGTTGGTTTGTTGGTTTGTTGGCTTGTTGGTTTGTTGGTTTGTTGGCTTGTTGGTTTGTTGGTTTGTTGGTTTGTTGGTTTGTTGGTTTGTTGGTTTGTTGGCTTATTTGTTTGTTGGTTTGTTGGCTTGTTGGTTTGTTGGTTTGTTGGCTTGTTGGATTGTTGGTTTGTTGGTTTGTTGGTTTGTTGGTTTGTTGGTTTGTTGGTTTGTTGGTTTGTTGGTTTGTTGGTTTGTTGGCTTGTTGGCTTGTTGGTTTGTTGGTTTGTTGGCTTGTTGGCTTGTTGGTTTGTTGGTTTGTTTGTTTATTGGTTTGTTGGCTTGTTGGTTTGTTGGTTTGTTGGCTTGTTGGTTTGTTGGTTTGTTGGTTTGTTGGCTTGTTGGCTTGTTAGTTTGTTGGTTTGTTGGCTTGTTGGTTTGTTGGTTTGTTGTTTTGTTGGCTTGTTGGCTTGTTGGCTTGTTGGTTTGTTGGTTTGTTGGCTTGTTGGTTTGTTAATTTGTTGGTTTGTTGGCTTGTAGGCTTGTTGGTTTGTTGGTTTTTTTGTTTGTTGGTTTGTTGGTTTGTTGGTTTGTTGATTTATTTGTTTGTTGGTTTGTTGGCTTGTTGGTTTGTTGGTTTGTTGGTTTGTTGGGTTGTTGGTTTGATGGTTTGTTGGTTTTTTGATTTGTTGGTTTGTTGGTTTGTTGGTTTGTTGGTTTGTTGGTTTGTTGGTTTATTTGTTTGTTGGTTTGTTGGCTTGTTGGTTTGTTGGTTTGTTGGTTTTTTGGTTTGTTGGTTTGTTGGTTTGTTGGTTTGTTGGTTTATTTGTTTGTTGGTTTGTTGGCTTGTAGACTTGTTGGTTTAATGGTTTGTTGGCTTGTTGGTTTGTTGGCTTGTTGGCTTGTTGGTTTGTTGGTTTCTTGGTTTGTTGGTTTGTTGGTTTGTTGGCTTTTTGGTTTGTTGGTTTATTTGTTTGTTGGTTTGTTGGCTTGTTGGTTTGTTGGTTTGTTGGTTTGTTGGTTTGTTGGCTTGTTGGTTTTTTGGTTTGTTGGTTTGTTGTCTTATTGGCTTGTTGGTTTGTTGGTTTGTTGGCTTGTTGGTTTGTTGGTTTGTTGGCTTGTTTGCTTGTTGCTTTGTTCGTTTGATGGTTTGTTGGTTTGTTGGTTTGTTGGTTTTTTGGTTTGTTGGTTTGTTGGTTTGTTGGCTTGTTGGCTTGTTGGTTTGTTGGTTTGTTGGCTTGTTGGTTTGGAAGTTTGTTGGTTTGTTAGATTGTTGGGTTGTTGGTTTGTTGGTTTGTTGGTTTGTTGGTTTGTTGGTTTGTTGGTTTGTTGGTTTGTTGGTTTGTTGGTTTGTTGGTTTATTTGTTTGTTGGTTTGTTGGCTTGTTGGCTTGTTGGCTTGTTGGTTTGTTGGTTTTTTGGTTTGTTGGCTTGCTGGTTTGTTGGTTTGTTGGTTTTTTGGTTTGTTGGTTTGTTGGTTTGTTGGTTTGTTGGTTTGTTGGTTTATTTGTTTGTTGGTTTGTTGGCTTGTTGGTTTGTTGGTTTGTTGGTTTGTTGGCTTGTTGGTTTGTTGGTTTATTGGCTTGTTGGCTTGTTGGTTTGTTGGTTTGTTGGTTTGTTGGCTTGTTGGTTTGTTGGTTTGTTGGCTTGTTGGCTTGTTGGTTTGTTGGTTTGTTGGTTTGTTGGTTTGTTGGCTTGTTGGTTTGTTGGTTTGTTGGTTTGTTGGTTTGTTAGTTTGTTAGTTTGTTGGTTTGTTGGTTTGTTGGTTTGTTGGTTTGTTGGTTTATTTGTTTGTTGGTTTGTTGGCTTGTTGGTTTGTTGGTTTGTTGGCTTGTTGGCTTGTTGGTTTGTTGGTTTGTTGGTTTGTTGGCTTGTTGGTTTGTTGGTTTGTTGGCTTGTTGGTGTGTTGGTTTGTTGGCTTGTTGGCTTGTTGCTTTGTTGGTTTGTTGGTTTGTTGGTTTGTTGGCTTGTTGGTTTGTTGGTTTGTTGGCTTGTTGGTTTGTTGGTTTGTTGGTTTGTTGGTTTGTTGGCTTGTTGGTTTGTTGGTTTGTTGGTTTGTTGGTTTGTTAGTTTGTTAGTTTGTTTGTTTGTTTGTTTGTTGGTTTGTTGGTTTGTTGGTTTATTTGTTTGTTGGTTTGTTGGCTTGTTGGTTTGTTGGTTTGTTGGCTTGTTGGCTTGTTGGTTTGTTGGTTTCTTGGTTTGTTGGTTTGTTGGTTTGTTGGTTTGTTGGTTTGTTGGTTTGTTGGTTTGTTGGTTTGTTGGTTTGTTGGTTTGTTGGCTTGTTGGTTTGTTGGTTTGTTGGCTTGTTGGCTTGTTGGTTTGTTGGTTTGTTGGTTTGTTGGTTTGTTGGCTTCTTGGTTTGTTGGTTTGTTGGCTTGTTGGTTTGTTGGTTTGTTGGTTTGTTGGCTTGTTGGCTTGTTGGTTTGTTGGTTTGTTGGCTTGTTGGTTTGTTGGTTTGTTGGCTTGTTGGCTTGTTGATTTGTTCGTTTGATAGTTTGTTGGCTTGTTGGTTTTTTGGTTTGTTGGTTTGTTGGCTTGCTGGCTTGTTGGTTTGTTGGTTTGTTGGCTTGTTGGTTTGTTAGTTTGTTGGTTTGTTGGCTTGTTGGCTTGTTGGTTTGTTGGTTTTTTGGTTTGTTGGTTTGATGGTTTGTTGGTTTGTTGGTTTGTTGGTTTATTTGTTTGTTGGTTTGTTGGCTTGTTGGTTTATTGGTTTGTTGGTTTGTTGGCTTGTTGGTGTGTTGGTTTGTTGGTTTTTTGGTTTGTTGGTTTGTTGGTTTGTTGGTTTGTTGGTTTGTTGGTTTGTTGGTTTGTTGGTTTATTTGTTTGTTGGTTTGTTGGCTTGTTGGTTTGTTGGTTTGTTGGTTTGTTGGCTTGTTGGTTTGTTGGTTTGTTGGCTTGTTGGCTTGTTGGTTTGTGGGTTTGTTGGCTTGTTGGTTACTTAGTTTGTTGGTTTATTGGCATGTTGGTTTGTTGGTTTGTTGGTTTGTTGGTTTGTTGGCTTGTTGGTTTGTTGGTTTGCTGGCTTGTTGGCTTGTTGGTTTGTTGGTTTGTTGGTTTGTTGGTTTGTTGCCTTGTTGGTTTGTTGGTTTGTTGGCTTGTTGGTTTGTTAGTTTGTTGGTTTGTGGTTTGTTGGTTTGTTGGTTTGTTGCTTTGTTGGTTTGTTGGTTTGTTGGCTTGTTGGCTTGTTGGTTTGTGCTTGTTGGTTTGTTAGTTTGTTGGCTTTTTGGTTACTTGGTTTGTTGGTTTGTTGGCTTGTTGGCTTGTTTGTTTGTTGGTTTGTTGGCTTGTTGGTTTGTTAGTTTGTTGGTTTGTTGGCTTGTTGGCTTGTTGGTTTGTTGGTTTGTTGGTTTGTTGGTTTGTTGGTTTGTTGGTTTGTTGGTTTTTTGGTTTGTTGGTTTGTTGGTTTGTTGACTTGTTGGCTTGTTGGTTTGTTGGCTTGTTGGCTTGTTGGTTTGTTGGTTTGTTGGCTTGTTGGCTTGTTGGTTTGTTGGTTTGTTCGTTTGTTGGTTTGTTGCTTTGTTTGTTTGTTGGTTTGTTGGCTTGTTGGCTTGTTGGTTTGTTGGTTTGTTAGTTTGTTGGCTTTTTGGTTACTTGGTTTGTTGGTTTGTTGGTTTGTCGGCTTGTTGGTTTGTTGGCTTGTTAGTTTGTTGGTTTGTTGGCTTGTTGGCTTATTGGTTTGTTGGTTTGTTGGTTTTTTGGTTTGTTGGTTTGTTGGGTTTTTGGTTTGTTGGTTTATTTGTTTGTTGGTTTGTTGGCTTGTTGGTTTGTTGGTTTGTTGGTTTGTTGGTTTGTTGGTTTGTTGGCCTGTTGGTTTGTTGGTTTGTTGGTTTGATGGTTTGTTGGTTTGTTGTTTTTTTGGTTTGTTGGTTTGTTGGTTTGTTGGCTTGTTGGCTTGTTGGTTTGTTGGTTTGTTGGCATGTTGGTTTGTTAGTTTGTTGGTTTGTTGGCTTGTTGGCTTGTTGGTTTGTTGGTTTTTTGGTTTGTTGGTTTGTTGGTTTGTTGGTTTGCTGGTTTGTTGGTTTATTTGTTTGTTGGTTTGTTGGCTTGTTGGTTTGTTGGTTTGTTGGTTTGTTGGCTTCTTGGTTTGTTGGTTTTTTGGTTTTTTGGTTTGTTGGTTTGTTGGTTTGTTGGTTTATTGGTTTGTTGGTTTATTTGTTTGTTGGTTTGTTGGCTTGTTGGTTTGTTGGTTTGTTGGTTTGTTGGTTTGTTGGTTTGTTGGTTTGTTGGTTTGTTGGCTTGTTGGCTTGTTGGTTTGTTGGTTTGTTGGCTTGTTGGTTACTTAGTTTGTTGGTTTGTTGGCATGTTGGTTTGTTGGTTTGTTGGTTTGTTGGCTTGTTGGTTTGTTGGTTTGTTGGCTTGTTGGCTTGTCGGCTTGTTGGTTTGTTGGTTTGTTGGCTTGTTGGTTTGTTGGTTTGTTGGCTTTTTGGTTTGTTAGCTTGTTGGTTTGTTGGTTTGTTGGTGTGTTGGTTTGTTGGTTTATTTGTTTGTTGGTTTGTTGGGTTGCTGGTTTGTTGGTTTGTTGGCTTGTTGGCTTGTTGGTTTGTTGGTTTGTTGGCTTGTTGGTTTGTTGGTTTGTTGGCTTGATGGTTTGTTGGTTTGTTGGTTTGTTGGTTTGTTGGCTTGTTGGCTTGTTGGTTTGTTGGTTTGTTGGCTTGTTGGTTTGTTGGTTTGTTGGCTTGTTGGCTTGTTGCTTTGTTCGTTTGATGATTTGATGGTTTGTTGGTTTGTTGGTTTTTTGGTTTGTTGGTTTGTTGGTTTGTTGGCTTGTTGGCTTGTTGGTTTGTTGGTTTGTTGGCTTGTTGGTTTGTTAGTTTGTTGGTTTGTTGGGTAGTTGGCTTGTTGGTTTGTGGTTTTTTGGTTTGTTGGTTTGTTGGATTGTTGGTTTGTTGGTTTGTTGGTTTGTTGGTTTATTTGTTTGTTGGTTTGTTGGCTTGTTGGTTTGTTGGTTTGTTGGTTTGTTGGCTTGTTGGTTTGTTGGTTTGTTGGTTTTTTGGTTTGTTGGTTTGTTGGTTTGTTGGTTTATTTGTTTGTTGGTTTGTTTGCTTGCTGGTTTGTTGGTTTGTTGGTTTGTTGGCTTGTTGGTTTGTTGGTTTTTTGGCTTGTTGGATTGTTGGTTTGTTGGTTTGTTGGCTTGTTGGTTACTTGGTTTGTTGGTTTGTTGGCATGTTGGTTTGTTGGTTTGTTGGTTTGTTGGATTGTTGGTTTGTTGGTTTGTTGGCTTGTTGACTTGTTGGTTTGTTGGCTTGTTGGTTTGTTGGTTTGTTGGCTTGTTGGTTTGTTAGTTTGTTGGCTTGTTGGTTTGTTGGTTTGATGGTTTATTTGTTTGTTGGTTTGTTGGCTTGTTGTTTTGTTGGTTTGTTGGTTTGTTGGCTTGTTGGTTTGTTGGTTTGTTTTTTGTTGGCTTGTTGGTTTGTTGGTTTGTTGGCTTGTTGGCTTGTTGGTTTGTTGGTTTGTTGGTTTGTTGGCTTGTTCGTTTGTTGGTTTGTTGGCTTGTTGGTTTGTTGGTTTGTTGGTTTGTTGGTTTGTTTGCTTCTTGGCTTGTTGGTTTGTTGGTTTCTTGGCTTGTTGGTTTATTGGTTTGTTGGCTTGTTGGCTTGTTGCTTTGTTGGTTTTTTGTTTTGTTGGCTTGTTGGCTAGTTGGTTTTTTAGTTTGTTGGCTTTTTGGTTACTTGGTTTGTTGGTTTGTTGGTTTGTTGGCTTTTTGGTTTGTTGGTTTGTTGGCTTGTTGGCTTGTTGGCTTGTTGGTTTGTTGGTTCGTTGGTTTGTTGGTTTGTTGGTTTGTTGGCTTGTTGGCTTGTTGGTTTGTTGGTTTGTTGGCTTGTTGGTTTGTTAGTTTGTTGGTTTGTTGGCTAGTTGGCTTGTTGGTTTGTTGGTTTTTTGGTTTGTTGGTTTGTTGGTTTGTTGGTTTGTTGGTTTGTTGGTTTGTTGGTTTGTTGGTTTGTTGGTTTATTTGTTTGTTGGTTTGTTGGCTTGTTGGTTTGTTGGTTTGTTGGTTTGTTGGCTTGTTGGTTTGTTGGTTTGTTGGTTTTTTGGTTTGTTGGTTTGTTGGTTTGTTGGTTTGTTGGTTTATTTGTTTGTTGGTTTGTTTGCTTGCTGGTTTGTTGGTTTGTTGGTTTGTTGGCTTGTTGGTTTGTTGGTTTGTTGGCTTGTTGGATTGTTGGTTTGTTGGTTTGTTGGCTTGTTGGTTACTTGGTTTGTTGGTTTGTTGGCATGTTGGTTTGTTGGTTTGTTGGTTTGTTGGATTGTTGGTTTGTTGGTTTGTTGGCTTGTTGACTTGTTGGTTTGTTGGCTTGTTGGTTTGTTGGTTTGTTGGCTTGTTGGTTTGTTAGTTTGTTGGTTTGTTGGTTTGTTGGTTTGATGGTTTATTTGTTTGTTGGTTTGTTGGCTTGTTGGTTTGTTGGTTTGTTGGTTTGTTGGCTTGTTGGTTTGTTGGTTTGTTTTTTGTTGGCTTGTTGGTTTGTTGGTTTGTTGGCTTGTTGGCTTGTTGGTTTGTTGGTTTGTTGGTTTGTTGGCTTGTTCGTTTGTTGGTTTGTTGGCTTGTTGGTTTGTTGGTTTGTTGGTTTGTTGGTTTGTTTGCTTCTTGGCTTGTTGGTTTGTTGGTTTCTTGGCTTGTTGGTTTATTGGTTTGTTGGCTTGTTGGCTTGTTGCTTTGTTGGTTTTTTGTTTTGTTGGCTTGTTGGCTAGTTGGTTTTTTAGTTTGTTGGCTTTTTAGTTACTTGGTTTGTTGGTTTGTTGGCTTTTTGGTTTGTTGGTTTGTTGGCTTGTTGGCTTGTTGGCTTGTTGGTTTGTTGGTTCGTTGGTTTGTTGGTTTTTTGGTTTGTTGGTTTGTTGGTTTGTTGGCTTGTTGGCTTGTTGGTTTGTTGGTTTGTTGGCATGTTGGTTTGTTAGTTTGTTGGTTTGTTGGTTTGTTGGTTTGTTGGTTTATTTGTTTGTTGGTTTGTTGGCTTGTTGGTTTGTTGGTTTGTTGGTTTGTTGGTTTGTTGGTTTGTTGGTTTGTTGGCTTTTTGGTTTGTTGGTTTGTTGGCCTGTTGGTTTGTTGTTTTGATGGTTTGTTGGTTTGTTGGTTTTTTGGTTTGTTGGTTTGTTGGTTTGTTGGCTTGTTGGCTTGTTGGTTTGTTGGTTTGTTGGCATGTTGGTTTGTTAGTTTGTTGGTTTGTTGGCTTGTTGGCTTGTTGGTTTGTTGGTTTTTTGGTTTGTTGGTTTGTTGGTTTGTTGGTTTGCTGGTTTGTTGGTTTATTTGTTTGTTGGTTTGTTGGCTTGTTGGTTTGTTGGTTTGTTGGTTTGTTGGCTTGTTGGTTTGTTGGTTTTTTGGTTTTTTGGTTTGTTGGTTTGTTGGTTTGTTGGTTTGTTGGTTTGTTGGTTTGTTGGTTTATTTGTTTGTTGGTTTGTTGGCTTGTTGGTTTGTTGGTTTGTTGGTTTGTTGGTTTGTTGGTTTGTTGGTTTGTTGGCTTGTTGGCTTGTTGGTTTGTTGGTTTGTTGGCTTGTTGGTTACTTAGTTTGTTGGTTTGTTGGCATGTTGGTTTGTTGGTTTGTTGGTTTGTTGGCTTGTTGGTTTGTTGGTTTGTTGGCTTGTTGGCTTGTCGGCATGTTGGTTTGTTGGTTTGTTGGCTTGTTGGTTTGTTGGTTTGTTGGCTTTTTGGTTTGTTAGCTTGTTGGTTTGTTGGTTTGTTGGTGTGTTGGTTTGTTGGTTTATTTGTTTGTTGGTTTGTTGGGTTGCTGGTTTGTTGGTTTGTTGGCTTGTTGGCTTGTTGGTTTGTTGGTTTGTTGGCTTGTTGGTTTGTTGGTTTGTTGGCTTGATGGTTTGTTGGTTTGTTGGTTTGTTGGTTTGTTGGCTTGTTGGCTTGTTGGTTTGTTGGTTTGTTGGCTTGTTGGTTTGTTGGTTTGTTGGCTTGTTGGCTTGTTGCTTTGTTCGTTTGATGGTTTGATGGTTTGTTGGTTTGTTGGTTTTTTGGTTTGTTGGTTTGTTGGTTTGTTGGCTTGTTGGCTTGTTGGTTTGTTGGTTTGTTGGCTTGTTGGTTTGTTAGTTTGTTGGTTTGTTGGGTAGTTGGCTTGTTGGTTTGTGGTTTTTTGGTTTGTTGGTTTGTTGGATTGTTGGTTTGTTGGTTTGTTGGTTTGTTGGTTTATTTGTTTGTTGGTTTGTTGGCTTGTTGGTTTGTTGGTTTGTTGGTTTGTTGGCTTGTTGGTTTGTTGGTTTGTTGGTTTTTTGGTTTGTTGGTTTGTTGGTTTGTTGGTTTATTTGTTTGTTGGTTTGTTTGCTTGCTGGTTTGTTGGTTTGTTGGTTTGTTGGCTTGTTGGTTTGTTGGTTTTTTGGCTTGTTGGATTGTTGGTTTGTTGGTTTGTTGGCTTGTTGGTTACTTGGTTTGTTGGTTTGTTGGCATGTTGGTTTGTTGGTTTGTTGGTTTGTTGGATTGTTGGCTTGTTGGTTTGTTGGCTTGTTGACTTGTTGGTTTGTTGGCTTGTTGGTTTGTTGGTTTGTTGGCTTGTTGGTTTGTTAGTTTGTTGGCTTGTTGGTTTGTTGGTTTGATGGTTTATTTGTTTGTTGGTTTGTTGGCTTGTTGGTTTGTTGGTTTGTTGGTTTGTTGGCTTGTTGGTTTGTTGGTTTGTTTTTTGTTGGCTTGTTGGTTTGTTGGTTTGTTGGCTTGTTGGCTTGTTGGTTTGTTGGTTTGTTGGTTTGTTGGCTTGTTCGTTTGTTGGTTTGTTGGCTTGTTGGTTTGTTGGCTTGTTGGTTTGTTGGTTTGTTTGTTTCTTGGCTTGTTGGTTTGTTGGTTTCTTGGCTTGTTGGTTTATTGGTTTGTTGGCTTGTTGGCTTGTTGCTTTGTTGGTTTTTTGTTTTGTTGGCTTGTTGGCTAGTTGGTTTTTTAGTTTGTTGGCTTTTTGGTTACTTGGTTTGTTGGTTTGTTGGTTTGTTGGCTTTTTGGTTTGTTGGTTTGTTGGCTTGTTGGCTTGTTGGCTTGTTGGTTTGTTGGTTCGTTGGTTTGTTGGTTTGTTGGTTTGTTGGCTTGTTGGCTTGTTGGTTTGTTGGTTTGTTGGCTTGTTGGTTTGTTAGTTTGTTGGTTTGTTGGCAAGTTGGCTTGTTGGTTTGTTGGTTTTTTGGTTTGTTGGTTTGTTGGTTTGTTGGTTTGTTGGTTTGTTGGTTTGTTGGTTTGTTGGTTTATTTGTTTGTTGGTTTGTTGGCTTGTTGGCTTGTTGGTTTGTTGGTTTGTTGGTTTGTTGGCTTGTTGGTTTGTTGGTTTGTTGGTTTTTTGGTTTGTTGGGTTGTTGGTTTGTTGGTTTGTTGGTTTATTTGTTTGTTGGTTTGTTTGCTTGCTGGTTTGTTGGTTTGTTGGTTTGTTGGCTTGTTGGTTTGTTGGTTTGTTGGCTTGCTGGATTGTTGGTTTGTTGGTTTGTTGGCTTGTTGGTTACTTGGTTTGTTGGTTTGTTGGCATGTTGGTTTGTTGGTTTGTTGGTTTGTTGGATTGTTGGTTTGTTGGTTTGTTGGCTTGTTGACTTGTTGGTTTGTTGGTTTGTTGGCTTGTTGGTTTGTTAGTTTGTTGGTTTGTTGGTTTGTTGGTTTGATGGTTTATTTGTTTGTTGGTTTGTTGGCTTGTTGGTTTGTTGGTTTGTTGGTTTGTTGGCTTGTTGGTTTGTTGGTTTGTTTTTTGTTGGCTTGTTGGTTTGTTGGTTTGTTGGCTTGTTGGCTTGTTGGTTTGTTGGTTTGTTGGGTAGTTGGCTTGTTGGTTTGTGGTTTTTTGGTTTGTTGGTTTGTTGGATTGTTGGTTTGTTGGTTTGTTGGTTTGTTGGTTTATTTGTTTGTTGGTTTGTTGGCTTGTTGGTTTGTTGGTTTGTTGGTTTGTTGGCTTGTTGGTTTGTTGGTTTGTTCGTTTTTTGGTTTGTTGGTTTGTTGGTTTGTTGGTTTATTTGTTTGTTGGTTTGTTTGCTTGCTGGTTTGTTGGTTTGTTGGTTTGTTGGCTTGTTGGTTTGTTGGTTTTTTGGCTTGTTGGATTGTTGGTTTGTTGGTTTGTTGGCTTGTTGGTTACTTGGTTTGTTGGTTTGTTGGCATGTTGGTTTGTTGGTTTGTTGGTTTGTTGGATTGTTGGTTTGTTGGTTTGTTGGCTTGTTGACTTGTTGGTTTGTTGGCTTGTTGGTTTGTTGGTTTGTTGGCTTGTTGGTTTGTTAGTTTGTTGGCTTGTTGGTTTGTTGGTTTGATGGTTTATTTGTTTGTTGGTTTGTTGGTTTGTTGGCTTGTTGGTTTGTTGGTTTGTTGGTTTGTTGGCTTGTTGGTTTGTTGGTTTGTTTTTTGTTGGCTTGTTGGTTTGTTGGTTTGTTGGCTTGTTGGCTTGTTGGTTTGTTGGTTTGTTGGTTTGTTGGCTTGTTCGTTTGTTGGTTTGTTGGCTTGTTGGTTTGTTGGTTTGTTGGTTTGTTGGTTTGTTTGCTTCTTGGCTTGTTGGTTTGTTGGTTTCTTGGCTTGTTGGTTTATTGGTTTGTTGGCTTGTTGGCTTGTTGCTTTGTTGGTTTTTTGTTTTGTTGGCTTGTTGGCTAGTTGGTTTTTTAGTTTGTTGGCTTTTTGGTTACTTGGTTTGTTGGTTTGTTGGTTTGTTGGCTTTTTGGTTTGTTGGTTTGTTGGCTTGTTGGCTTGTTGGCTTGTTGGTTTGTTGGTTCGTTGGTTTGTTGGTTTGTTGGTTTGTTGGCTTGTTGGCTTGTTGGTTTGTTGGTTTGTTGGCTTGTTGGTTTGTTAGTTTGTTGGTTTGTTGGCTAGTTGGCTTGTTGGTTTGTTGGTTTTTTGGTTTGTTGGTTTGTTGGTTTGTTGGTTTGTTGGTTTGTTGGTTTGTTGGTTTGTTGGTTTATTTGTTTGTTGGTTTGTTGGCTTGTTGGCTTGTTGGTTTGTTGGTTTGTTGGTTTGTTGGCTTGTTGGTTTGTTGGTTTGTTGGTTTTTTGGTTTGTTGGTTTGTTGGTTTGTTGGTTTGTTGGTTTATTTGTTTGTTGGTTTGTTTGCTTGCTGGTTTGTTGGTTTGTTGGTTTGTTGGCTTGTTGGTTTGTTGGTTTGTTGGCTTGTTGGATTGTTGGTTTGTTGGTTTGTTGGCTTGTTGGTTACTTGGTTTGTTGGTTTGTTGGCATGTTGGTTTGTTGGTTTGTTGGTTTGTTGGATTGTTGGTTTGTTGGTTTGTTGGCTTGTTGACTTGTTGGTTTGTTGGCTTGTTGGTTTGTTGGTTTGTTGGCTTGTTGGTTTGTTAGTTTGTTGGTTTGTTGGTTTGTTGGTTTGATGGTTTATTTGTTTGTTGGTTTGTTGGCTTGTTGGTTTGTTGGTTTGTTGGCTTGTTGCTTTGTTGGTTTTTTGTTTTGTTGGCTTGTTGGCTAGTTGGTTTTTTAGTTTGTTGGCTTTTTGGTTACTTGGTTTGTTGGTTTGTTGGTTTGTTGGCTTTTTGGTTTGTTGGTTTGTTGGCTTGTTGGCTTGTTGGCTTGTTGGTTTGTTGGTTCGTTGGTTTGTTGGTTTGTTGGTTTGTTGGCTTGTTGGCTTGTTGGTTTGTTGGTTTGTTGGCTTGTTGGTTTGTTAGTTTGTTGGTTTGTTGGCAAGTTGGCTTGTTGGTTTGTTGGTTTTTTGGTTTGTTGGTTTGTTGGTTTGTTGGTTTGTTGGTTTGTTGGTTTGTTGGTTTGTTGGTTTATTTGTTTGTTGGTTTGTTGGCTTGTTGGCTTGTTGGTTTGTTGGTTTGTTGGTTTGTTGGCTTGTTGGTTTGTTGGTTTGTTGGTTTTTTGGTTTGTTGGGTTGTTGGTTTGTTGGTTTGTTGGTTTATTTGTTTGTTGGTTTGTTTGCTTGTTGGTTTGTTGGTTTGTTGGTTTGTTGGCTTGTTGGTTTGTTGGTTTGTTGGCTTGCTGGATTGTTGGTTTGTTGGTTTGTTGGCTTGTTGGTTACTTGGTTTGTTGGTTTGTTGGCATGTTGGTTTGTTGGTTTGTTGGTTTGTTGGATTGTTGGTTTGTTGGTTTGTTGGCTTGTTGACTTGTTGGTTTGTTGGTTTGTTGGCTTGTTGGTTTGTTAGTTTGTTGGTTTGTTGGTTTGTTGGTTTGATGGTTTATTTGTTTGTTGGTTTGTTGGCTTGTTGGTTTGTTGGTTTGTTGGTTTGTTGGCTTGTTGGTTTGTTGGTTTGTTTTTTGTTGGCTTGTTGGTTTGTTGGTTTGTTGGCTTGTTGGCTTGTTGGTTTGTTGGTTTGTTGGGTAGTTGGCTTGTTGGTTTGTGGTTTTTTGGTTTGTTGGTTTGTTGGATTGTTGGTTTGTTGGTTTGTTGGTTTGTTGGTTTATTTGTTTGTTGGTTTGTTGGCTTGTTGGTTTGTTGGTTTGTTGGTTTGTTGGCTTGTTGGTTTGTTGGTTTGTTCGTTTTTTGGTTTGTTGGTTTGTTGGTTTGTTGGTTTATTTGTTTGTTGGTTTGTTTGCTTGCTGGTTTGTTGGTTTGTTGGTTTGTTGGCTTGTTGGTTTGTTGGTTTTTTGGCTTGTTGGATTGTTGGTTTGTTGGTTTGTTGGCTTGTTGGTTACTTGGTTTGTTGGTTTGTTGGCATGTTGGTTTGTTGGTTTGTTGGTTTGTTGGATTGTTGGTTTGTTGGTTTGTTGGCTTGTTGACTTGTTGGTTTGTTGGCTTGTTGGTTTGTTGGTTTGTTGGCTTGTTGGTTTGTTAGTTTGTTGGCTTGTTGGTTTGTTGGTTTGATGGTTTATTTGTTTGTTGGTTTGTTGGTTTGTTGGCTTGTTGGTTTGTTGGTTTGTTGGTTTGTTGGCTTGTTGGTTTGTTGGTTTGTTTTTTGTTGGCTTGTTGGTTTGTTGGTTTGTTGGCTTGTTGGCTTGTTGGTTTGTTGGTTTGTTGGTTTGTTGGCTTGTTCGTTTGTTGGTTTGTTGGCTTGTTGGTTTGTTGGTTTGTTGGTTTGTTGGTTTGTTTGCTTCTTGGCTTGTTGGTTTGTTGGTTTCTTGGCTTGTTGGTTTATTGGTTTGTTGGCTTGTTGGCTTGTTGCTTTGTTGGTTTTTTGTTTTGTTGGCTTGTTGGCTAGTTGGTTTTTTAGTTTGTTGGCTTTTTGGTTACTTGGTTTGTTGGTTTGTTGGTTTGTTGGCTTTTTGGTTTGTTGGTTTGTTGGCTTGTTGGCTTGTTGGCTTGTTGGTTTGTTGGTTCGTTGGTTTGTTGGTTTGTTGGTTTGTTGGCTTGTTGGCTTGTTGGTTTGTTGGTTTGTTGGCTTGTTGGTTTGTTAGTTTGTTGGTTTGTTGGCTAGTTGGCTTGTTGGTTTGTTGGTTTGTTGGTTTGTTGGTTTGTTGGTTTGTTGGTTTGTTGGTTTATTTGTTTGTTGGTTTGTTGGCTTGTTGGCTTGTTGGTTTGTTGGTTTGTTGGTTTGTTGGCTTGTTGGTTTGTTGGTTTGTTGGTTTTTTGGTTTGTTGGTTTGTTGGTTTGTTGGTTTGTTGGTTTATTTGTTTGTTGGTTTGTTTGCTTGCTGGTTTGTTGGTTTGTTGGTTTGTTGGCTTGTTGGTTTGTTGGTTTGTTGGCTTGTTGGATTGTTGGTTTGTTGGTTTGTTGGCTTGTTGGTTACTTGGTTTGTTGGTTTGTTGGCATGTTGGTTTGTTGGTTTGTTGGTTTGTTGGATTGTTGGTTTGTTGGTTTGTTGGCTTGTTGACTTGTTGGTTTGTTGGCTTGTTGGTTTGTTGGTTTGTTGGCTTGTTGGTTTGTTAGTTTGTTGGTTTGTTGGTTTGTTGGTTTGATGGTTTATTTGTTTGTTGGTTTGTTGGCTTGTTGGTTTGTTGGTTTGTTGGTTTGTTGGCTTGTTGGTTTGTTGGTTTGTTTTTTGTTGGCTTGTTGGTTTGTTGGTTTGTTGGCTTGTTGGCTTGTTGGTTTGTTGGTTTGTTGGTTTGTTGGCTTGTTCGTTTGTTGGTTTGTTGGCTTGTTGGTTTGTTGGTTTGTTGGTTTGTTGGTTTGTTTGCTTCTTGGCTTGTTGGTTTGTTGGTTTCTTGGCTTGTTGGTTTATTGGTTTGTTGGCTTGTTGGCTTGTTGCTTTGTTGGTTTTTTGTTTTGTTGGCTTGTTGGCTAGTTGGTTTTTTAGTTTGTTGGCTTTTTAGTTACTTGGTTTGTTGGTTTGTTGGCTTTTTGGTTTGTTGGTTTGTTGGCTTGTTGGCTTGTTGGCTTGTTGGTTTGTTGGTTTGTTGGTTCGTTGGTTTGTTGGTTTGTTGGTTTTTTGGTTTGTTGGTTTATTTGTTTGTTGGGTTGTTGGCTTGTTGGTTTGTTGGTTTGTTGGTTTGTTGGTTTGTTGGCTTGTTGGCTTGTTGGTTTGTTGGTTTGTTGGCTTGTAGGCTTGTTGGTTTGTTGGTTTGTTGGCTTGTTGGTTTGTTGGTGGTGTTGGTTTTTTATTTGTTGGTTTGTTGGTTTGTTGGTTTGTTGGTTTATTTATTTGTTGGTTTGTTGGCTTGTTGGTTTGTTGGTTTGTTGGTTTGTTGGTTTGTTGGCTTGTTGGTTTGTTGGTTTGTTGGCTTTTTGGCTTGTTGCTTTGTTGGTTTGTTGATTTGTTGGCTTGTTGGTTTGTTAGTTTGTTGGCTTTTTGGTTACTTGGTTTGTTGGTTTGTTGGTTTGTTGGCTTGTTGGTTTGTTGGCTTGTTGGTTTGTTGGTTTGTTGGTTTGTTGGCTTGTTGGCTTGTTGGTTTGTTGGTTTGTTGGCTTGTTGGTTACTTAGTTTGTTGGTTTGTTGGCATGTTGGTTTGTTGGTTTGTTGGTTTGTTGGCTTGTTGGTTTGTTGGTTTGTTGGCTTGTTGGCTTGTCGGCTTGTTGGTTTGTTGGTTTGTTGGCTTGTTGGTTTGTTGGTTTGTTGGCTTTTTGGTTTGTTAGTTTGTTGGTTTGTTGGTTTGTTGGTGTGTTGGTTTGTTGCTTTATTTGTTTGTTGCTTTGTTGGGTTGCTGGTTTGTTGGTTTGTTGGCTTCTTGGTTTGTTGGTTTGTTGGCTTGATGGTTTGTTGGTTTGTTGGTTTGTTGGTTTGTTGCTTTGTTCGTTTGATGGTTTGATGGTTTGTTGGTTTGTTGGTTTTTTGGTTTGTTGGTTTGTTGGTTTGTTGGCTTGTTGGCTTGTTGGTTTGTTGGTTTGTTGGCTTGTTGGTTTGTTAGTTTGTTGGTTTGTTGGGTAGTTGGCTTGTTGGTTTGTTGGTTTTTTGGTTTGTTGGTTTGTTGGTTTGTTGGTTTGTTGGTTTGTTGGTTTGTTGGTTTGTTGGTTTATTTGTTTGTTGGTTGGTTGGCTTGTTGGTTTGTTGGTTTGTTGATTTGTTGGCTTGTTGGTTTGTTGGTTTGTTGATTTGTTGGCTTGTTGGTTTGTTGGTTTGTTGGTTTTTTGGTTTGTTGGTTTGTTGGTTTGTTGGTTTATTTGTTTGTTGGTTTGTTTGCTTGCTGGTTTGTTGGTTTGTTGGTTTGTTGGCTTGTTGGTTTGTTGGTTTGTTGGCTTGTTGGATTGTTGGTTTGTTGGTTTGTTGGCTTGTTGGTTACTTGGTTTGTTGGTTTGTTGGCATGTTGGTTTGTTGGTTTGTTGGTTTGTTGGATTGTTGGTTTGTTGGTTTGTTGGCTTGTTGACTTGTTGGTTTGTTGGCTTGTTGGTTTGTTGGTTTGTTGGCTTGTTGGTTTGTTAGTTTGTTGGTTTGCTGGTTTGTTGGTTTGATGGTTTATTTGTTTGTTGGTTTGTTGGCTTGTTGGTTTGTTGGTTTGTTGGTTTGTTGGCTTGTTGGTTTGTTGGTTTGTTTTTTGTTGGCTTGTTGGTTTGTTGGTTTGTTGGCTTGTTGGCTTGTTGGTTTGTTGGTTTGTTGGTTTGTTGGCTTGTTCGTTTGTTGGTTTGTTGGCTTGTTGGTTTGTTGGTTTGTTGGTTTGTTGGTTTGTTTGCTTCTTGGCTTGTTGGTTTGTTGGTTTCTTGGCTTGTTGGTTTGTTGGTTTGTTGGCTTGTTGGTTTGTTGGTTTGTTGGCTTGATGGTTTGTTGGTTTGTTGGTTTGTTGGTTTGTTGGCTTGTTGGTTTGTTGGTTTGTTGGTTTGTTGGCTTGTTCGTTTGTTGGTTTGTTGGCTTGTTGGTTTGTTGGTTTGTTGGTTTGTTGGTTTGTTTGCTTCTTGGCTTGTTGGTTTGTTGGTTTCTTGGCTTGTTGGTTTATTGGTTTGTTGGCTTGTTGGCTTGTTGCTTTGTTGGTTTTTTGTTTTGTTGGCTTGTTGGCTAGTTGGTTTGCTTTTTAGTTACTTGGTTTGTTGGTTTGTTGGTTTGTTGGCTTTTTGGTTTGTTGGTTTGTTGGCTTGTTGGCTTGTTGGCTTTTGGTTTGTTGGTTCGTTGGTTTGTTGGTTTGTTGGTTTTTTGGTTTGTTGGTTTATTTGTTTGTTGGGTTGTTGGCTTGTTGGTTTGTTGGTTTGTTGGTTTGTTGGTTTGTTGGCTTGTTGGCTTGTTGGTTTGTTGGTTTGTTGGCTTGTAGGCTTGTTGGTTTGTTGGTTTGTTGGCTTGTTGGTTTGTTGGTGGTGTTGGTTTTTTATTTGTTGGTTTGTTGGTTTGTTGGTTTGTTGGTTTATTTGTTTGTTGGGTTGTTGGCTTGTTGGTTTGTTGGTTTGTTGGTTTGTTGGTTTGTTGGCTTGTTGGCTTGTTGGTTTGTTGGTTTGTTGACTTGTAGGCTTGTTGGTTTGTTGGTTTGTTGGCTTGTTGGTTTGTTGGTTTGTTGGTTTATTTATTTGTTGATTTGTTGGTTTGTTGGTTTGTTGGTTTGTTTGCTTCTTGGCTTCTTGGTTTGTTGGTTTCTTGGCTTGTTGGTTTGTTGGTTTGTTGGCTTGTTGGTTTGTTGATTTGTTGGCTTGATGGTTTGTTGGTTTGTTGGTTTGTTGGTTTGTTGGCTTGTTGGTTTGTTGGTTTGTTGGTTTGTTGGCTTGTTCGTTTGTTGGTTTGTTGGGTTGTTGGTTTGTTGGTTTGTTGGTTTGTTGGTTTGTTTGCTTCTTGGCTTGTTGGTTTGTTGGTGTCTTGGCTTGTTGGTTTATTGATTTGTTGGCTTGTTAGCTTGTTGCTTTGTTGGTTTTTTGTTTTGTTGGCTTGTTGGCTAGTTGGTTTGCTTTTTAGTTACTTGGTTTGTTGGTTTGTTGGTTTGTTGGCTTTTTGGTTTGTTGGTTTGTTGGCTTGTTGGCTTGTTGGCTTGTTGGTTTGTTGGTTCGTTGGTTTGTTGGTTTGTTAGTTTTTTGGTTTGTTGGTTTATTTGTTTGTTGGGTTGTTGGTTTGTTGGTTTGTTGGTTTGTTGGTTTGTTGGCTTGTTGGCTTGTTGGTTTGTTGGTTTGTTGGCTTGTAGGCTTGTTGGTTTGTTGGTTTGTTGGCTTGTTGGTTTGTTGGTGGTGTTGGTTTTTTATTTGTTGGTTTGTTGGTTTGTTGGTTTGTTGGTTTATTTATTTGTTGGTTTGTTGGCTTGTTGGTTTGTTGGTTTGTTGGTTTGTCGGCTTATTGGTTTGTTGGTTTGTTGGCTTTTTGGCTTGTTGCTTTGTTGGTTTGTTGATTTGTTGGCTTGTTGGTTTGTTAGTTTGTTGGCTTTTTGGTTACTTGGTTTGTTGGTTTGTTGGTTTGTTGGCTTGTTGGTTTGTTGGCTTGTTGGTTTGTTGGTTTGTTGGTTTGTTGGTTTGTTTGTTTGTTGGCTTGTTGGCTTGTTGGTTTATTTGTTTGTTGGTTTGTTGGCTTGTTGGTTTGTTGGTTTGTTGGTTTGTTGGTTTGTTGGTTTGTTGGTTTGTTGGTTTGTTGGCTTGTTGGCTTGTTGGTTTGTTGGTTTGTTGGCTTGTTGGTTAGTTAGTTTGTTGGTTTGTTGGCATGTTGGTTTGTTGGTTTGTTGGTTTGTTGGCTTGTTGGTTTGTTGGTTTGTTGGCTTGTTGGCTTGTCGGCTTGTTCGTTTGTTGGTTTGTTGGCTTGTTGGTTTGTTCGGTTGTTGGCTTTTTGGTTTGTTAGTTTGTTGGTTTGTTGGTTTGTTGGTGTGTTGGTTTGTTGGTTTATTTGTTTGTTGGTTTGTTGGGTTGCTGGTTTGTTGGTTTGTTGGCTTGTTGGCTTGTTGGTTTGTTGGTTTGTTGGCTTGTTGGTTTGTTGGTTTGTTGGCTTGATGGTTTGTTGGTTTGTTGGTTTGTTGCTTTGTTGGCTTGTTGGCTTGTTGGTTTGTTGGTTAGTTGGCTTGTTGGTTTGTTGGTTTGTTGGCTTGTTGGCTTGTTGCTTTGTTCGTTTGATGGTTTGATGGTTTGTTGGTTTGTTGGTTTTTTGGTTTGTTGGTTTGTTGGTTTGTTGGCTTGTTGGCTTGTTGGTTTGTTGGTTTGTTGGCTTGTTGGTTTGTTAGTTTGTTGGTTTGTTGGGTAGTTGGCTTGTTGGTTTGTTGGTTTTTTGGTTTGTTGGTTTGTTGGTTTGTTGGTTTGTTGGTTTGTTGGTTTATTTGTTTGTTGGTTTGTTGGCTTGTTGGTTTGTTGGTTTGTTGGTTTGTTGGCTTGTTGTTTTGTTGGTTTGTTGGTTTTTTGGTTTGTTGGTTTGTTGGTTTGTTGGTTTATTTGTTTGTTGGTTTGTTTGCTTGCTGGTTAGTTGGTTTGTTGGTTTGTTGGCTTGTTGGTTTGTTGGTTTGTTGGCTTGTTGGATTGTTGGTTTGTTGGTTTGTTGGCTTGTTGGTTACTTGGTTTGTTGGTTTGTTGGCATGTTGGATTGTTGGTTTGTTGGTTTGTTGGCTTGTTGGTTTGTTGGTTTGTTGGTTTGTTGGCTTGTTGGTTTGTTGGTTTGTTTTTTGTTGGCTTGTTGGTTTGTTGGTTTGTTGGCTTGTTGGCTTGTTGGTTTGTTGGTTTGTTGGTTTGTTGGCTTGTTCGTTTGTTGGTTTGTTGGCTTGTTGGTTTTTTGGTTTGTTGGTTTGTTGGTTTGTTGGTTTATTTGTTTGTTGGTTTGTTTGCTTGCTGGTTTGTTGGTTTGTTGGCTTGTTGGTTTGTTGGTTTGTTGGCTTGTTGGATTGTTGGTTTGTTGGTTTGTTGGCTTGTTGGTTACTTGGTTTGTTGCTTTGTTGGCATGTTGGTTTGTTGGTTTGTTGGTTTGTTGGATTGTTGGTTTGTTGGTTTGTTGGCTTGTTGACTTGTTGGTTTGTTGGCTTGTTGGTTTGTTGGTTTGTTGGCTTGTTGGTTTGTTAGTTTGTTGGTTTGTTGGTTTGTTGGTTTGATGGTTTATTTGTTTGTTGGTTTGTTGGCTTGTTGGTTTGTTGGTTTGTTGGTTTGTTGGCTTGTTGGTTTGTTGGTTTGTTTTTTGTTGGCTTGTTGGTTTGTTGGTTTGTTGGCTTGTTGGCTTGTTGGTTTGTTGGTTTGTTGGTTTGTTGGCTTGTTCGTTTGTTGGTTTGTTAGCTTGTTGGTTTGTTGGTTTGTTGGTTTGTTGGTTTGTTTGCTTCTTGGCTTGTTGGTTTGTTGGTTTCTTGGCTTGTTGGTTTATTGGTTTGTTGGCTTGTTGGCTTGTTGCTTTGTTGGTTTTTTGTTTTGTTGGCTTGTTGGCTAGTTGGTTTTTTAGTTTGTTGGCTTTTTGGTTACTTGGTTTGTTGGTTTGTTGGTTTGTTGGTTTGTTGGCTTGTTGGCTTGTTGGTTTGTTGGTTTGTTGGCTTGTTGGTTTGTTGGTTTGTTAGTTTGTTGGTTTGTTGGCTAGTTGGCTTGTTGGTTTGTTGGTTTTTTGGTTTGTTGGTTTGTTGGTTTGTTGGTTTGTTGGTTTGTTGGTATGTTGGTTTGTTGGTTTATTTGTTTGTTGGTTTGTTGGCTTGTTGGTTTGTTGGTTTTTGGTTTGTTGGCTTGTTGGTTTGTTGGTTTGTTGGTTTTTTGGTTTGTTGGTTTGTTGGTTTGTTGGTTTATTTGTTTGTTGGTTTGTTTGCTTGCTGGTTTGTTGGTTTGTTGGTTTGTTGGCTTGTTGGTTTGTTGGTTTGTTGGCTTGTTGGATTGTTGGTTTGTTGGTTTGTTGGCTTGTTGGTTACTTGGTTTGTTGGTTTGTTGGCATGTTGGTTTGTTGGTTTGTTGGTTTGTTGGATTGTTGGTTTGTTGGTTTGTTGGCTTGTTGACTTGTTGGTTTGTTGGCTTGTTGGTTTGTTGGTTTGTTGGCTTGTTGGTTTGTTAGTTTGTTGGTTTGTTGGTTTGTTGGTTTGATGGTTTATTTGTTTGTTGGTTTGTTGGCTTGTTGGTTTGTTGGTTTGTTGGTTTGTTGGCTTGTTGGTTTGTTGCTTTGTTTTTTGTTGGCTTGTTGGTTTGTTGGTTTGTTGGCTTGTTGGCTTGTTGGTTTGTTGGTTTGTTGGTTTGTTGGCTTGTTCGTTTGTTGGTTTGTTGGCTTGTTGGTTTGTTGGTTTGTTGGTTTGTTGGTTTGTTTGCTTCTTGGCTTGTTGGTTTGTTAGTTTCTTGGCTTGTTGGTTTATTGGTTTGTTGGCTTGTTGGCTTGTTGCTTTGTTGGTTTTTTGTTTTGTTGGCTTGTTGGCTAGTTGGTTTTTTAGTTTGTTGGCTTTTTAGTTACTTGGTTTGTTGGTTTGTTGGTTTGTTGGCTTTTTGGTTTGTTTGTTTGTGGCTTGTTGGCTTGTTGGCTTGTTGGTTTGTTGGTTCGTTGGTTTGTTGGTTTGTTGGTTTTTTGGTTTGTTGGTTTATTTGTTTGTTGGATTGTTGGTTTGTTGGTTTGTTGGTTTGTTGGTTTGTTGGCTTGTTGGCTTGTTGGTTTGTTGGTTTGTTGGCTTGTAGGCTTGTTGGTTTGTTGGTTTGTTGGCTTGTTGGTTTGTTGGTGGTGTTGGTTTGTTGGTTTGTTGGTTTGTTGGTTTATTTATTTGTTGGTTTGTTGGCTTGTTGGTTTGTTGGTTTGTTGGTTTGTTGGCTTGTTGGTTTGTTGGTTTGTTGGCTTTTTGGCTTGTTGCTTTGTTGGTTTGTTGATTTGTTGGCTTGTTGGTTTGTTAGTTTGTTGGCTTTTTGGTTACTTGGTTTGTAGGTTTGTTGGTTTGTTGGCTTGTTGGTTTGTTGGCTTGTTGGTTTGTTGGTTTGTTTGTTTGTTGGCTTGTTGGCTTGTTGGTTTGTTGGTTTGTTGGTTTGTTGGTTTGTTGGTTTGTTGGTTTGTTAGTTTGTTGGTTTGTTGGTTTGTTGGCTTGTTGGCTTGTTGGTTTGTTGGTTTGTTGGCTTGTCGGCTTGTTGGTTTGTTGGTTTGTTGGCTTGTTGGTTTGTTAGTTTGTTGGTTTTTTGGCTTGTTGGCTTGTTGGTTTGTTGGTTTTTTGGTTTGTAGGTTTGTTGGTTTGTTGGTTTGTTGGTTTGTTGGTTTGTTGGTTTGTTGGTTTGTTGGTTTGTTGGTTTATTTGTTTGTTGGTTTTTGGCTTGTTGGTTTGTTGGTTTGTTGGTTTGTTGGCTTGTTGGTTTGTTGGTTTGTTGGTTTGTTGGCTTGTTGGCTTGTTGGTTTGTTGGTTTGTTGGCTTGTCGGCTTGTTGGTTTGTTGGTTTGTTGGCTTGTTGGTTTGTTAGTTTGTTGGTTTTTTGGCTTGTTGGCTTGTTGCTTTGTTGGTTTTTTGGTTTGTAGGTTTGTTGGTTTGTTGGTTTGTTGGTTTGTTGGTTTATTTGTTTGTTGGTTTTTGGCTTGTTGGTTTGTTGGTTTGTTGGTTTGTTGGCTTGTTGGTTTGTTCGTTTGATGGTTTTTTGGTTTGTTGGTTGTTGGTTTGTTGGTTTGTTGGTTTATTTGTTTGTTGGTTTGTTGGCTTGTTGGTTTGTTGGTTTTTTGGTTTGTTGGCCTGTTGGTTTGTTGGTTTGTTGGTTTGTTGGTTTGTTGGTTTGTTGGCTTGTTGGATTGTTGGTTTGTTGGTTTGTTGGCTTGTTGGCTATTTAGTTTGTTGGTTTGTTGGCATGTTGGTTTGTTGGTTTGTTGGTTTGTTGGCTAGTTGGTTTGTTGGTTTGTTGGCTTGTTGGCTTGTCTGTTTGTTGGTTTGTTGGTTTGTTGGCTTGTTGGTTTGTTGGTTTGTTGGCTTGTTGGTTTGTTAGTTTGTTAGTTTGTTGGTTTGTTGGTGTGTTGGTTTGTTGGTTTATTTGTTTGTTGGTTTGTTGGCTTGTTGGTTTGTTGGTTTGTTGGCTTGTTGGCTTGCTGGTTTGTTGGTTTGTTGGCTTGTTGGTTTGTTGGTTTGTTGGCTTGATGGTTTGTTGGTTTGTTGGTTTGTTGGCTTGTTGGCTTGTTGGTTTGTTGGTTTGTTGGCTTGTTGGTTTGTTGGTTTGTTGGTTTGTTGGCTTGTTGGCTTGTTGGCTTGTTGCTTTGTTCATTTGATGGTTTGATGGTTTGTTGGTTTGTTGGTTTTTTGGTTTGTTGGTTTGTTGGTTTGTTGGTTTGTTGGCTTGTTGGCTTGTTGGTTTGTTGGTTTGTTGGCTTGTTGGTTTGTTAGTTTGTTGGTTTGTTGGCTAGTTGGCTTGTTGGTTTGTTGGTTTTTGGTTTGTTGGTTTGTTGGTTTGTTGGTTTGTTGGTTTGTTGGTTTGTTGGTTTATTTGTTTGTTGGCTTGTTGGTTTGTTGGTTTGTTGGTTTGTTGGCTTGTTGGTTTGTTGGTTTGTTGGTTTTTTGGTTTGTTGGTTTGTTGGTTTGTTGGTTTATTTGTTTGTTGGTTTGTTGGCTTGCTGGTTTGTTGGTTTGTTGGTTTGTTGGTTTGTTGGCTTGTTGGTTTGTTGGTTTGTTGGCTTGTTGGATTGTTGGTTTGTTGGTTTGTTGGCTTGTTGGTTACTTGGTTTGTTGGTTTGTTGGCATGTTGGTTTGTTGGTTTGTTGGTTTGTTGGCTTGTTGGTTTATTGGTTTGTTGGTTTATTGGTTTGTTGGCTTGTTGGCTTGTTGGTTTGTTGGTTTGTTGGCTTGTTGGTTTGTTATTTTGTTGGTTTGTTGGTTTGTTGGTTTGATGGTTTATTTGTTTGTTGGTTTGTTGGCTTGTTGGTTTGTTGGTTTGTTGGTTTGTTGGCTTGTTGGTTTGTTGGTTTGTTGGCTTGTTGGCTTGCTGGTTTGTTGGTTTGTTGGCTTGTTGGCTTGTTGGTTTGTTGGTTTGTTGGTTTATTGGCTTGTTCGTTTGTTGGTTTGTTGGCTTGTTGGTTTGTTGGTTTGTTGGTTTGTTGGTTTGTTTGCTTCTTGGCTTGTTGGTTTGTTGGTTTCTTGGCTTGTTGGTTTATTGGTTTGTTGGCTTGTTGGCTTGTTGCTTTGTTGGTTTGTTGGTTTGTTGGTTTGTTGGTTTGTTGGCTTGTTGGCTTGTTGGTTTGCTAGTTTGTTGGCTTTTTGGTTACTTGGTTTGTTGGTTTGTTGGTTTGTTGGCTTGTTGGTTTGTTGGTTTGTTGGCTTGTTGGCTTGTTGGCTTGTTGGTTTGTTGGTTCGTTGGTTTGTTGGTTTGTTGGTTTTTTGGTTTGTTGGTTTATTTGTTTGTTGGGTTGTTGGTTTGTTGGTTTGTTGGTTTGTTGGTTTGTTGGCTTGTTGGTTTGTTGGTTTTTTGGCTTGTTGGCTTGTTGGTTTGTTGGTTTGTTGGCTTGTTGGCTTGTTGGTTTGTTGGTGGTGTTGGTTTTTTTTTTTTGGTTTGTTGGTTTGTTGGTTTGTTGGTTTGTTGGTTTATTTATTTGTTGGTTTGTTGGCTTGTTGGTTTGTTGGTTTGTTGGTTTGTTGGTTTGTTGGCTTGTTGGTTTGTTGGTTTGTTGGCTTGTTGGCTTGTTGCTTTGTTGGTTTGTTGGTTTGTTGGTTTGTTGGCTTGTTGGTTTGTTAGTTTGTTGGCTTTTTGGTTACTTGGTTTGTTGGTTTGTTGGCTTGTTGGTTTGTTGGCTTGTTGGTTTGTTGGTTTGTTGGTTTGTTGGCTTGTTGGCTTGTTGGTTTGTTGGTTTGTTGGTTTTTTGGTTTGTTGGTTTGTTGGTTTGTTAGTTTGTTGGTTTGTTGGCTTGTTGGTTTGTTGGATTTTTGGCTTGTTGGCTTGTTGGTTTGTTGGTTTGTTGGTTTGTTGGCTTGTTGGTTTGTTAGTTTGTTTTTTTTTGGCTTGTTGGCTTGTTGGTTTGTTGGTTTTTTGGTTTGTTGGTTTGTTGGTTTGTTGGTTTGTTGTTTTGTTGGTTTGTTGGTTTGTTGGTTTATTTGTTTGTTGGTTTGTTGGCTTGTTGGTTTGTTGGTTTGTTGGTTTGTTGGCTTGTTGGTTTGTTGGTTTGTTGGTTTTTTGGTTTGTTGGTTTGTTGGTTTGTTGGCTTGTTGGTTTGTTGGTTTGTTGGTTTTTTGGTTTGTTGGTTTGTTGGTTTGTTGGTTTGTTGGTTTGTTGGCTTGTTGGTTTGTTGGTTTGTTGGTTTTTTGGTTTGTTGGTTTGTTGGTTTGTTGGCTTGTTGGCTTGTTGGTTTGTTGGTTTGTTGGCTTGTTGGTTACTTAGTTCGTCGGTTTGTTGGCATGTTGGTTTGTTGGTTTGTTGGTTGGTTGGCTTGTTGATTTGTTGGTTTGTTGGCTTCTTGGCTTGTTGGTTTGTTGGTTTGTTGGTTTGCTGGTTTTTTGGTTTGTTTATTTATTTGTTTGTTGGTTTGTTGGCTTCTTGGTTTGTTGGTTTGTTGGTTTGTTGGTTTGTTGGTTTGTTGGCTTGTTGGTTTGTTGGTTTGTTGGTTTGTTGTCTTGTTGGCTTGTTGGTTTGTTGGTTTGTTGGCTTGTTGGTTTGTTGGTTTGTTGGCTTGTTTGTTTGTTGCTTTGTTCGTTAAATGGTTTGTTGGTTTGTTAGATTTTTGGTTTGTTGGTTTGTTGGCTTGTTGGCTTGTTGGTTTGTTGGTTTGTTGGTTTGTTGGTTTGTTGGTTTGTTGGTTTGTTGGTTTGTTGGTTTATTTGTTTGTTGGTTTGTTGGCTTGTTGGTTTGTTGGTTTGTTGGTTTGTTGGCTTGTTGGTTTGTTGGTTTGTTGGTTTTTTGGTTTGTTGGTTTGTTGGTTTTGTGGTTTGTTGGTTTGTTGGTTTATTTGTTTGTTGGTTTGTTGGTTTGTTGGTTTGTTGGTTTGTTGGTTTGTTGGTTTGTTGGTTTGTTGGTTTGTTGGTTTGTTGGTTTGTTGGCTTGTTGGTTTGTTGGTTTGTTGGCTTGTTGGTTTGTTGGTTTGTTGGTTTGTTGGTTTGTGGGTTTGTGGGTTTGTTGGCTTGTTGGTTTGTTAGTTTGTTGGCTTGTTTTTTTGTTGGTTTGTTGGTTTGTTGGCTTGTTGGTTTGTTGGTTTGTTGGCTTGTTGGTTTGTTGGTTTGTTGGCTTGTTGGCTTGTTGCTTTGTTCGTTTGATAGTTTGTTGGTTTGTTGGTTTTTTGGTTTGTTGGTTTGTTGATTTATTAGCTTGCTGGCTTGTTGTTTTGTTGGTTTGTTGGCTTGTTGGTTTGTTAGTTTGTTGGTTTGTTGGCTTGTTGGCTTGTTGGTTTGTTGGTTTTTTGGTTTGTTGGTTTGTTGGTTTGTTGGTTTGTTGGTTTGTTGGTTTATTTGTTTGCTGGTTTGTTGGCTTGTTGGTTTGTTGGTTTGTTGGTTTGTTGGTTTGTTGGCTTGTTGGTTTGTTGGTTTGTTGGTTTTTTGGTTTGTTGGTTTGTTGGTTTGTTGGTTTGTTGGTTTGTTGGTTTGTTGGTTTATTTGTTTGTTGGTTTGTTGGCTTGTTGGTTTGTTGGTTTGTTGGTTTGTTGGCTTGTTGGTTTGTTGGTTTGTTGGCTTGTTGGCTCGTTGGTTTGCTGGTTTGTTGGCTTGTTGGTTACTTAGTTTGTTGGTTTTTTGGCATGTTGGTTTGTTGGTTTGTTGGTTTGTTGGTTTGTTGGCTTGTTGGTTTGTTGGTTTGTTGGTTTGTTGGCTTGTTGGTTTGTTGGTTTGTTGGTTTGTTGGCTTGTTGGTTTGTTGGTTTGTTCGCTTGTTGGTTTGTTAGTTTGTTGGTTTGTTGGTTTGTTGGTTTGTTGGTTTGTTGCTTTGTTGGTTTGTTGGTTTGTTGGCTTGTTGGCTTGTTGGTTTGTTGGCTTGTTGGTTTGTTAGTTTGTTGGCTTTTTGGTTACTTGGTTTGTTGGTTTGTTGACTTGTTGGCTTGTTGGTTTGTTGGCTTGTTGGTTTGTTAGGTTGTTGGTTTGTTGGCTTGTTGGCTTGTTGGTTTGTTGGTTTGTTGGTTTGTTGGTTTGTTGGTTTGTTGGTTTGTTGGTTTGTTGGTTTTTTGGTTTTTTGGTTTATTGGTTTGTTGGTTTGTTGACTTGTTGGTTTGTGGGTTTGTTGGCTTGTTGGCTTGTTGGTTTGTTGGTTTGTTGGCTTGTTGGCTTGTTGGTTTGTTGGTTTATTGGTTTGTTGGTTTGTTGCTTTGTTGGTTTGTTGGTTTGTTGGCTTGTTGGCTTGTTGGTTTGTTAGTTTGTTGGCTTTTTGGTTACTTGGTTTGTTGGGTTGTTGGTTTGTTGGTTTGTTGGTTTGTTGGTTTGTTGGCTTGTTGGTTTGTTGGTTTGTTGGTTTGTTGGCTTGTTGGCTTGTTGGTTTGTTGGTTTGTTGGTTTGTTGGTTTATTGGTTTGTTGGTTTGTTGGTTGTTTGGTTTGTTGGTTTATTTGTTTGTTGGTTTGTTGGCTTGTTGGTTTGTTGGTTTGTTGGTTTCTTGGTTTGTTGGCCTGTTGGTTTCTTGGTTTGTTGGTTTGTTGGCTTGTTGGCTTGTTGGTTTGTTGGTTTGTTGGCTTGTTGGTTTGTTGGTTTGTTGGCTTGTTGGCTTGTTGCTTTGTTCGTTTGATGGTTTGTTGGTTTGTTGGTTTTTTGGTTTGTTGGTTTTTTGGTTTGTTGGTTTGTTGGTTTGTTGGCTTGTTGGCTTGTTGGTTTGTTGGTTTGTTGGCTTGTTGGTTTGTTGGCTTGTTGGTTTGTTAGTTTGTTGGTTTGTTGGCTTGTTGGCTTGTTGGTTTGTTGGTTTTTTGGTTTGTTGGTTTGTTGGATTGTTGGTTTGTTGGTTTGTTGGTTTATTTGTTTGTTGGTTTGTTGGCTTGTTGGTTTGTTGGTTTGTTGGTTTGTTGGCTTGTTGGTTTATTTGTTTGTTGGTTTGTTGGCTTGTTGGTTTGTTGGTTTGTTGGTTTGTTGGTTTGTTGGTTTGTTGGTTTGTTGGTTTGTTGGCTTGTTGGCTTGTTAGTTTGTTGGTTTGTTGGCCTGTTGGTTACTTAGTTTTGTTGGTTTGTTGGCATGTTGGTTTGTTGGTTTGTTGGTTTGTTGGCTTGTTGGTTTGTTGGCTTGTTGGCTTGTTGGTTTGTTAGTTTGTTGGTTTGTTGGCTTGTTGGTTTGTTAGTTTGTTGGTTTGTTGGTTTGTTGGTTTGTTGGTTTGTTGGTTTATTTGTTTGTTGGTTTGTTGGCTTGTTGGTTTGTTGGTTTGTTGGCTTGTTGGCTTGTTGGTTTGTTGGTTTGTTGGTTTGTTGATTTGTTGGTTTGTGGGCTTGTTGGTTCGTTGGTTTGTTGGCTTGATGGTTTGTTGGTTTGTTGGTTTGTTGGCTTGTTGGCTTGTTGGTCTGTTGGTTTGTTGGCTTATTGGTTTGTTGGTTTATTGGCTTGTTGGCTTGTTGCTTTGTTCGTTTGATGGTTTGTTGGTTTGTTGGTTTTTTGGTTTGTTGGTTTGTTGGTTTGTTGGTTTGTTGGCTTGTTGGCTTGTTGGTTTGTTGGTTTGTTGGCTTGTTGGTTTGTTAGTTTGTTGGTTTGTTGGCTAGTTGGCTTGTTGGTTTGTTGGTTTTTTGGTTTGTTGGTTTGTTGGTTTGTTGGTTTGTTGGTTTATTTGTTTGTTGGTTTGTTGGCTTGCTGGTTTGTTGGTTTGTTGGTTTGTTGGCTTGTTGGTTTGTTGGTTTATTGGCTTGTTGGCTTGTTGGTTTGTTGGTTTGTTGGCTTGTTGGTTTGTTAGTTTGTTGGTTTGTTGGCTAGTTGGCTTGTTGGTTTGTTGGTTTTTTGGTTTGTTGGTTTGTTGGTTTGTTGGTTTGTTGGTTTATTTGTTTGTTGGTTTGTTGGCTTGCTGGTTTGTTGGTTTGTTGGTTTGTTGGCTTGTTGGTTTGTTGGTTTGTTGGTTTGTTGGTTTGTTGGTTTGTTGGTTTATTTGTTTGTTGGTTTGTGGGCTTGTTGGCTTGTTGGTTTGTTGGTTTGTTGGTTTGTTGGTTTGTTGGTTTGTTGGTTTTTTGGTTTGTTGGTTTATTTGTTTGTTGGTTTGTTGGCTTGTTGGTTTGTTGGTTTGTTGGTTTGTTGGTTTGTTGGTTTGTTGGCTTGTTGGTTTGTTGGTTTGTTGGTTTGTTGTCTTGTTGGCTTGTTGGTTTGTTGGTTTGTTGGCTTGTTGGTTTGTTGGTTTGTTGGCTTGTTTGCTTGTTGCTTTGTTCGTTTGATGGTTTGTTGGTTTGCTGGTTTGTTGGTTTGTTGGTTTGTTGGCTTGTTGGTTTGTTGGTTTGTTGGTTTGTTGGCTTGTTGGTTTGTTGGTTTGTTGGCTTGTTGGCTTGTTGGTTTGTTGGTTTGTTGGCTTGTTGGTTACTTAGTTTGTTGGTTTGTTGGCATGTTGGTTTGTTGGTTTGTTGGTTTGTTGGTATGTTGGCTTGTTTGCTTGTTGCTTTGTTCGTTAAATGGTTTGTTGGTTTGTTAGTTTTTTGGTTTGTTGGTTTGTTGGTTTGTTGGCTTGTTGGCTTGTTGGTTTGTTGGTTTGTTGGTTTGTTGGTTTGTTGGTTTGTTGGTTTGTTGGTTTGTTGGTTTATTTGTTTGTTGGTTTGTTGGCTTGTTGGTTTGTTGGTTTGTTGGTTTGTTGGCTTGTTGGTTTGTTGGTTTGTTGGTTTTTTGGTTTGTTGGTTTGTTGGTTTTGTGGTTTGTTGGTTTGTTGGTTTATTTGTTTGTTGGTTTGTTGGTTTGTTGGTTTGTTGGTTTGTTGGTTTGTTGGTTTGTTGGTTTGTTGGTTTGTTGGTTTGTTGGTTTGTTGGCTTGTTGGTTTGTTGGTTTGTTGGCTTGTTGGTTTGTTGGTTTGTTGGTTTGTGGGTTTGTGGGTTTGTTGGCTTGTTGGTTTGTTAGTTTGTTGGCTTGTTTTTTTGTTGGTTTGTTGGTTTGTTGGCTTGTTGGTTTGTTGGTTTGTTGGCTTGTTGGTTTGTTGGTTTGTTGGCTTGTTGGCTTGTTGCTTTGTTCGTTTGATAGTTTGTTGGTTTGTTGGTTTTTTGGTTTGTTGGTTTGTTGATTTATTAGCTTGCTGGCTTGTTGTTTTGTTGGTTTGTTGGCTTGTTGGTTTGTTAGTTTGTTGGTTTGTTGGCTTGTTGGCTTGTTGGTTTGTTGGTTTTTTGGTTTGTTGGTTTGTTGGTTTGTTGGTTTGTTGGTTTGTTGGTTTATTTGTTTGCTGGTTTGTTGGCTTGTTGGTTTGTTGGTTTGTTGGTTTGTTGGTTTGTTGGCTTGTTGGTTTGTTGGTTTGTTGGTTTTTTGGTTTGTTGGTTTGTTGGTTTGTTGGTTTGTTGGTTTGTTGGTTTGTTGGTTTATTTGTTTGTTGGTTTGTTGGCTTGTTGGTTTGTTGGTTTGTTGGTTTGTTGGCTTGTTGGTTTGTTGGTTTGTTGGCTTGTTGGCTCGTTGGTTTGCTGGTTTGTTGGCTTGTTGGTTACTTAGTTTGTTGGTTTTTTGGCATGTTGGTTTGTTGGTTTGTTGGTTTGTTGGTTTGTTGGCTTGTTGGTTTGTTGGTTTGTTGGTTTGTTGGCTTGTTGGTTTGTTGGTTTGTTGGTTTGTTGGCTTGTTGGTTTGTTGGTTTGTTCGCTTGTTGGTTTGTTAGTTTGTTGGTTTGTTGGTTTGTTGGTTTGTTGGTTTGTTGCTTTGTTGGTTTGTTGGTTTGTTGGCTTGTTGGCTTGTTGGTTTGTTGGCTTGTTGGTTTGTTAGTTTGTTGGCTTTTTGGTTACTTGGTTTGTTGGTTTGTTGACTTGTTGGCTTGTTGGTTTGTTGGCTTGTTGGTTTGTTAGTTTGTTGGTTTGTTGGCTTGTTGGCTTGTTGGTTTGTTGGTTTGTTGGTTTGTTGGTTTGTTGGTTTGTTGGTTTGTTGGTTTGTTGGTTTTTTGGTTTTTTGGTTTATTGGTTTGTTGGTTTGTTGACTTATTGGTTTGTGGGTTTGTTGGCTTGTTGGCTTGTTGGTTTGTTGGTTTGTTGGCTTGTTGGCTTGTTGGTTTGTTGGTTTATTGGTTTGTTGGTTTGTTGCTTTGTTGGTTTGTTGGTTTGTTGGCTTGTTGGCTTGTTGGTTTGTTAGTTTGTTGGCTTTTTGGTTACTTGGTTTGTTGGGTTGTTGGTTTGTTGGTTTGTTGGTTTGTTGGTTTGTTGGCTTGTTGGTTTGTTGGTTTGTTGGTTTGTTGGCTTGTTGGCTTGTTGGTTTGTTGGTTTGTTGGTTTGTTGGTTTATTGGTTTGTTGGTTTGTTGGTTGTTTGGTTTGTTAGTTTATTTGTTTGTTGGTTTGTTGGCTTGTTGGTTTGTTGGTTTGTTGGTTTCTTGGTTTGTTGGCCTGTTGGTTTCTTGGTTTGTTGGTTTGTTGGCTTGTTGGCTTGTTGGTTTGTTGGTTTGTTGGCTTGTTGGTTTGTTGGTTTGTTGGCTTGTTGGCTTGTTGCTTTGTTCGTTTGATGGTTTGTTGGTTTGTTGGTTTTTTGGTTTGTTGGTTTTTTGGTTTGTTGGTTTGTTGGTTTGTTGGCTTGTTGGCTTGTTGGTTTGTTGGTTTGTTGGCTTGTTGGTTTGTTAGTTTGTTGGTTTGTTGGCTTGTTGGCTTGTTGGTTTGTTGGTTTTTTGGTTTGTTGGTTTGTTGGATTGTTGGTTTGTTGGTTTGTTGGTTTATTTGTTTGTTGGTTTGTTGGCTTGTTGGTTTGTTGGTTTGTTGGTTTGTTGGCTTGTTGGTTTATTTGTTTGTTGGTTTGTTGGCTTGTTGGTTTGTTGGTTTGTTGGTTTGTTGGTTTGTTGGTTTGTTGGTTTGTTGGTTTGTTGGCTTGTTGGCTTGTTAGTTTGTTGGTTTGTTGGCCTGTTGGTTACTTAGTTTTGTTGGTTTGTTGGCATGTTGGTTTGTTGGTTTGTTGGTTTGTTGGCTTGTTGGTTTGTTGGCTTGTTGGCTTGTTGGTTTGTTAGTTTGTTGGTTTGTTGGCTTGTTGGTTTGTTAGTTTGTTGGTTTGTTGGTTTGTTGGTTTGTTGGTTTGTTGGTTTATTTGTTTGTTGGTTTGTTGGCTTGTTGGTTTGTTGGTTTGTTGGCTTGTTGGCTTGTTGGTTTGTTGGTTTGTTGGTTTGTTGATTTGTTGGTTTGTGGGCTTGTTGGTTCGTTGGTTTGTTGGCTTGATGGTTTGTTGGTTTGTTGGTTTGTTGGCTTGTTGGCTTGTTGGTCTGTTGGTTTGTTGGCTTATTGGTTTGTTGGTTTATTGGCTTGTTGGCTTGTTGCTTTGTTCGTTTGATGGTTTGTTGGTTTGTTGGTTTTTTGGTTTGTTGGTTTGTTGGTTTGTTGGTTTGTTGGCTTGTTGGCTTGTTGGTTTGTTGGTTTGTTGGCTTGTTGGTTTGTTAGTTTGTTGGTTTGTTGGCTAGTTGGCTTGTTGGTTTGTTGGTTTTTTGGTTTGTTGGTTTGTTGGTTTGTTGGTTTGTTGGTTTATTTGTTTGTTGGTTTGTTGGCTTGCTGGTTTGTTGGTTTGTTGGTTTGTTGGCTTGTTGGTTTGTTGGTTTGTTGGCTTGTTGGCTTGTTGGTTTGTTGGTTTGTTGGCTTGTTGGTTTGTTAGTTTGTTGGTTTGTTGGCTAGTTGGCTTGTTGGTTTGTTGGTTTTTTGGTTTGTTGGTTTGTTGGTTTGTTGGTTTGTTGGTTTATTTGTTTGTTGGTTTGTTGGCTTGCTGGTTTGTTGGTTTGTTGGTTTGTTGGCTTGTTGGTTTGTTGGTTTGTTGGTTTGTTGGTTTGTTGGTTTGTTGGTTTATTTGTTTGTTGGTTTGTGGGCTTGTTGGCTTGTTGGTTTGTTGGTTTGTTGGTTTGTTGGTTTGTTGGTTTGTTGGTTTTTTGGTTTGTTGGTTTATTTGTTTGTTGGTTTGTTGGCTTGTTGGTTTGTTGGTTTGTTGGTTTGTTGGTTTGTTGGTTTGTTGGCTTGTTGGTTTGTTGGTTTGTTGGTTTGTTGTCTTGTTGGCTTGTTGGTTTGTTGGTTTGTTGGCTTGTTGGTTTGTTGGTTTGTTGGCTTGTTTGCTTGTTGCTTTGTTCGTTTGATGGTTTGTTGGTTTGCTGGTTTGTTGGTTTGTTGGTTTGTTGGCTTGTTGGTTTGTTGGTTTGTTGGTTTGTTGGCTTGTTGGTTTGTTGGTTTGTTGGCTTGTTGGCTTGTTGGTTTGTTGGTTTGTTGGCTTGTTGGTTACTTAGTTTGTTGGTTTGTTGGCATGTTGGTTTGTTGGTTTGTTGGTTTGTTGGTATGTTGGCTTGTTGGTTTGTTGGTTTGTTGGTTTGTTGGCTTGTTGGTTTGTTGGTTTGTTGGTTTGTTGGCTTGTTGGTTTGTTGGTTTGTTCGCTTGTTGGTTTGTTAGTTTGTTGGTTTGTTGGTTTGTTGGTTTGTTGGTTTGTTGCTTTGTTGGTTTGTTGGTTTGTTGGCTTGTTGGCTTGTTGGTTTGTTATCTTGTTGGTTTGTTAGTTTGTTGGCTTTTTGGTTACTTGGTTTGTTGGTTTGTTGACTTGTTGGCTTGTTGGTTTGTTGGCTTGTTGGTTTGTTAGTTTGTTGGCTTGTTGGCTTGTTGGTTTGTTGGTTTGTTGGTTTGTTGGTTTGTTGGTTTGTTGGTTTGTTGGTTTGTTGGTTTTTTGGTTTTTTGGTTTGTTGGTTTGTTGGTTTGTTGACTTGTTGGTTTGTGGGTTTGTTGGCTTGTTGGCTTGTTGGTTTGTTGGTTTGTTGGCTTGTTGGCTTGTTGGTTTGTTGGTTTGTTGGTTTGTTGGTTTGTTGCTTTGTTGGTTTGTTGGTTTGTTGGCTTGTTGGCTTGTTGGTTTGTTAGTTTGTTGGCTTTTTGGTTACTTGATTTGTTGGTTTGTTGGTTTGTTGGCTTGTTGGTTTGTTGGCTTGTTGGTTTGTTGGTTTGTTGGTTTGTTGGCTTGTTGGCTTGTTGGTTTGTTGGTTTGTTGGTTTGTTGGTTTGTTGGTTTGTTGGTTTGTTGGTTGTTTGGTTTGTTGGTTTATTTGTTTGTTGGTTTGTTGGCTTGTTGGTTTGTTGGTTTGTTGGTTTGTTGGTTTGTTGGCCTGTTGGTTTCTTGGTTTGTTGGTTTGTTGGCTTGTTGGCTTGTTGGTTTGTTGGTTTGTTGGCTTGTTGGTTTGTTGGTTTGTTGGCTTGTTGGCTTGTTGCTTTGTTCGTTTGATGGTTTGTTGGTTTGTTGGTTTTTTGGTTTGTTGGTTTTTTGGTTTGTTGGTTTGTTGGTTTGTTGGCTTGTTGGCTTGTTGGTTTGTTGGTTTGTTGGCTTGTTGGTTTGTTAGTTTGTGGGTTTGTTGGCTTGTTGGCTTGTTGGTTTGTTGGTTTTTTGGTTTGTTGGTTTGTTGGTTTGTTGGCTTGTTGGCTTGTTGGTTTGTTGGTTTGTTGGCCTGTTGGTTACTTAGTTTTGTTGGTTTGTTGGCATGTTGGTTTGTTGGTTTGTTGGTTTGTTGGCTTGTTGGTTTGTTGGCTTGTTGGCTTGTTGGCATGTTGGTTTGTTGGTTTGTTGGTTTGTTGGCTTGTTGGTTTGTTGGCTTGTTGGCTTGTTGGTTTGTTAGTTTGTTGGTTTGTTGGCTTGTTGGTTTGTTAGTTTGTTGGTTTGTTAGTTTGTTGGTTTGTTGGTTTGTTGGTTTATTTGTTTGTTGGTTTGTTGGCTTGTTGGTTTGTTGGTTTGTTGGCTTGTTGGCTTGTTGGTTTGTTGGTTTGTTGGTTTGTTGATTTGTTGGTTTGTGGGCTTGTTGGTTCGTTGGTTTGTTGGCTTGATGGTTTGTTGGTTTGTTGGTTTGTTGGCTTGTTGGCTTGTTGGTCTGTTGGTTTGTTGGCTTATTGGTTTGTTGGTTCATTGGCTTGTTGGCTTGTTGCTTTGTTCGTTTGATGGTTTGTTGGTTTGTTAGTTTTTTGGTTTGTTGGCTTGTTGGTTTGTTAGTTTGTTGGTTTGTTGGCTAGTTGGCTTGTTGGTTTGTTGGTTTTTTGGTTTGTTGGTTTGTTGGTTTGTTGGTTTGTTGGTTTATTTGTTTGTTGGTTTGTTGGCTTGCTGGTTTGTTGGTTTGTTGGTTTGTTGGCTTGTTGGTTTGTTGGTTTGTTGGCTTGTTGGCTTGTTGGTTTGTTGGTTTGTTGGCTTGTTGGTTTGTTAGTTTGTTGGTTTGTTGGCTAGTTGGCTTGTTGGTTTGTTGGTTTTTATGTTTGTTGGTTTGTTGGTTTGTTGGTTTGTTGGTTTATTTGTTTGTTGGTTTGTTGGCTTGCTGGTTTGTTGGTTTGTTGGTTTGTTGGCTTGTTGGTTTGTTGGTTTGTTGGTTTGTTGGTTTGTTGGTTTGTTGGTTTATTTGTTTGTTGGTTTGTGGGCTTGTTGGCTTGTTGGTTTGTTGGTTTGTTGGTTTGTTGGTTTGTTGGTTTGTTGGTTTTTTGGTTTGTTCGTTTATTTGTTTGTTGGTTTGTTGGCTTGTTGGTTTGTTGGTTTGTTGGTTTGTTGGTTTGTTGGTTTGTTGGCTTGTTGGCTTGTTGGTTTGTTGGTTTGTTGTCTTGTTGGCTTGTTGGTTTGTTGGTTTGTTGGCTTGTTGGTTTGTTGGTTTGTTGGCTTGTTTGCTTGTTGCTTTGTTCGTTTGATGGTTTGTTGGTTTGTTAGTTTTTTGGTTTGTTGGTTTGTTGGTTTGTTGGCTTGTTGGCTTGTTGGTTTGTTGGTTTGTTGGTTTGTTGGTTTGTTGGTTTGTTGGTTTGTTGGTTTGTTGGTTTATTTGTTTGTTGGTTTGTTGGCTTGTTGGTTTGTTGGTTTGTTGGTATGTTGGCTTGTTGGTTTGTTGGTTTGTTGGTTTTTTGGTTTGTTGGTTTGTTGGTTTTGTGGTTTGTTGGTTTGTTGGTTTATTTGTTTGTTGGTTTGTTGGCTTGTTGGTTTGTTGGTTTGTTGGTTTGTTGGCTTGTTGGTTTGTTGGTTTGTTGGCTTGTTGGCTTGTTGGTTTGTTGGTTTGTTGGCTTGTTGGTTACTTAGTTTGTTGGTTTGTTAGCATGTTGGTTTGTTGGTTTGTTGGTTTGTTGGTTTGTTGGTTTATTTGTTTGTTGGTTTGTTGGTTTGTTGGTTTGTTGGTTTATTTGTTTGTTGGTTTGTTGGCTTGTTGCTTTGTTGGCTTGTTGGTTTGTTGGTTTGTTGGTTTGTTGGTTTGTTGGTTTGTTGGTTTGTTGGTTTGTTGGTTTGTTGGTTTGTTGGTTTGTTGGTTTGTTAGCTTGTTGGTTTGTTGGTTTGTTGGCTTCTTGGTTTGTTGGTTTGTTGGTTTGTGGGTTTGTGGGTTTGTTGGCTTGTTGGTTTGTTGGTTTGTTGGCTTGTTTTTTTGTTGGTTTGTTGGTTTGTTGGCTTGTTGGTTTGTTGGTTTGTTGGCTTGTTGGCTTGTTGGTTTGTTGGTTTTTTAGTTTGTTGGTTTGTTGGTTTGTTGGCTTGTTGGTTTGTTGGTTTGTTGGTTTGTTGGTTTGTTGGCTTGTTGGTTTGTTGGTTTGTTGGTTTGTTGGTTTTTTGGTTTGTTGGTTTGTTGGTTTGTTGGTTTGTTGGTTTGTTGGTTTGTTGGTTTATTTGTTTGTTGGTTTGTTGGCTTGTTGGTTTGTTGGTTTGTTGGTTTGTTGGCTTGTTGGTTTGTTGGTTTGTTGGCTTGTTGGCTTGTTGGTTTGTTGGTTTGTTGGCTTGTTGGTTACTTAGTTTGTTGGTTTGTTGCCATGTTGGTTTGTTGGTTTGTTGGTTTGTTGGCTTGTTGGTTTGTTGGTTTGTTAGTTTCTTGGTTTGTTGGTTTGTTGGTTTGTTGCTTTGTTGGTTTGTTGGTTTGTTGGCTTGTTGGTTTGTTGGTTTGTTGGCTTGTTTGCTTGTTGCTTTGTTCGTTTGATGGTTTGTTGGTTTGTTAGTTTTTTGGTTTGTTGGTTTGTTGGTTTGTTGGCTTGTTGGCTTGTTGGTTTGTTGGTTTGTTGGTTTGTTGGTTTGTTGGTTTGTTGGTTTGTTGGTTTGTTGGTTTATTTGTTTGTTGGTTTGTTGGCTTGTTGGTTTGTTGGTTTGTTGGTATGTTGGCTTGTTGGTTTGTTGGTTTGTTGGTTTTTTGGTTTGTTGGTTTGTTGGTTTTGTGGTTTGTTGGTTTGTTGGTTTATTTGTTTGTTGGTTTGTTGGCTTGTTGGTTTGTTGGTTTGTTGGTTTGTTGGCTTGTTGGTTTGTTGGTTTGTTGGCTTGTTGGCTTGTTGGTTTGTTGGTTTGTTGGCTTGTTGGTTACTTAGTTTGTTGGTTTGTTAGCATGTTGGTTTGTTGGTTTGTTGGTTTGTTGGTTTGTTGGTTTATTTGTTTGTTGGTTTGTTGGTTTGTTGGTTTGTTGGTTTATTTGTTTGTTGGTTTGTTGGCTTGTTGCTTTGTTGGCTTGTTGGTTTGTTGGTTTGTTGGTTTGTTGGTTTGTTGGTTTGTTGGTTTGTTGGTTTGTTGGTTTGTTGGTTTGTTGGTTTGTTAGCTTGTTGGTTTGTTGGTTTGTTGGCTTCTTGGTTTGTTGGTTTGTTGGTTTGTGGGTTTGTGGGTTTGTTGGCTTGTTGGTTTGTTGGTTTGTTGGCTTGTTTTTTTGTTGGTTTGTTGGTTTGTTGGCTTGTTGGTTTGTTGGTTTGTTGGCTTGTTGGCTTGTTGGTTTGTTGGTTTTTTAGTTTGTTGGTTTGTTGGTTTGTTGGCTTGTTGGTTTGTTGGTTTGTTGGTTTGTTGGTTTGTTGGCTTGTTGGTTTGTTGGTTTGTTGGTTTGTTGGTTTTTTGGTTTGTTGGTTTGTTGGTTTGTTGGTTTGTTGGTTTGTTGGTTTGTTGGTTTATTTGTTTGTTGGTTTGTTGGCTTGTTGGTTTGTTGGTTTGTTGGTTTGTTGGCTTGTTGGTTTGTTGGTTTGTTGGCTTGTTGGCTTGTTGGTTTGTTGGTTTGTTGGCTTGTTGGTTACTTAGTTTGTTGGTTTGTTGCCATGTTGGTTTGTTGGTTTGTTGGTTTGTTGGCTTGTTGGTTTGTTGGTTTGTTAGTTTCTTGGTTTGTTGGTTTGTTGGTTTGTTGCTTTGTTGGTTTGTTGGTTTGTTGGCTTGTTGGCTTGTTGGTTTTTTGGCTTGTTGGTTTGTTAGTTTGTTGGCTTTTTGGTTACTTGGTTTGTTGGTTTGTTGACTTGTTGGCTTGTTGGTTTGTTGGCTTGTTGGTTTGTTAGTTTGTTGGTTTGTTGGCTTGTTGGCTTGTTGGTTTGTTGGTTTGTTGGTTTGTTGGTTTGTTGGTTTGTTGGTTTGATGGTTTTTTGGTTTTTTGGTTTATTGGTTTGTTGGTTTGTTGACTTGTTGGTTTGTGGGTTTGTTGGCTTGTTGGCTTGTTGGTTTGTTGGGTTGTTGGCTTGTTGGCTTGTTGGTTTGTTGGTTTGTTGGTTTGTTGGTTTGTTGCTTTGTTGGTTTGTTGGTTTGTTGGCTTGTTGGCTTGTTGGTTTGTTAGTTTGTTGGCTTTTTGGTTACTTGGTTTGTTGGTTTGTTGGTTTGTTGGCTTGTTGGTTTGTTGGCTTGTTGGTTTGTTGGTTTGTTGGTTTGTTGGCTTGTTGGCTTGTTGGTTTGTTGGTTTGTTGGTTTGTTGGTTTGTTGGTTTGTTGGTTTGTTGGTTGTTTGGTTTGTTGGTTTATTTGTTTGTTGGTTTGTTGGCTTGTTGGTTTGTTGGTTTGTTGGTTTGTTGGTTTGTTGGCCTGTTGGTTTCTTGGTTTGTTGGTTTGTTGGCTTGTTGGCTTGTTGGTTTGTTGGTTTGTTGGCTTGTTGGTTTGTTGGTTTGTTGGCTTGTTGGCTTGTTGCTTTGTTCGTTTGATGGTTTCTTGGTTTGTTGGTTTTTTGGTTTGTTGGTTTTTTGGTTTGTTGGTTTGTTGGTTTGTTGGCTTGTTGGCTTGTTGGTTTGTTGGTTTGTTGGCTTGTTGGTTTGTTAGTTTGTTGGTTTGTTGGCTTGTTGGCTTGTTGGTTTGTTGGTTTTTTGGTTTGTTGGTTTGTTGGTTTGTTGGTTTGTTGGTTTGTTGGTTTGTTGGTTTATTTGTTTGTTGGTTTGTTGGCTTGTTGGTTTGTTGGTTTGTTGGTTTGTTGGCTTGTTGGTTTATTTGTTTGTTGGTTTGTTGGCTTGTTGGTTTGTTGGTTTGTTGGTTTGTTGGTTTGTTGGTTTGTTGGTTTGTTGGTTTGTTGGCTTGTTGGCTTGTTGGTTTGTTGGTTTGTTGGTTTGTTGGCCTGTTGGTAACTTAGTTTTGTTGGTTTGTTGGCATGTTGGTTTGTTGGTTTGTTGGCTTGTTGGTTTGTTGGCTTGTTGGCTTGTTGGTTTGTTAGTTTGTTGGTTTGTTGGCTTGTTGGTTTGTTAGTTTGTTGGTTTGTTGGTTTGTTGGTTTGTTGGTTTGTTGGTTTATTTGTTTGTTGGTTTGTTGGCTTGTTGGTTTGTTGGTTTGTTGGCTTGTTGGCTTGTTGGTTTGTTGGTTTGTTGGTTTGTTGATTTGTTGGTTTGTTGGCTTGTTGGTTCGTTGGTTTGTTGGCTTGATGGTTTGTTGGTTTGTTGGTTTGTTGGCTTGTTGGCTTGTTGGTCTGTTGGTTTGCTGGCTTATTGGTTTGTTGGTTTATTGGCTTGTTGGCTTGTTGCTTTGTTCGTTTGATGATTTGTTGGTTTGTTGGTTTTTTGGTTTGTTGGTTTGTTGGTTTGTTGGTTTGTTGGCTTGTTGGCTTGTTGGTTTGTTGGTTTGTTGGCTTGTTGGTTTGTTAGTTTGTTGGTTTGTTGGCTAGTTGGCTTGTTGGTTTGTTGGTTTTTTGGTTTGTTGGTTTGTTCGTTTGTTGGTTTGTTGGTTTGTTGGTTTATTTGTTTGTTGGTTTGTTGGCTTGCTGGTTTGTTGGTTTGTTGGTTTGTTGGCTTGTTGGTTTGTTGGTTTGTTGGCTTGTTGGCTTGTTGGTTTGTTGGTTTGTTGGCTTGTTGGTTACTTGGTTTGTTGGTTTGTTGGCATATTGGTTTGTTGGTTTGTTGGTTTGTTGGCTTGTTGGTTTGTTGGTTTGTTGGCTTGTTGGCTTGTTGGTTTGTTGGCTTGTTGGTTTGTTGGTTTGTTGGTTTGTTGGCTTGTTGGTTTGTTGGTTTGTTGGCTTGTTGGCTTGTTGGTTTGTTGGTTTGTTGGCTTGTTGGCTTGTTGGTTTGTTGGTTTGTTGGTTTGTTGACTTGTTGGTTTGTTGGTTTGTTGGCTTGTTGGTTTGTTGGTTTGTTGGTTTGTTTGCTTCTTGGCTTGTGGGTTTGTTGGTTTGTTGGCTTGTTGGTTTATTGGTTTGTTGGCTTGTTGGCTTGTTGCTTTGTTGGTTTGTTGGTTTGTTGGTTTGTTGGCTTGTTGGCTTGTTGGTTTGTTAGTTTGTTGGCTTTTTGGTTACTTGGTTTATTGGTTTGTTGGTTTGTTGGCTTGTTGGTTTTTTGGTTTGTTGGCTTGTTGGCTTGTTGGTTTGTTGGTTTGTTGGTTCGTTGGTTTGTTGGTTTGTTGGTTTTTTTTTTGTTGGTTTGTTGGTTTGTTGGTTTGTTGGTTTGTTGGTTTATTTATTTGTTGGTGTGTTGGCTTATTGGTTTGTTGGTTTGTTGGTTTGTTGGCTTGTTGGTTTGTTGCTTTGTTGGCTTGTTGGCTTGTTGGCTTGTTGCTTTGTTGGTTTGTTGGTTTGTTGGCTTGTTGGCTTGTTGGTTTGTTAGTTTGTTGGCTTTTTGGTTACTTGGTTTGTTGGTTTGTTGGTTTGTTGGCTTGTTGGTTTGTTGGCTTGTTGGTTTGTTGGTTTTTTGGTTTGTTGGCTTGTTGGGTTGTTGGTTTGTTGTTTTGTTGGTTTGTTGGTTTGTTGGTTTGTTAGTTTATTGGTTTGTTGGCTTGTTGGTTTGTTGGTTTATTTGTTTGTTGGGTTGTTGGCTTATTGGTTTGTTGGTTTGTTGGTTTGTTGGCTTGTTGGTTTGTTGGTTTGTTGGGTTGTTGGCTTGTTAGTTTGTTGGTTTGTTGGTTTTTTGTTTGTTGGTTTGTTGGTTTGTTGGTTTGTTGGTTTGTTGGTTTATTTATTTGTTGGTGTGTTGGCTTATTGGTTTGTTGGTTTGTGTGTTTGTTGGCTTGTTGGTTTGCTGCTTTGTTGGCTTGTTGGCTTGTTGCTTTGTTGGTTTGTTGGTTTGTTGGCTTGTTGGCTTGTTGGTTTGTTAGTTTGTTGGCTTTTTGGTTACTTGGTTTGTTGGTTTGTTGGTTTGTTGGCTTGTTGGTTTGTTGGCTTGTTGGTTTGTTGGTTTTTTGGTTTGTTGGCTTGTTGGGTTGTTGGTTTGTTGGTTTGTTGGTTTGTTGGTTTGTTGGTTTGTTAGTTTATTGGTTTGTTGGCTTGTTGGTTTGTTGGTTTGTTGGCTTGTTGGCTTGTTGGTTTGTTGGTTTATTCGCTTGTTGGTTTGTTAGTTTGTTGGTTTGTTGGCTTGTTGGCTTGTTGGTTTGTTGGTTTTTTGGTTTGTTGGTTTGTTGGTTTGTTGGTTTGTTCGTTGGTTGGTTTATTTGTTTGTTGGTTTGTTGGCTTGTTGGCTTGTTGGTTTGTTGGTTTGTTGGTTTGTTGGCTTCTCGGTTTGTTGGTTTGTTGGTTTTTTGGTTTGTTGGTTTGTTGGTTTATTGGTTTGTTGGTTTGTTGGCTTGTTGGCTTGTTGGTTTGTTGGTTTGTTGGCTTGTTGGTTACTTAGTTTGTTGGTTTGTTGGCATGTTGGTTTGTTGGTTTGCTGGCTTGTTGATTTGTTGGTTTTTTGGCTTCTTGGCTTGTTGGTTTGGTGGTTCGTTGGTTTGTTGGCTTGTTGGTTTGTTGGTTTGTTGGCTTGTTGTCTTGTTAGTTTGTTGGTTTGTTGGTTTGTTGGTGTGTTGGTTTGTTGGTTTATTTGTTTGTTGGTTTGTTGGCTTGTTGGTTTGTTGGTTTGTTGGTTTGTTGGCTTGTTGGTTTGTTGGTTTGTTGGCTTGTTGGCTTGTTGGTTTGTTGGTTTGTTGGTTTGTTGGTTTGTTGGCTTGTTGGCTTGTTGGTTTGTTGGTTTGTTGGCTTGTTGGTTTGTGCGTTTGTTGGCTAGTTGGCTTGTTGGTTTGTTGGCTTGTTAGTTTGTTGGCTTGTTGGTTTGTTGGTTTGTTGGTTTGTTGGCTTGTTGGCTTCTTGGCTTGTTGGTTTGTTGGCTTGTTGGCTTGTTGGTTTGTTGGTTTGTTGGTTTGTTGGCTTGTTGGTTTGTTGGTTTGTTGGTTTTTTGGTTTGTTGGTTTATTTGTTTGTTGGTTTGTTGGCTCGTTGGTTTGTTGGTTTGTTGGCTTTTTGGTTTGTTGGTTTGTTGGTTTGTTGGTTTGTTGGTTTGTTGATTTGTTGGTTTTTTGGTTTGTTGGTTTATTTGTTTGTTGGTTTGTTGGCTTGTTGGTTTGTTGGTTTGTTGGTTTGTTGGTTTGTTGGCTTGTTGGTTTGTTGGTTTGTTGGTTTGTTGGTTTGTTGGTTTGGTGGCTTGTTGGCTTGATGGTTTGTTGGTTTATTTGTTTGTTGGTTTGTTGGCTTGTTGGTTTGTTGGTTTGTTGGTATGTTGGCTTGTTGGTTTGTTGGTTTGTTGGTTTTTGGGTTTGTTGGTTTGTTGGTTTGTTGGTTTCTTGGTTTGTTGGTTTGTTGGTTTGTTTGTTTTTGGTTTGTTGGTTTATTGGTTTGTTGGTTTGTTGGTTTGTTGGCTTGTTGGTTTGTTGGCTTGTTGGTTTGTTGGTTTGTTGGCTTGTTGGCTTGTTGGTTTGTTGATTTGTTGGCTTGCTGGTTACTTAGTTTGTTGGTTTGTTGGCATGTTGGCTTGTTGGTTTGTTGGTTTGTTGGCTTGTTGGGTTGTTGGTTTGTTGGTTTGTTGGTTTGTTGGTTTGTTGGTTCATTTGTTTGTTGGTTTGTTGGCTTGTTGGTTTGTTGGTTTGTTGGCTTGTTGGCTTGTTGGTTTGTTGGTTTGTTGGTTTGTTGGTTTGTTGGTTTTGTTGGTTTGTTGGTTTGTTGGTTTGTTGGTTTGTTGGTTTGTTGGTTTGTTGGTTTGTTGGTTTGTTGGCTTGTTGGCTTGTTGGTTTGTTGGTTTGTTGGTTTGTTGGTTTATTTGTTTGTTGGTTTGTTGGCTTGTTGGTTTGTTGGTTTGTTGGTTTGTTGGCTTGTTAATTTGTTGGCTTGTTGGCTTGTTGGTTTGTTGGTTTGTTGGCTTATTGGTTTGTTGGCTTGTTGGCTTGTTGGCTTGTTGGTTTGTTGGTTTGATGGTTTGTTGGCTTGTTGGTTTGTTGGTTTGTTGGCTTGTTGGTTTGTTAGTTTGTTGGTTTGTTGGTTTGTTGGTTTGTTGGTTTATTTGTTTGTTAGTTTGTTGGCTTGTTGGTTTGTTGGTTTGTTGTTTTGCTGGCTTGTTGGTTTGTTGGTTTGTTGGCTTGTTGGCTTGTTGGTTTGTTGTTTTGTTGGCTTTGTTGGCTTGTTGGTTTTTTGGTTTGTTGGTTTGTTGGCTTGTTGGTTTGTTGGTTTGTTGGCTTGTTGGTTTGTTGGTTTGTTGGTTTGTTTGCTTCTTGGCTTGTTGGTTTGTTGGTTTGTTGGCTTGTTGGTTTATTGGTTTGTTGGCTTGTTGGCTTCTTGCTTTGTTGGTTTGTTGGTTTGTTGGCTTGTTGGCTTGTTGGTTTGTTAGTTTGTTGGCTTTTTGGTTACTTGGTTTGTTGGTTTGTTGGCTTGTTGGTTTGTTGGTTTGTTGGCTTGTTGGCTTGTTGGTTTGTTGGTTTGTTGGTTTGTTGGTTTGTTGGTTTGTTGGTTTTTTGGTTTATTGGTTTATTTGTTTGTTGGGTTGTTGGCTTGTTGGTTTGTTGGCTTGTTGGTGTGTTGGTTTGTTGGCTTGTTGGCTTGTTGGTTTGTTGGTTTGTTGGGTTGTTGGCTTGTTGGTTTGTTGGTTTGTTGGTTTTTTGTTTGTTGGTTTGTTGGTTTGTTGGTTTGTTGGTTTATTTATTTGTTGGTTTGTTGGCTTGTTGGTTTGTTGGTTTGTTGGTTGGTTGGCTTGTTGGTTTGTTGCTTTGTTGGCTTGTTGGCTTGTTGCTTTGTTGGTTTGTTGGTTTGTTTGCTTGTTGGCTTGTTGGTTTGTTGGTTTATTAGTTTGTTGGCTTTTTGGTTACTTGGTTTGTTGGTTTGTTGGTTTGTTGGCTTGTTTGTTGGCTTGTTGGTTTGTTGGTTTGTTGGTTTGTTGGTTTGTTGGCTTGTTGGCTTGTTGGTTTGTTGGTTTGTTGGTTTGTTGGTTTGTTGGTTTGTTAGTTTGTTGGTTTGTTGGCTTGTTGGTTTGTTGGTTTGTTGGCTTGTTGGCTTGTTGGTTTGTTGGTCTGTTGGCTTGTTGGTTTGTTAGTTTGTTGGTTTGTTGGCTTGTTGGCTTGTTGGTTTGTTGGTTTTTTGGTTTGTTGGTTTGTTGGTTTGTTGGTTTGTTGGTTTGTTGGTTTATTTGTTTGTTGGTTTGTTGGCTTGTTGGCTTGTTGGTTTCTTGGTTTGTTGGTTTGTTGGCTTGTTGGTTTGTTGGTTTGTTGGTTTTTTGGTTTGTCGGTTTGTTGGTTTGTTGGTTTGTTGGTTTGTTGGTTTGTTGGTTTGTTGGTTTATTTGTTTGTTGGTTTGCTGGCTTGTTGGTTTGTTGGTTTTTTGGTTTGTTGGCTTGTTGGCTTGTTGGTTTAATGGTTTGTTGGCTTGTTGGTTACTTAGTTTGTTGGTTTGTTGGCATGTTGGTTTGTTGGTTTGTTGGTTTGTTGGCTTGTTGATTTGTTGGTTTGTTGGCTTCTTGGCTTGTTGGTTTGGTGGTTTGTTGGTTTGTTGGCTTGTTGGTTTGTTGGTTTGTTGGCTTGTTGGTTTGTTAGTTTGTTGGTTTGTTGGTTTGTTGGTTTGTTGGTTTGTTGGTTTATTTGTTTGTTGGTTTGTTGGCTTGTTGGTTTGTTGGTTTGTTGGTTTGTTGGCTTGTTGGTTTGTTGGTTTGTTGGCTTGTTGGCTTGTTGGTTTGTTGGTTTGTTGGTTTGTTGGTTTGTTGGCTTGCTGGTTTGTTGGTCTGTTGGCTTGTTGGTTTGTTGGTTTGTTGGTTTGTTGGCTTGTTGGCTTGTTGGTTTGTTGGTTTGTTGGCTTGTTGGTTTGTTGGTTTGTTGGCTTGTTGGCTTGTTGGTTTTTTGGCTTGTTGGTTTGTTGGCTTGTTGGCTTGTTGGTTTGTTGGTTTGTTGGTTTGTTGGTTTGTTGATTTGTTGGTTTTTTGGTTTGTTGGTTTATTTGTTTGTTGGTTTGTTGGCTTGGTGGTTTGTTGGTTTGTTGGTTTGTTGGTTTGTTGGCTTGTTGGTTTGTTGGTTTGTTGGTTTGTTGGTTTGTTGGTTTGGTGGCTTGTTGGCTTGATGGTTTGTTGGTTTGTTGGTTTATTTGTTTGTTGGTTTGTTGGCTTGTTGGTTTGTTGGTTTGTTGGTATGTTGGCTTGTTGGTTTGTTGGTTTGTTGGTTTTTGGATTTGTTGGTTTGTTGGTTTCTTGGTTTGTTGGTTTGTTGGTTTGTTGGTTTATTTGTTTTTGGTTTGTTGGTTTATTGGTTTGTTGGTTTGTTGGTTTGTTGGCTTGTTGGTTTGTTGGCTTGTTGGTTTGTTGGTTTGTTGGCTTGTTGGCTTGTTGGTTTGTTGGTTTGTTGGCTTGCTGGTTACTTAGTTTGTTGGTTTGTTGGCATGTTGGCTTGTGGGTTTGTTGGTTTGTTGGCTTGTTGGGTTGTTGGTTTGTTGGTTTGTTGGTTTGTTGGTTTGTTGGTTCATTTGTTTGTTGGTTTGTTGGCTTGTTGGTTTGTTGGTTTGTTGGCTTGTTGGCTTGTTGGTTTGTTGGTTTGTTGGTTTGTTGGTTTGTTGGTTTTGTTGGTTTGTTGGTTTGTTGGTTTGTTGGTTTGTTGGTTTGTTGGTTTGTTGGTTTGTTGGTTTGCTGGCTTGTTGGCTTGTTGGTTTGTTGGTTTGTTGGTTTGTTGGTTTATTTGTTTGTTGGTTTGTTGGCTTGTTAGTTTGTTGGTTTGTTGGTTTGTTGGCTTGTTAATTTGTTGGTTTGTTGGCTTGTTGGCTTGTTGGTTTGTTGGTTTGTTGGCTTATTGGTTTGTTGGCTTGTTGGCTTGTTGGCTTGTTGGTTTGTTGGTTTGTTGGTTTGTTGGCTTGTTGGTTTGTTGGTTTGTTGGCTTGTTGGTTTGTTAGTTTGTTGGTTTGTTGGTTTGTTGGTTTGTTGGTTTATTTGTTGGTTAGTTTGTTGGCTTGTTGGTTTGTTGGATTGTTGGTTTGCTGGCTTGTTGGTTTGTTGGTTTGTTGGCTTGTTGACTTGTTGGTTTGTTGTTTTGTTGGTTTGTTGGCTTGTTGGTTTGTTGGTTTGTTGGTTTGTTGGCTTGTTGGTTTGTTGGTTTGTTGGCTTGTTGGTTTGTTGGTTTGTTGGTTTGTTTGCTTCTTGGCTTGTTGGTTTGTTGGTTTGTTGGCTTGTTGGTTTATTGGTTTGTTGGCTTGTTGGCTTCTTGCTTTGTTGGTTTGTTGGTTTGTTGGCTTGTTGGCTTGTTGGTTTGTTAGTTTGTTGGCTTTTTGGTTACTTGGTTTGTTGGTTTGTTGGTTTGTTGGCTTGTTGGTTTGTTGGTTTGTTGGCTTGTTGGCTTGTTGGTTTGTTGGTTTGTTGGTTCGTTGGTTTGTTGGTTTGTTGGTTTTTTGGTTTATTGGTTTATTTGTTTGTTGGGTTGTTGGCTTGTTGGTTTGTTGGTTTGTTGGCTTGTTGGTGTGTTGGTTTGTTGGCTTGTTGGCTTGTTGGTTTGTTGGTTTGTTGGGTTGTTGGCTTGTTGGTTTGTTGGTTTGTTGGTTTTTTGTTTGTTGGTTTGTTGGTTTGTTGGTTTGTTGGTTTATTTATTTGTTGGTTTGTTGGCTTGTTGGTTTGTTTGTTTGTTGGTTTTTTGGTTTGTCGGTTTGTTGGTTTGTTGGTTTGTTGGTTTGTTGGTTTGTTGGTTTGTTGGTTTATTTGTTTGTTGGTTTGCTGGCTTGTTGGTTTGTTGATTTTTTGGTTTGTTGGCTTGTTGGCTTGTTGGTTTAATGGTTTGTTGGCTTGTTGGTTACTTAGTTTGTTGGTTTGTTGGCACGTTGGTTTGTTGGTTTGTTGGTTTGTTGGCTTGTTGATTTGTTGGTTTGTTGGCTTCTTGGCTTGTTGGTTTGGTGGTTTGTTGGTTTGTTGGCTTGTTGGTTTGTTGGTTTGTTGGCTTGTTGGTTTGTTAGTTTGTTGGTTTGTTGGTTTGTTGGTTTGTTGGTTTATTTGTTTGTTGGTTTGTTGGCTTGTTGGTTTGTTGGTTTGTTGGTTTGTTGGCTTGTTGGTTTGTTGGTTTGTTGGCTTGTTGGCTTGTTGGTTTGTTGGTTTGTTGGCTTGTTGGTTTGTTGGTTTGTTGGTTTGTTGGTTTGTTGGCTTGCTGGTTTGTTGGTTTGTTGGCTTGTTGGTTTGTTGGTTTGTTGGTTTGTTGGCTTGTTGGCTTGTTGGTTTGTTGGTTTGTTGGCTTGTTGGTTTGTTGGTTTGTTGGCTTGTTGGCTTGTTGGTTTTTTGGCTTGTTGGTTTGTTGGCTTGTTGGCTTGTTGGTTTGTTGGTTTGTTGGTTTGTTGGCTTGTTGGCTTGTGTGCTTGTTGGTTTGTTGGCTTGTTGGCTTGTTGGTTTGTCGGTTTGTTGGTTAGTTGGTTTGTTGGTTTTTTGGTTTGTTGGTTTATTTGTTTGTTGGTTTGTTGGTTTGTTGGCTTGTTGGCTTGTTGGTTTGTTGGTTTGTTGGCTTGTTGGCTTGTTGGTTTGTTGGTTTGTTGGTTTTTTGGTTTGTTGGTTTGTTGGTTTGTTGGTTTGTTGGTTTGTTGGTTTATTTGTTCGTTGGTTTGTTGGCTTGTTGGTTTGTTGGTTTGTTGGTTTGTTGGCTTGTTGGTTTGTTGGTTTGTTGGCTTGTTGGCTTGTTGGCTTGTTGGCTTGTTGGTTTGTTGGTTTGTTGGTTTGTTGGCTTGTTGGCTTGTTGGCTTGTTGGTTTGTTGGCTTGTTGGCTTGTTGGTTTGTCGGTTTGTTGGTTTGTTGGTTTGTTGGTTTTTTGGTTTATTTGTTTGTTGGTTTGTTGGTTTGTTGGCTTGTTGGCTTGTTGGTTTGTTGGTTTGTTGGCTTGTTGGTTTGTTGGTTTGTTGGTTTTTTGGTTTGTTGGTTTGTTGGTTTGTTGGTTTGTTGGTTTGTTGGCTTGTTGGCTTGTTGGTTTGTTAGTTTGTTGGCTTTTTGGTTACTTGGTTTGTTGGTTTGTTGGTTTGTTGGTTTGTTGGTTTGTTGGCTTGTTGGTTTGTTGGTTTGTTGGCTTGTTGGTTTGTTGGTTTGTTGGTTTGTTGGCTTGTTGGCTTGTTGGTTTGTTGGTTTGTTGGCTTGTTGGTTTGTTGGTTTGTTGGCTTGTTGGCTTGTTGCTTTGTTGGTTTGTTGGTTTGTTGGCTTGTTGGCTTGTTGGTTTGTTAGTTTGTTGGCTTTTTGGTTACTTGGTTTGTTGGTTTGTTGGTTTGTTGGCTTGTTGGTTTGTTGGCTTGTTGGTTTGTTGGTTTGTTGGTTTGTTGGCTTGTTGGCTTGTTGGTTTGTTGGTTTGTTGGCTTGTTGGCTTGTTGGTTTGTTGGTTTGTTGGCTTGTTGGTTACTTAGTTTGTTGGTTTGTTGGTTTGTTGGTTTGTTGGCTTGTTGGTTTGTTGGCTTGTTGGTTTGTTGGTTTGTTGGTTTGTTGGTTTGTTGGTTTTTTGGTTTATTGGTTTATTTGTTTGTTGGGTTGTTGGCTTGTTGGTTTGTTGGCTTGTTGGTGTGTTGGTTTGTTGGCTTGTTGGCTTGTTGGTTTGTTGGTTTGTTGGGTTGTTGGCTTGTTGGTTTGTTGGTTTGTTGGTTTTTTGTTTGTTGGTTTGTTGGTTTGTTGGTTTGTTGGTTTATTTATTTGTTGGTTTGTTGGCTTGTTGGTTTGTTGGTTTGTTGGTTGGTTGGCTTGTTGGTTTGTTGCTTTGTTGGCTTGTTGGCTTGTTGCTTTGTTGGTTTGTTGGTTTGTTTGCTTGTTGGCTTGTTGGTTTGTTGGTTTATTAGTTTGTTGGCTTTTTGGTTACTTGGTTTGTTGGTTTGTTGGTTTGTTGGCTTGTTTGTTGGCTTGTTGGTTTGTTGGTTTGTTGGTTTGTTGGTTTGTTGGCTTGTTGGCTTGTTGGTTTGTTGGTTTGTTGGTTTGTTGGTTTGTTGGTTTGTTAGTTTGTTGGTTTGTTGGCTTGTTGGTTTGTTGGTTTGTTGGCTTGTTGGCTTGTTGGTTTGTTGGTCTGTTGGCTTGTTGGTTTGTTAGTTTGTTGGTTTGTTGGCTTGTTGGCTTGTTGGTTTGTTGGTTTTTTGGTTTGTTGGTTTGTTGGTTTGTTGGTTTGTTGGTTTGTTGGTTTATTTGTTTGTTGGTTTGTTGGCTTGTTGGCTTGTTGGTTTCTTGGTTTGTTGGTTTGTTGGCTTGTTGGTTTGTTGGTTTGTTGGTTTTTTGGTTTGTCGGTTTGTTGGTTTGTTGGTTTGTTGGTTTGTTGGTTTGTTGGTTTGTTGGTTTATTTGTTTGTTGGTTTGCTGGCTTGTTGGTTTGTTGGTTTTTTGGTTTGTTGGCTTGTTGGCTTGTTGGTTTAATGGTTTGTTGGCTTGTTGGTTACTTAGTTTGTTGGTTTGTTGGCATGTTGGTTTGTTGGTTTGTTGGTTTGTTGGCTTGTTGATTTGTTGGTTTGTTGGCTTCTTGGCTTGTTGGTTTGGTGGTTTGTTGGTTTGTTGGCTTGTTGGTTTGTTGGTTTGTTGGCTTGTTGGTTTGTTAGTTTGTTGGTTTGTTGGTTTGTTGGTTTGTTGGTTTGTTGGTTTATTTGTTTGTTGGTTTGTTGGCTTGTTGGTTTGTTGGTTTGTTGGTTTGTTGGCTTGTTGGTTTGTTGGTTTGTTGGCTTGTTGGCTTGTTGGTTTGTTGGTTTGTTGGTTTGTTGGTTTGTTGGCTTGCTGGTTTGTTGGTCTGTTGGCTTGTTGGTTTGTTGGTTTGTTGGTTTGTTGGCTTGTTGGCTTGTTGGTTTGTTGGTTTGTTGGCTTGTTGGTTTGTTGGTTTGTTGGCTTGTTGGCTTGTTGGTTTTTTGGCTTGTTGGTTTGTTGGCTTGTTGGCTTGTTGGTTTGTTGGTTTGTTGGTTTGTTGGTTTGTTGATTTGTTGGTTTTTTGGTTTGTTGGTTTATTTGTTTGTTGGTTTGTTGGCTTGTTGGTTTGTTGGTTTGTTGGTTTGTTGGTTTGTTGGCTTGTTGGTTTGTTGGTTTGTTGGTTTGTTGGTTTGTTGGTTTGGTGGCTTGTTGGCTTGATGGTTTGTTGGTTTGTTGGTTTATTTGTTTGTTGGTTTGTTGGCTTGTTGGTTTGTTGGTTTGTTGGTATGTTGGCTTGTTGGTTTGTTGGTTTGTTGGTTTTTGGATTTGTTGGTTTGTTGGTTTCTTGGTTTGTTGGTTTGTTGGTTTGTTGGTTTATTTGTTTTTGGTTTGTTGGTTTATTGGTTTGTTGGTTTGTTGGTTTGTTGGCTTGTTGGTTTGTTGGCTTGTTGGTTTGTTGGTTTGTTGGCTTGTTGGCTTGTTGGTTTGTTGGTTTGTTGGCTTGCTGGTTACTTAGTTTGTTGGTTTGTTGGCATGTTGGCTTGTGGGTTTGTTGGTTTGTTGGCTTGTTGGGTTGTTGGTTTGTTGGTTTGTTGGTTTGTTGGTTTGTTGGTTCATTTGTTTGTTGGTTTGTTGGCTTGTTGGTTTGTTGGTTTGTTGGCTTGTTGGCTTATTGGTTTGTTGGTTTGTTGGTTTGTTGGTTTGTTGGTTTTGTTGGTTTGTTGGTTTGTTGGTTTGTTGGTTTGTTGGTTTGTTGGTTTGTTGGTTTGTTGGTTTGCTGGCTTGTTGGCTTGTTGGTTTGTTGGTTTGTTGGTTTGTTGGTTTATTTGTTTGTTGGTTTGTTGGCTTGTTAGTTTGTTGGTTTGTTGGTTTGTTGGCTTGTTAATTTGTTGGTTTGTTGGCTTGTTGGCTTGTTGGTTTGTTGGTTTGTTGGCTTATTGGTTTGTTGGCTTGTTGGCTTGTTGGCTTGTTGGTTTGTTGGTTTGTTGGTTTGTTGGCTTGTTGGTTTGTTGGTTTGTTGGCTTGTTGGTTTGTTAGTTTGTTGGTTTGTTGGTTTGTTGGTTTGTTGGTTTATTTGTTGGTTAGTTTGTTGGCTTGTTGGTTTGTTGGATTGTTGGTTTGCTGGCTTGTTGGTTTGTTGGTTTGTTGGCTTGTTGACTTGTTGGTTTGTTGTTTTGTTGGTTTGTTGGCTTGTTGGTTTGTTGGTTTGTTGGTTTGTTGGCTTGTTGGTTTGTTGGTTTGTTGGCTTGTTGGTTTGTTGGTTTGTTGGTTTGTTTGCTTCTTGGCTTGTTGGTTTGTTGGTTTGTTGGCTTGTTGGTTTATTGGTTTGTTGGCTTGTTGGCTTCTTGCTTTGTTGGTTTGTTGGTTTGTTGGCTTGTTGGCTTGTTGGTTTGTTAGTTTGTTGGCTTTTTGGTTACTTGGTTTGTTGGTTTGTTGGTTTGTTGGCTTGTTGGTTTGTTGGTTTTTTGGCTTGTTGGCTTGTTGGTTTGTTGGTTTGTTGGTTCGTTGGTTTGTTGGTTTGTTGGTTTTTTGGTTTATTGGTTTATTTGTTTGTTGGGTTGTTGGCTTGTTGGTTTGTTGGTTTGTTGGCTTGTTGGTGTGTTGGTTTGTTGGCTTGTTGGCTTGTTGGTTTGTTGGTTTGTTGGGTTGTTGGCTTGTTGGTTTGTTGGTTTGTTGGTTTTTTGTTTGTTGGTTTGTTGGTTTGTTGGTTTGTTGGTTTATTTATTTGTTGGTTTGTTGGCTTGTTGGTTTGTTTGTTTGTTGGTTTTTTGGTTTGTCGGTTTGTTGGTTTGTTGGTTTGTTGGTTTGTTGGTTTGTTGGTTTGTTGGTTTATTTGTTTGTTGGTTTGCTGGCTTGTTGGTTTGTTGATTTTTTGGTTTGTTGGCTTGTTGGCTTGTTGGTTTAATGGTTTGTTGGCTTGTTGGTTACTTAGTTTGTTGGTTTGTTGGCACGTTGGTTTGTTGGTTTGTTGGTTTGTTGGCTTGTTGATTTGTTGGTTTGTTGGCTTCTTGGCTTGTTGGTTTGGTGGTTTGTTGGTTTGTTGGCTTGTTGGTTTGTTGGTTTGTTGGCTTGTTGGTTTGTTAGTTTGTTGGTTTGTTGGTTTGTTGGTTTGTTGGTTTATTTGTTTGTTGGTTTGTTGGCTTGTTGGTTTGTTGGTTTGTTGGTTTGTTGGCTTGTTGGTTTGTTGGTTTGTTGGCTTGTTGGCTTGTTGGTTTGTTGGTTTGTTGGCTTGTTGGTTTGTTGGTTTGTTGGTTTGTTGGTTTGTTGGCTTGCTGGTTTGTTGGTTTGTTGGCTTGTTGGTTTGTTGGTTTGTTGGTTTGTTGGCTTGTTGGCTTGTTGGTTTGTTGGTTTGTTGGCTTGTTGGTTTGTTGGTTTGTTGGCTTGTTGGCTTGTTGGTTTTTTGGCTTGTTGGTTTGTTGGCTTGTTGGCTTGTTGGTTTGTTGGTTTGTTGGTTTGTTGGCTTGTTGGCTTGTGTGCTTGTTGGTTTGTTGGCTTGTTGGCTTGTTGGTTTGTCGGTTTGTTGGTTAGTTGGTTTGTTGGTTTTTTGGTTTGTTGGTTTATTTGTTTGTTGGTTTGTTGGTTTGTTGGCTTGTTGGCTTGTTGGTTTGTTGGTTTGTTGGCTTGTTGGCTTGTTGGTTTGTTGGTTTGTTGGTTTTTTGGTTTGTTGGTTTGTTGGTTTGTTGGTTTGTTGGTTTGTTGGTTTATTTGTTCGTTGGTTTGTTGGCTTGTTGGTTTGTTGGTTTGTTGGTTTGTTGGCTTGTTGGTTTGTTGGTTTGTTGGCTTGTTGGCTTGTTGGCTTGTTGGCTTGTTGGTTTGTTGGTTTGTTGGTTTGTTGGCTTGTTGGCTTGTTGGCTTGTTGGTTTGTTGGCTTGTTGGCTTGTTGGTTTGTCGGTTTGTTGGTTTGTTGGTTTGTTGGTTTTTTGGTTTATTTGTTTGTTGGTTTGTTGGTTTGTTGGCTTGTTGGCTTGTTGGTTTGTTGGTTTGTTGGCTTGTTGGTTTGTTGGTTTGTTGGTTTTTTGGTTTGTTGGTTTGTTGGTTTGTTGGTTTGTTGGTTTGTTGGCTTGTTGGCTTGTTGGTTTGTTAGTTTGTTGGCTTTTTGGTTACTTGGTTTGTTGGTTTGTTGGTTTGTTGGTTTGTTGGTTTGTTGGCTTGTTGGTTTGTTGGTTTGTTGGCTTGTTGGTTTGTTGGTTTGTTGGTTTGTTGGCTTGTTGGCTTGTTGGTTTGTTGGTTTGTTGGCTTGTTGGTTTGTTGGTTTGTTGGCTTGTTGGCTTGTTGCTTTGTTGGTTTGTTGGTTTGTTGGCTTGTTGGCTTGTTGGTTTGTTAGTTTGTTGGCTTTTTGGTTACTTGGTTTGTTGGTTTGTTGGTTTGTTGGCTTGTTGGTTTGTTGGCTTGTTGGTTTGTTGGTTTGTTGGTTTGTTGGCTTGTTGGCTTGTTGGTTTGTTGGTTTGTTGGCTTGTTGGCTTGTTGGTTTGTTGGTTTGTTGGCTTGTTGGTTACTTAGTTTGTTGGTTTGTTGGTTTGTTGGTTTGTTGGCTTGTTGGTTTGTTGGCTTGTTGGTTTGTTGGTTTGTTGGTTTGTTGGCTTGTTGGCTTGTTGGTTTGTTGGTTTGTTGGTTTGTTGGTTTGTTGGTTTGTTGGTTTTTTGGTTTGTTGGTTTGTTCGTTTGTTGGCTTGTTGGTTTGTTGGTTTGTTGGCTTGTTGGCTTGTTGGTTTGTTGGTTTGTTGGCTTGTTGGTTACTTAGTTTGTTGGTTTGTTGGTTTGTTGGTTTGTTGGCTTGTTGGGTTGTTGGTTTGTTGGCTTGTTGGCTTGTTGGTTTGTTGGTTTGTTGGCTTGTTGGCTTGTTGGTTTGTTGGTTTGTTGGTTTGTTAGTTTATTTGTTTGTTGGTTTGTTGGCTTGTTGCTTTGTTGGTTTGTTGGCTTGTTGGTTTGTTGGTTTGTTGGTTTGTTGGTTTGTTGGTTTGTTGGTTTGGTGGTTTGTTGGTTTGTTGGTTTGTTGGTTTGTTGGTTTGTTGGTTTGTTGGTTTGTTGGTTTGTTGGTTTGTTGGTTTGTTGGCTTGTTGGCTTGTTGGTTTGTTGGTTTGTTGGTTTGTTGGTTTATTTGTTTGTTGGTTTGTTGGCTTGTTGGTTTGTTGGTTTGTTGGTTTGGTGGCTTGTTAATTTGTTGGTTTGTTGGCTTGTTGGCTTGTTGGTTTGTTGGTTTGTTGGCTTATTGGTTTGTTGGCTTGTTGGCTTGTTGGTTTGTTGGTTTGTTGGCTTGTTGGTTTGTTGGTTTGTTGGCTTGTTGGTTTGTTAATTCGTTGGTTTGTTGGTTTGTTGGTTTGTTGGTTTGTTGGTTTGTTGGTTTGTTGGCTTGTTGGTTTGTTGGTTTGTTGGCTTGTTGGTTTGTTGGTTTATTGACTTGTTGGCTTGTTGGTTTGCTGTTTTGTTGGCTTGTTGGCTTGTTGTTTTGTTGGTTTGTTGGTTTGTTGGCTTGTTGGTTTGTTGGTTTGTTGGTTTGTTGGTTTGTTGGTTTGTTGGTTTGTTTGCTTCTTGGCTTGTTGGTTTGTTGGTTTGTTGGCTTGTTGGTTTATTGGTTTGTTGGCTTGTTGGCTTGTTGCTTTATTGGTTTGTTGGTTTGTTGGCTTGTTGGCTTGTTGGTTTGTTAGTTTGTTGGCTTTTTGGTTACTTGGTTTGTTGGTTTGTTGGCTTGTTGGTTTGTTGGTTTGTTGGCTTGTTGAATTTTTGGTTTGTTGGTTTGTTGGTTCGTTGGTTTGTTGGTTTGTTGGTTTTTTGGTTTATTGGTTTATTTGTTTGTTGGGTTGTTGGCTTGTTGGTTTGTTGGTTTGTTGGTTTGTTGGCTTGTTGGTTTGTTGGTTTGTTGGCTTGTTGGCTTGTTGGTTTGTTGGTTTGTTGGGTTGTTGGCTTGTTGGTTTGTTGGTTTGTTGGTTTTTTGTTTGTTGGTTTGTTGGTTTGTTGGTTTGTTGGTTTGTTGGTTTATTTATTTGTTGGTTTGTTGGCTTGTTGGTTTGTTGGTTTGTTGGTTGGTTGGCTTGTTGGTTTGTTGCTTTGTTGGCTTGTTCGCTTGTTGCTTTGTTGGTTTGTTGGTTTGTTGGCTTGTTGGCTTGTTGGTTTATTAGTTTGTTGGCTTTTTGGTTACTTGGTTTGTTGGTTTGTTGGTTTGTTGGCTTGTTGGTTTGTTGGCTTGTTGGTTTGTTGGTTTGTTGGTGTGTTGGCTTGTTGGCTTGTTGGTTTGTTGGTTTGTTGGTTTGTTGGTTTGTTGGTTTGTTAGTTTGTTGGTTTGTTGGTTTGTTGGTTTGTTGGCTTGTTGGCTTGTTGGTTTGTTGGTTTGTTGGCTTGTTGGTTTGTTAGTTTGTTGGTTTGTCGGCTTGTTGGCTTGTTGGTTTGTTGGTTTTTTGGTTTGTTGGTTTGTTGGTTTGTTGGTTTGTTGGTTTGTTGGTTTATTTGTTTGTTGGTTTGTTGGCTTGTTGGCTTGTTGGTTTGTTGGTTTGTTGGTTTGTTGGCTTGTTGGTTTGTTGGTTTGTTGGTTTTTTGGTTTGTCGGTTTGTTGGTTTGTTAGTTTGTTGGTTTGTTGGTTTGTTGGTTTATTTGTTTGTTGGTTTGGTGGCTTGTTGGTTTGTTGGTTTTTTGGTTTGTTGGCTTGTTGGTTTGTTGGTTTGTTGGCTTGTTGGCTTGTTGGTTTAATGGTTTGTTGGCTTGTTGGTTACTTAGTTTGTTGGTTTGTTGGCATGTTGGTTTGTTGGTTTGTTGGTTTGTTGGCTTGTGGATTTGTTGGTTTGTTGGCTTCTTGGCTTGTTGGTTTGGTGGTTTGTTGGTTTGTTGGCTTGTTGGTTTGTTGGTTTGTTGGCTTGTTGGTTTGTTAGTTTGTTGGTTTGTTGGTTTGTTGGTTTGTTGGTTTGTTGGTTTATTTGTTTGTTGGTTTGTTGGCTTGTTGGTTTGTTGGTTTGTTGGTTTGTTGGCTTGTTGGTTTGTTAGCTCTCTGGTTTGTTGGTTTGTTGGCTTGTTGGTTTGTTGGTTTGTTGGTTTGTTGGCTTGTTGGCTTGTTGGTTTGTTGGTTTGTTGGCTTGTTGGTTTGTTGGTTTGTTAGCTTGTTGGCTTGTTGGTTTTTTGGCTTGTTGGTTTGTTGGCTTGTTGGCTTGTTGGTTTGTTGGTTTGTTGGTTTGTTGGCTTGTTGGCTTGTTGGCTTGTTGGTTTGTTGGCTTGTTGGCTTGTTGGTTTGTCGGTTTGTTGGTTTGTTGGTTTGTTGGTTTTTTGGTTTGTTGGTTTATTTGTTTGTTGGTTTGTTGGTTTGTTGGCTTGTTGGCTTGTTGGTTTGTTGGTTTGTCGGCTTGTTGGCTTGTTGGTTTGTTGGTTTTTTGGTTTGTTGGTTTGTTGGTTTGTTGGTTTGTTGGTTTTTTGGTTTGTTGGTTTATTAGTTTGTTAGTTTGTTGGCTTTTTGGTTACTTGGTTTGTTGGTTTGTTGGTTTGTTGGTTTGTTGGTTTGTTGGCTTGTTGGTTTGTTGGTTTGTTGGCTTGTTGATTTGTTGGTTTGTTGGTTTGTTGGCTTGTTGGCTTGTTGGTTTGTTGGTTTGTTGGCTTGTTGGTTTGTTGGTTTGTTGGCTTGTTGGCTTGTTGCTTTGTTGGTTTGTTGGTTTGTTGGCTTGTTGGCTTGTTGGTTTGTTAGTTTGTTGGCTTTTTGGTTACTTGGTTTGCTGGTTTGTTGGTTTGTTGGCTTGTTGGTTTGTTGGCTTGTTGGTTTGTTGGTTTGTTGGTTTGTTGGCTTGTTGGTTTGTTGGTTTGTTGGTTTGTTGGTTTGTTGGTTTGTTGGTTTGTTGGTTTGTTGGTTTGTTGGTTTTTTGGTTTGTTGGTTTGTTGGTTTGTTGGCTTGTTGGTTTGTTGGTTTGTTGGCTTGTTGGCTTGTTGGTTTGTTGGTTTGTTGGCTTGTTGGTTACTTAGTTTGTTGGTTTGTTGGTTTGTTGGTTTGTTGGCTTGTTGGTTTGTTGGTTTGTTGGCTTGTTGGCTTGTTGGTTTGTTGGTTTGTTGGTTTGTTGGCTTGTTGGTTTGTTGGTTTCTTGGTTTGTTGGTTTGTGGGCTTGTTGGTTTCTTGGTTTCTTGATTTGCTGGTTTGTTGGTTTGTTGGCTTGTTGGTTTGTTGGTTTTTTGGTTTGTTGGCTTGTTGGCTTATTGGTTTGTTGGTTTGTTGGCTTGTTGGCTTGTTGGTTTGTTGGTTTGTTGGTTTGTTGGCTTGTTGGCTTGTTGGTTTTTTGGTTTGTTGGCTTGTTGGTTTGTTGGTTTATTGGCTTGTTGGCTTGTTGCTTTGTTGGTTTGTAGGTTTGTTTGCTTGTTGGCTTGTTGGTTTGTTAGTTTGTTGGCTTTTTGGTTACTTGGATTGTTGGTTTGTTGGTTTGTTAGCTTGTTGAATTGTTGGCTTGTTGGTTTGTTGGTTTGTTGGTTTGTTGGCTTGTTGTCTTGTTGGTTTGTTGGTTTGTTGGTTTGTTGGTTTGTTGGTTTATTGGTTTTTTGTTTGTTGGTTTGTTGGTTTGTTGCCTTGTTAATTTGTTGGTTTGTTGGCTTGTTGGTTTGTTGGTTTGTTGGTTTGTTGGCTTGTTGGTTACTTAGTTTGTTGGTTTGTTGGTTTGTTGGTTTGTTGGTTTGTTGGTTTGTTGGTTTGTTGGCTTGTTGGTTTGTTGGTTTATTGGCTTGTTGGCTTGTTGGTTTGTTGGTTTGTTGGCTTGTTGGCTTGTTGGTTTGTTGGTTTGTTGGTTTGTTGGTTTGTTGGTTTGTTGGTTTGTTGGCTTGTTGGTTTGTTGGTTTCTTGGTTTGCTAGTTTGTTGGTTTGTTGGCTTGTTGGTTTGTTGGTTTATTGGTTTGTTGGTTTGTTGGCTTGTTGGTTTAATGGTTTGTTGGCTTGTTGGTTACTTAGTTTGTTGGTTTGTTGGCATGTTGGTTTGTTGGTTTGTTGGTTTGTTGGCTTGTTGATTTGTTGGTTTGTTGGCTTCTTGGCTTGTTGGTTTGGTGGTTTGTTGGTTTGTTGGCTTGTTGGTTTGTTGGTTTGTTGGCTTGTTGGTTTGTTAGTTTGTTGGTTTGTTGGTTTGTTGGTTTGTTGGTTTGTTGGTTTCTTGCTTTGCTGGTTTGTTGGTTTGTTGGCTTGTTGGTTTGTTGGTTTTTTGGTTTGTTGGCTTGTTGGCTTGTTGGTTTAATGTTTTGTTGGCTTGTTGGTTACTTAGTTTGTTGGTTTGTTGGCATGTTGGTTTGTTGGTTTGTTGGTTTGTTGGTTTTTTGGTTTGTTGGTTTATTTGTTTGTTGGTTTGTTGGTTTGTTGGCTTGTTGGCTTGTTGGTTTGTTGGTTTGTTGGCTTGTTGGCTTGTTGGTTTGTTGGTTTGTTTTTTTTTTGGTTTGTTGGTTTGTTGGTTTGTTGGTTTGTTGGTTTGTTGGTTTGTTAGTTTGTTGGTTTGTTGGTTTGTTGGTTTGTTGGTTTGTTAGTTTGTTGGTTTATTTGTTTGTTGGTTTGTTGGCTTGTTGGTTTGTTGGTTTGTTGGTTTGTTGGCTTGTTGGTTTGTTGGTTTGTTGGCTTGTTGGCTTGTTGGTTTGTTGGTTTGTTGGCTTGTTGGTTTGTTGGTTTGTTGGTTTGTTGGTTTGTTGGTTTGTTGGCTTGCTGGTTTGTTGGTTTGTTGGCTTGTTGGTTTGTTGGTTTGTTGGTTTGTTGGCTTGTTGGCTTGTTGGTTTGTTGGTTTGTTGGCTTGTTGGTTTGTTGGTTTGTTGGCTTGTTGGCTTGTTGGTTTTTTGGCTTGTTGGTTTGTTGGCTTGTTGGCTTGTTGGTTTGTTGGTTTGTTGGTTTGTTGGCTTGTTGGCTTGTGTGCTTGTTGGTTTGTTGGCTTGTTGGCTTGTTGGTTTGTCGGTTTGTTGGTTTGTTGGTTTGTTGGTTTTTTGGTTTGTTGGTTTATTTGTTTGTTGGTTTGTTGGTTTGTTGGCTTGTTGGCTTGTTGGTTTGTTGGTTTGTTGGCTTGTTGGCTTGTTGGTTTGTTGGTTTGTTTTTTTTTGGTTTGTTGGTTTGTTGGTTTGTTGGTTTGTTGGTTTGTTGGTTTATTTGTTCGTTGGTTTGTTGGCTTGTTGGTTTGTTGGTTTGTTGGTTTGTTGGCTTGTTGGTTTGTTGGTTTGTTGGCTTGTTGGCTTGTTGGCTTGTTGGCTTGTTGGTTTGTTGGTTTGTTGGTTTGTTGGCTTGTTGGCTTGTTGGCTTGTTGGTTTGTTGGCTTGTTGGCTTGTTGGTTTGTCGGTTTGTTGGTTTGTTGATTTGTTGGTTTGTTGGCTTGTTGGCTTGTTGGTTTGTTGTTTTGTTGGCTTGTTGGCTTGTTGGTTTGTTGGTTTGTTGGTTTTTTGGTTTGTTGGTTTGTTGGTTTGTTGGTTTGTTGGTTTGTTGGTTTATTTGTTTGTTGGTTTGTTGGTTTGTTGGTTTATTTGTTTGTTGGTTTGCTGGCTTGTTGGTTTGTTGCCTTGTTGGCTTGTTGGTTTGTTAGTTTGTTGGCTTTTTGGTTACTTGGTTTGTTGGTTTGTTGGTTTGTTGGCTTGTTGGTTTGTTGGCTTGTTGGTTTGTTGGTTTGTTGGTTTGTTGGCTTGTTGGCTTGTTGGTTTGTTGGTTTGTTGGTTTGTTGGTTTGTTGGTTTGTTGGTTTTTTGGTTTGTTGGTTTGTTCGTTTGTTGGCTTGTTGGTTTGTTGGTTTGTTGGCTTGTTGGCTTGTTGGTTTGTTGGGTTGTTGGCTTGTTGGTTACTTAGTTTGTTGGTTTGTTGGTTTGTTGGCTTGTTGGTTTGTTGGCTTGTTGGTTTGTTGGTTTGTTGGTTTGTTGGCTTGTTGGCTTGTTGGTTTGTTGGTTTGTTGGTTTGTTGGTTTGTTGGTTTGTTGGTTTTTTGGTTTGTTGGTTTGTTCGTTTGTTGGCTTGTTGGTTTGTTGGTTTGTTGGCTTGTTGGCTTGTTGGTTTGTTGGTTTGTTGGCTTGTTGGTTACTTAGTTTGTTGGTTTGTTGGTTTGTTGGTTTATTGGCTTGTTGGTTTGTTGGTTTGTTGGCTTGTAGGTTTGTTGGTTTATTGGCTTGTTGGTTTGTTGGCTTGTTGGTTTGTTGGTTTGTTGGTTTGTTGGCTTGTTGGCTTGTTGGTTTGTTGGTTTGTTGGTTTGTTGGTTTGTTGGTTTGTTGGTTTTTTGGTTTGTTGGTTTGTTCGTTTGTTGGCTTGTTGGTTTGTTGGTTTGTTGGCTTGTTGGCTTGTTGGTTTGTTGGTTTGTTGGCTTGTTGGTTACTTAGTTTGTTGGTTTGTTGGTTTGTTGGTTTGTTGGCTTGTTGGTTTGTTGGCTTGTTGGTTTGTTGGTTTGTTGGTTTGTTGGCTTGTTGGCTTGTTGGTTTGTTGGTTTGTTGGTTTGTTGGTTTGTTGGTTTGTTGGTTTTTTGGTTTGTTGGTTTGTTCGTTTGTTGGCTTGTTGGTTTGTTGGTTTGTTGGCTTGTTGGCTTGTTGGTTTGTTGGTTTGTTGGCTTGTTGGTTACTTAGTTTGTTAGTTTGTTGGTTTGTTGGTTTGTTGGCTTGTTGGTTTGTTGGTTTGTTGGCTTGTAGGTTTGTTGGTTTATTTGCTTGTTGGCTTGTTGGTTTGTTGGTTTGTTGGCTTGTTGGATTGTTGGTTTGTTGGTTTGTTGGTTTGTTGGTTTGTTGGCTTGTTGGTTTGTTGGTTTGTTGGCTTGTTGGCTTGTTGGTTTGTTGGTTTGTTGGCTTGTTGGCTTGTTGGTTTGTTGGTTTGTTGGCTTGTTGGTTTGTGCGTTTGTTGGCTTGTTGGCTTGTTGGTTTGTTGGCTTGTTAGTTTGTTGGCTTGTTGGTTTGTTGGTTTGTTGGTTTGTTGGCTTGTTGGCTTGTTAGCTTGTTGGTTTGTTGGCTTGTTGGCTTGTTGGTTTGTTGGTTTGTTGGTTTGTTGGTTTGTTGGTTTGTTGGTTTGTTGGTTTGTTGGTTTTTTGGTTTGTTGGTTTATTTGTTTGTTGGTTTTTTGGCTTGTTGGTTTGTTGGTTTGTTGGTTTGTTGGCTTGTTGGTTTGTTGGTTTGTTAGTTTGTTGGTTTGTTGGCTTGTTGGTTTGTTGGTTTGTTGGCTTTTTGGTTTGTTGGTTTGTTGGTTTGTTGGTTTGTTGGTTTGTTGATTTGTTGGTTTTTTGGTTTGTTGGTTTATTTGTTTGTTGGTTTGTTGGCTTGTTGGTTTGTTGGTTTGTTGGTTTGTTGGTTTGTTGGCTTGTTGGTTGGTTGGTTTGTTGGTTTGTTGGTTTGTTGGCTTGTTGTCTTGATGGTTTGTTGGTTTGTTGGTTTATTTGTTTGTTGGTTTGTTGGCTTGTTGGTTTGTTGGTTTGTTGGTTTGTTGTCTTGTTGGTTTGTTGGTTTGTTGGTTTTTGGGTTTGTTGGTTTGTTGGTTTGTTGGTTTCTTGGTTTGTTGGTTTGTTGGTTTATTTGTTTGTTGGTTTATTGGTTTGTTGGTTTGTTGGTTTGTTGGATTGTTGGTTTGTTGGTTTGTTGGCTTGTTGGTTTGTTGGTTTGTTGGCTTGTTGGTTTGTTGGTTTGTTGGTTTGTTGGCTTGCTGGTTACTTAGTTTGTTGGTTTGTTGGCATGTTGGCTTGTTGGTTTGTTGGTTTGTTGGCTTGTTGGTTTGTTGGCTTGTTGGCTTGTTGGTTTGTTGGTTTGTTGGCTTGTTGGCTTGTTGGTTTGTTGGTTTGTTGGTTTGTTAGTTTATTTGTTTGTTGGTTTGTTGGCTTGTTGCTTTGTTGGTTTGTTGGCTTGTTGGCTTGTTGGTTTGTTGGTTTGTTGGTTTGTTGGTTTGTTGGTTTGTTGGTTTGTTGGTTTGTTGGTTTGTTGGTTTGTTGGTTTGTTGGTTTGTTGGTTTGTTGGTTTGTTGGCTTGTTGGCTTGTTGGTTTGTTGGTTTGTTGGTTTGTTGGTTTATTTGTTTGTTGGTTTGTTGGCTTGTTGGTTTGTTGGTTTGTTGGTTTGTTGGCTTGTTAATTTGTTGGTTTGTTGGCTTGTTGGCTTGTTGGTTTGTTGGTTTGTTGGCTTATTGGTTTGTTGGCTTGTTGGCTTGTTGGTTTGTTGGTTTGTTGGCTTGTTGGTTTGTTGGTTTGTTGGCTTGTTGGTTTGTTAATTTGTTGGTTTGTTGGTTTGTTGGTTTGTTGGTTTGTTGGTTTGTTGGTTTGTTGGCTTGTTGGTTTGTTGGTTTGTTGGCTTGTTGGTTTGTTGGTTTGTTGACTTGTTGGCTTGTTGGTTTGTTGTTTTGTTGGCTTGTTGGCTTCTTGGTTTGTTGGTTTGTTGGTTTGTTGGCTTGTTGGTTTGTTGGTTTGTTGGCTTGTTGGTTTGTTGGTTTGTTGGTTTGTTTGCTTCTTGGCTTGTTGGTTTGTTGGTTTGTTGGCTTGTTGGTTTATTGGTTTGTTGGCTTGTTGGCTTGTTGCTTTATTGGTTTGTTGGTTTGTTGGCTTGTTGGCTTGTTGGTTTGTTAGTTTGTTGGCTTTTTGGTTACTTGGTTTGTTGGTTTGTTGGTTTGTTGGCTTGTTGGTTTGTTGGTTTGTTGGCTTGTTGGCTTGTTGGTTTGTTGGTTTGTTGGTTCGTTGGTTTGTTGGTTTGTTGGGTTTTTGGTTTATTGGTTTATTAGTTTGTTGGGTTGTTGGCTTGTTGGTTTGTTGGTTTGTTGGTTTGTTGGCTTGTTGGTTTGTTGGTTTGTTGGTTTGTTGGTTTGTTGGTTTATTTATTTGTTGGTTTGTTGGCTTGTTGGTTTGTTGGTTTGTTGGTTGGTTGGCTTGTTGGTTTGTTGCTTTGTTGGCTTGTTCGCTTGTTGCTTTGTTGGTTTGTTGGTTTGTTGGCTTGTTGGCTTGTTAGTTTGTTAGTTTGTTGGCTTTTTGGTTACTTGGTTTGTTGGTTTGTTGGTTTGTTGGCTTGTTGGTTTGTTGGCTTGTTGGTTTGTTGGTTTGTTGGTTTGTTGGCTTGTTGGCTTGTTGGTTTGTTGGTTTGTTGGTTTGTTGGCTTGTTGGTTTGTTGGTTTGTTGGTTTTTTGGTTTGTCGGTTTGTTGGTTTGTTGGTTTGTTGGTTTGTTGGTTTGTTGGTTTATTTGTTTGTTGGTTTGGTGGCTTGTTGGTTTGTTGGTTATTTGGTTTGTTGGCTTGTTGGTTTGTTGGTTTGTTGGCTTGTTGGCTTGTTGGTTTAATGGTTTGTTGGCTTGTTGGTTACTTAGTTTGTTGGTTTGTTGGCATGTTGGTTTGTTGGTTTGTTGGTTTGTTGGCTTGTGGATTTGTTGGTTTGTTGGCTTCTTGGCTTGTTGGTTTGGTGGTTTGTTGGTTTGTTGGCTTGTTGGTTTGTTGGTTTGTTGGCTTGTTGGTTTGTTGGCTTGTTGGTTTGTTAGCTTGCTGGTTTGTTGGTTTGTTGGCTTGTTGGTTTGTTGGTTTGTTGGTTTGTTGGCTTGTTGGCTTGTTGGTTTGTTGGTTTGTTGGCTTGTTGGTTTGTTGGTTTGTTAGCTTGTTGGCTTGGTGGTTTTTTGGCTTATTGGTTTGTTGGCTTGTTGGCTTGTTGGTTTGTTGGTTTGTTGGTTTGTTGGCTTGTTGGCTTGTTGGCTTGTTGGTTTGTTGGCTTGTTGGCTTGTTGGTTTGTCGGTTTGTTGGTTTGTTGGTTTGTTGGTTTTTTGGTTTGTTGGTTTATTTGTTTGTTGGTTTGTTGGTTTGTTGGCTTGTTGGCTTGTTGGTTTGTTGGTTTGTCGGCTTGTTGGCTTGTTGGTTTGTTGGTTTTTTGGTTTGTTGGTTTGTTGGTTTGTTGGTTTTTTGGTTTGTTGGTTTATTAGTTTGTTGGCTTGTTGGTTTGTTGGCTTGTTGGTTTGTTGGTTTGTTGGTTTGTTGGTTTGTTGGCTTGTTGGCTTGTTGGTTTGTTGGTTTGTTGGTTTGTTGGCTTGTTGGTTTGTTGGTTTGTTGGTTTTTTGGTTTGTCGGTTTGTTGGTTTGTTGGTTTGTTGGTTTGTCGGCTTGTTGGCTTGTTGGTTTGTTGGTTTGTTGGCTTGTTGGTTTGTTGGCTTGTTGGTTTGTTGGTTTGTTGGTTTGTTGGCTTGTTGGCTTGTTGGTTTGTTGGTTTGTTGGTTTGTTGGTTTGTTGGTTTGTTGGTTTGTTGGTTTGTTGGTTTTTTGGTTTGTTGGTTTGTTGGTTTGTTGGCTTGTTGGTTTGTTGGTTTGTTGGCTTGTTGGCTTGTTGGTTTGTTGTTTTGTTGGCTTGTTGGTTACTTAGTTTGTTGGTTTGTTGGTTTGTTGGTTTGTTGGCTTGTTGGTTTGTTGGTTTGTTGGCTTGTTGGCTTGTTGGTTTGTTGGTTTGTTGGTTTGTTGGCTTGTTGGTTTGTTGGTTTCTTGGTTTGTTGGTTTGTGGGCTTGTTGGTTTCTTGGTTTCTTGATTTGCTGGTTTGTTGGTTTGTTGGCTTGTTGGTTTGTTGGTTTTTTGGTTTGTTGGCTTGTTGGATTATTGGCTTGTTGGTTTGTTGGCTTGTTGGCTTGTTGGTTTGTTGGTTTGTTGGTTTGTTGGCTTGTTGGCTTGTTGGTTTTTTGGTTTGTTGGCTTGTTGGTTTGTTGGTTTATTGGCTTGTTGGCTTGTTGCTTTGTTGGTTTGTTGGTTTGTTTGCTTGTTGGCTTGTTGGTTTGTTAGTTTGTTGGCTTTTTGGTTACTTGGATTGTTGGTTTGTTGGTTTGTTAGCTTGTTGAATTGTTGGCTTTTTGGTTTGTTGGTTTGTTGGTTTGTTGGCTTGTTGTCTTGTTGGTTTGTTGGTTTGTTGGTTTGTTGGTTTGTTGGTTTATTGGTTTTTTGTTTGTTGGTTTGTTGGTTTGTTGCCTTGTTAATTTGTTGGTTTGTTGGCTTGTTGGTTTGTTGGTTTGTTGGTTTGTTGGCTTGTTGGTTACTTAGTTTGTTGGTTTGTTGGTTTGTTGGTTTGTTGGTTTGTTGGCTTGTTGGTTTGTTGGTTTATTGGCTTGTTGGCTTGTTCGTTTGTTGGTTTGTTGGCTTGTTGGCTTGTTGGTTTGTTGGTTTGTTGGTTTGTTGGTTTGTTGGTTTGTTGGTTTGTTGGCTTGTTGGTTTGTTGGTTTCTTGGTTTGCTAGTTTGTTGGTTTGTTGGCTTGTTGGTTTGTTGGTTTATTGGTTTGTTGGTTTGTTGGCTTGTTGGTTTAATGGTTTGTTGGCTTGTTGGTTACTTAGTTTGTTGGTTTGTTGGCATGTTGGTTTGTTGGTTTGTTGGTTTGTTGGCTTGTTGATTTGTTGGTTTGTTGGCTTCTTGGCTTGTTGGTTTGGTGGTTTGTTGGTTTGTTGGCTTGTTGGTTTGTTGGTTTGTTGGCTTGTTGGTTTGTTAGTTTGTTGGTTTGTTGGTTTGTTGGTTTGTTGGTTTGTTGGTTTCTTGGTTTGCTGGTTTGTTGGTTTGTTGGCTTGTTGGTTTGTTGGTTTTTTGGTTTGTTGGCTTGTTGGCTTGTTGGTTTAATGTTTTGTTGGCTTGTTGGTTACTTAGTTTGTTGGTTTGTTGGCATGTTGGTTTGTTGGTTTGTTGGTTTGTTGGTTTTTTGGTTTGTTGGTTTATTTGTTTGTTGGTTTGTTGGTTTGTTGGTTTGTTGGTTTGTTGGTTTGTTGGTTTGTTGGTTTGTTGGCTTGTTGGCTTGTTGGTTTGTTGGTTTGTTGGTTTGTTGGTTTATTTGTTTGTTGGTTTGTTGGCTTGTTGGTTTGTTGGTTTGTTGGTTTGTTGGCTTGTTAATTTGTTGGTTTGTTGGCTTGTTGGCTTGTTGGTTTGTTGGTTTGTTGGCTTATTGGTTTGTTGGCTTGTTGGCTTGTTGGTTTGTTGGTTTGTTGGCTTGTTGGTTTGTTGGTTTGTTGGCTTGTTGGTTTGTTAATTTGTTGGTTTGTTGGTTTGTTGGTTTGTTGGTTTGTTGGTTTGTTGGTTTGTTGGTTTGTTGGCTTGTTGGTTAGTTGGTTTGTTGGCTTGTTGGTTTGTTGGTTTGTTGACTTGTTGGCTTGTTGGTTTGTTGTTTTGTTGGCTTGTTGGCTTCTTGGTTTGTTGGTTTGTTGGTTTGTTGGCTTGTTGGTTTGTTGGTTTGTTGGCTTGTTGGTTTGTTGGTTTGTTGGTTTGTTTGCTTCTTGGCTTGTTGGTTTGTTGGTTTGTTGGCTTGTTGGTTTATTGGTTTGTTGGCTTGTTGGCTTGTTGCTTTATTGGTTTGTTGGTTTGTTGGCTTGTTGGCTTGTTAGTTTGTTAGTTTGTTGGCTTTTTGGTTACTTGGTTTGTTGGTTTGTTGGTTTGTTGGCTTGTTGGTTTGTTGGTTTGTTGGCTTGTTGGCTTGTTGGCTTGTTGGTTTGTTGGTTTGTTGGTTCGTTGGTTTGTTGGTTTGTTGGGTTTTTGGTTTATTGGTTTATTAGTTTGTTGGGTTGTTGGCTTGTTGGTTTGTTGGTTTGTTGGTTTGTTGGCTTGTTGGTTTGTTGGTTTGTTGGCTTGTTGGCTTGTTGGTTTGTTGGTTTGTTGGGTTGTTGGCTTGTTGGTTTGTTGGTTTGTTGGTTTTTTGTTTGTTGGTTTGTTGGTTTGTTGGTTTGTTGGTTTGTTGGTTTATTTATTTGTTGGTTTGTTGGCTTGTTGGTTTGTTGGTTTGTTGGTTGGTTGGCTTGTTGGTTTGTTGCTTTGTTGGCTTGTTCGCTTGTTGCTTTGTTGGTTTGTTGGTTTGTTGGCTTGTTGGCTTGTTGGTTTGTTAGTTTGTTGGCTTTTTGGTTACTTGGTTTGTTGGTTTGTTGGTTTGTTGGCTTGTTGGTTTGTTGGCTTGTTGGTTTGTTGGTTTGTTGGTTTGTTGGCTTGTTGGCTTGTTGGTTTGTTGGTTTGTTGGTTTGTTGGTTTGTTGGCTTGTTGGTTTGTTGGTTTGTTGGTTTTTTGGTTTGTCGGTTTGTTGGTTTGTTGGTTTGTTGGTTTGTTGGTTTGTTGGTTTATTTGTTTGTTGGTTTGGTGGCTTGTTGGTTTGTTGGTTTTTTGGTTTGTTGGCTTGTTGGTTTGTTGGTTTGTTGGCTTGTTGGCTTGTTGGTTTAATGGTTTGTTGGCTTGTTGGTTACTTAGTTTGTTGGTTTGTTGGCATGTTGGTTTGTTGGTTTGTTGGTTTGTTGGCTTGTGGATTTGTTGGTTTGTTGGCTTCTTGGCTTGTTGGTTTGGTGGTTTGTTGGTTTGTTGGCTTGTTGGTTTGTTGGTTTGTTGGCTTGTTGGTTTGTTAGTTTGTTGGTTTGTTGGTTTGTTGGTTTGTTGGTTTGTTGGTTTATTTGTTTGTTGGTTTGTTGGCTTGTTGGTTTGTTGGTTTGTTGGTTTGTTGGCTTGTTGGTTTGTTAGCTTGCTGGTTTGTTGGTTTGTTGGCTTGTTGGTTTGTTGGTTTGTTGGTTTGTTGGCTTGTTGGCTTGTTGGTTTGTTGGTTTGTTGGCTTGCTGGTTTGTTGGTTTGTTAGCTTGTTGGCTTGGTGGTTTTTTGGCTTGTTGGTTTGTTGGCTTGTTGGCTTGTTGGTTTGTTGGTTTGTTGGTTTGTTGGCTTGTTGGCTTGTTGGCTTGTTGGTTTGTTGGCTTGTTGGCTTGTTGGTTTGTCGGTTTGTTGGTTTGTTGGTTTGTTGGTTTTTTGGTTTGTTGGTTTATTTGTTTGTTGGTTTGTTGGTTTGTTGGCTTGTTGGCTTGTTGGTTTGTTGGTTTGTCGGCTTGTTGGCTTGTTGGCTTGTTGGTTTGTTGGTTTGTTGGTTTGTTGGCTTGTTGGTTTGTTGGCTTGTTGGTTTGTTGGCTTGTTGGTTTGTTGGTTTGTTGGTTTGTTGGCTTGTTGGCTTGTTGGTTTGTTGGTTTGTTGGTTTGTTGGTTTGTTGGTTTGTTGGTTTGTTGGTTTGTTGGTTTGTTGGTTTTTTGGTTTGTTGGTTTGTTGGTTTGTTGGCTTGTTGGTTTGTTGGTTTGTTGGCTTGTTGGCTTGTTGGTTTGTTGTTTTGTTGGCTTGTTGGTTACTTAGTTTGTTGGTTTGTTGGTTTGTTGGTTTGTTGGCTTGTTGGTTTGTTGGTTTGTTGGCTTGTTGGCTTGTTGGTTTGTTGGTTTGTTGGTTTGTTGGCTTGTTGGTTTGTTGGTTTGTGGGCTTGTTGGTTTCTTGGTTTCTTGATTTGCTGGTTTGTTGGCTTGTTGGTTTGTTGGTTTTTTGGTTTGTTGGCTTGTTGGCTTATTGGTTTGTTGGTTTGTTGGCTTGTTGGCTTGTTGGTTTGTTGGTTTGTTGGTTTGTTGGCTTGTTGGCTTGTTGGCTTGTTGCTTTGTTGGTTTGTTGGTTTGTTTGCTTGTTGGCTTGTTGGTTTGTTAGTTTGTTGGCTTTTTGGTTACTTGGATTGTTGGTTTGTTGGTTTGTTAGCTTGTTGAATTGTTGGCTTGTTGGTTTGTTGGTTTGTTGGTTTGTTGGCTTGTTGTCTTGTTGGTTTGTTGGTTTGTTGGTTTGTTGGTTTGTTGGTTTATTGGTTTTTTGTTTGTTGGTTTGTTGGTTTGTTGCCTTGTTAATTTGTTGGTTTGTTGGCTTGTTGGTTTGTTGGTTTGTTGGTTTATTGACTTGTTGGTTACTTAGTTTGTTGGTTTGTTGGTTTGTTGGTTTGTTGGTTTGTTGGCTTGTTGGTTTGTTGGTTTATTGGCTTGTTGGCTTGTTGGTTTGTTGGTTTGTTGGCTTGTTGGCTTGTTGGTTTGTTGGTTTGTTGGTTTGTTGGTTTGTTGGTTTGTTGGTTTGTTGGCTTGTTGGTTTGTTGGTTTCTTGGTTTGCTAGTTTGTTAGTTTGTTGGCTTGTTGGTTTGTTGGTTTATTGGTTTGTTGGTTTGTTGGCTTGTTGGTTTAATGGTTTGTTGGCTTGTTGGTTACTTAGTTTTTTGGTTTGTTGGCATGTTGGTTTGTTGGTTTGTTGGTTTGTTGGCTTGTTGATTTGTTGGTTTGTTGGCTTCTTGGCTTGTTGGTTTGGTGGTTTGTTGGTTTGTTGGCTTGTTGGTTTGTTGGTTTGTTGGCTTGTTGGTTTGTTAGTTTGTTGGTTTGTTGGTTTGTTGGTTTGTTGGTTTGTTGGTTTCTTGGTTTGCTGGTTTGTTGGTTTGTTGGCTTGTTGGTTTGTTGGTTTTTTGGTTTGTTGGCTTGTTGGCTTGTTGGTTTAATGTTTTGTTGGCTTGTTGGTTACTTAGTTTGTTGGTTTGTTGGCATGTTGGTTTGTTGGTTTGTTGGTTTGTTGGTTTTTTGGTTTGTTGGTTTATTTGTTTGTTGGTTTGTTGGTTTGTTGGCTTGTTGGCTTGTTGGTTTGTTGGTTTGTTGGCTTGTTGGCTTGTTGGTTTGTTGGTTTGTTTTTTTTTGGTTTGTTGGTTTGTTGGTTTGTTGGTTTGTTGGTTTGTTAGTTTGTTGGTTTGTTGGTTTGTTGGTTTGTTGGTTTGTTGGTTTGTTGGTTTATTTGTTTGTTGGTTTGTTGGCTTGTTGGTTTGTTGGTTTGTTGGTTTGTTGGCTTGTTGGTTTGTTGGTTTGTTGGCTTGTTGGCTTGTTGGTTTGTTGGTTTGTTGGCTTGTTGGTTTGTTGGTTTGTTGGTTTGTTGGTTTGTTGGTTTGTTGGCTTGCTGGTTTGTTGGTTTGTTGGCTTGTTGGTTTGTTGGTTTGTTGGTTTGTTGGCTTGTTGGCTTGTTGGTTTGTTGGTTTGTTGGCTTGTTGGTTTGTTGGTTTGTTGGCTTGTTGGCTTGTTGGTTTTTTGGCTTATTGGTTTGTTGGCTTGTTGGCTTGTTGGTTTGTTGGTTTGTTGGTTTGTTGGCTTGTTGGCTTGTGTGCTTGTTGGTTTGTTGGCTTGTTGGCTTGTTGGTTTGTCGGTTTGTTGGTTTGTTGGTTTGTTGGTTTTTTGGTTTGTTGGTTTATTTGTTTGTTGGTTTGTTGGTTTGTTGGCTTGTTGGCTTGTTGGTTTGTTGGTTTGTTGGCTTGTTGGCTTGTTGGTTTGTTGGTTTGTTTTTTTTTGGTTTGTTGGTTTGTTGGTTTGTTGGTTTGTTGGTTTGTTGGTTTATTTGTTCGTTGGTTTGTTGGCTTGTTGGTTTGTTGGTTTGTTGGTTTGTTGGCTTGTTGGTTTGTTGGTTTGTTGGCTTGTTGGCTTGTTGGCTTGTTGGCTTGTTGGTTTGTTGGTTTGTTGGTTTGTTGGCTTGTTGGCTTGTTGGCTTGTTGGTTTGTTGGCTTGTTGGCTTGTTGGTTTGTCGGTTTGTTGGTTTGTTGGTTTGTTGGTTTGTTGGCTTGTTGGCTTGTTGGTTTGTTGTTTTGTTGGCTTGTTGGCTTGTTGGTTTGTTGGTTTGTTGGTTTTTTGGTTTGTTGGTTTGTTGGTTTGTTGGTTTGTTGGTTTGTTGGTTTATTTGTTTGTTGGTTTGTTGGTTTGTTGGTTTATTTGTTTGTTGGTTTGCTGGCTTGTTGGTTTGTTGCCTTGTTGGCTTGTTGGTTTGTTAGTTTGTTGGCTTTTTGGTTACTTGGTTTGTTGGTTTGTTGGTTTGTTGGCTTGTTGGTTTGTTGGCTTGTTGGTTTGTTGGTTTGTTGGTTTGTTGGCTTGTTGGCTTGTTGGTTTGTTGGTTTGTTGGTTTGTTGGTTTGTTGGTTTGTTGGTTTTTTGGTTTGTTGGTTTGTTCGTTTGTTGGCTTGTTGGTTTGTTGGTTTGTTGGCTTGTTGGCTTGTTGGTTTGTTGGGTTGTTGGCTTGTTGGTTACTTAGTTTGTTGGTTTGTTGGTTTGTTGGCTTGTTGGTTTGTTGGCTTGTTGGTTTGTTGGTTTGTTGGTTTGTTGGCTTGTTGGCTTGTTGGTTTGTTGGTTTGTTGGTTTGTTGGTTTGTTGGTTTGTTGGTTTTTTGGTTTGTTGGTTTGTTCGTTTGTTGGCTTGTTGGTTTGTTGGTTTGTTGGCTTGTTGGCTTGTTGGTTTGTTGGTTTGTTGGCTTGTTGGTTACTTAGTTTGTTGGTTTGTTGGTTTGTTGGTTTGTTGGCTTGTTGGTTTGTTGGTTTGTTGGTTTGTTGGCTTGTAGGTTTGTTGGTTTATTGGCTTGTTGGTTTGTTGGCTTGTTGGTTTGTTGGTTTGTTGGTTTGTTGGCTTGTTGGCTTGTTGGTTTGTTGGTTTGTTGGTTTGTTGGTTTGTTGGTTTGTTGGTTTTTTGGTTTGTTGGTTTGTTCGTTTGTTGGCTTGTTGGTTTGTTGGTTTGTTGGCTTGTTGGCTTGTTGGTTTGTTGGTTTGTTGGCTTGTTGGTTACTTAGTTTGTTGGTTTGTTGGTTTGTTGGTTTGTTGGCTTGTTGGTTTGTTGGCTTGTTGGTTTGTTGGTTTGTTGGTTTGTTGGCTTGTTGGCTTGTTGGTTTGTTGGTTTGTTGGTTTGTTGGTTTGTTGGTTTATTGGTTTTTTGTTTGTTGGTTTGTTGGTTTGTTGCCTTGTTAATTTGTTGGTTTGTTGGCTTGTTGGTTTGTTGGTTTGTTGGTTTGTTGGCTTGTTGGTTACTTAGTTTGTTGGTTTGTTGGTTTGTTGGTTTGTTGGTTTGTTGGCTTGTTGGTTTGTTGGTTTATTGGCTTGTTGGCTTGTTGGTTTGTTGGTTTGTTGGCTTGTTGGCTTGTTGGTTTGTTGGTTTGTTGGTTTGTTGGTTTGTTGGTTTGTTGGTTTGTTGGTTTGTTGGTTTCTTGGTTTGCTAGTTTGTTGGTTTGTTGGCTTGTTGGTTTGTTGGTTTATTGGTTTGTTGGTTTGTTGGCTTGTTGGTTTAATGGTTTGTTGGCTTGTTGGTTACTTAGTTTTTTGGTTTGTTGGCATGTTGGTTTGTTGGTTTGTTGGTTTGTTGGCTTGTTGATTTGTTGGTTTGTTGGCTTCTTGGCTTGTTGGTTTGGTGGTTTGTTGGTTTGTTGGCTTGTTGGTTTGTTGGTTTGTTGGCTTGTTGGTTTGTTAGTTTGTTGGTTTGTTGGTTTGTTGGTTTGTTGGTTTGTTGGTTTCTTGGTTTGCTGGTTTGTTGGTTTGTTGGCTTGTTGGTTTGTTGGTTTTTTGGTTTGTTGGCTTGTTGGCTTGTTGGTTTAATGTTTTGTTGGCTTGTTGGTTACTTAGTTTGTTGGTTTGTTGGCATGTTGGTTTGTTGGTTTGTTGGTTTGTTGGTTTTTTGGTTTGTTGGTTTATTTGTTTGTTGGTTTGTTGGTTTGTTGGCTTGTTGGCTTGTTGGTTTGTTGGTTTGTTGGCTTGTTGGCTTGTTGGTTTGTTGGTTTGTTTTTTTTTGGTTTGTTGGTTTGTTGGTTTGTTGGTTTGTTGGTTTGTTAGTTTGTTGGTTTGTTGGTTTGTTGGTTTGTTGGTTTGTTGGTTTGTTGGTTTATTTGTTTGTTGGTTTGTTGGCTTGTTGGTTTGTTGGTTTGTTGGTTTGTTGGCTTGTTGGTTTGTTGGTTTGTTGGCTTGTTGGCTTGTTGGTTTGTTGGTTTGTTGGCTTGTTGGTTTGTTGGTTTGTTGGTTTGTTGGTTTGTTGGTTTGTTGGCTTGCTGGTTTGTTGGTTTGTTGGCTTGTTGGTTTGTTGGTTTGTTGGTTTGTTGGCTTGTTGGCTTGTTGGTTTGTTGGTTTGTTGGCTTGTTGGTTTGTTGGTTTGTTGGCTTGTTGGCTTGTTGGTTTTTTGGCTTGTTGGTTTGTTGGCTTGTTGGCTTGTTGGTTTGTTGGTTTGTTGGTTTGTTGGCTTGTTGGCTTGTGTGCTTGTTGGTTTGTTGGCTTGTTGGCTTGTTGGTTTGTCGGTTTGTTGGTTTGTTGGTTTGTTGGTTTTTTGGTTTGTTGGTTTATTTGTTTGTTGGTTTGTTGGTTTGTTGGCTTGTTGGCTTGTTGGTTTGTTGGTTTGTTGGCTTGTTGGCTTGTTGGTTTGTTGGTTTGTTTTTTTTTGGTTTGTTGGTTTGTTGGTTTGTTGGTTTGTTGGTTTATTTGTTCGTTGGTTTGTTGGCTTGTTGGTTTGTTGGTTTGTTGGTTTGTTGGCTTGTTGGTTTGTTGGTTTGTTGGCTTGTTGGCTTGTTGGCTTGTTGGCTTGTTGGTTTGTTGGTTTGTTGGTTTGTTGGCTTGTTGGCTTGTTGGCTTGTTGGTTTGTTGGCTTGTTGGCTTGTTGGTTTGTCGGTTTGTTGGTTTGTTGGTTTGTTGGTTTGTTGGCTTGTTGGCTTGTTGGTTTGTTGTTTTGTTGGCTTGTTGGCTTGTTGGTTTGTTGGTTTGTTGGTTTTTTGGTTTGTTGGTTTGTTGGTTTGTTGGTTTGTTGGTTTGTTGGTTTATTTGTTTGTTGGTTTGTTGGTTTGTTGGTTTATTTGTTTGTTGGTTTGCTGGCTTGTTGGTTTGTTGCCTTGTTGGCTTGTTGGTTTGTTAGTTTGTTGGCTTTTTGGTTACTTGGTTTGTTGGTTTGTTGGTTTGTTGGCTTGTTGGTTTGTTGGCTTGTTGGTTTGTTGGTTTGTTGGTTTGTTGGCTTGTTGGCTTGTTGGTTTGTTGGTTTGTTGGTTTGTTGGTTTGTTGGTTTGTTGGTTTTTTGGTTTGTTGGTTTGTTCGTTTGTTGGCTTGTTGGTTTGTTGGTTTGTTGGCTTGTTGGCTTGTTGGTTTGTTGGGTTGTTGGCTTGTTGGTTACTTAGTTTGTTGGTTTGTTGGTTTGTTGGCTTGTTGGTTTGTTGGCTTGTTGGTTTGTTGGTTTGTTGGTTTGTTGGCTTGTTGGCTTGTTGGTTTGTTGGTTTGTTGGTTTGTTGGTTTGTTGGTTTGTTGGTTTTTTGGTTTGTTGGTTTGTTCGTTTGTTGGCTTGTTGGTTTGTTGGTTTGTTGGCTTGTTGGCTTGTTGGTTTGTTGGTTTGTTGGCTTGTTGGTTACTTAGTTTGTTGGTTTGTTGGTTTGTTGGTTTGTTGGCTTGTTGGTTTGTTGGTTTGTTGGCTTGTAGGTTTGTTGGTTTATTGGCTTGTTGGTTTGTTGGCTTGTTGGTTTGTTGGTTTGTTGGTTTGTTGGCTTGTTGGCTTGTTGGTTTGTTGGTTTGTTGGTTTGTTGGTTTGTTAGTTTGTTGGTTTTTTGGTTTGTTGGTTTGTTCGTATGTTGGCTTGTTGGTTTGTTGGCTTGTTGGCTTGTTTGTTTGTTGGTTTGTTGGCTTGTTGGTTACTTAGTTTATTGGTTTGTTGGTTTGTTGGTTTGTTGGCTTGTTGGTTTGTTGGCTTGTTGGTTTGTTGATTTGTTGGTTTGTTGGCTTGTTGGCTTGTTGGTTTGTTGGTTTGTTGGTTTGTTGGTTTGTTGGTTTGTTGGTTTTTTGGTTTGTTGGTTTGTTCGTTTGTTGGCTTGTTGGTTTGTTGGTTTGTTGGCTTGTTGGCTTGTTGGTTTGTTGGTTTGTTGGCTTGTTGGTTACTTAGTTTGTTGGTTTGTTGGTTTGTTGGCTTGTTGGTTTGTTGGTTTGTTGGCTTGTAGGTTTGTTGGTTTATTGGCTTGTTGGCTTGTTGGTTTGTTGGTTTGTTGGCTTGTTGGATTGTTGGTTTGTTGGTTTGTTGGTTTGTTGGTTTGTTGGCTTGTTGGTTTGTTGGTTTGTTGGCTTGTTGGTTTGTTGGTTTGTTGGTTTGTTGGCTTGTTGGCTTGTTGGTTTGTTGGTTTGTTGGCTTGTTGGTTTGTGCGTTTGTTGGCTTGTTGGCTTGTTGGTTTGTTGGCTTGTTAGTTTGTTGGCTTGTTGGTTTGTTGGTTTGTTGGTTTGTTGGCTTGTTGGCTTGTTAGCTTGTTGGTTTGTTGGCTTGTTGGCTTGTTGGTTTGTTGGTTTGTTGGTTTGTTGGTTTGTTGGTTTGTTGGTTTGTTGGTTTTTTGGTTTGTTGGTTTATTTGTTTGTTGGTTTTTTGGCTTGTTGGTTTATTGGTTTGTTGGTTTGTTGGCTTGTTGGCTTGTTGGTTTGTTGGTTTGTTAGTTTGTTGGTTTGTTGGCTTGTTGGTTTGTTGGTTTGTTGGCTTTTTGGTTTGTTGGTTTGTTGGTTTGTTGGTTTGTTGGTTTGTTGATTTGTTGGTTTTTTGGTTTGTTGGTTTATTTGTTTGTTGGTTTGTTGGCTTGTTGGTTTGTTGGTTTGTTGGTTTGTTGATTTGTTGGCTTGTTGGTTGGTTGGTTTGTTGGTTTGTTGGTTTGTTGGCTTGTTGGCTTGATGGTTTGTTGGTTTGTTGGTTTATTTGTTTGTTGGTTTGTTGGCTTGTTGGTTTGTTGGTTTGTTGGTTTGTTGTCTTGTTGGTTTGTTGGTTTGTTGGTTTTTGGGTTTGTTGGTTTGTTGGTTTGTTGGTTTCTTGGTTTGTTGGTTTGTTGGTTTATTTGTTTGTTGGTTTATTGGTTTGTTGGTTTGTTGGTTTGTTGGCTTGTTGGTTTGTTGGTTTGTTGGCTTGTTGGTTTGTTGGTTTGTTGGCTTGTTGGTTTGTTGGTTTGTTGGTTTGTTGGCTTGCTGGTTACTTAGTTTGTTGGTTTGTTGGCATGTTGGCTTGTTGGTTTGTTGGTTTGTTGGCTTGTTGGTTTGTTGGCTTGTTGGCTTGTTGGTTTGTTGGTTTGTTGGCTTGTTGGCTTGTTGGTTTGTTGGTTTCTTGGTTTGTTAGTTTATTTGTTTGTTGGTTTGTTGGCTTGTTGCTTTGTTGGTTTGTTGGCTTGTTGGCTTGTTGGTTTGTTGGTTTGTTGGTTTGTTGGTTTGTTGGTTTGTTGGTTTGTTGGTTTGTTGGTTTGTTGGTTTGTTGGTTTGTTGGTTTGTTGGTTTGTTGGTTTGTTGGTTTGTTGGCTTGTTGGCTTGTTGGTTTGTTGGTTTGTTGGTTTGTTGGTTTATTTGTTTGTTGGTTTGTTGGCTTGTTGGTTTGTTGGTTTGTTGGTTTGTTGGCTTGTTAATTTGTTGGTTTGTTGGCTTGTTGGCTTGTTGGTTTGTTGGTTTGTTGGCTTATTGGTTTGTTGGCTTGTTGGCTTGTTGGTTTGTTGGTTTGTTGGCTTGTTGGTTTGTTGGTTTGTTGGCTTGTTGGTTTGTTAATTTGTTGGTTTGTTGGTTTGTTGGTTTGTTGGTTTGTTGGTTTGTTGGTTTGTTGGCTTGTTGGTTTGTTGGTTTGTTGGCTTGTTGGTTTGTTGGTTTGTTGACTTGTTGGCTTGTTGGTTTGTTGTTTTGTTGGCTTGTTGGCTTCTTGGTTTGTTGGTTTGTTGGTTTGTTGGCTTGTTGGTTTGTTGGTTTGTTGGCTTGTTGGTTTGTTGGTTTGTTGGTTTGTTTGCTTCTTGGCTTGTTGGTTTGTTGGTTTGTTGGCTTGTTGGTTTATTGGTTTGTTGGCTTGTTGGCTTGTTGCTTTATTGGTTTGTTGGTTTGTTGGCTTGTTGGCTTGTTGGGTTGTTAGTTTGTTGGCTTTTTGGTTACTTGGTTTGTTGGTTTGTTGGTTTGTTGGCTTGTTGGTTTGTTGGTTTGTTGGCTTGTTGGCTTGTTGGTTTGTTGGTTTGTTGGTTCGTTGGTTTGTTGGTTTGTTGGGTTTTTGGTTTATTGGTTTATTAGTTTGTTGGGTTGTTGGCTTGTTGGTTTGTTGGTTTGTTGGTTTGTTGGCTTGTTGGTTTGTTGGTTTGTTGGCTTGTTGGTTTGTTGGCTTGTTGGTTTGTTGGTTTGTTGGTTTGTTGGCTTGTTGGCTTGTTGGTTTGTTGGTTTGTTGGTTTGTTGGTTTGTTGGTTTGTTAGTTTGTTTGTTTGTTGGTTTGTTGGTTTGTTGGCTTGTTGGCTTGTTGGTTTGTTGGTTTGTTGGCTTGTTGGTTTGTTAGTTTGTTGGTTTGTTGGCTTGTTGGCTTGTTGGTTTGTTGGTTTTTTGGTTTGTTGGTTTGTTGGTTTGTTGGTTTGTTGGTTTGTTGGTTTTTTTGTTTGTTGGTTTGTTGGCTTGTTGGCTTGTTGGTTTGTTGGTTTGTTGGTTTGTTGGCTTGTTGGTTTGTTGGTTTGTTGGTTTTTTGGTTTGTCGGTTTGTTGGTTTGTTGGTTTGTTGGTTTGTTGGTTTATTTGTTTGTTGGTTTGGTGGCTTGTTGGTTTGTTGGTTTTTTGGTTTGTTGGCTTGTTGGTTTGTTGGTTTGTTGGCTTGTTGGCTTGTTGGTTTAATGGTTTGTTGGCTTGTTGGTTACTTAGTTTGTTGGTTTGGTGGTTTGTTGGTTTGTTGGCTTGTTGGTTTGTTGGTTTGTTGGCTTGTTGGTTTATTTGTTTGTTGGTTTGTTGGCTTGTTGGTTTGTTGGTTTGTTGGTTTGTTGGCTTGTTGGTTTGTTAGCTTGCTGGTTTGTTGGTTTGTTGGCTTGTTGGTTTGTTGGTTTGTTGGTTTGTTGGCTTGTTGGCTTGTTGGTTTGTTGGTTTGTTGGCTTGTTGGTTTGTTGGTTTGTTGGCTTGTTGGCTTGTTGGCTTGTTGGCTTGTTGGTTTTTTGGCTTGTTGGTTTGTTGGCTTGCTGGCTTGTTGGTTTGTTGGTTTGTTGGTTTGTTGGCTTGTTGGCTTGTTGGCTTGTTGGTTTGTTGGCTTGTTGGCTTGCTGGTTTGTCGGTTTGTTGGTTTGTTGGTTTGTTGGTTTTTTGGTTTGTTGGTTTGTTGGTTTATTTGTTTGTTGGTTTGTTGGTTTGTTGGCTTGTTGGCTTGTTGGTTTGTTGGTTTGTTGGTTTGTTGGCTTGTTGGCTTGTTGGTTTGTTGGTTTGTTGGTTTTTTGGTTTGTTGGTTTGTTGGTTTGTTGGTTTGTTGGTTTGTTGGTTTATTTGTTTGTTGGTTTGTTGGCTTGTTGGTTTGTTGGTTTGTTGGTTTGTTGGCTTGTTGGTTTGTTGGTTTGTTGGCTTGTTGGCTTGTTGGCTTGTTGGCTTGTTGGTTTGTTGGTTTGTTGGTTTGTTGGCTTATTGGCTTGTTGGCTTATTGGTTTTTTGGCTTGTTGGCTTGTTGGTTTGTCGGTTTGTTGGTTTGTTGGTTTGTTGGTTTTTTGGTTTGTTGGTTTATTTGTTTGTTGGTTTGTTGGTTTGTTGGCTTGTTGGTTTGTTGGTTTATTTGTTTGTTAGTTTGTTGGCTTTTTGGTTACTTGGTTTGTTGGTTTGTTGGTTTGTTGTTTTGTTGGTTTGTTGGCTTGTTGGTTTGTTGGTTTGTTGGCTTGTTGGTTTGTTGGTTTGTTGGTTTGTTGGCTTGTTGGCTTGTTGGTTTGTTGGTTTGTTGGCTTGTTGGTTTGTTGGTTTGTTGGCTTGTTGGCTTGTTGCTTTGTTGGTTTGTTGGTTTGTTGGCTTGTTGGCTTGTTGGTTTGTTAGTTTGTTGGCTTTTTGGTTACTTGGTTTGTTGGTTTGTTGGTTTGTTGGCTTGTTGGTTTGTTGGCTTGTTGGTTTGTTGGTTTGTTGGTTTGTTGGCTTGTTGGCTTGTTGGTTTGTTGGTTTGTTGGTTTGTTGGTTTGTTGGTTTGTTGGTTTTTTGGTTTGTTGGTTTGTTGGTTTGTTGGCTTGTTGGTTTGTTGGTTTGTTGGCTTGTTGGCTTGTTGGTTTGTTGGTTTGCTGGCTTGTTGGTTACTTAGTTTGTTGGTTTGTTGGTTTGTTGGTTTGTTGGCTTGTTGGTTTGTTGGTTTGTTGGCTTGTTGGCTTGTTGGTTTGTTGGTTTGTTGGTTTGTTGGCTTGTTGGTTTGTTGGTTTCTTGGTTTGTTGGTTTGTTGGCTTGTTGGTTTCTTGGTTTCTTGATTTGCTGGTTTGTTGGTTTGTTGGCTTGTTGGTTTGTTGGTTTTTTGGTTTGTTGGCTTGTTGGCTTATTGGTTTGTTAGTTTGTTGGCTTGTTGGCTTGTTGGTTTGTTGGTTTGTTGGTTTGTTGGCTTGTTGCTTTGTTGGTTTGTTGGTTTGTTTGCTTGTTGGCTTGTTGGTTTGTTAGTTTGTTGGCTTTTTGGTTACTTGGATTGTTGGTTTGTTGGTTTGTTAGCTTGTTGAATTGTTGTGTTGTTGGTTTGTTGGTTTGTTGGTTTGTTGGCTTGTTGGCTTGTTGGTTTGTTGGTTTGTTGGTTTGTTGGTTTGTTGGTTTATTGGTTTTTTGTTTGTTGGTTTGTTGGTTTGTTGCCTTGTTAATTTGTTGGTTTGTTGGCTTGTTGGTTTGTTGGTTTGTTGGTTTGTTGGTTTGTTGGCTTGTTGGTTACTTAGTTTGTTTGTTTGTTGGTTTGTTGGTTTGTTGGTTTGATGGTTTGTTGGCTTGTTGGTTTGTTGGTTTATTGGCTTGTTGGCTTGTTGGTTTTTTGGTTTGTTGGCTTGTTGGTTTGTTGGTTTGTTGGTTTGTTGGTTTGTTGGTTTGTTGGTTTGTTGGCTTGTTGGTTTGTTGGTTTGTTGGTTTCTTGGTTTGCTGGTTTGTTGGTTTGTTGGCTTGTTGGTTTGTTGGTTTATTGGTTTGTTGGTTTGTTGGCTTGTTGGTTTGTTGGTTTTTTGGTTTGTTGGTTTATTTGTTTGTTGGTTTGTTGGTTTGTTGGTTTGCTGGTTTGTTGGTTTGTTGGCTTGTTGGTTTGTTGGTTTATTGGTTTGTTGGTTTGTTGGCTTGTTGGTTTGTTGGTTTTTTGGTTTGTTGGTTTATTTGTTTGTTGGTTTGTTGGTTTGTTGGCTTGTTGGTTTGTTGGTTTGTTGGTTTTTTGGTTTGTTGGTTTGTTGGTTTGTTGGTTTGTTGGTTTGTTGGTTTATTTGTTTGTTAGTTTGTTGGCTTTTTGGTTACTTGGTTTGTTGGTTTGTTGGTTTGTTGTTTTGTTGGTTTGTTGGCTTGTTGGTTTGTTGGTTTGTTGGCTTGTTGGTTTGTTGGTTTGTTGGTTTGTTGGCTTGTTGGCTTGTTGGTTTGTTGGTTTGTTGGCTTGTTTGTTTGTTGGTTTGTTGGCTTGTTGGCTTGTTGCTTTGTTGGTTTGTTGGTTTGTTGGCTTGTTGGCTTGTTGGTTTGTTAGTTTGTTTGCTTTTTGGTTACTTGGTTTGTTGGTTTGTTGGCTTGTTGGTTTGTTGGCTTATTGGTTTGTTGGTTTGTTGGTTTGTTGGCTTGTTGGCTTGTTGGTTTGTTGGTTTGTTGGTTTGTTGGTTTGTTGGTTTGTTGGTTTTTTGGTTTGTTGGTTTGTTGGTTTGTTGGCTTGTTGGTTTGTTGGTTTGTTGGCTTGTTGGCTTGTTGGTTTGTTGGTTTGTTGGCTTGTTGGTTACTTAGTTTGTTGGTTTGTTGGTTTGTTGGTTTGTTGGTTTGTTGGCTTGTTGGTTTGTTGGTTTGTTGGCTTGTTGGCTTGTTGGTTTGTTGGTTTGTTAGTTTGTTGGCTTGTTGGTTTGTTGGTTTCTTGGTTTGTTGGTTTGTTGGCTTGTTGGTTTCTTGGTTTCTTGATTTGCTGGTTTGTTGGTTTGTTGGCTTGTTGGTTTGTTGGTTTTTTGGTTTGTTGGCTTGTTGGCTTATTGGTTTGTTGGTTTGTTGGCTTGTTGGTTTGTTGGTTTGTTGGTTTGTTGGCTTGTTGGCTTGTTGGTTTGTTGGTTTGTTTGCTTGTTGGTTTGTTGGTTTATTGGCTTGTTGGCTTGTTGCTTTGTTGGTTTGTTGGTTTGTTTGCTTGTTGGTTTGTTGGTTTGTTGGTTTGTTGGTTTATTGGTTTTTTGGTTTGTTGGTTTATTTGTTTGTTGGTTTGTTGGTTTGTTGGCTTGTTGGTTTGTTGGTTTATTTGTTTGTTAGTTTGTTGGCTTTTTGGTTACTTGGTTTGTTGGTTTGTTGGTTTGTTGTTTTGTTGGTTTGTTGGCTTGTTGGTTTGTTGGTTTGTTGGCTTGTTGGTTTGTTGGTTTGTTGGTTTGTTGGCTTGTTGGCTTGTTGGTTTGTTGGTTTGTTGGCTTGTTGGTTTGTTGGTTTGTTGGCTTGTTGGCTTGTTGCTTTGTTGGTTTGTTGGTTTGTTGGCTTGTTGGCTTGTTGGTTTGTTAGTTTGTTGGCTTTTTGGTTACTTGGTTTGTTGGTTTGTTGGTTTGTTGGCTTGTTGGTTTGTTGGCTTGTTGGTTTGTTGGTTTGTTGGTTTGTTGGCTTGTTGGCTTGTTGGTTTGTTGGTTTGTTGGTTTGTTGGTTTGTTGGTTTGTTGGTTTTTTGGTTTGTTGGTTTGTTGGTTTGTTGGCTTGTTGGTTTGTTGGTTTGTTGGCTTGTTGGCTTGTTGGTTTGTTGGTTTGCTGGCTTGTTGGTTACTTAGTTTGTTGGTTTGTTGGTTTGTTGGTTTGTTGGCTTGTTGGTTTGTTGGTTTGTTGGCTTGTTGGCTTGTTGGTTTGTTGGTTTGTTGGTTTGTTGGCTTGTTGGTTTGTTGGTTTCTTGGTTTGTTGGTTTGTTGGCTTGTTGGTTTCTTGGTTTCTTGATTTGCTGGTTTGTTGGTTTGTTGGCTTGTTGGTTTGTTGGTTTTTTGGTTTGTTGGCTTGTTGGCTTATTGGTTTGTTAGTTTGTTGGCTTGTTGGCTTGTTGGTTTGTTGGTTTGTTGGTTTGTTGGCTTGTTGCTTTGTTGGTTTGTTGGTTTGTTTGCTTGTTGGCTTGTTGGTTTGTTAGTTTGTTGGCTTTTTGGTTACTTGGATTGTTGGTTTGTTGGTTTGTTAGCTTGTTGAATTGTTGTGTTGTTGGTTTGTTGGTTTGTTGGTTTGTTGGCTTGTTGGCTTGTTGGTTTGTTGGTTTGTTGGTTTGTTGGTTTGTTGGTTTATTGGTTTTTTGTTTGTTGGTTTGTTGGTTTGTTGCCTTGTTAATTTGTTGGTTTGTTGGCTTGTTGGTTTGTTGGTTTGTTGGTTTGTTGGTTTGTTGGCTTGTTGGTTACTTAGTTTGTTTGTTTGTTGGTTTGTTGGTTTGTTGGTTTGATGGTTTGTTGGCTTGTTGGTTTGTTGGTTTATTGGCTTGTTGGCTTGTTGGTTTTTTGGTTTGTTGGCTTGTTGGTTTGTTGGTTTGTTGGTTTGTTGGTTTGTTGGTTTGTTGGTTTGTTGGCTTGTTGGTTTGTTGGTTTGTTGGTTTCTTGGTTTGCTGGTTTGTTGGTTTGTTGGCTTGTTGGTTTGTTGGTTTATTGGTTTGTTGGTTTGTTGGCTTGTTGGTTTGTTGGTTTTTTGGTTTGTTGGTTTATTTGTTTGTTGGTTTGTTGGTTTGTTGGTTTGCTGGTTTGTTGGTTTGTTGGCTTGTTGGTTTGTTGGTTTATTGGTTTGTTGGTTTGTTGGCTTGTTGGTTTGTTGGTTTTTTGGTTTGTTGGTTTATTTGTTTGTTGGTTTGTTGGTTTGTTGGCTTGTTGGTTTGTTGGTTTGTTGGTTTTTTGGTTTGTTGGTTTGTTGGTTTGTTGGTTTGTTGGTTTGTTGGTTTATTTGTTTGTTAGTTTGTTGGCTTTTTGGTTACTTGGTTTGTTGGTTTGTTGGTTTGTTGTTTTGTTGGTTTGTTGGCTTGTTGGTTTGTTGGTTTGTTGGCTTGTTGGTTTGTTGGTTTGTTGGTTTGTTGGCTTGTTGGCTTGTTGGTTTGTTGGTTTGTTGGCTTGTTTGTTTGTTGGTTTGTTGGCTTGTTGGCTTGTTGCTTTGTTGGTTTGTTGGTTTGTTGGCTTGTTGGCTTGTTGGTTTGTTAGTTTGTTTGCTTTTTGGTTACTTGGTTTGTTGGTTTGTTGGCTTGTTGGTTTGTTGGCTTATTGGTTTGTTGGTTTGTTGGTTTGTTGGCTTGTTGGCTTGTTGGTTTGTTGGTTTGTTGGTTTGTTGGTTTGTTGGTTTGTTGGTTTTTTGGTTTGTTGGTTTGTTGGTTTGTTGGCTTGTTGGTTTGTTGGTTTGTTGGCTTGTTGGCTTGTTGGTTTGTTGGTTTGTTGGCTTGTTGGTTACTTAGTTTGTTGGTTTGTTGGTTTGTTGGTTTGTTGGTTTGTTGGCTTGTTGGTTTGTTGGTTTGTTGGCTTGTTGGCTTGTTGGTTTGTTGGTTTGTTAGTTTGTTGGCTTGTTGGTTTGTTGGTTTCTTGGTTTGTTGGTTTGTTGGCTTGTTGGTTTCTTGGTTTCTTGATTTGCTGGTTTGTTGGTTTGTTGGCTTGTTGGTTTGTTGGTTTTTTGGTTTGTTGGCTTGTTGGCTTATTGGTTTGTTGGTTTGTTGGCTTGTTGGTTTGTTGGTTTGTTGGTTTGTTGGCTTGTTGGCTTGTTGGTTTGTTGGTTTGTTTGCTTGTTGGTTTGTTGGTTTATTGGCTTGTTGGCTTGTTGCTTTGTTGGTTTGTTGGTTTGTTTGCTTGTTGGTTTGTTGGTTTGTTGGTTTGTTGGTTTATTGGTTTTTTGTTTGTTGGTTTGTTGGTTTGTTGGCTTGTTGGTTTGTTGGTTTGTTGGTTTTTTGGTTTGTTGGTTTGTTGGTTTGTTGGTTTGTTGGCTTGTTGGATTGTTGGTTTGTTGGTTTGTTAGCTTGTTGAATTGTTGGCTTGTTGGTTTGTTGGTTTGTTGGTTTGTTGGCTTGTTGGCTTGTTGGTTTGTTGGTTTGTTGGTTTGTTGTTTTGTTGGTTTGTTGGTTTATTGGTTTTTTGTTTGTTGGTTTGTTGGTTTGTTGGCTTGTTGGTTTGTTGGTTTGTTGGTTTTTTGGTTTGTTGGTTTGTTGGTTTGTTGGTTTGTTGGTTTGTTTGTTTATTTGTTTGTTGGTTTGCTGGCTTGTTGGTTTGTTGGTTTGTTGGTTTGTTTGCTTGTTGGTTTGTTGGTTTGTTGGCTTGTTGGCTTGTTGCTTTGTTGGTTTGTTGGTTTGTTGGCTTGTTGGCTTGTTGGTTTGTTAGTTTGTTGGCTTTTTGGTTACTTGGTTTGTTGGTTTGTTGGTTTGTTGGTTTGTTGGTTTGTTGGCTTGTTGGTTTGTTGGTTTGTTGGCTTGTTGGTTTGTTGGTTTGTTGGTTTGTTGGCTTGTTGGCTTGTTGGTTTGTTGGTTTGTTGGCTTGTTGGTTTGTTGGTTTGTTGGCTTGTTGGCTTGTTGCTTTGTTGGTTTGTTGGTTTGTTGGCTTGTTGGCTTGTTGGTTTGTTAGTTTGTTGGCTTTTTGGTTACTTGGTTTGTTGGTTTGTTGGTTTGTTGGCTTGTTGGTTTGTTGGCTTGTTGGTTTGTTGGTTTGTTGGTTTGTTGGCTTGTTGGCTTGTTGGTTTGTTGGTTTGTTGGTTTGTTGGTTTGTTGGTTTGTTGGGTTTTTGGTTTGTTGGTTTGTTCGTTTGTTGGCTTGTTGGTTTGTTGGTTTGTTGGCTTGTTGGCTTGTTGGTTTGTTGGTTTGTTGGCTTGTTGGTTACTTAGTTTGTTGGTTTGTTGGCTTGTTGGTTTGTTGGCTTGTTGGTTTGTTGGTTTGTTGGTTTGTTGGCTTGTTGGCTTGTTGGTTTGTTGGTTTGTTGGTTTGTTGGTTTGTTGGTTTGTTGGTTTTTTGGTTTGTTGGTTTGTTCGTTTGTTGGCTTGTTGGTTTGTTGGTTTGTTGGCTTGTTGGCTTGTTGGTTTGTTGGTTTGTTGACTTGTTGGTTACTTAGTTTGTTGGTTTGTTGGTTTGTTGGTTTGTTGGCTTGTTGGTTTGTTGGTTTGTTGGCTTGTAGGTTTGTTGGTTTATTGGCTTGTTGGCTTGTTGGTTTGTTGGTTTGTTGGCTTGTTGGATTGTTGGTTTGTTGGTTTGTTGGTTTGTTGGTTTGTTGGCTTGTTGGTTTGTTGGTTTGTTGGCTTGTTGGTTTGTTGGTTTGTTGGTTTGTTGGCTTGTTGGCTTGTTGGTTTGTTGGTTTGTTGGCTTGTTGGTTTGTGCGTTTGTTGGCTTGTTGGCTTGTTGGTTTGTTGGCTTGTTAGTTTGTTGGCTTGTTGGTTTGTTGGTTTGTTGGTTTGTTGGCTTGTTGGCTTGTTAGCTTGTTGGTTTGTTGGCTTGTTGGCTTGTTGGTTTGTTGGTTTGTTGGTTTGTTGGTTTGTTGGTTTGTTGGTTTGTTGGTTTTTTGGTTTGTTGGTTTATTTGTTTTTTGGTTTTTTGGCTTGTTGGTTTGTTGGTTTGTTGGTTTGTTGGCTTGTTGGTTTGTTGGTTTGTTAGTTTGTTGGTTTGTTGGCTTGTTGGTTTGTTGGTTTGTTGGCTTTTTGGTTTGTTGGTTTGTTGGTTTGTTGGTTTGTTGGTTTGTTGATTTGTTGGTTTGTTGGTTTGTTGGTTTGTTGGTTTGTTGGCTTGTTGGTTTGTTGGTTTGTTGGTTTGTTGGTTTGTTGGTTTGTTGGTTTGTTGGTTTGTTGGTTTGTTGGTTTGTTGGCTTGTTGGCTTGTTGGTTTGTTGGTTTGTTGGTTTGTTGGTTTATTTGTTTGTTGGTTTGTTGGTTTGTTGGTTTGTTGGTTTGTTGGTTTGTTGGCTTGTTAATTTGTTGGTTTGTTGGCTTGTTGGCTTGTTGGTTTGTTGGTTTGTTGGCTTATTGGTTTGTTGGCTTGTTGGCTTGTTGGTTTGTTGGTTTGTTGGTTTGTTGGCTTGTTGGTTTGTTAATTTGTTGGTTTGTTGGTTTGTTGGTTTGTTGGTTTGTTGGTTTGTTGGCTTGTTGGTTTGTTGGTTTGTTGGCTTGTTGGTTTGTTGGTTTGTTGACTTGTTGGCTTGTTGGTTTGTTGTTTTGTTGGCTTGTTGGCTTCTTGGTTTGTTGGTTTGTTGGTTTGTTGGCTTGTTGGTTTGTTGGTTTGTTGGCTTGTTGGTTTGTTGGTTTGTTGGTTTGTTGGCTTGTTGCTTTATTGGTTTGTTGGTTTGTTGGCTTGTTGGCTTGTTGGTTCGTTGGTTTGTTGGTTTGTTGGGTTTTTGGTTTATTGGTTTATTAGTTTGTTGGGTTGTTGGTTTGTTGGTTTGTTGGTTTGTTGGCTTGTTGCTTTATTGGTTTGTTGGTTTGTTGGCTTGTTGTCTTGTTGGTTTGTTGGTTTGTTGGTTTTTGGGTTTGTTGGTTTGTTGGTTTGTTGGTTTGTTGGTTTCTTGGTTTGTTGGTTTGTTGGTTTATTTGTTTGTTGGTTTGTTGGTTTATTGGTTTGTTGGTTTGTTGGTTTGTCGGCTTGTTGGTTTGTTGGCTTGTTGGTTTGTTGGTTTGTTGGCTTGTTGGTTTGTTGGTTTGTTGGTTTGTTGGCTTGCTGGTTACTTAGTTTGTTGGTTTGTTGGCTTGTTGGTTTGTTGGTTTGTTGGCTTGTTGGTTTGTTGGTTTGTTGGTTTGTTGGCTTGTTGCTTTATTGGTTTGTTGGTTTGTTGGCTTGTTGTCTTGTTGGTTTGTTGGTTTGTTGGCTTGTTGGTTTATTGGTTTGTTGGCTTGTTGGCTTGTTGCTTTATTGGTTTGTTGGTTTGTTGGCTTGTTGGCTTGTTGGTTTGTTAGTTTGTTGGCTTTTTGGTTACTTGGTTTGTTGGTTTGTTGGTTTGTTGGCTTGTTGGTTTGTTGGTTTGTTGGCTTGTTGGGTTGTTGGTTTGTTGGTTTGTTGGTTCGTTGGTTTGTTGGTTTGTTGGGTTTTTGGTTTATTGGTTTATTAGTTTGTTGGGTTGTTGGCTTGTTGGTTTGTTGGTTTGTTGGTTTGTTGGCTTGTTGGTTTGTTGGTTTGTTGGCTTGTTGGCTTGTTGGTTTGTTGGTTTGTTGGGTTGTTGGCTTGTTGGTTTGTTGGTTTGTTGGTTTTTTGTTTGTTGGTTTGTTGGTTTGTTGGTTTGTTGGTTTGTTGGTTTATTTATTTGTTGGTTTGTTGGCTTGTTGGTTTGTTGGTTTGTTGGTTAGTTGGCTTGTTGGTTTGTTGCTTTGTTGGCTTGTTCGCTTGTTGCTTTGTTGGTTTGTTGGTTTGTTGGCTTGTTGGCTTGTTGGTTTGTTAGTTTGTTGGCTTTTTGGTTACTTGGTTTGTTGGTTTGTTGGTTTGTTGGCTTGTTGGTTTGTTGGCTTGTTGGTTTGTTGGTTTGTTGGTTTGTTGGCTTGTTGGCTTGTTGGTTTGTTGGTTTGTTGGTTTGTTGGTTTGTTGGTTTGTTAGTTTGTTGGTTCGTTGGTTTGTTGGTTTGTTGGCTTGTTGGCTTGTTGGTTTGTTGGTTTGTTGGCTTGTTGGTTTGTTAGTTTGTTGGTTTGTTGGCTTGTTGGCTTGTTGGTTTGTTGGTTTTTTGGTTTGTTGGTTTGTTGGTTTGTTGGTTTGTTGGTTTGTTGGTTTTTTTGTTTGTTGGTTTGTTGGCTTGATGGCTTGTTGGTTTGTTGGTTTGTTGGTTTGTTGGCTTGTTGGTTTGTTGGTTTGTTGGTTTTTTGGTTTGTCGGTTTGTTGGTTTGTTGGTTTGTTGGTTTGTTGGTTTATTTGTTTGTTGGTTTGGTGGCTTGTTGGTTTGTTGGTTTTTTGGTTTGTTGGCTTGTTGGTTTGTTGGTTTGTTGGCTTGTTGGCTTGTTGGTTTAATGGTTTGTTGGCTTGTTGGTTACTTAGTTTGTTGGTTTGTTGGCATGTTGGTTTGTTGGTTTGTTGGTTTGTTGGCTTGTTGATTTGTTGGTTTGTTGGCTTCTTGGCTTGTTGGTTTGGTGGTTTGTTGGTTTGTTGGCTTGTTGGTTTGTTGGTTTGTTGGCTTGTTGGTTTGTTAGTTTGTTGGTTTGTTGGTTTGTTGGTTTGTTGGTTTGTTGGTTTATTTGTTTGTTGGTTTGTTGGCTTGTTGGTTTGTTGGTTTGTTGGTTTGTTGGCTTGTTGGTTTGTTAGCTTGCTGGTTTGTTGGTTTGTTGGCTTGTTGGTTTGTTGGTTTGTTGGTTTGTTGGCTTGTTGGCTTGTTGGTTTGTTGGTTTGTTGGCTTGTTGGTTTGTTGGTTTGTTGGCTTGTTGGCTTGTTGGCTTGTTGGTTTTTTGGCTTGTTGGTTTGTTGGCTTGTTGGCTTGTTGGTTTGTTGGTTTGTTGGTTTGTTGGCTTGTTGGCTTGTTGGCTTGTTGGTTTGTTGGCTTGTTGGCTTGCTGGTTTGTCGGTTTGTTGGTTTGTTGGTTTGTTGGTTTTTTGGTTTGTTGGTTTGTTGGTTTATTTGTTTGTTGGTTTGTTGGTTTGTTGGCTTGTTGGCTTGTTGGTTTGTTGGTTTGTTGGCTTGTTGGCTTGTTGGTTTGTTGGTTTGTTAGTTTGTTGGCTTTTTGGTTACTTGGTTTGTTGGTTTGTTGGTTTGTTGGCTTGTTGGTTTGTTGGTTTGTTGGTTTTTTGTTTGTTGGTTTGTTGGTTTGTTGGTTTGTTGGTTTGTTGGTTTATTTATTTGTTGGTTTGTTGGCTTGTTGGTTTGTTGGTTTGTTGGTTAGTTGGCTTGTTGGTTTGTTGCTTTGTTGGCTTGTTCGCTTGTTGCTTTGTTGGTTTGTTGGTTTGTTGGCTTGTTGGCTTGTTGGTTTGTTAGTTTGTTGGCTTTTTGGTTACTTGGTTTGTTGGTTTGTTGGTTTGTTGGCTTGTTGGTTTGTTGGCTTGTTGGTTTGTTGGTTTGTTGGTTTGTTGGCTTGTTGGCTTGTTGGTTTGTTGGTTTGTTGGTTTGTTGGTTTGTTGGTTTGTTAGTTTGTTGGTTTGTTGGTTTGTTGGTTTGTTGGCTTGTTGGCTTGTTGGTTTGTTGGTTTGTTGGCTTGTTGGTTTGTTAGTTTGTTGGTTTGTTGGCTTGTTGGCTTGTTGGTTTGTTGGTTTTTTGGTTTGTTGGTTTGTTGGTTTGTTGGTTTGTTGGTTTGTTGGTTTTTTTGTTTGTTGGTTTGTTGGCTTGTTGGCTTGTTGGTTTGTTGGTTTGTTGGTTTGTTGGCTTGTTGGTTTGTTGGTTTGTTGGTTTTTTGGTTTGTCGGTTTGTTGGTTTGTTGGTTTGTTGGTTTGTTGGTTTATTTGTTTGTTGGTTTGGTGGCTTGTTGGTTTGTTGGTTTTTTGGTTTGTTGGCTTGTTGGTTTGTTGGTTTGTTGGCTTGTTGGCTTGTTGGTTTAATGGTTTGTTGGCTTGTTGGTTACTTAGTTTGTTGGTTTGTTGGCATGTTGGTTTGTTGGTTTGTTGGTTTGTTGGCTTGTTGATTTGTTGGTTTGTTGGCTTCTTGGCTTGTTGGTTTGGTGGTTTGTTGGTTTGTTGGCTTGTTGGTTTGTTGGTTTGTTGGCTTGTTGGTTTGTTAGTTTGTTGGTTTGTTGGTTTGTTGGTTTGTTGGTTTGTTGGTTTATTTGTTTGTTGGTTTGTTGGCTTGTTGGTTTGTTGGTTTGTTGGTTTGTTGGCTTGTTGGTTTGTTAGCTTGCTGGTTTGTTGGTTTGTTGGCTTGTTGGTTTGTTGGTTTGTTGGTTTATTTGTTTGTTGGTTTGTTGGCTTGTTGGTTTGTTGGTTTGTTGGTTTGTTGGCTTGTTGGTTTGTTAGCTTGCTGGTTTGTTGGTTTGTTGGCTTGTTGGTTTGTTGGTTTGTTGGTTTGTTGGCTTGTTGGCTTGTTGGTTTGTTGGTTTGTTGGCTTGTTGGTTTGTTGGTTTGTTGGCTTGTTGGCTTGTAGGCTTGTTGGTTTTTTGGCTTGTTGGTTTGTTGGCTTGTTGGCTTGTTGGTTTGTTGGTTTGTTGGCTTGTTGGCTTGTTGGTTTGTTGGTTTGTTGGTTTGTTGGTTTGTTGGTTTGTTGATTTTTTGGTTTGTTGGTTTGTTCGTTTGTTGGCTTGTTGGTTTGTTGGTTTGTTGGCTTGTTGGCTTGTTGGTTTGTTGGTTTGTTGGCTTGTTGGTTACTTAGTTTGTTGGTTTGTTGGTTTGTTGGTTTGTTGGCTTGTTGGTTTGTTGGTTTGTTGGCTTGTAGGTTTGTTGGTTTATTGGCTTGTTGGCTTGTTGGTTTGTTGGTTTGTTGGCTTGTTGGATTGTTGGTTTGTTGGTTTGTTGGTTTGTTGGTTTGTTGGCTTGTTGGTTTGTTGGTTTGTTGGCTTGTTGGTTTGTTGGTTTGTTGGTTTGTTGGCTTGTTGGCTTGTTGGTTTGTTGGTTTGTTGGCTTGTTGGTTTGTGCGTTTGTTGGCTTGTTGGCTTGTTGGTTTGTTGGCTTGTTAGTTTGTTGGCTTGTTGGTTTGTTGGTTTGTTGGTTTGTTGGCTTGTTGGCTTGTTAGCTTGTTGGTTTGTTGGCTTGTTGGCTTGTTGGTTTGTTGGTTTGTTGGTTTGTTGGTTTGTTGGTTTGTTGGTTTGTTGGTTTTTTGGTTTGTTGGTTTATTTGTTTTTTGGTTTTTTTGGCTTGTTGGTTTGTTGGTTTGTTGGTTTGTTGGCTTGTTGGTTTGTTGGTTTGTTAGTTTGTTGGTTTGTTGGCTTGTTGGTTTGTTGGTTTGTTGGCTTTTTGGTTTGTTGGTTTGTTGGTTTGTTGGTTTGTTGGTTTGTTGATTTGTTGGTTTGTTGGTTTGTTGGTTTGTTGGTTTGTTGGCTTGTTGGTTTGTTGGTTTGTTGATTTGTTGGTTTGTTGGTTTGTTGGTTTGTTGGTTTGTTGGTTTGTTGGTTTGTTGGCTTGTTGGCTTGTTGGTTTGTTGGTTTGTTGGTTTGTTGGTTTATTTGTTTGTTGGTTTGTTGGTTTGTTGGTTTGTTGGTTTGTTGGTTTGTTGGCTTGTTAATTTGTTGGTTTGTTGGCTTGTTGGCTTGTTGGTTTGTTGGTTTGTTGGCTTATTGGTTTGTTGGCTTGTTGGCTTGTTGGTTTGTTGGTTTGTTGGTTTGTTGGCTTGTTGGTTTGTTAATTTGTTGGTTTGTTGGTTTGTTGGTTTGTTGGTTTGTTGGTTTGTTGGTTTGTTGGCTTGTTGGTTTGTTGGTTTGTTGGCTTGTTGGTTTGTTGGTTTGTTGACTTGTTGGCTTGTTGGTTTGTTGTTTTGTTGGCTTGTTGGCTTCTTGGTTTGTTGGTTTGTTGGTTTGTTGGCTTGTTGGTTTGTTGGTTTGTTGGCTTGTTGGTTTGTTGGTTTGTTGGTTTGTTGGCTTGTTGCTTTATTGGTTTGTTGGTTTGTTGGCTTGTTGGCTTGTTGGTTCGTTGGTTTGTTGGTTTGTTGGGTTTTTGGTTTATTGGTTTATTAGTTTGTTGGGTTGTTGGTTTGTTGGTTTGTTGGTTTGTTGGCTTGTTGCTTTATTGGTTTGTTGGTTTGTTGGCTTGTTGTCTTGTTGGTTTGTTGGTTTGTTGGTTTTTGGGTTTGTTGGTTTGTTGGTTTGTTGGTTTGTTGGTTTCTTGGTTTGTTGGTTTGTTGGTTTATTTGTTTGTTGGTTTGTTGGTTTATTGGTTTGTTGGTTTGTTGGTTTGTCGGCTTGTTGGTTTGTTGGCTTGTTGGTTTGTTGGTTTGTTGGCTTGTTGGTTTGTTGGTTTGTTGGTTTGTTGGCTTGCTGGTTACTTAGTTTGTTGGTTTGTTGGCTTGTTGGTTTGTTGGTTTGTTGGCTTGTTGGTTTGTTGGTTTGTTGGTTTGTTGGCTTGTTGCTTTATTGGTTTGTTGGTTTGTTGGCTTGTTGTCTTGTTGGTTTGTTGGTTTGTTGGCTTGTTGGTTTATTGGTTTGTTGGCTTGTTGGCTTGTTGCTTTATTGGTTTGTTGGTTTGTTGGCTTGTTGGCTTGTTGGTTTGTTAGTTTGTTGGCTTTTTGGTTACTTGGTTTGTTGGTTTGTTGGTTTGTTGGCTTGTTGGTTTGTTGGTTTGTTGGCTTGTTGGGTTGTTGGTTTGTTGGTTTGTTGGTTCGTTGGTTTGTTGGTTTGTTGGGTTTTTGGTTTATTGGTTTATTAGTTTGTTGGGTTGTTGGCTTGTTGGTTTGTTGGTTTGTTGGTTTGTTGGCTTGTTGGTTTGTTGGTTTGTTGGCTTGTTGGCTTGTTGGTTTGTTGGTTTGTTGGGTTGTTGGCTTGTTGGTTTGTTGGTTTGTTGGTTTTTTGTTTGTTGGTTTGTTGGTTTGTTGGTTTGTTGGTTTGTTGGTTTATTTATTTGTTGGTTTGTTGGCTTGTTGGTTTGTTGGTTTGTTGGTTAGTTGGCTTGTTGGTTTGTTGCTTTGTTGGCTTGTTCGCTTGTTGCTTTGTTGGTTTGTTGGTTTGTTGGCTTGTTGGCTTGTTGGTTTGTTAGTTTGTTGGCTTTTTGGTTACTTGGTTTGTTGGTTTGTTGGTTTGTTGGCTTGTTGGTTTGTTGGCTTGTTGGTTTGTTGGTTTGTTGGTTTGTTGGCTTGTTGGCTTGTTGGTTTGTTGGTTTGTTGGTTTGTTGGTTTGTTGGTTTGTTAGTTTGTTGGTTCGTTGGTTTGTTGGTTTGTTGGCTTGTTGGCTTGTTGGTTTGTTGGTTTGTTGGCTTGTTGGTTTGTTAGTTTGTTGGTTTGTTGGCTTGTTGGCTTGTTGGTTTGTTGGTTTTTTGGTTTGTTGGTTTGTTGGTTTGTTGGTTTGTTGGTTTGTTGGTTTTTTTGTTTGTTGGTTTGTTGGCTTGATGGCTTGTTGGTTTGTTGGTTTGTTGGTTTGTTGGATTGTTGGTTTGTTGGTTTGTTGGTTTTTTGGTTTGTCGGTTTGTTGGTTTGTTGGTTTGTTGGTTTGTTGGTTTATTTGTTTGTTGGTTTGGTGGCTTGTTGGTTTGTTGGTTTTTTGGTTTGTTGGCTTGTTGGTTTGTTGGTTTGTTGGCTTGTTGGCTTGTTGGTTTAATGGTTTGTTGGCTTGTTGGTTACTTAGTTTGTTGGTTTGTTGGCATGTTGGTTTGTTGGTTTGTTGGTTTGTTGGCTTGTTGATTTGTTGGTTTGTTGGCTTCTTGGCTTGTTGGTTTGGTGGTTTGTTGGTTTGTTGGCTTGTTGGTTTGTTGGTTTGTTGGCTTGTTGGTTTGTTAGTTTGTTGGTTTGTTGGTTTGTTGGTTTGTTGGTTTGTTGGTTTATTTGTTTGTTGGTTTGTTGGCTTGTTGGTTTGTTGGTTTGTTGGTTTGTTGGCTTGTTGGTTTGTTAGCTTGCTGGTTTGTTGGTTTGTTGGCTTGTTGGTTTGTTGGTTTGTTGGTTTGTTGGCTTGTTGGCTTGTTGGTTTGTTGGTTTGTTGGCTTGTTGGTTTGTTGGTTTGTTGGCTTGTTGGCTTGTTGGCTTGTTGGCTTGTTGGTTTGTTGGTTTGTTGGTTTGTTGGCTTGTTGGCTTGTTGGCTTGTTGGTTTGTTGGCTTGTTGGCTTGCTGGTTTGTCGGTTTGTTGGTTTGTTGGTTTGTTGGTTTTTTGGTTTGTTGGTTTGTTGGTTTATTTGTTTGTTGGTTTGTTGGTTTGTTGGCTTGTTGGCTTGTTGGTTTGTTGGTTTGTTGGCTTGTTGGCTTGTTGGTTTGTTGGTTTGTTAGTTTGTTGGCTTTTTGGTTACTTGGTTTGTTGGTTTGTTGGTTTGTTGGCTTGTTGGTTTGTTGGTTTGTTGGTTTTTTGTTTGTTGGTTTGTTGGTTTGTTGGTTTGTTGGTTTGTTGGTTTATTTATTTGTTGGTTTGTTGGCTTGTTGGTTTGTTGGTTTGTTGGTTAGTTGGCTTGTTGGTTTGTTGCTTTGTTGGCTTGTTCGCTTGTTGCTTTGTTGGTTTGTTGGTTTGTTGGCTTGTTGGCTTGTTGGTTTGTTAGTTTGTTGGCTTTTTGGTTACTTGGTTTGTTGGTTTGTTGGTTTGTTGGCTTGTTGGTTTGTTGGCTTGTTGGTTTGTTGGTTTGTTGGTTTGTTGGCTTGTTGGCTTGTTGGTTTGTTGGTTTGTTGGTTTGTTGGTTTGTTGGTTTGTTAGTTTGTTGGTTTGTTGGTTTGTTGGTTTGTTGGCTTGTTGGCTTGTTGGTTTGTTGGTTTGTTGGCTTGTTGGTTTGTTAGTTTGTTGGTTTGTTGGCTTGTTGGCTTGTTGGTTTGTTGGTTTTTTGGTTTGTTGGTTTGTTGGTTTGTTGGTTTGTTGGTTTGTTGGTTTTTTTGTTTGTTGGTTTGTTGGCTTGTTGGCTTGTTGGTTTGTTGGTTTGTTGGTTTGTTGGCTTGTTGGTTTGTTGGTTTGTTGGTTTTTTGGTTTGTCGGTTTGTTGGTTTGTTGGTTTGTTGGTTTGTTGGTTTATTTGTTTGTTGGTTTGGTGGCTTGTTGGTTTGTTGGTTTTTTGGTTTGTTGGCTTGTTGGTTTGTTGGTTTGTTGGCTTGTTGGCTTGTTGGTTTAATGGTTTGTTGGCTTGTTGGTTACTTAGTTTGTAGGTTTGTTGGCATGTTGGTTTGTTGGTTTGTTGGTTTGTTGGCTTGTTGATTTGTTGGTTTGTTGGCTTCTTGGCTTGTTGGTTTGGTGGTTTGTTGGTTTGTTGGCTTGTTGGTTTGTTGGTTTGTTGGCTTGTTGGTTTGTTAGTTTGTTGGTTTGTTGGTTTGTTGGTTTGTTGGTTTGTTGGTTTATTTGTTTGTTGGTTTGTTGGCTTGTTGGTTTGTTGGTTTGTTGGTTTGTTGGCTTGTTGGTTTGTTAGCTTGCTGGTTTGTTGGTTTGTTGGCTTGTTGGTTTGTTGGTTTGTTGGTTTGTTGGCTTGTTGGCTTGTTGGTTTGTTGGTTTGTTGGCTTGTTGGTTTGTTGGTTTGTTGGCTTGTTGGCTTGTAGGCTTGTTGGTTTTTTGGCTTGTTGGTTTGTTGGCTTGTTGGCTTGTTGGTTTGTTGGTTTGTTGGTTTGTTGGCTTGTTGGCTTGTTGGCTTGTTGGTTTGTTGGCTTGTTGGCTTGCTGGTTTGTCGGTTTGTTGGTTTGTTGGTTTGTTGGTTTTTTGGTTTATTGGTTTGTTGGTTTATGTGTTTGTTGGTTTGTTGGTTTGTTGGCTTGTTGGCTTGTTGGTTTGTTGGTTTGTTGGCTTGTTGGCTTGTTGGTTTGTTGGTTTGTTGGTTTTTTTGGTTTGTTGGTTTGTTGGCTTGTTGGTTTGTTGGTTTGTTGGTTTGTTGGCTTGTTGGTTTGTTGGTTTGTTGGCTTGTTGGCTTGTTGGCTTGTTGGCTTGTTGGTTTGTTGGTTTGTTGGTTTGTTGGCTTATTGGCTTGTTGGCTAATTGGTTTTTTGGCTTGTTGGCTTGTTGGTTTGTCGGTTTGTTGGTTTGTTGGTTTGTTGGTTTTTTGGTTTGTTGGTTTATTTGTTTGTTGGTTTGTTGGTTTGTTGGCTTGCTGGCTTGTTGGTTTGTTGGTTTGTCGGCTTGTTGGCTTGTTGGTTTGTTGGTTTGTTGGCTTGTTGGCTTGTAGGCTTGTTGGTTTTTTGGCTTGTTGGTTTGTTGGCTTGTTGGCTTGTTGGTTTGTTGGTTTGTTGGTTTGTTGGCTTGTTGGCTTGTTGGCTTGTTGGTTTGTTGGCTTGTTGGCTTGCTGGTTTGTCGGTTTGTTGGTTTGTTGGTTTGTTGGTTTTTTGGTTTATTGGTTTGTTGGTTTATGTGTTTGTTGGTTTGTTGGTTTGTTGGCTTGTTGGCTTGTTGGTTTGTTGGTTTGTTGGCTTGTTGGCTTGTTGGTTTGTTGGTTTGTTGGTTTTTTTGGTTTGTTGGTTTGTTGGCTTGTTGGTTTGTTGGTTTGTTGGTTTGTTGGCTTGTTGGTTTGTTGGTTTGTTGGCTTGTTGGCTTGTTGGCTTGTTGGCTTGTTGGTTTGTTGGTTTGTTGGTTTGTTGGCTTATTGGCTTGTTGGCTAATTGGTTTTTTGGCTTGTTGGCTTGTTGGTTTGTCGGTTTGTTGGTTTGTTGGTTTGTTGGTTTTTTGGTTTGTTGGTTTATTTGTTTGTTGGTTTGTTGGTTTGTTGGCTTGCTGGCTTGTTGGTTTGTTGGTTTGTCGGCTTGTTGGCTTGTTGGTTTGTTGGTTTGTTGGTTTTTTGGTTTGTTGGTTTGTTGGTTTGTTGGTTTGTTGGTTTGTTGGTTTATTTGTTTGTTAGTTTGTTGGCTTTTTGGTTACTTGGTTTGTTGGTTTGTTGGTTTGTTGTTTTGTTGGTTTGTTGGCTTGTTGGTTTGTTGGTTTGTTGGCTTGTTGGTTTGTTGGTTTGTTGGTTTGTTGGCTTGTTGGCTTGTTGGTTTGTTGGTTTGTTGGCTTGTTGGTTTGTTGGTTTGTTGGCTTGTTGGCTTGTTGCTTTGTTGGTTTGTTGGTTTGTTGGCTTGTTGGCTTGTTGGTTTGTTAGTTTGTTGGCTTTTTGGTTACTTGGTTTGTTGGTTTGTTGGTTTGTTGGCTTGTTGGTTTGTTGGCTTGTTGGTTTGTTGGTTTGTTGGTTTGTTGGCTTGTTGGCTTGTTGGTTTGTTGGTTTGTTGGTTTGTTGGTTTGTTGGTTTGTTGGTTTTTTGGTTTGTTGGTTTGTTGGTTTGTTGGCTTGTTGGTTTGTTGGTTTGTTGGCTTGTTGGCTTGTTGGTTTGTTGGTTTGTTGGCTTGTTGGTAACTTAGTTTGTTGGTTTGTTGGTTTGTTGGTTTGTTGGCTTGTTGGTTTGTTGGTTTGTTGGCTTGTTGGCTTGTTGGTTTGTTGGTTTGTTGGTTTGTTGGCTTGTTGGTTTGTTGGTTTCTTGGTTTGTTGGTTTGTTGGCTTGTTGGTTTGTTGGTTTCTTGATTTGCTGGTTTGTTGCTTTGTTGGTTTGTTGGTTTGTTTGCTTGTTGGCTTGTTGGTTTGTTAGTTTGTTGGCTTTTTGGTTACTTGGATTGTTGGTTTGTTGGTTTGTTAGCTTGTTGAATTGTTGGCTTGTTGGTTTGTTGGTTTGTTGGTTTGTTCGCTTGTTGGCTTGTTGGTTTGTTGGTTTGTTGGTTTGTTGGTTTGTTGGTTTATTGGTTTTTTGTTTGTTGGTTTGTTGGTTTGTTGCCTTGTTAATTTGTTGGTTTGTTGGCTTGTTGGTTTGTTGGTTTGTTGGTTTGTTGGCTTGTTGGTTACTTAGTTTGTTGGTTTGTTGGTTTGTTGGTTTGTTGGTTTGTTGGTTTGTTGGCTTGTTGGTTTGTTGGTTTATTGGCTTGTTGGCTTGTTGGTTTTTTGGTTTGTTGGCTTGTTGGCTTGTTGGTTTGTTGGTTTGTTGGTTTGTTGGTTTGTTGGTTTGTTGGCTTGTTGGTTTGTTGGTTTGTTGGTTTCTTGGTTTGCTGGTTTGTTGGTTTGTTGGATTGTTGGTTTGTTGGTTTATTGGTTTGTTGGTTTGTTGGCTTGTTGGTTTGTTGGTTTTTTGGTTTATTGGTTTATTTGTTTGTTGGTTTGTTGGTTTGTTGGCTTGTTGGCTTGTTGGTTTGTTGGTTTGTCGGCTTGTTGGCTTGTTGGTTTGTTGGTTTGTTGGTTTTTTGGTTTGTTGGTTTGTTGGTTTGTTGGTTTGTTGGTTTGTTGGTTTATTTGTTTGTTAGTTTGTTGGCTTTTTGGTTTATTGGTTTGTTGGTTTGTTGGTTTGTTGTTTTGTTGGTTTGTTGGCTAGTTGGTTTGTTGGTTTGTTGGCTTGTTGGTTTGTTGGTTTGTTGGTTTGTTGGCTTGTTGGCTTGTTGGTTTGTTGGTTTGTTGGCTTGTTTGTTTGTTGGTTTGTTGGCTTGTTGGCTTGTTGCTTTGTTGGTTTGTTGGTTTGTTGGCTTGTTGGCTTGTTGGTTTGTTAGTTTGTTTGCTTTTTGGTTACTTGGTTTGTTGGTTTGTTGGTTTGTTGGCTTGTTGGTTTGTTGGCTTATTGGTTTGTTGGTTTGTTGGTTTGTTGGCTTGTTGGCTTGTTGGTTTGTTGGTTTGTTGGTTTGTTGGTTTGTTGGTTTGTTGGTTTGTTGGTTTTTTGGTTTGTTGGTTTGTTGGTTTGTTGGCTTGTTGGTTTGTTGGTTTGTTGGCTTGTTGGCTTGTTGGCTTGTTGGTTTGTTGGTTTGTTGGCTTGTTGGTTACTTAGTTTGTTGGTTTGTTGGTTTATTGGTTTGTTGGTTTGTTGGCTTGTTGGTTTGTTGGTTTGTTGGCTTGTTGGCTTGTTGGTTTGTTGGTTTGTTAGTTTGTTGGCTTGTTGGTTTGTTGGTTTGTTGGTTTATTGGTTTGTTGGCTTGTTGGCTTGTTGGTTTGTTGGTTTGTTGGCTTGTTGGCTTGTTGGTTTGTTGGTTTGTTGGCTTGTTGGTTACTTAGTTTGTTGGTTTGTTGGTTTGTTGGTTTGTTGGTTTGTTGGCTTGTTGGTTTGTTGGTTTGTTGGCTTGTTGGCTTGTTGGTTTGTTGGTTTGTTTGTTTGTTGGCTTGTTGGTTTGTTGGTTTCTTGGTTTGTTGGTTTGTTGGCTTGTTGGTTTCTTGGTTTCTTGATTTGCTGGTTTGTTGGTTTGTTGGCTGGTTGGTTTGTTGTTTTTTTGGTTTGTTGGCTTGTTGGCTTATTGGTTTGTTGGTTTGTTGGCTTGTTGGCTTGTTGGTTTGTTGGTTTGTTGGTTTGTTGGCTTGTTGGCTTGTTGGTTTGTTGGTTTGTTGGCTGGTTGGTTTGTTGGTTTATTGGCTTGTTGGCTTGTTGCTTTGTTGGTTTGTTGGTTTGTTTGCTTGTTGGCTTGTTGGTTTGTTAGTTTGTTGGCTTTTTGGTTACTTGGATTGTTGGTTTGTTGGTTTGTTAGCTTGTTGAATTGTTGGCTTGTTGGTTTGTTGGTTTGTTGGTTTGTTCGCTTGTTGGCTTGTTGGTTTGTTGGTTTGTTGGTTTGTTGGTTTGTTGGTTTATTGGTTTTTTGTTTGTTGGTTTGTTGGTTTGTTGCCTTGTTAATTTGTTGGTTTGTTGGCTTGTTGGTTTGTTGGTTTGTTGGTTTGTTGGCTTGTTGGTTACTTAGTTTGTTGGTTTGTTGGTTTGTTGGTTTGTTGGTTTGTTGGTTTGTTGGCTTGTTGGTTTGTTGGTTTATTGGCTTGTTGGCTTGTTGGTTTTTTGGTTTGTTGGCTTGTTGGCTTGTTGGTTTGTTGGTTTGTTGGTTTGTTGGTTTGTTGGTTTGTTGGCTTGTTGGTTTGTTGGTTTGTTGGTTTCTTGGTTTGCTGGTTTGTTGGTTTGTTGGCTTGTTGGTTTGTTGGTTTATTGGTTTGTTGGTTTGTTGGTTTGTTGGTTTGTTGGCTTGTTGGTTTGTTGGTTTGTTGGTTTGTTGGCTTGTTGGCTTGTTGGTTTGTTGGTTTGTTGGCTTGTTGGTTTGTGCGTTTGTTGGCTTGTTGGCTTGTTGGTTTGTTGGCTTGTTAGTTTGTTGGCTTGTTGGTTTGTTGGTTTGTTGGTTTGTTGGCTTGTTGGCTTGTTAGCTTGTTGGCTTGTTGGTTTGTTGGTTTGTTGGCTTGTTGGTTTGTTGGTTTGTTGATTTGTTGGCTTGTTGGCTTGTTGGTTTGTTGGTTTGTTGGCTTGTTGGTTTGTGCGTTTGTTGGCTTGTTGGCTTGTTGGTTTGTTGGCTTGTTAGTTTGTTGGCTTGTTGGTTTGTTGGTTTGTTGGTTTGTTGGCTTGTTGGCTTGTTAGCTTGTTGGCTTGTTGGTTTGTTGGTTTGTTGGCTTGTTGGTTTGTTGGTTTGTTGGTTTGTTGGCTTGTTGGCTTGTTGGTTTGTTGGTTTGTTGGCTTGTTGGTTTGTGCGTTTGTTGGCTTGTTGGCTTGTTGGTTTGTTGGCTTGTTAGTTTGTTGGCTTGTTGGTTTGTTGGTTTGTTGGTTTGTTGGTTTGTTGGCTTGTTGGCTTGTTAGCTTGTTGGTTTTTTGGTTTTTTGGCTTGTTGGTTTGTTGGTTTGTTGGTTTGTTGGCTTGTTGGTTTGTTGGTTTGTTAGTTTGTTGGTTTGTTGGCTTGTTGGTTTGTTGGTTTGTTGGCTTTTTGGTTTGTTGGTTTGTTGGTTTGTTGGTTTGTTGGTTTGTTGATTTGTTGGTTTTTTGGTTTGTTGGTTTATTTGTTTGTTGGTTTGTTGGCTTGTTGGTTTGTTGGTTTGTTGGTTTGTTGGTTTGTTGGCTTGTTGGTTTGTTGGTTTGTTGGTTTGTTGGTTTGTTGGCTTGTTGGCTTGATGGTTTGTTGGTTTGTTGGTTTATTTGTTTGTTGGTTTGTTGGCTTGTTGGTTTGTTGGTTTGTTGGTTTGTTGTCTTGTTGGTTTGTTGGTTTGTTGGTTTTTGGGTTTGTTGGTTTGTTGGTTTGTTGGTTTGTTGGTTTCTTGGTTTGTTGGTTTGTTGATTTATTTGTTTGTTGGTTTGTTGGTTTATTGGTTTGTTGGTTTGTTGGTTTGTTGGCTTGTTGGTTTGTTGGCTTGTTGGTTTGTTGGTTTGTTGGCTTGTTGGTTTGTTGGTTTGTTGGTTTGTTGGCTTGCTGGTTACTTAGTTTGTTGGTTTGTTGGCATGTTGGCTTGTTGGTTTGTTCGTTTGTTGGCTTGTTGGTTTGTTGGCTTGTTGGCTTGTTGGTTTGTTGGTTTGTTGGCTTGTTGGCTTGTTGGTTTGTTGGTTTGTTGGTTTGTTGGTTTGTTAGTTTATTTGTTTGTTGGTTTGTTGGCTTGTTGCTTTGTTGGTTTGTTGGCTTGTTGGCTTGTTGGCTTGTTGGTTTGTTGGTTTGTTGGTTTGTTGGTTTGTTGGTTTGTTGGTTTGTTGGTTTGTTGGTTTGTTGGTTTGTTGGTTTGTTGGTTTGTTGGTTTGTTGGTTTGTTGGTTTGTTGGTTTGTTGGCTTGTTGGCTTGTTGGTTTGTTGGTTTGTTGGTTTGTTGGTTTATTTGTTTGTTGGTTTGTTGGTTTGTTGGTTTGTTGGTTTGTTGGTTTGTTGGCTTGTTAATTTGTTGGTTTGTTGGCTTGTTGGCTTGTTGGTTTGTTGGTTTGTTGGCTTATTGGTTTGTTGGCTTGTTGGCTTGTTGGTTTGTTGGTTTGTTGGCTTGTTGGTTTGTTGGTTTGTTGGCTTGTTGGTTTGTTAATTTGTTGGTTTGTTGGTTTGTTGGTTTGTTGGTTTGTTGGTTTGTTGGTTTGTTGGCTTGTTGGTTTGTTGGTTTGTTGGCTTGTTGGTTTGTTGGTTTGTTGACTTGTTGGCTTGTTGGTTTGTTGTTTTGTTGGCTTGTTGGCTTCTTGGTTTGTTGGTTTGTTGGTTTGTTGGCTTGTTGGTTTGTTGGTTTGTTGGCTTGTTGGTTTGTTGGTTTGTTGGTTGGTTTGCTTCTTGGCTTGTTGGTTTGTTGGTTTGTTGGCTTGTTGGTTTATTGGTTTGTTGGCTTGTTGGCTTGTTGCTTTATTGGTTTGTTGGTTTGTTGGCTTGTTGGCTTGTTGGTTTGTTAGTTTGTTGGCTTTTTGGTTACTTGGTTTGTTGGTTTGTTGGTTTGTTGGCTTGTTGGTTTGTTGGTTTGTTGGCTTGTTGGCTTGTTGGTTTGTTGGTTTGTTGGTTCGTTGGTTTGTTGGTTTGTTGGGTTTTTGGTTTATTGGTTTATTAGTTTGTTGGGTTGTTGGCTTGTTGGTTTGTTGGTTTGTTGGTTTGTTGGCTTGTTGGTTTGTTGGTTTGTTGGCTTGTTGGCTTGTTGGTTTGTTGGTTTGTTGGGTTGTTGGCTTGTTGGTTTGTTGGTTTGTTGGTTTTTTGTTTGTTGGTTTGTTGGTTTGTTGGTTTGTTGGTTTGTTGGTTTATTTATTTGTTGGTTTGTTGGCTTGTTGGTTTGTTGGTTTGTTGGTTAGTTGGCTTGTTGGTTTGTTGCTTTGTTGGCTTGTTCGCTTGTTGCTTTGTTGGTTTGTTGGTTTGTTGGCTTGTTGGCTTGTTGGTTTGTTAGTTTGTTGGCTTTTTGGTTACTTGGTTTGTTGGTTTGTTGGTTTGTTGGCTTGTTGGTTTGTTGGCTTGTTGGTTTGTTGGTTTGTTGGTTTGTTGGCTTGTTGGCTTGTTGGTTTGTTGGTTTGTTGGTTTGTTGGTTTGTTGGTTTGTTAGTTTGTTGGTTTGTTGGTTTGTTGGTTTGTTGGCTTGTTGGCTTGTTGGTTTGTTGGTTTGTTGGCTTGTTGGTTTGTTAGTTTGTTGGTTTGTTGGCTTGTTGGCTTGTTGGTTTGTTGGTTTTTTGGTTTGTTGGTTTGTTGGTTTGTTGGTTTGTTGGTTTGTTGGTTTTTTTGTTTGTTGGTTTGTTGGCTTGTTGGCTTGTTGGTTTGTTGGTTTGTTGGTTTGTTGGCTTGTTGGTTTGTTGGTTTGTTGGTTTTTTGGTTTGTCGGTTTGTTGGTTTGTTGGTTTGTTGGTTTGTTGGTTTATTTGTTTGTTGGTTTGGTGGCTTGTTGGTTTGTTGGTTTTTTGGTTTGTTGGCTTGTTGGTTTGTTGGTTTGTTGGCTTGTTGGTTTAATGGTTTGTTGGCTTGTTGGTTACTTAGTTTGTTGGTTTGTTGGCATGTTGGTTTGTTGGTTTGTTGGTTTGTTGGCTTGTTGATTTGTTGGTTTGTTGGCTTCTTGGCTTGTTGGTTTGGTGGTTTGTTGGTTTGTTGGCTTGTTGGTTTGTTGGTTTGTTGGCTTGTTGGTTTGTTAGTTTGTTGGTTTGTTGGTTTGTTGGTTTGTTGGTTTGTTGGTTTATTTGTTTGTTGGTTTGTTGGCTTGTTGGTTTGTTGGTTTGTTGGTTTGTTGGCTTGTTGGTTTGTTAGCTTGCTGGTTTGTTGGTTTATTGGCTTGTTGGTTTGTTGGTTTGTTGGTTTGTTGGCTTGTTGGCTTGTTGGTTTGTTGGTTTGTTGGCTTGTTGGTTTGTTGGTTTGTTGGCTTGTTGGCTTGTTGGCTTGTTGGTTTTTTGGCTTGTTGGTTTGTTGGCTTGTTGGCTTGTTGGTTTGTTGGTTTGTTGGTTTGTTGGCTTGTTGGCTTGTTGGCTTGTTGGTTTGTTGGCTTGTTGGCTTGCTGGTTTGTCGGTTTGTTGGTTTGTTGGTTTGTTGGTTTTTTGGTTTGTTGGTTTGTTGGTTTATTTGTTTGTTGGTTTGTTGGTTTGTTGGCTTGTTGGCTTGTTGGTTTGTTGGTTTGTTGGCTTGTTGGCTTGTTGGTTTGTTGGTTTGTTAGTTTGTTGGCTTTTTGGTTACTTGGTTTGTTGGTTTGTTGGTTTGTTGGCTTGTTGGTTTGTTGGTTTGTTGGTTTTTTGTTTGTTGGTTTGTTGGTTTGTTGGTTTGTTGGTTTGTTGGTTTGTTGGTTTTTTGGTTTGTTGGTTTGTTGGTTTATTTGTTTGTTGGTTTGTTGGTTTGTTGCTTTGTTGGCTTGTTGGTTTGTTGGTTTGTTGGCTTGTTGGCTTGTTGGTTTGTTGGTTTGTTAGTTTGTTGGCTTTTTGGTTACTTGGTTTGTTGGTTTGTTGGTTTGTTGGCTTGTTGGCTTGTTGGTTTGTTGGGTTGTTGGCTGGTTGGTTTGTTGGTTTATTGGCTTGTTGGCTTGTTGCTTTGTTGGTTTGTTGGTTTGTTTGCTTGTTGGCTTGTTGGTTTGTTAGTTTGTTGGCTTTTTGGTTACTTGGATTGTTGGTTTGTTGGTTTGTTAGCTTGTTGAATTGTTGGCTTGTTGGTTTGTTGGTTTGTTGGTTTGTTCGCTTGTTGGCTTGTTGGTTTGTTGGTTTGTTGGTTTGTTGGTTTGTTGGTTTATTGGTTTTTTGTTTGTTGGTTTGTTGGTTTGTTGCCTTGTTAATTTGTTGGTTTGTTGGCTTGTTGGTTTGTTGGTTTGTTGGTTTGTTGGCTTGTTGGTTACTTAGTTTGTTGGTTTGTTGGTTTGTTGGTTTGTTGGTTTGTTGGTTTGTTGGCTTGTTGGTTTGTTGGTTTATTGGCTTGTTGGCTTGTTGGTTTTTTGGTTTGTTGGCTTGTTGGCTTGTTGGTTTGTTGGTTTGTTGGTTTGTTGGTTTGTTGGTTTGTTGGCTTGTTGGTTTGTTGGTTTGTTGGTTTCTTGGTTTGCTGGTTTGTTGGTTTGTTGGCTTGTTGGTTTGTTGGTTTATTGGTTTGTTGGTTTGTTGGTTTGTTGGTTTGTTGGCTTGTTGGTTTGTTGGTTTGTTGGTTTGTTGGCTTGTTGGTTTTTTGGTTTGTCGGTTTGTTGGTTTGTTGGTTTGTTGGTTTGTTGGTTTATTTGTTTGTTGGTTTGGTGGCGTGTTGGTTTGTTGGTTTTTTGGTTTGTTGGCTTGTTGGTTTGTTGGTTTGTTGGCTTGTTGGCTTGTTGGTTTAATGGTTTGTTGGCTTGTTGGTTACTTAGTTTGTTGGTTTGTTGGCATGTTGGTTTGTTGGTTTGTTGGTTTGTTGGCTTGTTGATTTGTTGGTTTGTTGGCTTCTTGGCTTGTTGGTTTGGTGGTTTGTTGGTTTGTTGGCTTGTTGGTTTGTTGGTTTGTTGGCTTGTTGGTTTGTTAGTTTGTTGGTTTGTTGGCTTGTTGGTTTGTTGGCTTGTTGGCTTGTGGGTTTGTTGGTTTATTGGTTTGTTCGTTTGTTGGTTTGTTTGTTTGTTGGTTTGTTCGTTTGTTGGTTCGTTGGTTACTTGGTTTGTTGATTTGTTAGTTTGTTGGTACTTAGTTTGTTGGCTTGTTGTTTTGTTGGTTTGTTGGTTTGTTGGTTTGTTGGTTTATTTGCTTGTCGGTTTGTTGGTTTGTTGGTTTGTTGGTTTGTTGGTTTGTTGGTTTGTTGGTTTGTTGGTTTGTTGGTTTGGTGGTTTGTTGGTTTGTTGGTTTGTTGGTTTGTTGGTTTGTTGGTTTGTTGGTTTTTTGGTTTGTTTGTTCGTTGGTTTGTTGGCTTGTTGGTTTGTTGGTTTGTTGGTTTCTTGGTTTGTAGGTTTGTTGGCATGTTGGTTTGTTGGTTTGTTGGTTTGTTGGTTTGTTGGTTTGTTGGTTTGTTGGCTTGTTGGCTTGTTGGTTTGTTGGTTTATGTGTTTGTTTGCTTGTTGGTTTGTTGGTTTGTTGGCTTGTTGGTTTGTTAGTTTGTTGGTTTGTTGGTTTGTTGGTCTGTTGGTTTGTTGGTTTATTTGTTTGTTGGTTTGTTTGCTTGTTGGTTTGTTGGTTTGTTGGTTTGTTGGCTTGTTGGTTTGTTGGTTTGTTGGCTTGTTGGTTTGTTGGTTTGTTGGTTTGTTGGCTTGTTGGTTTGTTGGTTTGTTGGCTTGTTGGCTTGTTGGTTTGATGGTTTGTTGGTTTGTTGGTTTGTTGCTTTGTTGGTTTGTTGGTTTGTTGGTTTGTTGGTTTGTTGGCTTGTTGGTTTGTTAGTTTGTTGGCTTTTTGGTTACTTGGTTTGTTGGTTTGTTAGCTTGTTGGCTTGTTGGTTTGTTGCTTTGTTCGTTCGATGGTTTGTTGGTTTGTTGGTTACTTTGTTTGTTGGTTTGTTGGTTTGTTAGTTTGTTGGTTTGTTGGTTTGTTGGTTTGTTGGTTTGTTGGTTTGTTGGTTTTTTGGTTTGTTGGTTTGTTGGCTTGTTGGCTTGTTGGCTTGTTGGCTTGTTGGTTTGTTGGTTTGTTGGCTTGTTGGCTTGTTGGTTTGTTGGTTTGTTGGTTTGTTGGTTCGTTGGCTTGTTGGCTTGTTGATTTGTTGGTTTGTTGGCTTGTTGGTTACTTAGTTTGTTGGTTTGTTGGCATGTTGGTTTGTTGGCTTGTTGGTTTGTTGGTTTGTTGGCTTGTTGGCTTGTTGGTTTGTTGGTTTGTTGGTTTGTTGGCTTGTTGGTTTGTTGGTTTTTTGGTTTGGTGGTTTGTTGGTTTGTTGGTTTATTTGTTTGTTGGTTTGTTGGCTTGTTGGCTTGTTGGTTTGTTGGTTTATTGGTTTGTTGGCTTGTTGGCTTGTTGGTTTGTTGGTTTGTTGGTTTGTTGGTTTGTTGGCTTGTTGGTTTGTTGGCTTGTTGGTTTGTTGGTTTGTTGGTTTGTTGGCTTTTTGGCTTGTTGGTTTGTTGGTTTGTTGGCTTGTTGGTTTGTTAATTTGTTGGCTTGTTGGCTTGTTGATTTGCTAGTTTGTTGGCTTTTTGGTTACTTGGTTTGTTGGTTTGTTGGCTTGTTGGTTTGTTGGCTTGTTAGTTTGTTGGTTTGTTGGTTTGTTGGCTTGGTGGCTTGTTGGTTTGTTGGTTTGTTGGTTTGTTGGTTTGTTGGTTTGTTGGTTTGTTGGTTTGTTGGTTTTTTGGTTTGTTGGTTTATTTGTTTGTTGGTTTGTTGGCTTGTTGGTTTGTTGGTTTGTTGGTTTGTTGGCTTGTTGGTTTGTTGGTTTGTTGGCTTGTTGGTTTGTTGGTTTGTTGGCTTGTTGGCTTGTTGGTTTGTTGGTTTGTTGGTTTTTTGGTTTGTTAGTTAATTGGTTTGTTGGTTTGCTGGTTTGTTGGTTTGTTGGTTTGTTGGTTTGTTGGCTTGTTGGTTTGTTGGTTCGTTGGCTTGTTGGCTTGTTGATTTGTTGGTTTGTTGGCTTGTTGGTTACTTAGTTTGTTGGTTTGTTGGCATGTTGGTTTGTTGGCTTGTTGGTTTGTTGGTTTGTTGGCTTGTTGGCTTGTTGGTTTGTTGGTTTGTTGGTTTGTTGGCTTGTTGGTTTGTTGGTTTATTGGCTTGTTGGTTTGTTAGTTTGTTGGTTTGTTGGTTTGTTGGTTTGTTGGTTTGTTGGTTTATTTGTTTGTTGGTTTGTTGGCTTGTTGGCTTGTTGGTTTGTTAGTTTATTGGTTTGTTGGCTTGTTGGCTTGTTGGTTTGTTGGTTTGTTGGTTTGTTGGTTTGTTGGCTTGTTGGTTTGTTGGTTTGTTGGCTTGTTGGTTTGTTGGTTTGTTGGTTTGTTGGCTTTTTGGTTTGTTGGTTTGTTGGCTTGTTGGTTTGTTGGTTTGTTGGTTTGTTGGCTTGTTGGTTTGTTGGTTTGTTGGCTTGTTGGCTTGTTGCTTTGTTGGTTTGTTGGTTTGTTGGCTTGTTGGCTTGTTGGTTTGTTAGTTTGTTGGCTTTTTGGTTACTTGGTTTGTTGGTTTGTTGGTTTGTTGGCTTGTTGGTTTGTTGGCTTGTTGGTTTGTTGGTTTGTTGGTTTGTTGGCTTGTTGGTTTGTCGTTTTGTTGGTTTGTTGGTTTGTTGGTTTGTTGGTTTGTTGGCTTGTTGGTTTGTTGGTTTGTTGGCTAGTTGGCTTGTTGGTTTGTTGGTTTGTTGGCTTGTTGGTTTGTTAGTGTGTCGGTTTGTTGGCTTGTTAGCTTGTTGGTTTGTTGGTTTTTTGGTTTGTTGGTTTGTTGGTTTGTTGGTTTGTTGCTTTGGTGGTTTGTTGGTTTATTTGTTTGTTGGTTTGTTGGCTTGTTGGTTTGTTGGTTTGTTGGTTTGTTGGCTTGTTGGTTTGTTGGTTTGTTGGTTTTTTGGTTTGTTGGTTTGTTGGTTTGTTTGTTTGTTGGTTTATTTGTTTGTTGGTTTGTTGGCTTGTTGGTTTGTTGGTTTGTTGGCTTGTTGGTTTGTTGGTTTGTTGGCTTGTTGGTTTGTTGGTTACTCAGTTTGTTGGTTTGTTGGCATGTTGGTTTGTTGGTTTGTTGGTTTGTTGGCTTGTTGGTTTGTTGGTTTGTTGGCTTGTTGGCTTGTTGGTTTGTTGGTTTGTGTGTTTGTTGGCTTGTTGGTTTATTTGTTTGTTGGTTTGTTGGCTTGTTGGTTTGTTGGTTTGTTGGTTTGTTGGTTTTTTGGTTAGTTGGTTTGTTGGTTTGTTGGTTTATTTGTTTGTTGGTTTGTTGGCTTGTTGGCTTGTTGGTTTGTTGGTTTGTTGGTTTGTTGGCTTGTTGGTTTGTTGGTTTGTTGGCTTGTTGGCTTGTTGGTTTGTTGGTTTGTTGGCTTGTTGGCTTGTTGGTTTGTTGGTTTGTTGGTTTGTTGGTTTGTTGGCTTGTTGGTTTGTTGGTTTGTTGGCTTGTTGGTTTGTTGGTTTATTGGTTTGTTGGCTTGTTGGCTTGTTGGTTTGTTGGTTTGTTGGTTTGTTGGTTTGTTGGCTTGTTGGTTTGTTGGTTTGTTGGTTTGTTGGCTTGTTGGCTTGTTGGTTTGTTGGTTTGTTGGCTTGTTGGCTTGTTGGTTTGTTGGTTTGTTGGTTTTTTGGTTTGTTGGTTTGTTGGTTTGTTGGTTTGTTGGTTTGTTGATTTGTTGGTGTATTTGTTTGTAGGTTTGTTGGCTTGTTGGTTTGTTGGTTTGTTGGTTTGTTGGCTTGTTGGTTTGTTGGCTTGTTGGCTTGTTGCTTTGTTGGTTTGTTGGTTTGTTGGCTTGTTGGCTTGTTGGTTTGTTAGTTTGTTGGCTTTTTGGTTACTTGGTTTGTTGGTTTGTTGGTTTGCTGGTTTGTTGGCTTGTTGTTTTGTTGGTTTGTTGGTTTGTTGGTTTGTCGGTTTGTTGGCTTGTTGGTTTGTTGGTTTGTTGGTTTCTTTGTTTCTTGGTTTGTTGGTTTGTTGGTTTGTTGGTTTGTTGGTTTGTTGGTTTGTTGGTTTGTTGGTTTGCTGGTTTGTTGGTTTGTTTGTTTGTTGGCTTGTTGGTTTGTTGGCTTGTTGGCTTGTGGGTTTGTTGGTTTATTGGTTTGTTCGTTTGTTGGTTTGTTTGTTTGTTGGTTTGTTCGTTTGTTGGTTCGTTGGTTACTTGGTTTGTTGATTTGTTAGTTTGTTGGTACTTAGTTTGTTGGCTTGTTGTTTTGTTGGTTTGTTGGTTTGTTGGTTTGTTGGTTTGTTGGTTTGTTGGTTTGTTGGTTTGTTGGTTTTTTGGTTTGTTTGTTCGTTGGTTTGTTGGCTTGTTGGTTTGTTGGTTTGTTGGTTTCTTGGTTTGTAGGTTTGTTGGCATGTTGGTTTGTTGGTTTGTTGGTTTGTTGGTTTGTTGGTTTGTTGGTTTGTTGGCTTGTTGGCTTGTTGGTTTGTTGGTTTGTGTGTTTGTTGGCTTGTTGGTTTGTTGGTTTGTTGGCTTGTTGGTTTGTTAGTTTGTTGGTTTGTTGGTTTGTTGGTCTGTTGGTTTGTTGGTTTATTTGTTTGTTGGTTTGTTTGCTTGTTGGTTTGTTGGTTTGTTGGTTTGTTGGCTTGTTGGTTTGTTGGTTTGTTGGCTTGTTGGTTTGTTGGTTTGTTGGTTTGTTGGCTTGTTGGTTTGTTGGTTTGTTGGCTTGTTGGCTTGTTGGTTTGTTGGTTTGTTGGTTTGTTGGTTTGTTGCTTTGTTGGTTTGTTGGTTTGTTGGTTTGTTGGTTTGTTGGCTTGTTGGTTTGTTAGTTTGTTGGCTTTTTGGTTACTTGGTTTGTTGGTTTGTTAGCTTGTTGGCTTGTTCGTTTGTTGCTTTGTTCGTTCGATGGTTTGTTGGTTTGTTGGTTACTTTGTTTGTTGGTTTGTTGGTTTGTTGGTGTGTTGGTTTGTTGGTTTGTTGGTTTGTTGGTTTGTTGGTTTTTTGGTTTGTTGGTTTGTTGGCTTGTTGGCTTGTTGGTTTGTTGGTTTGTTGGCTTGTTGGCTTGTTGGTTTGTTGGTTTGTTGGTTTTTTGGTTTGTTGGTTTGTTGGTTTGTTGGTTTGTTGGTTTGTTGGTTTGTTGATTTGTTGGTGTATTTGCGTGTAGGTTTGTTGGCTTGTTGGTTTGTTGGTTTGTTGGCTTGTTGGCTTGTTGGTTTGTTGGTTTGTGTGTTTGTTGGCTTGTTGGTTTGTTGGTTTGTTGGCTTGTTGGCTAGTTAGTTTGTTGGTTTGTGGGTTTGTTGGTTTGTGGGTTTGTTGGTTTGTTGGTTTGTTGGTTTATTTGTTTGTTGGTTTGTTGGCTTGTTGGTTTGTTGGTTTGTTGGTTTGTTGGCTTGTTGGTTTGTTGGTTTGTTGGCTTGTTGGCTTGTTGGTTTGTTGGTTTGTTGGCTTGTTGGCTTGTTGGTTTGTTGGTTTGTTGCTTTGTTGGTTTGTTGGCTTGTTGGTTTGTTGGTTTGTTGGCTTGTTGGTTTGTTGGTTTATTGGTTTGTTGGCTTGTTGGCTTGTTGGTTTGCTGGTTTGTTGGTTTGTTGGTTTGTTGGCTTGTTGGTTTGTTGGTTTGTTGGCTTGTTGGCTTGTTGGTTTGTTGGTTTGTTGGCTTGTTGGCTTGTTGGTTTGTTGGTTTGTTGGTTTGTTGGTTTGTTGGTTTGTCGGTTTGTCGGTTTGTTGGTTTGTTGGTTTGTTGGTTTGTTGATTTGTTGGTGTATTTGTTTGTAGGTTTGTTGGCTTGTTGGTTTGTTGGTTTGTTGGTTTGTTGGCTTGTTGGTTTGTTGGTTTGTTGGCTTGTTGGCTTGATGCTTTGTTGGTTTGTTGGTTTGTTGGCTTGTTGGCTTGTTGGTTTGTTAGTTTGTTGGCTTTTTGGTTACTTGGTTTGTTGGTTTGTTGGTTTGCTGGTTTGTTGGCTTGTTGGTTTGTTGGTTTGTTGGCTTGTTGGTTTGTTGGTTTGTTGGTTTGTTGGTTTGTTGGTTTGTTGGCTTGTTGGTTTGTTGGTTTGTTGGTTTCTTTGTTTGTTGGTTTGTTGGTTTGTTGGTTTGTTGGTTTGTTGGTTTGTTGGTTTGTTGGTTTGTTGGTTTGTTGGTTTGTTTGTTTGTTGGCTTGTTGGTTTGTTGGCTTGTTGGCTTGTTGGTTTGTTGGTTTGTTGGTTTGTTGGTTTGTTCGTTTGTTGGTTTGTTTGTTTGTTGGTTTGTTCGTTTGTTGGTTCGTTGGTTACTTGGTTTGTTGATTTGTTAGTTTGTTGGTTTGTTGGTTTGTTGGTTTGTTGGTTTGTTGGTCTGTTGGTTTGGTGGTTTGTTGGTTTGTTGGTTTGTTGGTTTGTTGGTTTGTTGGTTTGTTGGTTTGTTGGTTTTTTGGCTTGTTGGCTTGTTGGTTTGTTGGTTTGTGTGTTTGTTGGCTTGTTGGTTTGTTGGTTTGTTGGCTTGTAGGTTTGTTAGTTTGTTGGTTTGTTGGTTTGTTGGTCTGTTGGTTTGTTGGTTTATTTGTTTGTTGGTTTGCTGGCTTGTTGGTTTGTTGGTTTGTTGGTTTGTTGGCTTGTTGGTTTGTTGGTTTGTTGGCTTGTTGGTTTGTGGGTTTGTTGGTTTGTTGGCTTGTTGGTTTGTTGGTTTGTTGGCTTGTTGGCTTGTTGGTTTGTTGGTTTGTTGGTTTGTTGGTTTGTTGGTTTGTTGGTTTGTTGGTTTGTTGGTTTGTTGGCTTGTTGGTTTGTTAGTTTGTTGGCTTGTTGGTTACTTGGTTTGTTGGTTTGTTAGCTTGTTGGCTTGTTGGTTTGTTGCTTTGTTCGTTCGATTGTTTGTTGGTTTGTTGGTTACTTTGTTTGTTGGTTTGTTGGTTTGTTGGTTTGTTGGTTTGTTGGTTTGTTGGTTTGTTGGTTTGTTGGTTTTTTGGTTTGTTGGTTTGTTGGCTTGTTGGCTTGTTGGTTTGTTGGTTTGTTGGCTTGTTGGCTTGTTGTTTTGTTGGTTTGTTGGTTTTTTGGTTTGTTGGTTTGTTGGTTTGTTGGTTTGTTGGTTTGTTGGTTTGTTGGTTTCTTTGTTTGTTGTTTTGTTGGTTTGTTGGTTTGTTGGTTTGTTGGTTTGTTGGTTTGTTGGTTTGTTGGTTTGTTGGTTTGTTGGTTTGTTTGTTTGTTGGCTTGTTGGTTTGTTGGCTTGTTGGCTTGTTGGTTTGTTGGTTTGTTGGTTTGTTCGTTTGTTGGTTTGTTTGTTTGTTGGTTTGTTCGTTTGTTGGTTCGTTGGTTACTTGGTTTGTTGATTTGTTAGTTTGTTGGTTTGTTGGCTTGTTGGCTTGTTGTTTTGTTGGTTTGTTGGTTTGTTGGTTTGTTGGTTTGTTGGTTTATTTGCTTGTCGGTTTGTTGGTTTGTTGGTTTGTTGGTTTGTTGGTTTGTTGGGTTGTTGGTTTGTTGGTTTGTTGGTTTGTTGGTTTGTTGGTTTGTTGGTTTGTTGGTTTGTTGGTTTGGTGGTTTGGTGGTTTGTTGGTTTGTTGGTTTGTTGGTTTGTTGGTTTGTTGGTTTTTTGGTTTGCTGGTTTGTTGGTTTGTTGGTTCGTTTGTTTGTTGGCTTGTTGGTTAGTTGGTTTGTTGGTTTCTTGGTTTGTAGGTTTGTTGGCATGTTGGTTTGTTGGTTTGTTGGTTTGTTGGCTTGTTGGTTTGTCAGTTTGTTGGCTTGTTGGCTTGTTGGTTTGTTGGTTTGTGTGTTTGTTGGCTTGTTGGTTTGTTGGTTTGTTGGCTTTTTGGTTTGTTAGTTTGTTGGTTTGTTGGTTTGTTGGTCTGTTGGTTTGTTGGTTTATTTGTTTGTTGGTTTGTTGGCTTGTTGGTTTGTTGGTTTGTTGGTTTGTTGGCTTGTTGGTTTGTTGGTTTTGTAGGCTTGTTGGTTTGTTTGTTTGTTGGTTTGTTGGCTTGTTGGTTTGTTGGTTTGTTGGCTTGTTGGCTTGTTGGTTTGTTGGTTTGTTGGTTTGTTGGTTTGTTGGTTTGTTGGTTTGTTGGTTTGTTGGTTTGTTGGTTTGTTGGTTTGTTGGTTTGTTGGTTTGTTGGTTTGTTAGTTCGTTTGTTTGTTTGTTTGTTGGCTTGTTGGTTTGTTGGCTTGTTGGTTTGTTGGTTTGTTGGTTTGTTGGTTTGTTCGTTTGTTGGTTTGTTTGTTTGTTGGTTTGTTCCCTTGTTGGTTCGTTGGTTACTTGGTTTGTTGATTTGTTAGTTTGTTGGTTTGTTGGTTTGTTGGCTTGTTGTTTTGTTGGTTTGTTGGTTTTTTGGTTTGTTGGTTTGTTGGTTTTTTTGGTTTGTTGGTTTATTGGTTTGTTGGTTTGTTGGTTTGTTGGTTTATTGGTTTATTTGCTTGTCGGTTTGTTGGTTTGTTGGTTTGTTGGTTTGTTGGTTTGTTGGGTTGTTGGTTTGTTGGTTTGTTGGTTTGTTGGTTTGTTGGTTTGTTGGTTTGTTGGTTTGTTGGTTTGGTAATTTGTTGGTTTGTTGGTTTGTTGGTTTGTTGGTTTGTTATTTTGTTGGTTTTTTGGTTTGCTGGTTTGTTGGTTTGTTGGTTCGTTGGTTTGTTGGCTTGTTGGTTTGTTGGTTTGTTGGTTTCTTTGTTTGTAGGTTTGTTGGTTTGTTCATTTGTTGGTTTGTTGGTTTGTTGTTTTGTAAGCTTGTTGGTTTGTTGGTTTGTTGGTTTGTTGGTTTGTTATTTTGTTGGTTTTTTGGTTTGCTGGTTTGTTGGTTTGTTGGTTCGTTGGTTTGTTCTCTAGTTGGTTTGTTGGTTTGTTGGTTTATTAGTTTGTTGGTTTGTTGGTTTATTTATTTGTTGGTTTGTTGGTTTGTAGGTTTGTTGGTTTGTTGGTTTGTTGGTTTGTTAGTTTTTTGGTTTGTTGGTTTTTTGGTTTGTTGGTTTGTTAGTTTGTTGGTTTGTCGGTTTGTTGGTTTGTTGGTTTGTTGGTTTATTTGTTTGTTGGTTTGTTGGCTTGTTGGTTTGTTGGTTTGTTGGTTTGTTGGTTTGTTGGCTTGTTGGTTTGTTGGTTTGTTGGCTTGTTGGCTTGTTGGTTTGTTGGTTTGTTGGCTTGTTGACTTGTTGATTTGTTGGTTTGTTGGTTTGTTGGCTTGTTGGTTTGTTGGTTTGTTGGTTTTTTGGCTTTTTTGCTTGTTGGTTTGTTGGTTTGTTGGCTTCTTGGCTTGTTGGTTTGTTGGTTCGTTGGTCTGTTGGCTTGTTGGTTTGTTGGTTTGTTGGTTTCTTTGTTTGTAGGTTTGTTGGTTTGTTCATTTGTTGGTTTGTTGGCTTGTTGTTTTGTAAGCTTGTTGGTTTGTTGGTTTGTTGTTTTGTTATTTTGTTGGTTTTTTGGTTTGCTGGTTTGTTGGTTTGTTGGTTCGTTGGTTGGTTGGCTTGTTGGTTTGTTGGTTTGTTGGTTTGTTGGTTTGTTGGTTTATTAGTTTGTCGGTTTGTTGGTTTGTTGGTTTATTTATTTGTTGGTTTGTTGGTTTGTAGGTTTGTTGGTTTGTTGGTTTGTTGGTTTGTTAGTTTTTTGGTTTGTTGTTTTTTTGGTTTGTTGGTTTGTTAGTTTGTTGGTTTGTTGGTTTGTTGGTTTGTTGGTTTGTTGGTTTGTCGGTTTATTTGTTTGTTGGTTTGTTGGCTTGTTGGTTTGTTGGTTTGTTGGTTTGTTGGCTTGTTGATTTGTTGGTTTGTTGGCTTGTTGGCTTGTTGGTTTGTTGGTTTGTTGGATTGTTGGCTTGTTGATTTGTTGGTTTGTTGGCTTGTTGGTTTGTTGGCTTGTTGGCTTGTTGCTTTGTTGGTTTGTTGGTTTGTTGGCTTGTTGGCTTGTTGGCTTGTTGGTTTGTTGGTTTGTTGGCTTGTTGGTTTGTTGGCTTGTTGGCTTGTTGCTTTGTTGGTTTGTTGGTTTGTTGGCTTGTTGGCTTGTTGGCTTGTTGGTTTGTTAGTTTGTTGGCTTTTTGGTTACTTGGTTTGTTGGTTTGTTGGTTTGCTGGTTTGTTGGCTTCTTGGTTTGTTGCTTTGTTGGCTTGTTGGTTTGTTAGTTTGTTGGTTTGTTGGTTTGTTGGTTTGTTGGCTGGTTGTTTTGTTGGTTTGTTGGCTTGTTGGTTTGTTGGTTTGTTGGTTTGTTGGTTTGTTGGCTTGTTGGTTTGTTGGTTTGTTGGTTTCTTGGTTTGTTGGTTTGTTGGTTTGTTGGTTTGTTGGTTTGTTGGTTTGTTGGTTTGTTGGTTTGTTGGTTTGTTGGTTTGTTGGTTTGTTGGTTTGTTGGTTTGTTGGTTTGTTGGTTTGTTGGTTTGTTGGTTTGTTGGTTTGTTGGTTTGTTTGTTTGTTGGCTTGTTGGTTTGTTGGCTTGTTGGCTTGTTGGTTTGTTGGTTTGTTGGTTTGTTGGTTTGTTGGTTTGTTTGTTTGTTGGCTTGTTGGTTTGTTGGCTTGTTGGCTTGTTGGTTTGTTGGTTTGTTGGTTTGTTCGTTTGTTGGTTTGTTTGTTTGTTGGTTTGTTCGCTTGTTGGTTCGTTGGTTACTTGGTTTGTTGATTTGTTAGTTTGTTGGTTTGATGGTTTGTTGGCTTGTTGTTTTGTTGGTTTGTTGGTTTTTTGGTTTGTTGGTTTGTTGGTTTTTTGGTTTGTTGGTTTGTTGGTTTGTTGGTTTGTTGGTTTGTTAGTTTGTTGGTTTATTTGCTTGTCGGTTTGTTAATTTTTTGGTTTGTTGGTTTGTTGGTTTGTTGGGTAGTTGGCTTGTTATTTTTGTTGGTTTGTTGGCTTGTTGGCTTGTTGGTTTGTTGGTTTGTTGGTTTGTTGGTTTTTTGGTTTGTTGGTTTGTTGGTTTGTTGGTTTGTTGGTTTGTTGGTGTATTTGTTTGTTGGTTTGTTGGCTTGTTGGTTTGTTGGTTTGTTGGTTTGTTGGCTTGTTGGTTTGTTGGTTTGTTGGCTTGTTGGCTTGTTGATTTGTTTGTTTGTTGGTTTGTTGCTTGTTGGCTTGTTGGCTTGTTGGTTTGTTAGTTTGTTGGCTTTTTGGTTACTTGGTTTGTTGATTTGTTGGTTTGCTGGTTTGTTGGCTTCTTGGTTTGTTGGTTTGTTGGCTTGTTGGTTTGTTGGTTTGTTGGTTTGTTGGTTTGTTGGTTTGTTGGTTTGTTGGTTTGTTGGTTTGTTTGTTTGTTGGCTTGTTGGTTTGTTGGCTTGTTGGCTTGTTGGTTTGTTGGTTTGTTGGTTTGTTGGTTTGTTGGTTTGTTTGTTTGTTGGCTTGTTGGTTTGTTGGCTTGTTGGCTTGTTGGTTTGTTGGTTTGTTGGTTTGTTCGTTTGCTGGTTTGTTTGTTTGTTGGTTTGTTCGCTTGTTGGTTCGTTGGTTACTTGGTTTGTTGATTTGTTAGTTTGTTGGTTTGATGGTTTGTTGGCTTGTTGTTTTGTTGGTTTGTTGGTTTTTTGGTTTGTTGGTTTGTTGGTTTTTTGGTTTGTTGGTTTGTTGGTTTGTTGGTTTGTTGGTTTGTTAGTTTGTTGGTTTATTTGCTTGTCGGTTTGTTAATTTTTTGGTTTGTTGGTTTGTTGGTTTGTTGGGTTGTTGGTTTGTTGGTTTGTTGGTTTGTTGGTTTGTTGGTTTGTTGGTTTGTTGGTTTGTTGGTTTGTTGGTTTGTTGGTTTGGTAATTTGTTGGTTTGTTGGCTTGTTGGCTTGTTATTTTTGTTGGTTTGTTGGCTTGTTGGCTTGTTGGTTTGTTGGTTTGTTGGTTTGTTGGTTTTTTGGTTTGTTGGTTTGTTGGTTTGTTGGTGTATTTGTTTGTTGGTTTGTTGGCTTGTTGGTTTGTTGGTTTGTTGGTTTGTTGGCTTGTTGGTTTGTTGGTTTGTTGGCTTGTTGGCTTGTTGCTTTGTTGGTTTGTTGGTTTGTTGGCTTGTTGGCTTGTTGGCTTGTTGGTTTGTTAGTTTGTTGGCTTTTTGGTTACTTGGTTTGTTGATTTGTTGGTTTGCTGGTTTGTTGGCTTCTTGGTTTGTTGGTTTGTTGGCTTGTTGGTTTGTTGGTTTGTTGGTTTGTTGGTTTGTTGGTTTGTTGGCTTGTTGGTTTGTTGGTTTGTTGGTTTCTTGGTTTCTTGGTTTCTTGGTTTCTTGGTTTGTTGGTTTGTTGGTTTGTTGGTTTGTTGGTTTGTTTGTTTGTTTGTTTGTTGGCTTGTTGGTTTGTTGGCTTGTTGGCTTGTTGGTTTGTTGGTTTGTTGGTTTGTTCGTTTGTTGGTTTGTTTGTTTGTTGATTTGTTCGCTTGTTGGTTCGTTGGTTACTTGGTTTGTTGATTTGTTAGTTTGTTGGTTTGATGGTTTGTTGGCTTGTTGTTTTGTTGGTTTGTTGGTTTTTTGGTTTGTTGGTTTGTTGGTTTTTTGGTTTGTTGGTTTGTTGGTTTGTTGGTTTGTTGGTTTGTTGGTTTATTTGCTTGTCGGTTTGTTGGTTTGTTGGTTTGTTGGTTTGTTGGTTTGTTGGTTTGTTGGTTTGTTGGGTTGTTGGTTTGTTGGTTTGTTGGTTTGTTGGTTTGTCGGTTTGTTGGTTTGGTAATTTGTAGGTTTGTTGGTTTGTTGGTTTGTTGGTTTGTTGGTTTGTTGGTTGGTTGGTTTTTTGGTTTGCTGGTTTGTTGGTTTGTTGGTTCGTTGGTTTGTTGGCTTGTTGGTTTGTTGGTTTGTTGGTTTCTTGGTTTGTAGGTTTGTTGGTTTGTTCATTTGTTGGTTTGTTGGTTTGTTGTTTTGTAAGCTTGTTGGTTTTTTGGTTTGTTGGTTTTTTGGTTTGTTGGTTTGTTGGTTTGTTAGTTTGTTGGTTTGTTGGTTTGTCGGTTTGTTGGTTTGTTGGTTTGTTGGTTTGTTGGTTTGTTGGTTTGTTGGTTTATTTGTTTGTTGGTTTGTTGGTTTATTAGTTTGTTGGTTTGTTGGTTTGTTGGTTTGTTGGTTTACTTCTTTGTTGGTTTGTTGGTTTGTAGGTTTGTTGGTTTGTTGGTTTGTTGGTTTGTTAGTTTTTTGGTTTGTTGGTTTGTTGGTTTGTTGGTTTGTTGGTTTGTTGGTTTGTTGGTTTGTTGGTTTGTTGGCTTGTTGGTTTGTTGGTTTGTTGGTTTGTTCGTTTGTTGGTTTGTTTGTTTGTTGGTTTGTTCGCTTGTTGGTTCGTTGGTTACTTGGTTTGTTGATTTGTTAGTTGGTTGGTTTGATGGTTTGTTGGCTGGTTGTTTTGTTGGTTTGTTGGTTTGTTGGCTTGTTGGTTTGTTGGTTTGTTGGTTTGTTGGTTTGTTGGCTTGTTGGTTTGTTGGTTTGTTGGTTTCTTGGTTTGTTGGTTTGTTGGTTTGTTGGTTTGTTGGTTTGTTGGTTTGTTGGTTTGTTGGTTTGTTGGTTTGTTGGTTTGTTGGTTTGTTGGTTTGTTGGTTTGTTGGTTTGTTGGTTTGTTGGTTTGTTGGTTTGTTGGTTTGTTTGTTTGTTGGCTTGTTGGTTTGTTGGCTTGTTGGCTTGTTGGTTTGTTGGTTTGTTGGTTTGTTGGTTTGTTGGTTTGTTTGTTTGTTGGCTTGTTGGTTTGTTGGCTTGTTGGCTTGTTGGTTTGTTGGTTTGTTGGTTTGTTCGTTTGTTGGTTTGTTTGTTTGTTGGTTTGTTCGCTTGTTGGTTCGTTGGTTACTTGGTTTGTTGATTTGTTAGTTTGTTGGTTTGATGGTTTGTTGGCTTGTTGTTTTGTTGGTTTGTTGGTTTTTTGGTTTGTTGGTTTGTTGGTTTTTTGGTTTGTTGGTTTGTTGGTTTGTTGGTTTGTTGGTTTGTTAGTTTGTTGGTTTATTTGCTTGTCGGTTTGTTAATTTTTTGGTTTGTTGGTTTGTTGGTTTGTTGGGTAGTTGGCTTGTTATTTTTGTTGGTTTGTTGGCTTGTTGGCTTGTTGGTTTGTTGGTTTGTTGGTTTGTTGGTTTTTTGGTTTGTTGGTTTGTTGGTTTGTTGGTTTGTTGGTGTATTTGTTTGTTGGTTTGTTGGCTTGTTGGTTTGTTGGTTTGTTGGTTTGTTGGCTTGTTGGTTTGTTGGTTTGTTGGCTTGTTGGCTTGTTGATTTGTTTGTTTGTTGGTTTGTTGCTTGTTGGCTTGTTGGCTTGTTGGTTTGTTAGGTTGTTGGCTTTTTGGTTACTTGGTTTGTTGATTTGTTGGTTTGCTGGTTTGTTGGCTTCTTGGTTTGTTGGTTTGTTGGCTTGTTGGTTTGTTGGTTTGTTGGTTTGTTGGTTTGTTGGTTTGTTGGTTTGTTGGTTTGTTGGTTTGTTTGTTTGTTGGCTTGTTGGTTTGTTGGCTTGTTGGCTTGTTGGTTTGTTGGTTTGTTGGTTTGTTGGTTTGTTGGTTTGTTTGTTTGTTGGCTTGTTGGTTTGTTGGCTTGTTGGCTTGTTGGTTTGTTGGTTTGTTGGTTTGTTCGTTTGCTGGTTTGTTTGTTTGTTGGTTTGTTCGCTTGTTGGTTCGTTGGTTACTTGGTTTGTTGATTTGTTAGTTTGTTGGTTTGATGGTTTGTTGGCTTGTTGTTTTGTTGGTTTGTTGGTTTTTTGGTTTGTTGGTTTGTTGGTTTTTTGGTTTGTTGGTTTGTTGGTTTGTTGGTTTGTTGGTTTGTTAGTTTGTTGGTTTATTTGCTTGTCGGTTTGTTAATTTTTTGGTTTGTTGGTTTGTTGGTTTGTTGAGTTGTTGGTTTGTTGGTTTGTTGGTTTGTTGGTTTGTTGGTTTGTTGGTTTGTTGGTTTGTTGGTTTGTTGGTTTGTTGGTTTGTTGGTTTGGTAATTTGTTGGTTTGTTGGCTTGTTGGCTTGTTATTTTTGTTGGTTTGTTGGCTTGTTGGCTTGTTGGTTTGTTGGTTTGTTGGTTTGTTGGTTTTTTGGTTTGTTGGTTTGTTGGTTTGTTGGTGTATTTGTTTGTTGGTTTGTTGGCTTGTTGGTTTGTTGGTTTGTTGGTTTGTTGGCTTGTTGGTTTGTTGGTTTGTTGGCTTGTTGGCTTGTTGCTTTGTTGGTTTGTTGGTTTGTTGGCTTGTTGGCTTGTTGGCTTGTTGGTTTGTTAGTTTGTTGGCTTTTTGGTTACTTGGTTTGTTGATTTGTTGGTTTGCTGGTTTGTTGGCTTCTTGGTTTGTTGGTTTGTTGGCTTGTTGGTTTGTTGGTTTGTTGGTTTGTTGGTTTGTTGGTTTGTTGGCTTGTTGGTTTGTTGGTTTGTTGGTTTCTTGGTTTCTTGGTTTGTTGGTTTGTTGGTTTGTTGGTTTGTTGGTTTGTTGGTTTGTTTGTTTGTTTGTTTGTTGGCTTGTTGGTTTGTTGGCTTGTTGGCTTGTTGGTTTGTTGGTTTGTTGGTTTGTTCGTTTGTTGGTTTGTTTGTTTGTTGATTTGTTCGCTTGTTGGTTCGTTGGTTACTTGGTTTGTTGATTTGTTAGTTTGTTGGTTTGATGGTTTGTTGGCTTGTTGTTTTGTTGGTTTGTTGGTTTTTTGGTTTGTTGGTTTGTTGGTTTTTTGGTTTGTTGGTTTGTTGGTTTGTTGGTTTGTTGGTTTGTTGGTTTATTTGCTTGTCGGTTTGTTGGTTTGTTGGTTTGTTGGTTTGTTGGTTTGTTGGTTTGTTGGGTTGTTGGTTTGTTGGTTTGTTGGTTTGTTGGTTTGTCGGTTTGTTGGTTTGGTAATTTGTAGGTTTGTTGGTTTGTTGGTTTGTTGGTTTGTTGGTTTGTTGGTTGGTTGGTTTTTTGGTTTGCTGGTTTGTTGGTTTGTTGGTTCGTTGGTTTGTTGGCTTGTTGGTTTGTTGGTTTGTTGGTTTCTTGGTTTGTAGGCTTGTTGGTTTGTTCATTTGTTGGTTTGTTGGTTTGTTGTTTTGTAAGCTTGTTGGTTTTTTGGTTTGTTGGTTTTTTGGTTTGTTGGTTTGTTGGTTTGTTAGTTTGTTGGTTTGTTGGTTTGTTGGTTTGTTGGTTTGTTGGTTTGTTGGTTTGTTGGTTTGTTGGTTTGTTGGTTTGTTGGTTTGTTGGTTTATTTGTTTGTTGGTTTGTTGGTTTATTAGTTTGTTGGTTTGTTGGTTTGTTGGTTTGTTGGTTTACTTCTTTGTTGGTTTGTTGGTTTGTAGGTTTGTTGGTTTGTTGGTTTGTTGGTTTGTTAGTTTTTTGGTTTGTTGGTTTGTTGGTTTGTTGGTTTGTTGGTTTGTTGGTTTGTTGGTTTGTTGGTTTGTTGGCTTGTTGGTTTGTTGGTTTGTTGGTTTGTTCGTTTGTTGGTTTGTTTGTTTGTTGGTTTGTTCGCTTGTTTGTTCGTTGGTTACTTGGTTTGTTGATTTGTTAGTTTGTTGGTTTGATGGTTTGTTGGCTGGTTGTTTTGTTGGTTTGTTGGTTTGTTGGCTTGTTGGTTTGTTGGTTTGTTGGTTTGTTGGTTTGTTGGCTTGTTGGTTTGTTGGTTTGTTGGTTTGTTGGTTTGTTGGTTTGTTGGTTTGTTGGTTTGTTGGTTTGTTGGTTTGTTGGTTTGTTGGTTTGTTGGTTTGTTGGTTTGTTGGTTTGTTGGTTTGTTGGTTTGTTTGTTTGTTGGCTTGTTGGTTTGTTGGCTTGTTGGCTTGTTGGTTTGTTGGTTTGTTGATTTGTTGGTTTGTTGGTTTGTTTGTTTGTTGGCTTGTTGGTTTGTTGGCTTGTTGGCTTGTTGGTTTGTTGGTTTGTTGGTTTGTTCGTTTGTTGGTTTGTTTGTTTGTTGGTTTGTTCGCTTGTTGGTTCGTTGGTTACTTGGTTTGTTGATTTGTTAGTTTGTTGGTTTGATGGTTTGTTAGCTTGTTGTTTTGTTGGTTTGTTGGTTTTTTGGTTTGTTGGTTTGTTGGTTTTTTGGTTTGTTGGTTTGTTGGTTTGTTGGTTTGTTGGTTTGTTAGTTTGTTGGTTTATTTGCTTGTCGGTTTGTTAATTTTTTGGTTTGTTGGTTTGTTGGTTTGTTGGGTAGTTGGTTTGTTGGTTTGTTGGTTTGTTGGTTTGTTGGTTTGTTGGTTTGTTGGTTTGGTAATTTGTTGGTTTGTTGGCTTGTTGGCTTGTTATTTTTGTTGGTTTGTTGGCTTGTTGGCTTGTTGGTTTGTTGGTTTGTTGGTTTGTTGATTTTTTGGTTTGTTGGTTTGTTGGTTTGTTGGTTTGTTGGTGTATTTGTTTGTTGGTTTGTTGGCTTGTTGGTTTGTTGGTTTGTTGGTTTGTTGGCTTGTTGGTTTGTTGGTTTGTTGGCTTGTTGGCTTGTTGCTTTGTTGGTTTGTTGCTTTGTTGTTTTGCAAGCTTGTTGGTTTTTTGGTTTGTTGGTTTTTTGGTTTGTTGGTTTGTTGGTTTGTTGGTTTGTTGGTTTGTTGGTTTGTTGGTTTGTTGGTTTGTTGGTTTGTTGGTTTATTTGTTTGTTGGTTTGTTGGTTTATTAGTTTGTTGGTTTGTTGGTTTGTTGGTTTACTTCTTTGTTGGTTTGTTCGCTTGTTGGTTCGTTGGTTACTTGGTTTGTTGATTTGTTAGTTTGTTGGTTTGATGGTTTGTTGGCTGGTTGTTTTGTTGGTTTGTTGGTTTGTTGGCTTGTTGGTTTGTTGGTTTGTTGGTTTGTTGGTTTGTTGGCTTGTTGGTTTGTTGGTTTGTTGGCTTGTTGGCTTGTTATTTTTGTTGGTTTGTTGGCTTGTTGGCTTGTTGGTTTGTTGGTTTGTTGGTTTGTTGGTTTATTGGTTTGTTGGTTTGTTGGTTTGTTGGTTTGTTGGTGTATTTGTTTGTTGGTTTGTTGGCTTGTTGGTTTGTTGGTTTGTTGGTTTGTTGGTTTGTTGGTTTGTTGGTTTGTTGGTTTGTTGGTTTGTTTGTTTGTTGGCTTGTTGGTTTGTTGGCTTGTTGGCTTGTTGGTTTGTTGGTTTGTTGGTTTGTTCGTTTGTTGGTTTGTTTGTTTGTTGGTTTGTTCGCTTGTTGGTTCGTTGGTTACTTGGTTTGTTGATTTGTTAGTTTGTTGGTTTGATGGTTTGTTGGCTTGTTGTTTTGTTGGTTTGTTGGTTTTTTGGTTTGTTGGTTTGTTGGTTTTTTGGTTTGTTGGTTTGTTGGTTTGTTGGTTTGTTGGTTTGTTAGTTTGTTGGTTTATTTGCTTGTCGGTTTGTTAATTTTTTGGTTTGTTGGTTTGTTGGGTAGTTGGTTTGTTGGTTTGTTGGTTTGTTGGTTTGTTGGTTTGTTGGTTTGTTGGTTTGGTAATTTGTTGGTTTGTTGGCTTGTTGGCTTGTTATTTTTGTTGGTTTGTTGGCTTGTTGGCTTGTTGGTTTGTTGGTTTGTTGGTTTGTTGGTTTTTAGGTTTGTTGGTTTGTTGGTTTGTTGGTTTGTTGGTGTATTTGTTTGTTGGTTTGTTGGCTTGTTGGTTTGTTGGTTTGTTGGTTTGTTGGCTTGTTGGTTTGTTGGTTTGTTGGCTTGTTGGCTTGTTGCTTTGTTGGTTTGTTGGTTTCTTGCTTGTTGGCTTGTTGGCTTGTTGGTTTGTTAGTTTGTTGGCTTTTTGGTTACTTGGTTTGTTGATTTGTTGGTTTGCTGGTTTGTTGGCTTCTTGGTTTGTTGGTTTGTTGGCTTGTTGGTTTGTTGGTTTGTTGGTTTGTTGGTTTGTTGGTTTGTTGGTTTGTTGGTTTGTTGGTTTGTTGGTTTGTTGGTTTGTTGGTTTGTTGGTTTGTTGGTTTGTTGATCTGTTGGTTTGTTGGTTTGTTGGTTTGTTTGTTTGTTGGCTTGTTGGTTTGTTGGCTTGTTGGCTTGTTGGTTTGTTGGTTTGTTGGTTTGTTGGTTTGTTGGTTTGTTTGTTTGTTGGCTTGTTGGTTTGTTGGCTTGTTGGCTTGTTGGTTTGTTGGTTTGTTGGTTTGTTCGTTTGTTGGTTTGTTTGTTTGTTGGTTTGTTCGTTTGTTGGTTCGTTGGTTACTTGGTTTGTTGATTTGTTAGTTCGTTGGTTTGATGGTTTGTTGGCTTGTTGTTTTGTTGGTTTGTTGGTTTTTTGGTTTGTTGGTTTGTTGGTTTTTTGGTTTGTTGGTTTGTTGGTTTGTTGGTTTGTTGGTTTGTTAGTTTGTTGGTTTATTTGCTTGTCGGTTTGTTAATTTTTTGGTTTGTTGGTTTGTTGGGTAGTTGGTTTGTTGGTTTGTTGGTTTGTTGGTTTGTTGGTTTGTTGGTTTGGTAATTTGTTGGTTTGTTGGCTTGTTGGCTTGTTATTTTTGTTGGTTTGTTGGCTTGTTGGCTTGTTGGTTTGTTGGTTTGTTGGTTTGTTGGTTTTTTGGTTTGTTGGTTTGTTGGTTTGTTGGTTTGTTGGTGTATTTGTTTGTTGGTTTGTTGGCTTGTTGGTTTGTTGGTTTGTTGGTTTGTTGGCTTGTTGGTTTGTTGGTTTGTTGGCTTGTTGGCTTGTTGCTTTGTTGGTTTGTTGGTTTGTTGCTTGTTGGCTTGTTGGCTTGTTGGTTTGTTAGTTTGTTGGCTTTTTGGTTACTTGGTTTGTTGATTTGTTGGTTTGCAGGTTTGTTGGTTTGTTGGCTTGTTGGTTTGTTGGTTTGTTGGTTTGTTGGTTTGTTGGTTTGTTTGTTTGTTGGCTTGTTGGTTTGTTGGCTTGTTGGCTTGTTGGTTTGTTGGTTTGTTGGTTTGTTCGTTTGCTGGTTTGTTTGTTTGTTGGTTTGTTCGCTTGTTGGTTCGTTGGTTACTTGGTTTGTTGATTTGTTAGTTTGTTGGTTTGATGGTTTGTTGGCTTGTTGTTTTGTTGGTTTGTTGGTTTTTTGGTTTGTTGGCTTGTTGGCTTGTTGGTTTGTTGGTTTGTTGGTTTGTTGGTTTTTTGGTTTGTTGGTTTGTTGGTTTGTTGGTTTGTTGGTGTATTTGTTTGTTGGTTTGTTGGCTTGTTGGTTTGTTGGTTTGTTGGTTTGTTGGCTTGTTGGTTTGTTGGTTTGTTGGCTTGTTGGCTTGTTGCTTTGTTGGTTTGTTGGTTTGTTGCTTGTTGGCTTGTTGGCTTGTTGGTTTGTTAGTTTGTTGGCTTTTTGGTTACTTGGTTTGTTGATTTGTTGGTTTGCTGGTTTGTTGGCTTCTTGGTTTGTTGGTTTGTTGGCTTGTTGGTTTGTTGGTTTGTTGGTTTGTTGGTTTGTTGGTTTGTTGGTTTGTTGGTTTGTTGGTTTGTTGATTTGTTGGTTTGTTGGTTTGTTGGTTTGTTGGTTTGTTGGTTTGTTGGTTTGTTGGTTTGTTGGTTTGTTGGTTTGTTTGTTTGTTGGCTTGTTGGTTTGTTGGCTTGTTGGCTTGTTGGTTTGTTGGTTTGTTGGTTTGTTGGTTTCTTGGTTTGTTTGTTTGTTGGCTTGTTGGTTTGTTGGCTTGTTGGCTTGTTGGTTTGTTGGTTTGTTGGTTTGTTCGTTTGTTGGTTTGTTTGTTTGTTGGTTTGTTCGTTTGTTGGTTCGTTGGTTACTTGGTTTGTTGATTTGTTAGTTTGTTGGTTTGATGGTTTGTTGCTTGTTGTTTTGTTGGTTTGTTGGTTTTTTGGTTTGTTGGTTTGTTGGTTTTTTGGTTTGTTGGTTTGTTGGTTTGTTGGTTTGTTGGTTTGTTAGTTTGTTGGTTTATTTGCTTGTCGGTTTGTTAATTTTTTGGTTTGTTGGTTTGTTGGGTAGTTGGTTTGTTGGTTTGTTGGTTTGTTGGTTTGTTGGTTTGTTGGTTTGTTGGTTTGGTAATTTGTTGGTTTGTTGGCTTGTTGGCTTGTTATTTTTGTTGGTTTGTTGGCTTGTTGGCTTGTTGGTTTGTTGGTTTGTTGGTTTGTTGGTTTTTTGGTTTGTTGGTTTGTTGGTTTGTTGGTTTGTTGGTGTATTTGTTTGTTGGTTTGTTGGCTTGTTGGTTTGTTGGTTTGTTGGTTTGTTGGCTTGTTGGTTTGTTGGTTTGTTGGCTTGTTGGCTTGTTGCTTTGTTGGTTTGTTGGTTTGTTGCTTGTTGGCTTGTTGGCTTGTTGGTTTGTTAGTTTGTTGGCTTTTTGGTTACTTGGTTTGTTGATTTGTTGGTTTGCTGGTTTGTTGGCTTCTTGGTTTGTTGGTTTGTTGGCTTGTTGGTTTGTTGGTTTGTTGGTTTGTTGGTTTGTTGGTTTGTTTGTTTGTTGGCTTGTTGGTTTGTTGGCTTGTTGGCTTGTTGGCTTGTTGGTTTGTTGGTTTGTTGGTTTGTTCGTTTGCTAGTTTGTTTGTTTGTTGGTTTGTTCGCTTGTTGGTTCGTTGGTTACTTGGTTTGTTGATTTGTTAGTTTGTTGGTTTGATGGTTTGTTGGCTTGTTGTTTTGTTGGTTTGTTGGTTTTTTGGTTTGTTGGTTTGTTGGTTTTTTGGTTTGTTGGTTTGTTGGTTTGTTGGTTTGTTGGTTTGTTAGTTTGTTGGTTTATTTGCTTGTCGGTTTGTTAATTTTTTGGTTTGTTGGTTTGTTGGTTTGTTGGGTTGTTGGTTTGTTGGTTTGTTGGTTTGTTGGTTTTTTGGTTTGTTGGTTTGTTGGTTTGTTGGTTTGGTAATTTGTTGGTTTGTTGGCTTGTTGGCTTGTTATTTTTGTTGGTTTGTTGGCTTGTTGGCTTGTTGGTTTGTTGGTTTGTTGGTTTGTTGGTTTTTTGGTTTGTTGGTTTGTTGGTTTGTTGGTTTGTTGGTGTATTTGTTTGTTGGTTTGTTGGCTTGTTGGTTTGTTGGTTTGTTGGTTTGTTGGCTTGTTGGTTTATAGGTTTGTTGGCTTGTTGGCTTGTTGCTTTGTTGGTTTGTTGGTTTGTTGGCTTGTTGGCTTGTTGGCTTGTTGGTTTGTTAGTTTGTTGGCTTTTTGGTTACTTGGTTTGTTGATTTGTTGGTTTGCTGGTTTGTTGGCTTCTTGGTTTGTTGGTTTGTTGGCTTGTTGGTTTGTTGGTTTGTTGGTTTGTTGGTATGTTGGTTTGTTGGTTTGTTGGCTTGTTGGTTTGTTGGTTTGTTGGTTTCTTGGTTTCTTGGTTTGTTGGTTTGTTGGTTTGTTGGTTTGTTGGTTTGTTGGTTTGTTTGTTTGTTTGTTTGTTGGCTTGTTGGTTTGTTGGCTTGTTGGCTTGTTGGTTTGTTGGTTTGTTGGTTTGTTCGTTTGTTGGTTTGTTTGTTTGTTGGTTTGTTCGCTTGTTGGTTCGTTGGTTATTTGGTTTGTTGATTTGTTAGTTTGTTGGTTTGATGGTTTGTTGGCTTGTTGTTTTGTTGGTTTGTTGGTTTTTTGGTTTGTTGGTTTGTTGGTTTTTTGGTTTGTTGGTTTGTTGGTTTGTTGGTTTGTTGGTTTGTTGGTTTGTCGGTTTGTTGGTTTGGTAATTTGTAGGTTTGTTGGTTTGTTGGTTTGTTGGTTTGTTGGTTTGTTGGTTGGTTGGTTTTTTGGTTTGCTGGTTTGTTGGTTTGTTGGTTCGTTGGTTTATTGGCTTGTTGGTTTGTTGGTTTGTTGGTTTCTTGGTTTGTAGGTTTGTTGGTTTGTTCATTTGTTGGTTTGTTGGTTTGTTGTTTTGTAAGCTTGTTGGTTTTTTGGTTTGTTGGTTTTTTGGTTTGTTGGTTTGTTGGTTTGTTGGTTTGTTGGTTTGTTGGTTTGTTGGTTTGTTGGTTTGTTGGTTTGTTGGTTTATTTGTTTGTTGGTTTGTTGGTTTATTAGTTTGTTGGTTTGTTGGTTTGTTGGTTTACTTCTTTGTTGGTTTGTTGGTTTGTTTGTTGGTTTGTTGGTTTGTTGGTTTGTTAGTTTTTTGGTTTGTTGGTTTGTTGGTTTGTTGGTTTGTTGGTTTGTTGGTTTGTTGGTTTGTTGGTTTGTTGGTTTGTTGGTTTGTTGGCTTATTGGCTTGTTGGTTTATTGGTTTGTTGGATTGTTAGTTTTTTGGTTTGTGGGTTTGTTGGCTTGTTGGTTTGTTGGTTTGTTGGCTTGTTGATTTGTTGGTTTGTTGGTTTGTTGGTTTGTTGGTTTGTTTGTTTTTTGGTTTGTTGGCTTGTTGGCTTGATGGTTTGTTGGTTTGTTGGTTTCTTGGTTTGTTGGTTTGTTGGCTTGTTGGCTTGTTGGTTTTTTGGTTTGTTGGTTTTTGGTTTGTTGGCTTGTTGGCTTGTTAGCTTGTTGGTTTGTTGGTTTGTTGGTTTGTTGGTTTATTGGTTTGTTGGCTTGTTGGTTTGTTGGTTTGTTGGTTTGTTGGTTTTTTGGTTTGTTTGTTTGTTGGTTTGTTCGTTCGTTGGTTTGTTGGTTTGTTGGTTTGTTGGTTTGTTGGCTTGTTGGTTTGTTCGTTTGTTGGTTTGTTAGCTTGTTGGCTTGTTGGTTTTTTGGTTTGTTGGTTTGTTCGTTTGTTGATTTGTTGGTTTGTTGGTTTGTTGGCTTGTTGGCTTGTTGGTTTGTTGGTTTGTTTGTTTGTTTGTTTGTTAGTTTGTTGGTTTGTTGGTTTGTTGGTTTGTTGGTTTGTCAGTTTGTTGGTTTGTTGGTTTGTTGGGTTGTTGGTTTGTTGGTTTGTTGGCTTGTTGGCTTGTTGGTTTGTTGGTTTGTTCGTTTGTTGGTTTGTTGGTTTGTTGGTTTGTTGGTTTGTTGGCTTATTGGCTTGTTGGTATGTTGGTTTGTTGGTTTGTTCGTTTGTTGGTTTGTTGGTTTGTTCGTTTGTTGGCTTGTTGGTTTGTTGGCTTGTTGGCTTGTTGGTTTGTTGGTTTGTTAATTTGTTGGTTTGTTCGTTTGTTGGTTTGTTTGTTTGTTGGTTGGTTCATTTGTTGGCTTGTTGGCTTGTTGGTTTTTTGGTTTGTTGGTTTGTTGGTTTTTTGGTTTGTCGGTTTGTTGGTTTGTAGGTTTGTTGTTTTGTTGGCTTGTTGGCTTGTTGGTTTGTTGGTTTTTTGGTTTGTTGGTTTGTTCGTTTATTGGTTTGTGTTTTTGTTGGTTTGTTCGTTTATTGGTTCGTTGGTTACTTGGTTTGTTGGTTTGTTGGTTTGTTGGTTTGTTGGCTTGTTGGTTTGTTGGTTTGTTGGTTTTTTGGTTTGTTGGTTTGTTGGTTTTTTGGTTTGTTGGTTTGTTGGTTTGTTGGTTTGTTGGTTTGTTGGTTTGTTGGTTTGTTGGTTTATTTGTTTGTTGGTTTGTTGGTTTGTTGGTTTGGTGGTTTGTTGGTTTGTTGGCTTGTTGGTTTGTTGGTTTGTTGGTTTGTTGGCTTGTTGGCTTGTTGGTTTGTTGGTTTGTTGGTTTGTTGGTTGGTTGGTTTGTTGGTTTGGTGGTTTGTTGGTTTGTTGGTTTGTTGGTTTGTTGGTTTGTTGGTTTGTTGGTTTGTTGGTTTGATAGTTTGTTGGTTTGTTGGTTTGTTGGTTTGTTGGTTTGTTGGTTTGTTGGTTTGTTGGTTTTTTGGTTTTTGGTTTGTTGGTTTCTTGGTTTATTTGTTTGTTGGTTTGTTGGTTTGTTGGTTTGTTGGTTTGTTGGTTTGTTGGTTTGTTGGTTTATTTGTTTGTTGGTTTGTTGGTTTGTAGGTTTGTTGGTTTGTTGGTTTGTTGGTTTGTTGGTTTGTTGGTTTCTTCGTTTGTTGGTTTGTTGGTTAATTGGTTTGTTGGTTTGTTGGTTTGTTGGTTTCTTGGTTTGTTGGTTTATTGGTTTGTTGGTTTATTTGTTTGTTGGCTTGTTGGCTTGTTGGTTTGTTAGTTTGTTGGCTTTTTGGTTACTTGGTTTGTTGGTTTGTTGGTTTGTTGGCTTGTTGGTTTGTTGGCTTGTTGGTTTGTTGGTTTGTTGGTTTATTAGCTTGTTGGCTTGTTGGTTTGTTGGTTTGTTGGTTTGTTGGTTTGTTGGTTTGTTGTTTTTTGGTTTGTTGGTTTGTTGGTTTGTTGGCTTGTTGGTTTGTTGGTTTGTTGGTTTGTTGGCTTGTTATTTTGTTGGTTTGTTGGCTTGTTGATTACTTAGTTTGTTGGTTTGTTGGTTTGTTGGTTTGTTGGCTTGTTGGCTTGTTGGTTTGTTGGTTAGTTCGTTTGTTGGTTTGTTAGTTTGTTGGTTTGTTGGCTTGTTGGCTTGTTGGCTTGTTGGTTTGTTGGTGTTTTGGTTTGTTGGTTTGTTGGTTTGTTATTTTGTTGGTTTGTTGGTTTATTTGTCTGTTGGTTTGTTGGGTTGTTTGTTTGTTTGTTTGTTGGTTTGTTGGCTTGTTGGTTTGTTGGTTTGTTGGTTTGTTGGCTTGTTGGTTTGTTGGTTTGTTGGCTTGTTGGTTACTTAGTTTGTTGGTTTATTAGCATGTTGGTTTGTTGGTTTGTTGTTTTGTTAGCTTGTTGGTTTGTTGGTTTGTTGGCTTGTTGGCTTGTTGGTTTGTTGGTTTGTTGGTTTGTTGGCTTGTTGGTTTGTTGGTTTGTTGGCTTGTTGGTTTGTTGGCTTGTTGGTTACTTAGTTTGTTGGTTTGTTGGTTTGTTGGCTTGTTGGCTTGTTGGTTTGTTGGTTAGTTCGTTTGTTGGTTTGTTAGTTTGTTGGTTTGTTGGCTTGTTGGCTTGTTGGTTTGTTGGTTTTTTGGTTTGTTAGTTTGTTGGTTTGTTGGTTTAATGTTTTGTTGGTTTATTTGTTTGTTGGTTTGTTGGCTTGTTGGTTTCTTGGTTTGTTGGTTTGTTGGTTTGTCGGCTTGTTGGTTTGTTGGTTTGTTGGCTTGTTGGCTTGTTGGTTTGTTGGTTTGTTGGCTTGTTGGTTACTTTTTTTGTTGGTTTGTTGGCATGTTGGTTTGTTGGTTTGTTGGTTTGTTGGCTTGTTGGTTTGTTGGTTTGTTGGCTTGTTGGCTTGTTGGCTTGTTGGTTTGTTGGTTTGTTGGTTTGTTAATTTGTTGGCTTGTTGGTTTGTTGGTTTGTTGGCTTGTTGGTTTGTTGGTTTGTTGGTTTGTTGGTTTGTTGGTTTGGTGGTTTGTTGGTTTGTTGGTTTGTTGGTTTATTTGTTTGTTGGTTTGTTGGTTTGTTGGTTTGTTGGCTTGTTGGTTTGTTGGTTTGTTGGTTTGTTGGTTTGTTGGTTTGATGGTTTGGTGGTTTGTTTGTTTGTTGGTTTGTTGGTTTGTTGGTTTGTTGGTTTGTTGGTTTGTTGGTTTGTTGGTTTTTGCTTTGCTGGTTTGTTGGTTTGTTGGTTTGTTGGTTTGTTGGTTTGTTGGTTTTTTGGTTTTTGGTTTGTTGGTTTGTTGGTTTCTTGGTTTATTTGTTTGTTGGTTTGTTGGTTTGTTGGTTTGTTGTTTGTTGGTTTATTTGTTTGTTGGTTTGTTGGTTTGTAGGTTTGTTGGTTTGTTGGTTTGTTGGTTTGTTGGTTTGTTGGTTTGTTGGTTTGTTGGTTTATTTGTTTGTTGGTTTGTTGGTTTGTTGGTTTGTTGGTTTGTTGGTTTGTTGGTTTATTTGTTTGTTGGTTTGTTGGTTTGTAGGTTTGTTGGTTTGTTAATTTGTTGGTTTGTTGGTTTGTTGGTTTGTTCGTTTGTTGGTTTGCTGATTAATTGGTTTGTTGGTTTGTTGGTTTGTTGGTTTGTTGGTTTGTTGGTTTGTTGGTTTATTTGTTTGTTGGTTTGTTGGTTTGTTGGTTTGTTGGTTTGTTGGTTTGTTGGTTTATTTGTTTGTTGGTTTGTTGGTTTGTAGGTTTGTTGGTTTGTTAATTTGTTGGTTTGTTGGTTTGTTGGTTTGTTCGTTTGTTGGTTTGCTGATTAATTGGTTTGTTGGTTTGTTGGTTTGTTGGCTTGTTGGTTTGTTGGTTTGTTGGTTTATTAGTTTGTTGGTTTGTTGATTTGTTGTTTTGTTGGTTTGTTGGTTTGTTCGTTTGATGGTTTGTTGGTTAGTTGGTTTGTTGGTTTTTTGGTTTGTTGGTTTGTTGGTTTGTTGGTTTCTTGGTTTGTTGGTTTGTTGATTTGTTGATTTGTTGGTTTGTTGGCATGTTGGTTTGTTGGTTTGTTGGTTTGTGGGCTTGTTGGTTTGTTGGTTTGTTGGCTTAATGGCTTGTTGGTTTGTTGGTTTGTTGGTTTGTTGGTTTGTTGGCTTGTAGGTTTGTTGGTTTGTTGGCTTGTTGGTTTGTTGGTTTGTTGGTTTGTTGGTTTGTTGGCTTGTTGGCTTGTCGGTTTGTTGGTTTGTTGGCTTGTTGGTTTGTTGGTTTGTTGGCTTGTTGGCTTGTTGCTTTGTTGGTTTGTTGGTTTGTTGGCTTGTTGGCTTGTTGGTTTGTTAGTTTGTTTGCTGTTTGGTTACTTGGTTTAATGGTTTGTTGGTTTGTTGGCTTGTTGGTTTGTTGGCTTGCTGGCTTGTTGGTTTGTTGGTTAGTTTGTTTGTTGGTTTGTTAGTTTGTTGGTTTGTTGGCTTGTTGGCTTGTTGGTTTTTTGGGTTTTTTGTTTTGTTGGTTTGTTGGTTTGTTGGTTTGTTGGTTTATTTGTTTGTTGGTTTGTTGGATTGTAGGTTTGTTGGTTTGTTGGTTTGTTGGTTTGTTGGCTTGTTGGTTTGTTGGTTTGTTGGCTTGTTGGCTTGTTGGCTTGTTGGTTTGTTGGTTTGTTGGCTAGTTGGTTACTTAGTTTGCTGGTTTGTTGGCATGTTGGTTTGTTGGTTTGTTGGTTTGTTGGCTTGTTGGTTTGTTGGTTTGTTGGCTTGTTGGTTTGTTGGCTTGTTGGTTTGTTGGTTTGTTGGTTTGTTGGTTTGTTGGTTTGGTGGTTTGTTGGTTTGTTGGTTTGTTGGTTTATTTGTTTGTTGGTTTGTTGGTTTGTTGGCTTGTTGGCTTGTTGGTTTGTTGGTTTGTTGGTTTTTGGTTTGTTGGTTTGTTGCCTTGTTGGCTTTGTGGTTTGTTGGTTTGTTGTTTTGTTGGTTTGTTGGTTTGTTGGTTTGTTGGTTTGTTGGTTTGTTGGTTTGTTGGCTTGTTGGCTTGTTGGTTTGTTGGTTTGTTGGTTTGTTGGTTTGTTTGTTTGTTGGTTAGTTCGTTTGTTGGTTTGTTAGTTTGTTGGTTTGTTGGCTTGTTGGCTTGTTGGTTTGTTGGATTGTTGGTTTGTTGGCTTTTGGCTTGTTGGTTTGTTGGTTTGTTGGTTTATTCGTTAGTTGGTTTGTTGATTTGTTGGTTCGTTGGCTTCTTGGCTTGTTAGTTTGTTGGTTTGTTTGTTTGTTTGTTTGTTGGTTTGTTGGTTTGTGGTTTTGAATGGTTTGTTGGTTTGTTGGTTTGTTGGTTTGTTGGTTTGTTGGCTTGTTGACTTGTTGGTTTGTTGGTTTGTTCGATTGTTGGGTTGTTGGTTTGTTGGTTTGTTGGTTTGTTGGCTTGTTGGCTTGTTGGCTTGTTGGCTTGTTGGCTTGTTGGTTTGTTGGTTTGCTGGTTTGTTCGTTTGTTGGTTTTTTGGTTTGTTCGTTTGTTGGCTTGTTTGTTTGTTGGCTTGTTGGCTTGTTGGTTTGTTGGTTTTTTGGTTTGTTGGTTTGTTCTTTTGTTGGTTTGTTTGTTTGTTGGTTTGTTGGTTTGTTGGTTTGTTGGTTTGTTGGTTTGTTGGTTTGTTCGTTTGTTGGTTTGTTGGTTTGTTGGTTTGTTGGTTTGTTGGTTTGTTGGTGTGTTGGTTTGTTGGCTTGTTGGCTTGTTGGTTTGTTGGTTTGTTCGTTTGTTGGTTTGTTGGTTTGTTGGTTTGTTGGTTTGTTGGCTTATTGGCTTGTTGGTTTGTTGGTTTGTTGGTTTGTTGGTTTGTTGGCTTGTTGGTTTGTTGGCTTGTTGGCTTGTTGGTTTGTTGGTTAGTTCGTTTGTTGGTTTGTTAGTTTGTTGATTTGTTGGCTTGTTGGCTTGTAGGTTTGTTGGTTTGTTGGTTTGTTGGCTTGTTGGTTTGTTGGTTTGTTGGCTTGTTGGCTTGTTGGTTTGTTGTTTTGTTGGCTTGTTGGTTACTTAGTTTATTGGTTTGTTGGCATGTTGGTTTGTTGGTTTGTTGGTTTGTTGGCTTGTTGGTTTGTTGGTTTGTTGGCTTGTTGGTTTGTTGGCTTGTTGGTTTGTTGGTTTGTTGGTTTGTTGGTTTGTTGGTTTGTTGGTTTTTTGGTTTGTTGGTTTGTTGGTTTGTCGGTTTGTTGGTTTGTTGGTTTATTTGTTTGTTGGTTTGTTGGCTTGTTGGTGTGTTGGTTTGTTGGTTTGTTGGCTTGTTGGTTTGTTGGTTTGTTGACTTGTTGGCTTGTTGGTTTGTTGTTTTGTTGGCTTGTTGGTTACTTAGTTTGTTGGTTTGTTGGCATCTTGGTTTGTTGGTTTGTTGGTTTGTTGGCTTGTTGGTTTGTTGGTTTGTTGGCTTATTGGCTTGTTGGTTTGTTGGTTGGTTGGTTTGTTGGCTTGTTGGTTTGTTGGTTTGTTGGCTTGTTGGTTTGTTAGTTTGTTGGTTTGTTGGTTTGTTGGTTTGTTGGTTTGTTGGTTTATTTGTTTGTTGGTTTGTTGGCTTGTTGGTTTGTTGGTTTGTTGGTTTGTTGGCTTGTTGGTTTGTTGGTTTGTTGGTTTGTTGGTTTGTTGGCTTGTTGGCTTGTTGGTTTGTTGGTTAGTTCGTTTGTTGGTTTGTTAGTTTGTTGGTTTGTTGGCATGTTGGCTTGTTGGTTTGTTGGTTTTTTGGGTTGTTGGTTTGCTGGTTTGTTGTTTTGTTGGTTTGTTTGTTTATTTGTTTGTTGGTTTGCTGGCTTGTTAGCTTGTTGGTTTGTTGGATTGTTGGTTTGTTAGTTTGTTCGTTTTTGGTTACTTGGTTTGTTGGTTTACTTGTTTGTTGGTTTGTTGGTTTGTTGGCTTGTTGGTTACTTAGTTCGTTGGTTTGTTGGCATGTTGGTTTGTTGGTTTGTTGGTTTGTTGGCTTGTTGGTTACTTAGTTTGTTGGTTTGTTGGCATGTTGGTTTGTTGGTTTCTTGGTTTGTTGGCTTGTTGGTTTGTTGGTTTGTTGGCTTGTTGGCTTGTTGGTTTGTTGGTTTGTTGGTTTGTTGGCTTGTTAATTTGTTGGTTTGTTGGCTTGTTGGATTGTTAGTTTGTTGGTTTGTTGGTTTGTTGGTTTGTTGGTTTGTTGGTTTGTTGGTTTATTTGTTTGTTGGTTTGTTGGTTTGTTGGCTTGTTGGCTTGTTGGTTTGTTGGTTTGTTGGTTTTTGGTTTGTTGGTTTGTTGGCTTGTTGGCTTGTTGGTTTGTTAGTTTGTTGGTTTGTTGGTTTGTTGGTTTGTTGGTTTGTTGGTTTGTTGGCTTGTTGGTTTGTTGGTTTGTTGGTTGGTTGATTTGTTTGTTTGTTGGTTTGTTCGTTTGTTGGCTTGTTGGCTTGTTGGCTAGTTGGTTTGTTGGCTTGTTGGTTTGTTAGCTTTTTGGCTTGTTGGTTTGTTGGTTTGTTGGTTTATTCGCTTGTTGGTTTGTTGATTTGGTGGTTCGTTGGCTTCTTGGCTTGTTAGTTTGTTGGTTTGTTTGTTTGTTTGTTTGTTGGTTTGTTGGTTTGTTGTTTTGAATGGTTTGTTGGTTTGTTGGTTTATTGGTTTGTAGGTTTGTTTGCTTGTTGACTTGTTGGTTTGTTGGTTTGTTCGTTTGTTGGTTTGTTGGTTTGTTGGTTTGTTGGCTTGTTGGCTTGTTGGTTTGTTGGTTTGTTGGTTTGTTGGTTTGTTGGTTTGTTCGTTTGTTGGTTTGTTGGTTTGTTCGTTTGTTGGCTTGTTGGTTTGTTGGTTTTTTGGTTTGTTGGTTTGTTCGTTTGTTGGTTTGTTTGTTTGTTGGTTTGTTGGTTTGTTGGTTTGTTGGTTTGTTGGTTTGTTGGTTTGTTGGTTTGTTGGTTTGTTGGTGTGTTGGTTTGTTGGCTTGTTGGTTTGTTGGTTTGTTGGTTTATTGGTTTGTTGGTTTGTTGATTTGTTGGTTTGTTGGTTTGTTCGTTTGATGGTTTGTTGGTTAGTTGGTTTGTTGGTTTTTTGGTTTGTTGGTTTGTTGGTTTGTTGGTTTCTTGGTTTGTTGGTTTGTTGATTTGTTGATTTGTTGGTTTGTTGGCATGTTGGTTTGTTGGTTTGTTGGTTTGTGGGCTTGTTGGTTTGTTGGCTTAATGGCTTGTTGGTTTGTTGGTTTGTTGGTTTGTTGGTTTGTTGGTTTGTAGGTTTGTTGGTTTGTTGGCTTGTTGGTTTGTTGGTTTGTTGGTTTGTTGGTTTGTTGGCTTGTTGGCTTGTTGGTTTGTTGGTTTGTTGGCTTGTTGGTTTGTTGGTTTGTTGGCTTGTTGGCTTGTTGCTTTGTTGGTTTGTTGGTTTGTTGGCTTGTTGGCTTCTTGGTTTGTTAGTTTGTTTGCTGTTTGGTTACTTGGTTTAATGGTTTGTTGGTTTGTTGGCTTGTTGGTTTGTTGGCTTGCTGGCTTGTTGGTTTGTTGGTTAGTTTGTTTGTTGGTTTGTTAGTTTGTTGGTTTGTTGGCTTGTTGGCTTGTTGGTTTTTTGGGTTTTTTGTTTTGTTGGTTTGTTGGTTTGTTGGTTTGTTGGTTTATTTGTTTGTTGGTTTGTTGGCTTGTAGGTTTGTTGGTTTGTTGGTTTGTTGGTTTGTTGGCTTGTTGGTTTGTTGGTTTGTTGGCTTGTTGGCTTGTTGGCTTGTTGGTTTATTGGTTTGTTGGCTAGTTGGTTACTTAGTTTGCTGGTTTGTTGGCATGTTGGTTTGTTGGTTTGTTGGTTTGTTGGCTTGTTGGTTTGTTGGTTTGTTGGCTTGTTGGTTTGTTGGCTTGTTGGTTTGTTGGTTTGTTGGTTTGTTGGTTTGGTGGTTTGTTGGTTTGTTGGTTTGTTGGTTTATTTGTTTGTTGGTTTGTTGGTTTGTTGGCTTGTTGGCTTGTTGGTTTGTTGGTTTGTTGGTTTTTGGTTTGTTGGTTTGTTGCCTTGTTGGCTTTGTGGTTTGTTGGTTTGTTGTTTTGTTGGTTTGTTGGTTTGTTGGTTTGTTGGTTTGTTGGTTTGTTGGTTTGTTGGTTTGTTGGTTTGTTGGCTTGTTGGTTTGTTGGTTTGTTGGTTTGTTGGTTTGTTTGTTTGTTGGTTAGTTCGTTTGTTGGTTTGTTGGTTAGTTGGTTTGTTGGCTTGTTGGCTTGTTGGTTTGTTGGATTGTTGGTTTGTTGGCTTTTTGGCTTGTTGGTTTGTTGGTTTGTTGGTTTATTCGTTTGTTGGTTTGTTGATTTGTTGGTTCGTTGGCTTCTTGGCTTGTTAGTTTGTTGGTTTGTTTGTTTGTTTGTTTGTTGGTTTGTTGGTTTGTGGTTTTGAATGGTTTGTTGGTTTGTTGGTTTGTTGGTTTAATGGTTTGTTGGCTTGTTGACTTGTTGGTTTGTTGGTTTGTTCGATTGTTGGTTTGTTGGTTTGTTGTTTTGTTGGTTTGTTGGCTTGTTGGCTTGTTGGCTTGTTGGCTTGTTGGCTTGTTGGTTTGTTGGTTTGTTGGTTTGTTCGTTTGTTGGTTTTTTGGTTTGTTCGTTTGTTGGCTTGTTTGTTTATTGGCTTGTTGGCTTGTTGGTTTGTTGGTTTTTTGGTTTGTTGGTTTGTTTGTTTGTTGGTTTGTTGGTTTGTTGGTTTGTTGGTTTGTTGGTTTGTTGGTTTGTTGGTTTGTTGGTTTGTTGGTTTGTTGGTGTGTTGGTTTGTTGGCTTGTTGGCTTGTTGGTTTGTTGGTTTGTTCGTTTGTTGGTTTGTTGGTTTGTTGGTTTGTTGGTTTGTTGGCTTATTGGCTTGTTGGCTTGTTGGTTTGTTGGTTTGTTGGTTTGTTGGTTTGTTGGCTTGTTGGTTTGTTGGCTTGTTGGCTTGTTGGTTTGTTGGTTAGTTCGTTTGTTGGTTTGTTAGTTTGTTGATTTGTTGGCTTGTTGGCTTGTAGGTTTGTTGGTTTGTTGGTTTGTTGGCTTGTTGGTTTGTTGGTTTGTTGGCTTGTTGGCTTGTTGGTTTGTTGTTTTGTTGGCTTGTTGGTTACTTAGTTTGTTGGTTTGTTGGCATGTTGGTTTGTTGGTTTGTTGGTTTGTTGGCTTGTTGGTTTGTTGGTTTGTTGGCTTGTTGGTTTGTTGGCTTGTTGGTTTGTTGGTTTGTTGGTTTGTTGGTTTGTTGGTTTGTTGGTTTTTTGGTTTGTTGGTTTGTTGGTTTGTCGGTTTGTTGGTTTGTTGGTTTATTTGTTTGTTGGTTTGTTGGCTTGTTGGTGTGTTGGTTTGTTGGTTTGTTGGCTTGTTGGTTTGTTGGTTTGTTGGCTTGTTGGCTTGTTGGTTTGTTGTTTTGTTGGCTTGTTGGTTACTTAGTTTGTTGGTTTTTTGGTTTGTTCGTTTGTTGGCTTGTTTGTTTATTGGCTTGTTGGCTTGTTGGTTTGTTGGTTTTTTGGTTTGTTGGTTTGTTCTTTTGTTGGTTTGTTTGTTTGTTGGTTTGTTGGTTTGTTGGTTTGTTGGTTTGTTGGTTTGTTGGTTTGTTGGTTTGTTGGTTTGTTGGTTTGTTGGCATCTTGGTTTGTTGCTTTGTTGGTTTGTTGGCTTGTTGGTTTGTTGGTTTGTTGGCTTGTTGGCTTGTTGGTTTGTTGGTTGGTTGGTTTGTTGGCTTGTTGGTTTGTTGGTTTGTTGGCTTGTTGGTTTGTTAGTTTGTTGGTTTGTTGGTTTGTTGGTTTGTTGGTTTGTTGGTTTGTTGGTTTATTTGTTTGTTGGTTTGTTGGTTTGTTGGCTTGTTGGTTTGTTGGTTTGTTGGTTTGTTGGTTTGTTGGTTTGTTGGTTTGTTGGTTTGTTGGCTTGTTGGTTTGTTGGTTTGTTGGTTTGTTGGTTTGTTTGTTTGTTGGTTAGTTCGTTTGTTGGTTTGTTGGTTTGTTGGTTTGTTGGCTTGTTGGCTTGTTGGTTTGTTGGATTGTTGGTTTGTTGGCTTTTTGGCTTGTTGGTTTGTTGGTTTGTTGGTTTATTCGTTTGTTGGTTTGTTGATTTGTTGGTTCGTTGGCTTCTTGGCTTGTTAGTTTGTTGGTTTGTTTCTTTGTTTGTTTGTTGGTTTGTTGGTTTGTGGTTTTGAATGGTTTGTTGGTTTGTTGGTTTGTTGGTTTGTTGGTTTGTTGGCTTGTTGACTTGTTGGTTTGTTGGTTTGTTCGATTGTTGGTTTGTTGGTTTGTTAGTTTGTTGGTTTGTTGGCTTGTTGGCTTGTTGGCTTGTTGGCTTGTTGGCTTGTTGGTTTGTTGGTTTGTTGGTTTGTTCGTTTGTTGGTTTTTTGGTTTGTTCGTTTGTTGGCTTGTTTGTTTGTTGGCTTGTTGGCTTGTTGGTTTGTTGGTTTTTTGGTTTGTTGGTTTGTTCTTTTGTTGGTTTGTTTGTTTATTGGTTTGTTGGTTTGTTGGTTTGTTGGTTTGTTGGTTTGTTGGTTTGTTGGTTTGTTGGTTTGTTGGTTTGTTGGTGTGTTGGTTTGTTGGCTTGTTGGCTTGTTGGTTTGTTGGTTTGTTCGTTTGTTGGTTTGTTGGTTTGTTGGTTTGTTGGTTTGTTGGCTTATTGGCTTGTTGGTTTGTTGGTTTGTTGGTTTGTTGGTTTGTTGGCTTGTTGGTTTGTTGGCTTGTTGGCTTGTTGGTTTGTTGGTTAGTTCGTTTGTTGGTTTGTTAGTTTGTTGATTTGTTGGCTTGTTGGCTTGTAGGTTTGTTGGTTTGTTGGTTTGTTGGCTTGTTGGTTTGTTGGTTTGTTGGCTTGTTGGCTTGTTGGTTTGTTGTTTTGTTGGCTTGTTGGTTACTTAGTTTGTTGGTTTGTTGGAATGTTGGTTTGTTGGTTTGTTGGTTTGTTGGCTTGTTGGTTTGTTGGTTTGTTGGCTTGTTGGTTTGTTGGCTTGTTGGTTTGTTGGTTTGTTGGTTTGTTGGTTTGTTGGTTTGTTGGTTTTTTGGTTTGTTGGTTTGTTGGTTTGTCGGTTTGTTGGTTTGTTGGTTTATTTGTTTGTTGGTTTGTTGGCTTGTTGGTGTGTTGGTTTGTTGGTTTGTTGGCTTGTTGGTTTGTTGGTTTGTTGGCTTGTTGGCTTGTTGGTTTGTTGTTTTGTTGGCTTGTTGGTTACTTAGTTTGTTGGTTTGTTGGCATCTTGGTTTGTTGCTTTGTTGGTTTGTTGGCTTGTTGGTTTGTTGGTTTGTTGGCTTGTTGGCTTGTTGGTTTGTTGGTTGGTTGGTTTGTTGGCTTGTTGGTTTGTTGGTTTGTTGGCTTGTTGGTTTGTTAGTTTATTGGTTTGTTGGTTTGTTGGTTTGTTGGTTTGTTGGTTTATTTGTTTGTTGGTTTGTTGGCTTGTTGGTTTGTTGGTTTGTTGGTTTGTTGGCTTGTTGGTTTGTTGGTTTGTTGGTTTGTTGGTTTGTTGGCTTGTTGGCTTGTTGGTTTGTTGGTTAGTTCGTTTGTTGGTTTGTTAGTTTGTTGGTTTGTTGGCATGTTGGCTTGTTGGTTTGTTGGTTTTTTGGGTTGTTGGTTTGCTGGTTTGTTGTTTTGTTGGTTTGTTTGTTTATTTGTTTGTTGGTTTGCTGGCTTGTTAGCTTGTTGGTTTGTTTGATTGTTGGTTTGTTAGTTTGTTGGCTTTTTGGTTACTTGGTTTGTTGGTTTACTTGTTTGTTGGTTTGTTGGTTTGTTGGCTTGTTGGTTACTTAGTTCGTTGGTTTGTTGGCATGTTGGTTTGTTGGTTTGTTGGTTTGTTGGCTTGTTGGTTACTTAGTTTGTTGGTTTGTTGGCATGTTGGTTTGTTGGTTTGTTGGTTTGTTGGCTTGTTGGTTTGTTGGTTTGTTGGCTTGTTGGCTTGTTGGTTTGTTGGTTTGTTGGTTTGTTGGCTTGTTGGTTTGTTGGTTTGTTGGCTTGTTGGATTGTTAGTTTGTTGGTTTGTTGGTTTGTTGGTTTGTTGGTTTGTTGGTTTGTTGGTTTGTTGGTTTGTTGGTTTATTTGTTTGTTGGTTTGTTGGTTTGTTGGCTTGTTGGCTTGTTGGTTTGTTGGTTTGTTGGTTTTTGGTTTGTTGGTTTGTTGGCTTGTTGGCTTGTTGGTTTGTTAGTTTGTTGGTTTGTTGGTTTGTTGGTTTGTTGGTTTGTTGGCTTGTTGGTTTGTTGGTTTGTTGGTGTGTTGGTTTGTTGATTTGTTTGTTTGTTGGTTTGTTCGTTTGTTGGCTTGTTGGCTTGTTGGCTAGTTGGTTTGTTGGCTTGTTGGTTTGTTAGCTTTTTGGCTTGTTGGTTTGTTGGTTTGTTGGTTTATTCGTTTGTTGGTTTGTTGATTTGGTGGTTCGTTGGCTTCTTGGCTTGTTAGTTTGTTGGTTTGTTTGTTTGTTTGTTTGTTGGTTTGTTGGTTTGTTGTTTTGAATGGTTTGTTGGTTTGTTGGTTTGTTGGCTTGTTGGTTTGTTGGTTTGTTGGCTTGTTGGCTTGTTGGTTTGTTGGTTTGTTGGTTTGTTGGTTTGTTCGTTTGTTGGTTTGTTGGTTTGTTCGTTTGTTGGCTTGTTTGTTTGTTGGCTTGTTGGCTTGTTGGTTTGTTGGTTTTTTGGTTTGTTGGTTTGTTCGTTTGTTGGTTTGTTTGTTTGTTGGTTTGTTGGTTTGTTGGTTTGTTGGTTTGTTGGTTTGTTGGTTTGTTGGTTTGTTGGTGTGTTGGTTTGTTGGCTTGTTGGCTTGTTGGTTTGTTGGTTTGTTCGTTTGTTGGTTTGTTGGTTTGTTGGTTTGTTGGCTTATTGGCTTGTTGGTTTGTTGGTTTGTTGGTTTGTTCGTTTGTTGGTTTGTTGGTTTGTTCGTTTGTTGGTTTGTTGGTGTGTTGGTTTGTTGGCTTGTTGGCTTGTTGGTTTGTTGGTTTGTTCGTTTGTTGGTTTGTTGGTTTGTTGGTTTGTTGGCTTATTGGCTTGTTGGTTTGTTGGTTTGTTCGTTTGTTCGTTTGTTGGTTTGTTGGTTTGTTCGTTTGTTGGCTTGTTGGTTTGTTGGCTTGTTGGCTTGTTGGTTTGTTGGTTTGTTGGTTTGTTGGTTTCTTGGCTTGTTGGCTTGTTGGTTTGTTGGTTTGTTGGTTTTTGGTTTGTTGGTTTGTTGGTTTTTTGGTTTGTTGGTTTGTTGGTTTGTTGGTTTGTTGGTTTGTTGGTTTGTTGGTTTGTTGGTTTATTTGTTTGTTGGTTTGTTGGTTTGTTGGTTTGTTGGTTTGTTGGTTTGTTGGTTTGTTGGCTTGTTGGTTTGTTGGTTTGTTGGTTTGTTGGTTTGTTGGTTTGTTGGTTTGGTGGTTTGTGTGTTTGTTGGTTTGTTGGTTTATTTGTTTGTTGGTTTGGTGGTTTGTTGGTTTGTTGGCTTGTTGGCTTGTTGGTTTGTTGGTTTGTTGGTTGGTTGGCTTGTTGGCTTGTTGGTTTGTTGGTTTGTTGGTTTGTTGGTTTGTTGGTTTGTTGGTTTGTTGGTTTGTTGGCTTGTTGGTTTCTTGGTTTGTTGGTTTGTTGGTTTGTTTGTTTGTTGGTTTGTTCGTTTGTTGGTTTGTTGGTTTGTTGGTTTGTTGATTTGTTGGCTTGTTGGCTTGTTGGTTTGTTGGCTTGTTGGTTTGTTGGCTTTTTGGCTTGTTGGTTTGTTGGTTTGTTGGTTTGTTGGTTTATTCGTTTGTTGGTTTGTTGATTTGTTGGTTCGTTGGCTTCTTGGCTTGTTAGTTTGTTGGTTTGTTTGTTTGTTTGTTTGTTGGTTTGTTGGTTTGTTGGTTTGTAGTTTTGAATGGTTTGTTGGTTTGTTGGTTTGTTGGTTTGTTGGCTTGTTGACTTGTTGGTTTGTTGGTTTGTTCGTTTGTTGGTTTGTTGGTTTGTTGGTTTGTTTGTTTGTTCGTTTGTTGGCTTGTTTGTTTGTTGGCTTGTTGGCTTGTTGGTTTGTTGGTTTTTTGGTTTGTTGGTTTGTTCGTTTGTTGGTTTGTTTGTTTGTTGGTTTGTTCGTTTGTTGGTTTTTTGGTTTTTTGTTTTATTTTTTTGTTGGTTTGTTTGGCTTGTTGGTTTGTTGGTATTTTGGTTTTTTGGTTTTTTGGTTTGTTGGTTTGTTGGTTTGTTGGTTTGTTGGTTTATTCGTTTGTTGGTTTGTTGGTTTATTGGTTTGTTGGATTGTTATTTTTTTGGTTTGTTGGTTTGTTGGCTTGTTGGTTTGTTGGTTTGTTGGCTTGTTGGTTTGTTGGTCTGTTGGTTTGTTGGTTTGTTGGCTTGTTGGTTTGTTGGTTTGTTGGTTTGTTGGTTTGTTGGTTTGTTGGCTTGTTGGCTTGTTTGTTTGTTGGTTTGTTGGTTTTTGGTTTGTTGGTTTGTTGGCTTGTTGGCTTGTTGGTTTGTTGGTTTGTTGGTTTGTTGGTTTGTTGGTTTGTTGGTTTGTTGGCTTGCTGGTTTGTTGGTTTGTTGGTTTGTTGGTTTGTTTGTTTGTTGGTTTGTTCGTTTGTTGGTTTGTTGGCTTGTTGGCTTGTTGGTTTGTTGGCTTGTTGGTTTGTTGGCTTTTTGGCTTGTTGGTTTGTTGGTTTGTTGGTTTATTCGTTTGTTGGTTTGTTGATTTGTTGGTTCGTTGGCTTCTTGGCTTGTTAGTTTGTTGGTTTGTTTGTTTGTTTGTTTGTTGGTTTGTTGGTTCTTTGTTTTGAATGGTTTGTTGGTTTGTTGGTTTGTTGGTTTGTTGGCTTGTTGACTTGTTGGTTTGTTCGTTTGTTGGTTTGTTGGTTTGTTGGTTTGTTGGTTTGTTGGTTTTTTGGTTTGTTGTTTTATTTTTTTGTTGGTTTGTTTGGCTTGTTGGTTTGTTGGTTTGTTGGTTTTTTGGTTTTTTGTTTTGTTGGTTTGTTGAATTGTTGGTTTGTTGGTTTGTTGGTTTATTCGTTTGTTGGTTTGTTGGTTTGTTGGCTTGTTGGCTTGTTGGTTTATTGGTCTGTTGGATTGTTTGTTTTTTTTTGTTTGTTGGCTTGTTTTCTTGTTGGTTTGTTGGTTTGTTGGTTTGCTGGTTTGTTGGTTTGTTGGCTTGTTGGCTTGTTGGTTTGTTGGTTTGTTGGTTTTTGGTTTGTTGGTTTGTCGGCTTGTTAGTTTGTTGGTTTGTTGGTTTGTTGGTTTGTTGGTTTGTTGGTTTGTTGGTTTGTTGGTTTGTTGGCTTGTTGGTTTGTTGGTTTGTTGGTTTGTTGGTTTGTTGGTTTGTTTGTTTGTTAGTTTGTTGGCTTGTTGGTTTGTTGGTTTGTTGGTTTGTTGGTTTGTTGGTTTGTTGGTTTGTTGGCTTGTTGGCTTGTTGGTTTGTTGGTTTGTTGGTTTTTGGTTTGTTGGTTTGTTGGCTTGTTGGCTTGTTGGTTTGTTGTTTGTTGGTTTGTTGGTTTGTTGGTTTGTTGGTTTGTTGGTTTGTTTGTTTGTTTGTTTGTTGGTTTGTTGGTTCGTTGTTTTGAATGGTTTGTTGGTTTGTTGGTTTGTTGGTTTGTTGGCTTGTTGACTTGTTGGTTTGTTCGTTTGTTGGTTTGTTGGTTTGTTGGTTTGTTGGTTTGTTGGTTTTTTGGTTTGTTGTTTTATTTTTTTGTTGGTTTGTTTGGCTTGTTGGTTTGTTGGTTTGTTGGTTTTTTGGTTTTTTGTTTTGTTGGTTTGTTGAATTGTTGGTTTGTTGGTTTGTTGGTTTGTTGGTTTATTCGTTTGTTGGTTTGTTGGTTTGTTGGCTTGTTGGCTTGTTGGTTTATTGGTCTGTTGGATTGTTTGTTTTTGTTTGTTTGTTGGCTTGTTGGCTTGTTGGTTTGTTGGTTTGTTGGTTTGCTGGTTTGTTGGTTTGTTGGCTTGTTGGCTTGTTGGTTTGTTGGTTTGTTGGTTTTTGGTTTGTTGGTTTGTCGGCTTGTTAGTTTGTTGGTTTGTTGGTTTGTTGGTTTGTTGGTTTGTTGGTTTGTTGGTTTGTTGGTTTGTTGGCTTGTTGGTTTGTTGGTTTGTTGGTTTGTTGGTTTGTTGGTTTGTTTGTTTGTTAGTTTGTTGGCTTGTTGGTTTGTTGGTTTGTTGGTTTGTTGGTTTGTTGGTTTGTTGGCTTGTGGCTTGTTGGTTTGTTGGTTTGTTGGTTTTTGGTTTGTTGGTTTGTTGGCTTGTTGGCTTGTTGGTTTGTTGGTTTGTTGGTTTGTTGGTTTGTTGGTTTGTTGGCTTGTTGGTTTGTTGGTTTGTTGGTTTGTTGGTTGGTTTGTTTGTTGGTTTGTTCGTTTGTTGGTTTGTTGGCTTGTTGGCTTGTTGGTTTGTTGGCTTGTTGGTTTGTTGGCTTTTTGGCTTGTTGGTTTGTTGGTTTGTTGGTTTATTCGTTTGTTGGTTTGTTGATTTGTTGGTTCGTAGGCTTCTTGGCTTGTTAGTTTGTTGGTTTGTTCGTTTGTTGGTTTGTTTGTTTGTTGGTTTGTTGGTTTGTTGTTTGCTTGTTGGTTTGTTGGTTTGTTGGTTTGTTGGTTTGTTGGTTTGTTGGTTTGTTCGTTTGTTGGTTTGTTGGTTTGTTGGTTTGTTGGCTTGTTGGCTTGTTGGTTTGTTGATTTGTTTGTTTGTTTGTTTGTTGGTTTGTTGGTTTGTTGGCTAGTTGGTTTGTTGGCTTGTTGGTTTGTTAGCTTTTTGGCTTGTTGGTTTGTTGGTTTGTTGGTTTATTCGTTTGTTGGTTTGTTGATTTGGTGGTTCGTTGGCTTCTTGGCTTGTTAGTTTGTTGGTTTGTTTGTTTGTTTGTTTGGTTTGTTGGTTTGTTGTTTTGAATGGTTTGTTGGTTTGTTGGTTTGTTGGCTTGTTGGTTTGTTGGTTTGTTGGCTTGTTGGCTTGTTGGTTTGTTGGTTTGTTGGTTTGTTGGTTTGTTCGTTTGTTGGTTTGTTGGTTTGTTCGTTTGTTGGCTTGTTTGTTTGTTGGCTTGTTGGCTTGTTGGTTTGTTGGTTTTTTGGTTTGTTGGTTTGTTCGTTTGTTGGTTTGTTTGTTTGTTGGTTTGTTGGTTTGTTGGTTTGTTGGTTTGTTGGTTTGTTGGTTTGTTGGTTTGTTGGTGTGTTGGTTTGTTGGCTTGTTGGCTTGTTGGTTTGTTGGTTTGTTCGTTTGTTGGTTTGTTGGTTTGTTGGTTTGTTGGCTTATTGGCTTGTTGGTTTGTTGGTTTGTTGGTTTGTTCGTTTGTTGGTTTGTTGGTTTGTTCGTTTGTTGGTTTGTTGGTGTGTTGGTTTGTTGGCTTGTTGGCTTGTTGGTTTGTTGGTTTGTTCGTTTGTTGGTTTGTTGGTTTGTTGGTTTGTTGGCTTATTGGCTTGTTGGTTTGTTGGTTTGTTCGTTTGTTCGTTTGTTGGTTTGTTGGTTTGTTCGTTTGTTGGCTTGTTGGTTTGTTGGCTTGTTGGCTTGTTGGTTTGTTGGTTTGTTGGTTTGTTGGTTTCTTGGCTTGTTGGCTTGTTGGTTTGTTGGTTTGTTGGTTTTTGGTTTGTTGGTTTGTTGGTTTTTTGGTTTGTTGGTTTGTTGGTTTGTTGGTTTGTTGGTTTGTTGGTTTGTTGGTTTGTTGGTTTATTTGTTTGTTGGTTTGTTGGTTTGTTGGTTTGTTGGTTTGTTGGTTTGTTGGTTTGTTGGCTTGTTGGTTTGTTGGTTTGTTGGTTTGTTGGTTTGTTGGTTTGTTGGTTTGGTGGTTTGTGTGTTTGTTGGTTTGTTGGTTTATTTGTTTGTTGGTTTGGTGGTTTGTTGGTTTGTTGGCTTGTTGGCTTGTTGGTTTGTTGGTTTGTTGGTTGGTTGGCTTGTTGGCTTGTTGGTTTGTTGGTTTGTTGGTTTGTTGGTTTGTTGGTTTGTTGGTTTGTTGGTTTGTTGGCTTGTTGGTTTCTTGGTTTGTTGGTTTGTTGGTTTGTTTGTTTGTTGGTTTGTTCGTTTGTTGGTTTGTTGGTTTGTTGGTTTGTTGATTTGTTGGCTTGTTGGCTTGTTGGTTTGTTGGCTTGTTGGTTTGTTGGCTTTTTGGCTTGTTGGTTTGTTGGTTTGTTGGTTTGTTGGTTTATTCGTTTGTTGGTTTGTTGATTTGTTGGTTCGTTGGCTTCTTGGCTTGTTAGTTTGTTGGTTTGTTTGTTTGTTTGTTTGTTGGTTTGTTGGTTTGTTGGTTTGTAGTTTTTAATGGTTTGTTGGTTTGTTGGTTTGTTGGTTTGTTGGCTTGTTGACTTGTTGGTTTGTTGGTTTGTTCGTTTGTTGGTTTGTTGGTTTGTTGGTTTGTTTGTTTGTTCGTTTGTTGGCTTGTTTGTTTGTTGGCTTGTTGGCTTGTTGGCTTGTTGGTTTGTTGGTTTTTTGGTTTGTTGGTTTGTTCGTTTGTTGGTTTGTTTGTTTGTTGGTTTGTTCGTTTGTTGGTTTTTTGGTTTTTTGTTTTATTTTTTTGTTGGTTTGTTTGGCTTGTTGGTTTGTTGGTTTTTTGGTTTTTTGGTTTTTTGGTTTGTTGGTTTGTTGGTTTGTTGGTTTGTTGGTTTATTCGTTTGTTGGTTTGTTGGTTTATTGGTTTGTTGGATTGTTATTTTTTTGGTTTGTTGGTTTGTTGGCTTGTTGGTTTGTTGGTTTGTTGGCTTGTTGGTTTGTTGGTCTGTTGGTTTGTTGGTTTGTTGGCTTGTTGGTTTGTTGGTTTGTTGGTTTGTTGGTTTGTTGGTTTGTTGGCTTGTTGGCTTGTTTGTTTGTTGGTTTGTTGGTTTTTGGTTTGTTGGTTTGTTGGCTTGTTGGCTTGTTGGTTTGTTGGTTTGTTGGTTTGTTCGTTTGTTGGTTTGTTGGTTTGTTGGCTTGTTGGTTTGTTGGTTTGTTGGTTTGTTGGTTTGTTTGTTTGTTGGTTTGTTCGTTTGTTGGTTTGTTGGCTTGTTGGCTTGTTGGTTTGTTGGCTTGTTGGTTTGTTGGCTTTTTGGCTTGTTGGTTTGTTGGTTTGTTGGTTTATTCGTTTGTTGGTTTGTTGATTTGTTGGTTCGTTGGCTTCTTGGCTTGTTAGTTTGTTGGTTTGTTTGTTTGTTTGTTTGTTGGTTTGTTGGTTCGTTGTTTTGAATGGTTTGTTGGTTTGTTGGTTTGTTGGTTTGTTGGCTTGTTGACTTGTTGGTTTGTTCGTTTGTTGGTTTGTTGGTTTGTTGGTTTGTTGGTTTGTTGGTTTGTTGGTTTGTTGGTTTTTTGGTTTGTTGTTTTATTTTTTTGTTGGTTTGTTTGGCTAGTTGGTTTGTTGGTTTGTTGGTTTTTTGGTTTTTTGTTTTGTTGGTTTGTTGAATTGTTGGTTTGTTGGTTTGTTGGTTTGTTGGTTTATTCGTTTGTTGGTTTGTTGGTTTGTTGGCTTGTTGGCTTGTTGGTTTATTGGTCTGTTGGATTGTTTGTTTTTTTTTGTTTGTTGGCTTGTTTTCTTGTTGGTTTGTTGGTTTGTTGGTTTGCTGGTTTGTTGGTTTGTTGGCTTGTTGGCTTGTTGGTTTGTTGGTTTGTTGGTTTTTGGTTTGTTGGTTTGTCGGCTTGTTGGTTTGTTGGTTTGTTGGTTTGTTGGTTTGTTGGTTTGTTGGCTTGTTGGTTTGTTGGTTTGTTGGTTTGTTGGTTTGTTGGTTTGTTTGTTTGTTAGTTTGTTGGCTTGTTGGTTTGTTGGTTTGTTGGTTTGTTGGTTTGTTGGTTTGTTGGTTTGTTGGCTTGTTGGCTTGTTGGTTTGTTGGTTTGTTGGTTTTTGGTTTGTTGGTTTGTTGGCTTGTTGGCTTGTTGGTTTGTTGTTTGTTGGTTTGTTGGTTTGTTGGTTTGTTGGTTTGTTGGTTTGTTTGTTTGTTTGTTTGTTGGTTTGTTGGTTCGTTGTTTTGAATGGTTTGTTGGTTTGTTGGTTTGTTGGCTTGTTGACTTGTTGGTTTGTTCGTTTGTTGGTTTGTTGGTTTGTTGGTTTGTTGGTTTGTTGGTTTTTTGGTTTGTTGTTTTATTTTTTTGTTGGTTTGTTTGGCTTGTTGGTTTGTTGGTTTGTTGGTTTTTTGGTTTTTTGTTTTGTTGGTTTGTTGAATTGTTGGTTTGTTGGTTTGTTGGTTTGTTGGTTTATTCGTTTGTTGGTTTGTTGGTTTGTTGGCTTGTTGGCTTGTTGGTTTATTGGTCTGTTGGATTGTTTGTTTTTTTTTGTTTGTTGGCTTGTTGGCTTGTTGGTTTGTTGGTTTGTTGGTTTGCTGGTTTGTTGGTTTGTTGGCTTGTTGGCTTGTTGGTTTGTTGGTTTGTTGGTTTTTGGTTTGTTGGTTTGTCGGCTTGTTAGTTTGTTGGTTTGTTGGTTTGTTGGTTTGTTGGTTTGTTGGTTTGTTGGTTTGTTGGTTTGTTGGCTGGTTGGTTTGTTGGTTTGTTGGTTTGTTGGTTTGTTGGTTTGTTTGTTTGTTAGTTTGTTGGCTTGTTGGTTTGATGGTTTGTTGGTTTGTTGGTTTGTTGGTTTGTTGGCTTGTTGGCTTGTTGGTTTGTTGGTTTGTTGGTTTTTGGTTTGTTGGTTTGTTGGCTTGTTGGCTTGTTGGTTTGTTGGTTTGTTGGTTTGTTGGTTTGTTGGTTTGTTGGCTTGTTGGTTTGTTGGTTTGTTGGTTTGTTGGTTGGTTTGTTTGTTGGTTTGTTCGTTTGTTGGTTTGTTGGCTTGTTGGCTTGTTGGTTTGTTGGCTTGTTGGTTTGTTGGCTTTTTGGCTTGTTGGTTTGTTGGTTTGTTGGTTTATTCGTTTGTTGGTTTGTTGATTTGTTGGTTCGTAGGCTTCTTGGCTTGTAAGTTTGTTGGTTTGTTTGTTTGTTTGTTTGTTGGTTTGTTGGTTTGTTGTTTTGAATGGTTTGTTGGTTTGTTGGTTTGTTGCTTTGTTGGCTTGTTGACTTGTTGGTTTGTTCGTTTGTTGGTTTGTTGGTTTGTTGGTTTGTTGGTTTGTTGGTTTGTTGGTTTTTTGGTTTGTTGTTTTATTTTTTTGTTGGTTTGTTTGGCTTGTTGGTTTGTTGGTTTGTTGGTTTTTTGGTTTTTTGTTTTGTTGGTTTGTTGGTTTGTTGGTTTGTTGGTTTGTTGGTTTGTTGGTTTATTCGTTTGTTGGTTTGTTGGTTTGTTGGCCTGTTGGCTTGTTGGTTTATTGGTCTGTTGGATTGTTAGTTTTTTGGTTTGTTGGCTTGTTGGCTTGTTGGTTTGTTGGTTTGTTGGTTTGCTGGTTTGTTGGTTTGTTGGCTTGTTGGCTTGTTGGTTTGTTGGTTTGTTGGTTTTTGGTTTGTTGGTTTGTCGGCTTGTTAGCTTGTTGGTTTGTTGGTTTGTTGGTTTGTTGGTTTGTTGGTTTGTTGGTTTGTTGGTTTGTTGGCTTGTTGGTTTGTTGGTTTGTTGGTTTGTTGGTTTGTTTGTTTGTTGGTTTGTTCGTTTGTTGGTTTGTTGGTTTGTTGGTTTGTTGGTTTGTTGGCTTGTTGGTTTGTTGGTTTGTTGGTTTGTTGGTTTGTTGGTTTGTTGGTTTGTTCGTTTGTTGGTTTGTTGGTTTGTTGGTTTGTTGGCTTGTTGGCTTGTTGGTTTGTTGGTTTGTTTGTTTGTTTGTTTGTTGGTTTGTTGGTTTGTTGGTTTGTTGGTTTGTTGGTTTGTTGGTTTATTGGTTTGTTGGTTTGTTGGTGTGTTGGTTTGTTGGCTTGTTGGCTTGTTGGTTTGTTGGTTTGTTCGTTTGTTGGTTTGTTGGTTTGTTGGTTTGTTGGCTTATTGGCTTGTTGGTTTGTTGGTTTGTTGGTTTGTTCGTTTGTTGGTTTGTTGGTTTGTTCGTTTGTTGGCTTGTTGGTTTGTTGGCTTGTTGGCTTGTTGGTTTGTTGGTTTGTTGGTTTGTTGGTTTGTTCGTTTGTTGGTTTGTTTGTTTGTTGGTTTGTTCATTTGTTGGTTCGTTAGTTACTTGGCTTGTTGGTTTGTTGGTTTGTTGGTTTGTTGGTTTGTTGGCTTGTTGGCTTGTTGGCTTGTTGGCTTGTTGGCTTGTTGGTTTGTTGGTTTGTTGGTTTGTTGGTTTGTTGGCTTATTGGTTTGTTGGTTTGTTGGTTTGTTGGTTTGTTGGTTTGTTGGTTTGGTGGTTTGTTGGTTTGTTGGTTTGTTGGTTTATTTGTTTGTTGGTTTGTTGCTTTGTTGGTTTTTTGGCTTGTTGGCTTGTTGGTTTGTTGGTTTGTTGGTTTGTTGGTTTGTTGGTTTGTTTGTTTGTTGGCTTGTTGGTTTGTTAGTTTGTTGGTTTGTTGGTTTGTTTGTTTGTTGGTTTGTTCGTTTGTTGGTTTGTTGGTTTGTTGGTTTTTTGGCTTGTTGGCTTGTTGGTTTGTTGGCTTGTTGGTTTGTTGGCTTTTTGGGTTGTTGGTTTGTTGGTTTACCCGTTTGTTGGTTTATTGATTTGTTGGTTCGCTGGCTTTTTGGCTTGTTAGTTTGTTGGTTTGTTTGTTTGTTTGTTTGTTGGTTTGTTGGTTTGTTGGTTTGTTGGTTTGTTGGCTTGTTGGTTTGTTGGTTTGTGGTTTGTTGGTTTGTTGGTTTGTTGGTTTGGTGGTTTGTTGGTTTGTTGGTTTGTTGGTTTATTTGTTTGTTGGTTTGTTGGTTTGTTGGTTTGTTGGCTTGTTGGCTTGTTGGTTTGTTGGTTTGTTGGTTTGTTGGCTTGTTGGCTTGTGTGTCTGTTGGTTTGTTGGTTTGTTGGTTTGTTGGTTTGTTGGTTTGTTGGTTTGTTGGCTTGTTGGTTTCTTGGTTTGTTGGTTTGTTTGTTTGTTTGTTTGTTGGTTTGTTCGTTTGTTGGTTTGTTGGTTTGTTGGTTTGTTGGCTTGTTGGCTTGTTGGTTTGTTGGCTTGTTGGTTTGTTGGCTTTCTGGCTTGTTGGTTTGTTGGTTTGTTGGTTTGTTGGTTTATTCGTTTGTTGGTTTGTTGATTTGTTGGTTCGTTGGCTTCTTGGCTTGTTAGTTTGTTGGTTTGTTTGTTTGTTGGTTTGCTGGTTTGTTGGTTTGTTGTTTTGAATGGTTTGTTGGTTTGTTGGTTTGTTGGTTTGTTGGCTTGTTGACTTGTTGGTTTGTTGGTTTGTTCGTTTGTTGGTTTGTTGGTTTGTTGGTTTGTTGGTTTGTTGGCTTGTTGGCTTGTTGGTTTGTTGGTTTGTTGGTTTGTTGGTTTGTTGGTTTGTTCGTTAGTTGGTTTGTTTGTTTGTTGGTTTGTTCGTTTGTTGGTTTTTTGGTTTGTTGTTTTATTTTTTTGTTGGTTTGTTTGGCTTGTTGGTTTGTTGGTTTTTTGGTTTTTTGATTTTTTGGTTTGTTGGTTTGTTGGTTTGTTGGTTTGTTGGTTTATTCGTTTGTTGGTTTGTTGGTTTGTTGGCTTGTTGGCTTGTTGGTTTATTGGTTTGTTGGATTGTTAGTTTTTTGGTTTGTTGGTTTGTTGGCTTGTTGGTTTGTTGGCTTGTTGGTTTGTTGGTCTGTTGGTTTGTTGGTTTGTTGGCTTGTTGGTTTGTTGGTTTGTTGGTTTGTTGGTTTGTTGGTTTGTTGGTTTGTTGGCTTGTTGGCTTGTTGGTTTGTTGGTTTGTTTGTTTTTGGTTTGTTGGTTTGTTGGCTTGTTGGCTTGTTGGTTTGTTGTTTGTTGGTTTGTTGGTTTGTTGGTTTGTTGGTTTGTTGGTTTGTTGGTTTGTTGGTTTGTTGGTTTGTTGGCTTGTTGGTTTGTTGGTTTGTTGGTTTGTTGGTTTGTTTGTTTGTTGGTTTGTTCGTTTGTTGGTTTGTTGGCTTGTTGGCTTGTTGGTTTGTTGGCTTGTTGGTTTGTTGGCTTTTTGGCTTGTTGGTTTGTTGGTTTGTTGGTTTATTCGTTTGTTGGTTTGTTGATTTGTTGGTTCGTTGGCTTCTTGGCTTGTTAGTTTGTTGGTTTGTTTGTTTGTTTGTTTGTTGGTTTGTTGGTTTGTTGTTTTGAATGGTTTGTTGGTTTGTTGGTCTGTTGGTTTGTTGGTTTGTTGGTTTGTTGGCTTGTTGACTTGTTGGTTTGTTCGTTTGTTGGTTTGTTGGTTTGTTGGTTTGTTGGTTTGTTGGTTTTTTGGTTTGTTGTTTTATTTTTTTGTTGGTTTGTTTGGCTTGTTGGTTTGTTGGTTTGTTGGTTTTTTGGTTTTTTGGTTTGTTGGTTTGTTGGTTTGTTGGTTTGTTGGTTTGTTGGTTTGTTGGTTTGTTGGTTTGTTGGTTTATTCGTTTGTTGGTTTGTTGGTTTGTTGGCTTGTTGGCTTGTTGGTTTATTGGTCTGTTGGATTGTTAGTTTTTTGGTTTGTTGGCTTGTTGGCTTGTTGGTTTGTTGGTTTGGTGGTTTGCTGGTTTGTTGGTTTGTTGGCTTGTTGGCTTGTTGGTTTGTTGGTTTGTTGGTTTTTGGTTTGTTGGTTTGTCGGCTTGTTAGCTTGTTGGTTTGTTGGTTTGTTGATTTGTTGGTTTGTTGGTTTGTTGGTTTGTTGGTTTGTTGGCTTGTTGGTTTGTTGGTTTGTTGGTTTGTTGGTTTGTTGGTTTGTTGGTTTGTTGGTTTGTTTGTTTGTTCGTTTGTTCGTTTGTTGGTTTGTTGGTTTGTTGGTTTGTTGGTTTGTTGGCTTGTTGGTTTGTTGGTTTGTTGGTTTGTTGGCTTGTTGGCTTGTTGGTTTGTTGGTTTGTTGGTTTGTTCGTTTGTTGGTTTGTTGGTTTGTTGGTTTGTTGGCTTGTTGGCTTGTTGGTTTGTTGGTTTGTTTGTTTGTTTGTTTGTTGGTTTGTTGGTTTGTTGGTTTGTTGGTTTGTTGGTTTGTTGGTTTATTGGTTTGTTGGTTTGTTGGTTTCTTGGCTTGTTGGCTTGTTGGTTTGTTGGTTTGTTCGTTTGTTGGTTTGTTGGTTTGTTGGTTTGTTGGCTTATTGGCTTGTTGGTTTGTTGGTTTGTTGGTTTGTTCGTTTGTTGGTTTGTTGGTTTGTTCGTTTGTTGGCTTGTTGGTTTGTTGGCTTGTTGGCTTGTTGGTTTGTTGGTTTGTTGGTTTGTTGGTTTGTTCGTTTGTTGGTTTGTTTGTTTGTTGGTTTGTTCATTTGTTGGTTCGTTGGTTACTTGGTTTGTTGGTTTGTTGGTTTGTTGGTTTGTTGGTTTGTTGGCTTGTTGGTTTGTTGGTTTGTTGGTTTGTTGGTTTTTTGGTTTTTTGGTTTGTTGGTTTGTTGGTTTTTTGGTTTGTTGGTTTGTTGGTTTGTTGGTTTGTTGGTTTGTTGGTTTGTTGGTTTACTTGTTTGTTGTTTTGTTGGTTTGTTGGTTTGTTGGTTTGTTGGTTTGTTGGCTTATTGGTTTGTTGGTTTGTTGGTTTGTTGGTTTGTTGGTTTGTTGGTTTGTTGGTTTGTTGGTTTGTTGGTTTGGTGGTTTGTTGGTTTGTTGGTTTGTTGGTTTATTTGTTTGTTGGTTTGTTGGTTTGTTGGTTTGTTGGCTTGTTGGCTTGTTGGTTTGTCGGTTTGTTGGTTTTTTGGCTTGTTGGCTTGTTGGTTTGTTGGTTTGTTGGTTTGTTGGTTTGTTGGTTTGTTGGTTTGTTGGTTTGTTGGTTTGTTGGTTTGTTGGCTTGTTGGTTTGTTGGTTTGTTGGTTTGTTGGTTTGTTTGTTTGTTGGTTTGTTCGTTTGTTGGTTTGTTGGTTTGTTGGTTTTTTGGCTTGTTGGCTTGTTGGTTTGTTGGCTTGTTGGTTTGTTGGCTTTTTGGCTCGTTGGTTTGTTGGTTTGTTGGTTTACTCGTTTGTTGGTTTATTGATTTGTTGGTTCGCTGGCTTTTTGGCTTGTTAGTTTGTTGGTTTGTTTGTTTGTTTGTTTGTTGGTTTGTTGGTTTGTTGTTTTGAATGGTTTGTTGGTTTGTTGGCTTGTTGGTTTGTTGGTTTGTTGGTTTGTTGGCTTATTGACTTGTTGGTTTTGTTGGTTTGTTCGTTTGTTGGTTTGTTGGCTTGTTGGTTTGTTGGTTTGTTGGCTTGTTGGCTTGTTGGTTTATTGGTTTGTTAGTTTGTTGGTTTGTTGGTTTGTTCGTTTGTTGGTTTGTTGTTTTGTTCGTTTGTTGGCTTGTTTGTTTGTTGGCTTGTTGGTTTGTTGGTTTTTTGGTTTGTTGGTTTGTTCGTTTGTTTGTTTGTTTGTTTGTTGGTTTGTTCGTTTGTTGGTTCGTTGGTTACTTGGTTTGTTGGTTTGTTGGTTTGTTGGCTTGTTGGTTTGTTGGTTTGTTGGTTTTTTGGTTTGTTGGTTTGTTGGTTTGTTGGTTTGTTGGTTTGTTGGTTTGTTGGCTTGTTGACTTGTTGGTTTGTTCGTTTGTTGGTTTGTTGGTTTGTTGGTTTGTTGGTTTGTTGGCTTATTGGCTTGTTGGTTTGTTGGTTTGTTGGTTTGTTCGTTTGTAGGTTTGTTGGTTTGTTCGTTTGTTGGTTTGTTGGTTTGTTGGCTGGTTGGCTTTTTGGTTTGTTGGTTTGTTGGTTTGTTGGTTTGTTCGTTTGTTGGTTTGTTTGTTTGTTGGTTTGTTCATTTGTTGGTTCGTTGTTACTTGGTTTGTTGGTTTGTTGGTTTGTTGGTTTGTTGGTTTGTTGGCTTGTTGGCTTGTTGGTTTGTTGGTTTGTTGGTTTTTTGGTTTGTTGGTTTGTTGGTTTTTTGGTTTGTTGGTTTGTTGGTTTGTTGGTTTGTTGGTTTGTTGGTTTGTTGGTTTACTTGCTTGTTGGTTTGTTGGTTTGTTGGTTTGTTGGTTTGTTGGCTTATTGGTTTGTTGGTTTGTTGGTTTGTTCGTTTGTTGGTTTGTTGGCATGTTGGCTTGTTGGTTTGTTGGTTTGTTGGTTTTTTGGTTTGTTGGTTTGTTAGTTTTTTGGTTTGTTGGTTTGTTGGTTTGTTGGTTTGTTGGTTTGTTGGTTTGTTGGTTTGTTGGTTTACTTGTTTGTTGGTTTGTTGGTTTGTTGGTTTGTTGGTTTGTTGGTTTGTTGGCTTATTGGTTTGTTGGTTTGTTGGTTTGTTGGTTTGTTGGTTTGTTGGTTTGGTGGTTTGTTGGTTTGTTGGTTTGTTGGTTTATTTGTTTGTTGGTTTGTTGGTTTGTTGGTTTGTTGGCTTGTTGGCTTGTTGGTTTGTTGGTTTGTTGGTTTTTTGGCTTGTTGGCTTGTTGGTTTGTTGGCTTGTTGGTTTGTTGGTTTGTTGGTTTGTTGGTTTGTTTGTTTGTTGGTTTGTTCGTTTGTTGGTTTGTTGGTTTGTTTGGTTTTTTGGCTTGTTGGCTTGTTGGTTTGTTGGCTTGTTGGTTTGTTGGCTTTTTGGCTTGTTGGTTTGTTGGTTTGTTGGTTTACTCGTTTGTTGGTTTATTGATTTGTTGGTTTGCTGGCTTTTTGGCTTGTTAGTTTGTTGGTTTGTTTGTTTGTTTGTTTGTTGGTTTGTTGGTTTGTTGTTTTGAATGGTTTGTTGGTTTGTTGGTTTGTTGGTTTGTTTGTTTGTTGGTTTGTTCGTTTGTTGGTTTGTTGGTTTGTTGGTTTTTTGGCTTGTTGGCTTGTTGGTTTGTTGGCTTGTTGGTTTGTTGGCTTTTTGGCTTGTTGGTTTGTTGGTTTGTTGGTTTACTCGTTTGTTGGTTTATTGATTTGTTGGTTTGCTGGCTTTTTGGCTTGTTAGTTTGTTGGTTTGTTTGTTTGTTTGTTTGTTGGTTTGTTGGTTTGTTGTTTTGAATGGTTTGTTGGTTTGTTGGTTTGGTGGTTTGTTGGTTTGTTGGTTTGTTGGCTTGTTGACTTGTTGGTTTTGTTGGTTTGTTCGTTTGTTGGTTTGTTGGCTTGTTGGTTTGTTGGTTTGTTGGCTTGTTGGCTTGTTGGTTTATTGGTTTGTTAGTTTGTTGGTTTGTTGGTTTGTTCGTTTGTTGGTTTGTTGTTTTGTTCGTTTGTTGGCTTGTTTGTTTGTTGGCTTGTTGGCTTGTTGGTTTGTTGGTTTTTTGGTTTGTTGGTTTGTTCGTTTGTTTGTTTGTTTGTTTGTTGGTTTGTTCGTTTGTTGGTTCGTTGGTTACTTGGTTTGTTGGTTTGTTGGTTTGTTGGCTTGTTGGTTTGTTGGTTTGTTGGTTTTTTGGTTTGTTGGTTTGTTGGTTTTTTTGTTTGTTGGTTTGTTGGTTTATTGGTTTGTTGGTTTGTTGGTTTATTTGTTTGTTGGTTTGTTGGTTTGTTCGTTTGTTGGTTTGTTGGTTTGTTGGTTTGTTGGCTTGTTGGTTTGTTGGTTTGTTGGTTTGTTGGTTTGGTGGTTTGTTGGTTTGTTGGTTTGTTGGCTTGTTGGTTTGTTGGTTTGTTGGTTTGTTGGTTATTTGGTTTGTTGGTTTGGTGGTTTGTTGGGTTATAGGTTTGTTGGTTTGTTGGTTTGTTGGTTTGTTGGTTTGTTGGTTTGTTGGTTTGTTGGTTTTTTGGTTTGCTGGTTTGTTGGTTTGTTGGTTTGTTGGTTTGTTGGTTTGTTGGTTTTTTGGTTTTTGGTTTGTTGGTTTCTTGGTTTATTTGTGTGTTGGTTTGTTGGTTTGTTGGTTTGTTGGTTTATTTGTTTGTTGGTTTGTTGGCTTATAGGTTTGTTGGTTTGTTGGTTTGTTGGTTTGTTGGTTTGTTCGTTTGTTGGTTTGTTGGTTAATTGGTTTGTTGGTTTGTTGGTTTGTTGGTTTGTTGGTTTGTTGGTTTGTTGGTTTGTTGGTTTATTTGTTTGTTGGTTTGTTGGTTTGTTGGTTTATTTGTTTGTTGGTTTGTTGGTTTGAAGGTTTGTTGGTTTGTTGGTTTGTTGGTTTGTTGGTTTGTTGGTTTGTTCGTTTATTGGTTGGTTGGTTAATTGGTTTGTTGGTTTGTTTTTTTGTTGGTTTGTTGGTTTGTTGGTTTTTTGGTTTGTTGGTTTGTTGGTTTGTTGGTTTGTTGGTTTGTTCGTTTGATGGTTTGTTGGTTTGTTGGTTTTTTGGTTTGTTGGTTTGTTGGTTTGTTGGTTTTTTGGTTTGTTGGTTTGTTGATTTGTTGATTTGTTGGTTTGTTGGCATGTTGGTTTGTTGGTTTGTTGGTTTGTTGGCTTGTTGGTTTGTTGGTTTGTTAGCTTGTTGGCTTGTTGGTTTGTTGGTTTGTTGGTTTGTTCTTTACTTGATTTGTTGGTTTGTTGGTTTGATGGCTTGTTGGTTTGTTGGCTTGTTGGTTTGTTGGTTTGTTGGTTTATTGGCTTGTTGGCTTGTTGGTTTGTTGGTTTGTTGGTTTGTTGGTTTGTTGGTTTGTTGGTTTGTTGGTTTTTTGGTTTGTTAGTTTGTTGGTTTGTTGGCTTGTTGGTTTGTTGGTTTGTTGGCTTGTTGGCTTGTTATTTTGTTAGTTTGTTGGCTTGTTGGTTACTTAGTTTGTTGGTTTGTTGGTTTGTTGGCTTGTTGGCTTGTTGGTTTGTTGGTTAGTTCGTTTGTTGGTTTGTTAGTTTGTTGGTTTGTTGGCTTGTTGGCTTGTTGGTTTGTTGGTTTTTTGGTTTATTGGTTTGTTGGTTTGTTGGTTTGTTGGTTTGTTGGTTTATTTGTTTGTTGGTTTGTTGGCTTGTTGGTTTGTTGGTTTGTTGGTTTGTTGGTTTGTTGGCTTGTTGGTTTGTTGGTTTGTTGGTTTGTTGGTTTGTTGGCTTGTTGGTTTGTTGGTTTGTTGGTTTGTTGGCTTGTTATTTTGTTAGTTTGTTGGCTTGTTGGTTACTAAGTTTGTTGGTTTTTTGGTTTGTTGGTTTGTTCGTTTGTTTGTTTGTTTGTTTGTTGGTTTGTTCGTTTGTTGGTTCGTTGGTTACTTGGTTTGTTGGTTTGTTGGTTTGTTGGTTTGTTGGCTTGTTGGTTTGTTGGTTTGTTGGTTTTTTGGTTTGTTGGTTTGTTGGTTTTTTTGTTTGTTGGTTTGTTGGTTTATTGGTTTGTTGGTTTGTTGGTTTATTTGTTTGTTGGTTTGTTGGTTTGTTCGTTTGTTGGTTTGTTGGTTTGTTGATTTGTTGGCTTGTTGGTTTGTTGGTTTGTTGGTTTGTTGGTTTGGTGGTTTGTTGGTTTGTTGGTTTGTTGGCTTGTTGGTTTATTGGTTTGTTGGTTTGTTGGTTATTTGGTTTGTTGGTTTGGTGGTTTGTTGGTTTATAGGTTTGTTGGTTTGTTGGTTTGTTGGTTTGTTGGTTTGTTGGTTTGTTGGTTTGTTGGTTTGTTGGTTTGTTGGTTTTTTGGTTTGCTGGTTTGTTGGTTTGTTGGTTTGTTGGTTTGTTGGTTTGTTGGTTTTTTGGTTTTTGGTTTGTTGGTTTCTTGGTTTATTTGTGTGTTGGTTTGTTGGTTTGTTGGTTTGTTGGTTTGTTGGTTTATTTGTTTGTTGGTTTGTTGGCTTATAGGTTTGTTGGTTTGTTGGTTTGTTGGTTTGTTGGTTTGTTCGTTTGTTGGTTTGTTGGTTAATTGGTTTGTTGGTTTGTTGGTTTGTTGGTTTGTTGGTTTGTTGGTTTGTTGGTTTATTTGTTTGTTGGTTTGTTGGTTTGTTGGTTTATTTGTTTGTTGGTTTGTTGGTTTGAAGGTTTGTTGGTTTGTTGGTTTGTTGGTTTGTTGGTTTGTTGGTTTGTTCGTTTATTGGTTGGTTGGTTAATTGGTTTGTTAGTTTGTTGGTTTGTTTTTTTGTTGGTTTGTTGGTTTGTTGGTTTTTTGGTTTGTTGGTTTGTTGGTTTGTTGGTTTGTTGGTTTGTTGGTTTGTTGGTTTGTTGGTTTGTTCGTTTGATGGTTTGTTGGTTTGTTGGTTTTTTGGTTTGTTGGTTTGTTGGTTTCTTGGTTTGTTGGTTTGTTGGCTTGTTGGTTTGTTGGTTTGTTAGCTTGTTGGCTTGTTGGTTTGTTGGTTTGTTGGTTTGTTGGTTTGTTCTTTACTTGATTTGTTGGTTTGTTGGTTTGATGGCTTGTTGGTTTGTTGGCTTGTTGGTTTGTTGGTTTGTTGGTTTATTGGCTTGTTGGCTTGTTGGTTTGTTGGTTTGTTGGTTTGTTGGTTTGTTGGTTTGTTGGTTTTTTGGTTTGTTAGTTTGTTGGTTTGTTGGCTTGTTGGTTTGTTGGTTTGTTGGCTTGTTGGCTTGTTATTTTGTTAGTTTGTTGGCTTGTTGGTTACTTAGTTTGTTGGTTTGTTGGTTTGTTGGCTTGCTGGCTTGTTGGTTTGTTGGTTAGTTCGTTTGTTGGTTTGTTAGTTTGTTGGTTTGTTGGCTTGTTGGCTTGTTGGTTTGTTGGTTTTTTGGTTTATTGGTTTGTTGGTTTGTTGGTTTGTTGGTTTGTTGGTTTATTTGTTTGTTGGTTTGTTGGCTTGTTGGTTTGTTGGTTTGTTGGTTTGTTGGTTTGTTGGCTTGTTGGTTTGTTGGTTTGTTGGTTTGTTGGTTTGTTGGCTTGTTGGTTTGTTGGTTTGTTGGCTTGTTGGTTACTTAGTTTGTTGGTTTGTTGGCATGTTGGTTTGTTGGTTTGTTGGTTTGTTGGTTTGTTGGTTTGTTGGCTTGTTGGTTTGTTGGTTTGTTGGTTTGTTGGCTTGTTGGCTTGTTGGCTTGTTGGTTTGCTGGTTTGTTGGTTTGTTGGTTTGTTGGTTTGTTGGCTTGTTGGTTTGTTGGTTTGTTGGCTTGTTGGCTTGTTGGTTTGTTGGCTTGTTGGTTACTTAGTTTGTTGGTTTGTTGGTTTGTTGGCTTGTTGGCTTGTTGGTTTGTTGGTTAGTTCGTTTGTTGGTTTGTTGGTTTGATGGTTTGTTGGCTTATTGGCTTGTTGGTTTGTTGGTTTTTTGGTTTGTTGGTTTGTTGGTTTGTTAGTTTGTTGGTTTGTTGGTTTATTTGTTTGTTGGTTTGTTGGCTTGTTGGTTTGTTGGTTTGTTGGTTTGTTGGCTTGTTGGTTTGTTGGTTTGTTGGCTTGTTGGCTTGTTGGTTTGTTGGTTTGTTGGCTTGTTTGTTTGTTGGTTTGTTGGTTTGTTGGTTTGTTGGCTTGTTGGTTTGTTGGTTTGTTGGTTTGTTGGTTTGTTGGTTTGTTGGTTTGTTGGTTTGGTGGTTTGTTGGTTTGTTGGTTTGTTGGCTTGTTGGTTTGTTGGTTTGTTGGTTTGTTGGTTATTTGGTTTGTTGGTTTGGTGGTTTGTTGGTTTATAGGTTTGTTGGTTTGTTGGTTTGTTGGTTTGTTGGTTTGTTGGTTTGTTGGTTTGTTGGTTTTTTGGTTTGCTGGTTTGTTGGTTTGTTGGTTTGTTGGTTTGTTGGTTTGTTGGTTTTTTGGTTTTTGGTTTGTTGGTTTCTTGGTTTATTTGTGTGTTGGTTTGTTGGTTTGTTGGTTTGTTGGTTTGTTGGTTTATTTGTTTGTTGGTTTGTTGGCTTATAGGTTTGTTGGTTTGTTGGTTTGTTGGTTTGTTGGTTTGTTCGTTTGTTGGTTTGTTGGTTAATTGGTTTGTTGGTTTGTTGGTTTGTTGGTTTGTTGGTTTGTTGGTTTGTTGGTTTGTTGGTTTATTTGTTTGTTGGTTTGTTGGTTTGTTGGTTTATTTGTTTGTTGGTTTGTTGGTTTGAAGGTTTGTTGGTTTGTTGGTTTGTTGGTTTGTTGGTTTGTTGGTTTGTTCGTTTATTGGTTGGTTGGTTAATTGGTTTGTTGGTTTGTTGGTTTGTTGGTTTGTTGGTTTGTTGGTTTGTTGGTTTTTTGGTTTGTTGGTTTGTTGGTTTGTTGGTTTGTTGGTTTGTTCGTTTGATGGTTTGTTGGTTTGTTGGTTTTTTGGTTTGTTGGTTTGTTGGTTTGTTGGTTTCTTGGTTTGTTGGTTTGTTGATTTGTTGATTTGTTGGTTTGTTGGCATGTTGGTTTGTTGGTTTGTTGGTTTGTTGGCTTGTTGGTTTGTTGGTTTGTTAGCTTGTTGGTTTGTTGGATAATTGGTTTGTTGGTTTGTTGGTTTGTTCTTTACTTGATTTGTTGGTTTGTTGGTTTGATGGCTTGTTGGTTTGTTGGCTTGTTGGTTTGTTGGTTTGTTGGTTTATTGGCTTGTTGGCTTGTTGGTTTGTTGGTTTGTTGGTTTGTTGGTTTGTTGGTTTGTTGGTTTTTTGGTTTGTTAGTTTGTTGGTTTGTTGGCTTGTTGGTTTGTTGGTTTGTTGGCTTGTTGGCTTGTTATTTTGTTAGTTTGTTGGCTTGTTGGTTACTTAGTTTGTTGGTTTGTTGGTTTGTTGGTTTGTTGGCTTGTTGGCTTGTTGGTTTGTTGGTAAGTTCGTTTGTTGGTTTGTTAGTTTGTTGGTTTGTTGGCTTGTTGGCTTGTTGGTTTGTTGGTTTTTTGGTTTATTGGTTTGTTGGTTTGTTGGTTTGTTGGTTTGTTGGTTTATTTGTTTGTCGGTTTGTTGGCTTGTTGGTTTGTTGGTTTGTTGGTTTGTTGGTTTGTTGGCTTGTTGGTTTGTTGGTTTGTTGGTTTGTTGGCTTGTTGGTTTGTTGGTTTGTTGGCTTGTTGGTTACTTAGTTTGTTGGTTTGTTGGCATGTTGGTTTGTTGGTTTGTTGGTTTGTTGGTTTGTTGGCTTGTTGGTTTGTTGGTTTGTTGGTTTGTTGGCTTGTTGGCTTGTTGGTTTGCTGGTTTGTTGGTTTGTTGGTTTCTTGGTTTGTTGGCTTGTTGGTTTGTTGGTTTGTTGGCTTGTTAGTTTGCTGGCTTGTTGGTTACTTAGTTTGTTGGTTTGTTGGTTTGTTGGCTTGTTGGCTTGTTGGTTTGTTGGTTAGTTCGTTTGATGGTTTGTTGGTTTGATGGTTTGTTGGCTTATTGGCTTGTTGGTTTGTTGGTTTTTTGGTTTGTTGGTTTGTTGGTTTGTTGGTTTGTTAGTTTGTTGGTTTGTTGGTTTATTTGTTTGTTGGTTTGTTGGCTTGTTGGTTTGTTGGTTTGTTGGTTTGTTGGCTTGTTGGTTTGTTGGTTTGTTGGCTTGTTGGCTTGTTGGTTTGTTGGTTTGTTGGCTTGTTGGTTACTTAGTTTGTTGGTTTGTTGGCATGTTGGTTTGTTGGTTTGTTGGTTTGTTGGCTTGTTGGTTTGTTGGTTTGTTGGCTTGTTGGCTTGTTGGTTTGTTGGTTTGTTGGTTTGTTGGCTTGTTGGTTTGTTGGTTTGTTGGTTTGTTGGTTTGTTGGCTTGTTGGTTTGTTGGTTTGTTGGCTTGTTGGCTTGTTGGTTTGTTGGTTTGTTGGTTTGTTGGTTTGTTGGCTTGTTGGTTTGTTGGTTTGTTGGCTTGTTGGTTTGTTGGTTAGTTGGTTTGTTGGTTTGTTGGTTTGGTGGTTTGTTGGTTTGTTGGTTTGTTGGTTTATTTGTTTGTTGGTTTGTTAGTTTGTTGGTTTGTTGGCTTGTTGGTTTGTTGGTTTGTTGGCTTGTTGGCTTGTTGGTTTATTGGTTTGTTAGTTTGTTGGTTTGTTGGTTTGTTCGTTTGTTGGTTTGTTGTTTTGTTCGTTTGTTGGCTTGTTTGTTTGTTGGCTTGTTGGCTTGTTGGTTTGTTGGTTTTTTGGTTTGTTGGTTTGTTCGTTTGTTTGTTTGTTTGTTTGTTGGGTTGTTCGTTTGTTGGTTCGTTGGTTACTTGGTTTGTTGGTTTGTTGGTTTGTTGGTTTGTTGGTTTGTTGGCTTGTTGGTTTGTTGGTTTGTTGGTTTTTTGGTTTGTTGGTTTGTTGGTTTTTTTGTTTGTTGGTTTGTTGGTTTATTGGTTTGTTGGTTTGTTGGTTTATTTGTTTGTTGGTTTGTTGGTTTGTTCGTTTGTTGGTTTGTTGGTTTGTTGGTTTGTTGGCTTGTTGGTTTGTTGGTTTGTTGGTTTGTTGGTTTGTTGGTTTGTTGGTTTGGTGGTTTGTTGGTTTGTTGGTTTGTTGGCTTGTTGGTTTGTTGGTTTGTTGGTTTTTTGGTTATTTGGTTTGTTGGTTTGGTGGTTTGTTGGTTTATAGGTTTGTTGGTTTGTTGGTTTGTTGGTTTGTTGGTTTGTTGGTTTGTTGGTTTGTTGGTTTTTTGGTTTGCTGGTTTGTTGGTTTGTTGGTTTGTTGGTTTGTTGGTTTGTTGGTTTTTTGGTTTTTGGTTTGTTGGTTTCTTGGTTTATTTGTGTGTTGGTTTGTTGGTTTGTTGGTTTATTTGTTTGTTGGTTTGTTGGCTTATAGGTTTGTTGGTTTGTTGGTTTGTTGGTTTGTTCGTTTGTTGGTTTGTTGGTTAATTGGTTTGTTGGTTTGTTGGTTTGTTGGTTTGTTGGTTTGTTGGTTTGTTGGTTTGTTGGTTTATTTGTTTGTTGGTTTGTTGGTTTCTTGGTTTATTTGTTTGTTGGCTTGTTGGTTACTTAGTTTGTTGGTTTGTTGGTTTGTTAGTTTGTTGGTTTGTTGGTTTATTTGTTTGTTGGTTTGTTGGCTTGTTGGTTTGTTGGTTTGTTGGTTTGTTGGCTTGTTGGTTTGTTGGCTTGTTGGCTTGTTGGTTTGTTGGTTTGTTGGCTTGTTGGTTACTTAGTTTGTTGGTTTGTTGGCATGTTGGTTTGTTGGTTTGTTGGTTTGTTGGCTTGTTGGTTTGTTGGTTTGTTGGCTTGTTGGCTTGTTGGTTTGTTGGTTTGTTGGTTTGTTGGCTTGTTGGTTTGTTGGTTTGTTGGCTTGTTGGTTTGTTGGTTAGTTGGTTTGTTGGTTTGTTGGTTTGGTGGTTTGTTGGTTTGTTGGTTTGTTGGTTTATTTGTTTGTTGGTTTGTTAGTTTGTTGGTTTGTTGGTTTGTTGGCTTGTTGGTTTGTTGGTTTGTTGGTTTGTTGGTTTGTTGGTTTGTTGGTTTATTGGTTTGGTGGTTTGTTGGTTTGTTGGTTTGTTAATTTGTTGGTTTGTTGGTTTGTTGGTTTGTTGGCTTGTTGGTTTGTTGGTTTGTTGGCTTGTTGGCTTGTTGGTTTGTCGGTTTGTTGGTTTGTTGGTTTGTTGGCTTGTTGGTTTGTTGGTTTGTTGGTTTGTTGGCTTGTTGGTTTGTTGGTTAGTTGGTTTGTTGGTTTGTTGGTTTGGTGGTTTGTTGGTTTGTTGGTTTGTTGGTTTATTTGTTTGTTGGTTTGTTAGTTTGTTGGTTTGTTGGCTTGTTGGTTTGTTGGTTTGTTGGCTTGTTGGCTTGTTGGTTTATTGGTTTGTTAGTTTGTTGGTTTGTTGGTTTGTTCGTTTGTTGGTTTGTTGTTTTGTTCGTTTGTTGGCTTGTTTGTTTGTTGGCTTGTTGGCTTGTTGGTTTGTTGGTTTTTTGGTTTGTTAGTTTGTTCGTTTGTTTGTTTGTTGGTTTGTTCGTTTGTTGGTTCGTTGGTTACTTGGTTTGTTGGTTTGTTGGTTTGTTGGCTTGTTGGTTTGTTGGTTTGTTGGTTTTTTGGTTTGTTGGTTTGTTGGTTTTTTTGTTTGTTGGTTTGTTGGTTTATTGGTTTGTTGGTTTGTTGGTTTATTTGTTTGTTGGTTTATTTGTTTGTTGGTTTATTGGTTTGTTCGTTTGTTGGTTTGTTGGTTTGTGGGTTTGTTGGCTTGTTGGTTTGTTGGTTTGTTGGTTTGTTGGTTTGTTGGTTTGTTGGTTTGGTGGTTTGTTGGTTTGTTGGTTTGTTGGCTTGTTGGTTTGTTGGTTTGTTGGTTTGTTGGTTATTTGGTTTGTTGGTTTGGTGGTTTGTTGGTTTATAGATTTGTTGGTTTGTTGGTTTGTTGGTTTGTTGGTTTGTTGGTTTTTTGGTTTGCTGGTTTGTTGGTTTGTTGGTTTGTTGGTTTGTTGGTTTTTTGGTTTTTGGTTTGTTGGTTTCTTGGTTTATTTGTGTGTTGGTTTGTTGGTTTGTTGGTTTGTTGGTTTGTTGGTTTGTTGGTTTATTTGTTTGTTGGTTTATTGGCTTATAGGTTTGTTGGTTTGTTGGTTTGTTGGTTTGTTGGTTTGTTCGTTTGTTGGTTTGTTGGTTAATTGGTTTGTTGGTTTGTTGGTTTGTTGGTTTGTTGGTTTGTTGGTTTGTTGGTTTGTTGGTTTATTTGTTTGTTGGTTTGTTGGTTTGTTGGTTTATTTGTTTGTTGGTTTGTTGGTTTGAAGGTTTGTTGGTTTGTTGGTTTGTTGGTTTGTTGGTTTGTTGGTTTGTTCGTTTATTGGTTGGTTGGTTAATTGGTTTGTTGGTTTGTTGGTTTGTTGGTTTGTTGGTTTGTTGGTTTTTTGGTTTGTTGGTTTGTTGGTTTGTTGGTTTGTTGGTTTGTTCGTTTGATGGTTTGTTGGTTTGTTGGTTTTTTGGTTTGTTGGTTTGTTGGTTTGTTGGTTTCTTGGTTTGTTGGTTTGTTGATTTGTTGATTTGTTGGTTTGTTGGCATGTTGGTTTGTTGGTTTGTTGGTTTGTTGGCTTGTTGGTTTGTTGGTTTGTTAGCTTGTTGGCTTGTTGGTTTGTTGGTTTGTTGGTTTGTCGGTTTGTTGGTTACTTGATTTGTTGGTTTGTTGGTTTGATGGCTTGTTGGTTTGTTGGCTTGTTGGTTTGTTGGTTTGTTGGTTTATTGGCTTGTTGGCTTGTTGGTTTGTTGGTTTGTTGGTTTGTTGGTTTGTTGGTTTGTTGGTTTGTTGGTTTTTTGGTTTGTTAGTTTGTTGGTTTGTTGGCTTGTTGGTTTGTTGGTTTGTTGGCTTGTTGGCTTGTTATTTTGTTAGTTTGTTGGCTTGTTGGTTACTTAGTTTGTTGGTTTGTTGGTTTGTTGGCTTGTTGGCTTGTTGGTTTGTTGGTTAGTTCGTTTGTTGGTTTGTTAGTTTGTTGGTTTGTTGGCTTGTTGGCTTGTTGGTTTGTTGGTTTTTTGGTTTATTGGTTTAGTGGTTTGTTGGTTTGTTGGTTTGTTGGTTTATTTGTTTGTTGGTTTGTTGGCTTGTTGGTTTGTTGGTTTGTTGGTTTGTTGGCTTGTTGGTTTGTTGGTTTGTTGGTTTGTTGGCTTGTTGGTTTATTGGTTTGTTGGCTTGTTGGTTACTTAGTTTGTTGGTTTGTTGGCATGTTGGTTTGTTGGTTTGTTGGTTTGTTGGCTTGTTGGTTTGTTGGTTTGTTGGTTTGTTGGCTTGTTGGCTTGTTGGTTTGCTGGTTTGTTGGTTTGTTGGTTTGTTGGTTTGTTGGTTTATTGGCTTGTTGGTTTGTTGGTTTGTTGGCTTGTTGGTTTGTTGGCTTGTTGGTTACTTAGTTTGTTGGTTTGTTGGTTTGTTGGCTTGTTGGCTTGTTGGTTTGTTGGTTAGTTCGTTTGTTGGTTTGTTGGTTTGATGGTTTGTTGGCTTATTGGCTTGTTGGTTTGTTGGTTTTTTGGTTTGTTGGTTTGTTGGTTTGTTAGTTTGTTGGTTTGTTGGTTTATTTGTTTGTTGGTTTGTTGGCTTGTTGGTTTGTTGGTTTGTTGGTTTGTTGTCTTGTTGGTTTGTTGGTTTGTTGGCTTGTTGGCTTGTTGGTTTGTTGGTTTGTTGGCTTGTTGGTTACTTAGTTTGTTGGTTTGTTGGCATGTTGGTTTGTTGGTTTGTTGGTTTGTTGGCTTGTTGGTTTGTTGGTTTGTTGGCTTGTTGGCTTGTTGGTTTGTTGGTTTGTTGGTTTGTTGGCTTGTTGGCTTGTTGGTTTGTTGGTTTTTTGGTTTGTTGGTTTGTTCGTTTGTTTGTTTGTTTGTTTGTTGGTTTGTTCGTTTGTTGGTTCGTTGGTTACTTGGTTTGTTGGTTTGTTGGTTTGTTGGCTTGTTGGTTTGTTGGTTTGTTGGTTTTTTGGTTTGTTGGTTTGTTGGTTTTTTTGTTTGTTGGTTTGTTGGTTTATTGGTTTGTTGGTTTGTTGGTTTATTTGTTTGTTGGTTTGTTGGTTTGTTCGTTTGTTGGTTTGTTGGTTTGTGGGTTTGTTGGCTTGTTGGTTTGTTGGTTTGTTGGTTTGTTGGTTTGTTGGTTTGTTGGTTTGGTGGTTTGTTGGTTTGTTGGTTTGTTGGCTTGTTGGTTTGTTGGTTTGTTGGTTTGTTGGTTATTTGGTTTGTTGGTTTGGTGGTTTGTTGGTTTATAGGTTTGTTGGTTTGTTGGTTTGTTGGTTTGTTGGTTTGTTCGTTTATTGGTTGGTTGGTTAATTGGTTTGTTGGTTTGTTGGTTTGTTGGTTTGTTGGTTTGTTGGTTTGTTGGTTTTTTGGTTTGTTGGTTTGTTGGTTTGTTGGTTTGTTGGTTTGTTCGTTTGATGGTTTGTTGGTTTGTTGGTTTTTTGGTTTGTTGGTTTGTTGGTTTGTTGGTTTCTTGGTTTGTTGGTTTGTTGATTTGTTGATTTGTTGGTTTGTTGGCATGTTGGTTTGTTGGTTTGTTGGTTTGTTGGCTTGTTGGTTTGTTGGTTTGTTAGCTTGTTGGCTTGTTGGTTTGTTGGTTTGTTGGTTTGTTGGTTTGTTGGTTACTTGATTTGTTGGTTTGTTGGTTTGATGGCTTGTTGGTTTGTTGGCTTGTTGGTTTGTTGGTTTGTTGGTTTATTGGCTTGTTGGCTTGTTGGTTTGTTGGTTTGTTGGTTTGTTGGTTTGTTGGTTTGTTGGTTTGTTGGTTTTTTGGTTTGTTAGTTTGTTGGTTTGTTGGCTTGTTGGTTTGTTGGTTTGTTGGCTTGTTGGCTTGTTATTTTGTTAGTTTGTTGGCTTGTTGGTTACTTAGTTTGTTGGTTTGTTGGTTTTTTGGTTTGTTGGCTTGTTGGTTTGTTGGTTAGTTCGTTTGTTGGTTTGTTAGTTTGTTGGTTTGTTGGCTTGTTGGCTTGTTGGCTTGTTGGTTTGTTGGTTTTTTGGTTTATTGGTTTGTTGGTTTGTTGGTTTGTTGGTTTGTTGGTTTATTTGTTTGTTGGTTTGTTGGCTTGTTGGTTTGTTGGTTTGTTGGTTTGTTGGCTTGTTGGTTTGTTGGTTTGTTGGTTTGTTGGCTTGTCGGTTTGTTGGTTTGTTGGCTTGTTGGTTACTTAGTTTGTTGGTTTGTTGGCATGTTGGTTTGTTGGTTTGTTGGTTTGTTGGCTTGTTGGTTTGTTGGTTTGTTGGTTTGTTGGCTTGTTGGCTTGTTGGTTTGCTGGTTTGTTGGTTTGTTGGTTTGTTGGTTTGTTGGCTTGTTGGTTTGTTGGTTTGTTGGCTTGTTGGTTTGTTGGCTTGTTGGTTACTTAGTTTGTTGGTTTGTTGGTTTGTTGGCTTGTTGGCTTGTTGGTTTGTTGGTTAGTTCGTTTGTTGGTTTGTTGGTTTGATGGTTTGTTGGCTTATTGGCTTGTTGGTTTGTTGGTTTTTTGGTTTGTTGGTTTGTTGGTTTGTTAGTTTGTTGGTTTGTTGGTTTATTTGTTTGTTGGTTTGTTGGCTTGTTGGTTTGTTGGTTTGTTGGTTTGTTGTCTTGTTGGTTTGTTGGTTTGTTGGCTTGTTGGCTTGTTGGTTTGTTGGTTTGTTGGCTTGTTGGTTACTTAGTTTGTTGGTTTGTTGGCATGTTGGTTTGTTGGTTTGTTGGTTTGTTGGGTTGTTGGTTTGTTGGTTTGTTGGCTTGTTGGCTTGTTGGTTTGTTGGTTTGTTGGTTTGTTGGTTTGTTGGTTTGTTGGCTTGTTGTTTTGTTGGTTTGTTGGCTTGTTGGTTTGTTGGTTAGTTTATTTGTTAGTTTGTTGGTTTGGTGGTTTGTTGGTTTGTTGGTTTGTTGGTTTATTTGTTTGTTGGTTTGTTAGTTTGTTGGTTTGTTGGTTTGTTGGCTTGTTGGTTTGTTGGTTTGTTGGTTTGTTGGTTTGTTGGTTTATTGGTTTGGTGGTTTGTTGGTTTGGTGGTTTGTTAATTTGTTGGTTTGTTGGTTTGTTGGTTTGTTGGCTTGTTGGTTTGTTGGTTTGTTGGCTTGTTGGTTTTTTGGTTTGTTGGTTTGTTGGTTTGTTGGTTTGTTGGTTTGTTGGTTTGTTGGTTTACTTGCTTGTTGGTTTGTTGGTTTGTTGGTTTGTTGGTTTGTTGGCTTATTGGTTTGTTGGTTTGTTGGTTTGTTCGTTTGTTGGTTTGTTGGCATGTTGGCTTGTTGGTTTGTTGGTTTGTTGGTTTTTTGGTTTGTTGGTTTGTTAGTTTTTTGGTTTGTTGGTTTGTTGGTTTGTTGGTTTGTTGGCTTATTGGTTTGTTGGTTTGTTGGTTTGTTGGTTTGTTGGCTTGTTGGTTTGTTGGTTTGTTGGCTTGTTGGTTTGTTGGTTAGTTGGTTTGTTGGTTTGTTGGTTTGGTGGTTTGTTGGTTTGTTGGTTTGTTGGTTTATTTGTTTGTTGGTTTGTTAGTTTGTTGGTTTGTTGGTTTGTTGGCTTGTTGGTTTGTTGGTTTGTTGGTTTGTTGGTTTGTTGGTTTATTGGTTTGGTGGTTTGTTGGTTTGTTGGTTTGTTAATTTGTTGGTTTGTTGGTTTGTTGGTTTGTTGGTTTGTTGGTTTTTTATTTTGCTGGTTTGTCGGTTTGTTGGTTTGTTGGTTTGTTGGTTTGTTGGTTTGTTGGTTTGTTGGTTTGTTGGTTTGTTGGTTTGTTGGTTTGTTGGTTTTTTGGTTTGTTGGTTTTTTGGTTTTTGGTTTGTTGGTTTCTTGGTTTATTTGTTTGTTGGTTTGTTGGTTTGTTGGTTTGTTGGTTTATTTGTTTGTTGGTTTGTTGGCTTATAGGTTTGTTGGTTTGTTGGTTTGCTGGTTTTTTGGTTTGTTGGTTTGTTGGTTTGTTGGTTAATTGGTTTGTTGGTTTGTTGGTTTGTTGGTTTGTTGGTTTGTTGGTTTGTTGGTTTGTTGGTTTATTTGTTTGTTGGTTTGTTGGTTTATTTGTTTGTTGGTTTGTTGGTTTGAAGGTTTGTTGGTTTGTTGGTTTGTTGGTTTGTTGGTTTGTTGGTTTGTTGGTTTGTTCGTTTATTGGTTGGTTGGTTAATTGGTTTGTTGGTTTGTTAGTTTGTTGGCTTGTTGGTTTGTTGGTTAGTTGGTTTTTTGGTTTGTTGGTTTGTTGGTTTGTTGGTTTGTTCGTTTGATGGTTTGTTGGTTTGTTGGTTTTTTGGTTTGTTGGTTTGTTGGTTTGTTGGTTTGTTGGTTTCTTGGTTTGTTGGTTTGTTGATTTGTTGATTTGTTGGTTTGTTGGCATGTTGGTTTGTTGGTTTGTTGGTTTGTTGGCTTGTTTGTTTGTTGGTTTGTTGGTTTGTTGGCTTGTTGGTTTGTTGGTTTGTTGGCTTGTTGGTTTGTTGGTTTGTTGGTTTGTTGGCTTGTTGGCTTGTTGGTTTGTTGGTTTGTTGGCTTGTTGGTTTGTTGGTTTGTAGGCTTGTTGGCTTGTTGCTTTGTTGGTTTGTTGGTTTGTTGGCTTGTTGGCTTATTGGTTTGTTAGTTTGTTGGCTTTTTGGTTACTTGGTTTGTTGGTTTGTTGGCTTGATGGCTTGTTGGTTTGTTGGCTTGTTGGTTTGTTGATTTGTTGGTTTATTGGCTTGTTGGCTTGTTGGTTTGTTGGTTTGTTCGTTTGTTGGTTTGTTGGTTTGTTGGTTTTTTGGTTTGTTAGTTTGTTGGTTTGTTGGCTTGTTGGTTTGTTGGTTTGTTGGTTTGTTGGCTTGTTGGTTTGTTGGTTTGTTGGTTTCTTGGCTTGTTGGTTTGTTGGTTTGTTGGCTTGTTGGCTTGTTGGTTTGTTCGTTTGTTGGCTTGTAGGTTACTTAGTTTGTTGGTTTGTTGGCATGTTGGTTTGTTGGTTTGTTGGTTTGTTGGCTTGTTGGTTTGTTGGTTTGTTGGCTTGTTGGCTTGTTGGTTTGTTGGTTTGTTGGTTTGTTGATTTGTTGGCTTGTTGGTTTGTTGGTTTGTTGGCTTGTTGGTTTGTTGGTTAGTTGGTTTGTTGGTTTGTTGGTTTGGTGGTTTGTTGGTTTGTTGGTTTGTTGGTTTATTTGTTTGTTGGTTTGTTAGTTTGTTGGTTTGTTGGTTTGTTGGCTTGTTGGTTTGTTGGTTTGTTGGTTTGTTGGTTTGTTGGTTTATTGGTTTGGTGGTTTGTTGGTTTGTTGGTTTGTTAATTTGTTGGTTTGTTGGTTTGTTGGTTTGTTGGCTTGTTGGTTTGTTGGTTTGTTGGCTTGTTGGCTTGTTGGTTTGTTGGTTTGTTGGTTTGTTGGTTTGTTGGCTTGTTGGCTTGTTGGTTTGTTGGTTTGTTGGCTTGTTGGTTTGTTGGTTAGTTAGTTTGTCGGTTTGTTGGTTTGGTGGTTTGTTGGTTTGTTGGTTTGTTGGTTTATTTGTTTGTTGGTTTGTTAGTTTGTTGGTTTGTTGGTTTGTTGGCTTGTTGGTTTGTTGGTTTGTTGGTTTGTTGGTTTGTTGGTTTGTTGGTTTATTGGTTTGGTGGTTTGTTGGTTTGTTGGTTTGTTGGTTTGTTAATTTGTTGGTTTGTTGGTTTGTTGGTTTGTTGGTTTGTTGGTTTTTTATTTTGCTGGTTTGTTGGTTTGTTGGTTTGTTGGTTTGTTGGTTTGTTGGTTTGTTGGTTTGTTGGTTTGTTGGTTTTTTGGTTTTTGGTTTGTTGGTTTATTTGTTTGTTGGTTTGTTGGTTTGTTGGTTTATTTGTTTGTTGGTTTGTTGGCTTCTAGGTTTGTTGGTTTGTTGGTTTGTTGGTTTGTTGGTTTGTTGGTTTGTTGGTTTGTTGGTTAATTGGTTTGTTGGTTTGTTGGTTTGTTGGTTTGTTGGTTTGTTGGTTTGTTGGTTTATTTGTTTGTTGGTTTGTTGGTTTATTTGTTTGTTGGTTTGTTGGTTTGAAGGTTTGTTGGTTTGTTGGTTTGTTGGTTTGTTGGTTTGTTGGTTTGTTGGTTTGTTGGTTTGTTCGTTTATTGGTTGGTTGGTTAATTGGTTTGTTGGTTTGTTGGCTTGTTGGTTTGTTGGTTTGTTGGTTAGTTGGTTTTTTGGTTTGTTGGTTTGTTGGTTTGTTGGTTTGTTGGTTTGTTGGTTTGTTGGTTTGTTCGTTTGATGGTTTGTTGGTTTGTTGGTTTTTTGGTTTGTTGGTTTGTTGGTTTGTTGGTTTCTTGGTTTGTTGGTTTGTTGATTTGTTGATTTGTTGGTTTGTTGGCATGTTGGTTTGTTGGTTTGTTGGTTTGTTGGCTTGTTGGTTTGTTGGTTTGTTGGTTTGTTGGCTTGTTGGTTTGTTGGTTTGTTGGCTTGTTGGTTTGTTGGTTTGTTGGTTTGTTGGCTTGTTGGCTTGTTGGTTTGTTGGTTTGTTGGCTTGTTGGTTTGTTGGTTTGTAGGCTTGTTGGCTTGTTGCTTTGTTGGTTTGTTGGTTTGTTGGCTTGTTGGCTTATTGGTTTGTTAGTTTGTTGGCTTTTTGGTTACTTGGTTTGTTGGTTTGTTGGCTTGATGGCTTGTTGGTTTGTTGGCTTGTTGGTTTGTTGGTTTGTTGGTTTATTGGCTTGTTGGCTTGTTGGTTTGTTGGTTTGTTGGTTTGTTGGTTTGTTGGTTTTTTGGTTTGTTAGTTTGTTGGTTTGTTGGCTTGTTGGTTTGTTGGTTTGTTGGCTTGTTGGCTTGTTATTTTGTTGGTTTGTTAGCTTGTCGGTTACTTAGTTTGTTGGTTTGTTGGTTTATTGGCTTGTTGGCTTGTTGGTTTGTTGGCTTGTTGGTTTGTTGGTTTGTTGGCTTGTTGGCTTGTTGGTTTGTTGGTTTGTTGGTTTGTTGGTTTGTTGGCTTGTTGGCTTGTTGGTTTGTTGGTTTGTTGGCTTGTTGGTTTGTTGGTTAGTTAGTTTATTGGTTTGTTGGTTTGGTGGTTTGTTGGTTTGTTGGTTTGTTGGTTTATTTGTTTGTTGGTTTGTTAGTTTGTTGGTTTGTTGGTTTGTTGGCTTGTTGGTTTGTTGGTTTGTTGGTTTGTTGGTTTGTTGGTTTGTTGGTTTATTGGTTTGGTGGTTTGTTGGTTTGTTGGTTTGTTGGTTTGTTAATTTGTTGGTTTGTTGGTTTGTTGGTTTGTTGGTTTGTTGGTTTTTTATTTTGCTGGTTTGTTGGTTTGTTGGTTTGTTGGTTTGTTGGTTTGTTGGTTTGTTGGTTTGTTGGTTTGTTGGTTTGTTGGTTTGTTGGTTTTTTGGTTTTTGGTTTGTTGGTTTATTTGTTTGTTGGTTTGTTGGTTTGTTGGTTTGTTGGTTTATTTGTTTGTTGGTTTGTTGGCTTCTAGGTTTGTTGGTTTGTTGGTTTGTTGGTTTGTTGGTTTGTTGGTTTGTTGGTTTGTTGGTTAATTGGTTTGTTGGTTTGTTGGTTTGTTGGTTTGTTGGTTTGTTGGTTTGTTGGTTTATTTGTTTGTTGGTTTATTTGTTTGTTGGTTTGTTGGCTTGTTGGTTTGTTGGTTTGTTGGTTTGTTGGTTTGTTGGCTTGTTGGTTTGGTGGTTTGTTGGTTTGTTGGTTTGTTAATTTGTTGGTTTGTTGGTTTGTTGGTTTGTTGGCTTGTTGGTTTGTTGGTAAGTTAGTTTGTTGGTTTGTTGGTTTGGTGGTTTGTTGGTTTGTTGGTTTGTTGGTTTATTTGTTTGTTGGTTTGTTAGTTTGTTGGTTTGTTGGTTTGTTGGCTTGTTGGTTTGTTGGTTTGTTGGTTTGTTGGTTTGTTGGTTTGTTGGTTTATTGGTTTGGTGGTTTGTTGGTTTGTTGGTTTGTTGGTTTGTTAATTTGTTGGTTTGTTGGTTTGTTGGTTTGTTGGTTTGTTGGTTTTTTATTTTGCTGGTTTGTTGGTTTGTTGGTTTGTTGGTTTGTTGGTTTGTTGGTTTGTTGGTTTGTTGGTTTGTTGGTTTGTTGGTTTTTTGGTTTTTGGTTTGTTGGTTTATTTGTTTGTTGGTTTGTTGGTTTGTTGGTTTGTTGGTTTATTTGTTTGTTGGTTTGTTGGCTTCTAGGTTTGTTGGTTTGTTGGTTTGTTGGTTTGTTGGTTTGTTGGTTTGTTGGTTAATTGGTTTGTTGGTTTGTTGGTTTGTTGGTTTGTTGGTTTGTTGGTTTGTTGGTTTATTTGTTTGTTGGTTTGTTGGTTTATTTGTTTGTTGGTTTGTTGGTTTGAAGGTTTGTTGGTTTGTTGGTTTGTTGGTTTGTTGGTTTGTTGGTTTGTTGGTTTGTTCGTTTATTGGTTGGTTGGTTAATTGGTTTGTTGGTTTGTTGGCTTGTTGGTTTGTTGGTTTGTTGGTTAGTTGGTTTTTTGGTTTGTTGGTTTGTTGGTTTGTTGGTTTGTTGGTTTGTTGGTTTGTTGGTTTGTTCGTTTGATGGTTTGTTGGTTTGTTGGTTTTTTGGTTTGTTGGTTTGTTGGTTTGTTGGTTTCTTGGTTTGTTGGTTTGTTGATTTGTTGATTTGTTGGTTTGTTGGCATGTTGGTTTGTTGGTTTGTTGGTTTGTTGGCTTGTTGGTTTGTTGGTTTGTTGGTTTGTTGGCTTGTTGGTTTGTTGGTTTGTTGGCTTGTTGGTTTGTTGGTTTGTTGGTTTGTTGGCTTGTTGGCTTGTTGGTTTGTTGGTTTGTTGGCTTGTTGGTTTGTTGGTTTGTAGGCTTGTTGGCTTGTTGCTTTGTTGGTTTGTTGGTTTGTTGGCTTGTTGGCTTATTGGTTTGTTAGTTTGTTGGCTTTTTGGTTACTTGGTTTGTTGGTTTGTTGGCTTGATGGCTTGTTGGTTTGTTGGCTTGTTGGTTTGTTGGTTTGTTGGTTTATTGGCTTGTTGGCTTGTTGGTTTGTTGGTTTGTTGGTTTGTTGGTTTGTTGGTTTGTTGGTTTTTTGGTTTGTTAGTTTGTTGGTTTGTTGGCTTGTTGGTTTGTTGGTTTGTTGGCTTGTTGGCTTGTTATTTTGTTGGTTTGTTAGCTTGTTGGTTACTTAGTTTGTTGGTTTGTTGGTTTATTGGCTTGTTGGCTTGTTGGTTTGTTGGTTAGTTCGTTTGTTGGTTTGTTAGTTTGTTGGTTTGTTGGCTTGTTGGCTTGTTGGTTTGTTGGTTTTTTGGTTTATTGGTTTGTTGGTTTGTTGGTTTGTTGGTTTGTTGGTTTGTTGGTTTGTTGGTTTATTTGTTTGTTGGTTTGTTGGCTTGTTGGTTTGTTGGTTTGTTGGTTTGTTGGCTTGTTGGTTTGTTGGTTTGTTGGTTTGTTGGCTTGTTGGTTTGTTGGTTTTTTGGCTTGTTGGTTACTTAGTTTGTTGGTTTGTTGGCATGTTCGTTTGTTGGTTTGTTGGTTTGTTGGTTTGTTGGCTTGTTAGTTTGTTGGTTTATTGGTTTGTTGGCTTGTTGGCTTGTTGGTTTGCTGGTTTGTTGGTTTGTTGGTTTGTTGGCTTGTTGGTTTGTTGGTTTGTTGGCTTGTTGGTTTGTTGGCTTGTTGGTTACTTAGTTTGTTGATTTGTTGGTTTGTTGGTTTGTTGGCTTGTTGGTTTGTTGGCTTGTTGGTTACTTAGTTTGTTGATTTGTTGGTTTGTTGGCTTATTGGCCTGTTGGTTTGTTGGTTTTTTGGTTTGTTGGTTTGTTGGTTTGTTAGTTTGTTGGTTTGTTGGTTTATTTGTTTGTTGGTTTGTTGGCTTGTTGGTTTGTTGGTTTGTTGGTTTGTTGGTTTTTTGGTTTTTGGTTTGTTGGTTTTTTTGTTTGTTGGTTTGTTGGTTTGTAGGTTTGTTGGTTTGTTGGTTTGTTGGTTTGTTGGTTTGTTGGTTTGTTCGTTTGTTGGTTTGTTGGCTAATTGGTTTGTTGGTTTGTTGGTTTGTTGGCTTGTTGGTTTGTTGGTTTGTTGGTTCATTGGTTTGTTGGTTTGTTGGTTTGTTGGTTTGTTGATTTGTTCGTGTGATGGTTTGTTGGTTTGTTGGTTTTTTGGTTTGTTGGTTTGTTGGTTTGTTGGTTTCTTGGTTTGTTGGTTTGTTGATTTGTTGATTTGTCGGTTTGTTGGCATGTTGGTTTGTTGGTTTGTTGGTTTGTTGGCTTGTTGGTTTGTTGGTTTGTTGGTTTGTTGGTTTGTTGGCTTGTTGGTTTGTTGGTTTGTTGGCTTGTTGGCTTGTTGCTTTGTAGGTTTGTTGGTTTGTTGGCTTGTTGGCTTGTTGGTTTGTTAGTTTGTTTGCTTTTTGGTTACTTGGTTTGTTGGTTTGTTTGTTTGTTGGCTTGTTGGTTTGTTGGCTTGTTGGCTTGTTGGTTTGTTGGTTAGTTCGTTTGTTGGTTTGTTAGTTTGTTGGTTTGTTGGCTTGTTGGCTTGTTGGTTTGTTGGTTTTTTGGTTTGTTGGTTTGTTGGTTTGTTGGTTTGTTGGTTTGTTGGTTTGTTGGTTTGTTGGTTCGTTGGTTTGTTGGTTTATTTGTTTGTTGGTTTGTTGGCTTGTTGGTTTGTTGGTTTGTTGGCTTGTTGGTTTGTTGGTTTGTTGGTTTGTTGGCTTGTTGGCTTGTTGGTTTATTGGTTTGTTGGCTTGTTGGTTACTTAGTTTGTTGGTTTGTTGGCATGTTGGTTTGTTGGTTTGTTGGTTTGTTGGCTTGTTGGTTTGTTGGTTTGTTGGCTTGTTGGCTTGTTGGTTTGTTGGCTTGTTGGTTTGTTGGTTTGTTGGCTTGTTGGTTTGCTGGTTTGTTGGTTTGTTGGCTTGTTGGCTTGTTGGCTTGTTGGCTTGTTGGTTTGTTGGTTTATTGGTTTTTTGGTTTGTTGGTTTGTTGGTTTGTTGGTTTGTTGGTTTGTTGGTTTGTTGGTTTATTTGTTTCTTGGTTTTTTGGCTTGTTGGTTTGTTGGTTTGTTGGCTTGTTGGCTTGTTGGTTTGTTGGTTTGTTGGTTTTTTGGTTTGTTGGTTTGTTGGTTTGTTGGTTTGTTGGTTTGTTGGTTTGTTGGTTTGTTGGTTTGTTGGTTTGTTGGTTTGTTGGCTTGTTGGTTTGTTGGTTTGTTGGTTTGTTGGTTTGTTGGCTTGTTGGTTTGTTGGTTGGTTGGCTTGTTGGTTTGTTGGTTTGTTGGTTTGTTGGTTTGTTGGTTTGTTGGTTTGTTGGTTTGTTGGCTTGTTGGCTTGTTGGTTTGTTGGTTTGTTGGCTTGTTGGTTTGTTGGTTTGTTGGCTTGTTGGCTTGTTGCTTTGTTGGTTTGTTGGTTTGTTGGTTTGTTGGCTTGTTGGTTTGTTGGTTTGTTGGCTTGTTGGTTTGTTGGTTTGTTGGTTTTTTGGTTTGTTGGTTTGTTCGTTTGTTGTTTTGTTGGTTTGTTGGTTTGTTAGTTTGTTGGCTTTTTGGTTACTTGCTTTGTTGGTTTGTTGGTTTGTTGGCTTGTTGGTTTGTTGGCTTGTTGGTTTGTTGGTTTGTTGGTTTGTTGGTTTGTTGGTTTGTTGGCTTGTTGGTTTGTTGGTTTGTTGGCTTGTTGGCTTGTTAATTTGTTGGTTTGTTGGCTTGTTGGTTTGTTGGTTTGTTGGCTTGTTGGCTTGTTGCTTTGTTGGTTTGTTGGTTTGTTGGCTTGTTGGCTTGTTAGTTTGTTAGTTTGTTGGTTTTTTGGTTACTTGGTTTGTTGGTTTGTTGGTTTGTTGGCTTGTTGGTTTGTTGGCTTGTTAGTTTGTTGGTTTGTTGGATTGTTGGCTTGTTGGCTTGTTGGTTTGTTGGTTTGTTGGCTTGTTAGTTTGTTGGTTTGTTGGCTTGTTGGTTTGTTGCTTTGTTGGCTTATTGGCTTGTTGGTTTGTTGGTTTGTTGGCTTGTTGGTTACTTAGTTTGTTGGTTTGTTGGTTTGTTGGTTTGTTGGCTTGTTGGCTTGTTGGTTTGTTGGTTAGTTCGTTTGTTGGTTTGTTAGTTTGTTGGTTTGTTGGCTTGTTGGCTTGTTGGTTTGTTGGTTTTTTGGTTTGCTGGTTTGTTGGTTTGTTGGTTTGTTGGTTTGTTGGTTTATTTGTTTGTTGGTTTGTTGGCTTGTTGGTTTGTTGGTTTGTTGGTTTGTTGGCTTGTTGGTTTGTTGGTTTGTTGGCTTGTTGGCTTGTTGGTTTGTTGGTTTGTTGGCTTGTTGGTTACTTAGTTTGTTGGTTTGTTGGCATGTTGGTTTGTTGGTTTGTTGGTTTGTTGGCTTGTTGGTTTGTTGGTTTATTGGCTTGTTGGCTTGTTGGTTTGTTGGTTTGTTGGTTTGTTGGTTTATTGGGTTGTTGGTTTGTTGGTTTGTTGGCTTGTTGGTTTGTTGGTTTGTTGGTTTGTTGGCTTGTTGGCTTGTTGGTTTGTTGGTCTGTTGGCTTGTTGGTTTGTGGTTTGTTGGCTTGTTGGTTTGTTGCTTTGTTGGTTTGTTGGTTTATTGACTTGCTGGCTTGTTGGTTTGTTAGTTTGTTGGCCTTTTGGTTACTTGGTTTGTTGGTTTGTTGGTTTGTTCGTTTGTTGGTTTGTTGGTTAATTGGTTTGTTGGTTTGTAGGTTTGTTGGCTTGTTGGTTTGTTGGTTTGTTGGTTTGTTGGTTTGTTGGTTTGTTGGTTTGTTGGTTTGTTCGGTTGATGGTTTGTTTGTTTGTTGGTTTGTTGGCTTGTTGGTTTGTTGCTTTGTTGGCTTGTTGGCTTGTTGGTTTGTTGGTTTGTTGGTTTGTTGGTTTGTTGGGTTGTTGGTTTGTTGGTTTATTGGCTTGTTGGCTTGCTGGCTTGTTGGTTTGTTGGTTTGTTGGCTTGTTGGTTTGTGGTTTGTTGGCTTGTTGGTTTGTTGCTTTGTTGGTTTGTTGGTTTGTTGGCTTGTTGGCTTGTTGGTTTGTTAGTTTGTTGGCTTTTTGGTTACTTGGTTTGTTAGTTTGTTGGTTTGTTGGCTTGTTGGTTTGTTGGTTTGTTGGCTTGTTGGCTTGTTGGTTTGTTGGTTTGTTGGTTTGTTGGCTTGTTGGTTTGTTGGTTTTTTGGCTTGTTGGCTTGTTCCTTTGTTGGTTTGTTGGTTTGTTGGCTTGTTGGCTTGTTGGTTTGTTAGTTTGTTTGCTTTTTAGTTACAAGGTTAGTTCGTTTGTTGGTTTGTTAGTTTGTTGGTTTGTTGGCTTTTTGGCTTGTTGGTTTGTTGGTTTTTTGGTTTGTTGGTTTGTTGGTTTGTTGGTTTGTTGGTTTGTTGGTTTATTTGTTTGTTGGTTTGTTGGCTTGTTGGTTTGTTGGTTTGTTGGTTTGTTGGCTTGTTGGGTTGTTGGTTTGTTGGCTTGTTGGCTTGTTGGTTTATTGGTTTGTTGGCTTGTTGGTTACTTAGTTTGCTGGTTTGTTGGCATGTTGGTTTGTTGGTTTGTTGGTTTGTTGGCTTGCTGGTTTGTTGGTTTGTTGGCTTGTTGGCTTGTTGGTTTGTTGGTTTGTTGGCTTGTTAGTTTGTTGGTTTGTTGGCTTGTTGGTTTGTTGGTTTGTTGGTTTGTTGGCTTGTTGGCTTGTTGGCTTGTTGGCTTGTTGGCTTGTTGGTTTGTTGGTTTGTTGGTTTGTTGGCTTGTTGGCTTGTTGGCTTGTTGGTTTGTTGGTTTTTTGGTTTGTTGGTTTGTTGGTTTGTTGGTTTGTTGGTTTGTTAGTTTGTTGGTTTATTTGGTTTTTGGTTTTTGGCTTGTTGGTTTGTTGGTTTGTTGGCTTGTTGGCTTGTTGGTTTGTTAGTTTGTTGGTTTTTTGGTTTGTTGGTTTGTTGGTTTGTTGGTTTGTTGGTTTGTTGGTTTGTTGGCTTGTTGGCTTGTTGGTTTGTTGGTTTGTTGGTTTGTTGGCTTGTTGGTTTGTTGGCTTGTTGGCTTGTTGCTTTGTTGGTTTGTTGGCTTGTTGGCTTGTTGGCTTGTTGGTTTGTTAGTTTGTTGGCTTTTTGGTTACTTTGTTTGTTGGTTTGTTGCTTTGTTGGCTTGTTGGTTTGTTGGCTTGTTGGTTTGTTGGTTTGTTGGTTTGTTGGTTTGTTGGCTTGTTGGTTTGTTGGTTTGTTGGCTTGTTGGCTTGTTGTTTTGTTGGTTTGTTGGCTTGTTGGTTTGTTGGTTTGTTAGCTTGTTGGCTTGTTGCTTTGTTGGTTTGTTGGTTTTTTGGCTTGTTGGTTTGTTGGTCTGTTAGTTTGTTGGTTTTTTGGTTACTTGGTTTGTTGGTTTGTTGGTTTGTTGGCTTGTTGGTTTGTTGGCTTGTTGGTTTGTTGGTTTGTTGGCTTGTTGGCTTGTTGGTTTGTTGGTTTGTTGGTTTGTTGGTTTGTTGGTTTGTTGGTTTGTTGGTTTGTTGGTTTGTTGGTTTATTTGTTTGTTGGTTTTGTGGCTTGTTGGTTTGTTGGTTTGTTGGCTTGTTGGCTTGTTGGCTTGTTGGTTTGTTGGTTTTTTGGTTTGTTGGTTTGTTGTTTTGTTGGTTTGTTGGTTTGTTGGTTTGTTGGTTTATTGGTTTGTTGGCTTGTTGGTTTGTTGGTTTGTTGGTTTGTTGGCTTGTTGGTTTGTTGGGTTGTTGGCTTGTTGGCTTGTTGCTTTGTTGGTTTGTTGGCTTGTTGGCTTGTTGGCTTGTTGGTTTGTTAGTTTGTTGGCTTTTTGGTTACTTGGTTTGTTGGTTTGTTGCTTTGTTGGCTTGTTGGTTTGTTGGTTTGTTGGTTTGGTGGTTTGTTGGCTTGTTGGCTTGTTGGTTTGTTGGTTTGTTGGTTTGTTGGTTTGTTGGTTTGTTGGTTTGTTGGTTTGTTGGTTTATTTGTTTGTTGGTTTTTTGGCTTGTTGGTTTGTTGGTTTGTTGGCTTGTTGGCTTGTTGGTTTGTTGGTTTGTTGGTTTTTTGGTTTGTTGGTTTGTTGGTTTGTTGGTTTGTTGGTTTGTTGGTTTGTTGGTTTGTTGGTTTGTTGGCTTGTTGGTTTGTTGGTTTGTTGGTTTGTTGGCTTGTTGGTTTGTTGGTTTGTTGGCTTGTTGGCTTGTTGCTTTGTTGGTTTGTTGGCTTGTTGGCTTGTTGGCTTGTTGGTTTGTTAGTTTGTTGGCTTTTTGGTTACTTGGTTTGTTGGTTTGTTGCTTTGTTGGCTTGTTGGTTTGTTGGCTTGTTGGTTTGTTGGTTTGTTGGTTTGTTGGTTTGTTGGTTTGTTGGTTTGTTGGTTTGTTGGCTTGTTGGTTTGTTGGTTTGTAGGCTTGTTGGCTTGTTGGTTTGTTGGTTTGTTGGCTTGTTGGTTTGTTGGTTTGTTGGCTTGTTGGCTTGTTGCTTTGTTGGTTTGTTGGTTTTTTGGCTTGTTGACTTGTTGGTTTGTTAGTTTGTTGGTTTTTTGGTTACTTGGTTTGTTGGTTTGTTGGTTTGTTGGTTTGTTGGTTTGTTGGTTTGTTGGTTTGTTGGCTTGTTGGTTTGTTGGTTTGTTGGTTTGTTGGCTTGTTGGTTTGTTGGTTTGTTGGCTTGTTGGTTACTTGGTTTGTTAGTTTGTTGGTTTGTTGGTTTGTTGGCTTGTTGGCTTGTTGGTTTGTTGGTTAGTTCGTTTGTTGGTTTGTTAGTTTGTTGGTTTGTTAGCTTGTTGGCTTGTTGGTTTGTTGGTTTTTTGGTTTGTTGGTTTGTTGGTTTGTTGGTTTGTTGGTTTGTTGGTTTATTTGTTTGTTGGTTTGTTGGCTTGTTGGTTTGTTGGTTTGTTGGTTTGTTGGTTTGTTGGTTTGTTGGCTTGTTGGGTTGTTGGTTTGTTGGCTTGTTGGCTTGTTGGCTTGTTGGTTTGTTGGTTTGTTGGCTTGTTGGTTACTTAGTTTGTTGGTTTGTTAGCATGTTGGTTTGTTGGTTTGTTTGTTTGTTGGCTTGTTGGTTTGTTGGTTTGTTGGCTTGTTGGCTTGTTTTTTTGTTGGTTTGTTGGTTTGTTGGTTTGTTGGGTTGTTGGTTTGTTGGTTTGTTGGTTTGTTGGTTTGTTGGTTTGTTGGCTTGTTGGCTTGTTGGTTTGTTGGTTTGTTGGTTTGTTGGCTTGTTGGTTTGTGGTTTGTTGGCTTGTTGGTTTGTTGCTTTGTTGGTTTGTTGGTTTGTTGGCTTGTTGGCTTATTGGTTTGTTCGTTTGTTGGCTTTTTGGTTACTTGGTTTGTTGGTTTGTTCGTTTGTTGGTTTGTTGGTTAATTGGTTTGTTGGTTTGTAGGTTTGTTGGCTTGTTGGTTTGTTGGTTTGTTGGTTTTTTGGTTTGTTGGTTTGTTGGTTTGTTGGTTTGTTGGTTTGTTCGTTTGATGGTTTGTTTGTTTGTTGGTTTGTTGGTTTTTTGGTTTGTTGGTTTGTTGGTTTCTTGGTTTGTTGGTTTGTTGATTTGTTGATTTGTTGGTTTGTTGGCATGTTGGTTTGTTGGTTTGTTGGTTTGTTGGCTTGTTGGTTTGTTGGTTTGTTGGTTTGTTGGTTTGTTGGTTTGTTGGCTTGTTGGTTTGTTGGTTTGTTGGTTTGTTGGTTTGTTGGCTTGTTGGTTTGTTGGTTTGCTGGCTTGTTGGTTTGTTGGTTTGTTGGCTTGTTGGTTTGTTGGTTTGTTGGTTTGTTGGCTTGTTGGCTTGTTGGTTTGTTGGTTTGTTGGTTTGTGGGTTTGTTGATTTGTTGGTTTTTTGGTTTGTTGGTTTGTTGGTTTGTTGGCTTGTTGGTTTGTTGGTTCGTTGGTTTGTTGGTTTGTTGGTTTGTTGGCTTGTTGGTTTGTTGGTTTGTTGGCTTGTTGGCTTTTTGGTTTGTTGGTTTGTTGGCTTGTTGGTTTGTTGGTTTGTTGGCTTGTTGGCTTGTTGCTTTGTTGGTTTGTTGGTTTGTTGGCTTGTTGGCTTGTTGGTTTGTTAGTTTGTTGGTTTTTTGGTTGCTTGGTTTGTTGGTTTGTTGGTTTGCTGGCTTGTTGGCTTGTTGGTTTATTGGTTTGTTATATTGTTAGTTTGTTGGTTTGTTGGCTTGTTGGTTTGTTGGTTTGTTGGCTTGTTGGCTTGTTGGTTTGTTGGTTTGTTGGCTTGTTGGTTACTTAGTTTGTTGGTTTGTTGGTTTGTTGGCTTGTTGGCTTGTTGGTTTGTTGGTTAGTTCGTTTGTTGGTTTGTTAGTTTGTTGGTTTGTTGGCTTGTTGGCTTGTTGGTTTGTTGGTTTTTTGGTTTGTTGGTTTGTTGGTTTATTTGTTTGTTGGTTTGTTGGCTTGTTGGTTTGTTGGTTTGTTGGTTTGTTGGCTTGTTGGGTTGTTGGTTTGTTGGCTTGTTGGCTTGTTGGTTTGTTGGTTTGTTGGCTTGTTGGTTACTTAGTTTGTTGGTTTGTTGGCATGTTGGTTTGTTGGTTTGTTTGTTTGTTGGCTTGTTGGTTTGTTGGTTTGTTGGCTTGTTGGCTTGTTGGTTTGTTGGCTTGTTGGCTTGTTGGTTTGTTGGTTTGTTGGCTTGTTGGTTACTTAGTTTGTTGGTTTGTTGGCATGTTGGTTTGTTGGTTTGTTTGTTTGTTGGCTTGTTGGTTTGTTGGTTTGTTGGCTTGTTGGCTTGTTGGTTTGTTGGTTTGTTGGTTTGTTAGTTTGTTGGGTTGTTGGTTTGTTGGTTTGTTGGCTTGTTGGTTTGTTGGTTTGTTGGTTTGTTGGCTTGTTGGCTTGTTGGTTTGTTGGTTTATTGGCTTGTTGGTTTATTGGCTTGTTGGTTTGTGGTTTGGTGGCTTGTTGGTTTGTTGCTTTGTTGGTTTGTTGGTTTGTTGGCTTGTTGGCTTATTGGTTTGTTAGTTTGTTGGCTTTTTTGTTACTTGGTTTGTTGGTTTGTTGGTTTGTTCGTTTGTTGGTTTGTTGGTTAATTGGTTTGTTGGTTTGTAGGTTTGTTGGCTTGTTGGTTTGTTGGTTTGTTGGTTTTTTGGTTTGTTGGTTTGTTGGTTTGTTGGTTTGTTGGTTTGTTGGTTTGTTGGTTTGTTCGTTTGATGGGTTGTTTGTTTGTTGGTTTGTTGGTTTGTTGGTTTGTTGGTTTCTTGGTTTGTTGGTTTGTCGATTTGTTGATTTGTTGGTTTGTTGGCATGTTGGTTTGTTGGTTTGTTGGTTTTTTGGCTTGTTGGTTTGTTGGTTTGTTGGTTTGTTGGTTTGTTGGCTTGCTGGCTTGTTGGTTTGTTGGTTTGTTGGTTTGTTGGTTTGTTGGCTTGTTGGTTTTTTGGTTTGTTGGCTTGTTGGTTTGTTGGTTTGTTGGTTTGTTGGCTTATTGGCTTGTTGGTTTGTTGGCGTGTTGGTTTGTTGGTTTATTGGCTTGTTGGCTTGTTGCTTTGTTGGTTTGTTGGTTTGTTGGCTTGTTGGCTTGTTGGTTTGTTATTTTGTTGGCTTTTTGGTTACTTGGTTAGTTGGTTTGTTGGTTTGTTGGCTTGTTGGTTTGTTGGCTTGTTGGTTTGTTGGTTTGTTGGTTTGTTGGTTTGTTGGCTTGTTGGCTTGTTGGTTTGTTGGTTTGTTGGTTTGTTGGTTTGTTGATTTGTTGGTTTTTTGGTTTGTTGGTTTGTTGGTTTGTTGGCTTGTTGGTTTGTTGGTTTTTTGGTTTGTTGGTTTGTTGGTTTCTTGGTTTGTTGGTTTGTTTATTTGTTGATTTGTTGGTTTGTTGGTTTGTTGGCATGTTGGTTTGTTGGTTTGTTGGTTTGTTGGCTTGTTGGTTTGTTGGTTTGTTGGTTTGTTGGTTTGTTGGTTTGTTGGCTTGTTGGTTTGTTGGTTTGTTGGTTTGTTGGTTTGTTGGCTTGTTGGTTTGTTGGTTTGTTGGCTTGTTGGTTTGTTGGTTTGTTGGCTTGTTGGTTTGTTGGTTTGTTGGTTTGTTGGCTTGTTGGCTTGTTGGTTTGTTGGTTTGTTGGTTTGTGGGTTTGTTGATTTGTTGGTTTTTTGGTTTGTTGGTTTGTTGGTTTGTTGGCTTGTTGGTTTGTTGGTTTGTTGGTTTGTTGGCTTGTTGGTTTGTTGGTTTGTTGGTTTTTTGGTTTGTTGGTTTGTTGGTTTGTTGGCTTGTTGGTTTGTTAGTTTGTTGGCTTTTTGGTTACTTTGTTTGTTGGTTTGTTGGTTTGTTGGCTTGTTGGTTTGTTGGCTTGTTGGTTTGTTGGTTCGTTGGTTTGTTGGTTTGTTGGTTTGTTGGCTTGTTGGTTTGTTGGTTTGTTGGCTTGTTGGCTTGTTGGTTTGTTGGTTTGTTGGCTTGTTGGTTTGTTGGTTTGTTGGCTTGTTGGCTTGTTGCTTTGTTGGTTTGTTGGTTTGTTGGCTTGTTGGCTTGTTGGTTTGTTAGTTTGTTGGTTTTTTGGTTACTTGGTTTGTTGGTTTGTTGGTTTGCTGGCTTGTTGGCTTGTTGGTTTATTGGTTTGTTGGCTTGTTAGTTTGTTGGTTTGTTGGCTTGTTGGTTTGTTGGTTTGTTGGCTTGTTGGCTTGTTGGTTTGTTGGTTTGTTGGCTTGTTGGTTACTTAGTTTGTTGGTTTGTTGGTTTGTTGGCTTGTTGGCTTGTTGGTTTGTTGGTTAGTTCGTTTGTTGGTTTGTTAGTTTGTTGGTTTGTTGGCTTGTTGGCTTGTTGGTTTGTTGGTTTTTTGGTTTGTTGGTTTGTTGGTTTGTTGGTTTGTTGGTTTGTTGGTTTATTTGTTTGTTGGTTTGTTGGCTTGTTGGTTTGTTGGTTTGTTGGTTTGTTGGCTTGTTGGGTTGTTGGTTTGTTGGCTTGTTGGCTTGTTGGTTTGTTGGTTTGTTGGCTTGTTGGTTACTTAGTTTGTAGGTTTGTTGGCATGTTGGTTTGTTGGTTTGTTTGTTTGTTGGCTTGTTGGTTTGTTGGTTTGTTGGCTTGTTGGCTTGTTGGTTTGTTGGTTTGTTGGTTTGTTAGTTTGTTGGGTTGTTGGTTTGTTGGTTTGTTGGCTTGTTGGTTTGTTGGTTTGTTGGTTTGTTGGCTTGTTGGCTTGTTGGTTTGTTGGTTTATTGGCTTGTTGGTTTGTGGTTTGGTGGCTTGTTGGTTTGTTGCTTTGTTGGTTTGTTGGTTTGTTGGCTTGTTGGCTTATTGGTTTGTTAGTTTGTTGGCTTTTTGGTTACTTGGTTTGTTGGTTTGTTGGTTTGTTCGTTTGTTGGTTTGTTGGTTAATTGGTTTGTTGGTTTGTAGGTTTGTTGGCTTGTTGGTTTGTTGGTTTGTTGGTTTTTTGGTTTGTTGGTTTGTTGGTTTGTTGGTTTGTTGGTTTGTTGGTTTGTTGGTTTGTTGGTTTGTTCGTTTGATGGGTTGTTTGTTTGTTGGTTTGTTGGTTTGTTGGTTTCTTGGTTTGTTGGTTTGTTGATTTGTTGATTTGTTGGTTTGTTGGCATGTTGGTTTGTTGGTTTGTTGGTTTTTTGGCTTGTTGGTTTGTTGGTTTGTTGGTTTGTTGGTTTGTTGGCTTGCTGGCTTGTTGGTTTGTTGGTTTGTTGGTTTGTTGGTTTGTTGGTTTGTTGGCTTGTTGGTTTTTTGGTTTGTTGGCTTGTTGGTTTGTTGGTTTGTTGGTTTGTTGGCTTATTGGCTTGTTGGTTTGTTGGCGTGTTGGTTTGTTGGTTTATTGGCTTGTTGGCTTGTTGCTTTGTTGGTTTGTTGGTTTGTTGGCTTGTTGGCTTGTTGGTTTGTTATTTTGTTGGCTTTTTGGTTACTTGGTTAGTTGGTTTGTTGGTTTGTTGGCTTGTTGGTTTGTTGGCTTGTTGGTTTGTTGGTTTGTTGGTTTGTTGGTTTGTTGGCTTGTTGGCTTGTTGGTTTGTTGGTTTGTTGGTTTGTTGGTTTGTTGGTTTGTTGATTTGTTGGTTTTTTGGTTTGTTGGTTTGTTGGTTTGTTGGCTTGTTGGTTTGTTGGCTTGTTGGGTTGTTGGTTTGTTGGCTTGTTGGCTTGTTGGTTTGTTGGTTTGTTGGCTTGTTGGTTACTTAGTTTGTTGGTTTGTTGGCATGTTGGTTTGTTGGTTTGTTTGTTTGTTGGCTTGTTGGTTTGTTGGTTTGTTGGCTTGTTGGCTTGTTGGTTTGTTGGTTTGTTGGTTTGTTAGTTTGTTGGGTTGTTGGTTTGTTGGTTTGTTGGCTTGTTGGTTTGTTGGTTTGTTGGTTTGTTGGCTTGTTGGCTTGTTGGTTTGTTGGTTTATTGGCTTGTTGGTTTGTGGTTTGGTGGCTTGTTGGTTTGTTGCTTTGTTGGTTTGTTGGTTTGTTGGCTTGTTGGCTTATTGGTTTGTTAGTTTGTTGGCTTTTTGGTTACTTGGTTTGTTGGTTTGTTGGTTTGTTCGTTTGTTGGTTTGTTGGTTAATTGGTTTGTTGGTTTGTAGGTTTGTTGGCTTGTTGGTTTGTTGGTTTGTTGGTTTTTTGGTTTGTTGGTTTGTTGGTTTGTTGGTTTGTTGGTTTGTTGGTTTGTTGGTTTGTTGGTTTGTTGGTTTGTTCGTTTGAAGGGTTGTTTGTTTGTTGGTTTGTTGGTTTGTTGGTTTCTTGGTTTGTTGGTTTGTTGATTTGTTGATTTGTTGGTTTGTTGGCATGTTGGTTTGTTGGTTTGTTGGTTTTTTGGCTTGTTGGTTTGTTGGTTTGTTGGTTTGTTGGTTTGTTGGCTTGCTGGCTTGTTGGTTTGTTGGTTTGTTGGTTTGTTGGTTTGTTGGCTTGTTGGTTTTTTGGTTTGTTGGCTTGTTGGTTTGTTGGTTTGTTGGTTTGTTGGCTTATTGGCTTGTTGGTTTGTTGGCGTGTTGGTTTGTTGGTTTATTGGCTTGTTGGCTTGTTGCTTTGTTGGTTTGTTGGTTTGTTGGCTTGTTGGCTTGTTGGTTTGTTATTTTGTTGGCTTTTTGGTTACTTGGTTAGTTGGTTTGTTGGTTTGTTGGCTTGTTGGTTTGTTGGCTTGTTGGTTTGTTGGCTTGTTGGTTTGTTGGTTTGTTGGTTTGTTGGTTTGTTGGCTTGTTGGCTTGTTGGTTTGTTGGTTTGTTGGTTTGTTGGTTTGTTGATTTGTTGGTTTTTTGGTTTGTTGGTTTGTTGGTTTGTTGGCTTGTTGGCTTGTTGGTTTGTTATTTTGTTGGCTTTTTGGTTACTTGGTTAGTTGGTTTGTTGGTTTGTTGGCTTGTTGGTTTGTTGGCTTGTTGGTTTGTTGGTTTGTTGGTTTGTTGGTTTGTTGGCTTGTTGGCTTGTTGGTTTGTTGGTTTGTTGGTTTGTTGGTTTGTTGGTTTGTTGGTTTGTTGATTTGTTGGTTTTTTGGTTTGTTGGTTTGTTGGTTTGTTGGCTTGTTGGTTTGTTGGCTTGTTGGGTTGTTGGTTTGTTGGCTTGTTGGCTTGTTGGTTTGTTGGTTTGTTGGCTTGTTGGTTACTTAGTTTGTTGGTTTGTTGGCATGTTGGTTTGTTGGTTTGTTTGTTTGTTGGCTTGTTGGTTTGTTGGTTTGTTGGCTTGTTGGCTTGTTGGTTTGTTGGTTTGTTGGTTTGTTAGTTTGTTGGGTTGTTGGTTTGTTGGTTTGTTGGCTTGTTGGTTTGTTGGTTTGTTGGTTTGTTGGCTTGTTGGCTTGTTGGTTTGTTGGTTTATTGGCTTGTTTGTTTGTGGTTTGGTGGCTTGTTGGTTTGTTGCTTTGTTGGTTTGTTGGTTTGTTGGCTTGTTGGCTTATTGGTTTGTTAGTTTGTTGGCTTTTTGGTTACTTGGTTTGTTGGTTTGTTGGTTTGTTCGTTTGTTGGTTTGTTGGTTAATTGGTTTGTTGGTTTGTAGGTTTGTTGGCTTGTTGGTTTGTTGGTTTGTTGGTTTTTTGGTTTGTTGGTTTGTTGGTTTGTTGGTTTGTTGGTTTGTTGGTTTGTTGGTTTGTTCGTTTGATGGGTTGTTTGTTTGTTGGTTTGTTGGTTTGTTGGTTTGTTGGTTTCTTGGTTTGTTGGTTTGTTGATTTGTTGATTTGTTGGTTTGTTGGCATGTTGGTTTGTTGGTTTGTTGGTTTTTTGGCTTGTTGGTTTGTTGGTTTGTTGGTTTGTTGGTTTGTTGGCTTGCTGGCTTGTTGGTTTGTTGGTTTGTTGGTTTGTTGGTTTGTTGGCTTGTTGGTTTTTTGGTTTGTTGGCTTGTTGGTTTGTTGGTTTGTTGGTTTGTTGGCTTATTGGCTTGTTGGTTTGTTGGCGTGTTGGTTTGTTGGTTTATTGGTTTGTTGGCTTGTTGCTTTGTTGGTTTGTTGGTTTGTTGGCTTGTTGGCTTGTTGGTTTGTTATTTTGTTGGCTTTTTGGTTACTTGGTTAGTTGGTTTGTTGGTTTGTTGGCTTGTTGGTTTGTTGGCTTGTTGGTTTGTTGGTTTGTTGGTTTGTTGGTTTGTTGGCTTGTTGGCTTGTTGGCTTGTTGGTTTGTTGGTTTGTTGGTTTGTTGGTTTGTTGATTTGTTGGTTTTTTGGTTTGTTGGTTTGTTGGTTTGTTGGCTTGTTGGTTTGTTGGTTTTTTGGTTTGTTGGTTTGTTGGTTTCTTGGTTTGTTGGTTTGTTGATTTGTTGATTTGTTGGTTTGTTGGCATGTTGGTTTGTTGGTTTGTTGGTTTGTTGGCTTGTTGGTTTGTTGTTTTGTTGGTTTGTTGGTTTGTTGGTTTGTTGGCTTGTTGGTTTGTTGGTTTGTTGGTTTGTTGGCTTGTTGGTTTGTTGGTTTGTTGGTTTGTTGGCTTGTTGGCTTGTTGGTTTGTTGGTTTGTTGGTTTGTGGGTTTGTTGATTTGTTGGTTTTTTGGTTTGTTGGTTTGTTGGTTTGTTGGCTTGTTGGTTTGTTGGTTTGTTGGTTTGTTGGCTTGTTGGTTTGTTGTTTTGTTGGTTTTTTGGTTTGTTGGTTTGTTGGTTTGTTGGCTTGTTGGTTTGTTAGTTTGTTGGCTTTTTGGTTACTTTGTTTGTTGGTTTGTTGGTTTGTTGGTTTGTTGGCTTGTTGGTTTGTTGGCTTGTTGGTTTGTTGGTTCGTTGGTTTGTTGGTTTGTTGGTTTGTTGGCTTGTTGGTTTGTTGGTTTGTTGGCTTGTTGGCTTGTTGGTTTGTTGGTTTGTTGGCTTGTTGGTTTGTTGGTTTGTTGGCTTGTTGGCTTGTTGCTTTGTTGGTTTGTTGGTTTGTTGGCTTGTTGGCTTGTTGGTTTGTTAGTTTGTTGGTTTTTTGGTTACTTGGTTTGTTGGTTTGTTGGTTTGCTGGCTTGTTGGCTTGTTGGCTTGTTGGTTTATTGGTTTGTTGGCTTGTTAGTTTGTTGGTTTGTTGGCTTGTTGGCTTGTTGGATTGTTGGTTTGTTGGTTAGTTCGTTTGTTGGTTTGTTAGTTTGTTGGTTTGTTGGCTTGTTGGCTTGTTGGTTTGTTGGTTTTTTGGTTTGTTGGTTTGTTGGTTTGTTGGTTTGTTGGTTTGTTGGTTTATTTGTTTGTTGGTTTGTTGGCTTGTTGGTTTGTTGGTTTGTTGGTTTGTTGGCTTGTTGGGTTGTTGGTTTGTTGGCTTGTTGGTTTGTTGGCTTGTTGGATTGTTGGTTTGTTGGTTAGTTCGTTTGTTGGTTTGTTAGTTTGTTGGTTTGTTGGCTTGTTGGCTTGTTGGTTTGTTGGTTTTTTGGTTTGTTGGTTTGTTGGTTTGTTGGTTTGTTGGTTTGTTGGTTTATTTGTTTGTTGGTTTGTTGGCTTGTTGGTTTGTTGGTTTGTTGGTTTGTTGGCTTGTTGGGTTGTTGGTTTGTTGGCTTGTTGGCTTGTTGGTTTGTTGGTTTGTTGGCTTGTTAGTTACTTAGTTTGTTGGTTTGTTGGCATGTTGGTTTGTTGGTTTGTTTGTTTGTTGGCTTGTTGGTTTGTTGGTTTGTTGGCTTGTTGGCTTGTTGGTTTGTTGGTTTGTTAGTTTGTTGGGTTGTTGGTTTGTTGGTTTGTTGGTTTGTTGGTTTGTTGGTTTGTTGGTTTGTTGGCTTGTTGGCTTGTTGGTTTGTTGGTTTATTGGCTTGTTGGTTTGTGGTTTGGTGGCTTGTTGGTTTGTTGCTTTGTTGGTTTGTTGGTTTGTTGGCTTGTTGGCTTATTGGTTTGTTAGTTTGTTGGCTTTTTGGTTACTTGGTTTGTTGGTTTGTTGGTTTGTTCGTTTGTTGGTTTGTTGGTTAATTGGTTTGTTGGTTTGTAGGTTTGTTGGCTTGTTGGCTTGTTGGTTTGTTAGTTTGTAGGCTTTTTGGTTACTTGGTTTGTTGGTTTGTTGGTTTGTTAGCTTGTTGGTTTGGTGGCTTGTTGGCTTGTTGGCTTGTTGGTTTGTTGGTTTGTTGGCTTGTTGGCTTGTTGGTTTGTTGGTTTGTTTGTTTTTGTTTTGTTGGTTTGTCGGTTTGTTGGTTTGTTGGTTTGTTGATTTGTTGGTTTGTTGGCATGTTGGTTTGTTGGTTTGTTGGTTTGTTGGCTTGTTGGTTTGTTGGTTTGTTGGTTTGTTGGTTTGTTGGTTTGTTGGCTTGTTGGTTTGTTGGTTTGTTGGTTTGTTGGTTTGTTGGCTTGTTGGTTTGTTGGTTTGTTGGCTTGTTGGCTTGTTGGTTTGTTATTATGTAGGCTTTTTGGTTACTTGGTTTGTTGGTTTGTTGGTTTGTTAGCTTGTTGGTTTGGTGGCTTGTTGGCTTGTTGGCTTGTTGGTTTGTTAATTTGTTGGTTTGTTGGCTTGTTGGCTTGTTGGTTTGTTGGTTTGTTTGTTTTTTGTTTTGTTGGTTTGTCGGTTTGTTGGTTTGTTGGTTTGTTGGTTTGTTGGTTTACTTGTTTGTTGTTTGTTGGCTTGTTGGTTTGTTGGTTTGTTGGTTTGTTTGTTTGGTGGTTTGTTGGTTTGTTGGTTTGTTGGTTTTGTTTGTTGGTTTTGTTTGTTGGTTTTTTGGTTTGTTGGTTTATTTGTTTGTTGTTTTTTGGTTTGTTGGTTTGTTGGTTTGTTGGTTTCTTGGTTTGTTGATTTGTTGATTTGTTGGTTTGTTGGCATGTTGGTTTGTTGGTTTGTTGGGTTGTTGGCTTGTTGGTTTGTTGGTTTGTTGGCTTGTTGGCTTCTTGGTTTGTTGCTTTGTTGGTTTGTTGGTTTGTTGGGTTGTTATTTTGTTGGTTTGTTGGCTTGTTGGTTTGTTGGTTTGTTGGTTTGTTGGCTTGTTGGCTTATTGGTTTGTTGGTTTGTTGGCTTGTTGGTTTGTTGGTTTGTTGGTTTGTTGGCTTGTTGCTTTGTTGGTTTGTTGGTTTGTTGGTTTGTTGGCTTGTTGGCTTGTTGGTTTGTTAGTTTGTTGGCTTTTTGGTTACTTGGTTTGTTGGCTTGTTGGTTTGTTCGTTTGTTGGTTTGTTGGGTTGTTGGTTTGTTGGTTTGTTGGTTTGTTGGTTTGTTGGTTTGTTGGCTTGTTGGCTTGTTGGTTTGTTGGTTTGTTGCCTTGTTGGTTTGTTGGTTTGTTTGTTTTTTGGTTTGTTGGTTTATTTGTTTGTTGGCTTGTTGGCTTGTTGGTTTGTTGGTTTGTTGGTTTGTTGGCTTGTTGGTTTGTTGGTTTGTTGGCTTGTTGGCTTGTTGGTTTGTTGGTTTGTTGGCTTGTTGGCTTGTTGGCTTGTTGGTTTGTTGGTTTGTTGGTTTTTCGGTTTGTTGGTTTGTCGGTTTGTTGGTTTGTTGGTTTGTTGGTTTATTTGTTTGTTGGTTTGTTGGTTTGTTGGTTTGTTGATTTGTTGGTTTGTTGGTTTGTGGGTTTTGTTTGTTGGTTTTTTGGTTTGTTGGTTGGTTGGCTTGTTGGTTTGTTGGTTTGTTGGTTTGTTGGTTTTTTGGTTTGTTGGTTTTTTGGTTTGTTGGTTTATTTTTTTGTTGGTTTGTTGGCTTGTTTGTTTGTTGGTTTGTTGGTTTATTTGTTTGTTGGTTTGTTGGCTTGTTGGTTTGTTGGTTTGTTGGTTTGTTGGTTTGTTGGTTTGCTGGTTTTGTTTGTTGGTTTTTTGGTTTGTTGGTTTGTTGGTTTGTTGGCTTGTTGGCTTGTTGTTTTGTTGGTTTGTTGGTTTTTTGGTTTGTTGGTTTGTTGGCTTGTTGGTTTGTTGGTTTGTTGATTTGTTGGCTTGTTGGTTTGTTGGTTTGTTGGTTTGTTGGTTTGTTGGCTTGTTGGCTTGTTGGCTTGTTGGCTTGTTGGTTTGTTGGTTTGTTGGTTTGTTGGTTTGTTGGTTTGTTGGTTTGTTTGTTTGTTTGTTTTTTGGTTTGTTGGTTTATTTGTTTGTTGGTTTGTTGGCTTGTTGGTTTGTTGGTTTGTTGGTTTGTTGGCTTATTGGTTTGTTGGTTTGTTGGCTTGTTGGCTCGTTGGTTTGTTGGTTTGTTGGTTTTTTGGTTTGTTGGTTTGTCGGTTTGTTGGTTTGTTGGTTTGTTGTTTTATTTAATTGTTGGTTTGTTGGCTTGTTGTTTGTTGGTTTGTTGGTTTGTTGGTTTGTTGGTTTGTTGGTTTTGTTTGTTGGTTTTTTGGTTTGTTGGTTTGTTTGTTTGTTGGCTTGTTGGTTTGTTGGTTTGTTGGTTTGTTGGTTTGTTGGTTTATTGGCTTGTTGGCTGGTTGGTTTGTTGGTTTGTTGGCTTGTTGGTTTGTTGGTTTGTTTGTTTTTTGGTTTGTTGGTTTATTTGTTTGTTGGTTTATTTGTTTATTAGTTTGTTGGATTATTGGTTTGTTGGTTTGTTGGCTTGTTGGCTTATTGGTTTGTTGGTTTGTTGGTTTGTTGGTTTGTTGGCTTGTTGGTTTGTTGGTTTGTTGGTTTGTTAGCTTGTTGGTTTGTTGGTTTGTTGGTTTGTTGGTTTGTTGGTTTGTTGGCTTGTTGGCTTGTTAGTTTGTTGGTTTGTTGGCTTGTTGGTTTGTTGGTTTCTTTGTTTTTTGGTTTGTTGGTTTATTTGTTTGTTGGTTTGTTGGCTTGTTGGCTTGTTGGTTTGTTGGTTTGTTGGCTTGTTGGTTTGTTGGTTTGTTTGTTTTTTAATTTGTTGGTTTATTTGTTTGTTGGTATGTTGGCTTGTTGGTTTGTTAGTTTGTTGGTTTGTTGGCTTGTTGGCTTGTTGGTTTGTTGGTTTGTTGGTTTTTTGGTTTGTTGGTTTGTCGGTTTGTTGGTTTGTTGGTTTGTTGATTTATTTGTTTGTTGGTTTGTTGGCTTGTTGGTTTGTTGGTTTGTTGGCTTGTTGGCTTGTTGGTTTGTTGGTTTGTTGGTTTGTTGGTTTGTTGGTTTGTTGGTTTGTTTGTTTTTTGGTTTGTTGGTTTATTTGTTTGTTGGTTTGTTGGCTTGTTGGTTTGTTGGTTTGTTGGCTTGTTGGTTTGTTGGTTTGTTGGTTTGTTGGTTTGTTGGTTTGTTGGTTTGTTGGTTTTGTTTGTTGGTTTTTTGGTTTGTTGGTTTGTTGGCTTGTTGGTTTGTTGGTTTGTTGGTTTGTTGGTTTGTTGGTTTGTTGGTTTGTTGGCTTGTTGGCTTGTTGGCTTGTTGGTTTGTTTGTTTGTTGGTTTTTTGGTTTGTTGGTTTGTTGGTTTGTTGGTTTGTTGGTTTATTTGTTTGTTGGTTTGTTGGCTTGTTGGTTTGTTGGTTTGTTGGTTTATTTGTTTGTTGGTTTGTTGGTTTGTTGATTTATTTGTTTGTTAGTTTGTTGGATTGTTGGTTTGTTGGTTTGTTGGCTTGTTGGCTTGTTGGTTTGTTGGTTTGTTGGTTTTTTGGTTTGTTGGTTTGTTGGCTTGTTGGCTTATTGGTTTGTTGGTTTGTTGGCTTGTTGGTTTGTTGGTTTGTTTGTTTTTTGGTTTGTTGGTTTATTTGTTTGTAGGTTTGTTGGCTTGTTGGTTTGTTGGCTTGTTGGCTTGTGGGTTTGTTGGTTTGTTGGTTTTTTGGTTTGTTGGTTTGTCGGTTTGTTGGTTTATTGGTTTGTTGGTTTGTTGGTTTGTTGGTTTGTTGGCTTGTTGGCTTGTTGGTTTGTTGGTTTGTTGGCTTGTTGGTTACTTAGTTTGTTGGTTTGTTGGTTTGTTGGCTTGTTGGCTTGTTGGTTTGTTGGTTAGTTCGTTTGTTGGTTTGTTAGTTTGTTGGTTTGTTGGCTTGTTGGCTTGTTGGTTTGTTGGTTTTTTGGTTTGTTGGTTTGTTGGTTTGTTGGTTTGTTGGTTTGTTGGTTTATTTGTTTGTTGGTTTGTTGGCTTGTTGGTTTGTTGGTTTGTTGGTTTGTTGGCTTGTTGGGTTGTTGGTTTGTTGGCTTGTTGGCTTGTTGGTTTGTTGGTTTGTTGGCTTGTTGGTTACTTAGTTTGTAGGTTTGTTGGCATGTTGGTTTGTTGGTTTGTTTGTTTGTTGGCTTGTTGGTTTGTTGGTTTGTTGGCTTGTTGGCTTGTTGGTTTGTTGGTTTGTTGGTTTGTTAGTTTGTTGGGTTGTTGGTTTGTTGGTTTGTTGGCTTGTTGGTTTGTTGGTTTGTTGGTTTGTTGGCTTGTTGGCTTGTTGGTTTGTTGGTTTATTGGCTTGTTGGTTTGTGGTTTGGTGGCTTGTTGGTTTGTTGCTTTGTTGGTTTGTTGGTTTGTTGGCTTGTTGGCTTATTGGTTTGTTGGTTTTTTGGTTTGTTGGTTTGTCGGTTTGTTGGTTTATTGGTTTGTTGGTTTGTTGGTTTGTTGGTTTGTTGGTTTGTTGGCTTGTTGGTTACTTAGTTTGTAGGTTTGTTGGCATGTTGGTTTGTTGGTTTGTTTGTTTGTTGGCTTGTTGGTTTGTTGGTTTGTTGGCTTGTTGGCTTGTTGGTTTGTTGGTTTGTTGGTTTGTTAGTTTGTTGGGTTGTTGGTTTGTTGGTTTGTTGGCTTGTTGGTTTGTTGGTTTGTTGGTTTGTTGGCTTGTTGGCTTGTTGGTTTGTTGGTTTATTGGCTTGTTGGTTTGTGGTTTGGTGGCTTGTTGGTTTGTTGCTTTGTTGGTTTGTTGGTTTGTTGGCTTGTTGGCTTATTGGTTTGTTAGTTTGTTGGCTTTTTGGTTACTTGGTTTGTTGGTTTGTTTGTTTGTTGGCTTGTTGGTTTGTTGGTTTGTTGGCTTGTTGGCTTGTTGGTTTGTTGGTTTGTTGGTTTGTTAGTTTGTTGGTTTGTTGGTTTGTTTGTTTGTTGGCTTGTTGGTTTGTTGGTTTGTTGGCTTGTTGGCTTGTTGGTTTGTTGGTTTGTTGGTTTGTTAGTTTGTTGGGTTGTTGGTTTGTTGGTTTGTTGGCTTGTTGGTTTGTTGGTTTGTTGGCTTGTTGGCTTGTTGGTTTGTTGGTTTGTTGGCTTGTTGGTTTGTTGGTTTGTTGGCTTGTTGGCTTGTTGCTTTGTTGGTTTGTTGGTTTGTTGGCTTGTTGGCTTGTTGGTTTGTTAGTTTGTTGGTTTTTTGGTTACTTGGTTTGTTGGTTTGTTGGTTTGCTGGCTTGTTGGCTTGTTGGTTTATTGGTTTGTTGGCTTGTTAGTTTGTTGGTTTGTTGGCTTGTTGGTTTGTTGGTTTGTTGGCTTGTTGGCTTGTTGGTTTGTTGGTTTGTTGGCTTGTTGGTTACTTAGTTTGTTGGTTTGTTGGTTTGTTGGCTTGTTGGCTTGTTGGTTTGTTGGTTAGTTCGTTTGTTGGTTTGTTAGTTTGTTGGTTTGTTGGCTTGTTGGCTTGTTGGTTTGTTGGTTTTTTGGTTTGTTGGTTTGTTGGTTTGTTGGTTTGTTGGTTTGTTGGTTTATTTGTTTGTTGGTTTGTTGGCTTGTTGGTTTGTTGGTTTGTTGGCTTGTTGGCTTGTTGGTTTGTTGGTTTGTTGGCTTGTTGGTTACTTAGTTTGTTGGTTTGTTGGTTTGTTGGCTTGTTGGCTTGTTGGTTTGTTGGTTAGTTCGTTTGTTGGTTTGTTAGTTTGTTGGTTTGTTGGCTTGTTGGCTTGTTGGTTTGTTGGTTTGTTGGCTTGTTAGTTTGTTGGTTTGTTGGCTTGTTGGTTTGTTGGTTTGTTGGCTTGTTGGCTTGTTGGTTTGTTGGTTTGTTGGCTTGTTGGTTACTTAGTTTGTTGGTTTGTTGGCTTGTTGGCTTGTTGGTTTGTTGGTTAGTTCGTTTGTTGGTTTGTTAGTTTGTTGGTTTGTTGGCTTGTTGGCTTGTTGGTTTGTTGGTTTTTTGGTTTGTTGGTTTGTTGGTTTGTTGGTTTGTTGGTTTGTTGGTTTATTTGTTTGTTGGTTTGTTGGCTTGTTGGTTTGTTGGTTTGTTGGTTTGTTGGCTTGTTGGGTTGTTGGTTTGTTGGCTTGTTGGCTTGTTGGTTTGTTGGTTTGTTGGCTTGTTGGTTACTTAGTTTGTAGGTTTGTTGGCATGTTGGTTTGTTGGTTTGTTTGTTTGTTGGCTTGTTGGTTTGTTGGTTTGTTGGCTTGTTGGCTTGTTGGTTTGTTGGTTTGTTGGTTTGTTAGTTTGTTGGGTTGTTGGTTTGTTGGTTTGTTGGCTTGTTGGTTTGTTGGTTTGTTGGTTTGTTGGCTTGTTGGCTTGTTGGTTTGTTGGTTTATTGGCTTGTTGGTTTGTGGTTTGGTGGCTTGTTGGTTTGTTGCTTTGTTGGTTTGTTGGTTTGTTGGCTTGTTGGCTTATTGGTTTGTTAGTTTGTTGGCTTTTTGGTTACTTGGTTTGTTGGTTTGTTGGTTTGTTCGTTTGTTGGTTTGTTGGTTAATTGGTTTGTTGGTTTGTAGGTTTGTTGGCTTGTTGGTTTGTTGGTTTGTTGGTTTTTTGGTTTGTTGGTTTGTTGGTTTGTTGGTTTGTTGGTTTGTTGGTTTGTTGGTTTGTTGGTTTGTTGGTTTGTTGGTTTGTTGGTTTGTTGGTTTTGTTTGTTGGTTTTTTGGTTTGTTGGTTTGTTGGCTTGTTGGTTTGTTGGTTTGTTGGTTTGTTGGTTTGTTGGTTTGTTGGTTTGTTGGCTTGTTGGCTTGTTGGCTTGTTGGTTTGTTTGTTTGTTGGTTTTTTGGTTTGTTGGTTTGTTGGTTTGTTGGTTTGTTGGTTTATTTGTTTGTTGGTTTGTTGGCTTGTTGGTTTGTTGGTTTGTTGGTTTATTTGTTTGTTGGTTTGTTGGTTTGTTGATTTATTTGTTTGTTAGTTTGTTGGATTGTTGGTTTGTTGGTTTGTTGGCTTGTTGGCTTGTTGGTTTGTTGGTTTGTTGGTTTTTTGGTTTGTTGGTTTGTTGGCTTGTTGGCTTATTGGTTTGTTGGTTTGTTGGCTTGTTGGTTTGTTGGTTTGTTTGTTTTTTGGTTTGTTGGTTTATTTGTTTGTAGGTTTGTTGGCTTGTTGGTTTGTTGGCTTGTTGGCTTGTGGGTTTGTTGGTTTGTTGGTTTTTTGGTTTGTTGGTTTGTCGGTTTGTTGGTTTATTGGTTTGTTGGTTTGTTGGTTTGTTGGTTTGTTGGCTTGTTGGCTTGTTGGTTTGTTGGTTTGTTGGCTTGTTGGTTACTTAGTTTGTTGGTTTGTTGGTTTGTTGGCTTGTTGGCTTGTTGGTTTGTTGGTTAGTTCGTTTGTTGGTTTGTTAGTTTGTTGGTTTGTTGGCTTGTTGGCTTGTTGGTTTGTTGGTTTTTTGGTTTGTTGGTTTGTTGGTTTGTTGGTTTGTTGGTTTGTTGGTTTATTTGTTTGTTGGTTTGTTGGCTTGTTGGTTTGTTGGTTTGTTGGTTTGTTGGCTTGTTGGGTTGTTGGTTTGTTGGCTTGTTGGCTTGTTGGTTTGTTGGTTTGTTGGCTTGTTGGTTACTTAGTTTGTAGGTTTGTTGGCATGTTGGTTTGTTGGTTTGTTTGTTTGTTGGCTTGTTGGTTTGTTGGTTTGTTGGCTTGTTGGTTTGCTGGCTTGTTGGTTTGTTGGTTTGTTGGCTTGTTGGTTTGTTGGTTTGTTGGTTTGTTGGCTTGTTGGCTTGTTGGTTTGTTGGTTTGTTGGTTTGTGGGTTTGTTGATTTGTTGGTTTTTTGGTTTGTTGGTTTGTTGGTTTGTTGGCTTGTTGGTTTGTTGGTTCGTTGGTTTGTTGGTTTGTTGGTTTGTTGGCTTGTTGGTTTGTTGGTTTGTTGGCTTGTTGGCTTTTTGGTTTGTTGGTTTGTTGGTTTGTTGGTTTGTTGGTTTATTTGTTTGTTGGTTTGTTGGCTTGTTGGTTTGTTGGTTTGTTGGCTTGTTGGCTTGTTGGTTTGTTGGTTTGTTGGTTTGTTGGTTTGTTGGTTTGTTTGTTTTTGGTTTGTTGGTTTATTTGTTTGTTGGTTTGTTGGCTTGTTGGTTTGTTGGTTTGTTGGCTTGTTGGTGTGTTGGTTTGTTGTTTTGTTGGTTTGTTGGTTTGTTGGTTTGTTGGTTTTGTTTGTTGGTTTTTTGGTTTGTTGGTTTGTTGGTTTGTTGGCTTGTTGGTTTGTTGGTTTGAAGGTTTGTTGGTTTGTTGGTTTGTTGGCTTGTTGGCTTGTTGGCTTGTTGGTTTGTTGGTTTGTTGGTTTTTTGGTTTGTTGGTTTGTTGGTTTGTTGGTTTGTTGGTTTATTTGTTTGTAGGTTTGTTGGCTTGTTGGTTTGTTGGTTTGGCGGTTTGTTGGTTTGTTGGTTTGTTGATTTATTTGTTTGTTAATTTGTTGGATTGTTGGTATGTTGGTTTGTTGGCTTGTTGGCTTGTTGGTTTGTATGTTTGTTGGTTTGTTGGTTTGTTGGTTTGTTGGTTTGTTGGTTTGTTGGCTTGTTGGCTTGTTGGTTTGTTGGTTTGTTGGCTTGTTGGTTTGTTGGGTTTTTTGTTTTTTGGTTTGTTGGTTTATTTGTTTGTAGGTTTGTTGGCTTGTTGGTTTGTTGGCTTGTTGGCTTGTTGGTTTGCTTGTTTGTTGGTTTTTTGGTTTGTTGGTTTGTCGGTTTGTTGGTTTGTTGGTTTGTTGGTTTATTTGTTTGTTGGTTTGTTGGCTTGTTGGTATGTTGGTTTGTTGGTTTGTTGGTTTGTTGGTTTGTTGGTTTATTTGTTTGTTGGTTTGTTGGCTTGTTGGTTTGTTGGCTTGTTGGCTTGCTGGCTTGTTGGTTTGTTGGTTTGTTGGTTTTTTGGTTTGTTGGTTTGTCGGTTTGTTGGTTTGTTGGTTTGTTGGTTTATTTGTTTGTTGGTTTGTTGGCTTGTTGGTTTGTTGGTTTGTTGGCTTGTTGGCTTGTTGGTTTGTTAGTTTGTTGGTTTTTTGGTTGCTTGGTTTGTTGGTTTGTTGGTTTGCTGGCTTGTTGGCTTGTTGGTTTATTGGTTTGTTATATTGTTAGTTTGTTGGTTTGTTGGCTTGTTGGTTTGTTGGTTTGTTGGCTTGTTGGCTTGTTGGTTTGTTGGTTTGTTGGCTTGTTGGTTACTTAGTTTGTTGGTTTGTTGGTTTGTTGGCTTGTTGGCTTGTTGGTTTGTTGGTTAGTTCGTTTGTTGGTTTGTTAGTTTGTTGGTTTGTTGGCTTGTTGGCTTGTTGGTTTGTTGGTTTTTTGGTTTGTTGGTTTGTTGGTTTATTTGTTTGTTGGTTTGTTGGCTTGTTGGTTTGTTGGTTTGTTGGTTTGTTGGCTTGTTGGGTTGTTGGTTTGTTGGCTTGTTGGCTTGTTGGTTTGTTGGTTTGTTGGCTTGTTGGTTACTTAGTTTGTTGGTTTGTTGGCATGTTGGTTTGTTGGTTTGTTTGTTTGTTGGCTTGTTGGTTTGTTGGTTTGTTGGCTTGTTGGCTTGTTGGTTTGTTGGCTTGTTGGCTTGTTGGTTTGTTGGTTTGTTGGCTTGTTGGTTACTTAGTTTGTTGGTTTGTTGGCATGTTGGTTTGTTGGTTTGTTTGTTTGTTGGCTTGTTGGTTTGTTGGTTTGTTGGCTTGTTGGCTTGTTGGTTTGTTGGTTTGTTGGTTTGTTAGTTTGTTGGGTTGTTGGTTTGTTGGTTTGTTGGCTTGTTGGTTTGTTGGTTTGTTGGTTTGTTGGCTTGTTGGCTTGTTGGTTTGTTGGTTTATTGGCTTGTTGGTTTATTGGCTTGTTGGTTTGTGGTTTGGTGGCTTGTTGGTTTGTTGCTTTGTTGGTTTGTTGGTTTGTTGGCTTGTTGGCTTATTGGTTTGTTAGTTTGTTGGCTTTTTTGTTACTTGGTTTGTTGGTTTGTTGGTTTGTTCGTTTGTTGGTTTGTTGGTTAATTGGTTTGTTGGTTTGTAGGTTTGTTGGCTTGTTGGTTTGTTGGTTTGTTGGCTTGTTGGTTTGTTGGTTTGTTGGTTTGTTGGTTTGTTGGTTTGTTGGTTTGTTGGCTTGTTGGCTTGTTGGCTTGTTGGTTTGTTTGTTTGTTGGTTTTTTGGTTTGTTGGTTTGTTGGTTTGTTGGTTTGTTGGTTTATTTGTTTGTTGGTTTGTTGGCTTGTTGGTTTGTTGGTTTGTTGGTTTATTTGTTTGTTGGTTTGTTGGTTTGTTGATTTATTTGTTTGTTAGTTTGTTGGATTGTTGGTTTGTTGGTTTGTTGGCTTGTTGGCTTGTTGGTTTGTTGGTTTGTTGGTTTTTTGGTTTGTTGGTTTGTTGGCTTGTTGGCTTATTGGTTTGTTGGTTTGTTGGCTTGTTGGTTTGTTGGTTTGTTTGTTTTTTGGTTTGTTGGTTTATTTGTTTGTAGGTTTGTTGGCTTGTTGGTTTGTTGGCTTGTTGGCTTGTGGGTTTGTTGGTTTGTTGGTTTTTTGGTTTGTTGGTTTGTCGGTTTGTTGGTTTATTGGTTTGTTGGTTTGTTGGTTTGTTGGTTTGTTGGCTTGTTGGCTTGTTGGTTTGTTGGTTTGTTGGCTTGTTGGTTACTTAGTTTGTTGGTTTGTTGGTTTGTTGGCTTGTTGGCTTGTTGGTTTGTTGGTTAGTTCGTTTGTTGGTTTGTTAGTTTGTTGGTTTGTTGGCTTGTTGGCTTGTTGGTTTGTTGGTTTTTTGGTTTGTTGGTTTGTTGGTTTGTTGGTTTGTTGGTTTGTTGGTTTATTTGTTTGTTGGTTTGTTGGCTTGTTGGTTTGTTGGTTTGTTGGTTTGTTGGCTTGTTGGGTTGTTGGTTTGTTGGCTTGTTGGCTTGTTGGTTTGTTGGTTTGTTGGCTTGTTGGTTACTTAGTTTGTAGGTTTGTTGGCATGTTGGTTTGTTGGCTTGTTGGTTTGTTGGTTTGTTGGTTTTTTGGTTTGTTGGTTTGTCGGTTTGTTGGTTTGTTGGTTTGTTGGTTTATTTGTTTGTTGGTTTGTTGGCTTGTTGTTTGTTGGTTTGTTGGTTTGTTGGTTTGTTGGTTTGTTGGTTTTGTTTGTTGGTTTTTTGGTTTGTTGGTTTGTTGGTTTGTTGGCTTGTTGGTTTGTTGGTTTGTTGGTTTGTTGGTTTGTTGGTTTGTTGGCTTGTTGGCTTGTTGGTTTGTTGGTTTGTTGGCTTGTTGGTTTGTTAGTTTGTTTGTTTTTTGGTTTGTTGGTTTATTTGTTTGTTGGTTTATTTGTTTGTTAGTTTGTTAGATTATTGGTTTGTTGTGTTGTTGGCTTGTTGGTTTGTTGGTTTGTTGGTTTGTTGGCTTGTTGGCTTGTTGGTTTGTTGGTTTGTTGGCTTGTTGGTTTGTTGGTTTGTTTGTTTTTTGGTTTGTTGGTTTATTTGTTTGTTGGTTTGTTGGCTTGTTGGCTTGTTGGTTTGTTGGTTTGTTGGCTTGTTGGTTTATTGGTTTGTTTGTTTTTTGGTTTGTTGGTTTATTTGTTTGTTGGTTTGTTGGCTTGTTGGCTTGTTGGTTTGTTGGTTTGTTGGCTTGTTGGTTTGTTGGTTTGTTGGTTTGTTTGTTGTTTGGTTTGTTGGTTTATTTGTTTATTGGCTTGTTGGCTTGTTGGTTTGTTGGTTTGTTGGTTTGTTGGCTTGTTGGCTTGTTGGTTTGTTGGTTTGTTGGTTTTTTGGTTTGTTGGTTTGTCGGTTTGTTGGTTTGTTGGTTTGTTGGTTTATTTGTTTGTTGGTTTGTTGGCTTGTTGGTTTGTTGGTTTGTTGGCTTGTTGGCTTGTTGGTTTGTTGGTTTGTTGGTTTGTTGGTTTGTTGGTTTGTTTGTTTTTGGTTTGTTGGTTTATTTGTTTGTTGGTTTGTTGGCTTGTTGGTTTGTTGGTTTGTTGGCTTGTTGGTGTGTTGGTTTGTTGTTTTGTTGGTTTGTTGGTTTGTTGGTTTGTTGGTTTTGTTTGTTGGTTTTTTGGTTTGTTGGTTTGTTGGTTTGTTGGCTTGTTGGTTTGTTGGTTTGAAGGTTTGTTGGTTTGTTGGTTTGTTGGCTTGTTGGCTTGTTGGCTTGTTGGTTTGTTGGTTTGTTGGTTTTTTGGTTTGTTGGTTTGTTGGTTTGTTGGTTTGTTGGTTTATTTGTTTGTAGGTTTGTTGGCTTGTTGGTTTGTTGGTTTGGCGGTTTGTTGGTTTGTTGGTTTGTTGATTTATTTGTTTGTTAATTTGTTGGATTGTTGGTATGTTGGTTTGTTGGCTTGTTGGCTTGTTGGTTTGTATGTTTGTTGGTTTGTTGGTTTGTTGGTTTGTTGGTTTGTTGGTTTGTTGGCTTGTTGGCTTGTTGGTTTGTTGGTTTGTTGGCTTGTTGGTTTGTTGGGTTTTTTGTTTTTTGGTTTGTTGGTTTATTTGTTTGTAGGTTTGTTGGCTTGTTGGTTTGTTGGCTTGTTGGCTTGTTGGTTTGCTTGTTTGTTGGTTTTTTGGTTTGTTGGTTTGTCGGTTTGTTGGTTTGTTGGTTTGTTGGTTTATTTGTTTGTTGGTTTGTTGGCTTGTTGGTATGTTGGTTTGTTGGTTTGTTGGTTTGTTGGTTTGTTGGTTTATTTGTTTGTTGGTTTGTTGGCTTGTTGGTTTGTTGGCTTGTTGGCTTGCTGGCTTGTTGGTTTGTTGGTTTGTTGGTTTTTTGGTTTGTTGGTTTGTCGGTTTGTTGGTTTGTTGGTTTGTTGGTTTATTTGTTTGTTGGTTTGTTGGCTTGTTGGTTTGTTGGTTTGTTGGCTTGTTGGCTTGTTGGTTTGTTAGTTTGTTGGTTTTTTGGTTGCTTGGTTTGTTGGTTTGTTGGTTTGCTGGCTTGTTGGCTTGTTGGTTTATTGGTTTGTTATATTGTTAGTTTGTTGGTTTGTTGGCTTGTTGGTTTGTTGGTTTGTTGGCTTGTTGGCTTGTTGGTTTGTTGGTTTGTTGGCTTGTTGGTTACTTAGTTTGTTGGTTTGTTGGTTTGTTGGCTTGTTGGCTTGTTGGTTTGTTGGTTAGTTCGTTTGTTGGTTTGTTAGTTTGTTGGTTTGTTGGCTTGTTGGCTTGTTGGTTTGTTGGTTTTTTGGTTTGTTGGTTTGTTGGTTTATTTGTTTGTTGGTTTGTTGGCTTGTTGGTTTGTTGGTTTGTTGGTTTGTTGGCTTGTTGGGTTGTTGGTTTGTTGGCTTGTTGGCTTGTTGGTTTGTTGGTTTGTTGGCTTGTTGGTTACTTAGTTTGTTGGTTTGTTGGCATGTTGGTTTGTTGGTTTGTTGGTTAATTGGTTTGTTGGTTTGTTGGTTTGTTCGTTTGTTGGTTTGTTGGTTAATTGGTTTGTTGGTTTGTAGGTTTGTTGGCTTGTTGGTTTGTTGGTTTGTTGGTTTTTTGGTTTGTTGGTTTGTTGGTTTGTTGGTTTGTTGGTTTGTTGGTTTGTTGGTTTGTTGGTTTGTTGGTTTGTTGGTTTGTTGGTTTGTTGGTTTTGTTTGTTGGTTTTTTGGTTTGTTGGTTTGTTGGCTTGTTGGTTTGTTGGTTTGTTGGTTTGTTGGTTTGTTGGTTTGTTGGTTTGTTGGCTTGTTGGCTTGTTGGTTTGTTGGTTTGTTGGCTTGTTGGTTTGTTGGGTTTTTTGTTTTTTGGTTTGTTGGTTTATTTGTTTGTAGGTTTGTTGGCTTGTTGGTTTGTTGGCTTGTTGGCTTGTTGGTTTGCTTGTTTGTTGGTTTTTTGGTTTGTTGGTTTGTCGGTTTGTTGGTTTGTTGGTTTGTTGGTTTATTTGTTTGTTGGTTTGTTGGCTTGTTGGTATGTTGGTTTGTTGGTTTGTTGGTTTGTTGGTTTGTTGGTTTATTTGTTTGTTGGTTTGTTGGCTTGTTGGTTTGTTGGCTTGTTGGCTTGCTGGCTTGTTGGTTTGTTGGTTTGTTGGTTTTTTGGTTTGTTGGTTTGTCGGTTTGTTGGTTTGTTGGTTTGTTGGTTTATTTGTTTGTTGGTTTGTTGGCTTGTTGGTTTGTTGGTTTGTTGGCTTGTTGGCTTGTTGGTTTGTTAGTTTGTTGGTTTTTTGGTTGCTTGGTTTGTTGGTTTGTTGGTTTGCTGGCTTGTTGGCTTGTTGGTTTATTGGTTTGTTATATTGTTAGTTTGTTGGTTTGTTGGCTTGTTGGTTTGTTGGTTTGTTGGCTTGTTGGCTTGTTGGTTTGTTGGTTTGTTGGCTTGTTGGCTTGTTGGTTTGTTGGTTTGTTGGTTTGTTGGTTTGTTGGGTTGTTGGTTTGTTGGGTTTTTTGTTTTTTGGTTTGTTGGTTTATTTGTTTGTAGGTTTGTTGGCTTGTTGGTTTGTTGGCTTGTTGGCTTGTTGGTTTGCTTGTTTGTTGGTTTTTTGGTTTGTTGGTTTGTCGGTTTGTTGGTTTGTTGGTTTGTTGGTTTATTTGTTTGTTGGTTTGTTGGCTTGTTGGTATGTTGGTTTGTTGGTTTGTTGGTTTGTTGGTTTGTTGGTTTATTTGTTTGTTGGTTTGTTGGCTTGTTGGTTTGTTGGCTTGTTGGCTTGCTGGCTTGTTGGTTTGTTGGTTTGTTGGTTTTTTGGTTTGTTGGTTTGTCGGTTTGTTGGTTTGTTGGTTTGTTGGTTTATTTGTTTGTTGGTTTGTTGGCTTGTTGGTTTGTTGGTTTGTTGGCTTGTTGGCTTGTTGGTTTGTTAGTTTGTTGGTTTTTTGGTTGCTTGGTTTGTTGGTTTGTTGGTTTGCTGGCTTGTTGGCTTGTTGGTTTATTGGTTTGTTATATTGTTAGTTTGTTGGTTTGTTGGCTTGTTGGTTTGTTGGTTTGTTGGCTTGTTGGCTTGTTGGTTTGTTGGTTTGTTGGCTTGTTGGTTACTTAGTTTGTTGGTTTGTTGGTTTGTTGGCTTGTTGGCTTGTTGGTTTGTTGGTTAGTTCGTTTGTTGGTTTGTTAGTTTGTTGGTTTGTTGGCTTGTTGGCTTGTTGGTTTGTTGGTTTTTTGGTTTGTTGGTTTGTTGGTTTATTTGTTTGTTGGTTTGTTGGCTTGTTGGTTTGTTGGTTTGTTGGTTTGTTGGCTTGTTGGGTTGTTGGTTTGTTGGCTTGTTGGCTTGTTGGTTTGTTGGTTTGTTGGCTTGTTGGTTACTTAGTTTGTTGGTTTGTTGGCATGTTGGTTTGTTGGTTTGTTGGTTAATTGGTTTGTTGGTTTGTTGGTTTGTTCGTTTGTTGGTTTGTTGGTTAATTGGTTTGTTGGTTTGTAGGTTTGTTGGCTTGTTGGTTTGTTGGTTTGTTGGTTTTTTGGTTTGTTGGTTTGTTGGTTTGTTGGTTTGTTGGTTTGTTGGTTTGTTGGTTTGTTGGTTTGTTGGTTTGTTGGTTTGTTGGTTTGTTGGTTTTGTTTGTTGGTTTTTTGGTTTGTTGGTTTGTTGGCTTGTTGGTTTGTTGGTTTGTTGGTTTGTTGGTTTGTTGGTTTGTTGGTTTGTTGGCTTGTTGGCTTGTTGGCTTGTTGGTTTGTTTGTTTGTTGGTTTTTTGGTTTGTTGGTTTGTTGGTTTGTTGGTTTGTTGGTTTATTTGTTTGTTGGTTTGTTGGCTTGTTGGTTTGTTGGTTTGTTGGTTTATTTGTTTGTTGGTTTGTTGGTTTGTTGATTTATTTGTTTGTTAGTTTGTTGGATTGTTGGTTTGTTGGTTTGTTGGCTTGTTGGCTTGTTGGTTTGTTGGTTTGTTGGTTTTTTGGTTTGTTGGTTTGTTGGCTTGTTGGCTTATTGGTTTGTTGGTTTGTTGGCTTGTTGGTTTGTTGGTTTGTTTGTTTTTTGGTTTGTTGGTTTATTTGTTTGTAGGTTTGTTGGCTTGTTGGTTTGTTGGCTTGTTGGCTTGTGGGTTTGTTGGTTTGTTGGTTTTTTGGTTTGTTGGTTTGTCGGTTTGTTGGTTTATTGGTTTGTTGGTTTGTTGGTTTGTTGGTTTGTTGGCTTGTTGGCTTGTTGGTTTGTTGGTTTGTTGGCTTGTTGGTTACTTAGTTTGTTGGTTTGTTGGTTTGTTGGCTTGTTGGCTTGTTGGTTTGTTGGTTAGTTCGTTTGTTGGTTTGTTAGTTTGTTGGTTTGTTGGCTTGTTGGCTTGTTGGTTTGTTGGTTTTTTGGTTTGTTGGTTTGTTGGTTTGTTGGTTTGTTGGTTTGTTGGTTTATTTGTTTGTTGGTTTGTTGGCTTGTTGGTTTGTTGGTTTGTTGGTTTGTTGGCTTGTTGGGTTGTTGGTTTGTTGGCTTGTTGGCTTGTTGGTTTGTTGGTTTGTTTGTTTTTTGGTTTGTTCGTTTATTTGTTTGTTGGTTTGTTGGCTTGTTGGCTTGTTGGTTTGTTGGTTTGTTGGCTTGTTGGTTTGTTGGTTTGTTTGTTTTTTGGTTTGTTGGTTTATTTGTTTGTTGGTTTGTTGGCTTGTTGGCTTGTTGGTTTGTTGGTTTGTTGGCTTGTTGGTTTGTTGGTTTGTTTGTTGTTTGGTTTGTTGGTTTATTTGTTTGTTGGCTTGTTGGCTTGTTGGTTTGTTGGTTTGTTGGTTTGTTGGCTTGTTGGCTTGTTGGTTTGTTGGTTTGTTGGTTTTTTGGTTTGTTGGTTTGTCGGTTTGTTGGTTTGTTGGTTTGTTGGTTTATTTGTTTGTTGGTTTGTTGGCTTGTTGGTTTGTTGGTTTGTTGGCTTGTTGGCTTGTTGGTTTGTTGGTTTGTTGGTTTGTTGGTTTGTTTGTTTTTGGTTTGTTGGTTTATTTGTTTGTTGGTTTGTTGGCTTGTTGGTTTGTTGGTTTGTTGGCTTGTTGGTGTATTGGTTTGTTGGTTTGTTGGTTTGTTGGTTTGTTGGTTTGTTGGTTTTTTTGTTGGTTTTTTGGTTTGTTGGTTTGTTGGTTTGTTGGCTTGTTGGTTTGTTGGTTTGTAGGTTTGTTGGTTTGTTGGTTTGTTGGCTTGTTGGCTTGTTGGCTTGTTGGTTTGTTGGTTTGTTGGTTTTTTGGTTTGTTGGTTTGTTGGTTTGTTGGTTTGTTGGTTTATTTGTTTGTAGGTTTGTTGGCTTGTTGGTTTGTTGGTTTGTCGGTTTGTTGGTTTGTTGGTTTGTTGATTTATTTGTTTGTTAATTTGTTGGATTGTTGGTATGTTGGTTTGTTGGCTTGTTGGTTTGTTGGTTTGTTGGTTTGTTGGTTTGTTGGCTTGTTGGCTTGTTGGCTTGTTGGTTTGTTGGTTTTTTGGTTTGTTGGTTTGTTGGTTTGTTGGTTTGTTGGTTTGTTAGTTTGTTGGTTTATTTGTTTTTTGGTTTTTGGCTTGTTGGTTTGTTGGTTTGTTGGCTTGTTGGCTTGTTGGTTTGTTAGTTTGTTGGTTTTTTGGTTTGTTGGTTTGTTGGTTTGTTGGCTTGTTGGCTTGTTGGCTTGTTGGTTTGTTTGTTTGTTGGTTTTTTGGTTTGTTGGTTTGTTGGTTTGTTGGTTTGTTGGTTTATTTGTTTGTTGGTTTGTTGGCTTGTTGGTTTGTTGGTTTGTTGGTTTATTTGTTTGTTGGTTTGTTGGTTTGTTGATTTATTTGTTTGTTAGTTTGTTGGATTGTTGGTTTGTTGGTTTGTTGGCTTGTTGGCTTGTTGGTTTGTTGGTTTGTTGGTTTTTTGGTTTGTTGGTTTGTTGGCTTGTTGGCTTATTGGTTTGTTGGTTTGTTGGCTTGTTGGTTTGTTGGTTTGTTTGTTTTTTGGTTTGTTGGTTTATTTGTTTGTAGGTTTGTTGGCTTGTTGGTTTGTTGGCTTGTTGGCTTGTGGGTTTGTTGGTTTGTTGGTTTTTTGGTTTGTTGGTTTGTCGGTTTGTTGGTTTATTGGTTTGTTGGTTTGTTGGTTTGTTGGTTTGTTGGCTTGTTGGCTTGTTGGTTTGTTGGTTTGTTGGCTTGTTGGTTACTTAGTTTGTTGGTTTGTTGGTTTGTTGGCTTGTTGGCTTGTTGGTTTGTTGGTTAGTTCGTTTGTTGGTTTGTTAGTTTGTTGGTTTGTTGGCTTGTTGGCTTGTTGGTTTGTTGGTTTTTTGGTTTGTTGGTTTGTTGGTTTGTTGGTTTGTTGGTTTGTTGGTTTATTTGTTTGTTGGTTTGTTGGCTTGTTGGTTTGTTGGTTTGTTGGTTTGTTGGCTTGTTGGGTTGTTGGTTTGTTGGCTTGTTGGCTTGTTGGTTTGTTGGTTTGTTCGGTTGATGGTTTGTTTGTTTGTTGGTTTGTTGGCTTGTTGGTTTGTTGCTTTGTTGGCTTGTTGGCTTGTTGGTTTGTTGGTTTGTTGGTTTGTTGGTTTGTTGGGTTGTTGGTTTGTTGGTTTATTGGCTTGTTGGCTTGCTGGCTTGTTGGTTTGTTGGTTTGTTGGCTTGTTGGTGTATTGGTTTGTTGGTTTGTTGGTTTGTTGGTTTGTTGGTTTGTTGGTTTTTTTGTTGGTTTTTTGGTTTGTTGGTTTGTTGGTTTGTTGGCTTGTTGGTTTGTTGGTTTGTAGGTTTGTTGGTTTGTTGGTTTGTTGGCTTGTTGGCTTGTTGGCTTGTTGGTTTGTTGGTTTGTTGGTTTTTTGGTTTGTTGGTTTGTTGGTTTGTTGGTTTGTTGGTTTATTTGTTTGTAGGTTTGTTGGCTTGTTGGTTTGTTGGTTTGTCGGTTTGTTGGTTTGTTGGTTTGTTGATTTATTTGTTTGTTAATTTGTTGGATTGTTGGTATGTTGGTTTGTTGGCTTGTTGGTTTGTTGGTTTGTTGGTTTGTTGGTTTGTTGGCTTGTTGGCTTGTTGGCTTGTTGGTTTGTTGGTTTTTTGGTTTGTTGGTTTGTTGGTTTGTTGGTTTGTTGGTTTGTTAGTTTGTTGGTTTATTTGTTTTTTGGTTTTTGGCTTGTTGGTTTGTTGGTTTGTTGGCTTGTTGGCTTGTTGGTTTGTTAGTTTGTTGGTTTTTTGGTTTGTTGGTTTGTTGGTTTGTTGGCTTGTTGGCTTGTTGGCTTGTTGGTTTGTTTGTTTGTTGGTTTTTTGGTTTGTTGGTTTGTTGGTTTGTTGGTTTGTTGGTTTATTTGTTTGTTGGTTTGTTGGCTTGTTGGTTTGTTGGTTTGTTGGTTTATTTGTTTGTTGGTTTGTTGGTTTGTTGATTTATTTGTTTGTTAGTTTGTTGGATTGTTGGTTTGTTGGTTTGTTGGCTTGTTGGCTTGTTGGTTTGTTGGTTTGTTGGTTTTTTGGTTTGTTGGTTTGTTGGCTTGTTGGCTTATTGGTTTGTTGGTTTGTTGGCTTGTTGGTTTGTTGGTTTGTTTGTTTTTTGGTTTGTTGGTTTATTTGTTTGTAGGTTTGTTGGCTTGTTGGTTTGTTGGCTTGTTGGCTTGTGGGTTTGTTGGTTTGTTGGTTTTTTGGTTTGTTGGTTTGTCGGTTTGTTGGTTTATTGGTTTGTTGGTTTGTTGGTTTGTTGGTTTGTTGGCTTGTTGGCTTGTTGGTTTGTTGGTTTGTTGGCTTGTTGGTTACTTAGTTTGTTGGTTTGTTGGTTTGTTGGCTTGTTGGCTTGTTGGTTTGTTGGTTAGTTCGTTTGTTGGTTTGTTAGTTTGTTGGTTTGTTGGCTTGTTGGCTTGTTGGTTTGTTGGTTTTTTGGTTTGTTGGTTTGTTGGTTTGTTGGTTTGTTGGTTTGTTGGTTTATTTGTTTGTTGGTTTGTTGGCTTGTTGGTTTGTTGGTTTGTTGGTTTGTTGGCTTGTTGGGTTGTTGGTTTGTTGGCTTGTTGGCTTGTTGGTTTGTTGGTTTGTTCGGTTGATGGTTTGTTTGTTTGTTGGTTTGTTGGCTTGTTGGTTTGTTGCTTTGTTGGCTTGTTGGCTTGTTGGTTTGTTGGTTTGTTGGTTTGTTGGTTTGTTGGGTTGTTGGTTTGTTGGTTTATTGGCTTGTTGGCTTGCTGGCTTGTTGGTTTGTTGGTTTGTTGGCTTGTTGGTTTGTTGGTTTGTTGGTTTATTGGCTTGTTGGCTTGCTGGCTTGTTGGTTTGTTGGTTTGTTGGCTTGTTGGTTTGTGGTTTGTTGGCTTGTTGGTTTGTTGCTTTGTTGGTTTGTTGGTTTGTTGGCTTGTTGGCTTGTTGGTTTGTTAGTTTGTTGGCTTTTTGGTTACTTGGTTTGTTAGTTTGTTGGTTTGTTGGCTTGTTGGTTTGTTGGTTTGTTGGCTTGTTGGCTTGTTGGTTTGTTGGTTTGTTGGTTTGTTGGCTTGTTGGTTTGTTGGTTTTTTGGCTTGTTGGCTTGTTCCTTTGTTGGTTTGTTGGTTTGTTGGCTTGTTGGCTTGTTGGTTTGTTAGTTTGTTTGCTTTTTAGTTACAAGGTTAGTTCGTTTGTTGGTTTGTTAGTTTGTTGGTTTGTTGGCTTTTTGGCTTGTTGGTTTGTTGGTTTTTTGGTTTGTTGGTTTGTTGGTTTGTTGGTTTGTTGGTTTGTTGGTTTATTTGTTTGTTGGTTTGTTGGCTTGTTGGTTTGTTGGTTTGTTGGTTTGTTGGCTTGTTGGGTTGTTGGTTTGTTGGCTTGTTGGCTTGTTGGTTTATTGGTTTGTTGGCTTGTTGGTTACTTAGTTTGCTGGTTTGTTGGCATGTTGGTTTGTTGGTTTGTTGGTTTGTTGGCTTGCTGGTTTGTTGGTTTGTTGGCTTGTTGGCTTGTTGGTTTGTTGGTTTGTTGGCTTGTTAGTTTGTTGGTTTGTTGGCTTGTTGGTTTGTTGGTTTGTTGGTTTGTTGGCTTGTTGGCTTGTTGGCTTGTTGGCTTGTTGGCTTGTTGGTTTGTTGGTTTGTTGGTTTGTTGGCTTGTTGGCTTGTTGGCTTGTTGGTTTGTTGGTTTTTTGGTTTGTTGGTTTGTTGGTTTGTTGGTTTGTTGGTTTGTTAGTTTGTTGGTTTATTTGTTTTTTGGTTTTTGGCTTGTTGGTTTGTTGGTTTGTTGGCTTGTTGGCTTGTTGGTTTGTTAGTTTGTTGGTTTTTTGGTTTGTTGGTTTGTTGGTTTGTTGGCTTGTTGGCTTGTTGGCTTGTTGGTTTGTTTGTTTGTTGGTTTTTTGGTTTGTTGGTTTGTTGGTTTGTTGGTTTGTTGGTTTATTTGTTTGTTGGTTTGTTGGCTTGTTGGTTTGTTGGTTTGTTGGTTTATTTGTTTGTTGGTTTGTTGGTTTGTTGATTTATTTGTTTGTTAGTTTGTTGGATTGTTGGTTTGTTGGTTTGTTGGCTTGTTGGCTTGTTGGTTTGTTGGTTTGTTGGTTTTTTGGTTTGTTGGTTTGTTGGCTTGTTGGCTTATTGGTTTGTTGGTTTGTTGGCTTGTTGGTTTGTTGGTTTGTTTGTTTTTTGGTTTGTTGGTTTATTTGTTTGTAGGTTTGTTGGCTTGTTGGTTTGTTGGCTTGTTGGCTTGTGGGTTTGTTGGTTTGTTGGTTTGTTGGTTTGTTGGCTTGTTGGCTTGTTGGTTTGTTGGTTTGTTGGCTTGTTGGTTTGTTGGTTTGTTTGTTTTTTGGTTTGTTCGTTTATTTGTTTGTTGGTTTGTTGGCTTGTTGGCTTGTTGGTTTGTTGGTTTGTTGGCTTGTTGGTTTGTTGGTTTGTTTGTTTTTTGGTTTGTTGGTTTATTTGTTTGTTGGTTTGTTGGCTTGTTGGCTTGTTGGTTTGTTGGTTTGTTGGCTTGTTGGTTTGTTGGTTTGTTTGTTGTTTGGTTTGTTGGTTTATTTGTTTGTTGGCTTGTTGGCTTGTTGGTTTGTTGGTTTGTTGGTTTGTTGGCTTGTTGGCTTGTTGGTTTGTTGGTTTGTTGGTTTTTTGGTTTGTTGGTTTGTCGGTTTGTTGGTTTGTTGGTTTGTTGGTTTATTTGTTTGTTGGTTTGTTGGCTTGTTGGTTTGTTGGTTTGTTGGCTTGTTGGCTTGTTGGTTTGTTGGTTTGTTGGTTTGTTGGTTTGTTTGTTTTTGGTTTGTTGGTTTATTTGTTTGTTGGTTTGTTGGCTTGTTGGTTTGTTGGTTTGTTGGCTTGTTGGTGTATTGGTTTGTTGGTTTGTTGGTTTGTTGGTTTGTTGGTTTGTTGGTTTTTTTGTTGGTTTTTTGGTTTGTTGGTTTGTTGGTTTGTTGGCTTGTTGGTTTGTTGGTTTGTAGGTTTGTTGGTTTGTTGGTTTGTTGGCTTGTTGGCTTGTTGGCTTGTTGGTTTGTTGGTTTGTTGGTTTTTTGGTTTGTTGGTTTGTTGGTTTGTTGGTTTGTTGGTTTATTTGTTTGTAGGTTTGTTGGCTTGTTGGTTTGTTGGTTTGTCGGTTTGTTGGTTTGTTGGTTTGTTGATTTATTTGTTTGTTAATTTGTTGGATTGTTGGTATGTTGGTTTGTTGGCTTGTTGGCTTGTTGGTTTGTTGGTTTGTTGGTTTGTTGGTTTGTTGGTTTGTTGGCTTGTTGGCTTGTTGGTTTGTTGGTTTGTTGGCTTGTTGGTTTGTTGGGTTTTTTGTTTTTTGGTTTGTTGGTTTATTTGTTTGTAGGTTTGTTGGCTTGTTGGTTTGTTGGCTTGTTGGCTTGTTGGTTTGTTTGTTTGTTGGTTTTTTGGTTTGTTGGTTTGTCGGTTTGTTGGTTTGTTGGTTTGTTGGTTTATTTGTTTGTTGGTTTGTTGGCTTGTTGGTATGTTGGTTTGTTGGTTTGTTGGTTTGGTGGTTTGTTGGTTTATTTGTTTGTTGGTTTGTTGGCTTGTTGGTTTGTTGGTTTGTTGCTTGTTGGCTTGTTGGTTTGTTGGTTTGTTGGTTTGTTGGTTTGTTTGTTTTTTGGTTTGTTGGTTTATTTGTTTGTTGGTTTGTTGGCTTGTTGGTTTGTTGGTTTGTTGGTTTGTTGGCATGTTGGTTTGTTGGTTTGTTGGCTTGTTGGCTTGTTGCTTTGTAGGTTTGTTGGTTTGTTGGCTTGTTGGCTTGTTGGTTTGTTAGTTTGTTTGCTTTTTGGTTACTTGGTTTGTTGGTTTGTTGGTTTATTGGCTTGTTGGTTTGTTGGCTTGTTGGCTTGTTGGTTTGTTGGTTAGTTCGTTTGTTGGTTTGTTAGTTTGTTGGTTTGTTGGCTTGTTGGCTTGTTGGTTTGTTGGTTTTTTGGTTTGTTGGTTTGTTGGTTTGTTGGTTTGTTGGTTTGTTGGTTTGTTGGTTTATTTGTTTGTTGGCTTGTTGGTTTGTTGGTTTGTTGGCTTGTTGGTTTGTTGGTTTGTTGGCTTGTTGGCTTGTTGGTTTATTGGTTTGTTGGCTTGTTGGTTACTTAGTTTGTTGGTTTGTTGGCATGTTGGTTTGTTGGTTTGTTGGCTTGTTGGCTTGTTGGTTTGTTGGTTTGTTGGTTTGTTGGTTTGTTAGTTTGTTGGCTTTTTGGTTACTTGGTTTGTTGGTTTGTTGGTTTGTTGGCTTGTTGGTTTGTTGGCTTGTTCGTTTGTTGGTTTGTTGGTTTGTTGGTTTGTTGGTTTGTTGGTTTGTTGGCTTGTTGGTTTGTTGGTTTGTTGGCTTGTTGGCTTGTTGGTTTGTTGGTTTGTTGGCTTGTTGGTTTGTTGGTTTGTTGGCTTGTTGGCTTGTTGCTTTGTTGGTTTGTTGGTTTGTTGGCTTGTTGGCTTGTTGGTTTGTTAGTTTGTTGGTTTTTTGGTTACTTGGTTTGTTGGTTTGTTGGTTTGTTGGCTTGTTGGTTTGTTGGCTTGTTAGTTTGTTGGTTTGTTGGTTTGTTGGCTTGTTGGCTTGTTGGTTTGTTGGTTTGTTGGCTTGTTAGTTTGTTGGTTTGTTGGCTTTTTGGTTTGTTGGTTTGTTGGCTTATTGGCTTGTTGGTTTGTTGGTTTGTTGGCTTGTTGGTTACTTAGTTTGTTGGTTTGTTGGTTTGTTGGTTTGTTGGTTTGTTGGCTTGTTGGCTTGTTGGTTTGTTGGTTAGTTCGTTTGTTGGTTTGTTAGTTTGTTGGTTTGTTGGCTTGTTGGCTTGTTGGTTTGTTGGTTTTTTGGTTTGCTGGTTTGTTGGTTTGTTGGTTTGTTGGTTTGTTAGTTTATTTGTTTGTTGGTTTGTTGGTTTGTTGGTTTGTTGGTTTGTTGGCTTGTTGGTTTGTTGGTTTGTTGGTTTTTTGGTTTGTTGGTTTGTTGGTTTGTTGGTTTGTTGGTTTGTTGGTTTGTTGGTTTATTTGTTTGTTGGTTTGTTGGCTTGTTGGTTTGTTGGTTTGTTGGTTTGTTGGCTTGTTGGTTTGTTGGTTTGTTGGCTTGTTGGCTTGTTGGTTTATTTGTTTGTTGGCTTGTTGGTTACTTAGTTTGTTGGTTTGTTGGCATGTTGGTTTTTTGGTTTATTGGTTTGTTGGCTTGTTGGTTTGTTGGTTTGTTGGTTTGTTGGCTTGTTGGTTTGTTGGTTTGTTGGCTTGTTGTTTTGTTGGTTTGTTGGCTTGTTGGTTTGCTGGTTTGTTGGTTTGTTGGCTTGTTGGCTTGTTGGCTTGTTGGCTTGTTGGTTTGTTGGTTTGTTGGTTTGTTGGTTTGTTGGTTTGTTGGTTTGTTGGTTTGTTGGTTCGTTGGCTTGTTGGTTTGTTTGTTTGTTGGTTTGTTGGTTTGTTGGCTTGTTGGTTTGTTGGTTTGTTGGCTTGTTGGTTTGTTGGTTTGTTGGTTTGTTGGTTTGTTGGTTTGTTGGTTTGTTGGCTTGTTGGTTTGTTGGTTTGTTGGTTTGTTGGTTTGTTGGCTTGTTGGTTTGTTGGTTTGTTGGCTTGTTGGCTTGTTGCTTTGTTGGTTTGTTGGTTTGTTGGTTTGTTGGCTTGTTGGTTTGTTGGTTTGTTGGCTTGTTGGTTTGTTGGTTTGTTGGTTTTTTGGTTTGTTGGCTTGTTGGTTTGTTGGTTTGTTGGTTTGTTGGCTTGTTGGTTTGTTGGTTTGTTGGCTTGTTGGCTTGTTGCTTTGTAGGTTTGTTGGTTTGTTGGCTTGTTGGCTTGTTGGTTTGTTAGTTTGTTTGCTTTTTGGTTACTTGGTTTGTTGGTTTGTTGGTTTATTGGCTTGTTGGTTTGTGGCTTGTTGGCTTGTTGGTTTGTTGGTTAGTTCGTTTGTTGGTTTGTTAGTTTGTTGGTTTGTTGGCTTGTTGGCTTGTTGGTTTGTTGGTTTTTTGGTTTGTTGGTTTGTTGGTTTGTTGGTTTGTTGGTTTGTTGGTTTGTTGGTTTATATGTTTGTTGGTTTGTTGGCTTTTTGGTTTGTTGGTTTGTTGGTTTGTTGGCTTGTTGGTTTGTTGGTTTGTTGGCTTGTTGGCTTGTTGGTTTATTGGTTTGTTGGCTTGTTGGTTACTTAGTTTGTTGGTTTGTTGGCATGTTGGTTTGTTGGTTTGTTGGCTTGTTGGCTTGTTGGTTTGTTGGTTTGTTGGTTTGTTGGTTTGTTAGTTTGTTGGCTTTTTGGTTACTTGGTTTGTTGGTTTGTTGGTTTGTTGGCTTGTTGGTTTGTTGGCTTGTTGGTTTGTTGGTTTGTTGGTTTGCTGGTTTGTTGGTTTGTTGGCTTGTTGGTTTGTTGGTTTGTTGGCTTGTTGGCTTGTTGGTTTGTTGGTTTGTTGGTTTGTTGGCTTGTTGGCTTGTTGCTTTGTTGGTTTGTTGGTTTGTTGGCTTGTTGGCTTGTTGGTTTGTTAGTTTGTTGGTTTTTTGGTTACTTGGTTTGTTGGTTTGTTGGTTTGTTGGCTTGTTGGTTTGTTGGCTTGTTAGTTTGTTGGTTTGTTGGTTTGTTGGCTTGTTGGCTTGTTGGTTTGTTGGTTTGTTGGCTTGTTAGTTTGTTGGTTTGTTGGCTTTTTGGTTTGTTGGTTTGTTGGCTTATTGGCTTGTTGGTTTGTTGGTTTGTTGGCTTGTTGGTTACTTAGTTTGTTGGTTTGTTGGTTTGTTGGTTTGTTGGTTTGTTGGCTTGTTGGCTTGTTGGTTTGTTGGTTAGTTCGTTTGTTGGTTTGTTAGTTTGTTGGTTTGTTGGCTTGTTGGCTTGTTGGTTTGTTGGTTTTTTGGTTTGCTGGTTTGTTGGTTTGTTGGTTTGTTGGTTTGTTAGTTTATTTGTTTGTTGGTTTGTTGGTTTGTTGGTTTGTTGGTTTGTTGGCTTGTTGGTTTGTTGGTTTGTTGGTTTTTTGGTTTGTTGGTTTGTTGGTTTGTTGGTTTGTTGGTTTGTTGGTTTGTTGGTTTATTTGTTTGTTGGTTTGTTGGCTTGTTGGTTTGTTGGTTTGTTGGTTTGTTGGCTTGTTGGTTTGTTGGTTTGTTGGCTTGTTGGCTTGTTGGTTTATTGGTTTGTTGGCTTGTTGGTTACTTAGTTTGTTGGTTTGTTGGCATGTTGGTTTTTTGGTTTATTGGTTTGTTGGCTTGTTGGTTTGTTGGTTTGTTGGCTTGTTGGCTTGTTGGTTTGTTGGTTTGTTGGCTTGTTGTTTTGTTGGTTTGTTGGCTTGTTGGTTTGCTGGTTTGTTGGTTTGTTGGCTTGTTGGCTTGTTGGCTTGTTGGCTTGTTGGTTTGTTGGTTTGTTGGTTTGTTGGTTTGTTGGTTTGTTGGTTTGTTGGTTTGTTGGTTCGTTGGCTTGTTGGTTTGTTTGTTTGTTGGTTTGTTGGTTTGTTGGCTTGTTGGTTTGTTGGTTTGTTGGTTTGTTGGTTTGTTGGTTTGTTGGTTTGTTGGTTTGTTGGTTTGTTGGCTTGTTGGTTTGTTGGTTTGTTGGTTTGTTGGCTTGTTGGTTTGTTGGTTTGTTGGCTTGTTGGCTGGTTGCTTTGTTGGTTTGTTGGTTTGTTGGTTTGTTGGCTTGTTGGTTTGTTGGTTTGTTGGCTTGTTGGTTTGTTGGTTTGTTGGTTTTTTGGTTTGTTGGTTTGTTGGTTTGTTGTTTTGTTGGTTTGTTGGTTTGTTAGTTTTTTGGCTTTTTGGTTACTAGGTTTGTTGGTTTGTTGGTTTGTTGGCTTGTTGGTTTGTTGGTTTGTTGGTTTGTTGGTTTGTTGGTTTGTTGGTTTGTTGGTTTGTTGGTTTGTTGGCTTGTTGGTTTGTTGGTTTGTTAGTTTGTTGGCTTTTTGGTTACTTGGTTTGTTGGTTTGTTGGTTTGTTGGCTTGTTGGTTTGTTGGTTTGTTGGTTTGTAGGTTTGTTGGTTTGTTGGCTTGTTGGTTTGTTGGTTTGTTGGTTTGTTGGCTTGTTGGCTTGTTGGTTTGTTGGTTTGTTGGCTTGTTGGTTTGTTGGTTTGTTGGCTTGTTGGCTTGTTGCTTTGTTGGTTTGTTGGTTTGTTGGCTTGTTGGCTTGTTGGTTTGTTAGTTTGTTGGTTTTTTGGTTACTTGGTTTGTTGGTTTGTTGGTTTGTTGGTTTGTTGGTTTGTTGGCTTGTTGGTTTGTTGGTTTGTTGGCTTGTTGGCTTGTTGGTTTGTTGGTTTGTTGGCTTGTTGGTTTGTTGGTTTGTTGGCTTGTTGGCTTGTTGCTTTGTTGGTTTGTTGGTTTGTTGGCTTGTTGGCTTGTTGGTTTGTTAGTTTGTTGGTTTTTTGGTTACTTGGTTTGTTGGTTTGTTGGTTTGTTGGCTTGTTGGTTTGTTGGCTTGTTGGTTGTTGGTTTGTTGGTTTGTTGGCTTGTTGGCTTGTTGGTTTGTTGGTTTGTTGGCTTGTTAGTTTGTTGGTTTGTTGGCTTTTTGGTTTGTTGGTTTGTTGGCTTATTGGCTTGTTGGTTTGTTGGTTTGTTGGCTTGTTGGTTACTTAGTTTGTTGGTTTGTTGGTTTGTTGGTTTGTTGGTTTGTTGGCTTGTTGGCTTGTTGGTTTGTTGGTTAGTTCGTTTGTTGGTTTGTTAGTTTGTTGGTTTGTTGGCTTGTTGGCTTGTTGGTTTGTTGGTTTTTTGGTTTGCTGGTTTGTTGGTTTGTTGGTTTGTTGGTTTGTTAGTTTATTTGTTTGTTGGTTTGTTGGTTTGTTGGTTTGTTGGTTTGTTGGCTTGTTGGTTTGTTGGTTTGTTGGCTTGTTGGCTTGTTGGTTTGTTGGTTTGTTGGCTTGTTGGTTACTTAGTTTGTTGGTTTGTTGGCATGTTGGTTTGTTGGTTTGTTGGTTTGTTGGCTTGTTGGTTTGTTGGTTTGTTGGCTTGTTGGCTTGTTGATTTGTTGGTTTGTTGGTTTGTTGGTTTATTGGGTTGTTGGTTTGTTGGTTTGTTGGCTTGTTGGTTTGTTGGTTTGTTGGTTTGTTGGCTTGTTGGCTTGTTGGTTTGTTGGTTTGTTGGCTTGTTGGTTTGTGGTTTGTTGGCTTGTTGGTTTGTTGCTTTGTTGGTTTGTTGGTTTGTTGGTTTATTGACTTGCTGGCTTGTTGGTTTGTTAGTTTGTTGGCTTTTTGGTTACTTGGTTTGTTGGTTTGTTGGTTTGTTCGTTTGTTGTATTGTTGGTTAATTGGTTTGTTGGTTTGTAGGTTTGTTGGTTTGTTGGTTTGTTGGTTTGTTGGTTTGTTGGTTTGTTCGGTTGATGGTTTGTTTGTTTGTTGGTTTGTTGGCTTGTTGGTTTGTTGGTTTGTTGGCTTGTTGGCTTGTTGGTTTGTTGGTTTGTTGGTTTGTTGGTTTGTTGGGTTGTTGGTTTGTTGGTTTGTTGGCTTGTTGGTTTGTTCGGTTGATGGTTTGTTTGTTTGTTGGTTTGTTGGCTTGTTGGTTTGTTGGTTTGTTGGCTTGTTGGCTTGTTGGTTTGGTGGTTTGTTGGTTTGTTTGTTTGTTGGGTTGTTGGTTTGTTGGTTTGTTGGCTTGTTGGTTTGTTGGTTTATTGGTTTGTTGGCTTGTTCGCTTGTTGGCTTGTTGGTTTGTTGGTTTGTTGGCTTGTTGGTTTGTGGTTTGTTGGCTTGTTGGTTTGTTGTTTTGTTGGTTTGTTGGTTTGTTGGCTTGTTGGCTTGTTGGTTTGTTAGTTTGTTGGCTTTTTGGTTACTTGGTTTGTTAGTTTGTTGGTTTGTTCGTTTATTGGTTTGTTGGTTAATTGGTTTGTTGGTTTGTAGGTTTGTTGGCTTTTTGGTTTGTTGGTTTGTTGGTTTGTTGCTTGTTGGCTTGTTGGTTTGTTGGTTTGTTGGTTTGTTGGCTTGTTGGTTTGTTGGTTTGTTGGCTTGTTGGCTTGTTCCTTTGTTGGTTTGTTGGTTTGTTGGTTTGTTGGTTTGTTGGTTTGTTGGTTTGTTGGCTTGTTGGTTTGTTGGTTTGTTAGTTTGTTGGCTTTTTGGTTACTTGGTTTGTTGGTTTGTTGGTTTGTTGGCTTGTTGGTTTGTTGGTTTGTTGGTTTGTAGGTTTGTTGGTTTGTTGGCTTGTTGGTTTGTTGGTTTGTTGGTTTGTTGGCTTGTTGGCTTGTTGGTTTGTTGGTTTGTTAGCTTGTTGGTTTGTTGGTTTGTTGGCTTGTTGGCTTGTTGCTTTGTTGGTTTGTTGGTTTGTTGGCTTGTTGGCTTGTTGGTTTGTTAGTTTGTTGGTTTTTTGGTTACTTGGTTTGTTGGTTTGTTGGTTTGTTGGTTTGTTGGTTTGTTGGCTTGTTGGTTTGTTGGTTTGTTGGCTTGTTGGCTTGTTGGTTTGTTGGTTTGTTGGCTTGTTGGTTTGTTGGTTTGTTGGCTTGTTGGCTTGTTGCTTTGTTGGTTTGTTGGTTTGTTGGCTTGTTGGCTTGTTGGTTTGTTAGTTTGTTGGTTTTTTGGTTACTTGGTTTGTTGGTTTGTTGGTTTGTTGGCTTGTTGGTTTGTTGGCTTGTTGGTTGTTGGTTTGTTGGTTTGTTGGCTTGTTGGCTTGTTGGTTTGTTGGTTTGTTGGCTTGTTAGTTTGTTGGTTTGTTGGCTTTTTGGTTTGTTGGTTTGTTGGCTTATTGGCTTGTTGGTTTGTTGGTTTGTTGGCTTGTTGGTTACTTAGTTTGTTGGTTTGTTGGTTTGTTGGTTTGTTGGTTTGTTGGCTTGTTGGCTTGTTGGTTTGTTGGTTAGTTCGTTTGTTGGTTTGTTAGTTTGTTGGTTTGTTGGCTTGTTGGCTTGTTGGTTTGTTGGTTTTTTGGTTTGCTGGTTTGTTGGTTTGTTGGTTTGTTGGTTTGTTAGTTTATTTGTTTGTTGGTTTGTTGGTTTGTTGGTTTGTTGGTTTGTTGGCTTGTTGGTTTGTTGGTTTGTTGGCTTGTTGGCTTGTTGGTTTGTTGGTTTGTTGGCTTGTTGGTTACTTAGTTTGTTGGTTTGTTGGCATGTTGGTTTGTTGGTTTGTTGGTTTGTTGGCTTGTTGGTTTGTTGGTTTGTTGGCTTGTTGGCTTGTTGATTTGTTGGTTTGTTGGTTTGTTGGTTTATTGGGTTGTTGGTTTGTTGGTTTGTTGGCTTGTTGGTTTGTTGGTTTGTTGGTTTGTTGGCTTGTTGGCTTGTTGGTTTGTTGGTTTGTTGGCTTGTTGGTTTGTGGTTTGTTGGCTTGTTGGTTTGTTGCTTTGTTGGTTTGTTGGTTTGTTGGTTTATTGACTTGCTGGCTTGTTGGTTTGTTAGTTTGTTGGCTTTTTGGTTACTTGGTTTGTTGGTTTGTTGGTTTGTTCGTTTGTTGTATTGTTGGTTAATTGGTTTGTTGGTTTGTAGGTTTGTTGGTTTGTTGGTTTGTTGGTTTGTTGGTTTGTTGGTTTGTTCGGTTGATGGTTTGTTTGTTTGTTGGTTTGTTGGCTTGTTGGTTTGTTGGTTTGTTGGCTTGTTGGCTTGTTGGTTTGTTGGTTTGTTGGTTTGTTGGTTTGTTGGGTTGTTGGTTTGTTGGTTTGTTGGCTTGTTGGTTTGTTCGGTTGATGGTTTGTTTGTTTGTTGGTTTGTTGGCTTGTTGGTTTGTTGGTTTGTTGGCTTGTTGGCTTGTTGGTTTGGTGGTTTGTTGGTTTGTTTGTTTGTTGGGTTGTTGGTTTGTTGGTTTGTTGGCTTGTTGGTTTGTTGGTTTATTGGTTTGTTGGCTTGTTCGCTTGTTGGCTTGTTGGTTTGTTGGTTTGTTGGCTTGTTGGTTTGTGGTTTGTTGGCTTGTTGGTTTGTTGTTTTGTTGGTTTGTTGGTTTGTTGGCTTGTTGGCTTGTTGGTTTGTTAGTTTGTTGGCTTTTTGGTTACTTGGTTTGTTAGTTTGTTGGTTTGTTCGTTTATTGGTTTGTTGGTTAATTGGTTTGTTGGTTTGTAGGTTTGTTGGCTTTTTGGTTTGTTGGTTTGTTGGTTTGTTGCTTGTTGGCTTGTTGGTTTGTTGGTTTGTTGGTTTGTTGGCTTGTTGGTTTGTTGGTTTGTTGGCTTGTTGGCTTGTTCCTTTGTTGGTTTGTTGGTTTGTTGGCTTGTTGGCTTGTTGGTTTGTTAGTTTGTATGCTTTTTGGTTACTAGGTTAGTTCGTTTGTTGGTTTGTTAGTTTGTTGGTTTGTTGGCTTTTTGGCTTATTGGTTTGTTGGTTTTTTGGTTTGTTGGTTTGTTGGTTTGTTGGTTTGTTGGTTTGTTGGTTTATTTGTTTGTTGGTTTGTTGGCTTGTTGGTTTGTTGGTTTGTTGGTTTGTTGGCTTGTTGGTTTGTTGGTTTGTTGGCTTGTTGGCTTGTTGGTTTATTGGTTTGTTGGCTTGTTGGTTACTTAGTTTGCTGGTTTGTTGGCATGTTGGTTTGTTGGCTTGTTGGTTTGTTGGTTTGTTGGCTTGTTGGTTTGTTGGTTTGTTGGCTTGTTGGTTTGTTGGTTTGTTGGTTTGTTGGCTTGTTGGCTTGTTGGCTTGTTGGCTTGTTGGTTTGTTGGTTTGTTGGTTTGTTGGCTTGTTGGCTTGTTGGTTTGTTGGTTTGTTGGTTTTTTGGTTTGTTGGTTTGTTGGTTTGTTGGTTTGTTGGTTTATTTGTTTATTTGTTTGTTGGTTTTTTGGCTTGTTGGTTTGTTGGTTTGTTGGCTTGTTGGCTTGTTGGTTTGTTGGTTTGTTGGTTTTTTGGTTTGTTGGTTTGTTGGTTTGTTGGTTTGTTGGTTTGTTGGTTTGTTGGTTTGTTGGTTTGTTGGCTTGTTGGTTTGTTGCTTTGTTGGTTTGTTGGTTTGTTGGCTTGTTGGTTTGTTGGTTTGTTGGCTTGTTGGCTTGTTGCTTTGTTGGTTTGTTGGCTTGTTGGCTTGTTGGTTTGTTAGTTTGTTGGCTTTTTGGTTACTTGGTTTGTTGGTTTGTTGCTTTGTTGGCTTGTTGGTTTGTTGGCTTGTTGGTTTGTTGGTTTGTTGGTTTGTTTGTTTGTTGGTTTGTTGGTTTGTTGGCTTGTTGGTTTGTTAGTTTGTTGGCTTGTTGGCTTGTTGGTTTGTTGGTTTGTTGGCTTGTTGGTTTGTTGTTTTGTTGGCTTGTTGGCTTGTTTCTTTGTTGGTTTGTTTGTTTTTTGGCTTGTTGGCTTGTTGGTTTGTTAGTTTGTTGGTTTTTTGGTTACTTGGGTTGTTGGTTTGTTGGTTTGTTGGCTTGTTGGTTTGTTGGCTTGTTGGTTTGTTGGTTTGTTGGTTTGTTGGCTTGTTGGCTTGTTGGTTTGTTGGTTTGTTGGCTTGTTAGTTTGTTGGTTTGTTGGCTTGTTGGTTTGTTGGTTTGTTGGTTTGTTGGCTTGTTGGTTTGTTGGTTTGTTGGCTTGTTGGTTACTTAGTTTGTTGGTTTGTTGGTTTGTTGGTTTGTTGGCTTGTTGGCTTGTTGGTTTGTTGGTTAGTTCGTTTGTTGGTTTGTTAGTTTGTTGGTTTGTTGGCTTGTTGGCTTGTTGGTTTGTTGGTTTTTTGGTTTGTTGGTTTGTTGGTTTGTTGGTTTGTTGGTTTATTTGTTTGTTGGTTTGTTGGCTTGTTGGTTTGTTGGTTTGTAGGTTTGTTGGCTTGTTGGGTTGTTGGTTTGTTGGCTTGTTGGCTTGTTGGTTTGTTGGTTTGTTGGCTTGTTGGTTACTTAGTTTGTTGGTTTGTTGGCATGTTGGTTTGTTGGTTTGTTTGTTTGTTGGCTTGTTGGTTTGTTGGTTTGTTGGCTTGTTGGCTTGTTTTTTTGTTGGTTTGTTGGTTTGTTGGTTTGTTGGGTTGGTGGTTTGTTCGTTTGTTGGTTTGTTGGTTTGTTGGTCTGTTGGCTTGTTGGCTTGTTGGTTTGTTGGTTTGTTGGTTTGTTGGCTTGTTGGTTTGTGGTTTGTTGGCTTGTTGGTTTGTTGCTTTGTTGGTTTGTTGGTTTGTTGGCTTGTTGGCTTATTGGTTTGTTAGTTTGTTGGCTTTTTGGTTACTTGGTTTGTTGGTTTGTTGGTTTGTTCGTTTGTTGGTTTGTTGGTTAATTGGTTTGTTGGTTTGTAGGTTTGTTGGCTTGTTAGTTTGTTGGTTTGTTGGCTTGTTGGCTTGTTGGTTTGTTGGTTTTTTGGTTTGTTGGTTTGTTGGTTTTTTGGTTTGTTGGTTTGTTGGTTTATTTGTTTGTTGGTTTGTTGGCTTGTTGGTTTGTTGGTTTGTTGGTTTGTTGGCTTGTTGGGTTGTTGGTTTGTTGGCTTGTTGGCTTGTTGGTTTGTTGGTTTGTTGGCTTGTTGGTTACTTAGTTTGTTGGTTTGTTGGCATGTTGGTTTGTTGGTTTGTTTGTTTGTTGGCTTGTTGGTTTGTTGGTTTGTTGGCTTGTTGGCTTGTTTTTTTGTTGGTTTGTTGGTTTGTTGGTTTGTTGGGTTGTTGGGTTGTTGGTTTGTTGGTTTGTTGGTTTGTTGGTTTGTTGGTTTGTTGGCTTGTTAGCTTGTTGGTTTGTTGGTTTGTTGGTTTGTTGGCTTATTGGTTTGTGGTTTGTTGGCTTGTTGGTTTGTTGCTTTGTTGGTTTGTTGGTTTGTTGGCTTGTTGGCTTATTGGTTTGTTAGTTTGTTGGCTTTTTGGTTACTTGGTTTGTTGGTTTGTTGGTTTGTTCGTTTGTTGGTTTGTTGGTTAATTGGTTTGTTGGTTTGTAGGTTTGTTGGCTTGTTGGTTTGTTGGTTTGTTGGTTTTTTGGTTTGTTGGTTTGTTGGTTTGTTGGTTTGTTGGTTTGTTGGTTTGTTCGTTTGATGGTTTCTTTGTTTGTTCGTTTGTTGGTTTTTTGGTTTGTTGGTTTGTTGGTTTCTTGGTTTGTTGGTTTGTTGATTTGTTGATTTGTTGGTTTGTTGGCATGTTGGTTTGTTGGTTTGTTGGTTTGTTGGCTTGTTGGTTTGTTGGTTTATTGGTTTGTTGGTTTGTTGGTTTGTTGGCTTGTTGGTTTGTTGGTTTGTTGGTTTGTTGGCTTGTTGGTTTGTTGGTTTGTTGGCTTGTTGGTTTGTTGGTTTGTTGGTTTGTTGGCTTGTTGGCTTGTTGGTTTGTTGGTTTGTTGGCGTGTTGGTTTGTTGGTTTATTGGATTGTTGGCTTGTTGCTTTGTTGGTTTGTTGGTTTGTTGGCTTGTTGGCTTGTTGGTTTGTTATTTTGTTGGCTTTTTGGTTACTTGGTTTGTTGGTTTGTTGGTTTGTTGGTTTGTTGGTTTGTTGGCTTGTTGGTTTGTTGGTTTGTTGGTTTGTTGGTTTGTTGGCTTGTTGGTTTGTTGGTTTGTTGGTTTGTGGGTTTGTTGATTTGTTGGTTTTTTGGTTTGTTGGTTTGTTGGTTTGTTGGCTTGTTGGTTTGTTGGTTTGTTGGTTTGTTGACTTGTTGGTTTGTTGGTTTGTTGGTTTTTTGGTTTGTTGGTTTGTTGGTTTGTTGGCTTGTTGGTTTGTTAGTTTGTTGGCTTTTTGGTTACTTTGTTTGTTGGTTTGTTGGTTTGTTGGTTTGTTGGCTTGTTGGTTTGTTGGTTTGTTGGTTTGTTGGTTTGTTGGCTTGTTGGTTTGTTGGTTTGTTGGCTTGTTGGCTTGTTGGTTTGTTAGTTTGTTGGCTTTTTGGTTACTTTGTTTGTTGGTTTGTTGGTTTGTTGGCTTGTTGGTTTGTTGGCTTGTTGGTTTGTTGGCTTGTTGGTTTGTTGGTTTGTTGGTTTGTTGGTTTGTTGGTTTGTTCGTTTGATGGTTTGTTTGTTTGTTGGTTTGTTGGTTTTTTGGTTTGTTGGTTTGTTGGTTTCTTGGTTTGTTGGTTTGTTGATTTGTTGATTTGTTGGTTTGTTGGCATGTTGGTTTGTTGGTTTGTTGGTTTGTTGACTTGTTGGTTTGTTGGTTTGTTGGTTTGTTGGTTTGTTGGTTTGTTGGCTTGTTGGTTTGTTGGTTTGTTAGTTTGTTGGTTTGTTGGCTTGTTGGTTTATTGGTTTGTTGGCTTGTTGGTTTGTTGGTTTGTTGGTTTGTTGGCTTGTTGGCTTGTTGGTTTGTTGGTTTGTTGGCGTGTTGGTTTGTTGGTTTATTGGATTGTTGGCTTGTTGCTTTGTTGGTTTGTTGGTTTGTTGGCTTGTTGGCTTGTTGGTTTGTTATTTTGTTGGCTTTTTGGTTACTTGGTTTGTTGGTTTGTTGGTTTGTTGGCTTGTTGGTTTGTTGGCTTGTTGGTTTGTTGGTTTGTTGGTTTGTTGGCTTGTTGGCTTGTTGGTTTGTTGGTTTGTTGGTTTGTGGGTTTGTTGATTTGTTGGTTTTTTGGTTTGTTGGGTTGTTGGCTTGTTGGTTTGTTGGTTTGTTGGCTTGTTGGTTTGTTGGTTTGTTGGCTTGTTGGCTTGTTGCTTTGTTGGTTTGTTGGTTTGTTGGCTTGTTGGCTTGTTGGTTTGTTAGTTTGTTGGTTTTTTGGTTACTTGGTTTGTTGGTTTGTTGGTTTGTTGGCTTGTTGGCTTGTTGGTTTGTTGGTTTGTTGGCTTGTTGATTTGTTGGTTTGTTGGTTTATTGGCTTGTTGGCTTGTTGGTTTGTTGGTTTGTTTGCTTGTTGGTTACTTAGTTTGTTGGTTTGTTGGTTTGTTGGCTTGTTGGCTTGTTGGTTTGTTGGTTAGTTCGTTTGTTGGTTTGTTAGTTTGTTGGTTTGTTGGCTTGTTGGCTTGTTGGTTTGTTGGTTTTTTGGTTTGTTGGTTTGTTGGTTTGTTGGTTTGTTGGTTTGTTGGTTTATTTGTTTGTTGGTTTGTTGGCTTGTTGGTTTGTTGGTTTGTTGGTTTGTTGGCTTGTTGGGTTGTTGGTTTGTTGGCTTGTTGGCTTGTTGGTTTGTTGGTTTGTTGGCTTGTTGGTTACATAGTTTGTTGGTTTGTTGGCATGTTGGTTTGTTGGTTTGTTTGTTTATTGGCTTGTTGGTTTGTTGGTTTGTTGGCTTGTTGGCTTGTTGGTTTGTTGGTTTGTTGGTTTGTTGGTTTGTTGGTTTGTTGGTTTGTTGGGTTGTTGGTTTGTTGGTTTGTTGGCTTGTTGGTTTGTTGGTTTGTTGGTTTGTTGGCTTGTTGGCTTGTTGGTTTGTTGGTTTGTTGGCTTGTTGGTTTGTGGTTTGGTGGCTTGTTGGTTTGTTGCTTTGTTGGTTTGTTGGTTTGTTGGCTTGTTGGCTTATTGGTTTGTTAGTTTGTTGGCTTTTTGGTTACTTGGTTTGTTGGTTTGTTGGTTTGTTCGTTTGTTGGTTTGTTGGTTAATTGGTTTGTTGGTTTGTAGGTTTGTTGGCTTGTTGGTTTGTTGGTTTGTTGGTTTTTTGGTTTGTTGGTTTGTTGGTTTGTTGGTTTGTTGGTTTGTTGGTTTGTTGGTTTGTTGGTTTGTTCGTTTGATGGTTTGTTTGTTTGTTGGTTTGTTGATTTGTTGATTTGTTGGTTTGTTGGCATGTTGGTTTGTTGGTTTGTTGGTTTTTTGGCTTGTTGGTTTGTTGGTTTGTTGGTTTGTTGGTTTGTTGGCTTGTTGGTTTGTTGGTTTGTTGGTTTGTTGGTTTGTTGGTTTGTTGGTTTGTTGGCTTGTTGGTTTTTTGGTTTGTTGGTTTGTTGGTTTGTTGGTTTGTTGGCTTGTTGGCTTGTTGGTTTGTTGGTTTGTTGGCGTGTTGGTTTGTTGGTTTATTGGCTTGTTGGCTTGTTGCTTTTTTGGTTTGTTGGTTTGTTGGCTTGTTGGCTTGTTGGTTTGTTGGCTTGTTGGTTTGTTGGTTTGTTGGTTTGTTGGTTTGTTGGCTTGTTGGTTTGTTGGTTTGTTGGTTTGTTGGTTTGTTGATTTGTTGGCTTGTTGGTTTGTTGGTTTGTTGGCTTGTTGGTTTGTTGGTTTGTTGGTTTGTTGGTTTGTTGATTTGTTGGTTTGTTGGCTTGTTGGTTTGTTGGTTTGTTGGTTTGTTGGTTTGTTGATTTGTTGGTTTTTTGGTTTGTTGGTTTGTTGGTTTGTTGGCTTGTTGGTTTGTTGGTTTGTTGGTTTGTTTGTTTGTTGGCTTGTTTTTTGTTGGTTTGTTGGTTTTTTGGTTTGTTAGTTTGTTGGTTTATTGGTTTGTTCGTTTGATGGTTTGTTTGTTTGTTGGTTTTTTGGTTTGTTGGTTTGTTGGTTTGTTGGTTTGTTGGCTTGTTTTTTTGTTGGCTTGTTGGTTTGTTGGTTTGTTGGTTTGTTGGTTTGTTGGCTTGTTGGTTTGTTGGTTTGTTGGTTTGTTGGTTTGTTGATTTGTTGGTTTTTTGGTTTGTTGGTTTGTTGGTTTGTTGGCTTGTTGGTTTGTTGGTTTGTTGGTTTGTTTGTTTGTTGGCTTGTTTTTTGTTGGTTTGTTGGTTTTTTGGTTTGTTAGTTTGTTGGTTTATTGGTTTGTTCGTTTGATGGTTTGTTTGTTTGTTGGTTTTTTGGTTTGTTGGTTTGTTGGTTTCTTGGTTTGTTGGTTTGTTGATTTGTTGATTTGTTGGTTTGTTGGCATGTTGGTTTGTTGGTTTGTTGGTTTGTTGGTTACTTAGTTTGTTGGTTTGTTGGCAGGTTGGTTTGTTGGTTTGTTTGTTTATTGGCTTGTTGGTTTGTTGGTTTGTTGGCTTGTTGGCTTGTTGGTTTGTTGGTTTGTTGGTTTGTTGGTTTGTTGGTTTGTTGGGTTGTTGGTTTGTTGGTTTGTTGGCTTGTTCGTTTGTTGGCTTGTTGGTTTGTTGGCTTGTTGGCTTGTTGGTTTGTTGGTTTGTTGGCTTGTTGGTTTGTGGTTTGGTGGCTTGTTGGTTTGTTGCTTTGTTGGTTTGTTGGTTTGTTGGCTTGTTGGCTTATTGGTTTGTTAGTTTGTTGGCTTTTTGGTTACTTGGTTTGTTGGTTTGTTGGTTTGTTCGTTTGTTGGTTTGTTGGTTAATTGGTTTGTTGGTTTGTAGGTTTGTTGGCTTGTTGGTTAGTTGGTTTGTTGGTTTTTTGGTTTGTTGGTTTGTTGGTTTGTTGGTTTGTTGGTTTGTTGGTTTGTTGGTTTGTTGGTTTGTTCGTTTGATGGTTTGTTTGTTTGTTGGTTTGTTGATTTGTTGATTTGTTGGTTTGTTGGCATGTTGGTTTGTTGGTTTGTTGGTTTTTTGGCTTGTTGGTTTGTTGGTTTGTTGGTTTGTTGGTTTGTTGGCTTGTTGGTTTGTTGGTTTGTTGGTTTGTTGGTTTGTTGGTTTGTTGGTTTGTTGGCTTGTTGGTTTTTTGGTTTGTTGGTTTGTTGGTTTGTTGGTTTGTTGGTTTGTTGGCTTGTTGGCTTGTTGGTTTGTTGGTTTGTTGGCGTGTTGGTTTGTTGGTTTATTGGCTTGTTGGCTTGTTGCTTTTTTGGTTTGTTGGTTTGTTGGCTTGTTGGCTTGTTGGTTTGTTATTTTGTTGGCTTTTTGGTTACTTGGTTAGTTGGTTTGTTGGTTTGTTGGCTTGTTTTTTTGTTGGCTTGTTGGTTTGTTGGTTTGTTGGTTTGTTGGTTTGTTGGCTTGTTGGTTTGTTGGTTTGTTGGTTTGTTGGTTTGTTGATTTGTTGGTTTTTTGGTTTGTTGGTTTGTTGGTTTGTTGGCTTGTTGGTTTGTTGGTTTGTTGGTTTGTTGGTTTGTTGGCTTGTTTTTTGTTGTTTTGTTGGTTTTTTGGTTTGTTAGTTTGTTGGTTTATTGGTTTGTTCGTTTGATGGTTTGTTTGTTTGTTGGTTTTTTGGTTTGTTGGTTTGTTGGTTTCTTGGTTTGTTGGTTTGTTGATTTGTTGATTTGTTGGTTTGTTGGCATGTTGGTTTGTTGGTTTGTTGGTTTGTTGGCTTGTTGGTTTGTTGGTTTGTTGGCTTGTTGGCTTGTTGGTTTGTTGGTTTGTTGGTTTGTTGGCTTGTTGGCTTGTTGGTTTGTTGGTTTGTTGGTTTGTTAGTTTGTAGGCTTTTTGGTTACTTGGTATGTTGGTTTGTTGGTTTGTTAGCTTGTTGGTTTGGTGGCTTGTTGGCTTGTTGGCTTGTTGGTTTGTTGGTTTGTTGGCTTGTTGGCTTGTTGGTTTGTTGGTTTGTTTGTTTTTTGTTTTGTTGGTTTGTCGGTTTGTTGGTTTGTTGGTTTGTTGGTTTGTTGGTTTATTTGTTTGTTGTTTGTTGGCTTGTTGGTTTGTTGGTTTGTTGGTTTTGTTTGTTGGTTTTGTTTGTTGGTTTTTTGGTTTGTTGGTTTGTTTGTTTGTTGTTTTTTGGTTTGTTGGTTTGTTGGTTTGTTGGTTTCTTGGTTTTGTTGATTTGTTGCTTTGTTGGTTTGTTGGCATGTTGGTTTGTTGGTTTGTTGGTTTGTTGGCTTGTTGGTTTGTTGGTTTGTTGGCTTGTTGGCTTGTTGGCTTTTTGGTTTGTTGGTTTGTTGGTTTGTTGGTTTGTTGGCTTGTTATTTTGTTGGTTTGTTGGCTTGTTGTTTGTTGGTTTGTTGGTTTGTTGGTTTGTTGGCTTGTTGGTTTGTTGGTTTGTTGGTTTGTTGGCTTGTTGCTTTGTTGGTTTGTTGGTTTGTTGGCTTGTTGGCTTGTTGGTTTGTTAGTTTGTTGGCTTTTTGGTTACTTGGTTTGTTGGTTTGTTGGCTTGTTGGTTTGTTGGTTTGTAGGTTTGTTGGGTTGTTGGTTTGTTGGTTTGTTGGTTTGTTGGTTTGTTGGTTTGTTGGTTTGTTGGCTTGTTGGCTTGTTGGTTTGTTAGTTTGTTGGCTTGTTGGTTTGTTGGTTTGTTTGTTTTTTGGTTAGTTGGTTTATTTGTTTGTTGGCTTGTTGGCTTGTTGGTTTGTTGGTTTGTTGGCTTGTTGGTTTGTTGGTTTGTTGGCTTGTTGGCTTGTTGGTTTGTTGGTTTGTTGGCTTGTTGGCTTGTTGGCTTGTTGGTTTGTTGGTTTGTTGGTTTTTTGGTTTGTTGGTTTGTCGGTTTGTTGGTTTGTTGGTTTGTTGGTTTATTTGTTTGTTGGTTTGTTGGCTTGTTGGTTTGTTGGTTTGTTGGTTTGTTGATTTGTTGGTTTGTTGGCTTGTTGGCTTGTTGGCTTGTTGGTTTGTTGGTTTGTTGGTTTGTTGGTTTGTTGGCTTGTTGGCTTGTTGGTTTGTTGGTTTGTTGGCTTGTTGGTTTGTTGGTTTGTTTGTTTTTTGGTTTGTTGGCTTGTTGGTTTGTTGGTTTGTTGGCTTGTTGGCTTGTTGGCTTGTTGGTTTGTTGGTTTGATGGTTTTTTGGTTTGTTGGTTTGTCGGTTTGTTGGTTTGTTGGTTTGTTGGTTTATTTGTTTGTTGGTTTGTTGGCTTGTTGGTTTGTTGGTTTGTTGGTTTGTTGGTTTGTTGATTTGTTGGTTTGTTGGTTTGTTGGTTTTGTTTGTTAGTTTTTTGGTTTGTTGGTTGGTTGGCTTGTTGGTTTGTTGGTTTGTTGGTTTGTTGGTTTGTTGGTTTTTTGGTTTGTTGGTTTTTTGGTTTGTGGGTTAATATTTTTGTTGGTTTGTTGGCTTGTTGGTTTGTTGGTTTGTTGGTTTATTTGTTTGTTGGTTTGTTGGCTTGTTGGTTTGTTGGTTTGTTGGTTTGTTGGTTTGTTGGTTTGTTGGTTTGTTGGTTTTGTTTGTTGGTTTTTTGGTTTGTTGGTTTGTTGGTTTGTTGGTTTGTTGGCTTGTTGGCTTGTTGTTTTGTTGGTTTGTTGGTTTTTTGGATTGTTGGTTTGTTGGCTTGTTGGTTTGTTGGTTTGTTGATTTGTTGGCTTGTTGGTTTGTTGGTTTGTTGGTTTGTTGGTTTGTTGGTTTGTTGGCTTGTTGGCTTCTTGGCTTGTTGGTTTGTTGGTTTGTTGGCTTGTTGGTTTGTTGGTTTGTTTGTTTTTTGGTTTGTTGGTTTATTTGTTTGTTGGTTTGTTGGCTTGTTGGTTTGTTGGTTTGTTGGTTTGTTGGCTTATTGGTTTGTTGGTTTGTTGGCTTGTTGGCTTGTTGGTTTGTTGGTTTGTTGGTTTTTTGGTTTGTTGGTTTGTCGGTTTGTTGGTTTGTTGGTTTGTTGGTTTATTTGTTTGTTGGTTTGTTGGCTTGTTGTTTGTTGGTTTGTTGGTTTGTTGGTTTGTTGGTTTGTTGGTTTTGTTTGTTGGTTTTTTGGTTTGTTGGTTTGTTGGTTTGTTGGCTTGTTGGTTTTTGGTTTGTTGGTTTGTTGGTTTGGTGGTTTGTTGGCTTGTTGGCTTGTTGGTTTGTTGGTTTGTTGGCTTGTTGGTTTGTTGGTTTGTTTGTTTTTTGGTTTGTTGGTTTATTTGTTTGTTGGTTTATTTGTTTGTTAGTTTGTTGGATTATTGGTTTGTTGGTTTGTTGGCTTGTTGGTTTGTTGGTTTGTTGGTTTGTTGGTTTGTTGGTTTGTTGGCTTGTTGGCTTGTTGGTTTGTTGGTTTGTTGGCTTGTTGGTTTGTTGGTTTGTTGGCTTGTTGGCTTGTTGCTTTGTTGGTTTGTTGGTTTGTTGGCTTGTTGGCTTGTTGGTTTGTTAGTTTGTTGGTTTTTTGGTTACTTGGTTTGTTGGTTTGTTGGTTTGTTGGCTTGTTGGCTTGTTGGTTTGTTGGTTTGTTGGCTTGTTAGTTTGTTGGTTTGTTGGCTTGTTGATTTGTTGGTTTGTTGGTTTATTGGCTTGTTGGCTTGTTGGTTTGTTGGTTTGTTTGCTTGTTAGTTACTTAGTTTGTTGGTTTGTTGGCTTGTTGGTTTTTTGGTTTGTTGGCTTGTTGGTTTGTTGGTTTGTTGGTTTGTTGGCTTGTTGGCTTGTTGGTTTGTTGGTTTGTTGGCGTGTTGGTTTGTTGGTTTATTGGCTTGTTGGCTTGTTGGTTTGTTATTTGTTGGCTTTTTGGTTACTTGGTTAGTTGGTTTGTTGGTTTGTTGGCTTGTTGGTTTGTTGGCTTGTTGGTTTGTTGGTTTGTTGGTTTGTTGGCTTGTTGGCTTGTTGGTTTGTTGGTTTGTTGGTTTGTTGGTTTGTTGATTTGTTGGTTTTTTGGTTTGTTGGTTTGTTGGTTTGTTGGCTTGTTGGTTTGTTGGTTTGTTGATTTGTTGGTTTGTTGGCTTGTTTTTTGTTGGTTTGTTGGTTTTTTGGTTTGTTAGTTTGTTGGTTTGTTGGTTTGTTCGTTTGATGGTTTGTTTGTTTGTTGGTTTTTTGGTTTGTTGGTTTGTTGGTTTCTTGGTTTGTTGGTTTGTTGATTTGTTGATTTGTTGGTTTGTTGGCATGTTGGTTTGTTGGTTTGTTGGTTTGTTGGCTTGTTGGTTTGTTGGTTTGTTGGCTTGTTGGCTTGTTGGTTTGTTGGTTTGTTGGTTTGTTGGCTTGTTGGCTTGTTGGTTTGTTGGTTTGTTAGTTTGTAGGCTTTTTGGTTACTTGGTATGTTAATTTGTTGGTTTGTTAGCTTGTTGGTTTGGTGGCTTGTTGGCTTGTTGGCTTGTTGGTTTGTTGGTTTGTTGGCTTGTTGGCTTGTTGGTTTGTTGGTTTGTTTGTTTTTTGTTTTGTTGGTTTGTCGGTTTGTTGGTTTGTTGAGTTGTTGGTTTGTTGGTTTATTTGTTTGTTGTTTGTTGGCTTGTTGGTTTGTTGGTTTGTTGGTTTGTTGGTTTGTTGGTTTGTTGGTTTGTTGGTTTGTTGGTTTGTTGGTTTTGTTTGTTGGTTTTGTTTGTTGGTTTTTTGGTTTGTTGGTTTGTTTGTTTGTTGTTTTTTGGTTTGTTGGTTTGTTGGTTTGTTGGTTTCTTGGTTTGTTGATTTGTTGATTTGTTGGTTTGTTGGCATGTTGGTTTGTTGGTTTGTTGGTTTGTTGGCTTGTTGGTTTGTTGGTTTGTTGGCTTGTTGGCTTCTTGGTTTGTTGGTTTGTTGGTTTGTTGGTTTGTTGGCTTGTTATTTTGTTGGTTTGTTGGCTTGTTGGTTTGTTGGTTTGTTGGTTTGTTGGCTTGTTGGCTTATTGGTTTGTTGGTTTGTTGGCTTGTTGGTTTGTTGGTTTGTTGGTTTGTTGGCTTGTTGCTTTGTTGGTTTGTTGGTTTGTTGGTTTGTTGGTTTGTTGGCTTGTTGGCTTGTTGGTTTGTTGGTTTGTTGGCTTGTTGGTTTGTTGGTTTGTTTGTTTTGTGGTTTGTTGGTTTATTTGTTTGTTGGCTTGTTGGTTTGTTGGTTTGTTGGTTTGTTGGCTTGTTGGTTTGTTGGTTTGTTGGCTTGTTGGCTTGTTGGTTTGTTGGTTTGTTGGCTTGTTGGCTTGTTGGCTTGTTGGTTTGTTGGTTTGTTGGTTTTTTGGTTTGTTGGTTTGTCGGTTTGTTGGTTTGTTGGTTTGTTGGTTTGTTGGTTTATTTGTTTGTTGGTTTGTTGGCTTGTTGGTTTGTTGGTTTTTTGGTTTGTTGATTTGTTGGTTTGTTGGTTTGTTGGTTTTGTTTGTTGGTTTTTTGGTTTGTTGGTTGGTTGGCTTGTTGGTTTGTTGGTTTGTTGGTTTGTTGGTTTGTTGGTTTGTTGGTTTGTTGGTTTGTTGGCTTGTTGGTTTGTTGGTTTGTTGGTTTATTCGTTTGTTGGTTTGTTGGCTTGTTGGTTTGTTGGTTTGTTGGTTTGTTGGTTTGTTGGTTTGTTGGTTTGTTGGTTTGTTGGTTTGTTGGTTTTGTTTGTTGGTTTTTTAGTTTGTTGGTTTGTTGGTTTGTTGGTTTGTTGGTTTGTTGGCTTGTTGGCTTGTTGTTTTGTTGGTTTGTTGGTTTTTTGGTTTGTTTTTTTGTTGGTTTGTCGGTTTGTTGGTTTGTTGGTTTGTTGGTTTATTTGTTTGTTGGTTTGTTGGCTTGTTGGTTTGTTGGTTTGTTGGTTTGTTGATTTGTTGGTTTGTTGGTTTGTTGGTTTTGTTTGTTGGTTTTTTGGTTTGTTGGTTGGTTGGCTTGTTGGTTTGTTGGTTTGTTGGTTTGTTGGTTTGTTGGTTTGTTGGTTTTTTGATTTGTTGGTTTTTTGGTTTGTGGGTTAATATTTTTGTTGGTTTGTTGGTTTGTTGGTTTTTTGATTTGTTGGTTTTTTGGTTTGTGGGTTAATATTTTTGTTGGTTTGTTGGTTTGTTGGTTTATTTGTTTGTTGGTTTGTTGGCTTGTTGGTTTGTTGGTTTGTTGGTTTGTTGGTTTGTTGGTTTGTTGGTTTGTTGGTTTTGTTTGTTGGTTTTTTGGTTTGTTGGTTTGTTGGTTTGTTGGTTTGTTGGCTTGTTGGCTTGTTGGCTTGTTGTGTTGTTGGTTTGTTGGTTTTTTGGTTTGTTGGTTTGTTGGCTTGTTGGTTTGTTGGTTTGTTGATTTGTTGGCTTGTTGGTTTGTTGGTTTGTTGGTTTGTTGGTTTGTTGGTTTGTTGGCTTGTTGGCTTCTTGGCTTGTTCGTTTGTTGGTTTGTTGGCTTGTTGGTTTGTTGGTTTGTTTGTTTTTTGGTTTGTTGGTTTATTTGTTTGTTGGTTTGTTGGCTTGTTGGTTTGTTGGTTTGTTGGTTTGTTGGCTTATTGGTTTGTTGGTTTGTTGGCTTGTTGGCTTGTTGGTTTGTTGGTTCGTTGGTTTTTTGGTTTGTTGGTTTGTCGGTTTGTTGGTTTGTTGGTTTGTTGGTTTATTTGTTTGTTGGTTTGTTGGCTTGTTGTTTGCTGGTTTGTTGGTTTGTTGGTTTGTTGGTTTGTTGGTTTTGTTTGTTGGTTTTTTTGTTTGTTGGTTTTTTGGTTTGTTGGTTTGTTGGTTTGTTGGCTTGTTGGTTTGTTGGTTTGTGGGTTTGTTAGTTTGTTGGTTTGTTGGCTTGTTGGCTTGTTGGTTTGTTGGTTTGTTGGCTTGTTGGTTTGTTGTTTTGTTTGTTTTTTGGTTTGTTGGTTTATTTGTTTGTTGGTTTATTTGTTTGTTAGTTTGTTGGATTATTGGTTTGTTGGTTTGTTGGCTTGTTGGATTGTTGGTTTGTTGGTTTGTTGGTTTGTTGGTTTGTTGGCTTGTTGGCTTGTTGGCTTGTTGGTTTGTTGGTTTGTTGGTTTGTTGGCTTGTTGGTTTGTTGGTTTGTTGGTTTGTTTGTTTTTTGGTTTGTTGGTTTATTTGTTTGTTGGTTTGTTGGCTTGTTGGTTTGTTAGTTTGTTGGTTTGTTGGCTTGTTGGCTTGTTGGTTTGTTGGTTTGTTGGTTTTTTGGTTTGTTGGTTTGTCTGTTTGTTGGTTTGTTGGTTTGTTGGTTTATTTGTTTGTTGGTTTGTTGGCTTGTTGGTTTGTTGGTTTGTTGGCTTGTTGGCTTGTTGGTTTGTTGGTTTGTTGGTTTGTTGGTTTGTTTGTTTTTTGGTTTGTTGGTTTATTTGTTTGTTGGTTTGTTGGCTTGTTGGTTTGTTGGTTTGTTGGCTTGTTGGTTTGTTGGTTTGTTGGTTTGTTGGTTTGTTGGTTTGTTGGTTTGTTGGTTTTGTTTGTTGGTTTTTTGGTTTGTTGGTTTGTTGGCTTGTTGGTTTGTTGGTTTGTTGGTTTGTTGGTTTGTTGGTTTGTTGGCTTGTAGGCTTGTTGGCTTGTTGGTTTGTTGGTTTGTTGATTTTTTGGTTTGTTGGTTTGTTGGTTTGTTGGTTTGTTGGTTTGTTGGTTTATTTGTTTGTTGGTTTGTTGGCTTGTTGGTTTGTTGGTTTGTCGGTTTGTTGGTTTGTTGGTTTGTTGATTTATTTGTTTGTTAGTTTGTTGGATTGTTGGTTTGTTGGTTTGTTGGCTTGTTGGCTTGTTGGTTTGTTGGTTTGTTGGTTTGTTGGTTTGCTGGTTTGTTGGCTTGTTGGCTTGTTGGTTTGTTGGTTTGTTGGCTTGTTGGTTTGTTGGTTTGTTTGTTTTTTGGTTTGTTGGTTTATTTGTTTGTAGGTTTGTTGGCTTGTTGGTTTGTTGGCTTGTTGGCTTGTTGGTTTGTTGGTTTGTTGGTTTTTTGGTTTGTTGGTTTGTCGGTTTGTTGGTTTGTTGGTTTGTTGGTTTATTTGTTTGTTGATTTGTTGGCTTGTTGGTATGTTGGTTTGTCGGTTTGTTGGTTTGTTGGTTTGTTGGTTTGTTGGTTTGTTTGTTTTTTGGTTTGTTGGTTTATTTGTTTGTTGGTTTGTTGGCTTGTTGGTTTGTTGGTTTGTTGGCTTGTTGGTTTATTGGTTTGTTGGTTTGTTGGTTTGTTGGTTTGTTGGTTTGTTGGTTTTGTTTGTTGGGTTTTTGGTTTGTTGGTTTGTTGGTTTGTTGGCTTGTTGGTTTGTTGGTTTGTTGGTTTGTTGGTTTGTTGGTTTCTTGGCTTGTTGGTTTGTTGGTTTGTTGGTTTGTTGGTTTGTTGGTTTGTTGGTTTGTTGGTTTGTTGGTTTTGTTTGTTGGTTTTTTGGTTTGTTGGTTTGTTGGTTTGTTTGCTTGTTGGTTTGTTGGTTTGTTGGTTTGTTGGTTTGTTGGTTTGTTGGTTTGTTGGCTTGTTGGCTTGTTGGATTGTTGGTTTGTTGGTTTGTTGATTTTTTGGTTTGTTGGTTTATTGGTTTGTTGGTTTGTTGGTTTGTTGGTTTGTTGGTTTATTTGTTTGTTGGTTTGTGGGTTTGTTAGTTTGTTGGTTTGTTGGCTTGTTGGCTTGTTGGTTTGTTGGTTTGTTGGCTTGTTGGTTTGTTGGTTTGTTTGTTTTTTGGTTTGTTGGTTTATTTGTTTGTTGGTTTATTTGTTTGTTAGTTTGTTGGATTATTGGTTTGTTGGTTTGTTGGCTTGTTGGATTGTTAGTTTGTTGGTTTGTTGGTTTGTTGGTTTGTTGGCTTGTTGGTTTGTTGGTTTGTTGGTTTATTGGCTTGTTGGTTTGTTGGTTTGTTGGTTTGTTGGTTTGTTGGTTTGTTGGCTTGTTGGCTTGTTGGTTTGTTGGTTTGTTGGCTTGTTGGTTTGTTGGTTTGTTTGTTTTTTGGTTTGTTGGTTTATTTGTTTGTTGGTTTGTTGGCTTGTTGGCTTGTTGGTTTGTTGGTTTGTTGGCTTGTTGGTTTGTTGGTTTGTTTGTTTTTTGGTTTGTTGGTTTATTTGTTTGTTGGTTTGTTGGCTTGTTGGTTTGTTAGTTTGTTGGTTTGTTGGCTTGTTGGCTTGTTGGTTTGTTGGTTTGTTGGTTTTTTGGTTTGTTGGTTTGTCTGTTTGTTGGTTTGTTGGTTTGTTGGTTTATTTGTTTGTTGGTTTGTTGGCTTGTTGGTTTGTTGGTTTGTTGGCTTGTTGGCTTGTTGGTTTGTTGGTTTGTTGGTTTGTTGGTTTGTTTGTTTTTTGGTTTGTTGGTTTATTTGTTTGTTGGTTTGTTGGCTTGTTGGTTTGTTGGTTTGTTGGCTTGTTGGTTTGTTGGTTTGTTGGTTTGTTGGTTTGTTGGTTTGTTGGTTTGTTGGTTTTGTTTGTTGGTTTTTTGGTTTGTTGGTTTGTTGGCTTGTTGGTTTGTTGGTTTGTTGGTTTGTTGGGTTGTTGGTTTGTTGGTTTGTTGGTTTGTTGGTTTGTTGGTTTGTTGGCTTGTTGGCTTGTTGGTTTGTTGGTTTGTTGGCTTGTTGGTTTGTTGGTTTGTTTGTTTTTTGGTTTGTTGGTTTATTTGTTTGTTGGCTTGTTGGTTTGTTGGTTTGTTGGTTTGTTGGCTTGTTGGTTTGTTGGTTTGTTGGCTTGTTGGCTTGTTGGTTTGTTGGTTTGTTGGCTTGTTGGCTTGTTGGCTTGTTGGTTTGTTGGTTTGTTGGTTTTTTGGTTTGTTGGTTTGTCGGTTTGTTGGTTTGTTGGTTTGTTGGTTTGTTGGTTTATTTGTTTGTTGGTTTGTTGGCTTGTTGGTTTGTTGGTTTTTTGGTTTGTTGATTTGTTGGTTTGTTGGTTTGTTGGTTTTGTTTGTTGGTTTTTTGGTTTGTTGGTTGGTTGGCTTGTTGGTTTGTTGGTTTGTTGGTTTGTTGGTTTGTTGGTTTGTTGGTTTGTTGGTTTGTTGTCTTGTTGGTTTGTTGGTTTGTTGGTTTATTTGTTTGTTGGTTTGTTGGCTTGTTGGTTTGTTGGTTTGTTGGTTTGTTGGTTTGTTGGTTTGTTGGTTTGTTGGTTTGTTGGTTTGTTGGTTTTGTTTGTTGGTTTTTTGGTTTGTTGGTTTGTTGGTTTGTTGGTTTGTTGGTTTGTTGGTTTGTTGGCTTGTTGGCTTGTTGTTTTGTTGGTTTGTTGGTTTATTTGTTTGTTGATTTGTTGGCTTGTTGGTATGTTGGTTTGTCGGTTTGTTGGTTTGTTGGTTTGTTGGTTTGTTGGTTTGTTTGTTTTTTGGTTTGTTGGTTTATTTGTTTTTTGGTTTGTTGGTTTATTTGTTTGTAGGTTTGTTGGCTTGTTGGTTTTGTTTGTTGGTTTTTTGGTTTGTTGGTTGGTTGGCTTGTTGGTTTGTTGGTTTGTTGGTTTGTTGGTTTGTTGGTTTATTTGTTTGTTGGTTTGTTGGTTTGTTGGTTTTTTGGTTTGTTGATTTGTTGGTTTGTTGGTTTGTTGGTTTTGTTTGTTGGTTTTTTGGTTTGTTGGTTGGTTGGCTTGTTGGTTTGTTGGTTTGTTGGTTTGTTGGTTTGTTGGTTTGTTGGTTTGTTGGTTTGTTGTCTTGTTGGTTTGTTGGTTTGTTGGTTTATTTGTTTGTTGGTTTGTTGGTTTGTTGGTTTGTTGGTTTGTTGGTTTGTTGGTTTGTTGGTTTGTTGGTTTGTTGGTTTTGTTTGTTGGTTTTTTGGTTTGTTGGTTTATTGGTTTGTTGGTTTGTTGGTTTGTTGGTTTGTTGGTTTATTTGTTTGTTGGTTTGTGGGTTTGTTAGTTTGTTGGTTTGTTGGCTTGTTGGCTTGTTGGTTTGTTGGTTTGTTGACTTGTTGGTTTGTTGGTTTGTTTGTTTTTTGGTTTGTTGGTTTATTTGTTTGTTGGTTTATTTGTTTGTTAGTTTGTTGGATTATTGGTTTGTTGGTTTGTTGGCTTGTTGGATTGTTAGTTTGTTGGTTTGTTGGTTTGTTGGTTTGTTGGCTTGTTGGTTTGTTGGTTTGTTGGTTTGTTGGCTTGTTGGTTTGTTGGTTTGTTGGTTTGTTGGTTTGTTGGTTTGTTGGCTTGTTGGCTTGTTGGTTTGTTGGTTTGTTGGCTTGTTGGTTTGTTGGTTTGTTTGTTTTTTGGTTTGTTGGTTTATTTGTTTGTTGGTTTGTTGGCTTGTTGGCTTGTTGGCTTGTTGGTTTGTTGGTTTGTTGGCTTGTTGGTTTGTTGGTTTGTTTGTTTTTTGGTTTGTTGGTTTATTTGTTTGTTGGTTTGTTGGCTTGTTGGTTTGTTAGTTTGTTGGTTTGTTGGCTTGTTGGCTTGTTGGTTTGTTGGTTTGTTGGTTTTTTGGTTTGTTGGTTTGTCTGTTTGTTGGTTTGTTGGTTTGTTGGTTTATTTGTTTGTTGATTTGTTGGCTTGTTGGTTTGTTGGTTTGTTGGCTTGTTGGCTTGTTGGTTTGTTGGTTTGTTGGTTTGTTGGTTTGTTTGTTTTTTGGTTTGTTGGTTTATTTGTTTGTTGGTTTGTTGGCTTGTTGGTTTGTTGGTTTGTTGGCTTGTTGGTTTGTTGGTTTGTTGGTTTGTTGGTTTGTTGGTTTGTTGGTTTGTTGGTTTTGTTTGTTGGTTTTTTGGTTTGTTGGTTTGTTGGCTTGTTGGTTTGTTGGTTTGTTGGTTTGTTGGGTTGTTGGTTTGCTGGTTTGTTGGTTTGTTGGTTTGTTGGTTTGTTGGCTTGTTGGCTTGTTGGTTTGTTGGTTTGTTGGCTTGTTGGTTTGTTGGTTTGTTTGTTTTTTGGTTTGTTGGTTTATTTGTTTGTTGGCTTGTTGGTTTGTTGGTTTGTTGGTTTGTTGGCTTGTTGGTTTGTTGGTTTGTTGGCTTGTTGGCTTGTTGGTTTGTTGGTTTGTTGGCTTGTTGGCTTGTTGGCTTGTTGGTTTGTTGGTTTGTTGGTTTTTTGGTTTGTTGGTTTGTCGGTTTGTTGGTTTGTTGGTTTGTTGGTTTGTTGGTTTATTTGTTTGTTGGTTTGTTGGCTTGTTGGTTTGTTGGTTTTTTGGTTTGTTGATTTGTTGGTTTGTTGGTTTGTTGGTTTTGTTTGTTGGTTTTTTGGTTTGTTGGTTGGTTGGCTTGTTGGTTTGTTGGTTTGTTGGTTTGTTGGTTTGTTGGTTTGTTGGTTTGTTGGTTTGTTGTCTTGTTGGTTTGTTGGTTTGTTGGTTTATTTGTTTGTTGGTTTGTTGGCTTGTTGGTTTGTTGGTTTGTTGGTTTGTTGGTTTGTTGGTTTGTTGGTTTGTTGGTTTGTTGGTTTTGTTTGTTGGTTTTTTGGTTTGTTGGTTTGTTGGTTTGTTGGTTTGTTGGTTTGTTGGTTTGTTGGCTTGTTGGCTTGTTGTTTTGTTGGTTTGTTGGTTTATTTGTTTGTTGATTTGTTGGCTTGTTGGTATGTTGGTTTGTCGGTTTGTTGGTTTGTTGGTTTGTTGGTTTGTTGGTTTGTTTGTTTTTTGGTTTGTTGGTTTATTTGTTTTTTGGTTTGTTGGTTTATTTGTTTGTAGGTTTGTTGGCTTGTTGGTTTGTTGGCTTGTTGGCTTGTTGGTTTGTTGGTTTGTTGGTTTTTTGGTTTGTTGGTTTGTCGGTTTGTTGGTTTGTTGATTTGTTGGTTTATTTGTTTGTTGATTTGTTGGCTTGTTGGTATGTTGGTTTGTCGGTTTGTTGGTTTGTTGGTTTGTTGGTTTGTTGGTTTGTTTGTTTTTTGGTTTGTTGGTTTAATTGTTTGTTGGTTTGTTGGCTTGTTGGTTTGTTGGTTTGTTGGCTTGTTGGTTTATTGGTTTGTTGGTTTGTTGGTTTGTTGGTTTGTTGGTTTGTTGGTTTTGTTTGTTGGGTTTTTGGTTTGTTGGTTTGTTGGTTTGTTGGCTTGTTGGTTTGTTGGTTTGTTGGTTTGTTGGTTTGTTGGTTTCTTGGCTTGTTGGTTTGTTGGTTTGTTGGTTTGTTGGTTTGTTGATTTGTTGGTTTGTTGGTTTTGTTTGTTGGTTTTTTGGTTTGTTGGTTTGTTGGTTTGTTTGCTTGTTGGTTTGTTGGTTTGTTGGTTTGTTGGTTTGTTGGTTTGTTGGTTTGTTGGCTTGTTGGCTTGTTGGATTGTTGGTTTGTTGGTTTGTTGGTTTTTTGGTTTGTTGGTTTATTGGTTTGTTGGTTTGTTGGTTTGTTGGTTTGTTGGTTTATTTGTTTGTTGGTTTGTGGGTTTGTTAGTTTGTTGGTTTGTTGGCTTGTTGGCTTGTTGGTTTGTTGGTTTGTTGGCTTGTTGGTTTGTTGGTTTGTTTGTTTTTTGGTTTGTTGGTTTATTTGTTTGTTGGTTTATTTGTTTGTTAGTTTGTTGGATTATTGGTTTGTTGGTTTGTTGGCTTGTTGGATTGTTAGTTTGTTGGTTTGTTGGTTTGTTGGTTTGTTGGCTTGTTGGTTTGTTGGTTTGTTGGTTTGTTGGCTTGTTGGTTTGTTGGTTTGTTGGTTTGTTGGTTTGTTGGTTTGTTGGCTTGTTGGCTTGTTGGTTTGTTGGTTTGTTGGCTTGTTGGTTTGTTGGTTTGTTTGTTTTTTGGTTTGTTGGTTTATTTGTTTGTTGGTTTGTTGGCTTGTTGGCTTGTTGGTTTGTTGGTTTGTTGGCTTGTTGGTTTGTTGGTTTGTTTGTTTTTTGGTTTGTTGGTTTATTTGTTTGTTGGTTTGTTGGCTTGTTGGTTTGTTAGTTTGTTGGTTTGTTGGCTTGTTGGCTTGTTGGTTTGTTGGTTTGTTGGTTTTTTGGTTTGTTGGTTTGTCTGTTTGTTGGTTTGTTGGTTTGTTGGTTTATTTGTTTGTTGGTTTGTTGGCTTGTTGGTTTGTTGGTTTGTTGGCTTGTTGGCTTGTTGGTTTGTTGGTTTGTTGGTTTGTTGGTTTGTTTGTTTTTTGGTTTGTTGGTTTATTTGTTTGTTGGTTTGTTGGCTTGTTGGTTTGTTGGTTTGTCTGCTTGTTGGTTTGTTGGTTTGTTGGTTTGTTGGGTTGTTGGTTTGTTGGTTTGTTGGTTTGTTGGTTTGTTGGTTTGTTGGTTTGTTGGTTTGTTGGTTTTGTTTGTTGGTTTTTTGGTTTGTTGGTTTGTTGGCTTGTTGGTTTGTTGGTTTGTTGGTTTGTTGGGTTGTTGGTTTGTTGGTTTGTTGGTTTGTTGGTTTGTTGGTTTGTTGGCTTGTTGGCTTGTTGGTTTGTTGGTTTGTTGGCTTGTTGGTTTGTTGGTTTGTTTGTTTTTTGGTTTGTTGGTTTATTTGTTTGTTGGCTTGTTGGTTTGTTGGTTTGTTGGTTTGTTGGCTTGTTGGTTTGTTGGTTTGTTGGCTTGTTGGCTTGTTGGTTTGTTGGTTTGTTGGCTTGTTGGCTTGTTGGCTTATTGGTTTGTTGGTTTGTTGGTTTTTTGGTTTGTTGGTTTGTCGGTTTGTTGGTTTGTTGGTTTGTTGGTTTGTTGGTTTATTTGTTTGTTGGTTTGTTGGCTTGTTGGTTTGTTGGTTTTTTGGTTTGTTGATTTGTTGGTTTGTTGGTTTGTTGGTTTTGTTTGTTGGTTTTTTGGTTTGTTGGTTGGTTGGCTTGTTGGTTTGTTGGTTTGTTGGTTTGTTGGTTTGTTGGTTTGTTGGTTTGTTGGTTTGTTGTCTTGTTGGTTTGTTGGTTTGTTGGTTTATTTGTTTGTTGGTTTGTTGGCTTGTTGGTTTGTTGGTTTGTTGGTTTGTTGGTTTGTTGGTTTGTTGGTTTGTTGGTTTGTTGGTTTTGTTTGTTGGTTTTTTGGTTTGTTGGTTTGTTGGTTTGTTGGTTTGTTGGTTTGTTGGTTTGTTGGCTTGTTGGCTTGTTGTTTTGTTGGTTTGTTGGTTTTTTGGTTTGTTTTTTTGTTGGTTTGTCGGTTTGTTGGTTTGTTGGTTTGTTGGTTTATTTGTTTGTTGGTTTGTTGGCTTGTTGGTTTGTTGGTTTGTTGGTTTGTTGATTTGTTGGTTTGTTGGTTTGTTGGTTTTGTTTGTTGGTTTTTTGGTTTGTTGGTTGGTTGGCTTGTTGGTTTGTTGGTTTGTTGGTTTGTTGGTTTGTTGGTTTTTTGGTTTGTTGGTTTTTTGGTTTGTGGGTTAATATTTTTGTTGGTTTGTTGGTTTGTTGGTTTATTTGTTTGTTGGTTTGTTGGCTTGTTGGTTTGTTGGTTTGTTGGTTTGTTGGTTTGTTGGTTTGTTGGTTTGTTGGTTTTGTTTGTTGGTTTTTTGGTTTGTTGGTTTGTTGGTTTGTTGGTTTGTTGGCTTGTTGGCTTGTTGGCTTGTTGTGTTGTTGGTTTGTTGGTTTTTTGGTTTGTTGGTTTGTTGGCTTGTTGGTTTGTTGGTTTGTTGATTTGTTGGCTTGTTGGTTTGTTGGTTTGTTGGTTTGTTGGTTTGTTGGTTTGTTGGCTTGTTGGCTTCTTGGCTTGTTCGTTTGTTGGTTTGTTGGCTTGTTGGTTTGTTGGTTTGTTTGTTTTTTGGTTTGTTGGTTTGTCGGTTTGTTGGTTTGTTGGTTTGTTGGTTTATTTGTTTGTTGGTTTGTTGGTTTGTTGGCTTGTTGGTTTGTTGGTTTGTTGGTTTGTTGGCTTATTGGTTTGTTGGTTTGTTGGCTTGTTGGCTTGTTGGTTTGTTGGTTTGTTGGTTTTTTGGTTTGTTGGTTTGTCGGTTTGTTGGTTTGTTGGTTTGTTGGTTTATTTGTTTGTTGGTTTGTTGGCTTGTTGTTTGCTGGTTTGTTGGTTTGTTGGTTTGTTGGTTTGTTGGTTTGTTGGTTTGTTGGTTTGTTGGTTTGTTGGTTTGTTGTCTTGTTGGTTTGTTGGTTTGTTGGTTTATTTGTTTGTTGGTTTGTTGGCTTGTTGGTTTGTTGGTTTGTTGGTTTGTTGGTTTGTTGGTTTGTTGGTTTGTTGGTTTGTTGGTTTTGTTTGTTGGTTTTTTGGTTTGTTGGTTTGTTGGTTTGTTGGTTTGTTGGTTTGTTGGTTTGTTGGCTTGTTGGCTTGTTGTTTTGTTGGTTTGTTGGTTTTTTGGTTTGTTTTTTTGTTGGTTTGTCGGTTTGTTGGTTTGTTGGTTTGTTGGTTTATTTGTTTTTTGGTTTGTTGGCTTGTTGGTTTGTTGGTTTGTTGGTTTGTTGATTTGTTGGTTTGTTGGTTTGTTGGTTTTGTTTGTTGGTTTTTTGGTTTGTTGGTTGGTTGGCTTGTTGGTTTGTTGGTTTGTTGGTTTGTTGGTTTGTTGGTTTTTTGGTTTGTTGGTTTTTTGGTTTGTGGGTTAATATTTTTGTTGGTTTGTTGGTTTGTTGGTTTATTTGTTTGTTGGTTTGTTGGCTTGTTGGTTTGTTGGTTTGTTGGTTTGTTGGTTTGTTGGTTTGTTGGTTTGTTGGTTTTGTTTGTTGGTTTTTTGGTTTGTTGGTTTGTTGGTTTGTTGGTTTGTTGGCTTGTTGGCTTGTTGGCTTGTTGTGTTGTTGGTTTGTTGGTTTTTTGGTTTGTTGGTTTGTTGGCTTGTTGGTTTGTTGGTTTGTTGATTTGTTGGCTTGTTGGTTTGTTGGTTTGTTGGTTTGTTGGTTTGTTGGTTTGTTGGCTTGTTGGCTTCTTGGCTTGTTCGTTTGTTGGTTTGTTGGCTTGTTGGTTTGTTGGTTTGTTTGTTTTTTGGTTTGTTGGTTTATTTGTTTGTTGGTTTGTTGGCTTGTTGGTTTGTTGGTTTGTTGGTTTGTTGGCTTATTGGTTTGTTGGTTTGTTGGCTTGTTGGCTTGTTGGTTTGTTGGTTTGTTGGTTTTTTGGTTTGTTGGTTTGTCGGTTTGTTGGTTTGTTGGTTTGTTGGTTTATTTGTTTGTTGGTTTGTTGGCTTGTTGTTTGCTGGTTTGTTGGTTTGTTGGTTTGTTGGTTTGTTGGTTTTGTTTGTTGGTTTTTTGGTTTGTTGGTTTGTTGGTTTGTTGGCTTGTTGGTTTGTTGGTTTGTGGGTTTGTTAGTTTGTTGGTTTGTTGGCTTGTTGGCTTGTTGGTTTGTTGGTTTGTTGGCTTGTTGGTTTGTTGTTTTGTTTGTTTTTTGGTTTGTTGGTTTATTTGTTTGTTGGTTTATTTGTTTGTTAGTTTGTTGGATTATTGGTTTGTTGGTTTGTTGGCTTGTTGGATTATTGGTTTGTTGGTTTGTTGGTTTGTTGGTTTGTTGGCTTGTTGGCTTGTTGGCTTGTTGGTTTGTTGGTTTGTTGGCTTGTTGGTTTGTTGGTTTGTTGGTTTGTTTGTTTTTTGGTTTGTTGGTTTATTTGTTTGTTGGTTTGTTGGCTTGTTGGTTTGTTAGTTTGTTGGTTTGTTGGCTTGTTGGCTTGTTGGTTTGTTGGTTTGTTGGTTTTTTGGTTTGTTGGTTTGTCTGTTTGTTGGTTTGTTGGTTTGTTGGTTTATTTGTTTGTTGGTTTGTTGGCTTGTTGGTTTGTTGGTTTGTTGGCTTGTTGGCTTGTTGGTTTGTTGGTTTGTTGGTTTGTTGGTTTGTTGGTTTGTTTGTTTTTTTGGTTTGTTGGTTTATTTGTTTGTTGGTTTGTTGGCTTGTTGGTTTGTTTGTTTGTTGGCTTGTTGGTTTGTTGGTTTGTTGGTTTGTTGGTTTGTTGGTTTGTTGGTTTGTTGGTTTGTTGGTTTTGTTTGTTGGTTTTTTGGTTTGTTGGTTTGTTGGCTTGTTGGTTTGTTGGTTTGTTGGTTTGTTGGTTTGTTGGTTTGTTGGCTTGTAGGCTTGTTGGCTTGTTGGTTTGTTGGTTTGTTGGTTTTTTGGTTTGTTGGTTTGTTGGTTTGTTGGTTTGTTGGTTTGTTGGTTTATTTGTTTGTTGGTTTGTTGGCTTGTTGGTTTGTTGGTTTGTCGGTTTGTTGGTTTGTTGGTTTGTTGATTTATTTGTTTGTTAGTTTGTTGGATTGTTGGTTTGTTGGTTTGTTGGCTTGTTGGCTTGTTGGTTTGTTGGTTTGTTGGTTTGTTGGTTTGCTGGTTTGTTGGCTTGTTGGCTTGTTGGTTTGTTGGTTTGTTGGCTTGTTGGTTTGTTGGTTTGTTTGTTTTTTGGTTTGTTGGTTTATTTGTTTGTAGGTTTGTTGGCTTGTTGGTTTGTTGGCTTGTTGGCTTGTTGGTTTGTTGGTTTGTTGGTTTTTTGGTTTGTTGGTTTGTCGGTTTGTTGGTTTGTTGGTTTATTTGTTTGTTGATTTGTTGGCTTGTTGGTATGTTGGTTTGTCGGTTTGTTGGTTTGTTGGTTTGTTGGTTTGTTGGTTTGTTTGTTTTTTGGTTTGTTGGTTTATTTTTTTGTTGGTTTGTTGGCTTGTTGGTTTGTTGGTTTGTTGGCTTGTTGGTTTATTGGTTTGTTGGTTTGTTGGTTTGTTGGTTTGTTGGTTTGTTGGTTTTGTTTGTTGGGTTTTTGGTTTGTTGGTTTGTTGGTTTGTTGGCTTGTTGGTTTGTTGGTTTGTTGGTTTGTTGGTTTGTTGGTTTCTTGGCTTGTTGGTTTGTTGGTTTGTTGGTTTGTTGGTTTGTTGGTTTGTTGGTTTGTTGGTTTTGTTTGTTGGTTTTTTGGTTTGTTGGTTTGTTGGTTTGTTTGCTTGTTGGTTTGTTGGTTTGTTGGTTTGTTGGTTTGTTGGTTTGTTGGTTTGTTGGTTTGTTGGCTTGTTGGCTTGTTGGATTGTTGGTTTGTTGGTTTGTTGGTTTTTTGGTTTGTTGGTTTATTGGTTTGTTGGTTTGTTGGTTTGTTGGTTTGTTGGTTTATTTGTTTGTTGGTTTGTGGGTTTGTTAGTTTGTTGGTTTGTTGGCTTGTTGGCTTGTTGGTTTGTTGGTTTGTTGGCTTGTTGGTTTGTTGGTTTGTTTGTTTTTTGGTTTGTTGGTTTATTTGTTTGTTGGTTTATTTGTTTGTTAGTTTGTTGGATTATTGGTTTGTTGGTTTGTTGGCTTGTTGGATTGTTGGTTTGTTGGTTTGTTGGTTTGTTGGTTTGTTGGCTTGTTGGTTTTTTGGTTTGTTGGTTTGTTGGCTTGTTGGTTTGTTGGTTTGTTGGTTTGTTGGTTTGTTGGTTTGTTGGCTTGTTGGCTTGTTGGTTTGTTGGTTTGTTGGCTTGTTGGTTTGTTGGTTTGTTTGTTTTTTGGTTTGTTGGTTTATTTGTTTGTTGGTTTGTTGGCTTGTTGGCTTGTTGGTTTGTTGGTTTGTTGGCTTGTTGGTTTGTTGGTTTGTTTGTTTTTTGGTTTGTTGGTTTATTTGTTTGTTGGTTTGTTGGCTTGTTGGTTTGTTAGTTTGTTGGTTTGTTGGCTTGTTGGCTTGTTGGTTTGTTGGTTTGTTGGTTTTTTGGTTTGTTGGTTTGTCTGTTTGTTGGTTTGTTGGTTTGTTGGTTTATTTGTTTGTTGGTTTGTTGGCTTGTTGGTTTGTTGGTTTGTTGGCTTGTTGGCTTTTTGGTTTGTTGGTTTGTTGGTTTCTTGGTTTGTTTGTTTTTTGGTTTGTTGGTTTATTTGTTTGTTGGTTTGTTGGCTTGTTGGTTTGTTGGTTTGTTGGCTTGTTGGTTTGTTGGTTTGTTGGTTTGTTGGTTTGTTGGTTTGTTGGTTTGTTGGTTTGTTGGTTTTGTTTGTTGGTTTTTTGGTTTGTTGGTTTGTTGGCTTGTTGGTTTGTTGGTTTGTTGGTTTGTTGGTTTGTTGGTTTGTTGGCTTGTAGGCTTGTTGGCTTGTTGGTTTGTTGGTTTGTTGGTTTTTTGGTTTGTTGGTTTGTTGGTTTGTTGGTTTGTTGGTTTGTTGGTTTATTTGTTTGTTGGTTTGTTGGCTTGTTGGTTTGTTGGTTTGTCGGTTTGTTGGTTTGTTGGTTTGTTGATTTATTTGTTTGTTAGTTTGTTGGATTGTTGGTTTGTTGGATTGTTGGCTTGTTGGCTTGTTGGTTTGTTGGTTTGTTGGTTTGTTGGTTTGCTGGTTTGTTGGCTTGTTGGCTTGTTGGTTTGTTGGTTTGTTGGCTTGTTGGTTTGTTGGTTTGTTTGTTTTTTGGTTTGTTGGTTTATTTGTTTGTAGGTTTGTTGGCTTGTTGGTTTGTTGGCTTGTTGGCTTGTTGGTTTGTTGGTTTGTTGGTTTTTTGGTTTGTTGGTTTGTCGGTTTGTTGGTTTGTTGGTTTGTTGGTTTATTTGTTTGTTGATTTGTTGGCTTGTTGGTATGTTGGTTTGTCGGTTTGTTGGTTTGTTGGTTTGTTGGTTTCTTTGTTTGTTGGTTTGTTGGCTTGTTGGTTTGTTGGTTTGTTGCTTGTTGGCTTGTTGGTTTGTTGGTTTGTTGGTTTGTTGGTTTGTTTGTTTTTTGGTTTGTTGGTTTATTTGTTTGTTGGTTTGTTGGCTTGTTGGTTTGTTGGTTTGTTGGCTTGTTGGTTTATTGGTTTGTTGGTTTGTTGGTTTGTTGGTTTGTTGGTTTGTTGGTTTTGTTTGTTGGGTTTTTGGTTTGTTGGTTTGTTGGTTTGTTGGCTTGTTGGTTTGTTGGTTTGTTGGTTTGTTGGTTTGTTGGTTTCTTGGCTTGTTGGTTTGTTGGTTTGTTGGTTTGTTGGTTTGTTGGTTTGTTGGTTTGTTGGTTTTGTTTGTTGGTTTTTTGGTTTGTTGGTTTGTTGGTTTGTTTGCTTGTTGGTTTGTTGGTTTGTTGGTTTGTTGGTTTGTTGGTTTGTTGGTTTGTTGGTTTGTTGGTTTGTTGGCTTGTTGGCTTGTTGGATTGTTGGTTTGTTGGTTTGTTGGTTTTTTGGTTTGTTGGTTTGTTGGTTTGTTGGTTTGTTGGTTTGTTGGTTTGTTGGTTTGTTGGTTTGTTGGTTTATTTGTTTGTTGGTTTGTTGGCTTGTTGGTTTGTTGGTTTGTCGGTTTGTTGGTTTGTTGGTTTGTTAATTTATTTGTTTGTTAGTTGGTTGGATTGTTGGTTTGTTGGTTTGTTGGCTTGTTGGCTTGTTGGTTTGTTGGTTTGTTGGTTTGTTGGTTTGTTGGCTTGTTGGCTTGTTGGCTTGTTGGTTTGTTGGTTTGTTGGTTTGTTGGTTTGTTGGTTTGTTTGTTTTTTGGTTTGTTGGTTTATTTGTTTGTTGGTTTGTTGGTTTTTTGGTTTGTTGGATTATTTGTTTGTTGGTTTCATGGCTTGTTGGTTTGTTGGTTTGTTGGTTTGTTGGTTCGTTGGTTTGTTGGCTTGTTGGTTTGTTGGTTTGTTGGTTTGTTGGTTTGTTGGTTTGTTGGTTTGCTGGTTTGTTGGCTTGTTGGTTTGTTGGTTTGTTGGTTTTTTGGTTTGTTGGTTTGTTGGCTTGTTGGTTTGTTGGTTTGTTGATTTGTTGGCTTGTTGGTTTGTTGGTTTGTTGGTTTGTTGGTTTGTTGACTTGTTGGTTTGTTGGTTTGTTGGCTTGTTGGCTTGTTGGTTTGTTGGCTTGTTGGTTTGTTGGTTTGTTGGTTTGTTGGCTTGTTGACTTGTTGGTTTGTTGGTTTGTTGGTTTGTTGGTTTGTTGGTTTGTTGATTTGTAGGTTTTTTGGTTTGTTGGTTTGTTGGTTTGTTGGCTTGTTGGTTTGTTGGTTTGTTGGCTTGTTGGTTTGTTGGTTTGTTGGTTTTTTGGTTTGTTGGTTTGTTGGTTTGTTGGTTTGTTCGTTTGATGGTTTGTTTGTTTGTTGGTTTTTTTGGTTTGTTGGTTTGTTGGTTTCTTGGTTTGTTGGTTTGTTGATTTGTTGATTTGTTGGTTTGTTGGTTTGTTTGTTTTTTGGTTTGTTGGTTTATTTGTTTGTTGGTTTGTTGGCTTGTTGGTTTGTTGGTTTGTTGGCTTGTTGGTTTATTGGTTTGTTGGTTTGTTGGTTTGTTGGTTTGTTGGTTTATTGGTTTTGTTTGTTGGGTTTTTGGTTTTTTGGTTTGTTGGTTTGTTGGCTTGTTGGTTTGTTGGTTTGTTGGTTTGTTGGTTTGTTGGTTTCTTGGGTTGTTGGTTTGTTGGTTTGTTGGTTTGTTGGTTTGTTGGTTTGTTGGTTTTGTTTGTTGGTTTTTTGGTTTGTTGGTTTGTTGGTTTGTTTGCTTGTTGGTTTGTTGGTTTGTTGGTTTGTTGGTTTGTTGGCTTGTTGGCTTGTTGGATTGTTGGTTTGTTGGTTTGTTGGTTTTTTGGTTTGTTGGTTTGTTGGTTTGTTGGTTTGTTGGTTTGTTGGTTTGTTGGTTTCTTGGTTTGTTGGTTTGTTGGTTTATTTGTTTGTTGGTTTGTTGGCTTGTTGGTTTGTTGGTTTGTCGGTTTGTTGGTTTGTTGGTTTGTTAATTTATTTGTTTGTTAGTTTGTTGGATTGTTGGTTTGTTGGTTTGTTGGCTTGTTGGCTTGTTGGTTTGTTGGTTTGTTGGTTTGTTGGTTTGTTGGCTTGTTGGCTTGTTGGCTTGTTGGTTTGTTGGTTTGTTGGTTTGTTGGTTTGTTGGTTTGTTTGTTTTTTGGTTTGTTGGTTTATTTGTTTGTTGGTTTGTTGGTTTTTTGGTTTGTTGGTTTATTTGTTTGTTGGTTTCATGGCTTGTTGGTTTGTTGGTTTGTTGGTTTGTTGGCTTGTTGGTTTGTTGGTTTGTTGGTTTGTTGGTTTGTTGGTTTGTTGGTTTGTTGGTTTGTTGGCTTGTTGGTTTGTTGGTTTGTTGGTTTTTTGGTTTGTTGGTTTGTTGGCTTGTTGGTTTGTTGGTTTGTTGATTTGTTGGCTTGTTGGTTTGTTGGTTTGTTGGTTTGTTGGTTTGTTGACTTGTTGGTTTGTTGGTTTGTTGGCTTGTTGGTTTGTTGGCTTGTTGGTTTGTTGGTTTGTTGGTTTGTTGGCTTGTTGACTTGTTGGTTTGTTGGTTTGTTGGTTTGTTGGTTTGTTGATTTGTAGGTTTTTTGGTTTGTTGGTTTGTTGGTTTGTTGGCTTGTTGGTTTGTTGGTTTGTTGGTTTGTTGGCTTGTTGGTTTGTTGGTTTGTTGGTTTTTTGGTTTGTTGGTTTGTTGGTTTGTTGGTTTGTTCGTTTGGTGGTTTGTTTGTTTGTTGGTTTTTTGGTTTGTTGGTTTGTTGGTTTCTTGGTTTGTTGGTTTGTTGATTTGTTGATTTGTTGGTTTGTTGGCATGTTGGTTTGTTGGTTTGTTGGTTTGTTGGCTTGTTGGTTTGTTGGTTTGTTGGCTTGTTGGCTTGTTGGTTTGTTGGTTTGTTGGTTTGTTGGCTTGTTGGCTTGTTGGTTTGTTAGTTTGTTGGCTTGTTGGTTTGTTGGTTTGTTTGTTTTTTGGTTTGTTGGTTTATTTGTTTGTTGGTTTATTTGTTTGTTAGTTTGTTGGATTATTGGTTTGTTGGTTTGTTGGCTTGTTGGATTGTTGGTTTGTTGGTTTGTTGGTTTGTTGGTTTGTTGGCTTGTTGGTTTGTTGGTTTGTTGGTTTGTTGGCTTGTTGGTTTGTTGGTTTGTTGGTTTGTTGGTTTGTTGGTTTGTTGGCTTGTTGGCTTGTTGGTTTGTTGGTTTGGTGGCTTGTTGGTTTGTTGGTTTGTTTGTTTTTTGGTTTGTTGGTTTATTTGTTTGTTGGTTTGTTGGCTTGTTGGCTTGTTGGTTTGTTGGTTTGTTGGCTTGTTGGTTTGTTGGTTAGTTTGTTTTTTGGTTTGTTGGTTTATTTGTTTGTTGGTTTGTTGGCTTGTTGGTTTGTTAGTTTGTTGGTTTGTTGGCTTGTTGGCTTGTTGGTTTGTTGGTTTGTTGGTTTTTTGGTTTGTTGGTTTGTCTGTTTGTTGGTTTGTTGGCTTGTTGGCTTGTTGGTTTGTTGGTTTGTTGGCTTGTTGGTTTGTTGGTTTGTTTGTTTTTTGGTTTGTTGGTTTATTTGTTTGTTGGTTTGTTGGCTTGTTGGCTTGTTGGTTTGTTGGTTTGTTGGCTTGTTGGTTTGTTGGTTTGTTTGTTTTTTGGTTTGTTGGTTTATTTGTTTGTTGGTTTGTTGGCTTGTTGGTTTGTTGGCTTGTTGGTTTGTTGGTTTGTTGGTTTGTTGGTTTGTTGGTTTGTTGGTTTGTTGGTTTTGTTTGTTGGTTTTTTGGTTTGTTGGTTTGTTGGCTTGTTGGTTTGTTGGTTTGTTGGTTTGTTGGTTTGTTGGTTTGTTGGCTTGTAGGCTTGTTGGTTTGTTGGTTTGTTGGTTTGTTGGTTTTTTGGTTTGTTGGTTTGTTGGTTTGTTGGTTTGTTGGTTTGTTGGTTTGTTGGTTTATTTGTTTGTTGGTTTGTTGGCTTGTTGGTTTGTTGGTTTGTCGGTTTGTTGGTTTGTTGGTTTGTTGATTTATTTGTTTGTTAGTTTGTTGAATTGTTGGTTTGTTGGTTTGTTGGCTTGTTGGCTTGTTGGTTTGTTGGTTTGTTGGTTTGCTGGTTTGTTGGCTTGTTGGCTTGTTAGTTTGTTGGTTTGTTGGCTTGTTGGTTTGTTGGTTTGTTTGTTTTTTTGTTTGTTGGTTTATTTGTTTGTAGGTTTGTTGGCTTGTTGGTTTGTTGGCTTGTTGGCTTGTTGGTTTGTTGGTTTGTTGGTTTTTTGGTTTGTTGGTTTGTCGGTTTGTTGGTTTGTTGGTTTGTTGGTTTATTTGTTTGTTGATTTGTTGGCTTGTTGGTATGTTGGTTTGTCGGTTTGTTGGTTTGTTGGTTTGTTGGTTTCTTTGTTTGTTGGTTTGTTGGCTTGTTGGTTTGTTGGTTTGTTGCTTGTTGGCTTGTTGGTTTGTTGGTTTGTTGGTTTGTTGGTTTGTTTGTTTTTTGGTTTGTTGGTTTATTTGATTGTTGGTTTGTTGGCTTGTTGGTTTGTTGGTTTGTTGGCTTGTTGGTTTATTGGTTTGTTGGTTTGTTGGTTTGTTGGTTTGTTGGTTTGTTGGTTTTGTTTGTTGGGTTTTTGGTTTGTTGGTTTGTTGGCTTGTTGGTTTGTTGGTTTGTTGGTTTGTTGGTTTGTTGGTTTCTTGGCTTGTTGGTTTGTTGGTTTGTTGGTTTGTTGGTTTGTTGGTTTGTTGGTTTGTTGGTTTTGTTTGTTGGTTTTTTGGTTTGTTGGTTTGTTGGTTTGTTTGCTTGTTGGTTTGTTGGTTTGTTGGTTTCTTGGTTTGTTGGTTTGTTGGTTTGTTGTCTTGTTGGCTTGTTGGATTGTTGGTTTGTTGGTTTGTTGGTTTTTTGGTTTGTTGGTTTGTTGGTTTGTTGGTTTGTTGGTTTGTTGGTTTATTTGTTTGTTGGTTTGTTGGCTTGTTGGTTTGTTTGTTTGTCGGTTTGTTGGTTTGTTGGTTTGTTAATTTATTTGTTTGTTAGTTTGTTGGATTGTTGGTTTGTTGGTTTGTTGGCTTGTTGGCTTGTTGGTTTGTTGGTTTGTTGGTTTGTTGGTTTGTTGGCTTGTTGTCTTGTTGGCTTGTTGGTTTGTTGGTTTGTTGGTTTGTTGGTTTGTTGGTTTGTTTGTTTTTTGGTTTGTTGGTTTATTGGTTTGTTGGTTTATTTGTTTGTTGGTTTCTTGGCTTGTTGGTTTGTTGGTTTCTTGGTTTGTTGGTTTGTTGGCTTGTTGGTTTGTTGGTTTGTTGGTTTGTTGGTTTGTTGGTTTGTTGGTTTGTTGGTTTGTTGGCTTGTTGGTTTGTTGGTTTGTTGGTTTTTTGGTTTGTTGGTTTGTTGGTTTTGTTTGTTGGTTTTTTGGTTTGTTGGTTTGTTGGCTTGTTGGTTTGTTGGTTTGTTGGTTTGTTGGTTTGTTGGTTTGTTGGCTTGTAGGCTTGTTGGCTTGTTGGTTTGTTGGTTTGTTGGTTTTTTGGTTTGTTGGTTTGTTGGTTTGTTGGTTTGTTGGTTTGTTGGTTTGTTGGTTTATTTGTTTGTTGGTTTGTTGGCTTGTTGGTTTGTTGGTTTGTCGGTTTGTTGGTTTGTTGGTTTGTTGGTTTGTTGGTTTGTTGATTTATTTGTTTGTTAGTTTGTTGGATTGTTGATTTGTTGGTTTGTTGGCTTGTTGGCTTGTTGGTTTGTTGGTTTGCTGGTTTGTTGGCTTGTTGGCTTGTTGGTTTGTTGGTTTGTTGGCTTGTTGGTTTGTTGGTTTGTTTGTTTTTTGGTTTGTTGGTTTATTTGTTTGTAGGTTTGTTGGCTTATTGGTTTGTTGGCTTGTTGGCTTGTTGGTTTGTTGGTTTGTTGGTTTTTTGGTTTGTTGGTTTGTCGGTTTGTTGGTTTGTTGGTTTGTTGGTTTATTTGTTTGTTGATTTGTTGGCTTGTTGGTATGTTGGTTTGTCGGTTTGTTGGTTTGTTGGTTTGTTGGTTTCTTTGTTTGTTGGTTTGTTGGCTTGTTGGTTTGTTGGTTTGTTGCTTGTTGGCTTGTTGGTTTGTTGGTTTGTTGGTTTGTTGGTTTGTTGGTTTGTTTGTTTTTTGGTTTGTTGGTTTATTTGTTTGTTGGTTTGTTGGCTTGTTGGTTTGTTGGTTTGTTGGCTTGTTGGTTTATTGGTTTGTTGGTTTGTTGGTTTGTTGGTTTGTTGGTTTGTTGGTTTTGTTTGTTGGGTTTTTGGTTTGTTGGTTTGTTAGTTTGTTGGCTTGTTGGTTTGTTGGTTTGTTGGTTTGTTGGTTTGTTGGTTTCTTGGCTTGTTGGTTTGTTGGTTTGTTGGTTTGTTGGTTTGTTGGTTTGTTGGTTTGTTGGTTTTGTTTGTTGGTTTGTTGGTTTGTTGGTTTGTTGGTTTCTTGGCTTGTTGGTTTATTGGTTTGTTGGTTTGTTGGTTTGTTGGTTTGTTGGTTTGTTGGTTTTGTTTGTTGGGTTTTTGGTTTGTTGGTTTGTTAGTTTGTTGGCTTGTTGGTTTGTTGGTTTGTTGGTTTGTTGGTTTGTTGGTTTCTTGGCTTGTTGGTTTGTTGGTTTGTTGGTTTGTTGGTTTGTTGGTTTGTTGGTTTGTTGGTTTTGTTTGTTGGTTTTTTGGTTTGTTGGTTTGTTGGTTTGTTTGCTTGTTGGTTTGTTGGTTTTTTGGTTTGTTGGTTTGTTGGTTTGTTGGTTTGTTGGTTTGTTGGTTTGTTGGTTTATTTGTTTGTTGGTTTGTTGGCTTGTTGGTTTGTTGGTTTGTCGGTTTGTTGGTTTGTTGGTTTGTTAATTTATTTGTTTGTTAGTTTGTTGGATTGTTGGTTTGTTGGTTTGTTGGCTTGTTGGCTTGTTGGTTTGTTGGTTTGTTGGTTTGTTGGTTTGTTGACTTGTTGGCTTGTTGGCTTGTTGGTTTGTTGGTTTGTTGGTTTGTTGGTTTGTTGGTTTGTTGGTTTGTTTGTTTTTTGGTTTGTTGGTTTATTTGTTTGTTGGTTTGTTGGTTTGTTGGTTTTTTGGTTTGTTGGTTTATTTGTTTGTTGGTTTCTTGGCTTGTTGGTTTGTTGGTTTTTTGGTTTATTGGTTTGTTGGCTTGTTGGTTTGTTGGTTTGTTGGTTTGTTGGTTTGTTGGTTTGTTGGTTTGTTGGCTTGTTGGTTTGTTGGTTTGTTGGTTTTTTGGTTTGTTGGTTTGTTGGCTTGTTGGTTTGTTGGTTTGTTGATTTGTTGGCTTGTTGGTTTGTTGGTTTGTTGGTTTGTTGGTTTGTTGGCTTGTTGGTTTGTTGGTTTGTTGGCTTGTTGGTTTGTTGGCTTGTTGGTTTGTTGGTTTGTTGGTTTGTTGGCTTGTTGACTTGTTGGTTTGTTGGTTTGTTGGTTTGTTGGTTTGTTGATTTGTTGGTTTTTTGGTTTGTTGGTTTGTTGGTTTGTTGGCTTGTTGGTTTGTTGGTTTGTTGGTTTGTTGGCTTGTTGGTTTGTTGGTTTGTTGGTTTTTTGGTTTGTTGGTTTTTTTGTTTTGTTGGTTTGTTCGTTTGATGGTTTGTTTGTTTGTTGGTTTTTTGGTTTGTTGGTTTGTTGGTTTCTTGGTTTGTTGGTTTGTTGATTTGTTGATTTGTTGGTTTGTTGGCATGTTGGTTTATTGGTTTGTTGGTTTGTTGGTTTGTTAGCTTGTTGGTTTGGTGGCTTGTTGGCTGGTTGGCTTGTTGGTTTGTTGGTTTGTTGGCTTGTTGGCTTGTTGGTTTGTTGGTTTGTTTGTTTTTTGTTTTGTTGGTTTGTCGGTTTGTTGGTTTGTTGGTTTGTTGGTTTGTTGGTTTATTTGTTTGTTGTTTGTTGGCTTATTGGTTTGTTGGTTTGTTGGTTTGTTGGTTTGTTGGTTTGTTGGTTTATTGGTTTTGTTTGTTGGTTTTTTGGTTTGTTGGTTTGTTTGTTTGTTGTTTTTTGGTTTGTTGGTTTGTTGGTTTGTTGGTTTCTTGGTTTGTTGATTTGTTGATTTGTTGGTTTGTTAGCATGTTGGTTTGTTGGTTTGTTGGTTTGTTGGCTTGTTGGTTTGTTGGTTTGTTGGCTTATTGGCTTCTTGGTTTGTTGGTTCGTTGGTTTGTTGGTTTGTTGGCTTGTTATTTTGTTGGTTTGTTGGCTTGTTGGTTTGTTGGTTTGTTGGTTTGTTGGTTTGTTGGTTTGTTGGCTTGTTGGCTTATTGTTTTGTTGGTTTGTTGGCTTGTTGGTTTGTTGGTTTGTTGGTTTGTTGGCTTGTTGGTTTGTTGGTTTGTTGGTTTGTTGGGTTGTTGGGTTGTTGGTTTGTTAGTTTGTAGGCTTTTTGCTTACTTGGTTTGTTGGTTTGTTGGTTTGTCGGTTTGTTGGTTTGTTGGTTTGTTGGTTTGTTTGTTTTTTGGTTTGTTGGTTTATTTGTTTGTTGGCTTGTTGGTTTGTTGGTTTGTTGGTTTGTTGGCTTGTTGGTTTATTGGTTTGTTGGCTTGTTGGCTTGTTGGCTTGTTGGTTTGTTGGTTTGTTGGCTTGTTGGCTTGTTGGCTTGTTGGTTTGTTGGTTTGTTGGTTTGTTGGTTTGATGGCTTGTTGGCTTATTGTTTTGTTGGTTTGTTGGTTTGTTGGTTTGTTGGTTTGTTGGCTTGTTGGTTTGTTGGTTTGTTGGTTTGTTAGTTTGTAGGCTTTTTGCTTACTTGGTTTGTTTGTTTGTTGGTTTGTCGGTTTGTTGGTTTGTTGGTTTGTTTGTTTTTTGGTTTGTTGGTTTATTTGTTTGTTGGCTTGTTGGCTTGTTGGTTTGTTGGTTTGTTGGTTTGTTGGCTTGTTGGTTTGTTGGTTTGTTGGCTTGTTGGCTTGTTGGCTTGTTGGTTTGTTGGTTTGTTGGCTTGTTGGCTTGTTGGCTTGTTGGTTTGTTGGTTTGTTGGTTTGTTGGTTTTTTGGTTTTTTGGTTTGTTGGTTTGTCGGTTTGTTGGTTTGTTGGTTTGTTGGTTTGTTGGTTTGTTGGTTTGTTGGTTTGTTGGTTTGTTGGTTTGTTGATTTGTTGGTTTTTTGGTTTGTTGGTTTGTTGGTTTGTTGGCTTGTTGGTTTGTTGGTTTGTTGGTTTGTTGGCTTGTTGGTTTGTTGGTTTGTTGGTTTGTTGGCTTGTTGGTTTGTTGGTTTGTTGGTTTGTTCGTTTGATGATTTGCTTGTTTGTTGGTTTTTTGGTTTGTTGGTTTGTTGGTTTGTTGGTTTGTTGGTTTGTTGGTTTTGTTTGTTGGTTTTTTGGTTTGTTGGTTTGTTGGCTTGTTGGCTTGTTGGTTTGCTGGTTTGCTGGTTTTTTGGTTTGTTGGTTTGTTGGCTTGTTGGTTTGTTGGTTTGTTGATTTGTTGGCTTGTTGGTTTGTTGGTTTGTTGGTTTGTTGGTTTGTTGGTTTGTTGGCTTGTTGGCTTGTTGGCTTGTTGGCTTGTTGGTTTGTTGGTTTGTTGGCTTGTTGGTTTGTTGGTTTGTTGGTTTATTTGTTTGTTGGTTTGTTGGCTTGTTGGTTTATTGGTTTGTTGGTTTGTTGGTTTGTTGGTTTGTTGGTTTGTTGGTTTGTTGGTTTTGTTTGTTGGTTTTTTGGTTTGTTGGTTTGTTGGTATGGTGGCTTGTTGGCTTGTTGGTTTGTTGGTTTGTTGGCTTGTTGGTTTGTTGGTTTGTTGGTTTGTTGGTTTGTTGGCTTATTGGTTTGTTGGTTTTTTGGCTTGTTGGCTTGTTGGTTTGTTGGTTTGTTGGTTTTTTGGTTTGTTGGTTTGTCGGTTTGTTGGTTTGTTGGTTTGTTGGTTCATTTGTTTGTTAGTTTGTTGGCTTGTTGTTTGTTGGTTTGTTGGTTTGTTGGTTTGTTGGTTTGTTGGTTTTGTTTGTTGTTTTTTTGGTTTGTTGGTTTGTTGGTTTGTTGGCTTGTTGGTTTGTTGGTTTGTTGGTTTGTTGGTTTGTTGGTTTGTTGGTTTGTTGGCTTGTTGGCTTGTTGCTTTGTTGGTTTGTTGGCTTGTTGGTTTGTTGGTTTGTTGGTTTGTTGGTTTGTTGGTTTGTTGGTTTGTTGGCTTGTTGGCTTGTTGGTTTGTTGGTTTGTTGGCTTGTTGGTTTGTTGGTTTGTTTGTTTTTTGGTTTGTTGGTTTATTTGTTTGTTGGTTTATTTGTTTGTTAGTTTGTTGGATTATTGGTTTGTAGGTTTGTTGGCTTGTTGGCTTGTTGGTTTGTTGGTTTGTTGGTTTGTTGGTTTGTTGGCCTGTTGGTTTGTTGGTTTGTTGGTTTGTTGGCTTGTTGGTTTGTTGGTTTGTTGGTTTGTTGGTTTGTTGGTTTGTTGGTTTGTTGGTTTGTTGGTTTGTTGGTTTGTTGGTTTGTTGGTTTGTTGGCTTGTTGGCTTGTTGGCTTGTTGGTTTGTTTGTTTGTTGGCTTGTTGGTTTGTTGGTTTGTTTGTTTTTTGGTTTGTTGGTTTATTTGTTTGTTGGTTTGTTGGCTTGTTGGCTTGTTGGTTTGTTGGTTTGTTGGCTTGTTGGTTTGTTGGTTTGTTTGTTGTTTGGTTTGTTGGTTTATTTGTTTGTTGGTTTGTTGGCTTGTTGGTTTGTTGGTTTATTGGTTTGTTGGCTTGTTGGCTTGTTGGTTTGTTGGTTTGTTGGTTTTTTGGTTTGTTGGTTTGTCGGTTTGTTGGTTTGTTGGTTTGTTGGTTTATTTGTTTGTTGGTTTGTTGGCTTGTTGGTTTGTTGGTTTGTTGGCTTGTTGGCTTGTTGGTTTGTTGGTTTGTTGGTTTGTTGGTTTGTTTGTTTTTTGGTTTGTTGGTTTATTTGTTTGTTGGTTTGTTGGCTTGTTGGTTTGTTGGTTTGTTGGCTTGTTGGTTTGTTGGTTTGTTGGTTTGTTGGTTTGTTGGTTTGTTGGTTTGTTGGTTTGTTGGTTTTGTTTGTTGGTTTTTTGGTTTGTTGGTTTGTTGGTTTGTTGGCTTGTTGGTTTGTTGGTTTGTTGGTTTGTTGGTTTGTTGGTTTGTTGGCTTGTTGGTTTGTTGGTTTGTTGGTTTATTTGTTTGTTGGTTTGTTGGCTTGTTGGTTTGTTGGTTTGTTGGTTTGTTGGTTTGTTGGTTTGTTGGTTTGTTGGTTTGTTGGTTTGTTGGTTTTGTTTGTTGGTTTTTTGGTTTTTTGGTTTGTTGGTTTGTTGGCTTGTTGGCTTGTTGGTTTGTTGGTTTGTTGGCTTGTTGGTTTGTTGGTTTGTTGGTTTGTTGGCTTATTGGCTTGTTGGCTTGTTGGTTTGTTGGTTTGTTGGCTTGTTGGTTTGTTGGTTTGTTGGTTTATTTGTTTGTTGGTTTGTTGGCTTGTTGGTTTCTTGGTTTGTTGGTTTGTTGGTTTGTTGGTTTTTTGGTTTGTTGGTTTGTTGGTTTGTTGGCTTGTTGGTTTGTTGGTTTGTTGGTTTGTTGGTTTGTTGGTTTGTTGGTTTGTTGGTTTGTTGGTTTGTTGGTTTATTTGTTTGTTGGTTTGTTGGCTTGTTGGTTTGTTGGTTTGTTGGTTTGTTGGTTTGTTGGTTTGTTGGTTTGTTGGTTTGTTGGTTTGTTGGTTTGTTGGTTTGTTGGTTTTGTTTGTTGGTTTTTTGGTTTGTTGGTTTGTTGGTTTGTTGGCTTGTTGGCTTGTTGGTTTGTTGGTTTGTTGGCTTGTTGGTTTGTTGGTTTGTTGGTTTGTTGGCTTATTGGCTTGTTGGCTTGTTGGTTTGTTGGTTTGTTGGCTTGTTGGTTTGTTGGTTTGTTGGTTTATTTGTTTGTTGGTTTGTTGGCTTGTTGGTTTGTTGGTTTGTTGGTTTGTTGGTTTGTTGGTTTGTTGGTTTGTTGGTTTGTTGGTTTGTTGGTTTGTTGGTTTTGTTTGTTGGTTTTTTGGTTTGTTGGTTTGTTGGTTTGTTGGCTTGTTGGCTTGTTGGTTTGTTGGTTTGTTGGCTTGTTGGTTTGTTGGTTTGTTGGTTTGTTGGCTTATTGGTTTGTTGGTTTGTTGGCTTGTTGGCTTGTTGGTTTGTTGGTTTGTTGGTTTTTTGGTTTGTTGGTTTGTCGGTTTGTTGGTTTGTTGGTTTGTTGGTTTATTTGTTTGTTGGTTTGTTGGCTTGTTGTTTGTTGGTTTGTTGGTTTGTTGGTTTGTTCGTTTGTTGGTTTTGTTTGTTGGTTTTTTGGTTTGTTGGTTTGTTGGTTTGTTGGCTTGTTGGTTTGTTGGTTTGTTGGTTTGTTGGTTTGTTGGTTTGTTGGTTTGTTGGCTTGTTGTGTTGTTGGTTTGTTGGTTTGTTGGCTTGTTGGTTTGTTGGTTTGTTTGTTTTTTGGTTTGTTGGTTTATTTGTTTGTTGGTTTATTTGTTTGTTAGTTTGTTGGATTATTGGTTTGTTGGTTTGTTGGCTTGTTGGCTTGTTGGTTTGTTGGTTTGTTGGTTTGTTTGTTTGTTGGCTTGTTGGTTTGTTGGTTTGTTGGTTTGTTGGCTTGTTGGTTTGTTGGTTTGTTGGTTTGTTGGTTTGTTGGTTTGTTGGTTTGTTGGTTTGTTGGCTTGTTGGCTTGTTGGTTTGTTGGTTTGTTGGCTTGTTCGTTTGTTGGTTTGTTTGTTTTTTGGTTTGTTGGTTTATTTGTTTGTTGGTTTGTTGGCTTGTTGGCTTGTTGGTTTGTTGGTTTGTTGGCTTGTTGGTTTGTTGGTTTGTTTGTTGTTTGGTTTGTTGGTTTATTTGTTTGTTGGTTTGTTGGCTTGTTGGTTTGTTGGTTTGTTGGTTTGTTGGCTTGTTGGCTTGTTGGTTTGTTGGTTTGTTGGTTTTTTGGTTTGTTGGTTTGTCGGTTTGTTGGCTTGTTGGTTTGTTGGTTTGTTGGCTTGTTGGCTTGTTGGTTTGTTGGTTTGTTGGTTTGTTGGTTTGTTTGTTTATTTGTTTGTTGGTTTGTTGGCTTGTTGGTTTGTTGGTTTTTTGGCTTGTTGGTTTGTTAGTTTGTTGGTTTGTTGGTTTGTTGGTTTGTTGGTTTGTTGGCTTGTTGGCTTGTTGGCTTGTTGGTTTGTTGGTTTGTTGGTTTTTTGGTTTGTTGGTTTGTTGGTTTGTTGGTTTGTTGGTTTATTTGTTTGTTGGTTTGTTGGCTTGTTGGTTTGTTGGTTTGTTGGTTTGTCGGTTTGGTGGTTTGTTGGTTTGTTGATTTATTTGTTTGTTAGTTTGTTGGATTGTTGGTTTGTTGGTTTGTTGGCTTGTTGGCTTGTTGGTTTGTTGGTTTGTTGGTTTGTTGGTTTGTTGGTTTGTTGGTTTGTTGGCTTGTTGGCTTGTTGGTTTGTTGGTTTGTTGGCTTGTTGGTTTGTTGGGTTGTTTGTTTTTTGGTTTGTTGGTTTATTTGTTTGTAGGTTTGTTGGCTTGTTGGTTTGTTGGCTTGTTGGCTTGTTGGTTTGTTGGTTTGTTGGTTTTTTGGTTTGTTGGTTTGTCGGTTTGTTGGTTTGTTGGTTTGTTGGTTTATTTGTTTGTTGGTTTGTTGGCTTGTTGGTATGTTGGTTTGTCGGTTTGTTGGCTTGTTGGTTTGTTGGTTTATTTGTTTGTTGGTTTGTTGGCTTGTTGGTTTGTTGGTTTGTTGCTTGTTGGCTTGTTGGTTTGTTGGTTTGTTGGTTTGTTGGTTTGTTTGTTTTTTGGTTTGTTGGTTTATTTGTTTGTTGGTTTGTTGGCTTGTTGGTTTGTTGGTTTGTTGGCTTGTTGGTTTGTTGGTTTGTTGGTTTGTTGGTTTGTTGGTTTGTTGGTTTTGTTTGTTGGTTTTTTGGTTTGTTGGTTTGTTGGTTTGTTGGTTTGTTGGCTTGTTGGTTTGTTGGTTTGTTGGTTTGTTGGTTTGTTGGTTTGTTGGCTTGTTGGTTTGTTGGTTTGTTGGTTTGTTGGCTTGTTGGTTTGTTGGTTTGTTGGTTTGTTGGTTTTGTTTTTTGGTTTTTTGGTTTGTTGGTTTGTTGGTTTGTTGGCTTGTTGGTTTGTTGGTTTGTTGGTTTGTTGGTTTGTTGGTTTGTTGGTTTGTTGGTTTGTTGGCTTGTTGGCTTGTTGGCTTGTTGGTTTGTTGGTTTGTTGGTTTTTTGGTTTGTTGGTTTGCTGGTTTGTTGGTTTGTTGGTTTGTTGGTTTGTTGGTTTGTTGGTTTATTTGTTTGTTGGTTTGTTGGCTTGTTGGTTTGTTGGTTTGTCGGTTTGTTGGTTTGTTGGTTTGTTGATTTATTTGTTTGTGAGTTTGTTGGATTGTTGGTTTGTTGGTTTGTTGGCTTGTTGGCTTGTTGGTTTGTTGGTTTGTTGGCTTGTTGGCTTGTTGGTTTGTTGGTTTGTTGGTTTGTTGGTTTGTTGGTTTGTTTGTTTTTTGGTTTGTTGGTTTATTTGTTTGTTGGTTTGTTGGTTTGTTGGTTTTTTGGTTTGTTGGTTTATTTGTTTGTTGGTTTCTTGGCTTGTTGGTTTGTTGGTTTGTTGGTTTGTTGGTTTGTTGGCTTGTTGGTTTGTTGGTTTGTTGGTTTGTTGGTTTGTTGGCTTGTTGGCTTGTTGGCTTGTTGGTTTGTTGGTTTGTTGGTTTTTTGGTTTGTTGGCTTGTTGGTTTGTTGGTTTGTTGATTTGTTGGCTTGTTGGTTTGTTGGTTTGTTGGTTTGTTGGTTTGTTGGTTTGTTGGTTTTTTTGGCTTGTTGGCTTGTTGGCTTGTTGGTTTGTTGGTTTGTTGGCTTGTTGGCTTGTTGGTTTGTTGGTTTGTTGGTTTTTTGGTTTGTTGGTTTATTTGTTTGTTGGTTTGTTGGCTTGTTGGTTAATTGGTTTGTTGGTTTGTTGGCTTGTTGGTTTGTTGGTTTGTTGGCTTGTTGGCTTGTTGGTTTGTTGGTTTGTTGGTTTTTTGGTTTGTTGGTTTGTCGGTTTGTTGGTTTGTTGGTTTGTTGGTTTATTTGTTTGTTGGTTTGTTGGCTTGTTGTTTGTTGGTTTGTTGGTTTGTTGGTTTGTTGGTTTGTTGGTTTTGTTTGTTGGTTTTTTGGTTTGTTGGTTTGTTGGTTTGTTGGCTTGTTGGTTTGTTGGTTTATTTGTTTGTTGGTTTGTTGGCTTGTTGGTTTGTTGGTTTGTTGGTTTGTTGGCTTGTTGGCTTGTTCGTTTGTTGGTTTGTTGGTTTGTTGGCTTGTTGGTTTGATGGTTTGTTGGTTTTTTGGTTTGTTGGTTTGTCGGTTTGTTGGTTTGTTGGTTTGTTGCTTTATTTGTTTGTTGGTTTGTTGGCTTGTTGTTTGTTGGTTTGTTGGTTTGTTGGTTTGTTGGTTTGTTGGTTTTGTTTGTTGGTTTTTTGGTTTGTTGGTTTGTTGGTTTGTTGGCTTGTTGGTTTGTTGGTTTGTTGGTTTGTTGGTTTGTTGGTTTGTTGGCTTGTTGGCTTGTTGGTTTGTTGGTTTTTTGGCTTGTTGGTTTGTTGGTTTGTTTGTTTTTTGGTTTGTTGGTTTATTTGTTTGTTGGTTTATTTGTTTGTTAGTTTGTTGGATTATTGGTTTGTTGGTTTGTTGGCTTGTTGGTTTGTTGGTTTGTTGGTTTGTTGGTTTGTTGGTTTGTTGGCTTGTTGGTTTGTTGGTTTGTTGGCTTGTTGGTTTGTTGGTTTGTTGGTTTGTTGGTTTGTTGGTTTGTTGGCTTGTTGGTTTGTTGGCTTGTTGGTTTGTTGGTTTGTTGGTTTATTGGCTTGTTGGTTTGTTGGTTTGTTGGCTTGTTTGTTTTTTGGTTTGTTGGTTTATTTGTTTGTTGGTTTGTTGGCTTGTTGGCTTGTTGGTTTGTTAGTTTGTTGGCTTGTTGGTTTGTTGGTTTGTTTTTTTTTTGTTTGTTGGTTTATTTGTTTGTTGGTTTGTTGGCTTGTTGGTTTGTTGGTTTGTTGGTTTGTTGGCTTGTTGGCTTGTTGGTTTGTTGGTTTGTTGGTTTGTTGGTTTTTTGGTTTGTTGGTTTGTCGGTTTGTTGGTTTGTTGGTTTGTTGGTTTATTTGTTTGTTGGTTTGTTGCCTTGTTGGTTTGTTGCTTTTTTGGCTTGTTGGCTTGTTGGTTTGTTGGTTTGTTGGTTTGTTGGTTTGTTTGTTTTTTGGTTTGTTGGTTTATTTGTTTGTTGGTTTGTTGGCTTGTTGGTTTGTTGGTTTGTTGGCTTGTTGGTTTGTTGGTTTGTTGGTTTGTTGGTTTGTTGGTTTGTTGGTTTGTTGGTTTTGTTTGTTGGTTTTTTGGTTTGTTGGTTTGTTGGTTTGTTGGCTTGTTGGTTTGTTGGTTTGTTGGTTTGTTGGTTTGTTGGTTTGTTGGCTTGTTGGCTTGTTGGCTTGTTGGTTTGTTGGTTTGTTGGTTTTTTGGTTTGTTGGTTTGTTGGTTTGTTGTTTTGTTGGTTTGTTGGTTTATTTGTTTGTTGGTTTGTTGGTTTGTCGGTTTGTTGGTTTGTTGGTTTGTTGATTTATTTGTTTGTTTGTTGGATTGTTGGTTTGTTGGTTTGTTGGCTCGTTGGCTTGTTGGTTTGTTGTATTGTTGTTTTTTTGGTTTGTTGATTTGTTGGCTTCTTGGCTTGTTAGTTTGTTGGTTTGTTGGCTTGTTGGTTTGTTGGTTTGTTTGTTTTTTTGGTTTGTTGGTTTATTTGTTTGTTGGCTTGTTGGCTTGTTGGTTTGTTGGTTTGTTGGTTTGTTGGCTTGTTGGTTTGTTGGTTTGTTGGCTTGTTGGCTTGTTGGTTTGTTGGTTTGTTGGGTTCTTGGCTTGTTGGCTTGTTGGTTTGTTGGCTTATTGGTTTTTTGGTTTGTTGGTTTGTCGGTTTGTTGGTTTGTTGGTTTGTTGGTTTATTTGTTTGTTGGTTTGTTGGCTTGTTGGTTTGTTGGTTTGTTGGTTTGTTGGTTTGTTGGTTTGTTGGTTTGTTGGTTTTGTTTGTTGGTTTTTTGGTTTGTTGGTTGGTTGGCTTGTTGGTTTGTTGGTTTGTTGGTTTGTTGGTTTGTTGGTTTTTTGGTTTGTTGGTTTTTTGGTTTGTTGGTTTATTTTTTTGTTGGTTTGTTGGCTTGTTGGTTTGTTGGTTTGTTGGTTTATTTGTTTGTTGGCTTGTTGGTTTGTTGGTTTGTTGATTTGTTGGCTTGTTGGTTTGTTGGTTTGTTGGTTTGTTGGTTTGTTGGTTTGTTGGCTTGTTGGCTTGTTGGCTTGTTGGTTTATTGGTTTGTTGGCTTGTTGGTTTGTTGGTTTGTTTGTTTTTTGGTTTGTTGGTTTATTTGTTTGTTGGTTTGTTGGCTTGTTGGTTTGTTGGTTTGTTGGTTTGTTGGCTTATTGGTTTGTTGGTTTGTTGGCTTGTTGGCTTGTTGGTTTGTTGGTTTGTTGGTTTTTTGGTTTGTTGTTTTGTTGGTTTGTTGGTTTATTTGTTTGTTGGTTTGTTGGCTTGTTGTTTGTTGGTTTGTTGGTTTGTTGGTTTGTTGGTTTGTTGGTTTTGTTTGTTGGTTTTTTGGTTTGTTGGTTTGTTTGTTTGTTGGCTTGTTCGTTTGTTGGTTTGTTGGTTTGTTGGTTTGTTGGTTTGTTGGCTTGTTGGCTTATTGGTTTGTTGGTTTGTTGGCTTTTTGATTTGTTGGTTTGTTTGTTTTTTGGTTTGTTGGTTTATTTGTTTGTTGGTTTATTTGTTTGTTAGTTTGTTGGATTATTGGTTTGTTGGTTTGTTGGCTTGTTGGCTTGTTGGTTTGTTGGTTTGTTGGTTTGTTGGTTTGTTGGCTTGTTGGTTTGTTGGTTTGTTAGTTTGTTGGCTTGTTGGTTTGTTGGTTTGTTGGTTTGTTGGTTTGTTGGTTTGTTGGTTTGTTGGCTTGTTGGTTTGTTGGTTTGTTGGCTTGTTGGTTTGTTGGTTTGTTGGTTTGTTTGTTTTTTGGTTTGTTGGTTTATTTGTTTGTTGGCTTGTTGGCTTATTGGTTTGTTGGTTTGTTGGTTTGTTGGCTTGTTGGTTTGTTGGTTTGTTGGCTTGTTGGCTTGTTGGTTTGTTGGTTTGTTGGCTTCTTGGCTTGTTGGCTTGTTGGTTTGTTGGTTTGTTGGTTTTTTGGTTTGTTGGTTTGTCGGTTTGTTGGTTTGTTGGTTTGTTGGTTTATTTGTTTGTTGGTTTGTTGGCTTGTTGGTTTGTTGGTTTGTTGGTTTGTTGGTTTGTTGGTTTGTTGGTTTGTTGGTTTGTTGGTTTGTTGGTTTGTTGGTTTTGTTTGTTGATTTTTTGGTTTGTTGGTTGGTTGGCTTGTTGGTTTGTTGGTTTGTTGGTTTGTTGGTTTGTTGGTTTTTTGGTTTGTTGGTTTTTTGGTTTGTTGGTTTATTTTTTTGTTGGTTTGTTGGCTTGTTGGTTTGTTGGTTTGTTGGTTTATTTGTTTGTTGGTTTGTTGGCTTGTTGGTTTGTTGGTTTTGTTGGTTTGTTGGTTTGTTGGTTTGTTGGTTTGTTGGTTTTGTTTGTTGGTTTTTTGGTTTGTTGGTTTGTTGGTTTGTTGGTTTGTTGGCTTGTTGGCTTGTTGGTTTGTTGGTTTGTTGGTTTTTTGGTTTGTTGGTTTGTTGGCTTGTTGGTTTGTTGGTTTGTTGATTTGTTGGCTTGTTGGTTTGTTGGTTTGTTGGTTTGTTGGTTTGTTGGTTTGTTGGCTTGTTGGCTTGTTGGCTTGTTGGCTTGTTGGTTTCTTGGTTTGTTGGCTTGTTGGTTTGTTGGTTTGTTTGTTTTTTGGTTTGTTGGTTTATTTGTTTGCTGGTTTGTTGGCTTGTTGGTTTGTTGGTTTGTTGGTTTGTTGGCTTATTGGTTTGTTGGTTTGTTGGCTTGTTGGCTTGTTGGTTTGTTGGTTTTTTGGTTTGTTGGTTTGTCGGTTTGTCGGTTTGTTGGTTTGTTGGTTTATTTGTTTGTTGGTTTGTTGGCTTGTTGTTTTTTGGTTTGTTGGTTTGTTGGTTTGTTGGTTTGTAGGTTTTGTTTGTTGGTTTTTTGGTTTGTTGGTTTGTTGGTTTGTTGGCTTGTTGGTTTGTTGGTTTGTTGGTTTGTTGGTTTGTTTGTTTTTTGGTTTGTTGGTTTATTTGTTTGTTGGTTTATTTGTTTGTTAGTTTGTTGGATTATTGGTTTGTTGGTTTGTTGGCTTGTTGGCTTGTTGGTTTGTTGGTTTGTTGGTTTGTTGGTTTGTTGGCTTGTTGGTTTGTTGGTTTGTTAGTTTGTTGGCTTGTTGGTTTGTTGGTTTGTTGGTTTGTTGGCTTGTTGGTTTGTTGGTTTGTTTGTTTTTTGGTTTGTTGGTTTATTTGTTTGTTGGTTTATTTGTTTGTTAGTTTGTTGGATTATTTGTTTGTTGGCTTGTTGTTTGTTGGTTTGTTGGTTTGTTGGTTTGTTGGTTTTGTTTGTTGGTTTTTTGGTTTGTTGGTTTGTTGGTTTGTTGGCTTGTTGGTTTGTTGGTTTATTTGTTTGTTGGTTTGTTGGCTTGTTGGTTTGTTGGTTTGTTGGTTTGTTGGCTTGTTCGTTTGTTGGTTTGTTGGTTTGTTGGCTTATTGGTTTGTTGGTTTGTTGGTTTTTTGGTTTGTTGGTTTGTCGGTTTGTTGGTTTGTTGGTTTGTTGGTTTATTTGTTTGTTGGTTTGTTGGCTTGTTGTTTGTTGGTTTGTTGGTTTGTTGGTTTGTTGGTTTGTTGGTTTTGTTTGTTGGTTTTTTGGTTTGTTTGTTTGTTGGTTTGTTGGCTTGTTGGTTTGTTGGTTTGTTTGTTTGTTGGTTTTTTGGTTTGTTGGCTTGTTGGCTTGTTGGTTTGTTGCTTTGTTGGCTTGTTGGTTTGTTGGTTTGTTTATTTTTTGGTTTGTTGGTTTATTTGTTTGTTGGTTTATTTGTTTGTTAGTTTGTTCGATTATTGGTTTGTTGGTTTGTTGGCTTGTTGGCTTGTTGGTTTGTTGGTTTGTTGGTTTGTTGGTTTGTTGGCTTGTTGGTTTGTTGGTTTGTTGGTTTGTTGGCTTGTTGGTTTGTTGGTTTGTTGGTTTGTTGGTTTGTTGGTTTGTTGGCTTGTTGGCTTGTTGGCTTGTTGGTTTGTTGGTTTGTTGGTTTATTGGCTTGTTGGTTTGTTGGTTTGTTTGTTTTTTGGTTTGTTGGTTTATTTGTTTGTTGGTTTGTTGGCTTGTTGGCTTGTTGGCTTGTTGGTTTGTTGGTTTGTTGGTTTGTTGGTTTTTTGGTTTGTTGGTTTGTCGGTTTGTTGGTTTGTTGGTTTGTTGGTTTATTTGTTTGTTGGTTTGTTGGCTTGTTGGTTTGTTGGTTTGTTAGTTTGTTGGCTTGTTGGTTTGTTGGTTTGTTGGTTTGTTGGTTTGTTGGTTTGTTGGTTTGTTGGTTTGTTGGCTTGTTGGCTTGTTGGTTTGTTGGTTTGTTGGCTTGTTGGTTTGTTGGTTTGTTGGTTTGTTTGTTTTTTGGTTTGTTGGTTTATTTGTTTGTTGGTTTGTTGGCTTATTGGCTTGTTGGTTTGTTAGTTTGTTGGCTTGTTGGTTAGTTGGTTTGTTTGTTTTTTTGTTTGTTGGTTTATTTGTTTGTTGGTTTGTTGGCTTGTTGGTTTGTTGGTTTGTTGGTTTGTTGGCTTGTTGGTTTGTTAGTTTGTTGGCTTGTTGGTTAGTTGGTTTGTTTGTTTTTTTGTTTGTTGGTTTATTTGTTTGTTGGTTTGTTGGCTTGTTGGTTTGTTGGCTTGTTGGTTTGTTGGTTTGTTGGTTTGTTGGCTTGTTCGTTTGTTGGTTTGTTGGTTTGTTGGCTTGTTGGTTTGATGGTTTGTTGGTTTTTTGGTTTGTTAGTTTGTCGGTTTGTTGGTTTGTTGGTTTGTTGGTTTATTTGTTTGTTGGTTTGTTGGCTTGTTGTTTGTTGGTTTGTTGGTTTGTTGGTTTGTTGGTTTGTTGGTTTTGTTTGTTTGTGAGTTTGTTGGATTGTTGGTTTGTTGGTTTGTTGGCTTGTTGGCTTGTTGGTTTGTTGGTTTGTTGGCTTGTTGGCTTGTTGGTTTGTTGGTTTGTTGGTTTGTTGGTTTGTTGGTTTGTTTGTTTTTTGGTTTGTTGGTTTATTTGTTTGTTGGTTTGTTGGTTTGTTGGTTTTTTGGTTTGTTGGTTTATTTGTTTGTTGGTTTCTTGGCTGGTTGGTTTGTTGGTTTGTTGGTTTGTTGGCTTGTTGGTTTGTTGGTTTGTTGTCTTGTTGGCTTGTTGGTTTGTTGGTTTGTTGGCTTGTTGGTTTGTTGGTTTGTTGGTTTGTTTATTTTTTGGTTTGTTGGTTTATTTGTTTGTTGGTTTGTTGGCTTGTTGGCTTGTTGGTTTGTTAGTTTGTTGGCTTGTTGGTTAGTTGGTTTGTTTGTTTTTTTGTTTGTTGGTTTATTTGTTTGTTGGTTTGTTGGCTTGTTGGTTTGTTGGTTTGTTGGTTTGTTGGCTTGTTGGCTTGTTGGTTTGTTGGTTTGTTGGTTTGTTGGTTTGTTGGTTTTTTGGTTTGTTGGTTTTTCGGTTTGTTGGTTTGTTGGTTTGTTGGTTTATTTGTTTGTTGGTTTGTTGGCTTGTTGGTTTGTTGGTTTGTTAGTTTGTTGGCTTGTTGGTTTGTTGGTTTGTTGGTTTGTTGGTTTGTTGGTTTGTTGGTTTGTTGGCTTGTTGGCTTGTTGGTTTGTTGGTTTGTTGGCTTGTTGGTTTGTTGGTTTGTTGGTTTGTTTGTTTTTTGGTTTGTTGGTTTATTTGTTTGTTGGCTTGTTGGCTTATTGGTTTGTTGGTTTGTTGGTTTGTTGGCTTGTTGGTTTGTTGGTTTGTTGGCTTGTTGGCTTGTTGGTTTGTTGGTTTGTTGGCTTCTTGGCTTGTTGGCTTGTTGGTTTGTTGGTTTGTTGGTTTTTTGGTTTGTTGGTTTGTCGGTTTGTTGGTTTGTTGGTTTGTTGGTTTATTTGTTTGTTGGTTTGTTGGCTTGTTGGTTTGTTGGTTTGTTGGTTTGTTGGTTTGTTGGTTTGTTGGTTTGTTGGTTTGTTGGTTTGTTGGTTTTGTTTGTTGGTTTTTTGGTTTGTTGGTTTGTTGGTTTGTTGGTTTATTTTTTTGTTGGCTTGTTGTTTGTTGGTTTGTTGGTTTGTTGGTTTGTTGGTTTGTTGGTTTTGTTTGTTGGTTTTTTGGTTTGTTTGTTTGTTGGTTTGTTGGCTTGTTGGTTTGTTGGTTTGTTTGTTTGTTGGTTTTTTGGTTTGTTGGCTTGTTGGCTTGTTGGTTTGTTGCTTTGTTGGCTTGTTGGTTTGTTGGTTTGTTTATTTTTTGGTTTGTTGGTTTATTTGTTTGTTGGTTTATTTGTTTGTTAGTTTGTTGGATTATTGGTTTGTTGGTTTGTTGGCTTGTTGGCTTGTTGGTTTGTTGGTTTGTTGGTTTGTTGGTTTGTTGGCTTGTTGGTTTGTTGGTTTGTTGGTTTGTTGGCTTGTTGGTTTGTTGGTTTGTTGGTTTGTTGGTTTGTTGGTTTGTTGGCTTGTTGGCTTGTTGGCTTGTTGGTTTGTTGGTTTGTTGGTTTATTGGCTTGTTGGTTTGTTGGTTTGTTTGTTTTTTGGTTTGTTGGTTTATTTGTTTGTTGGTTTGTTGGCTTGTTGGCTTGTTGGTTTGTTAGTTTGTTGGCTTGTTGGTTAGTTGGTTTGTTTGTTTTTTTGTTTGTTGGTTTATTTGTTTGTTGGTTTGTTGGCTTGTTGGTTTGTTGGTTTGTTGGTTTGTTGGCTTGTTGGCTTGTTGGTTTGTTGGTTTGTTGGTTTGTTGGTTTTTTGGTTTGTTGGTTTGTCGGTTTGTTGGTTTGTTGGTTTGTTGGTTTATTTGTTTGTTGGTTTGTTGGCTTGTTGGTTTGTTGGTTTGTTAGTTTGTTGGCTTGTTGGTTTGTTGGTTTGTTGGTTTGTTGGTTTGTTGGTTTGTTGGTTTGTTGGTTTGTTGGCTTGTTGGCTTGTTGGTTTGTTGGTTTGTTGGCTTGTTGGTTTGTTGGTTTGTTGGTTTGTTTGTTTTTTGGTTTGTTGGTTTATTTGTTTGTTGGTTTGTTGGCTTATTGGCTTGTTGGTTTGTTAGTTTGTTGGCTTGTTGGTTAGTTGGTTTGTTTGTTTTTTTGTTTGTTGGTTTATTTGTTTGTTGGTTTGTTGGCTTGTTGGTTTGTTGGTTTGTTGGTTTGTTGGCTTGTTGGTTTGTTAGTTTGTTGGCTTGTTGGTTAGTTGGTTTGTTTGTTTTTTTGTTTGTTGGTTTATTTGTTTGTTGGTTTGTTGGCTTGTTGGTTTGTTGGCTTGTTGGTTTGTTGGTTTGTTGGTTTGTTGGCTTGTTCGTTTGTTGGTTTGTTGGTTTGTTGGCTTGTTGGTTTGATGGTTTGTTGGTTTTTTGGTTTGTTAGTTTGTCGGTTTGTTGGTTTGTTGGTTTGTTGGTTTATTTGTTTGTTGGTTTGTTGGCTTGTTGTTTGTTGGTTTGTTGGTTTGTTGGTTTGTTGGTTTGTTGGTTTTGTTTGTTTGTGAGTTTGTTGGATTGTTGGTTTGTTGGTTTGTTGGCTTGTTGGGTTGTTGGTTTGTTGGTTTGTTGGCTTGTTGGCTTGTTGGTTTGTTGGTTTGTTGGTTTGTTGGTTTGTTGGTTTGTTTGTTTTTTGGTTTGTTGGTTTATTTGTTTGTTGGTTTGTTGGTTTGTTGGTTTTTTGGTTTGTTGGTTTATTTGTTTGTTGGTTTCTTGGCTGGTTGGTTTGTTGGTTTGTTGGTTTGTTGGCTTGTTGGTTTGTTGGTTTGTTGTCTTGTTGGCTTGTTGGTTTGTTGGTTTGTTGGCTTGTTGGTTTGTTGGTTTGTTGGTTTGTTTATTTTTTGGTTTGTTGGTTTATTTGTTTGTTGGTTTGTTGGCTTGTTGGCTTGTTGGTTTGTTAGTTTGTTGGCTTGTTGGTTAGTTGGTTTGTTTGTTTTTTTGTTTGTTGGTTTATTTGTTTGTTGGTTTGTTGGCTTGTTGGTTTGTTGGTTTGTTGGTTTGTTGGCTTGTTGGCTTGTTGGTTTGTTGGTTTGTTGGTTTGTTGGTTTGTTGGTTTTTTGGTTTGTTGGTTTTTCGGTTTGTTGGTTTGTTGGTTTGTTGGTTTATTTGTTTGTTGGTTTGTTGGCTTGTTGGTTTGTTGGTTTGTTAGTTTGTTGGCTTGTTGGTTTGTTGGTTTGTTGGTTTGTTGGTTTGTTGGTTTGTTGGTTTGTTGGCTTGTTGGCTTGTTGGTTTGTTGGTTTGTTGGCTTGTTGGTTTGTTGGTTTGTTGGTTTGTTTGTTTTTTGGTTTGTTGGTTTATTTGTTTGTTGGCTTGTTGGCTTATTGGTTTGTTGGTTTGTTGGTTTGTTGGCTTGTTGGTTTGTTGGTTTGTTGGCTTGTTGGCTTGTTGGTTTGTTGGTTTGTTGGCTTCTTGGCTTGTTGGCTTGTTGGTTTGTTGGTTTGTTGGTTTTTTGGTTTGTTGGTTTGTCGGTTTGTTGGTTTGTTGGTTTGTTGGTTTATTTGTTTGTTGGTTTGTTGGCTTGTTGGTTTGTTGGTTTGTTGGTTTGTTGGTTTGTTGGTTTGTTGGTTTGTTGGTTTGTTGGTTTGTTGGTTTTGTTTGTTGGTTTTTTGGTTTGTTGGTTTGTTGGTTTGTTGGTTTATTTTTTTGTTGGTTTGTTGGCTTGTTGGTTTGTTGGTTTGTTGGTTTATTTGTTTGTTGGTTTGTTGGTTTGTTGGCTTGTTGGTTTGTTGGTTTGTTGGTTTGTTGGTTTGTTGGTTTGTTGGTTTGTTGGTTTGTTGGTTTTGTTTGTTGGTTTTTTGGTTTGTTGGTTTGTTGGTTTGTTGGTTTGTTGGCTTGTTGGCTTGTTGGTTTGTTGGTTTGTTGGTTTTTTGGTTTGTTGGTTTGTTGGCTTGTTGGTTTGTTGGTTTGTTGATTTGTTGGCTTGTTGGTTTGTTGGTTTGTTGGTTTGTTGGTTTGTTGGTTTGTTGGCTTGTTGGCTTGTTGGCTTGTTGGCTTGTTGGTTTGTTGGTTTGTTGGCTTGTTGGTTTGTTGGTTTGTTTGTTTTTTGGTTTGTTGGTTTATTTGTTTGTTGGTTTGTTGGCTTGTTGGTTTGTTGGTTTGTTGGTTTGTTGGCTTATTGGTTTGTTGGTTTGTTGGCTTGTAGGCTTGTTGGTTTGTTGGTTTTTTGGTTTGTTGGTTTGTCGGTTTGTCGGTTTGTTGGTTTGTTGGTTTGTTGGTTTATTTGTTTGTTGGTTTGTTGGCTTGTTGTTTGTTGGTTTGTTGGTTTGTTGGTTTGTTGGTTTGTAGGTTTTGTTTGTTGGTTTTTTGGTTTGTTGGTTTGTTGGTTTGTTGGCTTGTTGGTTTGTTGGTTTGTTGGTTTGTTGGTTTGTTTGTTTTTTGGTTTGTTGGTTTATTTGTTTGTTGGTTTATTTGTTTGTTAGTTTGTTGGATTATTGGTTTGTTGGTTTGTTGGCTTGTTGGCTTGTTGGTTTGTTGGTTTGTTGGTTTGTTGGTTTGTTGGCTTGTTGGTTTGTTGGTTTGTTAGTTTGTTGGCTTGTTGGTTTGTTGGTTTGTTGGTTTGTTGGTTTGTTGGCTTGTTGGTTTGTTGGTTTGTTTGTTTTTTGGTTTGTTGGTTTATTTGTTTGTTGGTTTATTTGTTTGTTAGTTTGTTGGATTATTGGTTTGTTGGCTTGTTGTTTGTTGGTTTGTTGGTTTGTTGGTTTGTTGGTTTTGTTTGTTGGTTTTTTGGTTTGTTGGTTTGTTGGTTTGTTGGCTTGTTGGTTTGTTGGTTTATTTGTTTGTTGGTTTGTTGGCTTGTTGGTTTGTTGGTTTGTTGGTTTGTTAGCTTGTTCGTTTGTTGGTTTGTTGGTTTGTTGGCTTGCTGGTTTGATGGTTTGTTGGTTTTTTGGTTTGTTGGTTTGTCGGTTTGTTGGTTTGTTGGTTTGTTGGTTTATTTGTTTGTTGGTTTGTTGGCTTGTTGTTTGTTGGTTTGTTGGTTTGTTGGTTTGTTGGTTTGTTGGTTTTGTTTGTTGGTTTTTTGGTTTGTTTGTTTGTTGGTTTGTTGGCTTGTTGGTTTGTTGGTTTGTTTGTTTGTTGGTTTTTTGGTTTGTTGGCTTGTTGGCTTGTTGGTTTGTTGGTTTGTTGGCTTGTTGGTTTGTTGGTTTGTTTGTTTTTTGGATTGTTGGTTTATTTGTTTGTTGGTTTATTTGTTTGTTAGTTTGTTGGATTATTGGTTTGTTGGTTTGTTGGCTTGTTGGTTTGTTGGTTTGTTGGTTTGTTGGTTTGTTGGCTTGTTGGTTTGTTGGTTTGTTGGTTTGTTGGCTTGTTGGTTTGTTGGTTTGTTGGTTTGTTGGTTTGTTGGTTTGTTGGCTTGTTGGCTTGTTGGCTTGTTGGTTTGTTGGTTTGTTGGTTTATTGGCTTGTTGGTTTGTTGGTTTGTTTGTTTTTTAGTTTGTTGGTTTATTTGTTTGTTGGTTTGTTGGCTTGTTGGCTTGTTGGTTTGTTAGTTTGTTGGCTTGTTGGTTAGTTGGTTTGTTTGTTTTTTTGTTTGTTGGTTTATTTGTTTGTTGGTTTGTTGGCTTGTTGGTTTGTTGGTTTGTTGGTTTGTTGGCTTGTTGGCTTGTTGGTTTGTTGGTTTGTTGGTTTGTTGGTTTTTTGGTTTGTTGGTTTGTCGGTTTGTTGGTTTGTTGGTTTGTTGGTTTATTTGTTTGTTGGTTTGTTGGCTTGTTGGTTTGTTGGTTTGTTGGCTTGTTGGCTTGTTGGTTTGTTGGTTTGTTGGTTTGTTGGTTTGTTTGTTTTTTGGTTTGTTGGTTTATTTGTTTGTTGGTTTGTTGGCTTGTTGGTTTGTTGGTTTGTTGGCTTGTTGGTTTGTTGGTTTGTTGGTTTGTTGGTTTGTTGGTTTTGTTTGTTGGTTTTTTGGTTTGTTCGTTTGTTGGTTTGTTGGCTTGTTGGTTTGTTGGCTTGTTGGTTTGTTGGTTTGTTGGTTTGTTGGTTTGTTGGTTTGTTGGTTTGTTGGTTTGTTGGCTTGTTGGCTTGTTGGCTTGTTGGCTTGTTAGTTTGTTGGTTTGTTGGTGTTTTGGTTTGTTGGTTTGTTGGTTTGTTGGTTTGTTGGTTTGTTGGTTTGTTGGTTTATTTGTTTGTTGGTTTGTTGGCTTGTTGGTTTGTTGGTTTGTCGGTTTGTTGGTTTGTTGGTTTGTTGATTTATTTGTTTGTTTGTTGGCTTGTTGATTTGTTGGCTTGTTGGCTTGTTGGTTTGTTGGTTTGTTGGGTTCTTGGCTTGTTGGCTTGTTGGTTTGTTGGTTTGTTGGTTTTTTGGTTTGTTGGTTTGTCGGTCTGTTGGTTTGTTGGTTTGTAGGTTTATTTGTTTGTTGGTTTGTTGGCTTGTTCGTTTGTTGGTTTGTTGGTTTGTTGGTTTGTTGGTTTGTTGGTTTGTTGGTTTGTTGGTTTTGTTTGTTGGTTTTTTGGTTTGTTGGTTTGTTGGCGTGTTGGTTTGTTGGTTTGTTGGTTTGTTGGTTTGTTGGTTTTTTTGTTTGTTGGTTTTTTGGTTTGTTGGTTTATTTTTTTGTTGGTTTGTTGGTTTGTTGGTTTGTTGGTTTATTTGTTTGTTGGTTTGTTGGCTTGTTGGTTTGTTGGTTTGTTAGTTTGTTGGTTTGTTGGTTTGTTGGTTTGTTGGTTTTGTTTGTTGGTTTTTTGGTTTGTTGGTTTGTTGGTTTGTTGGTTTGTTGGCTTGTTGGCTTGTTGGTTTGTTGGTTTGTTGGTTTTTTGGTTTGTTGGTTTGTTGGCTTGTTGGTTTGTTGGTTTGTTGATTTGTTGGCTTGTTGGTTTGTTGGTTTGTTGGTTTGTTGGTTTGTTGGCTTGTTGGCTTGTTGGCTTGTTGGTTTGTTGGTTTGTTCGCTTGTTGGTTTGTTGGTTTGTTTGTTTTTTGGTTTGTTGGTTTATTTGTTTGTTGGTTTGTTGGCTTGTTGGTTTGTTGGTTTGTTGGTTTGTTGGCTTATTGGTTTGTTGGTTTGTTGGCTTGTTGGCTTGTTGGTTTGTTTGTTTGTTGGTTTTTTGGTTTGTTGGTTTGTTGGTTTGTTGGTTTATTTGTTTGTTGGTTTGTTGGCTTGTTGTTTGTTGGTTTGTTGGTTTGTTGGTTTGTTGGTTTGTTGGTTTTGTTTGTTGGTTTTTTGGTTTGTTGGTTTGTTGGTTTGTTGGCTTGTTGGTTTGTTGGTTTGTTGGTTTGTTGGTTTGTTGGTTTGTTGGCTTGTTGGCTTGTTGGTTTGTTGGTTTGTTGGCTTATTGATTTCTTGGTTTGTTTGTTTTTTGGTTTGTTGGTTTATTTGTTTGTTGGTTTATTTGTTTGTTAGTTTGTTGGATTATTGGTTTGTTGGTTTGTTGGCTTGTTGGCTTGTTGGTTTGTTGGTTTGTTGGTTTGTTGGCTTGTTGGTTTGTTGGTTTGTTGGTTTGTTGGTTTGTTGGTTCGTTGGCTTGTTGGTTTCTTGGTTTGTTGGCTTGTTGGCTTGTTGGTTTGTTGGTTTGTTGGCTTCTTGGCTTGTTGGCTTGTTGGTTTGTTGGTTTGTTGGTTTTTTGGTTTGTTGATTTGTCGGTTTGTTGGTTTGTTGGTTTGTTGGTTTATTTGTTTGTTGGTTTGTTGGCTTGTTGGTTTGTTGGTTTGTTGGTTTGTTGGTTTGTTGGTTTGTTGGTTTGTTGGTTTGTTGGTTTGTTGGTTTTGTTTGTTGGTTTTTTGGTTTGTTGGTTGGTTGGCTTGTTGGTTTTTTGGTTTGTTGGTTTGTTGGTTTGTTGGTTTTTTGGTTTGTTAGTTTTTTGGTTTGTTGGTTTATTTTTTTGTTGGTTTGTTGGCTTGTTGGTTTGTTGGTTTGTTGGTTTTTTGGTTTGTTGGTTTGTTGGTTTGTTGGTTTGTTGGCTTGTTGGCTTGTTGGTTTGTTGGTTTGTTGGTTTTTTGGTTTGTTGATTTGTTGGCTTGTTGGTTTGTTGGTTTGTTGATTTGTTGGCTTGTTGGTTTGTTGGTTTGTTGGTTTGTTGGTTTGTTGGTTTGTTGGCTTGTTGGCTTGTTGGCTTGTTGGTTTGTTGGTTTGTTGGCTTGTTGGTTTGTTGGTTTGTTTGTTTTTTGGTTTGTTGGTTTATTAGTTTGTTGGTTTGTTGGCTTGTTGGTTTGTTGGTTTGTTGGTTTGTTGGCTTATTGGTTTGTTGGTTTGTTGGCTTGTTGGCTTGTTGGTTTGTTGGTTTGTTGGTTTTTTGGTTTGTTGGTTTGTCGGTTTGTTGGTTTGTTGGTTTGTTGGTTTATTTGTTTGTTGGTTTGTTGGCTTGTTGTTTGTTGGTTTGTTGGTTTGTTGGTTTGTTGGTTTGTTGGTTTGTTGGTTTGTTGGTTTTGTTTGTTGGTTTTTTGGTTTGTTGGTTTGTTGGTTTGTTGGCTTGTTGGTTTGTTGGTTTGTTGGTTTGTTGGTTTGTTGGCTTGTTGGCTTGTTGGTTTGTTGGTTTGTTGGCTTGTTGGTTTGTTGGTTTGTTTGTTTTTTGGTTTGTTGGTTTGTTGGTTTGTTTGTTTTTTGATTTGTTGGTTTATTTGTTTGTTGGCTTGTTGGCTTGTTGGTTTGTTGGTTTGTTGGTTTGTTGGCTTGTTGGTTTGTTGGTTTGTTGGCTTGTTGGCTTGTTGGTTTGTTGGTTTGTTGGCTTCTTGGCTTGTTGGCTTGTTGGTTTGTTGGTTTGTTGGTTTTTTGGTTTGTTGGTTTGTCGGTTTGTTGGTTTGTTGGTTTGTTGGTTTATTTGTTTGTTGGTTTGTTGGCTTGTTGGTTTGTTGGTTTGTTGGTTTGTTGGTTTGTTGGTTTGTTGGTTTGTTGGTTTGTTGGTTTGTTGGTTTGTTGGTTTGTTGGTTTTGTTTGTTAGTTTTTTGGTTTGTTGGTTGGTTGGCTTGTTGGTTTGTTGGTTTGTTGGTTTGTTGGTTTGTTGGTTTTTTGGTTTGTTGGTTTTTTGGTTTGTTGGTTTATTTTTTTGTTGGTTTGTTGGCTTGTTGGTTTGTTGGTTTATTTGTTTGTTGGTTTGTTGGCTTGTTGGTTTGTTGGTTTGTTGGTTTGTTGGTTTGTTGGTTTGTTGGTTTGTTGGTTTGTTGGTTTTGTTTGTTGGTTTTTTGGTTTATTGGTTTGTTGGTTTGTTAGTTTGTTGGCTTGTTGGTTTGTTGGTTTGTTGGTTTCTTGGTTTTGTTTGTTGGTTTGTTGGCTTGTTGGTTTGTTGGTTTGTTGATTTGTTGGCTTGTTGGTTTGTTGGTTTGTTGGTTTGTTGGTTTGTTGGTTTGTTGGCTTGTTGGCTTGTTGGCTAGTTGGCTTGCTGGTTTGTTGGTTTGTTGGCTTGTTGGTTTGTTGGTTTGTTTGTTTTTTGGTTTGTTGGTTTATTTGTTTGTTGGTTTGTTGGCTTGTTGGTTTGTTGGTTTGTTGGTTTGTTGGCTTATTGGTTTGTTGGTTTGTTGGCTTGTTTGCTTGTTGGTTTGTTGGTTTGTTGGTTTTTTGGTTTGTTGGTTTGTCGGTTTGTTGGTTTGTTGGTTTGTTGGTTTATTTGTTTGTTGGTTTGTTGGATTGTTGTTTGTTGGTTTGTTGGTTTGTTGGTTTGTTGGTTTGTAGGTTTTGTTTGTTGGTTTTTTGGTTTGTTGGTTTGTTGGTTTGTTGGCTTGTTGGTTTGTTGGTTTGTTGGTTTGTTGGTTTGTTTGTTTTTTGGTTTGTTGGTTTATTTGTTTGTTGGTTTATTTGTTTGTTAGTTTGTTGGATTATTGGTTTGTTGGCTTGTTGTTTCTTGGTTTGTTGGTTTGTTGGTTTGTTGGTTTGTTGGTTTTGTTTGTTGGTTTTTTGGTTTGTTGGTTTGTTGGTTTGTTGGCTTGTTGGTTTGTTGGTTTATTTGTTTGTTGGTTTGTTGGCTTGTTGGTTTGTTGGTTTGTTGGTTTGTTGGCTTGTTCGTTTGTTGGTTTGTTGGTTTGTTGGCTTGTTGGCTTGTTGGTTTGATGGTTTGTTGGTTTTTTGGTTTGTTGGTTTGTCGGTTTGTTGGTTTGTTGGTTTGTTGGTTTATTTTTTTGTTGGTTTGTTGGCTTGTTGTTTGTTGGTTTGCTGGTTTGTTGGTTTGTTGGTTTGTTGGTTTTGTTTGTTGGTTTTTTGGTTTATTGGTTTGTTGGTTTGTTGGCTTGTTGGTTTGTTGGTTTTTTGGTTTGTTGGTTTGTTGGTTTGTTGGTTTGTTGGCTTGTTGGCTTGTTGGTTTGTTGGTTTGTTGGCTTGTTGGTTTGTTGGTTTGTTTGTTTTTTGGCTTGTTGGTTTGTTGGTTTGTTGGTTTGTTGGCTTGTTGGTTTGTTGGTTTGTTGGTTTGTTGGTTTGTTGGTTTGTTGGCTTGTTGGCTTGTTGGCTTGTTGGTTTGTTGGTTTGTTGGTTTATTGGCTTGTTGGTTTGTTGGTTTGTTTGTTTTTTGGTTTGTTGGTTTATTTGTTTGTTGGTTTGTTGGCTTGTTGGCTTGTTGGTTTGTTAGTTTGTTGGCTTGTTGGTTAGTTGGTTTATTTGTTTTTTTGTTTGTTGGTTTATTTGTTTGTTGGTTTGTTGGCTTGTTGGTTTGTTGGTTTGTTGGTTTGTTGGCTTGTTGGCTTGTTGGTTTGTTGGTTTGTTGGTTTGTTGGTTTTTTGGTTTGTTGGTTTGTCGGTTTGTTGGTTTGTTGGTTTGTTGGTTTATTTGTTTGTTGGTTTGTTGGCTTGTTGGTTTGTTGGTTTGTTGGTTTGCTGGTTTGTTTGTTTTTTGGTTTGTTGGTTTATTTGTTTGTTGGTTTGTTGGCTTGTTGGTTTGTTGGTTTGTTGGCTTGTTGGTTTGTTGGTTTGTTGGTTTGTTGGTTTGTTGGTTTTGTTTGTTGGTTTTTTGGTTTGTTGGTTTGTTGGTTTGTTGGCTTGTTGGTTTGTTGGTTTGTTGGTTTGTTGGTTTGTTGGTTTGTTGGCTTGTTGGCTTGTTAGCTTGTTGGTTTGTTGGTTTGTTGGTTTGTTGGTTTGTTGGTTTGTTGGTTTGTTGGTTTATTTGTTTGTTGGTTTGTTGGCTTATTGGTTTGTCGGTTTGTTGGTTTGTTGGTTTGTTGATTTATTTGTTTGTTTGTTGGATTGTTGGTTTGTTGGTTTGTTGGCTTGTTGGCTTGTTGGTTTGTTGGCTTGTTGGCTTGTTGGTTTGTTGGTTTGTTGGGTTCTTGGCTTGTTGGCTTGTTGGTTTGTTGGTTTGTTGGTTTTTTGGTTTGTTGGTTTGTCGGTCTGTTGGTTTGTTGGTTTGTTGGTTTATTTGTTTGTTGGTTTGTTGGCTTGTTGGTTTGTTGGTTTGTTGGTTTGTTGGTTTGTTGGTTTGTTTGTTTTTTGATTTGTTGGTTTATTTGTTTGTTGGCTTGTTGGCTTGTTGGTTTGTTGGTTTGTTGGTTTGTTGGCTTGTTGGTTTGTTGGTTTGTTGGCTTGTTGGCTTGTTGGTTTGTTGGTTTGTTGGCTTGTTGGTTTGTTGGTTTGTTTGTTTTTTGGCTTGTTGGTTTGTTGGTTTGTTGGTTTGTTGGCTTGTTGGTTTGTTGGTTTGTTGGTTTGTTGGTTTGTTGGTTTGTTGGCTTGTTGGCTTGTTGGCTTGTTGGTTTGTTGGTTTGTTGGTTTATTGGCTTGTTGGTTTGTTGGTTTGTTTGTTTTTTGGTTTGTTGGTTTATTTGTTTGTTGGTTTGTTGGCTTGTTGGCTTGTTGGTTTGTTAGTTTGTTGGCTTGTTGGTTAGTTGGTTTATTTGTTTTTTTGTTTGTTGGTTTATTTGTTTGTTGGTTTGTTGGCTTGTTGGTTTGTTGGTTTGTTGGTTTGTTGGCTTGTTGGCTTGTTGGTTTGTTGGTTTGTTGGTTTGTTGGTTTTTTGGTTTGTTGGTTTGTCGGTTTGTTGGTTTGTTGGTTTGTTGGTTTATTTGTTTGTTGGTTTGTTGGCTTGTTGGTTTGTTGGTTTGTTGGTTTGCTGGTTTGTTTGTTTTTTGGTTTGTTGGTTTATTTGTTTGTTGGTTTGTTGGCTTGTTGGTTTGTTGGTTTGTTGGCTTGTTGGTTTGTTGGTTTGTTGGTTTGTTGGTTTGTTGGTTTTGTTTGTTGGTTTTTTGGTTTGTTGGTTTGTTGGTTTGTTGGCTTGTTGGTTTGTTGGTTTGTTGGTTTGTTGGTTTGTTGGTTTGTTGGCTTGTTGGCTTGTTAGCTTGTTGGTTTGTTGGTTTGTTGGTTTGTTGGTTTGTTGGTTTGTTGGTTTGTTGGTTTATTTGTTTGTTGGTTTGTTGGCTTATTGGTTTGTCGGTTTGTTGGTTTGTTGGTTTGTTGATTTATTTGTTTGTTTGTTGGATTGTTGGTTTGTTGGTTTGTTGGCTTGTTGGCTTGTTGGTTTGTTGGCTTGTTGGCTTGTTGGTTTGTTGGTTTGTTGGGTTCTTGGCTTGTTGGCTTGTTGGTTTGTTGGTTTGTTGGTTTTTTGGTTTGTTGGTTTGTCGGTCTGTTGGTTTGTTGGTTTGTTGGTTTATTTGTTTGTTGGTTTGTTGGCTTGTTGGTTTGTTGGTTTGTTGGTTTGTTGGTTTGTTGGTTTGTTTGTTTTTTGATTTGTTGGTTTATTTGTTTGTTGGCTTGTTGGCTTGTTGGTTTGTTGGTTTGTTGGTTTGTTGGCTTGTTGGTTTGTTGGTTTGTTGGCTTGTTGGCTTGTTGGTTTGTTGGTTTGTTGGCTTCTTGGCTTGTTGGCTTGTTGGTTTGTTGGTTTGTTGGTTTTTTGGTTTGTTGGTTTGTCGGTTTGTTGGTTTGTTGGTTTGTTGGTTTATTTGTTTGTTGGTTTGTTGGCTTGTTGGTTTGTTGGTTTGTTGGTTTGTTGGTTTGTTGGTTTGTTGGTTTGTTGGTTTGTTGGTTTGTTGGTTTGTTGGTTTGTTGGTTTTGTTTGTTAGTTTTTTGGTTTGTTGGTTGGTTGGCTTGTTGGTTTGTTGGTTTGTTGGTTTGTTGGTTTGTTGGTTTTTTGGTTTGTTGGTTTTTTGGTTTGTTGGTTTATTTTTTTGTTGGTTTGTTGGCTTGTTGGTTTGTTGGTTTATTTGTTTGTTGGTTTGTTGGCTTGTTGGTTTGTTGGTTTGTTGGTTTGTTGGTTTGTTGGTTTGTTGGTTTGTTGGTTTGTTGGTTTTGTTTGTTGGTTTTTTGGTTTATTGGTTTGTTGGTTTGTTAGTTTGTTGGCTTGTTGGTTTGTTGGTTTGTTGGTTTCTTGGTTTTGTTTGTTGGTTTGTTGGCTTGTTGGTTTGTTGGTTTGTTGATTTGTTGGCTTGTTGGTTTGTTGGTTTGTTGGTTTGTTGGTTTGTTGGTTTGTTGGCTTGTTGGCTTGTTGGCTAGTTGGCTTGCTGGTTTGTTGGTTTGTTGGCTTGTTGGTTTGTTGGTTTGTTTGTTTTTTGGTTTGTTGGTTTATTTGTTTGTTGGTTTGTTGGCTTGTTGGTTTGTTGGTTTGTTGGTTTGTTGGCTTATTGGTTTGTTGGTTTGTTGGCTTGTTTGCTTGTTGGTTTGTTGGTTTGTTGGTTTTTTGGTTTGTTGGTTTGTCGGTTTGTTGGTTTGTTGGTTTGTTGGTTTATTTGTTTGTTGGTTTGTTGGATTGTTGTTTGTTGGTTTGTTGGTTTGTTGGTTTGTTGGTTTGTAGGTTTTGTTTGTTGGTTTTTTGGTTTGTTGGTTTGTTGGTTTGTTGGCTTGTTGGTTTGTTGGTTTGTTGGTTTGTTGGTTTGTTTGTTTTTTGGTTTGTTGGTTTATTTGTTTGTTGGTTTATTTGTTTGTTAGTTTGTTGGATTATTGGTTTGTTGGCTTGTTGTTTCTTGGTTTGTTGGTTTGTTGGTTTGTTGGTTTGTTGGTTTTGTTTGTTGGTTTTTTGGTTTGTTGGTTTGTTGGTTTGTTGGCTTGTTGGTTTGTTGGTTTATTTGTTTGTTGGTTTGTTGGCTTGTTGGTTTGTTGGTTTGTTGGTTTGTTGGCTTGTTCGTTTGTTGGTTTGTTGGTTTGTTGGCTTGTTGGCTTGTTGGTTTGATGGTTTGTTGGTTTTTTGGTTTGTTGGTTTGTCGGTTTGTTGGTTTGTTGGTTTGTTGGTTTATTTTTTTGTTGGTTTGTTGGCTTGTTGTTTGTTGGTTTGCTGGTTTGTTGGTTTGTTGGTTTGTTGGTTTTGTTTGTTGGTTTTTTGGTTTATTGGTTTGTTGGTTTGTTGGCTTGTTGGTTTGTTGGTTTTTTGGTTTGTTGGTTTGTTGGTTTGTTGGTTTGTTGGCTTGTTGGCTTGTTGGTTTGTTGGTTTGTTGGCTTGTTGGTTTGTTGGTTTGTTTGTTTTTTGGTTTGTTGGTTTATTTGTTTGTTGGTTTATTTGTTTGTTAGTTTGTTGGATTATTGGTTTGTTGGTTTGTTGGCTTGTTGGCTTGTTGGTTGGTTGGTTTGTTGGTTTGTTGGTTTGTTGGCTTGTTGGTTTGTTGGTTTGTTGGTTTGTTGGCTTGTTGGTTTGTTGGTTTGTTGGTTTGTTGGTTTGTTGGTTTGTTGGCTTGTTGGCTTGTTGGCTTGTTGGTTTGTTGGTTTGTTGGTTTATTGGCTTGTTGGTTTGTTGGTTTGTTTGTTTTTTGGTTTGTTGGTTTATTTGTTTGTTGGTTTGTTGGCTTGTTGGCTTGTTGGTTTGTTAGTTTGTTGGCTTGTTGGTTAGTTGGTTTATTTGTTTTTTTGTTTGTTGGTTTATTTGTTTGTTGGTTTGTTGGCTTGTTGGTTTGTTGGTTTGTTGGTTTGTTGGCTTGTTGGCTTGTTGGTTTGTTGGTTTGTTGGTTTGTTGGTTTTTTGGTTTGTTGGTTTGTCGGTTTGTTGGTTTGTTGGTTTGTTGGTTTATTTGTTTGTTGGTTTGTTGGCTTGTTGGTTTGTTGGTTTGTTGGTTTGCTGGTTTGTTTGTTTTTTGGTTTGTTGGTTTATTTGTTTGTTGGTTTGTTGGCTTGTTGGTTTGTTGGTTTGTTGGCTTGTTGGTTTGTTGGTTTGTTGGTTTGTTGGTTTGTTGGTTTTGTTTGTTGGTTTTTTGGTTTGTTGGTTTGTTGGTTTGTTGGCTTGTTGGTTTGTTGGTTTGTTGGTTTGTTGGTTTGTTGGTTTGTTGGCTTGTTGGCTTGTTAGCTTGTTGGTTTGTTGGTTTGTTGGTTTGTTGGTTTGTTGGTTTGTTGGTTTGTTGGTTTATTTGTTTGTTGGTTTGTTGGCTTATTGGTTTGTCGGTTTGTTGGTTTGTTGGTTTGTTGATTTATTTGTTTGTTTGTTGGATTGTTGGTTTGTTGGTTTGTTGGCTTGTTGGCTTGTTGGTTTGTTGGCTTGTTGGCTTGTTGGTTTGTTGGTTTGTTGGGTTCTTGGCTTGTTGGCTTGTTGGTTTGTTGGTTTGTTGGTTTTTTGGTTTGTTGGTTTGTCGGTCTGTTGGTTTGTTGGTTTGTTGGTTTATTTGTTTGTTGGTTTGTTGGCTTGTTGGTTTGTTGGTTTGTTGGTTTGTTGGTTTGTTGGTTTGTTGGTTTGTTGGTTTGTTGGTTTGTTGGTTTGTTGGTTTGTTGGTTTTGTTTGTTGGTTTTTTGGTTTGTTGGTTGGTTGGCTTGTTGGTTTGTTGGTTTGTTGGTTTGTTGGTTTTTTGGTTTGTTGGTTTTTTGGTTTGTTGGTTTATTTTTTTGTTGGTTTGTTGGCTTGTTGGTTTGTTGGTTTGTTGGTTTATTTGTTTGTTGGTTTGTTGGCTTGTTGGTTTGTTGGTTTGTTGGTTTGTTGGTTTGTTGGTTTGTTGGTTTGTTGGTTTTGTTTGTTGGTTTTTTGGTTTGTTGGTTTGTTGGTTTGTTGGTTTGTTGGCTTGTTGGCTTGTTGGTTTGTTGGTTTGTTGGTTTTTTGGTTTGTTGGTTTGTTGGCTTGTTGGTTTGTTGGTTTGTTGATTTGTTGGCTTGTTGGTTTGTTGGTTTGTTGGTTTGTTGGTTTGTTGGTTTGTTGGCTTGTTGGCTTGTTGGCTTGTTGGTTTGTTGGTTTGTTGGCTTGTTGGTTTGTTTGTTTGTTTGTTTTTTGGTTTGTTGGTTTATTTATTTGTTGGTTTGTTGGCTTGTTGGTTTGTTGGTTTGTTGGTTTGTTGGCTTATTGGTTTGTTGGTTTGTTGGCTTGTTGGCTTGTTGGTTTGTTGGTTTGTTGGTTTTTTGGTTTGTTGGTTTGTTGGTTTGTTGGTTTATTTGTTTGTTGGTTTGTTGGCTTGTTGTTTGTTGGTTTGTTGGTTTGTTGGTTTGTTGGTTTGTTGGTTTTGTTTGTTGGTTTTTTGGTTTGTTGGTTTGTTGGTTTGTTGGCTTGTTGGTTTGTTTGTTTATTGGTTTGTTGGTTTGTTGGTTTGTTGGTTTGTTGGCTTCTTGGCTTGTTGGTTTGTTGGTTTGTTGGCTTGTTGATTTGTTGGTTTGTTTGTTTTTTGGTTTGTTGGTTTATTTGTTTGTTGGTTTATTTGTTTGTTAGTTTGTTGGATTATTAGTTTGTTGGTTTGTTGGCTTGTTGGCTTGTTGGTTTGTTGGTTTGTTGGTTTGTTGGTTTGTTGGTTTGTTGGCTTGTTGGCTTGTTGGTTTGTTGGTTTGTTGGTTTTTTGGTTTGTTGGTTTGTTGGCTTGTTGGTTTGTTGGTTTGTTGATTTGTTGGCTTGTTGGTTTGTTGGTTTGTTGGTTTGTTGGTTTGTTGGTTTGTTGGCTTGTTGGCTTGTTGGCTTGTTGGTTTGTTGGTTTGTTGGCTTGTTGGTTTGTTGGTTTGTTTGTTTTTTGGTTTGTTGGTTTATTTATTTGTTGGTTTGTTGGCTTGTTGGTTTGTTGGTTTGTTGGTTTGTTGGCTTATTGGTTTGTTGGTTTGTTGGCTTGTTGGCTTGTTGGTTTGTTGGTTTGTTTGGTTTTTTGGTTTGTTGGTTTGTTGGTTTGTTGGTTTATTTGTTTGTTGGTTTGTTGGCTTGTTGTTTGTTGGTTTGTTGGTTTGTTGGTTTGTTGGTTTGTTGGTTTTGTTTGTTGGTTTTTTGGGTTGTTGGTTTGTTGGTTTGTTGGCTTGTTGGTTTGTTGGTTTATTGGTCTGTTGGTTTGTTGGTTTGTTGGTTTGTTGGCTTGTTGGCTTGTTGGTTTGTTGGTTTGTTGGCTTGTTGATTTGTTGGTTTGTTTGTTTTTTGGTTTGTTGGTTTATTTGTTTGTTGGTTTATTTGTTTGTTAGTTTGTTGGATTATTAGTTTGTTGGTTTGTTGGCTTGTTGGCTTGTTGGTTTGTTGGTTTGTTGGTTTGTTGGTTTGTTGGCTTGTTGGTTTGTTGGTTTGTTAGTTTGTTGGCTTGTTGGTTTGTTGGTTTGTTGGTTTGTTGGTTTGTTGGTTTGTTGGTTTGTTGGCTTGTTGGCTTGTTGGTTTGTTGGTTTGTTGGCTTGTTGGCTTGTTGGTTTGTTTGTTTTTTGGTTTGTTGGTTTATTTGTTTGTTGGCTTGTTGGCTTGTTGGTTTGTTGGTTTGTTGGTTTGTTGGCTTGCTGGTTTGTTGGTTTGTTGGCTTGTTGGCTTGTTGGTTTGTTGGTTTGTTGGCTTCTTGGCTTGTTGGCTTGTTGGTTTGTTGGTTTGTTGGTTTTTTGGTTTGTTGATTTGTCGGTTTGTTGGTTTGTTGGTTTGTTGGTTTATTTGTTTGCTGGTTTGTTGGCTTGTTGGTTTGTTGGTTTGTTGGTTTGTTGGTTTGTTGGTTTGTTGGTTTGTTGGTTTGTTGGTTTGTTGGTTTTGTTTGTTGGTTTTTTGGTTTGTTGGTTGGTTGGCTTGTTGGTTTGTTGGTTTGTTGGTTTGTTGGTTTGTTGGTTTGTTGGTTTTTTGGTTTGTTGGTTTTTTGGTTTGTTGGTTTATTTTTTTGTTGGTTTGTTGGCTTGTTGGTTTGTTGGTTTGTTGGTTTATTTGTTTGTTGGTTTGTTGGCTTGTTGGTTTGTTGGTTTGTTGGTTTGTTGGTTTGTTGGTTTGTTGGTTTGTTGGTTTGTTGGTTTGTTGGTTTGTTGGTTTTGTTTGTTGGTTTTTTGGTTTGTTGGTTTGTTGGTTTGTTGGTTTGTTGGCTTGTTGGCTTGTTGGTTTGTTGGTTTGTTGGTTTGTTGGTTTTTTGGTTTGTTGGTTTGTTGGCTTGTTGGTTTGTTGGTTTGTTGATTTGTTGGCTTGTTGGTTTGTTGGTTTGTTGGTTTGTTGGTTTGTTGGTTTGTTGGCTTGTTGGCTTGTTGGCTTGTTGGTTTGTTGGTTTGTTGGCTTATTGGTTTGTTGGTTTGTTTGTTTTTTGGTTTGTTGGTTTATTTGTTTGTTGGTTTGTTGGCTTGTTGGTTTGTTGGTTTGTTGGTTTGTTGGCTTATTGGTTTGTTGGTTTGTTGGCTTGTTGGCTTGTTGGTTTGTTGGTTTGTTGGTTTTTTGGTTTGTTGGTTTGTCGGTTTGTTGGTTTGTTGGTTTGTTGGTTTATTTGTTTGTTGGTTTGTTGGCTTGTTGTTTGTTGGTTTGTTGGTTTGTTGGTTTGTTGGTTTGTTGGTTTTGTTTGTTGGTTTTTTGGTTTGTTGGTTTGTTGGTTTGTTGGTTTGTTGGCTTGTTGGTTTGTTGGTTTGTTGGTTTGTTGGTTTCTTGGTTTGTTGGCTTGTTGGCTTGTTGGTTTGTTGGTTTGTTGGCTTGTTGGTTTGTTGGTTTGTTTGTTTTTTGGTTTGTTGGTTTATTTGTTTGTTGGTTTATTTGTTTGTTAGTTTGTTGGATTATTGGTTTGTTGGTTTGTTGGCTTGTTGGCTTGTTGGTTTGTTGGTTTGTTGGTTTGTTGGTTTGTTGGCTTGTTGGTTTGTTGGTTTGTTAGTTTGTTGGCTTGTTGGGTTGTTGGTTTGTTGGTTTGTTGGTTTGTTGGTTTGTTGGCTTGTTGGCTTGTTGGTTTGTTGGTTTGTTGGCTTGTTGGTTTGTTGGTTTGTTTGTCTTTGGTTTGTTGGTTTATTTGTTTGTTGGTTTGTTGGCTTGTTGGCTTGTTGGTTTGTTGGTTTGTTGGCTTGTTGGTTTGTTGGTTTGTTTGTTTTTTGGTTTGTTGGTTTATTTGTTTGTTGGTTTGTTGGCTTGTTGGTTTGTTGGTTTAATGGTTTGTTGGCTTGTTGGCTTGTTGGTTTGTTGGTTTGTTGGTTTGTTGGTTTTTTGGTTTGTTGGTTTGTCGGTTTGTTGGTTTGTTGGTTTGTTGGTTTATTTGTTTGTTGGTTTGTTGGCTTGTTGGTTTGTTGGTTTGTTGGCTTGTTGCCTTGTTGGTTTGTTGGTTTGTTGGTTTGTTGGTTTGTTTGTTTTTTGGTTTATTGGTTTATTTGTTTGATGGTTTGTTGGCTTGTTGGTTTGTTGGTTTGTTGGCTTGTTGGTTTGTTGGTTTGTTGGTTTGTTGGTTTGTTGGTTTGTTGGTTTGTTGGTTTTGTTTGTTGGTTTTTTGGTTTGTTGGTTTGTTGGTTTGTTGGCTTGTTGGTTTGTTGGTTTGTTGGTTTGTTGGTTTGTTGGTTTGTTGGTTTGTTGATTTATTTGTTTGTTTGTTGGATTGTTGGTTTGTTGGTTTGTTGGCTTGTTGGCTTGTTGGTTTGTTGTATTGTTGGTTTGTTGGTTTGTTGGTTTGTTGGCTTGTTGGCTTGTTGGTTTGTTGGTTTGTTGGCTTGTTGGTTTGTTGGTTTGTTGGTTTGTTGGTTTTTTGGTTTGTTGGTTTGTCGGTTTGTTGGTTTGTTGGTTTGTTGGTTTATTTGTTTGTTGGTTTGTTGGCTTGTTGGTTTGTTGGTTTGTTGGCTTGTTGCCTTGTTGGTTTGTTGGTTTGTTGGTTTGTTGGTTTGTTTGTTTTTTGGTTTATTGGTTTATTTGTTTGATGGTTTGTTGGCTTGTTGGTTTGTTGGTTTATTGGCTTGTTGGTTTGTTGGTTTGTTGGTTTGTTGGTTTGTTGGTTTGTTGGTTTGTTGGTTTTGTTTGTTGGTTTTTTGGTTTGTTGGTTTGTTGGTTTGTTGGCTTGTTGGTTTGTTGGTTTGTTGGTTTGTTGGTTTGTTGGTTTGTTGGTTTGTTGATTTATTTGTTTGTTTGTTGGATTGTTGGTTTGTTGGTTTGTTGGCTTGTTGGCTTGTTGGTTTGTTGTATTGTTGGTTTGTTGGTTTGTTGGTTTGTTGGCTTGTTGGCTTGTTGGTTTGTTGGTTTGTTGGCTTGTTGGTTTGTTGGTTTGTTTGTTTTTTGGTTTGTTGGTTTATTTGTTTGTTGGCTTGTTGGCTTGTTGGTTTGTTGGTTTGTTGGTTTGTTGGCTTGTTGGTTTGTTGGTTTGTTGGCTTGTTGGCTTGTTGGTTTGTTGGTTTGTTGGCTTCTTGGTTTGTTGGCTTGTTGGTTTGTTGGTTTGTTGGTTTTTTGGTTTGTTGGTTTGTCGGTTTGTTGGTTTGTTGGTTTGTTGGTTTATTTGTTTGTTGGTTTGTTGGCTTGTTGGTTTGTTGGTTTGTTGGTTTGTTGGTTTGTTGGTTTGTTGGTTTGTTGGTTTGTTGGTTTTGTTTGTTGGTTTTTTGGTTTGTTGGTTGGTTGGCTTGTTGGTTTGTTGGTTTGTTGGTTTGTTGGTTTTTTGGTTTGTTGGTTTTTTGGTTTGTTGGTTTATTTTTTTGTTGGTTTGTTGGCTTGTTGGTTTGTTGGTTTGTTGGTTTATTTGTTTGTTGGTTTGTTGGCTTGTTGGTTTGTTGGTTTGTTGGTTTGTTGGTTTGTTGGTTTGTTGGTTTGTTGGTTTTGTTTGTTGGTTTTTTGGTTTGTTGCTTTGTTGGTTTGTTGGTTTGTTGGCTTGTTGGCTTGTTGGTTTGTTGGTTTGTCGGTTTTTTGGTTTGTTGGTTTGTTGGCTTGTTGGTTTGTTGGTTTGTTGATTTGTTGGCTTGTTGGTTTGTTGGTTTGTTGGTTTGTTGGTTTGTTGGTTTGTTGGTTTGTTGGCTTGTTGACTTGTTGGCTTGTTGGTTTGTTGGTTTGTTGGCTTGTTGGTTTGTTGGTTTGTTTGTTTTTTGGTTTGTTGGTTTATTTGTTTGTTGGTTTGTTGGCTTGTTGGTTTGTTGGTTTGTTGGTTTGTTGGCTTATTGGTTTGTTGGTTTGTTAGCTTGTTGGCTTGTTGGTTTGTTGGTTTGTTGGTTTTTTGGTTTGTTGGTTTGTCGGTTTGTTGGTTTGTTGGTTTGTTGGTTTATTTGTTTGTTGGTTTGTTGGCTTGTTGTTTGTTGGTTTGTTGGTTTGTTGGTTTGTTGGTTTGTTGGTTTTGTTTGTTGGTTTTTTGGTTTGTTGGTTTGTTGGTTTGTTGGCTTGTTGGTTTGTTGGTTTGTTAGTTTGTTGGTTTGTTGGTTTGTTGGCTTGTTGGCTTGTTGGTTTGTTGGTTTGTTGGCTTGTTGGTTTGTTGGTTTGTTTGTTTTTTGGTTTGTTGGTTTATTTGTTTGTTGGTTTATTTGTTTGTTAGTTTGTTGGATTATTGGTTTGTTGGTTTGTTGGTTTGTTGGTTTGTTGGTTTGTTGGTTTGTTGGCTTGTTGGTTTGTTGGTTTGTTAGTTTGTTGGCTTGTTGGTTTGTTGGTTTGTTTCTTCGTTGGTTTGTTGGTTTGTTGGCTTGTTGGCTTGTTGGTTTGTTGGTTTGTTGGCTTGTTGGTTTGTTGGTTTGTTTGTTTTTTGGTTTGTTGGTTTATTTGTTTGTTGGTTTGTTGGCTTGTTTGTTTGTTGGTTTGTTGGTTTGTTGGCTTGTTGGTTTGTTGGTTTGTTGGCTTGTTGGCTTGTTGGTTTGTTGGTTTGTTGGCTTCTTGGCTTGTTGGCTTGTTGGTTTGTTGGTTTGTTGGTTTTTTGGTTTGTTGGTTTGTCGGTTTGTTGGTTTGTTGGTTTGTTGGTTTATTTGTTTGTTGGTTTGTTGGCTTGTTGGTTTGTTGGTTTGTTGGTTTGTTGGTTTATTGGTTTGTTGGTTTGTTGGTTTGTTGGTTTTGTTTGTTGGTTTTTTGGTTTGTTGGTTGGTTGGCTTGTTGGTTTGTTGGTTTGTTGGTTTGTTGGTTTGTTGGTTTTTTGGTTTGTTGGTTTTTTGGTTTGTTGGTTTATTTTTTTGTTGGTTTGTTGGCTTGTTGGTTTGTTGGTTTGTTGGTTTATTTGTTTGATGGTTTGTTGGCTTGTTGGTTTGTTGGTTTGTTGGTTTGTTGGTATGTTGGTTTGTTGGTTTGTTGGTTTGTTGGTTTTGTTTGTTGGTTTTTTGGTTTGTTGGTTTGTTGGTTTGTTGGCTTGTTGGCTTGTTGGTTTGTTGGTTTGTTGGTTTTTTGGTTTGTTGGTTTGTTGGCTTGTTGGGTTGTTGGTTTGTTGGCTTGTTGGTTTGTTGGTTTGTTGGTTTGTTGGTTTGTTGGTTTGTTGGCTTGTTGGCTTGTTGGCTTGTTGGTTTGTTGGTTTGTTGGTTTGTTGGTTAGTTGGTTTGTTTGTTTTTTGGTTTGTTGGTTTATTTGTTTGTTGGTTTGTTGGCTTGTTGGTTTGTTGGTTTGTTGGTTTGTTGGCTTATTGGTTTGTTGGTTTGTTGGCTTGTTGGCTTGTTGGTTTGTTGGTTTGTTTGTTTTTTGGTTTGTTGGTTTGTCGGTTTGTTGGTTTGTTGGTTTGTTGGTTTATTTGTTTGTTGGTTTGTTGGCTTGTTGTTTGTTGGTTTGTTGGTTTGTTGGTTTGTTGGTTTGTTGGTTTTGTTTGTTGGTTTTTTGGTTTGTTGGTTTGTTGGCTTGTTGGTTTGTTGGTTTGTTGGTTTGTTGGTTTGTTGGTTTGTTGGCTTGTTGGCTTGTTGGTTTGTTGGTTTGTTGGCTTGTTGGTTTGTTGGTTTGTTTGTTTTTAGGTTTGTTGGTTTATTTGTTTGTTGGTTTATTTGTTTGTTAGTTTGTTGGATTATTGGTTTGTTGGTTTGTTGGTTTTGTTTGTTGGTTTTTTGGTTTATTGGTTTGTTGGCTTGTTGGTTTGTTGGTTTGTTGGTTTGTTGGCTTATTGGTTTGTTGGTTTGTTGGCTTGTTGGCTTGTTGGTTTGTTGGTTTGTTGGTTTTTTGGTTTGTTGGTTTGTCGGTTTGTTGGTTTGTTGGTTTGTTGGTTTATTTGTTTGTTGGTTTGTTGGCTTGTTGTTTGTTGGTTTGTTGGTTTGTTGGTTTGTTGGTTTGTTGGTTTTGTTTGTTGGTTTTTTGGTTTGTTGGTTTGTCGGTTTGTTGGTTTGTTGGTTTGTTGGTTTATTTGTTTGTTGGTTTGTTGGCTTGTTGTTTGTTGGTTTGTTGGTTTGTTGGTTTGTTGGTTTGTTGGTTTTGTTTGTTGGTTTTTTGGTTTGTTGGTTTGTTGGTTTGTTGGCTTGTTGGTTTGTTGGTTTGTTGGTTTGTTGGTTTGTTGGTTTGTTGGCTTGTTGGCTTGTTGGTTTGTTGGTTTGTTGGCTTGTTGGTTTGTTGGTTTGTTTGTTTTTTGGTTTGTTGGTTTATTTGTTTGTTGGTTTATTTGTTTGTTAGTTTGTTGGATTATTGGTTTGTTGGTTTGTTGGCTTGTTGGCTTGTTGGTTGGTTGGTTTGTTGGTTTGTTGGTTTGTTGGCTTGTTGGTTTGTTGGTTTGTTGGTTTGTTGGCTTGTTGGTTTGTTGGTTTGTTGGTTTGTTGGTTTGTTGGTTTGTTGGCTTGTTGGCTTGTTGGCTTGTTGGTTTGTTGGTTTGTTGGTTTATTGGCTTGTTGGTTTGTTGGTTTGTTTGTTTTTTGGTTTGTTGGTTTATTTGTTTGTTGGTTTGTTGGCTTGTTGGCTTGTTGGTTTGTTAGTTTGTTGGCTTGTTGGTTAGTTGGTTTGTTTGTTTTTTTGTTTGTTGGTTTATTTGTTTGTTGGTTTGTTGGCTTGTTGGTTTGTTGGTTTGTTGGTTTGTTGGCTTGTTGGCTTGTTGGTTTGTTGGTTTGTTGGTTTGTTGGTTTTTTGGTTTGTTGGTTTGTCGGTTTGTTGGTTTGTTGGTTTGTTGGTTTATTTGTTTGTTGGTTTGTTGGCTTGTTGGTTTGTTGGTTTGTTGGTTTGCTGGTTTGTTTGTTTTTTGGTTTGTTGGTTTATTTGTTTGTTGGTTTGTTGGCTTGTTGGTTTGTTGGTTTGTTGGCTTGTTGGTTTGTTGGTTTGTTGGTTTGTTGGTTTGTTGGTTTTGTTTGTTGGTTTTTTGGTTTGTTGGTTTGTTGGTTTGTTGGCTTGTTGGTTTGTTGGTTTGTTGGTTTGTTGGTTTGTTGGTTTGTTGGCTTGTTGGCTTGTTGGCTTGTTGGTTTGTTGGTTTGTTGGTTTGTTGGTTTGTTGGTTTGTTGGTTTGTTGGTTTATTTGTTTGTTGGTTTGTTGGCTTATTGGTTTGTCGGTTTGTTGGTTTGTTGGTTTGTTGATTTATTTGTTTGTTTGTTGGATTGTTGGTTTGTTGGTTTGTTGGCTTGTTGGCTTGTTGGTTTGTTGGCTTGTTGGCTTGTTGGTTTGTTGGTTTGTTGGGTTCTTGGCTTGTTGGCTTGTTGGTTTGTTGGTTTGTTGGTTTTTTGGTTTGTTGGTTTGTCGGTCTGTTGGTTTGTTGGTTTGTTGGTTTATTTGTTTGTTGGTTTGTTGGCTTGTTGGTTTGTTGGTTTGTTGGTTTGTTGGTTTGTTGGTTTGTTGGTTTGTTGGTTTGTTGGTTTGTTGGTTTGTTGGTTTGTTGGTTTTGTTTGTTGGTTTTTTGGTTTGTTGGTTGGTTGGCTTGTTGGTTTGTTGGTTTGTTGGTTTGTTGGTTTTTTGGTTTGTTGGTTTTTTGGTTTGTTGGTTTATTTTTTTGTTGGTTTGTTGGCTTGTTGGTTTGTTGGTTTGTTGGTTTATTTGTTTGTTGGTTTGTTGGCTTGTTGGTTTGTTGGTTTGTTGGTTTGTTGGTTTGTTGGTTTGTTGGTTTGTTGGTTTGTTGGTTTTGTTTGTTGGTTTTTTGGTTTGTTGGTTTGTTGGTTTGTTGGTTTGTTGGCTTGTTGGCTTGTTGGTTTGTTGGTTTGTTGGTTTTTTGGTTTGTTGGTTTGTTGGCTTGTTGGTTTGTTGGTTTGTTGATTTGTTGGCTTGTTGGTTTGTTGGTTTGTTGGTTTGTTGGTTTGTTGGTTTGTTGGCTTGTTGGCTTGTTGGCTTGTTGGTTTGTTGGTTTGTTGGCTTGTTGGTTTGTTGGTTTGTTTGTTTTTTGGTTTGTTGGTTTATTTATTTGTTGGTTTGTTGGCTTATTGGTTTGTTGGTTTGTTGGTTTGTTGGCTTATTGGTTTGTTGGTTTGTTGGCTTGTTGGCTTGTTGGTTTGTTGGTTTGTTGGTTTTTTGGTTTGTTGGTTTGTTGGTTTGTTGGTTTATTTGTTTGTTGGTTTGTTGGCTTGTTGTTTGTTGGTTTGTTGGTTTGTTGGTTTGTTGGTTTGTTGGTTTTGTTTGTTGGTTTTTTGGTTTGTTGGTTTGTTGGTTTGTTGGCTTGTTGGTTTGTTGGTTTATTGGTTTGTTGGTTTGTTGGTTTGTTGGTTTGTTGGCTTCTTGGCTTGTTGGTTTGTTGGTTTGTTGGCTTGTTGATTTGTTGGTTTGTTTGTTTTTTGGTTTGTTGGTTTATTTGTTTGTTGGTTTATTTGTTTGTTAGTTTGTTGGATTATTAGTTTGTTGGTTTGTTGGCTTGTTGGCTTGTTGGTTTGTTGGTTTGTTGGTTTGTTGGTTTGTTGGTTTGTTGGCTTGTTGGCTTGTTGGTTTGTTGGTTTGTTGGTTTTTTGGTTTGTTGGTTTGTTGGCTTGTTGGTTTGTTGGTTTGTTGATTTGTTGGCTTGTTGGTTTGTTGGTTTGTTGGTTTGTTGGTTTGTTGGTTTGTTGGCTTGTTGGCTTGTTGGCTTGTTGGTTTGTTGGCTTGTTGGTTTGTTGGTTTGTTGGCTTGTTGGTTTGTTGGTTTGTTTGTTTTTTGGTTTGTTGGTTTATTTATTTGTTGGTTTGTTGGCTTGTTGGTTTGTTGGTTTGTTGGTTTGTTGGCTTATTGGTTTGTTGGTTTGTTGGCTTGTTGGCTTGTTGGTTTGTTGGTTTGTTGGTTTTTTGGTTTGTTGGTTTGTTGGTTTGTTGGTTTATTTGTTTGTTGGTTTGTTGGCTTGTTGTTTGTTGGTTTGTTGGTTTGTTGGTTTGTTGGTTTGTTGGTTTTGTTTGTTGGTTTTTTGGTTTGTTGGTTTGTTGGTTTGTTGGCTTGTTGGTTTGTTGGTTTATTGGTCTGTTGGTTTGTTGGTTTGTTGGTTTGTTGGCTTGTTGGCTTGTTGGTTTGTTGGTTTGTTGGCTTGTTGATTTGTTGGTTTGTTTGTTTTTTGGTTTGTTGGTTTATTTGTTTGTTGGTTTATTTGTTTGTTAGTTTGTTGGATTATTAGTTTGTTGGTTTGTTGGCTTGTTGGCTTGTTGGTTTGTTGGTTTGTTGGTTTGTTGGTTTGTTGGCTTGTTGGTTTGTTGGTTTGTTAGTTTGTTGGCTTGTTGGTTTGTTGGTTTGTTGGTTTGTTGGTTTGTTGGTTTGTTGGTTTGTTGGCTTGTTGGCTTGTTGGTTTGTTGGTTTGTTGGCTTGTTGGTTTGTTGGTTTGTTTAGTTTTTGGTTTGTTGGTTTATTTGTTTGTTGGCTTGTTGGCTTGTTGGTTTGTTGGTTTGTTGGTTTGTTGGCTTGTTGGTTTGTTGGTTTGTTTGCTTGTTGGCTTCTTGGTTTGTTGGTTTGTTGGCTTCTTGGCTTGTTGGCTTGTTGGTTTGTTGGTTTGTTGGTTTTTTGGTTTGTTGATTTGTCGGTTTGTTGGTTTGTTGGTTTGTTGGTTTATTTGTTTGCTGGTTTGTTGGCTTGTTGGTTTGTTGGTTTGTTGGTTTGTTGGTTTGTTGGTTTGTTGGTTTGTTGGTTTGTTGGTTTGTTGGTTTTGTTTGTTGGTTTTTTGGTTTGTTGGTTGGTTGGCTTGTTGGTTTGTTGGTTTGTTGGTTTGTTGGTTTGTTGGTTGGTTGGCTTGTTGGTTTGTTGGTTTGTTGGTTTGTTGGTTTGTTGGTTTGTTGGTTTGTTGGTTTGTTGGTTTGTTGGTTTTGTTTGTTGGTTTTTTGGTTTGTTGGTTTGTTGGTTTGTTGGTTTGTTGGTTTGTTGGTTTGTTGGTTTGTTGGTTTGTTGGTTTGTTGGTTTGTTGGTTTGTTGGTTTTGTTTGTTGGTTTTTTGGTTTGTTGGTTTGTTGGTTTGTTGGTTTGTTGGCTTGTTGGCTTGTTGGTTTGTTGGTTTGTTGGTTTGTTGGTTTTTTGGTTTGTTGGTTTGTTGGCTTGTTGGTTTGTTGGTTTGTTGATTTGTTGGCTTGTTGGTTTGTTGGTTTGTTGGTTTGTTGGTTTGTTGGTTTGTTGGCTTGTTGGCTTGTTGGCTTGTTGGTTTGTTGGTTTGTTGGCTTATTGGTTTGTTGGTTTGTTTGTTTTTTGGTTTGTTGGTTTATTTGTTTGTTGGTTTGTTGGCTTGTTGGTTTGTTGGTTTGTTGGTTTGTTGGCTTATTGGTTTGTTGGTTTGTTGGCTTGTTGGCTTGTTGGTTTGTTGGTTTGTTGGTTTGTTGGTTTTTTGGTTTGTTGGTTTGTCGGTTTGTTGGTTTGTTGGTTTGTTGGTTTATTTGTTTGTTGGTTTGTTGGCTTGTTGTTTGTTGGTTTGTTGGTTTGTTGGTTTGTTGGTTTGTTGGTTTTGTTTGTTGGTTTTTTGGTTTGTTGGTTTGTTGGTTTGTTGGTTTGTTGGCTTGTTGGTTTGTTGGTTTGTTGGTTTGTTGGTTTCTTGGTTTGTTGGCTTGTTGGCTTGTTGGTTTGTTGGTTTGTTGGCTTGTTGGTTTGTTGGTTTGTTTGTTTTTTGGTTTGTTGGTTTATTTGTTTGTTGGTTTATTTGTTTGTTAGTTTGTTGGATTATTGGTTTGTTGGTTTGTTGGCTTGTTGGCTTGTTGGTTTGTTGGTTTGTTGGTTTGTTGGTTTGTTGGCTTGTTGGTTTGTTGGTTTGTTAGTTTGTTGGCTTGTTGGGTTGTTGGTTTGTTGGTTTGTTGGTTTGTTGGTTTGTTGGCTTGTTGGCTTGTTGGTTTGTTGGTTTGTTGGCTTGTTGGTTTGTTGGTTTGTTTGTTCTTTGGTTTGTTGGTTTATTTGTTTGTTGGTTTGTTGGCTTGTTGGCTTGTTGGTTTGTTGGTTTGTTGGCTTGTTGGTTTGTTGGTTTGTTTGTTTTTTGGTTTGTTGGTTTATTTGTTTGTTGGTTTGTTGGCTTGTTGGTTTGTTGGTTTGTTGGTTTGTTGGCTTGTTGGCTTGTTGGTTTGTTGGTTTTTTGGTTTGTTGGTTTTTTGGTTTGTTGGTTTGTCGGTTTGTTGGTTTGTTGGTTTGTTGGTTTATTTGTTTGTTGGTTTGTTGGCTTGTTGGTTTGTTGGTTTGTTGGCTTGTTGCCTTGTTGGTTTGTTGGTTTGTTGGTTTGTTGGTTTGTTTGTTTTTTGGTTTATTGGTTTATTTGTTTGATGGTTTGTTGGCTTGTTGGTTTGTTGGTTTGTTGGCTTGTTGGTTTGTTGGTTTGTTGGTTTGTTGGTTTGTTGGTTTGTTGGTTTGTTGGTTTTGTTTGTTGGTTTTTTGGTTTGTTGGTTTGTTGGTTTGTTGGCTTGTTGGTTTGTTGGTTTGTTGGTTTGTTGGTTTGTTGGTTTGTTGGTTTGTTGGTTTGTTGATTTATTTGTTTGTTTGTTGGATTGTTGGTTTGTTGGTTTGTTGGCTTGTTGGCTTGTTGGTTTGTTGTATTGTTGGTTTGTTGGTTTGTTGGTTTGTTGGCTTGTTGGCTTGTTGGTTTGTTGGTTTGTTGGCTTGTTGGTTTGTTGGTTTGTTTGTTTTTTGGTTTGTTGGTTTATTTGTTTGTTGGCTTGTTGGCTTGTTGGTTTGTTGGTTTGTTGGTTTGTTGGCTTGTTGGTTTGTTGGTTTGTTGGCTTGTTGGCTTGTTGGTTTGTTGGTTTGTTGGCTTCTTGGTTTGTTGGCTTGTTGGTTTGTTGGTTTGTTGGTTTTTTGGTTTGTTGGTTTGTCGGTTTGTTGGTTTGTTGGTTTGTTGGTTTATTTGTTTGTTGGTTTGTTGGCTTGTTGGTTTGTTGGTTTGTTGGTTTGTTGGTTTGTTGGTTTGTTGGTTTGTTGGTTTGTTGGTTTTGTTTGTTGGTTTTTTGGTTTGTTGGTTGGTTGGCTTGTTGGTTTGTTGGTTTGTTGGTTTGTTGGTTTTTTGGTTTGTTGGTTTTTTGGTTTGTTGGTTTATTTTTTTGTTGGTTTGTTGGCTTGTTGGTTTGTTGGTTTGTTGGTTTATTTGTTTGTTGGCTTGTTGGTTTGTTGGTTTGTTGGTTTGTTGGTTTGTTGGTTTGTTGGTTTGTTGGTTTTGTTTGTTGGTTTTTTGGTTTGTTGCTTTGTTGGTTTGTTGGTTTTTTGGCTTGTTGGCTTGTTGGTTTGTTGGTTTGTCGGTTTTTTGGTTTGTTGGTTTGTTGGCTTGTTGGTTTGTTGGTTTGTTGATTTGTTGGCTTGTTGGTTTGTTGGTTTGTTGGTGTGTTGGTTTGTTGGTTTGTTGGTTTGTTGGCTTGTTGACTTGTTGGCTTGTTGGTTTGTTGGTTTGTTGGCTTGTTGGTTTGTTGGTTTGTTTGTTTTTTGGTTTGTTGGTTTATTTGTTTGTTGGTTTGTTGGCTTGTTGGTTTGTTGGTTTGTTGGTTTGTTGGCTTATTGGTTTGTTGGTTTGTTAGCTTGTTGGCTTGTTGGTTTGTTGGTTTGTTGGTTTTTTGGTTTGTTGGTTTGTCGGTTTGTTGGTTTGTTGGTTTGTTGGTTTTTTGTTTGTTGGTTTGTTGGCTTGTTGTTTGTTGGTTTGTTGGTTTGTTGGTTTGTTGGTTTGTTGGTTTTGTTTGTTGGTTTTTTGGTTTGTTGGTTTGTTGGTTTGTTGGCTTGTTGGTTTGTTGGTTTGTTAGTTTGTTGGTTTGTTGGTTTGTTGGCTTGTTGGCTTGTTGGTTTGTTGGTTTGTTGGCTTGTTGGTTTGTTGGTTTGTTTGTTTTTTGGTTTGTTGGTTTATTTGTTTCTTGGTTTATTTGTTTGTTAGTTTGTTGGATTATTGGTTTGTTGGTTTGTTGGCTTGTTGGCTTGTTGGTTTGTTGGTTTGTTGGTTTGTTGGTTTGTTGGCTTGTTGGTTTGTTGGTTTGTTAGTTTGTTGGCTTGTTGGTTTGTTGGTTTGTTTCTTTGTTGGTTTGTTGGTTTGTTGGCTTGTTGGCTTGTTGGTTTGTTGGTTTGTTGGCTTGTTGGTTTGTTGGTTTGTTTGTTTTTTGGTTTGTTGGTTTATTTGTTTGTTGGTTTGTTGGCTTGTTGGTTTGTTGGTTTGTTGGTTTGTTGGCTTGTTGGTTTGTTGGTTTGTTGGCTTGTTGGCTTGTTGGTTTGTTGGTTTGTTGGCTTCTTGGCTTGTTGGCTTGTTGGTTTGTTGGTTTGTTGGTTTTTTGGTTTGTTGGTTTGTCGGTTTGTTGGTTTGTTGGTTTGTTGGTTTATTTGTTTGTTGGTTTGTTGGCTTGTTGGTTTGTTGGTTTGTTGGTTTGTTGGTTTATTGGTTTGTTGGTTTGTTGGTTTGTTGGTTTTGTTTGTTGGTTTTTTGGTTTGTTGCTTTGTTGGTTTGTTGGTTTGTTGGCTTGTTGGCTTGTTGGTTTGTTGGTTTGTCGGTTTTTTGGTTTGTTGGTTTGTTGGCTTGTTGGTTTGTTGGTTTGTTGATTTGTTGGCTTGTTGGTTTGTTGGTTTGTTGGTTTGTTGGTTTGTTGGTTTGTTGGTTTGTTGGCTTGTTGACTTGTTGGCTTGTTGGTTTGTTGGTTTGTTGGCTTGTTGGTTTGTTGGTTTGTTTGTTTTTTGGTTTGTTGGTTTATTTGTTTGTTGGTTTGTTGGCTTGTTGGTTTGTTGGTTTGTTGGTTTGTTGGCTTATTGGTTTGTTGGTTTGTTAGCTTGTTGGCTTGTTGGTTTGTTGGTTTGTTGGTTTTTTGGTTTGTTGGTTTGTCGGTTTGTTGGTTTGTTGGTTTGTTGGTTTTTTGTTTGTTGGTTTGTTGGCTTGTTGTTTGTTGGTTTGTTGGTTTGTTGGTTTGTTGGTTTGTTGGTTTTGTTTGTTGGTTTTTTGGTTTGTTGGTTTGTTGGTTTGTTGGCTTGTTGGTTTGTTGGTTTGTTAGTTTGTTGGTTTGTTGGTTTGTTGGCTTGTTGGCTTGTTGGTTTGTTGGTTTGTTGGCTTGTTGGTTTGTTGGTTTGTTTGTTTTTTGGTTTGTTGGTTTATTTGTTTGTTGGTTTATTTGTTTGTTAGTTTGTTGGATTATTGGTTTGTTGGTTTGTTGGCTTGTTGGCTTGTTGGTTTGTTGGTTTGTTGGTTTGTTGGTTTGTTGGCTTGTTGGTTTGTTGGTTTGTTAGTTTGTTGGCTTGTTGGTTTGTTGGTTTGTTTCTTTGTTGGTTTGTTGGTTTGTTGGCTTGTTGGCTTGTTGGTTTGTTGGTTTGTTGGCTTGTTGGTTTGTTGGTTTGTTTGTTTTTTGGTTTGTTGGTTTATTTGTTTGTTGGTTTGTTGGCTTGTTGGTTTGTTGGTTTGTTGGTTTGTTGGCTTGTTGGTTTGTTGGTTTGTTGGCTTGTTGGCTTGTTGGTTTGTTGGTTTGTTGGCTTCTTGGCTTGTTGGCTTGTTGGTTTGTTGGTTTGTTGGTTTTTTGGTTTGTTGGTTTGTCGGTTTGTTGGTTTGTTGGTTTGTTGGTTTATTTGTTTGTTGGTTTGTTGGCTTGTTGGTTTGTTGGTTTGTTGGTTTGTTGGTTTATTGGTTTGTTGGTTTGTTGGTTTGTTGGTTTTGTTTGTTGGTTTTTTGGTTTGTTGGTTGGTTGGCTTGTTGGTTTGTTGGTTTGTTGGTTTGTTGGTTTTTTGGTTTGTTGGTTTTTTGGTTTGTTGGTTTATTTTTTTGTTGGTTTGTTGGCTTGTTGGTTTGTTGGTTTGTTGGTTTATTTGTTTGTTGGTTTGTTGGCTTGTTGGTTTGTTGGTTTGTTGGTTTGTTGGTATGTTGGTTTGTTGGTTTGTTGGTTTGTTGGTTTTGTTTGTTGGTTTTTTGGTTTGTTGGTTTGTTGGTTTGTTGGCTTGTTGGCTTGTTGGTTTGTTGGTTTGTTGGTTTTTTGGTTTGTTGGTTTGTTGGCTTGTTGGTTTGTTGGTTTGTTGGCTTGTTGGTTTGTTGGTTTGTTGGTTTGTTGGTTTGTTGGTTTGTTGGCTTGTTGGCTTGTTGGCTTGTTGGTTTGTTGGTTTGTTGGTTTGTTGGTTAGTTGGTTTGTTTGTTTTTTGGTTTGTTGGTTTATTTGTTTGTTGGTTTGTTGGCTTGTTGGTTTGTTGGTTTGTTGGTTTGTTGGCTTATTGGTTTGTTGGTTTGTTGGCTTGTTGGCTTGTTGGTTTGTTGGTTTGTTGGTTTTTTGGTTTGTTGGTTTGTCGGTTTGTTGGTTTGTTGGTTTGTTGGTTTATTTGTTTGTTGGTTTGTTGGCTTGTTGTTTGTTGGTTTGTTGGTTTGTTGGTTTGTTGGTTTGTTGGTTTTGTTTGTTGGTTTTTTGGTTTGTTGGTTTGTTGGTTTGTTGGCTTGTTGGTTTGTTGGTTTGTTGGTTTGTTGGTTTGTTGGTTTGTTGGCTTGTTGGCTTGTTGGTTTGTTGGTTTGTTGGCTTGTTGGTTTGTTGGTTTGTTTGTTTTTAGGTTTGTTGGTTTATTTGTTTGTTGGTTTATTTGTTTGTTAGTTTGTTGGATTATTGGTTTGTTGGTTTGTTTGCTTGTTGGCTTGTTGGTTTGTTGGTTTGTTGGTTTGTTGGTTTGTTGGCTTGTTGGTTTGTTGGTTTGTTAGTTTGTTGGCTTGTTGGTTTGTTGGTTTGTTGGTTTGTTGGTTTGTTGGTTTGTTGGTTTGTTGGCTTGTTGGCTTGTTGGTTTGTTGGTTTGTTGGCTTGTTGGTTTGTTGGTTTGTTTGTTTTTTGGTTTGTTGGTTTATTTGTTTGTTGGTTTGTTGGCTTGTTGGCTTGTTGGTTTATTGGTTTGTTGTCTTGTTGGTTTGTTGGTTTGTTTGTTTTTTGGTTTGTTGGTTTATTTGTTTGTTGGTTTGTTGGCTTGTTGGTTTGTTGGTTTGTTGGTTTGTTGGCTTGTTGTCTTGTTGGTTTGTTGGTTTGTTGGTGTTTTGGTTTGTTGGTTTGTCGGTTTGTTGGTTTGTTGGTTTGTTGGTTTATTTGTTTGTTGGTTTGTTGGCTTGTTGGTTTGTTAGTTTGTTGGCTTGTTGGCTTGTTGGTTTGTTGGTTTGTTGGTTTGTTGGTTTGTTTGTTTTTTGGTTTATTGGTTTATTTGTTTGTTGGTTTGTTGGCTTGTTGGTTTGTTGGTTTGTTGGCTTGTTGGTTTGTTGGTTTGTTGGTTTGTTGGTTTGTTGGTTTGTTGGTTTGTTGGTTTGTTGGTTTTGTTTGTTGGTTTTTTGGTTTGTTGGTTTGTTGGTTTGTTGGCTTGTTGGTTTGTTGGTTTGTTGGTTTGTTGGTTTGTTGGTTTGTTGGCTTGTTGGCTTGTTGGCTTGTTGGTTTGTTGGTTTGTTGGTTTTTTGGTTTGCTGGTTTGTTGGTTTGTTGGTTTGTTGGTTTATTTGTTTGTTGGTTTGTTGGCTTGTTGGTTTGTTGGTTTGTCGGTTTGTTGGTTTATTGGTTTGTTGATTTATTTGTTTGTTAGTTTGTTGGATTGTTGGTTTGTTGGTTTGTTGGCTTTTTGGCTTGTTGGTTTGTTGGTTTGTTGGTTTGTTGGTTTGTTGGTTTGTTGGCTTGTTGGCTTGTTGGTTTGTTGGTTTGTGGGTTTGTTGGCTTGTTGGTTTGTTGGTTTGTTTGTTTTTTGGTTTGTTGGTTTATTTGTTTGTGGGTTTGTTGGCTTGTTGGTTTGTTGGCTTGTTGGCTTGTTGGTTTGTTAATTTGTTGGTTTTTTGGTTTGTTGGTTTGTCGGTTTGTTGGTTTGTTGGTTTGTTGGCTTATTTGTTTGTTGGTTTGTTGGCTTGTTGGTATGTTGGTTTGTCGGTTTGTTGGTTTGTTGGTTTGTTGGTTTATTTGTTTGTTGGTTTGTTGGCTTGTTGGTTTGTTGGTTTGTTGCTTGTTGGCTTGTTGGTTTGTTGGTTTGTTGGTTTGTTGGTTTGTTTGTTTTTTGGTTTGTTGGTTTATTTGTTTGTTGGTTTGTTGGCTTGTTGGTTTGTTGGTTTGTTGGCTTGTTGGTTTGTTGGTTTGTTGGTTTGTTGGTTTGTTGGTTTGTTGGTTTGTTGGTTTGTTGGTTTTGTTTGTTGGTTTTTTTGTTTGTTGGTTTGTTGGTTTGTTGGCTTGTTGGTTTGTTGGTTTGTTGGTTTGTTGGTTTGTTGGCTTGTTGGTTTGTTGGTTTGTTGGTTAGTTGGTTTGTTGGTTTGTTAGTTTGTTGGTTTTGTTTGTTGGTTTTTTGGTTTGTTGGTTTGTTGGTTTGTTGGCTTGTTGGTTTGTTGGTTTGTTGGTTTGTTGGTTTGTTGGTTTGTTGGCTTGTTGGCTTGTTGGCTTGTTGGTTTGTTGGTTTGTTGGTTTTTTGGTTTGTTGGTTTGTTGGTTTGTTGGTTTGTTGGTTTGTAGGTTTGTTGGTTTATTTGTTTGTTGGTTTGTTGGCTTGTTGGTTTGTTGGTTTGTCGGTTTGTTGGTTTGTTGGTTTGTTGATTTATTTGTTTCTTAGTTTGTTGGATTGTTGGTTTGTTGGTTTGTTAGCTTGTTGGCTTGTTGGTTTGTTCGTTTGTTGGTTTGTTGTTTTGTTGGTTTGTTGGCTTGTTGGCTTGTTGGTTTGTTGGTTTGTTGGTTTGTTGGTTTGTTGGTTTGTTTGTTTTTTGGTTTGTTGGTTTATTGGTTTGTTGGTTTGTTGGTTTGTTGGTTTTTTGGTTTGTTGGTTTATTTGTTTGTTGGTTTCTTGGCTTGTTGGTTTGTTGGTTTGTTGGTTTGTTGGCTTGTTGGTTTGTTGGTTTGTTGGTTTGTTGGCTTGTTGGTTTGTTGGTTTGTTGGCTTGTTGGCTTGTTGGTTTGTTGGTATGTTGGTTTTTTGGTTTGTTGGTTTGTTGGCTTGTTGGTTTGTTGGTTTGTTGATTTGTTGGCTTGTTGGTTTGTTTGTTTGTTGGTTTGTTGGTTTGTTGGTTTGTTGGCTTGTTGGCTTGTTGGCTTGTTGGTTTGTTGGTTTGTTGGCTTGTTGGTTTGTTGGTTTGTTTGTTTTTTGGTTTGTTGGTTTATTTGTTTGTTGGTTTGTTGGCTTGTTGGTTTGTTGGTTTGTTGGTTTGTTGGCTTGTTGGTTTGTTGGTTTGTTCGCTTGTTGGCTTGTTAGTTTGTTGGTTTGTTGGTTTTTTGGTTTGTTGGTTTGTCGGTTTGTTGGTTTGTTGGTTTGTTGGTTTATTTGTTTGTTGGTTTGTTGGCTTGTTGTTTGTTGGTTTGTTGGTTTGTTGGTTTGTAGGTTTGTTGGTTTATTTGTTTGTTGGCTTGTTGGTTTGTTGGTTTGTTGGTTTGTTGGTTAGTTGGTTTGTTTGTTTTTTGGTTTGTTGGTTTATTTGTTTGTTGGTTTGTTGGCTTGTTGGTTTGTTGGTTTGTTGGTTTGTTGGCTTATTGGTTTGTTGGTTTGTTGGCTTGTTGGCTTGTTGGTTTGTTGGTTTGTTGGTTTTTTATTTTGTTGGTTTGTCGGTTTGTTGGTTTGTTGGTTTGTTGGTTTATTTGTTTGTTGGTTTGTTGGCTTGTTGTTTGTTGGTTTGTTGGTTTGTTGGTTTGTTGGTTTGTTGGTTTTGTTTGTTGGTTTTTTGGTTTGTTGGTTTGTTGGTTTGTTGGCTTGTTGGTTTGTTGGTTTGTTGGTTTGTTGGTTTGTTGGTTTGTTGGCTTGTTGGCTTGTTGGTTTGTTGGTTTGTTGGCTTGTTGGTTTGTTGGTTTGTTGGTTTGTTTGTTTTTAGGTTTGTTGGTTTATTTGTTTGTTGGTTTATTTGTTTGTTAGTTTGTTGGATTATTGGTTTGTTGGTTTGTTTGCTTGTTGGCTTGTTGGTTTGTTGGTTTGTTGGTTTGTTGGTTTGTTGGCTTGTTGGTTTGTTGGTTTGTTAGTTTGTTGGCTTGTTGGTTTGTTGGTTTGTTGGTTTGTTGGTTTGTTGGTTTGTTGGCTTGTTGGCTTGTTGGTTTGTTGGTTTGTTGGCTTGTTGGTTTGTTGGTTTGTTTGTTTTTTGGTTTGTTGGTTTATTTGTTTGTTGGTTTGTTGGCTTGTTGGCTTGTTGGTTTGTTGGTTTGTTGTCTTGTTGGTTTGTTGGTTTGTTTGTTTTTTGGTTTGTTGGTTTATTTGTTTGTTGGTTTGTTGGCTTGTTGGTTTGTTGGTTTGTTGGTTTGTTGGCTTGTTGTCTTGTTGGTTTGTTGGTTTGTTGGTGTTTTGGTTTGTTGGTTTGTCGGTTTGTTGGTTTGTTGGTTTGTTGGTTTATTTGTTTGTTGGTTTGTTGGCTTGTTGGTTTGTTAATTTTCTGGCTTGTTGGCTTGTTGGTTTGTTGGTTTGTTGGTTTGTTGGTTTGTTTGTTTTTTGGTTTATTGGTTTATTTGTTTGTTGGTTTGTTGGATTGTTGGTTTGTTGGTTTGTTGGCTTGTTGGTTTGTTGGTTTGTTGGTTTGTTGGTTTGTTGGTTTGTTGGTTTTGTTTGTTGGTTTTTTGGTTTGTTGGTTTGTTGGTTTGTTGGCTTGTTGGTTTGTTGGTTTGTTGGTTTGTTGGTTTGTTGGTTTGTTGGCTTGTTGGCTTGTTGGCTTGTTGGTTTGTTGGTTTGTTGGTTTTTTGGTTTGCTGGTTTGTTGGTTTGTTGGTTTGTTGGTTTTTTTGTTTGTTGGTTTGTTGGCTTGTTGGTTTGTTGGTTTGTCGGTTTGTTGGTTTATTGGTTTGTTGATTTATTTGTTTGTTAGTTTGTTGGATTGTTGGTTTGTTGGTTTGTTGGTTTGTTGGTTTGTTGGCTTGTTGGCTTGTTGGTTTGTTGGTTTGTGGGTTTGTTGGCTTGTTGGTTTGTTGGTTTGTTTGTTTTTTGGTTTGTTGGTTTATTTGTTTGTGGGTTTGTTGGCTTGTTGGTTTGTTGGCTTGTTGGCTTGTTGGTTTGTTAATTTGTTGGTTTTTTGGTTTGTTGGTTTGTCGGTTTGTTGGTTTGTTGGTTTGTTGGCTTATTTGTTTGTTGGTTTGTTGGCTTGTTGGTATGTTGGTTTGTCGGTTTGTTGGTTTGTTGGTTTGTTGGTTTATTTGTTTGTTGGTTTGTTGGCTTGTTGGTTTGTTGGTTTGTTGCTTGTTGGCTTGTTGGTTTGTTGGTTTGTTGGTTTGTTGGTTTGTTTGTTTTTTGGTTTGTTGGTTTATTTGTTTGTTGGTTTGTTGGCTTGTTGGTTTGTTGGTTTGTTGGCTTGTTGGTTTGTTGGTTTGTTGGTTTGTTGGTTTGTTGGTTTGTTGGTTTGTTGGTTTGTTGGTTTTGTTTGTTGGTTTTTTGGTTTGTTGGTTTGTTGGCTTGTTGGTTTGTTGGTTTGTTGGTTTGTTGGTTTGTTGGCTTGTTGGTTTGTTGGTTTGTTGGTTAGTTGGTTTGTTGGTTTGTTGGTTTGTTAGTTTGTTGGTTTTGTTTGTTGGTTTTTTGGTTTGTTGGTTTGTTGGTTTGTTGGCTTGTTGGTTTGTTGGTTTGTTGGTTTGTTGGTTTGTTGGCTTGTTGGCTTGTTGGCTTGTTGGTTTGTTGGTTTGTTGGTTTTTTGGTTTGTTAATTTGTTGGTTTGTTGGTTTGTTGGTTTGTAGGTTTGTTGGTTTATTTGTTTGTTGGTTTGTTGGCTTGTTGGTTTGTTGGTTTGTCGGTTTGTTGGTTTGTTGGTTTGTTGATTTATTTGTTTCTTAGTTTGTTGGATTGTTGGTTTGTTGGTTTGTTGGCTTGTTGGCTTGTTGGTTTGTTCGTTTGTTGATTTGTTGTTTTGTTGGTTTGTTGGCTTGTTGGCTTGTTGGTTTGTTGGTTTGTTGGTTTGTTGGTTTGTTGGTTTGTTTGTTTTTTGGTTTGTTGGTTTATTTGTTTGTTGGTTTGTTGGTTTGTTGGTTTTTTGGTTTGTTGGTTTATTTGTTTGTTGGTTTGTTGGCTTGTTGGTTTGTTGGTGTTTTGGTTTGTTGGTTTGTCGGTTTGTTGGTTTGTTGGTTTGTTGGTTTATTTGTTTGTTGGTTTGTTGGCTTGTTGGTTTGTTAGTTTGTTGGCTTGTTGGCTTGTTGGTTTGTTGGTTTGTTGGTTTGTTGGTTTGTTTGTTTTTTGGTTTATTGGTTTATTTGTTTGTTGGTTTGTTGGATTGTTGGTTTGTTGGTTTGTTGGCTTGTTGGTTTGTTGGTTTGTTGGTTTGTTGGTTTGTTGGTTTGTTGGTTTTGTTTGTTGGTTTTTTGGTTTGTTGGTTTGTTGGCTTGTTGGTTTGTTGGTTTGTTGGTTTGTTGGTTTGTTGGTTTGTTGGCTTGTTGGCTTGTTGGCTTGTTGGTTTGTTGGTTTGTTGGTTTTTTGGTTTGCTGGTTTGTTGGTTTGTTGGTTTGTTGGTTTATTTGTTTGTTGGTTTGTTGGCTTGTTGGTTTGTTGGTTTGTCGGTTTGTTGGTTTATTGGTTTGTTGATTTATTTGTTTGTTAGTTTGTTGGATTGTTGGTTTGTTGGTTTGTTGGTTTGTTGGTTTGTTGGCTTGTTGGCTTGTTGGTTTGTTGGTTTGTGGGTTTGTTGGCTTGTTGGTTTGTTGGTTTGTTTGTTTTTTGGTTTGTTGGTTTATTTGTTTGTGGGTTTGTTGGCTTGTTGGTTTGTTGGCTTGTTGGCTTGTTGGTTTGTTAATTTGTTGGTTTTTTGGTTTGTTGGTTTGTCGGTTTGTTGGTTTGTTGGTTTGTTGGCTTATTTGTTTGTTGGTTTGTTGGCTTGTTGGTATGTTGGTTTGTCGGTTTGTTGGTTTGTTGGTTTGTTGGTTTATTTGTTTGTTGGTTTGTTGGCTTGTTGGTTTGTTGGTTTGTTGCTTGTTGGCTTGTTGGTTTGTTGGTTTGTTGGTTTGTTGGTTTGTTTGTTTTTTGGTTTGTTGGTTTATTTGTTTGTTGGTTTGTTGGCTTGTTGGTTTGTTGGTTTGTTGGCTTGTTGGTTTGTTGGTTTGTTGGTTTGTTGGTTTGTTGGTTTGTTGGTTTGTTGGTTTGTTGGTTTGTTGGTTTTGTTTGTTGGTTTTTTGGTTTGTTGGTTTGTTGGTTTGTTGGCTTGTTGGTTTGTTGGTTTGTTGGTTTGTTGGTTTGTTGGCTTGTTGGTTTGTTGGTTTGTTGGTTAGTTGGTTTGTTGGTTTGTTGGTTTGTTAGTTTGTTGGTTTTGTTTGTTGGTTTTTTGGTTTGTTGGTTTGTTGGTTTGTTGGCTTGTTGGTTTGTTGGTTTGTTGGTTTGTTGGTTTGTTGGTTTGTTGGCTTGTTGGCTTGTTGGCTTGTTGGTTTGTTGGTTTGTTGGTTTTTTGGTTTGTTAATTTGTTGGTTTGTTGGTTTGTTGGTTTGTAGGTTTGTTGGTTTATTTGTTTGTTGGTTTGTTGGCTTGTTGGTTTGTTGGTTTGTCGGTTTGTTGGTTTGTTGGTTTGTTGATTTATTTGTTTCTTAGTTTGTTGGATTGTTGGTTTGTTGGTTTGTTGGCTTGTTGGCTTGTTGGTTTGTTCGTTTGTTGATTTGTTGTTTTGTTGGTTTGTTGGCTTGTTGGCTTGTTGGTTTGTTGGTTTGTATGTTTGTTGGTTTGTTGGTTTGTTTGTTTTTTGGTTTGTTGGTTTATTTGTTTGTTGGTTTGTTGGTTTGTTGGTTTTTTGGTTTGTTGGTTTATTTGTTTGTTGGTTTCTTGGCTTGTTGGTTTGTTGGTTTGTTGGTTTGTTGGCTTGTTGGTTTGTTGGTTTGTTGGTTTGTTCGCTTGTTGGTTTGTTGGTTTGTTGGCTTGTTGGCTTGTTGGTTTGTTGGTATGTTGGTTTTTTGGTTTGTTGGTTTGTTGGCTTGTTGGTTTGTTGGTTTGTTGATTTGTTGGCTTGTTGGTTTGTTTGTTTGTTGGTTTGTTGGTTTGTTGGTTTATTGGCTTGTTGGCTTGTTGGCTTGTTGGTTTGTTGGTTTGTTGGCTTGTTGGTTTGTTGGTTTGTTTGTTTTTTGGTTTGTTGGTTTATTTGTTTGTTGGTTTGTTGGCTTGTTGGTTTGTTGGTTTGTTGGTTTGTTGGCTTGTTGGTTTGTTGGTTTGTTCGCTTGTTGGCTTGTTGGTTTGTTGGTTTGTTGGTTTTTTGGTTTGTTGGTTTGTCGGTTTGTTGGTTTGTTGGTTTGTTGGTTTATTTGTTTGTTGGTTTGTTGGCTTGTTGTTTGTTGGTTTGTTGGTTTGTTGGTTTGTTGGTTTGTTGGTTTGTTGGTTTTGTTTGTTGGTTTTTTGGTTTGTTGGTTTGTTGGTTTGTTGGCTTGTTGGTTTGTTGGTTTATTTGTTTGTTTGTTTGTTGGCTTGTTGGTTTGTTGGTTTGTTGGTTTGTTGGCTTGTTCGTTTGTTGGTTTGTTGGTTTGTTGGCTTGTTGGTTTGATGGTTTGTTGGTTTTTTGGTTTGTTGGTTTGTCGGTTTGTTGGTTTGTTGGTTTGTTGGTTTATTTTATTGTTGGTTTGTTGGCTTGTTGTTTGTTGGTTTGTTGGTTTGTTGGTTTGTTGGTTTGTTGGTTTTGTTTGTTGGTTTTTTGATTTGTTGGTTTGTTGGTTTGTTGGCTTGTTAGTTTGTTGCTTTGTTGGTTTGTTAGTTTGTTGGTTTGTTGGCTTGTTGGCTTGTTGGTTTGTTGGTTTGTTGGCTTGTTGGTTTGTTGGTTTGTTTGTTTTTTGGTTTGTTGGTTTATTTGTTTGTTGGTTTATTTGTTTGTTAGTTTGTTGGATTATTGGTTTGTTGGTTTGTTGGCTTGTTGGTTTGTTGGTTTGTTGGTTTGTTGGTTTGTTGGTTTGTTGGCTTGTTGGTTTGTTGGTTTGTTGGTTTGTTGGCTTGTTGGTTTGTTGGTTTGTTGGTTTGTTCGTTTGTTGGTTTGTTGGTTTGTTGGCTTGTTGGCTTGTTGGTTTGTTGGTTTGTTGGTTTATTGGCTTGTTGGTTTGTTGGTTTGTTTGTTTTTTGGTTTGTTGGTTTATTTGTTTGTTGGTTTGTTGGCTTGTTGGCTTGTTGGTTTGTTAGTTTGTTGGCTTGTTGGTTTGTTGGTTTGTTTGTTTTTTGGTTTTTTGGTTTATTTGTTTGTTGGTTTGTTGGCTTGTTAGTTTGTTGGTTTGTTGGTTTGTTGGCTTGTTGGCTTGTTGGTTTGCTGGTTTGTGGGTTTTTTGGTTTGTTAGTTTGTCGGTTTGTTGGTTTGTTGGTTTGTTGGTTTATTTGTTTGTTGGTTTGTTGGCTTGTTGGTTTGTTGGTTTGTTGGTTTGTTGGTTTGTTGGTTTGTTGGTTTTGTTTGTTGGTTTTTTGATTTGTTGGTTTGTTGGTTTATTTGTTTGTTGGTTTATTTGTTTGTTAGTTTGTTGGATTATTGGTTTGTTGGTTTGTTGGCTTGTTGGTTTGTTGGTTTGTTGGTTTGTTGGTTTGTTGGTTTGTTGGTTTGTTGGCTTGTTGGTTTGTTAGTTTGTTGGTTTGTTGGCTTGTTGGTTTGTTGGTTTGTTGGCTTGTTAGTTTGTTGCTTTGTTGGTTTGTTAGTTTGTTGGTTTGTTGGCTTGTTGGCTTGTTGGTTTGTTGGTTTGTTGGCTTGTTGGTTTGTTGGATTGTTTGTTTTTTGGTTTGTTGGTTTATTTGTTTGTTGGTTTATTTGTTTGTTAGTTTGTTGGATTATTGGTTTGTTGGTTTGTTGGCTTGTTGGTTTGTTGGTTTGTTGGTTTGTTGGTTTGTTGGTTTGTTGGTTTGTTGGCTTGTTGGTTTGTTAGTTTGTTGGTTTGTTGGCTTGTTGGTTTGTTGGTTTGTTGGTTTGTTCGTTTGTTGGTTTGTTGGTTTGTTGGCTTGTTGGCTTGTTGGTTTGTTGGTTTGTTGGTTTATTGGCTTGTTGGTTTGTTGGTTTGTTTGTTTTTTGGTTTGTTGGTTTATTTGTTTGTTGGTTTGTTGGCTTGTTGGCTTGTTGGTTTGTTAGTTTGTTGGCTTGTTGGTTTGTTGGTTTGTTTGTTTTTTGGTTTGTTGGTTTATTTGTTTGTTGGTTTGTTGGCTTGTTAGTTTGTTGGTTTGTTGGTTTGTTGGCTTGTTGGCTTGTTGGTTTGTTGGTTTGTGGGTTTTTTGGTTTGTTGGTTTGTCGGTTTGTTGGTTTGTTGGTTTGTTGGTTTATTTGTTTGTTGGTTTGTTGGCTTGTTGGTTTGTTGGTTTGTTGGTTTGTTGGTTTGTTGGTTTTGTTTGTTGGTTTTTTGATTTGTTGGTTTGTTGGTGTGTTGGCTTGTTGGCTTGTTGGTTTGTTGTTTTGTTGGCTTGTTGGTTTGTTGGTTTGTTTGTTTTTTGGTTTGTTGGTTTATTTGTTTGTTGGTTTATTTGTTTGTTAGTTTGTTGGATTATTGGTTTGTTGGTTTGTTGGCTTGTTGGTTTGTTGGTTTGTTGGTTTGTTGGTTTGTTGGTTTGTTGGTTTATTTGTTTGTTGGTTTGTTGGCTTGTTGGTTTGTTGGTTTGTTGGTTTGTTGGTTTGTTGGTTTTGTTTGTTGGTTTTTTGATTTGTTGGTTTGTTGGTTTATTTGTTTGTTGGTTTATTTGTTTGTTAGTTTGTTGGATTATTGGTTTGTTGGTTTGTTGGCTTGTTGGTTTGTTGGTTTGTTGGTTTGTTGGTTTGTTGGTTTGTTGGTTTGTTGGCTTGTTGGTTTGTTAGTTTGTTGGTTTGTTGGCTTGTTGGTTTGTTGGTTTGTTGGCTTGTTAGTTTGTTGCTTTGTTGGTTTGTTAGTTTGTTGGTTTGTTGGCTTGTTGGCTTGTTGGTTTGTTGGTTTGTTGGCTTGTTGGTTTGTTGGATTGTTTGTTTTTTGGTTTGTTGGTTTATTTGTTTGTTGGTTTATTTGTTTGTTAGTTTGTTGGATTATTGGTTTGTTGATTTGTTGGCTTGTTGGTTTGTTGGTTTGTTGGTTTGTTGGTTTGTTGGTTTGTTGGTTTGTTGGCTTGTTGGTTTGTTAGTTTGTTGGTTTGTTGGCTTGTTGGTTTGTTGGTTTGTTGGTTTGTTCGTTTGTTGGTTTGTTGGTTTGTTGGCTTGTTGGCTTGTTGGTTTGTTGGTTTGTTGGTTTATTGGCTTGTTGGTTTGTTGGTTTGTTTGTTTTTTGGTTTGTTGGTTTATTTGTTTGTTGGTTTGTTGGCTTGTTGGCTTGTTGGTTTGTTAGTTTGTTGGCTTGTTGGTTTGTTGGTTTGTTTGTTTTTTGGTTTGTTGGTTTATTTGTTTGTTGGTTTGTTGGCTTGTTAGTTTGTTGGTTTGTTGGTTTGTTGGCTTGTTGGCTTGTTGGTTTGTTGGTTTGTGGGTTTTTTGGTTTGTTGGTTTGTCGGTTTGTTGGTTTGTTGGTTTGTTGGTTTATTTGTTTGTTGGTTTGTTGGCTTGTTGGTTTGTTGGTTTGTTGGTTTGTTGGTTTGTTGGTTTTGTTTGTTGGTTTTTTGATTTGTTGGTTTGTTGGTTTGTTGGCTTGTTGGCTTGTTGGTTTGTTGGTTTGTTGGCTTGTTGGTTTGTTGGTTTGTTTGTTTTTTGGTTTGTTGGTTTATTTGTTTGTTGGTTTATTTGTTTGTTAGTTTGTTGGATTATTGGTTTGTTGGTTTGTTGGCTTGTTGGTTTGTTGGTTTGTTGGTTTGTTGGTTTGTTGGTTTGTTGGCTTGTTGGTTTGTTGGTTTGTTGGTTTGTTGGCTTGTTGGTTTGTTGGTTTGTTGGTTTGTTCGTTTGTTGGTTTGTTGGTTTGTTGGTTTGTTGGCTTGTTGGCTTGTTGGTTTGTTGGTTTGTTGGTTTATTGGCTTGTTGGTTTGTTGGTTTGTTTGTTTTTTGGTTTGTTGGTTTATTTGTTTGTTGGTTTGTTGGCTTGTTGGATTGTTGGTTTGTTAGTTTGTTGGCTTGTTGGTTTGTTGGTTTGTTTGTTTTTTGGTTTGTTGGTTTATTTGTTTGTTGGTTTGTTGGCTTGTTAGTTTGTTGGTTTGTTGGTTTGTTGGCTTGTTGGCTTGTTGGTTTATTGGTTTGTGGGTTTTTTGGTTTGTGGGTTTGTCGGCTTGTTGGTTTGTTGGTTTGTTGGTTTATTTGTTTGTTGGTTTGTTGGCTTGTTGGCTTGTTGGTTTGTTGGTTTGTTGGTTTGTTGGCTTGTTGGCTTCTTTGCTTGTTGGTTTGTTGGTTTGTTGGTTTGTTGGTTTGTTTGTTTTTTGGTTTGTTGGTTTATTTATTTGTTGGTTTGTTGGCTTGTTGGTTTGTTGGTTTGTTGGCTTGTTGGTTTGTTGGTTTGTTGGTTTGTTGGTTTGTTGGTTTTGTTTGTTGGTTTTTTGGTTTGTTGGTTTGTTGGTTTGTTGGCTTGTTGGTTTGTTGGTTTGTTGGCTTGTTGGCTTGTTGGCTTGTTGGCTTGTTGGCTTGTTGGTTTGTTGGTTTGTTGGTTTTTTGGTTTGTTGGTTTGTTGGTTTGTTGGTTTGTTGGTTTGTTGGTTTATTTGTTTGTTGGTTTGTTGGCTTGTTGGTTTGTTGGTTTGTCGGTTCGTTGGTTTGTTGGTTTGTTGATTTATTTGTTTGTTTGTTGGATTGTTGGTTTGTTGGTTTGTTGGCTTGTTGGCTTGTTGGTTTGTTGGTTTGTTGGTTTGTTGGTTTGTTGGTTTGTTGGCTTGTTGGCTTGTTGGCTTGTTGGTTTGTTGGTTTGTTGGCTTGTTGGTTTGTTGGTTTGTTTGTTTTTTGGTTTGTTGGTTTATTTGTTTGTTGGTTTGTTGGCTTGTTGGTTTGTTGGCTTGTTGGCTTGTTGGTTTGTTGGTTTGTTGGTTTTTTGGTTTGTTGGTTTGTCGGTTTGTTGGTTTGTTGGTTTGTTGGTTTATTTGTTTGTTGGTTTGTTGGCTTGTTGGTTTGTTGGTTTGTCGGTTTGTTGGTTTGTTGGTTTGTTGGTTTATTTGTTTGTTGGTTTGTTGGCTTGTTGGTTTGTTGGTTTGTTGGCTTGTTGGCTTGTTGGTTTGTTGGTTTGTTGGTTTGTTGGTTTGTTTGTTTTTTGGTTTGTTGGTTTATTTGTTTGTTGGTTTGTTGGCTTGTTGGTTTGTTGGTTTGTTGGCTTGTTGGTTTGTTGGTTTGTTGGCTTGTTGGTTTGTTGGTTTGTTGGTTTGTTGGTTTGTTGGTTTGTTGGTTTGTTGGTTTTTTGGTTTGTTGGTTTGTCGGTTTGTTGGTTTGTTGGTTTGTTGGTTTATTTGTTTGTTGGTTTGTTGGCTTGTAGGTTTGTTGGTTTATTTGTTTGTTGGTTTGTTGGCTTGTTGGTTTGTTGGTTTGTCGGTTTGTTGGTTTGTTGGTTTGTTGATTTATTTGTTTGTTTGTTGGATTGTTGGTTTGTTGGTTTGTTGGCTTGTTGGCTTGTTGGTTTGTTGGTTTGTTGGTTTGTTGGTTTGTTGGTTTGTTGGCTTGTTGGCTTGTTGGTTTGTTGGTTTGTTAGCTTGTTGGTTTGTTGGTTTGTTTGTTTTTTGGTTTGTTGGTTTATTTGTTTGTTGGTTTGTTGGCTTGTTGGTTTGTTGGCTTGTTGGCTTGTTGGTTTGTTGGTTTGTTGGTTTTTTGGTTTGTTGGTTTGTCGGTTTGTTGGTTTGTTGGTTTGTTGGTTTATTTGTTTGTTGGTTTGTTGGCTTGTTGGTTTGTTGGTTTGCCGGTTTGTTGGTTTGTTGGTTTGTTGGTTTATTTGTTTGTTGGTTTGTTGGTTTGTTGGTTTTGTTTGTTGGTTTTTTGGTTTGTTGGTTTGTTGGTTTGTTGGCTTGTTGGTTTGTTGGTTTGGTGGTTTGTTGGTTTGTTGGTTTGTTGGTTTGTTGGCTTGTTGGTTTGTTGGTTTGTTTGTTTGCTGGTTTGTTGGTTTGTTGGTTAAGTTTGTTAGTTTTTTGGTTTGTTGGTTTGTTGGTTTGTTGGCTTGTTGGTTTGTTGGTTTGTTGGTTTGTTGGTTTTGTTTGTTGGTTTTTTGGTTTGTTGGTTTGTTGGTTTGTTGGCTGGTTGGTTTGTTAGTTTGTTGGCTTGTTGGCTTGTTGGTTTGTTGGTTTGTTGGTTTTTTGGTTTGTTGGTTTGTCGGTTTGTTGGTTTGTTGGTTTGTTGGTTTATTTGTTTGTTGGTTTGTTGGCTTGTTGGTTTGTTGGTTTGTCGGTTTGTTGGTTTGTTGGTTTGTTGGTTTGTTGGTTTATTTGTTTGTTGGTTTGTTGGCTTGTTGGTTTGTTGGTTTGTTGGCTTGTTGGCTTGTTGGTTTGTTGGTTTGTTGGTTTGTTGGTTTGTTTGTTTTTTGGTTTGTTGGTTTATCTGTTTGTTGGTTTGTTGGCTTGTTGGTTTGTTGGTTTGTTGGCTTGTTGGTTTGTTGGTTTGTTGGTTTGTTGGTTTGTTGGTTTGTTGGTTTGTTGGTTTTGTTTGTTGGTTTTTTGGTTTGTTGGTTTGTTGGTTTGTTGGCTTGTTGGTTTGTTGGTTTGTTGGTTTGTTGGTTTGTTGGTTTGTTGGTTTGTTGGCTTGTTGGTTTGTTGGTTTGTTGGTTTGTTGGTTTGTTGGTTTGTTGGTTTGTTGGTTTGTTGGTTTGTTGGTTAAGTTTGTTGGTTTTTTGGTTTGTTGGTTTGTTGGTTTGTTGGCTTGTTGGTTTGTTGGTTTGTTGGTTTGTTAGTTTGTTGGTTTGTTGGTTTGTTGGCTTGTTGGCTTGTTGGCTTGTTGGTTTGTTGGTTTGTTGGTTTTTCTGGTTTGTTGGTTTGTTGGTTTGTTGGTTTGTTGGTTTGTTGGTTTATTTGTTTGTTGGTTTGTTGGCTTGTTGGTTTGTTGGTTTATTTGTTTGTTGGCTTGTTGGTTTGTTGGTTTGTCGGTTTGTTGGTTTGTTGGTTTGTTGATTTATTTGTTTGTTAGTTTGTTAGATTGTTGGTTTGTTGGTTTGTTGGCTTGTTGGCTTGTTGGTTTGTTGGTTTGTTGGTTTGTTGGTTTGTTGGTTTTTTGGCTTGTTGGCTTGTTGGTTTGTTGGTTTGTTGGTTTGTTGGTTTGTTGGTTTGTTTGTTTTTTGGTTTGTTGGTTTATTTGTTTGTTGGTTTGTTGGTTTGTTGGTTTTTTGGTTTGTTGGTTTATTTGTTTGTTGGTTCGTTGGCTTGTTGGTTTGTTGGTTTGTTGGTTTGTTGGTTTGTTGGTTTTTTGGTTTGTTGGTTTGTCGGTTTGTTGGTTTGTTGGTTTGTTGGTTTATTTGTTTGTTGGTTTGTTGGCTTGTAGGTTTGTTGGTTTGTCGGTTTGTTGGTTTGTTGGTTTGTTGGTTTATTTGTTTGTTGGTTTGTTGGCTCGTTAGTTTGTTGGTTTGTTGGTTTATTTGTTTGTTGGTTTGTTGGCTTGTTGGTTTGTTGGTTTGTCGGTTTGTTGGTTTGTTGGTTTGTTGATTTATTTGTTTGTTTGTTGGATTGTTGGTTTGTTGGTTTGTTGGCTTGTTGGCTTGTTGGTTTGTTGGTTTGTTGGTTTGTTGGTTTGTTGGTTTGTTGGCTTGTTGGCTTGTTGGTTTGTTGGTTTGTTAGCTTGTTGGTTTGTTGGTTTGTTTGTTTTTTGGTTTGTTGGTTTATTTGTTTGTTGGTTTGTTGGCTTGTTGGTTTGTTGGCTTGTTGGCTTGTTGGTTTGTTGGTTTGTTGTTTTTTTGGTTTGTTGGTTTGTCGGTTTGTTGGTTTGTTGGTTTGTTGGTTTATTTGTTTGTTGGTTTGTTGGCTTGTTGGTTTGTTGGTTTGTCGGTTTGTTGGTTTGTTGGTTTGTTGGTTTATTTGTTTGTTGGTTTGTTGGTTTGTTGGTTTTGTTTGTTGGTTTTTTGGTTTGTTGGTTTGTTGGTTTGTTGGCTTGTTGGTTTGTTGGTTTGGTGGTTTGTTGGTTTGTTGGTTTGTTGGTTTGTTGGCTTGTTGGTTTGTTGGTTTGTTGGTTTGCTGGTTTGTTGGTTTGTTGGTTAAGTTTGTTAGTTTTTTGGTTTGTTGGTTTGTTGGTTTGTTGGCTTGTTGGTTTGTTGGTTTGTTGGTTTGTTGGTTTTGTTTGTTGGTTTTTTGGTTTGTTGGTTTGTTGGTTTGTTGGCTGGTTGGTTTGTTGGTTTGTTGGCTTGTTGGCTTGTTGGTTTGTTGGTTTGTTGGTTTTTTGGTTTGTTGGTTTGTCGGTTTGTTGGTTTGTTGGTTTGTTGGTTTATTTGTTTGTTGGTTTGTTGGCTTGTTGGTTTGTTGGTTTGTCGGTTTGTTGGTTTGTTGGTTTGTTGGTTTGTTGGTTTTTTGTTTGTTGGTTTGTTGGCTTGTTGGTTTGTTGGTTTGTTGGCTTGTTGGCTTGTTGGTTTGTTGGTTTGTTGGTTTGTTTGTTTTTTGGTTTGTTGGTTTATTTGTTTGTTGGTTTGTTGGTTTGTTGGCTTGTTGGTTTGTTGGTTTGTTGGTTTGTTGGTTTGTTGGTTTGTTGGTTTGTTGGTTTGTTGGTTTGTTGGTTTTGTTTGTTGGTTTTTTGGTTTGTTGGTTTGTTGGTTTGTTGGCTTGTTGGTTTGTTGGTTTGTTGGTTTGTTGGTTTGTTGGTTTGTTGGTTTGTTGGTTTGTTGGCTTGTTGGTTTGTTGGTTTGTTGGTTTGTTGGTTTGTTGGTTTGTTGGTCTGTTGGTTTGTTGGTTAAGTTTGTTGGTTTTTTGGTTTGTTGGTTTGTTGGTTTGTTGCCTTGTTGGTTTGTTGGTTTGTTGGTTTGTTAGTTTGTTGGTTTGTTGGCTTGTTGGCTTGTTGGCTTGTTTGTTTGTTGGTTTGTTGGTTTTTCTGGTTTGTTGGTTTGTTGGTTTGTTGGTTTGTTGGTTTATTTGTTTGTTGGTTTGTTGGCTTGTTGGTTTGTTGGTATATTTGTTTGTTGGCTTGTTGGTTTGTTGGTTTGTCGGTTTGTTGGTTTGTTGGTTTGTTGATTTATTTGCTTGTTAGTTTGTTAGATTGTTGGTTTGTTGGTTTGTTGGCTTGTTGGCTTGTTGGTTTGTTGGTTTGTTGGTTTGTTGGTTTGTAGGTTTTTTGGCTTGTTGGCTTGTTGGTTTGTTGGTTTGTTGGTTTGTTGGTTTGTTGGTTTGTTTGTTTTTTGGTTTGTTGGTTTATTTGTTTGTTGGTTTGTTGGTTTGTTGGTTTTTTGGTTTGTTGGTTTATTTGTTTGTTGGTTCGTTGGCTTGTTGGTTTGTTGGTTTGTTGGTTTGTTGGCTTGTTGGTTTGTTGGTTTGTTGGTTTGTTGGCTTGTTGGTTTGTTGGTTTGTTGGCTTGTTGGCTTGTTGGTTTGTTGGTTTGTTGGTTTTTTGGTTTGTTCGTTTGTTGGCTTGTTGGTTTGTTGGTTTGTTGATTTGTTGGCTTGTTGGTTTGTTGGTTTGTTGGTTTGTTGGTTTGTCGGTTTGTTGGCTTGTTGGCTTGTTGGCTTGTTGGTTTGTTGGTTTGTTGGCTTGTTGGTTTGTTGGTTTGTTTGTTTTTTGGTTTGTTGGTTTATTTGTTTGTTGGTTTGTTGGCTTGTTGGTTTGTTGGTTTGTTGGTTTGTTGGCTTGTTGGTTTGTTGGCTTGTTGGCTTGTTGGTTTGTTGGTTTGTTGGTTTTTTTGGTTTGTTGGTTTGTCAGTTTGTTGGTTCGTTGGTTTGTTGGTTTATTTGTTTGTTGGTTTGTTGGCTTGTTGTTTGTTGGTTTGTTGGTTTGTTGGTTTGTTGGTTTGTTGGTTTTGTTTGTTGGTTTTTTGGTTTGTTGGTTTGTTGGTGTGTTGGTGTGTTGGCTTGTTGGTTTGTTGGTTTGTTGGTTTGTTGGTTTGTTGGTTTGTTGGCTTGTTGGCTTGTTGGTTTGTTTGTTTATTGGCTTGTTGGTTTGTTGGTTTGTTTGTTTTTTGGTTTGTTGGTTTATTTGTTTGTTGGTTTATTTATTTGGTAATTTGTTGGATTATTGGTTTGTTGGTTTGTTGGCTTGTTGGCTTGTTGGTTTGTTGGTTTGTTGGTTTGTTGGTTTGTTGGTTTGTTGGCTTGTTGATTTGTTGGTTTGTTGGTTTGTTGGCTTGTTGGTTTGTTGGTTTGTTGGTTTATTGGTTTGTTGGTTTGTTGGTTTGTTGGCTTGTTGGCTTGTTGGTTTGTTGGTTTGTTGGCTTGTTGGTTTGTTGGTTTGTTTGTTTTTTGGTTTGTTGGTTTATTTGTTTGTTGGTTTGTTGGCTTGTTGGCTTGTTGGTTTGTTGGTTTGTTGGCTAGTTGGTTTGTTGGTTTGTTTGTTTTTTGGTTTGTTGGTTTATTTGTTTGTTGGTTTGTTGGCTTGTTGGTTTGTTGGTTTGTTGGTTTGTTGGCTTGTTGGCTTGTTGGCTTGTTGGTTTGTTGGTTTGTTGGTTTTTTGGCTTGTTGGTTTGTCGGTTTGTTGGTTTGCTGGTTTGTTGGTTTATTTATTTGTTGGTTTGTTGGCTTGTTGGTTTGTTGGTTTGTTGGCTTGTTGGCTTGTTGGTTTGTTGGTTTGTTGGTTTGTTGGTTTGTTTGTTTTTTGGTTTGTTGGTTTATTTGTTCGTTGGTTTGTTGGCTTGTTGGTTTGTTGGTTTGTTGGCTTGTTGGTTTGTTGGTTTGTTGGTTTGTTGGTTTGTTGGTTTGTTTGTTTGTTGGTTTGTTGGTTTGTTGGTTTGTTGGTTTCGTGGTTTGTTGGCTTTTTGGCTTGTTGGTTTGTTGGTTTGTTGGCTTGTTGGTTTGTTGGTTTGTTTGTTTTTTGGTTTGTTGGTTTATTTGTTTGTTGGTTTGTTGGCTTGTTGGTTTGTTGGTTTTTTGGTTTGTTGGTTTGTTGGTTTGTTGGTTTGTTGGTTTGTTGGTTTATTTGTTTGTTAGTTTGTTGGATTGTTGGTTTGTTGGTTTGTTGGCTTGTTGGCTTGTTGGTTTTTTGGTTTGTTGGTTTGTCGGTTTGTTGGTTTGTTGGTTTGTTGGTTTATTTGTTTGTTGGTTTGTTGGTCTGTTGGTTTGTTGGCTTGTTGGCTTGTTGGTTTGTTGGTTTGTTGGCTTGTTGTTTGTTGGTTTGTTTGTTTTTTGGTTTGTTGGTTTATTTGTTTGTTGGTTTGTTGGCTTGTTGGTTTGTTGGTTTGTTGGCTTGTTGGTTTGTTGGTTTGTTGGTTTGTTGGTTTATTGGTTTGTTGGTTTGTTGGTTTTGTTTGTTGGTTTTGTGGTTTGTTGGTTTGTTGGTTTGTTGGCTTGTTGGTTTGTTGGTTTGTTGTTTTGTTGGTTTGTTGGTTTGTTGGCTTGTTGGCTTGTTGGCTTGTTGGTTTGTGGGTTTGTTGGTTTTTTGGTTTGTTGGTTTGTCGGTTTGTTGGTTTGTTGGTTTGTTGGTTTATTTGTTTGTTGGTTTGTTGGCTTGTTGGTTTGTTGGTTTGTCGGTTTGTTGGTTTGTTGGTTTGTTGGTTTATTTGTTTGTTAGTTTGTTGGATTGTTGGTTTGTTGGTTTGTTGGCTTGTTGGCTTGTTGGTTTGTTGGTTTGTTGGTTTGTTGGTTTGTTGGTTTATTGGCTTGTTGGCTTGTTGGTTTGTTGGTTTGTTGGCTTGTTGGTTTGTTGGTTTGTTTGTTTTTTGGTTTGTTGGTTTATTTGTTTGTTGGTTTGTTGGCTTGTTGGTTTGTTGGTTTGTTGGTTTGTTGGCTTGTTGGTTTGTTGGTTTGTTGGCTTGTTGGCTTGTTGGTTTGTTGCGTTGTTGGTTTGTTGGCTTGTTGGCTTGTTGGTTTGTTGGTTTTTTGGTTTTTTGGTTTGTTGGTTTGTCGGTTTGTTGGTTTGTTGGTTTGTTGGTTTGTTGGTTTATTGGTTTGTTGGTTTATTTGTTTGTTAGTTTGTTGGATTGTTGTTTTGTTGGTTTGTTGGCTTGTTGGCTTGTTGGTTTGTTGGTTTGTTGGTTTGTTGGTTTGTTGGTTTGGTGGTTTGTTGGCTTGTTGGCTTGTTGGTTTGTTGGTTTGTTGGCTTGTTGGTTTGTTGGTTTGTTTATTTTTTGGTTTGTTGGTTTATTTGTTTGTTGGTTTGTTGGCTTGTTGGTTTGTTGGTTTTTTGGTTTGTTGGTTTGTTGGTTTGTTGGTTTGGTGGTTTGTTGGTTTATTTGTTTGTTAGTTTGTTGGATTGTTGGTTTGTTGGTTTGTTGGCTTGTTGGCTTGTTGGTTTGTTGGTTTGTTGGTTTGTTGGTTTATTGGCTTGTTGGTTTGTTGGTTTGTTGGTTTGTTGGCTTGTTGGTTTGTTGGTTTGTTGGTTTGTTGGTTTGTTGGTTTGTTGGCTTGTTAGCTTGTTGGTTTGTTGTTTGTTGGTTTGTTGGTTTGTTGGTTTGTTGGTTTGATGGTTTTATTTGTTGGTTTTTTGGTTTGTTGGTTTGTTGGTGTGTTGGCTTGTTGGTTTGTTGGTTTGTTGGCTTGTTGGCTTGTTGGTTTGTTGGTTTATTGGCTTGTTGGTTTGTTGGTTTGTTCGTTTTTTGGTTTGTTGGTTTATTTGTTTGTTGGTTTATTTGTTTGTTAGTTTGTTGGATTATTGGTTTGTTGGTTTGTTGGCTTGTTGGCTTGTTGGTTTGTTGGTTTGTTGGTTTGTTGGTTTGTTGGTTTGTTGGCTTGTTGGTTTGTTGGCTTGTTGGCTTGTTGGTTTGTTGGTTTGTTGGTTTGTTGGTTTGGTGGTTTGTTGGCTTGTTGGCTTGTTGGTTTGTTGGTTTGTTGGCTTGTTGGTTTGTTGGTTTGTTTGTTTTTCGGTTTGTTGGTTTATTTGTTTGTTGGTTTGTTGGCTTGTTGGTTTGTTGGTTTTTTGGTTTGTTGGTTTGTTGGTTTGTTGGTTTGGTGGTTTGTTGGTTTATTTGTTTGTTAGTTTGTTGGATTGTTGGTTCGTTGGTTTGTTGGCTTGTTGGCTTGTTGGTTTGTTGGTTTGTTGGTTTGTTGGTTTGTTGGTTTATTGGCTTGTTGGTTTGTTGGTTTGTTGGTTTGTTGGCTTGTTGGTTTGTTGGTTTGTTGGTTTGTTGGTTTGTTGGTTTGTTGGCTTGTTAGCTTGTTGGTTTGTTGTTTGTTGGTTTGTTGGTTTGTTGGTTTGTTGGTTTGATGGTTTTGTTTGTTGGTTTTTTGGTTTGTTGGTTTGTTGGTGTGTTGGCTTGTTGGTTTGTTGGTTTGTTGGCTTGTTGGCTTGTTGGTTTGTTGGTTTATTGGCTTGTTGGTTTGTTGGTTTGTTCGTTTTTTGGTTTGTTGGTTTATTTGTTTGTTGGTTTATTTGTTTGTTAGTTTGTTGGATTATTGGTTTGTTGGTTTGTTGGCTTGTTGGCTTGTTGGTTTGTTGGTTTGTTGGTTTGTTGGTTTGTTGGTTTGTTGGTTTGTTGGCTTGTTGGTTTGTTGGTTTGTTGGTTTGTTGGCTTGTTGGTTTGTTGGTTTGTATGTTTGTTGGTTTGTTGGTTTGTTGGCTTGTTGGCTTGTTATTTTGTTGGTTTGTTGGCTTGTTGGTTTGTTGGTTTGTTTGTTTTTTGGTTTGTTGGTTTATTTGTTTGTTGGTTTGTTGGCTTGTTGGCTTGATGGTTTGTTGGTTTGTTGGCTTGTTGGTTTGTTGGTTTGTTTGTTTTTTGGTTTGTTGGTTTATTTGTTTGTTGGCTTGTTGGTTTGTTGGTTTGTTGGTTTGTTGGCTTGTTGGCTTGTTGGTTTGTTGGTTTGTTGGTTTTTTGGTTTGTTGGTTTGTCGGTTTGTTGGTTTGTTTGTTTGTTGGTTTATTTATTTGTTGGTTTGTTGGCTTGTTGGTTTGTTGGTTTGTTGGCTTGTTGGCTTGTTGGTTTGTTGGTTTGTTGGTTTGTTGGTTTGTTTGCTTTTTGGTTTGTTGGTTTATTTCTTCGTTGGTTTGTTGGCTTGTTGGTTTGTTGGTTTGTTGGCTTGTTGGTTTGTTGGTTTGTTGGTTTGTTGGTTTGTTGGTTTGTTGGTTTGTTGGTTTGTTGGTTAGTTGGTTTGGTGGTTTGTTGGCTTGTTGGCTTGTTGGTTTGTTGGTTTGTTGGCTTGTTGGTTTGTTGATTTGTTTGTTTTTTGGTTTGTTGGTTTATTTGTTTGTTGGTTTGTTGGCTTGTTGGTTTGTTGGTTTTTTGGTTTGTTTGTTTGTTGGTTTGTTGGTTTGTTGGTTTGTTGGTTTATTTGTTTGTTAGTTTGTTGGATTGTTGGTTTGTTGATTTGTTGGCTTGTTGGCTTGTTGGTTTTTTGGTTTGTTGGTTTGTCGGTTTGTTGGTTTGTTGGTTTGTTGGTTTATTTGTTTGTTGGTTTGTTGGTCTGTTGGTTTGTTGGCTTGTTGGCTTGTTGGTTTGTTGGTTTGTTGGTTTGTTTGTTTTTTGGTTTGTTGGTTTATTTGTTTGTTGGTTTGTTGGCTTGTTGGTTTGTTGGTTTGTTGGCTTGTTGGTTTGTTGGTTTGTTGGTTTGTTGCGTTGTTGGTTTGTTGGCTTGTTGGCTTGTTGGTTTGTTGGTTTTTTGGTTTTTTGGTTTGTTGATTTGTCGGTTTGTTGGTTTGTTGGTTTGTTGCTTTATTGGTTTGTTGGTTTATTTGTTTGTTAGTTTGTTGGATTGTTGTTTTGTTGGTTTGTTGGCTTGTTGGCTTGTTGGTTTGTTGGTTTGTTGGTTTGTTAGTTTTCGTGGTTTGTTGGCTTGTTGGCTTGTTGGTTTGTTGGCTTGTTGGTTTGTTGGTTTGTTTGTTTTTTGGTTTGTTGGTTTATTTGTTTGTTGGTTTGTTGGCTTGTTGGTTTGTTGGTTTTTTGGTTTGTTGGTTTGTTGGTTTGTTGGTTTGGTGGTTTGTTGGTTTATTTGTTTGTTAGTTTGTTGGATTGTTGGTTCGTTGGTTTGTTGGCTTGTTGGCTTGTTGGTTTGTTGGTTTGTTGGTTTGTTGGTTTGTTGGCTTGTTGGTTTGTTGGTTTGTTGGTTTGTTGGCTTGTTGGTTTGTTGGTTTGTTGGTTTGTTGGTTTGTTGGTTTGTTGGCTTGTTAGCTTGTTGGTTTGTTGTTTGTTGGTTTGTTGGTTTGTTGGTTTGTTGGTTTGATGGTTTTGTTTGTTGGTTTTTTGGTTTGTTGGTTTGTTGGTGTGTTGGCTTTTTGGTTTGCTGGTTTGTTGGTTTGTTGGTTTGTTGGTTTGTTGGTTTGTTGGCTTGTTGGCTTGTTGGTTTGTTGGTTTGTTTGTTTTTTGGTTTGTTGGTTTATTTGTTTGTTGGCTTGTTGGTTTGTTGGTTTGTTGGTTTGTTGGCTTGTTGGCTTGTTGGTTCGTTGGTTTGTTGGTTTTTTGGTTTGTTGGCTTGTCGGTTTGTTTGTTTGTTGGTTTATTTATTTGTTGGTTTGTTGGCTTGTTGGTTTGTTGGTTTGTTGGCTTGTTGGCTTGTTGGTTTGTTGGTTTGTTGGTTTGTTGGTTTGTTTGCTTTTTGGTTTGTTGGTTTATTTCTTCGTTGGTTTGTTGGCTTGTTGGTTTGTTGGTTTGTTGGATTGTTGGTTTGTTGGTTTGTTGGTTTGTTGGTTTGTTGGTTTGTTGGTTTGTTGGTTTGTTGGTTTGTTGGTTTGTTGGTTTGGTGGTTTGTTGGCTTGTTGGCTTGTTGGTTGTTGGTTTGTTGGCTTGTTGGTTTGTTGGTTTGTTTGTTTTTTGGTTTGTTGGTTTATTTGTTTGTTGGTTTGTTGGCTTGTTGGTTTGTTGGTTTTTTGGTTTGTTGGTTTGTTGGTTTGTTGGTTTGTTGGTTTGTTGGTTTATTTGTTTGTTAGTTTGTTGGATTGTTGGTTTGTTGGTTTGTTGGCTTGTTGGCTTGTTGGTTTTTTGGTTTGTTGGTTTGTCGGTTTGTTGGTTTGTTGGTTTGTTGGTTTATTTGTTTGTTGGTTTGTTGGTCTGTTGGTTTGTTGGCTTGTTGGCTTGTTGGTTTGTTGGTTTGTTGGCTTGTTGGTTTGTTGGTTTGTTTGTTTTTTGGTTTGTTGGTTTATTTGTTTGTTGGTTTGTTGGCTTGTTGGTTTGTTGGTTTGTTGGCTTGTTGGTTTGTTGGTTTGTTGGTTTGTTGGTTTGTTGGTTTGTTGGTTTGTTGGTTTGTTGGTTTTGTTTGTTAGTTTTTTGGTTTGTTGGTTTGTTGGTTTGTTGGCTTGTTGGTTTGTTGGTTTATTGGTTTATTGGTTTGTTGGTTTGTTGGCTTGTTGGCTTGTTGGCTTGTTGGTTTGTTGGTTTGTTGGTTTTTTGGTTTGTTGGTTTGTCGGTTTGTTGGTTTGTTGGTTTGTTGGTTTATTTGTTTGTTGGTTTGTTGGCTTGTTGGTTTGTTGGTTTGTCGGTTTGTCGGTTTGTTGGTTTGTTGGTTTGTTGGTTTATTTGTTTGTTAGTTTGTTGGATTGTTGGTTTGTTGGTTTGTTGGTTTGTTGGCTTGTTGGTTTGTTGGTTTGTTGGTTTGTTGGTTTGTTGGTTTGTTGGCTTGTTGGTTTGTTGGCTTGTTGGCTTGTTGGTTTGTTGGTTTGTTGGTTTGTTGGTTTGTTGGTTTGTTGGTTTGTTGGCTTGTTGGTTTGTTGGTTTGTTGGCTTGTTGGCTTGTTGGTTTGTTGGGTTGTTGGTTTGTTGGCTTGTTGGCTTGTTGGTTTGTTGGTTTGTTGGTTTTTTGGTTTGTTGGTTTGTCGGTTTGTTGGTTTGTTGGTTTGTTGGTTTATTTGTTTGTTGGTTTGTTGGTTTGTCGGTTTGTTGGTTTATTGGTTTGTTGGTTTATTTGTTTGTTAGTTTGTTGGATTGTTGTTTTGTTGGTTTGTTGGCTTGTTGGCTTGTTGGTTTGTTGGTTTGTTGGTTTGTTGGTTTGGTGGTTTGTTGGCTTGTTGGCTTGTTGGTTTGTTGGTTTGTTCGCTTGTTGGTTTGTTGGTTTGTTTGTTTTTTGGTTTTCTGGTTTATTTGTTTGTTGGTTTGTTGGCTTGTTGGTTTGTTGGTTTTTTGGTTTGTTGGTTTGTTGGTTTGGTGGTTTGGTGGTTTGTTGGTTTATTTGTTTGTTAGTTTGTTGGATTGTTGGTTTGTTGGTTTGTTGGCTTGTTGGCTTGTTGGTTTGTTGGTTTGTTGGTTTGTTGGTTTGTTGGCTTGTTGGTTTGTTGGTTTGTTGGTTTGTTTGCTTGTTGGTTTGTTGGTTTGTTGGTTTGTTGGTTTGTTGGCTTGTTAGCTTGTTGGTTTGTTGTTTGTTGGTTTGTTGGTTTGTTGGTTTGTTGGTTTGATGGTTTTGTTTGTTGGTTTTTTGGTTTGTTGGTTTGTTGGTGTGTTGGCTTGTTGGTTTGTTGGTTTGTTGGTTTGTTGGTTTGTTGGTTTGTTGGTTTGTTGGTTTGTTGGCTTGTTGGCTTGTTGGTTTGTTGGTTTATTGGCTTGTTGGTTTGTTGGTTTGTTTGTTTTTTGGTTTGTTGGTTTATTTGTTTGGTGGTTTTTTGTTTGTTAGTTTGTTGGATTATTGGTTTGTTGGTTTGTTGGCTTGTTGGCTTGTTGGTTTGTTGGTTTGTTGGTTTGTTGGTTTGTTGGTTTGTTGGTTTGTTGGTTTGTTGGTTTGTTGGTTTGTTGGCTTGTTGGCTTGTTGGTTTGTTGGTTTGTTGGCTTGTTGGTTTGTTGGTTTGTTTGTTTTTTGGTTTGTTGGTTTATTTGTTTGTTGGTTTGTTGGGTTGTTGGCTTGTTGGTTTGTTGGTTTGTTGGCTTGTTGGTTTGTTGGTTTGTTGGTTTTTTGGTTTGTTGGTTTTTTTGTTTGTTGGCTTGTTGGTTTGTTGGTTTGTTGGTTTGTTGGCTTGTTGGCTTGTTGGTTTGTTGGTTTGTTGGTTTTTTGGTTTGTTGGTTTGTCGGTTTGTTGGTATGTTGGTTTGTTGGTTTATTTATTTGTTGGTTTGTTGGCTTGTTGGCTTGTTGGTTTGTTGGTTTGTTGGCTTGTTGGCTTGTTGGTTTGTTGGTTTGTTGGTTTGTTTGTTTTTTGGTTTGTTTTGATTTTCATATATTCTATTCCTTGTATTTTTAGGAGGTATATTAGTTTTATTTATTTATGTAACTTCACTAGCTTCAAATGAAATATTTTTGGTTTGTTGGCTTGTTGGTTTGTTGGTTTGTTGGCTTGTTGGTTTGTTGGTTTGTTTGTTTTTTGGTTTGTTGGTTTATTTGTTTGTTGGTTTGTTGGCTTGTTGGTTTGTTGGTTTGTTGGTTTGTTGGCTTGTTGGTTTGTTGGTTTGTTGGCTTGTTGGCTTGTTGGTTTGTTGGGTTGTTGGTTTGTTGGCTTGTTGGCTTGTTGGTTCGTTGGTTTGTTGGTTTTTTGGTTTGTTGGTTTGTCGGTTTGTTGGTTTGTTGGTTTGTTAACTTGTTGGTTTGTTGGTTTGTTGGTTTGTTGGTTTGTTGGTTTGTTGGCTTGTTGGCTTGTTGGCTTGTTGGTTTGTTGGTTTGTTGGTTTTTTGGCTTGTTGGTTTGTCGGTTTGTTGGTTTGTTGGTTTATTTGTTTGTTGGTTTGTTGGCTTGTTGGTTTGTTGGTTTGTCGGTTTGTTGGTTTGTTGGTTTGTTGGTTTTTTGGTTTGTTGGTTTGTCGGTTTGTTGGTTTGTTGGTTTGTTGGTTTATTTGTTTGTTGGTTTGTTGGTCTGTTGGTTTGTTGGCTTGTTGGCTTGTTGGTTTGTTGGTTTGTTGGCTTGTTGGTTTGTTGGTTTATTTGTTTGTTGGTTTGTTGGCTTGTTGGTTTGTTGGTTTGTTGGTTAGTTGGTTTGTTGGTTTGTTGGTTTGTTGGTTTGTTGGTTTGTTGGTTTTGCTTGTTGGTTTTTTGGTTTGTTGGTTTGTTGGTTTGTTGTCTTGTTGGTTTGTTGGTTTATTGGTTTGTTGGTTTGTTGGTTTGTTGGCTTGTTGGCTTGTTGGCTTGTTGGTTTGTTGGTTTGTTGGTTTTTTGGTTTGTTGGTTTGTTGGCTTGTTGGCTTGTTGGCTTGTTGGTTTGTTGGTTTGTTGGTTTTTTGGTTTGTTGGTTTGTCGGTTTGTTGGTTTGTTGGTTTGTTGGTTTATTTGTTTGTTGGTTTGTTGGTTTATTTGTTTGTTAGTTTGTTGGATTGTTGGTTTGTTGGTTTGTTGGCTTGTTGGCTTGTTGGTTTGTTGGTTTGTTGGTTTGTTGGTTTGTTGGTTTGTTGGCTTGTTGGCTTGTTGGTTTGTTGGTTTGTTGGCTTGTTGGTTTGTTGGTTTGTTTGTTTTTTGGTTTGTTGGTTTATTTGTTTGTTGTTTTGTTGGCTTGTTGGTTTGTTGGTTTGTTGGTTTGTTGGCTTGTTGGTTTGTTGGTTTGTTGGCTTGTTGGCTTGTTGGTTTGTTGGGTTGTTGGTTTGTTGGCTTGTTGGCTTGTTGGTTCGTTGGTTTGTTGGTTTTTTGGTTTGTTGGTTTGTCGGTTTGTTGGTTTTTTGGTTTGTTGGTTTATTTGTTTGTTGGTTTGTTGGCTTGTTTGTTTGTTGGTTTGTCGGTTTGTTGGTTTGTTGGTTTGTTGGTTTATTTGTTTGTTACTTTGTTGGATTGTTGTTTTGTTGGTTTGTTGGCTTGTTGGCTTGTTGGTTTGTTGGTTTGTTGGTTTGTTGGTTTGGTGGTTTGTTGGCTTATTGGCTTGTTGGTTTGTTGGTTTGTTGGCTTGTTGGTTTGTTGGTTTTTTTGTTTTTTGGTTTGTTGGTTTATTTGTTTGTTGGTTTGTTGGCTTGTTGGTTTGTTGGTTTTTTGGCTTGTTGGTTTGTTGGTTTGTTGGTTTGGTGGTTTGTTGGTTTATTTGTTTGTTAGTTTGTTGGATTGTTGGTTTGTTGGTTTGTTGGCTTGTTGGCTTGTTGGTTTGTTGGTTTGTTGGTTTGTTGGTTTGTTGGCTTGTTGGCTTGTTGGTTTGTTGGTTTGTTGGCTTGTTGGCTTGTTGGTTTGTTGGTTTGTTGGTTTGTTTGTTTTTTGGTTTGTTTTGATTTTCATATATTCTATTCCTTGTATTTTTAGGAGGTATATTAGTTTTATTTATTTATGTAACTTCACTAGCTTCAAATGAAATATTTTTGGTTTGTTGGCTTGTTGGTTTGTTGGTTTGTTGGCTTGTTGGTTTGTTGGTTTGTTTGTTTTTTGGTTTGTTGGTTTATTTGTTTGTTGGTTTGTTGGCTTGTTGGTTTGTTGGTTTGTTGGTTTGTTGGCTTGTTGGTTTGTTGGTTTGTTGGCTTGTTGGCTTGTTGGTTTGTTGGGTTGTTGGTTTGTTGGCTTGTTGGCTTGTTGGTTCGTTGGTTTGTTGGTTTTTTGGTTTGTTGGTTTGTCGGTTTGTTGGTTTGTTGGTTTGTTAACTTGTTGGTTTGTTGGTTTGTTGGTTTGTTGGTTTGTTGGCTTGTTGGCTTGTTGGCTTGTTGGTTTGTTGGTTTGTTGGTTTTTTGGCTTGTTGGTTTGTCGGTTTGTTGGTTTGTTGGTTTATTTGTTTGTTGGTTTGTTGGCTTGTTGGTTTGTTGGTTTGTCGGTTTGTTGGTTTGTTGGTTTGTTGGTTTTTTGGTTTGTTGGTTTGTCGGTTTGTTGGTTTGTTGGTTTGTTGGTTTATTTGTTTGTTGGTTTGTTGGTCTGTTGGTTTGTTGGCTTGTTGGCTTGTTGGTTTGTTGGTTTGTTGGCTTGTTGGTTTGTTGGTTTATTTGTTTGTTGGTTTGTTGGCTTGTTGGTTTGTTGGTTTGTTGGTTAGTTGGTTTGTTGGTTTGTTGGTTTGTTGGTTTGTTGGTTTGTTGGTTTTGCTTGTTGGTTTTTTGGTTTGTTGGTTTGTTGGTTTGTTGTCTTGTTGGTTTGTTGGTTTATTGGTTTGTTGGTTTGTTGGTTTGTTGGCTTGTTGGCTTGTTGGCTTGTTGGTTTGTTGGTTTGTTGGTTTTTTGGTTTGTTGGTTTGTTGGCTTGTTGGCTTGTTGGCTTGTTGGTTTGTTGGTTTGTTGGTTTTTTGGTTTGTTGGTTTGTCGGTTTGTTGGTTTGTTGGTTTGTTGGTTTATTTGTTTGTTGGTTTGTTGGTTTATTTGTTTGTTAGTTTGTTGGATTGTTGGTTTGTTGGTTTGTTGGCTTGTTGGCTTGTTGGTTTGTTGGTTTGTTGGTTTGTTGGTTTGTTGGTTTGTTGGCTTGTTGGCTTGTTGGTTTGTTGGTTTGTTGGCTTGTTGGTTTGTTGGTTTGTTTGTTTTTTGGTTTGTTGGTTTATTTGTTTGTTGTTTTGTTGGCTTGTTGGTTTGTTGGTTTGTTGGTTTGTTGGCTTGTTGGTTTGTTGGTTTGTTGGCTTGTTGGCTTGTTGGTTTGTTGGGTTGTTGGTTTGTTGGCTTGTTGGCTTGTTGGTTCGTTGGTTTGTTGGTTTTTTGGTTTGTTGGTTTGTCGGTTTGTTGGTTTTTTGGTTTGTTGGTTTATTTGTTTGTTGGTTTGTTGGCTTGTTTGTTTGTTGGTTTGTCGGTTTGTTGGTTTGTTGGTTTGTTGGTTTATTTGTTTGTTACTTTGTTGGATTGTTGTTTTGTTGGTTTGTTGGCTTGTTGGCTTGTTGGTTTGTTGGTTTGTTGGTTTGTTGGTTTGGTGGTTTGTTGGCTTATTGGCTTGTTGGTTTGTTGGTTTGTTGGCTTGTTGGTTTGTTGGTTTTTTTGTTTTTTGGTTTGTTGGTTTATTTGTTTCTTGGTTTGTTGGCTTGTTGGTTTGTTGGTTTTTTGGCTTGTTGGTTTGTTGGTTTGTTGGTTTGGTGGTTTGTTGGTTTATTTGTTTGTTAGTTTGTTGGATTGTTGGTTTGTTGGTTTGTTGGCTTGTTGGCTTGTTGGTTTGTTGGTTTGTTGGTTTGTTGGTTTGTTGGCTTGTTGGTTTGTTGGTTTGTTGGTTTGTTGGCTTGTTGGTTTGTTGGTTTGTTGGTTTGTTGGTTTGTTGGCTTGTTAGCTTGTTGGTTTGTTGGCTTGTTGGTTTGTTGGCTTGTTGGTTTGTTGGCTTGTTGGTTTGTTGGTTTGTTGGCTTGTTGGCTTGTTGGTTTGTTGGTTTGTTGGCTTGTTATCTTGTTGGTTTGTTGGTTTGTTGGTTTTTTGGTTTATTGGTTTGTCGGTTTGTCGGTTTGTTGGTTTGTTGGTTTATTTGTTTGTTGGTTTGTTGGCTTGTTGGTTTGTTGGTTTGTTGGTTTGTTGGTTTGTTGGTTTGTTGGTTTGTTGGTTTTGTTTGTTGGTTTTTTGGTTTGTTGGTTTGTTTGTTTGTTGGTTTTTTGGTTTGTTGGCTTGTTGGTTTGTTGGTTTTTTTGTTTTTTGGTTTGTTGGTTTATTTGTTTGTTGGTTTGTTGGCTTGTTGGTTTATTGGTTTTTGGCTTGTTGGTTTGTTGGTTTGTTGGTTTGGTGGTTTGTTGGTTTATTTGTTTGTTAGTTTGTTGGATTGTTGGTTTGTTGGTTTGTTGGCTTGTTGGCTTGTTGGTTTGTTGGTTTGTTGGTTTGTTGGTTTGTTGGTTTGTTGGCTTGTTGGTTTGTTGGTTTGTTGGTTTGTTGGTTTGTTGGCTTGTTGGTTTGTTGGTTTGTTGGTTTGTTGGTTTGTTGGCTTGTTAGCTTGTTGGTTTGTTGGCTTGTTGGTTTGTTGGCTTGTTGGTTTGTTGGCTTGTTGGTTTGTTGGTTTGTTGGCTTGTTGGCTTGTTGGTTTGTTGGTTTGTTGGCTTGTTGGCTTGTTGGTTTGTTGGTTTGTTGGTTTTTTGGTTTATTGGTTTGTCGGTTTGTTGGTTTGTTGGTTTGTTGGTTTATTTGTTTGTTGGTTTGTTGGCTTGTTGGTTTGTTGGTTTGTTGGTTTGTTGGTTTGTTGGTTTGTTGGTTTGTTGGTTTTTTGGTTTGTTGGTTTGTTGGTTTGTTAGTTTGTCGGTTTGTTGGTTTGTTGGTTTGTTGGTTTATTTGTTTGTTGGTTTGTTGGCTTGTTGGTTTGTTGGTTTGTTGGTTTGTTGGTTAGTTGGTTTGTTGGTTTGTTGGTTTTGTTTGTTGGTTTTTTGGTTTGTTGGTTTGTTTGTTTGTTGGTTTTTTGGTTTGTTGGTTTGTTTGTTTGTTGGTTTTTTGGTTTGTTAGTTTGATGGCTTTTTGGTTACTTGGTTTGTTGGTTTGTTGGTTTGTTGGCTTGTTGGTTTGTTGGTTTGTTGGTTTGTTGGCTTGTTGGTTTGTTGGTTTGTTGGTTTTTTGGTTTGTTGGTTTGTCGGTTTGTTGGTTTGTTGGTTTGTTGGTTTATTTGTTTGTTGGTTTGTTGGCTTGTTGGTTTGTTGGTTTGTTGGTTTGTTGGTTTGTTGGTTTGTTGGTTTGTTGGTTTGTTGGTTTTGTTTGTTGGTTTTTTGGTTTGTTGGTTTGTTTGTTTGTTGGTTTTTTGGTTTGTTGGCTTGTTGGTTTGTAGGTTTGTTGGTTTGTTGGTTTGTTGGCTTGTTGGCTTGTTGGTTTGTTGGGTTGTTGGTTTGTTGGCTTGTTGGCTTGTTGGTTCGTTGGTTTGTTGGTTTTTTGGTTTGTTGGTTTGTCGGTTTGTTGGTTTTTTGGTTTGTTGGTTTATTTGTTTGTTGGTTTGTTGGCTTGTTTGTTTGTTGGTTTGTCGGTTTGTTGGTTTGTTGGTTTGTTGGTTTATTTGTTTGTTACTTTGTTGGATTGTTGTTTTGTTGGTTTGTTGGCTTGTTGGCTTGTTGGTTTGTTGGTTTGTTGGTTTGTTGGTTTGGTGGTTTGTTGGCTTATTGGCTTGTTGGTTTGTTGGTTTGTTGGCTTGTTGGTTTGTTGGTTTTTTTGTTTTTTGGTTTGTTGGTTTATTTGTTTCTTGGTTTGTTGGCTTGTTGGTTTGTTGGTTTTTTGGCTTGTTGGTTTGTTGGTTTGTTGGTTTGGTGGTTTGTTGGTTTATTTGTTTGTTAGTTTGTTGGATTGTTGGTTTGTTGGTTTGTTGGCTTGTTGGCTTGTTGGTTTGTTGGTTTGTTGGTTTGTTGGTTTGTTGGCTTGTTGGTTTGTTGGTTTGTTGGTTTGTTGGCTTGTTGGTTTGTTGGTTTGTTGGTTTGTTGGTTTGTTGGCTTGTTAGCTTGTTGGTTTGTTGGCTTGTTGGTTTGTTGGCTTGTTGGTTTGTTGGCTTGTTGGTTTGTTGGTTTGTTGGCTTGTTGGCTTGTTGGTTTGTTGGTTTGTTGGCTTGTTGGCTTGTTGGTTTGTTGGTTTGTTGGTTTTTTGGTTTATTGGTTTGTCGGTTTGTCGGTTTGTTGGTTTGTTGGTTTATTTGTTTGTTGGTTTGTTGGCTTGTTGGTTTGTTGGTTTGTTGGTTTGTTGGTTTGTTGGTTTGTTGGTTTGTTGGTTTTGTTTGTTGGTTTTTTGGTTTGTTGGTTTGTTTGTTTGTTGGTTTTTTGGTTTGTTGGCTTGTTGGTTTGTTGGTTTTTTTGTTTTTTGGTTTGTTGGTTTATTTGTTTGTTGGTTTGTTGGCTTGTTGGTTTATTGGTTTTTGGCTTGTTGGTTTGTTGGTTTGTTGGTTTGGTGGTTTGTTGGTTTATTTGTTTGTTAGTTTGTTGGATTGTTGGTTTGTTGGTTTGTTGGCTTGTTGGCTTGTTGGTTTGTTGGTTTGTTGGTTTGTTGGTTTGTTGGTTTGTTGGCTTGTTGGTTTGTTGGTTTGTTGGTTTGTTGGTTTGTTGGCTTGTTGGTTTGTTGGTTTGTTGGTTTGTTGGTTTGTTGGCTTGTTAGCTTGTTGGTTTGTTGGCTTGTTGGTTTGTTGGCTTGTTGGTTTGTTGGCTTGTTGGTTTGTTGGTTTGTTGGCTTGTTGGCTTGTTGGTTTGTTGGTTTGTTGGCTTGTTGGCTTGTTGGTTTGTTGGTTTGTTGGTTTTTTGGTTTATTGGTTTGTCGGTTTGTTGGTTTGTTGGTTTGTTGGTTTATTTGTTTGTTGGTTTGTTGGCTTGTTGGTTTGTTGGTTTGTTGGTTTGTTGGTTTGTTGGTTTGTTGGTTTGTTGGTTTTTTGGTTTGTTGGTTTGTTGGTTTGTTAGTTTGTCGGTTTGTTGGTTTGTTGGTTTGTTGGTTTATTTGTTTGTTGGTTTGTTGGCTTGTTGGTTTGTTGGTTTGTTGGTTTGTTGGTTAGTTGGTTTGTTGGTTTGTTGGTTTTGTTTGTTGGTTTTTTGGTTTGTTGGTTTGTTTGTTTGTTGGTTTTTTGGTTTGTTGGTTTGTTTGTTTGTTGGTTTTTTGGTTTGTTAGTTTGATGGCTTTTTGGTTACTTGGTTTGTTGGTTTGTTGGTTTGTTGGCTTGTTGGTTTGTTGGTTTGTTGGTTTGTTGGCTTGTTGGTTTGTTGGTTTGTTGGTTTTTTGGTTTGTTGGTTTGTCGGTTTGTTGGTTTGTTGGTTTGTTGGTTTATTTGTTTGTTGGTTTGTTGGCTTGTTGGTTTGTTGGTTTGTTGGTTTGTTGGTTTGTTGGTTTGTTGGTTTGTTGGTTTGTTGGTTTTGTTTGTTGGTTTTTTGGTTTGTTGGTTTGTTTGTTTGTTGGTTTTTTGGTTTGTTGGCTTGTTGGTTTGTAGGTTTGTTGGTTTGTTGGTTTGTTGGTTTGTTGGTTTGTTGGTTTGTTGGTTTTGTTTCTTGGTTTTTTGGTTTGTTGGTTTGTTTGTTTGTTGGTTTTTTGGTTTGTTGGTTTGTTGGTTTGTTGGTTTCTTGGTTTGTTGTTTTGTTGATTTGTTGATTTGTTGGTTTGTTGGCATGTTGGTTTGTTGGTTTGTTGGTTTGTTGGCTTGTTGGTTTGTTGGTTTGTTGGCTTGTTGGCTTGTTGGTTTGTTGGTTTGTTGGTTTGTTGGTTTGTTGGTTTGTTGGCTTGTTGGTTTGTTGGTTTGTTGGCTTGTTGGTTTGTTGGTTTGTTGGTTTGTTGGCTTTTTGGCTTGTTGGTTTGTTGGTTTGTTGGTTTTTTGGTTTGTTGGTTTGTCGGTTTGTTGGTTTGTTGGTTTGTTGGTTTGTTGGCTTGTTGGCTTGTTGCTTTGTTGGTTTGTTGGCTTGTTGGCTTGTTGGTTTGTTGGTTTGTTGGTTTTTTGGTTTGTTGGTTTGTCGGTTTGTTGGTTTGTTGGTTTGTTGGTTTATTTGTTTGTTGGTTTGTTGGCTTGTTGGTTTGTTGGTTTGTTGGTTTGTTGGTTTGTTGGTTTGTTGGTTTGTTGGTTTGTTGGTTTGTTGGTTTTGTTTGTTGGTTTTTTGGTTTGTTTGTTTGTTGGTTTTTTGGTTTGTTGGTTTGTTGGTTTGTTGGTTTCTTGGTTTGTTGTTTTGTTGATTTGTTGATTTGTTGGTTTGTTGGCATGTTGGTTTGTTGGTTTGTTGGTTTGTTGGCTTGTTGGTTTGTTGGTTTGTTGGCTTGTTGGCTTGTTGGTTTGTTGGTTTGTTGGTTTGTTGGTTTGTTGGCTTGTTGGTTTGTTGGTTTGTTGGCTTGTTGGTTTGTTGGTTTGTTGGTTTGTTGGCTTGTTGGCTTGTTGGTTTGTTGGTTTGTTGGCTTGTTGGTTTGTTGGTTTGTTGGCTTGTTGGCTTGTTGCTTTGTTGGTTTGTTGGTTTGTTGGCTTGTTGGCTTGTTGGTTTGTTGGTTTGTTGGCTTGTTGGCTTGTTGGTTTGGTGGTTTGTTGGTTTTTTGGTTTGTTGGTTTGTCGGTTTGTTGGTTTGTTGGTTTGTTGGTTTATTTGTTTGTTGGTTTGTTGGCTTGTTGGTTTGTTGGTTTGTTGGTTTGTTGGTTTGTTGGTTTGTTGGTTTGTTGGTTTGTTGGTTTGTTGGTTTGTTGGTTTTGTTTGTTGGTTTTTTGGTTTGTTCGTTTGTTGGTTTGTTGGTTTGTTGGTTTGTTGGTTTTTTGGTTTGTTGGTTTATTTGTTTGTTGGTTTGTTGGCTTGTTGGTTTGTTGGTTTGTTGGTTTGTTGGCTTGTTGGCTTGTTGGTTTGTTGGTTTGTTGGTTTGTTGGTTTGTTGGCTTGTTGGTTTGTTGGTTTGTTGGCTTGTTGGTTTGTTGGTTTGTTGGTTTGTTGGCTTGTTGGCTTGTTGGTTTGTTGGTTTGTTGGCTTGTTGGTTTGTTGGCTTGTCGCTTTGTTGGTTTGTTAGGTTGTTGGCTTGTTGGCTTGTTGGTTTGTTAGTTTGATGGCTTTTTGGTTACTTGGTTTGTTGGTTTGTTGGCTTGTTGGTTTGTTGGTTTGTTGGTTTGTTGGTTTGTTGGATTGTTGGCTTGTTGGCTTGTTGGTTTGTTGGTTTGTTGGCTTGTTGGCTTGTTGGTTTGTTGGTTTGTTGGTTTTTTGGTTTGTTGGTTTGTTGGTTTGTCGGTTTGTTGGTTTGTTGGTTTGTTGGTTTATTTGTTTGTTGGTTTGTTGGCTTGTTGGTTTGTTGGTTTGTTGGTTTGTTGGTTTGTTGGTTTGTTGGCTTTGTTTGTTGGTTTTTTGGTTTGTTGGTTTGTTTGTTTGTTGGTTTTTTGGTTTGTTGGTTTGTTGGTTTCTTGGTTTCTTGGTTTGTTGGTTTGTTGATTTGTTGATTTGTTGGTTTGTTGGCATGTCGGTTTGTTGGTTTGTTGGTTTTTTGGCTTGTTGGTTTGTTGGTTTGTTGGCTTGTTGGCTTGTTGGTTTGTTGGTTTGTTGGTTTGTTGGTTTGTTGGTTTGTTGGCTTGTTGGTTTGTTGGTTTGTTGGCTTGTTGGTTTGTTGGTTTGTTGGTTTGTTGGCTTGTTGGCTTGTTGGTTTGTTGGTTTGTTGGTTTGTTGGCTTGTTGGTTTGTTGGTTTGTTGGTTTGTTGGTTTGTTGGTTTGTTGGCTTGTTGGCTTGTTGGTTTGTTGGTTTGTTGGTTTGTTGGCTTGTTGGTTTGTTGGTTTGTTTGTTTTTTGGTTTGTTGGTTTATTTGTTTGTTGGTTTGTTGGCTTGTTGGTTTGTTGGTTTGTTGGTTTGTTGGCTTGTTGGTTTGTTGGTTTGTTGGCTTGTTCGCTTGTTGATTTGTTGGTTTGTTGGCTTGTTGGCTTGTTGGTTTGGTGGTTTGTTGGTTTTTTGGTTTGTTGGTTTGTCGGGTTGTTGGTTTGTTGGTTTGCTGGTCATTTGTTTGTTGGTTTGTTGGCTTGTTGGTTTGTTGGTTTGTTGGTTTGTTGGTTTGTTGGTTTATTGGTTTGTTGGTTTGTTGGTTTGTTGGTTTTGTTTGTTGGCTTGTTGGTTTGTTTGTTTGTTGGTTTGTTGGTTTGGTGGTTTGTTAGCTTGTTGGCTTGTTGGTTTGTTGGTTTGTTGGCTTGTTCGGTTTGTTGGTTTGTTTGTTTTTTGGTTTGTTGGATTATTTGTTTATTGGTTTGTTGGCTTGTTGGTTTGTTGGTTTTTTGGTTTGTTGGTTTGTTGGTTTGTTGGTTTGGTGGTTTGTTGGTTTATTTGTTTGTTAGTTTGTTGGATTGTTGGTTTGTTGGTTTGTTGGCTTGTTGGCTTGTTGGTTTGTTGGTTTGTTGGTTTGTTGGTTTGTTGACTTGTTGGTTTGTTGGTTTGTTGGTTTGTTGGCTTGTTGGTTTGTTGGTTTGTTGGTTTGTTGGTTTGTTGGTTTGTTGGTTTGTTGGCTTGTTAGCTTGTTGGTTTGTTGTTTGTTGGTTTGTTGGTTTGTTGGTTTGTTGGTTTGATGGTTTTGTTTGTTGGTTTTTTGGTTTGTTGGTTTGTTGGTGTGTTGGCTTGTTGGTTTGTTGGTTTGTTGGTTTGTTGGTTTGTTGGTTTGTTGGCTTGTTGGTTTGTTGGCTTGTTGGTTTGTTGGTTTATTGGCTTGTTGGTTTGTTGGTTTGCTTGTTTTTTGGTTTGTTGGTTTATTTGTTTGTTGGTCTATTTGTTTGTTAGTTTGTTGGATTATTAGTTTGTTGGTTTGTTGGCTTGTTGGCTTGTTGGTTTGTTTGTTTGTTGGTTTGTTGGTTTGTTGGTTTGTTGGTTTGTTGGTTTGTTGGTTTGTTGGTTTGTTGGCTTGTTGATTTGTTGGTTTGTTGGTTTGTTGGCTTGTTGGTTTGTTGGTTTGTTGGTTTGTTGGTTTGTTGGTTTGTTGGTTTGTTGGTTTGTTGGCTTGTTGGCTTGTTGGTTTGTTGGTTTGTTGGCTTTTTGGTTTGTTGGTTTGTTTGTTTTTTGGTTTGTTGGTTTATTTGTTTGTTGGTTTGTTGGCTTGTTGGCTTGTTGGTTTGTTGGTTTGTTGGTTTGTTGGCTTGTTGGTTTGTTGGTTTGTTGGTTTGTTTGTTTTTTGGTTTGTTGGTTTATTTGTTTGTTGGCTTGTTGGTTTGTTGGTTTGTTGGTTTGTTGGTTTGTTGGCTTGTTGGCTTGTTGGTTTGTTGGTTTGTTGGTTTTTTGGTTTGTTGGTTTGTCGGTTTGTTGGTTTGTTGGTTTGTTGGTTTATTTATTTGTTGGTTTGTTGGCTTGTTGGTTTGTTGGTTTGTTGGCTTGTTGGCTTGTTGGTTTGTTGGTTTGTTGGTTTGTTGGTTTATTTGTTTTTTGGTTTGTTGGTTTGTTGGTTTGTTGGTTTGTTTGCTTGTTGGTTTGTTGGTTTGTTGGTTTGTTGGCTTGTTGGTTTGTTGGTTTGTTGGTTTGGTGGTTTGTTGGTTTATTTGTTTGTTAGTTTGTTGGATTGTTGGTTTGTTGGTTTGTTGGCTTGTTGGCTTGTTGGTTTGTTGGTTTGTTGGTTTGTTGGTTTGTTGGTTTGTTGGCTTGTTGGTTTGTTGGTTTGTTGGTTTGTTGGTTTGTTGGCTTGTTGGTTTGTTGGTTTGTTGGTTTGTTGGTTTGTTGGCTTGTTGGTTTGTTGGTTTGTTGGTTTGGTGGTTTGTTGGTTTATTTGTTTGTTAGTTTGTTGGATTGTTGGTTTGTTGGTTTGTTGGCTTGTTGGTTTTTTGGTTTGTTGGTTTGTTGGTTTGTTAGTTTGTCGGTTTGTTGGTTTGTTGGTTTGTTGGTTTATTTGTTTGTTGGTTTGTTGGCTTGTTGGTTTGTTGGTTTGTTGGTTTGTTGGTTTGTTGGTTTGTTGGTTTGTTGGTTTTTTGGTTTGTTGGTTTGTTGGTTTGTTAGTTTGTCGGTTTGTTGGTTTGTTGGTTTGTTGGTTTATTTGTTTGTTGGTTTGTTGGCTTGTTGGTTTGTTGGTTTGTTGGTTTGTTGGTTAGTTGGTTTGTTGGTTTGTTGGTTTTGTTTGTTGGTTTTTTGGTTTGTTGGTTTGTTTGTTTGTTGGTTTTTTGGTTTGTTGGTTTGTTTGTTTGTTGGTTTTTTGGTTTGTTAGTTTGATGGCTTTTTGGTTACTTGGTTTGTTGGTTTGTTGGTTTGTTGGCTTGTTGGTTTGTTGGTTTGTTGGTTTGTTGGCTTGTTGGTTTGTTGGTTTGTTGGTTTTTTGGTTTGTTGGTTTGTCGGTTTGTTGGTTTGTTGGTTTGTTGGTTTATTTGTTTGTTGGTTTGTTGGCTTGTTGGTTTGTTGGTTTGTTGGTTTGTTGGTTTGTTGGTTTGTTGGTTTGTTGGTTTGTTGGTTTTGTTTGTTGGTTTTTTGGTTTGTTGGTTTGTTTGTTTGTTGGTTTTTTGGTTTGTTGGCTTGTTGGTTTGTAGGTTTGTTGGTTTGTTGGTTTGTTGGTTTGTTGGTTTGTTGGTTTGTTGGTTTTGTTTCTTGGTTTTTTGGTTTGTTGGTTTGTTTGTTTGTTGGTTTTTTGGTTTGTTGGTTTGTTGGTTTGTTGGTTTCTTGGTTTGTTGTTTTGTTGATTTGTTGATTTGTTGGTTTGTTGGCATGTTGGTTTGTTGGTTTGTTGGTTTGTTGGCTTGTTGGTTTGTTGGTTTGTTGGCTTGTTGGCTTGTTGGTTTGTTGGTTTGTTGGTTTGTTGGTTTGTTGGTTTGTTGGCTTGTTGGTTTGTTGGTTTGTTGGCTTGTTGGTTTGTTGGTTTGTTGGTTTGTTGGCTTTTTGGCTTGTTGGTTTGTTGGTTTGTTGGTTTTTTGGTTTGTTGGTTTGTCGGTTTGTTGGTTTGTTGGTTTGTTGGTTTGTTGGCTTGTTGGCTTGTTGCTTTGTTGGTTTGTTGGCTTGTTGGCTTGTTGGTTTGTTGGTTTGTTGGTTTTTTGGTTTGTTGGTTTGTCGGTTTGTTGGTTTGTTGGTTTGTTGGTTTATTTGTTTGTTGGTTTGTTGGCTTGTTGGTTTGTTGGTTTGTTGGTTTGTTGGTTTGTTGGTTTGTTGGTTTGTTGGTTTGTTGGTTTGTTGGTTTTGTTTGTTGGTTTTTTGGTTTGTTTGTTTGTTGGTTTTTTGGTTTGTTGGTTTGTTGGTTTGTTGGTTTCTTGGTTTGTTGTTTTGTTGATTTGTTGATTTGTTGGTTTGTTGGCATGTTGGTTTGTTGGTTTGTTGGTTTGTTGGCTTGTTGGTTTGTTGGTTTGTTGGCTTGTTGGCTTGTTGGTTTGTTGGTTTGTTGGTTTGTTGGTTTGTTGGCTTGTTGGTTTGTTGGTTTGTTGGCTTGTTGGTTTGTTGGTTTGTTGGTTTGTTGGCTTGTTGGCTTGTTGGTTTGTTGGTTTGTTGGCTTGTTGGTTTGTTGGTTTGTTGGCTTGTTGGCTTGTTGCTTTGTTGGTTTGTTGGTTTGTTGGCTTGTTGGCTTGTTGGTTTGTTGGTTTGTTGGCTTGTTGGCTTGTTGGTTTGGTGGTTTGTTGGTTTTTTGGTTTGTTGGTTTGTCGGTTTGTTGGTTTGTTGGTTTGTTGGTTTATTTGTTTGTTGGTTTGTTGGCTTGTTGGTTTGTTGGTTTGTTGGTTTGTTGGTTTGTTGGTTTGTTGGTTTGTTGGTTTGTTGGTTTGTTGGTTTGTTAGTTTTGTTTGTTGGTTTTTTGGTTTGTTCGTTTGTTGGTTTGTTGGTTTGTTGGTTTGTTGGTTTTTTGGTTTGTTGGTTTATTTGTTTGTTGGTTTGTTGGCTTGTTGGTTTGTTGGTTTGTTGGTTTGTTGGCTTGTTGGCTTGTTGGTTTGTTGGTTTGTTGGTTTGTTGGTTTGTTGGCTTGTTGGTTTGTTGGTTTGTTGGCTTGTTGGTTTGTTGGTTTGTTGGTTTGTTGGCTTGTTGGCTTGTTGGTTTGTTGGTTTGTTGGCTTGTTGGTTTGTTGGCTTGTCGCTTTGTTGGTTTGTTAGGTTGTTGGCTTGTTGGCTTGTTGGTTTGTTAGTTTGATGGCTTTTTGGTTACTTGGTTTGTTGGTTTGTTGGCTTGTTGGTTTGTTGGTTTGTTGGTTTGTTGGTTTGTTGGATTGTTGGCTTGTTGGCTTGTTGGTTTGTTGGTTTGTTGGCTTGTTGGCTTGTTGGTTTGTTGGTTTGTTGGTTTTTTGGTTTGTTGGTTTGTTGGTTTGTCGGTTTGTTGGTTTGTTGGTTTGTTGGTTTATTTGTTTGTTGGTTTGTTGGCTTGTTGGTTTGTTGGTTTGTTGGTTTGTTGGTTTGTTGGTTTGTTGGCTTTGTTTGTTGGTTTTTTGGTTTGTTGGTTTGTTTGTTTGTTGGTTTTTTGGTTTGTTGGTTTGTTGGTTTCTTGGTTTCTTGGTTTGTTGGTTTGTTGATTTGTTGATTTGTTGGTTTGTTGGCATGTCGGTTTGTTGGTTTGTTGGTTTTTTGGCTTGTTGGTTTGTTGGTTTGTTGGCTTGTTGGCTTGTTGGTTTGTTGGTTTGTTGGTTTGTTGGTTTGTTGGTTTGTTGGCTTGTTGGTTTGTTGGTTTGTTGGCTTGTTGGTTTGTTGGTTTGTTGGTTTGTTGGCTTGTTGGCTTGTTGGTTTGTTGGTTTGTTGGTTTGTTGGCTTGTTGGTTTGTTGGTTTGTTGGTTTGTTGGTTTGTTGGTTTGTTGGCTTGTTGGCTTGTTGGTTTGTTGGTTTGTTGGTTTGTTGGCTTGTTGGTTTGTTGGTTTGTTTGTTTTTTGGTTTGTTGGTTTATTTGTTTGTTGGTTTGTTGGCTTGTTGGTTTGTTGGTTTGTTGGTTTGTTGGCTTGTTGGTTTGTTGGTTTGTTGGCTTGTTCGCTTGTTGATTTGTTGGTTTGTTGGCTTGTTGGCTTGTTGGTTTGGTGGTTTGTTGGTTTTTTGGTTTGTTGGTTTGTCGGGTTGTTGGTTTGTTGGTTTGCTGGTCATTTGTTTGTTGGTTTGTTGGCTTGTTGGTTTGTTGGTTTGTTGGTTTGTTGGTTTGTTGGTTTATTGGTTTGTTGGTTTGTTGGTTTGTTGGTTTTGTTTGTTGGCTTGTTGGTTTGTTTGTTTGTTGGTTTGTTGGTTTGGTGGTTTGTTAGCTTGTTGGCTTGTTGGTTTGTTGGTTTGTTGGCTTGTTCGGTTTGTTGGTTTGTTTGTTTTTTGGTTTGTTGGATTATTTGTTTATTGGTTTGTTGGCTTGTTGGTTTGTTGGTTTTTTGGTTTGTTGGTTTGTTGGTTTGTTGGTTTGGTGGTTTGTTGGTTTATTTGTTTGTTAGTTTGTTGGATTGTTGGTTTGTTGGTTTGTTGGCTTGTTGGCTTGTTGGTTTGTTGGTTTGTTGGTTTGTTGGTTTGTTGACTTGTTGGTTTGTTGGTTTGTTGGTTTGTTGGCTTGTTGGTTTGTTGGTTTGTTGGTTTGTTGGTTTGTTGGTTTGTTGGTTTGTTGGCTTGTTAGCTTGTTGGTTTGTTGTTTGTTGGTTTGTTGGTTTGTTGGTTTGTTGGTTTGATGGTTTTGTTTGTTGGTTTTTTGGTTTGTTGGTTTGTTGGTGTGTTGGCTTGTTGGTTTGTTGGTTTGTTGGTTTGTTGGTTTGTTGGTTTGTTGGCTTGTTGGTTTGTTGGCTTGTTGGTTTGTTGGTTTATTGGCTTGTTGGTTTGTTGGTTTGCTTGTTTTTTGGTTTGTTGGTTTATTTGTTTGTTGGTCTATTTGTTTGTTAGTTTGTTGGATTATTAGTTTGTTGGTTTGTTGGCTTGTTGGCTTGTTGGTTTGTTTGTTTGTTGGTTTGTTGGTTTGTTGGTTTGTTGGTTTGTTGGTTTGTTGGTTTGTTGGTTTGTTGGCTTGTTGATTTGTTGGTTTGTTGGTTTGTTGGCTTGTTGGTTTGTTGGTTTGTTGGTTTGTTGGTTTGTTGGTTTGTTGGTTTGTTGGTTTGTTGGCTTGTTGGCTTGTTGGTTTGTTGGTTTGTTGGCTTTTTGGTTTGTTGGTTTGTTTGTTTTTTGGTTTGTTGGTTTATTTGTTTGTTGGTTTGTTGGCTTGTTGGCTTGTTGGTTTGTTGGTTTGTTGGTTTGTTGGCTTGTTGGTTTGTTGGTTTGTTGGTTTGTTTGTTTTTTGGTTTGTTGGTTTATTTGTTTGTTGGCTTGTTGGTTTGTTGGTTTGTTGGTTTGTTGGTTTGTTGGCTTGTTGGCTTGTTGGTTTGTTGGTTTGTTGGTTTTTTGGTTTGTTGGTTTGTCGGTTTGTTGGTTTGTTGGTTTGTTGGTTTATTTATTTGTTGGTTTGTTGGCTTGTTGGTTTGTTGGTTTGTTGGCTTGTTGGCTTGTTGGTTTGTTGGTTTGTTGGTTTGTTGGTTTATTTGTTTTTTGGTTTGTTGGTTTGTTGGTTTGTTGGTTTGTTTGCTTGTTGGTTTGTTGGTTTGTTGGTTTGTTGGCTTGTTGGTTTGTTGGTTTGTTGGTTTGTTTGTTTTTTGGTTTGTTGGTTTATTTGTTTGTTGGCTTGTTGGTTTGTTGGTTTGTTGGTTTGTCAGCAAACCAACAAACCAACAAGCCAACAAGCTAACAAACCACCAAACCAACAAACCAACAAACAAACAAACCAACAAGCCAACAAACAAAACCAACAAACCAACAAACCAACAAACCAATAAACCAACAAACCAACAAACCAACAAACCAACAAACCAACAAGCCAACAAACCAACAAACAAATGACCAGCAAACCAACAAACCAACAACCCGACAAACCAACAAACCAAAAAACCAACAAACCACCAAACCAACAAGCCAACAAGCCAACAAACCAACAAATCAACAAGCGAACAAGCCAACAAACCAACAAACCAACAAGCCAACAAACCAACAAACCAACAAACCAACAAGCCAACAAACCAACAAACAAATAAACCAACAAACCAAAAAACAAACAAACCAACAAACCAACAAGCCAACAAACCAACAAACCAACAAACCAACAAGCCAACAAGCCAACAAACCAACAAACCAACAAACCAACAAACCAACAAACCAACAAGCCAACAAACCAACAAACCAACAAACCAACAAGCCAACAAGCCAACAAACCAACAAACCAACAAACCAACAAGCCAACAAACCAACAAACCAACAAGCCAACAAACCAACAAACCAACAAACCAACAAACCAACAAACCAACAAGCCAACAAGCCAACAAACCAACAAACCAACAAGCCAAAAAACCAACAAACCAACAAACCGACATGCCAACAAACCAACAAATCAACAAATCAACAAACCAACAAACCAAGAAACCAAGAAACCAACAAACCAACAAACCAAAAAACCAACAAACAAACAAACCAACAAACCAAAAAACCAACAAACAAAGCCAACAAACCAACAAACCAACAAACCAACAAACCAACAAACCAACAAGCCAACAAACCAACAAACAAATAAACCAACAAACCAACAAACCAACAAACCGACAAACCAACAAACCAACAAACCAAAAAACCAACAAACCAACAAACCAACAAGCCAACAACCCAACAAACCAACAAACCAACAAGCCAACAAGCCAACAATCCAACAAACCAACAAACCAACAAACCAACAAACCAACAAGCCAACAAACCAACAAACCAAGTAACCAAAAAGCCATCAAACTAACAAACCAACAAGCCAACAAGCCAACAACCTAACAAACCAACAAAGCGACAAGCCAACAAACCAACAAGCCAACAAACCAACAAACCAACAAGCCAACAAGCCAACAAACCAACAAACCAACAAACCAACAAGCCAACAAACCAACAAACCAACAAGCCAACAAACCAACAAACCAACAAACCAACAAACCAACAAGCCAACAAGCCAACAAACCAACAAACCAACAAACCAACAAGCCAACAAACCAACAAACAAATAAACCAACAAACCAAAAAACCAACAAACCAACAAACCAACAAACCAACAAACGAACAAACCAAAAAACCAACAAACAAAACCAACAAACCAACAAACCAACAAACCAACAAACCAACAAACCAACAAACCAACAAACCAACAAACCAACAAACCAACAAGCCAACAAACCAACAAACAAATAAACCAACAAACCAACAAACCAACAAACCGACAAACCAACAAACCAAAAAACCAACAAACCACCAAACCAACAAGCCAACAAGCCAACAAACCAACAAACCAACAAGCCAACAAGCCAACAAACCAACAAACCAACAAAGCAACAAGCCAACAAGCCAACAAACCAACAAACCAACAAGCCAACAAACCAACAAACCAACAAGCCAACAAGCCAACAAACCAACAAACCAACAAACCAACAAGCCAACAAACCAACAAACCAACAAGCCAACAAACCAACAAACCAACAAACCAACAAACCAACAAGCCAACAAGCCAACAAACCAACAAACCAACAAGCCAACAAACCAACAAACCAACAAACCAACATGCCAACAAACCAACAAATCAACAAATCAACAAAACAACAAACCAAGAAACCAACAAACCAACAAACCAACAAACCAAAAAACCAACAAACAAACAAACCAAAAAACCAACAAACAAAACCAACAAACCAACAAACCAACAAACCAACAAACCAACAAACCAACAAACCAACAAACCAACAAACCAACAAGCCAACAAACCAACAAACAAATAAACCAACAAACCAACAAACCAACAAACCGACAAACCAACAAACCAAAAAACCAACAAACCAACAAACCAACAAGCCAACAAGCCAACAAACCAACAAAGCAACAAGCCAACAAGCCAACAAACCAACAAACCAACAAACCAACAAACCGACAAACCAACAAACCAAAAAACCAACAAACCAACAAACCAACAAGCCAAAAAGCCAACAAACCAACAAACCAACAAACCAACAAGCCAACAAACCAACAAACCAACAAGCCAACAAACCAACAAACCAACAAACCAACAAACCAACAAACCAACAAGCCAACAAGCCAACAAACCAACAAACCAACAAGCCAACAAACCAACAAACCAACAAACCAACAAACCAACATGCCAACAAACCAACAAATCAACAAATCAACAAAACAACAAACCAAGAAACCAACAAACCAACAAACCAACAAACCAAAAAACCAACAAACAAACAAACCAACAAACCAAAAAACCAAGAAACAAAACCAACAAACCAACAAACCAACAAACCAACAAACCAACAAACCAACAAACCTACAAACCAACAAGCCAACAAACCAAAAAACCAACAAACAAACAAACCAACAAACCAAAAAACCAACAAACAAAACCAACAAACCAACAAACCAACAAACCAACAAACCAACAAACCAACAAACCAACAAACCAACAAGCCAACAAACCAACAAACAAATAAACCAACAAACCAACAAACCAACAAACCGACAAACCAACAAACCAAAAAACCAACAAACCAACAAACCAACAAGCCAACAAACCAACAAACCAACAAACCAACAAGCCAACAAACCAACAAACCAACAAACCAACAAACCAACAAGCCAACAAACCAACAAACCAACAAACCAACATGCCAACAAACCAACAAATCAACAAACCACCAAACCAAGAAACCAAAAAACCAAAAAACCAACAAACAAAACCAACAAACCAACAAACCAACAAACCAACAAACCAACAAATCAAAAAACCAACAAGCCAACAAACCAACAAACAAATAAACCAACAAACCAACAAACCAACAAACCGACAAATCAACAAACCAAAAAACCAACAAACCAACAAACCAACAAGCCAACAAGCCAACAAACCAACAAACCAACAAGCCAACAAGCCAACAAGCCAACAAACCAACAAACCAACAAACCAACAAGCCAACAAACCAACAAACCAACAAACCAAGTAACCAAAAAGCCATCAAACTAACAAACCAACAAGCCAACAAGGCAACAAACTAACAAACCAACAAAGCGACAAGCCAAAAAGCCAACAAACCAACAAACCAACAAGCCAACAAACCAACAAACCAACAAGCCAACAAGCCAACAAACCAACAAACCAACAAACCAACAAGCCAACAAACCAACAAACCAACAAGCCAACAAACCAACAAACCAAAAAACCAACAAACCAACAAGCCAACAAGCCAACAAACCAACAAACCAACAAACCAACAAGCCAACAAACCAACAAACAAATAAACCAACAAACCAAAAAACCAACAAACCAACAAACCAACAAACCAACAAACCAACAAACCAAAAAACCAACAAACAAAACCAACAAACCAACAAACCAACAAACCAACAAACCAACAAACCAACAAACCAACAAACCAACAAACCAACAAACCAACAAGCCAACAAACCAACAAACAAATAAACCAACAAACCAACAAAGCAACAAACCGACAAACCAACAAACCAAAAAACCAACAAACCACCAAACCAACAAGCCAACAAGCCAACAAACCAACAAACCAACAAGCCAACAAGCCAACAAACCAACAAACCAACAAGCCAACAAACCAACAAACCAACAAAACAACAAGCCAACAAACCAACAAACAAATAAACCAACAAACCAAAAAACAAACAAACCAACAAACCAACAAGCCAACAAACCAACAAACCAACAAACCAACAAGCCAACAAGCCAACAAACCAACAAACCAACAAACCAACAAACCAACAAACCAATAAGCCAACAAACCAACAAACCAACAAACCAACAAGCCAACAAACCAACAAACCAACAAAACAAGTAACCAAAAAGCCATCAAACTAACAAACCAACAAGCCAACAAGCCAACAAACCAACAAACCAACAGAGCAACAAGCCAACAAGCCAACAAACCAACAAACCAACAAGCCAACAAACCAACAAACCAACAAGCCAACAAACCAACAAACCAACAAACCAACAAACCAACTAGCCAACAAACCAACAAACCAACAAGCCAACAAACCAACAAACCAACAAACCAACAAACCAACAAACCAACAAGCCAACAAGCCAACAAACCAACAAACCAACAAGCCAACAAACCAACAAACCAACAAACCAACATGCCAACAAACCAACAAATCAACAAATCAACAAACCAACAAACCAAGAAACAAACAAACCAACAAACCAACAAACCAAAAAACCAACAAACAAATAAACCAACAAACCAAACAACAAACAAACCAACAAACCAACAAGCCAACAAACCAACAAACCAACAAGCCAACTAAGCAACAAACCACCAAACCAACAAACCAACAAACCAACAAAACAACAAGCCAACAAGCCAACAAACCAACAAAACAACAATCCAACAAACTAACAAACAAATAAACCAACAAACCAATAAACCAACAAACCGACAAACCAACAAACAAACAAGCCAACAAACCAACAAACAAATAAACCAACAAACCAACAAACCAACAAACCGACAAATCAACAAACCAAAAAACCAACAAACCAACAAACCAACAAGCCAACTAGCCAACAAACCAACAACCCAACAAACCAACAAACCAACAAACCAACAAGCCAACAAGCCAACAAACCAACAAACCAACAAACCAACAAACCAACAAACCAACAAACCAACAATCCAACAAGCCAACAAACCAACAAACCAACAAACCAACAAACCAACAAGCCAACAAGCCAACAAACCAACAAACCAACAATCCAACAAACTAACAAACAAATAAACCAACAAACCAACAAACCAACAAATTGACAAACCAACAAACCAACAAGCCAACAAACCAACAAACAAATAAGTTTGTTAGTTTGATGGCTTTTTGGTTACTTGGTTTGTTGGTTTGTTGGTTTGTTGGTTTGTTGGTTTGTTGGTTTGTTGGTTTGTTGGTTTTTTGGTTTGTTGGTTTGTTGGTTTGTTAGTTTGTCGGTTTGTTGGTTTGTTGGTTTGTTGGTTTATTTGTTTGTTGGTTTGTTGGCTTGTTGGTTTGTTGGTTTGTTGGTTTGTTGGTTAGTTGGTTTGTTGGTTTGTTGGTTTTGTTTGTTGGTTTTTTGGTTTGTTGGTTTGTTTGTTTGTTGGTTTTTTGGTTTGTTGGTTTGTTTGTTTGTTGGTTTTTTGGTTTGTTAGTTTGATGGCTTTTTGGTTACTTGGTTTGTTGGTTTGTTGGTTTGTTGGCTTGTTGGTTTGTTGGTTTGTTGGTTTGTTGGCTTGTTGGTTTGTTGGTTTGTTGGTTTTTTGGTTTGTTGGTTTGTCGGTTTGTTGGTTTGTTGGTTTGTTGGTTTATTTGTTTGTTGGTTTGTTGGCTTGTTGGTTTGTTGGTTTGTTGGTTTGTTGGTTTGTTGGTTTGTTGGTTTGTTGGTTTGTTGGTTTTGTTTGTTGGTTTTTTGGTTTGTTGGTTTGTTTGTTTGTTGGTTTTTTGGTTTGTTGGCTTGTTGGTTTGTAGGTTTGTTGGTTTGTTGGTTTGTTGGTTTGTTGGTTTGTTGGTTTGTTGGTTTTGTTTCTTGGTTTTTTGGTTTGTTGGTTTGTTTGTTTGTTGGTTTTTTGGTTTGTTGGTTTGTTGGTTTGTTGGTTTCTTGGTTTGTTGTTTTGTTGATTTGTTGATTTGTTGGTTTGTTGGCATGTTGGTTTGTTGGTTTGTTGGTTTGTTGGCTTGTTGGTTTGTTGGTTTGTTGGCTTGTTGGCTTGTTGGTTTGTTGGTTTGTTGGTTTGTTGGTTTGTTGGTTTGTTGGCTTGTTGGTTTGTTGGTTTGTTGGCTTGTTGGTTTGTTGGTTTGTTGGTTTGTTGGCTTTTTGGCTTGTTGGTTTGTTGGTTTGTTGGTTTTTTGGTTTGTTGGTTTGTCGGTTTGTTGGTTTGTTGGTTTGTTGGTTTGTTGGCTTGTTGGCTTGTTGCTTTGTTGGTTTGTTGGCTTGTTGGCTTGTTGGTTTGTTGGTTTGTTGGTTTTTTGGTTTGTTGGTTTGTCGGTTTGTTGGTTTGTTGGTTTGTTGGTTTATTTGTTTGTTGGTTTGTTGGCTTGTTGGTTTGTTGGTTTGTTGGTTTGTTGGTTTGTTGGTTTGTTGGTTTGTTGGTTTGTTGGTTTGTTGGTTTTGTTTGTTGGTTTTTTGGTTTGTTTGTTTGTTGGTTTTTTGGTTTGTTGGTTTGTTGGTTTGTTGGTTTCTTGGTTTGTTGTTTTGTTGATTTGTTGATTTGTTGGTTTGTTGGCATGTTGGTTTGTTGGTTTGTTGGTTTGTTGGCTTGTTGGTTTGTTGGTTTGTTGGCTTGTTGGCTTGTTGGTTTGTTGGTTTGTTGGTTTGTTGGTTTGTTGGCTTGTTGGTTTGTTGGTTTGTTGGCTTGTTGGTTTGTTGGTTTGTTGGTTTGTTGGCTTGTTGGCTTGTTGGTTTGTTGGTTTGTTGGCTTGTTGGTTTGTTGGTTTGTTGGCTTGTTGGCTTGTTGCTTTGTTGGTTTGTTGGTTTGTTGGCTTGTTGGCTTGTTGGTTTGTTGGTTTGTTGGCTTGTTGGCTTGTTGGTTTGGTGGTTTGTTGGTTTTTTGGTTTGTTGGTTTGTCGGTTTGTTGGTTTGTTGGTTTGTTGGTTTATTTGTTTGTTGGTTTGTTGGCTTGTTGGTTTGTTGGTTTGTTGGTTTGTTGGTTTGTTGGTTTGTTGGTTTGTTGGTTTGTTGGTTTGTTGGTTTGTTGGTTTTGTTTGTTGGTTTTTTGGTTTGTTCGTTTGTTGGTTTGTTGGTTTGTTGGTTTGTTGGTTTTTTGGTTTGTTGGTTTATTTGTTTGTTGGTTTGTTGGCTTGTTGGTTTGTTGGTTTGTTGGTTTGTTGGCTTGTTGGCTTGTTGGTTTGTTGGTTTGTTGGTTTGTTGGTTTGTTGGCTTGTTGGTTTGTTGGTTTGTTGGCTTGTTGGTTTGTTGGTTTGTTGGTTTGTTGGCTTGTTGGCTTGTTGGTTTGTTGGTTTGTTGGCTTGTTGGTTTGTTGGCTTGTCGCTTTGTTGGTTTGTTAGGTTGTTGGCTTGTTGGCTTGTTGGTTTGTTAGTTTGATGGCTTTTTGGTTACTTGGTTTGTTGGTTTGTTGGCTTGTTGGTTTGTTGGTTTGTTGGTTTGTTGGTTTGTTGGATTGTTGGCTTGTTGGCTTGTTGGTTTGTTGGTTTGTTGGCTTGTTGGCTTGTTGGTTTGTTGGTTTGTTGGTTTTTTGGTTTGTTGGTTTGTTGGTTTGTCGGTTTGTTGGTTTGTTGGTTTGTTGGTTTATTTGTTTGTTGGTTTGTTGGCTTGTTGGTTTGTTGGTTTGTTGGTTTGTTGGTTTGTTGGTTTGTTGGCTTTGTTTGTTGGTTTTTTGGTTTGTTGGTTTGTTTGTTTGTTGGTTTTTTGGTTTGTTGGTTTGTTGGTTTCTTGGTTTCTTGGTTTGTTGGTTTGTTGATTTGTTGATTTGTTGGTTTGTTGGCATGTCGGTTTGTTGGTTTGTTGGTTTTTTGGCTTGTTGGTTTGTTGGTTTGTTGGCTTGTTGGCTTGTTGGTTTGTTGGTTTGTTGGTTTGTTGGTTTGTTGGTTTGTTGGCTTGTTGGTTTGTTGGTTTGTTGGCTTGTTGGTTTGTTGGTTTGTTGGTTTGTTGGCTTGTTGGCTTGTTGGTTTGTTGGTTTGTTGGTTTGTTGGCTTGTTGGTTTGTTGGTTTGTTGGTTTGTTGGTTTGTTGGTTTGTTGGCTTGTTGGCTTGTTGGTTTGTTGGTTTGTTGGTTTGTTGGCTTGTTGGTTTGTTGGTTTGTTTGTTTTTTGGTTTGTTGGTTTATTTGTTTGTTGGTTTGTTGGCTTGTTGGTTTGTTGGTTTGTTGGTTTGTTGGCTTGTTGGTTTGTTGGTTTGTTGGCTTGTTCGCTTGTTGATTTGTTGGTTTGTTGGCTTGTTGGCTTGTTGGTTTGGTGGTTTGTTGGTTTTTTGGTTTGTTGGTTTGTCGGGTTGTTGGTTTGTTGGTTTGCTGGTCATTTGTTTGTTGGTTTGTTGGCTTGTTGGTTTGTTGGTTTGTTGGTTTGTTGGTTTGTTGGTTTATTGGTTTGTTGGTTTGTTGGTTTGTTGGTTTTGTTTGTTGGCTTGTTGGTTTGTTTGTTTGTTGGTTTGTTGGTTTGGTGGTTTGTTAGCTTGTTGGCTTGTTGGTTTGTTGGTTTGTTGGCTTGTTCGGTTTGTTGGTTTGTTTGTTTTTTGGTTTGTTGGATTATTTGTTTATTGGTTTGTTGGCTTGTTGGTTTGTTGGTTTTTTGGTTTGTTGGTTTGTTGGTTTGTTGGTTTGGTGGTTTGTTGGTTTATTTGTTTGTTAGTTTGTTGGATTGTTGGTTTGTTGGTTTGTTGGCTTGTTGGCTTGTTGGTTTGTTGGTTTGTTGGTTTGTTGGTTTGTTGACTTGTTGGTTTGTTGGTTTGTTGGTTTGTTGGCTTGTTGGTTTGTTGGTTTGTTGGTTTGTTGGTTTGTTGGTTTGTTGGTTTGTTGGCTTGTTAGCTTGTTGGTTTGTTGTTTGTTGGTTTGTTGGTTTGTTGGTTTGTTGGTTTGATGGTTTTGTTTGTTGGTTTTTTGGTTTGTTGGTTTGTTGGTGTGTTGGCTTGTTGGTTTGTTGGTTTGTTGGTTTGTTGGTTTGTTGGTTTGTTGGCTTGTTGGTTTGTTGGCTTGTTGGTTTGTTGGTTTATTGGCTTGTTGGTTTGTTGGTTTGCTTGTTTTTTGGTTTGTTGGTTTATTTGTTTGTTGGTCTATTTGTTTGTTAGTTTGTTGGATTATTAGTTTGTTGGTTTGTTGGCTTGTTGGCTTGTTGGTTTGTTTGTTTGTTGGTTTGTTGGTTTGTTGGTTTGTTGGTTTGTTGGTTTGTTGGTTTGTTGGTTTGTTGGCTTGTTGATTTGTTGGTTTGTTGGTTTGTTGGCTTGTTGGTTTGTTGGTTTGTTGGTTTGTTGGTTTGTTGGTTTGTTGGTTTGTTGGTTTGTTGGCTTGTTGGCTTGTTGGTTTGTTGGTTTGTTGGCTTTTTGGTTTGTTGGTTTGTTTGTTTTTTGGTTTGTTGGTTTATTTGTTTGTTGGTTTGTTGGCTTGTTGGCTTGTTGGTTTGTTGGTTTGTTGGTTTGTTGGCTTGTTGGTTTGTTGGTTTGTTGGTTTGTTTGTTTTTTGGTTTGTTGGTTTATTTGTTTGTTGGCTTGTTGGTTTGTTGGTTTGTTGGTTTGTTGGTTTGTTGGCTTGTTGGCTTGTTGGTTTGTTGGTTTGTTGGTTTTTTGGTTTGTTGGTTTGTCGGTTTGTTGGTTTGTTGGTTTGTTGGTTTATTTATTTGTTGGTTTGTTGGCTTGTTGGTTTGTTGGTTTGTTGGCTTGTTGGCTTGTTGGTTTGTTGGTTTGTTGGTTTGTTGGTTTATTTGTTTTTTGGTTTGTTGGTTTGTTGGTTTGTTGGTTTGTTTGCTTGTTGGTTTGTTGGTTTGTTGGTTTGTTGGCTTGTTGGTTTGTTGGTTTGTTGGTTTGGTGGTTTGTTGGTTTATTTGTTTGTTAGTTTGTTGGATTGTTGGTTTGTTGGTTTGTTGGCTTGTTGGCTTGTTGGTTTGTTGGTTTGTTGGTTTGTTGGTTTGTTGGTTTGTTGGCTTGTTGGTTTGTTGGTTTGTTGGTTTGTTGGTTTGTTGGCTTGTTGGTTTGTTGGTTTGTTGGTTTGTTGGTTTGTTGGCTTGTTGGTTTGTTGGTTTGTTGGTTTGGTGGTTTGTTGGTTTATTTGTTTGTTAGTTTGTTGGATTGTTGGTTTGTTGGTTTGTTGGCTTGTTGGTTTTTTGGTTTGTTGGTTTGTTGGTTTGTTAGTTTGTCGGTTTGTTGGTTTGTTGGTTTGTTGGTTTATTTGTTTGTTGGTTTGTTGGCTTGTTGGTTTGTTGGTTTGTTGGTTTGTTGGTTTGTTGGTTTGTTGGTTTGTTGGTTTTTTGGTTTGTTGGTTTGTTGGTTTGTTAGTTTGTCGGTTTGTTGGTTTGTTGGTTTGTTGGTTTATTTGTTTGTTGGTTTGTTGGCTTGTTGGTTTGTTGGTTTGTTGGTTTGTTGGTTAGTTGGTTTGTTGGTTTGTTGGTTTTGTTTGTTGGTTTTTTGGTTTGTTGGTTTGTTTGTTTGTTGGTTTTTTGGTTTGTTGGTTTGTTTGTTTGTTGGTTTTTTGGTTTGTTAGTTTGATGGCTTTTTGGTTACTTGGTTTGTTGGTTTGTTGGTTTGTTGGCTTGTTGGTTTGTTGGTTTGTTGGTTTGTTGGCTTGTTGGTTTGTTGGTTTGTTGGTTTTTTGGTTTGTTGGTTTGTCGGTTTGTTGGTTTGTTGGTTTGTTGGTTTATTTGTTTGTTGGTTTGTTGGCTTGTTGGTTTGTTGGTTTGTTGGTTTGTTGGTTTGTTGGTTTGTTGGTTTGTTGGTTTGTTGGTTTTGTTTGTTGGTTTTTTGGTTTGTTGGTTTGTTTGTTTGTTGGTTTTTTGGTTTGTTGGCTTGTTGGTTTGTAGGTTTGTTGGTTTGTTGGTTTGTTGGTTTGTTGGTTTGTTGGTTTGTTGGTTTTGTTTCTTGGTTTTTTGGTTTGTTGGTTTGTTTGTTTGTTGGTTTTTTGGTTTGTTGGTTTGTTGGTTTGTTGGTTTCTTGGTTTGTTGTTTTGTTGATTTGTTGATTTGTTGGTTTGTTGGCATGTTGGTTTGTTGGTTTGTTGGTTTGTTGGCTTGTTGGTTTGTTGGTTTGTTGGCTTGTTGGCTTGTTGGTTTGTTGGTTTGTTGGTTTGTTGGTTTGTTGGTTTGTTGGCTTGTTGGTTTGTTGGTTTGTTGGCTTGTTGGTTTGTTGGTTTGTTGGTTTGTTGGCTTTTTGGCTTGTTGGTTTGTTGGTTTGTTGGTTTTTTGGTTTGTTGGTTTGTCGGTTTGTTGGTTTGTTGGTTTGTTGGTTTGTTGGCTTGTTGGCTTGTTGCTTTGTTGGTTTGTTGGCTTGTTGGCTTGTTGGTTTGTTGGTTTGTTGGTTTTTTGGTTTGTTGGTTTGTCGGTTTGTTGGTTTGTTGGTTTGTTGGTTTATTTGTTTGTTGGTTTGTTGGCTTGTTGGTTTGTTGGTTTGTTGGTTTGTTGGTTTGTTGGTTTGTTGGTTTGTTGGTTTGTTGGTTTGTTGGTTTTGTTTGTTGGTTTTTTGGTTTGTTTGTTTGTTGGTTTTTTGGTTTGTTGGTTTGTTGGTTTGTTGGTTTCTTGGTTTGTTGTTTTGTTGATTTGTTGATTTGTTGGTTTGTTGGCATGTTGGTTTGTTGGTTTGTTGGTTTGTTGGCTTGTTGGTTTGTTGGTTTGTTGGCTTGTTGGCTTGTTGGTTTGTTGGTTTGTTGGTTTGTTGGTTTGTTGGCTTGTTGGTTTGTTGGTTTGTTGGCTTGTTGGTTTGTTGGTTTGTTGGTTTGTTGGCTTGTTGGCTTGTTGGTTTGTTGGTTTGTTGGCTTGTTGGTTTGTTGGTTTGTTGGCTTGTTGGCTTGTTGCTTTGTTGGTTTGTTGGTTTGTTGGCTTGTTGGCTTGTTGGTTTGTTGGTTTGTTGGCTTGTTGGCTTGTTGGTTTGGTGGTTTGTTGGTTTTTTGGTTTGTTGGTTTGTCGGTTTGTTGGTTTGTTGGTTTGTTGGTTTATTTGTTTGTTGGTTTGTTGGCTTGTTGGTTTGTTGGTTTGTTGGTTTGTTGGTTTGTTGGTTTGTTGGTTTGTTGGTTTGTTGGTTTGTTGGTTTGTTAGTTTTGTTTGTTGGTTTTTTGGTTTGTTCGTTTGTTGGTTTGTTGGTTTGTTGGTTTGTTGGTTTTTTGGTTTGTTGGTTTATTTGTTTGTTGGTTTGTTGGCTTGTTGGTTTGTTGGGTTGTTGGTTTGTTGGCTTGTTGGCTTGTTGGTTTGTTGGTTTGTTGGTTTGTTGGTTTGTTGGCTTGTTGGTTTGTTGGTTTGTTGGCTTGTTGGTTTGTTGGTTTGTTGGTTTGTTGGCTTGTTGGCTTGTTGGTTTGTTGGTTTGTTGGCTTGTTGGTTTGTTGGCTTGTCGCTTTGTTGGTTTGTTAGGTTGTTGGCTTGTTGGCTTGTTGGTTTGTTAGTTTGATGGCTTTTTGGGTACTTGGTTTGTTGGTTTGTTGGCTTGTTGGTTTGTTGGTTTGTTGGTTTGTTGGTTTGTTGGATTGTTGGCTTGTTGGCTTGTTGGTTTGTTGGTTTGTTGGCTTGTTGGCTTGTTGGTTTGTTGGTTTGTTGGTTTTTTGGTTTGTTGGTTTGTTGGTTTGTCGGTTTGTTGGTTTGTTGGTTTGTTGGTTTATTTGTTTGTTGGTTTGTTGGCTTGTTGGTTTGTTGGTTTGTTGGTTTGTTGGTTTGTTGGTTTGTTGGCTTTGTTTGTTGGTTTTTTGGTTTGTTGGTTTGTTTGTTTGTTGGTTTTTTGGTTTGTTGGTTTGTTGGTTTCTTGGTTTCTTGGTTTGTTGGTTTGTTGATTTGTTGATTTGTTGGTTTGTTGGCATGTCGGTTTGTTGGTTTGTTGGTTTTTTGGCTTGTTGGTTTGTTGGTTTGTTGGCTTGTTGGCTTGTTGGTTTGTTGGTTTGTTGGTTTGTTGGTTTGTTGGTTTGTTGGCTTGTTGGTTTGTTGGTTTGTTGGCTTGTTGGTTTGTTGGTTTGTTGGTTTGTTGGCTTGTTGGCTTGTTGGTTTGTTGGTTTGTTGGTTTGTTGGCTTGTTGGTTTGTTGGTTTGTTGGTTTGTTGGTTTGTTGGTTTGTTGGCTTGTTGGCTTGTTGGTTTGTTGGTTTGTTGGTTTGTTGGCTTGTTGGTTTGTTGGTTTGTTTGTTTTTTGGTTTGTTGGTTTATTTGTTTGTTGGTTTGTTGGCTTGTTGGTTTGTTGGTTTGTTGGTTTGTTGGCTTGTTGGTTTGTTGGTTTGTTGGCTTGTTCGCTTGTTGATTTGTTGGTTTGTTGGCTTGTTGGCTTGTTGGTTTGGTGGTTTGTTGGTTTTTTGGTTTGTTGGTTTGTCGGGTTGTTGGTTTGTTGGTTTGCTGGTCATTTGTTTGTTGGTTTGTTGGCTTGTTGGTTTGTTGGTTTGTTGGTTTGTTGGTTTGTTGGTTTATTGGTTTGTTGGTTTGTTGGTTTGTTGGTTTTGTTTGTTGGCTTGTTGGTTTGTTTGTTTGTTGGTTTGTTGGTTTGGTGGTTTGTTAGCTTGTTGGCTTGTTGGTTTGTTGGTTTGTTGGCTTGTTCGGTTTGTTGGTTTGTTTGTTTTTTGGTTTGTTGGATTATTTGTTTATTGGTTTGTTGGCTTGTTGGTTTGTTGGTTTTTTGGTTTGTTGGTTTGTTGGTTTGTTGGTTTGGTGGTTTGTTGGTTTATTTGTTTGTTAGTTTGTTGGATTGTTGGTTTGTTGGTTTGTTGGCTTGTTGGCTTGTTGGTTTGTTGGTTTGTTGGTTTGTTGGTTTGTTGACTTGTTGGTTTGTTGGTTTGTTGGTTTGTTGGCTTGTTGGTTTGTTGGTTTGTTGGTTTGTTGGTTTGTTGGTTTGTTGGTTTGTTGGCTTGTTAGCTTGTTGGTTTGTTGTTTGTTGGTTTGTTGGTTTGTTGGTTTGTTGGTTTGATGGTTTTGTTTGTTGGTTTTTTGGTTTGTTGGTTTGTTGGTGTGTTGGCTTGTTGGTTTGTTGGTTTGTTGGTTTGTTGGTTTGTTGGTTTGTTGGCTTGTTGGTTTGTTGGCTTGTTGGTTTGTTGGTTTATTGGCTTGTTGGTTTGTTGGTTTGCTTGTTTTTTGGTTTGTTGGTTTATTTGTTTGTTGGTCTATTTGTTTGTTAGTTTGTTGGATTATTAGTTTGTTGGTTTGTTGGCTTGTTGGCTTGTTGGTTTGTTTGTTTGTTGGTTTGTTGGTTTGTTGGTTTGTTGGTTTGTTGGTTTGTTGGTTTGTTGGTTTGTTGGCTTGTTGATTTGTTGGTTTGTTGGTTTGTTGGCTTGTTGGTTTGTTGGTTTGTTGGTTTGTTGGTTTGTTGGTTTGTTGGTTTGTTGGTTTGTTGGCTTGTTGGCTTGTTGGTTTGTTGGTTTGTTGGCTTTTTGGTTTGTTGGTTTGTTTGTTTTTTGGTTTGTTGGTTTATTTGTTTGTTGGTTTGTTGGCTTGTTGGCTTGTTGGTTTGTTGGTTTGTTGGTTTGTTGGCTTGTTGGTTTGTTGGTTTGTTGGTTTGTTTGTTTTTTGGTTTGTTGGTTTATTTGTTTGTTGGCTTGTTGGTTTGTTGGTTTGTTGGTTTGTTGGTTTGTTGGCTTGTTGGCTTGTTGGTTTGTTGGTTTGTTGGTTTTTTGGTTTGTTGGTTTGTCGGTTTGTTGGTTTGTTGGTTTGTTGGTTTATTTATTTGTTGGTTTGTTGGCTTGTTGGTTTGTTGGTTTGTTGGCTTGTTGGCTTGTTGGTTTGTTGGTTTGTTGGTTTGTTGGTTTATTTGTTTTTTGGTTTGTTGGTTTGTTGGTTTGTTGGTTTGTTTGCTTGTTGGTTTGTTGGTTTGTTGGTTTGTTGGCTTGTTGGTTTGTTGGTTTGTTGGTTTGTTTGTTTTTTGGTTTGTTGGTTTATTTGTTTGTTGGCTTGTTGGTTTGTTGGTTTGTTGGTTTGTTGGCTTGTTGGCTTGTTGGTTTGTTGGTTTGTTGGTTTTTTGGTTTGTTGGTTTGTCGGTTTGTTGGTTTGTTGGTTTGTTGGTTTATTTATTTGTTGGTTTGTTGGCTTGTTGGTTTGTTGGTTTGTTGGCTTGTTGGCTTGTTGGTTTGTTGGTTTGTTGGTTTGTTGGTTTATTTGTTTTTTGGTTTGTTGGTTTATTTGTTCGTTGGTTTGTTGGCTTGTTGGTTTGTTGGTTTGTTGGCTTGTTGGTTTGTTGGTTTGTTGGTTTGTTGGTTTGTTGGTTTGTTGGTTTGTTGATTTGTTGATTTGTTGATTTGTTGGTTTGTTGGTTTGGTGGTTTGTTGGCTTGTTGGCTTGTTGTTTGTTGGTTTGTTGGTTTATTGGTTTGTTGGTTTATTTGTTTTTTGGTTTGTTGGTTTATTTGTTCGTTGGTTTGTTGGCTTGTTGGTTTGTTGGTTTTTTGGTTTGTTGGTTTGTCAGTTTGTTGGTTTGTTGGTTTGTTGGTTTATTTGTTTGTTAGTTTGTTGGTCTGTTGGTTTGTTGGCTTGTTGGCTTGTTGGTTTGTTGGTTTGTTGGCTTGTTGGTTTGTTGGTTTGTTTGTTTTTTGGTTTGTTGGTTTATTTGTTTGTTGGTTTGTTGGCTTGTTGGTTTGTTGGTTTGTTGGCTTGTTGGTTTGTTGGTTTGTTGGTTTGTTGGCTTGTTGGTTTGTTGGTTTGTTGGTTTTTTGGTTTGTTGGTTTGTCGGTTTGTTGGTTTGTTGGTTTGTTGGTTTATTTGTTTGTTGGTTTGTTGGCTTGTTTGTTTGTTGGTTTGTCGGTTTGTTGGTTTGTTGGTTTGTTGGTTTATTTGTTTGTTAGTTTGTTGGATTGTTGTTTTGTTGGTTTGTTGGCTTGTTGGTTTGTTGGTTTGTTTGTTGTTTGGTTTGTTGGTTTATTTGTTTGTTGGTTTTTTGGTTTGTTGGTTTGTTGGTTTGTTGGTTTCTTGGTTTGTTGGTTTGTTGATTTGTTGATTTGTTGGTTTGTTGGCATGTTGGTTTGTTGGTTTGTTGGTTTGTTGGCTTGTTGGTTTGTTGGTTTGTTGGCTTGTTGGCTTGTTGGTTTGTTGGTTTGTTGGTTTGTTGGTTTGTTGGTTTGTTGGCTTGTTGGTTTGTTGGTTTGTTGGCTTGTTGGTTTGTTGGTTTGTTGGTTTGTTGGTTTGTTGGCTTGTTGGTTTGTTGGTTTGTTGGCTTGTTGGTTTGTTGGTTTGTTGGCTTGTTGGCTTGTTGCTCTGTTGGTTTGTTGGTTTGTTGGTTTGTTGGCTTGTTGGCTTGTTGGTTTGTTAGTTTGATGGCTTTTTGGTTACTTGTTTTGTTGGTTTGTTGGTTTGTTGGCTTGTTGGTTTGTTAGTTTGTTGGTTTGTTGGCTTATTGGTTTGTTGGTTTGTTGGTTTGTTGGTTTGTTGGTTTGTTGGTTTGTTGGCTTGTTGGCTTGTAGGTTTGTTGGTTTGTTGGTTTGTTGGCTTGTTGGTTTGTTGGTTTGTTTGTTTTTTGGTTTGTTGGTTTATTTGTTTGTTGGTTTGTTGGCTTGTTGTTTTGTTGGTTTGTTGGTTTGTTGGCTTGTTGGTTTGTTGGTTTGTTGGCTTGTTGGCTTGTTGGTTTGTTGGTTTGTTGGCTTGTTGGCTTGTTGGTTTGGTGGTTTGTTGGTTTTTTGGTTTGGTGGTTTGTCGGTTTGTTGCTTTGTTGGTTTGTTGGTTTATTTGTTTGTTGGTTTGTTGGCTTGTTGGTTTGTTGGTTTGTTGGTTTGTTGGTTTGTTGGTTTGTTGGTTTGTTGGTTTGTTGGTTTGTTGGTTTTGTTTGTTGGTTTTTTGGTTTGTTGGTTTGTTGGTTTGTTGGTTTGTTGGTTTGTTGGTTTTTTGGTTTGTTGGTTTATTTGTTTGTTGGTTTGTTGGCTTGTTGGTTTGTTGGTTTGTTGGTTTGTTGGTTTGTTGGCTTGTTGGCTTGTTGGTTTGTTGGTTTTTTGGTTTGTTGGTTTGTTGGCTTGTTGGTTTGTTGGTTTGTTGGCTTGTTGGTTTGTTGGTTTGTTGGTTTGTTGGCTTGTTGGCTTGTTGGTTTGTTGGTTTGTTGGCTTGTTGGTTTGTTGGTTTGTTGGCTTTTTGGCTTGTCGCTTTGTTGGTTTGTTAGTTTGTTGGCTTGTTGGCTTGTTAGTTTGTTAGTTTGATGGCTTTTTGGTTACTTGGTTTGTTGGTTTGTTGGTTTGTTGGCTTGTTGGTTTGTTGGTTTGTTGGTTTGTTGGCTTGTTGGCTTGTTGGCTTGTTGGTTTGTTGGTTTGTTGGCTTGTTGGCTTGTTGGTTTGTTGGTTTGTTGGTTTTTTGGTTTGTTGATTTGTCGGTTTGTTGGTTTGTTGGTTTGTTGGCTTGTTGGTTTGTTGGCTTGTTGGTTTGTTGGTTTATTGGTTTATTTGTTTTTTGGTTTGTTGGTTTATTTGTTCGTTGGTTTGTTGGCTTGTTGGTTTGTTGGTTTTTTGGTTTGTTGGTTTGTCAGTTTGTTGGTTTGTTGGTTTGTTGGTTTATTTGTTTGTTAGTTTGTTGGTCTGTTGGTTTGTTGGCTTGTTGGCTTGTTGGTTTGTTGGTTTGTTGGCTTGTTGGTTTGTTGGTTTGTTTGTTTTTTGGTTTGTTGGTTTATTTGTTTGTTGGTTTGTTGGCTTGTTGGTTTGTTGGTTTGTTGGCTTGTTGGTTTGTTGGTTTGTTGGTTTGTTGGTTTGTTGGTTTGTTGGTTTGTTGGTTTTGTTTGTTGGTTTTTTGGTTTGTTGGTTTGTTGGCTTGTTGGTTTGTTGGTTTGTTGGTTTGTTGGTTTGTTGGTTTGTTGGTTTGTTGGTTTGTTGGCTTGTTAGCTTGTTGGTTTGTTGGTTTGTTGGTTTTTTGGTTTGTTGGTTTGTCGGTTTGTTGGTTTGTTGGTTTGTTGGTTTATTTGTTTGTTGGTTTGTTGGCTTGTTGGTTTGTTGGTTTGTCAATTTGTTGGTTTGTTGGTTTGTTGGTTTATTTGTTTGTTAGTTTGTTGGATTGTTGGTTTGTTGGTTTGTTGGCTTGTTGGCTTGTTGGTTTGTTGGTTTGTTGGTTTGTTGGTTTGTTGGCTTGTTGGATTGTTGGTTTGTTGGTTTGTTGGTTTGTTGGTTTGTTGGTTTGTTGGCTTGTTGGTTTGTTGGTTTGTTGGCTTGTTGGCTTGTTGGTTTGTTGGGTTGTTGGTTTGTTGGCTAGTTGGCTTGTTGGTTTGTTGGTTTGTTGGTTTTTTGGTTTGTTGATTTGTCGGTTTGTTGGTTTGTTGGTTTGTTGGTTTATTTGTTTGTTGGTTTGTTGGCTTGTTTGTTTGTTGGTTTGTCGGTTTGTTGGTTTATTGGTTTGTTGGTTTATTTGTTTGTTAGTTTGTTGGATTGTTGTTTTGTTGGTTTGTTGGCTTGTTGGCTTGTTGTTTTGTTGGTTTGTTGGTTTGTTGGTTTGGTGGTTTGTTGCTTAGTTGGCTTGTTGGTTTGTTGGTTTGTTGGCTTGTTGGTTTGTTGGTTTGTTTGTTGTTTGGTTTGTTGGTTTATTTGTTTGTTGGTTTTTTGGTTTGTTGGTTTGTTGGTTTGTTTGTTTCTTGGTTTGTTGGTTTGTTGATTTGTTGATTTGTTGGTTTGTTGGCATGTTGGTTTGTTGGTTTGTTGGTTTGTTGGCTTGTTGGTTTGTTGGTTTGTTGGCTTGTTGGCTTGTTGGTTTGTTGGTTTGTTGGTTTGTTGGTTTGTTGGTTTGTTGGCTTGTTGGTTTGTTGGTTTGTTGGCTAGTTGGTTTGTTGGTTTGTTGGTTTGTTGGTTTGTTGGCTTGTTGGTTTGTTGGTTTGTTGGCTTGTTGGTTTGTTGGTTTGTTGGCTTGTTGGCTTGTTGCTCTGTTGGTTTGTTGGTTTGTTGGCTTGTTGGCTTGTTGGTTTGTTAGTTTGATGGCTTTTTGGTTACTTGTTTTGTTGGTTTGTTGGTTTGTTGGCTTGTTGGTTTGTTGGTTTGTTGGTTTGTTGGCTTATTGGTTTGTTGGTTTGTTGGTTTGTTGGTTTGTTGGTTTGTTGGCTTGTTGGCTTGTTGGTTTGTTGGTTTGTTGGTTTGTTGGCTTGTTGGTTTGTTGGTTTGTTTGTTTTTTGGTTTGTTGGTTTATTTGTTTGTTGGTTTGTTGGCTTGTTGTTTTGTTGGTTTGTTGGTTTGTTGGCTTGTTGGTTTGTTGGTTTGTTGGCTTGTTGGCTTGTTGGTTTGTTGGTTTGTTGGCTTGTTGGCTTGTTGGTTTGGTGGTTTGTTGGTTTTTTGGTTTGTTGGTTTGTCGGTTTGTTGCTTTGTTGGTTTGTTGGTTTATTTGTTTGTTGGTTTGTTGGCTTGTTGGTTTGTTGGTTTGTTGGTTTGTTGGTTTGTTGGTTTGTTGGTTTGTTGGTTTGTTGGTTTGTTGGTTTGTTGGTTTGTTGGTTTTGTTTGTTGGTTTTTTGGTTTGTTGGTTTGTTGGTTTGTTGGTTTGTTGGTTTGTTGGTTTTTTGGTTTGTTGGTTTATTTGTTTGTTGGTTTGTTGGCTTGTTGGTTTGTTGGTTTGTTGGTTTGTTGGCTTGTTGGCTTGTTGGTTTGTTGGTTTTTTGGTTTGTTGGTTTGTTGGCTTGTTGGTTTGTTGGTTTGTTGGCTTGTTGGTTTGTTGGTTTGTTGGTTTGTTGGCTTGTTGGCTTGTTGGTTTGTTGGTTTGTTGGCTTGTTGGTTTGTTGGTTTGTTGGCTTTTTGGCTTGTCGCTTTGTTGGTTTGTTAGTTTGTTGCCTTGTTGGCTTGTTGGTTTGTTAGTTTGATGGCTTTTTGGTTACTTGGTTTGTTGGTTTGTTGGTTTGTTGGCTTGTTGGTTTGTTGGTTTGTTGGTTTGTTGGCTTGTTGGCTTGTTGGCTTGTTGGTTTGTTGGTTTGTTGGCTTGTTGGCTTGTTGGTTTGTTGGTTTGTTGGTTTTTTGGTTTGTTGATTTGTCGGTTTGTTGGTTTGTTGGTTTGTTGGTTTATTTGTTTGTTGGTTTGTTGGCTTGTTGGTTTTTTGATTTGTTGGTTTGTTGGTTTGTTGGTTTGTTGGTTTGTTGGTTTTGTTTGTTGGTTTTTTGGTTTTTTGGTTTCTTGGTTTGGTGGTTTGTTGATTTGTTGGTTTGTTGGCATGTTGGTTTGTTGGTTTGTTGGTTTGTTGGCTTGTTGGTTTGTTGGTTTGTTGGTTTGTTGGTTTGTTGGCTTGTTGGTTTGTTGGTTTGTTGGTTTGTTGGCTTGTTGGTTTGTTGGTTTGTTGGTTTTTTGGTTTGTTGGTTTGTCGGTTTGTTGGTTTGTTGGTTTGTTGGTTTATTTGTTTGTTGGTTTGTTGGCTTGTTGGTTTGTTGGTTTGTTGGTTTGTTGGTTTGTTGGTTTGTTGGTTTGTTGGTTTGTTGGTTTTGTTTGTTGGTTTTTTGGTTTGTTGGTTTGTTTGTTTGTTGGTTTTTTGGTTTGTTGGCTTGTTGGTTTGTAGGTTTGTTGGTTTGTTGGTTTGTTGGTTTGTTGGTTTGTTGGTTTGTTGGTTTTGTTTCTTGGTTTTTTGGTTTGTTGGTTTGTTTGTTTGTTGGTTTTTTGGTTTGTTGGTTTGTTGGTTTGTTGGTTTCTTGGTTTGTTGTTTTGTTGATTTGTTGATTTGTTGGTTTGTTGGCATGTTGGTTTGTTGGTTTGTTGGTTTGTTGGTTTGTTGGCTTGTTGGTTTGTTGGTTTGTTGGCTTGTTGGCTTGTTGGTTTGTTGGTTTGTTGGTTTGTTGGTTTGTTGGTTTGTTGGCTTGTTGGTTTGTTGGTTTGTTGGCTTGTTGGTTTGTTGGTTTGTTGGTTTGTTGGCTTTTTGGCTTGTTGGTTTGTTGGTTTGTTGGTTTTTTGGTTTGTTGGTTTGTCGGTTTGTTGGTTTGTTGGTTTGTTGGTTTGTTGGCTTGTTGGCTTGTTGCTTTGTTGGTTTGTTGGCTTGTTGGCTTGTTGGTTTGTTGGTTTGTTGGTTTTTTGGTTTGTTGGTTTGTCGGTTTGTTGGTTTGTTGGTTTGTTGGTTTATTTGTTTGTTGGTTTGTTGGCTTGTTGGTTTGTTGGTTTGTTGGTTTGTTGGTTTGTTGGTTTGTTGGTTTGTTGGTTTGTTGGTTTGTTGGTTTTGTTTGTTGGTTTTTTGGTTTGTTTGTTTGTTGGTTTTTTGGTTTGTTGGTTTGTTGGTTTGTTGGTTTCTTGGTTTGTTGTTTTGTTGATTTGTTGATTTGTTGGTTTGTTGGCATGTTGGTTTGTTGGTTTGTTGGTTTGTTGGCTTGTTGGTTTGTTGGTTTGTTGGCTTGTTGGCTTGTTGGTTTGTTGGTTTGTTGGTTTGTTGGTTTGTTGGCTTGTTGGTTTGTTGGTTTGTTGGCTTGTTGGTTTGTTGGTTTGTTGGTTTGTTGGCTTGTTGGCTTGTTGGTTTGTTGGTTTGTTGGCTTGTTGGTTTGTTGGTTTGTTGGCTTGTTGGCTTGTTGCTTTGTTGGTTTGTTGGTTTGTTGGCTTGTTGGCTTGTTGGTTTGTTGGTTTGTTGGCTTGTTGGCTTGTTGGTTTGGTGGTTTGTTGGTTTTTTGGTTTGTTGGTTTGTCGGTTTGTTGGTTTGTTGGTTTGTTGGTTTATTTGTTTGTTGGTTTGTTGGCTTGTTGGTTTGTTGGTTTGTTGGTTTGTTGGTTTGTTGGTTTGTTGGTTTGTTGGTTTGTTGGTTTGTTGGTTTGTTGGTTTTGTTTGTTGGTTTTTTGGTTTGTTCGTTTGTTGGTTTGTTGGTTTGTTGGTTTGTTGGTTTTTTGGTTTGTTGGTTTATTTGTTTGTTGGTTTGTTGGCTTGTTGGTTTGTTGGTTTGTTGGTTTGTTGGCTTGTTGGCTTGTTGGTTTGTTGGTTTGTTGGTTTGTTGGTTTGTTGGCTTGTTGGTTTGTTGGTTTGTTGGCTTGTTGGTTTGTTGGTTTGTTGGTTTGTTGGCTTGTTGGCTTGTTGGTTTGTTGGTTTGTTGGCTTGTTGGTTTGTTGGCTTGTCGCTTTGTTGGTTTGTTAGGTTGTTGGCTTGTTGGCTTGTTGGTTTGTTAGTTTGATGGCTTTTTGGTTACTTGGTTTGTTGGTTTGTTGGCTTGTTGGTTTGTTGGTTTGTTGGTTTGTTGGTTTGTTGGATTGTTGGCTTGTTGGCTTGTTGGTTTGTTGGTTTGTTGGGTTGTTGGCTTGTTGGTTTGTTGGTTTGTTGGTTTTTTGGTTTGTTGGTTTGTTGGTTTGTCGGTTTGTTGGTTTGTTGGTTTGTTGGTTTATTTGTTTGTTGGTTTGTTGGCTTGTTGGTTTGTTGGTTTGTTGGTTTGTTGGTTTGTTGGTTTGTTGGCTTTGTTTGTTGGTTTTTTGGTTTGTTGGTTTGTTTGTTTGTTGGTTTTTTGGTTTGTTGGTTTGTTGGTTTCTTGGTTTCTTGGTTTGTTGGTTTGTTGATTTGTTGATTTGTTGGTTTGTTGGCATGTCGGTTTGTTGGTTTGTTGGTTTTTTGGCTTGTTGGTTTGTTGGTTTGTTGGCTTGTTGGCTTGTTGGTTTGTTGGTTTGTTGGTTTGTTGGTTTGTTGGTTTGTTGGCTTGTTGGTTTGTTGGTTTGTTGGCTTGTTGGTTTGTTGGTTTGTTGGTTTGTTGGCTTGTTGGCTTGTTGGTTTGTTGGTTTGTTGGTTTGTTGGCTTGTTGGTTTGTTGGTTTGTTGGTTTGTTGGTTTGTTGGTTTGTTGGCTTGTTGGCTTGTTGGTTTGTTGGTTTGTTGGTTTGTTGGCTTGTTGGTTTGTTGGTTTGTTTGTTTTTTGGTTTGTTGGTTTATTTGTTTGTTGGTTTGTTGGCTTGTTGGTTTGTTGGTTTGTTGGTTTGTTGGCTTGTTGGTTTGTTGGTTTGTTGGCTTGTTCGCTTGTTGATTTGTTGGTTTGTTGGCTTGTTGGCTTGTTGGTTTGGTGGTTTGTTGGTTTTTTGGTTTGTTGGTTTGTCGGGTTGTTGGTTTGTTGGTTTGCTGGTCATTTGTTTGTTGGTTTGTTGGCTTGTTGGTTTGTTGGTTTGTTGGTTTGTTGGTTTGTTGGTTTATTGGTTTGTTGGTTTGTTGGTTTGTTGGTTTTGTTTGTTGGCTTGTTGGTTTGTTTGTTTGTTGGTTTGTTGGTTTGGTGGTTTGTTAGCTTGTTGGCTTGTTGGTTTGTTGGTTTGCTGGCTTGTTCGGTTTGTTGGTTTGTTTGTTTTTTGGTTTGTTGGATTATTTGTTTATTGGTTTGTTGGCTTGTTGGTTTGTTGGTTTTTTGGTTTGTTGGTTTGTTGGTTTGTTGGTTTGGTGGTTTGTTGGTTTATTTGTTTGTTAGTTTGTTGGATTGTTGGTTTGTTGGTTTGTTGGCTTGTTGGCTTGTTGGTTTGTTGGTTTGTTGGTTTGTTGGTTTGTTGACTTGTTGGTTTGTTGGTTTGTTGGTTTGTTGGCTTGTTGGTTTGTTGGTTTGTTGGTTTGTTGGTTTGTTGGTTTGTTGGTTTGTTGGCTTGTTAGCTTGTTGGTTTGTTGTTTGTTGGTTTGTTGGTTTGTTGGTTTGTTGGTTTGATGGTTTTGTTTGTTGGTTTTTTGGTTTGTTGGTTTGTTGGTGTGTTGGCTTGTTGGTTTGTTGGTTTGTTGGTTTGTTGGTTTGTTGGTTTGTTGGCTTGTTGGTTTGTTGGCTTGTTGGTTTGTTGGTTTATTGGCTTGTTGAATTGTTGGTTTGCTTGTTTTTTGGTTTGTTGGTTTATTTGTTTGTTGGTCTATTTGTTTGTTAGTTTGTTGGATTATTAGTTTGTTGGTTTGTTGGCTTGTTGGCTTGTTGGTTTGTTTGTTTGTTGGTTTGTTGGTTTGTTGGTTTGTTGGTTTGTTGGTTTGTTGGTTTGTTGGTTTGTTGGCTTGTTGATTTGTTGGTTTGTTGGTTTGTTGGCTTGTTGGTTTGTTGGTTTGTTGGTTTGTTGGTTTGTTGGTTTGTTGGTTTGTTGGTTTGTTGGCTTGTTGGCTTGTTGGTTTGTTGGTTTGTTGGCTTTTTGGTTTGTTGGTTTGTTTGTTTTTTGGTTTGTTGGTTTATTTGTTTGTTGGTTTGTTGGCTTGTTGGCTTGTTGGTTTGTTGGTTTGTTGGTTTGTTGGCTTGTTGGTTTGTTGGTTTGTTGGTTTGTTTGTTTTTTGGTTTGTTGGTTTATTTGTTTGTTGGCTTGTTGGTTTGTTGGTTTGTTGGTTTGTTGGTTTGTTGGCTTGTTGGCTTGTTGGTTTGTTGGTTTGTTGGTTTTTTGGTTTGTTGGTTTGTCGGTTTGTTGGTTTGTTGGTTTGTTGGTTTATTTATTTGTTGGTTTGTTGGCTTGTTGGTTTGTTGGTTTGTTGGCTTGTTGGCTTGTTGGTTTGTTGGTTTGTTGGTTTGTTGGTTTATTTGTTTTTTGGTTTGTTGGTTTGTTGGTTTGTTGGTTTGTTTGCTTGTTGGTTTGTTGGTTTGTTGGTTTGTTGGCTTGTTGGTTTGTTGGTTTGTTGGTTTGTTTGTTTTTTGGTTTGTTGGTTTATTTGTTTGTTGGCTTGTTGGTTTGTTGGTTTGTTGGTTTGTTGGCTTGTTGGCTTGTTGGTTTGTTGGTTTGTTGGTTTTTTGGTTTGTTGGTTTGTCGGTTTGTTGGTTTGTTGGTTTGTTGGTTTATTTATTTGTTGGTTTGTTGGCTTGTTGGTTTGTTGGTTTGTTGGCTTGTTGGCTTGTTGGTTTGTTGGTTTGTTGGTTTGTTGGTTTATTTGTTTTTTGGTTTGTTGGTTTATTTGTTCGTTGGTTTGTTGGCTTGTTGGTTTGTTGGTTTGTTGGCTTGTTGGTTTGTTGGTTTGTTGGTTTGTTGGTTTGTTGGTTTGTTGGTTTGTTGATTTGTTGATTTGTTGATTTGTTGGTTTGTTGGTTTGGTGGTTTGTTGGCTTGTTGGCTTGTTGGTTTGTTGGTTTGTTGGTTTATTGGTTTGTTGGTTTATTTGTTTTTTGGTTTGTTGGTTTATTTGTTCGTTGGTTTGTTGGCTTGTTGGTTTGTTGGTTTTTTGGTTTGTTGGTTTGTCAGTTTGTTGGTTTGTTGGTTTGTTGGTTTATTTGTTTGTTAGTTTGTTGGTCTGTTGGTTTGTTGGCTTGTTGGCTTGTTGGTTTGTTGGTTTGTTGGCTTGTTGGTTTGTTGGTTTGTTTGTTTTTTGGTTTGTTGGTTTATTTGTTTGTTGGTTTGTTGGCTTGTTGGTTTGTTGGTTTGTTGGCTTGTTGGTTTGTTGGTTTGTTGGTTTGTTGGTTTGTTGGTTTGTTGGTTTGTTGGTTTTGTTTGTTGGTTTTTGGTTTATTGGTTTGTTGGTTTGTTGGCTTGTTGGTTTGTTGGTTTGTTGGTTTGTTGGTTTGTTGGTTTGTTGGTTTGTTGGTTTGTTGGCTTGTTAGCTTGTTGGTTTGTTGGTTTGTTGGTTTTTTGGTTTGTTGGTTTGTCGGTTTGTTGGTTTGTTGGTTTGTTGGTTTATTTGTTTGTTGGTTTGTTGGTTTGTTGGCTTGTTGGTTTGTTGGTTTGTCAATTTGTTGGTTTGTTGGTTTGTTGGTTTATTTGTTTGTTAGTTTGTTGGATTGTTGGTTTGTTGGTTTGTTGGCTTGTTGGCTTGTTGGTTTGTTGGTTTGTTGGTTTGTTGGTTTGTTGGCTTGTTGGCTTGTTGGTTTGTTGGTTTGTTGGTTTGTTGGTTTGTTGGCTTGTTGGTTTGTTGGTTTGTTGGCTTGTTGGCTTGTTGGTTTGTTGGGTTGTTGGTTTGTTGGCTTGTTGGCTTGTTGGTTTGTTGGTTTGTTGGTTTTTTGGTTTGTTGGTTTGTCGGTTTGTTGGTTTGTTGGTTTGTTGGTTTATTTGTTTGTTGGTTTGTTGGCTTGTTTGTTTGTTGGTTTGTCGGTTTGTTGGTTTGTTGGTTTGTTGGTTTATTTGTTTGTTAGTTTGTTGGATTGTTGTTTTGTTGGTTTGTTGGCTTGTTGGCTTGTTGTTTTGTTGGTTTGTTGGTTTGTTGGTTTGGTGGTTTGTTGCTTAGTTGGCTTGTTGGTTTGTTGGTTTGTTGGCTTGTTGGTTTGTTGGTTTGTTTGTTGTTTGGTTTGTTGGTTTATTTGTTTGTTGGTTTTTTGGTTTGTTGGTTTGTTGGTTTGTTGGTTTCTTGGTTTGTTGGTTTGTTGATTTGTTGATTTGTTGGTTTGTTGGCATGTTGGTTTGTTGGTTTGTTGGTTTGTTGGCTTGTTGGTTTGTTGGTTTGTTGGCTTGTTGGCTTGTTGGTTTGTTGGTTTGTTGGTTTGTTGGTTTGTTGGTTTGTTGGCTTGTTGGTTTGTTGGTTTGTTGGCTTGTTGGTTTGTTGGTTTGTTGGTTTGTTGGTTTGTTGGCTTGTTGGTTTGTTGGTTTGTTGGCTTGTTGGTTTGTTGGTTTGTTGGCTTGTTGGCTTGTTGCTCTGTTGGTTTGTTGGTTTGTTGGTTTGTTGGCTTGTTGGCTTGTTGGTTTATTAGTTTGATGGCTTTTTGGTTACTTGTTTTGTTGGTTTGTTGGTTTGTTGGCTTGTTGGTTTGTTGGTTTGTTGGTTTGTTGGCTTATTGGTTTGTTGGTTTGTTGGTTTGTTGGTTTGTTGGTTTGTTGGTTTGTTGGCTTGTTGGCTTGTTGGTTTGTTGGTTTGTTGGTTTGTTGGCTTGTTGGTTTGTTGGTTTGTTTGTTTTTTGGTTTGTTGGTTTATTTGTTTGTTGGTTTGTTGGCTTGTTGTTTTGTTGGTTTGTTGGTTTGTTGGCTTGTTGGTTTGTTGGTTTGTTGGCTTGTTGGCTTGTTGGTTTGTTGGTTTGTTGGCTTGTTGGCTTGTTGGTTTGGTGGTTTGTTGGTTTTTTGGTTTGGTGGTTTGTCGGTTTGTTGCTTTGTTGGTTTGTTGGTTTATTTGTTTGTTGGTTTGTTGGCTTGTTGGTTTGTTGGTTTGTTGGTTTGTTGGTTTGTTGGTTTGTTGGTTTGTTGGTTTGTTGGTTTGTTGGTTTTGTTTGTTGGTTTTTTGGTTTGTTGGTTTGTTGGTTTGTTGGTTTGTTGGTTTGTTGGTTTTTTGGTTTGTTGGTTTATTTGTTTGTTGGTTTGTTGGCTTGTTGGTTTGTTGGTTTGTTGGTTTGTTGGCTTGTTGGCTTGTTGGTTTGTTGGTTTTTTGGTTTGTTGGTTTGTTGGCTTGTTGGTTTGTTGGTTTGTTGGCTTGTTGGTTTGTTGGTTTGTTGGTTTGTTGGCTTGTTGGCTTGTTGGTTTGTTGGTTTGTTGGCTTGTTGGTTTGTTGGTTTGTTGGCTTTTTGGCTTGTCGCTTTGTTGGTTTGTTAGTTTGTTGGCTTGTTGGCTTGTTGGTTTGTTAGTTTGATGGCTTTTTGGTTACTTGGTTTGTTGGTTTGTTGGTTTGTTGGCTTGTTGGTTTGTTGGTTTGTTGGTTTGTTGGCTTGTTGGCTTGTTGGCTTGTTGGTTTGTTGGTTTGTTGGCTTGTTGGCTTGTTGGTTTGTTGGTTTGTTGGTTTTTTGGTTTGTTGATTTGTCGGTTTGTTGGTTTGTTGGTTTGTTGGCTTGTTGGTTTGTTGGCTTGTTGGTTTGTTGGTTTATTGGTTTATTTGTTTTTTGGTTTGTTGGTTTATTTGTTCGTTGGTTTGTTGGCTTGTTGGTTTGTTGGTTTTTTGGTTTGTTGGTTTGTCAGTTTGTTGGTTTGTTGGTTTGTTGGTTTATTTGTTTGTTAGTTTGTTGGTCTGTTGGTTTGTTGGCTTGTTGGCTTGTTGGTTTGTTGGTTTGTTGGCTTGTTGGTTTGTTGGTTTGTTTGTTTTTTGGTTTGTTGGTTTATTTGTTTGTTGGTTTGTTGGCTTGTTGGTTTGTTGGTTTGTTGGCTTGTTGGTTTGTTGGTTTGTTGGTTTGTTGGTTTGTTGGTTTGTTGGTTTGTTGGTTTTGTTTGTTGGTTTTTTGGTTTGTTGGTTTGTTGGTTTGTTGGCTTGTTGGTTTGTTGGTTTGTTGGTTTGTTGGTTTGTTGGTTTGTTGGTTTGTTGGTTTGTTGGCTTGTTAGCTTGTTGGTTTGTTGGTTTGTTGGTTTTTTGGTTTGTTGGTTTGTCGGTTTGTTGGTTTGTTGGTTTGTTGGTTTATTTGTTTGTTGGTTTGTTGGCTTGTTGGTTTGTTGGTTTGTCAATTTGTTGGTTTGTTGGTTTGTTGGTTTATTTGTTTGTTAGTTTGTTGGATTGTTGGTTTGTTGGTTTGTTGGCTTGTTGGCTTGTTGGTTTGTTGGTTTGTTGGTTTGTTGGTTTGTTGGCTTGTTGGCTTGTTGGTTTGTTGGTTTGTTGGTTTGTTGGTTTGTTGGTTTGTTGGCTTGTTGGTTTGTTGGTTTGTTGGCTTGTTGGCTTGTTGGTTTGTTGGGTTGTTGGTTTGTTGGCTTGTTGGCTTGTTGGTTTGTTGGTTTGTTGGTTTTTTGGTTTGTTGGTTTGTCGGTTTGTTGGTTTGTTGGTTTGTTGGTTTATTTGTTTGTTGGTTTGTTGGCTTGTTTGTTTGTTGGTTTGTCGGTTTGTTGGTTTATTGGTTTGTTGGTTTATTTGTTTGTTAGTTTGTTGGATTGTTGTTTTGTTGGTTTGTTGGCTTGTTGGCTTGTTGTTTTGTTGGTTTGTTGGTTTGTTGGTTTGGTGGTTTGTTGCTTAGTTGGCTTGTTGGTTTGTTGGTTTGTTGGCTTGTTGGTTTGTTGGTTTGTTTGTTGTTTGGTTTGTTGGTTTATTTGTTTGTTGGTTTTTTGGTTTGTTGGTTTGTTGGTTTGTTTGTTTCTTGGTTTGTTGGTTTGTTGATTTGTTGATTTGTTGGTTTGTTGGCATGTTGGTTTGTTGGTTTGTTGGTTTGTTGGCTTGTTGGTTTGTTGGTTTGTTGGCTTGTTGGCTTGTTGGTTTGTTGGTTTGTTGGTTTGTTGGTTTGTTGGTTTGTTGGCTTGTTGGTTTGTTGGTTTGTTGGCTTGTTGGTTTGTTGGTTTGTTGGTTTGTTGGTTTGTTGGCTTGTTGGTTTGTTGGTTTGTTGGCTTGTTGGTTTGTTGGTTTGTTGGCTTGTTGGCTTGTTGCTCTGTTGGTTTGTTGGTTTGTTGGCTTGTTGGCTTGTTGGTTTGTTAGTTTGATGGCTTTTTGGTTACTTGTTTTGTTGGTTTGTTGGTTTGTTGGCTTGTTGGTTTGTTGGTTTGTTGGTTTGTTGGCTTATTGGTTTGTTGGTTTGTTGGTTTGTTGGTTTGTTGGTTTGTTGGTTTGTTGGCTTGTTGGCTTGTTGGTTTGTTGGTTTGTTGGTTTGTTGGCTTGTTGGTTTGTTGGTTTGTTTGTTTTTTGGTTTGTTGGTTTATTTGTTTGTTGGTTTGTTGGCTTGTTGTTTTGTTGGTTTGTTGGTTTGTTGGCTTGTTGGTTTGTTGGTTTGTTGGCTTGTTGGCTTGTTGGTTTGTTGGTTTGTTGGCTTGTTGGCTTGTTGGTTTGGTGGTTTGTTGGTTTTTTGGTTTGTTGGTTTGTCGGTTTGTTGCTTTGTTGGTTTGTTGGTTTATTTGTTTGTTGGTTTGTTGGCTTGTTGGTTTGTTGGTTTGTTGGTTTGTTGGTTTGTTGGTTTGTTGGTTTGTTGGTTTGTTGGTTTGTTGGTTTGTTGGTTTTGTTTGTTGGTTTTTTGGTTTGTTGGTTTGTTGGTTTGTTGGTTTGTTGGTTTGTTGGTTTTTTGGTTTGTTGGTTTATTTGTTTGTTGGTTTGTTGGCTTGTTGGTTTGTTGGTTTGTTGGTTTGTTGGCTTGTTGGCTTGTTGGTTTGTTGGTTTTTTGGTTTGTTGGTTTGTTGGCTTGTTGGTTTGTTGGTTTGTTGGCTTGTTGGTTTGTTGGTTTGTTGGTTTGTTGGCTTGTTGGCTTGTTGGTTTGTTGGTTTGTTGGCTTGTTGGTTTGTTGGTTTGTTGGCTTTTTGGCTTGTCGCTTTGTTGGTTTGTTAGTTTGTTGGCTTGTTGGCTTGTTGGTTTGTTAGTTTGATGGCTTTTTGGTTACTTGGTTTGTTGGTTTGTTGGTTTGTTGGCTTGTTGGTTTGTTGGTTTGTTGGTTTGTTGGCTTGTTGGCTTGTTGGCTTGTTGGTTTGTTGGTTTGTTGGCTTGTTGGCTTGTTGGTTTGTTGGTTTGTTGGTTTTTTGGTTTGTTGATTTGTCGGTTTGTTGGTTTGTTGGTTTGTTGGTTTATTTGTTTGTTGGTTTGTTGGCTTGTTGGTTTTTTGATTTGTTGGTTTGTTGGTTTGTTGGTTTGTTGGTTTGTTGGTTTTGTTTGTTGGTTTTTTGGTTTTTTGGTTTCTTGGTTTGGTGGTTTGTTGATTTGTTGGTTTGTTGGCATGTTGGTTTGTTGGTTTGTTGGTTTGTTGGCTTGTTGGTTTGTTGGTTTGTTGGCTTGTTGGCTTGTTGGTTTGTTGGTTTGTTGGTTTGTTGGTTTGTTGGCTTGTTGGTTTGTTGGTTTGTTGGCTTGATGGTTTGTTGGTTTGTTGGTTTGTTGGCTTGTTGGCTTTTTGGTTTGTTGGTTTGTTGGCTTGTTGGTTTGTTGGTTTGTTGGCTTGTTGGCTTGTTGCTTTGTTGGTTTGTTGGTTTGTTGGTTTGTTGGCTTGTTGGCTTGTTGGTTTGTTGGTTTGTTAGTTTGATGGCTTTTTGGTTACTTGGTTTGTTGGTTTGTTGGTTTGTTGGCTTGTTAGTTTGTTGGTGTCTTGGTTTGCTGGCTTGTTGGTTTGTTGGTTTGTTGGTTTGTTGGTTTGTTGGCTTGTTGGCTTGTTGGTTTGTTGGTTTGTTGGCTTGTTGGTTTGTTGGTTTGTTGGTTTTTTGGTTTGTTGGTTTATTTGTTTGTTGGTTTGTTGGCTTGTTGGCTTGTTGGTTTGTTGGTTTGTTGGTTTGTTGGCTTGTTGGTTTGTTGGTTTGTTGGCTTGTTCGCTTGTTGGTTTGTTGGTTTGTTGGTTTGTTGGCTTGTTGGCTTGTTGGTTTGGTGATTTGTTGGTTTTTTGGTTTGTTGGTTTGTCGGTTTGTTGGTTTGTTGGTTTGCTGGTTTATTTGTTTGTTGGTTTGTTGGCTTGTTGGTTTGTTGGTTTGTTGGTTTGTTGGTTTGATGGTTTGTTGGTTTGTTGGTTTGTTGGTTTTGTTTGTTGGTTTTTTGGTTTGTTGGTTTGTTGGTTTGTTGGTTTGTTGGTTTGTTGGTTTGTTGGTTTTTTGGTTTGTTGGTTTATTTGTTTGTCGGTTTGTTGGCTTGTTGGTTTGTTGGTTTGTTGGTTTATTTGTTTGTTGGTTTGTTGGCTTGTTGGTTTGTTGGTTTGTTGGTTTGTTGGTTTGTTGGCTTGTTGGTTTGTTGGTTTGTTGGTTTGTTGGCTTGTTGGTTTGTTGGTTTGTTGGCTTGTTCGCTTGTTGGTTTGTTGGTTTGTTGGCTTGTTGGCTTGTTGGTTTGGTGATTTGTTGGTTTTTTGGTTTGTTGGTTTGTCGGTTTGTTGGTTTGTTGGTTTGCTGGTTTATTTGTTTGTTGGTTTGTTGGCTTGTTGGTTTGTTGGTTTGTTGGTTTGTTGGTTTGTTGGTTTGTTGGTTTGTTGGTTTGTTGGTTTGTTGGTTTATTTGTTTGTTGGTTTGTTGGCTTGTTGGTTTGTTGGTTTGTTGGTTTGTTGGTTTGTTGGCTTGTTCGCTTGTTGGTTTGTTGGTTTGTTGGCTTGTTGGCTTGTTGGTTTGGTGATTTGTTGGTTTTTTGGTTTGTTGGTTTGTCGGTTTGTTGGTTTGTTGGTTTGCTGGTTTATTTATTTGTTGGTTTGTTGGCTTGTTGGTTTGTTGGTTTGTTGGTTTGTTAGTTTGTTGGTTTGTTGGTTTGTTGGTTTGTTGGTTTGTTGGTTTTGTTTGTTGGTTTTTTGGTTTGTTGGTTTGTTGGTTTTTTGGTTTGTTGGTTTTTCGGTTTGTTGGTTTGTTGGTTTGTTGGTTTGTTGGTTTGTTGGTTTTGTTTGTTGGTTTTTTGGTTTGTTGGTTTGTTGGTTTGTTGGTTTGTTGGTTTGTTGGTTTGTTGGTTTGTTGGTTTTTTGGTTTGTTGGTTTATTTGTTTGTTGGTTTGTTGGCTTGTTGGTTTGTTGGTTTGTTGGTTTATTTGTTTGTTGGTTTGTTGGCTTGTTGGTTTGTTGGTTTGTTGGCTTGTTGGTTTGTTGGTTTGTTGGTTTGTTGGCTTGTTGGTTTGTTGGTTTGTTGGTTTGTTGGTTTGTTGGTTTGTTGGTTTGTTGGTTTGTTGGCTTGTTGGCTTGTTGGTTTGTTGGTTTGTTGGTTTGTTGGCTTGTTGGTTTGTTTGTTTGTTTGTTTTTTGGTTTGTTGGTTTATTTGTTTGTTGGTTTGTTGGCTTGTTGGTTTGTTGGTTTGTTGGTTTGTTGGCTTGTTGGTTTGTTGGTTTGTTGGCTTGTTGGCTTGTTGGTTTGTTGGTTTGTTGGCTTGTTGGCTTGTTGGTTTGGTGGTTTGTTGGTTTTTTGGTTTGTTGGTTTGTCGGTTTGTTGCTTTGTTGGTTTGTTGGTTTATTTGTTTGTTGGTTTGTTGGCTTGTTGGTTTGTTGGTTTGTTGGTTTGTTGGTTTGTTGGTTTGTTGGTTTGTTGGTTTTGTTTGTTGGTTTTTTGGTTTGTTGGTTTGTTGGAATGTTGGTTTGTTGGTTTGTTGGTTTGTTGGTTTTTTGGTTTGTTGGTTTATTTGTTTGTTGGTTTGTTGGCTTGTTGGTTTGTTGGTTTGTTGGTTTGTTGGCTTGTTGGCTTGTTGGTTTGTTGGTTTTTTGGTTTGTTGGTTTGTTGGCTTGTTGGTTTGTTGGTTTGTTGGCTTGTTGGTTTGTTGGTTTGTTGGTTTGTTGGCTTGTTGGTTTGTTGGTTTGTTGGCTTGTTGGTTTGTTGGTTTGTTGGCTTTTTGGCTTGTCGCTTTGTTGGTTTGTTAGTTTGTTGGCTTGTTGGCTTGTTGGTTTGTTAGTTTGATGGCTTTTTGGTTACTTGGTTTGTTGGTTTGTTGGTTTGTTGGCTTGTTGGTTTGTTGGTTTGTTGGTTTGTTGGCTTGTTGGCTTGTTGGCTTGTCGGTTTGTTGGTTTGTTGGTTTGTTGGTTTGTTGGTTTGTTGGTTTTTTGGTTTGTTGGTTTATTTGTTTGTCGGTTTGTTGGCTTGTTGGTTTGTTGGTTTGTTGGTTTATTTGTTTGTTGGTTTGTTGGCTTGTTGGTTTGTTGGTTTGTTGGTTTGTTGGTTTGTTGGTTTGTTGGCTTGTTGGTTTGTTGGTTTGTTGGTTTGTTGGCTTGTTGGTTTGTTGGTTTGTTGGCTTGTTCGCTTGTTGGTTTGTTGGTTTGTTGGCTTGTTGGCTTGTTGGTTTGGTGATTTGTTGGTTTTTTGGTTTGTTGGTTTGTCGGTTTGTTGGTTTGTTGGTTTGCTGGTTTATTTGTTTGTTGGTTTGTTGGCTTGTTGGTTTGTTGGTTTGTTGGTTTGTTGGTTTGTTGGTTTGTTGGTTTGTTGGTTTGTTGGTTTGTTGGTTTATTTGTTTGTTGGTTTGTTGGCTTGTTGGTTTGTTGGTTTGTTGGTTTGTTGGTTTGTTGGCTTGTTCGCTTGTTGGTTTGTTGGTTTGTTGGCTTGTTGGCTTGTTGGTTTGGTGATTTGTTGGTTTTTTGGTTTGTTGGTTTGTCGGTTTGTTGGTTTGTTGGTTTGCTGGTTTATTTATTTGTTGGTTTGTTGGCTTGTTGGTTTGTTGGTTTGTTGGTTTGTTAGTTTGTTGGTTTGTTGGTTTGTTGGTTTGTTGGTTTGTTGGTTTTGTTTGTTGGTTTTTTGGTTTGTTGGTTTGTTGGTTTTTTGGTTTGTTGGTTTTTCGGTTTGTTGGTTTGTTGGTTTGTTGGTTTGTTGGTTTGTTGGTTTTGTTTGTTGGTTTTTTGGTTTGTTGGTTTGTTGGTTTGTTGGTTTGTTGGTTTGTTGGTTTGTTGGTTTGTTGGTTTTTTGGTTTGTTGGTTTATTTGTTTGTTGGTTTGTTGGCTTGTTGGTTTGTTGGTTTGTTGGTTTATTTGTTTGTTGGTTTGTTGGCTTGTTGGTTTGTTGGTTTGTTGGCTTGTTGGTTTGTTGGTTTGTTGGTTTGTTGGCTTGTTGGCTTGTTGCTTTGTTGGTTTGTTGGTTTGTTGGCTTGTTGGCTTGTTGGTTTGTTGGTTTGTTAGTTTGATGGCTTTTTGGTTACTTGGTTTGTTGGTTTGTTGGTTTGTTGGTTTGTTGGTTTGTTTGTTTTTTGGTTTGTTGGTTTATTTGTTTGTTGGTTTGTTGGCTTGTTGGTTTGTTGGTTTGTTGGTTTGTTGGCTTGTTGGTTTGTTGGTTTGTTGGCTTGTTCGCTTGTTGGTTTGTTGGTTTGTTGGCTTGTTGGCTTGTTGGTTTGGTGATTTGTTGGTTTTTTGGTTTGTTGGTTTGTCAGTTTGTTGGTTTGTTGGTTTGTTGGTTTGCTGGTTTATTTGTTTGTTGGTTTGTTGGCTTGTTGGTTTGTTGGTTTGTTGGTTTGTTGGTTTGTTGGTTTGTTGGTTTGTTGGTTTGTTGGGTTTGTTTGTTGGTTTTTTGGTTTGTTGGTTTGTTGGTTTGTTGGTTTGTTGGTTTGTTGGTTTGTTGGTTTTTTATTTTGTTGGTTTATTTGTTTGTTGGTTTGTAGGCTTGTTGGTTTGTTTGTTTGTTGGTTTATTTGTTTGTTGGTTTGTTGGCTTGTTGGTTTGTTGGTTTGTTGGTTTTTTGGTTTGTTGGTTTGTTGATTTGTTGGTTTTGTTTGTTGGTTTTTTGGTGTGTTGGTTTGTTGGTTTGTTGGTTTGTTGGTTTGTTGGTTTGTTGGTTTGTTGGTTTGTTGGTTTTTTGGTTTGTTGGTTTACTTGTTTGTTGGTTTGTTGGCTTGTTGGTTTGTTGGTTTGTTGGTTTGTTGGCTTGTTGGTTTGTTGGTTTGTTGGTTTGTTCGCTTGTTGGTTTGTTGGTTTGTTGGCTTGATGGCTTGTTGGTTTGTTGGTTTGTTGGTTTTTTGGTTTGTTGGTTTGTTGGCTTGTTGGTTTGTTGGTTTGTTGGTTTGTTGACTTGTTGGTTTGTTGGTTTGTTGGTTTATTTGTTTGTTGGTTTGTTGGCTTGTTGGTTTGTTGGTTTGTTGGTTTTTTGGTTTGTTGGTTTGTTGGTTTGTTGGTTTGTTGGTTTTTATTGTTGGTTTTTTGGTTTGTTGGTTTGTTGGTTTGTTGTATTGTTGGTTTGTTGGTTTTTTGGTTTGTTGGTTTATTTGTTTGTTGGTTTGTTGGCTTGCTGGTTTGTCGGTTTGTTGGTTTATTTGTTTGTTGGTTTGTTGGCTTGTTGGTTTGTTGGTTTGTTAGTTTGTTTGTTTGTTGGTTTGTTGGTTTGTTGGTTTTGTTTGTTGGTTTTTTGGTTTGTTGGTTTGTTGGTTTGTTGATTTGTTGGTTTGTTGGTTTGTTGGTTTTTTGGTTTGTTGGTTTATTTGTTTGTTGGTTTGTTGGCTTGTTGGTTTGTTGGTTTGTTTGCTTGTTGGTTTGTTGGTTTGTTTGTTTTTTGGTTTGTTGGTTTATTTGTTTGTTGGTTTGTTGGCTTGTTGGTTTGTTGGTTTGTTGGTTTGTTGGCTTGTTGGTTTGTTGGTTTGTTGGCTTGTTCGCTTGTTGGTTTGTTGGTTTGTTGGCTTGTTGGCTTGTTGGTTTGGTGATTTGTTGGTTTTTTGGTTTGTTGGTTTGTCAGTTTGTTGGTTTGTTGGTTTGTTGGTTTGCTGGTTTATTTGTTTGTTGGTTTGTTGGCTTGTTGGTTTGTTGGTTTGTTGGTTTGTTGGTTTGTTGGTTTGTTGGTTTGTTGGTTTGTTGGGTTTGTTTGTTGGTTTTTTGGTTTGTTGGTTTGTTGGTTTGTTGGTTTGTTGGTTTGTTGGTTTGTTGGTTTGTTGGTTTGTTGGTTTTTTATTTTGTTGGTTTATTTGTTTGTTGGTTTGTAGGCTTGTTGGTTTGTTTGTTTGTTGGTTTATTTGTTTGTTGGTTTGTTGGCTTGTTGGTTTGTTGGTTTGTTGGTTTGTTGGTTTGTTGGCTTGTTGGTTTGTTGGTTTGTTGGTTTGTTGACTTGTTGGTTTGTTGGTTTGTTGGTTTATTTGTTTGTTGGTTTGTTGGCTTGTTGGTTTGTTGGTTTGTTGGTTTTTTGGTTTGTTGGTTTGTTGGTTTGTTGGTTTGTTGGTTTTGATTGTTGGTTTTTTGGTTTGTTGGTTTGTTGGTTTGTTGTATTGTTGGTTTGTTAGTTTTTTGGTTTGTTGGTTTATTTGTTTGTTGGTTTGTTGGCTTGTTGGTTTGTCGGTTTGTTGGTTTATTTGTTTGTTGGTTTGTTGGCTTGTTGGTTTGTTGGTTTGTTAGTTTGTTTGTTTGTTGGTTTGTTGGTTTGTTTGTTTTGTTTGTTGGTTTTTTGGTTTGTTGGTTTGTTGGTTTGTTGATTTGTTGGTTTGTTGGTTTGTTGGTTTTTTGGTTTGTTGGTTTATTTGTTTGTTGGTTTGTTGGCTTGTTGGTTTGTTGGTTTGTTGGTTTGTTGGCTTGTTGGTTTGCTTGTTTGTTGGTTTGTTGGCTTGTTGGTTTGTTGGTTTGTTGGCTTGTTGGCTTGTTGGTTTGTTGGTTTTTTGGTTTGTTGGTTTGTTGGCTTGTTGGTTTGTTGGTTTGTTTGTTTGTTGACTTGTTGGTTTGTTGGTTTGTTGGTTTGTTGGTTTGTTGGCTTGTTGGCTTGTTGGTTTGTTGGTTTGTTGGCTTGTTGGTTTGTTGTTTTATTTCTTTTTTGGTTTGTTGGTTTATTTGTTTGTTGGTTTGTTGGCTTTTTGGTTTGTTGGTTTGTTGGTTTGTTGGCTTGTTGGTTTGTTGGTTTGTTGGTTTGTTGGCTTGTTGGTTTGTTGGTTTGTTGGTAAGTTTGCTTGTTGGCTTGTTGGTTTGTTGGTTTGTTGGTTTTTTGGTTTGTTGGTTTGTCGGTTTGTTGGTTTGTTGGTTTGTTGGTTTATTTGTTTGTTGGTTTGTTGGCTTGATGGTTTGTTGGTTTGTTGGTTTGTTGGTTTGTTGGTTTGTTGGTTTGTTGGTTTTGTTTGTTGGTTTTTTGGTTTGTTGGTTTGTTGCTTGTTGGTTTGTTGGTTTGTTGGTTTATTGGTTTGTTGGTTTGTTGGCTTGTTGGCTTGTTGTTTTGTTGGTTTGTTGGCTTGTTGGTTTGTTGGTTTGTTTGTTTTTTGGTTTGTTGGTTTATTTGTTTGTTGGTTTATTTGTTTGTTAGTTTGTTGGATTGTTGGTTTGTTGGTTTGTTGGCTTGTTGGCTTGTTGGCTTGTTGGTTTGTTGGTTTGTTGGTTTGTTGGTTTGTTGGTTTGTTGGTTTGTTGGCTTGTTGGTTTGTTGGTTTGTTGGTTTGTTGGCTTGTTGGTTTGTTGGTTTGTGGTTTGTTGGTTTGTTGGTTTGTTGGCTTGTTGGCTTGTTGGTTTGTTGGTTTGTTAGCTTATTGGTTTGTTGGTTTGTTTGTTTTTTGGTTTGTTGGTTTATTTGTTTGTTGGTTTGTTGGCTTGTTGGCTTGTTGGCTTGTTGGTTTGTTGGTTTGTTGGCTTGTTGGTTTGTTGGTTTGTTTGTTTTTTGGTTTGTTGGCTTCTTAGTTTGTTGGTTTGTTGGCTTGTTGGCTTGTTGGTTTGTTGGTTTGTTGGTTTGTTGACTTGTTGGTTTGTTGGTTTGTTGGCTTGTTGGCTTGTTGGTTTGTTGGTTTGTTGGTTTGTTGGCTTGTTGGCTTGTTGGTTTGTTGGTTTGTTAGCTTATTGGTTTGTTGGTTTGTTTGTTTTTTGGTTTGTTGGTTTATTTGTTTGTTGGTTTGTTGGCTTGTTGGTTTGTTGGTTTTTTGGTTTGTTGGTTTGTCGGTTTGTTGGTTTGTTGGTTTGTTGGTTTATTTGTTTGTTGGTTTGTTGGCTTCTTAGTTTGTTGGTTTGTTGGCTTGTTGGCTTGTTGGTTTGTTGGTTTGTTGGTTTGTTGGCTTGTTGGTTTGTTGGTTTGTTGGCTTGTTGGCTTGTTGGTTTGTTGGTTTGTTGGCTTGTTGGCTTGTTGGTTTGTTGGTTTGTTGGTTTTTTGGTTTGTTGGTTTGTCGGTTTGTTGGTTTGTTGGTTTGTTGGTTTGTTGGTTTATTTGTTTGTTGGTTTGTTGGCTTGTTGGTTTGTTGGTTTGTCGGTTTGTTGGTTTGTTGGTTTATTGGTTTATTTGTTTGTTAGTTTGTTGGATTGTTGGTTTGTTGGTTTGTTGGCTTGTTGGCTTGTTGGTTTGTTGGTTTGTTGGTTTGTTGGTTTGTTGGTTTGTTGGTTTGTTGGCTTGTTGGCTTGTTGGTTTGTTGGTTTGTTGGCTTGTTGGTTTGTTGGTTTGTTTGTTTTTTGGTTTGTTGGTTTATTTGTTTGTTGGTTTGTTGGCTTGTTGGTTTGTTGGTTTGTTGGTTTGTTGGTTTGTTGGCTTGTTGGTTTGTTGGTTTGTTGGCTTGTTGGCTTGTTGGTTTGTTGGTTTGTTGGTTTGTTGGCTTGTTGGCTTGTCGGTTTGTTGGTTTGTTGGTTTTTTGGTTTGTTGGTTTATCGGTTTGTTGGTTTGTTGGTTTGTTGGTTTATTTGTTTGTTGGTTTGTTGGCTTGTTGATTTGTTGGTTTGTTGGTTTGTTGGCTTGTTGGCTTGTTGGTTTGTTGGTTTGTTGGTTTTTTGGTTTGTTGGTTTATCGGTTTGTTGGTTTGTTGGTTTGTTGGTTTATTTGTTTGTTGGTTTGTTGGTTTGTTGGCTTGTTGGTTTGTTGGTTTGTTTGTTTGTTGGCTTGTTGGTTTGTTGGTTTGTTGGTAAGTTTGCTTGTTGGCTTGTTGGTTTGTTGGTTTGTTGGTTTTTTGGTTTGTTGGTTTGTCGGTTTGTTGGTTTGTTGGTTTGTTGGTTTATTTGTTTGTTGGTTTGTTGGCTTGATGGTTTGTTGGTTTGTTCGTTTGTTGGTGTGTTGGTTTGTTGGTTTGTTGGTTTTGTTTGTTGGTTTTTTGGTTTGTTGGTTTGTTGCTTGTTGGTTTGCTGGTTTGTTGGTTTATTGGTTTGTTGGTTTGTTGGCTTGTTGGCTTGTTGTTTTGTTGGTTTGTTGGCTTGTTGGTTTGTTGGTTTGTTTGTTTTTTGGTTTGTTGGTTTATTTGTTTGTTGGTTTATTTGTTTGTTAGTTTGTTGGATTGTTGGTTTGTTGGTTTGTTGGCTTGTTGGCTTGTTGGTTTGTTGGTTTGTTGGTTTGTTGGTTTGTTGGCTTATTGGTTTGTTGGTTTGTTGGTTTGTTGGCTTGTTGGTTTGTTGGTTTGTGGTTTGTTGGTTTGTTGGTTTGTTGGCTTGTTGGCTTGTTGGTTTGTTGGTTTGTTAGCTTATTGGTTTGTTGGTTTGTTTGTTTTTTGGTTTGTTGGTTTATTTGTTTGTTGGTTTGTTGGCTTGTTGGCTTGTTGGCTTGTTGGTATGTTGGTTTGTTGGCTTCTTGGTTTGTTGGTTTGTTTGTTTTTTGGTTTGTTGGTTTATTTGTTTGTTGGTTTGTTGGTTTGTTGGCTTGTTGGCTTGTTGGTTTGTTGGTTTGTTGGTTTTTTGGTTTGTTGGTTTGTCGGTTTGTTGGTTTGTTGGTTTGTTGGTTTATTTGTTTGTTGGTTTGTTGGCTTCTTAGTTTGTTGGTTTGTTGGCTTGTTGGCTTGTTGGTTTGTTGGTTTGTTGGTTTGTTGGCTTGTTGGTTTGTTGGTTTGTTGGCTTGTTGGCTTGTTGGTTTGTTGGTTTGTTGGCTTGTTGGCTTGTTGGTTTGTTGGTTTGTTGGTTTTTTGGTTTGTTGGTTTGTCGGTTTGTTGGTTTGTTGGTTTGTTGGTTTATTTGTTTGTTGGTTTGTTGGCTTGTTGGTTTGTTGGTTTGTCGGTTTGTTGGTTTGTTGGTTTATTGGTTTATTTGTTTGTTAGTTTGTTGGATTGTTGGTTTGTTGGTTTGTTGGCTTGTTGGCTTGTTGGTTTGTTGGTTTGTTGGTTTGTTGGTTTGTTGGTTTGTTGGTTTGTTGGTTTGTTGGCTTGTTGGCTTGTTGGTTTGTTGGTTTGTTGGCTTGTTGGTTTGTTGGTTTGTTTGTTTTTTGGTTTGTTGGTTTATTTGTTTGTTGGCTTGTTGGTTTGTTGGTTTGTTGGTTTGTTGGCTTGTTGGTTTGTTGGTTAGTTGGCTTGTTGGCTTGTTGGTTTGTTGGTTTGTTGGTTTGTTGGCTTGTTGGCTTGTTGGTTTGTTGGTTTGTTGGTTTTTTGGTTTGTTGGTTTATCAATTTGTTGGTTTGTTGGTTTGTTGGTTTATTTGTTTGTTGGTTTGTTGGCTTGTTGATTTGTTGGTTTGTCGGTTTGTTGGTTTGTTGGTTTGTTGGTTAATTTGTTTGTTAGTTTGTTGGATTGTTGGTTTGTTGGTTTGTTGGCTTGTTGGCTTGTTGGCTTGTTGGTTTGTTAATTTGTTGGTTTGTTGGTTTGTTGGTTTGTTGGCTTGTTGGCTTGTTGGTTTGTTGGTTTGTTGACTTGTTGGTTTGTTGGTTTGTTTGTTTTTTGGTTTGTTGGTTTATTTGTTTGTTGGTTTGTTGGCTTGTTGGTTTGTTGGTTTTTTGGTTTGTTGGTTTGTTGGTTTGTTGGTTTGTTGGTTTGTTGGTTTATTTGTTTGTTAGTTTGTTGGATTGTTGGTTTGTTGGTTTGTTGGCTTGTTGGCTTGTTGGTTTGTTGGTTTGTTGGTTTGTTGGTTTGTTGGTTTGTTGGTTTGTTGGTTTGTTGGTTTGTTGGCTTATTGGTTTGTTGGTTTGTTGGTTTATTGATTTGTTGGTTTGTTGGTTTGTTGGCTTATTGGCTTGTTGGTTTGTTGGTTTGTTGGCTTGTTGGTTTGTTGGTTTGTTTGTTTTTTGGTTTGTTGGTTTATTTGTTTGTTGGTTTGTTGGCTTGTTGGTTTGTTGGTTTGTTGGTTAGTTGGCTTGTTGGTTTGTTGGTTTGATGGCTTGTTGCCTTGTTGGTTTGTTGGTTTGATGGCTTGTTGGCTTGTTGGTTTGTTGGTTTGTTGGTTTTTTGGTTTGTTGGTTTGTCGGTTTGTTGGTTTGTTGGTTTGTTTGTTTACTTGTTTGTTGGTTTGTTGGCTTGTTGGTTTGTTGGTTTGTTGGTTTGTTGGTTTGTTGGTTTGTTGGTTTGTTGGTTTGTTGGTTTGTTGGTTTGTTGGTTTGTTGGTTTGTTGGTTTTTTGGTTACTTGGTTTGTTGGTTTGTTGGTTTGTTGGCTTGTTGGTTTGTTGGTTTGTTGGTTTGTTGGCTTGTTGGTTTGTTAGTTTGTTGGTTTGTTGGTTTGTTGGTTTGTTGGCTTGTTGGCTTGTTGGTTTGTTGGTTTGTTGGCTTGTTGGTTTGTTGGTTTGTTTGTTTTTTGGTTTGTTGGTTTATGTGTTTGTTGGTTTGTTGGCTTGTTGGCTTGTTGGTTTGTTGGCTTGTTGGTTTGTTGGTTTGCTGGTTTGTTGGTTTGTTGGTTTGTTGGTTTGTTGGTTTGTTGGTTTGTTGGTTTGTTGGTTTGTTGGTTTGTTGGCTTGTTGGCTTGTTGGTTTGTTGGTTTGTTGGCTTGTTGGTTTGTTGGTTTGTTTGTTTTTTGGTTTGTTGGTTTATTTGTTTGTTGGTTTGTTGGCTTGTTGGTTTGTTGGTTTGTTGGTTTGTTGGCTTGTTGGTTTGTTGGTTTGTTGGCTTGTTGGCTTGTTGGTTTGTTGGTTTGTTGGCTTGTTGGCTTGTTAGTTTGTTGGTTTGTTGGTTTTTTGGTTTGTTGGTTTGTCGGTTTGTTGGTTTGTTGGTTTGTTGGTTTATTTGTTTGTTGGTTTGTTGGCTTGTTGGTTTGTTGGTTTGTCGGCTTGTTGGTTTGTTGGTTTATTGGTTTATTTGTTTGTTAGTTTGTTGGATTGTTGGTTTGTTGGTTTGTTGGCTTGTTGGCTTGTTGGTTTGTTAGTTTGTTGGTTTGTTGGTTTGTTGGTTTGTTGGTTTGTTGGCTTGTTGGCTTGTTGGTTTGTTGGTTTGTTGGCTTGTTGGTTTGTTGGTTTGTTTGTTTTTTGGTTTGTTGGTTTATTTGTTTGTTGGTTTGTTGGCTTGTTGGTTTGTTGGTTTGTTGGTTTGTTGGCTTGTTGGTTTGTTGGTTTGTTGGCTTGTTGGGTTGTTGGTTTGTTGGTTTGTTGGTTTGTTGGCTTGTTGGCTTGTTGGTTTGTTGGTTTGTTGGTTTTTTGGTTTGTTGGTTTATCGGTTTGTTGGTTTGTTGGTTTGTTGGTTTATTTGTTTGTTGGTTTGTTGGCTTGTTGGTTTGTTGGTTTGTCGGTTTGTTGGTTTGTTGGTTTGTTGGTTAATTTGTTTGTTAGTTTGTTGGATTGTTGGTTTGTTGGTTTGTTGGCTTGTTGGCTTGTTGGCTTGTTGGTTTGTTAATTTGTTGGTTTGTTGGTTTGTTGGTTTGTTGGCTTGTTGGCTTGTTGGTTTGTTGGTTTGTTGACTTGTTGGTTTGTTGGTTTGTTTGTTTTTTGGTTTGTTGGTTTATTTGTTTTTTGGTTTGTTGGCTTGTTGGTTTGTTGGTTTTTTGGTTTGTTGGTTTGTTGGTTTGTTGGTTTGTTGGTTTGTTGGTTTATTTGTTTGATAGTTTGTTGGATTGTTGGTTTGTTGGTTTGTTGGCTTGTTGGCTTGTTGGTTTGTTGGTTTGTTGGTTTGTTGGTTTGTTGGTTTGTTGGCTGGTTGGCTTGTTGGTTTGTTGGTTTGATAGTTTGTTGGATTGTTGGTTTGTTGGTTTGTTGGCTTGTTGGCTTGTTGGTTTGTTGGTTTGTTGGTTTGTTGGTTTGTTGGCTTGTTGGTTTGTTGGTTTGTTTGTTTTTTGGTTTGTTGGTTTATTTGTTTGTTGGTTTGTTGGCTTGTTGGTTTGTTGGTTTGTTGGTTTGTTGGCTTGTTGGTTTGTTGGTTTGTTGGCTTGTTGCCTTGTTGGTTTGTTGGTTTGATGGCTTGTTGGTTTGTTGGTTTGTTGGTTTTTTGGTTTGTTGGTTTGTCGGTTTGTTGGTTTGTTGGTTTGTTTGTTTACTTGTTTGTTGGTTTGTTGGCTTGTTGGTTTGTTGGTTTGTTGGTTTGTTGGTTTGTTGGTTTGTTGGTTTGTTGGTTTGTTGGTTTGTTGGTTTGTTGGTTTTTTGGTTACTTGGTTTGTTGGTTTGTTGGTTTGTTGGCTTGTTGGTTTGTTGGTTTGTTGGTTTGTTGGCTTGTTGGTTTGTTGGTTTGTTGGTTTGTTGGTTTGTTGGTTTGTTGGCTTGTTGGCTTGTTGGTTTGTTGGTTTGTTGGCTTGTTGGTTTGTTGGTTTGTTTGTTTTTTGGTTTGTTGGTTTATTTGTTTGTTGGTTTGTTGGCTTGTTTGTTTGTTGATTTGTTGGTTTGTTGGCTTGTTGGTTTGTTGGTTTGTTGGTTTGTTGGTTTGTTGGTTTGTTGGTTTTGTTTGTTGGTTTTTTGGTTTGTTGGTTTGTTGGCTTATTGGTTTGTTGGTTTGTTGGCTTGTTGGCTTGTTGGTTTGTTGGTTTGTTGGTTTGTTGGTTTGTTGGTTTGTTGGCTTGTTGGTTTGTTGTTTTGTTGGCTTGTTGGTTTGTTGGTTTGTTGGTTTGTTGGCTTGTTGGCTTGTTGGTTTGTTGGTTTGTTGGCTTGTTGGTTTGTTGGTTTGTTGGCTTGTTGGCTTGTTGCTTTGTTGGTTTGTTGGTTTGTTGGCTTATTGGCTTGTTGGTTTGTTAGTTTGTTGGCTTTTTGGTTACTTGGTTTGTTGGTTTGTTGGTTTGTTGGCTTGTTGGTTTGTTGGTTTGTTGGTTTGTTGGCTTGTTGGTTTGTTGGTTTGTTGGTTTGTTGGTTTGTTGGTTTGTTGGTTTGTTGGCTTGTTGGCTTGTTGGTTTGTTGGTTTGTTAGCTTGTTGGTTTTTTGGTTTGTTGGCTTATTGGCTTGTTGGTTTGTTAGTTTGTTGGCTTTTTGGTTACTTGGTTTGTTGGTTTGTTGGCTTGTTGGTTTGTTGGTTTGTTGGTTTGTTGGTTTTCTGGTTTGTTAGTTTGTCGGTTTGTTGGTTTGTTGGTTTGTTGGTTTATATGTTTGTTGGTTTGTTGGCTTGTTGGTTTGTTAGTTTGTTGGTTTGTTGGTTTGTTGGTTTGTTGGTTTGTTGGTTTGTTGGTTTTGTTTGTTGGTTTTTTGTTTTGTTGGTTTGTTGGTTTGTTGGTTTGTTGGTTTGTTGGTTTTTTGGTTTGTTGGTTTATTTGTTTGTTGGTTTGTTCGCTTGTTGGTTTGTTGGTTTGTTGGTTTGTTGGTTTGTTGGTTTGTTGGTTTTTTGTTTTGTTGGTTTGTTGGTTTGTTGGTTTGTTGGTTTGTTGGTTTTTTGGTTTGTTGGTTTATTTGTTTGTTGGTTTGTTCGCTTGTTGGTTTGTTGGTTTGTTGGTTTGTTGGTTTGTTGGTTTGTTGGTTTGTTGGTTTGTTGGCTTGTTGGCTTGTTGGTTTGTTGGTTTGTTAGCTTGTTGGTTTATTGGTTTGTTTGTTTTTTGGTTTGTTGGTTTATTTGTTTGTTGGTTTGTTGGCTTGTTGGTTTGTTGGTTTGTTGGTTTGTTGGTTTGTTGGTTTGTTGGTTTGTTGGCTTGTTTGTTTTGTTTGTTTTTTTTTTTGGTTTGTTGGTTTGTTGGTTTGTTGGTTTGTTGGTTTGTTGGTTTGTTGGTTTGTTGGTTTGTTGGTTTTTTGGTTTGTTGGTTTATTTGTTTGTTGGTTTGTTGGCTTGTTGGTTTGTTGGTTTGTTGGTTTATTGGCTTGTTGGTTTGTTGGTTTGTTGGTTTGTTGGTTTGTTGGTTTGTTGGTTTGTTGGCTTGTTTGTTTTGTTTGTTTTTTTTTTTGGTTTGTTGGTTTGTTGGTTTGTTGGTTTGTTGGTTTGTTGGTTTGTTGGTTTGTTGGTTTGTTGGTTTGTTGGTTTTTTGGTTTGTTGGTTTATTTGTTTGTTGGTTTGTTGGCTTGTTGGTTTGTTGGTTTGTTGGTTTATTGGCTTGTTGGTTTGTTGGTTTGTTGGTTTGTTGGCTTGTTGGTTTGTTGGTTTGTTGGCTTGTTGGATTGTTGGTTTGTTGGTTTGTTGGTTTTTTGGTTTGTTGGTTTGTTGGCTTGTTGGTTTGTTGGTTTGTTGGTTTGTTGGCTTGTTGGTTTGTTGGTTTGCTGGTTTGTTGGTTTGTTGGTTTGTTGGCTTGTTGGCTTGTTGGTTTGTTGGTTTGTTGGCTTGTTGGTTTGTTGGTTTGTTTGTTTTTTGGTTTGTTGGTTTATTTGTTTGTTGGTTTGTTGGCTTGTTGGTTTGTTGGTTTGTTGGCTTGTTGGTTTGTTGGTTTGTTGGCTTGTTGGCTTGTTGGTTTGTTGGTTTGTTGGCTTGTTGGCTTGTTGGTTTGTTGGTTTGTTGGTTTTTTGGTTTGCTGGTTTGTCGGTTTGTTGGTTTGTTGGTTTGTTGGTTTGTTGGTTCATTTGTTTGTTGGTTTGTTGGCTTGTTGGTTTGTTGGTTTGTTGGTTTGTTGGTTTGTTGGTTTGTTGGTTTGTTGGTTTTGTTTGTTGGTTTTTTGGTTTGTTGGTTTGCTGGCTTGTTGGCTTGTTGGTTTGTTTGTTTGTTGGTTTGTTGGTTTGTTGGTTTGTTGGCTTGTTGGCTTGTTGGTTTGTTGGTTTGTTGGCTTGTTGGTTTGTTGGTTTGTTTGTTTTTGGGTTTGTTGGTTTATTTCTTTGTTGGTTTATTTGTTTGTTAGTTTGTTGGATTGTTGGTTTGTTGGTTTGTTGGCTTGGTGGCTTGTTGGTTTGTTGGTTTGTTGGTTTGTTGGTTTGTTGGCTTGTTGGTTTGTTGGTTTGTTGGCTTGTTGGTTTTTTGGTTTGTTGGTTTGTTGGTTTGTTGGCTTGTTGGCTTGTTGGCTTGTTGGTTTGTTGGTTTGTTGGCTTGTTGGTTTGTTGGTTTGTTTGTTTTTTGGTTTGTTGGTTTATTTGTTTGTTGGTTTGTTGGCTTGTTGGCTTGTTGGTTTGTTGGCTTGTTGGTTTTTTGGTTTGTTTGTTGTTTGGTTTGTTGGTTTATTTGTGTGTTGGTTTGTTGGCTTGTTGGTTTGTTGGTTTGTTGGTTTGTTGGTTTGTTGGTTTGTTGGTTTTTTGGTTTGTTGGTTTGTCGGTTTGTTGGTTTGTTGGTTTGTTGGTTTATTTGTTTGTTGGTTTGTTGGCTTGTTGGTTTGTTGGTTTGTTGGTTTTTTGGTTTGTTGGTTTGTTGGCTTGTTGGTTTGTTGGTTTGTTGGCTTGTTGGCCTGTTGGTTTGTTGGTTTGTTGGTTTGTTGGTTTGTTGGTTGGTTGGTTTGTTGGTTTGTTGGCTTGTTGGTTTGTTGGTTTGTTGGTTTGTTGGTTTGTTGGCTTGTTGGCTTGTTGGTTTGTTGGTTTCTTGGCTTTTTGGTTTGTTGGTTTGTTGGCTTGTTGGCTTGTTGCTTTGTTGGTTTGTTGGTTTGTTGGCTTGTTGGCTTGTTGGTTTGTTGGTTTGTTGGTTTGTTGGTTTGTTGGTTTGTTGGCTTGTTGGTTTGTTAATTTGTTGGTTTGTTGGCTTGTTGGTTTGTTGGTTTGTTGGTTTGTTGGTTTGTTGGTTTGTTGGCTTGTTGGCTTGTTGGTTTGTTGGTTTGTTGGCTTGTTGGTTTGTTGGTTTGTTTGTTTTTTGGTTTGTTGGTTTATTTGTTTGTTGGTTTGTTGGCTTTTTAGTTTGTTGGTTTGTTGGCTTGTTGGCTTGTTGCTTTGTTGGTTTGTTGGTTTGTTGGCTTGTTGGCTTGTTGGTTTGTTAGTTTGTTGGCTTTTTGGTTACTTGGTTTGTTGGTTTGTTGGTTTGTTGGCTTGTTGGTTTGTTGGTTTGTTGGTTTGTTGGCTTGTTGGTTTGTTGGTTTGTTGGTTTGTTCGTTTGTTGGTTTGTTGGCTTGTTGGCTTGTTGGTTTGTTGGTTTGTTGGTTTGTTGGTTTGTTGGCTTGTTGGCTTGTTGGTTTGTTGGTTTGTTGGCTTGTTGTTTTGTTGGTTTGTTGGCTTGTTGGCTTGTTGCTTTGTTGGTTTGTTGGTTTGTTGACTTATTGGCTTGTTGGTTTGTTAGTTTGTTGGGTTTTTGGTTACTTGGTTTGTTGGTTTGTTGGTTTGTTTGCTTGTTGGTTTGTTGGTTTGTTAGTTTGTTGGCTTGTTGGTTTGTTGGTTTTTGGTTTGTTGGTTTGTTGGTTTGTTGGTTTGTTGGCTTGTTGGCTTGTTGGTTTGTTGGTTTGTTAGCTTGTTGGTTTATTGGTTTGTTTGTTTTTTGGTTTGTTGGTTTATTTGTTTGTTGGTTTGTTGACTTGTTGGTTTGTTGATTTGTTGGTTTATTGGCTTGTTGGTTTGTTAGTTTGTTGGCTTGTTGGCTTGTTGGTTTGTTGGTTTGTTGGCTTGTTGGCTTGTTGGTTTGTTGGTTTGTTGGTTTTCTGGTTTGTTAGTTTGTCGGTTTGTTGGTTTGTTGGTTTGTTGGTTTATTTGTTTGTTGGATTGTTGGCTTGTTGGTTTGTTGGTTTGTTGGTTTGTTGGTTTGTTGGTTTGTTGGTTTGTTGGTTTTGTTTGTTGGTTTTTTGGTTTGTTGGTTTGTTGGTTTGTTGGTTTGTTGGTTTGTTGGTTTTTTGGTTTGTTGGTTTATTTGTTTGTTGGTTTGTTCGCTTGTTGGTTTGTTGGTTTGTTGGTTTATTTGTTTGTTGGTTTGTTGGCTTGTTGGTTTGTTGGTTTGTTGGTTTGTTGGTTTGTTTGTTTGTTGGCTTGTTGGTTTGTTGGATTGTTGGTTTGTTGGTTTGTTGGTTTGTTGGTTTCTTGGTTTTTTGGTTTGTTGGTTTATTTGTTTGTTGGTTTGTTGGCTTGTTGGTTTGTTGGTTTGTTGGTTTGTTGGCTTGTTGGTTTGTTGGTTTGTTGGTTTGTTGGCTTTTTGGTTTGTTGGTTTGTTGGCTTGTTGGATTGTTGGTTTGTTGGTTTGTTGGTTTTTTGGTTTGTTGGTTTGTTGGTTTGTTGGTTTGTTGGTTTGTTGGTTTTTTGGTTTGTTGGTTTATTTGTTTGTTGGTTTGTTGGCTTGTTGGTTTGTTGGTTTGTTGGTTTATTGGCTTGTTGGTTTGTTGGTTTGTTGGTTTGTTGGTTTGTTGGTTTGTTGGTTTGTTGGCTTGTTTGTTTTGTTTGTTTTTTTTTTTGGTTTGTTGGTTTGTTGGTTTGTTGGTTTGTTGGTTTGTTGGTTTGTTGGTTTGTTGGTTTGTTGGTTTGTTGGTTTTTTGGTTTGTTGGTTTATTTGTTTGTTGGTTTGTTGGCTTGTTGGTTTGTTGGTTTGTTGGTTTATTGGCTTGTTGGTTTGTTGGTTTGTTGGTTTGTTGGCTTGTTGGTTTGTTGGTTTGTTGGCTTGTTGGATTGTTGGTTTGTTGGTTTGTTGGTTTTTTGGTTTGTTGGTTTGTTGGCTTGTTGGTTTGTTGGTTTGTTGGTTTGTTGGCTTGTTGGTTTGTTGGTTTGCTGGTTTGTTGGTTTGTTGGTTTGTTGGCTTGTTGGCTTGTTGGTTTGTTGGTTTGTTGGCTTGTTGGTTTGTTGGTTTGTTTGTTTTTTGGTTTGTTGGTTTATTTGTTTGTTGGTTTGTTGGCTTGTTGGTTTGTTGGTTTATTGGCTTGTTGGTTTGTTGGTTTGTTGGCTTGTTGGCTTGTTGGTTTGTTGGTTTGTTGGCTTGTTGGCTTGTTGGTTTGTTGGTTTGTTGGTTTTTTGGTTTGCTGGTTTGTCGGTTTGTTGGTTTGTTGGTTTGTTGGTTTGTTGGTTCATTTGTTTGTTGGTTTGTTGGCTTGTTGGTTTGTTGGTTTGTTGGTTTGTTGGTTTGTTGGTTTGTTGGTTTGTTGGTTTTGTTTGTTGGTTTTTTGGTTTGTTGGTTTGCTGGCTTGTTGGCTTGTTGGTTTGTTTGTTTGTTGGTTTGTTGGTTTGTTGGTTTGTTGGCTTGTTGGCTTGTTGGTTTGTTGGTTTGTTGGCTTGTTGGTTTGTTGGTTTGTTTGTTTTTGGGTTTGTTGGTTTATTTCTTTGTTGGTTTATTTGTTTGTTAGTTTGTTGGATTGTTGGTTTGTTGGTTTGTTGGCTTGTTGGCTTGTTGGTTTGTTGGTTTGTTGGTTTGTTGGTTTGTTGGCTTGTTGGTTTGTTGGTTTGTTGGCTTGTTGGTTTTTTGGTTTGTTGGTTTGTTGGTTTGTTGGCTTGTTGGCTTGTTGGCTTGTTGGTTTGTTGGCTTGTTGGCTTGTTGGTTTGTTGGTTTGTTTGTTTGTTGGTTTGTTGGTTTGTTGGTTTGTTGGCTTGTTGGTTTGTTGGTTTGTTGGTTTGTTGGTTTCTTGGTTTTTTGGTTTGTTGGTTTATTTGTTTGTTGGTTTGTTGGCTTGTTGGTTTGTTGGTTTGTTGGTTTGTTGGCTTGTTGGTTTGTTGGTTTGTTGGTTTGTTGGCTTTTTGGTTTGTTGGTTTGTTGGCTTGTTGGATTGTTGGTTTGTTGGTTTGTTGGTTTTTTGGTTTGTTGGTTTGTTGGTTTGTTGGTTTGTTGGTTTGTTGGTTTTTTGGTTTGTTGGTTTATTTGTTTGTTGGTTTGTTGGCTTGTTGGTTTGTTGGTTTGTTGGTTTATTGGCTTGTTGGTTTGTTGGTTTGTTGGTTTGTTGGTTTGTTGGTTTGTTGGTTTGTTGGCTTGTTTGTTTTGTTTGTTTTTTTTTTTGGTTTGTTGGTTTGTTGGTTTGTTGGTTTGTTGGTTTGTTGGTTTGTTGGTTTGTTGGTTTGTTGGTTTGTTGGTTTTTTGGTTTGTTGGTTTATTTGTTTGTTGGTTTGTTGGCTTGTTGGTTTGTTGGTTTGTTGGTTTATTGGCTTGTTGGTTTGTTGGTTTGTTGGTTTGTTGGCTTGTTGGTTTGTTGGTTTGTTGGCTTGTTGGATTGTTGGTTTGTTGGTTTGTTGGTTTTTTGGTTTGTTGGTTTGTTGGCTTGTTGGTTTGTTGGCTTGTTGGTTTGTTGGTTTGCTGGTTTGTTGGTTTGTTGGTTTGTTGGCTTGTCGGCTTGTTGGTTTGTTGGTTTGTTGGCTTGTTGGTTTGTTCGTTTGTTTGTTTTTTGGTTTGTTGGTTTATTTGTTTGTTGGTTTGTTGGCTTGTTGGTTTGTTGGTTTGTTGGCTTGTTGGTTTGTTGGTTTGTTGGCTTGTTGGCTTGTTGGTTTGTTGGTTTGTTGGCTTGTTGGCTTGTTGGTTTGTTGGTTTGTTGGTTTTTTGGTTTGCTGGTTTGTCGGTTTGTTGGTTTGTTGGTTTGTTGGTTTGTTGGTTCATTTGTTTGTTGGTTTGTTGGCTTGTTGGTTTGTTGGTTTGTTGGTTTGTTGGTTTGTTGGTTTGTTGGTTTGTTGGTTTTGTTTGTTGGTTTTTTGGTTTGTTGGTTTGCTGGCTTGTTGGCTTGTTGGTTTGTTTGTTTGTTGGTTTGTTGGTTTGTTGGTTTGTTGGCTTGTTGGCTTGTTGGTTTGTTGGTTTGTTGGCTTGTTGGTTTGTTGGTTTGTTTGTTTTTGGGTTTGTTGGTTTATTTCTTTGTTGGTTTATTTGTTTGTTAGTTTGTTGGATTGTTGGTTTGTTGGTTTGTTGGCTTGTTGGCTTGTTGGTTTGTTGGTTTGTTGGTTTGTTGGTTTGTTGGCTTGTTGGTTTGTTGGTTTGTTGGCTTGTTGGTTTTTTGGTTTGTTGGTTTGTTGGTTTGTTGGCTTGTTGGCTTGTTGGCTTGTTGGTTTGTTGGTTTGTTGGCTTGTTGGTTTGTTGGTTTGTTTGTTTTTTGGTTTGTTGGTTTATTTGTTTGTTGGTTTGTTGGCTTGTTGGCTTGTTGGTTTGTTGGCTTGTTGGTTTTTTGGTTTGTTTGTTGTTTGGTTTGTTGGTTTATTTGTGTGTTGGTTTGTTGGCTTGTTGGTTTGTTGGTTTGTTGGTTTGTTGGTTTGTTGGTTTGTTGGTTTTTTGGTTTGTTGGTTTGTCGGTTTGTTGGTTTGTTGGTTTGTTGGTTTATTTGTTTGTTGGTTTGTTGGCTTGTTGGTTTGTTGGTTTGTTGGTTTTTTGGTTTGTTGGTTTGTTGGCTTGTTGGTTTGTTGGTTTGTTGGCTTGTTGGCCTGTTGGTTTGTTGGTTTGTTGGTTTGTTGGTTTGTTGGTTGGTTGGTTTGTTGGTTTGTTGGCTTGTTGGTTTGTTGGTTTGTTGGTTTGTTGGTTTGTTGGCTTGTTGGCTTGTTGGTTTGTTGGTTTCTTGGCTTTTTGGTTTGTTGGTTTGTTGGCTTGTTGGCTTGTTGCTTTGTTGGTTTGTTGGTTTGTTGGCTTGTTGGCTTGTTGGTTTGTTGGTTTGTTGGTTTGTTGGTTTGTTGGTTTGTTGGCTTGTTGGTTTGTTGGTTTGTTGGTTTGTTGGCTTGTTGGTTTGTTGGTTTGTTGGTTTGTTGGTTTGTTGGTTTGTTGGCTTGTTGGCTTGTTGGTTTGTTGGTTTGTTGGCTTGTTGGTTTGTTGGTTTGTTTGTTTTTTGGTTTGTTGGTTTATTTGTTTGTTGGTTTGTTGGCTTTTTAGTTTGTTGGTTTGTTGGCTTGTTGGCTTGTTGCTTTGTTGGTTTGTTGGTTTGTTGGCTTGTTGGCTTGTTGGTTTGTTAGTTTGTTGGCTTTTTGGTTACTTGGTTTGTTGGTTTGTTGGTTTGTTGGCTTGTTGGTTTGTTGGTTTGTTGGTTTGTTGGCTTGTTGGTTTGTTGGTTTGTTGGTTTGTTGGTTTGTTGGTTTGTTGGCTTGTTGGCTTGTTGGTTTGTTGGTTTGTTGGTTTGTTGGTTTGTTGGCTTGTTGGCTTGTTGGTTTGTTGGTTTGTTGGCTTGTTGTTTTGTTGGTTTGTTGGCTTGTTGGCTTGTTGCTTTGTTGGTTTGTTGGTTTGTTGACTTATTGGCTTGTTGGTTTGTTAGTTTGTTGGGTTTTTGGTTACTTGGTTTGTTGGTTTGTTGGCTTGTTTGCTTGTTGGTTTGTTGGTTTGTTAGTTTGTTGGCTTGTTGGTTTGTTGGTTTGTTGGTTTGTTGGTTTGTTGGTTTGTTGGCTTGTTGGCTTGTTGGTTTGTTGGTTTGTTAGCTTGTTGGTTTATTGGTTTGTTTGTTTTTTGGTTTGTTGGTTTATTTGTTTGTTGGTTTGTTGACTTGTTGGTTTGTTGATTTGTTGGTTTATTGGCTTGTTGGTTTGTTAGTTTGTTGGCTTGTTGGCTTGTTGGTTTGTTGGTTTGTTGGCTTGTTGGCTTGTTGGTTTGTTGGTTTGTTGGTTTTCTGGTTTGTTAGTTTGTCGGTTTGTTGGTTTGTTGGTTTGTTGGTTTATTTGTTTGTTGGTTTGTTGGCTTGTTGGTTTGTTGGTTTGTTGGTTTGTTGGTTTGTTGGTTTGTTGGTTTGTTGGTTTTGTTTGTTGGTTTTTTGGTTTGTTGGTTTGTTGGTTTGTTGGTTTGTTGGTTTGTTCGATTTTTGGTTTGTTGGTTTATTTGTTTGTTGGTTTGTTCGCTTGTTGGTTTGTTGGTTTGTTGGTTTATTTGTTTGTTGGTTTGTTGGCTTGTTGGTTTGTTGGTTTGTTGGTTTGTTGGTTTGTTGGTTTGTTGGCTTGTTGGTTTGTTGGCTTGTTGGTTTGTTGGTTTGTTGGTTTGTTGGTTTCTTGGTTTTTTGGTTTGTTGGTTTATTTGTTTGTTGGTTTGTTGGCTTGTTGGTTTGTTGGTTTGTTGGTTTGTTGGCTTGTTGGTTTGTTGGTTTGTTGGTTTGTTGGCTTTTTGGTTTGTTGGTTTGTTGGCTTGTTGGATTGTTGGTTTGTTGGTTTGTTGGTTTTTTGGTTTGTTGGTTTGTTGGCTTGTTGGTTTGTTGGTTTGTTGGCTTGTTGGTTTGTTGGTTTGTTTGTTTTTGGGTTTGTTGGTTTATTTCTTTGTTGGTTTATTTGATTGTTAGTTTGTTGGATTGTTGGTTTGTTGGTTTGTTGGCTTGTTGGCTTGTTGGTTTGTTGGTTTGTTGGTTTGTTGGTTTGTTGGCTTGTTGGTTTGTTGGTTTGTTGGCTTGTTGGTTTTTTGGTTTGTTGGTTTGTTGGTTTGTTGGCTTGTTGGCTTGTTGGCTTGTTGGTTTGTTGGTTTGTTGGCTTGTTGGTTTGTTGGTTTGTTTGTTTTTTGGTTTGTTGGTTTATTTGTTTGTTGGTTTGTTGACTTGTTGGTTTGTTGATTTGTTGGTTTATTGGCTTGTTGGTTTGTTAGTTTGTTGGCTTGTTGGCTTGTTGGTTTGTTGGTTTGTTGGCTTGTTGGCTTGTTGGTTTGTTGGTTTGTTGGTTTTCTGGTTTGTTAGTTTGTCGGTTTGTTGGTTTGTTGGTTTGTTGGTTTATTTGTTTGTTGGTTTGTTGGCTTGTTGGTTTGTTGGTTTGTTGGTTTGTTGGTTTGTTGGTTTGTTGGTTTGTTGGTTTTGTTTGTTGGTTTTTTGGTTTGTTGGTTTGTTGGTTTGTTGGTTTGTTGGTTTGTTCGATTTTTGGTTTGTTGGTTTATTTGTTTGTTGGTTTGTTCGCTTGTTGGTTTGTTGGTTTGTTGGTTTATTTGTTTGTTGGTTTGTTGGCTTGTTGGTTTGTTGGTTTGTTGGTTTGTTGGTTTGTTGGTTTGTTGGCTTGTTGGTTTGTTGGCTTGTTGGTTTGTTGGTTTGTTGGTTTGTTGGTTTCTTGGTTTTTTGGTTTGTTGGTTTATTTGTTTGTTGGTTTGTTGGCTTGTTGGTTTGTTGGTTTGTTGGTTTGTTGGCTTGTTGGTTTGTTGGTTTGTTGGTTTGTTGGCTTTTTGGTTTGTTGGTTTGTTGGCTTGTTGGATTGTTGGTTTGTTGGTTTGTTGGTTTTTTGGTTTGTTGGTTTGTTGGCTTGTTGGTTTGTTGGTTTGTTGGCTTGTTGGTTTGTTGGTTTGTTTGTTTTTGGGTTTGTTGGTTTATTTCTTTGTTGGTTTATTTGTTTGTTAGTTTGTTGGATTGTTGGTTTGTTGGTTTGTTGGCTTGTTGGCTTGTTGGTTTGTTGGTTTGTTGGTTTGTTGGTTTGTTGGCTTGTTGGTTTGTTGGTTTGTTGGCTTGTTGGTTTTTTGGTTTGTTGGTTTGTTGGTTTGTTGGCTTGTTGGCTTGTTGGCTTGTTGGTTTGTTGGTTTGTTGGCTTGTTGGTTTGTTGGTTTGTTTGTTTTTTGGTTTGTTGGTTTATTTGTTTGTTGGTTTGTTGGCTTGTTGGCTTGTTGGTTTGTTGGCTTGTTGGTTTTTTGGTTTGTTTGTTGTTTGGTTTGTTGGTTTATTTGTGTGTTGGTTTGTTGGCTTGTTGGTTTGTTGGTTTGTTGGTTTGTTGGTTTGTTGGTTTGTTGGTTTTTTGGTTTGTTGGTTTGTCGGTTTGTTGGTTTGTTGGTTTGTTGGTTTATTTGTTTGTTGGTTTGTTGGCTTGTTGGTTTGTTGGTTTGTTGGTTTTTTGGTTTGTTGGTTTGTTGGCTTGTTGGTTTGTTGGTTTGTTGGCTTGTTGGCCTGTTGGTTTGTTGGTTTGTTGGTTTGTTGGTTTGTTGGTTGGTTGGTTTGTTGGTTTGTTTGCTTGTTGGTTTGTTGGTTTGTTGGTTTGTTGGTTTGTTGGCTTGTTGGCTTGTTGGTTTGTTGGTTTTTTGGCTTTTTGGTTTGTTGGTTTGTTGGCTTGTTGGCTTGTTGCTTTGTTGGTTTGTTGGTTTGTTGGCTTGTTGGCTTGTTGGTTTGTTGGTTTGTTGGTTTGTTGGTTTGTTGGTTTGTTGGCTTGTTGGTTTGTTGGTTTGTTGGTTTGTTGGCTTGTTGGTTTGTTGGTTTGTTGGTTTGTTGGTTTGTTGGTTTGTTGGCTTGTTGGCTTGTTGGTTTGTTGGTTTGTTGGCTTGTTGGTTTGTTGGTTTGTTTGTTTTTTGGTTTGTTGGTTTATTTGTTTGTTGGTTTGTTGGCTTTTTAGTTTGTTGGTTTGTTGGCTTGTTGGCTTGTTGCTTTGTTGGTTTGTTGGTTTGTTGGCTTGTTGGCTTGTTGGTTTGTTAGTTTGTTGGCTTTTTGGTTACTTGGTTTGTTGGTTTGTTGGTTTGTTGGCTTGTTGGTTTGTTGGTTTGTTGGTTTGTTGGCTTGTTGGTTTGTTGGTTTGTTGGTTTGTTGGTTTGTTGGCTTGTTGGCTTTGTTGGTTTGTTGGTTTGTTGGTTTGTTGGTTTGTTGGCTTGTTGGCTTGTTGGTTTGTTGGTTTGTTGGCTTGTTGTTTTGTTGGTTTGTTGGCTTGTTGGCTTGTTGCTTTGTTGGTTTGTTGGTTTGTTGACTTATTGGCTTGTTGGTTTGTTAGTTTGTTGGGTTTTTGGTTACTTGGTTTGTTGGTTTGTTGGTTTGTTTGCTTGTTGGTTTGTTGGTTTGTTAGTTTGTTGGCTTGTTGGTTTGTTGGTTTGTTGGTTTGTTGGTTTGTTGGTTTGTTGGCTTGTTGGCTTGTTGGTTTGTTGGTTTGTTAGCTTGTTGGTTTATTGGTTTGTTTGTTTTTTGGTTTGTTGGTTTATTTGTTTGTTGGTTTGTTGACTTGTTGGTTTGTTGATTTGTTGGTTTATTGGCTTGTTGGTTTGTTAGATTGTTGGCTTGTTGGCTTGTTGGTTTGTTGGTTTGTTGGCTTGTTGGCTTGTTGGTTTGTTGGTTTGTTGGTTTTCTGGTTTGTTAGTTTGTCGGTTTGTTGGTTTGTTGGTTTGTTGGTTTATTTGTTTGTTGGTTTGTTGGCTTGTTGGTTTGTTGGTTTGTTGGTTTGTTGGTTTGTTGGTTTGTTGGTTTGTTGGTTTTGTTTGTTGGTTTTTTGGTTTGTTGGTTTGTTGGTTTGTTGGTTTGTTGGTTTGTTGGATTTTTGGTTTGTTGGTTTATTTGTTTGTTGGTTTGTTCGCTTGTTGGTTTGTTGGTTTGTTGGTTTATTTGTTTGTTGGTTTGTTGGCTTGTTGGTTTGTTGGTTTGTTGGTTTGTTGGTTTGTTGGTTTGTTGGCTTGTTGGTTTGTTGGCTTGTTGGTTTGTTGGTTTGTTGGTTTGTTGGTTTCTTGGTTTTTTGGTTTGTTGGTTTATTTGTTTGTTGGTTTGTTGGCTTGTTGGTTTGTTGGTTTGTTGGTTTGTTGGCTTGTTGGTTTGTTGGTTTGTTGGTTTGTTGGCTTTTTGGTTTGTTGGTTTGTTGGCTTGTTGGATTGTTGGTTTGTTGGTTTGTTGGTTTTTTGGTTTGTTGGTTTGTTGGCTTGTTGGTTTGTTGGTTTGTTGGTTTGTTGGCTTGTTGGTTTGTTGGTTTGCTGGTTTGTTGGTTTGTTGATTTGTTGGCTTGTTGGCTTGTTGGTTTGTTGGTTTGTTGGCTTGTTGGTTTGTTGGTTTGTTTGTTTTTTGGTTTGTTGGTTTATTTGTTTGTTGGTTTGTTGGCTTGTTGGTTTGTTGGTTTGTTGGTTTGTTGGCTTGTTGGTTTGTTGGTTTGTTGGCTTGTTGGCTTGTTGGTTTGTTGGTTTGTTGGCTTGTTGGCTTGTTGGTTTGTTGGTTTGTTGGTTTTTTGGTTTGCTGGTTTGTCGGTTTGTTGGTTTGTTGGTTTGTTGGTTTGTTGGTTCGTTTGTTTGTTGGTTTGTTGGCTTGTTGGTTTGTTGGTTCGTTGGTTTGTTGGTTTGTTGGTTTGTTGGTTTTGTTTGTTGGTTTTTTGGTTTGTTGGTTTGCTGGCTTGTTGGCTTGTTGGTTTGTTGGTTTGTTGGTTTGTTGGTTTGTTGGTTTGTTGGCTTGTTGGTTTGTTGGTTTGTTGGTTTGTTGGCTTGTTGGTTTGTTGGTTTGTTTGTTTTTGGGTTTGTTGGTTTATTTCTTTGTTGGTTTATTTGTTTGTTAGTTTGTTGGATTGTTGGTTTGTTGGTTTGTTGGCTTGTTGGCCTTTTGGTTTGTTGGTTTGTTGGTTTGTTGGTTTGTTGGCTTGTTGGTTTGTTGGTTTGTTGGCTTGTTGGTTTTTTGGTTTGTTGGTTTATTTGTTTGTTGGTTTGTTGGCTTGTTGGCTTGTTGGTTTGTTGGCTTGTTGGTTTTTTGGTTTGTTTGTTGTTTGGTTTGTTGGTTTATTTGTTTGTTGGTTTGTTGGCTTGTTGGTTTGTTGGTTTGTTGGTTTGTTGGTTTGTGGGTTTGTTGGTTTTTTGGTTTGTTGGTTTGTCGGTTTGTTGGTTTGTTGGTTTGTTGGTTTATTTGTTTGTTGGTTTGTTGGCTTGTTGGTTTGTTGGTTTGTTGGCTTGTTGGTTTGTTGGTTTGTTGGTTTGCTGGTTTGTTGGTTTGTTGGCTTGTTGGTTTATTGGCTTGTTGGTTTGTTGATTTGTTGGTTTGTTGGATTGTTGGTTTGTTGGTTTGTTGGCTTGTTGGTTTGTTGGTTTGTTGGCTTGTTGGCATGTTGGTTTGTTGGTTTGTTGGCTTGTTGGTTTGTTGGTTTGTTGGTTTGTTTGTTTTTTGGTTTGTTCGTTTATTTGTTTCTTGGTTTGTTGGTTTGTTGGTTTGTTGGTTTGTTGGTTTGTTGGCTTGTTGGTTTGTTGGTTTGTTGGTTTGTTGGTTTGTTGGTTTATTTGTTTGTTAGTTTGTTGGATTGTTGGTTTGATGGTTTGTTGGCTTGTTGGCTTGTTGGTTTGTTGGTTTGTTGGTTTGTTGGTTTGTTGGTTTGTTGGCTTGTTGGCTTGTTGGTTTGTTGGTTTGTTGGCTTGTTGGTTTGTTGGTTTGTTTGTTTTTTGGTTTGTTGGTTTATTTGTTTGTTGGTTTGTTGGCTTGTTGGTTTGTTGGTTTGTTGGTTTGTTGGCTTGTCGGTTTGTTGGTTTGTTGGCTTGTTGGCTTGTTGGTTTGTTGGTTTGTTGGTTTGTTGGCTTGTTGGCTTGTTGGTTTGTTGGTTTGTTGGTTTTTTGGTTTGTTGGTTTATCGGTTTGTTGGTTTGTTGGTTTGTTGGTTTATTTGTTTGTTGGTTTGTTGGCTTGTTGGTTTGTTGGTTTGTCGGTTTGTTGGTTTGTTGGTTTGTTGGTTAATTTGTTTGTTAGTTTGTTGGATTGTTGGTTTGTTGGTTTGTTGGCTTGTTGGCTTGTTGGTTTGTTAATTTGTTGGTTTGTTAGTTTGTTGGTTTGTTGGCTTGTTGGTTTGTTGGTTTGTTGACTTGTTGGTTTGTTGGTTTGTTTGTTTTTTGGTTTGTTGGTTTATTTGTTTGTTGGTTTGTTGGCTTGTTGGTTTGTTGGTTTTTTGGTTTGTTGGTTTGTTGGTTTGTTGGTTTGTTGGTTTGTTGGTTTATTTGTTTGTTAGTTTGTTGGATTGTTGGTTTGTTGGTTTGTTGGTTTGTTGGCTTGTTGGCTTGTTGGTTTGTTGGTTTGTTGGTTTGTTGGTTTGTTGGTTTGTTGGTTTGTTGGTTTGTTGGTTTGTTGGCTTATTGGTTTGTTAGTTTGTTGTTTTGTTGGTTTGTTGGTTTGTTGGCTTGTTGGCTTGTTGGTTTGTTGGTTTGTTGGTTTGTTGGCTTGTTGGTTTGTTAGTTTGTTTGTTTTTTGGTTTGTTGGTTTATTTGTTTGTTGGTTTGTTGGCTTGTTGGTTTGTTGGTTTGTTGGTTTGTTGGCTTGTTGGTTTGTTGGTTTGTTGGCTTGTTGGCTTGTTGGTTTGTTGGTTTGTTGGCTTGTTGGCTTGTTGGTTTGTTGGTTTGTTGGTTTTTTGGTTTGTTGGTTTGTCGGTTTGTTGGTTTGTTGGTTTGTTTGTTTATTTGTTTGTTGGTTTGTTGGCTTCTTGGTTTGTTGGTTTGTTGGTTTGTTGGTTTGTTGGTTTGTTGGTTTGTTGGTTTTGTTTGTTGTTTTTTGGTTTGTTGGTTTGTTGGTTTGTTGGTTTATTTGTTTGTTGGTTTGTTGGTTTGTTGGTTTGTTGGTTTGTTGGTTCGTTTGTTTGTTGGTTTGTTGGCTTGTTGGTTTGTTGGTTCGTTGGTTTGTTGGTTTGTTGGTTTGTTGGTTTTGTTTGTTGGTTTTTTGGTTTGTTGGTTTGCTGGCTTGTTGGCTTGTTGGTTTGTTGGTTTGTTGGTTTGTTGGTTTGTTGGTTTGTTGGCTTGTTGGTTTGTTGGTTTGTTGGTTTGTTGGCTTGTTGGTTTGTTGGTTTGTTTGTTTTTGGGTTTGTTGGTTTATTTCTTTGTTGGTTTATTTGTTTGTTAGTTTGTTGGATTGTTGGTTTGTTGGTTTGTTGGCTTGTTGGCTTTTTGGTTTGTTGGTTTGTTGGTTTGTTGGTTTGTTGGCTTGTTGGTTTGTTGGTTTGTTGGCTTGTTGGTTTTTTGGTTTGTTGGTTTGTTGGTTTGTTGGTTTGTTGGCTTGTTGGTTTGTTGGTTTGTTGGCTTGTTGGTTTGTTGGTTTGTTTGTTTTTTGGTTTGTTGGTTTATTTGTTTGTTGGTTTGTTGGCTTGTTGGCTTGTTGGTTTGTTGGCTTGTTGGTTTTTTGGTTTGTTTGTTGTTTGGTTTGTTGGTTTATTTGTTTGTTGGTTTGTTGGCTTGTTGGTTTGTTGGTTTGTTGGTTTGTTGGTTTGTGGGTTTGTTGGTTTTTTGGTTTGTTGGTTTGTCGGTTTGTTGGTTTGTTGGTTTGTTGGTTTATTTGTTTGTTGGTTTGTTGGCTTGTTGGTTTGTTGGTTTGTTGGCTTGTTGGTTTGTTGGTTTGTTGGTTTGCTGGTTTGTTGGTTTGTTGGCTTGTTGGTTTATTGGCTTGTTGGTTTGTTGATTTGTTGGTTTGTTGGATTGTTGGTTTGTTGGTTTGTTGGCTTGTTGGTTTGTTGGTTTGTTGGCTTGTTGGCATGTTGGTTTGTTGGTTTGTTGGCTTGTTGGTTTGTTGGTTTGTTGGTTTGTTTGTTTTTTGGTTTGTTCGTTTATTTGTTTCTTGGTTTGTTGGTTTGTTGGTTTGTTGGTTTGTTGGTTTGTTGGCTTGTTGGTTTGTTGGTTTGTTGGTTTGTTGGTTTGTTGGTTTATTTGTTTGTTAGTTTGTTGGATTGTTGGTTTGATGGTTTGTTGGCTTGTTGGCTTGTTGGTTTGTTGGTTTGTTGGTTTGTTGGTTTGTTGGTTTGTTGGCTTGTTGGCTTGTTGGTTTGTTGGTTTGTTGGCTTGTTGGTTTGTTGGTTTGTTTGTTTTTTGGTTTGTTGGTTTATTTGTTTGTTGGTTTGTTGGCTTGTTGGTTTGTTGGTTTGTTGGTTTGTTGGCTTGTCGGTTTGTTGGTTTGTTGGCTTGTTGGCTTGTTGGTTTGTTGGTTTGTTGGTTTGTTGGCTTGTTGGCTTGTTGGTTTGTTGGTTTGTTGGTTTTTTGGTTTGTTGGTTTATCGGTTTGTTGGTTTGTTGGTTTGTTGGTTTATTTGTTTGTTGGTTTGTTGGCTTGTTGGTTTGTTGGTTTGTCGGTTTGTTGGTTTGTTGGTTTGTTGGTTAATTTGTTTGTTAGTTTGTTGGATTGTTGGTTTGTTGGTTTGTTGGCTTGTTGGCTTGTTGGTTTGTTAATTTGTTGGTTTGTTAGTTTGTTGGTTTGTTGGCTTGTTGGTTTGTTGGTTTGTTGACTTGTTGGTTTGTTGGTTTGTTTGTTTTTTGGTTTGTTGGTTTATTTGTTTGTTGGTTTGTTGGCTTGTTGGTTTGTTGGTTTTTTGGTTTGTTGGTTTGTTGGTTTGTTGGTTTGTTGGTTTGTTGGTTTATTTGTTTGTTAGTTTGTTGGATTGTTGGTTTGTTGGTTTGTTGGTTTGTTGGCTTGTTGGCTTGTTGGTTTGTTGGTTTGTTGGTTTGTTGGTTTGTTGGTTTGTTGGTTTGTTGGTTTGTTGGTTTGTTGGCTTATTGGTTTGTTAGTTTGTTGTTTTGTTGGTTTGTTAGTTTGTTGGCTTGTTGGCTTGTTGGTTTGTTGGTTTGTTGGCTTGTTGGTTTGTTAGTTTGTTTGTTTTTTGGTTTGTTGGTTTATTTGTTTGTTGGTTTGTTGGCTTGTTGGTTTGTTGGTTTGTTGGTTTGTTGGCCTGTTGGTTTGTTGGTTTGTTGGCTTGTTGGCTTGTTGGTTTGTTGGTTTGTTGGCTTGTTGGCTTGTTGGTTTGTTGGTTTGTTGGTTTTTTGGTTTGTTTGTTTGTCGGTTTGTTGGTTTGTTGGTTTGTTTGTTTATTTGTTTGTTGGTTTGTTGGCTTCTTGGTTTGTTGGTTTGTTGGTTTGTTGGTTTGTTGGTTTGTTGGTTTGTTGGTTTTGTTTGTTGGTTTTTTGGTTTGTTGGTTTGTTGGTTTGTTGGTTTATTTGTTTGTTGGTTTGTTGGTTTGTTGGTTTGTTGGTTTGTTGGTTCGTTTGTTTGTTGGTTTGTTGGCTTGTTGGTTTGTTGGTTCGTTGGTTTGTTGGTTTGTTGGTTTGTTGGTTTTGTTTGTTGGTTTTTTGGTTTGTTGGTTTGCTGGCTTGTTGGCTTGTTGGTTTGTTGGTTTGTTGGTTTGTTGGTTTGTTGGTTTGTTGGCTTGTTGGTTTGTTGGTTTGTTGGTTTGTTGGCTTGTTGGTTTGTTGGTTTGTTTGTTTTTGGGTTTGTTGGTTTATTTCTTTGTTGGTTTATTTGTTTGTTAGTTTGTTGGATTGTTGGTTTGTTGGTTTGTTGGCTTGTTGGCTTTTTGGTTTGTTGGTTTGTTGGTTTGTTGGTTTGTTGGCTTGTTGGTTTGTTGGTTTGTTGGCTTGTTGGTTTTTTGGTTTGTTGGTTTGTTGGTTTGTTGGTTTGTTGGCTTGTTGGTTTGTTGGTTTGTTGGCTTGTTGGTTTGTTGGTTTGTTTGTTTTTTGGTTTGTTGGTTTATTTGTTTGTTGGTTTGTTGGCTTGTTGGCTTGTTGGTTTGTTGGCTTGTTGGTTTTTTGGTTTGTTTGTTGTTTGGTTTGTTGGTTTATTTGTTTGTTGGTTTGTTGGCTTGTTGGTTTGTTGGTTTGTTGGTTTGTTGGTTTGTGGGTTTGTTGGTTTTTTGGTTTGTTGGTTTGTCGGTTTGTTGGTTTGTTGGTTTGTTGGTTTATTTGTTTGTTGGTTTGTTGGCTTGTTGGTTTGTTGGTTTGTTGGCTTGTTGGTTTGTTGGTTTGTTGGTTTGCTGGTTTGTTGGTTTGTTGGCTTGTTGGTTCTTTGGCTTGTTGGTTTGTTGATTTGTTGGTTTGTTGGATTGTTTGTTTGTTTGTTTGTTGGCTTGTTGGTTTGTTGGTTTGTTGGCTTGTTGGCATGTTGGTTTGTTGGTTTGTTGGCTTGTTGGTTTGTTGGTTTGTTGGTTTGTTTGTTTTTTGGTTTGTTCGTTTATTTGTTTCTTGGTTTGTTGGTTTGTTGGTTTGTTGGTTTGTTGGTTTGTTGGCTTGTTGGTTTGTTGGTTTGTTGGTTTGTTGGTTTGTTGGTTTATTTGTTTGTTAGTTTGTTGGATTGTTGGTTTGATGGTTTGTTGGCTTGTTGGCTTGTTGGTTTGTTGGTTTGTTGGTTTGTTGGTTTGTTGGTTTGTTGGCTTGTTGGCTTGTTGGTTTGTTGGTTTGTTGGCTTGTTGGTTTGTTGGTTTGTTTGTTTTTTGGTTTGTTGGTTTATTTGTTTGTTGGTTTGTTGGCTTGTTGGTTTGTTGGTTTGTTGGTTTGTTGGCTTGTCGGTTTGTTGGTTTGTTGGCTTGTTGGCTTGTTGGTTTGTTGGTTTGTTGGTTTGTTGGCTTGTTGGCTTGTTGGTTTGTTGGTTTGTTGGTTTTTTGGTTTGTTGGTTTATCGGTTTGTTGGTTTGTTGGTTTGTTGGTTTATTTGTTTGTTGGTTTGTTGGCTTGTTGGTTTGTTGGTTTGTCGGTTTGTTGGTTTGTTGGTTTGTTGGTTAATTTGTTTGTTAGTTTGTTGGATTGTTGGTTTGTTGGTTTGTTGGCTTGTTGGCTTGTTGGTTTGTTAATTTGTTGGTTTGTTAGTTTGTTGGTTTGTTGGCTTGTTGGTTTGTTGGTTTGTTGACTTGTTGGTTTGTTGGTTTGTTTGTTTTTTGGTTTGTTGGTTTATTTGTTTGTTGGTTTGTTGGCTTGTTGGTTTGTTGGTTTTTTGGTTTGTTGGTTTGTTGGTTTGTTGGTTTGTTGGTTTGTTGGTTTATTTGTTTGTTAGTTTGTTGGATTGTTGGTTTGTTGGTTTGTTGGTTTGTTGGCTTGTTGGCTTGTTGGTTTGTTGGTTTGTTGGTTTGTTGGTTTGTTGGTTTGTTGGTTTGTTGGTTTGTTGGTTTGTTGGCTTATTGGTTTGTTAGTTTGTTGTTTTGTTGGTTTGTTGGTTTGTTGGCTTGTTGGCTTGTTGGTTTGTTGGTTTGTTGGCTTGTTGGTTTGTTAGTTTGTTTGTTTTTTGGTTTGTTGGTTTATTTGTTTGTTGGTTTGTTGGCTTGATGGTTTGTTGGTTTGTTGGTTTGTTGGCTTGTTGGTTTGTTGGTTTGTTGGCTTGTTGGCTTGTTGGTTTGTTGGTTTGTTGGCTTGTTGGCTTGTTGGTTTGTTGGTTTGTTGGTTTTTTGGTTTGTTGGTTTGTCGGTTTGTTGGTTTGTTGGTTTGTTTGTTTATTTGTTTGTTGGTTTGTTGGCTTCTTGGTTTGTTGGTTTGTTGGTTTGTTGGTTTGTTGGTTTGTTGGTTTGTTGGTTTTGTTTGTTGGTTTTTTGGTTTGTTGGTTTGTTGGTTTGTTGGTTTATTTGTTTGTTGGTTTGTTGGTTTGTTGGTTTGTTGGTTTGTTGGTTTGTTGGTTTGTTGGTTTGTTGGCTTGTTGGTTTGTTAATTTGTTGGCTTGCTGGCTTGTTGGTTTGTTGGTTTGTTGGCTTGTTGGCTTGTTGGTTTGTTGGTTTGTTGGTTTTTTGGTTTGCTGGTTTGTCGGTTTGTTGGTTTGTTGGTTTGTTGGTTTGTTGGTTCGTTTGTTTGTTGGTGTGTTGGTTTGTTGGTTTGTTGGTTTGTTGGTTTGTTGGTTTGTTGGTTTGTTGGTTTTGTTTGTTGGTTTTTTGGTTTGTTGGTTTGCTGGCTTGTTGGCTTGTTGGTTTGTTGGTTTGTTGGTTTGTTGGTTTGTTGGTTTGTTGGCTTGTTGGCTTGTTGGTTTGTTGGTTTGTTGGCTTGTTGGTTTGTTGGTTTGTTTGTTTTTGGGTTTGTTGGTTTATTTCTTTGTTGGTTTATTTATTTGTTAGTTTGTTGGATTGTTGGTTTGTTGCTTTGTTGGCTTGTTGGCTTTTTGGTTTGTTGGTTTGTTGGTTTGTTGGTTTGTTGGCTTGTTGGTTTGTTGGTTTGTTGGCTTGTTGGTTTTTTGGTTTGTTGGTTTGTTGGTTTGTTGGTTTGTTGGCTTGTTGGTTTGTTGGTTTGTTGGCTTGTTGGTTTGTTGGTTTGTTTGTTTTTTGGTTTGTTGGTTTATTTGTTTGTTGGTTTGTTGGCTTGTTGGCTTGTTGGTTTGTTGGCTTGTTGGTTTTTTGGTTTGTTTGTTGTTTGGTTTGTTGGTTTATTTGTTTGTTGGTTTGTTGGCTTGTTGGTTTGTTGGTTTGTTGGTTTGTTGGTTTGTGGGTTTGTTGGTTTTTTGGTTTGTTGGTTTGTCGGTTTGTTGGTTTGTTGGTTTGTTGGTTTATTTGTTTGTTGGTTTGTTGGCTCTTTGGTTTGTTGGTTTGTTGGCTTGTTGGTTTGTTGGTTTGTTGGTTTGCTGGTTTGTTGGTTTGTTGGCTTGTTGGTTTATTGGCTTGTTGGTTTGTTGATTTGTTGGTTTGTTGGATTGTTGGTTTGTTGGTTTGTTGGCTTGTTGGTTTGTTGGTTTGTTGGCTTGTTGGCATGTTGGTTTGTTGGTTTGTTGGCTTGTTGGTTTGTTGGTTTGTTGGTTTGTTTGTTTTTTGGTTTGTTCGTTTATTTGTTTCTTGGTTTGTTTGTTTGTTGGTTTGTTGGTTTGTTGGTTTGTTGGTTTGTTGGCTTGTTGGTTTGTTGGTTTGTTGGTTTGTTGGTTTGTTGGTTTATTTGTTTGTTAGTTTGTTGGATTGTTGGTTTGATGGTTTGTTGGCTTGTTGGCTTGTTGGTTTGTTGGTTTGTTGGTTTGCTGGTTTGTTGGTTTGTTGGCTTGTTGGCTTGTTGGTTTCTTGGTTTGTTGGCTTGTTGGTTTGTTGGTTTGTTTGTTTTTTGGTTTGTTGGTTTATTTGTTTGTTGGTTTGTTGGCTTGTTGGTTTGTTGGTTTGTTGGTTTGTTGGCTTGTCGGTTTGTTGGTTTGTTGGCTTGTTGGCTTGTTGGTTTGTTGGTTTGTTGGTTTGTTGGCTTGTTGGCTTGTTGGTTTGTTGGTTTGTTGGTTTTTTGGTTTGTTGGTTTATCGGTTTGTTGGTTTGTTGGTTTGTTGGTTTATTTGTTTGTTGGTTTGTTGGCTTGTTGGTTTGTTGGTTTGTCGGTTTGTTGGTTTGTTGGTTTGTTTGTTAATTTGTTTGTTAGTTTGTTGGATTGTTGGTTTGTTGGTTTGTTGGCTTGTTGGCTTGTTGGTTTTTTAATTTGTTGGTTTGTTAGTTTGTTGGTTTGTTGGCTTGTTGGTTTGTTGGTTTGTTGACTTGTTGGTTTGTTGGTTTGTTTGTTTTTTGGTTTGTTGGTTTATTTGTTTGTTGGTTTGTTGGCTTGTTGGTTTGTTGGTTTTTTGGTTTGTTGGTTTGTTGGTTTGTTGGTTTGTTGGTTTATTTGTTTGTTAGTTTGTTGGATTGTTGGTTTGTTGGTTTGTTGGTTTGTTGGCTTGTTGGCTTGTTGGTTTGTTGGTTTGTTGGTTTGTTGGTTTGTTGGTTTGTTGGTTTGTTGGTTTGTTGGTTTGTTGGCTTATTGGTTTGTTAGTTTGTTGTTTTGTTGGTTTGTTGGTTTGTTGGCTTGTTGGCTTGTTGGCTTGTTGGTTTGTTGGTTTGTTGGCTTGTTGGTTTGTTAGTTTGTTTGTTTTTTGGTTTGTTGGTTTATTTGTTTGTTGGTTTGTTGGCTTGTTGGTTTGTTGTTTTGTTGGTTTGTTGGCTTGTTGGTTTGTTGGTTTGTTGGCTTGTTGGCTTGTTGGTTTGTTGGTTTGTTGGCTTGTTGGCTTGTTGGTTTGTTGGTTTGTTGGTTTTTTGGTTTGTTGGTTTGTCGGTTTGTTGGTTTGTTGGTTTGTTTGTTTATTTGTTTGTTGGTTTGTTGGCTTCTTGGTTTGTTGGTTTGTTGCTTTGTTGGTTTGTTGGTTTGTTGGTTTGTTGGTTTTGTTTGTTGGTTTTTTGGTTTGTTGGTTTGTTGGTTTGTTGGTTTGTTGGTTTATTTGTTTGTTGGTTTGTTGGTTTGTTGGTTTGTTGGTTTGTTGGTTTGTTGGTTTGTTGGTTTGTTGGTGTGTTGGTTTTGTTTGTTGGTTTTTTGGTTTGTTGGTTTGTTGGCTTGTTGTTTTGTTGGTTTGTTGGCTTGTTGGCTTGTTGGTTTGTTGGTTTGTTGGTTTGTTGGTTTGTTGGCTTGTTGGTTTGTTGGTTTGTTGGCTTGTTGGTTTGTTGGATTGTTGGTTTGTTGGCTTGTTGGCTTGTTGGTTTGTTGGTTTGTTGGCTTTTTGGTTTGTTGGTTTGTTGGCTTGTTGCTTTGTTGGTTTGTTGGTTTGTTGGCTTGTTGGCTTGTTGGTTTGTTAGTTTGTTGGGTTTTTGGTTACTTGGTTTGTTGGTTTGTTGGTTTGTTGGCTTGTTGGTTTGTTGGTTTGTTGGTTTGTTGGCTTGTTGGTTTGTTGGTTTGTTGGTTTGTTGGTTTGTTGGTTTGTTGGCTTGTTGGCTAGTTGGTTTGTTGGTTTGTTGGCTTATTGGTTTGTTGGTTTGTTTGTTTTTTGGTTTGTTGGTTTATTTATTTGTTGGTTTGTTGGCTTGTTGGTTTGTTGATTTGTTGGTTTGTTGGCTTGTTGGTTTGTTGGTTTGTTGGTTTGTTCGTTTGTTGGTTTCTTGGTTTTGTTTGTTGGTTTTTTGGTTTGTTGGTTTGTTGGCTTATTGGTTTGTTGGTTTGTTGGTTTGTTGGCTTGTTGGCTTGTTGGTTTGTTGGTTTGTTGGTTTGTTGGTTTGTTGGCTTGTTGGTTTGTTGTTTTGTTGGCTTGTTGGTTTGTTGGTTTGTTGGTTTGTTGGCTTGTTGGCTTGTTGGTTTGTTGGTTTGTTGGCTTGTTGGTTTGTTGCTTTGTTGCTTTGTTGGTTTGTTGGCTTATTGGCTTGTTGGTTTGTTAGTTTGTTGGCTTTTTCGTTACTTGGTTTGTTGGTTTGTTGGCTTATTGGTTTGTTGGTTTGTTGGTTTGTTGGCTTGTTGGTTTGTTGGTTTGTTGGTTTGTTGGTTTGTTGGTTTGTTGGCTTGTTGGCTTGTTGGTTTTTTGGTTTGTTGGCTTGTTGTTTTGTTGGTTTGTTTGTTTTTTGGTTTGTTGGTTTATTTGTTTGTTGGTTTGTTGGTTTGTTGGCTTGTTGGCTTGTTGGTTTGTTGGTTTGTTGGCTTGTTGGCTTGTTGGTATGTTGGTTTGTTGGTTTTCTGGTTTGTTAGTTTGTCGGTTTGTTGGTTTGTTGGTTTGTTGGTTTATTTGTTTGTTGGTTTGTTGGCTTGTTGGTTTGTTGGTTTGTTGGTTTGTTGGTTTGTTGGTTTATTGGTTTGTTGGTTTTGTTTGTTGGTTTTTTGGTTTGTTGGTTTGTTGGTTTGTTGGTTTGTTGGTTTGTTGGTTTTTTGGTTTCTTTGTTTATTTGTTTGTTGGTTTGTTCGCTTGTTGGTTTGTTGGTTTGTTGGTTTATTTGTTTGTTGGTTTGTTGGCTTGTTGGTTTGTTGGTTTGTTGGTTTGTTGCTTTGTTGGTTTGTTGGTTTGTTGGCTTGTTGGTTTGGTTTTTTTTTTTTTGGTTTGTTGGTTTGTTGGTTTGTTGGTTTGTTGGTTTGTTGGTTTGTTGGTTTGTTGGTTTGTTGGTTTGTTGGTTTTTTGGTTTGTTGGTTTATTTGTTTGTTGGTTTGTTGGCTTGTTGGTTTGTTGGTTTGTTGGTTTGTTGGCTTGTTGGTTTGTTGGTTTGTTGGTTTGTTGGCTTGTTGGTTTGTTGGTTTGTTGGCTTGTTGGATTGTTGGTTTGTTGGTTTGTTGGTTTTTTGGTTTGTTGGTTTGTTGGCTTGTTGGTTTGTTGGTTTGTTGGTTTGTTGTCTTGTTGGTTTGTTGGTTTGTTGGTTTGTTGGTTTGTTGGCTTGTTGGTTTGTTGGATTGTTTGTTTTTTGGTTTGCTGGTTTATTTGTTTGTTGGTTTGTTGGCTTGTTGGTTTGTTGGTTTGTTGGTTTGTTGGCTTGTTAGTTTGTTGGTTTGTTGGCTTGTTGGCTTGTTGGTTTGTTGGTTTGTTGGCTTGTTGGCTTGTTGGTTTGTTGGTTTGTTGGTTTTTTGGTTTGTTGGTTTGTCGGTTTGTTGGTTTGTTGGTTTGTTGGTTTGTTGGTTTATTTGTTTGTTGGTTTGTTGGCTTGTTGGTTTGTTGGTTTGTTGGTTTTGTTTGTTGGTTTTTTGGTTTGTTGGTTTGTTGGCTTGTTGGTTTGTTGGTTTATTTGTTTGTTGGTTTGTTGGCTTGTTGGTTTGTTGGTTTGTTGGTTTTGTTTGTTGGTTTTTTGGTTTGTTGGTTTGTTGGCTTGTTGGCTTGTTGGTTTGTTGGTTTGTTGGTTTGTTGGTTTGTTGGTTTGTTGGCTTGTTGGCTTGTTGGTTTGTTGGTTTGTTGGCTTGTTGGTTTGTTGGTTTGTTTGTTTTTTGGTTTGTTGGTTTATTTGTTTGTTGGTTTATTTGTTTGTTAGTTTGTTGGATTGTTGGTTTGTTGGTTTGTTGGTTTGTTGGTTTGTTGGTTTGTTGGTTTGTATGGTTTTTTGGTTTGTTGGTTTGTCGGTTTGTTGGTTTGTTGGTTTGTTGGTTTATTTGTTTGTTGGTTTGTTGGCTTGTTGGTTTGTTGGTTTGTTGGCTTGTTGGCTTGTTGGTTTGTTGGTTTGTTGGTTTGTTGGCTTGTTGGTTTGTTGGTTTGTTTGTTTTTTGGTTTGTTGGTTTATTTGTTTGTTGGTTTGTTGGCTTGTTGGTTTGTTGGTTTGTTGGCTTGTTGGTTTGTTGGTTTGTTGGTTTGTTGGTTTGTTGGTTTGTTGGCTTGTTGGCTTGTTGGTTTGTTGGCTTGTTGGTTTGTTGGTTTGATGGTTTATTTGTTTGTTGGTTTGTTGGCTTGTTGGTTTGTTGGTTTGTCGGTTTGTCGGTTTGTTGGTTTGTTGGTTTATTTGTTTGTTAGTTTGTTGGATTGTTGGTTTGTTGGTTTGTTGGTTTGTTGGTTTTTTGGTTTATTTGTTTGTTAGTTTGTTGGCTTGTTGGTTTGTTGGTTTGTTGGTTTGTTGGTTTGTTGGTTTGATGGTTTGTTGGCTTGTTGGCTTGTTGGTTTGTTGGTTTGTTGGCTTGTTGGTTTGTTGGTTTGTTTGTTTTTTGGTTTGTTGGTTTATTTGTTTGTTGGTTTGTTGGCTTGTTGGCTTGTTGGTTTGTTGGTTTGTTGGTTTGTTGGCTTGTTGGTTTGTCGGTTTGTTTGTTTTTTGATTTGTTGGTTTATTTGTTTGTTGGTTTGTTGGCTTATTGGTTTGTTGGTTTGTTGGTTTGTTGGTTTGTTGGTTTGTATGGTTTTTTGGTTTGTTAGTTTGTCGGTTTGTTGGTTTGTTGGTTTGTTGGTTTATTTGTTTGTTGGTTTGTTGGCTTGTTGGTTTGTTGGTTTGTTGGCTTGTTGGCTTGTTGGTTTGTTGGTTTGTTGGTTTGTTGGCTTGTTGGTTTGTTGGTTTATTTGTTTTTTGGTTTGTTGGTTTATTTGTTTGTTGGTTTGATGGCTTGTTGGCTTGTTGGTTTGTTGGCTTGTTGGTTTGTTGGTTTGTTGGTTTGTTGGTTTGTTGGTTTGTTGGCTTGTTGGCTTGTTGATTTGTTGGCTTGTTGGTTTGTTGGTTTGTTGGTTTATTTGTTTGTTGGTTTGTTAGCTTGTTGGTTTGTTGGTTTGTTGGTTTGTTGGCTTGTCGGTTTGTTGGTTTGTTGGCTTGTTGGCTTGTTGGTTTGTTGGTTTGTTGGTTTGTTGGCTTGTTGGCTTGTTGGTTTGTTGGTTTGTTGGTTTTTTGGTTTGTTGGTTTGTCGGTTTGTTGGTTTGTTGGTTAGTTGGTTTATTTGTTTGTTGGTTTGTTGGCTTGTTGGTTTGTTTGTTTGTCGGTTTGTTGAATTGTTGGTTTGTTGGTTTATTTGTTTGTTAGTTTGTTGGATTGTTGGTTTGTTGGTTTGTTGGCTTGGTGGCTTGTTGGGGTGTTGGTTTGTTGGCTTGTTGGTTTATTGGTTTGTTGCTTTGTTGGCTTGTTGGTTTGTTGGTTTGTTGGTTTGTTGGTTTGTTGGCTTGTTGGTTTGTTGGTTTGTTTGTTTTTTGGTTTGTTGGTTTATTTGTTTGTTGGTTTGATGGCTTGTTGGCTTGTTGGTTTGTTGGCTTGTTGGTTTGTTGGTTTGTTGGTTTGTTGGTTTGTTGGTTTGTTGGCTTGTTGGCTTGTTGGTTTGTTGGCTTGTTGGTTTGTTGGTTTGTTGGTTTATTTGTTTGTTGGTTTGTTAGCTTGTCGGTTTGTTGGTTTGTTGACTTGTTGGCTTGTTGGTTTGTTGGTTTGTTGGTTTGTTGGCTTGTTGGCTTGTTGGTTTGTTGGTTTGTTGGTTTTTTGGTTTGTTGGTTTGTCGGTTTGTTGGTTTGTTGGTTAGTTGGTTTATTTGTTTGTTGGTTTGTTGGCTTGTTGGTTTGTTGGTTTGTCGGTTTGTTGAATTGTTGGTTTATTGGTTTATTTGTTTGTTAGTTTGTTGGATTGTTGGTTTGTTGGTTTGTTGGCTTGTTGGCTTGTTGGGGTGTTGGTTTGTTGGTTTGTTGGTTTATTGGTTTGTTGGCTTGTTGGCTTGTTGGTTTGTTGGTTTGTTGGCTTGTTGGTTTGTTGGTTTGTATGTTTTTTGGTTTGTTGGTTTATTTGTTTGTTGGTTTGTTGGCCTGTTGGTTTGTTGGTTTTTTGGTTTGTTGGTTTGTTGGTTTGTTGGTTTGTTGGTTTGTTGGTTTATTTGTTTTTTAGTTTGTTGGATTGTTGTTTTGTTGGTTTGTTGGCTTGTTGGCTTGTTGGTTTGCTAGTTTGTTGGTTTGTTGGTTTGTTGGCTTGTTGGTTTGTTGGTTTGTTGGTTTGTTGGTTTGTTGGTTTGTTAGTTTGTTGGTTTGTTGGTTTGTTGGCTTGTTGGTTTGTTGGTTTGTTGGCTTGTTGGCTTGTTGGTTTGTTGGCTTGTTGGCTTGTTGGTTTGTTGGTTTACTGGTTTTTTGGTTTGTTGGTTTGTCGGTTTGTTGGTTTGTTGGTTTGTTGGTTTATTTGTTTGTTGGTTTGTTGGCTTGTTGGTTTGTTGGTTTGTTGGTTTGTTGGTTTGTTGGTTTGTTGGTTTTGTGGTTTTGTTTGTTGGTTTTTTGGTTTGTTGGTTTGTTGGTTTGTTGGTTTGTTGGTTTGTTGGTTTGTTGGTTTGTTGGTTTGTTGGTTTTTTGGTTTGTTGGTTTATTTGTTTGTTGGTTTGTTGGCTTGTTGGTTTGTTGGTTTGTTGGTTTGTTGGCTTGTTGGTCTGTTGGTTTGTTGGTTTGTTGGCTTGTTGGTTTGTTGGTTTGTTGGCTTGTTGGCTTGTTGGTTTGTTGGTTTGTTGTTTTGTTGGTTTTTTGGTTTGTTGGTTTGTTGGTTTGTTGGTTTGTTGGTTTGTTGGTTTATTTGTTTGTTGGTTTGTTGGCTTGTTGGTTTGTTGGTTTGTTGGCTTGTTGGCTTGTTGGTTTGTTGGTTTGTTGGCTTGTTGGCTTGTTGGTTTGTTGGTTTGTTGGTTTTTTGGTTTGTTGGTTTGTTGGTTAGTTGGTTTGTTGGTTTGTTGGTTTGTTGGTTTTTTGGTTTGTTGGTTTATTTGTTTGCTGGTTTGTTGGCTTGTTGGTTTGGTGGTTTGTTGGCTTGTTGGTTTGTTGGTTTGTTGGCTTGTTGGCTTGTTTGTTTGTTGGTTTGTTGGTTTGTTGGTTTGTTGGCTTGTTGGTTTTTTGGTTTGTGGGCTTGTTGGTTTGTTGGTTTGTTGGTTTGTTGGCTTGTTGGCTTGTTGGTTTGTTGGTTTGTTGGTTTATTTGTTTGTTGGTTTGTTGGTTTGTTGGTTTGTTGGTTTGTTGGTTTATTTGTTTGTTGGTTTATTGGTTTGTTGGTTTATTGGTTTGTAGGTTTGTTGGTTTGTTGGTTTGTTGGTTTGTTGGTTTGTTGGTTTGTTGGTTTGTTGGTTTGTTCGTTTGTTGGTTTGTTGGCTAATTGGTTTGTTGGTTTGTTGGTTTGCTGGTTTGTTGGTTTAATGGTTTGTTGGTTTATTTGTTTGTTGGTTTGTTGGTTTGTAGGTTTGTTGGCTTGTTGGTTGGTTGGTTTGTTAGTTTGTTGGTTTGTTCGTTTGTTGGTTTGTTAGTTAATTGGTTTGTTGGTTTGTTGGTTTGGTGGCTTGTTGGTTTGTTGGTTTGTTGGTTTTTTGGTTTGTTGGTTTGTTGGTTTGTTGGCTTGTTGGTTTGTTGGTTTGTTTTTTGGTTTGTTGGTTTATTTGTTTGTTGGTTTGATGGCTTGTTGGTTTGTTGGTTTGTTGGCTTGTTGGTTTGTTGGTTTGTTGGTTTGTTGGTTTGTTGGTTTGTTGGCTTGTTGGCTTGTTGGTTTGTTGGCTTGTTGGTTTGTTGGTTTGTTGGTTCATTTGTTTGTTGGTTTGTTGGCTTGTTGGTTTGTTGGTTTGTCGGTTTGTTGGTTTGTTGGTTTGTTGGCTTGTTGGCTTGTTGGTTTGTTGGTTTGTTGGTTTGTTGGTTTGTTGGCTTGTTGGCTTGTTGGTTTGTTGGTTTGTTGGCTTGTTGGTTTGTTGGTTTGTTTGTTTTTTGGTTTGTTGGTTTATTTGTTTGTTGGTTTGTTGGCTTGTTGGTTTGTTGGTTTGTTGGTTTGTTGGCTTGTCGGTTTGTTGGTTTGTTGGCTTGTTGGCTTGTTGGTTTGTTGGTTTGTTGGTTTGTTGGCTTGTTGGCTTGTTGGTTTGTTGGTTTGTTGGTTTTTTGGTTTGTTGGTTTGTCGGTTTGTTGGTTTGTTGGTTAGTTGGTTTATTTGTTTGTTGGTTTGTTGGTTTGTCGGTTTGTTGAATTGTTGGTTTATTGGTTTATTTGTTTGGTAGTTTATTGGATTGTTGGTTTGTTGGTTTGTTGGCTTGTTGGCTTGTTGGGGTGTTGGTTTGTTGGTTTGTTGGTTTGTTGGTTTGTTGGCTTGTTGGCTTGCTGGTTTGTTGGTTTGTTGGCTTGTTGGTTTGTTGGTTTGTATGTTTTTTGGTTTGTTGGTTTATTTGTTTGTTGGTTTGTTGGCTTGTTGGTTTGTTGGTTTTTTGGTTTGTTGGTTTGTTGGTTTGTTGGTTTGTTGGTTTATTTATTTTTAAGTTTGTTGGATTGTTGGTTTGTTGGTTTGTTGGCTTGTTGGCTTGTTGGCTTGTTGGTTTGTTAGTTTGTTGGTTTGTTGGTTTGTTGGCTTGTTGGTTTGTTGGTTTGTTGGTTTGTTGGTTTGTTGGTTTGTTGGTTTATTTGTTTGTTGGTTTATTGGTTTGGTGGTTTATTGGTTTGTAGGTTTGTTGGTTTGTTGGTCTGTTGGTTTGTTGGTTTGTTGGTTTGTTGGTTTGTTCGTTTGTTGGTTTGTTGGCTAATTGGTTTGTTGGTTTGTTGGTTTGCTGGTTTGTTGGTTTAATGGTTTGTTGGTTTATTTGTTTCTTGGTTTGTTGGTTTGTTGATTTGTTGGTTTATTTGTTTGTTGGTTTGTTGGTTTGTAGGTTTGTTGGCTTGTTGGTTGGTTGGTTTGTTAGTTTGTTGGTTTGTTCGTTTGTTGGTTTGTTAGTTAATTGGTTTGTTGGTTTGTTGGTTTGGTGGCTTGTTGGTTTGTTGGTTTGTTGGTTTTTTGGTTTGTTGGTTTGTTGGTTTGTTGGCTTGTTGGTTTGTTGGTTGGTTTTTTGGTTTGTTGGTTTATTTGTTTGTTGGTTTGATGGCTTGTTGGTTTGTTGGTTTGTTGGCTTGTTGGTTTGTTGGTTTGTTGGTTTGTTGGTTTGTTGGTTTGTTGGCTTGTTGGCTTGTTGGTTTGTTGGCTTGTTGGTTTGTTGGTTTGGTGGTTTATTTGTTTGTTGGTTTGTTGGCTTGTTGTTTTGTTGATTTGTCGGTTTGTTGGTTTGTTGGTTTGTTGGTTTATTTGTTTGTTAGTTTGTTTTTTTGTTGGTTTGTTGGTTTGTTGGTTTGTTGGTTTGTTGGTTTGTTGGTTTATTTGTTTGTTAGCTTGTTGGCTTGTTGGTTTGTTGGTTTGTTGGTTTGTTGGTTTGTTGGCTTGTTGGCTTGTTGGTTTGTTGGTTTGTTGGCTTGTTGGTTTGTTGGTTTGTTTGTTTTTTGGTTTGTTGGTTTGTTTGTATGTTGGTTTGTTGGCTTGTTGGTTTGTTGGTTTGTTGGTTTGTTGGCTTGTCGGTTTGTTGGTTTGTTGGCTTGTTGGCTTGTTGGTTTGTTGGTTTGTTGGCTTGTTGGCTTGTTGGCTTGTTGATTTGTTGGTTTGTTGGTTTTTTTGTTTGTTGGTTTGTCGGTTTGTTGGTTTGTTGGTTAGTTGGTTTATTTGTTTGTTGGTTTGTTGGCTTGTTGGTTTGTTGGTTTGTCGGTTTGTTGAATTGTTGGTTTATTGGTTTATTTGTTTGGTAGTTTATTGGATTGTTGGTTTGTTGGTTTGTTGGCTTGTTGGCTTGTTGGGGTGTTGGTTTGTTGGTTTGTTGGTTTGTTGGTTTGTTGGCTTGTTGGCTTGTTGGTTTGTTGGTTTGTTGTCTTGTTGGTTTGTTGGTTTGTATGTTTTTTGGTTTGTTGGTTTATTTGTTTGTTGGTTTGTTGGCTTGTTGGTTTGTTGGTTTTTTGGTTTGTTGGTTTGTTGGTTTGTTGGTTTGTTGGTTTATTTATTTTTAAGTTTGTTGGATTGTTGGGTTGTTGGTTTGTTGGCTTGTTGGCTTGTTGGCTTGTTGGCTTGTTGGTTTGTTAGTTTGTTGGTTTGTTGGTTTGTTGGCTTGTTGGTTTGTTGGTTTGTTGGTTTGTTGGTTTGTTGGTTTGTTGGTTTGTTAGTTTGTTGGTTTGTTGGTTTGTTGATTTGTTGGTTTGTTGGCTTGTTGGTTTGTTGGTTTGTTGGCTTGTTGGCTTGTCGGTTTGTTGGTTTGTTGGCTTGTTGGCTTGTTGGTTTGTTGGTTTGCTGGTTTTTTGGTTTGTTGGTTTGTCGGTTTGTTGGTTTGTTGGTTTGTTGGTTTATTTGTTTGTTGGTTTGTTGGCTTGTTGGTTTGTTGGTTTGTTGGTTTGTTGGTTTGTTGGTTTGTTGGTTTGTTGGTTTTGTTTGTTGGTTTTTTGGTTTGTTGGTTTGTTGGTTTGTTGGTTTGTTGGTTTGTTGGTTTGTTGGTTTGTTGGTTTGTTGGCTTGTTGGCTTGTTGGTTTGTTGGTTTGTTGGCTTGTTGGCTTGTTGGTTTGTTGGTTTGTTGGTTTGTTGGTTTTTTGGTTTGTTGGTTTGTTGGTTTTTTGGTTTGTTGGTGAGTTGGTTTATTTGTTTGTTGGTTTGTTGGTTTGTTGGTTTGTTGGTTTGTTGGTTTATTTGTTTGTTAGCTTGTTGGCTTGTTGGTTTGTTGGTTTGTTGGTTTGTTGGTTTGTTGGTTTGTTGGCTTGTTGGCTTGTTGGTTTGTTGGTTTGTTGGCTTGTTGGTTTGTTGGTTTGTTTGTTTTTTGGTTTGTTGGTTTATTTGTTTGTTGGTTTGTTGGCTTGTTGGTTTGTTGGTTTGTTGGTTTGTTGGCTTGTCGGTTTGTTGGTTTGTTGGCTTGTTGGCTTGTTGGTTTGTTGGTTTGTTGGCTTGTTGGCTTGTTGGCTTGTTGATTTGTTGGTTTGTTGGTTTTTTTGTTTGTTGGTTTGTCGGTTTGTTGGTTTGTTGGTTAGTTGGTTTATTTGTTTGTTGGTTTGTTGGCTTGTTGGTTTGTTGGTTTGTCGGTTTGTTGAATTGTTGGTTTATTGGTTTATTTGTTTGGTAGTTTATTGGATTGTTGGTTTGTTGGTTTGTTGGCTTGTTGGCTTGTTGGGGTGTTGGTTTGTTGGTTTGTTGGATTGTTGGTTTGTTGGCTTGTTGGCTTGTTGGTTTATTTATTTTTAAGTTTGTTGGATTGTTGGGTTGTTGGTTTGTTGGCTTGTTGGCTTGTTGGCTTGTTGGTTTGTTAGTTTGTTGGTTTGTTGGTTTGTTGGCTTGTTGGTTTGTTGGTTTGTTGGTTTGTTGGTTTGTTGGTTTGTTAGTTTGTTGGTTTGTTGGTTTGTTGATTTGTTGGTTTGTTGGCTTGTTGGTTTGTTGGTTTGTTGGCTTGTTGGCTTGTTGGTTTGTTGGTTTGTTGGCTTGTTGGCTTGTTGGTTTGTTGGTTTGCTGGTTTTTTGGTTTGTTGGTTTGTCGGTTTGTTGGTTTGTTGGTTTGTTGGTTTATTTGTTTGTTGGTTTGTTGGCTTGTTGGTTTGTTGGTTTGTTGGTTTGTTGGTTTGTTGGTTTGTTGGTTTGTTGGTTTTGTTTGTTGGTTTTTTGGTTTGTTGGTTTGTTGGTTTGTTGGTTTGTTGGTTTGTTGGTTTGTTGGTTTTTTGATTTGTTGGTTTATTTGTTTGTTGGTTTGTTGGCTTGTTGGTTTGTTGGTTTGTTGGTTTGTTGGCTTGTTGGTTTGTTGGTTTGTTGGTTTATTGGCTTGTTGGTTTGTTGGTTTGTTGGCTTGTTGGCTTGTTGGTTTGTTGGTTTGATGGTTTGTTGGTTTTTTGGTTTGTTGGTTTGTTGGTTTTTTGGTTTGTTGGTTTGTTGGTTTATTTGTTTGTTGGTTTGTTGGCTTGTTGGTTTGTTGGTTTGTTGGCTTGTTGGCTTGTTGGTTTGTTGGTTTGTTGGCTTGTTGGCTTGTTGGTTTGTTGGTTTGTTGGTTTGTTGGTTTGTTGGCTTGTTGGTTTTTTGGTTTGTCGGCTTGTTGGTTTGTTGGTTTGTTGGTTTGTTGGCTTGTTGGCTTGTTGGTTTGTTGGTTTGTTGGTTTATTTGTTTGTTGGTTTGTTGGTTTGTTGGTTTGTTGGTTTATTTGTTTGTTGGTTTATTGGTTTGTTGGTTTATTGGTTTGTAGGTTTGTTGGTTTGTTGGTTTGTTGGTTTGTTGGTTTGTTGGTTTGTTGGTTTGTTCGTTTGTTGGTTTGTTGGCTAATTGGTTTGTTGGTTTGTTGGTTTGCTGGTTTGTTGGTTTAATGGTTTGTTGGTTTATTTGTTTGTTGGTTTGTTGGTTTGTTGGTTTGTTGGTTTGTTGATTTGTTGGTTTATTTGTTTGTTGGTTTGTTGGTTTGTAGGTTTGTTGGCTTGTTGGTTGGTTGGTTTGTTGGTTTGTTGGTTTGTTCGTTTGTTGGTTTGTTGGTTAATTGGTTTGTTGGGTTGTTGGTTTGGTGTCTTGTTGGTTTGTTGGTTTGTTGGTTTTTTGGTTTGTTGGTTTGTTGGTTTGTTGGTTTGTTGGTTTGTTGGTTTGTTCGTTTAATGGTTTGTTGGTTTGTTGGTTTTTTGGTTTGTTGGTTTGTTGGTTTGTTGGTTTCTTGGTTTATTGGTTTGTTGATTTGTTGATTTGTTGGTTTGTTGGTTTGTTGGTTTGTTGGTTTGTTGGCTTGTTGGTTTGTTGGTTTGTTGGTTTGTTGGCTTGTTGGTTTGTTGGCTTGTTGGTTTGTTGGTTTGTTATTTTGTTGGCTTGTTGGCTTGTTGGCTTGTTGGTTTGTTGGTTTGTTGGCTTGTTGGTTTGTTGGTTTGTTGGCTTGTTAAATTGTTGTTTTGTTGGTTTGTTGGTTTGTTGGTTTGTTGGTTTGTTGGTTTATTGGTTTGTTGATTTGTTGATTTGTTGGTTTGTTGGCATGTTGGTTTGTTGGTTTGTGGGTTTGTTGGCTTGTTGGTTTGTTGGTTTGTTGGTTTGTTGGCTTGTTGGTTTCTTGGTTTGTTGGTTTGTTGGCTTGTTGGCTTGTTGGTTTGTTGGTTTGTTGGCTTGTTGGTTTGTTGGTTTGTTATTTTGTTGGCTTGTTGGCTTGTTGGCTTGTTGGTTTGTTGGCTTGTTGGCTTGTTGGTTTGTTGGTTTGTTGGTTTGTTGGTTTTTTGGTTTGTTGGTTTGTTGGTTTTTTGGTTTGTTGGTTTGTTGGTTTATTTGTTTGTTGGTTTGTTGGTTTGTTGGTTTGTTGGCTTGTTGGATTGTTGGTTTGTTGGTTTGTTGGTTTGTTGGTTTGTTGGTCTGTTGGTTTTTTGGTTTGTTGGTTTGTTGGTTTGTTGGTTTGTTGGCTTGTTGGTTTGTTGGTTTGTTGGCTTGTTGGCTTGTTGGTTTGTTGGTTTGTTTGCTTGTTGGTTACTTAGTTAGTTGGTTTGTTGGTTTGTTGTTTTGTTGGTTTGTTGGCTTGTTGGCTTGTTGGTTTGTTGGTTAGTTCGTTTGTTGGTTTGTTAGTTTGTTGGTTTGTTGGCTTGTTGGCTTGTTGGTTTATTTGTTTGTTGGTTTGTTGCCTTGTTGGTTTGTTGGTTTGTTGGTTTGTTGGCTTGTTGGTTTGTAGGTTTGTTGGCTTGTTGGCTTGTTGGTTTGTTGGTTTGTTGGTTTGTTGGTTTGTTGGCTTGTTGGTTTGTTAGTTTGTTGGTTTGTTGGTTTGTTGGTTTGTTGGTTTATTCGTTTGTTGGTTTGTTGGTTTGTTGGTTTGTTGGTTTGTTGGTTTGTTGGTTTGTTGGATTGTTGGCTTGTTGGTTTGTTGGTTTGTTGGCTTGTTAACTTGTTGGTTTGTTGGTTTGTTGGTTTGTTGGCTTGTTGGCTTGTTGGCTTGTTAGTTTGTTGGTTTGTTGGTTTGTTGGTTTGTTGGTTTGTTGGCTTGTTGGTTTGTTGGTTTGTTGGCTTGTTGGTTCGTTGGTTTGTTGGTTTGTTGGTTTGTTGGCTTGTTGGCTTGTTGGTTTGTTGGTTTGTTGGCTTGTAGGTTTGTTGGTTTGTTGGCTTGTTGGCTTGTTGATTTGTTGGTTTGTTGGTTTGTTGGCTTGTTGGATTGTTGGTTTGTTAGTTTGTTGGCTTTTTGGTTACTTGGTTTGTTGGTTTGTTGGTTTGTTGGCTTGTTGGTTTGTTGGCTTGTTGGTTTGTTGGTTTGTTGGTTTGTTGGCTTGTTGGCTTGTTGGTTTGTTGGTTTGTTGGTTTATTGGTTTGTTGGTTTGTTGGTTTTTTGGTTTGTTGGTTTATTTGTTTGTTGGTTTGTTGGCTTGTTGGTTTGTTGGTTTGTTGGTTTGTTGGCTTGTTGTTCTGTTGGTTTGTTGGCTTGTTGGCTTGTTGGTTTGTTGGTTTGTTGGCTTGTTGGCTTGTTGGTTTGTTGGTTTGTTGGTTTGTTGGTTTATTGGTTTGTTGGTTTGTTGGTTTATTTGTTTGTTGGTTTGTTGGCTTGTTGGTTTGTTGGTTTGTTGGCTTGTTGGCTTGTTGGTTTGTTGGTTTTTTGGTTTTTTGGTTTGTCGGTTTGTTGGTTTGTTGGTTTTTTGGTTTGTTGGTTTGTTGGTTTGTTGGTTTGTTGGTTTGTTGGTTTGTTGGTTTATTTGTTTGTTGGCTTGTTGGTTTGTTGGTTTGTTGGTTTGTTGGTTTGTTGGTTTGTTGGTTTGTTGGTGTTTTGGTTTGTTGGCTTGTTGGTTTGTTGGTTTGTTGGTTTTTTGGTTTCTTGGTTTGTTGGTTTGTTGGTTTATTGGTTTGTTGGTTTATTTGTTTTTTGGTTTATTGGCTTGTTGGATTGTTGGTTTGTTGGCTTGTTGGCTTGTCGGTTTGTTGGTTTGTTGGTTTTTTGGTTTGTTGGTTTTTTAGTTTGTTGGTTTGTTGGTTTGTTGGTTTGTTGGTTTTTTGGTTTGTTGATTTATTTGTTTGTTGGTTTGTTGGCTTGTTGGTTTGTTGGTTTGATGGTTTGTTGGCTTTTTGGTTTGTTGGTTTGTTGGCTTGGTGGCTTGTTGGTTTTTTGGTTTGTTGGTTTGTTGGTTTGTTGGTTTGTTGGTTTGTTGGTTTATTTGTTTGTTGGTTTGTTGGCTTGCTGGTTTGTTAGTTTGTTGGTTTGTTGGCTTGTTGGTTTGTTGGTTTGTTGGTTTTTTGGTTTGTTGGTTTGTTGGTTTGTTGGTTTGTTGGTTTGTTGGTTTTTTGGTTTGTTGGTTTGTTAGTTTATTTGTTTGTTGGTTTGCTGGCTTGTTGCTTTGTTGGTTTGTTGGTTTATCTGTTTGTTGATTTGTAGGTTTGTTGGTTTGTTGGTTTGTTGGTTTGTTGGTTTGTTGGTTTGTTGGTTTGTTGGTTTGTTGGTTTGTTCGTTTGTTGGTTTGTTGGTTTATTTGTTTGTTGGTTTGTTGGTTTGTTGCTTTGTTGGTTTGTTGGTTTATCTGTTTGTTGATTTGTAGGTTTGTTGGTTTGTTGGTTTGTTGGTTTGTTGGTTTGTTGGTTTGTTGGTTTGTTGGTTTGTTCGTTTGTTGGTTTGTTGGTTAAATGGTTTGTTGGTTTGTTGGTTTGTTGGCTTGTTGGTTTGTTGGTTTGTTGGTTTTTTGGTTTGTTGGTTTGTTGGTTTGTTGATTTGTTCGTTTGATCGTTTGTTGGTTTGTTGGTTTTTTGGTTTGTTGGTTTGTTGGTTTGTTGGTTTCTTGGTTTGTTGGTTTGTTGATTTGTTGATTTGTTGGTTTGTTGGCATGTTGGTTTGTTGGTTTGTTGGTTTGTTGGCTTGTTGGTTTGTTGGTTTGTTGGCTTGTTGGCTTGTTGGCTTGTTGGTTTGTAGGTTTGTTGGTTTGTTGGTTTGTTGGCTTGTTGGTTTGTTGGTTTGTTGGCTTGTTGGTTTGTTGGTTTGTTGGCTTGTTGGCTTGTTGGTTTGTTGGTTTGTTGGCTTGTTGGTTTGTTGGTTTGTTGGCTTGTTGGTTTGTTGCTTTGTTGGTTTGTTGGTTTGTTTGCTTGTTGGCTTGTTGGTTTGTTAGTTTGTTGGATTTTTGGTTACTTGGTTTTTTGGTTTGTTGGTTTGTTGGCTTGTTGGTTTGTTGGGTTGTTAGTTTGTTGGTTTGTTGGTTTGTTGGCTTGTTGGCTTGTTGGTTTGTTGGTTTGTTGGTTTGTTGGTTTGTTGGCTTGTTGGTTACTTAGTTTGTTGGTTTGTTGGTTTGTTGGTTTGTTGGTTTGTTGGTTTGTTGGCTTGTTGGCTTGTTGGTTTGTTGGTTATTTCGTTTGTTGGTTTGTTAGTTTGTTGGTTTGTTGGCTTGTTGGCTTGTTGGTTTATTTGTTTGTTGGTTTGTTGGCTTGTTGGTTTGTTGGTTTGTTGGTTTGTTGGCTTGTTGGTTTGTTGGTTTGTTGGCTTGTTGGCTTGTTGGCATGTTGGTTTGTTGGTTTGTTGGTTTGTTGGCTTGTTGGTTACTTAGTTTGTTGGTTTGTTGGCATGTTGGTTTGTTGGTTTGTTGGTTTGTTGGTTTGTTGGTTTGTTGGTTTGTTGGTTTGTTGGCTTGTTGATTTGTTTGTTTGTTGGCTTGTTGGTTTGTTAGTTTGTTGGTTTGTTGGTTTGTTGGTTTGTTGGTTTGTTGGTTTGTTGGTTTATTTGTTTGTTGGTTTGTTGGCTTGTTGGTTAGTTGGTTTGTTGGTTTGTTGGCTTGTTGGTTTGTTGGTTTGTTGGCTTGTTGGCTTGTTGGTTTGTTGGTTTGTTGGCTTGTTGGCTTGTTGGTTTGTTGGTTTGTTGATTTTTTGGTTTGTTGGCTTGTTGGTTTGTTGGCTTGTTGATTTGTTGGTTTGTTGGTTTGCTGGCTTGTTGGCTTGTTGGTTTGTTGGTTTGTTGGCTTGTTGGTTTGTTGGTTTGTTGGTTTGTTGGTTTGTTGGTTTGTTGGTTTTTTGGTTTGCTGGTTTGTTGGTTTGTTGGTTTGTTGGTTTGTTGGCTTGTTGGTTTGTTGGTTTCTTGATTTGTAGGTTTGTTGGTTTGTTCGTTTGTTGGTTTGTTGGTTTTTTGGTTTGTTGGTTTGTTGGTTTTTTGGTTTGTTGGCTTGTTGGTTTGTTGGCTTGTTGATTTGTTGGTTTGTTGGTTTGTTGGCTTGTTGGCTTGTTGGTTTGTTGGTTTGTTGGCTTGTTGGTTTGTTGGTTTGTTGGTTTGTTGGTTTTTTGGTTTGCTGGTTTGTTGGTTTGTTGGTTTGTTGGTTTGTTCGCTTGTTGGTTTGTTGGTTTCTTGATTTGTAGGTTTGTTGGTTTGTTCGTTTGTTGGTTTGTTGGTTTGTTGGTTTGTTGGCTTGTTGGTTTTTTGGTTTGTTGGTTTTTTGGTTTGTGGTTTGTTGGTTTGTTGGTTTGTTGGTTTGTTGCTTTGTTGGTTTGTTGGTTTGTTGGTTTGTTGGTTTGTTGGTTTGTTGGTTTGTTGGTTTGTTGGTTTGTTGGTTTATTTGTTTGTTGGTTTGTTGGTTTTTAGGTTTGTTGGTTTGTTGGTTTGTTGGTTTGTTGTTTTGTTGGTTTGTTGGTTTGTTGGTTAATTGGCTTGTTGGTTTGTTGGTTTGTTGGTTTGTTGGTTTTTTGGTTGGTTGGTTTGTTGGTTTGTTGGTTTGTTGGTTTGTTGGTTTTTTGGTTTGTTGTTTTATTTTTTTGTTGGTTTGTTTGGCTTGTTGGTTTGTTGGTTTTTTGGTTTTTTCGTTTGTTGGTTTGTTGGTTTGTTGGTTTGTTGGTTTGTTGGTTTGTTGGTTTATTCGTTTGTTGGTTTGTTGGTTTGTTGGTTTGTTGGTTTGTTGGATTGTTAGTTTTTTGGTTTGTTGGTTTGTTGGCTTGTTGGTTTGTTGGTTTGTTGGCTTGTTGGTTTGTTGGTTTGTTGGTTTGTTGGTTTGTTGGTTTTTGGTTTGTTGGTTTGTTGGCTTGTTGGCTTGTTGGTTTGTTGGTTTGTTGGTTTGTTGGTTTGTTGGTTTGTTGGTTTGTTGGTTTGTTGGTTTGTTGGCTTGTTGGTTTGTTGGTTTGTTGGCTTGTTGGTTTGTTGGTTTGTTGGCTTGTTAAATTGTTGTTTTGTTGGTTTGTTGGTTTGTTGGTTTGTTGGTTTGTTGGTTTGTTGGTTTATTGGTTTGTTGATTTGTTGGTTTGTTGGTTTGTTGGCTTGTTAAATTGTTGTTTTGTTGGTTTGTTGGTTTGTTGGTTTGTTGGTTTGTTGGTTTGTTGGTTTGTTGGTTTGTTGGTTTGTTGGTTTTTTGGTTTGCTGGTTTGTTGGTTTGTTGGTTTGTTGGTTTGTTGGCTTGTTGGTTTGTTGGTTTCTTGATTTGTAGGTTTGTTGGTTTGTTCGTTTGTTGGTTTGTTGGTTTTTTGGTTTGTTGGTTTGTTGGTTTTTTGGTTTGTTGGCTTGTTGGTTTGTTGGCTTGTTGATTTGTTGGTTTGTTGGTTTGTTGGCTTGTTGGCTTGTTGGTTTGTTGGTTTGTTGGCTTGTTGGTTTGTTGGTTTGTTGGTTTGTTGGTTTTTTGGTTTGCTGGTTTGTTGGTTTGTTGGTTTGTTGGTTTGTTCGCTTGTTGGTTTGTTGGTTTCTTGATTTGTAGGTTTGTTGGTTTGTTCGTTTGTTGGTTTGTTGGTTTGTTGGTTTGTTGGCTTGTTGGTTTTTTGGTTTGTTGGTTTTTTGGTTTGTGGTTTGTTGGTTTGTTGGTTTGTTGGTTTGTTGCTTTGTTGGTTTGTTGGTTTGTTGGTTTGTTGGTTTGTTGGTTTGTTGGTTTGTTGGTTTGTTGGTTTATTTGTTTGTTGGTTTGTTGGTTTTTAGGTTTGTTGGTTTGTTGGTTTGTTGGTTTGTTGTTTTGTTGGTTTGTTGGTTTGTTGGTTAATTGGCTTGTTGGTTTGTTGGTTTGTTGGTTTGTTGGTTTTTTGGTTGGTTGGTTTGTTGGTTTGTTGGTTTGTTGGTTTTTTGGTTTTTTCGTTTGTTGGTTTGTTGGTTTGTTGGTTTGTTGGTTTGTTGGTTTGTTGGTTTATTCGTTTGTTGGTTTGTTGGTTTGTTGGTTTGTTGGTTTGTTGGATTGTTAGTTTTTTGGTTTGTTGGTTTGTTGGCTTGTTGGTTTGTTGGTTTGTTGGCTTGTTGGTTTGTTGGTTTGTTGGTTTGTTGGTTTGTTGGTTTTTGGTTTGTTGGTTTGTTGGCTTGTTGGCTTGTTGGTTTGTTGGTTTGTTGGTTTGTTGGTTTGTTGGTTTGTTGGTTTGTTGGTTTGTTGGTTTGTTGGCTTGTTGGTTTGTTGGTTTGTTGGCTTGTTGGTTTGTTGGTTTGTTGGCTTGTTAAATTGTTGTTTTGTTGGTTTGTTGGTTTGTTGGTTTGTTGGTTTGTTGGTTTATTGGTTTGTTGATTTGTTGATTTGTTGGTTTGTTGGCATGTTGGTTTGTTGGTTTGTTGGTTTGTTGGCTTGTTGGTTTGTTGGTTTGTTGGTTTGTTGGCTTGTTGGTTTCTTGGTTTGTTGGTTTGTTGGTTTGTTGGCTTGTTGGTTTGTTGGTTTGTTGGCTTGTTGGTTTGTTGGTTTGTTATTTTGTTGGCTTGTTGGCTTGTTGGCTTGTTGGTTTGTTGGCTTGTTGGCTTGTTGGTTTGTTGGTTTGTTGGTTTGTTGGTTTTTTGGTTTGTTGGTTTGTTGGTTTTTTGGTTTGTTGGTTTGTTGGTTTATTTGTTTGTTGGTTTGTTGGTTTGTTGGTTTGTTGGCTTGTTGGATTGTTGGTTTGTTGGTTTGTTGGTTTGTTGGTTTGTTGGTCTGTTGGTTTTTTGGTTTGTTGGTTTGTTGGTTTGTTGGTTTGTTGGCTTGTTGGTTTGTTGGTTTGTTGGCTTGTTGGCTTGTTGGTTTGTTGGTTTGTTTGCTTGTTGGTTACTTAGTTAGTTGGTTTGTTGGTTTGTTGTTTTGTTGGTTTGTTGGCTTGTTGGCTTGTTGGTTTGTTGGTTAGTTGGTTTGTTGGTTTGTTGGTTTGTTGGCTTGTTGGTTTGTTGGTTTGTTGGTTTGTTGGCTTGTTGGTTTGTTGGTTTGTTGGCTTGTTGGCTTGTTGGTTTGTTGGTTTGTTGGTTTGTTGGTTTGTTGGCTTGTTGGTTTGTTAGTTTGTTGGTTTGTTGGTTTGTTGGTTTGTTGGTTTATTCGTTTGTTGGTTTGTTGGTTTGTTGGTTTGTTGGTTTGTTGGTTTGTTGGTTTGTTGGATTGTTGGCTTGTTGGTTTGTTGGTTTGTTGGCTTGTTAACTTGTTGGTTTGTTGGTTTGTTGGTTTGTTGGCTTGTTGGCTTGTTGGCTTGTTAGTTTGTTGGTTTGTTGGTTTGTTGGTTTGTTGGTTTGTTGGCTTGTTGGTTTGTTGGTTTGTTGGCTTGTTGGTTCGTTGGTTTGTTGGTTTGTTGGTTTGTTGGCTTGTTGGCTTGTTGGTTTGTTGGTTTGTTGGCTTGTAGGTTTGTTGGTTTGTTGGCTTGTTGGCTTGTTGATTTGTTGGTTTGTTGGTTTGTTGGCTTGTTGGCTTGTTGGTTTGTTAGTTTGTTGGCTTTTTGGTTACTTGGTTTGTTGGTTTGTTGGTTTGTTGGCTTGTTGGTTTGTTGGCTTGTTGGTTTGTTGGTTTGTTGGTTTGTTGGCTTGTTGGCTTGTTGGTTTGTTGGTTTGTTGGTTTATTGGTTTGTTGGTTTGTTGGTTTTTTGGTTTGTTGGTTTATTTGTTTGTTGGTTTGTTGGCTTGTTGGTTTGTTGGTTTGTTGGTTTGTTGGCTTGTTGTTCTGTTGGTTTGTTGGCTTGTTGGCTTGTTGGTTTGTTGGTTTGTTGGCTTGTTGGCTTGTTGGTTTGTTGGTTTGTTGGTTTGTTGGTTTGTTGGTTTGTTGGTTTGTTGGTTTATTTGTTTGTTGGTTTGTTGGCTTGTTGGTTTGTTGGTTTGTTGGCTTGTTGGCTTGTTGGTTTGTTGGTTTTTTGGTTTTTTGGTTTGTTGGTTTGTTGGTTTGTTGGTTTGTTGGTTTTTTGGTTTGTTGGTTTGTTGGTTTGTTGGTTTGTTGGTTTGTTGGTTTGTTGGTTTTTTGGTTTGTTGGTTTATTTGTTTGTTGGTTTGTTGGCTTGTTGGTTTGTTGGTTTGTTGGTTTGTTGGCTTGTTGGTTTTTTGGTTTGTTGGTTTGTTGGTTTATTTGTTTGTTGGCTTGTTGGTTTGTTGGTTTGTTGGTTTGTTGGTTTGTTGGTTTGTTGGTTTGTTGGTTTGTTGGTGTTTTGATTTGTTGGTTTATTTGTTTGTTGGTTTGTTGGCTTGTTGGTTTGTTGGTTTGTTGGTTTGTTGGCTTGTTGGTTTGTTGGATTGTTGGTTTGTTGGCTTGTTCGCTTGTTGGTTTGTTGGTTTGTTGGCTTGTTGGCTTGTTGGTTTGTTGGTTTGTTGGTTTTTTGGTTTCTTGGTTTGTTGGTTTGTTGGTTTATTGGTTTGTTGGTTTATTTGTTTTTTGGTTTATTGGCTTGTTGGATTGTTGGTTTGTTGGCTTGTTGGCTTGTCGGTTTGTTGGTTTGTTGGTTTTTTGGTTTGTTGGTTTTTTGGTTTGTTGGTTTGTTGGTTTGTTGGTTTGTTGGTTTTTTGGTTTGTTGATTTATTTGTTTGTTGGTTTGTTGGCTTGTTGGTTTGTTGGTTTGATGGTTTGTTGGCTTTTTGGTTTGTTGGTTTGTTGGCTTGGTGGCTTGTTGGTTTTTTGGTTTGTTGGTTTGTTGGTTTGTTGGTTTGTTGGTTTGTTGGTTTATTTGTTTGTTGGTTTGTTGGCTTGCTGGTTTGTTAGTTTGTTGGCTTGTTGGCTTGTTGGTTTGTTGGTTTGTTGGTTTTTTGGTTTGTTGGTTTGTTGGTTTGTTGGTTTGTTGGTTTGTTGGTTTTTTGGTTTGTTGGTTTGTTAGTTTATTTGTTTGTTGGTTTGCTGGCTTGTTGGTTTGTTGGTTTGTTGGTTTGTTGGCTTGTTGGTTTGTTGGTTTGTTGGTTTGTTGGTTTGTTGGCTTGTTGGTTTGTTGGTTTGTTGGTTTGTTGGTTTCTTGGTTTATTTGTTTGTTGGTTTGTTGGTTTGTTGGTTTGTTGGTTTATTTGTTTGTTAGTTTGTTGGTTTGTAGGTTTGTTGGTTTGTTGGTTTGTTGGTTTGTTGGTTTGTTGGTTTGTTCGTTTGTTGGTTTGTTGGTTTATTTGTTTGTTGGTTTGTTGCTTTGTTGGTTTGTTGGTTTATCTGTTTGTTGATTTGTAGGTTTGTTGGTTTGTTGGTTTGTTGGTTTGTTGGTTTGTTGGTTTGTTGGTTTGTTCGTTTGTTGGTTTGTTGGTTAAATGGTTTGTTGGTTTGTTGGTTTGTTGGCTTGTTGGTTTGTTGGTTTGTTGGTTTTTTGGTTTGTTGGTTTGTTGGTTTGTTGGTTTTTTCGTTTAATCGTTTGTTGGTTTGTTGGTTTTTTGGTTTGTTGGTTTGTTGGTTTGTTGGTTTCTTGGTTTGTTGGTTTGTTGATTTGTTGATTTGTTGGTTTGTTGGCATGTTGGTTTGTTGGTTTGTTGGTTTGTTGGCTTGTTTATTTGTTGGTTTGTTGGCTTGTTGGCTTGTTGGTTTGTAGGTTTGTTGGTTTGTTGGTTTGTTGGCTTGTTGGTTTGTTGGTTTGTTGGCTTGTTGGTTTGTTGGTTTGTTGGCTTGTTGGCTTGTTGGTTTGTTGGTTTGTTGGCTTGTTGGTTTGTTGGTTTGTTGGCTTGTTGGTTTGTTGCTTTGTTGGTTTGTTGGTTTGTTTGCTTGTTGGCTTGTTGGGTTGTTAGTTTGTTGGCTTTTTGGTTACTTGGTTTTTTGGTTTGTTGGTTTGTTGGCTTGTTGGTTTGTTGGTTTGTTGGTTTGTTGGTTTGTTGGCTTGTTGGTTACTTAGTTTGTTGGTTTGTTGGTTTGTTGGTTTGTTGGTTTGTTGGTTTGTTGGTTTGTTGGCTTGTTGGCTTGTTGGTTTGTTGGTTTGTTGGTTTGTTGGTTTGTTGGCTTGTTGGTTACTTAGTTTGTTGGTTTGTTGGTTTGTTGGTTTGTTGGTTTGTTGGTTTGTTGGCTTGTTGGCTTGTTGGTTTGTTGGTTATTTCGTTTGTTGGTTTGTTAGTTTGTTGGTTTGTTGGCTTGTTGGCTTGTTGGTTTATTTGTTTGTTGGTTTGTTGGCTTGTTGGTTTGTTGGTTTGTTGGTTTGTTGGTTTGTTGGCTTGTTGGTTTGTTGGTTTGTTGGCTTGTTGGCTTGTTGGCATGTTGGTTTGTTGGTTTGTTGGTTTGTTGGCTGGTTGGTTACTTAGTTTGTTGGTTTGTTGGCATGTTGGTTTGTTGGTTTGTTGGTTTGTTGGTTTGTTGGTTTGTTGGTTTGTTGGTTTGTTGGCTTGTTGGTTTGTTTGTTGGTTGGCTTGTTGGTTTGTTAGTTTGTTGGCTTGTTGGTTTGTTGGTTTGTTGGTTTGTTGGTTTGTTGGTTTATTTGTTTGTTGGTTTGTTGGCTTGTTGGTTAGTTGGTTTGTTGGTTTGTTGGCTTGTTGGTTTGTTGGTTTGTTGGCTTGTTGGCTTGTTGGTTTGTTGGTTTGTTGGCTTGTTGGCTTGTTGGTTTGTTGGTTTGTTGATTTTTTGGTTTGTTGGCTTGTTGGTTTGTTGGCTTGTTGATTTGTTGGTTTGTTGGTTTGCTGGCTTGTTGGCTTGTTGGTTTGTTGGCTTGTTGGTTTGTTGGTTTGTTGGTTTGTGGGTTTGTTGGTTTGTTGGTTTTTTGGTTTGCTGGTTTGTTGGTTTGTTGGTTTGTTGGTTTGTTGGTTTGTTGGCTTGTTGGTTTGTTGGTTTCTTGATTTGTAGGTTTGTTGGTTTGTTCGTTTGTTGGTTTGTTGGTTTTTTTGGTTTGTTGGTTTGTTGGTTTTTTGGTTTGTTGGTTTGTTGGTTTGTTGGTTTTTTCGTTTAATCGTTTGTTGGTTTGTTGGTTTTTTGGTTTGTTGGTTTGTTGGTTTGTTGGTTTCTTGGTTTGTTGGTTTGTTGATTTGTTGATTTGTTGGTTTGTTGGCATGTTGGTTTGTTGGTTTGTTGGTTTGTTGGCTTGTTTATTTGTTGGTTTGTTGGCTTGTTGGCTTGTTGGTTTGTAGGTTTGTTGGTTTGTTGGTTTGTTGGCTTGTTGGTTTGTTGGTTTGTTGGCTTGTTGGTTTGTTGGTTTGTTGGCTTGTTGGCTTGTTGGTTTGTTGGTTTGTTGGCTTGTTGGTTTGTTGGTTTGTTGGCTTGTTGGTTTGTTGCTTTGTTGGTTTGTTGGTTTGTTTGCTTGTTGGCTTGTTGGGTTGTTAGTTTGTTGGCTTTTTGGTTACTTGGTTTTTTGGTTTGTTGGTTTGTTGGCTTGTTGGTTTGTTGGGTTGTTGGTTTGTTGGTTTGTTGGTTTGTTGGCTTGTTGGCTTGTTGGTTTGTTGGTTTGTTGGTTTGTTGGTTTGTTGGCTTGTTGGTTACTTAGTTTGTTGGTTTGTTGGTTTGTTGGTTTGTTGGTTTGTTGGTTTGTTGGCTTGTTGGCTTGTTGGTTTGTTGGTTATTTCGTTTGTTGGTTTGTTAGTTTGTTGGTTTGTTGGCTTGTTGGCTTGTTGGTTTATTTGTTTGTTGGTTTGTTGGCTTGTTGGTTTGTTGGTTTGTTGGTTTGTTGGTTTGTTGGCTTGTTGGTTTGTTGGTTTGTTGGCTTGTTGGCTTGTTGGCATGTTGGTTTGTTGGTTTGTTGGTTTGTTGGCTGGTTGGTTACTTAGTTTGTTGGTTTGTTGGCATGTTGGTTTGTTGGTTTGTTGGTTTGTTGGTTTGTTGGTTTGTTGGTTTGTTGGTTTGTTGGCTTGTTGGTTTGTTTGTTGGTTGGCTTGTTGGTTTGTTAGTTTGTTGGCTTGTTGGTTTGTTGGTTTGTTGGTTTGTTGGTTTGTTGGTTTATTTGTTTGTTGGTTTGTTGGCTTGTTGGTTAGTTGGTTTGTTGGTTTGTTGGCTTGTTGGTTTGTTGGTTTGTTGGCTTGTTGGCTTGTTGGTTTGTTGGTTTGTTGGCTTGTTGGCTTGTTGGTTTGTTGGTTTGTTGATTTTTTGGTTTGTTGGCTTGTTGGTTTGTTGGCTTGTTGATTTGTTGGTTTGTTGGTTTGCTGGCTTGTTGGCTTGTTGGTTTGTTGGCTTGTTGGTTTGTTGGTTTGTTGGTTTGTGGGTTTGTTGGTTTGTTGGTTTTTTGGTTTGCTGGTTTGTTGGTTTGTTGGTTTGTTGGTTTGTTGGTTTGTTGGCTTGTTGGTTTGTTGGTTTCTTGATTTGTAGGTTTGTTGGTTTGTTCGTTTGTTGGTTTGTTGGTTTTTTTGGTTTGTTGGTTTGTTGGTTTTTTGGTTTGTTGGCTTGTTGGTTTGTTGGCTTGTTGATTTGTTGGTTTGTTGGTTTGTTGGCTTGTTGGCTTGTTGGTTTGTTGGTTTGTTGGCTTGTTGGTTTGTTGGTTTGTTGGTTTGTTGGTTTGTTGGTTTTTTGGTTTGCTGGTTTGTTGGTTTGTTGGTTTGTTGGTTTGTTGGCTTGTTGGTTTGTTGGTTTCTTGATTTGTAGGTTTGTTGGTTTGTTCGTTTGTTGGTTTGTTGGTTTGTTGGTTTGTTGGCTTGTTGGTTCTTTGGTTTGTTGGTTTTTTGGTTTGTGGTTTGTTGGTTTGTTGGTTTGTTGCTTTGTTGGTTTGTTGGTTTGTTGGTTTGTTGGTTTGTTGGTTTGTTGGTTTGTTGGTTTGTTGGTTTGTTGGTTTGTTGGTTTGTTGGTTTATTTGTTTGTTGGTTTGTTGGTTTTTAGGTTTGTTGGTTTGTTGGTTTGTTGGTTTGTTGTTTTGTTGGTTTGTTGGTTTGTTGGTTAATTGGCTTGTTGGTTTGTTGTTTTGTTGGTTTGTTGGTTTTTTGGTTGGTTGGTTTGTTGGTTTGTTGGTTTGTTGGTTTGTTGGTTTTTTGGTTTGTTGTTTTATTTTTTGTTGGTTTGTTTGGCTTGTTGGTTTGTTGGTTTTTTGGTTTTTTCGTTTGTTGGTTTGTTGGTTTGTTGGTTTGTTGGTTTGTTGGTTTGTTGGTTTATTCGTTTGTTGGTTTGTTGGTTTGTTGCTTTGTTGGCTTGTTGGTTTGTTGGTTTGTTGGTTTGTTGGATTGTTAGTTTTTTGGTTTGTTGGTTTGTTGGCTTGTTGGTTTGTTGGTTTGTTGGCTTGTTGGTTTGTTGGTTTGTTGGTTTGTTGGTTTGTTGGTTTTTGGTTTGTTGGTTTGTTGGCTTGTTGGCTTGTTGGTTTGTTGGTTTGTTGGTTTGTTGGTTTGTTGGTTTGTTGGTTTGTTGGTTTGTTGGTTTGTTGGTTTATTGGCTTGTTGGTTTGTTGGTTTGTTAGTTTGTTGGTTTGGTTGTTTGTTGGTTTGTTCGTTTGTTGGTTTGTTGGTTTGTTGGTTTGTTGGTTTGTTGGCTTGTTGGCTTGTTGGTTTGTTGGTTTGTTGGCTTGTTGGCTTGTTGGTTTGTTGGCTTGTTGGCTTGTTGGTTTTTTGGTTTGTTGGTTTGTTCGTTTGTTGGTTTGTTGGTTTGTTGGTTTGTTGGCTTGTTGGCTTGTTGGTTTGTTGGTTTGTTTGTTTGTTTGTTTGTTGGTTTGTTGGTTTGTTGGTTTGTTGGTTTGTTGGTTTGTTGGTTTGTTGGTTTGTTGGTTTGTTGGTTTGTTGGTTTGTTGGTTTGTTGGTTTGTTGGTTTGTTGGTTTGTTGGTTTGTTGGCTTGTTGGCTTGTTGGTATGTTGGTTTGTTCGTTTGTTGGTTTGTGGGTTTGTTGGTTTGTTGGTTTGTTGGCTTATTGGCTTGTTGGTTTGTTGGTTTGTTGGTTTGTTCGTTTGTTGGTTTGTTGGTTTGTTGGTTTGTTGGCTTGTTGGCTTGTTGGTTTCTTGGTTTGTTGGTTTGTTGGTTTGTTCGTTTTTTGGTTTGTTTGTTTGTTGTTTTGTTCATTTGTTGGTTCGTTGGTTACTTGGTTTGTTGGTTTGTTGGTTTTTTGGATTGTTGGTTTGTTGGTTTGTTGGTTTGTTGGTTTATTTGTTTGTTGGTTTGTTTGTTTGTTGGTTTGTTGGCTTGTTAGTTTGTTGGTTTGTCGGTTTGTTGGTTTGTTGGTTTGTTGGTTTGGTGGTTTGTTGGTTTGTTGGTTTGTTGGTTTATTTGTTTGTTGGTTTACTGGTTTGTTGGCTTGTTGGCTTGTTGGTTTGTTGTTTTGTTGGTTTTTGGTTTGTTGGTTTGTTGGCTTGTTGGCTTGTTGGTTTGTTGGTTTGTTGGTTTGTTGGTTTGTTGGTTTGTTGGTTTGTTGGTTTGTTGGTTTGTTGGCTTGTTGGTTTGTTGGTTTGTTGGTTTGTTGGTTGGTTTGTTTGTTGGTTTCTTCATTTGTTTATTTGTTGGTTACTTGGTTTGTTGGTTTGTTGGTTTGTTAGTTTGTTGGTTTGTTGGCTTGTTGGCTTGTTGGTTTGTTGGTTTGTTGGTTTGTTGGTTTGTTGGTTTGTTGGCTTGTTGGTTTGTTGTTTTGTTGATTTGTTGGTTTGTTGGTTTGTTGGTATGTTGGCTTGTTGGTAACTTAGTTTGTTGGTTTGTTGGCTTGTTGGCTTGTTGGTTTGTTGGTTAGTTCGTTTGTTGGTTTGTTAGTTTGTTGGTTTGTTGGCATGTTGGCTTGTTGGTTTGTTGGTTAGGTCGTTTGTTGGTTTGTTAGTTTGTTGGTTTGTTGGCTTGTTGGCTTGCTGTTTTGTTGGCTTTTTGGTTTGTTGGTTTGTTGGTTTGTTGGTTTGTTGGTTTATTTGTTTGTTGGTTTGTTGGTTTGTTGGTTTGTTGGTTTGTTGGTTTGTTGGTTTGTTGGTTTGTTGGTTTGTTGGCTTGTTTATTTGTTGGTTTGTTGGTTTCTTGGTTTGTCGGTTTGTTGGTTTGTTGGTTTGTTGGTTTGTTGGTTTGTTGGGTTGTTGGTTTGTTGGTTTGTTCGTTTGTTGGCTTGTTGGTTTGTTGGCTTGTTGGCTTGTTGGTTTGTTGGTTTTTTAGTTTGTTCGTTTGTTGGTTTGTTTGTTTGTTGGTTTGTTTGTTTGTTGGTTTGTTGGTTTGTAGGTTTGTTGGTTTGTTGGTTTGTTGGTTTGTTGGTTTATTTGTTTGTTGGTTTGTTGGTTTGTAGGTTTGTTGGTTTGTTGGTTTGTTGGTTTGTTAATTTGTTGGTTTGTAGGTTTGTTGGTTTGTTAGTTTGTTGGTTTGTTTGTTTGTTGGCTTGTTGGTTTGTTGGTTTGTTGGTTTTTTGGTTTGTTGGTTTGTTGGTTTTTTGGTTTGTTGGTTTGTTGGTTTGTTGTTTTGTTGGTTTGTTGGTTTATTTGCTTGTTGGTTTGTTGGTTTGTTGGTTTGCTGGTTTCTTGGTTTGTTGGTTTGTTGGTTTGTTGGTTTGTTGGTTTGTTGGTTTGTTGGTTTGTTGGTTTGTTGGTTTGGTGGTTTGTTGGTTTGTTGGTATGTTGGTTTGTTGCTTTGTTGGTTTGTTGGTTTGTTGGTTTGTTGGTTTTTGGTTTGCTGGTTTGTTGGTTTGTTGGTTTGTTGGTTTGTTGGCTTGTTGGTTTGTTGGTTTGTTGGTTTCTTGGTTTTTTGTAGGTTTGTTGGTTTGTTCGTTTGTTGGTTTGTTGGTTTGTTGGTTTGTTGGTTTGTTGGCTTGTTGTTTTTTGGTTTGTTGGTTTTTTGGTTTGTGGTTTGTTGGTTTGTTGGTTTGTTGCTTTGTTGGTTTGTTGGTTTGTTGGTTTGTTGGTTTGTTGGTTTGTTGGTTTGTTGGTTTGTTGGTTTATTTGTTTGTTGGTTTGCTGGTTTGTAGGTTTGTTGGTTTGTTGGTTTGTTGGTTTGTTGGTTTGTTGGTTTGTTGGTTTGTTGGTTTGTTGGTTAATTGGTTTGTTGGTTTGTTGGTTTGTTGGCTTGTTGGTTTGTTGGTTTGTTGGTTTTTTGGTTTGTTGGTTTGTTGGTTTGTTGGTTTGTTGGTTTGTTGGTTTGTGGTTTTGTTGGTTTGTTGGTTTTTTGGTTTGTTGTTTTATTTTTTTGTTGGTTTGTTTGGCTTGTTGGTTTGTTGGTTTGTTGGTTTTTTGATTTTTTGGTTTGTTGGTTTGTTGGTTTGTTGGTTTGTTGGTTTATTCGTTTGTTGGTTTGTTGGTTTGTTGGCTTGTTGGCTTGTTGGTTTGTTGGTTTGTTGGTTTGTTGGATTGTTAGTTTTTTGGTTAGTTGGTTTGTTGGCTTGTTGGTTTGTTGGTTTGTTGGCTTGTTGGTTTGTTGGTTTGTTGGTTTGTTGGTTTGTTTGTTTGTTGGTTTGTTGGCTTGTTGGCTTGTTGGTTTGTTGGTTTGTTGGTTTGTTGGTTTTTTGGTTTGTTGGCTTGTTGGTTTGTTGGTTTGTTGGTTTTTGGTTTGTTGGTTTGTTGGCTTGTTGGCTTGTTGGTTTGTTGGTTTGTTGGTTTGTTGGTTTGTTGATTTGTTAGTTTATTGGTTTGTTTGTTTGTTGGTTTGTTCGTTTGTTGGTTTGTTGGTTTGTTGGTTTGTTGGTTTGTTGGTTTGTTGGTTTGTTGGTTTGTTGGTTTATTGGTTTGTTGGCTTGTTGGCTTGTTGGTTTGTTGGTTTGTTGGCTTGTTGGCTTGTTGGCTTGTTGGTTTGTTGGCTTGTTGGCTTGTTAGTTTTTTGGTTTGTTGGTTTGTTCGTTTGTTGGTTTGTTGGTTTGTTGGTTTGTTGGCTTGTTGGCTTGTTGGTTTGTTGGTTTGTTTGTTTGTTTGTTTGTTGGTTTGTTGGTTTGTTGGTTTGTTGGGTTGTTGGTTTGTTGGTTTGTTGGTTTGTTGGTTTGTTGGTTTGTTGGTTTGTTGGTTTGTTGGTTTGTTGGTTTGTTGGCTTGTTGGCTTGTTGGAATGTTGGTTTGTTCGTTTGTTGGTTTGTTGGTTTGTTGGTTTGTTGGTTTGTTGGTTTGTTGGCTTATTGGCTTGTTGGTTTGTTGGTTTGTTGGTTTGTTCGTTTGTTGGTTTGTTGGTTTGTTCGTTTGTTGGCTTGTTGGTTTGTTGGCTTGTTGGCTTGTTGGTTTGTTGGTTTGTTGGTTTGTTCGTTTTTTGGTTTGTTTGTTTGTTGGTTTGTTCATTTGTTGGTTCGTTGGTTACTTGGTTTGTTGGTTTGTTGGTTTGTTCGATTGTTGGTTTGTTGGTTTGTTGGTTTTTTGGTTTGTTGGTTTGTTGGTTTGTTGGCTTGTTAGTTTGTTGGTTTGTCGGTTTCTTGGTTTGTTGGTTTGTTGGTTTGGTGTTTTGTTGGTTTGTTGGTTTGTTGGTTTATTTGTTTGTTGGTTTGTTGGTTTGTTGGTTTGTTGGCTTGTTGTCTTGTTGGTTTGTTGGTTTGTTGGTTTTTGGTTTGTTGGTTTGTTGGCTTGTTGGCTTGTTGGTTTGTTGGTTTGTTGATTTGTAGGTTTGTTGGTTTGTTGGTTTGTTGGCTTGTTGGTTTATTGGTTTGTTGGTTTGTTGGTTTGTTTGTTTGTTGGTTTCTTCATTTGTTGGTTTGTTGGTTTGTTGGTTTGTTGGCTTGTTGGCTTGTTGGTTTGTTGGCTTGTTGGTTTGTTGGCTTGTTGGCTTGTTGGTTTGTTGGTTGTTGGTTTGTTCGTTTGTTGGTTTGTTGGTTTGTTGGTTTGTTGGCGTGTTGGCTTGTTGGTTTGTTGGTTTGTTTGTTTGTTTGTTTGTTTGTTTTTTTATTGGTTTGTTGGTTTGAATGGTTTGTTGGTTTGTTGGTTTGTTGGTTTGTTGGTTTGTTGGCTTGTTGACTTGTTGGTTTGTTGGTTTGTGCGTTTGTTGGTTTGTTGGTTTGTTGGTTTGTTGGTTTGTTGGCTTGTTGGCTTGTTAGTTTGTTGGTTTGTTGGTTTGCTGGTTTGTTTGTTTGTTGGTTTGTTGGTTTGTTCGTTTGTTGGCTTGTTGGTTTGTTGGCTTGTTGGCTTGTTGGTTTGTTGGTTTTTTGGTTTGTTGGTTTGTTCGTTTGTTGGTTTGTTTGTTTGTTGGTTTGTTCGTTTGTTGGTTCGTTGGTTACTTGGTTTGTTGGTTTGTTGGTTTGTTGGCTTGTTGGTTTGTTGGTTTGTTGGTTTTTTGGTTTGTTGGTTTATTGGTTTTTTGGTTTGTTGGTTTGTTGGTTTGTTGGTTTGTTGGTTTATTTGTTTGTTGGTTTGTTGGTTTGTTGGTTTGTTGGTTTGTTGGTTTGTTGGCTTGTTGGTGTGTTGATTTGTTGGTTTGTTGGTTTGTTGGATGTTGGTTTGGTGGTTTGTTGGTTTGTTGGTTTGTTGGTTTATTTGTTTGTTGCTTTGTTGGTTTGTTGGTTTGTTGGCTTGTTGGTTTGTTAGTTTGTTGGTTTGTTGGGTTGTTGCTTTGTTGGTTCGGTGGTTTGTTGGTTTGTTAGTTCGGTGGTTTGTTGGTTTGTTCTTTTTTTGGTTTGTTTGTTTGTTGGTTTGTTCATTTGTTGGTTCGTTGGTTACTTGGTTTGTTGGTTTGTTGGTTTGTTGGTTTGTTGGTTTGTTGGTTTGTTGGCTTGTTGGTTTGTTGGTTTGTTGGTTTTTTGGTTTGTTGGTTTGTTGGTTTTTTGGTTTGTTGGTTTGTTGGTTTGTTGGTTTGTTGGTTTGTTGGTTTGTTGGTTTGTTGGTTTATTTGTTTGTTGGTTTGTTGATTTGTTGGTTTGTTGGCTTGTTGGTTTGTTGGTTTGTTGGTTTGTTGGTTTGTTGGTTTGTTGGTTTGTTGGGTTGGTGGTTTGTTGGTTTGTTGGTTTGTTGGTTTATTTGTTTGTTGGTTTGTTGGTTTGTTGGTTTGTTGGCTTGTTGGCTTGTTGGTTTGTTGGTTTGTTGGTTTTGGGTTTGTTTGGTTTGTTGGCTTGTTGGCTTGTTGGTTTGTTGGTTTGTTGGTTTGTTGGTTTGTTGGTTTGTTGGTTTGTTGGTTTTTTGGTTTGTTGGCTTGTTGGTTTGTTGGTTTGTTGGTTTGTTGGTTTGTTTGTTTGTTGGTTTCTTCATTTGTTGGTTTGTTGGTTTGTTGTTTATTGGCTTGTTGGTTTGTTGGCTTTTTGGCTTGTTGGTTTGTTGGTTGTTGGTTTGTTCGTTTGTTGGTTTGTTGGTTTGTTGGTTTGTTGGCTTGTTGGCTTGTTGGTTTGTTGGTTTGTTTGTTTGTTTGTTTGTTGGTTTGTTGGTTTGTTGGTTTGAATGGTTTGTTGGTTTGTTGGTTTGTTGGTTTGTTGGTTTGTTGGCTTGTTGACTTGTTGGTTTGTTGGTTTGTGCGTTTGTTGGTTTGTTGGTTTGTTGGTTTGTTGGTTTGTTGGTTTGTTGGCTTGTTGGCTTGTTGGTTTGTTGGTTTGTTGGTTTGTTGGTGTGTTTTTTTGTTGGTTTGTTGGTTTGTTTGTTTGTTGGCTTGTTGGTTTGTTGGCTTGTTGGCTTGTTGGTTTGTTGGTTTTTTGGTTTGTTGGTTTGTTCGTTTCTTGGTTTGTTTGTTTGTTGGTTTGTTCGTTTGTTGGTTCGTTGGTTACTTGGTTTGTTGGTTTGTTGGTTTGTTGGCTTGTTGGTTTGTTGGTTTGTTGGTTTTTTGGATTGTTGGTTTTTGGTTTGTTGGTTTGTTGGTTTGTTGGTTTGTTGGTTTGTTGGGTTGGTGGTTTGTTGGTTTGTTGGTTTGTTGGTTTATTTGTTTGTTGGTTTGTTGGTTTGTGGTTTGTTGGCTTGTTGGTTTGTTAGTTTGTTGGTTTGTTGGTTTGTTGCTTTTTTGGTTCGGTGGTTTGTTGGTTTGTTGGTTCGGTGGTTTGTTGGTTTGTTGGTTTGTTGGTTTGTTGGTTTATTGGTTTGTTGGTTTGTTGGTTTGTTGGTTTGTTGGTTTGTTGGCTTGTTGGTTTTTTGGTTTGCTGGTTAGTTGGTTTGTTGGTTTGTTGGTTTGTTGGCTTGTTGGCTTGTTGGTTTGTTGGTTTGTTGGTTTCTTGGTTTGTAGGTTTGTTGGCTTGTTGACTTGTTGTCAACAACCAACAGGCCAACAAACCAACAAAACAAACCAACAAACCAACAGGCCAACAAACCCACAAACCAAAAACCAACAAACCAACAAACCAACAAGTCAACAAGTTTGTTGGTTTGTTGGCTTGTTGGTTTGTTGGTTTGTTGGTTTCTTGGTTTGTTGGCTTGTTGACTTGTTGGTTTGTTGGTTTGTTGGTTTTTGGTTTGTTGGTTTGTTGGCCTGTTGGTTTGTTGGTTTGTTGGTTTGTTGGTTTGTTGGTATGTTGATTTGTTGGTTTGTTGGTTTGTTGGCTTGTTGGTTTGTTGGTTTGTTGGTTTGTTGGTTTGTTGGTTTGTTGGTTTGTTGGCTTGTTGGCTTGTTGGTTTATTGGCTAGTTGGTTTGTTGGCTTGTTGACTTGTTGGTTTGTTGGTTGTTGGTTTGTTCGTTTGTTGGTTTGTTGGTTTGTTGGTTTGTTGGTTTGTTGGTTTGTTGGCTTGTTTGCTTGTTGGTTTGTTGGTTTGTTTGTTTGTTTGTTTGTTTGTTTGTTGGTTTGTTGGTTTGTTGGTTTGAATGGTTTGTTGGTTTGTTGGTTTGTTGGTTTGTTGGTTTGTTGGCTTGTTGACTTGTTGGTTTGTTGGTTTGTGCGTTTGTTGGTTTGTTGGTTTGTTGGTTTGTTGGTTTGTTGGCTGGTTGGCTTGTTGGTTTGTTGGTTTGTTAATTTGTTGGTTTGTTTGTTTGTTGGTTTGTTGGTTTGTTCGTTTGTTGGTTCGTTGGTTACTTGGTTTGTTGGTTTGTTGGTTTGTTGGCTTGTTGGTTTTTTGGTTTGTTGGTTTTTTGGTTTGTTGGTTTTTTGGTTTGTTGGTTTGTTGGTTTGTTGGTTTGTTGGTTTGTTGGTTTGTTGGTTTGTTGGTTTGGTGGTTTGTTGGTTTGTTGGTTTTTTGGTTTGCTGGTTAGTTGGTTTGTTGATTTGTTGGTTTGTTGGCTTGTTGGTTTGTTGGTTTGTTGGTTTCTTGGTTTGTAGGTTTGTTGGTTTGTTGGTTTGTCGGTTAATTGGTTTGTTGTTTTATTTGCTTGTTGGTTTGTTTGGCTTGTTGGTTTGTTGGTTTGTTGGTTTTTTGGTTTGTTGGTTTGTTGGTTTATTCGTTTGTTGGTTTGTTGGTTTGTTGGCTTGTTGGCTTGTTGGTTTGTTGGTTTGTTGGATTGTTAGTTTTTTGGTTTGTTGGTTTGTTGGCTTGTTGGTTTGTTGGTTTGTTGGCTTGTTGGGTTGTTGGTTTGTTGGTTTGTTGGTTTGTTGGTTTGTTGGTTTGTTGGCTTGTTGGCTTGTTGGCTTGTGGGTTTGTTGGTTTGTTGCTTTGTTGGTTTGTTGGCTTGTTGGCTTGTTGGCTTGTTGGTTTGTTGGTTTATTGGTTTTTGGTTTGTTGGTTTGTTGGCTTGTTGGCTTGTTGGTTTGTTGGTTTGTTGGTTTGATGGTTTATTGGTTTGTTGGTTTGTTGGTTTGTTGGTTTGTTGGTTTGTTGGCTTGTTGGCTTGTTGGTTTGTTGGTTTGTTGGATTGTTAGTTTTTTGGTTTGTTGGCTTGTTGGTTTGTTGGTTTGTTGGCTTGTTGGGTTGTTGGTTTGTTGGTTTGTTGGTTTGTTGGTTTGTTGGTTTTTTGGCTTGTTGGCTTGTTGGCTTGTTGGTTTGTTGGTTTGTTGCTTTGTTGGTTTGTTGGATTGTTAGTTTTTTGGTTTGTTGGTTTGTTGGTTTGTTGGCTTGTTGGTTTGTTGGTTTGTTGGCTTCTTGGTTTGTTGGTTTGTTGGTTTGTTTGTTTGTTGGTTTCTTCATTTGTTTGTTTGTTGGTTTGTTGTTTATTGGCTTGTTGGTTTGTTGGCTTTTTGGCTTGTTGGTTTGTTGGTTGTTGGTTTGTTCGTTTGTTGGTTTGTTGGTTTGTTGGTTTGTTGGCTTGTTGGCTTGTTGGTTTGTTGGTTTGTTTGTTTGTTTGTTTGTTGGTTTGTTGGTTTGTTGGTTTGAATGGTTTGTTGGTTTGTTGGTTTGTTGGTTTGTTGGTTTGTTGGCTTGTTGACTTGTTGGTTTGTTGGTTTGTGCGTTTGTTGGTTTGTTGGTTTGTTGGTTTGTTGGTTTGTTGGTTTGTTGGCTTGTTGGCTTGTTGGTTTGTTGGTTTGTTGGTTTGTTGGTGTGTTTTTTTGTTGGTTTGTTGGTTTGTTTGTTTGTTGGCTTGTTGGTTTGTTGGCTTGTTGGCTTGTTGGTTTGTTGGTTTTTTGGTTTGTTGGTTTGTTCGTTTGTTGGTTTGTTTGTTTGTTGGTTTGTTCGTTTGTTGGTTCGTTGGTTACTTGGTTTGTTGGTTTGTTGGTTTGTTGGTTTGTTGGCTTGTTGGTTTGTTGGTTTGTTGGTTTTTTGGATTGTTGGTTTTTGGTTTGTTGGTTTGTTGGTTTGTTGGTTTGTTGGTTTGTTGGTTTGGTGGTTTGTTGGTTTGTTGGTTTGTTGGTTTATTTGTTTGTTGGTTTGTTGGTTTGTGGTTTGTTGGCTTGTTGGTTTGTTAGTTTGTTGGTTTGTTGGTTTGTTGCTTTTTTGGTTCGGTGGTTTGTTGGTTTGTTGGTTCGGTGGTTTGTTGGTTTGTTGGTTTGTTGGTTTGTTGGTTTATTGGTTTGTTGGTTTGTTGGTTTGTTGGTTTGTTGGTTTGTTGGCTTGTTGGTTTTTTGGTTTGCTGGTTAGTTGGTTTGTTGGTTTGTTGGTTTGTTGGCTTGTTGGCTTGTTGGTTTGTTGGTTTGTTGGTTTCTTGGTTTGTAGGTTTGTTGGCTTGTTGACTTGTTGTCAACAACCAACAGGCCAACAAACCAACAAAACAAACCAACAAACCAACAGGCCAACAAACCCACAAACCAAAAACCAACAAACCAACAAACCAACAAGTCAACAAGTTTGTTGGTTTGTTGGCTTGTTGGTTTGTTGGTTTCTTGGTTTCTTGGTTTGTTGGCTTGTTGACTTGTTGGTTTGTTGGTTTGTTGGTTTTTGGTTGTTGGTTTGTTGGCCTGTTGGTTTGTTGGTTTGTTGGTTTGTTGGTTTGTTGGTATGTTGGTTTGTTGGTTTGTTGGTTTGTTGGCTTGTTGGTTTGTTGGTTTGTTGGTTTGTTGGTTTGTTGGTTTGTTGGTTTGTTGGCTTGTTGGCTTGTTGGTTTATTGGCTAGTTGGTTTGTTGGCTTGTTGACTTGTTGGTTTGTTGGTTGTTGGTTTGTTCGTTTGTTGGTTTGTTGGTTTGTTGGTTTGTTGGTTTGTTGGTTTGTTGGCTTGTTGGCTTGTTGGTTTGTTGGTTTGTTTGTTTGTTTGTTTGTTGGTTTGTTGGTTTGTTGGTTTGAATGGTTTGTTGGTTTGTTGGTTTGTTGGTTTGTTGGTTTGTTGGCTTGTTGACTTGTTGGTTTGTTGGTTTGTGCGTTTGTTGGTTTGTTGGTTTGTTGGTTTGTTGGTTTGTTGGCTGGTTGGTTTGTTGGTTTGTTGGTTTGTTAATTTGTTGGTTTGTTTGTTTGTTGGTTTGTTGGTTTGTTCGTTTGTTGGTTCGTTGGTTACTTGGTTTGTTGGTTTGTTGGTTTGTTGGCTTGTTGGTTTTTTGGTTTGTTGGTTTTTTGGTTTGTTGGTTTTTTGGTTTGTTGGTTTGTTGGTTTGTTGGTTTGTTGGTTTGTTGGTTTGTTGGTTTGTTGGTTTGTTGGTTTGGTGGTTTGTTGGTTTGTTGGTTTTTTGGTTTGCTGGTTAGTTGGTTTGTTGATTTGTTGGTTTGTTGGCTTGTTGGTTTGTTGGTTTGTTGGTTTCTTGGTTTGTAGGTTTGTTGGTTTGTTGGTTTGTCGGTTAATTGGTTTGTTGTTTTATTTGCTTGTTGGTTTGTTTGGCTTGTTGGTTTGTTGGTTTGTTGGTTTTTTGGTTTGTTGGTTTGTTGGTTTATTCGTTTGTTGGTTTGTTGGTTTGTTGGCTTGTTGGCTTGTTGGTTTGTTGGTTTGTTGGATTGTTAGTTTTTTGGTTTGTTGGTTTGTTGGCTTGTTGGTTTGTTGGTTTGTTGGCTTGTTGGGTTGTTGGTTTGTTGGTTTGTTGGTTTGTTGGTTTGTTGGTTTGTTGGCTTGTTGGCTTGTTGGCTTGTGGGTTTGTTGGTTTGTTGCTTTGTTGGTTTGTTGGCTTGTTGGCTTGTTGGCTTGTTGGTTTGTTGGTTTATTGGTTTTTGGTTTGTTGGTTTGTTGGCTTGTTGGCTTGTTGGTTTGTTGGTTTGTTGGTTTGATGGTTTGTTGGTTTGTTGGTTTGTTGGTTTGTTGGTTTTTTTGCTTTGTTGGTTTGTTGGCTTGTTGGCTTGTTGGTTTGTTGGTTTGTTGGATTGTTAGTTTTTTGGTTTGTTGGTTTGTTGGCTTGTTGGTTTGTTGGTTTGTTGGCTTGTTGGGTTGTTGGTTTGTTGGTTTGTTGGTTTGTTGGTTTGTTGGTTTTTTGGCTTGTTGGCTTGTTGGCTTGTTGGTTTGTTGGTTTGTTGCTTTGTTGGTTTGTTGGATTGTTAGTTTTTTGGTTTGTTGGTTTGTTGGTTTGTTGGCTTGTTGGTTTGTTGGTTTGTTGGCTTCTTGGTTTGTTGGTTTGTTGGTTTGTTGGTTTGTTGGTTTGTTGGTTTGTTGGCTTGTTGGCTTGTTGGTTTGTTGGTTTGTTGCTTTGTTGGTTTGTTGGCTTGTTGGCTTGTTGGCTTGTTGGTTTGTTGGTTTATTGGTTTTTGGTTTGTTGGTTTGTTGGCTTGTTGGCTTGTTGGTTTGTTGGTTTGTTGGCTTGTTGGTTCGTTGGTTTGTTGGTTTGTCGGTTTGTTGGTTTGTTGGTTTGTTGGTTTGTTGGCTTGTTGGCTTGTTGGTTTGTTGGTTTGTTGGTTTGTTGGTTTGTTGGTTTGTTGGTTTGTTGGTTTGTTGGTTTGTTGGTTTGGTGGTTTGTTGGTTTGTTGGTTTGTTGGTTTATTTGTTTGTTGGTTTGTTGGTTTGTTAGTTTGTTGGCTTGTTGACTTGTTGGTTTGTTGGTTTGTTGGTTTTTGGTTTGTTGGTTTGTTGGCCTGTTGGTTTGTTGGTTTGTTGGTTTGTTGGTTTGTTGGTTTGTTGGTTTGTTGGTTTGTTGGCTTGTTGGTTTGTTGGTTTGTTGGTTTGTTGGTTTGCTTGCTTGTTGGTTTCTTCATTTGTTGGTTTGTTGGTTTGTTGGTTTGTTGGTTTGTTGGTTTGTTGGCTTGTTGGCTTGTTGGTTTATTGGCTAGTTGGTTTGTTGGCTTGTTGGCTTGGTGGTTTGTTGGTTGTTGGTTTGTTCGTTTGTTGGTTTGTTGGTTTGTTGGTTTGTTGGCTTGTTGGCTTGTTGGTTTGTTGGTTTGTTTGTTTGTTTGTTTGTTGGTTTGTTGGTTTGTTGGTTTGAATGGTTTGTTGGTTTGTTGGTTTGTTGGTTTGTTGGTTTGTTGGCTTGTTGACTTGTTGGTTTGTTGGTTTGTGCGTTTGTTGGTTTGTTGGTTTGTTGGTTTGTTGGCTTGTTGGCTTGTTGGTTTGTTGGTTTGTTAATTTGTTGGTTTGTTTGTTTGTTGGTTTGTTGGTTTGTTGGTTTGTTCGTTTGTTGGTTCGTTGGTTACTTGGTTTGTTGGTTTGTTGGTTTGTTGGCTTGTTGGTTTTTTGGTTTGTTGGTTTTTTGGTTTGTTGGTTTGTTGGTTTGTTGGTTTGTTGGTTTGTTGGCTTGTTGGTTTGTTGGTTTGTTGGTTTGTTGGTTTGGTGGTTTGTTGGTTTGTTGGTTTATTTGTTTGTTGGTTTGTTGGTTTGTTGGTTTGTTGGCTCGTTGGTTTGTTAGTTTGTTGGTTTGTTGGTTTGTTGCTTTTTTGGTTCGGTGGTTTGTTGGTTTGTTGGTTCTGTGGTTTGTTGGTTTGTGGGTTTGTTGGTTTGTTGGTTTGTTGGGGTGTTGGTTTGTTGGTTTGTTGGTTTGTTGGTTTTTTGGTTTGCTGGTTAGTTGGTTTGTTGATTTGTTGGTTTGTTGGCTTGTTGGTTTGTTGGTTTGTTGTATTCTTGGTTTGTAGGTTTGTTGGTTTGTTCGTTTGTTGGTTTGTTGGTTTGTTGGTTTGTTGGCTTGTTGGTTTTTTGGTTTGTTGGTTTTTTGGTTTGTTGGTTTGTTGGTTTGTTGGTTTATTTGTTTGTTTGTTTGTTGGTTTGTAGGTTTTTTGGTTTGTTGGTTTGTTTGTTTGTTGGTTTGTACGTTTGTTGGTTTGTCGGTTAATTGGTTTGTTGGTTTGTTGGTTTGTTGGCTTGTTGGTTTTTTGGTTTGTTGGTTTTTTGGTTTGTTGGTTTGTTGGTTTGTTGGTTTGTTGGTTTGTTGGCTTGTTGGTTTGTTGGTTTGTTGGTTTGTTGGTTTGGTGGTTTGTTGGTTTGTTGGTTTATTTGTTTGTTGGTTTGTTGGTTTGTTGGTTTGTTGGCTCGTTGGTTTGTTAGTTTGTTGGTTTGTTGGTTTGTTGCTTTTTTGGTTCGGTGGTTTGTTGGTTTGTTGGTTCTGTGGTTTGTTGGTTTGTGGGTTTGTTGGTTTATTGGTTTGTTGGGGTGTTGGTTTGTTGGTTTGTTGGTTTGTTGGTTTTTTGGTTTGCTGGTTAGTTGGTTTGTTGATTTGTTGGTTTGTTGGCTTGTTGGTTTGTTGGTTTGTTGTATTCTTGGTTTGTAGGTTTGTTGGTTTGTTCGTTTGTTGGTTTGTTGGTTTGTTGGTTTGTTGGCTTGTTGGTTTTTTGGTTTGTTGGTTTTTTGGTTTGTTGGTTTGTTGGTTTGTTGGTTTATTTGTTTGTTTGTTTGTTGGTTTGTAGGTTTTTTGGTTTGTTGGTTTGTTTGTTTGTTGGTTTGTACGTTTGTTGGTTTGTCGGTTAATTGGTTTGTTGGTTTGTTGGTTTGTTGGCTTGTTGGTTTTTTGGTTTGTTGGTTTTTTGGTTTGTTGGTTTGTTGGTTTGTTGGTTTGTTGGTTTGTTGGTTTGTTGTTTTATTTGCTTGTTGGTTTGTTTGGCTTGTTGGTTTGTTGGTTTGTTAGTTTTTTGGTTTGTTGGTTTGTTGGTTTTTTGGTTTGTAGGTTTGTTGGTTTGTTGGTTTGTTTGTTTGTTGGTTTGTACGTTTGTTGGTTTGTTGGTTAATTGGTTTGTTGGTTTGTTGGTTTGTTGGCTTGTTGGTTTTTTGGTTTGTTGGTTTTTTGGTTTGTTGGTTTGTTGGTTTGTTGGTTTGTTGGTTTGTTGGTTTGTTTGGCTTGTTGGTTTGTTGGTTTGTTGGTTTTTTGGTTTGTTGGTTTGCTTGCTTGTTGGTTTCATCATTTGTTGGTTTGTTGGCTTGTTGGCTTGTTGGTTCATTGGCTAGTTGGTTTGTTGGCTTGTTGGCTTGTTGGTTTGTTGGTTGTTGGTTTGTTCGTTTGTTGGTTTGTTGGTTTGTTGGCTTGTTGGCTTGTTGGTTTGTTGATTTGTTTGTTTGTTTGTTTGTTGGTTTGTTGGTTTGTTGGTTTGAATGGTTTGTTTGTTTGTTGGTTTGTACGTTTGTTGGTTTGTTGGTTTGTTGGTTTGTTGGCTTGTTGGTTTTTTGGTTTGTTGGTTTTTTGGTTTGTTGGTTTGTTGGTTTGTTGGTTTGTTGGTTTGTTGGTTTGTTGGTTTGTTGTTTTATTTGCTTGTTGGTTTGTTTGGCTTGTTGGTTTGTTGGTTTGTTGGTTTTTTGGTTTGTTGGTTTGTTGGTTTATTCGTTTGTTGGTTTGTTGGTTTGTTGGCTTGTTGGCTTGTTGGTTTGTTGGTTTGTTGGATTGTTAGTTTTTTGGTTTGTTGGTTTGTTGGCTTGTTGGTTTGTTGGTTTGTTGGCTTGTTGGGTTGTTGGTTTGTTGGTTTGTTGGTTTGTTGGTTTGTTGGTTTGTTGGTTTGTTGGTTTGTTGGCTTGTTGGTTTGTTGGTTTGTTGCTTTGTTGGTTTGTTGGCTTGTTGGCTTGTTGGCTTGTTGGCTTGTTGGTTTGTTGGTTTATTGGTTTTTGGTTTGTTGGTTTGTTGGCTTGTTGGCTTGTTGGTTTGTTGGTTTGTTGGTTTGTTGGTTTGTTGGTTTGTTGGTTTGTTGATTTGTTGGTTTGTTGGTTTGTTGGTTTGTTGGCTTTTTGGCTTGTTGGTTTGTTGGTTTGTTCGTTTGTTGTTTTGTTGTTTTGTTGGTTTGTTGGTTTGTTGGTTTGTTGGCTTGTTGGTTTGTTGGTTTGTTGGCTTGTTGGTTCGTTGGTTTGTTGGTTTGTCGGTTTGTTGGTTTGTTGGTTTGTTGGTTTGTTGGCTTGTTGGTTTGTTGGTTTGTTGGTTTGTTGGTTTGTTGGTTTGTTGGTTTGTTGGTTTGTTGGTTTGTTGGTTTGTTGGTTTGTTGGTTTGGTGGTTTGTTGGTTTGTTGGTTTGTTGGTTTATTTGTTTGTTGGTTTGTTGGTTTGTTAGTTTGTTGGCTTGTTGACTTGTTGGTTTGTTGGTTTGTTGGTTTGTGAGTTTGTTGGTTTGTTGGTTTGTTGGTTTGTTGGCTTGTTGGTTTGTTGGTTTGTTGGTTTGTTGGTTTGCTTGCTTGTTGGTTTCTTCATTTGTTGGTTTGTTGGTTTGTTGGTTTGTTGGTTTGTTGGCTTGTTGGCTTGTTGGTTTATTGGCTAGTTGGTTTGTTGGCTTGTTGGCTTGTTGGTTTGTTGGTTTTTGGTTTGTTCGTTTGTTGGTTTGTTGGTTTGTTGGTTTGTTGGCTTGTTGGTTTGTTGGTTTGTTTGTTTGTTTGTTTGTTGGTTTGTTGGTTTGTTGGTTTGTTGGTTTGAATGGTTTGTTGGTTTGTTGGTTTGTTGGTTTGTTGGTTTGTTGGCTTGTTGACTTGTTGGTTTGTTGGTTTGTGCGTTTGTTGGTTTGTTGGTTTGTTGGTTTGTTGGTTTGTTGGCTTGTTGGCTTGTTGGTTTGTTGGTTTGTTAATTTGTTGGTTTGTTTGTTTGTTGGTTTGTTGGTTTGTTCGTTTGTAGGCTTGTTGGTTTGTTGGCTTGTTGGCTTGTTGGTTTGTTGGTTTTTAGGTTTGTTGGTTTGTTCGTTTGTTGGTTTGTTTGTTTGTTGGTTTGATCGTTTGTTGGTTCGTTGGTTACTTGGTTTGTTGGTTTGTTGGTTTGTTGGCTTGTTGGTTTTTTGGTTTGTTGGTTTTTTGGTTTGTTGGTTTTTTGGTTTGTTGGTTTGTTGGTTTGTTGGTTTGTTGCTTTTTTGGTTCGGTGGTTTGTTGGTTTGTTGGTTCGGTGGTTTGTTGGTTTGTGGGTTTGTTGGTTTATTGGTTTGTTGGTTTTTTGGTTTGCTGGTTAGTTGGTTTGTTGATTTGTTGGTTTGTTGGCTTGTTGGTTTGTTGGTTTGTTGGTTTCTTGGTTTGTAGGTTTGTTGGTTTGTTCGTTTGTTGGTTTGTTGGTTTGTTGGTTTGTTGGCTTGTTGGTTTTTTGGTTTGTAGGTTTTTTGGTTTGTTGGTTTGTTGGTTTGTTGGTTTATTTGTTTGTTTGTTTGTTGGTTTGTAGGTTTGTTGGTTTGTTGGTTTGTTTGTTTGTTGGTTTGTACGTTTGTTGGTTTGTCGGTTAATTGGTTTGTTGGATTGTTGGTTTGTTGGTTTGTTGGCTTGTTGGTTTTTTGGTTTGTTGGTTTTTTGGTTTGTTGGTTTGTTGGTTTGTTGGTTTGTTGGTTTGTTGGTTTGTTGGTTTGTTGTTTTATTTGCTTGTTGGTTTGTTTGGCTTGTTGGTTTGTTGGTTTGTTGGTTTTTTGGTTTGTTGGTTTGTTGGTTTGTTGGTTTATTCGTTTGTTGGTTTGTTAGCTTGTTGGCTTGTTGGTTTGTTGGTTTGTTGGATTGTTAGTTTTTTGGTTTGTTGGTTTGTTGGCTTGTTGGTTTGTTGGTTTGTTGGCTTGTTGGTTTGCTGGTTTGTTGGTTTGTTGGGTTGTTGGTTTGTTGGTTTGTTGGCTTGTTGGCTTGTTGGTTTGTTGGTTTGTTGGTTTGTTGGTTTGTGGGTTTGTTGGCTTGTTGGCTTGTTGGCTTGTTGGTTTGTTGGTTTGTTGGTTTGTTGGTTTTTGGTTTGTTGGTTTGTTGGCTTGTTGGCTTTTTGGTTTGTTGGTTTGTTGGTTTGTTGGTTTGTTGGTTTGTTGGCTTGTTGGTTTGTTGGTTTGTTGGTTTGTTGGTTTGTTGGCTTGTTGGTTTGTTGGCTTGGTGGCTTGTTGGTTTGTTGGTTTGTTGGTTGGTTCGTTTGTTGGTTTGTCGGTTTGTTGGTTTGTTGGCTTGTTGGCTTGTTGGTTTGTTGGTTTGTTTGTTTGTTGGTTTGTTGGTTTGTTGGCTTGTTGGTTTGTTGGTTTGTTGGTTTGTTGGTTTGTTGGTTTGTTGGTTTGTTGGTTTGTTGGCTTTTTGGCTTGTTGGTTTGTTGGTTTGTTCGTTTGTTGGTTTGTTGTTTTGTTGGTTTGTTGGTTTGTTGGTTTGTTGGCTTGTTGGTTTGTTGGTTTGTTGGCTTGTTGGTTCGTTGGTTTGTTGGTTTGTTGGTTTGTTGGTTTGTTGGTTTGTTGGCTTGTTGGCTTGTTGGTTTGTTGGTTTGTTTGTTTGCTCATTTGTTGGTTTGGTTGTTTGTTGGCTTGTTGGTTTGTTGGTTTGTTGGTTTGTTGGTTTGTTGGTTTGTTGGTTTGTTGGTTTTTTGGTTTGTTGGTTTGTTGATTTGTTGGCTTGTTGGTTTGTTGGCTTGTTGGTTTGTTGGTTTGTTGGTTTGTTGGTTTGTTGGTTTCTTGGTTTGTAGGTTTGTTGGTTTGTTCGTTTGTTGGTTTGTTGGTTTGTTGGTTTGTTGGCTTGTTGGTTTTTTGGTTTGTTGGTTTTTTGGTTTGTTGGTTTGTTGGTTTGTTGGTTTATTTGTTTGTTTGTTTGTTGGTTTGTAGGTTTGTTGGTTTGTTGGTTTGTTTGTTTGTTGGTTTGTACGTTTGTTGGTTTGTCGGTTAATTGGTTTGTTGGTTTGTTGGTTTGTTGGTTTGTTGGCTTGTTGGTTTTTTGGTTTGTTGGTTTTTTGGTTTGTTGGTTTGTTGGTTTGTTGGTTTGTTGGTTTGTTGGTTTGTTGGTTTGTTGGTTTGTTGTTTTATTTGCTTGTTGGTTTGTTTGGCTTGTTGGTTTGTTGGTTTGTTGGTTTTTTGGTTTGTTGGTTTGTTGGTTTGTTGGTTTATTCGTTTGTTGGTTTGTTGGCTTGTTGGCTTGTTGGCTTGTTGGTTTGTTGGTTTGTTGGATTGTTAGTTTTTTGGTTTGTTGGTTTGTTGGCTTGTTGGTTTGTTGGTTTGTTGGCTTGTTGGTTTGCTGGTTTGTTGGTTTGTTGGTTTGTTGGTTTGTTGGTTTGTTGGCTTGTTGGCTTGTTGGTTTGTTGGTTTGTTGGTTTGTTGGTTTGTTGGTTTGTTGGTTTGTTGGCTTGTTGGCTTGTTGGCTTGTTGGTTTGTTGGTTTGTTGGTTTTTGGTTTGTTGGTTTGTTGGCTTGTTGGCTTGTTGGTTTGTTGGTTTGTTGGTTTGTTGGTTTGTTGGTTTGTTGGCTTGTTGGTTTGTTGGTTTGTTGGTTTGTTGGTTTGTTGGCTTGTTGGTTTGTTGGCTTGGTGGCTTGTTGGTTTGTTGGTTTGTTGGTTGGTTCGTTTGTTGGTTTGTCGGTTTGTTGGTTTGTTGGCTTGTTGGCTTGTTGGTTTGTTGGTTTGTTTGTTTGTTGGTTTGTTGGTTTGTTGGCTTGTTGGTTTGTTGGTTTGTTGGTTTGTTGGTTTGTTGGTTTGTTGGTTTGTTGGCTTTTTGGCTTGTTAATTTGTTGGTTTGTTCGTTTGTTGGTTTGTTGTTTTGTTGGTTTGTTGGCTTGTTGGTTTGTTGGTTTGTTGGCTTGTTGGTTCGTTGGTTTGTTGGTTTGTTGGTTTGTTGGTTTGTTGGTTTGTTGGTTTGTTGGCTTGTTGGCTTGTTGGTTTGTTGGTTTGTTTGTTTGCTCATTTGTTGGTTTGTTTGTTTGTTGGCTTGTTGGTTTGTTGGTTTGTTGGTTTGTTGGTTTGTTGGTTTGTTGGTTTGTTGGTTTTTTGGTTTGTTGGTTTGTTGATTTGTTGGCTTGTTGGTTTGTTGGCTTGTTGGTTTGTTGGTTTGTTGGTTTGTTGGTTTGTTGGTTTGTTGGCTTGTTGGTTTGTTGGTTTGTTGGTTTGTTGGTTTGTTGGTTTGTTGGTTTGTTGGTTTGTTGGTTTCTTGGTTTGTTGGTTTGTTGGTTTGTTGGCTTGTTGGTTTGTTGGTTTATTGGTTTGTTGGCTTGTTGGTTTGTTGGTTTGTTGGCTTGTTGGCTTGTAGGTTTGTTGGTTTGTTGGTTTGTTGGTTTATTTGTTTGTTGGCTTGTTGGTTTATTGGTTTGTTGGCTTGTTGGCTTGTTGGCTTGTTGGTTTGTTGGTTTGTTGGTTTGTTTGTTTGCTCATTTGTTGGTTTGTTTGTTTGTTGGCTTGTTGGTTTGTTGGTTTGTTGGTTTGTTGGTTTGTTGGTTTGTTGGTTTTTTGGTTTGTTGGTTTGTTGATTTGTTGGCTTGTTGGTTTGTTGGCTTGTTGGTTTGTTGGTTTGTTGGTTTGTTGGTTTGTTGGTTTGTTGGCTTGTTGGTTTGTTGGTTTGTTGGTTTGTTGGTTTGTTGGTTTGTTGGTTTGTTGGTTTGTTGGTTTCTTGGTTTGTTGGTTTCTTGGTTTGTTGGTTTGTTGGTTTGTTGGTTTGTTGGCTTGTTGGTTTGTTGGTTTATTGGTTTGTTGGCTTGTTGGTTTGTTGGTTTGTTGGCCTGTTGGCTTGTTGGTTTGTTGGTTTGTTGGTTTGTTTGTTTGTTGGCTTGTTGGTTTATTGGTTTGTTGGCTTGTTGGCTTGTTGGTTTGTTGGTTTGTTGGTTTGTGGGTTTGTTGGCTTGATGGCTTGTTGGTTTGTTTGTTGGTTTGTTTGGCTTGTTGGTTTGTTGGTTTGTTGGTTTTTTGGTTTGTTGGTTTGTTGGTTGGTTGGTTTGTTAGTTTGTTGGCTTGTTGGTTTATTCATTTGTTGGTTTGTTGGTTTGTTGGCTTGTTGGCTTGTTGGTTTGTTGGTTTGTTGGATTGTTAGTTTTTTGGTTTGTTGGTTTGTTGGCTTGTTGGTTTGTTGGTTAGTTGGCTTGTTGCTTTGTTGGTTTTTTGGTTTGTTGGTTTGTTGGTTTGTTGGTTTGTTGGCTTGTTGGTTTATTGGTTTGTTGGTTTGTTGGTTTGTTGGTTTGTTGGGTTGTTGGTTTGTTGGTTTTTTGGTTTGCTGGTTTGTTGGTTTGTTGGTTTATTTGTTTGTTGGTTTGTTGCTTTGTAGGTTTGTTGGTTTGTTGGTTTGTTTGTTTGTTGGTTTGTTCGTTTGTTGGTTTGTTGGTTAATTGGTTTGTTGGTTTGTTGGCTTGTTGGTTTGTTGGTTTGTTGGTTTGTTGGTTTGTTGGTTTGTTGGTTTATTGGTTTGTTGGTTTGTTGGTTTGTTGGTTTGTTGGTTTGTTGATTTATTCGTTTGTTGGTTTGTTGGTTTGTTGGCTTGCTGGCTTGTTGGTTTGTTGGTTTTTTGGTTTGTTGGTTTGTTGGTTTGTTGGTTTTTTGGTTTGTTGGTTTGTTGGCTTGTTGGCTTGCTGGTTTGTTGGTTTGTTGGTTTGTTGGTTTGTTGGCTTGTTGGTTTGTTGGCTTGTTGGTTTGTTGGTGTGTTGGTTTTTGGTTTGTTGGTTTGTTGGCTTGTTGGCTTGTTGGTTTGTTGGTTTGTTGGTTTGTTGGTTTGTTGGTTTGTTGGCTTGTTGGTTTGTTGGTTTGTTGGTTTGTTGTTTTGTTGGCTTGTTGGTTTGTTCCTTCGTGGCTTGTTGGTTTGTTGGTTTGTTGGTTTGTTGGTTTGTTAGTTTGTTGGTTTGTTGGTTTGTTGGCTTGTTGGCTTGTTGGTTTGTTGGTTTGTTTGTTTGCTCATTTGTTGGTTTGTTTGTTTGTTGGCTTGTTGGTTTGTTGGTTTGTTGGTTTGTTGGTTTGTTGGTTTGTAGGTTTTTTGGTTTGTTGGTTTGTTGATTTGTTGGCTTGTTGGTTTGTTGGCTTGTTGGTTTGTTGGTTTGTTGGTTTGTTGGTTTGTTGGTTTGTTGGCTTGTTGATTTGTTGGTTTGTTGGTTTGTTGGTTTATTGGTTTGTTGGTTTGTTGGTTTGTTGGTTTCTTGGTTTGTTGGTTTGTTGGTTTGTTGGCTTGTTGGTTTGTTAGTTTATTGGTTTTTTGGCTTGTTGGTTTGTTGGTTTGTTGGCTTGTTGGCTTGTTGGTTTGTTGGTTTGTGGGTTTGTTGGTTTGTTGGTTTGTTGGCTTGTTGGTTTGTTGGTTTGTTGGCTTGTTGGCTTGTTGGTTTGTTGGTTTGTTGGTTTGTTGGCTTGATGGCTTGTTGGTTTGTTTGTTAGTTTGTTTGGCTTGTTGGTTTGTTGGTTTGTTGGTTTTTTGGTTTGTTGGTTTGTTGGTTTGTTAGTTCGTTGGCTTGTTGGCTTGTTGGTTTGTTGGTTTAATGGATTGTTAGTTTTTTGGTTTGTTGGTTTGTTGGCTTGTTGGTTTGTTGGTTAGTTGGCTTGTTGCTTTGTTGGTTTTTTGGTTTGTTGGTTTGTTGGTTTGTTTGTTTGTTGGTTTGTTGGCTTGTTGGTTTATTGGTTTATTGGTTTGTTGGTTTGTTGGTTTGTTGGTTTGTTGGTTTTTTGGTTTGCTGGTTTGTTGGTTTGTTGGTTTATTGGTTTGTTGGTTTGTTGTTTTATTTGTTTGCTGGTTTGTTTGGCTTGTTGGTTTGTTGGTTTGTTGGTTTTTTGGTTTGTTGGTTTGTTGGTTTGTTGGTTTGTTGGTTTGTTGGTTTGTTGGTTTGTTGGTTTGTTGGTTTGTTGGTTTATTTGTTTGTTGGTTTGTTGGTTTATTGGCTTGCTGGCTTGTTGGTTTGTTGGTTTTTTGGTTTGTTGGTTTGTTGGTTTGTTGGTTTGTTGGTTTGTTGGTTTGTTGGCTTGTTGGCTTTTTGGTTTGTTCGTTTGTTGGTTTGTTGGTTTGTTTGCTTGTTGGTTTGTTGGCTTGTTGGTTTGTTCCTTGGTGGCTTGTTGGTTTGTTGGTTTGTTGGTTTGTTGGTTTGTTAGTTTGTTGGTTTGTTGGTTTGTTGGCTTGTTGGCTTGTTGGTTTGTTGGTTTGTTTGTTTGCTCATTTGTTGGTTTGTTTGTTTGTTGGCTTGTTGGTTTGTTGGTTTGTTGGTTTGTTGGTTTGTTGGTTTGTAGGTTTTTTGGTTTGTTGGTTTGTTGATTTGTTGGCTTGTTGGTTTGTTGACTTGTTGGTTTGTTGGTTTGTTGGTTTGTTGGTTTGTTGGTTTGTTGGTTTGTTGGTTTGTTGGCTTGTTGATTTGTTGGTTTGTTGGTTTGTTGGTTTCTTGGTTTGTTGGTTTGTTGGTTTGTTGGTTTCTTGGTTTGTTGGTTTGTTGGTTTGTAGGCTTGTTGGCTTGTTGGTTTGTTGGTTTGTTGGTTTGTTGGTTTGTTGGTTTGTTGGCTTGTTGGTTTGTTGGTTTGTTGGCTTGTTGGCTTGTTGGTTTGTTGGTTTGTTGGTTTGTTGGCTTGATGGCTTGTTGGTTTGTTTGTTAGTTTGTTTGGCTTGTTGGTTTGTTGGTTTGTTGGTTTTTTGGTTTGTTGGTTTGTTGGTTTGTTGGTTTGTTAGTTTGTTGGCTTGTTGGTTTATTCGTTTGTTGGTTTGTTGGTTTGTTGGCTTGTTGGCTTGTTGGTTTGTTGGTTTGGTGGATTGTTAGTTTTTTGGTTTGTTGGTTTGTTGGCTTGTTGGTTTGTTGGTTAGTTGGCTTGTTGCTTTGTTGGTTTTTTGGTTTGTTGGTTTGTTGGTTTGTTGGTTTGTTGGTTTGTTGGCTTGTTGGTTTATTGGTTTGTTGGTTTGTTGGTTTGTTGGTTTGTTGGTTTGTTGGTTTTTTGGTTTGCTGGTTTGTTGGTTTGTTGGTTTGTTGGTTTATTGGTTAGTTGGTTTGTTGTTTTATTTGTTTGCTGGTTTGTTTGGCTTGTTGGTTTGTTGGTTTGTTGGTTTTTTGGTTTGTTGGTTTGTTGGTTTGTTGGTTTGTTGGTTTGTTGGTTTGTTGGTTTGTTGGTTTGTTGGTTTATTCGTTTGTTGGTTTGTTGGTTTGTTGGCTTGCTGGCCTGTTGGTTTGTTGGTTTTTTGGTTTGTTGGTTTGTTGGTTTGTTGGTTTGTTGGTTTGTTGGTTTGTTGGCTTGTTGGCTTTTTGGTTTGTTCGTTTGTTGGTTTGTTGGTTTGTTGGCTTGTTGGTTTGTTGGCTTGTTGGTTTGTTCCTTGGTGGCTTGTTGGTTTGTTGGTTTGTTGGTTTGTTGGTTTGTTAGTTTGTTGGTTTGTTGGTTTGTTGGCTTGTTGGCTTGTTGGTTTGTTGGTTTGTTTGTTTGCTCATTTGTTGGTTTGTTTGTTTGTTGGCTTGTTGGTTTGTTGGTTTGTTGGTTTGTTGGTTTGTTGGTTTGTAGGTTTTTTGGTTTGTTGGTTTGTTGATTTGTTGGCTTGTTGGTTTGTTGGCTTGTTGGTTTGTTGGTTTGTTGGTTTGTTGGTTTGTTGGTTTGTTGGTTTGTTGGCTTGTTGATTTGTGGGTTTGTTGGTTTGTTGGTTTATTGGTTTGTTGGTTTGTTGGTTTGTTGGTTTCTTGGTTTGTTGGTTTGTTGGTTTGTTGGCTTGTTGGTTTGTTAGTTTATTGGTTTGTTGGCTTGTTGGTTTGTTGGTTTGTTGGCTTGTTGGCTTGTTGGTTTGTTGGTTTGTTGGTTTGTTGGTTTGTTGGTTTGTTGGCTTGTTGGTTTGTTGGTTTGTTGGCTTGTTGGCTTGTTGGTTTGTTGGTTTGTTGGTTTGTTGGCTTGATGGCTTGTTGGTTTGTTTGTTAGTTTGTTTGGCTTGTTGGTTTGTTGGTTTGTTGGTTTTTTGGTTTGTTGGTTTGTTGGTTTGTTGGTTTGTTGGTTTGTTAGTTTGTTGGCTTGTTGGTTTATTCGTTTGTTGGTTTGTTGGTTTGTTGGCTTGTTGGCTTGTTGGTTTGTTGGTTTGGTGGATTGTTGGTTTTTTGGTTTGTTGGTTTGTTGGCTTGTTGGTTTGTTGGTTAGTTGGCTTGTTGCTTTGTTGGTTTTTTGGTTTGTTGGTTTGTTGGTTTGTTGGTTTGTTGGTTTGTTGGCTTGTTGGTTTATTGGTTTGTTGGTTTGTTGGTTTGTTGGTTTGTTGGTTTGTTGGTTTTTTGGTTTGCTGGTTTGTTGGTTTGTTGGTTTATTGGTTTGTTGGTTTGTTGTTTTATTTGTTTGCTGGTTTGTTTGGCTTGTTGGTTTGTTGGTTTGTTGGTTTTTTGGTTTGTTGGTTTGTTGGTTTGTTGGTTTGTTGGTTTGTTGGTTTGTTGGTTTGTTGGTTTGTTGGTTTATTCGTTTGTTGGTTAGTTGGTTTGTTGGCTTGCTGGCTTGTTGGTTTGTTGGTTTTTTGGTTTGTTGGTTTGTTGGTTTGTTGGTTTGTTGGTTTGTTGGTTTGTTGGCTTGTTGGCTTGTTGGCTTTTTGGTTTGTTCGTTTGTTGGTTTGTTGGTTTGTTGGCTTGTTGGTTTGTTGGCTTGTTGGTTTGTTGGTGTGTTGGTTTTTGGTTTGTTGGTTTGTTGGCTTGTTGGCTTGTTGGTTTGTTGGTTTGTTGGTTTGTTGGTTTGTTGGTTTGTTGGTTTGTTGGCTTGTTGGTTTGCTGGTTTGTTGGTTTGTTGTTTTGTTGGCTTGTTGGTTTGTTGCTTGGTGGCTTGTTGGTTTGTTGGTTTGTTGGTTTGTTGGTTTGTTGGTTTGTTGGTTTGTTGGTTTGTTGGTTTGTTGGTTTGTTGGTTTGTTGGTTTGTTGGTTTGTTGGTTTGTTGGTTTGTTGGTTTGTTGGTTTGTTGGCTTTTTGGTTTGTTGCTTTGTTGGTTTGGTCATTTGTTGGTTTGTTGTTTTGTTGGTTTGTTGGTTTGTTGGCTTGCTGGCTTGTTAGCTTATTGGTTTGTTGGCTTGTTGGTTTGTTGGCGTGTTGGCTTGTTGGTTAGTTGGTTTGTTGGTTTGTTCGTTTGTTGGTTTGTTCGTTTGTTGGTTTGTTTGTTTGTTGGTTTGTTGGTTTGTTGGTTTGTTGGTTTTTTGGCTTGTTGGCTTGTTGGTTTATTCGTTTGTTGGCTTGTTGGTTTGTTGGCTTGTTTGCTTGTTGGTTTGTTGGTTTGTTGACTTGTTGGGTTGTTGGTTTGTTGGTTTGCTGGTTTGTTGGTTTGTTGGTTTATTCGTTTGTTGGTTTGTTGGTTTGTTGGCTTGTTGGCTTGTTGGCTTGTTGGTTTGTTGGTTTGTTGGCTTGTTAGTTTTTTGTTGTGTAGGTTTGTTGGCCTGTAGGTTTGTTGGTTTGTTGGCTTGTTGGTTTGTTGGTTTGTTAGTTTGTTGGTTTGTTGGTTTGTTGGTTTGTTGGCTTGTTGGTTCGTTGGTTTGTTGGTTTGTTGGTTTGTTGGTTTGTTGGTTTGTTGGTTTATTGGTTTGTTGGTTTGTTGCCTTGTTGGCTTGTTAGTCTGTTGGTTTTTTTTTTTGTTCGTTTGTCGGCTTGTTGGTTTGTTGGTTTGTTTGTTTGTTGGTTTGTTGGTTTGTTGGTTTGTTGGTTTGTTGGTTTGTTTGTTTGTTGGTTTGTTGGCTTGTTGGTTTGTTGGTTTGTTGGTTTGTTGGTTTGTTGGTTTGTTGGTTTGTTGGTTTGCTGGTTTGTTGGTTTGTTTGCTTGTTGGTTTGTTGGTTTATTGGTTTGTTGGCTTGTTGGTTTATTGGTTTGTTGGCTTGTTGGCTTGTTGGTTTGTTGGTTTGTTGGTTTGTTGGTTTGTTGGCTTGTTGGTTTGTTGGTTTGTTGGCTTGTTGGTTTGTTGGTTTGTTGGTTTGTTGGCTTATTGGCTTGTTGGTTTGTTAGTTTGTAGGTTTGTTGGTTTGTTGGTTTGTTGGTTTGTTGGTTTGTTGGTTTGTTGGTTTATTCGTTTGTTGGTTTGTTGGTTAGTTGGTTTGTTGGTTTGTTGGCTTGTTGGCTTGTTGGTTTGTTGGTTTGTTGGATTGTTAGTTTTTTTGTTTGTTGGTTTGTTGGCTTGTTGGTTTGTTGGTTTTTTGGCTTGTTGGTTTGTTGGTTTGTTGGTTTGTTGGTTTGTTGGTTTGTTGCCTTGTTGGCTTGTTGGTTTGTTGGTTTGTTTGTTTGTTGGTTTGTTGGTTTGTTGGCTTGTTGGCTTGTTGCTTTGTTGGTTTGTTGGTTTTTGGTTTGTTGGTTTGTTGGCTTGTTGGTTTGTTGGTTTGTTGGTTTGTTGGTTTGTTGGTTTGTTGGTTTGTTGGTTTGTTGGTTTGTTGGTTTGTTGGCTTGTTGGTTTGTTGGTTTGTTGGTTTGTTGGTTTGTTTGTTTGTTGGTTTGTTGGTTTGTTGGTTTGTTGGCTTGTTGGCGTGTTGGTTTGTTGGCTTGTTGGTTTGTTGGCTTGTTGGCTTGTTAATTTGTTGGTTTGTTGGTTTGTTCGTTTGTTGGTTTGTTGATTTGTTGGTTTGTTGGCTTGTTGGCTTGTTGGTTTGTTGGTTTGTTTGTCTGTTGGTTTGTTGGTTTGCTGGTTTGTGGGTTTGTTGGTTTGTTGGCTTGTTGGTTTATTGGTTTATTCGTTTGTTGGTTTGTTGTTTTGTTGGTTTGTTGCTTTGTTGGCTTGTTGGCTTGTTGGTTTATTGATTTGTTGGCTTATTGGTTTGTTGGCTTGTTGGCTTATTGGTTTGTTGGTTTGTTCGTTTGTTGGTTTGTTCATTTGTTAGTTTGTTTGTTTGTTGGTTTTTTGGTTTGTTGGTTTGTTGGTTTGTTGGTTTGTTGGCTTGTTGGCTTGTTGGTTTGTTCGTTTGTTGGCTTGTTGGTTTTTTGGCTTGTTTGCTTGTTGGTTTGTTGGTTTTTTGGCTTGTTGATTTGTTGGTTTGTTGGTTTGTTGGTTTGTTGGTTTATTCGTTTGTTGGTTTGTTGGTTTGTTGGCTTGTTGGTTTTTTGGTTTGTTGGTTTGTTGGTTTGTTGGTTTGTTGGTTTGTTGGTTTGTTGGTTTGTTGGTTTGTTGGTTTGTTGTTTTGTTGGCTTCTTGGCTTGTTGGTTCATTGGTTTGTTGGTTTGTTTTTTTGTTGGTTTGTTGGTTTGTTGGTTTGTTGGTTTGTTGGCTTGTTGGCTTGTTGGCTTGTTGGTTTGTTTGTTTGTTCGTTTGTTCGTTTTTTGGTTTGTTTGTTTGTTGGCTTGTTGGTTTGTTGGTTTGTTGGTTTGTTGGTTTGTTGGTTTGTTGGTTTGTTAATTTGTTGGTTTGTTGGTTTGTTGGTTTGTTGGTTTGTTGGTTTGTTGGTTTGTTGGTTTGTTGGTTTGTTGGCTTGTTGGCTTGTTGGTTTGTTGGCTTGTGGTTTGTTGGTTTGTTGGTTTGTTGGTTTGTTGGTTTGTTGGTTTGTTGGTTTGTTGGTTTGTTGGTTTATTGGTTTGTTGGTTTCTTGGTTTGTTGGTTTGTTGGTTTGTTGGTTTGTTGGCTTGTTGGCTTGTTGGTTTGTTGGATTGTTGGTTTGTTGGTTTGTTGGCTTGTTGGTTTCTTGGTTTGTTGGTTTGTTGGTTTGTTGGTTTATTGGCTTGTTGGCTTGTTGGTTTGTTGGTTTGTTGGTTTCTTGTTTTGTTGGTTTGTTGCTTTGTTGGTTTCTTGGTTTGTTGGTTTGTTGATTTGTTGGTTTGTTGGCTTGTTCGTTTGTTGGTTTGTTGGTTTGTTGGCTTGTTGGTTTGTTGGTTTGTTGTCTTGTTGGCTTGTTAGTTTGTTGGCTTGTTGGTTTGTTGGTTTGTTGGCTTATTGGTTTGTTGGTTTGTTGGCTTGTTGGTTTGTTGGTTTGTTGGCTTGTTGGCTTGTTGGTTTGTTGGTTTGTTGGCTTGTTGGTTTGTTGGTTTGTTAACTTGTTGGCTTATTGCTTTGTTGGTTTATTGGTTTGTTGGCTTGTTGGCTTGTTGGTTTGTTGGTTTGTTAGTTTGTTGGCTTGTTGGTTACTTGCTTTGTTGGTTTGTTGGTTTGTTGGCTTGTTGGTTTGTTGGTTTGTTGGCTTGTTGGTTTGTAAGTCTGTTGGTTTGTTGGCTTGTTGGCTTGTTGGTTTGTTGGTTTGTTGGTTTGTTGGTTTGTTGGTTTGTTGGCTTGTTGGTTTGTTGGTTTGTCGGTTTGTCGGTTTGTTGGCTTGTTGGTTACTTGGTTTGTTGGTTTGTTGGTTTGTTGGTTTGTTGGTTTTTTGCTTGTTGGCTTGTTGGTTTGTTGGTTAGTTCGTTTGTTGGTTTGTTAGTTTGTTGGTTTGTTGGCTTGTTGGCTTGTTGGTTTGTTGGTTTTTTGGCTTGTTGGTTTGTTGGTTTGTTGGTTTGTTGGTTAATTGGTTTGTTGGTTTGTTGGTTTGTTGGTTTGTTGGTTTGTTGGTTTGTTGGTTTGTTGGTTTGTCGGCTTGTTGATTTGTTGGTTTGTTGGTTTGTTGGTTTGTTGGTTTGTTGGTTTGTTGGTTTGTTGGTTTGTTGGTTTGTTAGTTTGTTCGTTTGTTGGCTTGTTGGTTTGTTGGCTTGTTAGCTTGTTGGTTTGTTGGTTTGTTGGTTTGTTCGTTTGTTGGTTTGTTTGTTGGTTGGTTTGTTCGTTTGTTGGTTTGTTGGTTACTTGGGTTGTTGGTTTGTTGGTTTGTTGGTTTGTTGGCTTGTTGGTTTGTTGGTTTGTTGGTTTTTTGGTTTGTTGGTTTGTTGATTTGTTGGTTTGTTGGTTTGTTGATTTGTTGGTTTGTTGGTTTGTTGGTTTATTTGTTTGTTGGTTTGTTGGTTTGTTGGTTGGTTGGTTTGTTGGCTTTTTGGTTTGTTGGTTTGTTGGTTTGCCGGTTTGTTGGTTTATTTGTTTGTTGGTTTGTTGGTTTGTTGGTTTGTTGGTTTGTTGGCTTGTTGGCTTGTTGGTTTGTTGTTTGTTGGTTTGTTGGTTTGTTGGCTTGTTGGTTTGTTGGTTTGTTGGCTTGTTGGTTTGTTGGTTTGTTGGTTTGTTGGCTTGTTGGCTTGTTGGTTTGTTGGTTTGTTGGCTTGTTGGTTTGTTGGTTTGTTGGCTTGTTGGTTTGTTGCTTTGTTAGTTTGTTGGTTTGTTGGCTTGTTGGCTTTTTGGTTTGTTGGTTTGTTAGTTTGTTGGCTTTTTGGTTACTTGGTTTGTTGGTTTGTTGGTTTGTTGGCTTGTTGGTTTGTTGGTTTGTTGGCTTGTTGGTTTGTTAGTTTGTTGGTTTGTTGGCTTGTTGGCTTATTGGTTTGTTGGTTTTTTGGCTTGTTGGTTTGTTGGTTTGTTGGCTTGTTGGTTTGGTGGTTTGTTGGTTTGTTGGTTTGTTTCCTTGTTGGCTTGTTGATTTGTTGGTTTGTTGGTTTGTTGGCTTGTTGGTTACTTGGTTTGTTGGTTTGTTGGTTTGTTGGTTTGTTGGTTTGTTGGTTTGTTGGTTTGTTGGCTTGTTGGCTTGTTGGTTTGGCGGTTAGATCGTTTGTTGGTTTGTAGGTTTCTTGGTTTGTTGGCTTGTTGGCTTGTTGGTATGATGGTTTGTTGGCTTGTTAGTTTGTTGGTTTGTTGGTTTGTTGGTTAATTGGTTTGTTGGTTTGTTGGTTTGTTGGCTTGTTGGTTTGTTGGTTTGTTGGTTTTTTGGTTTGTTGGTTTGTTGGTTTGTTGGTTTGTTGGCTTGTTGGTTTATTTGTTTGTTTGTTTGTTTGTTTGTTGGTTTGTTAGTTTGTTGGTTTGTTGGCTTGTTGGTTTGTTTGTTTGTTAGTTTCCTGGTTTGTTGGTTTTTTGGTTTGTTGGTTTGTTGGTTTGTTGATTTGTTGGTTTGTTGGTTTGTTGGTTTGTTGGTTTGTTGGTTTGTTGGTTTGTTGGTTTGTTGGTTTGTTGGCTTGTTGGTTTGTTGGCTTGTTGGCTTGTTGGTTTGTTGGTTTGTTGGTTTGTTCGCTTTGTTGGTTTGTTTGTTTGTTGGTTTGTTCGTTTGTTGGTTTGTTGGTTTGTTGGTTACTTGGTTTGTTGGTTTGTTGGTTTGTTGGTTTGTTGGCTTGTTGGCTTGTTGGTTTGTTGGTTTGTTCGTTTGTTGGTTTGTTCGTTTGTTGGTTTGTTTGTTTGTTGGTTTGTTGGTTTGTTGGTTTGTTGGTTTTTTGGCTTGTTGGCTTGTTGGTTTATTCGTTTGTTGGCTTGTTGGTTTGTTGGCTTGTTTGCTTGTTGGTTTGTTGGTTTGTTGACTTGTTGGGTTGTTGGTTTGTTGGTTTGCTGGTTTGTTGGTTTGTTGGTTTATTCGTTTGTTGGTTTGTTGGTTTGTTGGCTTGTTGGCTTGTTGGCTTGTTGGTTTGTTGGTTTATTGGCTTGTTAGTTTTTTGTTGTGTAGGTTTGTTGGCTTGTAGGTTTGTTGGTTTGTTGGCTTGTTGGTTTGTTGGTTTGTTAGTTTGTTGGTTTGTTGGTTTGTTGGTTTGTTGGCTTGTTGGTTCGTTGGTTTGTTGGTTTGTTGGTTTGTTGGTTTGTTGGTTTATTGGTTTGTTGGTTTGTTGCCTTGTTGGCTTGTTAGTCTGTTGGTTTTTTTTTTTTGTTCGTTTGTCGGCTTGTTGGTTTGTTGGTTTGTTTGTTTGTTGGTTTGTTGGTTTGTTGGTTTGTTGGTTTGTTGGTTTGTTTGTTTGTTGGTTTGTTGGCTTGTTGGTTTGTTGGTTTGTTGGTTTGTTGGTTTGTTGGTTTGTTGGTTTGTTGGTTTTCTGGTTTGTTGGTTTGTTTGCTTGTTGGTTTGTTGGTTTATTGGTTTGTTGGCTTGTTGGTTTATTGGTTTGTTGGCTTGTTGGCTTGTTGGTTTGTTGGTTTGTTGGTTTGTTGGTTTGTTGGCTTGTTGGTTTGTTGGTTTGTTGGCTTGTTGGTTTGTTGGTTTGTTGGTTTGTTGGCTTATTGGCTTGTTGGTTTGTTAGTTTGTAGGTTTGTTGGTTTGTTGGTTTGTTGGTTTGTTGGTTTGTTGGTTTGTTGGTTTATTCGTTTGTTGGTTTGTTGGTTAGTTGGTTTGTTGGTTTGTTGGCTTGTTGGCTTGTTGGTTTGTTGGTTTGTTGGATTGTTAGTTTTTTTGTTTGTTGGTTTGTTGGCTTGTTGGTTTGTTGGTTTTTTGGCTTGTTGGTTTGTTGGTTTGTTGGTTTGTTGGTTTGTTGGTTTGTTGCCTTGTTGGCTTGTTGGTTTGTTGGTTTGTTTGTTTGTTGGTTTGTTGGTTTGTTGGCTTGTTGGCTTGTTGCTTTGTTGGTTTGTTGGTTTTTGGTTTGTTGGTTTGTTGGCTTGTTGGTTTGTTGGTTTGTTGGTTTGTTGGTTTGTTGGTTTGTTGGTTTGTTGGTTTGTTGGTTTGTTGGCTTGTTGGTTTGTTGGTTTGTTGGTTTGTTGGTTTGTTTGTTTGTTGGTTTGTTGGTTTGTTGGTTTGTTGGCTTTTTGGCGTGTTGGTTTGTTGGCTTGTTGGTTTGTTGGCTTGTTGGCTTGTTAATTTGTTGGTTTGTTGGTTTGTTCGTTTGTTGGTTTGTTGATTTGTTGGTTTGTTGGCTTGTTGGCTTGTTGGTTTGTTGGTTTGTTTGTCTGTTGGTTTGTTGGTTTGCTGGTTTGTGGGTTTGTTGGTTTGTTGGCTTGTTGGTTTATTGGTTTGTTGGCTTGTTGGCTTGTTGGTTTATTGATTTGTTGGCTTATTGGTTTGTTGGCTTGTTGGCTTATTGGTTTGTTGGTTTGTTCGTTTGTTGGTTTGTTCATTTGTTAGTTTGTTTGTTTGTTGGTTTTTTGGTTTGTTGGTTTGTTGGTTTGTTGGCTTGTTGGCTTGTTGGCTTGTTGGTTTGTTCGTTTGTTGGCTTGTTGGTTTTTTGGCTTGTTTGCTTGTTGGTTTGTTGGTTTTTTGGCTTGTTGATTTGTTGGTTTGTTGGTTTGTTGGTTTGTTGGTTTATTCGTTTGTTGGTTTGTTGGTTTGTTGGCTTGTTGGTTTGTTGGTTTGTTGGTTTGTTGGTTTGTTGGTTTGTTGGTTTGTTGGTTTGTTGGTTTGTTGGTTTGTTGGTTTGTTGGTTTGTTGTTTTGTTGGCTTCTTGGCTTGTTGGTTCATTGGTTTGTTGGTTTGTTTTTTTGTTGGTTTGTTGGTTTGTTGGTTTGTTGGTTTGTTGGCTTGTTGGCTTGTTGGCTTGTTGGTTTGTTTGTTTGTTCGTTTGTTCGTTTTTTGGTTTGTTTGTTTGTTGGCTTGTTGGTTTGTTGGTTTGTTGGTTTGTTGGTTTGTTGGTTTGTTGGTTTGTTAATTTGTTGGTTTGTTGGTTTGTTGGTTTGTTGGTTTGTTGGTTTGTTGGTTTGTTGGTTTGTTGGCTTGTTGGCTTGTTGGTTTGTTGGTTTGTTGGCTTGTGGTTTGTTGGTTTGTTGGTTTGTTGGTTTGTTGGTTTGTTGGTTTGTTGGTTTGTTGGTTTATTGGTTTGTTGGTTTCTTGGTTTGTTGGTTTGTTGGTTTGTTGGTTTGTTGGCTTGTTGGCTTGTTGGTTTGTTGGATTGTTGGTTTGTTGGTTTGTTGGTTTGTTGGTTTCTTGGTTTGTTGGTTTGTTGGTTTGTTGGTTTATTGGCTTGTTGGCTTGTTGGTTTGTTGGTTTGTTGGTTTCTTGTTTTGTTGGTTTGTTGCTTTGTTGGTTTCTTGGTTTGTTGGTTTGTTGATTTGTTGGTTTGTTGGCTTGTTCGTTTGTTGGTTTGTTGGTTTGTTGGCTTGTTGGTTTGTTGGTTTGTTGTCTTGTTGGCTTGTTAGTTTGTTGGCTTGTTGGTTTGTTGGTTTGTTGGCTTATTGGTTTGTTGGTTTGTTGGCTTGTTGGTTTGTTGGTTTGTTGGCTTGTTGGCTTGTTGGTTTGTTGGTTTGTTGGCTTGTTGGTTTGTTGGTTTGTTAACTTGTTGGCTTATTGCTTTGTTGGTTTATTGGTTTGTTGGCTTGTTGGCTTGTTGGTTTGTTGGTTTGTTAGTTTGTTGGCTTGTTGGTTACTTGCTTTGTTGGTTTGTTGGTTTGTTGGCTTGTTGGTTTGTTGGTTTGTTGGCTTGTTGGTTTGTAAGTCTGTTGGTTTGTTGGCTTGTTGGCTTGTTGGTTTGTTGGTTTGTTGGTTTGTTGGTTTGTTGGTTTGTTGGCTTGTTGGTTTGTTGGTTTGTCGGTTTGTCGGTTTGTTGGCTTGTTGGTTACTTGGTTTGTTGGTTTGTTGGTTTGTTGGTTTGTTGGTTTTTTGCTTGTTGGCTTGTTGGTTTGTTGGTTAGTTCGTTTGTTGGTTTGTTAGTTTGTTGGTTTGTTGGCTTGTTGGCTTGTTGGTTTGTTGGTTTTTTGGCTTGTTGGTTTGTTGGTTTTTTGGTTTGTTGGTTAATTGGTTTGTTGGTTTGTTGGTTTGTTGGTTTGTTGGTTTGTTGGTTTGTTGGTTTGTTGGTTTGTCGGCTTGTTGATTTGTTAGTTTGTTGGTTTGTTGGTTTGTTGGTTTGTTGGTTTGTTGGTTTGTTGGTTTGTTGGTTTGTTGGTTTGTTAGTTTGTTCGTTTGTTGGCTTGTTGGTTTGTTGGCTTGTTAGCTTGTTGGTTTGTTGGTTTGTTGGTTTGTTCGTTTGTTGGTTTGTTTGTTGGTTGGTTTGTTCGTTTGTTGGTTTGTTGGTTACTTGGGTTGTTGGTTTGTTGGTTTGTTGGTTTGTTGTCTTGTTGGTTTGTTGGTTTGTTGGTTTTTTGGTTTGTTGGTTTGTTGATTTGTTGGTTTGTTGGTTTGTTGATTTGTTGGTTTGTTGGTTTGTTGGTTTATTTGTTTGTTGGTTTGTTGGTTTGTGGGTTGGTTGGTTTGTTGGCTTTTTGGTTTGTTGGTTTGTTGGTTTGTCGGTTTGTTGGTTTATTTGTTTGTTGGTTTGTTGGTTTGTTGGTTTGTTGGTTTGTTGGCTTGTTGGCTTGTTGGTTTGTTGTTTGTTGGTTTGTTGGTTTGTTGGCTTGTTGGTTTGTTGGTTTGTTGGCTTGTTGGTTTGTTGGTTTGTTGGTTTGTTGGCTTGTTGGCTTGTTGGTTTGTTGGTTTGTTGGCTTGTTGGTTTGTTGGTTTGTTGGCTTGTTGGTTTGTTGCTTTGTTAGTTTGTTGGTTTGTTGGCTTGTTGGCTTTTTGGTTTGTTGGTTTGTTAGTTTGTTGGCTTTTTGGTTACTTGGTTTGTTGGTTTGTTGGTTTGTTGGCTTGTTGGTTTGTTGGTTTGTTGGCTTGTTGGTTTGTTAGTTTGTTGGTTTGTTGGCTTGTTGGCTTATTGGTTTGTTGGTTTTTTGGCTTGTTGGTTTGTTGGTTTGTTGGCTTGTTGGTTTGGTGGTTTGTTGGTTTGTTGGTTTGTTTCCTTGTTGGCTTGTTGATTTGTTGGTTTGTTGGTTTGTTGGCTTGTTGGTTACTTGGTTTGTTGGTTTGTTGGTTTGTTGGTTTGTTGGTTTGTTGGTTTGTTGGTTTGTTGGCTTGTTGGCTTGTTGGTTTGGCGGTTAGATCGTTTGTTGGTTTGTAGGTTTCTTGGTTTGTTGGCTTGTTGGCTTGTTGGTATGATGGTTTGTTGGCTTGTTAGTTTGTTGGTTTGTTGGTTTGTTGGTTAATTGGTTTGTTGGTTTGTTGGTTTGTTGGCTTGTTGGTTTGTTGGTTTGTTGGTTTTTTGGTTTGTTGGTTTGTTGGTTTGTTGGTTTGTTGGCTTGTTGGTTTATTTGTTTGTTTGTTTGTTTGTTTGTTGGTTTGTTAGTTTGTTGGTTTGTTGGCTTGTTGGTTTGTTTGTTTGTTAGTTTCCTGGTTTGTTGGTTTTTTGGTTTGTTGGTTTGTTGGTTTGTTGGTTTGTTGATTTGTTGGTTTGTTGGTTTGTTGGTTTGTTGGTTTGTTGGTTTGTTGGTTTGTTGGTTTGTTGGTTTGTTGGCTTGTTGGTTTGTTGGCTTGTTGGCTTGTTGGTTTGTTGGTTTGTTGGTTTGTTCGCTTTGTTGGTTTGTTTGTTTGTTGGTTTGTTCGTTTGTTGGTTTGTTGGTTTGTTGGTTACTTGGTTTGTTGGTTTGTTGGTTTGTTGGTTTGTTGGCTTGTTGGCTTGTTGGTTTGTTGGTTTGTTTGTTTGTTTGTTTGTTCGTTTGTTAGTTTGTTTGTTTTTTGGCTTGTTGGTTTGTTGGTTTGTTGGTTTGTTGGTTTGTTGGTTTGTTGGTTTGTTGGTTTGTTGGTTTGTTGGTTTGTTGGTTTGTTGGTTTGTTGGCTTGTTGGTTTGTTGGCTTGCTGGTTTGTTGTTTTGTTGGTTTGTTGGTTTGTTGGTTTGTTGGTTTGTTGGTTTGTTGGCTTGTTGGTTTGTTGGTTTGTTGGTTTGTTGGTTTGTTGGTTTGTTGGTTTGTTGGTTTGTTGGTTTCTTGGTTTCTTGGTTTGTTGGCTTGTAGGTTTGTTGGTTTATTGGTTCGTTGGCTTGTTGGTTTGTTGGTTTGTTGGCTTGTTGGCTTGTTGGTTTGTTGGTATGTTGGTTTGTTGGTTTGTTGGTTTGTTGGCTTGTTGGTTTGTTGGTTTGTTGGTTTGTTGGCTTGTTGGTTTGTTGGTTTGTTGGTTTGTTGGCTTGTTGGCTTGTTGGTTTGTTTGTTGGTTTGTTGGTTTGTTGGTTACTTGGTTTGTTGGTTTGTTGGTTTTTTGGTTTGTTGGTTTGTTGGTTTGTTGGTTTGTTGATTTGTTGGTTTGTTGGTTTGTTGGTTTGTTGGTTTGTTGGTTTGTTGGTTTGTTGGTTTGTTGGTTTGTTGGTTTGTTGGCTTGTTGGTTTGTTGGCTTGTTGGCTTGTTGGTTTGTTGGTTTGTTGGTTTGTTCGCTTGTTGGTTTGTTTGTTTGTTGGTTTGTTCGTTTGTTGGTTTGTTGGTTTGTTGGTTACTTGGTTTGTTGGTTTGTTGGTTTGTTGGTTTGTTGGCTTGTTGGCTTGTTGGTTTGTTGGTTTGTTTGTTTGTTTGTTTGTTCGTTTGTTGTTTTGTTTGTTTTTTGGCTTGTTGGTTTGTTGGTTTGTTGGTTTGTTGGTTTGTTGGTTTGTTGGTTTGTTGGTTTGTTGGTTTGTTGGTTTGTTGGTTTGTTGGTTTGTTGGTTTGTTGGTTTGTTGGCTTGTTGGTTTGTTGGCTTGCTGGTTTGTTGTTTTGTTGGTTTGTTGGTTTGTTGGTTTGTTGGTTTGTTGGTTTGTTGGCTTGTTGGTTTGTTGGTTTGTTGTTTTGTTGGTTTGTTGGTTTGTTGGTTTGTTGGTTTTTTGGTTTGTTAATTTGTTGGTTTGTTGGTTTGTTGCTTTTTTGGTTCGGTGGTTTGTTGGTTTGTTGGTTCGGTGGTTTGTTGGTTTGTGGGTTTGTTGGTTTATTGGTTTGTTGGTTTTTTGGTTTGCTGGTTAGTTGGTTTGTTGATTTGTTGGTTTGTTGGCTTGTTGGTTTGTTGGTTTGTTGGTTTCTTGGTTTGTAGGTTTGTTGGTTTGTTCGTTTGTTGGTTTGTTGGTTTGTTGGTTTGTTGGCTTGTTGGTTTTTTGGTTTTTTGGTTTTTTGGTTTGTTGGTTTGTTGGTTTGTTGGTTTGTTGGTTTGTTGGTTTGTTGGTTTGTTGGTTTGTTGTTTTATTTGCTTGTTGGTTTGTTTGGCTTGTTGGTTTGTTGGTTTGTTGGTTTTTTGGTTTGTTGGTTTGTTGGTTTGTTGGTTTATTCGTATGTTGGTTTGTTGGCTTGTTGGCTTGTTGGTTTGTTGGTTTGTTGGATTGTTAGTTTTTTGGTTTGTTGGTTTGTTGGCTTGTTGGTTTGTTGGTTTGTTGGCTTGTTGGTTTGCTGGTTTGTTGGTTTGTTGGTTTGTTGGTTTGTTGGTTTGTTGGCTTGTTGGCTTGTTGGTTTGTTGGTTTGTTGGTTTGTTGGTTTGTTGGTTTGTTGGTTTATTTGTTTGTTTATTTGTTGGTTTGTAGGTTTGTTGATTTGTTGGTTTGTTTGTTTGTTGGTTTGTACGTTTGTTGGTTTGTCGGTTAATTGGTTTGTTGGTTTGTTGGTTTGTTGGCTTGTTGGTTTTTTGGTTTGTTGGTTTTTTGGTTTGTTGGTTTGTTGGTTTGTTGGTTTGTTGGTTTGTTGGTTTGTTGTTTTATTTGCTTGTTGGTTTGTTTGGCTTGTTGGTTTGTTGGTTTGTTGGTTTTTTGGTTTGTTGGTTTGTTGGTTTGTTGGTTTATTCGTTTGTTGGTTTGTTGGCTTGTTGGCTTGTTGGTTTGTTGGTTTGTTGGATTGTTAGTTTTTTGGTTTGTTGGTTTGTTGGCTTGTTGGTTTGTTGGTTTGTTGGCTTGTTGGTTTGCTGGTTTGTTGGTTTGTTGGTTTGTTGGTTTGTTGGTTTGTTGGCTTGTTGGCTTGTTGGTTTGTTGGTTTGTTGGTTTGTTGGTTTGTTGGTTTGTTGGCTTGTTGGCTTGTTGGCTTGTTGGTTTGTTGGTTTGTTGGTTTTTGGTTTGTTGGTTTGTTGGCTTGTTGGCTTGTTGGTTTGTTGATTTGTTGGTTTGTTGGTTTGTTGGTTTGTTGGTTTGTTGGCTTGTTGGTTTGTTGGTTTGTTGGTTTGTTGGTTTGTTGGCTTGTTGGTTTGTTGGCTTGGTGGCTTGTTGGTTTGTTGGTTTGTTGGTTGGTTCGTTTGTTGGTTTGTCGGTTTGTTGGTTTGTTGGCTTGTTGGCTTGTTGGTTTGTTGGTTTGTTTGTTTGTTGGTTTGTTGGTTTGTTGGCTTGTTGGTTTGTTGGTTTGTTGGTTTGTTGGTTTGTTGGTTTGTTGGCTTTTTGGCTTGTTGGTTTGTTGGTTTGTTCGTTTGTTGGTTTGTTATTTTGTTGGTTTGTTGGTTTGTTGGTTTGTTGGCTTGTTGGTTTGTTGGTTTGTTGGCTTGTTGGTTCGTTGGTTTGTTGGTTTGTTGGTTTGTTGGTTTGTTGGTTTGTTGGTTTGTTGGTTTGTTGGCTTGTTGGCTTGTTGGTTTGTTGGTTTGTTTGTTTGCTCATTTGTTGGTTTGTTTGTTTGTTGGCTTGTTGGTTTGTTGGTTTGTTGGTTTGTTGGTTTGTTGGTTTGTTGGTTTGTTGGTTTTTTGGTTTGATGGTTTGTTGATTTGTTGGCTTGTTGGTTTGTTGGCTTGTTGGTTTGTTGGTTTGTTGGTTTGTTGGTTTGTTGGTTTGTTGGCTTGTTGGTTTGTTGGTTTGTTGGTTTGTTGGTTTGTTGGTTTGTTGGTTTGTTGGTTTGTTGATTTCTTGGTTTGTTGGTTTGTTGGTTTGTTGGCTTGTTGGTTTGTTGGTTTATTGGTTTGTTGGCTTGTTGGTTTGTTGGTTTGTTGGCTTGTTGGCTTGTTGGTTTGTTGGTTTGTTGGTTTGTTTGTTTGTTGGCTTGTTGGTTTATTGGTTTGTTGGCTTGTTGGCTTGTTGGCTTGTTGGTTTGTTGGTTTGTTGGTTTGTTTGTTTACTCATTTGTTGGTTTGTTTGTTTGTTGGCTTGTTGGTTTGTTGGTTTGTTGGTTTGTTGGTTTGTTGGTTTGTTGGTTTTTTGGTTTGTTGGTTTGTTGATTTGTTGGCTTGTTGGTTTGTTGGCTTGTTGGTTTGTTGGTTTGTTGGTTTGTTGGTTTGTTGGTTTGTTGGCTTGTTGGTTTGTTGGTTTGTTGGTTTGTTGGTTTGTTGGTTTGTTGGTTTGTTGGTTTGTTGGTTTGTTGGTTTCTTGGTTTATTGGTTTGTTGGTTTGTTGGCTTGTTGGTTTGTTGGTTTATTGGTTTGTTGGCTTGTTGGTTTGTTGGTTTGTTGGCCTGTTGGATTGTTGGTTTGTTGGTTTGTTGGTTTGTTTGTTTGTTGGCTTGTTGGTTTATTGGTTTGTTGGCTTGTTGGCTTGTTGGTTTGTTGGTTTGTTGGTTTGTTGGTTTGTTGGCTTGATGGCTTGTTGGTTTGTTTGTTGGTTTGTTTGGCTTGTTGGTTTGTTGGTTTGTTGGTTTTTTGGTTTGTTGGTTTGTTGGTTGGTTGGTTTGTTAGTTTGTTGGCTTGTTGGTTTATTCATTTGTTGGTTTGTTGGCTTGTTGGCTTGTTGGTTTGTTGGTTTGTTGGATTGTTAGTTTTTTGGTTTGTTGGTTTGTTGGCTTGTTGGTTTGTTGGTTAGTTGGCTTGTTGCTTTGTTGGTTTTTTGGTTTGTTGGTTTGTTGGTTTGTTGGTTTGTTGGCTTGTTGGTTTATTGGTTTGTTGGTTTGTTGGTTTGTTGGGTTGTTGGTTTGTTGGTTTTTTGGTTTGCTGGTTTGTTGGTTTGTTGGTTTATTTGTTTGTTGGTTTGTTGCTTTGTAGGTTTGTTGGTTTGTTGGTTTGTTTGTTTGTTGGTTTGTTCGTTTGTTGGTTTGTTGGTTAATTGGTTTGTTGGTTTGTTGGCTTGTTGGTTTGTTGGTTTGTTGGTTTGTTGGTTTGTTGGTTTGTTGGTTTATTGGTTTGTTGGTTTGTTGGTTTGTTGGTTTGTTGGTTTGTTGGTTTGTTGTTTTATTTGTTTGCTGGTTTGTTTGGCTTGTCGGTTTGTTGGTTTTTTGGTTTGTTGGTTTGTTGGTTTGTTGGTTTGTTGATTTATTCGTTTGTTGGTTTGTTGGTTTGTTGGCTTGCTGGCTTGTTGGTTTGTTGGTTTTTTGGTTTGTTGGTTTGTTGGTTTGTTGGTTTTTTGGTTTGTTGGTTTGTTGGCTTGTTGGCTTGCTGGTTTGTTGGTTTGTTGGTTTGTTGGTTTGTTGGCTTGTTGGTTTGTTGGCTTGTTGGTTTGTTGGTGTGTTGGTTTTTGGTTTGTTGGTTTGTTGGCTTGTTGGCTTGTTGGTTTGTTGGTTTGTTGGTTTGTTGGTTTGTTGGTTTGTTGGTTTGTTGGCTTGTTGGTTTGTTGGTTTGTTGGTTTGTTGTTTTGTTGGCTTGTTGGTTTGTTCCTTGGTGGCTTGTTGGTTTGTTGGTTTGTTGGTTTGTTGGTTTGTTAGTTTGTTGGTTTGTTGGTTTGTTGGCTTGTTGGCTTGTTGGTTTGTTGGTTTGTTTGTTTGCTCATTTGTTGGTTTGTTTGTTTGTTGGCTTGTTGGTTTGTTGGTTTGTTGGTTTGTTGGTTTGTTGGTTTGTAGGTTTTTTGGTTTGTTGGTTTGTTGATTTGTTGGCTTGTTGGTTTGTTGGCTTGTTGGTTTGTTGGTTTGTTGGTTTGTTGGTTTGTTGGTTTGTTGGTTTGTTGGTTTGTTGGCTTGTTGATTTGTTGGTTTGTTGGTTTGTTGGTTTATGGGTTTGTTGGTTTGTTGGTTTGTTGGTTTCTTGGTTTGTTGGTTTGTTGGTTTGTTGGCTTGTTGGTTTGTTAGCTTATTGGTTTGTTGGCTTGTTGGTTTGTTGGTTTGTTGGCTTGTTGGCTTGTTGGTTTGTTGGTTTGTTGGTTTGTTAGTTTGTTGGTTTGTTGGCTTGTTGGTTTGTTGGTTTGTTGGCTTGTTGGCTTGTTGGTTTGTTGGTTTGTTGGTTTGTTGGATTGATGGCCTGTTGGTTTGTTTGTTAGTTTGTTTGGCTTGTTGGTTTGTTGGTTTGTTGGTTTTTTGGTTAGTTGGTTTGTTGGTTTGTTGGTTTGTTAGTTTGTTGGCTTGTTGGTTTATTCGTTTGTTGGTTTGTTGGTTTGTTGGCTTGTTGGCTTGTTGGTTTGTTGGTTTGGTGGATTGTTAGTTTTTTGGTTTGTTGGTTTGTTGGCTTGTAGGTTTGTTGGTTAGTTGGCTTGTTGCTTTGTTGGTTTTTTGGTTTGTTGGTTTGTTGGTTTGTTGGTTTGTTGGTTTGTTGGCTTGTTGGTTTATTGGTTTGTTGGTTTGTTGGTTTGTTGGTTTGTTGGTTTGTTGGTTTTTTGGTTTGCTGGTTTGTTGGTTTGTTGGTTTATTGGTTTGTTGGTTTGTTGTTTTATTTGTTTGCTGGTTTGTTTGGCTTGTTGGTTTGTTGGTTTGTTGGTTTTTTGGTTTGTTGGTTTGTTGGTTTGTTGGTTTGTTGGTTTGTTGGTTTGTTGGTTTGTTGGTTTGTTGGTTTGTTGGTTTATTCGTTTGTTGGTTTGTTGGTTTGTTGGCTTGCTGGCTTGTTGGTTTGTTGGTTTTTTGGTTTGTTGGTTTGTTGGTTTGTTGGTTTGTTGGTTTGTTGGTTTGTTGGTTTGTTGGCTTGTTGGCTTTTTGGTTTGTTCGTTTGTTGGTTTGTTGGTTTGTTGGCTTGTTGGTTTGTTGGCTTGTTGGTTTGTTCCTTGGTGGCTTGTTGGTTTGTTGGTTTGTTGGTTTGTTGGTTTGTTAGTTTGTTGGTTTGTTGGTTTGTTGGCTTGTTGGCTTGTTGGTTTGTTGGTTTGTTTGTTTGCTCATTTGTTGGTTTGTTTGTTTGTTGGCTTGTTGGTTTGTTGGTTTGTTGGTTTGTTGGTTTGTTGGTTTGTAGGTTTTTTGGTTTGTTGGTTTGTTGATTTGTTGGCTTGTTGGTTTGTTGGCTTGTTGGTTTGTTGGTTTGTTGGTTTGTTGGTTTGTTGGTTTGTTGGTTTGTTGGCTTGTTGATTTGTTGGTTTGTTGGTTTGTTGGTTTATTGGTTTGTTGGTTTGTTGGTTTGTTGGTTTCTTGGTTTGTTGGTTTGTTGGTTTGTTGGCTTGTTGGTTTGTTAGTTTATTGGTTTGTTGGCTTGTTGGTTTGTTGGTTTGTTGGCTTGTTGGCTTGTTGGTTTGTTGGTTTGTTGGTTTGTTGGTTTGTTGGTTTGTTGGCTTGTTGGTTTGTTGGTTTGTTGGCTTGTTGGCTTGTTGGTTTGTTGGTTTGTTGGTTTGTTGGCTTGATGGCTTGTTGGTTTGTTTGTTAGTTTGTTTGGCTTGTTAGTTTGTTGGTTTGTTGGTTTTTGGGTTTGTTGGTTTGTTGGTTTGTTGGTTTGTTAGTTTGTTGGCTTGTTGGTTTATTCGTTTGTTGGTTTGTTGGTTTGTTGGCTTGTTGGCTTGTTGGTTTGTTGGTTTGGTGGATTGTTAGTTTTTTGGTTTGTTGGTTTGTTGGCTTGTTGGTTTGTTGGTTAGTTGGCTTGTTGCTTTGTTGGTTTTTTGGTTTGTTGGTTTGTTGGTTTGTTGGTTTGTTGGTTTGTTGGCTTGTTGGTTTATTGGTTTGTTGGTTTGTTGGTTTGTTGGTTTGTTTGTTAGTTTGTTTGGCTTGTTGGTTTGTTGGTTTGTTGGTTTTTTGGTTTGTTGGTTTGTTGGTTTGTTGGTTTGTTAGTTTGTTGGCTTGGTGGTTTATTCGTTTGTTGGTTTGTTGGTTTGTTGGCTTGTTGGCTTGTTGGTTTGTTGGTTTGGTGGATTGTTAGTTTTTTGGTTTGTTGGTTTGTTGGCTTGTTGGTTTGTTGGTTAGTTGGCTTGTTGCTTTGTTGGTTTTTTGGTTTGTTGGTTTGTTGGTTTGTTGGTTTGTTGGTTTGTTGGCTTGTTGGTTTATTGGTTTGTTGGTTTGTTGGTTTGTTGGTTTGTTGGTTTGTTGGTTTTTTGGTTTGCTGGTTTGTTGGTTTGTTGGTTTATTGGTTTGTTGGTTTGTTGTTTTATTTGTTTGCTGGTTTGTTTGGCTTGTTGGTTTGTTGGTTTGTTGGTTTGTTGGTTTGTTGGTTTGTTGGTTTATTCGTTTGTTGGTTTGTTGGTTTGTTGGCTTGCTGGCTTGTTGGTTTGTTGGTTTTTTGGTTTGTTGGTTTGTTGGTTTGTTGGTTTGTTGGTTTGTTGGCTTGTTGGCTTTTTGGTTTGTTCGTTTGTTGGTTTGTTGGTTTGTTGGCTTGTTGGTTTGTTGGCTTGTTGGTTTGTTCCTTGGTGGCTTGTTGGTTTGTTGGTTTGTTGGTTTGTTGGTTTGTTAGTTTGTTGGTTTGTTGGTTTGTTGGCTTGTTGGCTTGTTGGTTTGTTGGTTTGTTTGTTTGCTCATTTGTTGGTTTGTTTGTTTGTTGGCTTGTTGGTTTGTTGGTTTGTTGGTTTGTTGGTTTGTTGGTTTGTAGGTTTTTTGGTTTGTTGGTTTGTTGATTTGTTGGCTTGTTGGTTTGTTGGCTTGTTGGTTTGTTGGTTTGTTGGTTTGTTGGTTTGTTGGTTTGTTGGTTTGTTGGCTTGTTGGTTTGTTAGTTTATTGGTTTGTTGGCTTGTTGGTTTGTTGGTTTGTTGGCTTGTTGGCTTGTTGGTTTGTTGGTTTGTTGGTTTGTTGGTTTGTTGGTTTGTTGGTTTGTTGGTTTTTTGGTTTCTTGGTTTGTTGGTTTGTTGGTTTGTTGGCTTGTTGGTTTGTTAGTTTATTGGTTTGTTGGCTTGTTGGTTTGTTGGTTTGTTGGTTTGTTGGTTTTTTGGTTTGCTGGTTTGTTGGTTTGTTGGTTTATTGGTTTGTTGGTTTGTTGTTTTATTTGTTTGCTGGTTTGTTTGGCTTGTTGGTTTGTTGGTTTGTTGGTTTGTTGGTTTGTTGGTTTGTTGGTTTATTCGTTTGTTGGTTTGTTGGTTTGTTGGCTTGCTGGCTTGTTGGTTTGTTGGTTTTTTGGTTTGTTGGTTTGTTGGTTTGTTGGTTTGTTGGTTTGTTGGCTTGTTGGCTTTTTGGTTTGTTCGTTTGTTGGTTTGTTGGTTTGTTGGCTTGTTGGTTTGTTGGCTTGTTGGTTTGTTCCTTGGTGGCTTGTTGGTTTGTTGGTTTGTTGGTTTGTTGGTTTGTTAGTTTGTTGGTTTGTTGGTTTGTTGGCTTGTTGGCTTGTTGGTTTGTTGGTTTGTTTGTTTGCTCATTTGTTGGTTTGTTTGTTTGTTGGCTTGTTGGTTTGTTGGTTTGTTGGTTTGTTGGTTTGTTGGTTTGTAGGTTTTTTGGTTTGTTGGTTTGTTGATTTGTTGGCTTGTTGGTTTGTTGGCTTGTTGGTTTGTTGGTTTGTTGGTTTGTTGGTTTGTTGGTTTGTTGGTTTGTTGGCTTGTTGGTTTGTTAGTTTATTGGTTTGTTGGCTTGTTGTTTTGTTGGTTTGTTGGCTTGTTGGCTTGTTGGTTTGTTGGTTTGTTGGTTTGTTGGTTTGTTGGTTTGTTGGTTTGTTGGTTTTTTGGTTTCTTGGTTTGTTGGTTTGTTGGTTTGTTGGCTTGTTGGTTTGTTAGTTTATTGGTTTGTTGGCTTGTTGGTTTGTTGGTTTGTTGGTTTGTTGGTTTGTTAGTTTGTTGGTTTGTTGGTTTGTTGGCTTGTTGGCTTGTTGGTTTGTTGGTTTGTTTGTTTGCTCATTTGTTGGTTTGTTTGTTTGTTGGCTTGTTGGTTTGTTGGTTTGTTGGTTTGTTGGTTTGTTGGTTTGTAGGTTTTTTGGTTTGTTGGTTTGTTGATTTGTTGGCTTGTTGGTTTGTTGGCTTGTTGGTTTGTTGGTTTGTTGGTTTGTTGGTTTGTTGGTTTGTTGGTTTGTTGGCTTGTTGGTTTGTTAGTTTATTGGTTTGTTGGCTTGTTGGTTTGTTGGTTTGTTGGCTTGTTGGCTTGTTGGTTTGTTGGTTTGTTGGTTTGTTGGTTTGTTGGTTTGTTGGTTTGTTGGTTTTTTGGTTTCTTGGTTTGTTGGTTTGTTGGTTTGTTGGCTTGTTGGTTTGTTAGTTTATTGGTTTGTTGGCTTGTTGGTTTGTTGGTTTGTTGGCTTGTTGGCTTGTTGGTTTGTTGGTTTGTTGGTTTGTTGGTTTGTTGGTTTGTTGGTTTGTTGGTTTTTTGGTTAGTTGGTTTGTTGGTTTGTTGGTTTGTTAGTTTGTTGGCTTGTTGGTTTATTCGTTTGTTGGTTTGTTGGTTTGTTGGCTTGTTGGCTTGTTGGTTTGTTGGTTTGGTGGATTGTTAGTTTTTTGGTTTGTTGGTTTGTTGGCTTGTAGGTTTGTTGGTTAGTTGGCTTGTTGCTTTGTTGGTTTTTTGGTTTGTTGGTTTGTTGGTTTGTTGGTTTGTTGGTTTGTTGGCTTGTTGGCTTATTGGTTTGTTGGTTTGTTGGTTTGTTGGTTTGTTGGTTTGTTGGTTTTTTGGTTTGCTGGTTTGTTGGTTTGTTGGTTTATTGGTTTGTTGGTTTGTTGTTTTATTTGTTTGCTGGGTTGTTTGGCTTGTTGGTTTGTTGGTTTGTTGGTTTTTTGGTTTGTTGGTTTGTTGGTTTGTTGGTTTGTTGGTTTGTTGGTTTGTTGGTCTGTTGGTTTGTTGGTTTGTTGGTTTATTCGTTTGTTGGTTTGTTGGTTTGTTGGCTTGCTGGCTTGTTGGTTTGTTGGTTTTTTGGTTTGTTGGTTTGTTGGTTTGTTGGTTTGTTGGTTTGTTGGTTTGTTGGCTTGTTGGTTTGTTGGCTTGTTGGCTTTTTGGTTTGTTCGTTTGTTGGTTTGTTGGTTTGTTGGCTTGTTGGTTTGTTGGCTTGTTGGTTTGTTCCTTGGTGGCTTGTTGGTTTGTTGGTTTGTTGGTTTGTTGGTTTGTTAGTTTGTTGGTTTGTTGGTTTGTTGGCTTGTTGGCTTGTTGGTTTGTTGGTTTGTTTGTTTGCTCATTTGTTGGTTTGTTTGTTTGTTGGCTTGTTGGTTTGTTGGTTTGTTGGTTTGTTGGTTTGTTGGTTTGTAGGTTTTTTGGTTTGTTGGTTTGTTGATTTGTTGGCTTGTTGGTTTGTTGGCTTGTTGGTTTGTTGGTTTGTTGGTTTGTTGGTTTGTTGGTTTGTTGGTTTGTTGGCTTGTTGATTTGTTGGTTTGTTGGTTTGTTGGTTTATTGGTTTGTTGGTTTGTTGGTTTGTTGGTTTCTTGGTTTGTTGGTTTGTTGGTTTGTTGGCTTGTTGGTTTGTTAGTTTATTGGTTTGTTGGCTTGTTGGTTTGTTGGTTTGTTGGCTTGTTGGCTTGTTGGTTTGTTGGTTTGTTGGTTTGTTGGTTTGTTGGTTTGTTGGTTTGTTGGCTTGTTGGTTTGTTGGTTTGTTGGCTTGTTGGCTTGTTGGTTTGTTGGTTTGTTGGTTTGTTGGCTTGATGGCTTGTTGGTTTGTTTGTTAGTTTGTTTGGCTTGTTGGTTTGTTGGTTTGTTGGTTTTTTGGTTTGTTGGTTTGTTGGTTTGTTGGTTTGTTAGTTTGTTGGCTTGTTGGTTTATTCGTTTGTTGGTTTGTTGGTTTGTTGGCTTGTTGGCTTGTTGGTTTGTTGGTTTGGTGGATTGTTAGTTTTTTGGTTTGTTGGTTTGTTGGCTTGTTGGTTTGTTGGTTAGTTGGCTTGTTGCTTTGTTGGTTTTTTGGTTTGTTGGTTTGTTGGTTTGTTGGTTTGTTGGTTTGTTGGCTTGTTGGTTTATTGGTTTGTTGGTTTGTTGGTTTGTTGGTTTGTTGGTTTGTTGGTTTTTTGGTTTGCTGGTTTGTTGGTTTGTTGGTTTATTGGTTTGATGGTTTGTTGTTTTATTTGTTTGCTGGTTTGTTTGGCTTGTTGGTTTGTTGGTTTGTTGGTTTGTTGGTTTGTTGGTTTGTTGGTTTATTCGTTTGTTGGTTTGTTGGTTTGTTGGCTTGCTGGCTTGTTGGTTTGTTGGTTTTTTGGTTTGTTGGTTTGTTGGTTTGTTGGTTTGTTGGTTTGTTGGCTTGGTGGCTTTTTGGTTTGTTCGTTTGTTGGTTTGTTGGTTTGTTGGCTTGTTGGTTTGTTGGCTTGTTGGTTTGTTCCTTGGTGGTTTGTTGGTTTGTTGGTTTGTTGGTTTGTTAGTTTGTTGGTTTGTTGGTTTGTTGGCTTGTTGGCTTGTTGGTTTGTTGGTTTGTTTGTTTGCTCATTTGTTGGTTTGTTTGTTTGTTGGCTTGTTGGTTTGTTGGTTTGTTGGTTTGTTGGTTTGTTGGTTTGTAGGTTTTTTGGTTTGTTGGTTTGTTGATTTGTTGGCTTGTTGGTTTGTTGGCTTGTTGGTTTGTTGGTTTGTTGGTTTGTTGGTTTGTTGGTTTGTTGGTTTGTTGGCTTGTTGGTTTGTTAGTTTATTGGTTTGTTGGCTTGTTGGTTTGTTGGTTTGTTGGCTTGTTGGCTTGTTGGTTTGTTGGTTTGTTGGTTTGTTGGTTTGTTGGTTTGTTGGTTTGTTGGTTTTTTGGTTTCTTGGTTTGTTGGTTTGTTGGTTTGTTGGCTTGTTGGTTTGTTAGTTTATTGGTTTGTTGGCTTGTTGGTTTGTTGGTTTGTTGGCTTGTTGGCTTGTTGGTTTGTTGGTTTGTTGGTTTGTTGGTTTGTTGGTTTGTTGGTTTGTTGGTTTTTTGGTTAGTTGGTTTGTTGGTTTGTTGGTTTGTTAGTTTGTTGGCTTGTTGGTTTATTCGTTTGTTGGTTTGTTGGTTTGTTGGCTTGTTGGCTTGTTGGTTTGTTGGTTTGGTGGATTGTTAGTTTTTTGGTTTGTTGGTTTGTTGGCTTGTAGGTTTGTTGGTTAGTTGGCTTGTTGCTTTGTTGGTTATTTGGTTTGTTGGTTTGTTGGTTTGTTGGTTTGTTGGTTTGTTGGTTTGTTGGCTTGTTGGCTTATTGGTTTGTTGGTTTGTTGGTTTGTTGGTTTGTTGGTTTGTTGGTTTTTTGGTTTGCTGGTTTGTTGGTTTGTTGGTTTATTGGTTTGTTGGTTTGTTGTTTTATTTGTTTGCTGGGTTGTTTGGCTTGTTGGTTTGTTGGTTTGTTGGTTTTTTGGTTTGTTGGTTTGTTGGTTTGTTGGTTTGTTAGTTTGTTGGTTTGTTGGTTTGTTGGTTTGTTGGTTTATTCGTTTGTTGGTTTGTTGGTTTGTTGGCTTGCTGGCTTGTTGGTTTGTTGGTTTTTTGGTTTGTTGGTTTGTTGGTTTGTTGGTTTGTTGGTTTGTTGGTTTGTTGGCTTGTTGGTTTGTTGGCTTGTTGGCTTTTTGGTTTGTTCGTTTGTTGGTTTGTTGGTTTGTTGGCTTGTTGGTTTGTTGGCTTGTTGGTTTGTTCCTTGGTGGCTTGTTGGTTTGTTGGTTTGTTGGTTTGTTGGTTTGTTAGTTTGTTGGTTTGTTGGTTTGTTGGCTTGTTGGCTTGTTGGTTTGTTGGTTTGTTTGTTTGCTCATTTGTTGGTTTGTTTGTTTGTTGGCTTGTTGGTTTGTTGGTTTGTTGGTTTGTTGGTTTGTTGGTTTGTAGGTTTTTTGGTTTGTTGGTTTGTTGATTTGTTGGCTTGTTGGTTTGTTGGCTTGTTGGTTTGTTGGTTTGTTGGTTTGTTGGTTTGTTGGTTTGTTGGCTTGTTGATTTGTTGGTTTGTTGGTTTGTTGGTTTATTGGTTTGTTGGTTTGTTGGTTTGTTGGTTTGTTGGTTTGTTGGTTTGTTGGTTTGTTGGCTTGTTGGTTTGTTAGTTTATTGGTTTGTTGGCTTGTTGGTTTGTTGGTTTGTTGGCTTGTTGGCTTGTTGGTTTGTTGGTTTGTTGGTTTGTTGGTTTGTTGGTTTGTTGGCTTGTTGGTTTGTTGGTTTGTTGGCTTGTTGGCTTGTTGGTTTGTTGGTTTGTTGGTTTGTTGGCTTGATGGCTTGTTGGTTTGTTTGTTAGTTTGTTTGGCTTGTTGGTTTGTTGGTTTGTTGGTTTTTTGGTTTGTTGGTTTGTTGGTTTGTTGGTTTGTTAGTTTGTTGGCTTGCTGGTTTATTCGTTTGTTGGTTTGTTGGATTGTTGGCTAGTTGGTTTGTTGGTTTGGTGGATTGTTAGTTTTTTGGTTTGTTGGTTTGTTGGCTTGTTGGTTTGTTGGTTAGTTGGCTTGTTGCTTTGTTGGTTTTTTGGTTTGTTGGTTTGTTGGTTTGTTGGTTTGTTGGCTTGTTGGTTTATTGGTTTGTTGGTTTGTTGGTTTGTTGGTTTGTTGGTTTGTTGGTTTTTTGGTTTGCTGGTTTGTTGGTTTGTTGGTGTATTGGTTTGTTGGTTTGTTGGTTTGTTGTTTTATTTGTTTGCTGCTTTGTTTGGCTTGTTGGTTTGTTGGTTTGTTGGTTTTTTGGTTTGTTGGTTTGTTGGTTTGTTGGTTTGTTGGTTTGTTGGTTTGTTGGTTTGTTGGTTTGTTGGTTTATTCGTTTGTTGGTTTGTTGGTTTGTTGGCTTGCTGGCTTGTTGTTTTGTTGGTTTTTTGGTTTGTTGGTTTGTTGGTTTGTTGGTTTGTTGGTTTGTTGGTTTGTTGGCTTGTTGGCTTTTTGGTTTGTTCGTTTGTTGGTTTGTTGGTTTGTTGGCTTGTTGGTTTGTTGGCTTGTTGGTTTGTTCCTTGGTGGCTTGTTGGTTTGTTGGTTTGTTGGTTTGTTGGTTTGTTAGTTTGTTGGTTTGTTGGTTTGTTGGCTTGTTGGCTTGTTGGTTTGTTGGTTTGTTTGTTTGCTCATTTGTTGGTTTGTTTGTTTGTTGGCTTGTTGGTTTGTTGGTTTGTTGGTTTGTTGGTTCGTTGGTTTGTAGGTTTTTTGGTTTCTTGGTTTGTTGATTTGTTGGCTTGTTGGTTTGTTGGCTTGTTGGTTTGTTGGCTTGTTGGTTTGTTCCTTGGTGGCTTGTTGGTTTGTTGGTTTGTTGGTTTGTTGGTTTGTTAGTTTGTTGGTTTGTTGGTTTGTTGGCTTGTTGGCTTGTTGGTTTGTTGGTTTGTTTGTTTGCTCATTTGTTGGTTTGTTTGTTTGTTGGCTTGTTGGTTTGTTGGTTTGTTGGTTTGTTGGTTTGTTGGTTTGTAGGTTTTTTGGTTTGTTGGTTTGTTGATTTGTTGGCTTGTTGGTTTGTTGGCTTGTTGGTTTGTTGGTTTGTTGGTTTGTTGGTTTGTTGGTTTGTTGGCTTGTTGATTTGTTGGTTTGTTGGTTTGTTGGTTTATTGGTTTGTTGGTTTGTTGGTTTGTTGGTTTGTTGGTTTGTTGGTTTGTTGGTTTGTTGGCTTGTTGGTTTGTTAGTTTATTGGTTTGTTGGCTTGTTGGTTTGTTGGTTTGTTGGCTTGTTGGCTTGTTGGTTTGTTGGTTTGTTGGTTTGTTGGTTTGTTGGTTTGTTGGCTTGTTGGTTTGTTGGTTTGTTGGCTTGTTGGCTTGTTGGTTTGTTGGTTTGTTGGTTTGTTGGCTTGATGGCTTGTTGGTTTGTTTGTTAGTTTGTTTGGCTTGTTGGTTTGTTGGTTTGTTGGTTTTTTGGTTTGTTGGTTTGTTGGTTTGTTGGTTTGTTAGTTTGTTGGCTTGCTGGTTTATTCGTTTGTTGGTTTGTTGGATTGTTGGCTAGTTGGTTTGTTGGTTTGGTGGATTGTTAGTTTTTTGGTTTGTTGGTTTGTTGGCTTGTTGGTTTGTTGGTTAGTTGGCTTGTTGCTTTGTTGGTTTTTTGGTTTGTTGGTTTGTTGGTTTGTTGGTTTGTTGGCTTGTTGGTTTATTGGTTTGTTGGTTTGTTGGTTTGTTGGTTTGTTGGTTTGTTGGTTTTTTGGTTTGCTGGTTTGTTGGTTTGTTGGTGTATTGGTTTGTTGGTTTGTTGGTTTGTTGTTTTATTTGTTTGCTGCTTTGTTTGGCTTGTTGGTTTGTTGGTTTGTTGGTTTTTTGGTTTGTTGGTTTGTTGGTTTGTTGGTTTGTTGGTTTGTTGGTTTGTTGGTTTGTTGATTTGTTGGTTTATTCGTTTGTTGGTTTGTTGGTTTGTTGGCTTGCTGGCTTGTTGTTTTGTTGGTTTTTTGGTTTGTTGGTTTGTTGGTTTGTTGGTTTGTTGGTTTGTTGGTTTGTTGGCTTGTTGGCTTTTTGGTTTGTTCGTTTGTTGGTTTGTTGGTTTGTTGGCTTGTTGGTTTGTTGGCTTGTTGGTTTGTTCCTTGGTGGCTTGTTGGTTTGTTGGTTTGTTGGTTTGTTGGTTTGTTAGTTTGTTGGTTTGTTGGTTTGTTGGCTTGTTGGCTTGTTGGTTTGTTGGTTTGTTTGTTTGCTCATTTGTTGGTTTGTTTGTTTGTTGGCTTGTTGGTTTGTTGGTTTGTTGGTTTGTTGGTTCGTTGGTTTGTAGGTTTTTTGGTTTCTTGGTTTGTTGATTTGTTGGCTTGTTGGTTTGTTGGCTTGTTGGTTTGTTGGTTTGTTGGTTTGTTGGTTTGTTGGTTTGTTGGTTTGTTGGCTTGTTGATTTGTTGGTTTGTTGGTTTGTTGGTTTATTGGTTTGTTGGTTTGTTGGTTTGTTGGTTTCTTGGTTTGTTGGTTTGTTGGTTTGTTGGCTTGTTGGTTTGTTAGTTTATTGGTTTGTTGGCTTGTTGGTTTGTTGGTTTGTTGGCTTGTTGGCTTGTTGGTTTGTTGGTTTGTTGGTTTGTTGGTTTGTTGGTTTGTTGGCTTGTTGGTATGTTGGTTTGTTGGCTTGTTGGCTTGTTGGTTTGTTGGTTTGTTGGTTTGTTGGCTTGATGGCTTGTTGGTTTGTTTGTTAGTTTGTTTGGCTTGTTGGTTTGTTGGTTTGTTGGTTTTTTGGTTTGTTGGTTTGTTGGTTTGTTGGTTTGTTAGTTTGTTGGCTTGTTGGTTTATCGTTTGTTGGTTTGTTGGTTTGTTGGCTTGTTGGCTTGTTGGTTTGTTGATTTGGTGGATTGTTAGTTTTTTGGTTTGTTGGTTTGTTGGCTTGTTGGTTTGTTGGTTAGTTGGCTTGTTGCTTTGTTGGTTTTTTGGTTTGTTGGTTTGTTAGTTTGTGGGTTTGTTGGTTTGTTGGCTTGTTGGTTTATTGGTTTGTTGGTTTGTTGGTTTGTTGGTTTGTTGGTTTGTTGGTTTGTTGGTTTTTTGGTTTGCTGGTTTGTTGGTTTGTTGGTTTATTGGTTTGTTGGTTTGTTGTTTTATTTGTTTGCTGGTTTGTTTGGCTTGTTGGTTTGTTGGTTTGTTGGTTTTTTGGTTTGTTGGTTTGTTGGTTTGTTGGTTTGTTGGTTTGTTGGTTTGTTGGTTTGTTGGTTTATTCGTTTGTTGGTTTGTTGGTTTGTTGGCTTGCTGGCTTGTTGGTTTGTTGGTTTTTTGGTTTGTTGGTTTGTTGGTTTGTTGGTTTGTTGGTTTGTTGGTTTGTTGGTTTGTTGGCTTCTTGGCTTTTTGGTTTGTTCGTTTGTTGGTTTGTTGGTATGTTGGCTTGTTGGTTTGTTGGCTTGTTGGTTTGTTGGTGTGTTGGTTTTTGGTTTGTTGGTTTGTTGGCTTGTTGGCTTGTTGGTTTGTTGGTTTGTTGGTTTGTTGGTTTGTTGGTTTGTTGGCTTGTTGGTTTGTTGGTTTGTTGGTTTGTTGTTTTGTTGGCTTGTTGGTTTGTTGCTTGGTGGCTTGTTGGTTTGTTGGTTTGTTGGTTTGTTGGTTTGTTGGTTTGTTGGTTTGTTGGTTTGTTGGTTTGTTGGTTTGTTGGTTTGTTGGTTTGTTGGTTTGTTGGTTTGTTGGTTTGTTGGTTTGTTGGTTTGTTGGTTTGTTGGCTTTTTGGTTTGTTGCTTTGTTGGTTTGGTCATTTGTTGGTTTGTTGTTTTGTTGGTTTGTTGGTTTGTTGGCTGGCTGGCTTGTTAGCTTATTGGTTTGTTGGTTTGTTGTTTTGTTGGCTTGTTGGTTTGTTGCTTGGTGGCTTGTTGGTTTGTTGGTTTATTCGTTTGTTGGTTTGTTGGTTTCTTGGTTTGTTGGTTTGTTGGTTTGTTGGCTTGTTGGTTTGTTAGTTTATTGGTTTGTTGGCTTGTTGGTTTGTTGGTTTGTTGGCTTGTTGGCTTGTTGGTTTGTTGGTTTGTTGGTTTGTTGGTTTGTTGGTTTGTTGGTTTGTTGGCTTGTTGGTTTGTTGGTTTGTTGGCTTGTTGGCTTGTTGGTTTGTTGGTTTGTTGGTTTGTTGGCTTGATGGCTTGTTGGTTTGTTTGTTAGTTTGTTTGGCTTGTTGGTTTGTTGGTTTGTTGGTTTTTTGGTTTGTTGGTTTGTTGGTTTGTTGGTTTGTTAGTTTGTTGGCTTGTTGGTTTATTCGTTTGTTGGTTTGTTGGTTTGTTGGCTTGTTGGCTTGTTGGTTTGTTGGTTTGGTGGATTGTTAGTTTTTTGGTTTGTTGGTTTGTTGGCTTGTTGGTTTGTTGGTTAGTTGGCTTGTTGCTTTGTTGGTTTTTTGGTTTGTTGGTTTGTTGGTTTGTTGGTTTGTTGGTTTGTTGGCTTGTTGGTTTATTGGTTTGTTGGTTTGTTGGTTTGTTTGTTTGTTTGTTTGTTGGTTTTTTGGTTTGCTGGTTTGTTGGTTTGTTGGTTTATTGGTTTGTTGGTTTGTTGTTTTATTTGTTTGCTGGTTTGTTTGGCTTGTTAGTTTGTTGGTTTGTTGGTTTTTTGGTTTGTTGGTTTGTTGGTTTGTTGGTTTGTTGGTTTGTTGGTTTGTTGGTTTGTTGGCTTGTTGGCTTTTTGGTTTGTTCGTTTGTTGGTTTGTTGGTTTGTTGGCTTGTTGGTTTGTTGGCTTGTTGGTTTGTTGGTGTGTTGGTTTTTGGTTTGTTGGTTTGTTGGCTTGTTGGCTTGTTGGTTTGTTGGTTTGTTGGTTTGTTGGTTTGTTGGTTTGTTGGTTTGTTGGTTTGTTGGTTTGTTGGTTTGTTGGCTTGTTGGCTTTTTGGTTTGTTCGTTTGTTGGTTTGTTGGTTTGTTGGCTTGTTGGTTTGTTGGCTTGTTGGTTTGTTGGTGTGTTGGTTTTTGGTTTGTTGGTTTGTTGGCTTGTTGGCTTGTTGGTTTGTTGGTTTGTTGGTTTGTTGGTTTGTTGGTTTGTTGGTTTGTTGGTTTGTTGGCTTGTTGGTTTGTTGGTTTGTTGGTTTGTTGGTTTGTTGTTTTGTTGGCTTGTTGGTTTGTTGCTTGGTGGCTTGTTGGTTTGTTGGTTTGTTGGTTTGTTGGTTTGTTGATTTGTTGGTTTGTTGGTTTGTTGGTTTGTTGGTTTGTTGGTTTGTTGGTTTGTTGGTTTGTTGGTTTGTTGGTTTGTTGGCTTTTTGGTTTGTTGCTTTGTTGGTTTGGTCATTTGTTGGTTTGTTGTTTTGTTGGTTTGTTGGTTTGTTGGCTGGCTGGCTTGTTAGCTTATTGGTTTGTTGGCTTGTTGGTTTGTTGGCGTGTTGGCTTGTTGGTTAGTTTATTTGTTGGTTTGTTCGTTTGTTGGTTTGTTCGTTTGTTGGTTTGTTTGTTTGTTGGTTTGTTGGTTTGTTGGTTTGTTGGTTTTTTGGCTTGTTGGCTTGTTGGTTTATTCGTTTGTTGGCTTGTTGGTTTGTTGGCTTGTTTGCTTGTTGGTTTGTTGGTTTGTTGGCTTGTTGGGTTGTTGGTTTGTTGGTTTGCTGGTTTGTTGGTTTGTTGGTTTATTCGTTTGTTGGTTTGTTGGTTTGTTGGCTTGTTGGCTTGTTGGCTTGTTGGTTTGTTGGTTTGTTGGCTTGTTAGTTTTTTGTTGTGTAGGTTTGTTGGCTTGTAGGTTTGTTGGTTTGTTGGCTTGTTGGTTTGTTGGTTTGTTAGTTTGTTGGTTTGTTGGTTTGTTGGTTTGTTGGCTTGTTGGTTCGTTGGTTTGTTGGTTTGTTGGTTTGTTGGTTTGTTGGTTTATTGGTTTGTTGGTTTGTTGCCTTGTTGGCTTGTTAGTCTGTTGGTTTTTTTTTTTGTTCGTTTGTCGGCTTGTTGGTTTGTTGGTTTGTTTGTTTGTTGGTTTGTTGGTTTGTTGGTTTGTTGGTTTGTTGGTTTGTTGGTTTGTTTGTTTGTTGGTTTGTTGGCTTGTTGGTTTGTTGGTTTGTTGGTTTGTTGGTTTGTTGGTTTGTTGGTTTGTTGGTTTGCTGGTTTGTTGGTTTGTTGGCTTGTTGGTTTGTTGGTTTATTGGTTTGTTGGCTTGTTGGTTTATTGGTTTGTTGGCTTGTTGGCTTGTTGGTTTGTTGGTTTGTTGGTTTGTTGGTTTGTTGGCTTGTTGGTTTGTTGGTTTGTTGGCTTGTTGGTTTGTTGGTTTGTTGGTTTGTTGGTTTGTTGGCTTATTGGCTTGTTGGTTTGTTAGTTTGTAGGTTTGTTGGTTTGTTGGTTTGTTGGTTTGTTGGTTTGTTGGTTTGTTGGTTTGTTGGTTTATTCGTTTGTTGGTTTGTTGGTTAGTTGGTTTGTTGGTTTGTTGGCTTGTTGGCTTGTTGGTGTGTTGGTTTGTTGGATTGTTAGTTTTTTTGTTTGTTGGTTTGTTGGCTTGTTGGTTTGTTGGTTTTTTGGCTTGTTGGTTTGTTGGTTTGTTGGTTTGTTGGTTTGTTGGTTTGCTGCCTTGTTGGCTTGTTGGTTTGTTGGTTTGTTTGTTTGTTGGTTTGTTGGTTTGTTGGCTTGTTGGCTTGTTGCCTTGTTGGTTTGTTGGTTTTTGGTTTGTTGGTTTGTTGGCTTGTTGGTTTGTTGGTTTGTTGGTTTGTTGGTTTGTTGGTTTGTTGGTTTGTTGGTTTGTTGGTTTGTTGGCTTGTTGGTTTGTTGGTTTGTTGGTTTGTTGGTTTGTTTGTTTGTTGGTTTGTTGGTTTGTTGGTTTGTTGGCTTGTTGGCGTGTTGGTTTGTTGGCTTGTTGGTTTGTTGGCTTGTTGGCTTGTTAATTTGTTGGTTTTTTGGTTTGTTCGTTTGTTGGTTTGTTGGTTTGTTGGTTTGTTGGCTTGTTGGCTTGTTGGTTTGTTGGTTTGTTTGTTTGTTGGTTTGTTGGTTTGCTGGTTTGTGGGTTTGTTGGTTTGTTGGCTTGTTGGTTTATTGGTTTATTCGTTTGTTGGTTTGTTGTTTTGTTGGTTTGTTGCTTTGTTGGCTTGTTGGCTTGTTGGTTTATTGATTTGTTGGCTTATTGGTTTGTTGGCTTGTTGGCTTATTGGTTTGTTGGTTTGTTCGTTTGTTGGTTTGTTCATTTGTTAGTTTGTTTGTTTGTTGGTTTCTTGGTTTGTTGGTTTGTTGGTTTGTTGGTTTGTTGGCTTGTTGGCTTGTTGGTTTGTTCGTTTGTTGGCTTGTTGGTTTTTTGGCTTGTTTGCTTGTTGAATTGTTGGTTTTTTGGCTTGTTGATTTGTTGGTTTGTTGGTTTGTTGGTTTGTTGGTTTGTTGGTTTATTCGTTTGTTGGTTTGTTGGTTTGTTGGCTTGTTGGCTTGTTGGTTTGTTGGTTTGTTCGTTTGTTGGTTTGTTCGTTTGTTAGTTTGTAGGTTTGTTGGCTTGTTGGTTTGTTGGTTTGTTGGCTTGTTGGTTTGTTGGTTTGTTGGTTTGTTGGTTTGTTGGTTTGTTGGTTTGTTGGTTTGTTGTTTTGTTGGCTTGTTGGCTTGTTGGTTCATTGGTTTGTTGGTTTGTTTTTTTGTTGGTTTGTTGGTTTGTTGGTTTGTTGGTTTGTTGGTTTGTTGGCTTGTTGGCTTGTTGGCTTGTTGGTTTGTTTGTTTGTTCGTTTGTTCGTTTTTTGGTTTGTTTGTTTGTTGGCTTGTTGGTTTGTTGGTTTGTTGGTTTGTTGGTTTGTTGGTTTGTTAATTTGTTGATTTGTTGGTTTGTTGGTTTGTTGGTTTGTTGGTTTGTTGGTTTGTTGGTTTGTTGGTTTGTTGGTTTGTTGGCTTGTTGGCTTGTTGGTTTGTTGGCTTGTGGTTTGTTGGTTTGTTGGTTTGTTGGTTTGTTGGTTTGTTGGTTTGTTGGTTTGTTGGTTTGTTGGTTTGTTGGTTTGTTGGTTTCTTGGTTTGTTGGTTTGTTGGTTTGTTGGTTTGTTGGCTTGTTGGCTTGTTGGTTTGTTGGCTTGTTGGTTTGTTGGTTTGTTGGTTTGTTGGTTTCTTGGTTTGTTGGTTTGTTGGTTTGTTGGTTTATTGGCTTGTTGGCTTGTTGGTTTGTTAGTTTGTTGGTTTCTTGTTTTGTTGGTTTATTGATTTGTTGGTTTGTTGGCTTGTTCGTTTGTTGGTTTGTTGGTTTGCTGGCTTGTTGGTTTGTTGGTTTGTTGTCTTGTTGGCTTGTTAGTTTGTTGGCTTGTTGGTTTGTTGGTTTGTTGGCTTATTGGTTTGCTGGTTTGTTGGCTTGTTGGTTTGTTGGTTTGTTGGCTTGTTGGCTTGTTGGTTTGTTGGTTTGTTGGCTTGTTGGTTTGTTGGTTTGTTAACTTGTTGGCTTATTGCTTTATTGGTTTATTGGTTTGTTGGCTTGTTGGCTTGTTGGTTTGTTGGTTTGTTAGTTTGTTGGCATGTTGGTTACTTGCTTTGTTGGTTTGTTGGTTTGTTGGCTTGTTGGTTTGTTAGTTTGTTGGCTTGTTGGTTTGTAAGTCTGTTGGTTTGTTGGCTTGTTGGTTTGTTGGTTTGTTGGTTTGTTGGTTTGTTGGCTTGTTGGTTTGTTGGTTTGTTGGTTTGTCGGTTTGTCGGTTTGTTGGCTTGTTGGTTGCTTGGTTTGTTGGTTTGTTGGTTTGTTGGTTTGTTGGTTTTTTGGCTTGTTGGCTTGTTGGCTTGTTGGTTTGTTGGTTATTTCGTTTGTTGGTTTGTTAGTTTGTTGGTTTGTTGGCTTGTTGGCTTGTTGGTTTGTTGGTTTTTTGGCTTGTTGGTTTGTTGGTTTGTTGGTTTGTTGGTTAATTGGTTTGTTGTTTTGTTGGTTTGTTGGTTTGTTGGTTTGTTGGTTTGTTGGTTTGTTGGTTTGTTGGTTTGTCGGCTTGTTGGTTTGTTAGTTTGTTGGTTTGTTGGTTTGTTGGTTTGTTGGTTTCTTGGTTTGTTGGTTTGTTGGTTTGTTGGTTTGTTAGTTTGTTCGTTTGTTGGCTTGTTGGTTTGTTGGCTTGTTAGCTTGTTGGTTTGTTGGTTTGTTGGTTTGTTGGTTTGTTCGTTTGTTGGTTTGTTTGTTGGTTGGTTTGTTCGTTTGTTGGTTTGTTGGTTACTTGGGTTGTTGGTTTGTTGGTTTGTTGGTTTGTTGGTTTGTTGGTTTGTTAGTTTATTTGTTTGCTGGGTTGTTGGTTTGTTGGTTGGTTGGTTTGTCGGCTTGTTGGTTTGTTGGTTTGTTGGTTGGTTGGTTTGTTGGTTTGTTGGTTTGTTGGCTTGTTGGTTTGTTGGTTTGTTGGTTTGTTGGTTTGTTGGTTTGGTGGTTTGTTGGTTTCTTGGTTTCTTGGTTTGTTGGCTTGTAGGTTTGTTGGTTTATTGGTTCGTTGGCTTGTTGGTTTGTTGGTATGTTGGTTTGTTGGTTTGTTGGTTTGTTGGCTTGTTGGTTTGTTGGTTTGTTGGTTTGTGGGCTTGTTGGTTTGTTGGTTTGTTGGTTTGTTGGCTTGTTGGCTTGTTGGTTTGTTTGTTGGTTTGTTGGTTACTTGGTTTGTTGGTTTGTTGGTTTTTTGGTTTGTTGGTTTGTTGGTTTGTTGGTTTGTTGATTTGTTGGTTTGTTGGTTTGTTGGTTTGTTGGTTTGTTGGTTTGTTGGTTTGTTGGTTTGTTGGTTTGTTGGCTTGTTGGTTTGTTGGCTTGTTGGCTTGTTGGTTTGTTGGTTTGTTGGTTTGTTCGCTTGTTGGTTTGTTTGTTTGTTGGTTTGTTCGTTTGTTGGTTTGTTGGTTTGTTGGTTACTTGGTTTGTTGGTTTGTTGGTTTGTTGGTTTGTTGGCTTGTTGGCTTGTTGGTTTGTTGGTTTGTTGGTTTGTTTGTTTGTTTGTTTGTTCGTTTGTTGGTTTGTTTGTTTTTTGGCTTGTTGGTTTGTTGGTTTGTTGGTTTGTTGGTTTGTTGGTTTGTTGGTTTGTTGGTTTGTTGGTTTGTTGGTTTGTTGGTTTGTTGGTTTGTTGGTTTGTTGGTTTGTTGGCTTGTTGGTTTGTTGGCTTGCTGGTTTGTTGTTTTATTGGTTTGTTGGTTTGTTGGTTTGTTGGTTTGTTGATTTGTTGGCTTGTTGGTTTGTTGGTTTGTTGGTTTGTTGGTTTGTTGGTTTGTTGGTTTGTTGGTTTGTTGGTTTGTTGGTTTCTTGGTTTCTTGGTTTGTTGGCTTGTAGGTTTGTTGGTTTATTGGTTCGTTGGCTTGTTGGTTTGTTGGTTTGTTGGCTTGTTGGCTTGTTGGTTTGTTGGTATGTTGGTTTGTTGGTTTGTTGGTTTGTTGGCTTGTTGGTTTGTTGGTTTGTTGGTTTGTTGGTTTGTTGGCTTGTTGGTTTGTTGGATTGTTAGTTTTTTGGTTTGTTGGTTTGTTGGCTTATTGGTTTGGTGGTTTGTTGGCTTGTTGGTTTGTCGGTTTGTTGGTTTGTTGGTTTGTTGGTTTGTTGGTTTGTTGGTTTGTTGGTATGTTGGCTTTTTGGTTTGTTGGTTTGTTGGTTTTTTAGTTTGTTCGTTTGTTGGCTTGTTGGTTTGTTGGCTTGTTAGCTTGTTGGTTTGTTGGTTTGTTGGTTTGTTCGTTTGTTGGTTTGTTTGTTGGTTGGTTTGTTCGTTTGTTGGTTTGTTGGTTACTTGGGTTGTTGGTTTGTTGGTTTGTTGGTTTGTTGGCTTGTTGGTTTGTTGGTTTGTTGGTTTTTTGGTTTGTTGGTTTGTTGATTTGTTGGTTTGTTGGTTTGTTGATTTGTTGGTTTGTTGGTTTGTTGGTTTATTTGTTTGTTGGTTTGTTGGTTTGTTGGTTGGTTGGTTTGTTGGCTTGTTGGTTTGTTGGTTTGTTGGTTTGTCGGTTTGTTGGTTTATTTGTTTGTTGGTTTGTTGGTTTGTTGGTTTGTTGGCTTGTTGGCTTGTTGGTTTGTTGTTTGTTGGTTTGTTGGTTTGTTGGCTTGTTGGTTTGTTGGTTTGTTGGCTTGTTGGTTTGTTGGTTTGTTGGTTTGTTGGCTTGTTGGCTTGTTGGTTTGTTGGTTTGTTGGCTTGTTGGTTTATTGGTTTGTTGGCTTGTTGGTTTGTTGCTTTGTTCGTTTGTTGGTTTGTTGGCTTGTTGGCTTTTTGGTTTGTTGGTTTGTTAGTTTGTTGGCTTTTTGGTTACTTGGTTTGTTGGTTTGTTGGTTTGTTGGTTTGTTGGCTTGTTGGTTTGTTGGCTTGTTGGCTTGTTGGTTTGTTGGTATGTTGGTTTGTTGGTTTGTTGGTTTGTTGGCTTGTTGGTTTGTTGGTTTGTTGGTTTGTTGGTTTGTTGGTTTGTTGGCTTGTTGGTTTGTTAGTTTGTTGGTTTGTTGGCTTGTTGGCTTATTGGTTTGTTGGTTTTTTGGCTTGTTGGTTTGTTGGTTTGTTGGCTTGTTGGTTTGGTGGTTTGTTGGTTTGTTGGTTTGTTTCCTTGTTGGCTTGTTGATTTGTTGGTTTGTTGGTTTGTTGGCTTGTTGGTTACTTGGTTTGTTGGTTTGTTGGTTTGTTGGTTTGTTGGTTTGTTTGCTTGTTGGCTTGTTGGTTTGGCGGTTAGATCGTTTGTTGGTTTGTAGGTTTCTTGGTTTGTTGGCTTGTTGGCTTGTTGGTATGATGGTTTGTTGGCTTGTTAGTTTGTTGGTTTGTTGGTTTGTTGGTTAATTGGTTTGTTGGTTTGTTGGTTTGTTGGCTTGTTGGTTTGTTGGTTTGTTGGTTTTTTGGTTTGTTGGTTTGTTGGTTTGTTGGTTTGTTGGCTTGTTGGTTTATTTGTTTGTTTGTTTGTTTGTTTGTTGGTTTGTTAGTTTGTTGGTTTGTTGGCTTGTTGGTTTGTTTGTTTGTTAGTTTCCTGGTTTGTTGGTTTTTTGGTTTGTTGGTTTGTTGGTTTGTTGGTTTGTTGATTTGTTGGTTTGTTGGTTTGTTGGTTTGTTGGTTTGTTGGTTTGTTGGTTTGTTGGTTTGTTGGTTTGTTGGCTTGTTGGTTTGTTGGCTTGTTGGCTTGTTGGTTTGTTGGTTTGTTGGTTTGTTCGCTTTGTTGGTTTGTTTGTTTGTTGGTTTGTTCGTTTGTTGGTTTGTTGGTTTGTTGGTTACTTGGTTTGTTGGTTTGTTGGTTTGTTGGTTTGTTGGCTTGTTGGCTTGTTGGTTTGTTGGTTTGTTTGTTTGTTTGTTTGTTCGTTTGTTGGTTTGTTTGTTTTTTGGCTTGTTGGTTTGTTGGTTTGTTGGTTTGTTGGTTTGTTGGTTTGTTGGTTTGTTGGTTTGTTGGTTTGTTGGTTTGTTGGTTTGTTGGTTTGTTGGTTTGTTGGTTTGTTGGTTTGTTGGCTTGTTGGTTTGTTGGCTTGCTGGTTTGTTGTTTTGTTGGTTTGTTGGTTTGTTGGTTTGTTGGTTTGTTGGCTTGTTGGTTTGTTGGTTTGTTGGTTTGTTGGTTTGTTGGTTTGTTGGTTTGTTGGTTTGTTGGTTTCTTGGTTTCTTGGTTTGTTGGCTTGTAGGTTTGTTGGTTTATTGGTTCGTTGGCTTGTTGGTTTGTTGGTTTGTTGGCTTGTTGGCTTGTTGGTTTGTTGGTATGTTGGTTTGTTGGTTTGTTGGTTTGTTGGCTTGTTGGTTTGTTGGTTTGTTGGTTTGTTGGCTTGTTGGTTTGTTGGTTTGTTGGTTTGTTGGCTTGTTGGCTTGTTGGTTTGTTTGTTGGTTTGTTGGTTACTTGGTTTGTTGGTTTGTTGGTTTTTTGGTTTGTTGGTTTGTTGGTTTGTTGGTTTGTTGATTTGTTGGTTTGTTGGTTTGTTGGTTTGTTGGTTTGTTGGTTTGTTGGTTTGTTGGCTTGTTGGTTTGTTGGCTTGTTGGCTTGTTGGTTTGTTGGTTTGTTGGTTTGTTTGTTTGTTGGTTTGTTCGTTTGTTGGTTTGTTGGTTTGTTGGTTACTTGGTTTGTTGGTTTGTTGGTTTGTTGGTTTGTTGGCTTGTTGGCTTGTTGGTTTGTTGGTTTGTTTGTTTGTTTGTTTGTTCGTTTGTTGGTTTGTTTGTTTTTTGGCTTGTTGGTTTGTTGGTTTGTTGGTTTGTTGGTTTGTTGGTTTGTTGGTTTGTTGGTTTGTTGGTTTGTTGGTTTGTTGGTTTGTTGGTTTGTTGGTTTGTTGGTTTGTTGGTTTGTTGGCTTTTTGGTTTGTTGGCTTGCTGGTTTGTTGTTTTGTTGGTTTGTTGGTTTGTTGGTTTGTTGGTTTGTTGGTTTGTTGGCTTGTTGGTTTGTTGGTTTGTTGGTTTGTTGGTTTGTTGGTTTGTTGGTTTGTTGGTTTGTTGGTTTCTTGGTTTCTTGGTTTGTTGGCTTGTAGGTTTGTTGGTTTATTGGTTCGTTGGCTTGTTGGTTTGTTGGTTTGTTGGCTTGTTGGCTTGTTGGTTTGTTGGTATGTTGGTTTGTTGGTTTGTTGGTTTGTTGGCTTGTTGGTTTGTTGGTTTGTTGGTTTGTTGGTTTGTTGGCTTGTTGGTTTGTTGGTTTGTTGGTTTGTTGGCTTGTTGGTTTGTTGGCTTGTTAGCTTGTTGGTTTGTTGGTTTGTTGGTTTGTTCGTTTGTTGGTTTGTTTGTTGGTTGGTTTGTTCGTTTGTTGGTTTGTTGGTTACTTGGGTTGTTGGTTTGTTGGTTTGTTGGTTTGTTGGCTTGTTGGTTTGTTGGTTTGTTGGTTTTTTGGTTTGTTGGTTTGTTGATTTGTTGGTTTGTTGGTTTGTTGATTTGTTGGTTTGTTGGTTTGTTGGTTTATTTGTTTGTTGGTTTGTTGGTTTGTTGGTTGGTTGGTTTGTTGGCTTGTTGGTTTGTTGGTTTGTTGGTTTGTCGGTTTGTTGGTTTATTTGTTTGTTGGTTTGTTGGTTTGTTGGTTTGTTGGTTTGTTGGCTTGTTGGCTTGTTGGTTTGTTGTTTGTTGGTTTGTTGGTTTGTTGGCTTGTTGGTTTGTTGGTTTGTTGGCTTGTTGGTTTGTTGGTTTGTTGGTTTGTTGGCTTGTTGGCTTGTTGGTTTGTTGGTTTGTTGGCTTGTTGGTTTATTGGTTTGTTGGCTTGTTGGTTTGTTGCTTTGTTCGTTTGTTGGTTTGTTGGCTTGTTGGCTTTTTGGTTTGTTGGTTTGTTAGTTTGTTGGCTTTTTGGTTACTTGGTTTGTTGGTTTGTTGGTTTGTTGGTTTGTTGGCTTGTTGGTTTGTTGGCTTGTTGGCTTGTTGGTTTGTTGGTATGTTGGTTTGTTGGTTTGTTGGTTTGTTGGCTTGTTGGTTTGTTGGTTTGTTGGTTTGTTGGTTTGTTGGTTTGTTGGCTTGTTGGTTTGTTGGCTTGTTGGCTTATTGGTTTGTTGGTTTTTTGGCTTGTTGGTTTGTTGGTTTGTTGGCTTGTTGGTTTGGTGGTCTGTTGGTTTGTTGGTTTGTTTCCTTGTTGGCTTGTTGATTTGTTGGTTTGTTGGTTTGTTGGCTTGTTGGTTACTTGGTTTGTTGGTTTGTTGGTTTGTTGGTTTGTTGGTTTGTTGGCTTGTTGGCTTGTTGGTTTGGCGGTTAGATCGTTTGTTGGTTTGTAGGTTTCTTGGTTTGTTGGCTTGTTGGCTTGTTGGTATGATGGTTTGTTGGCTTGTTAGTTTGTTGGTTTGTTGGTTTGTTGGTTAATTGGTTTGTTGGTTTGTTGGTTTGTTGGCTTGTTGGTTTGTTGGTTTGTTGGTTTTTTGGTTTGTTGGTTTGTTGGTTTGTTGGTTTGTTGGCTTGTTGGTTTATTTGTTTGTTTGTTTGTTTGTTTGTTGGTTTGTTAGTTTGTTGGTTTGTTGGCTTGTTGGTTTGTTTGTTTGTTAGTTTCCTGGTTTGTTGGTTTTTTGGTTTGTTGGTTTGTTGGTTTGTTGGTTTGTTGATTTGTTGGTTTGTTGGTTTGTTGGTTTGTTGGTTTGTTGGTTTGTTGGTTTGTTGGTTTGTTGGTTTGTTGGTTTGTTGGCTTGTTGGTTTGTTGGCTTGTTGGCTTGTTGGTTTGTTGGTTTGTTGGTTTGTTCGCTTTGTTGGTTTGTTTGTTTGTTGGTTTGTTCGTTTGTTGGTTTGTTGGTTTGTTGGTTACTTGGTTTGTTGGTTTGTTGGTTTGTTGGTTTGTTGGCTTGTTGGCTTGTTGGTTTGTTGGTTTGTTTGTTTGTTTGTTTGTTCGTTTGTTGGTTTGTTTGTTTTTTGGCTTGTTGGTTTGTTGGTTTGTTGGTTTGTTGGTTTGTTGGTTTGTTGGTTTGTTGGTTTGTTGGTTTGTTGGTTTGTTGGTTTGTTGGTTTGTTGGTTTGTTGGTTTGTTGGTTTGTTGGTTTGTTGGCTTGTTGGTTTGTTGGCTTGCTGGTTTGTTGTTTTGTTGGTTTGTTGGTTTGTTGGTTTGTTGGTTTGTTGGCTTGTTGGTTTGTTGGTTTGTTGGTTTGTTGGTTTGTTGGTTTGTTGGTTTGTTGGTTTGTTGGTTTGTTGGTTTCTTGGTTTCTTGGTTTGTTGGCTTGTAGGTTTGTTGGTTTATTGGTTCGTTGGCTTGTTGGTTTGTTGGTTTGTTGGCTTGTTGGCTTGTTGGTTTGTTGGTATGTTGGTTTGTTGGTTTGTTGGTTTGTTGGCTTGTTGGTTTGTTGGTTTGTTGGTTTGTTGGCTTGTTGGTTTGTTGGTTTGTTGGTTTGTTGGCTTGTTGGCTTGTTGGTTTGTTTGTTGGTTTGTTGGTTACTTGGTTTGTTGGTTTGTTGGTTTTTTGGTTTGTTGGTTTGTTGGTTTGTTGGTTTGTTGATTTGTTGGTTTGTTGGTTTGTTGGTTTGTTGGTTTGTTGGTTTGTTGGTTTGTTGGCTTGTTGGTTTGTTGGCTTGTTGGCTTGTTGGTTTGTTGGTTTGTTGGTTTGTTTGTTTGTTGGTTTGTTCGTTTGTTGGTTTGTTGGTTTGTTGGTTACTTGGTTTGTTGGTTTGTTGGTTTGTTGGTTTGTTGGCTTGTTGGCTTGTTGGTTTGTTGGTTTGTTTGTTTGTTTGTTTGTTCGTTTGTTGGTTTGTTTGTTTTTTGGCTTGTTGGTTTGTTGGTTTGTTGGTTTGTTGGTTTGTTGGTTTGTTGGTTTGTTGGTTTGTTGGTTTGTTGGTTTGTTGGTTTGTTGGTTTGTTGGTTTGTTGGTTTGTTGGCTTTTTGGTTTGTTGGCTTGCTGGTTTGTTGTTTTGTTGGTTTGTTGGTTTGTTGGTTTGTTGGTTTGTTGGTTTGTTGGCTTGTTGGTTTGTTGGTTTGTTGGTTTGTTGGTTTGTTGGTTTGTTGGTTTGTTGGTTTGTTGGTTTCTTGGTTTCTTGGTTTGTTGGCTTGTAGGTTTGTTGGTTTATTGGTTCGTTGGCTTGTTGGTTTGTTGGTTTGTTGGCTTGTTGGCTTGTTGGTTTGTTGGTATGTTGGTTTGTTGGTTTTTTGGTTGGTCGGTTTGTTGGTTTGTTGGTTTGTTGGTTTATTCGTTTGTTTGTTTGTTGGTTTGTTGGCTTGTTGGCTTGTTGGTTTGTTGGTTTGTTGGATTGTTAGTTTTTTGGTTTGTTGGTTTGTTGGCTTATTGGTTTGGTGGTTTGTTGGCTTGTTGGTTTGTCGGTTTGTTGGTTTGTTGGTTTGTTGGTTTGTTGGTTTGTTGGTATGTTGGCTTGTTGGTTTGTTGGTTTGTTGGTTTGTTGGTTTGTTGGTTTGTTGGTTTGTTGGTTTGTTGGTTTGTTGGTTTGTTGGCTTGTTGGCTTGTTGCTTTGTTGGTTTGTTGGGTTTTTGTTTGTTGGTTTGTTGGCTTGTTGGTTTGTTGGTTTGTTGGTTTGTTGGTTTGTTGGTTTGTTGGTTTGTTGGTTTGTTGGTTTGTTGGTTTGTTGGCTTGTTGGTTTGTTGGTTTGTTGGTTTGTTGGTTTGTTTGTTTGTTGGTTTGTTGGTTTGTTGGCTTGTTGGCGTGTTGGTTTGTTGGCTTGTTGGTTTGTTGGCTTGTTGGCTTGTTAATTTGTTGGTTTGTTGGTTTGTTCGTTTGTTGGTTTGTTGGTTTGTTGGTTTGTTGGCTTGTTGGCTTGTTGGTTTGATGGTTTGTTCGATTGTTGGTTTGTTGTTTTGTTGGTTTGTTGGTTTGTTGGCTTGTTGGCTTGTTGGCTTATTGGTTTGTTGGCTTTTTTGTTTGTTGGCTAGTTGGTTTGTTGGCTTGTTTGCTTGTTGGTTTGTTGGTTTTTTGGCTTGTTGGTTTGTTGGTTTGTTGGTTTGTTGGTTTAATTCGTTTGTTGGTTTGTTGGTTTGTTGGCTTGTTGGCTTGTTGGTTTGTAGGTTTGTTGGCTTGTTGGTTTGTTGGTTTGTTGGCTTGTTGGTTTGTTGGTTTGTTGGTTTGTTGGCTTGTTGGCTTGTTGGTTTGTTGCTTTGTTGGCTTGTTGGTTTGTTGGTTGGTTGGCTTGTTGGCTTATTGCTTTGTTGGTTTGTTGGTTTGTTGGTTTGTTGGTTTGTTGGCTTGTTGGTTTGTTGGTTTGTTGGTTTGTTGGTTTGTTGGTTTGTTGGCTTGTTGGTTTGTTGGCTTGTTGGCTTATTGGTTTGTTGGTTTTTTGGCTTGTTGGTTTGTTGGTTTGTTGGCTTGTTGGTTTGGTGGTCTGTTGGTTTGTTGGTTTGTTTCCTTGTTGGCTTGTTGATTTGTTGGTTTGTTGGTTTGTTGGCTTGTTGGTTACTTGGTTTGTTGGTTTGTTGGTTTGTTGGTTTGTTGGTTTGTTGGCTTGTTGGCTTGTTGGTTTGGCGGTTAGATCGTTTGTTGGTTTGTAGGTTTCTTGGTTTGTTGGCTTGTTGGCTTGTTGGTATGATGGTTTGTTGGCTTGTTAGTTTGTTGGTTTGTTGGTTTGTTGGTTAATTGGTTTGTTGGTTTGTTGGTTTGTTGGCTTGTTGGTTTGTTGGTTTGTTGGTTTTTTGGTTTGTTGGTTTGTTGGTTTGTTGGTTTGTTGGCTTGTTGGTTTATTTGTTTGTTTGTTTGTTTGTTTGTTGGTTTGTTAGTTTGTTGGTTTGTTGGCTTGTTGGTTTGTTTGTTTGTTAGTTTCCTGGTTTGTTGGTTTTTTGGTTTGTTGGTTTGTTGGTTTGTTGGTTTGTTGATTTGTTGGTTTGTTGGTTTGTTGGTTTGTTGGTTTGTTGGTTTGTTGGTTTGTTGGTTTGTTGGTTTGTTGGCTTGTTGGTTTGTTGGCTTGTTGGCTTGTTGGTTTGTTGGTTTGTTGGTTTGTTCGCTTTGTTGGTTTGTTTGTTTGTTGGTTTGTTCGTTTGTTGGTTTGTTGGTTTGTTGGTTACTTGGTTTGTTGGTTTGTTGGTTTGTTGGTTTGTTGGCTTGTTGGCTTGTTGGTTTGTTGGTTTGTTTGTTTGTTTGTTTGTTCGTTTGTTGGTTTGTTTGTTTTTTGGCTTGTTGGTTTGTTGGTTTGTTGGTTTGTTGGTTTGTTGGTTTGTTGGTTTGTTGGTTTGTTGGTTTGTTGGTTTGTTGGTTTGTTGGTTTGTTGGTTTGTTGGTTTGTTGGTTTGTTGGTTTGTTGGCTTGTTGGTTTGTTGGCTTGCTGGTTTGTTGTTTTGTTGGTTTGTTGGTTTGTTGGTTTGTTGGTTTGTTGGCTTGTTGGTTTGTTGGTTTGTTGGTTTGTTGGTTTGTTGGTTTGTTGGTTTGTTGGTTTGTTGGTTTCTTGGTTTCTTGGTTTGTTGGCTTGTAGGTTTGTTGGTTTATTGGTTCGTTGGCTTGTTGGTTTGTTGGTTTGTTGGCTTGTTGGCTTGTTGGTTTGTTGGTATGTTGGTTTGTTGGTTTGTTGGTTTGTTGGCTTGTTGGTTTGTTGGTTTGTTGGTTTGTTGGCTTGTTGGTTTGTTGGTTTGTTGGTTTGTTGGCTTGTTGGCTTGTTGGTTTGTTTGTTGGTTTGTTGGTTACTTGGTTTGTTGGTTTGTTGGTTTTTTGGTTTGTTGGTTTGTTGGTTTGTTGGTTTGTTGATTTGTTGGTTTGTTGGTTTGTTGGTTTGTTGGTTTGTTGGTTTGTTGGTTTGTTGGCTTGTTGGTTTGTTGGCTTGTTGGCTTGTTGGTTTGTTGGTTTGTTGGTTTGTTTGTTTGTTGGTTTGTTCGTTTGTTGGTTTGTTGGTTTGTTGGTTACTTGGTTTGTTGGTTTGTTGGTTTGTTGGTTTGTTGGCTTGTTGGCTTGTTGGTTTGTTGGTTTGTTTGTTTGTTTGTTTGTTCGTTTGTTGGTTTGTTTGTTTTTTGGCTTGTTGGTTTGTTGGTTTGTTGGTTTGTTGGTTTGTTGGTTTGTTGGTTTGTTGGTTTGTTGGTTTGTTGGTTTGTTGGTTTGTTGGTTTGTTGGTTTGTTGGTTTGTTGGTTTGTTGGCTTTTTGGTTTGTTGGCTTGCTGGTTTGTTGTTTTGTTGGTTTGTTGGTTTGTTGGTTTGTTGGTTTGTTGGTTTGTTGGCTTGTTGGTTTGTGGGTTTGTTGGTTTGTTGGTTTGTTGGTTTGTTGGTTTGTTGGTTTGTTGGTTTCTTGGTTTCTTGGTTTGTTGGCTTGTAGGTTTGTTGGTTTATTGGTTCGTTGGCTTGTTGGTTTGTTGGTTTGTTGGCTTGTTGGCTTGTTGGTTTGTTGGTATGTTGGTTTGTTGGTTTTTTGGTTGGTCGGTTTGTTGGTTTGTTGGTTTGTTGGTTTATTCGTTTGTTTGTTTGTTGGTTTGTTGGCTTGTTGGCTTGTTGGTTTGTTGGTTTGTTGGATTGTTAGTTTTTTGGTTTGTTGGTTTGTTGGCTTATTGGTTTGGTGGTTTGTTGGCTTGTTGGTTTGTCGGTTTGTTGGTTTGTTGGTTTGTTGGTTTGTTGGTTTGTTGGTATGTTGGCTTGTTGGTTTGTTGGTTTGTTGGTTTGTTGGTTTGTTGGTTTGTTGGTTTGTTGGTTTGTTGGTTTGTTGGTTTGTTGGCTTGTTGGCTTGTTGCTTTGTTGGTTTGTTGGGTTTTTGTTTGTTGGTTTGTTGGCTTGTTGGTTTGTTGGTTTGTTGGTTTGTTGGTTTGTTGGTTTGTTGGTTTGTTGGTTTGTTGGTTTGTTGGTTTGTTGGCTTGTTGGTTTGTTGGTTTGTTGGTTTGTTGGTTTGTTTGTTTGTTGGTTTGTTGGTTTGTTGGCTTGTTGGCGTGTTGGTTTGTTGGCTTGTTGGTTTGTTGGCTTGTTGGCTTGTTAATTTGTTGGTTTGTTGGTTTGTTCGTTTGTTGGTTTGTTGGTTTGTTGGTTTGTTGGCTTGTTGGCTTGTTGGTTTGATGGTTTGTTCGATTGTTGGTTTGTTGTTTTGTTGGTTTGTTGGTTTGTTGGCTTGTTGGCTTGTTGGCTTATTGGTTTGTTGGCTTTTTTGTTTGTTGGCTAGTTGGTTTGTTGGCTTGTTTGCTTGTTGGTTTGTTGGTTTTTTGGCTTGTTGGTTTGTTGGTTTGTTGGTTTGTTGGTTTAATTCGTTTGTTGGTTTGTTGGTTTGTTGGCTTGTTGGCTTGTTGGTTTGTAGGTTTGTTGGCTTGTTGGTTTGTTGGTTTGTTGGCTTGTTGGTTTGTTGGTTTGTTGGTTTGTTGGCTTGTTGGCTTGTTGGTTTGTTGCTTTGTTGGCTTGTTGGTTTGTTGGTTGGTTGGCTTGTTGGCTTATTGCTTTGTTGGTTTGTTGGTTTGTTGGCTTGTTGGCTTGTTGGTTTGTTGGTTTATTAGTTTGTTGGCTTGTTGGTTTGTTGGTTTGTTGGTTTGTTGGCTTGTTGGTTTGTTGGTTTGTTGGCTTGTTGGTTTGTAAGTTTGTTAGTTTGTTGGCTTGTTGGCGTGTTGGTTTGTTGGTTTGTTGGTTTGTTGGCTTGTTGGCTTGTTGGTTTGGTGGTTTATTGGTTTGTTGGTTTGTTGGTTTGTTGGTTTGTTGGTTTGTTGGCTTGTTGGTTACTTGGTTTGTTGGTTTGTTGTTTTTTGGTTTGTTGGTTTGTTGGTTTTTTGGCTTGTTGGCTTGTTGGTTTGTTGGTTAGTTCGTTTGTTGGTTTGTTAGTTTGTTGGTTTCTTGGCTTGTTGGCTTATTGGTTTGTTAGTTTGTTGGCTTGTTGGTTTGTTGGTTTATTGGTTTGTTGGTTAATTGGTTTGTTGGTTTGTTGGTTTGTTGGATTGTTGGTTTGTTGGTTTGTTGGTTTGTTGGTTTGTTGGTTTGTTGGTTTGTTGGTTTGTTGGTTTGTTGGTTTGTTGGTTTGTTAGTTTATTTGTTTGCTGGGTTGTTGGTTTGTTGGTTGGTTGGTTTGTCGGCTTGTTGGTTTGTTGGTTTGTTGGTTTGTTGGTTGGTTGGTTTCTTGGTTTGTTGGTTTGTTGGTTTGTTGGTTTGTTGGTTTGTTGGTTTGTTGGTTTGTTAGTTTGTTCGTTTGTTGGCTTGTTGTTTTGGTGGCCTGTTAGCTTATTGCTTTGTTGGTTTGTTGGTTTGTTGGTTTGTTGGTTTGTTGGTTTGTTCGTTTGTTGGCTTGTTGGTTTGTTGGCTTGTTGGCTTGTTGGTTTGTTGGTTTGTTGGTTTGTTGGTTTGTTCGTTTGTTGGTTTGTTTGTTTGTTGGTTTGTTCGTTTGTTGGTTTGTTGGTTACTTGGTTTGTTGGTTTGTTGGTTTGTTGGTTTGTTGGTTTGTTGGCTTGTTGGCTTGTTGGTTTGTTGGTTTGTTTGTTTGGTCGTTTGTTGGTTTGTTTGTTTGTTGGCTTGTTGGTTTGTTGGTTTGTTGGTTTGTTGGTTTGTTGGTTTGTTGGTTTGTTGGTTTGTTGGTTTGTTGGTTTGTTGGTTTGTTGGTTTGTTCGTTTGTTGGCTTGTTGGTTTGTTGGCTTGTTGGCTTGTTGGTTTCTTAGTTTGTTCGTTCGTTGGTTTGTTGGTTTGTTGGTTTGCTGGTTTTTTGGGTTGTTGGTTTGTTATTTTGTTGGCTTGTTGGCTTGTTGGTTTGTTGGTTTGTTGGTTTGTTGGTTTGTTGGCTTGTTGGTTTGTTGGTTTGTTGGCTTGTTGGTTTGTTGGTTTGTTGGCTTGTTGGCTTGTTGCTTTGTTGGTTTGTTGGTTTGTTGGTCTGTTGGTTTGTTGGTTTATTCGTTTGTTGGCTTGTTGGCTTGTTGGTTTGTTGGTTTGTTGGATTGTTAGTTTTTTGGTTTGTTGGTTTGTTGGCTTTTTGGTTTGTTGGTTTGTTGGCTTGTTGGTTTGTTGGTTTGTTGGTTTGTTGGTTTGTTCGTTTGTTGGTTTGTTGGTTTGTTGGTTTGTTGGTTTGTTGGTTTGTTGGTTTGTTGGTTTGTTGGTTTGTTGGTTTGTTGGCTTGTTGGTTTGTTGGCTTGCTGGTTTGTTGTTTTGTTGGTTTGTTGGTTTGTTGGTTTGTTGGTTTGTTGGTTTGTTGGTTTGTTGGCTTGTTGGTTTGTTGGTTTGTTGGTTTGTTGGTTTCTTGGTTTCTTGGTTTGTTGGTTTGTTGGTTTGTTGGTTTGTTGGTTTCTTGGTTTCTTGGTTTGTTGGTTTGTTGGTTTCTTGGTTTCTTGGTTTGTTGGCTTGTAGGTTTGTTGGTTTATTGGTTTGTTGGTATGTTGGTTTGTTGGTTTGTTGGTTTGTTGGCTTGTTGGTTTGTTGGTTTGTTGGTTTGTTGGTTTGTTGGCTTGTTGGTTTGTTGGTTTGTTGGTTTGTTGGCTTGTTGGCTTGTTGGTTTGTTTGTTGGTTTATTTGGCTTGTTGGTTTGTTGGTTTTTTGGTTGGTCGGTTTGTTGGTTTGTTGGTTTGTTGGTTTATTCGTTTGTTTGTTTGTTGGTTTGTTGGCTTGTTGGCTTGTTGGTTTGTTGGTTTGTTGGATTGTTAGTTTTTTGGTTTGTTGGTTTGTTGGCTTATTGGTTTGGTGGTTTGTTGGCTTGTTGGTTTGTCGGTTTGTTGGTTTGTTGGTTTGTTGGTTTGTTGGTTTGTTGGTATGTTGGCTTGTTGGTTTGTTGGTTTGTTGGTTTGTTGGTTTGTTGGTTTGTTGGTTTGTTGGTTTGTTGGTTTGTTGGTTTGTTGGCTTGTTGGCTTGTTGCTTTGTTGGTTTGTTGGGTTTTTGTTTGTTGGTTTGTTGGCTTGTTGGCTTGTTGGTTTGTTGGTTTGTTGGTTTGTTGGTTTGTTGGTTTGTTGGTTTGTTGGTTTGTTGGCTTGTTGGTTTGTTGGTTTGTTGGTTTGTTGGTTTGTTTGTTTGTTGGTTTGTTGGTTTGTTGGCTTGTTGGCGTGTTGGTTTGTTGGCTTGTTGGTTTGTTGGCTTGTTGGCTTGTTAATTTGTTGGTTTGTTGGTTTGTTCGTTTGTTGGTTTGTTGGTTTGTTGGTTTGTTGGCTTGTTGGCTTGTTGGTTTGATGGTTTGTTCGTTTGTTGGTTTGTTGTTTTGTTGGTTTGTTGGTTTGTTGGCTTGTTGGCTTGTTGGCTTATTGGTTTGTTGGCTTTTTGGTTTGTTGGCTAGTTGGTTTGTTGGCTTGTTTGCTTGTTGGTTTGTTGGTTTTTTGGCTTGTTGGTTTGTTGGTTTGTTGGTTTGTTGGTTTGTTGGTTTGTTGGTTTGTTGATTTAATTCGTTTGTTGGTTTGTTGGTTTGTTGGCTTGTTGGCTTGTTGGTTTGTAGGTTTGTTGGCTTGTTGGTTTGATGGTTTGTTGGCTTGTTGGTTTGTTGGTTTGTTGGTTTGTTGGCTTGTTGGCTTGTTGGTTTGTTGCTTTGTTGGCTTGTTGGTTTGTTGGTTGGTTGGCTTGTTGGCTTATTGCTTTGTTGGTTTGTTGGTTTGTTGGCTTGTTGGCTTGTTGGTTTGTTGGTTTATTAGTTTGTTGGCTTGTTGGTTACTTGGTTTGTTGGTTTGTTGGTTTGTTGGCTTGTTGGTTTGTCGGTTTCTTGGCTTGTTGGTTTGTAAGTTTGTTGGTTTGTTGGCTTGTTGGCGTGTTGGTTTGTTGGTTTGTTGGTTTGTTGGCTTGTTGGCTTGTTGGTTTGGTGGTTTGTTGGTTTGTTGGTTTGTTGGTTTGTTGGTTTGTTGGCTTGTTGGCTTGTTGGTTACTTGGTTTGTTGGTTTGTTGTTTTTTGGTTTGTTGGTTTGTTGGTTTTTTGGCTTGTTGGCTTGTTGGTTTGTTGGTAAGTTCGTTTGTTGGTTTGTTAGTTTGTTGGTTTCTTGGCTTGTTGGCTTATTGGTTTGTTAGTTTGTTGGCTTGTTGGTTTGTTGGTTTATTGGTTTGTTGGTTAATTGGTTTGTTGGTTTGTTGGTTTGTTGGATTGTTGATTTGTTGGTTTGTTGGTTTGTTGGTTTGTTGGTTTGTTGGTTTGTTGGTTTGTTAGTTTGTTGGTTTGTTGGTTTGTTAATTTGTTAGTTTATTTGTTTGCTGGGTTGTTGGTTTGTTGGTTGGTTGGTTTGTCGGCTTGTTGGTTTGTTGGTTTGTTGGTTTGTTGGTTGGTTGGTTTCTTGGTTTGTTGGTTTGTTGGTTTGTTGGTTTGTTGGTTTGTTGGTTTGTTGGTTTGTTGGTTTGTTGGTTTGTTGGTTTGTTGGTTTGTTAGTTTGTTCGTTTGTTGGCTTGTTGTTTTGGTGGCTTGTTAGCTTATTGCTTTGTTGGTTTGTTGGTTTGTTGGTTTGTTGGTTTGTTGGTTTGTTGGTTTGTTCGTTTGTTGGCTTGTTGGTTTGTTGGCTTGTTGGCTTGTTGGTTTGTTGGTTTGTTGGTTTGTTCGTTTGTTGGTTTGTTTGTTTGTTGGTTTGTTCGTTTGTTGGTTTGTTGGTTACTTGGTTTGTTGGTTTGTTGGTTTGTTGGTTTGTTGGTTTGTTGGCTTGTTGGCTTGTTGGTTTGTTGGTTTGTTTGTTTGGTCGGTTGTTGGTTTGTTTGTTTGTTGGCTTGTTGGTTTGTTGGTTTGTTGGTTTGTTGGTTTGTTGGTTTGTTGGTTTGTTGGTTTGTTGGTTTGTTGGTTTGTTCGTTTGTTGGCTTGTTGGTTTGTTGGCTTGTTGGCTTGTTGGTTTCTTAGTTTGTTCGTTCGTTGGTTTGTTGGTTTGTTGGTTTGCTGGTTTTTTGGGTTGTTGGTTTGTTATTTTGTTGGCTTGTTGGCTTGTTGGTTTGTTGGTTTGTTGGTTTGTTGGTTTGTTGGCTTGTTGGTTTGTTGGTTTGTTGGCTTGTTGGTTTGTTGGTTTGTTGGCTTGTTGGCTTGTTGCTTTGTTGGTTTGTTGGTTTGTTGGTTTGTTGGTCTGTTGGTTTGTTGGTTTATTCGTTTGTTGGTTTGTCGGTTTGTTGGCTTGTTGGCTTGTTGGTTTGTTGGTTTGTTGGATTGTTAGTTTTTTGGTTTGTTGGTTTGTTGGCTTTTTGGTTTGTTGGTTTGTTGGCTTGTTGGTTTGTTGGTTTGTTGGTTTGTTCGTTTGTTGGTTTGTTGGTTTGTTGGTTTGTTGGCTTGTTGGCTTGTTGGTTTGTTGGTTTGTTCGTTTGTTGGTTTGTTGTTTTGTTGGTTTGTTGGTTTGTTGGCTTGTTGGCTTGTTGGCTTATTGGTTTGTTGGCTTTTTGGTTTGTTGGCTTGTTGGTTTGTTGGTTTGTTGGTTTGTTGGCTTGTTGGCTTGTTGGTTTGTTCGTTTGTTGGCTTGTTGGTTTGTTGGCTTGTTTGCTTGTTGGTTTGTTGGTTTTTTGGCTTGTTGGTTTGTTGGTTTGTTGGTTTGTTGGTTTGTTGGTTTCTTGGTTTGTTGATTTAATTCGTTTGTTGGTTTGTTGGTTTGTTGGCTTGTTGGCTTGTTGGTTTGTAGGTTTGTTGGCTTGTTGGTTTGTTGGTTTGTTGGCTTATTGGTTTGTTGGTTTGGTGGTTTGTTGGCTTGTTGGCTTGTTGGTTTATTGGTTTGTTGGCTTGTTGGTTTGTTGGTTGGTTGGCTTTTTGGCTTATTGCTTTGTTGGTTTGTTGGTTTGTTGGCTTGTTGGCTTGTTGGCTTGTTGGTTTGTTGGTTTATTAGTTTGTTGGCTTGTTGGTTACTTGGTTTGTTGGTTTGTTGGTTTGTTGGTTTGTTGGTTTATTGGTTTGTTGGTTTGTTGGCTTGTTGGTTTGTAAGTTTGTTGGTTTGTTGGCTTGTTGGCGTGTTGGTTTGTTCGTTTGTTGGCTTGTTGGTTTGTTGGCTTGTTGGCTTGTTGGTTTGTTGGTTTGTTGGTTTGTTCGTTTGTTGGTTTGTTTGTTTGTTGGTTTGTTCGTTTGTTGGTTTGTTGGTTACTTGGTTTGTTGGTTTTTTTTTTGTTGGTTTGTTGGCTTGTTGGCTTGTTGGTTTGTTGGTTTGTTTGTTTGTTCGTTTGTTGGTTTGTTTGTTTGTTGGCTTGTTGGATTGTTGGTTTGTTGGTTTGTTGGTTTGTTGGTTTGTTGGTTTGTTGGTTTGTTGGTTTGTTCGTTTGTTGGCTTGTTGGTTTGTTGGCTTGTTGGCTTGTTGGTTTCTTAGTTTGTTCGTTCGTTGGTTTGTTGGTTTGTTGGTTTGCTGGTTTTTTGGGTTGTTGGTTTGTTATTTTGTTGGCTTGTTGGCTTGTTGGTTTGTTGGTTTGTTGGTTTGTTGGTTTGTTGGCTTGTTGGTTTGTTGGTTTGTTGGCTTGTTGGTTTGTTGGTTTGTTGGCTTGTTGGCTTGTTGCTTTGTTGGTTTGTTGGTTTGTTGGTTTGTTGGTTTGTTGGTTTGTTGGTTTGTTCGTTTGTTGGCTTGTTGGTTTGTTGGCTTGTTGGCTTGTTGGTTTGTTGGTTTGTTGGTTTGTTGGTTTGTTCGTTTGTTGGTTTGTTTGTTTGTTGGTTTGTTCGTTTGTTGGTTTGTTGGTTACTTGGTTTGTTGGTTTGTTGGTTTGTTGGTTTGTTGGTTTGTTGGCTTGTTGGCTTGTTGGTTTGTTGGTTTGTTTGTTTGGTCGTTTGTTGGTTTGTTTGTTTGTTGGCTTGTTGGTTTGTTGGTTTGTTGGTTTGTTGGTTTGTTGGTTTGTTGGTTTGTTGGTTTGTTGGTTTGTTGGTTTGTTCGTTTGTTGGCTTGTTGGTTTGTTGGCTTGTTGGCTTGTTGGTTTCTTAGTTTGTTCGTTCGTTGGTTTGTTGGTTTGTTGGTTTGCTGGTTTTTTGGGTTGTTGGTTTGTTATTTTGTTGGCTTGTTGGCTTGTTGGTTTGTTGGTTTGTTGGTTTGTTGGTTTGTTGGCTTGTTGGTTTGTTGGTTTGTTGGCTTGTTGGTTTGTTGGTTTGTTGGCTTGTTGGCTTGTTGCTTTGTTGGTTTGTTGGTTTGTTGGTCTGTTGGTTTGTTGGTTTATTCGTTTGTTGGTTTGTCGGTTTGTTGGCTTGTTGGCTTGTTGGTTTGTTGGTTTGTTGGATTGTTAGTTTTTTGGTTTGTTGGTTTGTTGGCTTTTTGGTTTGTTGGTTTGTTGGCTTGTTGGTTTGTTGGTTTGTTGGTTTGTTGGTTTGTTCGTTTGTTGGTTTGTTGGTTTGTTGGTTTGTTGGTTTGTTGGTTTGTTGGTTTGTTGGTTTGTTGGTTTGTTGGTTTGTTGGCTTGTTGGTTTGTTGGCTTGCTGGTTTGTTGTTTTGTTGGTTTGTTGGTTTGTTGGTTTGTTGGTTTGTTGGTTTGTTGGTTTGTTGGCTTGTTGGTTTGTTGGTTTGTTGGCTTGTAGGTTTGTTGGTTTATTGGTTCGTTGGCTTGTTGGTTTGTTGGTTTGTTGGCTTGTTGGCTTGTTGGTTTGTTGGTATGTTGTTTTGTTGGTTTGTTGGTTTGTTGGCTTGTTGGTTTGTTGGTTTGTTGGTTTGTTGGTTTGTTGGCTTGTTGGTTTGTTGGTTTGTTGGTTTGTTGGCTTGTTGGCTTGTTGGTTTGTTTGTTGGTTTATTTGGCTTGTTGGTTTGTTGGTTTTTTGGTTGGTCGGTTTGTTGGTTTGTTGGTTTGTTGGTTTATTCGTTTGTTTGTTTGTTGGTTTGTTGGCTTGTTGGCTTGTTGGTTTGTTGGTTTGTTGGATTGTTAGTTTTTTGGTTTGTTGGTTTGTTGGCTTATTGGTTTGGTGGTTTGTTGGCTTGTTGGTTTGTCGGTTTGTTGGTTTGTTGGTTTGTTGGTTTGTTGGTTTGTTGGTATGTTGGCTTGTTGGTTTGTTGGTTTGTTGGTTTGTTGGTTTGTTGGTTTGTTGGTTTGTTGGTTTGTTGGTTTGTTGGTTTGTTGGCTTGTTGGCTTGTTGCTTTGTTGGTTTGTTGGGTTTTTGTTTGTTGGTTTGTTGGCTTGTTGGCTTGTTGGTTTGTTGGTTTGTTGGTTTGTTGGTTTGTTGGTTTGTTGGTTTGTTGGCTTGTTGGTTTGTTGGTTTGTTGGTTTGTTGGTTTGTTTGTTTGTTGGTTTGTTGGTTTGTTGGCTTGTTGGCGTGTTGGTTTGTTGGCTTGTTGGTTTGTTGGCTTGTTGGCTTGTTAATTTGTTGGTTTGTTGGTTTGTTCGTTTGTTGGTTTGTTGGTTTGTTGGTTTGTTGGCTTGTTGGCTTGTTGGTTTGATGGTTTGTTCGTTTGTTGGTTTGTTGTTTTGTTGGTTTGTTGGTTTGTTGGCTTGTTGGCTTGTTGGCTTATTGGTTTGTTGGCTTTTTGGTTTGTTGGCTAGTTGGTTTGTTGGCTTGTTTGCTTGTTGGTTTGTTGGTTTTTTGGCTTGTTGGTTTGTTGGTTTGTTGGTTTGTTGGTTTGTTGGTTTGTTGGTTTGTTGGTTTGTTGATTTAATTCGTTTGTTGGTTTGTTGGCTTGTTGGCTTGTTGGTTTGTAGGTTTGTTGGCTTGTTGGTTTGTTGGTTTGTTGGCTTGTTGGTTTGTTGGTTTGTTGGTTTGTTGGCTTGTTGGCTTGTTGGTTTGTTGCTTTGTTGGCTTGTTGGTTTGTTGGTTGGTTGGCTTGTTGGCTTATTGCTTTGTTGGTTTGTTGGTTTGTTGGCTTGTTGGCTTGTTGGTTTGTTGGTTTATTAGTTTGTTGGCTTGTTGGTTACTTGGTTTGTTGGTTTGTTGGTTTGTTGGCTTGTTGGTTTGTCGGTTTCTTGGCTTGTTGGTTTGTAAGTTTGTTGGTTTGTTGGCTTGTTGGCGTGTTGGTTTGTTGGTTTGTTGGTTTGTTGGCTTGTTGGCTTGTTGGTTTGGTGGTTTGTTGGTTTGTTGGTTTGTTGGTTTGTTGGTTTGTTGGCTTGTTGGCTTGTTGGTTACTTGGTTTGTTGGTTTGTTGTTTTTTGGTTTGTTGGTTTGTTGGTTTTTTGGCTTGTTGGCTTGTTGGTTTGTTGGTAAGTTCGTTTGTTGGTTTGTTAGTTTGTTGGTTTCTTGGCTTGTTGGCTTATTGGTTTGTTAGTTTGTTGGCTTGTTGGTTTGTTGGTTTATTGGTTTGTTGGTTAATTGGTTTGTTGGTTTGTTGGTTTGTTGGATTGTTGATTTGTTGGTTTGTTGGTTTGTTGGTTTGTTGGTTTGTTGGTTTGTTAGTTTGTTGGTTTGTTGGTTTGTTGGTTTGTTAGTTTATTTGTTTGCTGGGTTGTTGGTTTGTTGGTTGGTTGGTTTGTCGGCTTGTTGGTTTGTTGGTTTGTTGGTTTGTTGGTTGGTTGGTTTCTTGGTTTGTTGGTTTGTTGGTTTGTTGGTTTGTTGGTTTGTTGGTTTGTTGGTTTGTTGGTTTGTTGGTTTGTTAGTTTGTTCGTTTGTTGGCTTGTTGTTTTGGTGGCTTGTTAGCTTATTGCTTTGTTGGTTTGTTGGTTTGTTGGTTTGTTGGTTTGTTGGTTTGTTGGTTTGTTCGTTTGTTGGCTTGTTGGTTTGTTGGCTTGTTGGCTTGTTGGTTTGTTGGTTTGTTGGTTTGTTCGTTTGTTGGTTTGTTTGTTTGTTGGTTTGTTCGTTTATTGGTTTGTTGGTTACTTGGTTTGTTGGTTTGTTGGTTTGTTGGTTTGTTGGTTTGTTGGCTTGTTGGCTTGTTGGTTTGTTGGTTTGTTTGTTTGGTCGTTTGTTGGTTTGTTTGTTTGTTGGCTTGTTGGTTTGTTGGTTTGTTGGTTTGTTGGTTTGTTGGTTTGTTGGTTTGTTGGTTTGTTGGTTTGTACGTTTGTTGGCTTGTTGGTTTGTTGGCTTGTTGGCTTGTTGGTTTCTTAGTTTGTTCGTTCGTTGGTTTGTTGGTTTGTTGGTTTGCTGGTTTTTTGGGTTGTTGGTTTGTTATTTTGTTGGCTTGTTGGCTTGTTGGTTTGTTGGTTTGTTGGTTTGTTGGTTTGTTGGCTTGTTGGTTTGTTGGTTTGTTGGCTTGTTGGTTTGTTGGTTTGTTGGCTTGTTGGCTTGTTGCTTTGTTGGTTTGTTGGTTTGTTGGTTTGTTGGTCTGTTGGTTTGTTGGTTTATTCGTTTGTTGGTTTGTCGGTTTGTTGGCTTGTTGGCTTGTTGGTTTGTTGGTTTGTTGGATTGTTAGTTTTTTGGTTTGTTGGTTTGTTGGCTTTTTGGTTTGTTGGTTTGTTGGCTTGTTGGTTTGTTGGTTTGTTGGTTTGTTCGTTTGTTGGTTTGTTGGTTTGTTGGTTTGTTGGCTTGTTGGCTTGTTGGTTTGTTGGTTTGTTCGTTTGTTGGTTTGTTGTTTTGTTGGTTTGTTGGTTTGTTGGCTTGTTGGCTTGTTGGCTTATTGGTTTGTTGGCTTTTTGGTTTGTTGGCTTGTTGGTTTGTTGGTTTGTTGGTTTGTTGGCTTGTTGGCTTGTTGGTTTGTTCGTTTGTTGGCTTGTTGGTTTGTTGGCTTGTTTGCTTGTTGGTTTGTTGGTTTTTTGGCTTGTTGGTTTGTTGGTTTGTTGGTTTGTTGGTTTGTTGGTTTCTTGGTTTGTTGATTTAATTCGTTTGTTGGTTTGTTGGTTTGTTGGCTTGTTGGCTTGTTGGTTTGTAGGTTTGTTGGCTTGTTGGTTTGTTGGTTTGTTGGCTTATTGGTTTGTTGGTTTGGTGGTTTGTTGGCTTGTTGGCTTGTTGGTTTATTGGTTTGTTGGCTTGTTGGTTTGTTGGTTGGTTGGCTTTTTGGCTTATTGCTTTGTTGGTTTGTTGGTTTGTTGGCTTGTTGGCTTGTTGGCTTGTTGGTTTGTTGGTTTATTAGTTTGTTGGCTTGTTGGTTACTTGGTTTGTTGGTTTGTTGGTTTGTTGGTTTGTTGGTTTATTGGTTTGTTGGTTTGTTGGCTTGTTGGTTTGTAAGTTTGTTGGTTTGTTGGCTTGTTGGCGTGTTGGTTTGTTCGTTTGTTGGCTTGTTGGTTTGTTGGCTTGTTGGCTTGTTGGTTTGGTGGTTTGTTGGTTTGTTCGTTTGTTGGTTTGTTTGTTTGTTGGTTTGTTCGTTTGTTGGTTTGTTGGTTACTTGGTTTGTTGGTTTTTTTTTGTTGGTTTGTTGGCTTGTTGGCTTGTTGGTTTGTTGGTTTGTTTGTTTGTTCGTTTGTTGGTTTGTTTGTTTGTTGGCTTGTTGGATTGTTGGTTTGTTGGTTTGTTGGTTTGTTGGTTTGTTGGTTTGTTGGTTTGTTGGTTTGTTCGTTTGTTGGCTTGTTGGTTTGTTGGCTTGTTGGCTTGTTGGTTTCTTAGTTTGTTCGTTCGTTGGTTTGTTGGTTTGTTGGTTTGCTGGTTTTTTGGGTTGTTGGTTTGTTATTTTGTTGGCTTGTTGGCTTGTTGGTTTGTTGGTTTGTTGGTTTGTTGGTTTGTTGGCTTGTTGGTTTGTTGGTTTGTTGGCTTGTTGGTTTGTTGGTTTGTTGGCTTGTTGGCTTGTTGCTTTGTTGGTTTGTTGGTTTGTTGGTTTGTTGGTTTGTTGGTTTGTTGGTTTGTTGGTTTGTTGGTTTGTTGGTTTGTTCGTTTGTTGGCTTGTTGGTTTGTTGGCTTGTTGGCTTGTTGGTTTCTTAGTTTGTTCGTTCGTTGGGTTGTTGGTTTGTTGGTTTGCTGGTTTTTTGGGTTGTTGGTTTGTTATTTTGTTGGCTTGTTGGCTTGTTGGTTTGTTGGTTTGTTGGTTTGTTGGTTTGTTGGCTTGTTGGTTTGTTGGTTTGTTGGCTTGTTGTTTTGTTGGTTTGTTGGCTTGTTGGCTTGTTGCTTTGTTGGTTTGTTGGTTTGTTGGTTTGTTGGTTTGTTGGTCTGTTGGTTTGTTGGTTTATTCGTTTGTTGGTTTGTCGGTTTGTTGGCTTGTTGGCTTGTTGGTTTGTTGGTTTGTTGGATTGTAAGTTTTTTGGTTTGTTGGTTTGTTGGCTTTTTGGTTTGTTGGTTTGTTGGCTTGTTGGTTTGTTGGTTTGTTGGTTTGTTCGTTTGTTGGTTTGTTGGTTTGTTGGTTTGTTGGCTTGTTGGCTTGTTGGCTTGTTGGTTTGTTGGTTTGTTCGTTTGTTGGTTTGTTGTTTTGTTGGTTTGTTGGTTTGTTGGCTTGTTGGCTTGTTGGCTTATTGGTTTGTTGGCTTTTTGGTTTGTTGGCTTGTTGGTTTGTTGGTTTGTTGGTTTGTTGGCTTGTTGGCTTGTTGGTTTGTTCGTTTGTTGGCTTGTTGGTTTGTTGGCTTGTTTGCTTGTTGGTTTGTTGGTTTTTTGGCTTGTTGGTTTGTTGGTTTGTTGGTTTGTTGGTTTGTTGGTTTCTTGGTTTGTTGATTTAATTCGTTTGTTGGTTTGTTGGTTTGTTGGCTTGTTGGCTTGTTGGTTTGTAGGTTTGTTGGCTTGTTGGTTTGTTGGTTTGTTGGCTTATTGGTTTGTTGGTTTGGTGGTTTGTTGGCTTGTTGGCTTGTTGGTTTATTGGTTTGTTGGCTTGTTGGTTTGTTGGTTGGTTGGCTTTTTGGCTTATTGCTTTGTTGGTTTGTTGGTTTGTTGGCTTGTTGGCTTGTTGGCTTGTTGGTTTGTTGGTTTATTAGTTTGTTGGCTTGTTGGTTACTTGGTTTGTTGGTTTGTTGGTTTGTTGGTTTGTTGGTTTATTGGTTTGTTGGTTTGTTGGCTTGTTGGTTTGTAAGTTTGTTGGTTTGTTGGCTTGTTGGCGTGTTGGTTTGTTCGTTTGTTGGCTTGTTGGTTTGTTGGCTTGTTGGCTTGTTGGTTTGTTGGTTTGTTGGTTTGTTCGTTTGTTGGTTTGTTTGTTTGTTGGTTTGTTCGTTTGTTGGTTTGTTGGTTACTTGGTTTGTTGGTTTTTTGGTTTGTTGGTTTGTTGGTTTGTTGGCTTGTTGGCTTGTTGGTTTGTTGGTTTGTTTGTTTGTTCGTTTGTTGGTTTGTTTGTTTGTTGGCTTGTTGGTTTGTTGGTTTGTTGGTTTGTTGGTTTGTTGGTTTGTTGGTTTGTTGGTTTGTTGGTTTGTTCGTTTGTTGGCTTGTTGGTTTGTTGGCTTGTTGGCTTGTTGGTTTCTTAGTTTGTTCGTTTGTTGGTTTGTTGGTTTGTTGGTTTGCTGGTTTTTTGGGTTGTTGGTTTGTTATTTTGTTGGCTTGTTGGCTTGTTGGTTTGTTGGTTTGTTGGTTTGTTGGTTTGTTGGCTTGTTGGTTTGTTGGTTTGTTGGCTTGTTGGTTTGTTGGTTTGTTGGCTTGTTGGCTTGTTGCTTTGTTGGTTTGTTGGTTTGTTGGTTTGTTGGTCTGTTGGTTTGTTGGTTTATTCGTTTGTTGGTTTGTCGGTTTGTTTGCTTGTTGGCTTGTTGGTTTGTTGGTTTGTTGGATTGTTAGTTTTTTGGGTTGTTGGTTTGTTGGCTTTTTGGTTTGTTGGTTTGTTGGCTTGTTGGTTTGTTGGTTTGTTGGTTTGTTCGTTTGTTGGTTTGTTGGTTTGTTGGTTTGTTGGCTTGTTGGCTTGTTGGTTTGTTGGTTTGTTCGTTTGTTGGTTCGTTGTTTTGTTAGTTTGTTGGTTTGTTGGCTTGTTGGCTTGTTGGCTTATTGGTTTGTTGGCTTTTTGGTTTGTTGGCTTGTTGGTTTGTTGGTTTGTTGGTTTGTTGGTTTGTTGGCTTGTTGGCTTGTTGGTTTATTCGTTTGTTGGCTTGTTGGTTTGTTGGCTTGTTTGCTTGTTGGTTTGTTGGTTTTTTGGCTTGTTGGTTTGTTGGTTTGTTGGTTTGTTGGTTTGTTGGTTTCTTGGTTTGTTGATTTAATTCGTTTATTGGTTTGTTGGTTTGTTGGCTTGTTGGCTTGTTGGTTTGTAGGTTTGTTGACTTGTTGGTTTGTTGGTTTGTTGGCTTATTGGTTTCTTGGTTTGGTGGTTTGTTGGCTTGTTGGCTTGTTGGTTTATTGGTTTGTTGGCTTGTTGGTTTGTTGGTTGGTTGGCTTTTTGGCTTATTGCTTTGTTGGTTTGTTGGTTTGTTGGCTTGTTGGCTTGTTGGCTTGTTGGCTTGTTGGTTTGTTGGTTTATTAGTTTGTTGGCTTGTTGGTTACTTGGTTTGTTGGTTTGTTGGTTTGTTGGTTTGTTGGTTTGTTGGTTTGTTGGTTTGTTGGTTTGTTGGCTTGTTGGTTTGTAAGTTTGTTGGTTTGTTGGCTTGTTGGCGTGTTGGTTTGTTGGTTTGTTGGCTTGTTGGCTTGTTGGTTTGGTGGTTTGTTGGTTTGTTGGTTTGTTGGTTTGTTGGTTTGTTGGCTTGTTGGCTTGTTGGTTACTTGGTTTGTTGGTTTGTTGGTTTGTTGGTTTGTTGGTTTGTTGGTTTGTTGGTTTTTTGGCTTGTTGGCTTGTTGGTTTGTTGGTTAGTTTGTTTGTTGGTTTGTTAGTTTGTTGGTTTCTTGGCTTGTTAGCTTATTGGTTTGTTGGTTTGTTGGCTTGTTGGTTTGTTGGTTTATTGGTTTGTTGGTTAATTGGTTTGTTGGTTTGTTGGTTTGTTGGATTGTTGGTTTGTTGGTTTGTTGGTTTGTTGGTTTGTTGGTTTGTTGGTTTGTTGGTTTGTTGGTTTGTTGGTTTATTTGTTTGCTGGGTTGTTGGTTTGTTGGTTTGTTGGTTTGTCGGCTTGTTGGTTTGTTGGTTTGTAGGTTTGTTGGTTGGTTGGTTTCTTGGTTTGTTGGTTTGTTGGTTTGTTGGTTTGTTGGTTTGTTGGTTTGTTGGTTTGTTGGTTTGTTGGTTTGTTGGTTTGTTAGTTTGTTCGTTTGTTGGCTTGTTGTTTTGTTGGCTTGTTAGCTTATTGCTTTGTTGGTTTGTTGGTTTGTTGGTTTGTTGGTTTGTTCGTTTGTTGGCTTGTTGGTTTGTTGGCTTCTTGGCTTGTTGGTTTGTTGGTTTGCCGGTTTGTTCGTTTGCTGGTTTGTTTGTTTGTTGGTTTGTTCGTTTGTTGGTTTGTTGGTTACTTGGTTTGTTGGTTTGTTGGTTTGTTGGTTTGTTTGTTTGTTGGCTTGTTGGCTTGTTGGTTTGTTGGTTTGTTTGTTTGTTGGCTTGTTGGTTTGTTGGTTTGTTGGTTTGTTGGTTTGTTGGTTTGTTGGTTTGTTGGTTTGTTGGTTTGTTGGTTTGTTCGTTTGTTGGCTTGTTGGTTTGTTGGCTTGTTGGCTTGTTGGTTTCTTAGTTTGTTCGTTCGTTGGTTTGTTGGTTTGTTGGTTTGCTGGTTTTTTGAGTTGTTGGTTTGTTATTTTGTTTGCTTGTTGGCATGTTGGTTTGTTGGTTTGTTGGTTTGTTGGTTTGTTGGCTTGTTGGTTTGTTGGTTTGTTGGCTTGTTGGTTTGCTGGTTTGTTGGCTTGTTGGCTTGTTGCTTTGTTGGTTTGTTGGTTTGTTGGTTTGTTGGTCTGTTGGTTTGTTGGTTTATTCGTTTGTTGGTTTGTCGGTTTGTTGGCTTGTTGGCTTGTTGGTTTGTTGGTTTGTTGGATTGTTAGTTTTTTGGTTTGTTGGTTTGTTGGCTTGTTGGTTTGTTGGTTTGTTGGCTTGTTGGTTTGTTGGTTTGTTTGTTGGTTGGTTTGTTCGTTTGTTGGTTTGTTGGTTACTTGGTTTGTTGGTTTGTTGGTTTGTTGGTTTGTTGGTTTGTTGGCTTATTGGTTTGTTGGTTTGTTGGTTTTTTGGTTTGTTGGTTTATTGGTTTGTTGGTTTGTTGGTTTGTTGGTTTGTTGATTTGTTGGTTTGTTGGTTTGTTGGTTTATTTGTTTGTTGGTTTGTTGGTTTGTTGGTTTGTTGGTTTGTTGGTTTGTTGGCTTGTTGGTTTGTTAATTTGTTGGTTTTTTGGTTTGTTGGTTTGTTGGTTTGTTGGTTTGTTGGCTTGTTGGCTTGTTGGTTACTTGGTTTGTTGGTTTGTTGGTTTGTTGGTTTGTTGGTTTGTTGGTTTGTTGGTTTTTTGGCTTGTTGGCTTGTTGGTTTGTTGGTTAGTTCGTTTGTTGGTTTGTTAGTTTGTTGGTTTCTTGGCTTGTTAGCTTATTGGTTTGTTGGTTTGTTGGCTTGTTGGTTTGTTGGTTTATTGGTTTGTTGGTTAATTGGTTTGTTGGTTTGTTGGTTTGTTGGATTGTTGGTTTGTTGGTTTGTTGGTTTGTTGGTTTGTTGGTTTGTTGGTTTGTTGGTTTGTTGGTTTATTTGTTTGCTGGGTTGTTGGTTTGTTGGTTTGTTGGTTTGTCGGCTTGTTGGTTTGTTGGTTTGTAGGTTTGTTGGTTGGTTGGTTTCTTGGTTTGTTGGTTTGTTGGTTTGTTGGTTTGTTGGTTTGTTGGTTTGTTGGTTTGTTGGTTTGTTGGTTTGTTGGTTTGTTAGTTTGTTCGTTTGTTGGCTTGTTGTTTTGTTGGCTTGTTAGCTTATTGCTTTGTTGGTTTGTTGGTTTGTTGGTTTGTTGGTTTGTTCGTTTGTTGGCTTGTTGGTTTGTTGGCTTCTTGGCTTGTTGGTTTGTTGGTTTGCCGGTTTGTTCGTTTGCTGGTTTGTTTGTTTGTTGGTTTGTTCGTTTGTTGGTTTGTTGGTTACTTGGTTTGTTGGTTTGTTGGTTTGTTGGTTTGTTTGTTTGTTGGCTTGTTGGCTTGTTGGTTTGTTGGTTTGTTTGTTTGTTGGCTTGTTGGTTTGTTGGTTTGTTGGTTTGTTGGTTTGTTGGTTTGTTGGTTTGTTGGTTTGTTGGTTTGTTGGTTTGTTCGTTTGTTGGCTTGTTGGTTTGTTGGCTTGTTGGCTTGTTGGTTTCTTAGTTTGTTCGTTCGTTGGTTTGTTGGTTTGTTGGTTTGCTGGTTTTTTGAGTTGTTGGTTTGTTATTTTGTTTGCTTGTTGGCATGTTGGTTTGTTGGTTTGTTGGTTTGTTGGTTTGTTGGCTTGTTGGTTTGTTGGTTTGTTGGCTTGTTGGTTTGCTGGTTTGTTGGCTTGTTGGCTTGTTGCTTTGTTGGCTTGTTGGTTTGTTGGTTTGTTGGTCTGTTGGTTTGTTGGTTTATTCGTTTGTTGGTTTGTCGGTTTGTTGGCTTGTTGGCTTGTTGGTTTGTTGGTTTGTTGGATTGTTAGTTTTTTGGTTTGTTGGTTTGTTGGCTTGTTGGTTTGTTGGTTTGTTGGCTTGTTGGTTTGTTGGTTTGTTTGTTGGTTGGTGTGTTCGTTTGTTGGTTTGTTGGTTACTTGGTTTGTTGGTTTGTTGGTTTGTTGGTTTGTTGGTTTGTTGGCTTATTGGTTTGTTGGTTTGTTGGTTTTTTGGTTTGTTGGTTTATTGGTTTGTTGGTTTGTTGGTTTGTTGGTTTGTTGATTTGTTGGTTTGTTGGTTTGTTGGTTTATTTGTTTGTTGGTTTGTTGGTTTGTTGGTTTGTTGGTTTGTTGGTTTGTTGGCTTGTTGGTTTGTTAATTTGTTGGTTTTTTGGTTTGTTGGTTTGTTGGTTTGTTGGTTTGTTGGTTTGTTGGTTTGTTGGTTTGTTGGTTTGTTGGTTTGTTGGTTTGTTGGTTTGTTGGTTTGTTGGTTTGTTGGTTTTTTGGTTTGCTGGTTTGTTGGTTTGTTGGTTTGTTGGTTTGTTGGCTTGTTGGTTTGTTGGTTTGTTGGTTTCTTGGTTTGTAGGTTTGTTGGTTTGTTCGTTTGTTGGTTTGTTGGTTTATTGGTTTGTTGGCTTGTTGGTGTTTTGGCTTGTTGGTTTTTTGGTTTGTTGGTTTGATGGTTTGTTGGTTTGTTGGTTTGTTGGCTTCTTGGTTTGTCGATTTGTTGGTTTATTTGTTTGTTGGTTTGTTGGTTTGTTGGCTTGGTGGTTTGTTGGCTTGTTGGCTTATTGGTTTGTTGGTTTGTTGGCTTGTTGGTTTGTTGGTTTGTTGGCTTGTTGGCTTGTTGGTTTGGTGGTCTGTTGGTTTGTTGCCTTGTTGGCTTGTTGGTTTGTTGGTTTGTTGGCTTGTTGGTTACTTGGTTTGTTGGTTTGTTGGTTTGTTGGTCTGTTGGTTTGTTGGCTTGTTGGCTTCTTGGTTTGGTGGTTAGATTGTTTGTTGGTTTGTTAGTTTCTTGGTTTGTTGGCTTGTTGGCTTGTTGGTATGATGGTTTGTTGGCTTGTTGGTTTGTTGTTTTGTTGATTTCTTCGTTTGTTGGTTAATTGGTTTGTTGGTTTGTTGGCTTGTTGGTTTGTTGGTTTGTTAGTTTGTTGGTTTGTTGGCTTGTTGGTTTGTTTGTTTGTTAGTTTCCTGGTTTGTTGGTTTGTTGGTTTGTTGGTTTGTTGGTTTGTTGGTTTGTTGGTTTGTTGGTTTGTTGGTTTGTTGGTTTGTTGGTTTGTTGGTTTGTTGGTTTGTTGGTTTGTTGGTTTGTTGGTTTGTTGGTTTGTTCGTTTGTTGGCTTGTTGGTTTCTTGGCTTGTTGGCTTGTTGGTTTGTTGGTTTGTTGGTTTGTTCGTTTGTTGGTTTGTTTGTTTGTTGGTTTGTTCGTTTGTTGGTTTGTTGGTTACTTGGTTTGTTGGTTTGTTGGTTTGTTGGTTTGTTGGCTTGTTGGCTTGTTGGTTTGTTGGTTTGTTTGTTTGTTCGTTTGTTGGTTTGTTGGTTTGTTTGTTTGTTGGCTTGTTGGTTTGTTGGTTTGTTGGTTTGTTGGTTTGTTGGTTTGATGGTTTGTTGGTTTGTTGGTTTGTTCGTTTGTTGGCTTGTTGGTTTGTTGGCTTGTTGGCTTGTTGGTTTCTTAGTTTGTTCGTTCGTTGGTTTGTTGGTTTGTTGGTTTGCTGGTTTTTTGGGTTATTGGTTTGTTATTTTGTTGGCTTGTTGGCTTGTTGGTTTGTTGGTTTGTTGGTTTGTTGGTTTGTTGGCTTGTTGGTTTGTTGGTTTGTTGGTTTGTTGGCTTGTTGGTTTGTTGGTTTGTTGGCTTGTTGGCTTGTTGCTTTGTTGGTTTGTTGGTTTGTTGGCTTGTTGGCTTGTTGGTTTGTTGGTTTGTTAGTTTGTTGGCTTGTTGGTTACTTGGTTTGTTGGTTTGTTGGTTTGTTGGCTTGTTGGTTTGTTGGTTTGTTGGCTTGTTGGTTTGTTTGTTTGTTGGTTTGTTGGCTTGTTGGCTTATTGGTTTGTTGGTTTGTTGGCTCGTTGGTTTGTTGGTTTGTTGGCTTGTTGGCTTGTTGGTTTGGTGGTTTGTTGGTTTGTTGCCTTGTTGGCTTGTTGGTTTGTTGGTTTGTTGGTTTGTTGGCTTGTTGGTTACTTGGTTTGTTGGTTTGTTGGTTTGTTGGTCTGTTGGTTTGTTGGCTTGTTGGCTTGTTGGTTTGGTGGTTAGATTTTTTGTTGGTTTGTTAGTTTCTTGGTTTGTTGGCTTGTTGGCTTGTTGGTGTGATGGTTTGTTGGCTTGTTGGTTTGTTGGTTTGTTGGTTTGTTCGTTTGTTGGTTAATAGGTTTTTTGGTTTGTTGGCTTGTTGGTTTGTTGGTTTGTTGGTTTTTTGGTTTGTTGGTTTGTTGTTTTGTTGGTTTGTTGGTTTGTTGGTTTATTTGTTTGTTGGTTTGTTGGTTTGTTGGTTTGTTAGTTTGTTGGTTTGTTGGCTTGTTGGTTTGTTTGTTTGTGAGTTTCCTGGTTTGTTGGTTTGTTGGTTTGTTGGTTTGTTGGTTTGTTGGTTTGTTGGTTTGTTGGTTTGTTGGTTTGTTGGTTTGTTGGTTTGTTGGTTTGTTGGTTTGTTGGTTTGTTGGTTTGTTGGTTTGTTCGTTTGTTGGCTGTTGGTTTGTTGGCTTGTTGGCTTGTTGGTTTATTGGTTTGTTGGTTTGTTCGTTTGTTGGTTTGTTTGTTTGTTGGTTTGTTCGTTTGTTGGTTTGTTGGTTACTTGGTTTGTTGGTTTGTTGGTTTGTTAGTTTGTTGGTTTGTTGGCTTGTTGGCTTGTTGGTTTGTTGGTTTGTTTGTTTGTTCGTTTGTTGGTTTGTTTGTTTGTTGGCTTGTTGGTTTGTTGGTTTGTTGGTTTGTTGGTTTGTTGGTTTGTTGGTTTGTTGGTTTGTTGGTTTGTTGGTTTGTTGGTTTGTTGGTTTGTTGGTTTGTTGGTTTGCTGGTTTTTTGGGTTGTTGGTTTGTTATTTTGTTGGCTTGTTGGCTTGTTGGTTTGTTAGTATATTGGTTTGTTGGCTTGTTGTTTTGTTGGTTTGTTGGCTTGTTGGCTTGTTGGTTTGTTTGTTGGTTTGTTGGGCTTGTTGGTTTGTTGGTTTGTTGGTTTTTTGGTTTGTTGGTTTTGTTGGTTTGTTGGTCTGTTGATTTGTTGGTTTATTCGTTTGTTGGTTTGTCGGTTTGTTGGCTTGTTGGCTTGTTGGTTGTTCGTTTGTTGGATTGTTAGTTTTTTGGTTTGTTGGTTTGTTGGCTTATTGGTTTGTTGGTTTGTTGGCTTGTTGGTTTGTTGGTTTGTTGGTTTGTTGGTTTGTTGGTTTGTTGGTTTGTTGGCTTGTTGGCTTGATGGTTTGTTGGTTTGTTGGTTTGTTGGTTTGTTGGTTTGTTGGCTTTTTGGCTTGTTGCTTTGTTGGTTTGTTGGTTTTTTGTTTGTTGGTTTGTTGGCTTGTTGGCTTGGCTTGTTGGTTTGTTGGTTTGTTGGTTTGTTTGTTTGTTCGTTTGTTGGTTTGTTGGCTTGTTGGCGTGTTTGTTTGTTGGCTTGTTGGTTTGTTGGCTTGTTGGATTGTTGGTTTGGTGGTTAGATTGTTTGTTGGTTTGTTAGTTTCTTGGTTTGTTGGCTTGTTGGCTTGTTGGTATGATGGTTTATTGGCTTGTTGGTTTGTTGGCTTGTTGGTTTGTTCGTTTGTTGGTTAATTGTTTTTTTGGTTTGTTGGCTTGTTGGTTTGTTGGTTTGTTGGTTTTTTGGTTTGTTGGTTTGTTGTTTTGTTGGTTTGTTGGTTTGTTGGTTTATTTGTTTGTTGGTTTGTTGGTTTGTTGGTTTGTTAGTTTGTTGGTTTGTTGGCTTGTTGGTTTGTTTGTTTGTGAGTTTCCTGGTTTGTTGGTTTGTTGGTTTGTTGGTTTGTTGGTTTGTTGGTTTGTTGGTTTGTTGGTTTGTTGGTTTGTTGGTTTGTTGGTTTGTTGGTTTGTTGGTTTGTTGGTTTGTTGGTTTGTTGGTTTGTTGGTTTGTTGGTTTGTTGGTTTGTTGGTTTGTTGGTTTGTTGGTTTGTTGGTTTGTTGGTTTGTTGGTTTGTTGGTTTGTTGGTTTGTTCGTTTGTTGGCTTGTTGGTTTGTTGGCTTGTTGGCTTGTTGGTTTGTTGGTTTGTTGGTTTGTTGGTTTGTTCGTTTGTTGGTTTGTTTGTTTGTTGGTTTGTTCGTTTGTTGGTTTGTTGGTTACTTGGTTTGTTGGTTTGTTGGTTTGTTGGTTTGTTGGCTTGTTGGCTTGTTGGTTTGTTGGTTTGTTTGTTTGTTCGTTTGTTGGTTTGTTTGTTTGTTGGTTTGTTGGCTTGTTGGCTTGTTGGTTGTTTCGTTTGTTGGCTTGTTGGTTTGTTGGTTTGTTGGCTTGTTGGCTTGTTGGTTTGTTTGTTGGTTTGTTGGGCTTGTTGGTTTGTTGGTTTGTTGGTTTTTTGGTTTGTTGGTTTGTTGGTTTGTTGGTCTGTTGGTTTGTTGGTTTATTCGTTTGTTGGTTTGTCGGTTTGTTGGCTTGTTGGCTTGTTGGTTTGTTGGTTTGTTGGATTGTTAGTTTTTTGGTTTGCTGGTTTGTTGGCTTATTGGTTTGTTGGTTTGTTGGCTTGTTGGTTTGTTGGTTTGTTGGTTTGTTGGTTTGTTGGTTTGTTTCTTTGTTGGCTTGTTGGCTTGATGGTTTGTTGGTTTGTTGGTTTGTTGGTTTGTTGGTTTGTTGGCTTTTTGGCTTGTTGCTTTGTTGGTTTGTTGGTTTTTTGTTTGTTGGTTTGTTGGCTTGTTGGCTTGGCTTGTTGGTTTGTTGGTTTGTTGGTTTGTTTGTTTGTTCGTTTGTTGGTTTGTTGGCGTGTTGGTTTGTTGGCTTGTTGATTTGTTGGCTTGTTGGCTTGTTAATTTGTTGGTTTGTTGGTTTGTTCGTTTGTTGGTTTGTTGGTTTGTTGGTTTGTTGGTTTGTTGGCTTGTTGGCTTGTTGGTTTGTTGGTTTGTTCGTTTGTTGGTTTGTTGTTTTGTTGGTTTGTTGGTTTGTTGGCTTGTTGGCTTGTTGGCTTATTGGTTTGTTGGCTTTTTGGTTTGTTGGCTTGTTGGCTTGTTGGTTTGATGGTTTGTTGGTTTGTTCGTTTGTTGGTTTGTTCGTTTGTTGGTTTGTTTGTTTGTTTGTTTGTTGGTTTGTTGGTTTGTTGGTTTATTGGTTTGTTGGTTTGTGGATTTGTTGGCTTGTTGGCTTGTTGGTTTGTTCGTTTGTTGGCTTGTTGGTTTGTTGGCTTGTTTGTTTGTTGGTTTGTTGGTTTTTTGGCTTGCTGGTTTGTTGGTTTGCTGGTTTGTTGGTTTGTTGGTTTCTTGGTTTGTTGGTTTGTTGGTTTAATTCGTTTGTTGGTTTGTTGGTTTGTTGGCTTGTTGGCTTGTTGGTTTGTTGGTTTGTTGGTTTGTTGGTTTGTTGGTTTGTTGGCTTGCTGGCTTGTTGGTTTGTTGGTTAGTTCGTTTGTTGGTTTGTTAGTTTGTTAGTTTGTTGGCTTGTTGGCTTGTTGGTTTGTTGATTTTTTAGTTTGTGGGTTTGTTGGTTTGTTGGTTTGTTGGTTTGTTGGTTTATTTGTTTGTTGGTTTGTTAGCTTGTTGGTTTGTTGGTTTGTTGGTTTGTTGGCTTGTTGGCTTGTTGGCTTGTTAGTTTGTTGGCTTTTTGGTTACTTGGTTTGTTGGTTTGTTGGTTTGTTGGCTTGTTACCATTTTGGTTTGTTTGTTTGTTGGCTTGTTGGTTTGTTGGTTTGTTGGCTTGTTGGCTTGTTGCTTTGTTGGTTTATTGGTTTGTTTGCTTGTTGGTTTGTTGGCTTGTTGGTTAATTGGTTTGTTAGTTTGTTGGCTTTTTGGTTACTTGGTTTGTTGGTTTGTTGGTTTGTTGGTGTGTTGGCTTGTTGGTTTGTTGGTTTGTTGGTTTGTTGGTTTGTTGGTTTGTTGGTTTTTTGGTTTGTTGGTTTGTTGGTTTGTTGGCTTGTTGGTTTGTTGGTTTGTTGGTTTGTTGGTTTGTGGGTTTGTTGGCTTGTTGGCTTATTGGTTTGTTGGTTTGTTGACTTGTTGGTTACTTAGTTTGTTGGTTTGTTGGTTTGTTGGTTTGTTGGTGTGTTGGCTTGTTGGTTTGTTGGTTTGTTGGTTAGTTCGTTTGTTCGTTTGTTAGTTTGTTGGTTTGTTGGCTTGTGGGCTTGTTGGTTTGTTGGTTTTTTGGTTTGTTGGTTTGTTGGTTTGTTGGTTTATTTGTTTGTTGGTTTGTTGGCTTGTTGGTTTGTTGGTTTGTTGGTTTGTTGGCTTATTGGTTTGTTGGTTTGTTGGCTTGTTGGTTTGTTGGTTTGTTGGCTTGTTGGTTACTTAGTTTGTTGGTTTGTTGGCATGTTGGTTTGTTGGTTTGTTGGTTTGTTGGTTTGTTGGTTTTTTGGTTTGTTGGTTTGTTGGTTTATTGGCTTGTTGGTTTGTTGGTTTTTTGGCTTGTTGGCATGTTGGTTTGTTGGCTTGTTGGTTACTTAGTTTGTTGGTTTGTTGGTTTGTTGGTTTGTTGGCTTGTTGGTTTGTTGGCTTGTTGGTTTGTTGGTTTGTTGGTTTGTTGGTTTGTTGGCTTGTTGGCTTGTTGGTTTGTTGGTTTGTTGGTTTGTTGGTTTGTTGGTTTGTTGGTTTTTTGGTTTGTTGGTTTGTTGGTTTGTTGGCTTGTTGGTTTGTTGGTTTGTTGGCTTGTTGGCTGGTTAGTTTGTTGGTTTGTTGGCTTGTTGGTTACTTAGTTTGTTGGTTTGTTGGTTTGTTGGTTTGTTGGCTTGTTGGCTTGTTGTTTTGTTGGTTAGTTCATTTGTTGGGTTGTTAGTTTATTGATTTGTTAGCTTGTTGGCTTGTTGGTTTGTTGGTTTTTTGGTTTGTTGGTTTGTTGGTTTGTTGGTTTATTTGTTTGTTGGTTTGTTGGCTTGTTAGTTTGTTGGTTTGTTGGTTTGTTGGCTTGTTGGTTTGTTGGTTTGTTGGCTTGTGGGCTTGTTGGTTTGTTGGTTTGTTGCCTTGTTGGTTACTTAGTTTGTTGGTTTGTTGGCATGTTGGTTTGTTGGTTTGTTGGTTTGTTGGCTTGTTGGTTTGTTGGTTTGTTGGCTTGTTGGCTTGTTGGTTTGTTGGTTTATTTGTTTGTTGGTTTGTTGGCTTGTTGGTTTGTTGCTTTGTTGGTTTGTTGGTTTGTTGGCTTGTTGGTGTGTTGGTTTGTTGGTTTGTTGGCTTGTTGGCTTGTTGGTTTGTTGGTTTGTTGGTTTTTTGGTATGTTGGTTTGTTGGTTTGTTGGTTTATTGGTTTATTTGTTTGTTGGTTTGTTGGTTTATTTGTTTGTTGGTTTGTTGGTTTGCTGGCTTGTTGGCTTGTTGCTTTGTTGGTTTGTTGGTTTGTTGGCTTGTTGGCTTGTTGGTTTGTTAGTTTGTTGGCTTTTTGGTTACTTGGTTTGTTGGTTTGTTGGTTTGTTTGTTACTTAGGTTGTTGGTTTGTTGGTTTGTTGGTTTGTTGGCTTGTTGGCTTGTTGGTTTGTTGGTTAGTTCGTTTGTTGATCTGTTAGTTTGTTGGTTTGTTGGCTTGTTGGCTTGTTGGTTTGTTGGTTTTTTGGTTTGTTGGTTTGTTGGTTTGTTGGTTTGTTGGTTTGTTGGTTTATTTGTTTGTTGGTTTGTTGGCTTGTTTGCTTGTTGGTTTGTTGGTTTGTTGACTTGTTGGCTTGTTGGTTTGTTAGTTTGTTGGTTTTTTGTTTACTTGGTTTGTGGGTTTGTTGGTTTGTTGGCTTGTTGGCTTGTTGGTTTGTTAGTTTGTTGGCTTGTTGGTTTGTTGGTTTGTTGCCTTGTTGGCTTGTTGCTTTGTTGGTTTGTTGGTTTGTTGGCTGATTGGTTTGTTTGCTTGTTGGCTTGTTGGTTTGTTGGTTTGTTGGTTTGTTGGCTTGTTGGTTTGTTGGTTTGTTGGCTTGTTGGCTTGTTGGTTACTTAGTTTGTTGGTTTGTTGGCATGTTGGTTTGTTGGTTTGTTGGTTTTTTGGCTTGTTGGTTTGTTGGTTTGTTGGCTTGTTGGTTTGTTGGTTTGTTGGTTTGTTGGTTTGTTGGTTTGTTGGCTTGTTGGTTTGTTGGTTTGTTGGTTTGTTGGTTTGTTGGCTTGTTGGTTTGTTGGCTTGTTGGTTTATTGGTTTGTTGGTTTGTTGGCTTGTTGGCTTGTTGGTTTGTTGGTTTGTTGGCTTGTTGGTTACTTAGTTTGTTGGTTTGTTGGCATGTTGGTTTGTTGGTTTGTTGGTTTGTTGGTTTTTTGGTTTGTTGGTTTGTTGGTTTATTGGCTTGTTGGTTTGTTGGTTTTTTGGCTTGTTGGCATGTTGGTTTGTTGGCTTGTTGGTTACTTAGTTTGTTGGTTTGTTGGTTTGTTGGTTTGTTGGCTTGTTGGTTTGTTGGCTTGTTCGTTTGTTAATTTGTTGGTTTGTTGGCTTGTGGGCTTGTTGGTTTGTTGGTTTTTTGGTTTGTTGGTTTGTTGGTTTGTTGGTTTATTTGTTTGTTGGTTTGTTGGCTTGTTGGTTTGTTGGTTTGTTGGTTTGTTGGCTTATTGGTTTGTTGGCTTGTTGGCTTGTTGGCTTGTTAGTTTGTTGGCTTTTTGGTTACTTGGTTTGTTGGTTTGTTGGTTTGTTGGCTTGTTACCATTTTGGTTTGTTTGTTTGTTGGCTTGTTGGTTTGTTGGTTTGTTGGCTTGTTGGCTTGTTGCTTTGTTGGTTTGTTGGTTTGTTTACTTGTTGGTTTGTTGGCTTGTTGGTTAATTGGTTTGTTAGTTTGTTGGCTTTTTGGTTACTTGGTTTGTTGGTTTGTTGGTTTGTTGGTGTGTTGGCTTGTTGGTTTGTTTGTTTGTTGGTTTGTTGGTTTGTTGGTTTGTTGGTTTTTTGGTTTGTTGGTTTGTTGGTTTGTTGGCTTGTTGGTTTGTTGGTTTGTTGGTTTGTTGGTTTGTGGGTTTGTTGGCTTGTTGGCTTATTGGTTTGTTGGTTTGTTGACTTGTTGGTTACTTAGTTTGTTGGTTTGTTGGTTTGTTGGTTTGTTGTTGTGTTGGCTTGTTGGTTTGTTGGTTTGTTGGTTAGTTCGTTTGTTCGTTTGTTAGTTTGTTGGTTTGTTGGCTTGTGGGCTTGTTGGTTTGTTGGTTTTTTGGTTTGTTGGTTTGTTGGTTTGTTGGTTTATTTGTTTGTTGGTTTGTTGGCTTGTTGGTTTGTTGGTTTGTTGGTTTGTTGGCTTATTGGTTTGTTGGTTTGTTGGCTTGTTGGCTTGTTGGTTTGTTGGTTTGTTGGCTTGTTGGTTACTTAGTTTGTTGGTTTGTTGGCATGTTGGTTTGTTGGTTTGTTGGTTTGTTGGTTTGTTGGTTTTTTGGTTTGTTGGTTTGTTGGTTTATTGGCTTGTTGGTTTGTTGGTTTTTTGGCTTGTTGGCATGTTGGTTTGTTGGCTTGTTGGTTACTTAGTTTGTTGGTTTGTTGGTTTGTTGGTTTGTTGGCTTGTTGGTTTGTTGGCTTGTTGGTTTGTTGGTTTGTTGGTTTGTTGGTTTGTTGGCTTGTTGGCTTGTTGGTTTGTTGGTTTGTTGGTTTGTTGGTTTGTTGGTTTGTTGGTTTTTTGGTTTGTTGGTTTGTTGGTTTGTTGGCTTGTTGGTTTGTTGGTTTGTTGGCTTGTTGGCTGGTTAGTTTGTTGGTTTGTTGGCTTGTTGGTTACTTAGTTTGTTGGTTTGTTGGTTTGTTGGTTTGTTGGCTTGTTGGCTTGTTGGTTTGTTGGTTAGTTCATTTGTTGGGTTGTTAGTTTATTGGTTTGTTAGCTTGTTGGCTTGTTGGTTTGTTGGTTAGTTTGTTTGTTGATCTGTTAGTTTGTTGGTTTGTTGGCTTGTTGGCTTGTTGGTTTGTTGGTTTTTTGGTTTGTTGGTTTGTTGGTTTGTTGGTTTGTTGGTTTGTTGGTTTATTTGTTTGTTGGTTTGTTGGCTTGTTTGCTTGTTGGTTTGTTGGTTTGTTGACTTGTTGGCTTGTTGGTTTGTTAGTTTGTTGGCTTTTTGTTTACTTGGTTTGTTGGTTTGTTGGTTTGTTGGTTTTTTGGTTTGTTGGTTTGTTGGTTTGTTGGTTTGTTGGTTTATTTGTTTGTTGGTTTGTTGGCTTGTTAGTTTGTTGGTTTGTTGGTTTGTTGGCTTGTTGGTTTGTTGGTTTGTTGGCTTGTGGGCTTGTTGGTTTGTTGGTTTGTTGCCTTGTTGGTTACTTAGTTTGTTGGTTTGTTGGCATGTTGGTTTGTTGGTTTGTTGGTTTGTTGGCTTGTTGGTTTGTTGGTTTGTTGGCTTGTTGGCTTGTTGGTTTGTTGGTTTATTTGTTTGTTGGTTTGTTGGCTTGTTGGTTTGTTGCTTTGTTGGTTTGTTGGTTTGTTGGCTTGTTGGTGTGTTGGTTTGTTGGTTTGTTGGCTTGTTGGCTTGTTGGTTTGTTGGTTTGTTGGTTTTTTGGTATGTTGGTTTGTTGGTTTGTTGGTTTATTGGTTTATTTGTTTGTTGGTTTGTTGGTTTATTTGTTTGTTGGTTTGTTGGTTTGCTGGCTTGTTGGCTTGTTGCTTTGTTGGTTTGTTGGTTTGTTGGCTTGTTGGCTTGTTGGTTTGTTAGTTTGTTGGCTTTTTGGTTACTTGGTTTGTTGGTTTGTTGGTTTGTTTGTTACTTAGGTTGTTGGTTTGTTGGTTTGTTGGTTTGTTGGTTTGTTGGCTTGTTGGCTTGTTGGTTTGTTGGTTAGTTCGTTTGTTGATCTGTTAGTTTGTTGGTTTGTTGGCTTGTTGGCTTGTTGGTTTGTTGGTTTTTTGGTTTGTTGGTTTGTTGGTTTGTTGGTTTGTTGGTTTGTTGGTTTATTTGTTTGTTGGTTTGTTGGCTTGTTTGCTTGTTGGTTTGTTGGTTTGTTGACTTGTTGGCTTGTTGGTTTGTTAGTTTGTTGGCTTTTTGTTTACTTGGTTTGTTGGTTTGTTGGTTTGTTGGCTTGTTGGCTTGTTGGTTTGTTAGTTTGTTGGCTTGTTGGTTTGTTGGTTTGTTGCCTTGTTGGCTTGTTGCTTTGTTGGTTTGTTGGTTTGTTGGCTGATTGGTTTGTTTGCTTGTTGGCTTGTTGGTTTGTTGGTTTGTTGGTTTGTTGGCTTGTTGGTTTGTTGGTTTGTTGGCTTGTTGGCTTGTTGGTTACTTAGTTTGTTGGTTTGTTGGCATGTTGGTTTGTTGGTTTGTTGGTTTTTTGGCTTGTTGGTTTGTTGGTTTGTTGGCTTGTTGGTTTGTTGGTTTGTTGGTTTGTTGGTTTGTTGGTTTGTTGGCTTGTTGGTTTGTTGGTTTGTTGGTTTGTTGGTTTGTTGGCTTGTTGGTTTGTTGGCTTGTTGGTTTGTTGGTTTGTTGGCTTGAGGGCTTGTTGGTTTGTTGGTTTGTTGCCTTGTTGGTTACTTAGTTTGTTGGTTTGTTGGCATGTTGGTTTGTTGGTTTGTTGGTTTGTTGGCTTGTTGATGTGTTGGCTTGTTGGCTTGTTGGTTTGTTGGTTTATTTGTTTGTTGGTTTGTTGGCTTGTTGGTTTGTTGCTTTGTTGGTTTGTTGGTTTGTTGGCTTGTTGGTTTGTTGGTTTGTTGGTTTGTTGGCTTGTTGGCTTGTTGGTTTGTTGGTTTGTTGGTTTGTTGGTTTTTTGGTATGTTGTTTGTTGGTTTGTTGGTTTATTGGTTTATTTGTTTGTTGGTTTGTTGGTTTATTGGTTTGTTGGTTTGTTGGCTTGTTGGTTTGTTAGTTTGTTGGCTTTTTGGTTGCATGGTTTGTTGGTTTGTTGGTTTGTTGGCTTGTTGGTTTGTTGGCTTGTTGGTTTGTTGGTTTGTTAGTTTGTTGGTTTGTTGGTTTGTTGGTTTGTTGGTTTGTTGGCTTGTTGGCCTGTTGGTTTTTTGGTTTTTTTGGTTTGTTGGTTTGTTGGCTTGTTGGTTTGTTGGTTTGTTGGTTTATTTGTTTGTTGGTTTGTTGGTTTGTTGGCTTGTTGATTTGTTGGTTTGTTTGCTTGTTGGATTGTTGGTTTGTTGGTTTGTTGGCTTGTTTGTTACTTAGGTTGTTGGTTTGTTGGTTTGTTGGTTTGTTGGTTTGTTGGTTTGTTGGTTTGTTGGTTTGTTGGCTTGTTGGCTTGTTGGTTTGTTGGTTAGTTCGTTTGTTGGTTTGTTGGTTTGTTGGCTTGTTGGCTTGTTGGTTTGTTGGTTAGTTCGTTTGTTGGTTTGTTAGTTTGTTGGGTTGTTGGTTTGTTGGGTTGTTGGTTTGTTGGTGTGTTGGCTTGTTGGTTTGTTGGTTTGTTTGCTTGTTGATTTGTTGGCTTGTTGGTTTGTTGGTTTGTTGGCTTGTTGGCTTGTTGGTTTGTTGGTTAATTCGTTTGTTGGTTTTTTGGTTTGTTGGTTTGTTGGTTTGTTGGTTTGTTGGTTTATTTGTTTGTTAGTTTGTTGGTTTGTTGGCTTGTTGGTTTGTTGGCTTGTTGGTTTGTTGGTTTGTTGGTTTGTTGGCTTGTTGGTTTGTTGGTTTGTTGGTTTATTTGTTTGTTGGTTTGTTGGTTTATTTGTTTGTTGGTTTGTTGGCTTGTTGGCTTGTTGGTTTGTTGGTTTGTTGGTTTGTTGGTTACTTAGTTTGTTGGCATGTTGGTTTGTTGGTTTGTTGGTTTGTTGGCTTGTTGGTATGTATGTTTGTTGATTTGTTGGCTTGTTGGCTTGTTGGTTTGTTGGTTTGTTGGTTTGTTGGCTTGTTGGTTTGTTGGTTGGTTGGCTTGTTGGTTTTTAGTTTGTTGGTTTGTTGGTTTGTTAGTTTGTTGGTTTGTTGGTTTATTTGTTTGTTGGTTTGTTGGCTTGTTGGTTTGTTGGTTTGTTAGCTTGTTGGCTTGTTGGTTTGTTGGTTTGTTGGTTTGTTGGTTTGTTGGTTTGTTGGTTTGTTAGTTTGTTGGTTTGTTGGTTTGTTGATTTGTTGGCTTGTTGGTTTGTTGGTTTGTTGATTTGTTGGTGTGTTGGCTTGTTGGTTTGTTGGTTTGTAGGCTTGTTGGTTTGTTGGTTTGTTGGCTTGTCGGTTTGTTGGTTTGTTGGTTTGTTGGCTTGTTGGTTTGTTGGTTTATTTATTATTGGCTTGTTGGTTTGTTGGTTTGTTGGTTTGTTGGCTTGTTGGATTGTTGGTTGGTTGGTTTTTTGGTTTGTTGGTTTGTTGGTTTGTTGGTTTGTTGGTTTATTTGTTTGTTGATTTGTTGGCTTGTTGGTTTGTTGGTTTGTTGGTTTGTTGGCTTGTTGGTTTGTTGGTTTGTTGGCATGTTGGTTTGTTGGTTTGTTAGTTTGTTGGCTTGTTGGTTTGTTGGTTTGTTGGCTTGTTGACTTGTTGGTTTGTTGGTTTGTTGGTTTGTTGGCTTGTTGGTTTGTCGGTTTGTTGGCTTGTTGGTTTGTTAGTTTGTTGGTTTGTTGGTTTGTTGGTTTGTTGCTTTGTTGGTTTGTTGGTTTGTTGGCTTGTTGGCGTGTTGGTTTGTTGGCTTGTTGGTCTGTTAGTCTGTTGGATTTTCGATTACTTAGCTTGTTTGTTTGTTGGCTTGTTGGCTTGTTTGTTTGTTGGTTTGTTGGCTTGTTGGTTTCTTAGTTTGTTGGTTTTTTGGCTTGTTGGCTTGTTGGTTTGTTGGTTTGTTGGTTTGTTGGTTTGTTGGTTTGTTGGTTTTTTGGTTTGTTGGTTTGTTGGTTAATTGGATTGTTGGTTTGTTAGTTTGTTGGCTTGTTGGCTTGTTGGTTTGTTGGTTTGTTGGCTTGTTGGCTTGTTGGTTTGTTGGTTTGTTGGTTTGTTGGTTTGTTGCTTTGTTGGTTTGTTGGTTTGTTGGCTTGTTGGCTTGTTGGTTTGTTAGTTTGTTGGGTTTTTGGTTACTTGGTTTGTTGGTTTGTTGGCTTGTTGGTTTGTTGGCTTGTTGGTTTGTTGGTTTGTTGGCTTGTTGGTTACTTAGTTTGTTGGTTTTTTGGCATGTTGGTTTGTTGGTTTGTTGGTTTGTTGGCTTGTTGGTTTGTTGGTTTATTGGCTTGTTGGTTTGTTAGTTTGTTAGTTTGTTGGTTTGTTGGTTTGTTGGTTTGTTGGCTTGTTGGCTTGTTGGTTTGTTGGTTAGTTCGTTTGTTGGTTTGTTGGTTTGTTGGCTTGTTGGCTTGTTGGTTTGTTGGTTAGTTCGTTTGTTGGTTTGCTAGTTTGTTGGCTTGTTGGTTTGTTGGCTTGTAGGTTTGTTGGTTTGTTGGTTTATTTGTTTGTTGGTTTGTTGGCTTGTTGGTTTGTTGGTTTGTTGGCTTGTTGGTTTGTTGGTTTGTTGGTTTGTTGGCTTGTTGGTTTGTTGGCTTGTTGGTTTGTTGGTTTGTTGGTTTGTTGGCTTGTTGGTTTGTTGGTTTGTTGGTTTATTTGTTTGTTGGTTTGTTGGTTTATTTGTTTGTTGGTTTGTTGGCTTGTTGGTTTGTTGGTTTGTTGGCTTGTTGGTTACATAGTTTGTTGGTTTATTGGCATGTTGGTTTGTTGGTTTGTTGGCTTGTTGGCTTGTTGGTTTGTTGGTTTTTTGGTTTGTTGGCTTGTTGGTTTGTTGGTTTGTTGGCTTGTTGGTTTGTTGGCTTGTTGGTTTGTTGGTTTGTTGGCTTGTTGGTTTGTTAGTTTGTTGGTTTGTTGGTTTGTTGGTTTGTTGGTTTGTTGGTTTGTTGGTTTATTTGTTTGTTGGTTTGTTGGCTTGTTGGCTTGTTGGTTTGTTGGTTTGTTGGCTTGTTGGCTTGTTGGTTTGTTGGTTTGTTGGTTTGTTGGTTTGTTGGGATGTTGGTTTGTTGGTTTGTTGGTTTGTTGGTTTGTTGGTTTGTTGGTTTGTTGGTTTGTTGGTTTGTTGGCTTGTTGGTTTGTTGGTTTGTTGGCTTGTTGGCTTGTTGGTTTGTTGGTTTGTTGGTTTGTCGGCTTGTTGGCTTGTTGGGTTGTTGGTTTGTTGGTTTGTTGGTTTGTTGGTTTGTTGGTTTGTTGGTTTGTTGGCTTGTTGGCTTGTTGGTTTGTTGGTTTGTTGGCTTGTTGGTTTGTTGGTTTGTTGGCTTGTTGGCTTGTTGCTTTGTCCGTTTGATGGTTTGTTGGTTTGTTGGTTTTTTGGTTTGTTGGTTTGTTGGTTTGTTGGCTTGTTGGCTTGTTGGTTTGTTGGTTTGTTAGTTTGTTGGTTTGTTGGCTTGTTGGTGTGTTGGTTTGTTGGTTTGTTGGCTTGTTGGCTTGTTGGTTTGTTGGTTTGTTGGTTTTTTGGTATGTTGGTTTGTTGGTTTGTTGGTTTATTGGTTTATTTGTTTGTTGGTTTGTTGGTTTATTTGTTTGTTGGTTTGCTGGTTTGCTTGCTTGTTGGCTTGTTGCTTTGTTGGTTTGTTGGTTTGTTGGCTTGTTGGCTTGTTGGTTTGTTAGTTTGTTGGCTTTTTGGTTACTTGGTTTGTTGGTTTGTTGGTTTGTTTGTTACTTAGGTTGTTGGTTTGTTGGTTTGTTGGTTTGTTGGTTTGTTGGCTTGTTGGCTTGTTGGTTTGTTGGTTAGTTCGTTTGTTGATCTGTTAGTTTGTTGGTTTGTTGGCTTGTTGGCTTGTTGGTTTGTTGGTTTTTTGGTTTGTTGGTTTGTTGGTTTGTTGGTTTGTTGGTTTGTTGGTTTGTTGGTTTATTTGTTTGTTGGTTTGTTGGCTTGTTTGCTTGTTGGTTTGTTGGTTTGTTGGCTTGTTGGCTTGTTGGTTTGTTAGTTTGTTGGCTTTTTGTTTACTTGGTTTGTTGGTTTGTTGGTTTGTTGGCTTGTTGGCTTGTTGGTTTGTTGGTTTGTTGGCTTGTTGGTTTGTTGGTTTGTTGCCTTGTTGGCTTGTTGCTTTGTTGGTTTGTTGGTTTGTTGGCTGATTGGTTTGTTTGCTTGTTGGCTTGTTGGTTTGTTGGTTTGTTGGTTTGTTGGCTTGTTGGTTTGTTGGTTTGTTGGCTTGTTGGCTTGTTGGTTACTTAGTTTGTTGGTTTGTTGGCATGTTGGTTTGTTGGTTTGTTGGTTTTTTGGCTTGTTGGTTTATTGGTTTGTTGGCTTGTTGGTTTGTTGGTTTGTTGGTTTGTTGGTTTGTTGGTTTGTTGGCTTGTTGGTTTGTTGGTTTGTTGGTTTGTTGGTTTGTTGGTTTGTTGGCTTGTTGGTTTGTTGGCTTGTTGGTTTGTTGGTTTGTTGGCTTGTGGGCTTGTTGGTTTGTTGGTTTGTTGCCTTGTTGGTTACTTAGTTTGTTGGTTTGTTGGCATGTTGGTTTGTTGGTTTGTTGGTTTGTTGGCTTGTTGGTTTGTTGGCTTGTTGGCTTGTTGGTTTGTTGGTTTATTTGTTTGTTGGTTTGTTGGCTTGTTGGTTTGTTGCTTTGTTGGTTTGTTGGTTTGTTGGCTTGTTGGTTTGTTGGTTTGTTGGTTTGTTGGCTTGTTGGCTTGTTGGTTTGTTGGTTTGTTGGTTTTTTGGTATGTTGGTTGTTGGTTTGTTGGTTTATTGGTTTATTTGTTTGTTGGTTTGTTGGTTTATTGGTTTGTTGGTTTGTTGGTTTGTTGGCTTGTTGGCTTGTTGCTTTGTTGGTTTGTTGGTTTGTTGGCTTGTTGGCTTGTTGGTTTGTTAGTTTGTTTGCTTTTTGGTTGCATGGTTTGTTGGTTTGTTGGTTTGTTGGCTTGTTGGTTTGTTGGCTTGTTGGTTTGTTGGCTTGTTGGTTTGTTGGTTTGTTAGTTTGTTGGTTTGTTGGTTTGTTGGTTTGTTGGTTTGTTGGCTTGTTGGCCTGTTGGTTTTTTGGTTTTTTTGGTTTGTTGGTTTGTTGGCTTGTTGGTTTGTTGGTTTGTTGGATTATTTGTTTGTTGGTTTGTTGGTTTGTTGGCTTGTTGATTTGTTGGTTTGTTTGCTTGTTGGATTGTTGGTTTGTTGGTTTGTTGGCTTGTTTGTTACTTAGGTTGTTGGTTTGTTGGTTTGTTGGTTTGTTGGTTTGTTGGTTTGTTGGTTTGTTGGTTTGTTGGCTTGTTGGCTTGTTGGTTTGTTGGTTATTTCGTTTGTTGGTTTGTTGGTTTGTTGGCTTGTTGGCTTGTTGGTTTGTTGGTTAGTTCGTTTGTTGGTTTGTTAGTTTGTTGGGTTGTTGGTTTGTTGGGTTGTTGGTTTGTTGGTTTGTTGGCTTGTTGGTTTGTTGGTTTGTTTGCTTGTTGATTTGTTGGCTTGTTGGTTTGTTGGTTTGTTGGCTTGTTGGCTTGTTGGTTTGTTGGTTAATTCGTTTGTTGGTTTTTTGGTTTGTTGGTTTGTTGGTTTGTTGGTTTGTTGGTTTGTTGGTTTGTTGGTTTATTTGTTTGTTAGTTTGTTGGTTTGTTGGCTTGTTGGTTTGTTGGCTTGTTGGTTTGTTGGTTTGTTGGTTTGTTGGCTTGTTGGTTTGTTGGTTTGTTGGTTTATTTGTTTGTTGGTTTGTTGGTTTATTTGTTTGTTGGTTTGTTGGCTTGTTGGCTTGTTGGTTTGTTGGTTTGTTGGTTTGTTGGTTACTTAGTTTGTTGGCATGTTGGTTTGTTGGTTTGTTGGTTTGTTGGCTTGTTGGTATGTATGTTTGTTGATTTGTTGGCTTGTTGGCTTGTTGGTTTGTTGGTTTGTTGGTTTGTTGGCTTGTTGGTTTGTTGGTTGGTTGGCTTGTTGGTTTTTAGTTTGTTGGTTTGTTGGTTTGTTAGTTTGTTGGTTTGTTGGTTTGTTGGTTTGTTGGCTTGTTGGTTTGTTGGTTTGTTGATTTGTTGGTGTGTTGGCTTGTTGGTTTGTTGGTTTGTAGGCTTGTTGGTTTGTTGGTTTGTTGGCTTGTCGGTTTGTTGGTTTGTTGGTTTGTTGGCTTGTTGGTTTGTTGGTTTATTTATTGTTGGCTTGTTGGTTTGTTGGTTTGTTGGTTTGTTGGCTTGTTGGATTGTTGGTTTGTTGGTTTTTTGGTTTGTTGGTTTGTTGGTTTGTTGGTTTATTTGTTTGTTGATTTGTTGGCTTGTTGGTTTGTTGGTTTGTTGGTTTGTTGGCTTGTTGGTTTGTTGGTTTGTTGGCATGTTGGTTTGTTGGTTTGTTAGTTTGTTGGCTTGTTGGTTTGTTGGTTTGTTGGCTTGTTGGCTTGTTGGTTTGTTGGTTTGTTGGTTTGTTGGCTTGTTGGTTTGTCGGTTTGTTGGCTTGTTGGTTTGTTAGTTTGTTGGTTTGTTGGTTTGTTGGTTTGTTGCTTTGTTGGTTTGTTGGTTTGTTGGCTTGTTGGCGTGTTGGTTTGTTGGCTTGTTGGTCTGTTAGTCTGTTGGCTTTTCGATTACTTAGCTTGTTGGTTTGTTGGCTTGTTGGCTTGTTTGGTTGTTGGTTTGTTGGCTTGTTGGTTTGTTAGTTTGTTTGTTTTTTGGCTTGTTGGCTTGTTGGTTTGTTGGTTTGTTGGTTTGTTGGTTTGTTGGTTTGTTGGTTTTTTGGTTTGTTGGTTTGTTGGTTAATTGGATTGTTGGTTTATTAGTTTGTTGGCTTGTTGGCTTGTTGGTTTGTTGGTTTGTTGGCTTGTTGGCTTGTTGGTTTGTTGGTTTGTTGGTTTGTTGGTTTGTTGCTTTGTTGGTTTGTTGGTTTGTTGGCTTGTTGGCTTGTTGGTTTGTTAGTTTGTTGGGTTTTTGGTTACTTGGTTTGTTGGTTTGTTGGCTTGTTGGTTTGTTGGCTTGTTGGTTTGTTGGTTTGTTGGCTTGTTGGTTACTTAGTTTGTTGGTTTGTTGGCATGTTGGTTTGTTGGTTTGTTGGTTTGTTGGCTTGTTGGTTTGTTGGTTTATTGGCTTGTTGGTTTGTTAGTTTGTTAGTTTGTTGGTTTGTTGGTTTGTTGGTTTGTTGGCTTGTTGGCTTGTTGGTTTGTTGGTTAGTTCGTTTGTTGGTTTGTTGGTTTGTTGGCTTGTTGGCTTGTTGGTTTGTTGGTTAGTTCGTTTGTTGGTTTGCTAGTTTGTTGGCTTGTTGGTTTGTTGGCTTGTAGGTTTGTTGGTTTGTTGGTTTATTTGTTTGTTGGTTTGTTGGCTTGTTGGTTTGTTGGTTTGTTGGCTTGTTGGTTTGTTGGTTTGTTGGTTTGTTGGCTTGTTGGTTTGTTGGCTTGTTGGTTTGTTGGTTTGTTGGTTTGTTGGCTTGTTGGTTTGTTGGTTTGTTGGTTTATTTGTTTGTTGGTTTGTTGGTTTATTTGTTTGTTGGTTTGTTGGCTTGTTGGTTTGTTGGTTTGTTGGCTTGTTGGTTACATAGTTTGTTGGTTTATTGGCATGTTGGTTTGTTGGTTTGTTGGCTTGTTGGCTTGTTGGTTTGTTGGTTTTTTGGTTTGTTGGCTTGTTGGTTTGTTGGTTTGTTGGCTTGTTGGTTTGTTGGCTTGTGAGTTTGTTGGTTTGTTGGCTTGTTGGTTTGTTAGTTTGTTGGTTTGTTGGTTTGTTGGTTTGTTGGTTTGTTGGTTTGTTGGTTTATTTGTTTGTTGGTTTGTTGGCTTGTTGGCTTGTTGGTTTGTTGGTTTGTTGGCTTGTTGGCTTGTTGGTTTGTTGGTTTGTTGGTTTGTTGGTTTGTTGGTTTGTTGGTTTGTTGGTTTGTTGGTTTGTTGGTTTGTTGGTTTGTTGGTTTGTTGGTTTGTTGGCTTGTTGGTTTGTTGGTTTGTTGGTTTGTTGGCTTGTTGGCTTGTTGGTTTGTTGGTTTGTTGGTTTGTCGGCTTGTTGGCTTGTTGGCTTGTTGGGTTGTTGGTTTGTTGGCTTGTTGGTTTGTTGGTTTGTTGGTTTGTTGGCTTGTTGGCTTGTTGGTTTGTTGGTTTGTTGGCTTGTTGGTTTGTTGGTTTGTTGGCTTGTTGGCTTGTTGCTTTGTCCGTTTAATGGTTTGTTGGTTTGTTGGTTTTTTGGTTTGTTGGTTTGTTGGTTTGTTGGCTTGTTGGCTTGTTGGTTTGTTGGTTTGTTAGTTTGTTGGTGTGTTGGCTTGTTGGTTTGTTAGTTTGTTGGTTTGTTGGCTTGTTGGGTTGTTGGTTTGTTGGTTTTTTGGTTTGTTGGTTTGTTGGTTTGTTGGTTTGTTGGTTTGTTGGCTTGTTGGCTTGTTGGTTTGTTCGTTTGTTGGTTTGTTGGCTTGTTGGTTTGTTGGTTTGTTGGCTTGTTGGTTTGTTAGTTTGTTGGTTTGTTGGTTTGTTGGTTTGTTGGTTTGTTCGTTTATTTGTTTGTTGGTTTGTTGGCTTGTTGGTTTGTTGGTTTGTTGGCTTGTTGGCTTATTGCTTTGTTCGTTTGATGGTTTGTTGGTTTGTTGGTTTTTTGGTTTGTTGGTTTGTTGGTTTGTTGGCTTGTTGGTTTGTTGGTTTGTTGGTTTGTTGGCTTGTTGGTTTGTTAGTTTGTTGGTTTGTTGGCTTGTTGGCTTGTTGGTTTGCTGGTTTTTTGGTTTGTTGGTTTGTTGGTTTGTTGGTTTTTTGGTTTGTTGGTTTATTTGTTTGTTGGTTTGTTGGTTTGTTGGCTTGTTGGTTTGTTGGTTTGTTGGTTTGTTGGCTTGTTGGTTTGTTGGTTTGTTGGTTTTTTGGTTTGTTGGTTTGTTGGTTTGTTGGTTTGTTGGTTTGTTGGTTTATTTGTTTGTTGGTTTGTTGGCTTGTTGGTTTGTTGGTTTGTTGGTTTGTTGGCTTGTTGGTTTGTTGGCTTGTTGGCTTGTTGGTTTGTTGGTTTGTTGGCTTGTTGGTTACTTAGTTTGTTAGTTTGTTGGGTTTTTGGTTACTTGGTTTGTTGGTTTGTTGGCTTGTTGGTTTGTTGGCTTGTTGGTTTGTTGGTTTGTTGGCTTGTTGGTTACTTAGTTTGTTGGTTTGTTGGCATGTTGGTTTGTTGGTTTGTTGGTTTGTTGGCTTGTTGGTTTGTTGGTTTATTGGCTTGTGGTTTGTTAGTTTGTTAGTTTGTTGGTTTGTTGGTTTGTTGGTTTGTTGGCTTGTTGGCTTGTTGGTTTGTTGGTTAGTTCGTTTGTTGGTTTGTTGGTTTGTTGGCTTGTTGGCTTGTTGGTTTGTTGGTTAGTTCGTTTGTTGGTTTGCTAGTTTGTTGGCTTGTTGGTTTGTTGGCTTGTAGGTTTGTTGGTTTGTTGGTTTATTTGTTTGTTGGTTTGTTGGCTTGTTGGTTTGTTGGTTTGTTGGCTTGTTGGTTTGTTGGTTTGTTGGTTTGTTGGCTTGTTGGTTTGTTGGCTTGTTGGTTTGTTGGTTTGTTGGTTTGTTGGCTTGTTGGTTTGTTGGTTTGTTGGTTTATTTGTTTGTTGGTTTGTTGGTTTATTTGTTTGTTGGTTTGTTGGCTTGTTGGTTTGTTGGTTTGTTGGCTTGTTGGTTACATAGTTTGTTGGTTTATTGGCATGTTGGTTTGTTGGTTTGTTGGCTTGTTGGCTTGTTGGTTTGTTGGTTTTTTGGTTTGTTGGCTTGTTGGTTTGTTGGTTTGTTGGCTTGTTGGTTTGTTGGCTTGTGAGTTTGTTGGTTTGTTGGCTTGTTGGTTTGTTAGTTTGTTGGTTTGTTGGTTTGTTGGTTTGTTGGTTTGTTGGTTTGTTGGTTTATTTGTTTGTTGGTTTGTTGGCTTGTTGGCTTGTTGGTTTGTTGGTTTGTTGGCTTGTTGGCTTGTTGGTTTGTTGGTTTGTTGGTTTGTTGGTTTGTTGGTTTGTTGGTTTGTTGGTTTATTGGTTTGTTGGTTTGTTGGTTTGTTGGTTTGTTGGTTTGTTGGCTTGTTGGTTTGTTGGTTTGTTGGTTTGTTGGCTTGTTGGCTTGTTGGTTTGTTGGTTTGTTGGTTTGTCGGCTTGTTGGCTTGTTGGCTTGTTGGGTTGTTGGTTTGTTGGCTTGTTGGTTTGTTGGTTTGTTGGTTTGTTGGCTTGTTGGCTTGTTGGTTTGTTGGTTTGTTGGCTTGTTGGTTTGTTGGTTTGTTGGCTTGTTGGCTTGTTGCTTTGTCCGTTTAATGGTTTGTTGGTTTGTTGGTTTTTTGGTTTGTTGGTTTGTTGGTTTGTTGGCTTGTTGGCTTGTTGGTTTGTTGGTTTGTTAGTTTGTTGGTTTGTTGGCTTGTTGGTTTGTTAGTTTGTTGGTTTGTTGGCTTATTGGGTTGTTGGTTTGTTGGTTTTTTGGTTTGTTGGTTTGTTGGTTTGTTGGTTTGTTGGTTTGTTGGCTTGTTGGCTTGTTGGTTTGTTCGTTTGTTGGTTTGTTGGCTTGTTGGTTTGTTGGTTTGTTGGCTTGTTGGTTTGTTAGTTTGTTGGTTTGTTGGTTTGTTGGTTTGTTGGTTTGTTCGTTTATTTGTTTGTTGGTTTGTTGGCTTGTTGGTTTGTTGGTTTGTTGGCTTGTTGGCTTATTGCTTTGTTCGTTTGATGGTTTGTTGGTTTGTTGGTTTTTTGGTTTGTTGGTTTGTTGGTTTGTTGGCTTGTTGGTTTGTTGGTTTGTTGGTTTGTTGGCTTGTTGGTTTGTTAGTTTGTTGGTTTGTTGGCTTGTTGGCTTGTTGGTTTGCTGGTTTTTTGGTTTGTTGGTTTGTTGGTTTGTTGGTTTTTTGGTTTGTTGGTTTATTTGTTTGTTGGTTTGTTGGCTTGTTGGTTTGTTGGTTTGTTGGTTTGTTGGCTTGTTGGTTTGTTGGTTTGTTGGTTTTTTGGTTTGTTGGTTTGTTGGTTTGTTGGTTTGTTGGTTTGTTGGTTTATTTGTTTGTTGGTTTGTTGGCTTGTTGGTTTGTTGGTTTGTTGGTTTGTTGGCTTGTTGGTTTGTTGGCTTGTTGGCTTGTTGGTTTGTTGGTTTGTTGGCTTGTTGGTTACTTAGTTTGTTGTTTTGTTTGAATGTTTTTTTGTTGGTTTGTTGGTTCATTGGCTTGTTGGTTTGTTGGTTTGTTGGCTTGTTGGCTTGTTGGTTTGTTGGTTTGTTGGCTTGTTGGTTTGTTGGTTTGTTGGCTTGTTGGCTTGTTGCTTTGTCCGTTTGATGGTTTGTTGGTTTGTTGGTTTTTTGGTTTGTTGGTTTGTTGGTTTGTTGGCTTGTTGGCTTGTTGGTTTGTTGGTTTGTTAGTTTGTTGGTTTGTTGGCTTGTTGGTTTGTTAGTTTGTTGGTTTGTTGGCTTGTTGGGTTGTTGGTTTGTTGGTTTTTTGGTTTGTTGGTTTGTTGGTTTGTTGGTTTGTTGGTTTGTTGGTTTGTTGGCTTGTTGGCTTGTTGGTTTGTTGGTTTGTTCGTTTGTTGGTTTGTTGGCTTGTTGGTTTGTTGGTTTGTTGGCTTGTTGGTTTGTTAGTTTGTTGGTTTGTTGGTTTGTTGGTTTGTTGGTTTGTTGGTTTGTTGGTTTATTTGTTTGTTGGTTTGTTGGCTTGTTGGTTTGTTGGTTTGTTGGCTTGTTGGCTTATTGCTTTGTTCGTTTGATGGTTTGTTGGTTTGTTGGTTTTTTGGTTTGTTGGTTTGTTGGTTTGTTGGCTTGTTGGTTTGTTGGTTTGTTGGTTTGTTGGCTTGTTGGTTTGTTAGTTTGTTGGTTTGTTGGCTTGTTGGCTTGTTGGTTTGTTGGTTTTTTGGTTTGTTGGTTTGTTGGTTTGTTGGTTTTTTGGTTTGTTGGTTTATTTGTTTGTTGGTTTGTTGGCTTGTTGGTTTGTTGGTTTGTTGGTTTGTTGGCTTGTTGGTTTGTTGGTTTGTTGGTTTTTTGGTTTGTTGGTTTGTTGGTTTGTTGGTTTGTTGGTTTGTTGGTTTATTTGTTTGTTGGTTTGTTGGCTTGTTGGTTTGTTGGTTTGTTGGTTTGTTGGCTTGTTGGTTTGTTGGCTTGTTGGCTTGTTAGTTTGTTGGTTTGTTGGCTTGTTGGTTACTTAGTTTGTTGTTTTGTTTGAATGTTTTTTTGTTGGTTTGTTGGTTCATTGGCTTGTTGGTTTGTTGGTTTGTTGGCTTGTTGGCTTGTTGGTTTGTTGGTTTGTTGGTTTGTTGGTTTGTTGACTTGTTGGTTTGTTGGCTTGTTGGTTTGTTAGTTTGTTGGTTTGTTGGTTTGTTGGTTTGTTGGTTTGTTGCTTTGTTGGTTTTGTTGGTTTGTTGGCTTGTTGGCTTGTTGGTTTGTTGGCTTGTTGCTTTGTTAGTTTGTTGGCTTTTTGGTTACTTGGTTTGTTGGTTTGTTGGCTTGATGGCTTGTTGGTTTGTTGGTTTGTTGGCTTGTTGGTTTGTTGGCTTGTTGGTTTGTTGGTTTGTTGGCATGTTGGTTTGTTGGTTTGTTGGTTTGTTGTCTTGTTGGTTTGTTGGTTTGTTGGCTTGTTGGCTTGTTGGTTTGTTGGTTTGTTGGGTTGTTGGTTTGTTGGTTTGTTGGCTTGTTGGTTTGTTAGTTTGTTGGTTTGTTGGTTTGTTGGTTTGTTGGTTTGTTGCTTTGTTGGTTTGTTGGTTTGTTGGCTTGTTGGCTTGTTGGTTTGTTGGCTTGTTGTTTTGTTAGTTTGTTGGATTTTTGGTTACTTGGTTTGTTGGTTTGTTGGTTTGTTGGCTTGTTGGTTTGTTGGCTTGTTGGTTTGTTGGTTTGTTAGTTTGTTGGTTTGTTGGTTTGTTGGTTTGTTGGTTTGTTGGCTTGTTGGCCTGTTGGTTTTTTTGTTTTTTTGGTTTGTTGGTTTGTTGGCTTGTTGGTTTGTTGGTTTGTTGGATTATTTGTTTGTTGGTTTGTTGGTTTGTTGGCTTGTTGATTTGTTGGTTTGTTGGTTTGTTGGTTTGTTGGCTTGTTGGCTTGTTGCTTTGTTGGTTTGTTGGTTTGTTGGCTTGTTGGCTTGTTGGTTTGTTAGTTTGTTGGCTTTTTGGTTGCATGGTTTGTTGGTTTGTTGGTTTGTTGGCTTGTTGGTTTGTTGACTTGTTGGTTTGTTGGTTTGTTAGTTTGTTGGTTTGTTGGTTTGTTGGTTTGTTGGTTTGTTGGCTTGTTGGCCTGTTGGTTTTTTGGTTTTTTTGGTTTGTTGGTTTGTTGGCTTGTTGGTTTGTTGGTTTGTTGGATTATTTGTTTGTTGGTTTGTTGGTTTGTTGGCTTGTTGATTTGTTGGTTTGTTTGCTTGTTGGATTGTTGGTTTGTTGGTTTGTTGGCTTGTTTGTTACTTAGGTTGTTGGTTTGTTGGTTTGTTGGTTTGTTGGTTTGTTGGTTTGTTGGTTTGTTGGTTTGTTGGCTTGTTGGCTTGTTGGTTTGTTGGTTAGTTCGTTTGTTGGTTTGTTGGTTTGTTGGCTTGTTGGCTTGTTGGTTTGTTGGTTAGTTCGTTTGTTGGTTTGTTGGCTTGTTGGTTTGTTGGTTTGTTTGCTTGTTGATTTGTTGGCTTGTTGGTTTGTTGGTTTGTTGGCTTGTTGGCTTGTTGGTTTGTTGGTTAATTCGTTTGTTGGTTTTTTGGTTTGTTGGTTTGTTGGTTTGTTGGTTTGTTGGTTTGTTGGTTTGTTGGTTTATTTGTTTGTTAGTTTGTTGGTTTGTTGGCTTGTTGGTTTGTTGGCTTGTTGGTTTGTTGGTTTGTTGGTTTGTTGGCTTGTTGGTTTGTTGGTTTGTTGGTTTATTTGTTTGTTGGTTTGTTGGTTTATTTGTTTGTTGGTTTGTTGGCTTGTTGGCTTGTTGGTTTGTTGGTTTGTTGGTTTGTTGGTTACTTAGTTTGTTGGCATGTTGGTTTGTTGGTTTGTTGGTTTGTTGGCTTGTTGGTATGTATGTTTGTTGATTTGTTGGCTTGTTGGCTTGTTGGTTTGTTGGTTTGTTGGTTTGTTGGCTTGTTGGTTTGTTGGTTGGTTGGCTTGTTGGTTTTTAGTTTGTTGGTTTGTTGGTTTGTTAGTTTGTTGGTTTGTTGGTTTATTTGTTTGTTGGTTTGTTGGCTTGTTGGTTTGTTGGTTTGTTAGCTTGTTGGCTTGTTGGTTTGTTGGTTTGTTGGTTTGTTGGTTTGTTGGTTTGTTGGTTTGTTAGTTTGTTGGTTTGTTGGTTTGTTGGTTTGTTGGCTTGTTGGTTTGTTGGTTTGTTGGTTTATTTGTTTGTTGGTTTGTTGGCTTGTTGGTTTGTTGGTTTGTTGGTTTGTTGGCTTGTTGGTTTGTTGGCTTGTTGGCTTGTTGGTTTGTTGGTTTGTTGGCTTGTTGGTTACTTAGTTTGTTGTTTTGTTTGAATGTTTTTTTGTTGGTTTGTTGGTTCATTGGCTTGTTGGTTTGTTGGTTTGTTGGCTTGTTGGCTTGTTGGTTTGTTGGTTTGTTGGTTTGTTGACTTGTTGGTTTGTTGGTTTGTTGGCTTGTTGGTTTGTTAGTTTGTTGGTTTGTTGGTTTGTTGGTTTGTTGGTTTGTTGGTTTGTTGGTTTGTTGGCTTGTTGGTTTGTTAGTTTGTTGGTTTGTTGGCTTGTTGGCTTGTTGGTTTGTTGGTTTTTTGGTTTGTTGGTTTGTTGGTTTGTTGGTTTTTTGGTTTGTTGGTTTATTTGTTTGTTGGTTTGTTGGCTTGTTGGTTTGTTGGTTTGTTGGTTTGTTGGCTTGTTGGTTTGTTGGTTTGTTGGTTTTTTGGTTTGTTGGCTTGTTGGTTTGTTGGTTTGTTGGTTTGTTGGTTTGTTGGTTTATTTGTTTGTTGGTTTGTTGGCTTGTTGGTTTGTTGGTTTGTTGGTTTGTTGGCTTGTTGGTTTGTTGGCTTGTTGGCTTGTTGGTTTGTTGGTTTGTTGGCTTGTTGGTTACTTAGTTTGTTGTTTTGTTTGAATGTTTTTTTGTTGGTTTGTTGGTTCATTGGCTTGTTGGTTTGTTGGTTTGTTGGCTTGTTGGCTTGTTGGTTTGTTGGTTTGTTGGTTTGTTGACTTGTTGGTTTGTTGGTTTGTTGGCTTGTTGGTTTGTTAGTTTGTTGGTTTGTTGGTTTGTTGGTTTGTTGGTTTGTTGCTTTGTTGGTTTTGTTGGTTTGTTGGCTTGTTGGCTTGTTGGTTTGTTGGCTTTTTGCTTTGTTAGTTTGTTGGCTTTTTGGTTACTTGGTTTGTTGGTTTGTTGGCTTGATGGCTTGTTGGTTTGTTGGTTTGTTGGCTTGTTGGTTTGTTGGCTTGTTGGTTTGTTGGTTTGTTGGCATGTTGGTTTGTTGGTTTGTTGGTTTGTTGTCTTGTTGGTTTGTTGGTTTGTTGGCTTGTTGGCTTGTTGGTTTGTTGGTTTGTTGGCTAGTTGGTTTGTTGGTTTGTTGGCTTGTTGGTTTGTTAGTTTGTTGGTTTGTTGGTTTGTTGGTTTGTTGGTTTGTTGCTTTGTTGGTTTGTTGGTTTGTTGGCTTGTTGGCTTGTTGGTTTGTTGGCTTGTTGTTTTGTTAGTTTGTTGGATTTTTGGTTACTTGGTTTGTTGATTTGTTGGTTTGTTGGCTTGTTGGTTTGTTGGCTTGTTGGTTTGTTGGTTTGTTAGTTTGTTGGTTTGTTGGTTTGTTGGTTTGTTGGTTTGTTGGCTTGTTGGCCTGTTGGTTTTTTGGTTTTTTTGGTTTGTTGGTTTGTTGGCTTGTTGGTTTGTTGGTTTGTTGGATTATTTGTTTGTTGGTTTGTTGGTTTGTTGGCTTGTTGATTTGTTGGTTTGTTGGTTTGTTGGTTTGTTGGCTTGTTGGCTTGTTGCTTTGTTGGTTTGTTGGTTTGTTGGCTTGTTGGCTTGTTGGTTTGTTAGTTTGTTGGCTTTTTGGTTGCATGGTTTGTTGGTTTGTTGGTTTGTTGGCTTGTTGGTTTGTTGGCTTGTTGGTTTGTTGGTTTGTTAGTTTGTTGGTTTGTTGGTTTGTTGGTTTGTTGGTTTGTTGGCTTGTTGGCCTGTTGGTTTTTTGGTTTTTTTGGTTTGTTGGTTTGTTGGCTTGTTGGTTTGTTGGTTTGTTGGATTATTTGTTTGTTGGTTTGTTAGTTTGTTGGCTTGTTGATTTGTTGGTTTGTTTGCTTGTTGGATTGTTGGTTTGTTGGTTTGTTGGCTTGTTTGTTACTTAGGTTGTTGGTTTGTTGGTTTGTTGGTTTGTTGGTTTGTTGGTTTGTTGGTTTGTTGGCTTGTTGGCTTGTTGGTTTGTTGGTTAGTTCGTTTGTTGGTTTGTTGGTTTGTTGGCTTGTTGGCTTGTTGGTTTGTTGGTTAGTTCGTTTGTTGGTTTGTTAGTTTGTTGGGTTGTTGGTTTGTTGGGTTGTTGGTTTGTTGGTTTGTTGGCTTGTTGGTTTGTTGGTTTGTTTGCTTGTTGATTTGTTGGCTTGTTGGTTTGTTGGTTTGTTGGCTTGTTGGCTTGTTGGTTTGTTGGTTAATTCGTTTGTTGGTTTTTTGGTTTGTTGGTTTGTTGGTTTGTTGGTTTGTTCGTTTGTTGGTTTATTTGTTTGTTAGTTTGTTGGTTTGTTGGCTTGTTGGTTTGTTGGCTTGTTGGTTTGTTGGTTTGTTGGTTTGTTGGCTTGTTGGTTTGTTGGTTTGTTGGTTTATTTGTTTGTTGGGTTGTTGGTTTATTTGTTTGTTGGTTTGTTGGCTTGTTGGCTTGTTGGTTTGTTGGTTTGTTGGTTTGTTGGTTACTTAGTTTGTTGGCATGTTGGTTTGTTGGTTTGTTGGTTTGTTGGCTTGTTGGTATGTATGTTTGTTGATTTGTTGGCTTGTTGGCTTGTTGGTTTGTTGGTTTGTTGGTTTGTTGGCTTGTTGGTTTGTTGGTTGGTTGGCTTGTTGGTTTTTAGTTTGTTGGTTTGTTGGTTTGTTAGTTTGTTGGTTTGTTGGTTTATTTGTTTGTTGGTTTGTTGGCTTGTTGGTTTGTTGGTTTGTTAGCTTGTTGGCTTGTTGGTTTGTTGGTTTGTTGGTTTGTTGGTTTGTTGGTTTGTTGGTTTGTTAGTTTGTTGGTTTGTTGGTTTGTTGGTTTGTTGGCTTGTTGGTTTGTTGGTTTGTTGATTTGTTGGTGTGTTGGCTTGTTGGTTTGTTGGTTTGTAGGCTTGTTGGTTTGTTGGTTTGTTGGCTTGTCGGTTTGTTGGTTTGTTGGTTTGTTGGCTTGTTGGTTTGTTGGTTTATTTATTGTTGGCTTGTTGGTTTGTTGGTTTGTTGGTTTGTTGGCTTGTTGGATTGTTGGTTTGTTGGTTTTTTGGTTTGTTGGTTTGTTGGTTTGTTGGTTTATTTGTTTGTTGATTTGTTGGCTTGTTGGTTTGTTAGTTTGTTGGTTTGTTGGCTTGTTGGTTTGTTGGTTTGTTGGCATGTTGGTTTGTTGGTTTGTTAGTTTGTTGGCTTGTTGGTTTGTTGGTTTGTTGGCTTGTTGGCTTGTTGGTTTGTTGGTTTGTTGGTTTGTTGGCTTGTTGGTTTGTCGGTTTGTTGGCTTGTTGGTTTGTTAGTTTGTTGGTTTGTTGGTTTGTTGGTTTGTTGCTTTGTTGGTTTGTTGGTTTGTTGGCTTGTTGGCGTGTTGGTTTGTTGGCTTGTTGGTCTGTTAGTCTGTTGGCTTTTCGATTACTTAGCTTGTTGGTTTGTTGGCTTGTTGGCTTGTTTGTTTGTTGGTTTGTTGGCTTGTTGGTTTGTTAGTTTGTTGGCTTTTTGGCTTGTTGGCTTGTTGGTTTGTTGGTTTGTTGGTTTGTTGGTTTGTTGGTTTGTTGGTTTTTTGGTTTGTTCGTTTGTTGGTTAATTGGATTGTTGGTTTGTTAGTTTGTTGGCTTGTTGGCTTGTTGGTTTGTTGGTTTGTTGGCTTGTTGGCTTGTTGGTTTGTTGGTTTGTTGGTTTGTTGGTTTGTTGCTTTGTTGGTTTGTTGGTTTGTTGGCTTGTTGGCTTGTTGGTTTGTTAGTTTGTTGGGTTTTTGGTTACTTGGTTTGTTGGTTTGTTGGCTTGTTGGTTTGTTGGCTTGTTGGTTTGTTGGTTTGTTGGCTTGTTGGTTACTTAGTTTGTTGGTTTGTTGGCATGTTGGTTTGTTGGTTTGTTGGTTTGTTGGCTTGTTGGTTTGTTGGTTTATTGGCTTGTTGGTTTGTTAGTTTGTTAGTTTGTTGGTTTGTTGGTTTGTTGGTTTGTTGGCTTGTTGGCTTGTTGGTTTGTTGGTTAGTTCGTTTGTTGGTTTGTTGGGTTGTTGGCTTGTTGGCTTGTTGCTTTGTTGGTTAGTTCGTTTGTTGGTTTGCTAGTTTGTTGGCTTGTTGGTTTGTTGGCTTGTAGGTTTGTTGGTTTGTTGGTTTATTTGTTTGTTGGTTTGTTGGCTTGTTGGTTTGTTGGTTTGTTGGCTTGTTGGTTTGTTGGTTTGTTGGTTTTTTGGTTTGTTGGTTTGTTGGTTAATTGGATTGTTGGTTTGTTAGTTTGTTGGCTTGTTGGCTTGTTGGTTTGTTGGTTTGTTGGCTTGTTGGCTTGTTGGTTTGTTGGTTTGTTGGTTTGTTGGTTTGTTGCTTTGTTGGTTTGTTGGTTTGTTGGCTTGTTGGCTTGTTGGTTTGTTAGTTTGTTGGGTTTTTGGTTACTTGGTTTGTTGGTTTGTTGGCTTGTTGGTTTGTTGGCTTGTTGGTTTGTTGGTTTGTTGGCTTGTTGGTTACTTAGTTTGTTGGTTTGTTGGCATGTTGGTTTGTTGGTTTGTTGGTTTGTTGGCTTGTTGGTTTGTTGGTTTATTGGCTTGTTGGTTTGTTAGTTTGTTAGTTTGTTGGTTTGTTGGTTTGTTGGTTTGTTGGCTTGTTGGCTTGTTGGTTTGTTGGTTAGTTCGTTTGTTGGTTTGTTGGTTTGTTGGCTTGTTAGCTTGTTGGTTTGTTGGTTAGTTCGTTTGTTGGTTTGCTAGTTTGTTGGCTTGTTGGTTTGTTGGCTTGTAGGTTTGTTGGTATGTTGGTTTATTTGTTTGTTGGTTTGTTGGCTTGTTGGTTTGTTGGTTTGTTGGCTTGTTGGTTTGTTGGTTTGTTGGTTTGTTGGCTTGTTGGTTTGTTGGCTTGTTGGTTTGTTGGTTTGTTGGTTTGTTGGCTTGTTGGTTTGTTGGTTTGTTGGTTTATTTGTTTGTTGGTTTGTTGGTTTATTTGTTTGTTGGTTTGTTGGCTTGTTGGTTTGTTGGTTTGTTGGCTTGTTGGTTACATAGTTTGTTGGTTTATTGGCATGTTGGTTTGTTGGTTTGTTGGCTTGTTGGCTTGTTGGTTTGTTGGTTTTTTGGTTTGTTGGCTTGTTGGTTTGTTGGTTTGTTGGCTTGTTGGTTTGTTGGCTTGTTGGTTTGTTGGTTTGTTGGCTTGTTGGTTTGTTAGTTTGTTGGTTTGTTGGTTTGTTGGTTTGTTGGTTTGTTGGTTTGTTGGTTTATTTGTTTGTTGGTTTGTTGGCTTGTTGGCTTGTTGGTTTGTTGGTTTGTTGGCTTGTTGGCTTGTTGGTTTGTTGGTTTGTTGGTTTGTTGGTTTGCTGGTTTGTTGGTTTGTTGGTTTGTTGGTTTGTTGGTTTGTTGGTTTGTTGGTTTGTTGGTTTGTTGGTTTGTTGGCTTGTTGGTTTGTTGGTTTGTTGGCTTGTTGGCTTGTTGGTTTGTTGGTTTGTTGGTTTGTCGGCTTGTTGGCTTGTTGGCTTGTTGGGTTGTTGGTTTGTTGGCTTGTTGGTTTGTTGGTTTGTTGGTTTGTTGGCTTGTTGGCTTGTTGGTTTGTTGGTTTGTTGGCTTGTTGGTTTGTTGGTTTGTTGGCTTGTTGGCTTGTTGCTTTGTCCGTTTGATGGTTTGTTGGTTTGTTGGTTTTTTGGTTTGTTGGTTTGTTGGTTTGTTGGCTTGTTGGCTTGTTGGTTTGTTGGTTTGTTAGTTTGTTGGTTTGTTGGCTTGTTGGTTTGTTAGTTTGTTGGTTTGTTGGCTTGTTGGGTTGTTGGTTTGTTGGTTTGTTGGTTTGTTGGTTTGTTGGTTTGTTGGTTTGTTGGCTTGTTGGCTTGTTGGTTTGTTCGTTTGTTGGTTTGTTGGCTTGTTGGTTTGTTGGTTTGTTGGCTTGTTGGTTTGTTAGTTTGTTGGTTTGTTGGTTTGTTGGTTTGTTGGTTTGTTGGTTTGTTGGTTTGTTGGTTTGTTGGTTTATTTGATTGTTGGTTTGTTGGCTTGTTGGTTTGTTGGTTTGTTGGCTTGTTGGTTTGTTGGTTTGTTGGCTTGTTGGCTTATTGCTTTGTTCGTTTGATGGTTTGTTGGTTTGTTGGTTTTTTGGTTTGTTGGTTTGTTGGTTTGTTGGCTTGTTGGTTTGTTGGTTTGTTGGTTTGTTGGCTTGTTGGTTTGTTAGTTTGTTGGTTTGTTGGCTTGTTGGCTTGTTGGTTTGTTGGTTTTTTGGTTTGTTGGTTTGTTGGTTTGTTGGTTTTTTGGTTTGTTGGTTTATTTGTTTGTTGGTTTGTTGGCTTGTTGGTTTGTTGGTTTGTTGGTTTGTTGGCTTGTTGGTTTGTTGGTTTGTTGGTTTTTTGGTTTGTTGGTTTGTTGGTTTGTTGGTTTGTTGGTTTGTTGGTTTATTTGTTTGTTGGTTTGTTGGCTTGTTGGTTTGTTGGTTTGTTGGTTTGTTGGCTTGTTGGTTTGTTGGCTTGTTGGCTTGTTGGTTTGTTGGTTTGTTGGCTTGTTGGTTACTTAGTTTGTTGTTTTGTTTGAATGTTTTTTTGTTGGTTTGTTGGTTCATTGGCTTGTTGGTTTGTTGGTTTGTTGGCTTGTTGGCTTGTTGGTTTGTTGGTTTGTTGGTTTGTTGACTTGTTGGTTTGTTGGTTTGTTGGCTTGTTGGTTTGTTAGTTTGTTGGTTTGTTGGTTTGTTGGTTTGTTGGTTTATTGCTTTGTTGGTTTTGTTGGTTTGTTGGCTTGTTGGCTTGTTGGTTTGTTGGCTTGTGGCTTTGTTAGTTTGTTGGCTTTTTGGTTACTTGGTTTGTTGGTTTTGTTGGTTTGTTGGCTTGTTGGCTTATTGGTTTGTTGGCTTGTTGTTTTGTTAGTTTGTTGGATTTTTGGTTACTTGGTTTGTTGGTTTGTTGGCTTGTTGACTTGTTGGTTTGTTGGTTTGTTGGTTTGTTGGCTTGTTGGCTTGTTGGTTTGTTGGTTTGTTGGCTTGTTGGTTACTTAGTTTGTTGGTTTGTTGGCATGTTGGTTTGTGGGTTTGTTGGTTTGTTGGCTTGTTGGTTTGTTGGTTTGTTGGTTTGTTGGCTTGTTGGCTTGTTGGTTTGTTGGTTTGTTGGCTTGTTGGTTACTTAGTTTGTTGGTTTGTTGGCATGTTGGTTTGTTGGTTTGTTGGTTTGTTGGCTTGTTGGTTTGTTGGTTTGTTGGCTTGTTGGTTTGTTAGTTTGTTGGTTTGTTGGTTTGTTGGTTTGTTGGTTTGTTGCTTTGTTGGTTTGTTGGTTTGTTGGCTTGTTGGCTTGTTGGTTTGTTGGCTTGTTGTTTTGTTAGTTTGTTGGCTTTTTGGTTACTTGGTTTGTTGGTTTGTTGGCTTGTTGGCTTGTTGGTTTGTTGGCTTGTTGGTTTGTTAGTTTGTTGGTTTGTTGGTTTGTTGGCTTGTTGGTTACTTAGTTTGTTGGTTTGTTGGCATGTTGGTTTGTTGGTTTGTTGGTTTGTTGGCTTGTTGGTTTGTTGGTTTATTGGCTTGTTGGTTGGTTGGCTTGTTGGTTTGTTAGTTTGTTGGCTTTTTGGTTATTTGGTTTGTTGGTTTGCTGGTTTGTTGGCTTGTTGGTTTGTTAGCTTGTTGGTTTGTTGGTTTGTTGGCTTGTTGGTTACTTAGTTTGTCGGTTTGTTGGCATGTTGGTTTGTTGGTTTGCTGGTTTGTAGGCTTGTTGGTTTGTTGGTTTATTGGCTTGTTGGTTTGATAGTTTGTTAGTTTGTTAGTTTGTTGGTTTGTTGGTTTGTTGGTTTGTTGGCTTGTTGGCTTTTTGGTTTGTTGGTTAGTTCGTTTGTTGGTTTGTTGGTTTGTTGGCTTGTTGGCTTGTTGGTTTGTTGGTTATTTCGTTTGTTGGTTTGTTAGTTTGTTGGCTTGTTGGTTTGTTGGCTTGTTGGTTTGTTGGTTTGTTGGTTTATTTGTTGGTTGGTTTGTTGGCTTCTTGGTTTGTTGGTTTGTTAGCTTGTTGGTTTGTTGGTTTGTTGGTTTCTTGGCTTGTTGGTTTGTTGGCTTGTTGGTTTGTTGGTTTGTTGGTTTGTTGGTTTGTTGGCTTGTTGGTTTATTGGTTTGTTGGTTAATTTGTTTGTTGGTTTGTTGGTTTATGTGTTTGTTGGTTTGTTGGCTTGTTGGCTTGTTGGTTTGTTGGTTTGTTGGCTTGTTGGTTACATAGTTTGTTGGTTTATTGGCATGTTGGTTTGTTGGTTTGTTGGCTTGTTGGCTTGTTGGTTTGTTGGTTTTTTGGTTTGTTGGCTTGTTGGTTTGTTGGTTTGTTGGCTTGTTGGTTTGTTGGCTTGTTGGTTTGTTGGTTTGTTGGCTTGTTGGTTTGTTAGTTTGTTGGTTTGTTGGTTTGTTGGTTTGTTGGCTTGTTGGTTTGTTGGTTTGTTGGCTTGTTGGCTTGTTGGTTTGTTAGTTTGTTGGTTTGTTGGTTTGTTGGTTTGTTGGTTTGTTGGTTTGTTGGTTTGTTGGTTTGTTGGTTTGTTGGTTTGTTGGTTTGTTGGTTTGTTGGTTTGTTGGCTTGTTGGTTTGTTGGTTTGTTGGCTTGTTGGCTTGTTGGTTTGTTGGTTTGTTGGTTTGTCGGCTTGTTGGCTTGTTGGGTTGTTGGTTTGTTGGCTTGTTGGTTTGTTGGTTTGTTGGTTTGTTGGCTTGTTGGCTTGTTGGTTTGTTGGTTTGTTGGCTTGTTGGTTTGTTGGTTTGTTGGCTTGTTGGCTTGTTGCTTTGTCCGTTTGATGGTTTGTTGGTTTGTTGGTTTTTTGGTTTGTTGGTTTGTTGGCTTGTTGGCTTGTTGGTTTGTTGGTTTGTTAGTTTGTTGGTTTGTTGGCTTGTTGGTTTGTTAGTTTGTTGGTTTGTTGGCTTGTTGGCTTGTTGGTTTGTTGGTTTTTTGGTTTGTTGGTTTGTTGGTTTGTTGGTTTGTTGGTTTGTTGGTTTGCTGGTGTATTTTTTTGTTGGTTTGTTGGCTTGTTGGTTTGTTGGTTTGTTGGTTTGTTGGTTTGTTGGCTTATTGCTTTGTTCGTTTGATGGTTTGTTGGTTTGTTGGTTTTTTGGTTTGTTGGTTTGTTGGTTTGTTGGCTTGTTGGTTTGTTGGTTTGTTGGTTTGTTGGCTTGTTGGTTTGTTAGTTTGTTGGTTTGTTGGCTTGTTGGCTTGTTGGTTTGTTGGTTTTTTAATTGTCGGTTTGTTGGTTTGTTGGTTTTTTGGTTTGTTGGTTTATTTGTTTGTTGGTTTGTTGGCTTGTTGGTTTGTTGGTTTGTTGGTTTGTTGGCTTGTTGGTTTGTTGGTTTGTTGGTTTTTTGGTTTGTTGGTTTGTTGGTTTGTTGGTTTGTTGGTTTGTTGGTTTGTTGGTTTATTTGTTTGTTGGTTTGTTGGCTTGTTGGTTTGTTGGTTTGTTGGTTTATTGGCTTGTTGGTTTGTTGGCTTGTTGGCTTGTTGGTTTGTTGGTTTGTTGGCTTGTTGGTTACTTAGTTTGTTGTTTTATTTGAATGTTTTTTTGTTGGTTTGTTGGTTCGTTGGCTTGTTGGTTTGTTGGTTTGTTGGCTAGTTGGTTTGTTGGTTTGTTGGCTTGTTGGTTTTTTAGTTTGTTGGTTTGTTGGTTTGTTGGTTTGTTGGTTTGTTGCTTTGTTGGTTTGTTGGTTTGTTGGCTTGTTGGCTTGTTGGTTTGTTGGCTTGTTGTTTTGTTAGTTTGTTGGATTTTTGGTTACTTGGTTTGTTGATTTGTTGGTTTGTTGGCTTGTTGGTTTGTTGGCTTGTTGGTTTGTTGGTTTGTTAGTTTGTTGGTTTGTTGGTTTGTTGGTTTGTTGGTTTGTTGGCTTGTTGGCCTGTTGGTTTTTTGGTTTTTTTGGTTTGTTGGTTTGTTGGTTTGTTGGTTTGTTGGTTTGTTGGATTATTTGTTTGTTGGTTTGTTGGTTTGTTGGCTTGTTGATTTGTTGGTTTGTTGGTTTGTTGGTTTGTTGGCTTCTTGGCTTGTTGCTTTGTTGGTTTGTTGGTTTGTTGGCTTGTTGGCTTGTTGGTTTGTTAGTTTGTTGGCTTTTTGGTTGCATGGTTTGTTGGTTTGTTGGTTTGTTGGCTTGTTGGTTTGTTGGCTTGTTGGTTTGTTGGTTTGTTAGTTTGTTGGTTTGTTGGTTTGTTGGTTTGTTGGTTTGTTGGCTTGTTGGCCTGTTGGTTTTTTGGTTTTTTTGGTTTGTTGGTTTGTTGGCTTGTTGGTTTGTTGGTTTGTTGGATTATTTGTTTGTTGGTTTGTTAGTTTGTTGGCTTGTTGATTTGTTGGTTTGTTTGCTTGTTGGATTGTTGGTTTGTTGGTTTGTTGGCTTGTTTGTTACTTAGGTTGTTGGTTTGTTGGTTTGTTGGTTTGTTGGTTTGTTGGTTTGTTGGTTTGTTGGTTTGTTGGCTTGTTGGCTTGTTGGTTTGTTGGTTAGTTCGTTTGTTGGTTTGTTGGTTTGTTGGCTTGTTGGCTTGTTGGTTTGTTGGTTAGTTCGTTTGTTGGTTTGTTAGTTTGTTGGGTTGTTGGTTTGTTGGGTTGTTGGTTTGTTGGTTTGTTGGCTTGTTGGTTTGTTGGTTTGTTTGCTTGTTGATTTGTTGGCTTGTTGGTTTGTTGGTTTGTTGGCTTGTTGGCTTGTTGGTTTGTTGGTTAATTCGTTTGTTGGTTTTTTGGTTTGTTGGTTTGTTGGTTTGTTGGTTTGTTGGTTTGTTCGTTTGTTGGTTTATTTGTTTGTTAGTTTGTTGGTTTGTTGGCTTGTTGGTTTGTTGGCTTGTTGGTTTGTTGGTTTGTTGGTTTGTTGGCTTGTTGGTTTGTTGGTTTGTTGGTTTATTTGTTTGTTGGTTTGTTGGTTTATTTGTTGGTTGGTTTGTTGGCTTGTTGGCTTGTTGGTTTGTTGGTTTGTTGGTTTGTTGGTTACTTAGTTTGTTGGCATGTTGGTTTGTTGGTTTGTTGGTTTGTTGGCTTGTTGGTATGTATGTTTGTTGATTTGTTGGCTTGTTGGCTTGTTGGTTTGTTGGTTTGTTGGTTTGTTGGCTTGTTGGTTTGTTGGTTGGTTGGCTTGTTGGTTTTTAGTTTGTTGGTTTGTTGGTTTGTTAGTTTGTTGGTTTGTTGGTTTATTTGTTTGTTGGTTTGTTGGCTTGTTGGTTTGTTGGTTTGTTAGCTTGTTGGCTTGTTGGTTTGTTGGTTTGTTGGTTTGTTGGTTTGTTGGTTTGTTGGTTTGTTAGTTTGTTGGTTTGTTGGTTTGTTGGTTTGTTGGCTTGTTGGTTTGTTGGTTTGTTGATTTGTTGGTGTGTTGGTTTGTTGGTTTGTTGGTTTGTAGGCTTGTTGGTTTGTTGGTTTGTTGGCTTGTCGGTTTGTTGGTTTGTTGGTTTGTTGGCTTGTTGGTTTGTTGGTTTATTTATTGTTGGCTTGTTGGTTTGTTGGTTTGTTGGTTTGTTGGCTTGTTGGATTGTTGGTTTGTTGGTTTTTTGGTTTGTTGGTTTGTTGGTTTGTTGGTTTATTTGTTTGTTGATTTGTTGGCTTGTTGGTTTGTTAGTTTGTTGGTTTGTTGGCTTGTTGGTTTGTTGGTTTGTTGGCATGTTGGTTTGTTGGTTTGTTAGTTTGTTGGCTTGTTGGTTTGTTGGTTTGTTGGCTTGTTGGCTTGTTGGTTTGTTGGTTTGTTGGTTTGTTGGCTTGTTGGTTTGTCGGTTTGTTGGCTTGTTGGTTTGTTAGTTTGTTGGTTTGTTGGTTTGTTGGTTTGTTGCTTTGTTGGTTTGTTGGTTTGTTGGCTTGTTGGCGTGTTGGTTTGTTGGCTTGTTGGTCTGTTAGTCTGTTGGCTTTTCGATTACTTAGCTTGTTGGTTTGTTGGCTTGTTGGCTTGTTTGTTTGTTGGTTTGTTGGCTTGTTGGTTTGTTAGTTTGTTGGCTTTTTGGCTTGTTGGCTTGTTGGTTTGTTGGTTTGTTGGTTTGTTGGTTTGTTGGTTTGTTGGTTTTTTGGTTTGTTGGTTTGTTGGTTAATTGGATTGTTGGTTTGTTAGTTTGTTGGCTTGTTGGCTTGTTGGTTTGTTGGTTTGTTGGCTTGTTGGCTTGTTGGTTTGTTGGTTTGTTGGTTTGTTGCTTTGTTGGTTTGTTGGTTTGTTGGCTTGTTGGCTTGTTGGTTTGTTAGTTTGTTGGGTTTTTGGTTACTTGGTTTGTTGGTTTGTTGGCTTGTTGGTTTGTTGGCTTGTTGGTTTGTTGGTTTGTTGGCTTGTTGGTTACTTAGTTTGTTGGTTTGTTGGCATGTTGGTTTGTTGGTTTGTTGGTTTGTTGGCTTGTTGGTTTGTTGGTTTATTGGCTTGTTGGTTTGTTAGTTTGTTAGTTTGTTGGTTTGTTGGTTTGTTGGTTTGTTGGCTTGTTGGCTTGTTGGTTTGTTGGTTAGTTCGTTTGTTGGTTTGTTGGGTTGTTGGCTTGTTGGCTTGTTGCTTTGTTGGTTAGTTCGTTTGTTGGTTTGCTAGTTTGTTGGCTTGTTGGTTTGTTGGCTTGTAGGCTTGTTGGTTTGTTGGTTTGTTGGCTTGTTGGTTTGTTGGTTTGTTGGTTTTTTGGTTTGTTGGTTTGTTGGTTAATTGGATTGTTGGTTTGTTAGTTTGTTGGCTTGTTGGCTTGTTGGTTTGTTGGTTTGTTGGCTTGTTGGCTTGTTGGTTTGTTGGTTTGTTGGTTTGTTGGTTTGTTGCTTTGTTGGTTTGTTGGTTTGTTGGCTTGTTGGCTTGTTGGTTTGTTAGTTTGTTGGGTTTTTGGTTACTTGGTTTGTTGGTTTGTTGGCTTGTTGGTTTGTTGGCTTGTTGGTTTGTTGGTTTGTTGGCTTGTTGGTTACTTAGTTTGTTGGTTTGTTGGCATGTTGGTTTGTTGGTTTGTTGGTTTGTTGGCTTGTTGGTTTGTTGGTTTATTGGCTTGTTGGTTTGTTAGTTTGTTAGTTTGTTGGTTTGTTGGTTTGTTGGTTTGTTGGCTTGTTGGCTTGTTGGTTTGTTGGTTAGTTCGTTTGTTGGTTTGTTGGTTTGTTGGCTTGTTGGCTTGTTGGTTTGTTGGTTAGTTCGTTTGTTGGTTTGCTAGTTTGTTGGCTTGTTGGTTTGTTGGCTTGTAGGTTTGTTGGTATGTTGGTTTATTTGTTTGTTGGTTTGTTGGCTTGTTGGTTTGTTGGTTTGTTGGCTTGTTGGTTTGTTGGTTTGTTGGTTTGTTGGCTTGTTGGTTTGTTGGTTTGTTGGTTTATTTGTTTGTTGGTTTGTTGGTTTATTTGTTTGTTGGTTTGTTGGCTTGTTGGTTTGTTGGTTTGTTGGCTTGTTGGTTACATAGTTTGTTGGTTTATTGGCATGTTGGTTTGTTGGTTTGTTGGCTTGTTGGCTTGTTGGTTTGTTGGTTTTTTGGTTTGTTGGCTTGTTGGTTTGTTGGTTTGTTGGCTTGTTGGTTTGTTGGCTTGTTGGTTTGTTGGTTTGTTGGCTTGTTGGTTTGTTAGTTTGTTGGTTTGTTGGTTTGTTGGTTTGTTGGTTTGTTGGTTTGTTGGTTTATTTGTTTGTTGGTTTGTTGGCTTGTTGGCTTGTTGGTTTGTTGGTTTGTTGGCTTGTTGGCTTGTTGGTTTGTTGGTTTGTTGGTTTGTTGGTTTGTTGGTTTGTTGGTTTGTTGGTTTGTTGGTTTGTTGGTTTGTTGGTTTGTTGGTTTGTTGGTTTGTTGGCTTGTTGGTTTGTTGGTTTGTTGGCTTGTTGGCTTGTTGGTTTGTTGGTTTGTTGGTTTGTCGGCTTGTTGGCTTGTTGGTTTGTTCGTTTGTTGGTTTGTTGGCTTGTTGGTTTGTTGGTTTGTTGGCTTGTTGGTTTGTTAGTTTGTTGGTTTGTTGGTTTGTTGGTTTGTTGGTTTGTTGGTTTGTTGGTTTATTTGATTGTTGGTTTGTTGGCTTGTTGGTTTGTTGGTTTGTTGGCTTGTTGGTTTGTTGGTTTGTTGGCTTGTTGGTTTGTTGGTTTGTTGGCTTGTTGGCTTGTTGCTTTGTCCGTTTGATGGTTTGTTGGTTTGTTGGTTTTTTGGTTTGTTGGTTTGTTGGTTTGTTGGCTTGTTGGCTTGTTGGTTTGTTGGTTTGTTGGCTTGTTGGTTTGTTAGTTTGTTGGTTTGTTGGTTTGTTGGTTTGTTGGTTTGTTGGTTTGTTGGTTTATTTGATTGTTGGTTTGTTGGCTTGTTGGTTTGTTGGCTTGTTGGCTTGTTGGTTTGTTGGTTTGTTGGCTTGTTGGTTTGTTGGTTTGTTGGCTTGTTGGCTTGTTGCTTTGTCCGTTTGATGGTTTGTTGGTTTGTTGGTTTTTTGGTTTGTTGGTTTGTTGGTTTGTTGGCTTGTTGGCTTGTTGGTTTGTTGGTTTGTTAGTTTGTTGGTTTGTTGGCTTGTTGGTTTGTTAGTTTGTTGGTTTGTTGGCTTGTTGGGTTGTTGGTTTGTTGGTTTGTTGGTTTGTTGGTTTGTTGGTTTGTTGGTTTGTTGGCTTGTTGGCTTGTTGGTTTGTTCGTTTGTTGGTTTGTTGGCTTGTTGGTTTGTTGGTTTGTTGGCTTGTTGGTTTGTTAGTTTGTTGGTTTGTTGGTTTGTTGGTTTGTTGGTTTGTTGGTTTGTTGGTTTATTTGATTGTTGGTTTGTTGGCTTGTTGGTTTGTTGGTTTGTTGGCTTGTTGGTTTGTTGGTTTGTTGGCTTGTTGGCTTATTGCTTTGTTCGTTTGATGGTTTGTTGGTTTGTTGGTTTTTTGGTTTGTTGGTTTGTTGGTTTGTTGGCTTGTTGGTTTGTTGGTTTGTTGGTTTGTTGGCTTGTTGGTTTGTTAGTTTGTTGGTTTGTTGGCTTGTTGGCTTGTTGGTTTGTTGGTTTTTTGGTTTGTTGGTTTGTTGGTTTGTTGGTTTTTTGGTTTGTTGGTTTATTTGTTTGTTGGTTTGTTGGCTTGTTGGTTTGTTGGTTTGTTGGTTTGTTGGCTTGTTGGTTTGTTGGTTTGTTGGTTTTTTGGTTTGTTGGTTTGTTGGTTTGTTGGTTTGTTGGTTTGTTGGTTTATTTGTTTGTTGGTTTGTTGGCTTGTTGGTTTGTTGGTTTGTTGGTTTGTTGGCTTGTTGGTTTGTTGGCTTGTTGGCTTGTTGGTTTGTTGGTTTGTTGGCTTGTTGGTTACTTAGTTTGTTGTTTTGTTTGAATGTTTTTTTGTTGGTTTGTTGGTTCATTGGCTTGTTGGTTTGTTGGTTTGTTGGCTTGTTGGCTTGTTGGTTTGTTGGTTTGTTGGTTTGTTGACTTGTTGGTTTGTTGGTTTGTTGGCTTGTTGGTTTGTTAGTTTGTTGGTTTGTTGGTTTGTTGGTTTGTTGGTTTGTTGCTTTGTTGGTTTTGTTGGTTTGTTGGCTTGTTGGCTTGTTGGTTTGTTGGCTTGTGGCTTTGTTAGTTTGTTGGCTTTTTGGTTACTTGGTTTGTTGGTTTTGTTGGTTTGTTGGCTTGTTGGCTTATTGGTTTGTTGGCTTGTTGTTTTGTTAGTTTGTTGGATTTTTGGTTACTTGGTTTGTTGGTTTGTTGGCTTGTTGACTTGTTGGTTTGTTGGTTTGTTGGTTTGTTGGCTTGTTGGCTTGTTGGTTTGTTGGTTTGTTGGCTTGTTGGTTACTTAGTTTGTTGGTTTGTTGGCATGTTGGTTTGTGGGTTTGTTGGTTTGTTGGCTTGTTGGTTTGTTGGTTTGTTGGTTTGTTGGCTTGTTGGCTTGTTGGTTTGTTGGTTTGTTGGCTTGTTGGTTACTTAGTTTGTTGGTTTGTTGGCATGTTGGTTTGTTGGTTTGTTGGTTTGTTGGCTTGTTGGTTTGTTGGTTTGTTGGCTTGTTGGTTTGTTAGTTTGTTGGTTTGTTGGTTTGTTGGTTTGTTGGTTTGTTGCTTTGTTGGTTTGTTGGTTTGTTGGCTTGTTGGCTTGTTGGTTTGTTGGCTTGTTGTTTTGTTAGTTTGTTGGCTTTTTGGTTACTTGGTTTGTTGGTTTGTTGGCTTGTTGGCTTGTTGGTTTGTTGGCTTGTTGGTTTGTTAGTTTGTTGGTTTGTTGGTTTGTTGGCTTGTTGGTTACTTAGTTTGTTGGTTTGTTGGCATGTTGGTTTGTTGGTTTGTTGGTTTGTTGGCTTGTTGGTTTGTTGGTTTATTGGCTTGTTGGTTGGTTGGCTTGTTGGTTTGTTAGTTTGTTGGCTTTTTGGTTATTTGGTTTGTTGGTTTGCTGGTTTGTTGGCTTGTTGGTTTGTTAGCTTGTTGGTTTGTTGGTTTGTTGGCTTGTTGGTTACTTAGTTTGTCGGTTTGTTGGCATGTTGGTTTGTTGGTTTGCTGGTTTGTAGGCTTGTTGGTTTGTTGGTTTATTGGCTTGTTGGTTTGATAGTTTGTTAGTTTGTTAGTTTGTTAGTTTGTTGGTTTGTTGGTTTGTTGGTTTGTTGGCTTGTTGGCTTTTTGGTTTGTTGGTTAGTTCGTTTGTTGGTTTGTTGGTTTGTTGGCTTGTTGGCTTGTTGGTTTGTTGGTTATTTCGTTTGTTGGTTTGTTAGTTTGTTGGCTTGTTGGTTTGTTGGCTTGTTGGTTTGTTGGTTTGTTGGTTTATTTGTTGGTTGGTTTGTTGGCTTCTTGGTTTGTTGGTTTGTTAGCTTGTTGGTTTGTTGGTTTGTTGGTTTCTTGGCTTGTTGGTTTGTTGGCTTGTTGGTTTGTTGGTTTGTTGGTTTGTTGGTTTGTTGGCTTGTTGGTTTATTGGTTTGTTGGTTAATTTGTTTGTTGGTTTGTTGGTTTATGTGTTTGTTGGTTTGTTGGCTTGTTGGCTTGTTGGTTTGTTGGTTTGTTGGCTTGTTGGTTACATAGTTTGTTGGTTTATTGGCATGTTGGTTTGTTGGTTTGTTGGCTTGTTGGCTTGTTGGTTTGTTGGTTTTTTGGTTTGTTGGCTTGTTGGTTTGTTGGTTTGTTGGCTTGTTGGTTTGTTGGCTTGTTGGTTTGTTGGTTTGTTGGCTTGTTGGTTTGTTAGTTTGTTGGTTTGTTGGTTTGTTGGTTTGTTGGTTTGTTGGTTTGTTGGTTTATTTGTTTGTTGGTTTGTTGGCTTGTTGGCTTGTTGGTTTGTTGGTTTGTTGGCTTGTTGGCTTGTTGGTTTGTTGGTTTGTTGGTTTGTTGGTTTGTTGGTTTGTTGGTTTGTTGGTTTGTTGGTTTGTTGGTTTGTTGGTTTGTTGGTTTGTTGGTTTGTTGGTTTGTTGGTTTGTTGGCTTGTTGGTTTGTTGGTTTGTTGGCTTGTTGGCTTGTTGGTTTGTTGGTTTGTTGGTTTGTCGGCTTGTTGGCTTGTTGGGTTGTTGGTTTGTTGGCTTGTTGGTTTGTTGGTTTGTTGGTTTGTTGGCTTGTTGGCTTGTTGGTTTGTTGGTTTGTTGGCTTGTTGGTTTGTTGGTTTGTTGGCTTGTTGGCTTGTTGCTTTGTCCGTTTGATGGTTTGTTGGTTTGTTGGTTTTTTGGTTTGTTGGTTTGTTGGCTTGTTGGCTTGTTGGTTTGTTGGTTTGTTAGTTTGTTGGTTTGTTGGCTTGTTGGTTTGTTAGTTTGTTGGTTTGTTGGCTTGTTGGCTTGTTGGTTTGTTGGTTTTTTGGTTTGTTGGTTTGTTGGTTTGTTGGTTTGTTGGTTTGTTGGTTTGCTGGTGTATTTTTTTGTTGGTTTGTTGGCTTGTTGGTTTGTTGGTTTGTTGGTTTGTTAGTTTGTTGGCTTATTGCTTTGTTCGTTTGATGGTTTGTTGGTTTGTTGGTTTTTTGGTTTGTTGGTTTGTTGGTTTGTTGGCTTGTTGGTTTGTTGGTTTGTTGGTTTGTTGGCTTGTTGGTTTGTTAGTTTGTTGGTTTGTTGGCTTGTTGGCTTGTTGGTTTGTTGGTTTTTTGGTTTGTCGGTTTGTTGGTTTGTTGGTTTTTTGGTTTGTTGGTTTATTTGTTTGTTGGTTTGTTGGCTTGTTGGTTTGTTGGTTTGTTGGTTTGTTGGCTTGTTGGTTTGTTGGTTTGTTGGTTTTTTGGTTTGTTGGTTTGTTGGTTTGTTGGTTTGTTGGTTTGTTGGTTTGTTGGTTTATTTGTTTGTTGGTTTGTTGGCTTGTTGGTTTGTTGGTTTGTTGGTTTATTGGCTTGTTGGTTTGTTGGCTTGTTGGTTTGTTGGCTTGTTGGTTTGTTGGTTTGTTGGCTTGTTGGTTACTTAGTTTGTTGTTTTATTTGAATGTTTTTTTGTTGGTTTGTTGGTTCGTTGGCTTGTTGGTTTGTTGGTTTGTTGGCTTGTTGGCTTGTTGGTTTGTTGGTTTGTTGGTTTGTTGACTTGTTGGTTTGTTGGTTTGTTGGCTTGTTGGTTTGTTAGTTTGTTGGTTTGTTGGTTTGTTGGTTTGTTGGTTTGTTGCTTTGTTGGTTTTGTTGGTTTGTTGGCTTGTTGGCTTGTTGGTTTGTTGGCTTGTTGCTTTGTTAGTTTGTTGGCTTTTTGGTTACTTGGTTTGTTGGTTTGTTGGCTTGATGGCTTGTTGGTTTGTTGGTTTGTTGGCTTGTTGGTTTGTTGGCTCGTTGGTTTGTTGGTTTGTTGGCATGTTGGTTTGTTGGTTTGTTGGTTTGTTGTCTTGTTGGTTTGTTGGTTTGTTGGCTTGTTGGCTTGTTGGTTTGTTGGTTTGTTGGCTTGTTGGTTTGTTGGTTTGTTGGCTTGTTGGTTTGTTAGTTTGTTGGTTTGTTGGTTTGTTGGTTTGTTGGTTTGTTGCTTTGTTGGTTTGTTGGTTTGTTGGCTTGTTGGCTTGTTGGTTTGTTGGCTTGTTGCTTTGTTAGTTTGTTGAATTTTTGGTTACTTGGTTTGTTGGTTTGTTGGCTTGTTGGCTTGTTGGTTTGTTGGTTTGTTGGCTTGTTGGCTTGTTGGTTTGTTGGTTTGTTGGCTTGTTGGTTACTTAGTTTGTTGGTTTGTTGGCATGTTGGTTTGTTGGTTTGTTGGTTTGTTGGCTTGTTGGTTTGTTGGTTTGTTGGTTTGTTGGCTTGTTGGCTTGTTGGTTTGTTGGTTTGTTGGCTTGTTGGTTACTTAGTTTGTTGGTTTGTTGGCATGTTGGTTTGTTGGTTTGTTGGTTTGTTGGCTTGTTGGTTTGTTGGTTTGTTGGCTTGTTGGTTTGTTAGTTTGTTGTATTGTTGGTTTGTTGGTTTGTTGGTTTGTTGCTTTGTTGGTTTGTTGGTTTGTTGGCTTGTTGGCTTGTTGGTTTGTTGGCTTGTTGTTTTGTTAGTTTGTTGGCTTTTTGGTTACTTGGTTTGTTGGTTTGTTGGTTTGTTGGCTTGTTGGTTTGTTGGCTTGTTGGTTTGATAGTTTGTTGGTTTGTTGGTTTGTTGGCTTGTTGGTTACTTAGTTTGTTGGTTTGTTGGCATGTTGGTTTGTTGGTTTGTTGGTTTGTTGGCTTGTTAGTTTGTTGGTTTATTGGCTTGTTGGTTGGTTGGCTTGTTGGTTTGTTAGTTTGTTGGCTTTTTGGTTATTTGGTTTGTTGGTTTGCTGGTTTGTTGGCTTGTTGGTTTGTTAGCTTGTTGGTTTGTTGGTTTGTTGGCTTGTTGGTTACTTAGTTTGTCGGTTTGTTGGCATGTTGGTTTGTTGGTTTGCTGGTTTGTTGGCTTGTTAGTTTGTTGGTTTATTGGCTTGTTGGTTTGATAGTTTGTTAGTTTGTTAGTTTGTTGGTTTGTTGGTTTGTTGGTTTGTTGGCTTGTTGGCTTTTTGGTTTGTTGGTTAGTTCGTTTGTTGGTTTGTTGGTTTGTTGGCTTGTTCGCTTGTTGGTTTGTTGGTTATTTCGTTTGTTGGTTTGTTAGTTTGTTGGCTTGTTGGTTTGTTGGCTTGTTGGTTTGTTGGTTTGTTGGTTTATTTGTTGGTTGGTTTGTTGGCTTCTTTGTTTGTTGGTTTGTTAGCTTGTTGGTTTGTGGGTTTGTTGGTTTCTTGGCTTGTTGGTTTGTTGGCTTGTTGGTTTGTTGGTTTATTTGTTTGTTGGTTTGTTGGCTTGTTGGCTTGTTGGTTTGTTGGTTTGTTGGCTTGTTGGCTTGTTGGTTTGTTGGTTTGTGGGTTTGTTGGTTTGTTGGTTTGTTGGTTTGTTGGTTTGTTGGCTTGTTGGTTTGTTGGTTTGTTGGTTTGTTGGCTTGTTGGTTTGTTGGTTTGTTAGCTTGTTGGCTTGTTGGTTTGTTGGTTTGTTGGTTTGTCGGCTTGTTGGCTTGTTGGGTTGTTGGTTTGTTGGCTTGTTGGTTTGTTGGTTTGTTGGTTTGTTGGCTTGTTGGCTTGTTGGTTTGTTGGTTTGTTGGCTTGTTGGTTTGTTGGTTTGTTGGCTTGTTGGCTTGTTGCTTCGTCCGTTTGATGGTTTGTTGGTTTGTTGGTTTTTTGGTTTGTTGGTTTGTTGGTTTGTTAGCTTGTTGGCTTGTTGGTTTGTTGGTTTGTTAGTTTGTTGGTTTGTTGGCTTGTTGGTTTGTTAGTTTGTTGGTTTGTTGGCTTGTTGGCTTGTTGGTTTGTTGGTTTTTTGGTTTGTTGGTTTGTTGGTTTGTTGGTTTGTTGGTTTGCTGGTGTATTTTTTTGTTGGTTTGTTGGCTTGTTGGTTTGTTGGTTTGTTGGTTTGTTGGCTTGTTGGTTTGTTGGTTTGTTGGTTTTTTGGTTTGTTGGTTTGTTGGTTTGTTGGTTTGTTGGTTTATTTGTTTGTTGGTTTGTTGGGTTGTTGGTTTGTTGGTTTGTTGGTTTGTTGGCTTGTTGGTTTGTTGGTTTATTGGCTTGTTGGTTTGTTAGTTTATTAGTTTGTTGGGTTTTTGGTTACTTGGTTTGTTGGTTTGTTGGTTTGTTGGCTTGTTGGTTTGTTGGTTTGTTGGCTTGTTGGTTACTTAGTTTGTTGGTTTGTTGGCATGTTGGTTTGTTGGTTTGTTGGCTTGTTGGTTTGTTGGTTTATTGGCTTGTTGGTTTGTTAGTTTGTTGGTTTGTTGGTTTGTTGGTTTGTTGGTTTGTTGGCTTGTTGGCTTGTTGGTTTGTTGGTTAGTTCGTTTGTTGGCTTGTTGGTTTGTTGGCTTGTTGGTTTGTTGGCTTGTTGGTTTGTTGGTTTGTTGGTTTGTTGGCTCGTTGGTTTGTTGGTTTGTTGGTTTGTTGGCTTGTTGGTTTTGTTGGTTTGTTGGTTTGTTGGCTCGTTGGTTTGTTGATTTGTTGGTTTGTTGGTTTGTTGGCTTGTTGGTTTGTTGGTTTGTTGGCTTGTTGGTTTGTTAGTTTGTTGGTTTGTTGGTTTGTTGGTTTGTTGGTTTGTTGCTTTGTTGGTTTGTTGGTTTGTTGGCTTGTTGGCTTGTTGGTTTGTTGGCTTGTTGTTTTGTTAGTTTGTTGGATTTTTGGTTACTTGGTTTGTTGGTTTGTTGGCTTGTTGGCTTGTTGGTTTGTTGGTTTGTTGGCTTGTTGGCTTGTTGGTTTGTTGGATTGTTGGCTTGTTGGTTACTTAGTTTGTTGGTTTGTTGGCATGTTGGTTTGTTGGTTTTTTGGTTTGTTGGCTTGTTGGTTTGTTGGTTTGTTGGTTTGTTGGCTTGTTGGCTTGTTGGTTTGTTGGTTTGTTGGCTTGTTGGTTACTTAGTTTGTTGGTTTGTTGGCATGTTGGTTTGTTGGTTTGTTGGTTTGTTGGCTTTTTGGTTTGTTGGTTTGTTGGCTTGTTGGTTTGTTAGTTTGTTGGTTTGTTGGTTTATTGGTTTGTTGGTTTGTTGCTTTGTTGGTTTGTTGGTTTGTTGGCTTGTTGGCTTGTTGGTTTGTTGGCTTGTTGTTCTGTTAGTTTGTTGGCTTTTTGGTTACTTGGTTTGTTGGTTTGTTGGCTTGTTGGCTTGTTGGTTTGTTGGCTTGTTGGTTTGTTAGTTTGTTGGTTTGTTGGTTTGTTGGCTTGTTGGTTACTTAGTTTGTTGGTTTGTTGGCATGTTGGTTTGTTGGTTTGTTGGTTTGTTGGCTTGTTGGTTTGTTGGTTTATTGGCTTGTTGGTTGGTTGGCTTGTTGGTTTGTTAGTTTGTTGGCTTTTTGGTTATTTGGTTTGTTGGTTTGCTGGTTTGTTGGCTTGTTGGTTTGTTAGCTTGTTGGTTTGTTGGTTTGTTGGCTTGTTGGTTACTTAGTTTGTCGGTTTGTTGGCATGTTGGTTTGTTGGTTTGCTGGTTGGTTGGCTTGTTGGTTTGTTGGTTTATTGGCTTGTTGGTTTGATAGTTTGTTAGTTTGTTAGTTTGTTGGTTTGTTGGTTTGTTGGTTTGTTGGCTTGTTGGCTTTTTGGTTTGTTGGTTAGTTCGTTTGTTGGTTTGTTGGTTTGTTGGCTTGTTGGCTTGTTGGTTTGTTGGTTATTTCGTTTGTTGGTTTGTTAGTTTGTTGGCTTGTTGGTTTGTTGGCTTGTTGGTTTGTTGGTTTGTTGGTTTATTTGTTGGTTGGTTTGTTGGCTTCTTGGTTTGTTGGTTTGTTAGCTTGTTGGTTTGTTGGTTTGTTGGTTTCTTGGCTTGTTGGTTTGTTGGCTTGTTGGTTTGTTGGTTTGTTGGTTTGTTGGTTTGTTGGTTTGTTGGCTTGTTGGTTTGTTGGTTTGTTGGTTAATTTGTTTGTTGGTTTGTTGGTTTATGTGTTTGTTGGTTTGTTGGCTTGTTGGCTTGTTGGTTTGTTGGTTTGTTGGCTTGTTGGTTACATAGTTTGTTGGTTTATTGGCATGTTGGTTTGTTGGTTTGTTGGCTTGTTGGCTTGTTGGTTTGTTGGTTTTTTGGTTTGTTGGCTGGTTGGTTTGTTGGTTTGTTGGCTTGTTGGTTTGTTGGCTTGTTGGTTTGTTGGTTTGTTGGCTTGTTGGTTTGTTAGTTTGTTGGTTTGTTGGTTTGTTGGTTTGTTGGTTTGTTGGTTTATTTGTTTGTTGGTTTGTTGGCTTGTTGGCTTGTTGGTTTGTTGGTTTGTTGGCTTGTTGGCTTGTTGGTTTGTTGGTTTGTTGGTTTGTTGGCTTGTTGGTTTGTTGGTTTGTTGGTTTGTTGGTTTGTTGGTTTGTTGGTTTGTTGGTTTGTTGGCTTGTTGGTTTGTTGGTTTGTTGGCTTGTTGGCTTGTTGGTTTGTTGGTTTGTTGGTTTGTCGGCTTGTTGGCTTGTTGGGTTGTTGGTTTGTTGGCTTGTTGGTTTGTTGGTTTGTTGGTTTGTTGGCTTGTTGGCTTGTTGGTTTGTTGGTTTGTTGGCTTGTTGGTTTGTTGGTTTGTTGGCTTGTTGGCTTGTTGCTTTGTCCGTTTGATGGTTTGTTGGTTTGTTGGTTTTTTGGTTTGTTGGTTTGTTGGTTTGTTGGCTTGTTGGCTTGTTGGTTTGTTGGTTTGTTAGTTTGTTGGTTTGTTGGCTTGTTGGTTTGTTAGTTTGTTGGTTTGTTGGCTTGTTGGTTTGTTGGTTTTTTGGTTTGTTGGTTTGTTGGTTTGTTGGTTTGTTGGTTTGTTGGTTTGCTGGTGTATTTTTTTGTTGGTTTGTTGGCTTGTTGGTTTGTTGGTTTGTTGGTTTGTTGGCTTGTTGGTTTGTTGGTTTGTTGGTTTTTTGGTTTGTTGGTTTGTTGGTTTGTTGGTTTGTTGGTTTATTTGTTTGTTGGTTTGTTGGCTTGTTGGTTTGTTGGTTTGTTGGTTTGTTGGCTTGTTGGTTTGTTGGTTTATTGGCTTGTTGGTTTGTTAGTTTATTAGTTTATTGGGTTTTTGGTTACTTGGTTTGTTGGTTTGTTGGTTTGTTGGTTTGTTGGTTTGTTGCTTTGTTGGTTTGTTGGTTTGTTGGCTTGTTGGCTTGTTGGTTTGTTGGCTTGTTGTTTTGTTAGTTTGTTGGATTTTTGGTTACTTGGTTTGTTGGTTTGTTGGCTTGTTGGCTTGTTGGTTTGTTGGTTTGTTGGCTTGTTGGCTTGTTGGTTTGTTGGTTTGTTGGCTTGTTGGTTACTTAGTTTGTTGGTTTGTTGGCATGTTGGTTTGTTGGTTTGTTGGTTTGTTGCCTTGTTGGTTTGTTGGTTTGTTGGTTTGTTGGCTTGTTGGCTTGTTGGTTTGTTGGTTTGTTGGCTTGTTGGTTACTTAGTTTGTTGGTTTGTTGGCATGTTGGTTTGTTGGTTTGTTGGTTTGTTGGCTTGTTGGTTTGTTGGTTTGTTGGCTTGTTGGTTTGTTAGTTTGTTGGTTTGTTGGTTTGTTGGTTTGTTGGTTTGTTGGTTTGTTGGTTTGTTGCTTTGTTGGTTTGTTGGTTTGTTGGCTTGTTGGCTTGTTGGTTTGTTGGCTTGTTGTTCTGTTAGTTTGTTGGCTTTTTGGTTACTTGGTTTGTTGGTTTGTTGGCTTGTTGGCTTGTTGGTTTGTTGGCTTGTTGGTTTGTTAGTTTGTTGGTTTGTTGGTTTGTTGGCTTGTTGGTTACTTAGTTTGTTGGTTTGTTGGCATGTTGGTTTGTTGGTTTGTTGGTTTGTTGGCTTGTTGGTTTGTTGGTTTATTGGCTTGTTGGTTGGTTGGCTTGTTGGTTTGTTAGTTTGTTGGCTTTTTGGTTATTTGGTTTGTTGGTTTGCTGGTTTGTTGGCTTGTTGGTTTGTTAGCTTGTTGGTTTGTTGGTTTGTTGGCTTGTTGGTTACTTAGTTTGTCGGTTTGTTGGCATGTTGGTTTGTTGGTTTGCTGGTTTGTTGGCTTGTTGGTTTGTTGGTTTATTGGCTTGTTGGTTTGATAGTTTGTTAGTTTGTTAGTTTGTTGGTTTGTTGGTTTGTTGGTTTGTTGGCTTGTTGGCTTTTTGGTTTGTTGGTTAGTTCGTTTGTTGGTTTGTTAGTTTGTTGGCTTGTTGGTTTGTTGGCTTGTTGGTTTGTTGGTTTGTTGGTTTATTTGTTGGTTGGTTTGTTGGCTTCTTGGTTTGTTGGTTTGTTAGCTTGTTGGTTTGTTGGTTTGTTGGTTTCTTGGCTTGTTGGTTTGTTGGCTTGTTGGTTTGTTGGTTTGTTGGTTTGTTGGTTTGTTGGTTTGTTGGCTTGTTGGTTTGTTGGTTTGTTGGTTAATTTGTTTGTTGGTTTGTTGGTTTATGTGTTTGTTGGTTTGTTGGCTTGTTGGCTTGTTGGTTTGTTGGTTTGTTGGCTTGTTGGTTACATAGTTTGTTGGTTTATTGGCATGTTGGTTTGTTGGTTTGTTGGCTTGTTGGCTTGTTGGTTTGTTGGTTTTTTGGTTTGTTGGCTGGTTGGTTTGTTGGTTTGCTGGCTTGTTGGTTTGTTGGCTTGTTGGTTTGTTGGTTTGTTGGCTTGTTGGTTTGTTAGTTTGTTGGTTTGTTGGTTTGTTGGTTTGTTGGTTTGTTGATTTATTTGTTTGTTGGTTTGTTGGCTTGTTGGCTTGTTGGTTTGTTGGTTTGTTGGCTTGTTGGCTTGTTGGTTTGTTGGTTTGTTGGTTTGTTGGTTTGTTGGTTTGTTGGTTTGTTGGTTTGTTGGTTTGTTGGTTTGTTGGTTTGTTGGTTTGTTGGCTTGTTGGTTTGTTGGTTTGTTGGCTTGTTGGCTTGTTGGTTTGTTGGTTTGTTGGTTTGTCGGCTTGTTGGCTTGTTGGGTTGTTGGTTTGTTGGCTTGTTGGTTTGTTGGTTTGTTGGTTTGTTGGCTTGTTGGCTTGTTGGTTTGTTGGTTTGTTGGCTTGTTGGTTTGTTGGTTTGTTGGCTTGTTGGCTTGTTGCTTTGTCCGTTTGATGGTTTGTTGGTTTGTTGGTTTTTTGGTTTGTTGGTTTGTTGGTTTGTTGGCTTGTTGGCTTGTTGGTTTGTTGGTTTGTTAGTTTGTTGGTTTGTTGGCTTGTTGGTTTGTTAGTTTGTTGGTTTGTTGGCTTGTTGGTTTGTTGGTTTGTTGGTTTGCTGGTGTATTTTTTTGTTGGTTTGTTGGCTTGTTGGTTTGTTGGTTTGTTGGTTTGTTGGCTTGTTGGTTTGTTGGTTTGTTGGTTTTTTGGTTTGTTGGTTTGTTGGTTTGTTGGTTTGTTGGTTTATTTGTTTGTTGGTTTGTTGGCTTGTTGGTTTGTTGGTTTGTTGGTTTGTTGGCTTGTTGGTTTGTTGGTTTATTGGCTTGTTGGTTTGTTAGTTTATTAGTTTGTTGGGTTTTTGGTTACTTGGTTTGTTGGTTTGTTGGTTTGTTGGCTTGTTGGTTTGTTGGCTTGTTGGTTTGTTGGTTTGTTGGCTTGTTGGTTACTTAGTTTGTTGGTTTGTTGGCATGTTGGTTTGTTGGTTTGTTGGCTTGTTGGTTTGTTGGTTTATTGGCTTGTTGGTTTGTTAGTTTGTTGGTTTGTTGGTTTGTTGGTTTGTTGGTTTGTTGGCTTGTTGGCTTGTTGGTTTGTTGGTTAGTTCGTTTGTTGGCTTGTTGGTTTGTTGGCTTGTTGGTTTGTTGGCTTGTTGGTTTGTTGGTTTGTTGGTTTGTTGGCTCGTTGGTTTGTTGGTTTGTTGGTTTGTTGGCTTGTTGGTTTGTTGGTTTGTTGGCTTGTTGGCTTGTTGGTTTGTTGGTTTGTTGGCCTGTTGGTTACTTAGTTTGTTGGTTTGTTGGCATGTTGGTTTGTTGGTTTGTTGGTTTGTTGGCTTGTTGGTTTGTTGGTTTGTTGGCTTGTTGGTTTGTTAATTTGTTGGTTTGTTGGTTTGTTGGTTTGTTGGTTTGTTGGCTTGTTGGCTTGTTGGTTTGTTGGTTAGTTCGTTTGTTGGTTTGTTGGTTTGTTGGCTTGTTGGCTTGTTGGTTTGTTAGTTAGTTCGTTTGTTGGTTTGTTAGTTTGTTGGCTTGTTGTTTTGTTGGCTTGGTGGTTTGTTGGTTTGTTGGTTTATTTGTTTGTTGGTTTGTTGGCTTGTTGGTTTGTTGTTTTGTTGGCTTGTTGGTTTGTTGGTTTGTTGGTTTGTTGGCTTGTTGGTTTGTTGGCTTGTTGGTTTGTTGGTTTGTTGGTTTGTTGGCTTGTTGGTTTGTTGGTTTGTTGGTTTATTTGTTTGTTGGTTTGTTGGTTTATTTGTTTGTTGGTTTGTTGGCTTGTTGGCTTGTTGGTTTGTTGGTTTGTTGGTTTGTTGGTTACTTAGTTTGTTGGTTTGTTGGCATGTTGGTTTGTTGGTTTGTTGGTTTGTTGGCTTGTTGGTTTGTTGGTTTATTGTTTTGTTGGCTTGTTGGCTTGTTGGTTTGTTGGTTTGGTGGTTTGTTGGCTTGTTGGTTTGTTGGTTTGTTGGCTTGGTGGTTTGTTAGTTTGTTGGTTTGTTGGTTTGTTGGTTTGTTGGTTTGTTGGTTTATTTGTTTGTTGGTTTGTTGGTTTGTTGGTTACTTAGTTTGTTGGTTTGTTGGTTTGTTGGTTTGTTAACTTGTTAGCTTGTTGGTTTGTTGGTTAGTTCGTTTGTTGGTTTGTTAGTTTGTTGGTTTGTTGGCTTGTTGGTTTGTTAGTTTGTTGGCTTTTTGGTTACTTGGTTTGTTGGTTTGTTGGCTTGTTGGCTTGTTGGTTTGTTGCTTTGTTCATTTGATGGTTTTTTGGTTTGTTGGTTACTTGGTTTGTTGGTTTGTTTGTTTGTTGGCTTGTTGGTTTGTTGGCTTGTTGGTTTGTTGGTTTGTTGCTTTGTTGGCTTGTTGGCTTCTTGGTTTGTTGGTTTGTTGGTTTGCTGGTTTGTTGGTTTGTTGGTTTTTTGGTTTGTTGGTTTATTTGTTTGTTGGTTTGTTGGTTTGTTGGTTTGTTGTTTTGTTGGCTTGTTGGTTTGTTGGTTTGTTGGTTTGTTGGCTTGTTGGTTTGTTGGTTTGTTGGTTTGTTAGTTTGTTGGTTTGTTGGCTTGTTGGTTACTTAGTTTGTTGGTTTGTTGGCATGTTGGTTTGTTGGTTTATTGGTTTGTTGGCTTGTTGGTTTGTTGGTTTGTTGGCTTGTTGGCTTGTTGGTTTGTTGGTTTGTTGGTTTGTTGGCTTGTTGGTTTGTTGGTTTGTTGGTTTGTTGGCTTGTTGGCTTGATGGTTTGTTGGTTTGTTGGTTTGTTGGTTTGTTGGTTTGTTGGTTTGTTGGTTTGTTGGCTTGTTGGTTTGTTGGTTTGTTGGTTTGTTGGCTTGTTGGTTTGTTGGTTTGTTGGCTTGTTGGTTACTTAATTTGTTGGTTTGTTGGTTTGTTGGTTTGTTGGCTTGTTGGCTTGTTGGATTGTTGGTTTGTTGGTTTGTTGGTTTGTTGGCTTGTTGGCTTGTTGGTTTGTTGGTTTGTTGGTTTGTGGGTTTGTTGGTTTGTTGGTTTTTTGGTTTGTTGGTTTGTTGGCTTGTTGGCTTGTTGGTTTTGTCGCTTTGTTGGTTTGTTGGCTTGTTGGTTTGTTGGTTTGTTGGCTTGTTGGTTTGTTGGTTTGTTGGGATGTTGGCTTGTTGGCTTGTTGGTTTGTTGGTTTGTTGGTTTGTTGGTTTATTTGTTTGTTGGTTTGTTGGTTTGTTGGTTTGTTGGTTTGTTGGCTTGTTGGTTACTTAGTTTGTTGGTTTGTTGGTTTGTTGGCTTGTTGGTTTGTTGGCTTGTTGGTTTGTTGGTTTGTTGGTTTCTTGGCTTGTTGGCTTTTTGGTTTGTTGGTTTGTTGGCTTGCTGGTTTGTTGGCATGTTGGTTTGTTGGTTTGTTGGTTTGTTGGCTTGTTGGCTTGTTGGTTTGCTGGTTTGTTGGCTTGTTGGTTACTTAGTTTGTTGGTTTGTTGGCATGTTGGCATGTTGGTTTGTTGGTTTGTTGGTTTGTTGGCTTGTTGGTTACTTAGTTTGTTGGTTTGTTGGCATGTTGGTTTGTTGGTTTGTTGGCTTGTTGGTTTGTTGGTTTGTTGGCTTGTTGGCTTATTGGTTTGTAGGTTTGTTGGTTTGTTGGCTTGTTGGTTTGTTGGTTTGTTGGCTTGTTGGCTTGTTGGTTTGTTGGTTTGTTGGTTTATTTGTTTGTTGGTTTGTTGGCTTGTTGGTTTGTTGGTTTGTTGGTTTGTAGGCTTGTTGGTTTGTTGGTTTGTTGGCTTGTTGGTTACTTAGTTTGTTGGTTTGTTGGCATGTTGGTTTGATGGTTTGTTGGTTTGTTGGCTTGTTGGTTTGTTGGTTTGTTGGCTTGTTGGTTTGTTAGTTTGTTGGTTTGTTGGTTTGTTGGTTTGTTGGTTTGTTGGTTTGTTGGTTTGTTGGTCTGTTGGTTTATTTGTTTGTTAGTTTGTTGGTTTAATTGTATGTTGGTTTGGTGGCTTGTTGGTTTGTTGGTTTGGTGCTTTGTTCGTTTGATGGTTTGTTGGTTTGTTGGTTACTTGGTTTGTTGGTTCGTTGGTTTGTTGGTTTGTTGGTTTAATGGTTTGTTGGCTTGTTGGCTTGTTGGCTTGTTGGTTTGTTGGTTTGTTGGCTTGTTGATAACTTAGTTTGTTGGTTTGTTGGCATGTTGGTTTGTTAGTTTGTTGGTTTGTTGACTTGTAGGTTTGTTGGTTTGTTGGCTTGTTGGTTTGTTGGTTTGTTGGCTTGTTGGCTTGTTGGTTTGTTGGTTTGTTGGTTTGTTGGTTTGTTGGCTTGTTGGTTTGTTGGTTTGTTGGCTTGTTGGTTTGTTGGTTTGTTGGTTTGTTGGTTTGTTGGCTTTTTGGCTTGTTGGTTTGTTGGTTTGTTGGCTTGTTGGTTTGTTGGTTTGTTGGCTTGTTGGCTTGTTGTTTTGTTCGTTTGATGGTTTGTTGGTTTGTTGGTTTTTTGGTTTGTTGGTTTTTCGGTTTATTGCTTTGTTGGTTTGTTGGTTTGCTGGCTTGTTGGCTTGTTGGTTTGTTGGCTTGTTGGTTTGTTAGTTTGTTGGCTTTTTGGTTACTTGGTTTGTTGGTTTTTTGGTTTGTTGGTTTGTTGGTATGTTGGCTTTTTGGTTACTTGGTTTGTTGGTTTGTTGGTTTGTTGGCTTGTTGGTTTGTTGGCTTGCTGGTTTGTTGGTTTGTTGGTTTGTTGGCTTGTTGGCTTGTTGGTTTGTTGGTTTTTTGGTTTGTTGGTTTGTTGGTTTGTTGGTTTGTTGATTTATTTGTTTGTTGGTTTGTTGGCTTGTTGGTTTGTTGGTTTGTTGGCTTTTTGGTTACTTGGTTTGCTGGTTTGTTGGTTTGTTGGCTTGTTGGTTTGTTGGCTTGCTGGTTTGTTGCTTAGTTCGTTTGTTGGTTTGTTAGTTTGTTGGTCTGTTGGCTTGTTGGCTTGTTGGCTTGTTGGTTTGTTCGTTTTTTTGGTTTGTTGGTTTGTTGGTTTGTTGGTTTGTTGATTTATTTGTTTGTTGGTTTGTTGGCTTGTTGGTTTGTTGGTTTGTGGGTTTGTTGGTTTGTTGGTTTGTTGGTTTGTTGGCTTGTTGGCTTGTTGGTTTGTTGGTTTGTTGGCTTGTTAGTTACTTAGTTTGTTGGTTTGTTGGTATGTTGATTTGTTCGTTTTTTTGGTTTGTTGGTTTGTTGGTTTGTTGGTTTGTTGATTTATTTGTTTGTTGGTTTGTTGGCTTGTTGGTTTGTTGGTTTGTTGGTTTGTTGGTTTGTTGGCTTGCTGGTTTGTTGGTTTGTTGGCTTGTTGGCTTGCTGGTTTGTTGGTTTGTTGGCTTGTTGTCTTGTTGGTTTGTTGGTTTGTTGGCTTGTTGGTTACTTAGTTTGTTGGTTTGTTGGTTACTTAGTTTGTTGGTTTCTTGGTTTGTTGGTTTGTTGGCTTGTTGGTTTGTTGGCTTGTTGGTTTGTTGGTTTGTTGGTTTGTAGGCTTGTTGGCTTGTTGGTTTGTTGATTTGTTAGTTTGTTTGTTTGTTGGTTTGTTGGTTTGTTGGTTTTTTGGTTTGTTGATTTGTTGGTTTGTTGGCTTGTTGGTTTGTTGGTTTGTTGGCTTGTTGGCTTGTTGGTGTGTTGGTTTGTTGGCTTGTTGGTTTGTTGGTTTGTTGGCTTGTTGGCTTGTTGGTTTGTTGGTTTGTTGGCTTGTTGGTTACTTAGTTTGTTGGTTTGTTGGTATGTTGATTTGTTCGTTTGTTGGTTTGTTGGCTTGTTGGTTTGTTGGCTTGCTGGTTTGTTGGTTTGTTGGTTTGTTGGCTTGTTGGCTTGTTGGTTTGTTGGTTTTTTCGTTTGTTGGTTTGTTGGTTTCTTGGTTTGTTGATTTATTTGTTTGTTGGTTTGTTGGCTTGTTGGTTTGTTGGTTTGTTGGCTTTTTGGTTACTTGGTTTGTTGGTTTGTTGGTTTGTTGGCTTGTTGGTTTGTTGGCTTGCTGGTTTGTTGGTTAGTTCGTTTGTTGGTTTGTTTGTTTGTTGGTCTGTTGGCTTGTTGGCTTGTTGGTTTGTTGGTTTTTTGGTTTGTTGGTTTGTTGGTTTGTTGGTTTGTTGATTTAATTGTATTGTTGGTTTGTTGGCTTGTTGGTTTGTTGGTTTGTTGGTTTGTTGGTTTGTTGGTTTGTTGGCTTGTTGGCTTGTTGGTTTGTTGGTTTGATGGCTTGTTGGTTACTTAGTTTGTTGGTTTGTTGGCATGTTGGTTTGTTGGTTTGTTGGTTTGTTGTTTTGTTGGTTTTTTGGTTTGTTGGTTTGTTGGCTTGTTGGTTTGTTGGTTTGTTGGCTTGTTGGCTTGTTGGTTTGTTGGTTTGTTGGCTTGTTGGTTTGTTGGCTTGTTCGCTTGTTGGTTTGTTGGTTTGTTGGCTTGTTGGTTACTTAGTTTGTTGGTTTGTTGGTTACTTAGTTTGTTGGTTTGTTGGTTTGTTGGTTTGTTGGCTTGTTGGTTTGTTGGCTGGTTGGTTTGTTGGTTTGTTGGCTTGTTGGCTTGTTGGTTTGTTGGTTTGTTGGTTTGTTGGTTTGTTGGTTTTTTGGTTTGTTGATTTGTTGGTTTGTTGGCTTGTTGGTTTGTTGGTTTGTTGGCTTGTTGGCTTGTTGGTTGGTTGGTTTGTTGGCTTGTTGGTTACTTAGTTTGTTGGTTTGTTGGTTTGTTGGTTTGTTGGTTTGTTGGCTTGTGGTTTGTTGGTTTGTTGGTTAGTTCGTTTGTTGGTTTGTTAGTTTGTTGGTTTGTTGGCTTGTTGGCTTGTTTGTTTGTTGGTTTTTTGGTTTGTTGGTTTGTTGGTTTGTTGGTTTGTTGGTTTATTTGTTTGTTGGTTTGTTGGCTTGTTGGTTTGTTGGTTTGTTGGCTTGTTGGCTTGTTGGTTTGTTGGTTTGTTGGTTTGTTGGCTTGTTGGTTTGTTGGTTTGTTGGCTTGTTGGTTTGTTAGTTTGTTGGTTTGTTGGTTTGTTGGTTTGTTGGTTTGTTGTTTTTTTTGTTTGTTGGTTTGTTGGCTTGTTGGTTTGTTGGTTTGTTGGTTTGTTGGCTTGTTGGTTTGTTGGTTTGTTGGTTTGTTGGCTTGTTGGCTTGTTGGTTTGTTGGTTTGTTGGCTTGTTGGCTTGTTGGTTTGTTGGATTATTGGATTGTTGGCTTGTTGGTTTGTTGGTTTGTTGGCTTGTTGGCTTGTTGGCTTGTTGCTTTGTTAGTTTATTGGTTTGTTGGCTTGTTGGCTTGTTGGTTTGTTAGTTTGTTGGCTTTTTGGTTACTTGGTTTGTTGGTTTGTTGGTTTGTTGGCTTGTTGGTTTGTTGGCTTGTTGGTTTGTTGGTTTGTTAGTTTGTTGGGTTGTTGGCTTGTTGGTTTGTTGTTTTGTTGGTTTGTTGGTTTGTTGGTTTGTCGGTTTTTTGGTTTGTTGGTTTATTTGTTTGTTGGTTTGTTGGCTTGTTGGTTTGCTGGTTTGTTGGTTTGTTGGCTTGTTGGTTTGTTGGTTTGTTGGCTTGTTGCTTTGCTGGTTTGTTGGCTTGTTGGTTTGTTGGTTTATTGGCTTGTTGGCTTGTTGGTTTGTTGGTTTGTTGGCTTGTTGGTTTGTTGGCTTGTTGGTTTTTTGGCTTGTTGGTTTGTTGGTTTGTTGGCTTGTTGGCTTGTTGGTTTGTTGGTTTGTTGGTTACTTAGTTTGTTGGTTTGTTGGCATGTTGGTTTGTTGGTTTGTTGGTTTGTTGGCTTTTTGGTTTGTTGGTTTGGTTGCTTGTTGGTTTGTTAGTTTGTTGGTTTGTTGGTTTGTTGGTTTGTTGGTTTGTTGGTTTGTTGGCTTGTTGGCTTGTTGGTTTGTTGGTTAGTTCGTTTGGTGGTTTGTTGGTTTGTTGGTTTGTTGCTTTGTTGGCTTGTTGGCTTGTTGGTTTGTTGGTTAGTTCGTTTGTTGGTTTGTTAGTTTGTTGGCTTGTTGGTTTGTTGGCTTGTTGGTTTGTTGGTTCGTTGGTTTATTTATTTGTTGGTTTGTTGGCTTGTTGGTTTGTTGGTTTGTTGGCTTGTTGGTTTGTTGGTTTGTTGGTTTGTTGGCTTGTTGGTTTGTTGGTTTGTTGGCTTGTTGGTTTGTTGGTTTGTTGGTTTGTTGGCTTGTTGGTTTGTTGATTTGCTGGTTTATTTGTTTGTTGGTTTGTTGGTTTATTTGTTTGTTGGTTTGTTGGCTGGTTAGCTTGTTGGTTTGTTGGTTTGTTGGTTTGTTGGTAACTTAGTTTGTTGGTTTGTTGGCATGTTGGTTTGTTGGTTTGTTGGTTTGTTGGCTTGTTGGTTTGTTGGTTTGTTGGTTTGTTGGCTTGTTGGTTTGTTGGTTTGTTGGCTTGTTGGCTTGTTGGTTTGTTGGTTTGTTGGCTTGTTGGTTTGTTGGCTTGTTCGCTTGTTGGTTTGTTGGTTTGTTGGCTTGTTGGTTACTTAGTTTGTTGGTTTGTTGGTTACTTAGTTTGTTGGTTTGTTGGTTTGTTGGTTTGTTGGCTTGTTGGTTTGTTGGCTGGTTGGTTTGTTGGTTTGTTGGCTTGTTGGCTTGTTGGTTTGTTGGTTTGTTGGTTTGTTGGTTTGTTGGTTTTTTGGTTTGTTGATTTGTTGGTTTGTTGGCTTGTTGGTTTGTTGGTTTGTTGGCTTGTTGGCTTGTTGGTTGGTTGGTTTGTTGGCTTGTTGGTTACTTAGTTTGTTGGTTTGTTGGTTTGTTGGTTTGTTGGTTTGTTGGCTTGTGGTTTGTTGGTTTGTTGGTTAGTTCGTTTGTTGGTTTGTTAGTTTGTTGGTTTGTTGGCTTGTTGGCTTGTTTGTTTGTTGGTTTTTTGGTTTGTTGGTTTGTTGGTTTGTTGGTTTGTTGGTTTATTTGTTTGTTGGTTTGTTGGCTTGTTGGTTTGTTGGTTTGTTGGCTTGTTGGCTTGTTGGTTTGTTGGTTTGTTGGTTTGTTGGCTTGTTGGTTTGTTGGTTTGTTGGCTTGTTGGTTTGTTAGTTTGTTGGTTTGTTGGTTTGTTGGTTTGTTGGTTTGTTGTTTTTTTTGTTTGTTGGTTTGTTGGCTTGTTGGTTTGTTGGTTTGTTGGTTTGTTGGCTTGTTGGTTTGTTGGTTTGTTGGTTTGTTGGCTTGTTGGCTTGTTGGTTTGTTGGTTTGTTGGCTTGTTGGCTTGTTGGTTTGTTGGATTATTGGATTGTTGGCTTGTTGGTTTGTTGGTTTGTTGGCTTGTTGGCTTGTTGGCTTGTTGCTTTGTTAGTTTATTGGTTTGTTGGCTTGTTGGCTTGTTGGTTTGTTAGTTTGTTGGCTTTTTGGTTACTTGGTTTGTTGGTTTGTTGGTTTGTTGGCTTGTTGGTTTGTTGGCTTGTTGGTTTGTTGGTTTGTTAGTTTGTTGGGTTGTTGGCTTGTTGGTTTGTTGTTTTGTTGGTTTGTTGGTTTGTTGGTTTGTCGGTTTTTTGGTTTGTTGGTTTATTTGTTTGTTGGTTTGTTGGCTTGTTGGTTTGCTGGTTTGTTGGTTTGTTGGCTTGTTGGTTTGTTGGTTTGTTGGCTTGTTGCTTTGCTGGTTTGTTGGCTTGTTGGTTTGTTGGTTTATTGGCTTGTTGGCTTGTTGGTTTGTTGGTTTGTTGGCTTGTTGGTTTGTTGGCTTGTTGGTTTTTTGGCTTGTTGGTTTGTTGGTTTGTTGGCTTGTTGGCTTGTTGGTTTGTTGGTTTGTTGGTTACTTAGTTTGTTGGTTTGTTGGCATGTTGGTTTGTTGGTTTGTTGGTTTGTTGGCTTTTTGGTTTGTTGGTTTGGTTGCTTGTTGGTTTGTTAGTTTGTTGGTTTGTTGGTTTGTTGGTTTGTTGGTTTGTTGGTTTGTTGGCTTGTTGGCTTGTTGGTTTGTTGGTTAGTTCGTTTGGTGGTTTGTTGGTTTGTTGGTTTGTTGCTTTGTTGGCTTGTTGGCTTGTTGGTTTGTTGGTTAGTTCGTTTGTTGGTTTGTTAGTTTGTTGGCTTGTTGGTTTGTTGGCTTGTTGGTTTGTTGGTTCGTTGGTTTATTTATTTGTTGGTTTGTTGGCTTGTTGGTTTGTTGGTTTGTTGGCTTGTTGGTTTGTTGGTTTGTTGGTTTGTTGGCTTGTTGGTTTGTTGGTTTGTTGGCTTGTTGGTTTGTTGGTTTGTTGGTTTGTTGGCTTGTTGGTTTGTTGATTTGCTGGTTTATTTGTTTGTTGGTTTGTTGGTTTATTTGTTTGTTGGTTTGTTGGCTGGTTAGCTTGTTGGTTTGTTGGTTTGTTGGTTTGTTGGTAACTTAGTTTGTTGGTTTGTTGGCATGTTGGTTTGTTGGTTTGTTGGTTTGTTGGCTTGTTGGTTTGTTGGTTTATTGGTTTGTTGGCTTGTTGGCTTGTTGGTTTGTTGATTTGTTGGTTTGTTGGCTTGTTGGTTTATTGGTTTGTTGGCTTGTTGGTTTGTTAGTTTGTTGGTTTGTTGGTTTGTTGGTTTGTTGGTTTGTTGGTTTGTTCGTTTATTAGTTTGTTGGCTTGTTGGTTTGTTGGTTACTTAGTTTGTTGGTTTGTTGGTTTGTTGGTTTGTTGGTTTGTTAGCTTGTTAGCTTGTTGGTTTGTTGGTTAGTTCGTTTGTTAGTTTGTTAGTTTGTTGGTTTGTTGGCTTGTTGGTTTGTTAGTTTGTTGGCTTTTTGGTTACTTGGTTTGTTGGTTTGTTGGCTTGTTGGCTTGTTGGTTTGTTGCTTTGTTCGTTTGATGGTTTTTTGGTTTGTTGGTTACTTGGTTTGTTGGTTTGTTTGTTTGTTGGCTTGTTGGTTTGTTGGCTTGTTGATTTGTTGGTTTGTTGCTTTGTTGGCTTGTTGGCTTCTTGGTTTGTTGGTTTGTTGGTTTGTTGGTTTGTTGGTTTGTTGGTTTGTTGGTTTTTTGGTTTGTTGGTTTATTTGTTTGTTGGTTTGTTGGTTTGTTGGTTTGTTGGTTTGTTGGTTTGTTGTTTTGTTGGCTTGTTGGCTTGTTGGTTTGTTGGTTTGTTGCCATGTTGGTTTGTTGGTTTGATGGTTTAATGGTTTGTTGGCTTGTTGGTTACTTGGTTTTTTGGTTTGTTGGCATGTTGGTTTGTTGGTTTGTTGGTTTGTTGGCTTGTTGGTTTGTTGGTTTGTTGGCTTGTTGGCTTGTTGGTTTTTTGGTTTGTTGGTTTGTTGCCTTGTAGGTTTGTTGGTTTGTTGGTTTGTTGGCTTGTTGGCTTGTTGGTTTGTTGGTTTGTTGGTTTGTTGGTTTGTTGGTTTGTTGGTTTGTTGGTTTGTTGGTTTGTTGGCTTGTTGGTTTGTTGGTTTGTTGGTTTGTTGGCTTGTTGGTTTGTTGGTTTGTTGGCTTGTTGGTTACTTAGTTTGTTGGTTTGTTGGTTTGTTGGTTTGTTGGCTTGTTGGCTTGTTGGTTTGTTGGCTTATTGGCTTGTTGCTTTGTTGGTGTGTTGGCTTGTTGGTTTGTTGGCTTGTTGACTTGTTGGTTTGTTGGTTTGTTGGCTTGTTGGTTACTTAGTTTGTTGGTTTGTTGGTTTGTTGGTTTGTTGGTTTGTTAGTTTGTTGGTTTGTTGGTTTGTTGGCTTGTTGGTTTGTTGGCTTGTTGGTTTGCTGGTTTGTTGGCTTGTTGGTTTGTTGGTTTGTTGGTTTGTTGGCTTGTTGGTTTGTTGGTTTGTTGGCTTGTTGGTTTGTTGGTTTGTTGGTTTGTTGGCTTGTTGGTTTGTTGGTTTATTTGTTTGTTGGTTTGTTGGCTTGTTGGTTTGTTGGCTTGTTGGTTTGCTGGTTTGTTGGCTTGTTGGTTTGTTGGTTTGTTGGTTTGTTGGCTTGTTGGTTTGTTGGTTTGTTGGCTTGTTGGCTTGTTGGTTTGTTGGTTTGTTGGCTTGTTGGTTACTTAGTTTGCTGGTTTGTTGGCATGTTGGTTTGTTGGTTTGTTGGTTTGTTGGCTTGTTGGTTTGTTGGTTTGTTGGCTTGTTGGTTTGTAAGTTTGTTGGTTTGTTGGTTTGTTGGTTTGTTGGTTTGTTGGCTTGTTGGCTTGTTGGTTTGTTGGCTTGCTGGTTTGTTGGTTTGTTGGCTTGTTGGCTTGTTGGTTTGTTGGTTAGTTCGTTTGTTGGTTTGTTGGTTTGTTGGCTTGTTGGCTTGTTGGTTTGTTGGTTAGTTCGTTTGTTGGTTTGTTGGTTTGTTGGCTTGTTGGTTTGTTGGTTTGTTGGTTTGTTGGCTTGTTGGTTTGTTGGCTTGTTGGTTTGTTGGTTTATTGGTTTGTTGGCTTGTTGGTTTGTTGGTTTGTTGGTTTATTTGTTTGTTGGTTTGTAGGTTTATTTGTTTGTTGGTTTGTTGGCTTGTTGGCTTGTTGGTTTGTTGGTTTGTTGGTTTGTTGGTTACTTAGTTTGTTGGTTTGTTGGCATGTTGGTTTGTTGGTTTGTTGGTTTGTTGGCTTGTTGGTTTGTATGTTTGTTGGTTTGTTGGCTTGTTGGCTTGTTGGTTTGTTGGTTTGTTGGTTTGTTGGCTTGTTGGTTTGTTGGTTTGTTGGCTTGTTGGTTTGTTAGTTTGTTGGTTTGTTGGTTTGTTGGTTTGTTGGTTTATTTGTTTGTTGGTTTGTTGGCTTGTCGGTTTGTTCGTTTGTTGGCTTGTTGGCTTGTTGGTTTGTTGGTTTGTTCGTTTGTTGGTTTGTTGGTTTGTTGGTTTGTTGGTTTGTTGGCTTGTTGGTTTGTTGGTTTGTTGGCTTGTTGGTTTGTTGGTTTGTTGGTTTGTTGGTTTGTTGGCTTGTTGGTTTGTTGGTTTGTTGGCTTGTTGGTTTGTTGGTTTGTTGGTTTGTTGGCTAGTTGGTTTGTTGGTTTATTTGTTTGTTGGTTTGTTGGCTTGTTGGTTTGTTGGTTTGTTGGTTTGTTGGCTTGTTGGTTTGTTGGTTTGTTGGTTTTTTAGTTTGTTGGTTTGTTGGTTTGTTGGTTTGTTGGTTTGTTGGTTTATTTGTTTGTTGGTTTGTTGGCTTGTTGGTTTGTTGGTTTGTTGGTTTGTTGGCTTGTTGGTTTGTTGGTTTGTTGGCATGTTGGTTTGTTGGTTTGTTGGTTTTTGGCTTGTTGGTTTGTTGGTTTGTTGGCTTGTTGGCTTGTTTGTTTGTTGGTTTGTTGGCTTGTTGGTTTGTTGGTTTGTTGGCTTGTTGGTTTGTTAGTTTGTTAGTTTGTTGGTTTGTTGGTTTGTTGGTTTGTTGCTTTGTTGGTTTGTTGGTTTGTTGGCTTGTTGGCTTGTTGGTTTGTTGGCTTGTTGGTTTGTTAGTTTGTTGGCTTTTTGGTTACTTGGTTTGTTGGTTTGTTGGCTTGTAGGCCTGTTTATTTGTTGGTTTGTTGGCTTGTTGGTTTGTTTGTTTGTTGGTTTGTTGGCTTGTTGGCTTGTTGGTTTGTTGGTTTGTTGGTTTTTTGGTTTGTTGGTTTGTTGGTTTGTGGGTTTTTTGGTTTGTTGGTTTGTTGGTTAATTGGCTTGTTGGTTTGTTAGTTTGTTGGCTTGTTGGCTTGTTGGTTTGTTGGTTTGTTGGCTTGTTGGCTTGTTGGTTTGTTGGTTTGTTGGTTTGTTGGTTTGTTGCTTTGTTGGTTTGTTGGTTTGTTGGCTTGTTGGCTTGTTGGTTTGTTAGTTTGTTGGGTTTTTGGTTACTTGGTTTGTTGGTTTGTTGGTTTGTTGGCTTGTTGGTTTGTTGGCTTGTTGGTTTGTTAGTTTGTTGGCTTGTTGGTTACTTAGTTTGTTGGTTTGTTGGCATGTTGGTTTGTTGTTTTGTTGGTTTGTTGGCTTGTTGGTTTGTTGGTTTATTGGCTTGTTGGTTTGTTAGTTTGTTAGTTTGTTGGTTTGTTGGTTTGTTGGCTTGTTGGCTTGTTGGTTTGTTGGTTAGTTCGTTTGTTGGTTTGTTGGTTTGTTGGCTTGTTGGCTTGTTGGTTTGTTGGTTAGTTCGTTTGTTGGTTTGTTAGTTTGTTGGCTTGTTGGTTTGTTGGCTTGTAAGTTTGTTGGTTTGTTGGTTTATTTGTTTGTTGGTTTGTTGGCTTATTGGTTTGTTGGCTTGTTGCTTTGTTCGTTTGATGGTTTGTTGGTTTGTTGGTTTTTTGGTTTGTTGGTTTGTTGGTTTGTTGGCTTGTTGGTTTGTTGGTTTGTTGGTTTGTTGGCTTGTTGGTTTGTTAGTTTGTTGGTTTGTTGGCTTGTTGGCTTGTTGGTTTGTTGGTTTTTTGGTTTGTTGGTTTGTTGGTTTGTTGGTTTGTTGGTTTGTTGGTTTATTTGTTTGTTGGTTTTTTGGCTTGTTGGTTTGTTGGTTTGTTGGTTTGTTGGCTTGTTGGTTTGTTGGTTTGTTGGTTTTTTGGTTTGTTGGATTGTTGGTTTGTTGGTTTGTTGGTTTGTTGGTTTATTTGTTTGTTGGTTTGTTGGCTTGTTGGTTTGATGGTTTGTTGGTTTGTTGGCTTGTTGGTTTGTTGGCTTGTTGGCTTGTTGGTTAGTTGGTTTGTTGGCTTGTTGGTTACTTAGTTTGTTGTTTTGTTGGCATGTTGGTTTGTTGGTTTGTTGGTTCGTTGGCTTGTTGGTTTGTTGGTTTGTTGGCTTGTTGGCTTGTTGGTTTGTTGGTTTGTTGGTTTGTTGACTTGTTGGTTTGTTGGTTTGTTGGCTTGTTGGTTTGTTAGTTTGTTGGTTTGTTGGTTTGTTGGTTTGTTGGTTTGTTGGTTTGTTGGTTTTTTGCTTTGTTGGTTTGTTGGTTTGTTGGCTTGTTGGCTTGTTGGTTTGTTGGCTTGTTGGTTTGTTAGTTTGTTGGCTTTTTGGTTACTTGGTTTGTTGGTTTGTTGGTTTGTTGGCTTGTTGGTTTGTTGGCTTGTTGGTTTGTTGGCTTGTTGGTTTGTTGGTTTGTTGGCAGGTTGGTTTGTTGGTTTGTTGGTTTGTTGGCTTGTTGGTTTTTTGGTTTGTTGGCTTGTTGGATTGTTGGTTTGTTCGTTTGTTGGCTTGTTGGTTTGTTGGTTTGTTGGCTTGTTGGTTTTTTAGTTTGTTGGTTTGTTGGTTTGTTGGTTTGTTGGTTTGTTGCTTTGTTGGTTTGTTGGTTTGTTGGCTTGTTGGCTTGTTGGTTTGTTGGCTTGTTGGTTTGTTAGTTTGTTGGCTTTTTGGTTACTTGGTTTGTTGGTTTGTTGGTTTGTTGGTTTGTTGGCTTGTTGGTTTGTTGGCTTGTTGGTTTGCTGGTTTGTTGGCTTGTTGGTTTGTTGGTTTGTTGGTTTGTTGGCTTGTTGGTTTGTTGGTTTGTTGGCTTGTTGGTTTGTTGGTTTGTTGGTTTGTTGGCTTGTTGTTTTGTTGGTTTATTTGTTTGTTGGTTTGTTGGCTTGTTGGTTTGTTGGCTTGTTGGTTTGCTGGTTTGTTGGCTTGTTGGTTTGTTGGTTTGTTGGTTTGTTGGCTTGTTGGTTTGTTGGTTTGTTGGCTTGTTGGCTTGTTGGCTTGTTGGTTTGTTGGTTTGTTGGCTTGTTGGTTTGTTAGTTTGTTGGCTTGTTGGTTACTTAGTTTGTTGGTTTGTTGGCATGTTGGTTTGTTGTTTTGTTGGTTTGTTGGCTTGTTGGTTTGTTGGTTTGTTGGTTTGTTGGCTTGTTGGCTTGTTGGTTTGTTGGTTAGTTCGTTTGTTGGTTTGTTGGTTTGTTGGCTTGTTGGCTTGTTGGTTTGTTGGTTAGTTCGTTTGTTGGTTTGTTAGTTTGTTGGCTTGTTGGTTTGTTGGCTTGTAAGTTTGTTGGTTTGTTGGTTTATTTGTTTGTTGGTTTGTTGGCTTATTGGTTTGTTGGCTTGTTGCTTTGTTCGTTTGATGGTTTGTTGGTTTGTTGGTTTTTTGGTTTGTTGGTTTGTTGGTTTGTTGGCTTGTTGGTTTGTTGGTTTGTTGGTTTGTTGGCTTGTTGGTTTGTTAGTTTGTTGGTTTGTTGGCTTGTTGGCTTGTTGGTTTGTTGGTTTTTTGGTTTGTTGGTTTGTTGGTTTGTTGTTTGTTGGTTTGTTGGTTTATTTGTTTGTTGGTTTTTTGGCTTGTTGGTTTGTTGGTTTGTTGGTTTGTTGGCTTGTTGGTTTGTTGGTTTGATGGTTTTTTGGTTTGTTGGATTGTTGGTTTGTTGGTTTGTTGGTTTGTTGGTTTATTTGTTTGTTGGTTTGTTGGCTTGTTGGTTTGATGGTTTGTTGGTTTGTTGGCTTGTTGGTTTGTTGGCTTGTTGGCTTGTTGGTTTGTTGGTTTGTTGGCTTGTTGGTTACTTAGTTTGTTGTTTTGTTGGCATGTTGGTTTGTTGGTTTGTTGGTTCGTTGGCTTGTTGGTTTGCTGGTTTGTTGGCTTGTTGGCTTGTTGGTTTGTTGGTTTGTTGGTTTGTTGGTTTGTTGGTTTGTTGACTTGTTGGTTTGTTGGTTTGTTGACTTGTTGGTTTGTTAGTTTGTTGGTTTGTTGGTTTGTTGGTTTGTTGGTTTGTTGGTTTTTTGCTTTGTTGGTTTGTTGGTTTGTTGGCTTGTTGGCTTGTTGGTTTGTTGGCTTGTTGGTTTGTTAGTTTGTTGGCTTTTTGGTTACTTGGTTTGTTGGTTTGTTGGTTTGTTGGCTTGTTGGTTTGTTGGCTTGTTGGTTTGTTGGCTTGTTGGTTTGTTGGTTTGTTGGCATGTTGGTTTGTTGGTTTGTTGGTTTGTTGGCTTGTTGGTTTGTTGGTTTGTTGGCTTGTTGGATTGTTGGTTTGTTCGTTTGTTGGCTTGTTGGTTTGTTGGTTTGTTGGCTTGTTGGTTTGTTAGTTTGTTGGTTTGTTGGTTTGTTGGTTTGTTGGTTTGTTGCTTTGTTGGTTTGTTGGTTTGTTGGCTTGTTGGCTTGTTGGTTTGTTGGCTTGTTGGTTTGTTAGTTTGTTGGCTTTTTGGTTACTTGGTTTGTTGGTTTGTTGGCTTGTTGGCTTGTTGGTTTGTTGGTTTGTTGGCTTGTTGGCTTGTTGGTTTGTTAGTTTGTTGATTTGTTGGCTTGTTGGCTTGTTGGTTTGTTGGTTTGTTCGTTTGGTGGTTTGTTGGTTTGTTGGTTTTTTGGTTTGTTGGTTTGTTGGTTTGTTGGCTTGTTGGTTTGTTGGTTTGTTGGCTTGTTGGCTTGTTGGTTTGTTGGTTTGTTGGTTTGTTGGTTTGTTGGCTTGTTGGTTTGTTGGTTTGTTGGTTTGTTGGTTTGTTGCTTTGTTGGTTTGTTGGTTTGTTGGTTTGTTGGCTTGCTGGTTTGTTAGTTTGTTGGTTTGTTGGTTTGTTGGTTTGTTGGTTACTTAATTTGTTGGTTTGTTGGCATGTTGGTTTGTTGGTTTGTTGGTTTGTTGGCTTGTTGGTTTGTTGGTTTATTGGCTTGTTGGTTTGCTGGCTTGTTGGTTTGTTAGTTTGTTGGCTTTTTGGTTACTTGGTTTGTTGGTTTGTTGGTTTGTTGGCTTGTTGGTTTGTTGGCTTGTTGGTTTGTTGGTTTGTTGGCTTGTTGGTTACTTAGTTTGTTGGTTTGTTGGCATGTTGGGTTGTTGGTTTGTTGGTTTGTTGGCTTGTTGGTTTGTTGGTTTATTGGCTTGTTGGTTAGTTCGTTTGTTGGTTTGTTGGTTTTTTGGTTTGTTGGTTTGTTGGCTTGTTGGCTTGTTGGTTTGTTGGTTAGTTCGTTTGTTGGTTTGTTGGTCTGTTGGCTTGTTGGCTTGTTGGTTTGTTGGTTAGTTCGTATGTTGGTTTGTTAGTTTGTTGGCTTGTTGGTTTGTTGGCTTGTTGGTTAGTTGGTTTGTTGGTTTATTTGTTTGTTGGTTTGTTGGCTTCTTGGTTTGTTGGTTTGTTGGCTTGTTGGTTTGTTGGTTTGTTGGTTTGTTGGCTTGTTGGTTTGTTGGCTTGTTGGTTTGTTGGTTTGTTGGTTTGTTGGCTTGTTGGTTTGTTGGTGTGTTGGTTTATTTGTTTGTTGGTTTGTTGGTTTATGTGTTTTTTGGTTTGTTGTCTTGTTGGCTTGTTGGTTTGTTGGATTGTTGGCTTGTTGGTTACATAGTTTGTTGGTTTGTTGGCATGTTGGTTTGTTGGTTTGTTGGCTTGTTGGCTTGTTGGTTTGTTGGTTTTTTGGTTTGTTTGCTTGTTGGTTTGTTGGTTTGTTGGCTTGTTGGTCTGTTGGCTTGTTGGTTTGTTGGTTTGTTGGCTTGTTGGTTTGTTAGTTTGTTGGTTTGTTGGTTTGTTGGTTTGTTGGTTTGTTGGTTTATTTGTTTGTTGGTTTGTTGGCTTGTTGGCTTGTTGGTTTGTTGGTTTGTTGGCTTGTTGGCTTGTTGGTTTGTTGGTTTGTTGGTTTGTTGGTTTGTTGGTTTGTTGGTTTGTTGGTTTGTTGGTTTGTTGGTTTGTTGGTTTGTTTGTTTGTTGGTTCGTTGACTTGTTGGTTTGTTGGTTTGTTGGTTTGTTGGCTTGTTGGCTTGTTGGTTTGTTGGTTTGTTGGTTTGTTGGCTTGTTGGTTTGTTGGTTTGTTGGCTTGTTGGCTTGTTGCTTTGTTCGTTTGATGGTTTGTTGGTTTGTTGGTTTTTTGGTTTGTTGGTTTGTTGGTTTGTTGGTTTGTTGGCTTGTTGGTTTGTAGGTTTGTTGGTTTGTTGGCTTGTTGGTTTGTTAGTTTGTTGGTTTGTTGGCTTGTTGGCTTGTTGGTTTGTTGGTTTTTTGGTTTGTTGGTTTGTTGGTTTGTTGGTTTGTTGGTTTGTTGGTTTGTTGGTGTATTTGTTTGTTGGTTTGTTGGCTTGTTGGTTTGTTGGTTTGTTGGTTTGTTGGCTTGTTGGTTTGTTGGTTTGTTGGTTTGTTGGTTTTTTGGTTTGTTGGTTTGTTGGTTTGTTGGTTAATTTGTTTGTTGGTTTGTTGGTTTGTTGGTTTGTTGGCTTGTTGGTTTGTTGGTTTGTTGGTTTGTTGGCTTGTTGGTTTGTTGGTTTGTTGGTTTATTGGCTTGTTGGTTTGTTAGTTTGTTAGTTTGTTGGGTTTTTGGTTACTTGGTTTGTTGGTTTGTTGGTTTGTTGGCTTGTTGGTTTGTTGGCTTGTTGGTTTGTTGGTTTGTTGGCTTGTTGGTTACTTAGTTTGTTGGTTTGTTGGCATGTTGGGTTGTTGGTTTGTTGTTTTGTTGGCTTGTTGGTTTGTTGGTTTATTGGCTTGTTGGTTAGTCTGTTTGTTGGTTTGTTGGTTTGTTGGCTTGTTGGCTTGTTGGTTTGTTGGTTAGTTCGTTTGTTGGTTTGTTGGTCTGTTGGCTTGTTGGCTTGTTGGTTTGTTGGTTAGGTCGTTTGTTGGTTTGTTAGTTTGTTGGCTTGTTGGTTTGTTGGCTTGTTGGTTTGTTGGTTTGTTGGTTTATTTGTTTGTTGGTTTGTTGGCTTCTTGGTTTGTTGGTTTGTTGGCTTGTTGGTTTGTTGGTTTGTTGGTTTGTTGGCTTGTTGGTTTGTTGGCTTGTTGGTTTGTTGGTTTGTTGGCTTGTTGGTTTGTTGGTTTGTTGGTTTATTTGTTTGTTGGTTTGTTGGTTTATGTGTTTTTTGGTTTGTTGTCTTGTTGGCTTGTTGGTTTGTTGGTTTGTTGGCTTGTTGGTTACATAGTCTGTTGGTTTGTTGGCATGTTGGTTTGTTGGTTTGTTGGCTTGTTGGCTTGTTGGTTTGTTGGTTTGTTGGTTTTTTGGTTTGTTGGCTTGTTGGTTTGTTGGTTTGTTGGCTTGTTGGTCTGTTGGCTTGTTGGTTTGTTGGTTTGTTGGCTTGTTGGTTTGTTAGTTTGTTGGTTTGTTGGTTTGTTGGTTTGTTGGTTTGTTGGTTTGTTGGTTTATTTATTTGTTGGTTTGTTGGCTTGTTGGCTTGTTGGTTTGTTGGTTTGTTGGCTTGTTGGCTTGTTGGTTTGTTGGTTTGTTGGTTTGTTGGTTTGTTGGTTTGTTGGTTTGTTGGTTTGTTGGTTTGTTGGTTTGTTGGTTTGTTGGCTTGTTGGTTTGTTGGTTTATTGGCTTGTTGGCTTGTTGGTTTGTTGGTTTGTTGGTTTGTCGGTTTGTTGGGTTGTTGGGTTGTTGGTTCGTTGGCTTGTTGGTTTGTTGGTTTGTTGGTTTGTTGGCTTGTTGGCTTGTTGGTTTGTTGGTTTGTTGGCTTGTTGGCTTGTTGGTTTGTTGGCTTGTTGGCTTGTTGCTTTGTTCGTTTGATGGTTTGTTGCTTTGTTGGTTTTTTGGTTTGTTGGTTTGTTGGTTTGTTGGCTTGTTGGCTTGTTGGTTTGTAGGTTTGTTGGTTTGTTGATTTGTTGGTTTGTTAGTTTGTTGGTTTGTTGGCTTGTTGGCTTGTTGGTTTGATGGTTTTTTGGTTTGTTGGTTTGTTGGTTTGTTGGTTTGTTGGTTTGTTGGTTTGTTGGTTTGTTGGTGTATTTGTTTGTTGGTTTGTTGGCTTGTTGGTTTGTTGGTTTGTTGGTTTGTTGGCTTGTTGGTTTGTTGGTTTGTTGGTTTTTTGGTTTGTTGGTTTGTTGGTTTGTTGGTTTATTTGTTTGTTGGTTTGTTGGCTTGTTGGTTTGTTGGTTTGTTGGTTTGTTGGCTTGTTGGTTTGTTGGTTTATTGGCTTGTTGGTTTGTTAGTTTGTTAGTTTGTTGGGTTTTTGGTTACTTGGTTTGTTGGTTTGTTGGTTTGTTGGCTTGTTGGTTTGTTGGCTTGTTGGTTTGTTGGTTTGTTGGTTTGTTGGTTTGTTGGCTTGTTGGTTTATTGGCTTGTTGGTTTGTTGGTTTGTTGGTTTGTTGGCTTGTTGGTTTGTTGGTTTGTTGGTTTATTTGTTTGTTGGTTTGTTGGTTTATGTGTTTTTTGGTTTGTTGTCTTGTTGGCTTGTTGGTTTGTTGGTTTGTTGGCTTGTTGGTTACATAGTCTGTTGGTTTGTTGGCATGTTGGTTTGTTGGTTTGTTGGCTTGTTGGCTTGTTGGTTTGTTGGTTTGTTGGTTTTTTGGTTTGTTGGCTTGTTGGTTTGTTGGTTTGTTGGCTTGTTGGTCTGTTGGCTTGTTGGTTTGTTGGTTTGTTGGCTTGTTGGTTTGTTAGTTTGTTGGTTTGTTGGTTTGTTGGTTTGTTGGTTTGTTGGTTTGTTGGTTTATTTGTTTGTTGGTTTGTTGGCTTGTTGGCTTGTTGCTTTGTTGGTTTGTTGGCTTGTTGGCTTGTTGGTTTGTTGGTTTGTTGGTTTGTTGGTTTGTTGGTTTGTTGGTTTGTTGGTTTGTTGGTTTGTTGGTTTGTTGGTTTGTTGGTTTGTTGGCTTGTTGGTTTGTTGGTTTATTGGCTTGTTGGCTTGTTGGTTTGTTGGTTTGTTGGTTTGTCGGTTTGTTGGGTTGTTGGGTTGTTGGTTCGTTGGCTTGTTGGTTTGTTGGTTTGTTGGTTTGTTGGCTTGTTGGTTTGTTGGTTTATTGGCTTGTTGGTTTGTTAGTTTGTTAGTTTGTTGGGTTTTTGGTTACTTGTTTTGTTGGTTTGTTGGTTTGTTGGCTTGTTGGTTTGTTGGCTTATTGGTTTGTTGGTTTATTGGCTTGTTGGTTTGTTAGTTTGTTAGTTTGTTAGCTTGTTGGGTTTTTGGTTACTTGGTTTGTTGGTTTGTTGGTTTGTTGGTTTGTTGGCTTGTTGGTTTGTTGGCTTGTTGGTTTGTTGGTTTGTTGGCTTGTTGGTTACTTAGTTTGCTGGTTTGTTGGCTTGTTGGCTTGTTGGGTTGTTGGTTTGTTGGCTTGTTGGTTTGTTGGTTTGTTCGGTTTGTTGGCTTGTTGGCTTGTTGGTTTGTTAGTTTGTTGGCTTGTTGGTTTGTTGGTTTGTTGGCTTGTTGGCTTGTTGCTTTGTTCGTTTGATGGTTTGTTGGTTTGTTGGCTTGTTGGTTTGTTGGTTTGTTGGTTTTTTGGTTTGTTGGCTTGTTGGTTTGTTGGTTTGTTGGTTTGTTGGCTTGTTGGTTTGTTGGTTTGTTGGTTTGTTGGCTTGTTGGTTTGTTGCTTTATTGGCTTGTTGGTTTGTTAGTTTGTTAGTTTGTTGGGTTTTTGCTTACTTGGTTTGTTGGTTTGTTGGTTTGTTGGCTTGTTGGTTTGTTGGCTTGTTGGTTTGTTGGTTTGTTGGTTTGTTGGCTTGTTGGTTACTTAGTTTGTTGGTTTGTTGGCTTGTTGGCTTGTTGGCTTGTTGGTTTGTTGGTTTGTTGGCTTGTTGGTTCGTTGGCTTGTTGGCTTGTTGCTTTGTTCGTTTGATGGTTTGTTGGTTTGTTGGTTTGTTGGTTTGTTGGCTTGTTGATTTGTTGGTTTGTTGGTTTGTTGGTTTGTTGGCTTGTTGGTTTGTTGGTTTATTGGCTTGTTGGTTTGTTAGTTTGTTAGTTTGTTGGGTTTTTGGTTACTTGGTTTGTTGGTTTGTTGGTTTGTTGGCTTGTTGGTTTGTTGGCTTGTTGGTTTGTTGGTTTGTTGGTTTGTTGGCTTGTTGGTTACTTAGTTTGTTGGTTTGTTGGCTTGTTGGCTTGTTGGTTTGTTGGTTTGTTGGCTTGTTGGTTTGTTGGTTTGTTGGCTTGTTGGCTTGTTGCTTTGTTCGTTTGATGGTTTGTTGGTTTGTTGGTTTTTTGGTTTGTTGGTTTGTTGGCTTGTTGCTTTGTTGGTTTGTTGGTTTGTTGGCTTGTTGGTTTGTTAGTTTGTTGGTTTGTTGGCTTGTTGGCTTGTTGGTTTGTTGGTTTTTTGGTTTGTTGGTTTGTTGGTTTGTTGGTTTGTTGGTTTGTTGGTTTGTTGGTTTATTTGTTTGTTGGTTTGTTGGCTTGTTGGTTTGTTGGTTTGTTGGTTTGTTGGCTTGCTGGTTTGTTGGTTTGTTGGTTTTTTGGTTTGTTGGTTTGTTGGTTTATTGGCTTGTTGGCTTGTTGGCTTGTTGGTTTGTTGGTTTGTTGGTTTGTCGGTTTGTTGGCTTGTTGGGTTGTTGGTTCGTTGGCTTGTTGGTTTGTTGGTTTGTTGGTTTGTTGGCTTGGTGGCTTGTTGGTTTGTTGGTTTGTTGGCTTGTTGGTTTATTGGTTTGTTGGCTTGTTGGCTTGTTGCTTTGTTCGTTTGATGGTTTGTTGGTTTGTTGGTTTTTTGGTTTGTTGGTTTGTTGGTTTGTTGGCTTGTTGGCTTGTTGGTTTGTAGGTTTGTTGGTTTGTTGGCTTGTTGGTTTGTTAGTTTGTTGGTTTGTTGGCTTGTTGGCTTGTTGGTTTTTTGTTTTTTTGGTTTGTTGGTTTGTTGGTATGTTGGTTTGTTGGTTTGTTGGTTTGTTGGTTTGTTGGTGTATTTGTTTGTTGGTTTGTTGGCTTGTTGGTTTGTTGCTTTGTTGGTTTGTTGGCTTGTTGGTTTGTTGGTTTGTTGGTTTTTTGGTTTGTTGGTTTGTTGGTTTGTTGGTTTATTTGTTTGTTGGTTTGTTGGCTTGTTGGTTTGTTGGTTTGTTGGTTTGTTGGCTTGTTGGTTTGTTGGTTTATTGGCTTGTTGGTTTGTTACTTTGTTAGTTTGTTGGGTTTTTGGTTACTTGGTTTGTTGGTTTGTTGGTTTGTTGGCTTGTTGGTTTGTTGGCTTGTTGGTTTGTTGGTTTGTTGGCTTGTTGGTCACTTAGTTTGTTGGTTTGTTGGCATGTTGGTTTGTTGGTTTGTTGGTTTGTTGGCTTGTTGGTTTGTTGGTTTATTGGCTTGTTGGTTTGTTAGTTTGTTAGTTTGTTGGTTTGTTGGTTTGATAATTTGTTGGCTTGTTGGTTTGTTGGTTAGTTCGTTTGTTGGTTTGTTGGTTTGTTGGCTTGTTGGCTTGTTGGTTTGTTGGTTAGTTCGTTAGTTGGTTTGTTAGTTTGTTGGCTTGTTGGTTTGTTGTCTTGTTGGTTTGTTGGTTTGTTGGTTTATTTGTTTGTTGGTTTGTTGGCTTCTTGGTTTGTTGGTTTGTTGGTTTGTTGGTTTGTTGGTTTGTTGGTTTGTTGGTGTATTTGTTTGTTGGTTGTTTGGCTTGTTGGTTTGTTGGTTTTTTGGTTTGTTGGTTTGTTGGTTTGTTGGCTTGTTGGTTTATTTGTTTGTTGGTTTGTTGGCTTGTTGGTTTGTTGGTTTGTTGGTTTGTTGGCTTGTTGGGTTTTTGGTTACTTGGTTTGTTGGTTTGTTGGTTTGTTGGCTTGTTGGTTTGTTGGCTTGTTGGTTTGTTGGTTTGTTGGTTTGTTGGCTTGTTGGTTACTTAGTTTGTTGGTTTGTTGGCTTGTTGGCTTGTTGGTTTGTTGGTTTGTTGGCTTGTTGGTTTGTTGGTTTGTTGGCTTGTTGGCTTGTTGCTTTGTTCGTTTGATGGTTTGTTGGTTTGTTGGTTTTTTGGTTTGTTGGTTTGTTGGTTTGTTGGCTTGTTGGTTTGTTAGTTTGTTGGTTTGTTGGCTTGTTGGCTTGTTGGTTTGTTGGTTTTTTGGTTTGTTGGTTTGTTGGTTTGTTGGTTTGTTGGTTTGTTGGTTTATTTGTTTGTTGGTTTGTTGGCTTGTTGGTTTGTTGGTTTGTTGGTTTGTTGGCTTGTTGGTTTGTTGGTTTGTTGGTTTTTTGGTTTGTTGGGGTGTTGGTTTGTTGGTTTGTTGGTTTGTTGGTTTATTTGTTTGTTGGTTTGTTGGCTTGTTGGTTTGTTGGTTTGTTGGTTTATTGGCTTGTTGGTTTGTTGGCTTGTTGGCTTGTTGGTTTGTTGGTTTGTTGGCTTGTTGGTTACTTAGTTTGTTGGTTTGTTGGCATGTTGGTTTGTTGGTACCGGTGGCTTGTTGGTTTGTTGGTTTGTTTGCTTGTTGGCTTGTTGGTTTGTTGGTTTGTTGGTTTGTTGACTTGTTGGTTTGTTGGTTTGTTGGCTTGTTGGCTTGTTGGTTTGTTGGCTTGTTGTTTTGTTAGTTTGTTTGCTTTTTGGTTTTTTGGTTTGTTGGATTGTTGGCTTGTTGGCTTGTTGGTTTGTTGGTTTGTTGGCTTGTTGGTTTGTTGGCTTGTTGGTTTGTTGGTTTGTTGGCATGTTGGTTTGTTGGTTTCTTGGTTTGTTGGCTTGTTGGTTTGTTGGTTTGTTGGCTTGTTGGCTTGTTGGTTTGTTGGCTTGTTGTTTTGTTAGTTTGTTTGCTTTTTGGTTACTTGGTTTGTTGGATTGTTGGCTTGTTGGCTTGTTGGTTTGTTGGTTTGTTGGCTTGTTGGTTTGTTGGCTTGTTGGTTTGTTGGTTTGTTGGCATGTTGGTTTGTTGGTTTCTTGGTTTGTTGGCTTGTTGGTTTGTTGGTTTGTTGGCTTGTTGGCTTTTTGGTTTGTTGGTTTGTTGGCTTCTTGGTTTGTTGGTTTGTTGGCTTGTTGGTTTGTTAGTTTGTTGGTTTGTTGGTTTGTTGGTTTGTTGGTTTGTTGGTTTGTTGCTTTGTTGGTTTGTTGGTTTGTTGGCTTGTTGGCTTGCTGGTTTGTTGGCTTGTTGGTTTGTTAGTTTGTTGGCTTTTTGGTTACTTGGTTTGTTGGTTTGTTGGCTTGTTGGCTTGTTGGTTTGTTGGTTTGTTGGCTTGTTGGCTTGTTGGTTTGTTAGTTTGTTGGTTTGTTGGCTTGTTGGCTTGTGGGTTTGTTGGTTTGTTGTTTTGTTGGTTTGTTGGTTTGTTGGTTTTTTTGTTTGTTGGTTTGTTGGTTTGTTGGCTTGTTGGTTTGTTGGTTTGTTGGCTTGTTGGCTTGTTGGTTTGTTGGTTTGTTGGTTTGTTGGCTTGTTGGCTTGTTGGTTTGTTGGTTTGTTGGTTTGTTGGTTTGTTGCTTTGTTGGTTTGTTGGTTTGTTGGCTTGTTGGTTTGTTAGTTTGTTGGGTTTTTGGTTACTAGGTTTGTTGTTTTGTTGGTTTGTTGGCTTGTTGGTTTGTTGGCTTATTGGTTTGTTGGTTTGTTGGCTTGTTGGTTTGTTGGCTTGTTGGTTTGTTGGTTTGTTGGCTTGTTGGTTACTTAGTTTGTTGGTTTGCTGGCATGTTGGTTTGTTGGTTTGTTGGTTTGTTGGCTTGTTGGTTTGTTGGTTTATTGGTTTGTTGGTTTGTTAGTTTGTTAGTTTGTTGGTTTGTTGGTTTGTTGGTTTGTTGGCTTGTAGGCTTGTTGGTTTGTTGGTTAGTTCGTTTGTTGGTTTGTTGGTTTGTTGGTTTGTTGGCTTGTTGGCTTGTTGATTTGTTGGTTAGTTCGTTTGTTGGTTTGTTAGTTCGTTGGCTTGTTGGTTTGTTGGCTTGTTGGTTTGTTGGTTTGTTGGTTTATTTGTTTGTTGGTTGTTGGCTTCTTGGTTTGTTGGTTTGTTGGTTTGTTGGTTACTTAGTTTGTTGGCTTGTTGGTTTGTTGGCTTGTTGGTTTGTTGGTTTGTTGGTTTGTTGGCTTGTTGGTTTGTTGGTTTGTTGGTTTATTTGTTTGTTAGTTTGTTGGTTTATGTGTTTGTTGGCTTGTTGGCTTGTTGGTTTGTTGGTTTGTTGGCTTGTTGGTTATATAGTTTGTTGGTTTGTTGGCATGTTGGTTTGTTGGTTTGTTGGCTTGTTGGCTTGTTGGTTTGTAGGTTTGTTGGTTTGTTGGTTTGTTGGCTTGTTGGTTTGTTGGTTTGTTGGCTTGTTGGTTTGTTGGCTTGTTGGTTTGTTGGTTTGTTGGCTTGTTGGTTTGTTAGTTTGTTGGTTTGTTGGTTTGTTGGTTTGTTGGTTTGTTGGTTTGTTGGTTTATTTGTTTGTTGGTTTGTTGGCTTGTTGGCTTGTTGGTTTGTTGGTTTGTTGGCTTGTTGGCTTGTTGGTTTGTTGGTTTGTTGGTTTGTTGGTTTGTTGGTTTGTTGGTTTGTTGGTTTGTTGGTTTGTTGGTTTGTTGGTTTGTTGGCTTGTTGGTTTGTTGGTTTATTGGCTTGTTGGCTTGTTGGTTTGTTGGTTTGTTGGTTTGTCGGTTTGTTGGGTTGTTGGGTTGTTGGTTCGTTGGCTTGTTGGTTTGTTGGTTTGTTGGTTTGTTGGCTTGTTGGCTTGTTGGTTTGTTGGTTTGTTGGCTTGTTGGCTTGTTGGTTTGTTGGCTTGTTGGCTTGTTGCTTTGTTCGTTTGATGGTTTGTTGCTTTGTTGGTTTTTTGGTTTGTTGGTTTGTTGGTTTGTTGGCTTGTTGGCTTGTTGGTTTGTAGGTTTGTTGGTTTGTTGGCTTGTTGGTTTGTTAGTTTGTTGGTTTGCTGGCTTGTTGGCTTGTTGGTTTGATGGTTTTTTGGTTTGTTGGTTTGTTGGTTTGTTGGTTTGTTAGTTTGTTGGTTTGTTGGTGTATTTGTTTGTTGGTTTGTTGGCTTGTTGGTTTGTTGGTTTGTTGGTTTGTTGGCTTGTTGGTTTGTTGGTTTGTTGGCTTGTTGGCTTGTTGGTTTGTTGGTTTTTTGGTTTGTTGGTTTGTTGGTTTGTTGGTTTGTTGGTTTGTTGGTGTATTTGTTTGTTGGTTTGTTGGCTTGTTGGTTTGTTGGTTTGTTGGTTTGTTGGCTTGTTGGTTTGTTGGTTTGTTGGTTTTTTGGTTTGTTGGTTTGTTGGTTTGTTGGTTTATTTGTTTGTTGGTTTGTTGGCTTGTCGGTTTGTTGGTTTGTTGGTTACATAGTCTGTTGGTTTGTTGGCATGTTGGTTTGTTGGTTTGTTGGCTTGTTGGCTTGTTGGTTTGTTGGTTTGTTGGTTTTTTGGTTTGTTGGCTTGTTGGTTTGTTGGTTTGTTGGCTTGTTGGTCTGTTGGCTTGTTGGTTTGTTGGTTTGTTGGCTTGTTGGTTTGTTAGTTTGTTGGTTTGTTGGTTTGTTGGTTTGTTGGTTTGTTGGTTTGTTGGTTTATTTGTTTGTTGGTTTGTTGGCTTGTTGGGTTGTTGCTTTGTTGGTTTGTTGGCTTGTTGGCTTGTTGGTTTGTTGGTTTGTTGGTTTGTTGGTTTGTTGGTTTGTTGGTTTGTTCGTTTGTTGGTTTGTTGGTTTGTTGGTTTGTTGGCTTGTTGGTTTGTTGGTTTATTGGCTTGTTGGCTTGTTGGTTTGTTGGTTTGTTGGTTTGTCGGTTTGTTGGGTTGTTGGGTTGTTGGTTCGTTGGCTTGTTGGTTTGTTGGTTTGTTGGTTTGTTGGTTTGTTGGCTTGTTGGTTTGTTGGTTTGTTGGCTTGTTGGCTTGTTGGTTTGTTGGCTTGTTGGCTTGTTGCTTTGTTCGTTTGATGGTTTGTTGGTTTGTTGGTTTTTTGGTTTGTTGGTTTGTTGGTTTGTTGGCTTGTTGGCTTGTTGGTTTGTAGGTTTGTTGGTTTGTTGGCTTGTTGGTTTGTTAGTTTGTTGGTTTCTTGGCTTGTTGGCTTGTTGGTTTGTTGGTTTGTTGGTTTGTTGGTTTGTTGCTTTGTTGGTTTGTTGGTTTGTTGGCTTGTTGGTTTGTTAGTTTGTTGGGTTTTTGGTTACTAGGTTTGTTGGTTTGTTGGTTTGTTGGCTTGTTGGTTTGTTGGCTTATTGGTTTGTTGGTTTGTTGGCTTGTTGGTTTGTTGGCTTGTTGGTTTGTTGGTTTGTTGGCTTGTTGGTTACTTAGTTTGTTGGTTTGCTGGCATGTTGGTTTGTTGGTTTGTTGGTTTGTTGGCTTGTTGGTTTGTTGGTTTATTGGTTTGTTGGTTTGTTAGTTTGTTAGTTTGTTGGTTTGTTGCTTTGTTGGTTTGTTGGCTTGTAGGCTTGTTGGTTTGTTGGTTAGTTCGTTTGTTGGTTTGTTGGTTTGTTGGTTTGTTGGCTTGTTGGCTTGTTGATTTGTTGGTTAGTTCGTTTGTTGGTTTGTTAGTTCGTTGGCTTGTTGGTTTGTTGGCTTGTTGGTTTGTTGGTTTGTTGGTTTATTTGTTTGTTGGTTGTTGGCTTCTTGGTTTGTTGGTTTGTTGGTTTGTTGGTTACTTAGTTTGTTGGCTTGTTGGTTTGTTGGCTTGTTGGTTTGTTGGTTTGTTGGTTTGTTGGCTTGTTGGTTTGTTGGTTTGTTGGTTTATTTGTTTGTTAGTTTGTTGGTTTATGTGTTTGTTGGCTTGTTGGCTTGTTGGTTTGTTGGTTTGTTGGTTTGTTGGCTTGTTGGTTTGTTGGTTTGTTGGCTTGTTGGTTTGTTGGCTTGTTGGTTTGTTGGTTTGTTGGCTTGTTGGTTTGTTAGTTTGTTGGTTTGTTGGTTTGTTGGTTTGTTGGTTTGTTGGTTTGTTGGTTTATTTGTTTGTTGGTTTGTTGGCTTGTTGGCTTGTTGGTTTGTTGGTTTGTTGGCTTGTTGGCTTGTTGGTTTGTTGGTTTGTTGGCTTGTTGGCTTGTTGGTTTGTTGGTTTGTTGGTTTGTTGGTTTGTTGGTTTGTTGGTTTGTTGGTTTGTTGGTTTGTTGGTTTGTTGGTTTGTTGGTTTATTTGTTTGTTGGTTTGTTGGCTTGTTGGCTTGTTGGTTTGTTGGTTTGTTGGCTTGTTGGCTTGTTGGTTTGTTGGTTTGTTGGTTTGTTGGTTTGTTGGTTTGTTGGTTTGTTGGTTTGTTGGTTTGTTGGTTTGTTGGTTTGTTGGCTTGTTGGTTTGTTGGTTTATTGGCTTGTTGGCTTGTTGGTTTGTTGGCTTGTTGGTTTGTTGGCTTGTTGGTTTGTTGGCTTGTTGGTTTGTTGGTTTGTAGGTTTGTTGGTTTGTTGGTTTGTTGGCTTGTTGGTTTGTAGGTTTGTTGGTTTGTTGGTTTGTTGGCTTGTTGGTTTGTTGGTTTGTTGGCTTGTTGGTTTGTTGGCTTGTTGGTTTGTTGGTTTGTTGGCTTGTTGGTTTGTTAGTTTGTTGGTTTGTTGGTTTGTTGGTTTGTTGGTTTGTTGGTTTGTTGGTTTATTTGTTTGTTGGTTTGTTGGCTTGTTGGCTTGTTGGTTTGTTGGTTTGTTGGCTTGTTGGCTTGTTGGTTTGTTGGTTTGTTGGTTTGTTGGTTTGTTGGTTTGTTGGTTTGTTGGTTTGTTGGTTTGTTGGTTTGTTGGTTTGTTGGCTTGTTGGTTTGTTGGTTTATTGGCTTGTTGGCTTGTTGGTTTGTTGGTTTGTTGGTTTGTCGGTTTGTTGGGTTGTTGGGTTGTTGGTTCGTTGGCTTGTTGGTTTGTTGGTTTGTTGGTTTGTTGGCTTGTTGGCTTGTTGGTTTGTTGGTTTGTTGGCTTGTTGGCTTGTTGGTTTGTTGGCTTGTTGGCTTGTTGCTTTGTTCGTTTGATGGTTTGTTGCTTTGTTGGTTTTTTGGTTTGTTGGTTTGTTGGTTTGTTGGCTTGTTGGCTTGTTGGTTTGTAGGTTTGTTGGTTTGTTGGCTTGTTGGTTTGTTAGTTTGTTGGTTTGTTGGCTTGTTGGCTTGTTGGTTTGATGGTTTTTTTGTTTGTTGGTTTGTTGGTTTGTTGGTTTGTTGGTTTGTTGGTTTGTTGGTGTATTTGTTTGTTGGTTTGTTGGCTTGTTGGTTTGTTGGTTTGTTGGTTTGTTGGCTTGTTGGTTTGTTGGTTTGTTGGCTTGTTGGCTTGTTGGTTTGTTGGTTTTTTGGTTTGTTGGTTTGTTGGTTTGTTGGTTTGTTGGTTTGTTGGTGTATTTGTTTGTTGGTTTGTTGGCTTGTTGGTTTGTTGGTTTGTTGGTTTGTTGGCTTGTTGGTTTGTTGGTTTGTTGGTTTTTTGGTTTGTTGGTTTGTTGGTTTGTTGGTTTATTTGTTTGTTGGTTTGTTGGCTTGTCGGTTTGTTGGTTTGTTGGTTACATAGTATGTTGGTTTGTTGGCATGTTGGTTTGTTGGTTTGTTGGCTTGTTGGCTTGTTGGTTTGTTGGTTTGTTGGTTTTTTGGTTTGTTGGCTTGTTGGTTTGTTGGTTTGTTGGCTTTTTGGTCTGTTGGCTTGTTGGTTTGTTGGTTTGTTGGCTTGTTGGTTTGTTAGTTTGTTGGTTTGTTGGTTTGTTGGTTTGTTGGTTTGTTGGTTTGTTGGTTTGTTGGTTTATTTGTTTGTTGGTTTGTTGGCTTGTTGGCTTGTTGCTTTGTTGGTTTGTTGGCTTGTTGGCTTGTTGGTTTGTTGGTTTGTTGGTTTGTTGGTTTGTTGGTTTGTTGGTTTGTTCGTTTGTTGGTTTGTTGGTTTGTTGGTTTGTTGGCTTGTTGGTTTGTTGGTTTATTGGCTTGTTGGCTTGTTGGTTTGTTGGTTTGTTGGTTTGTCGGTTTGTTGGGTTGTTGGGTTGTTGGTTCGTTGGCTTGTTGGTTTGTTGGTTTGTTGGTTTGTTGGTTTGTTGGCTTGTTGGTTTGTTGGTTTGTTGGCTTGTTGGCTTGTTGGTTTGTTCGCTTGTTGGCTTGTTGCTTTGTTCGTTTGATGGTTTGTTGGTTTGTTGGTTTTTTGGTTTGTTGGTTTGTTGGTTTGTTGGCTTGTTGGCTTGTTGGTTTGTAGGTTTGTTGGTTTGTTGGCTTGTTGGTTTGTTAGTTTGTTGGTTTCTTGGCTTGTTGGCTTGTTGGTTTGATGGTTTTTTGGTTTGTTGGTTTGTTGGTTTGTTGGTTTGTTGGTTTGTTGGTTTGTTGGTGTATTTGTTTGTTGGTTTGTTGGTTTGTTGGCTTGTTGGTTTGTTGGTTTGTTGGTTTTTTGGTTTGTTGGTTTGTTGGTTTGTTGGTTTATTTGTTTGTTGGTTTGTTGGCTTGTTGGTTTGTTGGTTTGTTGGTTTGTTGGCTTGTTGGTTTGTTGGTTTATTGGCTTGTTGGTTTGTTAGTTTGTTAGTTTGTTGGGTTTTTGGTTACTTGGTTTGTTGGTTTGTTGGTTTGTTGGCTTGTTGGTTTGTTGGCTTGTTGGTTTGTTGGTTTGTTGGCTTGTTGGTTACTTAGTTTGTTGGTTTGTTGGCATGCTGGTTTGTTGGTTTGTTGTTTTGTTGGCTTGTTGGTTTGTTGGTTTATTGGCTTGTTGGTTTGTTAGTTTGTTAGTTTGTTTGTTTGTTGGTTTGTTAATTTGTTGGCTTGTTGGCTTGTTGGTTTGTTGGTTAGTTCGTTTGTTGGTTTGTTGGTTTGTTGGCTTGTTGGCTTGTTGGTTTGTTGGTTAGTTCGTTTGTTGGTTTGTTGGTTTATTTGTTTGTTGGTTTGTTGGCTTCTTGGTTTGTTGGTTTGTTGGTTTGTTGGTTTGTTGGTTTTTGTTGGTTTGTTGTTGTATTTGTTTGTTGGTTTTTTGGCTTGTTGGTTTGTTGGTTTGTTGGTTTGTTGGCTTGTTGGTTTGTTGGTTTGTTGGTTTTTTGGTTTGTTGGTTTGTTGGTTTGTTGGCTTGTTGGTTTATTTGTTTGTTGGTTTGTTGGCTTGTTGGTTTGTTGGTTTGTTGGTTTGTTGGCTTGTTGGTTTGTTGGTTTATTGGCTTGTTGGTTTGTTAGTTTGTTAGTTTGTTGGGTTTTTGGTTACTTGTTTTGTTGGTTTGTTGGTTTGTTGGCTTGTTGGTTTGTTGGCTTATTGGTTTGTTGGTTTGTTGGCTTGTTGGTTACTTAGTTTGTTGGTTTGTTGGCATGTCGGTTTGTTGGTTTGTTGGTTTGTTGGCTTGTTGGTTTGTTGGTTTATTAACTTGTTGGTTTGTTAGTTTGTTAGTTTGTTGGCTTATTTGTTTGTTGGTGTGTTGGCTTGTTGGTTTGTTGGTTTGTTGGTTTGTTGGCTTGTTGGTTTATTGGTTTATTGGCTTGTTGGTTTGTTAGTTTGTTAGTTTGTTAGCTTGTTGGGTTTTTGGTTACTTGGTTTGTTGGTTTGTTGGTTTGTTGGCTTGTTGGTTTGTTGGCTTGTTGGTTTGTTGGTTTGTTGGCTTGTTGGTTACTTAGTTTGCTGGTTTGTTGGCTTGTTGGCTTGTTGGGTTGTTGGTTTGTTGGCTTGTTGGTTTGTTGGTTTGTTCGGTTTGTTGGCTTGTTGGCTTGTTGGTTTGTTGGTTTGTTGGCTTGTTGGTTTGTTGGTTTGTTGGCTTGTTGGCTTGTTGCTTTGTTCGTTTGATGGTTTGTTGGTTTGTTGGTTTGTTGGCTTGTTGGTTTGTTGGTTTGTTGGTTTGTTGGCTTGTTGGTTTGTTGCTTTATTGGCTTGTTGGTTTGTTAGTTTGTTAGTTTGTTGGGTTTTTGGTTACTTGGTTTGTTGGTTTGTTGGTTTGTTGGCTTGTTGGTTTGTTGGCTTGTTGGTTTGTTGGTTTGTTGGTTTGTTGGCTTGTTGGTTACTTAGTTTGTTGGTTTGTTGGCTTGTTGGCTTGTTGGTTTGTTGGTTTGTTGGCTTGTTGGTTCGTTGGCTTGTTGGCTTGTTGCTTTGTTCGTTTGATGGTTTGTTGGTTTGTTGGTTTGTTGGTTTGTTGGCTTGTTGATTTGTTGGTTTGTTGGTTTGTTGGTTTGTTGGCTTGTTGGTTTGTTGGTTTATTGGCTTGTTGGTTTGTTAGTTTGTTAGTTTGTTGGGTTTTTGGTTACTTGGTTTGTTGGTTTGTTGGTTTGTTGGCTTGTTGGTTTGTTGGCTTGTTGGTTTGTTGGTTTGTTGGCTTGTTGGTTTGTTGGTTTGTTGGCTTGTTGGCTTGTTGCTTTGTTCGTTTGATGGTTTGTTGGTTTGTTGGTTTTTTGGTTTGTTGGTTTGTTGGCTTGTTGGTTTGTTGGTTTGTTGGTTTGTTGGCTTGTTGGTTTGTTAGTTTGTTGGTTTGTTGGCTTGTTGACTTGTTGGTTTGTTGGTTTTTTGGTTTGTTGGTTTGTTGGTTTGTTGGTTTGTTGGTTTGTTGGTTTGTTGGTTTATTTGTTTGTTGGTTTGTTGGCTTGTTGGTTTGTTGGTTTGTTGGTTTGTTGGCTTGCTGGTTTGTTGGTTTGTTGGTTTTTTGGTTTGTTGGTTTGTTGGTTTATTGGCTTGTTGGCTTGTTGGCTTGTTGGTTTGTTGGTTTGTTGGTTTGTCGGTTTGTTGGCTTGTTGGGTTGTTGGTTCGTTGGCTTGTTGGTTTGTTGGTTTGGTGGTTTGTTGGCTTGGTGGCTTGTTGGTTTGTTGGTTTGTTGGCTTGTTGGTTTATTGGTTTGTTGGCTTGTTGGCTTGTTGCTTTGTTCGTTTGATGGTTTGTTGGTTTGTTGGTTTTTTGGTTTGTTGGTTTGTTGGTTTGTTGGCTTGTTGGCTTGTTGGTTTGTAGGTTTGTTGGTTTGTTGGCTTGTTGGTTTGTTAGTTTGTTGGTTTGTTGGCTTGTTGGCTTGTTGGTTTTTTGGTTTTTTGGTTTGTTGGTTTGTTGGTATGTTGGTTTGTTGGTTTGTTGGTTTGTTGGTTTGTTGGTGTATTTGTTTGTTGGTTTGTTGGCTTGTTGGTTTGTTGCTTTGTTGGTTTGGTGGCTTGTTGGTTTGTTGGTTTGTTGGTTTTTTGGTTTGTTGGTTTGTTGGTTTGTTGGTTTATTTGTTTGTTGGTTTGTTGGCTTGTTGGTTTGTTGGTTTGTTGGTTTGTTGGCTTGTTGGTTTGTTGGTTTATTGGCTTGTTGGTTTGTTACTTTGTTAGTTTGTTGGGTTTTTGGTTACTTGGTTTGTTGGTTTGTTGGTTTGTTGGCTTGTTGGTTTGTTGGCTTGTTGGTTTGTTGGTTTGTTGGCTTGTTGGTCACTTAGTTTGTTGGTTTGTTGGCATGTTGGTTTGTTGGTTTGTTGGTTTGTTGGCTTGTTGGTTTGTTGGTTTATTGGCTTGTTGGTTTGTTAGTTTGTTAGTTTGTTGGTTTGTTGGTTTGTTAATTTGTTGGCTTGTTGGCTTGTTGGTTTGTTGGTTAGTTCGTTTGTTGGTTTGTTGGCTTGTTGGCTTGTTGGTTTGTTGGTTAGTTCGTTAGTTGGTTTGTTAGTTTGTTGGCTTGTTGGTTTGTTGGCTTGTTGGTTTGTTGGTTTGTTGGTTTATTTGTTTGTTGGTTTGTTGGCTTCTTGGTTTGTTGGTTTGTTGGTTTGTTGGTTTGTTGGTTTGTTGGTTTGTTGGTGTATTTGTTTGTTGGTTTTTTGGCTTGTTGGTTTGTTGGTTTGTTGGTTTGTTGGCTTGTTGGTTTGTTGGTTTGTTGGTTTTTTGGTTTGTTGGTTTGTTGGTTTGTTGGCTTGTTGGTTTATTTGTTTGTTGGTTTGTTGGCTTGTTGGTTTGTTGGTTTGTTGGTTTGTTGGCTTGTTGGGTTTTTGGTTACTTGGTTTGTTGGTTTGTTGGTTTGTTGGCTTGTTGGTTTGTTGGCTTGTTGGTTTGTTGGTTTGTTGGTTTGTTGGCTTGTTGGTTACTTAGTTTGTTGGTTTGTTGGCTTGTTGGCTTGTTGGTTTGTTGGTTTGTTGGCTTGTGGGTTTGTTGGTTTGTTGGCTTGTTGGCTTGTTGCTTTGTTCGTTTGACGGTTTGTTGGTTTGTTGGTTTATTTGTTTGTTGGTTTGTTGGCTTCTTGGTTTGTTGGTTTGTTGGTTTGTTGGTTTGTTGGTTTTTGTTGGTTTGTTGGTGTATTTGTTTGTTGGTTTTTTGGCTTGTTGGTTTGTTGGTTTGTTGGTTTGTTGGCTTGTTGGTTTGTTGGTTTGTTGGTTTTTTGGTTTGTTGGTTTGTTGGTTTGTTGGCTTGTTGGTTTATTTGTTTGTTGGTTTGTTGGCTTGTTGGTTTGTTGGTTTGTTGGTTTGTTGGCTTGTTGGTTTGTTGGTTTATTGGCTTGTTGGTTTGTTAGTTTGTTAGTTTGTTGGGTTTTTGGTTACTTGTTTTGTTGGTTTGTTGGTTTGTTGGCTTGTTGGTTTGTTGGCTTATTGGTTTGTTGGTTTGTTGGCTTGTTGGTTACTTAGTTTGTTGGTTTGTTGGCATGTCGGTTTGTTGGTTTGTTGGTTTGTTGGCTTGTTGGTTTGTTGGTTTATTAACTTGTTGGTTTGTTAGTTTGTTAGTTTGTTGGCTTATTTGTTTGTTGGTGTGTTGGCTTGTTGGTTTGTTGGTTTGTTGGTTTGTTGGCTTGTTGGTTTGTTGGTTTATTGGCTTGTTGGTTTGTTAGTTTGTTAGTTTGTTAGCTTGTTGGGTTTTTGGTTACTTGGTTTGTTGGTTTGTTGGTTTGTTGGCTTGTTGGTTTGTTGGCTTGTTGGTTTGTTGGTTTGTTGGCTTGTTGGTTACTTAGTTTGCTGGTTTGTTGGCTTGTTGGCTTGTTGGGTTGTTGGTTTGTTGGCTTGTTGGTTTGTTGGTTTGTTCGGTTTGTTGGCTTGTTGGCTTGTTGGTTTGTTGGTATGTTGGCTTGTTGGTTTGTTGGTTTGTTGGCTTGTTGGCTTGTTGCTTTGTTCGTTTGATGGTTTGTTGGTTTGTTGGTTTGTTGGCTTGTTGGTTTGTTGGTTTGTTGGTTTGTTGGCTTGTTGGTTTGTTGCTTTATTGGCTTGTTGGTTTGTTAGTTTGTTAGTTTGTTGGGTTTTTGGTTACTTGGTTTGTTGGTTTGTTGGTTTGTTGGCTTGTTGGTTTGTTGGCTTGTTGGTTTGTTGGTTTGTTGGTTTGTTGGCTTGTTGGTTACTTAGTTTGTTGGTTTGTTGGCTTGTTGGCTTGTTGGTTTGTTGGTTTGTTGGCTTGTTGGTTCGTTGGCTTGTTGGCTTGTTGCTTTGTTTGTTTGATGGTTTGTTGGTTTGTTGGTTTGTTGGTTTGTTGGCTTGTTGATTTGTTGGTTTGTTGGTTTGTTGGTTTGTTGGTTTGTTGGCTTGTTGGTTTGTTGGTTTATTGGCTTGTTGGTTTGTTAGTTTGTTAGTTTGTTGGGTTTTTGGTTACTTGGTTTGTTGGTTTGTTGGTTTGTTGGCTTGTTGGTTTGTTGGCTTGTTGGTTTGTTGGTTTGTTGGTTTGTTGGCTTGTTGCTTTGTTCGTTTGATGGTTTGTTGGTTTGTTGGTTTTTTGGTTTGTTGGTTTGTTGGCTTGTTGGTTTGTTGGTTTGTTGGTTTGTTGGCTTGTTGGTTTGTTAGTTTGTTGGTTTGTTGGCTTGTTGGCTTGTTGGTTTGTTGGTTTTTTGGTTTGTTGGTTTGTTGGTTTGTTGGTTTGTTGGTTTGTTGGTTTGTTGGTTTATTTGTTTGTTGGTTTGTTGGCTTGTTGGTTTGTTGGTTTGTTGGTTTGTTGGCTTGCTGGTTTGTTGGTTTGTTGGTTTTTTGGTTTGTTGGTTTGTTGGTTTATTGGCTTGTTGGCTTGTTGGCTTGTTGGTTTGTTGGTTTGTTGGTTTGTCGGTTTGTTGGCTTGTTGGGTTGTTGGTTCGTTGGCTTGTTGGTTTGTTGGTTTGTTGGTTTGTTGGCTTGGTGGCTTGTTGGTTTGTTGGTTTGTTGGCTTGTTGGTTTATTGGTTTGTTGGCTTGTTGGCTTGTTGCTTTGTTCGTTTGATGGTTTGTTGGTTTGTTAGTTTTTTGGTTTGTTGGTTTGTTGGTTTGTTGGCTTGTTGGCTTGTTGGTTTGTAGGTTTGTTGGTTTGTTGGCTTGTTGGTTTGTTAGTTTGTTGGTTTGTTGGCTTGTTGGCTTGTTGGTTTTTTGGTTTTTTGGTTTGTTGGTTTGTTGGTATGTTGGTTTGTTGGTTTGTTGGTTTGTTGGTTTGTTGGTGTATTTGTTTGTTGGTTTGTTGGCTTGTTGGTTTGTTGCTTTGTTGGTTTGTTGGCTTGTTGGTTTGTTGGTTTGTTGGTTTTTTGGTTTGTTGGTTTGTTGGTTTGTTGGTTTATTTGTTTGTTGGTTTGTTGGCTTGTTGGTTTGTTGGTTTGTTGGTTTGTTGGCTTGTTGGTTTGTTGGTTTATTGGCTTGTTGGTTTGTTACTTTGTTAGTTTGTTGGGTTTTTGGTTACTTGGTTTGTTGGTTTGTTGGTTTGTTGGCTTGTTGGTTTGTTGGCTTGTTGGTTTGTTGGTTTGTTGGCTTGTTGGTCACTTAGTTTGTTGGTTTGTTGGCATGGTGGTTTGTTGGTTTGTTGGTTTGTTGGCTTGTTGGTTTGTTGGTTTATTGGCTTGTTGGTTTGTTAGTTTGTTAGTTTGTTGGTTTGTTGGTTTGTTAATTTGTTGGCTTGTTGGCTTGTTGGTTTGTTGGTTAGTTCGTTTGTTGGTTTGTTGGCTTGTTGGCTTGTTGGTTTGTTGGTTAGTTCGTTAGTTGGTTTGTTAGTTTGTTGGCTTGTTGGTTTGTTGGCTTGTTGGTTTGTTGGTTTGTTGGTTTATTTGTTTGTTGGTTTGTTGGCTTCTTGGTTTGTTGGTTTGTTGGTTTGTTGGTTTGTTGGTTTGTTGGTTTGTTGGTGTATTTGTTTGTTGGTTTTTTGGCTTGTTGGTTTGTGGGTTTGTTGGTTTGTTGGCTTGTTGGTTTGTTGGTTTGTTGGTTTTTTGGTTTGTTGGTTTGTTGGTTTGTTGGCTTGTTGGTTTATTTGTTTGTTGGTTTGTTGGCTTGTTGGTTTGTTGGTTTGTTGGTTTGTTGGCTTGTTGGGTTTTTGGTTACTTGGTTTGTTGGTTTGTTGGTTTGTTGGCTTGTTGGTTTGTTGGCTTGTTGGTTTGTTGGTTTGTTGGTTTGTTGGCTTGTTGGTTACTTAGTTTGTTGGTTTGTTGGCTTGTTGGCTTGTTGGTTTGTTGGTTTGTTGGCTTGTTGGTTTGTTGGTTTGTTGGCTTGTTGGCTTGTTGCTTTGTTCGTTTGACGGTTTGTTGGTTTGTTGGTTTTTTGGTTTGTTGGTTTGTTGGCTTGTTGGTTTGTTGGTTTGTTGGTTTGTTGGCTTGTTGGTTTGTTAGTTTGTTGGTTTGTTGGTTTGTTGGCTTGTTGGCTTGTTGGTTTGTTGGTTTTTTGGTTTGTTGGTTTGTTGGTTTGTTGGTTTGTTGGTTTGTTGGTTTATTTGTTTGTTGGTTTGTTGGCTTGTTGGTTTGTTGGTTTGTTGGTTTGTTGGTTTGTTGGCTTGTTGGTTTGTTGGTTTGTTGGTTTTTTGGTTTGTTGGGGTGTTGGTTTGTTGGTTTGTTGGTTTGTTGGTTTATTTGTTTGTTGGTTTGTTGGCTTGTTGGTTTGTTGGTTTGTTGGTTTGTTGGCTTGTTGGTTTGTTGGCTTGTTGGCTTGTTGGTTTGTTGGTTTGTTGGCTTGTTGGTTACTTAGTTTGTTGGTTTGTTGGCATGTTGGTTTGTTGGTACCGGTGGCTTGTTGGTTTGTTGGTTTGTTGGCTTGTTGGCTTGTTGGTTTGCTGGTTTGTTGGTTTGTTGACTTGTTGGTTTGTTGGTTTGTTGGCTTGTTGGTTTGTTAGTTTGTTGGTTTGTTGGTTTGTTGGTTTGTTGGTTTGTTGGTTTGTTGGTTTGTTGCTTTGTTGGTTTGTTGGTTTGTTGGCTTGTTGGCTTGTTGGTTTGTTGGCTTGTTGGTTTGTTAGTTTGTTTGCTTTTTGGTTACTTGGTTTGTTGGATTGTTGGCTTGTTGGCTTGTTGGTTTGTTGGTTTGTTGGCTTGTTGGTTTGTTGGCTTGTTGGTTTGTTGGTTTGTTGGCATGTTGGTTTGTTGGTTTGTTGGTTTGTTGGCTTGTTGGTTTGTTGGTTTGTTGGCTTGTTGGCTTTTTGGTTTGTTGGTTTGTTGGCTTCTTGGTTTGTTGGTTTGTTGGCTTGTTGGTTTGTTAGTTTGTTGGTTTGTTGGTTTGTTGGTTTGTTGGTTTGTTGCTTTGTTGGTTTGTTGGTTTATTGGCTTGTTGGCTTGCTGGTTTGTTGGCTTGTTGGTTTGTTAGTTTGTTGGCTTTTTGGTTACTTGGTTTGTTGGTTTGTTGGCTTGTTGGCTTGTTGGTTTGTTGGTTTGTTGGCTTGTTGGCTTGTTGGTTTGTTAGTTTGTTGGTTTGTTGGCTTGTTGGCTTGTGGGTTTGTTGGTTTGTTGTTTTGTTGGTTTGTTGGTTTGTTGGTTTTTTGGTTTGTTGGTTTGTTGGTTTGTTGGCTTGTTGGTTTGTTGGTTTGTTGGCTTGTTGGCTTGTTGGTTTGTTGGTTTGTTGGTTTGTTGGCTTGTTGGCTTGTTGGCTTGTTGGTTTGTTGGTTTGTTGGTTTGTTGGTTTGTTGCTTTGTTGGTTTGTTGGTTTGTTGGCTTGTTGGTTTGTTAGTTTGTTGGGTTTTTGGTTACAAGGTTTGTTGGTTTGTTGGTTTGTTGGCTTGTTGGTTTGTTGGCTTGTTGGTTTGTTGGTTTGTTGGCTTGTTGGTTACTTAGTTTGTTGGTTTGTTGGCATGTTGGTTTGTTGGTTTGTTGGTTTGTTGGCTTGTTGGTTTGTTGGTTTATTGGTTTGTTGGTTTGTTAGTTTGTTAGTTTGTTGGTTTGTTGGTTTGTTGGTTTGTTGGCTTGTAGGCTTGTTGGTTTGTTGGTTAGTTCGTTTGTTGGTTTGTTGGTTTGTTGGCTTGTTGGCTTGTTGATTTGTTGGTTAGTTCGTTTGTTGGTTTGTTAGTTCGTTGCCTTGTTGGTTTGTTGGCTTGTTGGTTTGTTGGTTTGTTGGTTTATTTGTTTGTTGGTTGTTGGCTTCTTGGTTTGTTGGTTTGTTGGTTTGTTGGTTACTTAGTTTGTTGGCTTGTTGGTTTGTTGGCTTGTTGGTTTGTTGGTTTGTTGGTTTGTTGGCTTGTTGGTTTGTTGGTTTGTTGGTTTATTTGTTTGTTAGTTTGTTGGTTTATGTGTTTGTTGGTTTGTTGGCTTGTTGGCTTGTTGGTTTGTTGGTTTGTTGGCTTGTTGGTTATATAGTTTGTTGGTTTGTTGGCATGTTGGTTTGTTGGTTTGTTGGCTTGTTGGCTTGTTGATTTGTAGGTTTGTTGGTTTGTTGGTTTGTTGGCTTGTTGGTTTGTTGGTTTGTTGGCTTGTTGGTTTGTTGGCTTGTTGGTTTGTTGGTTTGTTGGCTTGTTGGTTTGTTAGTTTGTTGGTTTGTTGGTTTGTTGGTTTGTTGGTTTATTTGTTTGTTGGTTTGAGGGCTTGTTGGCTTGTTGGTTTGTTGGTTTGTTGGTTTGTTGGCTTGTTGGCTTGTTGGTTTGTTGGTTTGTTGGTTTGTTGGTTTGTTGGTTTGTTGGTTTGTTGGTTTGTTGGTTTGTTGGTTTGTTTGTTTGTTGGTTTGTTGGCTTGTTGGTTTGTTGGTTTATGGGCTTGTTGGCTTGTTGGTTTGTTGGTTTGTTGGTTTGTCGGTTTGTTGGCTTGTTGGGTTGTTGGTTCGTTGACTTGTTGGTTTGTTGGTTTTTTGGTTTGTTGGTTTGTTGGTTTGTTGGTTTGTTGGTTTGTTGGTTTGTTGGTTTGTTGGTTTGTTGGCTTGTTGGTTTGTTGGTTTGTTCGCTTGTTGGCTTGTTGCTTTGTTCGTTTGATGGTTTGTTGGTTTGTTGGTTTTTTGGTTTGTTGGTTTGTTGGTTTGTTGGTTTGTTGCCTTGTTGGTTTGTAGGTTTGTTGGTTTGTTGGCTTGTTGGTTTGTTAGTTTGTTGGTTTGTTGGCTTGTTGGCTTGTTGGTTTGTTGGTTTTTTGGTTTGTTGGTTTGTTGGTTTGTTGGTTTGTTGGTTTGTTGGTGTATTTGTTTGTTGGTTTGTTGGCTTGTTGGTTTGTTGGTTTGTTGGTTTGTTGGCTTGTTGGTTTGTTGGTTTGTTGGTTTTTTGGTTTGTTGGTTTGTTGGTTTGTTGGTTTATTTGTTTGTTGGTTTGTTGGCTTGTCGGTTTGTTGGTTTGTTGGTTTGTTGGCTTGTTGGTTTGTTGGTTTATTGTCTTGTTGGTTTGTTAGTTTGTTAGTTTGTTGGGTTTTTGGTTACTTGGTTTGTTGGTTTGTTGGTTTGTTGGCTTGTTGGTTTGTTGGCTTGTTGGTTTGTTGGTTTGTTGGCTTGTTGGTTACTTAGTTTGTTGGTTTGTTGGCATGTTGGGTTGTTGGTTTGTTGGTTTGTTGGCTTGTTGGTTTGTTGGTTTATTGGCTTGTTGGTTAGTCTGTTTGTTGGTTTGTTGGTTTGTTGGCTTGTTGGCTTGTTGGTTTGTTGGTTAGTTCGTTTGTTGGTTTGTTGGTCTGTTGGCTTGTTGGCTTGTTGGTTTGTTGGTTAGTTCGTTTGTTGGTTTGTTAGTTTGTTGGCTTGTTGGTTTGTTGGCTTGTTGGTTTGTTGGTTTGTTGGTTTATTTGTTTGTTGGTTTGTTGGCTTCTTGGTTTGTTGGTTTGTTGGCTTGTTGGTTTGTTGGTTTGTTGGTTTGTTGGCTTGTTGGTTTGTTGGCTTGTTGGTTTGTTGGTTTGTTGGTTTGTTGGCTTGTTGGTTTGTTGGTTTGTTGGTTTATTTGTTTGTTGGTTTGTTGGTTTATGTGTTTTTTGGTTTGTTGTCTTGTTGGCTTGTTGGTTTGTTGGTTTGTTGGCTTGTTGGTTACATAGTTTGTTGGTTTGTTGGCATGTTGGTTTGTTGGTTTGTTGGCTTGTTGGCTTGTTGGTTTGTTGGTTTTTTGGTTTGTTGGCTTGTTGGTTTGTTGGTTTGTTGGCTTGTTGGTCTGTTGGCTTGTTGGTTTGTTGGTTTGTTGGCTTGTTGGTTTGTTAGTTTGTTGGTTTGTTGGTTTGTTGGTTTGTTGGTTTGTTGGTTTGTTGGTTTGTTGGTTTATTTGTTTGTTGGTTTGTTGGCTTGTTGGCTTGTTGGTTTGTTGGTTTGTTGGCTTGTTGGCTTGTTGGTTTGTTGGTTTGTTGGTTTGTTGGTTTGTTGGTTTGTTGGTTTGTTGGTTTGTTGGTTTGTTGGTTTGTTGGTTTGTTGGCTTGTTGGTTTGTTGGTTTATTGGCTTGTTGGCTTGTTGGTTTGTTGGTTTGTTGGTTTGTCGGTTTGTTGGGTTGTTGGGTTGTTGGTTCGTTGGCTTGTTGGTTTGTTGGTTTGTTGGTTTGTTGGCTTGTTGGCTTGTTGGTTTGTTGGTTTGTTGGCTTGTTGGCTTGTTGGTTTGTTGGCTTGTTGGCTTGTTGCTTTGTTCGTTTAATGGTTTGTTGGTTTGTTGGTTTTTTGGTTTGTTGGTTTGTTGGTTTGTTGGCTTGTTGGCTTGTTGGTTTGTAGGTTTGTTGGTTTGTTGGCTTGTTGGTTTGTTAGTTTGTTGGTTTGTTGGCTTGTTGGCTTGTTGGTTTGATGGTTTTTTGGTTTGTTGGTTTGTTGGTTTGTTGGTTTGTTGGTTTGTTGGTTTGTTGGTGTATTTGTTTGTTGGTTTGTTGGCTTGTTGGTTTGTTGGTTTGTTGGTTTGTCGGCTTGTTGGTTTGTTGGTTTGTTGGTTTTTTGGTTTGTTGGTTTGTTGGTTTGTTGGTTTATTTGTTTGTTGGTTTGTTGGCTTGTTGGTTTGTTGGTTTGTTGGTTTGTTGGCTTGTTGGTTTGTTGGTTTATTGGCTTGTTGGTTTGTTAGTTTGTTAGTTTGTTGGGTTTTTGGTTACTTGGTTTGTTGGTTTGTTGGTTTGTTGGCTTGTTGGTTTGTTGGTTTGTTGGCTTGTTGGTTTGTTGGTTTGTTGGCTTGTTGGTTACTTAGTTTGTTGGTTTGTTGGCATGCTGGTTTGTTGGTTTGTTGGTTTGTTGGCTTGTTGGTTTGTTGGTTTATTGGCTTGTTGGTTTGTTAGTTTGTTAGTTTGTTGGTTTGTTGGTTTGTTAATTTGTTGGCTTGTTGGCTTGTTGGTTTGTCGGTTAGTTCGTTTGTTGGTTTGTTGGTTTGTTGGCTTGTTGGCTTGTTGGTTTGTTGGTTAGTTCGTTTGTTGGTTTGTTAGTTTGTTGGCTTGTTGGTTTGTTGGCTTGTTGGTTTGTTGGTTTGTTGGTTTATTTGTTTGTTGGTTTGTTGGCTTCTTGGTTTGTTGGTTTGTTGGTTTGTTGGTTTGTTGGTTTTTGTTGGTTTGTTGGTGTATTTGTTTGTTGGTTTTTTGGCTTGTTGGTTTGTTGGTTTGTTGGTTTGTTGGCTTGTTGGTTTGTTGGTTTGTTGGTTTTTTGGTTTGTTGGTTTGTTGGTTTGTTGGCTTGTTGGTTTATTTGTTTGTTGGTTTGTTGGCTTGTTGGTTTGTTGGTTTGTTGGTTTGTTGGCTTGTTGGTTTATTTGTTTGTTGGTTTGTTGGCTTGTTGGTTTGTTAGTTTGTTAGTTTGTTGGGTTTTTGGTTACTTGTTTTGTTGGTTTGTTGGTTTGTTGGCTTGTTGGTTTGTTGGCTTATTGGTTTGTTGGTTTGTTGGCTTGTTGGTTACTTAGTTTGTTGGTTTGTTAGCATGTCGGTTTGTTGGTTTGTTGGTTTGTTGGCTTGTTGGTTTGTTGGTTTATTAACTTGTTGGTTTGTTAGTTTGTTAGTTTGTTGGCTTATTTGTTTGTTATTTTGTTGGCTTGTTGGTTTGTTGGTTTGTTGGTTTGTTGGCTTGTTGGTTTGTTGGTTTATTGGCTTGTTGGTATGTTAGTTTGTTAGCTTGTTGGGTTTTTGGTTACTTGGTTTGTTGGTTTGTTGGTTTGTTGGCTTGTTGGTTTGTTGGCTTGTTGGTTTGTTGGTTTGTTGGCTTGTTGGTTACTTAGTTTGCTGGTTTGTTGGCTTGTTGGCTTGTTGGGTTGTTGGTTTGTTGGCTTGTTGGTTTGTTGGTTTGTTCGGTTTGTTGGCTTGTTGGCTTGTTGGTTTGTTGGTTTGTTGGCTTGTTGGTTTGTTGGTTTGTTGGCTTGTTGGCTTGTTGCTTTGTTCGTTTGATGGTTTGTTGGTTTGTTGGCTTGTTGGTTTGTTGGTTTGTTGGTTTTTTGGTTTGTTGGCTTGTTGGTTTGTTGGTTTGTTGGTTTGTTGGCTTGTTGGTTTGTTGGTTTGTTGGTTTGTTGTCTTGTTGGTTTGTTGGTTTATTGGCTAGTTGGTTTGTTAGTTTGTTAGTTTGTTGGGTTTTTGGTTACTTGGTTTGTTGGTTTGTTTGTTTGTTGGCTTGTTGGTTTGTTGGCTTATTGGTTTGTTGGTTTGTTGGTTTGTTGGCTTGTTGGTTACTTAGTTTGTTGGTTTGTTGGCTTGTTGGCTTGTTGGTTTGTTGGTTTGTTGGCTTGTTGGTTTGTTGGTTTGTTGGCTTGTTGGCTTGTTGCTTTGTTCGTTTGATGGTTTGTTGGTTTGTTGGTTTGTTGGTTTGTTGGCTTGTTGGTTTGTTGGTTTGTTGGTTTGTTGGCTTGTTGGTTTGTTGGTTTATTGGCTTGTTGGTTTGTTAGTTTGTTAGTTTGTTGGGTTTTTGGTTACTTGGTTTGTTGGTTTGTTGGTTTGTTGGCTTGTTGGTTTGTTGGCTTGTTGGTTTGTTGGTTTGTTGGCTTGTAGGCTTGTTGGTTTGTTGGTTAGTTCGTTTGTTGGTTTGTTGGTTTGTTGGCTTGTTGGCTTGTTGGTTTGTTGGTTAGTTCGTTTGTTGGTTTGTTAGTTCGTTGGCTTGTTGGTTTGTTGGCTTGTTGGTTTGTTGGTTTGTTGGTTTATTTGTTTGTTGGTTGTTGGCTTCTTGGTTTGTTGGTTTGTTGGTTTGTTGGTTACTTAGTTTGTTGGCTTGTTGGTTTGTTGGCTTGTTGGTTTGTTGGTTTGTTGGTTTGTTGGCTTGTTGGTTTGTTGGTTTGTTGGTTTATTTGTTTGTTAGTTTGTTGGTTTATGTGTTTGTTGGTTTGTTGGCTTGTTGGCTTGTTGGTTTGTTGGTTTGTTGGCTTGTTGGTTATATAGTTTGTTGGTTTGTTGGCATGTTGGTTTGTTGGTTTGTTGGCTTGTTGGCTTGTTGATTTGTAGGTTTGTTGGTTTGTTGGTTTGTTGGCTTGTTGGTTTGTTGGTTTGTTGGCTTGTTGGTTTGTTGGCTTGTTGGTTTGTTGGTTTGTTGGCTTGTTGGTTTGTTAGTTTGTTGGTTTGTTGGTTTGTTGGTTTGTTGGTTTATTTGTTTGTTGGTTTGAGGGCTTGTTGGCTTGTTGGTTTGTTGGTTTGTTGGTTTGTTGGCTTGTTGGCTTGTTGGTTTGTTGGTTTGTTGGTTTGTTGGTTTGTTGGTTTGTTGGTTTGTTGGTTTGTTGGTTTGTTGGTTTGTTTGTTTGTTGGTTTGTTGGCTTGTTGGTTTGTTGGTTTATGGGCTTGTTGGCTTGTTGGTTTGTTGGTTTGTTGGTTTGTCGGTTTGTTGGCTTGTTGGGTTGTTGGTTCGTTGACTTGTTGGTTTGTTGGTTTTTTGGTTTGTTGGTTTGTTGGTTTGTTGGTTTGTTGGTTTGTTGGTTTGTTGGCTTGTTGGTTTGTTGGTTTGTTGGCTTGTTGGCTTGTTGCTTTGTTCGTTTGATGGTTTGTTGGTTTGTTGGTTTTTTGGTTTGTTGGTTTGTTGGTTTGTTGGTTTGTTGCCTTGTTGGTTTGTAGGTTTGTTGGTTTGTTGGCTTGTTGGTTTGTTAGTTTGTTGGTTTGTTGGCTTGTTGGCTTGTTGGTTTGTTGGTTTTTTGGTTTGTTGGTTTGTTGGTTTGTTGGTTTGTTGGTTTGTTGGTGTATTTGTTTGTTGGTTTGTTGGTTTGTTGGTTTGTTGGTTTGTTGGCTTGTTGGTTTGTTGGTTTGTTGGTTTTTTGGTTTGTTGGTTTGTTGGTTTGTTGGTTTATTTGTTTGTTGGTTTGTTGGCTTGTCGGTTTGTTGGTTTGTTGGTTTGTTGGCTTGTTGGTTTGTTGGTTTATTGGCTTGTTGGTTTGTTAGTTTGTTAGTTTGTTGGGTTTTTGGTTACTTGGTTTGTTGGTTTGTTGGTTTGTTGGCTTGTTGGTTTGTTGGCTTGTTGGTTTGTTGGTTTGTTGGCTTGTTGGTTACTTAGTTTGTTGGTTTGTTGGCATGTTGGGTTGTTGGTTTGTTGGTTTGTTGGCTTGTTGGTTTGTTGGTTTATTGGCTTGTTGGTTAGTCTGTTTGTTGGTTTGTTGGTTTGTTGGCTTGTTGGCTTGTTGGTTTGTTGGTTAGTTCGTTTGTTGGTTTGTTGGTCTGTTGGCTTGTTGGCTTGTTGGTTTGTTGGTTAGTTCGTTTGTTGGTTTGTTAGTTTGTTGGCTTGTTGGTTTGTTGGCTTGTTGGTTTGTTGGTTTGTTGGTTTATTTGTTTGTTGGTTTGTTGGCTTCTTGGTTTGTTGGTTTGTTGGCTTGTTGGTTTGTTGGTTTGTTGGTTTGTTGGCTTGTTGGTTTGTTGGCTTGTTGGTTTGTTGGTTTGTTGGTTTGTTGGCTTGTTGGTTTGTCGGTTTGTTGGTTTATTTGTTTGTTGGTTTGTTGGTTTATGTGTTTTTTGGTTTGTTGTCTTGTTGGCTTGTTGGTTTGTTGGTTTGTTGGCTTGTTGGTTACATAGTTTGTTGGTTTGTTGGCATGTTGGTTTGTTGGTTTGTTGGCTTGTTGGCTTGTTGGTTTGTTGGTTTTTTGGTTTGTTGGCTTGTTGGTTTGTTGGTTTGTTGGCTTGTTGGTCTGTTGGCTTGTTGGTTTGTTGGTTTGTTGGCTTGTTGGTTTGTTAGTTTGTTGGTTTGTTGGTTTGTTGGTTTGTTGGTTTGTTGGTTTGTTGGTTTATTTGGTTGTTGGTTTGTTGGCTTGTTGGCTTGTTGGTTTGTTGGTTTGTTGGCTTGTTGGCTTGTTGGTTTGTTGGTTTGTTGGTTTGTTGGTTTGTTGGTTTGTTGGTTTGTTGGTTTGTTGGTTTGTTGGTTTGTTGGTTTGTTGGCTTGTTGGTTTGTTGGTTTATTGGCTTGTTGGCTTGTTGGTTTGTTGGTTTGTTGGTTTGTCGGTTTGTTGGGTTGTTGGGTTGTTGGTTCGTTGGCTTGTTGGCTTGTTAGTTTGTTGGTTTGTTGGCTTGTTGGCTTGTTGGTTTGTTGGTTTGTTGGCTTGTTGGCTTGTTGGTTTGTTGGCTTGTTGGCTTGTTGCTTTGTTCGTTTGATGGTTTGTTGGTTTGTTGGTTTTTTGGTTTGTTGGTTTGTTGGTTTGTTGGCTTGTTGGCTTGTTGGTTTGTAGGTTTGTTGGTTTGTTGGCTTGTTGGTTTGTTAGTTTGTTGGTTTGTTGGCTTGTTGGCTTGTTGGTTTGATGGTTTTTTGGTTTGTTGGTTTGTTGGTTTGTTGGTTTGTTGGTTTGTTGGTTTGTTGGTGTATTTGTTTGTTGGTTTGTTGGCTTGTTGGTTTGTTGGTTTGTTGGTTTGTCGGCTTGTTGGTTTGTTGGTTTGTTGGTTTTTTGGTTTGTTGGTTTGTTGGTTTGTTGGTTTATTTGTTTGTTGGTTTGTTGGCTTGTTGGTTTGTTGGTTTGTTGGTTTGTTGGCTTGTTGGTTTGTTGGTTTATTGGCTTGTTGGTTTGTTAGTTTGTTAGTTTGTTGGGTTTTTGGTTACTTGGTTTGTTGGTTTGTTGGTTTGTTGGCTTGTTGGTTTGTTGGTTTGTTGGCTTGTTGGTTTGTTGGTTTGTTGGCTTGTTGGTTACTTAGTTTGTTGGTTTGGTGGCATGCTGGTTTGTTGGTTTGTTGGTTTGTTGGCTTGTTGGTTTGTTGGTTTATTGGCTTGTTGGTTTGTTAGTTTGTTAGTTTGTTGGTTTGTTGGTTTGTTGGTTTGTTAATTTGTTGGCTTGTTGGCTTGTTGGTTTGTTGGTTAGTTCGTTTGTTGGTTTGTTGGTTTGTTGGCTTGTTGGCTTGTTGGTTTGTTGGTTAGTTCGTTTGTTGGTTTGTTAGTTTGTTGGCTTGTTGGTTTGTTGGCTTGTTGGTTTGTTGGTTTGTTGGTTTATTTGTTTGTTGGTTTGTTGGCTTCTTGGTTTGTTGGTTTGTTGGTTTGTTGGTTTTTGTTGGTTTGTTGGTGTATTTGTTTGTTGGTTTTTTGGCTTGTTGGTTTGTTGGTTTGTTGGTTTGTTGGCTTGTTGGTTTGTTGGTTTGTTGGTTTTTTGGTTTGTTGGTTTGTTGGTTTGTTGGCTTGTTGGTTTATTTGTTTGTTGGTTTGTTGGCTTGTTGGTTTGTTGGTTTGTTGTTTTGTTGGCTTGTTGGTTTATTTGTTTGTTGGTTTGTTGGCTTGTTGGTTTGTTAGTTTGTTAGTTTGTTGGGTTTTTGGTTACTTGTTTTGTTGGTTTGTTGGTTTGTTGGCTTGTTGGTTTGTTGGCTTATTGGTTTGTTGGTTTGTTGGCTTGTTGGTTACTTAGTTTGTTGGTTTGTTGGCATGTCGGTTTGTTGGTTTGTTGGTTTGTTGGCTTGTTGGTTTGTTGGTTTATTAACTTGTTGGTTTGTTAGTTTGTTAGTTTGTTGGCTTATTTGTTTGTTATTTTGTTGGCTTGTTGGTTTGTTGGTTTGTTGGTTTGTTGGCTTGTTGGTTTGTTGGTTTATTGGCTTGTTGGTATGTTAGTTTGTTAGCTTGTTGGGTTTTTGGTTACTTGGTTTGTTGGTTTGTTGGTTTGTTGGCTTGTTGGTTTGTTGGCTTGTTGGTTTGTTGGTTTGTTGGCTTGTTGGTTACTTAGTTTGCTGGTTTGTTGGCTTGTTGGCTTGTTGGGTTGTTGGTTTGTTGGCTTGTTGGTTTGTTGGTTTGTTCGGTTTGTTGGCTTGTTGGCTTGTTGGTTTGTTGGTTTGTTGGCTTGTTGGTTTGTTGGTTTGTTGGCTTGTTGGCTTGTTGCTTTGTTCGTTTGATGGTTTGTTGGTTTGTTGGCTTGTTGGTTTGTTGGTTTGTTGGTTTTTTGGTTTGTTGGCTTGTTGGTTTGTTGGTTTGTTGTTTTGTTGGCTTGTTGGTTTGTTGGTTTGTTGGTTTGTTGTCTTGTTGGTTTGTTGGTTTATTGGCTTGTTGGTTTGTTAGTTTGTTAGTTTGTTGGGTTTTTGGTTACTTGGTTTGTTGGTTTGTTGGTTTGTTGGCTTGTTGGTTTGTTGGCTTGTTGGTTTGTTGGTTTGTTGGTTTGTTGGCTTGTTGGTTACTTAGTTTGTTGGTTTGTTGGCTTGTTGGCTTGTTGGTTTGTTGGTTTGTTGGCTTGTTGGTTTGTTGGTTTGTTGGCTTGTTGGCTTGTTGCTTTGTTCGTTTGATGGTTTGTTGGTTTGTTGGTTTGTTGGTTTGTTGGTTTGTTGGCTTGTTGGTTTGTTGGTTTGTTGGTTTGTTGGCTTGTTGGTTTGTTGGTTTATTGGCTTGTTGGTTTGTTAGTTTGTTAGTTTGTTGGGTTTTTGGTTACTTGGTTTGTTGGTTTGTTGGTTTGTTGGCTTGTTGGTTTGTTGGCTTGTTGGTTTGTTGGTTTGTTGGTTTGTTGGCTTGTTGGTTACTTAGTTTGTTGGTTTGTTGGCTTGTTGGCTTGTTGGTTTGTTGGTTTGTTGGCTTGTTGGTTTGTTGGTTTGTTGGCTTGTTGGCTTGTTGCTTTGTTCGTTTGATGGTTTGTTGGTTTGTTGGTTTTTTGGTTTGTTGGTTTGTTGGCTTGTTGGTTTGTTGGTTTGTTGGTTTGTTGGCTTGTTGGTTTGTTAGTTTGTTGGTTTGTTGGCTTGTTGGCTTGTTGGTTTGTTGGTTTTTTGGTTTGTTGGTTTGTTGGTTTGTTGGTTTGTTGGTTTATTTGTTTGTTGGTTTGTTGGCTTGTTGGTTTGTTGGTTTGTTGGTTTGTTGGCTTGCTGGTTTGTTGGTTTGTTGGTTTTTTGGTTTGTTGGTTTGTTGGTTTATTGGCTTGTTGGCTTGTTGGCTTGTTGGTTTGTTGGTTTGTCGGTTTGTTGGCTTGTTGGGTTGTTGGTTTGTTGGCTTGTTGGTTTGTTGGTTTGTTGGTTTGTTGGCTTGGTGGCTTGTTGGTTTGTTGGTTTGTTGGCTTGTTGGTTTATTGGTTTGTTGGCTTGTTGGCTTGTTGCTTTGTTCGTTTGATGGTTTGTTGGTTTGTTGGTTTTTTGGTTTGTTGGTTTGTTGGTTTGTTGGTTTGTTGGCTTGTTGGCTTGTTGGTTTGTAGGTTTGTTGGTTTGTTGGCTTGTTGGTTTGTTAGTTTGTTGGTTTGTTGGCTTGTTGGCTTGTTGGTTTGTTGGTTTTTTGGTTTGTTGGTTTGTTGGTATGTTGGTTTGTTGGTTTGTTGGTTTGTTGGTTTGTTGGTGTATTTGTTTGTTGGTTTGTTGGCTTGTTGGTTTGTTGGTTTGTTGGTTTGTTGGCTTGTTGGTTTGTTGGTTTGTTGGTTTTTTGGTTTGTTGGTTTGTTGGTTTGTTGGTTTATTTGTTTGTTGGTTTGTTGGCTTGTTGGTTTGTTGGTTTGTTGGTTTGTTGGCTTGTTGGTTTGTTGGTTTATTGGCTTGTTGGTTTGTTACTTTGTTAGTTTGTTGGGTTTTTGGTTACTAGGTTTGTTGGTTTGTTGGTTTGTTGGCTTGTTGGTTTGTTGGCTTGTTGGTTTGTTGGTTTGTTGGCTTGTTGGTCACTTAGTTTGTTGGTTTGTTGGCATGTTGGTTTGTTGGTTTGTTGGTTTGTTGGCTTGTTGGTTTGTTGGTTTATTGGCTTGTTGGTTTGTTAGTTTGTTAGTTTGTTGGTTTGTTGGTTTGTTAATTTGTTGGCTTGTTGGCTTTTTGGTTTGTTGGTTAGTTCGTTTGTTGGTTTGTTGGTTTGTTGGCTTGTTGGCTTGTTGGTTTGTTGGTTAGTTCGTTTGTTGGTTTGTTAGTTTGTTGGCTTGTTGGTTTGTTGGCTTGTTGGTTTGTTGTTTTGTTGGTTTATTTGTTTGTTGGTTTGTTGGCTTCTTGGTTTGTTGGTTTGTTGGTTTGTTGGTTTGTTGGTTTGTTGATTTGTTGGTGTATTTGTTTGTTGGTTTTTTGGCTTGTTGGTTTGTTGGTTTGTTGGTTTGTTGGCTTGTTGGTTTGTTGGTTTGTTGGTTTTTTGGTTTGTTGGTTTGTTGGTTTGTTGGTTTGTTGGCTTGTTGGCTTGTTGCTTTGTTCGTTTGATGGTTTGTTGGTTTGTTGGTTTGTTGGTTTGTTGGCTTGTTGGTTTGTTGGTTTGTTGGTTTGTTGGCTTGTTGGTTTGTTGGTTTATTGGCTTGTTGGTTTGTTAGTTTGTTGGTTTGTTGGGTTTTTGGTTACTTGGTTTGTTGGTTTGTTGGTTTGTTGGTTTGTTGGCTTGTTGGTTTGTTGGCTTGTTGGTTTGTTGGTTTGTTGGCTTGTTGGCTTGTTGGTTTGTTGGTTTGTTGGCTTGTTGGTTTGTTGGTTTGTTGGCTTGTTGGCTTGTTGCTTTGTTCGTTTGATGGTTTGTTGGTTTGTTGGTTTTTTGGTTTGTTGGTTTGTTGGCTTGTTGGTTTGTTGGTTTGTTGGTTTGTTGGCTTGTTGGTTTGTTAGTTTGTTGGTTTGTTGGCTTGTTGGCTTGTTGGTTTGTTGGTTTTTTGGTTTGTTGGTTTGTTGGTTTGTTGGTTTGTTGGTTTGTTGGTTTATTTGTTTGTTGGTTTGTTGGCTTGTTGGTTTGTTGGTTTGTTGGTTTGTTGGCTTGCTGGTTTGTTGGTTTGTTGGTTTTTTGGTTTGTTGGTTTGTTGGTTTATTGGCTTGTTGGCTTGTTGGCTTGTTGGTTTGTTGGTTTGTCGGTTTGTTGGCTTGTTGGGTTGTTGGTTCGTTGGCTTGTTGGTTTGTTGGTTTGTTGGTTTGTTGGCTTGGTGGCTTGTTGGTTTGTTGGTTTGTTGGCTTGTTGGTTTATTGGTTTGTTGGCTTGTTGGCTTGTTGCTTTGTTCGTTTGATGGTTTGTTGGTTTGTTGGTTTTTTGGTTTGTTGGTTTGTTGGTTTGTTGGCTTGTTGGCTTGTTGGTTTGTAGGTTTGTTGGTTTGTTGGCTTGTTGGTTTGTTAGTTTGTTGGTTTGTTGGCTTGTTGGCTTGTTGGTTTGTTGGTTTTTTGGTTTGTTGGTTTGTTGGTATGTTGGTTTGTTGGTTTGTTGGTTTGTTGGTTTGTTGGTGTATTTGTTTGTTGGTTTGTTGGCTTGTTGGTTTGTTGGTTTGTTGGTTTGTTGGCTTGTTGGTTTGTTGGTTTGTTGGTTTTTTTGTTTGTTGGTTTGTTGGTTTGTTGGTTTATTTGTTTGTTGGTTTGTTGGCTTGTTGGTTTGTTGGTTTGTTGGTTTGTTGGCTTGTTGGTTTGTTGGTTTATTGGCTTGTTGGTTTGTTACTTTGTTAGTTTGTTGGGTTTTTGGTTACTTGGTTTGTTGGTTCGTTAGTTTGTTGGTTTGTTGGTTTGTTGGCTTGTTGGTTTGTTGGTTTGTTGGCTTGTTGGTCACTTAGTTTGTTGGTTTGTTGGCATGTTGGTTTGTTGGTTTGTTGGTTTGTTGGCTTGTTGGTTTGTTGGTTTATTGGCTTGTTGGTTTGTTAGTTTGTTAGTTTGTTGGTTTGTTGGTTTGTTAATTTGTTGGCTTGTTGGCTTTTTGGTTTGTTGGTTAGTTCGTTTGTTGGTTTGTTGGTTTGTTGGCTTGTTGGCTTGTTGGTTTGTTGGTTAGTTCGTTTGTTGGTTTGTTAGTTTGTTGGCTTGTTGGTTTGTTGGCTTGTTGGTTTGTTGGTTTGTTGGTTTATTTGTTTGTTGGTTTGTTGGCTTCTTGGTTTGTTGGTTTGTTGGTTTGTTGGTTTGTTGGTTTGTTGGTTTGTTGGTTTGTTGGTGTATTTGTTTGTTGGTTTTTTGGCTTGTTGGTTTGTTGGTTTGTTGGTTTGTTGGCTTGTTGGTTTGTTGGTTTGTTGGTTTTTTGGTTTGTTGGTTTGTTGGCTTGTTGGTTTATTTGTTTGTTGGTTTGTTGGCTTGTTGGTTTGTTGGTTTGTTGGTTTGTTGGCTTGTTGGGTTTTTGGTTACTTGGTTTGTTGGTTTGTTGGTTTGTTGGCTTGTTGGTTTGTTGGCTTGTTGGTTTGTTGGGTTGTTGGTTTGTTGGCTTATTGGTTACTTAGTTTGTTGGTTTGTTGCCTTGTTGGCTTGTTGGTTTGTTGGTTTGTTGGCTTGTTGGTTTGTTGGTTTGTTGGCTTGTTGGCTTGTTGCTTTGTTCGTTTGATGGTTTGTTGGTTTGTTGGTTTTTTGGTTTGTTGGTTTGTTGGCTTGTTGGTTTGTTGGTTTGTTGGTTTGTTGGCTTGTTGGTTTGTTAGTTTGTTGGTTTGTTGGCTTGTTGGCTTGTTGGTTTGTTGGTTTTTTGGTTTGTTGGTTTGTTGGTTTGTTGGTTTGTTGGTTTGTTGGTTTATTTGTTTGCTGGTTTGTGGGCTTGTTGGTTTGTTGGTTTGTTGGCTTGTTGGTTTGTTGGTTTGTTGGTTTTTTGGTTTGTTGGGGTGTTGGTTTGTTGGTTTGTTGGTTTGTTGGTTTATTTGTTTGTTGGGTTGTTGGCTTGTTGGTTTGTTGGTTTGTTGGTTTGTTGGCTTGTTGGTTTGTTTGCTTGTTGGCTTGTTGGTTTGTTGGTTTGTTGGCTTGTTGGTTACTTAGTTTGTTGGTTTGTTGGCATGTCGGTTTGTTGGTTTGTTGGTTTGTTGGCTTGTTGGCTTGTTGGTTTGTTGGTTTGTTGGTTTGTTGACTTGTTGGTTTGTTGGTTTGTTGGCTTGTTGGTTTGTTAGTTTGTTGGTTTGTTGGTTTGTTGGTTTGTTGGTTTGTTGGTTTGTTGCTTTGTTGGTTTGTTGGTTTGTTGGCTTGTTGGCTTGTTGGTTTGTTGGCTTGTTGGTTTGTTAGTTTGTTTGCTTTTTGGTTACTTGGTTTGTTGGATTGTTGGCTTGTTGGCTTGTTGGTTTGTTGGTTTGTTGGCTTCTTGGTTTGTTGGCTTGTTGGTTTGTTGGTTTGTTGGCATGTTGGTTTGTTAGTTTGTTGGTTTGTTAGTTTGTTGGTTTGTTGGCTTGTTGGTTTGTTGGTTTGTTGGCTTGTTGGCTTTTTGGTTTGTTGGTTTGTTGGCTTCTTGGTTTGTTGGTTTGTTGGCTTGTTGGTTTGTTAGTTTGTTGGTTTGTTGGTTTGTTGGTTTGTTGGTTTGTTGCTTTGTTGGTTTGTTGGTTTGTTGGCTTGTTGGCTTGTTGGTTTGTTGGCTTGTTGGTTTGTTAGTTTGTTGGCTTTTTGGTTACTTGGTTTGTTGGTTTGTTGGCTTGTTGGCTTGTTGGTTTGTTGGTTTGTTGGCTTGTTGGCTTGTTGGTTTGTTAGTTTGTTGGTTTGTTGGCTTGTTGGCTTGTTGGTTTGTTGGTTTGTTGTTTTGTTGGTTTGTTGGTTGTTGGTTTGTTGGTTTGTTGGTTTGTTGGTTTGTTGGCTTGTTGGTTTGTTGGTTTGTTGGCTTGTTGGCTTGTTGGTTTGTTGGTTTGTTGGTTTGTTGGCTTGTTGGCTTGTTGGTTTGTTGGTTTGTTGGTTTGTTGGTTTGTTGGTTTGTTGCTTTGTTGGTTTGTTGGTTTGTTGGCTTGTTGGTTTGTTAGTTTGTTGGGTTTTTGGTTACTTGGTTTGTTGGTTTGTTGGTTTGTTGGCTTGTTGGTTTGTTGGCTTGTTGGTTTGTTGGTTTGTTGGCTTGTTGGTTACTTAGTTTGTTGGTTTGTTGGCATGTTGGTTTGTTGGTTTGTTGGTTTGTTGGCTTGTTGGTTTGTTGGTTTATTGGTTTGTTGGTTTGTTGGTTTGTTAGTTTGTTAGTTTGTTGGTTTGTTGGTTTGTTGGCTTGTTGGCTTGTTGGTTTGTTGGTTAGTTCGTTTGTTGGTTTGTTGGTTTGTTGGCTTGTTGGCTTGTTGATTTGTTGGTTAGTTCGTTTGTTGGTTTGTTAGTTCATTGGCTTGTTGGTTTGTTGGCTTGTTGGTTTGTTGGTTTGTTGGTTTATTTGTTTGTTGGTTGTTGGTTTCTTGGTTTGTTGGTTTGTTGGCTTGTTGGTTTGTTGGTTTGTTGGTTTGTTGGCTTGTTGGTTTGTTGGCTTGTTGGTTTGTTGGTTTGTTGGTTTGTTGGCTTGTTGGTTTGTTGGTTTGTTGGTTTATTTGTTTGTTAGTTTGTTGGTTTATGTGTTTGTTGGTTTGTTGGCTTGTTGGCTTGTTGGTTTGTTGGTTTGTTGGCTTGTTGGTTATATAGTTTGTTGGTTTGTTGGCATGTTGGTTTGTTGGTTTGTTGGCTTGTTGGCTTGTTGGTTTGTTGGTTTGTTGGTTTGTTGGTTTGTTGGCTTGTTGGTTTGTTGGTTTGTTGGCTTGTTGGTTTGTTGGCTTGTTGGTTTGTTGGTTTGTTGGCTTGTTGGTTTGTTAGTTTGTTGGTTTGTTGGTTTGTTGGTTTGTTGGTTTATTTGTTTGTTGGTTTGAGGGCTTGTTGGCTTGTTGGTTTGTTGGTTTGTTGGTTTGTTGGCTTGTTGGCTTGTTGGTTTGTTGGTTTGTTGGTTTCTTGGTTTGTTGGTTTGTTGGTTTGTTGGTTTATTGGTTTGTTGGTTTGTTGGTTTGTTGGTTTGTTGGCTTGTTGGTTTGTTGGTTTGTTGGTTTGTTGGCTTCTTGGCTTGTTGGCTTGTTGGTTTGTTGGTTTGTTGATTTGTTTGTTTGTTGGCTTGTTGGGTTGTTGGTTTGTTGTCTTGTTGGTTTGTTGGTTTGTTGGTTTGTTGGCTTGTTGGCTTGTTGGCTTTTTGGTTTGTTGGTTTGTTGGCTTGTTGGTTTGTTGGTTTGTTGGCTTGTTGGCTTGTTGCTTTGTTCGTTTGATGGTTTGTTGGTTTGTTGGTTTGTTGCTTTGTTGGTTTGTTGGTTTGTTGGCTTGTTGGCTTGTTGGTTTGTTGGCTTGTTGGTTTGTTAGTTTGTTTGCTTTTTGGTTACTTGGTTTGTTGGATTGTTGGCTTGTTGGCTTGTTGGTTTGTTGGTTTGTTGGCTTGTTGGTTTGTTGGCTTGTTGGTTTGTTGGTTTGTTGGCATGTTGGTTTGTTGGTTTGTTGGTTTGTTGGCTTGTTGGTTTGTTGGTTTGTTGGCTTGTTGGCTTTTTGGTTTGTTGGTTTGTTGGCTTCTTGGTTTGTTGGTTTGTTGGCTTGTTGGTTTGTTAGTTTGTTGGTTTGTTGGTTTGTTGGTTTGTTGCTTTGTTGGTTTGTTGGTTTGTTGGTTTGTTGGCTTGTTGGCTTGTTGGTTTGTTGGCTTGTTGGTTTGTTAGTTTGTTGGCTTTTTGGTTACTTGGTTTGTTGGTTTGTTGGCTTGTTGGCTTGTTGGTTTGTTGGTTTGTTGGCTTGTTGGCTTGTTGGTTTGTTAGTTTGTTGGTTTGTTGGCTTATTGGCTTGTGGGTTTGTTGGTTTGTTGTTTTGTTGGTTTGTTGGTTTGTTGGTTTTTTGGTTTGTTGGTTTGTTGGTTTGTTGGCTTGTTGGTTTGTTGGTTTGTTGGCTTGTTGGCTTGTTGGTTTGTTGGTTTGTTGGTTTGTTGGCTTGTTGGCTTGTTGGTTTGTTAGTTTGTTGGGTTTTTGGTTACTTGGTTTGTTGGTTTGTTGGCTTGTTGGTTTGTTGGCTTGTTGGTTTGTTGGTTTGTTGGCTTGTTGGTTACTTAGTTTGTTGGTTTGTTAGCATGTTGGTTTGTTGGTTTGTTGGTTTGTTGGCTTGTTGGTTTGTTGGTTTATTGGTTTGTTGGTTTGTTAGTTTGTTAGTTTGTTGGTTTGTTGGTTTGTTGGTTTGTTGGCTTGTTGGCTTGTTGGTTTGTTGGTTAGTTCGTTTGTTGGTTTGTTGGTTTGTTGGTTTGTTGGCTTGTTGGCTTGTTGATTTGTTGGTTAGTTCGTTTGTTGGTTTGTTAGTTCGTTGGCTTGTTGGTTTGTTGGCTTGTTGGTTTGTTGGTTTGTTGGTTTATTTGTTTGTTGGTTGTTGGCTTCTTGGTTTGTTGGTTTGTTGGCTTGTTGGTTTGTTGGTTGGTTGGTTTGTTGGCTTGTTGGTTTGTTGGCTTGTTGGTTTGTTGGTTTGTTGGTTTGTTGGTTTGTTGGTTTGTTGGTTTGTTGGTTTATTTGTTTGTTAGTTTGTTGGTTTATGTGTTTGTTGGTTTGTTGGCTTGTTGGTTTGTTGGTTTGTTGGTTTGTTGGCTTGTTGGTTATATAGTTTGTTGGTTTGTTGGCATGTTGGTTTGTTGGTTTGTTGGTTTGTTGGCTTGTTGGTTTGTTGGTTTGTTGGTTTGTTGGTTTGTTGGCTTGTTGGTTTGTTGGTTTGTTGGCTTGTTGGTTTGTTGGCTTGTTGGTTTGTTGGTTTGTTGGCTTGTTGGTTTGTTAGTTTGTTGGTTTGTTGGTTTGTTGGTTTGTTGGTTTGTTGGTTTATTTGTTTGTTGGTTTGAGGGCTTGTTGGCTTGTTGGTTTGTTGGTTTGTTGGTTTGTTGGCTTGTTGGTTTGTTGGTTTGTTGGTTTGTTGGTTTATTGGTTTGTTGGTTTGTTGGTTTGTTGGTTTGTTGGCTTGTTGGTTTGTTGGTTTGTTGGCTTGTTGGCTTGTTGGTTTGTTGGTTTGTTGGTTTGTTTGTTTGTTGGCTTGTTGGGTTGTTGGTTTGTTGGCTTGTTGGTTTGTTGGTTTGTTGGTTTATTGGCTTGTTGGCTTTTTGGTTTGTTGGTTTGTTGGCTTGTTGGTTTGTTGGTTTGTTGGCTTGTTGGCTTGTTGCTTTGTTCGTTTGATGGTTTGTTGGTTTGTTGGTTTTTTGGTTTGTTGGTTTTTTGGTTTGTTGGCTTGTTGGATTGTTGGTTTGTTGGTTTGTTGGTTTGTTGGTTTGTTGGCTTGTTGGTTTGTTAGTTTGTTGGTTTGTTGGCTTGTGGGCTTGTTGGTTTGTTGGTTTTTTGGTTTGTTGGTTTGTTGGTTTGTTGGTTTGTTGGTTTGTTGGTTTGTTGGTGTATTTGTTTGTTGGTTTGTTGGCTTGTTGGTTTGTTGGTTTGTTGGTTTGTTGGTTTGTTGGCTTGTTGGTTTGTTGGTTTGTTGGTTTTTTGGTTTGTTGGTTTGTTGGTTTGTTGGTTTGTTGGTTTATTTGATTGTTGGTTTGTTGCCTTGTTGGTTTGTTGGTTTGTTGGTTTGTTGGCTTGTTGGTTTGTTGGTTTATTGGCTTGTTGGTTTGTTAGTTTGTTAGTTTGTTGGGTTTTTGGTTACTTGGTTTGTTGGTTTGTTGGTTTGTTGGCTTGTTGGTTTGTTGGCTTGTTGGTTTGTTGGTTTGTTGGCTTGTTGGTTACTTAGTTTGTTGGTTTGTTGGCATGTTGGTTTGTTGGTTTGTTGGTTTGTTGGCTGGTTGGTTTGTTGGTTTATTGGCTTGTTGGTTTGTTAGTTTGTTAGTTTGTTGGTTTGTTGGTTTGTTGGTTTGTTGGCTTGTTGGCTTGTTGGTTTGTTGGTTAGTTCGTTTGTTGGTTTGTTGGTTTGTTGGCTTGTTGGTTTGTTGGCTTGTTGGTTAGTTCGTTTGTTGGTTTGTTAGTTTGTTGGCTTGTTGGTTTGTTGGCTTGTTGGTTTGTTGGTTTGTTGGTTTATTTGTTTGTTGGTTTGTTGGCTTCTTGGTTTGTTGGTTTATTGGTTTGTTGGTTTGTTGGTTTGTTGGTTTGTTGGTGTATTTGTTTGTTGGTTTTTTGGCTTGTTGGTTTGTTGGTTTGTTGGTTTGTTGGCTTGTTGGTTTGTTGGTTTGTTGGTTTTTTGGTTTGTTGGATTGTTGGTTTGTTGGTTTGTTGGTTTATTTGTTTGTTGGTTTGTTGGCTTGTTGGTTTGTTGGTTTGTTGGTTTGTTGGCTTGTTGGTTTGTTGGTTTATTGGCTTGTTGGTTTGTTAGTTTGTTAGTTTGTTGGGTTTTTGGTTACTTGGTTTGTTGGTTTGTTGGTTTGTTGGCTTGTTGGTTTGTTGGCTTGTTGGTTACTTAGTTTGTTGGTTTGTTGGCATGTTGGTTTGTTGGTTTGTTGGTTTGTTGGCTTGTTGGTTTGTTGGTTTATTGGCTTGTTGGTTTGTTAGTTTGTTAGTTTGTGGGTTTGTTGGTTTGTTGGTTTGTTAGTTTGTTGGCTTGTTGGTTTGTTGGTTAGTTCGTTTGTTGGTTTGTTGGTTTGTTGGCTTGTTGGCTTGTTGGTTTGTTGGTTAGTTCGTTTGTTGGTTTGTTAGTTTGTTGGCTTGTTGGTTTCTTGGCTTGTTGGTTTGTTGGTTTATTGGTTTATTTGTTTGTTGGTTTGTTGGCTTCTTGGTTTATTGGTTTGTTGGCTTTTTGGTTTGTTGGTTTGTTGGCTTGTTGGTTTGTTGGCTTCTTGGTTTGTTCGTTTGTTGGTTTGTTGGCTTGTTGGTTTGTTGGTTTGTTAGTTTATTTGTTTGTTGGTTTGTTGGTTTATGTGTTTGCTGGTTTGTTGGCTTGTTGGCTTGTTGGTTTGTTGGTTACATAGTTTGTTGGTTTGTTGGCATGTTAGTTTGTTGGTTTGTTGGCTTGTTGGCTTGTTGGTTTGTTGATTTGTTGGTTTGTTGGCTTGTTGGCTTGTTGGTTTGTTGGTTTGTTGGCTTGTTGGTTTGTTGGCTTGTTGGTTTGTTGGTTTGTTGGCTTGTTCGTTTGTTAGTTTGTTGGTTTGTTGGTTTGTTGGTTTGTTGGTTTATTTGTTTGTTGGTTTGTTGGCTTGTTGGCTTGTTGGTTTGTTGGTTTGTTGGTTTGTTGGCTTGTTGGCTTGTTGGTTTGTTGGTTTGTTGGTTTGTTGGTTTGTTGGTTTGTTGGTTTGTTGGTTTGTTGGTTTGTTGGTTTGTTGTTTTGTTGTTTTGTTGGTTTGTTGGCTTGTTGGTTTGTTGGTTTGTTGGCTTGTTGGCTTGTTGGTTTGTTGGTTTGTTGGTTTGTTGGTTTGTTGGCTTGTTGGGTGGTTGGTTTGTTGGCTTGTTGGTTTGTTGGTTTATTGGTTTGTTGGCTTGTTGGCTTGTTGGCTTGTTGGTTTGTTGATTTGTTGGCTTGTTGGTTTGTTGGTTTGTTGGCTTGTTGGCTTGTTGCTTTGTTCGTTTGATGGTTTGTTGGTTTGTTGGTTTTTTGGTTTGTTGGTTTGTTGGTTTGTTGGTTTGTTGGCTTTTTGGTTTGTTGGTTTGTTAGTTTGTTGGCTTGTTGGTTTGTTATTTTGTTGGTTTGTTGGCTTGTCGGCTTGTTGGTTTGTTGGTTTGTTGGTTTTTTGGTTTGTTGGTTTGTTGGTTTGTTGGTTTGTTGGTTTGTTGGTGTATTTGTTTGTTGGTTTGTTGGCTTGTTGGTTTGTTGGTTTGTTGGTTTGATGGCTTGTTGGTTTGTTGATTTGTTGGTTTTTTGGTTTGTTGATTTGTTGGTTTGTTGGGTTTTTGGTTACTTGGTTTGTTGGTTTGTTGGTTTGTTAGCTTGTTGGTTTGTTGGCTTGTTGGTTTGTTGGTTTGTTGGCTTGTTGGTTACTTAGTTTGCTGGTTTGTTGGCTTGTTGGCTTGTTGGGTTGTTGGTTTGTTGGCTTGTTGGTTTGTTGGTTTGTTCGGTTTGTTGGCTTGTTGGCTTGTTGTTTTGTTGGTTTGTTGGCTTGTTGGTTTGTTGGTTTGTTGGCTTGTTGGCTTGTTGCTTTGTTCGTTTGATGGTTTGTTGGTTTGTTGGCTTGTTGGTTTGTTGGTTTGTTGGTTTTTTGGTTTGTTGGCTTGTTGGTTTGTTGGTTTGTTGGTTTGTTGGCTTGTTGGTTTGTTGGTTTGTTGGTTTGTTGGCTTGTTGGTTTGTTGGTTTATTGGCTTGTTGGTTTGTTAGTTTGTTAGTTTGTTGGGTTTTTGGTTACTTGGTTTGTTGGTTTGTTGGTTTGTTGGCTTGTTGGTTTGTTGGCTTGTTGGTTTGTTGGTTTGTTGGTTTGTTGGCTTGTTGGTTACTTAGTTTGTTGGTTTGTTGGCTTGTTGGCTTGTTGGTTTGTTGGTTTGTTGGCTTGTTGGTTTGTTGGTTTGTTGGCTTGTTGGCTTGTTGCTTTGTTCGTTTGATGGTTTGTTGGTTTGTTGGTTTGTTGGTTTGTTGGCTTGTTGGTTTGTTGGTTTGTTGGTTTGTTGGCTTGTTGGTTTGTTGGTTTATTGGCTTGTTGGTTTGTTAGTTTGTTAATTTGTTGGGTTTTTGGTTACTTGGTTTGTTGGTTTGTTGGTTTGTTTGCTTGTTGGTTTGTTGGCTTGTTGGTTTGTTGAATTGTTGGATTGTTGGTTACTTAGTTTGTTGGTTTGTTGGCTTGTTGGCTTGTTGGTTTGTTGGTTTGTTGGCTTGTTGGTTTGTTGGTTTGTTGGCTTGTTGGCTTGTTGCTTTGTTCGTTTGATGGTTTTTTGGTTTGTTGGTTTTTTGGTTTGTTGGGTTATTGGCTTGTTGGTTTGTTGGTTTGTTGGTTTGTTGGCTTGTTGGTTTGTTAGTTTGTTGGTTTGTTGGCTTGTTGGCTTGTTGGTTTGTTGGTTTGTTGGTTTGTTGGTTTATTTGTTTGTTGGTTTGTTGGCTTGTTGGTTTGTTGGTTTGTTGGTTTGTTGGCTTGCTGGTTTGTTGGTTTGTTGGTTTTTTGGTTTGATGGTTTGTTGGTTTATTGGCTTGTTGGCTTGTTGGTTTGTTGGTTTGTTGGTTTGTCGGTTTGTTGGCTTTGGGTTGTTGGTTCGTTGGCTTGTTGGTTTGTTGGTTTTGTTGGTTTGTTGGCTTGGTGGCTTGTTGGTTTGTTGGTTTGTTGGCTTGTTGGTTTATTGGTTTGTTGGCTTGTTGGCTTGTTGCTTTGTTCGTTTGATGGTTTGTTGGTTTGTTGGTTTTTTGGTTTGTTGGTTTGTTGGTTTGTTGGCTTGTTGGCTTGTTGTTTTGTAGGTTTGTTGGTTTGTTGGCTTGTTGGTTTGTTAGTTTGTTGGTTTGTTGGCTTGTTGGCTTGTTGGTTTGTTGGTTTTTTGGTTTGTTGGTTTGTTGGTATGTTGGTTTGTTGGTTTGTTGGTTTGTTGGTTTGTTGGTGTATTTGTTTGTTGGTTTGTTGGCTTGTTGGTTTGTTGGTTTGTTGGTTTGTTGGCTTGTTGGTTTGTTGGTTTGTTGGTTTTTTGGTTTGTTGGTTTGTTGGTTTGTTGGTTTATTTGTTTGTTGTTTTGTTGGCTTGTTGGTTTGTTGGTTTGTTGGTTTGTTGGCTTGTTGGTTTGTTGGTTTATTGGCTTGTTGGTTTGTTACTTTGTTAGTTTGTTGGGTTTTTGGTTACTTGGTTTGTTGGTTTGTTGGTTTGTTGGCTTGTTGGTTTGTTGGCTTGTTGGTTTGTTGGTTTGTTGGCTTGTTGGTCACTTAGTTTGTTGGTTTGTTGGCATGTTGGTTTGTTGGTTTGTTGGTTTGTTGGCTTGTTGGTTTGTTGGTTTATTGGCTTGTTGGTTTGTTAGTTTGTTAGTTTGTTGGTTTGTTGGTTTGTTAATTTGTTGGCTTGTTGGCTTGTTGGTTTGTTGGTTATTTCGTTTGTTGGTTTGTTGGTTTGTTGGCTTGTTGGCTTGTTGGTTTGTTGGTTAGTTCGTTTGTTGGTTTGTTAGTTTGTTGGCTTGTTGGTTTGTTGGCTTGTTGGTTTGTTGGTTTGTTGGTTTATTTGTTTGTTGGTTTGTTGGCTTCTTGGTTTGTTGGTTTGTTGGTTTGTTGGTTTGTTGGTTTGTTGGTTTGTTGGTGTATTTGTTTGTTGGTTTTTTGGCTTGTTGGTTTGTTGGTTTGTTGGTTTGTTGGCTTGTTGGTTTGTTGGTTTGTTGGTTTTTTGGTTTGTTGGTTTGTTGGTTTGTTGGCTTGTTGGTTTATTTGTTTGTTGGTTTGTTGGCTTGTTGGTTTGTTGGTTTGTTGGTTTGTTGGCTTGTTGGGTTTTTGGTTACTTGGTTTGTTGGTTTGTTGGTTTGTTGGCTTGTTGGTTTGTTGGCTTGTTGGTTTGTTGGTTTGTTGGTTTGTTGGCTTGTTGGTTACTTAGTTTGTTGGTTTGTTGGGTTGTTGGCTTGTTGGTTTGTTGGTTTGTTGGCTTGTTGGTTTGTTGGCTTGTTGGCTGGCTTGTTGCTTTGTTCGTTTGATGGTTTGTTGGTTTGTTGGTTTTTTGGTTTGTTGGTTTGTTGGCTTGTTGGTTTGTTGGTTTGTTGGTTTGTTGGCTTGTTGGTTTGTTAGTTTGTTGGTTTGTTGGCTTGCTGGCTTGTTGGTTTGCTGGTTTTTTGGTTTGTTGGTTTGTTGGTTTGTTGGTTTGTTGGCTTGTTGGTTTATTTGTTTGTTGGTTTGTTGGCTTGTTGGTTTGTTGGTTTGTTGGTTTGTTGGCTTGTTGGTTTGTTGGTTTGTTGGTTTTTTGGTTTGTTGGGGTGTTGGTTTGTTGGTTTGTTGGTTTGCTGGTTTATTTGTTTGTTGGTTTGTTGGCTTGTTGGTTTGTTGGTTTGTTGGTTTGTTGGCTTGTTGGTTTGTTGGTTTGTTGGTTTGTTGGTGTATTTGTTTGTTGGTGTATTTGTTTGTTGGTTTGTTGGCTTGTTGGTTTGTTGGTTTGTTGACTTGTTGGTTTGTTGGTTTGTTGGTTTTTTGGTTTGTTGGTTTGTTGGTTTGTTGGTTTATTTGTTTGTTGGTTTGTTGGCTTGTTGGTTTGTTGGTTTGTTGGTTTGTTGGCTTGTTGGTTTGTTGGTTTATTGGCTTGTTGGTTTGTTACTTTGTTAGTTTGTTGGGTTTTTGGTTACTTGGTTTGTTGGTTTGTTGGTTTGTTGGCTTTTTGGTTTCTTGGCTTGTTGGTTTGTTGGTTTGTTGGCTTGTTGGTCACTTAGTTTGTTGGTTTGTTGGCAAGTTGGTTTGTTGGTTTGTTGGTTTGTTGGCTTGTTGGTTTGTTGGTTTATTGGCTTGTTGGTTTGTTAGTTTGTTAGTTTGTTGGTTTGTTGGTTTGTTAATTTGTTGGCTTGTTGGCTTGTTGGTTTGTTGGTTAGTTCGTTTGTTGGTTTGTTGGTTTGTTGGCTTGTTGGCTTGTTGGTTTGTTGGTTAGTTCGTTTGTTGGTTTGTTAGTTTGTTGGCTTGTTGGTTTGTTGGCTTGTTGGTTTGTTGGTTTGTTGGTTTATTTGTTTGTTGGTTTGTTGGCTTCTTGGTTTGTTGGTTTGTTGGTTTGTTGGTTTGTTGGTTTGTTGGTTTGTTGGTGTATTTATTTGTTGGTTTTTTGGCTTGTTGGTTTGTTGGTTTGTTGGTTTGTTGGCTTGTTGGTTTGTTGGTTTGTTGGTTTTTTGGTTTGTTGGTTTGTTGGTTTGTTGGCTTGTTGGTTTATTTGTTTGTTGGTTTGTTGGCTTGTTGGTTTGTTGGTTTGTTGGTTTGTTGGCTTTTTGGGTTTTTGGTTACTTGGTTTGTTGGTTTGTTGGTTTGTTGGCTTGTTGGTTTGTTGGCTTGTTGGTTTGTTGGTTTGTTGGTTTGTTGGCTTGTTGGTTACTTAGTTTGTTGGTTTGTTGGCTTGTTGGCTTGTTGGTTTGTTGGTTTGTTGGCTTGTTGGTTTGTTGGTTTGTTGGCTTGTTGGCTTGTTGCTTTGTTCGTTTGATGGTTTGTTGGTTTGTTGGCTTTTTGGTTTGTTGGTTTGTTGGCTTGTTGGTTTGTTGGTTTGTTGGTTTGTTGGCTTGTTGGTTTGTTAGTTTGTTGGTTTGTTGGCTTGTTGGCTTGTTGGTTTGCTGGTTTTTTGGTTTGTTGGTTTGTTGGTTTGTTGGTTTGTTGGTTTGTTGGTTTATTTGTTTGTTGGTTTGTTGGCTTGTTGGTTTGTTGGTTTGTTGGTTTGTTGGCTTTTTGGTTTGTTGGTTTGTTGGTTTTTTGGTTTGTTGGGGTGTTGGTTTGTTGGTTTGTTGGTTTGTTGGTTTATTTGTTTGTTGGTTTGTTGGCTTGTTGGTTTGTTGGTTTGTTGGTTTGTTGGCTTGTTGGTTTGTTGGCTTGTTGGCTTGTTGGTTTGTTGGTTTGTTGGCTTGTTGGTTACTTAGTTTGTTGGTTTGTTGGCATGTTGGTTTGTTGGTACCGGTGGCTTGTTGGTTTGTTGGTTTGTTGGCTTGTTGGCTTGTTGGTTTGTTGGTTTGTTGGTTTGTTGACTTGTTGGTTTGTTGGTTTGTTGGCTTGTTGGTTTGTTAGTTTGTTGGTTTGGTGGTTTGTTGGTTTGTTGGTTTGTTGGTTTGTTGCTTTGTTGGTTTGTTGGTTTGTTGGCTTGTTGGCTTGTTGGTTTGTTGGCTTGTTGGTTTGTTAGTTTGTTTGCTTTTTGGTTACTTGGTTTGTTGGATTGTTGGCTTTTTGGCTTGTTGGTTTGTTGGTTTGTTGGCTTGTTGGTTTGTTGGCTTGTTGGTTTGTTGGTTTGTTGGCATGTTGGTTTGTTGGTTTGTTGGTTTGTTGGCTTGTTGGTTTGTTGGTTTGTTGGCTTGTTGGCTTTTTGGTTTGTTGGTTTGTTGGCTTCTTGGTTTGTTGGTTTGTTGGCTTGTGGGGATGTTAGTTTGTTGGTTTGTTGGTTTGTTGGTTTGTTGGTTTGTTGCTTTGTTGGTTTGTTGGTTTGTTGGCTTGTTGGCTTGTTGGTTTGTTGGCTTGTTGGTTTGTTAGTTTGTTGGCTTTTGGTTACTTGGTTTGTTGGTTTGTTTGCTTGTTGGCTTGTTGGTTTGTTGGTTTGTTGGCTTGTGGGTTTGTTGGTTTGTTAGTTTGTTGGTTTGTTGGTTTGTTGGTTTTTTGGTTTGTTGGTTTGTTGGTTTGTTGGCTTGTTGGTTTGTTGGTTTGTTGGCTTGTTGGCTTGTTGGTTTGTTGGTTTGTTGGTTTGTTGGCTTGTTGGCTTGTTGGTTTGTTGGTTTGTTGGTTTGTTGGTTTGTTGCTTTGTTGGTTTGTTGGTTTGTTGGCTTGTTGGTTTGTTAGTTTTTTGGGTTTTTGGTTACTTGGTTTGTTGGTTTGTTGGTTTGTTGGCTTGTTGGTTTGTTGGCTTGTTGGTTTGTTGGTTTATTGGCTTGTTGGTTACTTAGTTTGTTGGATTGTTGGCATGTTGGTTTGTTGGTTTGTTGGTTTGTTGGCTTGTTGGTTTGTTGGTTTATTGGTTTGTTGGTTTGTTAGTTTGTTAGTTTGTTGGTTTGTTGGTTTGTTGGTTTGTTGGCTTGTTGGCTTGTTGGTTTGTTGGTTAGTTCGTTTGTTGGTTTGTTGGTTTGTTGGCTTGTTGGTTTGTTGATTTGTTGGTTAGTTCGTTTGTTGGTTTGTTAGTTGGTTGGTTTGTTGGTTTATTTGTTTGTTGGTTGTTGGCTTGTGGGTTTGTTGGTTTGTTGTTTTGTTGGTTTGTTGGTTTGTTGGTTTTTTGGTTTGTTGGTTTGTTGGTTTGTTGGCTTGTTGGTTTGTTGGTTTGTTGGCTTGTTGGCTTGTTGGTTTGTTGGTTTGTTGGTTTGTTGGCTTGTTGGCTTGTTGGTTTGTTGGTTTGTTGGTTTGTTGGTTTGTTGCTTTGTTGGTTTGTTGGTTTGTTGGCTTGTTGGTTTGTTAGTTTTTTGGGTTTTTGGTTACTTGGTTTGTTGGTTTGTTGGTTTGTTGGCTTGTTGGTTTGTTGGCTTGTTGGTTTTTTGGTTTGTTGGCTTGTTGGTTACTTAGTTTGTTGGTTTGTTGGCATGTTGGTTTGTTGGTTTGTTGGTTTGTTGGCTTGTTGGTTTGTTGGTTTATTGGTTTGTTGGTTTGTTAGTTTGTTAGTTTGTTGGTTTGTTGGTTTGTTGGTTTGTTGGCTTGTTGGCTTGTTGGTTTGTTGGTTAGTTCGTTTGTTGGTTTGTTGGTTTGTTGGCTTGTTGGCTTGTTGATTTGTTGGTTAGTTCGTTTGTTGGCTTGTTGGTTTGTTGGTTTGTTGGTTTATTTGTTTGTTGGTTGTTGGCTTCTTGGTTTGTTGGTTTGTTGGCTTGTTGGTTTGTTGGTTTGTTGGTTTGTTGGCTTGTTGGTTTGTTGGCTTGTTGGTTTGTTGGTTTGTTGGTTTGTTGGCTTGTTGGTTTGTTGGTTTGTTGATTTATTTGTTTTTTAGTTTGTTGGTTTATGTGTTTGTTGGTTTGTTGGCTTGTTGGCTTGTTGGTTTGTTGGTTTGTTGGCTTGTTGGTTATATAGTTTGTTGGTTTGTTGGCATGTTGGTTTGTTGGTTTGTTGGCTTGTTGGCTTGTTGGTTTGTTGGTTTGTTGGTTTGTTGGTTTGTTGGCTTGTTGGTTTGTTGGTTTGTTGGCTTGTTGGTTTGTTGGCTTGTTGGTTTGTTGGTTTGTTGGCTTGTTGGTTTGTTAGTTTGTTGGTTTGTTGGTTTGTTGGTTTGTTGGTTTATTTGTTTGTTGGTTTGAGGGCTTGTTGGCTTGTTGGTTTGTTGGTTTGTTGGTTTGTTGGCTTGTTGGCTTGTTGGTTTGTTGGTTTGTTGGTTTGTTGGTTTGTTGGTTTGTTGGTTTGTTGGTTTGTTGGTTTATTGGTTTGTTGGTTTGTTGGTTTGTTGGTTTGTTGGCTTGTTGGTTTGTTGGTTTGTTGGCTTGTTGGCTTGTTGGTTTGTTGGTTTGTTGGTTTGTTTGTTTGTTGGCTTGTTGGGTTGTTGGTTTGTTGGCTTGTTGGTTTGTTGGTTTGTTGGTTTGTTGGCTTGTTGGCTTATTGGCTTTTTGGTTTGTTGGTTTGTTGGCTTGTTGGTTTGTTGGTTTGCTGGCTTGTTGGCTTGTTGCTTTGTTCGTTTGATGGTTTGTTGGTTTGTTGGTTTTTTGGTTTGTTGGTTTTTTGGTTTGTTGGCTTGTTGGCTTGTTGGTTTGTTGGTTTGTTGGTTTGTTGGCTTGTTGGTTTGTTAGTTTGTTGGTTTGTTGGCTTGTTGGCTTGTTGGTTTGTTGGTTTTTTGGTTTGTTGGTTTGTTGGTTTGTTGGTTTGTTGGTTTGTTGGTTTGTTGATTTGTTGGTGTATTTGTTTGTTGGTTTGTTGGCTTGTTGGTTTGTTGGTTTGTTGGTTTGTTGGTTTGTTGGCTTGTTGGTTTGTTGGTTTGTTGGTTTTTTGGTTTGTTGGTTTGTTGGTTTGTTGGTTTGTTGGTTTATTTGATTGTTGGTTTGTTGGCTTGTTGGTTTGTTGGTTTGTTGGTTTGTTGGCTTGTTGGTTTGTTGGTTTATTGGCTTGTTGGTTTGTTAGTTTGTTAGTTTGTTGGGTTTTTGGTTACTTGGTTTGTTGGTTTGTTGGTTTGTTGGCTTGTTGGTTTGTTGGCTTGTTGGTTTGTTGGTTTGTTGGCTTGTTGGTTACTTAGTTTGTTGGTTTGTTGGCATGTTGGTTTGTTGGTTTGTTGGTTTGTTGGCTTGTTGGTTTGTTGGTTTGTTGGCTTGTTGGCTTGTTGGTTTGTTGGTTAGTTCGTTTGTTGGTTTGTTGGTTTGTTGGCTTGTTGGCTTGTTGGCTTGTTGGTTAGTTCGTTTGTTGGTTTGTTAGTTTGTTGGCTTGTTGGTTTGTTGGCTTGTTGGTTTGTTGGTTTGTTGGTTTATTTGTTTGTTGGTTTGTTGGCTTCTTGGTTTGTTGGTTTGTTGGTTTATTGGTTTGTTGGTTTGTTGGTTTGTTGGTTTGTTGGTTTGTTGGTGTATTTGTTTGTTGGTTTTTTGGCTTGTTGGTTTGTTGGTTTGTTGGTTTGTTGGCTTGTTGGTTTGTTGGTTTGTTGGTTTTTTGGTTTGTTGGTTTGTTGGTTTGTTGGTTTGTTGGTTTATTTGTTTGTTGGTTTGTTGGCTTGTTGGTTTGTTGGTTTGTTGGTTTGTTGGCTTGTTGGTTTGTTGGTTTATTGGCTTGTTGGTTTGTTAGTTTGTTAGTTTGTTGGGTTTTTGGTTACTTGGTTTGTTGGTTTGTTGGTTTGTTGGCTTGTTGGTTTGTTGGCTTGTTGGTTACTTAGTTTGTTGGTTTGTTGGCATGTTGGTTTGTTGGTTTGTTGGTTTGTTGGCTTGTTGGTTTGTTGGTTTATTGGCTTGTTGGTTTGTTAGTTTGTTAGTTTGTGGGTTTGTTGGTTTGTTGGTTTGTTAGTTTGTTGGCTTGTTGGTTTGTTGGTTAGTTCGTTTGTTGGTTTGTTGGTTTGTTGGCTTGTTGGCTTGTTGGTTTGTTGGTTAGTTCATTTGTTGGTTTGTTAGTTTGTTGGCTTGTTGGTTTCTTGGCTTGTTGGTTTGTTGGTTTATTGGTTTATTTGTTTGTTGGTTTGTTGGCTTCTTGGTTTGTTGGTTTGTTGGCTTGTTGGTTTGTTGGTTTGTTGGCTTGTTGGTTTGTTGGCTTCTTGGTTTGTTCGTTTGTTGGTTTGTTGGCTTGTTGGTTTGTTGGTTTGTAGGTTTATTTGTTTGTTGGTTTGTTGGTTTATGTGTTTGCTGGTTTGTTGGCTTGTTGGCTTGTTGGTTTGTTGGTTACATAGTTTGTTGGTTTGTTGGCATGTTGGTTTGTTGGTTTGTTGGCTTGTTGACTTGTTGGTTTGTTGATTTGTTGGTTTGTTGGCTTGTTCGCTTGTTGGTTTGTTGGTTTGTTGGCTTGTTGGTTTGTTGGCTTGTTGGTTTGTTGGTTTGTTGGCTTGTTGGTTTGTTAGTTTGTTGCTTTGTTGGTTTGTTGGTTTGTTGGTTTATTTGTTTGTTGGTTTGTTGGCTTGTTGGCTTGTTGGTTTGTTGGTTTGTTGGTTTGTTGGCTTGTTGGCTTGTTGGTTTGTTGGTTTGTTGGTTTGTTGGTTTGTTGGTTTGTTGGTTTGTTGGTTTGTTGGTTTGTTGTTTTGTTGTTTTGTTGGTTTGTTGGCTTGTTGGTTTGTTGGTTTGTTGGCTTGTTGGCTTGTTGGTTTGTTGGTTTGTTGGTTTGTTGGTTTGTTGGCTTGTTGGGTTGTTGGTTTGTTGGCTTGTTGGTTTATTGGTTTATTGGTTTGTTGGCTTGTTGGCTTGTTGGCTTGTTGGTTTGTTGGTTTGTTGGCTTGTTGGTTTGTTGGTTTGTTGGCTTGTTGGCTTGTTGCTTTGTTCGTTTGATGGTTTGTTGGTTTGTTGGTTATTTGGTTTGTTGGTTTGTTGGTTTGTTGGTTTGTTGGCTTGTTGGTTTGTTGGTTTGTTAGTTTGTAGGCTTGTTGGTTTGTTAGTTTGTTGGTTTGTTGGTTTGTTGGTTTGTTGGTTTGTTGGTTTGTTGGTTTGTTGGTTTGTTGGTTTGTTGGTTTGTTGGTGTATTTGTTTGTTGGTTTGTTGGCTTGTTGGTTTGTTGGTTTGTTGGTTTGATGGCTTGTTGGTTTGTTGATTTGTTGGTTTTTTGGTTTGTTGGTTTGTTGGTTTGTTGGTTTGTTGGTTTATTTGTTTGTTGGTTTGTTGGCTTGTTGGTTTGTTGGTTTGTTGGCTTGTTGGCTTGTTGGTTTGTTGGTTTGTTGGCTTGTTAAATACTTGGTTTGTTGGCATGTTGGTTTGTTGGTTTGTTGGTTTGTTGGCTTGTTGGTTTGTTGGTTTGTTGGCTTGTTGGCTTGTTGGTTTGTTGGTTTGTTGGGTTTTTGGTTTGTTAGTTTGTTGGTTTGTTGGTTTGTCGGTTTGTTGGTTTGTTGCTTTGTTGGTTTGTTGGTTTGTTGACTTGTTGGCTTGTTGGCTTGTTGGTTTGTTGGTTTATTGGTTTGTTGGTTTGTTGGCTTGTTGGGTTGTTGGTTTGTTGGCTTGTTGGTTTGTTGGTTTGTTGGTTTGTTGGCTTGTTGGCTTGTTGGCTTGTTGGTTTGTTGGTTTGTTGGCTTGTTGGTTTGTTAGTTTGTTGGTTTGTTGGTTTGTCGGTTTGTTGGTTTGTTGCTTTGTTGGTTTGTTGGTTTGTTGGCTTGTTGGCTTGTTGGCTTGTTGGTTTGTTGGTTTGTTGGTTTGTTGGTTTTTGGTTTATTTGTTTGTTGGTTTGTTGGCTTGTTGGTTTGTTGGTTTGTTGGCTTGTTAAATACTTGGTTTGTTGGCATGTTGGTTTGTTGGTTTGTTGGTTTGTTGGTTTGTTGGTTTGTTGGTTTGTTGGTTTGTTGGTTTGTTGTTTTGTTGTTTTGTTGGTTTGTTGGCTTGTTGGTTTGTTGGTTTGTTGGCTTGTTGACTTGTTGGTTTGTTGGTTTGTTGGTTTGTTGGTTTGTTGGCTTGTTGGGTTGTTGGTTTGTTGGCTTGTTGGTTTGTTGGTTTATTGGTTTGTTGGCTTCTTGGCTTGTTGGCTTGTTGGTTTGTTGGTTTGTTGGCTTGTTGGTTTGTTGGTTTGTTGGCTTGTTGGCTTGTTGCTTTGTTCGTTTGATGGTTTGTTGGTTTGTTGGTTTTTTGGTTTGTTGGTTTGTTGGTTTGTTGGTTTGTTGGCTTGTTGGTTTGTTGGTTTGTTAGTTTGTTGGCTTGTTGGTTTGTTAGTTTGTTGGTTTGTTGGCTTGTTGGCTTGTTGGTTTGTTGGTTTGTTGGTTTGTTGGTTTGTTGGTTTGTTGGTTTGTTTGTTTTTTGGTTTGTTGGTGTATTTGTTTGTTGGTTTGTTGGCTTGTTGGTTTGTTGGTTTGTTGGTTTGTTGATTTGTTGGTTTTTTGGTTTGTTGGTTTGTTGGTTTGTTGGTTTGTTGGTTTATTTGTTTGTTGGTTTGTTGGCTTGTTGGTTTGTTGGTTTGTTGGCTTGTTGGCTTGTTGGTTTGTTGGTTTGTTGGCTTGTTAAATACTTGGTTTGTTGGCATGTTGGTTTGTTGGTTTGTTGGTTTGTTGGCTTGTTGGTTTGTTGGTTTGTTGGCTTGTTGGCTTGTTGGTTTGTTGGTTTGTTGGCTTGTTGGTTTGTTGGCTTCTTGTTTTGTTCGTTTGTTGGTTTGTTGGCTTGTTGGTTTGTTGGTTTGTAGGTTTATTTGTTTGTTGGTTTGTTGGTTTATGTGTTTGCTGGTTTGTTGGCTTGTTGGCTTGTTGGTTTGTTGGTTAGTTCGTTTGTTGGTTTGTTAGTTTGTTGGCTTGTTGGTTTCTTGGCTTGTTGGTTTGTTGGTTTATTGGTTTATTTGTTTGTTGGTTTGTTGGCTTCTTGGTTTGTTGGTTTGTTGGCTTGTTGGTTTGTTGGTTTGTTGGCTTGTTGGTTTGTTGGCTTCTTGGTTTGTTCGTTTGTTGGTTTGTTGGCTTGTTGGTTTGTTGGTTTGTAGGTTTATTTGTTTGTTGGTTTGTTGGTTTATGTGTTTGCTGGTTTGTTGGCTTGTTGGCTTGTTGGTTTGTTGGTTAGATAGTTTGTTGGTTTGTTGGCATGTTGGTTTGTTGGTTTGTTGGCTTGTTGACTTGTTGGTTTGTTGATTTGTTGGTTTGTTGGCTTGTTGGCTTGTTGGTTTGTTGGTTTGTTGGCTTGTTGGTTTGTTGGCTTGTTGGTTTGTTGGTTTGTTGGCTTGTTGGTTTGTTAGTTTGTTGCTTTGTTGGTTTGTTGGTTTGTTGGTTTATTTGTTTGTTGGTTTGTTGGCTTGTTGGCTTGTTGGTTTGTTGGTTTGTTGGTTTGTTGGCTTGTTGGCTTGTTGGCTTGTTGGTTTGTTGGTTTGTTGGTTTGTTGGTTTGTTGGTTTGTTGGTTTGTTGGTTTGTTGTTTTGTTGTTTTGTTGGTTTGTTGGCTTGTTGGTTTGTTGGTTTGTTGGCTTGTTGGCTTGTTGGTTTGTTGGTTTGTTGATTTGTTGGTTTGTTGGCTTGTTGGGTTGTTGGTTTGTTGGCTTGTTGGTTTATTGGTTTATTGGTTTGTTGGCTTGTTGGCTTGTTGGCTTGTTGGTTTGTTGGTTTGTTGGCTTGTTGGTTTGTTGGTTTGTTGGCTTGTTGGCTTGTTGCTTTGTTCGTTTGATGGTTTGTTGGTTTGTTGGTTTTTTGGTTTGTTGGTTTGTTGGTTTGTTGGTTTGTTGGCTTGTTGGTTTGTTGGTTTGTTAGTTTGTTGGCTTGTTGGTTTGTTAGTTTGTTGGTTTGTTGGCTTGTTGGCTTGTTGGTTTGTTGGTTTGTTGGTTTGTTGGTTTGTTGGTTTGTTGGTTTGTTTGTTTTTTGGTTTGTTGGTGTATTTGTTTGTTGGTTTGTTGGCTTGTTGGTTTGTTGGTTTGTTGGTTTGTTGATTTGTTGGTTTTTTGGTTTGTTGGTTTGTTGGTTTGTTGGTTTGTTGGTTTATTTGTTTGTTGGTTTGTTGGCTTGTTGGTTTGTTGGTTTGTTGGCTTGTTGGCTTGTTGGTTTGTTGGTTTGTTGGCTTGTTAAATACTTGGTTTGTTGGCATGTTGGTTTGTTGGTTTGTTGGTTTGTTGGCTTGTTGGTTTGTTGGTTTGTTGGCTTGTTGGCTTGTTGGTTTGTTGGTTTGTTGGCTTGTTGGTTTGTTGGCTTCTTGTTTTGTTCGTTTGTTGGTTTGTTGGCTTGTTGGTTTGTTGGTTTGTAGGTTTATTTGTTTGTTGGTTTGTTGGTTTATGTGTTTGCTGGTTTGTTGGCTTGTTGGCTTGTTGGTTTGTTGGTTAGTTCGTTTGTTGGTTTGTTAGTTTGTTGGCTTGTTGGTTTCTTGGCTTGTTGGTTTGTTGGTTTATTGGTTTATTTGTTTGTTGGTTTGTTGGCTTCTTGGTTTGTTGGTTTGTTGGCTTGTTGGTTTGTTGGTTTGTTGGCTTGTTGGTTTGTTGGCTTCTTGGTTTGTTCGTTTGTTGGTTTGTTGGCTTGTTGGTTTGTTGGTTTGTAGGTTTATTTGTTTGTTGGTTTGTTGGTTTATGTGTTTGCTGGTTTGTTGGCTTGTTGGCTTGTTGGTTTGTTGGTTAGATAGTTTGTTGGTTTGTTGGCATGTTGGTTTGTTGGTTTGTTGGCTTGTTGACTTGTTGGTTTGTTGATTTGTTGGTTTGTTGGCTTGTTGGCTTGTTGGTTTGTTGGTTTGTTGGCTTGTTGGTTTGTTGGCTTGTTGGTTTGTTGGTTTGTTGGCTTGTTGGTTTGTTAGTTTGTTGCTTTGTTGGTTTGTTGGTTTGTTGGTTTATTTGTTTGTTGGTTTGTTGGCTTGTTGGCTTGTTGGTTTGTTGGTTTGTTGGTTTGTTGGCTTGTTGGCTTGTTGGCTTGTTGGTTTGTTGGTTTGTTGGTTTGTTGGTTTGTTGGTTTGTTGGTTTGTTGGTTTGTTGTTTTGTTGTTTTGTTGGTTTGTTGGCTTGTTGGTTTGTTGGTTTGTTGGCTTGTTGGCTTGTTGGTTTGTTGGTTTGTTGATTTGTTGGTTTGTTGGCTTGTTGGGTTGTTGGTTTGTTGGCTTGTTGGTTTATTGGTTTATTGGTTTGTTGGCTTGTTGGCTTGTTGGCTTGTTGGTTTGTTGGTTTGTTGGCTTGTTGGTTTGTTGGTTTGTTGGCTTGTTGGCTTGTTGCTTTGTTCGTTTGATGGTTTGTTGGTTTGTTGGTTTTTTGGTTTGTTGGTTTGTTGGTTTGTTGGTTTGTTGGCTTGTTGGTTTGTTGGTTTGTTAGTTTGTAGGCTTGTTGGTTTGTTAGTTTGTTGGTTTGTTGGTTTGTTGGTTTGTTGGTTTGTTGGTTTGTTGGTTTGTTGGTTTGTTGGTTTGTTGGTTTGTTGGTGTATTTGTTTGTTGGTTTGTTGGCTTGTTGGTTTGTTGGTTTGTTGGTTTGATGGCTTGTTGGTTTGTTGATTTGTTGGTTTTTTGGTTTGTTGGTTTGTTGGTTTGTTGGTTTGTTGGTTTATTTGTTTGTTGGTTTGTTGGCTTGTTGGTTTGTTGGTTTGTTGGCTTGTTGGCTTGTTGGTTTGTTGGTTTGTTGGTTTGTTGGCTTGTTGGCTTGTTGGTTTGTTGGTTTGTTGGGTTTTTGGTTTGTTAGTTTGTTGGTTTGTTGGTTTGTCGGTTTGTTGGTTTGTTGCTTTGTTGGTTTGTTGGTTTGTTGACTTGTTGGCTTGTTAAATACTTGGTTTGTTTGCATGTTGGTTTGTTGGTTTGTTGGTTTGTTGGTTTGTTGGTTTGTTGGTTTGTTGGTTTGTTGGTTTGTTGGTTTGTTGTTTTGTTGTTTTGTTGGTTTGTTGGCTTGTTGGTTTGTTGGTTTGTTGGCTTGTTGGCTTGTTGGTTTGTTGGTTTGTTGGGTTTTTGGTTTGTTAGTTTGTTGGTTTGTTGGTTTGTCGGTTTGTTGGTTTGTTGCTTTGTTGGTTTGTTGGTTTGTTGACTTGTTGGCTTGTTGGCTTGTTGGTTTGTTGGTTTGTTGGTTTGTTGGTTTGTTGGCTTGTTGGGTTGTTGGTTTGTTGGCTTGTTGGTTTGTTGGTTTGTTGGTTTGTCGGTTTGTTGGTTTGTTGCTTTGTTGGTTTGTTGGTTTGTTGGTTTGTTGGCTTGTTAAATACTTGGTTTGTTGGCATGTTGGTTTGTTGGTTTGTTGGTTTGTTGGCTTGTTGGTTTGTTGGTTTGTTGGCTTGTTGGCTTGTTGGTTTGTTGGTTTGTTGGGTTTTTGGTTTGTTAGTTTGTTGGTTTGTTGGTTTGTCGGTTTGTTGGTTTGTTGCTTTGTTGGTTTGTTGGTTTGTTGACTTGTTGGCTTGTTGGCTTGTTGGTTTGTTGGTTTGTTGGTTTGTTGGTTTGTTGGCTTGTTGGGTTGTTGGTTTGTTGGCTTGTTGGTTTGTTGGTTTGTTGGTTTGTTGGCTTGTTGGCTTGTTGGCTTGTTGGTTTGTTGGTTTGTTGGCTTGTTGGTTTGTTAGTTTGTTGGTTTGTTGGTTTGTCGGTTTGTTGGTTTGTTGCTTTGTTGGTTTGTTGGTTTGTTGGCTTGTTGGCTTGTTGGCTTGTTGGTTTGTTGGTTTGTTGGTTTGTTGGTTTTTGGTTTATTTGTTTGTTGGTTTGTTGGCTTGTTGGTTTGTTGGTTTGTTGGCTTGTTAAATACTTGGTTTGTTTGCATGTTGGTTTGTTGGTTTGTTGGTTTGTTGGTTTGTTGGTTTGTTGGTTTGTTGGTTTGTTGGTTTGTTGGTTTGTTGTTTTGTTGTTTTGTTGGTTTGTTGGCTTGTTGGTTTGTTGGTTTGTTGGCTTGTTGACTTGTTGGTTTGTTGGTTTGTTGGTTTGTTGGTTTGTTGGCTTGTTGGGTTGTTGGTTTGTTGGCTTGTTGGTTTGTTGGTTTATTGGTTTGTTGGCTTCTTGGCTTGTTGGCTTGTTGGTTTGTTGGTTTGTTGGCTTGTTGGTTTGTTGGTTTGTTGGCTTGTTGGATTGTTGCTTTGTTCGTTTGATGGTTTGTTGGTTTGTTGGTTTTTTGGTTTGTTGGTTTGTTGGTTTGTTGGTTTGTTGGCTTGTTGGTTTGTTGGTTTGTTAGTTTGTTGGCTTGTTGGTTTGTTAGTTTGTTGGTTTGTTGGCTTGTTGGCTTGTTGGTTTGTTGGTTTGTTGGTTTGTTGGTTTGTTGGTTTGTTGGTTTGTTTGTTTGTTGGTTTGTTGGTGTATTTGTTTGTTGGTTTGTTGGCTTGTTGGTTTGTTGGTTTGTTGGTTTGTTGATTTGTTGGTTTTTTGGTTTGTTGGTTTGTTGGTTTGTTGGTTTGTTGGTTTATTTGTTTGTTGGTTTGTTGGCTTGTTGGTTTGTTGGTTTGTTGGCTTGTTGGCTTGTTGGTTTGTTGGTTTGTTGGCTTGTTAAATACTTGGTTTGTTGGCATTTTGGTTTGTTGGTTTGTTAGTTTGTAGGCTTGTTGGTTTGTTAGTTTGTTGGTTTGTTGGTTTGTTGGTTTGTTGGTTTGTTGGTTTGTTGGTTTGTTGGTTTGTTGGTTTGTTGGTTTGTTGGTGTATTTGTTTGTTGGTTTGTTGGCTTGTTGGTTTGTTGGTTTGTTGGTTTGATGGCTTGTTGGTTTGTTGATTTGTTGGTTTTTTGGTTTGTTGGTTTGTTGGTTTGTTGGTTTGTTGGTTTATTTGTTTGTTGGTTTGTTGGCTTGTTGGTTTGTTGGTTTGTTGGCTTGTTGGCTTGTTGGTTTGTTGGTTTGTTGGCTTGTTAAATACTTGGTTTGTTGGCATGTTGGTTTGTTGGTTTGTTGGTTTGTTGGCTTGTTGGTTTGTTGGTTTGTTGGCTTGTTGGCTTGTTGGTTTGTTGGTTTGTTGGGTTTTTGGTTTGTTAGTTTGTTGGTTTGTTGGTTTGTCGGTTTGTTGGTTTGTTGCTTTGTTGGTTTGTTGGTTTGTTGACTTGTTGGCTTGTTGGCTTGTTGGTTTGTTGGTTTGTTGGTTTGTTGGTTTGTTGGCTTGTTGGGTTGTTGGTTTGTTGGCTTGTTGGTTTGTTGGTTTGTTGGTTTGTTGGCTTGTTGGCTTGTTGGCTTGTTGGTTTGTTGGTTTGTTGGCTTGTTGGTTTGTTAGTTTGTTGGTTTGTTGGTTTGTCGGTTTGTTGGTTTGTTGCTTTGTTGGTTTGTTGGTTTGTTGGCTTGTTGGCTTGTTGGCTTGTTGGTTTGTTGGTTTGTTGGTTTGTTGGTTTTTGGTTTATTTGTTTGTTGGTTTGTTGGCTTGTTGGTTTGTTGGTTTGTTGGCTTGTTAAATACTTGGTTTGTTGGCATGTTGGTTTGTTGGTTTGTTGGTTTGTTGGTTTGTTGGTTTGTTGGTTTGTTGGTTTGTTGGTTTGTTGTTTTGTTGTTTTGTTGGTTTGTTGGCTTGTTGGTTTGTTGGTTTGTTGGCTTGTTGACTTGTTGGTTTGTTGGTTTGTTGGTTTGTTGGTTTGTTGGCTTGTTGGGTTGTTGGTTTGTTGGCTTGTTGGTTTGTTGGTTTATTGGTTTGTTGGCTTCTTGGCTTGTTGGCTTGTTGGTTTGTTGGTTTGTTGGCTTGTTGGTTTGTTGGTTTGTTGGCTTGTTGGCTTGTTGCTTTGTTCGTTTGATGGTTTGTTGGTTTGTTGGTTTTTTGGTTTGTTGGTTTGTTGGTTTGTTGGTTTGTTGGCTTGTTGGTTTGTTGGTTTGTTAGTTTGTTGGCTTGTTGGTTTGTTAGTTTGTTGGTTTGTTGGCTTGTTGGCTTGTTGGTTTGTTGGTTTGTTGGTTTGTTGGTTTGTTGGTTTGTTGGTTTGTTTGTTTGTTGGTTTGTTGGTGTATTTGTTTGTTGGTTTGTTGGCTTGTTGGTTTGTTGGTTTGTTGGTTTGTTGATTTGTTGGTTTTTTGGTTTGTTGGTTTGTTGGTTTGTTGGTTTATTTGTTTGTTGGTTTGTTGGCTTGTTGGTTTGTTGGTTTGTTGGCTTGTTGGCTTGTTGGTTTGTTGGTTTGTTGGCTTGTTGGCTTGTTAAATACTTGGTTTGTTGGCATTTTGGTTTGTTGGTTTGTTGGTTTGTTGGCTTGTTGGTTTGTTGGTTTGTTGGCTTGTTGGCTTGTTGGTTTGTTGGTTTGTTGGGTTTTTGGTTTGTTAGTTTGTTGGTTTGTTGGTTTGTCGGTTTGTTGGTTTGTTGCTTTGTTGGTTTGTTGGTTTGTTGACTTGTTGGCATGTTGGCTTGTTGGTTTGTTGGTTTGTTGGTTTGTTGGTTTTTGGCTTGTTGGGTTGTTGGTTTGTTGGCTTGTTGGTTTGTTGGTTTGTTGGTTTGTTGGCTTGTTGGCTTGTTGGCTTGTTGGTTTGTTGGTTTGTTGGCTTGTTGGTTTGTTAGTTTGTTGGTTTGTTGGTTTGTCGGTTTGTTGGTTTGTTGCTTTGTTGGTTTGTTGGTTTGTTGGCTTGTTGGCTTGTTGGCTTGTTGGTTTGTTGGTTTGTTGGTTTGTTGGTTTTTTGGTTTATTTGTTTGTTGGTTTGTTGGCTTGTTGGTTTGTTGGTTTGTTGGTTTGTTGGCTTGTTGGTTTGTTGGTTTATTGGCTTGTTGGTTTGTTAGTTTGTTAGTTTGTTGGCTTTTTGGTTACTTGGTTTGTTGGTTTGTTGGTTTGTTGGCTTGTTGGTTTGTTGGCTTGTTGGTTACTCAGTTTGTTGGTTTGTTGGCATGTTGGTTTGTTGGTTTGTTGGTTTGTTGGCTTGTTGGTTTGTTGGTTTATTGGCTTGTTGGTTTGTTAGTTTGTTAGTTTGTGGGTTTGTTGGTTTGTTGGTTTGTTAGTTTGTTGGCTTGTTGGTTTGTTGGTTAGTTCGTTTGTTGGTTTGTTGGTTTGTTGGCTTGTTGGCTTGTTGGTTTGTTGGTTAGTTCGTTTGTTGGTTTGTTAGTTTGTTGGCTTGTTGGTTTCTTGGCTTGTTGGTTTGTTGGTTTATTGGTTTATTTGTTTGTTGGTTTGTTGGCTTCTTGGTTTGTTGGTTTGTTGGCTTGTTGGTTTGTTGGTTTGTTGGCTTGTTGGTTTGTTGGCTTCTTGGTTTGTTCGTTTGTTGGTTTGTTGGCTTGTTGGTTTGTTGGTTTGTTGGTTTATTTGTTTGTTGGTTTGTTGGTTTATGTGTTTGCTGGTTTGTTGGCTTGTTGGCTTGTTGGTTTGTTGGTTACATAGTTTGTTGGTTTGTTGGCATGTTGGTTTGTTGGTTTGTTGGCTTGTTGGCTTGTTGGTTTGTTGATTTGTTGGTTTGTTGGCTTGTTGGCTTGTTGGTTTGTTGGTTTGTTGGCTTGTTGGTTTGTTGGTTTATTTGCTTGTTGGTTTGTTAGTTTGTTAGTTTGTTGGCTTTTTGGTTACTTGGTTTGTTGGTTTGTTGGTTTGTTGGCTTGTTGGTTTGTTGGCTTGTTGGTTACTCAGTTTGTTGGTTTGTTGGCATGTTGGTTTGTTGGTTTGTTGGTTTGTTGGCTTGTTGGTTTGTTGGTTTATTGGCTTGTTGGTTTGTTAGTTTGTTAGTTTGTGGGTTTGTTGGTTTGTTGGTTTGTTAGTTTGTTGGCTTGTTGGTTTGTTGGTTAGTTCGTTTGTTGGTTTGTTGGTTTGTTGGCTTGTTGACTTGTTGGTTTGTTGGTTAGTTCGTTTGTTGGTTTGTTAGTTTGTTGGCTTGTTGGTTTCTTGGCTTGTTGGTTTGTTGGTTTGTTGGCTTCTTGGTTTGTTGGTTTGTTGGCTTGTTGGTTTGTTAGTTTGTTGGTTTGTTGGTTTGTTGGTTTGTTGCTTTGTTGGTTTGTTGGTTTGTTGGTTTGTTGGCTTGTTGGCTTGTTGGTTTGTTGGCTTGTTGGTTTGTTAGTTTGTTGGCTTTTTGGTTACTTGGTTTGTTGGTTTGTTGGCTTGTTGGCTTGTTGGTTTGTTGGTTTGTTGGCTTGTTGGCTTGTTGGTTTGTTAGTTTGTTGGTTTGTTGGCTTATTGGCTTGTGGGTTTGTTGGTTTGTTGTTTTGTTGGTTTGTTGGTTTGTTGGTTTTTTGGTTTGTTGGTTTGTTGGTTTGTTGGCTTGTTGGTTTGTTGGTTTGTTGGCTTGTTGGCTTGTTGGTTTGTTGGTTTGTTGGTTTGTTGGCTTGTTGGCTTGTTGGTTTGTTAGTTTGTTGGGTTTTTGGTTACTTGGTTTGTTGGTTTGTTGGCTTGTTGGTTTGTTGGCTTGTTGGTTTGTTGGTTTGTTGGCTTGTTGGTTACTTAGTTTGTTGGTTTGTTAGCATGTTGGTTTGTTGGTTTGTTGGTTTGTTGGCTTGTTGGTTTGTTGGTTTATTGGTTTGTTGGTTTGTTAGTTTGTTAGTTTGTTGGTTTGTTGGTTTGTTGGTTTGTTGGCTTGTTGGCTTGTTGGTTTGTTAGTTAGTTCGTTTGTTGGTTTGTTGGTTTGTTGGCTTGTTGGCTTGTTGATTTGTTGGTTAGTTCGTTTGTTGGTTTGTTAGTTCGTTGGCTTGTTGGTTTGTTGGCTTGTTGGTTTGTTGGTTTGTTGGTTTATTTGTTTGTTGGTTGTTGGCTTCTTGGTTTGTTGGTTTGTTGGCTTGTTGGTTTGTTGGTTTGTTGGTTTGTTGGCTTGTTGGTTTGTTGGCTTGTTGGTTTGTTGGTTTGTTGGTTTGTTGGTTTGTTGGTTTGTTGGTTTGTTGGTTTATTTGTTTGTTAGTTTGTTGGTTTATGTGTTTGTTGGTTTGTTGGCTTGTTGGCTTGTTGGTTTGTTGGTTTGTTGGCTTGTTGGTTATATAGTTTGTTGGTTTGTTGGCATGTTGGTTTGTTGGTTTGTTGGTTTGTTGGCTTGTTGGTTTGTTGGTTTGTTGGTTTGTTGGTTTGTTGGCTTGTTGGTTTGTTGGTTTGTTGGCTTGTTGGTTTGTTGGCTTGTTGGTTTGTTGGTTTGTTGGCTTGTTGGTTTGTTAGTTTGTTGGTTTGTTGGTTTGTTGGTTTGTTGGTTTATTTGTTTGTTGGTTTGAGGGCTTGTTGGCTTGTTGGTTTGTTGGTTTGTTGGTTTGTTGGCTTGTTGGTTTGTTGGTTTGTTGGTTTGTTGGTTTATTTGTTTGTTGGTTTGTTGGTTTGTTGGTTTGTTGGCTTGTTGGTTTGTTGGTTTGTTGGCTTGTTGGCTTGTTGGTTTGTTGGTTTGTTGGTTTGTTTGTTTGTTGGCTTGTTGGGTTGTTGGTTTGTTGGCTTGTTGGTTTGTTGGTTTGTTGGTTTGTTGGCTTGTTGGCTTTTTGGTTTGTTGGTTTGTTGGCTTGTTGGTTTGTTGGTTTGTTGGCTTGTTGGCTTGTTGCTTTGTTCGTTTGATGGTTTGTTGGTTTGTTGGTTTTTTGGTTTGTTGGTTTTTTGGTTTGTTGGCTTGTTGGATTGTTGGTTTGTTGGTTTGTTGGTTTGTTGGTTTGTTGGCTTGTTGGTTTGTTAGTTTGTTGGTTTGTTGGCTTGTGGGCTTGTTGGTTTGTTGGTTTTTTGGTTTGTTGGTTTGTTGGTTTGTTGGTTTGTTGGTTTGTTGGTTTGTTGGTGTATTTGTTTGTTGGTTTGTTGGCTTGTTGGTTTGTTGGTTTGTTGGTTTGTTGGTTTGTTGGCTTGTTGGTTTGTTGGTTTGTTGGTTTTTTGGTTTGTTGGTTTGTTGGTTTGTTGGTTTGTTGGTTTATTTGATTGTTGGTTTGTTGGCTTGTTGGTTTGTTGGTTTGTTGGTTTGTTGGCTTGTTGGTTTGTTGGTTTATTGGCTTGTTGGTTTGTTAGTTTGTTAGTTTGTTGGGTTTTTGGTTACTTGGTTTGTTGGTTTGTTGGTTTGTTGGCTTGTTGGTTTGTTGGCTTGTTGGTTTGTTGGTTTGTTGGCTTGTTGGTTACTTAGTTTGTTGGTTTGTTGGCATGTTGGTTTGTTGGTTTGTTGGTTTGTTGGCTTGTTGGTTTGTTGGTTTATTGGCTTGTTGGTTTGTTAGTTTGTTAGTTTGTTGGTTTGTTGGTTTGTTGGTTTGTTGGCTTGTTGGCTTGTTGGTTTGTTGGTTAGTTCGTTTGTTGGTTTGTTGGTTTGTTGGCTTGTTGGTTTGTTGGCTTGTTGGTTAGTTCGTTTGTTGGTTTGTTAGTTTGTTGGCTTGTTGGTTTGTTGGCTTGTTGGTTTGTTGGTTTGTTGGTTTATTTGTTTGTTGGTTTGTTGGCTTCTTGGTTTGTTGGTTTATTGGTTTGTTGGTTTGTTGGTTTGTTGGTTTGTTGGTGTATTTGTTTGTTGGTTTTTTGGCTTGTTGGTTTGTTGGTTTGTTGGTTTGTTGGCTTGTTGGTTTGTTGGTTTGTTGGTTTTTTGGTTTGTTGGATTGTTGGTTTGTTGGTTTGTTGGTTTATTTGTTTGTTGGTTTGTTGGCTTGTTGGTTTGTTGGTTTGTTGGTTTGTTGGCTTGTTGGTTTGTTGGTTTATTGGCTTGTTGGTTTGTTAGTTTGTTAGTTTGTTGGGTTTTTGGTTACTTGGTTTGTTGGTTTGTTGGTTTGTTGGCTTGTTGGTTTGTTGGCTTGTTGGTTACTTAGTTTGTTGGTTTGTTGGCATGTTGGTTTGTTGGTTTGTTGGTTTGTTGGCTTGTTGGTTTGTTGGTTTATTGGCTTGTTGGTTTGTTAGTTTGTTAGTTTGTGGGTTTGTTGGTTTGTTGGTTTGTTAGTTTGTTGGCTTGTTGGTTTGTTGGTTAGTTCGTTTGTTGGTTTGTTGGTTTGTTGGCTTGTTGGCTTGTTGGTTTGTTGGTTAGTTCGTTTGTTGGTTTGTTAGTTTGTTGGCTTGTTGGTTTCTTGGCTTGTTGGTTTGTTGGTTTATTGGTTTATTTGTTTGTTGGTTTGTTGGCTTCTTGGTTTATTGGTTTGTTGGCTTTTTGGTTTGTTGGTTTGTTGGCTTGTTGGTTTGTTGGCTTCTTGGTTTGTTCGTTTGTTGGTTTGTTGGCTTGTTGGTTTGTTGGTTTGTTAGTTTATTTGTTTGTTGGTTTGTTGGTTTATGTGTTTGCTGGTTTGTTGGCTTGTTGGCTTGTTGGTTTGTTGGTTACATAGTTTGTTGGTTTGTTGGCATGTTAGTTTGTTGGTTTGTTGGCTTGTTGGCTTGTTGGTTTGTTGATTTGTTGGTTTGTTGGCTTGTTGGCTTGTTGGTTTGTTGGTTTGTTGGCTTGTTGGTTTGTTGGCTTGTTGGTTTGTTGGTTTGTTGGCTTGTTCGTTTGTTAGTTTGTTGGTTTGTTGGTTTGTTGGTTTGTTGGTTTATTTGCTTGTTGGTTTGTTGGCTTGTTGGCTTGTTGGTTTGTTGGTTTGTTGGTTTGTTGGCTTGTTGGCTTGTTGGTTTGTTGGTTTGTTGGTTTGTTGGTTTGTTGGTTTGTTGGTTTGTTGGTTTGTTGGTTTGTTGTTTTGTTGTTTTGTTGGTTTGTTGGCTTGTTGGTTTGTTGGTTTGTTGGCTTGTTGGCTTGTTGGTTTGTTGGTTTGTTGGTTTGTTGGTTTGTTGGCTTGTTGGGTGGTTGGTTTGTTGGCTTGTTGGTTTGTTGGTTTATTGGTTTGTTGGCTTGTTGGCTTGTTGGCCTGTTGGTTTGTTGGTTTGTTGGCTTGTTGGTTTGTTGGTTTGTTGGCTTGTTGGCTTGTTGCTTTGTTCGTTTGATGGTTTGTTGGTTTGTTGGTTTTTTGGTTTGTTGGTTTGTTGGTTTGTTGGTTTGTTGGCTTTTTGGTTTGTTGGTTTGTTAGTTTGTTGGCTTGTTGGTTTGTTAGTTTGTTGGTTTGTTGGCTTGTCGGCTTGTTGGTTTGTTGGTTTGTTGGTTTTTTGGTTTGTTGGTTTGTTGGTTTGTTGGTTTGTTGGTTTGTTGGTGTATTTGTTTGTTGGTTTGTTGGCTTGTTGGTTTGTTGGTTTGTTGGTTTGATGGCTTGTTGGTTTGTTGATTTGTTGGTTTTTTGGTTTGTTGATTTGTTGGTTTGTTGGGTTTTTGGTTACTTGGTTTGTTGGTTTGTTGGTTTGTTAGCTTGTTGGTTTGTTGGCTTGTTGGTTTGTTGGTTTGTTGGCTTGTTGGTTACTTAGTTTGCTGGTTTGTTGGCTTGTTGGCTTGTTGGGTTGTTGGTTTGTTGGCTTGTTGGTTTGTTGGTTTGTTCGGTTTGTTGGCTTGTTGGCTTGTTGTTTTGTTGGTTTGTTGGCTTGTTGGTTTGTTGGTTTGTTGGCTTGTTGGCTTGTTGCTTTGTTCGTTTGATGGTTTGTTGGTTTGTTGGCTTGTTGGTTTGTTGGTTTGTTGGTTTTTTGGTTTGTTGGCTTGTTGGTTTGTTGGTTTGTTGGTTTGTTGGCTTGTTGGTTTGTTGGTTTGTTGGTTTGTTGGCTTGTTGGTTTGTTGGTTTATTGGCTTGTTGGTTTGTTAGTTTGTTAGTTTGTTGGGTTTTTGGTTACTTGGTTTGTTGGTTTGTTGGTTTGTTGGCTTGTTGGTTTGTTGGCTTGTTGGTTTGTTGGTTTGTTGGTTTGTTGGCTTGTTGGTTACTTAGTTTGTTGGTTTGTTGGCTTGTTGGCTTGTTGGTTTGTTGGTTTGTTGGCTTGTTGGTTTGTTGGTTTGTTGGCTTGTTGGCTTGTTGCTTTGTTCGTTTGATGGTTTGTTGGTTTGTTGGTTTGTTGGTTTGTTGGCTTGTTGGTTTGTTGGTTTGTTGGTTTGTTGGCTTGTTGGTTTGTTGGTTTATTGGCTTGTTGGTTTGTTAGTTTGTTAATTTGTTGGGTTTTTGGTTACTTGGTTTGTTGGTTTGTTGGTTTGTTTGCTTGTTGGTTTGTTGGCTTGTTGGTTTGTTGAATTGTTGGTTTGTTGGATTGTTGGTTACTTAGTTTGTTGGTTTGTTGGCTTGTTGGCTTGTTGGTTTGTTGGTTTGTTGGCTTGTTGGTTTGTTGGTTTGTTGGCTTGTTGGCTTGTTGCTTTGTTCGTTTGATGGTTTTTTGGTTTGTTGGTTTTTTGGTTTGTTGGGTTATTGGCTTGTTGGTTTGTTGGTTTGTTGGTTTGTTGGCTTGTTGGTTTGTTAGTTTGTTGGTTTGTTGGCTTGTTGGCTTGTTGGTTTGTTGGTTTGTTGGTTTGTTGGTTTATTTGTTTGTTGGTTTGTTGGCTTGTTGGTTTGTTGGTTTGTTGGTTTGTTGGCTTGCTGGTTTGTTGGTTTGTTGGTTTTTTGGTTTGATGGTTTGTTGGTTTATTGGCTTGTTGGCTTGTTGGTTTGTTGGTTTGTTGGTTTGTCGGTTTGTTGGCTTTGGGTTGTTGGTTCGTTGGCTTGTTGGTTTGTTGGTTTTGTTGGTTTGTTGGCTTGGTGGCTTGTTGGTTTGTTGGTTTGTTGGCTTGTTGGTTTATTGGTTTGTTGGCTTGTTGGCTTGTTGCTTTGTTCGTTTGATGGTTTGTTGGTTTGTTGGTTTTTTGGTTTGTTGGTTTGTTGGTTTGTTGGCTTGTTGGCTTGTTGTTTTGTAGGTTTGTTGGTTTGTTGGCTTGTTGGTTTGTTAGTTTGTTGGTTTGTTGGCTTGTTGGCTTGTTGGTTTGTTGGTTTTTTGGTTTGTTGGTTTGTTGGTATGTTGGTTTGTTGGTTTGTTGGTTTGTTGGTTTGTTGGTGTATTTGTTTGTTGGTTTGTTGGCTTGTTGGTTTGTTGGTTTGTTGGTTTGTTGGCATGTTGGTTTGTTGGTTTGTTGGTTTTTTGGTTTGTTGGTTTGTTGGTTTGTTGGTTTATTTGTTTGTTGTTTTGTTGGCTTGTTGGTTTGTTGGTTTGTTGGTTTGTTGGCTTGTTGGTTTGTTGGTTTATTGGCTTGTTGGTTTGTTACTTTGTTAGTTTGTTGGGTTTTTGGTTACTTGGTTTGTTGGTTTGTTGGTTTGTTGGCTTGTTGGTTTGTTGGCTTGTTGGTTTGTTGGTTTGTTGGCTTGTTGGTCACTTAGTTTGTTGGTTTGTTGGCATGTTGGTTTGTTGGTTTGTTGGTTTGTTGGCTTGTTGGTTTGTTGGTTTATTGGCTTGTTGGTTTGTTAGTTTGTTAGTTTGTTGGTTTGTTGGTTTGTTAATTTGTTGGCTTGTTGGCTTGTTGGTTTGTTGGTTATTTCGTTTGTTGGTTTGTTGGTTTGTTGGCTTGTTGGCTTGTTGGTTTGTTGGTTAGTTCGTTTGTTGGTTTGTTAGTTTGTTGGCTTGTTGGTTTGTTGGCTTGTTGGTTTGTTGGTTTGTTGGTTTATTTGTTTGTTGGTTTGTTGGCTTCTTGGTTTGTTGGTTTGTTGGTTTGTTGGTTTGTTGGTTTGTTGGTTTGTTGGTGTATTTGTTTGTTGGTTTTTTGGCTTGTTGGTTTGTTGGTTTGTTGGTTTGTTGGCTTGTTGGTTTGTTGGTTTGTTGGTTTTTTGGTTTGTTGGTTTGTTGGTTTGTTGGCTTGTTGGTTTATTTGTTTGTTGGTTTGTTGGCTTGTTGGTTTGTTGGTTTGTTGGTTTGTTGGCTTGTTGGGTTTTTGGTTACTTGGTTTGTTGGTTTGTTGGTTTGTTGGCTTGTTGGTTTGTTGGCTTGTTGGTTTGTTGGTTTGTTGGTTTGTTGGCTTGTTGGTTACTTAGTTTGTTGGTTTGTTGGGTTGTTGGCTTGTTGGTTTGTTGGTTTGTTGGCTTGTTGGTTTGTTGGCTTGTTGGCTGGCTTGTTGCTTTGTTCGTTTGATGGTTTGTTGGTTTGTTGGTTTTTTGGTTTGTTGGTTTGTTGGCTTGTTGGTTTGTTGGTTTGTTGGTTTGTTGGCTTGTTGGTTTGTTAGTTTGTTGGTTTGTTGGCTTGTTGGCTTGTTGGTTTGCTGGTTTTTTGGTTTGTTGGTTTGTTGGTTTGTTGGTTTGTTGGCTTGTTGGTTTATTTGTTTGTTGGTTTGTTGGCTTGTTGGTTTGTTGGTTTGTTGGTTTGTTGGCTTGTTGGTTTGTTGGTTTGTTGGTTTTTTGGTTTGTTGGGGTGTTGGTTTGTTGGTTTGTTGGTTTGCTGGTTTATTTGTTTGTTGGTTTGTTGGCTTGTTGGTTTGTTGGTTTGTTGGTTTGTTGGCTTGTTGGTTTGTTGGTTTGTTGGTTTGTTGGTGTATTTGTTTGTTGGTGTATTTGTTTGTTGGTTTGTTGGCTTGTTGGTTTGTTGGTTTGTTGACTTGTTGGTTTGTTGGTTTGTTGGTTTTTTGGTTTGTTGGTTTGTTGGTTTGTTGGTTTATTTGTTTGTTGGTTTGTTGGCTTGTTGGTTTGTTGGTTTGTTGGTTTGTTGGCTTGTTGGTTTGTTGGTTTATTGGCTTGTTGGTTTGTTACTTTGTTAGTTTGTTGGGTTTTTGGTTACTTGGTTTGTTGGTTTGTTGGTTTGTTGGCTTTTTGGTTTGTTGGCTTGTTGGTTTGTTGGTTTGTTGGCTTGTTGGTCACTTAGTTTGTTGGTTTGTTGGCAAGTTGGTTTGTTGGTTTGTTGGTTTGTTGGCTTGTTGGTTTGTTGGTTTATTGGCTTGTTGGTTTGTTAGTTTGTTAGTTTGTTGGTTTGTTGGTTTGTTAATTTGTTGGCTTGTTGGCTTGTTGGTTTGTTGGTTAGTTCGTTTGTTGGTTTGTTGGTTTGTTGGCTTGTTGGCTTGTTGGTTTGTTGGTTAGTTCGTTTGTTGGTTTGTTAGTTTGTTGGCTTGTTGGTTTGTTGGCTTGTTGGTTTGTTGGTTTGTTGGTTTATTTGTTTGTTGGTTTGTTGGCTTCTTGGTTTGTTGGTTTGTTGGTTTGTTGGTTTCTTGGTTTGTTGGTTTGTTGGTGTATTTATTTGTTGGTTTTTTGGCTTGTTGGTTTGTTGGTTTGTTGGTTTGTTGGCTTGTTGGTTTGTTGGTTTGTTGGTTTTTTGGTTTGTTGGTTTGTTGGTTTGTTGGCTTGTTGGTTTATTTGTTTGTTGGTTTGTTGGCTTGTTGGTTTGTTGGTTTGTTGGTTTGTTGGCTTTTTGGGTTTTTGGTTACTTGGTTTGTTGGTTTGTTGGTTTGTTGGCTTGTTGGTTTGTTGGCTTGTTGGTTTGTTGGTTTGTTGGTTTGTTGGCTTGTTGGTTACTTAGTTTGTTGGTTTGTTGGCTTGTTGGCTTGTTGGTTTGTTGGTTTGTTGGCTTGTTGGTTTGTTGGTTTGTTGGCTTGTTGGCTTGTTGCTTTGTTCGTTTGATGGTTTGTTGGTTTGTTGGCTTTTTGGTTTGTTGGTTTGTTGGCTTGTTGGTTTGTTGGTTTGTTGGTTTGTTGGCTTGTTGGTTTGTTAGTTTGTTGGTTTGTTGGCTTGTTGGCTTGTTGGTTTGCTGGTTTTTTGGTTTGTTGGTTTGTTGGTTTGTTGGTTTGTTGGTTTGTTGGTTTATTTGTTTGTTGGTTTGTTGGCTTGTTGGTTTGTTGGTTTGTTGGTTTGTTGGCTTTTTGGTTTGTTGGTTTGTTGGTTTTTTGGTTTGTTGGGGTGTTGGTTTGTTGGTTTGTTGGTTTGTTGGTTTATTTGTTTGTTGGTTTGTTGGCTTGTTGGTTTGTTGGTTTGTTGGTTTGTTGGCTTGTTGGTTTGTTGGCTTGTTGGCTTGTTGGTTTGTTGGTTTGTTGGCTTGTTGGTTACTTAGTTTGTTGGTTTGTTGGCATGTTGGTTTGTTGGTACCGGTGGCTTGTTGGTTTGTTGGTTTGTTGGCTTGTTGGCTTGTTGGTTTGTTGGTTTGTTGGTTTGTTGACTTGTTGGTTTGTTGGTTTGTTGGCTTGTTGGTTTGTTAGTTTGTTGGTTTGGTGGTTTGTTGGTTTGTTGGTTTGTTGGTTTGTTGCTTTGTTGGTTTGTTGGTTTGTTGGCTTGTTGGCTTGTTGGTTTGTTGGCTTGTTGGTTTGTTAGTTTGTTTGCTTTTTGGTTACTTGGTTTGTTGGATTGTTGGCTTTTTGGCTTGTTGGTTTGTTGGTTTGTTGGCTTGTTGGTTTGTTGGCTTGTTGGTTTGTTGGTTTGTTGGCATGTTGGTTTGTTGGTTTGTTGGTTTGTTGGCTTGTTGGTTTGTTGGTTTGTTGGCTTGTTGGCTTTTTGGTTTGTTGGTTTGTTGGCTTCTTGGTTTGTTGGTTTGTTGGCTTGTTGGTTTGTTAGTTTGTTGGTTTGTTGGTTTGTTGGTTTGTTGGTTTGTTGCTTTGTTGGTTTGTTGGTTTGTTGGCTTGTTGGCTTGTTGGTTTGTTGGCTTGTTGGTTTGTTAGTTTGTTGGCTTTTGGTTACTTGGTTTGTTGGTTTGTTTGCTTGTTGGCTTGTTGGTTTGTTGGTTTGTTGGCTTGTGGGTTTGTTGGTTTGTTAGTTTGTTGGTTTGTTGGTTTGTTGGTTTTTTGGTTTGTTGGTTTGTTGGTTTGTTGGCTTGTTGGTTTGTTGGTTTGTTGGCTTGTTGGCTTGTTGGTTTGTTGGTTTGTTGGTTTGTTGGCTTGTTGGCTTGTTGGTTTGTTGGTTTGTTGGTTTGTTTGTTTGTTGCTTTGTTGGTTTGTTGGTTTGTTGGCTTGTTGGTTTGTTAGTTTTTTGGGTTTTTGGTTACTTGGTTTGTTGGTTTGTTGGTTTGTTGGCTTGTTGGTTTGTTGGCTTGTTGGTTTGTTGGTTTATTGGCTTGTTGGTTACTTAGTTTGTTGGATTGTTGGCATGTTGGTTTGTTGGTTTGTTGGTTTGTTGGCTTGTTGGTTTGTTGGTTTATTGGTTTGTTGGTTTGTTAGTTTGTTAGTTTGTTGGTTTGTTGGTTTGTTGGTTTGTTGGCTTGTTGGCTTGTTGGTTTGTTGGTTAGTTCGTTTGTTGGTTTGTTGGTTTGTTGGCTTGTTGGCTTGTTGATTTGTTGGTTAGTTCGTTTGTTGGTTTGTTAGTTGGTTGGTTTGTTGGTTTATTTGTTTGTTGGTTGTTGGCTTGTGGGTTTGTTGGTTTGTTGTTTTGTTGGTTTGTTGGTTTGTTGGTTTGTTGGTTTTTTGGTTTGTTGGTTTGTTGGTTTCTTGGCTTGTTGGTTTGTTGGTTTGTTGGCTTGTTGGCTTGTTGGTTTGTTGGTTTGTTGGTTTGTTGGCTTGTTGGCTTGTTGGTTTGTTGGTTTGTTGGTTTGTTGGTTTGTTGCTTTGTTGGTTTGTTGGTTTGTTGGCTTGTTGGTTTGTTAGTTTTTTGGGTTTTTGGTTACTTGGTTTGTTGGTTTGTTGGTTTGTTGGCTTGTTGGTTTGTTGGCTTGTTGGTTTTTTGGTTTGTTGGCTTGTTGGTTACTTAGTTTGTTGGTTTGTTGGCATGTTGGTTTGTTGGTTTGTTGGTTTGTTGGCTTGTTGGTTTGTTGGTTTATTGGTTTGTTGGTTTGTTAGTTTGTTAGTTTGTTGGTTTGTTGGTTTGTTGGTTTGTTGGCTTGTTGGCTTGTTGGTTTGTTGGTTAGTTCGTTTGTTGGTTTGTTGGTTTGTTGGCTTGTTGGCTTGTTGATTTGTTGGTTAGTTCGTTTGTTGGCTTGTTGGTTTGTTGGTTTGTTGGTTTATTTGTTTGTTGGTTGTTGGCTTCTTGGTTTGTTGGTTTGTTGGCTTGTTGGTTTGTTGGTTTGTTGGTTTGTTGGCTTGTTGGTTTGTTGGCTTGTTGGTTTGTTGGTTTGTTGGTTTGTTGGCTTGTTGGTTTGTTGGTTTGTTGATTTATTTGTTTTTTAGTTTGTTGGTTTATGTGTTTGTTGGTTTGTTGGCTTGTTGGCTTGTTGGTTTGTTGGTTTGTTGGCTTGTTGGTTATATAGTTTGTTGGTTTGTTGGCATGTTGGTTTGTTGGTTTGTTGGCTTGTTGGCTTGTTGGTTTGTTGGTTTGTTGGTTTGTTGGTTTGTTGGCTTGTTGGTTTGTTGGTTTGTTGGCTTGTTGGTTTGTTGGCTTGTTGGTTTGTTGGTTTGTTGGCTTGTTGGTTTGTTAGTTTGTTGGTTTGTTGGTTTGTTGGTTTGTTGGTTTATTTGTTTGTTGGTTTGAGGGCTTGTTGGCTTGTTGGTTTGTTGGTTTGTTGGCTTGTTGGCTTGTTGGTTTGTTGGTTTGTTGGTTTGTTGGTTTGTTGGTTTGTTGGTTTGTTGGTTTGTTGGTTTGTTGGTTTATTGGTTTGTTGGTTTGTTGGTTTGTTGGTTTGTTGGCTTGTTGGTTTGTTGGTTTGTTGGCTTTTTGGCTTGTTGGTTTGTTGGTTTGTTGGTTTGTTTGTTTGTTGGCTTGTTGGGTTGTTGGTTTGTTGGCTTGTTGGTTTGTTGGTTTGTTGGTTTGTTGGCTTGTTGGCTTATTGGCTTTTTGGTTTGTTGGTTTGTTGGCTTGTTGGTTTGTTGGTTTGCTGGCTTGTTGGCTTGTTGCTTTGTTCGTTTGATGGTTTGTTGGTTTGTTGGTTTTTTGGTTTGTTGGTTTTTTGGTTTGTTGGCTTGTTGGCTTGTTGGTTTGTTGGTTTGTTGGTTGGTTGGCTTGTTGGTTTGTTAGTTTGTTGGTTTGTTGGCTTGTTGGCTTGTTGGTTTGTTGGTTTTTTGGTTTGTTGGTTTGTTGGTTTGTTGGTTTGTTGGTTTGTTGGTTTGTTGATTTGTTGGTGTATTTGTTTGTTGGTTTGTTGGCTTGTTGGTTTGTTGGTTTGTTGGTTTGTTGGTTTGTTGGCTTGTTGGTTTGTTGGTTTGTTGGTTTTTTGGTTTGTTGGTTTTGTTGGTTTGTTGGTTTGTTGGTTTATTTGATTGTTGGTTTGTTGGCTTGTTGGTTTGTTGGTTTGTTGGTTTGTTGGCTTGTTGGTTTGTTGGTTTATTGGCTTGTTGGTTTGTTAGTTTGTTAGTTTGTTGGGTTTTTGGTTACTTGGTTTGTTGGTTTGTTGGTTTGTTGGCTTGTTGGTTTGTTGGCTTGTTGGTTTGTTGGTTTGTTGGCTTGTTGGTTACTTAGTTTGTTGGTTTGTTGGCATGTTGGTTTGTTGGTTTGTTGGTTTGTTGGCTTGTTGGTTTGTTGGTTTGTTGGCTTGTTGGCTTGTTGGTTTGTTGGTTAGTTCGTTTGTTGGTTTGTTGGTTTGTTGGCTTGTTGGCTTGTTGGCTTGTTGGTTAGTTCGTTTGTTGGTTTGTTAGTTTGTTGGCTTGTTGGTTTGTTGGCTTGTTGGTTTGTTGGTTTGTTGGTTTATTTGTTTGTTGGTTTGTTCGCTTCTTGGTTTGTTGGTTTGTTGGTTTATTGGTTTGTTGGTTTGTTGGTTTGTTGGTTTGTTGGTTTGTTGGTGTATTTGTTTGTTGGTTTTTTGGCTTGTTGGTTTGTTGGTTTGTTGGTTTGTTGGCTTGTTGGTTTGTTGGTTTGTTGGTTTTTTGGTTTGTTGGTTTGTTGGTTTGTTGGTTTGTTGGTTTATTTGTTTGTTGGTTTGTTGGCTTGTTGGTTTGTTGGTTTGTTGGTTTGTTGGCTTGTTGGTTTGTTGGTTTATTGGCTTGTTGGTTTGTTAGTTTGTTAGTTTGTTGGGTTTTTGGTTACTTGGTTTGTTGGTTTGTTGGTTTGTTGGCTTGTTGGTTTGTTGGCTTGTTGGTTACTTAGTTTGTTGGTTTGTTGGCATGTTGGTTTGTTGGTTTGTTGGTTTGTTGGCTTGTTGGTTTGTTGGTTTATTGGCTTGTTGGTTTGTTAGTTTGTTAGTTTGTGGGTTTGTTGGTTTGTTGGTTTGTTAGTTTGTTGGCTTGTTGGTTTGTTGGTTAGTTCGTTTGTTGGTTTGTTGGTTTGTTGGCTTGTTGGCTTGTTGGTTTGTTGGTTAGTTCATTTGTTGGTTTGTTAGTTTGTTGGCTTGTTGGTTTCTTGGCTTGTTGGTTTGTTGGTTTATTGGTTTATTTGTTTGTTGGTTTGTTGGCTTCTTGGTTTGTTGGTTTGTTGGCTTGTTGGTTTGTTGGTTTGTTGGCTTGTTGGTTTGTTGGCTTCTTGGTTTGTTCGTTTGTTGGTTTGTTGGCTTGTTGGTTTGTTGGTTTGTAGGTTTATTTGTTTGTTGGTTTGTTGGTTTATGTGTTTGCTGGTTTGTTGGCTTGTTGGCTTGTTGGTTTGTTGGTTACATAGTTTGTTGGTTTGTTGGCATGTTGGTTTGTTGGTTTGTTGGCTTGTTGACTTGTTGGTTTGTTGATTTGTTGGTTTGTTGGCTTGTTGGCTTGTTGGTTTGTTGGTTTGTTGGCTTGTTGGTTTGTTGGCTTGTTGGTTTGTTGGTTTGTTGGCTTGTTGGTTTGTTAGTTTGTTGCTTTGTTGGTTTGTTGGTTTGTTGGTTTATTTGTTTGTTGGTTTGTTGGCTTGTTGGCTTGTTGGTTTGTTGGTTTGTTGGTTTGTTGGCTTGTTGGCTTGTTGGTTTGTTGGTTTGTTGGTTTGTTGGTTTGTTGGTTTGTTGGTTTGTTGGTTTGTTGGTTTGTTGTTTTGTTGTTTTGTTGGTTTGTTGGCTTGTTGGTTTGTTGGTTTGTTGGCTTGTTGGCTTGTTGGTTTGTTGGTTTGTTGGTTTGTTGGTTTGTTGGCTTGTTGGGTTGTTGGTTTGTTGGCTTGTTGGTTTATTGGTTTATTGGTTTGTTGGCTTGTTGGCTTGTTGGCTTGTTGGTTTGTTGGTTTGTTGGCTTGTTGGTTTGTTGGTTTGTTGGCTTGTTGGCTTGTTGCTTTGTTCGTTTGATGGTTTGTTGGTTTGTTGGTTATTTGGTTTGTTGGTTTGTTGGTTTGTTGGTTTGTTGGCTTGTTGGTTTGTTGGTTTGTTAGTTTGTAGGCTTGTTGGTTTGTTAGTTTGTTGGTTTGTTGGTTTGTTGGTTTGTTGGTTTGTTGGTTTGTTGGTTTGTTGGTTTGTTGGTTTGTTGGTTTGTTGGTGTATTTGTTTGTTGGTTTGTTGGCTTGTTGGTTTGTTGGTTTGTTGGTTTGATGGCTTGTTGGTTTGTTGATTTGTTGGTTTTTTGGTTTGTTGGTTTGTTGGTTTGTTGGTTTGTTGGTTTATTTGTTTGTTGGTTTGTTGGCTTGTTGGTTTGTTGGTTTGTTGGCTTGTTGGCTTGTTGGTTTGTTGGTTTGTTGGCTTGTTAAATACTTGGTTTGTTGGCATGTTGGTTTGTTGGTTTGTTGGTTTGTTGGCTTGTTGGTTTGTTGGTTTGTTGGCTTGTTGGCTTGTTGGTTTGTTGGTTTGTTGGGTTTTTGGTTTGTTAGTTTGTTGGTTTGTTGGTTTGTCGGTTTGTTGGTTTGTTGCTTTGTTGGTTTGTTGGTTTGTTGACTTGTTGGCTTGTTGGCTTGTTGGTTTGTTGGTTTGTTGGTTTGTTGGTTTGTTGGCTTGTTGGGTTGTTGGTTTGTTGGCTTGTTGGTTTGTTGGTTTGTTGGTTTGTTGGCTTGTTGGCTTGTTGGCTTGTTGGTTTGTTGGTTTGTTGGCTTGTTGGTTTGTTAGTTTGTTGGTTTGTTGGTTTGTCGGTTTGTTGGTTTGTTGCTTTGTTGGTTTGTTGGTTTGTTGGCTTGTTGGCTTGTTGGCTTGTTGGTTTGTTGGTTTGTTGGTTTGTTGGTTTTTGGTTTATTTGTTTGTTGGTTTGTTGGCTTGTTGGTTTGTTGGTTTGTTGGCTTGTTAAATACTTGGTTTGTTGGCATGTTGGTTTGTTGGTTTGTTGGTTTGTTGGTTTGTTGGTTTGTTGGTTTGTTGGTTTGTTGGTTTGTTGTTTTGTTGTTTTGTTGGTTTGTTGGCTTGTTGGTTTGTTGGTTTGTTGGCTTGTTGACTTGTTGGTTTGTTGGTTTGTTGGTTTGTTGGTTTGTTGGCTTGTTGGGTTGTTGGTTTGTTGGCTTGTTGGTTTGTTGGTTTATTGGTTTGTTGGCTTCTTGGCTTGTTGGCTTGTTGGTTTGTTGGTTTGTTGGCTTGTTGGTTTGTTGGTTTGTTGGCTTGTTGGCTTGTTGCTTTGTTCGTTTGATGATTTGTTGGTTTGTTGGTTTTTTGGTTTGTTGGTTTGTTGGTTTGTTGGTTTGTTGGCTTGTTGGTTTGTTGGTTTGTTAGTTTGTTGGCTTGTTGGTTTGTTAGTTTGTTGGTTTGTTGGCTTGTTGGCTTGTTGGTTTGTTGGTTTGTTGGTTTGTTGGTTTGTTGGTTTGTTGGTTTGTTTGTTTTTTGGTTTGTTGGTGTATTTGTTTGTTGGTTTGTTGGCTTGTTGGTTTGTTGGTTTGTTGGTTTGTTGATTTGTTGGTTTTTTGGTTTGTTGGTTTGTTGGTTTGTTGGTTTGTTGGTTTATTTGTTTGTTGGTTTGTTGGCTTGTTGGTTTGTTGGTTTGTTGGCTTGTTGGCTTGTTGGTTTGTTGGTTTGTTGGCTTGTTAAATACTTGGTTTGTTGGCATGTTGGTTTGTTGGTTTGTTGGTTTGTTGGCTTGTTGGTTTGTTGGTTTGTTGGCTTGTTGGCTTGTTGGTTTGTTGGTTTGTTGGCTTGTTGGTTTGTTGGCTTCTTGTTTTGTTCGTTTGTTGGTTTGTTGGCTTGTTGGTTTGTTGGTTTGTAGGTTTATTTGTTTGTTGGTTTGTTGGTTTATGTGTTTGCTGGTTTGTTGGCTTGTTGGCTTGTTGGTTTGTTGGTTAGTTCGTTTGTTGGTTTGTTAGTTTGTTGGCTTGTTGGTTTCTTGGCTTGTTGGTTTGTTGGTTTATTGGTTTATTTGTTTGTTGGTTTGTTGGCTTCTTGGTTTGTTGGTTTGTTGGCTTGTTGGTTTGTTGGTTTGTTGGCTTGTTGGTTTGTTGGCTTCTTGGTTTGTTCGTTTGTTGGTTTGTTGGCTTGTTGGTTTGTTGGTTTGTAGGTTTATTTGTTTGTTGGTTTGTTGGTTTATGTGTTTGCTGGTTTGTTGGCTTGTTGGCTTGTTGGTTTGTTGGTTAGATAGTTTGTTGGTTTGTTGGCATGTTGGTTTGTTGGTTTGTTGGCTTGTTGACTTGTTGGTTTGTTGATTTGTTGGTTTGTTGGCTTGTTGGCTTGTTGGTTTGTTGGTTTGTTGGCTTGTTGGTTTGTTGGCTTGTTGGTTTGTTGGTTTGTTGGCTTGTTGGTTTGTTAGTTTGTTGCTTTGTTGGTTTGTTGGTTTGTTGGTTTATTTGTTTGTTGGTTTGTTGGCTTGTTGGCTTGTTGGTTTGTTGGTTTGTTGGTTTGTTGGCTTGTTGGCTTGTTGGTTTGTTGGTTTGTTGGTTTGTTGGTTTGTTGGTTTGTTGGTTTGTTGGTTTGTTGTTTTGTTGTTTTGTTGGTTTGTTGGCTTGTTGGTTTGTTGGTTTGTTGGCTTGTTGGCTTGTTGGTTTGTTGGTTTGTTGGTTTGTTGGTTTGTTGGCTTGTTGGGTTGTTGGTTTGTTGGCTTGTTGGTTTATTGGTTTATTGGTTTGTTGGCTTGTTGGCTTGTTGGCTTGTTGGTTTGTTGGTTTGTTGGCTTGTTGGTTTGTTGGTTTGTTGGCTTGTTGGCTTGTTGCTTTGTTCGTTTGATGGTTTGTTGGTTTGTTGGTTTTTTGGTTTGTTGGTTTGTTGGTTTGTTGGTTTGTTGGCTTGTTGGTTTGTTGGTTTGTTAGTTTGTAGGCTTGTTGGTTTGTTAGTTTGTTGGTTTGTTGGTTTGTTGGTTTGTTGGTTTGTTGGTTTGTTGGTTTGTTGGTTTGTTGGTTTGTTGGTTTGTTGGTTTGTTGGTGTATTTGTTTGTTGGTTTGTTGGCTTGTTGGTTTGTTGGTTTGTTGGTTTGATGGCTTGTTGGTTTGTTGATTTGTTGGTTTTTTGGTTTGTTGGTTTGTTGGTTTGTTGGTTTGTTGGTTTATTTGTTTGTTGGTTTGTTGGCTTGTTGGTTTGTTGGTTTGTTGGCTTGTTGGCTTGTTGGTTTGTTGGTTTGTTGGCTTGTTAAATACTTGGTTTGTTGGCATGTTGGTTTGTTGGTTTGTTGGTTTGTTGGCTTGTTGGTTTGTTGGTTTGTTGGCTTGTTGGCTTGTTGGTTTGTTGGTTTGTTGGGTTTTTGGTTTGTTAGTTTGTTGGTTTGTTGGTTTGTCGGTTTGTTGGTTTGTTGCTTTGTTGGTTTGTTGGTTTGTTGACTTGTTGGCTTGTTGGCTTGTTGGTTTGTTGGTTTGTTGGTTTGTTGGTTTGTTGGCTTGTTGGGTTGTTGGTTTGTTGACTTGTTGGTTTGTTGGTTTGTTGGTTTGTTGGCTTGTTGGCTTGTTGGCTTGTTGGTTTGTTGGTTTGTTGGCTTGTTGGTTTGTTAGTTTGTTGGTTTGTTGGTTTGTCGGTTTGTTGGTTTGTTGCTTTGTTGGTTTGTTGGTTTGTTGGCTTGTTGGCTTGTTGGCTTGTTGGTTTGTTGGTTTGTTGGTTTGTTGGTTTTTGGTTTATTTGTTTGTTGGTTTGTTGGCTTGTTGGTTTGTTGGTTTGTTGGCTTGTTAAATACTTGGTTTGTTGGCATGTTGGTTTGTTGGTTTGTTGGTTTGTTGGTTTGTTGGTTTGTTGGTTTGTTGGTTTGTTGGTTTGTTGGTTTGTTGGTTTGTTGTTTTGTTGTTTTGTTGGTTTGTTGGCTTGTTGGTTTGTTGGTTTGTTGGCTTGTTGACTTGTTGGTTTGTTGGTTTGTTGGTTTGTTGGTTTGTTGGCTTGTTGGGTTGTTGGTTTATTGGCTTGTTGGTTTGTTGGTTTATTGGTTTGTTGGCTTCTTGGCTTGTTGGCTTGTTGGTTTGTTGGTTTGTTGGCTTGTTGGTTTGTTGGTTTGTTGGCTTGTTGGCTTGTTGCTTTGTTCGTTTGATGGTTTGTTGGTTTGTTGGTTTTTTGGTTTGTTGGTTTGTTGGTTTGTTGGTTTGTTGGCTTGTTGGTTTGTTGGTTTGTTAGTTTGTTGGCTTGTTGGTTTGTTAGTTTGTTGGTTTGTTGGCTTGTTGGCTTGTTGGTTTGTTGGTTTGTTGGTTTGTTGGTTTGTTGGTTTGTTGGTTTGTTTGTTTGTTGGTTTGTTGGTGTATTTGTTTGTTGGTTTGTTGGCTTGTTGGTTTGTTGGTTTGTTGGTTTGTTGATTTGTTGGTTTTTTGGTTTGTTGGTTTGTTGGTTTGTTGGTTTGTTGGTTTATTTGTTTGTTGGTTTGTTGGCTTGTTGGTTTGTTGGTTTGTTGGCTTGTTGGCTTGTTGGTTTGTTGGTTTGTTGGCTTGTTAAATACTTGGTTTGTTGGCATTTTGGTTTGTTGGTTTGTTGGTTTGTTGGCTTGTTGGTTTGTTGGTTTGTTGGCTTGTTGGCTTGTTGGTTTGTTGGTTTGTTGGGTTTTTGGTTTGTTAGTTTGTTGGTTTGTTGGTTTGTCGGTTTGTTGGTTTGTTGCTTTGTTGGTTTGTTGGTTTGTTGACTTGTTGGCATGTTGGCTTGTTGGTTTGTTGGTTTGTTGGTTTGTTGGTTTTTGGCTTGTTGGGTTGTTGGTTTGTTGGCTTGTTGGTTTGTTGGTTTGTTGGTTTGTTGGCTTGTTGGCTTGTTGGCTTGTTGGTTTGTTGGTTTGTTGGCTTGTTGGTTTGTTAGTTTGTTGGTTTGTTGGTTTGTCGGTTTGTTGGTTTGTTGCTTTGTTGGTTTGTTGGTTTGTTGGCTTGTTGGCTTGTTGGCTTGTTGGTTTGTTGGTTTGTTGGTTTGTTGGTTTTTTGGTTTATTTGTTTGTTGGTTTGTTGGCTTGTTGGTTTGTTGGTTTGTTGGTTTGTTGGCTTGTTGGTTTGTTGGTTTATTGGCTTGTTGGTTTGTTAGTTTGTTAGTTTGTTGGCTTTTTGGTTACTTGGTTTGTTGGTTTGTTGGTTTGTTGGCTTGTTGGTTTGTTGGCTTGTTGGTTACTCAGTTTGTTGGTTTGTTGGCATGTTGGTTTGTTGGTTTGTTGGTTTGTTGGCTTGTTGGTTTGTTGGTTTATTGGCTTGTTGGTTTGTTAGTTTGTTAGTTTGTGGGTTTGTTGGTTTGTTGGTTTGTTAGTTTGTTGGCTTGTTGGTTTGTTGGTTAGTTCGTTTGTTGGTTTGTTGGTTTGTTGGCTTGTTGGCTTGTTGGTTTGTTGGTTAGTTCGTTTGTTGGTTTGTTAGTTTGTTGGCTTGTTGGTTTCTTGGCTTGTTGGTTTGTTGGTTTATTGGTTTATTTGTTTGTTGGTTTGTTGGCTTCTTGGTTTGTTGGTTTGTTGGCTTGTTGGTTTGTTGGTTTGTTGGCTTGTTGGTTTGTTGGCTTCTTGGTTTGTTCGTTTGTTGGTTTGTTGGCTTGTTGGTTTGTTGGTTTGTTGGTTTATTTGTTTGTTGGTTTGTTGGTTTATGTGTTTGCTGGTTTGTTGGCTTGTTGGCTTGTTGGTTTGTTGGTTACATAGTTTGTTGGTTTGTTGGCATGTTGGTTTGTTGGTTTGTTGGCTTGTTGGCTTGTTGGTTTGTTGATTTGTTGGTTTGTTGGCTTGTTGGCTTGTTGGTTTGTTGGTTTGTTGGCTTGTTGGTTTGTTGGTTTATTGGCTTGTTGGTTTGTTAGTTTGTTAGTTTGTTGGCTTTTTGGTTACTTGGTTTGTTGGTTTGTTGGTTTGTTGGCTTGTTGGTTTGTTGGCTTGTTGGTTACTCAGTTTGTTGGTTTGTTGGCATGTTGGTTTGTTGGTTTGTTGGTTTGTTGGCTTGTTGGTTTGTTGGTTTATTGGCTTGTTGGTTTGTTAGTTTGTTAGTTTGTGGGTTTGTTGGTTTGTTGGTTTGTTAGTTTGTTGGCTTGTTGGTTTGTTGGTTAGTTCGTTTGTTGGTTTGTTGGTTTGTTGGCTTGTTGACTTGTTGGTTTGTTGGTTAGTTCGTTTGTTGGTTTGTTAGTTTGTTGGCTTGTTGGTTTCTTGGCTTGTTGGTTTGTTGGTTTATTGGTTTATTTGTTTGTTGGTTTGTTGGCTTCTTGGTTTGTTGGTTTGTTGGCTTGTTGGTTTGTTGGTTTGTTGGCTTGTTGGTTTGTTGGCTTCTTGGTTTGTTCGTTTGTTGGTTTGTTGGCTTGTTGGTTTGTTGGTTTGTTGGTTTATTTGTTTGTTGGTTTGTTGGTTTATGTGTTTGCTGGTTTGTTGGCTTGTTGGCTTGTTGGTTTGTTGGTTACATAGTTTGTTGGTTTGTTGGCATGTTGGTTTGTTGGTTTGTTGGCTTGTTGGCTTGTTGGTTTGTTGATTTGTTGGTTTGTTGGCTTGTTGGCTTGTTGGTTTGTTGGTTTGTTGGCTTGTTGGTTTGTTGGCTTGTTGGTTTGTTGGTTTGTTGGCTTGTTGGTTTGTTAGTTTGTTGGTTTGTTGGTTTGTTTGTTTGTTGGTTTATTTGTTTGTTGGTTTGTTGGCTTGTTGGCTTGTTGGTTTGTTGGTTTGTTGGTTTGTTGGCTTGTTGGCTTGTTGGTTTGTTGGTTTGTTGGTTTGTTGGTTTGTTGGTTTGTTGGTTTGTTGGTTTGTTGTTTTGTTGTTTTGTTGGTTTGTTGGCTTGTTGGTTTGTTGGTTTTTTGGCTTGTTGGCTTGTTGGTTTGTTGGTTTGTTGGTTTGTTGGTTTGTTGGCTTGTTGGGTTGTTGGTTTGTTGGCTTGTTGGTTTGTTGGTTTATTGGTTTGCTGGCTTGTTGGCTTGTTGGCTTGTTGGTTTGTTGGTTTGTTGGCTTGTTGGTTTGTTGGTTTGTTGGCTTGTTGGCTTGTTGCTTTGTTCGTTTGATGGTTTGTTGGTTTGTTGGTTTTTTGGTTTGTTGGTTTGTTGGTTTGTTGGTTTGTTGGCTTGTTGGTTTGTTGGTTTGTTAGTTTGTTGGCTTGTTGGTTTGTTAGTTTGTTGGTTTGTTGGCTTGTTGGCTTGTTGGTTTGTTGGTTTGTTGGTTTGTTGGTTTGTTAGTTTGTTGGTTTGTTGGTTTGTTGGTTTGTTGGTGTATTTGTTTGTTGGTTTGTTGGCTTGTTGGTTTGTTGGTTTGTTGGTTTGATGGCTTTGTGGTTTGTTGATTTGTTGGTTTTTTGGTTTGTTGGTTTGTTGGTTTGTTGGTTTGTTGGTTTATTTGTTTGTTGGTATGTTGGCTTGTTGGTTTGTTGGTTTGTTGGCTTGTTGGCTTGTTGGTTTGTTGGTTTGTTGGCTTGTTAAATACTTGGTTTGTTGGCATGTTGGTTTGTTGGTTTGTTGGTTTGTTGGCTTGTTGGTTTGTTGGTTTGTTGGCTTGTTGGCTTGTTGGTTTGTTGGTTTGTTGGCTTTTTGGTTTGTTAGTTTGTTGGTTTGTTGGTTTGTCGGTTTGTTGGTTTGTTGCTTTGTTGGTTTGTTGGTTTGTTGACTTGTTGGCTTGTTGGCTTGTTGGTTTATTGGTTTGTTGGTTTGTTGGTTTGTTGGCTTGTTGGGTTGTTGGTTTGTTGGCTTGTTGGTTTGTTGGTTTGTTGGTTTGTTGGCTTGTTGGCTTGTTGGCTTGTTGGTTTGTTGGTTTGTTGGCTTGTTGGTTTGTTAGTTTGTTGGTTTGTTGGTTTGTCGGTTTGTTGGTTTGTTGCTTTGTTGGTTTGTTAGTTTGTTGGCTTGTTGGCTTGTTGGCTTGTTGGTTTGTTGGTTTGTTGGTTTGTTGGTTTTTTGGTTTATTTGTTTGTTGGTTTGTTGGCTTGTTGGTTTGTTGGTTTGTTGGTTTGTTGGCTTGTTGGTTTGTTGGTTTATTGGCTTGTTGGTTTGTTAGTTTGTTAGTTTGTTGGGTTTTTGGTTACTTGGTTTGTTGGTTTGTTGGTTTGTTAGTTTGTGGGTTTGTTGGTTTGTTGGTTTGTTGGCTTGTTGGCTTGTTGGTTTGTTGGTTACTTAGTTTGTTGGTTTGTTGGCATGTTGGTTTGTTGGTTTGATGGTTGGTTGGCTTGTTGGTTTGTTGGTTTATTGGCTTGTTGGTTTATTAGTTTGTTAGTTTGTGGGTTTGTTGGTTTGTTGGTTTGTTGGCTTGTTGGCTTGTTGGTTTGTTGGTTAGTTCGTTTGTTGGTTTGTTGGTTTGTTGGCTTGTTGGCTTGTTGGTTTGTTGGTTAGTTCTTTTGTTGGTTTGTTAGTTTGTTGGCTTGTTGGTTTGTTGGCTTGTTGGTTTGTTGGTTTGTTGGTTTATTTGTTTGTTGGTTTGTTGGCTTCTTGGTTTGTTGGTTTGTTGGCTTGTTGGTTTGTTGTTTTGTTGGCTTGTTGGTTTGTTGGCTTCTTGGTTTGTTCGTTTGTTGGTTTGTTGGCTTGTTGGCTTGTTGGTTTGTTGGTTTGTTGGCTTGTTGGTTACATAGTTTTTTGGTTTGTTGGCATGTTGGTTTGTTGGTTTGTTGGCTTGTTGGCTTGTTGGTTTGTTGGTTTGTTGATTTATTGGCTTGTTGGCTTGTTGGTTTGCTGGTTTGTTAGGCTTGTTGGTTTGTTGGCTTGTTGGTTTGTTGGTTTGTTGGCTTGTTGGTTTGTTAGTTTGTTGGTTTGTTGGTTTGTTGGTTTGTTGGTTTGTTGGTTTGTTGGTTTATTTGTTTGTTGGTTTGTTGGCTTGTTGGCTTTTTGGTTTGTTGGTTTGTTGGTTTGTTGGCTTGTTGGCTTGTTGCTTTGTTCGTTTGATGGTTTGTTGGTTTGTTGGTTTTTTGGTTTGTTGGTTTGTTGGTTTGTTGTCTTGTTGGGTTGTTGGTTTGTTGGCTTGTTGGTTTGTTGGTTTGTTGGTTTGTTGGTTTGTTGGTTTGTTGGCTTGTTGGCTTGTTGGTTTGTGTGTTTGTTGGTTTGTTGGTTTGTTGGTTTGTTGGTTTGTTGGTTTGTTGGTTTGTTGTTTTGTTGGTTTGTTGGTTTGTTGGCTTGTTGGTTTGTTGGTTTGTTGGTTTGTTGGCTTGTTGGCTTGTTGGTTTGTTGGTTTGTTGGTTTGTTGGCTTATTGGTTTGTTGGCTTGTTGGTTTGTTGGTTTGTTGGTTTGTTGGCTTGTTGGTTTGTTAGTTTGTTGGTTTGTTGGTTTGTCGGTTTGTTGGTTTGTTGCTTTGTTGGTTTGTTGGTTTGTTGGCTTGTTGGCTTGTTGGCTTGTTGGTTTGTTGGTTTGTTGGTTTGTTGGTTTGTTGGCTTGTTGGGTTGTTGGTTTGTTGGCTTGTTGGTTTGTTGGTTTGTTGGTTTGTTGGCTTGTTGGCTTGTTGGCTTGTTGGTTTGTTGGTGTGTTGGCTTGTTGGTTTGTTGGTTTGTTGGCTTGTTGGCTTGTTGCTTTGTTCGTTTGATGGTTTGTTGGTTTGTTGGTTTTTTGGTTTGTTGGTTTGTTGGTTTGTTGGCTGGTTGGCTTGTTGGTTTGTTGGTTTGTTGGCTTGTTGGCTTGTTGGTTTGTTGGTTAGTTCTTTTGTTGGTTTGTTAGTTTGTTGGCTTGTTGGTTTGTTGGCTTGTTGGTTTGTTGGTTTGTTGGTTTATTTGTTTGTTGGTTTGTTGGCTTCTTGGTTTGTTGGTTTGTTGGCTTGTTGGTTTGTTGGTTTGTTGGTTTGTTGGTTTGTTGGCTTGTTGGTTTGTTGGTTACTTAGTTTGTTGGTTTGTTGGCATGTTGGTTTGTTGGTTTGATGGTTGGTTGGCTTGTTGGTTTGTTGGTTTATTGGCTTGTTGGTTTATTAGTTTGTTAGTTTGTGGGTTTGTTGGTTTGTTGGTTTGTTGGCTTGTTGGCTTGTTGGTTTGTTGGTTAGTTCGTTTGTTGGTTTGTTGGTTTGTTGGCTTGTTGGCTTGTTGGTTTGTTGGTTAGTTCTTTTGTTGGTTTGTTAGTTTGTTGGCTTGTTGGTTTGTTGGCTTGTTGGTTTGTTGGTTTGTTGGTTTATTTGTTTGTTGGTTTGTTGGCTTCTTGGTTTGTTGGTTTGTTGGCTTGTTGGTTTGTTGTTTTGTTGGCTTGTTGGTTTGTTGGCTTCTTGGTTTGTTCGTTTGTTGGTTTGTTGGCTTGTTGGCTTGTTGGTTTGTTGGTTTGTTGGCTTGTTGGTTACATAGTTTTTTGGTTTGTTGGCATGTTGGTTTGTTGGTTTGTTGGCTTGTTGGCTTGTTGGTTTGTTGGTTTGTTGATTTATTGGCTTGTTGGCTTGTTGGTTTGCTGGTTTGTTAGGCTTGTTGGTTTGTTGGCTTGTTGGTTTGTTGGTTTGTTGGCTTGTTGGTTTGTTAGTTTGTTGGTTTGTTGGTTTGTTGGTTTGTTGGTTTGTTGGTTTGTTGGTTTATTTGTTTGTTGGTTTGTTGGCTTGTTGGCTTTTTGGTTTGTTGGTTTGTTGGTTTGTTGGCTTGTTGGCTTGTTGCTTTGTTCGTTTGATGGTTTGTTGGTTTGTTGGTTTTTTGGTTTGTTGGTTTGTTGGTTTGTTGTCTTGTTGGGTTGTTGGTTTGTTGGCTTGTTGGTTTGTTGGTTTGTTGGTTTGTTGGTTTGTTGGTTTGTTGGCTTGTTGGCTTGTTGGTTTGTGTGTTTGTTGGTTTGTTGGTTTGTTGGTTTGTTGGTTTGTTGGTTTGTTGGTTTGTTGTTTTGTTGGTTTGTTGGTTTGTTGGCTTGTTGGTTTGTTGGTTTGTTGGTTTGTTGGCTTGTTGGCTTGTTGGTTTGTTGGTTTGTTGGTTTGTTGGCTTATTGGTTTGTTGGCTTGTTGGTTTGTTGGTTTGTTGGTTTGTTGGCTTGTTGGTTTGTTAGTTTGTTGGTTTGTTGGTTTGTCGGTTTGTTGGTTTGTTGCTTTGTTGGTTTGTTGGTTTGTTGGCTTGTTGGCTTGTTGGCTTGTTGGTTTGTTGGTTTGTTGGTTTGTTGGTTTGTTGGCTTGTTGGGTTGTTGGTTTGTTGGCTTGTTGGTTTGTTGGTTTGTTGGTTTGTTGGCTTGTTGGCTTGTTGGCTTGTTGGTTTGTTGGTGTGTTGGCTTGTTGGTTTGTTGGTTTGTTGGCTTGTTGGCTTGTTGCTTTGTTCGTTTGATGGTTTGTTGGTTTGTTGGTTTTTTGGTTTGTTGGTTTGTTGGTTTGTTGGCTGGTTGGCTTGTTGGTTTGTTGGTTTGTTGGCTTGTTGGCTTGTTGGTTTGTTGGTTAGTTCTTTTGTTGGTTTGTTAGTTTGTTGGCTTGTTGGTTTGTTGGCTTGTTGGTTTGTTGGTTTGTTGGTTTATTTGTTTGTTGGTTTGTTGGCTTCTTGGTTTGTTGGTTTGTTGGCTTGTTGGTTTGTTGGTTTGTTGGTTTGTTGGTTTGTTGGCTTGTTGGTTTGTTGGTTTGTTGGCTTGTTGGTTTGTTGGTTTGTTGGCTTGTTGGCTTGTTGGTTTGTTGGTTTGTTGGTTTGTTGGTTTGTTGTTTTGTTGTTTTGTTGGTTTGTTGGCTTGTTGGTTTGTTGGTTTGTTGGCTTGTTGGCTTGTTGGTTTGTTGGTTTGTTGGTTTGTTGGTTTGTTGGCTTGTTGGGTTGTTGGTTTGTTGGCTTGTTGGTTTGTTGGTTTATTGGTTTGTTGGCTTGTTGGCTTGTTGGCTTGTTGGTTTGTTGGTTTGTTGGCTTGTTGGTTTGTTGGTTTGTTGGCTTGTTGGCTTGTTGCTTTGTTCGTTTGATGGTTTGTTGGTTTGTTGGTTTTTTGGTTTGTTGGTTTGTTGGTTTGTTGGCTTGTTGGGTTGTTGGTTTGTTGGCTTGTTGGTTTGTTGGTTTGTTGGTTTGTTGGTTTGTTGGTTTGTTGGCTTGTTGGCTTGTTGGTTTGTGTGTTTGTTGGTTTGTTGGTTTGTTGGTTTGTTGGTTTGTTGGTTTGTTGGTTTGTTGTTTTGTTGGTTTGTTGGTTTGTTGGCTTGTTGGTTTGTTGGTTTGTTGGTTTGTTGGCTTGTTGGCTTGTTGGTTTGTTGGTTTGTTGGTTTGTTGGCTTATTGGGTTGTTGGTTTGTTGGCTTGTTGGTTTGTTGGTATGTTGGTTTGTTGGCTTGTTGGCTTGTTGGTTTGTTGGTTTGTTGGCTTGTTGGTTTGTTGGTTTGTTGGCTGGTTGGCTTGTTGCTTTGTTCGTTTGATGGTTTGTTGGTTTTTTGGTTTGTTGGTTTGTTGGTTTGTTGGCTTGTTGGTTTGTTGGTTTGTTGGTTTGTTGGCTTGTTGGTTTGTTAGTTTGTTGGTTTGTTGGCTTGTTGGCTTGTTGGTTTGTTGGTTTTTTGGTTTGTTGGTTTGTTGGTTTGTTGGTTTGTTGGTTTGTTGATTTGTTGGTTTGTTGGTGTATTTGTTTGTTGGTTTGTTGGCTTGTTGGTTTGTTGGTTTGTTGGTTTGTTGGCTTGATGGTTTGTTGGTTTGTTGGTTTGTTGGCTTGTTGGTTTGTTGGTTTGTTGGCTTGTTGGCTTGTTGGTTTGTTGGTTTGTTGGCTTGTTAGTTACTTGGTTTGTTGGCATGTTGGTTTGTTGGTTTGTTGGTTTGTTGGTTTATTTGTTTGTTGGTTTGTTGGCTTGTTGGTTTGTTGGTTTGTTGGTTTGTTGGCTTGTTGGTTTGTTGGTTTGTTGGCTTGTTGGCTTGTTGGTTTGTTGGTTTGTTGGCTTGTTAGTTACTTGGTTTGTTGGCATGTTGGTTTGTTGGTTTGTTGGTTTGTTGGGTTATTGGTTTGTTGGTTTGTTGGCTTGTTGGCTTGTTGGTTTGTTGGTTTGTTGGCGTTTTGGTTTGTTAATTTGTTGGTTTGTGGGTTTGTCGGTTTGTTGGTTTGTTGCTTTGTTGGTTTGTTGGTTTGTTGGCATGTTGGCTTGTTGGCTTGTTGGTTTGTTGGTTTGTTGGTTTGTTGGTTTGTTGGCTTGTTGGGTTGTTGGTTTGTTGGCTTGTTGGTTTGTTGGTTTGTTGGTTTGTTGGTTTGTTGGCTTGTTGGCTTGTTGGCTTGTTGGTTTGTTGGTTTGTTGGCTTGTTGGTTTGTTAGTTTGTTGGTTTGTTGGTTTGTCGGTTTGTTGGTTTGTTGGTTTGTTGGTTTATTTGTTTGTTGGTTTGTTGGTTTGTTGGCTTGTTGGTTTGTTGGTTTCTTGGTTTGTTGGCTTGTTGGTTTGTTGGTTTGTTGGCTTGTTGGCTTGTTGGTTTGTTGGTTTGTTGGCTTGTTAGTTACTTGGTTTGTTGGCATGTTGGTTTGTTGGTTTGTTGGTTTGTTGGGTTATTGGTTTGTTGGTTTGTTGGCTTGTTGGCTTGTTGGTTTGTTGGTTTGTTGGCGTTTTGGTTTGTTAATTTGTTGGTTTGTGGGTTTGTCGGTTTGTTGGTTTGTTGCTTTGTTGGTTTGTTGGTTTGTTGGCATGTTGGCTTGTTGGCTTGTTGGTTTGTTGGTTTGTTGGTTTGTTGGTTTGTTGGCTTGTTGGGTTGTTGGTTTGTTGGCTTGTTGGTTTGTTGGTTTGTTGGTTTGTTGGTTTGTTGGCTTGTTGGCTTGTTGGCTTGTTGGTTTGTTGGTTTGTTGGCTTGTTGGTTTGTTAGTTTGTTGGTTTGTTGGTTTGTCGGTTTGTTGGTTTGTTGGTTTGTTGGTTTATTTGTTTGTTGGTTTGTTGGCTTGTTGGTTTGTTGGTTTGTTGGTTTGTTGGCTTGTTGGTTTGTTGGTTTGTTGGCATGTTGGTTTGTTGGTTTGTTGGTTTGTTGGGTTATTGGTTTGTTGGTTTGTTGGCTTGTTGGCTTGTTGGTTTGTTGGTTTGTTGGCGTTTTGGTTTGTTAATTTGTTGGTTTGTGGGTTTGTCGGTTTGTTGGTTTGTTGCTTTGTTGGTTTGTTGGTTTGTTGGCATGTTGGCTTGTTGGCTTGTTGGTTTGTTGGTTTGTTGGTTTGTTGGTTTGTTGGCTTGTTGGGTTGTTGGTTTGTTGGCTTGTTGGGTTGTTGGTTTGTTGGCTTGTTGGTTTGTTGGTTTGTTGGTTTGTTGGTTTGTTGGCTTGTTGGCTTGTTGGCTTGTTGGTTTGTTGGTTTGTTGGCTTGTTGGTTTGTTAGTTTGTTGGTTTGTTGGTTTGTTGGTTTGATGGCTTTGTGGTTTGTTGATTTGTTGGTTTTTTGGTTTGTTGGTTTGTTGGTTTGTTGGTTTGTTGGTTTATTTGTTTGTTGGTATGTTGGCTTGTTGGTTTGTTGGTTTGTTGGCTTGTTGGCTTGTTGGTTTGTTGGTTTGTTGGCTTGTTAAATACTTGGTTTGTTGGCATGTTGGTTTGTTGGTTTGTTGGTTTGTTGGCTTGTTGGTTTGTTGGTTTGTTGGCTTGTTGGCTTGTTGGTTTGTTGGTTTGTTGGCTTTTTGGTTTGTTAGTTTGTTGGTTTGTTGGTTTGTCGGTTTGTTGGTTTGTTGCTTTGTTGGTTTGTTGGTTTGTTGACTTGTTGGCTTGTTGGCTTGTTGGTTTATTGGTTTGTTGGTTTGTTGGTTTGTTGGCTTGTTGGTTTGTTGGCTTCTTGGTTTGTTCGTTTGTTGGTTTGTTGGCTTGTTGGTTTGTTGGTTTGTTGGTTTATTTGTTTGTTGGTTTGTTGGTTTATGTGTTTGCTGGTTTGTTGGCTTGTTGGCTTGTTGGTTTGTTGGTTACATAGTTTGTTGGTTTGTTGGCATGTTGGCTTGTTGGTTTGTTGGTTTGTTGGCTTGTTAGTTACTTGGTTTGTTGGCATGTTGGTTTGTTGGTTTGTTGGTTTGTTGGGTTATTGGTTTGTTGGTTTGTTGGCTTGTTGGCTTGTTGGTTACTTGGTTTGTTGGCTGGTTGGCTTGTTGGTTTGTTGGTTTGTTGGTTTGTTGGCTTGTTGGCTTGTTGGTTTGTGTGTTTGTTGGTTTGTTGGTTTGTTGGTTTGTTGGTTTGTTGGTTTGTTGGTTTGTTGTTTTGTTGGTTTGTTGGTTTGTTGGCTTGTTGGTTTGTTGGTTTGTTGGTTTGTTGGCTTGTTGGCTTGTTGGTTTGTTGGTTTGTTGGTTTGTTGGCTTATTGGGTTGTTGGTTTGTTGGCTTGTTGGTTTGTTGGTATGTTGGTTTGTTGGCTTGTTGGCTTGTTGGTTTGTTGGTTTGTTGGCTTGTTGGTTTGTTGGTTTGTTGGTTTGTTGGCTTGTTGGCTTGTTGGTTTGTTGGTTTGTTGGCTTTTTGGTTTGTTAGTTTGTTGGTTTGTTGGCTTGTTGGTTTGTTGGTTTGTTGGTTTGTTGGCTTGTTGGTTTGTTAGTTTGTTGGTTTGTTGGCTTGTTGGCTTGTTGGTTTGTTGGTTTTTTGGTTTGTTGGTTTGTTGGTTTGTTGGTTTGTTGGTTTGTTGATTTGTTGGTTTATTGGTGTATTTGTTTGTTGGTTTGTTGGCTTGTTGGTTTGTTGGTTTGTTGGTTTGTTGGCTTGATGGTTTGTTGGTTTGTTGGTTTGTTGGCTTGTTGGTTTGTTGGTTTGTTGGCTTGTTGGCTTGTTGGTTTGTTGGTTTGTTGGCTTGTTAGTTACTTGGTTTGTTGGCATGTTGGTTTGTTGGTTTGTTGGTTTGTTGGTTTATTTGTTTGTTGGTTTGTTGGCTTGTTGGTTTGTTGGTTTGTTGGTTTGTTGGCTTGTTGGTTTGTTGGTTTGTTGGCTTGTTGGCTTGTTGGTTTGTTGGTTTGTTGGCTTGTTAGTTACTTGGTTTGTTGGCATGTTGGTTTGTTGGTTTGTTGGTTTGTTGGGTTATTGGTTTGTTGGTTTGTTGGCTTGTTGGCTTGTTGGTTTGTTGGTTTGTTGGCGTTTTGGTTTGTTAATTTGTTGGTTTGTGGGTTTGTCGGTTTGTTGGTTTGTTGCTTTGTTGGTTTGTTGGTTTGTTGGCATGTTGGCTTGTTGGCTTGTTGGTTTGTTGGTTTGTTGGTTTGTTGGTTTGTTGGCTTGTTGGGTTGTTGGTTTGTTGGCTTGTTGGTTTGTTGGTTTGTTGGTTTGTTGGTTTGTTGGCTTGTTGGCTTGTTGGCTTGTTGGTTTGTTGGTTTGTTGGCTTGTTGGTTTGTTAGTTTGTTGGTTTGTTGGTTTGTCGGTTTGTTGGTTTGTTGGTTTGTTGGTTTATTTGTTTGTTGGTTTGTTGGCTTGTTGGTTTGTTGGTTTGTTGGTTTGTTGGCTTGTTGGTTTGTTGGTTTGTTGGCTTGTTGGCTTGTTGGTTTGTTGGTTTGTTGGCGTTTTGGTTTGTTAATTTGTTGGTTTGTGGGTTTGTCGGTTTGTTGGTTTGTTGCTTTGTTGGTTTGTTGGTTTGTTGGCATGTTGGCTTGTTGGCTTGTTGGTTTGTTGGTTTGTTGGTTTGTTGGTTTGTTGGCTTGTTGGGTTGTTGGTTTGTTGGCTTGTTGGTTTGTTGGTTTGTTGGTTTGTTGGTTTGTTGGCTTGTTGGCTTGTTGGCTTGTTGGTTTGTTGGTTTGTTGGCTTGTTGGTTTGTTAGTTTGTTGGTTTGTTGGTTTGTCGGTTTGTTGGTTTGTTGGTTTGTTGGTTTATTTGTTTGTTGGTTTGTTGGCTTGTTGGTTTGTTGGTTTGTTGGTTTGTTGGCTTGTTGGTTTGTTGGTTTGTTGGCTTGTTGGCTTGTTGGTTTGTTGGTTTGTTGGCTTGTTAGTTACTTGGTTTGTTGGCATGTTGGTTTGTTGGTTTGTTGGTTTGTTGGGTTATTGGTTTGTTGGTTTGTTGGCTTGTTGGCTTGTTGGTTTGTTGGTTTGTTGGCGTTTTGGTTTGTTAATTTGTTGGTTTGTGGGTTTGTCGGTTTGTTGGTTTGCTGCTTTGTTGGTTTGTTGGTTTGTTGGCATGTTGGCTTGTTGGCTTGTTGGTTTGTTGGTTTGTTGGTTTGTTGGTTTGTTGGCTTGTTGGGTTGTTGGTTTGTTGGCTTGTTGGTTTGTTGGTTTGTTGGTTTGTTGGTTTGTTGGCTTGTTGGCTTGTTGGCTTGTTGGTTTGTTGGTTTGTTGGCTTGTTGGTTTGTTAGTTTGTTGGTTTGTTGGTTTGTCGGTTTGTTGGTTTGTTGGTTTGTTGGTTTATTTGTTTGTTGGTTTGTTGGCTTGTTGGTTTGTTGGTTTGTTGGTTTGTTGGCTTGTTGGTTTGTTGGTTTGTTGGCATGTTGGTTTGTTGGTTTGTTGGTTTGTTGGGTTATTGGTTTGTTGGTTTGTTGGCTTGTTGGCTTGTTGGTTTGTTGGTTTGTTGGCGTTTTGGTTTGTTAATTTGTTGGTTTGTGGGTTTGTCGGTTTGTTGGTTTGTTGCTTTGTTGGTTTGTTGGTTTGTTGGCATGTTGGCTTGTTGGCTTGTTGGTTTGTTGGTTTGTTGGTTTGTTGGTTTGTTGGCTTGTTGGGTTGTTGGTTTGTTGGCTTGTTGGGTTGTTGGTTTGTTGGCTTGTTGGTTTGTTGGTTTGTTGGTTTGTTGGTTTGTTGGCTTGTTGGCTTGTTGGCTTGTTGGTTTGTTGGTTTGTTGGCTTGTTGGTTTGTTAGTTTGTTGGTTTGTTGGTTTGTTGGTTTGATGGCTTTGTGGTTTGTTGATTTGTTGGTTTTTTGGTTTGTTGGTTTGTTGGTTTGTTGGTTTGTTGGTTTATTTGTTTGTTGGTATGTTGGCTTGTTGGTTTGTTGGTTTGTTGGCTTGATGGTTTGTTGGTTTGTTGGTTTGTTGGCTTGTTGGTTTGTTGGTTTGTTGGCTTGTTGGCTTGTTGGTTTGTTGGTTTGTTGGCTTGTTAGTTACTTGGTTTGTTGGCATGTTGGTTTGTTGGTTTGTTGGTTTGTTGGTTTATTTGTTTGTTGGTTTGTTGGCTTGTTGGTTTGTTGGTTTGTTGGTTTGTTGGCTTGTTGGTTTGTTGGTTTGTTGGCTTGTTGGCTTGTTGGTTTGTTGGTTTGTTGGCTTGTTAGTTACTTGGTTTGTTGGCATGTTGGTTTGTTGGTTTGTTGGTTTGTTGGGTTATTGGTTTGTTGGTTTGTTGGCTTGTTGGCTTGTTGGTTTGTTGGTTTGTTGGCGTTTTGGTTTGTTAATTTGTTGGTTTGTGGGTTTGTCGGTTTGTTGGTTTGTTGCTTTGTTGGTTTGTTGGTTTGTTGGCATGTTGGCTTGTTGGCTTGTTGGTTTGTTGGTTTGTTGGTTTGTTGGTTTGTTGGCTTGTTGGGTTGTTGGTTTGTTGGCTTGTTGGTTTGTTGGTTTGTTGGTTTGTTGGTTTGTTGGCTTGTTGGCTTGTTGGCTTGTTGGTTTGTTGGTTTGTTGGCTTGTTGGTTTGTTAGTTTGTTGGTTTGTTGGCTTGTTGGCTTGTTGGTTTGTTGGTTACATAGTTTGTTGGTTTGTTGGCATGTTGGCTTGTTGGTTTGTTGGTTTGTTGGCTTGTTAGTTACTTGGTTTGTTGGCATGTTGGTTTGTTGGTTTGTTGGTTTGTTGGGTTATTGGTTTGTTGGTTTGTTGGCTTGTTGGCTTGTTGGTTACTTGGTTTGTTGGCTGGTTGGCTTGTTGGTTTGTTGGTTTGTTGGTTTGTTGGCTTGTTGGCTTGTTGGTTTGTGTGTTTGTTGGTTTGTTGGTTTGTTGGTTTGTTGGTTTGTTGGTTTGTTGGTTTGTTGTTTTGTTGGTTTGTTGGTTTGTTGGCTTGTTGGTTTGTTGGTTTGTTGGTTTGTTGGCTTGTTGGTTTGTTGGTTTGTTGGCTTGTTGGTTTGTTAGTTTGTTGGTTTGTTGGTTTGTCGGTTTGTTGGTTTGTTGGTTTGTTGGTTTATTTGTTTGTTGGTTTGTTGGCTTGTTGGTTTGTTGGTTTGTTGGTTTGTTGGCTTGTTGGTTTGTTGGTTTGTTGGCTTGTTGGCTTGTTGGTTTGTTGGTTTGTTGGCTTGTTAGTTACTTGGTTTGTTGGCATGTTGGTTTGTTGGTTTGTTGGTTTGTTGGGTTATTGGTTTGTTGGTTTGTTGGCTTGTTGGCTTGTTGGTTTGTTGGTTTGTTGGCGTTTTGGTTTGTTAATTTGTTGGTTTGTGGGTTTGTCGGTTTGTTGGTTTGTTGCTTTGTTGGTTTGTTGGTTTGTTGGCATGTTGGCTTGTTGGCTTGTTGGTTTGTTGGTTTGTTGGTTTGTTGGTTTGTTGGCTTGTTGGGTTGTTGGTTTGTTGGCTTGTTGGTTTGTTGGTTTGTTGGTTTGTTGGTTTGTTGGCTTGTTGGCTTGTTGGCTTGTTGGTTTGTTGGTTTGTTGGCTTGTTGGTTTGTTAGTTTGTTGGTTTGTTGGTTTGTCGGTTTGTTGGTTTGTTGGTTTGTTGGTTTATTTGTTTGTTGGTTTGTTGGCTTGTTGGTTTGTTGGTTTGTTGGTTTGTTGGCTTGTTGGTTTGTTGGTTTGTTGGCTTGTTGGCTTGTTGGCTTGTTGGTTTGTTGGTTTGTTGGCTTGTTGGTTTGTTAGTTTGTTGGTTTGTTGGTTTGTCGGTTTGTTGGTTTGTTGGTTTGTTGGTTTATTTGTTTGTTGGTTTGTTGGCTTGTTGGTTTGTTGGTTTGTTGGTTTGTTGGCTTGTTGGTTTGTTGGTTTGTTGGCTTGTTGGCTTGTTGGTTTGTTGGTTTGTTGGCTTGTTAGTTACTTGGTTTGTTGGCATGTTGGTTTGTTGGTTTGTTGGTTTGTTGGGTTATTGGTTTGTTGGTTTGTTGGCTTGTTGGCTTGTTGGTTTGTTGGTTTGTTGGCGTTTTGGTTTGTTAATTTGTTGGTTTGTGGGTTTGTCGGTTTGTTGGTTTGTTGCTTTGTTGGTTTGTTGGTTTGTTGGCATGTTGGCTTGTTGGCTTGTTGATTTGTTGGTTTGTTGGTTTGTTGGTTTGTTGGCTTGTTGGGTTGTTGGTTTGTTGGCTTGTTGGTTTGTTGGTTTGTTGGTTTGTTGGTTTGTTGGCTTGTTGGCTTGTTGGCTTGTTGGTTTGTTGGTTTGTTGGCTTGTTGGTTTGTTAGTTTGTTGGTTTGTTGGTTTGTCGGTTTGTTGGTTTGTTGGTTTGTTGGTTTATTTGTTTGTTGGTTTGTTGGCTTGTTGGTTTGTTGGTTTGTTGGTTTGTTGGCTTGTTGGTTTGTTGGTTTGTTGGCATGTTGGTTTGTTGGTTTGTTGGCTTGTTGGTTTGTTGGTTTGTTGGTTTGTTGGCTTGTTGGTTTGTTGGTTTGTTGGCTTGTTGGCTTGTTGGTTTGTTGGTTTGTTGGCTTGTTAGTTACTTGGTTTGTTGGCATGTTGGTTTGTTGGTTTGTTGGTTTGTTGGGTTATTGGTTTGTTGGTTTGTTGGCTTGTTGGCTTGTTGGTTTGTTGGTTTGTTGGCGTTTTGGTTTGTTAATTTGTTGGTTTGTGGGTTTGTCGGTTTGTTGGTTTGTTGCTTTGTTGGTTTGTTGGTTTGTTGGCATGTTGGCTTGTTGGCTTGTTGGTTTGTTGGTTTGTTGGTTTGTTGGTTTGTTGGCTTGTTGGGTTGTTGGTTTGTTGGCTTGTTGGTTTGTTGGTTTGTTGGTTTGTTGGTTTGTTGGCTTGTTGGCTTGTTGGCTTGTTGGTTTGTTGGTTTGTTGGCTTGTTGGTTTGTTAGTTTGTTGGTTTGTTGGTTTGTCGGTTTGTTGGTTTGTTGGTTTGTTGGTTTATTTGTTTGTTGGTTTGTTGGCTTGTTGGTTTGTTGGTTTGTTGGTTTGTTGGCTTGTTGGTTTGTTGGTTTGTTGGCTTGTTGGCTTGTTGGTTTGTTGGTTTGTTGGCTTGTTAGTTACTTGGTTTGTTGGCATGTTGGTTTGTTGGTTTGTTGGTTTGTTGGGTTATTGGTTTGTTGGTTTGTTGGCTTGTTGGCTTGTTGGTTTGTTGGTTTGTTGGCGTTTTGGTTTGTTAATTTGTTGGTTTGTGGGTTTGTCGGTTTGTTGGTTTGTTGCTTTGTTGGTTTGTTGGTTTGTTGGCATGTTGGCTTGTTGGCTTGTTGGTTTGTTGGTTTGTTGGTTTGTTGGTTTGTTGGCTTGTTGGGTTGTTGGTTTGTTGGCTTGTTGGTTTGTTGGTTTGTTGGTTTGTTGGTTTGTTGGCTTGTTGGCTTGTTGGCTTGTTGGTTTGTTGGTTTGTTGGCTTGTTGGTTTGTTAGTTTGTTGGTTTGTTGGTTTGTCGGTTTGTTGGTTTGTTGGTTTGTTGGTTTATTTGTTTGTTGGTTTGTTGGCTTGTTGGTTTGTTGGTTTGTTGGTTTGTTGGCTTGTTGGTTTGTTGGTTTGTTGGCATGTTGGTTTGTTGGTTTGTTGGTTTGTTGGCTTGTTGGTTTGTTGGTTTGTTGGCTTGTTGGCTTGTTGGTTTGTTGGTTTGTTGGCTTGTTAGTTACTTGGTTTGTTGGCATGTTGGTTTGTTGGTTTGTTGGTTTGTTGGGTTATTGGTTTGTTGGTTTGTTGGCTTGTTGGCTTGTTGGTTTGTTGGTTTGTTGGCGTTTTGGTTTGTTAATTTGTTGGTTTGTGGGTTTGTCGGTTTGTTGGTTTGTTGCTTTGTTGGTTTGTTGGTTTGTTGGCATGTTGGCTTGTTGGCTTGTTGGTTTGTTGGTTTGTTGGTTTGTTGGTTTGTTGGCTTGTTGGGTTGTTGGTTTGTTGGCTTGTTGGTTTGTTGGTTTGTTGGTTTGTTGGTTTGTTGGCTTGTTGGCTTGTTGGCTTGTTGGTTTGTTGGTTTGTTGGCTTGTTGGTTTGTTGGTATGTTGGTTTGTTGGTTTGTTGGCTTGTTGGTTTGTTGGTTTGTTGGTTTGTTGGCTTGTTGGTTTGTTAGTTTGTTGGTTTGTTGGCTTGTTGGCTTGTTGGTTTGTTGGTTTTTTGGTTTGTTGGTTTGTTGGTTTGTTGGTTTGTTGGTTTGTTGATTTGTTGGTTTGTTGGTGTATTTGTTTGTTGGTTTGTTGGCTTGTTGGTTTGTTGGTTTGTTGGTTTGTTGGCTTGATGGTTTGTTGGTTTGTTGGTTTGTTGGCTTGTTGGTTTGTTGGTTTGTTGGCTTGTTGGCTTGTTGGTTTGTTGGTTTGTTGGCTTGTTAGTTACTTGGTTTGTTGGCATGTTGGTTTGTTGGTTTGTTGGTTTGTTGGTTTATTTGTTTGTTGGTTTGTTGGCTTGTTGGTTTGTTGGTTTGTTGGTTTGTTGGCTTGTTGGTTTGTTGGTTTGTTGGCTTGTTGGCTTGTTGGTTTGTTGGTTTGTTGGCTTGTTAGTTACTTGGTTTGTTGGCATGTTGGTTTGTTGGTTTGTTGGTTTGTTGGGTTATTGGTTTGTTGGTTTGTTGGCTTGTTGGCTTGTTGGTTTGTTGGTTTGTTGGCGTTTTGGTTTGTTAATTTGTTGGTTTGTGGGTTTGTCGGTTTGTTGGTTTGTTGCTTTGTTGGTTTGTTGGTTTGTTGGCATGTTGGCTTGTTGGCTTGTTGGTTTGTTGGTTTGTTGGTTTGTTGGTTTGTTGGCTTGTTGGGTTGTTGGTTTGTTGGCTTGTTGGTTTGTTGGTTTGTTGGTTTGTTGGTTTGTTGGCTTGTTGGCTTGTTGGCTTGTTGGTTTGTTGGTTTGTTGGCTTGTTGGTTTGTTAGTTTGTTGGTTTGTTGGTTTGTCGGTTTGTTGGTTTGTTGGTTTGTTGGTTTATTTGTTTGTTGGTTTGTTGGCTTGTTGGTTTGTTGGTTTGTTGGTTTGTTGGCTTGTTGGTTTGTTGGTTTGTTGGCTTGTTGGCTTGTTGGTTTGTTGGTTTGTTGGCTTGTTAGTTACTTGGTTTGTTGGCATGTTGGTTTGTTGGTTTGTTGGTTTGTTGGGTTATTGGTTTGTTGGTTTGTTGGCTTGTTGGCTTGTTGGTTTGTTGGTTTGTTGGCGTTTTGGTTTGTTAATTTGTTGGTTTGTGGGTTTGTCGGTTTGTTGGTTTGTTGCTTTGTTGGTTTGTTGGTTTGTTGGCATGTTGGCTTGTTGGCTTGTTGGTTTGTTGGTTTGTTGGTTTGTTGGTTTGTTGGCTTGTTGGGTTGTTGGTTTGTTGGCTTGTTGGTTTGTTGGTTTGTTGGTTTGTTGGTTTGTTGGCTTGTTGGCTTGTTGGCTTGTTGGTTTGTTGGTTTGTTGGCTTGTTGGTTTGTTAGTTTGTTGGTTTGTTGGTTTGTCGGTTTGTTGGTTTGTTGCTTTGTTGGTTTGTTGGTTTGTTGGCTTGTTGGCTTGTTGGCTTGTTGGTTTGTTGGTTTGTTGGTTTGTTGGTTTGTTGGCTTGTTGGGTTGTTGGTTTGTTGGCTTGTTGGTTTGTTGGTTTGTTGGTTTGTTGGCTTGTTGGCTTGTTGGCTTGTTGGTTTGTTGGTGTGTTGGCTTGTTGGTTTGTTGGTTTGTTGGCTTGTTGGCTTGTTGCTTTGTTCGTTTGATGGTTTGTTGGTTTGTTGGTTTTTTGGTTTGTTGGTTTGTTGGTTTGTTGGCTGGTTGGCTTGTTGGTTTGTTGGTTTGTTGGCTTGTTGGCTTGTTGGTTTGTTGGTTAGTTCTTTTGTTGGTTTGTTAGTTTGTTGGCTTGTTGGTTTGTTGGCTTGTTGGTTTGTTGGTTTGTTGGTTTATTTGTTTGTTGGTTTGTTGGCTTCTTGGTTTGTTGGTTTGTTGGCTTGTTGGTTTGTTGTTTTGTTGGCTTGTTGGTTTGTTGGCTTCTTGGTTTGTTCGTTTGTTGGTTTGTTGGCTTGTTGGCTTGTTGGTTTGTTGGTTTGTTGGCTTGTTGGTTACATAGTTTTTTGGTTTGTTGGCATGTTGGTTTGTTGGTTTGTTGGCTTGTTGGCTTGTTGGTTTGTTGGTTTGTTGATTTATTGGCTTGTTGGCTTGTTGGTTTGTTGGTTTGTTAGGCTTGTTGGTTTGTTGGCTTGTTGGTTTGTTGGTTTGTTGGTTTGTTGGTTTGTTGGCTTGATGGTTTGTTGGTTTGTTGGTTTTTTGGTTTGTTGGTTTGTTGGTTTGTTGGTTTGTTGGTTTATTTGTTTGTTGGTTTGTTGGCTTGTTGGTTTGTTGGTTTGTTGGTTTGTTGGCTTGTTGGTTTGTTGGTTTGTTGGCTTGTTGGCTTGTTGGTTTGTTGGTTTGTTGGCTTGTTAGTTACTTGGTTTGTTGGCATGTTGGTTTGTTGGTTTGTTGGTTTGTTGGGTTATTGGTTTGTTGGTTTGTTGGCTTGTTGGCTTGTTGGTTTGTTGGTTTGTTGGCGTTTTGGTTTGTTAATTTGTTGGTTTGTGGGTTTGTCGGTTTGTTGGTTTGTTGCTTTGTTGGTTTGTTGGTTTGTTGGCATGTTGGCTTGTTGGCTTGTTGGTTTGTTGGTTTGTTGGTTTGTTGGTTTGTTGGCTTGTTGGGTTGTTGGTTTGTTGGCTTGTTGGTTTGTTGGTTTGTTGGTTTGTTGGTTTGTTGGCTTGTTGGCTTGTTGGCTTGTTGGTTTGTTGGTTTGTTGGCTTGTTGGTTTGTTAGTTTGTTGGTTTGTTGGTTTGTCGGTTTGTTGGTTTGTTGCTTTGTTGGTTTGTTGGTTTGTTGGCTTGTTGGCTTGTTGGCTTGTTGGTTTGTTGGTTTGTTGGTTTGTTGGTTTGTTGGCTTGTTGGGTTGTTGGTTTGTTGGCTTGTTGGTTTGTTGGTTTGTTGGTTTGTTGGCTTGTTGGCTTGTTGGCTTGTTGGTTTGTTGGTGTGTTGGCTTGTTGGTTTGTTGGTTTGTTGGCTTGTTGGCTTGTTGCTTTGTTCGTTTGATGGTTTGTTGGTTTGTTGGTTTTTTGGTTTGTTGGTTTGTTGGTTTGTTGGCTGGTTGGCTTGTTGGTTTGTTGGTTTGTTGGCTTGTTGGCTTGTTGGTTTGTTGGTTAGTTCTTTTGTTGGTTTGTTAGTTTGTTGGCTTGTTGGTTTGTTGGCTTGTTGGTTTGTTGGTTTGTTGGTTTATTTGTTTGTTGGTTTGTTGGCTTCTTGGTTTGTTGGTTTGTTGGCTTGTTGGTTTGTTGGTTTGTTGGTTTGTTGGTTTGTTGGCTTGTTGGTTTGTTGGTTTGTTGGCTTGTTGGTTTGTTGGTTTGTTGGCTTGTTGGCTTGTTGGTTTGTTGGTTTGTTGGTTTGTTGGTTTGTTGTTTTGTTGTTTTGTTGGTTTGTTGGCTTGTTGGTTTGTTGGTTTGTTGGCTTGTTGGCTTGTTGGTTTGTTGGTTTGTTGGTTTGTTGGTTTGTTGGCTTGTTGGGTTGTTGGTTTGTTGGCTTGTTGGTTTGTTGGTTTATTGGTTTGTTGGCTTGTTGGCTTGTTGGCTTGTTGGTTTGTTGGTTTGTTGGCTTGTTGGTTTGTTGGTTTGTTGGCTTGTTGGCTTGTTGCTTTGTTCGTTTGATGGTTTGTTGGTTTGTTGGTTTTTTGGTTTGTTGGTTTGTTGGTTTGTTGGTTTGTTGGCTTGTTGGTTTGTTGGTTTGTTAGTTTGTTGGCTTGTTGGTTTGTTAGTTTGTTGGTTTGTTGGCTTGTTGGCTTGTTGGTTTGTTGGTTTGTTGGTTTGTTGGTTTGTTGGTTTGTTGGTTTGTTGGTTTGTTGGTTTGTTGGTGTATTTGTTTGTTGGTTTGTTGGCTTGTTGGTTTGTTGGTTTGTTGGTTTGATGGCTTGTTGGTTTGTTGATTTGTTTGTTTTTTGGTTTGTTGGTTTGTTGGTTTGTTGGTTTGTTGGTTTATTTGTTTGTTGGTTTGTTGGCTTGTTGGTTTGTTGGTTTGTTGGCTTGTTGGCTTGTTGGTTTGTTGGTTTGTTGGCTTGTTAAATACTTGGTTTGTTGGCATGTTGGTTTGTTGGTTTGTTGGTTTGTTGGCTTGTTGGTTTGTTGGTTTGTTGGCTTGTTGGCTTGTTGGTTTGTTGGTTTGTTGGCTTTTTGGTTTGTTAGTTTGTTGGTTTGTTGGTTTGTCGGTTTGTTGGTTTGTTGCTTTGTTGGTTTGTTGGTTTGTTGACTTGTTGGCTTGTTGGCTTGTTGGTTTGTTGGTTTGTTGGTTTGTTGGTTTGTTGGCTTGTTGGGTTGTTGGTTTGTTGGCTTGTTGGTTTGTTGGTTTGTTGGCTTGTTGGCTTGTTGGCTTGTTGGCTTGTTGGTTTGTTGGTTTGTTGGCTTGTTGGTTTGTTAGTTTGTTGGTTTGTTGGTTTGTCGGTTTGTTGGTTTGTTGCTTTGTTGGTTTGTTGGTTTGTTGGCTTGTTGGCTTGTTGGCTTGTTGGTTTGTTGGTTTGTTGGTTTGTTGGTTTTTTGGTTTATTTGTTTGTTGGTTTGTTGGCTTGTTGGTTTGTTGGTTTGTTGGTTTGTTGGCTTGTTGGTTTGTTGGTTTATTGGCTTGTTGGTTTGTTAGTTTGTTAGTTTGTTGGGTTTTTGGTTACTTGGTTTGTTGGTTTGTTGGTTTGTTAGTTTGTGGGTTTGTTGGTTTGTTGGTTTGTTGGCTTGTTGGCTTGTTGGTTTGTTGGTTACTTAGTTTGTTGGTTTGTTGGCATGTTGGTTTGTTGGTTTGTTGGTTTGTTGGCTTGTTGGTTTGTTGGTTTATTGGCTTTTGGTTTATTAGTTTGTTAGTTTGTGGGTTTGTTGGTTTGTTGGTTTATTGGCTTGTTGGCTTGTTGGTTTGTTGGTTAGTTCGTTTGTTGGTTTGTTGGTTTGTTGGCTTGTTGGCTTGTTGGTTTGTTGGTTAGTTCTTTTGTTGGTTTGTTAGTTTGTTGGCTTGTTGGTTTGTTGGCTTGTTGGTTTGTTGGTTTGTTGGTTTATTTGTTTGTTGGTTTGTTGGCTTCTTGGTTTGTTGGTTTGTTGGCTTGTTGGTTTGTTGTTTTATTGGCTTGTTGGTTTGTTGGCTTCTTGGTTTGTTCGTTTGTTGGTTTGTTGGCTTGTTGGCTTGTTGGTTTGTTGGTTTGTTGGTTTGTTGGTTTGTTGGTGTATTTGTTTTTTGGTTTGTTGGCTTGTTGGTTTGTTGGTTTATTGGTTTGTTGGCTTGATGGTTTGTTGGTTTGTGGGTTTTTTGGTTTGTTGGTTTGTTGGTTTGTTGGTTTGTTGGTTTATTTGTTTGTTGGTTTGTTGGCTTGTTGGTTTGTTGGTTTGTTGGTTTGTTGGCTTGTTGGTTTGTTGGTTTGTTGGTTTGTTGGCTTGTTGGCTTGTTGGTTTGTTGGTTTGTTGGCTTGTTATTTACTTGGTTTGTTGGCATGTTGGTTTGTTGGTTTGTTGGTTTGTTGGGTTATTGGTTTGTTGGTTTGTTGGCTTGTTGGCTTGTTGGTTTGTTGGTTTGTTGGCGTTTTGGTTTGTTAATTTGTTGGTTTGTTGGTTTGTCGGTTTGTTGGTTTGTTGCTTTGTTGGTTTGTTGGTTTGTTGGCTTGATGGCTTGTTGGCTTGTTGGTTTGTTGGTTTGTTGGTTTGTTGGTTTGTTGGCTTGTTGGGTTGTTGGTTTGTTGGCTTGTTGGTTTGTTGGTTTGTTGGTTTGTTGGCTTGTTGGCTTGTTGGCTTGTTGGTTTGTTGGTTTGTTGGCTTGTTGGTTTGTTAGTTTGTTGGTTTGTTGGTTTGTCGGTTTGTTGGTTTGTTGCTTTGTTGGTTTGTTGGTTTGTTGGCTTGTTGGCTTGTTGGCTTGTTGGTTTGTTGGTTTGTTGGTTTGTTGGTTTGTTGGCTTGTTGGGTTGTTGGTTTGTTGGCTTGTTGGTTTGTTGGTTTGTTGGTTTGTTGGCTTGTTGGCTTGTTGGCTTGTTGGTTTGTTGGTTTGTTGGCTTGTTGGTTTGTTGGTTTGTTGGCTTGTTGGCTTGTTGCTTTGTTCGTTTGATGGTTTGTTGGTTTGTTGGTTTTTTGGTTTGTTGGTTTGTTGGTTTGTTGGCTGGTTGGCTTGTTGGTTTGTTGGTTTGTTGGTTTGTTGGTTTGTTGGTTTGTTGGTGTATTTGTTTGTTGGTTTGTTGGCTTGTTGGTTTGTTGGTTTGTTGGTTTGTTGGTTTGTTGGCTTTTTGGTTTGTTGGTTTGTTGGCTTGTTGGTTTGTTGGTTTGTTGGCTTGTTGGCTTGTTGGTTTGTTGGTTTGTTGGTTTGTTGGTTTGTTGTTTTGTTGTTTTGTTGGTTTGTTGGCTTGTTGGTTTGTTGGTTTGTTGGCTTGTTGGCTTGTTGGTTTGTTGGTTTGTTGGTTTGTTGGTTTGTTGGCTTGTTGGGTTGTTGGTTTGTAAGCTTGTTGGTTTGTTGGTTTATTGGTTTGTTGGCTTGTTGGCTTGTTGGCTTGTTGGTTTGTTGGTTTGTTGGCTTGTTGGTTTGTTGGTTTGTTGGCTTGTTGGCTTGTTGCTTTGTTCGTTTGATGGTTTGCTGGTTTGTTGGTTTTTTGGTTTGTTGGTTTGTTGGTTTGTTGGTTTGTTGGCTTGTTGGTTTGTTGGTTTGTTAGTTTGTTGGCTTGTTGGTTTGTTGGTTTGTTGGTTTGTTGGTTTGCTGGTTTGTTGGTGTATTTGTTTGTTGGTTTGTTGGCTTGTTGGTTTGTTGGTTTGTTGGTTTGATGGCTTGTTGGTTTGTTGATTTGTTGGTTTTTTGGTTTATTGGTTTGTTGGTTTGTTGGTTTGTTGGTTTATTTGTTTGTTGGTTTGTTGGCTTGTTGGTTTGTTGGTTTGTTGGCTTGTTGGCTTGTTGGTTTGTTGGTTTGTTGGCTTGTTAAATACTTGGTTTGTTGGCATGTTGGTTTGTTGGTTTGTTGGTTTGTTGGCTTGTTGGTTTGTTGGTTTGTTGGCTTGTTGGCTTGTTGGTTTGTTGGTTTGTTGGCTTTTTGGTTTGTTAGTTTGTTGGTTTGTTGGTTTGTCGGTTTGTTGGTTTGTTGCTTTGTTGGTTTGTTGGTTTGTTGACTTGTTGGCTTGTTGGCTTGTTGGTTTGTTGGTTTGTTGGTTTGTTGGTTTGTTGGCTTGTTGGGTTGTTGGTTTGTTGGCTTGTTGGTTTGTTGGTTTGTTGGTTTGTTGGCTTGTTGGCTTGTTGGCTTGTTGGTTTGTTGGTTTGTTGGCTTGTTGGTTTGTTAGTTTGTTGGTTTGTTGGTTTGTCGGTTTGTTGGTTTGTTGCTTTGTTGGTTTGTTGGTTTGTTGGCTTGTTGGCTTGTTGGCTTGTTGGTTTGTTGGTTTGTTGGTTTGTTGGTTTTTTGGTTTATTTGTTTGTTGGTTTGTTGGCTTGTTGGTTTGTTGGTTTGTTGGCTTGTTGGTTTGTTGGTTTGTTGGTTTTTTGGTTTGTTGGTTTGTTGGTTTGTTAGTTTGTTGGTTTGTTGGTTTGTCGGTTTGTTGGTTTGTTGCTTTGTTGGTTTGTTGGTTTGTTGGCTTGTTGGCTTGTTGGCTTGTTGGTTTGTTGGTTTGTTGGTTTGTTGGTTTTTTGGTTTATTTGTTTGTTGGTTTGTTGGCTTGTTGGTTTGTTGGTTTGTTGGCTTCTTGGTTTGTTGGTTTGTTGGCTTGTTGGTTTGTTGTTTTGTTGGCTTGTTGGTTTGTTGGCTTCTTGGTTTGTTCGTTTGTTGGTTTGTTGGCTTGTTGGCTTGTTGGTTTGTTGGTTTGTTGGTTTGTTGGTTTGTTGGTGTATTTGTTTGTTGGTTTGTTGGCTTGTTGGTTTGTTGGTTTATTGGTTTGTTGGCTTGATGGTTTGTTGGTTTGTTGGTTTTTTGGTTTGTTGGTTTGTTGGTTTGTTGGTTTGTTGGTTTATTTGTTTGTTGGTTTGTTGGCTTGTTGGTTTGTTGGTTTGTTGGTTTGTTGGCTTGTTGGTTTGTTGGTTTGTTGGCTTGTTGGCTTGTTGGTTTGTTGGTTTGTTGGCTTGTTAGTTACTTGGTTTGTTGGCATGTTGTTTTGTTGGTTTGTTGGTTTGTTGGGTTATTGGTTTGTTGGTTTGTTGGCTTGTTGGCTTGTTGGTTTGTTGGTTTGTTGGCGTTTTGGTTTGTTAATTTGTTGGTTTGTTGGTTTGTCGGTTTGTTGGTTTGTTGCTTTGTTGGTTTGTTGGTTTGTTGGCTTGATGGCTCGTTGGCTTGTTGGTTTGTTGGTTTGTTGGTTTGTTGGTTTGTTGGCTTGTTGGGTTGTTGGTTTGTTGGCTTGTTGGTTTGTTGGTTTGTTGGTTTGTTGGCTTGTTGGCTTGTTGGCTTGTTGGTTTGTTGGTTTGTTGGCTTGTTGGTTTGTTAGTTTGTTGGTTTGTTGGTTTGTCGGTTTGTTGGTTTGTTGCTTTGTTGGTTGGTTGGTTTGTTGGCTTGTTGGCTTGTTGGCTTGTTGGTTTGTTGGTTTGTTGGTTTGTTGGTTTGTTGGCTTGTTGGGTTGTTGGTTTGTTGGCTTGTTGGTTTGTTGGTTTGTTGGTTTGTTGGCTTGTTGGCTTGTTGGCTTGTTGGTTTGTTGGTTTGTTGGCTTGTTGGTTTGTTGGTTTGTTGGCTTGTTGGCTTGTTGCTTTGTTCGTTTGATGGTTTGTTGGTTTGTTGGTTTTTTGGTTTGTTGGTTTGTTGGTTTGTTGGCTGGTTGGCTTGTTGGTTTGTTGGTTTGTTGGTTTGTTGGTTTGTTGGTTTGTTGGTGTATTTGTTTGTTGGTTTGTTGGCTTGTTGGTTTGTTGGTTTGTTGGTTTGTTGGTTTGTTGGCTTGTTGGTTTGTTGGTTTGTTGGCTTGTTGGTTTGTTAGTTTGTTGGCTTGTTGGCTTGTTGGTTTGTTGGTTTGTTGGTTTGTTGGTTTGTTGTTTTGTTGTTTTGTTGGTTTGTTGGCTTGTTGGTTTGTTGGTTTGTTGGCTTGTTGGCTTGTTGGTTTGTTGGTTTGTTGGTTTGTTGGTTTGTTGGCTTGTTGGGTTGTTGGTTTGTTGGCTTGTTGGTTTGTTGGTTTATTGGTTTGTTGGCTTGTTGGCTTGTTGGCTTGTTGGTTTGTTGGTTTGTTGGCTTGTTGGTTTGTTGGTTTGTTGGCTTGTTGGCTTGTTGCTTTGTTCGTTTGATGGTTTGTTGGTTTGTTGGTTTTTTGGTTTGTTGGTTTGTTGGTTTGTTGGTTTGTTGGCTTGTTGGTTTGTTGGTTTGTTAGTTTGTTGGCTTGTTGGTTTGTTAGTTTGTTGGTTTGTTGGCTTGTTGGCTTGTTGGTTTGTTGGTTTGTTGGTTTGTTGGTTTGTTGGTTTGTTGGTTTGTTGGTTTGTTGGTTTGTTGGTTTGTTGGTGTATTTGTTTGTTGGTTTGTTGGCTTGTTGGTTTGTTGGTTTGTTGGTTTGATGGCTTGTTGGTTTGTTGATTTGTTGGCTTTTTGATTTGTTGGTTTGTTGGTTTGTTGGTTTATTTGTTTGTTGGTTTGTTGGCTTGTTGGTTTTTTTGGTTTGTTGGCTTGTTGGCTTGTTGGTTTGTTGGTTTGTTGGCTTGTTAAATACTTGGTTTGTTGGCATGTTGGTTTGTTGGTTTGTTGGTTTGTTGGCTTGTTGGTTTGTTGGTTTGTTGGCTTGTTGGCTTGTTGGTTTGTTGGTTTGTTGGCTTTTTGGTTTGTTAGTTTGTTGGTTTGTTGGTTTGTCGGTTTGTTGGTTTGTTGCTTTGTTGGTTTGTTGGTTTGTTGACTTGTTGGCTTGTTGGCTTGTTGGTTTGTTGGTTTGTTGGTTTGTTGGTTTGTTGGCTTGTTGGGTTGTTGGTTTGTTGGCTTGTTGGTTTGTTGGTTTGTTGGTTTGTTGGCTTGTTGGCTTGTTGGCTTGTTGGTTTGTTGGTTTGTTGGCTTGTTAGTTTGTTAGTTTGTTGGTTTGTTGGTTTGTCGGTTTGTTGGTTTGTTGCTTTGTTGGTTTGTTGGTTTGTTGGCTTGTTGGCTTGTTGGCTTGTTGGTTTGTTGGTTTGTTGGTTTGTTGGTTTTTTGGTTTATTTGTTTGTTGGCTTGTTGGTTTGTTGGTTTGTTGGTTTGTTGGCTTGTTGGTTTGTTGGTTTATTGGCTTGTTGGTTTGTTAGTTTGTTAGTTTGTTGGGTTTTTGGTTACTTGGTTTGTTGGTTTGTTGGTTTGTTAGTTTGTGGGTTTGTTGGTTTGTTGGTTTGTTGGCTTGTTGGCTTGTTGGTTTGTTGGTTACTTAGTTTGTTGGTTTGTTGGCATGTTGGTTTGTTGGTTTGTTGGTTTGTTGGCTTGTTGGTTTGTTGGTTTATTGGCTTGTTGGTTTATTAGTTTGTTAGTTTGTGGGTTTGTTGGTTTGTTGGTTTGTTGGCTTGTTGGCTTGTTAGTTTGTTGGTTAGTTCGTTTGTTGGTTTGTTGGTTTGTTGGCTTGTTGGCTTGTTGGTTTGTTGGTTAGTTCTTTTGTTGGTTTGTTAGTTTGTTGGCTTGTTGGTTTGTTGGCTTGTTGGTTTGTTGGTTTGTTGGTTTATTTGTTTGTTGGTTTGTTGGCTTCTTGGTTTGTTGGTTTGTTGGCTTGTTGGTTTGTTGTTTTGTTGGCTTGTTGGTTTGTTGGCTTCTTGGTTTGTTCGTTTGTTGGTTTGTTGGCTTGTTGGCTTGTTGGTTTGTTGGTTTGTTGGCTTGTTGGTTACATAGTTTTTTGGTTTGTTGGCATGTTGGTTTGTTGGTTTGTTGGCTTGTTGGCTTGTTGGTTTGTTGGTTTGTTGATTTATTGGCTTGTTGGCTTGTTGGTTTGTTGGTTTGTTGGCTTGTTGGTTTGTTGGCTTGTTGGTTTGTTGGTTTGTTGGCTTGTTGGTTTGTTAGTTTGTTGGTTTGTTGGTTTGTTGGTTTGTTGGTTTGTTGGTTTATTTGTTTGTTGGTTTGTTGGCTTGTTGGCTTTTTGGTTTGTTGGTTTGTTGGTTTGTTGGCTTGTTGGCTTGTTGGTTTGTTGGTTTGTTGGTTTGTTGGTTTGTTGGTTTGTTGGTTTGTTGGTTTGTTGGTTTGTTGTTTTGTTGGTTTGTTGGTTTGTTGGCTTGTTGGTTTGTTGGTTTGTTGGTTTGTTGGTTTGTTGGTTTGTTGGTTTGTTGGTTTATTTGTTTGTTGGTTTGTTGGCTTGTTGGCTTTTTGGTTTGTTGGTTTGTTGGTTTGTTGGCTTGTTGGCTTGTTGGTTTGTTGGTTTGTTGGTTTGTTGGTTTGTTGGTTTGTTGGTTTGTTGGCTTATTGGGTTGTTGGTTTGTTGGCTTGTTGGTTTGTTGGTTTGTTGGTTTGTTGGCTTGTTGGCTTGTTGGTTTGTTGGTTTGTTGGTTTGTTGGCTTGTTGGTTTGTTGGTTTGTTGGCTTGTTAGCTTGTTGATTTGTTCGTTTGATGGTTTGTTGGTTTGTTGGTTTTTTGGTTTGTTGGTTTGTTGGTTTGTTGGCTTGTTGGTTTGTTGGTTTGTTGGTTTGTTGGCTTCTTGGTTTGTTAGTTTGTTGGTTTGTTGGCTTGTTGGCTTGTTGGTTTGTTGGTTTTTTGGTTTGTTGGTTTGTTGGTTTGTTGGTTTGTTGGTTTGTTGGTTTGTTGGTTTGTTGGTTTGTTGGTTTGTTGGTGTATTTGTTTGTTGGTTTGTTGGCTTGTTGGTTTGTTGGTTTGTTGGTTTGTTGGCTTGATGGTTTGTTGGTTTTTTGGTTTGTTGGTTTGTTGGTTTGTTGGTTTGTTGGTTTATTTGTTTGTTGGTTTGTTGGCTTGTTGGTTTGTTGGTTTGTTGGTTTGTTGGCTTGTTGGTTTGTTGGTTTGTTGGCTTGTTGGCTTGTTGGTTTGTTGGTTTGTTGGCTTGTTAGTTACTTGGTTTGTTGGCATGTTGGTTTGTTGGTTTGTTGGTCTGTTGGCTTATTGGTTTGTTGGTTTGTTGGCTTGTTGGCTTGTTGGTTTGTTGGTTTATTGGCGTTTTGGTTTGTTAATTTGTTGGTTTGTTGGTTTGTCGGTTTGTTGGTTTGTTGCTTTGTTGGTTTGTTGGCTTGTTGGCTTGTTGGCTTGTTGGTTTGTTGGTTTGTTGGTTTGTTGGTTTGTTGGCTTCTTGGGTTGTTGGTTTGTTGGCTTGTTGGTTTGTTGGTTTGTTGGTTTGTTGGCTTGTTGGCTTGTTGGCTTGTTGGTTTGTTGGTTTGTTGGCTTGTTGGTTTGTTAGTTTGTTGGTTTGTTGGTTTGTCGGTTTGTTGGTTTGTTGCTTTGTTGGTTTGTTGGTTTGTTGGCTTGTTGGCTTGTTGGCTTGTTGGCTTGTTGGTTTGTTGGTTTGTTGGTTTGTTGGCTTGTTGGCTTGTTGGCTTGTTGGTTTGTTGGTTTGTTGGCTTGTTGGTTTGTTGGTTTGTTGGCTTGTTGGCTTGTTGCTTTGTTCGTTTGATGGTTTGTTGGTTTGTTGGTTTTTTGGTTTGTTGGTTTGTTAGTTTGTTGGCTTGTTGGCTTGTTGGTTTGTTGGTTTGTTGGTTTGTTGGTTTGTTGGTTTGTTGGTGTATTTGTTTGTTGGTTTGTTGGCTTGTTGGTTTGTTGGTTTGTTGGTTTGTTGGTTTGTTGGCTTGTTGGTTTGTTGGTTTGTTGGTTTTTTGGTTTGTTGGTTTGTTGGTTTGTTGGTTTGTTGGTTTGTTGGTTTATTTGATTGTTGGTTTGTTGGCTTGTTGGTTTGTTGGTTTGTTGGTTTGTTGGCTTGTTGGTTTGTTGGTTTATTGGCTTGTTGGTTTGTTAGTTTGTTAGTTTGTTGGGTTTTTGGTTACTTGGTTTGTTGGTTTGTTGGTTTGTTGGCTTGTTGGTTTGTTGGCTTGTTGGTTTGTTGGTTTGTTGGCTTGTTGGTTACTTAGTTTGTTGGTTTGTTGGCATGCTGGTTTGTTGGTTTGTTGGCTTGTTGGCTTGTTGGTTTGTTGGTTAGTTCGTTTGTTGGTTTGTTGGTTTGTTGGCTTGTTGGCTTGTTGGCTTGATGGTTAGTTCGTTTGTTGGTTTGTTAGTTTGTTGGTTTGTTGGTGTGTTGGTGTGTTGGCTTGTTGGCTTGTTGGTTTGTTGGTTAGTTCGTTTGTTGGTTTGTTAGTTTGTTGGCTTGTTGGTTTGTTAGTTTGTTGGCTTGTTGGTTTGTTGGCTTGTTGGTTTGTTGGTTTGTTGGTTTATTTGTTTGTTGGTTTGTTGGTTCTTGGTTTGTTGGTTTGTTGGCTTGTTGGTTTGTTGGTTTGTTGGCTTGTTGGTTTGTTGGCTTCTTGGTTTGTTCGTTTGTTGGTTTGTTGGTTTATTTGTTTGTTGGTTTGTTGGTTTATGTGTTTGTTGGTTTGTTGGCTTGTTGGCTTGTTGGTTTGTTGGTTTGTTGGCTTGTTGGTTACATAGTTTGTTGGTTTGTTGGCATGTTGGTTTGTTGGTTTGTTGGCTGGTTGGCTTGTTGGTTTGTTGGTTTGTTGGTTTGTTGGCTTGTTGGCTTGTTGGTTTGTTGGTTTGTTGGCTTGTTGGTTTGTTGGCTTGTTGGTTTGTTGGTTTGTTGGCTTGTTGGTTTGTTAGTTTGTTGGTTTGTTGGTTTGTTGGTTTGTTGGTTTGTTGGTTTATTTGTTTGTTGGTTTGTTGGCTTGTTGGCTTGTTGGTTTGTTGGTTTGTTGGTTTGTTGGCTTGTAGGCTTGTTGGTTTGTTGGTTTGTTGGTTTGTTGGTTTGTTGGTTTGTTGGTTTGTTGGTTTGTTATTTTGTTGGTTTGTTGGTTTGTTGGCTTGTTGGTTTGTTGGTTTGTTGGCTTGTTGGCTTGTTGGTTTGTTGGTTTGTTGGTTTTATTGGTTTGTTGGCTTGTTGGGTTGTTGGTTTGTTGGCTTGTTGGTTTGTTGGTTTGTTGGTTTGTTGGCTTGTTGGCTTGTTGGTTTGTTGGTTTGTTGGCTTGTTGGTTTGTTGGTTTGTTGGCTTGTTGGCTTGTTGCTTTGTTCGTTTGATGGTTTGTTGGTTTGTTGGTTTTTTGGTTTGTTGGTTTGTTGGTTTGTTGGTTTGTTGGCTTGTTGGTTTGTTGGTTTGTTGGTTTGTTGGCTTGTTGGTTTGTTAGTTTGTTGGTTTGTTGGCTTGTTGGCTTGTTGGTTTGTTGGTTTTTTGGTTTGTTGGTTTGTTGGTTTGTTGGTTTGTTGGTTTGTTGGTGTATTTGTTTGTTGGTTTGTTGGCTTGTTGGTTTGTTGGCTTGTTGGTTTGTTGGTTTGTTGGTTTGTTGGCTTGTTGGTTTGATGGTTTGTTGGTTTTTTGGTTTGTTGGTTTGTTGGTTTGTTGGTTTATTTGTTTGTTGGTTTGTTGGCTTGTTGGTTTGTTGGTTTGTTGGTTTGTTGGCTTGTTGGCTTGTTGGTTTGTTGGTTTGTTGGCTTGTTGGTTTGTTGGTTTGTTGGCTTGTTGGCTTGTTGCTTTGTTCGTTTGATGGTTTGTTGGTTTGTTGGTTTTTTGGTTTGTTGGTTTGTTGGTTTGTTGGTTTGTTGGCTTGTTGGTTTGTTGGTTTGTTGGTTTGTTGGCTTGTTGGTTTGTTAGTTTGTTGGTTTGTTGGCTTGTTGGCTTGTTGGTTTGTTGCTTTGTTCGTTTGATGGTTTGTTGGTTTGTTGGTTTTTTGGTTTGTTGGTTTGTTGGTTTGTTGGTTTTTTGGTTTGTTGGTTTGTTGGTTTGTTGGTTTGTTGGTTTGTTGGTGTATTTGTTTGTTGGTTTGTTGGCTTGTTGGTTTGTTGGCTTGTTGGTTTGTTGGTTTGTTGGTTTGTTGGCTTGTTGGTTTGATGGTTTGTTGGTTTTTTGGTTTGTTGGTTTGTTGGTTTGTTGGTTTATTTGTTTGTTGGTTTGTTGGCTTGTTGGTTTGTTGGTTTGTTGGTTTGTTGGCTTGTTGGTTTGTTGGTTTGTTGGCTTTTTGGCTTGTTGGTTTGTTGGTTTGTTGGCTTGTTAGTTACTTGGTTTGTTGGCATGTTGGTTTGTTGGTTTGTTGGTTTGTTGGCTTGTTGGTTTGTTGGTTTGTTGGCTTGTTGGCTTGTTGGTTTGTTGGTTTGTTGGTTTGTTGGCTTGTTGGTTTGTTGGTTTGTTGGCTTTTTGGTTTGTTAGTTTGTTGGTTTTTTGGTTTGTCGGTTTGTTGGTTTGTTGCTTTGTTGGTTTGTTGGTTTGTTGGCTTGTTGGCTTGTTGGTTTGTTGTTTTGTTAGCTTATTGGTTTGTTAGTTTGTTGGCTTTTTGGTTACTTGGTTTGTTGGTTTGTTGGCTTGTTGGCTTGTTGGTTTGTTGGTTTGTTGGCTTGTTGGTTTGTTAGTTTGTTGGTTAGTTGGCTTGTTGGCTTGTTGGTTTGTTGGTTTGTTGGTTTGTTGGTTTGTTGGTTTGTTGGTTTTTTGGTTTGTTGGTTTGTTGGTTTGTTGGTTTGTTGGTTTGTTGGTTTGTTGGTTTGTTGGTTTGTTGGTTTGTCGGTTTGTTGGCTTGTTGGCTTGTTGGTTTGTTATTTTGTTAGCTTGTTGGCTTGTTGGTTTGTTGGTTTGTTGATTTGTTGGTTTGTTGCTTTGTTGGTTTGTTGGTTTGTTGGCTTGTTGGTTTGTTGGTTTGTTAGTTTGTTGGCTTTTTGGTTACTGGGTATGTTGGTTTGTTGGGATGTTGGTTTGTTGGCTTGTTGGCTTGTTGGTTTGTTGGTTTGTTGGTTTGTTGGCTTGTTGGCTTGTTGGTTTGTTGGTTTGTTGGCTTGTTGGTTTGTTGGCTTCTTGGTTTGTTCGTTTGTTGGTTTGTTGGCTTGTTGGTTTGTTGGTTTATTGGTTTATTTGTTTGTTGGTTTGTTGGTTTATGTGTTTGTTGGTTTGTTGGCATGTTGGTTTGTTGGTTTGTTGGCTTGTTCGCTTGTTGGTTTGTTGGTTTGTTGGTTTGTTGGCTTGTTGGCTTGTTGGTTTGTTGGTTTGTTGGCTTGTTGGCTTGTTGGTTTGTTGGTTTGTTGGTTTGTTGGCTTGTTGGTTACATAGTTTGTTGGTTTGTTGGCATGTTGGTTTGTTGGTTTGTTGGCTTGTTCGCTTGTTGGTTTGTTGGTTTGTTGGTTTGTTGGCTTGTTGGCTTGTTGGTTTGTTGGTTTGTTGGCTTGTTGGCTTGTTGGTTTGTTGGTTTGTTGGTTTGTTGGCTTGTTGGTTTGTTGGTTTGTTGGCTTTTTGGTTTGTTGGTTTGTTGGTTTGTTGGCTTGTTGGCTTGTTGGTTTGTTGGTTTGTTGGCTTGTTGGTTTGTTGGCTTGTTGGTTTGTTGGTTTGTTGGCTTGTTGGTTTGTTAGTTTGTTGGTTTGTTGGTTTGTTGGTTTGTTGGTTTGTTGGTTTATTTGTTTGTTGGTTTGTTGGCTTGCTGGCTTGTTGGTTTGTTGGTTTGTTGGTTTGTTGGCTTGTAGGCTTGTTGGTTTGTTGGTTTGTTGGTTTGTTGGTTTGTTGGTTTGTTGGTTTGTTGGTTTGTTGTTTTGTTGGTTTGTTGGTTTGTTGGCTTGTTGGTTTGTTGGTTTGTTGGCTTGTTGGCTTGTTGGTTTGTTGGTTTGTTGGTTTTATTGGTTTGTTGGCTTGTTGGGTTGTTGGTTTGTTGGCTTGTTGGTTTGTTGGTTTGTTGGTTTGTTGGCTTGTTGGCTTGTTGGTTTGTTGGTTTGTTGGCTTGTTGGTTTGTTGGTTTGTTGGCTTGTTGGCTTGTTGCTTTGTTCGTTTGATGGTTTGTTGGTTTGTTGGTTTTTTGGTTTGTTGGTTTGTTGGTTTGTTGGTTTGTTGGCTTGTTGGTTTGTTGGTTTGTTGGTTTGTTGGCTTGTTGGTTTGTTAGTTTGTTTGTTTGTTGGCTTGTTGGCTTGTTGGTTTGTTGGTTTTTTGGTTTGTTGGTTTGTTGGTTTGTTGGTTTGTTGGTTTGTTTGTGTATTTGTTTGTTGGTTTGTTGGCTTGTTGGTTTGTTGGTTTGTTGGTTTGTTGGCTTGTTGGTTTGATGGTTTGTTGGTTTTTTGGTTTGTTGGTTTGTTGGTTTGTTGGTTTGTTGGTTTATTTGTTTGTTGGTTTGTTGGCTTGTTGGTTTGTTGGTTTGTTGGTTTGTTGGCTTGTTGGTTTGTTGGTTTGTTGGCTTGTTGGCTTGTTGGTTTGTTGGTTTGTTGGCTTGTTAGTTACTTGGTTTGTTGGCATGTTGGTTTGTTGGTTTGTTGGTTTGTTGGCTTGTTGGTTTGTTGGTTTGTTGGCTTGTTGGCTTGTTGGTTTGTTGGTTTGTTGGTTTGTTGGCTTGTTGGTTTGTTGGTTTGTTGGCTTTTTGGTTTGTTAGTTTGTTGGTTTGTTGGTTTGTCGGTCTGTTGGTTTGTTGCTTTGTTGGTTTGTTGGTTTGTTAGCTTGTTGGCTTGTTGGTTTGTTGTTTTGTTAGCTTGTTGGTTTGTTAGTTTGTTGGCTTTTTGGTTACTTGGTTTGTTGGTTTGTTGGCTTGTTGGCTTGTTGGTTTGTTGGTTTGTTGGCTTGTTGGTTTGTTAGTTTGTTGGTTAGTTGGCTTGTTGGCTTGTTGGTTTGTTGGTTTGTTGGTTTGTTGGCTTGTTGGTTTGTTGGTTTGTTGGTTTGTTGGTTTGTTGGTTTGTTGGTTTTTTGGTTTGTTGGTTTGTTGGTTTATTTGTTCGTTGGTTTGTTGGCTTGTTGGTTTGTTGGTTTGTTGGTTTGTTGGCTTGTTGGCTTGTTGGTTTGTTATTTTGTTAGCTTGTTGGTTTGTTGGTTTGTTGGTTTGTTGATTTGTTGGTTTGTTGCTTTGTTGGTTTGTTGGTTTGTTGGCTTGTTCGTTTGTTGGTTTGTTAGTTTGTTGGCTTTTTGGTTACTTGGTATGTTGGTTTGTTGGGATGTTGGCTTGTTGGTTTTTTGGCTTGTTGGCTTGTTGGTTTGTTGGTTTGTTGGTTTGTTGGCTTGTTGGCTTGTTGGTTTGTTGGTTTGTTGGTTTGTTGGTTTGTTGGTTTGTTGGTTTTTTGGTTCGTTGGTTTGTTGGTTTATTTGTTCGTTGGTTTGTTGGCTTGTTGGTTTGTTGGTTTGTTGGTTTGTTGGCTTGTTGGTTTGTTGGTTTGTTGGCTTGTTGGTTTGTTAGTTTGTTGGTTTGTTGGCTTGTTGGCTTGTTGGTTTGTTGGCTTGTTGGTTACTTGGTTTGTTGGTATTGTTGGCTTGTTGGCTTGTTGGTTTGTTGGTTTATTGGCTTGTTGGTTTGTTAGTTTGTTGGTTTGTTGGCTTGTTGGCTTGTTGGTTTGTTGGTTTGTTGGTTTGTTGGTTTGTTGGTTTGTTGGTTTTTTGGTTTGTTGGTTTGTTGGCTTGTTGCTTTGTTGGTTTGTTGGTTTTTTGGTTTGTTGGTTTGTTGGTTTGTTGGTTTGTTGGTTTGTTGGTTTATTTGTTCGTTGGTTTGTTGGCTTGTTGGTTTGTTGGTTTGTTGGTTTGTTGGCTTGTTGGTTTGTTGGTTTGTTGGCTTGTTGGTTACTTAGTTTGTTGGTTTGTTGGCATGTTGGTTTGTTGGTTTTTTGGTTTGTTGGCTTGTTGGTTTGTTGGTTTGTTGGCTTGTTGGCTTGTTGGTTTGTTTGTTTGTTGGTTTGTTGGCTTGTTGGTTTGTTGGCTTGTTGGTTTGTTGGTTTGTTGGCTTGTTGGTTTGTTAGTTTGTTGGCTTTTTGGTTACTTGGTTTGTTGGTTTGTTGGCTTGTTGGCTTGTTGGTTTGTTGCTTTTTTCGTTTGATGGTCACTTGGTTTGTTGGTTTGTTGGTTTGTTGGTTTGTTGGTTTGTTGGCTTGTTGGTTTGTTGGTTTTTTGGTTTGTTGGTTTGTTGGTTTGTTGGTTTGTTGGTTTATTTTTTTGTTGGCTTGTTGCTTTGTTCGTTTGATGGTTTGTTGGTTTTTTGGTTTGTTGGTTTGTTGGTTTGTTGGCTTGTTGGCTTATTGGTTTGTTGGTTTGTTGGCTTGTTGGTTACTTAGTTTGTTGGTTTGTTGGCATGTTGGTTTGTTGGTTTGTTGGTTTGTTGGCTTATTGGTTTGTTGGTTTGTTGGCTTGTTGGCTTGTTGGTTTGTTGGTTTGTTGGTTTTTTGGTTTGTTGGTTTGTTGGTTTGTTGGTTTGTTGGTTTGTTGGTTTGTTAGTTTATTTGTTTGTTGGTTTGTTGGCTTGTTGGTTTGTTGGTTTGTTGGTTTGTTGGTTTGTTGGCTTGTTGGTTTGTTGGTTTGTTGGTTTTTTGGTTTGTTGGTTTGTTGGTTTGTTGGTTTGTTGGTTTATTTGTTTGTTGGTTTGTTGGCTTGTTGGTTTGTATGTTTGTTGGTTTGTTGGCTTGTTGGTTTGTTAATTTGGTGGCTTGTTGGCTTGTTGGTTTGTTGGTTTGTTGGCTTGTTGGTTACTTAGTTTGTTGGTTTGTTGGCATGTTGGTTTGTTGGTTTGTTGGTTTGTTGGCTTATTGGTTTGTTGGTTTGTTGGCTTGTTGGCTTGTTGGTTTGTTGGTTTGTTGGTTTGTTGGTTGGTTGGCTTGTTTGTTTGTTGGTTTGTTGGCTTGTTGATTTGTTAGTTTGTTGGTTTGTTGGTTTGTTGGTTTGTTGGTTTGTTGGTTTGTTGCTTTGTTGGTTTGTTGGTTTGTTGGCTTGTTGGCTTGTTGGTTTATTGGCTTGTTGGTTTGTTAGTTTGTTGGCTTTTTGGTTACTTGGTTTGTTGGTTTGTTGGCTTGATGGCTTGTTGGTTTGTTGGTTTGTTGGCTTGTTGGTTTGTTAGTTTGTTGGTTTGTTGGCTTGTTGGCTTGTTGTTTTGTTGGTTTGTTGGTTTGTTGGTTTGTTGGTTTTTTGGTTTGTTGGTTTGTTGGTTTGTTGGTTTGTTGGCTTGTTGGTTTGTTGGTTTGTTGGTTTGTTGGTTTGTTGGTTTGTTGGTTTGTTGGTTTGTTGGTTTTTTGGTTTGTTGGTTTGTTGGTTTGTTGGTTTGTTGGCTTGTTGGTTTGTTGGCTTGTTGGTTACTGGGTTTGTTGGTTTGTTGGCTTGTTGGCTTGTTGGTTTGTTGGTTTGTTGGGCTGTTGGTTTGTTAGTTTGTTGGTTTGCTGGCTTGTTGGCTTGTCGGTTTGTTGGTTTGTTGGTTTGTTGGTTTGTTGGTTTGTTGGTTTTTTGGTTTGTTGGTTTGTTGGCTTGTTGGTTTGTTGGTTTGTTGGTTTTTTGTTTTGTTGGTTTGTTGGTTTGTTGGTTTGTTGGTTTGTTGGTTTGTTGGTTTATTTGTTTGTTGGTTTGTTGGCTTGTTGGTTTGTTGGTTTATTGGGTTGTTGGCTTGTTGGTTTGTTGGTTTGTTGGCTTGTTGGCTTGTTGGTTTGTTGGCTTGTTGGTTACTTAGTTTGTTGGTTTATTGGCATGTTGGTTTATTGGTTTGTTGGTTTGTTGGTTTGTTGGTTTGTTGGCTTGTTGGTTTGTTGGCTTGTTGGTTTGTTGGCTTGATGGTTTGTTGGTTTGTTGGCTTGTTGGTTTGTTAGTTTGTTGGCTTTTTGGTTACTGGGTTTGTTGGTTTGTTGGCTTTTTGGCTTGTTGGTTTGTTGCTTTGTTCGTTTGATAGTTTGTTTGTTTGTTGGTTACTTGGTTTGTTGGTTTGTTGGTTTGTTGGTTTGTTGGTTTGTTGGTTTGTTGGCTTGCTGTTTTGGTGGTTTTTTGGTTTGTTGGTTTGTTGGTTTGTTGGTTTGTTGGTTTATTTGTTTGTTGGTTTGTTGGTTTGTTGGTTTGTTGGTTTGTTGGCTTGTTGGCTTGTTGGCTTGTTGGTTTGTTGGTTTGTTGGTTTGTTGGTTTGTTGGCTTGTTGGTGTTTTGGTGTTTTGGTTTGTTGGTTTGTTGGTTTGTTGGCTTGTTGGTTTGTTGGTTTGTTGGTTTGTTGTTTGTTGGTTTGTTGGCTTGTTGGTTTGTTGGTTTGTTGGTTTGTTGGCTTGTTGGTTTGTTGGTTTGTTGGCTTGTTGGCTTGTTGCTTTGTTGGTTTGTTGGTTTGTTGGTTTGTTGGCTTGTTGGTTTGTTGGCTTGTTGGTTTGTTGGTTTGTTGGTTTGTTGGTTTGTTGGCTTGTTGGTTTGTTGGTTTGTTGGTTTGTTGGTTTGTTGGTTTGTTGGTTTGTTGGTTTGTTGGTTTTTTGGTTTGTTGGTTTGTTGGTTTGTTGGTTTGTTGGCTTGTTGGTTTGTTGGCTTGTTGGTTACTTGGTTTGTTGGTTTGTTGGCTTGTTGGCTTGTTGGTTTGTTGGTTTGTTGGCTTGTTGGTTTGTTGGCTTGTAGGTTACTTAGTTTGTTGGTTTGTTGGCATGTTGGTTTGTTGGTTTGTTGGTTTGTTGGTTTGTTGGCTTGTTGGTTTGTTGGCTTGTTCGTTTGTTGGCTTGATGGTTTGTTGGTTTGTTGGCTTGTTGGTTTGTTGGCTTGTTGGCTTGTTGCTTTGTTGGTTTGTTGCGTTGTTGGTTTGTTGGCTTGTTGGTTTGTTGGCTTGTTGGTTTGTTGGTTTGTTGGTTTGTTGGCTTGTTGGCTTGTTGGCTTATTGGTTTTTTTATTTTTTTGGCTTTTTGGTTACTTGGTTTGTTGGCTTGTTGGTTTGTTGGTTTGTTGGCTTGTTGGCTTTTTGGTTTGTTGGTTTGTTGGCTTGTTGGTTACTTAGTTTGTTGGTTTGTTGGCTTGTTGGTTTGTTGGCTTGTTGGCTTGTTGCTTTGTTGGTTTGTTGCGTTGTTGGTTTGTTGGCTTGTTGGTTTGTTGGCTTGTTGGTTTGTTGGTTTGTTGGTTTGTTGGCTTGTTGGCTTGTTGGTTTGTTAGTTTGTTGGCTTTTTGGTTACTTGGTTTGTTGGCTTGTTGGTTTGTTGGTTTGTTGGCTTATTGGTTTGTTGGTTTATTGGCTTGTTGGTTTGTTAGTTTGTTGGCTTTTTGGTTACTTGGTTTGTTGGTTTGTTGGCTTGATGGCTTGTTGGTTTGTTGGTTTGTTGGCTTGTTGGTTTGTTAGTTTGTTGGTTTGTTGGCTTGTTGGCTTGTTGGTTTGTTGGTTTGTTGGTTTGTTGGTTTGTTGGTTTGTTGGTTTTTTGGTTTGTTGGTTTGTTGGTTTGTTGGCTTGTTGGTTTGTTGGTTTGTTGGTTTGTTGGTTTGTTGGTTTGTTGGTTTGTTGGTTTGTTGGTTTTTTGGTTTGTTGGTTTGTTGGTTTGTTGGTTTGTTGGCTTGTTGGTTTGTTGGCTTGTTGGTTACTTGGTTTGTTGGTTTGTTGGCTTGTTGGCTTTTTGGTTTGTTGGTTTGTTGGGTTGTTGGTTTGTTAGTTTGTTGGTTTGCTGGCTTGTTGGCTTGTTGGTTTGTTGGTTTGTTGGTTTGTTGGTTTGTTGGTTTGTTGGTTTTTTGGTTTGTTGGTTTGTTGGCTTGTTGGTTTGTTGGTTTGTTGGTTTTTTGTTTTGTTGGTTTGTTGGTTTGTTGGTTTGTTGGTTTGTTGGTTTATTTGTTTGTTGGTTTGTTGGCTTGTTGGTTTGTTGGTTTATTGGGTTGTTGGCTTGTTGGTTTGTTGGTTTGTTGGCTTGTTGGCTTGTTGGTTTGTTGGCTTGTAGGTTACTTAGTTTGTTGGTTTGTTGGCATGTTGGTTTGTTGGTTTGTTGGTTTGTTGGTTTGTTGGCTTGTTGGTTTGTTGGCTTGTTGGTTTGTTGGCTTGATGGTTTGTTGGTTTGTTGGCTTGTTGGTTTGTTGGCTTGTTGGCTTGTTGCTTTGTTGGTTTGTTGCGTTGTTGGTTTGTTGGCTTGTTGGTTTGTTGGCTTGTTGGTTTGTTGGTTTGTTGGTTTGTTGGCTTGTTGGCTTGTTGGTTTGTTAGTTTGTTGGCTTTTTGGTTACTTGGTTTGTTGGCTTGTTGGTTTGTTGGTTTGTTGGCTTGTTGGCTTTTTGGTTTGTTGGTTTGTTGGCTTGTTGGTTACTTAGTTTGTTGGTTTGTTGGTTTCTTGGTTTGTTAGTTTGTTGGCTTTTTGGTTACTTGGTTTGTTGGTTTGTTGGTTTGTTGGTTTCTTGGTTTGTTGGCTTGTTGGCTTGTTGGTTTGTTGGTTAGTTTGTTTGTTGGTTTGTTAGTTTGTTGGTTTATTGGGTTGTTGGCTTGTTGGTTTGTTGGTTTGTTGGCTTGTTGGCTTGTTGGTTTGTTGGCTTGTTGGTTACTTAGTTTGTTGGTTTGTTGGCATGTTGGTTTGTTGGTTTGTTGGTTTGTTGGTTTGTTGGTTTGTTGGTTTGTTGGCTTGTTGGTTTGTTGGCTTGTTGGTTTGTTGGCTTGATGGTTTGTTGGTTTCTTGGCTTGTTGGTTTGTTAGTTTGTTGGCTTTTTGGTTACTGGGTTTGTTGGTTTGTTGGCTTGTTCGCTTGTTGGTTTGTTGCTTTGTTCGTTTGATGGTTTGTTGGTTTGTTGGTTACTTGGTTTGTTGGTTTGTTGGTTTGTTGGTTTGTTGGTTTGTTGGTTTGTTGGTTTGTTGACTTGCTGGTTTGGTGGTTTTTTGGTTTGTTGGTTTGTTGGTTTGTTGGTTTATTTGTTTGTTGGTTTGTTGGTTTGTTGGTTTGTTGGTTTGTTGGCTTGTTGGTTTGTTGGCTTGTTGGTTTGTTGGTTTGTTGGTTTGTTGGCTTGTTGGCTTGTTGGTTTGTTGGTTTGTTGGTTTGTTGGTGTTTTGGTTTGTTGGTTTGTTGGTTTGTTGGCTTGTAGGTTTGTTGGTTTGTTGGTTTGTTGGCTTGTTGGTTTGTTGGTTTGTTGGCTTGTTGGTTTGTTAGTTTGTTGGTTTGTAGGCTTGTTGGCTTGTTGGTTTGTTGGTTTGTTGGCTTGTTGGTTTGTTGGTTTGTTGGCTTGTTGGCTTGTTGCTTTGTTGGTTTGTTAGTTTGTTGGATTGTTGGCTTGTTGGCTTGTTGGCTTGTTGGTTTGTTAGTTTTTTGGCTTTTTGGTTACTTGGTTTGTTGGCTTGTTGGTTTTTTGGTTTGTTGGCTTGTTGGCTTTTTGGTTTGTTGGTTTGTTGGCTTGTTGGTTACTTAGTTTGTTGGTTTGTTGGCTTGTTGGTTTGTTGGCTTGTTGGCTTGTTGCTTTGTTGGTTTGTTGCGTTGTTGGTTTGTTGGCTTGTTGGTTTGTTGGCTTGTTGGTTTGTTGGTTTGTTGGTTTGTTGGCTTGTTGGCTTGTTGGTTTGTTAGTTTGTTGGCTTTTTGGTTACTTGGTTTGTTGGCTTGTTGGTTTGTTGGTTTGTTGGCTTATTGGTTTGTTGGTTTATTGGCTTGTTGGTTTGTTAGTTTGTTGGCTTTTTGGTTACTTGGTTTGTTGGTTTGTTGGCTTGATGGCTTGTTGGTTTGTTGGTTTGTTGGCTTGTTGGTTTGTTAGTTTGTTGGTTTGTTGGCTTGTTGGCTTGTTGGTTTGTTGGTTTGTTGGTTTGTTGGTTTGTTGGTTTTTTGGTTTGTTGGTTTGTTGGTTTGTTGGCTTGTTGGTTTGTTGGTTTGTTGGTTTGTTGGTTTGTTGGTTTGTTGGTTTGTTGGTTTGTTGGTTTGTTGGTTTTTTGGTTTGTTGGTTTGTTGGTTTGTTGGTTTGTTGGCTTGTTGGTTTGTTGGCTTGTTGGTTACTTGGTTTGTTGGTTTGTTGGCTTGTTGGCTTTTTGGTTTGTTGGTTTGTTGGGTTGTTGGTTTGTTAGTTTGTTGGTTTGCTGGCTTGTTGGCTTGTTGGTTTGTTGGTTTGTTGGTTTGTTGGTTTGTTGGTTTGTTGGTTTTTTGGTTTGTTGGTTTGTTGGCTTGTTGGTTTGTTGGTTTGTTGGTTTTTTGTTTTGTTGGTTTGTTGGTTTGTTGGTTTGTTGGTTTGTTGGTTTATTTGTTTGTTGGTTTGTTGGCTTGTTGGTTTGTTGGTTTATTGGGTTGTTGGCTTGTTGGTTTGTTGGTTTGTTGGCTTGTTGGCTTGTTGGTTTGTTGGCTTGTAGGTTACTTAGTTTGTTGGTTTGTTGGCTTGTTGGTTTGTTGGTTTGTTGGTTTGTTGGTTTGTTGGTTTGTTTGTTTTTTGGTTTGTTGGTTTGTTGGTTTGTTGGCTTGTTGGTTTGTTGGTTTGTTGGTTTGTTGGTTTGTTGGTTTGTTGGTTTGTTGGTTTGTTGGTTTTTTGGTTTGTTGGTTTGTTGGTTTGTTGGTTTGTTGGCTTGTTGGTTTGTTGGCTTGTTGGTTACTTGGTTTGTTGGTTTGTTGGCTTGTTGGCTTTTTGGTTTGTTGGTTTGTTGGGTTGTTGGTTTGTTAGTTTGTTGGTTTGCTGGCTTGTTGGCTTGTTGGTTTGTTGGTTTGTTGGTTTGTTGGTTTGTTGGTTTGTTGGTTTTTTGGTTTGTTGGTTTGTTGGCTTGTTGGTTTGTTGGTTTGTTGGTTTTTTGTTTTGTTGGTTTGTTGGTTTGTTGGTTTGTTGGTTTGTTGGTTTATTTGTTTGTTGGTTTTTTGGCTTGTTGGTTTGTTGGTTTATTGGGTTGTTGGCTTGTTGGTTTGTTGGTTTGTTGGCTTGTTGGCTTGTTGGTTTGTTGGCTTGTAGGTTACTTAGTTTGTTGGTTTGTTGGCATGTTGGTTTGTTGGTTTGTTGGTTTGTTGGTTTGTTGGCTTGTTGGTTTGTTGGCTTGTTGGTTTGTTGGCTTGATGGTTTGTTGGTTTGTTGGCTTGTTGGTTTGTTGGCTTGTTGGCTTGTTGCTTTGTTGGTTTGTTGCGTTGTTGGTTTGTTGGCTTGTTGGTTTGTTGGCTTGTTGGTTTGTTGGTTTGTTGGTTTGTTGGCTTGTTGGCTTGTTGGTTTGTTAGTTTGTTGGCTTTTTGGTTACTTGGTTTGTTGGCTTGTTGGTTTGTTGGTTTGTTGGCTTGTTGGCTTTTTGGTTTGTTGGTTTGTTGGCTTGTTGGTTACTTAGTTTGTTGGTTTGTTGGTTTCTTGGTTTGTTGGCTTGTTGGCTTGTTGGTTTGTTGGTTAGTTTGTTTGTTGGTTTGTTAGTTTGTTGGTTTGTTGGCTTGTTGGCTTGTTGGTTTGTTGGTTTTTTTGGTTTGTTGGCTTGTTGCTTTGTTGGTTTGTTGGTTTGTTGGCTTGTTGGCTTGTTGGTTTGTTAGTTTGTTGGCTTTTTGGTTACTTGGTTTGTTGGTTTGTTGGTTTGTTGGTTTCTTGGTTTGTTGGCTTGTTGGCTTGTTGGTTTGTTGGTTAGTTTGTTTGTTGGTTTGTTAGTTTGTTGGTTTATTGGGTTGTTGGCTTGTTGGTTTGTTGGTTTGTTGGCTTGTTGGCTTGTTGGTTTGTTGGCTTGTTGGTTACTTAGTTTGTTGGTTTGTTGGCATGTTGGTTTGTTGGTTTGTTGGTTTGTTGGTTTGTTGGTTTGTTGGTTTGTTGGCTTTTTGGTTTGTTGGCTTGTTGGTTTGTTGGCTTGATGGTTTGTTGGTTTCTTGGCTTGTTGGTTTGTTAGTTTGTTGGCTTTTTGGTTACTGGGTTTGTTGGTTTGTTGGCTTGTTCGCTTATTGGTTTGTTGCTTTGTTCCTTTGATGGTTTGTTGGTTTGTTGGTTACTTGGTTTGTTGGTTTGTTGGTTTGTTGGTTTGTTGGTTTGTTGGTTTGTTGGTTTGTTGACTTGCTGGTTTGGTGGTTTTTTGGTTTGTTGGTTTGTTGGTTTGTTGGTTTATTTGTTTGTTGGTTTGTTGGTTTGTTGGTTTGTTGGTTTGTTGGCTTGTTGGTTTGTTGGCTTGTTGGTTTGTTAGTTTGTTGGTTTGTTGGCTTGTTGGCTTGTTGGTTTGTTGGTTTGTTGGTTTGTTGGTTTGTTGGTGTTTTGGTTTGTTGGTTTGTTGGTTTGTTGGCTTGTAGGTTTGTTGATTTGTTGGTTTGTTGGCTTGTTGGTTTGTTGGTTTGTTGGCTTGTTGGTTTGTTAGTTTGTTGGTTTGTTGGCTTGTTGGCTTGTTGGTTTGTTGGTTTGTTGGCTTGTTGGTTTGTTGGTTTGTTGGCTTGTTGGCTTGTTGCTTTGTTGGTTTGTTGGTTTGTTGGATTGTTGGCTTGTTGGTTTGTTGGCTTGTTGGTTTGTTGGTTTGTTGGTTTGTTGGCTTGCTGGCTTGTTGGTTTGTTAGTTTGTTGGCTTTTTGGTTACTTGGTTTGTTGGCTTGTTGGTTTGTTGGTTTGTTGGCTTGTTGGCTTTTTGGTTTGTAGGATTGTTGGCTTGTTGGTTACTTAGTTTGTTGGTTTGTTGGCTTGTTGGTTTGTTGGCTTGTTGGCTTGTTGGTTTGTTGGTTTGTTGGTTAGTTTGTTTGTTGGTTTGTTAGTTTGTTGGTTTATTGGCTTGTTGGCTTGTTGGTTTGTTGGTTTTTTTGGTTTGTTGGCTTGTTGCTTTGTTGGTTTGTTGGTTTGTTGGCTTGTTGGCTTATTGGTTTGTTAGTTTGTTGGCTTTTTGGTTACTTGGTTTGTTGGTTTGTTGGTTTGTTGGTTTGTTGGCTTGTTGGTTTGTTGGTTTGTTGGTTTGTTGGTTTGTTGGTTTGTTGGTTTGTTGGGTTGCTGGTTTGTTGGTTTGTTGGCTTGTTGGCTTGTTGGTTTGTTGGTTTGTTGGCTTGTTGGTTACTTAGTTTGTTGGTTTGTTGGCTTGTTGGTTTGTTGGTTTGTTGGCTTGTCGGCTTGTTGGTTTGTTGGTTTGTTGGTTTTTTGGTTTGTTGGTTTTTTGGTTTGATGGCTTGTTGGTTTGTTGGTTTGTTGGTTTGTTGGTTTGTTGGCTTGTTGGCTTGTTGGTTTGTTGGCTTGTTGGCTTGTGGGTTTGTGGTTTGTTGGCTTGTTGGATGTTGCTTTGTTGGTAAGTTGGTTTGTTGGCTTGTTGTTTTGTTGGTTTGTTAGTTTGTTGGCTTTTTGGTTACTTAGTTTGTTGGTTTGTTGGTTTGTTGGCTTGTTGGTTTGTTGGCTTGTTGGTTTGATGGTTTGTTGGTTTATTGGCTTGTTGGTTTGTTGGTTTGTTGGCTTATTGGTTTGTTGGCTTGTTGGCTTGTTGGTTTGTTGGTTTGTTGGCTTGTTGGTTTGTTGGTTTGTTGGATTTGTTGGCTTGTTGGCTTGTTGCTTTGTTGGTTTGTTGGTTTGTTGGCTTGTTGGGTTGTTGGGGTGTTAGTTTGTTGGCTTTTTGGTTACTTGGTTTGTTGGTTTGTTGGTTTGTTGGCTTGTTGGTTTGTTGGCTTGTTGGTTTGTTGGTTTGTTGGTTTGTTGGTTTGTTGGCTTGTTGGCTTGTTGGTTTGTTGGTTTGTTGGCTTGTTGTTTTGTTGGTTTGTTGGCTTGTTGGTTACTTAGTTTGTTGGTTTGTTGGTTTGTTGGTTTGTTGGTTTGTTGGTTTGTTGGTTTGTTGACTTGTTGGCTTGTTGGTTTGTTGGTTAGTTCGTTTGTTGTTTTGTTAGTTTGTTGGTTTGTTGGCTTGTTGGCTTGTTGGCTTGTTGGGTTTTTGGTTTGTTGGTTTGTTGGTTGTTGGTTTGTTGGTTTATTTGTTTGTTGGTTTGTTGGCTTGTTGGTTTGTTGGTTTGTTGTTTTGTTGGCTTGTTGGCTTGTTGGTTTGTTGCTTTGTTCGTTTGATGGTTTGTTGGTTTGTTGGTTACTTGGTTTGTTGGTTTGTTGGTTTGTTGGTTTGTTGGTTTGTTGGCTTGCTGGTTTGTTGGTTTTTTGGTTTGTTGGTTTGTTGGTTTGTTGGTTTGTTGGTTTGTTGGTTTATTTGTTTGTTGGTTTGTTGGTTTGTTGGTTTGTTGGCTTGTTGGTTTGTTGGTTTGTTGGTTTGTTGGTTTGTTGGTTTGTTGGTTTGTTGGTTTGTTGGTTTGTTGGTTTTTTGGTTTGTTGGTTTGTTGGTTTGTTGGCTTGTTGGTTTGTTGGCTTGTTAGTTTGTTGGTTTGTTGGTTTGTTGGTTTCTTGGTTTGTTGGCTTTTTGGCTTGTTGGTTTGTTGGTTTGTTGGCTTGTTGGTTTGTTGGTTTGTTGGCTTGTTGGCTTGTTGCTTTGTTGGTTTGTTGGTTTGTTGGCTTGTTGGCGTGTCGGTTTGTTAGTTTGTTGGCTTTTTGGTTAATTGGTTTGTTGGTTTGTTAGTTTGTTGGTTTGTTGGCTTGTTGGCTTGTTGGTTTGTTGGGTTTTTGGTTTGTTGGTTTGTTGGTTGTTGGTTTGTTGGTTTGTTGGTTTGTTGGTTTGTTGGTTTGTTGACTTGCTGGTTTGGTGGTTTTTTGGTTTGTTGGTTTGTTGGTTTGTTGGTTTATTTGTTTGTTGGTTTGTTGGTTTGTTGGTTTGTTGGTTTGTTGGCTTGTTGGTTTGTTGGCTTGTTGGTTTGTTGGTTTGTTGGTTTGTTGGCTTGTTGGCTTGTTGGTTTGTTGGTTTGTTGGTTTGTTGGTTTGTTGGTGTTTTGGTTTGTTGGTTTGTTGGTTTGTTGGCTTGTAGGTTTGTTGGTTTGTTGGTTTGTTGGCTTGTTGGTTTGTTGGTTTGTTGGCTTGTTGGTTTGTTAGTTTGTTGGTTTGTTGGCTTGTTGGCTTGTTGGTTTGTTGGTTTGTTGGCTTGTTGGTTTGTTGGTTTGTTGGCTTGTTGGCTTGTTGCTTTGTTGGTTTGTTGGTTTGTTGGATTGTTGGCTTGTTGGTTTGTTGGCTTGTTGGTTTGTTGGTTTGTTGGTTTGTTGGCTTGCTGGCTTGTTGGTTTGTTAGTTTGTTGGCTTTTTGGTTACTTGGTTTGTTGGCTTGTTGGTTTGTTGGTTTGTTGGCTTGTTGGCTTTTTGGTTTGTAGGTTTGTTGGCTTGTTGGTTACTTAGTTTGTTGGTTTGTTGGCTTGTTGGTTTGTTGGCTTGTTGGCTTGTTGGTTTGTTGGTTAGTTTGTTTGTTGGTTTGTTAGTTTGTTGGTTTATTGGCTTGTTGGCTTGTTGGTTTGTTGGTTTTTTTGGTTTGTTGGCTTGTTGCTTTGTTGGTTTGTTGGTTTGTTGGCTTGTTGGCTTATTGGTTTGTTAGTTTGTTGGCTTTTTGGTTACTTGGTTTGTTGGTTTGTTGGTTTGTTGGTTTGTTGGCTTGTTGGTTTGTTGGTTTGTTGGTTTGTTGGTTTGTTGGTTTGTTGGGTTGTTGGTTTGTTGGTTTGTTGGCTTGTTGGCTTGTTGGTTTGTTGGTTTGTTGGCTTGTTGGTTACTTAGTTTGTTGGTTTGTTGGCTTGTTGGTTTGTTGGTTTGTTGGCTTGTCGGCTTGTTGGTTTGTTGGTTTGTTGGTTTTTTGGTTTGTTGGTTTTTTGGTTTGATGGCTTGTTGGTTTGTTGGTTTGTTGGTTTGTTGGTTTGTTGGCTTGTTGGCTTGTTGGTTTGTTGGTTTGTTGGCTTGTGGGTTTGTGGTTTGTTGGCTTGTTGGATGTTGCTTTGTTGGTAAGTTGGTTTGTTGGCTTGTTGTTTTGTTGGTTTGTTAGTTTGTTGGCTTTTTGGTTACTTAGTTTGTTGGTTTGTTGATTTGTTGGCTTGTTGGTTTGTTGGCTTGTTGCTTTGTTGGTTTGTTGGTTTGTTGGCTTGTTGGGTTGTTGGGGTGTTAGTTTGTTGGCTTTTTGGTTACTTGGTTTGTTGGTTTGTTGGTTTGTTGGCTTGTTGGTTTGTTGGCTTGTTGGTTTGTTGGTTTGTTGGTTTGTTGGTTTGTTGGCTTGTTGGCTTGTTGGTTTGTTGGTTTGTTGGCTTGTTGTTTTGTTGGTTTGTTGGCTTGTTGGTTACTTAGTTTGTTGGTTTGTTGGTTTGTTGGTTTGTTGGTTTGTTGGTTTGTTGGTTTGTTGGTTTGTTGACTTGTTGGCTTGTTGGTTTGTTGGTTAGTTCGTTTGTTGTTTTGTTAGTTTGTTGGTTTGTTGGCTTGTTGGCTTGTTGGTTTGTTGGGTTTTTGGTTTGTTGGTTTGTTGGTTGTTGGTTTGTTGGTTTATTTGTTTGTTGGTTTGTTGGCTTGTTGGTTTGTTGGTTTGTTGTTTTGTTGGCTTGTTGGCTTGTTGGTTTGTTGCTTTGTTCGTTTGATGGTTTGTTGGTTTGTTGGTTACTTGGTTTGTTGGTTTGTTGGTTTGTTGGTTTGTTGGTTTGTTGGCTTGCTGGTTTGTTGGTTTTTTGGTTTGTTGGTTTGTTGGCTTGTTGGTTACTTAGTTTGTTGGTTTGTTGGCTTGTTGGTTTGTTGGTTTGTTGGCTTGTCGGCTTGTTGGTTTGTTGGTTTGTTGGTTTTTTGGTTTGATGGCTTGTTGGTTTGTTGGTTTGTTGGTTTGTTGGTTTGTTGGCTTGTTGGCTTGTTGGTTTGTTGGTTTGTTGGCTTGTGGGTTTGTGGTTTGTTGGCTTGTTGGATGTTGCTTTGTTGGTAAGTTGGTTTGTTGGCTTGTTGTTTTGTTGGTTTGTTAGTTTGTTGGCTTTTTGGTTACTTAGTTTGTTGGTTTGTTGGTTTGTTGGCTTGTTGGTTTGTTGGCTTGTTGCTTTGTTGGTTTGTTGGTTTGTTGGCTTGTTGGGTTGTTGGGGTGTTAGTTTGTTGGCTTTTTGGTTACTTGGTTTGTTGGTTTGTTGGTTTGTTGGCTTGTTGGTTTGTTGGCTTGTTGGTTTGTTGGTTTGTTGGTTTGTTGGTTTGTTGGCTTGTTGGCTTGTTGGTTTGTTGGTTTGTTGGCTTGTTGTTTTGTTGGTTTGTTGGCTTGTTGGTTACTTAGTTTGTTGGTTTGTTGGTTTGTTGGTTTGTTGGTTTGTTGGTTTGTTGGTTTGTTGGTTTGTTGGTTTGTTGACTTGTTGGCTTGTTGGTTTGTTGGTTAGTTCGTTTGTTGTTTTGTTAGTTTGTTGGTTTGTTGGCTTGTTGGCTTGTTGGTTTGTTGGGTTTTTGGTTTGTTGGTTTGTTGGTTGTTGGTTTGTTGGTTTATTTGTTTGTTGGTTTGTTGGCTTGTTGGTTTGTTGGTTTGTTGTTTTGTTGGCTTGTTGGCTTGTTGGTTTGTTGCTTTGTTCGTTTGATGGTTTGTTGGTTTGTTGGTTACTTGGTTTGTTGGTTTGTTGGTTTGTTGGTTTGTTGGTTTGTTGGCTTGCTGGTTTGTTGGTTTTTTGGTTTGTTGGTTTGTTGGTTTGTTGTTTTGTTGGTTTGTTGGTTTATTTGTTTGTTGGTTTGTTGGTTTGTTGGTTTGTTGGCTTGTTGGTTTGTTGGTTTGTTGGTTTGTTGGTTTGTTGGTTTGTTGGTTTGTTGGTTTGTTGGTTTTTTGGTTTGTTGGTTTGTTGGTTTGTTGGCTTGTTGGTTTGTTGGCTTGTTAGTTTGTTGGTTTGTTGGTTTGTTGGTTTCTTGGTTTGTTGGCTTGTTGGCTTGTTGGTTTGTTGGTTTGTTGGCTTGTTGGTTTGTTGGTTTGTTGGCTTGTTGGCTTGTTGCTTTGTTGGTTTGTTGGTTTGTTGGCTTGTTGGCGTGTCGGTTTGTTAGTTTGTTGGCTTTTTGGTTAATTGGTTTGTTGGTTTGTTGGTTTGTTGGCTTGTTGGCTTGTTGGTTTGTTAGTTTGTTGGCTTTTTCGTTACTTGGTTTGTTGGCTTGTTATTTTGTTGGTTTGTTGGCTTGTTGGCTTGTTGGTTTGTTGGTTTGTTGGCTTGTTAGTTACTTAGTTTGTTGGTTTGTTGGTTTGTTGGTTTGTTGGCTATTTGGCTTGTTGGTTTGTTGGTTAGTTTGTTTGTTGGTTTGTTAGTTTGTTGGTTTGTTGGCTTGTTGGCTTGTTGGTTTGTTGGTTTTTTGGTTTGTTGGTTTATTGCTTTGTTGGTTTGTTGGTTTGTTGGCTTGTTGGCTTGTTGGTTTGTTGGCTTGTTGGCTTGTTGGTTTGTTGGCTTGTTGGTTACTTAGTTTGTTGGTTTGTTGGCATGTTGGTTTGTTGGTTTGTTGGTTTGTTGGTTTGTTGGTTTGTTGGCTTGTTGGTTTGTTGGCTTGTTGGTTTGTTGGCTTGATGGTTTGTTGGTTTCTTGGCTTGTTGGTTTGTTAGTTTGTTGGCTTTTTGGTTACTGGGTTTGTTGGTTTGTTGGCTTGTTCGCTTGTTGGTTTGTTGCTTTGTTCGTTTGATGGTTTGTTGGTTTGTTGGTTACTTGGTTTGTTGGTTTGTTGGTTTGTTGGTTTGTTGGTTTGTTGGTTTGTTGGTTTGTTGACTTGCTGGTTTGGTGGTTTTTTGGTTTGTTGGTTTGTTGGTTTGTTGGTTTATTTGTTTGTTGGTTTGTTGGTTTGTTGGTTTGTTGGTTTGTTGGCTTGTTGGTTTGTTGGCTTGTTGGTTTGTTGGTTTGTTGGTTTGTTGGCTTGTTGGCTTGTTGGTTTGTTGGTTTGTTGGTTTGTTGGTTTGTTGGTGTTTTGGTTTGTTGGTTTGTTGGTTTGTTGGCTTGTAGGTTTGTTGCTTTGTTGGTTTGTTGGTTTGTTGGATTGTTGGCTTGTTGGTTTGTTGGCTTGTTGGTTTGTTGGTTTGTTGGTTTGTTGGCTTGCTGGCTTGTTGGTTTGTTAGTTTGTTGGCTTTTGGGTTACTTGGTTTGTTGGCTTGTTGGTTTGTTGGTTTGTTGGCTTGTTGGCTTTTTGGTTTGTAGGTTTGTTGGCTTGTTGGTTACTTAGTTTGTTGGTTTGTTGGCTTGTTGGTTTGTTGGCTTGTTGGCTTGTTGGTTTGTTGGTTAGTTTGTTTGTTGGTTTGTTAGTTTGTTGGTTTATTGGCTTGTTGGCTTGTTGGTTTGTTGGTTTTTTTGGTTTGTTGGCTTGTTGCTTTGTTGGTTTGTTGGTTTGTTGGCTTGTTGGCTTATTGGTTTGTTAGTTTGTTGGCTTTTTGGTTACTTGGTTTGTTGGTTTGTTGGTTTGTTGGTTTGTTGGCTTGTTGGTTTGTTGGTTTGTTGGTTTGTTGGTTTGTTGGTTTGTTGGGTTGTTGGTTTGTTGGTTTGTTGGCTTGTTGGCTTGTTGGTTTGTTGGTTTGTTGGCTTGTTGGTTACTTAGTTTGTTGGTTTGTTGGCTTGTTGGTTTGTTGGTTTGTTGGCTTGTCGGCTTGTTGGTTTGTTGGTTTGTTGGTTTTTTGGTTTGTTGGTTTTTTGGTTTGATGGCTTGTTGGTTTGTTGGTTTGTTGGTTTGTTGGTTTGTTGGCTTGTTGGCTTGTTGGTTTGTTGGTTTGTTGGCTTGTGGGTTTGTGGTTTGTTGGCTTGTTGGATGTTGCTTTGTTGGTAAGTTGGTTTGTTGGCTTGTTGTTTTGTTGGTTTGTTAGTTTGTTGGCTTTTTGGTTACTTAGTTTGTTGGTTTGTTGGTTTGTTGGCTTGTTGGTTTGTTGGCTTGTTGGTTTGATGGTTTGTTGGTTTATTGGCTTGTTGGTTTGTTGGTTTGTTGGCTTATTGGTTTGTTGGCTTGTTGGCTTGTTGGTTTGTTGGTTTGTTGGCTTGTTGGTTTGTTGGTTTGTTGGATTTGTTGGCTTGTTGGCTTGTTGCTTTGTTGGTTTGTTGGTTTGTTGGCTTGTTGGGTTGTTGGGGTGTTAGTTTGTTGGCTTTTTGGTTACTTGGTTTGTTGGTTTGTTGGTTTGTTGGCTTGTTGGTTTGTTGGCTTGTTGGTTTGTTGGTTTGTTGGTTTGTTGGTTTGTTGGCTTGTTGGCTTGTTGGTTTGTTGGTTTGTTGGCTTGTTGTTTTGTTGGTTTGTTAGCTTGTTGGTTACTTAGTTTGTTGGTTTGTTGGTTTGTTGGTTTGTTGGTTTGTTGGTTTGTTGGTTTGTTGGTTTGTTGACTTGTTGGCTTGTTGGTTTGTTGGTTAGTTCGTTTGTTGTTTTGTTAGTTTGTTGGTTTGTTGGCTTGTTGGCTTGTTGGTTTGTTGGGTTTTTGGTTTGTTGGTTTGTTGGTTGTTGGTTTGTTGGTTTATTTGTTTGTTGGTTTGTTGGCTTGTTGGTTTGTTGGTTTGTTGTTTTGTTGGCTTGTTGGCTTGTTGGTTTGTTGCTTTGTTCGTTTGATGGTTTGTTGGTTTGTTGGTTACTTGGTTTGTTGGTTTGTTGGTTTGTTGGTTTGTTGGTTTGTTGGCTTGCTGGTTTGTTGGTTTTTTGGTTTGTTGGTTTGTTGGTTTGTTGGTTTGTTGGTTTGTTGGTTTATTTGTTTGTTGGTTTGTTGGTTTGTTGGTTTGTTGGCTTGTTGGTTTGTTGGTTTGTTGGTTTGTTGGTTTGTTGGTTTGTTGGTTTGTTGGTTTGTTGGTTTTTTGGTTTGTTGGTTTGTTGGTTTGTTGGCTTGTTGGTTTGTTGGCTTGTTAGTTTGTTGGTTTGTTGGTTTGTTGGTTTCTTGGTTTGTTGGCTTGTTGGCTTGTTGGTTTGTTGGTTTGTTGGCTTGTTGGTTTGTTGGTTTGTTGGCTTGTTGGCTTGTTGCTTTGTTGGTTTGTTGGTTTGTTGGCTTGTTGGCGTGTCGGTTTGTTAGTTTGTTGGCTTTTTGGTTAATTGGTTTGTTGGTTTGTTGGTTTGTTGGCTTGTTGGCTTGTTGGTTTGTTAGTTTGTTGGCTTTTTCGTTACTTGGTTTGTTGGCTTGTTATTTTGTTGGTTTGTTGGCTTGTTGGCTTGTTTGTTTGTTGGTTTGTTGGCTTGTTAGTTACTTAGTTTGTTGGTTTGTTGGTTTGTTGGTTTGTTGGCTATTTGGCTTGTTGGTTTGTTGGTTAGTTTGTTTGTTGGTTTGTTAGTTTGTTGGTTTGTTGGCTTGTTGGCTTGTTGGTTTGTTGGTTTTTTGGTTTGTTGGTTTATTGCTTTGTTGGTTTGTTGGTTTGTTGGCTTGTTGGCTTGTTGGTTTGTTAGTTTGTTGACTTTTTGGTTACTTGGTTTGTTGGTTTGTTGGTTTGTTGGTTTGCTGGCTTGTTGGTTTGTTGGTTTGTTGGTTTGTTGGTTTGTTGGGTTGTTGGTTTGTTGGTTTGTTGGCTTATTGGCTTGTTGGTTTGTTGGTTTGTTGGCTTGTTGGTTACTTAGTTTGTTGGTTTGTTGGCTTGTTGGTTTGTTGGTTTGTTGGCTTGTTGGCTTGTTTGTTTGTTGGTTTGTTGGTTTTTTGGTTTGTTGGTTTGTTGGTTTGTTGGCTTGTTGGTTTGTTGGTTTGTTGGTTTGTTGGCTTGTTGGCTTGTTGGTTTGTTGGTTTGTTGGCTTGTTGGTTTGTTGGTTTGTTGGCTTGTTGGCTTGTTGCTTTGTTGGTTTGTTGGTTTGTTGGTTTGTTGGCTTGTTGGTTTGTTGGTTTGTTGGCTTGTTGGTTTGTTGGTTTGTTGGTTTGTTGGCTTGTTGGCTTGTTGATTTGTTGGTTTGTTGGCTTGTTGGTTTGTTGGTTTGTTGACTTGTTGGTTTGTTGGCTTGTTGCTTTGTTGGTTTGTTGGTTTGTTGGCTTGTTGGTTGTTGGTTTGTTAGTTTGTTAACTTTTTGGTTACTTGGTTTGTTGGTTTGTTGGTTTGTTGGCTTGTTGGTTTGTTGGCTTGTTGGTTTGTTGGTTTGTTTGTTGGCTTGTTGGCTTGTTGGTTTGTTGGTTTGTTGGTTTGTTGGTTTTTTGGTTTGTTGGTTTGATGGTGTGTTGGCTTGTTGGTTTGTTGGTTTGTTGGCTTGTTGGCTTGTTGTTTTGTTGGTTTGTTGGCTTGTTGGTTACTTAGTTTGTTGGTTTGTTGGTTTGTTGGTTTGTTGGTTTGTTGACTTGTTGGCTTGTTGGTTTGTTGGTTAGTTCGTTTGTTGGTTTGTTAGTTTGTTGGTTTGTTGGCTTGTTGGCTTGTTGGTTTGTTGGTTTTTTGGTTTGTTGGTTTGTTGGTTTGTTGGTTTGTTGGTTTGTTGGTTTATTTGTTTGTTGGTTTGTTGGCTTGTTGGTTTGTTGGTTTGTTGGTTTGTTGGCTTGTTGGCTTGTTGGTTTGTTAGTTTGTTAGTTTTTTGGTTACTTGGTTTGTTGGTTTGTTGGTTTGTTGGCTTGTTGGCTTGTTGGTTTGTTGGTTTGTTGGCTTGTTGGTTTGTTCGTTTGTTGGCTTGTTGGCTTGTTGCTTTGTTGGTTTGTTGGTTTGTTGGCTTGTTGGCTTGTTGGTTTGTTAGTTTGTTGGCTTTTTGGTTACTTGGTTTGTTGGTTTGTTGGCTTGTTGGTTTGTTGGTTTGTTGGCTTATTGGTTTGTTGGCTTGTTGCCTTGTTGGTTTGTTGGTTTGTTGGCTTGTTGGTTTGTTGATTTGTTGGATTTGTTGGCTTGTTGGCTTGTTGCTTTGTTGGTTTGTTGGTTTGTTGGTTTGTTGGCTTGTTGGGTTGTTGGTTTGTTAGTTTGTTTGCTTTTTGGTTACTTGGTTTGTTGGTTTGTTGGTGTGTTGGCTTGTTGGTTTGTTGGCTTGTTGGTTTGTTGGTTTGTTGGTTTGTTGGCTTGTTGGCTTGTTGGTTTGTTGGTTTGTTGGCTTGTTGTTTTGTTGGTTTGTTGGCTTGTTGGTTACTTAGTTTGTTGGTTTGTTGGTTTGTTGGTTTGTTGGTTTGTTGGTTTGTTGACTTGTTGGCTTGTTGGTTTGTTGGTTAGTTCGTTTGTTGGTTTGTTAGTTTGTTGGTTTGTTGGCTTGTTGGCTTGTTGGTTTGTTGGGTTTTTGGTTTGTTCGTTTGTTGGTTGTTGGTTTGTTGGTGTGTTGGCTTGTTGGCTTGTTTGTTTGTTGGTTTGTTGGTTTTTTGGTTTGTTGGTTTGTTGGTTTGTTGGCTTGTTGGTTTGTTGGTTTGTTGGTTTGTTGGCTTGTTGGCTTGTTGGTTTGTTGGTTTGTTGGTTTGTTGGTTTGTTGGCTTGTTGGCTTGTTGCTTTGTTGGTTTGTTGGTTTGTTGGTTTGTTGGCTTGTTGGTTTGTTGGTTTGTTGGCTTGTTGGTTTGTTGGTTTGTTGGTTTGTTGGCTTGTTGGCTTGTTGATTTGTTGGTTTGTTGGCTTGTTGGTTTGTTGGTTTGTTGACTTGTTGGTTTGTTGGCTTGTTGCTTTGTTGGTTTGTTGGTTTGTTGGCTTGTTGGTTGTTGGTTTGTTAGTTTGTTGGCTTTTTGGTTACTTGGTTTGTTGGTTTGTTGGTTTGTTGGCTTGTTGGTTTGTTGGCTTGTTGGTTTGTTGGTTTGTTTGTTTGTTGGCTTGTTGGCTTGTTGGTTTGTTGGTTTGTTGGTTTGTTGGTTTTTTGGTTTGTTGGTTTGTTGGTGTGTTGGCTTGTTGGTTTGTTGGTTTGTTGGCTTGTTGGCTTGTTGTTTTGTTGGTTTGTTGGCTTGTTGGTTACTTAGTTTGTTGGTTTGTTGGTTTGTTGGTTTGTTGGTTTGTTGACTTGTTGGCTTGTTGGTTTGTTGGTTAGTTCGTTTGTTGGTTTGTTAGTTTGTTGGTTTGTTGGCTTGTTGGCTTGTTGGTTTGTTGGTTTGTTGGTTTGTTGGTTTGTTGGTTTGTTGGTTTATTTGTTTGTTGGTTTGTTGGCTTGTTGGTTTGTTGGTTTGTTGGTTTGTTGGCTTGTTGGCTTGTTGGTTTGTTAGTTTGTTAGCTTTTTGGTTACTTGGTTTGTTGGTTTGTTGGTTTGTTGGCTTGTTGGCTTGTTGGTTTGTTGGTTTGTTGGCTTGTTGGTTTGTTGGTTTGTTGGCTTGTTGGCTTGTTGCTTTGTTGGTTTGTTGGTTTGTTGGCTTGTTGGCTTGTTGGTTTGTTAGTTTGTTGGCTTTTTGGTTACTTGGTTTGTTGGTTTGTTGGTTTGTTGGCTTGTTGGTTTGTTGGCTTGTTGTTTTGTTGGTTTGTTGGTTTGTTGGTTTGTTGGCTTGTTGGTTTGTTGGTTTGTTGGCTTGTTGGGGTTTTGGTTTGTTGGTTTATTTGTTTGTTGGTTTGTTGGCTTGTTGGTTTGTTGGTTTGTTGGTTTGTTGGTTTGTTGGCTTGTTGGTTTGTTGGTTTATTGGTTTGTTGGCTTGTTGGCTTGTTGGTTTGTTGGTTTGTTGGTTTTTTGGTTTGTTGGTTTGTTGGTTTGTTGGTATGTTGTTTTGTTGGTTTATTTAAGTGTTGGTTTGTTGGTTTATTTGTTTGTTGGTTTGTTGGCTTGTTGGTTTGTTGGTTTGTTGGTTTGTTGGCTTGTTGGTTTGTTGGCTTGTTGGCTTGTTGCTTTGTTGGTTTGTTGGTTTGTTGGCTTGTTGGCTTGTTGGTTTGTTGGCTAGTTGGTTTGGTGGCTTGTTGGTTTGTTGGTTTGTTGGTTTGTTGGTTTGTTGGTTTGTTGGTTTGTTGGCTTGTTGGTTTGTTGGTTTGTTGGTTTGTTGGCTTGTTGGTTTGTTGGCTTGTTGGCTTGTTGCTTTGTTGGTTTGTTGGTTTGTTGGCTTGTTGGCTTGTTGGTTTGTTGGCTAGTTGGTTTGGTGGCTTGTTGGTTTGTTGGTTTGTTGGTTTGTTGGCTTGTTGGTTTGTTGGTTTGTTGGTTTATTTGTTTGTTGGTTTGTTGGCTTGTTGGTTTGTTGGTTTGTTGGTTTGTTGGCTTGTTGGTTTGTTGGCTTGTTGGCTTGTTGCTTTGTTGGTTTGTTGGTTTGTTGGCTTGTTGGCTTGTTGGTTTGTTGGCTAGTTGGTTTGGTGGCTTGTTGGTTTGTTGGTTTGTTGGTTTGTTGGCTTGTTGGTTTGTTGGTTTGTTGGCTTGTTGGTTTGTTGGTTTGTTGGTTTGTTGGCTTGTTGGTTTGTTGGTTTGTTGGCTAGTTGGTTTGGTGGCTTGTTGGTTTGTTGGTTTGTTGGTTTGTTGGTTTGTTGGTTTTTTGGTTTGTTGGTTTGTTGGTTTGTTGGTTTGTTGGCTTGTTGGTTTGTTGGTTTGTTGGTTTTTTGGCTTGTTGGTTTGTTGGTTTGTTGGTTTGTTGGCTTGTTGCTTTTTTGGTTTGTTGGTTTGTTGGCTTGTTGGTTTGTTGGTTTGTTGGCTAGTTGGTTTGGTGGCTTGTTGGTTTGTAGGTTTGTTGGTTTGTTGGTTTGTTGGTTTTTTGGTTTGTTGGTTTGTTGGTTTGTTGGCTTGTTGGTTTGTTGGTTTGTTGGTTTGTTGGCTTGTTGGTTTGTTGGTTTGTTGGCTTGTTGGTTTGTTGGTTTGTTGGTTTGTTGGCTTGTTGGTTTGTTGGTTTGTTGGCTTGTTGGCTTGTTGGTTTGTTGGTTTGTTGGTTTGTTGGTTTGTTGGTTTGTTGGCTTGTTGGTTTGTTTGTTTGTTGGCTCGTTGGCTTGTTGGTTTGTTGGTTTGTTGGCTTGTTGGTTACTTAGTTTGTTGGTTTGTTGGTTTGTTGGCTTGTTGGCTTGTTGGTTTGTTGGTTAGTTCGTTTGTTGGTTTGTTAGTTTGTTGGCTTGTTAATTTGTTGGCTTGTTGGTTTGTTGGTTTGTTGGTTTATTTGTTTGTTGGTTTGTTGGCTTGTTGGTTTGTTGGTTTGTTGGTTTGTTGGTTTGTTGGCTTGTTGGTTTGTTGGTTTATTAGTTTTTGGTTTGTTGGCTTGTTGGCTTGTTGCTTTGTTGGTTTGTTGGTTTGTTGGCTTGTTGGCTTGTTGGTTTGTTAGTTTTTTGGCTTTTTGTTTACTTGGTTTGTTGGTTTGTTGGCTTGTTGGTTTGTTGGTTTGTTGGCTTGTTGGATTGTTGGTTTGTTGGTTTGTTGGCTTGTTGGCTTGTTGGTTTGTTGGTTTGTTGGTTTTTTGGTTTGTTGGTTTGTTGGTTTGTTGGTTTGTTGGTTTGTTGGTTTATTTGTTTGTTGGTTTGTTGGCTTGTTGGTTTGTTGGTTTGTTGGTTTGTTGGCTTGTTGGTGTGTTGGTTTGTTGGCTTGTTGGGTTGTTGCTTTGTTGGTTTGTTGGTTTGTTGGCTTGTTGGCTTGTTGGTTTGTTGGTTTGTTGGTTTGTTGGTTTTTTGGTTTGTTGGTTTGTTGGTTTGTTGTTTTGTTGGTTTGTTGGTTTGTTGGTTTATTTGTTTGTTGGTTTGTTGGCTTGTTGGTTTTTTGGTTTGTTGGTTTGTTGGCTTGTTGGTTTGTTGGTTTGTTGGCTTGTTGGGTTGTTGCTTTGTTGGTTTGTTGGCTTGTTGGCTTGTTGGCTTGTTGGTTTGTTAGTTTGTTGGCTTTTTGGTTACTTGGTTTGTTGGTTTGTTGGCTTGTTGGTTTATTGGCTTGTTGGTTTGTTGGTTTGTTGGCTTGTTGGCTTATTGGTTTGTTGGTTTGTTGGTTTGTTGGTTTGTTGGTTTGTTGGTTTGTTGGTTTGTTCGTTTGTTGGTTTGTTGGTTAATTGGTTTGTTGGTTTGTTGGTTTGTTGGTTTGTTGGCTTGTTGCTTTGTTGGTTTGTTGGTTTGTTGGCTTGTTGGTTTGTTGGTTTGTTGGCTTGTTGGCTTGTTGCTTTGTTGGTTTGTTGGTTTGTTGGCTTGTTGGCTTGTTGGTTTGTTGGTTTGTTGGTTTTTTGGTTTGTTGGTTTGTTGGTTTGTTGGTTTGTTGGTTTGTTGGTTTGTTGGTTTATTTGTTCGTTGGTTTGTTGGTTTGTTGGTTTGTTGGTTTATTTGTTCGTTGGTTTGTTGGATTGTTGGCTTGTTGGTTTATTAGTTTGTTGGCTTTTTGGTTACTTGGCTTGTTGGTTTGTTGGGTTGTTGGTTTGTTGGTTTGTTGGTTTGTTGGCTTGTTGGCTTGTTGGTTTGTTGGTTTGTTGGTTTGTTGGTTTGTTGGTTTGTTGGTTTGTTGGTTTGTTCGTTTGTTGGTTTGTTGGTTAATTGGTTTGTTGGTTTGTTGGTTTTTTGGTTTGTTGGTTTGTTGGCTTGTTGGTTTGTTGGTTTGTTGGCTCGTTGGCTTTTTGGTTTGTTGGTTTGTTGGTTTGTTAGTTACTTAGTTTGTTGGTTTGTTTGTTTGTTGGCTTGTTGGTTTGTTGGTTTGTTAGTTTGTTGGCTTGTTAGTTACTTAGTTTGTTGGTTTGTTGGTTTGTTGGCTTGTTCGTTTGTTGGTTTGTTAGTTTGTTGGCTTGTTAATTTGCTGGCTTGTTGGTTTGTTGGTTTGTTGGTTTATTTGTTTGATGGTTTGTTGGCATGTTGGTTTGTTGGTTTGTTGGTTTGTTGGTTTGTTGGCTTGTTGGTTTGTTGGTTTGTTGGTTTGTTGGTTTGTTGGTTTGTTGGCTTGTTGGCTTGTTGCTTTGTTGGTTTGTTGGCTTGTTGGCTTGTTGGCTTGTTGGTTTGTTAGTTTTTTCGCTTTTTGGTTACTTGGTTTGTTGGTTTGTTGGTTTGTTGGTTTGTTGGCTTGTTGGCTTGTTGGTTTGTTGGTTTGTTGGCTTGTTGGCTTGTTGGTTTGTTGGCTTGTTGGTTTGTTGGTTTGTTGGCTTGTTGGCTTGTTTGTTTGTTGGTTTTTTGGTTTTTTGGTTTGTTGGTTTGTTGGTTTGTTGGCTTGTTGGTTTGTTGGTTTGTTGGCTTGTTGGCTTGTTGGTTTGTTGGTTTGTTGGTTTGTTGGTTTGTTCGTTTGTTGGTTTGTTGGTTAATTGGTTTGTTGGTTTGTTGGTTTGTTGGTTTGTTGGCTTGTTGCTTTGTTGGTTTGTTGGTTTGTTGGCTTGTTGGTTTGTTGGTTTGTTGGCTTGTTGGCTTGTTGCTTTGTTGGTTTGTTGGTTTGTTGGCTTGTTGGCTTGTTGGCTTGTTGGTTTGTTGGTTTGTTGGTTTTTTGGTTTGTTGGTTTGTTGGTTTGTTGGTTTGTTGGTTTGTTGGTTTGTTGGTTTATTTGTTCGTTGGTTTGTTGGCTTGTTGGTTTGTTGGTTTGTTGGTTTGTTGGCTTGTTGCTTGTTGGTTTATTATTTTGTTGGCTTGTTGGATTGTTGGCTTGTTGGTTTGTTAGTTTGTTGGCTTTTTGGTTACTTGGCTTGTTGGTTTGTTGGGTTGTTGGTTTGTTGGTTTGTTGGTTTGTTGGCTTGTTGGCTTGTTGGCTTGTTGGTTTGTTGGTTTGTTGGTTTGTTGGTTTGTTGGTTTGTTCGTTTGTTGGTTTGTTGGTTAATTGGTTTGTTGGTTTGTTGGTTTGTTGGTTTGTTGGTTTGTTGGCTTGTTGGTTTGTTGGTTTGTTGGCTCGTTGGCTTTTTGGTTTGTTGGTTTGTTGGTTTGTTGGTTACTTAGTTTGTTGGTTTGTTGGTTTATTGGCTTGTTGGTTTGTTGGTTTGTTAGTTTGTTGGCTTGTTGGTTACTTAGTTTGTTGGTTTGTTGGTTTGTTGGCTTGTTCGTTTGTTGGTTTGTTAGTTTGTTGGCTTGTTAATTTGTTGGCTTGTTGGTTTGTTGGTTTGTTGGTTTATTTGTTTGATGGTTTGTTGGCTTGTTGGTTTGTTGGTTTGTTGGTTTGTTGGTTTGTTGGCTTGTTGGTTTGTTGGTTTGTTGGTTTGTTGGTTTGTTGGCTTGTTGGCTTGTTGCTTTGTTGGTTTGTTGGCTTGTTGGCTTGTTGGCTTGTTGGTTTGTTAGTTTTTTGGCTTTTTGGTTACTTGGTTTGTTGGTTTGTTGGTTTGTTGGCTTGTTGGTTTGTTGGTTTGTTGGCTTGTTGGCTTGTTGGTTTGTTGGTTTGTTGGCTTGTTGGCTTGTTGGTTTGTTGGCTTGTTGGTTTGTTGGTTTGTTGGCTTGTTGGCTTGTTTGTTTGTTGGTTTGTTGGTTTTTTGGTTTGTTGGTTTGTTGGTTTGTTGGCTTGTTGGTTTGTTGGTTTGTTGGCTTGTTGGCTTGTTGGTTTGTTGGTTTGTTGGTTTGTTGGTTTGTTGGTTTGTTGGTTTGTTGGTTTGTTGGTTTTTTGGCTTGTTGGTTTGTTGGTTTGTTGGTTTTTTGGTTTGTTGGTTTGTTGGTGTGTTGGCTTGTTGGTTTGTTGGTTTGTTGGCTTGTTGGCTTGTTGTTTTGTTGGTTTGTTGGCTTGTTGGTTACTTAGTTTGTTGGTTTGTTGGTTTGTTGGTTTGTTGGTTTGTTGACTTGTTGGCTTGTTGGTTTGTTGGTTAGTTCGTTTGTTGGTTTGTTAGTTTGTTGGTTTGTTGGCTTGTTGGCTTGTTGGTTTGTTGGTTTGTTGGTTTGTTGGTTTGTTGGTTTGTTGGTTTATTTGTTTGTTGGTTTGTTGGCTTGTTGGTTTGTTGGTTTGTTGGTTTGTTGGCTTGTTGGCTTGTTGGTTTGTTAGTTTGTTAGCTTTTTGGTTACTTGGTTTGTTGGTTTGTTGGTTTGTTGGCTTGTTGGCTTGTTGGTTTGTTGGTTTGTTGGCTTGTTGGTTTGTTGGTTTGTTGGCTTGTTGGCTTGTTGCTTTGTTGGTTTGTTGGTTTGTTGGCTTGTTGGCTTGTTGGTTTGTTAGTTTGTTGGCTTTTTGGTTACTTGGTTTGTTGGTTTGTTGGTTTGTTGGCTTGTTGGTTTGTTGGCTTGTTGGTTTGTTGGTTTGTTGGTTTGTTGGTTTGTTGGCTTGTTGGTTTGTTGGTTTGTTGGCTTGTTGGGGTTTTGGTTTGTTGGTTTATTTGTTTGTTGGTTTGTTGGCTTGTTGGTTTGTTGGTTTGTTGGTTTGTTGGTTTGTTGGCTTGTTGGTTTGTTGGTTTATTGGTTTGTTGGCTTGTTGGCTTGTTGGTTTGTTGGTTTGTTGGTTTTTTGGTTTGTTGGTTTGTTGGTTTGTTGGTATGTTGTTTTGTTGGTTTATTTAAGTGTTGGTTTGTTGGTTTATTTGTTTGTTGGTTTGTTGGCTTGTTGGTTTGTTGGTTTGTTGGTTTGTTGGCTTGTTGGTTTGTTGGCTTGTTGGCTTGTTGCTTTGTTGGTTTGTTGGTTTGTTGGCTTGTTGGCTTGTTGGTTTGTTGGCTAGTTGGTTTGGTGGCTTGTTGGTTTGTTGGTTTGTTGGTTTGTTGGTTTGTTGGTTTGTTGGTTTGTTGGCTTGTTGGTTTGTTGGTTTGTTGGTTTGTTGGCTTGTTGGTTTGTTGGCTTGTTGGCTTGTTGCTTTGTTGGTTTGTTGGTTTGTTGGCTTGTTGGCTTGTTGGTTTGTTGGCTAGTTGGTTTGGTGGCTTGTTGGTTTGTTGGTTTGTTGGTTTGTTGGCTTGTTGGTTTGTTGGTTTGTTGGTTTATTTGTTTGTTGGTTTGTTGGCTTGTTGGTTTGTTGGTTTGTTGGTTTGTTGGCTTGTTGGTTTGTTGGCTTGTTGGCTTGTTGCTTTGTTGGTTTGTTGGTTTGTTGGCTTGTTGGCTTGTTGGTTTGTTGGCTAGTTGGTTTGGTGGCTTGTTGGTTTGTTGGTTTGTTGGTTTGTTGGCTTGTTGGTTTGTTGGTTTGTTGGCTTGTTGGTTTGTTGGTTTGTTGGTTTGTTGGCTTGTTGGTTTGTTGGTTTGTTGGCTAGTTGGTTTGGTGGCTTGTTGGTTTGTTGGTTTGTTGGTTTGTTGGTTTGTTGGTTTTTTGGTTTGTTGGTTTGTTGGTTTGTTGGTTTGTTGGCTTGTTGGTTTGTTGGTTTGTTGGTTTTTTGGCTTGTTGGTTTGTTGGTTTGTTGGTTTGTTGGCTTGTTGCTTTTTTGGTTTGTTGGTTTGTTGGCTTGTTGGTTTGTTGGTTTGTTGGCTAGTTGGTTTGGTGGCTTGTTGGTTTGTTGGTTTGTTGGTTTGTTGGTTTGTTGGTTTTTTGGTTTGTTGGTTTGTTGGTTTGTTGGCTTGTTGGTTTGTTGGTTTGTTGGTTTGTTGGCTTGTTGGTTTGTTGGTTTGTTGGCTTGTTGGTTTGTTGGTTTGTTGGTTTGTTGGCTTGTTGGTTTGTTGGTTTGTTGGCTTGTTGGCTTGTTGGTTTGTTGGTTTGTTGGTTTGTTGGTTTGTTGGTTTGTTGGCTTGTTGGTTTGTTTGTTTGTTGCCTCGTTGGCTTGTTGGTTTGTTGGTTTGTTGGCTTGTTGGTTACTTAGTTTGTTGGTTTGTTGGTTTGTTGGCTTGTTGGCTTGTTGGTTTGTTGGTTAGTTCGTTTGTTGGTTTGTTAGTTTGTTGGCTTGTTAATTTGTTGGCTTGTTGGTTTGTTGGTTTGTTGGTTTATTTGTTTGTTGGTTTGTTGGCTTGTTGGTTTGTTGGTTTGTTGGTTTGTTGGTTTGTTGGCTTGTTGGTTTGTTGGTTTATTAGTTTTTGGTTTGTTGGCTTGTTGGCTTCTTGCTTTGTTGGTTTGTTGGTTTGTTGGCTTGTTGGCTTGTTGGTTTGTTAGTTTTTTGGCTTTTTGTTTACTTGGTTTGTTGGTTTGTTGGCTTGTTGGTTTGTTGGTTTGTTGGCTTGTTGGCTTGTTGGTTTGTTGGTTTGTTGGCTTGTTGGCTTGTTGGTTTGTTGGTTTGTTGGTTTTTTGGTTTGTTGGTTTGTTGGTTTGTTGGTTTGTTGGTTTGTTGGTTTATTTGTTTGTTGGTTTGTTGGCTTGTTGGTTTGTTGGTTTGTTGGTTTGTTGGCTTGTTGGTGTGTTGGTTTGTTGGCTTGTTGGGTTGTTGCTTTGTTGGTTTGTTGGTTTGTTGGCTTGTTGGCTTGTTGGCTTGTTGGTTTGTTAGTTTGTTGGCTTTTTGGTTACTTGGTTTGTTGGTTTGTTGGCTTGTTGGTTTATTGGCTTGTTGGTTTGTTGGTTTGTTGGCTTGTTGGCTTATTGGTTTGTTGGTTTGTTGGTTTGTTGGTTTGTTGGTTTGTTGGTTTGTTGGTTTGTTGGCTTGTTGGTTTGTTGGTTTTTTGGTTTGTTGGTTTGTTGGTTTGTTGGTTTGTTGGTTTGTTGGTTTATTTGTTTGTTGGTTTGTTGGCTTGTTGGTTTGTTGGTTTGTTGGTTTGTTGGTTTGTTGGTTTTTTGGTTTGTTGGTTTGTTGGTTTGTTGTTTTGTTGGTTTGTTGGTTTGTTGGTTTATTTGTTTGTTGGTTTGTTGGCTTGTTGGTTTTTTGGTTTGTTGGTTTGTTGGCTTGTTGGTTTGTTGGTTTGTTGGCTTGTTGGGTTGTTGCTTTGTTGGTTTGTTGGCTTGTTGGCTTGTTGGCTTGTTGGTTTGTTAGTTTGTTGGCTTTTTGGTTACTTGGTTTGTTGGTTTGTTGGCTTGTTGGTTTATTGGCTTGTTGGTTTGTTGGTTTGTTGGCTTGTTGGCTTATTGGTTTGTTGGTTTGTTGGTTTGTTGGTTTGTTGGTTTGTTGGTTTGTTGGTTTGTTCGTTTGTTGGTTTGTTGGTTAATTGGTTTGTTGGTTTGTTGGTTTGTTGGTTTGTTGGCTTGTTGCTTTGTTGGTTTGTTGGTTTGTTGGCTTGTTGGTTTGTTGGTTTTTTGGCTTGTTGGCTTGTTGCTTTGTTGGTTTGTTGGTTTGTTGGCTTGTTGGCTTGTTGGTTTGTTGGTTTGTTGGTTTTTTGGTTTGTTGGTTTGTTGGTTTGTTGGTTTGTTGGTTTGTTGGTTTGTTGGTTTATTTGTTCGTTGGTTTGTTGGTTTGTTGGTTTGTTGGTTTATTTGTTCGTTGGTTTGTTGGATTGTTGGCTTGTTGGTTTATTAGTTTGTTGGCTTTTTGGTTACTTGGCTTGTTGGTTTGTTGGGTTGTTGGTTTGTTGGTTTGTTGGTTTGTTGGCTTGTTGGCTTGTTGGTTTGTTGGTTTGTTGGTTTGTTGGTTTGTTGGTTTGTTGGTTTGTTGGTTTGTTCGTTTGTTGGTTTGTTGGTTAATTGGTTTGTTGGTTTGTTGGTTTTTTGGTTTGTTGGTTTGTTGGCTTGTTGGTTTGTTGGTTTGTTGGCTCGTTGGCTTTTTGGTTTGTTGGTTTGTTGGTTTGTTAGTTACTTAGTTTGTTGGTTTGTTTGTTTGTTGGCTTGTTGGTTTGTTGGTTTGTTAGTTTGTTGGCTTGTTAGTTACTTAGTTTGTTGGTTTGTTGGTTTGTTGGCTTGTTCGTTTGTTGGTTTGTTAGTTTGTTGGCTTGTTAATTTGCTGGCTTGTTGGTTTGTTGGTTTGTTGGTTTATTTGTTTGATGGTTTGTTGGCATGTTGGTTTGTTGGTTTGTTGGTTTGTTGGTTTGTTGGCTTGTTGGTTTGTTGGTTTGTTGGTTTGTTGGTTTGTTGGCTTGTTGGCTTGTTGCTTTGTTGGTTTGTTGGCTTGTTGGCTTGTTGGCTTGTTGGTTTGTTAGTTTTTTGGCTTTTTGGTTACTTGGTTTGTTGGTTTATTGGTTTGTTGGTTTGTTGGCTTGTTGGCTTGTTGGTTTGTTGGTTTGTTGGCTTGTTGGCTTGTTGGTTTGTTGGCTTGTTGGTTTGTTGGTTTGTTGGCTTGTTGGCTTGTTTGTTTGTTGGTTTTTTGGTTTTTTGGTTTGTTGGTTTGTTGGTTTGTTGGCTTGTTGGTTTGTTGGTTTGTTGGCTTGTTGGCTTGTTGGTTTGTTGGTTTGTTGGTTTGTTGGTTTGTTCGTTTGTTGGTTTGTTGGTTAATTGGTTTGTTGGTTTGTTGGTTTGTTGGTTTGTTGGCTTGTTGCTTTGTTGGTTTGTTGGTTTGTTGGCTTGTTGGTTTGTTGGTTTGTTGGCTTGTTGGCTTGTTGCTTTGTTGGTTTGTTGGTTTGTTGGCTTGTTGGCTTGTTGGCTTGTTGGTTTGTTGGTTTGTTGGTTTTTTGGTTTGTTGGTTTGTTGGTTTGTTGGTTTGTTGGTTTGTTGGTTTGTTGGTTTATTTGTTCGTTGGTTTGTTGGCTTGTTGGTTTGTTGGTTTGTTGGTTTGTTGGCTTGTTGCTTGTTGGTTTATTATTTTGTTGGCTTGTTGGATTGTTGGCTTGTTGGTTTGTTAGTTTGTTGGCTTTTTGGTTACTTGGCTTGTTGGTTTGTTGGGTTGTTGGTTTGTTGGTTTGTTGGTTTGTTGGCTTGTTGGCTTGTTGGCTTGTTGGTTTGTTGGTTTGTTGGTTTGTTGGTTTGTTGGTTTGTTCGTTTGTTGGTTTGTTGGTTAATTGGTTTGTTGGTTTGTTGGTTTGTTGGTTTGTTGGTTTGTTGGCTTGTTGGTTTGTTGGTTTGTTGGCTCGTTGGCTTTTTGGTTTGTTGGTTTGTTGGTTTGTTGGTTACTTAGTTTGTTGGTTTGTTGGTTTATTGGCTTGTTGGTTTGTTGGTTTGTTAGTTTGTTGGCTTGTTGGTTACTTAGTTTGTTGGTTTGTTGGTTTGTTGGCTTGTTCGTTTGTTGGTTTGTTAGTTTGTTGGCTTGTTAATTTGTTGGCTTGTTGGTTTGTTGGTTTGTTGGTTTATTTGTTTGATGGTTTGTTGGCTTGTTGGTTTGTTGGTTTGTTGGTTTGTTGGTTTGTTGGCTTGTTGGTTTGTTGGTTTGTTGGTTTGTTGGTTTGTTGGCTTGTTGGCTTGTTGCTTTGTTGGTTTGTTGGCTTGTTGGCTTGTTGGCTTGTTGGTTTGTTAGTTTTTTGGCTTTTTGGTTACTTGGTTTGTTGGTTTGTTGGTTTGTTGGCTTGTTGGTTTGTTGGTTTGTTGGCTTGTTGGCTTGTTGGTTTGTTGGTTTGTTGGCTTGTTGGCTTGTTGGTTTGTTGGCTTGTTGGTTTGTTGGTTTGTTGGCTTGTTGGCTTGTTTGTTTGTTGGTTTGTTGGTTTTTTGGTTTGTTGGTTTGTTGGTTTGTTGGCTTGTTGGTTTGTTGGTTTGTTGGCTTGTTGGCTTGTTGGTTTGTTGGTTTGTTGGTTTGTTGGTTTGTTGGTTTGTTGGTTTGTTGGTTTGTTGGTTTGTTGGTTTTTTGGTTTGTTGGTTTGTTGGTTTGTTGGTTTGTTGGCTTGTTGGTTTGTTGGCTTGTTGGTTACTTGGTTTGTTGGTTTGTTGGTTTGTTGGTTTGTTGGTTTGTTGGTTTGTTGGTTTTTTGGTTTGTTGGTTTGTTGGTTTGTTGGTTTGTTGGCTTGTTGGTTTGTTGGTTTGTTGGTTTGTTGGTTTGTTGGTTTGTTGGTTTGTTGGTTTGTTGGTTTTTTGGTTTGTTGGTTTGTTGGTTTGTTGGTTTGTTGGCTTGTTGGTTTGTTGGCTTGTTGGTTACTTGGTTTGTTGGTTTGTTGGCTTGTTGGCTTGTTGGTTTGTTGGTTTGTTGGGTTCTTGGTTTGTTAGTTTGTTGGTTTGCTGGCTTGTTGGCTTGTTGGTTTGTTGGTTTGTTGGTTTGTTGGTTTGTTGGTTTGTTGGTTTTTTGGTTTGTTGGTTTGTTGGCTTGTTGGTTTGTTGGTTTGTTGGTTTTTTGTTTTGTTGGCTTGTTGGTTTGTTGGTTTGTTGGTTTGTTGGTTTATTTGTTTGTTGGTTTGTTGGCTTGTTGGTTTGTTGGTTTATTGGGTTGTTGGCTTGTTGGTTTGTTGGTTTGTTGGCTTGTTGGCTTGTTGGTTTGTTGGCTTGTTGGTTACTTAGTTTGTTGGTTTGTTGGTATGTTGGTTTGTTGGTTTGTTGGTTTGTTGGTTTGTTGGCTTGTTGGTTTGTTGGCTTGTTGGTTTGTTGGCTTGATGGTTTGTTGGTTTGTTGGCTTGTTGGTTTGTTGGCTTGTTGGCTTGTTGCTTTGTTGGTTTGTTGCGTTGTTGGTTTGTTGGCTTGTTGGTTTGTTGGCTTGTTGGTTTGTTGGTTTGTTGGTTTGTTGGCTTGTTGGCTTGTTGGTTTATTAGTTTGTTGGCTTTTTGGTTACTTGGTTTGTTGGCTTGTTGGTTTGTTGGTTTGTTGGCTTGTTGGCTTTTTGGTTTGTTGGTTTGTTGGCTTGTTGGTTACTTAGTTTGTTGGTTTGTTGGTTTCTTGGTTTGTTGGCTTGTTGGCTTGTTGGTTTGTTGGTTAGTTTGTTTGTTGGTTTGTTAGTTTGTTGGTTTGTTGGCTTGTTGGCTTGTTGGTTTGTTGGTTTTTTTGGTTTGTTGGCTTGTTGCTTTGTTTGTTTGTTGGTTTGTTGGTTTGTTGGTTTGTTGGTTTCTTGGTTTGTAGGCTTTTTGGCTTGTTGGTTTGTTGGTTAGTTTGTTTGTTGGTTTGTTAGTTTGTTGGTTTATTGGGTTGTTGGCTTGTTGGTTTGTTGGTTTGTTGGCTTGTTGGCTTGTTGGTTTGTTGGCTTGTTGGTTACTTAGTTTGTTGGTTTGTTGGCATGTTGGTTTGTTGGTTTGTTGGTTTGTTGGTTTGTTGGCTTGTTGGTTTGTTGGCTTGTTGGTTTATTGGCTTGATGGTTTGTTGGTTTGTTGGCTTGTTGGCTTGTTGGTTTGTTGGCTTGTTGGTTACTTAGTTTGTTGGTTTGTTGGCATGTTGGTTTGTTGGTTTGTTGGTTTGTTGCTTTGTTCGTTTGATGGTTTGTTGGTTTGTTGGTTACTTGGTTTGTTGGTTTGTTGGTTTGTTGGTTTGTTGGTTTGTTGGTTTGTTGGTTTGTTGGCTTGCTGGTTTGGTGGTTTTTTGGTTTGTTGGTTTGTTGGTTTGTTGGTTTGTTGGTTTGTTGGTTTGTTGGTTTGTTGGTTTGTTGGCTTGTTGGTTTGTTGGCTTGTTGGTTTGTTGGTTTGTTGGTTTGTTGGCTTGTTGGCTTGTTGGTTTGTTGGTTTGTTGGTTTGTTGGTTTGTTGGTGTTTTGGTTTGTTGGTTTGTTGGTTTGTTGGCTTGTTGGTTTGTTGGTTTGTTGGTTTGTTGGCTTGTTGGTTTGTTGGTTTGTTGGCTTGTTGGTTTGTTAGTTTGTTGGTTTGTTGGCTTGTTGGCTTGTCGGTTTGTTGGTTTGTTGGCTTGTTGGTTTGTTGGTTTGTTGGCTTGTTGGCTTGTTGCTTTGTTGGTTTGTTGGTTTGTTGGATTGTTGGCTTGTTGGTTTGTTGGCTTGTTGGTTTGTTGGTTTGTTGGTTTGTTGGCTTGCTGGCTTGTTGGTTTGTTAGTTTGTTGGCTTTTTGGTTACTTGGTTTGTTGGCTTGTTGGTTTGTTGGCTTGTTGGCTTGTTGGCTTGTTGGTTTGTTGGTTTTTTTGGTTTGTTGGCTTGTCGCTTTGTTGGTTTGTTGGTTTGTTGGCTTGTTGGCTTATTGGTTTGTTAGTTTGTTGGCTTTTTGGTTACTTGGTTTGTTGGTTTGTTGGTTTGTTGGTTTGTTGGCTTGTTGGTTTGTTGGTTTGTTGGTTTGTTGGTTTGTTGGGTTGTTGGTTTGTTGGTTTGTTGGCTTGTTGGCTTGTTGGTTTGTTGGTTTGTTGGCTTGTTGGTTACTTAGTTTGTTGGTTTGTTGGCTTGTTGGTTTGTTGGTTTTTTGGCTTGTCGGCTTGTTGGTTTGTTGGTTTGTTGAATTTTTGGTTTGTTGGTTTTTTGGTTTGATGGCTTGTTGGTTTGTTGGTTTATTGGTTTGTTGGTTTGTTGGCTTGTTGGCTTGTTGGTTTGTTGGTTTGTTGGCTTGTGGGTTTGTGGTTTGTTGGCTTGTTGGCTTGTTGCTTTGTTGGTAAGTTGGTTTGTTGGCTTGTTGTTTTGTTGGTTTGTTAGTTTGTTGGCTTTTTGGTTACTTGGTTTGTTGGTTTGTTGGTTTGTTGGCTTGTTGGTTTGTTGGCTTGTTGGTTTGATGGTTTGTTGGTTTGTTGGCTTGTTGGTTTGTTGGTTTGTTGGCTTATTGGTTTGTTGGCTTGTTGGCTTGTTGGTTTGTTGGTTTGTTGGCTTGTTGGTTTGTTGGTTTGTTGGATTTGTTGGCTTGTTGGCTTGTTGCTTTGTTGGTTTGTTGGTTTGTTGGCTTGTTGGGTTGTTGGGGTGTTAGTTTGTTGGCTTTTTGGTTACTTGGTTTGTTGGTTTGTTGGTTTGTTGGCTTGTTGGTTTGTTGGCTTGTTGGTTTGTTGGTTTGTTGGTTTGTTGGCTTGTTGGCTTGTTGGTTTGTTGGTTTGTTGGCTTGTTGTTTTGTTGGTTTGTTGGCTTGTTGGTTACTTAGTTTGTTGGTTTGTTGGTTTGTTGGTTTGTTGGTTTGTTGGTTTGTTGACTTGTTGGCTTGTTGGTTTGTTGGTTAGTTCGTTTGTTGTTTTGTTAGTTTGTTGGTTTGTTGGCTTGTTGGGTTGTTGGGGTGTTAGTTTGTTGGCTTTTTGGTTACTTGGTTTGTTGGTTTGTTGGTTTGTTGGCTTGTTGGTTTGTTGGCTTGTTGGTTTGTTGGTTTGTTGGTTTGTTGGCTTGTTGGCTTGTTGGTTTGTTGGTTTGTTGGCTTGTTGTTTTGTTGGTTTGTTGGCTTGTTGGTTACTTAGTTTGTTGGTTTGTTGGTTTGTTGGTTTGTTGGTTTGTTGGTTTGTTGACTTGTTGGCTTGTTGGTTTGTTGGTTAGTTCGTTTGTTGTTTTGTTAGTTTGTTGGTTTGTTGGCTTGTTGGTTTGTTGGTTTGTTGGTTTGTTGGTTTGTTGGTGTTTTGGTTTGTTGGTTTGTTGGTTTGTTGGCTTGTTGGTTTGTTGGTTTGTTGGTTTGTTGGCTTGTTAGTTTGTTGGTTTGTTGGCTTGTTGGTTTGTTAGTTTGTTGGTTTGTTGGCTTGTTGGCTTGTTGGTTTGTTGGTTTGTTGGTTTGTTGGCTTGCTGGCTTGTTGGTTTGTTAGTTTGTTGGCTTTTTGGTTACTTGGTTTGTTGGCTTGTTGGTTTGTTGGCTTGTTGGCTTGTTGGCTTTTTGGTTTGTAGGTTTGTTGGCTTGTTGGTTACTTAGTTTGTTGGTTTGTTGGCTTGTTGGTTTGTTGGCTTGTTGGCTTGTTGGTTTGTTGGTTAGTTTGTTTGTTGGTTTGTTAGTTTGTTGGTTTATTGGCTTGTTGGCTTGTTGGTTTGTTGGTTTTTTTGGTTTGTTGGCTTGTTGATTTGTTGGTTTGTTGGTTTGTTGGCTTGTTGGATTATTGGTTTGTTAGTTTGTTGGCTTTTTGGTTACTTGGTTTGTTGGTTTGTTGGTTTGTTGGCTTGTTGGTTTGTTGGTTTGTTGGTTTGTTGGTTTGTTGGGTTGTTGGTTTGTTGGTTTGTTGGCTTGTTGGCTTGTTGGTTTGTTGGTTTGTTGGCTTGTTGGTTACTTAGTTTGTTGGTTTGTTGGTTTGTTGGTTTGTTGGCTTGTCGGCTTGTTGGTTTGTTGGTTTGTTGGTTTTTTGGTTTGTTGGTTTTTTGGTTTGATGGCTTGTTGGTTTGTTGGTTTGTTGGTTTGTTGGTTTGTTGGCTTGTTGGCTTGTTGGTTTGTTGGTTTGTTGGCTTGTGGGTTTGTGGTTTGTTGGCTTGTTGGCTTGTTGCTTTGTTGGTAAGTTGGTTTGTTGGCTTGTTGTTTTGTTGGTTTGTTAGTTTGTTGGCTTTTTGGTTACTTGGTTTGTTGGTTTGTTGGTTTGTTGGCTTGTTGGTTTGTTGGCTTGTTGGTTTGATGGTTTGTTGGTTTGTTGGCTTGTTGGTTTGTTGGTTTGTTGGCTTATTGGTTTGTTGGCTTGTTGGCTTGTTGGTTTGTTGGTTTGTTGGCTTGTTGGTTTGTTGGTTTGTTGGATTTGTTGGCTTGTTGGCTTGTTGCTTTGTTGGTTTGTTGGTTTGTTGGCTTGTTGGGTTGTTGGGGTGTTAGTTTGTTGGCTTTTTGGTTACTTGGTTTGTTGGTTTGTTGGTTTGTTGGCTTGTTGGTTTGTTGGCTTGTTGGTTTGTTGGTTTGTTGGTTTGTTGGCTTGTTGGCTTGTTGGTTTGTTGGTTTGTTGGCTTGTTGTTTTGTTGGTTTGTTGGCTTGTTGGTTACTTAGTTTGTTGGTTTGTTGGTTTGTTGGTTTGTTGGTTTGTTGGTTTGTTGACTTGTTGGCTTGTTGGTTTGTTGGTTAGTTCGTTTGTTGTTTTGTTAGTTTGTTGGTTTGTTGGCTTGTTGGCTTGTTGGTTTGTTGGGTTTTTGGTTTGTTGGTTTGTTGGTTGTTGGTTTGTTGGTTTATTTGTTTGTTGGTTTGTTGGCTTGTTGGTTTGTTGGTTTGTTGTTTTGTTGGCTTGTTGGCTTGTTGGTTTGTTGCTTTGTTCGTTTGATGGTTTGTTGGTTTGTTGGTTACTTGGTTTGTTGGTTTGTTGGTTTGTTGGTTTGTTGGCTTGCTGGTTTGTTGGTTTTTTGGTTTGTTGGTTTGTTGGTTTGTTGGTTTGTTGGTTTGTTGGTTTATTTGTTTGTTGGTTTGTTGGTTTGTTGGTTTGTTGGCTTGTTGGTTTGTTGGTTTGTTGGTTTGTTGGTTTGTTGGTTTGTTGGTTTGTTGGTTTGTTGGTTTTTTGGTTTGTTGGTTTGTTGGTTTGTTGGCTTGTTGGTTTGTTGGCTTGTTAGTTTGTTGGTTTGTTGGTTTGTTGGTTTCTTGGTTTGTTGGCTTGTTGGCTTGTTGGTTTGTTGGTTTGTTGGCTTGTTGGTTTGTTGGTTTGTTGGCTTGTTGGCTTGTTGCTTTGTTGGTTTGTTGGTTTGTTGGCTTGTTGGCGTGTCGGTTTGTTAGTTTGTTGGCTTTTTGGTTAATTGGTTTGTTGGTTTGTTGGTTTGTTGGCTTGTTGGCTTGTTGGTTTGTTAGTTTGTTGGCTTTTTCGTTACTTGGTTTGTTGGCTTGTTATTTTGTTGGCTTGTTGGCTTGTTGGTTTGTTGGTTTGTTGGCTTGTTAGTTACTTAGTTTGTTGGTTTGTTGGTTTGTTGGCTATTTGGCTTGTTGGTTTGTTGGTTAGTTTGTTTGTTGGTTTGTTAGTTTGTTGGTTTGTTGGCTTGTTGGCTTGTTGGTTTGTTGGTTTTTTAATTTGTTGGGTTGTTGGTTTGTTGGTTTGTTGGCTTGTTGGCTTGTTGGTTTGTTGGTTTGTTGGCTTGTTGGTTACTTAGTTTGTTGGTTTGTTGGCTTGTTGGTTTGTTGGTTTGTTGGCTTGTTGGCTTGTTTGTTTGTTGGTTTGTTGGTTTTTTGGTTTGTTGGTTTGTTGGTTTGTTGGCTTGTTGGTTTGTTGGTTTGTTGGTTTGTTGGCTTGTTGGCTTGTTGGTTTGTTGGTTTGTTGGCTTGTTGGTTTGTTGGTTTGTTGGCTTGTTGCCTTGTTGCTTTGTTGGTTTGTTGGTTTGTTGGTTACTTAGTTTGTTGGTTTGTTGGTTTGTTGGTTTGTTGGTTTGTTGGTTTGTTGACTTGTTGGCTTGTTGGTTTGTTGGTTAGTTCGTTTGTTGTTTTGTTAGTTTGTTGGTTTGTTGGCTTGTTGGGTTGTTGGGGTGTTAGTTTGTTGGCTTTTTGGTTACTTGGTTTGTTGGTTTGTTGGTTTGTTGGCTTGTTGGTTTGTTGGCTTGTTGGTTTGTTGGTTTGTTGGTTTGTTGGCTTGTTGGCTTGTTGGTTTGTTGGTTTGTTGGCTTGTTGTTTTGTTGGTTTGTTGGCTTGTTGGTTACTTAGTTTGTTGGTTTGTTGGTTTGTTGGTTTGTTGGTTTGTTGGTTTGTTGACTTGTTGGCTTGTTGGTTTGTTGGTTAGTTCGTTTGTTGTTTTGTTAGTTTGTTGGTTTGTTGGCTTGTTGGTTTGTTGGTTTGTTGGTTTGTTGGTTTGTTGGTGTTTTGGTTTGTTGGTTTGTTGGTTTGTTGGCTTGTTGGTTTGTTGGTTTGTTGGTTTGTTGGCTTGTTAGTTTGTTGGTTTGTTGGCTTGTTGGTTTGTTAGTTTGTTGGTTTGTTGGCTTGTTGGCTTGTTGGTTTGTTGGTTTGTTGGTTTGTTGGCTTGCTGGCTTGTTGGTTTGTTAGTTTGTTGGCTTTTTGGTTACTTGGTTTGTTGGCTTGTTGGTTTGTTGGCTTGTTGGCTTGTTGGCTTTTTGGTTTGTAGGTTTGTTGGCTTGTTGGTTACTTAGTTTGTTGGTTTGTTGGCTTGTTGGTTTGTTGGCTTGTTGGCTTGTTGGTTTGTTGGTTAGTTTGTTTGTTGGTTTGTTAGTTTGTTGGTTTATTGGCTTGTTGGCTTGTTGGTTTGTTGGTTTTTTTGGTTTGTTGGCTTGTTGATTTGTTGGTTTGTTGGTTTGTTGGCTTGTTGGATTATTGGTTTGTTAGTTTGTTGGCTTTTTGGTTACTTGGTTTGTTGGTTTGTTGGTTTGTTGGCTTGTTGGTTTGTTGGTTTGTTGGTTTGTTGGTTTGTTGGGTTGTTGGTTTGTTGGTTTGTTGGCTTGTTGGCTTGTTGGTTTGTTGGTTTGTTGGCTTGTTGGTTACTTAGTTTGTTGGTTTGTTGGTTTGTTGGTTTGTTGGCTTGTCGGCTTGTTGGTTTGTTGGTTTGTTGGTTTTTTGGTTTGTTGGTTTTTTGGTTTGATGGCTTGTTGGTTTGTTGGTTTGTTGGTTTGTTGGTTTGTTGGCTTGTTGGCTTGTTGGTTTGTTGGTTTGTTGGCTTGTGGGTTTGTGGTTTGTTGGCTTGTTGGCTTGTTGCTTTGTTGGTAAGTTGGTTTGTTGGCTTGTTGTTTTGTTGGTTTGTTAGTTTGTTGGCTTTTTGGTTACTTGGTTTGTTGGTTTGTTGGTTTGTTGGCTTGTTGGTTTGTTGGCTTGTTGGTTTGATGGTTTGTTGGTTTGTTGGCTTGTTGGTTTGTTGGTTTGTTGGCTTATTGGTTTGTTGGCTTGTTGGCTTGTTGGTTTGTTGGTTTGTTGGCTTGTTGGTTTGTTGGTTTGTTGGATTTGTTGGCTTGTTGGCTTGTTGCTTTGTTGGTTTGTTGGTTTGTTGGCTTGTTGGGTTGTTGGGGTGTTAGTTTGTTGGCTTTTTGGTTACTTGGTTTGTTGGTTTGTTGGTTTGTTGGCTTGTTGGTTTGTTGGCTTGTTGGTTTGTTGGTTTGTTGGTTTGTTGGCTTGTTGGCTTGTTGGTTTGTTGGTTTGTTGGCTTGTTGTTTTGTTGGTTTGTTGGCTTGTTGGTTACTTAGTTTGTTGGTTTGTTGGTTTGTTGGTTTGTTGGTTTGTTGGTTTGTTGACTTGTTGGCTTGTTGGTTTGTTGGTTAGTTCGTTTGTTGTTTTGTTAGTTTGTTGGTTTGTTGGCTTGTTGGCTTGTTGGTTTGTTGGGTTTTTGGTTTGTTGGTTTGTTGGTTGTTGGTTTGTTGGTTTATTTGTTTGTTGGTTTGTTGGCTTGTTGGTTTGTTGGTTTGTTGTTTTGTTGGCTTGTTGGCTTGTTGGTTTGTTGCTTTGTTCGTTTGATGGTTTGTTGGTTTGTTGGTTACTTGGTTTGTTGGTTTGTTGGTTTGTTGGTTTGTTGGCTTGCTGGTTTGTTGGTTTTTTGGTTTGTTGGTTTGTTGGTTTGTTGGTTTGTTGGTTTGTTGGTTTATTTGTTTGTTGGTTTGTTGGTTTGTTGGTTTGTTGGCTTGTTGGTTTGTTGGTTTGTTGGTTTGTTGGTTTGTTGGTTTGTTGGTTTGTTGGTTTGTTGGTTTTTTGGTTTGTTGGTTTGTTGGTTTGTTGGCTTGTTGGTTTGTTGGCTTGTTAGTTTGTTGGTTTGTTGGTTTGTTGGTTTCTTGGTTTGTTGGCTTGTTGGCTTGTTGGTTTGTTGGTTTGTTGGCTTGTTGGTTTGTTGGTTTGTTGGCTTGTTGGCTTGTTGCTTTGTTGGTTTGTTGGTTTGTTGGCTTGTTGGCGTGTCGGTTTGTTAGTTTGTTGGCTTTTTGGTTAATTGGTTTGTTGGTTTGTTGGTTTGTTGGCTTGTTGGCTTGTTGGTTTGTTAGTTTGTTGGCTTTTTCGTTACTTGGTTTGTTGGCTTGTTATTTTGTTGGCTTGTTGGCTTGTTGGTTTGTTGGTTTGTTGGCTTGTTAGTTACTTAGTTTGTTGGTTTGTTGGTTTGTTGGCTATTTGGCTTGTTGGTTTGTTGGTTAGTTTGTTTGTTGGTTTGTTAGTTTGTTGGTTTGTTGGCTTGTTGGCTTGTTGGTTTGTTGGTTTTTTAATTTGTTGGGTTGTTGGTTTGTTGGTTTGTTGGCTTGTTGGCTTGTTGGTTTGTTGGTTTGTTGGCTTGTTGGTTACTTAGTTTGTTGGTTTGTTGGCTTGTTGGTTTGTTGGTTTGTTGGCTTGTTGGCTTGTTTGTTTGTTGGTTTGTTGGTTTTTTGGTTTGTTGGTTTGTTGGTTTGTTGGCTTGTTGGTTTGTTGGTTTGTTGGTTTGTTGGCTTGTTGGCTTGTTGGTTTGTTGGTTTGTTGGCTTGTTGGTTTGTTGGTTTGTTGGCTTGTTGCCTTGTTGCTTTGTTGGTTTGTTGGTTTGTTGGTTTGTTGGCTTGTTGGTTTGTTGGTTTGTTGGCTTGTTGGTTTGTTGGTTTGTTGGTTTGTTGGTTTGTTGGTTTGTTGGCTTGTTGGCTTGTTGATTTGTTGGTTTGTTGGCTTGTTGGTTTGTTGGTTTGTTGACTTGTTGGTTTGTTGGCTTGTTGCTTTGTTGGTTTGTTGGTTTGTTGGCTTGTTGGTTGTTGGTTTGTTAGTTTGTTGGCTTTTTGGTTACTTGGTTTGTTGGTTTGTTGGTTTGTTGGCTTGTTGGTTTGTTGGCTTGTTGGTTTGTTGGTTTGTTGGTTTGTTGGGTTCTTGGTTTGTTAGTTTGTTGGTTTGCTGGCTTGTTGGCTTGTTGGTTTGTTGGTTTGTTGGTTTGTTGGTTTGTTGGTTTGTTGGTTTTTTGGTTTGTTGGTTTGTTGGCTTGTTGGTTTGTTGGTTTGTTGGTTTTTTGTTTTGTTGGCTTGTTGGTTTGTTGGTTTGTTGGTTTGTTGGTTTATTTGTTTGTTGGTTTGTTGGCTTGTTGGTTTGTTGGTTTGTTGGTTTGTTGGCTTGTTGGTTTGTTGGTTTATTGGGTTGTTGGCTTGTTGGTTTGTTGGTTTGTTGGCTTGTTGGCTTGTTGGTTTGTTGGCTTGTTGGTTACTTAGTTTGTTGGTTTGTTGGCATGTTGGTTTGTTGCTTTGTTGGTTTGTTGCGTTGTTGGTTTGTTGGCTTGTTGGTTTGTTGGCTTGTTGGTTTGTTGGTTTGTTGGTTTGTTGGCTTGTTGGTTTGTTAGTTTGTTGGCTTTTTGGTTACTTGGTTTGTTGGCTTGTTGGTTTGTTGGTTTGTTGGCTTGTTGGCTTTTTGGTTTGTTGGTTTGTTGGCTTGTTGGTTACTTAGTTTGTTGGTTTGTTGGTTTCTTGGTTTGTTGGCTTGTTGGCTTGTTGGTTTGTTGGTTAGTTTGTTTGTTGGTTTGTTAGTTTGTTGGTTTGTTTGCTTGTTGGCTTGTTGGTTTGTTGGTTTTTTTGGTTTGTTGGCTTGTTGCTTTGTTTGTTTGTTGGTTTGTTGGCTTGTTGGCTTGTTGGTTTGTTAGTTTTTTGGCTTTTTGGTTACTTGGTTTGTTGGTTTGTTGGTTTGTTGGTTTCTTGGTTTGTTGGCTTGTTGGCTTGTTGGTTTGTTGGTTAGTTTGTTTGTTGGTTTGTTAGTTTGTTGGTTTATTGGGTTGTTGGCTTGTTGGTTTGTTGGTTTGTTGGCTTGTTGGCTTGTTGGTTTGTTGGCTTGTTGGTTACTTAGTTTGTTGGTTTGTTGGCATGTTGGTTTGTTGGTTTGTTGGTTTGTTGGTTTGTTGGCTTGTTGGTTTGTTGGCTTGTTGGTTTATTGGCTTGATGGTTTGTTGGTTTGTTGGCTTGTTGGTTTGTTAGTTTGTTGGCTTTTTGGTTACTGGGTTTGTTGGTTTGTTGGCTTGTTGGCTTGTTGGTTTGTTGCTTTGTTCGTTTGATGGTTTGTTGGTTTGTTGGTTACTTGGTTTGTTGGTTTGTTGGTTTGTTGGTTTGTTGGTTTGTTGGTTTGTTGGTTTGTTGGCTTGCTGGTTTGGTGGTTTTTTGGTTTGTTGGTTTGTTGGTTTGTTGGTTTATTTGTTTGTTGGTTTGTTGGTTTGTTGGTTTGTTGGCTTGTTGGTTTGTTGGCTTGTTGGTTTGTTGGTTTGTTGGTTTGTTGGCTTGTTGGCTTGTTGGTTTGTTGGTTTGTTGGTTTGTTGGTTTGTTGGTGTTTTGGTTTGTTGGTTTGTTGGTTTGTTGGCTTGTTGGTTTGTTGGTTTGTTGGTTTGTTGGCTTGTTGGTTTGTTGGTTTGTTGGCTTGTTGGTTTGTTAGTTTGTTGGTTTGTTGGCTTGTTGGCTTGTTGGTTTGTTGGTTTGTTGGCTTGTTGGTTTGTTGGTTTGTTGGCTTGTTGGCTTGTTGCATTGTTGGTTTGTTGGTTTGTTGGATTGTTGGCTTGTTGGTTTGTTGGCTTGTTGGTTTGTTGGTTTGCTGGTTTGTTGGCTTGCTGGCTTGTTGGTTTGTTAGTTTGTTGGCTTTTTGGTTACTTGGTTTGTTGGCTTGTTGGTTTGTTGGCTTGTTGGCTTGTTGGCTTTTTGGTTTGTAGGTTTGTTGGCTTGTTGGTTACTTAGTTTGTTGGTTTGTTGGCTTGTTGGTTTCTTGGCTTGTTGGCTTGTTGGTTTGTTGGTTAGTTTGTTTGTTGGTTTGTTGGTTTTTTTGGTTTGTTGGCTTGTTGCTTTGTTGGTTTGTTGGTTTGTTGGCTTGTTGGCTTATTGGTTTGTTAGTTTGTTGGCTTTTTGGTTACTTGGTTTGTTGGTTTGTTGGTTTGTTGGTTTGTTGGCTTGTTGGTTTGTTGGTTTGTTGGTTTGTTGGTTTGTTGGGTTGTTGGTTTGTTGGTTTGTTGGCTTGTTGGCTTGTTGGTTTGTTGGTTTGTTGGCTTGTTGGTTACTTAGTTTGTTGGTTTGTTGGCTTGTTGGTTTGTTGGTTTGTTGGCTTGTCGGCTTGTTGGTTTGTTGGTTTGTTGGTTTTTTGGTTTGTTGGTTTTTTGGTTTGATGGCTTGTTGGTTTGTTGGTTTGTTGGTTTGTTGGTTTGTTGGCTTGTTGGCTTGTTGGTTTGTTGGTTTGTTGGCTTGTGGGTTTGTGGTTTGTTGGCTTGTTGGCTTGTTGCTTTGTTGGTAAGTTGGTTTGTTGGCTTGTTGTTTTGTTGGTTTGTTAGTTTGTTGGCTTTTTGGTTACTTGGTTTGTTGGTTTGTTGGTTTGTTGGCTTGTTGGTTTGTTGGCTTGTTGGTTTGATGGTTTGTTGGTTTGTTGGCTTGTTGGTTTGTTGGTTTGTTGGCTTATTGGTTTGTTGGCTTGTTGGCTTGTTGGTTTGTTGGTTTGTTGGCTTGTTGGTTTGTTGGTTTGTTGGATTTGTTGGCTTGTTGGCTTGTTGCTTTGTTGGTTTGTTGGTTTGTTGGCTTGTTGGGTTGTTGGGGTGTTAGTTTGTTGGCTTTTTGGTTTCTTGGTTTGTTGGTTTGTTGGTTTGTTGGCTTGTTGGTTTGTTGGCTTGTTGGTTTGTTGGTTTGTTGGTTTGTTGGTTTGTTGGCTTGTTGGCTTGTTGGTTTGTTGGTTTGTTGGCTTGTTGTTTTGTTGGTTTGTTGGCTTGTTGGTTACTTAGTTTGTTGGTTTGTTGGTTTGTTGGTTTGTTGGTTTGTTGGTTTGTTGACTTGTTGGCTTGTTGGTTTGTTGGTTAGTTCGTTTGTTGTTTTGTTAGTTTGTTGGTTTGTTGGCTTGTTGGCTTGTTGGTTTGTTGGTTTGTTGGCTTGTTGGCTTGTTGGTTTGTTGGATTTGTTGGCTTGTTGGCTTGTTGCTTTGTTGGTTTGTTCGTTTGTTGGCTTGTTGGGTTGTTGGGGTGTTAGTTTGTTGGCTTTTTGGTTACTTGGTTAGTTGGTTTGTTGGTTTGTTGGCTTGTTGGTTTGTTGGCTTGTTGGTTTGTTGGTTTGTTGGTTTGTTGGCTTGTTGGCTTGTTGGTTTGTTGGTTTGTTGGCTTGTTGTTTTGTTGGTTTGTTGGCTTGTTGGTTACTTAGTTTGTTGGTTTGTTGGTTTGTTAGTTTGTTGGTTTGTTGGTTTGTTGACTTGTTGGCTTGTTGGTTTGTTGGTTAGTTCGTTTGTTGTTTTGTTAGTTTGTTGGTTTGTTGGCTTGTTGGCTTGTTGGTTTGTTGGGTTTTTGGTTTGTTGGTTTGTTGGTTGTTGGTTTGTTGGTTTGTTGGTTTGTTGGTTTGTTGGCTTGTTGGTTTGTTGGCTTGTTGGTTTGTTGGTTTGTTGGTTTGTTGGCTTGTTGGCTTGTTGGTTTGTTGGTTTGTTGGTTTGTTGGTTTGTTGGTGTTTTGGTTTGTTGGTTTGTTGGTTTGTTGGCTTGTTGGTTTGTTGGTTTGTTGGTTTGTTGGCTTGTTGGTTTGTTGGTTTGTTGGCTTGTTGGTTTGTTAGTTTGTTGGTTTGTTGGCTTGTTGGCTTGTTGGTTTGTTGGTTTGTTGGCTTGTTGGTTTGTTGGTTTGTTGGCTTGTTGGCTTGTTGCTTTGTTGGTTTGTTGGTTTGTTGGATTGTTGGCTTGTTGGTTTGTTGGCTTGTTGGTTTGTTGGTTTGTTGGTTTGTTGGCTTGCTGGCTTGTTGGTTTGTTAGTTTGTTGGCTTTTTGGTTACTTGGTTTGTTGGCTTGTTGGTTTGTTGGCTTGTTGGCTTGTTGGCTTTTTGGTTTGTAGGTTTGTTGGCTTGTTGGTTACTTAGTTTGTTGGTTTGTTGGCTTGTTGGTTTGTTGGCTTGTTGGCTTGTTGGTTTGTTGGTTAGTTTGTTTGTTGGTTTGTTAGTTTGTTGGTTTATTGGCTTGTTGGCTTGTTGGTTTGTTGGTTTTTTTGGTTTGTTGGCTTGTTGCTTTGTTGGTTTGTTGGTTTGTTGGCTTGTTGGCTTATTGGTTTGTTAGTTTGTTGGCTTTTTGGTTACTTGGTTTGTTGGTTTGTTGGTTTGTTGGTTTGTTGGCTTGTTGGTTTGTTGGTTTGTTGGTTTGTTGGTTTGTTGGGTTGTTGGTTTGTTGGTTTGTTGGCTTGTTGGCTTGTTGGTTTGTTGGTTTGTTGGCTTGTTGGTTACTTAGTTTGTTGGTTTGTTGGCTTGTTGGTTTGTTGGTTTGTTGGCTTGTCGGCTTGTTGGTTTGTTGGTTTGTTGGTTTTTTGGTTTGTTGGTTTTTTGTTTTGATGGCTTGTTGGTTTGTTGGTTTGTTGGTTTGTTGGTTTGTTGGCTTGTTGGCTTGTTGGTTTGTTGGTTTGTTGGCTTGTGGGTTTGTGGTTTGTTGGCTTGTTGGCTTGTTGCTTTGTTGGTAAGTTGGTTTGTTGGCTTGTTGTTTTGTTGGTTTGTTAATTTGTTGGCTTTTTGGTTACTTGGTTTGTTGGTTTGTTGGTTTGTTGGCTTGTTGGTTTGTTGGCTTGTTGGTTTGATGGTTTGTTGGTTTGTTGGCTTGTTGGTTTGTTGGTTTGTTGGCTTATTGGTTTGTTGGCTTGTTGGCTTGTTGGTTTGTTGGTTTGTTGACTTGTTGGTTTGTTGGTTTGTTGGATTTGTTGGCTTGTTGGCTTGTTGCTTTGTTGGTTTGTTGGTTTGTTGGCTTGTTGGGTTGTTGGGGTGTTAGTTTGTTGGCTTTTTGGTTACTTGGTTTGTTGGTTTGTTGGTTTGTTGGCTTGTTGGTTTGTTGGCTTGTTGGTTTGTTGGTTTGTTGGTTTGTTGGCTTGTTGGCTTGTTGGTTTGTTGGTTTGTTGGCTTGTTGTTTTGTTGGTTTGTTGGCTTGTTGGTTACTTAGTTTGTTGGTTTGTTGGTTTGTTGGTTTGTTGGTTTGTTGGTTTGTTGACTTGTTGGCTTGTTGGTTTGTTGGTTAGTTCGTTTGTTGTTTTGTTAGTTTGTTGGTTTGTTGGCTTGTTGGCTTGTTGGTTTGTTGGGTTTTTGGTTTGTTGGTTTGTTGGTTGTTGGTTTGTTGGTTTGTTTGTTTGTTGGTTTGTTGGCTTGTTGGTTTGTTGGTTTGTTGTTTTGTTGGCTTGTTGGCTTGTTGGTTTGTTGCTTTGTTCGTTTGATGGTTTGTTGGTTTGTTTGTTACTTGGTTTGTTGGTTTGTTGGTTTGTTGGTTTGTTGGTTTGTTGGTTTGTTGGCTTGCTGGTTTGTTGGTTTTTTGGTTTGTTGGTTTGTTGGTTTGTTGGTTTGTTGGTTTATTTGTTTGTTGGTTTGTTGGTTTGTTGGTTTGTTGGCTTGTTGGTTTGTTGGTTTGTTGGTTTGTTGGTTTGTTGGTTTGTTGGTTTGTTGGTTTGTTGGTTTGTTGGTTTTTTGGTTTGTTGGTTTGTTGGTTTGTTGGCTTGTTGGTTTGTTGGCTTGTTAGTTTGTTGGTTTGTTGGTTTAATGGTTTCTTGGTTTGTTGGCTTGTTGGTTTGTTGGTTTGTTGGCTTGTTGGCTTGTTGCTTTGTTGGTTTGTTGGTTTGTTGGCTTGTTGGCGTGTCGGTTTGTTAGTTTGTTGGCTTTTTGGTTAATTGGTTTGTTGGTTTGTTGGTTTGTTGGCTTGTTGGCTTGTTGGTTTGTTAGTTTGTTGGCTTTTTCGTTCCTAGGTTTGTTGGCTTGTTATTTTGTTGGTTTGTTGGCTTGTTGGCTTGTTGGTTTGTTGGTTTGTTGGCTTGTTAGTTACTTAGTTTGTTGGTTTGTTGGTTTGTTGGCTATTTGGCTTGTTGGTTTGTTAGTTAGTTTGTTTGTTGGTTTGTTAGTTTGTTGGTTTGTTGGCTTGTTGGCTTGTTGGTTTGTTGGTTTTTTGGTTTGTTGGTTTATTGCTTTGTTGGTTTGTTGGTTTGTTGGCTTGTTGGCTTGTTGGTTTGTTAGTTTGTTGGCTTTTTGGTTACTTGGTTTGTTGGTTTGTTGGTTTGTTGGTTTGTTGGCTTGTTGGTTTGTTGGTTTGTTGGTTTGTTGGTTTGTTGGGTTGTTGGTTTGTTGGTTTGTTGGCTTGTTGGCTTGTTGGTTTGTTGGTTTGTTGGCTTGTTGGTTACTTAGTTTGTTGGTTTGTTGGCTTGTTGGTTTGTTGGTTTGTTGGCTTGTTGGCTTGTTTGTTTGTTGGTTTGTTGGTTTTTTGGTTTGTTGGTTTGTTGGTTTGTTGGCTTGTTGGTTTGTTGGTTTGTTGGTTTGTTGGCTTGTTGGCTTGTTGGTTTGTTGGTTTGTTGGCTTGTTGGTTTGTTGGTTTGTTGGCTGGTTGCCTTGTTGCTTTGTTGGTTTGTTGGTTTGTTGGTTTGTTGGCTTGTTGGTTTGTTGGTTTGTTGGCTTGTTGGTTTGTTGGTTTGTTGGTTTGTTGGTTTGTTGGCTTGTTGGCTTGTTGATTTGTTGGTTTGTTGGCTTGTTGGTTTGTTGGTTTGTTGACTTGTTGGTTTGTTGGCTTGTTGCTTTGTTGGTTTGTTGGTTTGTTGGCTTGTTGGTTGTTGGTTTGTTAGTTTGTTGGCTTTTTGGTTACTTGGTTTGTTGGTTTGTTGGTTTGTTGGCTTGTTGGTTTGTTGGCTTGTTGGTTTGTTGGTTTGTTGGTTTTTTGGGTTCTTGGTTTGTTAGTTTGTTGGTTTGCTGGCTTGTTGGCTTGTTGGTTTGTTGGTTTGTTGGTTTGTTGGTTTGTTGGTTTGTTGGTTTTTTGGTTTGTTGGTTTGTTGGCTTGTTGGTTTGTTGGTTTGTTGGTTTTTTGTTTTGTTGGCTTGTTGGTTTGTTGGTTTGTTGGTTTGTTGGTTTGTTGGCTTGTTGGCTTGTTGCTTTGTTGGTTTGTTGGTTTGTTGGCTTGTTGGCGTGTCGGTTTGTTAGTTTGTTGGCTTTTTGGTTAATTGGTTTGTTGGTTTGTTGGTTTGTTGGCTTGTCGGCTTGTTGGTTTGTTAGTTTGTTGGCTTTTTCGTTACTTGGTTTGTTGGTTTGTTGGCTTGTTGGTTTGTTGGCTTGTTGGTTTGTTGGTTTGTTGTTTTGTTGGTTTGTTGGTTTAATGGTTTCTTGGTTTGTTGGCTTGTTGGTTTGTTGGTTTGTTGGCTTGTTGGCTTGTTGCTTTGTTGGTTTGTTGGTTTGTTGGCTTGTTGGCGTGTCGGTTTGTTAGTTTGTTGGCTTTTTCGTTCCTAGGTTTGTTGGCTTGTTATTTTGTTGGTTTGTTGGCTTGTTGGCTTGTTGGTTTGTTGGTTTGTTGGCTTGTTAGTTACTTAGTTTGTTGGTTTGTTGGTTTGTTGGCTATTTGGCTTGTTGGTTTGTTAGTTAGTTTGTTTGTTGGTTTGTTAGTTTGTTGGTTTGTTGGCTTGTTGGCTTGTTGGTTTGTTGGTTTTTTGGTTTGTTGGTTTATTGCTTTGTTGGTTTGTTGGTTTGTTGGCTTGTTGGCTTGTTGGTTTGTTAGTTTGTTGGCTTTTTGGTTACTTGGTTTGTTGGTTTGTTGGTTTGTTGGTTTGTTGGCTTGTTGGTTTGTTGGTTTGTTGGTTTGTTGGTTTGTTGGGTTGTTGGTTTGTTGGTTTGTTGGCTTGTTGGCTTGTTGGTTTGTTGGTTTGTTGGCTTGTTGGTTACTTAGTTTGTTGGTTTGTTGGCTTGTTGGTTTGTTGGTTTGTTGGCTTGTTGGCTTGTTTGTTTGTTGGTTTGTTGGTTTTTTGGTTTGTTGGTTTGTTGGTTTGTTGGCTTGTTGGTTTGTTGGTTTGTTGGTTTGTTGGCTTGTTGGCTTGTTGGTTTGTTGGTTTGTTGGCTTGTTGGTTTGTTGGTTTGTTGGCTGGTTGCCTTGTTGCTTTGTTGGTTTGTTGGTTTGTTGGTTTGTTGGCTTGTTGGTTTGTTGGTTTGTTGGCTTGTTGGTTTGTTGGTTTGTTGGTTTGTTGGTTTGTTGGCTTGTTGGCTTGTTGATTTGTTGGTTTGTTGGCTTGTTGGTTTGTTGGTTTGTTGACTTGTTGGTTTGTTGGCTTGTTGCTTTGTTGGTTTGTTGGTTTGTTGGCTTGTTGGTTGTTGGTTTGTTAGTTTGTTGGCTTTTTGGTTACTTGGTTTGTTGGTTTGTTGGTTTGTTGGCTTGTTGGTTTGTTGGCTTGTTGGTTTGTTGGTTTGTTGGTTTGTTGGGTTCTTGGTTTGTTAGTTTGTTGGTTTGCTGGCTTGTTGGCTTGTTGGTTTGTTGGTTTGTTGGTTTGTTGGTTTGTTGGTTTGTTGGTTTTTTGGTTTGTTGGTTTGTTGGCTTGTTGGTTTGTTGGTTTGTTGGTTTTTTGTTTTGTTGGCTTGTTGGTTTGTTGGTTTGTTGGTTTGTTGGTTTGTTGGCTTGTTGGCTTGTTGCTTTGTTGGTTTGTTGGTTTGTTGGCTTGTTGGCGTGTCGGTTTGTTAGTTTGTTGGCTTTTTGGTTAATTGGTTTGTTGGTTTGTTGGTTTGTTGGCTTGTCGGCTTGTTGGTTTGTTAGTTTGTTGGCTTTTTCGTTACTTGGTTTGTTGGCTTGTTATTTTGTTGGTTTGTTGGCTTGTTGGCTTGTTGGTTTGTTGGTTTGTTGGCTTGTTAGTTACTTAGTTTGTTGGTTTGTTGGTTTGTTGGCTATTTGGCTTGTTGGTTTGTTGGTTAGTTTGTTTGTTGGTTTGTTAGTTTGTTGGTTTGTTGGCTTGTTGGCTTGTTGGTTTGTTGGTTTTTTGGTTTGTTGGTTTATTGCTTTGTTGGTTTGTTGGCTTGTTGGCTTGTTGGTTTGTTAGTTTGTTGGCTTTTTGGTTACTTGGTTTGTTGGTTTGTTGGTTTGTTGGTTTGTTGGCTTGTTGGTTTGTTGGTTTGTTGGTTTGTTGGTTTGTTGGTTTGTTGGGTTGTTGGTTTGTTGGTTTGTTGGCTTGTTGGCTTGTTGGTTTGTTGGTTTGTTGGCTTGTTGGTTACTTAGTTTGTTGGTTTGTTGGCTTGTTGGTTTGTTGGTTTGTTGGCTTGTTGGCTTGTTTGTTTGTTGGTTTGTTGGTTTTTTGGTTTGTTGGTTTGTTGGTTTGTTGGCTTGTTGGTTTGTTGGTTTGTTGGTTTGTTGGCTTGTTGGCTTGTTGGTTTGTTGGTTTGTTGGCTTGTTGGTTTGTTGGTTTGTTGGCTTGTTGCCTTGTTGCTTTGTTGGTTTGTTGGTTTGTTGGTTTGTTGGCTTGTTGGTTTGTTGGTTTGTTGGCTTGTTGGTTTGTTGGTTTGTTGGTTTGTTGGTTTGTTGGCTTGCTGGCTTGTTGATTTGTTGGTTTGTTGGCTTGTTGGTTTGTTGGTTTGTTGACTTGTTGGTTTGTTGGCTTGTTGCTTTGTTGGTTTGTTGGTTTGTTGGCTTGTTGGTTGTTGGTTTGTTAGTTTGTTGGCTTTTTGGTTACTTGGTTTGTTGGTTTGTTGGTTTGTTGGCTTGTTGGTTTGTTGGCTTGTTGGTTTGTTGGTTTGTTGGTTTGTTGGGTTCTTGGTTTGTTAGTTTGTTGGTTTGCTGGCTTGTTGGCTTGTTGGTTTGTTGGTTTGTTGGTTTGTTGGTTTGTTGGTTTGTTGGTTTTTTGGTTTGTTGGTTTGTTGGCTTGTTGGTTTGTTGGTTTGTTGGTTTTTTGTTTTGTTGGCTTGTTGGTTTGTTGGTTTGTTGGTTTGTTGGTTTATTTGTTTGTTGGTTTGTTGGCTTGTTGGTTTGTTGGTTTATTGGGTTGTTGGCTTGTTGGTTTGTTGGTTTGTTGGCTTGTTGGCTTGTTGGTTTGTTGGCTTGTTGGTTACTTAGTTTGTTGGTTTGTTGGCATGTTGGTTTGTTGGTTTGTTGGTTTGTTGGTTTGTTGGCTTGTTGGTTTGTTGGCTTGTTGGTTTGTTGGCTTGATGGTTTGTTGGTTTGTTGGCTTGTTGGTTTGTTGGCTTGTTGGCTTGTTGCTTTGTTGGTTTGTTGCGTTGTTGGTTTGTTGGCTTGTTGGTTTGTTGGCTTGTTGGTTTGTTGGTTTGTTGGTTTGTTGGCTTGTTGGCTTGTTGGTTTGTTAGTTTGTTGGCTTTTTGGTTACTTGGTTTGTTGGCTTGTTGGTTTGTTGGTTTGTTGGCTTGTTGGCTTTTTGGTTTGTTGGTTTGTTGGCTTGTTGGTTACTTAGTTTGTTGGTTTGTTGGTTTCTTGGTTTGTTGGCTTGTTGGCTTGTTGGTTTGTTGGTTAGTTTGTTTGTTGGTTTGTTAGTTTGTTGGTTTGTTGGCTTGTTGGCTTGTTGGTTTCTTGGTTTTTTTGGTTTGTTGGCTTGTTGCTTTGTTTGTTTGTTGGTTTGTTGGCTTGTTGGCTTGTTGGTTTGTTAGTTTGTTGGCTTTTTGGTTACTTGGTTTGTTGGTTTGTTGGTTTGTTGGTTTCTTGGTTTGTTGGCTTGTTGGCTTGTTGGTTTGTTGGTTAGTTTGTTTGTTGGTTTGTTAGTTTGTTGGTTTATTGGGTTGTTGGCTTGTTGGTTTGTTGGTTTGTTGGCTTGTTGGCTTGTTGGTTTGTTGGCTTGTTGGTTAGTTAGTTTGTTGGTTTGTTGGCATGTTGGTTTGTTGGTTTGTTGGTTTGTTGGTTTGTTGGCTTGTTGGTTTGTTGGCTTGTTGGTTTATTGGCTTGATGGTTTGTTGGTTTGTTGGCTTGTTGGTTTGTTAGTTTGTTGGCTTTTTGGTTACTGGGTTTGTTGGTTTGTTGGCTTGTTGGCTTGTTGGTTTGTTGCTTTGTTCGTTTGATGGTTTGTTGGTTTGTTGGTTACTTGGTTTGTTGGTTTGTTGGTTTGTTGGTTTGTTGGTTTGTTGGCTTGTTGGTTTGTTGGCTTGTTGGTTTGTTGGTTTGTTGGTTTGTTGGCTTGTTGGCTTGTTGGTTTGTTGGTTTGTTGGTTTGTTGGTTTGTTGGTGTTTTGGTTTGTTGGTTTGTTGGTTTGTTGGCTTGTTGGTTTGTTGGTTTGTTGGTTTGTTGGCTTGTTGGTTTGTTGGTTTGTTGGCTTGTTGGTTTGTTAGTTTGTTGGTTTGTTGGCTTGTTGGCTTGTTGGTTTGTTGGTTTGTTGGCTTGTTGGTTTGTTGGTTTGTTGGCTTGTTGGCTTGTTGCATTGTTGGTTTGTTGGTTTGTTGGATTGTTGGCTTGTTGGTTTGTTGGCTTGTTGGTTTGTTGGTTTGTTGGTTTGTTGGCTTGCTGGCTTGTTGGTTTGTTAGTTTGTTGGCTTTTTGGTTACTTGGTTTGTTGGCTTGTTGGTTTGTTGGCTTGTTGGCTTGTTGGCTTTTTGGTTTGTAGGTTTGTTGGCTTGTTGGTTACTTAGTTTGTTGGTTTGTTGGCTTGTTGGTTTCTTGGCTTGTTGGCTTGTTGGTTTGTTGGTTAGTTTGTTTGTTGGTTTGTTAGTTTGTTGGTTTATTGGCTTGTTGGCTTGTTGGTTTGTTGGTTTTTTTGGTTTGTTGGCTTGTTGCTTTGTTGGTTTGTTGGTTTGTTGGCTTGTTGGCTTGTTGGCTTATTGGTTTGTTAGTTTGTTGGCTTTTTGGTTACTTGGTTTGTTGGTTTGTTGGTTTGTTGGTTTGTTGGCTTGTTGGTTTGTTGGTTTGTTGGTTTGTTGGTTTGTTGGGTTGTTGGTTTGTTGGTTTGTTGGCTTGTTGGCTTGTTGGTTTGTTGGTTTGTTGGCTTGTTGGTTACTTAGTTTGTTGGTTTGTTGGCTTGTTGGTTTGTTGGTTTGTTGGCTTGTCGGCTTGTTGGTTTGTTGGTTTGTTGGTTTTTTGGTTTGTTGGTTTTTTGGTTTGATGGCTTGTTGGTTTGTTGGTTTGTTGGTTTGTTGGTTTGTTGGCTTGTTGGCTTGTTGGTTTGTTGGTTTGTTGGCTTGTGGGTTTGTGGTTTGTTGGCTTGTTGGCTTGTTGCTTTGTTGGTAAGTTGGTTTGTTGGCTTGTTGTTTTGTTGGTTTGTTAGTTTGTTGGCTTTTTGGTTACTTGGTTTGTTGGTTTGTTGGTTTGTTGGCTTGTTGGTTTGTTGGCTTGTTGGTTTGATGGTTTGTTGGTTTGTTGGCTTGTTGGTTTGTTGGTTTGTTGGCTTATTGGTTTGTTGGCTTGTTGGCTTGTTGGTTTGTTGGTTTGTTGGCTTGTTGGTTTGTTGGTTTGTTGGATTTGTTGGCTTGTTGGCTTGTTGCTTTGTTGGTTTGTTGGTTTGTTGGCTTGTTGGGTTGTTGGGGTGTTAGTTTGTTGGCTTTTTGGTTACTTGGTTTGTTGGTTTGTTGGTTTGTTGGCTTGTTGGTTTGTTGGCTTGTTGGTTTGTTGGTTTGTTGGTTTGTTGGTTTGTTGGCTTGTTGGCTTGTTGGTTTGTTGGTTTGTTGGCTTGTTGTTTTGTTGGTTTGTTGGCTTGTTGGTTACTTAGTTTGTTGGTTTGTTGGTTTGTTGGTTTGTTGGTTTGTTGACTTGTTGGCTTGTTGGTTTGTTGGTTAGTTCGTTTGTTGTTTTGTTAGTTTGTTGGTTTGTTGGCTTGTTGGCTTGTTGGTTTGTTGGTTTGTTGGCTTGTTGGCTTGTTGGTTTGTTGGATTTGTTGGCTTGTTGGCTTGTTGCTTTGTTGGTTTGTTCGTTTGTTGGCTTGTTGGGTTGTTGGGGTGTTAGTTTGTTGGCTTTTTGGTTACTTGGTTAGTTGGTTTGTTGGTTTGTTGGCTTGTTGGTTTGTTGGCTTGTTGGTTTGTTGGTTTGTTGGTTTGTTGGCTTGTTGGCTTGTTGGTTTGTTGGTTTGTTGGCTTGTTGTTTTGTTGGTTTGTTGGCTTGTTGGTTACTTAGTTTGTTGGTTTGTTGGTTTGTTGGTTTGTTGGTTTGTTGACTTGTTGGCTTGTTGGTTTGTTGGTTAGTTCGTTTGTTGTTTTGTTAGTTTGTTGGTTTGTTGGCTTGTTGGCTTGTTGGTTTGTTGGGTTTTTGGTTTGTTGGTTTGTTGGTTGTTGGTTTGTTGGTTTGTTGGTTTGTTGGTTTGTAGGCTTGTTGGTTTGTTGGCTTGTTGGTTTGTTGGTTTGTTGGTTTGTTGGCTTGTTGGCTTGTTGGTTTGTTGGTTTGTTGGTTTGTTGGTTTGTTGGTGTTTTGGTTTGTTGGTTTGTTGGTTTGTTGGCTTGTTGGTTTGTTGGTTTGTTGGTTTGTTGGCTTGTTGGTTTGTTGGTTTGTTGGCTTGTTGGTTTGTTAGTTTGTTGGTTTGTTGGCTTGTTGGCTTGTTGGTTTGTTGGTTTGTTGGCTTGTTGGTTTGTTGGTTTGTTGGCTTGTTGGCTTGTTGCTTTGTTGGTTTGTTGGTTTGTTGGATTGTTGGCATGTTGGTTTGTTGGCTTGTTGGTTTGTTGGTTTGTTGGTTTGTTGGCTTGCTGGCTTGTTGGTTTGTTAGTTTGTTGGCTTTTTGGTTACTTGGTTTGTTGGCTTGTTGGTTTGTTGGCTTGTTGGCTTGTTGGCTTTTTGGTTTGTAGGTTTGTTGGCTTGTTGGTTACTTAGTTTGTTGGTTTGTTGGCTTGTTGGTTTGTTGGCTTGTTGGCTTGTTGGTTTGTTGGTTAGTTTGTTTGTTGGTTTGTTAGTTTGTTGGTTTATTGGCTTGTTGGCTTGTTGGTTTGTTGGTTTTTTTTGGTTTGTTGGCTTGTTGCTTTGTTGGTTTGTTGGTTTGTTGGCTTGTTGGCTTATTGGTTTGTTAGTTTGTTGGCTTTTTGGTTACTTGGTTTGTTGGTTTGTTGGTTTGTTGGTTTGTTGGCTTGTTGGTTTGTTGGTTTGTTGGTTTGTTGGTTTGTTGGGTTGTTGGTTTGTTGGTTTGTTGGCTTGTTGGCTTGTTGGTTTGTTGGTTTGTTGGCTTGTTGGTTACTTAGTTTGTTGGTTTGTTGGCTTGTTGGTTTGTTGGTTTGTTGGCTTGTCGGCTTGTTGGTTTGTTGGTTTGTTGGTTTTTTGGTTTGTTGGTTTTTTGGTTTGATGGCTTGTTGGTTTGTTGGTTTGTTGGTTTGTTGGTTTGTTGGCTTGTTGGCTTGTTGGTTTGTTGGTTTGTTGGCTTGTGGGTTTGTGGTTTGTTGGCTTGTTGGCTTGTTGCTTTGTTGGTAAGTTGGTTTGTTGGCTTGTTGTTTTGTTGGTTTGTTAGTTTGTTGGCTTTTTGGTTACTTGGTTTGTTGGTTTGTTGGTTTGTTGGCTTGTTGGTTTGTTGGTTTGTTGGCTTGTGGGTTTGTGGTTTGTTGGCTTGTTGGCTTGTTGCTTTGTTGGTAAGTTGGTTTGTTGGCTTGTTGTTTTGTTGGTTTGTTAGTTTGTTGGCTTTTTGGTTACTTGGTTTGTTGGCTTGTTGGTTTGTTGGCTTGTTGGTTTGATGGTTTGTTGGTTTGTTGGCTTGTTGGTTTGTTGGTTTGTTGGCTTATTGGTTTGTTGGCTTGTTGGCTTGTTGGTTTGTTGGTTTGTTGACTTGTTGGTTTGTTGGTTTGTTGGATTTGTTGGCTTGTTGGCTTGTTGCTTTGTTGGTTTGTTGGTTTGTTGGCTTGTTGGGTTGTTGGGGTGTTAGTTTGTTGGCTTTTTGGTTACTTGGTTTGTTGGTTTGTTGGTTTGTTGGCTTGTTGGTTTGTTGGCTTGTTGGTTTGTTGGTTTGTTGGTTTGTTGGCTTGTTGGCTTGTTGGTTTGTTGGTTTGTTGGCTTGTTGTTTTGTTGGTTTGTTGGCTTGTTGGTTACTTAGTTTGTTGGTTTGTTGGTTTGTTGGTTTGTTGGTTTGTTGGTTTGTTGACTTGTTGGCTTGTTGGTTTGTTGGTTAGTTCGTTTGTTGTTTTGTTAGTTTGTTGGTTTGTTGGCTTGTTGGCTTGTTGGTTTGTTGCTTTGTTCGTTTGATGGTTTGTTGGTTTGTTTGTTACTTGGTTTGTTGGTTTGTTGGTTTGTTGGTTTGTTGGTTTGTTGGTTTGTTGGCTTGCTGGTTTGTTGGTTTTTTGGTTTGTTGGTTTGTTGGTTTGTTGGTTTGTTGGTTTGTTGGTTTATTTGTTTGTTGGTTTGTTGGTTTGTTGGTTTGTTGGCTTGTTGGTTTGTTGGTTTGTTGGTTTGTTGGTTTGTTGGTTTGTTGGTTTGTTGGTTTGTTGGTTTTTTGGTTTGTTGGTTTGTTGGTTTGTTGGCTTGTTGGTTTGTTGGCTTGTTAGTTTGTTGGTTTGTTGGTTTGTTGGTTTGTTGGTTTGTTGGCTTGTTGGCGTGTCGGTTTGTTAGTTTGTTGGCTTTTTGGTTAATTGGTTTGTTGGTTTGTTGGTTTGTTGGCTTGTTGGCTTGTTGGTTTGTTAGTTTGTTGGCTTTTTCGTTACTTGGTTTGTTGGCTTGTTATTTTGTTGGTTTGTTGGCTTGTTGGCTTGTTGGTTTGTTGGTTTGTTGGCTTGTTAGTTACTTAGTTTGTTGGTTTGTTGGTTTGTTGGTTTGTTGGCTATTTGGCTTGTTGGTTTGTTGGTTAGTTTGTTTGTTGGTTTGTTAGTTTGTTGGTTTGTTGGCTTGTTGGCTTGTTGGTTTGTTGGTTTTTTGGTTTGTTGGTTTATTGCTTTGTTGGTTTGTTGGCTTGTTGGCTTGTTGGTTTGTTAGTTTGTTGGCTTTTTGGTTACTTGGTTTGTTGGTTTGTTGGTTTGTTGGTTTGTTGGCTTGTTGGTTTGTTGGTTTGTTGGTTTGTTGGTTTGTTGGGTTGTTGGTTTGTTGGTTTGTTGGCTTGTTGGCTTGTTGGTTTGTTGGTTTGTTGGCTTGTTGGTTACTTAGTTTGTTGGTTTGTTGGCTTGTTGGTTTGTTGGTTTGTTGGCTTGTTTTCTTGTTTGTTTGTTGGTTTGTTGGTTTGTTGGTTTGTTGGTTTGTTGGCTTGTTGGCTTGTTGGTTTTTTGGTTTGTTGGCTTGTTGGTTTGTTGGTTTGTTGGCTTGTTGGCTTGTTGCTTTGTTGGTTTGTTGGTTTGTTGGTTTGTTGGCTTGTTGGCTTGTTGGTTTGTTGGTTTGTTGGCTTGTTGGTTTGTTGGTTTGTTGGTTTGTTGGCTTGTTGGCTTGTTGATTTGTTGGTTTGTTGGCTTGTTGGTTTGTTGGTTTGTTGACTTGTTGGTTTGTTGGCTTGTTGCTTTGTTGGTTTGTTGGTTTGTTGGCTTGTTGGTTGTTGGTTTGTTAGTTTGTTGGCTTTTTGGTTACTTGGTTTGTTGGTTTGTTGGTTTGTTGGCTTGTTGGTTTGTTGGCTTGTTGGTTTGTTGGTTTGTTTGTTTGTTGGCTTGTTGGCTTGTTGGTTTGTTGGTTTGTTGGTTTGTTGGTTTTTTGGTTTGTTGGTTTGATGGTGTGTTGGCTTGTTGGTTTGTTGGTTTGTTGGCTTGTTGGCTTGTTGTTTTGTTGGTTTGTTGGCTTGTTGGTTACTTAGTTTGTTGGTTTGTTGGTTTGTTGGTTTGTTGGTTTGTTGGTTTGTTGACTTGTTGGCTTGTTGGTTTGTTGGTTAGTTCGTTTGTTGGTTTGTTAGTTTGTTGGTTTGTTGGCTTGTTGGCTTGTTGGTTTGTTGGTTTTTTCGTTACTTGGTTTGTTGGCTTGTTATTTTGTTGGTTTGTTGGCTTGTTGGCTTGTTGGTTTGTTGGCTTGTTGGTTACTTAGGTTGTTGGTTTGTTGGTTTGTTGGTTTGTTGGTTTGTTGGTTTGTTGGCTTGTTGGCGTGTCGGTTTGTTAGTTTGTTGGCTTTTTGGTTAATTGGTTTGTTGGTTTGTTGGTTTGTTGGCTTGTTGGCTTGTTGGTTTGTTAGTTTGTTGGCTTTTTCGTTACTTGGTTTGTTGGCTTGTTATTTTGTTGGTTTGTTGGCTTGTTGGCTTGTTGGTTTGTTGGTTTGTTGGCTTGTTAGTTACTTAGTTTGTTGGTTTGTTGGTTTGTTGGTTTGTTGGCTATTTGGCTTGTTGGTTTGTTGGTTAGTTTGTTTGTTAGTTTGTTGGTTTGTTGGCTTGTTGGCTTGTTGGTTTGTTGGTTTTTTGGTTTGTTGGTTTATTGCTTTGTTGGTTTGTTGGCTTGTTGGCTTGTTGGTTTGTTAGTTTGTTGGCTTTTTGGTTACTTGGTTTGTTGGTTTGTTGGTTTGTTGGTTTGTTGGCTTGTTGGTTTGTTGGTTTGTTGGTTTGTTGGTTTGTTGGGTTGTTGGTTTGTTGGTTTGTTGGCTTGTTGGCTTGTTGGTTTGTTGGTTTGTTGGCTTGTTGGTTACTTAGTTTGTTGGTTTGTTGGCTTGTTGGTTTGTTGGTTTGTTGGCTTGTTGGCTTGTTGGTTTTTTGGTTTGTTGGCTTGTTGGTTTGTTGGTTTGTTGGCTTGTTGGCTTGTTGCTTTGTTGGTTTGTTGGTTTGTTGGTTTGTTGGCTTGTTGGCTTGTTGGTTTGTTGGTTTGTTGGTTTGTTGGTTTGTTGGCTTGTTGGCTTGTTGGTTTTTTGGTTTGTTGGCTTGTTGGTTTGTTGGTTTGTTGGCTTGTTGGCTTGTTGCTTTGTTGGTTTGTTGGTTTGTTGGTTTGTTGGCTTGTTGGCTTGTTGGTTTGTTGGTTTGTTGGCTTGTTGGTTTGTTGGTTTGTTGGTTTGTTGGCTTGTTGGCTTGTTGATTTGTTGGTTTGTTGGCTTGTTGGTTTGTTGGTTTGTTGACTTGTTGGTTTGTTGGCTTGTTGCTTTGTTGGTTTGTTGGTTTGTTGGCTTGTTGGTTGTTGGTTTGTTAGTTTGTTGGCTTTTTGGTTACTTGGTTTGTTGGTTTGTTGGTTTGTTGGCTTGTTGGTTTGTTGGCTTGTTGGTTTGTTGGTTTGTTTGTTTGTTGGCTTGTTGGCTTGTTGGTTTGTTGGTTTGTTGGTTTGTTGGTTTTTTGGTTTGTTGGTTTGATGGTGTGTTGGCTTGTTGGTTTGTTGGTTTGTTGGCTTGTTGGCTTGTTGTTTTGTTGGTTTGTTGGCTTGTTGGTTACTTAGTTTGTTGGTTTGTTGGTTTGTTGGTTTGTTGGTTTGTTGGTTTGTTGACTTGTTGGCTTGTTGGTTTGTTGGTTAGTTCGTTTGTTGGTTTGTTAGTTTGTTGGTTTGTTGGCTTGTTGGCTTGTTGGTTTGTTGGTTTTTTGGTTTGTTGGTTTGTTGGTTTGTTGGTTTGTTGGTTTGTTGGTTTATTTGTTTGTTGGTTTGTTGGCTTGTTGGTTTGTTGGTTTGTTGGTTTGTTGGCTTGTTGGCTTGTTGGTTTGTTAGTTTGTTAGCTTTTTGGTTACTTGGTTTGTTGGTTTGTTGGTTTGTTGGCTTGTTGGCTTGTTGGTTTGTTGGTTTGTTGGCTTGTTGGTTTGTTCGTTTGTTGGCTTGTTGGCTTGTTGCTTTGTTGGTTTGTTGGTTTGTTGGCTTGTTGGCTTGTTGGTTTGTTAGTTTGTTGGCTTTTTGGTTACTTGGTTTGTTGGTTTGTTGGCTTGTTTGTTTGTTGGTTTGTTGGCTTATTGGTTTGTTGGCTTATTGCCTTGTTGGTTTGTTGGTTTGTTGGCTTGTTGGTTTGTTGGTTTGTTGGGTTTTTGGTTTGTTGGTTTGTTGGTTGTTGGTTTGTTGGTTTATTTGTTTGTTGGTTTGTTGGCTTGTTGGTTTGTTGGTTTGTTGTTTTGTTGGCTTGTTGGCTTGTTGGTTTGTTGCTTTGTTCGTTTGATGGTTTGTTGGTTTGTTTGTTACTTGGTTTGTTGGTTTGTTGGTTTGTTGGTTTGTTGGTTTGTTGGCTTGCTGGTTTGTTGGTTTTTTGGTTTGTTGGTTTGTTGGTTTGTTGGTTTGTTGCTTTGTTGGTTTATTTGTTTGTTGGTTTGTTGGTTTGTTGGTTTGTTGGCTTGTTGGTTTGTTGGTTTGTTGGTTTGTTGGTTTGTTGGTTTGTTGGTTTGTTGGTTTGTTGGTTTTTTGGTTTGTTGGTTTGTTGGTTTGTTGGCTTGTTGGTTTATTGGCTTGTTAGTTTGTTGGTTTGTTGGTTTGTTGGTTTGTTGGTTTGTTGGCTTGTTGGCGTGTCGGTTTGTTAGTTTGTTGGCTTTTTGGTTAATTGGTTTGTTGGTTTGTTGGTTTGTTGGCTTGTTGGCTTGTTGGTTTGTTAGTTTGTTGGCTTTTTCGTTTCTTGGTTTGTTGGCTTGTTATTTTGTTGGTTTGTTGGCTTGTTGGCTTGTTGGTTTGTTGGTTTGTTGGCTTGTTAGTTACTTAGTTTGTTGGTTTGTTGGTTTGTTGGTTTGTTGGCTATTTGGCTTGTTGGTTTGTTGGTTAGTTTGTTTGTTGGTTTGTTAGTTTGTTGGTTTGTTGGCTTGTTGGCTTGTTGGTTTGTTGGTTTTTTGGTTTGTTGGTTTATTGCTTTGTTGGTTTGTTGGCTTGTTGGCTTGTTGGTTTGTTAGTTTGTTGGCTTTTTGGTTACTTGGTTTGTTGGTTTGTTGGTTTGTTGGTTTGTTGGCTTGTTGGTTTGTTGGTTTGTTGGTTTGTTGGTTTGTTGGGTTGTTGGTTTGTTGGTTTGTTGGCTTGTTGGCTTGTTGGTTTGTTGGTTTGTTGGCTTGTTGGTTACTTAGTTTGTTGGTTTGTTGGCTTGTTGGTTTGTTGGTTTGTTGGCTTGTTGGCTTGTTTGTTTGTTGGTTTGTTGGTTTTTTGGTTTGTTGGTTTGTTGGTTTGTTGGCTTGTTGGTTTGTTGGTTTGTTGGTTTGTTGGCTTGTTGGCTTGTTGGTTTTTTGGTTTGTTGGCTTGTTGGTTTGTTGGTTTGTTGGCTTGTTGGCTTGTTGCTTTGTTGGTTTGTTGGTTTGTTGGTTTGTTGGCTTGTTGGCTTGTTGGTTTGTTGGTTTGTTGGCTTGTTGGTTTGTTGGTTTGTTGGTTTGTTGGCTTGTTGGCTTGTTGATTTGTTGGTTTGTTGGCTTGTTGGTTTGTTGGTTTGTTGACTTGTTGGTTTGTTGGCTTGTTGCTTTGTTGGTTTGTTGGTTTGTTGGCTTGTTGGTTGTTGGTTTGTTAGTTTGTTGTCTTTTTGGTTACTTGGTTTGTTGGTTTGTTGGTTTGTTGGCTTGTTGGTTTGTTGGCTTGTTGGTTTGTTGGTTTGTTTGTTTGTTGGCTTGTTGGCTTGTTGGTTTGTTGGTTTGTTGGTTTGTTGGTTTTTTGGTTTGTTGGTTTGATGGTGTGTTGGCTTGTTGGTTTGTTGGTTTGTTGGCTTGTTGGCTTGTTGTTTTGTTGGTTTGTTGGCTTGTTGGTTACTTAGTTTGTTGGTTTGTTGGTTTGTTGGTTTGTTGGTTTGTTGGTTTGTTGGTTTGTTGACTTGTTGGCTTGTTGGTTTGTTGGTTAGTTCGTTTGTTGGTTTGTTAGTTTGTTGGTTTGTTGGCTTGTTGGCTTGTTGGTTTGTTGGTTTTTTGGTTTGTTGGTTTGTTGGTTTGTTGGTTTGTTGGTTTGTTGGTTTATTTGTTTGTTGGTTTGTTGGCTTGTTGGTTTGTTGGTTTGTTGGTTTGTTGGCTTGTTGACTTGTTGGTTTGTTAGTTTGTTAGCTTTTTGGTTACTTGGTTTGTTGGTTTGTTGGTTTGTTGGCTTGTTGGCTTGTTGGTTTGTTGGTTTGTTGGCTTGTTGGTTTGTTCGTTTGTTGGCTTGTTGGCTTGTTGCTTTGTTGGTTTGTTGGTTTGTTGGCTTGTTGGCTTGTTGGTTTGTTGGTTTGTTGGCTTTTTGGTTACTTGGTTTGTTGGTTTGTTGGCTTGTTGGTTTGTTGGTTTGTTGGCTTATTGGTTTGTTGGCTTATTGCCTTGTTGGTTTGTTGGTTTGTTGGCTTGTTGGTTTGTTGGTTTGTTGGATTTGTTGGCTTGTTGGCTTGTTGGCTTGTTGCTTTGTTGGTTTGTTGGTTTGTTGGCTTGTTGGGTTGTTGGTTTGTTAGTTTGTTTGCTTTTTGGTTACTTGGTTTGTTGGTTTGTTGGTGTGTTGGCTTGTTGGTTTGTTGGCTTGTTGGTTTGTTGGTTTGTTGGTTTGTTGGCTTGTTGGCTTGTTGGTTTGTTGGTTTGTTGGTTTGTTGGCTTGTTGTTTTGTTGGTTTGTTGGCTTGTTGGTTACTTAGTTTGTTGGTTTGTTGGTTTGTTGGTTTGTTGGTTTGTTGGTTTGTTGACTTGTTGGCTTGTTGGTTTGTTGGTTAGTTCGTTTGATGGTTTGTTAGTTTGTTGGTTTGTTGGCTTGTTGGCTTGTTGGTTTGTTGGGTTTTTGGTTTGTTCGTTTGTTGATTGTTGGTTTGTTGGTTTGTTGGTTTATTTGTTTGTTGGTTTGTTGGCTTGTTGGTTTGTTGGTTTGTTGTTTTGTTGGCTTGTTGGCTTGTTGGCTTGTTGGTTTGTTGGTTAGTTTGTTTGTTGGTTTGTTAGTTTGTTGGTTTGTTGGCTTGTTGGCTTGTTGGTTTGTTGGTTTTTTGGTTTGTTGGTTTATTGCTTTGTTGGTTTGTTGGTTTGTTGGCTTGTTGGCTTGTTGGTTTGTTAGTTTGTTGGCTTTTTGGTTACTTGGTTTGTTGGTTTGTTGGTTTGTTGGTTTGTTGGCGTGTTGGTTTGTTGGTTTGTTGGTTTGTTGGTTTGTTGGGTTGTTGGTTTGTTGGTTTGTTGGCTTGTTGGCTTGTTGGTTTGTTGGTTTGTTGGCTTGTTGGTTACTTAGTTTGTTGGTTTGTTGGCTTGTTGGTTTGTTGGTTTGTTGGCTTGTTGGCTTGTTTATTTGTTGGTTTGTTGGTTTTTTGGTTTGTTGGTTTGTTGGTTTGTTGGCTTGTTGGTTTGTTGGTTTGTTGGTTTGTTGGCTTGTTGGCTTGTTGGTTTGTTGGTTTGTTGGCTTGTTGGTTTGTTGGTTTGTTGGCTTGTTGGCTTGTTGCTTTGTTGGTTTGTTGGTTTGTTGGTTTGTTGGCTTGTTGGTTTGTTGGTTTGTTGGCTTGTTGGTTTGTTGGTTTGTTGGTTTGTTGGCTTGTTGGCTTGTTGATTTGTTGGTTTGTTGGCTTGTTGGTTTGTTGGTTTATTGACCTGTTGGTTTGTTGGCTTGTTGCTTTGTTGGTTTGTTGGTTTGTTGGCTTGTTGGTTGTTGGTTTGTTAGTTTGTTGGCTTTTTGGTTACTTGGTTTGTTGGTTTGTTGGTTTGTTGGCTTGTTGGTTTGTTGGCTTGTTGGTTTGTTGGTTTGTTTGTTTGTTGGCTTGTTGGCTTGTTGGTTTGTTGGTTTGTTGGTTTGTTGGTTTTTTGGTTTGTTGGTTTGATGGTGTGTTGGCTTGTTGGTTTGTTGGTTTGTTGGCTTGTTGGCTTGTTGTTTTGTTGGTTTGTTGGCTTGTTGGTTACTTAGTTTGTTGGTTTGTTGGTTTGTTGGTTTGTTGGTTTGTTGACTTGTTGGCTTGTTGGTTTGTTGGTTAGTTCGTTTGTTGGTTTGTTAGTTTGTTGGTTTGTTAGCTTGTTGGCTTGTTGGTTTGTTGGTTTTTTGGTTTGTTGGTTTGTTGGTTTGTTGGTTTGTTGGTTTGTTGGTTTATTTGTTTGTTGGTTTGTTGGCTTGTTGGTTTGTTGGTTTGTTGGTTTGTTGGCTTGTTGGCTTGTTGGTTTGTTAGTTTGTTAGCTTTTTGGTTACTTGGTTTGTTGGTTTGTTGGTTTGTTGGCTTGTTGGCTTGTTGGTTTGTTGGTTTGTTGGCTTGTTGGTTTGTTCGTTTGTTGGCTTGTTGGCTTGTTGCTTTGTTGGTTTGTTGGTTTGTTGGCTTGTTGGCTTGTTGGTTTGTTAGTTTGTTGGCTTTTTGGTTACTTGGTTTGTTGGTTTGTTGGCTTGTTGGTTTGTTGGTTTGTTGGCTTATTGGTTTGTTGGCTTATTGCCTTGTTGGTTTGTTGGTTTGTTGGCTTGTTGGTTTGTTGGTTTGTTGGATTTGTTGGCTTGTTGGCTTGTTGCTTTGTTGGTTTGTTGGTTTGTTGGCTTGTTGGGTTGTTGGTTTGTTAGTTTGTTTGCTTTTTGGTTACTTGGTTTGTTGGTTTGTTTGTGTGTTGGCTTGTTGGTTTGTTGGCTTGTTGGTTTGTTGGTTTGTTGGTTTGTTGGCTTGTTGGCTTGTTGGTTTGTTGGTTTGTTGGCTTGTTGGTTTGTTCGTTTGTTGGCTTGTTGGCTTGTTGCTTTGTTGGTTTGTTGGTTTGTTGGCTTGTTGGCTTGTTGGTTTGTTAGTTTGTTGGCTTTTTGGTTACTTGGTTTGTTGGTTTGTTGGCTTGTTGGTTTGTTGGTTTGTTGGCTTATTGGTTTGTTGGCTTATTGCCTTGTTGGTTTGTTGGTTTGTTGGCTTGTTGGTTTGTTGGTTTGTTGGATTTGTTGGCTTGTTGGCTTGTTGCTTTGTTGGTTTGTTGGTTTGTTGGCTTGTTGGGTTGTTGGTTTGTTAGTTTGTTTGCTTTTTGGTAACTTGGTTTGTTGGTTTGTTGGTGTGTTGGCTTGTTGGTTTGTTGGCTTGTTGGTTTGTTGGTTTGTTGGTTTGTTGGTCTGTTGGCTTGTTGGTTTGTTGGTTTGTTGGCTTGTTGTTTTGTTGGTTTGTTGGCTTGTTGGTTACTTAGTTTGTTGGTTTGTTGGTTTGTTGGTTTGTTGGTTTGTTGGTTTGTTGACTTGTTGGCTTGTTGGTTTGTTGGTTAGTTCGTTTGTTGGTTTGTTAGTTTGTTGGTTTGTTGGCTTGTTGGCTTGTTGGTTTGTTGGGTTTTTGGTTTGTTCGTTTGTTGGTTGTTGGTTTGTTGGTTTGTTGGTTTATTTGTTTGTTGGTTTGTTGGCTTGTTGGTTTGTTGGTTTGTTGTTTTGTTGGCTTGTTTGCTTGTTGGCTTGTTGGTTTGTTGGTTAGTTTGTTTGTTGGTTTGTTAGTTTGTTGGTTTGTTGGCTTGTTGGCTTGTTGGTTTGTTGGTTTTTTGATTTGTTGGTTTATTGCTTTGTTGGTTTGTTGGTTTGTTGGCTTGTTGGCTTGTTGGTTTGTTAGTTTGTTGGCTTTTTGGTTACTTGGTTTGTTGGTTTGTTGGTTTGTTGGTTTGTTGGCTTGTTGGTTTGTTAGTTTGTTGGTTTGTTGGTTTGTTGGGTTGTTGGTTTGTTGGTTTGTTGGCTTGTTGGCTTGTTGGTTTGTTGGTTTGTTGGCTTGTTGGTTACTTAGTTTGTTGGTTTGTTGGCTTGTTGGTTTGTTGGTTTGTTGGCTTGTTGGCTTGTTTGTTTGTTGGTTTGTTGGTTTTTTGGTTTGTTGGTTTGTTGGTTTGTTGGCTTGTTGGTTTGTTGGTTTGTTGGTTTGTTGGCTTGTTGGCTTGTTGGTTTGTTGGTTTGTTGGCTTGTTGGTTTGTTGGTTTGTTGGCTTGTTGGCTTGTTGCTTTGTTGGTTTGTTGGTTTGTTGGTTTGTTGGCTTGTTGGTTTGTTGGTTTGTTGGCTTGTTGGTTTGTTGGTTTGTTGGCTTGTTGGCTTGTTGATTTGTTGGTTTGTTGGCTTGTTGGTTTGTTGGTTTGTTGACTTGTTGGTTTGTTGGCTTGTTGCTTTGTTGGTTTGTTGGTTTGTTGGCTTGTTGGTTGTTGGTTTGTTAGTTTGTTGGCTTTTTGGTTACTTGGTTTGTTGGTTTGTTGGTTTGTTGGCTTGTTGGTTTGTTGGCTTGTTGGTTTGTTGGTTTGTTTGTTTGTTGGCTTGTTGGCTTGTTGGTTTGTTGGTTTGTTGGTTTGTTGGTTTGTTGGTTTTTTGGTTTGTTGGTTTGATGGTGTGTTGGCTTGTTGGTTTGTTGGTTTGTTGGCTTGTTGGCTTGTTGTTTTGTTGGTTTGTTGGCTTGTTGGTTACTTAGTTTGTTGGTTTGTTGGTTTGTTGGTTTGTTGGTTTGTTGACTTGTTGGCTTGTTGGTTTGTTGGTTAGTTCGTTTGTTGGTTTGTTAGGTTGTTGGTTTGTTGGCTTGTTGGCTTGTTGGTTTGTTGGTTTTTTGGTTTGTTGGTTTGTTGGTTTGTTGGTTTGTTGGTTTGTTGGTTTATTTGTTTGTTGGTTTGTTGGCTTGTTGGTTTGTTGGTTTGTTGGTTTGTTGGCTTGTTGGCTTGTTGGTTTGTTAGTTTGTTAGCTTTTTGGTTACTTGGTTTGTTGGTTTGTTGGTTTGTTGGCTTGTTGGCTTGTTGGTTTGTTGGTTTGTTGGCTTGTTGGTTTGTTCGTTTGTTGGCTTGTTGGCTTGTTGCTTTGTTGGTTTGTTGGTTTGTTGGCTTGTTGGCTTGTTGGTTTGTTAGTTTGTTGGCTTTTTGGTTACTTGGTTTGTTGGTTTGTTGGCTTGTTGGTTTGTTGGTTTGTTGGCTTATTGGTTTGTTGGCTTATTGCCTTGTTGGTTTGTTGGCTTGTTGGTTTGTTGGTTTGTTGGATTTGTTGGCTTGTTGGCTTGTTGGTTTGTTGGTTTGTTGGTTTGTTGGCTTGTTGGGTTGTTGGTTTGTTAGTTTGTTTGCTTTTTGGTTACTTGGTTTGTTGGTTTGTTGGTGTGTTGGCTTGTTGGTTTGTTGGCTTGTTGGTTTGTTGGTTTGTTGGTTTGTTGGCTTGTTGGCTTGTTGGTTTGTTGGTTTGTTAGCTTGTTGTTTTGTTGGTTTGTTGGCTTGTTGGTTACTTAGTTTGTTGGTTTGTTGGTTTGTTGGTTTGTTGGTTTGTTGACTTGTTGGCTTGTTGGTTTGTTGGTTAGTTCGTTTGTTGGTTTGTTGGTTGTTGGTTTGTTGGTTTGTTGGTTTATTTGTTTGTTGGTTTGTTGGCTTGTTGGTTTGTTGGTTTGTTGTTTTGTTGGCTTGTTGGCTTGTTGGCTTGTTGGTTTGTTGCTTTGTTCGTTTGATGGTTTGTTAGTTTGTTGGTTACTTGGTTTGTTGGTTTGTTGGTTTGTTGGTTTGTTGGTTTGTTGGCTTGCTGGTTTGTTGGTTTTTTGGTTTGTTGGTTTGTTGGTTTGTTGGTTTGTTGGTTTGTTGGTTTATTTGTTTGTTGGTTTGTTGGTTTGTTGGTTTGTTGGTTTGTTGGTTTGTTGGTTTGTTGGTTTGTTGGTTTGTTGGTTTGTTGGTTTGTTGGTTTGTTGGTTTGGTGGTTTTTTGGTTTGTTGGTTTGTTGGTTTGTTGGCTTGTTCGTTTGTTGGCTTGTTAGTTTGTTGGTTTGTTGGTTTGTTGGTTTCTTGGTTTGTTGGTTTGTTGGCTTGTTGGCTTGTTGGTTTGTTAGTTTGTTGGCTTTTTCGTTACTTGGTTTGTTGGCTTGTTATTTTGCTGGTTTGTTGGCTTTTTGGCTTGTTGGTTTGTTGGTTTGTTGGCTTGTTGGTTACTTAGTTTGTTGGTTTGTTGGTTTGTTGGTTTGTTGGCTATTTGGCTTGTTGGTTTGTTGGTTAGTTTGTTTGTTGGTTTGTTAGTTTGTTGGTTAGTTGGCTTGTTGGCTTGTTGGTTTGTTGGTTTTTTGGTTTGTTGGCTTGTTGCTTTGTTGGTTTGTTGGCTTGTTGGCTTGTTGGTTTGTTAGTTTGGTGGCTTTTTGGTTACTTGGTTTGTTGGTTTGTTGGTTTGTTGGTTTGTTGGCTTGCTGGTTTGTTGGTTTGTTGGTTTGTTGGTTTGTTGGGTTGTTGGTTTGTTGGTTTGTTGGCTTGTTGGCTTGTTGGTTTGTTGGTTTGTTGGCTTGTTGGTTACTTAGTTTGTTGGTTTGTTGGCTTGTTGGTTTGTTGGTTTGTTGGCTTGTTGGCTTGTTTGTTTGTTGGTTTGTTGGTTTTTTGGTTTGTTGGTTTATTGGTTTGTTGGCTTGTTGGTTTGTTGGTTTGTTGGTTTGTTGGCTTGTTGGCTTGTTGGTTTGTTGGTTTGTTGGCTTGTTGGTTTGTTGGTTTTTTGGCTTGTTGGCTTGTTGCTTTGTTGGTTTGTTGGTTTGTTGGTTTGTTGGCTTGTTGGTTTGTTGGTTTGTTGGCTTGTTGGTTTGTTGGTTTGTTGGTTTGTTGGCTTGTTGGCTTGTTGGCTTGTTGATTTGTTGGTTTGTTGGCTTGTTGGTTTGTTGGTTTGTTGACTTGTTGGTTTGTTGGCTTGTTGCTTTGTTGGTTTGTTGGTTTGTTGGCTTGTTGGTTGTTGGTTTGTTAGTTTGTTGGCTTTTTGGTTACTTGGTTTGTTGGTTTGTTGGTTTGTTGGCTTGTTGGTTTGTTGGCTTGTTGGTTTGTTGGTTTGTTTGTTTGTTGGCTTGTTGGCTTGTTGGTTTGTTGGTTTGTTGGTTTGTTGATTTTTTGGTTTGTTGGTTTGTTGGTGTGTTGGCTTGTTGGTTTGTTGGTTTGTTGGCTTGTTGGCTTGTTGTTTTGTGGGTTTGTTGGCTTGTTGGTTACTTAGTTTGTTGGTTTGTTGGTTTGTTGGTTTGTTGGTTTGTTGACTTGTTGGCTTGTTGGTTTGTTGGTTAGTTCGTTTGTTGGTTTCTTAGTTTGTTGGTTTGTTGGCTTGTTGGCTTGTTGGTTTGTTGGTTTTTTGGTTTGTTGGTTTGTTGGTTTGTTGGTTTGTTGGTTTATTTGTTTGTTGGTTTTTTGGCTTGTTGGTTTGTTGGTTTGTTGGTTTGTTGGCTTGTTGGCTTGTTGGTTTGTTAGTTTGTTAGCTTTTTGGTTACTTGGTTTGTTGGTTTGTTGGTTTGTTGGCTTGTTGGCTTGTTGGTTTGTTGGCTTGTTGGTTTGTTGGTTTGTTGGCTTGTTGGCTTGTTGCTTTGTTGGTTTGTTGGTTTGTTGGCTTGTTGGCTTGTTGGTTTGTTAGTTTGTTGGCTTTTTGGTTACTTGGTTTGTTGGTTTGTTGGTTTGTTGGCTTGTTGGTTTGTTGGCTTGTTGGTTTGTTGGTTTGTTGGTTTGTTGGTTTGTTGGCTTGTTGGTTTGTTGGTTTGTTGGCTTGTTGGGGTTTTGGTTTGTTGGTTTATTTGTTTGTTGGTTTGTTGGCTTGTTGGTTTGTTGGTTTGTTGGTTTGTTGGTTTGTTGGCTTGTTGGTTTGTTGGTTTATTGGTTTGTTGGCTTGTTGGCTTGTTGGTTTGTTGGTTTGTTGGTTTTTTGGTTTGTTGGTTTGTTGGTTTGTTGGTATGTTGGTTTGTTGGTTTATTTAATTGTTGGTTTGTTGGTTTATTTGTTTGTTGGTTTGTTGGCATGTTGGTTTGTTGGTTTGTTGGTTTGTTGGCTTGTTGGTTTGTTGGCTTGTTGGCTTGTTGCTTTGTTGGTTTGTTGGTTTGTTGGCTTGTTGGCTTGTTGGTTTGTTGGCTAGTTGGTTTGGTGGCTTGTTGGTTTGTTGGTTTGTTGGTTTGTTGGTTTGTTGGTTTTTTGGTTTGTTGGTTTGTTGGCTTGTTGGTTTGTTGGTTTGTTGGTTTGTTGGCTTGTTGGTTTGTTGGTTTGTTGGCTTGTTGGTTTGTTGGTTTGTTGGTTTGTTGGCTTGTTGGTTTGTTGGTTTGTTGGCTAGTTGGTTTGGTGGCTTGTTGGTTTGTTGGTTTGTTGGTTTGTTGGTTTGTTGGTTTTTTGGTTTGTTGGTTTGTTGGTTTGTTGGTTTGTTGGCTTGTTGGTTTGTTGGTTTTTTGGCTTGTTGGTTTGTTGGTTTGTTGGCTTGTTGGCTTGTTGCTTTGTTGGTTTGTTGGTTTGTTGGCTTGTTGGTTTGTTGGTTTGTTGGCTAGTTGGTTTGGTGGCTTGTTGGTTTGTTGGTTTGTTGGTTTGTTGGTTTGTTGGTTTTTTGGTTTGTTGGTTTGTTGGTTTGTTGGCTTGTTGGTTTGTTGGTTTGTTGGTTTGTTGGCTTGTTGGTTTGTTGGTTTGTTGGCTTGTTGGTTTGTTGGTTTGTTGGTTTGTTGGCTTGTTGGTTTGTTGGTTTGTTGGCTTGTTGGCTTGTTGGTTTGTTGGTTTGTTGGTTTGTTGGTTTGTTGGTTTGTTGGCTTGTTGGTTTGTTTGTTTGTTGGCTCGTTGGCTTGTTGGTTTGTTGGTTTGTTGGCTTGTTGGTTACTTAGTTTGTTGGTTTGTTGGTTTGTTGGCTTGTTGGCTTGTTGGTTTGTTGGTTAGTTCGTTTGTTGGTTTGTTAGTTTGTTGGCTTGTTAATTTGTTGGCTTGTTGGTTTGTTGGTTTGTTGGTTTATTTGTTTGTTGGTTTGTTGGCTTGTTGGTTTGTTGGTTTGTTGGTTTGTTGGCTTGTTGGTTTGTTGGTTTGTTGGTTTTTGGTTTGTTGGCTTGTTGGCTTGTTGCTTTGTTGGTTTGTTGGTTTGTTGGCTTGTTGGCTTGTTGGTTTGTTAGTTTTTTGGCTTTTTGTTTACTTGGTTTGTTGGTTTGTTGGCTTGTTGGTTTGTTGGTTTGTTTGCTTGTTGGCTTGTTGGTTTGTTGGTTTGTTGGCTTGTTGGCTTGTTGGTTTGTTGGTTTGTTGGTTTTTTGGTTTGTTGGTTTGTTGGTTTGTTGGTTTGTTGGTTTGTTGGTTTGTTGGTTTATTTGTTTGTTGGTTTGTTGGCTTGTTGGTTTGTTGGTTTGTTGGCTTGTTGGTGTGTTGGTTTGTTGGCTTGTTGGCTTGTTGCTTTGTTGGTTTGTTGGTTTGTTGGCTTGTTGGCTTGTTGGTTTGTGGGTTTGTTGGTTTGTTGGTTTTTTGGTTTGTTGGTTTGTTGGTTTGTTGTTTTGTTGGTTTGTTGGTTTGTTGGTTTATTTGTTTGTTGGTTTGTTGGCTTGTTGGTTTTTTGGTTTGTTGGTTTGTTGGCTTGTTGGTTTGTTGGTTTGTTGGCTTGTTGGCTTGTTGCTTTGTTGGTTTGTTGGCTTGTTGGCTTGTTGGCTTGTTGGTTTGTTAGTTTGTTGGCTTTTTGGTTACTTGGTTTGTTGGTTTGTTGGCTTGTTGGTTTGTTGGTTTGTTGGTTTGTTGGTTTTTTGGTTTGTTGGTTTGTTGGTTTGTTGGCTTGTTGGTTTGTTGGTTTGTTGGTTTGTTGGCTTGTTGGTTTGTTGGTTTGTTGGCTTGTTGGTTTGTTGGTTTGTTGGTTTGTTGGCTTGTTGGTTTGTTGGTTTGTTGGCTTGTTGGCTTGTTGGTTTGTTGGTTTGTTGGTTTGTTGGTTTGTTGGTTTGTTGGCTTGTTGGTTTGTTTGTTTGTTGGCTCGTTGGCTTGTTGGTTTGTTGGTTTGTTGGCTTGTTGGTTACTTAGTTTGTTGGTTTGTTGGTTTGTTGGCTTGTTGGCTTGTTGGTTTGTTGGTTAGTTCGTTTGTTGGTTTGTTAGTTTGTTGGCTTGTTAATTTGTTGGCTTGTTGGTTTGTTGGTTTGTTGGTTTATTTGTTTGTTGGTTTGTTGGCTTGTTGGTTTGTTGGTTTGTTGGTTTGTTGGTTTGTTGGCTTGTTGGTTTGTTGGTTTGTTGGTTTTTGGTTTGTTGGCTTGTTGGCTTGTTGCTTTGTTGGTTTGTTGGTTTGTTGGCTTGTTGGCTTGTTGGTTTGTTAGTTTTTTGGCTTTTTATTTACTTGGTTTGTTGGTTTGTTGGCTTGTTGGTTTGTTGGTTTGTTTGCTTGTTGGCTTGTTGGTTTGTTGGTTTGTTGGCTTGTTGGCTTGTTGGTTTGTTGGTTTGTTGGTTTTTTGGTTTGTTGGTTTGTTGGTTTGTTGGTTTGTTGGTTTGTTGGTTTGTTGGTTTATTTGTTTGTTGGTTTGTTGGCTTGTTGGTTTGTTGGTTTGTTGGCTTGTTGGTGTGTTGGTTTGTTGGCTTGTTGGCTTGTTGCTTTGTTGGTTTGTTGGTTTGTTGGCTTGTTGGCTTGTTGGTTTGTGGGTTTGTTGGTTTGTTGGTTTTTTGGCTTTTTGTTTACTTGGTTTGTTGGTTTGTTGGCTTGTTGGTTTGTTGGTTTGTTTGCTTGTTGGCTTGTTGGTTTGTTGGTTTGTTGGCTTGTTGGCTTGTTGGTTTGTTGGTTTGTTGGTTTTTTGGTTTGTTGGTTTGTTGGTTTGTTGTTTTGTTGGTTTGTTGGTTTGTTGGTTTATTTGTTTGTTGGTTTGTTGGCTTGTTGGTTTTTTGGTTTGTTGGTTTGTTGGCTTGTTGGTTTGTTGGTTTGTTGGCTTGTTGGCTTGTTGCTTTGTTGGTTTGTTGGCTTGTTGGCTTGTTGGCTTGTTGGTTTGTTAGTTTGTTGGCTTTTTGGTTACTTGGTTTGTTGGTTTGTTGGCTTGTTGGTTTGTTGGCTTGTTGGTTTGTTGGTTTGTTGGCTTGTTGGCTTATTGGTTTGTTGGTTTGTTGGTTTGTTGGTTTGTTGGTTTGTTGGTTTGTTGGTTTGTTGGGTTGTTCGTTTGTTGGTTTGTTGGTTAATTGGTTTGTTGGTTTGTTGGTTTGTTGGTTTGTTGGCTTGTTGCTTTGTTGGTTTGTTGGTTTGTTGGCTTGTTGGTTTGTTGGTTTGTTGGCTTGTTGGCTTGTTGCTTTGTTGGTTTGTTGGTTTGTTGGGTTGTTGGCTTGTTGGTTTGTTGGTTTGTTGGTTTTTTGGTTTGTTGGTTTGTTGGTTTGTTGGTTTGTTGGTTTGTTGGTTTGTTGGTTTATTTGTTCGTTGGTTTGTTGGCTTGTTGGTTTGTTGGTTTGTTGGTTTGTTGGCTTGTTGCTTGTTGGTTTATTATTTTGTTGGCTTGTTGGATTGTTGGCTTGTTGGTTTGTTAGTTTGTTGGCTTTTTGGTTACTTGGCTTGTTGGTTTGTTGGGTTGTTGGTTTGTTGGTTTGTTGGTTTGTTGGCTTGTTGGCTTGTTGGTTTGTTGGTTTGTTGGTTTGTTGGTTTGTTGGTTTGTTGGTTTGTTCGTTTGTTGGTTTGTTGGTTAATTGGTTTGTTGGTTTGTTGGTTTGTTGGTTTGATGGTTTGTTGGCTTGTTGGTTTGTTGGTTTGTTGGCTCGTTGGCTTTTTGGTTTGTTGGTTTGTTGGTTTGTTGGTTACTTAGTTTGTTGGTTTGTTGGTTTGTTGGCTTGTTGGTTTGTTGGTTTGTTAGTTTGTTGGCTTGTTAGTTACTTAGTTTGTTGGTTTGTTGGTTTGTTGGCTTGTTCGTTTGTTGGTTTGTTAGTTTGTTGGCTTGTTAATTTGTTGGCTTGTTGGTTTGTTGGTTTGTTGGTTTATTTGTTTGATGGTTTGTTGGCTTGTTGGTTTGTTGGTTTGTTGGTTTGTTGGTTTGTTGGCTTGTTGGTTTGTTGGTTTGTTGGTTTGTTGGTTTGTTGGCTTGTTGGCTTGTTGCTTTGTTGGTTTGTTGGCTTGTTGGCTTGTTGGCTTGTTGGTTTGTTAGTTTTTTGGCTTTTTGGTTACTTGGTTTGTTGGTTTGTTGGTTTGTTGGCTTGTTGGTTTGTTGGTTTGTTGGTTTGTTGGCTTGTTGGTTTGTAGGTTTGTTGGCTTGTTGGCTTGTTGGTTTGTTGGCTTGTTGGTTTGTTGGTTTGTTGGCTTTTTGGCTTGTTTGTTTGTTGGTTTGTTGGTTTTTTGGTTTGTTGGTTTGTTGGTTTGTTGGCTTGTTGGTTTGTTGGTTTGTTGGCTTGTTGGCTTGTTGGTTTGTTGGTTTGTTGGTTTGTTGGTTTGTTCGTTTGTTGGTTTGTTGGTTAATTGGTTTGTTGGTTTGTTGGTTTGTTGGATTGTTGGCTTGTTGCTTTGTTGGTTTGTTGGTTTGTTGGCTTGTTGGTTTGTTGGTTTGTTGGTTTGTTGGCTTGTTGGCTTGTTGCTTTGTTGGTTTGTTGGTTTGTTGGCTTGTTGGCTTGTTGGTTTGTTGGTTTGTTGGTTTTTTGGTTTGTTGGTTTGTTGGTTTGTTGGTTTGTTGGTTTGTTGGTTTGTTGGTTTATTTGTTCGTTGGTTTGTTGGCTTGTTGGTTTGTTGGTTTGTTGGTTTGTTGGCTTGTTGCTTGTTGGTTTATTATTTTGTTGGCTTGTTGGATTGTTGGCTTGTTGGTTTGTTAGTTTGTTGGCTTTTTGGTTACTTGGCTTGTTGGTTTGTTGGGTTGTTGGTTTGTTGGTTTGTTGGTTTGTTGGCTTGTTGGCTTGTTGGTTTGTTGGTTTGTTGGTTTGTTGGTTTGTTGGTTTGTTGGTTTGTTCGTTTGTTGGTTTGTTGGTTAATTGGTTTGTTGGTTTGTTGGTTTGTTGGTTTGTTGGTTTGTTGGCTTGTTGGCTTGTTGGTTTGTTGGTTTGTTGGCTCGTTGGCTTTTTGGTTTGTTGGTTTGTTGGTTTGTTGGTTACTTAGTTTGTTGGTTTGTTGGCTTGTTGGTTTGTTGGTTTGTTAGTTTGTTGGCTTGTTGGTTACTTAGTTTGTTGGTTTGTTGGCTTGTTCGTTTGTTGGTTTGTTAGTTTGTTGGCTTGTTAATTTGTTGGCTTGTTGGTTTGTTGGTTTGTTGGTTTGTTGGCTTGTTGGCTTGTTGGCTTGTTGGTTTGTTAGTTTTTTGGCTTTTTGGTTACTTGGTTTGTTGGTTTGTTGGTTTGTTGGCTTGTTGGTTTGTTGGTTTGTTGGCTTGTTGGCTTGTTGGTTTGTTGGTTTGTTGGCTTGTTGGCTTGTTGGTTTGTTGGCTTGTTGGTTTGTTGGTTTGTTGGCTTGTTGGCTTGTTTGTTTGTTGGTTTGTTGGTTTTTTGGTTTGTTGGTTTGTTGGTTTGTTGGCTTGTTGGTTTGTTGGTTTGTTGGCTTGTTGGCTTGTTGGTTTGTTGGTTTGTTGGTTTGTTGGTTTGTTGGTTTGTTGGCTTGTTGGTTTGTTTGTTTGTTGGCTCGTTGGCTTGTTGGTTTGTTGGTTTGTTGGCTTGTTGGTTACTTAGTTTGTTGGTTTGTTGGTTTGTTGGCTTTTTGGCTTGTTGGTTTGTTGGTTAGTTCGTTTGTTGGTTTGTTAGTTTGTTGGCTTGTTAATTTGTGGGCTTGTTGGTTTGTTGGTTTGTTGGTTTATTTGTTTGTTGGTTTGTTGGCTTGTTGGTTTGTTGGTTTGTTGGTTTGTTGGTTTGTTGGTTTGTTGGCTTGTTGGTTTGTTGGTTTGTTGGTTTTTGGTTTGTTGGCTTGTTGGCTTGTTGCTTTGTTGGTTTGTTGGTCTGTTGGCTTGTTGGATTGTTGGTTTGTTAGTTTTTTGGCTTTTTGTTTACTTGGTTTGTTGGTTTGTTGGCTTGTTGGTTTGTTGGTTTGTTGGCTTGTTGGCTTGTTGGTTTGTTGGTTATTTGGCTAGTTGGCTTGTTGGTTTGTTGGTTTGTTGGTTTTTTGGTTTGTTGGTTTGTTGGTTTGTTGGTTTGTTGGTTTGTTGGTTTATTTGTTTGTTGGTTTGTTGGCTAGTTGGTTTGTTGGTTTGTTGGTTTGTTGGCTTGTTGGTGTGTTGGTTTGTTGGCTTGTTGGCTTGTTGCTTCGTTGCTTTGTTGGTTTGTTGGTTTGTTGGCTTGTTGGCTTGTTGGTTTGTTGGTTTGTTGGTTTGTTGGTTTTTTGGTTTGTTGGTTTGTTGGTTTGTTGTTTTGTTTGTTTGTTTGTTTATTTGTTTGTTGGTTTGTTGGCTTGTTGGTTTTTTGGTTTGTTGGTTTGTTGGCTTGTTGGTTTGTTGGTTTGTTGGCTTGTTGGCTTGTTGCTTTGTTGGTTTGTTGGCTTGTTGGCTTGTTGGCTTGTTGGTTTGTTAGTTTGTTGGCTTTTTGGTTACTTGGTTTGTTGGTTTGTTGGCTTGTTGGCTTGTTGGCTTATTGGTTTGTTGGTTTGTTGGTTTGTTGGTTTGTTGGTTTATTGGTTTTTTCGTTTGTTGGTTTGTTGGTTAATTGGTTTGTTGGTTTGTTGGTTTGTTGGTTTGTTGGCTTGTTGCTTTGTTGGTTTGTTGGTTTGTTGGCTTGTTGGTTTGTTGGTTTGTTGGTTTGTTGGCTTGTTGCTTTGTTGGTTTGTTGGTTTGTTGGCTTGTTGGCTTGTTGGTTTGTTGGTTTGTTGGTTTTTTGGTTTGTTGGTTTGTTGGTTTGTTGGTTTGTTGGTTTGTTGGTTTGTTGGTTTATTTGTTCGTTGGTTTGTTGGCTTGTTGGTTTGTTGGTTTGTTGGTTTGTTGGCTTGTTGCTTGTTGGTTTATTATTTTGTTGGCTTGTTGGATTGTTGGCTTGTTGGTTTGTTAGTTTGTTGGCTTTTTGGTTACTTGGCTTGTTGGTTTGTTGGGTTGTTGGTTTGTTGGTTTGTTGGTTTGTTGGCTTGTTGGCCTGTTGGTTTGTTGGTTTGTTGGTTTGTTGGTTTGTTAGTTTGTTGGTTTGTTGGCTTGTTGGTTTGTTGGTTTGTTGGTTTGTTGGCTTGTTGGTTTGTTGGTTTGTTGGCTTGTTGGTTTGTTGGTTTGTTGGTTTGTTGGCTTGTTGGTTTGTTGGTTTGTTGGCTTGTTGGCTTGTTGGTTTGTTGGCTTGTTGGTTACTTAGTTTGTTGGTTTGTTGGTTTGTTGGCTTGTTCGTTTGTTGGTTTGTTAGTTTGTTGGCTTGTTAATTTGTTGGCTTGTTGGTTTGTTGGTTTGTTGGTTTATTTGTTTGATGGTTTGTTGGCTTGTTGGTTTGTTGGTTTGTTGGTTTGTTGGCTTGTTGGTTTGTTGGTTTGTTGGTTTGTTGGTTTGTTGGTTTATTGGCTTGTTGGCTTGTTGCTTTGTTGGTTTGTTGGTTTGTTGGCTTGTTGGCTTGTTGGTTCGTTAGTTTTTTGGCTTTTTGGTTACTTGGTTTGTTGGTTTGTTGGTTTGTTGGCTTGTTGGTTTGTTGGTTTGTTGGCTTGTTGGCTTGTTGGTTTGTTGGTTTGTTGGCTTGTTGGTTTGTTGGTTTGTTGGCTTGTTGGTTTGTTGGTTTGTTGGCTTGTTGGCTTGTTTGTTTGTTGGTTTGTTGGTTTTTTGGTTTGTTGGTTTGTTGGTTTGTTGGCTTGTTGGTTTGTTGGTTTGTTGGTTTGTTGGTTTGTTGGCTTGTTGGCTTGTTGGTTTGTTGGTTTGTTGGCTTGTTGATTTGTTGGTTTGTTGGCTTGTTGGCTTGTTGGCTTGTTGCTTTGTTGGTTTGTTGGTTTGTTGGCTTGTTGGTTTGTTGGTTTGTTGGCTTGTTGGTTTGTTGGTTTGTTGGTTTGATGGCTTGTTGGCTTGTTGATTTGTTGGTTTGTTGGCTTGTTGGTTTGTTGGTTTGTTGACTTGTTGGTTTGTTGGCTTGTTGTTTTGTTGGTTTGTTGGTTTGTTGGCTTGTTGGTTGTTGGTTTGTTAGTTAGTTGGCTTTTTGGTTACTTGGTTTGTTGGTTTGTTGGTTTGTTGGCTTGTTGGTTTGTTGGCTTGTTGGTTTGTTGGTTTGTTTGTTTGTTGGCTTGTTGGCTTGTTGGTTTGTTGGTTTGTTGGTTTGTTGGTTTTTTGGTTTGTTGGTTTGTTGGTTTGTTGGTGTGTTGCCTTGTTGGTTTGTTGGTTTGTTGGCTTGTTGGCTTGTTGTTTTGTTGGTTTGTTGGCTTGTTGGTTACTTAGTTTGTTGGTTTGTTGGTTTGTTGGTTTGTTGGTTTGTTGACTTGTTGGCTTGTTGGTTTGTTGGTTAGTTCGTTTGTTGGTTTGTTAGTTTGTTGGCTTGTTGGCTTGTTGCTTTGTTGGTTTGTTGGTTTGTTGGCTTGTTGGCTTGTTGGTTTGTTAGTTTGTTGGCTTTTTGGTTACTTGGTTTGTTGGTTTGTTGGTTTGTTGGCTTGTTGGTTTGTTAGTTTGTTGGTTTGTTGGTTTGTTGGGTTGTTGGTTTGTTGGTTTGTTGGCTTGTTGGCTTGTTGGTTTGTTGGTTTGTTGGCTTGTTGGTTACTTAGTTTGTTGGTTTGTTGGCTTGTTGGTTTGTTGGTTTGTTGGCTTGTTGGCTTGTTTGTTTGTTGGTTTGTTGGTTTTTTGGTTTGTTGGTTTGTTGGTTTGTTGGCTTGTTGGTTTGTTGGTTTGTTGGTTTGTTGGCTTGTTGGCTTGTTGGTTTGTTGGTTTGTTGGCTTGTTGGTTTGTTGGTTTGTTGGCTTGTTGGATTGTTGCTTTGTTGGTTTGTTGGTTTGTTGGTTTGTTGGCTTGTTGGTTTGTTGGTTTGTTGGCTTGTTGGTTTGTTGGTTTGTTGGCTTGTTGGCTTGTTGATTTGTTGGTTTGTTGGCTTGTTGGTTTGTTGACTTGTTGGTTTGTTGGCTTGTTGCTTTGTTGGTTTGTTGGTTTGTTGGCTTGTTGGTTTGTTGGTTTGTTGTTTTGTTGGCTTGTTGGCTTGTTGGCTTGTTGGTTTGTTGCTTTGTTCGTTTGATGGTTTGTTAGTTTGTTGGTTACTTGGTTTGTTGGTTTGTTGGTTTGTTGGTTTGTTGGTTTGTCGGCTTGCTGGTTTGTTGGTTTTTTGGTTTGTTGGTTTGTTGGTTTGTTGGTTTGTTGGTTTGTTGGTTTGTTGGTTTATTTGTTTGTTGGTTTGTTGGTTTGTTGGTTTGTTGGTTTGTTGGTTTGTTGGTTTGTTGGTTTGTTGGTTTGTTGGTTTGTTGGTTTGTTGGTTTTTTGGTTTGTTGGTTTGTTGGTTTGTTGGCTTGTTGGTTTGTTGGCTTGTTAGTTTGTTGGTTTGTTGGTTTGTTGGTTTCTTGGTTTGTTGGTTTGTTGGCTTGTTGGCTTGTTGGTTTGTTAGTTTGTTGGCTTTTTCGTTACTTGGTTTGTTGGCTTGTTATTTTGCTGGTTTGTTGGCTTTTTGGCTTGTTGGTTTGTTGGTTTGTTGGCTTGTTGGTTACTTAGTTTGTTGGTTTGTTGGTTTGTTGGTTTGTTGGCTATTTGGCTTGTTGGTTTGTTGGTTAGTTTGTTTGTTGGTTTGTTAGTTTGTTGGTTAGTTGGCTTGTTGGCTTGTTGGTTTGTTGGTTTTTTGGTTTGTTGGCTTGTTGCTTTGTTGGTTTGTTGGCTTGTTGGCTTGTTGGTTTGTTAGTTTGTTGGCTTTTTGGTTACTTGGTTTGTTGGTTTGTTGGTTTGTTGGTTTGTTGGTTTGTTGGTTTGTTGGGTTGTTGGTTTGTTGGTTTGTTGGCTTGTTGGCTTGTTGGTTTGTTGGTTTGTTGGCTTGTTGGTTACTTAGTTTGTTGGTTTGTTGGCTTGTTGGTTTGTTGGTTTGTTGGCTTGTTGGCTTGTTTGTTTGTTGGTTTGTTGGTTTTTTGGTTTGTTGGTTTATTGGTTTGTTGGCTTGTTGGTTTGTTGGTTTGTTGGTTTGTTGGCTTGTTGGCTTGTTGGTTTGTTGGTTTGTTGGCTTGTTGGTTTGTTGGTTTGTTGGCTTGTTGGCTTGTTGCTTTGTTGGTTTGTTGGTTTGTTGGTTTGTTGGTTTGTTGGCTTGTTGGTTTGTTGGTTTGTTGGCTTGTTGGTTTGTTGGTTTGTTGGTTTGTTGGCTTGTTGGCTTGTTGGCTTGTTGATTTGTTGGTTTGTTGGCTTGTTGGTTTGTTGGTTTGTTGACTTGTTGGTTTGTTGGCTTGTTGCTTTGTTAGTTTGTTGGTTTGTTGGCTTGTTGGTTGTTGGTTTGTTAGTTTGTTGGCTTTTTGGTTACTTGGTTTGTTGGTTTGTTGGTTTGTTGGCTTGTTGGTTTGTTGGCTTGTTGGTTTGTTGGTTTGTTTGTTTGTTGGCTTGTTGGCTTGTTGGTTTGTTGGTTTGTTGGTTTGTTGGTTTTTTGGTTTGTTGGTTTGTTGGTGTGTTGGCTTGTTGGTTTGTTGGTTTGTTGGCTTGTTGGCTTGTTGTTTTGTGGGTTTGTTGGCTTGTTGGTTACTTAGTTTGTTGGTTTGTTGGTTTGTTGGTTTGTTGGTATGTTGACTTGTTGGCTTGTTGGTTTGTTGGTTAGTTCGTTTGTTGGTTTGTTAGTTTGTTGGTTTGTTGGCTTGTTGGCTTGTTGGTTTGTTGGTTTTTTGGTTTGTTGGTTTGTTGGTTTGTTGGTTTGTTGGTTTATTTGTTTGTTGGTTTGTTGGCTTGTTGGTTTGTTGGTTTGTTGGTTTGTTGGCTTGTTGGCTTGTTGGTTTGTTAGTTTGTTAGCTTTTTGGTTACTTGGTTTGTTGGTTTGTTGGTTTGTTGGCTTGTTGGCTTGTTGGTTTGTTGGTTTGTTGGCTTGTTGGTTTGTTGGTTTGTTGGCTTGTTGGCTTGTTGCTTTGTTGGTTTGTTGGTTTGTTGGCTTGTTGGCTTGTTGGTTTGTTAGTTTGTTGGCTTTTTGGTTACTTGGTTTGTTGGTTTGTTGGTTTGTTGGCTTGTTGGTTTGTTGGCTTGTTGGTTTGTTGGTTTGTTGGTTTGTTGGTTTGTTGGCTTGTTGGTTTGTTGGTTTGTTGGCTTGTTGGGGTTTTGGTTTGTTGGTTTATTTGTTTGTTGGTTTGTTGGCTTGTTGGTTTGTTGGTTTGTTGGTTTGTTGGTTTGTTGGCTTGTTGGTTTGTTGGTTTATTGGTTTGTTGGCTTGTTGGCTTGTTGGTTTGTTGGTTTGTTGGTTTTATGGTTTGTTGGTTTGTTGGTTTGTTGGTATGTTGGTTTGTTGGTTTATTTAATTGTTGGTTTGTTGGTTTATTTGTTTGTTGGTTTGGTGGCATGTTGGTTTGTTGGTTTGTTGGTTTGTTGGCTTGTTGGTTTGTTGGCTTGTTGGCTTGTTGCTTTGTTGGTTTGTTGGTTTGTTGGCTTGTTGGCTTGTTGGTTTGTTGGCTAGTTGGTTTGGTGGCTTGTTGGTTTGTTGGTTTGTTGGTTTGTTGGTTTGTTGGTTTTTTGGTTTGTTGGTTTGTTGGCTTGTTGGTTTGTTGGTTTGTTGGTTTGTTGGCTTGTTGGTTTGTTGGTTTGTTGGCTTGTTGGTTTGTTGGTTTGTTGGTTTGTTGGCTTGTTGGTTTGTTGGTTTGTTGGCTAGTTGGTTTGGTGGCTTGTTGGTTTGTTGGTTTGTTGGTTTGTTGGTTTGTTGGTTTTTTGGTTTGTTGGTTTGTTGGTTTGTTGGTTTGTTGGCTTGTTGGTTTGTTGGTTTTTTGGCTTGTTGGTTTGTTGGTTTGTTGGCTTGTTGGCTTGTTGCTTTGTTGGTTTGTTGGTTTGTTGGCTTGTTGGTTTGTTGGTTTGTTGGCTAGTTGGTTTGGTGGCTTGTTGGTTTGTTGGTTTGTTGGTTTGTTGGTTTGTTGGTTTTTTGGTTTGTTGGTTTGTTGGTTTGTTGGCTTGTTGGTTTGTTGGTTTGTTGGTTTGTTGGCTTGTTGGTTTGTTGGTTTGTTGGCTTGTTGGTTTGTTGGTTTGTTGGTTTGTTGGCTTGTTGGTTTGTTGGTTTGTTGGCCTGTTGGCTTGTTGGTTTGTTGGTTTGTTGGTTTGTTGGTTTGTTGGTTTGTTGGCTTGTTGGTTTGTTTGTTTGTTGGCTCGTTGGCTTGTTGGTTTGTTGGTTTGTTGGCTTGTTGGTTACTTAGTTTGTTGGTTTGTTGGTTTGTTGGCTTGTTGGCTTGTTGGTTTGTTGGTTAGTTCGTTTGTTGGTTTGTTAGTTTGTTGGCTTGTTAATTTGTTGGCTTGTTGGTTTGTTGGTTTGTTGGTTTATTTGTTTGTTGGTTTGTTGGCTTATTGGTTTGTTGGTTTGTTGGTTTGTTGGTTTGTTGGCTTGTTGGTTTGTTGGTTTGTTGGTTTTTGGTTTGTTGGCTTGTTGGCTTGTTGCTTTGTTGGTTTGTTGGTTTGTTGGCTTGTTGGCTTGTTGGTTTGTTAGTTTTTTGGCTTTTTGTTTACTTGGTTTGTTGGTTTGTTGGTTTGTTGGTTTGTTGGTTTGTTTGCTTGTTGGCTTGTTGGTTTGTTGGTTTGTTGGCTTGTTGGCTTGTTGGTTTGTTGGTTTGTTGGTTTTTTGGTTTGTTGGTTTGTTGGTTTGTTGGTTTGTTGGTTTGTTGGTTTGTTGGTTTGTTGGTTTATTTGTTTGTTGGTTTGTTGGCTTGTTGGTTTGTTGGTTTGTTGGCTTGTTGGTGTGTTGGTTTGTTGGCTTGTTGGCTTGTTGCTTTGTTGGTTTGTTGGTTTGTTGGCTTGTTGGCTTGTTGGTTTGTTGGTTTGTTGGTTTGTTGGTTTTTTGGTTTGTTGGTTTGTTGGTTTGTTGTTTTGTTGGTTTGTTGGTTTGTTGGTTTATTTGTTTGTTGGTTTGTTGGCTTGTTGGTTTTTTGGTTTGTTGGTTTGTTGGCTTGTTGGTTTGTTGGTTTGTTGGCTTGTTGGTTTGTTGCTTTGTTGGTTTGTTGGCTTGTTGGCTTGTTGGCTTGTTGGCTTGTTGGTTTGTTGGTTTGTTGGTTTGTTGGTTTTTTGGTTTGTTGGTTTGTTGGTTTGTTGTTTTGTTGGTTTGTTGGTTTGTTGGTTTATTTGTTTGTTGGTTTGTTGGCTTGTTGGTTTTTTGGTTTGTTGGTTTGTTGGCTTGTTGGTTTGTTAGTTTGTTGGCTTTTTGGTTACTTGGTTTGTTGGTTTGTTGGTTTGTTGGCTTGTTGGTTTGTTGGCTTGTTGGTTTGTTGGTTTGTTTGTTTGTTGGCTTGTTGGCTTGTTGGTTTGTTGGTTTGTTGGTTTGTTGGTTTTTTGGTTTGTTGGTTTGTTGGTTTGTTGGTGTGTTGCCTTGTTGGTTTGTTGGTTTGTTGGCTTGTTGGCTTGTTGTTTTGTTGGTTTGTTGGCTTGTTGGTTACTTAGTTTGTTGGTTTGTTGGTTTGTTGGTTTGTTGGTTTGTTGACTTGTTGGCTTGTTGGTTTGTTGGTTAGTTCGTTTGTTGGTTTGTTAGTTTGTTGGCTTGTTGGCTTGTTGCTTTGTTGGTTTGTTGGTTTGTTGGCTTGTTGGCTTGTTGGTTTGTTAGTTTGTTGGCTTTTTGGTTACTTGGTTTGTTGGTTTGTTGGTTTGTTGGCTTGTTGGTTTGTTAGTTTGTTGGTTTGTTGGTTTGTTGGGTTGTTGGTTTGTTGGTTTGTTGGCTTGTTGGCTTGTTGGTTTGTTGGTTTGTTGGCTTGTTGGTTACTTAGTTTGTTGGTTTGTTGGCTTGTTGGTTTGTTGGTTTGTTGGCTTGTTGGCTTGTTTGTTTGTTGGTTTGTTGGTTTTTTGGTTTGTTGGTTTGTTGGTTTGTTGGCTTGTTGGTTTTTTGGTTTGTTGGTTTGTTGGCTTGTTGGCTTGTTGGTTTGTTGGTTTGTTTGCTTGTTGGTTTGTTGGTTTGTTGGCTTGTTGGATTGTTGCTTTGTTGGTTTGTTGGTTTGTTGGTTTGTTGGCTTGTTGGTTTGTTGGTTTGTTGGCTTGTTGGTTTGTTGGTTTGTTGGCTTGTTGGCTTGTTGATTTGTTGGTTTGTTGGCTTGTTGGTTTGTTGACTTGTTGGTTTGTTGGCTTGTTGCTTTGTTGGTTTGTTGGTTTGTTGGCTTGTTGGTTTGTTGGTTTGTTGTTTTGTTGGCTTGTTGGCTTGTTGGCTTGTTGGTTTGTTGCTTTGTTCGTTTGATGGTTTGTTAGTTTGTTGGTTACTTGGTTTGTTGGTTTGTTGGTTTGTTGGTTTGTTGGTTTGTTGGCTTGCTGGTTTGTTGGTTTTTTGGTTTGTTGGTTTGTTGGTTTGTTGGTTTGTTGGTTTGTTGGTTTATTTGTTTGTTGGTTTGTTGGTTTGTTGGTTTGTTGGTTTGTTGGTTTGTTGGTTTGTTGGTTTGTTGGTTTGTTGGTTTGTTGGTTTGTTGGTTTTTTGGTTTGTTGGTTTGTTGGTTTGTTGGCTTGTTGGTTTGTTGGCTTGTTAGTTTGTTGGTTTGTTGGTTTGTTGGTTTCTTGGTTTGTTGGTTTGTTGGTTTGTTGACTTGTTGGCTTGTTGGTTTGTTGGTTAGTTCGTTTGTTGGTTTGTTAGTTTGTTGGCTTGTTGGCTTGTTGCTTTGTTGGTTTGTTGGTTTGTTGGCTTGTTGGCTTGTTGGTTTGTTAGTTTGTTGGCTTTTTGGTTACTTGGTTTGTTGGTTTGTTGGTTTGTTGGCTTGTTGGTTTGTTAGTTTGTTGGTTTGTTGGTTTGTTGGGTTGTTGGTTTGTTGGTTTGTTGGCTTGTTGGCTTGTTGGTTTGTTGGTTTGTTGGCTTGTTGGTTACTTAGTTTGTTGGTTTGTTGGCTTGTTGGTTTGTTGGTTTGTTGGCTTGTTGGCTTGTTTGTTTGTTGGTTTGTTGGTTTTTTGGTTTGTTGGTTTGTTGGTTTGTTGGCTTGTTGGTTTTTTGGTTTGTTGGTTTGTTGGCTTGTTGGCTTGTTGGTTTGTTGGTTTGTTGGCTTGTTGGTTTGTTGGTTTGTTGGCTTGTTGGATTGTTGCTTTGTTGGTTTGTTGGTTTGTTGGTTTGTTGGCTTGTTGGTTTGTTGGTTTGTTGGCTTGTTGGTTTGTTGGTTTGTTGGCTTGTTGGCTTGTTGATTTGTTGGTTTGTTGGCTTGTTGGTTTGTTGGTTTGTTGGCTTGTTGGTTACTTAGTTTGTTGGTTTGTTGGCTTGTTGGTTTGTTGGTTTGTTGGCTTGTTGGCTTGTTTGTTTGTTGGTTTGTTGGTTTTTTGGTTTGTTGGTTTGTTGGTTTGTTGGCTTGTTGGTTTTTTGGTTTGTTGGTTTGTTGGCTTGTTGGCTTGTTGGTTTGTTGGTTTGTTTGCTTGTTGGTTTGTTGGTTTGTTGGCTTGTTGGATTGTTGCTTTGTTGGTTTGTTGGTTTGTTGGTTTGTTGGCTTGTTGGTTTGTTGGTTTGTTGGCTTGTTGGTTTGTTGGTTTGTTGGCTTGTTGGCTTGTTGATTTGTTGGTTTGTTGGCTTGTTGGTTTGTTGACTTGTTGGTTTGTTGGCTTGTTGCTTTGTTGGTTTGTTGGTTTGTTGGCTTGTTGGTTTGTTGGTTTGTTGTTTTGTTGGCTTGTTGGCTTGTTGGCTTGTTGGTTTGTTGCTTTGTTCGTTTGATGGTTTGTTAGTTTGTTGGTTACTTGGTTTGTTGGTTTGTTGGTTTGTTGGTTTGTTGGTTTGTTGGTTTGTTGGTTTGTTGGCTTGTTGGTTTGTTGGCTTGTTAGTTTGTTGGTTTGTTGGTTTGTTGGTTTCTTGGTTTGTTGGTTTGTTGGTTTGTTGACTTGTTGGCTTGTTGGTTTGTTGGTTAGTTCGTTTGTTGGTTTGTTAGTTTGTTGGCTTGTTGGCTTGTTGCTTTGTTGGTTTGTTGGTTTGTTGGCTTGTTGGCTTGTTGGTTTGTTAGTTTGTTGGCTTTTTGGTTACTTGGTTTGTTGGTTTGTTGGTTTGTTGGCTTGTTGGTTTGTTAGTTTGTTGGTTTGTTGGTTTGTTGGGTTGTTGGTTTGTTGGTTTGTTGGCTTGTTGGCTTGTTGGTTTGTTGGTTTGTTGGCTTGTTGGTTACTTAGTTTGTTGGTTTGTTGGCTTGTTGGTTTGTTGGTTTGTTGGCTTGTTGGCTTGTTTGTTTGTTGGTTTGTTGGTTTTTTGGTTTGTTGGTTTGTTGGTTTGTTGGCTTGTTGGTTTTTTGGTTTGTTGGTTTGTTGGCTTGTTGGCTTGTTGGTTTGTTGGTTTGTTGGCTTGTTGGTTTGTTGGTTTGTTGGCTTGTTGGATTGTTGCTTTGTTGGTTTGTTGGTTTGTTGGTTTGTTGGCTTGTTGGTTTGTTGGTTTGTTGGCTTGTTGGTTTGTTGGTTTGTTGGCTTGTTGGCTTGTTGATTTGTTGGTTTGTTGGCTTGTTGGTTTGTTGACTTGTTGGTTTGTTGGCTTGTTGCTTTGTTGGTTTGTTGGTTTGTTGGCTTGTTGGTTTGTTGGTTTGTTGTTTTGTTGGCTTGTTGGCTTGTTGGCTTGTTGGTTTGTTGCTTTGTTCGTTTGATGGTTTGTTAGTTTGTTGGTTACTTGGTTTGTTGGTTTGTTGGTTTGTTGGTTTGTTGGTTTGTTGGCTTGCTGGTTTGTTGGTTTTTTGGTTTGTTGGTTTGTTGGTTTGTTGGTTTGTTGGTTTGTTGGTTTATTTGTTTGTTGGTTTGTTGGTTTGTTGGTTTGTTGGTTTGTTGGTTTGTTGGTTTGTTGGTTTGTTGGTTTGTTGGTTTGTTGGTTTGTTGGTTTTTTGGTTTGTTGGTTTGTTGGTTTGTTGGCTTGTTGGTTTGTTGGCTTGTTAGTTTGTTGGTTTGTTGGTTTGTTGGTTTCTTGGTTTGTTGGTTTGTTGGCTTGTTGGCTTGTTGGTTTGTTAGTTTGTTGGCTTTTTCGTTACTTGGTTTGTTGGCTTGTTATTTTGCTGGTTTGTTGGCTTTTTGGCTTGTTGGTTTGTTGGTTTGTTGGCTTGTTGGTTACTTAGTTTGTTGGTTTGTTGGTTTGTTGGTTTGTTGGCTATTTGGCTTGTTGGTTTGTTGGTTAGTTTGTTTGTTGGTTTGTTAGTTTGTTGGTTAGTTGGCTTGTTGGCTTGTTGGTTTGTTGGTTTTTTGGTTTGTTGGCTTGTTGCTTTGTTGGTTTGTTGGCTTGTTGGCTTGTTGGTTTGTTAGTTTGTTGGCTTTTTGGTTACTTGGTTTGTTGGTTTGTTGGTTTGTTGGTTTGTTGGTTTGTTGGTTTGTTGGGTTGTTGGTTTGTTGGTTTGTTGGCTTGTTGGCTTGTTGGTTTGTTGGTTTGTTGGCTTGTTGGTTACTTAGTTTGTTGGTTTGTTGGCTTGTTGGTTTGTTGGTTTGTTGGCTTGTTGGCTTGTTTGTTTGTTGGTTTGTTGGTTTGTTGGCTTGTTGGTTTGTTGGTTTGTTGGCTTGTTGGCTTGTTGCTTTGTTGGTTTGTTGGTTTGTTGGTTTGTTGGTTTGTTGGCTTGTTGGTTTGTTGGTTTGTTGGCTTGTTGGTTTGTTGGTTTGTTGGTTTGTTGGCTTGTTGGCTTGTTGGCTTGTTGATTTGTTGGTTTGTTGGCTTGTTGGTTTGTTGGTTTGTTGACTTGTTGGTTTGTTGGCTTGTTGCTTTGTTGGTTTGTTGGTTTGTTGGCTTGTTGGTTGTTGGTTTGTTAGTTTGTTGGCTTTTTGGTTACTTGGTTTGTTGGTTTGTTGGTTTGTTGGCTTGTTGGTTTGTTGGCTTGTTGGTTTGTTGGTTTGTTTGTTTGTTGGCTTGTTGGCTTGTTGGTTTGTTGGTTTGTTGGTTTGTTGGTTTTTTGGTTTGTTGGTTTGTTGGTGTGTTGGCTTGTTGGTTTGTTGGTTTGTTGGCTTGTTGGCTTGTTATTTTGTGGGTTTGTTGGCTTGTTGGTTACTTAGTTTGTTGGTTTGTTGGTTTGTTGGTTTGTTGGTTTGTTGGTATGTTGACTTGTTGGCTTGTTGGTTTGTTGGTTAGTTCGTTTGTTGGTTTGTTAGTTTGTTGGTTTGTTGGCTTGTTGGCTTGTTGGTTTGTTGGTTTTTTGGTTTGTTGGTTTGTTGGTTTGTTGGTTTGTTGGTTTATTTGTTTGTTGGTTTGTTGGCTTGTTGGTTTGTTGGTTTGTTGGTTTGTTGGCTTGTTGGCTTGTTGGTTTGTTAGTTTGTTAGCTTTTTGGTTACTTGGTTTGTTGGTTTGTTGGTTTGTTGGCTTGTTGGCTTGTTGGTTTGTTGGTTTGTTGGCTTGTTGGTTTGTTGGTTTGTTGGCTTGTTGGCTTGTTGCTTTGTTGGTTTGTTGGTTTGTTGGCTTGTTGGCTTGTTGGTTTGTTAGTTTGTTGGCTTTTTGGTTACTTGGTTTGTTGGTTTGTTGGTTTGTTGGCTTGTTGGTTTGTTGGCTTGTTGGTTTGTTGGTTTGTTGGTTTGTTGGTTTGTTGGCTTGTTGGTTTGTTGGTTTGTTGGCTTGTTGGGGTTTTGGTTTGTTGGTTTATTTGTTTGTTGGTTTGTTGGCTTGTTGGTTTGTTGGTTTGTTGGTTTGTTGGTTTGTTGGCTTGTTGGTTTGTTGGTTTATTGGTTTGTTGGCTTGTTGGCTTGTTGGTTTGTTGGTTTGTTGGTTTTATGGTTTGTTGGTTTGTTGGTTTGTTGGTATGTTGGTTTGTTGGTTTATTTAATTGTTGGTTTGTTGGTTTATTTGTTTGTTGGTTTGTTGGCATGTTGGTTTGTTGGTTTGTTGGTTTGTTGGCTTGTTGGTTTGTTGGCTTGTTGGCTTGTTGCTTTGTTGGTTTGTTGGTTTGTTGGCTTGTTGGCTTGTTGGTTTGTTGGCTAGTTGGTTTGGTGGCTTGTTGGTTTGTTGGTTTGTTGGTTTGTTGGTTTGTTGGTTTTTTGGTTTGTTGGTTTGTTGGCTTGTTGGTTTGTTGGTTTGTTGGTTTGTTGGCTTGTTGGTTTGTTGGTTTGTTGGCTTGTTGGTTTGTTGGTTTGTTGGTTTGTTGGCTTGTTGGTTTGTTGGTTTGTTGGCTAGTTGGTTTGGTGGCTTGTTGGTTTGTTGGTTTGTTGGTTTGTTGGTTTGTTGGTTTTTTGGTTTGTTGGTTTGTTGGTTTGTTGGTTTGTTGGCTTGTTGGTTTGTTGGTTTTTTGGCTTGTTGGTTTGTTGGTTTGTTGGCTTGTTGGCTTGTTGCTTTGTTGGTTTGTTGGTTTGTTGGCTTGTTGGTTTGTTGGTTTGTTGGCTAGTTGGTTTGGTGGCTTGTTGGTTTGTTGGTTTGTTGGTTTGTTGGTTTGTTGGTTTTTTGGTTTGTTGGTTTGTTGGTTTGTTGGCTTGTTGGTTTGTTGGTTTGTTGGTTTGTTGGCTTGTTGGTTTGTTGGTTTGTTGGCTTGTTGGTTTGTTGGTTTGTTGGTTTGTTGGCTTGTTGGTTTGTTGGTTTGTTGGCTTGTTGGCTTGTTGGTTTGTTGGTTTGTTGGTTTGTTGGTTTGTTGGTTTGTTGGCTTGTTGGTTTGTTTGTTTGTTGGCTCGTTGGCTTGTTGGTTTGTTGGTTTGTTGGCTTGTTGGTTACTTAGTTTGTTGGTTTGTTGGCTTGTTGGTTACTTAGTTTGTTGGTTTGTTGGTTTGTTGGTTTGTTGGCTATTTGGCTTGTTGGTTTGTTGGTTAGTTTGTTTGTTGGTTTGTTAGTTTGTTGGTTAGTTGGCTTGTTGGCTTGTTGGTTTGTTGGTTTTTTGGTTTGTTGGCTTGTTGCTTTGTTGGTTTGTTGGCTTGTTGGCTTGTTGGTTTGTTAGTTTGTTGGCTTTTTGGTTACTTGGTTTGTTGGTTTGTTGGTTTGTTGGTTTGTTGGTTTGTTGGTTTGTTGGGTTGTTGGTTTGTTGGTTTGTTGGCTTGTTGGCTTGTTGGTTTGTTGGTTTGTTGGCTTGTTGGTTACTTAGTTTGTTGGTTTGTTGGCTTGTTGGTTTGTTGGTTTGTTGGCTTGTTGGCTTGTTTGTTTGTTGGTTTGTTGGTTTTTTGGTTTGTTGGTTTATTGGTTTGTTGGCTTGTTGGTTTGTTGGTTTGTTGGTTTGTTGGCTTGTTGGCTTGTTGGTTTGTTGGTTTGTTGGCTTGTTGGTTTGTTGGTTTGTTGGCTTGTTGGCTTGTTGCTTTGTTGGTTTGTTGGTTTGTTGGTTTGTTGGTTTGTTGGCTTGTTGGTTTGTTGGTTTGTTGGCTTGTTGGTTTGTTGGTTTGTTGGTTTGTTGGCTTGTTGGCTTGTTGGCTTGTTGATTTGTTGGTTTGTTGGCTTGTTGGTTTGTTGGTTTGTTGACTTGTTGGTTTGTTGGCTTGTTGCTTTGTTGGTTTGTTGGTTTGTTGGCTTGTTGGTTGTTGGTTTGTTAGTTTGTTGGCTTTTTGGTTACTTGGTTTGTTGGTTTGTTGGTTTGTTGGCTTGTTGGTTTGTTGGCTTGTTGGTTTGTTGGTTTGTTTGTTTGTTGGCTTGTTGGCTTGTTGGTTTGTTGGTTTGTTGGTTTGTTGGTTTTTTGGTTTGTTGGTTTGTTGGTGTGTTGGCTTGTTGGTTTGTTGGTTTGTTGGCTTGTTGGCTTGTTGTTTTGTGGGTTTGTTGGCTTGTTGGTTACTTAGTTTGTTGGTTTGTTGGTTTGTTGGTTTGTTGGTATGTTGACTTGTTGGCTTGTTGGTTTGTTGGTTAGTTCGTTTGTTGGTTTGTTAGTTTGTTGGTTTGTTGGCTTGTTGGCTTGTTGGTTTGTTGGTTTTTTGGTTTGTTGGTTTGTTGGTTTGTTGGTTTGTTGGTTTATTTGTTTGTTGGTTTGTTGGCTTGTTGGTTTGTTGGTTTGTTGGTTTGTTGGCTTGTTGGCTTGTTGGTTTGTTAGTTTGTTAGCTTTTTGGTTACTTGGTTTGTTGGTTTGTTGGTTTGTTGGCTTGTTGGCTTGTTGGTTTGTTGGTTTGTTGGCTTGTTGGTTTGTTGGTTTGTTGGCTTGTTGGCTTGTTGCTTTGTTGGTTTGTTGGTTTGTTGGCTTGTTGGCTTGTTGGTTTGTTAGTTTGTTGGCTTTTTGGTTACTTGGTTTGTTGGTTTGTTGGTTTGTTGGCTTGTTGGTTTGTTGGCTTGTTGGTTTGTTGGTTTGTTGGTTTGTTGGTTTGTTGGCTTGTTGGTTTGTTGGTTTGTTGGCTTGTTGGGGTTTTGGTTTGTTGGTTTATTTGTTTGTTGGTTTGTTGGCTTGTTGGTTTGTTGGTTTGTTGGTTTGTTGGTTTGTTGGCTTGTTGGTTTGTTGGTTTATTGGTTTGTTGGCTTGTTGGCTTGTTGGTTTGTTGGTTTGTTGGTTTTATGGTTTGTTGGTTTGTTGGTTTGTTGGTATGTTGGTTTGTTGGTTTATTTAATTGTTGGTTTGTTGGTTTATTTGTTTGTTGGTTTGTTGGCATGTTGGTTTGTTGGTTTGTTGGTTTGTTGGCTTGTTGGTTTGTTGGCTTGTTGGCTTGTTGCTTTGTTGGTTTGTTGGTTTGTTGGCTTGTTGGCTTGTTGGTTTGTTGGCTAGTTGGTTTGGTGGCTTGTTGGTTTGTTGGTTTGTTGGTTTGTTGGTTTGTTGGTTTTTTGGTTTGTTGGTTTGTTGGCTTGTTGGTTTGTTGGTTTGTTGGTTTGTTGGCTTGTTGGTTTGTTGGTTTGTTGGCTTGTTGGTTTGTTGGTTTGGTGGTTTGTTGGCTTGTTGGTTTGTTGGTTTGTTGGCTAGTTGGTTTGGTGGCTTGTTGGTTTGTTGGTTTGTTGGTTTGTTGGTTTGTTGGTTTTTTGGTTTGTTGGTTTGTTGGTTTGTTGGTTTGTTGGCTTGTTGGTTTGTTGGTTTTTTGGCTTGTTGGTTTGTTGGTTTGTTGGCTTGTTGGCTTGTTGCTTTGTTGGTTTGTTGGTTTGTTGGCTTGTTGGTTTGTTGGTTTGTTGGCTAGTTGGTTTGGTGGCTTGTTGGTTTGTTGGTTTGTTGGTTTGTTGGTTTGTTGGTTTTTTGGTTTGTTGGTTTGTTGGTTTGTTGGCTTGTTGGTTTGTTGGTTTGTTGGTTTGTTGGCTTGTTGGTTTGTTGGTTTGTTGGCTTGTTGGTTTGTTGGTTTGTTGGTTTGTTGGCTTGTTGGTTTGTTGGTTTGTTGGCTTGTTGGCTTGTTGGTTTGTTGGTTTGTTGGTTTGTTGGTTTGTTGGTTTGTTGGCTTGTTGGTTTGTTTGTTTGTTGGCTCGTTGGCTTGTTGGTTTGTTGGTTTGTTGGCTTGTTGGTTACTTAGTTTGTTGGTTTGTTGGTTTGTTGGCTTGTTGGCTTGTTGGTTTGTTGGTTAGTTCGTTTGTTGGTTTGTTAGTTTGTTGGCTTGTTAATTTGTTGGCTTGTTGGTTTGTTGGTTTGTTGGTTTATTTGTTTGTTGGTTTGTTGGCTTATTGGTTTGTTGGTTTGTTGGTTTGTTGGTTTGTTGGCTTGTTGGTTTGTTGGTTTGTTGGTTTTTGGTTTGTTGGCTTGTTGGCTTGTTGCTTTGTTGGTTTGTTGGTTTGTTGGCTTGTTGGCTTGTTGGTTTGTTAGTTTTTTGGCTTTTTGTTTACTTGGTTTGTTGGTTTGTTGGTTTGTTGTTTTGTTGGTTTGTTTGCTTGTTGGCTTGTTGGTTTGTTGGTTTGTTGGCTTGTTGGCTTGTTGGTTTGTTGGTTTGTTGGTTTTTTGGTTTGTTGGTTTGTTGGTTTGTTGGTTTGTTGGTTTGTTGGTTTGTTGGTTTATTTGTTTGTTGGCTTGTTGGTTTGTTGGTTTGTTGGCTTGTTGGTGTGTTGGTTTGTTGGCTTGTTGGCTTGTTGCTTTGTTGGTTTGTTGGTTTGTTGGCTTGTTGGCTTGTTGGTTTGTTGGTTTGTTGGTTTGTTGGTTTTTTGGTTTGTTGGTTTGTTGGTTTGTTGTTTTGTTGGTTTGTTGGTTTGTTGGTTTATTTGTTTGTTGGTTTGTTGGCTTGTTGGTTTTTTGGTTTGTTGGTTTGTTGGCTTGTTGGTTTGTTGGTTTGTTGGCTTGTTGGCTTGTTGCTTTGTTGGTTTGTTGGCTTGTTGGCTTGTTGGCTTGTTGGTTTGTTAGTTTGTTGGCTTTTTGGTTACTTGGTTTGTTGGTTTGTTGGCTTGTTGGTTTGTTGGCTTGTTGGTTTGTTGGTTTGTTGGCTTGTTGGCTTATTGGTTTGTTGGTTTGTTGGTTTGTTGGTTTGTTGGTTTGTTGGTTTGTTGGTTTGTTGGGTTGTTCGTTTGTTGGTTTGTTGGTTAATTGGTTTGTTGGTTTGTTGGTTTGTTGGTTTGTTGGCTTGTTGCTTTGTTGGTTTGTTGGTTTGTTGGCTTGTTGGTTTGTTGGTTTGTTGGCTTGTTGGCTTGTTGCTTTGTTGGTTTGTTGGTTTGTTAGTTTGTTGGCTTGTTAGTTACTTAGTTTGTTGGTTTGTTGGTTTGTTGGCTTGTTGGTTTGTTGGTTTGTTGGTTTGTTGGTTTGTTGGCTTGTTGGTTTGTTGGTTTGTTGGCTTGTTGGGGTTTTGGTTTGTTGGTTTATTTGTTTGTTGGTTTGTTGGCTTGTTGGTTTGTTGGTTTGTTGGTTTGTTGGTTTGTTGGCTTGTTGGTTTGTTGGTTTATTGGTTTGTTGGCTTGTTGGCTTGTTGGTTTGTTGGTTTGTTGGTTTTATGGTTTGTTGGTTTGTTGGTTTGTTGGTATGTTGGTTTGTTGGTTTATTTAATTGTTGGTTTGTTGGTTTATTTGTTTGTTGGTTTGTTGGCATGTTGGTTTGTTGGTTTGTTGGTTTGTTGGCTTGTTGGTTTGTTGGCTTGTTGGCTTGTTGCTTTGTTGGTTTGTTGGTTTGTTGGCTTGTTGGCTTGTTGGTTTGTTGGCTAGTTGGTTTGGTGGCTTGTTGGTTTGTTGGTTTGTTGGTTTGTTGGTTTTTTGGTTTGTTGGTTTGTTGGCTTGTTGGTTTGTTGGTTTGTTGGTTTGTTGGCTTGTTGGTTTGTTGGTTTGTTGGCTTGTTGGTTTGTTGGTTTGTTGGTTTGTTGGCTTGTTGGTTTGTTGGTTTGTTGGCTAGTTGGTTTGGTGGCTTGTTGGTTTGTTGGTTTGTTGGTTTGTTGGTTTGTTGGTTTTTTGGTTTGTTGGTTTGTTGGTTTGTTGGTTTGTTGGCTTGTTGGTTTGTTGGATTTTTGGCTTGTTGGTTTGTTGGTTTGTTGGCTTGTTGGCTTGTTGCTTTGTTGGTTTGTTGGTTTGTTGGCTTGTTGGTTTGTTGGTTTGTTGGCTAGTTGGTTTGGTGGCTTGTTGGTTTGTTGGTTTGTTGGTTTGTTGGTTTGTTGGTTTTTTGGTTTGTTGGTTTGTTGGTTTGTTGGCTTGTTGGTTTGTTGGTTTGTTGGTTTGTTGGCTTGTTGGTTTGTTGGTTTGTTGGCTTGTTGGTTTGTTGGTTTGTTGGTTTGTTGGCTTGTTGGTTTGTTGGTTTGTTGGCTTGTTGGCTTGTTGGTTTGTTGGTTTGTTGGTTTGTTGGTTTGTTGGTTTGTTGGCTTGTTGGTTTGTTTGTTTGTTGGCTCGTTGGCTTGTTGGTTTGTTGGTTTGTTGGCTTGTTGGTTACTTAGTTTGTTGGTTTGTTGGTTTGTTGGCTTGTTGGCTTGTTGGTTTGTTGGTTAGTTCGTTTGTTGGTTTGTTAGTTTGTTGGCTTGTTAATTTGTTGGCTTGTTGGTTTGTTGGTTTGTTGGTTTATTTGTTTGTTGGTTTGTTGGCTTATTGGTTTGTTGGTTTGTTGGTTTGTTGGTTTGTTGGCTTGTTGGTTTGTTGGTTTGTTGGTTTTTGGTTTGTTGGCTTGTTGGCTTGTTGCTTTGTTGGTTTGTTGGTTTGTTGGCTTGTTGGCTTGTTGGTTTGTTAGTTTTTTGGCTTTTTGTTTACTTGGTTTGTTGGTTTGTTGGTTTGTTGGTTTGTTGGTTTGTTGGCTTGTTGGTTTGTTGGTTTGTTGGTTTGTTGGCTTGTTGGTTTGTTGGTTTGTTGGCTTGTTGGTTTGTTGGTTTGTTGGTTTGTTGGCTTGTTGGTTTGTTGGTTTGTTGGCTAGTTGGTTTGGTGGCTTGTTGGTTTGTTGGTTTGTTGGTTTGTTGGTTTGTTGGTTTTTTGGTTTGTTGGTTTGTTGGTTTGTTGGTTTGTTGGCTTGTTGGTTTGTTGGTTTTTTGGCTTGTTGGTTTGTTGGTTTGTTGGCTTGTTGGCTTGTTGCTTTGTTGGTTTGTTGGTTTGTTGGCTTGTTGGTTTGTTGGTTTGTTGGCTAGTTGGTTTGGTGGCTTGTTGGTTTGTTGGTTTGTTGGTTTGTTGGTTTGTTGGTTTTTTGGTTTGTTGGTTTGTTGGTTTGTTGGCTTGTTGGTTTGTTGGTTTGTTGGTTTGTTAGCTTGTTGGTTTGTTGGTTTGTTGGCTTGTTGGTTTGTTGGTTTGTTGGTTTGTTGGCTTGTTGGTTTGTTGGTTTGTTGGCTTGTTGGCTTGTTGGTTTGTTGGTTTGTTGGTTTGTTGGTTTGTTGGTTTGTTGGCTTGTTGGTTTGTTTGTTTGTTGGCTCGTTGGCTTGTTGGTTTGTTGGTTTGTTGGCTTGTTGGTTACTTAGTTTGTTGGTTTGTTGGTTTGTTGGCTTGTTGGCTTGTTGGTTTGTTGGTTAGTTCGTTTGTTGGTTTGTTAGTTTGTTGGCTTGTTAATTTGTTGGCTTGTTGGTTTGTTGGTTTGTTGGTTTATTTGTTTGTTGGTTTGTTGGCTTATTGGTTTGTTGGTTTGTTGGTTTGTTGGTTTGTTGGCTTGTTGGTTTGTTGGTTTGTTGGTTTTTGGTTTGTTGGCTTGTGGCTTGTTGCTTTGTTGGTTTGTTGGTTTGTTGGCTTGTTGGCTTGTTGGTTTGTTAGTTTTTTGGCTTTTTGTTTACTTGGTTTGTTGGTTTGTTGGTTTGTTGGTTTGTTGGTTTGTTTGCTTGTTGGCTTGTTGGTTTGTTGGTTTGTTGGCTTGTTGGCTTGTTGGTTTGTTGGTTTGTTGGTTTTTTGGTTTGTTGGTTTGTTGGTTTGTTGGTTTGTTGGTTTGTTGGTTTGTTGGTTTATTTGTTTGTTGGTTTGTTGGCTTGTTGGTTTGTTGGTTTGTTGGCTTGTTGGTGTGTTGGTTTGTTGGCTTGTTGGCTTGTTGCTTTGTTGGTTTGTTGGTTTGTTGGCTTGTTGGCTTGTTCGTTTGTTGGTTTGTTGGTTTGTTGGTTTTTTGGTTTGTTGGTTTGTTGGTTTGTTGTTTTGTTGGTTTGTTGGTTTGTTGGTTTGTTGGTTTATTTGTTTGTTGGTTTGTTGGCTTGTTGGTTTTTTGGTTTGTTGGTTTGTTGGCTTGTTGGTTTGTTGGTTTGTTGGCTTGTTGGCTTGTTGCTTTGTTGGTTTGTTGGCTTGTTGGCTTGTTGGCTTGTTGGTTTGTTAGTTTGTTGGCTTTTTGGTTACTTGGTTTGTTGGTTTGTTGGCTTGTTGGTTTGTTGGCTTGTTGGTTTGTTGGTTTGTTGGCTTGTTGGCTTATTGGTTTGTTGGTTTGTTGGTTTGTTGGTTTGTTGGTTTGTTGGTTTGTTGGTTTGTTGGGTTGTTCGTTTGTTGGTTTGTTGGTTAATTGGTTTGTTGGTTTGTTGGTTTGTTGGTTTGTTGGCTTGTTGCTTTGTTGGTTTGTTGGTTTGTTGGCTTGTTGGTTTGTTGGTTTGTTGGCTTGTTGGCTTGTTGCTTTGTTGGTTTGTTGGTTTGTTAGTTTGTTGGCTTGTTAGTTACTTAGTTTGTTGGTTTGTTGGTTTGTTGGCTTGTTCGTTTGTTGGTTTGTTAGTTTGGTGGCTTGTTAATTTGTTGGCTTGTTGGTTTGTTGGTTTGTTGGTTTATTTGTTTGATGGTTTGTTGGCTTGTTGGTTTGTTGGTTTGTTGGTTTGTTGGTTTGTTGGCTTGTTGGTTTGTTGGTTTGTTGGTTTGTTGGTTTGTTGGCTTGTTGGCTTGTTGCTTTGTTGGTTTGTTGGCTTGTTGGCTTGTTGGCTTGTTGGTTTGTTAGTTTTTTGGCTTTTTGGTTACTTGGTTTGTTGGTTTGTTGGTTTGTTGGCTTGTTGGTTTGTTGGTTTGTTGGCTTGTTGGCTTGTTGGTTTGTAGGTTTGTTGGCTTGTTGGCTTGTTGGTTTGTTGGCTTGTTGGTTTGTTGGTTTGTTGGCTTTTTGGCTTGTTTGTTTGTTGGTTTGTTGGTTTTTTGGTTTGTTGGTTTGTTGGTTTGTTGGCTTGTTGGTTTGTTGGTTTGTTGGCTTGTTGGCTTGTTGGTTTGTTGGTTTGTTGGTTTGTTGGTTTGTTCGTTTGTTGGTTTGTTGGTTAATTGGTTTGTTGGTTTGTTGGTTTGTTGGTTTGTTGGCTTGTTGCTTTGTTGGTTTGTTGGTTTGTTGGCTTGTTGGTTTGTTGGTTTGTTGGCTTGTTGGCTTGTTGCTTTGTTGGTTTGTTGGTTTGTTGGCTTGTTGGCTTGTTGGTTTGTTGGTTTGTTGGTTTTTTGGTTTGTTGGTTTGTTGGTTTGTTGGTTTGTTGGTTTGTTGGTTTGTTGGTTTGTTGGTTTATTTGTTCGTTGGTTTGTTGGCTTGTTGGTTTGTTGGTTTGTTGGTTTGTTGGCTTGTTGCTTGTTGGTTTATTATTTTGTTGGCTTGTTGGATTGTTGGCTTGTTGGTTTGTTAGTTTGTTGGCTTTTTGGTTACTTGGCTTGTTGGTTTGTTGGGTTGTTGGTTTGTTGGTTTGTTGGTTTGTTGGCTTGTTGGCTTGTTGGTTTGTTGGTTTGTTGGTTTGTTGGTTTGTTGGTTTGTTCGTTTGTTGGTTTGTTGGTTAATTGGTTTGTTGGTTTGTTGGTTTGTTGGTTTGTTGGTTTGTTGGCTTGTTGGCTTGTTGGTTTGTTGGTTTGTTGGCTCGTTGGCTTATTGGTTTGTTGGTTTGTTGGTTTGTTGGTTACTTAGTTTGTTGGTTTGTTGGTTTGTTGGCTTGTTATTTGTTGGTTTGTTAGTTTGTTGGCTTGTTGGTTACTTAGTTTGTTGGTTTGTTGGCTTGTTCGTTTGTTGGTTTGTTAGTTTGTTGGCTTGTTAATTTGTTGGCTTGTTGGTTTGTTGGTTTGTTGGTTTATTTGTTTGATGGTTTGTTGGCTTGTTGGTTTGTTGGTTTGTTGGTTTGTTGGTTTGTTGGCTTGTTGGTTTGTTGGTTTGTTGGTTTGTTGGTTTGTTGGCTTGTTGGCTTGTTGCTTTGTTGGTTTGTTGGCTTGTTGGTTTGTTGGCTTGTTGGTTTGTTAGTTTTTTGGCTTTTTGGTTACTTGGTTTGTTGGTTTGTTGGTTTGTTGGCTTGTTGGTTTGTTGGTTTGTTGGCTTGTTGGCTTGTTGGTTTGTTGGTTTGTTGGCTTGTTGGCTTGTTGGTTTGTTGGCTTGTTGGTTTGTTGGTTTGTTGGCTTGTTGGCTTGTTTGTTGTTGGTTTGTTGGTTTTTTGGTTTGTTGGTTTGTTGGTTTGTTGGCTTGTTGGTTTGTTGGTTTGTTGGCTTGTTGGCTTGTTGGTTTGTTGGTTTGTTGGTTTGTTGGTTTGTTGGTTTGTTGGCTTGTTGGTTTGTTTGTTTGTTGGCTCGTTGGCTTGTTGGTTTGTTGGTTTGTTGGCTTGTTGGTTACTTAGTTTGTTGGTTTGTTGGTTTGTTGGCTTTTTGGCTTGTTGGTTTGTTGGTTAGTTCGTTTGTTGGTTTGTTAGTTTGTTGGCTTGTTAATTTGTTGGCTTGTTGGTTTGTTGGTTTGTTGGTTTATTTGTTTGTTGGTTTGTTGGCTTGTTGGTTTGTTGGTTTGTTGGTTTGTTGGTTTGTTGGTTTGTTGGCTTGTTGGTTTGTTGGTTTGTTGGTTTTTGGTTTGTTGGCTTGTTGGCTTGTTGCTTTGTTGGTTTGTTGGTCTGTTGGCTTGTTGGATTGTTGGTTTGTTAGTTTTTTGGCTTTTTGTTTACTTGGTTTGTTGGTTTGTTGGTTTGTTGGTTTGTTGGTTTGTTGTTTTGTTTGTTTGTTGGTTTATTTGTTTGTTGGTTTGTTGGCTTGTTGGTTTTTTGGTTTGTTGGTTTGTTGGCTTGTTGGTTTGTTGGTTTGTTGGCTTGTTGGCTTGTTGCTTTGTTGGTTTGTTGGCTTGTTGGCTTGTTGGCTTGTTGGTTTGTTAGTTTGTTGGCTTTTTGGTTACTTGGTTTGTTGGTTTGTTGGCTTGTTGGTTTGTTGGCTTGTTGGTTTGTTGGTTTGTTGGCTTGTTGGCTTATTGGTTTGTTGGTTTGTTGGTTTGTTGGTTTGTTGGTTTGTTGGTTTTTTCGTTTGTTGGTTTGTTGGTTAATTGGTTTGTTGGTTTGTTGGTTTGTTGGTTTGTTGGCTTGTTGCTTTGTTGGTTTGTTGGTTTGTTGGCTTGTTGGTTTGTTGGTTTGTTGGCTTGTTGGCTTGTTGCTTTGTTGGTTTGTTGGTTTGTTGGCTTGTTGGCTTGTTGGTTTGTTGGTTTGTTGGTTTTTTGGTTTGTTGGTTTGTTGGTTTGTTGGTTTGTTGGTTTGTTGGTTTGTTGGTTTGTTGGTTTATTTGTTCGTTGGTTTGTTGGCTTGTTGGTTTGTTGGTTTGTTGGTTTGTTCGCTTGTTGCTTGTTGGTTTATTATTTTGTTGGCTTGTTGGATTGTTGGCTTGTTGGTTTGTTAGTTTGTTGGCTTTTTGGTTACTTGGCTTGTTGGTTTGTTGGGTTGTTGGTTTGTTGGTTTGTTGGTTTGTTGGCTTGTTGGCCTGTTGGTTTGTTGGTTTGTTGGTTTGTTGGTTTGTTAGTTTGTTGGTTTGTTCGTTTGTTGGTTTGTTGGTTAATTGGTTTGTTGGTTTGTTGGTTTGTTGGTTTGTTGGTTTGTTGGTTTGTTGGCTTGTTGGTTTTGCTGGTTTGTTGGCTCGTTTGCTTTTTGGTTTGTTAGTTTGTTGGTTTGTTGGTTACTTAGTTTGTTGGTTTGTTGGCTTGTTGGTTTGTTGGTTTGTTAGTTTGTTGGCTTGTTGGTTACTTAGTTTGTTGGTTTGTTGGTTTGTTGGCTTGTTCGTTTGTTGGTTTGTTAGTTTGTTGGCTTGTTAATTTGTTGGCTTGTTGGTTTGTTGGTTTGTTGGTTTATTTGTTTGATGGTTTGTTGGCTTGTTGGTTTGTTGGTTTGTTGGTTTGTTGGCTTGTTGGTTTGTTGGTTTGTTGGTTTGTTGGTTTGTTGGCTTGTTGGCTTGTTGCTTTGTTGGTTTGTTGGTTTGTTGGCTTGTTGGCTTGTTGGTTCGTTAGTTTTTTGGCTTTTTGGTTACTTGGTTTGTTGGTTTGTTGGTTTGTTGGCTTGTTGGTTTGTTGGTTTGTTGGCTTGTTGGCTTGTTGGTTTGTTGGTTTGTTGGCTTGTTGGTTTGTTGGTTTGTTGGCTTGTTGGTTTGTTGGTTTGTTGGCTTGTTGGCTTGTTTGTTTGTTGGTTTGTTGGTTTTTTGGTTTGTTGGTTTGTTGGTTTGTTGGCTTGTTGGTTTGTTGGTTTGTTGGTTTGTAGGCTTGTTGGCTTGTTGGTTTGTTGGTTTGTTGGCTTGTTGATTTGTTGGTTTGTTGGCTTGTTGGCTTGTTGGCTTGTTGCTTTGTTGGTTTGTTGGTTTGTTGGTTTGTTGGCTTGTTGGTTTGTTGGTTTGTTGGCTTCTTGGTTTGTTGGTTTGTTGGTTTGATGGCTTGTTGGCTTGTTGATTTGTTGGTTTGTTGGCTTGTTGGTTTGTTGGTTTGTTGACTTGTTGGTTTGTTGGCTTGTTGTTTTGTTGGTTTGTTGGTTTGTTGGCTTGTTGGTTGTTGGTTTGTTAGTTTGTTGGCTTTTTGGTTACTTGGTTTGTTGGTTTGTTGGTTTGTTGGCTTGTTGGTTTGTTGGCTTGTTGGTTTGTTGGTTTGTTTGTTTGTTGGCTTGTTGGCTTGTTGGTTTGTTGGTTTGTTGGTTTGTTGGTTTTTTGGTTTGTTGGTTTGTTGGTGTGTTGGCTTGTTGGTTTGTTGGTTTGTTGGCTTGTTGGCTTGTTGTTTTGTTGGTTTGTTGGCTTGTTGGTTACTTAGTTTGTTGGTTTGTTGGTTTGTTGGTTTGTTGGTTTGTTGACTTGTTGGCTTGTTGGTTTGTTGGTTAGTTCGTTTGTTGGTTTGTTAGTTTGTTGGTTTGTTGGCTTGTTGGTTTGTTGGTTTGTTGGTTTGTTGGTTTGTTGGTTTATTTGTTTGTTGGTTTGTTGGCTTGTTGGTTTGTTGGTTTGTTGGTTTGTTGGCTTGTTGGCTTGTTGGTTTGTTAGTTTGTTAGCTTTTTGGTTACTTGGTTTGTTGGTTTGTTGGTTTGTTGGCTTGTTGGTTTGTTGGTTTGTTGGCTTGTTGGTTTGTTGGTTTGTTGGCTTGTTGGCTTGTTGGCTTGTTGTTTTGTTGGTTTGTTGGCTTGTTGGTTACTTAGTTTGTTGGTTTGTTGGTTTGTTGGTTTGTTGGTTTGTTGACTTGTTGGCTTGTTGGTTTGTTGGTTAGTTCGTTTGTTGGTTTGTTAGTTTGTTGGTTTGTTGGCTTGTTGGCTTGTTGGATTGTTGGCTTGTTGGTTTGTTGGTTTGTTGGCTTGTTGGCTTGTTTGTTTGTTGGTTTGTTGGTTTTTTGGTTTGTTGGTTTGTTGGTTTGTTGGCTTGTTGGCTTGTTGGTTTGTTGGTTTGTTGGTTTGTTGGCTTGTTGGCTTGTTGGTTTGTTGGTTTGGTGGCTTGTTGGTTTGTTGGTTTGTTGGCTTGTTTGCTTGTTGCTTTGTTGGTTTGTTGGTTTGTTGGTTTGTTGGCTTGTTGGTTTGTTGGTTTGTTGGCTTGTTAGTTTGTTGGTTTGTTGGTTTGATGGCTTGTTGGCTTGTTGATTTGTTGGTTTGTTGGCTTGTTGGTTTGTTGGTTTGTTGACTTGTTGGTTTGTTGGCTTGTTGCTTTGTTGGTTTGTTGGTTTGTTGGCTTGTTGGTTGTTGGTTTGTTAGTTTGTTGGTTAGTTCGTTTGTTGGTTTGTTAGTTTGTTTGTGTGTTGGCTTGTTGGTTTGTTGGTTTGTTGGCTTGTTGGCTTGTTGTTTTGTTGGTTTGTTGGCTTGTTGGCTTGTTGGTTGTTGGTTTGTTAGTTTGTTGGCTTTTTGGTTACTTGGTTTGTTGGTTTGTTGGTTTGTTGGCTTGTTGGTTTGTTGGCTTGTTGGTTTGTTGGTTTGTTTGTTTGTTGGCTTGTTGGCTTGTTGGTTTGTTGGTTTGTTGGTTTGTTGGTTTTTTGGTTTGTTGGTTTGTTGGTGTGTTGGCTTGTTGGTTTGTTGGTTTGTTGGCTTGTTGGCTTGTTGTTTTGTTGGTTTGTTGGCTTGTTGGTTACTTAGTTTGTTGGTTTGTTGGTTTGTTGGTTTGTTGGTTTGTTGACTTGTTGGCTTGTTGGTTTGTTGGTTAGTTCGTTTGTTGGTTTGTTAGTTTGTTTGTGTGTTGGCTTGTTGGCTTGTTGGTTTGTTGGTTTTTTGGTTTGTTGGTTTGTTGGTTTGTTGGTTTGTTGGTTTGTTGGTTTGTTGGTTTATTTGTTTGTTGGTTTGTTGGCTTGTTGGTTTGTTGGTTTGTTGGTTTGTTGGCTTGTTGGCTTGTTGGTTTGTTAGTTTGTTAGCTGTTTGGTTACTTGGTTTGTTGGTTTGTTGGTTTCTTGGCTTGTTGGCTTGTTGGTTTGTTGGTTTGTTGGCTTGTTGGTTTATTGGTTTGTTGGCTTGTTGGCTTGTTGCTTTGTTGGTTTGTTGGTTTGTTGGCTGGTTGGCTCGTTGGTTTGTTAGTTTGTTGGATTTTTGGTTACTTGCTTTGTTGGTTTGTTGGCTTGTTGGTTTGTTGGCTTGTTGGCTTGTTGGTTTGTTGGTTTGTTGGTTTTTTGGTTTGTTGGTTTGTTGGTTTGTTGGTTTGTTGGTTTGTTTGTTTATTTGTTTGTTGGTTTGTTGGCTTGTTGGTTTGTTGGTTTGTTGGTTTGTTGGCTTGTTGGTGTGTTGGTTTGTTGGCTTGTTGGCTTGTTGCTTCGTTGCTTTGTTGGTTTGTTGGTTTGTTGGCTTGTTGGCTTGTTGGTTTGTTGGTTTGTTGGTTTGTTGGTTTTTTGGTTTGTTGGTTTGTTGGTTTGTTGTTTTGTTTGTTTGTTGGTTTATTTGTTTGTTGGTTTGTTGGCTTGTTGGTTTTTTGGTTTGTTGGTTTGTTGGCTTGTTGGTTTGTTGGTTTGTTGGCTTGTTGGCTTGTTGCTTTGTTGGTTTGTTGGCTTGTTGGCTTGTTGGCTTGTTGGTTTGTTAGTTTGTTGGCTTTTTGGTTACTTGGTTTGTTGGTTTGTTGGCTTGTTGGTTTGTTGGCTTGTTGGTTTGTTGGTTTGTTGGCTTGTTGGCTTATTGGTTTGTTGGTTTGTTGGTTTGTTGGTTTGTTGGTTTGTTGGTTTGTTGGCTTGTTGGTTTGTTGGTTTGTTGGTTTGATGGCTTGTTGGCTTGTTGATTTGTTGGTTTGTTGGCTTGTTGGTTTGTTGGTTTGTTGACTTGTTGGTTTGTTGGCTTGTTGCTTTGTTGGTTTGTTGGTTTGTTGGCTTGTTGGTTGTTGGTTTGTTAGTTTGTTGGCTTTTTGGTTACTTGGTTTGTTGGTTTGTTGGTTTGTTGGCTTGTTGGTTTGTTGGCTTGTTGGTTTGTTGGTTTGTTTGTTTGTTGGCTTGTTGGCTTGTTGGTTTGTTGGTTTGTTGGTTTGTTGGTTTTTTGGTTTGTTGGTTTGTTGGTGTGTTGGCTTGTTGGTTTGTTGGTTTGTTGGCTTGTTGGCTTGTTGTTTTGTTGGTTTGTTGGCTTGTTGGTTACTTAGTTTGTTGGTTTGTTGGTTTGTTGGTTTGTTGACTTGTTGGCTTGTTGGTTTGTTGGTTAGTTCGTTTGTTGGTTTGTTAGTTTGTTTGTGTGTTGGCTTGTTGGCTTGTTGGTTTGTTGGTTTTTTGGTTTGTTGGTTTGTTGGTTTGTTGGTTTGTTGGTTTGTTGGTTTATTTGTTTGTTGGTTTGTTGGCTTGTTGGTTTGTTGGTTTGTTGGTTTGTTGGCTTGTTGGCTTGTTGGTTTGTTAGTTTGTTAGCTTTTTGGTTACTTGGTTTGTTGGTTTGTTGGTTTCTTGGCTTGTTGGCTTGTTGGTTTGTTGGTTTGTTGGCTTGTTGGTTTATTGGTTTGTTGGCTTGTTGGCTTGTTGCTTTGTTGGTTTGTTGGTTTGTTGGCTTGTTGGCTTGTTGGTTTGTTAGTTTGTTGGCTTTTTGGTTACTTGGTTTGTTGGTTTGTTGGTTTGTTGGCTTGTTGGTTTGTTGGCTTGTTGGCTTGTTGGTTTGTTGGTTTGTTGGTTTTTTGGTTTGTTGGTTTGTTGGTTTGTTGGCTTGTTGGGGTTTTGGTTTGTTGGTTTATTTGTTTGTTGGTTTGTTGGCTTGTTGGTTTGTTGGTTTGTTGGTTTGTTGGTTTGTTGGCTTGTTGGTTTGTTGGTTTGTTGGTTTGTTGGCTTGTTGGCTTGCTGGTTTGTTGGTTTGTTGGTTTGTTGGTTTTTCGGTTTGTTGGTTTGTTGGTTTGTTGGTATGTTGGTTTGTTGGTTTATTTAATTGTTGGTTTGTTGGTTTATTTGTTTGTTGGTTTGTTGGCTTGTTGGTTTGTTGGTTTGTTGGTTTGTTGGCTTGTTGGTTTGTTGGCTTGTTGACTTACTGGCTTGTTGCTTTGTTGGTTTGTTGGTTTGTTGGCTTGTTGGCTTGTTGGTTTGTTGGCTAGTTGGTTTGGTGGTTTGTTGGTTTGTTGGTTTGTTGGTTTGTAGGTTTGTTGGTTTTTTGGTTTGTTGATTTGTTCGTTTGTTGGCTTGTTGGTTTGTTGGTTTGTTGGTTTGTTGGCTTGTTGGTTTGTTGGTTTGTTGGCTTGTTGGTTTGTTGGTTTGTTGGCTTGTTGGTTTGTTGGTTTGTTGGCTAGTTGGTTTGGTGGCTTGTTGGTTTGTTGGTTTGTTGGTTTGTTGGTTTGTTGATTTGTTGGTTTTTTGGTTTGTTGGTTTGTTGGTTTGTTGGCTTGTTGGTTTGTTGGTTTGTTGGTTTTTTGGCTTGTTGGTTTGTTGGTTTGTTGGCTTGTTGGCTTGTTGCTTTGTTGGTTTGTTGGTTTGTTGGCTTGTTGGTTTGTTGGTTTGTTGGCTAGTTGGTTTGGTGGCTTGTTGGTTTGTTGGTTTGTTGGTTTTTTGGTTTGTTGGTTTGTTGGTTTGTTGGCTTGTTGGTTTGTTGGTTTGTTGGTTTGTTGGCTTGTTGGTTTGTTGGTTTGTTGGCTTGTTGGTTTGTTGGTTTGTTGGTTTGTTGGCTTGTTGGTTTGTTGGTTTGTTGGCTTGTTGGCTTGTTGGTTTGTTGGTTTGTTGGTTTGTTGGTTTGTTGGCTTGTTGGTTTGTTTGTTTGTTGGCTCGTTGGCTTGTTGGTTTGTTGGTTTGTTGGCTTGTTGGTTACTTAGTTTGTTGGTTTGTTGGTTTGTTGGCTTGTTGGCTTGTTGGTTTGTTGGTTAGTTCGTTTGTTGGTTTGTTAGTTTGTTGGCTTGTTAATTTGTTCGCTTGTTGGTTTGTTGGTTTGTTGGTTTATTTGTTTGTTGGTTTGTTGGCTTGTTGGTTTGTTGGTTTGTTGGTTTTTTGGTTTGTTGGCTTGTTGGTTTGTTGGTTTGTTGGTTTTTGGTTTGTTGGCTTTGTTGGCTTGTTGCTTTGTTGGTTTGTTGGCTTGTTGGCTTGTTGGCTTGTTGGTTTGTTAGTTTTTTGGCTTTTTGTTTACTTGGTTTGTTGGTTTGTTGGCTTGTTGGTTTGTTGGTTTGTTGGCTTGTTGGCTTGTTGGTTTGTTGGTTTGTTTGCTTCTTGGCTTGTTGGTTTGTTGGTTTGTTGGTTTTTTGGTTTGTTGGTTTGTTGGTTTGTTGGTTTGTTGGTTTGTTGGTTTATTTGTTTGTTGGTTTGTTGGCTTGTTGGTTTGTTGGTTTGTTGGTTTGTTGGCTTGTTGGTGTGTTGGTATGTTGGCTTGTTGGCTTGTTGCTTTGTTGGTTTGTTGGCTTGTTGGCTTGTTGGCTTGTTGGTTTGTTGGTTTGTTGGTTTGTTGATTTTTTGGTTTGTTGGTCTGTTGGTTTGTTGGTTTGTTGGTTTGTTGGTTTATTTGTTTGTTGGTTTGTTGGCTTGTTGGTTTTTTAGTTTGTTGGTTTGTTGGCTTGTTGGTTTGTTGGTTTGTTGGCTTGTTGGCTTGTTGCTTTGTTGGTTTGTTGGCTTGTTGGCTTGTTGGCTTGTTGGTTTGTTAGTTTGTTGGCTTTTTGGTTACTTGGTTTGTTGGTTTGTTGGCTTGTTGGTTTGTTGGCTTGTTGGTTTGTTGGTTTGTTGGCTTGTTGGCTTATTGGTTTGTTGGTTTGTTGGTTTGTTGGTTTGTTGGTTTGTTCGTTTGTTGGTTTGTTGGTTAATTGGTTTGTTGGTTTGTTGGTTTGTTGGTTTGTTGGCTTGTTGCTTTGTTGGTTTGTTGGTTTGTTGGCTTGTTGGTTTGTTGGTTTGTTGCCTTGTTGGCTTGTTGCTTTGTTGGTTTGTTGTTTTGTTGGCTTGTTGGCTTGTTGGTTTGTTGGTTTGTTGGTTTTTTGGTTTGTTGGTTTGTTGGTTTGTTGGTTTGTTGGTTTGTTGGTTTATTTGTTCGTTGGTTTGTTGGCTTGTTGGTTTGTTGGTTTGTTGGTTTGTTGGCTTGTTGCTTGTTGGTTTATTATTTGGTTGGCTTGTTGGATTGTTGGCTTGTTAGTTTGTTAGTTTGTTGGCTTTTTGGTTACTTGGCTTGTTGGTTTGTTGGCTTGTTGGTTTGTTGGTTTGTTGGTTTGTTGGCTTGTTGGCTTGTTCGTTTGTTGGTTTGTTGGTTAAATGGTTTGTTGGTTTGTTGGTTTGTTGGTTTGTTGGCTTGTTGGTTTGTTGGTTTGTTGGCTCGTTGACTTTTTGGTTTGTTGGTTTGTTGGTTTGTTGGTTACTTAGTTTGTTGGTTTGTTGGTTTGTTGGCTTGTTGGTTTGTTGGTTTGTTAGTTTGTTGGCTTGTTGGTTACTTAGTTTGTTGGTTTGTTGGTTTGTTGGCTTGTTCGTTTGTTGGTTTGTTAGTTTGTTGGCTTGTTAATTTGTTGGCTTGTTGGTTTGTTGGTTTGTTGGTTTATTTGCTTGATGGTTTGTTGGCTTGTTGGTTTGTTGGTTTGTTGGTTTGTTGGTTTGTTGGCTTGTTGGTTTGTTGGTTTGTTGGTTTGTTGGTTTGTTGGCTTGTTGGCTTGTTGCTTTGTTGGTTTGTTGGTTTGTTGGCTTGTTGGCTTGTTGGTTTGTTAGTTTTCTGGCTTTTTGGTTACTTGGTTTGTTGGTTTGTTGGCTTGTTGGTTTGTTGGTTTGTTGGCTTGTTGGCTTGTTGGTTTGTTGGTTTGTTGGCTTGTTGGCTTGTTGGCTTGTTGGTTTGTTGGTTTGTTGGTTTTTTGTTTGTTGGTTTGTTGGTTTGTTGGTTTGTTGGTTTGTTGGTTTGTTGGTTTGTTGGTTTATTTGTTTGTTGGTTTGTTGGCTTGTTGGTTTGTTGGTTTGTTGGTTTGTTGGTTTGTTGGCTTGTTGGCTTGTTGGCTTGTTGCTTTGTTTGTTTGTTGGTTTGTTGGCTTGTTGGCTTGTTCGTTTGTTGGTTTGTTGGTTTTTTGGTTTGTTGGTTTGTTGGTTTGTTGGTTTGTTGGTTTGTTGGTTTATTTGTTTGTTGGTTTGTTGGCTTGTTGGTTTGCTGGTTTATTGGTTTGTTGGCTTGTTGGTTTGTTGGTTTGTTGGCTTCTTGGCTTGTTGCTTTGTTGGTATTTTGGTTTGTTGGCTTGTTGGCTTGTTGGCTTGTTGGTTTGTTAGTTTGTTGGCTTTTTGGTTATTTGGTTTGTTGGTTTGATGTCTTGTTGGTTTGTTGGCTTGTTGGTTTGTTGGTTTGTTGGCTTGTTGGCTTGTTGGTTTGTTTGTTTGTAGGTTTGTTGGTTTGTTGGTTTGTTCGTTTGTTGGTTTGTTGGTTAATTGGTTTGTTGGTTTGTTGGTTTGTTGGTTTGTTGGCTTGTTGCTTTGTTGGTTTGTTGGTTTGTTGGCTTGTTGGTTTGTTGGTTTGTTTGATTGTTGGCTTGTTGCTTTGTTGGTTTGTTGGTTTGTTGGCTTGTTGGCTTGTTGGTTTGTTGATTTGTTGGTTTTTTGGTTTGTTAGTTTGTTGGTTTGTTGGTTTGTTGGTTTGTTGGTTTATTTGTTTGTTGGTTTGTTGGCTTGTTGGTTTGTTGGTTTGTTGGTTTGTTGGCTTGTTGGCTTGTTGCTTTGTTGGTTTGTTGGTTTGTTGGCTTGTTGGCTTGTTGGCTTGTTGGTTTGTTAGTTTGTTGGCTTTTTGGTTACTTGGTTTGTTGGTTTGTTGGCTTGTTGGTTTGTGGGCTTGTTGGTTTGTTGGTTTGTTGGTTTGTTGGCTTGTTGGCTTGTTGGTTTGTTGGTTTGTTGGTTTGTTGGTTTTTTGGTTTGTTGGTTTATTTGTTTGTTGGTTAATTGGTTTGTTAGTTTGTTGGCGTTTTTGTTACTTGGTTTGTTGGTTTGTTGGTTTGTTGGCTTGTTGGTTTGTTGGCTTGTTGGTTTTTTGGCTTGTTGGTTTGTTGGTTTGTTGGCTTGTTGGCTTGTTGGTTTGTTGGTTTGTTGGTTTGTTGGTTTGTTGGTTTGTTGGCTTGTTGGTTTGTTGGTTTGTTGGTTTGTTGGTTTGTTGGTTTGTTGGCTTGTTGGCTAGTTGGTTTGTTGGTTTGTTGGCTTGTTGGTTTGTTGGTTTGTTGGCTTGTTGGCTTGTTGGCTTGTTGCTTTGTTGGTTTGTTGGTTTGTTGGCTTGTTGGCTTGTTGGTTTTCTAGTTTGTTGGCTTTTTGGTTACTTGGTTTGTTGGTTTGTTGGTTTGTTGGCTTGTTGGTTTTTTGGCTTGTTGGTTTGTTGGTTTGTTGGTTTGTTGGTTTGTTGGCTTGTTGGTTTGTTGGTTTTTGGGTTTGTTGGTTTGTTGGTTTGTTGGCTTGTTGGTTTGTTGGTTTGTTGGCTTGTTGGCTTGTTGGCTTGTTGGTTTGTTGGTTTGTTGGCTTGTTGGTTACTTAGTTTGTTGGTTTGTTGGTTTGTTGGTTTGTTGGCTTGTTGGCTTCTTGGTTTGTTGGTTAGTTCGTTTGTTGGTTTGTTAGTTTGTTGGTTTGTTTGCTTGTTGGCTTGTTGGTTTGTTGGTTTTTTGGTTTGTTGGTTTGTTGGTTTGTTGGTTTGTTGGTTTGTTGGTTTGTTGGTTTGTTGGTTTATTTGTTTGTTGGTTTATTTGTTTGTTGGTTTGTTGGCTTCTTGGTTTGTTGGTTTCTTGGTTTGTTGGCTTGTTGGCTTGTTGGTTTGTTAGTTTTTTGGCTTTTTGGTTACTTGGTTTGTTGGTTTGTTGGCCTGTTGGCTTGTTGCTTTGTTGGTTTGTTGGCTTGTTGGTTTGTTGGTTTGTTGGTTTGTCAGTTTGTTGGCTTTTTGGTTACTTGGTTTGTTGGTTTGTTGGTTTGTTGGCTTGTTGGTTTGTTGGCTTGTTGGTTTGTTGGTTTGTTGGTTTGTTGGTTTGTTGGCTTGTTGGTTTGTTGGTTTGTTGGCTTGTTGGTTTTTTGGTTTGTTGGTTTATTTGTTTGTTGGTTTGTTGGCTTGTTGGTTTGTTGGTTTGTTGGTTTGTTGGTTTGTTGGTTTGTTGGCTTGTTGGTTTGTTGGTTTGTTGGTTTGTCGGCTTGTTGGCTTGTTGGTTTGTTGGTTTGTTGGTTTTTTGGTTTGTTGGTTTGTTGGTTTGTTGGTTTGTTGGTTTGTTGGTTTATAGGTTTATTTAATTGTCGGTTTGTTGGTTTATTTGTTTGTTGGTTTGTTGGCTTGTTGGTTTGTTGGTTTGTTGGCTTGTTGGTTTGTTGGCTTGTTGGCTTGTTGCTTTGTTGGTTTGTTGGTTTGTGGGTTTGTTGGTTTGTTGGTTTGTTGGTTTGTTGGTTTGTTGGTTTGTTGGTTTTTTGGTTACTTTGTTTGTTGGTTTGTTGGTTTGTTGGCTAGTTGGTTTGTGGGTTTGTTGGTTTGTTGGTTTGTTGGTTTGTTGGTTTGTTGGTTTGTTGGTTTTTTGTTTTGTTCGTTTGTTGGTTTGTTGGCTTGTTGGTTTGTTGGTTTGTTGGTTTGTTGGCTTGTTGGTTTGTTGGTTTGTTGGCTTGTTGGTTTGTTGGTTTGTTGGTTTGTTGGTTTGTTGGCTTGTTGGTTTGTTGGTTTGTTGGTTTGTTGGTTTGTTGGCTTGTTGGCTTGTTGGTTTGTTGGTTTGTTGGTTTTTTGGTTTGTTAGTTTGTTGGTTTGTTGGTTTGTTGGTTTGTTGGTTTATTTGTTTGTTGGTTTGTTGGCTTGTTGGTTTGTTGGTTTGTTGGTTTGTTGGCTTGTTGGCTTGTTGCTTTGTTGGTTTGTTGGTTTGTTGGCTTGTTGGCTTGTTGGCTTGTTGGTTTGTTAGTTTGTTGGCTTTTTGGTTACTTGGTTTGTTGGTTTGTTGGCTTGTTGGTTTGTGGGCTTGTTGGTTTGTTGGTTTGTTGGTTTGTTGGCTTGTTGGCTTGTTGGTTTGTTGGTTTGTTGGTTTGTTGGTTTTTTGGTTTGTTGGTTTATTTGTTTGTTGGTTAATTGGTTTGTTAGTTTGTTGGCTTTTTGGTTACTTGGTTTGTTGGTTTGTTGGTTTGTTGGCTTGTTGGTTTGTTGGCTTGTTGGTTTTTTGGCTTGTTGGTTTGTTGGTTTGTTGGCTTGTTGGCTTGTTGGTTTGTTGGTTTGTTGGTTTGTTGGTTTGTTGGTTTGTTGGCTTGTTGGTTTGTTGGTTTGTTGGCTTGTTGGTTTGTTGGTTTGTTGGTTTGTTGGTTTGTTGGCTTGTGGGCTAGTTGGTTTGTTGGTTTGTTGGCTAGTTGGTTTGTTGGTTTGTTGGCTTGTTGGCTTGTTGGCTTGTTGCTTTGTTGGTTTGTTGGTTTGTTGGCTTGTTGGCTTGTTGGTTTTCTAGTTTGTTGGCTTTTTGGTTACTTGGTTTGTTGGTTTGTTGGTTTGTTGGCTTGTTGGTTTTTTGGCTTGTTGGTTTGTTGGTTTGTTGGTTTGTTGGTTTGTTGGCTTGTTGGTTTGTTGGTTTTTGGGTTTGTTGGTTTGTTGGTTTGTTGGCTTGTTGGTTTGTTGGTTTGTTGGCTTGTTGGCTTGTTGGCTTGTTGGTTTGTTGGTTTGTTGGCTTGTTGGTTACTTAGTTTGTTGGTTTGTTGGTTTGTTGGTTTGTTGGCTTGTTGGCTTCTTGGTTTGTTGGTTAGTTCGTTTGTTGGTTTGTTAGTTTGTTGGTTTGTTTGCTTGTTGGCTTGTTGGTTTGTTGGTTTTTTGGTTTGTTGGTTTGTTGGTTTGTTGGTTTGTTGGTTTGTTGGTTTGTTGGTTTGTTGGTTTATTTGTTTGTTGGTTTGTTGGCTTCTTGGTTTGTTGGTTTCTTGGTTTGTTGGCTTGTTGGCTTGTTGGTTTGTTAGTTTGTTGGCTTTTTGGTTACTTGGTTTGTTGGTTTGTTGGCTTGTTGGCTTGTTGCTTTGTTGGTTTGTTGGCTTGTTGGTTTGTTGGTTTGTTGGTTTGTCAGTTTGTTGGCTTTTTGGTTACTTGGTTTGTTGGTTTGTTGGTTTGTTGGCTTGTTGGTTTGTTGGCTTGTTGGTTTGTTGGTTTGTTGGTTTGTTGGTTTGTTGGCTTGTTGGTTTGTTGGTTTGTTGGCTTGTTGGTTTTTTGGTTTGTTGGTTTATTTGTTTGTTGGTTTGTTGGCTTGTTGGTTTGTTGGTTTGTTGGTTTGTTGGTTTGTTGGTTTGTTGGCTTGTTGGTTTGTTGGTTTGTTGGTTTGTTGGCTTGTTGGCTTGTTGGTTTGTTGGTTTGTTGGTTTTTTGGTTTGTTGGTTTGTTGGTTTGTTGGTTTGTTGGTTTGTTGGTTTATAGGTTTATTTAATTGTCGGTTTGTTGGTTTATTTGTTTGTTGGTTTGTTGGCTTGTTGGTTTGTTGGTTTGTTGGCTTGTTGGTTTGTTGGCTTGTTGGCTTGTTGCTTTGTTGGTTTGTTGGTTTGTTGGCTTGTTGGCTTGTTGGTTTGTTAGTTTGTTGGTTTTTTGGTTACTTTGTTTGTTGGTTTGTTGGTTTGTTGGCTAGTTGGTTTGTGGGTTTGTTGGTTTGTTGGTTTGTTGGTTTGTTGGTTTGTTGGTTTGTTGGTTTTTTGTTTTGTTCGTTTGTTGGTTTGTTGGCTTGTTGGTTTGTTGGTTTGTTGGTTTGTTGGCTTGTTGGTTTGTTGGTTTGTTGGCTTGTTGGTTTGTTGGTTTGTTGGTTTGTTGGTTTGTTGGCTTGTTGGTTTGTTGGTTTGTTGGTTTGTTGGTTTGTTGGCTTGTTGGCTTGTTGGTTTGTTGGTTTGTTGGTTTGTTGCTTTGTTGGTTTGTTGGTTTGTTGGCTTGTTGGTTTGTTGGTTTGTTGGTTTGTTGGCTTTTTGGTTACTTGGTTTGTTGATTTGTTGGTTTGTTGGTTTGTTGGCTTGTTGGTTTGTTGGTTTGTTGGCTTGTTGGCTTGTTGGCTTGTTGGTTTGTTGGTTTGTTGGCTGGTTGGTTACTTAGTTTATTGGTTTGTTGGTTTGTTGGCTTGTTGGCTTATTGGTTTGTTGGTTTGTTAATTAGTCCGTTTTGTTGGTTTGTTAGTTTGTTGGATTATTGGTTTGTTGGCTTGTTGGTTTGTTGGTTTGTTGGTTTATTTGTTTGTTGGTTTGTTGGCTTGTTGGTTTGTTGGTTTGTTCGTTTGTTGGTTTGGTGGCTTGTTGGTTTGTTGGTTTGTTGGTTTGTTGGTTTGTTGGCTTGTTGGCTTGTTGCTTTGTTGGTTTGTTGGTTTGTTGGCTTGTTGGCTTGTTGGCTTGTTGGTTTGTTAGTTTTTTGGCTTTTTGGTTACTTGGTTTGTTGGTTTGTTTGTTTGTTGGCTTGTTGGCTTGTTGGTTTGTTGGTTTGTTGGCTTGTTGGTTTGTTGGTTTGTTGGCTTGTTGGCTTGTTGGTTTGTTGGTTTGTTGGTTTGCTGGTTTGTTGGCTTGTTGGTTTGTTGGTTTGTTGGTTTGTTGGCTTGTTGGTTTGTTGTTTTGTTGGTTTGTTGGTTTGTTGGTTTGTTGGCTTGTTGGTTTGTTGGTTTGTTGGTTTGTTGGTTTGTTGGCTTGTTGGCTTGTTGGTTTGTTGGTTTGTTGGTTTGTTGCTTTGTTGGTTTGTTGGTTTGTTGGCTTGTTGGCTTGTTGGTTTGTTGGTTTGTTGGCTTTTTGGTTACTTGGATTGTTGGTTTGTTGGTTTGTTGGTTTGTTGGCTTGTTGGCTTGTTGGCTTGTTGGTTTATTGGTTTGTTGGCTTGTTGGTTACTTAGTTTGTTGGTTTGTTGGCTTGTTGGCTTATTGGTTTGTTGGTTAGCTCGTTTGTTGGTTTGTTAGTTTGTTGGCTTGTTGGTTTGTTGGCTTGTTGGTTTGTTGGTTTGTTGGTTTATTTGTTTGTTGGTTTGTTGGCTTGTTGGTTTGTTGGTTTGTTCGTTTGTTGGTTTGTTGGTTTGTTGGTTTGTTGGTTTGTTGGTTTGTTGGTTTGTTAGTTTGTTGGTTTGTTGGCTTGTTGGCTTGTTGGTTTGTTGGTTTGTTCGTTTGTTGCTTTGTTGGTTTGTTGGTTTGTTGGCTTGTTGGTTTGTTGGTATGTTCGTTTGTTGCTTTGTTGGTTTGTTGGTTTGTTGGCTTGTTGGCTTGTTGGTTTGTTAGTTTTTTGGCTTTTTGGTTACTTGGTTTGTTGGTTTGTTGGTTTGTTGGCTTGTTGGTTTGTTGGTTTGTTGGTTTCTTGGCTTGTTGGCTTGTTGGTTTGTTGGTTTGTTGGCTTTTTGGCTTGTTGGTTTGTTGGTTTGTTGGTTTTTTGGTTTATTGGTTTGTTGGTTTGTTGGTTTGTTGGTTTGTTGGTTTGTTGGTTTGTTGGTTTGTTGGTTTGTTGGCTTGTTGGTTTGTTGGTTTGTTGGTTTGTTGGCTTGTTGGTTTGTTGGTTTGTTGGCTTGTTGGCTTGTTGCTTTGTTGGTTTGTTGGTTTGTTGGCTTGTTGGCTTGTTGGTTTGTTGGTTTTTTGGTTTGTTGGTTTGTTGGTTTGTTGGTTTGTTGGTTGGTTGGTTTGTTGGTTTATTTGTTTGTTGGTTTGTGTGGTTGTTGGTTTGTTGGTTTGTTGGTTTGTTGGCTTGTTGGTTTGTTGGTTTGTTGGTTTGTTGGCTTGTTGGCTTGTTGGTTTGTTGGTTTGTTGGTTTGTTGGTTTGTTGGTTTGTTCGTTTGTTGGTTTGTTGGTTAATTGGTTTGTTGGTTTGTTGGTTTGTTGGTTTGTTGGTTTGTTGGTTTGTTGGTTTGTTGGTTTATTTGTTTGTTGGCTTGTTGGCTTGTTGGTTTGTTGGCTTGTTGGTTTGTTAGTTTGTTGGCTTTTTGGTTACTTGGTTTGTTGGTTTGTTGGTTTGTTGGTTTTTTGGTTTGATGGTTTGTTGGCTTGTTGGTTTGTTGGTTTGTTGGTTTGTTGGTTTGTTGGCTTGTTGGCTTGTTGGTTTGTTGGCTTGTTGGCTTGTTGGTTTGTTGGTTTGTTGGCTTGTTGGTTTGTTGGTTTGTTGGCTTGTTGGCTTGTTGCTTTGTTGGTTTGTTGGTTTGTTGGCTTGTTGGCTGGTTGGTTTGTTAGTTTGTTGGCTTTTTGGTTACTTGGTTTGTTGGTTTGTTGGTTTGTTGGCTTGTTGGTTTGTTGGTTTGTTGGTTTGTTGGCTTGTTGGCTTGTTGGTTTGTTGGTTTGTTGGTTTCTTGGTTTGTTGGTTTGTTGGTTTTTTGGTTTGTCAGTTTGTTGGCTTTTTGGTTACTTGGTTTGTTGGTTTGTTGGTTTGTTGGCTTGTTGGTTTGTTGGCTTGTTGGTTTGTTGGTTTGTTGGTTTGTTGGTTTGTTGGCTTGTTGGTTTGTTGGTTTGTTGGCTTGTTGGTTTTTTGGTTTGTTGGTTTATTTGTTTGTTGGTTTGTTGGCTTGTTGGTTTGTTGGTTTGTTGGTTTGTTGGTTTGTTGGTTTGTTGGCTTGTTGGTTTGTTGGTTTGTTGGTTTGTTGGCTTGTTGGCTTGTTGGTTTGTTGGTTTGTTGGTTTTTTGGTTTGTTGGTTTGTTGGTTTGTTGGTTTGTTGGTTTGTTGGTTTATAGGTTTATTTAATTGTCGGTTTGTTGGTTTATTTGTTTGTTGGTTTGTTGGCTTGTTGGTTTGTTGGTTTGTTGGCTTGTTGGTTTGTTGGCTTGTTGGCTTGTTGCTTTGTTGGTTTGTTGGTTTGTGGGTTTGTTGGTTTGTTGGTTTGTTGGTTTGTTGGTTTGTTGGTTTGTTGGTTTTTTGGTTACTTTGTTTGTTGGTTTGTTGGTTTGTTGGCTAGTTGGTTTGTGGGTTTGTTGGTTTGTTGGTTTGTTGGTTTGTTGGTTTGTTGGTTTGTTGGTTTTTTGTTTTGTTTGTTTGTTGGTTTGTTGGCTTGTTGGTTTGTTGGTTTGTTGGTTTGTTGGCTTGTTGGTTTGTTGGTTTGTTGGCTTGTTGGTTTGTTGGTTTGTTGGTTTGTTGGTTTGTTGGCTTGTTGGTTTGTTGGTTTGTTGGTTTGTTGGTTTGTTGGCTTGTTGGCTTGTTGGTTTGTTGGTTTGTTGGTTTTTTGGTTTGTTAGTTTGTTGGTTTGTTGGTTTGTTGGTTTGTTGGTTTATTTGTTTGTTGGTTTGTTGGCTTGTTGGTTTGTTGGTTTGTTGGTTTGTTGGCTTGTTGGCTTGTTGCTTTGTTGGTTTGTTGGTTTGTTGGCTTGTTGGCTTGTTGGCTTGTTGGTTTGTTAGTTTGTTGGCTTTTTGGTTACTTGGTTTGTTGGTTTGTTGGCTTGTTGGTTTGTGGGCTTGTTGGTTTGTTGGTTTGTTGGTTTGTTGGCTTGTTGGCTTGTTGGTTTGTTGGTTTGTTGGTTTGTTGGTTTTTTGGTTTGTTGGTTTATTTGTTTGTTGGTTAATTGGTTTGTTAGTTTGTTGGCTTTTTGGTTACTTGGTTTGTTGGTTTGTTGGTTTGTTGGCTTGTTGGTTTGTTGGCTTGTTGGTTTTTTGGCTTGTTGGTTTGTTGGTTTGTTGGCTTGTTGGCTTGTTGGTTTGTTGGTTTGTTGGTTTGTTGGTTTGTTGGTTTGTTGGCTTGTTGGTTTGTTGGTTTGTTGGCTTGTTGGTTTGTTGGTTTGTTGGTTTGTTGGTTTGTTGGCTTGTTGGCTAGTTGGTTTGTTGGTTTGTTGGCTTGTTGGTTTGTTGGTTTGTTGGCTTGTTGGCTTGTTGGCTTGTTGCTTTGTTGGTTTGTTGGTTTGTTGGCTTGTTGGCTTGTTGGTTTTCTAGTTTGTTGGCTTTTTGGTTACTTGGTTTGTTGGTTTGTTGGTTTGTTGGCTTGTTGGTTTTTTGGCTTGTTGGTTTGTTGGTTTGTTGGTTTGTTGGTTTGTTGGCTTGTTGGTTTGTTGGTTTTTGGGTTTGTTGGTTTGTTGGTTTGTTGGCTTGTTGGTTTGTTGGTTTGTTGGCTTGTTGGCTTGTTGGCTTGTTGGTTTGTTGGTTTGTTGGCTTGTTGGTTACTTAGTTTGTTGGTTTGTTGGTTTGTTGGTTTGTTGGCTTGTTGGCTTCTTGGTTTGTTGGTTAGTTCGTTTGTTGGTTTGTTAGTTTGTTGGTTTGTTTGCTTGTTGGCTTGTTGGTTTGTTGGTTTTTTGGTTTGTTGGTTTGTTGGTTTGTTGGTTTGTTGGTTTGTTGGTTTGTTGGTTTGTTGGTTTATTTGTTTGTTGGTTTGTTGGCTTCTTGGTTTGTTGGTTTCTTGGTTTGTTGGCTTGTTGGCTTGTTGGTTTGTTAGTTTGTTGGCTTTTTGGTTACTTGGTTTGTTGGTTTGTTGGCTTGTTGGCTTGTTGCTTTGTTGGTTTGTTGGCTTGTTGGTTTGTTGGTTTGTTGGTTTGTCAGTTTGTTGGCTTTTTGGTTACTTGGTTTGTTGGTTTGTTGGTTTGTTGGCTTGTTGGTTTGTTGGCTTGTTGGTTTGTTGGTTTGTTGGTTTGTTGGTTTGTTGGCTTGTTGGTTTGTTGGTTTGTTGGCTTGTTGGTTTTTTGGTTTGTTGGTTTATTTGTTTTTGGTTTGTTGGCTTGTTGGTTTGTTGGTTTGTTGGTTTGTTGGTTTGTTGGTTTGTTGGCTTGTTGGTTTGTTGGTTTGTTGGTTTGTTGGCTTGTTGGCTTGTTGGTTTGTTGGTTTGTTGGTTTTTTGGTTTGTTGGTTTGTTGGTTTGTTGGTTTGTTGGTTTGTTGGTTTATAGGTTTATTTAATTGTCGGTTTGTTGGTTTATTTGTTTGTTGGTTTGTTGGCTTGTTGGTTTGTTGGTTTGTTGGCTTGTTGGTTTGTTGGCTTGTTGGCTTGTTGCTTTGTTGGTTTGTTGGTTTGTTGGCTTGTTGGCTTGTTGGTTTGTTAGTTTGTTGGTTTTTTGGTTACTTTGTTTGTTGGTTTGTTGGTTTGTTGGCTAGTTGGTTTGTGGGTTTGTTGGTTTGTTGGTTTGTTGGTTTGTTGGTTTGTTGGTTTGTTGGTTTTTTGTTTTGTTCGTTTGTTGGTTTGTTGGCTTGTTGGTTTGTTGGTTTGTTGGTTTGTTGGCTTGTTGGTTTGTTGGTTTGTTGGCTTGTTGGTTTGTTGGTTTGTTGGTTTGTTGGTTTGTTGGCTTGTTGGTTTGTTGGTTTGTTGGTTTGTTGGTTTGTTGGCTTGTTGGCTTGTTGGTTTGTTGGTTTGTTGGTTTGTTGCTTTGTTGGTTTGTTGGTTTGTTGGCTTGTTGGTTTGTTGGTTTGTTGGTTTGTTGGCTTTTTGGTTACTTGGTTTGTTGATTTGTTGGTTTGTTGGTTTGTTGGCTTGTTGGTTTGTTGGTTTGTTGGCTTGTTGGCTTGTTGGCTTGTTGGTTTGTTGGTTTGTTGGCTGGTTGGTTACTTAGTTTATTGGTTTGTTGGTTTGTTGGCTTGTTGGCTTATTGGTTTGTTGGTTTGTTAATTAGTCCGTTTTGTTGGTTTGTTAGTTTGTTGGATTATTGGTTTGTTGGCTTGTTGGTTTGTTGGTTTGTTGGTTTATTTGTTTGTTGGTTTGTTGGCTTGTTGGTTTGTTGGTTTGTTCGTTTGTTGGTTTGGTGGCTTGTTGGTTTGTTGGTTTGTTGGTTTGTTGGTTTGTTGGCTTGTTGGCTTGTTGCTTTGTTGGTTTGTTGGTTTGTTGGCTTGTTGGCTTGTTGGCTTGTTGGTTTGTTAGTTTTTTGGCTTTTTGGTTACTTGGTTTGTTGGTTTGTTTGTTTGTTGGCTTGTTGGCTTGTTGGTTTGTTGGTTTGTTGGCTTGTTGGTTTGTTGGTTTGTTGGCTTGTTGGCTTGTTGGTTTGTTGGTTTGTTGGTTTGCTGGTTTGTTGGCTTGTTGGTTTGTTGGTTTGTTGGTTTGTTGGCTTGTTGGTTTGTTGTTTTGTTGGTTTGTTGGTTTGTTGGTTTGTTGGCTTGTTGGTTTGTTGGTTTGTTGGTTTGTTGGTTTGTTGGCTTGTTGGCTTGTTGGTTTGTTGGTTTGTTGGTTTGTTGCTTTGTTGGTTTGTTGGTTTGTTGGCTTGTTGGCTTGTTGGTTTGTTGGTTTGTTGGCTTTTTGGTTACTTGGATTGTTGGTTTGTTGGTTTGTTGGTTTGTTGGCTTGTTGGCTTGTTGGCTTGTTGGTTTATTGGTTTGTTGGCTTGTTGGTTACTTAGTTTGTTGGTTTGTTGGCTTGTTGGCTTGTTGGTTTGTTGGTTAGCTCGTTTGTTGGTTTGTTAGTTTGTTGGCTTGTTGGTTTGTTGGCTTGTTGGTTTGTTGGTTTGTTGGTTTATTTGTTTGTTGGTTTGTTGGCTTGTTGGTTTGTTGGTTTGTTCGTTTGTTGGTTTGTTGGTTTGTTGGTTTGTTGGTTTGTTGGTTTGTTGGTTTGTTAGTTTGTTGGTTTGTTGGCTTGTTGGCTTGTTGGTTTGTTGGTTTGTTCGTTTGTTGCTTTGTTGGTTTGTTGGTTTGTTGGCTTGTTGGTTTGTTGGTATGTTCGTTTGTTGCTTTGTTGGTTTGTTGGTTTGTTGGCTTGTTGGCTTGTTGGTTTGTTAGTTTTTTGGCTTTTTGGTTACTTGGTTTGTTGGTTTGTTGGTTTGTTGGCTTGTTGGTTTGTTGGTTTGTTGGTTTCTTGGCTTGTTGGCTTGTTGGTTTGTTGGTTTGTTGGCTTTTTGGCTTGTTGGTTTGTTGGTTTGTTGGTTTTTTGGTTTATTGGTTTGTTGGTTTGTTGGTTTGTTGGTTTGTTGGTTTGTTGGTTTGTTGGTTTGTTGGTTTGTTGGCTTGTTGGTTTGTTGGTTTGTTGGTTTGTTGGCTTGTTGGTTTGTTGGTTTGTTGGCTTGTTGGCTTGTTGCTTTGTTGGTTTGTTGGTTTGTTGGCTTGTTGGCTTGTTGGTTTGTTGGTTTTTTGGTTTGTTGGTTTGTTGGTTTGTTGGTTGGTTGGTTTGTTGGTTTATTTGTTTGTTGGTTTGTGTGCTTGTTGGTTTGTTGGTTTGTTGGTTTGTTGGCTTGTTGGTTTGTTGGTTTGTTGGTTTGTTGGCTTGTTGGCTTGTTGGTTTGTTGGTTTGTTGGTTTGTTGGTTTGGTGGTTTGTTCGTTTGTTGGTTTGTTGGTTAATTGGTTTGTTGGTTTGTTGGTTTGTTGGTTTGTTGGTTTGTTGGTTTGTTGGTTTGTTGGTTTATTTGTTTGTTGGCTTGTTGGCTTGTTGGTTTGTTGGCTTGTTGGTTTGTTAGTTTGTTGGCTTTTTGGTTTGTTGGCTTGTTGGCTTGTTGGTTTGTTGGCTTGTTGGCTTGTTGATTTGTTGGTTTGTTGGCTTGTTGGTTTGTTGGTTTGTTGGCTTGTTGGCTTGTTGCTTTGTTGGTTTGTTGGTTTGTTGGCTTGTTGGCTGGTTGGTTTGTTAGTTTGTTGGCTTTTTGGTTACTTGGTTTGTTGGTTTGTTGGTTTGTTGGCTTGTTGGTTTGTTGGTTTGTTGGTTTGTTGGCTTGTTGGCTTGTTGGTTTGTTGGTTTGTTGGTTTCTTGGTTTGTTGGTTTGTTGGTTTTTTGGTTTGTTGGTTTATTTGTTTGTTGGTTTGTTGGCTTGTTGGTTTGTTGGTTTGTTGGTTTGTTGGCTTGTTGGTTTGTTGGTTTGTTGGCTTGTTGGTTTGTTGGTTCGTTGGTTTGTTGGTTTGTTGGTTTGTTGGTTTGTTGGTTTGTTGGCTTGTTGGCTTGTTGGTTTGTTGGTTTGTTCGTTTGTTGCTTTGTTGGTTTGTTGGTTTGTTGGTTTGTTGGTTTGTTGGTTTGTTGGTTTGTTCGTTTGTTGCTTTGTTGGTTTGTTGGTTTGTTGGCTTGTTGGCTTGTTGGTTTGTTAGTTTTTTGGCTTTTTGGTTATTTGGTTTGTTGGTTTGTTGGTTTGTTGGCTTGTTGGTTTGTTGGTTTGTTGGTTTCTTGGCTTGTTGGCTTGTTGGTTTGTTGGTTTGTTGGCTTTTTGGCTTGTTGGTTTGTTGGTTTGTTGGTTTTTTGGTTTGTTGGTTTATTTGTTTGTTGGTTTGTTGGCTTGTTGGTTTGTTGGTTTGTTCGTTTGTTGGTTTGTTGGTTTGTTGGTTTGTTGGTGTGTTGGTTTGTTGGTTTGTTGGTTTATTGGTTTGTTGGTTTGTTGGCTTGTTGGCTTGTTGGTTTGTTGGTTTGTTCGTTTGTTGCTTTGTTGGTTTGTTGGTTTGTTGGCTTGTTGGTTTGTTGGTTTGTTCGTTTGTTGCTTTGTTGGTTTTTTGGTTTGTTGGCTTGTTGGCTTGTTGGTTTGTTAGTTTTTTGGCTTTTTGGTTACTTGGTTTGTTGGTTTGTTGGTTTGTTGGCTTGTTGGTTTGTTGGTTTGTTGTTTTCTTGGCTTGTTGGCTTGTTGGTTTGTTGGTTTGTTGGCTTTTTGTCTTTTTGGTTTGTTGGTTTGTTGGTTTTTTGGTTTGTTGGTTTGTTGGTTTGTTGGTTTGTTGGTTTGTTGGTTTGTTGGTTTGTTGGTTTGTTGGTTTGTTGGTTTGTTGGTTTGTTTGCTTGTTGGTTTGTTGGTTTGTTGGTTTGTTGGCTTGTTGGTTTGTTGGTTTTTTGGCTTGTTGGCTTGTTGCTTTGTTGGTTTGTTGGTTTGTTGGCTTGTTGGCTTGTTGGTTTGTTGGTTTTTTGGTTTGTTGGTTTGTTGGTTTGTTGGTTTGTTGGTTTGTTGGTTTGTTGGTTTGTTGGTTTATTTGTTTGTTGGTTTGTGTGCTTGTTGGTTTGTTGGTTTGTTGGTTTGTTGGCTTGTTGGTTTGTTGGTTTTTTGGCTTGTTGGCTTGTTGCTTTGTTGGTTTGTTGGTTTGTTGGCTTGTTGGCTTCTTGGCTTGTTGGTTTGTTAGTTTGTTGGCTTTTTGGTTACTTGGTTTGTTGGTTTGTTGGTTTGTTGGCTTGTTGGTTTGTTGGCTTGTTGGTTTGTTGGTTTGTTGGTTTGTTGGCTTGTTGGCTTGTTGGTTTGTTGGTTTGTTGGTTTGTTGGTTTGTTGGTTTGTTCGTTTGTTGGTTTGTTGGTTAATTGGTTTGTTGGTTTGTTGGTTTGTTGGTTTGTTGGTTTGTTGGTTTGTTGGTTTGTTGGTTTGTTGGTTTGTTGGTTTGTTGGTTTATTTGTTTGTTGGCTTGTTGGCTTGTTGGCTTGTTGGTTTGTTGGCTTGTTGGTTTGTTAGTTTGTTGGCTTTTTGGTTACTTGGTTTGTTGGTTTGTTGGTTTGTTGGTTTTTTGGTTTGATGGTTTGTTGGCTTGTTGGTTTGTTGGCTTGTTGGCTTGTTGGTTTGTTGGCTTGTTGGCTTGTTGGTTTGTTGGTTTGTTGGCTTGTTGGTTTGTTGGTTTGTTGGCTTGTTGGCTTGTTGCTTTGTTGGTTTGTTGGTTTGTTGGCTTGTTGGCTGGTTGGTTTGTTAGTTTGTTGGCTTTTTGGTTACTTGGTTTGTTGGTTTGTTGGTTTGTTGGCTTGTTGGTTTGTTGGTTTGTTGGTTTGTTGGCTTGTTGGCTTATTGGTTTGTTGGTTTGTTGGTTTCTTGGTTTGTTGGTTTGTTGGTTTTTTGGTTTGTTGGTTTATTTGTTTGTTGGTTTCTTGGCTTGTTGGTTTGTTGGTTTGTTGGTTTGTTGGCTTGTTGGTTTGTTGGTTTGTTGGCTTGTTGGCTTGTTGGTTTGTTGTTTTGTTGGCTTGTTGGCTCGTTGGTTTGTTGGTTTGTTGGTTTTTTGGTTTGTTGGTTTGTTGGTTTATTGGTTTGTTGGTTTATTTGTTTGTTGGTTTGTTGGCTTGTTGGTTTGTTGGTTTGTTGGTTTGTTGGTTTGTTGGTTTGTTGGTTTGTTGGCTTGTTGGCTTGTTGGTTTGTTGGTTAGTTCGTTTGTTGCTTTGTTGGTTTGTTGGTTTGTTGGCTTGTTGGTTTGTTGGTATGTTGGCTTTTTGGCTTGTTGGTTTGTTGGTTTGTTGGTTTTTTGGTTTGTTGGTTTATTTGTTTGTTGGTTTGTTGGCTTGTTGGTTTGTTGGTTTGTTCGTTTGTTGGTTTGTTGGTTTGTTGGTTTGTTGGTGTGTTGGTTTGTTGGTTTGTTGGTTTATTGGTTTGTTGGTTTGTTGGCTTGTTGGCTTGTTGGTTTGTTGGTTTGTTCGTTTGTTGCTTTGTTGGTTTGTTGGTTTGTTGGCTTGTTGGTTTGTTGGTTTGTTCGTTTGTTGCTTTGTTGGTTTTTTGGTTTGTTGGCTTGTTGGCTTGTTGGTTTGTTAGTTTTTTGGCTTTTTGGTTACTTGGTTTGTTGGTTTGTTGGTTTGTTGGCTTGTTGGTTTGTTGGTTTGTTGTTTTCTTGGCTTGTTGGCTTGTTGGTTTGTTGGTTTGTTGGCTTTTTGTCTTTTTGGTTTGTTGGTTTGTTGGTTTTTTGGTTTGTTGGTTTGTTGGTTTGTTGGTTTGTTGGTTTGTTGGTTTGTTGGTTTGTTGGTTTGTTGGTTTGTTGGTTTGTTGGCTTGTTGGTTTGTTGGTTTGTTGGTTTGTTGGCTTGTTGGTTTGTTGGTTTTTTGGCTTGTTGGCTTGTTGCTTTGTTGGTTTGTTGGTTTGTTGGCTTGTTGGCTTGTTGGTTTGTTGGCTTGTTGGTTTGTTGGTTTGTTGGTTTGTTGGCTTGTTGGCTTGTTGGTTTGTTGGTTTGTTGGTTTGTTGGTTTGTTGGTTTGTTCGTTTGTTGGTTTGTTGGTTAATTGGTTTGCTGGTTTGTTGGTTTGTTGGTTTGTTGGTTTGTTGGTTTGTTGGTTTGTTGGTTTATTTGTTTGTTGGCTTGTTGGCTTGTCGGCTTGTTGGTTTGTTGGCTTGTTGGTTTGTTAGTTTGTTGGCTTTTTGGTTACTTGGTTTGTTGGTTTGTTGGTTTCTTGGTTTTTTGGTTTGATGGTTTGTTGGCTTGTTGGTTTGTTGGTTTGTTGGTTTGTTGGTTTGTTGGCTTGTTGGCTTGTTGGTTTGTTGGCTTGTTGGCTTGTTGGTTTGTTGGTTTGTTGGCTTGTTGGTTTGTTGGTTTGTTGGCTTGTTGGCTTGTTGCTTTGTTGGTTTGTTGGTTTGTTGGCTTGTTGGCTGGTTGGTTTGTTAGTTTGTTGGCTTTTTGGTTACTTGGTTTGTTGGTTTGTTGGTTTGTTGGCTTGTTGGTTTGTTGGTTTGTTGGTTTGTTGGCTTGTTGGCTTATTGGTTTCTTGGTTTGTTGGTTTGTTGGTTTTTTGGTTAGTTGGTTTATTTGTTTGTTGGTTTGTTGGCTTGTTGGTTTGTTGGCTTGTTGGTTTGTTGGTTTGTTGGTTTGTTGGCTTGTTGGTTTGTTGGTTTGTTGGCTTGTTGGCTTGTTGAATTGTTGTTTTGTTGGCTTGTTGGCTCGTTGGTTTGTTGGTTTGTTGGTTTTTTGGTTTGTTGGTTTGTTGGTTTATTGGTTTGTTGGTTTATTTGTTTGTTGGTTTGTTGGCTTGTTGGTTTGTTGGTTTGTTGGTTTGTTGGTTTGTTGGTTTGTTGGTTTGTTGGCTTGTTGGCTTGTTGGTTTGTTGGTTAGTTCGTTTGTTGCTTTGTTGGTTTGTTGGTTTGTTGGCTTGTTGGTTTGTTGGTATGTTCGTTTGTTGCTTTGTTGGTTTGTTGGTTTGTTGGCTTGTTGGCTTGTTGGTTTGTTAGTTTTTTGGCTTTTTGGTTACTTGGTTTGTTGATTTGTTGGTTTGTTGGCTTGTTGGTTTGTTGGTTTGTTGGTTTCTTGGCTTGTTGGCTTGTTGGTTTGTTGGTTTGTTGGCTTTTTGGCTTGTTGGTTTGTTGGTTTGTTGGTTTTTTGGTTTATTGGTTTGTTGGTTTGTTGGTTTGTTGGTTTGTTGGTTTGTTGGTTTGTTGGTTTGTTGGTTTGTTGGCTTGTTGGTTTGTTGGTTTGTTGGTTTGTTGGCTTGTTGGTTTGTTGGTTTGTTGGCTTGTTGGCTTGTTGCTTTGTTGGTTTGTTGGTTTGTTGGCTTGTTGGCTTGTTGGTTTGTTGGTTTTTTGGTTTGTTGGTTTGTTGGTTTGTTGGTTTGTTGGTTGGTTGGTTTGTTGGTTTATTTGTTTGTTGGTTTGTGTGCTTGTTGGTTTGTTGGTTTGTTGGTTTGTTGGCTTGTTGGTTTGTTGGTTTATTGGTTTGTTGGCTTGTTGGCTTGTTGGTTTGTTGGTTTGTTGGTTTGTTGGTTTGTTGGTTTGTTCGTTTGTTGGTTTGTTGGGTAATTGGTTTGTTGGTTTGTTGGTTTGTTGGTTTGTTGGTTTGTTGGTTTGTTGGTTTGTTGGTTTATTTGTTTGTTGGCTTGTTGGCTTGTTGGTTTGTTGGCTTGTTGGTTTGTTAGTTTGTTGGCTTTTTGGTTACTTGATTTGTTGGTTTGTTGGTTTGTTGGTTTTTTGGTTTGATGGTTTGTTGGCTTGTTGGTTTGTTGGTTTGTTGGTTTGTTGGTTTGTTGGCTTGTTGGCTTGTTGGTTTGTTGGCTTGTTGGCTTGTTGGTTTGTTGGTTTGTTGGCTTGTTGGTTTGTTGGTTTGTTGGCTTGTTGGCTTGTTGCTTTGTTGGTTTGTTGGTTTGTTGGCTTGTTGGCTGGTTGGTTTGTTAGTTTGTTGGCTTTTTGGTTACTTGGTTTGTTGGTTTGTTGGTTTGTTGGCTTGTTGGTTTGTTGGTTTGTTGGTTTGTTGGCTTGTTGGCTTGTTGGTTTGTTGGTTTGTTGGTTTCTTGGTTTGTTGGTTTGTTGGTTTTTTGGTTTGTTGGTTTATTTGTTTGTTGGTTTGTTGGCTTGTTGGTTTGTTGGTTTGTTGGTTTGTTGGCTTGTTGGTTTGTTGGTTTGTTGGCTTGTTGGTTTGTTGGTTTGTTGGTTTGTTGGTTTGTTGGTTTGTTGGTTTGTTGGTTTGTTGGCTTGTTGGCTTGTTGGTTTGTTGGTTTGTTCGTTTGTTGCTTTGTTGGTTTGTTGGTTTGTTGGCTTGTTGGTTTGTTGGTTTGTTCGTTTGTTGCTTTGTTGGTTTGTTGGTTTGTTGGCTTGTTGGCTTGTTGGTTTGTTAGTTTTTTGGCTTTTTGGTTATTTGGTTTGTTGGTTTGTTGGTTTGTTGGCTTGTTCGTTTGTTGGTTTGTTGGTTTCTTGGCTTGTTGGCTTGTTGGTTTGTTGGCTTTTTGGCTTGTTGGTTTGTTGGTTTGTTGGTTTTTTGGTTTGTTGGTTTATTTGTTTGTTGGTTTGTTGGCTTGTTGGTTTGTTGGTTTGTTCGTTTGTTGGTTTGTTAATTTGTTGGTTTGTTGGTGTGTTGGTTTGTTGGTTTGTTGGTTTATTGGTTTGTTGGTTTGTTGGCTTGTTGGCTTGTTGGTTTGTTGGTTTGTTCGTTTGTTGCTTTGTTGGTTTGTTGGTTTGTTGGCTTGTTGGTTTGTTGGTTTGTTCGTTTGTTGCTTTGTTGGTTTTTTGGTTTGTTGGCTTGTTGGCTTGTTGGTTTGTTAGTTTTTTGGCTTTTTGGTTACTTGGTTTGTTGGTTTGTTGGTTTGTTGGCTTGTTGGTTTGTTGGTTTGTTGTTTTCTTGGCTTGTTGGCTTGTTGGTTTGTTGGTTTGTTGGCTTTTTGTCTTTTTGGTTTGTTGGTTTGTTGGTTTCTTGGTTTTTTGGTTTGTTGGTTTGTTGGTTTGTTGGTTTGTTGGTTTGTTGGTTTGTTGGTTTGTTGGTTTGTTGGTTTGTTGGCTTGTTGGTTTGTTGGTTTGTTGGTTTGTTGGCTTGTTGGTTTGTTGGTTTTTTGGCTTGTTGGCTTGTTGCTTTGTTGGTTTGTTGGTTTGTTGGCTTGTTGGCTTGTTGGTTTGTTGGTTTTTTGGTTTGTTGGTTTGTTGGTTTGTTGGTTTGTTGGCTTGTTGGTTTGTTGGTTTATTTGTTTGTTGGTTTGTGTGCTTGTTGGTTTGTTGGTTTGTTGGTTTGTTGGCTTGTTGGTTTGTTGGTTTTTTGGCTTGTTGGCTTGTTGCTTTGTTGGTTTGTTGGTTTGTTGGCTTGTTGGCTTCTTGGCTTGTTGGTTTGTTAGTTTGTTGGCTTTTTGGTTACTTGGTTTGTTGGTTTGTTGGTTTGTTGGCTTGTTGGTTTGTTGGCTTGTTGGTTTGTTGGTTTGTTGGTTTGTTGGCTTGTTGGCTTGTTGGTTTGTTGGTTTGTTGGTTTGTTGGTTTGTTGGTTTGTTCGTTTGTTGGTTTGTTGGTTAATTGGTTTGTTGGTTTGTTGGTTTGTTGGTTTGTTGGTTTGTTGGTTTGTTGGTTTGTTGGTTTGTTGGTTTATTTGTTTGTTGGCTTGTTGGCTTGTTGGCTTGTTGGTTTGTTGGCTTGTTGGTTTGTTAGTTTGTTGGCTTTTTGGTTACTTGGTTTGTTGGTTTGTTGGTTTGTTGGTTTTTTGGTTTGATGGTTTGTTGGCTTGTTGGTTTGTTGGTTTGTTGGTTTGTTGGTTTGTTGGCTTGTTGGCTTGTTGGTTTGTTGGCTTGTTGGCTTGTTGGTTTGTTGGTTTGTTGGCTTGTTGGTTTGTTGGTTTGTTGGCTTGTTGGCTTGTTGCTTTGTTGGTTTGTTGGTTTGTTGGCTTGTTGGCTGGTTGGTTTGTTAGTTTGTTGGCTTTTTGGTTACTTGGTTTGATGGTTTGTTGGTTTGTTGGCTTGTTGGTTTGTTGGTTTGTTGGTTTGTTGGCTTGTTGGCTTATTGGTTTGTTGGTTTGTTGGTTTCTTGGTTTGTTGGTTTGTTGGTTTTTTGGTTTGTTGGTTTATTTGTTTGTTGGTTTGTTGGCTTGTTGGTTTGTTGGTTTGTTGGTTTGTTGGCTTGTTGGTTTGTTGGTTTGTTGGCTTGTTGGCTTGTTGGTTTGTTGGTTTGTTGGCTTGTTGGCTCGTTGGTTTGTTGGTTTATTTGTTTGTTGGTTTGTTGGCTTGTTGGTTTGTTGGTTTGTTGGTTTGTTGGTTTGTTGGTTTGTTGGCTTGTTGGCTTGTTGGTTTGTTGGTTAGTTCGTTTGTTGGTTTGTTCTTTTGTTGGCTTGTTGGTTTGTTGGCTTGTTGGTTTGTTTGTTTATTGGTTTATTTGTTTGTTGGTTTGTTGGCTTGTTGGTTTGTTGGTTTGTTGGTTTGTTGGTTTGTTGGCTTGTTGGTTTGTTGGTTTGTTGGTTTGTTGGTTTGTTGGCTTGTTGGCTTGTTGCTTTGTTGGGTTGTTGGTTTGTTGGATTGTTGGCTTGTTGGTTTGTTAGTTTTTTGGCTTTTTGGTTACTTGGTTTGTTGGTTTGTTCGATTGTTGGTTTGTTGGTTTGTTGGCTTGTTGGCTTGTTGGTTTGTTGGTTTGTTGGCTTGTTGACTTGTTGGTTTGTTGGTTAGTTCGTTTGTTGGTTTGTTATTTTGTTGGCTTGTTGGTTTGTTGGCTTGTTGGTTTGTTGGTTTGTTGGTTTATTTGTTTGTTGGTTTGTTGGCTTGTTGGTTTGTTGGTTTGTTGGCTTGTTGGTTTGTTGGTTTGTTGGTTTGTTGGCTTTTTGGTTTGTTGGCTTGTTGGTTTGTTGTTTTGTTGGTTTTTTGGTTTGTTGGTTTGTTGGTTTGTTGGTTTGTTGGTTTGTTGGTTTGTTGGTTTGTTGGTTTATTTGTTTGTTGGTTTGTTGGCTTGTTGGTTTGTTGGTTTGTTGGTTTGTTGGTTTGTTGGTTTGTTGGTTTATTGGTTTGTTCGTTTGTTGGTTTGTTGGTTAATTGGTTTGTTGGTTTGTTGGTTTGTTGGTTTGTTGGTTTGTTGATTTGTTGGTTTGTTGATTTATTTGTTTGTTGGCTTGTTGGCTTGTTGGCTTGTTGGTTTGTTGGCTTGTTGGTTTGTTAGTTTGTGGGCTTTTTGGTTACTTGGTTTGTTGGTTTGTTGGTTTGTTGGTTTTTTGGTTTGTTGGTTTGTTGGTTTGTTGGTTTGTTAGTTTATTTGTTTGTTGGGTTGTTGGCTTGTTGGTTTGTTGGTTTGTTGGTTTGTTGGTTTGTTGGTTTGATCGTTTGTTGGTTTGTTGGTTAAATGTTTGTTGGTTTGTTGGTTTGTTGGTTTGTTGGTTTGTTGGTTTGTTGGTTTGTTGGTTTGTTGGTTTGTTGGTTTGTTGGTTTATTTGTTTGTTGGCTTGTTGGCTTGTTGGTTTGTTGGTTTGTTGGTTTGTTGGTTTGTTAGTTTGTTGGCTTTTTGGTTACTTGGTTTGTTGGTTTGTTGGTTTGTTGGTTTTTTGGTTTGTTGGTTTGTTGGTTTGTTGGCTTGTTGGCTTGTTGGCTTGTTGGTTTGTTGGCTTGTTGGCTTGTTGGTTTGTTGGTTTGTTGGCTTGTTGGTTTGTTGGTTTGTTGGCTTGTTGGCTTGTTGCTTTGTTGGTTTGTTGGTTTGTTGGCTTGTTGGCTTGTTGGTTTGTTAGTTTGTTGGCTTTTTGGTTACTTGGTTTGTTGGTTTGTTGGTTTGTTGGCTTGTTGGTTTGTTGGCTTGTTGGTTTTTTGGTTTGTTGGTTTGTTGGCTTGTTGGCTTGTTGGTTTGTTGGTTTGTTGGTTTCTTGGTTTGTTGGTTTGTTGGTTTTTTGGTTTGTTGGTTTATTTGTTTGTTGGTTTGTTGGCTTGTTGGTTTGTTGGCTTGTTGGTTTGTTGGTTTGTTGGCTTGTTGGTTTGCTTGTTTGTTGGTTTGTTGGCTTGTTGGCTTGTTGGTTTGTTGGTCTGTTGGTTTGTTGGTTTATTGGTTTGTTGGTTTTTTAGTTTGTTGGTTTATAAGTTTGTTGGTTTGTTAGCTTGTTGGTTTGTTGGTTTGTTGGTTTGTTGGCTTGTTGGTTTGTTGGGTTGTTGGCTTGTTGGCTTGTTGGTTTGTTGTTTTGTTAGCTTGTTGGCTTGTTGGTTTGTTGGTTTGTTGGTTTTTTGGTTTGTTGGTTTGTTGGTTTGTTGGTTTGTTGGTTTGTTGGTTTATTTGTTTGTTGGTTTGTTGGCTTGTTGGTTTGTTTTTTTGTTGGTTTGTTGGCTTGTTGGTTTGTTGGTTTGTTGGCTTGTTGGCTTGTTACTTTGTTGGTTTGTTGGTTTGCTGGCTTGTTGGCTTGTTGGTTTGTTAGTTTGTTGGCTTTTAGGTTACTTGGTTTGTTGGTTTGTTGGTTTGTTGGCTTGTTGGTTTGTTGGTTTGTTGGTTTGTTGGTTTGTTGGTTTGTTGGCTTGTTGGCTTGTTGGTTTGTTGGTTTGTTGGTTTGTTGGTTTGTTGGTTTATTTGTTTGTTGGTTTGTTGGCTTGTTGGTTTGTTGGTTTGTTGGTTTGTTGGCTTGTTGGTTTGTTGCCTTGTTGGCTTGTTGCTTTTTTGGTTTGTTGGTTTGTTGGCTTATTGGCTTGTTGGTTTGTTAGTTTGTTGGCTTTTTAGTTACTTGGTTTGTTGGTTTGTTGGTTTGTTGGCTTGTTGGTTTGTTGACTTGTTGGTTTGTTGGTTTGTTGGCTTGTTGGCTTGTTGGTTTGTTGGTTTGTTGGTTTGTTGGTTTGTTGGTTTGTTGGTTTGTTCGTTTGTTGGTTTGTTGGTTAATTGGTTTGTTGGTTTGTTGGTTTGTTGGTTTGTTGGTTTGTTGGTTTGTCGGTTTGTTGGTTTATTTGTTTGTTGGTTTGTTGGTTTGTTGGTTTGTTCGTTTGTTGGTTTGTTGGTTAATTGGTTTGTTGGTTTGTTGGTTTGTTGGTTTGTTGGTTTGTTGGTTTGTTGGTTTGTTGGTTTATTTGTTTGTTGGTTTGTTGGCTTGTTGGTTTGTTGGCTTGTTGGTTACTTGGTTTGTTGGTTTTTTGGCTTGTTGGCTTGTTGGTTTGTTGGTTTGTTGGCTTGTTGGTTTGTTAGTTTGTTGGTTTGTTGGCTTGTTGGCTTGTTGGTTTGTTGGTTTGTTGGTTTGTTGGTTTGTTGGTTTGTTGTTTTTTTGGTTTGTTGCTTTATTGGCTTGTTGGTTTGTTGGTTTGTTGGCTTGTTGGTTTGTTGGCTTGTTGGTTTGTTAGTTTGTTGGCTTTTTGGTTACTTGGTTTGTTGGTTTGTTGGCTTGTTGGCTTGTTGGTTTGTTGCTTTGTTCGTTTGATGGTTTGTTGGTTTGTTGGTTTGTTGTTCACTTGGTTTGTTGGTTTGTTGGTTTGTTGGTTTGTTGGTTTGTTGGTTTGGTGGCTTGTTGGCTTGTGGTTTGTTGGTTTGTTGGCTTGTTGGTTACTTAGCTTGTTGGTTTCTTGGCATGTTGGTTTGTTGGTTTGTTGGTTTGTTGGCTTGTTGGTTTGTTAGTTTGTTGGTTTGTTGGTTTGTTGGTTTGTTGGTTTGTTGGTTTGTTGGTTTATTTGTTTGTTGGTTTTTGGTTTATTTGTTTGTTGGTTTGTTGGCTTGTTGGTTTGTTGGTTTGTTGGTTTGTTGGTTTGTGTGCTTGTTGGCTTGTTGGTTTGTTGGTTTGTTGGCTGGTTGTTTACTTAGTTTGTTGGTTTGTTGGCATGTTGGTTTGTTGGTTTATTGGTTTGTTGGCTTGTTGGTTTGTTGGTTTGTTGGCTTGTTGGTTTGTTGGTTTGTTGGCTTGTTGGCTTGTTTGTTTGTTGGTTTGTTGGTTTGTTGGTTTATTGGTTTATTTGTTTGTTGGTTTTTGGTTTATTTGTTTGTTGGTTTGTTGGCTTGTTGGTTTGTTGGTTTGTTGGTTTGTTGCTTTGTTCGTTTGATGGTTTGTTGGTTTGTTGGTTACTTGGTTTGTTGGTTTGTTGGTTTGTTGGTTTGTTGGTTTGTTGGCTTGTTGGCTTGTTGGTTTGTTGGTTTGTTGGCTTGTTGTTTACTTAGTTTGTTGGTTTGTTAGTTTGTTGGCTTTTTGGTTACTTGGTTTGTTGGCTTGTTGGCTTGTTGGTTTGTTGGTTTGTTGGTTTGTTGGTTTGTTGGTTTGTTGTTTTTTTGGTTTGTTGGTTTATTGGCTTGTTGGTTTGTTGGTTTGTTGGCTTGTTGGTTTGTTGGCTTGTTGGTTTGTTAGTTTGTTGGCTTTTTGGTTACTTGGTTTGTTGGTTTGTTGGCTTGTTGGCTTGTTGGTTTGTTGCTTTGTTCGTTTGATGGTTTGTTGGTTTGTTGGTTTGTTGTTCACTTGGTTTGTTGGTTTGTTGGTTTGTTGGTTTATTGGTTTGTTGGTTTGGTGGCTTGTTGGCTTGTGGTTTGTTGGTTTGTTGGCTTGTTGGTTACTTAGCTTGTTGGTTTCTTGGCATGTTGGTTTGTTGGTTTGTTGGTTTGTTGGCTTGTTGGTTTGTTAGTTTGTTGGTTTGTTGGTTTGTTGGTTTGTTGGTTTGTTGGTTTGTTGGTTTATTTGTTTGTTGGTTTTTGGTTTATTTGTTTGTTGGTTTGTTGGCTTGTTGGTTTGTTGGTTTGTTGGTTTGTTGGTTTGTTGGCTTGTTGGCTTGTTGGTTTGTTGGTTTGTTGGCTGGTTGTTTACTTAGTTTGTTGGTTTGTTGGCATGTTGGTTTGTTGGTTTATTGGTTTGTTGGCTTGTTGGTTTGTTGGTTTGTTGGCTTGTTGGTTTGTTGGTTTGTTGGCTTGTTGGCTTGTTTGTTTGTTGGTTTGTTGGTTTGTTGGTTTATTGGTTTATTTGTTTGTTGGTTTTTGGTTTATTTGTTTGTTGGTTTGTTGGCTTGTTGGTTTGTTGGTTTGTTGGTTTGTTGCTTTGTTCGTTTGATGGTTTGTTGGTTTGTTGGTTACTTGGTTTGTTGGTTTGTTGGTTTGTTGGTTTGTTGGTTTGTTGGCTTGTTGGCTTGTTGGTTTGTTGGTTTGTTGGCTTGTTGTTTACTTAGTTTGTTGGTTTGTTAGTTTGTTGGCTTTTTGGTTACTTGGTTTGTTGGTTTGTTGGTTTGTTGGCTTGTTTGTTTTTTGGCTTGTTGGTTTGTTGGTTTGTTGGTTTGTTGGCTTGTTGGCTTGTTGGTTTGTTGGTTTGTTGGTTTGTTGATTTGTTGGTTTGTTGGTTTTTTGTTTTTTGGTTTTTTGGTTTGTTGGTTTGTTGGTTTGTTGGTTTATTTGTTTGTTGGTTTGTTGGTTTATTTGTTTGTTGGTTTGTTGGCTTGTTGGTTGGTTGGTTTGTTGGTTTGTTACTTTGTTCGTTTGATGGTTTGTTGGTTTGTTGGTTGCTAGGTTTGTTGGGTTGTTGGTTTGTTGGTTTATTTGTTTGTTGGTTTGTTGGTTTGTTGGGTTGTTGGCTTGTTGGTTTGTTGGTTTGTTGGCTTGTTGTTTACTTAGTTTGTTGGTTTGTTGGCATGTTGGTTTGTTGGTTTGTTGGTTTGTTGGCTTGTTGGTTTGTTGGTTTATTGGCTTGTTGGTTTGTTGGTTTGTGGGCTTGTTGGCTTGTTAGTTTGTTAGTTTGTTGGTTTGTTGGTTTGTTGGCTTGTTGGTTTGTTGGTTTGTTGGCTTGTTGGTTTGTTGGTTTGTTGGTTTGTTGGCTTGTTGGCTTGTTGGCTTGTTGGTTTGTTGGTTTGTTGGTTTGTTGGCTTGTTGGTTTGTTGGTTTGTTGGCTTGTTGGTTTGTTGCTTTGTTCGTTTGATGGTTTGTTGGTTTGTTGGTTTTCTGGTTTGTTGGTTTTTTGGTTTGTTGCTTTGTTGGTTCGTTGGTTTGTTGGCTTGTTAGTTTGTTGGTTTGTTGGCTTGTTGGCTTGTTGGTTTGTTGGTTTGTTGGTTTGTTGGTTTGTTGGTTTGTTGGCTTGTTGGTTTGTTGGTTTGTTGGCTTAAAGGTTTGTTGGTTTGTTGGTTTGTTGGCTTGTTGGCTTGTTTGTTTTTTGGTTTGTTGGCTTGTTGGTTTGTTGGTTTGTTGGCTTGTTGGCTTGTTGCTTTGTTCGTTTGACGGTTTGTTGGTTTGTTGGCTTTTTGGTTTGTTAGTTTGTTGGCTTTTTGGTTACTTGGTTTGTTGGTTTGTTGGCTTGTTGGTTTGTTGGCTTGTTGGTTTGTTGGTTTGTTGGTTTGTTGGCTTGTTGGCTTGTTGGTTTGTTGGTTTGTTGGTTTGTTGGTTTGTTGGTTTGTTGGTTTGTTGGTTTTTTGGTTTGTTGGTTTGTTGGTTTGTTGGTTTGTTGGCTTGTTGGCTTGTTGGCTTGTTGGTTTGTTAGTTTGTTGGCTTTTTGGTTGCTTGGTTTGTTGGTTTGTTGGTTTGTTGGTTTGTTGGTTTGTTGGTTTGTTGGTTTGTTGGTTTGTTGGTTTGTTGGTTTGTTGGCTTGTTGGTTTGTTGGTTTGTGTGTTTGTTGGTTTGTTGGCTTGTTTGCTTGTTGGTTTGTTGGTTTGTTGGTTTGTTGGTTTGTTGGTTTGTTGGCTTGTTGGTTTGTTGATTTGTTGGTTTGTTGGCTTGTTGTTTTGTTGGTTTGTTGGCTTGTTGGTTTGTTGGCTTGTTGCTTTGTTGGTTTGTTGGTTTGTTGGCTTGTTGGTTTGTTGTCTTATTGGCTTGTTGGTTTGTTAGTTTGTTGGCTTTTTGGTTACTTGGTTTGTTGGTTTGTTGGTTTGTTGGTTTGTTGGCTTGTTGGTTTGTTGGTTTGTTGGCTTGTTGGCTTGTTGGTTTGTTACTCTGTTGGCTTTTTGGTTACGTGGTTTGTTGGTTTGTTGGTTTGTTGGTTTGTTGGTTTGTTGGCTTGTTGGTTTGTTGGTTTGTTGGTTTGTTGGCTTGTTGGTTTGTTGGTTTGTTGGCTTGTTGGCTTGTTAGTTTGTTGGTTTGTTGGTTTGTTGGTTTATTGGTTTGCTGGTGGGTTGGTTTGTTGGCTTGTTGGTTTGTTGGTTTGTTGGTTTGTTGGCTTGTTGGCTTGTTGGTTTGTTGGTTTGTTGGCTTGTTGGTTTGTTAGTTTGTTGGCTTGTTGGCTTGTTGCTTTGTTGGTTTGTTGGCTTGTTGGCTTGTTGGTTTGTTAGTTTGTTGGCTTTTTGGTTTGTTGGTTTGTTGGCTTGTTGGTTTGTTGGCTTGTTGGTTTGTTGGTTTGTTGTTTTGTTGGCTTGTTGGCTTTTTGGTTTGTTGGTTTGTTGGTTTGTTGGTTTGTTGGTTTGTTGGTTTTTTGGTTTGTTGGTTTGTTGGTTTGTTGGTTTGTTGGCTTGTTGGTTTGTTGGTTTGTTGGTTTGTTGGTTTGTTGGTTTGTTTGTGTGTTGGCTTGTTGGCTTGTTGGCTTGTTGGTTTGTTGGTTAGTTCGTTTGCTGGTTTGTTAGTTTGTTGGTTTGTTGGCTTGTTGACATGTTGGCTTGTTGGTTTGTTGGTTAGTCCGTTTGTTGGTTTGTTAGTTTGTTGGTTTGTTGGCTTGTTGGCTTGTTGGTTTGTTGGTTTTTTGGTTTGTTGGTTTGTTGGTTTGTTGGTTTGTTGGTTTGTTGGTTTGTTGGTTTGTTGGCTTGTTGGCTTGTTGGTTTGTGAGTTTATTGGCTTTTTGTTTACTTGGTTTGTTGGTTTGTTGGTTTGTTGGTTTGTTGGCTTGTTGGCTTGTTGCTTTGTTGGTTTGTTGGTTTGTTGGCTTGTTAGCTTGTTGGTTTGTTAGTTTGTTGGCTTTTTGGTTACTTGGTTTGTTGGTTTGTTGGTTTGTTGGTTTGTTGGTTTTTTGGCTTGTTGGTTTGTTGGTTTGTTGGCTTGTTGGCTTGTTGGTTTGTTGGTTTGTTGGCTTGTTGGTTGCTTAGTTTGTTGGTTTTTGGTTTGTTGGTTTGTTGGTTTGTTGGCTTGTTGGCTTGTTGGTATGTTGGTTTGTTGGTTTATTTGTTTGTTGGTTTGTTGGCTTGTTGGTTTGTTGGTTTGTTGGTTTGTTGGCTTGTTGGTTTGTTGGTTTGTTGGTTTGTTGGCTTCTTGGTTTGTTGGCTTGTTGGTTTGTTGGTTTGTTGGTTTGTTGGCTTGTTGGTTTGTTGGTTTGTTGGTTTGTTGGCTTATTGGCTTGTTGGTTTGTTGGCTTGTTGGTTACTTAGTTTGTTGGTTTGTTGGTTTGTTGGTTTGTTGGCTTGTTGGCTTGTTGGCTTGTTGGCTTGTTGGGTTGTTGGGTTGTTGGTTAGTTGGTTTTTTGGTTTGTTGGTTTTTTGGCTTGTTGGTTTGTTGGTTTGTTGGTTTGTTGGCTTGTTGGCTTGTTGGTTTGTTGGTTTGTTGGCTTGTTGGTTTGTTGGTTTGTTGGCTTGTTGGCTTGTTGCTTTGTTGGTTTCTTGGTTTGTTGGCTTGTTGGCTTGTTGGTTTGTTGATTTGTTGGTTTGTTGGCTTGTTGGTGTGTTGGTTTGTTGGTTTGTCTGCTTGTTGGCTTGTTGGTTTATTGGTTTGTTGGCTTGTTGGCTTGTTGGTTACTTAGTTTGTTGGTTTGTTTGTTTGTTGGTTTGTTTGTTTGTTGGCTTGTTGGCTTGTTGTCTTGTTGGTTTGTTGGTTAGTTCGTTTGTTGGTTTGTTAATTTGTTGGTTTGTTGGCTTGTTGGTTACTTAGTTTCTTGGTTTGTTGGCATGTTGGTTTGTTGGTTTGTTGGTTTGTTGGTTTGTTGGCTTGTTGGTTTGTTGGTTTGTTGGCTTGTTGGTTTGTTAGTTTGTTGGTTTGTTGGTTTGTTGGTTTGTTGGTTTGTTGGCTTGTTGGCTTGTTGGTTTGTTGGTTTGTTGGTTTGTTGGTTTGTTGGCTTGTTGGCTTGTTGGTTTGTTGGTTTGTTGGTTTGTTGGTTTGTTGGTTTGTTGGTTTGTTGGTTTTTTGGTTTGTTGGTTTGTTGGTTTGTTGGTTTGTTGGCTTGTTGGTTTGTTGGTTTGTTGGCTTGTTGGCTTGTTGCTTTGTTGGCTTGTTGGTTACTTAGTTTGTTGGTTTGTTGGATTGTTGGTTTGTTGGTTTGTTGGTTTGTTGGCTTGTTGGCTTGTTGGTTTGTTGGTTTGTTTGTTTGTTGGTTTGTTAATTTGTTGGTTTGTTGGCTTGTTGGCTTGTTGGTTTGTTGGTTTTTTGGTTTGTTGGTTTATTTGTTTGTTGGTTTGTTGGCTTGTTGGTTTGTGAGTTTATTGGCTTTTTGGTTACTTGGTTTGTTGGTTTGTTGGTTTGTTAGTTTGTTGGCTTTTTGGTTACTTGGTTTGTTGGTTTGTTGGTTTGTTGGTTTGTTGGTTTTTTAACTTGTTGGTTTGTTGGTTTGTTGGCTTGTTGGCTTGTTGGTTTGTTGGTTTGTTGGCTTGTTGGTTACTTAGTTTGTTGGTTTTTGGTTTGTTGGTTTGTTGGTTTGTTGGCTTGTTGGCTTGTTGGTTTGTTGGTTAGTTCGTTTGTTGGTTTGTTAGTTGTTGGCTTGTTGGTTTGTTGGCTTGTTGGTTTGTTGGTTTGTTGGTTTATTTGTTTGTTGGTTTGTTGGCTTGTTGGTTTGTTGGTTTGTTGGCTTGTTGGTTTGTTGGTTTGTTGGTTTGTTGGTTTGTTGGCTTCTTGGTTTGTTGGCTTGGTGGTTTGTTGGTTTGTTGGTTTGTTGGCTTGTTGGTTTGTTGGTTTGTTGGTTTGTTGGCTTATTGGCTTGTTGGTTTGTTGGCTTGTTGGTTTGTTAGTTTGTTGGTTTGTTGGTTGGTTGGTTCGTTGGTTTGTTGGCTTGTTGGCTTGTTGGCTTGTTGGGTTGTTGCTTAGTTGGTCTTTTGGTTTGTTGGTTTCTTGGCTTGTTGGTTTGTTGGTTTGTTGGTTTGTTGGCTTGTTGGCTTGTTGGTTTGTTGGTTTGTTGGCTTGTTGGTTTGTTGGTTTGTTGGCTTGTTGGCTTGTTGCTTTGTTGGTTTGTTGGTTTGTTGGCTTGTTGGCTTGTTGGTTTGTTAGTTTGTTAGCTTTTTGGTTACTTGGTTTGTTGGTTTGTTGGTTTGTTGGCTTGTTGGTTTGTTGGCTTGTTGGTTTGTTGGTTTGTTGGTTTGTTGGCTTGTTGGTTTGTTGGTTTGTTGGCTTGTTGGCTTGTTGGTTTGTTGGTTTGTTGGTTTGTTGGCTTGCTGATTTGTTGGTTTGTTGGCTTGTTGGTGTGTTGGTTTGTTGGTTTGTTGGTTTGTTGGCTTCTTGGCTTGTTGGTTACTTAGTTTGTTGGTTTGTTTGTTTGTTGGTTTGTTGGTTTGTTGGTTTGTTGGCTTGTTGGCTTGTTGTCTTGTTGGTTTGTTGGTTAGTTCGTTTGTTGGTTTGTTAGTTTGTTGTTTTGTTGGCTTGTTGGTTACTTAGTTTCTTGGTTTGTTGGCATGTTGGTTTGTTGGTTTGTTGGTTTGTTGGCTTGTTGGTTTGTTGGTTTGTTGGCTTGTTGGTTTGTTAGTTTGTTAATTTGTTGGTTTGTTGGTTTGTTGGTTTGTTGGCTTGTTGGCTTGTTTGTTTGTTGGTTTGTTGGTTTGTTGGTTTGTTGGCTTGTTGGCTTGTTGGTTTGTTGGTTTGTTGGTTTGTTGGTTTGTTGGTTTTTTGATTTGTTGGTTTGTTGGTTTGTTGGCTTGTTGGTTTGTTGGTTTGTTGGCTTGTTGCCTTGTTGCTTTGTTGGCTTGTTGGTTACTTAGTTTCTTGGTTTGTTGGCATGTTTGTTTGTTGGTTTGTTGGTTTGTTGGCTTGTTGGTTTGTTGGTTTGTTGGCTTGTTGGTTTGTTAGTTTGTTGGTTTGTTGGTTTGTTGGTTTGTTGGTTTGTTGGTTTGTTGGCTTGTTGGCTTGTTGGTTTGTTGGTTAGTTTGTTTGTTGGTTTGTTATTTTGTTGGTTTGTTGGCTTGTTGGCTTGTTGGTTTGTTGGTTTTTTGGTTTGTTGGTTTATTTGTTTGTTGGTTTGTTGGCTTGTTGGTTTGTTGGTTTATTGGTTTGTTGGTTTGTTGGCTTGTTGGTTTGTTGGTTTGTTGGTTTGTTGGCTTGTTGCCTTGTTGGTTTGTTGGTTTGTTGGTTACTTGGTTTGTTGGTTTGTTGGTTTGTTGGCTTGTTGGTTTGTTGGCTTGTTGGTTTGTTAGTTTGTTGGTTTGTTGGCTTGTTGGGTTGTTGGTTTGTTGGCTTGTTGGCTTGTTGGTTTGTTGGTTTGTTGGTTTGTTGGTTTGTTGGTTTGTTGGTTTGTTGGTTTGTTGGTTTATTTGTTTGTTGGTTTGTTGGTTTGTAGGTTTGTTGGTTTGTTGGTTGTTGGTTTGTTGGTTTGTTCGTTTGTTGGTTTATTGGTTAATTGGTTTGTTGGTTTGTTGGTTTGTTGGTTTGTTGGTTTGTTGGTTTGTTGGTTTGTTGGTTTATTTGTTTGTTGGTTTGTTGGCTTGTTGGTTTGTTGGTTTGTTGGTTTGTTGGTTTGTTGGTTTGTTGGTTTGTTGGCTTGTTGGCTTGTTGGTTAGTTGGTTTGTTGGCTTGTTGGTTTGTTAGTTTGTTGGTTTGTTGGCTTGTTAGTTTGTTGGTTTGTTGGCTTGTTGATTACTTAGTGTGTTGGTTTCTTGGTTTGTTGGTTTGTTGGCTTGTTGGCTTGTTGGTTTGTTGGTTTTTTGGTTTGTTGGTTTGTTGGTTTGTTGGTTTGTTGGTTTATTTGTTTGTTGGTTTGTTGGCTTGTTGGTTTGTTGGTTTGTTGGTTTGTTGGCTTGTTGGTTTGTTGTTTTGTTGGCTTGTTGGCTTGTTGGCTTGTTGCTTTGTTGGTTTGTTGGTTTGTTTGCTTGTTGGCTTGTTGGTTTGTTAGTTTGTTGGCTTTTTGGTTACTTGGTTTGTTGGTTTGTTGGTTTGTTGGCTTGTTGGTTTATTGGCTTGTTGGTTTGTTGGTTTGTTGGTTTGTTGGCTTGTTGGCTTGTTGGCTTGTTGGTTTATTGGTTTGTTGGTTTGTTGGTTTGTTGGTTTGTTGGTTTGTTGGCTTGTTGGTTTGTTGGTTTTTTGGTTTGTTGGTTTGTTGGTTTGTTGGCTTGTTGGTTTGTTGGTTTGTTGGTTTGTTGGTTTGTTGGCTTGTTGGCTTGTTGGTTTGTTGGTTTGTTGGCTTGTTGCTTACTTAGTTTGTTGGTTTGTTGGTTTGTTGGTTTGTTGGCTTGTTGGCTTGTTGGTTTGTAGGTTTGTTGGTTTGTTGGTTTGTTGGTTTGTTGGTTTGTTGGTTTGTTGGCTTGTTGGTTTGTTGATTTGTTGGCTTGTTGGTTTGTTGGTTTGTTGGTTTGTTGGTTTGTTGGCTTGTTGGCTTGTATGCTTGTTGGTTTGTTGGTTTGTTGGCTTGTTGGTTTGTTGGTTTGTTGGCTTGTTGGCTTGTTGCTTTGTTCATTTGATGGTTTGTTGGTTTTTTGGTTTGTTGGTTTTTTGGTTTGTTGCTTTGTTGGTTTGTTGGCTTCTTGGCTTGTTGGTTTGTTGGCTTGTTGGTTTGTTAGTTTGTTGGCTTTTTGGTTACTTCGTTTGTTGGTTTGTTGGCTTGTTGGCTTGTTGGTTTGTTGCTTTGTTCGTTTGATGGTTTGTTGGTTTGTTGGTTACTTGGTTTGTTGGCTTGTTGGTGTGTTCGTTTGTTGGCTTGTTGGCTTATTGGTTTGTTGGTTTGTTGGCTTGTTGGTTTGTGGGCTTGTTGGCTTGTTGGTTTTTTGGTTTGTTGGCTTGTTGGCTTGTTGGTTTGTTGGTTTGTTGGTTTGTTGGTTTATTTGTTTGTTGGTTTGTTGGCTTGTTGGTTTGTTGGTTTGTTGGCTTGTTGGCTTGTTGGTTTGTTGATTTGTTGGTTTGTTGGTTTGTTGGTTTGTTGGTTTGTTGGTTTGTTGGTTTGTTGGTTTGTTGGTTTGTTGGCTTGTTGGTTTGTTGGTTTGTTGGCTTGTTGGCTTGTTGGTTTGTTGGTTTGTTGGTTTTCTGCTTTGTTGGTTTGTTGGTCTGTTGGCTTATTGGCTTGTTGGTTTGTTGGCTTGTTGGCTTGTTGGTTTGTTAGTTTGTTGGCTTTTGGTTACTTGGTTTGTTGGTTTGTTGGCTTGTTGGCTTGTTGGTTTGTTGCTTTGTTCGTTTGATGGTTTTTTGGTTTGTTGGTTACTTGGTTTGTTGGTTTGTTGGTTTGTTGGCTTGTTGGCTTGTTGGTTTGTTGGTTTGTTGGTTTGTTAGTTTGTTGGTTTGTTGGTTTGTTGGTTTGTTGGTTTATTTGTTTGTTGGTTTGTTGGTTTGTTGGTTTGTTGGTTTGTTGGCTTGTTGGTTTGTTGGTTTGTTGGCTTGTTGGCTTGTTGGTTTGTTGGTTTGTTGGTTTGTTGGTTTGTTGGCTTGTTGGTTTGTTGGTTTGTTGGCTTGTTGGCTTGTTGGTTTGTTGGTTTGTTGGTTTGTTGGTTTACTGCTTTGTTGGTTTGTTGGTCTGTTGGCTTGTTGGCTTGTTGGTTTGTTGGCTTGTTGGTTTGTTAGTTTGTTGGCTTTTTGGTTACTTGGTTTGTTGGTTTGTTGGCTTGTTGGCTTGTTGGTTTGTTGCTTTGTTCGTTTGATGGTTTGTTGGTTTGTTGGTTACTTGGTTTGTTGGTTTGTTGGTTTGTTGGCTCTTTGGCTTGTTGGTTTGTTGGTTTGTTGGTTTGTTGGTTTGTTGGTTTGTTGGTTTGTTGGTTTGTTGGTTTATTTGTTTGTCGGTTTGTTGGCTTGTTGGTTTGTTGGTTTGTTGGTTTGTTGGCTTGTTGGCTTGTTGGTTTGTTGGTTCGTTTGTTTGTTGGTTTGTTATTTTGTTGGTTTGTTGGCTTGTTGGCTTGTTGGTTTGTTGGTTTTTTGGTTTGTTGGTTTATTTGTTTGTTGGTTTGTTGGCTTGTTGGTTTGTGAGTTTATTGGCTTTTTGGTTACTTGGTTTGTTGGTTTGTTGGTTTGTTAGTTTGTTGGCTTTTTGGTTACTTGGTTTGTTGGTTTGTTGGTTTGTTGGTTTGTTGGTTTTTTGGCTTGTTGGTTTGTTGGTTTGTTGGCTTGTTGGCTTGTTGGTTTGTTGGTTTGTTGGCTTGTTGGTTACTTAGTTTGTTGGTTTTTGGTTTGTTGGTTTGTTGGTTTGTTGGCTTGTTGGCTTGTTGGTTTGTTGGTTAGTTCGTTTGTTGGTTTGTTAGTTGTTGGCTTGTTGGTTTGTTGGCTTGTTGGTTTGTTGGTTTGTTGGTTTATTTGTTTGTTGGTTTGTTGGCTTGTTGGTTTGTTGGTTTGTTGGCTTGTTGGTTTGTTGGTTTGTTGGCTTCTTGGTTTGTTGGCTTGTTGGTTTGTTGGTTTGTTGGTTTGTTGGCTTGTTGGTTTGTTGGTTTGTTGGTTTGTTGGCTTATTGGCTTGTTGGTTTGTTGGCTTGTTGGTTTGTTAGTTTGTTGGTTTGTTGGTTGGTTGGTTCGTTGGTTTGTTGGCTTGTTGGCTTGTTGGCTTGTTGGGTTGTTGGTTAGTTGGTCTTTTGGTTTGTTGGTTTCTTGGCTTGTTGGTTTGTTGGTTTGTTGGTTTGTTGGCTTGTTGGCTTGTTGGTTTGTTGGTTTGTTGGCTTGTTGGTTTGTTGGTTTGTTGGCTTGTTGGCTTGTTGCTTTGTTGGTTTGTTGGTTTGTTGGCTTGTTGGCTTGTTGGTTTGTTAGTTTGTTAGCTTTTTGGTTACTTGGTTTGTTGGTTTGTTGGTTTGTTGGCTTGTTGGTTTGTTGGCTTGTTGGTTTGTTGGTTTGTTGGTTTGTTGGCTTGTTGGTTTGTTGGTTTGTTGGCTTGTTGGCTTGTTGGTTTGTTGGTTTGTTGGTTTGTTGGCTTGTTGATTTGTTGGTTTGTTGGCTTGTTGGTGTGTTGGTTTGTTGGTTTGTTGGCTTGTTGGCTTGTTGGTTTGTTGGTTTGTTGGCTTGTTGGCTTGTTGGTTACTTAGTTTGTTGGTTTGTTTGTTTGTTGGTTTGTTGGTTTGTTGGTTTGTTGGCTTGTTGGCTTGTTGTCTTGTTGGTTTGTTGGTTAGTTCGTTTGTTGGTTTGTTAGTTTGTTGGTTTGTTGGCTTGTTGGTTACTTAGTTTCTTGGTTTGTTGGCATGTTGGTTTGTTGGTTTGTTGGTTTGTTGGCTTGTTGGTTTGTTGGTTTGTTGGCTTGTTGGTTTGTTAGTTTGTTAATTTGTTGGTTTGTTGGTTTGTTGGTTTGTTGGCTTGTTGGCTTGTTTGTTTGTTGGTTTGTTGGTTTGTTGGTTTGTTGGCTTGTTGGCTTGTTGGTTTGTTGGTTTGTTGGTTTGTTGGTTTATTTGTTTGTTGGTTTGTTGGCTTGTTGGTTTGTGAGTTTATTGGCTTTTTGGTTACTTGGTTTGTTGGTTTGTTGGTTTGTTAGTTTGTTGGCTTTTTGGTTACTTGGTTTGTTGGTTTGTTGGTTTGTTGGTTTGTTGGTTTTTTGGCTTGTTGGTTTGTTGGTTTGTTGGCTTGTTGGCTTGTTGGTTTGTTGGTTTGTTGGCTTGTTGGTTACTTAGTTTGTTGGTTTTTGGTTTGTTGGTTTGTTGGTTTGTTGGCTTGTTGGCTTGTTGGTTTGTTGGTTAGTTCGTTTGTTGGTTTGTTAGTTGTTGGCTTGTTGGTTTGTTGGCTTGTTGGTTTGTTGGTTTGTTGGTTTATTTGTTTGTTGGTTTGTTGGCTTGTTGGTTTGTTGGTTTGTTGGCTTGTTGGTTTGTTGGTTTGTTGGTTTGTTGGTTTGTTGGCTTCTTGGTTTGTTGGCTTGTTGGTTTGTTGGTTTGTTGGTTTGTTGGCTTGTTGGTTTGTTGGTTTGTTGGTTTGTTGGCTTATTGGCTTGTTGGTTTGTTGGCTTGTTGGTTTGTTAGTTTGTTGGTTTGTTGGTTGGTTGGTTCGTTGGTTTGTTGGCTTGTTGGCTTGTTGGCTTGTTGGGTTGTTGGTTAGTTGGTCTTTTGGTTTGTTGGTTTCTTGGCTTGTTGGTTTGTTGGTTTGTTGGTTTGTTGGCTTGTTGGCTTGTTGGTTTGTTGGTTTGTTGGCTTGTTGGTTTGTTGGTTTGTTGGCTTGTTGGATTGTTGCTTTGTTGGTTTGTTGGTTTGTTGGCTTGTTGGCTTGTTGGTTTGTTAGTTTGTTAGCTTTTTGGTTACTTGGTTTGTTGGTTTGTTGGTTTGTTGGCTTGTTGGTTTGTTGGCTTGTTGGTTTGTTGGTTTGTTGGTTTGTTGGCTTGTTGGTTTGTTGGTTTGTTGGCTTGTTGGCTTGTTGGTTTGTTGGTTTGTTGGTTTGTTGGCTTGTTGATTTGTTGGTTTGTTGGCTTGTTGGTGTGTTGGTTTGTTGGTTTGTTGGCTTGTTGGCTTGTTGGTTTGTTGGTTTGTTGGCTTGTTGGCTTGTTGGTTACTTAGTTTGTTGGTTTGTTTGTTTGTTGGTTTGTTGGTTTGTTGGTTTGTTGGCTTGTTGGCTTGTTGTCTTGTTGGTTTGTTGGTTAGTTCGTTTGTTGGTTTGTTAGTTTGTTGGTTTGTTGGCTTGTTGGTTACTTAGTTTCTTGGTTTGTTGGCATGTTGGTTTGTTGGTTTGTTGGTTTGTTGGCTTGTTGGCTTGTTGGTTACTTAGTTTGTTGGTTTGTTTGTTTGTTGGTTTGTTGGTTTGTTGGTTTGTTGGCTTGTTGGCTTGTTGTCTTGTTGGTTTGTTGGTTAGTTCGTTTGTTGGTTTGTTAGTTTGTTGGTTTGTTGGCTTGTTGGTTACTTAGTTTCTTGGTTTGTTGGCATGTTGGTTTGTTGGTTTGTTGGTTTGTTGGCTTGTTGGTTTGTTGGTTTGTTGGCTTGTTGGTTTGTTAGTTTGTTAATTTGTTGGTTTGTTGGTTTGTTGGTTTGTTGGTTTGTTGGTTTTTTGATTTGTTGGTTTGTTGGTTTGTTGGCTTGTTGGTTTGTTGGTTTGTTGGCTTGTTGCCTTGTTGCTTTGTTGGCTTGTTGGTTACTTAGTTTCTTGGTTTGTTGGCATGTTGGTTTGTTGGTTTGTTGGTTTGTTGGCTTGTTGGTTTGTTGGTTTGTTGGCTTGTTGGTTTGTTAGTTTGTTGGTTTGTTGGTTTGTTGGTTTGTTGGTTTGTTGGCTTGTTGGCTTGTTGGCTTGTTGGTTTGTTGGTTAGTTTGTTTGTTGGTTTGTTATTTTGTTGGTTTGTTGGCTTGTTGGCTTGTTGGTTTGTTGGTTTTTTGGTTTGTTGGTTTATTTGTTTGTTGGTTTGTTGGCTTGTTGGTTTGTTGGTTTATTGGTTTGTTGGTTTGTTGGCTTGTTGGTTTGTTGGTTTGTTGGTTTGTTGGCTTGTTGCCTTGTTGGTTTGTTGGTTTGTTGGTTACTTGGTTTGTTGGTTTGTTGGTTTGTTGGCTTGTTGGTTTGTTGGCTTGTTGGTTTGTTAGTTTGTTGGTTTGTTGGCTTGTTGGGTTGTTGGTTTGTTGGCTTGTTGGCTTGTTGGTTTGTTGGTTTGTTGGTTTGTTGGTTTGTTGGTTTGTTGGTTTGTTGGTTTATTTGTTTGTTGGTTTGTTGGTTTGTAGGTTTGTTGGTTTGTTGCTTTGTTGGTTTGTTGGTTTGTTCGTTTGTTGGTTCATTGGTTAATTTGTTTGTTGGTTTGTTGGTTTGTTGGTTTGTTGGTTTGTTGGTTTGTTGGTTTGTTGGTTTGTTGGTTTGTTGGTTTATTTGTTTGTTGGTTTGTTGGCTTGTTGGTTTGTTGGTTTGTTGGTTTGTTGGTTTGTTGGTTTGTTGGTTTGTTGGCTTGTTGGCTTGTTGGTTAGTTGGTTTGTTGGCTTGTTGGTTTGTTAGTTTGTTGGTTTGTTGGCTTGTTAGTTTGTTGGTTTGTTGGCTTGTTGATTACTTAGTTTGTTGGTTTCTTGGTTTGTTGGTTTGTTGGCTTGTTGGTTTGTTGGTTTTTTGGTTTGTTGGTTTGTTGGTTTGTTGGTTTGTTGGTTTATTTGTTTGTTGGTTTGTTGGCTTGTTGGTTTGTTGGTTTGTTGGTTTGTTGGCTTGTTGGTTTGTTGTTTTGTTGGCTTGTTGGCTTGTTGGCTTGTTGCTTTGTTGGTTTGTTGGTTTGTTTGCTTGTTGGCTTGTTGGTTTGTTAGTTTGTTGGCTTTTTGGTTACTTGGTTTGTTGGTTTGTTGGTTTGTTGGCTTGTTGGTTTATTGGCTTGTTGGTTTGTTGGTTTGTTGGTTTATTGGCTTGTTGGCTTGTTGGCTTGTTGGTTTATTGGTTTGTTGGTTTGTTGGTTTGTTGGTTTGTTGGTTTGTTGGCTTGTTGGTTTGTTGGTTTTTTGGTTTGTTGGTTTATTGGTTTGTTGGCTTGTTGGTTTGTTGGTTTGTTGGTTTGTTGGCTTGTTGGCTTGTTGGTTTGTTGGTTTGTTGGCTTGTTCGTTACTTAGTTCGTTGGTTTGTTGGTTTGTTGGCTTGTTGGCTTGTTGGTTTGTAGGTTTGTTGGTTTGTTGGTTTGTTGGTTTGTTGGTTTGTTGGTTTGTTGGCTTGTTGGTTTGTTGATTTGTTGGCTTGTTGGTTTGTTGGTTTGTTGGTTTGTTGGTTTGTTGGCTTGTTGGCTTGTATGCTTGTTGGTTTGTTGGTTTGTTGGCTTGTTGGTTTGTTGGTTTCTTGGCTTGTTGGCTTGTTGCTTTGTTCGTTTGATGGTTTGTTGGTTTGTTGGTTTTTTGGTTTGTTGGTTTTTTGGTTTGTTGCTTTGTTGGTTTGTTGGCTTCTTGGCTTGTTGGTTTGTTGGCTTGTTGGTTTGTTAGTTTGTTGGCTTTTTGGTTACTTGGTTTGTTGGTTTGTTGGCTTGTTGGCTTGTTGGTTTGTTGCTTTGTTCGTTTGATGGTTTGTTGGTTTGTTTGTTACTTGGTTTGTTGGCTTGTTGGTGTGTTCGTTTGTTGGCTTGTTGGCTTATTGGTTTGTTGGTTTGTTGGCTTGTTGGTTTGTGGGCTTGTTGGCTTGTTGGTTTTTTGGTTTGTTGGCTTGTTGGCTTGTTGGTTTGTTGGTTTGTTGGTTTGTTGGTTTATTTGTTTGTTGGTTTGTTGGCTTGTTGGTTTGTTGGTTGTTGGCTTGTTGGCTTGTTGGTTTGTTGATTTGTTGGTTTGTTGGTTTGTTGGTTTGTTGGTTTGTTGGTTTGTTGGTTTGTTGGCTTGTTGGTTTGTTGGTTTGTTGGCTTGCTGGCTTGTTGGTTTGTTGGTTTGTTGGTTTACTGCTTTGTTGGTTTGTTGGTCTGTTGGCTTGTTGGCTTGTTGGTTTGTTGGCTTGTTGGTTTGTTAGTTTGTTGGGTTTTTGGTTACTTGGTTTGTTGGTTTGTTGGCTTGTTGGCTTGTTCGTTTGTTGCTTTGTTCGTTTGATGGTTTGTTGGTTTGTTGGTTACTTGGTTTGTTGGTTTGTTGGTTTGTTGGCTTGTTGGCTTGTTGGTTTGTTGGTTTGTTGGTTTGTTGGTTTGTTGGTTTGTTGGTTTGTTGGTTTGTTGGTTTGTTGGTTTATTTTTTGTCGGTTTGTTGGCTTGTTGGTTTGTTGGTTTGTTGGTTTGTTGGCTTGTTGGTTTGTTGGTTTGTTGGTTTGTTGGCTTGTTGGCTTGTTGGGTTGTTGGTTTGTTGATTTTTTGGTTTGTTGGATTTTTGGCTTGTTGGTTTGTTGGTTTGTTGGTTTGTTGGCTTGTTGGCTTGTTGGCTTGTTGGTTTGTTGGTTTGTTGGTTTGTTGTCTTGTTGGTTTGTTGGTTTGTTGGTTTGTTGGCTTGTTGGCTTGTTGGTTTGTTGGTTTATTTGTTTGTTGGTTTGTTGGTTTGTAGGTTTGTTGGTTTGTTGCTTTGTTGGTTTGTTGGTTTGTTCGTTTGTTGGTTCATTGGTTAATTTGTTTGTTGGTTTGTTGGTTTGTTGGTTTGTTGGTTTGTTGGTTTGTTGGTTTGTTGGTTTGTTGGTTTGTTGGTTTGTTGGTTTATTTGTTTGTTGGTTTGTTGGCTTGTTGGTTTGTTGGTTTGTTGGTTTGTTCGTTTGTTGGTTTGTTGGTTTGTTGGCTTGTTGGCTTGTTGGTTAGTTGGGTTGTTGGCTTGTTGGTTTGTTAGTTTGTTGGTTTGTTGGCTTGTTAGTTTGTTGGTTTGTTGGCTTGTTGATTACTTAGTTTGTTGGTTTCTTGGTTTGTTGGTTTGTTGGCTTGTTGGTTTGTTGGTTTTTTGGTTTGTTGGTTTGTTGGTTTGTTGGTTTGTTGGTTTATTTGTTTGTTGGTTTGTTGGCTTGTTGGTTTGTTGGTTTGTTGGTTTGTTGGCTTGTTGGTTTGTTGTTTTGTTGGCTTGTTGGCTTGTTGGCTTGTTGCTTTGTTGGTTTGTTGGTTTGTTTGCTTGTTGGCTTGTTGGTTTGTTAGTTTGTTGGCTTTTTGGTTACTTGGTTTGTTGGTTTGTTGGTTTGTTGGCTTGTTGGTTTATTGGCTTGTTGGTTTGTTGGTTTGTTGGTTTATTGGCTTGTTGGCTTGTTGGCTTGTTGGTTTATTGGTTTGTTGGTTTGTTGGTTTGTTGGTTTGTTGGTTTGTTGGCTTGTTGGTTTGTTGGTTTTTTGGTTTGTTGGTTTATTGGTTTGTTGGCTTGTTGGTTTGTTGGTTTGTTGGTTTGTTGGCTTGTTGGCTTGTTGGTTTGTTGGTTTGTTGGCTTGTTCGTTACTTAGTTTGTTGGTTTGTTGGTTTGTTGGCTTGTTGGCTTGTTGGTTTGTAGGTTTGTTGGTTTGTTGGTTTGTTGGTTTGTTGGTTTGTTGGTTTGTTGGCTTGTTGGTTTGTTGATTTGTTGGCTTGTTGGTTTGTTGGTTTGTTGGTTTGTTGGTTTGTTGGCTTGTTGGCTTGTATGCTTGTTGGTTTGTTGGTTTGTTGGCTTGTTGGTTTGTTGGTTTCTTGGCTTGTTGGCTTGTTGCTTTGTTCGTTTGATGGTTTGTTGGTTTGTTGGTTTTTTGGTTTGTTGGTTTTTTGGTTTGTTGCTTTGTTGGTTTGTTGGCTTCTTGGCTTGTTGGTTTGTTGGCTTGTTGGTTTGTTAGTTTGTTGGCTTTTTGGTTACTTGGTTTGTTGGTTTGTTGGCTTGTTGGCTTGTTGGTTTGTTGCTTTGTTCGTTTGATGGTTTGTTGGTTTGTTGGTTACTTGGTTTGTTGGCTTGTTGGTGTGTTCGTTTGTTGGCTTGTTGGCTTATTGGTTTGTTGGTTTGTTGGCTTGTTGGTTTGTGGGCTTGTTGGCTTGTTGGTTTTTTGGTTTGTTGGCTTGTTGGCTTGTTGGTTTGTTGGTTTGTTGGTTTGTTGGTTTATTTGTTTGTTGGTTTGTTGGCTTGTTGGTTTGTTGGTTGTTGGCTTGTTGGCTTGTTGGTTTGTTGATTTGTTGGTTTGTTGGTTTGTTGGTTTGTTGGTTTGTTGGTTTGTTGGTTTGTTGGCTTGTTGGTTTGTTGGTTTGTTGGCTTGCTGGCTTGTTGGTTTGTTGGTTTGTTGGTTTACTGCTTTGTTGGTTTGTTGGTCTGTTGGCTTGTTGGCTTGTTGGTTTGTTGGCTTGTTGGTTTGTTAGTTTGTTGGGTTTTTGGTTACTTGGTTTGTTGGTTTGTTGGCTTGTTGGCTTGTTCGTTTGTTGCTTTGTTCGTTTGATGGTTTGTTGGTTTGTTGGTTACTTGGTTTGTTGGTTTGTTGGTTTGTTGGCTTGTTGGCTTGTTGGTTTGTTGGTTTGTTGGTTTGTTGGTTTGTTGGTTTGTTGGTTTGTTGGTTTGTTGGTTTGTTGGTTTATTTTTTGTCGGTTTGTTGGCTTGTTGGTTTGTTGGTTTGTTGGTTTGTTGGCTTGTTGGTTTGTTGGTTTGTTGGTTTGTTGGCTTGTTGGCTTGTTGGGTTGTTGGTTTGTTGATTTTTTGGTTTGTTGGATTTTTGGCTTGTTGGTTTGTTGGTTTGTTGGTTTGTTGGCTTGTTGGCTTGTTGGCTTGTTGGTTTGTTGGTTTGTTGGTTTGTTGTCTTGTTGGTTTGTTGGTTTGTTGGTTTGTTGGCTTGTTGGCTTGTTGGTTTGTTAGTTTGTTGGTTTGTTGGTTTGTTGGTTTGTTGGTTTGTTGGTTTGTTGGTTTATTTGTTTGTCGGTTTGTTGTTTTGTTGGTTTGTTGGTTTGTTGGTTTGTTGGTTTGTTGGCTTGTTGGTTTGTTGGTTTGTTGGTTTGTTGGCTTGTTGGTTTGTTGGTTTGTTGGCTTGTTGGCTTGTTGCTTTGTTGGTTTGTTGGTTTGTTGGCTTGTTGGCGTGTTGGTTTGTTAGTTTGTTGGCTTTTTGGTTACTTGGTTTATTGGTTTGTTGGTTTGTTGGCTTGTTGGTTTGTTGGCTTGTTGGTTTGTTGGCTTGTTGGCTTGTTGGCTTGTTGCTTTGTTGGTTTGTTGGTTTGTTTGCTTGTTGGCTTGTTGGTTTGTTAGTTTGTTGGCTTTTTGGTGACTTGGTTTGTTGGTTTGTTGGTTTGTTGGCTTGTTGGTTTATTGGCTTGTTGGTTTGTTGGTTTGTTGGTTTGTTGGCTTGTTGGCTTGTTGGCTTGTTGGTTTATTGGTTTGTTGGTTTGTTGGTTTGTTGGTTTGTTGGTTTGTTGGCTTGTTGGTTTGTTGTTTTTTTGGTTTGTTGGTTTATTGGTTTGTTGGCTTGTTGGTTTGTTGGTTTGTTAGTTTGTTGGCTTGTTGGCTTGTTGGTTTGTTGGTTTGTTGGCTTGTTGGTTACTTAGTTTGTTGGTTTGTTGGTTTGTTGGTTTGTTGGCTTGTTGGCTTGTTGGTTTGTAGGTTTGTTGGTTTGTTGGTTTGTTGGTTTGTTGGTTTGTTGGTTTGTTGGCTTGTTGGTTTGTTGATTTGTTGGCTTGTTGGTTTGTTGGTTTGTTGGTTTGTTGGTTTGTTGGCTTGTTGGCTTGTATGCTTGTTGGTTTGTTGGTTTGTTGGCTTGTATGCTTGTTGGTTTGTTGGTTTGTTGGCTTGTTGGTTTGTTGGTTTGTTGGTTTGTTGGTTTTTTGGTTTGTTGGTTTTTTGGTTTGTTGTTTTGTTGGTTTGTTGGCTTCTTGGCTTGTTGGTTTGTTGGCTTGTTGGTTTGTTAGTTTGTTGGCTTTTTGGTTACTTGGTTTGTTGGTTTGTTGTCTTGTTGGCTTGTTGGTTTGTTGCTTTGTTCGTTTGATGGTTTGTTGGTTTGTTGGTTACTTGGTTTGTTGGCTTGTTGGTGTGTTCGTTTGTTGGCTTGTTGGCTTATTGGTTTGTTGGTTTGTTGGCTTGTTGGTTTGTGGGCTTGTTGGCTTGTTGGTTTTTTGGTTTGTTGGCTTGTTGGCTTGTTGGTTTGTTGGTTTGTTGGTTTGTTGGTTTATTTGTTTGTTGGTTTGTTGGCTTGTTGGTTTGTTGGTTTGTTGGCTTGTTGGCTTGTTGGTTTGTTGATTTGTTGGTTTGTTGGTTTGTTGGTTTGTTGGTTTGTTGGTTTGTTGGTTTGTTGGCTTGTTGGTTTGTTGGTTTGTTGGCTTGTTGGCTTGTTGGTTTGTTGGTTTGTTGGTTTACTGCTTTGTTGGTTTGTTGGTCTGTTGGCTTGTTGGCTTGTTGGTTTGTTGCTTTGTTCGTTTGATGGTTTGTTGGTTTGTTGGTTACTTGGTTTGTTGGTTTGTTGGTTTGTTGGCTTGTTGGCTTGTTGGTTTGTTGGTTTGTTGGTTTGTTGGTTTGTTGGTTTGTTGGTTTGTTGGTTTATTTTTTGTCGGTTTGTTGGCTTGTTGGTTTGTTGGTTTGTTGGTTTGTTGGCTTGTTGGTTTGTTGGTTTGTTGGTTTGTTGGCTTGTTGGCTTGTTGGGTTGTTGGTTTGTTGATTTTTTGGTTTGTTGGATTTTTGGCTTGTTGGTTTGTTGGTTTGTTGGTTTGTTGGCTTGTTGGCTTGTTGGTTTGTTGGTTTGTTGGTTTGTTGGCTTATTGGTTTGTTGGTTTGTTGGTTTGTTGGCTTGTTGGCTTGTTGGTTTGTTGGTTTGTTGGTTTGTTGGTTTGTTGGTTTGTTGGTTTGTTGGTTTGTTGGTTTATTTGTTTGTCGGTTTGTTGTTTTGTTGGTTTGTTGGTTTGTTGGTTTGTTAGTTTGTTGGCTTTTTGGTTACTTGGTTTGTTGGTTTGTTGGCTTGTTGGCTTGTTGGTTTGTTGCTTTGTTCGTTTGATGGTTTGTTGGTTTGTTGGTTACTTGGTTTGTTGGTTTGTTGGTTTGTTGGCTTGTTGGCTTGTTGGTTTGTTGGTTTGTTGGTTTGTTGGTTTGTTGGTTTGTTGGTTTGTTGGTTTGTTGGTTTGTTGGTTTATTTTTTGTCGGTTTGTTGGCTTGTTGGTTTGTTGGTTTGTTGGTTTGTTGGCTTGTTGGTTTGTTGGTTTGTTGGTTTGTTGGCTTGTGTGCTTGTTGGGTTGTTGGTTTGTTGATTTTTTGGTTTGTTGGATTTTTGGCTTGTTGGTTTGTTGGTTTGTTGGTTTGTTGGCTTGTTGGCTTGTTGGTTTGTTGGTTTGTTGGTTTGTTGGCTTGTTGGTTTGTTGGTTTGTTGGTTTGTTGGCTTGTTGGCTTGTTGGTTTGTTGGTTTGTTGGTTTGTTGGTTTGTTGGTTTGTTGGCTTGTTGGTTTGTTGGTTTGTTGGTTTGTTGGCTTGTGTGCTTGTTGGGTTGTTGGTTTGTTGATTTTTTGGTTTGTTGGATTTTTGGCTTGTTGGTTTGTTGGTTTGTTGGTTTGTTGGTTTGTTGGCTTGTTGGTTTGTTGGTTTGTTGGTTTGTTGGCTTGTTGGTTTGTTGGTTTGTTGGTTTGTTGGCTTGTGTGCTTGTTGGGTTGTTGGTTTGTTGATTTTTTCGTTTGTTGGATTTTTGGCTTGTTGGTTTGTTGGTTTGTTGGTTTGTTGGCTTGTTGGCTTGTTGGTTTGTTGGTTTGTTGGTTTGTTGGCTTGTTGGTTTGTTGGTTTGTTGGTTTGTTGGCTTGTTGGCTTGTTGGTTTGTTGGTTTGTTGGTTTGTTGGTTTGTTGGTTTGTTGGTTTGTTGGTTTATTTGTTTGTCGGTTTGTTATTTTGTTGGTTTGTTGGTTTGTTGGTTTGTTGGTTTGTTGGCTTGTTGGTTTGTTGGTTTGTTGGTTTGTTGGCTTGTTGGTTTGTTGGTTTGTTGGCTTGTTGGCTTGTTGCTTTGTTGGTTTGTTGGTTTGTTGGCTTGTTGGCGTGTTGGTTTGTTAGTTTGTTGGCTTTTTGGTTACTTGGTTTATTGGTTTGTTGGTTTGTTGGCTTGTTGGTTTGTTGGCTTGTTGGTTTGTTGGTTTGTTGGTTTGTTGGCTTGTTGGTTTGTTGGTTTGTTGGTTTGTTGGCTTGTTGGCTTGTTGGTTTGTTGGTTTGTTGGTTTGTTGGTTTGTGGGCTTGTTGGTTTGTTGGTTTGTTGGCTTGTTGGTTTGTTTGTTTGTTGGTTTGTTGGCTTGTTGGCTTGTTGGTTTGTTGGTTTGTTGGTTTGTTGGCTTGTTGGTTTGTTGGTTTATTGGCTTGTTGGCTTGTTGCTTTATTGGTTTGTTGGTTTGTTGGCTTGTTGGCTTGTTGGTTTGTTAGTTTGTTGGCTTTTTGGTTACTTGGTTTGTTGGTTTGTTGGTTTGTTGGCTTGTTGGTTTGTTAGCTTGTTGGTTTGTTGGTTTGTTGGTTTGTTGGCTTGTTGGCTTGTTGGTTTGTTGGTTTGTTTGCTTGTTGGCTTGTTGCTTTGTTGGCTTGTTGGTTACTTAGTTTGTTGGTTTGTTGGATTGTTGGTTTGTTGGTTTGTTGGTTTGTTAGTTTGTTGGCTTTTTGGTTACTTGGTTTATTGGTTTGTTGGTTTGTTGGTTTGTTGGCTTGTGGGTTTGTTGGTTTGTTGGTTTGTTGGCTTGTTGGTTTGTTGGTTTGTTGGTTTGTTGGCTTGTTGGCTTGTTGGTTTGTTGGTTTGTTGGTTTGTTGGTTTGTTGGCTTGTTGGTTTGTTGGTTTGTTGGCTTGTTGGTTTGTTGGTTTGTTGGTTTGTTGGTTTGTGGGCTTGTTGGCTTGTTGGTTTGTTGGTTTGTTGGTTTGTTGGCTTGTTGGTTTGTTGGTTTGTTGGCTTGTTGGCTTGTTGCTTTGTTGGTTTGTTGGTTTGTTGGCTTGTTGGCTTGTTGGTTTGTTATTTTGTTGGCTTTTTGGTTACTTGGTTTGTTGGTTTGTTGGTTTGTTGGCTTGTTGGTTTGTTGGCTTGTTGGTTTGTTGGTTTGTTGGTTTGTTGGCTTGTTGGCTTGTTGGCTTGTTGGTTTGTTGGTTTGTTGGCTTGTTGGCTTGTTGCTTTGTTGGCTTGTTGGTTACTTAGTTTGTTGGATTGTTGGTTTGTTGGTTTGTTGGTTTGTTGGTTTGTTGGCTTGTTGGCTTTTTGGTTTGTTGGTTAGTTTGTTTGTTGGTTTGTTATTTTGTTGGTTTGTTGGCTTGTTGGCTTGTTGGTTTGTTGGTTTTTTGGTTTGTTGGTTTATTTGTTTGTTGGTTTGTTGGCTTGTTGGTTTGTTGGTTTGTTGGTTTGTTGGTTTGTTGGCTTGTTGGTTTGTTGGTTTGTTGGTTTTTTGGTTTGTTGCTTTGTTGGTTTGTTGGTTTGTTGGCTTCTTGGCTTGTTGGTTTGTTGGCTTGTTGGTTTGTTAGTTTGTTGGCTTTTTGGTTACTTGGTTTGTTGGTTTGTTGGCTTGTTGGTTTGTTGGCTTGTTGGTTTGTTAGTTTGTTGGCTTTTTGGTTACTTGGTTTGTTGGTTTGTTGGCTTGTTGGCTTGTTGGTTTGTTGCTTTGTTCGTTTGATGGTTTGTTGGTTTGTTGGTTACTTGGTTTGTTGGTTTGTTGGTTTGTTGGCTTGTTGGCTTGTTGGTTTGTTGGTTTGTTGGTTTGTTGGTTTGTTGGTTTGTTGGTTTGTTGGTTTGTTGGTTTGTTGGTTTATTTGTTTGTCGGTTTGTTGGCTTGTTGGTTTGTTGGTTTGTTGGTTTGTTGGCCTGTTGGGTTGTTGGTTTGTTGGTTTGTTGGCTTGTTGGCTGGTTGGGTTGTTGGTTTGTTGATTTTTTGGTTTGTTGGATTTTTGGCTTGTTGGTTTGTTGGTTTGTTGGTTTGTTGGCTTGTTGGCTTGTTGGTTTGTTGGTTTGTTGGCTTGTTGGTTTGTTGGTTTGTTGGTTTGTTGGTTTGTTGGCTTGTTGGCTTGTTGGTTTGTTGGTTTGTTGGTTTGTTGGTTTGTTGGTTTGTTGGTTTGTTGGTTTGTTGGTTAGTTGGTTTATTTGTTTGTCGGTTTGTTGTTTTGTTGGTTTGTTGGTTTGTTGGTTTGTTGGCTTGTTGGTTTGTTGGTTTGTTGGTTTGTTGGCTTGTTGGTTTGTTGGTTTGTTGGCTTGTTGGCTTGTTGCTTTGTTGGTTTGTTGGTTTGTTGGCTTGTTGGCGTGTTGGTTTGTTAGTTTGTTGGCTTTTTGGTTACTTGGTTTATTGGTTTGTTGGTTTGTTGGCTTGTTGGTTTGTTGGCTTGTTGGTTTGTTGGTTTGTTGGTTTGTTGGCTTGTTGGTTTGTTGGTTTGTTGGTTTGTTGGCTTGTTGGCTTGTTGGTTTGTTGGTTTGTTGGTTTGTTGGTTTGTTGGCTTGTTGGTTTGTTGGTTTGTTGGCTTGTTGGTTTGTTTGTTTGTTGGTTTGTTGGCTTGTTGGCTTGTTGGTTTGTTGGTTTGTTGGTTTGTTGGCTTGTTGGTTTGTTAGTTTGTTAGCTTTTTGGTTACTTGGTTTATTGGTTTGTTGGTTTGTTGGTTTGTTGGCTTGTGGGTTTGTTGGTTTGTTGGCTTGTTGGTTTGTTGGTTTGATGGTTTGTTGGCTTGTTGGTTTGTTGGTTTGTTGGTTTGTTGGCTTGTGTGCTTGTTGGGTTGTTGGTTTGTTGATTTTTTGGTTTGTTGGATTTTTGGCTTGTTGGTTTGTTGGTTTGTTGGTTTGTTGGCTTGTTGGCTTGTTGGTTTGTTGGTTTGTTGGTTTGTTGGCTTGTTGGTTTGTTGGTTTGTTGGTTTGTTGGCTTGTTGGCTTGTTGGTTTGTTGGTTTGTTGGTTTGTTGGTTTGTTGGTTTGTTGGTTTGTTGGTTTGTTGGTTTATTTGTTTGTCGGTTTGTTATTTTGTTGGTTTGTTGGTTTGTTGGTTTGTTGGTTTGTTGGCTTGTTGGTTTGTTGGTTTGTTGGTTTGTTGGCTTGTTGGTTTGTTGGTTTGTTGGCTTGTTGGCTTGTTGCTTTGTTGGTTTGTTGGTTTGTTGGCTTGTTGGCGTGTTGGTTTGTTAGTTTGTTGGCTTTTTGGTTACTTGGTTTATTGGTTTGTTGGTTTGTTGGCTTGTTGGTTTGTTGGCTTGTTGGTTTGTTGGTTTGTTGGTTTGTTGGCTTGTTGGTTTGTTGGTTTGTTGGTTTGTCGGCTTGTTGGCTTGTTGGTTTGTTGGTTTGTTGGTTTGTTGGTTTGTGGGCTTGTTGGTTTGTTGGTTTGTTGGCTTGTTGGTTTGTTTGTTTGTTGGTTTGTTGGCTTGTTGGCTTGTTGGTTTGTTGGTTTGTTGGTTTGTTGGCTTGTTGGTTTGTTGGTTTATTGGCTTGTTGGCTTGTTGCTTTATTGGTTTGTTGGTTTGTTGGCTTGTTGGCTTGTTGGTTTGTTAGTTTGTTGGCTTTTTGGTTACTTGGTTTGTTGGTTTGTTGGTTTGTTGGCTTGTTGGTTTGTTAGCTTGTTGGTTTGTTGGTTTGTTGGTTTGTTGGCTTGTTGGCTTGTTGGTTTGTTGGTTTGTTTGCTTGTTGGCTTGTTGCTTTGTTGGCTTGTTGGTTACTTAGTTTGTTGGTTTGTTGGATTGTTGGTTTGTTGGTTTGTTGGTTTGTTAGTTTGTTGGCTTTTTGGTTACTTGGTTTATTGGTTTGTTGGTTTGTTGGTTTGTTGGCTTGTGGGTTTGTTGGTTTGTTGGTTTGTTGGCTTGTTGGTTTGTTGGTTTGTTGGTTTGTTGGCTTGTTGGCTTGTTGGTTTGTTGGTTTGTTGGTTTGTTGGTTTGTTGGCTTGTTGGTTTGTTGGTTTGTTGGCTTGTTGGTTTGTTGGTTTGTTGGTTTGTTGGTTTGTGGGCTTGTTGGCTTGTTGGTTTGTTGGTTTGTTGGTTTGTTGGCTTGTTGGTTTGTTGGTTTGTTGGCTTGTTGGCTTGTTGCTTTGTTGGTTTGTTGGTTTGTTGGCTTGTTGGCTTGTTGGTTTGTTATTTTGTTGGCTTTTTGGTTACTTGGTTTGTTGGTTTGTTGGTTTGTTGGCTTGTTGGTTTGTTGGCTTGTTGGTTTGTTGGTTTGTTGGTTTGTTGGCTTGTTGGCTTGTTGGCTTGTTGGTTTGTTGGTTTGTTGGCTTGTTGGCTTGTTGCTTTGTTGGCTTGTTGGTTACTTAGTTTGTTGGATTGTTGGTTTGTTGGTTTGTTGGTTTGTTGGTTTGTTGGCTTGTTGGCTTTTTGGTTTGTTGGTTAGTTTGTTTGTTGGTTTGTTATTTTGTTGGTTTGTTGGCTTGTTGGCTTGTTGGTTTGTTGGTTTTTTGGTTTGTTGGTTTATTTGTTTGTTGGTTTGTTGGCTTGTTGGTTTGTTGGTTTGTTGGTTTGTTGGTTTGTTGGCTTGTTGGTTTGTTGGTTTGTTGGTTTTTTGGTTTGTTGCTTTGTTGGTTTGTTGGTTTGTTGGCTTCTTGGCTTGTTGGTTTGTTGGCTTGTTGGTTTGTTAGTTTGTTGGCTTTTTGGTTACTTGGTTTGTTGGTTTGTTGGCTTGTTGGTTTGTTGGCTTGTTGGTTTGTTAGTTTGTTGTCTTTTTGGTTACTTGGTTTGTTGGTTTGTTGGCTTGTTGGCTTGTTGGTTTGTTGCTTTGTTCGTTTGATGGTTTGTTGGTTTGTTGGTTACTTGGTTTGTTGGTTTGTTGGTTTGTTGGCTTGTTGGCTTGTTGGTTTGTTGGTTTGTTGGTTTGTTGGTTTGTTGGTTTGTTGGTTTGTTGGTTTGTTGGTTTGTTGGTTTATTTGTTTGTCGGTTTGTTGGCTTGTTGGTTTGTTGGTTTGTTGGTTTGTTGGCCTGTTGGGTTGTTGGTTTGTTGGTTTGTTGGCTTGTTGGCTGGTTGGGTTGTTGGTTTGTTGATTTTTTGGTTTGTTGGATTTTTGGCTTGTTGGTTTGTTCGTTTGTTGGTTTGTTGGCTTGTTGGCTTGTTGGTTTGTTGGTTTGTTGGCTTGTTGGTTTGTTGGTTTGTTGGTTTGTTGGTTTGTTGGCTTGTTGGCTTGTTGGTTTGTTGGTTTGTTGGTTTGTTGGTTTGTTGGTTTGTTGGTTTGTTGGTTTGTTGGTTAGTTGGTTTATTTGTTTGTCGGTTTGTTGTTTTGTTGGTTTGTTGGTTTGTTGGTTTGTTGGCTTGTTGGTTTGTTGGTTTGTTGGTTTGTTGGCTTGTTGGTTTGTTGGTTTGTTGGCTTGTTGGCTTGTTGCTTTGTTGGTTTGTTGGTTTGTTGGCTTGTTGGCGTGTTGGTTTGTTAGTTTGTTGGCTTTTTGGTTACTTGGTTTATTGGTTTGTTGGTTTGTTGGCTTGTTGGTTTGTTGGCTTGTTGGTTTGTTGGTTTGTTGGTTTGTTGGCTTGTTGGTTTGTTGGTTTGTTGGTTTGTTGGCTTGTTGGCTTGTTGGTTTGTTGGTTTGTTGGTTTGTTGGTTTGTTGGCTTGTTGGTTTGTTGGTTTGTTGGCTTGTTGGTTTGTTTGTTTGTTGGTTTGTTGGCTTGTTGGCTTGTTGGTTTGTTGGTTTGTTGGTTTGTTGGCTTGTTGGTTTGTTGGTTTGTTGGCTTGTTGGCTTGTTGCTTTATTGGTTTGTTGGTTTGTTGGCTTGTTGGCTTGTTGGCTTGTTGGTTTGTTGGTTTATTGGTTTGTTGGTTTGTTGGCTTGTTGGTTTGTTGGCTTGTTGGTTTGTTGGTTTGTTGGTTTGTTGGTTTGTTGGTTTGTTGGCTTGTTGGTTTGTTGGCTTGTTGGTTTGTTGGTTTGTTGGTTTGTTGGCTTGTTGGCTTGTTGGTTTGTTGGTTTGTTGGCTTGTTGGCTTGTTGCTTTGTTGGCTTGTTGGTTACTTAGTTTGTTGGTTTGTTGGATTGTTGGTTTGTTGGTTTGTTGGTTTGTTAGTTTGTTGGCTTTTTGGTTACTTGGTTTATTGGTTTATTGGTTTGTTGGTTTGTTGGCTTGTTAGTTTGTTGGCTTGTTGGTTTGTTGGTTTGTTGGTTTGTTGGTTTGTTGGCTTGTTGGTTTGTTGGTTTGTTGGTTTGTTGGCTTGTTGGCTTGTTGGTTTGTTGGTTTGTTGGTTTGTTGGTTTGTTGGTTTGTTGGCTTGTGGGTTTGTTGGTTTGTTGGCTTGTTGGCTTGTTGGTTTGTTGGTTTGTTGGTTTGTTGGCTTGTTGGCTTGTTGGTTTGTTGGTTTGTTGGTTTGTTGGCTTGTTGGTTTGTTGGTTTGTTGGCTTGTTGCTTTGTTGGTTTGTTGGTTTGTTGGCTTGTTGGCTAGTTGGTTTGTTAGTTTGTTGGCTTTTTGGTTACTTGGTTTGTTGGTTTGTTGGTTTGTTGGCTTGTTGGTTTGTTGGCTTGTTGGTTTGTTGGTTTGTTGGTTTGTTGGCTTGTTGGCTTGTTGGTTTGTTGGTTTGTTGGCTTGTTGGCTTGTTGCTTTGTTGGCTTGTTGGTTACTTAGTTTGTTGGTTTGTTGGATTGTTGGTTTGTTGGTTTGTTGGTTTGTTGGTTTGTTGGCTTGTTGGCTTTTTGGTTTGTTGGTTAGTTTGTTTGTTGGTTTGTTATTTTGTTGGTTTGTTGGCTTGTTGGCTTGTTGGTTTGTTGGTTTTTGGTTTGTTGGTTTATTTGTTTGTTGGTTTGTTGGCTTGTTGGTTTGTTGGTTTGTTGGTTTGTTGGTTTGTTGGCTTGTTGGTTTGTTGGTTTGTTGGTTTTTTGGTTTGTTGCTTTGTTGGTTTGTTGGTTTGTTGGCTTGTTGGCTTGTTGGTTTGTTGGCTTGTTGGTTTGTTAGTTTGTTGGCTTTTTGGTTACTTGGTTTGTTGGTTTGTTGGCTTGTTGGCTTGTTGGTTTGTTGCTTTGTTCGTTTGATGGTTTGTTGGTTTGTTGGTTACTTGGTTTGTTGGCTTGTTGGTGTGTTCGTTTGTTGGCTTGTTGGCTTATTGGTTTGTTGGTTTGTTGGCTTGTTGGTTTGTTGGCTTGTTTGCTTGTTGGTTTTTTGGTTTGTTGGTTTGTTGGCTTGTTGGTTTGTTGGTTTGTTGGTTTGTTGGTTTGTTGGTTTGTTGGTTTATTTGTTTGTTGGTTTGTTGGCTTGTTGGTTTGTTGGTTTGTTGGCTTGTTGGCTTGTTGGTTTGTTGATTTGTTGGTTTGTTGGTTTGTTGGTTTGTTGGTTTGTTGGTTTGTTGGTTTGTTGGCTTGTTGGTTTGTTGGTTTGTTGGCTTGTTGGCTTGTTGGTTTGTTGGTTTGTTGGTTTACTGCTTTGTTGGTTTGTTGGTCTGTTGGCTTGTTGGCTTGTTGGTTTGTTGGCTTGTTGGTTTGTTAGTTTGTTGGCTTTTTGGTTACTTGATTTGTTGGTTTGTTGGCTTGTTGGCTTGTTGGTTTGTTGCTTTGTTCGTTTGATGGTTTGTTGGTTTGTTGGTTACTTGGTTTGTTGGTTTGTTGGTTTGTTGGCTTGTTGGCTTGTTGGTTTGTTGGTTTGTTGGTTTGTTGGTTTGTTGGTTTGTTGGTTTGTTGGTTTGTTGGTTTGTTGGTTTATTTGTTTGTCGGTTTGTTGGCTTGTTGGTTTGTTGGTTTGTTGGTTTGTTGGCTTGTTGGTTTGTTGGTTTGTTGGTTTGTTGGCTTGTTGGCTTGTTGGGTTGTTGGTTTGTTGATTTTTTGGTTTGTTGGATTTTTGGCTTGTTGGTTTGTTGGTTTGTTGGTTTGTTGGCTTGTTGGCTTGTTGGTTTGTTGGTTTGTTGGCTTGTTGGTTTGTTGGTTTTTTTAGTTTGTTGGTTTGTTGGCTTGTTGGCTTGTTGGTTTGTTGGTTTGTTGGTTTGTTGGTTTGTTGGTTTGTTGGTTTGTTGGTTTATTTGTTTGTCGGTTTGTTGTTTTGTTGGTTTGTTGGTTTGTTGGTTTGTTGGCTTGTTGGTTTGTTGATTTGTTGGTTTGTTGGCTTGTTGGTTTGTTGGTTTGTTGGCTTGTTGGCTTGTTGCTTTGTTGGTTTGTTGGTTTGTTGGCTTGTTGGCGTGTTGGTTTGTTAGTTTGTTGGCTTTTTGGTTACTTGGTTTATTGGTTTGTTGGTTTGTTGGCTTGCTGTTTTGTTGGCTTGTTGGTTTGTCGGTTTGTTGGTTTGTTGGCTTGTTGGTTTGTTGGTTTGTTGGCTTGTTGGTTTGTTGGTTTGTTGGTTTGTTGGCTTGTTGGCTTGTTGGTTTGTTGGTTTGTTGGTTTGTTGGCTTGTTGGTTTGTTGGTTTGTGGGCTTGTTGGCTTGTTGCTTTGTTGGTTTGTTGGTTTGTTGGCTTGTTGGCTTGTTGGTTTGCTAGTTTGTTGGCTTTTTGGTTACTTGGTTTGTTGGTTTGTTGGTTTGTTGGCTTGTTGGTTTGTTGGCTTCTTGGTTTGTTGGTTTGTTGGTTTGTTGGCTTGTTGGCTTGTTGGTTTGTTGGTTTGTTGGCTTGTTGGCTTGTTGCTTTGTTGGCTTGTTGGTTACTTAGTTTGTTGGTTTGTTGGATTGTTGGTTTGTTGGTTTGTTGGTTTGTTGGTTTGTTGGCTTGTTGGCTTTTTGGTTTGTTGGTTAGTTTGTTTGTTGGTTTGTTATTTTGTTGGTTTGTTGGCTTGTTGGCTTGTTGGTTTGTTGGTTTTTCGGTTTGTTGGTTTATTTGTTTGTTGGTTTGTTGGCTTGTTGGTTTGTTGGTTTGTTGGTTTGTTGGTTTGTTGGCTTGTTGGTTTGTTGGTTTGTTGGTTTGTTGGCTTGTTGGCTTGTTGGTTTGTTGGTTTGTTGGTTACTTGGTTTGTTGGTTTGTTGGTTTGTTCGCTTGTTGGTTTGTTGGCTTGTTGGTTTGTTGGTTTGTTGGTTTGTTGGCTTGTTGGTTTGTTGGTTTGTTGGCTTGTTGGCTTGTTGGTTTGTTGGTTTGTTGGTTTGTTGGTTTGTTGGTTTGTTGGTTTGTTGGTTTATTTGTTTGTTGGTTTGTTGGTTTGTAGGTTTGTTGGTTTGTTGGTTTGTTGGTTTGTTGGTTTGTTGGTTTGTTCGTTTGTTGTTTTATTGGTTAATTGGTTTGTTGGTTTGTTGGTTTGTTGGTTTGTTGGTTTGTTGGTTTGTTGGTTGTTGGTTTATTTGTTTGTTGGTTTGTTGGCTTGTTGGTTTGTTGGTTTGTTGGTTTGTTGGTTTGTTGGTTTGTTTGTTTGTTGGCTTGTTGGCTTGTTGGTTAGTTGGTTTGTTGGCTTGTTGGTTTGTTAGTTTGTTGGTTTGTTGGCTTGTTAGTTTGTTGGTTTGTTGGCTTGTTGATTACTTAGTTTGTTGGTTTGTTGGTTTTTTGGTGTGTTGGTTTGTTGGCTTGTTGGCTTGTTGGTTTGTTGGTTAGTTCGTTTGTTGGTTTGTTATTTTGTTGGTTTGTTGGCTTGTTGGCTTGTTGGTTTGTTGGTTTTTTGGTTTGTTGGTTTGTTGGTTTGTTGGTTTGTTGGTTTATTTGTTTGTTGGTTTGTTGGGTTGTTGGTTTGTTGGTTTGTTGGTTTGTTGGCTTGTTGGTTTGTTGGTTTGTTGGCTTGTTGGCTTGTTGGCTTGTTGCTTTGTTGGTTTGTTGGTTTGTTGGCTTGTTGGCTTGTTGGTTTGTTAGTTTGTTGGCTTTTTGGTTACTTGGTTTGTTGGTTTGTTGGTTTGTTGGTTTGTTGGTTTATTGGCTTAATGGTTTGTTGGTTTGTTGGTTTGTTGGCTTGTTGGCTTGTTGGCTTGTTGGTTTGTTGGTTTGTTGGTTTGCTGGTTTGTTGGTTTGTTGGTTTGTTGGTTTGTTGGTTTTTTGGTTTGTTGGTTTGTTGGTTTGTTGGCTTGTTGGTTTGTTGGTTTGTTGGCTTGTTGGCTTGTTGGTTTGTTGGCTTGTTGGTTTTTTGGTTTGTTGGTTTGTTGGCTTGTTGGTTTGTTGGTTTGTTGGTTTGTTGGCTTGTTGGTTTTTTGGTTTGTTGGTTTTTTGGTTTGTTGGTTTGTTGGTTTGTTGGTTTGTTGGTTTGTTGGTTTGTTGGCTTGTTGGCTTGTTGGCTTGTTGGTTTGTTGGTTTGTTGGTTTGTTGGTTTGTTGGCTTGTTGGCTTGTTGGTTTGTTGGTTTGTTGGTTTGTTGGTTTGTTGGCTTGTTGGTTTGTTGTTTTGTTGGCTTGTTGGTTTGTTGGTTTGTTGGTTTGTTTGCTTGTTGGCTTGTTGGTTTGTTGGTTTATTGGCTTGTTGGTTTGTTTGTTGTTTGGCTTGTTGGCTTGTTGCTTTGTTGGTTTGTTGGTTTGTTGGCTTGTTGGCTTGTTGGTTTGTTAGTTTGTTGGCTTTTTGGTTACTTGGTTTGTTGTTTGTTGGTTTGTTGGCTTGTTGGTTTGTTGGTTTGTTTGTTTGTTGGTTTGTTGGTTTGTTGGTTTGTTGGTTTGTTGGCTTGTTGGCTTGTTGGTTTGTTGGTTTGTTGGTTTGTTGGTTTTTTGGTTTGTTGGTTTGTTGGTTTGTTGGCTTGTTGGTTTGTTGGTTTGTTGGCTTGTTGGCTTGTTGGTTTGTTGGTTTGTTGGCTTGTTGGTTACTTAGTTTGTTGGTTTGTTGGTTTGTTGGTTTGTTGGCTTGTTGGCTTGTTGGTTTGTTGGTTAGTTCGTTTGTTGGTTTGTTAGTTTGTTGGTTTGTTGGCTTGTTGGCTTGTTGGCTTGTTGGTTTGTTGGTTTTTTGGTTTGTTGGTTTGTTGGTTTGTTGGTTTGTTGGTTTATTTGTTTGTTGGTTTGTTGGCTTGTTGGTTTGTTGGTTTGTTGGCTTGTTGGTTTGTTGGTTTGTTGGTTTGTTGGTTTGTTGTTTTGTTGGTTTGTTGGTTTGTTGGTTTGTTGGTTTGTTGGTTTGTTGGTTTATTTGTTTGTTGGTTTGTTGGCTTGTTGGTTTGTTGGTTTGTTGGTTTGTTGGTTTGATGGCTTGTTGAATTGTTGGTTTGTTGGTTTTTTGGCTTGTTGGCTTGTTGGTTTGTTGGTTTGTTGGTTTTTTGGTTTGTTGGTTTGTTGGTTTGTTGGCTTGTTGGTCTGTTGGTTTATTTGTTTGTTGGTTTGTTGGTTTATTTGGTTATTGGTTTGTTTGCTTGTTGGTTTGTTGGTTTGTTGGTTTGTTGGTTTGATGGATTGTTGGTTTGTTGGTTTGTTGGTTTGTTTGTTTGTTGACTTGTTGGCTTGTTGGTTTGTTGGTTTGTTGGTTGGTTGGTTTGTTGGTTTGTTGGCTTGTTGGCTTGTTGGTTTGTTGGTTTGTTGGTTTGTTGGTTTGTTGGCTTGTTGGCTTGTTGGTTTGTTGGTTTGTTGGCTTGTTGGTTTGTTGGTTTGCTGGCTTGTTGGCTTGTTTCTTTGTTCGTTTGATGATTTGTTGGTTTGTTGGTGTTTTGGTTTGTTGGTTTTTTGGTTTATTGCTTTGTTGGTTTGTTGGCTTCTTGGCTTGTTGGTTTGTTGGTTTGTTGGCTTGTTGGTTTGTTGGTTTGTTGGCTTGTTGGCTTGTTGGGTTGTTGGTTTGTTGGCTTCTTGGTTACTTAGTTTGTTGGTTTGTTGGTTTGTTGGCTTGTTGGTTTGTTGGTTTGTTGGCTTGTTGGCTTGTTGGTTTTTTGGTTTGTTGGTTTTTTGGTTTGTTGGTTTGTTGGTTTGTTGGTTTGTTGGTTTGTTGGTCTGTTGGCTTGTTGGCTTGTTGGCTTGTTGGTTTGTTGGTTTGTTGGTTTGTTGGCTTGTTGGCTTGTTGGTTTGTTGGTTTGTTGGTTTGTTGGTTTGTTGGCTTGTTGGTTTGTTGGTTTGTTGGCTTGTTGGTTTGTTGGTTTGTTGGTTTGTTTGCTTGGTGGCTTGTTAGTTTGTTGGTTTATTGGCTTGTTGGTTTGTTTGTTGTTTGGCTTGTTGGCTTGTTGCTTTGTTGGTTTGTTGGTTTGTTGGCTTGTTGGCTTGTTGGTTTGTTAGTTTGTTGGCTTTTTGGTTACTTGGTTTGTTGTTTGTTGGTTTGTTGGCTTGTTGGTTTGTTGGTTTGTTGGTTTGTTGGTTTGTTGGTTTGTTGGTTTGTTGGTTTGTTGGTTTGTTGGCTTGTTGGCTTGTTGGTTTGTTGGTTTGTTGGTTTGTTGGTTTGTTGGTTTGTTGGTTTTTTGGTTTGTTGGTTTGTTGGTTTGTTGGCTTGTTGGTTTGTTGGCTTGTTGGCTTGTTGGCTTGTTGGTTTGTTGGTTTGTTGGTTTGTTGGTTTGTTGGCTTGTTGGCTTGTTGGTTTGTTGGTTTGCTGGTTTGTTGGTTTGTTGGCTTGTTGGTTTGTTGGTTTGTTGGCTTGTTGGTTTGTTGGTTTGTTGGTTTGTTTGCTTGTTGGCTTGTTGGTTTGTTGGTTTATTGGCTTGTTGGTTTGTTTGTTGTTTGGCTTGTTGGCTTGTTGCTTTGTTGGTTTGTTGGTTTGTTGGCTTGTTAGCTTGTTGGTTTGTTAGTTTGTTGGCTTTTTGGTTACTTGGTTTGTTGTTTGTTGGTTTGTTGGCTTGTTGGTTTGTTGGTTTGTTGGTTTGTTGGTTTGTTGGTTTGTTGGTTTGTTGGTTTGTTGGCTTGTTGGCTTGTTGGTTTGTTGGTTTGTTGGTTTGTTGGTTTGTTGGTTTGTTGGTTTTTTGGTTTGTTGGTTTGTTGGTTTGTTGGCTTGTTGGTTTGTTGGTTTGTTGGCTTGCTGGCTTGTTGGTTTGTTGGTTTGTTGGCTTGTTGGTTACTTAGTTTGTTGGTTTGTTGGTTTGTTGGTTTGTTGGCTTGTTGGCTTGTTGGTTTGTTGGTTAGTTCGTTTGTTGGTTTGTTAGTTTGTTGGTTTGTTGGCTTGTTGGCTTGTTGGTTTGTTGGTTTTTTGGTTTGTTGGTTTGTTGGTTTGTTGGTTTGTTGGTTTATTTGTTTGTTGGTTTGTTGGCTTGTTGGTTTGTTGGTTTGTTGGCTTGTTGGTTTGTTGGTTTGTTGGTTTGTTGGTTTGTTGTTTTGTTGGTTTGTTGGTTTGTTGGTTTGTTGGTTTGTTGGTTTGTTGGTTTATTTGTTTGTTGGTTTGTTGGCTTGTTGGTTTGTTGGTTTGTTGGTTTGTTGGTTTGATGGCTTGTTGGTTTGTTGGCTTGTTGGCTTGTTGGTTTTTTGGTTTGTTGGCTTGTTGGTTTTTTGGTTTTTTGGTTTGTTGGTTTGTTGGTTTGTTGGCTTGTTGGTTTGTTGGTTTATTTGTTTGTTGGTTTGTTGGTTTATTTGGTTATTGGTTTGTTTGCTTGTTGGTTTGTTGGTTTGTTGGTTTGTTGGTTTGATGGCTTGTTGGTTTGTTTGTTTGTTGGTTTGTTTGTTTGTTGGCTTGTTGGCTTGTTGGTTTGTTGGTTTGTTGGTTGGTTGGTTTGTTGGTTTGTTGGCTTGTTGGCTTGTTGGTTTGTTGGTTTGTTGGTTTGTTGGTTTATTGGCTTGTTGGTTTGTTGATTTGTTGGCTTGTTGGTTTGTTGGTTTGTTGGTTTGTTGGTTTGTTGGCTTGTTGGCTTGTTGGTTTGTTGGTTTGTTGGCTTGTTGGTTTGTTGGTTTGTTGGCTTGTTGGCTTGTTTCTTTGTTCGTTTGATGATTTGTTGGTTTGTTGGTGTTTTGGTTTGTTGGTTTTTTGGTTTATTGCTTTGTTGGTTTGTTGGTTTGTTGGCTTCTTGGCTTGTTGGTTTGTTGGTTTGTTGGCTTGTTGGTTTGTTGGTTTGTTGGCTTGTTGGCTTGTTGGGTTGTTGGTTTGTTGGCTTCTTGGTTACTTAGTTTGTTGGTTTGTTGGTTTGTTGGCTTGTTGGTTTGTTGGTTTGTTGGCTTGTTGGCTTGTTGGTTTTTTGGTTTGTTGGTTTTTTGGTTTGTTGGTTTGTTGGTTTGTTGGTTTGTTGGTTTGTTGGCTTGTTGGCTTCTTGGCTTGTTGGTTTGTTGGTTTGTTGGTTTGTTGGTTTGTTGGCTTGTTGGCTTGTTGGTTTGTTGGTTTGTTGGTTTGTTGGTTTGTTGGCTTGTTGGTTTGTTGGTTTGTTGGCTTGTTGGTTTGTTGGTTTGTTGGTTTGTTTGCTTGGTGGCTTGTTGGTTTGTTGGTTTATTGGCTTGTTGGTTTGTTTGTTGTTTGGCTTGTTGGCTTGTTGCTTTGTTGGTTTGTTGGTTTGTTGGCTTGTTGGCTTGTTGGTTTGTTAGTTTGTTGGCTTTTTGGTTACTTGGTTTGTTGTTTGTTGGTTTGTTGGCTTGTTGGTTTGTTGGTTTGTTGGTTTGTTGGTTTGTTGGTTTGTTGGTTTGTTGGTTTGTTGGTTTGTTGGCTTGTTGGCTTGTTGGTTTGTTGGTTTGTTGGTTTGTTGGTTTGTTGGTTTGTTGGTTTTTTGGTTTGTTGGTTTGTTGGTTTGTTGGCTTGTTGGTTTGTTGGTTTGTTGGCTTGTTGGCTTGTTGGTTTGTTGGTTTGTTGGCTTGTTGGTTACTTAGTTTGTTGGTTTGTTGGTTTGTTGGTTTGTTGGCTTGTTGGCTTGTTGGTTTGTTGGTTTGTTGGTTAGTTCGTTTGTTGGTTTGTTAGTTTGTTGGTTTATTGGCTTGTTGGCTTGTTGGTTTGTTGGTTTTTTGGTTTGTTCGTTTGTTGGTTTGTTGGTTTGTTGGTTTATTTGTTTGTTGGTTTGTTGGCTTGTTGGTTTGTTGGCTTGTTGGCTTGTTGGTTTGTTGGTTTGTTGGTTTGTTGGTTTGTTGTTTTGTTGGTTTGTTGGTTTGTTGGTTTGTTGGTTTGTTGGTTTATTTGTTTGTTGGTTTGTTGGTTTGTTGGCTTGTTGGTTTGTTGGTTTGTTGGTTTGTTGTTTTGTTGGTTTGTTGGTTTGTTGGTTTGTTGGTTTGTTGGTTTATTTGTTTGTTGGTTTGTTGGTTTGTTGGTTTGTTGGTTTTTTGGTTTGTTGGTTTGTTGGTTTGTTGGCTTGTTGGTTTGTTGGTTTGTTTGTTTGTTGGTTTGTTGGTTTATTTGATTATTGGTTTGTTGGCTTGTTGGTTTGTTGGTTTGTTGGTTTGTTGGCTTGTTGGTTTGTTGGCTTGTTGGCTTGTTGCTTTGTTGGTTTGTTGGTTTGTTGGCTTGTTAAATTGTTGGTTTGTTAGTTTGTTGGCTTTTTGGTTACTTGGTTTCTTGGTTTGTTGGTTTGTTGGCTTGTTGGTTTGTTGGCTTGTTGGTTTGTTGGTTTGTTGGCTTGTTGGCTTGTCGGTTTGTTGGTTTGTTGGTTTGTTGGTTTGTTGGTTTGTTGGTTTTTTGGTTTGTTGGTTTGTTGGTTTGTTGGCTTGTTGGTTTGTTGGTTTGTTGGCTTGTTGGTTTGTTGATTTGTTGGTTTGTTGGCTTGTTGGTTACTTAGTTTGTTGGTTTGTTGGTTTGTTGGTTTGTTGGTTTGTTGGTTTGTTGGTTTCTTGGCTTGTTGGCTTGTTGCTTTGTTCGTTAGATGATTTGTTGGTTTGTTGGTTTTTTGGTTTGTTGGTTTGTTGGTTTGTTGGCTTGTTGGCTTGTTGGTTTGTTGGTTTGTTGGCTTGTTGGTTTGTTAGTTTGTTGGTTTGTTGGCTTGTAGGCTTGTTGGTTTGTTGGTTTTTTGGTTTGTTGGTTTGTTGGTTTGTTGGTTTGTTGGTTTGTTGGTTTATTTGTTTGTTTGTTTGTTGGTTTGTTGGCTTGTTGGTTTGTTGGTTTGTTGGTTTGTTGGTTTGTTGGTTTATTTGTTTGTTGGTTTGTTGGTTTATTTGGTTATTGGTTTATTTGTTTGTTGGTTTGTTGGCTTGTTGGTTTGTTGGTTTGTTGGTTTGTTAGTTTGTTGGTTTGTTGGTTTGTTGGTTTGTTGGTTTGTTGGCTTGTTGGCTTGTTGGTTAGTTGGTTTGTTGGCTTGTTGGTTTGTTAGTATGTTGGTTTGTTGGCTTGTTAGTTTGTTGGTTTGTTGGCTTGTTGATTACTTAGTTTGTTGGTTTGTTGGTTTGTTGGTTTGTTGGTTTTTTGGTTTGTTGGTTTGTTGGTTTGTTGGCTTGTTGGTTTGTTGGTTTGTTGGCTTGTTGGCTTGTTGGTTTGTTGGTTTGTTGGCTTGTTGGTTACTTAGTTTGTTGGTTTGTTGGTTTGTTGGTTTGTTGGCTTGTTGGCTTGTTGGTTTGTTGGTTTGTTGGTTTGTTGGTTTGTTGGCTTGTTGGCTTATTGGTTTGTTGGTTTGTTGGTTTGTTGTTTGTTGGCTTGTTGGTTTGTTGATTTGTTGGCTTGTTGGTTTGTTGGTTTGTTGGTTTGTTGGTTTGTTGGCTTGTTGGCTTGTTGGTTTGTTGGTTTGTTGGCTTGTTGGTTTGTTGGTTTGTTGGCTTGTTGGCTTGTTGCTTTGTTCGTTTGATGATTTGTTGGTTTGTTGGTGTTTTGGTTTGTTGGTTTTTTGGTTTGTTGCTTTGTTGGTTTGTTGGCTTGTTGGTTTGTTGGTTTGTTGGCTTGTTGGCTTGTTGGGTTGTTGGTTTGTTGGTTTTTTAGTTTGTTGGTTTGTTGGCTTGTTGGTTTGTTGGTTTATTTGTTTGTTGGTTTGTTGGTTTATTTGGTTATTGGTTTGTTGGCTTGTTGGTTTGTTGGTTTGTTGGTTTGTTGGTTTGTTGGTTTGTTGGCTTGTTGGCTTGTTGGTTAGTTGGTTTGTTGGCTTGTTGGTTTGTTAGTATGTTGGTTTGTTGGCTTGTTAGTTTGTTGGTTTGTTGGCTTGTTGATTACTTAGTTTGTTGGTTTGTTGGTTTGTTGGTTTGTTGGTTTTTTGGTTTGTTGGTTTGTTGGTTTGTTGGCTTGTTGGTTTGTTGGTTTGTTGGCTTGTTGGCTTGTTGGTTTGTTGGTTTGTTGGCTTGTTGGTTACTTAGTTTGTTGGTTTGTTGGTTTGTTGGTTTGTTGGCTTGTTGGCTTGTTGGTTTGTTGGTTTGTTGGTTTGTTGGTTTGTTGGCTTGTTGGCTTATTGGTTTGTTGGTTTGTTGGTTTGTTGTTTGTTGGCTTGTTGGTTTGTTGATTTGTTGGCTTGTTGGTTTGTTGGTTTGTTGGTTTGTTGGTTTGTTGGCTTGTTGGCTTGTTGGTTTGTTGGTTTGTTGGCTTGTTGGTTTGTTGGTTTGTTGGCTTGTTGGCTTGTTGCTTTGTTCGTTTGATGATTTGTTGGTTTGTTGGTGTTTTGGTTTGTTGGTTTTTTGGTTTGTTGCTTTGTTGGTTTGTTGGCTTGTTGGTTTGTTGGTTTGTTGGCTTGTTGGCTTGTTGGGTTGTTGGTTTGTTGGTTTTTTGGTTTGTTGGTTTGTTGGCTTGTTGGTTTGTTGGTTTATTTGTTTATTGGTTTGTTGGTTTATTTGGTTATTGGTTTGTTGGCTTGTTGGTTTGTTGGTTTGTTGGTTTGTTGGTTTGTTGGTTTGTTGGCTTGTTGGCTTGTTGGTTTTTTGGTTTGTTGGTTTTTTGGTTTGTTGGTTTGTTGGTTTGTTGGTTTGTTGGCTTGTTGGCTTGTTGGCTTGTTGGTTTGTTGGTTTGTTGGTTTGTTGGTTTGTTGGCTTGGTGGCTTGTTGGTTTGTTGGTTTGTTGGCTTGTTGGTTTATTGGTTTGTTGGCTTGTTGGCTTGTTGGTTTTTTTGGTTTGTTGGTTTTTTGGTTTGTTGGTTTGTTGGTTTGTTGGTTTGTTGGTTTGTTGGTTTGTTGGCTTGTTGGCTTGTTGGCTTGTTGGTTTGTTGGTTTGTTGGTTTGTTGGTTTGTTGGCTTGTTGGTTTGTTGGTTTGTTGGCTTGTTGGTTTGTTGGTTTGTTGGTTTGATTGCTTGGTGGCTTGGTGGTTTGTTGGTTTATTGGCTTGTTGGGTTGTTTGTTGGTTGGCTTGTTGGCTTGTTGCTTTGTTGGTTTGTTGGTTTGTTGGCTTGTTGGCTTGTTGGTTTGTTAGTTTGTTGGCTTTTTGGTTACTTGGTTTGTTGTTTGTTGGTTTGTTGGCTTGTTGGTTTGTTGGTTTGTTGGTTTGTTGGTTTGTTGGTTTGTTGGTTTGTTGGTTTGTTGGTTTGTTGGTTTGTTGGCTTGTTGGCTTGTTGGTTTGTTGGGTTGTTGGTTTGTTGGTTTGTTGGTTTGTTGGTTTTTTGGTTTGTTGGTTTGTTGGTTTGTTGGCTTGTTGGTTTGTTGGTTTGTTGGCTTGTTGGCTTGTTGGTTTGTTGGTTTGTTGGCTTGTTGGTTACTTAGTTTGTTGGTTTGTTGGTTTGTTGGTTTGTTGGCTTGTTGGCTTGTTGGTTTATTGGTTAGTTCGTTTATTGGTTTGTTAGTTTGTTGGTTTATTGGCTTGTTGGCTTGTTGGTTTGTTGGTTTTTTGGTTTGTTGGTTTGTTGGTTTGTTGGTTTGTTGGTTTATTTGTTTGTTGGTTTGTTGGCTTGTTGGTTTGTTGGTTTGTTGGCTTGTTGGTTTGTTGGTTTGTTGGTTTGTTGGTTTGTTGTTTTGTTGGTTTGTTGGTTTGTTGTTTTGTTGGTTTGTTGGTTTATTTGTTTGTTGGTTTGTTGGCTTGTTGGTTTGTTGGTTTGTTGGTTTGTTGGTTTGTTGTTTTGCTGGTTTGTTGGTTTATTGGTTTGTTGGTTTGTTGGTTTATTTGTTTGTTGGTTTGTTGGTTTGTTGGTTTGTTGGTTTTTTGGTTTGTTGGTTTGTTGGTTTGTTGGTTTGTTGATTTATTTGTTTGTTGGTTTGTTGGTTTATTTGGTTATTGGTTTGTTGGCTTGTTGGTTTGTTGGTTTGTTGGTTTGTTGGCTTGTTGGTTAATTGGCTTGTGGGCTTGTTGCTTTGTTGGTTTGTTGGTTTGTTGGCTTGTCAACTTGTTGGTTTGTTAGTTTGTTGGCTTTTTGGTTACTTGGTTTCTTGGTTTGTTGGTTTGTTGGCTTGTTGGTTTGTTGGCTTGTTGGTTTGTTGGTTTGTTGGCTTGTTGGCTTGTCGGTTTGTTGGTTTGTTGGTTTGTTGGTTTGTTGGTTTGTTGGTTTTTTGGTTTGTTGGTTTGTTGGTTTGTTGGCTTGTTGGTTTGTTGGTTTGTTGGCTTGTTGGTTTGTTGATTTGTTGGTTTGTTGGCTTGTTGGTTACTTAGTTTGTTGGTTTGTTGGTTTGTTGGTTTGTTGGTTTGTTGGTTTCTTGGCTTGTTGGCTTGTTGCTTTGTTCGTTAGATGATTTGTTGGTTTGTTGGTTTTTTGGTTTGTTGGTTTGTTGGTTTGTTGGCTTGTTGGCTTGTTGGTTTGTTGGTTTGTTGGCTTGTTGGTTTGTTAGTTTGTTGGTTTGTTGGCTTGTAGGCTTGTTGGTTTGTTGGTTTTTTGGTTTGTTGGTTTGTTGGTTTGTTGGTTTGTTGGTTTGTTGGTTTATTTGTTTGTTTGTTTGTTGGTTTGTTGGCTTGTTGGTTTGTTGGTTTGTTGGTTTGTTGGTTTGTTGGTTAATTTGTTTGTCGGTTTGTTGGTTTATTTGGTTATTGGTTTATTTGTTTGTTGGTTTGTTGGCTTGTTGGTTTGTTGGTTTGTTGGTTTGTTAGTTTGTTGGTTTGTTGGTTTGTTGGTTTGTTGGTTTGTTGGCTTGTTGGCTTGTTGGTTAGTTGGTTTGTTGGCTTGTTGGTTTGTTAGTATGTTGGTTTGTTGGCTTGTTAGTTTGTTGGTTTGTTGGCTTGTTGATTACTTAGTTTGTTGGTTTGTTGGTTTGTTGGTTTGTTGGTTTCTTGGCTTGTTGGCTTGTTGCTTTGTTCGTTAGATGATTTGTTGGTTTGTTGGTTTTTTGGTTTGTTGGTTTGTTGGTTTGTTGGCTTGTTGGCTTGTTGGTTTGTTGGTTTGTTGGCTTGTTGGTTTGTTAGTTTGTTGGTTTGTTGGCTTGTAGGCTTGTTGGTTTGTTGGTTTTTTGGTTTGTTGGTTTGTTGGTTTGTTGGTTTGTTGGTTTGTTGGTTTATTTGTTTGTTTGTTTGTTGGTTTGTTGGCTTGTTGGTTTGTTGGTTTGTTGGTTTGTTGGTTTGTTGGTTTATTTGTTTGTTGGTTTGTTGGTTTATTTGGTTATTGGTTTATTTGTTTGTTGGCTTGTTGGTTTGTTGATTTGTTGGCTTGTTGGTTTGTTGGTTTGTTGGTTTGTTGGTTTGTTGGCTTGTTGGCTTGTTGGTTTGTTGGTTTGTTGGCTTGTTGGTTTGTTGGTTTGTTGGCTTGTTGGCTTGTTGCTTTGTTCGTTTGATGATTTGTTGGTTTGTTGGTGTTTTGGTTTGTTGGTTTTTTGGTTTGTTGCTTTGTTGGTTTGTTGGCTTGTTGGTTTGTTGGTTTGTTGGCTTGTTGGCTTGTTGGGTTGTTGGTTTGTTGGTTTTTTAGTTTGTTGGTTTGTTGGCTTGTTGGTTTGTTGGTTTATTTGTTTGTTGGTTTGTTGGTTTATTTGGTTATTGGTTTGTTGGCTTGTTGGTTTGTTGGTTTGTTGGTTTGTTGGTTTGTTGGTTTGTTGGCTTGTTGGCTTGTTGGTTAGTTGGTTTGTTGGCTTGTTGGTTTGTTAGTATGTTGGTTTGTTGGCTTGTTAGTTTGTTGGTTTGTTGGCTTGTTGATTACTTAGTTTGTTGGTTTGTTGGTTTGTTGGTTTGTTGGTTTTTTGGTTTGTTGGTTTGTTGGTTTGTTGGCTTGTTGGTTTGTTGGTTTGTTGGCTTGTTGGCTTGTTGGTTTGTTGGTTTGTTGGCTTGTTGGTTACTTAGTTTGTTGGTTTGTTGGTTTGTTGGTTTGTTGGCTTGTTGGCTTGTTGGTTTGTTGGTTTGTTGGTTTGTTGGTTTGTTGGCTTGTTGGCTTATTGGTTTGTTGGTTTGTTGGTTTGTTGTTTGTTGGCTTGTTGGTTTGTTGATTTGTTGGCTTGTTGGTTTGTTGGTTTGTTGGTTTGTTGGTTTGTTGGTTTGTTGGCTTGTTGGCTTGTTGGTTTGTTGGTTTGTTGGCTTGTTGGTTTGTTGGTTTGTTGGCTTGTTGGCTTGTTGCTTTGTTCGTTTGATGATTTGTTGGTGTTTTGGTTTGTTGGTTTTTTGGTTTGTTGCTTTGTTGGTTTGTTGGCTTGTTGGTTTGTTGGTTTGTTGGCTTGTTGGCTTGTTGGGTTGTTGGTTTGTTGGTTTTTTGGTTTGTTGGTTTGTTGGCTTGTTGGTTTGTTGGTTTATTTGTTTGTTGGTTTGTTGGTTTATTTGGTTATTGGTTTGTTGGCTTGTTGGTTTGTTGGTTTGTTGGTTTGTTGGTTTGTTGGTTTGTTGGCTTGTTGGCTTGTTGGTTTTTTGGTTTGTTGGTTTTTTGGTTTGTTGGTTTGTTGGTTTGTTGGTTTGTTGGTTTGTTGGTTTGTTGGCTTGTTGGCTTGTTGGCTTGTTGGTTTGTTGGTTTGTTGGTTTGTTGGTTTGTTGGCTTGGTGGCTTGTTGGTTTGTTGGTTTGTTGGCTTGTTGGTTTATTGGTTTGTTGGCTTGTTGGCTTGTTGGTTTTTTTGGTTTGTTGGTTTTTTGGTTTGTTGGTTTGTTGGTTTGTTGGTTTGTTGGTTTGTTGGTTTGTTGGCTTGTTGGCTTGTTGGCTTGTTGGTTTGTTGGTTTGTTGGTTTGTTGGTTTGTTGGCTTGTTGGTTTGTTGGTTTGTTGGCTTGTTGGTTTGTTGGTTTGTTGGTTTGATTGCTTGGTGGCTTGGTGGTTTGTTGGTTTATTGGCTTGTTGGGTTGTTTGTTGGTTGGCTTGTTGGCTTGTTGCTTTGTTGGTTTGTTGGTTTGTTGGCTTGTTGGCTTGTTGGTTTGTTAGTTTGTTGGCTTTTTGGTTACTTGGTTTGTTGTTTGTTGGTTTGTTGGCTTGTTCGTTTGTTGGTTTGTTGGTTTGTTGGTTTGTTGGTTTGTTGGTTTGTTGGTTTGTTGGTTTGTTGGTTTGTTGGCTTGTTGGCTTGTTGGTTTGTTGGGTTGTTGGTTTGTTGGTTTGTTGGTTTGTTGGTTTTTTGGTTTGTTGGTTTGTTGGTTTGTTGGCTTGTTGGTTTGTTGGTTTGTTGGCTTGTTGGCTTGTTGGTTTGTTGGTTTGTTGGCTTGTTGGTTACTTAGTTTGTTGGTTTGTTGGTTTGTTGGTTTGTTGGCTTGTTGGCTTGTTGGTTTATTGGTTAGTTCGTTTATTGGTTTGTTAGTTTGTTGGTTTATTGGCTTGTTGGCTTGTTGGTTTGTTGGTTTTTTGGTTTGTTGGTTTGTTGGTTTGTTGGTTTGTTGGTTTATTTGTTTGTTGGTTTGTTGGCTTGTTGGTTTGTTGGTTTGTTGGCTTGTTGGTTTGTTGGTTTGTTGGTTTGTTGGTTTGTTGGTTTGTTGGTTTGTTGTTTTGTTGGTTTGTTGGTTTGTTGTTTTGTTGGTTTGTTGGTTTATTTGTTTGTTGGTTTGTTGGCTTGTTGGTTTGTTGGTTTGTTGGTTTGTTGGTTTGTTGTTTTGTTGGTTTGTTGGTTTATTGGTTTGTTGGTTTGTTGGTTTATTTGTTTGTTGGTTTGTTGGTTTGTTGGTTTGTTGGTTTTTTGGTTTGTTGGTTTGTTGGTTTGTTGGTTTGTTGATTTATTTGTTTGTTGGTTTGTTGGTTTATTTGGTTATTGGTTTGTTGGCTTGTTGGTTTGTTGGTTTGTTGGTTTGTTGGCTTGTTGGTTAATTGGCTTGTTGGCTTGTTGCTTTGTTGGTTTGTTGGTTTGTTGGCTTGTCAACTTGTTGGTTTGTTAGTTTGTTGGCTTTTTGGTTACTTGGTTTCTTGGTTTGTTGGTTTGTTGGCTTGTTGGTTTGTTGGCTTGTTGGTTTGTTGGTTTGTTGGCTTGTTGGCTTGTCGGTTTGTTGGTTTGTTGGTTTGTTGGTTTGTTGGTTTGTTGGTTTTTTGGTTTGTTGGTTTGTTGGTTTGTTGGCTTGTTGGTTTGTTGGTTTGTTGGATTGTTGGTTTGTTGATTTGTTGGTTTGTTGGCTTGTTGGTTACTTAGTTTGTTGGTTTGTTGGTTTGTTGGTTTGTTGGTTTGTTGGTTTCTTGGCTTGTTGGCTTGTTGCTTTGTTCGTTAGATGATTTGTTGGTTTGTTGGTTTTTTGGTTTGTTGGTTTGTTGGTTTGTTGGCTTGTTGGCTTGTTGGTTTGTTGGTTTGTTGGCTTGTTGGTTTGTTAGTTTGTTGGTTTGTTGGCTTGTAGGCTTGTTGGTTTGTTGGTTTTTTGGTTTGTTGGTTTGTTGGTTTGTTGGTTTGTTGGTTTGTTGGTTTATTTGTTTGTTTGTTTGTTGGTTTGTTGGCTTGTTGGTTTGTTGGTTTGTTGGTTTGTTGGTTTGTTGGTTAATTTGTTTGTTGGTTTGTTGGTTTATTTGGTTATTGGTTTATTTGTTTGTTGGTTTGTTGGCTTGTTGGTTTGTTGGTTTGTTGGTTTGTTAGTTTGTTGGTTTGTTGGTTTGTTGGTTTGTTGGTTTGTTGGCTTGTTGGCTTGTTGGTTAGTTGGTTTGTTGGCTTGTTGGTTTGTTAGTATGTTGGTTTGTTGGCTTGTTAGTTTGTTGGTTTGTTGGCTTGTTGATTACTTAGTTTGTTGGTTTGTTGGTTTGTTGGTTTGTTGGTTTTTTGGTTTGTTGGTTTGTTGGTTTGTTGGCTTGTTGGTTTGTTGGTTTGTTGGCTTGTTGGCTTGTTGGTTTGTTGGTTTGTTGGCTTGTTGGTTACTTAGTTTGTTGGTTTGTTGGTTTGTTGGTTTGTTGGCTTGTTGGCTTGTTGGTTTGTTGGTTTGTTGGTTTGTTGGTTTGTTGGCTTGTTGGCTTATTGGTTTGTTGGTTTGTTGGTTTGTTGTTTGTTGGCTTGTTGGTTTGTTGATTTGTTGGCTTGTTGGTTTGTTGGTTTGTTGGTTTGTTGGTTTGTTGGCTTGTTGGCTTGTTGGTTTGTTGGTTTGTTGGCTTGTTGGTTTGTTGGTTTGTTGGCTTGTTGGCTTGTTGCTTTGTTCGTTTGATGATTTGTTGGTTTGTTGGTGTTTTGGTTTGTTGGTTTTTTGGTTTGTTGCTTTGTTGGTTTGTTGGCTTGTTGGTTTGTTGGTTTGTTGGCTTGTTGGCTTGTTGGGTTGTTGGTTTGTTGGTTTTTTGGTTTGTTGGTTTGTTGGCTTGTTGGTTTGTTGGTTTATTTGTTTGTTGGTTTGTTGGTTTATTTGGTTATTGGTTTGTTGGCTTGTTGGTTTGTTGGTTTGTTGGTTTGTTGGTTTGTTGGTTTGTTGGCTTGTTGGCTTGTTGGTTAGTTGGTTTGTTGGCTTGTTGGTTTGTTAGTATGTTGGTTTGTTGGCTTGTTAGTTTGTTGGTTTGTTGGCTTGTTGATTACTTAGTTTGTTGGTTTGTTGGTTTGTTGGTTTGTTGGTTTTTTGGTTTGTTGGTTTGTTGGTTTGTTGGCTTGTTGGTTTGTTGGTTTGTTGGCTTGTTGGCTTGTTGGTTTGTTGGTTTGTTGGCTTGTTGGTTACTTAGTTTGTTGGTTTGTTGGTTTGTTGGCTTGTTGGCTTGTTGGTTTGTTGGTTTGTTGGTTTGTTGGTTTGTTGGCTTGTCGGCTTATTGGTTTGTTGGTTTGTTGGTTTGTTGTTTGTTGGCTTGTTGGTTTGTTGATTTGTTGGCTTGTTGGTTTGTTGGTTTGTTGGTTTGTTGGTTTGTTGGCTTGTTGGCTTGTTGGTTTGTTGGTTTGTTGGCTTGTTGGTTTGTTGGTTTGTTGGCTTGTTGGCTTGTTGCTTTGTTCGTTTGATGATTTGTTGGTTTGTTGGTGTTTTGGTTTGTTGGTTTTTTGGTTTGTTGCTTTGTTGGTTTGTTGGCTTGTTGGTTTGTTGGTTTGTTGGCTTGTTGGCTTGTTGGGTTGTTGGTTTGTTGGTTTTTTTGTTTGTTGGTTTGTTGGCTTGTTGGTTTGTTGGTTTATTTGTTTGTTGGTTTGTTGGTTTATTTGGTTATTGGTTTGTTGGCTTGTTGGTTTGTTGGTTTGTTGGTTTGTTGGTTTGTTGGTTTGTTGGCTTGTTGGCTTGTTGGTTTTTTGGTTTGTTGGTTTTTTGGTTTGTTGGTTTGTTGGTTTGTTGGTTTGTTGGTTTGTTGGTTTGTTGGCTTGTTGGCTTGTTGGCTTGTTGGTTTGTTGGTTTGTTGGTTTGTTGGCTTGTTGGCTTGTTGGTTTGTTGGTTTGTTGGCTTGTTGGTTTATTGGTTTGTTGGCTTGTTGGCTTGTTGGTTTTTTTGGTTTGTTGGTTTTTTGGTTTGTTGGTTTGTTGGTTTGTTGGTTTGTTGGTTTGTTGGTTTGTTGGCTTGTTGGCTTGTTGGCTTGTTGGTTTGTTGGTTTGTTGGTTTGTTGTTTGTTGGCTTGTTGGTTTGTTGATTTGTTGGCTTGTTGGTTTGTTGGTTTGTTGGTTTGTTGGTTTGTTGGCTTGTTGGCTTGTTGGTTTGTTGGTTTGTTGGCTTGTTGGTTTGTTGGTTTGTTGGCTTGTTGGCTTGTTGCTTTGTTCGTTTGATGATTTGTTGGTTTGTTGGTGTTTTGGTTTGTTGGTTTTTTGGTTTGTTGCTTTGTTGGTTTGTTGGCTTGTTGGTTTGTTGGTTTGTTGGCTTGTTGGCTTGTTGGGTTGTTGGTTTGTTGGTTTTTTGGTTTGTTGGTTTGTTGGCTTGTTGGTTTGTTGGTTTATTTGTTTGTTGGTTTGTTGGTTTATTTGGTTATTGGTTTGTTGGCTTGTTGGTTTGTTGGTTTGTTGGTTTGTTGGTTTGTTGGTTTGTTGGCTTGTTGGCTTGTTGGTTAGTTGGTTTGTTGGCTTGTTGGTTTGTTAGTATGTTGGTTTGTTGGCTTGTTAGTTTGTTGGTTTGTTGGCTTGTTGATTACTTAGTTTGTTGGTTTGTTGGTTTGTTGGTTTGTTGGTTTTTTGGTTTGTTGGTTTGTTGGTTTGTTGGCTTGTTGGTTTGTTGGTTTGTTGGCTTGTTGGCTTGTTGGTTTGTTGGTTTGTTGGCTTGTTGGTTACTTAGTTTGTTGGTTTGTTGGTTTGTTGGCTTGTTGGCTTGTTGGTTTGTTGGTTTGTTGGTTTGTTGGTTTGTTGGCTTGTCGGCTTATTGGTTTGTTGGTTTGTTGGTTTGTTGTTTGTTGGCTTGTTGGTTTGTTGATTTGTTGGCTTGTTGGTTTGTTGGTTTGTTGGTTTGTTGGTTTGTTGGCTTGTTGGCTTGTTGGTTTGTTGGTTTGTTGGCTTGTTGGTTTGTTGGTTTGTTGGCTTGTTGGCTTGTTGCTTTGTTCGTTTGATGATTTGTTGGTTTGTTGGTGTTTTGGTTTGTTGGTTTTTTGGTTTGTTGCTTTGTTGGTTTGTTGGCTTGTTGGTTTGTTGGTTTGTTGGCTTGTTGGCTTGTTGGGTTGTTGGTTTGTTGGTTTTTTTGTTTGTTGGTTTGTTGGCTTGTTGGTTTGTTGGTTTATTTGTTTGTTGGTTTGTTGGTTTATTTGGTTATTGGTTTGTTGGCTTGTTGGTTTGTTGGTTTGTTGGTTTGTTGGTTTGTTGGTTTGTTGGCTTGTTGGCTTGTTGGTTTTTTGGTTTGTTGGTTTTTTGGTTTGTTGGTTTGTTGGTTTGTTGGTTTGTTGGTTTGTTGGTTTGTTGGCTTGTTGGCTTGTTGGCTTGTTGGTTTGTTGGTTTGTTGGTTTGTTGGCTTGTTGGCTTGTTGGTTTGTTGGTTTGTTGGCTTGTTGGTTTATTGGTTTGTTGGCTTGTTGGCTTGTTGGTTTTTTTGGTTTGTTGGTTTTTTGGTTTGTTGGTTTGTTGGTTTGTTGGTTTGTTGGTTTGTTGGTTTGTTGGCTTGTTGGCTTGTTGGCTTGTTGGTTTGTTGGTTTGTTGGTTTGTTGGTTTGTTGGCTTGTTGGTTTGTTGGTTTGTTGGCTTGTTGGTTTGTTGGTTTGTTGGTTTGATTGCTTGGTGGCTTGTTGGTTTGTTGGTTTATTGGCTTGTTGGGTTGTTTGTTGGTTGGCTTGTTGGCTTGTTGCTTTGTTGGTTTGTTGGTTTGTTGGCTTGTTGGCTTGTTGGTTTGTTAGTTTGTTGGCTTTTTGGTTACTTGGTTTGTTGTTTGTTGGTTTGTTGGCTTGTTGGTTTGTTGGTTTGTTGGTTTGTTGGTTTGTTGGTTTGTTGGTTTGTTGGTTTGTTGGTTTGTTGGTTTGTTGGTTTGTTGGCTTGTTGGCTTGTTGGTTTGTTGGGTTGTTGGTTTGTTGGTTTGTTGGTTTGTTGGTTTTTTGGTTTGTTGGTTTGTTGGTTTGTTGGCTTGTTGGTTTGTTGGTTTGTTGGCTTGTTGGCTTGTTGGTTTGTTGGTTTGTTGGCTTGTTGGTTACTTAGTTTGTTGGTTTGTTGGTTTGTTGGTTTGTTGGCTTGTTGGCTTGTTGGTTTATTGGTTAGTTCGTTTATTGGTTTGTTAGTTTGTTGGTTTATTGGCTTGTTGGCTTGTTGGTTTGTTGGTTTTTTGGTTTGTTGGTTTGTTGGTTTGTTGGTTTGTTGGTTTATTTGTTTGTTGGTTTGTTGGCTTGTTGGTTTGTTGGTTTGTTGGCTTGTTGGTTTGTTGGTTTGTTGGTTTGTTGGTTTGTTGTTTTGTTGGTTTGTTGGTTTGTTGTTTTGTTGGTTTGTTGGTTTATTTGTTTGTTGGTTTGTTGGCTTGTTGGTTTGTTGGTTTGTTGGTTTGTTGGTTTGTTGTTTTGTTGGTTTGTTGGTTTATTGGTTTGTTGGTTTGTTGGTTTATTTGTTTGTTGGTTTGTTGGTTTGTTGGTTTGTTGGTTTTTTGGTTTGTTGGTTTGTTGGTTTGTTGGCTTGTTGGTTTGTTGATTTATTTGTTTGTTGGTTTGTTTTTTTATTTGGTTATTGGTTTGTTGGCTTGTTGGTTTGTTGGTTTGTTGGTTTGTTGGCTTGTTGGTTAATTGGCTTGTTGGCTTGTTGCTTTGTTGGTTTGTTGGTTTGTTGGCTTGTCAACTTGTTGGTTTGTTAGTTTGTTGGCTTTTTGGTTACTTGGTTTCTTGGTTTGTTGGTTTGTTGGCTTGTTGGTTTGTTGGCTTGTTGGTTTGTTGGTTTGTTGGATTGTTGGCTTGTCGGTTTGTTGGTTTGTTGGTTTGTTGGTTTGTTGGTTTGTTGGTTTTTTGGTTTGTTGGTTTGTTGGTTTGTTGGCTTGTTGGTTTGTTGGTTTGTTGGCTTGTTGGTTTGTTGGTTTGTTGGTTTGTTGGCTTGTTGGTTACTTAGTTTGTTGGTTTGTTGGTTTGCTGGTTTGTTGGTTTCTTGGCTTGTTGGCTTGTTGCTTTGTTCGTTAGATGGTTTGTTGGTTTGTTGGTTTTTTGGTTTGTTGGTTTGTTGGTTTGTTGGCTTGTTGGTTTGTTGGTTTGTTGGTTTGTTGGCTTGTTGGTTTGTTAGTTCGTTGGTTTGTTGGCTTGTAGGCTTGTTGGTTTGTTGGTTTTTTGGTTTGTTGGTTTGTTGGTTTGTTGGTTTGTTGGTTTATTTGTTTGTTTGTTTGTTGGTTTGTTGGCTTGTTAGTTTGTTGGTTTGTTGGTTTGTTGGTTTGTTGGTTTATTTGTTTGTTGGTTTGTTGGTTTATTTGGTTATTGGTTTATTTGTTTGTTGGTTTAATGGCTTGTTGGTTTGTTGGTTTGTTGGTTTGTTGGTTTGTTGGTTTGTTGGTTTGTTGGTTTGTTGGCTTGTTGGCTTGTTGGTTAGTTGGTTTGTTGGCTTGTTGGTTTGTTAGTTTGTTGGTTTGTTGGCTTGTTAGTTTGTTGGTTTGTTGGCTTGTTGATTACTTAGTTTGTTGTTTTGTTGGTTTTTTGGTTTGTTGGTTTGTTGGCTTGTTGGCTTGTTGGTTTGTTGGTTAGTTCGTTTGTAGGTTTGTTAGTTTGTTGGTTTGTTGGCTTGTTGGCTTGTTGGTTTGTTGGTTTTTTGGTTTGTTGGTTTGTTGGTTTGTTGGTTTGTTGGTTTATTTGTTTGTTGGTTTGTTGGCTTGTTGGTTTGTTGGTTTGTTGGTTTGTTGGCTTGTTGGTTTGTTGGTTTGTTGGCTTGTTGGCTTGTTGGCTTGTTGCTTTGTTGGTTTGTTGGTTTGTTGGCTTGTTGGCTTGTTGGTTTGTTAGTTTGTTGGCTTTTTGGTTACTTGGTTTGTTGGTTTGTTGGTTTGTTGGCTTGTTGGTTTATTGGCTTGTTGGTTTGTTGGTTTGTTGGTTTGTTGGCTTGTTGGCTTGTTGGCTTGTTGGTTTGTTGGTTTGTTGGTTTGTTGGTTTGTTGGTTTGTTGGTTTGTTGGTTTGTTGGTTTGTTGGTTTTTTGGTTTGTTGGTTTGTTGGTTTGTTGGCTTGTTGGTTTGTTGGTTTGTTGGCTTGTTGGCTTGTTGGTTTGTTGGTTTGTTGGCTTGTTGGTTACTTAGTTTGTTGGTTTGTTGGTTTGTTGGTTTGTTGGCTTGTTGGCTTGTTGGTTTGTTGGTTTGTTGGTTTGTTGGTTTGTTGGCTTGTTGGCTTATTGGTTTGTTGGTTTGTTGTTTGTTGGCTTGTTGGTTTGTTGATTTGTTGGCTTGTTGGTTTGTTGGTTTGTTGGTTTGTTGGTTTGTTGGCTTGTTGGCTTGTTGGTTTGTTGGTTTGTTGGCTTGTTGGTTTGTTGGTTTGTTGGCTTGTTGGCTTGTTGCTTTGTTCGTTTGACGATTTGTTGGTTTGTTGGTGTTTTGGTTTGTTGGTTTTTTGGTTTGTTGCTTTGTTGGTTTGTTGGCTTGTTGGCTTGTTGGGTTGTTGGTTTGTTGGTTTTTCGGTTTGTTGGTTTGTTGGCTTGTTGGTTTGTTGGTTTATTTGTTTGTTGGTTTGTTGGTTTATTTGGTTATTGGTTTGTTGGCTTGTTGGTTTGTTGGTTTGTTGGTTTGTTGGTTTGTTGGCTTGTTGGCTTGTTGGGTTGTTGGTTTGTTGGCTTCTTGGTTACTCAGTTTGTTGGTTTGTTGGTTTGTTGGCTTGTTGGTTTGTTGGTTTGTTGGCTTGTTGGCTTGTTGGTTTTTTGGTTTGTTGGTTTTTTGGTTTGTTGGTTTATTGGTTTGTTGGTTTGTTGGTTTGTTGGTTTGTTGACTTGTTGGCTTGTTGGCTTGTTGGTTTGTTGGTTTGTTGGTTTGTTGGTTTGTTGGCTTGTTGGCTTGTTGGTTTGTTGGTTTGTTGGTTTGTTGGTTTGCTGGCTTGTTGGTTTGTTGTTTTGTTGGCTTGTTGGTTTGTTGGTTTGTTGGTTTGTTTGCTTGTTGGCTTGTTAGTTTGTTGGTTTATTGGCTTGTTGGTTTGTTTGTTGTTTGGCTTGTTGGCTTGTTGCTTTGTTGGTTTGTTGGTTTGTTGGCTTGTTGGCTTGTTGGTTTGTTAGTTTGTTGGCTTTTTGGTTACTTGGTTTGTTGTTTGTTGGTTTGTTGGCTTGTTGGTTTGTTGGTTTGTTGGTTTGTTGGTTTGTTGGTTTGTTGGTTTGTTGGTTTGTTGGTTTGTTGGCTTGTTGGCTTGTTGGTTTGTTGGTTTGTTGGTTTGTTGGTTTGTTGGTTTGTTGGTTTTTTGGTTTGTTGGTTTGTTTTGTTGGCTTGTTGGTTTGTTGGTTTGTTGGCTTGTTGGCTTGTTGGTTTGCTGGTTTGTTGGCTTGTTGGTTACTTAGTTTGTTGGTATGTTGGTTTGTTGGTTTGTTGGCTTGTTGGCTTGTTGGTTTGTTGGTTAGTTCGTTTGTTGGTTTGCTATTTTGTTGGTTTGTTGGCTTGTTGGCTTGTTGGTTTGTTGGTTTTTTGGTTTGTTGGTTTGTTGGTTTGTTGGTTTGTTGGTTTATTTGTTTGTTGGTTTGTTGGCTTGTTGGTTTGTTGGTTTGTTGGCTTGTTGGTTTGCTGGTTTGTTGGTTTGTTGGTTTGTTGGTTTGTTGTTTTGTTGGTTTGTTGGTTTGTTGGTTTGTTGGTTTGTTGGTTTATTTGTTTGTTGGTTTATTGGCTTGTTGGTTTGTTGGTTTGTTGGTTTGTTGGTTTGATGGCTTGTTGGTTTGTTGGTTTGTTGGTTTTTTGGCTTGTTGGCTTGTTGGTTTGTTGGTTTGTTGGTTTTTTGGTTTGTTGGTTTGTTGATTTGTTGGCTTGTTGGTTTGTTGGTTTATTTGTTTGTTGGTTTGTTGGTTTATTTGGTTATTGGTTTGTTGGCTTGTTGGTTTGTTGGTTTGTTGGTTTGTTGGTTTGATGGCTTGTTGGTTTGTTGGTTTGTTGGTTTGTTGGTTTGTTGGCTTGTTGGCTTGTTGGTTTTTTTGGTTTGTTGGTTTGCTGGTTTGTTGGCTTGTTGGCTTGTTGGCTTGTTGGTTTGTTGGTTTGTTGGTTTGTTGGTTTGTTGGCTTGTTGGTTTGTTGATTTGTTGGCTTGTTGGTTTGTTGGTTTGTTGGTTTGTTGGCTTGTTGGCTTGTTGGTTTGTTGGTTTGTTGGCTTGTTGGTTTGTTGGTTTGTTGGCTTGTTGGCTTGTTGCTTTGTTCGTTTGATGATTTGTTGGTTTGTTGGTATTTTGGTTTGTTGGTTTTTTGGTTTGTTGCTTTGTTGGTTTGTTGGTTTGTTGGCTTCTTGGCTTGTTGGTTTGTTGGTTTGTTGGCTTGTTGGTTTGTTGGCTTGTTGGCTTGTTGGGTTGTTGGTTTGTTGGCTTCTTGGTTACTTAGTTTGTTGGTTTGTTGGTTTGTTGGTTTGTTGGTTTGTTGGTTTGTTGGTTTGTTGGCTTGTTGGCTTGTTGGTTTTTTGGTTTGTTGGTTTTTTGGTTTGTTGGTTTGTTGGTTTGTTGGTTTGTTGGTTTGTTGGTTTGTTGGCTTGTTGGCTTGTTGGCTTGTTGGTTTGTTGGTTTGTTGGTTTGTTGGTTTGTTGGTTTGTTGGCTTGTTGGCTTGTTGGTTTGTTGGTTTGTTGGTTTGTTGGTTTGTTGGCTTGTTGGTTTGTTGGTTTGTTGGCTTGTTGGTTTGTTGGTTTGTTGGTTTGTTTGCTTGTTGGCTTGTTGGTTTGTTGGTTTATTGGCTTGTTGGTTTGTTTGTTGTTTGGCTTGTTGGCTTGTTGCTTTGTTGGTTTGTTGGTTTGTTGGCTTGTTGGCTTGTTGGTTTGTTAGTTTGTTGGCTTTTTGGTTACTTGGTTTGTTGTTTGTTGGTTTGTTGGCTTGTTGGTTTGTTGGTTTGTTGGTTTGTTGGTTTGTTGGTTTGTTGGTTTGTTGGCTTGTTGGCTTGTTGGTTTGTTGGTTTGTTGGTTTGTTGGTTTGTTGGTTTGTTAGTTTTTTGGTTTGTTGGTTTGTTGGTTTGTTGGCTTGTTGGTTTGTTGGTTTGTTGGCTTGTTGCCTTGTTGGTTTGTTGGTTTGTTGGCTTGTTGGTTACTTAGTTTGTTGGTTTGTTGGTTTGTTGGCTTGTTGGCTTGTTGGTTTGTTGGTTAGTTCGTTTGTTGGTTTGTTAGTTTGTTGGTTTGTTGGCTTGTTGGCTTGTTGGTTTGTTGGTTTTTTGGTTTGTTGGTTTGTTGGTTTGTTGGTTTGTTGGTTTATTTGTTTGTTGGTTTGTTGGCTTGTTGGTTTGTTGGTTTGTTGGCTTGTTGGTTTGTTGGTTTGTTGGTTTGTTGGTTTGTTGTTTTGTTGGTTTGTTGGTTTGTTGGTTTGTTGGTTTGTTGGTTTATTTGGTTGTTGGTTTGTTGGCTTGTTGGTTTGTTGGTTTGTTGGTTTGTTGGTTTGATGGCTTGTTGGTTTGTTGGTTTGTTGGCTTGTTGGCTTGTTGCTTTGTTGGTTTGTTGCTTTGTTGGCTTGTTAACTTGTTGGTTTGTTAGTTTGTTGGCTTTTTGGTTACTTGGTTTCTTGGTTTGTTGGTTTGTTGGCTTGTTGGTTTGTTGGCTTGTTGGCTTGTTGGTTTGTTGGTTTGTTGGTTTGTTGGTTTGCTGGCTTGTTGGTTTGTTGTTTTGTTGGCTTGTTGGTTTGTTGGTTTGTTGGTTTGTTTGCTTGTTGGCTTGTTAGTTTGTTTGTTTATTGGCTTGTTGGTTTGTTTGTTGTTTGGCTTGTTGGCTTGTTGCTTTGTTGGTTTGTTGGTTTGTTGGCTTGTTGGCTTGTTGGTTTGTTAGTTTGTTGGCTTTTTGGTTACTTGGTTTGTTGTTTGTTGGTTTGTTGGCTTGTTGGTTTGTTGGTTTGTTGGTTTGTTGGTTTGTTGGTTTGTTGGTTTGTTGGTTTGTTGGTTTGTTGGCTTGTTGGCTTGTTGGTTTGTTGGTTTGTTGGTTTGTTGGTTTGTTGGTTTGTTGGTTTTTTGGTTTGTTGGTTTGTTTTGTTGGCTTGTTGGTTTGTTGGTTTGTTGGCTTGTTGGCTTGTTGGTTTGCTGGTTTGTTGGCTTGTTGGTTACTTAGTTTGTTGGTATGTTGGTTTGTTGGTTTGTTGGCTTGTTGGCTTGTTGGTTTGTTGGTTAGTTCGTTTGTTGGTTTGCTATTTTGTTGGTTTGTTGGCTTGTTGGCTTGTTGGTTTGTTGGTTTTTTGGTTTGTTGGTTTGTTGGTTTGTTGGTTTGTTGGTTTATTTGTTTGTTGGTTTGTTGGCTTGTTGGTTTGTTGGTTTGTTGGCTTGTTGGTTTGCTGGTTTGTTGGTTTGTTGGTTTGTTGGTTTGTTGTTTTGTTGGTTTGTTGGTTTGTTGGTTTGTTGGTTTGTTGGTTTATTTGTTTGTTGGTTTATTGGCTTGTTGGTTTGTTGGTTTGTTGGTTTGTTGGTTTGATGGCTTGTTGGTTTGTTGGTTTGTTGGTTTTTTGGCTTGTTGGCTTGTTGGTTTGTTGGTTTGTTGGTTTTTTGGTTTGTTGGTTTGTTGATTTGTTGGCTTGTTGGTTTGTTGGTTTATTTGTTTGTTGGTTTGTTGGTTTATTTGGTTATTGGTTTGTTGGCTTGTTGGTTTGTTGGTTTGTTGGTTTGTTGGTTTGATGGCTTGTTGGTTTGTTGGTTTGTTGGTTTGTTGGTTTGTTGGCTTGTTGGCTTGTTGGTTTTTTTGGTTTGTTGGTTTGCTGGTTTGTTGGCTTGTTGGCTTGTTGGCTTGTTGGTTTGTTGGTTTGTTGGTTTGTTGGTTTGTTGGCTTGTTGGTTTGTTGATTTGTTGGCTTGTTGGTTTGTTGGTTTGTTGGTTTGTTGGCTTGTTGGCTTGTTGGTTTGTTGGTTTGTTGGCTTGTTGGTTTGTTGGTTTGTTGGCTTGTTGGCTTGTTGCTTTGTTCGTTTGATGATTTGTTGGTTTGTTGGTATTTTGGTTTGTTGGTTTTTTGGTTTGTTGCTTTGTTGGTTTGTTGGTTTGTTGGCTTCTTGGCTTGTTGGTTTGTTGGTTTGTTGGCTTGTTGGTTTGTTGGCTTGTTGGCTTGTTGGGTTGTTGGTTTGTTGGCTTCTTGGTTACTTAGTTTGTTGGTTTGTTGGTTTGTTGGTTTGTTGGTTTGTTGGTTTGTTGGTTTGTTGGCTTGTTGGCTTGTTGGTTTTTTGGTTTGTTGGTTTTTTGGTTTGTTGGTTTGTTGGTTTGTTGGTTTGTTGGTTTGTTGGTTTGTTGGCTTGTTGGCTTGTTGGCTTGTTGGTTTGTTGGTTTGTTGGTTTGTTGGTTTGTTGGTTTGTTGGCTTGTTGGCTTGTTGGTTTGTTGGTTTGTTGGTTTGTTGGTTTGTTGGCTTGTTGGTTTGTTGGTTTGTTGGCTTGTTGGTTTGTTGGTTTGTTGGTTTGTTTGCTTGTTGGCTTGTTGGTTTGTTGGTTTATTGGCTTGTTGGTTTGTTTGTTGTTTGGCTTGTTGGCTTGTTGCTTTGTTGGTTTGTTGGTTTGTTGGCTTGTTGGCTTGTTGGTTTGTTAGTTTGTTGGCTTTTTGGTTACTTGGTTTGTTGTTTGTTGGTTTGTTGGCTTGTTGGTTTGTTGGTTTGTTGGTTTGTTGGTTTGTTGGTTTGTTGGTTTGTTGGCTTGTTGGCTTGTTGGTTTGTTGGTTTGTTGGTTTGTTGGTTTGTTGGTTTGTTAGTTTTTTGGTTTGTTGGTTTGTTGGTTTGTTGGCTTGTTGGTTTGTTGGTTTGTTGGCTTGTTGCCTTGTTGGTTTGTTGGTTTGTTGGCTTGTTGGTTACTTAGTTTGTTGGTTTGTTGGTTTGTTGGCTTGTTGGCTTGTTGGTTTGTTGGTTAGTTCGTTTGTTGGTTTGTTAGTTTGTTGGTTTGTTGGCTTGTTGGCTTGTTGGTTTGTTGGTTTTTTGGTTTGTTGGTTTGTTGGTTTGTTGGTTTGTTGGTTTATTTGTTTGTTGGTTTGTTGGCTTGTTGGTTTGTTGGTTTGTTGGCTTGTTGGTTTGTTGGTTTGTTGGTTTGTTGGTTTGTTGTTTTGTTGGTTTGTTGGTTTGTTGGTTTGTTGGTTTGTTGGTTTATTTGGTTGTTGGTTTGTTGGCTTGTTGGTTTGTTGGTTTGTTGGTTTGTTGGTTTGATGGCTTGTTGGTTTGTTGGTTTGTTGGCTTGTTGGCTTGTTGCTTTGTTGGTTTGTTGCTTTGTTGGCTTGTTAACTTGTTGGTTTGTTAGTTTGTTGGCTTTTTGGTTACTTGGTTTCTTGGTTTGTTGGTTTGTTGGCTTGTTGGTTTGTTGGCTTGTTGGTTTGTTGGTTTGTTGGCTTGTTGGCTTGTCGGTTTGTTGGTTTGTTGGTTTGTTGGTTTGTTGGTTTTTTGGTTTGTTGGTTTGTTGGTTTGTTGGCTTGTTGGTTTGTTGGTTTGTTGGCTTGTTGGTTTGTTGGTTTGTTGGTTTGTTGGCTTGTTGGTTACTTAGTTTGTTGGTTTGTTGGTTTGTTGGTTTGTTGGTTTCTTGGCTTGTTGGCTTGTTGCTTTGTTCGTTAGATGGTTTGTTGGTTTGTTGGTTTTTTGGTTTGTTGGTTTGTTGGTTTGTTGGCTTGTTGGCTTGTTGGTTTGTTGGTTTGTTGGCTTGTTGGTTTGTTAGTTTGTTGGTTTGTTGGCTTGTAGGCTTGTTGGTTTGTTGGTTTTTTGGTTTGTTGGTTTGTTGGTTTGTTGGTTTGTTGGTTTATTTGTTTGTTTGTTTGTTGGTTTGTTGGCTTGTTGGTTTGTTGGTTTGTTGGTTTGTTGGCTTGTTGGTTTGTTGGTTTGTTGGTTTGTTAGTTTGTTGGTTTGTTGGTTTGTTGGTTTTTTGGTTTGTTGGTTTATTTGCTTGTTGGTTTGTTGGCTTGTTGGTTTGCTGGTTTGTTGGGTTGTTGGTTTGTTGGCTTATTGGTTTGTTGGCTTGTTGGTTTGTTGGTTTGTTGGTTTGTTGGTTTATTGGTTTGTTGGCTTGTTGGCTTGTTGGTTTGTTGGTTTGTTGGCTTGTTGAATTGTTGGTTTGTTGGCTTGTTGGCTTGTTGCTTTGTTCGTTAGATGGTTTGTTGGTTTGTTGGTTTTTTGGTTTGTTGGTTTGTTGGTTTGTATGTTTGTTGGCTTGTTGGCTTGTTGGTTTGTTGGTTTGTTGGCTTGTTGGTTTGTTAGTTTGTAAGTTTGTTGGCTTGTAGGCTTGCTGGTTTGTTGGTTTTTTGGTTTGTTGGTTTGTTGGTTTGTTGGTTTGTTGGTTTATTTGTTTGTTGGTTTGTTGGCTTGTTGGTTTATTTGTTTGTTGGTTTGTTGGCTTGTTGGTTTGTTGGTTTGTTGGTTTGTTGGCTTGTTGGTTTGTTGGTTTGTTGGCTTGTTGGCTTGTTGGTTTGTTGGTTTGTTGGCTTGTTGGTTACTTAGTTTGTTGGTTTGTTGGCATGTTGGTTTGTTGTTTTGTTGGTTTGTTGGCTTGTTGGTTTGTTGGTTTGTTGGCTTGTTGGCTTGTTGGTTTGTTGATTTGTTGGTTTGTTGGTTTGTTGGTTTGTTGGTTTATTTGTTTGTTGGTTTGTTGGCTTGTTGTTTTGTTGGCTTGTTGGCTTGTTGGTTTGTTGGTTTGTTGGCATGTTGGTTTGTTGTTTTGTTGGTTTGTAGGCTTGTTGGTTTGTTGGTTTGTTGGCTTGTTGGCTTGTTGGTTTGTTGGTTTGTTGGTTTGTTGGTTTGTTGGTTTGTTGGTTTGTTGGTTTGTTTGTTTGTTGGTTTGTTGGTTTGTTGGTTTGTTGGTTTGTTGGTTTGTTGGCTTGTTGGTTTGTTGGTTTGTTGGTTTGTTGGTTTGTTGGTTTGTTGGCTTGTTGGCTTGTTGGCTTGTTCTTTTGTTGGTTTGTTCGCTTGTTGGCTTGTTGGTTTGTTGGTTAGTTCGTTTGTTGGTTTGTTAGTTTGTTGGTTTGTTGGCTTGTTGGCTTGTTGGTTTGTTGGTTTGTTGGTTTTTTGGTTTTGTTGGTTTGTTGGTTTGTTGGTTTTTTGGTTTTGTTGGCTTGTTGGTTTGTTGGTTTGTTGGTTTGTTGATTTGTTGGTTTGTTGGCTTGTTGGTTTGTTGGTTTGTTGGTTTGTTGGCTTGTTGGCTTGTTGGCTTGTTGGTTTGTTGGTTTGTTGGTTACTTGGTTTTTTGGTTTGTCGGTTTGTTGGCTTGTTGGTTTGTTGGCTTCTTGGTTTGTTGGTTTGTTGGTTTGTTGGCTTGTTGGTTTGTTGGTTTGTTGGCTTGTTGGCTTGTTGGTTTGTTGGTTTGTTGGTTTGTTGGTTTGTTGGTTTGTTGATTTATTTGTTTGCTGGTTTGTTGGTTTGTAGGTTTGTAGGTTTGTTGGTTGATTGGTTTGTTGGTTTGTTGGTTTGTTGGTTTGTTGGTTTGTTGGTTTGTTGGTTAATTGGTTTGTCGGTTTGTTGGTTTGTTGGTTTGTTGGTTTGTTGGTTTGTTGGTTTATTTGTTTGTGGGTTTGTTGGTTTATTGGTTTGTTGGTTTGTTGGTTTGTTGGTTTGTTGGTTTGATGGTTTTTTGGTTTGTTGGTTTATTTGTCTGTTGGTTTGTTGGCTTGTTGGTTTGTTGGTTTGTTGGTTTGTTGGTTTGTTGGTTTGTTGGTTTGTTGGTTTTTTGTCTTGTTGGTTTGTTAGTTTGTTGGTTTGTTGGCTTGTTGGCTTGTTGGCTTGTTGGTTTGTTGGTTTGTTGGTTTGTTGGTTTGTTGGTTTTTTGGTTTGTTGGTTTGTTGGTATGTTGGCTTGTTGGCTTTTTGTTTTGTTGGTTTGTTGGTTTGTTGGTTTGTTGGTTTGTTGGTATGTTGGTTTGTTGGCTTGTTGGTTTGTTGTTTTGTTGGTTTGTTGGCTTGTTGGCTTGTTGCTTTTTTGGTTTTTTGGTTTGTTGGTTTGTTGGTTTATTGGCTTGTTGGTTTGTTGGTTTGTTGGTTTGTTGGCTTGTTGGCTTGTTGGTTTTTTTGTTTTTTTTTGGTTTTTTGGTTTGTTGGTTTGTTGGCTTCTTGGTTACTTAGTTTGTTGGTTGGTTGGTTTGTTGGCTTGTTGGTTTGTTGGTTTGTTGGCTTGTTGGCTTGTTGGTTTTTTTGTTTTTTTTTGGTTTTTTGGTTTGTTGGTTTGTTGGCTTCTTGGTTACTTAGTTTGTTGGTTTGTTGGTTTGTTGGCTTGTTGGCTTGTTGGTTTGTTGGCTTGTTGGCTTGTTGGTTTGTTGGTTTGTTGGCATGTTGGTTTGTTGTTTTGTTGGTTTGTTGGCTTGTTGGTTTGTTGGTTTGTTGGCTTGTTGGCTTGTCGGTTTGTTGGTTTGTTGGTTTGTTGGTTTGTTGGTTTGTTGGTTTGTTGGTTTGTTGGTTTGTTGGTGTGTTGGTTTGTTGGTTTGTTGGTTTGTTGGCTTGTTGGTTTGTTGGTTTGTTGGTTTATTGGCTTGTTGGCTTGTTCGTTTGTTGGTTTGTTGGCTTGTTGGTTTGTTGGTTAGTTCGTTTGTTGGTTTGTTAGTTTGTTGGTTTGTTGGCTTGTTGGCTTGTTGGTTTGTTGGTTTTTTGGTTTGTTGGTTTATTGGTTTGTTGGTTTGTTGGCTTGTTGGTTTGTTGGTTTGTTGGTTTATTGGCTTGTTGGTTTGTTGGTTTGTTGGCTTGTTGGCTTGTTGGTTTGTTGGTTTGTTGGTTTGTTGGCTTGTTGGTTTGTTGGTTTGTTGGTTTGTTAGTTTGTTGGTTTGTTGGTTTGTTGGTTTTTTGGTTTGTTGGTTTATTTGCTTGTTGGTTTGTTGGCTTGTTGGTTTGCTGGTTTGTTGGCTTGTTGGTTTGTTGGCTTATTGGTTTGTTGGCTTGTTGGTTTGTTGGCTTGTTGGTTTGTTGGTTTATTGGTTTGTTGGCTTGTTGGCTTGTTGGTTTGTTGGTTTGTTGGCTTGTTGAATTGTTGGTTTGCTGGCTTGTTGGCTTGTTGCTTTGTTCGTTAGATGGTTTGTTGGTTTGTTGGTTTTTTGGTTTGTTGGTTTGTTGGTTTGTTGGTTTGTTGGCTTGTTGGCTTGTTGGTTTGTTGGTTTGTTGGCTTGTTGGTTTGTTAGTTTGTAAGTTTGTTGGCTTGTAGGCTTGTTGGTTTGTTGGTTTTTTGGTTTGTTGGTTTGTTGGTTTGTTGGTTTGTTGGTTTATTTGTTTGTTGGTTTGTTGGCTTGTTGGTTTATTTGTTTGTTGGTTTGTTGGCTTGTTGGTTTGTTGGTTTGTTGGTTTGTTGGCTTGTTGGTTTGTTGGTTTGTTGGCTTGTTGGCTTGTTGGTTTGTTGGTTTGTTGGCTTGTTGGTTACTTAGTTTGTTGGTTTGTTGGCATGTTGGTTTGTTGTTTTGTTGGTTTGTTGGCTTGTTGGTTTGTTGGTTTGTTGGCTTGTTGGCTTGTTGGTTTGTTGATTTGTTGGTTTGTTGGTTTGTTGGTTTGTTGGTTTATTTGTTTGTTGGTTTGTTGGCTTGTTGTTTTGTTGGCTTGTTGGCTTGTTGGTTTGTTGGTTTGTTGGCATGTTGGTTTGTTGTTTTGTTGGTTTGTAGGCTTGTTGGTTTGTTGGTTTGTTGGCTTGTTGGCTTGTTGGCTTGTTGGTTTGTTGGTTTGCTGGTTTGTTGGTTTGTTGGTTTGTTGGTTTGTTGGTTTGTTGGTTTGTTGGTTTGTTGGTTTGTTGGTTTGTTGGTTTGTTGGTTTGTTGGCTTGTTGGTTTGTTGGTTTGTTGGTTTGTTGGTTTGTTGGTTTGTTGGCTTGTTGGCTTGTTCTTTTGTTGGTTTGTTCGCTTGTTGGCTTGTTGGTTTGTTGGTTAGTTCGTTTGTTGGTTTGTTAGTTTGTTGGTTTGTTGGCTTGTTGGCTTGTTGGTTTGTTGGTTTTTTGGTTTTGTTGGTTTGTTGGTTTGTTGGTTTTTTGGTTTTGTTGGCTTGTTGGTTTGTTGGTTTGTTGGTTTGTTGATTTGTTGGTTTGTTGGCTTGTTGGTTTGTTGGTTTGTTGGTTTGGTGGCTTGTTGGCTTGTTGGCTTGTTGGTTTGTTGGTTTGTTGGTTACTTGGTTTTTTGGTTTGTCGGTTTGTTGGCTTGTTGGTTTGTTGGCTTCTTGGTTTGTTGGTTTGTTGGTTTGTTGGCTTGTTGGTTTGTTGGTTTGTTGGCTTGTCGGCTTGTTGGTTTGTTGGTTTGTTGGTTTGTTGGTTTGTTGGTTTGTTGATTTATTTGTTTGTTGGTTTGTTGGTTTGTAGGTTTGTTGGTTGATTGGTTTGTTGGTTTGTTGGTTTGTTGGTTTGTTGGTTTGTTGGTTTGTTGGTTAATTGGTTTGTCGGTTTGTTGGTTTGTTGGTTTGTTGGTTTGTTGGTTTGTTGGTTTATTTGTTTGTGGGTTTGTTGGTTTATTGGTTTGTTGGTTTGTTGGTTTGTTGGTTTGTTGGTTTGATGGTTTTTTGGTTTGTTGGTTTATTTGTCTGTTGGTTTGTTGGCTTGTTGGTTTGTTGGTTTGTTGGTTTGTTGGTTTGTTGGTTTGTTGGTTTGTTGGTTTTTTGTCTTGTTGGTTTGTTAGTTTGTTGGTTTGTTGGCTTGTTGGCTTGTTGGCTTGTTGGTTTGTTGGTTTGTTGGTTTGTTGGTTTGTTGGTTTTTTGGTTTGTTGGTTTGTTGGTATGTTGGCTTGTTGGCTTTTTGTTTTGTTGGTTTGTTGGTTTGTTGGTTTGTTGGTTTGTTGGTTTGTTGGTTTGTTGGCTTGTTGGTTTGTTGTTTTGTTGGTTTGTTGGCTTGTTGGCTTGTTGCTTTTTTGGTTTTTTGGTTTGTTGGTTTGTTGGTTTATTGGCTTGTTGGTTTGTTGGTTTGTTGGTTTGTTGGCTTGTTGGCTTGTTGGTTTTTTTGTTTTTTTTTGGTTTTTTGGTTTGTTGGTTTGTTGGCTTCTTGGTTACTTAGTTTGTTGGTTTGTTGGTTTGTTGGCTTGTTGGTTTGTTGGTTTGTTGGCTTGTTGGCTTGTTGGTTTTTTTGTTTTTTTTTGGTTTTTTGGTTTGTTGGTTTGTTGGCTTCTTGGTTACTTAGTTTGTTGGTTTGTTGGTTTGTTGGCTTGTTGGCTTGTTGGTTTGTTGGCTTGTTGGCTTGTTGGTTTGTTGGTTTGTTGGCATGTTGGTTTGTTGTTTTGTTGGTTTGTTGGCTTGTTGGTTTGTTGGTTTGTTGGCTTGTTGGCTTGTCGGTTTGTTGGTTTGTTGGTTTGTTGGTTTGTTGGTTTGTTGGTTTGTTGGTTTGTTGGTTTGTTGGTGTGTTGGTTTGTTGGTTTGTTGGTTTGTTGGCTTGTTGGTTTGTTGGTTTGTTGGTTTATTGGCTTGTTGGCTTGTTCGTTTGTTGGTTTGTTGGCTTGTTGGCTTGTTGGTTTGTTGGTTAGTTCGTTTGTTGGTTTGTTAGTTTGTTGGTTTGTTGGCTTGTTGGCTTGTTGGTTTGTTGGTTTTTTGGTTTGTTGGTTTGTTGGTTTGATGGTTTTTTGCTTTGTTGGTTTATTTGTCTGTTGGTTTGTTGGCTTGTTGGTTTGTTGTTTTGTTGGTTTGTTGGTTTGTTGGTTTGTTGGTTTGTTGGTTTGTTGGTTTGTTGGTTTGTTGGCTTGTTGGCTTGTTCGTTTGTTGGTTTGTTGGTTTGTTGGTTTGTTGGTTTGTTGGCTTGTTGGTTTGTTCGTTTGTTGGCTTGTTGGTTTGTTGGTTTTTTTGTTTTTTTGTTTTTTTTTGGTTTTTTGGTTTGTTGGTTTGTTGGCTTGTTGATTTGTTGGTTTGTTGGTTTGTTGGCTTGTTGGCTTGTTAGTTTTTTGGCATGTTGGCTTGTTGGTTTTTTTGTTTTTTTTTTGGTTTTTTGGTTTCTTGGTTTGTTGGCTTCTTGGCTACTTAGTTTGTTGGTTTGTTGGTTTGTTGGCTTGTTGGTTTGTTTCTTTGTTGGCTTGTTGGCTTGTTGGTTTTTTTGTTTTTTTTGGTTTTTTGGTTTGTTGGTTTGTTGGTTTGTTGGCTTGTTGGCTTGTTGGTTTGATGGTTTGTTGGTTTGTTGGTTTGTTGGCTTGTTGGCTTGTTGGTTTGTTGGTTTGTTGGTTTGTTGGTTTGTTGGCTTGTTGGTTTGTGCGTTTGTTGGCTTGTTGGTTTGTTGGTTTGTTGGTTTGTTGGCTTGTTGGCTTGTTGGTTTGTTAGTTTGTTGGCTTTTTGGTTACTTGGTTTGTTGGTTTGTTGGTTTGTTGGCTTGTTGGCTTGTAGGTTTTTTGGTTTGTTGGTTTGTTGGTTTTTTGGTTTGTTGGTTTGTTGGTTTGTTGGCTTGTTGGTTTGTTGGTTTGTTGGCTTGTTGGCTTGTTGGTTTGTTGGTTTGTTAGCTTGTTGGTTACTTAGTTTGTTGGTTTGTTGGTTTGTTGGTTTGTTGGTTTGTTGGCTTGTTGGCTTGTTGGTTTGTTGGTTAGTTCGTTTGTTGGTTTGTTAGTTTGTTGGTTTTTTGGCTTGTTGGCTTGTTGGTTTGTTGGTTTTTTGGTTTGTTGGTTTGTTGGGTTGTTGGTTTGTTGGTTTATTTGTTTGTTGGTTTGTTGGCTTGTTGGTTTGTTGGTTTGTTGGCTTGTTGGTTTGTTGGTTTGTTGGTTTGTTGGTTTGTTGGTTTGTTGGTTTGTTGGTTTGTTGGTTTGTTGGTTTGTTGGTTTGTTGGTTTATTTGTTTGTTGGTTTGTTGGCTTATTGGTTTGTTGGTTTGTTGGTTTGTTGGTTTGTTGGCTTGTTGGTTTGTTGGTTTGTTGGTTTGTTGGTTTGTTGGTTTATTTGTTTGTAGGTTTGTTGGTTTATTTGTTTATTGGTTTGTTGGCTTATTGGTTTGTTGGTTTGTTGGCTTGTTGGTTTGTTGGCTTGTTGGCGTGTTGCTTTTTTTGGTTTGTTGGTTTGTTGGCTTGTTGGCTTATTGGTTTGTAAGATTTGTTGGCTTTTTGGTTACTTGATTTCTTGGTTTGTTGGTTTGTTGGCTTGTTGGTTTGTTGGCTTGTTGGTTTCTTGGCTTGTTGGTTTGTTGGTTTGTTGGTTTGTTGGCTTGTTGGCTTGTCGGTTTGTTGGTTTGTTGGTTTGTTGGTTTGTTGGTTTGTTGGTTTTTTGGTTTGTTGGTTTGTTGGTTTGTTGGCTAGTTGGTTTGTTGGTTTGTTGGCTTGTTGGTTTGTTGGTTTGTTGGTTTGTTGGCTTGTTGGTTACTTAGTTTGTTGGTTTGTTGGTTTGTTGGTTTGTTGGCTTGTTGGCTTGTTGGCTTGTTGGTTTGAAGGTTAGTTCGTTTGTTCGTTTGTTAGTTTGTTGGTTTGTTGGCTTGTTGGTTTGTTGGTTTTTTGGTTTGTTGGTTTGTTGGTTTGTTGGTTTATTTGTTTGTTGGTTTGTTGGCTTGTTGGTTTGTTGGCTTCTTGGTTTGTTGGTCTGTTGGTTTGTTCGCTTGTTCGTTTGTTGATTTGTTGGCTTGTTGGCTTGTTGGTTTGTTGGTTTGTTGGTTTTTTGGTTTGCTGGTTTGTTGATTTATTTGTTTGTTGGTTTGTTGGTTTGTAGGTTTGTTGGTTTGTTGCTTTGTTGGTTTGTTGGTTTGTTGGTTTGTTCGTTTGTTGGGATGTTGGTTAATTGGTTTGTTGGTTTGTTGGTTTGTTGGTTTGTTGGTTTGTTGGTTTATTTGTTTTTTGGTTTGTTGGTTTATTGGTTTGTTGGTGTGTTGGTTTATTGGTTTATTTGTTTCTTGGTTTGTTGGCTTGTTGGTTTGTAGGTTTGTTGGTTTATTGGCTTGTTGGTTTGTTGGTTTGTTGGCTTGTTGGCTTGTTGGTTTGTTGGTTTGTTGGTTTGTTGGTTTGTTGGTTTGTTGGTTTGTTGGTTTGTTGGTTTGTTGTTGGTTTTTTGGTTTGTTGGTTTATTTGTTTGTTGGTTTGTTCGTTTGTTGGTTTGTTGGCTTGTTGGTTTGTTGGTTTGTTGGCTTGTTGGTTTGTTGGTTTTTTTGTTTTTTTTTGGTTTTTTGGTTTGTTGGTTTGTTTGCTTGTTGATTTGTTGGTTTGTTGGTTTGTTGGCTTGTTGGCTTGTTGGTTTTTTGGCATGTTGGCTTGTTGGTTTTTTTGTTTTTTTTGGTTTTTTGGTTTCTTGGTTTGTTGGCTTCTTGGTTACTTAGTTTGTTGGTTTGTTGGTTTGTTGGCTTGTTGGTTTGTTTCTTTGTTGGCTTGTTGGCTTGTTGGTTTTTTTGTTTTTTTTGGTTTTTTTGGTTTGTTGGTTTGTTGGCTTGTTGGTTTGTTGGTTTGTTGGTTTGTTGGCTTGTTGGCTTGTTGGTTTGTTGGTTTGTTGGTTTGTTGGTTTGTTGGCTTGTTGGTTTGTTGGTTTGTTGGTTTGTTGGTTTGTTGGCTTGTTCGTTTGTGCGTTTGTTGGCTTGTTGGTTTGTTGGTTTGTTGGTTTGTTGGCTTGTTGGCTTGTTGGTTTGTTAGTTTGTTGGCTTTTTGGTTACTTGGTTTGTTGGTTTGTTGGTTTGTTGGCTTGTTGGCTTGTAGGTTTTTTGGTTTGTTGGTTTGTTGGTTCGTTGGTTTGTTGGTTTTTTGGTTTGTTGGTTTGTTGGTTTGTTGGCTTGTTGGTTTGTTGGTTTGTTGGCTTGTTGGCTTGTTGGTTTGTTGGTTTGTTAGCTTGTTGGTTACTTAGTTTGTTGGTTTGTTGGTTTGTTGGTTTGTTGGTTTGTTGGCTTGTTGGCTTGTTGGTTTGTTGGTTAGTTCGTTTGTTGGTTTGTTAGTTTGTTGGTTTTTTGGCTTGTTGGCTTGTTGGTTTGTTGGTTTTTTGGTTTGTTGGTTTGTTGGGTTGTTGGTTTGTTGGTTTATTTGTTTGTTGGTTTGTTGGCTTGTTGGTTTGTTGGTTTGTTGGCTTGTTGGTTTGTTGGTTTGTTGGTTTGTTGGTTTGTTGGTTTGTTGGTTTGTTGGTTTGTTGGTTTGTTGGTTTGTTGGTTTGTTGGTTTATTTGTTTGTTGGTTTGTTGGCTTATTGGTTTGTTGGTTTGTTGGTTTGTTGGTTTGTTGGCTTGTTGGTTTGTTGGTTTGTTGGTTTGTTGGTTTGTTGGTTTATTTGTTTGTAGGTTTGTTGGTTTATTTGTTTATTGGTTTGTTGGCTTGTCGGTTTGTTGGTTTGTTGGTTTGTTGGCTTGTTGGTTTGTTGGCTTGTTAGCTTGTTGCTTTTTTTGGTTTGTTGGTTTGTTGGCTTGTTGGCTTGTTGGTTTGTAAGATTTGTTGGCTTTTTGGTTACTTGATTTCTTGGTTTGTTGGTTTGTTGGCTTGTTGGTTTGTTGGCTTGTTGGTTTGTTGGTTTGTTGGTTTGTTGGCTTGTTGGCTTGTCGGTTTGTTGGTTTGTTGGTTTGTTGGTTTGTTGGTTTGTTGGTTTTTTGGTTTGTTGGTTTGTTGGTTTGTTGGCTAGTTGGTTTGTTGGCTTGTTGGTTTGTTGGTTTGTTGGTTTGTTGGCTTGTTGGTTTGAAGGTTAGTTCGTTTGTTCGTTTGTTAGTTTGTTGGTTTGTTGGCTTGTTGGCTTGTTGGTTTGTTGGTTTTTTGGTTTGTTGGTTTGTTGGTTTGTTGGTTTGTTGGTTTGTTGGTTTATTTGTTTGTTGGTTTGTTGGCTTGTTGGTTTGTTGGCTTCTTGGTTTGTTGGTCTGTTGGTTTGTTCGCTTGTTCGTTTGTTGATTTGTTGGCTTGTTGGCTTGTTGGTTTGTTGGTTTGTTGGTTTGTTGGTTTGCTGGTTTGTTGATTTATTTGTTTGTTGGTTTGTTGGTTTGTAGGTTTGTTGGTTGGTTGGTTTGTTGGTTTGTTGGTTTGTTGGTTTGTTCGTTTGTTGGGATGTTGGTTAATTGGTTTGTTGGTTTGTTGGTTTGTTGGTTTGTTGGTTTGTTGGTTTATTTGTTTTTTGGTTTGTTGGTTTATTGGTTTGTTGGTTTGTTGGTTTATTGGTTTATTTGTTTGTTGGTTTGTTGGCTTGTTGGTTTGTTGGTTTGTTGGTTTATTGGCTTGTTGGTTTGTTGGTTTGTTGGCTTGTTGGCTTGTTGGTTTGTTGGTTTGTTGGTTTGTTGGTTTGTTGGTTTGTTGGTTTGTTGGTTTGTTGGTTTGTTGGTTTTTTGGTTTGTTGGTTTATTTGTTTGTTGGTTTGTTGGCTTGTTGGTTTTTTGGTTTGTTGGCTTGTTGGTTTGTTGGTTTATTGGTTTGTTGGCTTGTTGGTTTGTTGAATTGTTGGTTTGTTGGTTTGTTGGTTTGTTGGTTTGTTGGCTTGTTGGTTTGTTGGTTTGTTGGCTTGTTGGTTTGTTGGTTTGTTGGCTTGTTGGCTTGTTGCTTTGTTCGTTTGATGGTTTGTTAGTTTGTTGGTTTTTTGGCTTGTTGGCTTGTTGGTTTGTTGGTTTTTTGGTTTGTTGGTTTGTTGGGTTGTTGGTTTGTTGGTTTATTTGTTTGTTGGTTTGTTGGTTTGTTGGTTTGTTGGTTTTTTGGTTTGTTGGTTTGTTGGTTTGTTGGCTTGTTGGTTTGTTGGTTTGTTGGCTTGTTGGCTTGTTGGTTTGTTGGTTTGTTAGCTTGTTGGTTACTTAGTTTGTTGGTTTGTTGGTTTGTTGGTTTGTTGGTTTGTTGGCTTGTTGGCTTGTTGGTTTGTTGGTTAGTTCGTTTGTTGGTTTGTTAGTTTGTTGGTTTTTTGGCTTGTTGGCTTGTTGGTTTGTTGGAATTTTGGTTTGTTGGTTTGTTGGGTTGTTGGTTTGTTGGTTTATTTGTTTGTTGGTTTGTTGGCTTGTTGGTTTGTTGGTTTGTTCGCTTGTTGGTTTGTTGGTTTGTTGGTTTGTTGGTTTGTTGGTTTGTTGGTTTGTTGGTTTGTTGGTTTGTTGGTTTGTTGGTTTGTTGGTTTGTTGGTTTGTTGGTTTATTTGTTTGTTGGTTTGTTGGCTTATTGGTTTGTTGGTTTGTTGGTTTGTTGGTTTGTTGGCTTGTTGGTTTGTTGGTTTGTTGGTTTGTTGGTTTGTTGGTTTATTTGTTTGTAGGTTTGTTGGTTTATTTGTTTATTGGTTTGTTGGCTTGTTGGTTTGTTGGTTTGTTGGTTTGTTGGCTTGTTGGTTTGTTGGCTTGTTGGCTTGTTGCTTTTTTTGGTTTGTTGGTTTGTTGGCTTGTTGGCTTGTTGGTTTGTAAGATTTGTTGGCTTTTTGGTTACTTGATTTCTTGGTTTGTTGGTTTGTTGGCTTGTTGGTTTGTTGGCTTGTTGGTTTGTTGGTTTGTTGGTTTGTTGGCTTGTTGGCTTGTCGGTTTGTTGGTTTGTTGGTTTGTTGGTTTGTTGGTTTGTTGGTTTTTTGGTTTGTTGGTTTGTTGGTTTGTTGGCTAGTTGGTTTGTTGGCTTGTTGGTTTGTTGGTTTGTTGGTTTGTTGGCTTGTTGGTTACTTAGTTTGTTGGTTTGTTGGTTTGTTGGTTTGTTGGCTTGTTGGCTTGTTGGCTTGTTGGTTTGAAGGTTAGTTCGTTTGTTGGTTTGTTGGTTTGTTGGTTTGTTGGTTTGTTGGTTTTTTGGTTTGTTGGTTTATTTGTTTGTTGGCTTGTTGGTTTTTTGGTTTGTTGGCTTGTTGGTTTGTTGGTTTATTGGTTTGTTGGCTCCTTGGTTTGTTGGTCTGTTGGTTTGTTCGCTTGTTCGTTTGTTGATTTGTTGGCTTGTTGGCTTGCTGGTTTGTTGGTTTGTTGGTTTGTTGGTTTGCTGGTTTGTTGATTTATTTGTTTGTTGGTTTGTTGGTTTGTAGGTTTGTTGGTTGGTTGATTTGTTGGTTTGTTGGTTTGTTGGTTTGTTCGTTTGTTGGGATGTTGGTTAATTGGTTTGTTGGTTTGTTGGTTTGTTGGTTTGTTGGTTTGTTGGTTTATTTGTTTTTTGGTTTGTTGGTTTATTGGTTTGTTGGTTTGTTGGTTTATTGGTTTATTTGTTTCTTGGTTTGTTGGCTTGTTGGTTTGTTGGTTTGTTGGTTTATTGGCTTGTTGGTTTGTTGGTTTGTTGGCTTGTTGGCTTGTTGGTTTGTTGGTTTGTTGGTTTGTTGGTTTGTTGGTTTGTTGGTTTGTTGGTTTGTTGGTTTTTTGGTTTGTTGGTTTATTTGTTTGTTGGTTTGTTCGTTTGTTGGTTTGTTGGCTTGTTGGTTTGTTGGTTTGTTGGCTTGTTGGTTTGTTGGTTTTTTTGTTTTTTTTGGTTTTTTGGTTTGTTGGTTTGTTGGCTTGTTGATTTGTTGGTTTGTTGGTTTGCTGGCTTGTTGGCTTGTTGGCTTGTTGGTTTTTTGGCATGTTGGCTTGTTGGTTTTTTTGTTTTTTTTGGTTTTTTGGTTTCTTGGTTTGTTGGCTTCTTGGTTACTTAGTTTGTTGGTTTGTTGGTTTGTTGGCTTGTTGGTTTGTTTCTTTGTTGGCTTGTTGGCTTGTTGGTTTTTTTGTTTTTTTTGGTTTTTTGGTTTGTTTGTTTGTTGGCTTGTTGGTTTGTTGGTTTGTTGGTTTGTTGGCTTGTTGGCTTGTTGGTTTGTTGGTTTGTTGGTTTGTTGGTTTGTTGGCTTGTTGGTTTGTGCGTTTGTTGGCTTGTTGGTTTGTTGGTTTGTTGGTTTGTTGGTTTGTTGGCTTGTTGGCTTGTTGGTTTGTTAGTTTGTTGGCTTTTTGGTTACTTGGTTTGTTGGTTTGTTTGTTTGTTGGCTTGTTGGCTTGTAGGTTTTTTGGTTTGTTGGTTTGTTGGTTTGTTGGTTTTTTGGTTTGTTGGTTTGTTGGTTTGTTGGCTTGTTGGTTTGTTGGTTTGTTGGCTTGTTGGCTTGTTGGTTTGTTGGTTTGTTAGCTTGTTGGTTACTTAGTTTGTTGGTTTGTTGGTTTGTTGGTTTGTTGGTTTGTTGGCTTGTTGGCTTGTTGGTTTGTTGGTTAGTTCTTTGTTGGTTTGTTAGTTTGTTGGTTTTTTGGCTTGTTGGCTTGTTGGTTTGTTGGTTACTTAGTTTGTTGGTTTGTTGGTTTGTTGGTTTGTTGGCTTGTTGGCTTGTTGGCTTGTTGGTTTGAAGGTTAGTTCGTTTGTTCGTTTGTTGGTTTGTTGGTTTGTTGGTTTGTTGGTTTGTTGGTTTTTTGGTTTGTTGGTTTATTTGTTTGTTGGTTTGTTGGCTTGTTGGTTTTTTGGTTTGTTGGCTTGTTGGTTTGTTGGTTTATTGGTTTGTTGGCTCCTTGGTTTGTTGGTCTGTTGGTTTGTTCGCTTGTTCGTTTGTTGATTTGTTGGCTTGTTGGTTTGTAGGTTTGTTGGTTGGTTGATTTGTTGGTTTGTTGGTTTGTTGGTTTGTTCGTTTGTTGGGATGTTGGTTAATTGGTTTGTTGGTTTGTTGGTTTGTTGGTTTGTTGGTTTGTTGGTTTATTTGTTTTTTGGTTTGTTGGTTTATTGGTTTGTTGGTTTGTTGGTTTATTGGTTTATTTGTTTCTTGGTTTGTTGGCTTGTTGGTTTGTTGGTTTGTTGGTTTATTGGCTTGTTGGTTTGTTGGTTTGTTGGCTTGTTGGCTTGTTGGTTTGTTGGTTTGTTGGTTTGTTGGTTTGTTGGTTTGTTGGTTTGTTGGTTTGTTGGTTTGTTGGTTTTTTGGTTTGTTGGTTTATTTGTTTGTTGGTTTGTTCGTTTGTTGGTTTGTTGGCTTGTTGGTTTGTTGGTTTGTTGGCTTGTTGGTTTGTTGGTTTTTTTGTTTTTTTTTGGTTTTTTGGTTTGTTGGTTTGTTGGCTTGTTGATTTGTTGGTTTGTTGGTTTGCTGGCTTGTTGGCTTGTTGGCTTGTTGGTTTTTTGGCATGTTGGCTTGTTGGTTTTTTTGTTTTTTTTGGTTTTTTGGTTTCTTGGTTTGTTGGCTTCTTGGTTACTTAGTTTGTTGGTTTGTTGGCTTGTTGGTTTGTTTCTTTGTTGGCTTGTTGGCTTGTTGGTTTTTTTGTTTTTTTTGGTTTTTTGGTTTGTTTGTTTGTTGGCTTGTTGGTTTGTTGGTTTGTTGGTTTGTTGGCTTGTTGGCTTGTTGGTTTGTTGGTTTGTTGGTTTGTTGGTTTGTTGGCTTGTTGGTTTGTGCGTTTGTTGGCTTGTTGGTTTGTTGGTGTGTTGGTTTGTTGGCTTGTTGGCTTGTTGGTTTGTTAGTTTGTTGGCTTTTTGGTTACTTGGTTTGTTGGTTTGTTTTTTTGTTGGCTTGTTGGCTTGTAGGTTTTTTGGTTTGTTGGTTTGTTGGTTTGTTGGTTTGTTGGTTTTTTGGTTTGTTGGTTTGTTGGTTTGTTGGCTTGTTGGTTTGTTGGTTTGTTGGCTTGTTGGCTTGTTGGTTTGTTGGTTTGTTAGCTTGTTGGTTACTTAGTTTGTTGGTTTGTTGGTTGGTTGGTTTGTTGGTTTGTTGGCTTGTTGGCTTGTTGGTTTGTTGGTTAGTTCTTTGTTGGTTTGTTAGTTTGTTGGTTTTTTGGCTTGTTGGCTTGTTGGTTTGTTGGTTTTTTGGTTTGTTGGTTTGTTGGGTTGTTGGTTTGTTGGTTTATTTGTTTGTTGGTTTGTTGGCTTGTTGGTTTGTTGGTTTGTTGGCTTGTTGGTTTGTTGGTTTGTTGGTTTGTTGGTTTGTTGGTTTGTTGGTTTGTTGGTTTGTTGGTTTGTTGGTTTGTTGGTTTGTTGGTTTGTTGGTTTATTTGTTTGTTGGTTTGTTGGCTTATTGGTTTGTTGGTTTGTTGGTTTGTTGGTTTGTTGGCTTGTTGGTTTGTTGGTTTGTTGGTTTGTTGGTTTGTTGGTTTATTTGTTTGTAGGTTTGTTGGTTTATTTGTTTATTGATTTGTTGGCTTGTTGGTTTGTTGGTTTGTTGGTTTGTTGGCTTGTTGGTTTGTTGGCTTGTTGGCTTGTTGCTTTTTTTGGTTTGTTGGTTTGTTGGCTTGTTGGCTTGTTGGTTTGTAAGATTTGTTGGCTTTTTGGTTACTTGATTTCTTGGTTTGTTGGTTTGTTGGCTTGTTGGTTTGTTGGCTTGTTGGTTTGTTGGTTTGTTGGTTTGTTGGCTTGTTGGCTTGTCGGTTTGTTGGTTTGTTGGTTTGTTGGTTTGTTGGTTTGTTGGTTTTTTGGTTTGTTGGTTTGTTGGTTTGTTGGCTAGTTGGTTTGTTGGCTTGTTGGTTTGTTGGTTTGTTGGTTTGTTGGCTTGTTGGTTACTTAGTTTGTTGGTTTGTTGGTTTGTTGGCTTGTTGGCTTGTTGGCTTGTTGGTTTGAAGGTTAGTTCGTTTGTTCGTTTGTTAGTTTGTTGGTTTGTTGGCTTGTTGGCTTGTTGGTTTGTTGGTTTTTTGGTTTGTTGGTTTGTTGGTTTGTTGGTTTGTTGGTTTGTTGGTTTATTTGTTTGTTGGTTTGTTGGTTTGTTGGTTTGTTGGTTTGCTGGTTTGTTGATTTATTTGTTTGTTGGTTTGTTGGTTTGTAGGTTTGTTGGTTGGTTGGTTTGTTGGTTTGTTGGTTTGTTGGTTTGTTCGTTTGTTGGGATGTTGGTTAATTGGTTTGTTGGTTTGTTGGTTTGTTGGTTTGTTGGTTTGTTGGTTTGTTGGTTTATTTGTTTTTTGGTTTGTTGGTTTATTGGTTTGTTGGTTTGTTGGTTTATTGGTTTATTTGTTTGTTGGTTTGTTGGCTTGTTGGTTTGTTGGTTTGTTGGTTTATTGGCTTGTTGGTTTGTTGGTTTGTTGGCTTGTTGGCTTGTTGGTTTGTTGGTTTGTTGGTTTGTTGGTTTGTTGGTTTGTTGGTTTGTTGGTTTGTTGGTTTTTTGGTTTGTTGGTTTATTTGTTTGTTGGTTTGTTGGCTTGTTGGTTTTTTGGTTTGTTGTCTTGTTGGTTTGTTGGTTTATTGGTTTGTTGGCTTGTTGGTTTGTTGGATTGTTGGTTTGTTGGTTTGTTGGTTTGTTGGTTTGTTGGCTTGTTGGTTTGTTGGTTTGTTGGCTTGTTGGTTTGTTGGTTTGTTGGCTTGTTGGCTTGTTGCTTTGTTCGTTTGATGGTTTGTTGGTTTTTTGGTTTGTTGGTTTGTTGGTTTGTTGGTTTGTTGGTTTGTTGGTTTGTTGGTTTGTTGTTTATTTGTTTGTGCGTTTGTTAGTTTGTTGGTTTGTTGGCTTGTTGGCTTGTTGGTTTGTTGGTTTTTTGGTTTGTTGGTTTGTTGGTTTGTTGGTTTGTTGGTTTGTGGGTTTGTTGGTTTATTTGTTTGTTGGTTTGTTGGCTTGTTGGTTTGTTGGTTTGTTGGTTTGTTGGCTTGTTGGTTTGTTGGTTTGTTGGTTTGTTGGTTTGTTGGTTTGTTGGTTTGTTGGTTTGTTGGTTTGTTGGTTTGGTGGTTTTTTGGTTTGTTGGTTTATTTGTTTGTTGGTTTGTTGGCTTGTTGGTTTGTTGGTTTGTTGGCTTGTTGGTTTGTTGGTTTATTGGTTTCTTGGCTTGTTTGTTTGTTGGCTTGTTGGTTTGTTGGTTTGTTGGCTTGTTGGCTTGTTGGCTTGTTGGTTTGTTGGTTTGTTGGCTTGTTGGTTTGTTGGTTTGTTGGCTTGTTGGCTTGTTGCTTAGTTCGTTAGATGGTTTGTTGGTTTGTTGGTTTTTTGGTTTGTTGGTTTGTTGGTTTGTTGGCTTGCTGGCTTGTTGGTTTGTTGGTTTGTTGGCTTGTTGGTTTGTTAGTTTGTTGGTTTGTTGGCTTGTAGGCTTGTTGGTTTGTTGTTTTTTTTGGTTTGTGGTTTGTTGGTTTGTTTATTTGTTGGTTTATTTGTTTGTTGGTTTGTTGGCTTGTTGGTTTGTTGGTTTGTTGGTTTGTTGGCTTGTTGGTTTGTTGGTTTTTTGGTTTGTTGGTTTGTTGGTTTGCTGGTTTGTTGGTTTGTTGGTTTGTTGGTTTTTTGGTTTATTTGTTTGTTGGTTTGTTGGCTTGTTGGTTTGTTGGTTTGTTGGTTTGTTGGCTTGTTGGTTTGTTGGTTTGTTGGCTTGTTGGCTTGTTGGTTTGTTGGTTTGTTGGTTTGTTGGCTTGTTGGTTTGTTGGATTGTTGGTTTGTTGGTTTGTTGGTTTGTTGGTTTGTTGGTTTGTTGGTTTGTTGGTTTATTTGTTTGTTCGTTTGTTAGTTTGTTGGTTTGTTGGCTTGTTGGTTTGTTGGTTTTTTGGTTTGTTGGTTTGTTGGTTTGTTGGTTTGTTGGTTTGTTCGTTTGTTGGTTTGTTGGTTTCTTGGTTTGTTGGTTTATTTGTTTGTTGGTTTGTTGGCTTGTTGGTTTGTTGGTTTGTTGGTTTGTTGGCTTGTTGGTTTGTTGGTTTGTTGGCTTGTTGGTTTGTTGGTTTGTTGGTTTGTTGGTTTTTTGGTTTGTTGGTTTATTTGTTTGTTGGTTTGTTGGCTTGTTGGTTTGTTGGTTTGTTGGCTTGTCGGTTTGTTGGTTTATTGGTTTGTTGGCTTGTTGGTTTGTTGGCTTGTTGGTTTGTTGGTTTGTTGGCTTGTTGGTTTGTTGGTTTGTTGGCTTGTTGGCTTGTTGCTTTGTTCGTTAGATGGTTTGTTGGTTTGCTGGTTTTTTGGTTTGTTGGTTTGTTGGTTTGTTGGCTTGTTGGCTTGTTGGCTTGTTGGTTTTTTGGTTTGTTCGTTTGTTGGTTTGTTGGTTTGTTGGCTTGTTGGCTTGTTGGCTTGTTGGTTTGTCGGTTTGTTGGCTTGTTGGTTTGTTGGCTTCTTGGTTTGTAGGTTTGTTGGTTTGTTGGCTTGTTGGTTTGTTGGTTTGTTGGCTTGTTGGCTTGTTGGTTTGTTGGTTTGTTGGTTTGTTGGTTTGTTGGTTTGTTGATTTGTTGGTTTATTTGTTTGTTGGTTTGTTGGTTTGTTGGTTTGTTGGCTTGTTGGCTTGTTGGTTTGTTGGTTTGTTGGTTTGTTGGTTTGTTGGTTTGTTGGTTTGTTGGTTTGTTGGTTTGTTGGTTTGTTGGTTTGTTGGTTTGTTGGCTTGTTGGTTTGTTGGTTTGTTGGTTTGTTGGCTTGTTGGCTTGTTCGTTTGTTGGTTTGTTGGCTTGTTGGCTTGTTGGTTTGTTGGTTAGTTCGTTTGTTGGTTTGTTAGTTTGTTGGTTTGTTGGCTTGTTGACTTGATGGTTTGTTGGTTTTTTGGTTTGTTGGTTTGTTGGTTTGATGGTTTTTTGGTTTGTTGGTTTATTTCTTTGTTGGTTTGTTGGCTTGTTGGTTTGTTGGTTTGTTGATTTGTTGGTTTGTTGGCTTGTTGGTTTGTTGGTTTGTTGGTTTGTTGGCTTGTTAGCTTGTTGGTTTGTTGGTTTGTTGGTTACTTGGTTTGTTGGTTTGTCGGTTTGTTGGCTTGTTGGTTTGTTGGCTTCTTGGTTTGTTGGTTTGTTGGTTTGTTGGTTTGTTGGTTTGTTGGTTTGTTGACTTGTTGGCTTGTTGGTTTGTTGGTTTGTTGGTTTGTTGGTTTGTTGGTTTGTTGATTTATTTGTTTGGTGGTTTGTTGGTTTGTAGGTTTGTTGGTTGGTTGGTTTGTTGGTTTGTTGGTTTGTTGGTTTGTTCGTTTGTTGGTTTGTTTATTAATTGGTTTGTTGGTTTGTTGGTTTGTTGGTTTGTTGGTTTGTTGGTTTGTTGGTTTATTTGTTTGTTGGTTTGTTGGTTTGTTGGTTTGTGGTTTATTGGTTTATTTGTTTGTTGGTTTGTTGGATTGTTGGTTTTTTGGTTTGTTGGTTTGTTGGCTTGTTGGTTTGTTGGTTTGTTGGTTTGTTGGCTTGTTGGCTTGTTGGTTTGTTGGTTTGTTGGCTTGTTGGTTTGTTAGTTTGTTGGTTTGTTGGCTTGTTGGTTTGTTGGTTTGTTGGTTTGTTGGCTTGTTGGTTACTTAGTTTGTTGGTTTGTTGGTTTGTTGGCTTCTTGGCTTGTTGGTTTGTTGGTTAGTTCGTTTGTTGGTTTGTTAGTTTGTTGGTTTGTTGGCTGGTTGGCTTGTTGGTTTCTCGGTTTTTGGTTTGTTGGTTTGTTGGTTTGTTGGTTTGTTGGTTTGGTAGTTTGTTGGTTTATTTGTTTGTTGGTTTGTTGGCTTGTTGGTTTGTTGGTTTGTTGGCTTGTTGGTTTGTTGGTTTGTTGGCTTGTTGGCTTGTTGGTTTGTAGGTTTGTCGGCTTGTTGGTTACTTAGTTTGTTGATTTGTTGGCTTGTTGGCTTGTTGGTTTGTTGGTTTGTTGGCTTCTTGGTTTGTTAGTTTGTTGGTTTGTTGGCTTGTTGGCTTGTTGGTTTGTTGGTTTTTTGGTTTGTTGGTTTGTTGGTTTGTTGGTTTGTTGGTTTGTTGGTTTATTTGTTGTTGGTTTGTATTTTTGTTGGTTTGTAGGTTTATTGGTTTGTTGGTTTATTGGTTTGTTCGTTTGTTGGTTTGTTGGTTAATTGGTTTGTTGGTTTGTTGGTTTGTTGGTTTGTTGGTTTGTTGGTTTATTTGTTTGTTGGTTTGTTGGTTTGTTGGTTTGTTGGTTTGTTGGTTTGTTGGTTTGTTGGTTTATTTGTTTGTTGGTTTGTTGATTTGTAGGTTTGTTGGTTTGTTGGTTTGTTGGTTTGTTGGTTTGTTGGTTTGTTCGTTTGTTGGTTTGTTGGTTAATAGGTTTTGTGGTTTGTTGGTTTGTTGGCTTGTTGGTTTGTTGGTTTGTTGGTTTGTTGGTTTTTTGGTTTGTTGGTTTTTTTGGTTTGTTGGTTTGTTGGTTTGTTCGTTAGATGGTTTATTGAATTGTTGGTTTTTTGGTTTGTTGGTTTGTTGGTTTGTGGGTTTCTTGGTTTGTTGGTTTGTTGATTTGTTGATTTGTTGGTTTGTTGGCATGTTGGTTTGTTGGTTTGTTGGTTTGTTGGTTTGTTGTTTTGTTGGCTTGTTGGCTTGTTATTTTGTTGGTTTGTTGGTTTGTTGGTTTGTTGGTTTGTTGGTTTGTTGGTTTGTTGGGTTTTTGGTTTGTTGGTTTATTTGGTTGTTGGTTTGTTGGCTTGTTGGTTTGTTGGTTTGTTGGTTTGTTGGTTTGTTGGTTTGTTGGCTTGTTGGTTTGTTGGTTTGTTGGCTTGTTGGCTTGTTGCTTTGTTGGTTTGTTGGTTTGTTGGCTTGTTGACTTGTTGGTTTGTTAGTTTGTTGGCTTTTTGGTTACTTGGTTTGTTGGTTTGTTGGTTTGTTGGCTTGTTGGTTTGTTGACTTGTTGGTTTGTTGGTTTGTTGGTTTGTTGGTTTGTTGGTTTATTGGCTTGTTGGCTTGTTCGTTTGTTGGTTTGTTGGCTTGTTGGCTTGTTGCTTTGTTGGTTTGTTGGTTTATTGGCTTGTTGGCTTGTTGGTTTGTTAGTTTGTAGGCTTTTTGGTTACTTGGTTTGTTGGTTTGTTGGCTTGTTGGCTTGTTGGTTTGTTGGCTTGTTGGTTTGTTGGTTTGTTGGTTTGTTGGCTTGCTGGCTTGTTGGTTTGTTGGTTTGTTGGTTTGTTGGTTTGTTGGTTTGTTGGTTTGTTGGTTTGTTGGTTTTTTGGTTTGTTGGTTTGTTGGTTTGTTGGCTTGTTGGTTTGTTGGTTTGTTGGCTTGTTGGCTTGTTGGTTTGTTGGTTTGTTGGCTGTTGGTTACTTAGTTTGTTGGTTTGTTGGCTTGTTGGTTTGTTGGTTTGTTGGCTTGTTGGCTTGTTGGTTTGTTGGTTGGTTGGTTTTTTGGTTTGTTGGTTTGTTGGCTTGTTAGTTTGTTGGTTTGTTAGTTTGTTGGCTTGTTGGCTTGTTGGTTTGTTGGTTTGTTGGTTTGTTGGCTTTTTGGCTTGTTGGTTTGTTGGTTTGTTGGCTTGTTGGTTTGTTGGTTTGGTGGATTGTTGGCTTGTTACTTTGTTGGTTTGTTGGTTTGTTGGCTTGTTGTCTTGTTGGTTTGTTAGTTTGTTGGCTTTTTGGTTACTTGGTTTGTTGGTTTGTTGGCTTGTTGGTTTGTTGGTTTGTTGGTTTGTTGGCTTGTTGGCTTGTTGGTTTGTTGGTTTGTTGGTTTGTTGGCTTGTTGGCTTGTTACTTTGTTGGTTTGTTGGTTTGTTGGCTTGTTGGCTTGTTGGTTTGTTAGTTTGTTGGCTTTTTGGTTACTTGGTTTGTTGGTTTGTTGGCTTGTTGGTTTGTTGGTTTGTTGGTTTGTTGGCTTGTTGGCTTGTTGGTTTGTTGGTTTGTTGGTTTGTTGGTTTGTTGGTTTGTTGGTTTGTTGGTTTTTTGGTTTGTTGGTTTGTTGGTTTGTTGGCTTGTTGGTTTGTTGGCTTGTTGGTTTGTTGGTTTGTTGGCTTTTTGGATTGTTGGTGTTGGTTTGTTGGTTTGTTGGTTTGTGCGTTTGTTGGTTTGTTGGTTTATTGGCTTGTTGGTTACTTAGTTTGTTGGTTTGTTGGTTTGTTGGCTTGTTGGTTTGTTGTTTTGTTGGCTTGTTGGCTTGTTGTTTTGTTGGTTTGTTGGTTTTTTGGTTTGTTGGTTTGTTGGCTTGTTGGTTTGTTGGTTTGTTGGTTTGTTGGTTTGTTGGCTTGTTGGTTTGTTGGTTTGTTGGCTTTTTGGATTGTTGGTGTTGGTTTGTTGGTTTGTTGGTTTGTTGGCTTGTTGGTTTGTTGGTTTGTTGGCGTGTTGGTTTGTTGGTTTGTTGGTTTGTTGGCATGTTGGCTTGTTGGTTTGTTGGTTTGTTGGCTTGTTGGTTAGTTGGTTTGTTGGTTTGTTGGCTTGTTGGCTTGTTGCTTTGTTGGTTTGTTGGTTTGTTGGCTTGTTGGCTTGTTGGTTTGTTAATTTGTTGGCTTTTTGGTTACTTGGTTTGTTGGTTTGTTGGGTTGTTTGTTGGTTTGTTGGTTTGTTGGCTTGTTGGCTTGTTGCTTTGTTGGTTTGTTGGTTTGTTGGCTTGTTGGCTTGTTGGTTTGTTAATTTGTTGGCTTTTTGGTTACTTGGTTTGTTGGTTTGTTGGGTTGTTGGTTTGTTGGCTTGTTGGTTTGTTGGTTTGTTGGTTTGTTGGCTTGTTGGTTTGTTGGCTTGTTGGCTTGTTGGTTTGTTGGTTTTTTGGTTTGTTGGTTTGTTGGCTTGTTGGTTTGTTGGCTTGTTGGTTTGTTGGCTTGTTGGTTTTTTGGTTTGTTGGCTTGTTGGCTTTTTGGTTTGTTAGTTTGTTGGCTTGTTGGTTTGTTAGTTTGTTGGTTTGTTGGCTTTTTGGTTTATTGGTTTGTTGGCTTGTTGGTTTCTTAGTTTGTTGGTTTGGTGGTTTGTTGGTTTGTTGGTTTGTTGGCTTGTTGGCTTGTTGGTTTGTTGGTTAGTTCGTTTGTTGGTTTGTTAGTTTGTTGGTTTGTTGGCTTGTTGGCTTGTTGGTTTTTTGGTTTTTTGGTTTGTTGGTTTGTTGGTTTGTTGGTTTGTTGGTTTGTTGGTTTGTTGGTTTGTTGGTTTGTTGGCTTGTTGGTTTGTTGGCTTGTTGGCTTGTTGGTTTGTTGGTTTTTTGGTTTGTTGGTTTGTTGGCTTGTTGGTTTGTTGGCTTGTTGGTTTGTTGGCTTGTTGGTTTGTTAATTTGTTGGCTCTTTGGTTACTTGGTTTGTTGGGTTGTTGGTTTGTTGGCTTGTTGGTTTGTTGGTTTGTTGGTTTGTTGGCTTGTTGGTTTGTTGGCTTGTTGGCTTGTTGGTTTGTTGGTTTTTTGGCTTGTTGGTTTGTTGGTTTGTTGGTTTGTTGGCTTGTTGGCTTGTTGGTTTGTTGGTTTGTTGGTTTGTTGGCTTGTTGGCTTGTTACTTTGTTGGTTTGTTGGTTTGTTGGCTTGTTGGCTTGTTGGCTTGTTGGTTTGTTGGCTTGTTGGTTTGTTGGTTTGTTGGCTTTTTGGATTGTTGGTGTTGGTTTGTTGGTTTGTTGGTTTGTTGGCTTGTTGGTTTGTTGGTTTGTTGGCTTGTTGGTTACTTAGTTTGTTGGTTTGTTGGTTTGTTGGCTTGTTGGTTTGTTGTTTTGTTGGCTTGTTGGCTTGTTGTTTTGTTGGTTTGTTGGTTTTTTGGTTTGTTGGTTTGTTGGCTTGTTGGTTTGTTGGTTTGTTGGTTTGTTGGTTTGTTGGCTTGTTGGTTTGTTGGTTTGTTGGCTTTTTGGATTGTTGGTGTTGGTTTGTTGGTTTGTTGGTTTGTTGGCTTGTTGGTTTGTTGGTTTGTTGGCGTGTTGGTTTGTTGGTTTGTTGGTTTGTTGGCATGTTGGCTTGTTGGTTTGTTGGTTTGTTGGCTTGTTGGTTAGTTGGTTTGTTGGTTTGTTGGCTTGTTGGCTTGTTGCTTTGTTGGTTTGTTGGTTTGTTGGCTTGTTAGCTTGTTGGTTTGTTAATTTGTTGGCTTTTTGGTTACTTGGTTTGTTGGTTTGTTGGGTTGTTTGTTGGTTTGTTGGTTTGTTGGCTTGTTGGCTTGTTATTTTGTTGGTTTGTTGGGTTGTTGGTTTGTTGGCTTGTTGGTTTGTTGGTTTGTTGGTTTGTTGGCTTGTTGGTTTGTTGGCTTGTTGGCTTGTTGGTTTGTTGGTTTTTTGGTTTGTTGGTTTGTTGGCTTGTTGGTTTGTTGGCTTGTTGGTTTGTTGGCTTGTTGGTTTTTTGGTTTGTTGGCTTGTTGGCTTTTTGGTTTGTTAGTTTGTTGGCTTGTTGGTTTGTTAGTTTGTTGGTTTGTTGGCTTTTTGGTTTATTGGTTTGTTGGCTTGTTGGTTTCTTAGTTTGTTGGTTTGGTGGTTTGTTGGTTTGTTGGTTTGTTGGCTTGTTGGCTTGTTGGTTTGTTGGTTAGTTCGTTTGTTGGTTTGTTAGTTTGTTGGTTTGTTGGCTTGCTGGCTTGTTGGTTTTTTGGTTTTATGGTTTGTTGGTTTGTTGGTTTGTTGGTTTGTTGGTTTGTTGGTTCGTTGGTTCATTTGTTTGTTAGTTTGTTGGCTTGTTGGTTTGTTGGTTTGTTTGTTTGTTAGCTTGTTGGTTTGTTGGTTTGTTGGCTTGTTGGCTTGTTGGTTTGTTGGTTTGTTGGCTTTTTGGTTACTTAGTTTGTTAGTTTGTTGGCTTGTTGGTTTGTTGGTTTGTTGGTTTGTTGGCTTGTTGGTTTGTTAGTTTGTTGTTTTGTTGGCTTGTTGGCTTGTTGGTTTGTTGGTTTTTTGGTTTGTTGGTTTGTTGGTTTGTTGGTTTGTTGGTTTGTTGGTTTATTTGTTTGTTAGTTTGTTGGTTTGTAGGTTTGTTGGTTTGTTGGTTTGTTGGTTTGTTGGTTTGTTGGTTTGTTCGTTTGTTTTTTTTTTGGTTAATTGGTTTGTTGGTTTGTTGGTTTGTTGGTTTGGTGGTTTGTTGGTTTGTTGATTTATTTGTTTGTTGGTTTGTTGGTTTGTTGGTTTGTTGGTTTATTTGTTTGTTGGTTTGTTGGTTTGTAGGTTTGTTGGTTTGTTGGTTTATTGGTTTGTTGGTTTGTTCGTTTGTTGGTTTGTTGGTTAATTGGTTTGTTGGTTTGTTGGTTTGTTGGTTTGTTGGTTTGTTGGCTTGTTGGTTTGTTGGTTTGTTGGTTTTTTGGTTTGTTGGTTTGTTGGTTTGTTATTTTGTTGGTTTGTTCGATTGTTCGTTTGATGATTTGTTAGTTTTTTGGTTTGTTGGTTTGTTAGTTTGTTGGTTTCTTGGTTTGTTGGTTTGTTGATTTGTTGATTTGTTGGTTTGTTGGCATGTTGGTTTGTTGGTTTGTTGGCTTGTTGGTTTGTTGGTTTGTTGGCTTGCTGGCTTGTTGGTTTTTTGGTTTGTTGGTTTGTTGGTTTGTTGGTTTTTTGGTTTGTTGGTTTATTTGTTTGTTGGTTTGTTGGCTTGTTGGTTTGTTGGTTTCTTGGTTTATTGGCTTGTTGGTTTGTTGGTTTGTTGGCTTGTTGGTTTGTTGGTTTGTTGGCTTGTTGGCTTGTTGGTTTGTTGGTTTGTTGGTTTTTTGGTTTGTCGGTTTGTTGGTTTGTTGGTTTGTTGGTTTGTTGGTTTATTTGTTTGTCGGTTTGTTGGCTTGTTGGTTTGTTGGTTTGTTGGCTTGTTGGTTTGTTGGTTGGTTGGTTTTTGGCTTGTTGCTTTGTTGGTTTGTTGGTTTGTTGGCTTGTTGGCTTGTTGGTTTGTTAGTTTGTTGGCTTTTGGTTACTTGGTTTATTGGTTTGTTGGTTTGTTTGTTTCTTGGCTTGTTGGTTTGTTGGCTTGTTGGTTTGTTGGTTTGTTGGTTTGTTGCCTTGTTGGCTTGTTGGTTTGTTGGTTTGTTGGTTTGTTTGTTTGTTTGTTTGTTGATTTGTTGGTTTGTTGGTTTGTTGATTTGTTGGTTTGTTGGTTTGTTGGCTTGTTGGTTTGTTGGTTTGTTGGTTTGTTGGCTTGTTGGCTTATTGGTTTGTTGGTTTGTTGGCTTGTTGGTTTGTTGGTTTGTTGGTTTGTTGGCTTGTTGGCTTGTTGGTTTGTTGGTTTGTTGGTTTGTTGGTTTGTTGGCTTGTTGGCTTGTTGGTTTGTTAGGTTGTTGGCTTTTTGGTTACTTGGTTTGTTGGTTTGTTGGTTTGTTGGCTTTTTGTTTTGTTGGCTTGTTGGTTTGTTGGCTTGTTGGTTACTTAGTTTGTTGGTTTGTTGGCTTGTTGGTTTGTTGGCTTGTTGGTTTGTTGGTTTGTTGGTTTGTTGGCTTGTTGGCTTGTTGGTTTGTTGGTTTGTTGGTTTGTTGGTTTGTTGGCTTGTTGGCTTGTTGGTTTGTTAGTTTGTTGGCTTTTTGGTTACTTGGTTTGTTGGTTTGTTGGTTTGTTGGCTTTTTGGTGTGTTGGCTTGTTGGTTTGTTGGCTTGTTGGTTACTTAGTTTGTTGGTTTGTTGGCTTGTTGGTTTGTTGCCTTGTTGGCTTGTTGGTTTGTTGGTTTGTTGGTTTGTTGGTTTGTTGATTTGTTGGTTTGTTGGTTTGTTGGTTTGTTGGTTTGTTGGTTTGTTGATTTGTTGGTTTGTTGGTTTGTTGGTTTGTTGGTTTGTTGGTTTGTTGGCTTGTTGGTTTGTTGGTTTGTTGGCTTGTTGGTTTGTTGGTTTGTTGGTTTGTTGGCTTCTTGGCTTGTTGGTTTGTTGGTTTGTTGGTTTATTGGTTTGTTGGTTTGTTGGTTTTTTGGTTTGTTGGTTTGTTGGTTTGTTGGCTTGTTGGTTTGTTGGCTTGTTGGCTTGTTGGTTTGTTGGTTTGTTGGCTTGTTGGTTACTTAGTTTGTTGGTTTGTTGGTTTGTTGGCTTGTTGGTTTGTTGGTTTGTTGGCTTGTTGGCTTGTTGGTTTGTTGGTTTGTTAGTTTTTTGGTTGGTTGGTTTGTTGGCTTATTGGTTTGTTGGTTTGTTGGTTTGTTGGCTTGTTGGTTTGTTGGTTTGTTAGCTTGTTGGCTTGTTGCTTTGTTGGTTTGTTGGTTTGTTGGCTTGTTGACTTGTTGGTTTGTTAGTTTGTTGGCTTTTGGGTTACTTGGTTTGTTGGTTTGTTGGCTTGTTGGTTTGTTGGCTTGTTGGTTTGTTGTTTTGTTGGTTTGTTGGCTTGTTGGTTTGTTGGTTTGTTGGTTTGTTGGCTTGTTGGCCTGTTGGCTTGTTGGTTTGTTGGTTTGTTGGCTTGTTAGTTTGTTGGTTTGTTGGCTTGTTGGTTTGTTGCTTTGTTGGTTTATTGGCTTGTTGGCTTGTTGGTTTGTTGGTTTGTTGGGTTGTTGGTTTTTTGGTTTGTTGGCTTGTTGGCTTGTTGCTTTATTAGTTTGTTGGTTTGTTGGCTTGTTGGCTTGTTGGTTTGTTAGTTTGTTGGCTTTTTGGTTACTTGGTTTGTTGGTTTGTTGGTTTATTGGCTTGTTGGTTTGTTGGCTTGTCGGTTTGTTGGTTTGGTGGTTTGTTGGCTTGTTGGCTTTTTGGTTTGTTGGTTTGTTGGTTTGTTGGTTTGTTGGTTTGTTGGTTTTTTGGTTTTTTGGTTTGTTGGTTTGTTGGTTTGTTGGCTTGTTGGTTTGTTGGTTTGTTGGCTTGTTGGCTTGTTGGTTTGTTGGTTTGTTGGCTTGTTGGTTACTTAGTTTGTTGGTTTGTTGGCTTGTTGGTTTGTTGGCTTATTGGCTTGTTGGTTTGTTGGTTAGTTCGTTTGTTCGTATATTAGTTTGTTGGTTTGTTGGCTTGTTGGCTTGTTGGTTTATTGGTTTGTTCGTTTGTTGGCTTGTTGGCTTGTTGGTTTGTTGGTTTTTTGGTTTGTTCGTTTGTTGGTTTGTTGGCTTGTTGGTTTGTTGATTTGCTGGTTTGTTGGTTTGTTCGTTTGTTGGTTTGTTCGTTTGCTGGTTTGTTGGCTTGTTGGCTTGTTGGTTTGTTGGTTTGTTGGTTTGTTGGTTTGTTGGGTTGTTGGTTTGTTGGTTTGTTCGTTTGTTGGTTTGTTGGTTTGTTGGTTTGTTCGTTTGTGCGTTTGTTGGTTTGTTGGTTTGTTGGTTTGTTGGTTTGTTGGTTTGTTGGTTTGTTGGTTTGTTTGTTTGTTGGTTTGTTGGTTTGTTGGTTTGTTCGTTTGTTCGTTTGTTCGTTTGTTTGTTTGTTGGTTTGCTAGTTTGTTGGTTTGTTGGTTTGTTGGTTTTTTGGTTTGGTGGCTTGATAGTTTGTTGATTTGTTGGTTTGTTGGTTTGTTGGTATGTTAGTTTGTTGGTTTGTTGGTTTGTTGGTTTGTTGGTTTGTTGGTTTGTTGGCTTGTTGGTTTGTTGGTTTGTTGGTTTGTTGGTTTGTTGGTTTGTTTGTTTATTTGTTTGTTCGGTTGTTGGCTTGTTGGTTTGTTGGCTTTTTGGCTTGTTGGTTTGTTGGTTTGTTGGTTTGTTGGTTTGTTGCTTTGTTGGTTCCTTGGATTGTTGGTTTGTTGGTTTGTTCGTTTGTTGGTTTGTTGGTTTGTTCGTTTGTTGGTTTGTTGGTTTTTTCGTTTGTTGGTTTGTTTGTTTGTTGGTTTGTTTGTTTTTTTGTTTGTTCGTTTGTTGGCTTGTTGGTTTGTTGCCTTGTTGGCTTGTTGGTTTGTTAGTTTGATGGTTTGTTGGTTTGTTGGTTTGTTGGCTTGTTGGCTTGTTAGTTTGTTAGTTTGTTGGTTTCTTGGTTTGTTGGTTTGTTGGTTTGTTGGTTTGTTCGTTTGTTGGTTTGTTGGTTTGTTGTTTGTTCGTTTGTTGGTTTGTTGGTTTGTTGGCTTGTTGGTTTGTTGGTTTGTTGGTTTGTTGGTTTGTTGGTTTATTCGTTTGTTGGTTTGTTGGTTTGTTGGTTTGTGGGTTTGTTAATTTGTTCGTTTTTTGGTTTGTTGGTTTGTTGGTTTGTTGGTTTGTTGGCTTGTTGGTTTGTTGTTTGTTCGTTTGTTGGTTTGTTGGCTTGTTGGCTTGTTGGCTTGTTGGTTTGTTGGTTTGTTGGCTTGCTGGTTTGTTGGTTTGTTGGCTTGTTGGTTTGTTGCTTTGTTGGTTTATTGGCTTGTTGGCTTGTTGGTTTGTTGGTTTGTTGGGTTGTTGGTTTTTTGGTTTGTTGGCTTGTTGGCTTGTTGCTTTATTAGTTTGTTGGTTTATTGGCTTGTTGGCTTGTTGGTTTGTTAGTTTGTTGGCTTTTTGGTTACTTGGTTTGTTGGTTTGTTGGTTTATTGGCTTGTTGGTTTGTTGGCTTGTCGGTTTGTTGGTTTGGTGGTTTGTTGGCTTGTTGGCTTGTTGGTTTGTTGGTTTGTTGGTTTTTTGGTTTGTTGGTTTGTTGGTTTGTTGGCTTGTTGGTTTGTTGGTTTGTTGGCTTGTTGGCTTGTTGGTTTGTTGGTTTGTTGGCTTGTTGGTTACTTAGTTTGTTGGTTTGTTGGCTTGTTGGTTTGTTGGCTTATTGGCTTGTTGGTTTGTTGGTTAGTTCGTTTGTTGGTATATTAGTTTGTTGGTTTGTTGGCTTGTTGGCTTGTTGGTTTATTGGTTTGTTCGTTTGTTGGCTTGTTGGCTTGTTGGTTTGTTGGTTTTTTGGTTTGTTCGTTTGTTGGTTTGTTGGCTTGTTGGTTTGTTGATTTGCTGGTTTGTTGGTTTGTTCGTTTGTTGGTTTGTTCGTTTGCTGGTTTGTTGGCTGGTTGGCTTGTTGGTTTGTTGGTTTGTTGGTTTGTTGGTTTGTTGGGTTGTTGGTTTGTTGGTTTGTTCGTTTGTTGGTTTGTTGGTTTGTTGGTTTGTTCGTTTGTGCGTTTGTTGGTTTGTTGGTTTGTTGGTTTGTTGGTTTGTTGGTTTGTTGGTTTGTTGGTTTGTTTGTTTGTTGGTTTGTTGGTTTGTTGGTTTGTTCGTTTGTTCGTTTGTTCGTTTGTTTGTTTGTTGGTTTGCTAGTTTGTTGGTTTGTTGGTTTGTTGGTTTTTTGGTTTGTTGGCTTGATGGTTTGTTGATTTGTTGGTTTGTTGGTTTGTTGGTATGTTGGTTTGTTGGTTTGTTGGTTTGTTGGTTTGTTGGTTTGTTGGTTTGTTGGCTTGTTGGTTTGTTGGTTTGTTGGTTTGTTGGTTTATTGGTTTGTTTGTTTATTTGTTTGTTCGGTTGTTGGCTTGTTGGTTTGTTGGCTTTTTGGCTTGTTGGTTTGTTGGTTTGTTGGTTTGTTGGTTTGTTGCTTTGTTGGTTACTTGGATTGTTGGTTTGTTGGTTTGTTCGTTTGTTGGTTTGTTGGTTTGTTCGTTTGTTGGTTTGTTGGTTTTTTCGTTTGTTGGTTTGTTTGTTTGTTGGTTTGTTTGTTTTTTTGTTTGTTCGTTTGTTGGCTTGTTGGTTTGTTGCCTTGTTGGCTTGTTGGTTTGTTAGTTTGATGGTTTGTTGGTTTGTTGGTTTGTTGGCTTGTTGGCTTGTTAGTTTGTTAGTTTGTTGGTTTCTTGGTTTGTTGGTTTGTTGGTTTGTTGGTTTGTTCGTTTGTTGGTTTGTTGGTTTGTTGTTTGTTCGTTTGTTGGTTTGTTGGTTTGTTGGCTTGTTGGTTTGTTGGTTTGTTGGTTTGTTGGTTTGTTGGTTTATTCGTTTGTTGGTTTGTTGGTTTGTTGGTTTGTGGGTTTGTTAATTTGTTCGTTTTTTGGTTTGTTGGTTTGTTGGTTTGTTGGTTTGTTGGCTTGTTTGTTTGTTGGCTTGTTGGCTTGTTGGTTTGTTGGTTTGTTGGTTTGTTGGTTTGTTGGTTTGTTGATTTGTTGGCTTGTTGGTTTATTTGTTTGCTTGTTTGTTGGTTTGTTGGTTTGTTGGTTTGTTGGTTTGTTGGTTTGTTCGTTTGTTGGTTTGTTGGTTTGTTGGTTTGTTAGTTTGTTGGTTTGTTGGTTTGTTGGTTTGTTGTTTTGTTGGTTTGCTTGTTTGTTGGTTTGTTGGTTTATTAGTTTGTTGGCTTGTTCGTTTTTTGTTTTGTTGGTTTGTTGGTTTGTTTGTTTGTTGGTTTGTTGGTTTTTTGGCTTGTTGGCTTGTTGGTTTGTTGGTTTGTTGGTTTGTTGGTTTGTTCGTTGTTGGTTTTTTGGCTTGTTGGCTTGTTGGCTTGTTGGTTTGTTGGTTTGTTGATTTCTTGGTTTGTTGGTTTGTTGGTTTGTTGGTTTGTTGGTTCGATAGTTTGTTGGTTTGTTGGTTTGTTGGCTTGTTGGTTTGTTGGTTTGTTGGTTTGTTGGTTTGTTGGTTTGTTGGTTTGTTGGTTTGTTGGTTTGTTGGTTTGTTGGTTTGTTGTTTTGTTGGTTTGTTTGTTTGTTGGTTTGTTTGTTTGTTGGTTTGTTGGCTTGTTGGTTTGTTGGTTTGTTGGTTTGTTGGTTTGTTTGTTTGTTCGTTTGTAGAATTTTTGGTTTGTTGGCTTGATGGCTTGTTGGTTTGTTGGTTTGTTGGTTTGCTGGTTTGTTGGCTTGTTGGTTTGTTGGTTTGTTGGTTTGTTGGTTTGTTGGTTTGTTGGTTTGTTGGTTTATTGGTTTGTTCGTTTGTTGGTTTGTTGGTTTGTTGGTTTGTTGGTTTGTTGGTTTGTTGGTTTGTTCGTTTGTTGGTTTTTTTTGGTTTGTTGGTTTGTTGGTTTGTTGGTTTGTTGGTTTGTTCGTTTGTTGGCTTGTTGGTTTGTTGGCTTTTTGGCTTGTTGGTTTGTTGGTTTGTTGATTTGTTGGTTTGTTGGTTTGTTGGTTTGTTAGTTTGTTGTTTTGTTCGTTTGTTGGTGTATTGGTTTGTTGGTTTGTTGATTTGTTGGTTTGTTGGTTTGTTGGTTTGTTGGCTTCTTGGTTTGTTGGTTTGTTGGGATGTTGGTTTGTAGGTTTGTTGAATTGTTCGTTTGTTGGTTTGTTCGTTTGTTCGTTTGTTGGTTTGTTGGTTTGTTGGCTTGTTGGCTTGTTGGTTTGTTGGTTTGTTGGTTTGTTAGTTTGTTAGTTTGTTGGTTTGTTGGTTTGTTGGTTTGTTCGTTTGTTGGTTTGTTGGTAAGTTAGTTTGTTGCCTTTTTGGTTTGTTGGTTTGTTGGTTTGTTCGTTTGTTGGCTTGTTGGTTTGTTGGTTTTTTGGTTTGTTCCTTTGTTGGTTTGTTGGCTTGTTGGTTTGTTGGTTTGCGGGTTTGTTGGTTTGTTCGTTTGTTGGTTTGTTCGTTTGCTGGTTTGTTGGCTTGTTGGTTTGTTGGTTTGTTGGTTTGTTTGTTTGTTCGTTTGTAGAATTTTTGGTTTGTTGGCTTGATGGCTTGTTGGTTTGTTGGTTTGTTGGTTTGCTGGTTTGTTGGCTTGTTGGTTTATTGGTTTGTTCGTTTGCTGGTTTGTTGGCTTGTTGGCTTGTTGGTTTGTTGGTTTGTTGGTTTGTTGGTTTGTTGGGTTGTTGGTTTGTTGGTTTGTTCGTTTGTTGGTTTGTTGGTTTTTTGGTTTGTTCGTTTGTTGGTTTGTTGGCTTGTTGGTTTGTTGATTTGCTGGTTTGTTGGTTTGTTCGTTTGTTGGTTTGTTCGTTTGCTGGTTTGTTGGCTTGTTGGCTTGTTGGTTTGTTGGTTTGTTGGTTTGTTGGTTTGTTGGGTTGTTGGTTTGTTGGTTTGTTCGTTTGTTGGTTTGTTGGTTTGTTGGTTTGTTCGTTTGTGCGTTTGTTGGTTTGTTCGTTTGTTGGTTTGTTGGTTTTTTGGTTTGTTCGTTTGTTGGTTTGTTGGCTTGTTGGTTTGTTGATTTGCTGGTTTTTTGGTTTGTTCGTTTGTTGGTTTGTTCGTTTGCTGGTTTGTTGGCTTGTTGGCTTGTTGGTTTGTTGGTTTGTTGGTTTGTTGGTTTGTTGGGTTGTTGGTTTGTTGGTTTGTTCGTTTGTTGGTTTGTTGGTTTGTTGGTTTGTTTGTTTGTGCGTTTGTTGGTTTGTTGGTTTGTTGGTTTGTTGGTTTGTTGGTTTGTTGGTTTGTTGGTTTGTTGGTTTGTTTGTTTGTTGGTTTGTTGGTTTGTTGGTTTGTTCGTTTGTTCGTTTGTTCGTTTGTTTGTTTGTTGGTTTGCTAGTTTGTTGGTTTGTTGGTTTGTTGGTTTTTTGGTTTGTTGGCTTGATGGTTTGTTGATTTGTTGGTTTGTTGGTTTGTTGGTATGTTGGTTTGTTGGTTTGTTGGTTTGTTGGTTTGTTGGTTTGTTGGTTTGTTGGTTTGTTGGCTTGTTGGTTTGTTGGTTTGTTGGTTTGTTGGTTTGTTGGTTTGTTGGTTTGTTTGTTTATTTGTTTGTTCGGTTGTTGGCTTGTTGGTTTGTTGGCTTTTTGGCTTGTTGGTTTGTTGGTTTGTTGGTTTGTTGGTTTGTTGCTTTGTTGGTTACTTGGATTGTTGGTTTGTTGGTTTGTTCGTTTGTTGGTTTGTTGGTTTGTTCGTTTGTTGGTTTGTTGGTTTTTTCGTTTGTTGGTTTGTTTGTTTGTTGGTTTGTTTGTTTTTTTGTTTGTTCGTTTGTTGGCTTGTTGGTTTGTTGCCTTTTTGGCTTGTTGGTTTGTTAGTTTGATGATTTGTTGGTTTGTTGGTTTGTTGGCTTGTTGGCTTGTTAGTTTGTTAGTTTGTTGGTTTCTTGGTTTGTTGGTTTGTTGGTTTGTTGGTTTGTTGGTTTGTTCGTTTGTTGGTTTGTTGGTTTGTTGTTTGTTCGTTTGTTGGTTTGTTGGTTTGTTGGCTTGTTGGTTTGTTGGTTTGTTGGTTTGTTGGTTTGTTGGTTTATTCGTTTGTTGGTTTGTTGGTTTGTTGGTTTGTGGGTTTGTTAATTTGTTCGTTTTTTGGTTTGTTGGTTTGTTGGTTTGTTGGTTTGTTGGCTTGTTGGTTTGTTGGCTTGTTGGCTTGTTGGTTTGTTGGTTTGTTGGTTTGTTGGTTTGTTGATTTGTTGGCTTGTTGGTTTATTTGTTTGTTGGTTTGTTGGTTTGTTGGTTTGTTGGTTTGTTGGTTTGTTGGTTTGTTCGTTTGTTGGTTTGTTGGTTTGTTGGTTTGTTAGTTTGTTGGTTTGTTGGTTTGTTGGTTTGTTGTTTTGTTGGTTTGTTTGTTTGTTGGTTTGTTGGTTTATTAGTTTGTTGGCTTGTTCGTTTTTTGGTTTGTTGGTTTGTTGGTTTGTTTGTTTGTTGGTTTGTTTGTTTTTTGGCTTGTTGGCTTGTTAGTTTGTTGGTTTGTTGGTTTGTTGGTTTGTTCGTTGTTGGTTTTTTGGCTTGTTGGCTTGTTGGCTTGTTGGTTTGTTGGTTTGTTGATTTCTTGGTTTGTTGGTTTGTTGGTTTGTTGGTTTGTTGGTTCGATAGTTTGTTGGTTTGTTGGTTTGTTGGTTTGTTGGCTTGTTGGTTTGTTGGTTTGTTGGTTTGTTGGTTTGTTGGTTTGTTGGTTTGTTGGTTTGTTGGTTTGTTGGTTTGTTGGTTTGTTGGTTTGTTGTTTTGTTGGTTTGTTTGTTTGTTGGTTTGTTTGTTTGTTGGTTTGTTGGCTTGTTGGTTTGTTGGTTTGTTGGTTTGTTGGTTTGTTTGTTTGTTCGTTTGTAGAATTTTTGGTTTGTTGGCTTGATGGCTTGTTGGTTTGTTGGTTTGTTGGTTTGCTGGTTTGTTGGCTTGTTGGTTTGTTGGTTTGTTGGTTTGTTGGTTTGTTGGTTTGTTGGTTTGTTGGTTTGTTGGTTTGTTCGTTTGTTGGTTTGTTGGTTTGTTGGTTTGTTGGTTTGTTGGTTTGTTCGTTTGTTGGGTTTTTTTGGTTTGTTGGTTTGTTGGTTTGTTGGTTTGTTGGTTTGTTCGTTTGTTGGCTTGTTGGTTTGTTGGCTTTTTGGCTTGTTGGTTTGTTGGTTTGTTGATTTGTTGGTTTGTTGGTTTGTTGGTTTGTTAGTTTGTTGTTTTGTTCGTTTGTTGGTGTATTGGTTTGTTGGTTTGTTGATTTGTTGGTTTGTTGGTTTGTTGGTTTGTTGGCTTCTTGGTTTGTTGGTTTGTTGGGATGTTGGTTTGTAGGTTTGTTGAATTGTTCGTTTGTTGGTTTGTTCGTTTGTTCGTTTGTTGGTTTGTTGGTTTGTTGGCTTGTTGGCTTGTTGGTTTGTTGGTTTGTTGGTTTGTTAGTTTGTTAGTTTGTTGGTTTGTTGGTTTGTTGGTTTGTTCGTTTGTTGGTTTGTTGGTAAGTTAGTTTGTTGCCTTTTTGGTTTGTTGGTTTGTTGGTTTGTTCGTTTGTTGGCTTGTTGGTTTGTTGGTTTTTTGGTTTGTTCCTTTGTTGGTTTGTTGGCTTGTTGGTTTGTTGGTTTGCGGGTTTGTTGGTTTGTTCGTTTGTTGGTTTGTTCGTTTGCTGGTTTGTTGGCTTGTTGGTTTGTTGGTTTGTTGGTTTGTTGGTTTGTTTGTTTGTTCGTTTGTAGAATTTTTGGTTTGTTGGCTTGATGGCTTGTTGGTTTGTTGGTTTGTTGGTTTGCTGGTTTGTTGGCTTGTTGGTTTATTGGTTTGTTCGTTTGCTGGTTTGTTGGCTTGTTGGCTTGTTGGTTTGTTGGTTTGTTGGTTTGTTGGTTTGTTGGGTTGTTGGTTTGTTGGTTTGTTCGTTTGTTGGTTTGTTGGTTTTTTGGTTTGTTCGTTTGTTGGTTTGTTGGCTTGTTGGTTTGTTGATTTGCTGGTTTGTTGGTTTGTTCGTTTGTTGGTTTGTTCGTTTGCTGGTTTGTTGGCTTGTTGGCTTGTTGGTTTGTTGGTTTGTTGGTTTGTTGGTTTGTTGGGTTGTTGGTTTGTTGGTTTGTTCGTTTGTTGGTTTGTTGGTTTGTTGGTTTGTTCGTTTGTGCGTTTGTTGGTTTGTTCGTTTGTTGGTTTGTTGGTTTTTTGGTTTGTTCGTTTGTTGGTTTGTTGGCTTGTTGGTTTGTTGATTTGCTGGTTTTTTGGTTTGTTCGTTTGTTGGTTTGTTCGTTTGCTGGTTTGTTGGCTTGTTGGCTTGTTGGTTTGTTGGTTTGTTGGTTTGTTGGTTTGTTGGGTTGTTGGTTTGTTGGTTTGTTCGTTTGTTGGTTTGTTGGTTTGTTGGTTTGTTTGTTTGTGCGTTTGTTGGTTTGTTGGTTTGTTGGTTTGTTGGTTTGTTGGTTTGTTGGTTTGTTGGTTTGTTTGTTTGTTGGTTTGTTGGTTTGTTGGTTTGTTCGTTTGTTCGTTTGTTCGTTTGTTTGTTTGTTGGTTTGCTAGTTTGTTGGTTTGTTGGTTTGTTGGTTTTTTGGTTTGTTGGCTTGATGGTTTGTTGATTTGTTGGTTTGTTGGTTTGTTGGTATGTTGGTTTGTTGGTTTGTTGGTTTGTTGGTTTGTTGGTTTGTTGGTTTGTTGGCTTGTTGGTTTGTTGGTTTGTTGGTTTGTTGGTTTGTTGGTTTGTTGGTTTGTTTGTTTATTTGTTTGTTCGGTTGTTGGCTTGTTGGTTTGTTGGCTTTTTGGCTTGTTGGTTTGTTGGTTTGTTGGTTTGTTGGTTTGTTGCTTTGTTGGTTACTTGGATTGTTGGTTTGTTGGTTTGTTCGTTTGTTGGTTTGTTGGTTTGTTCGTTTGTTGGTTTGTTGGTTTTTTCGTTTGTTGGTTTGTTTGTTTGTTGGTTTGTTTGTTTTTTTGTTTGTTCGTTTGTTGGCTTGTTGGTTTGTTGCCTTGTTGGCTTGTTGGTTTGTTAGTTTGATGATTTGTTGGTTTGTTGGTTTGTTGGCTTGTTGGCTTGTTAGTTTGTTAGTTTGTTGGTTTCTTGGTTTGTTGGTTTGTTGGTTTGTTGGTTTGTTGGTTTGTTCGTTTGTTGGTTTGTTGGTTTGTTGTTTGTTCGTTTGTTGGTTTGTTGGTTTGTTGGCTTGTTGGTTTGTTGGTTTGTTGGTTTGTTGGTTTGTTGGTTTATTCGTTTGTTGGTTTGTTGGTTTGTTGGTTTGTGGGTTTGTTAATTTGTTCGTTTTTTGGTTTGTTGGTTTGTTGGTTTGTTGGTTTGTTGGCTTGTTGGTTTGTTGGCTTGTTGGCTTGTTGGTTTGTTGGTTTGTTGGTTTGTTGGTTTGTTGGTTTGTTGATTTGTTGGCTTGTTGGTTTATTTGTTTGTTTGTTTGTTGGTTTGTTGGTTTGTTGGTTTGTTGGTTTGTTGGTTTGTTCGTTTGTTGGTTTGTTGGTTTGTTGGTTTGTTAGTTTGTTGGTTTGTTGGTTTGTTGGTTTGTTGTTTTGTTGGTTTGTTTGTTTGTTGGTTTGTTGGTTTATTAGTTTGTTGGCTTGTTCGTTTTTTGGTTTGTTGGTTTGTTGGTTTGTTTGTTTGTTGGTTTGTTTGTTTTTTGGCTTGTTGGCTTGTTGGTTTGTTGGTTTGTTGGTTTGTTGGTTTGTTCGTTGTTGGTTTTTTGGCTTGTTGGCTTGTTGGCTTGTTGGTTTGTTGGTTTGTTGATTTCTTGGTTTGTTGGTTTGTTGGTTTGTTGGTTTGTTGGTTCGATAGTTTGTTGGTTTGTCGGTTTGTTGGCTTGTTGGTTTGTTGGTTTGTTGGTTTGTTGGTTTGTTGGTTTGTTGGTTTGTTGGTTTGTTGGTTTGTTGGTTTGTTGTTTTGTTGGTTTGTTGGTTTGTTTGTTTGTTGGTTTGTTTGTTTGTTGGTTTGTTGGCTTGTTGGTTTGTTGGTTTGTTGGTTTGTTGGTCTGTTTGTTTGTTCGTTTGTAGAATTTTTGGTTTGTTGGCTTGATGGCTTGTTGGTTTGTTGGTTTGTTGGTTTGCTGGTTTGTTGGCTTGTTGGTTTCTTGGTTTGTTGGTTTGTTGGTTTGTTGGTTTGTTGGTTTGTTGGTTTGTTCGTTTGTTGGTTTGTTGGTTTGTTGGTTTGTTGGTTTGTTGGTTTGTTCGTTTGTTGGTTTTTTTTTGGTTTGTTGGTTTGTTGGTTTGTTGGTTTGTTGGTTTGTTTGTTTGTTGGCTTGTTGGTTTGTTGGCTTTTTGGCTTGTTGGTTTGTTGGTTTGTTGATTTGTTGGTTTGTTGGTTTGTTGGTTTGTTAGTTTGTTGTTTTGTTCGTTTGTTGGTGTATTGGTTTGTTGGTTTGTTGATTTGTTGGTTTGTAGGTTTGTTGGTTTGTTCGTTTGTTGGTTTGTTCGTTTGTTCGTTTGTTGGTTTGTTGGTTTGTTGGCTTGTTGGCTTGTTGGTTTGTTGGTTTGTTGGTTTGTTAGTTTGTTAGTTTGTTGGTTTGTTGGTATGTTGGTTTGTTCGTTTGTTGGTTTGTTGGTAAGTTAGTTTGTTGCCTTTTTGGTTTGTTGGTTTGTTGGTTTGTTCGTTTGTTGGCTTGTTGGTTTGTTGGTTTTTTGGTTTGTTCCTTTGTTGGTTTGTTGGCTTGTTGGTTTGTTGGTTTGCGGGTTTGTTGGTTTGTTCGTTTGTTGGTTTGTTCGTTTGCTGGTTTGTTGGCTTGTTGGCTTGTTGGTTTGTTGGTTTTTTCGTTTTTTTGGTTTGTTGGTTTGTTGGTTTGTTCGTTTGTTGGTTTGTTGGTTTGTTGGTTTGTTCGTTTGTGCGTTTGTTGGTTTGTTGGTTTGTTGGCTTGTTGGTTTGTTGGTTTGTTGGTTTGTTGTTTTGTTGGTTTGTTTGTTTGTTGGTTTGTTGGTTTGTTGGTTTGTTGGCTTGTTGGTTTTTTGGTTTGTTGGTTTGTTGGTTTGTTTGTTTGTTCGTTTGTAGAATTTTTGGTTTGTTGGCTTGATGGCTTGTTGGTTTGTTGGTTTGTTGGTTTGTTGGTTTGTTGGTTTGTTGGTTTGTTGGCTTGTTGGTTTGTTGGTTTGTTGGTTTGTTGGTTTGTTGGTTTGTTGGTTTGTTGTTTTGTTGGTTTGTTGGTTTGTTGGTTTGTTGGTTTGTTCGTTTGTTGGTTTGTTGGTTTGTTGGTTTGTTGGTTTGTTGGTTTGTTCGTTTGTTGGTTTTTTTGGTTTGTTGGTTTGTTGGTTTGTTGGTTTGTTGGTTTGTTCGTTTGTTGGCTTGTTGGTTTGTTGGCTTTTTGGCTTGTTGGTTTGTTGGTTTGTTGGCTTGTTGATTTGTTGGTTTGTTGGTTTGTTGGTTTGTTAGTTTGTTGGTTTGTTCGTTTGTTGGTGTGTTGGTTTGTTGGTTTGTTGATTTGTTGGTTTGTTGGTTTGTTGGTTTGTGGCTTGTTGGTTTGTTGGTTTGTTGGGATGTTGGTTTGTTCGTTTGTTGGTTTGTTCGTTTGTTGGTTTCTTCGTTTGTTCGTTTGTTGGTTTGTTGGTTTGTTGGCTTGTTGGCTTGTTGGTTTATTGGTTTGTTGGTTTGTTGGTTTGTTAGTTTGTTGGTTTGTTGGTTTGTTGGTTTGTTCGTTTGTCGGTTTGTTGGTTTGTTCCTTTGTTGGTTTGCTGGTTTGTTGGTTTGTTGGCTTGTTGGTTTGTTGGTTTGTTGGTTTGTTGGTTTGTTGGTTTGTTGGTTTGTTGGTTTGTTGTTTTGTTGGTTTGTTGGTTTGTTGGTTTGTTGGTTTGTTCGTTTGTTGGTTTGTTGGTTTGTTGGTTTGTTGGTTTGTTGGTTTGTTGGTTTGTTGGTTTGTTCGTTTGTTGGTTTTTTTGGTTTGTTGGTTTGTTGGTTTGTTGGTTTGTTGGTTTGTTGGTTTGTTCGTTTGTTGGCTTGTTGGTTTGTTGGCTTTTTGGCTTGTTGGTTTGTTGGTTTGTTGGCTTGTTGATTTGTTGGTTTGTTGGTTTGTTGGTTTGTTAGTTTGTTGGTTTGTTCGTTTGTTGGTGTGTTGGTTTGTTGGTTTTTTGGTTTGTTCCTTTGTTGGTTTGTTGGCTTGTTGGTTTGTTGGTTTGCGGGTTTGTTGGTTTGTTCGTTTGTTGGTTTGTTCGTTTGCTGGTTTGTTGGCTTGTTGGCTTGTTGGTTTGTTGGTTTTTTCGTTTTTTTGGTTTGTTGGTTTGTTGGTTTGTTCGTTTGTTGGTTTGTTGGTTTGTTGGTTTGTTCGTTTGTGCGTTTGTTGGTTTGTTGGTTTGTTGGCTTGTTGGTTTGTTGGTTTGTTGGTTTGTTGTTTTGTTGGTTTGTTTGTTTGTTGGTTTGTTGGTTTGTTGGTTTGTTGGCTTGTTGGTTTTTTGGTTTGTTGGTTTGTTGGTTTGTTTGTTTGTTCGTTTGTAGAATTTTTGGTTTGTTGGCTTGATGGCTTGTTGGTTTGTTGGTTTGTTGGTTTGTTGGTTTGTTGGTTTGTTGGTTTGTTGGTTTGTTGGCTTGTTGGTTTGTTGGTTTGTTGGTTTGTTGGTTTGTTGGTTTGTTGGTTTGTTGTTTTGTTGGTTTGTTGGTTTGTTGGTTTGTTGGTTTGTTCGTTTGTTGGTTTGTTGGTTTGTTGGTTTGTTGGTTTGTTGGTTTGTTCGTTTGTTGGTTTTTTTGGTTTGTTGGTTTGTTGGTTTGTTGGTTTGTTGGTTTGTTCGTTTGTTGGCTTGTTGGTTTGTTGGCTTTTTGGCTTGTTGGTTTGTTGGTTTGTTGGCTTGTTGATTTGTTGGTTTGTTGGTTTGTTGGTTTGTTAGTTTGTTGGTTTGTTCGTTTGTTGGTGTGTTGGTTTGTTGGTTTGTTGATTTGTTGGTTTGTTGGTTTGTTGGTTTGTGGCTTGTTGGTTTGTTGGTTTGTTGGGATGTTGGTTTGTTCGTTTGTTGGTTTGTTCGTTTGTTGGTTTCTTCGTTTGTTCGTTTGTTGGTTTGTTGGTTTGTTGGCTTGTTGGCTTGTTGGTTTATTGGTTTGTTGGTTTGTTGGTTTGTTAGTTTGTTGGTTTGTTGGTTTGTTGGTTTGTTCGTTTGTCGGTTTGTTGGTTTGTTCCTTTGTTGGTTTGCTGGTTTGTTGGTTTGTTGGCTTGTTGGTTTGTTGGTTTGTTGGTTTGTTGGTTTGTTGGTTTGTTGGTTTGTTGGTTTGTTGTTTTGTTGGTTTGTTGGTTTGTTGGTTTGTTGGTTTGTTCGTTTGTTGGTTTGTTGGTTTGTTGGTTTGTTGGTTTGTTGGTTTGTTGGTTTGTTGGTTTGTTCGTTTGTTGGTTTTTTTGGTTTGTTGGTTTGTTGGTTTGTTGGTTTGTTGGTTTGTTCGTTTGTTGGCTTGTTGGTTTGTTGGCTTTTTGGCTTGTTGGTTTGTTGGTTTGTTGGCTTGTTGATTTGTTGGTTTGTTGGTTTGTTGGTTTGTTAGTTTGTTGGTTTGTTCGTTTGTTGGTGTGTTGGTTTGTTGGTTTGTTGATTTGTTGGCTTTTTGGTTTGTTGGTTTGTTGGCTTGTTGGCTTTTTGGTTTGTTGGTTTGTTGGCTTGTTGGTTACTTAGTTTGTTGGTTTGTTGGCTTGTTGGCTTGTTTGTTTGTTGGTTTGTTGGCTTGTTGGTTACTTAGTTTGTTGGTTTGTTGGTTTGTTGGCTTGTTGGTTTGTTGGTTTGTTGGCTTGTTGGCTTGTTGGTTTGTTGGTTTGTTGGTTTTTTGGTTTGTTGGTTTGTTGCCTTGTTGGTTTGTTGGTTTGTTGGTTTGTTGGCTTGTTGGCTTGTTGGTTTGTTGGTTTGTTGGCTTGTTGGTTTGTTGGTTTGTTGGCTTGTTGGCGTGTTGCTTTATTGGTTTGTTGGTTTGTTGGCTTGTTGGCTTGTTTATTTGTTAGTTTGTTGGCTTTTTGGTTACTTGGTTTGTTGGTTTGTTGGCTTGTTGGTTTGTTGGCTTGTTGGTTTGTTGTTTTGGTGGTTTGTTGGCTTTTTGGTTTGTTGGTTTGTTGGCTTTTTGGCTTGTTGGCTTGTTGGTTTGTTGGTTTGTTGGTTTGTTGGCTTGTTGGTTTGTTGGTTTGTTGGCTTGTTGGCTTGTTGCTTTATTGGTTTGTTGGTTTGTTGGCTTATTGGCTTGTTGGTTTGTTAGTTTATTGGCTTTTTGGTTACTTGGCTTGTTGGTTTGTTGGCTTGTCTGTTTGTTGGTTTGGTGGTTTGTTGGTTTGTTGGCTTGTTGGTTTGTTGGTTTGTTGGTTTGTTGGTTTGTTGGTTTGTTGGTTTGTTGGTTTTTTGGTTTGTTGGCTTTTTGGTTACTTGGTTTGTTGGCTTGTTGGTTTGTTGGCTTGTTGGTTTGTTGTTTTGGTGGTTTGTTGGCTTTTTGGTTTGTTGGTTTGTTGGCTTTTTGGCTTGTTGGCTTGTTGGTTTGTTGGTTTGTTGGTTTGTTGGTTTGTTGGCTTGTTGGTTTGTTGGTTTGTTGGCTTCTTGGCTTGTTGCTTTATTGGTTTGTTGGTTTGTTGGCTTATGTGTTGTTGGTTTGTTGGCTTTATTGGTTTGTTGGTTTGTTCGTTTGTTGGTTTGTTCGTTTGCTGGTTTGTTGGCTTGTTGGCTTGTTGGTTTGTTGGTTTGTTGGTTTGTTGGGTTGTTGGTTTGTTGGTTTGTTCGTCTGTTGGTTTGTTGCTTTGTTGGTTTGTTCGTTTGTGCGTTTGTTGGTTTGTTGGCTTGTTAATTTGTTGGTTTATTGGTTTGTTGGTTTGTTCGTTTGTTGATTTGTTAGTTTGTTGGTTTGTTGGTTTGTTGGTTTGTTGGTTTGTTGGTTTGTTGGTTTAATGGTTTGTTGGTTTGTTTGTTTGTTGGATTGTCGGTTTGTTGGTTTCTTCGTTTGTTCGTTTGTTTGTTTGTTGGTTTGTTAGTTTGTTGGTTTGTTGGTTTGTTGGTTTTTTGGTTTGTTTGCTTGATAGTTTGTTGATTTGTTGGTTTGTTGGTATGTTGGTTTGTTGGTTTGTTGGTTTGTTGGTTTGTTGGCTTGTTGGTTTGTTGGTTTGTTGGTTTGTTGGCTTGTTGGTTTGTTGGTTTATTTGTTTGTTCGTTTGTTGGCTTGTTGGTTTGTTGGCTTTTTGGCTTGTTGGTTTGTTGGTTTGTTGGTTTGTTGGTTTGTTGGTTTGTTGCTTTGTTGGTTACTTGGATTGTTGGTTTGTTGGTTTGTTCGTTTGTTGGTTTGTTAGTTTGTTCGTTTGTTGGTTTGTTGGTTTTTTCGTTTGTTGGTTTGTTGGTTTGTTTGTTTTTTGGTTTGTTCGTTTGTTGGCTTGTTGGTTTGTTGCCTTGTTGGCTTGTTGGTTTGTTAGTTTGATGGTTTGTTGGTTTGTTAGTTTGTTGGCTTGTTGGCTTGTTGGTTTGTTGGTTTGTTGGTTTCTTGGTTTGTTGATTTGTTGGTTTGTTGGTTTGTTCGTTTGTTGGTTTGTTGGTTTGTTGTTTGTTCGTTTGTCGGTTTGTTGGTTTTTTGGTTTGTTGGCTTGTTGGTTTGTTGGTTTGTTGGTTTGTTGGTTTGTTGGTTTATTCGTTTGTTGGTTTGTTGGTTTGTTGGTTTGTTGGTTTTTTGGTTTGTTGGTTTGTTGGTTTGTTGGTTTGTTGGCTTGTTGGTTTGTTGGCTTGTTGGCTTGTTGGTTTGTTGGTCTGTTGGTTTGTTGGTTTGTTGGTTTGTTGGTTTGTTGGTTTGTTGGCTTGTTGGTTTATTTGTTTGTTGGTTTTTTGGTTTGTTGGTTTGTTGGTTTGTTCGTTTGTTGGTTTGTTGGTTTGTTGGTTTGTTGGTTTCTTGGTTTGTTGGTTTGTTGGTTTGTTGTTTTGTTGGTTTGTTTGTTTGTTGGTTTGTTGGTTTATTAGTTTGTTGGCTTGTTCGTTTTTTGGTTTGTTGGTTTGTTGGTTTGTTTGTTTGTTGGTTTGTTCGTTTGTTGGTTTTTTGGTTTGTTGGCTTGTTGGCTTGTTGGTTTGTTTGTTTTTTGGCTTGTTGGCTTGTTGGTTTGTTAGTTTGTTGGTTTGTTGGTTTGTTGGTTTGTTGGTTTGTTGGTTTTTTGGCTTGTTGGCTTGTTGGCTTGTTGGTTTGTTGGTTTGTTGGTTTGTTGGTTTGTTGGTTTGTTGTTTTGTTGGTTTGTTTGTTTGTTGGTTTGTTGGTTTGTTGGTTTGTTGGCTTGTTTGTTTGTTGGTTTGTTGGTTTGTTGGTTTGTTGGTTTTTTTGTTTGTTCGTTTGTAGAATTTTTGGTTTGTTGGCTTGCTGGTTTGTTGGTTTGTTGGTTTATTGGTTTGTTGGTTTGTTAGTTTGTTGGCTTGTTCGGTTGTTGGTTTTTTTGGTTTGTTGGTTTGTTGGTTTGTTGGTTTGTTGGTTTGTTCGTTTGTAGGCTTGTTGGTTTGTTGGCTTTTTGGCTTGTTGGTTTGTTGGTTTGTTGGCTTGTTGATTTGTTGGTTTGTTGGTTTGTTGGTTTGTTCGTTTGTTGGCTTGTTGGTTTGTTGGTTTTTTGGTTTGTTCCTTTGTTGGTTTGTTGGCTTGTTGGTTTGTTGGTTTGCGGGTTTGTTGGTTTGTTCGTTTGTTGGTTTGTTCGTTTGCTGGTTTGTTGGCTTGTTGGCTTGTTGGTATGTTGGTTTGTTCGTTTTTTTGGTTTGTTGGTTTGTTGGTTTGTTCGTTTGTGCGTTTGTTGGTTTGTTGGTTTGTTGGCTTGTTGGTTTGTTGGTTTGTTGGTTTGTTCATTTATTGGTTTGCTGGTTTGTTGGTTTGTTCGTTTGTTGGTTTGTTGGTTTTTTTGTTTGTTCGTTTGTAGAATTTTTGGTTTGTTGGCTTGATGGCTTGTTGGTTTGTTGGTTTGTTGGTTTGTTGGCTTGTTGGTTTGTTTGTTTGTTGGTTTGTTCGTTTGTTGGTTTGTTGGTTTTTTTGTTTGTTCGTTTGTAGAATTTTTGGTTTGTTGGCTTGATGGCTTGTTGGTTTGTTGGTTTGTTGGTTTGTTGGCTTGTTGGTTTGTTGGTTTGTTGGTTTATTGGTTTGTTGGTTTCTTGGTTTGTTGGCTTGTTCGGTTGTTGGTTTTTTTGGTTTGTTGGTTTGTTGGTTTGTTGGTTTGTTGGTTTGTTCGTTTGTAGGCTTGTTGGTTTGTTGGCTTTTTGGCTTGTTGGTTTGTTGGTTTGTTGGCTTGTTGATTTGTTGGTTTGTTGGTTTGTTGGTTTGTTAGTTTGTTGGTTTGTTCGTTTGTTGGTGTATTGGTTTGTTGGTTTGTTGATTTGTTGGTTTGTTGGTTTGTTGGCTTGTTTGTTTGTTGGTTTGTTGGTTTGTTGGTTTGTTGGTTTTTTTGTTTGTTCGTTTGTAGAATTTTTGGTTTGTTGGCTTGATGGCTTGTTGGTTTGTTGGTTTGTTGGTTTGTTGGCTTGTTGGTTTGTTGGTTTGTTGGTTTATTGGTTTGTTGGTTTGTTGGTTTGTTGGCTTGTTCGGTTGTTGGTTTTTTTGGTTTGTTGGTTTGTTGGTTTGTTGGTTTGTTGGTTTGTTCGTTTGTAGGCATGTTGGTTTGTTGGCTTTTTGGCTTGTTGGTTTGTTGGTTTGTTGGCTTGTTGATTTGTTGGTTTGTTGGTTTGTTGGTTTGTTAGTTTGTTGGTTTGTTCGTTTGTTGGTGTATTGGTTTGTTGGTTTGTTGATTTGTTGGTTTGTTGGTTTGTTGGTTTGTTCGTTTGTTGGTTTATTGGTTTGTTGGTTTGTTGGTTTGTTGGCTTGTTCGGTTGTTAGTTTTTTTGGTTTGTTGGTTTGTTGGTTTGTTGGTTTGTTGGTTTGTTCGTTTGTAGGCTTGTTGGTTTGTTGGCTTTTTGGCTTGTTGGTTTGTTGGTTTGTTGGCTTGTTGATTTGTTGGTTTGTTGGTTTGTTGGTTTGTTAGTTTGTTGGTTTGTTCGTTTGTTGGTGTATTGGTTTGTTGGTTTGTTGATTTGTTGGTTTGTTGGTTTGTTGGTTTGTTGGCTTCTTGGTTTGTTGGTTTGTTGGGATGTTGGTTTGTAGGTTTGGTGGTTTGTTCGTTTGTTGGTTTGTTCGTTTGTTCGTTTGTTGGTTTGTTGGTTTGTTGGCTTGTTGGCTTGTTGGTTAGTTGGTTTGTTGGTTTGTTAGTTTGTTAGTTTGTTGGTTTGTTGGTTTGTTGGTTTGTTCGTTTGTTGGTTTGTTGGTATGTTAGTTTGTTGCCTTTTTGGTTTGTTGGTTTGTTGGTTTGTTCGTTTGTTGGCTTGTTGGTTTGTTGGTTTTTTGGTTTGTTCCTTTGTTGGTTTGTTGGCTTGTTGGTTTGTTGGTTTGCGGGTTTGTTGGTTTGTTCGTTTGTTGGTTTGTTCGTTTGCTGGTTTGTTGGCTTGTTGGCTTGTTGGTATGTTGGTTTGTTCGTTTTTTTGGTTTGTTGGTTTGTTGGTTTGTTCGTTTGTGCGTTTGTTGGTTTGTTGGTTTGTTGGCTTGTTGGTTTGTTGGTTTGTTGGTTTGTTCATTTGTTGGTTTGTTGGTTTGTTGGTTTGTTCGTTTGTTGGTGTATTGGTTTGTTGGTTTGTTGATTTGTTGGTTTGTTGGTTTGTTGGCTTGTTTGTTTGTTGGTTTGTTGGTTTGTTGGTTTGTTGGTTTTTTTGTTTGTTCGTTTGTAGAATTTTTGGTTTGTTGGCTTGATGGCTTGTTGGTTTGTTGGTTTGTTGGTTTGTTGGCTTGTTGGTTTGTTGGTTTGTTGGTTTATTGGTTTGTTGGTTTGTTGGTTTGTTGGCTTGTTCGTTTGTTGGTTTTTTTGGTTTGTTGGTTTGTTGGTTTGTTGGTTTGTTGGTTTGTTCGTTTGTAGGCTTGTTGGTTTGTTGGCTTTTTGGCTTGTTGGTTTGTTGGTTTGTTGGCTTGTTGATTTGTTGGTTTGTTGGTTTGTTGGTTTGTTAGTTTGTTGGTTTGTTCGTTTGTTGGTGTATTGGTTTGTTGGTTTGTTGATTTGTTGGTTTGTTGGTTTGTTGGTTTGTTCGTTTGTTGGTTTATTGGTTTGTTGGTTTGTTGGTTTGTTGGCTTGTTCGGTTGTTGGTTTTTTTGGTTTGTTGGTTTGTTGGTTTGTTGGTTTGTTGGTTTGTTCGTTTGTAGGCTTGTTGGTTTGTTGGCTTTTTGGCTTGTTGGTTTGTTGGTTTGTTGGCTTGTTGATTCGTTGGTTTGTTGGTTTGTTGGTTTGTTAGTTTGTTGGTTTGTTCGTTTGTTGGTGTATTGGTTTGTTCGTTTGTAGGCTTGTTGGTTTGTTGGCTTTTTGGCTTGTTGGTTTGTTGGTTTGTTGGCTTGTTGGTTTGTTGGTTTGTTGGTTTTTTGGCTTGTTGGCTTGTTGGCTTGTTGGTTTGTTGGTTTGTTGGTTTGTTGGTTTGTTGGTTTGTTGTTTTGTTGGTTTGTTTGTTTGTTGGTTTGTTGGTTCGTTGGTTTGTTGGCTTGTTTGTTTGTTGGTTTGTTGGTTTGTTGGTTTGTTGGTTTGTTCGTTTTTTTGTTTGTTCGTTTGTAGAATTTTTGGTTTGTTGGCTTGATGGCTTGTTGGTTTGTTGGTTTGTTGGTTTGTTGGCTTGTTGGTTTGTTGGTTTGTTGGTTTATTGGTTTGTTGGTTTGTTGGTTTGTTGGCTTGTTCGGTTGTTGGTTTTTTTGGTTTGTTGGTTTGTTGGTTTGTTGGTTTGTTCGTTTGTAGGCTTGTTGGTTTGTTGGCTTTTTGGCTTGTTGGTTTGTTGGTTTGTTGGCTTGTTGATTTGTTGGTTTGTTGGTTTTTTTCTTTGTTCGTTTGTAGAATTTTTGGTTTGTTGGCTTGATGGCTTGTTGGTTTGTTGGTTTGTTGGTTTGTTGGCTTGTTGGTTTGTTGGTTTGTTGGTTTATTGGTTTGTTGGTTTGTTGGTTTGTTGGCTTGTTCGGTTGTTGGTTTTTTTGGTTTGTTGGTTTGTTGGTTTGTTGGTTTGTTCGTTTGTAGGCTTGTTGGTTTGTTGGCTTTTTGGCTTGTTGGTTTGTTGGTTTGTTGGCTTGTTGATTTGTTGGTTTGTTGGTTTGTTGGTTTGTTAGTTTGTTGGTTTGTTCGTTTGTTGGTGTATTGGTTTGTTGGTTTGTTGATTTGTTGGTTTGTTGGTTTGTTGGCTTGTTTGTTTGTTGGTTTGTTGGTTTGTTGGTTTTTTTGTTTGTTCGTTTGTAGAATTTTTGGTTTGTTGGCTTGATGGCTTGTTGGTTTGTTGGTTTGTTGGTTTGTTGGCTTGTTGGTTTGTTGGTTTGTTGGTTTATTGGTTTGTTGGTTTGTTGGTTTGTTGGCTTGTTCGGTTGTTGGTTTTTTTGGTTTGTTGGTTTGTTGGTTTGTTGGTTTGTTGGTTTGTTCGTTTGTAGGCTTGTTGGTTTGTTGGCTTTTTGGCTTGTTGGTTTGTTGGTTTGTTGGCTTGTTGATTTGTTGGTTTGTTGGTTTGTTAGTTTGTTGGTTTGTTCGGTTGTTGGTGTATTGGTTTGTTGGTTTGTTGATTTGTTGGTTTGTTGGTTTGTTGGTTTGTTCGTTTGTTGGTTTTTTGGCTTGTTGGCTTGTTGGCTTGTTGGTTTGTTTGTTTTTTGGCTTGTTGGCTTGTTGGTTTGTTAGTTTGTTGGTTTGTTTGTTTGTTGGTTTGTTGGTTTATTAGTTTGTTGGCTTGTTCGTTTTTTGGTTTGTTGGTTTGTTGGTTTGTTTGTTTGTTGGTTTGTTCGTTTGTTGGTTTTTTGGTTTGTTGGCTTGTTGGTTTGTTTGTTTTTTGGCTTGTTGGCTTGTTGGTTTGTTAGTTTGTTGGTTTGTTGGTTTGTTGGTTTGTTGGTTTGTTGGTTTTTTGGCTTGTTGGCTTGTTGGCTTGTTGGTTTGTTGGTTTGTTGGTTTGTTGGTTTGTTGGTTTGTTGGTTTGTTGTTTTGTTGGTTTGTTTGTTTGTTGGTTTGTTGGTTTGTTGGTTTGTTGGCTTGTTTGTTTGTTGGTTTGTTGGTTTGTTGGTTTGTTGGTTTTATTGTTTGTTCGTTTGTAGAATTTTTGGTTTGTTGGCTTGATGGCTTGTTGGTTTGTTGGTTTGTTGGTTTGTTGGCTTGTTGGTTTGTTGGTTTGTTGGTTTATTGGTTTGTTGGTTTGTTGGTTTGTTGGCTTGTTCGGTTGTTGGTTTTTTTGGTTTGTTGGTTTGTTGGTTTGTTGGTTTGTTCGTTTGTAGGCTTGTTGGTTTGTTGGCTTTTTGGCTTGTTGGTTTGTTGGTTTGTTGGCTTGTTGATTTGTTGGTTTGTTGGTTTGTTGGTTTGTTGGTTTGTTAGTTTGTTGGTTTGTTCGTTTGTTGGTGTATTGGTTTGTTGGTTTGTTGATTTGTTGGTTTGTTGGTTTGTTGGCTTGTTTGTTTGTTGGTTTGTTAGTTTGTTGGTTTGTTGGTTTTTTTGTTTGTTCGTTTGTAAAATTTTTGGTTTGTTGGCTTGATGGCTTGTTGGTTTGTTGGTTTGTTGGTTTGTTGGCTTGTTGGTTTGTTGGTTTGTTGGTTTATTGGTTTGTTGGTTTGTTGGTTTGTTGGCTTGTTCGGTTGTTGGTTTTTTTGGTTTGTTGGTTTGTTGGTTTGTTGGTTTGTTGGTTTGTTCGTTTGTAGGCTTGTTGGTTTGTTGGCTTTTTGGCTTGTTGGTTTGTTGGTTTGTTGGCTTGTTGATTTGTTGGTTTGTTGGTTTGTTGGTTTGTTAGTTTGTTGGTTTGTTCGTTTGTTGGTGTATTGGTTTGTTGGTTTGTTGATTTGTTGGTTTGTTGGTTTGTTGGTTTGTTCGTTTGTTGGTTTATTGGTTTGTTGGTTTGTTGGTTTGTTGGCTTGTTCGGTTGTTGGTTTTTTTGGTTTGTTGGTTTGTTGGTTTGTTGGTTTATTGGTTTGTTCGTTTGTAGGCTTGTTGGTTTGTTGGCTTTTTGGCTTGTTGGTTTGTTGGTTTGTTGGCTTGTTCATTTGTTGGTTTGTTGGTTTGTTGGTTTGTTAGTTTGTTGGTTTGTTCGTTTGTTGGTGTATTGGTTTGTTGGTTTGTTGATTTGTTGGTTTGTTGGTTTGTTGGTTTGTTGGCTTCTTGGTTTGTTGGTTTGTTGGGATGTTGGTTTGTAGGTTTGGTGGTTTGTTCGTTTGTTGGTTTGTTCGTTTGTTCGTTTGTTGGTTTGTTGGTTTGTTGGCTTGTTGGCTTGTTGGTTTGTTGGTTTGTTGGTTTGTTAGTTTGTTAGTTTGTTGGTTTGTTGGTTTGTTGGTTTGTTCGTTTGTTGGTTTGTTGGTATGTTAGTTTGTTGCCTTTTTGGTTTGTTGGTTTGTTGGTTTGTTCGTTTGTTGGCTTGTTGGTTTGTTGGTTTTTTGGTTTGTTCCTTTGTTGGTTTGTTGGCTTGTTGGTTTGTTGGTTTGTTGGGATGTTGGTTTGTAGGTTTGGTGGTTTGTTCGTTTTTTGGTTTGTTGGTTTGTTGGTTTGTTTGTTTGTTGGTTTGTTCGTTTGTTGGTTTTTTGTTTGTTGGCTTGTTGGCTTGTTGGTTTGTTTGTTTTTTGGCTTGTTGGCTTGTTGGTTTGTTAGTTTGTTGGTTTGTTGGTTTGTTGGTTTGTTGGTTTGTTGGTTTTTTGGCTTGTTGGTTTGTTGGCTTGTTGGTTTGTTGGTTTGTTGGTTTGTTGGTTTGTTGGTTTGTTGTTTTGTTGGTTTGTTTGTTTGTTGGTTTGTTGGTTTGTTGGTTTGTTGGCTTGTTTGTTTGTTGGTTTGTTGGTTTGTTGGTTTGTTGGTTTGTTGGTTTTTTTGTTTGTTCGTTTGTAGAATTTTTGGTTTGTTGGCTTGATGGCTTGTTGGTTTGTTGGTTTGTTGGTTTGTTGGCTTGTTGGTTTGTTGGTTTGTTGGTTTATTGGTTTGTTGGTTTGTTGGTTGGTTGGCTTGTTCGGTTGTTGGTTTTTTTGGTTTGTTGGTTTGTTGGTTTGTTGGTTTGTTGGTTTGTTCGTTTGTAGGCTTGTTGGTTTGTTGGCTTTTTGGCTTGTTGGTTTGTTGGTTTGTTGGCTTGTTGATTTGTTGGTTTGTTGGTTTGTTGGTTTGTTAGTTTGTTGGTTTGTTCGTTTGTTGGTGTATTGGTTTCTTGGTTTGTTGATTTGTTGGTTTGTTGGCTTGTTGGCTTGTTTGTTTGTTGGTTTGTTGGTTTGTTGGTTTGTTGGTTTTTTTGTTTGTTCGTTTGTAGAATTTTTGGTTTGTTGGCTTGATGGCTTGTTGGTTTGTTGGTTTGTTGGTTTGTTGGCTTGTTGGTTTGTTGGTTTGTTGGTTTATTGGTTTGTTGGTTTGTTGGTTTGTTGGCTTGTTCGGTTGTTGGTTTTTTTGGTTTGTTGGTTTGTTGGTTTGTTGGTTTGTTCGTTTGTAGGCTTGTTGGTTTGTTGGCTTTTTGGCTTGTTGGTTTGTTGGTTTGTTGGCTTGTTGATTTGTTGGTTTGTTGGTTTGTTGGTTTGTTAGTTTGTTGGTTTGTTCGGTTGTTGGTGTATTGGTTTGTTGGTTTGTTGATTTGTTGGTTTGTTGGTTTGTTGGTTTGTTCGTTTGTTGGTTTTTTGGCTTGTTGGCTTGTTGGCTTGTTGGTTTGTTTGTTTTTTGGCTTGTTGGCTTGTTGGTTTGTTAGTTTGTTGGTTTGTTTGTTTGTTGGTTTGTTGGTTTATTAGTTTGTTGGCTTGTTCGTTGTTTGGTTTGTTGGTTTGTTGGTTTGTTTGTTTATTGGTTTGTTCGTTTGTTGGTTTTTTGGTTTGTTGGCTTGTTGGCTTGTTGGTTTGTTTGTTTTTTGGCTTGTTGGCTTGTTGGTTTGTTAGTTTGTTGGTTTGTTGGTTTGTTGGTTTGTTGGTTTGTTGGTTTTTTGGCTTGTTGGCTTGTTGGCTTGTTGGTTTGTTGGTTTGTTGGTTTGTTGGTTTGTTGGTTTGTTGTTTTGTTGGTTTGTTTGTTTGTTGGTTTGTTGGTTTGTTGGTTTGTTGGCTTGTTTGTTTGTTGGTTTGTTGGTTTGTTGGTTTGTTGGTTTTTTTGTTTGTTCGTTTGTAGAATTTTTGGTTTGTTGGCTTGATGGCTTGTTGGTTTGTTGGTTTGTTGGTTTGTTGGCTTGTTGGTTTGTTGGTTTGTTGGTTTATTGGTTTGTTGGTTTGTTGGTTTGTTGGCTTGTTCGGTTGTTGGTTTTTTTGGTTTTTTTGGTTTGTTGGTTTGTTGGTTTGTTGGTTTGTTGGTTTGTTCGTTTGTAGGCTTGTTGGTTTGTTGGCTTTTTGGCTTGTTGGTTTGTTGGTTTGTTGGCTTGTTGATTTGTTGGTTTGTTGGTTTGTTGGTTTGTTAGTTTGTTGGTTTGTTCGTTTGTTGGTGTATTGGTTTGTTGGTTTGTTGATTTGTTGGTTTGTTGGTTTGTTGGCTTGTTTGTTTGTTGGTTTGTTGGTTTGTTGGTTTGTTGGTTTTTTTGTTTGTTCGTTTGTAGAATTTTTGGTTTGTTGGCTTGATGGCTTGTTGGTTTGTTGGTTTGTTGGTTTGTTGGCTTGTTGGTTTGTTGGTTTGTTGGTTTATTGGTTTGTTGGTTTGTTGGTTTGTTGGCTTGTTCGGTTGTTGGTTTTTTTGGTTTGTTGGTTTGTTGGTTTGTTGGTTTGTTGGTTTGTTCGTTTGTAGGCTTGTTGGTTTGTTGGCTTTTTGGCTTGTTGGTTTGTTGGTTTGTTGGCTTGTTGATTTGTTGGTTTGTTGGTTTGTTAGTTTGTTGGTTTGTTCGTTTGTTGGTGTATTGGTTTGTTGGTTTGTTGATTTGTTGGTTTGTTGGTTTGTTGGTTTTTTCGTTTGTTGGTTTATTGGTTTGTTGGTTTGTTGGTTTGTTGGCTTGTTCGGTTGTTGGCTTTTTTGGTTTGTTGGTTTGTTGGTTTGTTGGTTTGTTGGTTTGTTCGTTTGTAGGCTTGCTGGTTTGTTGGCTTTTTGGCTTGTTGGTTTGTTGGTTTGTTGGCTTGTTGATTTGTTGGTTTGTTGGTTTGTTGGTTTGTTAGTTTGTTGGTTTGTTCGTTTGTTGGTGTATTGGTTTGTTGGTTTGTTGATTTGTTGGTTTGTTGGTTTGTTGGCTTGTTGGCATCTTGGTTTGTTGGTTTGTTGGGATGTTGGTTTGTAGGTTTGGTGGTTTGTTCGTTTGTTGGTTTGTTCGTTTGTTCGTTTGTTGGTTTGTTGGTTTGTTGGCTTGTTGGCTTGTTGGTTTGTTGGTTTGTTGGTTTGTTAGTTTGTTAGTTTGTTGGTTTGTTGGTTTGTTGGTTTGTTCGTTTGTTGGTTTGTTGGTATGTTAGTTTGTTGCCTTTTTGGTTTGTTGGTTTGTTGGTTTGTTCGTTTGTTGGCTTGTTGGTTTGTTGGTTTTTTGGTTTGTTCCTTTGTTGGTTTGTTGGCTTGTTGGTTTGTTGGTTTGCGGGTTTGTTGGTTTGTTCGTTTGTTGGTTTGTTCGTTTGCTGGTTTGTTGGCTTGTTGGCTTGTTGGTATGTTGGTTTGTTCGTTTTTTTGGTTTGTTGGTTTGTTGGTTTGTTCGTTTGTGCGTTTGTTGGTTTGTTGGTTTGTTGGCTTGTTGGTTTGTTGGTTTGTTGGTTTGTTCATTTGTTGGTTTGTTGGTTTGTTGGTTTGTTAGTTTGTTGGTGTGTTCGTTTGTTGGTGTGTTGGTTTGTTGGTTTGTTGATTTGTTGGTTTGTTGGTTTGTTGGTTTGTTGGCTTGTTGGTTTGTTGGTTTGTTGGGATGTTGGTTTGTTGGTTTGTTGCTTTGTTCGTTTGTTGGTTTGTTCGTTTGTTCGTTTGTTGGTTTGTTGGTTTGTTGGCTTGTTGGCTTGTTGGTTTATTGGTTTGTTGGTTTGTTGGTTTGTTAGTTTGTTGGTTTGTTGGTTTGTTGGTTTGTTGGTTTGTTCGTTTGTTGGTTTGTTGGTTTGCTGGTATGTTAGTTTGTTGCCTTTTTGGTTTGTTGGTTTGTTGGCTTGTTGGCTTTTTGGTTTGTTGGTTTGTTGGCTTGTTGGTTACTTAGTTTGTTGGTTTGTTGGCTTGTTGGCTTGTTTGTTTGTTGGTTTGTTGGCTTGTTGGTTACTTAGTTTGTTGGTTTGTTGGTTTGTTGGCTTGTTGGTTTGTTGGTTTGTTGGCTTGTTGGCTTGTTGGTTTGTTGGTTTGTTGGTTTTTGGTTTGTTGGTTTGTTAGCTTGTTGGTTTGTTGGTTTGTTGGTTTGTTGGCTTGTTGGCATGTTGGTTTGTTGGTTTGTTGACTTGTTGGTTTGTTGGTTTGTTGGCTTGTTGGCTTGTTGCTTTGTTGGTTTGTTGGCTTGTTGGTTTGTTAGTTTGTTGGCTTTTTGGTTACTTGGTTTGTTGGTTTGTTGGCTTGTTGGTTTGTTGGCTTGTTGGTTTGTTGTTTTGTTGGTTTGTTGGCTTTTTGGTTTGTTGGTTTGTTGGTTTGTTGGCTTGTTGGCTTGTTGGTTTGTTGGTTTGTTGGTTTGTTGGCTTGTTGGCTTGTTGGTTTGTTGGTTTGTTGGCTTGTTGGTTTGTTGCTTTGTTGGTTTGTTGGCTTATTGGCTTGTTGGTTTGTTGGTTTGTTGGGTTGTTGGTTTTTTGGTTTGTTGGCTTGTTGGCTTGTTGCTTTATTGGTTTGTTGGTTTGTTACCTTGTTGGCTTGTTGGTTTGTTAGTTTATTGGCTTTCTGGTTACTTGGTTTGTTGGTTTGTTGGTTTATTGGCTTGTTGGTTTGTTGGCTTGTCGGTTTGTTGGTTTGGTGGTTTGTTGGCTTGTTGGCTTGTTGGTTTGTTGGTTTGTTGGTTTGTTGGTTTGTTGGTTTGTTGGTTTTTTGGTTTGTTGGTTTGTTGGTTTGTTGGCTTGTTGGTTTGTTGGTTTGTTGGCTTCTTGGCTTGTTGGTTTGTTGGCTTGTTGGTTACTTAGTTTGTTGGGTTGTTGGTTTGTTGGTTTGTTGGCTTATTGGCTTGTTGGTTTGTTGGTTAGTTCGTTTGTTGGTTTGTTAGTTTGTTGGTTTGTTGGCTTGTTGGCTTGTTGGTTTATTGGTTTGTTCGTTTGTTGGCTTATTGGCTTGTTGGTTTGTTGGTTTTTTGGTTTGTTCGTTTGTTGGTTTGTTGGCTTGTTGGTTTGTTGATTTGCTGGTTTGTTGGTTTGTTCGTTTGTTGGTTTGTTCGTTTGCTGGTTTGTTGGCTTGTTGGCTTGTTGGCTTTTTGGTTTGTTGGTTTGTTGGTTTGTTGGTTTGTTGGGTTGTTGGTTTGTTGGTTTGTTCGTCTGTTGGTTTGTTGGTTTGTTGGTTTGTTCGTTTGTGCGTTTGTTGGTTTGTTAGTTTGTTGGCTTATTAATTTGTTGGTTTATTGGTTTGTTGGTTTGTTGGCTTATTGGCTTGTTGGTTTGTTGGTTTGTTGGGTTGTTGGTTTTTTGGTTTGTTGGCTTGTTGGCTTGTTGCTTTATTGGTTTGTTGGTTTGTTACCTTGTTGGCTTGTTGGTTTGTTAGTTTATTGGCTTTCTGGTTACTTGGTTTGTTGGTTTGTTGGTTTATTGGCTTGTTGGTTTGTTGGCTTGTCGGTTTGTTGGTTTGGTGGTTTGTTGGCTTGTTGGCTTGTTGGTTTGTTGGTTTGTTGGTTTGTTGGTTTGTTGGTTTGTTGGTTTTTTGGTTTGTTGGTTTGGTGGTTTGTTGGCTTGTTGGCTTGTTGGTTTGTTGGTTTGTTGGTTTGTTGGTTTGTTGGTTTGTTGGTTTTTTGGTTTGTTGGTTTGTTGGTTTGTTGGCTTGTTGGTTTGTTGGTTTGTTGGCTTGTTGGCTTGTTGGTTTGTTGGCTTGTTGGTTACTTAGTTTGTTGGGTTGTTGGTTTGTTGGTTTGTTGGCTTATTGGCTTGTTGGTTTGTTGGTTAGTTCGTTTGTTGGTTTGTTAGTTTGTTGGTTTGTTGGCTTGTTGGCTTGTTGGTTTATTGGTTTGTTCGTTTGTTGGCTTATTGGCTTGTTGGTTTGTTGGTTTTTTGGTTTGTTCGTTTGTTGGTTTGTTGGCTTGTTGGTTTGTTGATTTGCTGGTTTGTTGGTTTGTTCGTTTGTTGGTTTGTTGGTTTGTTGGTTTGTTGGTTTGTTGGTTTGTTGGTTTGTTCGTTTGTAGGCTTGTTGGTTTGTTGGCTTTTTGGCTTGTTGGTTTGTTGGTTTGTTGGCTTGTTGATTTGTTGGTTTGTTGGTTTGTTGGTTTGTTAGTTTGTTGGTTTGTTCGTTTGTTGGTGTATTGGTTTCTTGGTTTGTTGATTTGTTGGTTTGTTGGTTTGTTGGCTTGTTTGTTTGTTGGTTTGTTGGTTTGTTGGTTTGTTGGTTTTTTTGTTTGTTCGTTTGTAGAATTTTTGGTTTGTTGGCTTGATGGCTTGTTGGTTTGTTGGTTTGTTGGTTTGTTGGCTTGTTGGTTTGTTGGTTTGTTGGTTTATTGGTTTGTTGGTTTGTTGGTTTGTTGGCTTGTTCGGTTGTTGGTTTTTTTGGTTTGTTGGTTTGTTGGTTTGTTGGTTTGTTCGTTTGTAGGCTTGTTGGTTTGTTGGCTTTTTGGCTTGTTGGTTTGTTGGTTTGTTGGCTTGTTGATTTGTTGGTTTGTTGGTTTGTTGGTTTGTTAGTTTGTTGGTTTGTTCGGTTGTTGGTGTATTGGTTTGTTGGTTTGTTGATTTGTTGGTTTGTTGGTTTGTTGGTTTGTTCGTTTGTTGGTTTTTTGGCTTGTTGGCTTGTTGGCTTGTTGGTTTGTTTGTTTTTTGGCTTGTTGGCTTGTTGGTTTGTTAGTTTGTTGGTTTGTTTGTTTGTTGGTTTGTTGGTTTATTAGTTTGTTGGCTTGTTCGTTGTTTGGTTTGTTGGTTTGTTGGTTTGTTTGTTTGTTGGTTTGTTCGTTTGTTGGTTTTTTGGTTTGTTGGCTTGTTGGCTTGTTGGTTTGTTTGTTTTTTGGCTTGTTGGCTTGTTGGTTTGTTAGTTTGTTGGTTTGTTGGTTTGTTGGTTTGTTGGTTTGTTGGTTTTTTGGCTTATTGGCTTGTTGGCTTGTTGGTTTGTTGGTTTGTTGGTTTGTTGGTTTGTTGGTTTGTTGTTTTGTTGGTTTGTTTGTTTGTTGGTTTGTTGGTTTGTTGGTTTGTTGGCTTGTTTGTTTGTTGGTTTGTTGGTTTGTTGGTTTGTTGGTTTTTTTGTTTGTTCGTTTGTAGAATTTTTGGTTTGTTGGCTTGATGGCTTGTTGGTTTGTTGGTTTGTTGGTTTGTTGGCTTGTTGGTTTGTTGGTTTGTTGGTTTATTGGTTTGTTGGTTTGTTGGTTTGTTGGCTTGTTCGGTTGTTGGTTTTTTTGGTTTTTTTGGTTTGTTGGTTTGTTGGTTTGTTGGTTTGTTGGTTTGTTCGTTTGTAGGCTTGTTGGTTTGTTGGCTTTTTGGCTTGTTGGTTTGTTGGTTTGTTGGCTTGTTGATTTGTTGGTTTGTTGGTTTGTTGGTTTGTTAGTTTGTTGGTTTGTTCGTTTGTTGGTGTATTGGTTTGTTGGTTTGTTGATTTGTTGGTTTGTTGGTTTGTTGGCTTGTTTGTTTGTTGGTTTGTTGGTTTGTTGGTTTGTTGGTTTTTTTGTTTGTTCGTTTGTAGAATTTTTGGTTTGTTGGCTTGATGGCTTGTTGGTTTGTTGGTTTGTTGGTTTGTTGGCTTGTTGGTTTGTTGGTTTGTTGGTTTATTGGTTTGTTGGTTTGTTGGTTTGTTGGCTTGTTCGGTTGTTGGTTTTTTTGGTTTGTTGGTTTGTTGGTTTGTTGGTTTGTTGGTTTGTTCGTTTGTAGGCTTGTTGGTTTGTTGGCTTTTTGGCTTGTTGGTTTGTTGGTTTGTTGGCTTGTTGATTTGTTGGTTTGTTGGTTTGTTGGTTTGTTAGTTTGTTGGTTTGTTCGTTTGTTGGTGTATTGGTTTGTTGGTTTGTTGATTTGTTGGTTTGTTGGTTTGTTGGTTTTTTCGTTTGTTGGTTTATTGGTTTGTTGGTTTGTTGGTTTGTTGGCTTGTTCGGTTGTTGGCTTTTTTGGTTTGTTGGTTTGTTGGTTTGTTGGTTTGTTGGTTTGTTCGTTTGTAGGCTTGCTGGTTTGTTGGCTTTTTGGCTTGTTGGTTTGTTGGTTTGTTGGCTTGTTGATTTGTTGGTTTGTTGGTTTGTTGGTTTGTTAGTTTGTTGGTTTGTTCGTTTGTTGGTGTATTGGTTTGTTGGTTTGTTGATTTGTTGGTTTGTTGGTTTGTTGGCTTGTTGGCATCTTGGTTTGTTGGTTTGTTGGGATGTTGGTTTGTAGGTTTGGTGGTTTGTTCGTTTGTTGGTTTGTTCGTTTGTTCGTTTGTTGGTTTGTTGGTTTGTTGGCTTGTTGGCTTGTTGGTTTGTTGGTTTGTTGGTTTGTTAGTTTGTTAGTTTGTTGGTTTGTTGGTTTGTTGGTTTGTTCGTTTGTTGGTTTGTTGGTATGTTAGTTTGTTGCCTTTTTGGTTTGTTGGTTTGTTGGTTTGTTCGTTTGTTGGCTTGTTGGTTTGTTGGTTTTTTGGTTTGTTCCTTTGTTGGTTTGTTGGCTTGTTGGTTTGTTGGTTTGCGGGTTTGTTGGTTTGTTCGTTTGTTGGTTTGTTCGTTTGCTGGTTTGTTGGCTTGTTGGCTTGTTGGTATGTTGGTTTGTTCGTTTTTTTGGTTTGTTGGTTTGTTGGTTTGTTCGTTTGTGCGTTTGTTGGTTTGTTGGTTTGTTGGCTTGTTGGTTTGTTGGTTTGTTGGTTTGTTCATTTGTTGGTTTGTTGGTTTGTTGGTTTGTTAGTTTGTTGGTGTGTTCGTTTGTTGGTGTGTTGGTTTGTTGGTTTGTTGATTTGTTGGTTTGTTGGTTTGTTGGTTTGTTGGCTTGTTGGTTTGTTGGTTTGTTGGGATGTTGGTTTGTTGGTTTGTTGCTTTGTTCGTTTGTTGGTTTGTTCGTTTGTTCGTTTGTTGGTTTGTTGGTTTGTTGGCTTGTTGGCTTGTTGGTTTATTGGTTTGTTGGTTTGTTGGTTTGTTAGTTTGTTGGTTTGTTGGTTTGTTGGTTTGTTGGTTTGTTCGTTTGTTGGTTTGTTGGTTTGCTGGTATGTTAGTTTGTTGCCTTTTTGGTTTGTTGGTTTGTTGGCTTGTTGGCTTTTTGGTTTGTTGGTTTGTTGGCTTGTTGGTTACTTAGTTTGTTGGTTTGTTGGCTTGTTGGCTTGTTTGTTTATTGGTTTGTTGGCTTGTTGGTTACTTAGTTTGTTGGTTTGTTGGTTTGTTGGCTTGTTGGTTTGTTGGTTTGTTGGCTTGTTGGCTTGTTGGTTTGTTGGTTTGTTGGTTTTTTGGTTTGTTGGTTTGTTAGCTTGTTGGTTTGTTGGTTTGTTGGTTTGTTGGCTTGTTGGCATGTTGGTTTGTTGGTTTGTTGACTTGTTGGTTTGTTGGTTTGTTGGCTTGTTGGCTTGTTGCTTTGTTGGTTTGTTGGCTTGTTGGTTTGTTAGTTTGTTGGCTTTTTGGTTACTTGGTTTGTTGGTTTGTTGGCTTGTTGGTTTGTTGGCTTGTTGGTTTGTTGTTTTGTTGGTTTGTTGGCTTTTTGGTTTGTTGGTTTGTTGGTTTGTTGGCTTGTTGGCTTGTTGGTTTGTTGGTTTGTTGGTTTGTTGGCTTGTTGGCTTGTTGGTTTGTTGGTTTGTTGGCTTGTTGGTTTGTTGCTTTGTTGGTTTGTTGGCTTATTGGCTTGTTGGTTTGTTGGTTTGTTGGGTTGTTGGTTTTTTGGTTTGTTGGCTTGTTGGCTTGTTGCTTTATTGGTTTGTTGGTTTGTTACCTTGTTGGCTTGTTGGTTTGTTAGTTTATTGGCTTTCTGGTTACTTGGTTTGTTGGTTTGTTGGTTTATTGGCTTGTTGGTTTGTTGGCTTGTCGGTTTGTTGGTTTGGTGGTTTGTTGGCTTGTTGGCTTGTTGGTTTGTTGGTTTGTTGGTTTGTTGGTTTGTTGGTTTGTTGGTTTTTTGGTTTGTTGGTTTGTTGGTTTGTTGGCTTGTTGGTTTGTTGGTTTGTTGGCTTGTTGGCTTGTTGGTTTGTTGGCTTGTTGGTTACTTAGTTTGTTGGGTTGTTGGTTTGTTGGTTTGTTGGCTTATTGGCTTGTTGGTTTGTTGGTTAGTTCGTTTGTTGGTTTGTTAGTTTGTTGGTTTGTTGGCTTGTTGGCTTGTTGGTTTATTGGTTTGTTCGTTTGTTGGCTTATTGGCTTGTTGGTTTGTTGGTTTTTTGGTTTGTTCGTTTGTTGGTTTGTTGGCTTGTTGGTTTGTTGATTTGCTGGTTTGTTGGTTTGTTCGTTTGTTGGTTTGTTCGTTTGCTGGTTTGTTGGCTTGTTGGCTTGTTGGCTTTTTGGTTTGTTGGTTTGTTGGTTTGTTGGTTTGTTGGGTTGTTGGTTTGTTGGTTTGTTCGTCTGTTGGTTTGTTGGTTTGTTGGTTTGTTCGTTTGTGCGTTTGTTGGTTTGTTAGTTTGTTGGCTTATTAATTTGTTGGTTTATTGGTTTGTTGGTTTGTTCGTTTGTTGATTTGTTGGTTTGTTGGTTTGTTGGTTTGTTGGTTTGTTGGTTTGTTGGTTTGTTGGTTTAATGGTTTGTTGATTTGTTTGTTTGTTGGATTGTTGGTTTGTTGGTTTGTTCGTTTGTTCGTTTGTTTGTTTGTTGGTTTGTTAGTTTGTTGGTTTGTTGGTTTGTTGGTTTTTTTGTTTGTTTGCTTGATGGTTTGTTGATTTGTTGGTTTGTTGGTTTGTTGGTATGTTGATTTGTTGGTTTGTTGGTTTGTTGGTTTGTTGGTTTTTTGGCTTGTTGGTTTGTTGGTTTGTTGGTTTGTTGGTTTGTTGGTTTATTAGTTTGTTCGTTTGTTGGCTTGTTGGTTTGTTGGCTTTTTGGCTTGTTGGTTTGTTGGTTTGTTGGTTTGTTGGTTTGTTGCTTTGTTGGTTACTTGGATTGTTGGTTTGTTCGTTTGTTGGTTTGTTGGTTTGTTCGTTTGTTGGTTTGTTGGTTTTTTCGTTTGTTGGTTTGTTTGTTTGTTGGTTTGTTGGTTTGTTCGTTTTTTGGTTTGTTCGTTTGTTGGCTTGTTGGTTTGTTGCCTTGTTGGCTTGTTGGTTTGTTAGTTTGATGGTTTGTTGGTTTGTTGGTTTGTTGGCTTGTTGGCTTGTTGGTTTGTTTGTTTGTTGGTTTCTTGGTTTGTTGGTTTGTTGGTTTGTTGGTTTGTTCGTTTGTTGGTTTGTTGGTTTGTTGTTTGTTCGTTTGTTGGTTTGTTGGTTTTTTGGTTTGTTGGCTTGTTGGTTTGTTGGTTTGTTTGTTTGTTGGTTTGTTGGTTTATTCGTTTGTTGGTTTGTTGGTTTGTTGGCTTGTTAGTTTGTTGGTTTGTTGGTTTGTTGGTTTTTTGGTTTGTTGGTTTGTTGGTTTGTTGGTTTGTTGGCTTGTTGGTTTGTTGGCTTGTTGGCTTGTTGGTTTGTTGGTCTGTAGGTTTGTTGGTTTGTTGGTTTGTTGGTTTGTTGGTTTGTTGGTTTGTTGGCTTGTTGGTTTATTTGTTTGTTGGTTTGTTGGTTTGTTGGTTTGTTGGTTTGTTCGTTTGTTGGTTTGTTGGTTTGTTGGTTTGTTGGTTTGTTGGTTTCTTGGTTTGTTGGTTTGTTGGTTTGTTGTTTTGTTGGTTTGTTTGTTTGTTGGTTTGTTGGTTTATTAGTTTGTTGGCTTGTTTGTTTTTTGGTTTGTTGGTTTGTTGGTTTGTTTGTTTGTTGGTTTGTTCGTTTGTTGGTTTTTTGGTTTGTTGGCTTGTTGGCTTGTTGGTTTGTTGGTTTGTTGGCTTGTTGGTTTGTTGCTTTGTTGGTTTTTTGGTTTGTTGGCTTGTTGGTTTGTTGGTTTGTTGGTTTGTTGGTTTGTTGGTTTATTCGTTTGTTGGTTTGTTGGTTTGTTGGTTTGTTGGTTTGTTGGTTTGTTGGTTTTTTGGTTTGTTGGTTTGTTGGTTTGTTGGTTTGTTGGTTTGTTGGCTTGTTGGTTTGTTGGCTTGTTGGCTTGTTGGTTTGTTGGTCTGTAGGTTTGTTGGTTTGTTGGTTTGTTGGTTTGTTGGTTTGTTGGTTTGTTGGCTTGTTGGTTTATTTGTTTGTTGGTTTGTTGGTTTGTTGGTTTGTTGGTTTGTTCGTTTGTTGGTTTGTTGGTTTGTTGGTTTGTTGGTTTGTTGGTCTCTTGGTTTGTTGGTTTGTTGGTTTGTTGTTTTTTTGGTTTGTTTGTTTGTTGGTTTGTTGGTTTATTAGTTTGTTGGCTTGTTCGTTTTTTGGTTTGTTGGTTTGTTGGTTTGTTTGTTTGTTGGTTTGTTCGTTTGTTGGTTTTTTGGTTTGTTGGCTTGTTGGCTTGTTGGTTTGTTGGTTTGTTGGCTTGTTGGTTTGTTGCTTTGTTGGTTTGTTGGCTTATTGGCTTGTTGGTTTGTTGGTTTGTTCGGTTGTTGGTTTTTTGGTTTGTTGGCTTGTTGGCTTGTTGCTTTATTGGTTTGTTGGTTTGTTGGCTTGTTGGCTTGTTGGTTTGTTAGTTTATTGGCTTTCTGGTTACTTGGTTTGTTGGTTTGTTGGTTTATTGGCTTGTTGGTTTGTTGGCTTGTCGGTTTGTTGGTTTGATGGTTTGTTGGCTTGTTGGCTTGTTGGTTTGTTGGTTTGTTGGTTTGTTGGTTTGTTGGTTTGTTGGTTTTTTGGTTTGTTGGTTTGTTGGTTTGTTGGCTTGTTGGTTTGTTGGTTTGTTGGCTTGTTGGCTTGTTGGTTTGTTGGCTTGTTGGTTACTTAGTTTGTTGGGTTGTTGGTTTGTTGGTTTGTTGGCTTATTGGCTTGTTGGTTTGTTGGTTAGTTCGTTTGTTGGTTTGTTAGTTTGTTGGTTTGTTGGCTTGTTGGCTTGTTGGTTTATTGGTTTGTTCGTTTGTTGGCTTATTGGCTTGTTGGTTTGTTGGTTTTTTGGTTTGTTCGTTTGTTGGTTTGTTGGCTTGTTGGTTTGTTGATTTGCTGGTTTGTTGGTTTGTTCGTTTGTTGGTTTGTTCGTTTGCTGGTTTGTTGGCTTGTTGGCTTTTTGGTTTGTTGGTTTGTTGGTTTGTTGGGTTGTTGGTTTGTTGGTTTGTTCGTCTGTTGGTTTGTTGGTTTGTTGGTTTGTTCGTTTGTGCGTTTGTTGGTTTGTTGGTTTGTTGGCTTGTTAATTTGTTGGTTTATTGGTTTGTTGGTTTGTTCGTTTGTTCATTTGTTGGTTTGTTGGTTTGTTGGTTTGTTGGTTTGTTGGTTTGTTGGTTTGTTGGTTTGTTGGTTTAATGGTTTGTTGATTTGTTTGTTTGTTGGATTGTTGGTTTGTTGGTTTGTTCGTTTGTTCGTTTGTTTGTTTGTTGGTTTGTTAGTTTGTTGGTTTGTTGGTTTGTTGGTTTTTTGGTTTCTTTGCTTGATGGTTTGTTGATTTGTTGGTTTGTTGGTTTGTTGGTATGTTGGTTTGTTGGTTTGTTGGTTTGTTGGTTTGTTGGTTTTTTGGCTTGTTGGTTTGTTGGTTTGTTGGTTTGTTGGTTTATTTGTTTGTTCGTTTGTTGGCTTGTTGGTTTGTTGGCTTTTTGGTTTGTTGGCTTGTTGGTTTGTTGGTTTGTTGGTTTGTTGGTTTGTTGCTTTGTTGGTTACTTGGATTGTTGGTTTGTTCGTTTGTTGGTTTGTTGGTTTGTTCGTTTGTTGGTTTGTTGGTTTTTTCGTTTGTTGGTTTGTTTGTTTGTTGGTTTGTTGGTTTGTTCGTTTTTTGGTTTGTTCGTTTGTTGGCTTGTTGGTTTGTTGCCTTGTGGGCTTGTTGGTTTGTTAGTTTGATGGTTTGTTGGTTTGTTGGTTTGTTGGCTTGTTAGCTTGTTGGTTTGTTTGTTTGTTGGTTTCTTGGTTTGTTGGTTTGTTGGTTTGTTGGTTTGTTCGTTTGTTGGTTTGTTGGTTTGTTGTTTGTTCGTTTGTTGGTTTGTTGGTTTTTTGGTTTGTTGGCTTGTTGGTTTGTTGGTTTGTTGGTTTGTTGGTTTGTTGGTTTATTCGTTTGTTGGTTTGTTGGTTTGTTGGTTTGTTGGTTTGTTGGTTTGTTGGTTTTTTGGTTTGTTGGTTTGTTGGTTTGTTGGTTTGTTGGCTTGTTGGTTTGTTGGCTTGTTGGCTTGTTGGTTTGTTGGTCTGTAGGTTTGTTGGTTTGTTGGTTTGTTGGTTTGTTGGTTTGTTGGCTTGTTGGTTTATTTGTTTGTTGGTTTGTTGGTTTGTTGGTTTGTTGGTTTGTTCGTTTGTTGGTTTGTTGGTTTGTTGGTTTGTTGGTTTCTTGGTTTGTTGGTTTGTTGGTTTGTTGTTTTGTTGGTTTGTTTGTTTGTTGGTTTGTTGGTTTATTAGTTTGTTGGCTTGTTCGTTTTTTGGTTTGTTGGTTTGTTTGTTTGTTGGTTTGTTCGTTTGTTGGTTTTTTGGTTTGTTGGCTTGTTGGCTTGTTGGTTTGTTGGTTTGTTTGTTATTTGGCTTGTTGGCTTCTTGGTTTGTTGGTTTGTTGGTTTGTTGGTTTGTTGGTTTGTTGGTTTGTTGGTTTGTTGGTTTGTTGGTTTGTTGGTTTTTTGGCTTGTTGGCTTGTTGGCTTGTTGGTTTGTTGGTTTCTTGGTTTGTTGGTTTGTTGGTTTGTTGGTTTGTTGGTTCGTTGGTTTGTTGGTTTGTTGGTTTGTTGGTTTTTTGGTTTGTTGGTTTCTTGGTTTGTTGGTTTCTTGGTTTGTTGGTTTGTTGGTTTGTTGGTTCGTTGGTTTGTTGGTTTGTTGGCTTGTTGGTTTGTTAGTTTGATGGTTTGTTGGTTTGTTGGTTTGTTGGCTTGTTGGCTTGTTGGTTTGTTTGTTTGTTGGTTTCTTGGTTTGTTGGTTTGTTGGTTTGTTGGTTTGTTCGTTTGTTGGTTTGTTGGTTTGTTGTTTGTTCGTTTGTTGGTTTGTTGGTTTTTTGGTTTGTTGGCTTGTTGGTTTGTTGGTTTGTTGGTTTGTTGGTTTATTCGTTTGTTGGTTTGTTGGTTTGTTGGTTTGTTGGTTTGTTGGTTTGTTGGTTTTTTGGTTTGTTGGTTTGTTGGTTTATTGGTTTGTTGGCTTGTTGGTTTGTTGGCTTGTTGGCTTGTTGGTTTGTTGGTCTGTTGGTTTGTTGGTTTGTTGGTTTGTTGGTTTGTTGGTTTGTTGGCTTGTTGGTTTATTTGTTTGTTGGTTTGTTGGTTTGTTGGTTTGTTCGTTTGTTGGTTTGTTGGTTTGTTGGTTTGTTGGTTTGTTGGTTTGTTGGTTTCTTGGTTTGTTGGTTTGTTGGTTTGTTGTTTTGTTGGTTTGTTTGTTTGTTGGTTTGTTGGTTTATTAGTTTGTTGGCTTGTTCGTTTTTTGGTTTGTTGGTTTGTTGGTTTGTTTGTTTGTTGGTTTGTTCGTTTGTTGGTTTTTTGACCTTCTGGTTACTTGGTTTGTTGGTTTGTTGGTTTATTGGCTTGTTGGTTTGTTGGCTTGTCGGTTTGTTGGTTTGATGGTTTGTTGGCTTGTTGGCTTGTTGGTTTGTTGGTTTGTTGGTTTGTTGGTTTGTTGGTTTGTTGGTTTTTTGGTTTGTTGGTTTGTTGGTTTGTTGGCTTGTTGGTTTGTTGGTTTGTTGGCTTGTTGGCTTGTTGGTTTGTTGGCTTGTTGGTTACTTAGTTTGTTGGGTTGTTGGTTTGTTGGTTTGTTCGTTTGTTTGTTTGTTGGTTTGTTAGTTTGTTGGTTTGTTGGTTTGTTGGTTTTTTGGTTTCTTTGCTTGATGGTTTGTTGATTTGTTGGTTTGTTGGTTTGTTGGTATGTTGGTTAGTTGGTTTGTTGGTTTGTTGGTTTGTTGGTTTTTTGGCTTGTTGGTTTGTTGGCTTATTGGCTTGTTGGTTTGTTGGTTAGTTCGTTTGTTGGTTTGTTAGTTTGTTGGTTTGTTGGCTTGTTGGCTTGTTGGTTTATTGGTTTGTTCGTTTGTTGGCTTATTGGCTTGTTGGTTTGTTGGTTTTTTGGTTTGTTCGTTTGTTGGTTTGTTGGCTTGTTGGTTTGTTGATTTGCTGGTTTGTTGGTTTGTTCGTTTGTTGGTTTGTTCGTTTGCTGGTTTGTTGGCTTGTTGGCTTTTTGGTTTGTTGGTTTGTTGGTTTGTTGGGTTGTTGGTTTGTTGGTTTGTTCGTCTGTTGGTTTGTTGGTTTGTTGGTTTGTTCGTTTGTGCGTTTGTTGGTTTGTTGGTTTGTTGGCTTGTTAATTTGTTGGTTTATTGGTTTGTTGGTTTGTTCGTTTGTTCATTTGTTGGTTTGTTGGTTTGTTGGTTTGTTGGTTTGTTGGTTTGTTGGTTTGTTGGTTTGTTGGTTTAATGGTTTGTTGATTTGTTTGTTTGTTGGATTGTTGGTTTGTTGGTTTGTTCGTTTGTTCGTTTGTTTGTTTGTTGGTTTGTTAGTTTGTTGGTTTGTTGGTTTGTTGGTTTTTTGGTTTCTTTGCTTGATGGTTTGTTGATTTGTTGGTTTGTTGGTTTGTTGGTATGTTGGTTAGTTGGTTTGTTGGTTTGTTGGTTTGTTGGTTTTTTGGCTTGTTGGTTTGTTGGTTTGTTGGTTTGTTGGTTTGTTGGTTTATTTGTTTGTTCGTTTGTTGGCTTGTTGGTTTGTTGGCTTTTTGGTTTGTTGGCTTGTTGGTTTGTTGGTTTGTTGGTTTGTTGGTTTGTTGCTTTGTTGGTTACTTGGATTGTTGGTTTGTTCGTTTGTTGGTTTGTTGGTTTGTTCGTTTGTTGGTTTGTTGGTTTTTTCGTTTGTTGGTTTGTTTGTTTGTTGGTTTGTTGGTTTGTTCGTTTTTTGGTTTGTTCGTTTGTTGGCTTGTTGGTTTGTTGCCTTGTGGGCTTGTTGGTTTGTTAGTTTGATGGTTTGTTGGTTTGTTGGTTTGTTGGCTTGTTAGCTTGTTGGTTTGTTTGTTTGTTGGTTTCTTGGTTTGTTGGTTTGTTGGTTTGTTGGTTTGTTCGTTTGTTGGTTTGTTGGTTTGTTGTTTGTTCGTTTGTTGGTTTGTTGGTTTTTTGGTTTGTTGGCTTGTTGGTTTGTTGGTTTGTTGGTTTGTTGGTTTGTTGGTTTATTCGTTTGTTGGTTTGTTGGTTTGTTGGTTTGTTGGTTTGTTGGTTTGTTGGTTTTTTGGTTTGTTCGTTTGTTGGTTTGTTGGTTTGTTGGCTTGTTGGTTTGTTGGCTTGTTGGCTTGTTGGTTTGTTGGTCTGTAGGTTTGTTGGTTTGTTGGTTTGTTGGTTTGTTGGTTTGTTGGTTTGTTGGCTTGTTCGTTTATTTGTTTGTTGGTTTGTTGGTTTGTTTGTTTGTTGGTTTGTTGGTTTGTTGGTTTGTTGGTTTGTTGGTTTCTTGGTTTGTTGGTTTGTTGGTTTGTTGTTTTGTTGGTTTGTTTGTTTGTTGGTTTGTTGGTTTATTAGTTTGTTGGCTTGTTCGTTTTTTGGTTTGTTGGTTTGTTTGTTTGTTGGTTTGTTCGTTTGTTGGTTTTTTGGTTTGTTGGCTTGTTGGCTTGTTGGTTTGTTGGTTTGTTTGTTTTTTGGCTTGTTGGCTTGTTGGTTTGTTGGTTTGTTGGTTTGTTGGTTTGTTGGTTTGTTGGTTTGTTGGTTTGTTGGTTTTTTGGCTTGTTGGCTTGTTGGCTTGTTGGTTTGTTGGTTTCTTGGTTTGTTGGTTTGTTGGTTTTTTGGTTTGTTGGTTTCTTGGTTTGTTGGTTTCTTGGTTTGTTGGTTTGTTGGTTTGTTGGTTTGTTGGTTCGTTGGTTTGTTGGTTTGTTGGCTTGTTGGTTTGTTAGTTTGATGGTTTGTTGGTTTGTTGGCTTGTTGGCTTGTTGGTTTGTTTGTTTGTTGGTTTCTTGGTTTGTTGGTTTGTTGGTTTGTTGGTTTGTTCGTTTGTTGGTTTGTTGGTTTGTTGTTTGTTCGTTTGTTGGTTTGTTGGTTTTTTGGTTTGTTGGCTTGTTGGTTTGTTGGTTTGTTGGTTTGTTGGTTTGTTGGTTTATTCGTTTGTTGGTTTGTTGGTTTGTTGGTTTGTTGGTTTGTTGGTTTGTTGGTTTTTTGGTTTGTTGGTTTGTTGGTTTATTAGTTTGTTGGCTTGTTGGTTTGTTGGCTTGTTGGCTTGTTGGTTTGTTGGTCTGTTGGTTTGTTGGTTTGTTGGTTTGTTGGTTTGTTGGTTTGTTAGTTTGTTGGCTTGTTGGTTTATTTGTTTGTTGGTTTGTTGGTTTGTTGGTTTGTTCGTTTGTTGGTTTGTTGGTTTGTTGGTTTGTTGGTTTGTTGGTTTGTTGGTTTCTTGGTTTGTTGGTTTGTTGGTTTGTTGTTTTGTTGGTTTGTTTGTTTGTTGGTTTGTTGGTTTATTAGTTTGTTGGCTTGTTCGTTTTTTGGTTTGTTGGTTTGTTGGTTTGTTTGTTTGTTGGTTTGTTCGTTTGTTGGTTTTTTGGTTTGTTGGCTTGTTGGCTTGTTGGTTTGTTGGTTTGTTTGTTTTTTGGCTTGTTGGCTTGTTGGTTTGTTGGTTTGTTGGTTTGTTGGTTTGTTGGTTTGTTAGTTTGTTGGTTTGTTGGTTTTTTGGCTTGTTGGCTTGTTGGCTTGTTGGTTTGTTGGTTTCTTGGTTTGTTGGTTTGTTGGTTTGATGGTTTGTTGGTTCGTTGGTTTGTTGGTTTGTTGGTTTGTTGGTTTGTTGGCTTGTTGGTTTCTTGGTTTGTTGGTTTGTTGGTTTGTTGTTTTGTTGGTTTGTTTGTTTGTTGGTTTGTTGGTTTATTAGTTTGTTGGCTTGTTCGTTTTTTGGTTTGTTGGTTTGTTGGTTTGTTTGTTTGTTGGTTTGTTCGTTCGTTGGTTTTTTGGTTTGTTGGCTTGTTGGCTTGTTGGTTTGTTGGTTTGTTTGTTTTTTGGCTTGTTGGCTTGTTGGTTTGTTGGTTTGTTGGTTTGTTGGTTTGTTGGTTTGTTGGTTTGTTGGTTTGTTGGTTTGTTGGTTTTTTGGCTTGTTGGCTTGTTGGCTTGTTGGTTTGTTGGTTTCTTGGTTTGTTGGTTTGTTGGTTTGTTGGTTTGTTGTTTCGTTGGTTTGTTGGTTTGTTGGTTTGTTGGTTTGTTGGTTTGTTGGTTTCTTGGTTTGTTGGTTTCTTGGTTTGTTGGTTTGTTGGTTTGTTGGTTTGTTGGTTCGTTGGTTTGTTGGTTTGTTGGCTTGTTGGTTTGTTAGTTTGATGGTTTGTTGGTTTGTTGGTTTGTTGGCTTGTTGGCTTGTTGGTTTGTTTGTTTGTTGGTTTCTTGGTTTGTTGGTTTGTTGGTTTGTTGGTTTGTTCGTTTGTTGGTTTGTTGGTTTGTTGTTTGTTCGTTTGTTGGTTTGTTGGTTTTTTGTTTTGTTGGCTTGTTGGTTTGTTGGTTTGTTGGTTTGTTGGTTTGTTGGTTTATTCGTTTGTTGGTTTGTTGGTTTGTTGGTTTGTTGGTTTGCTGGTTTGTTGGTTTTTTGGTTTGTTGGTTTGTTGGTTTATTGGTTTGTTGGCTTGTTGGTTTGTTGGCTTGTTGGCTTGTTGGTTTGTTGGTCTGTTGGTTTGTTGGTTTGTTGGTTTGTTGGTTTGTTGGTTTGTTGGTTTGTTGGTTTGTTGGCTTGTTGGTTTATTTGTTTGTTGGTTTGTTGGTTTGTTGGTTTGTTTGTTTTTTGGCTTGTTGGCTTGTTGGTTTGTTGGTTTGTTGGTTTGTTGGTTTGTTGGTTTGTTGGTTTGTTGGTTTGTTGGTTTTTTGGCTTGTTGGCTTGTTGGCTTGTTGGTTTGTTGGTTTCTTGGTTTGTTGGTTTGTTGGTTTTTTGGTTTGTTGGTTTCTTGGTTTGTTGGTTTCTTGGTTTGTTGGTTTGTTGGTTTGTTGGTTCGTTGGTTTGTTGGTTTGTTGGCTTGTTGGTTTGTTAGTTTGATGGTTTGTTGGTTTGTTGGCTTGTTGGCTTGTTGGTTTGTTTGTTTGTTGGTTTCTTGGTTTGTTGGTTTGTTGGTTTGTTGGTTTGTTCGTTTGTTGGTTTGTTGGTTTGTTGTTTGTTCGTTTGTTGGTTTGTTGGTTTTTTGGTTTGTTGGCTTGTTGGTTTGTTGGTTTGTTGGTTTGTTGGTTTGTTGGTTTATTCGTTTGTTGGTTTGTTGGTTTGTTGGTTTGTTGGTTTGTTGGTTTGTTGGTTTTTTGGTTTGTTGGTTTGTTGGTTTATTAGTTTGTTGGCTTGTTGGTTTGTTGGCTTGTTGGCTTGTTGGTTTGTTGGTCTGTTGGTTTGTTGGTTTGTTGGTTTGTTGGTTTGTTGGTTTGTTAGTTTGTTGGCTTGTTGGTTTATTTGTTTGTTGGTTTGTTGGTTTGTTGGTTTGTTCGTTTGTTGGTTTGTTGGTTTGTTGGTTTGTTGGTTTGTTGGTTTGTTGGTTTCTTGGTTTGTTGGTTTGTTGGTTTGTTGTTTTGTTGGTTTGTTTGTTTGTTGGTTTGTTGGTTTATTAGTTTGTTGGCTTGTTCGTTTTTTGGTTTGTTGGTTTGTTGGTTTGTTTGTTTGTTGGTTTGTTCGTTTGTTGGTTTTTTGGTTTGTTGGCTTGTTGGCTTGTTGGTTTGTTGGTTTGTTTGTTTTTTGGCTTGTTGGCTTGTTGGTTTGTTGGTTTGTTGGTTTGTTGGTTTGTTGGTTTGTTAGTTTGTTGGTTTGTTGGTTTTTTGGCTTGTTGGCTTGTTGGCTTGTTGGTTTGTTGGTTTCTTGGTTTGTTGGTTTGTTGGTTTGATGGTTTGTTGGTTCGTTGGTTTGTTGGTTTGTTGGTTTGTTGGTTTGTTGGCTTGTTGGTTTCTTGGTTTGTTGGTTTGTTGGTTTGTTGTTTTGTTGGTTTGTTTGTTTGTTGGTTTGTTGGTTTATTAGTTTGTTGGCTTGTTCGTTTTTTGGTTTGTTGGTTTCTTGGTTTGTTGGTTTGTTGGTTTGTTGTTTTGTTGGTTTGTTTGTTTGTTGGTTTGTTGGTTTATTAGTTTGTTGGCTTGTTCGTTTTTTGGTTTGTTGGTTTGTTGGTTTGTTTGTTTTTTGGCTTGTTGGCTTGTTGGTTTGTTGGTTTGTTGGTTTGTTGGTTTGTTGGTTTGTTAGTTTGTTGGTTTGTTGGTTTTTTGGCTTGTTGGTTTGTTGGTTTGTTGGTTTGTTGGTTTGTTGGTTTGTTGGTTTGTTGGTTTGTTGGTTTTTTGGCTTGTTGGCTTGTTGGCTTGTTGGTTTGTTGGTTTCTTGGTTTGTTGGTTTGTTGGTTTGTTGGTTTGTTGTTTCGTTGGTTTGTTGGTTTGTTGGTTTGTTGGTTTGTTGGTTTGTTGGTTTCTTGGTTTGTTGGTTTCTTGGTTTGTTGGTTTGTTGGTTTGTTGGTTTGTTGGTTCGTTGGTTTGTTGGTTTGTTGGCTTGTTGGTTTGTTAGTTTGATGGTTTGTTGGTTTGTTGGTTTGTTGGCTTGTTGGCTTGTTGGTTTGTTTGTTTGTTGGTTTCTTGGTTTGTTGGTTTGTTGGTTTGTTGGTTTGTTCGTTTGTTGGTTTGTTGGTTTGTTGTTTGTTCGTTTGTTGGTTTGTTGGTTTTTTGTTTTGTTGGCTTGTTGGTTTGTTGGTTTGTTGGTTTGTTGGTTTGTTGGTTTATTCGTTTGTTGGTTTGTTGGTTTGTTGGTTTGTTGGTTTGCTGGTTTGTTGGTTTTTTGGTTTGTTGGTTTGTTGGTTTATTGGTTTGTTGGCTTGTTGGTTTGTTGGCTTGTTGGCTTGTTGGTTTGTTGGTCTGTTGGTTTGTTGGTTTGTTGGTTTGTTGGTTTGTTGGTTTGTTGGTTTGTTGGTTTGTTGGCTTGTTGGTTTATTTGTTTGTTGGTTTGTTGGTTTGTTGGTTTGTTCGTTTGTTGGTTTGTTGGTTTGTTGGTTTGTTGGTTTGTTGGTTTGTTGGTTTCTTGGTTTGTTGGTTTGTTGGTTTGTTGTTTTGTTGGTTTGTTTGTTTGTTGGTTTGTTGGTTTATTAGTTTGTTGGCTTGTTCGTTTTTTGGTTTGTTGGTTTGTTGGTTTGTTTGTTTGTTGGTTTGTTCGTTTGTTGGTTTTTTGGTTTGTTGGCTTGTTGGCTTGTTGGTTTGTTGGTTTGTTTGTTTTTTGGCTTGTTGGCTTGTTGGTTTGTTGGTTTGTTCGTTTGTTGGTTTGTTGGTTTGTTGGTATGTTGGTTTTTTGGCTTGTTGGCTTGTTGGCTTGTTGGTTTGTTGGTTTCTTGGTTTGTTGGTTTGTTGGTTTGTTGGTTTGTTGGTTCGTTGGTTTGTTGGTTTGTTGGTTTGTTGGTTTGTTGGCTTGTTGGTTTGTTGGTTTGTTGGTTTGTTGGTTTGTTGGTTTGTTGGTTTGTTGGTTTGTTGGTTTGTTGGTTTGTTGGTTTGTTGGGTTGTTGGTTTGTTGGTTTGTTCGTCTGTTGGTTTGTTGGTTTGTTGGTTTGTTCGTTTGTGCGTTTGTTGGTTTGTTGGTTTGTTGGCTTGTTAATTTGTTGGTTTATTGGTTTGTTGGTTTGTTCGTTTGTTGATTTGTTGGTTTGTTGGTTTGTTGGTTTGTTGGTTTGTTGGTTTGTTGGTTTGTTGGTTTAATGGTTTGTTGATTTGTTTGTTTGTTGGATTGTTGGTTTGTTGGTTTGTTCGTTTGTTCGTTTGTTTGTTTGTTGGTTTGTTAGTTTGTTGGTTTGTTGGTTTGTTGGTTTTTTGGTTTCTTTGCTTGATGGTTTGTTGATTTGTTGGTTTGTTGGTTTGTTGGTATGTTGGTTTGTTGGTTTGTTGGTTTGTTGGTTTGTTGGTTTTTTGGCTTGTTGGTTTGTTGGTTTGTTGGTTTGTTGGTTTGTTGGTTTATTTGTTTGTTCGTTTGTTGGCTTGTTGGTTTGTTGGCTTTTTGGCTTGTTGGCTTGTTGGTTTGTTGGTTTGTTGGTTTGTTGGTTTGTTGCTTTGTTGGTTACTTGGATTGTTGGTTTGTTCGTTTGTTGGTTTGTTGGTTTGTTCGTTTGTTGGTTTGTTGGTTTTTTCGTTTGTTGGTTTGTTTGTTTGTTGGTTTGTTGGTTTGTTCGTTTTTTGGTTTGTTCGTTTGTTGGCTTGTTGGTTTGTTGCCTTGTGGGCTTGTTGGTTTGTTAGTTTGATGGTTTGTTGGTTTGTTTGTTTGTTGGCTTGTTAGCTTGTTGGTTTGTTTGTTTGTTGGTTTGTTGGTTTGTTGGTTTGTTGGTTTGTTGGTTCGTTCGTTTGTTGGTTTGTTGGTTTGTTGTTTGTTCGTTTGTTGGTTTGTTGGTTTTTTGGTTTGTTGGCTTGTTGGTTTGTTGGTTTGTTGGTTTGTTGGTTTGTTGGTTTATTCGTTTGTTGGTTTGTTGGTTTGTTGGATTGTTGGTTTGTTGGTTTGTTGGTTTTTTGGTTTGTTGGTTTGTTGGTTTGTTGGTTTGTTGGCTTGTTGGTTTGTTGGCTTGTTGGCTTGTTGGTTTGTTGGTCTGTAGGTTTGTTGGTTTGTTGGTTTGTTGGTTTGTTGGTTTGTTGGTTTGTTGGCTTGTTGGTTTATTTGTTTGTTGGTTTGTTGGTTTGTTGGTTTGTTGGTTTGTTCGTTTGTTGGTTTGTTGGTTTGTTCGTTTGTTGGTTTGTTGGTTTCTTGGTTTGTTGGTTTGTTGGTTTGTTGGTTTGTTGTTTTGTTGGTTTGTTTGTTTGTTGGTTTGTTGGTTTATTAGTTTGTTGGCTTGTTCGTTTTTTGGTTTGTTGGTTTGTTGGTTTGTTTGTTTGTTGGTTTGTTCGTTTGTTGGTTTTTTGGTTTGTTGGCTTGTTGGCTTGTTGGTTTGTTGGTTTGTTTGTTTTTTGGCTTGTTGGCTTGTTGGTTTGTTGGTTTGTTGGTTTGTTGGTTTGTTGGTTTGTTGGTTTGTTGGTTTGTTGGTTTGTTGGTTTTTTGGCTTGTTGGCTTGTTGGCTTGTTGGTTTGTTGGTTTCTTGGTTTGTTGGTTTGTTGGTTTGTTGGTTTGTTGGTTCGTTGGTTTGTTGGTTTGTTGGTTTGTTGGTTTGTTGGTTTGTTGGTTTGTTGGTTTGTTGGTTTCTTGGTTTGTTGGTTTGTTGGTTTGTTGGTTCGTTGGTTTGTTGGTTTGTTGGCTTGTTGGTTTGTTAGTTTGATGGTTTGTTGGTTTGTTGGTTTGTTGGCTTGTTGGCTTTTTGGTTTGTTTGTTTGTTGGTTTATTGGTTTCTTGGTTTGTTGGTTTGTTGGTTTGTTGGTTTGTTCGTTTGTTGGTTTGTTGGTTTGTTGTTTGTTCGTTTGTTGGTTTGTTGGTTTTTTGGTTTGTTGGCTTGTTGGTTTGTTGGTTTGTTGGTTTGTTGGTTTGTTGGTTTATTCGTTTGTTGGTTTGTTGGTTTGTTGGTTTGTTGGTTTGTTGGTTTGTTGGTTTTTTGGTTTGTTGGTTTGTTGGTTTATTGGTTTGTTGGCTTGTTGGTTTGTTGGCTTGTTGGCTTGTTGGTTTGTTGGTCTGTTGGTTTGTTGGTTTGTTGGTTTGTTGGTTTGTTGGTTTGTTTGTTTGTTGGCTTGTTGGTTTATTTGTTTGTTGGTTTGTTGGTTTGTTGGTTTGTTCGTTTGTTGGTTTGTTGGTTTGTTGGTTTGTTGGTTTGTTGGTTTGTTGGTTTGTTGGTTTGTTGGTTTGTTGGTTTGTTGTTTTGTTGGTTTGTTTGTTTGTTGGTTTGTTGGTTTATTAGTTTGTTGGCTTGTTCGTTTTTTGGTTTGTTGGTTTGTTGGTTTGTTTGTTTGTTGGTTTGTTCGTTTGTTGGTTTTTTGGTTTGTTGGCTTGTTGGCTTGTTGGTTTGTTGGTTTGTTTGTTTTTTGGCTTGTTGGCTTGTTGGTTTGTTGGTTTGTTGGTTTGTTGGTTTGTTGGTTTGTTGGTTTGTTGGTTTTTTGGCTTGTTGGCTTGTTGGCTTGTTGGTTTGTTGGTTTCTTGGTTTGTTGGTTTGTTGGTTTGTTGGTTTGTTGGTTCGTTGGTTTGTTGGTTTGTTGGTTTGTTGGTTTGTTGGCTTGTTGGTTTCTTGGTTTGTTGGTTTGTTGGTTTGTTGGTTTGTTTGTTTGTTGGTTTGTTAGTTTATTAGTTTGTTGGCTTGTTCGTTTTTTGGTTTGTTGGTTTGTTGGTTTGTTTGTTTGTTGGTTTGTTCGTTCGTTGGTTTTTTGGTTTGTTGGCTTGTTGGCTTGTTGGTTTGTTGGTTTGTTGGTTTTTTGGCTTGTTGGCTTGTTGGTTTGTTGGTTTGTTGGTTTGTTGGTTTGTTGGTTTGTTGGTTTTTTGGTTTGTTGGTTTTTTGGCTTGTTGGCTTGTTGGCTTGTTGGTTTGTTGGTTTCTTGGTTTGTTGGTTTGTTGGTTTGTTGGTTTGTTGGTTCGTTGGTTTGGTGGTTTGTTGGTTTGTTGGTTTGTTGGTTTCTTGGTTTGTTGGTTTCTTGGTTTGTTGGTTTGTTGGTTTGTTGGTTTGTTGGTTCGTTGGTTTGTTGGTTTGTTGGCTTGTTGGTTTGTTAGTTTGATGGTTTGTTGGTTTGTTGGTTTGTTGGCTTGTTGGCTTGTTGGTTTGTTTGTTTGTTGGTTTCTTGGTTTGTTGGTTTGTTGGTTTGTTGGTTTGTTCGTTTGTTGGTTTGTTGGTTTGTTGTTTGTTCGTTTGTTGGTTTGTTGGTTTTTTGGTTTGTTGGCTTGTTGGTTTGTTGGTTTGTTGGTTTGTTGGTTTGTTGGTTTGTTGGTTTATTCGTTTGTTGGTTTGTCGGTTTGTTGGTTTGTTGGTTTGTTGGTTTGTTGGTTTGTTGGTTTTTTGGTTTGTTGGTTTGTTGGTTTATTGGTTTGTTGGCTTGTTGGTTTGTTGGCTTGTTGGCTTGTTGGTTTGTTGGTCTGTTGGTTTGTTGGTTTGTTGGTTTGTTGGTTTGTTGGTTTGTTGGTTTGTTGGCTTGTTGGTTTATTTGTTTGTTGGTTTGTTGGTTTGTTGGTTTGTTGGATTGTTCGTTTGTTGGTTTGTTGGTTTGTTGGTTTGTTGGTTTGTTGGTTTGTTGGATTCTTGGTTTGTTGGTTTGTTGGTTTGTTGTTTTGTTGGTTTGTTTGTTTGTTGGCTTGTTCGTTTTTTGGTTTGTTGGTTTGTTGGTTTGTTTGTTTGTTGGTTTGTTCGTTTGTTGGTTTTTTGGTTTGTTGGCTTGTTGGCTTTTTGGTTTGTTGGTTTGTTCGTTTGTTGGTTTGTTGGTTTGTTGGTTTGTTGGTTTTTTGGCTTGTTGGCTTGTTGGCTTGTTGGTTTGTTGGTTTCTTGGTTTGTTGGTTTGTTGGTTTGTTGGTTTGTTGGTTCGTTGGTTTGTTGGTTTGTTGGTTTGTTGGTTTGTTGGTTTGTTGGCTTGTTGGTTTGTTGGTTTGTTGGTTTGTTGGTTTGTTGGTTTGTTGGTTTGTTGGTTTGTTGGTTTGTTGTTTTGTTGGTTTGTTTGTTTGTTGGCTTGTTGGTTTGTTGGTTTGTTGGCTTGTTGGTTTGTTGGTTTGTTGGTTTGTTGGTTTGTTGGTTTGTTTGTTTGTTCGTTTGTAGAATTTTTGGTTTGTTGGCTTGATGGCTTGTTGGTTTGTTGGTTTGTTGGTTTGTTGGCTTGTTGGTTTGTTGGTTTGTTGGTTTGTTGGTTTGTTGGTTAGTTGGTTTGTTGGTTTGTTGGTTTGTTGGTTTTTTCGTTTGTTGGTTTGTTGGTTTGTTGGTTTGTTGGTTTGTTGGTTTGTTGGCATGTTGGCTTGTTCGGTTGTTGGTTTTTTTGGTTTGTTGGTTTGTTGGTTTGTTGGTTTGTTGGTTTGTTCGTTTGTTGGCTTGTTGGTTTGTTGGCTTTTTGGCTTGTTGGTTTGTTGGCTTGTTGATTTGTTGGTTTGTTGGTTTGTTGGTTTGTTAGTTTGTTGGTTTGATCGTTTGTTGGTGTATTGGTTTGTTGGTTTGTTGATTTGTTGGTTTGTTGGTTTGTTGGTTTGTTGGCTTCTTGGTTTGTTGGTTTGTTGGGATGTTGGTTTGTAGGTTTGTTGGTTTGTTCGTTTGTTGGTTTGTTCGTTTGTTCGTTTGTTGGTTTGTTGGTTTGTTGGCTTGTTGGCTTGTTGGTTTGTTGGTTTGTTGGTTTGTTAGTTTGTTAGTTTGTTGGTTTGTTGGTTTGTTGGTTTGTTCGTTTGTTGGTTTGTTTTGTTAGTTTGTTGCCTTTTTGGTTTGTTGGTTTTTTGGTTTGTTCCTTTGTTGGTTTGTTGGCTTGTTGGTTTGTTGGTTTGCGGGTTTGTTGGTTTGTTCGTTTGTTGGTTTGTTCGTTTGCTGGTTTGTTGGCTTGTTTGCTTGTTGGTTTGTTGGTTTGTTCGTTTTTTTGGTTTGTTGGTTTGTTGGTTTGTTCGTTTGTTGGTTTGTTGGTTTGTTGGTTTGTTCGTTTGTGCGTTTGTTGGTTTGTTGGTTTGTTGGCTTGTTGGTTTGTTGGTTTGTTGGTTTGTTGTTTTGTTGGTTTGTTTGTTTGTTGGTTTGTTGGTTTGTTGGTTTGTTGGCTTGTTGGTTTTTTGGTTTGTTGGTTTGTTGGTTTGTTGGTTTGTTTGTTTGTTCGTTTGTAGCATTTTTGGTTTGTTGGCTTGATGGCTTGTTGGTTTGTTGGTTTGTTGGTTTGTTGGTTTGTTGGCTTGTTGGTTTGTTGGTTTGTTGGTTTGTTGGTTTGTTGGTTTGTTGGTTTGTTGGTTTGTCGGTTTGTTGGTTTGTTCGTTTGTTGGTTTGTTAGTTTGTTGGTTTGTTGGTTTGTTGGTTTGTTGGTTTGTTGGTTTGTTGGTTTGTTGGTTTGTTGGTTTGTTGGTTTGTTGTTTTGTGGGTTTGTTTGTTTGTTGGTTTGTTGGTTTGTTGGTTTGTTGGCTTGTTGGTTTGTTGGTTTGTTGGTTTGTTGGTTTGTTGGTTTGTTGGTTTGTTTGTTTGTTCGTTTGTAGAATTTTTGGTTTGTTGGCTTGATGGCTTGTTGGTTTGTTGGTTTGTTGGTTTGTTGGCTTGTTGCCTTGTTGGTTTGTTGGTTTGTTGGTTTGTTGGTTTGTTGGTTTGTTGGTTTGTTGGTTTGTTCGTTTGTTGGTTTGTTGGTTTGTTGGTTTGTTGGTTTGTTGGCTTGTTCGTTTGTTGGTTTTTTTGGTTTGTTGGTTTGTTGGTTTGTTGGTTTGTTCGTTTGTTGGCTTGTTGGTTTGTTGGCTTTTTGGCTTGTTGGTTTGTTGGTTTGTTGGCTTGTTGATTTGTTGGTTTGTTGGTTTGTTGGTTTGTTAGTTTGTTGGTTTGTTCGTTTGTTGGTGTATTGGTTTGTTGGTTTGTTGATTTGTTGGTTTGTTGGTTTGTTGGTTTGTTGGCTTCTTGGTTTGTTGGTTTGTTGGGATGTTGGTTTGTAGGTTTGTTGGTTTGTTAGTTTGTTGGTTTGTTCGTTTGTTCGTTTGTTGGTTTGTTGGTTTGTTGGCTTGTTGGCTTGTTGGTTTGTTGGTTTGTTTGTTTGTTAGTTTGTTAGTTTGTTGGTTTGTTGGTTTGTTGGTTTGTTCGTTTATTGGTTTGTTGGTATGTTCGTTTGTTGCCTTTTTGGTTTGTTGGTTTGTTGGTTTGTTCGTTTGTTGGCTTGTTGGTTTGTTGGTTTTTTGGTTTGTTCCTTTGTTGGTTTGTTGGCTTGTTGGTTTGTTGGTTTGCGGGTTTGTTGGTTTGTTCGTTTGTTGGTTTGTTCGTTTGCTGGTTTGTTGGCTTGTTGGCTTGTTGGTTTGTTGGTTTGTTCGTTTTTTTGGTTTGTTGGTTTGTTGGTTTGTTCGTTTGTTGGTTTGTTGGTTTGTTGGTTTGTTCGTTTGTGCGTTTGTTGGTTTGTTGGTTTGTTGGCTTGTTGGTTTGTTGGTTTGTTGGTTTGTTGTTTTGTTGGTTCGTTTGTTTGTTGGTTTGTTGGTTTGTTGGTTTGTTGGCTTGTTGGTTTTTTGGTTTGTTAGTTTGTTGGTTTGTTTGTTTGTTCGTTTGTAGAATTTTTGGTTTGTTGGCTTGATGGCTTGTTGGTTTGTTGGTTTGTTGGTTTGTTGGTTTGTTGGCTTGTTGGTTTGTTGGTTTGTTGGTTTGTTGGTTTGTTGGTTTGTTGGTTTGTTGGTTTGTTGGTTTGTTGGTTTGTTGGTTTGTTGGTTTGTTGGTTTGTTGGTTTGTTCGTTTGTTGGTTTGTTGGTTTGTTGGTTTGTTGGTTTGTTCGTTTGTTGGCTTGTTGGTTTGTTGGCTTTTTGGCTTGTTGGTTTGTTGGTTTGTTGGCTTGTTGATTTGTTGGTTTGTTGGTTTGTTGGTTTGTTAGTTTGTTGGTTTGTTCGTTTGTTGGTGTGTTGGTTTGTTGGTTTGTTGATTTGTTGGTTTGTTGGTTTGTTGGCTTGTTGGTTTGTTGGTTTCTTGGGATGTTAGTTTGTTGGTTTGTTGGTTTGTTTGTTTGTTGGTTTGTTCGTTTGTTGGTTTGTTGGTTTGTTGGCTTGTTGGCTTGTTGGTTTGTTAGTTTGTTGGTTTGTTGGTTTGTTGGTTTTTTAGTTTGTTCCTTTGTTGGTTTGTTGGCTTGTTGGTTTGTTGGTTTGCTGGTTTGTTGGTTTGTTAGTTTGTTGGTTTGTTTGTTTGTTGGTGTATTGGTTTGTTGATTTGTTGGTTTGTTGGTTTGTTGGTTTGTTGGCTTCTTGGTTTGTTGGTTTGTTGGGATGTTGGTTTGTAGGTTTGTTGGTTTGTTAGTTTGTTGGTTTGTTCGTTTGTTCGTTTGTTGGTTTGTTGGTTTGTTGGCTTGTTGGCTTGTTGGTTTGTTGGTTTGTTGGTTTGTTAGTTTGTTAGTTTGTTGGTTTGTTGGTTTGTTGGTTTGTTCGTTTGTTGGTTTGTTGGTATGTTAGTTTGTTGCCTTTTTGGTTTGTTGGTTTGTTGGTTTGTTCGTTTGTTGGCTTGTTGGTTTGTTGGTTTTTTGGTTTGTTCCTTTGTTGGTTTGTTGGCTTGTTGGTTTGTTGGTTTGCGGGTTTGTTGGTTTGTTCGTTTGTTGGTTTGTTCGTTTGCTGGTTTGTTGGCTTGTTGGCTTGTTGGTTTGTTGGTTTGTTCGTTGTTTTGGTTTGTTGGTTTGTTGGTTTGTTCGTTTGTTGGTTTGTTGGTTTGTTGGTTTGTTCGTTTGTGCGTTTGTTGGTTTGTTGGTTTGTTGGCTTGTTGGTTTGTTGGTTTGTTGGTTTGTTGTTTTGTTGGTTCGTTTGTTTGTTGGTTTGTTGGTTAGTTGGTTTGTTGGCTTGTTGGTTTTTTGGTTTGTTAGTTTGTTGGTTTGTTTGTTTGTTCGTTTGTAGAATTTTTGGTTTGTTGGCTTGATGGCTTGTTGGTTTGTTTGTTTGTTTGTTGGTTTGTTGGTTTGTTGGCTTGTTGGTTTGTTGGTTTGTTGGTTTGTTGGTTTGTTGGTTTGTTGGTTTGTTGGTTTGTTGGTTTGTTGGTTTGTTGGTTTGTTCGTTTGTTGGTTTGTTGGTTTGTTGGTTTGTTGGTTTGTTGGTTTGCTCGTTTGTTGGTTTGTTAGTTTGTTAGTTTGTTGGTTTGTTGGTTTGTTGGTTTGTTCGTTTGTTGGTTTGTTTTGTTAGTTTGTTGCCTTTTTGGTTTGTTGGTTTGTTGGTTTGTTCGTTTGTTGGTTTGTTGGTTTGTTGGTTTGTTGGTTTGTTGGTTTGTTTGTTTGTTCGTTTGTAGAATTTTTGGTTTGTTGGCTTGATGGCTCGTTGGTTTGTTGGTTTGTTGGTTTGTTGGTTTGTTGGTTTGTTGGCTTGTTGGTTTGTTGGTTTGTTGGTTTGTTGGTTTGTTGGTTTGTTGGTTTGTTGGTTTGTTGGTTTGTTGGTTTGTTGGTTTGTTGGTTTGTTGGTTTGTTAGTTTGTTGGTTTGTTGGTTTGTTGGTTTGTTGGTTTGTTGGTTTGTTGGTTTGTTGGTTTGTTGGTTTGTTGGTTAGTTGGTTTGTTGTTTTGTTGGTTTGTTTGTTTGTTGGTTTGTTGGTTTGTTGGTTCGTTGGCTTGTTGGTTTGTTGGTTTGTTGGTTTGTTGGTTTGTTGGTTTGTTTGTTTGTTCGTTTGTAGAATTTTTGGTTTGTTGGCTTGATGGCTTGTTGGTTTGTTGGTTTGTTGGTTTGTTGGTTTGTTGGCTTGTTGGTTTGTTGGTTTGTTGGTTTGTTGGTTTGTTGGTTTGTTGGTTTGTTGGTTTGTTCGTTTGTTCGTTTGTTGGTTTGTTGGTTTGTTGGTTTGTTGGTTTGTTGGCTTGTTCGTTTGTTGGTTTTTTTGGTTTGTTGGTTTGTTGGTTTGTTGGTTTGTTGGTTTGTTGGCTTGTTGGTTTGTTGGTTTGTTGGTTTGTTGGTTTGTTGGTTTGTTGGTTTGTTGGTTTGTTGGTTTGTTGGTTTGTTCGTTTGTTGGTTTGTTAGTTTGTTGGTTTGTTGGTTTGTTGGTTTGTTGGTTTGTTGGTTTGTTGGTTTGTTGGTTTGTTGGTTTGTTGGTTTGTTGTTTTGTTGGTTTGTTTGTTTGTTGGTTTGTTGGTTTGTTGGCTTGTTGGTTTGTTGGTTTGTTGGTTTGTTGGTTTGTTCGTTTGTTTGTTTGTTCGTTTGTAGAATTTTTGGTTTGTTGGCTTGATGGCTTGTTGGTTTGTTGGTTTGTTGGTTTGTTGGTTTGTTGGTTTGTTGGCTTGTTGGCTTGTTGGTTTGTTGGTTTGTTGGTTTGTTGGTTTGTTGGTTTGTTGGTTTGTTGGTTTGTTCGTTTGTTGGTTTGTTGGTTTGTTGGTTTGTTGGTTTATTGGCTTGTTTGTTTGTTGGTTTTTTTGGTTTGTTGGTTTGTTGGTTTGTTGGTTTGTTGGTTTGTTCGTTTGTTGGCTTGTTGGTTTGTTGGCTTTTTGGCTTGTTGGTTTGTTGGTTTGTTGGCTTGTTGATTTGTTGGTTTGTTGGTTTGTTGGTTTGTTAGTTTGTTGGTTTGTTCGTTTGTTGGTGTATTGGTTTGTTGGTTTGTTGATTTGTTGGTTTGTTGGTTTGTTGGTTTGTTGGCCTCTTGGTTTGTTGGTTTGTTGGGATGTTGGTTTGTAGGTTTGTTGGTTTGTTAGTTTGTTGGTTTGTTCGTTTGTTCGTTTGTTGGTTTGTTGGTTTGTTGGCTTGTTGGCTTGTTGGTTTGTTGGTTTGTTGGCTTGTTGGTTTGTTGGTTTGTTGGTTTGTTGGTTTGTTGGTTTGTTGGTTTGTTGGTTTGTTGATTTGTTCATTTGTTGGTTTGTTGGTTTGTTGGTTTGTTGGTTTGTTGGTTTGTTGGTTTGCTCGTTTGTTGGTTTGTTAGTTTGTTAGTTTGTTGGTTTGTTGGTTTGTTGGTTTGTTCGTTTGTTGGTTTGTTTTGTTAGTTTGTTGCGTTTTTGGTTTGTTGGTTTGTTGGTTTGTTCGTTTGTTGGCTTGTTGGTTTGTTGGTTTTTTGGTTTGTTCCTTTGTTGGTTTGTTGGCTTGTTGGTTTGTTGGTTCGCGGGTTTGTTGGTTTGTTCGTTTGTTGGTTTGTTCGTTTGCTGGTTTGTTGGCTTGTTGGCTTGTTGGTTTGTTGGTTTGTTCGTTTTTTTGGTTTGTTGGTTTGTTGGTTTGTTCGTTTGTTGGTTTGTTGGTTTGTTGGTTTGTTCGTTTGTGCGTTTGTTGGTTTGTTGGTTTGTTGGCTTGTTGGTTTGTTGGTTTGTTGGTTTGATGTTTTGTTGGTTTGTTTGTTTGTTGGTTTGTTGGTTTGTTGGTTTGTTGGCTTGTTGGTTTTTTGGTTTGTTGGTTTGTTGGTTTGTTGGTTTGTTTGTTTGTTCGTTTGTAGAATTTTTGGTTTGTTGGCTTGATGGCTTGTTGGTTTGTTGGTTTGTTGGTTTGTTGGTTTGTTGGCTTGTTGGTTTGTTGGTTTGTTGGTTTGTTGGTTTGTTGGTTTGTTGGTTTGTTGGTTTGTTGGTTTGTTGGTTTGTTCGTTTGTTGGTTTGTTGGTTTGTTGGTTTGTTAGTTTGTTGGTTTGTTGTTTTGTTGGTTTGTTTGTTTGTTGGTTTGTTGGTTTGTTGGTTTGTTGGCTTGTTGGTTTGTTGGTTTGTTGGTTTGTTGGTTTGTTTGTTTGTTCGTTTGTAGAATTTTTGGTTTGTTGGCTTGATGGCTTGTTGGTTTGTTGGTTTGTTGGTTTGTTGGTTTGTTGGCTTGTTGGCTTGTTGGCTTGTTGGCTTGTTGGTTTGTTGGTTTGTTGGTTTGTTGGTTTGTTGGTTTGATGGTTTTTTGGTTTGTTGGTTTGTTGGTTTGTTCGTTTGTTGGTTTGTTGGTTTGTTGGTTTGTTGGTTTGTTGGTTTGTTGGCTTGTTTGTTTGTTGGTTTTTTTGGTTTGTTGGTTTGTTGGTTTGTTGGTTTGTTCGTTTGTTGGCTTGTTGGTTTGTTGGCTTTTTGGCTTGTTGGTTTGTTGGTTTGTTGGCTTGTTGATTTGTTGGTTTGTTGGTTTGTTGGTTTGTTAGTTTGTTGGTTTGTTCGTTTGTTGGTGTATTGGTTTGTTGGTTTGTTGATTTGTTGGTTTGTTGGTTTGTTGGTTTGTTGGTTTGTTGGCCTCTTGGTTTGTTGGTTTGTTGGGATGTTGGTTTGTAGGTTTGTTGGTTTGTTAGTTTGTTGGTTTGTTCGTTTGTTCGTTTGTTGGTTTGTTGGTTTGTTGGCTTGTTGGCTTGTTGGTTTGTTGGTTTGTTGGTTTGTTAGTATGTTAGTTTGTTGGTTTGTTGGTTTGTTGGTTTGTTCGTTTGTTGGTTTGTTGGTATGTTAGTTTGTTGCCTTTTTGGTTTGTTGGTTTGTTGGTTTGTTCGTTTGTTGGCTTGTTGGTTTGTTGGTTTTTTGGTTTGTTCCTTTGTTGGTTTGTTGGCTTGTTGGTTTGTTGGTTTGCGGGTTTGTTGGTTTGTTCGTTTGTTGGTTTGTTCGTTTGCTGGTTTGTTGGCTTGTTGGCTTGTTGGTTTGTTGGTTTGTTCGTTTTTTTGGTTTGTTGGTTTGTTGGTTTGTTCGTTTGTTGGTTTGTTGGTTTGTTGGTTTGTTCGTTTGTGCGTTTGTTGGTTTGTTGGTTTGTTGGCTTGCTGGTTTGTTGGTTTGTTGGTTTGTTGTTTTGTTGGTTCGTTTGTTTGTTGGTTTGTTGGTTTGTTGGTTTGTTGGCTTGTTGGTTTTTTGGTTTGTTAGTTTGTTGGTTTGTTTGTTTGTTCGTTTGTAGAATTTTTTGTTTGTTGGCTTGATGGCTTGTTGGTTTGTTGGTTTGTTGGTTTGTTGGTTTGTTGGTTTGTTGGTTTGTTGGTTTGTTGGTTTGTTGGTTTGTTGGTTTGTTGGTTTGTTCGTTTGTTGGTTTGTTGGTTTGTTGGTTTGTTGGTTTGCTCGTTTGTTGGTTTTTTGATTTGTTGGTTTGTTGGTTTGTTGGTTTGTTGGTTTGTTCGTTTGTTGGCTTGTTGGTTTGTTGGCTTTTTGGCTTGTTGGTTTGTTGGTTTATTGGCTTAATGATTTGTTGGTTTGTTAGTTTGTTGGTTTGTTAGTTTGTTGGTTTGTTCGTTTGTTGGTGTGTTGGTTTGTTGGTTTGTTGATTTGTTGGTTTGTTGGTTTGTTGGCTTGTTGGTTTGTTGGTTTCTTGGGATGTTGGTTTGTTGGTTTGTTGGTTTGTTTGTTTGTTGGTTTGTTGGTTTGTTCGTTTGTTGGTTTGTTGGTTTGTTGGCTTGTTGGCTTGTTGGTTTGTTGGTTTGTTGGTTTGTTGGTTTGTTAGTTTGTTGGTTTGTTGGTTTGTTGGTTTGTTCGTTTGTTGGTTTGTTGGTATGTTAGTTTGTTGCCTTTTTGGTTTGTTGGTTTGTTGGTTTGTTCCTTTGTTGGTTTGTTGGCTTGTTGGTTTGTTGGTTTGCTGGTTTGTTGGTTTGTTCGTTTGTTGGTTTGTTCGTTTGCTGGTTTGTTGGCTTGTTGGCTTGTTAGTTTGTTGTTTTGTTCGTTTTTTTGGTTTGTTGGTTTGTTCGTTTGTTGGTTTGTTGGTTTGTTGGTTTGTTGGTTTGTTCGTTTGTGCGTTTGTTGGTTTGTTGGTTTGTTGGCTTGTTGGTTTGTTGGTTTATTGGTTTGTTGGTTTGTTCGTTTGTTGATTTGTTGGTTTGTTGGTTTGTTGGTTTGTTGGTTTGTTGGTTTGTTGTTTGTTGGTTTGTTGGTTTGTTGGTTTGTTTGTTTGTTGCTTTGTTGGTTTGTTGGTTTGTTGGTTTGTTCGGTTGTTCGTTTGTTTGTTTGTTGGTTTGTTGGTTTGTTGGTTTGTTGGTTTGTTGGTTTGTTTGTTTGTTGGTTTGTTGGTTACTTGGATTGTTGGTTTGTTCGTTTGTTGGTTTGTTGGTTTGTTTGTTTTTTGGTTTGTTCGTTTGTTGGCTTGTTGGTTTGTTGCTTTGTTGGCTTGTTGGTTTGTTAGTTTGTTGGTTTGTTTGTTTGTTGGTTTGTTGGTTTGTTGGTTTGTTGGTTTGTTGATTTGTTGGTTTGTTGGTTTGTTGGTTTGTTGTTTTGTTGGTTTGTTTGTTTGTTGGTTTGTTGGGTTGTTGGTTTGTTGGCTTGTTGGTTTTTTGGTTTGTTGGTTTGTTGGTTTGTTGGTTTGTTTGTTTGTTGGTTTGTTCTTTTGTTGGTTTTTTGGTTTGTTGGCTTATTGGCTTGTTGGTTTGTTGGCTTGTGGGTTTGTTGGTTTGTTGGTTTGTTGGTTTGTTGGTTTGTTGGTTTGTTGGCTTGTTGGTTTGTCGCTTTGTTGGTTACTTGGATTGTTGGTTTGTTCGTTTGTTGGTTTGTTGGCTTGTTGGTTTGTTAGTTTGTTGGTTTGTTTGTTTGTTGGTTTGTTGGTTTGTTGGCTTGTTGGTTTGTTGGTTTGTTGATTTCTTGGTTTTTTAGTTTGTTGGTTTGTTGGTTTGTTCGTTTGTTGGCTTGTTGGTTTGTTGGTTTGTTTGTTTGTTGGCTTGTTGGTTTGTTGGTTTGTTGGTTTGTTGGTTTGTTGGTTTGTTCGTTTGTTGGTTTGTTGGTTTGTTGGTTTGTTGGTTTGTTGGTTTGTTGGTTTGTTGGTTTTTTGATTTGTTGGCTTGTTGGTTTGTTGGTTTGTTGGCTTGTTGGTTTGTTGGCTTGTTGGCTTGTTGGTTTTTTGGTTTGTTGGTTTGTTGGTTTGTTGGTTGGTTGGTTTGTTGGTTTGTTGGTTTGTTGGCTTGTTGGTTTATTTGTTTGTTGGTTTGTTGGTTTGTTGGTTTGTTGGTTTGTTGGTTTGTTGGTTTGTTGGTTTGTTGGTTTGTTGTTTTGTTGGTTTGTTTGTTTGTTGGTTTGTTGGTTTGTTGGTTTGTTGGGTTGTTGGCTTGTTGGTTTTTTGGTTTGTTGGTTTGTTGGTTTGTTGGTTTGTTTGTTTGTTTGTTTGGTGGTTTGTTCTTTTGTTGGTTTATTGGCTTGTTGGTTTGTTGGCTTGTTGGTTTGTTAGTTTGTTGGTTTGTTGGTTTGTTGGTTTGTTGGTTTGTTGGCTTGCTGGTTTGTTGGTCTGTTGGTTTCTTGGTTTGTTGGTTTGTTGGTTTGTTCGTTTGTTGGTTTGTTGGTTTGTTGGTTTGTTCATTTGTTGGTTTGTTGGTTTGTTGGCTTATTGGTTTGTTGGTTTGTTGGTTTGTTAGTTTGTTCGTTTGTTCGTTTGTTGGTTTGTTGGTTTGCTGGTTTGTTGGCTTGTTGGTTTGTTGGTTTATTGGTTTGTTGTTTTGTTGGTTTGTTTGTTTGCTGGTTTGTCGGTTTGTTGGTTTGTTGGTTTGTTCGTTTGTTGGTTTGTTGGTTTGTTGGTTTGTTGGTTTGTTGGTTTGTTGGTTTGTTGGTTTGTTGGTTTGTTGGTTTGTTGGTTTGTTGGTTTGTTGTTTTGTTGGTTTGTTTGTTTGTTGGTTTGTTGGTTTGTTGGTTTGTTGGCTTGTTGGTTTGTTGGTTTGTTGGTTTGTTGGTTTGTTGGTTTGTTTGTTTGTTCGTTTGTAGAATTTTTGGTTTGTTGGCTTGATGGCTTGTTGGTTTGTTGGTTTGTTGGTTTGTTGGTTTGTTGGTTTGTTGGCTTGTTGGCTTGTTGGTTTGTTGGTTTGTTGGTTTGTTGGTTTGTTGGTTTGTTGGTTTGTTCGTTTGTTGGTTTGTTGGTTTGTTGGTTTGTTGGTTTGTTGGTTTGTTGGTTTGTTGGTTTGTTGGTTTGTTCGTTTGTTGGTTTGTTGGTTTATTTGTTTTTTGGCTTGTTAGCTTGTTGGTTTGTTGGTTTGTTGGTTTCTTGGTTTGTTGGTTTGTTGGTTTGTTGGTTCGTTGGTTTGTTGGTCTGTTGGTTTGTTGGTTTATTGGTTTATTGGTTTCTTGTTTTGTTGGTTTGTTTGTTTGCTGGTTTGTCGGTTGGTTGGTTTGTTGGCTAGTTGGTTTGTTGGTTTGTTGGTTTGTTGGTTTGTTGGTTTGTTGGTTTGTTTGTTTGTTCGGTGGTTGAATTTTTTTTGTTGGCTTGTTGGTTTGTTTGTTTGTTGGCTTGTTGGTTTGGTGGTTTATTGGTTTCTTGGTTTGTTCGTTTGTTCGTTTGTTGGTTTGTTGGTTTGTTAGTTTGTTCGTTTGTTGATTTGTTGGTTTGTTGGTTTGTTGGTTTGTTGGTTTGTTGGTTTGTTGGTTTGTTGGTTTGTTGGTTTGTTGGTTTGTCGGGTGCTGGTTTCTTGGTTTGTTTGTTTGTTGGTTTGTTGGTTTGTTCGTTTGTTCGTTTGTTCGTTTGTTTGTTTGTTGGTTTGTTAGTTTGTTGGTTTGTTGATTTGTTGGTTTTTTGGTTTGTTGGCTTGATGGTTTGTTGATTTGTTGGTTTGTTGGTTTGTTGGTTTGTTGGTTTGTTATTTTGTTGGTTTGTTGGTTTGTTGGCTTGTTGGTTTGTTGGTTTGTTGGTTTGTTGGTTTGTTGCTTTGTTGGTTTGTTGGTTTATTTGTTTGTTCGTTTTTTGGCTTGTTGGTTTGTTGGCTTGTTGGCTTGTTGGTTTGTTGGTTTGTTGGTTTGTTGGTTTGTTGCTTTGTTGGTTACTTGGAATGTTGGTTTGTTGGTATGTTCGTTTGTTGGTTTGTTGGTTTGTTCGTTTGTTGGTTTGTTGGTTTGTTTGTTTTTTTGGTTTGTTCGTTTGTTCGTTTGTTGATTTGTTGGTTTGTTGGTTTGTTGGTTTGTTGGTTTGTTGGTTTGTTGGTTTGTTGGTTTGTTGGTTTGTTGGTTTGTCGGGTGCTGGTTTCTTGGTTTGTTTGTTTGTTGGTTTGTTGGTTTGTTGGTTTGTTCGTTTGTTCGTTTGTTCGTTTGTTTGTTTGTTGGTTTGTTAGTTTGTTGGTTTGTTGATTTGTTGGTTTTTTGGTTTGTTGGCTTGATGGTTTGTTGATTTGTTGGTTTATGGTTTGTTGGTTTGTTGGTTTGTTGGTTTGTTGGTTTGTTGGTTTGTTGGCTTGTTGGTTTGTTGGTTTGTTGGTTTGTTGGTTTGTTGATTTGTTGGTTTGTTGGTTTATTTGTTTGTTCGTTTTTTTGGCTTGTTGGTTTGTTGGCTTGTTGGCTTGTTGGTTTGTTGGTTTGTTGGTTTGTTGGTTTGTTGGTTTGTTTGTTTGTTCGTTTGTAGAATTTTTGGTTTGTTGGCTTGATGGCTTGTTGGTTTGTTGGTTTGTTGGTTTGTTGGTTTGTTGGCTTGTTGGCTTGTTGGTTTGTTGGTTTGTTGGTTTGTTGGTTTGTTGGTTTGTTGGTTTGTTCGTTTGTTGGTTTGTTGGTTTGTTGGTTTGTTGGTTTGTTGGTTTGTTGGTTTGTTGGTTTGTTGGTTTGTTGGCTTGTTCGTTTTTTGGTTTTATTGGTTTGTTGGTTTGTTGGTTTGTTGGTTTGTTGGTTTGTTCGTTTGTTGGCTTGTTGGTTTGTTGGTTTGTTGGTTTGTTGGTTTGTTGGTTTGTTGGTTTATTCGTTTGTTGGTTTGTTGGTTTATTTGTTTTTTGGCTTGTTAGCTTGTTGGTTTGTTGGTTTGTTGGTTTCTTGGTTTGTTGGTTTGTTGGTTTGTTGGTTCGTTGGTTTGTTGGTCTGTTGGTTTGTTGGTTTATTGGTTTATTGGTTTCTTGTTTTGTTGGTTTGTTTGTTTGCTGGTTTGTCGGTTGGTTGGTTTGTTGGCTAGTTGGTTTGTTGGTTTGTTGGTTTGTTGGTTTGTTGGTTTGTTTGTTTGTTCGGTGGTTGAATTTTTTTTGTTGGCTTGTTGGTTTGTTTGTTTGTTGGCTTGTTGGTTTGGTGGTTTATTGGTTTCTTGGTTTGTTCGTTTGTTCGTTTGTTGGTTTGTTGGTTTGTTGGTTTGTTAGTTTGTTCGTTTGTTGATTTGTTGATTTGTTGGTTTGTTGGTTTGTTGGTTTGTTGGTTTGTTGGTTTGTTGGTTTGTTGGTTTGTTGGTTTGTCGGGTGCTGGTTTCTTGGTTTGTTTGTTTGTTGGTTTGTTGGTTTGTTGGTTTGTTCGTTTGTTCGTTTGTTCGTTTGTTTGTTTGTTGGTTTGTTAGTTTGTTGGTTTGTTGATTTGTTGGTTTTTTGGTTTGTTGGCTTGATGGTTTGTTGATTTGTTGGTTTGTTGGTTTGTTGGTTTGTTGGTTTGTTGGTTTGTTGGTTTGTTGGTTTGTTGGTTTGTTGGATTGTTGGTTTGTTGGTTTGTTGGTTTGTTGGTTTGTTGATTTGTTGGTTTGTTGGTTTATTTGTTAGTTCGTTTTTTGGCTTGTTGGTTTGTTGGCTTGTTGGCTTGTTGGTTTGTTGGTTTGTTGGTTTGTTGGTTTGTTGCTTTGTTGGTTACTTGGAATGTTGGTTTGTTGGTATGTTCGTTTGTTGGTTTGTTGGTTTGTTCGTTTGTTGGTTAGTTGGTTTGTTCGTTTGTTGGTTTGGTGGTTTGTTTGTTTGTTGGTTTGTTGGTTTGTTTGTTTTTTTGGTTTGTTCGTTTGTTCGTTTGTTGATTTGTTGGTTTGTTGGTTTGTTGGTTTGTTGGTTTGTTGGTTTGTTGGTTTGTTGGTTTGTTGGTTTGTCGGGTGCTGGTTTCTTGGTTTGTTTGTTTGTTGGTTTGTTGGTTTGTTCGTTTGTTCGTTTGTTCGTTTGTTTGTTTGTTGGTTTGTTAGTTTGTTGGTTTGTTGTTTTGTTGGTTTTTTGGTTTGTTGGCTTGATGGTTTGTTGATTTGTTGGTTTGTTGGTTTGTTGGTTTGTTGGTTTGTTGGTTTGTTGGTTTGTTGGTTTGTTGGCTTGTTGGTTTGTTGGTTTGTTGGTTTGTTGGTTTGTTGATTTGTTGGTTTGTTGGTTTATTTGTTTGTTCGTTTTTTGGCTTGTTGGTTTGTTGGCTTGTTGGCTTGTTGGTTTGTTGGTTTGTTGGTTTGTTGGTTTGTTGCTTTGTTGGTAACTTGGAATGTTGGTTTGTTGGTATGTTCGTTTGTTGGTTTGTTGGTTTGTTCGTTTGTTGGTTAGTTGGTTTGTTCGTTTGTTGGTTTGTTGGTTTGTTTGTTTGTTGGTTTGTTGGTTTGTTTGTTTTTTTGGTTTGTTCGTTTGTTCGTTTGTTGATTTGTTGGTTTGTTGGTTTGTTGGTTTGTTGGTTTGTTGGTTTGTTGGTTTGTTGGTTTGTTGGTTTGTCGGGTGCTGGTTTCTTGGTTTGTTTGTTTGTTGGTTTGTTGGTTTGTTGGTTTGTTCGTTTGTTCGTTTGTTCGTTTGTTTGTTTGTTGGTTTGTTAGTTTGTTGGTTTGTTGATTTGTTGGTTTTTTGGTTTGTTGGCTTGATGGTTTGTTGATTTGTTGGTTTGTTGGTTTGTTGGTTTGTTGGTTTGTTGGTTTGTTGGTTTGTTGGTTTGTTGGCTTGTTGGTTTGTTGGTTTGTTGGTTTGTTGGTTTGTTGATTTGTTGGTTTGTTGGTTTATTTGTTTGTTCGTTTTTTGGCTTGTTGGTTTGTTGGCTTGTTGGCTTGTTGGTTTGTTGGTTTGTTGGTTTGTTGGTTTGTTGCTTTGTTGGTTACTTGGAATGTTGGTTTGTTGGTATGTTCGTTTGTTGGTTTGTTGGTTTGTTTGTTTTTTGGTTTGTTCGTTTGTTGGCTTGTTGGTTTGTTGCCTTGTTGGCTTGTTGGTTTGTTAGTTTGTTGGTTTGTTGGTTTGTTGGTTTGTTGGTTTGTTGGCTTGCTGGTTTGTTGGTCTGTTGGTTTCTTGGTTTGTTGGTTTGTTGGTTTGTTCGTTTGTTGGTTTGTTGGTTTGTTGGTTTGTTCATTTGTTGGTTTGTTGGTTTGTTGGCTTATTGGTTTGTTGGTTTGTTGGTTTGTTAGTTTGTTCGTTTGTTCGTTTGTTGGTTTGTTGGTTTGCTGGTTTGTTGGCTTGTTGGTTTGTTGGTTTATTGGTTTGTTGTTTTGTTGGTTTGTTTGTTTGCTGGTTTGTCGGTTTGTTGGTTTGTTGGCTAATTGGTTTGTTGGTTTGTTGGTTTGTTGGTTTGTTGGTTTGTTGGTTTGTTTGTTTGTTCGTTGGTTGAATTTTTGGTTTGTTGGCTTGTTGGTTTGTTTGTTTGTTGGCTTGTTGGTTTGGTGGTTTATTGATTTGTTAGTTTGTTGGTTTGTTGGTTTGCTCGTTTGTTGGTTTGTTAGTTTGTTAGTTTGTTGGTTTGTTGGTTTGTTTGTTTGTTTGTTTGTTGGTTTGTTCGTTTGTTGGCTTGTTGGTTTGTTGGTTTTTTGGCTTGTTGGTTTGTTGGTTTGTTGGCTTGTTGATTTGTTGGTTTGTTGGTTTGTTGGTTTGTAAGTTTGTGTGTTTGTTGGTTTGTTAGTTTGTTGGTTTGTTGGTTTGCTCGTTTGTTGGTTTGTTAGTTTGTTAGTTTGTTCGTTTGTACGTTTGTTAGTTTGTTGGTTTGTTGGCTTGTTGGTTTGTTGGTTTATTGGTTTGTCGGTTTGTTCGTTTGTTGATTTGTTGGTTTGTTGGTTTGTTGGTTTGTCGGTTTGTTGGTTTGTTGGTTTGTTGTTTGTTGGTTTGTTCGTTTGCTGGTTTGTTGGCTTGTTGGCTTGTTGGTTTGTTCGTTTGTTCGTTTTTTTTGGTTTGTTGGTTTGTTGGTTTGTTCGTTTGTTGGTTTGTTGGTTTGTTGGTTTGTTCGTTTGTGCGTTTGTTGGTTTGTTGGTTTGTTGGCTTGTTGGTTTGTTGGTTTGTTGGTTTGATGTTTTGTTGGTTTGTTTGTTTGTTGGTTTGTTGGTTTGTTGGTTTGTTGGCTTGTTGGTTTTTTGGTTTGTTGGTTTGTTGGTTTGTTGGTTTGTTTGTTTTTTCGTTTGTAGAATTTTTGGTTTGTTGGCTTGATGGCTTGTTGGTTTGTTGGTTTGTTGGTTTGTTGGTTTGTTGGCTTGTTGGTTTGTTGGTTTGTTGGTTTGTTGGTTTGTTGGTTTGTTGGTTTGTTGGTTTGTTGGTTTGTTGGTTTGTTCGTTTGTTGGTTTGTTGGTTTGTTGGTTTGTTGGTTTGTTGGTTTGTTGGTTTGTTGGTTTGTTGGTTTGTTGGTTTGTTGGTTTGTTGGTTTGTTGTTTTGTTGGTTTGTTTGTTTGTTGGTTTGTTGGTTTGTTGGTTTGTTGGCTTGTTGGTTTGTTGGTTTGTTGGTTTGTTGGTTTGTTGGTTTGTTTGTTTGTTCGTTTGTAGAATTTTTGGTTTGTTGGCTTGATGGCTTGTTGGTTTGTTGGTTTGTTGGTTTGTTGGTTTGTTGGCTTGTTGGCTTGTTGGTTTTTTTGGTTTGTTGGTTTGTTGGTTTGTTGGTTTGTTGGTTTGTTCGTTTGTTGGCTTGTTGGTTTGTTGGCTTTTTGGCTTGTTGGTTTGTTGGTTTGTTGGCTTGTTGATATGTTGGTTTGTTGGTTTGTTCGTTTGTTAGTTTGTTGGTTTGTTCGTTTGTTGGTGTATTGGTTTGTTGGTTTGTTGATTTGTTGGTTTGTTGGTTTGTTGGTTTGTTGGCCGCTTGGTTTGTTGGTTTGTTGGGATGTTGGTTTGTAGGTTTGTTGGTTTGTTAGTTTGTTGGTTTGTTCTTTTGTTCGTTTGTTGGTTTGTTGGTTTGTTGGCTTGTTGGCTTGTTGGTTTGTTGGTTTGTTGGTTTGTTAGTATGTTAGTTTGTTGGTTTGTTGATTTGTTGGTTTGTTCGTTTGTTGGTTTGTTGGTATGTTAGTTTGTTGCCTTTTTGGTTTGTTGGTTTGTTGGTTTGTTCGTTTGTTGGCTTGTTGTTTTGTTGGTTTTTTGGTTTGTTCCTTTGTTGGTTTGTTGGCTTGTTGGTTTGTTGGTTTGCGGGTTTGTTGGTTTGTTCGTTTGTTGGTTTGTTCGTTTGCTGGTTTGTTGGCTTGTTGGCTTGTTCGTTTGTTGGTTTGTTCGTTTTTTTGGTTTGTTGGTTTGTTGGTTTGTTCGTTTGTTGGTTTGTTGGTTTGTTGGTTTGTTCGTTTGTGCGTTTGTTGGTTTGTTGGTTTGTCGGCTTGTTGGTTTGTTGGTTTGTTGGTTTGTTGTTTTGTTGGTTCGTTTGTTTGTTGGTTTGTTGGTTTGTTGGTTTGTTGGCTTGTTGGTTTTTTGGTTTGTTAGTTTGTTGGTTTGCTTGTTTGTTCGTTTGTAGAATTTTTGGTTTGTTGGCTTGATGGCTTGTTGGTTTGTTGGTTTGTTGGCTTGTTGGTTTGTTGGTTTGTTGGCTTGTTGGTTTGTTGGTTTGTTGGTTTGTTGTTTTGTTGGTTTGTTGGTTTGTTGGTTTGTTGGTTTGTTCGTTTGTTGGTTTGTTGGTTTGTTGGTTTGTTGGTTTGTTGGTTTGCTCGTTTGTTGGTTTTTTTGGTTTGTTGGTTTGTTGGTTTGTTGGTTTGTTCGTTTGTTGGCTTGTTGGTTTGTTGGCTTTTTGGCTTCTTGGTTTGTTGGTTTGTTGGCTTGTTGATTTGTTGGTTTGTTGGTTTGTTGGTTTGTTAGTTTGTTGGTTTGTTCGTTTGTTGGTGTGTTGGTTTGTTGGTTTGTTGATTTGTTGGTTTGTTGGTTTGTTGGCTTGTTGGTTTGTTGGTTTCTTGGGATGTTGGTTTGTTGGTTTGTTGGTTTGTTGGTTTGTTTGTTTGTTGGTTTGTTCGTTTGCTGGTTTGTTGGTTTGTTGGCTTGTTGGCTTGTTGGTTTGTTGGTTTGTTGGTTTGTTGTTTTGTTGGTTTGTTGGTTTGTTGGTTTGTTGGTTTGTTCGTTTGTTGGTTTGTTGGTTTGTTGGTTTGTTGGTTTGTTGGTTTGCTCGTTTGTTGGTTTTTTTGGTTTGTTGGTTTGTTGGTTTGTTGGTTTGTTCGTTTGTTGGCTTGTTGGTTTGTTGGCTTTTTGGCTACTTGGTTTGTTGGTTTGTTGGCTTGTTGATTTGTTGGTTTGTTGGTTTGTTGGTTTGTTAGTTTGTTGGTTTGTTCGTTTGTTGGTGTGTTGGTTTGTTGGTTTGTTGATTTGTTGGTTTGTTGGTTTGTTGGCTTGTTGGTTTGTTGGTTTCTTGGGATGTTGGTTTGTTGGTTTGTTGGTTTGTTGGTTTGTTTGTTTGTTGGTTTGTTCGTTTGCTGGTTTGTTGGTTTGTTGGCTTGTTGGCTTGTTGGTTTGTTGGTTTGTTGGTTTGTTAGTTTGTTGGTTTGTTGGTTTGTTGGTTTGTTCGTTTGTTGGCTTGTTGTTTTGTTGGTTTTTTGGTTTGTTCCTTTGTTGGTTTGTTGGCTTGTTGGTTTGTTGGTTTGCGGGTTTGTTGGTTTGTTCGTTTGTTGGTTTGTTCGTTTGCTGGTTTGTTGGCTTGTTGGTTTGTTGGTTTGTTGGTTTGTTCGTTTGTTGGTTTGTTGGTTTGTTGGTTTGTTCGTTTGTGCGTTTGTTGGTTTGTTGGTTTGTTGGCTTGTTGGTTTGTTGGTTTGTTGGTTTGTTGTTTTGTTGGTTCGTTTGTTTGTTGGTTTGTTGGTTTGTTGGTTTGTTGGCTTGTTGGTTTTTTGGTTTGTTAGTTTGTTGGTTTGCTTGTTTGTTCGTTTGTAGAATTTTTGGTTTGTTGGCTTGATGGCTTGTTGGTTTGTTGGCTTGTTGGTTTGTTGGTTTGTTGGCTTGTTGGTTTGTTGGTTTGTTGGTTTGTTGTTTTGTTGGTTTGTTGGTTTGTTGGTTTGTTGGTTTGTTCGTTTGTTGGTTTGTTGGTTTGTTGGTTTGTTGGTTTGTTGGTTTGCTCGTTTGTTGGTTTTTTTGGTTTGTTGGTTTGTTGGTTTGTTGGTTTGTTCGTTTGTTGGCTTGTTGGTTTGTTGGCTTTTTGGCTTCTTGGTTTGTTGGTTTGTTGGCTTGTTGATTTGTTGGTTTGTTGGTTTGTTGGTTTGTTAGTTTGTTGGTTTGTTCGTTTGTTGGTGTGTTGGTTTGTTAGTTTGTTGATTTGTTGGTTTGTTGGTTTGTTGGCTTGTTGGTTTGTTGGTTTCTTGGGATGTTGGTTTGTTGGTTTGTTGGTTTGTTTGTTTGTTGGTTTGTTCGTTTGCTGGTTTGTTGGTTTGTTGGCTTGTTGGCTTGTTGGTTTGTTGGTTTGTTGGTTTGTTAGTTTGTTGGTTTGTTGGTTTGTTGGTTTGTTCGTTTGTTGGTTTGTTGGTATGTTAGTCTGTTGCCTTTTTGGTTTGTTGGTTCGTTGGTTTGTTCGTTTGTTGGCTTGTTGGTTTGTTGGTTTTTTGGTTTGTTCCTTTGTTGGTTTGTTGGCTTGTTGGTTTGTTGGTTTGCTGGTTTGTTGGTTTGTTCGTTTGTTGGTTTGTTCGTTTGCTGGTTTGTTGGCTTGTTGGCTTGTTGGTTTGTTGGTTTGTTCGTTTTTTTGGTTTGTTGGTTTGTTGGTTTGTTCGTTTGTTGGTTTGTTGGTTTGTTGGTTTGTTCGTTTGTGCGTTTGTTGGTTTGTTGGTTTGTTGGCTTGTTGGTTTGTTGGTTTATTGGTTTGTTGGTTTGTTCGTTTGTTGATTTGTTGGTTTGTTGGTTTGTTGGTTTGTTGGTTTGTTGGTTTGTTGTTTGTTGGTTTGTTGGTTTGTTGGTTTGTTTGTTTGTTGGTTTGTTGGTTTGTTGGTTTGTTCGTTTGTTTGTTTGTTGGTTTGTTGGTTTGTTGGTTTGTTGGTTTGTTGGTATTTTGGTTTGTTGGCTTGATGGTTTGTTGGTTTGTTGGTTTGTTGGTTTGTTGGTTTGTTGCTTTGTTGGTTTGTTGGTTTGTTGGTTTGTTGGTTTGTTGGTTTGTTGGTTTGTTGGTTTGTTGGTTTGTTGGTTTGTTGGTTTGTTGGTTTGTTGGTTTGTTGGTTTGTTGGTTTGTTGGTTTGTTGGTTTCTTGGTTTGTTGGTTTGTTGGTTTGTTGGTTTGTTGGTTTGTTGGTTTGTAGGTTTGTCGCTTTGTTGGTTACTTGGATTGTTGGTTTGTTCGTTTGTTGGTTTGTTGGTTTGTTCGTTTGTTGGTTTGTTGGTTTGTTCGTTTGTTGGTTTGTTGGTTTGTTTGTTTGTTGGTTTGTTCGTTTGTTTGTTTTTTGGTTTGTTCGTTTGTTGGCTTGTTGGTTTGTTGCCTTGTTGGCTTGTTGGTTTGTTAGTTTGTTGGTTTGTTTGTTTGTTGGTTTGTTGGTTTGTTGGCTTGTTGGTTTGTTGGTTTGTTGATTTCTTGGTTTGTTGGTTTGTTGGTTTGTTCGTTTGTTGGCTTGTTGGTTTGTTGGTTTGTTTGTTTGTTGGCTTGTTGGTTTGTTGGTTTGTTGGTTTGTTGGTTTGTTGGTTTGTTCGTTTGTTGGTTTGTTGGTTTGTTGCTTTGTTGGTTTGCTGGTTTGTTGGTTTGTTCGTTTGTTGGTTTTTTGATTTGTTGGCTTGTTGGTTTGTTGGTTTGTTGGCTTGTTGGTTTGTTGGCTTGTTGGCTTGTTGGTTTTTTGGTTTGTTGGTTTGTTGGTTTGTTGGTTGGTTGGTTTGTTGGTTTGTTGGTTTTTTGGTTTGTTGGCTTGTTGGTTTATTTGTTTGTTGGTTTGTTGGTTTGTTGGTTTGTTGGTTTGTTGGTTTGTTGGTTTGTTAGTTTGTTGGTTTGTTGGTTTGTTGTTTTGCTGGTTTGTTTGTTTGTTGGTTTGTTGGTTTGTTGGCTTGTTGGTTTTTTGGTTTGTTGGTTTGTTGGTTTGTTGGTTTGTTTGTTTGTTGGTTTGTTCTTTTGTTGGTTTTTTGGTTTGTTGGCTTATTGGCTTGTTGGTTTGTTGGCTTGTGGGTTTGTTGGTTTGTTGGTTTGTTGGTTTGTTGGTTTGTTGGTTTGTTGGTTTTTTGGCTTGTTGGCTTTTTGGTTTGTTGGTTTGTTGGTTTCTTGGTTTGTTGGTTTGTTGGTTTGTTGGTTCGTTGGTTTGTTGGTTTGTTGGTTTGTTGGTTTGTTGGGTTGTTGGTTTGTTGGTTTGTTGGTTTGTTGGTTTGTTGGTTTATTGGTTTGTTGTTTTGTTGGTTTGTTTGTTTGCTGGTTTGTCGGTTTGTTGGTTTCTTGGTTTGTTGGCTAGTTGGTTTGTTGGTTTCTTGGTTTGTTGGTTTGTTGGTTTGTTTGTTTGTTCGTTGGTTGAATTTTTGGTTTGTTGGCTTGTTGGTTTGTTTGTTTGTTGGCTTGTTGGTTTCTTGGTTTATTGGTTTGTTGGTTTGTTCGTTTGTTGGTTTGTTGGTTTGTTGGTTTGTTCGTTTGTGCGTTTGTTGGTTTGTTGGTTTGTTGGCTTGTTAATTTGTTGGTTTATTGGTTTGTTGGTTTGTTGATTTGTTGGTTTGTTGGTTTGTTGGTTTGTTGGTTTGTTGGTTTGTTGGTTTGTTGGTTTGTTGGTTTGTCGGTTTGTTGGTTTCTTGGTTTGTTTGTTTGTTGTTTTGTTGGTTTGTTGGTTTGTTCGTTTGTTCGTTTGTTCGTTTGTTCGTTTTTTTGTTTGTTAGTTTGTTAGTTTGTTGGTTTGTTGGTTTGTTGGTTTTTTGGTTTGTTGGCTTGAAGGTTTGTTGATTTGTTGGTTTGTTGGTTTGTTGGTTTGTTGGTTTGTTGGTTTGTTGGTTTGTTGGTTTGTTGGCTTGTTGGTTTGTTGGTTTGTTGGTTTGTTGGTTTGTTGGCTTGTTGATTTGTTGGTTTGTTGGTTTATTTGTTTTTTCGTTTGTTGGCTTGTTGGTTTGTTAGCTTGTTGGCTTGTTGGCTTGTTGGTTTGTTGGTTTGTTGGTTTGTTGGTTTGTTGGTTACTTGGATAGTTGGTTTGTTGGTTTGTTGGTTTGTTCGTTTGTTGGTTTGTTGGTTTGTTCGTTTGTTGGTTTGTTGGTTTGTCCGTTTGTTGGTTTGTTGGTTTGTTTGTTTGTTGGTTTGTTGGTTTGTTGGTTTATTTGTTTGTTCGTTTGTTGGCTTGTTGGCTTCTTGGTTTGTTGGCTTGTTGGCTTGTTGGTTTGTTGGTTTGTTTGTTTTTTGGTTTGTTGGCTTATTGGTTTGTTGGCTTGTGGGTTTGTTGGTTTGTTGGTTTGTTCGTTTGTTGGTTTGTTGGTTTGTTTGTTTTTTGGCTTTTTGGCTTGTTGGTTTGTTGGTTTGTTGGTTTGTTGGTTTCTTGGTTTGTTGGTTTGTTGGTTTGTTGGTTTGTTGGTTTGTTGGTTTGTTGGTTTGTTGGTTTGTTGGTCTGTTGGTTTGTTGGTTTATTGGTTTATTGGTTTCTTGTTTTGTTGGTTTGTTTGTTTGCTGGTTTGTCGGTTTGTTGGTTTGTTGGCTAGTTGGTTTGTTGGTTTGTTGGTTTGTTGGTTTGTTGGTTTGTTGGTTTGTTTGTTTGTTCGTTGGTTGAATTTTTTTTGTTGGCTTGTTGGTTTGTTTGTTTGTTGGCTTGTTGGTTTGGTGGTTTATTGGTTTGTTGGTTTGTTCGTTTGTTGGTTTGTTGGTTTGTTAGTTTGTTCGTTTGTTGATTTGTTGGTTTGTTGGTTTGTTGGTTTGTTGGTTTGTTGGTTTGTCGGTTTGTTGGTTTCTTGGTTTGTTTGTTTGTTGGTTTGTTGGTTTGTTGGTTTGTTCGTTTGTTCGTTTGTTCGTTTGTTTGTTTGTTGGTTAGTTAGTTTGTTGGTTTGTTGATTTGTTGGTTTTTTGGTTTGTTGGCTTGATGGTTTGTTGATTTGTTGGTTTGTTGGTTTGTTGGTTTGTTGGTTTGTTGGTTTGTTGGTTTGTTGGTTTGTTGGCTTGTTGGTTTGTTGGTTTGTTGGTTTGTTGGTTTGTTGATTTGTTGGTTTGTTGTTTTATTTGTTTGTTCGTTTTTTGGCTTGTTGGTTTGTTGGATTGTTGGCTTGTTGGTTTGTTGGTTTGTTGGTTTGTTGGTTTGTTGCTTTGTTGGTTACTTGGAATGTTGGTTTGTTGGTATGTTCGTTTGTTGGTTTGTTAGTTTGTTCGTTTGTTAGTTAGTTGGTTTGTTCGTTTGTTGGTTTGTTGGTTTGTTTGTTTGTAGGTTTGTTGGTTTGTTTGTTCGTTTGTTGGCTTGTTGGTTTGTTGCCTTGTTGGCTTGTTGGTTTGTTAGTTTGTTGGTTTGTTGGTTTGTTGGTTTGTTGGTTTGTTGGCTTGCTGGTTTGTTGGTCTGTTGGTTTCTTGGTTTGTTGGTTTATTGGTTTGTTCGTTTGTTGGTTTGTTGGTTTGTTTGTTTTTTGGCTTGTTGGCTTGTTGGTTTGTTGGTTTGTTGGTTTGTTGGTTTCTTGGTTTGTTGGTTTGTTGGTTTGTTGGTTCGTTGGTTTGTTGGTCTGTTGGTTTGTTGGTTTATTGGTTTATTGGTTTCTTATTTTGTTGGTTTGCTTGTTTGCTGGTTTGTCGGTTTGTTGGTTTGTTGGCTAGTTGGTTTGTTGGTTTGTTGGTTTGTTGGTTTGTTGGTTTGTTTGTTTGTTCGTTGGTTGAATTTTTTTTGTTGGGTTGTTGGTTTGTTTGTTTGTTGGCTTGTTGGTTTGGTGGTTTATTGGTTTGTTGGTTTGTTCGTTTGTTGGTTTGTTGGTTTGTTAGTTTGTTCGTTTGTTGATTTGTTGGTTTGTTGGTTTGTTGGTTTGTTGGTTTGTTGGTTTGTTGGTTTGTCGGTTTGTTGGTTTCTTGGTTTGTTTGTTTGTTGGTTTGTTGGTTTGTTGGTTTGTTCGTTTGTTCGTTTGTTCGTTTGTTTGTTGGTTGGTTTGTTAGTTTGTTGGTTTGTTGATTTGTTGGTTTTTTGGTTTGTTGGCTTGATGGTTTGTTGATTTGTTGGTTTGTTGGTTTGTTGGCTTGTTGGTTTGTTGGTTTGTTGGTTTGTTGGTTTGTTGGTTTGTTCGTTTGTTGGTTTGTTGGTTTGTTGCTTTGTTGGTTTGTTGGTTTGCTGGTTTGTTGGTTTGTTGGTTTTTTGATTTGTTGGCTTGTTGGTTTGTTGGTTTGTTGGTTTGTTGGTTTGTTGGTTTATTGGTTTGTTGTTTTGTTGGTTTGTTTGTTTGCTGGTTTGTCGGTTTGTTGGTTTGTTGGTTTGTTGGCTAGTTGGTTTGTTGGTTTCTTGGTTTGTTGGTTTGTTGGTTTGTTTGTTTGTTCGTTGGTTGAATTTTTGGTTTGTTGGCTTGTTGGTTTGTTTGTTTGTTGGCTTGTTGGTTTCTTGGTTTATTGGTTTGTTGGTTTGTTCGTTTGTTGGTTTGTTGGTTTGTTGGTTTGTTCGTTTGTGCGTTTGTTGGTTTGTTGGTTTGTTGCCTTGTTAATTTGTTGGTTTATTGGTTTGTTCGTTTGTTGATTTGTTGGTTTGTTGGTTTGTTGGTTTGTTGGTTTGTTGGTTTGTTGGTTTGTTGGTTTGTTGGTTTGTTGGTTTGTTGGTTTGTTGGTTTGTTGGTTTGTCGGTTTGTTGGTTTCTTGGTTTGTTTGTTTGTTGTTTTGTTGGTTTGTTGGTTTGTTCGTTTGTTCGTTTGTTCGTTTTTTTTGTTTGTTAGTTTGTTAGTTTGTTGGTTTGTTGGTTTGTTGGTTTTTTGGTTTGTTGGCTTGATGGTTTGTTGATTTGTTGGTTTGTTGGTTTGTTGGTTTGTTGGTTTGTTGGTTTGTTGGTTTGTTGGTTTGTTGGCTTGTTGGTTTGTTGGTTTGTTGGTTTGTTGGTTTGTTGGCTTGTTGATTTGTTGGTTTGTTGGTTTATTTGTTTTTCGTTTGTTGGCTTGTTGGTTTGTTAGCTTGTTGGCTTGTTGGCTTGTTGGTTTGTTGGTTTGTTGATTTGTTGGTTTGTTGGTTACTTGGATTGTTGGTTTGTTGGTTTGTTGGTTTGTTCGTTTGTTGGTTTGTTGGTTTGTTCGTTTGTTGGTTTGTTGGTTTGTTAGTTTGTTGGTTTGTTGGTTTGTTTGTTTGTTGGTTTGTTGGTTTGTTGGTTTTTTGGTTTGTTCGTTTGTTGGCTTGTTAGTTTGTTGCCTTGTTGGCTTGATGGTTTGTTAGTTTGTTGGTTTGTTGGTTTGTTGGCTTGCTGGTTTGTTGGTTTGTTGGTTTCTTGGTTTGTTGATTTGTTGGTTTGTTGGTTTATTTGTTTGTTCGTTTGTTGGCTTGTTGGTTTGTTGGCTTGTTGGCTTGTTGGTTTGTTGGTTTGTTGGTCTGTTGGTTTGTTGGTTTATTGGTTTGTTCGTTTGTTGGTTTGTTGGTTTGTTTGTTTTTTGGCTTTTTGGCTTGTTGGTTTGTTGGTTTGTTGGTTTGTTGGTTTCTTGGTTTGTTGGTGTGTTGGTTTGTTGGTTTGTTGGTTCGTTGGTTTGTTGGTCTGTTGGTTTGTTGGTTTATTGGTTTATTGGTTTCTTGTTTTGTTGGTTTGTTTGTTTGCTGGTTTGTCGGTTTGTTGGTTTGTTGGCTAGTTGGTTTGTTGGTTTGTTGGTTTGTTGGTTTGTTGGTTTGTTTGTTTGTTCGTTGGTTGAATTTTTTTGTTGGCTTGTTGGTTTTTTTGTTTGTTGGCTTGTTGGTTTGGTGGTTTATTGGTTTGTTGGTTTGTTGGTTTGTTGGTTTGTTAGTTTGTTCGTTTGTTGATTTGTTGGCTTGTTGGTTTCTTGGTTTATTGGTTTGTTGGTTTGTTCGTTTGTTGGTTTGTTGGTTTGTTGGTTTGTTCGTTTGTGCGTTTGTTGGTTTGTTGGTTTGTTGCCTTGTTAATTTGTTGGTTTATTGGTTTGTTGGTTTGTTCGTTTGTTGATTTGTTGGTTTGTTGGTTTGTTGGTTTGTTGGTTTGTTGGTTTGTTGGTTTGTTGGTTTGTTGGTTTGTTGGTTTGTTGGTTTGTTGGTTTGTCGGTTTGTTGGTTTCTTGGTTTGTTTGTTTGTTGTTTTGTTGGTTTGTTGGTTTGTTCGTTTGTTCGTTTGTTCGTTTTTTTTGTTTGTTAGTTTGTTAGTTTGTTGGTTTGTTGGTTTGTTGGTTTTTTGGTTTGTTGGCTTGATGGTTTGTTGATTTGTTGGTTTGTTGGTTTGTTGGTTTGTTGGTTTGTTGGTTTGTTGGTTTGTTGGCTTGTTGGTTTGTTGGTTTGTTGGTTTGTTGGTTTGTTGGCTTGTTGATTTGTTGGTTTGTTGGTTTATTTGTTTTTCGTTTGTTGGCTTGTTGGTTTGTTAGCTTGTTGGCTTGTTGGCTTGTTGGTTTGTTGGTTTGTTGGTTTGTTGGTTTGTTGGTTACTTGGATTGTTGGTTTGTTGGTTTGTTGGTTTGTTCGTTTGTTGGTTTGTTGGTTTGTTCGTTTGTTGGTTTGTTGGTTTGTTAGTTTGTTGGTTTGTTGGTTTGTTTGTTTGTTGGTTTGTTGGTTTGTTGGTTTTTTGGTTTGTTCGTTTGTTGGCTTGTTAGTTTGTTGCCTTGTTGGCTTGATGGTTTGTTAGTTTGTTGGTTTGTTGGTTTGTTGGCTTGCTGGTTTGTTGGTTTGTTGGTTTCTTGGTTTGTTGATTTGTTGGTTTGTTGGTTTATTTGTTTGTTCGTTTGTTGGCTTGTTGGTTTGTTGGCTTGTTGGCTTGTTGGTTTGTTGGTTTGTTTGTTTTTTGGTTTGTTGGCTTATTGGTTTGTTGGTTTGTTGGCTTGTGGGTTTGTTGGTTTGTTCGTTTGTTGGTTTGTTGGTTTGTTTGTTTTTTGGCTTTTTGGCTTGTTGGTTTGTTGGTTTGTTGGTTTGTTGGTTTCTTGGTTTGTTGGTGTGTTGGTTTGTTGGTTTGTTGGTTCGTTGGTTTGTTGGTCTGTTGGTTTGTTGGTTTATTGGTTTATTGGTTTCTTGTTTTGTTGGTTTGTTTGTTTGCTGGTTTGTCGGTTTGTTGGTTTGTTGGCTAGTTGGTTTGTTGGTTTGTTGGTTTGTTGGTTTGTTGGTTTGTTTGTTTGTTCGTTGGTTGAATTTTTTTGTTGGCTTGTTGGTTTGTTTGTTTGTTGGCTTGTTGGTTTGGTGGTTTATTGGTTTGTTGGTTTGTTGGTTTGTTGGTTTGTTAGTTTGTTCGTTTGTTGATTTGTTGGTTTGTTGGTTTGTTGGTTTGTTGGTTTGTTGGTTTGTTGGTTTGTTGGTTTGTCGGTTTGTTGGTTTCTTGGTTTGTTTGTTTGTTGGTTTGTTGGTTTGTTGGTTTGTTCGTTTGTTCGTTTGTTCGTTTGTTTGTTTGTTGGTTTGTTAGTTTGTTGGTTTGTTAATTTGTTGGTTTTTTGGTTTGTTGGCTTGATGGTTTGTTGATTTGTTGGTTTGTTGGTTTGTTGGTTTGTTGGTTTGTTGGTTTGTTGGTTTGTTGGTTTGTTAGCTTGTTGGTTTGTTGGTTTGTTGGTATGTTCGTTTGTTGGTTTGTTGGTTTGTTCGTTTGTTAGTTAGTTGGTTTGTTCGTTTGTTGGTTTGTTGGTTTGTTTGTTTGTTGGTTTGTTGGTTTGTTTGTTTTTTGGTTTGTTCGTTTGTTGGCTTGTTGGTTTGTTGTCTTGTTGGCTTGTTGGTTTGTTAGTTTGTTGGTTTGTTGGTTTGTTGGTTTGTTGGTTTGTTGGCTTGCTGGTTTGTTGGTCTGTTGGTTTCTTGGTTTGTTGGTTTATTGGTTTGTTCGTTTGTTGGTTTGTTGGTTTGTTTGTTTTTTGGCTTGTTGGCTTGTTGGTTTGTTGGTTTGTTGGTTTCTTGGTTTGTTGGTTTGTTGGTTTGTTGGTTCGTTGGTTTGTTGGTCTGTTGGTTTGTTGGTTTATTGGTTTATTGGTTTCTTATTTTGTTGGTTTGTTTGTTTGCTGGTTTGTCGGTTTGTTGGTTTGTTGGCTAGTTGGTTTGTTGGTTTGTTGGTTTGTTGGTTTGTTGGTTTGTTTGTTTGTTCGTTGGTTGAATTTTTTTTGTTGGCTTGTTGGTTTGTTTGTTTGTTGGCTTGTTGGTTTGGTGGTTTATTGGTTTGTTGGTTTGTTCGTTTGTTGGTTTGTTGGTTTGTTAGTTTGTTCGTTTGTTGATTTGTTGGTTTGTTGGTTTGTTGGTTTGTTGGTTTGTTGGTTTGTTGGTTTGTTGGTTTGTCGGTTTGTTGGTTTCTTGGTTTGTTTGTTTGTTGGTTTGTTGGTTTGTTGGTTTGTTCGTTTGTTCGTTTGTTCGTTTGTTTGTTTGTTGGTTTGTTAGTTTGTTGGTTTGTTGATTTGTTGGTTTTTTGGTTTGTTGGCTTGATGGTTTGTTGATTTGTTGGTTTGTTGGTTTGTTGGTTTGTTGGTTTGTTGGTTTGTTGGTTTGTTGGTTTGTTGGCTTGTTGGTTTGTTGGTTTGTTGGTTTGTTGGTTTGTTGATTTGTTGGTTTGTTGGTTTATTTGTTTGTTCGTTTTTTGGCTTGTTGGTTTGTTGGCTTGTTGGCTTGTTGGTTTGTTGGTTTGTTGGTTTGTTGGTTTGTTGCTTTGTTGGTTACTTGGAATGTTGGTTTGTTGGTATGTTCGTTTGTTGGTTTGTTGGTTTGTTCGTTTGTTGGTTAGTTGGTTTGTTCGTTTGTTGGTTTGTTGGTTTGTTTGTTTGTTGGTTTGTTGGTTTGTCTGTTTTTTGGTTTGTTCGTTTGTTGGCTTGTTGGTTTATTGCCTTGTTGGCTTGTTGGTTTGTTAGTTTGTTGGGTTGTTGGTTTGTTGGTTTGTTGGTTTGTTGGCTTGCTGGTTTGTTGGTCTGTTGGTTTCTTGGTTTGTTGGTTTGTTGGTTTGTTCGTTTGTTGGTTTGTTGGTTTGTTGGTTTGTTCATTTGTTGGTTTGTTGGCTTATTGGTTTGTTGGTTTGTTGGTTTGGTTGTTTGCTGGTTTGTCGGTTTGTTGGTTTGTTGGCTAGTTGGTTTGTTGGTTTGTTGGTTTGTTGGTTTGTTGGTTTGTTTGTTTGTTCGTTGGTTGAATTTTTGGTTTGTTGGCTTGTTGGTTTGTTTGTTTGTTGGCTTGTTGGTTTGTTGGTTTATTGGTTTGTTGGTTTGTTCGTTTGTTGGTTTTTTGGTTTGTTGGTTTGTTCGTTTGTTGATTTGTTGGTTTTTTTGGTTTGTTGGTTTGTTTGTTTGTTTGTTTGTTGGTTTGTTCGTTTGTTGGCTTGTTCGTTTGTTGGTTTTTTGGCTTGTTGGTTTGTTGGTTTGTTGGCTTGTTGATTTGTTGGTTTGTCGGTTTGTTGGTTTGTTAGTTTGTGTGTTTGTTGGTTTGTTAGTTTGTTGGTTTGTTGGTTTGTTGGTTAGTTGGTTTGTTGATTTGTTGGCTTGTTCGTTTGTTGGGATGTTGGTTTGTTGGTTTGTTGGTTTGTTCGTTTGTTGGTTTGTTCGTTTATTCGTTTGTTGGTTTGTTGGTTTGTTGGCTTGTTTTCTTGTTGGTTTGTGGGTTTGTTGGTTTCTTGGTTTGTTGGTTTGTTGGTTTGTTGGTTTGTTCGTTTGTTGGTTTGTTGGTTTGTCAGTTTGTTGGCTTTTTGGTTTGTTGGTTTGTTGGTTTGTTCGTTTGTTGGCTTGTTGGTTTGTTGGTTTTGTGGTTTGTTCGTTTGTTGGTTTGTTGGCTTGTTGGTTTGTTGGTTTGCTATTTTGTTGGTTTGTTCGTTTGTTGGTTTGTTCGTTTGCTAGTTTGTTGGCTTGTTGGCTTGTTGGTTTGTTGGTTTGTTGGTTTGTTGGTTTGTTGGTTTGTTCGTTTGTTGGTTTGTTGGTTTGTTGGTTTGTTCGTTTGTGCGTGTGTTGGATTGTTGGTTTGTTGGCTTGTTGGTTTGTTGGTTTATTGGTTTGTTGGTTTGTTCGTTTGTTGATTTGTTGGTTTGTTGGTTTGTTGGTTTGTTGGTTTGTTCGTTTGTTGGTTTGTTGGCTTGTTGGTTTGTTGGTTTGTTGGTTTGTTGGTTTGTTGGTTTGTTGGTTTGTTGGTTTGTTGGTTTGTTGGTTTGTTGGTTTGTTCGTTTGTTCGTTTGTTTGTTTGTTGGTTTGTTGGTTTGTTGGTTTGTTGGTTTGTTGGTGTTTTGGTTTGTTGGCTTGATGGTTTGTTGGTTTGTTGGTTTGTTGGTTTGTTGCGTTGTTGGTTTGTTGGTTTGTTGGTTTGTTGGTTTGTTGGTTTGTTGGTTTATTTGTGTGGTCGTTTGTTGGCTTGTTGGTTTGTTGGCTTGTTGGCTTGTTGGTTTGTTGGTTTGTTGGTTTGTTGGTTTGTTGCTTTGTTGTTTACTTGGATTGTTGGTTTGTTAGTTTGTTCGTTTGTTGGTTTGTTGGTTTGTTCGTTTGTTGGTTTGTTAGTTTGTTCGTTTGTTGGTTTGTTGGTTTGTTTGTTTGTTGGTTTGTTGGTTTGTTGGTTTGTTTGTTTTTTGGTTTGATCGGTTGTTGGCTTATTGGTTTGTTGCCTTGTTGGCTTGTTGGTTTATTGGTTTGTTGGTTTGTCGGTTTGTTGGTTTGTTGGTTTGTTGGTTTGTTTGTTTGTTTGTTTGTTGGCTTGTTGGTTTGTTGGTTTATTGGTTTGTTGGTTTGTTCGTTTGTTGGTTTTTTGGTTTGTTGGTTTGTTCGTTTGTTGATTTGTTGGTTTTTTTGGTTTGTTGGTTTGTTTGTTTGTTTGTTTGTTGGTTTGTTCGTTTGTTGGTTTGTTCGTTTGTTGGTTTTTTGGCTTGTTGGTTTGTTGGTTTGTTGGCTTGTTGATTTGTTGGTTTGTCGGTTTGTTGGTTTGTTAGTTTGTGTGTTTGTTGGTTTGTTAGTTTGTTGGTTTGTTGGTTTGTTGGTTTGTTGGTTTGTTGATTTGTTGGCTTGTTCGTTTGTTGGGATGTTGGTTTGTTGGTTTGTTGGTTTGTTCGTTTGTTGGTTTGTTCGTTTATTCGTTTGTTGGTTTGTTGGTTTGTTGGCTTGTTTTCTTGTTGGTTTGTGGGTTTGTTGGTTTCTTGGTTTGTTGGTTTGTTGGTTTGTTGGTTTGTTGGTTTGTTGGTTTGTTCGTTTGTTGGTTTGTTGGTTTGTCAGTTTGTTGGCTTTTTGGTTTGTTGGTTTGTTGGTTTGTTCGTTTGTTGGCTTGTTGGTTTGTTGGTTTTGTGGTTTGTTCGTTTGTTGGTTTGTTGGCTTGTTGGTTTGTTGGTTTGCTATTTTGTTGGTTTGTTCGTTTGTTGGTTTGTTCGTTTGCTAGTTTATTGGCTTGTTGGTTTGTTGGTTTGTTGGTTTGTTGGTTTGTTGGTTTGTTCGTTTGTTGGTTTGTTGGTTTGTTGGTTTGTTCGTTTGTGCGTTTGTTGGATTGTTGGTTTGTTGGCTTGTTGGTTTGTTGGTTTATTGGTTTGTTGGTTTGTTCGTTTGTTGATTTGTTGGTTTGTTGGTTTGTTGGTTTGTTGGTTTGTTCGTTTGTTGGTTTGTTGGCTTGTTGGTTTGTTGGTTTGTTGGTTTGTTGGTTTGTTGGTTTGTTGGTTTGTTGGTTTGTTGGTTTGTTGGTTTGTTGGTTTGTTGGTTTGTTCGTTTGTTCGTTTGTTTGTTTGTTGGTTTGTTGGTTTGTTGGTTTGTTGGTTTGTTGGTGTTTTGGTTTGTTGGCTTGATGGTTTGTTGGTTTGTTGGTTTGTTGGTTTGTTGCGTTGTTGGTTTGTTGGTTTGTTGGTTTGTTGGTTTGTTGGTTTGTTGGTTTATTTGTGTGGTCGTTTGTTGGCTTGTTGGTTTGTTGGCTTGTTGGCTTGTTGGTTTGTTGGTTTGTTGGTTTGTTGGTTTGTTGCTTTGTTGTTTACTTGGATTGTTGGTTTGTTAGTTTGTTCGTTTGTTGGTTTGTTGGTTTGTTCGTTTGTTGGTTTGTTAGTTTGTTCGTTTGTTGGTTTGTTGGTTTGTTTGTTTGTTGGTTTGTTGGTTTGTTGGTTTGTTTGTTTTTTGGTTTGATCGGTTGTTGGCTTATTGGTTTGTTGCCTTGTTGGCTTGTTGGTTTATTGGTTTGTTGGTTTGTCGGTTTGTTGGTTTGTTGGTTTGTTGGTTTGTTTGTTTGTTGGTTTGTTGGTTTGTTGGTTGGTTTGTTTTTTGGTTTGTTCGTTTGTTGGCTTGTTGGTTTGTTGCCTTGTTGGCTTGTTGGTTTGTTGGTGTGTTGGTTTGTCGGTTTGTTGGTTTGTTGTTTGTTGGGTTGTTGGTTTGTTGGTTTCTTGGTTTGTTGGTTTGTTGGTTTGTTGGTTTGTTCGTTTGTTGGTTTGTTGGTTTGTTGGTTTGTTCGTTTGTTGGTTTGTTGGTTTGTTGGCTTGTTGGTTTGTTGGTTTGTTGGTTTGTTCGTTTATCGGTTTGATGGTTTGTTGGTTTGTTGGTTTGTTAGTTTGTTGGTTTGCTGGTTTTTTGGTTTGTTGGCTTGTTGGTTTGTTGGTTTGTTGGTTTGTTGGTTTGTTGGTTTGTTGGTTTGTTGGTTTGTTGGTTTATTTGTTTGTTGGTGTGTTGGTTTGTTGGTTTGTTGGTTTGTTCGTTTGTTGGTTCGTTCGTTTGTTGGTTTGTTGGTTTGTTGTTTTGTTGGTTTGTTTGTTTGTTGGTTTTTTGGTTTGTTCGTTTCTTGGTTTTTGGTTTCTTGGTTTGTTGGTTTGTTGGTTTGTTGGTTTGTTGGTTTGTTCGTTTGTTGGTTTGTTTGTTTGTTGGCTTGTTGGTTTGTTGGTTTGTTGGTTTGTTGGTTTGTTGGTTTGTTGGTTTTTTGGTTTGTTGGCTTGTTGGTTTGTTGGTTTGTTGGCTTGTTGGTTTGTTTGCTTGTTGGTTTGTAGGTTTGTTGGTTTGTTGGCTTGTTGGCTTGTTGGTTTGTTGGTTTGTTGGCTTGTTGGTTTGTTGGCTTGTTGGTTTGTTGGCTTGTTGGTTTGTTGGTTTGTTGGTTTGTTGGCTTGTTGGTTTGTTGGTTTGTTGGCTTGTTGGTTTGTTGGTTTGTTGGTTTGTTGGCTTGTTGGTTTGTTGGTTTGTTGGCTTGTTGGCTTGTTGGTTTGTTGGTTTGTTGTTTTGTTGGTTTGTTGGCTTGTTGGTTTGTTGGTTTTTTTGCTTGTTGGTTTGTTGGTTTATTGGTTTGTTGGCTTGTTGGCTTGTTGGTTTTTTGGTTTATTGGCTTGTTGGTTTGTTGGTTTGTTGGCTTGTTGGCTTTTTGTTTTGTTGGTTTGTTGGTTTGTTGGCTTGTTGGCTTGTTGGTTTGTTGGTTTGTTGGCTTGTTGGTTACTTAGTTTGTTGGTTTCTTGGTTTGTTGGTTTGTTGGCTTGTTGGCTTGTTGGTTTGTTGGTTAGTTCGTTTGTTGGTTGGTTAGTTTGTTGGTTTGTTGGCTTGTTGGCTTGTTGGTTTGTTGGTTTTTTGGTTTGGTGGTTTGTTGGTTTGTTGGTTTGTTGGTTTGTTCGTTTGTTGGTTTGTTGGTTTGTTCGTTTGTTGGTTTGTTGGTTTGTTTGTTTGTTGGTTTGTTGGTTTTTGTTTTTTGGTTTGTTCGTTTGTTGGCTTGTTGGTTTGTTGCCTTGTTGGCTTGTTGGTTTGTTAGTTTGTTGGTTTGTTGGTTTGTTGGTTTGTTGGCTTGCTGGTTTGTTGGTTTGTTGGTTTCTTGGTTTGTTGGTTTGTTGATTTGTTGGTTTGTTCGTTTGTTGCTTTGTTGGTTTGTTGGTTTGTTGGTTTGTTCGTTTGTTCGTTTGTTGGTTTGTTGGTTTGTTGGTTTGTTGGTTTGTTGGTTTGTTGGTTTGTTGGTTTTTTGGTTTGTTGGCTTGTTGGTTTGTTGGTTTGTTAGCTTGTTGGTTTGTTAACTTGTTGGCTTGTTGGTTTGTTGGTTTGTTGGTTTATTGGTTTGTTGGTTTGTTGGTTTGTTGGTTTGTTGGTTTGTTGGTTTGTTGGTTTGTTAGCTTGTTGGTTTATTTGTTTGTTGGTTTGTTGGTTTGTTGGTTTGTTCGGTTGTTGGTTTGTTGGTTTGTTGGTTTGTTGGTTTGTTGGCTTGTTCGTTTTTAGTTTGTTGGTTTGTTGGTTTGTTTGTTTGTTGGTTTGTTCGTTTGTTGGTTTTTTTGTTTGTTTGCTTGTTGGCTTGTTGGTTTGTTGGCTTGTTGGTTTGTTGGTTTGTTGGTTTGTTGGTTTGTTGGTTTGTTGGTTTGTTGCTTTGTTGGTTTGTTGGTTTGTTGGTTTTTTGACTGGTTGGTTTGTTGGTTTGTTGGTTTCTTGGTTTGTTGGTTTGTTGGTTTGTTGGTTCGATGGTTTGTTGGTTTCTTGGTTTGTTGGCTTGTTGGTTTGTTGGTTTGTTGGTTTGTTGGTTCGTCGGTTTGTTGGTTTGTTGTTTTGTTGGTTTGTTTGTTTGTTGGTTTGTTGGTTTGACGGTTTGTTGGCTTGTTGGTTTGTTGGTTTGTTAGTTTGTTGGTTTGTTTGTTTGTTCGGTTATAGAATTTTTGTTTTGTTGGCTTGTTTGCTTGTTGGTTTGTTTGTTTGTTGGTTTGTTGGCTTGTTGGCTTGTTGGTTTGTTGGTTTGTTGGTTTGTTGGTTTGTTGGGTTGTTGGTTTGTTGGTTTGTTGGTTTGTTAGTTTGTTGGTTTGTTGGTTTGTTGGTTTGTTGGTTTGTTCGTTTGTTGGTTTGTTGGTTTTTTGGTGTGTTGGTTTGTTCGTTTGTTGGTTTTTTTTGGTTTGTTGGTTTGTTTGTTTGTTTGTTTGTTGGTTTGTTCGTTTGTTGGTTTGTTGGTTTGTTGGTTTGTTGGTTTGTTGGCTTGTTGGTTTGTTGGGATGTTGGTTTGTTGGTTTGTTGGTTTGTTCGTTTGTTGGTTTGTTCGTTTGTTCGTTTGTTGGTTTGTTGGTTTGTTGGCTTGTTCTCTTGTTGGTTTGTTGGTTTGTTGGTTTGTTGGTTTGTTGGTTTGTTGGTTTGTTGGTTTGTTGGTTTGTTCGTTTGTTCGTTTGTTGGTTTGTTGGTTTGTTAGTTTGTTGGCTTCTTGGTTTGTTGGTTTGTTGGTTTGTTCGTTTGTTGGCTTGTTGGTTTGTTGGTTTTTTGGTTTGTTCGTTTGTTGGTTTGTTGGCTTGTTGGTTTGTTGGTTTGCTATTTTGTTGGTTTGTTCGTTTGTTGGTTTGTTCGTTTGCTGGTTTGTTGGCTTGTTGGCTTGTTGGTTTGTTGGTTTGTTGGTTTGTTGGTTTGTTGGTTTGTTGGTTTGTTGGTTTGTTGGTTTGTTGGTTTGTTGGTTTATTGGTTTGTTCGTTTGTTGGTTTGTTGGTTTGTTGGTTTGTTCGTTTGTGCGTTTGTTGGATTGTTGGTTTGTTGGCTTGTTGGTTTGTTGGTTTATTGATTTGTTGGTTTGTTCGTTTGTTGATTTGTTGGTTTGTTGGTTTGTTGGTTTGTTGGTTTGTTGGTTTGTTGGTTTGTTGGCTTGTTGGTTTGTTGGTTTGTTGGTTTGTTGGTTTGTTTGTTTATTGGTTTGTTGGTTTGTTGGTTTGTTCGTTTGTTCGTTTGTTTGTTTGTTGGTTTGTTGGTTTGTTGGTTTGTTGGTTTGTTGGTTTTTTGGTTTGTTGGATTGATGATTTGTTGGTTTGTTGGTTTGTTGGTTTGTTGCGTTTTTGGTTTGTTGGTTTGTTGGTTTGTTGGTTTGTTGGTTTGTTGGTTTGTTGGTTTATTTGTTTAGTCGTTTGTTGGCTTGTTGGTTTGTTGGCTTGTTGGCTTGTTGGTTTGTTGGTTTGTTGGTTTGTTGGTTTGTTGCTTTGTTGTTTACTTGGATTGTTGGTTTGTTAGTTTGTTCGTTTGTTGGTTTGTTGGTTTGTTCGTTTGTTGGTTTGTTGATTTGTTCGTTTGTTGGTTTGTTGGTTTGTTTGTTTGTTGGTTTGTTGGTTTGTTTGTTTTTTGGTTTGTGCGTTTGTTGGCTTGTTGGTTTGTTGCCTTGTTGGCTTATTGGTTTGTTGGTTTGTTGGTTTGTTGGTTTGTTGGTTTGTTGGTTTGTTGGTTTGTTGGTTTGTTGGTTTGTTGGTTTCTTGGTTTGCTGGTTTGTTGGTTTGTTGGTTTGTTCGTTTGTTGGTTTGTTGGTTTGTTGGTTTGCGCGTTTGTTGGTTTGTTGGTTTGTTGGCTTGTTGGTTTGTTGGTTTGTTGGTTTGTTCGTTTATCGGTTTGTTGGTTTGTTGGTTTGTTGGTTTGTTAGTTTGTTAGTTTGTTAGTTTGTTGGTTTGTTGGTTTTTTGGTTTGTTGGCTTGTTGGTTTGTTGGTTTGTTGTTTTGTTGGTTTGTTTTTTTGTTGGTTTGTTTTTTTTTTGGTTTTTTGGTTTGTTCGTTTGTTGGTTTTTTGGTTTGTCGGTTTGTTGGTTTGTTGGTTTGTTGGTTTGTTGGTTTGTTGGTTTGTTGGTTTGTTCGTTTGTTGGTTTGTTGGTTTGTTGGCTTGTTGGTTTGTTGGTTTGTTGTTTGTTGGTTTTTTGGTTTGTTGGCTTGTTGGTTTCTTGGCTTGTTGGTTTGTTTGCTTGTTGGTTTGTTGGTTTGTTGGCTTGTTGGCTTGTTGGTTTGTCGGTTTGTTGGCTTGTTGGTTTGTTGGCTTGTTGGTTTGTTGGCTTGTTGGTTTGTTGGTTTGTTGGTTTGTTGATTTGTTGGTTTGTTGGTTTGTTGGCTTGTTGGTTTGTTGGTTTGTTGGTTTGTGTGCTTGTTGGTTTGTTGGTTTGTTGGCTTGTTGGCTTGTTGGCTTGTTGGTTTGTTGGTTTGTTGGTTTGTTGGTTTGTTGGTTTGTCGGCTTGTTGGTTTGTTGGTTTGTTTGCTTGTTGGTTTGTTGGTTTGTTGGTTTGTTGGCTTGTTGGCTTGTTGGTTTTTTGGTTTGTTGGCTTGTTGGTTTGTTGGTTTGTCGGCTTGTTGGCTTGTTGCTTTGTTGGTTTGTTGGTTTGTTGGCTTGTTGGCTTGTTAGTTTGTTGGTTTGTTGGCTTGTTGGTTACTTAGTTTGTTGGTTTGTTGGTTTGTTGGTTTGTTGGTTTGTTGGCTTGTTGGCTTGTTGGTTTGTTGGTTAGTTCGTTTGTTGGTTTGTTAGTTTGTTGGTTTGTTGGCTTGTTGGCTTGTTGGTTTGTTGGTTTTTTTGGTTTGGTGGTTTGTTGGTTTGTTGGTTTGTTGGTTTATTTGTTTGTTGGTTTGTTGGCTTGTTGGTTTGTTGGTTTGTTGGTTTGTTGGCTTGTTGGTTTGTTGGTTTTTTGGTTTGTTGGTTTGTTGGTTTGTTGGTTTATTGGTATGTTGGTTTTTTGGTTTGTTGGTTTATTGGTTTGTTGGTTTGTTCGTTTGTTGGTTTGTTGGTTTGTTAGTTTGTTCGTTTGTTGATTTGTTGGTTTGTTGGTTTGTTGGTTTGTTGGTTTGTTGGTTCGTTGGTTTGTTGGTTTGTCGGTTTGTTGGTTTCTTGGTTTGTTTGTTTGTTGGTTTGTTGGTTTGTTGGTTTGTTCGTTTGTTCGTTTGTTCGTTTGTTTGTTTGTTGGTTTGTTAGTTTGTTGGTTTGTTGATTTGTTGGTTTTTTTGGTTTGTTGGCTTGATGGTTTGTTGATTTGTTGGTTTGTTGGTTTGTTGGTTTGTTGGTTTGTTGGTTTGTTGGTTTGTTGGCTTGTTGGTTTGTTGGTTTGTTGGTTTGTTGGTTTGTTGATTTGTTGGTTTGTTGGTTTATTTGTTTGTTCGTTTTTTGGCTTGTTGGTTTGTTGGCTTGTTGGCTTGTTGGTTTGTTGGTTTGTTGGTTTGTTGGTTTGTTGCTTTGTTGGTTACTTGGAATGTTGGTTTGTTGGTATGTTCGTTTGTTGGTATGTTGGTTTGTTCGTTTGTTGGTTAGTTGGTTTGTTCGTTTGTTGGTTTGTTGGTTTGTTTGTTTGTTGGTTTGTTGGTTTGTTTGTTTTTTGGTTTGTTCGTTTGTTGGCTTGTTGGTTTGTTGCCTTGTTGGCTTGTTGTTTTGTTAGTTTGTTGGTTTGTTGGTTTGTTGGTTTGTTGGTTTGTTGGCTTGCTGGTTTGTTGGTCTGTTGGTTTCTTGGTTTGTTGGTTTGTTGGTTTGTTCGTTTGTTGGTTTGTTGGTTTGTTGGTTTGTTCATTTGTTGGTTTGTTGGTTTGTTGGCTTATTGGTTTGTTGGTTTGTTGGTTTGTTGGTTGGTTCGTTTGTTCGTTTGTTGGTTTGTTGGTTTGTTGGTTTGTTGGCTTGTTGGTTTGTTGGTTTATTGGTTTGTTGTTTTGTTGGTTTGTTTGTTTGCTGGTTTGTCAGTTTGTTGGTTTGTTGGCTAGTTGGTTTGTTGGTTTGTTGGTTTGTTGGTTTGTTGGTTTGTTTGTTGGTTCGTTGGTTGAATTTTTGGTTTGTTGGCTTGTTGGTTTGTTTGTTCGTTGGCTTGTTGGTTTGGTGGTTTATTGGTTTGTTGGTTTGTTCGTTTGTTGGTTTTTTGGTTTGTTGGTTTGTTCGTTTGTTGGTTTTTTTGGTTTGTTGGTTTGTTTATTTGTTTGTTTGTTGGTTTATTCGTTTGTTGGCTTGTTGGTTTGTTGGTTTTTTGGCTTGTTGGTTTGTTGGTTTGTTGGCTTGTTGATTTGTTGGTTTGTTGGTTTGTTGGTTTGTTAGTTTGTGTGTTTGTTGGTTTGTTAGTTTGTTGGTTTGTTGGTTTGTTGGTTTGTTGGTTTGTTGGTTTGTTGGTTTGTTGGCTTGTTCGTTTGTTGGGATGTTGGTTTGTTGGTTTGTTGGTTTGTTCGTTTGTTGGTTTGTTCGTTTATTCGTTTGTTGGTTTGTTGGTTTGTTGGCTTGTTTTCTTGTTGGTTTGTGGGTTTGTTGGTTTCTTGGTTTGTTGGTTTGTTGGTTTGTTCGTTTGTTGGTTTGTTGGTTTGTCAGTTTGTTGGCTTTTTGGTTAGTTGGTTTGTTGGTTTGTTCGTTTGTTGGCTTGTTGGTTTGTTGGTTTTTTGGTTTGTTCGTTTGTTGGTTTGTTGGCTTGTTGGTTTGTTGGTTTGCTATTTTGTTGGTTTGTTCGTTTGTTGGTTTGTTCGTTTGCTAGTTTGTTGGCTTGTTGGCTTGTTGGTTTGTTGGTTTGTTGGTTTGTTGGTTTGTTGGTTTGTTGGTTTGTTCGTTTGTTGGTTTGTTGGTTTGTTGGTTTGTTTGTTTGTGCGTTTGTTGGATTGTTGGTTTGTTGGCTTGTTGGTTTGTTGGTTTATTGGTTTGTTGGTTTGTTCGTTTGTTGATTTGTTGGTTTGTTGGTTTGTTGGTTTGTTGGTTTGTTGGTTTGTTGGCTTGTTGGTTTGTTGGTTTGTTGGTTTGTTGGTTTGTTGGTTTGTTAGTTTGTTGGTTTGTTGGTTTGTTGGTTTGTTGGTTTGTTGGTTTGTTGGTTTGTTCGTTTGTTCGTTTGTTTGTTTGTTGGTTTGTTGGTTTGTTGGTTTGTTGGTTTGTTGGTGTTTTGGTTTGTTGGCTTGATGGTTTGTTGGTTTGTTGGTTTGTTGGTTTGTTGCGTTGTTGGTTTGTTGGTTTGTTGGTTTGTTGGTTTGTTGGTTTGTTGGTTTATTTGTTTGGTCGTTTGTTGGCTTGTTGGTTTGTTGGCTTGTTGGCTTGTTGGTTTGTTGGTTTGTTGGTTTGTTGGTTTGTTGCTTTGTTGTTTACTTGGATTGTTGGTTTGTTAGTTTGTTCGTTTGTTGGTTTGTTGGTTTGTTCGTTTGTTGGTTTGTTGGTTTGTTCGTTTGTTGGTTTGTTGGTTTGTTTGTTTGTTGGTTTGTTGGTTTGTTGGTTTGTTTGTTTTTTGGCTTGATCGGTTGTTGGCTTATTGGTTTGTTGCCTTGTTGGCTTGTTGGTTTGTTGGTTTGTTGGTTTGTCGGTTTGTTGGTTTGTTGGTTTGTTGGTTTGTTTGTTTGTTGGCTTGTTGGTTTGTTGGTTGTTTTGTTTTTTGGTTTGTTCGTTTGTTGGCTTGTTGGTTTGTTGCCTTGTTGGCTTGTTGGTTTGTTGGTGTGTTGGTTTGTCGGTTTGTTGGTTTGTTGGTTTGTTGGGTTGTTGGTTTGTTGGTTTCTTGGTTTGTTGGTTTGTTGGTTTGTTGGTTTGTTCGTTTGTTGGTTTGTTGGTTTGTTGGTTTGTTCGTTTGTTGGTTTGATGGTTTGTTGGCTTGTTGGTTTGTTGGTTTGTTGGTTTGTTCGTTTATCGGTTTGTTGGTTTGTTGGTTTGTTGGTTTGTTAGTTTGTTGGTTTGTTGGTTTTTTGGTTTGTTGGCTTGTTGGTTTGTTGGTTTGTTGGTTTGTTGGTTTGTTGGTTTGTTGGTTTGTTGGTTTATTTGTTTGTTGGTGTGTTGGTTTGTTGGTTTGTTGGTTTGTTCGTTTGTTGGTTTGTTGGTTTGTTGGTTTGTTGGTTTGTTGTTTTGTTGGTTTGGTTGTTTGTTGGTTTTTTGGTTTGTTCGTTTCTTGGTTTTTGGTTTCTTGGTTTGTTGGTTTGTTAGTTTGTTCGTTTGTTGGTTTGTTTGTTTGTTGGCTTGTTGGTTTGTTGGTTTGTTGGTTTGTTGGTTTGTTGGTTTTTTGGTTTGTTGGCTTGTTGGTTTGTTGGTTTGTTGGCTTGTTGGTTTGTTTGCTTGTTGGTTTGTTGGTTTGTTGGTTTGTTGGCTTGTTGGCTTGTTGGTTTGTTGGTTTGTTGGTTTGTTGGTTTGTTGGCTTGTTGGTTTGTTGGCTTGTTGGTTTGTTGGTTTGTTGGTTTGTTGGCTTGTTGGTTTGTTGGTTTGTTGGCTTGTTTGTTTGTTGGTTTGTTGGTTTGTTGGCTTGCTGGTTTGTTGGTTTGTTGGCTTGTTGGCTTGTTGGTTTGTTGGTTTGTTGTTTTGTTGGTTTGTTGGCTTGTTGGTTTGTTGGTTTTTTTACTTGTTGGTTTGTTGGTTTATTGGTTTGTTGGCTTGTTGGCTTGTTGGTTTTTTGGTTTGTTGGCTTGTTGGTTTGTTGGTTTGTTGGCTTGTTGGCTTGTTGTTTTGTTGGTTTGTTGGTTTGTTGGCTTGTTGGATTGTTGGTTTGTTGGTTTGTTGGCTTGTTGTTTTGTTGGTTTGTTGGTTTGTTGGCTTGTTGGCTTGTTGGTTTGTTGGCTTGTTGGCTTGTTGGTTACTTAGTTTGTTGGTTTCTTGGTTTGTTGGTTTGTTAGTTTGTTGGTTTGTTGGCTTGTTGGCTTGTTGGTTTGTTGGTTTTTTGGTTTGGTGGTTTGTTGGTTTGTTGGTTTGTTGGTTTGTTCGTTTGTTGGTTTGTTGGTTTGTTCGTTTGTTGGTTTGTTGGTTTGTTTGTTTGTTGGTTTGTTGGTTTTTGTTTTTTGGTTTGTTCGTTTGTTGGCTTGTTGGTTTGTTGCCCTGTTGGCTTGTTGGTTTGTTAGTTTGTTGGTTTGTTGGTTTGTTGGTTTGTTGGCTTGCTGGTTTGTTGGTTTGTTGGTTTCTTGGTTTGTTGGTTTGTTGATTTGTTGGTTTGTTCGTTTGTTGCTTTGTTGGTTTGTTGGTTTGTTGGTTTGTTCGTTTGTTCGTTTGTTGGTTTGTTGGTTTGTTGGTTTGTTGGTTTGTTGGTTTGTTGGTTTTTTGGTTTGTTGGCTTGTTGGTTTGTTGGTTTGTTAGCTTGTTGGTTTGTTAACTTGTTGGCTTGTTGGTTTGTTGGTTTGTTGGTTTATTGGTTTGTTGGTTTGTTGGTTTGTTGGTTTGTTGGTTTGTTGGTTTGTTAGCTTGTTGGTTTATTTGTTTGTTGGTTTGTTGGTTTGTTGGTTTGTTCGGTTGTTGGTTTGTTGGTTTGTTGGTTTGTTGGTTTGTTGGCTTGTTCGTTTTTAGTTTGTTTGCTTGTTGGCTTGTTGGTTTGTTGGCTTGTTGGTTTGTTGGTTTGTTGGTTTGTTGGTTTGTTGGTTTGTTGGTTTGTTGGTTTGTTGGTTTTTTGACTGGTTGGTTTGTTGGTTTGTTGGTTTGTTGGTTTGTTGGTTTGTTGGTTCGATGGTTTGTTGGTTTGTCGGTTTGTTGGCTTGTTGGTTTGTTGGTTTGTTAGTTTGTTGGTTTGTCGGTTTGTTGGTTTGTTGTTTTGTTGATTTGTTTGTTTGTTGGTTTGTTGGTTTGATGGTTTGTTGGCTTGTTGGTTTGTTGGTTTGTTGGTTTGTTTGTTTGTTCGGTTGTAGAATTTTTGTTTTGTTGGCTTGTTTGCTTGTTGGTTTGTTTGTTTGTTGTTTTGTTGGCTTGTTGGCTTGTTGGTTTGTTGGTTTGTTGGTTTGTTGGTTTGTTAGTTTGTTGGTTTGTTGGTTTGTTGGTTTGTTGGTTTGTTCGTTTGTTGGTTTGTTGGTTTTTTGGTGTGTTGGTTTGTTCGTTTATTGGTTTTTTTTGGTTTGTTGGTTTGTTTGTTTGTTTGTTTGTTGGTTTGTTCGTTTGTTGGTTTGTTGGTTTGTTGGTTTGTTGGTTTGTTGGCTTGTTGGTTTGTTGGGATGTTGGTTTGTTGGTTTGTTGGTTTGTTCGTTTGTTGGTTTGTTCGTTTGTTCGTTTGTTGGTTTGTTGGTTTGTTGGCTTGTTCTCTTGTTGGTTTGTTGGTTTGTTGGCTTGTTGGTTTGTTGGTTTTTTGGTTTGTTCGTTTGTTGGTTTGTTGGCTTGTTGGTTTGTTGGTTCGCTATTTTGTTGGTTTGTTCGTTTGTTGGTTTGTTCGTTTGCTGGTTTGTTGGCTTGTTGGCTTTTTGGTTTGTTGGTTTGTTGGTTTGTTGGTTTGTTGGTTTGTTGGCTTATTGGTTTGTTCGTTTGTTGGTTTGTTGGTTTGTTAGTTTGTTCGTTTGTGCGTTTGTTGGATTGTTGGTTTGTTGGCTTGTTGGTTTGTTGGTTTATTGGTTTGTTGGTTTGTTCGTTTGTTGATTTGTTGGTTTGTTGGTTTGTTGGTTTGTTGGTTTGTTGGTTTGTTGGCTTGTTGGTTTGTTGGTTTGTTGGTTTGTTGGCTTGTTTGTTTATTGGTTTGTTGGTTTGTAGGTTTGTTCGTTTGTTCGTTTGTTTGTTTGTTGGTTTGTTGGTTTGTTGGTTTGTTGGTTTGTTGGTTTTTTGGTTTGTTGGATTGATGATTTGTTGGTTTGTTGGTTTGTTGGTTTGTTGCGTTTTTGGTTTGTTGGTTTGTTGGTTTGTTGGTTTGTTGGTTTGTTGGTTTGTTGGTTTGTTGGTTTATTTGTTTAGTCGTTTGTTGGCTTGTTGGTTTGTTGGCTTGTTGGCTTGTTGGTTTGTTGGTTTGTTGGTTTGTTGGTTTGTTGTTTTGTTGTTTACTTGGATTGTTGGTTTGTTAGTTTGTTCGTTTGTTGGTTTGTTGGCTTGTTGGTTTGTTGGTTTGTTGGTTTGTTGGTTTGTTGGTTTGTTGGTTTGTTCGTTTGTTGGTTTGTTGGTTTGTTGGTTTGTTCGTTTGTGCGTTTGTTGGATTGTTGGATTGTTGGTTTGTTGGCTTGTTGGTTTGTTGGTTTATTGGTTTGTTGGTTTGTTCGTTTGTTGATTTGTTGGTTTGTTGGTTTGTTGGTTTGTTGGTTTGTTGGTTTGTTGGCTTGTTGGTTTGTTGGTTTGTTGGTTTGTTGGTTTGTTGGTTTGTTGGTTTGTTGGTTTGTTGGTTTGTTGGTTTGTTGGTTTGTTGGTTTGTTGGTTTGTTCGTTTGTTCGTTTGTTTGTTTGTTGGTTTGTTGGTTTGTTGGTTTGTTGGTTTGTTGGTGTTTTGGTTTGTTGGCTTGATGGTTTGTTGGTTTGTTGGTTTGTTGGTTTGTTGCGTTGTTGGTTTGTTGGTTTGTTGGTTTGTTGGTTTGTTGGTTTGTTGGTTTATTTGTTTGGTCGTTTGTTGGCTTGTTGGTTTGTTGGCTTGTTGGCTTGTTGGTTTGTTGGTTTGTTGGTTTGTTGGTTTGTTGCTTTGTTGTTTACTTGGATTGTTGGTTTGTTAGTTTGTTCGTTTGTTGGTTTGTTGGTTTGTTCGTTTGTTGGTTTGTTGGTTTGTTCGTTTGTTGGTTTGTTGGTTTGTTTGTTTGTTGGTTTGTTGGTTTGTTGGTTTGTTTGTTTTTTGGCTTGATCGGTTGTTGGCTTATTGGTTTGTTGCCTTGTTGGCTTGTTGGTTTGTTGGTTTGTTGGTTTGTCGGTTTGTTGGTTTGTTGGTTTGTTGGTTTGTTTGTTTGTTGGCTTGTTGGTTTGTTGGTTGTTTTGTTTTTTGGTTTGTTCGTTTGTTGGCTTGTTGGTTTGTTGCCTTGTTGGCTTGTTGGTTTGTTGGTGTGTTGGTTTGTCGGTTTGTTGGTTTGTTGGTTTGTTGGGTTGTTGGTTTGTTGGTTTCTTGGTTTGTTGGTTTGTTGGTTTGTTGGTTTGTTCGTTTGTTGGTTTGTTGGTTTGTTGGTTTGTTCGTTTGTTGGTTTGATGGTTTGTTGGCTTGTTGGTTTGTTGGTTTGTTGGTTTGTTCGTTTATCGGTTTGTTGGTTTGTTGGTTTGTTGGTTTGTTAGTTTGTTGGTTTGTTGGTTTTTTGGTTTGTTGGCTTGTTGGTTTGTTGGTTTGTTGGTTTGTTGGTTTGTTGGTTTGTTGGTTTGTTGGTTTGTTGGTTTATTTGTTTGTTGGTGTGTTGGTTTGTTGGTTTGTTGGTTTGTTCGTTTGTTGGTTTGTTGGTTTGTTGGTTTGTTGGTTTGTTGTTTTGTTGGTTTGGTTGTTTGTTGGTTTTTTGGTTTGTTCGTTTCTTGGTTTTTGGTTTCTTGGTTTGTTGGTTTGTTAGTTTGTTCGTTTGTTGGTTTGTTTGTTTGTTGGCTTGTTGGTTTGTTGGTTTGTTGGTTTGTTGGTTTGTTGGTTTTTTGGTTTGTTGGCTTGTTGGTTTGTTGGTTTGTTGGCTTGTTGGTTTGTTTGCTTGTTGGTTTGTTGGTTTGTTGGTTTGTTGGCTTGTTGGCTTGTTGGTTTGTTGGTTTGTTGGTTTGTTGGTTTGTTGGTTTGTTGGCTTGTTGGTTTGTTGGCTTGTTGGTTTGTTGGTTTGTTGGTTTGTTGGCTTGTTGGTTTGTTGGTTTGTTGGCTTGTTTGTTTGTTGGTTTGTTGGTTTGTTGGCTTGCTGGTTTGTTGGTTTGTTGGCTTGTTGGCTTGTTGGTTTGTTGGTTTGTTGTTTTGTTGGTTTGTTGGCTTGTTGGTTTGTTGGTTTTTTTACTTGTTGGTTTGTTGGTTTATTGGTTTGTTGGCTTGTTGGCTTGTTGGTTTTTTGGTTTGTTGGCTTGTTGGTTTGTTGGTTTGTTGGCTTGTTGGCTTGTTGTTTTGTTGGTTTGTTGGTTTGTTGGCTTGTTGGATTGTTGGTTTGTTGGTTTGTTGGCTTGTTGTTTTGTTGGTTTGTTGGTTTGTTGGCTTGTTGGCTTGTTGGTTTGTTGGCTTGTTGGCTTGTTGGTTACTTAGTTTGTTGGTTTCTTGGTTTGTTGGTTTGTTAGTTTGTTGGTTTGTTGGCTTGTTGGCTTGTTGGTTTGTTGGTTTTTTGGTTTGGTGGTTTGTTGGTTTGTTGGTTTGTTGGTTTGTTCGTTTGTTGGTTTGTTGGTTTGTTCGTTTGTTGGTTTGTTGGTTTGTTTGTTTGTTGGTTTGTTGGTTTTTGTTTTTTGGTTTGTTCGTTTGTTGGCTTGTTGGTTTGTTGCCCTGTTGGCTTGTTGGTTTGTTAGTTTGTTGGTTTGTTGGTTTGTTGGTTTGTTGGCTTGCTGGTTTGTTGGTTTGTTGGTTTCTTGGTTTGTTGGTTTGTTGATTTGTTGGTTTGTTCGTTTGTTGCTTTGTTGGTTTGTTGGTTTGTTGGTTTGTTCGTTTGTTCGTTTGTTGGTTTGTTGGTTTGTTGGTTTGTTGGTTTGTTGGTTTGTTGGTTTTTTGGTTTGTTGGCTTGTTGGTTTGTTGGTTTGTTAGCTTGTTGGTTTGTTAACTTGTTGGCTTGTTGGTTTGTTGGTTTGTTGGTTTATTGGTTTGTTGGTTTGTTGGTTTGTTGGTTTGTTGGTTTGTTGGTTTGTTAGCTTGTTGGTTTATTTGTTTGTTGGTTTGTTGGTTTGTTGGTTTGTTCGGTTGTTGGTTTGTTGGTTTGTTGGTTTGTTGGTTTGTTGGCTTGTTCGTTTTTAGTTTGTTTGCTTGTTGGCTTGTTGGTTTGTTGGCTTGTTGGTTTGTTGGTTTGTTGGTTTGTTGGTTTGTTGGTTTGTTGGTTTGTTGGTTTGTTGGTTTTTTGACTGGTTGGTTTGTTGGTTTGTTGGTTTGTTGGTTTGTTGGTTTGTTGGTTCGATGGTTTGTTGGTTTGTCGGTTTGTTGGCTTGTTGGTTTGTTGGTTTGTTAGTTTGTTGGTTTGTCGGTTTGTTGGTTTGTTGTTTTGTTGATTTGTTTGTTTGTTGGTTTGTTGGTTTGATGGTTTGTTGGCTTGTTGGTTTGTTGGTTTGTTGGTTTGTTTGTTTGTTCGGTTGTAGAATTTTTGTTTTGTTGGCTTGTTTGCTTGTTGGTTTGTTTGTTTGTTGTTTTGTTGGCTTGTTGGCTTGTTGGTTTGTTGGTTTGTTGGTTTGTTGGTTTGTTAGTTTGTTGGTTTGTTGGTTTGTTGGTTTGTTGGTTTGTTCGTTTGTTGGTTTGTTGGTTTTTTGGTGTGTTGGTTTGTTCGTTTATTGTTTTTTTTTGGTTTGTTGGTTTGTTTGTTTGTTTGTTTGTTGGTTTGTTCGTTTGTTGGTTTGTTGGTTTGTTGGTTTGTTGGTTTGTTGGCTTGTTGGTTTGTTGGGATGTTGGTTTGTTGGTTTGTTGGTTTGTTCGTTTGTTGGTTTGTTCGTTTGTTCGTTTGTTGGTTTGTTGGTTTGTTGGCTTGTTCTCTTGTTGGTTTGTTGGTTTGTTGGCTTGTTGGTTTGTTGGTTTTTTGGTTTGTTCGTTTGTTGGTTTGTTGGCTTGTTGGTTTGTTGGTTCGCTATTTTGTTGGTTTGTTCGTTTGTTGGTTTGTTCGTTTGCTGGTTTGTTGGCTTGTTGGCTTTTTGGTTTGTTGGTTTGTTGGTTTGTTGGTTTGTTGGTTTGTTGGCTTATTGGTTTGTTCGTTTGTTGGTTTGTTGGTTTGTTAGTTTGTTCGTTTGTGCGTTTGTTGGATTGTTGGTTTGTTGGCTTGTTGGTTTGTTGGTTTATTGGTTTGTTGGTTTGTTCGTTTGTTGATTTGTTGGTTTGTTGGTTTGTTGGTTTGTTGGTTTGTTGGTTTGTTGGCTTGTTGGTTTGTTGGTTTGTTGGTTTGTTGGCTTGTTTGTTTATTGGTTTGTTGGTTTGTAGGTTTGTTCGTTTGTTCGTTTGTTTGTTTGTTGGTTTGTTGGTTTGTTGGTTTGTTGGTTTGTTGGTTTTTTGGTTTGTTGGATTGATGATTTGTTGGTTTGTTGGTTTGTTGGCTTGTTGCGTTTTTGGTTTGTTGGTTTGTTGGTTTGTTGGTTTGTTGGTTTGTTGGTTTGTTGGTTTGTTGGTTTATTTGTTTAGTCGTTTGTTGGCTTGTTGGTTTGTTGGCTTGTTGGCTTGTTGGTTTGTTGGTTTGTTGGTTTGTTGGTTTGTTGTTTTGTTGTTTACTTGGATTGTTGGTTTGTTAGTTTGTTCGTTTGTTGGTTTGTTGGTTTGTTCGTTTGTTGGTTTGTTGGTTTGTTCGTTTGTTGGTTTGTTGGTTTGTTTGTTTGTTGGTTTGTTGGTTTGTTTGTTTTTTGGTTTGTTCGTTTGTTGGCTTGTTGGTTTGTTGCATTGTTGGCTTGTTGGTTTGTTGGTTTGGTGGTTTGTTGGTTTGTTGGTTTGTTGGTTTGTTGGTTTGTTGGTTTGTTGGTTTGTTCGTTTGTTGGTTTGTTGGTTTGTTTGTTTGTTGGTTTGTTGGTTTGTTTGTTTTTTGGTTTGTTCGTTTGTTGGCTTGTTGGTTTGTTGCCTTGTTGGCTTTTTGGTTTGTTGGTTTGTTGGCTTGTTAATTTGTTGGTTTGTTGGTTTGTTGGTTTGTCGGTTTGTTGGTTTGTTGTTTTGTTGGTTTGTTTGTTTGTTGATTTGTTGGTTTTTTCGTTTGTTGCTTTGTTGGTTTGTTGGTTTGTTGGTTTGTTCGTTTGTTCGTTTGTTGGTTTGTTGGTTTGTTGGTTTGTTGGTTTGTTGGTTTGTTGGTTTTTTGGTTTGTTGGCTTGTTGGTTTGTTGGTTTGTTAGCTTGTTGGTTTGTTAACTTGTTGGCTTGTTGGTTTGTTGGGTTGTTGGTTTATTGGTTTGTTGGTTTGTTGGTTTGTTGGTTTGTTGGTTTGTTGGTTTGTTAGCTTGTTGGTTTATTTGTTTGTTGGTTTGTTGGTTTGTTGGTTTGTTGGTTTGTTCGGTTGTTGGTTTGTTGGTTTGTTGGTTTGTTGGTTTGTTGGCTTGTTCGTTTTTAGTTTGTTGGTTTGTTGGTTTGTTTGTTTGTTGGTTTGTTCGTCTGTTGTTTTTTTTGTTTGTTTGCTTGTTGGGTTGTTGGTTTGTTGGCTTGTTGGTTTGTTGGTTTGTTGGTTTGTTGGTTTTTTGGTTTGTTGGCTTGTTGGTTTGTTGGTTTGTTAGCTTGTTGGTTTGTTAACTTGTTGGCTTGTTGGTTTGTTGGTTTGTTGGTTTATTGGTTTGTTGGTTTGTTGGTTTGTTGGTTTGTTGGTTTGTTGGTTTGTTAGCTTGTTGGTTTATTTGTTTGTTGGTTTGTTGGTTTGTTGGTTTGTTCGGTTGTTGGTTTGTTGGTTTGTTGGTTTGTTGGTTTGTTGGTTTGTTGGCTTGTTCGTTTTTAGTTTGTTGGTTTGTTGGTTTGTTTGTTTGTTGGTTTGTTCGTCTGTTGTTTTTTTTGTTTGTTTGCTTGTTGGCTTGTTGGTTTGTTGGCTTGTTGGTTTGTTGGTTTGTTGGTTTGTTGGTTTGTTGGTTTGTTGGTTTGTTGGTTTGTTGGTTTTTTGACTGGTTGGTTTGTTGGTTTGTTGGTTTGTTGGTTTGTTGGTTTGTTGGTTCGATGGTTTGTTGGTTTGTCGGTTTGTTGGCTTGTTGGTTTGTTGGTTTGTTAGTTTGTTGGTTTGTCGGTTTGTTGGTTTGTTGTTTTGTTGGTTTGTTTGTTTGTTGGTTTGTTGGTTTGATGGTTTGTTGGCTTGTTGGTTTGTTGGTTTGTTGGTTTGTTTGTTTGTTCGGTTGTAGAATTTTTGTTTTGTTGGCTTGTTTGCTTGTTGGTTTGTTTGTTTGTTGTTTTGTTGGCTTGTTGGCTTGTTGGTTTGTTGGTTTGTTGGTTTGTTGGTTTGTTGGTTTGTTCGTCTGTTGTTTTTTTTGTTTGTTTGCTTGTTGGCTTGTTGGTTTGTTGGCTTGTTGGTTTGTTGGTTTGTTGGTTTGTTGGTTTGTTGGTTTGTTGGTTTGTTGGTTTGTTGGTTTTTTGACTGGTTGGTTTGTTGGTTTGTTGGTTTGTTGGTTTGTTGGTTTGTTGGTTCGATGGTTTGTTGGTTTGTCGGTTTGTTGGCTTGTTGGTTTGTTGGTTTGTTAGTTTGTTGGTTTGTCGGTTTGTTGGTTTGTTGTTTTGTTGGTTTGTTTGTTTGTTGGTTTGTTGGTTTGATGGTTTGTTGGCTTGTTGGTTTGTTGGTTTGTTGGTTTGTTTGTTTGTTCGGTTGTAGAATTTTTGTTTTGTTGGCTTGTTTGCTTGTTGGTTTGTTTGTTTGTTGTTTTGTTGGCTTGTTGGCTTGTTGGTTTGTTGGTTTGTTGGTTTGTTGGTTTGTTAGTTTGTTGGTTTGTTGGTTTGTTGGTTTGTTGGTTTGTTCGTTTGTTGGTTTGTTGGTTTTTTGGTGTGTTGGTTTGTTCGTTTATTGGTTTTTTTTGGTTTGTTGGTTTGTTTGTTTGTTTGTTTGTTGGTTTGTTCGTTTGTTGGTTTGTTGGTTTGTTGGTTTGTTGGTTTGTTGGCTTGTTGGTTTGTTGGGATGTTGGTTTGTTGGTTTGTTGGTTTGTTCGTTTGTTGGTTTGTTCGTTTGTTCGTTTGTTGGTTTGTTGGTTTGTTGGCTTGTTCTCTTGTTGGTTTGTTGGTTTGTTGGCTTGTTGGTTTGTTGGTTTTTTGGTTTGTTCGTTTGTTGGTTTGTTGGCTTGTTGGTTTGTTGGTTCGCTATTTTGTTGGTTTGTTCGTTTGTTGGTTTGTTCGTTTGCTGGTTTGTTGGCTTGTTGGCTTTTTGGTTTGTTGGTTTGTTGGTTTGTTGGTTTGTTGGTTTGTTGGCTTATTGGTTTGTTCGTTTGTTGGTTTGTTGGTTTGTTAGTTTGTTCGTTTGTGCGTTTGTTGGATTGTTGGTTTGTTGGCTTGTTGGTTTGTTGGTTTATTGGTTTGTTGGTTTGTTCGTTTGTTGATTTGTTGGTTTGTTGGTTTGTTGGTTTGTTGGTTTGTTGGTTTGTTGGCTTGTTGGTTTGTTGGTTTGTTGGTTTGTTGGCTTGTTTGTTTATTGGTTTGTTGGTTTGTAGGTTTGTTCGTTTGTTCGTTTGTTTGTTTGTTGGTTTGTTGGTTTGTTGGTTTGTTGGTTTGTTGGTTTTTTGGTTTGTTGGATTGATGATTTGTTGGTTTGTTGGTTTGTTGGTTTGTTGCGTTTTTGGTTTGTTGGTTTGTTGGTTTGTTGGTTTGTTGGTTTGTTGGTTTGTTGGTTTGTTGGTTTATTTGTTTAGTCGTTTGTTGGCTTGTTGGTTTGTTGGCTTGTTGGCTTGTTGGTTTGTTGGTTTGTTGGTTTGTTGGTTTGTTGTTTTGTTGTTTACTTGGATTGTTGGTTTGTTAGTTTGTTCGTTTGTTGGTTTGTTGGTTTGTTCGTTTGTTGGTTTGTTGGTTTGTTCGTTTGTTGGTTTGTTGGTTTGTTTGTTTGTTGGTTTGTTGGTTTGTTTGTTTTTTGGTTTGTTCGTTTGTTGGCTTGTTGGTTTGTTGCCTTGTTGGCTTGTTGGTTTGTTGGTTTGGTGGTTTGTTGGTTTGTTGGTTTGTTGGTTTGTTGGTTTGTTGGTTTGTTGGTTTGTTCGTTTGTTGGTTTGTTGGTTTGTTTGTTTGTTGGTTTGTTGGTTTGTTTGTTTTTTGGTTTGTTCGTTTGTTGGCTTGTTGGTTTGTTGCCTTGTTGGCTTTTTGGTTTGTTGGTTTGTTGGCTTGTTGGTTTGTTGGTTTGTTGGTTTGTTGGTTTGTCGGTTTGTTGGTTTGTTGTTTTGTTGGTTTGTTTGTTTGTTGATTTGTTGGTTTGTTCGTTTGTTGCTTTGTTGGTTTGTTGGTTTGTTGGTTTGTTCGTTTGTTCGTTTGTTGGTTTGTTGGTTTGTTGGTTTGTTGGTTTGTTGGTTTGTTGGTTTTTTGGTTTGTTGGCTTGTTGGTTTGTTGGTTTGTTAGCTTGTTGGTTTGTTAACTTGTTGGCTTGTTGGTTTGTTGGGTTGTTGGTTTATTGGTTTGTTGGTTTGTTGGTTTGTTGGTTTGTTGGTTTGTTGGTTTGTTAGCTTGTTGGTTTATTTGTTTGTTGGTTTGTTGGTTTGTTGGTTTGTTGGTTTGTTCGGTTGTTGGTTTGTTGGTTTGTTGGTTTGTTGGTTTGTTGGCTTATTCGTTTTTAGTTTGTTGGTTTGTTGGTTTGTTTGTTTGTTGGTTTGTTCGTCTGTTGTTTTTTTTGTTTGTTTGCTTGTTGGGTTGTTGGTTTGTTGGCTTGTTGGTTTGTTGGTTTGTTGGTTTGTTGGTTTTTTGGTTTGTTGGCTTGTTGGTTTGTTGGTTTGTTAGCTTGTTGGTTTGTTAACTTGTTGGCTTGTTGGTTTGTTGGTTTGTTGGTTTATTGGTTTGTTGGTTTGTTGGTTTGTTGGTTTGTTGGTTTGTTGGTTTGTTAGCTTGTTGGTTTATTTGTTTGTTGGTTTGTTGGTTTGTTGGTTTGTTCGGTTGTTGGTTTGTTGGTTTGTTGGTTTGTTGGTTTGTTGGCTTGTTCGTTTTTAGTTTGTTGGTTTGTTGGTTTGTTTGTTTGTTGGTTTGTTCGTCTGTTGTTTTTTTTGTTTGTTTGCTTGTTGGCTTGTTGGTTTGTTGGCTTGTTGGTTTGTTGGTTTGTTGGTTTGTTGGTTTGTTGGTTTGTTGGTTTGTTGGTTTGTTGGTTTTTTGACTGGTTGGTTTGTTGGTTTGTTGGTTTGTTGGTTTGTTGGTTTGTTGGTTCGATGGTTTGTTGGTTTGTCGGTTTGTTGGCTTGTTGGTTTGTTGGTTTGTTAGTTTGTTGGTTTGTCGGTTTGTTGGTTTGTTGTTTTGTTGGTTTGTTTGTTTGTTGGTTTGTTGGTTTGATGGTTTGTTGGCTTGTTGGTTTGTTGGTTTGTTGGTTTGTTTGTTTGTTCGGTTGTAGAATTTTTGTTTTGTTGGCTTGTTTGCTTGTTGGTTTGTTTGTTTGTTGTTTTGTTGGCTTGTTGGCTTGTTGGTTTGTTGGTTTGTTGGTTTGTTGGTTTGTTAGTTTGTTGGTTTGTTGGTTTGTTGGTTTGTTGGTTTGTTCGTTTGTTGGTTTGTTGGTTTTTTGGTGTGTTGGTTTGTTCGTTTATTGGTTTTTTTTGGTTTGTTGGTTTGTTTGTTTGTTTGTTTGTTGGTTTGTTCGTTTGTTGGTTTGTTGGTTTGTTGGTTTGTTGGTTTGTTGGCTTGTTGGTTTGTTGGGATGTTGGTTTGTTGGTTTGTTGGTTTGTTCGTTTGTTGGTTTGTTCGTTTGTTCGTTTGTTGGTTTGTTGGTTTGTTGGCTTGTTCTCTTGTTGGTTTGTTGGTTTGTTGGCTTGTTGGTTTGTTGGTTTTTTGGTTTGTTCGTTTGTTGGTTTGTTGGCTTGTTGGTTTGTTGGTTCGCTATTTTGTTGGTTTGTTCGTTTGTTGGTTTGTTCGTTTGCTGGTTTGTTGGCTTGTTGGCTTTTTGGTTTGTTGGTTTGTTGGTTTGTTGGTTTGTTGGTTTGTTGGCTTATTGGTTTGTTCGTTTGTTGGTTTGTTGGTTTGTTAGTTTGTTCGTTTGTGCGTTTGTTGGATTGTTGGTTTGTTGGCTTGTTGGTTTGTTGGTTTATTGGTTTGTTGGTTTGTTGGTTTGTTGGTTTGTTGGTTTGTTGGTTTGTTGGCTTGTTGGTTTGTTGGTTTGTTGGTTTGTTGGCTTGTTTGTTTATTGGTTTGTTGGTTTGTAGGTTTGTTCGTTTGTTCGTTTGTTTGTTTGTTGGTTTGTTGGTTTGTTGGTTTGTTGGTTTGTTGGTTTTTTGGTTTGTTGGATTGATGATTTGTTGGTTTGTTGGTTTGTTGTTTTGTTGCGTTTTTGGTTTGTTGGTTTGTTGGTTTGTTGGTTTGTTGGTTTGTTGGTTTGTTGGTTTATTTGTTTAGTCGTTTGTTGGCTTGTTGGTTTGTTGGCTTGTTGGCTTGTTGGTTTGTTGGTTTGTTGGTTTGTTGGTTTGTTGTTTTGTTGTTTACTTGGATTGTTGGTTTGTTAGTTTGTTCGTTTGTTGGTTTGTTGGTTTGTTCGTTTGTTGGTTTGTTGGTTTGTTCGTTTGTTGGTTTGTTGGTTTGTTTGTTTGTTGGTTTGTTGGTTTGTTTGTTTTTTGGTTTGTTCGTTTGTTGGCTTGTTGGTTTGTTGCCTTGTTGGCTTGTTGGTTTGTTGGTTTGTTGGTTTGTTGGTTTGTTGGTTTGTTGGTTTGTTGGTTTGTTGGTTTGTTGGTTTGTTCGTTTGTTGGTTTGTTGGTTTGTTTGTTTGTTGGTTTGTTGGTTTGTTTGTTTTTTGGTTTGTTCGTTTGTTGGCTTGTTGGTTTGTTGCCTTGTTGGCTTTTTGGTTTATTGGTTTGTTGGCTTGTTGGTTTGTTGGTTTGTTGGTTTGTTGGTTTGTCGGTTTGTTGGTTTGTTGTTTTGTTGGTTTGTTTGTTTGTTGATTTGTTGGTTTGTTCGTTTGTTGCTTTGTTGGTTTGTTGGTTTGTTGGTTTGTTCGTTTGTTCGTTTGTTGGTTTGTTGGTTTGTTGGTTTGTTGGTTTGTTGGTTTTTTGGTTTGTTGGCTTGTTGGTTTGTTGGTTTGTTAGCTTGTTGGTTTGTTAACTTGTTGGCTTGTTGGTTTGTTGGGTTGTTGGTTTATTGGTTTGTTGGTTTGTTGGTTTGTTGGTTTGTTGGTTTGTTGGTTTGTTAGCTTGTTGGTTTATTTGTTTGTTGGTTTGTTGGTTTGTTGGTTTGTTGGTTTGTTCGGTTGTTGGTTTGTTGGTTTGTTGGTTTGTTGGTTTGTTGGCTTGTTCGTTTTTAGTTTGTTGGTTTGTTGGTTTGTTTGTTTGTTGGTTTGTTCGTCTGTTGTTTTTTTTGTTTGTTTGCTTGTTGGGTTGTTGGTTTGTTGGCTTGTTGGTTTGTTGGTTTGTTGGTTTGTTGGTTTGTTGGTTTGTTGGTTTGTTGGTTTGTTGGTTTTTTGACTGGTTGGTTTGTTGGTTTGTTGGTTTCTTGGTTTGTTGGTTTGTTGGTTTGTTGGTTCGATGGTTTGTTGGTTTGTTGGTTTGTTGGCTTGTTGGTTTGTTGGTTTGTTGGTTTGTTGGTTTGTCGGTTTGTTGGTTTGTTGTTTTGTTGGTTTGTTTGTTTGTTGGTTTGTTGGTTTGATGGTTTGTTGGCTTGTTGGTTTGTTGCCTTGTTGGCTTTTTGGTTTGTTGGTTTGTTGGCTTGTTGGTTTGTTGGTTTGTTGGTTTGTTGGTTTGTCGGTTTGTTGGTTTGTTGTTTTGTTGGTTTGTTTGTTTGTTGATTTGTTGGTTTGTTCGTTTGTTGCTTTGTTGGTTTGTTGGTTTGTTGGTTTGTTCGTTTGTTCGTTTGTTGGTTTGTTGGTTTGTTGGTTTGTTGGTTTGTTGGTTTGTTGGTTTTTTGGTTTGTTGGCTTGTTGGTTTGTTGGTTTGTTAGCTTGTTGGTTTGTTAACTTGTTGGCTTGTTGGTTTGTTGGGTTGTTGGTTTATTGGTTTGTTGGTTTGTTGGTTTGTTGGTTTGTTGGTTTGTTGGTTTGTTAGCTTGTTGGTTTATTTGTTTGTTGGTTTGTTGGTTTGTTGGTTTGTTGGTTTGTTCGGTTGTTGGTTTGTTGGTTTGTTGGTTTGTTGGTTTGTTGGCTTGTTCGTTTTTAGTTTGTTGGTTTGTTGGTTTGTTTGTTTGTTGGTTTGTTCGTCTGTTGTTTTTTTTGTTTGTTTGCTTGTTGGGTTGTTGGTTTGTTGGCTTGTTGGTTTGTTGGTTTGTTGGTTTGTTGGTTTGTTGGTTTGTTGGTTTGTTGGTTTGTTGGTTTTTTGACTGGTTGGTTTGTTGGTTTGTTGGTTTCTTGGTTTGTTGGTTTGTTGGTTTGTTGGTTCGATGGTTTGTTGGTTTGTTGGTTTGTTGGCTTGTTGGTTTGTTGGTTTGTTGGTTTGTTGGTTTGTCGGTTTGTTGGTTTGTTGTTTTGTTGGTTTGTTTGTTTGTTGGTTTGTTGGTTTGATGGTTTGTTGGCTTGTTGGTTTGTTGGTTTGTTGGTTTGTTTGTTTGTGCGGTTGTAGAATTTTTGTTTTGTTGGCTTGTTTGCTTGTTGGTTTGTTTGTTTGTTGTTTTGTTGGCTTGTTGGCTTGTTGGTTTGTTGGTTTGTTGGTTTGTTGGTTTGTTAGTTTGTTGGTTTGTTGGTTTGTTGGTTTGTTGGTTTGTTCGTTTGTTGGTTTGTTGGTTTTTTGGTGTGTTGGTTTGTTCGTTTATTGGTTTTTTTGGGTTTGTTGGTTTGTTTGTTTGTTTGTTTGTTGGTTTGTTCGTTTGTTGGTTTGTTGGTTTGTTGGTTTGTTGGTTTGTTGGCTTGTTGGTTTGTTGGGATGTTGGTTTGTTGGTTTGTTGGTTTGTTCGTTTGTTGGTTTGTTCGTTTGTTCGTTTGTTGGTTTGTTGGTTTGTTGGCTTGTTCTCTTGTTGGTTTGTTGGTTTGTTGGTTCGTTGGTTTGTTGGTTTGTTGGTTTGTTCGTTTGTTCGTTTGTTGGTTTGTTGGTTTGTTAGTTTGTTGGCTTCTTGGTTTGTTGGTTTGTTGGTTTGTTCGTTTGTTGGCTTGTTGGTTTGTTGGTTTTTTGGTTTGTTCGTTTGTTGGTTTGTTGGCTTGTTGGTTTGTTGGTTTGCTATTTTGTTGGTTTGTTCGTTTGTTGGTTTGTTCGTTTGCTGGTTTGTTGGCTTGTTGGCTTGTTGGTTTGTTGGTTTGTTGGTTTGTTGGTTTGTTGGTTTGTTGGTTTGTTGGTTTATTGGTTTGTTCGTTTGTTGGTTTGTTGGTTTGTTAGTTTGTTCGTTTGTGCGTTTGTTGGATTGTTGGTTTGTTGGCTTGTTGGTTTGTTGGTTTATTGGTTTGTTGGTTTGTTCGTTTGTTGATTTGTTGGTTTGTTGGTTTGTTGGTTTGTTGGTTTGTTGGTTTGTTGGCTTGTTGGTTTGTTGGTTTGTTGGTTTGTTGGTTTGTTTGTTTATTGGTTTGTTGGTTTGTTGGTTTGTTCGTTTGTTCGTTTGTTTGTTTGTTGGTTTGTTGGTTTGTTGGTTTGTTGGTTTGTTCGTTTTTTGATTTGTTGGATTGATGATTTGTTGGTTTGTTGGTTTGTTGGTTTGTTGCGTTTTTGGTTTGTTGGTTTGTTGGTTTGTTGATTTGTTGGTTTGTTGGTTTGTTGGTTTGTTGGTTTATTTGTTTAGTCGTTTGTTGGCTTGTTGGTTTGTTGGTTTGTTGGTTTGTTGGTTTGTTGTTTTGTTGTTTACTTGGATTGTTGGTTTATTAGTTTGTTCGTTTGTTGGTTTGTTGGTTTGTTCGTTTGTTGGTTTGTTGGTTTGTTCGTTTGTTGGTTTGTTGGTTTGTTTGTTTGTTGGTTTGTTGGTTTGTTTGTTTTTTGGTTTGTTCGTTTGTTGGCTTGTTGGTTTGTTGCCTTGTTGGCTTGTTGGTTTGTTGGTTTGTTGGTTTGTTGGTTTGTTGGTTTGTTGGTTTGTTGGTTTGTTGGTTTGTTGGTTTGTTGGTTTGTTGGTTTCTTGGTTTGCTGGTTTGTTGGTTTGTTGGTTTGTTCGTTTGTTGGTTTGTTGGTTTGTTGGTTTGCTCGTTTGTTGGTTTGTTGGTTTGTTGGCTTGTTGGTTTGTTGGTTTGTTGGTTTGTTCGTTTATCGGTTTGTTGGTTTGTTGGTTTGTTGGTTTGTTAGTTTGTTAGTTTGTTGGTTTGTTGGTTTGTTGGTTTTTTGGTTTGGTGGCTTGTTGGTTTGTTGGTTTGTTGGTTTGTTGGTTTGTTGGTTTGTTGGTTTATTTGTTTGTTGGTTTGTTGGTTTGTTCGTTTGTTGGTTTGTTGGTTTGTTGGTTTGTTGGTTTGTTGTTTTGTTGGTTTGTTTTTTTGTTGGTTTTTTGGTTTGTTCGTGTGTTCGTTTGTTGGTTTTTTGGTTTGTCGGTTTGTTGGTTTGTTGGTTTGTTGGTTTGTTGGTTTGTTGGTTTGTTGGTTTGTTCGTTTGTTGGTTTGTTGGTTTTTTGGCTTGTTGGTTTGTTGGTTTGTTGTTTGTTGGTTTTTTGGTTTGTTGGCTTGTTGGTTTCTTGGCTTGTTGGTTTGTTTGCTTGTTGGTTTGTTGGTTTGTTGGCTTGTTGGCTTGTTGGTTTGTTGGTTTGTTGGCTTGTTGGTTTGTTGGCTTGTTGATTTGTTGGCTTGTTGGTTTGTTGGTTTGTTGGTTTGTTGATTTGTTGGTTTGTTGGTTTGTTGGCTTGTTGGTTTGTTGGTTTGTTGGTTTGTGTGCTTGTTGGTTTGTTGGTTTGTTGGCTTGTTGGCTTGTTGGTTTGTTGGTTTGTTGGTTTGTTGGTTTGTTGGTTTGTTGGTTTGTTCGTTTGTTGGTTTGTTGGTTTGTTGGCTTGTTGGTTTGTTGGTTTGTTGTTTGTTGGTTTTTTGGTTTGTTGGCTTGTTGGTTTCTTGGCTTGTTGGTTTGTTTGCTTGTTGGTTTGTTGGTTTGTTGGCTTGTTGGCTTGTTGGTTTGTTGGTTTGTTGGCTTGTTGGTTTGTTGGCTTGTTGATTTGTTGGCTTGTTGGTTTGTTGGTTTATCGGTTTGTTGGTTTGTTGGTTTGTTGGTTTGTTAGTTTGTTAGTTTGTTGGTTTGTTGGTTTGTTGGTTTTTTGGTTTGGTGGCTTGTTGGTTTGTTGGTTTGTTGGTTTGTTGGTTTGTTGGTTTGTTGGTTTATTTGTTTGTTGGTTTGTTGGTTTGTTCGTTTGTTGGTTTGTTGGTTTGTTGGTTTGTTGGTTTGTTGGTTTGTTGTTTTGTTGGTTTGTTTTTTTGTTGGTTTTTTGGTTTGTTCGTGTGTTCGTTTGTTGGTTTTTTGGTTTGTCGGTTTGTTGGTTTGTTGGTTTGTTGGTTTGTTGGTTTGTTGGTTTGTTGGTTTGTTCGTTTGTTGGTTTGTTGGTTTGTTGGCTTGTTGGTTTGTTGGTTTGTTGTTTGTTGGTTTTTTGGTTTGTTGGCTTGTTGGTTTCTTGGCTTGTTGGTTTGTTTGCTTGTTGGTTTGTTGGTTTGTTGGCTTGTTGGCTTGTTGGTTTGTTGGTTTGTTGGCTTGTTGGTTTGTTGGCATGTTGATTTGTTGGCTTGTTGGTTTGTTGGTTTGTTGGTTTGTTGATTTGTTGGTTTGTTGGTTTGTTGGTTTGTTGGTTTGTTAGTTTGTTGGTTTGTGTGCTTGTTGGTTTGTTGGTTTGTTGGCTTGTTGGCTTGTTGGCTTGTTGGTTTGTTGGTTTGTTGGTTTGTTGGTTTGTCGGCTTGTTGGTTTGTTCGTTTGTTTGCTTGTTGGTTTGTTGGTTTGTTGGCTTGTTGGCTTGTTGGTTTTTTGGTTTGTTGGCTTGTTGGTTTGTTGGTTTGTCGGCTTGTTGGCTTGTTGCTTTGTTGGTTTGTTGGTTTGTTGGCTTGTTGGCTTGTTAGTTTGTTGGTTTGTTGGCTTGTTGGTTACTTAGTTTGTTGGTTTGTTGGTTTGTTGGTTTGTTGGCTTGTTGGCTTGTTGGTTTGTTGGTTAGTTCGTTTGTTGGTTTGTTAGTTTGTTGGTTTGTTGGCTTGTTGGCTTGTTGGTTTGTTGGTTTTTTTGGTTTGGTGGTTTGTTGGTTTGTTGGTTTGTTGGTTTATTTGTTTGTTGGTTTGTTGGCTTGTTGGTTTGTTGGTTTGTTGGTTTGTTGGCTTGTTGGTTTGTTGGTTTTTTGGTTTGTTGGTTTGTTGGTTTGTTGGTTTATTGGTATGTTGGTTTTTTGGTTTGTTGGTTTATTTGTTTGTTGGTTTGTTAGCTTGTTGGTTTGTTTGTTTGTTGGTTTGTTGGCTTGTTGGTTTGTTGGTTTGTTGGTTTGTTGGCTTGTTGCTTTGTTGGTTTGTTGGTTTGTTGGCTTGTTGGCTTGTTGGTTTGTTAGTTTGTTGGCTTTTTGGTTACTTGGTTTGTTGGTTTGTTGGCTTGTTGGTTTGTTGGCTTGTTGGTTTGTTGGTTTGTTGGTTTGTTGGCTTGTTGGCTTGTTGGTTTGTTGTTTTGTTGGTTTGTTGGTTTGTTGGTTTGTTGGTTTGTTTGTTTTTGGGTTTGTTGGTTTGTTGGTTTGTTGGCTTGTTGGCTTGTTGGTTTGTTAGTTTGTTGGCTTTTTGGTTACTTGGTTTGTTGGTTTGTTGGCTTGTTGGTTTGTTGGCTTGTTGGTTTGTTGGTTTGTTGGTTTGTTGGCTTGTTGGCTTGTTGGTTTGTTGTTTTGTTGGTTTGTTGGTTTGTTGGTTTGTTGGTTTGTTTGTTTTTGGGTTTGTTGGTTTGTTGGTTTGTTGGCTTGTTGGTTTGTTGGTTTGTTGGCTTGTTGGCTTGTTGGTTTGTTGGTTTGTTGGCTTGTTGGTTACTTAGTTTGTTGGTTTGTTGGTATGTTGGTTTGTTGGTTTGTTGGTTTGTTGGTTTGTTGGCTTGTTGGTTTGTTGGTTAGTTCGTTTGTTGGTTTGTTAGTTTGTTGGTTTGTTAGCTTGTTGGTTTGTTGGGTTGTTGGCTTGTTGGCTTGTTGGTTTGTTGGTTTGTTGGCTTGTTGGTTTGTTGGTTTGTTGGCTTGTTGGCTTGTTGCTTTGTTCGTTTGATGGTTTGTTGGTTTGTTGGTTTTTTTTGGTTTGTTGGTTTGTTGGTTTGTTGGCTTGTTGGCTTGTTGGTTTGTTGGTTAGCTCGTTTGTTGGTTTGTTAGTTTGTTGGTTTGTTGGCTTGTTGGTTTGTTGGTTTGTTGGTTTTTTGGTTTGTTGGTTTGTTGGTTTGTTGGTTTGTTGGTTTGTTGGTTTATTTGTTTGTTGGTTTGTTGGCTTGTTGGTTTGTTGGTTTGTTGGTTTGTTGGCTTTTTGGTTTGTTGGTTTGTTGGTTTGTTGGTTTGTTGGTTTGTTGGTTTGTTGGTTTGTTGGTTTTTTGGTTTGTTGGTTTATTTGTTTGTTGGTTTGTTGGCTTGTTGGTTTGTTGGTTTGTTGGCTTGTTGGTTTGTTGGTTTGTTGGTTTGTTGGCTTGTTGGTTTCTTGGCTTGTTGGCTTGTTGCTTTTTTTGGTTTGTTGGTTTGTTGGTTTGTTGGTTTGTTGGTTTATTTGTTTGTTGAATTATTTGTTTGTTGGTTTGTTGGCTTGTTGGTTTGTTGGTTTGTTGGTTTGTTGGCTTGTTGGTTTGTTGGCTTGTTGCTTTGTTGGTTTGTTGGTTTGTTGGCTTGTTGGCTTGTTGGTTTGTTAGTTTGTTGGCTTTTTGGTTACTTGGTTAGTTGGTTTGTTGGTTTGTTGGCTTGTTGGTTTGTTGGCTTGTTGGTTTGTTGGTTTGTTGGTTTGTTGGCTTGTTGGCTTGTTGGTTTGTTGGTTTGTTGGTTTGTTGGTTTGTTGGTTTTTTGGTTTGTTGGTTTGTTGGTTTGTTGGTTTGTTGGTTTGTTGGTTTATTTGTTTGTTGGTTTGTTGGCTTGTTGGTTTGTTGGTTTGTTGGTTTGTTGGCTTTTTGGTTTGTTGGTTTGTTGGTTTGTTGGTTTGTTGGTTTGTTGGTTTTTTGCTTTGTTGGTTTATTTGTTTGTTGGTTTGTTGGCTTGTTGGTTTGTTGGTTTGTTGGCTTGTTGGTTTGTTTGTTAGTTCGTTTGTTGGTTTGTTAGTTTGTTGGTTTGTTAGCTTGTTGGTTTGTTGGGTTGTTGGCTTGTTGGCTTGTTGGTTTGTTGGTTTGTTGGCTTGTTGGTTTGTTGGTTTGTTGGCTTGTTGGCTTGTTGCTTTGTTCGTTTGATGGTTTGTTGGTTTGTTGGTTTTTTTGGTTTGTTGGTTTGTTGGTTTGTTGGCTTGTTGGCTTGTTTGTTTGTTGGTTAGCTCGTTTGTTGGTTTGTTAGTTTGTTGGTTTGTTGACTTGTTGGTTTGTTGGTTTATTGGTTTTTTGGTTTGTTGGTTTGTTGGTTTGTTGGTTTGTTGGTTTGTTGGTTTGTTGGTTTATTTGTTTGTTGGTTTGTTGGCTTGTTGGTTTGTTGGTTTGTTGGTTTGTTGGCTTTTTGGTTTGTTGGTTTGTTGGTTTGTTGGTTTGTTGGTTTGTTGGTTTGTTGGTTTGTTGGTTTGTTGGCTTGTTGGTTTCTTGGCTTGTTGGTTTGTTGGTTTATTGGTTTGTTGGCTTGTTGGCTTGTTGGTTTGTTGGTTTGTTGGTTTGTTGGCTTGTTGGTTTGTTGGTTTGTTGGTTTGTTGGCTTGTTGGCTTGTTGGTTTGTTGGTTTGTTGGTTTGTTGGTTTTTTGGTTTGTTGGTTTGTTGGTTTATTTGTTTGTTGGTTTGTTGGCTTGTTGGTTTGTTGGTTTGTTGGCTTGTTGGTTTGTTGGTTTGTTGGTTTGTTGGCTTGTTGGTTTCTTGGCTTGTTGGTTTGTTGGTTTGTTGGTTTGTTGGCTTGTTGGCTTGTTGGTTTGTTGGTTTGTTGGCTTGTTGGTTTGTTGGTTTGTTGGCTTGTGGGCTTGTTGCTTTGTTCGTTTGATGGTTTGTTGGTTTGTTGGTTTTTTGGTTTGTTGGTTTGTTGGTTTGTTGGTTTGTTGGCTTTTTGGTTTGTTGGTTTGTTGGTTTGTTGGTTTGTTGGTTTGTTGGTTTTTTGGTGTGTTGGTTTATTTATTTGTTGGTTTGTTGGCTTGTTGGTTTGTTAGTTTGTTGGCTTGTTGGTTTGTTGGTTAGTTCGTTTGTTGGTTTGTTAGTTTGTTGGTTTGTTAGCTTGTTGGTTTGTTGGGTTGTTGGCTTGTTGGCTTGTTGGTTTGTTGGTTTGTTGGCTTGTTGGTTTGTTGGTTTGTTGGCTTGTTGGCTTGTTGCTTTGTTCGTTTGATGGTTTTTTGGTTTGTTGGTTTTTTTGGTTTGTTGGTTTGTTGGTTTGTTGGCTTGTTGGCTTGTTGGTTTATTGGTTACCTCGTTTGTTGGTTTGTTAGTTTGTTGGTTTGTTGGCTTGTTGGTTTGTTGGTTTGTTGGTTTTTTGGTTTGTTGGTTTGTTGGTTTGTTGGTTTGTTGGTTTGTTGGTTTATTTGTTTGTTGGTTTGTTGGTTTGTTGGCTTTTTGGTTTGTTGGTTTGTTGGTTTGTTGGTTTGTTGGTTTGTTGGTTTGTTGGTTTTTTGGTTTGTTGGTTTATTTGTTTGTTGGTTTGTTGGCTTGTTGGTTTGTTGGTTTGTTGGCTTGTTGGTTCGTTGGTTTGTTGGTTTGTTGGCTTGTTGGTTTCTTGGCTTGTTGGTTTGTTGGTTTGTTGGTTTGTTGGCTTGTTGGCTTGTTGGTTTGTTGGTTTGTTGGCTTGTTGGTTTGTTGGTTTGTTGGCTTGTGGGCTTGTTGCTTTGTTCGTTTGATGGTTTGTTGGTTTGTTGGTTTTTTGGTTTGTTGGTTTGTTGGTTTGTTGGTTTGTTGGCTTGTTGGCTTGTTGGTTTGTTGGTTTGTTGGCTTGTTGGCTTGTTGGTTTGTTGGCTTGTTGGTTTGTTGGTTTGTTGGTTTGTTGAGTTGTTGGTTTGTTGGTTTGTTGGCTGGTTGGTTTGTTGGTTTGTTGGCTTGTTGGTTTGTTGGCTTGTTGGTTTGTTGGCTTGTTGGTTTGTTGGTTTGTTGGTTTGTTGATTTGTTGGTTTGTTGGTTTGTTGGCTTGTTGGCTTGTTGGTTTGTTGGTTTGTTGGCTTGTTGGTTTGTTGGCTTGTTGGTTTGTTGGCTTGTTGGTTTGTTGGTTTGTTGGTTTGTTGGTTTGTTGGTTTGTTGGTTTGTTGGTTTGTTCGTTTTTTGATTTGTTGGATTGATGATTTGTTGGTTTGTTGGTTTGTTGGTTTGTTGCGTTTTTGGTTTGTTGGTTTGTTGGTTTGTTGATTTGTTGGTTTGTTGGTTTGTTGGTTTGTTGGTTTATTTGTTTAGTCGTTTGTTGGCTTGTTGGTTTGTTGGTTTGTTGGTTTGTTGGTTTGTTGTTTTGTTGTTTACTTGGATTGTTGGTTTATTAGTTTGTTCGTTTGTTGGTTTGTTGGTTTGTTCGTTTGTTGGTTTGTTGGTTTGTTCGTTTGTTGGTTTGTTGGTTTGTTTGTTTGTTGGTTTGTTGGTTTGTTTGTTTTTTGGTTTGTTCGTTTGTTGGCTTGTTGGTTTGTTGCCTTGTTGGCTTGTTGGTTTGTTGGTTTGTTGGTTTGTTGGTTTGTTGGTTTGTTGGTTTGTTGGTTTGTTGGTTTGTTGGTTTGTTGGTTTGTTGGTTTCTTGGTTTGCTGGTTTGTTGGTTTGTTGGTTTGTTCGTTTGTTGGTTTGTTGGTTTGTTGGTTTGCTCGTTTGTTGGTTTGTTGGTTTGTTGGCTTGTTGGTTTGTTGGTTTGTTGGTTTGTTCGTTTATCGGTTTGTTGGTTTGTTGGTTTGTTGGTTTGTTAGTTTGTTAGTTTGTTGGTTTGTTGGTTTGTTGGTTTTTTGGTTTGGTGGCTTGTTGGTTTGTTGGTTTGTTGGTTTGTTGGTTTGTTGGTTTGTTGGTTTATTTGTTTGTTGGTTTGTTGGTTTGTTCGTTTGTTGGTTTGTTGGTTTGTTGGTTTGTTGGTTTGTTGTTTTGTTGGTTTGTTTTTTTGTTGGTTTTTTGGTTTGTTCGTGTGTTCGTTTGTTGGTTTTTTGGTTTGTCGGTTTGTTGGTTTGTTGGTTTGTTGGTTTGTTGGTTTGTTGGTTTGTTGGTTTGTTCGTTTGTTGGTTTGTTGGTTTTTTGGCTTGTTGGTTTGTTGGTTTGTTGTTTGTTGGTTTTTTGGTTTGTTGGCTTGTTGGTTTCTTGGCTCGTTGGTTTGTTTGCTTGTTGGTTTGTTGGTTTGTTGGCTTGTTGGCTTGTTGGTTTGTTGGTTTGTTGGCTTGTTGGTTTGTTGGCTTGTTGATTTGTTGGCTTGTTGGTTTGTTGGTTTGTTGGTTTGTTGATTTGTTGGTTTGTTGGTTTGTTGGCTTGTTGGTTTGTTGGTTTGTGTGCTTGTTGGTTTGTTGGTTTGTTGGCTTGTTGGCTTGTTGGTTTGTTGGTTTGTTGGTTTGTTGGTTTGTTGGTTTGTTGGTTTGTTCGTTTGTTGGTTTGTTGGTTTGTTGGCTTGTTGGTTTGTTGGTTTGTTGTTTGTTGGTTTTTTGGTTTGTTGGCTTGTTGGTTTCTTGGCTTGTTGGTTTGTTTGCTTGTTGGTTTGTTGGTTTGTTGGCTTGTTGGCTTGTTGGTTTGTTGGTTTGTTGGCTTGTTGGTTTGTTGGCTTGTTGATTTGTTGGCTTGTTGGTTTGTTGGTTTATCGGTTTGTTGGTTTGTTGGTTTGTTGGTTTGTTAGTTTGTTAGTTTGTTGGTTTGTTGGTTTGTTGGTTTTTTGGTTTGGTGGCTTGTTGGTTTGTTGGTTTGTTGGTTTGTTGGTTTGTTGGTTTGTTGGTTTATTTGTTTGTTGGTTTGTTGGTTTGTTCGTTTGTTGGTTTGTTGGTTTGTTGGTTTGTTGGTTTGTTGGTTTGTTGTTTTGTTGGTTTGTTTTTTTGTTGGTTTTTTGGTTTGTTCGTGTGTTCGTTTGTTGGTTTTTTGGTTTGTCGGTTTGTTGGTTTGTTGGTTTGTTGGTTTGTTGGTTTGTTGGTTTGTTGGTTTGTTCGTTTGTTGGTTTGTTGGTTTGTTGGCTTGTTGGTTTGTTGGTTTGTTGTTTGTTGGTTTTTTGGTTTGTTGGCTTGTTGGTTTCTTGGCTTGTTGGTTTGTTTGCTTGTTGGTTTGTTGGTTTGTTGGCTTGTTGGCTTGTTGGTTTGTTGGTTTGTTGGCTTGTTGGTTTGTTGGCTTGTTGATTTGTTGGCTTGTTGGTTTGTTGGTTTGTTGGTTTGTTGATTTGTTGGTTTGTTGGTTTGTTGGTTTGTTGGTTTGTTGGTTTGTTGGTTTGTGTGCTTGTTGGTTTGTTGGTTTGTTGGCTTGTTGGCTTGTTGGCTTGTTGGTTTGTTGGTTTGTTGGTTTGTTGGTTTGTCGGCTTGTTGGTTTGTTCGTTTGTTTGCTTGTTGGTTTGTTGGTTTGTTGGCTTGTTGGCTTGTTGGTTTTTTGGTTTGTTGGCTTGTTGGTTTGTTGGTTTGTCGGCTTGTTGGCTTGTTGCTTTGTTGGTTTGTTGGTTTGTTGGCTTGTTGGCTTGTTAGTTTGTTGGTTTGTTGGCTTGTTGGTTACTTAGTTTGTTGGTTTGTTGGTTTGTTGGTTTGTTGGCTTGTTGGCTTGTTGGTTTGTTGGTTAGTTCGTTTGTTGGTTTGTTAGTTTGTTGGTTTGTTGGCTTGTTGGCTTGTTGGTTTGTTGGTTTTTTTGGTTTGGTGGTTTGTTGGTTTGTTGGTTTGTTGGTTTATTTGTTTGTTGGTTTGTTGGCTTGTTGGTTTGTTGGTTTGTTGGTTTGTTGGCTTGTTGGTTTGTTGGTTTTTTGGTTTGTTGGTTTGTTGGTTTGTTGGTTTATTGGTATGTTGGTTTTTTGGTTTGTTGGTTTATTTGTTTGTTGGTTTGTTAGCTTGTTGGTTTGTTTGTTTGTTGGTTTGTTGGCTTGTTGGTTTGTTGGTTTGTTGGTTTGTTGGCTTGTTGCTTTGTTGGTTTGTTGGTTTGTTGGCTTGTTGGCTTGTTGGTTTGTTAGTTTGTTGGCTTTTTGGTTACTTGGTTTGTTGGTTTGTTGGCTTGTTGGTTTGTTGGCTTGTTGGTTTGTTGGTTTGTTGGTTTGTTGGCTTGTTGGCTTGTTGGTTTGTTGTTTTGTTGGTTTGTTGGTTTGTTGGTTTGTTGGTTTGTTTGTTTTTGGGTTTGTTGGTTTGTTGGTTTGTTGGCTTGTTGGCTTGTTGGTTTGTTAGTTTGTTGGCTTTTTGGTTACTTGGTTTGTTGGTTTGTTGGCTTGTTGGTTTGTTGGCTTGTTGGTTTGTTGGTTTGTTGGTTTGTTGGCTTGTTGGCTTGTTGGTTTGTTGTTTTGTTGGTTTGTTGGTTTGTTGGTTTGTTGGTTTGTTTGTTTTTGGGTTTGTTGGTTTGTTGGTTTGTTGGCTTGTTGGTTTGTTGGTTTGTTGGCTTGTTGGCTTGTTGGTTTGTTGGTTTGTTGGCTTGTTGGTTACTTAGTTTGTTGGTTTGTTGGTATGTTGGTTTGTTGGTTTGTTGGTTTGTTGGTTTGTTGGCTTGTTGGTTTGTTGGTTAGTTCGTTTGTTGGTTTGTTAGTTTGTTGGTTTGTTAGCTTGTTGGTTTGTTGGGTTGTTGGCTTGTTGGCTTGTTGGTTTGTTGGTTTGTTGGCTTGTTGGTTTGTTGGTTTGTTGGCTTGTTGGCTTGTTGCTTTGTTCGTTTGATGGTTTGTTGGTTTGTTGGTTTTTTTTGGTTTGTTGGTTTGTTGGTTTGTTGGCTTGTTGGCTTGTTGGTTTGTTGGTTAGCTCGTTTGTTGGTTTGTTAGTTTGTTGGTTTGTTGGCTTGTTGGTTTGTTGGTTTGTTGGTTTTTTGGTTTGTTGGTTTGTTGGTTTGTTGGTTTGTTGGTTTGTTGGTTTATTTGTTTGTTGGTTTGTTGGCTTGTTGGTTTGTTGGTTTGTTGGTTTGTTGGCTTTTTGGTTTGTTGGTTTGTTGGTTTGTTGGTTTGTTGGTTTGTTGGTTTGTTGGTTTGTTGGTTTTTTGGTTTGTTGGTTTATTTGTTTGTTGGTTTGTTGGCTTGTTGGTTTGTTGGTTTGTTGGCTTGTTGGTTTGTTGGTTTGTTGGTTTGTTGGCTTGTTGGTTTCTTGGCTTGTTGGCTTGTTGCTTTTTTTGGTTTGTTGGTTTGTTGGTTTGTTGGTTTGTTGGTTTATTTGTTTGTTGAATTATTTGTTTGTTGGTTTGTTGGCTTGTTGGTTTGTTGGTTTGTTGGTTTGTTGGCTTGTTGGTTTGTTGGCTTGTTGCTTTGTTGGTTTGTTGGTTTGTTGGCTTGTTGGCTTGTTGGTTTGTTAGTTTGTTGGCTTTTTGGTTACTTGGTTAGTTGGTTTGTTGGTTTGTTGGCTTGTTGGTTTGTTGGTTTGTTGGTTTGTTTGTTTTTGGGTTTGTTGGTTTGTTGGTTTGTTGGCTTGTTGGTTTGTTGGTTTGTTGGCTTGTTGGCTTGTTGGTTTGTTGGTTTGTTGGCTTGTTGGTTACTTAGTTTGTTGGTTTGTTGGTATGTTGGTTTGTTGGTTTGTTGGTTTGTTGGTTTGTTGGCTTGTTGGTTTGTTGGTTAGTTCGTTTGTTGGTTTGTTAGTTTGTTGGTTTGTTAGCTTGTTGGTTTGTTGGGTTGTTGGCTTGTTGGCTTGTTGGTTTGTTGGTTTGTTGGCTTGTTGGTTTGTTGGTTTGTTGGCTTGTTGGCTTGTTGCTTTGTTCGTTTGATGGTTTGTTGGTTTGTTGGTTTTTTTTGGTTTGTTGGTTTGTTGGTTTGTTGGCTTGTTGGCTTGTTGGTTTGTTGGTTAGCTCGTTTGTTGGTTTGTTAGTTTGTTGGTTTGTTGGCTTGTTGGTTTGTTGGTTTGTTGGTTTTTTGGTTTGTTGGTTTGTTGGTTTGTTGGTTTGTTGGTTTGTTGGTTTATTTGTTTGTTGGTTTGTTGGCTTGTTGGTTTGTTGGTTTGTTGGTTTGTTGGCTTTTTGGTTTGTTGGTTTGTTGGTTTGTTGGTTTGTTGGTTTGTTGGTTTGTTGGTTTGTTGGTTTTTTGGTTTGTTGGTTTATTTGTTTGTTGGTTTGTTGGCTTGTTGGTTTGTTGGTTTGTTGGCTTGTTGGTTTGTTGGTTTGTTGGTTTGTTGGCTTGTTGGTTTCTTGGCTTGTTGGCTTGTTGCTTTTTTTGGTTTGTTGGTTTGTTGGTTTGTTGGTTTGTTGGTTTATTTGTTTGTTGAATTATTTGTTTGTTGGTTTGTTGGCTTGTTGGTTTGTTGGTTTGTTGGTTTGTTGGCTTGTTGGTTTGTTGGCTTGTTGCTTTGTTGGTTTGTTGGTTTGTTGGCTTGTTGGCTTGTTGGTTTGTTAGTTTGTTGGCTTTTTGGTTACTTGGTTAGTTGGTTTGTTGGTTTGTTGGCTTGTTGGTTTGTTGGCTTGTTGGTTTGTTGGTTTGTTGGTTTGTTGGCTTGTTGGCTTGTTGGTTTGTTGGTTTGTTGGTTTGTTGGTTTGTTGGTTTTTTGGTTTGTTGGTTTGTTGGTTTGTTGGTTTGTTGGTTTGTTGGTTTATTTGTTTGTTGGTTTGTTGGCTTGTTGGTTTGTTGGTTTGTTGGTTTGTTGGCTTTTTGGTTTGTTGGTTTGTTGGTTTGTTGGTTTGTTGGTTTGTTGGTTTTTTGCTTTGTTGGTTTATTTGTTTGTTGGTTTGTTGGCTTGTTGGTTTGTTGGTTTGTTGGCTTGTTGGTTTGTTTGTTAGTTCGTTTGTTGGTTTGTTAGTTTGTTGGTTTGTTAGCTTGTTGGTTTGTTGGGTTGTTGGCTTGTTGGCTTGTTGGTTTGTTGGTTTGTTGGCTTGTTGGTTTGTTGGTTTGTTGGCTTGTTGGCTTGTTGCTTTGTTCGTTTGATGGTTTGTTGGTTTGTTGGTTTTTTTGGTTTGTTGGTTTGTTGGTTTGTTGGCTTGTTGGCTTGTTTGTTTGTTGGTTAGCTCGTTTGTTGGTTTGTTAGTTTGTTGGTTTGTTGACTTGTTGGTTTGTTGGTTTATTGGTTTTTTGGTTTGTTGGTTTGTTGGTTTGTTGGTTTGTTGGTTTGTTGGTTTATTTGTTTGTTGGTTTGTTGGCTTGTTGGTTTGTTGGTTTGTTGGTTTGTTGGCTTTTTGGTTTGTTGGTTTGTTGGTTTGTTGGTTTGTTGGTTTGTTGGTTTGTTGGTTTGTTGGTTTGTTGGCTTGTTGGTTTCTTGGCTTGTTGGTTTGTTGGTTTATTGGTTTGTTGGCTTGTTGGCTTGTTGGTTTGTTGGTTTGTTGGTTTGTTGGCTTGTTTGTTTGTTGGTTTGTTGGTTTGTTGGCTTGTTGGCTTGTTGGTTTGTTGGTTTGTTGGTTTGTTGGTTTTTTGGTTTGTTGGTTTGTTGGTTTATTTGTTTGTTGGTTTGTTGGCTTGTTGGTTTGTTGGTTTGTTGGCTTGTTGGTTTGTTGGTTTGTTGGTTTGTTGGCTTGTTGGTTTCTTGGCTTGTTGGTTTGTTGGTTTGTTGGTTTGTTGGCTTGTTGGCTTGTTGGTTTGTTGGTTTGTTGGCTTGTTGGTTTGTTGGTTTGTTGGCTTGTGGGCTTGTTGCTTTGTTCGTTTGATGGTTTGTTGGTTTGTTGGTTTTTTGGTTTGTTGGTTTGTTGGTTTGTTGGTTTGTTGGCTTTTTGGTTTGTTGGTTTGTTGGTTTGTTGGTTTGTTGGTTTGTTGGTTTTTTGGTGTGTTGGTTTATTTATTTGTTGGTTTGTTGGCTTGTTGGTTTGTTAGTTTGTTGGCTTGTTGGTTTGTTGGTTAGTTCGTTTGTTGGTTTGTTAGTTTGTTGGTTTGTTAGCTTGTTGGTTTGTTGGGTTGTTGGCTTGTTGGCTTGTTGGTTTGTTGGTTTGTTGGCTTGTTGGTTTGTTGGTTTGTTGGCTTGTTGGCTTGTTGCTTTGTTCGTTTGATGGTTTTTTGGTTTGTTGGTTTTTTTGGTTTGTTGGTTTGTTGGTTTGTTGGCTTGTTGGCTTGTTGGTTTATTGGTTACCTCGTTTGTTGGTTTGTTAGTTTGTTGGTTTGTTGGCTTGTTGGTTTGTTGGTTTGTTGGTTTGTTGGTTTTTTGGTTTGTTGGTTTATTTGTTTGTTGGTTTGTTGGCTTGTTGGTTTGTTGGTTTGTTGGCTTGTTGGTTCGTTGGTTTGTTGGTTTGTTGGCTTGTTGGTTTCTTGGCTTGTTGGTTTGTTGGTTTGTTGGTTTGTTGGCTTGTTGGCTTGTTGGTTTGTTGGTTTGTTGGCTTGTTGGTTTGTTGGTTTGTTGGCTTGTTGGCTTGTTGCTTTGTTCGTTTGATGGTTTGTTGGTTTGTTGGTTTTTTGGTTTGTTGGTTTGTTGGTTTGTTGGCTTGTTGGCTTGTTGGTTTGTTGGTTTGTTGGCTTGTTGGCTTGTTGGTTTGTTGGCTTGTTGGTTTGTTGGTTTGTTGGTTTGTTGATTTGTTGGTTTGTTGGTTTGTTGGCTTGTTGGTTTGTTGGTTTGTTGGCTTGTTGGTTTGTTGGCTTGTTGGTTTGTTGGCTTGTTGGTTTGTTGGTTTGTTGGTTTGTTGATTTGTTGGTTTGTTGGTTTGTTGGCTTGTTGGCTTGTTGGTTTGTTGGTTTGTTGGCTTGTTGGTTTGTTGGCTTGTTGGTTTGTTGGCTTGTTGGTTTGTTGGTTTGTTGGTTTGTTGATTTGTTGGTTTGTTGGTTTGTTGGCTTGTTGGTTTGTTGGTTTGTTGGTTTGTGTGCTTGTTGGTTTGTTGGTTTGTTGGCTTGTTGGCTTGTTGGTTTGTTGGTTTGTTGGTTTGTTGGTTTGTCGGCTTGTTGGTTTGTTGGTTTGTTTCCTTGTTGGTTTGTTGGTTTGTTGGTTTGTTCGCTTGTTGGCTTGTTGGTTTTTTGGTTTGTTGGCTTGTTGGTTTGTTGGTTTGTTGGCTTGTTGGCTTGTTGCTTTGTTGGTTTGTTGGTTTGTTGGCTTGTTGGCTTGTTATTTTGTTGGTTTGTTGGCTTGTTGGTTACTTAGTTTGTTGGTTTGTTGGTTTGTTGGTTTGTTGGCTTGTTGGCTTGTTGGTTTGTTGGTTAGTTCGTTTGTTGGTTTGTTAGTTTGTTGGTTTGTTGGCTTGTTGGCTTGTTGGTTTGTTGGTTTTTTTGGTTTGGTGGTTTGTTGGTTTGTTAATTTGTTGGTTTATTTGTTTGTTGGTTTGTTGGCTTGTTGGCTTGTTGGTTTGTTGGTTTGTTGGTTTGTTGGCTTGTTGGTTTGTTGGTTTTTTGGTTTGTTGGTTTGTTGGTTTGTTGGTTTGTTGGTTTGTTGGTTTTTTGGTTTTTTGGTTTGTTGGTTTATTTGTTTGTTGGTTTGTTGGCTTGTTGGTTTGTTTGTTTGTTGGTTTGTTGGTTTGTTGGCTTGTTGGTTTGTTGGCTTGTTGGCTTGTTGGTTTGTTGGTTTGTTGGTTTTTTGGTTTGTTGGTTTGTTGGTTTGTTGGTTTGTTGGTTTGTGGGTTTATTTGTTTGTTGGTTTATTTGTTTGTTGGTTTGTTGGCTTGTTGGTTTGTTGGTTTGGTGGTTTGTTGGCTTGTTGGTTTGTTGGCTTGTTGGCTTGTTGCTTTGTTGGTTTGTTGGTTTGTTGGCTTGTTGGCTTGTTGGTTTGTTAGTTTGTTGGCTTTTTGGTTACTTGGTTTGTTGGTTTGTTGGTTTGTTGGCTTGTTGGTTTGTTGGCTTGTTGGTTTGTTGGTTTGTTGGTTTGTTGGCTTGTTGGCTTGTTGGTTTGTTGGTTTGTTGGTTTGCTGGTTTGTTGGTTTGTTGGTTTGTTTGTTTGTTGGTTTGTTGGTTTGTTTGTTTTTTGGTTTGTTGGTTTGTTGGTTTGTTGGCTTGTTGGTTTGTTGGTTTGTTGGCTTGTTGGCTTGTTGGTTTGTTGGTTTGTTGGCTTGTTGGTTACTTATTTTGTTGGTTTGTTGGTATGTTGGTTTGTTGGTTTGTTGGTTTGTTGGTTTGTTGGTTTGTTGGTTTGTTGGTTTATTTGTTTGTTGGTTTGTTGGCTTGTTGGTTTGTTGGTGTGTTGGTTTGTTGGTTTGTTGGCTTTTTGGTTTGTTGGTTTGTTGGTTTGTTGGTTTGTTGGTTTTTTGGTTTGTTGGTTTATTTGTTTGTTGGTTTGTTGGCTTGTTGGTTTGTTGGTTTGTTGGCTTGTTGGTTTGTTGGTTAGTTCGTTTGTTGGTTTGTTGGTTTGTTAGCTTGTTGGTTTGTTGGGTTGTTGGCTTGTTGGCTTGTTGGTTTGTTGGTTTGTTGGCTTGTTGGTTTGTTGGTTTGTTGGCTTGTTGGCTTGTTGCTTTGTTGGTTTGATGGTTTGTTGGTTTGTTGGTTTTTTTGGTTTGTGGGTTTGTTGGTTTGTTGGCTTATTGGCTTGTTGGTTTATTGGTTAGCTCGTTTGTTAGTTTGTTGGTTTTTGGCTTGTTGGTTTGTTGGTTTGTTGGTTTTTTGGTTTGTTGGTTTGTTGGTTTGTTGGTTGGTTGGTTTGTTGGTTTATTTGTTTGTTGGTTTGTTGGCTTGTTGGTTTGTTGGTTTGTTGGTTTGTTGGCTTGTTGGTTTGTTGGTTTGTTGGTTTGTTGGTTTGTTGGTTTGTTGATTTGTTGGTTTGTTGGTTTGTTGGCTTGTTGGCTTGTTGGTTTGTTGGTTTGTTGGTTTGTTGGTTTGTTGGCTTGTTGGTTTGTTGGCTTGTTGGCTTGTTGGTTTGTTGGTTTGTTGATTTGTTGGTTTGTTGGTTTGTTGGCTTGTTGGTTTGTTGGTTTGTTGGTTTGTGTGCTTGTTGGTTTGTTGGTTTGTTGGCTTGTTGGCTTGTTGGTTTGTTGGTTTGTTGGTTTGTTGGTTTGTCGGTTTGTTGGTTTTTTGGTTTGTTTGCTTGTTGGTTTGTTGGTTTGTTGGTTTGTTGGCTTGTTGGCTTGTTGGTTTGTTGGTTTGTTGGTTTGTTGGCTTTTTGGTTTGTTGGTTTGTTGGTTTGTTGGTTTGTTGGTTTGTTGGTTTTTTGCTTTGTTGGTTTATTTGTTTGTTGGTTTGTTGGCTTGTTGGTTTGTTGGTTTGTTGGCTTGTTGGTTTGTTTGTTAGTTCGTTTGTTGGTTTGTTAGTTTGTTGGTTTGTTAGCTTGTTGGTTTGTTGGGTTGTTGGCTTGTTGGCTTGTTGGTTTGTTGGTTTGTTGGCTTGTTGGTTTGTTGGTTTGTTGGCTTGTTGGCTTGTTGCTTTGTTCGTTTGATGGTTTGTTGGTTTGTTGGTTTTTTTGGTTTGTTGGTTTGTTGGTTTGTTGGCTTGTTGGCTTGTTTGTTTGTTGGTTAGCTCGTTTGTTGGTTTGTTAGTTTGTTGGTTTGTTGACTTGTTGGTTTGTTGGTTTATTGGTTTTTTGGTTTGTTGGTTTGTTGGTTTGTTGGTTTGTTGGTTTGTTGGTTTATTTGTTTGTTGGTTTGTTGGCTTGTTGGTTTGTTGGTTTGTTGGTTTGTTGGCTTTTTGGTTTGTTGGTTTGTTGGTTTGTTGGTTTGTTGGCTTGTTGGTTTGTTGGTTTGTTGGTTTGTTGGCTTGTTGGTTTCTTGGCTTGTTGGTTTGTTGGTTTATTGGTTTGTTGGCTTGTTGGCTTGTTGGTTTGTTGGTTTGTTGGTTTGTTGGCTTGTTGGTTTGTTGGTTTGTTGGTTTGTTGGCTTGTTGGCTTGTTGGTTTGTTGGTTTGTTGGTTTGTTGGTTTTTTGGTTTGTTGGTTTGTTGGTTTATTTGTTTGTTGGTTTGTTGGCTTGTTGGTTTGTTGGTTTGTTGGCTTGTTGGTTTGTTGGTTTGTTGGTTTGTTGGCTTGTTGGTTTCTTGGCTTGTTGGTTTGTTGGTTTGTTGGTTTATTGGCTTGTTGGCTTGTTGGTTTGTTGGTTTGTTGGCTTGTTGGTTTGTTGGTTTGTTGGCTTGTGGGCTTGTTGCTTTGTTCGTTTGATGGTTTGTTGGTTTGTTGGTTTTTTGGTTTGTTGGTTTGTTGGTTTGTTGGTTTGTTGGCTTTTTGGTTTGTTGGTTTGTTGGTTTGTTGGTTTGTTGGTTTGTTGGTTTTTTGGTGTGTTGGTTTATTTATTTGTTGGTTTGTTGGCTTGTTGGTTTGTTAGTTTGTTGGCTTGTTGGTTTGTTGGTTAGTTCGTTTGTTGGTTTGTTAGTTTGTTGGTTTGTTAGCTTGTTGGTTTGTTGGGTTGTTGGCTTGTTGGCTTGTTGGTTTGTTGGTTTGTTGGCTTGTTGGTTTGTTGGTTTGTTGGCTTGTTGGCTTGTTGCTTTGTTCGTTTGATGGTTTTTTGGTTTGTTGGTTTTTTTGGTTTGTTGGTTTGTTGGTTTGTTGGCTTGTTGGCTTGTTGGTTTATTGGTTACCTCGTTTGTTGGTTTGTTAGTTTGTTGGTTTGTTGGCTTGTTGGTTTGTTGGTTTGTTGGTTTTTTGGTTTGTTGGTTTGTTGGTTTGTTGGTTTGTTGGTTTGTTGGTTTATTTGTTTGTTGGTTTGTTGGCTTGTTGGTTTGTTGGTTTGTTGGCTTTTTGGTTTGTTGGTTTGTTGGTTTGTTGGTTTGTTGGTTTGTTGGTTTGTTGGTTTTTTGGTTTGTTGGTTTATTTGTTTGTTGGTTTGTTGGCTTGTTGGTTTGTTGGTTTGTTGGCTTGTTGGTTCGTTGGTTTGTTGGTTTGTTGGCTTGTTGGTTTCTTGGCTTGTTGGTTTGTTGGTTTGTTGGTTTGTTGGCTTGTTGGCTTGTTGGTTTGTTGGTTTGTTGGCTTGTTGGTTTGTTGGTTTGTTGGCTTGTTGGCTTGTTGCTTTGTTCGTTTGATGGTTTGTTGGTTTGTTGGTTTTTTGGTTTGTTGGTTTGTTGGTTTGTTGGCTTGTTGGCTTGTTGGTTTGTTGGTTTGTTGGCTTGTTGGCTTGTTGGTTTGTTGGCTTGTTGGTTTGTTGGTTTGTTGGTTTGTTGATTTGTTGGTTTGTTGGTTTGTTGGCTTGTTGGTTTGTTGGTTTGTTGGCTTGTTGGTTTGTTGGCTTGTTGGTTTGTTGGCTTGTTGGTTTGTTGTTTTGTTGGTTTGTTGATTTGTTGGTTTGTTGGTTTGTTGGCTTGTTGGCTTGTTGGTTTGTTGGTTTGTTGGCTTGTTGGTTTGTTGGCTTGTTGGTTTGTTGGCTTGTTGGTTTGTTGGTTTGTTGGTTTGTTGATTTGTTGGTTTGTTGGTTTGTTGGCTTGTTGGTTTGTTGGTTTGTTGGTTTGTGTGCTTGTTGGTTTGTTGGTTTGTTGGCTTGTTGGCTTGTTGGTTTGTTGGTTTGTTGGTTTGTTGGTTTGTCGGCTTGTTGGTTTGTTGGTTTGTTTCCTTGTTGGTTTGTTGGTTTGTTGGTTTGTTCGCTTGTTGGCTTGTTGGTTTTTTGGTTTGTTGGCTTGTTGGTTTGTTGGTTTGTTGGCTTGTTGGCTTGTTGCTTTGTTGGTTTGTTGGTTTGTTGGCTTGTTGGCTTGTTAGTTTGTTGGTTTGTTGGCTTGTTGGTTACTTAGTTTGTTGGTTTGTTGGTTTGTTGGTTTGTTGGCTTGTTGGCTTGTTGGTTTGTTGGTTAGTTCGTTTGTTGGTTTGTTAGTTTGTTGGTTTGTTGGCTTGTTGGCTTGTTGGTTTGTTGGTTTTTTTGGTTTGGTGGTTTGTTGGTTTGTTGGTTTGTTGGTTTATTTGTTTGTTGGTTTGTTGGCTTGTTGGCTTGTTGGTTTGTTGGTTTGTTGGTTTGTTGGCTTGTTGGTTTGTTGGTTTTTTGGTTTGTTGGTTTGTTGGTTTGTTGGTTTGTTGGTTTGTTGGTTTTTTGGTTTTTTGGTTTGTTGGTTTATTTGTTTGTTGGTTTGTTGGCTTGTTGGTTTGTTTGTTTGTTGGTTTGTTGGTTTGTTGGCTTGTTGGTTTGTTGGTTTGTTGGCTTGTTGGCTTGTTGGTTTGTTGGTTTGTTGGTTTTTTGGTTTGTTGGTTTGTTGGTTTGTTGGTTTGTTGGTTTGTGGGTTTATTTGTTTGTTGGTTTATTTGTTTGTTGGTTTGTTGGCTTGTTGGTTTGTTGGTTTGGTGGTTTGTTGGCTTGTTGGTTTGTTGGCTTGTTGGCTTGTTGCTTTGTTGGTTTGTTGGTTTGTTGGCTTGTTGGCTTGTTGGTTTGTTAGTTTGTTGGCTTTTTGGTTACTTGGTTTGTTGGTTTGTTGGTTTGTTGGCTTGTTGGTTTGTTGGCTTGTTGGTTTGTTGGTTTGTTGGTTTGTTGGCTTGTTGGCTTGTTGGTTTGTTGGTTTGTTGGTTTGCTGGTTTGTTGGTTTGTTGGTTTGTTTGTTTGTTGGTTTGTTGGTTTGTTTGTTTTTTGGTTTGTTGGTTTGTTGGTTTGTTGGCTTGTTGGTTTGTTGGTTTGTTGGCTTGTTGGCTTGTTGGTTTGTTGGTTTGTTGGCTTGTTGGTTACTTATTTTGTTGGTTTGTTGGTATGTTGGTTTGTTGGTTTGTTGGTTTGTTGGTTTGTTGGTTTGTTGGTTTGTTGGTTTATTTGTTTGTTGGTTTGTTGGCTTGTTGGTTTGTTGGTGTGTTGGTTTGTTGGTTTGTTGGCTTTTTGGTTTGTTGGTTTGTTGGTTTGTTGGTTTGTTGGTTTTTTGGTTTGTTGGTTTATTTGTTTGTTGGTTTGTTGGCTTGTTGGTTTGTTGGTTTGTTGGCTTGTTGGTTTGTTGGTTAGTTCGTTTGTTGGTTTGTTGGTTTGTTAGCTTGTTGGTTTGTTGGGTTGTTGGCTTGTTGGCTTGTTGGTTTGTTGGTTTGTTGGCTTGTTGGTTTGTTGGTTTGTTGGCTTGTTGGCTTGTTGCTTTGTTGGTTTGATGGTTTGTTGGTTTGTTGGTTTTTTTGGTTTGTGGGTTTGTTGGTTTGTTGGCTTATTGGCTTGTTGGTTTGTTGGTTAGCTCGTTTGTTAGTTTGTTGGTTTTTGGCTTGTTGGTTTGTTGGTTTGTTGGTTTTTTGGTTTGTTGGTTTGTTGGTTTGTTGGTTGGTTGGTTTGTTGGTTTATTTGTTTGTTGGTTTGTTGGCTTGTTGGTTTGTTGGTTTGTTGGTTTGTTGGCTTGTTGGTTTGTTGGTTTGTTGGTTTGTTGGTTTGTTGGTTTGTTGATTTGTTGGTTTGTTGGTTTGTTGGCTTGTTGGCTTGTTGGTTTGTTGGTTTGTTGGTTTGTTGGTTTGTTGGCTTGTTGGTTTGTTGGCTTGTTGGCTTGTTGGTTTGTTGGTTTGTTGATTTGTTGGTTTGTTGGTTTGTTGGCTTGTTGGTTTGTTGGTTTGTTGGTTTGTGTGCTTGTTGGTTTGTTGGTTTGTTGGCTTGTTGGCTTGTTGGTTTGTTGGTTTGTTGGTTTGTTGGTTTGTCGGTTTGTTGGTTTTTTGGTTTGTTTGCTTGTTGGTTTGTTGGTTTGTTGGTTTGTTGGCTTGTTGGCTTGTTGGTTTTTTGGTTTGTTGGCTTGTTGGTTTGTTGGTTTGTTGGCTTGTTGGCTTGTTGCTTTGTTGGTTTGTTGGTTTGTTGGCTTGTTGGCTTGTTAGTTTGTAAGTTTGTTGGCTTGTTGGTTACTTAGTTTGTTGGTTTGTTGGTTTGTTGGTTTGTTGGTTTGTTGGCTTGTTGGCTTGTTGGTTTGTTGGTTTGTTGGTTAGTTTGTTTGTTGGTTTGTTACTTTGTTGGTTTGGTGGCTTGTTGGCTTGTTAGTTTGTTGGTTTTTTTGGTTTGGTGGTTTGTTGGTTTGTTGGTTTGTTGGTTTATTTGTTTGTCGGTTTGTTGGCTTGTTGGTTTGTTGGTTTGTTGGTTTGTTGGCTTGTTGGTTTGTTGGTTTTTTGGTTTGTTGGTTTGTTTGTTTGTTGGTTTGTTGGTTTGTTGGTTTTTTGGTTTGTTGGTTTATTTGTTTGTTGGTTTGTTAGCTTGTTGGTTTGTTTGTTTGTTGGTTTGTTGGTTTGTTGGCTTGTTGGTTTGTTGGTTTGTTGGTTTGTTGGCTTGTTGGCTTGTTGGTTTGTTGGTTTGTTGGTTTTTTGGTTTGTTGGTTTGTTAATTTGTTGGTTTGTTGGTTTGTTGGCTTGTTGGCTTGTTGGTTTGTTGGTTTGTTGGCTTGTTGGTTTGTTGGCTTGTTGGTTTGTTGGCTTGTTGGTTTGTTGGTTTGTTGGTTTGTTGATTTGTTGGTTTGTTGGTTTGTTGGCTTGTTGGTTTGTTGGTTTGTTGGTTTGTGTGCTTGTTGGTTTGTTGGTTTGTTGGCTTGTTGGCTTGTTGGTTTGTTGGTTTGTTGGTTTGTTGGTTTGTCGGCTTGTTGGTTTGTTGGTTTGTTTGCTTGTTGGTTTGTTGGTTTGTTGGTTTGTTGGCTTGTTGGCTTGTTGGTTTTTTGGTTTGTTGGCTTGTTGGTTTGTTGGTTTGTTGGCTTGTTAGCTTGTTGCTTTATTGGTTTGTTGGTTTGTTGGCTTGTTGGCTTGTTAGTTTGTTGGTTTGTTGGCTTGTTGGTTACTTAGTTTGTTGGTTTGTTGGTTTGTTGGTTTGTTGGCTTGTTGGCTTGTTGGTTTGTTGGTTAGTTCGTTTGTTGGTTTGTTAGTTTGTTGGTTTGTTGGGTTGTTGGCTTGTTGGTTTGTTGGTTTTTTTGGTTTGGTTGTTTGTTGGTTTGTTGGTTTGATGGTTTATTTGTTTGTTGGTTTGTTGGCTTGTTGGTTTGTTGGTTTGTTGGTTTGTTAGTTTGTTGGTTTGTTGGTTTTTTGGTTTGTTGGTTTGTTGGTTTGTTGGTTTGTTGGTTTGTTGGTTTTTTGGTTTGTTGGTTTATTTGTTTGTTGGTTTGTTGGTTTTTGGCTTGTTGGTTTGTTGGTTTGTTGGTTTTTTGGTTTGTTGGTTTGTTGGTTTGTTGGTTTGTTGGTTTGTTGGTTTATTTGTTTGTTGGTTTGTTGGCTTGTTGGTTTGTTGGTTTGTTGGTTTGTTGGTTTGTTGGCTTGTTGGTTTGTTGGTTTGTTGGTTTGTTGGTTTGTTGGTTTGTTGGTTTGTTGATTTGTTGGTTTGTTGGTTTGTTGGCTTGTTGGCTTGTTGGTTTGTTGGTTTGTTGGTTTGTTGGTTTGTTGGCTTGTTGGTTTGTTGGCTTGTTGGTTTGTTGGTTTGTTGGTTTGTTGATTTGTTGGTTTGTTGGTTTGTTGGCTTGTTGGTTTGTTGGTTTGTTGGTTTGTGTGCTTGTTGGTTTGTTGGTTTGTTGGCTTGTTGGCTTGTTGGTTTGTTGGTTTGTTGGTTTGTTGGTTTGTCGGTTTGTTGGTTTGTTGGTTTGTTTGCTTGTTGGTTTGTTAGTTTGTTGGTTTGTTGGCTTGTTGGCTTGTTGGTTTTTTGGTTTGTTGGCTTGTTGGTTTGTTGGTTTGTTGGCTTGTTGGCTTGTTGCTTTGTTGGTTTGTTGGTTTGTTGGCTTGTTGGCTTGTTAGTTTGTTGGTTTGTTGGCTTGTTGGTTACTTAGTTTGTTGGTTTGTTGGTTTGTTGGTTTGTTGGTTTGTTGGCTTGTTGGCTTGTTGGTTTGTTGGTTTGTTGGTTAGTTCGTTTGTTGGTTTGTTACTTTGTGGGTTTGGTGGCTTGTTGGCTTGTTAGTTTGTTGGTTTTTTTGGTTTGGTGGTTTGTTGGTTTGTTGGTTTGTTGGTTTATTTGTTTGTCGGTTTGTTGGCTTGTTGGTTTGTTGGTTTGTTGGTTTGTTGGCTTGTTGGTTTGTTGGTTTTTTGGTTTGTTGGTTTGTTTGTTTGTTGGTTTGTTGGTTTGTTGGTTTTTTGGTTTGTTGGTTTATTTGTTTGTTGGTTTGTTGGCTTGTTGGTTTGTTTGTTTGTTGGTTTGTTGGTTTGTTGGCTTGTTGGTTTGTTGGTTTGTTGGTTTGTTGGCTTGTTGGCTTGTTGGTTTGTTGGTTTGTTGGTTTTTTGGTTTGTTGGTTTGTTAGTTTGTTGGTTTGTTGGTTTGTTGGCTTGTTGGCTTGTTGGTTTGTTGGTTTGTTGGCTTGTTGGTTTGTTGGCTTGTTGGTTTGTTGGCTTGTTGGTTTGTTGGTTTGTTGGTTTGTTGATTTGTTGGTTTGTTGGTTTGTTGGCTTGTTGGTTTGTTGGTTTGTTGGTTTGTGTGCTTGTTGGTTTGTTGGTTTGTTGGCTTGTTGGCTTGTTGGTTTGTTGGTTTGTTGGTTTGTCGGCTTGTTGGTTTGTTGGTTTGTTGGCTTGTTGGTTTTTTGGTTTGTTGGCTTGTTGGTTTGTTGGTTTGTTGGCTTGTTAGCTTGTTGCTTTATTGGTTTGTTGGTTTGTTGGCTTGTTGGCTTGTTAGTTTGTTGGTTTGTTGGCTTGTTGGTTACTTAGTTTGTTAGTTTGTTGGTTTGTTGGTTTGTTGGCTTGTTGGCTTGTTGGTTTGTTGGTTAGTTCGTTTGTTGGTTTGTTAGTTTGTTGGTTTGTTGGGTTGTTGGCTTGTTGGTTTGTTGGTTTTTTTGGTTTGGTTGTTTGTTGGTTTGTTGGTTTGTTGGTTTATTTGTTTGTTGGTTTGTTGGCTTGTTGGTTTGTTGGTTTGTTGGTTTGTTGGCTTGTTGGTTTGTTGGTTTTTTGGTTTGTTGGTTTGTTGGTTTGTTGGTTTGTTGGTTTGTTGGTTTTTTGGTTTGTTGGTTTATTTGTTTGTTGGTTTGTTGGCTTGTTGGTTTGTTGGTTTGTTGGTTTGTTGGCTTGTTGGTTTGTTGGTTTGTTGGTTTGTTGGTTTGTTGGTTTGTTGATTTGTTGGTTTGTTGGTTTGTTGGCTTGTTGGCTTGTTGGTTTGTTGGTTTGTTGGTTTGTTGGTTTGTTGGCTTGTTGGTTTGTTGGCTTGTTGGCTTGTTGGTTTGTTGGTTTGTTGATTTGTTGGTTTGTTGGTTTGTTGGCTTGTTGGTTTGTTGGTTTGTTGGTTTGTGTGCTTGTTGGTTTGTTGGTTTGTTGGCTTGTTGGCTTGTTGGTTTGTTGGTTTGTTGGTTTGTTGGTTTGTCGGTTTGTTGGTTTTTTGGTTTGTTTGCTTGTTGGTTTGTTGGTTTGTTGGTTTGTTGGCTTGTTGGCTTGTTGGTTTTTTGGTTTGTTGGCTTGTTGGTTTGTTGGTTTGTTGGCTTGTTGGCTTGTTGCTTTGTTGGTTTGTTGGTTTGTTGGCTTGTTGGCTTGTTAGTTTGTTAGTTTGTTGGCTTGTTGGTTACTTAGTTTGTTGGTTTGTTGGTTTGTTGGTTTGTTGGTTTGTTGGCTTGTTGGCTTGTTGGTTTGTTGGTTTGTTGGTTAGTTTGTTTGTTGGTTTGTTACTTTGTTGGTGTGGTGGCTTGTTGGCTTGTTAGTTTGTTGGTTTTTTTGGTTTGGTGGTTTGTTGGTTTGTTGGTTTGTTGGTTTATTTGTTTGTCGGTTTGTTGGCTTGTTGGTTTGTTGGTTTGTTGGTTTGTTGGCTTGTTGGTTTGTTGGTTTTTTGGTTTGTTGGTTTGTTTGTTTGTTGGTTTGTTGGTTTGTTGGTTTTTTGGTTTGTTGGTTTATTTGTTTGTTGGTTTGTTGGCTTGTTGGTTTGTTTGTTTGTTGGTTTGTTGGTTTGTTGGCTTGTTGGTTTGTTAGTTTGTTGGTTTGTTGGCTTGTTGGCTTGTTGGTTTGTTGGTTTGTGTGCTTGTTGGTTTGTTGGCTTGTTGGTTTGTTGGCTTGTTGGTTTGTTGGTTTGTTGATTTGTTGGTTTGTTGGTTTGTTGGCTTGTTGGTTTGTTGGTTTGTTGGTTTGTGTGCTTGTTGGTTTGTTGGTTTGTTGGCTTGTTGGCTTGTTGGTTTGTTGGTTTGTTGGTTTGTTGGTTTGTCGGCTTGTTGGTTTGTTGGTTTGTTTGCTTGTTGGTTTGTTGGTTTGTTGGTTTGTTGGCTTGTTGGCTTGTTGGTTTTTTGGTTTGTTGGCTTGTTGGTTTGTTGGTTTGTTGGCTTGTTAGCTTGTTGCTTTATTGGTTTGTTGGTTTGTTGGCTTGTTGGCTTGTTAGTTTGTTGGTTTGTTGGCTTGTTGGTTACTTAGTTTGTTGGTTTGTTGGTTTGTTGGTTTGTTGGCTTGTTGGCTTGTTGGTTTGTTGGTTAGTTCGTTTGTTGGTTTGTTAGTTTGTTGGTTTGTTGGGTTGTTGGCTTGTTGGTTTGTTGGTTTTTTTGGTTTGGTTGTTTGTTGGTTTGTTGGTTTGATGGTTTATTTGTTTGTTGGTTTGTTGGCTTGTTGGTTTGTTGGTTTGTTGGTTTGTTAGTTTGTTGGTTTGTTGGTTTTTTGGTTTGTTGGTTTGTTGGTTTGTTGGTTTGTTGGTTTGTTGGTTTTTTGGTTTGTTGGTTTATTTGTTTGTTGGTTTGTTGGTTTTTGGCTTGTTGGTTTGTTGGTTTGTTGGTTTTTTGGTTTGTTGGTTTGTTGGTTTGTTGGTTTGTTGGTTTGTTGGTTTATTTGTTTGTTGGTTTGTTGGCTTGTTGGTTTGTTGGTTTGTTGGTTTGTTGGCTTGTTGGTTTGTTGGTTTGTTGGTTTGTTGGTTTGTTGGTTTGTTGATTTGTTGGTTTGTTGGTTTGTTGGCTTGTTGGCTTGTTGGTTTGTTGGTTTGTTGGTTTGTTGGTTTGTTGGCTTGTTGGTTTGTTGGCTTGTTGGTTTGTTGGTTTGTTGGTTTGTTGATTTGTTGGTTTGTTGGTTTGTTGGCTTGTTGGTTTGTTGGTTTGTTGGTTTGTGTGCTTGTTGGTTTGTTGGTTTGTTGGCTTGTTGGCTTGTTGGTTTGTTGGTTTGTTGGTTTGTTGGTTTGTCGGTTTGTTGGTTTGTTGGTTTGTTTGCTTGTTGGTTTGTTGGTTTGTTGGTTTGTTGGCTTGTTGGCTTGTTGGTTTTTTGGTTTGTTGGCTTGTTGGTTTGTTGGTTTGTTGGCTTGTTGGCTTGTTGCTTTGTTGGTTTGTTGGTTTGTTGGCTTGTTGGCTTGTTAGTTTGTTGGTTTGTTGGCTTGTTGGTTACTTAGTTTGTTGGTTTGTTGGTTTGTTGGTTTGTTGGTTTGTTGGCTTGTTGGCTTGTTGGTTTGTTGGTTTGTTGGTTAGTTCGTTTGTTGGTTTGTTACTTTGTTGGTTTGGTGGCTTGTTGGCTTGTTAGTTTGTTGGTTTTTTTGGTTTGGTGGTTTGTTGGTTTGTTGGTTTGTTGGTTTATTTGTTTGTCGGTTTGTTGGCTTGTTGGTTTGTTGGTTTGTTGGTTTGTTGGCTTGTTGGTTTGTTGGTTTTTTGGTTTGTTGGTTTGTTTGTTTGTTGGTTTGTTGGTTTGTTGGCTTGTTGGTTTGTTTGTTTGTTGGTTTGTTGGTTTGTTGGCTTGTTGGTTTGTTGGTTTGTTGGTTTGTTGGCTTGTTGGCTTGTTGGTTTGTTGGTTTGTTGGTTTTTTGGTTTGTTGGTTTGTTAGTTTGTTGGTTTGTTGGTTTGTTGGCTTGTTGGCTTGTTGGTTTGTTGGTTTGTTGGCTTGTTGGTTTGTTGGCTTGTTGGTTTGTTGGCTTGTTGGTTTGTTGGTTTGTTGGTTTGTTGATTTGTTGGTTTGTTGGTTTGTTGGCTTGTTGGTTTGTTGGTTTGTTGGTTTGTGTGCTTGTTGGTTTGTTGGTTTGTTGGCTTGTTGGCTTGTTGGTTTGTTGGTTTGTTGGTTTGTTGGTTTGTCGGCTTGTTGGTTTGTTGGTTTGTTTGCTTGTTGGTTTGTTGGTTTGTTGGTTTGTTGGCTTGTTGGCTTGTTGGTTTTTTGGTTTGTTGGCTTGTTGGTTTGTTGGTTTGTTGGCTTGTTAGCTTGTTGCTTTATTGGTTTGTTGGTTTGTTGGCTTGTTGGCTTGTTAGTTTGTTGGTTTGTTGGCTTGTTGGTTACTTAGTTTGTTAGTTTGTTGGTTTGTTGGTTTGTTGGCTTGTTGGCTTGTTGGTTTGTTGGTTAGTTCGTTTGTTGGTTTGTTAGTTTGTTGGTTTGTTGGGTTGTTGGCTTGTTGGTTTGTTGGTTTTTTGGGTTTGGTTGTTTGTTGGTTTGTTGGTTTGTTGGTTTATTTGTTTGTTGGTTTGTTGGCTTGTTGGTTTGTTGGTTTGTTGGTTTGTTGGCTTGTTGGTTTGTTGGTTTTTTGGTTTTTTGGTTTGTTGGTTTATTTGTTTGTTGGTTTGTTGGCTTGTTGGTTTGTTTGTTTGTTGGTTTGTTGGTTTGTTGGCTTGTTGGTTTGTTGGTTTGTTGGCTTGTTGGCTTGTTGGTTTGTTGGTTTGTTGGTTTTTTGGTTTGTTGGTTTGTTGGTTTGTTGGTTTGTTGGTTTGTGGGTTTATTTGTTTGTTGGTTTATTTGTTTGTTGGTTTGTTGGCTTGTTGGTTTGTTGGTTTGGTGGTTTGTTGGCTTGTTGGTTTGTTGGCTTGTTGGCTTGTTGCTTTGTTGGTTTGTTGGTTTGTTGGCTTGTTGGCTTGTTGGTTTGTTAGTTTGTTGGCTTTTTGGTTACTTGGTTTGTTGGTTTGTTGGTTTGTTGGCTTGTTGGTTTGTTGGCTTGTTGGTTTGTTGGTTTGTTGGTTTGTTGGCTTGTTGGCTTGTTGGTTTGTTGGTTTGTTGGTTTGCTGGTTTGTTGGTTTGTTGGTTTGTTTGTTTGTTGGTTTGTTGGTTTGTTTGTTTTTTGGTTTGTTGGTTTGTTGGTTTGTTGGCTTGTTGGTTTGTTGGTTTGTTGGCTTGTTGGCTTGTTGGTTTGTTGGTTTGTTGGCTTGTTGGTTACTTATTTTGTTGGTTTGTTGGTATGTTGGTTTGTTGGTTTGTTGGTTTGTTGGTTTGTTGGTTTGTTGGTTTGTTGGTTTATTTGTTTGTTGGTTTGTTGGCTTGTTGGTTTGTTGGTGTGTTGGTTTGTTGGTTTGTTGGCTTTTTGGTTTGTTGGTTTGTTGGTTTGTTGGTTTGTTGGTTTTTTGGTTTGTTGGTTTATTTGTTTGTTGGTTTGTTGGCTTGTTGGTTTGTTGGTTTGTTGGCTTGTTGGTTTGTTGGTTAGTTCGTTTGTTGGTTTGTTGGTTTGTTAGCTTGTTGGTTTGTTGGGTTGTTGGCTTGTTGGCTTGTTGGTTTGTTGGTTTGTTGGCTTGTTGGTTTGTTGGTTTGTTGGCTTGTTGGCTTGTTGCTTTGTTGGTTTGATGGTTTGTTGGTTTGTTGGTTTTTTTGGTTTGTGGGTTTGTTGGTTTGTTGGCTTATTGGCTTGTTGGTTTGTTGGTTAGCTCGTTTGTTAGTTTGTTGGTTTTTGGCTTGTTGGTTTGTTGGTTTGTTGGTTTTTTGGTTTGTTGGTTTGTTGGTTTGTTGGTTGGTTGGTTTGTTGGTTTATTTGTTTGTTGGTTTGTTGGCTTGTTGGTTTGTTGGTTTGTTGGTTTGTTGGCTTGTTGGTTTGTTGGTTTGTTGGTTTGTTGGTTTGTTGGTTTGTTGATTTGTTGGTTTGTTGGTTTGTTGGCTTGTTGGCTTGTTGGTTTGTTGGTTTGTTGGTTTGTTGGTTTGTTGGCTTGTTGGTTTGTTGGCTTGTTGGCTTGTTGGTTTGTTGGTTTGTTGATTTGTTGGTTTGTTGGTTTGTTGGCTTGTTGGTTTGTTGGTTTGTTGGTTTGTGTGCTTGTTGGTTTGTTGGTTTGTTGGCTTGTTGGCTTGTTGGTTTGTTGGTTTGTTGGTTTGTTGGTTTGTCGGTTTGTTGGTTTTTTGGTTTGTTTGCTTGTTGGTTTGTTGGTTTGTTGGTTTGTTGGCTTGTTGGCTTGTTGGTTTTTTGGTTTGTTGGCTTGTTGGTTTGTTGGTTTGTTGGCTTGTTGGCTTGTTGCTTTGTTGGTTTGTTGGTTTGTTGGCTTGTTGGCTTGTTAGTTTGTAAGTTTGTTGGCTTGTTGGTTACTTAGTTTGTTGGTTTGTTGGTTTGTTGGTTTGTTGGTTTGTTGGCTTGTTGGCTTGTTGGTTTGTTGGTTTGTTGGTTAGTTTGTTTGTTGGTTTGTTACTTTGTTGGTTTGGTGGCTTGTTGGCTTGTTAGTTTGTTGGTTTTTTTGGTTTGGTGGTTTGTTGGTTTGTTGGTTTGTTGGTTTATTTGTTTGTCGGTTTGTTGGCTTGTTGGTTTGTTGGTTTGTTGGTTTGTTGGCTTGTTGGTTTGTTGGTTTTTTGGTTTGTTGGTTTGTTTGTTTGTTGGTTTGTTGGTTTGTTGGTTTTTTGGTTTGTTGGTTTATTTGTTTGTTGGTTTGTTAGCTTGTTGGTTTGTTTGTTTGTTGGTTTGTTGGTTTGTTGGCTTGTTGGTTTGTTGGTTTGTTGGTTTGTTGGCTTGTTGGCTTGTTGGTTTGTTGGTTTGTTGGTTTTTTGGTTTGTTGGTTTGTTAGTTTGTTGGTTTGTTGGTTTGTTGGCTTGTTGGCTTGTTGGTTTGTTGGTTTGTTGGCTTGTTGGTTTGTTGGCTTGTTGGTTTGTTGGCTTGTTGGTTTGTTGGTTTGTTGGTTTGTTGATTTGTTGGTTTGTTGGTTTGTTGGCTTGTTGGTTTGTTGGTTTGTTGGTTTGTGTGCTTGTTGGTTTGTTGGTTTGTTGGCTTGTTGGCTTGTTGGTTTGTTGGTTTGTTGGTTTGTTGGTTTGTCGGCTTGTTGGTTTGTTGGTTTGTTTGCTTGTTGGTTTGTTGGTTTGTTGGTTTGTTGGCTTGTTGGCTTGTTGGTTTTTTGGTTTGTTGGCTTGTTGGTTTGTTGGTTTGTTGGCTTGTTAGCTTGTTGCTTTATTGGTTTGTTGGTTTGTTGGCTTGTTGGCTTGTTAGTTTGTTGGTTTGTTGGCTTGTTGGTTACTTAGTTTGTTGGTTTGTTGGTTTGTTGGTTTGTTGGCTTGTTGGCTTGTTGGTTTGTTGGTTAGTTCGTTTGTTGGTTTGTTAGTTTGTTGGTTTGTTGGGTTGTTGGCTTGTTGGTTTGTTGGTTTTTTTGGTTTGGTTGTTTGTTGGTTTGTTGGTTTGATGGTTTATTTGTTTGTTGGTTTGTTGGCTTGTTGGTTTGTTGGTTTGTTGGTTTGTTAGTTTGTTGGTTTGTTGGTTTTTTGGTTTGTTGGTTTGTTGGTTTGTTGGTTTGTTGGTTTGTTGGTTTTTTGGTTTGTTGGTTTATTTGTTTGTTGGTTTGTTGGTTTTTGGCTTGTTGGTTTGTTGGTTTGTTGGTTTTTTGGTTTGTTGGTTTGTTGGTTTGTTGGTTTGTTGGTTTGTTGGTTTATTTGTTTGTTGGTTTGTTGGCTTGTTGGTTTGTTGGTTTGTTGGTTTGTTGGTTTGTTGGCTTGTTGGTTTGTTGGTTTGTTGGTTTGTTGGTTTGTTGGTTTGTTGGTTTGTTGATTTGTTGGTTTGTTGGTTTGTTGGCTTGTTGGCTTGTTGGTTTGTTGGTTTGTTGGTTTGTTGGTTTGTTGGCTTGTTGGTTTGTTGGCTTGTTGGTTTGTTGGTTTGTTGGTTTGTTGATTTGTTGGTTTGTTGGTTTGTTGGCTTGTTGGTTTGTTGGTTTGTTGGTTTGTGTGCTTGTTGGTTTGTTGGTTTGTTGGCTTGTTGGCTTGTTGGTTTGTTGGTTTGTTGGTTTGTTGGTTTGTCGGTTTGTTGGTTTGTTGGTTTGTTTGCTTGTTGGTTTGTTAGTTTGTTGGTTTGTTGGCTTGTTGGCTTGTTGGTTTTTTGGTTTGTTGGCTTGTTGGTTTGTTGGTTTGTTGGCTTGTTGGCTTGTTGCTTTGTTGGTTTGTTGGTTTGTTGGCTTGTTGGCTTGTTAGTTTGTTGGTTTGTTGGCTTGTTGGTTACTTAGTTTGTTGGTTTGTTGGTTTGTTGGTTTGTTGGTTTGTTGGCTTGTTGGCTTGTTGGTTTGTTGGTTTGTTGGTTAGTTCGTTTGTTGGTTTGTTACTTTGTGGGTTTGGTGGCTTGTTGGCTTGTTAGTTTGTTGGTTTTTTTGGTTTGGTGGTTTGTTGGTTTGTTGGTTTGTTGGTTTATTTGTTTGTCGGTTTGTTGGCTTGTTGGTTTGTTGGTTTGTTGGTTTGTTGGCTTGTTGGTTTGTTGGTTTTTTGGTTTGTTGGTTTGTTTGTTTGTTGGTTTGTTGGTTTGTTGGTTTTTTGGTTTGTTGGTTTATTTGTTTGTTGGTTTGTTGGCTTGTTGGTTTGTTTGTTTGTTGGTTTGTTGGTTTGTTGGCTTGTTGGTTTGTTGGTTTGTTGGTTTGTTGGCTTGTTGGCTTGTTGGTTTGTTGGTTTGTTGGTTTTTTGGTTTGTTGGTTTGTTAGTTTGTTGGTTTGTTGGTTTGTTGGCTTGTTGGCTTGTTGGTTTGTTGGTTTGTTGGCTTGTTGGTTTGTTGGCTTGTTGGTTTGTTGGCTTGTTGGTTTGTTGGTTTGTTGGTTTGTTGATTTGTTGGTTTGTTGGTTTGTTGGCTTGTTGGTTTGTTGGTTTGTTGGTTTGTGTGCTTGTTGGTTTGTTGGTTTGTTGGCTTGTTGGCTTGTTGGTTTGTTGGTTTGTTGGTTTGTCGGCTTGTTGGTTTGTTGGTTTGTTGGCTTGTTGGTTTTTTGGTTTGTTGGCTTGTTGGTTTGTTGGTTTGTTGGCTTGTTAGCTTGTTGCTTTATTGGTTTGTTGGTTTGTTGGCTTGTTGGCTTGTTAGTTTGTTGGTTTGTTGGCTTGTTGGTTACTTAGTTTGTTAGTTTGTTGGTTTGTTGGTTTGTTGGCTTGTTGGCTTGTTGGTTTGTTGGTTAGTTCGTTTGTTGGTTTGTTAGTTTGTTGGTTTGTTGGGTTGTTGGCTTGTTGGTTTGTTGGTTTTTTTGGTTTGGTTGTTTGTTGGTTTGTTGGTTTGTTGGTTTATTTGTTTGTTGGTTTGTTGGCTTGTTGGTTTGTTGGTTTGTTGGTTTGTTGGCTTGTTGGTTTGTTGGTTTTTTGGTTTGTTGGTTTGTTGGTTTGTTGGTTTGTTGGTTTGTTGGTTTTTTGGTTTGTTGGTTTATTTGTTTGTTGGTTTGTTGGCTTGTTGGTTTGTTGGTTTGTTGGTTTGTTGGCTTGTTGGTTTGTTGGTTTGTTGGTTTGTTGGTTTGTTGGTTTGTTGATTTGTTGGTTTGTTGGTTTGTTGGCTTGTTGGCTTGTTGGTTTGTTGGTTTGTTGGTTTGTTGGTTTGTTGGCTTGTTGGTTTGTTGGCTTGTTGGCTTGTTGGTTTGTTGGTTTGTTGATTTGTTGGTTTGTTGGTTTGTTGGCTTGTTGGTTTGTTGGTTTGTTGGTTTGTGTGCTTGTTGGTTTGTTGGTTTGTTGGCTTGTTGGCTTGTTGGTTTGTTGGTTTGTTGGTTTGTTGGTTTGTCGGTTTGTTGGTTTTTTGGTTTGTTTGCTTGTTGGTTTGTTGGTTTGTTGGTTTGTTGGCTTGTTGGCTTGTTGGTTTTTTGGTTTGTTGGCTTGTTGGTTTGTTGGTTTGTTGGCTTGTTGGCTTGTTGCTTTGTTGGTTTGTTGGTTTGTTGGCTTGTTGGCTTGTTAGTTTGTTAGTTTGTTGGCTTGTTGGTTACTTAGTTTGTTGGTTTGTTGGTTTGTTGGTTTGTTGGTTTGTTGGCTTGTTGGCTTGTTGGTTTGTTGGTTTGTTGGTTAGTTTGTTTGTTGGTTTGTTACTTTGTTGGTTTGGTGGCTTGTTGGCTTGTTAGTTTGTTGGTTTTTTTGGTTTGGTGGTTTGTTGGTTTGTTGGTTTGTTGGTTTATTTGTTTGTCGGTTTGTTGGCTTGTTGGTTTGTTGGTTTGTTGGTTTGTTGGCTTGTTGGTTTGTTGGTTTTTTGGTTTGTTGGTTTGTTTGTTTGTTGGTTTGTTGGTTTGTTGGTTTTTTGGTTTGTTGGTTTATTTGTTTGTTGGTTTGTTGGCTTGTTGGTTTGTTTGTTTGTTGGTTTGTTGGTTTGTTGGCTTGTTGGTTTGTTAGTTTGTTGGTTTGTTGGCTTGTTGGCTTGTTGGTTTGTTGGTTTGTGTGCTTGTTGGTTTGTTGGCTTGTTGGTTTGTTGGCTTGTTGGTTTGTTGGTTTGTTGATTTGTTGGTTTGTTGGTTTGTTGGCTTGTTGGTTTGTTGGTTTGTTGGTTTGTGTGCTTGTTGGTTTGTTGGTTTGTTGGCTTGTTGGCTTGTTGGTTTGTTGGTTTGTTGGTTTGTTGGTTTGTCGGCTTGTTGGTTTGTTGGTTTGTTTGCTTGTTGGTTTGTTGGTTTGTTGGTTTGTTGGCTTGTTGGCTTGTTGGTTTTTTGGTTTGTTGGCTTGTTGGTTTGTTGGTTTGTTGGCTTGTTAGCTTGTTGCTTTATTGGTTTGTTGGTTTGTTGGCTTGTTGGCTTGTTAGTTTGTTGGTTTGTTGGCTTGTTGGTTACTTAGTTTGTTGGTTTGTTGGTTTGTTGGTTTGTTGGCTTGTTGGCTTGTTGGTTTGTTGGTTAGTTCGTTTGTTGGTTTGTTAGTTTGTTGGTTTGTTGGGTTGTTGGCTTGTTGGTTTGTTGGTTTTTTTGGTTTGGTTGTTTGTTGGTTTGTTGGTTTGATGGTTTATTTGTTTGTTGGTTTGTTGGCTTGTTGGTTTGTTGGTTTGTTGGTTTGTTAGTTTGTTGGTTTGTTGGTTTTTTGGTTTGTTGGTTTGTTGGTTTGTTGGTTTGTTGGTTTGTTGGTTTTTTGGTTTGTTGGTTTATTTGTTTGTTGGTTTGTTGGTTTTTGGCTTGTTGGTTTGTTGGTTTGTTGGTTTTTTGGTTTGTTGGTTTGTTGGTTTGTTGGTTTGTTGGTTTGTTGGTTTATTTGTTTGTTGGTTTGTTGGCTTGTTGGTTTGTTGGTTTGTTGGTTTGTTGGCTTGTTGGTTTGTTGGTTTGTTGGTTTGTTGGTTTGTTGGTTTGTTGATTTGTTGGTTTGTTGGTTTGTTGGCTTGTTGGCTTGTTGGTTTGTTGGTTTGTTGGTTTGTTGGTTTGTTGGCTTGTTGGTTTGTTGGCTTGTTGGTTTGTTGGTTTGTTGGTTTGTTGATTTGTTGGTTTGTTGGTTTGTTGGCTTGTTGGTTTGTTGGTTTGTTGGTTTGTGTGCTTGTTGGTTTGTTGGTTTGTTGGCTTGTTGGCTTGTTGGTTTGTTGGTTTGTTGGTTTGTTGGTTTGTCGGTTTGTTGGTTTGTTGGTTTGTTTGCTTGTTGGTTTGTTGGTTTGTTGGTTTGTTGGCTTGTTGGCTTGTTGGTTTTTTGGTTTGTTGGCTTGTTGGTTTGTTGGTTTGTTGGCTTGTTGGCTTGTTGCTTTGTTGGTTTGTTGGTTTGTTGGCTTGTTGGCTTGTTAGTTTGTTGGTTTGTTGGCTTGTTGGTTACTTAGTTTGTTGGTTTGTTGGTTTGTTGGTTTGTTGGTTTGTTGGCTTGTTGGCTTGTTGGTTTGTTGGTTTGTTGGTTAGTTCGTTTGTTGGTTTGTTACTTTGTTGGTTTGGTGGCTTGTTGGCTTGTTAGTTTGTTGGTTTTTTTGGTTTGGTGGTTTGTTGGTTTGTTGGTTTGTTGGTTTATTTGTTTGTCGGTTTGTTGGCTTGTTGGTTTGTTGGTTTGTTGGTTTGTTGGCTTGTTGGTTTGTTGGTTTTTTGGTTTGTTGGTTTGTTTGTTTGTTGGTTTGTTGGTTTGTTGGCTTGTTGGTTTGTTTGTTTGTTGGTTTGTTGGTTTGTTGGCTTGTTGGTTTGTTGGTTTGTTGGTTTGTTGGCTTGTTGGCTTGTTGGTTTGTTGGTTTGTTGGTTTTTTGGTTTGTTGGTTTGTTAGTTTGTTGGTTTGTTGGTTTGTTGGCTTGTTGGCTTGTTGGTTTGTTGGTTTGTTGGCTTGTTGGTTTGTTGGCTTGTTGGTTTGTTGGCTTGTTGGTTTGTTGGTTTGTTGGTTTGTTGATTTGTTGGTTTGTTGGTTTGTTGGCTTGTTGGTTTGTTGGTTTGTTGGTTTGTGTGCTTGTTGGTTTGTTGGTTTGTTGGCTTGTTGGCTTGTTGGTTTGTTGGTTTGTTGGTTTGTTGGTTTGTCGGCTTGTTGGTTTGTTGGTTTGTTTGCTTGTTGGTTTGTTGGTTTGTTGGTTTGTTGGCTTGTTGGCTTGTTGGTTTTTTGGTTTGTTGGCTTGTTGGTTTGTTGGTTTGTTGGCTTGTTAGCTTGTTGCTTTATTGGTTTGTTGGTTTGTTGGCTTGTTGGCTTGTTAGTTTGTTGGTTTGTTGGCTTGTTGGTTACTTAGTTTGTTAGTTTGTTGGTTTGTTGGTTTGTTGGCTTGTTGGCTTGTTGGTTTGTTGGTTAGTTCGTTTGTTGGTTTGTTAGTTTGTTGGTTTGTTGGGTTGTTGGCTTGTTGGTTTGTTGGTTTTTTGGGTTTGGTTGTTTGTTGGTTTGTTGGTTTGTTGGTTTATTTGTTTGTTGGTTTGTTGGCTTGTTGGTTTGTTGGTTTGTTGGTTTGTTGGCTTGTTGGTTTGTTGGTTTTTTGGTTTGTTGGTTTGTTGGTTTGTTGGTTTGTTGGTTTGTTGGTTTTTTGGTTTGTTGGTTTATTTGTTTGTTGGTTTGTTGGCTTGTTGGTTTGTTTGTTTGTTGGTTTGTTGATTTGTTGGCTTGCTGGTTTGTTGGTTTGTTGGCTTGTTGGCTTGTTGGTTTGTTGGTTTGTTGGTTTTTTGGTTTGTTGGTTTGTTGGTTTGTTGGTTTGTTGGTTTGTTGGTTTGTTGGTTTGTGGGTTTATTTGTTTGTTGGTTTATTTGTTTGTTGGTTTGTTGGTTTGTTGGTTTGTTGGTTTGTTTGTTTTTTGGTTTGTTGGTTTGTTGGTTTGTTGGCTTGTTGGTTTGTTGGTTTGTTGGTTTGTTGGCTTGTTGGTTTGTTGGTTTGTTGGCTTGTTGGCTTGTTGCTTTGTTGGTTTGTTGGTTTGTTGGCTTGTTGGCTTGTTGGTTTGTTAGTTTGTTGGCTTTTTGGTTACTTGGTTTGTTGGTTTGTTGGTTTGTTGGCTTGTTGGTTTGTTGGCTTGTTAGTTTGTTGGTTTGTTGGTTTGTTGGCTTGTTGGCTTGTTGGTTTGTTGGTTTGTTGGTTTGTTGGTTTGTTGGTTTGTTGGTTTGTTTGTTTTTTGCTTTGTTGGTTTGTTGGTTCGTTGGCTTGTTGGTTTGTTGGTTTGTTGGCTTGTTGGCTTGTTGGTTTGTTGGTTTGTTGGTATGTTGGTTTGTTGGTTTGTTGGTTTGTTGGTTTTTTGGTTTGTTGGTTTATTTGTTTGTTGGTTTATTTGTTTGTTGGTTTGTTGGCTTGTTGGTTTGTTGGTTTGTTGGTTTGTTGGCTTGTTGGTTTGTTGGCTTGTTGGCTTGTTGCTTTGTTGGTTTGTTGGTTTGTTGGCTTGTTGGCTTGTTGGTTTGTTAGTTTGTTGGCTTTTTGGTTACTTGGTTGGTTGGTTTGTTGGTTTGTTGGCTTGTTGGTTTGTTGGCTTGTTGGTTTGTTGGTTTGTTGGTTTGTTGGCTTGTTGGCTTGTTGGTTTGTTGGTTTGTTGGTTTGTTGGTTTGTTGGTTTGTTGGTTTGTTGGTTTGTTGGTTTGTTGGTTTGTTTGTTTTTTGGTTTGTTGGTTTGTTGGTTTGTTGGCTTGTTGGTTTGTTGGTTTATTGGCTTGTTGGCTTGTTGGTTTGTTGGTTTGTTGGCTTGTTGGTTACTTAGTTTGTTGGTTTGTTGGTATGTTGGTTTGTTGGTTTGTTGGTTTGTTGGTTTTTTGGTTTGTTGGTTTGTTGGTTTGTTGGTTTGTTGGTTTGTTGGTTTGTTGGTTTATTTGTTTGTTGGTTTGTTGGCTTGTTGGTTTGTTGGTTTGTTGGTTTGTTGGTTTGTTGGCTTTTTGGTTTGTTGGTTTGTTGGTTTGTTGGTTTGTTGGTTTTTTGGTTTGTTGGTTTATTTGTTTGTTGGTTTGTTGGCTTGTTGGTTTGTTGGTTTGTTGGCTTGTTGGTTTGTTGGTTAGTTCGTTTGTTGGTTTGTTAGTTTGTTGGTTTGTTAGCTTGTTGGTTTGTTGGGTTGTTGGCTTGTTGGCTTGTTGGTTTGTTGGTTTGTTGGCTTGTTGGTTTGTTGGTTTGTTGGCTTGTTGGCTTGTTGCTTTGTTCGTTTGATGGTTTGTTGGTTTGTTGGTTTTTTTGGTTTGTGGGTTTGTTGGTTTGTTGGCTTGTTGGCTTGTTGGTGTGTTGGTTAGCTCGTTTGTTGGTTTGTTAGTTTGTTGGTTTTTGGCTTGTTGGTTTGTTGGTTTGTTGGTTTTTTGGTTTGTTGGTTTGTTGGTTTGTTGGTTTGTTGGTTTGTTGGTTTATTTGTTTGTTGGTTTGTTTGCTTGTTGGTTTGTTGGTTTTTTGGTTTGTTGGCTTTTTGGTTTGTTGGTTTGTTGGTTTGTTGGTTTGTTGGTTTGTTGGTTTGTTGGTTTTTTGGTTTGTTGGTTTATTTGTTTTTGGTTTGTTGGCTTGTTGGTTTGTTGGTTTGTTGGCTTGTTGGTTTGTTGGTTTGTTGGTTTGTTGGCTTGTTGGTTTCTTGGCTTGTTGGTTTGTTGGTTTGTTGGTTTGTTGGCTTGTTGGCTTGTTGGTTTGTTGGTTTGTTGGCTTGTTGGTTTGTTGGTTTGTTGGCTTGTTGGCTTGTTGCTTTGTTCGTTTGATGGTTTGTTGGTTTGTTGGTTTTTTGGTTTGTTGGTTTGTTGGTTTGTTGGCTTGTTGGCTTGTTGGTTTGTTGGTTTGTTTGCTTGTTGGATTGTTAGTTTGTTGGTTTAATGGCTTGTTGGTTTGTTAGTTTGTTGGTTTTTTTGGTTTGTTGGTTTGTTGGTTTGTTGGTTTGTTGGTTTTTTGGTTTATTTGTTTGTTGGTTTGTTGGCTTGTTGGTTTGTTGGTTTGTTGGTTTGTTGGTTTGTTGGTTTGTTGGTTTGCTGGCTTGTTGGTTTGTTGGTTTGTTGGCTTGTTGGTTTGTTGGTTTGTTGGCTTGTTGGTTACTTAGTTTGGTGGTTTGTTGGCATGTTGGTTTGTTGGTTTGTTCGTTTGTTGGCTTGTTGGTTTGTTGGCTTGTTGGTTACTTAATTTGTTGGTTTGTTGGCATGTTGGTTTGTTGGCTTGTTGGTTTGTTGGTTTGTTGGCTTGTTGGTTACTTAGTTTGTTGGTTTGTTGGCATGTTGGCTTGTTGGTTTGTTGGTTTGTTGGCTTGTTGGTTTGTTGGTTTGTTGGCTTGTTGGTTTGTTGGTTTGTTGGTTTTTTGGTTTGTTGGTTTGTTGGTTTGTTGGCTTGTTGGCTTGTTGGTTTGTTGGTTAGTTCGTTTGGTGGTTTGTTAGTTTGTTGGTTTGTTGGCTTGTTGGCTTGTTTGTTTGTTGGTTTTTTGGTTTGTTGGTTTGTTGGTTTATTTGTTTGTTGGTTTGTTGGCTTCTTCATTTGTTGGTTTGTTGGTTTGTTGGCTTGTTGGTTTGTTGGTTTGTTGGTTTGTTGGTTTGTTGGTTTTTTGGTTTGTTGGTTTATTTGTTTGTTGGTTTGTTGGCTTGTTGGTTTGTTGGTTTGTTGGTTTGTTGGTTTGTTGGCTTGTTGGTTTGTTGGTTTGTTGGTTTGTTGGCTTGTTGGCTTGTTGGTTTGTTGGTTTGTTGGTTTTTTGGTTTGTTGGTTTGTTGGTTTGTAGGTTTGTTGGTTTCTTGGTTTGTTCGCTTGTTGGCTTGTTGGTTTGTTGGTTTTTTGGCTTGTTGGTTACTTAGTTTGTTGGTTTGTTGGCATGTTGGTTTGTTGGTTTGTTGGTTTTTTGGTTTGTTGGTATGTTGGTTTGTTGGCTTGTTGGTTTGTTAGTTTGTTGGTTTGTTGGTTTGTTGGTTTGTTGGTTTGTTGGCTTGTTGGCTTGTTGGTTTGTTGGTTAGTTCGTTTGTTGGTTTGTTAGTTTGTTGGTTTGTTGGTTTGTTGGCTTGTTGGCTTGTTGGTTTGTTGGTTTTTTGGTTTGTTGGTTTGTTGGTTTGTTGGTTTGTTGGCTTGTTGGTTTGTTGGCTTGTTGGCTCGTTGGTTTGTTGGGTTGTTGGCTTGTTGGTTACTTAGTTTGTGGGTTTGTTGGTTTGTTGGCTTTTTGGTTTGTTAGTTTGTTGGTTTGTTGGTTTGTTCGTTTATTTGTTTGTTGGTTTGTTGGTTTGTAGGTTTGTTGGTTTGTTGGTTTGTTGGTTTGTTGGTTTGTTGGTTTGTTCGTTTGTTGGTTAATTGGTTAATTAGTTTGTTGGTTTGTTGGTTTGTTGGTTTGTTGGTTTGTTGGTTTGTTGGTTTGTTGGTTTATTTGTTTGTTGGTTTGTTGGTTTGTTGGTTTGTTGGTTTGTTGGATTGTTGGTTTGTTGGTTTGTTGGTTTGTTGGCTTGTTGGCTTTTTGGTTTGTTGGTTTGTTGGTTTGTTGGTTTGCTGGTTTGTTGGTTTGTTGGTTTTTTGGTTTATTGGTTTGTTGGCTTGTTGGCTTATTGGTTTGTTGGTTTTTTTGGCTTGTTGGTTACTTAGTTTGTTGGTTTGTTGGTTTGTTGGTTTGTTGGTTTGTTTGTTTGTTGGCTTGTTGGCTTGTTGGTTTGTTGGTTAGTTCGTTTGGTGGTTTGTTAGTTTGTTGGTTTGTTGGCTTGTTGGCTTGTTGGTTTGTTGAATTGTTGGTTTGTTGGTTTATTTGTTTGTTGGTTTGTTGGCTTGTTGGTTTGTTGGTTTGTTGGTTTTTTGGCTTGTTGGTTTGTTGGTTTGTTGGTTTATTGGTTTGTTGGTTTTTTGGTTTGTTAGTTTATTTGTTTGTTGGTTTGTTGGCTTGTTGGTTTGTTGGTTTGTTGGTTTGTTGGTTTGTTGGGTTGTTGGTTTGTTGGTTTGTCAGTTTGTTGGCTTGTTGGCTTGTTGGTTTGTTGGTTTGTTGGTTTTTTGGTTTGCTGGTTTGTTGGTTTGTTGGTGTCTTGGTTTGTTGGCTTGTTGGTTTGTTGGTTTGTTGGCTTGTTGGTTACTTAATTTGTTGGTTTGTTGGCATGTTGGTTTGTTGGTTTGTTGGTTTGTTGGCTTGTTGGTTTGTTGGTTTGTTGGCTTGTTGGTTTGTTAGTTTGTTGGTTTGTTGGTTTGTTGGTTTGTTGGTTTGTTGGTTTGTTGGTTTGTTGGCTTGTTGGTTTGTTGGTTTGTTGGTTTGTTGGCTTGTTGGCTTGGTGGTTTGTTGGTTTGTTGGTTTGTTGGTTTGCTGGTTTGTTGGTTTGTTGGTTTTTTGGTTTATTGCTTTGTTGGCTTGTTGGCTTATTGGTTTGTTGGTTTTTTTGGCTTGTTGGTTACTTAGTTTGTTGGTTTGTTGGTTTGTTGGTTTGTTGGTTTGTTGGTTTGTTGGCTTGTTGGCATGTTGGTTTGTTGGTTAGTTCGTTTGGTGGTTTGTTAGTTTGTTGGTTTGTTGGCTTGTTGGCTTGTTGGTTTGTTGGTTTTTTGGTTTGTTGGTTTGTTGGTTTGTTGGTTTGTTGGTTTATTTGTTTGTTGGTTTGTTGGCTTGTTGGTTTGTTGGTTTGTTGGTTTGTTGGCTTGTTGGTTTGTTGGTTTGTTGGTTTATTGGTTTGTTGGTTTTTTGGTTTGTTAGTTTATTTATTTGTTGGTTTGTTGGTTTGTTGGTTTGTTGGTTTGTTGGTTTGTTGGTTTGTTGGTTTGTTGGCTTGTTGGTTTGTTGGTTTGTGAGTTTGTTGGCTTGTTGGCTTGTTGGTTTGTTGGTTTGTTGGTTTTTTGGTTTGTTGGTTTGTTGGCTTGTTGGTTTGTTGGTTTGTTGGCTTGTTGGTTACTTAATTTGTTGGTTTGTTGGCATGTTGGTTTGTTGGTTTGTTGGTTTGTTGGCTTGTTGGTTTGTTGTTTTGTTGGCTTGTTGGTTTGTTAGTTTGTTGGTTTGTTGGTTTGTTGGTTTGTTGGTTTGTTGGTTTGTTGGCTTGTTGGCTTGTTGGTTTGTTGGTTAGTTCGTTTGTTGGTTTGTTAGTTTGTTGGTTTGTTGGCTTGTTGGCTTGTAGGTTTGATGGTTTTTTGGTTTGTTGGTTTGTTGGTTTGTTGATTTGTTGGTTTGTTGGCTTGTTGGTTTTTTGGCTTGTTGGCTTGTTGGCTTGTTGGTTTGTTGGTTTGTTGGCTTGTTGGTTACTTAGTTTGTTGGTTTGTTGGCATGTTGGTTTGTTGGTTTGTGAGTTTGTTGGCTTGTAGGTTTGTTGGTTTGTTGGCTTGTTGGTTTGTTAGTTTGTTGGTTTGTTGGTTTGTTGGTTTGTTGGTTTGTTGGCTTGTTGGCTTGTTGGTTTGTTGGTTAGTTCGTTTGTTGGTTTGTTAGTTTGTTGGTTTGTTGGCTTGTTGGCTTGTGGGTTTTTTGGTTAGTTGGTTTGTTGGATTGTTGGCTTGTTGGTTTGTTGGTTTTTTGGTTTGTTGGTTTGTTGGTTTGTTGGTTTGTTGGTTTGTTGGTTTGTTGGTTTGTTGGTTTATTTGTTTGTTGGTTTGTTGGCTTGTTGGTTTGTTGGTTTGTTGGTTTGTTGGTTTGTTGGTTTGTTGACTTTTTGGTTTGTTGGTTTGTTGGTTTGTTGGTTTGTTGGTTTGTTGGTTTTTTGGTTTGTTGGTTTATTTGTTTGTTGGTTTGTTGGCTTGTTGGTTTGTTGGTTTATTTGTTTGTTGGTTTGCTGGCTTGTTGGTTTGTTGGTTTGTTGGTTTGTTGGTTTGTTGGCTTTTTGGTTTGTTGGTTTGTTGGTTTGTTGGTTTGTTGGTTTGTTGGTTTTTTGGTTTGTTGGTTTATTTGTTTGTTGGTTTGTTGGCTTGTTGGTTTGTTGGTTTGTTGGCTTGTTGGTTTGTTGGTTAGTTCGTTTGTTTGTTTGTTAGTTTGTTGGTTTGTTAGCTTGTTGGTTTGTTGGGTTGTTGGCTTGTTGGTTTGTTGGTTTGTGGGCTTGTTGGTTTGTTGGTTTGTTGGCTTGTTGGCTTGTTGCTTTGTTCGTTTGATGGTTTGTTGGTTTGTTGGTTTTTTTGGTTTGTGGGTTTGTTGGTTTGTTGGCTTGTTGGCTTGTTGGTTTGTTGGTTAGCTCGTTTGTTGGTTTGTTAGTTTGTTGGTTTTTGGCTTGTTGGTTTGTTGGTTTGTTGGTTTTTTCGTTTGTTGGTTTGTTGGTTTGTTGGTTTGTTGGTTTGTTGGTTTATTTGTTTGTTGGTTTGTTGGCTTGTTGGTTTGTTGGTTTGTTGGTTTATTGGCTTTTTGGTTTGTTGGTTTGTTGGTTTGTTGGTTTGTTGGTTTGTTGGTTTGTTGGTTTGTTGGTTTGTTGGTTTGTTGGTTTTTTGGTTTGTTGGTTTATTTGTTTGTTGGTTTGTTGGCTTGTTGGTTTGTTGGTTTGTTGGCTTGTTGGTTTGTTGGTTTGTTGGTTTGTTGGCTTGTTGGTTTCTTGGCTTGTTGGTTTGTTGGTTTGTTGGTTTGTTGGCTTGTTGGCTTGTTGGTTTGTTGGTTTGTTGGCTTGTTGGTTTGTTGGTTTGTTGGCTTGTTGGCTTGTTGCTTTGTTCGTTTGATGGTTTGTTGGTTTGTTGGTTTTTTGGTTTGTTGGTTTGTTGGTTTGTTGGCTTGTTGGCTTGTTGGTTTGTTGGTTTGTTTGCTTGTTGGTTTGTTAGTTTGTTGGTTTGTTGGCTTGTTGGTTTGTTAGTTTGTTGGTTTTTTTGGTTTGTTGGTTTGTTGGTTTGTTGGTTTGTTGGTTTGTTGGTTTATTTGTTTGTTGGTTTGTTGGCTTGTTGGTTTGTTGGTTTGTTGGTTTGTTGGTTTGTTGGTTTGTTGGCTTGTTGGTTTGTTGGTTTGTTGGCTTGTTGGTTTGTTGGTTTGTTGGCTTGTTGGTTACCTAATTTGGTGGTTTGTTGGCATGTTGGTTTGTTGGTTTGTTCGTTTGTTGGCTTGTTGGTTTGTTGGCTTGTTGGTTACTTAGTTTGTTGGTTTGTTGGCATGTTGGTTTGTTGGCTTGTTGGTTTGTTGGTTTGTTGGCTTGTTGGTTACTTAATTTGTTGGTTTCTTGGCATGTTGGTTTGTTGGTTTGTTGGTTTGTTGGCTTGTTGGTTTGTTGGTTTGTTGGCTTGTTGGTTTGTTGGTTTGTTGGTTTTTTGGTTTGTTGGTTTGTTGGTTTGTTGGTTTGTTGGTTTGTTGGTTTGTTGGTTTATTTGTTTGTTGGTTTGTTGGCTTGTTGGTTTGTTGGTTTGTTGGTTTGTTGGTTTGTTGGCTTGTTGGCTTGTTGGTTTGTTGGTTTGTTGGTTTGTTGGTTTGTTGGTTTGTTGGTTTGTTGGTTTGTTGGTTTATTTGTTTGTTGGCTTGTTGGCTTGTTGGTTTGTTGGTTTGTTGGCTTGTTGGTTTGTTGGTTTGTTGGTTTGTTGGTTTGTTGGTTTGTTGGTTTGTTGGTTTGTTGGTTTGTTGGTTTGTTGGTTTGTTGGTTTTTTGGTTTGTTGGTTTATTTGTTTGTTGGTTTGTTGGCTTGTCGGTTTGTTGGTTTGTTGGCTTGTTGGTTTGTTGGTTTGTTGGTTTGTTGGCTTGTTGGTTTCTTGGCTTGTTGGTTTGTTGGTTTGTTGGTTTGTTGGCTTGTTGGCTTGTTGGTTTGTTGGTTTGTTGGCTTGTTGGTTTGTTGGTTTGTTGGCTTGTTGGCTTGTTGCTTTGTTCGTTTGATGGTTTGTTGGTTTGTTGGTTTTTTGGTTTGTTGGTTTGTTGGTTTGTTGGCTTGTTGGCTTGTTGGTTTGTTGGTTTGTTTGCTTGTTGGTTTGTTAGTTTGTTGGTTTGTTGGCTTGTTGGTTTGTTAGTTTGTTGGTTTTTTTGGTTTGTTGGTTTGTTGGTTTGTTGGTTTGTTGGTTTGTTGGTTTATTTGTTTGTTGGTTTGTTGGCTTGTTGGTTTGTTGGTTTGTTGGTTTGTTGGTTTGTTGGTTTGTTGGCTTGTTGGTTTGTTGGTTTGTTGGCTTGTTGGTTTGTTGGTTTGTTGGCTTGTTGGTTACCTAATTTGGTGGTTTGTTGGCATGTTGGTTTGTTGGTTTGTTCGTTTGTTGGCTTGTTGGTTTGTTGGCTTGTTGGTTACTTAGTTTGTTGGTTTGTTGGCATGTTGGTTTGTTGGCTTGTTGGTTTGTTGGTTTGTTGGCTTGTTGGTTACTTAATTTGTTGGTTTCTTGGCATGTTGGTTTGTTGGTTTGTTGGTTTGTTGGCTTGTTGGTTTGTTGGTTTGTTGGCTTATTGGTTTGTTGGTTTGTTGGTTTTTTGGTTTGTTGGTTTGTTGGTTTGTTGGTTTGTTGGTTTGTTGGTTTGTTGGTTTATTTGTTTGTTGGTTTGTTGGCTTGTTGGTTTGTTGGTTTGTTGGTTTGTTGGCTTGTTGGCTTGTTGGTTTGTTGGTTTGTTGGTTTGTTGGTTTGTTGGTTTGTTGGTTTGTTGGTTTGTTGGTTTGTTGGTTTATTTGTTTGTTGGCTTGTTGGCTTGTTGGTTTGTTGGTTTGTTGGCTTGTTGGTTTGTTGGTTTGTTGGTTTGTTGGTTTGTTGGTTTGTTGGTTTGTTGGTTTGTTGGTTTGTTGGTTTGTTGGTTTGTTGGTTTGTTGGTTTGTTGGTTTGTTGGTTTGTTGGTTTGTTGGTTTGTTGGCTTGCTGGCTTGTTGGTTTGTTGGTTTGTTTGCTTGTTGGCTTGTTGGTTTGTTGGTTAGTTCGTTTGCTGGTTTTTTAGTTTGTTGGCTTGTTGGCTTGTTGGTTTTTTGGTTTTTTGGTTTGTTGGTTTGTTGGGTTGTTGGTTTTTTGGTTTGTTGGTTTATTTGTTTGTTGGTTTGTTGGCTTGTTGGTTTGTTGGCTTGTTGGCTTTTTGGTTTGTTGGTTTGTTGGTTTGTTGGTTTGTTGGCTTGTTGGTTTGTTGGTTTGTTGGCTTGTTGGTTTGTTAGTTTGTTGGTTTGTTGGTTTGTTGGTTTGTTGGTTTGTTGGTTTGTTGGTTTGTTGGTTTGTTGGCTTGTTGGTTTGTTGGTTTGTTGGTTTGTTGGCTTGTTGGCTTGGTGGTTTGTTGGTTTGTTGGTTTGTTGGTTTGCTGGTTTGTTGGTTTGTTGGTTTTTTGGTTTATTGCTTTGTTGGCTTGTTGGCTTATTGGTTTGTTGGTTTTTTTGGCTTGTTGGTAACTTAGTTTGTTGGTTTGTTGGTTTGTTGGTTTGTTGGTTTGTTGGTTTGTTGGCTTGTTGGCATGTTGGTTTGTTGGTTAGTTCGTTTGGTGGTTTGTTAGTTTGTTGGTTTGTTGGCTTGTTGGCTTGTTGGTTTGTTGGTTTTTTGGTTTGTTGGTTTGTTGGTTTGTTGGTTTGTTGGTTTATTTGTTTGTTGGTTTGTTGGCTTGTTGGTTTGTTGGTTTGTTGGTTTGTTGGCTTGTTGGTTTGTTGGTTTGTTGGTTTATTGGTTTGTTGGTTTTTTGGTTTGTTAGTTTATTTGTTTGTTGGTTTGTTGGTTTGTTGGTTTGTTGGTTTGTTGGTTTGTTGGTTTGTTGGCTTGTTGGTTTGTTGGTTTGTGAGTTTGTTGGCTTGTTGGCTTGTTGGTTTGTTGGTTTGTTGGTTTTTTGGTTTGTTGGTTTGTTGGCTTGTTGGTTTGTTGGTTTGTTGGCTTGTTGGTTACTTAATTTGTTGGTTTGTTGGCATGTTGGTTTGTTGGTTTGTTGGTTTGTTGGCTTGTTGGTTTGTTGTTTTGTTGGCTTGTTGGTTTGTTAGTTTGTTGCTTTGCTGGTTTGTTGGTTTGTTGGTTTGTTGGTTTGTTGGCTTGTTGGCTTGTTGGTTTGTTGGTTAGTTCGTTTGTTGGTTTGTTAGTTTGTTGGTTTGTTGGCTTGTTGGCTTGTTGGTTTGTTGGTTTTTTGGTTTGTTGGTTTGTTGGTTTGTTGATTTGTTGGTTTGTTGGCTTGTTGGTTTTTTGGCTTGTTGGCTTGTTGGTTTGTTGATTTGTTGGCTTGTTGGTTACTTAGTTTGTTGGTTTGTTGGCATGTTGGTTTGTTGGCTTGTGAGTTTGTTGGCTTGTTGGTTTGTTGGTTTGTTGGCTTGTTGGTTTGTTAGTTTGTTGGTTTGTTGGTTTGTTGGTTTGTTGGTTTGTTGGCTTGTTGGCTTGTTGGTTTGTTGGTTAGTTCGTTTGTTGGTTTGTTAGTTTGTTGGTTTGTTGGCTTGTTGGCTTGTTGGTTTTTTGGTTTTTTGGTTTGTTGGATTGTTGGCTTGTTGGTTTGTTGGTTTTTTGGTTTGTTGGTTTGTTGGTTTGTTGGTTTGTTGTTTGTTGGTTTGTTGGTTTGTTGGTTTATTTGTTTGTTGGTTTGTTGGCTTGTTGGTTTGTTGGTTTGTTGGTTTGTTGGTTTGTTGGTTTGTTGACTTTTTGGTTTGTTGGTTTGTTGGTTTGTTGGTTTGTTGGTTTGTTGGTTTTTTGGTTTGTTGGTTTATTTGTTTGTTGGTTTGTTGGCTTGTTGGTTTGTTGGTTTATTTGTTTGTTGGTTTGTTGGCTTGTTGGTTTGTTGGTTTGTTGGTTTGTTGGTTTGTTGGCTTTTTGGTTTGTTGGTTTGTTGGTTTGTTGGTTTGTTGGTTTGTTGGTTTTTTGGTTTGTTGGTTTATTTGTTTGTTGGTTTGTTGGCTTGTTGGCTTGTTGGTTTGTTGGTTTGTTGGCTTGTTGGTTTGTTGGTTAGTTCGTTTGTTTGTTTGTTAGTTTGTTGGTTTGTTAGCTTGTTGGTTTGTTGGGTTGTTGGCTTGTTGGTTTGTTGGTTTGTGGGCTTGTTGGTTTGTTGGTTTGTTGGCTTGTTGGCTTGTTGCTTTGTTCGTTTGATGGTTTGTTGGTTTGTTGGTTTTTTTGGTTTGTGGGTTTGTTGGTTTGTTGGCTTGTTGGCTTGTTGGTTTGTTGGTTAGCTCGTTTGTTGGTTTGTTAATTTGTTGGTTTTTGGCTTGTTGGTTTGTTGGTTTGTTGGTTTTTTGGTTTGTTGGTTTGTTGGTTTGTTGGTTTGTTGGTTTGTTGGTTTATTTGTTTGTTGGTTTGTTGGCTTGTTGGTTTGTTGGTTTGTTGGTTTATTGGCTTTTTGGTTTGTTGGTTTGTTGGTTTGTTGGTTTGTTGGTTTGTTGGTTTGTTGGTTTGTTGGTTTTTTGGTTTGTTGGTTTATTTGTTTGTTGGTTTGTTGGCTTGTTGGTTTGTTGGTTTGTTGGCTTGTTGGTTTGTTGGTTTGTTGGTTTGTTGGCTTGTTGGTTTCTTGGCTTGTTGGTTTGTTGGTTTGTTGGTTTGTTGGCTTGTTGGCTTGTTGGTTTGTTGGTTTGTTGGCTTGTTGGTTTGTTGGTTTGTTTGTTTGTTGGCTTGTTGCTTTGTTCGTTTGATGGTTTGTTGGTTTGTTGATTTTTTGGTTTGTTGGTTTGTTGGTTTGTTGGCTTGTTGGCTTGTTGGTTTGTTGGTTTGTTTGCTTGTTGGTTTGTTAGTTTGTTGGTTTGTTGGCTTGTTGGTTTGTTAGTTTGTTGGTTTTTTTGGTTTGTTGGTTTGTTGGTTTGTTGGTTTGTTGGTTTGTTGGTTTATTTGTTTGTTGGTTTGTTGGCTTGTTGGTTTGTTGGTTTGTTGGTTTGTTGGTTTGTTGGTTTGTTGGTTTGTTGGCTTGTTGATTTGTTGGTTTGTTGGCTTGTTGGTTTGTTGGTTTGTTGGCTTGTTGGTTACTTAATTTGGTGGTTTGTTGGCATGTTGGTTTGTTGGTTTGTTCGTTTGTTGGCTTGTTGGTTTGTTGGCTTGTTGGTTACTTAGTTTGTTGGTTTGTTGGCATGTTGGTTTGTTGGCTTGTTGGTTTGTTGGTTTGTTGGCTTGTTGGTTACTTAGTTTGTTGGTTTGTTGGCATGTTGGTTTGTTGGTTTGTTGGTTTGTTGGCTTGTTGGTTTGTTGGTTTGTTGGCTTGTTGGTTTGTTGGTTTGTTGGTTTTTTGGTTTGTTGGTTTGTTGGTTTGTTGGTTTGTTGGTTTGTTGGTTTGTTGGTTTATTTGTTTGTTGGTTTGTTGGCTTGTTGGTTTGTTGGTTTGTTGGTTTGTTGGCTTGTTGGCTTGTTGGTTTGTTGGTTTGTTGGTTTGTTGGTTTGTTGGTTTGTTGGTTTGTTGGTTTGTTGGTTTGTTGGTTTATTTGTTTGTTGGTTTGTTGGCTTGTTGGTTTGTTGGTTTGTTGGCTTGTTGGTTTGTTGGTTTGTTGGTTTGTTGGTTTGTTGGTTTGTTGGTTTGTTGGTTTGTTGGTTTGTTGGTTTGTTGGTTTGTTGGTTTGTTGGTTTGTTGGTTTGTTGGTTTGTTGGTTTGTTGGCTTGCTGGCTTGTTGGTTTGTTGGTTTGTTTGCTTGTTGGCTTGTTGGTTTGTTGGTTAGTTCGTTTACTGGTTTTTTAGTTTGTTGGCTTGTTGGCTTGTTGGTTTGTTGGTTTGTTTGTTTGTTGGTTTGTTGACTTGTTGGTTTGTTGGTTTGTTGGTTTGTTGGTTTGTTGGCTTGTTGGTTTGTTGGTTTGTTGGCTTGTTGGCTTGTTGGTTTGTTGGTTTGTTGGTTTGTTGGTTTGTTGGTTTGTTGGTTTGTTGGTTTGTTGGTTTATTTGTTTGTTGGTTTGTTGGTTTGTAGGTTTGTTGGTTGGTTGGTTTGTTGGTTTGTTGGTTTGTTGGTTTGTTGGTTTGTTCGTTTGTTGGTTTGTTGGTTAATTGGTTTGTTGGTTTGTTGGTTTGTTGGTTTGTTGGTTTGTTGGTTTGTTGGTTTGTTGGTTTGTTGGTTTATTTGTTTGTTGGTTTGTTGGTTTGTTGGTTTGTTGGTTTGCTAGCTTGTTCGTTTGTTGGTTTGTTGGTTTGTTGGCTTGTTGGCTTGTTGGTTTGTTGGTTTGATGGTTTGTTGATTTGTTGGTTTGTTGGTTTGTTGGTTTTTTGGTTTGTTGGTTTGTTGGCTTGTTGACTTGTTGAGTTGTTGGTTTGTTGGCTTGTTGGTTACTTAGTTTGTTGGTTTGTTGGTTTGTTGGTTTGTTGGTTTGTTGGCTTGTTGGCTTGTTGGTTTGTTGGTTAGTTCGTTTGGTGGTTTGTTAGTTTGTTGGTTTGTTGGCTTGTTGGCTTGTTTGTTTGTTGGTTTTTTGGTTTGTTGGTTTGTTGGTTTGTTGGTTTATTTGTTTGTTGGTTTGTTGGCTTCTTCATTTGTTGGTTTGTTGGTTTGTTGGCTTGTTGGTTTGTTGGTTTGTTGGTTTGTTGGTTTGTTGGTTTTTTGGTTTGTTGGTTTATTTGTTTGTTGTTTTGTTGGCTTGTTGGTTTGTTGGTTTGTTGGTTTGTTGGTTTGTTGGCTTGTTGGTTTGTTAGTTTGTTGGTTTGTTGGCTTGTTGGCTTGTTGGTTTGTTGGTTTGTTGGTTTTTTGGTTTGTTGGTTTGTTGGTTTGTTGGTTTGTTGGTTTCTTGGTTTGTTGGCTTGTTGGCTTGTTGGTTTGTTGGTTTTTTGGCTTGTTGGTTACTTAGTTTGTTGGTTTGTTGGGATGTTGGTTTGTTGGTTTGTTGGTTTTTTGGTTTGTTGGTATGTTGGTTTGTTGGCTTGTTGGTTTGTTAGTTTGTTGGTTTGTTGGTTTGTTGGTTTGTTGGTTTATTGGTTTGTTGGTTTTTTGGTTTGTTAGTTTATTTGTTTGTTGGTTTGTTGGCTTGTTGGTTTGTTGGTTTGTTGGTTTGTTGGTTTGTTGGCTTGTTGGTTTGTTGGTTTGTGAGTTTGTTGGCTTGTTGGTTTGTTGGTTTGTTATTTTTTGGTTTGCTGGTTTGTTGGTTTGTTGGTTTCTTGGTTTGTTGGCTTGTTGGTTTGTTGGTTTGTTGGCTTGTTGGTTACTTAATTTGTTGGTTTGTTGGCATGTTGGTTTGTTGGTTTGTTGGTTTGTTGGCTTGTTGGTTTGTTGGTTTGTTGGCTTGTTGGTTTGTTAGTTTGTTGGTTTGTTGGCTTGTTGGCTTGTTGGTTTGTTGGTTTTTTGGTTTGTTGGTTTGTTGGTTTGTTGGTTTGTTGGTTTGTTGGTTTGTTGGCTTGTTGGTTTGTTGGCTTGTTGGCTTGTTGGTTTGTTGGGTTGTTGGCTTGTTGGTTACTTAGTTTGTGGGTTTGTTGTTTTGTTGGCTTGTTGGTTTGTTAGTTTGTTGGTTTGTTGGTTTGTTGGTTTATTTGTTTGTTGGTTTGTTGGTTTGTACGTTTGTTGGTTTGTTGGTTTGTTGGTTTGTTGGTTTGTTGGTTTGTTCGTTTGTTGGTTAATTGGTAATTGGTTTGTTGATTTGTTGGTTTGTTGGTTTGTTGGTTTGTTGGTTTGTTGGTTTATTTGTTTGTTGGTTTGTTGGTTTGTTGGTTTGTTGGTTTGTTGGTTTGTTGGCTTGTTGGTTTGTTGGTTTGTTGGCTTGTTGGCTTATTGGTTTGTTGGTTTGTTGGTTTGTTGGTTTGCTGGTTTGTTGGTTTGTTGGTTTGTTGGTTTTTTGGTTTATTGGTTTGTTGGCTTGTTGGCTTATTGGTTTGTTGGTTTTTTTGGCTTGTTGGTTACTTAGTTTGTTGGTTTGTTGGTTTGTTGGTTTGTTGGTTTGTTGGTTTGTTGGCTTGTTGGCTTGTTGGTTTGTTGGTTAGTTCGTTTGGTGGTTTGTTAGTTTGTTGGTTTGTTGGCTTGTTGGCTTGTTGGTTTGTTGGTTTTTTGGTTTGTTGGTTTGTTGGTTTGTTGGTTTGTTGGTTTGTTGGTTGATTTGTTTGTTGGTTTGTTGGCTTGTTGGTTTGTTGGTTTGTTGGTTTGTTGGCTTGTTGGTTTGTTGGTTTGTTGGTTTATTGGTTTGTTGGTTTTTTGGTTTATTAGTTTATTTGTTTGTTGGTTTGTTGGCTTGTTGGTTTGTTGGTTTGTTGGTTTGTTGGTTTGTTGGCTTGTTGGTTTGTTGGTTTGTGAGTTTGTTGGCTTGTTGGTTTGTTGGTTTGTTATTTTTTGGTTTGCTGGTTTGTTGGTTTGTTGGTTTCTTGGTTTGTTGGCTTGTTGGTTTGTTGGTTTGTTGGCTTGTTGGTTACTTAATTTGTTGGTTTGTTGGCATGTTGGTTTGTTGGTTTGTTGGTTTGTTGGCTTGTTGGTTTGTTGGTTTGTTGGCTTGTTGGTTTGTTAGTTTGTTGGTTTGTTGGTTTGTTGGTTTGTTGGTTTGTTGGTTTGTTGGTTTGTTGGCTTGTTGGTTTGTTGGTTTGTTGGTTTGTTGGCTTGTTGGCTTGTTGGTTTGTTGGTTTGTTGGTTTGTTGGTTTGCTGGTTTGTTGGTTTGTTGGCTTTTTCGTTTATTGGTTTGTTGGCTTGTTGGCTTATTGGTTTGTTGGTTTTTTTTAACTTGTTGGTTACTTAGTTTGTTGGTTTGTTGGTTTGTTGGTTTGTTGGTTTGTTGGTTTGTTGGCTTGTTGGCATGTTGGTTTGTTGGTTAGTTCGTTTTGTGGTTTGTTAGTTTGTTGGTTTGTTGGCTTGTTGGCTTGTTGGTTTGTTGGTTTTTTGGTTTGTTGGTTTGTTGGTTTGTTGGTTTGTTGGTTTATTTGTTTGCTGGTTTGTTGGTTTGTTGGTTTCTTGGTTTGTTGGCTTGTTGGTTTGTTGGTTTGTTGGCTTGTTGGTTACTTAATTTGTTGGTTTGTTGGCATGTTGGTTTGTTGGTTTGTTGGTTTATTGGCTTGTTGGTTTGTTGTTTTGTTGGCTTGTTGGTTTGTTAGTTTGTTGGTTTGTTGGTTTGTTGGTTTGTTGGTTTGTTGGCTTGTTGGCTTGTTGGTTTGTTGGTTAGTTCGTTTGTTGGTTTGTTAGTTTGTTGGTTTTTTGGCTTGTTGGGATGTTGGTTTGTTGGTTTTTTGGTTTGTTGGTTTGTTGGTTTGTTGATTTGTTGGTTTGTTGGCTTGTTGGTTTTTTGGCTTGTTGGCTTGTTGATTTGTTGGTTTGTTGGCTTGTTGGTTATTTAGTTTGTTGGTTTGTTGGCATGTTGGTTTGTTGGTTTGTGGGTTTGTTGGCTTGTTGGTTTGTTGGTTTGTTGGCTTGTTGGTTTGTTAGTTTGTTGGTTTGTTGGTTTGTTGGTTTGTTGGTTTGTTGGCTTGTTGGCTTGTTGGTTTGTTGGTTAGTTCGTTTTTTGGTTTGTTAGTTTGTTGGTTTGTTGGCTTGTTGGCTTGTTGGTTTTTTGGTTTGTTGGTTAGTTCGTTTGGTGGTTTGTTAGTTTGTTGGTTTGTTGGATTGTTGGCTTGTTGGTTTGTTGGTTTTTTGGTTTGTTGGTTTGTTGGTTTGTTGGTTTGTTGGTTTGTTGGTTTGTTGGTTTTTTTGTTTGTTGGTTTGTTGGCTTGTTGGTTTGTTGGTTTGTTGGTTTGTTGGTTTGTTGGTTTGTTGGTTTGTTGGTTTGTTGGCTTTTTTGTTTGTTGGTTTGTTGGTTTGTTGGTTTGTTGGTTTGTTGGTTTTTTGGTTTGTTGGTTTATTTGTTTGTTGGTTTGTTGGTTTGTTGGCTTGTTGGTTTGTTGGTTAGTTCGTTTGTTGGTTTGTTAGTTTGTTGGTTTGTTAGCTTATTGGTTTGTTGGGTTGTTGGCTTGTTGGCTTGTTGGTTTGTTGGTTTGTTGGCTTGTTGGTTTGTTGGTTTGTTGGCTTGTTGGCTTGTTGCTTTGTTCGTTTGATGGTTTGTTGGTTTGTTGGTTTTTTTGGTTTGTGGGTTTGTTGGTTTTTTGGCTTGTTGGCTTGTTGATTTGTTGGTTTGTTGGCTTGTTGGTTACTTAGTTTGTTGGTTTGTTGGCATGTTGGTTTGTTGGTTTGTGGGTTTGTTGGCTTGTTGGTTTGTTGGTTTGTTGGCTTGTTGGTTTGTTAGTTTGTTGGTTTGTTGGTTTGTTGGTTTGTTGGTTTGTTGACTTGTTGGCTTGTTGGTTTGTTGGTTAGTTCGTTTGTTGGTTTGTTAGTTTGTTGGTTTGTTGGCTTGTTAGCTTGTTGGTTTATTGGTTTGTTGGTTAGTTCGTTTGGTGGTTTGTTAGTTTGTTGGTTTGTTGGATTGTCGGCTTGTTGGTTTGTTGGTTTTTTGGTTTGTTGGTTTGTTGGTTTGTTGGTTTGTTGGTTTGTTGGTTTGTTGGTTTGTTGGTTTGTTGGTTTGTTGGCTTTTTGGTTTGTTGGTTTGTTGGTTTGTTGGTTTGTTGGTTTGTTGGTTTTTTGGTTTGTTGGTTTATTTGTTTGTTGGTTTGTTGGCTTGTTGGTTTGTTGGTTTATTTGTTTGTTGGTTTGTTGGCTTGTTGGTTTGTTGGTTTGTTGGTTTGTTGGTTTGTTGGCTTGTTGGCTTGTTGGCTTATTGGTTTGTTGGTTTGTTGGTTTGTTGGTTTGCTGGTTTGTTGGTTTGTTGGTTTGTTGGTTTTTTGGTTTATTGGTTTGTTGGCTTGTTGGCTTATTGGTTTGTTGGTTTTTTTGGCTTGTTGGTTACTTAGTTTGTTGGTTTGTTGGTTTGTTGGTTTGTTGGTTTGTTGGTTTGTTGGCTTGTTGGCTTGTTGGTTTGTTGGTTAGTTCGTTTGGTGGTTTGTTAGTTTGTTGGTTTGTTGGCTTGTTGGCTTGTTGGTTTGTTGGTTTTTTGGTTTGTTGGTTTGTTGGTTTGTTGGTTTGTTGGTTTGTTGGTTTATTTGTTTGTTGGTTTGTTGGCTTGTTGGTTTGTTGGTTTGTTGGTTTGTTGGCTTGTTGGTTTGTTGGTTTGTTGGTTTATTGGTTTGTTGGTTTTTTGGTTTGTTAGTTTATTTGTTTGTTGGTTTGTTGGCTTGTTGGTTTGTTGGTTTGTTGGTTTGTTGGTTTGTTGGCTTGTTGGTTTGTTGGTTTGTGAGTTTGTTGGCTTGTTGGTTTGTTGGTTTGTTATTTTTTGGTTTGCTGGTTTGTTGGTTTGTTGGTTTCTTGGTTTGTTGGCTTGTTGGTTTGTTGGTTTGTTGGCTTGTTGGTTACTTAATTTGTTGGTTTGTTGGCATGTTGGTTTGTTGGTTTGTTGGTTTGTTGGCTTGTTGGTTTGTTGGTTTGTTGGCTTGTTGGTTTGTTAGTTTGTTGGTTTGTTGGTTTGTTGGTTTGTTGGTTTGTTGGTTTGTTGGTTTGTTGGTTTGTTGGCTTGTTGGTTTGTTGGTTTGTTGGTTTGTTGGCTTGTTGGCTTGTTGGTTTTTTGGTTTGTTGGTTTGTTGGTTTGCTGGTTTGTTGGTTTGTTGGCTTTTTCGTTTATTGGTTTGTTGGCTTGTTGGCTTATTGGTTTGTTGGTTTTTTTGGCTTGTTGGTTACTTAGTTTGTTGGTTTGTTGGTTTGTTGGTTTGTTGATTTGTTGGTTTGTTGGCTTGTTGGCATGTTGGTTTGTTGGTTAGTTCGTTTGGTGGTTTTTTAGTTTGTTGGTTTGTTGGCTTGTTGGCTTGTTGGTTTGTTGGTTTTTTGGTTTGTTGGTTTGTTGGTTTGTTGGTTTGTTGGTTTGTTGGCTTGTTGGTTTGTTGGTTTGTTGGCTTGTTGGTTACTTAATTTGTTGGTTTGTTGGCATGTTGGTTTGTTGGTTTGTTGGCATGTTGGTTTGTTGGTTTGTTGGTTTATTGGCTTGTTGGTTTGTTGTTTTGTTGGCTTGTTGGTTTGTTAGTTTGTTGGTTTGTTGGTTTGTTGGTTTGTTGGCTTGTTGGCTTGTTGGTTTGTTGGTTAGTTCGTTTGTTGGTTTGTTAGTTTGTTGGTTTTTTGGCTTGTTGGCTTGTTGGTTTGTTGGTTTTTTGGTTTGTTGGTTTGTTGGTTTGTTGGTTTGTTGATTTGTTGGTTTGTTGGCTTGTTGGTTTTTTGGCTTGTTGGCTTGTTGATTTGTTGGTTTGTTGGCTTGTTGGTTACTTAGTTTGTTGGTTTGTTGGCATGTTGGTTTGTTGGTTTGTGGGTTTGTTGGCTTGTTGGTTTGTTGGTTTGTTGGCTTGTTGGTTTGTTAGTTTGTTGGTTTGTTGGTTTGTTGGTTTGTTGGTTTGTTGGCTTGTTGGCTTGTTGGTTTGTTGGTTAGTTCGTTTGTTGGTTTGTTAGTTTGTTGGTTTGTTGGCTTGTTGGCTTGTTGGTTTTTTGGTTTGTTGGTTAGTTCGTTTGGTGGTTTGTTAGTTTGTTGGTTTGTTGGATTGTTGGCTTGTTGGTTTGTTGGTTTTTTGGTTTGTTGGTTTGTTGGTTTGTTGGTTTGTTGGTTTGTTGGTTTGTTGGTTTATTTGTTTGTTGGTTTGTTGGCTTGTTGGTTTGTTGGTTTGTTGGTTTGTTGGTTTGTTGGTTTGTTGGCTTTTTGGTTTGTTGGTTTGTTGGTTTGTTGGTTTGTTGGTTTGTTGGTTTGTTGGTTTTTTGGTTTGTTGGTTTATTTGTTTGTTGGTTTGTTGGCTTGTTGGTTTGTTGGTTTATTTGTTTGTTGGTTTGTTGGCTTGTTGGTTTGTTGGTTTGTTGGTTTGTTGGTTTGTTGGCTTTTTGGTTTGTTGGTTTGTTGGTTTGTTGGTTTGTTGGTTTTTTGGTTTGTTGGTTTATTTGTTTGTTGGTTTGTTGGCTTGTTGGTTTGTTGGTTTGTTGGCTTGTTGGTTTGTTGGTTAGTTCGTTTGTTGGTTTGTTAGTTTGTTGGTTTGTTAGCTTGTTGGTTTGTTGGGTTGTTGGCTTGTTGGCTTGTTGGTTTGTTGGTTTGTTGGCTTGTTGGTTTGTTGGTTTGTTGGCTTGTTGGCTTGTTGCTTTGTTCGTTTGATGGTTTGTTGGTTTGTTGGTTTTTTTGGTTTGTGGGTTTGTTGGTTTTTTGGCTTGTTGGCTTGTTGAATTGTTGGTTTGTTGGCTTGTTGGTTACTTAGTTTGTTGGTTTGTTGGCATGTTGGTTTGTTGGTTTGTGGGTTTGTTGGCTTGTTGGTTTGTTGGTTTGTTGGCTTGTTGGTTTGTTAGTTTGTTGGTTTGTTGGTTTGTTGGTTTGTTGGTTTGTTGGCTTGTTGGCTTGTTGGTTTGTTGGTTAGTTCGTTTGTTGGTTTGTTAGTTTGTTGGTTTGTTGGCTTGTTGGCTTGTTGGTTTTTTGGTTTGTTGGTTAGTTCGTTTGGTGGTTTGTTAGTTTGTTGGTTTGTTGGATTGTCGGCTTGTTGGTTTGTTGGTTTTTTGGTTTGTTGGTTTGTTGGTTTGTTGGTTTGTTGGTTTGTTGGTTTATTTGTTTGTTGGTTTGTTGGCTTGTTGGTTTGTTGGTTTGTTGGTTTGTTGGTTTGTTGGTTTGTTGGCTTTTTGGTTTGTTGGTTTGTTGGTTTGTTGGTTTGTTGGTTTGTTGGTTTTTTGGTTTGTTGGTTTATTTGTTTGTTGGTTTGTTGGCTTGTTGGTTTGTTGGTTTATTTGTTTGTTGGTTTGTTGGCTTGTTGGTTTGTTGGTTTGTTGGTTTGTTGGCTTTTTGGTTTGTTGGTTTGTTGGTTTGTTGGTTTGTTGGTTTTTTGGTTTGTTGGTTTATTTGTTTGTTGGTTTGTTGGCTTGTTGGTTTGTTGGCTTGTTGGTTTGTTGGTTAGTTCGTTTGTTGGTTTGTTAGTTTGTTGGTTTGTTAGCTTGTTGGTTTGTTGGGTTGTTGGCTTGTTGGCTTGTTGGTTTGTTGGTTTGTTGGCTTGTTGGTTTGTTGGTTTGTTGGCTTGTTGGCTTGTTGCTTTGTTCGTTTGATGGTTTGTTGGTTTGTTGGTTTTTTAGTTTGTTGGTTTATTTGTTTGTTGGTTTGTTGGCTTGTTGGTTTGTTGGTTTGTTGGCTTGTTGGTTTGTTGGTTAGTTCGTTTGTTGGTTTGTTAGTTTGTTGGTTTGTTAGCTTGTTGGTTTGTTGGGTTGTTGGCTTGTTGGTTTGTTGGTTTGTTGGCTTGTTGGTTTGTTGGTTTGTTGGCTTGTTGGCTTGTTGCTTTGTTCGTTTGATGGTTTGTTGGTTTGTGGGTTTTTTTGGTTTGTGGGTTTGTTGGCTTGTTGCTTTGTTCGTTTGATGGTTTGTTGGTTTGTTGGTTTTTTTGGTTTGTGGGTTTGTTGGTTTGTTGGTTTTTGGCTTGTTGGTTTGTTGGTTTGTTGGTTTTTTGGTTTGTTGGTTTTTTTTTTTGTTGGTTTGTTGGTTTGTTGGTTTATTTGTTTGTTGGTTTGTTGGCTTGTTGGTTTGTTGGTTTGTTGGTTTGTTGGCTTTTTGGTTTGTCGGTTTGTTGGTTTGTTGGTTTGTTGGTTTGTTGGTTTGTTGGTTTTTTGGTTTGTTGGTTTATTTGTTTGTTGGTTTGTTGGCTTGTTGGTTTGTTGGTTTGTTGGCTTGTTGGTTTGTTGGTTTGTTGGTTTGTTGGCTTGTTGGCTTGTTGGTTTCTTGGCTTGTTGGTTTGTTGGTTTGTTGGTTTGTTGGCTTTTTGGATTGTTGGTTTGTTGGTTTGTTGGCTTGTTGGTTTGTTGGTTTGTTGGCTTGTTGGCTTGTTGCTTTGTTCGTTTGATGGTTTGTTGGTTTGTTGGTTTTTTGGTTTGTTGGTTTGTTGGTTTGTTGGCTTGTTGGCTTGTTGGTTTGTTGGTTTGTTTGCTTGTTGGTATGTTAGTTTGTTGGTTTGTTGGCTTGTTGGTTTGTTTGTTTGTTGGTTTTTTTGGTTTGTTGGTTTGTTGGTTTGTTGGTTTGTTGGTTTGTTGGTTTGTTGGTTTATTTTTTTGTTGGTTTGTTGGCTTGTTGGTTTGTTGGTTTGTTGGTTTGTTGGTTTGTTGGTTTGTTGGCTTGTTGGTTTGTTGGTTTGTTGGCTTGTTGGTTTGTTGGTTTGTTGGTTTGTTGGTTACTTAGTTTGGTGGTTTGTTGGCATGTTGGTTTGTTGGTTTGTTCGTTTGTTGGCTTGTTGGTTTGTTGGCTTGTTGGTTACTTAGTTTGTTGGTTTGTTGGCATGTTGGTTTGTTGGCTTGTTGGTTTGTTGGTTTGTTGGCTTGTTGGTTACTTAATTTGTTGGTTTGTTGGTTTGTTGGTTTGTTGGCTTGTTGGTTTGTTGGTTTGTTGGCTTGTTGGTTTGTTGGTTTGTTGGTTTTTTGGTTTGTTGGTTTGTTGATTTGTTGGTTTGTTGGTTTGTTGGTTTGTTGGTTTATTTGTTTGTTGGTTTGTTGGCTTGTTGGTTTGTTGGTTTGTTGGTTTGTTGGCTTGTTGGCTTGTTGGTTTGTTGGTTTGTTGGTTTGTTGGTTTGTTGGTTTGTTGGTTTGTTGGTTTGTTGGTTTATTTGTTTGTTGGTTTGTTGGCTTGTTGGTTTGTTGGTGTGTTGGCTTGTTGGCTTGTTGGTTTGTTGGTTTGTTGGTTTGTCGGTTTGTTGGTTTGTTGGTTTGTTGGTTTGTTGGTTTGTTGGTTTGTTGGTTTGTTGGTTTGTTGGTTTGTTGGTTTGTTGGTTTGTTGGCTTGCTGGCTTGTTGGTTTGTTGGTTTGCTTGCTTGTTGGCTTGTTGGTTTTTTGGTTAGTTTGTTTGCTGGTTTTTTAGTTTGTTGGTTTGTTGGCTTGTTGGCTTGTTGGTTTGTTGGTTTTTTGGTTTGTTGGTTTATTGGTTTGTTGGTTTTTTGGTTTGTTGGTTTATTTGTTTGTTGGTTTGTTGGCTTGTTGGTTTGTTGGCTTGTTGGCTTTTTGGTTTGTTGGTTTGTTGGTTATTTGGTTTGTTGGTTTGTTTGTTTGTTGGTTTGTTGGCTTATTGGTTTGTTGGTTTGTTGGTTTGTTGGCTTGTTGGTTTGTTGGTGTGTTGGCTTGTTGGCTTGTTGGTTTGTTGGTTTGTTGGTTTGTTGGTTTGTTGGTTTATTTGTTTGTTGGTTTGTTGGTTTGTAGGTTTGTTGGTTGGTTGGTTTGTTGGTTTGTTGGTTTGTTGGTTTGTTGGTTTGTTCGTTTGTTGGTTTGTTGGTTAATTGGTTTGTTGGTATGTTGGTTTGTTGGTTTGTTGGTTTGTTGGTTTGTTGGTTTGTTGGTTTATTTGTTTGTTGGTTTGTTGGTTTGTTGGTTTGTTGGTTTGTTCGTTTGTTGGTTTGTTGGTTTGTTGGCTTGTTGGCTTGTTGGTTTGTTGGTTTGATGGTTTGTTGATTTGTTGGTTTGTTGGTTTGTTGGTTTTTTGGTTTGTTGGTTTTGTTGGCTTGTTGACTTGTTGGGTTGTTGGTTTGTTGGCTTGTTGGTTACTTAGTTTGTTGGTTTGTTGGTTTGTTGGTTTGTTGGATTGTTGGCTTGTTGGTTTGTTGGTTAGTTCATTTGGTGGTTTGTTAGTTTGTTGGTTTGTTTGCTTGTTGGCTTGTTTGTTTGTTGGTTTTTTGGTTTGTTGGTTTGTTGGTTTGTTGGTTTATTTGTTTGTTGGTTTGTTGGCTTCTTCATTTGTTGGTTTGTTGGTTTGTTGGCTTGTTGGTTTGTTGGTTTGTTGGTTTGTTGGCTTGTTGGTTTGTTGGTTTGTTGGTTTGTTGGTTTGTTGGCTTGTTGGTTTGTTAGTTTGTTGGTTTGTTGGCTTGTTGGCTTGTTGGTTTGTTGGTTTGTTGGTTTTTTGGTTTGTTGGTTTGTTATTTTGTTGGTTTCTTGGTTTGTTGGCTTGTTGGCTTGTTGGTTTGTTGGTATGTTGGTTTGTTGGCTTGTTGGTTTGTTAGTTTGTTGGTTTGTTGGTTTGTTGGTTTGTTGGTTTGTTGGCTTGTTGGCTTGTTGGTTTGTTGGTTAGTTCGTTTGTTGGTTTGTTAGTTTGTTGGTTTGTTGGCTTGTTGGCTTGTTGGTTTGTTGGTTTGTTGGTTTTTTGGTTTGTTGGTATGTTGGTTTGTTGGCTTGTTGGTTTGTTAGTTTGTTGGTTTGTTGGTTTGTTGGTTTGTTGGTTTGTTGGCTTGTTGGCTTGTTGGTTTGTTGGTTAGTTCGTTTGTTGGTTTGTTAGTTTGTTGGTTTGTTGGCTTGTTGGCTTGTTGGTTTGTTGGTTTTTTGGTTTGTTGGTTTGTTGGTTTGTTGGTTTGTTGGTTTGTTGGCTTGTTGGTTTGTTGGCTTGTTGGCTTGTTGGTTTGTTGGGTTGTTGGCTTGTTGGTTACTTAGTTTGTGGGTTTGTTGGTTTGTTGGCTTGTTAGTTTGTTAGTTTGTTGCTTTGTTGGTTTGTTGGTTTATTTGTTTGTTGGTTTGTTGGTTTGTACGTTTGTTGGTTTGTTGGTTTGTTGGTTTGTTGGTTTGTTGGTTTGTTGGTTTGTTCGTTTGTTGGTTAATTGGTTAATTGGTTTGTTGGTTTGTTGGTTTGTTGGTTTGTTGGTTTGTTGGTTTGTTGGTTTATTTGTTTGTTGGTTTGTTGGTTTGTTGGTTTGTTGGTTTGTTGGTTTGTTGGCTTGTTGGTTTGTTGGTTTGTTGGTTTGTTGGCTTGTTGGCTTGTTGGCTTGTTGGTTTGTTGGTTTGTTGGTTTGTTGGTTTGCTGGTTTGTTGGTTTGTTGGTTTTTTGGTTTATTGGTTTGTTGGCTTGTTGGCTTATTGGTTTGTTGGTTTTTTTGGCTTGTTGGTTACTTAGTTTGTTGGTTTGTTGGTTTGTTGGTTTGTTGGTTTGTTGGTTTGTTGGTTTGTTGGTTTGTTGGTTTGTTGGCTTGTTGGCTTGTTGGTTTGTTGGTTAGTTCGTTTGGCGGTTTGTTAGTTTGTTGGTTTGTTGGCTTGTTGGCTTGTTGGTTTGTTGGTTTTTTGGTTTGTTGGTTTGTTGGTTTGTTGGTTTGTTGGCTTGTTGGTTTGTTGGTTTGTTGGTTTGTTGGTTTGTTGGTTTGTTGGTTTGTTGGCTTGTTGGCTTGTTGGTTTGTTGGTTAGTTCGTTTGGTGGTTTGTTAGTTTGTTGGTTTGTTGGCTTGTTGGCTTGTTGGTTTGTTGGTTTTTTGGTTTGTTGGTTTGTTGGTTTGTTGGCTTGTTGGCTTGTTGGTTTGTTGGTTTGTTGGTTTGTTGGTTTGCTGGTTTGTTGGTTTGTTGGTTTTTTGGTTTATTGGTTTGTTGGCTTGTTGGCTTATTGGTTTGTTGGTTTTTTTGGCTTGTTGGTTACTTAGTTTGTTGGTTTGTTGGTTTGTTGGTTTGTTGGTTTGTTGGTTTGTTGGTTTGTTGGTTTGTTGGTTTGTTGGCTTGTTGGCTTGTTGGTTTGTTGGTTAGTTCGTTTGGTGGTTTGTTAGTTTGTTGGTTTGTTGGCTTGTTGGCTTGTTGGTTTGTTGGTTTTTTGGTTTGTTGGTTTGTTGGCTTGTTGGTTTGTTGGTTTGTTGGTTTGTTGGCTTGTTGGTTTGTTGGTTTGTTGGTTTATTGGTTTGTTGGTTTTTTGGTTTGTTAGTTTAATTGTTTGTTGGTTTGTTGGCTTGTTGGTTTGTTGGTTTGTTGGTTTGTTGGTTTGTTGGCTTGTTGGTTTGTTGGTTTGTGAGTTTGTTGGCTTGTTGGCTTGTTGGTTTGTTGGTTTGTTGGCTTGTTGGTTACTTAATTTGTTGGTTTGTTGGCATGTTGGTTTGTTGGTTTGTTGGTTTGTTGGATTGTTGGTTTGTTGGTTTGTTGGCTTGTTGGTTTGTTAGTTTGTTGGTTTGTTGGTTTGTTGGTTTGTTGGTTTGTTGGTTTGTTGGTTTGTTGGTTTGTTGGCTTGTTGGTTTGTTGGTTTGTTGGTTTGTTGGCTTGTTGGCTTGTTGGCTTGTTGGTTTGTTGGTTTTTTGGCTTGTTGGTTACTTAGTTTGTTGGTTTGTTGGCATGTTGGTTTGTTGGTTTGTTATTTTTTGGTTTGCTGGTTTGTTGGTTTGTTGGTTTCTTGGTTTGTTGGCTTGTTGGTTTGTTGGTTTGTTGGCTTGTTGGTTACTTAATTTGTTGGTTTGTTGGCATGTTGGTTTGTTGGTTTGTTGGTTTGTTGGCTTGTTGGTTTGTTGGTTTGTTGGCTTGTTGGTTTGTTAGTTTGTTGGTTTGTTGGTTTGTTGGTTTGTTGGTTTGTTGGTTTGTTGGTTTGTTGGCTTGTTGGTTTGTTGGTTTGTTGGTTTGTTGGCTTGTTGGCTTGTTGGTTTGTTGGTTTGTTGGTTTGTTGGTTTGCTGGTTTGTTGGTTTGTTGGCTTTTTCGTTTATTGGTTTGTTGGCTTGTTGGCTTATTGGTTTGTTGGTTTTTTTGGCTTGTTGGTTACTTAGTTTGTTGGTTTGTTGGTTTGTTGGTTTGTTGGTTTGTTGGCTTGTTGGCATGTTGGTTTGTTGGTTAGTTCGTTTGGTGGTTTGTTAGTTTGTTGGTTTGTTGGCTTGTTGGCTTGTTGGTTTGTTGGTTTTTTGGTTTGTTGGTTTGTTGGTTTGTTGGTTTGTTGGTTTATTTGTTTGTTTGTTTGTTGGCTTGTTGGTTTGTTGGTTTTTTGGTTTGTTGGCTTGTTGGTATGTTGCTTTGTTGGTTTATTGGTTTGTTGGTTTTTTGGTTTGTTAGTTTATTTGTTTGTTGGTTTGTTGGTTTGTTGGTTTGTTGGTTTGTTGGCTTGTTGGTTTGTTGGTTTGTGAGTTTGTTGGCTTGTTGGCTTGTTGGTTTGTTGGTTTGTTGGTTTTTTGGTTTGCTGGTTTGTTGGTTTGTTGGTTTCTTGGTTTGTTGGCTTGTTGGTTTGTTGGTTTGTTGGCTTGTTGGTTACTTAGTTTGTTGGTTTGTTGGCATGTTGGTTTGTTGGTTTGTTGGTTTGTTGGCTTGTTGGTTTGTTGGTTTGTTGGCTTGTTGGTTTGTTAGTTTGTTGGTTTGTTGGTTTGTTGGTTTGTTGGCTTGTTGGCTTGTTGGTTTGTTGGTTAGTTCGTTTGTTGGTTTGTTAGTTTGTTGGTTTGTTGGCTTGTTGGCTTGTTGGTTTGTTGGTTTTTTGGTTTGTTGGTTTGTTCGTTTGTTGATTTGTTGGTTTGTTGGCTTGTTGGTTTTTTGGCTTGTTGGCTTGTTGGTTTGTTGGTTTGTTGGCTTGTTGGTTACTTAGTTTGTTGGTTTGTTGGCATGTTGGTTTGTTGGTTTGTGGGTTTGTTGGCTTGTTGGTTTGTTGGTTTATTGGCTTGTTGGTTTGTTAGTTTGTTGGTTTGTTGGTTTGTTGGTTTGTTGGTTTGTTGGCTTGTTGGCTTGTTGGTATTTTGGTTAGTTTGTTTGTTGGTTTGTTAGTTTGTTGGTTTGTTGGCTTGTTGGCTTGTTGGTTTTTTGGTTTGTTGGTTAGTTCGTTTGGTGGTTTGTTAGTTCGTTGGTTTGTTGGATTGTTGGCTTGTTGGTTTGTTGGTTTTTTGGTTTGTTGGTTTGTTGGTTTGTTGGTTTGTTGGTTTTTTGGTTTGTTGGTTTGTTGGTTTGTTGGTTTGTTGGTTTGTTGGTTTGTTGGCTTGTTGGTTTGTTGGCATGTTGGCTTGTTGGTTTGTTGGTTTGTTGGCTTGTTGGTTACTTAGTTTGTTGGTTTGTTGGTTTGTTGGTTTGATGGCTTGTTGGTTTGTTGGTTTGTTGGCTTGTTGGTTTGTTAGTTTGTTGGTTTGTTGGTTTGTTGGTTTATTTGTTTGTTGGTTTGTTGGTTTGTAGGTTTGTTGGTTTGTTGGCTTGTTGTTTTGTGGGTTTGTTGGTTTGTTCGTTTGTTCGTTAATTGGTTAATTGGTTTGTTCGTTTGTTGGTTTGTTGGCTTATTTATTTGTTGGTTTATTGGTTTGTTGGTTTGTTGGTTTGTTGGTTTGTTGGTTTGTTGGCGTGTTGGTTTGTTGGTTTGTTGGTTTGTTGGCTTGTTGGCTTGTTGGTTTGTTGGTTAGTTCGTTTGGTGGTTTGTTAGTTTGTTGGTTTGTTGGCTTGTTGGCTTGTTGGTTTGTTGGTTTTTTGGTTTGTTGGTTTGTTGGCTTGTTGGTTTGTTGGTTTGTTGGCTTGTTGGTTTGTTAGTTTGTTGGTTTGTTGGTTTGTTGGTTAGTTGGTTTGTTGGCTTGTTGGCTTGTTGGCTTGTTGGTTTGTTGGTTAGTTCGTTTGTTGGTTTGTTAGTTTGTTGGTTTGTTGGCTTGTTGGCTTGTTGGTTTGTTGGTTTTTTGGTTTGTTGGTTTGTTCGTTTGTTGATTTGTTGGTTTGTTGGCTTGTTGGTTTTTTGGCTTGTTGGCTTGTTGGTTTGTTGGTTTGTTGGCTTGTTGGTTACTTAGTTTGTTGGTTTGTTGGCATGTTGGTTTGTTGGTTTGTGGGTTTGTTGGCTTGTTGGTTTGTTGGTTTATTGGCTTGTTGGTTTGTTAGTTTGTTGGTTTGTTGGTTTGTTGGTTTGTTGGTTTGTTGGCTTGTTGGCTTGTTGGTTTGTTGGTTAGTTCGTTTGTTGGTTTGTTAGTTTGTTGGTTTGTTGGCTTGTTGGCTTGTTGGTTTTTTGGTTTGTTGGTTAGTTCGTTTGGTGGTTTGTTAGTTTGTTGGTTTGTTGGATTGTTGGCTTGTTGGTTTGTTGGTTTTTTGGTTTGTTGGTTTGTTGGTTTGTTGGTTTGTTGGTTTTTTGGTTTGTTGGTTTGTTGGTTTGTTGGTTTGTTGGTTTGTTGGTTTGTTGGCTTGTTGGTTTGTTGGCTTGTTGGCTTGTTGGTTTGTTGGTTTGTTGGCTTGTTGGTTACTTAGTTTGTTGGTTTGTTGGCATGTTGGTTTGTTGGTTTGTTGGTTTGATGGCTTGTTGGTTTGTTGGTTTGTTGGCTTGTTGGTTTGTTAGTTTGTTGGTTTGTTGGTTTGTTGGTTTATTTGTTTGTTGGTTTGTTGGTTTGTAGGTTTGTTGGTTTGTTGGTTTGTTGGTTTGTGGGTTTGTTGGTTAATTGGTTAATTGGTTTGTTGGTTTGTTGGTTTGTTGGTTTGTTGGTTTGTTGGTTTGTTGGCTTATTTATTTGTTGGTTTGTTGGTTTGTTGGCTTGTTGGTTTGTTGGTTTGTTGGTTTGTTGGCTTGTTGGCTTGTTGGTTTGTTGGTTAGTTCGTTTGGTGGTTTGTTAGTTTGTTGGTTTGTTGGCTTGTTGGCTTGTTGGTTTGTTGATTTTTTGGTTTGTTGGTATGTTGGTTTGTTGGTTTGTTGGTTTATTTGTTTGTTGGTTTGTTGGCTTGTTGGTTTGTTGGTTTGTTGTTTTGTTGGCTTGTTGGTTTGTTGGTTTGTTGGTTTGTTGGTTTGTTGGTTTTTTGGTTTGTTAGTTTATTTGTTTGTTGGTTTGTTGGCTTGTTGGTTTGTTGGTTGGTTGGTTTGTTGGGTTGTTGGCTTGTTGGCTTGTTGGTTTGTTGGTTTGTTGGCTTGTTGGTTTGTTGGTTTGTTGGCTTGTTGGCTTGTTGCTTTGTTCGTTTGATGGTTTGTTGGTTTGTTGGTTTTTTTGTTTTGTTGGTTTGTTGGCTTGTTGGCTTGTTGGTTTGTTGGTTAGCTCGTTTGTTGGTTTGTTAGTTTGTTGGTTTGTTGGCTTGTTGGTTTGTTGGTTTGTTGGTTTTTTTGTTTGTTGGTTTGTTGGTTTGTTGGTTTGTTGGTTTATTTGTTTGTTGGTTTGTTGGCTTGTTGGTTTGTTGGTTTGTTGGTTTGTTGGCTTTTTGGTTTGTTGGTTTGTTGGTTTGTTGGTTTGTTGGTTTGTTGGTTTGTTGGTTTTTTGGTTTGTTGGTTTATTTGTTTGTTGGTTTGTTGGCTTGTTGGTTTGTTGGTTTGTTGGCTTGTTGGTTTGTTGGTTTGTTGGTTTGTTGGTTTGTTGGCTTGTTGGTTTGTTGGTTTGTTGGCTTGTTGGTTTGTTGGCTTGTTGGTTTGTTTGTTTGTTGGTTTGTTGGTTTGTCGGCTTGTTGGTTTGTTGGTTTGTTTGCTTTTTGGTTTGTTGGTTTGTTGGTTTGTTGGCTTGTTGGCTTATTGGTTTTTTGGTTTGTTGGCTTGTTGGTTTGTTGGTTTGTTGGCTTGTTGGCTTGTTGCTTTGTTGGTTTGTTGGTTTGTTGGCTTGTTGGCTTGTTAGTTTGTTGGTTTGTTGGCTTGTTGGTTACTTAGTTTGTTGGTTTGTTGGTTTGTTGGTTTGTTGCCTTGTTGGCTTGTTGGTTTGTTGGTTAGTTCGTTTGTTGGTTTGTTAGTTTGTTGGTTTGTTGGCTTGTTGGCTTGTTGGTTTGTTGGTTTTTTTGGTTTGGTGGTTTGTTGGTTTGTTGGTTTGTTGATTTATTTGTTTGTTGGTTTGTTGGTTTGTTGGTTTGTTGGTTGGTTGCTTTGTTGGCTTGTTGGTTTGTTGGTTTTTTGGTTTGTTGGTTTGTTGGTTTGTTGGTTTGTTGGTTTGTTGTTTTGTTGGTTTGTTGGTTTGTTGGTTTGTTGGTTTGTTGGTTTGTTGGTTTTTTGGTTTGTTGGTTTATTTGTTTGTTCGTTTGTTGGCTTGTTGGTTTGTTGGTTTGTTGGCTTGTTGGTTTGTTGGCTTGTTGGCTTGTTGCTTTGTTGGTTTGTTGGTTTGTTGGCTTGTTGGCTTGTTGGTTTGTTAGTTTGTTGGCTTTTTGGTTACTTGGTTTGTTGGTTTGTTGGTTTGTTGGCTTGTTGGTTTGTTGGCTTGCTGGTTTGTTTGTTTTTTGGTTTGTTGGTTTGTTGGTTTGTTGGCTTGTTGGTTTGTTGGTTTGTTGGCTTGTTGGCTTTTTGGTTTGTTGGTTTGTTGGTTTGTTGGTTTGTTGGTTTGTTGGTTTTTTGGTTTGTTGGTTTATTTGTTTGTTGGTTTGTTGGCTTGTTGGTTTGTTGGTTTGTTGGCTTGTTGGTTTGTTGGTTAGTTCGTTTGTTGGTTTGTTAGTTTGTTGGTTTGTTAGCTTGTTGGTTTGTTGGGTTGTTGGCTTGTTGGCTTGTTGGTTAGCTCGTTTGTTAGTTTGTTGGTTTGTTGGCTTGTTGGTTTGTTGGTTTGTTGGTTTTTTGGTTTGTTGGTTTGTTGGTTTGTTGGTTTGTTGGTTTGTTGGTTTGTTGGTTTATTTGTTTGTTGGTTTGTTGGCTTGTTGGTTTGTTGGTTTGTTGGTTTGTTGGCTTTTTGGTTTGTTGGTTTGTTGGTTTGTTGGTGTGTTGGTTTATTGGTTTGTTGGTTTTTTGGTTTGTTGGTTTATTTGTTTGTTGGCTTGTTGGTTTGTTGGTTTGTTGGATTGTTGGTTTGTTGGTTTGTTGGTTTGTTGGCTTGTTGGTTTCTTGGCTTGTTGGTTTGTTGGTTTGTTGGTTTGTTGGCTTGTTGGCTTGTTGGTTTGTTGGTTTGTTGGCTTGTTGGTTTGTTGGTTTGTTGGCTTGTTGGCTTGTTGCTTTGTTCGTTTGATGGTTTGTTGGTTTGTTGGTTTTTTGGTTTGTTGGTTTGTTGGTTTGTTGGTTTGTTGGCTTGTTGGCTTGTTGGTTTGTTGGTTTGTTTGCTTGTTGGTTTGTTAGTTTGTTGGTTTGTTGGCTTGTTGGTTTGTTGGTTTGTTGGTTTTTTTGGTTTGTTGGTTTGTTGGTTTGTTGGTTTGTTGGTTTGTTGGTTTATTTGTTTGTTGGTTTGTTGGCTTGTTGGTTTGTTGGTTTGTTGGTTTGTTGGTTTATTTGTTTGTTGGTTTGTTGGCTTGTTGGTTTGTTGGTTTGTTGGTTTGTTGGCTTTTTGGTTTGTTGGTTTGTTGGTTTGTTGGTTTGTTGGTTTGTTGGTTTGTTGGTTTATTTGTTTGTTGGTTTGTTGGCTTGTTGGTTTGTTGGTTTGTTGGTTTGTTGGCTTTTTGGTTTGTTGGTTTGTTGGTTTGTTGGTTTGTTGGTTTATTGGTTTGTTGGTTTTTTGGTTTGTTGGTTTATTTGTTTGTTGGCTTGTTGGTTTGTTGGTTTGTTGGATTGTTGGTTTGTTGGTTTGTTGGTTTGTTGGCTTGTTGGTTTCTTGGCTTGTTGGTTTGTTGGTTTGTTGGTTTGTTGGCTTGTTGGCTTGTTGGTTTGTTGGTTTGTTGGCTTGTTGGTTTGTTGGTTTGTTGGCTTGTTGGCTTGTTGCTTTGTTCGTTTGATGGTTTGTTGGTTTGTTGGTTTTTTGGTTTGTTGGTTTGTTGGTTTGTTGGTTTGTTGGCTTGTTGGCTTGTTGGTTTGTTGGTTTGTTTGCTTGTTGGTTTGTTAGTTTGTTGGTTTGTTGGCTTGTTGGTTTGTTGGTTTGTTGGTTTTTTTGGTTTGTTGGTTTGTTGGTTTGTTGGTTTGTTGGTTTGTTGGTTTATTTGTTTGTTGGTTTGTTGGCTTGTTGGTTTGTTGGTTTGTTGGTTTGTTTTTTTGTTGGTTTGTTGGCTTATTGGTTTGTTGGTTTGTTGGCTTGTTGGTTACTTAGTTTGTTCGTTTGTTGGCATGTTGGTTTGTTGGTTTGTTCGTTTGTTAGCTTGTTGGTTTGTTGGTTTGTTGGCTTGTTGGCTTGTTTGTTTGTTGGTTTTTTGGTTTGTTGGTTTGTTGGTTTGTTGGTTTATTTGTTTGTTGGTTTGTTGGCTTCTTCATTTGTTGGTTTGTTGGTTTGTTGGCTTGTTGGTTTGTTGGTTTGTTGGTTTGTTGGCTTGTTGGTTTGTTGGTTTGTTGGTTTGTTGGTTTGTTGGCTTGTTGGTTTGTTAGTTTGTTGGTTTGTTGGCTTGTTGGCTTGTTGGTTTGTTGGTTTGTTGGCTTGTTGGCTTGTTGGTTTGTTGGTTTGTTGGTTTGTGGGTTTGCTGGTTTGTTGGTTTGTTGGTTTTTTGGTTTATTGGTTTGTTGGCTTGTTGGCTTATTGGTTTGTTGGTTTTTTTGGCTTGTTGGTTACTTAGTTTGTTGGTTTGTTGGTTTGTTGGTTTGTTGGTTTGTTGGTTTGTTGGTTTGTTGGTTTGTTGGTTTGTTGGCTTGTTGGCTTGTTGGTTTGTTGGTTAGTTCATTTGCTGGTTTGTTAGTTTGTTGGTTTGTTGGCTTGTTGGCTTGTTGGTTTGTTGGTTTTTTGGTTTGTTGGTTTGTTGGTTTGTTGGTTTGTTGGTTTATTTGTTTGTTGGTTTGTTGGCTTGTTGGTTTGTTGGTTTGTTGGTTTGTTGGCTTGTTGGTTTGTTGGTTTGTTGGTTTATTGGTTTGTTGGTTTTTTGGTTTGTTAGTTTAATTGTTTGTTGGTTTGTTGGCTTGTTGGTTTGTTGGTTTGTTGGTTTGTTGGTTTGTTGGCTTGTTGGTTTGTTGGTTTGTGAGTTTGTTGGCTTGTTGGCTTGTTGGTTTGTTGGTTTGTTGGCTTGTTGGTTACTTAATTTGTTGGTTTGTTGGCATGTTGGTTTGTTGGTTTGTTGGTTTGTTGGATTGTTGGTTTGTTGGTTTGTTGGCTTGTTGGTTTGTTAGTTTGTTGGTTTGTTGGTTTGTTGGTTTGTTGGTTTGTTGGTTTGTTGGTTTGTTGGTTTGTTGGCTTGTTGGTTTGTTGGTTTGTTGGTTTGTTGGCTTGTTGGCTTGTTGGTTTGTTGGTTTTTTGGCTTGTTGGTTACTTAGTTTGTTGGTTTGTTGGCATGTTGGTTTGTTGGTTTGTTATTTTTTGGTTTGCTGGTTTGTTGGTTTGTTGGTTTCTTGGTTTGTTGGCTTGTTGGTTTGTTGGTTTGTTGGCTTGTTGGTTACTTAATTTGTTGGTTTGTTGGCATGTTGGTTTGTTGGTTTGTTGGTTTGTTGGCTTGTTGGTTTGTTGGTTTGTTGGCTTGTTGGTTTGTTAGTTTGTTGGTTTGTTGGTTTGTTGGTTTGTTGGTTTGTTGGTTTGTTGGTTTGTTGGCTTGTTGGTTTGTTGGTTTGTTGGTTTGTTGGCTTGTTGGCTTGTTGGTTTGTTGGTTTGTTGGTTTGTTGGTTTGCTGGTTTGTTGGTTTGTTGGCTTTTTCGTTTATTGGTTTGTTGGCTTGTTGGCGTATTGGTTTGTTGGTTTTTTTGGCTTGTTGGTTACTTAGTTTGTTGGTTTGTTGGTTTGTTGGTTTGTTGGTTTGTTGGCTTGTTGGCATGTTGGTTTGTTGGTTAGTTCGTTTGGTGGTTTGTTAGTTTGTTGGTTTGTTGGCTTGTTGGCTTGTTGGTTTGTTGGTTTTTTGGTTTGTTGGTTTGTTGGTTTGTTGGTTTGTTGGTTTATTTGTTTGTTTGTTTGTTGGCTTGTTGGTTTGTTGGTTTTTTGGTTTGTTGGCTTGTTGGTTTGTTGCTTTGTTGGTTTATTGGTTTGTTGGTTTTTTGGTTTGTTAGTTTATTTGTTTGTTGGTTTGTTGGTTTGTTGGTTTGTTGGTTTGTTGGTTTGTTGGCTTGTTGGTTTGTTGGTTTGTGAGTTTGTTGGCTTGTTGGCTTGTTGGTTTGTTGGTTTGTTGGTTTTTTGGTTTGCTGGTTTGTTGGTTTGTTGGTTTCTTGGTTTGTTGGCTTGTTGGTTTGTTGGTTTGTTGGCTTGTTGGTTACTTAGTTTGTTGGTTTGTTGGCATGTTGGTTTGTTGGTTTGTTGGTTTGTTGGCTTGTTGGTTTGTTGGTTTGTTGGCTTGTTGGTTTGTTAGTTTGTTGGTTTGTTGGTTTGTTGGTTTGTTGGCTTGTTGGCTTGTTGGTTTGTTGGTTAGTTCGTTTGTTGGTTTGTTAGTTTGTTGGTTTGTTGGCTTGTTGGCTTGTTGGTTTGTTGGTTTTTTGGTTTGTTGGTTTGTTCGTTTGTTGATTTGTTGGTTTGTTGGCTTGTTGGTTTTTTGGCTTGTTGGCTTGTTGGTTTGTTGGTTTGTTGGCTTGTTGGTTACTTAGTTTGTTGGTTTGTTGGCATGTTGGTTTGTTGGTTTGTGGGTTTGTTGGCTTGTTGGTTTGTTGGTTTATTGGCTTGTTGGTTTGTTAGTTTGTTGGTTTGTTGGTTTGTTGGTTTGTTGGTTTGTTGGCTTGTTGGCTTGTTGGTTTGTTGGTTAGTTTGCTTGTTGGTTTGTTAGTTTGTTGGTTTGTTGGCTTGTTGGCTTGTTGGTTTTTTGGTTTGTTGGTTAGTTCGTTTGGTGGTTTGTTAGTTCGTTGGTTTGTTGGATTGTTGGCTTGTTGGTTTGTTGGTTTTTTGGTTTGTTGGTTTGTTGGTTTGTTGGTTTGTTGGTTTTTTGGTTTGTTGGTTTGTTGGTTTGTTGGTTTGTTGGTTTGTTGGTTTGTTGGCTTGTTGGTTTGTTGGCATGTTGGCTTGTTGGTTTGTTGGTTTGTTGGCTTGTTGGTTACTTAGTTTGTTGGTTTGTTGGTTTGTTGGTTTGATGGCTTGTTGGTTTGTTGGTTTGTTGGCTTGTTGGTTTGTTAGTTTGTTGGTTTGTTGGTTTGTTGGTTTATTTGTTTGTTGGTTTGTTGGTTTGTAGGTTTGTTGGTTTGTTGGCTTGTTGTTTTGTGGGTTTGTTGGTTTGTTCGTTTGTTCGTTAATTGGTTAATTGGTTTGTTCGTTTGTTGGTTTGTTGGTTTGTTGGTTTGTTGGTTTGTTGGCTTATTTATTTGTTGGTTTATTGGTTTGTTGGTTTGTTGGTTTGTTGGTTTGTTGGTTTGTTGGCTTGTTGGTTTGTTGGTTTGTTGGTTTGTTGGCTTGTTGGCTTGTTGGTTTGTTGGTTAGTTCGTTTGGTGGTTTGTTAGTTTGTTGGTTTGTTGGCTTGTTGGCTTGTTGGTTTGTTGGTTTTTTGGTTTGTTGGTTTGTTGGCTTGTTGGTTTGTTGGTTTGTTGGCTTGTTGGTTTGTTAGTTTGTTGGTTTGTTGGTTTGTTGGTTAGTTGGTTTGTTGGCTTGTTGGCTTGTTGGCTTGTTGGTTTGTTGGTTAGTTCGTTTGTTGGTTTGTTAGTTTGTTGGTTTGTTGGCTTGTTGGCTTGTTGGTTTGTTGGTTTTTTGGTTTGTTGGTTTGTTCGTTTGTTGATTTGTTGGTTTGTTGGCTTGTTGGTTTTTTGGCTTGTTGGCTTGTTGGTTTGTTGGTTTGTTGGCTTGTTGGTTACTTAGTTTGTTGGTTTGTTGGCATGTTGGTTTGTTGGTTTGTGGGTTTGTTGGCTTGTTGGTTTGTTGGTTTATTGGCTTGTTGGTTTGTTAGTTTGTTGGTTTGTTGGTTTGTTGGTTTGTTGGTTTGTTGGCTTGTTGGCTTGTTGGTTTGTTGGTTAGTTCGTTTGTTGGTTTGTTAGTTTGTTGGTTTGTTGGCTTGTTGGCTTGTTGGTTTTTTGGTTTGTTGGTTAGTTCATTTGGTGGTTTGTTAGTTTGTTGGTTTGTTGGATTGTTGGCTTGTTGGTTTGTTGGTTTTTTGGTTTGTTGGTTTGTTGGTTTGTTGGTTTGTTGGTTTTTTGGTTTGTTGGTTTCTTGGTTTGTTGGTTTGTTGGTTTGTTGGTTTGTTGGCTTGTTGGTTTGTTGACTTGTTGGCTTGTTGGTTTGTTGGTTTGTTGGCTTGTTGGTTACTTAGTTTGTTGGTTTGTTGGCATGTTGGTTTGTTGGTTTGTTAGTTTGATGGCTTGTTGGTTTGTTGGTTTGTTGGCTTGTTGGTTTGTTAGTTTGTTGGTTTGTTGGTTTGTTGGTTTATTTGTTTGTTGGTTTGTTGGTTTGTAGGTTTGTTGGTTTGTTGGTTTGTTGGTTTGTGGGTTTGTTGGTTAATTGGTTAATTGGTTTGTTGGTTTGTTGGTTTGTTGGTTTGTTGGCTTATTTATTTGTTGGTTTGTTGGTTTGTTGGCTTGTTGGTTTGTTGGTTTGTTGGTTTGTTGGCTTGTTGGCTTGTTGGTTTGTTGGTTAGTTCGTTTGGTGGTTTGTTAGTTTGTTGGTTTGTTGGCTTGTTGGCTTGTTGGTTTGTTGGTTTTTTGGTTTGTTGGTATGTTGGTTTGTTGGTTTGTTGGTTTATTTGTTTGTTGGTTTGTTGGCTTGTTGGTTTGTTGGTTTGTTGTTTTGTTGGCTTGTTGGTTTGTTGGTTTGTTGGTTTGTTGGTTTGTTGGTTTTTTGGTTTGTTAGTTTATTTGTTTGTTGGTTTGTTGGCTTGTTGGTTTGTTGGTTGGTTGGTTTGTTGGGTTGTTGGCTTGTTGGCTTGTTGGTTTGTTGGTTTGTTGGCTTGTTGGTTTGTTGGTTTGTTGGCTTGTTGGCTTGTTGCTTTGTTCGTTTGATGGTTTGTTGGTTTGTTGGTTTTTTTGTTTTGTTGGTTTGTTGGCTTGTTGGCTTGTTGGTTTGTTGGTTAGCTCGTTTGTTGGTTTGTTAGTTTGTTGGTTTGTTGGCTTGTTGGTTTGTTGGTTTGTTGGTTTTTTGGTTTGTTGGTTTGTTGGTTTGTTGGTTTGTTGGTTTATTTGTTTGTTGGTTTGTTGGCTTGTTGGTTACTTAGTTTGTTGGTTTGTTGGTTTTTTGGTTTGTTGGTTTGTTGGTTTGTTGGTTTGTTGGTTTGTTGGTTTGTTGGCTTGTTGGTTTGTTGGCATGTTGGCTTGTTGGTTTGTTGGTTTGTTGGCTTGTTGGTTACTTAGTTTGTTGGTTTGTTGGTTTGTTGGTTTGATGGCTTGTTGGTTTGTTGGTTTGTTGGCTTGTTGGTTTGTTAGTTTGTTGGTTTGTTGGTTTGTTGGTTTATTTGTTTGTTGGTTTGTTGGTTTGTAGGTTTGTTGGTTTGTTGGCTTGTTGTTTTGTGGGTTTGTTGGTTTGTTCGTTTGTTCGTTAATTGGTTAATTGGTTTGTTCGTTTGTTGGTTTGTTGGTTTGTTGGTTTGTTGGTTTGTTGGCTTATTTATTTGTTGGTTTATTGGTTTGTTGGTTTGTTGGTTTGTTGGTTTGTTGGTTTGTTGGCTTGTTGGTTTGTTGGTTTGTTGGTTTGTTGGCTTGTTGGCTTGTTGGTTTGTTGGTTAGTTCGTTTGGTGGTTTGTTAGTTTGTTGGTTTGTTGGCTTGTTGGCTTGTTGGTTTGTTGGTTTTTTGGTTTGTTGGTTTGTTGGCTTGTTGGTTTGTTGGTTTGTTGGCTTGTTGGTTTGTTAGTTTGTTGGTTTGTTGGTTTGTTGGTTAGTTGGTTTGTTGGCTTGTTGGCTTGTTGGCTTGTTGGTTTGTTGGTTAGTTCGTTTGTTGGTTTGTTAGTTTGTTGGTTTGTTGGCTTGTTGGCTTGTTGGTTTGTTGGTTTTTTGGTTTGTTGGTTTGTTCGTTTGTTGATTTGTTGGTTTGTTGGCTTGTTGGTTTTTTGGCTTGTTGGCTTGTTGGTTTGTTGGTTTGTTGGCTTGTTGGTTACTTAGTTTGTTGGTTTGTTGGCATGTTGGTTTGTTGGTTTGTGGGTTTGTTGGCTTGTTGGTTTGTTGGTTTATTGGCTTGTTGGTTTGTTAGTTTGTTGGTTTGTTGGTTTGTTGGTTTGTTGGTTTGTTGGCTTGTTGGCTTGTTGGTTTGTTGGTTAGTTCGTTTGTTGGTTTGTTAGTTTGTTGGTTTGTTGGCTTGTTGGCTTGTTGGTTTTTTGGTTTGTTGGTTAGTTCGTTTGGTGGTTTGTTAGTTTGTTGGTTTGTTGGATTGTTGGCTTGTTGGTTTGTTGGTTTTTTGGTTTGTTGGTTTGTTGGTTTGTTGGTTTGTTGGTTTTTTGGTTTGTTGGTTTGTTGGTTTGTTGGTTTGTTGGTTTGTTGGTTTGTTGGCTTGTTGGTTTGTTGGCTTGTTGGCTTGTTGGTTTGTTGGTTTGTTGGCTTGTTGGTTACTTAGTTTGTCGGTTTGTTGGCATGTTGGTTTGTTGGTTTGTTGGTTTGATGGCTTGTTGGTTTGTTGGTTTGTTGGCTTGTTGGTTTGTTAGTTTGTTGGTTTGTTGGTTTGTTGGTTTATTTGTTTGTTGGTTTGTTGGTTTGTAGGTTTGTTGGTTTGTTGGTTTGCTGGTTTGTGGGTTTGTTGGTTAATTGGTTAATTGGTTTGTTGGTTTGTTGGTTTGTTGGTTTGTTGGTTTGTTGGTTTGTTGGCTTATTTATTTGTTGGTTTGTTGGTTTGTTGGCTTGTTGGTTTGTTGGTTTGTTGGTTTGTTGGCTTGTTGGCTTGTTGGTTTGTTGGTTAGTTCGTTTGGTGGTTTGTTAGTTTGTTGGTTTGTTGGCTTGTTGGCTTGTTGGTTTGTTGGTTTTTTGGTTTTTTGGTTTGTTGGTATGTTGGTTTGTTGGTTTGTTGGTTTATTTGTTTGTTGGTTTGTTGGCTTGTTGGTTTGTTGGTTTGTTGTTTTGTTGGCTTGTTGCTTTGTTGGTTTGTTGGTTTGTTGGTTTGTTGGTTTTTTGGTTTGTTAGTTTATTTGTTTGTTGGTTTGTTGGCTTGTTGGTTTGTTGGTTGGTTGGTTTGTTGGGTTGTTGGCTTGTTGGCTTGTTGGTTTGTTGGTTTGTTGGCTTGTTGGTTTGTTGGTTTGTTGGCTTGTTGGCTTGTTGCTTTGTTCGTTTGATGGTTTGTTGGTTTGTTAGTTTTTTTGTTTTGTTGGTTTGTTGGCTTGTTGGCTTGTTGGTTTGTTGGTTAGCTCGTTTGTTGGTTTGTTAGTTTGTTGGTTTGCTGGCTTGTTGGTTTGTTGGTTTGTTGGTTTTTTGGTTTGTTGGTTTGTTGGTTTGTTGGTTTGTTGGTTTATTTGTTTGTTGGTTTGTTGGCTTGTTGGTTTGTTGGTTTGTTGGTTTGTTGGCTTTTTGGTTTGTTGGTTTGTTGGTTTGTTGGTTTGTTGGTTTGTTGGTTTTTTGGTTTGTTGGTTTATTTGTTTGTTGGTTTGTTGGCTTGTTGGTTTGTTGGTTTGTTGGCTTGTTGGTTTGTTGGTTTGTTGGTTTGTTGGCTTGTTGGTTTGTTGGTTTGTTGGCTTGTTGGTTTGTTGGCTTGTTGGTTTGTTTGTTTGTTGGCTTATTGGTTTTTTGGTTTGTTGGCTTGTTGGTTTGTTGGTTTGTTGGCTTGTTGGCTTGTTGCTTTGTTGGTTTGTTGGTTTGTTGGCTTGTTGGCTTGTTAGTTTGTTGGTTTGTTGGCTTGTTGGTTACTTAGTTTGTTGGTTTGTTGGTTTTTTGGTTTGTTGGCTTGTTGGTTTGTTGGTTTGTTGGCTTGTTGGCTTGTTGCTTTGTTGGTTTGTTGGTTTGTTGGCTTGTTGGCTTGTTAGTTTGTTGGTTTGTTGGCTTGTTGGTTACTTAGTTTGTTGGTTTGTTGGTTTGTTGGTTTGTTGCCTTGTTGGCTTGTTGGTTTGTTGGTTAGTTCGTTTGTTGGTTTGTTAGTTTGTTGGTTTGTTGGCTTGTTTACTTTGTTGGTTTGTTGGTTTTTTTGGTTTGGTGGTTTGTTGGTTTGTTGGTTTGTTGATTTATTTGTTTGTTGGTTTGTTGGTTTGTTGGTTTGTTGGTTTGTTGCTTTGTTGGCTTGTTGGTTTGTTGGTTTTTTGGTTTGTTGGTTTGTTGGTTTGTTGGTTTGTTGGTTTGTTGTTTTGTTGGTTTGTTGGTTTGTTGGTTTGTTGGTTTGTTGGTTTGTTGGTTTTTTGGTTTGTTGGTTTATTTGTTTGTTCGTTTGTTGGCTTGTTGGTTTGTTGGTTTGTTGGCTTGTTGGTTTGTTGGCTTGTTGGCTTGTTGCTTTGTTGGTTTGTTGGTTTGTTGGCTTGTTGGCTTGTTGGTTTGTTAGTTTGTTGGCTTTTTGGTTACTTGGTTTGTTGGTTTGTTGGTTTGTTGGCTTGTTGGTTTGTTGGCTTGTTGGTTTGTTTGTTTTTTGGTTTGTTGGTTTGTTGGTTTGTTGGCTTGTTGGTTTGTTGGTTTGTTGGCTTGTTGGCTTTTTGGTTTGTTGGTTTGTTGGTTTGTTGGTTTGTTGGTTTGTTGGTTTTTTGGTTTGTTGGTTTATTTGTTTGTTGGTTTGTTGGCTTGTTGGTTTGTTGGTTTGTTGGCTTGTTGGTTTGTTGGTTAGTTCGTTTGTTGGTTTGTTAGTTTGTTGGTTTGTTAGCTTGTTGGTTTGTTGGGTTGTTGGCTTGTTGGCTTGTTGGTTAGCTCGTTTGTTAGTTTGTTGGTTTGTTGGCTTGTTGGTTTGTTGGTTTGTTGGTTTTTTGGTTTGTTGGTTTGTTGGTTTGTTGGTTTGTTGGTTTATTTGTTTGTTGGTTTGTTGGCTTGTTGGTTTGTTGGTTTGTTGGTTTGTTGGCTTTTTGGTTTGTTGGTTTGTTGGTTTGTTGGTTTGTTGGTTTATTGGTTTGTTGGTTTTTTGGTTTGTTGGTTTATTTGTTTGTTGGCTTGTTGGTTTGTTGGTTTGTTGGATTGTTGGTTTGTTGGTTTGTTGGTTTGTTGGCTTGTTGGTTTCTTGGCTTGTTGGTTTGTTGGTTTGTTGGTTTGTTGGCTTGTTGGCTTGTTGGTTTGTTGGTTTGTTGGCTTGTTGGTTTGTTGGTTTGTTGGCTTGTTGGCTTGTTGCTTTGTTCGTTTGATGGTTTGTTGGTTTGTTGGTTTTTTGGTTTGTTGGTTTGTTGGTTTGTTGGCTTGTTGGCTTGTTGGTTTGTTGGTTTGTTTGCTTGTTGGTTTGTTAGTTTGTTGGTTTGTTGGCTTGTTGGTTTGTTGGTTTGTTGGTTTTTTTGGTTTGTTGGTTTGTTGGTTTGTTGGTTTGTTGGTTTATTTGTTTGTTGGTTTGTTGGCTTGTTGGTTTGTTGGTTTGTTGGTTTGTTTTTTTGTTGGTTTGTTGGCTTATTGGTTTGTTGGTTTGTTGGCTTGTTGGTTACTTAGTTTGTTCGTTTGTTGGCATGTTGGTTTGTTGGTTTGTTCGTTTGTTGGCTTGTTGGTTTGTTGGTTTGTTGGCTTGTTGGCTTGTTGGTTTGTTGGTGTGTTGGTTTGTTGGCTTGTTGGTTTGTTGGTTTGTTGGCTTGTTGGTTACTTAGTTTGTTGGTTTGTTGGCATGTTGGTTTGTTGGTTTGTTGGTTTGTTGGTTTGTTGGTTTGTTGGTTTTTTGGTTTGTTGGTTTATTTGTTTGTTGGTTTGTTGGCTTGTTGGTTTGTTGGTTTGTTGGCTTGTTGATTTGTTGGCTTGTTGGTTTGTTGGTTTGTTGGTTTATTGGCTTGTTGGTTTCTTGGCTTGTTGGTTTGTTGGTTTGTTGGTTTGTTGGCTTGTTGGCTTGTTGGTTTGTTGGTTTGTTGGCTTGTTGGTTTGTTGGTTTGTTGGCTTGTTGGCTTGTTGCTTTGTTCGTTTGATGGTTTGTTGGTTTGTTGGTTTTTTGGTTTGTTGGTTTGTTGGTTTGTTGGCTTGTTGGCTTGTTGGTTTGTTGGTTTGTTTGCTTGTTGGTTTGTTAGTTTGTTGGTTTGTTGGCTTGTTGGTTTGTTGGTTTGTTGGTTGTTTTGGTTTGTTGGTTTGTTGGTTTGTTGGTTTGTTGGTTTGTTGGTTTGTTGGTTTATTTGTTTGTTGGTTTGTTGGCTTGTTGGTTTGTTGGTTTGTTGGTTTGTTTTTTTGTTGGTTTGTTGGCTTGTTGGTTTGTTGGTTTGTTGGCTTGTTGGTTTGTTGGTTTGTTGGCTTGTTGGTTACTTAGTTTGTTCGTTTGTTCGCATGTTGGTTTGTTGGTTTGTTCGTTTGTTGGCTTGTTGGTTTGTTGGTTTGTTGGCTTGTTGGCTTGTTGGTTTGTTGGTGTGTTGGTTTGTTGGCTTGTTGGTTTGTTGGTTTGTTGGCTTGTTGGTTACCTATTTTGTTGGTTTGTTGGCATGTTGGTTTGTTGGTTTGTTGGTTTGTTGGCTTGTTGGTTTGTTGGTTTGTTGGCTTGTTGGTTTGTTGGTTTGTTGGTTTTTTGGTTTGTTGGTTTGTTGGTTTGTTGGTTTGTTGGTTTGTTGGTTTGTTGGTTTGTTGGTTTATTTGTTTGTTGGTTTGTTGGCTTATTGGTTTGTTGGTTTGTTGGTTTGTTGGCTTGTTGGCTTGTTGGTTTGTTGGTTTGTTGGTTTGTTGGTTTGTTGGTTTGTTGGTTTGTTGGTTTGTTGGTTTATTTGTTTGTTGGTTTGTTGGCTTCTTGGTTTGTTGGTTTGTTGGCTTGTTGGCTTGTTGGTTTGTTGGTTTGTTTGTTTGTTGGTTTGTTGGTTTGTTGGTTTGTTGGTTTGTTGGTTTGTTGGTTTGTTGGTTTGTTGGTTGGTTGGTTTGTTGGTTTGTTGGTTTGTTGGCTTGCTGGCTTGTCGGTTTGTTGGTTTGTTGGCTTGTTGGCTTGTTGGTTTGTTGGTTAGTTCGTTTGCTGGTTTGTTAGTTTGTTGGTTTGTTGGCTTGTTGGTTTATTTGTTTGTTGGTTTGTTGGTTTGTTGGCTTGTTGGTTTGTTGGTTTGTTGGTTTTTTGGTTTGTTGGCTTGTTGGTTTGTTGGTTTGTTGGCTTGTTGGCGTGTTGGTTTGTTGGTTTGTTGATTTGTTGGTTTGTTGGTTTGTTGGTTTATTTGTTTGTTGGTTTGTTGGTTTGTAGGTTTGTTGGTTGGTTCGTTTGTTGGTTTGTTGGTTTGTTGGTTTGTTCGTTTGTTGGTTTGTTGGTTAATTGGTTTGTTGGTTTGTTGGTTTGTTGGTTTGTTGGTTTGTTGGTTTGTTGGTTTGTTGGTTTGTTGGTTTATTTGTTTGTTGGTTTGTTGGTTTGTTGGCTTGTTCGTTTGTTGGTTTGTTGGTTTGTTGGCTTGTTGGCTTGTTGGTTTGTTGGTTTGTTGGTTTGTTGATTTGTTGGTTTGTTGGTTTGTTGGTTTTTTGGTTTGTTGGTTTGTTGGCTTGTTGACTTGTTGGTTTGTTGGTTTGTTGGTTTGTTGGCTTGTTGGTTGCTTAGTTTGTTGGTTTGTTGGTTTGTTGGTTTGTTGGTTTGTTGGCTTGTTGGCTTGTTGGTTTGTTGGTTAGTTCGTTTGGTGGTTTGTTAGTTTGTTGGTTTGTTGGCTTGTTGGCTTGTTTGTTTGTTGGTTTTTTGGTTTGTTGGTTTGTTGGTTTGTTGGTTTATTTGTTTGTTGGTTTGTTGGCTTGTCGGTTTGTTGGTTTGTTGGTTTGTTGGCTTGTTGGTTTGTTGGTTTGTTGGTTTGTTGGTTTGTTGGTTTTTTGGTTTGTTGGTTTATTTGTTTGTTGGTTTGTTGGCTTGTTGGTTTGTTGGTTTGTTGGTTTGTTGGTTTGTTGGCTTGTTGGTTTGTTGGTTTGTTGGTTTGTTGGCTTGTTGGCTTGTTGGCTTGTTGGTTTGTTGGTTTGTTGGTTTTTTGGTTTTTTGGTTTGTTGGTTTGTTGGTTTCTTGGTTTGTTGGCTTGTTGGCTTGTTGGTTTGTTGGTTTTTTGGCTCGTTGGTTACTTAGTTTGTTGGTTTGTTGGCATGTTGGTTTGTTTATTTGTTGGTTTTTTGGTTTGTTGGTATGTTGGTTTGTTGGCTTGTTGGTTTGTTAGTTTGTTGGTTTGTTGGTTTGTTGGTTTGTTGGTTTGTTGGTTTGTTGGCTTGTTGGCTTGTTGGTTTATTGGTTAGTTCGTTTGTTGGTTTGTTAGTTTGTTGGTTTGTTGGCTTGTTGGCTTGTTGGTTTGTTGGTTTTTTGGTTTGTTGGTTTGTTGGTTTGTTGGTTTGTTGGCTTGTTGGTTTGTTGGCTTGTTGGCTTGTTGGTTTGTTGGGTTGTTGGCTTGTTGGTTACTTAATTTGTGGGTTTGTTGGTTTGTTGGCTTGTTGGTTTGTTAGTTTGTTGGTTTGTTGGTTTATTTGTTTGTTTTTTTGTTGGTTTGTAGGTTTGTTGGTTTGTTGGTTTGTTGGTTTGTTGGTTTGTTGGTTTGTTCGTTTGTTGGTTTGTTCGTTTGTTGGTTAATTGGTTAATTGGTTTGTTGGTTTGTTGGTTTGTTGGTTTGTTGGTTTATTTGTTTGTTTTTTTGTTGGTTTGTTGGTTTGTTGGTTTGTTGGTTTGTTGGCTTGTTGGTTTGTTGGTTTGTTGGTTTGTTGGTTTGTTGGCTTATTGGCTTGTTGGTTTGTTGGTTTGTTGGTTTGTTGGTTTGCTGGTTTGTTGGTTTGTTGGTTTTTTGGTTAATTGGTTTGTTGGCTTGTTGGCTTATTGGTTTGTTTGTTTTTTTGGCTTGTTGGTTACTTAGTTTGTTGGTTAGTTCGTTTGGTGGTTTGTTAGTTTGTTGGTTTGTTGGCTTGTTGGCTTGTTGGTTTGTTGGTTTTTTGGTTTGTTGGTTTGTTGGTTTGTTGGTTTGTTGGTTTATTTGTTTGTTGGTTTGTTGGCTTGTTGGTTTGTTGGTTTGTTGGTTTGTTGGCTTGTTGGTTTGTTGGTTTGTTGGTTTATTGGTTTGTTGGTTTTTTGGTTTGTTAGTTTATTTGTTTGTTGGTTTGTTGGCTTGTTGGTTTGTTGGTTTGTTGGTTTGTTGGTTTCTTGGTTTGTTGGCTTGTTGGTTTGTTGGTTTGTGAGTTTGTTGGCTTGTTGGCTTGTTGGTTTGTTGGTTTGTTGGTTTTTTGGTTTGCTGGTTTGTTGGTTTGTTGGTTTCTTGGTTTGTTGGCTTGTTGGCTTGTTGGTTTGTTGGTTTGTCGGCTTGTTGGTTACTTAATTTGTTGGTTTGTTGTCATGTTGGTTTGTTGGGTTGTTGGTTTGTTGGCTTGTTAACTTGTTGGTTTGTTGGTTTGTTGGCTTATTGGTTTGTTAGTTTGTTGGTTTGTTGGTTTGTTGGTTTGTTGGCTTGTTGGCTTGTTGGTTTGTTGGTCAGTTCGTTTGTTGGTTTGTTAGTTTGTTGGTTTGTTGGCTTGTTGGCTTGTTGGTTTGTTGGTTTTTTGGTTTGATGGTTTGTTGGTTTGTTGATTTGTTGGTTTGTTGGCTTGTTGGTTTGTTGGCTTGTTGGCTTGTTGGTTTGTTGGTTTGTTGGCTTGTTGATTACTTAGTTTTTTGGTTTGTTGGCATGTTGGTTTGTTGGTTTGTTGGTTTGTTGGTTTGTTGGTTTGTTGGTTTGTTGGCTTGTTGGTTTGTTAGTTTGTTGGTTTGTTGGTTTGTTGGTTTGTTGGTTTGTTGGCTTGTTGGCTTGTTGGTTTGTTGGTTAGTTCGTTTGTTGGTTTGTTAGTTTGTTGGTTTGTTGGCTTGTTGGCTTGTTGGTTTTTTGGTTTGTTGGTTAGTTCGTTTGGTGGTTTGCTAGTTTGTTGGTTTGTTGGCTTGTTGGCTTGTTGGTTTGTTGGTTTTTTGTTTTGTTGGTTTGTTGGTTTGTTGGTTTATTGGTTTTTTGGTTTGTTGGTTTGTTGGTTTGTTGGTTTGTTGGTTTGTTAGTTTGTTGGCTTGTTGGTTTGTTGGCTTGTTGGCTTGTTGGTTTGTTGGTTTGTTGGCTTGTTGGTTACTTAGTTTGTTGGTTTGTTGGCATGTTGGTTGGTTGGTTTGTTGGTTTGTTGGCTTGTTGGTTTGTTGGTTTGTTGGCTTGTTGGTTTGTTAGTTTGTTGGTTTGATGGTTTGTTGGTTTACTTGTTTGTTGGTTTGTAGGTTTGTTGGTTTGTTGGTTTGTTGGTTTGTGGGTTTGTTGGTTTGTTCGTTTGTTGGTTAATTGGTTAATTGGTTTGTTGGTTTGTTGGTTTGTTGGTTTGTTGGGTTGTTGGCTTGTTGGTTACTTAATTTGTGGGTTTGTTGGTTTGTTGGCTTGTTGGTTTGTTAGTTTGTTGGTTTGTTGGTTTGTTGGTTTATTTGTTTGTTGGTTTGTTGGTTTGTAGGTTTGTTGGTTTGTTGGTTTGTTGGTTTGTTGGTTTGTTGGTTTGTTGGTTTGTTGGTTTGTTCGTTTGTTGGTTTATTGGTTAATTGGTTTGTTGGTTTGTTGGTTTGTTGGTTTGTTGGTTTGTTGGTTTGTTGGTTTGTTGGTTTATTTGTTTGTTATTTTGTTGGTTTGTTGGTTTGTTGGTTTGTTGGTTTGTTGGCTTGTTGGTTTGTTGGTTTGTTGGTTTGTTGGTTTGTTGGCTTGTTGGCTTGTTGGTTTGTTGGTTTGTTGGTTTGTTGGTTTGCTGGTTTGTTGGTTTGTTGGTTTTTTGGTTTATTGGTTTGTTGGCTTGTTGGCTTATTGGTTTGTTGGTTTTTTTGGCTTGTTGGTTACTTAGTTTGTTGGTTTGTTGGTTTGTTGGTTTGTTGGTTTGTTGGTTTGTTGGCTTGTTGGCTTGTTGGTTTGTTGGTTAGTTCGTTTGGTGGTTTGTTAGTTTGTTGGTTTGGTGGCTTGTTGGCTTGTTGGTTTGTTGGTTTTTTGGTTTGTTGGTTTGTTGGTTTGTTGGTTTGTTGGTTTATTTGTTTGTTGGTTTGTTGGCTTGTTGGTTTGTTGGTTTGTTGGTTTGTTGGCTTGTTGGTTTGTTGGTTTGTTGGTTTGTTGGTTTATTGGTTTGTTGGTTTTTTGGTTTGTTAGTTTATTTGTTTGTTGGTTTGTTGGCTTGTTGGTTTGTTGGTTTGTTGGTTTGTTGGTTTCTTGGTTTGTTGGCTTGTTGGTTTGTTGGTTTGTGAGTTTGTTGGCTTGTTGGCTTGTTGGTTTGTTGGTTTGTTGGTTTTTTGGTTTGCTGGTTTGTTGGTTTGTTGGTTTCTTGGTTTGTTGGCTTGTTGGCTTGTTGGTTTGTTGGTTTGTTGGCTTGTTGGTTACTTAATTTGTTGCTTTGTTGCCATGTTGGTTTGTTGGTTTGTTGGTTTGTTGGATTGTTAACTTGTTGGTTTGTTGGTTTGTTGGCTTATTGGTTTGTTAGTTTGTTGGCTTGTTGGTTTGTTGGTCAGTTTGTTTGTTGGTTTGCTAGTTTGTTGGTTTGTTGGCTTGTTGGCTTGTTGGTTTGTTGGTTTTTTGGTTTGATGGTTTGTTGGTTTGTTGATTTGTTGGTTTGTTGGCTTGTTGGTTTGTTGGCTTGTTGGCTTGTTGGTTTGTTGGTTTGTTGGCTTGTCGGTTACTTAGTTTTTTGGTTTGTTGGCATGTTGGTTTGTTGGTTTGTTGGTTTGTTGGCTTGTTGGTTTGTTGGTTTGTTGGCTTGTTGGTTTGTTAGTTTGTTGGTTTGTTGGTTTGTTGGTTTGTTGGTTTGTTGGCTTGTTGGCTTGTTGGTTTGTTGGTTAGTTCGTTTGTTGGTTTGTTAGTTTGTTGGTTTGTTGGCTTGTTGGCTTGTTGGTTTTTTGGTTTGTTGGTTAGTTCGTTTGGTGGTTTGCTAGTTTGTTGGTTTGTTGGCTTGTTGGCTTGTTGGTTTGTTGGTTTTTTGGTTTGTTGGTTTGTTGGTTTGTTGGTTTGTTGGCTTGTTGGTTTGTTGGCTTGTTGGCTTGTTGGTTTGTTGGTTTGTTGGCTTGTTGGTTACTTAGTTTGGTGGTTTGTTGGCATGTTGGTTGGTTGGTTTGTTGGCTTGTTGGTTTGTTGGTTTGTTGGCTTGTTGGTTTGTTAGTTTGTTGGTTTGATGGTTTGTTGGTTTACTTGTTTGTTGGTTTGTAGGTTTGTTGGTTTGTTGGTTTGTTGGTTTGTGGGTTTGTTGGTTTGTTCGTTTGTTGGTTAATTGGTTAATTGGTTTGTTGGTTTGTTGGTTTGTTGGTTTGTTGGTTTGTTGGTTTGTTGGTTTATTTATTTGTTGGTTTGTTGGTTTGTTGGTTTGTTGGTTTGTTGGTTTGTTGGTTTGTTGGTTTGTTGGTTTATTTATTTGTTGGTTTGTTGGTTTGTTGGTTTGTTGGCTTGTTGGCTTGTTGGTTTGTTGGTTAGTTCGTTTGGTGGTTTGTTAGTTTGTTGGTTTGTTGGCTTGTTGGCTTGTTGGTTTGTTGGTTTTTTGGTTTGTTGGTTTGTTGGTTTGTTGGTTTGTTGGTTTGTAGGTTTATTTGTTTGTTGGTTTGTTGGCTTGTTGGTTTGTTGGTTTGTTGGTTTGTTGGTTTGTTGGTTTGTTGGCTTGTTGGTTTGTTGGTTTGTTGGTTTGCTGGTTTGTTGGTTTTTTGGTTTGTTAGTTTATTTGTTTGTTGGTTTGTTGGCTTGTTGGTTTGTTGGTTTGTTGGTTTGTTGGCTTGTTGGTTTGTTGATTTGTGAGTTTGTTGGCTTGTTGGCTTGTTGGTTTGTTGGTTTGTTGGTTTTTTGGTTTGCTGGTTTGTTGGTTTGTTGGTTTCTTGGTTTGTTGGCTTGTTAGCTTGTTGGTTTGTTGGTTTGTTGGCTTGTTGGTTACTTAATTTGTTGGTTTGTTGGCATGTTGGTTTGTTGGTTTGTTGGTTTGTTGGCTTGTTGGTTTGTTGGTTTGTTGGCTTGTTGGTTTGTTAGTTTGTTGGTTTGTTGGTTTGTTGGTTTGTTGGTTTATTGGCTTGTTAGCTTGTTGGTTTGTTGGTTAGTTCGTTTGTTGGTTTGTTAGTTTGTTGGTTTGTTGGCTTGTTGGCTTGTTGGTTTGTTGGTTTTTTGGTTTGTTGGTTTGTTGGTTTGTTGATTTGTTGGTTTGTTTGCTTGTTGGTTTGTTGGCTTGTGGGCTTGTTGGTTTGTTCGTTTGTTGGTTAATTGGTTAATTGGTTTGTTGGTTTGTTGGTTTGTTGGTTTGTTGGTTTGTTGGTTTATTTATTTGTTGGTTTGTTGGTTTGTTGGTTTGTTGGTTTGTTGGTTTGTTGGTTTGTTGGTTTGTTGGCTTGTTGGTTTGTTGGCTTGTTGGCTTATTGGTTTGTTGTTTTTTTTGGCTTGTTGGTTACTTAGTTTGTTGGTTTGTTGGTTTGTTGGTATGTTGGTTTGTTGGTTTGTTGGTTTGTTGGCTTGTTGGCTTGTTGGTTTGTTGGTTAGTTCATTTGGTGGTTTGTTAGTTTGTTGGTTAGTTGGCTTGTTGGCTTGTTGGTTTGTTGGTTTTTTGGTTTGTTGGTTTGTTGGTTTGTTGGTTTGTTGGTTTGTTGGTTTGTAGGTTTATTTGTTTGTTGGTTTGTTGGCTTGTTGGTTTGTTGGTTTGTTGGTTTGTTGGCTTGTTGGTTTGTTGGTTTGTTGGTTTGTTGGTTTATTGGTTTGTTGGTTTTTTGGTTTGTTAGTTTATTTGTTTGTTGGTTTGTTGGTTTGTTGGTTTGTTGGTTTCTTGGTTTGTTGGCTTGTTGGTTTGTTGGTTTGTGAGTTTGTTGGCTTGTTGGCTTGTTGGTTTGTTGGTTTGTTGGTTTTTTGGTTTGCTCGTTTGTTGGTTTGTTGGTTTCTTGGTTTGTTCGCTTGTTGGCTTGTTGGTTTGTTGGTTTGTTGGCTTGTTGGTTACTTAATTTGTTGGTTTGTTGTCATGTTGGTTTGTTGGTTTGTTGGTTTGTTGGCTTGTTAACTTGTTGGTTTGTTGGTTTGTTGGCTTATTGGTTTGTTAGTTTGTTGGCTTGTTGGTTTGTTGGTCAGTTCGTTTGTTGGTTTGTTAGTTTGTTGGTTTGTTGGCTTGTTGGCTTGTTGGTTTGTTGGTTTTTTGGTTTGATGGTTTGTTGGTTTGTTGATTTGTTGGTTTGTTGGCTTGTTGGTTTGTTGGCTTGTTGGCTTGTTGGTTTGTTGGTTTGTTGGCTTGTTGGTTACTTAGTTTTTTGGTTTGTTGGCATGTTGGTTTGTTGGTTTGTTGGTTTGTTGGTTTGTTGGTTTGTTGGTTTGTTGGCTTGTTGGTTTGTTAGTTTGTTGGTTTGTTGGTTTGTTGGTTTGTTGGTTTGTTGGCTTGTTGGCTTGTTGGTTTGTTGGTTAGTTCGTTTGTTGGTTTGTTAGTTTGTTGGTTTGTTGGCTTGTTGGCTTGTTGGTTTTTGGTTTGTTGGTTAGTTCGTTTGGTGGTTTGCTAGTTTGTTGGTTTGTTGGCTTGTTGGCTTGTTGGTTTGTTGGTTTTTTGGTTTGTTGGTTTGTTGGTTTGTTGGTTTATTGGTTTTTTGGTTTGTTGGTTTGTTGGTTTGTTGGTTTGTTGGTTTGTTGGTTTGTTGGTTTGTTGGCTTGTTGGTTTGTTGGCTTGTTGGCTTGTTGGTTTGTTGGTTTGTTGGCTTGTTGGTTACTTAGTTTGTTGGTTTGTTGGCATGTTGGTTGGTTGGTTTGTTGGTTTGTTGGCTTGTTGGTTTGTTGGTTTGTTGGCTTGTTGGTTTGTTAGTTTGTTGGTTTGATGGTTTGTTGGTTTACTTGTTTGTTGGTTTGTAGGTTTGTTGGTTTGTTGATTTGTTGGTTTGTGGGTTTGTTGGTTTGTTCGTTTGTTGGTTAATTGGTTAATTGGTTTGTTGGTTTGTTGGTTTGTTGGTTTGTTGGTTTGTTGGTTTATTTATTTGTTGGTTTGTTGGTTTGTTGGTTTGTTGGTTTGTTGGTTTGTTGGTTTGTTGGTTTGTTGGTTTGTTGGCTTGTTGGTTTGTTGGCTTGTTGGCTTATTGGTTTGTTGGTTTTTTTGGCTTGTTGGTTACTTAGTTTCTTGGTTTGTTGGTTTGTTGGTATGTTGGTTTGTTGGTTTGTTGGTTTGTTGGCTTGTTGGCTTGTTGGTTTGTTGGTTAGTTCGTTTTGTGGTTTGTTAGTTTGTTGGTTTGTTGGCTTGTTGGCTTGTTGGTTTGTTGGTTTTTTGGTTTGTTGGTTTGTTGGTTTGTTGGTTTGTTGGTTTGTAGGTTTATTTGTTTGTTGGTTTGTTGGCTTGTTGGTTTGTTGGTTTGTTGGTTTGTTGGTTTGTTGGCTTGTTGGTTTGTTGGTATGTTGGTTTGCTGGTTTGTTGGTTTTTTGGTTTGTTAGTTTATTTGTTTGTTGGTTTGTTGGCTTGTTGGTTTGTTGGTTTGTTGGTTTGTTGGCTTGTTGGTTTGTTGGTTTGTGAGTTTGTTGGCTTGTTGGCTTGTTGGTTTGTTGGTTTGTTGGTTTTTTGGTTTGCTGGTTTGTTGGTTTGTTGGTTTCTTGGTTTGTTGGCTTGTTAGCTTGTTGGTTTGTTGGTTTGTTGGCTTGTTGGTTACTTAATTTGTTGGTTTGTTGGCATGTTGGTTTGTTGGTTTGTTGGTTTGTTGGCTTGTTGGTTTGTTGGTTTGTTGGCTTGTTGGTTTGTTAGTTTGTTGGTTTGTTGGTTTGTTGGTTTGTTGGTTTATTGGCTTGTTGGCTTGTTGGTTTGTTGGTTAGTTCGTTTGTTGGTTTGTTAGTTTGTTGGTTTGTTGGCTTATTGGCTTGTTGGTTTGTTGGTTTTTTGGTTTGTTGGTTTGTTGGTTTGTTGATTTGTTGGTTTTTTGCTTGTTGGTTTGTTGGCTTGTGGGCTTGTTGGTTTGTTGGTTTGTTGGTTTGTTGGCTTGTTGGTTACTTAGTTTGTTGGTTTGTTGGCATGTTGGTTTGTTGGTTTGTTGGTTTGTTGGCTTGTTGGTTTGTTGGTTTGTTGGCTTGTTGGTTTGTTAGTTTGTTGGTTTGTTGGTTTGTTGGTTTGTTGGTTTGTTGGTTTGTTGGCTTGTTGGCTTGTTGGTTTGTTGGTTAGTTCGTTTGTTGGTTTGTTAGTTTGTTGGTTTGTTGGCTTGGTGGCTTGTTGGTTTTTTGGTTTGTTGGTTAGTTTGTTTGGTGGTTTGTTAGTTTGTTGGTTTGTTGGCTTGTTGGCTTGTTGGTTTGTTGGTTTGTTGGTTTGTTGGTTTGTTGGTTTGTTGGTTCATTTGTTTGTTGGTTTGTTGGTTTGTTGGTTTGTTGGCTTGTTGGCTTGTTGGTTTGTTGGTTAGTTCGTTTGGTGGTTTGTTAGTTTGTTGGTTTGTTGGCTTGTTGGCTTGTTGGTTTCTTGGTTTTTTGGTTTGTTGGTTTGTTGGGTTGTTGGTTTGTTGGTTTATTTGTTTGTTGGTTTGTTGGCCTGTTGGTTTGTTGGTTTGTTGGTTTGTTGGTTTGTTGGCTTGTTGGTTTGTTGGTTTGTTGGTTTGTTGGTTTGTTGGTTTGTTGGTTTTTTGGTTTGTTGGTTTATTTGTTTGTTGTTTTGTTGGCTTGTTGGTTCGTTGGTTTGTTGGTTTGTTGGTTTGTTGGCTTGTTGGTTTGTTGGTTTGTTGGTTTGTTGGCTTGTTGGCTTGTTGGTTTGTTGGTTTGTTGGTTTTTTGGTTTGTTGGTTTCTAGGTTTGTTGGCTTGTTTTTTTGTTGGTTTGTTGGTTTGTTGGCTTGTTGGTTACTTAGTTTGTTGGTTGGTTGGCATGTTGGTTTGTTGGTTTGTTGGTTTGTTGGTTTGTTGGCTTGTTGGCTTGTTGGTTTGTTGGTTAGTTCATTTGGTGGTTTGTTAGTTTGTTGGTTTGTTGGCTTGTTGGCTTGTTGGTTTGTTGGTTTTTTGGTTTGTTGGTTTGTTGGTTTGTTGGTTTGTTGGTTTGTTGGTTTGTAGGTTTTTTTGTTTGTTGGTTTGTTGGCTTGTTGGTTTGTTGGTTTGTTGGTTTGTTGGCTTGTTGGTTTGTTGGTTTGTTGGTTTGTTGGTTTATTGGTTTGTTGGTTTTTTGGTTTGTTAGTTTATTTGTTTGTTGGTTTGTTGGCTTGTTGGTTTGTTGGTTTGTTGGTTTGTTGGTTTCTTGGTTTGTTGGCTTGTTGGTTTGTTGGTTTGTGAGTTTGTTGGCTTGTTGGCTTGTTGGTTTGTTGGTTTGTTGGTTTTTTGGTTTGCTCGTTTGTTGGTTTGTTGGTTTCTTGGTTTGTTCGCTTGTTGGCTTGTTGGTTTGTTGGTTTGTTGGCTTGTTGGTTACTTAATTTGTTGGTTTGTTGTCATGTTGGTTTGTTGGTTTGTTGGTTTGTTGGCTTGTTAACTTGTTGGTTTGTTGGTTTGTTGGCTTATTGGTTTGTTAGTTTGTTGGCTTGTTGGTTTGTTGGTCAGTTCGTTTGTTGGTTTGTTAGTTTGTTGGTTTGTTGGCTTGTTGGCTTGTTGGTTTGTTGGTTTTTTGGTTTGATGGTTTGTTGGTTTGTTGATTTGTTGGTTTGTTGGCTTGTTGGCTTGTTGGTTTGTTGGTTTGTTGGCTTGTTGGTTACTTAGTTTTTTGGTTTGTTGGCATGTTGGTTTGTTGGTTTGTTGGTTTGTTGGTTTGTTGGTTTGTTGGTTTGTTGGCTTGTTGGTTTGTTAGTTTGTTGGTTTGTTGGTTTGTTGGTTTGTTGGTTCGTTGGCTTGTTGGCTTGTTGGTTTGTTGGTTAGTTCGTTTGTTGGTTTGTTAGTTTGTTGGTTTGTTGGCTTGTTGGCTTGTTGGTTTTTGGTTTGTTGGTTAGTTCGTTTGGTGGTTTGCTAGTTTGTTGGTTTGTTGGCTTGTTGGCTTGTTGGTTTGTTGGTTTTTTGGTTTGTTGGTTTGTTGGTTTGTTGGTTTATTGGTTTTTTGGTTTGTTGGTTTGTTGGTTTGTTGGTTTGTTGGTTTGTTGGTTTGTTGGTTTGTTGGCTTGTTGGTTTGTTGGCTTGTTGGCTTGTTGGTTTGTTGGTTTGTTGGCTTGTTGGTTACTTAGTTTGTTGGTTTGTTGGCATGTTGGTTGGTTGGTTTGTTGGTTTGTTGGCTTGTTGGTTTGTTGGTTTGTTGGCTTGTTGGTTTGTTAGTTTGTTGGTTTGATGGTTTGTTGGTTTACTTGTTTGTTGGTTTGTAGGTTTGTTGGTTTGTTGATTTGTTGGTTTGTGGGTTTGTTGGTTTGTTCGTTTGTTGGTTAATTGGTTAATTGGTTTGTTGGTTTGTTGGTTTGTTGGTTTGTTGGTTTGTTGGTTTGTTGGTTTATTTATTTGTTGGTTTGTTGGTTTGTTGGTTTGTTGGTTTGTTGGTTTGTTGGTTTGTTGGTTTGTTGGTTTGTTGGCTTGTTGGTTTGTTGGCTTGTTGGCTTATTGGTTTGTTGGTTTTTTTGGCTTGTTGGTTACTTAGTTTGTTGGTTTGTTGGTTTGTTGGTATGTTGGTTTGTTGGTTTGTTGGTTTGTTGGCTTGTTGGCTTGTTGGTTTGTTGGTTAGTTCGTTTGGTGGTTTGTTAGTTTGTTGGTTTGTTGGCTTGTTGGCTTGTTGGTTTGTTGGTTTTTTGGTTTGTTGGTTTGTTGGTTTGTTGGTTTGTTGGTTTGTAGGTTTATTTGTTTGTTGGTTTGTTGGCTTGTTGGTTTGTTGGTTTGTTGGTTTGTTGGTTTGTTGGCTTGTTGGTTTGTTGGTATGTTGGTTTGCTGGTTTGTTGGTTTTTTGGTTTGTTAGTTTATTTGTTTGTTGGTTTGTTGGCTTGTTGGTTTGTTGGTTTGTTGGTTTGTTGGCTTGTTGGTTTGTTGGTTTGTGAGTTTGTTGGCTTGTTGGCTTGTTGGTTTGTTGGTTTGTTGGTTTTTTGGTTTGCTGGTTTGTTGGTTTGTTGGTTTCTTGGTTTGTTGGCTTGTTAGCTTGTTGGTTTGTTGGTTTGTTGGCTTGTTGGTTACTTAATTTGTTGGTTTGTTGGCATGTTGGTTTGTTGGTTTGTTGGTTTGTTGGCTTGTTGGTTTGTTGGTTTGTTGGCTTGTTGGTTTGTTAGTTTGTTGGTTTGTTGGTTTGTTGGTTTGTTGGTTTATTGGCTTGTTGGCTTGTTGGTTTGTTGGTTAGTTCGTTTGTTGGTTTGTTAGTTTGTTGGTTTGTTGGCTTGTTGGCTTGTTGGTTTGTTGGTTTTTTGGTTTGTTGGTTTGTTGGTTTGTTGATTTGTTGGTTTGTTTGCTTGTTGGTTTGTTGGCTTGTGGGCTTGTTGGTTTGTTGGTTTGTTGGTTTGTTGGCTTGTTGGTTACTTAGTTTGTTGGTTTGTTGGCATGTTGGCTTGTTGGCTTGTTGGTTTGTTGGTTAGTTCGTTTGGTGGTTTGTTAGTTTGTTGGTTTGTTGGCTTGTTGGCTTGTTGGTTTCTTGGTTTTTTGGTTTGTTGGTTTGTTGGGTTGTTGGTTTGTTGGTTTATTTGTTTGTTGGTTTGTTGGCCTGTTGGTTTGTTGGTTTGTTGGTTTGTTGGTTTGTTGGCTTGTTGGTTTGTTGGTTTGTTGGTTTGTTGGTTTGTTGGTTTTTTGGTTTGTTGGTTTATTTGTTTGTTGTTTTGTTGGCTTGTTGGTTCGTTGGTTTGTTGGTTTGTTGGTTTGTTGGCTTGTTGGTTTGTTGGTTTGTTGGTTTGTTGGCTTGTTGGCTTGTTGGTTTGTTGGTTTGTTGGTTTTTTGGTTTGTTGGTTTCTAGGTTTGTTGGCTTGTTTTTTTGTTGGTTTGTTGGTTTGTTGGCTTGTTGGTTACTTAGTTTGTTGGTTGGTTGGCATGTTGGTTTGTTGGTTTGTTGGTTTGTTGGTTTGTTGGCTTGTTGGCTTGTTGGTTTGTTGGTTAGTTCGTTTGGTGGTTTGTTAGTTTGTTGGTTTATTGGCTAGTTGGTTTGTTGGTTTTTTGGTTTGTTGGTTTGTTGGTTTGTTGGTTTGTTGGTTTATTTGTTTGTTGGTTTGTTGGCTTGTTGGTTTGTTGGTTTGTTGGTTTGTTGGTTTGTTGGCTTGTTGGTTTGTTGGTTTGTTGGTTTATTGGTTTGTTGGTTTTTTGGTTTGTTAGTTTATTTGTTTGTTGGTTTGTTGGCTTGTTGGTTTGTTGGTTTGTTGGTTTGTTGGTTTGTTGGTTTGTTGGCTTGTTGGTTTGTTGGTTTGTGAGTTTGTTGGCTTGTTGGCTTGTTGGTTTGTTGGTTTGTTGGTTTTTTGGTTTGCTGGTTTGTTGGTTTGTTGGTTTCTTGGTTTGTTGGCTTGTTGGCTTGTTGGTTTGTTGGTTTGTTGGCTTGTTGGTTACTTAATTTGTTGGTTTGTTGGCATGTTGGTTTGTTGGTTTGTTGGTTTGTTGGCTTGTTGGTTTGTTGGTTTGTTGGCTTGTTGGTTTGTTAGTTTGTTGGTTTGTTGGTTTGTTGGTTTGTTGGTTTGTTGGCTTGTTGGCTTGTTGGTTTGTTGGTTAGTTCGTTTGTTGGTTTGTTAGTTTGTTGGTTTGTTAGCTTGTTGGCTTGTTGTTTTGTTGGTTTGTTGGTTTGTTGATTTGTTGGTTTGTTAGCTTGTTGGTTTGTTGGCTTGTTGGCTTGTTGGTTTTTTGGTTTGTTGGCTTGTTGGTTACTTAGTTTGTTGGTTTGTTGGCATGTTGGTTTGTTGGTTTGTTGGTTTGTTGGCTTGTTGGTTTGTTGGTTTGTTGGCTTGTTGGTTTGTTAGTTTGTTGGTTTGTTGGTTTGTTGGTTTGTTGGTTTGTTGGCTTGTTGGCTTGTTGGTTTGTTGGTTAGTTCGTTTGTTGGTTTGTTAGTTTTTTGGTTTGTTGGCTTGTTGGCTTATTGGCTTGTTGGTTTTTTGGTTTGTTGGTTAGTTCGTTTGGTGGTTTGTTAGTTTGTTGGTTTGTTGGCTTGTTGGCTTGTTGGTTTGTTGGTTTTTTGGTTTGTTGGTTTGTTGGTTTGTTGGTTTGTTAGTTTTTTGGTTTGTTGGTTTGTTGGTTTGTTGGTTTGTTGGTTTGTTGGCTTGTTGGTTTGTTGGCTTGTTGGCTTATTGGTTTGTTGGTTTGTTGGCTTGTTGGTTACTTAGTTTGTTGGTTTGTTGGCATGTTGGTTTGTTGGTTTGTTGGTTTGTTGGCTTGTTGGTTTGTTGGTTTGTTGGCTTGTTGGTTTGTTAGTTTGTTGGTTTGTTGGTTTGTTGGTTTATTTGTTTGTTGGTTTGTTGGTTTGTAGGTTTGTTGGTTTGTTGGTTTGTTGGTTTGTTGGTTTGTTGGTTTGTTGGTTTGTGGGTTTGTTGGTTTGTTCGTTTGTTGGTTAATTGGTTAATTGGTTTGTTGGTTTGTTGGTTTGTTGGTTTGTTGGTTTGTTGGTTTGTTGGTTTGTTGGTTTGTTGGTTTATTTATTTGTTGGTTTGTTAGTTTGTTGGTTTGTTGGTTTGTTGGCTTGTTGGTTTGTTGGTTTGTTGGTTTGTTGGCTTGTTGGCTTGTTGGTTTGTTGGTTAGTTCGTTTGGTGGTTTGTTAGTTTGTTGGTTTGTTGGCTTGTTGGCTTGTTGGTTTGTTGGTTTGTTGGTTTTTTGGTTTCTTGGTTTGTTGGTTTGTTGGTTTGTTGGTTTATTTGTTTGTTGGTTTGTTGGCTTGTTGGTTTGTTGGTTTGTTGGTTTGTTGGTTTGTTGGATTGTTGGTTTGTTGGTTTGTTGGTTTGTTGGTTTGTTGGTTTTTCGGTATGTTAGTTTATTTGTTTGTTGGTTTGTTGGCTTGTTGGTTTGTTGGTTTGTTGGTTTGTTGGTTTGTTGGCTTGTTGGTTTGTTGGTTTGTGAGTTTGTTGGCTTGATGGCTTGTTGGTGTGTTGGTTTGTTGGTTTTTTGGTTTGCTGGTTTGTTGGTTTGTTGGTTTCTTGGTTTGTTGGCTTGTTGGCTTGTTGGGGTTTGTTGGTTTGTTGGCGTGTTGGTATACTTAGTTTGTTAGTTTCTTGGCACGTTGGTTTGTTGGTTTGTTGGCTTGTTGGTTTCTTGGCTTGTTGGCTTGTTGGTTTGTTGGTTAGTTCGTTTGTTGGTTTGTTAGTTTGTTGGTTTGTTGGCTTGTTGGCTTGTTGGTTTGTTGGTTTTTTGGTTTGTTGGTTTGTTGGTTTGTTGATATGTTGGTTTGTTGGCTTGTTGGTTAGTTGGCTTGTTGGCTTGTTGGTTTGTTGGTTTGTTGGCTTGTTGGTTACTTAGTTTGTTGGTTTGTTGGTTTGTTGGTTTGTTGGCTTGTTGGTTTGTTAGTTTGTTGGCTTGTTGGTTTGTTAGTTTGTTGGTTTGTTGGTTTGTTGGTTTGTTGGTTTGTTGGTTTGTTGGCTTGTTGGCTTGTTGGTTTGTTGGTTTGTTGGTTAGTTCGTTTGTGGGTTTGTTAGTTTGTTGGTTTGTTGGCTTGTTGGCTTGTTGGTTTTTTGGTTTGTTGGTTAGTTCGTTTGGTGGTTTGTTAGTTTGTTGGTTTGTTGGCTTGTTGGCTTGTTGGTTTGTTGGTTTTTTGGTTTGTTGGTTTGTTGGTTTGTTGGTTTGTTGGTTTGTAGGTTTATTTGTTTGTTGGTTTGTTGGTTTGTTGGTTTGTTGGCTTGTTGGCTTGTTGGTTTGTTGGTTAGTTCGTTTGGTGGTTTGTTAGTTTGTTGGTTTGTTGGCTTGTTGGCTTGTTGGTTTCTTGGTTTTTTGGTTTGTTGGTTTGTTGGGTTGTTGGTTTGTTGGTTTATTTGTTTGTTGGTTTGTTGGCCTGTTGGTTTGTTGGTTTGTTGGTTTGTTGGTTTGTTGGCTTGTTGGTTTGTTGGTTTGTTGGTTTGTTGGTTTTTTGGTTTGTTGGTTTATTTGTTTGTTGGTTTGTTGGTTTGTTGGCTTGTTGGTTCGTTGGTTTGTTGGTTTGTTGGTTTGTTGGCTTGTTGGTTTGTTGGTTTGTTGGTTTGTTGGCTTGTTGGCTTGTTGGTTTGTTGGTTTGTTGGTTTTTTGGTTTGTTGGTTTCTAGGTTTGTTGGCTTGTTTTCTTGTTGGTTTGTTGGTTTGTTGCCTTGTTGGTTACTTAGTTTGTTGGTTTGTTGGCATGTTGGTTTGTTGGTTTGTTGGTTTGTTGGCTTGTTGGTATGTTGGTTTGTTGGCTTGTTGGTTTGTTAGTTTGTTGGTTTGTTGGTTTGTTTGTTTGTTGGTTTGTTGGCTTGTTGGCTTGTTGGTTTGTTGGTTAGTTTGTTTGTTGGTTTGTTAGTTTGTTGGTTTGTTGGCTTGTTGGCTTGTTGGTTTGTTGGTTTTTTGGTTTGTTGGTTTTTTGGTTTGTTGGTTTGTTGGTTTGTTGGCTTGTTGGTTTGTTGGTTTGTTGGCTTGTTGGCTTGTTGGTTTGTTGGTTTGTTGGCTTGTTGGTTACTTAGTTTGTTGGTTTGTTGGCATGTTGGTTTGTTGGTTTGTTGGTTTGTTGGCTTGTTGGTTTGTTGGTTTGTTGGCTTGTTGGTTTGTTAGTTTGTTGGTTTGTTGGTTTATTCGTTTGTTAGTTTGTTGGTTTGTAGGTTTGTTGGTTTGTTGGTTTGTTGGTTTGTTGGTTTGTTGGTTTGTTCGTTTGTTGGTTTGTTGGTTTGTTGGTTTGTTGGTTTGTTGGTTTGTTGGTTTGTTGGTTTATTTGTTTGTTGGTTAGTTCGTTTGTTGGTTTGTTAGTTTGTTGGTTTGTTGGCTTGTTGGCTTGTTGGTTTGTTGGTTTTTTGGTTTGTTGGTTTGTTGGTTTGTTGATATGTTGGTTTGTTGGCTTGTTGGTTAGTTGGCTTGTTGGCTTGTTGGTTTGTTGGTTTGTTGGCTTGTTGGTTACTTAGTTTGTTGGTTTGTTGGTTTGTTGGTTTGTTAGCTTGTTGGTTTGTTAGTTTGTTGGCTTGTTGGTTTGTTAGTTTGTTGGTTTGTTGGTTTGTTGGTTTGTTGGTTTGTTGGTTTGTTGGCTTGTTGGCTTGTTGGTTTGTTGGTTAGTTCGTTTGTGGGTTTGTTAGTTTGTTGGTTTGTTGGCTTGTTGGCTTGTTGGTTTTTTGGTTTGTTGGTTAGTTCGTTTAGTGGTTTGTTAGTTTGTTGGTTTGTTGGCTTGTTGGCTTGTTGGTTTGTTGGTTTTTTGGTTTGTTGGTTTGTTGGTTTGTTGGTTTGTTGGTTTGTAGGTTTATTTGTTTGTTGGTTTGTTGGTTTGTTGGTTTGTTGGCTTGTTGGCTTGTTGGTTTGTTGGTTAGTTCGTTTGGTGGTTTGTTAGTTTGTTGGTTTGTTGGCTTGTTGGCTTGTTGGTTTCTTGGTTTTTTGGTTTGTTGGTTTGTTGGGTTGTTGGTTTGTTGGTTTATTTGTTTGTTGGTTTGTTGGCCTGTTGGTTTGTTGGTTTGTTGGTTTGTTGGTTTGTTGGCTTGTTGGTTTGTTGGTTTGTTGGTTTGTTGGTTTTTTGGTTTGTTGGTTTATTTGTTTGTTGGTTTGTTGGTTTGTTGGCTTGTTGGTTCGTTGGTTTGTTGGTTTGTTGGTTTGTTGGCTTGTTGGTTTGTTGGTTTGTTGGTTTGTTGGCTTGTTGGCTTGTTGGTTTGTTGGTTTGTTGGTTTTTTGGTTTGTTGGTTTCTAGGTTTGTTGGCTTGTTTTATTGTTGGTTTGTTGGTTTGTTGCCTTGTTGGTTACTTAGTTTGTTGGTTTGTTGGCATGTTGGTTTGTTGGTTTGTTGGTTTGTTGGCTTGTTGGTATGTTGGTTTGTTGGCTTGTTGGTTTGTTAGTTTGTTGGTTTGTTGGTTTGTTGGTTTGTTGGTTTGTTGGCTTGTTGGCTTGTTGGTTTGTTGGTTAGTTTGTTTGTTGGTTTGTTAGTTTGTTGGTTTGTTGGCTTGTTGGCTTGTTGGTTTGTTGTTTTTTTGGTTTGTTGGTTTTTTGGTTTGTTGGTTTGTTGGTTTGTTGGCTTGTTGGTTTGTTGGTTTGTTGGCTTGTTGGCTTGTTGGTTTGTTGGTTTGTTGGCTTGTTGGTTACTTAGTTTGTTGGTTTGTTGGCATGTTGGTTTGTTGGTTTGTTGGTTTGTTGGCTTGTTGGTTTGTTGGTTTGTTGGCTTGTTGGTTTGTTAGTTTGTTGGTTTGTTGGTTTATTCGTTTGTTAGTTTGTTGGTTTGTAGGTTTGTTGGTTTGTTGGTTTGTTGGTTTGTTGGTTTGTTGGTTTGTTCGTTTGTTGGTTTGTTGGTTAGTTGGTTTGTTGGTTTGCTGGTTTGTTGGTTTGTTGGTTTATTTGTTTGTTGGTTTGTTGGTTTGTTGGTTTGTTGGTTTGTTGGCTTGTTGGTTTGTTGGTTTGTTAATTTGTTGGCTTGTTGGCTTGTTGGTTTGTTCGTTTGTTGGTTTGTTGGTTTGTTGGTTTGCTGGTTTGTTGGTTTTTTGGTTTATTGGTTTGTTGGCTTGTTGACTTGTTGGTTTGTTGGTTTTTTTGGCTTGTTGGTTACTTAGTTTGTTGGTTTGTTGGTTTGTTGGTTTGTTGGTTTTTTGGTTTGTTGGTTTGTTGGTTTGTTGGCTTGTTGGCTTGTTGGTTTGTTGGTTAGTTCGTTTGGTGGTTTGTTAGTTTGTTGGTTTGTTGGCTTGTTGGCTTGTTGGTTTGTTGGTTTTTTTGGCTTGTTGGTTACTTAGTTTGTTGGTTTGTTGGTTTGTTGGTTTGTTGGTTTTTTGGTTTGTTGGTTTGTTGGTTTGTTGGCTTGTTGGCTTGTTGGTTTGTTGGTTAGTTCGTTTGGTGGTTTGTTAGTTTGTTGGTTTGTTGGCTTGTTGGCTTGTTGGTTTGTTGGTTTTTTCGTTTGGTGGTTTGTTAGTTTGTTGGTTTGTTGGCTTGTTGGCTTGTTGGTTTGTTGGTTTTTTGGTTTGTTGGTTTATTTGTTTGTTGGTTTGTTGGCTTGTTGGTTTGTTGGTTTATTTGTTTGTTGGTTTGTTGGCTTGTTGGTTTGTTGGTTTGTTGGCTTGTTGGTTTGTTGGTTTGTGAGTTTGTTGGCTTCTTGGCTTGTTGGTTTGTTGGTTTGTTGGTTTGTTGGTTTTTTGGTTTGTTGGCTTGTTGGTTTGTTGGTTAGTTCGTTTGGTGGTTTGTTAGTTTGTTGGTTTGTTGGTTTATTCGTTTGTTAGTTTGTTGGTTTGTAGGTTTGTTGGTTTGTTGGTTTGTTGGTTTGTTGGTTTGTTCGTTTGTTGGTTTGTGGGTTAGTTGGTTTGTTGGTTTGTTGGTTTGTTGGTTTGTTGGTTTATTTGTTTGTTGGTTTGTTGGTTTGTTGGTTTGTTGGTTTGTTGGTTTGTTGGCTTGTTGGTTTGTTGGTTTGTTAATTTGTTGGCTTGTTGGCTTGTTGGTTTGTTCGTTTGTTGGTTTGTTGGTTTGTTGGTTTGCTGGTTTGTTGGTTTTTTGGTTTATTGGTTTGTTGGCTTGTTGACTTGTTGGTTTGTTGGTTTTTTTGGCTTGTTGGTTACTTAGTTTGTTGGTTTGTTGGTTTGTTGGTTTGTTGGTTTGTTGGTTTTTTGGTTTGTTGGTTTGTTGGTTTGTTGGCTTGTTGGCTTGTTGGTTTGTTGGTTAGTTCGTTTGGTGGTTTGTTAGTTTGTTGGTTTGTTGGCTTGTTGGCTTGTTGGTTTGTTGGTTTTTTTGGCTTGTTGGTTACTTAGTTTGTTGGTTTGTTGGTTTGTTGGTTTGTTGGTTTTTTGGTTTGTTGGTTTGTTGGTTTGTTGGCTTGTTGGCTTGTTGGTTTGTTGGTTAGTTCGTTTGGTGGTTTGTTAGTTTGTTGGTTTGTTGGCTTGTTGGCTTGTTGGTTTGTTGGTTTTTTGGTTTGGTGGTTTGTTAGTTTGTTGGTTTGTTGGCTTGTTGGCTTGTTGGTTTGTTGGTTTTTTGGTTTGTTGGTTTATTTGTTTGTTGGTTTGTTGGCTTGTTGGTTTGTTGGTTTATTTGTTTGTTGGTTTGTTGGCTTGTTGGTTTGTTGGTTTGTTGGCTTGTTGGTTTGTTGGTTTGTGAGTTTGTTGGCGTCTTGGCTTGTTGGTTTGTTGGTTTATTGGTTTGTTGGTTTGTTGGCTTGTTGGCTTGTTGGTTTGTTGGTTAGTTCGTTTGGTGGTTTGTTAGTTTGTTGGTTTGTTGGCTTGTTGGCTTGTTGGTTTGTTGGCTTGTTGGTTTGTTGGTTTGTGAGTTTGTTGGCTTCTTGGCTTGTTGGTTTTTTGGTTTGTTGGTTTGTTGGTTTGTTGGCTTGTTGGCTTGTTGGTTTGTTGGTTAGTTCGTTTGGTGGTTTGTTAGTTTGTTGTTTGTTGGCTTGTTGGCTTGTTGGTTTGTTGGTTAGTTCGTTTGGTGGTTTATTTGTTTGTTGGTTTGTTGGCTTGTTGGTTTGTTGGTTTGTTGGCTTGTTGGTTTGTTGGTTTGTGAGTTTGTTGGCTTCTTGGCTTGTAGGTTTTTTGGTTTGTTGGTTTGTTGGTTTGTTGGCTTGTTGGCTTGTTGGTTTGTTGGTTAGTTCGTTTGGTGGTTTGTTAGTTTGTTGGTTTGTTGGCTTGTTGGCTTGTTGGTTTGTTGGTTTTTTTGGCTTGTTGGTTACTTAGTTTGTTGGTTTGTTGGTTTGTTGGTTTGTTGGTTTTTTGGTTTGTTGGTTTGTTGGTTTGTTGGCTTGTTGGCTTGTTGGTTTGTTAGTTAGTTCGTTTGGTGGTTTGTTAGTTTGTTGGTTTGTTGGCTTGTTGGCTTGTTGGTTTGTTGGTTTTTTGGTTTGGTGGTTTGTTAGTTTGTTGGTTTGTTGGCTTGTTGGCTTGTTGGTTTGTTGGTTTTTTGGTTTGTTGGTTTATTTGTTTGTTGGTTTGTTGGCTTGTTGGTTTGTTGGTTTATTTGTTTGTTGGTTTGTTGGCTTGTTGGTTTGTTGGTTTGTTGGCTTGTTGGTTTGTTGGTTTGTGAGTTTGTTGGCTTCTTGGCTTGTTGGTTTGTTGGTTTGTTGGTTTGTTGGTTTTTTGGTTTGTTGGCTTGTTGGTTTGTTGGTTAGTTCGTTTGGTGGTTTGTTAGTTTGTTGGTTTGTTGGTTTATTCGTTTGTTAGTTTGTTGGTTTGTAGGTTTGTTGGTTTGTTGGTTTGTTGGTTTGTTGGTTTGTTGGTTTGTTCGTTTGTTGGTTTGTTGGTTAGTTGGTTTGTTGGTTTGTTGGTTTGTTGGTTTGTTGGTTTATTTGTTTGTTGGTTTGTTGGTTTGTTGGTTTGTTGGTTTGTTGGCTTGTTGGTTTGTTGGTTTGTTAATTTGTTGGCTTGTTGGCTTGTTGGTTTGTTCGTTTGTTGGTTTGTTGGTTTGTTGGTTTGCTGGTTTGTTGGTTTTTTGGTTTATTGGTTTGTTGGCCTGTTGACTTGTTGGTTTGTTGGTTTTTTTGGCTTGTTGGTTACTTAGTTTGTTGGTTTGTTGGTTTGTTGGTTTGTTGGTTTTTTGGTTTGTTGGTTTGTTGGTTTGTTGGCTTGTTGGCTTGTTGGTTTGTTGGTTAGTTCGTTTGGTGGTTTGTTAGTTTGTTGGTTTGTTGGCTTGTTGGCTTGTTGGTTTGTTGGTTTTTTTGGCTTGTTGGTTACTTAGTTTGTTGGTTTGTTGGTTTGTTGGTTTGTTGGTTTTTTGGTTTGTTGGTTTGTTGGTTTGTTGGCTTGTTGGCTTGTTGGTTTGTTGGTTAGTTCGTTTGGTGGTTTGTTAGTTTGTTGGTTTGTTGGCTTGTTGGCTTGTTGGTTTGTTGGTTTTTTGGTTTGGTGGTTTGTTAGTTTGTTGGTTTGTTGGCTTGTTGGCTTGTTGGTTTGTTGGTTTTTTGGTTTGTTGGTTTATTTGTTTGTTGGTTTGTTGGCTTGTTGGTTTGTTGGTTTATTTGTTTGTTGGTTTGTTGGCTTGTTGGTTTGTTGGTTTGTTGGCTTGTTGGTTTGTTGGTTTGTGAGTTTGTTGGCTTCTTGGCTTGTTGGTTTGTTGGTTTGTTGGTTTTTTGGTTTGTTGGTTTGTTGGTTTTTTGGTTTCTTGGTTTGTTGGCTTGTTGGATTGTTGGTTTGTTGGCTTGTTGGCTTGTTGGTTAATTAGTTTGTTGGTTTGTTGGCATGTTGGTTTGTTGGTTTGTTGGTTGTTGGCTTGTTGGTTTGTTGGTTTGTTGGCTTGTTGGTTTGTTAGTTTGTTGGTTTGTTGGTTTGTTGGTTTGTTGGCTTGTTGGCTTGTTGGTTTGTTGGTTAGTTCGTTTGTTGGTTTGTTAGTTTGTTGGTTTGTTGGCTTGTTGGTTTGTTGGTTTTTTGGTTTGTTGGTTTGTTGGTTTGTTGATTTGTTGGTTTGTTGGCTTGTTGGCTTGTTGGCTTGTTGGTTTGTTCGTTTGTTGGCTTGTTGGTTACTTAGTTTGTTGGTTTGTTGGCATGTTGGTTTGTTGGTTTGTTGGTTTGTTGGCTTGTTGGTTTGTTGGTTTGTTGGCTTGTTGGTTTGTTAGTTTGTTGGTTTGTTGGTTTGTTGGTTTGTTGGTTTGTTGATTTGTTGGCTTGTTGGCTTGTTGGTTTGTTGGTTAATTCGTTTGTTGGTTTGTTAGTTTGTTGGTTTGTTGGCTTGTTGGCTTGTAGGTTTTTTGGTTTGTTGGTTAGTTCGTTTGGTGGTTTGTTAGTTTGTTGGTTTGTTGGCTTGTTGGCTTGTTGGTTTGTGGGTTTTTTGGTTTGTTGGTTTGTTGGTTTGTTGGCTTGTTGGTTTGTTGGTTTTTTGGTTTGTTGGTTTGTTGGTTTGTTGATTTGTTGGCTTGTTGGTTTGTTGGTTTGTTGGCTTGTTGGTTTGTTAGTTTGTTGGTTTGTTGGTTTGTTGGTTTGTTGGCTTGTTGGCTTGTTGGTTTGTTGGTTAGTTCGTTTGTTGGTTTGTTAGTTTGTTGGTTTGTTGGCTTGTTGGTTTGTTGGTTTTTTGGTTTGTTGGTTTGTTGGTTTGTTGATTTGTTGGTTTGTTGGCTTGTTGGCTTGTTGGCTTGTTGGTTTGTTCGTTTGTTGGCTTGTTGGTTACTTAGTTTGTTGGTTTGTTGGCATGTTAGTTTGTTGGTTTGTTGGTTTGTTGGTTTGTTGGTTTGTTGGCTTGTTGGCTTGTTGGTTTGTTGGTTAGTTTGTTTGTTGGTTTGTTAGTTTGTTGGTTTGTTGGCTTGTTGGCTTGTTGGTTTGTTGGTTTTTTGGTTTGTTGGTTTTTTGGTTTGTTGGTTTGTTGGTTTGTTGGCTTGTTGGTTTGTTGGTTTGTTGGCTTGTTGGCTTGTTGGTTTGTTGGTTTGTTGGCTTGTTGGTTACTTAGTTTGTTGGTTTGTTGGCATGTTGGTTTGTTGGTTTGTTGGTTTGTTGGCTTGTTGGTTTGTTGGTTTGTTGGCTTGTTGGTTTGTTAGTTTGTTGGTTTGTTGGTTTATTCGTTTGTTAGTTTGTTGGTTTGTAGGTTTGTTGGTTTGTTGGTTTGTTGGTTTGTTGGTTTGTTGGTTTGTTCGTTTGTTGGTTTGTTGGTTAGTTGGTTTGTTGGTTTGTTGGTTTGTTGGTTTGTTGGTTTATTTGTTTGTTGGTTTGTTGGTTTGTTGGTTTGTTGGTTTGTTGGTTTGTTGGCTTGTTGGTTTGTTGGTTTGTTAATTTGTTGGCTTGTTGGCTTGTTGGTTTGTTCGTTTGTTGGTTTGTTGGTTTGTTGGTTTGCTGGTTTGTTGGTTTTTTGGTTTATTGGTTTGTTGGCTTGTTGACTTGTTGGTTTGTTGGTTTTTTTGGCTTGTTGGTTACTTAGTTTGTTGGTTTGTTGGTTTGTTGGTTTGTTGGTTTTTTGGTTTGTTGGTTTGTTGGTTTTTTGGTTTCTTGGTTTGTTGGCTTGTTGGATTGTTGGTTTGTTGGTTTGTTGGCTTGTTGGTTACTTAGTTTGTTGGTTTGTTGGCATGTTGGTTTGTTGGTTTGTTGGTTGTTGGCTTGTTGGTTTGTTGGTTTGTTGGCTTGTTGGTTTGTTAGTTTGCTGGTTTGTTGGTTTTTTGGTTTATTGGTTTGTTGGCTTGTTGACTTGTTGGTTTGTTGGTTTTTTTGGCTTGTTGGTTACTTAGTTTGTTGGTTTGTTGGTTTGTTGGTTTGTTGGTTTTTTGGTTTGTTGGTTTGTTGGTTTTTTGGTTTCTTGGTTTGTTGGCTTGTTGGATTGTTGGTTTGTTGGTTTGTTGGCTTGTTGGTTACTTAGTTTGTTGGTTTGTTGGCATGTTGGTTTGTTGGTTTGTTGGTTGTTGGCTTGTTGGTTTGTTGGTTTGTTGGCTTGTTGGTTTGTTAGTTTGTTGGTTTGTTGGTTTGTTGGTTTGTTGGCTTGTTGGCTTGTTGGTTTGTTGGTTAGTTCGTTTGTTGGTTTGTTAGTTTGTTGGTTTGTTGGCTTGTTGGTTTGTTGGTTTTTTGGTTTGTTGGTTTGTTGGTTTGTTGATTTGTTGGTTTGTTGGCTTGTTGGCTTGTTGGCTTGTTGGTTTGTTCGTTTGTTGGCTTGTTGGTTACTTAGTTTGTTGGTTTGTTGGCATGTTGGTTTGTTGGTTTGTTGGTTTGTTGGCTTGTTGGTTTGTTGGTTTGTTGGCTTGTTGGTTTGTTAGTTTGTTGGTTTGTTGGTTTGTTGGTTTGTAGGTTTGTTGGTTTGTTGGCTTATTGGCTTGTTGGTTTGTTGGTTAATTCGTTTGTTGGTTTGTTAGTTTGTTGGTTTGTTGGCTTGTTGGCTTGTTGGTTTTTTGGTTTGTTGGTTAGTTCGTTTGGTGGTTTGTTAGTTTGTTGGTTTGTTGGCTTGTTGGCTTGTTGGTTTGTTGGTTTTTTGGTTTGTTGGTTTGTTGGTTTGTTGGCTTGTTGGTTTGTTGGTTTTTTGGTTTGTTGGTTTGTTGGTTTGTTGATTTGTTGGCTTGTTGGTTTGTTGGTTTGTTGGCTTGTTGGTTTGTTAGTTTGTTGGTTTGTTGGTTTGTTGGTTTGTTGGCTTGTTGGCTTGTTGGTTTGTTGGTTAGTTCGTTTGTTGGTTTGTTAGTTTGTTGGTTTGTTGGCTTGTTGGTTTGTTGGTTTTTTGGTTTGTTGGTTTGTTGGTTTGTTGATTTGTTGGTTTGTTGGCTTGTTGGCTTGTTGGCTTGTTGGTTTGTTCGTTTGTTGGCTTGTTGGTTACTTAGTTTGTTGGTTTGTTGGCATGTTAGTTTGTTGGTTTGTTGGTTTGTTGGTTTGTTGGTTTGTTGGCTTGTTGGCTTGTTGGTTTGTTGGTTAGTTTGTTTGTTGGTTTGTTAGTTTGTTGGTTTGTTGGCTTGTTGGCTTGTTGGTTTGTTGGTTTTTTGGTTTGTTGGTTTTTTGGTTTGTTGGTTTGTTGGTTTGTTGGCTTGTTGGTTTGTTGGTTTGTTGGCTTGTTGGCTTGTTGGTTTGTTGGTTTGTTGGCTTGTTGGTTACTTAGTTTGTTGGTTTGTTGGCATGTTGGTTTGTTGGTTTGTTGGTTTGTTGGCTTGTTGGTTTGTTGGTTTGTTAGCTTGTTGGTTTGTTAGTTTGTTGGTTTGTTGGTTTATTCGTTTGTTAGTTTGTTGGTTTGTAGGTTTGTTGGTTTGTTGGTTTGTTGGTTTGTTGGTTTGTTGGTTTGTTCGTTTGTTGGTTTGTTGGTTAGTTGGTTTGTTGGTTTGTTGGTTTGTTGGTTTGTTGGTTTATTTGTTTGTTGGTTTGTTGGTTTGTTGGTTTGTTGGTTTGTTGGTTTGTTGGCTTGTTGGTTTGTTGGTTTGTTAATTTGTTAGCTTGTTGGCTTGTTGGTTTGTTCGTTTGTTGGTTTGTTGGTTTGTTGGTTTGCTGGTTTGTTGGTTTTTTGGTTTATTGGTTTGTTGGCTTGTTGACTTGTTGGTTTGTTGGTTTTTTTGGCTTGTTGGTTACTTAGTTTGTTGGTTTGTTGGTTTGTTGGTTTGTTGGTTTTTTGGTTTGTTGGTTTGTTGGGTTTTTGGTTTCTTGGTTTGTTGGCTTGTTGGATTGTTGGTTTGTTGGTTTGTTGGCTTGTTGGTTACTTAGTTTGTTGGTTTGTTGGCATGTTGGTTTGTTGGTTTGTTGGTTGTTGGCTTGTTGGTTTGTTGGTTTGTTGGCTTGTTGGTTTGTTAGTTTGCTGGTTTGTTGGTTTTTTGGTTTATTGGTTTGTTGGCTTGTTGACTTGTTGGTTTGTTGGTTTTTTTGGCTTGTTGGTTACTTAGTTTGTTGGTTTGTTGGTTTGTTGGTTTGTTGGTTTTTTGGTTTGTTGGTTTGTTGGTTTTTTGGTTTCTTGGTTTGTTGGCTTGTTGGATTGTTGGTTTGTTGGTTTGTTGGCTTGTTGGTTACTTAGTTTGTTGGTTTGTTGGCATGTTGGTTTGTTGGTTTGTTGGTTGTTGGCTTGTTGGTTTGTTGGTTTGTTGGCTTGTTGGTTTGTTAGTTTGTTGGTTTGTTGGTTTGTTGGTTTGTTGGCTTGTTGGCTTGTTGGTTTGTTGGTTAGTTCGTTTGTTGGTTTGTTAGTTTGTTGGTTTGTTGGCTTGTTGGTTTGTTGGTTTTTTGGTTTGTTGGTTTGTTGGTTTGTTGATTTGTTGGTTTGTTGGCTTGTTGGCTTGTTGGCTTGTTGGTTTGTTCGTTTGTTGGCTTGTTGGTTACTTAGTTTGTTGGTTTGTTGGCATGTTGGTTTGTTGGTTTGTTGGTTTGTTGGCTTGTTGGTTTGTTGGTTTGTTGGCTTGTTGGTTTGTTCGTTTGTTGGTTTGTTGGTTTGTTGGTTTGCTGGTTTGTTGGTTTTTTGGTTTATTGGTTTGTTGGCTTGTTGACTTGTTGGTTTGTTGGTTTTTTTGGCTTGTTGGTTACTTAGTTTGTTGGTTTGTTGGTTTGTTGGTTTGTTGGTTTTTTGGTTTGTTGGTTTGTTGGTTTGTTGGCTTGTTGGCTTGTTGGTTTGTTGGTTAGTTCGTTTGGTGGTTTGTTAGTTTGTTGGTTTGTTGGCTTGTTGGCTTGTTGGTTTGTTGGTTTTTTTGGCTTGTTGGTTACTTAGTTTGTTGGTTTGTTGGTTTGTTGGTTTGTTGGTTTTTTGGTTTGTTGGTTTGTTGGTTTGTTGGCTTGTTGGCTTGTTGGTTTGTTGGTTTTTTGGTTTGTTGGTTTGTTGGTTTGTTGGCTTGTTGGTTTGTTGGTTTTTTGGTTTGTTGGTTTGTTGGTTTGTTGGCTTGTTGGTTTGTTGGTTTTTTGGTTTGTTGGTTTGTTGGTTTGTTGATTTGTTGGCTTGTTGGTTTGTTGGTTTGTTGGCTTGTTGGTTTGTTAGTTTGTTGGTTTGTTGGTTTGTTGGTTTGTTGGCTTGTTGGTTTGTTGGTTTGTTGGTTAGTTCGTTTGTTGGTTTGTTAGTTTGTTGGTTTGTTGGCTTGTTGGTTTGTTGGTTTTTTGGTTTGTTGGTTTGTTGGTTTGTTGATTTGTTGGTTTGTTGGCTTGTTGGCTTGTTGGCTTGTTGGTTTGTTCGTTTGTTGGCTTGTTGGTTACTTAGTTTGTTGGTTTGTTGGCATGTTGGTTTGTTGGTTTGTTGGTTTGTTGGCTTGTTGGTTTGTTGGTTTGTTGGCTTGTTGGTTTGTTAGTTTGTTGGTTTGTTGGTTTGTTGGTTTGTTGGTTTGTTGGTTTGTTGGCTTGTTGGCTTGTTGGTTTGTTGGTTAATTCGTTTGTTGGTTTGTTAGTTTGTTGGTTTGTTGGCTTGTTGGCTTGTTGGTTTTTTGGTTTGTTGGTTAGTTCGTTTGGTGGTTTGTTAGTTTGTTGGTTTGTTGGCTTGTTGGCTTGTTGGTTTGTTGGTTTTTTGGTTTGTTGGTTTGTTGGTTTGTTGGCTTGTTGGTTTGTTGGTTTTTTGGTTTGTTGGTTTGTTGGTTTGTTGATTTGTTGGCTTGTTGGTTTGTTGGTTTGTTGGCTTGTTGGTTTGTTAGTTTGTTGGTTTGTTGGTTTGTTGGTTTGTTGGCTTGTTGGCTTGTTGGTTTGTTGGTTAGTTCGTTTGTTGGTTTGTTAGTTTGTTGGTTTGTTGGCTTGTTGGTTTGTTGGTTTTTTGGTTTGTTGGTTTGTTGGTTTGTTGATTTGTTGGTTTGTTGGCTTGTTGGCTTGTTGGCTTGTTGGTTTGTTCGTTTGTTGGCTTGTTGGTTACTTAGTTTGTTGGTTTGTTGGCATGTTAGTTTGTTGGTTTGTTGGTTTGTTGGTTTGTTGGTTTGTTGGCTTGTTGGCTTGTTGGTTTGTTGGTTAGTTTGTTTGTTGGTTTGTTAGTTTGTTGGTTTGTTGGCTTGTTGGCTTGTTGGTTTGTTGGTTTTTTGGTTTGTTGGTTTTTTGGTTTGTTGGTTTGTTGGTTTGTTGGCTTGTTGGTTTGTTGGTTTGTTGGTTTGTTGGCTTGTTGGCTTGTTGGTTTGTTGGTTTGTTGGCTTGTTGGTTACTTAGTTTGTTGGTTTGTTGGCATGTTGGTTTGTTGGTTTGTTGGTTTGTTGGCTTGTTGGTTTGTTGGTTTGTTGGCTTGTTAGTTTGTTAGTTTGTTGGTTTGTTGGTTTATTCGTTTGTTAGTTTGTTGGTTTGTAGGTTTGTTGGTTTGTTGGTTTGTTGGTTTGTTGGTTTGTTGATTTGTTCGTTTGTTGGTTTGTTGGTTAGTTGGTTTGTTGGTTTGTTGGTTTGTTGGTTTGTTGGTTTATTTGTTTGTTGGTTTGTTGGTTTGTTGGTTTGTTGGTTTGTTGGTTTGTTGGCTTGTTGGTTTGTTGGTTTGTTAATTTGTTGGCTTGTTGGCTTGTTGGTTTGTTCGTTTGTTGGTTTGTTGGTTTGTTGGTTTGCTGGTTTGTTGGTTTTTTGGTTTATTGGTTTGTTGGCTTGTTGACTTGTTGGTTTGTTGGTTTTTTTGGCTTGTTGGTTACTTAGTTTGTTGGTTTGTTGGTTTGTTGGTTTGTTGGTTTTTTGGTTTGTTGGTTTGTTGGTTTTTTGGTTTCTTGGTTTGTTGGCTTGTTGGATTGTTGGTTTGTTGGTTTGTTGGCTTGTTGGTTACTTAGTTTGTTGGTTTGTTGGCATGTTGGTTTGTTGGTTTGTTGGTTGTTGGCTTGTTGGTTTGTTGGTTTGTTGGCTTGTTGGTTTGTTAGTTTGCTGGTTTGTTGGTTTTTTGGTTTATTGGTTTGTTGGTTTGTTGACTTGTTGGTTTGTTGGTTTTTTTGGCTTGTTGGTTACTTAGTTTGTTGGTTTGTTGGTTTGTTGGTTTGTTGGTTTGTTGGCTTGTTGGTTTGTTGGTTTGTTGGCTTGTTGGCTTGTTGGTTTGTTGGTTTGTTGGCTTGTTGGTTACTTAGTTTGTTGGTTTGTTGGCATGTTGGTTTGTTGGTTTGTTGGTTTGTTGGCTTGTTGGTTTGTTGGTTTGTTGGCTTGTTGGTTTGTTAGTTTGTTGGTTTGTTGGTTTATTCGTTTGTTAGTTTGTTGGTTTGTAGGTTTGTTGGTTTGTTGGTTTGTTGGTTTGTTGGTTTGTTGGTTTGTTCGTTTGTTGGTTTGTTGATTTGTTGGTTTGTTGGCTTGTTGGCTTGTTGGCTTGTTGGTTTGTTCGTTTGTTGGCTTGTTGGTTACTTAGTTTGTTGGTTTGTTGGCATGTTGGTTTGTTGGTTTGTTGGTTTGTTGGCTTGTTGGTTTGTTGGTTTGTTGGCTTGTTGGTTTGTTAGTTTGTTGGTTTGTTGGTTTGTTGGTTTGTTGGTTTGTTGGTTTGTTGGCTTGTTGGCTTGTTGGTTTGTTGGTTAATTCGTTTGTTGGTTTGTTAGTTTGTTGGTTTGTTGGCTTGTTGGCTTGTTGGTTTTTTGGTTTGTTGGTTAGTTCGTTTGGTGGTTTGTTAGTTTGTTGGTTTGTTGGCTTGTTGGCTTGTTGGTTTGTTGGTTTTTTGGTTTGTTGGTTTGTTGGTTTGTTGGTTTGTTGCTTTGTTGGTTTATTTGTTTGTTGGTTTGTTGTATTGTTGGTTTGTTGGTTTGTTGGTTTGTTGGCTTGTTCGTTTGTTGGTTTGTTGGTTTGTTGCTTTGTTGGTTTTTTGGTTTGTTGGTTTATTTGTTTGTTGGTTTGTTGGCTTGTTGGCTTGTTGGTTTGTTGGTTAGTTCGTTTGGTGGTTTGTTAGTTTGTTGGTTTGTTGGCTTGTTGGCTTGTTGGTTTGTTGATTTTTTGGTTTGTTGGTTTGTTGGTTTGTTGGTTTGTTGGCTTGTTGGTTTGTTAGTTTGTTGGTTTGTTGGTTTATTCGTTTGTTAGTTTGTTGGTTTGTAGGTTTGTTGGTTTGTTGGTTTGTTGGTTTGTTGGTTTGTTGGTTTGTTCGTTTGTTGGTTTGTTGGTTAGTTGGTTTGTTGGTTTGTTGGTTTGTTGGTTTGTTGGTTTGTTCGTTTGTTGGTTTGTTGGTTAGTTGGTTTGTTGGTTTGTTGGTTTGTTGGTTTGTTGGTTTGTTGGTTTATTTGTTTGTTGGTTTGTTGGTTTGTTGGTTTGTTGGTTTGTTGGTTTGTTGGCTTGTTGGTTTGTTGGTTTGTTAATTTGTTGGCTTGTTGGCTTGTTGGTTTGTTCGTTTGTTGGTTTGTTGGTTTGTTGGTTTGCTGGTTTGTTGGTTTTTTGGTTTATTGGTTTGTTGGCTTGTTGACTTGTTGGTTTGTTGGTTTTTTTGGCTTGTTGGTTACTTAGTTTGTTGGTTTGTTGGTTTGTTGGTTTGTTGGTTTGTTGGCTTGTTGGTTTGTTGGTTTGTTAATTTGTTGGCTTGTTGGCTTGTTGGTTTGTTCGTTTGTTGGTTTGTTGGTTTGTTGGTTTGCTGGTTTGTTGGTTTTTTGGTTTGTTGGTTTGTTGGTTTTTTGGTTTCTTGGTTTGTTGGCTTGTTGGATTGTTGGTTTGTTGGTTTGTTGGCTTGTTGGTTACTTAGTTTGTTGGTTTGTTGGCATGTTGGTTTGTTGGTTTGTTGGTTGTTGGCTTGTTGGTTTGTTGGTTTGTTGGCTTGTTGGTTTGTTAGTTTGCTGGTTTGTTGGTTTTTTGGTTTATTGGTTTGTTGGCTTGTTGACTTGTTGGTTTGTTGGTTTTTTTGGCTTGTTGGTTACTTAGTTTGTTGGTTTGTTGGTTTGTTGGTTTGTTGGTTTGTTGGCTTGTTGGTTTGTTGGTTTGTTGGCTTGTTGGCTTGTTGGTTTGTTGGTTTGTTGGCTTGTTGGTTACTTAGTTTGTTGGTTTGTTGGCATGTTGGTTTGTTGGTTTGTTGGTTTGTTGGCTTGTTGGTTTGTTGGTTTGTTGGCTTGTTGGTTTGTTAGTTTGTTGGTTTGTTGGTTTATTCGTTTGTTAGTTTGTTGGTTTGTAGGTTTGTTGGTTTGTTGGTTTGTTGGTTTGTTGGTTTGTTGGTTTGTTCGTTTGTTGGTTTGTTGGTTAGTTGGTTTGTTGGTTTGTTGGTTTGTTGGTTTGTTGGTTTATTTGTTTGTTGGTTTGTTGGTTTGTTGGTTTGTTGGTTTGTTGGTTTGTTGGCTTGTTGGTTTGTTGGTTTGTTAATTTGTTGGCTTGTTGGCTTGTTGGTTTGTTCGTTTGTTGGTTTGTTGGTTTGTTGGTTTGCTGGTTTGTTGGTTTTTTGGTTTATTGGTTTGTTGGCTTGTTGACTTGTTGGTTTGTTGGTTTTTTTGGCTTGTTGGTTACTTAGTTTGTTGGTTTGTTGGTTTGTTGGTTTTTTGGTTTGTTGGTTTGTTGGTTTGTTGGCTTGTTGGCTTGTTGGTTTGTTGGTTAGTTCGTTTGGTGGTTTGTTAGTTTGTTGGTTTGTTGGCTTGTTGGCTTGTTGGTTTGTTGGTTTTTTTGGCTTGTTGGTTACTTAGTTTGTTGGTTTGTTGGTTTGTTGGTTTGTTGGTTTTTTGGTTTGTTGGTTTGTTGGTTTTTTGGTTTCTTGGTTTGTTGGCTTGTTAGATTGTTGGTTTGTTGGTTTGTTGGCTTGTTGGTTACTTAGTTTGTTGGTTTGTTGGCATGTTGGTTTGTTGGTTTGTTGGTTGTTGGCTTGTTGGTTTGTTGGTTTGTTGGCTTGTTGGTTTGTTAGTTTGCTGGTTTGTTGGTTTTTTGGTTTATTGGTTTGTTGGCTTGTTGACTTGTTGGTTTGTTGGTTTTTTTGGCTTGTTGGTTACTTAGTTTGTTGGTTTGTTGGTTTGTTGGTTTGTTGGTTTTTTGGTTTGTTGGTTTGTTGGTTTGTTGGTTTGTTGGCTTGTTGGTTACTTAGTTTGTTGGTTTGTTGGCATGTTGGTTTGTTGGTTTGTTGGTTGTTGGCTTGTTGGTTTGTTGGTTTGTTGGCTTGTTGGTTTGTTAGTTTGCTGGTTTGTTGGTTTTTTGGTTTATTGGTTTGTTGGCTTGTTGACTTGTTGGTTTGTTGGTTTTTTGGTTTGTTGGTTTGTTGGTTTTTTGGTTTCTTGGTTTGTTGGCTTGTTGGATTGTTGGTTTGTTGGTTTGTTGGCTTGTTGGTTACTTAGTTTGTTGGTTTGTTGGCATGTTGGTTTGTTGGTTTGTTGGTTGTTGGCTTGTTGGTTTGTTGGTTTGTTGGCTTGTTGGTTTGTTAGTTTGCTGGTTTGTTGGTTTTTTGGTTTATTGGTTTGTTGGCTTGTTGACTTGTTGGTTTGTTGGTTTTTTTGGCTTGTTGGTTACTTAGTTTGTTGGTTTGTTGGTTTAATGGTTTGTTGGTTTGTTGGCTTGTTGGTTTGTTGGTTTGTTGGCTTGTTGGCTTGTTGGTTTGTTGGTTTGTTGGCTTGTTGGTTACTTAGTTTGTTGGTTTGTTGGCATGTTGGTTTGTTGGTTTGTTGGTTTGTTGGCTTGTTGGTTTGTTGGTTTGTTGGCTTGTTGGTTTGTTAGTTTGTTGGTTTGTTGGTTTATTCGTTTGTTAGTTTGTTGGTTTGTAGGTTTGTTGGTTTGTTGGTTTGTTGGTTTGTTGGTTTGTTGGTTTGTTCGTTTGTTGGTTTGTTGATTTGTTGGTTTGTTGGCTTGTTGGCTTGTTGGCTTGTTGGTTTGTTCGTTTGTTGGCTTGTTGGTTACTTAGTTTGTTGGTTTGTTGGCATGTTGGTTTGTTGGTTTGTTGGTTTGTTGGCTTGTTGGTTTGTTGGTTTGTTGGCTTGTTGGTTTGTTAGTTTGTTGGTTTGTTGGTTTGTTGGTTTGTTGGTTTGTTGGTTTGTTGGCTTGTTGGCTTGTTGGTTTGTTGGTTAATTCGTTTGTTGGTTTGTTAGTTTGTTGGTTTGTTGGCTTGTTGGCTTGTTGGTTTTTTGGTTTGTTGGTTAGTTCGTTTGGTGGTTTGTTAGTTTGTTGGTTTGTTGGCTTGTTGGCTTGTTGGTTTGTTGGTTTTTTGGTTTGTTGGTTTGTTGGTTTGTTGGTTTGTTGCTTTGTTGGTTTATTTGTTTGTTGGTTTGTTGTATTGTTGGTTTGTTGGTTTGTTGGTTTGTTGGCTTGTTCGTTTGTTGGTTTGTTGGTTTGTTGGTTTGTTGGTTTTTTGGTTTGTTGGTTTATTTGTTTGTTGGTTTGTTGGCTTGTTGGCTTGTTGGTTTGTTGGCTAGTTCGTTTGGTGGTTTGTTAGTTTGTTGGTTTGTTGGCTTGTTGGCTTGTTGGTTTGTTGATTTTTTGGTTTGTTGGTTTGTTGGTTTGTTGGTTTGTTGGCTTGTTGGTTTGTTAGTTTGTTGGTTTGTTGGTTTATTCGTTTGTTAGTTTGTTGGTTTGTAGGTTTGTTGGTTTGTTGGTTTGTTGGTTTGTTGGTTTGTTGGTTTGTTCGTTTGTTGGTTTGTTGGTTAGTTGGTTTGTTGGTTTGTTGGTTTGTTGGTTTGTTGGTTTGTTCGTTTGTTGGTTTGTTGGTTAGTTGGTTTGTTGGTTTGTTGGTTTGTTGGTTTGTTGGTTTATTTGTTTGTTGGTTTGTTGGTTTGTTGGTTTGTTGGTTTGTTGGTTTGTTGGCTTGTTGGTTTGTTGGTTTGTTAATTTGTTGGCTTGTTGGCTTGTTGGTTTGTTCGTTTGTTGGTTTGTTGGTTTGTTGGTTTGCTGGTTTGTTGGTTTTTTGGTTTATTGGTTTGTTGGCTTGTTGACTTGTTGGTTTGTTGGTTTTTTTGGCTTGTTGGTTACTTAGTTTGTTGGTTTGTTGGTTTGTTGGTTTGTTGGTTTGTTGGCTTGTTGGTTTGTTGGTTTGTTAATTTGTTGGCTTGTTGGCTTGTTGGTTTGTTCGTTTGTTGGTTTGTTGGTTTGTTGGTTTGCTGGTTTGTTGGTTTTTTGGTTTATTGGTTTGTTGGCTTGTTGACTTGTTGGTTTGTTGGTTTTTTTGGCTTGTTGGTTACTTAGTTTGTTGGTTTGTTGGTTTGTTGGTTTGTTGGTTTTTTGGTTTGTTGGTTTGTTGGTTTGTTGGCTTGTTGGCTTGTTGGTTTGTTGGTTAGTTCGTTTGGTGGTTTGTTAGTTTGTTGGTTTGTTGGCTTGTTGGCTTGTTGGTTTGTTGGTTTTTTTGGCTTGTTGGTTACTTAGTTTGTTGGTTTGTTGGTTTGTTGGTTTGTTGGTTTTTTGGTTTGTTGGTTTGTTGGTTTTTTGGTTTCTTGGTTTGTTGGCTTGTTGGATTGTTGGTTTGTTGGTTTGTTGGCTTGTTGGTTACTTAGTTTGTTGGTTTGTTGGCATGTTGGTTTGTTGGTTTGTTGGTTGTTGGCTTGTTGGTTTGTTGGTTTGTTGGCTTGTTGGTTTGTTAGTTTGCTGGTTTGTTGGTTTTTTGGTTTATTGGTTTGTTGGCTTGTTGACTTGTTGGTTTGTTGGTTTTTTTGGCTTGTTGGTTACTTAGTTTGTTGGTTTGTTGGTTTGTTGGTTTGTTGGTTTGTTGGCTTGTTGGTTTGTTGGTTTGTTGGCTTGTTGGCTTGTTGGTTTGTTGGTTTGTTGGCTTGTTGGTTACTTAGTTTGTTGGTTTGTTGGCATGTTGGTTTGTTGGTTTGTTGGTTTGTTGGCTTGTTGGTTTGTTGGTTTGTTGGCTTGTTGGTTTGTTAGTTTGTTGGTTTGTTGGTTTATTCGTTTGTTAGTTTGTTGGTTTGTAGGTTTGTTGGTTTGTTGGTTTGTTGGTTTGTTGGTTTGTTGGTTTGTTGGTTTGTTGCTTTGTTGGTTTATTTGTTTGTTGGTTTGTTGTATTGTTGGTTTGTTGGTTTGTTGGTTTGTTGGCTTGTTCGTTTGTTGGTTTGTTGATTTGTTGGTTTGTTGGCTTGTTGGCTTGTTGGCTTGTTGGTTTGTTCGTTTGTTGGCTTGTTGGTTACTTAGTTTGTTGGTTTGTTGGCATGTTGGTTTGTTGGTTTGTTGGTTTGTTGGCTTGTTGGTTTGTTGGTTTGTTGGTTTGTTGGCTTGTTGGTTTGTTAGTTTGTTGGTTTGTTGGTTTGTTGGTTTGTTGGTTTGTTGGTTTGTTGGCTTGTTGGCTTGTTGGTTTGTTGGTTAATTCGTTTGTTGGTTTGTTAGTTTGTTGGTTTGTTGGCTTGTTGGCTTGTTGGTTTTTTGGTTTGTTGGTTAGTTCGTTTGGTGGTTTGTTGGCTTGTTGGTTTGTTAGTTTGTTGGTTTGTTGGTTTATTCGTTTGTTAGTTTGTTGGTTTGTAGGTTTGTTGGTTTGTTGGTTTGTTGGTTTGTTGGTTTGTTGGTTTGTTGGTTTGTTGCTTTGTTGGTTTATTTGTTTGTTGGTTTGTTGTATTGTTGGTTTGTTGGTTTGTTGGTTTGTTGGCTTGTTCGTTTGTTGGTTTGTTGATTTGTTGGTTTGTTGGCTTGTTGGCTTGTTGGCTTGTTGGTTTGTTCGTTTGTTAGCTTGTTGGTTACTTAGTTTGTTGGTTTGTTGGCATGTTGGTTTGTTGGTTTGTTGGTTTGTTGGCTTGTTGGTTTGTTGGTTTGTTGGCTTGTTGGTTTGTTAGTTTGTTGGTTTGTTGGTTTGTTGGTTTGTTGGTTTGTTGGTTTGTTGGCTTGTTGGCTTGTTGGTTTGTTGGTTAATTCGTTTGTTGGTTTGTTAGTTTGTTGGTTTGTTGGCTTGTTGGCTTGTTGGTTTTTTGGTTTGTTGGTTAGTTCGTTTGGTGGTTTGTTAGTTTGTTGGTTTGTTGGCTTGTTGGCTTGTTGGTTTGTTGGTTTTTTGGTTTGTTGGTTTGTTGGTTTGTTGGTTTGTTGCTTTGTTGGTTTATTTGTTTGTTGGTTTGTTGTATTGTTGGTTTGTTGGTTTGTTGGTTTGTTGGCTTGTTCGTTTGTTGGTTTGTTGGTTTGTTGGTTTGTTGGTTTTTTGGTTTGTTGGTTTATTTGTTTGTTGGTTTGTTGGCTTGTTGGCTTGTTGGTTTGTTGGTTAGTTCGTTTGGTGGTTTGTTAGTTTGTTGGTTTGTTGGCTTGTTGGCTTGTTGGTTTGTTGATTTTTTGGTTTGTTGGTTTGTTGGTTTGTTGGTTTGTTGGCTTGTTGGTTTGTTAGTTTGTTGGTTTGTTGGTTTATTCGTTTGTTAGTTTGTTGGTTTGTAGGTTTGTTGGTTTGTTGGTTTGTTGGTTTGTTGGTTTGTTGGTTTGTTCGTTTGTTGGTTTGTTGGTTAGTTGGTTTGTTGGTTTGTTGGTTTGTTGGTTTGTTGGTTTGTTCGTTTGTTGGTTTGTTGGTTAGTTGGTTTGTTGGTTTGTTGGTTTGTTGGTTTGTTGGTTTATTTGTTTGTTGGTTTGTTGGTTTGTTGGTTTGTTGGTTTGTTGGTTTGTTGGCTTGTTGGTTTGTTGGTTTGTTAATTTGTTGGCTTGTTGGCTTGTTGGTTTGTTCGTTTGTTGGTTTGTTGGTTTGTTGGTTTGCTGGTTTGTTGGTTTTTTGGTTTATTGGTTTGTTGGCTTGTTGACTTGTTGGTTTGTTGGTTTTTTTGGCTTGTTGGTTACTTAGTTTGTTGGTTTGTTGGTTTGTTGGTTTGTTGGTTTGTTGGCTTGTTGGTTTGTTGGTTTGTTAATTTGTTGGCTTGTTGGCTTGTTGGTTTGTTCGTTTGTTGGTTTGTTGGTTTGTTGGTTTGCTGGTTTGTTGGTTTTTTGGTTTATTGGTTTGTTGGCTTGTTGACTTGTTGGTTTGTTGGTTTTTTTGGCTTGTTGGTTACTTAGTTTGTTGGTTTGTTGGTTTGTTGGTTTGTTGGTTTTTTGGTTTGTTGGTTTGTTGGTTTGTTGGCTTGTTGGCTTGTTGGTTTGTTGGTTAGTTCGTTTGGTGGTTTGTTAGTTTGTTGGTTTGTTGGCTTGTTGGCTTGTTGGTTTGTTGGTTTTTTTGGCTTGTTGGTTACTTAGTTTGTTGGTTTGTTGGTTTGTTGGTTTGTTGGTTTTTTGGTTTGTTGGTTTGTTGGTTTTTTGGTTTCTTGGTTTGTTGGCTTGTTGGATTGTTGGTTTGTTGGTTTGTTGGCTTGTTGGTTTGTTAGTTTGCTGGTTTGTTGGTTTTTTGGTTTATTGGTTTGTTGGCTTGTTGACTTGTTGGTTTGTTGGTTTTTTTTTGGCTTGTTGGTTACTTAGTTTGTTGGTTTGTTGGTTTGTTGGTTTGTTGGTTTGTTGGCTTGTTGGTTTGTTGGTTTGTTGGCTTGTTGGCTTGTTGGTTTGTTGGTTTGTTGGCTTGTTGGTTACTTAGTTTGTTGGTTTGTTGGCATGTTGGTTTGTTGGTTTGTTGGTTTGTTGGCTTGTTGGTTTGTTGGTTTGTTGGCTTGTTGGTTTGTTAGTTTGTTGGTTTGTTGGTTTATTCGTTTGTTAGTTTGTTGGTTTGTAGGTTTGTTGGTTTGTTGGTTTGTTGGTTTGTTGGTTTGTTGGTTTGTTCGTTTGTTGGTTTGTTGGTTAGTTGGTTTGTTGGTTTGTTGGTTTGTTGGTTTGTTGGTTTGTTGGTTTGTTGGTTTGTTGGTTTGTTGGCTTGTTGGTTTGTTGGTTTGTTAATTTGTTGGCTTGTTGGCTTGTTGGTTTGTTCGTTTGTTGGTTTGTTGGTTTGTTGGTTTGCTGGTTTGTTGGTTTTTTGGTTTATTGGTTTGTTGGCTTGTTGACTTGTTGGTTTGTTGGTTTTTTTGGCTTGTTGGTTACTTAGTTTGTTGGTTTGTTGGTTTGTTGGTTTGTTGGTTTTTTGGTTTGTTGGTTTGTTGGTTTGTTGGCTTGTTGGCTTGTTGGTTTGTTGGTTAGTTCGTTTGGTGGTTTGTTAGTTTGTTGGTTTGTTGGCTTGTTGGCTTGTTGGTTTGTTGGTTTTTTTGGCTTGTTGGTTACTTAGTTTGTTGGTTTGTTGGTTTGTTGGTTTGTTGGTTTTTTGGTTTGTTGGTTTGTTGGTTTTTTGGTTTCTTGGTTTGTTGGCTTGTTGGATTGTTGGTTTGTTGGTTTGTTGGCTTGTTGGTTACTTAGTTTGTTGGTTTGTTGGCATGTTGGTTTGTTGGTTTGTTGGTTGTTGGCTTGTTGGTTTGTTGGTTTGTTGGCTTGTTGGTTTGTTAGTTTGCTGGTTTGTTGGTTTTTTGGTTTATTGGTTTGTTGGCTTGTTGACTTGTTGGTTTGTTGGTTTTTTTGGCTTGTTGGTTACTTAGTTTGTTGGTTTGTTGGTTTGTTGGTTTGTTGGTTTTTTGGTTTGTTGGTTTGTTGGTTTTTTGGTTTCTTGGTTTGTTGGCTTGTTGGATTGTTGGTTTTTTGGTTTATTGGTTTGTTGGTTTGTTGGCTTGTTGGCTTGTTGGTTTGTTGGTTAGTTCGTTTGTTGGTTTGTTAGTTTGTTGGTTTGTTGGTTTGTTGGCTTGTTGGCTTGTTGGTTTGTTGGTTTGTTGGTTAGTTCGTTTGGTGGTTTGTTAGTTTGTTGGTTTGTTGGCTTGTTGGCTTGTTGGTTTCTTGGTTTTTTGGTTTGTTGGTTTGTTGGGTTGTTGGTTTGTTGGTTTATTTGTTTGTTGGTTTGTTGGCCTGTTGGTTTGTTGGTTTGTTGGTTTGTTGGTTTGTTGGCTTGTTGGTTTGTTGGTTTGTTGGTTTGTTGGTTTTTTGGTTTGTTGGTTTATTTGTTTGTTGGTTTGTTGGTTTGTTGGCTTGTTGGTTCGTTGGTTTGTTGGTTTGTTGGTTTGTTGGCTTGTTGGTTTGTTGGTTTGTTGGTTTGTTGGCTTGTTGGCTTGTTGGTTTGTTGGTTTGTTGGTTTTTTGGTTTGTTGGTTTCTAGGTTTGTTGGCTTGTTTTCTTGTTGGTTTGTTGGTTTGTTGCCTTGTTGGTTACTTAGTTTGTTGGTTTGTTGGCATGTTGGTTTGTTGGTTTGTTGGTTTGTTGGCTTGTTGGTATGTTGGTTTGTTGGCTTGTTGGTTTGTTAGTTTGTTGGTTTGTTGGTTTGTTGGTTTGTTGGTTTGTTGGCTTGTTGGCTTGTTGGTTTGTTGGTTAGTTTGTTTGTTGGTTTGTTAGTTTGTTGGTTTGTTGGCTTGTTGGCTTGTTGGTTTGTTGGTTTTTTGGTTTGTTGGTTTTTTGGTTTGTTGGTTTGTTGGTTTGTTGGCTTGTTGGTTTGTTGGTTTATTGGCTTGTTGGCTTGTTGGTTTGTTGGTTTGTTGGCTTGTTGGTTACTTAGTTTGTTGGTTTGTTGGCATGTTGGTTTGTTGGTTTGTTGGTTTGTTGGCTTGTTGGTTTGTTGGTTTGTTGGCTTGTTGGTTTGTTTGTTTGTTGGTTTGTTGGTTTATTCGTTTGTTAGTTTGTTGGTTTGTAGGTTTGTTGGTTTGTTGGTTTGTTGGTTTGTTGGTTTGTTGGTTTGTTCGTTTGTTGGTTTGATGGTTAGTTGGTTTGTTGGTTTGTTGGTTTGTTGGTTTGTTGGTTTATTTGTTTGTTGGTTTGTTGGTTTGTTGGTTTGTTGGTTTGTTGGTTTGTTGGCTTGTTGGTTTGTTGGTTTGTTGGTTTGTTGGTTTGTTGGTTTGTTGGTTTATTTGTTTGTTGGTTTGTTGGCTTGTTGGTTTGTTGGTTTGTTGGTTTGTTGGCTTGTTGGTTTGTCGGTTCGTTGGTTTGTTGGTTTGTTGGTTTTTTGGTTTGTTAGTTTATTTGTTTGTTGGTTTGTTGGCTTGTTGGTTTGTTGGTTTGTTGGTTTGTTGGTTTTTTGGTTTGTTGGTTTGTTGGTTTGTTGGTTTGTTGGTTTGTTGGTTTATTTGTTTGTTGGTTTGTTGGTTTGTTGGTTTGTTGGCTTGTTGGCTTGTTGGTTTGTTGGTTAGTTCGTTTGGTGGTTTGTTAGTTTGTTGGTTTGTTGGCTTGTTGGCTTGTTGGTTTCTTGGTTTTTTGGTTTGTTGGTTTGTTGGGTTGTTGGTTTGTTGGTTTATTTGTTTGTTGGTTTGTTGGCCTGTTGGTTTGTTGGTTTTTTGGTTTGTTGGCTTGTTGGTTTGTTGGTTTGTTGGTTTGTTGGTTTTTTGGTTTGTTGGTTTATTTGTTTGTTGGTTTGTTGGCTTGTTGGCTTGTTGGTTCGTTGGTTTGTTGGTTTGTTGGTTTGTGAGTTTGTTGGCTTCTTGGCTTGTTGGTTTGTTGGTTTGTTGGTTTTTTGGTTTGTTGGTTTGTTGGTTTTTTGGTTTCTTGGTTTGTTGGCTTGTTGGATTGTTGGTTTGTTGGTTTGTTGGCTTGTTGGTTACTTAGTTTGTTGGTTTGTTGGCATGTTGGTTTGTTGGTTTGTTGGTTGTTGGCTTGTTGGTTTGTTGGTTTGTTGGCTTGTTGGTTTGTTAGTTTGTTGGTTTGTTGGTTTGTTGGTTTGTTGGCTTGTTGGCTTGTTGGTTTGTTGGTTAGTTCGTTTGTTGGTTTGTTAGTTTGTTGGTTTGTTGGCTTGTTGGTTTGTTGGTTTTTTGGTTTGTTGGTTTGTTGGTTTGTTGATTTGTTGGTTTGTTGGCTTGTTGGCTTGTTGGCTTGTTGGTTTGTTCGTTTGTTGGCTTGTTGGTTACTTAGTTTGTTGGTTTGTTGGCATGTTGGTTTGTTGGTTGGTTGGTTTGTTGGCTTGTTGGTTTGTTGGTTTGTTGGCTTGTTGGTTTGTTAGTTTGTTGGTTTGTTGGTTTGTTGGTTTGTTGGTTTGTTGGTTTGTTGGCTTGTTGGCTTGTTGGTTTGTTGGTTAATTCGTTTGTTGGTTTGTTAGTTTGTTGGTTTGTTGGCTTGTTGGCTTGTTGGTTTTTTGGTTTGTTGGTTAGTTCGTTTGGTGGTTTGTTAGTTTGTTGGTTTGTTGGCTTGTTGGCTTGTTGGTTTGTTGGTTTTTTGGTTTGTTGGTTTGTTGGTTTGTTGGTTTGTTGCTTTGTTGGTTTATTTGTTTGTTGGTTTGTTGTATTGTTGGTTTGTTGGTTTGTTGGTTTGTTGGCTTGTTCGTTTGTTGGTTTGTTGGTTTGTTGGTTTGTTGGTTTTTTGGTTTGTTGGTTTATTTGTTTGTTGGTTTGTTGGCTTGTTGGCTTGTTGGTTTGTTGGTTAGTTCGTTTGGTGGTTTGTTAGTTTGTTGGTTTGTTGGCTTGTTGGCTTGTTGGTTTGTTGATTTTTTGGTTTGTTGGTTTGTTGGTTTGTTGGTTTGTTGGTTTGTTGGTTTATTTGTTTGTTGGTTTGTTGGCTTGTTGGTTTGTTGGTTTGTTGGTTTGTTGGCTTGTTGGTTTGTCGGTTCGTTGGTTTGTTGGTTTGTTGGTTTTTTGGTTTGTTAGTTTATTTGTTTGTTGGTTTGTTGGCTTGTTGGTTTGTTGGTTTGTTGGTTTGTTGGTTTTTTGGTTTGTTGGTTTGTTGGTTTGTTGGTTTGTTGGTTTGTTGGTTTATTTGTTTGTTGGTTTGTTGGTTTGTTGGTTTGTTGGTTTGTTGGCTTGTTGGCTTGTTGGTTTGTTGGTTAGTTCGTTTGGTGGTTTGTTAGTTTGTTGGTTTGTTGGCTTGTTGGCTTGTTGGTTTCTTGGTTTTTTGGTTTGTTGGTTTGTTGGGTTGTTGGTTTGTTGGTTTATTTGTTTGTTGGTTTGTTGGCCTGTTGGTTTGTTGGTTTTTTGGTTTGTTGGCTTGTTGGTTTGTTGGTTTGTTGGTTTGTTGGTTTTTTGGTTTGTTGGTTTATTTGTTTGTTGGTTTGTTGGTTTGTTGGCTTGTTGGTTCGTTGGTTTGTTGGTTTGTTGGTTTGTTGGCTTGTTGGTTTGTTGGTTTGTTGGTTTGTTGGCTTGTTGGCTTGTTGGTTTGTTGGTTTGTTGGTTTTTTGGTTTGTTGGTTTCTAGGTTTGTTGGCTTGTTTTCTTGTTGGTTTGTTGGTTTGTTGGCTTGTTGGTTACTTAGTTTGTTGGTTTGTTGGCATGTTGGTTTGTTGGTTTGTTGGCTTGTTGGTATGTTGGTTTGTTGGCTTGTTGGTTTGTTAGTTTGTTGGTTTGTTGGTTTGTTGGTTTGTTGGTTTGTTGGCTTGTTGGCTTGTTGGTTTGTTGGTTAGTTCGTTTGTTGGTTTGTTAGTTTGTTGTTTTGTTGGCTTGTTGGCTTGTTGGTTTGTTGGTTTTTTGGTTTGTTGGTTTGTTGGTTTGTTGGTTTGTTGGTTTGTTGGCTTGTTGGTTTGTTGGTTTGTTGGTTTGTTGGCTTGTTGGTTACTTAGTTTGTTGGTTTGTTGGCATGTTGGTTTGTTAGTTTGTTGGTTTGTTGGCTTGTTGGTTTGTTGGTTTGTTGGCTTGTTGGTTTGTTAGTTTGTTGGTTTGTTGGTTTATTCGTTTGTTAGTTTGTTGATTTGTAGGTTTGTTGGTTTGTTGGTTTGTTGGTTTGTTGGTTTGTTGGTTTGTTGGTTTGTTCGTTTGTTGGTTTGTTGGTTTGTTGGTTTGTTGGTTTGTTGGTTTGTTGGCTTGTTGGTTTGTTGGTTGGTTGGCTTGTTGGCTTGTTGGTTTGTTGGTTAGTTCGTATGGTGGTTTGTTAGTTTGTTGGTTTGTTGGCTTGTTGGCTTGTTGGTTTGTTGGTTTTTTGGTTTGTTGGTTTGTTGGTTTGTTGGTTTGTTGGTTTGTTGGTTTATTTGTTTGTTGGTTTGTTGGTTTGTTGGTTTGTTGGCTTGTTGGCTTGTTGGTTTGTTGGTTAGTTCGTTTGGTGGTTTGTTAGTTTGTTGGTTTGTTGGCTTGTTGGCTTGTTGGTTTCTTGGTTTTTTGGTTTGTTGGTTTGTTGGGTTGTTGGTTTGTTGGTTTATTTGTTTGTTGGTTTGTTGGCCTGTTGGTTTGTTGGTTTGTTGGTTTGTTGGCTTGTTGGTTTGTTGGTTTGTTGGTTTGTTGGTTTTTTGGTTTGTTGGTTTATTTGTTTGTTAGTTTGTTGGTTTGTTGGCTTGTTGGTTTGTTGGTTTGTTGGTTTGTTGGCTTGTTGGTTTGTTGGTTTGTTGGTTTGTTGGCTTGTTGGCTTGTTGGTTTGTTGGTTTGTTGGTTTTTTGGTTTGTTGGTTTCTAGGTTTGTTGGCTTGTTTTCTTGTTGGTTTGTTGGTTTGTTGGCTTGTTGGTTACTTAGTTTGTTGGTTTGTTGGTTTGTTGGCTTGTTGGCTTGTTGGTTTGTTGGTTAGTTCGTATGGTGGTTTGTTAGTTTGTTGGTTTGTTGGCTTGTTGGCTTGTTGGTTTGTTGGTTTTTTGGTTTGTTGGTTTTTTGGTTTGTTGGTTTGTTCGTTTGTTGGTTTATTTGTTTGTTGGTTTGTTGGTTTGTTGGTTTGTTGGCTTGTTGGCTTGTTGGTTTGTTGGTTAGTTCGTTTGGTGGTTTGTTAGTTTGTTGGTTTGTTGGCTTGTTGGCTTGTTGGTTTCTTGGTTTTTTGGTTTGTTGGTTTGTTGGGTTGTTGGTTTGTTGGTTTATTTGTTTGTTGGTTTGTTGGCCTGTTGGTTTGTTGGTTTGTTGGTTTGTTGGCTTGTTGGTTTGTTGGTTTGTTGGTTTGTTGGTTTTTTGGTTTGTTGGTTTATTTGTTTGTTGGTTTGTTGGTTTGTTGGCTTGTTGGTTCGTTGGTTTGTTGGTTTGTTGGTTTGTTGGCTTGTTGGTTTGTTGGTTTGTTGGTTTGTTGGCTTGTTGGTTTTTTGGTTTGTTGGTTTCTAGGTTTGTTGGCTTGTTTTCTTGTTGGTTTGTTGGTTTGTTGGCTTGTTGGTTACTTAGTTTGTTGGTTTGTTGGCATGTTGGTTTGTTGGTTTGTTGGCATGTTGGTTTGTTGGTTTGTTGGCTTGTTGGTATGTTGGTTTGTTGGCTTGTTGGTTTGTTAGTTTGTTGGTTTGTTGGTTTGTTGGTTTGTTGGTTTGTTGGCTTGTTGGCTTGTTGGTTTGTTGGTTTGTTGGTTTGTTGGCTTGTTGGCTTGTTGGTTTGTTGGTTTGTTGGTTTTTTGGTTTGTTGGTTTCTAGGTTTGTTGGCTTGTTTTCTTGTTGGTTTGTTGGTTTGTTGGCTTGTTGGTTACTTAGTTTGTTGGTTTGTTGGCATGTTGGTTTGTTGGTTTGTTGGCTTGTTGGTATGTTGGTTTGTTGGCTTGTTGGTTTGTTAGTTTGTTGGTTTGTTGGTTTGTTGGTTTGTTGGTTTGTTGGCTTGTTGGCTTGTTGGTTTGTTGGTTAGTTCGTTTGTTGGTTTGTTAGTTTGTTGGTTTGTTGGCTTGTTGGCTTGTTGGTTTGTTGGTTTTTTGGTTTGTTGGTTTGTTGGTTTGTTGGTTTGTTGGCTTGTTGGTTTGTTGGTTTGTTGGTTTGTTGGCTTGTTGGTTACTTAGTTTGTTGGTTTGTTGGCATGTTGGTTTGTTAGTTTGTTGGTTTGTTGGCTTGTTGGTTTGTTGGTTTGTTGGCTTGTTGGTTTGTTAGTTTGTTGGTTTGTTGGTTTATTCGTTTGTTAGTTTGTTGATTTGTAGGTTTGTTGGTTTGTTGGTTTGTTGGTTTGTTGGTTTGTTGGTTTGTTGGTTTGTTGGTTTGTTCGTTTGTTGGTTTGTTGGTTTGTTGGTTTGTTGGTTTGTTGGTTTGTTGGCTTGTTGGCTTGTTGGTTTGTTGGTTGGTTGGCTTGTTGGCTTGTTGGTTTGTTGGTTAGTTCGTATGGTGGTTTGTTAGTTTGTTGGTTTGTTGGCTTGTTGCCTTGTTGGTTTGTTGGTTTTTTGGTTTGTTGGTTTGTTGGTTTGTTGGTTTGTTGGTTTGTTGGTTTATTTGTTTGTTGGTTTGTTGGTTTGTTGGCTTGTTGGCTTGTTGGTTTGTTGGTTTGTTGGTTTGTTGGCTTGTTGGCTTGTTGGTTTGTTGGTTTGTTGGTTTTTTGGTTTGTTGGTTTCTAGGTTTGTTGGCTTGTTTTCTTGTTGGTTTGTTGGTTTGTTGGCTTGTTGGTTACTTAGTTTGTTGGTTTGTTGGCATGTTGGTTTGTTGGTTTGTTGGCATGTTGGTTTGTTGGTTTGTTGGCTTGTTGGTATGTTGGTTTGTTGGCTTGTTGGTTTGTTAGTTTGTTGGTTTGTTGGTTTGTTGGTTTGTTGGTTTGTTGGCTTGTTGGCTTGTTGGTTTGTTGGTTTGTTGGTTTGTTGGCTTGTTGGCTTGTTGGTTTGTTGGTTTGTTGGTTTTTTGGTTTGTTGGTTTCTAGGTTTGTTGGCTTGTTTTCTTGTTGGTTTGTTGGTTTGTTGGCTTGTTGGTTACTTAGTTTGTTGGTTTGTTGGCATGTTGGTTTGTTGGTTTGTTGGCTTGTTGGTATGTTGGTTTGTTGGCTTGTTGGTTTGTTAGTTTGTTGGTTTGTTGGTTTGTTGGTTTGTTGGTTTGTTGGCTTGTTGGCTTGTTGGTTTGTTGGTTAGTTCGTTTGTTGGTTTGTTAGTTTGTTGGTTTGTTGGCTTGTTGGCTTGTTGGTTTGTTGGTTTTTTGGTTTGTTGGTTTGTTGGTTTGTTGGTTTGTTGGCTTGTTGGTTTGTTGGTTTGTTGGTTTGTTGGCTTGTTGGTTACTTAGTTTGTTGGTTTGTTGGCATGTTGGTTTGTTAGTTTGTTGGTTTGTTGGCTTGTTGGTTTGTTGGTTTGTTGGCTTGTTGGTTTGTTAGTTTGTTGGTTTGTTGGTTTATTCGTTTGTTAGTTTGTTGATTTGTAGGTTTGTTGGTTTGTTGGTTTGTTGGTTTGTTGGTTTGTTGGTTTGTTGGTTTGTTGGTTTGTTCGTTTGTTGGTTTGTTGGTTTGTTGGTTTGTTGGTTTGTTGGTTTGTTGACTTGTTGGCTTGTTGGTTTGTTGGTTGGTTGGCTTGTTGGCTTGTTGGTTTGTTGGTTAGTTCGTATGGTGGTTTGTTAGTTTGTTGGTTTGTTGGCTTGTTGCCTTGTTGGTTTGTTGGTTTTTTGGTTTGTTGGTTTGTTGGTTTGTTGGTTTGTTGGTTTGTTGGTTTATTTGTTTGTTGGTTTGTTGGTTTGTTGGTTTGTTGGCTTGTTGGCTTGTTGGTTTGTTGGTTAGTTCGTTTGGTGGTTTGTTAGTTTGTTGGTTTGTTGGCTTGTTGGCTTGTTGGTTTCTTGGTTTTTTGGTTTGTTGGTTTGTTGGGTTGTTGGTTTGTTGGTTTATTTGTTTGTTGGTTTGTTGGCCTGTTGGTTTGTTGGTTTGTTGGTTTGTTGGCTTGTTGGTTTGTTGGTTTGTTGGTTTGTTGGTTTGTTGGTTTTTTGGTTTGTTGGTTTATTTGTTTGTTGGTTTGTTGGCTTGTTGGTTCGTTGGTTTGTTGGTTTGTTGGTTTGTTGGCTTGTTGGTTTGTTGGTTTGTTGGTTTGTTGGCTTGTTGGCTTGTTGGTTTGTTGGTTTGTTGGTTTTTTGGTTTGTTGGTTTCTAGGTTTGTTGGCTTGTTTTCTTGTTGGTTTGTTGGTTTGTTGGCTTGTTGGTTACTTAGTTTGTTGGTTTGTTGGTTTGTTGGCTTGTTGGCTTGTTGGTTTGTTGGTTAGTTCGTATGGTGGTTTGTTAGTTTGTTGGTTTGTTGGCTTGTTGGCTTGTTGGTTTGTTGGTTTTTTGGTTTGTTGGTTTGTTGGTTTGTTGGTTTGTTGGTTTGTTGGTTTATTTGTTTGTTGGTTTGTTGGTTTGTTGGTTTGTTGGCTTGTTGGCTTGTTGGTTTGTTGGTTAGTTCGTTTGGTGGTTTGTTAGTTTGTTGGTTTGTTGGCTTGTTGGCTTGTTGGTTTCTTGGTTTGTTGGTTTGTTGGCTTGTTGGTTTGTTGGTTTGTTGGTTTGTTGGTTTTTTGGTTTGTTGGTTTATTTGTTTGTTGGTTTGTTGGTTTGTTGGCTTGTTGGTTCGTTGGTTTGTTGGTTTGTTGGTTTGTTGGCTGGTTGGTTTGTTGGTTTGTTGGTTTGTTGGCTTGTTGGCTTGTTGGTTTGTTGGTTTGTTGGTTTTTTGGTTTGTTGGTTTCTAGGTTTGTTGGCTTGTTTTCTTGTTGGTTTGTTGGTTTGTTGGCTTGTTGGTTACTTAGTTTGTTGGTTTGTTGGCATGTTGGTTTGTTGGTTTGTTGGCTTGTTGGTATGTTGGTTTATTGGCTTGTTGGTTTGTTAGTTTGTTGGTTTGTTGGTTTGTTGGTTTGTTGGTTTGTTGGTTTGTTGGCTTGTTGGCTTGTTGGTTTGTTGGTTAGTTCGTTTGTTGGTTTGTTAGTTTGTTGGTTTGTTGGCTTGTTGGCTTGTTGGTTTGTTGGTTTTTTGGTTTGTTGGTTTGTTGGTTTGTTGGTTTGTTGGTTTGTTGGTTTGTTGGCTTGTTGGTTTGTTGGCTTGTTGGCTTGTTGGTTTGTTGGTTTGTTGGCTTGTTGGTTACTTAGTTTGTTGGTTTGTTGGCATGTTGGTTTGTTAGTTTGTTGGTTTGTTGGCTTGTTGGTTTGTTGGTTTGTTGGCTTGTTGGTTTGTTAGTTTGTTGGTTTGTTGGTTTATTCGTTTGTTAGTTTGTTGATTTGTAGGTTTGTTGATTTGTTGGTTTGTTGGTTTGTTGGTTTGTTGGTTTGTTGGTTTGTTCGTTTGTTGGTTTGTTGGTTTGTTGGTTTGTTGGTTTGTTGGTTTGTTGGCTTGTTGGTTTGTTGGTTTGTTGGCTTGTTGGCTTGTTGGTTTGTTGGTTAGTTCGTATGGTGGTTTGTTAGTTTGTTGGTTTGTTGGCTTGTTGGCTTGTTGGTTTGTTGGTTTTTTGGTTTGTTGGTTTGTTGGCTTGTTGGCTTGTTGGTTTGTTGGTTTGTTGGTTTGTTGGCTTGTTGGCTTGTTGGTTTGTTGGTTTGTTGGTTTTTTGGTTTGTTGGTTTCTAGGTTTGTTGGCTTGTTTTCTTGTTGGTTTGTTGGTTTGTTGGCTTGTTGGTTACTTAGTTTGTTGGTTTGTTGGCATGTTGGTTTGTTGGTTTGTTGGCTTGTTGGTATGTTGGTTTGTTGGCTTGTTGGTTTGTTAGTTTGTTGGTTTGTTGGTTTGTTGGTTTGTTGGTTTGTTGGTTTGTTGGCTTGTTGGCTTGTTGGTTTGTTGGTTAGTTCGTTTGTTGGTTTGTTAGTTTGTTGGTTTGTTGGCTTGTTGGCTTGTTGGTTTGTTGGTTTTTTGGTTTGTTGGTTTGTTGGTTTGTTGGCTTGTTGGTTTGTTGGTTTGTTGGTTTGTTGGCTTGTTGGTTACTTAGTTTGTTGGTTTGTTGGCATGTTGGTTTGTTAGTTTGTTGGTTTGTTGGCTTGTTGGTTTGTTGGTTTGTTGGCTTGTTGGTTTGTTAGTTTGTTGGTTTGTTGGTTTATTCGTTTGTTAGTTTGTTGATTTGTAGGTTTGTTGGTTTGTTGGTTTGTTGGTTTGTTGGTTTGTTGGTTTGTTGGTTTGTTGGTTTGTTCGTTTGTTGGTTTGTTGGTTTGTTGGTTTGTTGGTTTGTTGGTTTGTTGGATTGTTGGTTTGTTGGTTGGTTGGCTTGTTGGCTTGTTGGTTTGTTGGTTAGTTCGTATGGTGGTTTGTTAGTTTGTTGGTTTGTTGGCTTGTTGGCTTGTTGGTTTGTTGGTTTTTTGGTTTGTTGGTTTGTTGGTTTGTTGGTTTGTTGGTTTGTTGGTTTATTTGTTTGTTGGTTTGTTGGTTTGTTGGTTTGTTGGCTTGTTGGCTTGTTGGTTTGTTGGTTAGTTCGTTTGGTGGTTTGTTAGTTTGTTGGTTTGTTGGCTTGTTGGCTTGTTGGTTTCTTGGTTTTTTGGTTTGTTGGTTTGTTGGGTTGTTGGTTTGTTGGTTTATTTGTTTGTTGGTTTGTTGGCTTGTTGGTTTGTTGGTTTGTTGGTTTGTTGGCTTGTTGGTTTGTTGGTTTGTTGGTTTGTTAGTTTTTTGGTTTGTTGGTTTATTTGTTTGTTGGTTTGTTGGTTTGTTGGCTTGTTGGTTCGTTGGTTTGTTGGTTTGTTGGTTTGTTGGCTTGTTGGTTTGTTGGTTTGTTGGTTTGTTGGCTTGTTGGCTTGTTGGTTTGTTGGTTTGTTGGTTTTTTGGTTTGTTGGTTTCTAGGTTTGTTGGCTTGTTTTCTTGTTGGTTTGTTGGTTTGTTGGCTTGTTGGTTACTTAGTTTGTTGGTTTGTTGGTTTGTTGGCTTGTTGGCTTGTTGGTTTGTTGGTTAGTTCGTATGGTGGTTTGTTAGTTTGTTGGTTTGTTGGCTTGTTGGCTTGTTGGTTTGTTGGTTTTTTGGTTTGTTGGTTTGTTGGTTTGTTGGTTTGTTGGTTTGTTGGTTTATTTGTTTGTTGGTTTGTTGGTTTGTTGGTTTGTTGGCTTGTTGGCTTGTTGGTTTGTTGGTTAGTTCGTTTGGTGGTTTGTTAGTTTGTTGGTTTGTTGGCTTGTTGGCTTGTTGGTTTCTTGGTTTGTTGGTTTGTTGGCTTGTTGGTTTGTTGGTTTGTTGGTTTGTTGGTTTTTTGGTTTGTTGGTTTATTTGTTTGTTGGTTTGTTGGTTTATTGGCTTGTTGGTTCGTTGGTTTGTTGGTTTGTTGGTTTGTTGGCTTGTTGGTTTGTTGGTTTGTTGGTTTGTTGGCTTGTTGGCTTGTTGGTTTGTTGGTTTGTTGGTTTTTTGGTTTGTTGGTTTCTAGGTTTGTTGGCTTGTTTTCTTGTTGGTTTTTTGGTTTGTTGGTTTGTTGGCTTGTTGGCTTGTTGGTTTGTTGGTTAGTTCGTTTGGTGGTTTGTTAGTTTGTTGGTTTGTTGGCTTGTTGGCTTGTTGGTTTCTTGGTTTGTTGGTTTCTTGGCTTGTTGGTTTGTTGGTTTGTTGGTTTGTTGGTTTTTTGGTTTGTTGGTTTATTTGTTTGTTGGTTTGTTGGTTTATTGGCTTGTTGGTTTGTTAGTTTGTTGGTTTGTTGGCTTGTTGGCTTGTTGGTTTCTTGGTTTGTTGGTTTGTTGGCTTGTTGGTTTGTTGGTTTGTTGGTTTGTTGGTTTTTTGGTTTGTTGGTTTATTTGTTTGTTGGTTTGTTGGTTTATTGGCTTGTTGGTTCGTTGGTTTGTTGGTTTGTTGGTTTGTTGGCTTGTTGGTTTGTTGGTTTGTTGGTTTGTTGGCTTGTTGGCTTGTTGGTTTGTTGGTTTGTTGGTTTTTTGGTTTGTTGGTTTCTAGGTTTGTTGGCTTGTTTTCTTGTTGGTTTTTTGGTTTGTTGGTTTATTTGTTTGTTGGTATGTTGGTTTATTGGCTTGTTGGTTTGTTAGTTTGTTGGTTTGTTGGTTTGTTGGTTTGTTGGTTTGTTGGTTTGTTGGCTTGTTGGCTTGTTGGTTTGTTGGTTAGTTCGTTTGTTGGTTTGTTAGTTTGTTGGTTTGTTGGCTTGTTGGCTTGTTGGTTTGTTGGTTTTTTGGTTTGTTGGTTTGTTGGTTTGTTGGTTTGTTGGTTTGTTGGTTTGTTGGCTTGTTGGTTTGTTGGCTTGTTGGCTTGTTGGTTTGTTGGTTTGTTGGCTTGTTGGTTACTTAGTTTGTTGGTTTGTTGGCATGTTGGTTTGTTAGTTTGTTGGTTTGTTGGCTTGTTGGTTTGTTGGTTTGTTGGCTTGTTGGTTTGTTAGTTTGTTGGTTTGTTGGTTTATTCGTTTGTTAGTTTGTTGATTTGTAGGTTTGTTGATTTGTTGGTTTGTTGGTTTGTTGGTTTGTTGGTTTGTTGGTTTGTTCGTTTGTTGGTTTGTTGGTTTGTTGGTTTGTTGGTTTGTTGGTTTGTTGGCTTGTTGGTTTGTTGGTTTGTTGGCTTGTTGGCTTGTTGGTTTGTTGGTTAGTTCGTATGGTGGTTTGTTAGTTTGTTGGTTTGTTGGCTTGTTGGCTTGTTGGTTTGTTGGTTTTTTGGTTTGTTGGTTTGTTGGCTTGTTGGCTTGTTGGTTTGTTGGTTTGTTGGTTTGTTGGCTTGTTGGCTTGTTGGTTTGTTGGTTTGTTGGTTTTTTGGTTTGTTGGTTTCTAGGTTTGTTGGCTTGTTTTCTTGTTGGTTTGTTGGTTTGTTGGCTTGTTGGTTACTTAGTTTGTTGGTTTGTTGGCATGTTGGTTTGTTGGTTTGTTGGCTTGTTGGTATGTTGGTTTGTTGGCTTGTTGGTTTGTTAGTTTGTTGGTTTGTTGGTTTGTTGGTTTGTTGGTTTGTTGGTTTGTTGGCTTGTTGGCTTGTTGGTTTGTTGGTTAGTTCGTTTGTTGGTTTGTTAGTTTGTTGGTTTGTTGGCTTGTTGGCTTGTTGGTTTGTTGGTTTTTTGGTTTGTTGGTTTGTTGGTTTGTTGGCTTGTTGGTTTGTTGGTTTGTTGGTTTGTTGGCTTGTTGGTTACTTAGTTTGTTGGTTTGTTGGCATGTTGGTTTGTTAGTTTGTTGGTTTGTTGGCTTGTTGGTTTGTTGGTTTGTTGGCTTGTTGGTTTGTTAGTTTGTTGGTTTGTTGGTTTATTCGTTTGTTAGTTTGTTGATTTGTAGGTTTGTTGGTTTGTTGGTTTGTTGGTTTGTTGGTTTGTTGGTTTGTTGGTTTGTTGGTTTGTTCGTTTGTTGGTTTGTTGGTTTGTTGGTTTGTTGGTTTGTTGGTTTGTTGGCTTGTTGGTTTGTTGGTTGGTTGGCTTGTTGGCTTGTTGGTTTGTTGGTTAGTTCGTATGGTGGTTTGTTAGTTTGTTGGTTTGTTGGCTTGTTGGCTTGTTGGTTTGTTGGTTTTTTGGTTTGTTGGTTTGTTGGTTTGTTGGTTTGTTGGTTTGTTGGTTTATATGTTTGTTGGTTTGTTGGTTTGTTGGTTTGTTGGCTTGTTGGCTTGTTGGTTTGTTGGTTAGTTCGTTTGGTGGTTTGTTAGTTTGTTGGTTTGTTGGCTTGTTGGCTTGTTGGTTTCTTGGTTTTTTGGTTTGTTGGTTTGTTGGGTTGTTGGTTTGTTGGTTTATTTGTTTGTTGGTTTGTTGGCCTGTTGGTTTGTTGGTTTGTTGGTTTGTTGGCTTGTTGGTTTGTTGGTTTGTTGGTTTGTTGGTTTTTTGGTTTGTTGGTTTATTTGTTTGTTGGTTTGTTGGTTTGTTGGCTTGTTGGTTCGTTGGTTTGTTGGTTTGTTGGTTTGTTGGCTTGTTGGTTTGTTGGTTTGTTTGTTTGTTGGCTTGTTGGCTTGTTGGTTTGTTGGTTTGTTGGTTTTTTGGTTTGTTGGTTTCTAGGTTTGTTGGCTTGTTTTCTTGTTGGTTTGTTGGTTTGTTGGCTTGTTGGTTACTTAGTTTGTTGGTTTGTTGGTTTGTTGGCTTGTTGGCTTGTTGGTTTGTTGGTTAGTTCGTATGGTGGTTTGTTAGTTTGTTGGTTTGTTGGCTTGTTGGCTTGTTGGTTTGTTGGTTTTTTGGTTTGTTGGTTTGTTGGTTTGTTGGTTTGTTGGTTTGTTGGTTTATTTGTTTGTTGGTTTGTTGGTTTGTTGGTTTGTTGGCTTGTTGGCTTGTTGGTTTGTTGGTTAGTTCGTTTGGTGGTTTGTTAGTTTGTTGGTTTGTTGGCTTGTTGGCTTGTTGGTTTCTTGGTTTGTTGGTTTGTTGGCTTGTTGGTTTGTTGGTTTGTTGGTTTGTTGGTTTTTTGGTTTGTTGGTTTATTTGTTTGTTGGTTTGTTGGTTTATTGGCTTGTTGGTTCGTTGGTTTGTTGGTTTGTTGGTTTGTTGGCTTGTTGGTTTGTTGGTTTGTTGGTTTGTTGGCTTGTTGGCTTGTTGGTTTGTTGGTTTGTTGTTTTTTTGGTTTGTTGGTTTCTAGGTTTGTTGGCTTGTTTTCTTGTTGGTTTGTTGGTTTGTTGGCTTGTTGGTTACTTAGTTTGTTGGTTTGTTGGCATGCTGGTTTGTTGGTTTGTTGGCTTGTTGGTATGTTGGTTTATTGGCTTGTTGGTTTGTTAGTTTGTTGGTTTGTTGGTTTGTTGGTTTGTTGGTTTGTTGGCTTGTTGGCTTGTCGGTTTGTTGGTTAGTTCGTTTGTTGGTTTGTTAGTTTGTTGGTTTGTTGGCTTGTTGGCTTGTTGGTTTGTTGGTTTTTTGGTTTGTTGGTTTGTTGGTTTGTTGGTTTGTTGGTTTGTTGGTTTGTTGGCTTGTTGGTTTGTTGGCTTGTTGGCTTGTTGGTTTGTTGGTTTGTTGGCTTGTTGGTTACTTAGTTTGTTGGTTTGTTGGCATGTTGGTTTGTTAGTTTGTTGGTTTGTTGGCTTGTTGGTTTGTTGGTTTGTTGGCTTGTTGGTTTGTTAGTTTGTTGGTTTGTTGGTTTATTCGTTTGTTAGTTTGTTGATTTGTAGGTTTGTTGGTTTGTTGGTTTGTTGGTTTGTTGGTTTGTTGGTTTGTTGGTTTGTTCGTTTGTTGGTTTGTTGGTTTGTTGGTTTGTTGGTTTGTTGGTTTGTTGGCTTGTTGGTTTGTTGGTTTGTTGGCTTGTTGGCTTGTTGGTTTGTTGGTTAGTTTGTATGGTGGTTTGTTAGTTTGTTGGTTTGTTGGCTTGTTGGCTTGTTGGTTTGTTGGTTTTTTGGTTTGTTGGTTTGTTGGTTTGTTGGTTTGTTGGTTTGTTGGTTTGTTGGTTTGTTGGCTTGTTGGTTTGTTGGTTTGTTGGCTTGTTGGCTTGTTGGTTTGTTGGTTAGTTCGTATGGTGGTTTGTTAGTTTGTTGGTTTGTTGGCTTGTTGGCTTGTTGGTTTGTTGGTTTTTTGGTTTGTTGGTTTGTTGGTTTGTTGGTTTGTTGGTTTGTTGGTTTATTTGTTTGTTGGTTTGTTGGTTTGTTGGTTTGTTGGCTTGTTGGTTTGTTGGTTTGTGAGTTTGTTGGCTTGTTGGCTTGTTGGTTTGTTGGTTTGTTGGTTTTTCGGTTTGTTGGTTTGTTGGTTTGTTGGTTTCTTGGTTTGTTGGCTTGTTGGATTGTTGGTTTGTTGGTTTGTTGGCTTGTTGGTTACTTAGTTTGTTGGTTTGTTGGCATGTTGGTTTGTTGGTTTGTTGGTTGTTGGCTAGTTGGTTTGTTGGTTTGTTGGCTTGTTGGTTTGTTAGTTTGTTGGTTTGTTGGTTTGTTGGTTTGTTGGCTTGTTGGCTTGTTGGTTTGTTGGTTAGTTCGTTTGTTGGTTTGTTAGTTTGTTGGTTTGTTGGCTTGTTGGTTTGTTGGTTTTTTGGTTTGTTGGTTTGTTGGTTTGTTGATTTGTTGGTTTGTTGGCTTGTTGGTTTGTTGGCTTGTTGGCTTGTTGGTTTGTTGGTTTGTTGGCTTGTTGGTTACTTAGTTTGTTGGTTTGTTGGCATGTTGGTTTGTTGGTTTGTTGGTTTGTTGGCTTGTTGGTTTGTTGGTTTGTTGGCTTGTTGGTTTGTTAGTTTGTTGGTTTGTTGGTTTGTTGGTTTGTTGGTTTGTTGGTTTGTTGGTTTGTTGGCTTGTTGGCTTGTTGGTTTGTTGGTTAGTTCGTTTGTTGGTTTGTTAGTTTGTTGGTTTGTTGGCTTGTTGGCTTGTTGGTTTTTTGGTTTGTTGGTTAGTTCGTTTGGTGGTTTGTTAGTTTGTTGGCTTGTTGGCTTGTTGGTTTGTTGGTTTTTTGGTTTGTTGGTTTGTTGGTTTGTTGGTTTGTTGGTTTGTTGGTTTGTTGCTTTGTTGGTTTATTTGTTTGTTGGTTTGTTGTATTGTTGGTTTGTTGGTTTGTTGGTTTGTTGGCTTGTTCGTTTGTTGGTTTGTTGGTTTGTTGGTTTGTTGGTTTGTTGGTTTTTTGGTTTGTTGGTTTATTTGTTTGTTGGTTTGTTGGCTTTTTGGTTTGTTGGTTTGTTGGTTTGTTGGTTTGTTGGCTTGTTGGTTTGTTGGTTTGTTGGTTTGTTGGCTTGTTGGCTTGTTGGTTTTTTGGTTTGTTGGTTTTTTGGTTGTTGGTTTGTTGGTTTGTTGGTTTCTTGTTTTGTTGGTTTCTTGGTTTGTTGGCTTGTTGGCTTGTTGGTTTGTTGGTTTGTTGGCTTGTTGGTTACTTAGTTTGTTGGTTTGTTGGCATGTTGGTTTGTTGGTTTGTTGGTTTGTTGGCTTGTTGGTTTGTTGGTTTGTTGGCTTGTTGGTTTGTTAGTTTATTGGTTTGTTGGTTTGTTGGTTTGTAGGTTTGTTGGCTAGTTGGCTTGTTGGTTTGTTGGTTAGTTCGTTTGTTGGTTTGTTAGTTTGTTGTTTTTTGGCTTGTTGGCTTGTTGGTTTGTTGGTTTGTTGGTTTGTTGGCTTGTTGGCTTGTTGGTTTGTTGGTTAGTTCGTTTGGTGGTTTGTTAGTTTGTTGGTTTGTTGGCTTGTTGGCTTGTTGGCTTGTTGGTTTGTTGGTTAGTTCGTTTGTTGGTTTGTTAGTTTGTTGGTTTGTTGGCATGTTGGCTTGTTGGTTTGTTGGTTTGTTGGCTTGTTGGTTACTTAGTTTGTTGGTTTGTTGGAATGTTGGTTTGTTGGTTTGTTGGTTTGTTTGCTTGTTGGTTTGTTGGTTTGTTGGCTTGTTGGTTTGTTAGTTTATTGGTTTGTTGATTTGTTGGTTTGTAGGTTTGTTGGCTAGTTGGCTTGTTGGTTTGTTGGTTAGTTCGTTTGTTGGTTTGTTGGCTTGTTGGCTTGTTGGTTTGTTGGTTTGTTGGTTTTTTGGTTTGTTGGTTTCTAGGTTTGTTGGCTTGTTTTCTTGTTGGTTTGTTGGTTTGTTGGCTTGTTGGTTACTTAGTTTGTTGGTTTGTTGGCATGTTGGTTTGTTGGTTTGTTGGCTTGTTGGTATGTTGGTTTGTTGGCTTGTTGGTTTGTTAGTTTGTTGGTTTGTTGGTTTGTTGGTTTGTTGGTTTGTTGGCTTGTTGGCTTGTTGGTTTGTTGGTTTGTTGGTTTGTTGGCTTGTTGGCTTGTTGGTTTGTTGGTTTGTTGGTTTTTTGGTTTGTTGGTTTCTAGGTTTGTTGGCTTGTTTTCTTGTTGGTTTGTTGGTTTGTTGGCTTGTTGGTTACTTAGTTTGTTGGTTTGTTGGCATGTTGGTTTGTTGGTTTGTTGGCTTGTTGGTATGTTGGTTTGTTGGCTTGTTGGTTTGTTAGTTTGTTGGTTTGTTGGTTTGTTGGTTTGTTGGTTTGTTGGCTTGTTGGCTTGTTGGTTTGTTGGTTAGTTCGTTTGTTGGTTTGTTAGTTTGTTGGTTTGTTGGCTTGTTGGCTTGTTGGTTTGTTGGTTTTTTGGTTTGTTGGTTTGTTGGTTTGTTGGTTTGTTGGCTTGTTGGTTTGTTGGTTTGTTGGTTTGTTGGCTTGTTGGTTACTTAGTTTGTTGGTTTGTTGGCATGTTGTTTTGTTAGTTTGTTGGTTTGTTGGCTTGCTGGTTTGTTGGTTTGTTGGCTTGTTGGTTTGTTAGTTTGTTGGTTTGTTGGTTTATTCGTTTGTTAGTTTGTTGATTTGTAGGTTTGTTGGTTTGTTGGTTTGTTGGTTTGTTGGTTTGTTGGTTTGTTGGTTTGTTCGTTTGTTGGTTTGTTGGTTTGTTGGTTTGTTGGTTTGTTGGTTTGTTGGCTTGTTGGTTTGTTGGTTGGTTGGCTTGTTGGCTTGTTGGTTTGTTGGTTAGTTCGTATGGTGGTTTGTTAGTTTGTTGGTTTGTTGGCTTGTTGGCTTGTTGGTTTGTTGGTTTTTTGGTTTGTTGGTTTGTTGGTTTGTTGGTTTGTTGGTTTGTTGGTTTATTTGTTTGTTGGTTTGTTGGTTTGTTGGTTTGTTGGCTTGTTGGCTTGTTATTTTTTTGGTTAGTTCGTTTGGTGGTTTGTTAGTTTGTTGGTTTGTTGGCTTGTTGGCTTGTTGGTTTCTTGGTTTTTTGGTTTGTTGGTTTGTTGGGTTGTTGGTTTGTTGGTTTATTTGTTTGTTGGTTTGTTGGCCTGTTGGTTTGTTGGTTTGTTGGTTTGTTGGCTTGTTGGTTTGTTGGTTTGTTGGTTTGTTGGTTTTTTGGTTTGTTGGTTTATTTGTTTGTTGGTTTGTTGGTTTGTTGGCTTGTTGGTTCGTTGGTTTGTTGGTTTGTTGGTTTGTTGGCTTGTTGGTTTGTTGGTTTGTTGGTTTGTTGGCTTGTTGGCTTGTTGGTTTGTTGGTTTGTTGGTTTTTTGGTTTGTTGGTTTCTAGGTTTGTTGGCTTGTTTTCTTGTTGGGTTGTTGGTTTGTTGGCTTGTTGGTTACTTAGTTTGTTGGTTTGTTGGTTTGTTGGCTTGTTGGCTTGTTGGTTTGTTGGTTAGTTCGTATGGTGGTTTGTTAGTTTGTTGGTTTGTTGGCTTGTTGGCTTGTTGGTTTGTTGGTTTTTTGGTTTGTTGGTTTGTTGGTTTGTTGGTTTGTTGGTTTGTTGGTTTATTTGTTTGTTGGTTTGTTGGTTTGTTGGTTTGTTGGCTTGTTGGCTTGTTGGTTTGTTGGTTAGTTCGTTTGGTGGTTTGTTAGTTTGTTGGTTTGTTGGCTTGTTGGCTTGTTGGTTTCTTGGTTTTTTGGTTTGTTGGTTTGTTGGGTTGTTGGTTTGTTGGTTTTTTGGTTTGTTGGTTTGTTGGTTTGTTGGTTTGTTGGTTTGTTGGTTTATTTGTTTGTTGGTTTGTTGGCTTGTTGGTTTGTTGGCTTGTTGGCTTGTTGGTTTGTTGGCTTGTTGGTTCGTTGGTTTGTTGGTTTGTTGGTTTGTTGGCTTGTTGGTTTGTTGGTTTGTTGGTTTGTTGGCTTATTGGCTTGTTGGTTTGTTGGTTTGTTGGTTTTTTGGTTTGTTGGTTTCTAGGTTTGTTGGCTTGTTTTCTTGTTGGTTTGTTGGTTTGTTGGCTTGTTGGTTACTTAGTTTGTTGGTTTGTTGGCATGTTGGTTTGTTGGTTTGTTGGCTTGTTGGTATGTTAGTTTGTTGGCTTGTTGGTTTGTTAGTTTGTTGGTTTGTTGGTTTGTTGGTTTGTTGGTTTGTTGGCTTGTTGGCTTGTTGGTTTGTTGGTTAGTTCGTTTGTTGGTTTGTTAGTTTGTTGGTTTGTTGGCTTGTTGGCTTGTTGGTTTGTTGGTTTTTTGGTTTGTTGGTTTGTTGGTTTGTTGGTTTGTTGGTTTGTTGGTTTGTTGGCTTGTTGGTTTGTTGGCTTGTTGGCTTGTTGGTTTGTTGGTTTGTTGGCTTGTTGGTTACTTAGTTTGTTGGTTTGTTGGCATGTTGGTTTGTTAGTTTGTTGGTTTGTTGGCTTGTTGGTTTGTTGGTTTGTTGGCTTGTTGGTTTGTTAGTTTGTTGGTTTGTTGGTTTATTCGTTTGTTAGTTTGTTGATTTGTAGGTTTGTTGGTTTGTTGGTTTGTTGGTTTGTTGGTTTGTTGGTTTGTTGGTTTGTTCGTTTGTTGGTTTGTTGGTTTGTTGGTTTGTTGGTTTGTTGGTTTGTTGGCTTGTTTGTTTGTTGGTTTGTTGGCTTGTTGGCTTGTTGGTTTGTTGGTTAGTTCGTATGGTGGTTTGTTAGTTTGTTGGTTTGTTGGCTTGTTGGCTTGTTGGTTTGTTGGTTTTTTGGTTTGTTGGTTTGTTGGTTTGTTGGTTTGTTGGTTTGTTGGTTTGTTGGTTTGTTGGCTTGTTGGTTTGTTGGTTTGTTGGCTTGTTGGCTTGTTGGTTTGTTGGTTAGTTCGTATGGTGGTTTGTTAGTTTGTTGGTTTGTTGGCTTGTTGGCTTGTTGGTTTGTTGGTTTTTTGGTTTGTTGGTTTGTTGGTTTGTTGGTTTGTTGGTTTGTTGGTTTGTTGGTTTATTTGTTTGTTGGTTTGTTGGTTTGTTGGTTTGTTGGCTTGTTGGTTTGTTGGTTTGTGAGTTTGTTGGCTTGTTGGCTTGTTGGTTTGTTGGTTTGTTGGTTTTTCGGTTTGTTGGTTTGTTGGTTTGTTGGTTTCTTGGTTTGTTGGCTTGTTGGATTGTTGGTTTGTTGGTTTGTTGGCTTGTTGGTTACTTAGTTTGTTGGTTTGTTGGCATGTTGGTTTGTTGGTTTGTTGGTTGTTGGCTAGTTGGTTTGTTGGTTTGTTGGCTTGTTGGTTTGTTAGTTTGTTGGTTTGTTGGTTTGTTGGTTTGTTGGCTTGTTGGCTTGTTGGTTTGTTGGTTAGTTCGTTTGTTGGTTTGTTAGTTTGTTGGTTTGTTGGCTTGTTGGTTTGTTGGTTTTTTGGTTTGTTGGTTTGTTGGTTTGTTGATTTGTTGGTTTGTTGGCTTGTTGGTTTGTTGGCTTGTTGGCTTGTTGGTTTGTTGGTTTGTTGGCTTGTTGGTTACTTAGTTTGTTGGTTTGTTGGCATGTTGGTTTCTTGGTTTGTTGGTTTGTTGGCTTGTTGGTTTGTTGGTTTGTTGGCTTGTTGGTTTGTTAGTTTGTTGGTTTGTTGGTTTGTTGGTTTGTTGGTTTGTTGGTTTGTTGGCTTGTTGGCTTGTTGGTTTGTTGGTTAGTTCGTTTGTTGGTTTGTTAGTTCGTTGGTTTGTTGGCTTGTTGGCTTGTTGGTTTTTTGGTTTGTTGGTTAGTTCGTTTGGTGGTTTGTTAGTTTGTTGGCTTGTTGGCTTGTTGGTTTGTTGGTTTTTTGGTTTGTTGGTTTGTTGGTTTGTTGGTTTGTTGGTTTGTTGGTTTGTTGCTTTGTTGGTTTATTTGTTTGTTGGTTTGTTGTATTGTTGGTTTGTTGGTTTGTTGGTTTGTTGGCTTGTTCGTTTGTTGGTTTGTTGGTTTGTTGGTTTGTTGGTTTGTTGGTTTTTTGGTTTGTTGGTTTATTTGTTTGTTGGTTTGTTGGCTTTTTGGTTTGTTGGTTTGTTGGTTTGTTGGTTTGTTGGCTTGTTGGTTTGTTGGTTTGTTGGTTTGTTGGCTTGTTGGCTTGTTGGTTTTTTGGTTTGTTGGTTTTTTGGTTGTTGGTTTGTTGGTTTGTTGGTTTCTTGTTTTGTTGGTTTCTTGGTTTGTTGGCTTGTTGGCTTGTTGGTTTGTTGGTTTGTTGGCTTGTTGGTTACTTAGTTTGTTGGTTTGTTGGCATGTTGGTTTGTTGGTTTGTTGGTTTGTTGGCTTGTTGGTTTGTTGGTTTGTTGGCTTGTTGGTTTGTTAGTTTATTGGTTTGTTGGTTTGTTGGTTTGTAGGTTTGTTGGCTAGTTGGCTTGTTGGTTTGTTGGTTAGTTCGTTTGTTGGTTTGTTAGTTTGTTGTTTTTTGGCTTGTTGGCTTGTTGGTTTGTTGGTTTGTTGGTTTGTTGGCTTGTTGGCTTGTTGGTTTGTTGGTTAGTTCGTTTGGTGGTTTGTTAGTTTGTTGGTTTGTTGGCTTGTTGGCTTGTTGGCTTGTTGGTTTGTTGGTTAGTTCGTTTGTTGGTTTGTTAGTTTGTTGGTTTGTTGGCATGTTGGCTTGTTGGTTTGTTGGTTTGTTGGCTTGTTGGTTACTTAGTTTGTTGGTTTGTTGGAATGTTGGTTTGTTGGTTTGTTGGTTTGTTTGCTTGTTGGTTTGTTGGTTTGTTGGCTTGTTGGTTTGTTAGTTTATTGGTTTGTTGATTTGTTGGTTTGTAGGTTTGTTGGCTAGTTGGCTTGTTGGTTTGTTGGTTAGTTCGTTTGTTGGTTTGTTAGTTTGTTGTTTTTTGGCTTCTTGGTTTGTTAGTTTGTTGGCTTTTTGGTAACTTGGTTTGTTGGCTTGTTGGTTTGTTGGTTTGTTGGCTTGTTGGCTTGTTGCTTTGTTGGTTTGTTGGTTTGTTGGCTTGTTGGTTACTTAATTTGTTGGTTTGTTGGTTTGTTGGCTTGTTGGTTTGTTGGCTTGTTGATTTGTTGGTTTGTTGGTTTGTTGGTTTGTTGGTTTGTTGGTTTATTTGTTTGTTGGTTTGTTGGTTTGTAGGATTGTTGGTTTGTTGGTTAATTGGTTTGTTGGTTTGTTGGTTTGTTGGTTTGTTGGTTTGTTGGTTTATTTGTTTGTTGGTTTGTTGGTTTGTTGGTTTGTTGGTTTGTTGGTTTGTTGGTTTGTTGGCTTGTTGGTTTGTTAGTTTGTTGGTTTGTTGGCTTGTTGGCTTGTTGGTTTGTTGGTTTGTTGGTTTGTTGGTTTGTTGGTTTGTTGGTTTTTTGGTTTGTTGGTTTGTTGGTTTGTTGGCTTGTTGGTTTGTTGGTTTGTTGGCTTGTTGGCTTGTTGGTTTGTTGGTTTGTTGGCTTGTTGGCTTATTGGTTTGTTGGTTTGTTGGTTTGTTGGTTTGTTGGTTTGTTGGCTTGTTGGCTTGTTGGCTTGTTGGTTTGTTGGTTTGTTGGTTTTTTGGTTTGTTGGTTTGTTGGCTTGTTGGTTTGTTGGTTTGTTGGTATTTTGGTTTTTGGTTTGTTGGTTTGTTGGTTTGTTGGTTTGTTGGTTTGTTGCTTTATTTGTTTGTTGGTTTGTTGGCTTGTTGATTTGTTGGTTTGTTGGTTTGTTGGCTTGTTGGTTTGTTGGTTTGTTGGTTTGTTGGTTTGTTGGTTAGTTCGTTTGTTGGTTTGTTAGTTTGTTGTTTTTTGGCTTCTTGGTTTGTTAGTTTGTTGGCTTTTTGGTAACTTGGTTTGTTGGCTTGTTGGTTTGTTGGTTTGTTGGCTTGTTGGCTTGTTGCTTTGTTGGTTTGTTGGTTTGTTGGCTTGTTGGTTACTTAATTTGTTGGTTTGTTGGTTTGTTGGCTTGTTGGTTTGTTGGCTTGTTGATTTGTTGGTTTGTTGGTTTGTTGGTTTGTTGGTTTGTTGGTTTATTTGTTTGTTGGTTTGTTGGTTTGTAGGATTGTTGGTTTGTTGGTTAATTGGTTTGTTGGTTTGTTGGTTTGTTGGTTTGTTGGTTTGTTGGTTTATTTGTTTGTTGGTTTGTTGGTTTGTTGGTTTGTTGGTTTGTTGGTTTGTTGGTTTGTTGGCTTGTTGGTTTGTTAGTTTGTTGGTTTGTTGGCTTGTTGGCTTGTTGGTTTGTTGGTTTGTTGGTTTGTTGGTTTGTTGGTTTGTTGGTTTTTTGGTTTGTTGGTTTGTTGGTTTGTTGGCTTGTTGGTTTGTTGGTTTGTTGGCTTGTTGGCTTGTTGGTTTGTTGGTTTGTTGGCTTGTTGGCTTGTTGGCTTATTGGTTTGTTGGTTTGTTGGTTTGTTGGTTTGTTGGTTTGTTGGCTTGTTGGCTTGTTGGCTTTTTGGTTTGTTGGTTTGTTGGTTTTTTGGTTTGTTGGTTTGTTGGCTTGTTGGTTTGTTGGTTTGTTGGTATTTTGGTTTTTTGGTTTGTTGGTTTGTTGGTTTGTTGGTTTGTTGGTTTGTTGCTTTATTTGTTTGTTGGTTTGTTGGCTTGTTGATTTGTTGGTTTGTTGGTTTGTTGGCTTGTTGGTTTGTTGGTTTGTTGGTTTGTTGGTTTGTTGGTTTGATGGTTTGTTGGTTTGTTGGTTTGTTGGTTTATTTGTTTGCTGGTTTGTTGATTTATTTGTTTGTTGGTTTGTTGGCTTGTTGGTTTGTTGGTTTGTTGGTTTGTTGGCTTGTTGGTTTGTTGGCTTGTTGGCTTGTTGCTTTGTGGTTTTTTTGGTTTGTTGTTTTGTTGGTTTGTTGGCTTGTTGGCTTGTTGGTTTGTTGGTTTGTTGGCTTGTTGGCTTGTTGGTTTGTTGGCTTGTTGGCTTTTTGCTTTGTTGGTTTGTTGGCTTGTTGGTTACTTAGTTTGTTGGTTTGTTGGCATGTTGGTTTGTTGGTTTGTTGGTTTGTTGGTTTGTTGGTTTGTTGGTTTGTTGGTTTGTTGGTTTGTTGGCTTGTTGGCTTGTTGGTTTGTTGGTTAGTTCGTTTGTTGGTTTGTTAGTTTGTAGGTTTGTTGGCTTGTTGGCTTGTTGGTTTTTTGGTTTGCTGGTTAGTTCGTTTGGTGGTTTGTTAGTTTGTTGGTTTGTTGGCTTGTTGGCTTGTTGGTTTGTTGGTTTTTTGGCTTGTTGGCTTTTTGGTTTGTTGGTTTGTTGGCTTGTTGGTTACTTAGTTTGTTGGTTTGTTGGTTTGTTGGCTTGTTGGTTTGTTAGTTTGTTGGTTTGTTGGTTTGTTGGTTTGTTGGTTTGTTGGTTTGTTGGCTTGTTGGCTTGTTGGTTTGTTGGCTTGTTGGCTTTTTGGTTTGTTGGTTTGTTGGCTTGTTGGTTACTTAGTTTGTTGGTTTGTTGGTTTGTTGGCTTGTTGGTTTGTTAGTTTGTTGGTTTGTTGGTTTGTTGGTTTGTTGGTTTGTTGGTTTGTTGGCTTGTTGGCTTGTTGGTTTGTTGGTTAGTTCGTTTGGTGGTTTGTTAGTTTGTTGGTTTGTTGGCTTGTTGGCTTGTTGGTTTGTTGGTTTTTTGGTTTGTTCGTTTGTTGGTTTGTTGGTTTGTTGCTTTGTTGGTTTATTTGTTTGTTGGTTTGTTGTATTGTTGGTTTGTTGGTTTGTTGGCTTGTTCGTTTGTTGGTTTGTTGGTTTGTTGGTTTGTTGGTTTGTTGGTTTTTTGGTTTGTTGGTTTATTTGTTTGTTGGTTTGTTGGCTTTTTGGTTTGTTGGTTTGTTGGTTTGTTGGTTTGTTGGCTTGGTGGTTTGTTGGTTTGTTGGTTTGTTGGCTTGTTGGCTTGTTGGTTTTTTGGTTTGTTGGTTTTTTGGTTGTTGGTTTGTTGGTTTGTTGGTTTCTTGTTTTGTTGGTTTCTTGGTTTGTTGGCTTGTTGGCTTGTTGGTTTGTTGGTTTGTTGGCTTGTTGGTTACTTAGTTTGTTGGTTTGTTGGCATGTTGGTTTGTTGGTTTGTTGGTTTGTTGGCTTGTTGGTTTGTTGGTTTGTTGGCTTGTTGATTTGTTAGTTTATTGGTTTGTTGGTTTGTTGGTTTGTATGTTTGTTGGCTAGTTGGCTTGTTGGTTTGTTGGTAAGTTCGTTTGTTGGTTTGTTAGTTTGTTGTTTTTTGGCTTGTTGGCTTGTTGGTTTGTTGGTTTGTTGGTTTGTTGGCTTGTTGGCTTGTTGGTTTGTTGGTTAGTTCGTTTGGTGGTTTGTTAGTTTGTTGGTTTGTTGGCTTGTTGGCTTGTTGGCTTGTTGGTTTGTTGGTTAGTTCGTTTGTTGGTTTGTTAGTTTGTTGGTTTGTTGGCATGTTGGCTTGTTGGTTTGTTGGTTTGTTGGCTTGTTGGTTACTTAGTTTGTTGGTTTGTTGGCATGTTGGTTTGTTGGTTTGTTGGTTTGTTTGCTTGTTGGCTTGTTGGTTTGTTGGCTTGTTGGTTTGTTAGTTTATTGGTTTGTTGATTTGTTGGTTTGTAGGTTTGTTGGCTAGTTGGCTTGTTGGTTTGTTGGTTAGTTCGTTTGTTGGTTTGTTAGTTTGTTGTTTTTTGGCTTGTTGGCTTGTTGGTTTGTTGGTTTTTTGGTTTGTTGGCTTCTTGGTTTGTTAGTTTGTTGGCTTTTTGGTAACTTGGTTTGTTGGCTTGTTGGTTTGTTGGTTTGTTGGCTTGTTGGCTTGTTGCTTTGTTGGTTTGTTGGTTTGTTGGCTTGTTGGTTACTTAGTTTGTTGGTTTGTTGGCTTGTTGGTTTGTTGGCTTGTTGGTTTGTTAGTTTGTTGGTTTGTTGGTTTGTTGGTTTGTTGGTTTATTTGTTTGTTGATTTGTTGGTTTGTAGGTTTGTTGGTTTGTTGGTTATTTGGTTTGTTGGTTTGTTGGTTTGTTGGTTTGTTGGTTTGTTGGTTTGTTGGTTTATTTGTTTGTTGGTTTGTTGGTTTGTTGGTTTGTTGGTTTGTTGGTTTGTTGGTTTGTTGGCTTGTTGGTTTGTTAGTTTGTTGGTTTGTTGGCTTGTTGGCTTGTTGGTTTGACGGTTTGTTGGTTTGTTGGTTTGTTGGTTTGTTGGTTTTTTGGTTTGTTGGTTTGTTGGTTTGTTGGCTTGTTGGTTTGTTGGTTTGTTGGCTTTTTGGCTTGTTGGTTTGTTGGTTTGTTGGCTTGTTGGCTTATTGGTTTGTTGGTTTGTTGGTTTGTTGGTTTGTTGGTTTGTTGGTTTGTTGGCTTGTTGGCTTGTTGGCTTGTTGGTTTGTTCGTTTGTTGGTTTGCTGGTTTGTTGGTTTGTTGGCTTGTTGGCTTGTTGGTTTGTTGGTTAGTTCGTTTGTTGGTTTGTTAGTTTGTAGGTTTGTTGGCTTGTTGGCTTGTTGGTTTTTTGGTTTGTTGGTTAGTTCGTTTGGTGGTTTGTTAGTTTGTTGGTTTGTTGGCTTGTTGGCTTGTTGGTTTGTTGGTTTTTTGGTTTGTTGGTTTCTTGGTTTGTTGGTTTGTTGCTTTGTTGGTTTATTTGTTTGTTGGTTTGTTGTATTGTTGGTTTGTTGGTTTGTTGGCTTGTTCGTTTGTTGGTTTGTTGGTTTGTTGGTTTGTTGGTTTTTTGGTTTGTTGGTTTGTTGGTTTGTTTGCTTGTTGGTTTGTTAGATTGTTGGTTTGTTGGTTTGTTGGTTTGTTGGTTTGTTGGTTTGTTGGCTTGTTGGCTTGTTGGTTTGTTGGTTAGTTCGTTTGTTGGTTTGTTAGTTTGTAGGTTTGTTGGCTTGTTGGCTTGTTGGTTTTTTGGTTTGTTGGTTAGTTCGTTTGGTGGTTTGTTAGTTTGTTGGTTTGTTGGCTTGTTGGCTTGTTGGTTTGTTGGTTTTTTGGTTTGTTGGTTTGTTGGTTTGTTGGTTTGTTGCTTTGTTGGTTTATTTGTTTGTTGGTTTATTGTATTGTTGGTTTGTTGGTTTGTTGGCTTGTTCGTTTGTTGGTTTGTTGGTTTGTTGGTTTGTTGGTTTGTTGGTTTGTTGGTTTTTTGGTTTGTTGGTTTATTTGTTTGTTGGTTTGTTGGCTTTTTGGTTTGTTGGTTTGTTGGTTTGTTGGCTTGTTGGTTTGTTGGTTTGTTGGTTTGTTGGCTTGTTGGCTTGTTGGTTTTTTGGTTTGTTGGTTTTTTGGTTGTTGGTTTGTTGGTTTGTTGGTTTCTTGTTTTGTTGGTTTCTTGGTTTGTTGGCTTGTTGGCTTGTTGGTTTGTTGGTTTGTTGGCTTGTTGGTTACTTAGTTTGTTGGTTTGTTGGCATGTTGGTTTGTTGGTTTGTTGGTTTGTTGGCTTGTTGGTTTGTTGGTTTGTTGGCTTGTTGGTTTGTTAGTTTATTGGTTTGTTGGTTTGTTGGTTTGTATGTTTGTTGGCTAGTTGGCTTGTTGGTTTGTTGGTTAGTTCGTTTGTTGGTTTGTTAGTTTGTTGTTTTTTGGCTTGTTGGCTTGTTGGTTTGTTGGTTTGTTGGTTTGTTGGCTTGTTGGCTTGTTGGCTTGTTGGTTTGTTGGTTAGTTCGTTTGGTGGTTTGTTAGTTTGTTGGTTTGTTGGCTTGTTGGCTTGTTGGCTTGTTGGTTTGTTGATTAGTTCGTTTGTTGGTTTGTTAGTTTGTTGGTTTGTTGGCATGTTGGCTTGTTGGTTTGTTGGTTTGTTGGCTTGTTGGTTACTTAGTTTGTTGGTTTGTTGGCATGTTGGTTTGTTGGTTTGTTGGTTTGTTTGCTTGTTGGTTTGTTGGTTTGTTGGCTTGTTGGTTTGTTAGTTTATTGGTTTGTTGATTTGTTGGTTTGTAGGTTTGTTGGCTAGTTGGCTTGTTGGTTTGTTGGTTAGTTCGTTTGTTGGTTTGTTAGTTTGTTGTTTTTTGGCTTGTTGGCTTGTTGGTTTGTTGGTTTTTTGGTTTGTTGGTTTGTTGGTTTGCTGGTTTGTTGGTTTGTTGGCTTGTTGGCTTGTTGGTTTGTTGGCTTCTTGGTTTGTTAATTTGTTGGTTTTTTGGTAATTTGGTTTGTTGGCTTGTTGGTTTGTTGGTTTGTTGGCTTGTTGGCTAGTTGCTTTGTTGGTTTGTTGGTTTGTTGGCTTGTTGGTTACTTAGTTTGTTGGTTTGTTGGTTTGTTGGCTTGTTGGTTTGTTGGCTTGTTGGTTTGTTAGTTTGTTGGTTTGTTGGTTTGTTGGTTTGTTGGTTTATTTGTTTGTTGGTTTGTTGGTTTGTAGGTTTGTTGGTTTGTTGGTTAATTGGTTTGTTGGTTTGTTGGTTTGTTGGTTTGTTGGTTTGTTGGTTTGTTGGTTTATTTGTTTGTTGGTTTGTTGGTTTGTTGGTTTGTTGGTTTGTTGGTTTGTTGGTTTGTTGGTTTGTTGGTTTGTTGGCTTGTTGGCTTGTTGGTTTGTTGGTTTGTTGGCTTGTTGGTTTGTTGGTTTATTTGTTTGTTGGTTTGTTGGTTTGTAGGTTTGTTGGTTTGTTGGTTAATTGGTTTGTTGGTTTGTTGGTTTGTTGGTTTGTTGGTTTGTTGGTTTGTTGGTTAATTGGTTTTTTGGTTTGTTGGTTTGTTGGTTTGTTGGTTTGTTGGCTTGTTGGTTTGTTGGTTTGTTGGCTTGTTGGCTTGTTGGTTTGTTGGTTTGTTGGCTTGTTGGCTTATTGGTTTGTTGGTTTGTTGGTTTGTTGGTTTGTTGGTTTGTTGGTTTGTTGGCATGTTGGCTTGTTGGCTTGTTGGTTTGTTGGTTTGTTGGTTTTTTGGTTTGTTGGTTTGTTGTCTTGTTGGTTTGTTGGTTTTTTGGTTTTTTGGTTTGTTGGTTTGTTGGTTTGTTGGTTTGTTGGTTTGTTGCTTTATTTGTTTGTTGGTTTGTTGGCTTGTTGATTTGTTGGTTTGTTGGTTTGTTGGCTTGTTGGTTTGTTGGTTTGTTGGTTTGTTGGTTTGTTGGTTTGTTGGTTTGTTGGTTTGTTGGTTTGTTGGTTTGTTGGTTTATTTGTTTGCTGGTTTGTTGGTTTATTTGTTTGTTGGTTTGTTGGCTTGTTGGTTTGTTGGTTTGTTGGTTTGTTGGTTTGTTGGCTTGTTGGTTTGTTGGCTTGTTGGCTTGTTGCTTTGTTGGTTTTTTGGTTTGTTGGTTTGTTGGTTTGTTGGCTTGTTGGTTTGTTGGTTTGTTGGCTTGTTGGCTTGTTGGTTTGTTGGTTTGTTGGCTTGTTGGTTACTTAGTTTGTTGGTTTGTTGGTTTTTTGGCTTGTTGGCTTGTTGGTTTGTTGGTTAATTCGTTTGTTGGTTTGTTAGTTTGTTGGTTTGTTGGCTTGTTGGCTTGTTGGTTTGTTGGTTTTTTGGTTTCTTGGTTTGTTGGTTTGTTGGTTTGTTGGTTTGTTGGTTTATTTGTTTGTTGGTTTGTTGGCTTGTTGGCTTGTTGGTTTGTTAGTTTGTTGGCTTGTTGGCTTGTTGGTTTGTTGGTTTGTTGGCTTGTTGGTTACTTAGTTTGTTGGTTTGTTGGTTTGTTGGTTTGTTGGCTTGCTGGCTTGTGGTTTGTTGGTTAGTTCGTCTGTTGGTTTGTTAGTTTGTTGGTTTGTTGGCTTGTTGGTTTGTTGGTTTGTTGGTTTGTTGGTTTATTGGCTTGTTGGTTTGTTTGTTTGTTGGCTTGTTGGCTTGTTGGTTTGTTAATTTGTTGGCTTGTTGGTTTGTTGGCTTGTTGGCTTGTTGGTTTATTGGTTTGTTGGCTTGTTGGTTTGTTGGCTTGTTGGTTTGTTAGTTTGTTGGTTTGTTGGCTTGTTGGTTTGTTGGCTTGTTAGTTTGTTGGTCTGTTGGCTTGTTGGTTTGTTAGTTTGTTGGTTTGTTCGCTTGTTGGCTTGTTGGTTTGTTGGTTTGTTGGCTTGTTGACTTGTTGGTTTGTTCGTTTGTTGGTTTGTTGGCTTGTTGGCTTGTTGGTTTGTTAGTTTGTTGGCTTATTGGCTTGTTGGTTTGTTGGTTTGTTGGCTTGTTGGTTACTTAGTTTGTTGGTTTGGTGGTTTGTTGGTTTGTTGGTTTGTTGGCTTGTTGGCTTGTTGCTTTGTTGGTTTGTTGGTTTGTTGGTTTGTTGGCTTGTTGGTTTGTTGGTTTGTTGGTTTGTTAGCTTGTTGGCTTGTTGGTTTGTTGGTTTGTTGGCTTGTTGGTTTGTTGGTTTGTTGGCTTGTTGGCTTGTTGCTTTGTTCGTTTGATGGTTTGTTGGTTTGCTGGTTTTTTGATTTGTTGGTTTGTTGGTTTGTTGGCTTGTTGGCTTGTTGGTTTGTCGGTTTGTTGGCTTGTTGGTTTGTTAGTTTGTTGGTTTGTTGGCTTGTTGGCTTGTTGGTTTGTTGGTTTTTTGGTTTGTTGGTTTGTTGGTTTGTTGGTTTGTTGGTTTGTTGGTTTGTTGGTTTATTTGTTTGTTGGTTTGTTGGCTTGTTGGTTTATTGGTTTGTTGTTTTGTTGGTTTGTTGGCTTGTTGGTTTGTTGGTTTTTTGGTTTGTTGGCTTGTTGGCTTGTTGGTTTGTTGGTTTTTTGGTTTGTTGGTTTATTTGTTTGTTGGTTTGTTGGCTTGTTGGTTTGTTGGTTTGTTGGTTTGTTGGTTTGTTGGCTTGTTGGTTTGTTGGTTTGTTGGTTTGTTAGCTTGTTGGCTTGTTGGTTTGTTGGTTTGTTGGCTTGTTGGTTTGTTGGTTTGTTGGCTTGTTGGCTTGTTGCTTTGTTCGTTTGAGGGTTTGTTGGTTTGTTGGTTTTTTGGTTTGTTGGTTTGTTGGTTTGTTGGCTTGTTGGCTTGTTGGTTTGTCGGTTTGTTGGCTTGTTGGTTTGTTAGTTTGTTGGTTTGTTGGCTTGTTGGCTTGTTGGTTTGTTGGTTTTTTGGTTTGTTGGTTTGTTGGTTTGTTGGCTTGTTGGTTTGTTAGTTTGTTGGTTTGTTGGCTTGTTGGTTTGTTGGCTTGTTAGTTTGTTGGTTTGTTGGCTTGTTGGTTTGTTAGTTTGTTGGTTTGTTCGCTTGTTGGCTTGTTGGTTTGTTGGTTTGTTGGCTTGTTGACTTGTTGGTTTGTTGGTTTGTTGGTTTGTTGGCTTGTTGGCTTGTTGGTTTGTTAGTTTGTTGGCTTATTGGCTTGTTGGTTTGTTGGTTTGTTGGCTTGTTGGTTACTTAGTTTGTTGGTTTGTTGGTTTGTTGGTTTGTTGGCTTGTTGGCTTGTTGCTTTGTTGGTTTGTTGGTTTGTTGGTTTGTTGGCTTGTTGGTTTGTTGGTTTGTTGGTTTGTTAGCTTGTTGGCTTGTTGGTTTGTTGGTTTGTTGGCTTGTTGGTTTGTTGGTTTGTTGGCTTGTTGGCTTGTTGCTTTGTTCGTTTGATGGTTTGTTGGTTTGCTGGTTTTTTGATTTGTTGGTTTGTTGGTTTGTTGGCTTGTTGGCTTGTTGGTTTGTCGGTTTGTTGGCTTGTTGGTTTGTTAGTTTGTTGGTTTGTTGGCTTGTTGGCTTGTTGGTTTGTTGGTTTTTTGGTTTGTTGGTTTGTTGGTTTGTTGGTTTGTTGGTTTGTTGGTTTATTTGTTTGTTGGTTTGTTGGCTTGTTGGTTTATTGGTTTGTTGTTTTGTTGGTTTGTCGGCTTGTTGGTTTGTTGGTTTTTTGGTTTGTTGGCTTGTTGGCTTGTTGGTTTGCTGGTTTTTTGGTTTGTTGGTTTATTTGTTTGTTGGTTTGTTGGCTTGTTGGTTTGTTGGTTTGTTGGTTTGTTGGTTTGTTGGCTTGTTGGTTTGTTGGTTTGTTGGTTTGTTAGCTTGTTGGCTTGTTGGTTTGTTGGTTTGTTGGCTTGTTGGTTTGTTGGTTTGTTGGCTTGTTGGCTTGTTGCTTTGTTCGTTTGAGGGTTTGTTGGTTTGTTGGTTTTTTGGTTTGTTGGTTTGTTGGTTTGTTGGCTTGTTGGCTTGTTGGTTTGTCGGTTTGTTGGCTTGTTGGTTTGTTAGTTTGTTGGTTTGTTGGCTTGTTGGCTTATTGGTTTGTTGGTTTTTTGGTTTGTTGGTTTGTTGGTTTGTTGGTTTGTTGGTTTGTTGGTTTGTTGGTTTGTTGGTTTATTTGTTTGTTGTTTTGTTGGCTTGTTGGTTTGTTAGTTTTTTGGTATGTTGGTTTGTTGGTTTGTTGGTTTGTTGGTTTATTTGTTTGTTGGTTTGTTGGCTTGTTGGGTTGTTGGTTTGTTGGTTTGTTGGCTTGGTGGTTTGTTGGTTTGTTGGTTTGTTGGCATGTTGGTTTGTTGGTTTGTTGGTTTGTTGGCTTGTTGGTTTGTTGGTTTGTTGGCTTGTTGGCTTGTTGGTTTGTTGGTTTGTTGGTTTGTTGGCTTGTTGGTATGTTGGTTTGTTGGCTTGTTGGTTTGTTAGTTTCTTGGTTTGTTGGTTTGTTGGTTTGTTGGTTTGTTGGTTTATTTGTTTGTTGGTGTGTTGGCTTGTTGGTTTGTTGGTTTGCTGGATTGTTGGCTTGTTGGTTTGTTGGTTTGTTGGTTTGTTGGTTTGTTGGTTTGTTGGTTTGTTGGTTTGTTGGTTTGTTGGTTTGTTGGTTTGTTGGTTTGTTTGCTTGTTGGTTTGTTGGTTTGTTGGCTCGTTGCCTTGTTGGTTTGTTGGTTTGTTGGTTTGTTGGCTTGTTGGTTTGTTGGTTTGTTGGCTTGTTGGTTTGTTGGTTTGTTGGTTTGTTGGCTTGTTGGCTTGTTGGTTTGTTGGTTTGTTGGCTTGTTGGTTTGTTGGTTTGTTGGATTGTTGGCTTGTTGCTTTGTTTGTTTGATGGTTTATTGGTTTGTTGGTTTTTTGGTTTGTTGGTTTGTTGGTTTGTTGGCTTGTTGGCTTGTTGGTTTGTTGGTTTGTTGGATTGTTATTTTGTTGGTTTGTTGGCTTGTTGGTTTGTTAGTTTGTTGGATCGTTGCCTTGTTGGCTTGTTGGTTTGTTGGTTTGTTGGCTTGTTGACTTGTTGGTTTGTTGGTTTGTTGGTTTGTTGGCTTGTTGGCTTGTTTATTTGTTAGTTGGTTGGCTTGTTGGCTTGTTGGTTTGCTGGTTTGTTGGCTTGTTGGTTACTTAGTTTGTTGGTTTGTTGGTTTGTTGGTTTGCTGGTTTGTTGGCTTGTTGGCTTGTTGGTTTGTTGGTTAGTTCGTTTGTTGGTTTGTTAGTTTGTTGGTTTGTTGGCTCGTTGGCTTGTTGGTTTGCTGGTTCTTTGGTTTGTTGGTTTGTTGGTTTGTTGGTTTTTTTGTTTGTTGGTTTGTTGGCTTGTTGGTTTGTTGGTTTGTTGGTTTGTTGGTTTGTTGGCTTGTTGGTTTGTTGGTTTGTTGGCTTGTTGGCTTGTTGGTTTGTTGCTTTGTTGGCTTGTTGGTTTGTTGGCTTGTTGGCTTGTTGTTTTGTTGGTTTGTTGGCTTGTTGGCTTGTTGGTTTGTTGGTTTGTTGGTTTGTTGGTTTATTTGTTTGTTGGTTTGTTGGCTTGTTGGTTTGTTGGTTTGTTGGCTTGTTGGCTTGTTGGTTTGTTGGTTTGTTGGCTTGTTGGCTTGTTGGTTTGTTGGTTTGTTGGTTTGTTGGTTTGTTGGTTTGTTGGCTCGTTGGTTTGTTGGTTTGATGGCTTGTTGGTTTGTTGGTTTGTTGGTTTGTTGGCTTTTTGGCTTGTTGGTTTGTTGGTTTGTTGGTTTGTTGGCTTGTTGGTTTGTTGGTTTGTTGGCTTGTTGGCTTGGTGCTTTGTTCGTTTGATGGTTTGTTGGTTTGTTGGTGTTTTGGTTTATTGGTTTTTTGGTTTGTTGCTTTGTTGGTTTGTTGGTTTGTTGGCTTGTTGGCTTGTTGGTTTGTTGGCTTGTTGGTTTGTTAGTTTGTTGGATTTTTGGTTACTTGGCTTGTTGGTTTGTTGACTTGTTGGTTTGTTGTTTTGTTGGTTTGTTGGCTCGTTGGCTTGTTGGTTTGTTAGTTTGTTGGCTTGTTGGCTTGTTGGTTTGTTGGTTTGTTGGCTTGTTGGCTTGTTGGTTACTTAGTTTGTTGGTTTGTTGGTTTGTTGGTTTGTTGGTTTGTTGGTTTGTTGGCTTGTTGGCTTGTTGGTTTGTTGGTTAGTTCGTTTGTTGGTTTGTTAGTTTTTTGGTTTGTTGGTTTGTTGGTTTGTTGGTTTGTTGGTTTTTTTGTTTGTTGGTTTGTTGGCTTGTTGGTTTGTTGGTTTGTTGGTTTGTTGGTTTGTTGGCTTGTTGGTTTGTTGGTTTGTTGGCTTGTTGGTTTGTTGGTTTGTTGGTTTGTTGGCTTGTTGACTTGTTGGTTTGTTGGTTTGTTGGCTTCTTGGCTGGTTGGTTTGTTGGTTTGTTGGTTTGTTGGTTTATTTGTTTGTTGGTTTGTTGGCTTGTTGGTTTGTTGGTTTGTTGGCTTGTTGGCTTGTTGGTTTGGTGGTTTGTTGGCTTGTTGGCTTGTTGGTTTGTTGGTTTGTTGGTTTGTTGGTTTGTTGGCTTGTTGGTTTGTTGGTTTGATGGCTTGTTTGTTTGTTGGTTTGTTGGTTTGTTGGTTTGTTGGCTTTTTGGCTTGTTGGTTTGTTGGTTTGTTGGTTTGTTGGCTTGTTGGTTTGTTGGTTTGTTGGCTTGTTGGCTTGGTGCTTTGTTCGTTTGATGGTTTGTCGGTTTGTTGGTTTTTTGGTTTGATGGTTTTTTGGTTTGTTGCTTTGTTGGTTTGTTGGTTTGTTGGCTTGTTGGCTTGTTGGTTTGTTGGCTTGTTGGTTTGTTAGTTTGTTGGCTTGTTGGTTACTTGGTTTGTTCGTTTGTTGGCTTGTTGGCTTGTTGGTTTGTTGCTTTGTTCGTTTGATGGTTTGTTGGTTTGTTGGTAACTTGGTATGTTGGTTTGTTGGTTTGTTGGCTTGTTGGTTTGTTGGCTTGTTGGTTTGTTGGTTTGTTGGTTTGTTGGCTTGTTGGCTTGTTGATTTGTTGGTTTGTTGATTTGTTGGTTTGTTGGTTTGTTGGTTTTTGGGTTTGTTGGTTTATTTGTTTGTTGGTTTGTTGGCTTGTTGGTTTGTTGGTTTATTTGTTTGTTGGTTTGTTGGCTTGTTGGTTTGTTGGTTTGTTGTTTTGTTGGTTTGTTGGCTTGTTGGATTGTTATTTTGTTGGTTTGTTGGCTTGTTGGTTTGTTAGTTTGTTGGTTTGTTGGCTAGTTGGCTTGTTGGTTTGTTGGTTTGTTGGCTTGTTGACTTGTTGGTTTGTTGGTTTGTTGGTTTGTTGGTTTGTTGGTTTTTTTGTTTGTTGGTTTGTTGGCTTGTTGGTTTGTTGGTTTGTTGGTTTGTTGGTTTGTTGGTTTGTTGGTTTGTAGGTTTGTTGGCTTGTTGGCTTGTTGGCTTGTTGGTTTGTTGGTTTGTTGGCTTGTTGGCTTGTTGGTTTGTTGGTTAGTTCGTATGGTGGTTTGTTAGTTTGTTGGTTTGTTGGCTTGTTGGCTTGTTGGTTTGTTGGTTTTTTGGTTTGTTGGTTTGTTGGTTTGTTGGTTTGTTGGTTTGTTGGTTTATTTGTTTGTTGGTTTGTTGGCTTGTTGGTTTGTTGGTTTGTTGGCTTGTTGGTTCGTTGGTTTGTGAGTTTGTTGGCTTGTTGGCTTGTTGGTTTGTTGGTTTGTTGGTTTTTTGGTTTGTTGGTTTGTTGGTTTGTTGGTTTCTTGGTTTGTTGGCTTGTTGGATTGTTGGTTTGTTGGTTTGTTGGCTTGTTGGTTACTTAGTTTGTTGGTTTGTTGGCATGTTGGTTTGTTGGTTTGTTGGTTGTTGGCTTGTTGGTTTGTTGGTTTGTTGGCTTGTTGGTTTGTTAGTTTGTTGGTTTGTTGGTTTGTTGGTTTGTTGGCTTGTTGGCTTGTTGGTTTGTTGGTTAGTTCGTTTGTTGGTTTGTTAGTTTGTTGGTTTGTTGGCTTGTTGGTTTGTTGGTTTTTTGGTTTGTTGGTTTGTTGGTTTGTTGATTTGTTGGTTTGTTGGCTTGTTGGTTTGTTGGCTTGTTGGCTTATTGGTTTGTTGGTTTGTTGGCTTGTTGATTACTTAGTTTGTTGGTTTGTTGGTTTGTTGGTTTGTTGGCTTGTTGGTTTGTTGGTTTGTTGGCTTGTTGGTTTGTTAGTTTGTTGGTTTGTTGGTTTGTTGGTTTGTTGGTTTGTTGGTTTGTTGGCTTGTTGGCTTGTTGGTTTGTTAGTTAGTTCGTTTGTTGGTTTGTTAGTTTGTTGGTTTGTTGGCTTGTTGGCTTGTTGGTTTTTTGGTTTGTTGGTTAGTTCGTTTGGTGGTTTGTTAATTTGTTGGTTTGTTGGCTTGTTGGCTTGTTGGTTTGTTGGTTTTTTGGTTTGTTGGTTTGTTGGTTTGTTGGTTTGTTGCTTTGTTGGTTTATTTGTTTGTTGGTTTGTTGTATTGTTGGTTTGTTGGTTTGTTGGTTTGTTGGCTTGTTCGTTTGTTGGTTTGTTGGTTTGTTGGTTTTTTGGTTTGTTGGTTTATTTGTTTGTTGGTTTGTTGGTTTGTTGGTTTGTTGCTTTGTTGGTTTGTTGGCTTGTTGGTTTGTTGGTTTGTTGGTTTGTTGGCTTGTTGGCTTGTTGGTTTTTTGGTTTGTTGGTTTTTGGTTGTTGGTTTGTTGGTTTGTTGGTTTCTTGTTTTGTTGGTTTCTTGGTTTGTTGGCTTGTTGGCTTGTTGGTTTGTTGGTTTGTTGGCTTGTTGGTTACTTAGTTTGTTGGTTTGTTGGCATGTTGGTTTGTTGGTTTGTTGGTTTGTTGGCTTGTTGGTTTGTTGGTTTGTTGGCTTGTTGGTTTGTTAGTTTATTGGTTTGTTGGTTTGTTGGTTTGTAGGTTTGTTGGCTAGTTGGCTTGTTGGTTTGTTGGTTAGTTCGTTTGTTGGTTTGTTAGTTTGTTGTTTTTTGGCTTGTTGGCTTGTTGGTTTGTTGGTTTGTTGGTTTGTTGGCTTGTTGGCTTGTTGGTTTGTTGGTTAGTTCGTTTGGTGGTTTGTTAGTTTGTTGGTTTGTTGGCTTGTTGGCTTGTTGGCTTGTTGGTTTGTTGGTTAGTTCGTTTGTTGGTTTGTTAGTTTGTTGGTTTGTTGGCATGTTGGCTTGTTGGTTTGTTGGTTTGTTGGCTTGTTGGTTACTTAGTTTGTTGGTTTGTTGGCATGTTGGTTTGTTGGTTTGTTGGTTTGTTTGCTTGTTGGTTTGTTGGTTTGTTGGCTTGTTGGTTTGTTAGTTTATTGGTTTGTTGATTTGTTGGTTTGTAGGTTTGTTGGCTAGTTGGCTTGTTGGTTTGTTGGTTAGTTCGTTTGTTGGTTTGTTAGTTTGTTGTTTTTTGGCTTGTTGGCTTGTTGGTTTGTTGGTTTTTTGGTTTGTTGGTTTGTTGGTTTGCTGGTTTGTTGGTTTGTTGGCTTGTTGGCTTGTTGGTTTGTTGGCTTCTTGGTTTGTTAGTTTGTTGGCTTTTTGGTAACTTGGTTTGTTGGCTTGTTGGTTTGTTGGTTTGTTGGCTTGTTGGCTTGTTGCTTTGTTGGTTTGTTGGTTTGTTGGCTTGTTGGTTACTTAGTTTGTTGGTTTGTTGGTTTGTTGGCTTGTTGGTTTGTTGGCTTGTTGGTTTGTTGGTTTGTTGGTTTGTTGGTTTGTTGGTTTGTTGGTTTGTTGGTTTGTTGGTTTATTTGTTTGTTGGTTTGTTGGTTTGTAGGTTTGTTGGTTTGTTGGTTAATTGGTTTGTTGGTTTGTTGGTTTGTTGGTTTGTTGGTTTGTTGGTTTATTGGTTTATTTGTTTGTTGGTTTGTTGGTTTGTTGGTTTGTTGGTTTGTTGGTTTGTTGGTTTGTTGGCTTGTTGGTTTGTTAGTTTGTTAGTTTGTTGGCTTGTTGGCTTGTTGGTTTGTTGGTTTGTTGGTTTGTTGGTTTGTTGGTTTGTTAGTTTATTGGTTTGTTGATTTGTTGGTTTGTAGGTTTGTTGGCTAGTTGGCTTGTTGGTTTGTTGGTTAGTTCGTTTGTTGGTTTGTTAGTTTGTTGTTTTTTGGCTTGTTGGCTTGTTGGTTTGTTGGTTTTTTGGTTTGTTGGTTTGTTGGTTTGCTGGTTTGTTGGTTTGTTGGCTTGTTGGCTTGTTGGTTTGTTGGCTTCTTGGTTTGTTAGTTTGTTGGCTTTTTGGTAACTTGGTTTGTTGGCTTGTTGGTTTGTTGGTTTGTTGGCTTGTTGGCTTGTTGCTTTGTTGGTTTGTTGGTTTGTTGGCTTGTTGGTTACTTAGTTTGTTGGTTTGTTGGTTTGTTGGCTTGTTGGTTTGTTGGCTTGTTGGCTTGTTGGTTTGTTGGTTAGTTCGTATGGTGGTTTGTTAGTTTGTTGGTTTGTTGGCTTGTTGGCTTGTTGGTTTGTTGGTTTTTTGGTTTGTTGGTTTGTTGGTTTGTTGGTTTGTTGGTTTGTTGGTTTATTTGTTTGTTGGTTTGTTGGCTTGTTGGTTTGTTGGTTTGTTGGTTTGTTGGTTCGTTGGTTTGTGAGTTTGTTGGCTTGTTGGCTTGTTGGTTTGTTGGTTTGTTGGTTTTTTGGTTTGTTGGTTTGTTGGTTTGTTGGTTTCTTGGTTTGTTGGCTTGTTGGATTGTTGGTTTGTTGGTTTGTTGGCTTGTTGGTTACTTAGTTTGTTGGTTTGTTGGCATGTTGGTTTGTTGGTTTGTTGGTTGTTGGCTTGTTGGTTTGTTGGTTTGTTGGCTTGTTGGTTTGTTAGTTTGTTGGTTTGTTGGTTTGTTGGTTTGTTGGCTTGTTGGCTTGTTGGTTTGTTGGTTAGTTCGTTTGTTGGTTTGTTAGTTTGTTGGTTTGTTGGCTTGTTGGTTTGTTGGTTTTTTGGTTTGTTGGTTTGTTGGTTTGTTGATTTGTTGGTTTGTTGGCTTGTTGGTTTGTTGGCTTGTTGGCTTATTGGTTTGTTGGTTTGTTGGCTTGTTGATTACTTAGTTTGTTGGTTTGTTGGCATGTTGGTTTGTTGGTTTGTTGGTTTGTTGGCTTGTTGGTTTGTTGGTTTGTTGGCTTGTTGGTTTGTTAGTTTGTTGGTTTGTTGGTTTGTTGGTTTGTTGGTTTGTTGGTTTGTTGGCTTGTTGGCTTGTTGGTTTGTTAGTTAGTTCGTTTGTTGGTTTGTTAGTTTGTTGGTTTGTTGGCTTGTTGGCTTGTTGGTTTTTTGGTTTGTTGGTTAGTTCGTTTGGTGGTTTGTTAATTTGTTGGTTTGTTGGCTTGTTGGCTTGTTGGTTTGTTGGTTTTTTGGTTTGTTGGTTTGTTGGTTTGTTGGTTTGTTGCTTTGTTGGTTTATTTGTTTGTTGGTTTGTTGTATTGTTGGTTTGTTGGTTTGTTGGTTTGTTGGCTTGTTCGTTTGTTGGTTTGTTGGTTTGTTGGTTTTTTGGTTTGTTGGTTTATTTGTTTGTTGGTTTGTTGGTTTGTTGGTTTGTTGCTTTGTTGGTTTGTTGGCTTGTTGGTTTGTTGGTTTGTTGGTTTGTTGGCTTGTTGGCTTGTTGGTTTTTTGGTTTGTTGGTTTTTGGTTGTTGGTTTGTTGGTTTGTTGGTTTCTTGTTTTGTTGGTTTCTTGGTTTGTTGGCTTGTTGGCTTGTTGGTTTGTTGGTTTGTTGGCTTGTTGGTTACTTAGTTTGTTGGTTTGTTGGCATGTTGGTTTGTTGGTTTGTTGGTTTGTTGGCTTGTTGGTTTGTTGGTTTGTTGGCTTGTTGGTTTGTTGGTTTGTTGGTTTGTTGGCTTGTTGGCTTGTTGGTTTGTTGGTTAGTTCGTTTGGTGGTTTGTTAGTTTGTTGGTTTGTTGGCTTGTTGGCTTGTTGGCTTGTTGGTTTGTTGGTTAGTTCGCTTGTTGGTTTGTTAGTTTGTTGGTTTGTTGGCATGTTGGCTTGTTGGTTTGTTGGTTTGTTGGCTTGTTGGTTACTTAGTTTGTTGGTTTGTTGGCATGTTGGTTTGTTGGTTTGTTGGTTTGTTTGCTTGTTGGTTTGTTGGTTTGTTGGCTTGTTGGTTTGTTAGTTTATTGGTTTGTTGATTTGTTGGTTTGTAGGTTTGTTGGCTAGTTGGCTTGTTGGTTTGTTGGTTAGTTCGTTTGTTGGTTTGTTAGTTTGTTGTTTTTTGGCTTGTTGGCTTGTTGGTTTGTTGGTTTTTTGGTTTGTTGGTTTGTTGGTTTGCTGGTTTGTTGGTTTGTTGGCTTGTTGGCTTGTTGGTTTGTTGGCTTCTTGGTTTGTTAGTTTGTTGGCTTTTTGGTAACTTGGTTTGTTGGCTTGTTGGTTTGTTGGTTTGTTGGCTTGTTGGCTTGTTGCTTTGTTGGTTTGTTGGTTTGTTGGCTTGTTGGTTACTTAGTTTGTTGGTTTGTTGGTTTGTTGGCTTGTTGGTTTGTTGGCTTGTTGGTTTGTTGGTTTGTTGGTTTGTTGGTTTGTTGGTTTGTTGGTTTGTTGGTTTGTTGGTTTATTTGTTTGTTGGTTTGTTGGTTTGTAGGTTTGTTGGTTTGTTGGTTAATTGGTTTGTTGGTTTGTTGGTTTGTTGGTTTGTTGGTTTGTTGGTTTATTGGTTTATTTGTTTGTTGGTTTGTTGGTTTGTTGGTTTGTTGGTTTGTTGGTTTGTTGGTTTGTTGGCTTGTTGGTTTGTTAGTTTGTTAGTTTGTTGGCTTGTTGGCTTGTTGGTTTGTTGGTTTGTTGGTTTGTTGGTTTGTTGGTTTGTTAGTTTATTGGTTTGTTGATTTGTTGGTTTGTAGGTTTGTTGGCTAGTTGGCTTGTTGGTTTGTTGGTTAGTTCGTTTGTTGGTTTGTTAGTTTGTTGTTTTTTGGCTTGTTGGCTTGTTGGTTTGTTGGTTTTTTGGTTTGTTGGTTTGTTGGTTTGCTGGTTTGTTGGTTTGTTGGCTTGTTGGCTTGTTGGTTTGTTGGCTTCTTGGTTTGTTAGTTTGTTGGCTTTTTGGTAACTTGGTTTGTTGGCTTGTTGGTTTGTTGGTTTGTTGGCTTGTTGGCTTGTTGCTTTGTTGGTTTGTTGGTTTGTTGGCTTGTTGGTTACTTAGTTTGTTGGTTTGTTGGTTTGTTGGCTTGTTGGTTTGTTGGCTTGTTGGTTTGTTGGTTTGTTGGTTTGTTGGTTTGTTGGTTTGTTGGTTTGTTGGTTTGTTGGTTTATTTGTTTGTTGGTTTGTTGGTTTGTAGGTTTGTTGGTTTGTTGGTTAATTGGTTTGTTGGTTTGTTGGTTTGTTGGTTTGTTGGTTTGTTGGTTTATTGGTTTATTTGTTTGTTGGTTTGTTGGTTTGTTGGTTTGTTGGTTTGTTGGTTTGTTGGTTTGTTGGCTTGTTGGTTTGTTAGTTTGTTAGTTTGTTGGCTTGTTGGCTTGTTGGTTTGTTGGTTTGTTGGTTTGTTGGTTTGTTGGTTTGTTGGTTTGTTGGTTTGTTGGTTTGTTGGTTTTTTGGTTTGTTGGTTTGTTGGTTTGTTGGCTTGTTGGTTTGTTGGTTTGTTGGCTTGTTGGCTTGTTGGTTTGTTGGTTTGTTGGCTTGTTGGCCTATTGGTTTGTTGGTTTGTTGGTTTGTTGGTTTGTTGGTTTTTTGGTTTGTTGGTTTGTTGGCTTGTTGGTTTGTTGGTTTTTTGGTTTTTTGGTTTGTTGGTTTGTTTGTTTGTTGGTTTGTTGGTTTGTTGCTTTATTTGTTTGTTGGTTTGTTGGCTTGTTGATTTGTTGGTTTGTTGGTTTGTTGGCTTGTTGGTTTGTTGGTTTGTTGGTTTGTTGGTTTGTTGGTTTGTTGGTTTGTTGGTTTGTTGGTTTGTTGGTTTATTTGTTTGCTGGTTTGTTGGTTTATTTGTTTGTTGGTTTAATGGCTTGTTGGTTTGTTGGTTTGTTGGTTTGTTGGCTTGTTGGTTTGTTGGCTTGTTGGCTTGTTGCTTTGTTGGTTTTTTGGTTTGTTGGTTTGTTGGTTTGTTGGCTTGTTGGTTTGTTGGTTTGTTGGCTTGTTGGCTTGTTGGTTTGTTGGTTTGTTGGCTTGTTGGTTCCTTAGTTTGTTGGTTTGTTGGTTTGTTGGTTTGTTGGCTTGTTGGCTTGTTGGTTTGTTGGTTAATTCGTTTGTTGGTTTGTTAGTTTGTTGGTTTGTTGGCTTGTTGGCTTGTTGGTTTGTTGGTTTTTTGGTTTGTTGGTTTGTTGGTTTGTTGGTTTGTTGGTTTGTTGGTTTGTTGGTTTATTTGTTTGTTGGTTTGTTGGCTTGTTGGCTTGTTGGTTTGTTAGTTTGTTAGCTTGTTGGCTTGTTGGTTTGTTGGTTTGTTGGCTTGTTGGTTACTTAGTTTGTTGGTTTGTTGGTTTGTTGGTTTGTTGGTTTGTTGGCTTGCTAACTTGTGGTTTGTTGGTTAGTTCGTCTGTTGGTTTGTTAGTTTGTTGGTTTGTTGGCTTGTTGGTTTGTTGGTTAGTTCGTTTGTTGGTTTGTTAGTTTGTTGGTTTGTTGGCATGTTGGCTTGTTGGTTTGTTGGTTTGTTGGCTTGTTGGTTACTTAGTTTGTTGGTTTGTTGGCATGTTGGTTTGTTGGTTTGTTGCTTTGTTGGTTTGTTGGCTTGTTGGTTTGTTGGTTTGTTGGTTTGTTGGCTTGTTGGCTTGTTGGTTTTTTGGTTTGTTGGTTTTTGGTTGTTGGTTTGTTGGTTTGTTGGTTTCTTGTTTTGTTGGTTTCTTGGTTTGTTGGCTTGTTGGCTTGTTGGTTTGTTGGTTTGTTGGCTTGTTGGTTACTTAGTTTGTTGGTTTGTTGGCATGTTGGTTTGTTGGTTTGTTGGTTTGTTGGCTTGTTGGCTTGTTGGTTTGTTGGTTTGTTGGCTTGTTGGTTTGTTAGTTTATTGGTTTGTTGGTTTGTTGGTTTGTAGGTTTGTTGGCTAGTTGGCTTGTTGGTTTGTTGGTTAGTTCGTTTGTTGGTTTGTTAGTTTGTTGTTTTTTGGCTTGTTGGCTTGTTGGTTTGTTGGTTTGTTGGTTTGTTGGCTTGTTGGTTTGTTGGTTTGTTGGTTTGTTGGTTTGTTGGCTTGTTGGTTTGTTAGTTTGTTGGTTTGTTGGCTTGTTGGTTTGTTGGTTTGTTGGTTTGTTGGTTTGTTGGTTTGTTGGTTTGTTGGTTTGTTGGTTTGTTGGTTTTTTGGTTTGTTGGTTTGTTGGTTTGTTGGCTTGTTGGTTTGTTGGTTTGTTGGCTTGTTGGCTTGTTGGTTTGTTGGTTTGTTGGCTTGTTGGCTTATTGGTTTGTTGGTTTGTTGGTTTGTTGGTTTGTTGGTTTGTCGGTTTGTTGGCTTGTTGGCTTGTTGGCTTGTTGGTTTGTTGGTTTGTTGGTTTTTTGGTTTGTTGGTTTGTTGGCTTGTTGGTTTGTTGGTTTTTTGGTTTTTTGGTTTGTTGGTTTGTTTGTTTGTTGGTTTGTTGGTTTGTTGCTTTATTTGATTGTTGGTTTGTTGGCTTGTTGATTTGTTGGTTTGTTGGCTTGTTGGTTTGTTGGTTTGTTGGTTTGTTGGTTTGTTGGTTTGTTGGTTTGTTGGTTTGTTGGTTTGTTGGTTTATTTGTTTGCTGGTTTGTTGGTTTATTTGTTTGTTGGTTTAATGGCTTGTTGGTTTGTTGGTTTGTTGGTTTGTTGGCTTGTTGGTTTGTTGGCTTGTTGGCTTGTTGCTTTGTTGGTTTTTTGGTTTGTTGGTTTGTTGGTTTGTTGGCTTGTTGGTTTGTTGGTTTGTTGGCTTGTTGGCTTGTTGGTTTGTTGGTTTGTTGGCTTGTTGGTTACTTAGTTTGTTGGTTTGTTGGTTTGTTGGTTTGTTGGCTTGTTGGCTTGTTGGTTTGTTGGTTAATTCGTTTGTTGGTTTGTTAGTTTGTTGGTTTGTTGGCTTGTTGGCTTGTTGGTTTGTTGGTTTTTTGGTTTGTTGGTTTGTTGGTTTGTTGGTTTGTTGGTTTGTTGGTTTGTTGGTTTATTTGTTTGTTGGTTTGTTGGCTTGTTGGCTTGTTGGTTTGTTAGTTTGTTAGCTTGTTGGCTTGTTGGTTTGTTGGTTTGTTGGCTTGTTGGTTACTTAGTTTGTTGGTTTGTTGGTTTGTTGGTTTGTTGGTTTGTTGGTTTGTTGGCTTGCTGGCTTGTGGTTTGTTGGTTAGTTCGTCTGTTGGTTTGTTAGTTTGTTGGTTTGTTGGCTTGTTGGTTTGTTGGTTAGTTCGTTTGTTGGTTTGTTAGTTTGTTGGTTTGTTGGCATGTTGGCTTGTTGGTTTGTTGGTTTGTTGGCTTGTTGGTTACTTAGTTTGTTGGTTTGTTGGCATGTTGGTTTGTTGGTTTGTTGTTTTGTTGGTTTGTTGGCTTGTTGGTTTGTTGGTTTGTTGGTTTGTTGGCTTGTTGGCTTGTTGGTTTTTTGGTTTGTTGGTTTTTGGTTGTTGGTTTGTTGGTTTGTTGGTTTCTTGTTTTGTTGGTTTCTTGGTTTGTTGGCTTGTTGGCTTGTTGGTTTGTTGGTTTGTTGGCTTGTTGGTTACTTAGTTTGTTGGTTTGTTGGCATGTTGGTTTGTTGGTTTGTTGGTTTGTTGGCTTGTTGGTTTGTTGGTTTGTTGGCTTGTTGGTTTGTTAGTTTATTGGTTTGTTGGTTTGTTGGTTTGTAGGTTTGTTGGCTAGTTGGCTTGTTGGTTTGTTGGTTAGTTCGTTTGTTGGTTTGTTAGTTTGTTGTTTTTTGGCTTGTTGGCTTGTTGGTTTGTTGGTTTGTTGGTTTGTTGGCTTGTTGGCTTGTTGGTTTGTTGGTTAGTTCGTTTGGTGGTTAGTTAGTTTGTTGGTTTGTTGGCTTGTTGGCTTGTTGGCTTGTTGGTTTGTTGGTTAGTTCGTTTGTTGGTTTGTTAGTTTGTTGGTTTGTTGGCATGTTGGCTTGTTGGTTTGTTGGTTTGTTGGCTTGTTGGTTACTTAGTTTGTTGGTTTGTTGGCATGTTGGTTTGTTGGTTTGTTGGTTTGTTTGCTTGTTGGTTTGTTGGTTTGTTGGCTTGTTGGTTTGTTAGTTTATTGGTTTGTTGATTTGTTGGTTTGTAGGTTTGTTGGCTAGTTGGCTTGTTGGTTTGTTGGTTAGTTCGTTTGTTGGTTTGTTAGTTTGTTGTTTTTTGGCTTGTTGGCTTGTTGGTTTGTTGGTTTTTTGGTTTGTTGGTTTGTTGGTTTGCTGGTTGGTTGGTTTGTTGGCTTGTTGGCTTGTTGGTTTGTTGGCTTCTTGGTTTGTTAGTTTGTTGGCTTTTTGGTAACTTGGTTTGTTGGCTTGTTGGTTTGTTGGTTTGTTGGCTTGTTGGCTTGTTGCTTTGTTGGTTTGTTGGTTTGTTGGCTTGTTGGTTACTTAGTTTGTTGGTTTGTTGGTTTGTTGGCTTGTTGGTTTGTTGGCTTGTTGGTTTGTTGGTTTGTTGGTTTGTTGGTTTGTTGGTTTGTTGGTTTATTTGTTTGTTGGTTTGTTGGTTTGTAGGTTTGTTGGTTTGTTGGTTAATTGGTTTGTTGGTTTGTTGGTTTGTTGGTTTGTTGGTTTGTTGGTTTATTGGTTTATTTGTTTGTTGGTTTGTTGGTTTGTTGGTTTGTTGGTTTGTTGGTTTGTTGGTTTGTTGGCTTGTTGGTTTGTTAGTTTATTGGTTTGTTGGCTTGTTGGCTTGTTGGTTTGTTGGTTTGTTGGTTTGTTGGTTTGTTGGTTTGTTGGTTTGTTGGTTTTTTGGTTTGTTGGTTTGTTGGTTTGTTGGCTTGTTGGTTTGTTGGTTTGTTGGCTTGTTGGCTTGTTGGTTTGTTGGTTTGTTGGCTTGTTGGCTTGTTGGCTTATTGGTTTGTTGGTTTGTTGGTTTGTTGGTTTGTTGGTTTGTTGGTTTGTTGGCTTGTTGGCTTGTTGGCTTGTTGGTTTGTTGGTTTGTTGGTTTTTTGGTTTGTTGGTTTGTTGGCTTGTTGGTTTGTTGGTTTTTTGGTTTTTTGGTTTGTTGGTTTGTTTGTTTGTTGGTTTGTTGGTTTGTTGCTTTATTTGTTTGTTGGTTTGTTGGCTTGTTGATTTGTTGGTTTGTTGGCTTGTTGGTTTGTTGGTTTGTTGGTTTGTTGGTTTGTTGGTTTGTTGGTTTGTTGGTTTGTTGGTTTGTTGGTTTATTTGTTTGCTGGTTTGTTGGTTTATTTGTTTGTTGGTTTAATGGCTTGTTGGTTTGTTGGTTTGTTGGTTTGTTGGCTTGTTGGTTTGTTGGCTTGTTGGCTTGTTGCTTTGTTGGTTTTTTGGTTTGTTGGTTTGTTGGTTTGTTGGCTTGTTGGTTTGTTGGTTTGTTGGCTTGTTGGCTTGTTGGTTTGTTGGTTTGTTGGCTTGTTGGTTACTTAGTTTGTTGGTTTGTTGGTTTGTTGGTTTGTTGGCTTGTTGGCTTGTTGGTTTGTTGGTTAATTCGTTTGTTGGTTTGTTAGTTTGTTGGTTTGTTGGCTTGTTGGCTTGTTGGTTTGTTGGTTTTTTGGTTTGTTGGTTTGTTGGTTTGTTGGTTTGTTGGTTTGTTGGTTTGTTGGTTTATTTGTTTGTTGGTTTGTTGGCTTGTTGGCTTGTTGGTTTGTTAGTTTGTTAGCTTGTTGGCTTGTTGGTTTGTTGGTTTGTTGGCTTGTTGGTTACTTAGTTAGTTGGTTTGTTGGTTTGTTGGTTTGTTGGTTTGTTGGCTTGCTGGCTTGTGGTTTGTTGGTTAGTTCGTCTGTTGGTTTGTTAGTTTGTTGGTTTGTTGGCTTGTTGGTTTGTTGGTTTGTTGGTTTGTTGGTTTGTTGGTTTGTTGGTTTATTGGCTTGTTGGTTTGTTTGTTTGTTGGCTTGTTGGCTTGTTGGTTTGTTAATTTGTTGGCTTGTTGGTTTGTTGGCTTGTTGGCTTGTAGGTTTGTTGGTTTGTTGGCTTGTTGGTTTGTTGGCTTGTTGGTTTGTTAGTTTGTTGGTTTGTTGGCTTGTTGGTTTGTTGGCTTGTTGGTTTGTTGGTTTGTTGGCTTGTTGGTTTGTTAGTTTGTTGTTTTGTTGGCTTGTTGGCTTGTTGGTTTGTTGGTTTGTTGGCTTGTTGACTTGTTGGTTTGTTGGTTTGTTGGTTTGTTGGCTTGTTGGCTTGTTGGTTTGTTAGTTTGTTGGCTTGTTGGTTTGTTGGTTTGTTGGCTTGTTGGTTACTTAGTTTGTTGGTTTGTTGGTTTGTTGGTTTGTTGGCTTGTTGGCTTGTTGCTTTGTTGGTTTGTTGGTTTGTTGGTTTGTTGGCTTGTTGGTTTGTTGGTTTGTTGGTTTGTTAGCTTGTTGGCTTGTTGGTTTGTTGGTTTGTTGGCTTGTTGGTTTGTTGGTTTGTTGGCATGTTGGCTTGTTGCTTTGTTCGTTTGATGGTTTGTTGGTTTGTTGGTTTTTTGATTTGTTGGTTTGTTGGCTTGTTGGCTTGTTGGTTTGTCGGTTTGTTGGCTTGTTGGTTTGTTAGTTTGTTGGTTTGTTGGCTTGTTGGCTTGTTGGTTTGTTGGTTTTTTGGTTTGCTGGTTTGCTGGTTTGTTGGTTTGTTGGTTTGTTGGTTTATTTGTTTGTTGGTTTGTTGGCTTGTTGGTTTATTGGTTTGTTGTTTTGTTGGTTTGTTGGCTTGTTGGTTTGTTGGTTTTTTGGTTTGTTGGCTTGTTGGCTTGTTGGTTTGTTGGTTTTTTGGTTTGTTGGTTTATTTGTTTGTTGGTTTGTTGGCTTGTTGGTTTGTTGGTTTTTTGGTTTGTTGGTTTGTTGACTTGTTGGTTTGTTGGTTTGTTGGTTTGTTAGCTTGTTGGCTTGTTGGTTTGTTGGTTTGTTGGCTTGTTGGTTTGTTGGTTTGTTAGCTTGTTGGCTTGTTGCTTTGTCCGTTTGAGGGTTTGTTGGTTTGTTGGTTTTTTGGTTTGTTGGTTTGTTGGTTTGTTGGCTTGTTGGCTTGTTGGTTTGTCGGTTTGTTGGCTTGTTGGTTTGTTAGTTTGTTGGTTTGTTGGCTTGTTGGCTTGTTGGTTTGTTGGTTTTTTGGTTTGTTGGTTTGTTGGTTTGTTGGTTTGTTGGTTTGTTGGTTTGTTGGTTTGTTGGTTTATTTGTTTGTTGGTTTGTTGGCTTGTTGGTTTGTTAGTTTTTTGTTTGCTGGTTTGTTGGTTTATTTGTTTGTTGGTTTGTTGGCTTGTTGGTTTGTTGGTTTGTTGGTTTGTTGGCTTGTTGGTCTGTTGGCTTGTTGGCTTGTTGCTTTGTTGGTTTTTTGGTTTGTTGGTTTGTTGGTTTGTTGGCTTGTTGGTTTGTTGGTTTGTTGGCTTGTTGGCTTGTTGGTTTGTTGGTTTGTTGGCTTGTTGGTTACTTAGTTTGTTGGTTTGTTGGTTTGTTGGTTTGTTGGCTTGTTGGCTTGTTGGTTTGTTGGTTAATTCGTTTGTTGGTTTGTTAGTTTGTTGGTTTGTTGGCTTGTTGGCTTGTTGGTTTGTTGGTTTTTTGGTTTGTTGGTTTGTTGGTTTGTTGGTTTGTTGGTTTGTTGGTTTGTGGGTTTATTTGTTTGTTGGTTTGTTGGCTTGTTGGCTTGTTGGTTTGTTAGTTTGTTGGCTTGTTGGCTTGTTGGTTTGTTGGTTTGTTGGCTTGTTGGTTACTTAGTTTGTTGGTTTGTTGGTTTGTTGGTTTGTTGGTTTGTTAGCTTGCTGGCTTGTGGTTTGTTGGTTAGTTCGTCTGTTGGTTTGTTAGTTTGTTGGTTTGTTGGCTTGTTGGTTTGTTGGTTTGTTGGTTTGTTGGTTTATTGGCTTGTTGGTTTGTTTGTTTGTTGGCTTGTTGGCTTGTTGGTTTGTTAATTTGTTGGCTTGTTGGTTTGTTGGCTTGTTGGCTTGTAGGTTTGTTGGTTTGTTGGCTTGTTGGTTTGTTGGCTTGTTGGTTTCTTAGTTTGTTGGTTTGTTGGCTTGTTGGTTTGTTGGCTTGTTGGTTTGTTGGTTTGTTGGCTTGTTGGTTTGTTAGTTTGTTGGTTTGTTGGCTTGTTGGCTTGTTGGTTTGTTGGTTTGTTGGCTTGTTGACTTGTTGGTTTGTTGGTTTGTTGGTTTGTTGGCTTGTTGGCTTGTTGGTTTGTTAGTTTGTTGGCTTGTTGGCTTGTTGGTTTGTTGGTTTGTTGGTTTGTTGGCTTGTTGGTTACTTAGTTTGTTGGTTTGTTGGTTTGTTGGTTTGTTGGCTTGTTGGCTTGTTGCTTTGTTGGTTTGTTGGTTTGTTGGTTTGTTGGCTTGTTGGTTTGTTGGTTTGTTGGTTTGTTAGCTTGTTGGCTTGTTGGTTTGTTGGTTTGTTGGCTTGTTGGTTTGTTGGTTTGTTGGCTTGTTGGCTTGTTGCTTTGTTCGTTTGATGGTTTGTTGGTTTGTTGGTTTTTTGATTTGTTGGTTTGTTGGTTTGTTGGCTTGTTGGCTTGTTGGTTTGTCGGTTTGTTGGCTTGTTGGTTTGTTAGTTTGTTGGTTTGTTGGCTTGTTGGCTTGTTGGTTTGTTGGTTTTTTGGTTTGTTGGTTTGTTGGTTTGTTGGTTTGTTGGTTTGTTGGTTGATTTGTTTGTTGGTTTGTTGGCTTGTTGGTTTATTGGTTTGTTGGTTTGTTGGCTTGTTGGTTTGTTGGTTTGTTGGTTTGTTAGCTTGTTGGCTTGTTGGTTTGTTGGTTTGTTGGCTTGTTTGTTTGTTGGTTTGTTGGCTAGTTGGCTTGTTGCTTTGTTCGTTTGAGGGTTTGTTGGTTTGTTGGTTTTTTGGTTTGTTGGTTTGTTGGTTTGTTGGCTTGTTGGTTTGTCGGTTTGTTGGCTTGTTGGTTTGTTAGTTTGTTGGTTTGTTGGCTTGTTGGCTTGTTGGTTTGTTGGTTTTTTGGTTTGTTGGTTTGTTGGTTTGTTGGTTTGTTGGTTTGTTGGTTTATTCGTTTGTTGGTTTGTTGGCTTGTTGGTTTGTTAGTTTTTTGTTATGTTGGTTTGTTGGTTTGTTGGTTTGTTGGTTTATTTGTTTGTTGGTTTGTTGGCTTGTTGGGTTGTTGGTTTGTTGGTTTGTTGGCTTGGTGGTTTGTTGGTTTGTTGGCTTATTGGCTTGTTGGTTTGTTAGTTTGTTGGCTTGTTGGTTACTTAGTTTGTTGGTTTGTTGGCATGTTGGTTTGTTGGTTTGTTGGTTTGTTGGCTTGTTGGTTTGTTGGTTTGTTGGCTTGTTGGCTTGTTGGTTTGTTGGTTTGTTGGTTACTTAGTTTGTTGGTTTGTTGGCATGTTGGTATGTTGGTTTGTTGGCTTGTTGGTTTGTTAGTTTGTTGGTTTGTTGGTTTGTTGGTTTGTTGGTTTGTTGGTTTATTTGTTTGTTGGTTTGTTGGCTTGTTGGTTTGTTGGTTTGCTGGATTGTTGGCTTGTTGGTTTGTTGGTATGTTGGTTTGTTGGTTTGTTGGTTTGTTGGTTTGTTGGTTTGTTGGTTTGTTGGTTTGTTGGTTTGTTGGCTTGTTGGTTTGTTGGTTTGTTGGCTCGTTGGCTTGTTGGTTTGTTGGTTTGTTGGTTTGTTGGTTTGTTGGCTTGTTGGTTTGTTGGTTTGTTGGCTTGTTGGTTTGTTGGTTTGTTGGTTTGTTGGCTTGTTGGCTTGTTGGTTTGTTGGTTTGTTGGCTTGTTGGTTTGTTGGTTTGTTGGCTTGTTGGCTTGTTTCTTTGTTCGTTTGATGGTTTATTGGTTTGTTGGTTTTTTGGTTTGTTGGTTTGTTGGTTTGTTGGCTTGTTGGCTTGTTGGTTTGTTGGTTTGTTGGATTGTTATTTTGTTGGTTTGTTGGTTTTTTTGTTTGTTGTTTTGTTGGCTTGTTGGTTTGTTGGTTTGTTGGTTTGTTGGTTTGTTGGCTTGTTGGTTTGTTGGTTTGTTGGCTTGTTGGCTTGTTGGTTTGTTGCTTTGTTGGCTTGTTGGTTTGTTGGCTTGTTGGTTTGTTGTTTTGTTGGTTTGTTGGCTTGTTGGCTTGTTGGTTTGTTGGTTTGTTGGTTTGTTGGTTTATTTGTTTGTTGGTTTGTTGGCTTGTTGGTTTGTTGGTTTGTTGGCTTGTTGGCTTGTTGGTTTGTTGGTTTGTCGGCTTGTTGGCTTGTTGGTTTGTTGGTTTGTTGGTTTGTTGGTTTGTTGGCTTGTTGGTTTGTTGGTTTGATGGCTTGTTGGTTTGTTGGTTTGTTGGTTTGTTGGCTTTTTGGCTTGTTGGTTTGTTGGGTTGTTGGTATGTTGGCTTGTTGGTTTGTTGGTTTGTTGGCTTGCTGGCTTGGTGCTTTGTTCGTTTGATGGTTTGTTGGTTTGTTGGTTTTTTGGTTTATTGGTTTTTTGGTTTGTTGCTTTGTTGGTTTGTTGGTTTGTTGGCTTGTTGGCTTGTTGGTTTGTTGGCTTGTTGGTTTGTTAGTTTGTTGGATTTTTGGTTACTTGGCTTGTTGGTTTGTTGACTTGTTGGTTTGTTGTTTTGTTGGTTTGTTGGCTCGTTGGCTTGTTGGTTTGTAAGTTTGTTGGCTTGTTGGCTTGTTGGTTTGTTGGTTTGTTGGCTTGTTGGTTACTTAGTTTGTTGGTTTGTTGGTTTGTTGGTTTGTTGGTTTGTTGGTTTGTTGGCTTGTTGGTTTGTTGGTTTGTTGGTTTGTTGGCTTGTTGGCTTGTTTATTTGTTAGTTTGTTGGCTTGTTGGCTTGTTGGCTTGTTGGTTTTCTGGTTTTTTGGTTTGTTGGTTTGTTGGTTTGTTGGTTTTTTTGTTTGTTGGTTTGTTGGCTTGTTGGTTTGTTGGTTTGTTGGTTTGTTGGTTTGTTGGTTTGTTGGCTTGTTGGTTTGTTGGTTTGTTGGCTTGTTGGTTTGTTGGTTTGTTGGCTTGTTGGTTTGTTGGCTTGTTGGCTTGTTGGTTTGTTGGTTTGTTGGCTTCTTGGCTGGTTGGTTTGTTGGTTTGTTGGTTTGTTGGTTTATTTGTTTGTTGGTTTGTTGGCTTGTTGGTTTGTTGGTTTGTTGGCTTGTTGGCTTGTTGGTTTGGTGGTTTGTTGGCTTGTTGGCTTGTTGGTTTGTTGGTTTGTTGGTTTGTTGGTTTGTTGGCTTGTTGGTTTGTTGGTTTGATGGCTTGTTTGTTTGTTGGTTTGTTGGTTTGTTGGTTTGTTGGCTTTTTGGCTTGTCGGTTTGTTGGTTTGTTGGTTTGTTGGCTTGTTGGTTTGTTGGTTTGTTGGCTTGTTGGCTTGGTGCTTTGTTCGTTTAATGGTTTGTTGGTTTGTTGGTTTTTTGATTTGATGGTTTTTTGGTTTGTTGCTTTGTTGGTTTGTTGGTTTGTTGGCTTGTTGGCTTGTTGGTTTGTTGGCTTGTTGGTTTGTTAGTTTGTTGGCTTGTTGGCTACTTGGTTTGTTCGTTTGTTGGCTTGTTGGCTTGTTGGTTTGTTGCTTTGTTCGTTTGATGGTTTGTTGGTTTGTTGGTTACTTGGTTTGTTGGTTTGTTGGTTTGTTGGCTTGTTGGTTTGTTGGCTTGTTGGTTTGTTGGTTTGTTGGTTTGTTGGTTTGTTGGTTTGTTGGTTTGTTGGTTTGTTGGTTTGTTGGTTTGTTGGTTTTTGGGTTTGTTGGTTTATTTGTTTGTTGGTTTGTTGGCTTGTTGGTTTGTTGGTTTATTTGTTTGTTGGTTTGTTGGCTTGTTGGTTTGTTGGTTTGTTGTTTTGTTGGTTTGTTGGCTTGTTGGATTGTTATTTTGTTGGTTTGTTGGCTTGTTGGTTTGTTAGTTTGTTGGTTTGTTGGCTAGTTGGCTTGTTGGTTTGTTGGTTTGTTGGCTTGTTGACTTGTTGGTTTGTTGGTTTGTTGGTTTGTTGGCTTGTTGGCTTGTTTATTTGTTAGTTTGTTGGCTTGTTGGCTTGTTGGTTTGCTGGTTTGTTGGCTTTTTGGTTACTTAGTTTGTTGGTTTGTTGGTTTGCTGGTTTGCTGGCTTGTTGGCTTGTTGGTTTGTTGGTTAGTTCGTTTGTTGGTTTGTTAGTTTGTTGGTTTGTTGGCTTGTTGGCTTGTTGGTTTGCTGGTTTTTTAGTTTGTTGGTTTGTTGGTTTGTTGGTTTTTTTGTTTGTTGGTTTGTTGGCTTGTTGGTTTGTTGGTTTGTTGGTTTGTTGGTTTGTTGGCTTGTTGGTTTGTTGGCTTGTTGGTTTGTAGGTTTGTTGGCTTGTTGGCTTGTTGGTTTGTTGCTTTGTTGGCTTGTTGGTTTGTTGGATTGTTGGCTTGTTGTTTTGTTGGTTTGTTGGCTTGTTGGCTTGTTGGTTTGTTGGTTTGTTGGTTTGTTGGTTTATTTGTTTGTTGGTTTGTTGGCTTGTTGGTTTGTTGGTTTGTTGGCTTGTTGGCTTGTTGGTTTGTTGGTTTGTTGGCTTGTTGGCTTGTTGGCTTGTTGGTTTGTTGGTTTGTTGGTTTGTTGGTTTGTTGGCTTGTTGGTTTGTTGGTTTGATGTCTTGTTGGTTTGTTGGTTTGTTGGTTTGTTGGCTTTTTGGCTTGTTGGTTTGTTGGTTTGTTGGTTTGTTGGCTTGTTGGTTTGTTGGTTTGTTGGCTTGTTGGCTTGGTGCTTTGTTCGTTTGATGGTTTGTTGGTTTGTTGGTTTTTTGGTTTATTGGTTTTTTGGTTTGTTGTTTTGTTGGTTTGTTGGTATGTTGGCTTGTTGGCTTGTTGGTTTGTTGGCTTGTTGGTTTGTTAGTTTGTTGGCTTTTTGGTTACTTGGTTTGTTGGTTTGTTGACTTGTTGGTTTGTTGGTTTGTTGGTTTGTTGGCTTGTTGGCTTGTTGGTTTGTTAGTTTGTTGGCTTGTTGGCTTGTTGGTTTGTTGGTTTGTTGGCCTGTTGGTTACTTAGTTTGTTGGTTTGTTGGTTTGTTGGTTTGTTGGTTTGTTGGTTTGTTGGTTTGTTGGTTTGTTGGTTTGTTGGCTTGTTGGCTTGTTGGTTTGTTGGTTTGTTGGTTAGTTCGTTTGTTGGTTTGTTGGTTTTTTTGTTTGTTGGTTTGTTGGCTTGTTGGCTTGTTGGTTTGTTGGTTTGTTGGCTTCTTGGCTGGTTGGTTTGTTGGTTTGTTGGTTTGTTGGTTTATTTGTTTGTTGGTTTATTGGCTTGTTGCTTTGTGGGTTTGTTGGCTTGTTGGCTTGTTGGTTTGGTGGTTTGTTGGCTTGTTGGCTTGTTGGTTTGTTGGTTTGTTGGTTTGTTGGTTTGTTGGCTTGTTGGTTTGTTGGTTTGATGGCTTGTTGGTTTGTTGGTTTGTTGGTTTGTTGGTTTGTTGGCTTTTTGGCTTGTTGGTTTGTTGGTTTGTTGGTTTGTTGGCTTGTTGGTTTGTTGGTTTGTTGGCTTGTTGGCTTGGTGCTTTGTTCGTTTGATGGTTTGTTGGTTTGTTGGTTTTTTGGTTTGATGGTTTTTTGGTTTGTTGCTTTGTTGGTTTGTTGGTTTGTTGGCTTGTTGGCTTGTTGGTTTGTTGGCTTGTTGGTTTGTTAGTTTGTTGGCTTGTTGGTTACTTGGTTTGTTGGTTTGTTGGCTTGTTGGCTTGTTGGTTTGTTGCTTTGTTCGTTTGATGGTTTGTTTGTTTGTTGGTTACTTGGTTTGTTGGTTTGTTGGTTTGTTGGCTTGTTGGTTTGTTGGCTTGTTGGTTTGTTGGTTTGTTGGTTTGTTGGCTTGTTGGCTTGTTGGTTTGTTGGTTTGTTGGTTTGTTGGTTTGTTGGTTTGTTGGTTTTTGGGTTTGTTGGTTTATTTGTTTGTTGGTTTGTTGGCTTGTTGGTTTGTTGGTTTGTTGTTTTGTTGGTTTGTTGGCTTGTTGGTTTGTTGGTTTGTTGGCTCGTTGGCTTGTTGGTTTGTTGGTTTTTTGGTTTGTTGGTTTGTTGGTTTTTTGGTTTGTTGTTTTGTTGGTTTGTTGGTTTGTTGGTTTATTTGTTTGTTGATTTGTTGGCTTGTTGGCTTGTTGGTTTGTTGGTTTGTTGGCTTGTTGGTTTGTTGGTTTGTTGGCTTATTGGCTTGTTGGTTTGTTAGTTTGTTGGCTTGTTGGTTACTTAGTTTGTTGGTTTGTTGGCATGTTGGTTTGTTGGTTTGTTGGTTTGTTGGCTTGTTGGTTTGTTGGTTTGTTGGCTTGTTGGCTTGTTGGTTTGTTGGTTTGTTGGCTTGTTGGCTTGTTGGTATGTTGATATGTTGGTTTGTTGGCTTGTTGGTTTGTTAGTTTGTTGGTTTGTTGGTTTGTTGGTTTGTTGGTTTGTTGGTTTGTTGGTTTATTTGTTTGTTGGTTTGTTGGCTTGTTGGTTTGTTGGTTTCTTGAATTGTTGGCTTGTTGGTTTGTTGGTTTGTTGGCTTGTTGGTTTGTTGGTTTGTTGGTTTGTTGGCTTGTTGGTTTGTTGGTTTGTTGGCTCGTTGGCTTGTTGGTTTGTTGGTTTGTTGGTTTGTTGGTTTGTTGGTTTGTTGGCTTGTTGGTTTGTTGGTTTGTTGGCTTGTTGGTTTGTTGGTTTGTTGGTTTTTTGGCTTGTTGGCTTGTTGGTTTGTTGGTTTGTTGGCTTGTTGGTTTGTTGGTTTGTTGGCATGTTGGATTGTTGCTTTGTTCGTTTGATGGTTTATTGGTTTGTGGGTTTTTTGGTTTGTTGGTTTTTTGGCTTGTTGGCTAGTTGGTTTGTTGGTTTTTTGGATTGTTATTTTGTTAGTTTGTTGGTTTGTTGGCTTGTTGGTTTGTTGGTTTTTTGGTTTGTTGGTTTGTTGGTTTGTTGAATTCTTGGTTTGTTGGTTTGTTGGTTTGTTTGTTTGTTGGTTTGTTGGCTTGTTGGTTTGTTGGTTTGTTGGTCTGTTGGCTTGTTGGTTTGTTGGTTTGTTGGTTTTTTGGTTTGTTGGTTTGTTGGTTTGTTGGTTTGTTGGTTTGTTGGTTTATTTGTTTGTTGGTTTGTTGGTTTGTTGGCTTGTTGGTTTGTTGGCTTGTTCGTTACTTGGTTTGTTGGCTTGTTGGATTGTTGGTTTGTTGGTTTGTTGGCTTGTTGGTTTTTTGGTTTTTTGGTTTGTTGGTTTGTTGGTTTGTTGGTTTGTTGGTTTGTTGGTTTATTTGTTTGTTGGTTTGTTGGCTTGTTGGTTTGTTGGTTTGTTGGTCTGTTGGCTTGTTGGTTTGTTGGTTTGTTGGTTTTTTGGTTTGTTGGTTTGTTGGTTTGTTGGTTTGTTGGTTTGTTGGTTTGTTGGTTTATTTGTTTGTTGGTTTGTTGGTTTGTTGGTTTGTTGGCTTGTTGGTTTGTTGGCTTGTTCGTTACTTGGTTTGTTGGCTTGTTGGATTGTTGGTTTGTTGGTTTGTTGGCTTGTTGGTTTTTTGGTTTTTTGGTTTGTTGGTTTGTTGGTTTGTTGGTTTGTTGGTTTGTTGGTTTATTTGTTTGTTGGTTTGTTGGCTTGTTGGTTTGTTGGTTTGTTGGCTTGTTGGCTTGTTGCTTTGTTCGTTTGATGGTTTATTGGTTTGTTGGTTTTTTGGTTTGTTGGTTTGTTGGTTTGTTGGCTTGTTGGCTTGTTGGTTTGTTGGTTTGTTGGATTGTTATTTTGTTGGTTTGTTGGCTTGTTGGTTTGTTAGTTTGTTAGTTTGTTGGTTTGTTGGCTTGTTGGCTTGTTGGTTTGTTGGTTTGTTGGCTTGTTGACTTGTTGGTTTGTTGGTTTGTTGGTTTGTTGGCTTGTTGGCTTGTTTATTTGTTAGTTTGTTGGCTTGTTGGCTTGTTGGTTTGTTGGTTTGTTGGCTTGTTGGTTACTTAGTTTGTTGGTTTGTTGGTTTGTTGGTTTGTTGGTTTGTTGGCTTGTTGACTTGTTGGTTTGTTGGTTAGTTCGTTTGTTGGTTTGTTAGTTTGTTGGTTTGTGTGCTTGTTGGCTTGTTGGTTTGCTGGTTTTTTGGTTTTTTGGTTACTAGGTTTGTTGGTTTTTTGGTTTGTTGGCTTGTTGGTTTGTTGGTTTGTTGGCTTGTTGACTTGTTGGTTTGTTGGTTTGTTGGTTTGTTGGCTTGTTGGCTTGTTGGTTTGTTAGTTTGTTGGCTTGTTGGCTTGTTGGTTTGTTGGTTTGTTGGCTTGTTGGTTACTTAGTTTGTTGGTTTGTTGGTTTGTTGATTTGTTAGTTTGTTGGCTTGTTGGCTTGTTGGTTTGTTGGTTAGTTCATTTGTTGGTTTGTTAGTTTGTTGGTTTGTTGGCTTGTTGGCTTGTTGGTTTGCTGGTTTTTTGGTTAGTTGGTTTGTTGGTTTGTTCGTTTGTTGGTTTGTTGGCTTGTTGGTTTGTTGGTTTGATGGCTTGTTGGTTTGTTGGTTTGTTGGTTTGTTGGCTTTTTGGCTTGTTGGTTTGTTGGTTTCTTGGTTTGTTGGCTTGTTGGTTTCTTGGTTTGTTGGCTTGTTGGCTTGGTGCTTTGTTCGTTTGATGGTTTGTTGGTTTGTTGGTTTTTTGGTTTATTGGTTTTTCGGTTTGTTGCTTTGTTGGTTTGTTGGTTTGTTGGCTTGTTGGCTTGTTGGTTTGTTGGCTTGTTGGTTTGTTAGTTTGTTGGCTTTTTGGTTACTTGGTTTGTTGGTTTGTTGGCTTGTTGGCTTGTTGGTTTGTTGCTTTGTTCGTTTGATGGTTTGGTGGTTTGTTGGTTACTTGGTTTGTTGGTGTTTTGGTTTGTTGGCTTGTTGGTTTGTTGGTTTGTTGGCTTGTTGACTTGTTGGTTTGTTGGTTTGTTGGTTTGTTGGCTTGTTGGCTTGTTGGTTTGTTAGTTTGTTGGCTTGTTGGCTTGTTGGTTTGTTGGTTTGTTGGCTTGTTGGTTACTTAGTTTGTTGGTTTGTTGGTTTGTTGGTTTGTTGGTTTGTTGGTTTGTTGGCTTGTTGGCTTGTTGGTTTGTTGGTTAGTTCATTTGTTGGTTTGTTAGTTTGTTGGTTTGTTGGCTTGTTGGCTTGTTGGTTTGCTGGTTTTTTGGTTTGTTGGTTTGTTGGTTTGTTGGTTTGTTGGTTTTTTTGTTTGTTGGTTTGTTGGCTTGTTGGTTTGTTGGTTTGTTGGTTTGTTGGTTTGTTGGCTTGTTGGTTTGTTGGTTTGTTGGCTTGTTGGCTTGTTGGTTTGTTGGTTTGTTGGCTTGTTGGTTTGTTGGCTTGTTGGATTGTTGGTTTGTTGGTTTGTTGGCTTGTTGGCTTGTTGGTTTGTTGGTTTGTTAGTTTGTTGGTTTATTTGTTTGTTGGTTTGTTGGCTTGTTGGTTTATTGGTTTGTTGGCTTGATGGCTTGTTGGTTTGGTGGTTTGTTGGCTTGTTGGCTTGTTGGTTTGTTGGTTTGTTGGTTTGTTGGTTTGTTGGCTTGTTTGTTTGTTGGTTTGATGGCTTGTTGGTTTGTTGGTTTGTTGGTTTGTTGGCTTGTTGGTTTGTTGGTTTGTTGGCTTGTTGGCTTGTTGGTTTGTTGGTTTGTTGGTTTATTTGTTTGTTGGTTTGTTGGCTTGTTGGTTTATTGGTTTGTTGGCTTGTTGGCTTGTTGGTTTGGTGGTTTGTTGGCTTTTTGGTTTGTTGCTTTGTTGGTTTGTTGGTTTGTTGGCTTGTTGGCTTGTTGGTTTGTTGGCTTGTTGGTTTGTTAGTTTGTTGGCTTTTTGGTTACTTGGTTTGTTGGTTTGTTGGCTTGTTGGCTTGTTGGTTTGTAGCTTTGTTCGTTTGATGGTTTGTTGGTTTGTTGGTTACTTGGTTTGTTGGTTTGTTGGTTTGTTGGCTTGTTGGTTTGTTGGCTTGTTGGTTTGTTGGCTTGTTGGTTTGTTGGTTTGTTGGTTTGTTGGTTTGTTGGCTTGTTGGCTTGTTGATTTGTTGGTTTGTTGGTTTGTTGGTTTGTTGGTTTGTTGGTTTTTTGGTTTGTTGGTTTATTTGTTTGTTGGTTTGTTGGCTTGTTGGTTTGTTGGTTTGTTGTTTTGTTGGTTTGTTGGCTTGTTGGTTTGTTGGTTTGTTGGTTTGTTGGCTTGCTGGCTTGTTGGTTTGTTGGTTTTTTGGTTTGTTGGTTTATTTGTTTGTTAGTTTGTTGGCTTGTTGGTTTGTTGGTTTGTTGGTTTGTGGGTTTGTTGGCTTGTTGGCTGGTTGGTTTGCTGGTTTGTTGGTTTGTTGGCTTGTTGGCTTGTTGGTTTGTTGGTTTTTTGTCTTGTTGGTTTGTTGGTTTGTTGGTTTGTTGGTTTGTTGCTTTGTTCGTTTGATGGTTTGTTGGTTTGTTGGTTTTTTGGTTTGTTGGTTTGTTGGCTTGTTGGCTTGTTGGTTTGTCGGTTTGTTGGCTTGTTGGTTTGTTAGTTTGTTGGTTTGTTGGCTTGTTGGCTTGTTGGTTTGTTGGTTTTTTGGTTTGTTGGTTTGTTGGTTTGTTGGTTTGTTGGTTTGTTGGTTTGTTAGCTTGTTGGTGTGTTGGTTTGTTGGCTTATTGGCTTGTTGGTTTGTTAGTTTGTTGGCTTGTTGGTTACTTAGTTTGTTGGTTTGTTGGCATGTTGGTTTATTGGTTTGTTGGTTTGTTGGCTTGTTGGTTTGTTGGCTTGTTGGCTTGTTGTCTTGTTGGTTTGTTGGTTTGTTGGTTTGTTGGCTTGTTGGTATGTTGGTTTGTTGACTTGTTGGTTTGTTAGTTTGTTGGTTTGTTGGTTTGTTGGTTTGTTGGTTTGTTGGTTTATTTGTTTGTTGGTTTGTTGGCTTGTTGGTTTGTTGGTTTGTTGGTTTGTTGGTTTGTTGGTTTGTTGGTTTGTTGGTTTGTTGGTTTTTTGGTTTGTTGGTTTGTTGGCTTGTTGGTTTGTTGGTTTGTTGGTTTGTTGGCTCGTTGGCTTGTTGGTTTGTTGGTTTGTTGGTTTGTTGGTTTGTTGGCTTGTTGGTTTGTTGGTTTGTTGGCTTGTTGGTTTGTTGGTTTGTTGGCTTGTTGGTTTGTTGGTTTGTTGGCTTGTTGGCTTGTTGCTTTGTTCGTTTGATGGTTTATTGGTTTGTTGGTTTTTTGGTTTGTTGGTTTGTTGGTTTGTTGGCTTGTTGGCTTGTTGGTTTATTGGTTTGTTGGATTGTTATTTTGTTAGTTTTGTTGGTTTGTTGGCTTGTTGGCTTGTTGGTTTGTTGGTTTTTTGGTTTGTTGGTTTGTTGGTTTGTTGGTTTGTTGGTTTGTTGGTTTATTTGTTTGTTGGTTTGTTGGCTTGTTGGTTTGTTGGTTTGTTGGTCTGTTGGCTTGTTGGTTTGTTGGTTTGTTGGTTTTTTGGTTTGTTGGCTTATTGGTTTGTTGGTTTGTTGGTTTGTTGGTTTATTTGTTTGTTGGTTTGTTGGTTTGTTGGCTTGTTGGTTTGTTGGCTTGTTCGTTACTTGGTTTGTTGGTTTGTTGGCTTGTTGGATTGTTGGTTTGTTGGTTTGTTGGCTTGTTGGTTTTTTGGTTTTTTGGTTTGTTGGTTTGTTGGTTTGTTGGTTTGTTTGTTTGTTGGTTTGTTGGTTTATTGGTTTGTTGGTTTATTTGTTTTTTTGTTTGTTGGGTTGTTGGTTTGTTGGTTTGTTGGTTTGTTGACTTGTTGGTTTGTTGGTTTGTTGGTTTTTTGGTTTGTTGGTTTGTTGGTTTGTTGGTTTGTTGGTTTGTTGGTTTATTTGTTTGTTGGTTTGTTGGTTTGTTGGCTTGTTGGTTTGTTGGTTTGTTGGTTTGTTGGCTTGTTGGTTTGTTGGTTTGGTGGCTTGTTGGCTTGTTGGTTTGTTGCTTTGTTGGCTTGTTGGTTACTTAGTTTGTAGGTTTGTTGGCATGTTGGTTTGTTGGTTTGTTGGTTTGTTGGCTTGTTGGTGTGTTGGTTTGTTGGCTTGTTGGCTTGTTGGCTTGTTGGTTTGTTGGTTTGTTGGTTTGTTGGCTTGTTGGTTTGTTGGCTTGTTGGTTTGTTGGTTTGTTGGCTTGTTGGTTTGTTAGTTTGTTGGTTTGTTGGTTTGTTGGTTTGTTGGCTTGTTGGTTTGTTGGCTTGTTGGTTTGTTGGCTTGTTGGCTTGTTGGCTTGTTGGTTTGTTGGTTTGTTGGGTTGTTGGCTTGTTGCTTTGTTCGTTTGATGGTTTGTTGGTTTGTTGGTTTTTTGGTTTGTTGGTTTTTTGGTTTGTTGCTTTGTTGGTTTGTTGGTTTGTTGGCTTGTTGGCTTGTTGGTTTGTTGGTTTGTTGGCTTGTTGGTTTGTTAGCTTGTTGGTTTTTTGGTTACTTGGTTTGTTGGCTTGTTGGTTTGTTGGATTGTTGGTTTGTTGGCTTGTTGGTTTGTTGGTTTGTTGGTTTGTTGGCTTATTGGCTTGTTGGTTTGTTGGTTTGTTGGTTTGTTGGTTTTTTGGTTTTTTGGTTTGTTGTTTTGTTGGTTTGTTGGCTTGTTGACTTGTTGGTTTGTTGGTTTGTTGGATTGTTATTTTGTTAGTTTGTTGGCTTGTTGGCTTGTTGGTTTGTTGGTTTTTTGGTTTTTTGGTTTGTTGGTTTGTTGGTTTGTTATTTTGTTGGTTTATTTGTTTGTTGGTTTGTTGGTTTGTTGGTTTGTTGGTTTGTTGGTTTGTTGGCTTGTTGGTTTGTTGGTTTGTTGGCTTGTTGGTTTGTTAGTTTGTTGGCTTGTTGGCTTATTGGTTTCTTGCTTTGTTCGTTTGATGGTTTGTTGGTTTGTTGGTTACTTGGTTTGTTGGCTTGTTGGTTTGTTGGTTTGTTGGTTTGTTGGCTTGTTGGCTTGTTGGTTTGTTGGTTTGTTGGTTTGTTGGTTTGTTGGTTTGTTGGTTTTTTGGTTTGTTGGTTTATTTGTTTGTTGGTTTGTTGGCTTGTTGGTTTGTTGGTTTGTTGGTTTGTTGGTTTGTTGGCTTGTTGGTTTGTTGGTTTGTTGGTTTGTTGGCTTGTTGGCTTGTTGGCTCGTTGGTTTGTTGGTTTGTTGGTTTGTTGGTTTGTTGGTTTGTTGGCTTGTTGGCTTGTTGCTTTGTTCGTTTGATGGTTTGTTGGCTTGTTGGCTTGTTGGTTTGTCGGTTTGTTGGCTTGTTGGTTTGTTAGTTTGTTGGTTTGTTGGCTTGTTGGCTTGTTGGTTTGTTGGTTTTTTGGCTTGTTGGTTTGTTGGTTTTTTGGTTTGTTGGTTTGTTGGTTTGTTGGTTTATTTGTTTGTTGGTTTGTTGGCTTGTTGGGTTGTTGGTTTGTTGGTTTGTTGGCTTGGTGGTTTGTTGGTTTGTTGGCTTATTGGCTTGTTGGTTTGTTAGTTTGTTGGCTTGTTGGTTACTTAGTTTTTTGGTTTGTTGGCATGTTGGTTTGTTGGTTTGTTGGTTTGTTGGCTTGTTGGTTTGTTGGTTTGTTGGCTTGTTGGCTTGTTGGTTTGTTGGTTTGTTGGCTTGTTGGTATGTTGGTTTGTTGGCTTGTTGGTTTGTTAGTTTATTGGTTTGTTGGTTTGTTGGCTTGTTGGTTTGTTGGTTTGTTGGCTTTTTGGCTTGTTGCTTTGTTCGTTTGATGGTTTGTTGGTTTGTTGGTTTTTTGGTTTGTTGGTTTGTTGGTTTGTTGGCTTGTTGGCTTGTTGGTTTGTCGGTTTGTTGGCTTGTTGGTTTGTTAGTTTGTTGGTTTGTTGGCTTGTTGGCTTGTTGGTTTGTTGGTTTTTTGGTTTGTTGGTTTGTTGGTTTGTTGGTTTGTTGGTTTGTTGGTTTATTTGTTTGTTGGTTTGTTGGTTTATTTGTTTGTTGGTTTGTTGGCTTGTTGGTTTGTTGGTTTTTTGGTTTGTTGGTTTGTTGGTTTGTTGGTTTGTTGGTTTATTTGTTTGTTGGTTTGTTGGCTTGTTGGGTTGTTGGTTTGTTGGTTTGTTGGCTTATTGGCTTGTTGGTTTGTTAGTTTGTTGGCTTGTTGGTTACTTAGTTTGTTGGTTTGTTGGCATGTTGGTTTGTTGGTTTGTTGGTTTGTTGGCTTGTTGGTTTGTTGGTTTGTTGGCTTGTTGGCTTGTTGGTTTGTTGGTTTGTTGGCTTGTTGGTATGTTGGTTTGTTGGCTTGTTGGTTTGTTAGTTTGTTGGTTTGTTGGTTTGTTGGTTTGTTGGTTTGTTGGCTCGTTGGCTTGTTGGTTTGTTGGTTTGTTGGTTTGTTGGTTTGTTGGCTTGTTGGTTTGTTGGTTTGTTGGCTTGTTGGTTTGTTGGTTTGTTGGTTTGTTGGCTTGTTGGCTTGTTGGTTTGTTGGTTTGTTGGCTTGTTCGTTTGTTGGTTTGTTGGCTTGTTGGCTTGTTGCTTTGTTCGTTTGATGGTTTATTGGTTTATTGGTTTTTTGGTTTGTTTGTTTGTTTGTTTGTTGGTTTGTTGGCTTGTTGGCTTGTTGGTTTGTTGGTTTGTTGGATTGTTATTTTGTTGGTTTGTTGGCTTGTTGGTTTGTTAGTTTGTTGGTTTGTTGTCTTGTTGGCTTGTTGGTTTGTTGGTTTGTTGGCTTGTTGACTTGTTGGTTTGTTGGTTTGTTGGTTTGTTGGCTTGTTGGCTTGTTTATTTGTTAGTTTGTTGGCTTGTTGTTTTGTTGGTTTGTTGGCTTGTTGGTTACTTAGTTTGTTGGTTTGTTGGTTTGTTGGTTTGTTGGTTTGTAGGCTTGTTGGCTTGTTGGTTTGTTGGTTAGTTCGTTTGTTGGTTTGTTAGTTTGTTGGTTTGTTGGCTTTTTGGCTTGTTGGTTTGCTGGTTTTTTGGTTTGTTGGTTTGTTGGTTTGTTGGTTTGTTAGTTTTTTTGTTTGTTGGTTTGTTGGCTTGTTGGTTTGTTGGTTTGTTGGTTTGTTGGTTTGTTGGCTTGTTGGTTTGTTGGTTTGTTGACTTGTTGGCTTGTTGGTTTGTTGGTTTGTTGGCTTGTTGGTTTGTTGGCTTGTTGGCTTGTTGTTTTGTTGGTTTGTTGGCTTGTTGGCTTGTTGGTTTGTTGGTTTGTTGGTTTGTTGGTTTATTTGTTTGTTGGTTTGTTGGCTTGTTGGTTTGTTGGTTTGTTGGCTTGTTGGCTTGTTGGTTTGTTGGTTTGTTGGCTTGTTGGCTTGTTGGTTTGTTAGTTTGTTGGTTTGTTGGTTTGTTGGCTTGTTGGTTTGTTGGTTTGATGGCTTATTGGTTTGTTGGTTTGTTGGTTTGTTGGCTTTTTGGCTTGTTGGTTTGTTGGTTTGTTGGTTTGTTGGCTTGTTGGTTTGTTGGTTTGTTGGCTTGTTGGCTTTGTGCTTTGTTCGTTTGATGGTTTGTTGGTTTGTTGGTTTTTTGGTTTATTGGTTTTTTGGTTTGTTGCTTTGTTGGTTTGTTGGTTTGTTGGCTTGTTGGCTTGTTGGTTTGTTGGCTTGTTGGTTTGTTAGTTTGTGGGCTTTTTGGTTACTTGGTTTGTTGGTTTGTTGGCTTGTTGGCTTGTTGGTTTGTTGCTTTGTTCGTTTGATGGTTTGTTGGTTTGTTGGTTACTTGGTTTGTTGGTTTGTTGGTTTGTTGGCTTGTTGGTTTGTTGGTTTGTTGGTTTTTTGGTTTGTTGATTTGTTGGTTTGTTGGTTTGTTGGTTTATTTGTTTGTTGGTTTGTTGGCTTGTTGGGTTGTTGGTTTGTTGGTTTGTTGGCTTGGTGGTTTGTTGGTTTGTTGGCTTATTGGCTTGTTGGTTTGTTAGTTTGTTGGCTTGTTGGTTACTTAGTTTGTTGGTTTGTTGGCATGTTGGTATGTTGGTTTGTTGGTTTGTTGGCTTGTTGGTTTGTTGGTTTGTTGGCTTGTTGGCTTGTTGGTTTATTAGTTTGTTGGCTTGTTGGTATGTTGGTTTGTTGGCTTGTTGGTTTGTTAGTTTGTTGGTTTTTTGGTTTGTTGGCTTGTTGGTTTGTTGGTTTGTTGGCTTGTTGGCTTGTTGCTTTGTTCGTTTGATGGTTTGTTGGTTTTTTGGTTTGTTGGTTTGTTGGTTTGTTGGCTTGTTGGCTTGTTGGTTTGTCGGTTTGTTGGTTTTTTGGTTTGTTGGTTTGTTGGTTTGTTGGTTTGTTGGTTTGTTGGTTTGTTGGTTTATTTGTTTGTTGGTTTGTTGGCTTGTTTGTTTGTTGGTTTTTTGGTTTGTTGGTTTGTTGGTTTGTTGGTTTGTTGGTTTATTTGTTTGTTGGTTTGTTGGCTTGTTGGGTTGTTGGTTTGTTGGTTTGTTGGCTTGGTGGTTTGTTGGTTTGTTGGCTTATTGGCTTGTTGGTTTCTTAGTTCGTTGGCTTGTTGGTTACTTAGTTTGTTGGTTTGTTGGCATGATGGTTTTTTGGTTTGTTGGTTTGTTGGCTTGTTGGTTTGTTGGTTTGTTGGCTTGTTGGCTTGTTAGTTTGTTGGTTTGTTGGCTTGTTGGTATGTTGGTTTGTTGGCTTGTTGGTTTGTTAGTTTGTTGGTTTGTTGGTTTGTTGGTTTGTTGGTTTGTTGGTTTATTTGTTTGTTGGTTTGTTGGCTTGTTGGTTTGTTGGTTTGTTGGTTTGTTGATTTGTTGGTTTGTTGGTTTGTTGGTTTGTTGGTTTGTTGGCTTGTTGGTTTGTTGGTTTGTTGGCTCGTTGGCTTGTTGGTTTGTTGGTTTGTTGGTTTGTTGGTTTGTTGGCTTGTTGGTTTGTTGGTTTGTTGGCTTGTTGGTTTGTCGGTTTGTTGGTTTGTTGGCTTGTTGGCTTGTTGGTTTGTTGGTTTGTTGGCTTGTTGGTTTGTTGGTTTGTTGGCTTGTTGGCTTGTTGCTTTGTTCGTTTGATGGTTTATTGGTTTATTGGTTTTTTGGTTTGTTGGTTTGTTGGTTTGTTGGCTTGTTGGCTTGTTGGTTTGTTGGTTTGTTGGATTGTTATTTTGTTGGTTTGTTGGCTTGTTGGTTTGTTAGTTTGTTGGTTTGTTGGCTTGTTGGCTTGTTGGTTTGTTGGTTTGTTGGCTTGTTGACTTGTTGGTTTGTTGGTTTGTTGGTTTGTTGGTTTGTTGGCTTGTTGGCTTGTTTATTTGTTAGTTTGTTGGCTTGTTGGCTTGTTGGTTAGTTAGTTTGTTGGTTTGTTGGTTTGTTGGTTTGTTGGTTTGTGGGCTTGTTGGCTTGTTGGTTTGTTGGTTAGTTCGTTTGTTGGTTTATTAGTTTGTTGGTTTGTTGGCTTGTTGGCTTGTTGGTTTGCTGGTTTTTTGGTTTGTTGGTTTGTTGGTTTGTTGGTTTGTTAGTTTTTTTGTTTGTTGGTTTGTTGGCTTGTTGGTTTGTTGGTTTGTTTGTTTGTTGGTTTGTTGGCTTGTTGGTTTGTTGGTTTGTTGGCTTGTTGGCTTGTTGGTTTGTTGGTTTGTTGGCTTGTTGGTTTGTTGGCTTGTTGGCTTGTTGTTTTGTTGGTTTGTTGGCTTGTTGGCTTGTTGGTTTGTTGGTTTCTTGGTTTGTTGGTTTATTTGTTTGTTGGTTTGTTGGCTTGTTGGTTTGTTGGTTTGTTGGCTTGTTGGCTTGTTGGTTTGTTGGTTTGTTGGCTTGTTGGCTTGTTGGTTTGTTGGTTTGTGGGTTTGTTGGTTTGTTGGCTTGTTGGTTTGTTGGTTTGATGGCTTATTGGTTTGTTGGTTTGTTGGTTTGTTGGCTTTTTGGCTTGTTGGTTTGTTGGTTTGTTGGTTTGTTCGCTTGTTGGTTTGTTGGTTTGTTGGCTTGTTGGCTTGATGCTTTGTTCGTTTGATGGTTTGTTGGTTTGTTGGTTTTTTGGTTTATTGGTTTTTTGGTTTGTTGCTTTGGTGGTTTGTTGGTTTGTTGGCTTGTTGGCTTGTTGGTTTGTTGGCTTGTTGGTTTGTTAGTTTGTTGTCTTTTTGGTTACTTGGTTTGTTGGTTTGTTGGCTTGTTGGCTTGTTGGTTTGTTGCTTTGTTCGTTTGTTGGTTTGTTGGTTTGTTGGTTACTTGGTTTGTTGGTTTGTTGGTTTGTTGGCTTGTTGGTTTGTTGGTTTATTGGCTTGTTGACTTGTTGGTTTGTTGTTTTGTTGGCTTGTTGGCTTGTTGGTTTGTTAGTTTGTTGGCTTGTTGGCTTGTTGGTTTGTTGGTTTGTTGGCTTGTTGGTTACTTAGTTTGTTGGTTTGTTGGTTTGTTGGTTTGTTGGTTTGTTGGTTTGTTGGTTTGTTGGCTTGTTGGCTTGTTAGTTTGTTGGTTAGTTCGTTTATTGGTTTGTTAGTTTGTTGGTTTGTTGGCTTGTTGGCTTGTTGGTTTGCTGGTTTTTTGGTTTGTTGGTTTGTTGGTTTGTTGGTTTGTTGGTTTTTTTGTTTGTTGGTTTGTTGGCTTGTTGGTTTGTTGGTTTGTTGGTTTGTTGGTTTGTTGGCTTGTTGGTTTGTTGGTTTGTTGGCTTGTTGGCTTGTTGGTTTGTTGGTTTCTTGGCTTGTTGGTTTGTTGGCTTGTTGGCTTGTTGGTTTGTTGGTTTGTTGGATTGTTGGCTTGTTGGTTTGTTGGTTTGTTGGTTTGTTGGTTTATTTGTTTGTTGGTTTGTTGGCTTGTTGGCTTGTTGGTTTGTTGGCTTGTTGGTTTGTTGGTTTGTTGGTTTGTTGGCTTGTTGGCTTGTTGGTTTGTTGGTTTGTTGGTTTGTTGGTTTGTTGGTTTGTTGGTTTTTTGGTTTGTTGCTTTATTTGTTTGTTGGTTTGTTGGCTTGTTGGTTTGTTGGTTTGTTGTTTTGTTGGTTTGTTGGCTTGATGGTTTGTTGGTTTGTTGGTTTGTTGGCTTGTTGGCTTGTTGGTTTGTTGGTTTTTTGGTTTGTTGGTTTATTTGTTTGTTAGTTTGTTGGCTTGTTGGTTTGTTGGTTTGTTGGTTTGTTGGTTTGTTGGCTTGTTGGCTTGTTGGTTTGTTGGTTTGTTGGCTTGTTGGCTTGTTGGTTTGTTGGTTTGTTGGCTTGTTGGTTTGTTGGTTTGTTGGTTTGTTGGCTTGTTGCTTTGTTCGTTTGATGGTTTGTTGGTTTGTTGGTTTTTTGGCTTGTTGGTTTGTTGGTTTGTTGGCTTGTTGGCTTGTTGGTTTGTCGGTTTGTTGGCTTGTTGGTTTGTTAGTTTGTTGGTTTGTTGGCTTGTTGGCTTGTTGGTTTGTTGGTTTTTTGGTTTGTTGGTTTGTTGGTTTGTTAGTTTGTTGGCTTGTTGGCTTGTTGGTTTGTTGGTTTGTTGGCTTGTTGGTTACTTAGTTTGTTGGTTTATTGGTTTGTTGGTTTGTTGGTTTGTAGGCTTGTTGGCTTGTTGGTTTGTTGGTTAGTTCGTTTGTTGGTTTGTTAGTTTGTTGGTTTGTTGGCTTGTTGGCTTGTTGGTTTGCTGGTTTTTTGGTTTGTTGGTTTGTTGGTTTGTTGGTTTGTTAGTTTTTTTTGTTTGTTGGTTTGTTGGCTTGTTGGTTTGTTGGTTTGTTTGTTTGTTGGTTTGTTGGCTTGTTGGTTTGTTGGTTTGTTGGCTTGTTGGCTTGTTGGTTTGTTGGTTTGTTGGCTTGGTGGTTTGTTGGCTTGTTGGCTTGTTGTTTTGTTGGTTTGTTGGCTTGTTGGCTTGTTGGTTTGTTGGTTTGTTGGTTTGTTGGTTTATTTGTTTGTTGGTTTGTTGGCTTGTTGGTTTGTTGGTTTGTTGGCTTGTTGGCTTGTTGGTTTGTTGGTTTTTACGCTTGTTGGCTTGTTGGTTTGTTGGTTTGTTGGTTTGTTGGTTTGTTGACTTGTTGGTTTGTTGGTTTGATGGCTTATTGGTTTGTTGGTTTGTTGGCTTTTTGGCTTGTTGGTTTGTTGGTTTGTTGGTTTGTTGGATTGTTGGTTTGTTGGTTTGTTGGCTTGTTGGCTTGGTGCTTTGTTCGTTTGATGGTTTGTTGGTTTGTTGGTTTTTTGGTTTATTGGTTTTTTGGTTTGTTGCTTTGTTGGTTTGTTGGTTTGTTGGCTTGTTGGCTTGTTGGTTTGTTGGCTTGTTGGTTTGTTAGTTTGTTGGCTTTTTGGTTACTTGGTTTGTTGGTTTGTTGGCTTGTTGGCTTGTTGGTTTGGTGCTTTGTTCGTTTGATGGTTTGTTGGTTTGTTGGTTACTTGGTTTGTTGGTTTGTTGGTTTGTTGGCTTGTTGGTTTGTTGGTTTGTTGGCTTGTTGACTTGTTGGTTTGTTGGTTTGTTGGCTTGTTGGCTTGTTGGTTTGTTAGTTTGTTGGCTTGTTGGCTTGTAGGTTTGTTGGTTTGTTGGCTTGTTGGTTACTTAGTTTGTTGGTTTGTTGGTTTGTTGGTTTGTTGGTTTGTTGGTTTGTTGGCTTGTTGGCTTGTTGGTTTGTTGGAAAGTTCGTTTATTGGTTTGTTAGTTTGTTGGTTTGTTGGCTTGTTGGCTTGTTGGTTTGCTGGTTTTTTGGTTTGTTGGTTTGTTGGTTTGTTGGTTTGTTGGTTTGTTGGTTTTTTTGTTTGTTGGTTTGTTGGCTTGTTGGTTTGTTCGTTTGTTGGTTTGTTGGTTTGTTGGCTTGTTGGTTTGTTGGTTTGTTGGCTTGTTGGCTTGTTGGTTTCTTGGCTTGTTGGTTTGTTGGCTTGTTGGCTTGTTGGTTTGTTGGTTTGTTGGATTGTTGGCTTGTTGGTTTGTTGGTTTGTTGGTTTGTTGGTTTATTTGTTTGTTGGTTTGTTGGCTTGTTGGTTTGTTGGTTTGATGGCTTGTTGGCTTGTTGGTTTGGTGGTTTGTTGGCTTGTTGGCTTGTTGGTTTGTTGGTTTGTTGGTTTGTTGGTTTGTTGGCTTGTTGGTCTGTTGGTTTGATGGCTTGTTGGTTTGTTGGTTTGTTGGTTTGTTGGATTTTTGGCTTGTTGGTTTGTTGGTTTGTTCGTTTGTTGGCTTGTTGGTTTGTTGGTTTGTTGGCTTGTTGGCTTGGTGCTTTGTTCGTTTGATGGTTTGTTGGTTTGTTGGTTTTTTGGTTTGTTGGTTTTTTGGTTTGTTGCTTTGTTGGTTTGTTGGTTTGTTGGCTTGTTGGCTTGTTGGTTTGTTGGCTTGTTGGTTTGTTAGTTTGTTGGCTTTTTGGTTACTTGGTTTGTTGGTTTGTTGGCTTGTTGGCTTGTTGGTTTGTTGCTTTGTTCGTTTGATGGTTTGTTGGTTTGTTGGTTACTTGGTTTTTTGGTTTGTTGGTTTGTTGGCTTGTTGGTTTGTTGGCTTGTTGGTTTGTTGGTTTGTTGGTTTGTTGGCTTGTTGGCTTGTTGGTTTGTTGGTTTGTTGGTTTGTTGGTTTGTTGGTTTGTTGGTTTGTTGTTTTTTTGGTTTGTTGGTTTATTTGTTTGTTGGTTTGTTGGCTTGATAGTTTGTTGGTTTGTTGGCTTGTTGGTTTGTTGGTTTGTTGGCTTGTTGGTTTGTTGGTTTGTTCGCTTGTTGGTTTGTTAGTTTATTGGTTTGTTGGTTTGTTGGCTTGTTGGTTTGTTGGTTTGTTGGCTTTTTGGCTTGTTGCTTTGTTCGTTTGATGGTTTGTTGGTTTGTTGGTTTTTTGGTTTGTTGGTTTGTTGGTTTGTTGGCTTGTTGGCTTGTTGGTTTGTCGGTTTGTTGGCTTGTTGGTTTGTTAGTTTGTTGGTTTGTTGGCTTGTTGGCTTGTTGGTTTGTTGGTTTTTTGGTTTGTTGGTTTGTTGGTTTGTTGGTTTGTTGGTTTATTTGTTTGTTGGTTTGTTGGTTTATTTGTTTGTTGGTTTGTTGGCTTGTTGGTTTGTTGGTTTTTTGGTTTGTTGGTTTGTTGGTTTGTTGGTTTGTTGGTTTATTTGTTTGTTGGTTTGTTGGCTTGTTGGGTTGTTGGTTTGTTGGTTTGTTGGCTTATTGGCTTGTTGGTTTGTTAGTTTGTTGGCTTGTTGGTTACTTAGTTTGTTGGTTTGTTGGCATGTTGGTTTGTTGGTTTGTTGGTTTGTTGGCTTGTTGGTTTGTTGGTTTGTTGGCTTGTTGGCTTGTTGGTTTGTTGGTTTGTTGGCTTGTTGGTATGTTGGTTTGTTGGCTTGTTGGTTTGTTAGTTTGTTGGTTTGTTGGTTTGTTGGTTTGTTGGTTTGTTGGCTCGTTGGCTTGTTGGTTTGTTGGTTTGTTGGTTTGTTGGTTTGTTGGCTTGTTGGTTTGTTGGTTTGTTGGCTTGTTGGTTTGTTGGTTTGTTGGTTTGTTGGCTTGTTGGCTTGTTGGTTTGTTGGTTTGTTGGCTTGTTCGTTTGTTGGTTTGTTGGCTTGTTGGCTTGTTGCTTTGTTCGTTTGATGGTTTATTGGTTTATTGGTTTTTTGGTTTGTTTGTTTGTTTGTTTGTTGGTTTGTTGGCTTGTTGGCTTGTTGGTTTGTTGGTTTGTTGGATTGTTATTTTGTTGGTTTGTTGGCTTGTTGGTTTGTTAGTTTGTTGGTTTGTTGTCTTGTTGGCTTGTTGGTTTGTTGGTTTGTTGGCTTGTTGACTTGTTGGTTTGTTGGTTTGTTGGTTTGTTGGCTTGTTGGCTTGTTTATTTGTTAGTTTGTTGGCTTGTTGTTTTGTTGGTTTGTTGGCTTGTTGGTTACTTAGTATGTTGGTTTGTTGGTTTGTTGGTTTGTTGGTTTGTAGGCTTGTTGGCTTGTTGGTTTGTTGGTTAGTTCGTTTGTTGGTTTGTTAGTTTGTTGGTTTGTTGGCTTTTTGGCTTGTTGGTTTGCTGGTTTTTTGGTTTGTTGGTTTGTTGGTTTGTTGGTTTGTTAGTTTTTTTGTTTGTTGGTTTGTTGGCTTGTTGGTTTGTTGGTTTGTTGGTTTGTTGGTTTGTTGGCTTGTTGGTTTGTTGGTTTGTTGACTTGTTGGCTTGTTGGTTTGTTGGTTTGTTGGCTTGTTGGTTTGTTGGCTTGTTGGCTTGTTGTTTTGTTGGTTTGTTGGCTTGTTGGCTTGTTGGTTTGTTGGTTTGTTGGTTTGTTGGTTTATTTGTTTGTTGGTTTGTTGGCTTGTTGGTTTGTTGGTTTGTTGGCTTGTTGGCTTGTTGGTTTGTTGGTTTGTTGGCTTGTTGGCTTGTTGGTTTGTTGGTTTGTTGGTTTGTTGGTTTGTTGGCTTGTTGGTTTGTTGGTTTGATGGTTTGATGGCTTATTGGTTTGTTGGTTTGTTGGTTTGTTGGCTTTTTGGCTTGTTGGTTTGTTGGTTTGTTGGTTTGTTGGCTTGTTGGTTTGTTGGTTTGTTGGCTTGTTGGCTTTGTGCTTTGTTCGTTTGATGGTTTGTTGGTTTGTTGGTTTTTTGGTTTATTGGTTTTTTGGTTTGTTGCTTTGTTGGTTTGTTGGTTTGTTGGCTTGTTGGCTTGTTGGTTTGTTGGCTTGTTGGTTTGTTAGTTTGTGGGCTTTTTGGTTACTTGGTTTGTTGGTTTGTTGGCTTGTTGGCTTGTTGGTTTGTTGCTTTGTTCGTTTGATGGTTTGTTGGTTTGTTGGTTACTTGGTTTGTTGGTTTGTTGGTTTGTTGGCTTGTTGGTTTGTTGGTTTGTTGGTTTTTTGGTTTGTTGATTTGTTGGTTTGTTGGTTTGTTGGTTTATTTGTTTGTTGGTTTGTTGGCTTGTTGGGTTGTTGGTTTGTTGGTTTGTTGGCTTGGTGGTTTGTTGGTTTGTTGGCTTATTGGCTTGTTGGTTTGTTAGTTTGTTGGCTTGTTGGTTACTTAGTTTGTTGGTTTGTTGGCATGTTGGTATGTTGGTTTGTTGGTTTGTTGGCTTGTTGGTTTGTTGGTTTGTTGGCTTGTTGGCTTGTTGGTTTATTAGTTTGTTGGCTTGTTGGTATGTTGGTTTGTTGGCTTGTTGGTTTGTTAGTTTGTTGGTTTGTTGGTTTGTTGGCTTGTTGGTTTGTTGGTTTGTTGGCTTGTTGGCTTGTTGCTTTGTTCGTTTGATGGTTTGTTGGTTTGTTGGTTTTTTGGTTTGTTGGTTTGTTGGTTTGTTGGCTTGTTGGCTTGTTGGTTTGTCGGTTTGTTGGTTTTTTGGTTTGTTGGTTTATTGGTTTGTTGGTTTGTTGGTTTGTTGGTTTGTTGGTTTATTTGTTTGTTGGTTTGTTGGCTTGTTGGTTTGTTGGTTTTTTGGTTTGTTGGTTTGTTGGTTTGTTGGTTTGTTGGTTTATTTGTTTGTTGGTTTGTTGGCTTGTTGGGTTGTTGGTTTGTTGGTTTGTTGGCTTGGTGGTTTGTTGGTTTGTTGGCTTATTGGCTTGTTGGTTTGTTAGTTTGTTGGCTTGTTGGTTACTTAGTTTGTTGGTTTGTTGGCATGATGGTTTTTTGGTTTGTTGGTTTGTTGGCTTGTTGGTTTGTTGGTTTGTTGGCTTGTTGGCTTGTTGGTTTGTTGGTTTGTTGGCTTGTTGGTATGTTGGTTTGTTGGCTTGTTGGTTTGTTAGTTTGTTGGTTTGTTGGTTTGTTGGTTTGTTGGTTTGTTGGTTTATTTGTTTGTTGGTTTGTTGGCTTGTTGGTTTGTTGGTTTGTTGGATTGTTGACTTGTTGGTTTGTTGGTTTGTTGGTTTGTTGATTTGTTGGTTTGTTGGTTTGTTGGTTTGTTGGTTTGTTGGCTTGTTGGTTTGTTGGTTTGTTGGCTCGTTGGCTTGTTGGTTTGTTGGTTTGTTGGTTTGTTGGTTTGTTGGCTTGTTGGTTTGTTGGTTTGTTGGCTTGTTGGTTTGTCGGTTTGTTGGTTTGTTGGCTTGTTGGCTTGTTGGTTTGTTGGTTTGTTGGCTTGTTGGTTTGTTGGTTTGTTGGCTTGTTGGCTTGTTGCTTTGTTCGTTTGATGGTTTATTGGTTTATTGGTTTTTTGGTTTATTGGTTTTTTGGTTTGTTGCTTTGTTGGTTTGTTGGTTTGTTGGCTTGTTGGCTTGTTGGTTTGTTGGCTTGTTGGTTTGTTAGTTTGTGGGCTTTTTGGTTACTTGGTTTGTTGGTTTGTTGGCTTGTTGGCTTGTTGGTTTGTTGCTTTGTTCGTTTGATGGTTTGTTGGTTTGTTGGTTACTTGGTTTGTTGGTTTGTTGGTTTGTTGGCTTGTTGGTTTGTTGGTTTGTTGGTTTTTTGGTTTGTTGATTTGTTGGTTTGTTGGTTTGTTGGTTTATTTGTTTGTTGGTTTGTTGGCTTGTTGGGTTGTTGGTTTGTTGGTTTGTTGGCTTGGTGGTTTGTTGGTTTGTTGGCTTATTGGCTTGTTGGTTTGTTAGTTTGTTGGCTTGTTGGTTACTTAGTTTGTTGGTTTGTTGGCATGTTGGTATGTTGGTTTGTTGGTTTGTTGGCTTGTTGGTTTGTTGGTTTGTTGGCTTGTTGGCTTGTTGGTTTATTAGTTTGTTGGCTTGTTGGTATGTTGGTTTGTTGGCTTGTTGGTTTGTTAGTTTGTTGGTTTGTTGGTTTGTTGGCTTGTTGGTTTGTTGGTTTGTTGGCTTGTTGGCTTGTTGCTTTGTTCGTTTGATGGTTTGTTGGTTTGTTGGTTTTTTGGTTTGTTGGTTTGTTGGTTTGTTGGCTTGTTGGCTTGTTGGTTTGTCGGTTTGTTGGTTTTTTGGTTTGTTGGTTTATTGGTTTGTTGGTTTGTTGGTTTGTTGGTTTGTTGGTTTATTTGTTTGTTGGTTTGTTGGCTTGTTGGTTTGTTGGTTTTTTGGTTTGTTGGTTTGTTGGTTTGTTGGTTTGTTGGTTTATTTGTTTGTTGGTTTGTTGGCTTGTTGGGTTGTTGGTTTGTTGGTTTGTTGGCTTGGTGGTTTGTTGGTTTGTTGGCTTATTGGCTTGTTGGTTTGTTAGTTTGTTGGCTTGTTGGTTACTTAGTTTGTTGGTTTGTTGGCATGATGGTTTTTTGGTTTGTTGGTTTGTTGGCTTGTTGGTTTGTTGGTTTGTTGGCTTGTTGGCTTGTTGGTTTGTTGGTTTGTTGGCTTGTTGGTATGTTGGTTTGTTGGCTTGTTGGTTTGTTAGTTTGTTGGTTTGTTGGTTTGTTGGTTTGTTGGTTTGTTGGTTTATTTGTTTGTTGGTTTGTTGGCTTGTTGGTTTGTTGGTTTGTTGGATTGTTGACTTGTTGGTTTGTTGGTTTGTTGGTTTGTTGATTTGTTGGTTTGTTGGTTTGTTGGTTTGTTGGTTTGTTGGCTTGTTGGTTTGTTGGTTTGTTGGCTCGTTGGCTTGTTGGTTTGTTGGTTTGTTGGTTTGTTGGTTTGTTGGCTTGTTGGTTTGTTGGTTTGTTGGCTTGTTGGTTTGTCGGTTTGTTGGTTTGTTGGTTTGTTGGCTTGTTGGCTTGTTGGTTTGTTGGTTTGTTGGCTTGTTGGTTTGTTGGTTTGTTGGCTTGTTGGCTTGTTGCTTTGTTCGTTTGATGGTTTATTGGTTTATTGGTTTTTTGGTTTGTTGGTTTGTTGGTTTGTTGGCTTGTTGGCTTGTTGGTTTGTTGGTTTGTTGGATTGTTATTTTGTTGGTTTGTTGGCTTGTTGGTTTGTTAGTTTGTTGGTTTGTTGGCTTGTTGGCTTGTTGGTTTGTTGGTTTGTTGGCTTGTTGACTTGTTGGTTTGTTGGTTTGTTGGTTTGTTGGTTTGTTGGCTTGTTGGCTTGTTTATTTGTTAGTTTGTTGGCTTGTTGGCTTGTTGGTTAGTTAGTTTGTTGGTTTGTTGGTTTGTTGGTTTGTTGGTTTGTGGGCTTGTTGGCTTGTTGGTTTGTTGTTTTGTTGGTTTGTTGGCTTGTTGGCTTGTTGGTTTGTTGGTTTGTTGGTTTGTTGGTTTATTTGTTTGTTGGTTTGTTGGCTTGTTGGTTTGTTGGTTTGTTGGCTTGTTGGCTTGTTGGTTTGTTGGTTTGTTGGCTTGTTGGCTTGTTGGTTTGTTGGTTTGTTGGTTTGTTGGTTTGTTGGCTTGTTGGTTTGTTGGTTTGATGGTTTGATGGCTTATTGGTTTGTTGGTTTGTTGGTTTGTTGGCTTTTTGGCTTGTTGGTTTGTTGGTTTGTTGGTTTGTTGGCTTGTTGGTTTGTTGGTTTGTTGGCTTGTTGGCTTTGTGCTTTGTTCGTTTGATGGTTTGTTGGTTTGTTGGTTTTTTGGTTTATTGGTTTTTTGGTTTGTTGCTTTGTTGGTTTGTTGGTTTGTTGGCTTGTTGGCTTGTTGGTTTGTTGGCTTGTTGGTTTGTTAGTTTGTGGGCTTTTTGGTTACTTGGTTTGTTGGTTTGTTGGCTTGTTGGCTTGTTGGTTTGTTGCTTTGTTCGTTTGATGGTTTGTTGGTTTGTTGGTTACTTGGTTTGTTGGTTTGTTGGTTTGTTGGCTTGTTGGTTTGTTGGTTTGTTGGTTTTTTGGTTTGTTGATTTGTTGGTTTGTTGGTTTGTTGGTTTATTTATTTGTTGGTTTGTTGGCTTGTTGGGTTGTTGGTTTGTTGGTTTGTTGGCTTGGTGGTTTGTTGGTTTGTTGGCTTATTGGCTTGTTGGTTTGTTAGTTTGTTGGCTTGTTGGTTACTTAGTTTGTTGGTTTGTTGGCATGTTGGTATGTTGGTTTGTTGGTTTGTTGGCTTGTTGGTTTGTTGGTTTGTTGGCTTGTTGGCTTGTTGGTTTATTAGTTTGTTGGCTTGTTGGTTTGTTGGCTTGTTGGTTTGTTAGTTTGTTGGTTTGTTGGTTTGTTGGCTTGTTGGTTTGTTGGTTTGTTGGCTTGTTGGCTTGTTGCTTTGTTCGTTTGATGGTTTGTTGGTTTGTTGGTTTTTTGGTTTGTTGGTTTGTTGGTTTGTTGGCTTGTTGGCTTGTTGGTTTGTCGGTTTGTTGGTTTTTTGGTTTGTTGGTTTATTGGTTTGTTGGTTTGTTGGTTTGTTGGTTTGTTGGTTTATTTGTTTGTTGGTTTGTTGGCTTGTTGGTTTGTTGGTTTTTTGGTTTGTTGGTTTGTTGGTTTGTTGGTTTGTTGGTTTATTTGTTTGTTGGTTTGTTGGCTTGTTGGGTTGTTGGTTTGTTGGTTTGTTGGCTTGGTGGTTTGTTGGTTTGTTGGCTTATTGGCTTGTTGGTTTGTTAGTTTGTTGGCTTGTTGGTTACTTAGTTTGTTGGTTTGTTGGCATGATGGTTTTTTGGTTTGTTGGTTTGTTGGCTTGTTGGTTTGTTGGTTTGTTGGCTTGTTGGCTTGTTGGTTTGTTGGTTTGTTGGCTTGTTGGTATGTTGGTTTGTTGGCTTGTTGGTTTGTTAGTTTGTTGGTTTGTTGGTTTGTTGGTTTGTTGGTTTGTTGGTTTATTTGTTTGTTGGTTTGTTGGCTTGTTGGTTTGTTGGTTTGTTGGATTGTTGACTTGTTGGTTTGTTGGTTTGTTGGTTTGTTGATTTGTTGGTTTGTTGGTTTGTTGGTTTGTTGGTTTGTTGGCTTGTTGGTTTGTTGGTTTGTTGGCTCGTTGGCTTGTTGGTTTGTTGGTTTGTTGGTTTGTTGGTTTGTTGGCTTGTTGGTTTGTTGGTTTGTTGGCTTGTTGGTTTGTCGGTTTGTTGGTTTGTTGGCTTGTTGGCTTGTTGGTTTGTTGGTTTGTTGGCTTGTTGGTTTGTTGGTTTGTTGGCTTGTTGGCTTGTTGCTTTGTTCGTTTGATGGTTTATTGGTTTATTGGTTTTTTGGTTTGTTGGTTTGTTGGTTTGTTGGCTTGTTGGCTTGTTGGTTTGTTGGTTTGTTGGATTGTTATTTTGTTGGTTTGTTGGCTTGTTGGTTTGTTAGTTTGTTGGTTTGTTGGCTTGTTGGCTTGTTGGTTTGTTGGTTTGTTGGCTTGTTGACTTGTTGGTTTGTTGGTTTGTTGGTTTGTTGGTTTGTTGGCTTGTTGGCTTGTTTATTTGTTAGTTTGTTGGCTTGTTGGCTTGTTGGTTAGTTAGTTTGTTGGTTTGTTGGTTTGTTGGTTTGTTGGTTTGTGGGCTTGTTGGCTTGTTGGTTTGTTGGTTAGTTCGTTTGTTGGTTTATTAGTTTGTTGGTTTGTTGGCTTGTTGGCTTGTTGGTTTGCTGGTTTTTTGGTTTGTTGGTTTGTTGGTTTGTTGGTTTGTTAGTTTTTTTGTTTGTTGGTTTGTTGGCTTGTTGGTTTGTTGGTTTGTTTGTTTGTTGGTTTGTTGGCTTGTTGGTTTGTTGGTTTGTTGGCTTGTTGGCTTGTTGGTTTGTTGGTTTGTTGGCTTGTTAGTTTGTTGGCTTGTTGGCTTGTTGTTTTGTTGGTTTGTTGGCTTGTTGGCTTGTTGGTTTGTTGGTTTGTTGGTTTGTTGGTTTATTTGTTTGTTGGTTTGTTGGCTTGTTGGTTTGTTGGTTTGTTGGCTTGTTGGCTTGTTGGTTTGTTGGTTTGTTGGCTTGTTGGCTTGTTGGTTTGTTGGTTTGTGGGTTTGTTGGTTTGTTGGCTTGTTGGTTTGTTGGTTTGATGGCTTATTGGTTTGTTGGTTTGTTGGTTTGTTGGCTTTTTGGCTTGTTGGTTTGTTGGTTTGTTGGTTTGTTCGCTTGTTGGTTTGTTGGTTTGTTGGCTTGTTGGCTTGATGCTTTGTTCGTTTGATGGTTTGTTGGTTTGTTGGTTTTTTGGTTTATTGGTTTTTTGGTTTGTTGCTTTGGTGGTTTGTTGGTTTGTTGGCTTGTTGGCTTGTTGGTTTGTTGGCTTGTTGGTTTGTTAGTTTGTTGTCTTTTTGGTTACTTGGTTTGTTGGTTTGTTGGCTTGTTGGCTTGTTGGTTTGTTGCTTTGTTCGTTTGTTGGTTTGTTGGTTTGTTGGTTACTTGGTTTGTTCGTTTGTTGGCTTGTTGGTTTGTTGGTTTATTGGCTTGTTGACTTGTTGGTTTGTTGTTTTGTTGGCTTGTTGGCTTGTTGGTTTGTTAGTTTGTTGGCTTGTTGGCTTGTTGGTTTGTTGGTTTGTTGGCTTGTTGGTTACTTAGTTTGTTGGTTTGTTGGTTTGTTGGTTTGTTGGTTTGTTGGTTTGTTGGCTTGTTGGCTTGTTAGTTTGTTGGTTAGTTCGTTTATTGGTTTGTTAGTTTGTTGGTTTGTTGGCTTGTTGGCTTGTTGGTTTGCTGGTTTTTTGGTTTGTTGGTTTGTTGGTTTGTTGGTTTGTTGGTTTTTTTGTTTGTTGGTTTGTTGGCTTGTTGGTTTGTTGGTTTGTTGGTTTGTTGGTTTGTTGGCTTGTTGGTTTGTTGGTTTGTTGGCTTGTTGGCTTGTTGGTTCGTTGGTTTCTTGGCTTGTTGGTTTGTTGGCTTGTTGGCTTGTTGGTTTGTTGGTTTGTTGGATTGTTGGCTTGTTGGTTTGTTGGTTTGTTGGTTTGTTGGTTTATTTGTTTGTTGGTTTGTTGGCTTGTTGGCTTGTTGGTTTGTTGGCTTGTTGGTTTGTTGGTTTGTTGTTTTGTTGGCTTGTTGGCTTGTTGGTTTGTTGGTTTGTTGGTTTGTTGGTTTGTTGGTTTGTTGGTTTTTTGGTTTGTTGCTTTATTTGTTTGTTGGTTTGCTGGCTTGTTGGTTTGTTGGTTTGTTGTTTTGTTGGTTTGTTGGCTTGATGGTTTGTTGGTTTGTTGGTTTGTTGGCTTGTTGGCTTGTTGGTTTGTTGGTTTTTTGGTTTGTTGGTTTATTTGTTTGTTAGTTTGTTGGCTTGTTGGTTTGTTGGTTTGTTGGTTTGTTGGTTTGTTGGCTTGTTGGCTTGTTGGTTTGTTGGTTTGTTGGCTTGTTGGCTTGTTGGTTTGTTGGTTTGTTGGCTTGTTGGTTTGTTGGTTTGTTGGTTTGTTGGCTTGTTGCTTTGTTCGTTTGATGGTTTGTTGGTTTGTTGGTTTTTTGGCTTGTTGGTTTGTTGGTTTGTTGGCTTGTTGGCTTGTTGGTTTGTCGGTTTGTTGGCTTGTTGGTTTGTTAGTTTGTTGGTTTGTTGGCTTGTTGGCTTGTTGGTTTGTTGGTTTTTTGGTTTGTTGGTTTGTTGGTTTGTTAGTTTGTTGGCTTGTTGGCTTGTTGGTTTGTTGGTTTGTTGGCTTGTTGGTTACTTAGTTTGTTGGTTTATTGGTTTGTTGGTTTGTTGGTTTGTAGGCTTGTTGGCTTGTTGGTTTGTTGGTTAGTTCGTTTGTTGGTTTGTTAGTTTGTTGGTTTGTTGGCTTGTTGGCTTGTTGGTTTGCTGGTTTTTTGGTTTGTTGGTTTGTTGGTTTGTTGGTTTGTTAGTTTTTTTGTTTGTTGGTTTGTTGGCTTGTTGGTTTGTTGGTTTGTTTGTTTGTTGGTTTGTTGGCTTGTTGGTTTGTTGGTTTGTTGGCTTGTTGGCTTGTTGGTTTGTTGGTTTGTTGGCTTGTTGGTTTGTTGGCTTGTTGGCTTGTTGTTTTGTTGGTTTGTTGGCTTGTTGGCTTGTTGGTTTGTTGGTTTGTTGGTTTGTTGGTTTATTTGTTTGTTGGTTTGTTGGCTTGTTGGTTTGTTGGTTTGTTGGCTTGTTGGCTTGTTGGTTTGTTGGTTTTTACGCTTGTTGGCTTGTTGGTTTGTTGGTTTGTTGGTTTGTTGGTTTGTTGACTTGTTGGTTTGTTGGTTTGATGGCTTATTGGTTTGTTGGTTTGTTGGCTTTTTGGCTTGTTGGTTTGTTGGTTTGTTGGTTTGTTGGATTGTTGGTTTGTTGGTTTGTTGGCTTGTTGGCTTGGTGCTTTGTTCGTTTGATGGTTTGTTGGTTTGTTGGTTTTTTGGTTTATTGGTTTTTTGGTTTGTTGCTTTGTTGGTTTGTTGGTTTGTTGGCTTGTTGGCTTGTTGGTTTGTTGGTTTGTTGGCTTGTTGGTTTGTTAGTTTGTTGGCTTTTTGGTTACTTGGTTTGTTGGTTTGTTGGCTTGTTGGCTTGTTGGTTTGGTGCTTTGTTCGTTTGATGGTTTGTTGGTTTGTTGGTTACTTGGTTTGTTGGTTTGTTGGTTTGTTGGCTTGTTGGTTTGTTGGTTTGTTGGCTTGTTGACTTGTTGGTTTGTTGGTTTGTTGGCTTGTTGGCTTGTTGGTTTGTTAGTTTGTTGGCTTGTTGGCTTGTAGGTTTGTTGGTTTGTTGGCTTGTTGGTTACTTAGTTTGTTGGTTTGTTGGTTTGTTGGTTTGTTGGTTTGTTGGTTTGTTGGCTTGTTGGCTTGTTGGTTTGTTGGAAAGTTCGTTTATTGGTTTGTTAGTTTGTTGGTTTGTTGGCTTGTTGGCTTGTTGGTTTGCTGGTTTTTTGGTTTGTTGGTTTGTTGGTTTGTTGGTTTGTTGGTTTGTTGGTTTTTTTGTTTGTTGGTTTGTTGGCTTGTTGGTTTGTTCGTTTGTTGGTTTGTTGGTTTGTTGGCTTGTTGGTTTGTTGGTTTGTTGGCTTGTTGGCTTGTTGGTTTCTTGGCTTGTTGGTTTGTTGGCTTGTTGGCTTGTTGGTTTGTTGGTTTGTTGGATTGTTGGATTGTTGGTTTGTTGGTTTGTTGGTTTGTTGGTTTATTTGTTTGTTGGTTTGTCGGCTTGTTGGTTTGTTGGTTTGATGGCTTGTTGGCTTGTTGGTTTGGTGGTTTGTTGGCTTGTTGGCTTGTTGGTTTGTTGGTTTGTTGGTTTGTTGGTTTGTTGGCTTGTTGGTCTGTTGGTTTGATGGCTTGTTGGTTTGTTGGTTTGTTGGTTTGTTGGATTTTTGGCTTGTTGGTTTGTTGGTTTGTTTGTTTGTTGGCTTGTTGGTTTGTTGGTTTGTTGGCTTGTTGGCTTGGTGCTTTGTTCGTTTGATGGTTTGTTGGTTTGTTGGTTTTTTGGTTTGTTGGTTTTTTGGTTTGTTGCTTTGTTGGTTTGTTGGTTTGTTGGCTTGTTGGCTTGTTGGTTTGTTGGCTTGTTGGTTTGTTAGTTTGTTGGCTTTTTGGTTACTTGGTTTGTTGGTTTGTTGGCTTGTTGGCTTGTTGGTTTGTTGCTTTGTTCGTTTGATGGTTTGTTGGTTTGTTGGTTACTTGGTTTTTTGGTTTGTTGGTTTGTTGGCTTGTTGGTTTGTTGGCTTGTTGGTTTGTTGGTTTGTTGGTTTGTTGGCTTGTTGGCTTGTTGGTTTGTTGGTTTGTTGGTTTGTTGGTTTGTTGGTTTGTTGGTTTGTTGTTTTTTTGGTTTGTTGGTTTATTTGTTTGTTGGTTTGTTGGCTTGATAGTTTGTTGGTTTGTTGTTTTGTTGGTTTGTTGGCTTGTTGGTTTGTTGGTTTGTTGGTTTGTTCGCTTGTTGGCTTGTTGTTTTGTTGGTTTTTTGGTTTGTTGGTTTATTTGTTTGTTAGTTTGTTGGCTCGTTGGTTTGTTGGTTTATTGGTTTGTTGGCTTGTTGGTTTGTTGGTTTGTTGGTTTGTTGGCTTGTTGGCTTGTTGGTTTGTTGGTTTTTTGGCTTGTTAGTTTGTTGGTTTGTTGGTTTGTTGGCTTGTTGCTTTGTTCGTTTGATGGTTTGTTGGTTTGTAGGTTTTTTGGCTTGTTGGTTTGTTGGTTTGTTGGCTTGTTGGCTTGTTGGTTTGTCGGTTTGTTGGCTTGTTGGTTTGTTAGTTTGTTGGTTTGTTGGCTTGTTGGCTTGTTGGTTTGTTGGTTTTTTGATTTGTTGGTTTGTTGGTTTGTTGGTTTGTTGGTTTGTTGGTTTATTTGTTTGTTGGTTTGTTGGCTTGTTGGTTTGTTGGTTTTTTGGTTTGTTGGTTTATTTGTTTGTTGGTTTGTTAGGTTGTTGGTTTGTTGGTTTGTTGGTCTGTTGGCTTGTTGGTTTGTTGATTTGTTGGTTTTTTGGTTTGTTGGTTTGTTGGTTTGTTGGTTTGTTGGTTTGTTGGTTTATTTGTTTGTTGGTTTGTTGGTCTGTTGGCTTGTTGGTTTGTTGGCTTGTTCGTTACTTGGTTTGTTGGTTTGTTGGCTTGTTGGATTGTTGGTTAGTTGGTTTGTTGGTTTGTTGGCTTGTTGGTTTTTTGGTTTTTTGGTTTGTTGGTTTGTTCGTTTGTTGGTTTGTTGGTTTGTTGGTTTATTTGTTTGTTGGTTTGTTGGCTTGTTTGTTTGTTGGTTTGTTGGTCTGTTGGCTTGTTGGTTTGTTGGTTTGTTGGTTTTTTGGTTTGTTGGTTTGTTGGTTTGTTGGTTTGTTGGTTTGTTGGTTTGTTGGTTTATTTGTTTGTTGGTTTGTTGGTTTGTTGGCTCGTTGGTTTGTTGTCTTGTTCGTTACTTGGTTTGTTGGTTTGTTGGCTTGTTGGATTGTTGGTTTGTTGGTTTGTTGGCTTGTTGGTTTTTTGGTTTTTTGGTTTGTTGGTTTGTTGGTTTGTTGGTTTTTTGGTTTATTTGTTTGTTGGTTTGTTGGCTTGTTGGTTTGTGTGCTTGTTGGTTTGTTAGTTTGTTGGCTTTTTGATTAGTTGGTTTGTTGGTTTGTTGGCTTGTTGGCTTGTTGGTTTGTTGCTTTGTTCGTTTGATGGTTTGTTGGTTTGTTGGTTACTTGGTTTTTTGGTTTGTTGGTTTGTTGGCTTGTTGGTTTGTTGGCTTGTTGGTTTGTTGGTTTGTTGGTTTGTTGGCTTGTTGGCTTGTTGGTTTGTTGGTTTGTTGGTTTGTTGGTTTGTTGGTTGGCTTGTTGGTTTGTTGTTTTGTTGGTTTGTTGGCTTGTTGGCTTGTTGGTTTGTTGGTTTTTTGGTTTGTTGGTTTATTTGTTTGTTAGTTTGTTGGCTTGTTGGTTTGTTGGTTTATTGGTTTGTTGGCTTGTTGGTTTGTTGGTTTGTTGGTTTGTTGGCTTGTTGGCTTGTTGGTTTGTTGGTTTGTTGGCTTGTTGGTTTGTTGGCTTGTTGGCTTGTTGGTTTGTCGGTTTGTTCGTTTGATGGTTTGTTGGTTTGTTGGTTTTTTGGCTTGTTGGTTTGTTGGTTTGTTGGCTTGTTGGCTTGTTAGTTTGTTGGTTTGTTGGCTTGTTGGTTTGTTAGTTTGTTGGTTTGTTGGCTTGTTGGCTTGTTGGTTTGTTGGTTTTTTGGTTTGTTGGTTTATTTGTTTGTTGGTTTGTTAGCTTGTTGGTTTGTTGGTTTGTTGGTCTGTTGGCTTGTTGGTTTGTTGATTTGTTGGTTTTTTGGTTTGTTGGTTTGTTGGTTTGTTGGTTTGTTGGTTTGTTGGTTTATTTGTTTGTTGGTTTGTTGGTTTGTTGGCTTGTTGGTTTGTTGGCTTGTTCGTTACTTGGTTTGTTGGTTTGTTGGCTTGTTGGATTGTTGGTTTGTTGGTTTGTTGGTTTGTTGGCTTGTTGGTTTTTTGGTTTTTTGGTTTGTTGGTTTGTTCGTTTGTTGGTTTGTTGGTTTGTTGGTTTATTTGTTTGTTGGTTTGTTGGCTTGTTGGTTTGTTGGTTTGTTGGTCTGTTGGCTTGTTGGTTTGTTGGTTTGTTGGTTTTTTGGTTTGTTGGTTTGTTGGTTTGTTGGTTTGTTGGTTTGTTGGTTTGTTGGTTTATTTGTTTGTTGGTTTGTTGGTTTGTTGGCTTGTTGGTTTGTTGGTTTGTTGGCTTGTTCGTTACTTGGTTTGTTGGTTTGTTGGCTTGTTGGATTGTTGGTTTGTTGGTTTGTTGGCTTGTTGGTTTTTTGGTTTTTTGTTTTGTTGGTTTGTTGGTTTGTTGGTTTGTTGGTTTATTTGTGTGTTGGTTTGTTGGCTGGTTGGTTTGTTGGTTTGTTGGCTTGTTGGCTTGTTGCTTTGTTCGTTTGATGGTTTATTGGTTTGTTGGTTTTTTGGTTTGTTGGTTTGTTGGTTTGTTGGCTTGTTGGCTTGTTGGTTTGTTGGTTTGTTGGATTGTTATTTTGTTGGTTTGTTGGCTTTTTGGTTTGTTAGTTTGTTGGTTTGTTGGCTTGTTGGCTTGTTGGTTTGTTGGTTTGTTGGCTTGTTGACTTGTTGGTTTGTTGGTTTGTTGGTTTGTTGGCTTGTTGGCTTGTTTATTTGTTAGTTTGTTGGCTTGTTGGCTTGTTGGTTTGTTGGTTTGTTGGCTTGTTAGTTACTTAGTTTGTTGGTTTGTTGGTTTGTTGGTTTGTTGGTTTGTTGGCTTGTTGGCTTGTTGGTTTGTTGGTTAGTTGGTTAGTTCGTTTGTTGGTTTGTTAGTTTGTTCGTTTGTTGGCTTGTTGGCTTGTTGGTTTGCTGGTTTTTTGGTTTGTTGGTTTGTTGGTTTGTTGGTTTTTTTGTTTGTTGGTTTGTTGGCTTGTTGGTTTGTTGGTTTGTTGGTTTGTTGGTTTGTTGGCTTGTTGGTTTGTTGGTTTGTTGGCTTGTTGGCTTGTTGGTTTGTTGGTTTGTTGGCTTGTTGGTTTGTTGGCTTGTTGGCTTGTTGGTTTGTTGGTTTGTTGGCTTGTTGGCTTATTGGTTTGTTAGTTTGTTGGTTTGTTGGTTTATTTGTTTGTTGGTTTGTTGACTTGTTGGTTTGTTGGTTTGTTGGCTTGTTGGCTTGTTGGTTTGTTGGTTTGTTGGCTTGTTGGCTTGTTGGTTTGTTGGTTTGTTGGTTTGTTGGTTTGTTGGCTTGTTGGTTTGTTGGCTTGATGGCTTGTTGGTTTGTTGGTTTATTGGTTTGTTGGCTTTTTGGCTTGTTGGTTTGTTGGTTTGTTGGTTTGTTGGTTTGTTGGTTTGTTGGTTTGTTGGTTTGTTGGCTTGTTGGCTTGGTGCTTTGTTCGTTTGATGGTTTGTTGGTTTGTTGGTTTTTTGGTTTATTGGTTTTTTGGTTTGTTGCTTTGTTGGTTTGTTGGTTTGTTGGCTTGTTGGCTTGTTGGCTTGTTAACTTGTTGGTTTGTTAGTTTGTTGGCTTTTTGGTTACTTGGTTTGTTGGTTTGTTGGCTTGTTGGCTTGTTGGTTTGTTGCTTTGTTCGTTTGATGGTTTGTTGGTTTGTTGGTTACTTGGTTTGTTGGTTTGTTGGTTTGTTGGCTTGTTGGTTTTTTGGTTTGTTGGCTTGTTGACTTGTTGGTTTGTTGGTTTGTTGGTTTGTTGGCTTGTTGGCTTGTTGGTTTGTTAGTTTGTTGGCTTGTTGGCTTGTTGGTTTGTTGGTTTGTTGGTTTGTTAACTTGTTGGTTACTTAGTTTGTTGGTTTGTTGGTTTGTTAGTTTGTTGGTTTGTTGGTTTGTTGGCTTGTTGGCTTGTTGGTTTGTTGGTTAGTTCGTTTGTTGGTTTGTTAGTTTTTTGGTTTGTTGGCTTGTTGGCTTGTTGGTTTGCTGGTTTTTTGGTTGGTTGGTTTGTTGGTTTGTTGGTTTGTTGGTTTTTTTGTTTGTTGGTTTGTTGGCTTGTTGGTTTGTTGGTTTGTTGGTTTGTTGGTTTGTTGGCTTGTTGGTTTGTTGGTTTGTTGGCTTGTTGGCTTGTTGGCTTGTTGGTTTGTTGGTTTGTTGGCTTGTTGGCTTGTTGGTTTGTTGGTTTGTTGGCTTGTTGGTTTGTTGGCTTGTTGGCTTGTTGGTTTGTTGGTTTGTTGGCTTGTTGGCTTATTGGTTTGTTAGTTTGTTGGTTTGTTGGTTTATTTGTTTGTTGGTTTGTTGGCTTGTTGGTTTGTTGGTTTGTTGGCTTGTTGGCTTGTTGGTTTGTTGGTTTGTTGGCTTGTTGGCTTGTTGGTTTGTTGGTTTGTTGGTTTGTTGGTTTGTTGGCTTGTTGGTTTGTTGGTTTGATGGCTTGTTGGTTTGTTGGTTTATTGGTTTGTTGGCTTTTTGGCTTGTTGGTTTGTTGGTTTGTTGGTTTGTTGGTTTGTTGGTTTGTTGGTTTGTTGGTTTGTTGGCTTGTTGGCTTGGTGCTTTATTCGTTTGATGGTTTGTTGGTTTGTTGGTTTTTTGGTTTATTGGTTTTTTGGTTTGTTGCTTTGTTGGTTTGTTGGTTTGTTGGCTTGTTGGCTTGTTGGCTTGTTAACTTGTTGGTTTGTTAGTTTGTTGGCTTTTTGGTTACTTGGTTTGTTGGTTTGTTGGCTTGTTGGCTTGTTGGTTTGTTGCTTTGTTCGTTTGATGGTTTGTTGGTTTGTTGGTTACTTGGTTTGTTGGTTTGTTGGTTTGTTGGCTTGTTGGTTTGTTGGTTTGTTGGCTTGTTGACTTGTTGGTTTGTTGGTTTGTTGGTTTGTTGGCTTGTTGGCTTGTTGGTTTGTTAGTTTGTTGGCTTGTTGGCTTGTTGGTTTGTTGGTTTGTTGGTTTGTTAACTTGTTGGTTACTTAGTTTGTTGGTTTGTTGGTTTGTTGGTTTGTTGGTTTGTTGGTTTGTTGGCTTGTTGGCTTGTTGGTTTGTTGGTTAGTTCGTTTGTTGGTTTGTTAGTTTGTTGGTTTGTTGGCTTGTTGGCTTGTTGGTTTGCTGGTTTTTTGGTTGGTTGGTTTGTTGGTTTGTTGGTTTGTTGGTTTTTTTTTTGTTGGTTTGTTGGCTTGTTGGTTTGTTGGTTTGTTGGTTTGTTGGTTTGTTGGCTTGTTGGTTTGTTGGTTTGTTGGCTTGTTGGCTTGTTGGTTTGTTGGTTTGTTGGCTTGTTGGTTTGTTGGCTTGTTGGCTTGTTGGTTTGTTGGTTTGTTGGCTTGTTGGCTTGTTGGTTTGTTGGTTTGTTGGTTTGTTGGTTTATTTGTTTGTTGGTTTGTTGGCTTGTTGATTTGTTGGTTTGTTGGCTTGTTGGCTTGTTGGTTTGGTGGTTTGTTGGCTTGTTGGCTTGTTGGTTTGTTGGTTTGTTGTTTTGTTGGTTTGTTGGCTTGTTGGTTTGTTGGTTTGATGGATTGTTGGTTTGTTGGTTTGTTGGTTTGTCGGCTTTTTGGCTTGTTGGTTTGTTGGTTTGTTGGTTTGTTGGCTTGTTGGTTTGTTGGTTTGTTGGCTTGTTGGCTTGGTGCTTTGTTCGTTTGATGGTTTGTTGGTTTGTTGGTTTTTTGGTTTGTTGCTTTGTTGGTTTGTTGGTTTGTTGGTTTATTGGCTTGTTGGCTTGTTGGGTTGTTGGTTTATAGCTTTGTTCGTTTGATGGTTTGTTGGATTGTTGGTTACTTGGTTTGTTGGTTTGTTGGTTTGTTTGCTTGTTGGTTTGTTGGCTTATTGGTTTGTTGGCTTGTTGGTTTGTTGGTTTGTTGGTTTGTTGGCTTGTTGGTTTATTTGTTTGTTGGTTTGTTGGCTTGTTGGTTTGTTCGTTTGTTGTTTTGTTGGTTTGTTGGCTTGTTGGTTTGTTGGTTTGTTGGTTTGTTGGCTTGTTGGCTTGTTGGTTTGTTGGTTTTTTGGTTTGTTGGTTTATTTGTTTGTTAGTTTGTTGGCTTGTTGGTTTGTTGGTTTGTTGGTTTGTTGGTTTGTTGGTTTGTTGGTTCGTTGGTTTGTTGGCTTGTTGGTTTGTTGGTTTGTTGGTTTGTTGGCTTGTTGGCTTGTTGGTTTGTTGATTTGTTGGTTTGTTGGTTTGTTGGTTTTTTGGTTTGTTGGCTTGCTGGCTTATTGGTTTGTTGGTTTGTTGGTTTGTTGGTTTGTTGCTTTGTTGGTTTGTTGGTTTGTTGGCTTGTTGGCTTGTTGGTTTGTTAGTTTGTTGGCTTTTTGGTTACTTGGTTTGTTGGTTTGTTGGTTTGTTGGCTTGTTGGTTTGTTGGCTTGTTGCTTTGTTGGTTTGTTGGTTTGTTGGCTTGTTGTTTACTTAGTTTGTTGGTTTGTTGGTTTGTTGGCTTGTTGGCTTGTTGGTTTGTTGGTTTGTTGGCTTGTTGGCTTGTTGGCTTGTTGGTTTGTTGGTTTTTTGGCTTTTGGTTACTTAGTTTGTTGGTTTGTTTGTTTGTTGGCTTGTTGGTTTATTGGCTTGTTGGTTTGTTGGTTTGTTGGCTTGTTGGCTTGTTGGCTTGTTGGTTTGTTGGTTTGTTGGTTTGTTGGTTTGTTGGTTTGTTGTTTTATTGGTTTTTTGGTTTGTTGGTTTGTTGGTTTGTTGGTTTGTTAGTTTGTTGGCTTGTTGGTTTGTTGGTTTGTTGGCTTGTTGGCTTGTTGGGTTGTTGGTTACTTATTTTGTTGGTTTGTTGGTTTGTTGGTTTGTTGGTTTGTTGGCTTGTTGGTTACTTGGTTTGTTGGTTTGGTGGTTTGTTGGCTTGTTGGTTACTTCGTTTGTTGGTTTGTTGGCATCTTGGCTTGTTGGTTTGTTGGTTTGTTGGCTTGTTGGTTACTTAGTTTGTTGTTTTGTTGGTTTGTTGGATTGTTGGTTTGTTGACTTGTTGGCTTGTTGGTTTGTTGGCTTGTTGGCTTGTTGCTTTGTTGATTTGTTGGTTTCTTGGCTTGTTGGCTTGTTGGTTTGTTGGTTTATTGGTTTGTTGGTTTGTTGGTTTGTTGGCTTGTTGGCTTGTTGGTTTGTTGGTTTGTTGGTTTGTTGGCTTGTTGGTTTGTTGGTTTGTTGGCTTGTTGGCTTGTTGGTTTGTTGGTTTGTTGGTTTGTTGGTTTGTTGGTTTGTTGGTTTGTTGTTTTGTTTGCTTGTTTGCTTGTTGGCTTGTTGGCTTGTTGGTTTGTTGGTTTGTTGGTTTGTTGGCTTGTTGGTTTGTTGGTTTGTTGGTTTGTTGGTTTGTTGGTTTTTTGGCTTGTTGGTTTGTTGGTTTGTTGGTTTGTTGGCTTGTTGGTTTGTTGGTTTGTTGGTTTGTTGGTTTGTTGGCTTGTTGGTTTGTTGGCTTGTTGGTTTGTTGGTTTGTTGGTTTGTTGGTTTGTTGGTTTGTTAACTTGTTGGTTACTTAGTTTGTTGGTTTGTTGGTTTGTTAGTTTGTTGGTTTGTTGGTTTGTTGGCTTGTTGGCTTGTTGGTTTGTTGGTTAGTTCGTTTGTTGGTTTGTTAGTTTTTTGGTTTGTTGGCTTGTTGGCTTGTTGGTTTGCTGGTTTTTTGGTTGGTTGGTTTGTTGGTTTGTTGGTTTGTTGGTTTTTTTGTTTGTTGGTTTGTTGGCTTGTTGGTTTGTTGGTTTGTTGGTTTGTTGGTTTGTTGGCTTGTTGGTTTGTTGGTTTGTTGGCTTGTTGGCTTGTTGGCTTGTTGGTTTGTTGGTTTGTTGGCTTGTTGGCTTGTTGGTTTGTTGGTTTGTTGGCTTGTTGGTTTGTTGGCTTGTTGGCTTGTTGGTTTGTTGGTTTGTTGGCTTGTTGGCTTATTGGTTTGTTAGTTTGTTGGTTTGTTGGTTTATTTGTTTGTTGGTTTGTTGGCTTGTTGGTTTGTTGGTTTGTTGGCTTGTTGGCTTGTTGGTTTGTTGGTTTGTTGGCTTGTTGGCTTGTTGGTTTGTTGGTTTGTTGGTTTGTTGGTTTGTTGGCTTGTTGGTTTGTTGGTTTGATGGCTTGTTGGTTTGTTGGTTTATTGGTTTGTTGCCTTTTTGGCTTGTTGGTTTGTTGGTTTGTTGGTTTGTTGGTTTGTTGGTTTGTTGGTTTGTTGGTTTGTTGGCTTGTTGGCTTGGTGCTTTATTCGTTTGATGGTTTGTTGGTTTGTTGGTTTTTTGGTTTATTGGTTTTTTGGTTTGTTGCTTTGTTGGTTTGTTGGTTTGTTGGCTTGTTGGCTTGTTGGCTTGTTAACTTGTTGGTTTGTTAGTTTGTTGGCTTTTTGGTTACTTGGTTTGTTGGTTTGTTGGCTTGTTGGCTTGTTGGTTTGTTGCTTTGTTCGTTTGATGGTTTGTTGGTTTGTTGGTTACTTGGTTTGTTGGTTTGTTGGTTTGTTGGCTTGTTGGTTTGTTGGTTTGTTGGCTTGTTGACTTGTTGGTTTGTTGGTTTGTTGGTTTGTTGGCTTGTTGGCTTGTTGGTTTGTTAGTTTGTTGGCTTGTTGGCTTGTTGGTTTGTTGGTTTGTTGGTTTGTTAACTTGTTGGTTACTTAGTTTGTTGGTTTGTTGGTTTGTTGGTTTGTTGGTTTGTTGGTTTGTTGGCTTGTTGGCTTGTTGGTTTGTTGGTTAGTTCGTTTGTTGGTTTGTTAGTTTGTTGGTTTGTTGGCTTGTTGGCTTGTTGGTTTGCTGGTTTTTTGGTTGGTTGGTTTGTTGGTTTGTTGGTTTGTTGGTTTTTTTTTTGTTGGTTTGTTGGCTTGTTGGTTTGTTGGTTTGTTGGTTTGTTGGTTTGTTGGCTTGTTGGTTTGTTGGTTTGTTGGCTTGTTGGCTTGTTGGTTTGTTGGTTTGTTGGCTTGTTGGTTTGTTGGCTTGTTGGCTTGTTGGTTTGTTGGTTTGTTGGCTTGTTGGCTTGTTGGTTTGTTGGTTTGTTGGTTTGTTGGTTTATTTGTTTGTTGGTTTGTTGGCTTGTTGATTTGTTGGTTTGTTGGCTTGTTGGCTTGTTGGTTTGGTGGTTTGTTGGCTTGTTGGCTTGTTGGTTTGTTGGTTTGTTGTTTTGTTGGTTTGTTGGCTTGTTGGTTTGTTGGTTTGATGGATTGTTGGTTTGTTGGTTTGTTGGTTTGTCGGCTTTTTGGCTTGTTGGTTTGTTGGTTTGTTGGTTTGTTGGCTTGTTGGTTTGTTGGTTTGTTGGCTTGTTGGCTTGGTGCTTTGTTCGTTTGATGGTTTGTTGGTTTGTTGGTTTTTTGGTTTGTTGCTTTGTTGGTTTGTTGGTTTGTTGGTTTATTGGCTTGTTGGCTTGTTGGTTTGTTGGCTTGTTGGTTTGTTAGTTTGTTGGCTTTTTTGTTACTGGGTTTGTGAGTTTGTTGGCTTGTTGGGTTGTTGGTTTATAGCTTTGTTCGTTTGATGGTTTGTTGGATTGTTGGTTACTTGGTTTGTTGGTTTGTTGGTTTGTTTGCTTGTTGGTTTGTTGGCTTATTGGTTTGTTGGCTTGTTGGTTTGTTGGTTTGTTGGTTTGTTGGCTTGTTGGTTTATTTGTTTGTTGGTTTGTTGGCTTGTTGGTTTGTTCGTTTGTTGTTTTGTTGGTTTGTTGGCTTGTTGGTTTGTTGGTTTGTTGGTTTGTTGGCTTGTTGGCTTGTTGGTTTGTTGGTTTTTTGGTTTGTTGGTTTATTTGTTTGTTAGTTTGTTGGCTTGTTGGTTTGTTGGTTTGTTGGTTTGTTGGTTTGTTGGTTTGTTGGTTCGTTGGTTTGTTGGCTTGTTGGTTTGTTGGTTTGTTGGTTTGTTGGCTTGTTGGCTTGTTGGTTTGTTGATTTGTTGGTTTGTTGGTTTGTTGGTTTTTTGGTTTGTTGGCTTGCTGGCTTATTGGTTTGTTGGTTTGTTGGTTTGTTGGTTTGTTGCTTTGTTGGTTTGTTGGTTTGTTGGCTTGTTGGCTTGTTGGTTTGTTAGTTTGTTGGCTTTTTGGTTACTTGGTTTGTTGGTTTGTTGGTTTGTTGGCTTGTTGGTTTGTTGGCTTGTTGCTTTGTTGGTTTGTTGGTTTGTTGGCTTGTTGTTTACTTAGTTTGTTGGTTTGTTGGTTTGTTGGCTTGTTGGCTTGTTGGTTTGTTGGTTTGTTGGCTTGTTGGCTTGTTGGCTTGTTGGTTTGTTGGTTTGTTGGCTTTTGGTTACTTAGTTTGTTGGTTTGTTTGTTTGTTGGCTTGTTGGTTTATTGGCTTGTTGGTTTGTTGGTTTGTTGGCTTGTTGGCTTGTTGGCTTGTTGGTTTGTTGGTTTGTTGGTTTGTTGGTTTGTTGGTTTGTTGTTTTATTGGTTTTTTGGTTTGTTGGTTTGTTGGTTTGTTGGTTTGTTAGTTTGTTGGCTTGTTGGTTTGTTGGTTTGTTGGCTTGTTGGCTTGTTGGGTTGTTGGTTACTTATTTTGTTGGTTTGTTGGTTTGTTGGTTTGTTGGTTTGTTGGCTTGTTGGTTACTTGGTTTGTTGGTTTGGTGGTTTGTTGGCTTGTTGGTTACTTCGTTTGTTGGTTTGTTGGCATCTTGGCTTGTTGGTTTGTTGGTTTGTTGGCTTGTTGGTTACTTAGTTTGTTGTTTTGTTGGTTTGTTGGATTGTTGGTTTGTTGACTTGTTGGCTTGTTGGTTTGTTGGCTTGTTGGCTTGTTGCTTTGTTGATTTGTTGGTTTCTTGGCTTGTTGGCTTGTTGGTTTGTTGGTTTATTGGTTTGTTGGTTTGTTGGTTTGTTGGCTTGTTGGCTTGTTGGTTTGTTGGTTTGTTGGTTTGTTGGCTTGTTGGTTTGTTGGTTTGTTGGCTTGTTGGCTTGTTGGTTTGTTGGTTTGTTGGTTTGTTGGTTTGTTGGTTTGTTGGTTTGTTGTTTTGTTTGCTTGTTTGCTTGTTGGCTTGTTGGCTTGTTGGTTTGTTGGTTTGTTGGTTTGTTGGCTTGTTGGTTTGTTGGTTTGTTGGTTTGTTGGTTTGTTGGTTTTTTGGCTTGTTGGTTTGTTGGTTTGTTGGTTTGTTGGCTTGTTGGTTTGTTGGTTTGTTGGTTTGTTGGTTTGTTGGCTTGTTGGTTTGTTGGCTTGTTGGTTTGTTGGTTTGTTGGTTTGTTGGTTTGTTGGTTTGTTGGCTTGTTGGTTTGTTGGTTTGTTGGCTTGTTGGTTACTTAGTTTGTTGGTTTGTTGGCATGTTGGTTTGTTGGTTTGTTGGTTTGTTGGCTTGTTGGTTTGTTGGTTTCTTGGTTTGTTGGCTTGTTGGTTTGTTGGTTTGTTGGTTTGTTGGCTTGTTGGTTCGTTGGTTTGTTGGTTTGTTGGCTTGTTGACTTGTTGGTTTGTTGGTTTGTCGGTTTGTTGGTTTGTTGGTTTGTTGGTTTGTTTGCTTGTTGGTTTGTTGGTTTGTTAGTTTGTTGGCTTGTTGGTTTGTTGGTTTGTTGGCTTGTTGGCTTGTTGGTTTGTTGGATTGTTGGTTTGTTGGCTTGTTGGCTTGTTGGTTTGTTGGTTTGTTGGCTTGTTGGTTTGTTAGTTTGTTGGCTTTTTGGTTACTTGGTTTGTTGGCTTGTTGGTTTGTTGGTTTGTTAGCTTGTTGGCTTGTTGCTTTGTTGGTTTGTTGGTTTGTTGGCTTGTTGGCTTGTTGGTTTGTTAGTTTGTTAGCATTTTGGTTACTTGGTCTGTTGGTTTGTTGGCTTGTTGGCTTGTTGGTTTGTTGGTTTGTTGGTTTATTGGTTTGTTGGTTTTTTGGTTTGTTGGTTTATTTGTTTGTTGGTTTGTTGGCTTGTTGGTTTGTTGGTTTGTTGGTTTGTTGGCTTGTTAGCTTGTTGGTTTGTTGGTTTGTTGGTTTGTTGGTTTGTTGGTTTGTTGGCTTGTTGGTTTGTTGGTTTGTTGGCTTGTTGGCTTGTTGCTTTGTTCGTTTGATGGTTTGTTGGTTTGTTGGTTTGTTGGCTTGTTGGTTTGTTAGTTTGTTGGTTTGTTGGTTTGTTGGTTTGTTGGTTTATTGGTTTGTTGGCTTGTTGGTTTGTTGGCTTGTTGGCTTGTTGGTTTGTTGGCTTGTTGGTTTGTTGGCTTGTTGGCTTGTTGGTTTGTTGGCTTGTTGGCTTCTTGGTTTGTTGGTTTGTTGGTTTGTTGGTTTGTTGGTTTGTTGGTTTGTTCGTTTGTTGGTTTGTTGGTTAATTGGTTTGTTGGTTTGTTGGTTTTTTGGTTTGTTGGTTTGTTGGTTTGTTGGTTTATTTGTTTGTTGGTTTGTTGGTTTGTTGGTTTGTTGGTTTGTTGGTTTGTTGGTTTGTTGGTTTGTTGGTTTGTTGGTTTATTTGTTTGTTGGTTTGTTGGCTTGTTGGTTTGTTGGCTTGTTGGTTTGTTGGTTTGTTGGTTTGTTGGCTTGTTGGCTTGTTGGTTTGTTGGTTTGTTGGTTTGTTGGTTTGTTGGTTTTTTGGTTTGTTGGTTTGTTGGCTTATTGGTTTGTTGGTTTGTTGGTTTGTTGGTTTGTTGCTTTGTTGGTTTGTTGGTTTGTTGGCTTGTTGGCTTGTTGGTTTGTTAGTTTGTTGGCTTTTTGGTTACTTGGTTTGTTGGTTTGTTGGTTTGTTGGCTTGTTGGTTTGTTGGCTTGTTGCTTTGTTGGTTTGTTGGTTTGTTGGCTTGTTGGTTACTTAGTTTGTTGGTTTGTTGGTTTGTTGGTTTGTTGGCTTGTTGGCTTGTTGGTCTGTTGGTTTGTTGGTTTGTTGGCTTGTTGGTTTGTTGGTTTGTTGGTTTGTTGGTTTGTTGGCTTGTTGGCTTGTTGGCTTGTTGGTTTGTTGGTTTGTTGGCTTTTTGGTTACTTGGTTTGTGGGTTTGTTGGTTTGTTGGCTTGTTGGTTTGTTGGCTTGTTGGTTTGTTCGTTTGTTGGCTTGTTGGCTTGTTGGCTTGTTGGTTTGTTGATTTGTTGGTTTGTTGGTTTGTTGGTTTGTTGGTTTATTGGTTTTTTGGTTTGTTGGTTTGTTGGTTTGTTGGTTTGTTAGTTTGTTGGCTTGTTGGTTTGTTGGTTTGTTGGCTTGTTGGCTTGTTGGGTTGTTGGTTACTTATTTTGTTGGTTTGTTGGTTTGTTGGTTTGTTGGTTTGTTGGTTTGTTGGTTTGATGGTTTGTTGGTTTGTTGGCTTGTTGGTTACTTGGTTTGTTGGTTTGGTGGTTTGTTGGCTTGTTGGTTACTTAGTTTGTTGGTTTGTTGGCATCTTGGCTTGTTGGTTTGTTGATTTGTTGGCTTGTTGGTTACTTAGTTTGTTGGTTTGTTGGTTTGTTGGATTGTTGGTTTGTTGACTTGTTGGCTTGTTGGTTTGTTGGCATGTTGGCTTGTTGGCATGTTGGCTTGTTGCTTTGTTGATTTGTTGGTTTGTTGGCTTGTTGGCTTGTTGGTTTGTTGGTTTATTGGTTTGTTGGTTTGTTGGTTTGTTGGCTTGTTGGCTTGTTGGTTTGTTGGTTTGTTGGTTTGTTGGTTTGTTGGCTTGTTGGTTTGTTGGCTTGTTGGTTTGTTGGTTTGTTGGTTTATTGGTTTGTTGGTTTTTTGGTTTGTTAGTTTATTTGTTTGTTGGTTTGTTGGCTTGTTGGTTTGTTGGTTTGTTGGTTTGTTGGTTTCTTGGTTTGTTGGCTTATTGGTTTCTTGGTTTGTGAGTTTGTTGGCTTGTTGGCTTGTTGGTTTGTTGGTTTGTTGGTTTGTTGGCTTGTTGGTTCGTTGGTTTGTTGGTTTGTTGGCTTGTTGGCTTGTTGGCTTGTTGGTTTGTTGGTTTGTCGGTTTGTTGTTTTGTTGGTTTGTTGGTTTGTTTGCTTGTTGGTTTGTTGGTTTGTTGGTTTGTTGGCTTGTTGGTTTGTTGGTTTGTTGGCTTGTTGGCTTGTTGGTTTGTTGGTTTGTTGGTTTGTTGGCTTGTTGGCTTGTTGGTTTGTTGGTTTGTTGGCTTGTTGGTTTGTTAGTTTGTTGGCTTTTTGGTTACTTGGTTTGTTGGCTTGTTGGATTGTTGGTTTGTTAGCTTGTTGGCTTGTTGCTTTGTTGGTTTGTTGGTTTTTTGGCTTGTTGGCTTGTTGGTTTGTTAGTTTGTTAGCTTTTTGGTTACTTGGTCTGTTGGTTTGTTGGCTTGTTGGCTTGTTGGTTTGTTGGTTTGTTGGTTTATTGGTTTGTTGGTTTTTTGGTTTGTTGGTTTATTTGTTTGTTGGTTTGTTGGCTTGTTGGTTTGTTGGTTTGTTGGTTTGTTGTCTTGTTAGCTTGTTGGTTTGTTGGTTTGTTGGTTTGTTGGTTTGTTGGTTTGTTGGCTTGTTGGTTTGTTGGTTTATTGGCTTGTTGGCTTGTTGCTTTGTTCGTTTGATGGTTTGTTGGTTTGTTGGTTTGTTGGCTTGTTGGTTTGTTAGTTTGTTGGTTTGTTGGTTTGTTGGTTTATTGGTTTGTTGGCTTGTTGGTTTGTTGGTTTGTTGGCTTGTTGGTTTGTTGGTTTGTTGGCTTGTTGGCTTGTTGGTTTGTTGGCTTGTTGGCTTGTTGGTTTGTTGGTTTGTTGGTTTGTTGGTTTGTTGGTTTGTTGGTTTGTTCGTTTGTTGGTTTGTTGGTTAATTGGTTTGTTGGTTTGTTGGTTTTTTGGTTTGTTGGTTTGTTGGTTTATTTGTTTGTTGGTTTGTTGGTTTGTTGGTTTGTTGGTTTGTTGGTTTGTTGGTTTGTTGGTTTGTTGGTTTATTTGTTTGTTGGTTTGTTGGCTTGTTGGTTTGTTGGCTTGTTGGTTTGTTGGTTTGTTGGTTTGTTGGCTTGTTGGCTTGTTGGCTTGTTGGTTTGTTGGTTTGTTGGTTTGTTGGTTTGTTGGTTTTTTGGTTTGTTGGTTTGTTGGCTTATTGGTTTGTTGGTTTGTTGGTTTGTTGCTTTGTTGGTTTGTTGGTTTGTTGGCTTGTTGGCTTGTTGGTTTGTTAGTTTGTTGGCTTTTTGGTTACTTGGTTTGTTGGTTTGTTGGTTTGTTGGCTTGTTGGTTTGTTGGCTTGTTGCTTTGTTGGTTTGTTGGTTTGTTGGCTTGTTGGTTACTTAGTTTGTTGGTTTGTTGGTTTGTTGGTTTGTTGGTTTTTTGGCTTGTTGGCTTGTTGGCTTGTTGGTTTGTTGGTTTGTTGGTTTGTTGGCTTGTTGGTTTGTTGGTTTGTTGGTTTGTTGGTTTGTTGGCTTGTTGGCTTGTTGGCTTGTTGGCTTGTTGGTTTGTTGGTTTGTTGGCTTTTTGGTTACTTGGTTTGTGGGTTTGTTGGTTTGTTGGCTTGTTGGTTTGTTGGCTTGTTGGTTTGTTGGTTTGTTGGCTTGTTGGCTTGTTGGCTTGTTGGTTTGTTGGTTTGTTGGTTTGTTGGTTTGTTGGTTTGTTGGTTTATTGGTTTTTTGGTTTGTTGGTTTGTTGGTTTGTTGGTTTGTTAGTTTGTTGGCTTGTTGGTTTGTTGGTTTGTTGGCTTGTTGGCTTGTTGGGTTGTTGGTTACTTATTTTGTTGGTTTGTTGGTTTGTTGGTTTGTTGGTTTGTTGGTTTGTTGGTTTGTTGGTTTGTTGGTTTGTTGGCTTGTTGGCTTGTTGGTTACTTGGTTTGTTGGTTTGGTGGTTTGTTGGCTTGTTCGTTACTTAGTTTGTTGGTTTGTTGGCATCTTGGCTTGTTGGTTTGTTGGTTTGTTGGCTTGTTGGTTACTTAGTTTGTTGGTTTGTTGGTTTGTTGGATTGTTGGTTTGTTGACTTGTTGGCTTGTTGGCTTGTTGGCTTGTTGGCTTGTTGCTTTGTTGATTTGTTGGTTTGTTGGCTTGTTGGCTTGTTGGTTTGTTGGTTTATTGGTTTGTTGGTTTGTTGGTTTGTTGGCTTGTTGGCTCGTTGGTTTGTTGGTTTGTTGGTTTGTTGGCTTGTTGGTTGGTTGGTTTGTTGGCTTGTTGGCTTGTTGGTTTGTTGGTTTGTTGGTTTGTTGGTTTGTTGGTTTGTTGGTTTGTTGGCTTGTTGGCTTGTTGGCTTGTTGGTTTGTTGGTTTGTTGGTTTGTTGGCTTGTTGGTTTGTTGGTTTATTGGTTTGTTGGTTTGTTGGTTTTTTGGCTTGTTGGTTTGTTGGTTTGTTGGTTTGTTGGCTTGTTGGTTTGTTGGTTTGTTGGTTTGTTGGTTTGTTGGTTTGTTGGCTTGTTGGTTTGTTGCCTTGTTGGTTTGTTGGTTTGTTGGCTTGTTGGCTTGTTGGTTTGTTGGTTTGTTGGTTTGTTGGCTTGTTGGCTTGTTGGTTTGTTGGTTTGTTGGCTTGTTGGTTTGTTAGTTTGTTGGCTTTTTGGTTACTTGGTTTGTTGGCTTGTTGGTTTGTTGGTTTGTTAGCTTGTTGGCTTGTTGCTTTGTTGGTTTGTTGGTTTGTTGGCTTGTTGGGTTGTTGGTTTGTTAGTTTGTTAGCTTTTTGGTTACTTGGTCTGTTGGTATGTTGGCTTGCTGGCTTGTTGCTTTGTTGGTTAGTTCGTTTGTTGGCTTGTTGGTTTGTTGGCTTGTTGGCTTGTTGCTTTGTTGGTTTGTTGGTTTATTGGTTTGTTGGTTGTTCGGTTTGTTGGTTTATTTGTTTGTTGGTTTGTTGGCTTGTTAATTTGTTGGTTTGTTGGTTTGTTGGCTTGTTAGCTTGTTGGTTTGTTGGTTTGTTGGTTTGTTGGTTTGTTGGCTTGTTGGTTTGTTGGTTTGTTGGTTTGTTGGTTTGTTGGTATATTTGTTTGTTGGTTTGTTGGCTTGTTGGTTTGTTGGTTTGTTGGTTTGTTGGCTTGTTGGTTTGTTGGTTTGTTGGCATGTTGGCTTGCTGGTTTGTTGGATTGTTGGTTTGTTGGTTTGTTGGTTTGTGGTTTTTTGGTTAGTTCGTTTGTTGGCTTGTTGGTTTGTTGGCTTGTTGGCTTGTTGATTTGTTGGTTTGTTGGTTTATTGGTTTGTTGGTTTTTTGGTTTGTTGGTTTATTTGTTTATTGGTTTGTTGGCTTGTTGGTTTGTTGGTTTGTTGGTTTGTTGGTTTGTAGGCTTGTTGGTTTGTTGGTTTGTTGGCTTGTAGGCTTGCTGGTTTGTTGGTTTGTTGGCCTGTTGGTTTGTTGGTTTGTTGGCTTGTTGGCTTGTTGCTTTGTTCGTTTGATGGTTTGTTGGTTTGTTGGTTTGTTGGCTTTTTGGTTTGTTAGTTTGTTGGTGTGTTGGTTTGTTGGTTTGTTGGTTTGTTGGCTTGTTGGCTTGTTGGTTTGTTGGTTTGTTAGTTTGTTGGCTTTTTGGTTACTTGGTTTGTTGGCTTGTTGGATTGTTGGTTTGTTAGCTTGTTGGCTTGTTGCTTTGTTGGTTTGTTGGTTTTTTGGCTTGTTGGCTTGTTGGTTTGTTAGTTTGTTAGCTTTTTGGTTACTTGGTCTGTTGGTTTGTTGGCTTGTTGGCTTGTTGGTTTGTTGGTTTGTTGGTTTATTGGTTTGTTGGTTTTTTGGTTTGTTGGTTTATTTGTTTGTTGGTTTGTTGGCTTGTTGGTTTGTTGGTTTGTTGGTTTGTTGTCTTGTTAGCTTGTTGGTTTGTTGGTTTGTTGGTTTGTTGGTTTGTTGGTTTGTTGGTTTGTTGGCTTGTTGGTTTGTTGGTTTATTGGCTTGTTGGCTTGTTGCTTTGTTCGTTTGATGGTTTGTTGGTTTGTTGGTTTGTTGGCTTGTTGGTTTGTTAGTTTGTTGGTTTGTTGGTTTGTTGGTTTATTGGTTTGTTGGCTTGTTGGTTTGTTGGTTTGTTGGCTTGTTGGTTTGTTGGTTTGTTGGCTTGTTGGCTTGTTGGTTTGTTGGCTTGTTGGCTTGTTGGTTTGTTGGTTTGTTGGTTTGTTGGTTTGTTGGTTTGTTGGTTTGTTCGTTTGTTGGTTTGTTGGTTAATTGGTTTGTTGGTTTGTTGGTTTTTTGGTTTGTTGGTTTGTTGGTTTATTTGTTTGTTGGTTTGTTGGTTTGTTGGTTTGTTGGTTTGTTGGTTTGTTGGTTTGTTGGTTTGTTGGTTTATTTGTTTGTTGGTTTGTTGGCTTGTTGGTTTGTTGGCTTGTTGGTTTGTTGGTTTGTTGGTTTGTTGGCTTGTTGGCTTGTTGGCTTGTTGGTTTGTTGGTTTGTTGGTTTGTTGGTTTGTTGGTTTTTTGGTTTGTTGGTTTGTTGGCTTATTGGTTTGTTGGTTTGTTGGTTTGTTGCTTTGTTGGTTTGTTGGTTTGTTGGCTTGTTGGCTTGTTGGTTTGTTAGTTTGTTGGCTTTTTGGTCACTTGGTTTGTTGGTTTGTTGGTTTGTTGGCTTGTTGGTTTGTTGGCTTGTTGCTTTGTTGGTTTGTTGGTTTGTTGGCTTGTTGGTTACTTAGTTTGTTGGTTTGTTGGTTTGTTGGTTTGTTGGTTTTTTGGCTTGTTGGCTTGTTGGCTTGTTGGTTTGTTGGTTTGTTGGTTTGTTGGCTTGTTGGTTTGTTGGTTTGTTGGTTTGTTGGTTTGTTGGCTTGTTGGCTTGTTGGCTTGTTGGCTTGTTGGTTTGTTGGTTTGTTGGCTTTTTGGTTACTTGGTTTGTGGGTTTGTTGGTTTGTTGGCTTGTTGGTTTGTTGGCTTGTTGGTTTGTTGGTTTGTTGGCTTGTTGGCTTGTTGGCTTGTTGGTTTGTTGGTTTGTTGGTTTGTTGGTTTGTTGGTTTGTTGGTTTATTGGTTTTTTGGTTTGTTGGTTTGTTGGTTTGTTGGTTTGTTAGTTTGTTGGCTTGTTGGTTTGTTGGTTTGTTGGCTTGTTGGCTTGTTGGGTTGTTGGTTACTTATTTTGTTGGTTTGTTGGTTTGTTGGTTTGTTGGTTTGTTGGTTTGTTGGTTTGTTGGTTTGTTGGTTTGTTGGCTTGTTGGCTTGTTGGTTACTTGGTTTGTTGGTTTGGTGGTTTGTTGGCTTGTTCGTTACTTAGTTTGTTGGTTTGTTGGCATCTTGGCTTGTTGGTTTGTTGGTTTGTTGGCTTGTTGGTTACTTAGTTTGTTGGTTTGTTGGTTTGTTGGATTGTTGGTTTGTTGACTTGTTGGCTTGTTGGTTTGTTGGCTTGTTGGCTTGTTGCTTTGTTGATTTGTTGGTTTGTTGGCTTGTTGGCTTGTTGGTTTGTTGGTTTATTGGTTTGTTGGTTTGTTGGTTTGTTGGCTTGTTGGCTCGTTGGTTTGTTGGTTTGTTGGTTTGTTGGCTTGTTGGTTGGTTGGTTTGTTGGCTTGTTGGCTTGTTGGTTTGTTGGTTTGTTGGTTTGTTGGTTTGTTGGTTTGTTGGTTTGTTGGCTTGTTGGCTTGTTGGCTTGTTGGTTTGTTGGTTTGTTGGTTTGTTGGCTTGTTGGTTTGTTGGTTTATTGGTTTGTTGGTTTGTTGGTTTTTTGGCTTGTTGGTTTGTTGGTTTGTTGGTTTGTTGGCTTGTTGGTTTGTTGGTTTGTTGGTTTGTTGGTTTGTTGGCTTGTTGGTTTGTTGCCTTGTTGGTTTGTTGGTTTGTTGGCTTGTTGGCTTGTTGGTTTGTTGGTTTGTTGGTTTGTTGGCTTGTTGGCTTGTTGGTTTGTTGGTTTGTTGGCTTGTTGGTTTGTTAGTTTGTTGGCTTTTTGGTTACTTGGTTTGTTGGCTTGTTGGTTTGTTGGTTTGTTAGCTTGTTGGCTTGTTGCTTTGTTGGTTTGTTGGTTTGTTGGCTTGTTGGGTTGTTGGTTTGTTAGTTTGTTAGCTTTTTGGTTACTTGGTCTGTTGGTATGTTGGCTTGCTGGCTTGTTGCTTTGTTGGTTAGTTCGTTTGTTGGCTTGTTGGTTTGTTGGCTTGTTGGCTTGTTGCTTTGTTGGTTTGTTGGTTTATTGGTTTGTTGGTTGTTCGGTTTGTTGGTTTATTTGTTTGTTGGTTTGTTGGCTTGTTGGTTTGTTGGTTTGTTGGTTTGTTGGCTTGTTAGCTTGTTGGTTTGTTGGTTTGTTGGTTTGTTGGTTTGTTGGCTTGTTGGTTTGTTGGTTTGTTGGTTTGTTGGTTTGTTGGTATATTTGTTTGTTGGTTTGTTGGCTTGTTGGTTTGTTGGTTTGTTGGTTTGTTGGCTTGTTGGTTTGTTGGTTTGTTGGCATGTTGGCTTGCTGGTTTGTTGGATTGTTGGTTTGTTGGTTTGTTGGTTTGTGGTTTTTTGGTTAGTTCGTTTGTTGGCTTGTTGGTTTGTTGGCTTGTTGGCTTGTTGATTTGTTGGTTTGTTGGTTTATTGGTTTGTTGGTTTTTTGGTTTGTTGGTTTATTTGTTTATTGGTTTGTTGGCTTGTTGGTTTGTTGGTTTGTTGGTTTGTTGGTTTGTTGGCTTGTTGGTTTGTTGGTTTGTTGGCTTGTAGGCTTGCTGGTTTGTTGGTTTGTTGGCCTGTTGGTTTGTTGGTTTGTTGGCTTGTTGGCTTGTTGCTTTGTTCGTTTGATGGTTTGTTGGTTTGTTGGTTTGTTGGCTTTTTGGTTTGTTAGTTTGTTGGTGTGTTGGTTTGTTGGTTTGTTGGTTTGTTGGCTTGTTGGCTTGTTGGTTTGTTGGTTTGTTGGCTTGTTGGCTTGTTGGTATGTTGGTTTGTTGGTTTGTTGGTTTTTTGGTTTGTTGGTTTGTTGGCTTGTTGGCTTGTTGGCTTGTTGGTTTGTTGGTTTGTTGGCTTGTTGGTTTGTTGGTTTGTTGGATTGTTGGCTTGTTGCTTTGTTGGTTTGTTGGTTTGTTGGCTTGTTGGCTTGTTGGTTTGTTAGTTTGTTGGATTTTTGGTTGCTTGGTTTGTTGGTTTGTGCGTTTGTTAGTTTGTTGGCTTGTTGGCTTGTTGGTTACTTAGTTTGTTGGTTTGTTGGTTTGTTGGCTTGTTGGTTTGTTGGCTTGTTGCTTTGTTGGTTTGTTGGTTTGTTGGCTTGTTGGTTTGTTGGCTTGTTGGTTTGTTGGTTTGTTGGTTTGTTGGCTTGTTGGTTTGTTGGTTTGTTGGCTTGTTGGCTTGTTGGTTTGTTGGTTTGTTGGTTTGTTGGTTTGTTGGCTTGTTGGTTTGTTGGTTTGTTGGCTTGTTGGTTTGTTGGTTTGTTGGTTTGTTGGCTTGTTGGCTTGTTGGTTTGTTGGTTTGTTAATTTGTTGGCTTGTTGGCTTGTTGGTTTGTTGGTTTGTTGGCTTGTTGTTTTATTAGTTTGTTGGTTTGTTGGCATGTTGGTTTGTTGGTTTGTTGGTTTGTTGGCTTGTTCGTTTGTTGGTTTGTTGGCTTGTTGGATTGTTGTTTTGTTGGTTTTTGGTTTGTTGGTTTGTTGGCTTGTTGGTTTGTTGGTTTGTTGGTTTGTTGGCTTGTTGGCTTGTTGGTTTGTTGGTTTGTTGGTTTGTTGGTTTGTTAGTTTGTTGGTTTGTTGGTTTGTTGGCTTGTTGGTTTGTTGGTTTGTTGGTTTGTTAGCTTGTTGGCTTGTTGGTTTGTTGGTTTGTTGGTTTGTTGGTTTATTTGTTTGTTGGTTTGTTGGCTTGTTGGTTTGTTGGTTTGTTGGTTTTTTGGTTTGTTGGTTTGTTGGTTTGTTGGCTTGTTGGTTTGTTGGTTTGTTGGCTTGTTGGTTTGTTGGTTTGTTGGCTTTTTGACTTGTTAGTTTGTTGGTTTGTTGGCTTGGTGGTTACTTAGTTTGTTGGTTTGTTGGTTTGTTGGTTTGTTGGTTTGTTGGCTTGTTGGCTTGTTGATTTGTTGGTTTGTTGGCTTGTTGGTTTGTTGGTTTGTTGGCTTGTTGGCTTGTTGCTTTGTTCGTTTGAAGGTTTGTTGGTTTGTTGGTTTGTTGGCTTGTTAGTTTGTTAGTTTGTTGGTTTGTTGGTTTGTTGGTTTGTTGGTTTGTTGGTTTGTTGGTTTGTTGGTTTGTTGGTTTGTTGGTTTGTTGGTTTGTTAGTTTGTTGGTTTTTTGGTTTGTTGGTTTATTTGTTTGTTGGTTTGTTGGCTTGTTGGTTTGTTGGCTTGTTGGTTTGTTGGTTTATTTGCTTGTTGGTTTGTTGGTTTGTTGGCTTGATGGCTTGTTGGTTTGTTGGTTTGTTAGTTTGTTGGTTTATTTGTTTGTTGGTTTGTTGGCTTGTTCGTTTGTTGGTTTGTTGGTTTGTTGGCTTGTTGGTTTGTTGGCTTGTTGGCTTGTTGCTTTGTTGGTTTGTTGGTTTGTTGGCTTGTTGGCTTGTTGGTTTGTTAGTTTGTTGGCTTTTTGGTTACTTGGTTTGTTGGTTTGTTGGTTTGTTGGCTTGTTGGTTTGTTGGCTTGTTGGTTTGTTGTTTTGTTGGTTTGTTGGCTTGTTGGCTTGTTGGTTTGTTGGTTTGTTGGTTTGTTAGTTTGTTGGTTTATTCGTTTGTTGGTTTGTTGGCTAATTGGTTTGTTGGTTTGTTGGTTTGTTGGTTTGTTGGTTTGTTGGTTTGTTGGTTTGTTGGTTTATTTGTTTGTTGGTTTGTTGGTTTGTTGGTTTGTTGGTTTGTTGGTTTGTTGGTTTGTTGGTTTGTTGGTTTATTTGTTTGTTGGTTTGTTGGCTTGTTGGTTTGTTGGTTTGTTGGTTTGTTGGCTTGTTGGTTTGTTGGTTTGTTGGCTTGTTGGCTTGTTGGTTTGTTGGTTTGTTGGTTTGTTGGTTTGTTGGTTTTTTGGTTTGTTGGTTTGTAGGTTTGTTGGCTTGTTGGTTTGTTGGTTTGTTGGTTTGTTGGCTTGTTGGTTTGTTGGTTTGTTGGCTTGTTGGCTTGTTGATTTGTTGGTTTGTTAGCTTGTTGGTTACTTAGTTTGTTGGTTTGTTGGTTTGTTGGTTTGTTGGCTTGTTGGCTTGTTGGCTTGTTGGTTTGTTGGTTTGTTGGTTTGTTGGTTTGTTGGCTTGTTGGTTTGTTGGTTTGTTGACTTGTTGGTTTGTTGGTTGGTTGGCTTGTTGGCTTGTTGGTTTGTTGGTTTGTTGGCTTGTTGGTTTGTTGGTTTGTTGGCTTGTTGGCTTGTTGCTTTGTTCGTTTGATGGTTTGTTGGTTTGTTGGTTTTTTGGTTTGTTGGATTTTTGGTTTGTTGCTTTGTTGGTTTGTTGGTTTGTTGGCTTGTTGGCTTGTTGGTTTGTTGGCTTGTTGGTTTGTTAGTTTATTGGCTTTTTGGTTACTTGGTTTATTGTTTTGTTGGCTTGTTGGTTTGTTGCTTTGTTCGTTTGATGGTTTGTTGGTTTGTTGGTTACTTGGTTTGTTGGTTTGTTGGTTTGTTGGCTGGTTGGTTTGTTGGCTTGTCTGTTTGTTGGTTTGTTGGTTTGTTGGCTTGTTGGCTTGTTGGTTTGTTGGTTTGTTGGTTTGTTGGTTTGTTGGTTTGTTGGTTTTTTGGTTTGTTCGTTTATTTGTTTGTTGGTTTGTTGGCTTGTTGGTTTGTTGGTTTGTTGGTTTGTTGGTTTGTTGGCTTGTTGGTTTGTTGGTTTGTTGGTTTGTTGGTTTGTTGGCTTGTTGGTTTGTTGGTTTGTTGGTTTGTTGGCTTGTTGGTTGGTTGGTTTGTTGGCTTGTTGGCTTGTTGCTTTGTTCGTTTGATGGTTTGTTGGTTTGTTGGTTTGTTGGCTTGTTGATTTGTTAGTTTGTTAGTTTGTTGGTTTGTTGGTTTGTTGGTTTGCTGGTTTGTTGGTTTGTTGGTTTGTTGGTTTGTTGGTTTGTTGGTTTGTTGGTTTGTTAGCTTGTTGGTTTGTTGGTTTGTTGGCTTGTTGGTTTGTTGGTTTGTTGGCTTGTTGGCTTGTTGGTTTGTTGGTTTGTTGGCTTGTTGATTACATAGTTTGTTGGTTTGTTGGTTTGTTGGTTTGTTGGTTTGTTGGTTTTTGGTTTGTTGGCTTATTTGTTTGTTGGTTTGTTGGCTTGTTGGTTTGTTGGTTTGTTGGTTTGTTGGCTTGTTGGTTTGTTGGTTTGTTGGCTTGTTGGCTTGTTGGTTTGTTGGCTTGTTGGCTTGTTGGTTTGTTGGCTTGTTGGTTTGTTGGCTTGTTGGCTTGTTGGTTTGTTGGCTTGTTGGTTTGTTGGCTTGTTGGCTTGTTGGTTTGTTGGTTTGTTGGCTTGTTGGTTTGTTGGTTTGTTGGTTTGTTGGTTCGTTGGTTTGTTGGCTTGTTGGTTTGTTCGTTTGTTGGCTTTTTGGCTTGTTAGTTTGTTGGTTTGTTGGTTTGTTGGTTTGTTGGCTTGTTGGTTTGTTGGCTTGTTGGTTTGTTGGCTTGTTGGCTTGTTGGTTTGTTGGTTTGTTGGCTTGTTGGTTTGTTGGTTTGTTGGTTTGTTGGTTCGTTGGTTTGTTGGCTTGTTGGTTTGTTCGTTTGTTGGCTTTTTGGCTTGTTAGTTTGTTGGTTTGTTGGTTTGTTGGTTTGTTGGCTTGTTGGTTTGTTGGTTTGTTGGCTTGTTGGTTTGTTGGTTTGTTGGTTTGTTGGTTTGTTGGCTTGTTGGCTTGTTGGTTTGTTGGTTTGTTAACTTGTTGGTTTGTTGTTTTGTTGGCTTGTTGGCTTGTTGCTTTGTTCGTTTGATGGTTTGTTTGTTTGTTGGTTGTTTGGTTGGTTGGTTTTTTGGTTTGGTGCTTTGTTGGTTTGTTGGTTTGTTGGCTGGTTGACTTTTTGGTTTGTTGGCTTGTTGGTTCGTTAGTTTGTTGGCTTTTTGGTTACTTGGTTTGTTGGTTTGTTGGCTTGTTGGCTTGTTGGTTTGTTGCTTTGTTCGTTTGATGTTTTGTTGGTTTGTTGGTTTGTTGGTTTGTTGGCTTGTTGGTTTGTTGGTTTGTTGGTTTGTTTGTTTGTTGGCTTTTTGGTTATTTGGTTGGTTGGCTTGTTGGTTTGTTGGTTTGTTGGTTTGTTGCTTTGTTCGTTTGATGGTTTGTTGGTTTGTTGGTTACTTGGTTTGTTGGTTTGTTGGTTTGTTGGCTTGTTGGCTTGTTGGCTTGTTGGTTTGTTGGTTTGTTGGTTTGTTGGCTTGTTGGCTTGCTGGTTTATTGGTTTGTTGGTTTCTTAGTTTGTTGGTTTGTTGGCTTCTTGGTTTGTTGGCTTGTTGGTTTGTTGGTTTGTTGGTTTGTTGGTTTGTTGGTTTGTTGGTTTGTTGGTTTTTTGGTTTGTTCGTTTATTTGTTTGTTGGTTTGTTGGTTTGTTGGTTTGTTGGCTTGTTGGTTTGTTGGTTTGTTGGTTTGTTGGTTTGTTGGTTTGTTGGTTTTTTGGTTTGTTCGTTTATTTGTTTGTTGGTTTGTTGGTTTGTTGGTTTGTTGGTTTGTTGGTTTGTTGGTTTGTTGGTTTTTTGGTTTGTTCGTTTATTTGTTTGATGGTTTGTTGGTTTGTTGGCTTGTTGATTTGTTAGTTTGTTAGTTTGTTGGTTTGTTGGTTTGTTGGTTTGCTGGTTTGTTGGTTTGTTGGTTTGTTGGCTTGTTGGCTTGTTGGTTTGTTGGTTTGTTGGCTTGTTGATTACATAGTTTGTTGGTTTGTTGGTTTGTTGGTTTGTTGGTTTGTTGGTTTTTGGTTTGTTGGCTTATTTGTTTGTTGGTTTGTTGGCTTGTTGGTTTGTTGGTTTGTTGGTTTGTTGGCTTGTTGGTTTGTTGGTTTGTTGGCTTGTTGGCTTGTTGGTTTGTTGGCTTGTTGGCTTGTTGGTTTGTTGGCTTGTTGGTTTGTTGGCTTGTTGGCTTGTTGGTTTGTTGGTTTGTTGGCTTGTTGGTTTGTTGGTTTGTTGGTTTGTTGGTTCGTTGGTTTGTTGGCTTGTTGGTTTGTTCGTTTGTTGGCTTTTTGGCTTGTTAGTTTGTTGGTTTGTTGGTTTGTTGGTTTGTTGGCTTGTTGGTTTGTTGGTTTGTTGGCTTGTTGGTTTGTTGGTTTGTTGGTTTGTTGGTTTGTTGGCTTGTTGGCTTGTTGGTTTGTTGGTTTGTTAACTTGTTGGTTTGTTGTTTTGTTGGCTTGTTGGCTTGTTGCTTTGTTCGTTTGATGGTTTGTTTGTTTGTTGGTTGTTTGGTTGGTTGGTTTTTTGGTTTGGTGCTTTGTTGGTTTGTTGGTTTGTTGGCTGGTTGACTTTTTGGTTTGTTGGCTTGTTGGTTCGTTAGTTTGTTGGCTTTTTGGTTACTTGGTTTGTTGGTTTGTTGGCTTGTTGGCTTGTTGGTTTGTTGCTTTGTTCGTTTGATGTTTTGTTGGTTTGTTGGTTTGTTGGTTTGTTGGCTTGTTGGTTTGTTGGTTTGTTGGTTTGTTTGTTTGTTGGCTTTTTGGTTATTTGGTTGGTTGGCTTGTTGGTTTGTTGGTTTGTTGGTTTGTTGCTTTGTTCGTTTGATGGTTTGTTGGTTTGTTGGTTACTTGGTTTGTTGGTTTGTTGGTTTGTTGGCTTGTTGGCTTGTTGGCTTGTTGGTTTGTTGGTTTGTTGGTTTGTTGGCTTGTTGGCTTGCTGGTTTATTGGTTTGTTGGTTTCTTAGTTTGTTGGTTTGTTGGCTTCTTGGTTTGTTGGCTTGTTGGTTTGTTGGTTTGTTGGTTTGTTGGTTTGTTGGTTTGTTGGTTTGTTGGTTTGTTGGTTTTTTGGTTTGTTCGTTTATTTGTTTGTTGGTTTGTTGGCTTGTTGGTTTGTTGGTTTGTTGGTTTGTTGGTTTGTTGGCTTGTTGGTTTGTTGGTTTGTTCGTTTGTTGGTTTGTTGGCTTGTTGGCTTGTTGGTTTGTTGGTTTGTTGGTTTGTTGGCTTGTTGGTTGGTTGGTTTGTTGGCTTGTTGGCTTGTTGCTTTGTTCGTTTGATGGTTTGTTGGTTTGTTGGCTTGTTTGTTTGTTAGTTTGTTGGTTTGTTGGTTTGTTGGTTTGTTGGTTTGTTGGTTTGTTGGTTTGTTGGTTTGTTGGTTTGTTGGTTTGTTGGTTTGTTGGTTTGTTGGTTTGTTGGATTGTTGGTTTGTTGGTTTGTTGGCTTGTTGGTTTGTTGGTTTGTTGGCTTGTTGGCTTGTTGGTTTGTTGGTTTGTTGGCTTGTTGATTACATAGTTTGTTGGTTTGTTGGTTTGTTGGTTTGTTGGTTTGTTGGTTTGTTGGTTTTTGGTTTGTTGGTTTATTTGTTTGTTGGTTTGTTTGCTTGTTGGTTTGTTGGTTTGTTGGTTTGTTGGCTTAGTGGTTTGTTGGTTTGTTGGCTTGTTGGCTTGTTGGTTTGTTGGCTTGTTGGCTCGTTGGTTTGTTGGCTTGTTGGTTTGCTGGCTTGTTGGCTTGTTGGTTTGTTGGTTTGTTGGCTTGTTGGCTTGTTGGTTTGTTGGTTTGTTGGTTTGTTGGTTTGTTGGTTGGTTGGCTTGTTGGTTTGTTGGTTTGTTGGCTTGTTGGCTTGTTAGTTTGTTGGTTTGTTGGTTTGTTGGTTTGTTGGCTTGTTGGTTTGTTGGTTTGTTGGCTTGTTGGTTTGTTGGTTTGTTGGTTTGTTGGCTTGTTGGCTTGTTGGTTTGTTGGTTTGTTGGTTTGTTGGTTTGTTGGTTTGTTGGTTTTTTGGTTTGTTCGTTTATTTGTTTGTTGGTTTGTTGGCTTGTTGGTTTGTTGGTTTGTTGGTTTGTTGGTTTGTTGGCTTGTTGGTTTGTTGGTTTGTTGGTTTGTTGGTTTGTTGGCTTGTTGGTTTGTTGGTTTGTTGGTTTGTTGGCTTGTTGGTTGGTTGGTTTGTTGGCTTGTTGGCTTGTTGCTTTGTTCGTTTGATGGTTTGTTGGTTTGTTGGTTTGTTGGCTTGTTGATTTGTTAGTTTGTTAGTTTGTTGGTTTGTTGGTTTGTTGGTTTGTTGGTTTGTTGGTTTGTTGGTTTGTTGGTTTGTTGGTTTGTTGGTTTGTTAGCTTGTTGGTTTGTTGGTTTGTTGGCTTGTTGGTTTGTTGGTTTGTTGGCTTGTTGGCTTGTTGGTTTGTTGGTTTGTTGGCTTGTTGATTACATAGTTTGTTGGTTTGTTGGTTTGTTGGTTTGTTGGTTTTTGGTTTGTTGGCTTATTTGTTTGTTGGTTTGTTGGCTTGTTGGTTTGTTGGTTTGTTGGTTTGTTGGCTTGTTGGTTTGTTGGTTTGTTGGCTTGTTGGCTTGTTGGTTTGTTGGCTTGTTGGCTTGTTGGTTTGTTGGCTTGTTGGTTTGTTGGCTTGTTGGCTTGTTGGTTTGTTGGTTTGTTGGCTTGTTGGTTTGTTGGTTTGTTGGTTTGTTGGTTTGTTGGTTTGTTGGTTTGTTGGCTTGTTGGTTTGTTCGTTTGTTGGCTTGTTGGCTTGTTAGTTTGTTGGTTTGTTGGTTTGTTGGTTTGTTGGCTTGTTGGTTTGTTGGTTTGTTGGCTTGTTGGTTTGTTGGTTTGTTGGTTTGTTGGTTTGTTGGCTTGTTGGCTTGTTGGTTTGTTGGTTTGTTAACTTGTTGGTTTGTTGTTTTGTTGGCTTGTTGGCTTGTTGCTTTGTTCGTTTGATGGTTTGTTTGTTTGTTGGTTGTTTGGTTGGTTGGTTTTTTGGTTTGGTGCTTTGTTGGTTTGTTGGTTTGTTGGCTTGTTGACTTTTTGGTTTGTTGGCTTGTTGGTTCGTTAGTTTGTTGGCTTTTTGGTTACTTGGTTTGTTGGTTTGTTGGCTTGTTGGCTTGTTGGTCTGTTGCTTTGTTCGTTTGATGTTTTGTTGGTTTGTTGGTTTGTTGGTTTGTTGGCTTGTTGGTTTGTTGGTTTGTTGGTTTGTTTGTTTGTTGGCTTTTTGGTTACTTGGTTGGTTGGCTTGTTGGTTTGTTGGTTTGTTGGTTTGTTGCTTTGTTCGTTTGATGGTTTGTTGGTTTGTTGGTTACTTGGTTTGTTGGTTTGTTGGTTTGTTGGCTTGTTGGTTTGTTGGCTTGTTGGTTTGTTGGTTTGTTGGTTTGTTGGCTTGTTGGCTTGTTGGTTTATTGGTTTGTTGGTTTCTTAGTTTGTTGGTTTGTTGGCTTCTTGGTTTGTTGGTTTGTTGGCTTGTTGGTTTGTTAGTTTGTTGGTTTGTTGGTTTTTTGGTTTGCTGGTTTGTTGGCTTGTTGGTTTGTTGGCTTGATGGTTTGTTGGTTTGTTGGTTTGTTGGCTTGTTGGCTTGTTGGTTTGTTGGTTTGTTGGCTTGTTGGTTTGTTAGTTTGTTGGCTTTTTGGTTACTTTATTTGTTGGCTTGTTGGTTTGTTGGTTTGTTGGCTTGTTGGCTTGTTGGTTTGTTGGTTTGTTGGTTTGTTGGTTTGTTGGTTTATTCGTTTGTTGGTTTGTTGGCTAATTGGTTTGTTGGTTTGTTGGTTTGTTGGTTTGTTGGTTTGTTGGTTTGTTGGTTTGTTGGTTTGTTGGTTTATTTGTTTGTTGGTTTGTTGGTTTGTTGGTTTGTTGATTTGTTGGTTTGTTGGTTTGCTGGTTTGTTGGTTTGTTGGTTTGTTGGCTTGTTGGTTTGTTAGTTTGTTGGTTTGTTGGTTTTTTGGTTTGCTGGTTTGTTGGCTTGTTGGTTTGTTGGCTTGATGGTTTGTTGGTTTGTTGGTTTGTTGGCTTGTTGGCTTGTTGGTTTGTTGGTTTGTTGGCTTGTTGGTTTGTTAGTTTGTTGGCTTTTTGGTTACTTTATTTGTTGGCTTGTTGGTTTGTTGGTTTGTTGGCTTGTTGGCTTGTTGGTTTGTTGGTTTGTTGGTTTGTTGGTTTGTTGGTTTATTCGTTTGTTGGTTTGTTGGCTAATTGGTTTGTTGGTTTGTTGGTTTGTTGGTTTGTTGGTTTGTTGGTTTGTTGGTTTGTTGGTTTATTTGTTTGTTGGTTTGTTGGTTTGTTGGTTTGTTGATTTGTTGGTTTGTTGGTTTGGTGGTTTGTTGGTTTTTTGGTTTATTTGTTTGTTGGTTTGTTGGCTTGTTGGTTTGTTGGTTTGTTGGTTTGTTGGCTTGTTGGTTTGTTGGTTTGTTGGCTTGTTTGCTTGTTGGTTTGTTGGTTTGTTGGTTTGTTGGTTTGTTGGTTTGTTGGTTTTTTGGTTTGTTGGTTTGTAGGTTTGTTGGCTTGTTGGTTTGTTGGTTTGTTGGTTTGTTGGCTTGTCGGTTTGTTGGTTTGTTGGCTTGTTGGCTTGCTGGTTTGTTGGTTTGTTGGTTTGTTAGCTTGTTGGTTACTTAGTTTGTTGGTTTGTTGGTTTGTTGGCTTGTTGGCTTGTTGGTTTGTTGGTTTGTTGGTTTGTTGGTTTATTGGCTTGTTGGTTTGTTGGTTTGTTGAATTGTTGGTTTGTTGGTTTCTTGGTTTGTTGGCTTGTTGGCTTGTTGGTTTGTTGGCTTGTTGGTTTGTTGGTTTGTTGGCTTATTGGCTTGTTGCTTTGTTCGATTGATGGTTTGTTGGTTTGTTGGTTTTTTGGTTTGTTGGATTTTTGGTTTGTTGCTTTGTTGGTTTGTTGGTTTGTTGGCTTGTTGGCTTGTTGGTTTGTTGGCTTGTTAGTTTGTTAGTTTGTTGGCTTTTTGGTTACTTGGTTTGTTGTTTTGTTGGCTTGTTGGCTTGTTGGTTTGTTGCTTTGTTCGTTTGATGGTTTGTTGGTTTGTTGGTTACTTGGTTTGTTGGTTTGTTGGCTTGTTGGTTTGTTGGCTTATCTGTTTGTTGGTTTGTTGGCTTGTTGGCTTGTTGGTTTGTTGGTTTGTTGGTTTGTTGGTTTGTTGGTTTGTTGGTTTTTTGGTTTGTTCGTTTATTTGTTTGTTGGTTTGTTGGCTTGTTGGTTTGTTGGTTTGTTGGTTTGTTGGTTTGTTGGCTTGTTGGTTTGTTGGTTTGTTGGTTTGTTGGTTTGTTGGCTTGTTGGCTTGTTGGTTTGTTGGTTTGTTGGTTTGTTGGCTTGTTGGTTGGTTGGTTTGTTGGCTTGTTGGCTTGTTGCTTTGTTCGTTTGATGGTTTGTTGGTTTGTTGGCTTGTTGGTTTGTTAGTTTGTTGGTTTGTTGGTTTGTTGGTTTGTTGGTTTGTTGAATTGTTGGTTTGTTGGTTTGTTGGTTTGTTGGTTTGTTGGTTTGTTGGATTGTTGGTTTGTTGGATTGTTGGTTTGTTGGTTTGTTGGCTTGTTGGTTTGTTGGTTTATTGGTTTGTTGGCTTGTTGATTACATAGTTTGTTGGTTTGTTGGTTTGTTGGTTTGTTGGTTTGTTGGTTTTTGGTTTGTTGGTTTATTTGTTTGTTGGTTTGTTGGCTTGTTGGTTTGTTGGTTTGTTGGTTTGTTGGCTTAGTGGTTTGTTGGTTTGTTGGCTTGTTGGCTTGTTGGTTTGTTGGCTTGTTGGCTCGTTGGTTTGTTGGCTTGTTGGTTTGCTGGCTTGTTGGCTTGTTGGTTTGTTGGTTTGTTGGCTTGTTGGCTTGTTGGTTTGTTGGTTTGTTGGTTTGTTGGTTTGTTGGTTGGTTGGCTTGTTGGTTTGTTGGTTTGTTGGCTTGTTGGCTTGTTAGTTTGTTGGTTTGTTGGTTTGTTGGTTTGTTGGCTTGTTGGTTTGTTGGTTTGTTGGCTTGTTGGTTTGTTGGTTTGTTGGTTTGTTGGCTTGTTGGCTTGTTGGTTTGTTGGTTTGTTGGTTTGTTGGTTTGTTGGTTTGTTGGTTTTTTGGTTTGTTCGTTTATTTGTTTGTTGGTTTGTTGGCTTGTTGGTTTGTTGGTTTGTTGGTTTGTTGGTTTGTTGGCTTGTTGGTTTGTTGGTTTGTTGGTTTGTTGGTTTGTTGGCTTGTTGGTTTGTTGGTTTGTTGGTTTGTTGGCTTGTTGGTTGGTTTGTTGGCTTGTTGGCTTGTTGCTTTGTTCGTTTGATGGTTTGTTGGTTTGTTGGCTTGTTGATTTGTTAGTTTGTTAGTTTGTTGGTTTGTTGGTTTGTTGGTTTGTTGGTTTGTTGGTTTGTTGGTTTGTTGGTTTGTTGGTTTGTTGGTTTGTTAGCTTGTTGGTTTGTTGGTTTGTTGGCTTGTTGGTTTGTTGGTTTGTTAGCTTGTTGGCTTGTTGGTTTGTTGGTTTGTTGGCTTGTTGATTACATAGTTTGTTGGTTTGTTGGTTTGTTGGTTTGTTGGTTTGTTGGTTTTTGGTTTGTTGGCTTATTTGTTTGTTGGTTTGTTGGCTTGTTGGTTTGTTGGTTTGTTGGTTTGTTGGCTTGTTGGTTTGTTGGTTTGTTGGCTTGTTGGCTTGTTGGTTTGTTGGCTTGTTGGCTTGTTGGTTTGTTGGCTTGTTGGTTTGTTGGCTTGTTGGCTTGTTGGTTTGTTGGTTTGTTGGCTTGTTGGTTTGTTGGTTTGTTGGTTTGTTGGTTTGTTGGTTTGTTGGTTTGTTGGCTTGTTGGTTTGTTCGTTTGTTGGCTTGTTGGCTTGTTAGTTTGTTGGTTTGTTGGTTTGTTGGTTTGTTGGCTTGTTGGTTTGTTGGTTTGTTGGCTTGTTGGTTTGTTGGTTTGTTGGTTTGTTGGTTTGTTGGCTTGTTGGCTTGTTGGTTTGTTGGTTTGTTAACTTGTTGGTTTGTTGTTTTGTTGGCTTGTTGGCTTGTTGCTTTGTTCGTTTGATGGTTTGTTTGTTTGTTGGTTGTTTGGTTGGTTGGTTTTTTGGTTTGGTGCTTTGTTGGTTTGTTGGTTTGTTGGCTTCTTGGTTTGTTGGTTTGTTGGCTTGTTGGTTTGTTAGTTTGTTGGTTTGTTGGTTTTTTGGTTTGCTGGTTTGTTGGCTTGTTGGTTTGTTGGCTTGATGGTTTGTTGGTTTGTTGGTTTGTTGGCTTGTTGGCTTGTTGGTTTGTTGGCTTGTTGGCTTGTTAGTTTGTTGGTTTGTTGGTTTGTTGGTTTGTTGGCTTGTTGGTTTGTTGGTTTGTTGGCTTGTTGGTTTGTTGGTTTGTTGGTTTGTTGGCTTGTTGGCTTGTTGGTTTGTTGGTTTGTTGGTTTGTTGGTTTGTTGGTTTGTTGGTTTGTTGGTTTTTTGGTTTGTTCGTTTATTTGTTTGTTGGTTTGTTGGCTTGTTGGTTTGTTGGTTTGTTGGTTTGTTGGTTTGTTGGCTTGTTGGTTTGTTGGTTTGTTGGTTTGTTGGTTTGTTGGCTTGTTGGTTTGTTGGTTTGTTGGTTTGTTGGCTTGTTGGTTGGTTTGTTTGTTGGCTTGTTGGCTTGTTGCTTTGTTCGTTTGATGGTTTGTTGGTTTGTTGGTTTGTTGGCTTGTTGATTTGTTAGTTTGTTAGTTTGTTGGTTTGTTGGTTTGTTGGTTTGTTGGTTTGTTGGTTTGTTGGTTTGTTGGTTTGTTGGTTTGTTGGTTTGTTGGTTTGTTAGCTTGTTGGTTTGTTGGTTTGTTGGCTTGTTGGTTTGTTGGTTTGTTGGCTTGTTGGCTTGTTGGTTTGTTGGTTTGTTGGCTTGTTGATTACATAGTTTGTTGGTTTGTTGGTTTGTTGGTTTGTTGGTTTGTTGGTTTTTGGTTTGTTGGCTTATTTGTTTGTTGGTTTGTTGGCTTGTTGGTTTGTTGGTTTGTTGGTTTGTTGGCTTGTTGGTTTGTTGGTTTGTTGGCTTGTTGGCTTGTTGGTTTGTTGGCTTGTTGGCTTGTTGGTTTGTTGGCTTGTTGGTTTGTTGGCTTGTTGGCTTGTTGGTTTGTTGGTTTGTTGGCTTGTTGGTTTGTTGGTTTGTTGGTTTGTTGGTTTGTTGGTTTGTTGGTTTGTTGGTTTGTTGGCTTGTTGGTTTGTTCGTTTGTTGGCTTGTTGGCTTGTTGGTTTGTTGGTTTGTTGGTTTGTTTGTTTGTTGGCTTTTTGGTTACTTGGTTGGTTGGCTTGTTGGTTTGTTGGTTTGTTGGTTTGTTGCTTTGTTCGTTTGATGGTTTGTTGGTTTGTTGGTTACTTGGTTTGTTGGTTTGTTGGTTTGTTGGCTTGTTGGTTTGTTGGCTTATTGGTTTGTTGGTTTGTTGGTTTGTTGGCTTGTTGGCTTGTTGGTTTATTGGTTTGTTGGTTTCTTAGTTTGTTGGTTTGTTGGCTTCTTGGTTTGTTGGTTTGTTGGCTTGTTGGTTTGTTAGTTTGTTGGTTTGTTGGTTTTTTGGTTTGCTGGTTTGTTGGCTTGTTGGTTTGTAGGCTTGATGGTTTGTTGGTTTGTTGGCTTGTTGGCTTGTTGGTTTGTTGGTTTGTTGGCTTGTTGGTTTGTTAGTTTGTTGGCTTTTTGGTTACTTTATTTGTTGGCTTGTTGGTTTGTTGGTTTGTTGGTTTGTTGGTTTGTTGGCTTGTTGGCTTGTTGGTTTGTTGGTTTGTTGGTTTGTTGGTTTGTTGGTTTATTCGTTTGTTGGTTTGTTGGCTAATTGGTTTGTTGGTTTGTTGGTTTGTTGGTTTGTTGGTTTGTTGGTTTGTTGGTTTGTTGGTTTGTTGGTTTATTTGTTTGTTGGTTTGTTGGTTTGTTGGTTTGTTGATTTGTTGGTTTGTTGGTTTGGTGGTTTGTTGGTTTGTTGGTTTATTTGTTTGTTGGTTTGTTGGCTTGTTGGTTTGTTGGTTTGTTGGTTTGTTGGCTTGTTGGTTTGTTGGTTTGTTGGCTTGTTTGCTTGTTGGTTTGTTGGTTTGTTGGTTTGTTGGTTTGTTGGTTTTTTGGTTTGTTGGTTTGTAGGTTTGTTGGCTTGTTGGTTTGTTGGTTTGTTGGTTTGTTGGCTTGTTGGTTTGTTGGTTTGTTGGCTTGTTGGCTTGCTGGTTTGTTGGTTTGTTGGTTTGTTAGCTTGTTGGTTACTTAGTTTGTTGGTTTGTTGGTTTGTTGGTTTGTTGGCTTGTTGGCTTGTTGGTTTGTTGGTTTGTTGGTTTGTTGGTTTATTGGCTTGTTGGTTTGTTGGTTTGTTGACTTGTTGGTTTGTTGGTTTCTTGGTTTGTTGGCTTGTTGGCTTGTTGGTTTGTTGGCTTGTTGGTTTGTTGGTTTGTTGGCTTATTGGCTTGTTGCTTTGTTCGATTGATGGTTTGTTGGTTTGTTGGTTTTTTGGTTTGTTGGATTTTTGGTTTGTTGTTTTGTTGGTTTGTTGGTTTGTTGGCTTGTTGGCTTGTTGGTTTGTTGGCTTGTTAGTTTGTTAGTTTGTTGGCTTTTTGGTTACTTGGTTTGTTGTTTTGTTGGCTTGTTGGCTTGTTGGTTTGTTGCTTTGTTCGTTTGATGGTTTGTTGGTTTGTTGGTTACTTGGTTTGTTGGTTTGTTGGCTTGTTGGTTTGTTGGCTTGTCTGTTTGTTGGTTTGTTGGCTTGTTGGCTTGTTGGTTTGTTGGTTTGTTGGTTTGTTGGTTTTTTGGTTTGTTCGTTTATTTGTTTGTTGGTTTGTTGGCTTGTTGGTTTGTTGGTTTGTTGGTTTGTTGGTTTGTTGGCTTGTTGGTTTGTTGGTTTGTTGGTTTGTTGGTTTGTTGGCTTGTTGGCTTGTTGGTTTGTTGGTTTGTTGGTTTGTTGGCTTGTTGGTTGGTTGGTTTGTTAGCTTGTTGGCTTGTTGCTTTGTTCGTTTGATGGTTTGTTGGTTTGTTGGCTTGTTGGTTTGTTAGTTTGTTGGTTTGTTGGTTTGTTGGTTTGTTGGTTTGTTGGTTTGTTGGTTTGTTGGTTTGTTGGTTTGTTGGTTTGTTGGTTTGTTGGATTGTTGGTTTGTTGGTTTGTTGGCTTGTTGGTTTGTTGGTTTGTTGGCTTGTTGGCTTGTTGGTTTGTTGGTTTGTTGGCTTGTTGATTACATAGTTTGTTGGTTTGTTGGTTTGTTGGTTTGTTGGTTTGTTGGTTTGTTGGTTTTTGGTTTGTTGGTTTATTTGTTTGTTGGTTTGTTGGCTTGTTGGTTTGTTGGTTTGTTGGCTTAGTGGTTTGTTGGTTTGTTGGCTTGTTGGCTTGTTGGTTTGTTGGCTTGTTGGCTCGTTGGTTTGTTGGCTTTTTGGTTTGCTGGCTTGTTGGCTTGTTGGTTTGTTGGTTTGTTGGCTTGTTGGCTTGTTGGTTTGTTGGTTTGTTGGTTTGTTGGTTTGTTGGTTGGTTGGCTTGTTGGTTTGTTGGTTTGTTGGCTTGTTGGCTTGTTAGTTTGTTGGTTTGTTGGTTTGTTGGTTTGTTGGCTTGTTGGTTTGTTGGTTTGTTGGCTTGTTGGTTTGTTGGTTTGTTGGTTTGTTGGTTTGTTGGCTTGTTGGCTTGTTGGTTTGTTGGTTTGTTAACTTGTTGGTTTGTTGGTTTGATGGTTTGTTGGTTTGTTGGTTGTTTGGTTTGTTGGTTTGTTGGCTTTTTGGTTATTTGGTTTGTTGGTTTGTTGGCTTGTTGGCTTGTTGGTTTGTTGCTTTGTTCGTTTGATGGTTTGTTGGTTTGTTGGTTTGTTGGTTTGTTGGCTTGTTGGTTTGTTGGTTTGTTGGTTTGTTGGTTTTTTAGTTTGTTGGCTTTTTGGTTACTTGAGTTGTTGGCTTGTTGGTTTGTTGGTTTGTTGGTTTGTTGCTTTGTTCGTTTGATGGTTTGTTGGTTTGTTGGTTACTTGGTTTGTTGGTTTGTTGGTTTGTTGGCTTGTTGGTTTGTTGGCTTGTTGGTTTGTTGGTCTGTTGGTTTGTTGGCTTGTTGGCTTGTTGGTTTGTTGGTTTGTTGGCTTCTTAGTTTGTTGGTTTGTTGGCTTCTTGGTTTGTTGGTTTGTTGGCTTGTTGGTTTGTTTGTTTGTTGGTTTGTTGGTTTTTTGGTTTGCTGGTTTGTTGGCTTGTTGGTTTGTTGGCTTGATGGTTTGTTGGTTTGTTGGTTTGTTGGCTTGTTGGCTTGTTGGTTTGTTGGTTTGTTGGCTTGTTGGTTTGTTAGTTTGTTGGCTTTTTGGTTACTTTATTTGTTGGCTTGTTGGTTTGTTGGTTTGTTGGCTTGTTGGCTTGTTGCTTTGTTGGTTTGTTGGTTTGTTGGCTTGTTGGGTTGTTGGTTTGTTAGTTTGTTGCCTTTTTGGTTACTTGGTTTGTTGGTTTGTTGGCTTGTTGGCTTGTTGGTTTGTTGGTTAGTTCGTTTGTTGGTTTGTTAGTTTGTTGGTTTGTTGGCTTCTTGGCTTGTTGGTTTGTTGGTTTTTTGGTTTGTTGGTTTGTTGGTTTGTTGGTTTGTTGGTTTGTTGGTTTGTTGACTTGTTGGTTTTTTTGGTTTGTTGGCTTGTTGGTTTGTTAGTTTGTTGGCTTGTTGGCTTGTTGGTTTGTTGGTTTGTTGGTTTGTTGGCTTGTTGGTTTGTTGGCTTGTTGGCTTGTTGGTTTTTTGGCTTGTTGGTTTGTTAGTTTGTTGGTTTTTTTGGTTTGTTGGTTTGTTGGTTTGTTGGTTTGTTGGTTTGTTGGTTTGTTGGCTTGTTGGTTTGTTGGTTTGTTGGCTTGTTGGTTTGTTATTTTGTTGGCTTGTTGGCTTGTTGGTTTGTTAGTTTGTTGGTTTGTTGGCTTGTTGGTTTGTTGGTTTGTTGTCTTGTGGGTTTGTCAGTTTGTTGGTTTGTTGGTTTGTTGGTTTGTTGGTTTGTTGCTTTGTTGGGTTGTTGGTTTGTTGGCTTGTTGGCTTGTTGTTTGTTGGCTTGTTGGTTTGTTGGCTTGTTGGTTTGTTCGTTTGTTGGTTTGTTGGTTCATTGGTTTGTTGGTTTGTTGGTTTGTTGGTTTGTTGGTTTGTTGGTTTGTTGGTTTGTTGGTTTATTTGTTTGTTGGTTTGTTGGTTTGTTGGTTTGTTGGTTTGTTGGTTTGTTGGTTTGTTGGTTTGTTGGTTTGTTGGTTTGTTGGTTTGTTGGTTTCTTGGTTCATTTGTTTGTTGGTTTGTTGGCTTGTTGGTTTGTTGGTTTGTTGGTTTGTTGGCTTGTTGGTTTGTTGGTTTGTTGGCTTGTTGGCTTGTTGGTTTGTTGGTTTGTTGGTTTATTGGTTTGTTGGTTTGTTGGTTTGTTGGTTTTTTGGTTTGTTGGTTTGTTGGTTTGTTGGCTTGTTGGTTTGTTGGTTTGTTGGCTTTTTGGTTTGTTGGTTTGTTGTCTTGTTGGCTTGTTGGTTTGTTGGTTTGTTAGCTTGTTGGTTACTTAGTTTGTTGTTTTGTTGGTTTGTTGGTTTGTTGGCTTGTTGGCTTGTGGGTTTGTTGGTTTGTGTATTTGTTGGTTTGTTGGCTTGTTGGTTTGTTGGTTTGTTGACTTGTTGGTTTGTTGGTTTGTTGGTTTGTTGGTTTGTTGGCTTGTTGGCTTGTTGGTTTGTTGGTTTGTTGGCTTGTTAGTTTGTTGGTTTGTTGGCTTGTTGGCTTGTTACTTTGTTCGTTTGATAGTTTGTTGGTTTGTTGGTTTTTTGGTTTGTTGGTTTTTTGGTTTGTTAATTTGTTGGTTTGTTGGTTTGTTGGCTTGTTGGCTTGTTGGTTTGTTGGCTTGTTGGTTTGTTAGTTTGTTGGCTTTTTGGTTACTTGGTTTGTTGTTTTGTTGTCTTGTTGGCTTGTTGGTTTGTTGCTTTGTTCGTTTGATGGTTTTTTGGTTTGTTGGTTACTTGGTTTGTTGGTTTGTTGGTTTGTTGGCTTGTTGGTTTGTTGGCTTGTTTGTTTGTTGGTTTGTTGGTTTGTTGGCTTGTTGGCTTGTTGGTTTGTTGGTTTGTTGGTTTGTTGGTTTGTTGGTTTGTTGGTTTGTTGGTTTGTTGGTTTTTTGGTTTGTTGGTTTATTTGTTTGTTGGTTTGTTGGCTTGTTGGTTTGTTTGTTTGTTGGTTTGTTGGCTTGTTGGTTTGTTGGTTTGTTGGTTTGTTGGTTTATTGGCTTGTTGGTTTGTTGGTTTGTTGACTTGTTGGTTTGTTGGTTTCTTGGTTTGTTGGCTTGTTGGCTTGTTGGTTTGTTGGCTTGTTGGTTTGTTGGTTTGTTGGCTTATTGGCTTGTTGCTTTGTTCGTTTGATGGTTTGTTGGTTTGTTGGTTTTTTGGTTTGTTGGATTTTTGGTTTGTTGCTTTGTTGGTTTGTTGGTTTGTTGGCTTGTTGGCTTGTTGGTTTGTTGGCTTGTTAGTTTGTTAGTTTGTTGGCTTTTTGGTTACTTGGTTTGTTGTTTTGTTGGCTTGTTGGCTTGTTGGTTTGTTGCTTTGTTCGTTTGATGGTTTGTTGGTTTGTTGGTTACTTGGTTTGTTGGTTTGTTGGCTTGTTGGTTTGTTGGCTTGTCTGTTTGTTGGCTTGTTGGTTTGTTGGCTTGTCTGTTTGTTGGCTTGTTGGTTTGTTGGTTTGTTGGCTTGTTGGTTTGTTGGTTTGTTGGTTTGTTGGTTTGTTGGCTTGTTGGTTTGTTGGTTTGTTGGTTTGTTGGTTTGTTGGCTTGTTGGCTTGTTGGTTTGTTGGTTTGTTGGTTTGTTGGCTTGTTGGTTGGTTGGTTGTTGGCTTGTTGCTTTGTTCGTTTGATGGTTTGTTGGTTTGTTGGTTTGTTGGTTTGTTAGTTTGTTGGTTTGTTGGTTTGTTGGTTTGTTGGTTTGTTGGTTTGTTGGTTTGTTGGTTTGTTGGTTTGTTGGTTTGTTGGTTTGTTGGTTTGTTGGTTTGTTGGTTTGTTGGCTTGTTGGTTTGTTGGTTTGTTGGCTTGTTGGTTTGTTGGTTTGTTGGCTTGTTGGCTTGTTGGTTTGTTGGTTTGTTGGCTTGTTGATTACATAGTTTGTTGGTTTGTTGGTTTGTTGGTTTGTTGGTTTTTGGTTTGTTGGTTTATTTGTTTGTTGGTTTGTTGGCTTGTTGGTTTGTTGGTTTGTTGGCTTGTTGGCTTGTTGCTTTGTTGGTTTGTTGGTTTGTTGGCTTGTTGGTTTGTTGGTTTGTTAGTTTGTTGGCTTTTTGGTTACTTGGTTTGTTGGTTTGTTGGCTTGTTGGCTTGTTGGTTTGTTGGTTAGTTCGTTTGTTGGTTTGTTAATTTGTTGGTTTGTTGGCTTCTTGGCTTGTTGGTTTGTTGGTTTTTTGGTTTGTTGGTTTGTTGGTTTGTTGGTTTGTTGGTTTGTTGGTTTGTTGACTTGTTGGTTTTTTTGGTTTGTTGGCTTGTTGGTTTGTTAGTTTGTTGGCTTGTTGGCTTGTTGGTTTGTTGGTTTGTTGGTTTGTTGGCTTGTTGGTTTGTTAGTTTGTTGGTTTGTTGGTTTGTTAGTTTGTTGGTTTGTTGGTTTGTTGGTTTGTTGGTTTGTTGCTTTGTTGGTTTGTTGGTTTGTTGGCTTGTTGGCTTGTTGGTTTGTTGGCTTGTTGGTTTGTTAGTTTGTTAGCTTTCTGGTTTGTTGGTTTGTTGGTTTGTTGGTTTGTTGGCTTGTTGGTTTGTTGGTTTGTTGGCTTGTTGGTTTGTTGGCTTGTTGGCTTGTTGGTTTTTTGGCTTGTTGGTTTGTTAGTTTGTTGGTTTTTTGGTTTGTTGGTTTGTTGGTTTGTTGGTTTGTTGGTTTGTTGGTTTGTTGGTTTGTTGGCTTGTTGGCTTGTTGGTTTGTTGGTTTGTTGGCTTGTTGGTTTGTTATTTTGTTGGCTTGTTGGTTTGTTGGTTTGTTGGTTTGTTGGCTTGTTGGTTTGTTGGTTTGTTGGCTTGTTGGTTTGTCAGTTTGTTGGTTTGTTGGTTTGTTGGTTTGTTGGTTTGTTGCTTTGTTGGTTTGTTGGTTTGTTGGCTTGTTGGCTTGTTGGTTTGTTGGCTTGTTGGTATGTTGGCTTGTTGGTTTGTTCGTTTGTTGGTTTGTTGGTTCATTGGTTTGTTGGTTTGTTGGTTTGTTGGTTTGTTGGTTTGTTGGTTTGTTGGTTTGTTGGTTTATTTGTTTGTTGGTTTGTTGGTTTGTTGGTTTGTTGGTTTGTTGGTTTGTTGGTTTGTTGGTTTGTTGGTTTCTTGGTTCATTTGTTTGTTGGTTTGTTGGCTTGTTGGTTTGTTGGTTTGTTGGTTTGTCGGCTTGTTGGTTTGTTGGTTTGTTGGCTTGTTGGCTTGTTGGTTTGTTGGTTTGTTGGTTTATTGGTTTGTTGGTTTGTTGGTTTGTTTGTTTTTTGGTTTGTTGGTTTGTTGGTTTGTTGGCTTGTTGGTTTGTTGGTTTGTTGGCTTTTTGGTTTGTTGGTTTGTTGTCTTGTTGGCTTGTTGGTTTGTTGGTTTGTTAGCTTGTTGGTTACTTAGTTTGTTGTTTTGTTGGTTTGTTGGTTTGTTGGCTTGTTTGCTTCTTGGCTTGTTGGTTTGTTGGTTTTTTGGTTTGTTGGTTTGTTGGTTTGTTGGTTTGTTGGTTTGTTGGTTTGTTGACTTGTTGGTTTGTTGGTTTGTTGGCTTGTTGGTTTGTTATTTTGTTGGCTTGTTGGTTTGTTGGTTTGTTGGTTTGTTGGTTTGTTGGCTTGTTGGTTTGTTGGTTTGTTGGCTTGTTGGTTTGTCAGTTTGTTGGTTTGTTGGTTTGTTGGTTTGTTGGTTTGTTGCTTTGTTGGTTTGTTGGTTTGTTAGCTTGTTGGTTACTTAGTTTGTTGTTTTGTTGGTTTGTTAGTTTGTTGGTTTGTTGGCTTCTTGGCTTGTTGGTTTGTTGGTTTTTTGGTTTGTTGGTTTGTTGGTTTGTTGGTTTGTTGATTTGTTGGTTTGTTGACTTGTTGGTTTTTTTGGTTTGTTGGCTTGTTGGTTTGTTAGTTTGTTGGCTTGTTGGCTTGTTGGTTTGTTGGTTTGTTGGTTTGTTGGCTTGTTGGTTTGTTGGTTTGTTGGTTTGTTGGTTTGTTAGTTTGTTGGTTTGTTGGTTTGTTGGTTTGTTGGTTTGTTGGTTTGTTGGTTTGTTGCTTTGTTGGTTTGTTGGTTTGTTGGCTTGTTGGCTTGTTGGTTTTTGGCTTGTTGGTTTGTTAGTTTGTTGGCTTTCTGGTTTGTTGGTTTGTTGGTTTGTTGGTTTGTTGGTTTGTTGGTTTGTTGGTTTGTTGGTTTGTTGGCTTGTTGGTTTGTTGGTTTGTTGGCTTGTTGGTTTGTTGGCTTGTTGGCTTGTTGGTTTTTTGGCTTGTTGGTTTGTTAGTTTGTTGGTTTTTTGGTTTGTTGGTTTGTTGGTTTGTTGGTTTGTTGGTTTGTTGGTTTGTTGGCTTGTTGGTTTGTTGGTTTGTTGGCTTGTTGGTTTGTTATTTTGTTGGCTTGTTGCCTTGTTGGTTTGTTGGTTTGTTGGTTTGTTGGCTTGTTGGTTTGTGTGTTTGTTGGCTTGTTGGTTTGTCAGTTTGTTGGTTTGTTGGTTTGTTGGTTTGTTGGTTTGTTGCTTTGTTGGTTTGTTGTTTTGTTGGCTTGTTGGCTTGTTGGTTTGTTGGCTTGTTGGTTTGTTGGCTTGTTGGTTTGTTCGTTTGTTGGTTTGTTGGTTCATTGGTTTGTTGGTTTGTTGGTTTGTTGGTTTGTTGGTTTGTTGGTTTGTTGGTTTATTTGTTTGTTGGTTTGTTGGTTTGTTGGTTTGTTGGTTTGTTGGTTTGTTGGTTTGTTGGTTTGTTGGTTTCTTGGTTCATTTGTTTGTTGGTTTGTTGGCTTGTTGGTTTGTTGGTTTGTTGGTTTGTTGGCTTGTTGGTTTGTTGGTTTGTTGGCTTGTTGGCTTGTTGGTTTGTTGGTTTGTTGGTTTATTGGTTTGTTGGTTTGTTGGTTTGTTGGTTTTTTGGTTTGTTGGTTTGTTGGTTTGTTGGCTTGTTGGTTTGTTGGTTTGTTGGCTTTTTGGTTTGTTGGTTTGTTGTCTTGTTGGCTTGTTGGTTTGTTGGTTTGTTAGCTTGTTGGTTACTTAGTTTGTTGTTTTGTTGGTTTGTTGGTTTGTTGGCTTGTTGGCTTGTGGGTTTGTTGGTTTGTGTGTTTGTTGGTTTGTTGGCTTGTTGGTTTGTTGGTTTGTTGACTTGTTGGTTTGTTGGTTTGTTGGTTTGTTGGCTTGTTGGCTTGTTGGTTTGTTGGTTTGTTGGCTTGTTAGTTTGTTGGTTTGTTGGCTTGTTGGCTTGTTACTTTGTTCGTTTGATAGTTTGTTGGTTTGTTGGTTTTTTGGTTTGTTGGTTTTTTGGTTTCTTCATTTGTTGGTTTGTTGGTTTGTTGGCTTGTTGGCTTGTTGGTTTGTTGGCTTGTTGGTTTGTTAGTTTGTTGGCTTTTTGGTTACTTGGTTTGTTGTTTTGTTGTCTTGTTGGCTTGTTGGTTTGTTGCTTTGTTCGTTTGATGGTTTTTTGGTCTGTTGGTTACTTGGTTTGTTGGTTTGTTGGTTTGTTGGCTTGTTGGTTTGTTGGCTTGTTTGTTTGTTGGTTTGTTGATTTGTTGGCTTGTTGGCTTGTTGGTTTGTTGGTTTGTTGGTTTGTTGGTTTGTTGGTTTATTGGTTTTTTGGTTTGTTGGTTTATTTGTTTGTTGGTTTGTTGGCTTGTTGGTTTGTTTGTTTGTTGGTTTGTTGGCTTGTTGGTTTGTTGGTTTGTTGGTTTGTTGGTTTATTGGCTTGTTGGTTTGTTGGTTTGTTGACTTGTTGGTTTGTTGGTTTCTTGGTTTGTTGGCTTGTTGGCTTGTTGGTTTGTTGGCTTGTTGGTTTGTTGGTTTGTTGGCTTATTGGCTTGTTGCTTTGTTCGTTTGATGGTTTGTTGGTTTGTTGGTTTTTTGGTTTGTTGGATTTTTGGTTTGTTGCTTTGCTGGTTTGTTGGTTTGTTGGCTTGTTGGCTTGTTGGTTTGTTGGCTTGTTAGTTTGTTAGTTTGTTGGCTTTTTGGTTACTTGGTTTGTTGTTTTGTTGGCTTGTTGGCTTGTTGGTTTGTTGCTTTGTTCGTTTGATGGTTTGTTGGTTTGTTGGTTACTTGGTTTGTTGGTTTGTTGGCTTGTTGGTTTGTTGGCTTGTCTGTTTGTTGGCTTGTTGGTTTGTTGGCTTGTTGGCTTGTTGGTTTGTTGGTTTGTTGGTTTGTTGGTTTGTTGGTTTGTTGGTTTTTTGGTTTGTTCGTTTATTTGTTTGTTGGTTTGTTGGCTTGTTGGTTTGTTGGTTTGTTGGTTTGTTGGTTTGTTGGCTTGTTGGTTTGTTGGTTTGTTGGTTTGTTGGTTTGTTGGCTTGTTGGCTTGTTGGTTTGTTGGTTTGTTGGTTTGTTGGCTTGTTGGTTGGTTGGTTGTTGGCTTGTTGCTTTGTTCGTTTGATGGTTTGTTGCTTTGTTGGCTTGTTGGTTTGTTAGTTTGTTGGTTTGTTGGTTTGTTGGTTTGTTGGTTTGTTGGTTTGTTGGTTTGTTGGTTTGTTGGTTTGTTGGTTTGTTGGTTTGTTGGTTTGTTGGTTTGTTGGTTTGTTGGTTTGTTGGTTTGTTGGTTTGTTGGTTTGTTGGCTTGTTGGTTTGTTGGTTTGTTGGCTTGTTGGTTTGTTGGTTTGTTGGCTTGTTGGCTTGTTGGTTTGTTGGTTTGTTGGCTTGTTGATTACATAGTTTGTTGGTTTGTTGGTTTGTTGGTTTTTGGTTTGTTGGTTTATTTGTTTGTTGGTTTTTTGGCTTGTTGGTTTGTTGGTTTGTTGGTTTGTTGGTTTGTTGGCTTAGTGGTTTGTTTGTTTGTTGGCTTGTTGGCTTGTTGGTTTGTTGGCTTGTTGGCTCGTTGGTTTGTTGGCTTGTTGGTTTGCTGGCTTGTTGGCTTGTTGGTTTGTTGGTTTGTTGGCTTGTTGGCTTGTTGGTTTGTTGGTTTGTTGGTTTGTTGGTTTGTTGGTTGGTTGGCTTGTGTGTTTGTTGGTTTGTTGGCTTGTTGGCTTGTTAGTTTGTTGGTTTGTTGGTTTGTTGGTTTTTTGGCTTGTTGGTTTGTTGGTTTGTTGGTTTGTTGGTTTGTTGGTTTGTTGGTTTGTTGGTTTGTTGGATTGTTGGTTTGTTGGTTTGTTGGCTTGTTGGTTTGTTGGTTTGTTGGCTTGTTGGCTTGTTGGTTTGTTGGTTTGTTGGCTTGTTGATTACATAGTTTGTTGGTTTGTTGGTTTGTTGGTTTGTTGGTTTGTTGGCTTAGTGGTTTGTTGGTTTGTTGGCTTGTTGGCTTGTTGGTTTGTTGGCTTGTTGGCTCGTTGGTTTGTTGGCTTGTTGGTTTGCTGGCTTGTTGGCTTGTTGGTTTGTTGGTTTGTTGGCTTGTTGGCTTGTTGGTTTGTTGGTTTGTTGGTTTGTTGGTTTGTTGGTTTGTTGGTTGGTTGGCTTGTTGGTTTGTTGGTTTGTTGGTTTGTTGGCTTGTTAGTTTGTTGGTTTGTTGGTTTGTTGGTTTGTTGGCTTGTTGGTTTGTTGGTTTGTTGGGTTGTTGTTTTGTTGGTTTGTTGGTTTGTTGGTTTGTTGGCTTGTTGGCTTGTTGGTTTGTTGGTTTGTTAACATGTTGGTTTGTTGGTTTGATGGTTTGTTGGTTTGTTGGTTGTTTGGTTTGTTGGTTTTTTGGTTTGTTGCTTTGTTGGTCTGTTGGTTTGTTGGCTTGTTGGCTTGTTGGTTTGTTGGCTTGTTGGTTTGTTAGTTTGTTGGCTTTTTGGTTACTTGGATTGTTGGTTTGTTGGCTTGCTGGCTTGTTGGTTTGTTGCTTTGTTCGTTTGATGGTTTGTTGGTTTGTTGGTTTGTTGGTTTGTTGGCTTGTTGGTTTGTTGGTTTGTTAGTTTGTTGGCTTTTTGGTTACTTGAGTTGTTGGCTTGTTGGTTTGTTGGTTTGTTGGTTTGTTGCTTTGTTCGTTTGATGGTTTGTTGGTTTGTTGGTTACTTGGTTTGTTGGTTTGTTGGTTTGTTGGCTTGTTGGTTTGTTGGCTTGTTGGTTTGTTGTTCTGTTGGTTTGTTGGCTTGTTGGCTTGTTGGTTTGTTGGTTTGTTGGCTTCTTAGTTTGTTGGTTTGTTGGCTTCTTGGTTTGTTGGTTTGTTGGCTTGTTGGTTTGTTTGTTTGTTGGTTTTTTGGTTTTTTGGTTTGCTGGTTTGTTGGCTTGTTGGTTTGTTGGCTTGATGGTTTGTTGGTTTGTTGGTTTGTTGGCTTGTTGGCTTGTTGGTTTGTTGGTTTGTTGGTTTGTTGGCTTGTTGGTTTGTTAGTTTGTTGGCTTTTTGGTTACTTTATTTGTTGGCTTGTTGGTTTGTTGGTTTGTTGGCTTGTTGGCTTGTTGCTTTGTTGGTTTGTTGGTTTGTTGGCTTGTTGGCTTGTTGGTTTGTTAGTTTGTTGGCTTTTTGGTTACTTGGTTTGTTGGTTTGTTGGCTTGTTGGCTTGTTGGTTTGTTGGTTAGTTCGTTTGTTGGTTTGTTAGTTTGTTGGTTTGTTGGTTTGTTGGTTTGTTGGTTTGTTGGTTTGTTGGTTTGTTGACTTGTTGGTTTTTTTGGTTTGTTGGCTTGTTGGTTTGTTAGTTTGTTGGCTTGTTGGCTTGTTGGTTTGTTGGTTTGTTGGTTTGTTGGCTTGTTGGTTTGTTGGTTTGTTGGTTTGTTGGTTTGTTAGTTTGTTGGTTTGTTGGTTTGTTGGTTTGTTAGTTTGTTGCTTTGTTGGTTTGTTGGTTTGTTGGCTTGTTGGCTTGTTGGTTTGTTGGCTTGTTGGTTTGTTAGTTTGTTGGCTTTCTGGTTTGTTGGTTTGTTGGTTTGTTGGTTTGTTGGTTTGTTGGTTTGTTGGTTTGTTGGCTTGTTGGTTTGTTGGTTTGTTGGCTTGTTGGTTTGTTGGCTTGTTGGCTTGTTGGTTTTTTGGCTTGTTGGTTTGTTAGTTTGTTGGTTTTTTGGTTTGTTGGTTTGTTGGTTTGTTGGTTTGTTGGTTTGTTGGCTTCTTGGTTTGTTGCTTTGTTGGCTTGTTGGTTTGTTATTTTGTTGGCTTGTTGGTTTGTTGGTTTGTTGGTTTGTTGGCTTGTTGGTTTGCTGGTTTGTTGGCTTGTTGGTTTGTCAGTTTGTTGGTTTGTTGGTTTGTTGGTTTGTTGGTTTGTTGGTTTGTTGGTTTGTTGCTTTGTTGGTTTGTTGGTTTGTTGGCTTGTTGGCTTGTTGGTTTGTTGGCTTGTTGGTTTGTTGGCTTGTTGGTTTGTTCGTTTGTTGGTTTGTTGGTTCATTGGTTTGTTGGTTTGTTGGTTTGTTGGTTTGTTGGTTTGTTGGTTTATTTGTTTGTTGGTTTGTTGGTTTGTTGGTTTGTTGGTTTGTTGGTTTGTTGGGTTGTTGGTTTGTTGGTTTGTTGGTTTCTTGGTTCATTTGTTTGTTGGTTTGTTGGCTTGTTGGTTTGTTGGTTTGTTGGTTTGTTGGCTTGTTGGTTTATTGGTTTGTTGGCTTGTTGGCTTGTTGGTTTGTTGGTTTGTTGGTTTATTGGTTTGTTGGTTTGTTGGTTTGTTGGCTTTTTGGATTGTTGGTTTGTTGTCTTGTTGGCTTGTTGGTTTGTTGGTTTGTTAGCTTGTTGGTTACTTAGTTTGTTGTTTTGTTGGTTTTTTGGTTTGTTGGCTTGTTGGCTTGTGGGTTTGTTGGTTTGTGTGTTTGTTGGTTTGTTGGCTTGTTGGTTTGTTTGTTTGTTGACTTGTTGGTTTGTTGGTTTGTTGGTTTGTTGGCTTGTTGGCTTGTTGGTTTGTTGGTTTGTTGGCTTGTTAGTTTGTTGGTTTGTTGGCTTGTTGGCTTGTTACTTTGTTCGTTTGATAGTTTGTTCGTTTGTTGGTTTTTTGGTTTGTTGGTTTTTTGGTTTGTTAATTTGTTGGTTTGTTGGTTTGTTGGCTTGTTGGCTTGTTGGTTTGTTGGCTTGTTGGTTTGTTAGTTTGTTGGCTTTTTGGTTACTTGGTTTGTTGTTTTGTTGTCTTGTTGGCTTGTTGGTTTGTTGCTTTGTTCGTTTGATGGTTTTTTGGTTTGTTGGTTACTTGGTTTGTTGGTTTGTTGGCTTGTTGGTTTGTTGGCTTGTTTGTTTGTTGGTTTGTTGGTTTGTTGGCTTGTTGGCTTGTTGGTTTGTTGGTTTGTTGGTTTGTTGGTTTGTTGGTTTGTTGGTTTGTTGGTTTTTTGGTTTGTTGGTTTATTTGTTTGTTGGTTTGTTGGCTTGTTGGTTTGTTTGTTTGTTGGTTTGTTGGCTTGTTGGTTTGTTGGTTTGTTGGTTTATTGGCTTGTTGGTTTGTTGGTTTGTTGACTTGTTGGTTTGTTGGTTTCTTGGTTTGTTGGCTTGTTGGCTTGTTGGTTTGTTGGCTTGTTGGTTTGTTGGTTTGTTGGCTTATTGGCTTGTTGCTTTGTTCGTTTGATGGTTTGTTGGTTTGTTGGTTTTTTGGTTTGTTGGATTTTTGGTTTGTTGCTTTGTTGGTTTGTTGGTTTGTTGGCTTGTTGGCTTGTTGGTTTGTTGGCTTGTTAGTTTGTTAGTTTGTTGGCTTTTTGGTTACTTGGTTTGTTGTTTTGTTGGCTTGTTGGCTTGTTGGTTTGTTGCTTTGTTCGTTTGATGGTTTGTTGGTTTGTTGGTTACTTGGTTTGTTGGTTTGTTGGCTTGTTGGTTTGTTGGCTTGTTGGTTTGTTGGCTTGTCTGTTTGTTGGCTTGTTGGTTTGTTGGCTTGTTGGCTTGTTGGTTTGTTGGTTTGTTGGTTTGTTGGTTTGTTGGTTTGTTGGGTTTTTGGTTTGTTGGTTTGTTAGCTTGTTGGTTACTTAGTTTGTTGTTTTGTTGGTTTTTTGGTTTGTTGGCTTGTTGGCTTGTGGGTTTGTTGGTTTGTGTGTTTGTTGGTTTGTTGGCTTGTTGGTTTGTTTGTTTGTTGACTTGTTGGTTTGTTGGTTTGTTGGTTTGTTGGCTTGTTGGCTTGTTGGTTTGTTGGTTTGTTGGCTTGTTAGTTTGTTGGTTTGTTGGCTTGTTGGCTTGTTACTTTGTTCGTTTGATAGTTTGTTCGTTTGTTGGTTTTTTGGTTTGTTGGTTTTTTGGTTTGTTAATTTGTTGGTTTGTTGGTTTGTTGGCTTGTTGGCTTGTTGGTTTGTTGGCTTGTTGGTTTGTTAGTTTGTTGGCTTTTTGGTTACTTGGTTTGTTGTTTTGTTGTCTTGTTGGCTTGTTGGTTTGTTGCTTTGTTCGTTTGATGGTTTTTTGGTTTGTTGGTTACTTGGTTTGTTGGTTTGTTGGCTTGTTGGTTTGTTGGCTTGTTTGTTTGTTGGTTTGTTGGTTTGTTGGCTTGTTGGCTTGTTGGTTTGTTGGTTTGTTGGTTTGTTGGTTTGTTGGTTTGTTGGTTTGTTGGTTTTTTGGTTTGTTGGTTTATTTGTTTGTTGGTTTGTTGGCTTGTTGGTTTGTTTGTTTGTTGGTTTGTTGGCTTGTTGGTTTGTTGGTTTGTTGGTTTATTGGCTTGTTGGTTTGTTGGTTTGTTGACTTGTTGGTTTGTTGGTTTCTTGGTTTGTTGGCTTGTTGGCTTGTTGGTTTGTTGGCTTGTTGGTTTGTTGGTTTGTTGGCTTATTGGCTTGTTGCTTTGTTCGTTTGATGGTTTGTTGGTTTGTTGGTTTTTTGGTTTGTTGGATTTTTGGTTTGTTGCTTTGTTGGTTTGTTGGTTTGTTGGCTTGTTGGCTTGTTGGTTTGTTGGCTTGTTAGTTTGTTAGTTTGTTGGCTTTTTGGTTACTTGGTTTGTTGTTTTGTTGGCTTGTTGGCTTGTTGGTTTGTTGCTTTGTTCGTTTGATGGTTTGTTGGTTTGTTGGTTACTTGGTTTGTTGGTTTGTTGGCTTGTTGGTTTGTTGGCTTGTTGGTTTGTTGGCTTGTCTGTTTGTTGGCTTGTTGGTTTGTTGGCTTGTTGGCTTGTTGGTTTGTTGGTTTGTTGGTTTGTTGGTTTGTTGGTTTGTTGGGTTTTTGGTTTGTTCGTTTATTTGTTTGTTGGTTTGTTGGTTTGTTGGTTTGTTGGTTTGTTGGTTTGTTGGTTTGTTGGTTTGTTGGTTTGTTGGTTTGTTGGTTTGTTGGTTTATTTGTTTGTTGGTTTGTTGGTTTGTTGGTTTGTTGGTTTGTTGGTTTGTTGGTTTGTTGGTTTCTTGGTTCATTTGTTTGTTGGTTTGTTGGCTTGTTGGCTTGTTGGTTTGTTGGTTTGTTGGTTTGTTGGCTGGTTGGTTTGTTGGTTTGTTGGCTTGTTGGCTTGTTGGTTTGTTGGTTTGTTGGTTTATTGGTTTGTTGGTTTGTTGTCTTGTTGGCTTGTTGGTTTGTTGGTTTGTTAGCTTGTTGGTTACTTAGTTTGTTGTTTTGTTGGTTTGTTGGTTTGTTGGCTTGTTGGCTTGTGGGTTTGTTGGTTTGTGTGTTTGTTGGTTTGTGTGTTTGTTGGTTTGTTGGTTTGTTGACTTGTTGGTTTGTTGGTTTGTTGGTTTGTTGGCTTGTTGGCTTGTTGGTTTGTTGGTTTGTTGGCTTGTTAGTTTGTTGGTTTGTTGGCTTGTTGGCTTGTTACTTTGTTCGTTTGATAGTTTGTTGGTTTGTTGGTTTCTTCATTTGTTGGTTTGTTGGTTTGTTGGCTTGTTGGCTTGTTGGTTTGTTGGCTTGTTGGTTTGTTAGTTTGTTGGCTTTTTGGTTACTTGGTTTGTTGTTTTGTTGTCTTGTTGGCTTGTTGGTTTGTTGCTTTGTTCGTTTGATGGTTTTTTGGTCTGTTGGTTACTTGGTTTGTTGGTTTGTTGGTTTGTTGGCTTGTTGGTTTGTTGGCTTGTTTGTTTGTTGGTTTGTTGATTTGTTGGCTTGTTGGCTTGTTGGTTTGTTGGTTTGTTGGTTTGTTGGTTTGTTGGTTTATTGGTTTTTTGGTTTGTTGGTTTATTTGTTTGTTGGTTTGTTGGCTTGTTGGTTAGTTTGTTTGTTGGTTTGTTGGCTTGTTGGTTTGTTGGTTTGTTGGTTTGTTGGTTTATTGGCTTGTTGGTTTGTTGGTTTGTTGACTTGTTGGTTTGTTGGTTTCTTGGTTTGTTGGCTTGTTGGCTTGTTGGTTTGTTGGCTTGTTGGTTTGTTGGTTTGTTGGCTTATTGGCTTGTTGCTTTGTTCGTTTGATGGTTTGTTGGTTTGTTGGTTTTTTGGTTTGTTGGATTTTTGGTTTGTTGCTTTGCTGGTTTGTTGGTTTGTTGGCTTGTTGGCTTGTTGGTTTGTTGGCTTGTTAGTTTGTTAGTTTGTTGGCTTTTTGGTTACTTGGTTTGTTGTTTTGTTGGCTTGTTGGCTTGTTGGTTTGTTGCTTTGTTCGTTTGATGGTTTGTTGGTTTGTTGGTTACTTGGTTTGTTGGTTTGTTGGCTTGTTGGTTTGTTGGCTTGTCTGTTTGTTGGCTTGTTGGTTTGTTGGCTTGTTGGCTTGTTGGTTTGTTGGTTTGTTGGTTTGTTGGTTTGTTGTTTTGTTGGTTTGTTGGTTTTTTGGTTTGTTCGTTTATTTGTTTGTTGGTTTGTTGGCTTGTTGGTTTGTTGGTTTGTTGGTTTGTTGGTTTGTTGGCTTGTTGGTTTGTTGGTTTGTTGGTTTGTTGGTTTGTTGGCTTGTTGGCTTGTTGGTTTGTTGGTTTGTTGGTTTGTTGGCTTGTTGGTTGGTTGGTTGTTGGCTTGTTGCTTTGTTCGTTTGATGGTTTGTTGCTTTGTTGGCTTGTTGGTTTGTTAGTTTGTTGGTTTGTTGGTTTGTTGGTTTGTTGGTTTGTTGGTTTGTTGGTTTGTTGGTTTGTTGGTTTGTTGGTTTGTTGGTTTGTTGGTTTGTTGGTTTGTTGGTTTGTTGGTTTGTTGGTTTGTTGGTTTGTTGGTTTGTTGGCTTGTTGGTTTGTTGGTTTGTTGGCTTGTTGGTTTGTTGGTTTGTTGGCTTGTTGGCTTGTTGGTTTGTTGGTTTGTTGGCTTGTTGATTACATAGTTTGTTGGTTTGTTGGTTTGTTGGTTTGTTGGTTTTTGGTTTGTTGGTTTATTTGTTTGTTGGTTTTTTGGCTTGTTGGTTTGTTGGTTTGTTGGTTTGTTGGCTTAGTGGTTTGTTTGTTTGTTGGCTTGTTGGCTTGTTGGTTTGTTGGCTTGTTGGCTCGTTGGTTTGTTGGCTTGTTGGTTTGCTGGCTTGTTGGCTTGTTGGTTTGTTGGTTTGTTGGCTTGTTGGCTTGTTGGTTTGTTGGTTTGTTGGTTTGTTGGTTTGTTGGTTGGTTGGCTTGTGTGTTTGTTGGTTTGTTGGCTTGTTGGCTTGTTAGTTTGTTGGTTTGTTGGTTTGTTGGTTTTTTGGCTTGTTGGTTTGTTGGTTTGTTGGTTTGTTGGTTTGTTGGTTTGTTGGTTTGTTGGTTTGTTGGTTTGTTGGATTGTTGGTTTGTTGGTTTGTTGGCTTGTTGGTTTGTTGGTTTGTTGGCTTGTTGGCTTGTTGGTTTGTTGGTTTGTTGGCTTGTTGATTACATAGTTTGTTGGTTTGTTGGTTTGTTGGTTTGTTGGTTTGTTGGCTTAGTGGTTTGTTGGTTTGTTGGCTTGTTGGCTTGTTGGTTTGTTGGCTTGTTGGCTCGTTGGTTTGTTGGCTTGTTGGTTTGCTGGCTTGTTGGCTTGTTGGTTTGTTGGTTTGTTGGCTTGTTGGCTTGTTGGTTTGTTGGTTTGTTGGTTTGTTGGTTTGTTGGTTTGTTGGTTGGTTGGCTTGTTGGTTTGTTGGTTTGTTGGTTTGTTGGCTTGTTAGTTTGTTGGTTTGTTGGTTTGTTGGTTTGTTGGCTTGTTGGTTTGTTGGTTTGTTGGGTTGTTGTTTTGTTGGTTTGTTGGTTTGTTGGTTTGTTGGCTTGTTGGCTTGTTGGTTTGTTGGTTTGTTAACTTGTTGGTTTGTTGGTTTGATGGTTTGTTGGTTTGTTGGTTGTTTGGTTTGTTGGTTTTTTGGTTTGTTGCTTTGTTGGTCTGTTGGTTTGTTGGCTTGTTGGCTTGTTGGTTTGTTGGCTTGTTGGTTTGTTAGTTTGTTGGCTTTTTGGTTACTTGGTTTGTTGGTTTGTTGGCTTGCTGGCTTGTTGGTTTGTTGCTTTGTTCGTTTGATGGTTTGTTGGTTTGTTGGTTTGTTGGTTTGTTGGCTTGTTGGTTTGTTGGTTTGTTAGTTTGTTGGCTTTTTGGTTACTTGAGTTGTTGGCTTGTTGGTTTGTTGGTTTGTTGGTTTGTTGCTTTGTTCGTTTGATGGTTTGTTGGTTTGTTGGTTACTTGGTTTGTTGGTTTGTTGGTTTGTTGGCTTGTTGGTTTGTTGGCTTGTTGGTTTGTTGTTCTGTTGGTTTGTTGGCTTGTTGGCTTGTTGGTTTGTTGGTTTGTTGGCTTCTTAGTTTGTTGGTTTGTTGGCTTCTTGGTTTGTTGGTTTGTTGGCTTGTTGGTTTGTTTGTTTGTTGGTTTTTTGGTTTTTTGGTTTGCTGGTTTGTTGGCTTGTTGGTTTGTTGGCTTGATGGTTTGTTGGTTTGTTGGTTTGTTGGCTTGTTGGCTTGTTGGTTTGTTGGTTTGTTGGCTTGTTGGTTTGTTAGTTTGTTGGCTTTTTGGTTACTTTATTTGTTGGCTTGTTGGTTTGTTGGTTTGTTGGCTTGTTGGCTTGTTGCTTTGTTGGTTTGTTGGTTTGTTGGCTTGTTGGCTTGTTGGTTTGTTAGTTTGTTGGCTTTTTGGTTACTTGGTTTGTTGGTTTGTTGGCTTGTTGGCTTGTTGGTTTGTTGGTTAGTTCGTTTGTTGGTTTGTTAGTTTGTTGGTTTGTTGGTTTGTTGGTTTGTTGGTTTGTTGGTTTGTTGGTTTGTTGACTTGTTGGTTTTTTTGGTTTGTTGGCTTGTTGGTTTGTTAGTTTGTTGGCTTGTTGGCTTGTTGGTTTGTTGGTTTGTTGGTTTGTTGGCTTGTTGGTTTGTTGGTTTGTTGGTTTGTTGGTTTGTTAGTTTGTTGGTTTGTTGGTTTGTTGGTTTGTTAGTTTGTTGCTTTGTTGGTTTGTTGGTTTGTTGGCTTGTTGGCTTGTTGGTTTGTTGGCTTGTTGGTTTGTTAGTTTGTTGGCTTTCTGGTTTGTTGGTTTGGTGGTTTGTTGGTTTGTTGGTTTGTTGGTTTGTTGGTTTGTTGGCTTGTTGGTTTGTTGGTTTGTTGGCTTGTTGGTTTGTTGGCTTGTTGGCTTGTTGGTTTTTTGGCTTGTTGGTTTGTTAGTTTGTTGGTTTTTTGGTTTGTTGGTTTGTTGGTTTGTTGGTTTGTTGGTTTGTTGGCTTGTTGGTTTGTTGCTTTGTTGGCTTGTTGGTTTGTTATTTTGTTGGCTTGTTGGTTTGTTGGTTTGTTGGTTTGTTGGCTTGTTGGTTTGCTGGTTTGTTGGCTTGTTGGTTTGTCAGTTTGTTGGTTTGTTGGTTTGTTGGTTTGTTGGTTTGTTGGTTTGTTGGTTTGTTGCTTTGTTGGTTTGTTGGTTTGTTGGCTTGTTGGCTTGTTGGTTTGTTGGCTTGTTGGTTTGTTGGCTTGTTGGTTTGTTCGTTTGTTGGTTTGTTGGTTCATTGGTTTGTTGGTTTGTTGGTTTGTTGGTTTGTTGGTTTGTTGGTTTATTTGTTTGTTGGTTTGTTGGTTTGTTGGTTTGTTGGTTTGTTGGTTTGTTGGGTTGTTGGTTTGTTGGTTTGTTGGTTTCTTGGTTCATTTGTTAGTTGGTTTGTTGGCTTGTTGGTTTGTTGGTTTGTTGGTTTGTTGGCTTGTTGGTTTATTGGTTTGTTGGCTTGTTGGCTTGTTGGTTTGTTGGTTTGTTGGTTTATTGGTTTGTTGGTTTGTTGGTTTGTTGGCTTTTTGGATTGTTGGTTTGTTGTCTTGTTGGCTTGTTGGTTTGTTGGTTTGTTAGCTTGTTGGTTACTTAGTTTGTTGTTTTGTTGGTTTTTTGGTTTGTTGGCTTGTTGGCTTGTGGGTTTGTTGGTTTGTGTGTTTGTTGGTTTGTTGGCTTGTTGGTTTGTTTGTTTGTTGACTTGTTGGTTTGTTGGTTTGTTGGTTTGTTGGCTTGTTGGCTTGTTGGTTTGTTGGTTTGTTGGCTTGTTAGTTTGTTGGTTTGTTGGCTTGTTGGCTTGTTACTTTGTTCGTTTGATAGTTTGTTCGTTTGTTGGTTTTTTGGTTTGTTGGTTTTTTGGTTTGTTAATTTGTTGGTTTGTTGGTTTGTTGGCTTGTTGGCTTGTTGGTTTGTTGGCTTGTTGGTTTGTTAGTTTGTTGGCTTTTTGGTTACTTGGTTTGTTGTTTTGTTGTCTTGTTGGCTTGTTGGTTTGTTGCTTTGTTCGTTTGATGGTTTTTTGGTTTGTTGGTTACTTGGTTTGTTGGTTTGTTGGCTTGTTGGTTTGTTGGCTTGTTTGTTTGTTGGTTTGTTGGTTTGTTGGCTTGTTGGCTTGTTGGTTTGTTGGTTTGTTGGTTTGTTGGTTTGTTGGTTTGTTGGTTTTTTGGTTTGTTGGTTTATTTGTTTGTTGGTTTGTTGGCTTGTTGGTTTGTTTGTTTGTTGGTTTGTTGGCTTGTTGGTTTGTTGGTTTGTTGGTTTATTGGCTTGTTGGTTTGTTGGTTTGTTGACTTGTTGGTTTGTTGGTTTCTTGGTTTGTTGGCTTGTTGGCTTGTTGGTTTGTTGGCTTGTTGGTTTGTTGGTTTGTTGGCTTATTGGCTTGTTGCTTTGTTCGTTTGATGGTTTGTTGGTTTGTTGGTTTTTTGGTTTGTTGGATTTTTGGTTTGTTGCTTTGTTGGTTTGTTGGTTTGTTGGCTTGTTGGCTTGTTGGTTTGTTGGCTTGTTAGTTTGTTAGTTTGTTGGCTTTTTGGTTACTTGGTTTGTTGTTTTGTTGGCTTGTTGGCTTGTTGGTTTGTTGCTTTGTTCGTTTGATGGTTTGTTGGTTTGTTGGTTACTTGGTTTGTTGGTTTGTTGGCTTGTTGGTTTGTTGGCTTGTTGGTTTGTTGGCTTGTCTGTTTGTTGGCTTGTTGGTTTGTTGGCTTGTTGGCTTGTTGGTTTGTTGGTTTGTTGGTTTGTTGGTTTGTTGGTTTGTTGGGTTTTTGGTTTGTTCGTTTATTTGTTTGTTGGTTTGTTGGTTTGTTGGTTTGTTGGTTTGTTGGTTTGTTGGTTTGTTGGTTTGTTGGTTTGTTGGTTTGTTGGTTTGTTGGTTTATTTGTTTGTTGGTTTGTTGGTTTGTTGGTTTGTTGGTTTGTTGGTTTGTTGGTTTGTTGGTTTCTTGGTTCATTTGTTTGTTGGTTTGTTGGCTTGTTGGCTTGTTGGTTTGTTGGTTTGTTGGTTTGTTGGCTGGTTGGTTTGTTGGTTTGTTGGCTTGTTGGCTTGTTGGTTTGTTGGTTTGTTGGTTTATTGGTTTGTTGGTTTGTTGTCTTGTTGGCTTGTTGGTTTGTTGGTTTGTTAGCTTGTTGGTTACTTAGTTTGTTGTTTTGTTGGTTTGTTGGTTTGTTGGCTTGTTGGCTTGTGGGTTTGTTGGTTTGTGTGTTTGTTGGTTTGTGTGTTTGTTGGTTTGTTGGTTTGTTGACTTGTTGGTTTGTTGGTTTGTTGGTTTGTTGGCTTGTTGGCTTGTTGGTTTGTTGGTTTGTTGGCTTGTTAGTTTGTTGGTTTGTTGGCTTGTTGGCTTGTTACTTTGTTCGTTTGATAGTTTGTTGGTTTGTTGGTTTTTTGGTTTGTTGGGTTTTTGGTTTGTTAATTTGTTGGTTTGTTGGTTTGTTGGTTTGTTGGCTTGTTGGCTTGTTGGTTTGTTGGCTTGTTGGTTTGTTAGTTTGTTGGCTTTTTGGTTACTTGGTTTGTTGTTTTGTTGTCTTGTTGGCTTGTTGGTTTGTTGCTTTGTTCGTTTGATGGTTTTTTGGTTTGTTGGTTACTTGGTTTGTTAATTTGTTGGTTTGTTGGCTTGTTGGTTTGTTGGCTTGTTTGTTTGTTGGTTTGTTGGTTTGTTGGCTTGTTGGCTTGTTGGTTTGTTGGTTTGTTGGTTTGTTGGTTTGTTGGTTTGTTGGTTTTTTGGTTTGTTGGTTTATTTGTTTGTTGGTTTGTTGGCTTGTTGGTTTGTTTGTTTGTTGGTTTGTTGGCTAGTTGGTTTGTTGGTTTGTTGGTTTGTTGGTTTATTGGCTTGTTGGTTTGTTGGTTTGTTGACTTGTTGGTTTGTTGGTTTCTTGGTTTGTTGGCTTGTTGGCTTGTTGGTTTGTTGGCTTGTTGGTTTGTTGGTTTGTTGGCTTATTGGCTTGTTGCTTTGTTCGTTTGATGGTTTGTTGGTTTGTTGGTTTTTTGGTTTGTTGGATTTTTGGTTTGTTGCTTTGTTGGTTTGTTGGTTTGTTGGCTTGTTGGCTTGTTGGTTTCTTGGCTTGTTAGTTTGTTAGTTTGTTGGCTTTTTGGTTACTTGGTTTGTTGTTTTGTTGGCTTGTTGGCTTGTTGGTTTGTTGCTTTGTTCGTTTGATGGTTTGTTGGTTTGTAGGTTACTTGGTTTGTTGGTTTGTTGGCTTGTTGGTTTGTTGGCTTGTCTGTTTTTTGGCTTGTTGGTTTGTTGGCTTGTTGGCTTGTTGGTTTGTTGGTTTGTTGGTTTGTTGGTTTGTTGGCTTGTTGGCTTGTTGGTTTGTTGGTTTGTTGGTTTGTTGGCTTGTTGGTTGGTTGGTTGTTGGCTTGTTGCTTTGTTCGTTTGATGGTTTGTTGGTTTGTTGGCTTGTTGGTTTGTTAGTTTGTTGGTTTGTTGGTTTGTTGGTTTGTTGGTTTGTTGGTTTGTTGGTTTGTTGGTTTGTTGGTTTGTTGGTTTGTTGGTTTGTTGGTTTGTTGGTTTGTTGGCTTGTTGGTTTGTTTGTTTGTTGGCTTGTTGGTTTGTTGGTTTCTTGGCTTGTTGGCTTGTTGGTTTGTTGGTTTGTTGGCTTGTTGATTACATAGTTTGTTGGTTTGTTGGTTTGTTGGTTTGTTGGTTTTTGGTTTGTTGGTTTATTTGTTTGTTGGTTTGTTGGCTTGTTGGTTTGTTGGTTTGTTGGTTTGTTGGCTTGTTGGCTCGTTGGTTTGTTGGCTTGTTGGTTTGCTGGCTTGTTGGCTTGTTGGTTTGTTGGTTTGTTGGCTTGTTGGCTTGTTGGTTTGTTGGTTTGTTGGTTTGTTGGTTTGTTGGTTGGTTGGCTTGTGTGTTTGTTGGTTTGTTGGCTTGTTGGCTTGTTAGTTTGTTGGTTTGTTGGTTTGTTGGTTTGTTGGCTTGTTGGTTTATTGGTTTGTTGGCTTGTTGGTTTGTTGGTTTGTTGGTTTGTTGGTTTGTTGGCTTGTTGGCTTGTTGGTTTGTTGGTTTCTTAACTTGTTGGTTTGTTGTTTTGTTGGCTTGTTGGCTTGTTGCTTTGTTCGTTTGATGGTTTGTTGGTTTGTTGGTTGTTTGGTTTGTTGGTTTTTTGGTTTGTTGCTTTGTTGGTCTGTTGGTTTGTTGGCTTGTTGGTTTGTTGGTTTGTTGGCTTGTTGGTTTGTTAGTTTGTTGGCTTTTTGGTTACTTGGTTTGTTGGTTTGTTGGCTTGTTGGCTTGTTGGTTTGTTGCTTTGTTCGTTTGATGGTTTGTTGGTTTGTTGGTTTGTTGGTTTGTTGGCTTGTTGGTTTGTTGGTTTGTTGGTTTGTTGGTTTGTTGGTTTGTTAGTTTGTTGGCTTTTTGGTTACTTGAGTTGTTGGCTTGTTGGTTTGTTGGTTTGTTGGTTTGTTGCTTTGTTCGTTTGATGGTTTGTTGGTTTGTTGGTTACTTGGTTTGTTGGTTTGTTGGTTTGTTGGCTTGTTGGTTTGTTGGCTTGTTGGTTTGTTGGTCTGTTGGTTTGTTGGCTTGTTGGCTTGTTGGTTTGTTGGTTTGTTGGCTTCTTAGTTTGTTGGTTTGTTGGCTTCTTGGTTTGTTGGTTTGTTGGCTTGTTGGTTTGTTTGTTTGTTGGTTTGTTGGTTTTTTGGTTTGCTGGTTTGTTGGCTTGTTGGTTTGTTGGCTTGATGGTTTGTTGGTTTGTTGGTTTGTTGGCTTGTTGGCTTGTTGGTTTGTTGGTTTGTTGGCTTGTTGGTTTGTTAGTTTGTTGGCTTTTTGGTTACTTTATTTGTTGGCTTGTTGGTTTGTTGGTTTGTTGGCTTGTTGGCTTGTTGCTTTGTTGGTTTGTTGGTTTGTTGGCTTGTTGGCTTGTTGGTTTGTTAGTTTGTTGGCTTTTTGGTTACTTGGTTTGTTGGTTTGTTGGCTTGTTGGCTTGTTGGGTTGTTGGTTAGTTCGTTTGTTGGTTTGTTGACTTGTTGGTTTGTTAGTTTGTTGGTTTGTTGGTTTGTTGGTTTGTTGACTTGTTGGTTTTTTTGGTTTGTTGGCTTGTTGGTTTGTTAGTTTGTTGGCTTATTGGCTTGTTGGTTTGTTGGTTTGTTGTTTTGTTGGCTTGTTGGTTTGTTGGTTTGTTGGTTTGTTGGTTTGTTGGTTTGTTGCTTTGTTGGTTTGTTGGTTTGTTGGCTTGTTGGCTTGTTGGTTTGTTGGCTTGTTGGTTTGTTAGTTTGCTGGCTTTCTGGTTTGTTGGTTTGTTGGTTTGTTGGTTTGTTGGTTTGTTGGTTTGTTGGTTTGTTGGCTTGTTGGTTTGTTTGTTTGTTGGTTTGTTGGTTTGTTGGTTTTTTGGTTTGTTGGTTTGTTGGTTTGTTGGCTTGTTGGTTTGTTGGTTTGTTGGCTTTTTGGTTTGTTGGTTTGTTGTCTTGTTGGCTTGTTGGTTTGTTGGTTTGTTAGCTTGTTGGTTACTTAGTTTGTTGTTTTGTTGGTTTGTTGGTTTGTTGGCTTGTTGGCTTGTGGGTTTGTTGGTTTGTGTGTTTGTTGGTTTGTTGGCTTGTTGGTTTGTTGGTTTGTTGACTTGTTGGTTTGTTGGTTTGTTGGTTTGTTGGCTTGTTGGCTTGTTGGTTTGTTGGTTTGTTGGCTTGTTAGTTTGTTGGTTTGTTGGCTTGTTGGCTTGTTACTTTGTTCGTTTGATAGTTTGTTGGTTTGTTGGTTTTTTGGTTTGTTGGTTTTTTGGTTTCTTCATTTGTTGGTTTGTTGGTTTGTTGGCTTGTTGGCTTGTTGGTTTGTTGGCTTGTTGGTTTGTTAGTTTGTTGGCTTTTTGGTTACTTGGTTTGTTGTTTTGTTGTCTTGTTGGCTTGTTGGTTTGTTGCTTTGTTCGTTTGATGGTTTTTTGGTCTGTTGGTTACTTGGTTTGTTGGTTTGTTGGTTTGTTGGCTTGTTGGTTTGTTGGCTTGTTTGTTTGTTGGTTTGTTGATTTGTTGGCTTGTTGGCTTGTTGGTTTGTTGGTTTGTTGGTTTGTTGGTTTGTTGGTTTATTGGTTTTTTGGTTTGTTGGTTTATTTGTTTGTTGGTTTGTTGGCTTGTTGGTTTGTTTGTTTGTTGGTTTGTTGGCTTGTTGGTTTGTTGGTTTGTTGGTTTGTTGGTTTATTGGCTTGTTGGTTTGTTGGTTTGTTGACTTGTTGGTTTGTTGGTTTCTTGGTTTGTTGGCTTGTTGGCTTGTTGGTTTGTTGGCTTGTTGGTTTGTTGGTTTGTTGGCTTATTGGCTTGTTGCTTTGTTCGTTTGATGGTTTGTTGGTTTGTTGGTTTTTTGGTTTGTTGGATTTTTGGTTTGTTGCTTTGCTGGTTTGTTGGTTTGTTGGCTTGTTGGCTTGTTGGTTTGTTGGCTTGTTAGTTTGTTAGTTTGTTGGCTTTTTGGTTACTTGGTTTGTTGTTTTGTTGGCTTGTTGGCTTGTTGGTTTGTTGCTTTGTTCGTTTGATGGTTTGTTGGTTTGTTGGTTACTTGGTTTGTTGGTTTGTTGGCTTGTTGGTTTGTTGGCTTGTCTGTTTGTTGGCTTGTTGGTTTGTTGGCTTGTTGGCTTGTTGGTTTGTTGGTTTGTTGGTTTGTTGGTTTGTTGGTTTGTTGGTTTTTTGGTTTGTTCGTTTATTTGTTTGTTGGTTTGTTGGCTTGTTGGTTTGTTGGTTTGTTGGTTTGTTGGTTTGTTGGCTTTTGGTTTGTTGGTTTGTTGGTTTGTTGGTTTGTTGGCTTGTTGGCTTGTTGGTTTGTTGGTTTGTTGGTTTGTTGGCTTGTTGGTTGGTTGGTTGTTGGCTTGTTGCTTTGTTCGTTTGATGGTTTGTTGCTTTGTTGGCTTGTTGGTTTGTTAGTTTGTTGGTTTGTTGGTTTGTTGGTTTGTTGGTTTGTTGGTTTGTTGGTTTGTTGGTTTGTTGGTTTGTTGGTTTGTTGGTTTGTTGGTTTGTTGGTTTGTTGGTTTGTTGGTTTGTTGGCTTGTTGGTTTGTTGGTTTGTTGGCTTGTTGGTTTGTTGGTTTGTTGGCTTGTTGACTTGTTGGTTTGTTGGTTTGTTGGCTTGTTGATTACATAGTTTGTTGGTTTGTTGGTTTGTTGGTTTGTTGGTTTTTGGTTTGTTGGTTTATTTGTTTGTTGGTTTTTTGGCTTGTTGGTTTGTTGGTTTGTTGGTTTGTTGGCTTAGTGGTTTGTTTGTTTGTTGGCTTGTTGGCTTGTTGGTTTGTTGGCTTGTTGGCTCGTTGGTTTGTTGGCTTGTTGGTTTGCTGGCTTGTTGGCTTGTTGGTTTGTTGGTTTGTTGGCTTGTTGGCTTGTTGGTTTGTTGGTTTGTTGGTTTGTTGGTTTGTTGGTTGGTTGGCTTGTGTGTTTGTTGGTTTGTTGGCTTGTTGGCTTGTTAGTTTGTTGGTTTGTTGGTTTGTTGGTTTTTTGGCTTGTTGGTTTGTTGGTTTGTTGGTTTGTTGGTTTGTTGGTTTGTTGGTTTGTTGGTTTGTTGGTTTGTTGGATTGTTGGTTTGTTGGTTTGTTGGCTTGTTGGTTTGTTGGTTTGTTGGCTTGTTGGCTTGTTGGTTTGTTGGTTTGTTGGCTTGTTGATTACATAGTTTGTTGGTTTGTTGGTTTGTTGGTTTGTTGGTTTGTTGGCTTAGTGGTTTGTTGGTTTGTTGGCTTGTTGGCTTGTTGGTTTGTTGGCTTGTTGGCTCGTTGGTTTGTTGGCTTGTTGGTTTGCTGGCTTGTTGGCTTGTTGGTTTGTTGGTTTGTTGGCTTGTTGGCTTGTTGGTTTGTTGGTTTGTTGGTTTGTTGGTTTGTTGGTTTGTTGGTTGGTTGGCTTGTTGGTTTGTTGGTTTGTTGGTTTGTTGGCTTGTTAGTTTGTTGGTTTGTTGGTTTGTTGGTTTGTTGGCTTGTTGGTTTGTTGGTTTGTTGGGTTGTTGTTTTGTTGGTTTGTTGGTTTGTTGGTTTGTTGGCTTGTTGGCTTGTTGGTTTGTTGGTTTGTTAACTTGTTGGTTTGTTGGTTTGATGGTTTGTTGGTTTGTTGGTTGTTTGGTTTGTTGGTTTTTTGGTTTGTTGCTTTGTTGGTCTGTTGGTTTGTTGGCTTGTTGGCTTGTTGGTTTGTTGGCTTGTTGGTTTGTTAGTTTGTTGGCTTTTTGGTTACTTGGTTTGTTGGTTTGTTGGCTTGCTGGCTTGTTGGTTTGTTGCTTTGTTCGTTTGATGGTTTGTTGGTTTGTTGGTTTGTTGGTTTGTTGGCTTGTTGGTTTGTTGGTTTGTTAGTTTGTTGGCTTTTTGGTTACTTGAGTTGTTGGCTTGTTGGTTTGTTGGTTTGTTGGTTTGTTGCTTTGTTCGTTTGATGGTTTGTTGGTTTGTTGGTTACTTGGTTTGTTGGTTTGTTGGTTTGTTGGCTTGTTGGTTTGTTGGCTTGTTGGTTTGTTGTTCTGTTGGTTTGTTGGCTTGTTGGCTTGTTGGTTTGTTGGTTTGTTGGCTTCTTAGTTTGTTGGTTTGTTGGCTTCTTGGTTTGTTGGTTTGTTGGCTTGTTGGTTTGTTTGTTTGTTGGTTTTTTGGTTTTTTGGTTTGCTGGTTTGTTGGCTTGTTGGTTTGTTGGCTTGATGGTTTGTTGGTTTGTTGGTTTGTTGGCTTGTTGGCTTGTTGGTTTGTTGGTTTGTTGGCTTGTTGGTTTGTTAGTTTGTTGGCTTTTTGGTTACTTTATTTGTTGGCTTGTTGGTTTGTTGGTTTGTTGGCTTGTTGGCTTGTTGCTTTGTTGGTTTGTTGGTTTGTTGGCTTGTTGGCTTGTTGGTTTGTTAGTTTGTTGGCTTTTTGGTTACTTGGTTTGTTGGTTTGTTGGCTTGTTGGCTTGTTGGTTTGTTGGTTAGTTCGTTTGTTGGTTTGTTAGTTTGTTGGTTTGTTGGTTTGTTGGTTTGTTGGTTTGTTGGTTTGTTGGTTTGTTGACTTGTTGGTTTTTTTGGTTTGTTGGCTTGTTGGTTTGTTAGTTTGTTGGCTTGTTGGCTTGTTGGTTTGTTGGTTTGTTGGTTTGTTGGCTTGTTGGTTTGTTGGTTTGTTGGTTTGTTGGTTTGTTAGTTTGTTGGTTTGTTGGTTTGTTGGTTTGTTAGTTTGTTGCTTTGTTGGTTTGTTGGTTTGTTGGCTTGTTGGCTTGTTGGTTTGTTGGCTTGTTGGTTTGTTAGTTTGTTGGCTTTCTGGTTTGTTGGTTTGTTGGTTTGTTGGTTTGTTGGTTTGTTGGTTTGTTGGTTTGTTGGCTTGTTGGTTTGTTGGTTTGTTGGCTTGTTGGTTTGTTGGCTTGTTGGCTTGTTGGTTTTTTGGCTTGTTGGTTTGTTAGTTTGTTGGTTTTTTGGTTTGTTGGTTTGTTGGTTTGTTGGTTTGTTGGTTTGTTGGCTTGTTGGTTTGTTGCTTTGTTGGCTTGTTGGTTTGTTATTTTGTTGGCTTGTTGGTTTGTTGGTTTGTTGGCTTGTTGGTTTGCTGGTTTGTTGGCTTGTTGGTTTGTCAGTTTGTTGGTTTGTTGGTTTGTTGGTTTGTTGGTTTGTTGGTTTGTTGGTTTGTTGCTTTGTTGGTTTGTTGGTTTGTTGGCTTGTTGGCTTGTTGGTTTGTTGGCTTGTTGGTTTGTTGGCTTGTTGGTTTGTTCGTTTGTTGGTTTGTTGGTTCATTGGTTTGTTGGTTTGTTGGTTTGTTGGTTTGTTGGTTTGTTGGTTTGTTGGTTTGTTGGTTTATTTGTTTGTTGGTTTGTTGGTTTGTTGGTTTGTTGGTTTGTTGGTTTGTTGGGTTGTTGGTTTGTTGGTTTGTTGGTTTCTTGGTTCATTTGTTTGTTGGTTTGTTGGCTTGTTGGTTTGTTGGTTTGTTGGTTTGTTGGCTTGTTGGTTTATTGGTTTGTTGGCTTGTTGGCTTGTTGGTTTGTTGGTTTGTTGGTTTATTGGTTTGTTGGTTTGTTGGTTTGTTGGCTTTTTGGATTGTTGGTTTGTTGTCTTGTTGGCTTGTTGGTTTGTTGGTTTGTTAGCTTGTTGGTTACTTAGTTTGTTGTTTTGTTGGTTTTTTGGTTTGTTGGCTTGTTGGCTTGTGGGTTTGTTGGTTTGTGTGTTTGTTGGTTTGTTGGCTTGTTGGTTTGTTTGTTTGTTGACTTGTTGGTTTGTTGGTTTGTTGGTTTGTTGGCTTGTTGGCTTGTTGGTTTGTTGGTTTGTTGGCTTGTTAGTTTGTTGGTTTGTTGGCTTGTTGGCTTGTTACTTTGTTCGTTTGATAGTTTGTTCGTTTGTTGGTTTTTTGGTTTGTTGGTTTTTTGGTTTGTTAATTTGTTGGTTTGTTGGTTTGTTGGCTTGTTGGCTTGTTGGTTTGTTGGCTTGTTGGTTTGTTAGTTTGTTGGCTTTTTGGTTACTTGGTTTGTTGTTTTGTTGTCTTGTTGGCTTGTTGGTTTGTTGCTTTGTTCGTTTGATGGTTTTTTGGTTTGTTGGTTACTTGGTTTGTTGGTTTGTTGGCTTGTTGGTTTGTTGGCTTGTTTGTTTGTTGGTTTGTTGGTTTGTTGGCTTGTTGGCTTGTTGGTTTGTTGGTTTGTTGGTTTGTTGGTTTGTTGGTTTGTTGGTTTTTTGGTTTGTTGGTTTATTTGTTTGTTGGTTTGTTGGCTTGTTGGTTTGTTTGTTTGTTGGTTTGTTGGCTTGTTGGTTTGTTGGTTTGTTGGTTTATTGGCTTGTTGGTTTGTTGGTTTGTTGACTTGTTGGTTTGTTGGTTTCTTGGTTTGTTGGCTTGTTGGCTTGTTGGTTTGTTGGCTTGTTGGTTTGTTGGTTTGTTGGCTTATTGGCTTGTTGCTTTGTTCGTTTGATGGTTTGTTGGTTTGTAGGTTTTTTGGTTTGTTGGATTTTTGGTTTGTTGCTTTGTTGGTTTGTTGGTTTGTTGGCTTGTTGGCTTGTTGGTTTGTTGGCTTGTTAGTTTGTTAGTTTGTTGGCTTTTTGGTTACTTGGTTTGTTGTTTTGTTGGCTTGTTGGCTTGTTGGTTTGTTGCTTTGTTCGTTTGATGGTTTGTTGGTTTGTTGGTTACTTGGTTTGTTGGTTTGTTGGCTTGTTGGTTTGTTGGCTTGTTGGTTTGTTGGCTTGTCTGTTTGTTGGCTTGTTGGTTTGTTGGCTTGTTGGCTTGTTGGTTTGTTGGTTTGTTGGTTTGTTGGTTTGTTGGTTTGTTGGGTTTTTGGTTTGTTCGTTTATTTGTTTGTTGGTTTGTTGGTTTGTTGGTTTGTTGGTTTGTTGGTTTGTTGGTTTGTTGGTTTGTTGGTTTGTTGGTTTGTTGGTTTGTTGGTTTGTTGGTTTGTTGGTTTATTTGTTTGTTGGTTTGTTGGTTTGTTGGTTTGTTGGTTTGTTGGTTTGTTGGTTTGTTGGTTTCTTGGTTCATTTGTTTGTTGGTTTGTTGGCTTGTTGGCTTGTTGGTTTGTTGGTTTGTTGGTTTGTTGGCTGGTTGGTTTGTTGGTTTGTTGGCTTGTTGGCTTGTTGGTTTGTTGGTTTGTTGGTTTATTGGTTTGTTGGTTTGTTGTCTTGTTGGCTTGTTGGTTTGTTGGTTTGTTAGCTTGTTGGTTACTTAGTTTGTTGTTTTGTTGGTTTGTTGGTTTGTTGGCTTGTTGGCTTCAGGGTTTGTTGGTTTGTGTGTTTGTTGGTTTGTGTGTTTGTTGGTTTGTTGGTTTGTTGACTTGTTGGTTTGTTGGTTTGTTGGTTTGTTGGCTTGTTGGCTTGTTGGTTTGTTGGTTTGTTGGCTTGTTAGTTTGTTGGTTTGTTGGCTTGTTGGCTTGTGACTTTGTTCGTTTGATAGTTTGTTGGTTTGTTGGTTTTTTGGTTTGTTGGGTTTTTGGTTTGTTAATTTGTTGGTTTGTTGGTTTGTTGGTTTGTTGGCTTGTTGGCTTGTTGGTTTGTTGGCTTGTTGGTTTGTTAGTTTGTTGGCTTTTTGGTTACTTGGTTTGTTGTTTTGTTGTCTTGTTGGCTTGTTGGTTTGTTGCTTTGTTCGTTTGATGGTTTTTTGGTTTGTTGGTTACTTGGTTTGTTGGTTTGTTGGTTTGTTGGCTTGTTGGTTTGTTGGCTTGTTTGTTTGTTGGTTTGTTGGTTTGTTGGCTTGTTGGCTTGTTGGTTTGTTGGTTTGTTGGTTTGTTGGTTTGTTGGTTTGTTGGTTTTTTGGTTTGTTGGTTTATTTGTTTGTTGGTTTGTTGGCTTGTTGGTTTGTTTGTTTGTTGGTTTGTTGGCTAGTTGGTTTGTTGGTTTGTTGGCTTGTTGGTTTATTGGCTTGTTGGTTTGTTGGTTTGTTGACTTGTTGGTTTGTTGGTTTCTTGGTTTGTTGGCTTGTTGGCTTGTTGGATTGTTGGCTTGTTGGTTTGTTGGTTTGTTGGCTTATTGGCTTGTTGCTTTGTTCGTTTGATGGTTTGTTGGTTTGTTAGTTTTTTGGTTTGTTGGATTTTTGGTTTGTTGCTTTGTTGGTTTGTTGGTTTGTTGGCTTGTTGGCTTGTTGGTTTGTTGACTTGTTAGTTTGTTAGTTTGTTGGCTTTTTGGTTACTTGGTTTGTTGTTTTGTTGGCTTGTTGGCTTGTTGGTTTGTTGCTTTGTTCGTTTGATGGTTTGTTGGTTTGTAGGTTACTTGGTTTGTTGGTTTGTTGGCTTGTTGGTTTGTTGGCTTGTCTGTTTTTTGGCTTGTTGGTTTGTTGGCTTGTTGGCTTGTTGGTTTGTTGGTTTGTTGGTTTGTTGGTTTGTTGGCTTGTTGGTTTGTTGGTTTGTTGGTTTGTTGGTTTGTTGGCTTGTTGGCTTGTTGGTTTGTTGGTTTGTTGGTTTGTTGGCTTGTTGGTTGGTTGGTTGTTGGCTTGTTGCTTTGTTCGTTTGATGGTTTGTTGGTTTGTTGGCTTGTTGGTTTGTTAGTTTGTTGGTTTGTTGGTTTGTTGGTTTGTTGGTTTGTTGGTTTGTTGGTTTGTTGGTTTGTTGGTTTGTTGGTTTGTTGGTTTGTTGGTTTGTTGGTTTGTTGGCTTGTTGGTTTGTTTGTTTGTTGGCTTGTTGGTTTGTTGGTTTCTTGGCTTGTTGGCTTGTTGGTTTGTTGGTTTGTTGGCTTGTTGATTACATAGTTTGTTGGTTTGTTGGTTTGTTGGTTTGTTGGTTTTTGGTTTGTTGGTTTATTTGTTTGTTGGTTTGTTGGCTTGTTGGTTTGTTGGTTTGTTGGTTTGTTGGCTTGTTGGCTCGTTGGTTTGTTGGCTTGTTGGTTTGCTGGCTTGTTGGCTTGTTGGTTTGTTGGTTTGTTGGCTTGTTGGCTTGTTGGTTTGTTGGTTTGTTGGTTTGTTGGTTTGTTGGTTGCTTGGCTTGTGTGTTTGTTGGTTTGTTGGCTTGTTGGCTTGTTAGTTTGTTGGTTTGTTGGTTTGTTGGTTTGTTGGCTTGTTGGTTTATTGGTTTGTTGGCTTGTTGGTTTGTTGGTTTGTTGGTTTGTTGGTTTGTTGGCTTGTTGGCTTGTTGGTTTGTTGGTTTCTTAACTTGTTGGTTTGTTGTTTTGTTGGCTTGTTGGCTTGTTGCTTTGTTCGTTTGATGGTTTGTTGGTTTGTTGGTTGTTTGGTTTGTTGGTTTTTTGGTTTGTTGCTTTGTTGGTCTGTTGGTTTGTTGGCTTGTTGGCTTGTTGGTTTGTTGGCTTGTTGGTTTGTTAGTTTGTTGGCTTTTTGGTTACTTGGTTTGTTGGTTTGTTGGCTTGTTGGCTTGTTGGTTTGTTGCTTTGTTCGTTTGATGGTTTGTTGGTTTGTTGGTTTGTTGGTTTGTTGGCTTGTTGGTTTGTTGGCTTGTTGGTTTGTTGGTTTGTTGGTTTGTTGGTTTGTTGGTTTGTTAGTTTGTTGGCTTTTTGGTTACTTGAGTTGTTGGCTTGTTGGTTTGTTGGTTTGTTGGTTTGTTGCTTTGTTCGTTTGATGGTTTGTTGGTTTGTTGGTTACTTGGTTTGTTGGTTTGTTGGTTTGTTGGCTTGTTGGTTTGTTGGCTTGTTGGTTTGTTGGTCTGTTGGTTTGTTGGCTTGTTGGCTTGTTGGTTTGTTGGTTTGTTGGCTTCTTAGTTTGTTGGTTTGTTGGCTTCTTGGTTTGTTGGTTTGTTGGCTTGTTGGTTTGTTTGTTTGTTGGTTTGTTGGTTTTTTGGTTTGCTGGTTTGTTGGCTTGTTGGTTTGTTGGCTTGATGGTTTGTTGGTTTGTTGGTTTGTTGGCTTGTTGGCTTGTTGGTTTGTTGGTTTGTTGGCTTGTTGGTTTGTTAGTTTGTTGGCTTTTTGGTTACTTTATTTGTTGGCTTGTTGGTTTGTTGGTTTGTTGGCTTGTTGGCTTGTTGCTTTGTTGGTTTGTTGGTTTGTTGGCTTGTTGGCTTGTTGGTTTGTTAGTTTGTTGGCTTTTTGGTTACTTGGTTTGTTGGTTTGTTGGCTTGTTGGCTTGTTGGGTTGTTGGTTAGTTCGTTTGTTGGTTTGTTGGCTTGTTGGTTTGTTAGTTTGTTGGCTTTCTGGTTTGTTGGTTTGTTGGTTTGTTGGTTTGTTGGTTTGTTGACTTGTTGGTTTTTTTGGTTTGTTGGCTTGTTGGTTTGTTAGTTTGTTGGCTTATTGGCTTGTTGGTTTGTTGGTTTGTTGTTTTGTTGGCTTGTTGGTTTGTTGGTTTGTTGGTTTGTTGGTTTGTTGGTTTGTTGCTTTGTTGGTTTGTTGGTTTGTTGGCTTGTTGGCTTGTTGGTTTGTTGGCTTGTTGGTTTGTTAGTTTGCTGGCTTTCTGGTTTGTTGGTTTGTTGGTTTGTTGGTTTGTTGGTTTGTTGGTTTGTTGGTTTGTTGGTTTGTTGGTTTGTTGGCTTGTTGGTTTGTTGGTTTGTTGCCTTGTTGGTTTGTTGGCTTGTTGGCTTGTTGGTTTTTTGGCTTGTTGGTTTGTTAGTTTGTTGGTTTTTTGGTTTGTTGGTTTGTTGGTTTGTTGGTTTGTTGGTTTGTTGGTTTGTTGGCTTGTTGGTTTGTTGGTTTGTTGGCTTGTTGGTTTGTTATTTTGTTGGCTTGTTGGCTTGTTGGTTTGTTGGTTTGTTGGTTTGTTGGCTTGTTGGTTTGTTGGTTTGTTGGCTTGTTGGTTTGTCAGTTTGTTGGTTTGTTGGTTTGTTGGTTTGTTGGTTTGTTGCTTTGTTGGTTTGTTGGTTTGTTGGCTTGTTGGCTTGTTGGTTTGTTGGCTTGTTGGTTTGTTGGCTTGTTGGTTTGTTGGCTTGTTGGCTTGTTGGTTTGTTAGTTTGTTGGTTTGTTGGTTTGTTGGTTTGTTCGTTTGTTGGTTTGTTGGTTCATTGGTTTGTTGGTTTGTTGGTTTGTTGGTTTGTTGGTTTGTTGGTTTGTTGGTTTGTTGGTTTATTTGTTTGTTGGTTTGTTGTTTTGTTGGTTTGTTGGTTTGTTGGTTTGTTGGTTTGTTGGTTTCTTGGCTCATTTGTTTGTTGGTTTGTTGGCTTGTTGGTTTGTTGGTTTGTTGGTTTGTTGGCTTGTTGGTTTGTTGGTTTGTTGGCTTGTTGGTTTGTTGGTTTGTTGGTTTATTGGTTTGTTGGTTTGTTGGTTTGTTGGTTTTTTGGTTTGTTGGTTTGTTGGTTTGTTGGCTTGTTGGTTTGTTGGTTTGTTGGCTTGTTGGTTTGTTGGTTTGTTGGCTTGTTGGCTTGTTGGTTTGTTGGTTTGTTAGTTTGTTGGTTACTTAGTTTGTTGTTTTGTTGGTTTGTTGGTTTGTTGGCTTGTTGGCTTGTGGGTTTGTTGGTTTGTGTGTTTGTTGGTTTGTTGGCTTGCTGGTTTGTTGGTTTGTTGACTTGTTGGTTTGTTGGTTTGTTGGTTTGTTGGCTTGTTGGCTTGTTGGTTTGTTGGTTTGTTGGCTTGTTAGTTTGTTGGTTTGTTGGCTTGTTGGCTTGTTACTTTGTCCGTTTGATAGTTTGTTGGTTTGTTGGTTTTTTGGTTTGTTGGTTTTTTGGTTTGTTACTTTGTTGGTTGGTTGGTTTGTTGGCTTGTTGGCTTGTTGGTTTGTTGGCTTGTTGGTTTGTTAGTTTGTTGGCTTTTTGGTTACTTGGTTTGTTGTTTTGTTGTCTTGTTGGCTTGTTGGTTTGTTGCTTTGTTCGTTTGATGGTTTTTTGGTTTGTTGGTTACTTGGTTTGTTGGTTTGTTGGCTTGTTGGTTTGTTGGCTTGTTTGTTTGTTGGTTTGTTGGTTTGTTGGCTTGTTGGCTTGTTGGTTTGTTGGTTTTTTGGTTTGTTGGTTTGTTGGTTTGTTGGTTTTTTGGTTTGTTGGTTTATTTGTTTGTTGGTTTGTTGGCTTGTTGGTTTGTTTGTTTGTTGGTTTGTTTGTTTGTTGGTTTGTTGGCTTGTTGGTTTGTTGGTTTGTTGGTTTGTTGGTTTGTTGGTTTGTTGGTTTGTTGGCTTGTTGGTTTGTTGGTTTGTTGGTTTGTTGGCTTGTTGGTTTGATGGTTTGTTGGCTTGTTGGCTTGTTGCTTTGTTCGTTTGATGGTTTGTTGGTTTGTTGGTTTGTTGGCTTGTTGGTTTGTTAGTTTGTTGGCTTTCTGGTTTGTTGGTTTGTTGGTTTGTTGGTTACTTGGTTTGTTGGTTTGTTGGCTTGTTGGTTTGTTGGCTTGTCTGTTTGTTGGCTTGTTGGCTTGTTGGCTTGTTGGTTTGTTGGTTTGTTGGTTTGTTGGCTTGTTGGTTGGTTGGTTGTTGGCTTGTTGCTTTGTTCGTTTGATGGTTTGTTGGTTTGTTGGCTTGTTGGTTTGTTAGTTTGTTGGTTTGTTGGTTTGTTGGTTTGTTGGTTTGTTGGTTTGTTGGTTTGTTGGTTTGTTGGTTTGTTGGTTTGTTGGTTTGTTGGTGTGTTGGCTTGTTGGTTTGTTGGTTTGTTGGCTTGTTGGTTTGTTATTTTGTTGGCTTGTTGGCTTGTTGGTTTGTTGGTTTGTTGGTTTGTTGGCTTGTTGGTTTGTTGGTTTGTTGGCTTGTTGGTTTGTCAGTTTGTTGGTTTGTTGGTTTGTTGGTTTGTTGGTTTGTTGCTTTGTTGGTTTGTTGGTTTGTTGGCTTGTTGGCTTGTTGGTTTGTTGGCTTGTTGGTTTGTTGGCTTGTTGGTTTGTTGGCTTGTTGGCTTGTTGGTTTGTTAGTTTGTTGGTTTGTTGGTTTGTTGGTTTGTTCGTTTGTTGGTTTGTTGGTTCATTGGTTTGTTGGTTTGTTGGTTTGTTGGTTTGTTGGTTTGTTGGTTTATTGGTTTATTTGTTTGTTGGTTTGTTGTTTTGTTGGTTTGTTGGTTTGTTGGTTTGTTGGTTTGTTGGTTTCTTGGTTCATTTGTTTGTTGGTTTGTTGGCTTGTTGGTTTGTTGGTTTGTTGGTTTGTTGGCTTGTTGGTTTGTTGGTTTGTTGGCTTGTTGGCTTGTTGGTTTGTTGGTTTGTTGGTTTATTGGTTTGTTGGTTTGTTGGTTTGTTGGTTTTTTGGTTTGTTGGTTTGTTGGTTTGTTGGCTTGTTGGTTTGTTGGTTTGTTGGCTTGTTGGTTTGTTGGTTTGTTGGCTTGTTGGCTTGTTGGTTTGTTGGTTTGTTAGTTTGTTGGTTACTTAGTTTGTTGTTTTGTTGGTTTGTTGGCTTGTTGGCTTGTGGGTTTGTTGGTTTGTGTGTTTGTTGGTTTGTTGGCTTGTTGGTTTGTTGGTTTGTTGACTTGTTGGTTTGTTGGTTTGTTGGTTTGTTGGCTTGTTGGCTTGTTGGCTTGTTGGTTTGTTGGTTTGTTGGCTTGTTAGTTTGTTGGTTTGTTGGCTTGTTGGCTTGTTACTTTGTCCGTTTGATAGTTTGTTGGTTTGTTGGTTTTTTGGTTTGTTGGTTTTTTGGTTTGTTACTTTGTTGGTTGGTTGGTTTGTTGGCTTGTTGGCTTGTTGGTTTGTTGGCTTGTTGGTTTGTTAGTTTGTTGGCTTTTTGGTTACTTGGTTTGTTGTTTTGTTGTCTTGTTGGCTTGTTGGTTTGTTGCTTTGTTCGTTTGATGGTTTTTTGGTTTGTTGGTTACTTGGTTTGTTGGTTTGTTGGTTTGTTGGCTTGTTGGTTTGTTGGCTTGTTTGTTTGTTGGTTTGTTGGTTTGTTGGCTTGTTGGCTTGTTGGTTTGTTGGTTTTTTGGTTTGTTGGTTTGTTGGTTTGTTGGTTTTTTGGTTTGTTGGTTTATTTGTTTGTTGGTTTGTTGGCTTGTTGGTTTGTTTGTTTGTTGGTTTGTTTGTTTGTTGGTTTGTTGGCTTGTTGGTTTGTTGGTTTGTTGGTTTGTTGGTTTGTTGGTTTGTTGGCTTGTTGGTTTGTTGGTTTGTTGGCTTGTTGGTTTGATGGTTTGTTGGCTTGTTGGCTTGTTGCTTTGTTCGTTTGATGGTTTGTTGGTTTGTTGGTTTGTTGGCTTGTTGGTTTGTTAGTTTGTTGGCTTTCTCGTTTGTTGGTTTGTTGGTTTGTTGGTTACTTGGTTTGTTGGTTTGTTGGCTTGTTGGTTTGTTGGCTTGTCTGTTTGTTGGCTTGTTGGTTTGTTGGCTTGTTGGCTTGTTGGTTTGTTGGTTTGTTGGTTTGTTGGTTTGTTGGCTTGTTGGTTTGTTGGTTTGTTTGTTTGTTGGTTTGTTGGTTTGTTGGCTTGTTGGCTTGTTGGTTTGTTGGTTTGTTGGTTTGTTGGCTTGTTGGTTGGTTGGTTGTTGGCTTGTTGCTTTGTTCGTTTGATGGTTTGTTGGTTTGTTGGCTTGTTGGTTTGTTAGTTTGTTGGTTTGTTGGTTTGTTGGTTTGTTGGTTTGTTGGTTTGTTGGTTTGTTGGTTTGTTGGTTTGTTGGTTTGTTGGTTTGTTGGTTTGTTGGTTTGTTGGTTTGTTGGCTTGTTGGTTTGTTTGTTTGTTGGCTTGTTGGTTTGTTGGTTTGTTGGCTTGTTGGCTTGTTGGTTTGTTGGTTTGTTGGCTTGTTGATTACATAGTTTGTTGGTTTGTTGGTTTGTTGGTTTTTGGTTTGTTGGTTTATTTGTTTGTTGGTTTGTTGGCTTGTTGGTTTGTTGGTTTGTTGGTTTGTTGGCTTGTTGGCTCGTTGGTTTGTTGGCTTGTTGGTTTGCTGGCTTGTTGGCTTGTTGGTTTGTTGGTTTGTTGGCTTGTTGGCTTGTTGGTTTGTTGGTTTGTTGGTTTGTTGGTTTGTTGGTTTGTTGGTTGGTTGGCTTGTGTGTTTGTTGGTTTGTTGGCTTGTTGGCTTGTTAGTTTGTTGGTTTGTTGGTTTGTTGGTTTGTTGGCTTGTTGGTTTGTTGGTTTGTTGGCTTGTTGGTTTGTTGGTTTGTTGGTTTGTTGGCTTGTTGGCTTGTTGGTTTGTTGGTTTGTTAACTTGTTGGTTTGTTGTTTTGTTGGCTTGTTGGCTTGTTGCTTTGTTAGTTTGATGGTTTGTTGGTTTGTTGGTTGTTTGGTTTGTTGGTTTTTTGGTTTGTTGCTTTGTTGGTCTGTTGGTTTGTTGGCTTGTTGGCTTGTTGGTTTGTTGGCTTGTTGGTTTGTTAGTTTGTTGGCTTTTTGGTTACTTGGTTTGTTGGTTTGTTGGCTTGTTGGCTTGTTGGTTTGTTGCTTTGTTCGTTTGATGGTTTGTTGGTTTGTTGGTTTGTTGGTTTGTTGGCTTGTTGGTTTGTTGGTTTGTTGGTTTGTTGGTTTGTTAGTTTGTTGGCTTTTTGGTTACTTGAGTTGTTGGCTTGTTGGTTTGTTGGTTTGTTGGTTTGTTGCTTTGTTCGTTTGATGGTTTGTTGGTTTGTTGGTTACTTGGTTTGTTGGTTTGTTGGTTTGTTGGCTTGTTGGTTTGTTGGCTTGTTGGTTTGTTGGTCTGTTGGTTTGTTGGCTTGTTGGCTTGTTGGTTTGTTGGTTTGTTGGCTTCTTAGTTTGTTGGTTTGTTGGCTTCTTGGTTTTTTGGTTTGTTGGCTTGTTGGTTTGTTTGTTTGTTGGTTTGTTGGTTTTTTGGTTTGCTGGTTTGTTGGCTTGTTGGTTTGTTGGCTTGATGGTTTGTTGGTTTGTTGGTTTGTTGGCTTGTTGGCTTGTTGGTTTGTTGGTTTGTTGGCTTGTTGGTTTGTTAGTTTGTTGGCTTTTTGGTTACTTTATTTGTTGGCTTGTTGGTTTGTTGGTTTGTTGGCTTGTTGGCTTGTTGCTTTGTTGGTTTGTTGGTTTGTTGGCTTGTTGGCTTGTTGGTTTGTTAGTTTGTTGGCTTTTTGGTTACTTGGTTTGTTGGTTTGTTGGCTTGTTGGCTTGTTGGGTTGTTGGTTAGTTCGTTTGTTGGTTTGTTGGCTTGTTGGTTTGTTAGTTTGTTGGCTTTCTGGTTTGTTGTTTTGTTGGTTTGTTGGTTTGTTGGTTTGTTGACTTGTTGGTTTTTTTTGGTTTGTTGGCTTGTTGGTTTGTTAGTTTGTTGGCTTGTTGGCTTGTTGGTTTGTTGGTTTGTTGGTTTGTTGGCTTGTTGGTTTGTTGGTTTGTTGGTTTGTTGGTTTGTTAGTTTGTTGGTTTGTTGGTTTGTTGGTTTGTTGGTTTGTTGGTTTGTTGGTTTGTTGGCTTGTTGGTTTGTTGGTTTGTTGCCTTGTTGGTTTGTTGGCTTGTTGGCTTGTTGGTTTTTTGGCTTGTTGGTTTGTTAGTTTGTTGGTTTTTTGGTTTGTTGGTTTGTTGGTTTGTTGGTTTGTTGGTTTGTTGGCTTGTTGGTTTGTTGGTTTGTTGGCTTGTTGGTTTGTCAGTTTGTTGGTTTGTTGGTTTGTTGGTTTGTTGGTTTGTTGCTTTGTTGGTTTGTTGGTTTGTTGGCTTGTTGGCTTGTTGGTTTGTTGGCTTGTTGGTTTGTTGGCTTGTTGGTTTGTTGGCTTGTTGGCTTGTTGGTTTGTTAGTTTGTTGGTTTGTTGGTTTGTTCGTTTGTTGGTTTGTTGGTTCATTGGTTTGTTGGTTTGTTGGTTTGTTGGTTTGTTGGTTTCTTGGTTTGTTGGTTTGTTGGTTTATTTGTTTGTTGGTTTGTTGTTTTGTTGGTTTGTTGGTTTGTTGGTTTGTTGGTTTGTTGGTTTCTTGGTTCATTTGTTTGTTGGTTTGTTGGCTTGTTGGTTTGTTGATTTGTTGGTTTGTTGGCTTGTTGGTTTGTTGGTTTGTTGGCTTGTTGGCTTGTTGGTTTGTTGGTTTGTTGGTTTATTGGTTTGTTGGTTTGTTGGTTTGTTGGTTTTTTGGTTTGTTGGTTTGTTGGTTTGTTGGCTTGTTGGTTTGTTGGTTTGTTGGCTTGTTGGTTTGTTGGTTTGTTGGCTTGTTGGCTTGTTGGTTTGTTGGTTTGTTAGTTTGTTGGTTACTTAGTTTGTTGTTTTGTTGGTTTGTTGGTTTGTTGGCTTGTTGGCTTGTGGGTTTGTTGGTTTGTGTGTTTGTTGGTTTGTTGGCTTGTTGGTTTGTTGGTTTGTTGACTTGTTGGTTTGTTGGTTTGTTGGTTTGTTGGCTTGTTGGCTTGTTGGTTTGTTGGTTTGTTGGCTTGTTAGTTTGTTGGTTTGTTGGCTTGTTGGCTTGTTAGTTTGTCCGTTTGATAGTTTGTTGGTTTGTTGGTTTTTTGGTTTGTTGGTTTTTTGGTTTGTTACTTTGTTGGTTGGTTGGTTTGTTGGCTTGTTGGCTTGTTGGTTTGTTGGCTTGTTCGTTTGTTAGTTTGTTGGCTTTTTGGTTACTTGGTTTGTTGTTTTGTTGTCTTGTTGGCTTGTTGGTTTGTTGCTTTGTTCGTTTGATGGTTTTTTGGTTTGTTGGTTACTTGGTTTGTTGGTTTGTTGGTTTGTTGGCTTGTTGGTTTGTTGGCTTGTTTGTTTGTTGGTTTGTTGGTTTGTTGGCTTGTTGGCTTGTTGGCTTGTTGGTTTTATGGTTTGTTGGTTTGTTGGTTTGTTGGTTTTTTGGTTTGTTAATTTATTTGTTTGTTGGTTTGTTGGCTTGTTGGTTTGTTTGTTTGTTGGTTTGTTGGCTTGTTGGTTTGTTGGTTTGTTGGTTTGTTGGTTTGTTGGTTTGTTGGCTTGTTGGTTTGTTGGTTTGTTGGCTTGTTGGTTTGATGGTTTGTTGGCTTGTTGGCTTGTTGCTTTGTTCGTTTGATGATTTGTTGGTTTGTTGGTTTGTTGGCTTGTTGGTTTGTTAGTTTGTTGGCTTTCTGGTTTGTTGGTTTGTTGGTTTGTTGGTTTGTTGGTTTGTTGACTTGTTGGTTTTTTTGGTTTGTTGGCTTGTTGGTTTGTTAGTTTGTTGGCTTGTTGGCTTGTTGGTTTGTTGGTTTGTTGGTTTGTTGGCTTGTTGGTTTGTTGGTTTGTTGGTTTGTTGGTTTGTTAGTTTGTTGGTTTGTTGGTTTGTTGGTTTGTTGGTTTGTTGCTTTGTTGGTTTGTTGGTTTGTTGGCTTGTTGGCTTGTTGGTTAGTTGGCTTGTTGGTTTGTTAGTTTGCTGGCTTTTTGGTTACTTGGTTTGTTGGTTTGTTGGCTTGTTGGCTTGTTGGGTTGTTGGTTAGTTCGTTTGTTGGTGTGTTGGCTTGTTGGTTTGTTAGTTTGTTGGCTTTCTGGTTTGTTGGTTTGTTGGTTTGTTGGTTTGTTGGTTTGTTGGCTTGTTGGCTTGTTGGTTTGTTAGTTTGTTGGCTTTTTGGTTACTTGGTTTGTTGGTTTGTTGGCTTGTTAGCTTGTTGGGTTGTTGGTTTTTGTTTTGTTGGTTTATTTGTTTGTTGGTTTGTTGGCTTGTTGGTTTGTTGGTTTGTTGGTTTGTTGGCTTGTTGGTTTGTTGGTTTGTTGGCTTGTTGGCTTGTTGGTTTGTTGGTTTGTTAGCTTGTTGGTTAATTAGTTTGTTGGTTTGTTGGTTTGTTGGTTTGTTGGCTTGTTGGCTTGTTGGTTTGTTGGTTTGTGTGTTTGTTGGTTTGTTGGCTTGTTGATTCCTTAGTTTGTTGGTTTGTTGGTTTGTTGGTTTGTTGGTTTGTTGGTTTGTTGGTTTTTGTTTTGTTGGTTTATTTGTTTGTTGGTTTGTTGGCTTGTTGGTTTGTTGGTTTATTGGTTTGTTAGTTTGTTGGTTTGTTGGTTTGTTGGTTTGTTGGTTTGTTGGCTTGTTGGGTTGTTGGTTTGTTGGTTTGTTGGTTTGTTGGCTTGTTGGCTTGTTGGTTTGTTGGTTTGTTGGTTTGTTGGTTTGTTGGCTTGTTGGTTTGTTAGTTTGTTGGCTTTTTGGTTACTTGGTTTGTTGGTTTGTTGGTTTGTTGGTTTGTTGGATTGTTAGTTTGTAAGTTTGTTGGTTTGTTGGCTTGTTAGCTTGTTGGTTTGTTGGTTCGTTGGTTTGTTCGTTTGTTAGTTTGTTGGTTTGTTGGTTTTTTGGTTTGTTGATTTATTTGTTTGTTGGTTTGTTGGCTTGTTGGTTTGTTGGTTTGTTGGTTTGTTGGCTTGTTGGTTTGTTGTTTTGTTGGCTTGTTGGCTTGTTGGTTTGTTAGTTTGTTGGCTTTTTGGTTACTTGGTTTGTTGGTTTGTTGGGTTGTTGGCTTGTTGGGTTGTTGGTTAGTTCGTTTGTTGGTTTGTTGGCTTGTTGGTTTGTTAGTTTGTTGGCTTTCTGGTTTGTTGGTTTGTTGGTTTGTTGGTTTGTTGGTTTGTTGACTTGTTGGTTTTTTTGGTTTGTTGGCTTGTTGGTTTGTTAGTTTGTTGGCTTGTTGGCTTGTTGGTTTGTTGGTTTGTTGGTTTGTTGGCTTGTTGGTTTGTTGGTTTGTTGGTTTGTTGGTTTGTTAGTTTGTTGGTTTGTTGGTTTGTTGGTTTGTTGGTTTGTTGCTTTGTTGGTTTGTTGGTTTGTTGGCTTGTTGGCTTGTTGGTTTGTTGGCTTGTTGGTTTGTTAGTTTGCTGGCTTTCTGGTTTGTTGGTTTGTTGGTTTGTTGGTTTGTTGGTTTGTTGGTTTGTTGGTTTGTTGGTTTGTTGGCTTGTTGGTTTGTTGGTTTGTTGCCTTGTTGGTTTGTTGGCTTGTTGGCTTGTTGGTTTTTTGGCTTGTTGGTTTGTTAGTATGTTGGTTTTTTGGTTTGTTGGTTTGTTGGTTTGTTGGTTTGTTGGTTTGTTGGTTGGTTGGCTTGTTGGTTTGTTGGTTTGTTGGCTTGTTGGTTTGTTATTTTGTTGGCTTGTTGGCTTGTTGGTTTGTTGGTTTGTTGGTTTGTTGGCTTGTTGGTTTGTTGGTTTGTTGGCTTGTTGGTTTGTCAGTTTGTTGGTTTGTTGGTTTGTTGGTTTGTTGGTTTGTTGCTTTGTTGGTTTGTTGGTTTGTTGGCTTGTTGGCTTGTTGGTTTGTTGGCTTGTTGGTTTGTTGGCTTGTTGGTTTGTTGGCTTGTTGGCTTGTTGGTTTGTTAGTTTGTTGGTTTGTTGGTTTGTTCGTTTGTTGGTTTGTTGGTTCATTGGTTCATTGGTTTGTTGGTTTGTTGGTTTGTTGGTGTGTTGGTTTGTTGGTTTGTTGGTTTGTTGGTTTATTTGTTTGTTGGTTTGTTGGTTTGTTGGTTTGTTGGTTTGTTGGTTTGTTGGTTTGTTGGTTTCTTGGTTCATTTGTTTGTTGGTTTGTTGGCTTGTTGGTTTGTTGGTTTGTTGGTTTGTTGGCTTGTTGGCTTGTTGGTTTGTTGGTTTGTTGGCTTGTTGGCTTGTTGGTTTGTTGGTTTGTTGGTTTATTGGTTTGTTGGTTTGTTGGTTTGTTGGTTTTTTGGCTTGTTGGTTTGTTGGTTTGTTGGCTTGTTGGTTTGTTGGTTTGTTGGCTTGTTGGTTTGTTGGTTTGTTGGCTTGTTGGCTTGTTGGTTTGTTGGTTTGTTAGTTTGTTGGTTACTTAGTTTGTTGTTTTGTTGGTTTGTTGGTTTGTTGGCTTGTTGGCTTGTGGGTTTGTTGGTTTGTGTGTTTGTTGGTTTGTTGGCTTGTTGGTTTGTTGGTTTGTTGACTTGTTGGTTTGTTGGTTTGTTGGTTTGTTGGCTTGTTGGCTTGTTGGTTTGTTGGCTTGTTAGTTTGTTGGTTTGTTGGCTTGTTGGCTTGTTACTTTGTCCGTTTGATAGTTTGTTGGTTTGTTGGTTTTTTGGTTTGTTGGTTTTTTGGTTTGTTACTTTGTTGGTTGGTTGGTTTATTGGCTTGTTGGCTTGTTGGTTTGTTGGCTTGTTGGTTTGTTAGTTTGTTGGCTTTTTGGTTACTTGGTTTGTTGTTTTGTTGTCTTGTTGGCTTGTTGGTTTGTTGCTTTGTTCGTTTGATGGTTTTTTGGTTTGTTGGTTACTTGGTTTGTTGGTTTGTTGGTTTGTTGGCTTGTTGGTTTGTTGGCTTGTTTGTTTGTTGGTTTGTTGGTTTGTTGGCTTGTTGGCTTGTTGGTTTGTTGGTTTTTTGGTTTGTTGGTTTGTTGGTTTGTTGGTTTTTTGGTTTGTTGGTTTATTTGTTTGTTGGTTTGTTGGCTTGTTGGTTTGTTTGTTTGCTGGTTTGTTGGCTTGTTGGTTTGTTGGTTTGTTGGTTTGTTGGTTTGTTGGTTTGTTGGCTTGTTGGTTTGTTGGTTTGTTGGCTTGTTGGTTTGATGGTTTGTTGGATTGTTGGCTTGTTGCTTTGTTCGTTTGATGGTTTGTTGGTTTGTTGGTTTGTTGGCTTGTTGGTTTGTTAGTTTGTTGGTTTGTTGGTTTGTTGGTTTGTTGGTTTGTTGGTTTGTTGGTTTGTTGGCTTGTTGGTTTGTTGGTTTGTTGGCTAGTTGGTTTGTTGGTTTGTTGGCTTGTTGGCTTGCTGGTTTGTTAGTTTGTTGGCTTGTTGATTACTTAGTTTGTTGGTTTGTTGATTTGTTGGTTTGTTGGTTTGTTGGTTTTTGTTTTGTTGGTTTATTTGTTTGTTGGTTTGTTGGCTTGTTGGTTTGTTGGTTTGTTGGTTTGTTGGCTTGTTGGTTTGTTGGTTTGTTGGCTTGTTGGCTTGTTGGTTTGTTGGTTTGTTAGCTTGTTGGTTAATTAGTTTGTTGGTTTGTTGGTTTGTTGGTTTGTTGGCTTGTTGGCTTGTTGGTTTGTTGGTTTGTGTGTTTGTTGGTTTGTTGGCTTGTTGATTCCTTAGTTTGTTGGTTTGTTGGTTTGTTGGTTTGTTGGTTTGTTGGTTTGTTGGTTTTTGTTTTGTTGGTTTGTTGGCTTGTTGGGTTGTTGGTTTGTTGGTTTGTTGGTTTGTTGGTTTTTGTTTTGTTGGTTTATTTGTTTGTTGGTTTGTTGGCTTGTTGGTTTGTTGGTTTGTTGGTTTGTTGGCTTGTTGGTTTGTTGGTTTGTTGGCTTGTTGGCTTGTTGGTTTGTTGGTTTGTTAGCTTGTTGGTTAATTAGTTTGTTGGTTTGTTGGTTTGTTGGCTTGTTGGCTTGTTGGTTTGTTGGTTTGTGTGTTTGTTGGTTTGTTGGCTTGTTGATTCCTTAGTTTGTTGGTTTGTTGGTTTGTTGGTTTGTTGGTTTGTTGGTTTGTTGGTTTTTGTTTTGTTGGTTTATTTGTTTGTTGGTTTGTTGGTTTGTGTGTTTGTTGGTTTGTTGGCTTGTTGATTCCTTAGTTTGTTGGTTTGTTGGTTTGTTGGTTTGCTGGTTTGTTGGTTTGTTGGTTTGTTGGCTTGTTGGGTTGTTGGTTTGTTGGTTTGTTGGTTTGTTGGTTTGTTGGCTTGTTGGCTTGTTGGTTTGTTGGTTTGTTGGTTTGTTGGTTTGTTGGCTTGTTGGTTTGTTAGTTTGTTGGCTTTTTGGTTACTTGGTTTGTTGGTTTGTTGGTTTGTTGGTTTGTTGGATTGTTAGTTTGTAAGTTTGTTGGTTTGTTGGCTTGTTAGCTTGTTGGTTTGTTGGTTCGTTGGTTTGTTCGTTTGTTAGTTTGTTGGTTTGTTGGTTTTTTGGTTTGTTGATTTATTTGTTTGTTGGTTTGTTGGCTTGTTGGTTTGTTGGTTTGTTGGTTTGTTGGCTTGTTGGTTTGTTGTTTTGTTGGCTTGTTGGCTTGTTGGTTTGTTGGCTTGTTGGTTTGTTGGTTTGTTGGTTTGTTGGTTTGTTGGTTTGTTGGCTTGTTGGTTTGTTGGTTTGTTGGCTTGTTGGCTTGTTGGTTTGTTGGTTTGTTGGTTTGTTGGATTGTTGGTTTGTTTGTTTGTTGGCTTGTTGGCTTGTTGGTTTGTTGGTTTGTTGGTTTGTTGGCTTGTTGGTTTGTTGGTTTGTTGGTTTGTTGGTTTGTTGGTTTGTTAGTTTGTTGGTTTGTTGGTTTGTTGGCTTGTTGGCTTGTTGGTTTGTTGGCTTGTTGGTTTGTTAGTTTGTTGGCTTTCTGGTTTGTTGGTTTGTTGGTTTGTTGGTTTGTTGGTTTGTTGGTTTGTTGGTTTGTTTGTTTGTTGGTTTGTTGGTTTGTTGGTTTGTTGGCTTGTTGGTTTGTTGGCTTGTTGGCTTGTTGGTTTTTTGGCTTGTTGGTTTGTTGGTTTGTTGGCTTGTTGGCTTGTTGGTTTGTTGGCTTTTTGGTTACTTGGTTTGTTGGTTTGTTGGCTTGTTGGCTTGTTGGTTTGTTGCTTTGTTCGTTAGATGGTTTGTTGGTTTGTTGGTTTGTTGGCTTGTTGGTTTGTTGGTTTGTTGGTTTGTTGGTTTGTTAGTTTGTTGGCTTTTTGGTTACTTGAGTTGTTGGCTTGTTGGTTTGTTGGTTTGTTGGTTTGTTGCTTTGTTCGTTTGATGGTTTGTTGGTTTGTTGGTTACTTGGTTTGTTGGTTTGTTGGTTTGTTGGCTTGTTGGTTTGTTGGCTTGTTGGTTTGTTGGTCTGTTGGCTTGTTGGCTTGTTGGCTTGTTGGTTTGTTGGTTTGTTGGCTTCTTAGTTTGTTGGTTTGTTGGCTTCTTGGTTTGTTGGTTTGTTGGCTTGTTGGTTTGTTAGTTTGTTGGTTTGTTGGTTTTTTGGTTTGCTGGTTTGTTGGCTTGTTGGTTTGTTGGCTTGATGGTTTGTTGGTTTGTTGGTTTGTTGGCTTGTTGGCTTGTTGGTTTGTTGGTTTGTTGGCTTGTTGGTTTGTTAGTTTGTTGGCTTTTTGGTTACTTTATTTGTTGGCTTGTTGGTTTGTTGGTTTGTTGGCTTGTTGGCTTGTTGCTTTGTTGGTTTGTTGGTTTGTTGGCTTGTTGGTTTGTTAGTTTGTTGGCTTTCTGGTTTGTTGGTTTGTTGGTTTGTTGGTTTGTTGGTTTGTTGGTTTGTTGGTTTGTTGGTTTGTTGGCTTGTTGGTTTGTTGGTTTGTTGGCTTGTTGGTTTGTTGGCTTGTTGGTTTGTTGGTTTGTTGGTTTGTTGGTTTGTTGGTTTGTTGGTTTGTTGATTTGTTGGTTTTTTTGGTTTGTTGGCTTGTTGGTTTGTTAGTTTGTTGGCTTGTTGGCTTGTTGGTTTGTTGGTTTGTTGGTTTGTTGGCTTGTTGGTTTGTTGGTTTGTTGGTTTGTTGGTTTGTTAGTTTGTTGGTTTGTTGGTTTGTTGGTTTGTTGCTTTGTTGGTTTGTTGGTTTGTTGGTTTGTTGGCTTGTTGGCTTGTTGGTTTGTTGGCTTGTTGGTTTGTTAGTTTGTTGGCTTTCTGGTTTGTTGGTTTGTTGGTTTGTTGGTTTGTTGGTTTGTTGGTTTGTTGGTTTGTTGGCTTCTTGGCTTGTTGGTTTGTTGGTTTGTTGACTTGTTGGTTTTTTTGGTTTGTTGGCTTGTTGGTTTGTTAGTTTGTTGGCTTGTTGGCTTGTTGGTTTGTTGGTTTGTTGGTTTGTTGGCTTGTTGGTTTGTTGGTTTGTTGGTTTGTTGGTTTGTTAGTGTGTTGGTTCGTTGGTTTGTTGGTTTGTTGCTTTGTTGGTTTGTTGGTTTGTTGGTTTGTTGGCTTGTTGGCTTGTTGGTTTGTTGGCTTGTTGGTTTGTTAGTTTGTTGGCTTTCTGGTTTGTTGGTTTGTTGGTTTGTTGGTTTGTTGGTTTGTTGGTTTGTTGGTTTGTTGGTTTGTTGGTTTGTTGGTTTGTTGGCTTGTTGGTTTGTTGGTTTGTTGGTTTGTTGGCTTGTTGGCTTGTTGGTTTGTTGGCTTGTTGGCTTGTTGGTTTGTTAGTTTGTTGGTTTGTTGGTTTGTTGGTTTGTTCGTTTGTTGGGTTGTTGGTTTGTTAGTTTGTTGGTTTGTTGGTTTGTTGGTTTGTTGCTTTGTTGGTTTGTTGGTTTGTTGGTTTGTTGGCTTGTTGGCTTGTTGGTTTGTTGGCTTGTTGGCTTGTTAGTTTGTTGGCTTTCTGGTTTGTTGGTTTGTTGGTTTGTTGGTTTGTTGGTTTGTTGCTTTGTTGGTTTGTTGGTTTGTTGGCTTGTTGGCTTGTTGGTTTGTTAGTTTGTTGGCTTTTTGGTTACTTGGTTTGTTGGTTTGTTAGCTTGTTGGCTTGTTGGTTTGTTGGTTAGTTCGTTTGTTGGTTTGTTAGTTTGTTGGTTTGTTGGCTTCTTGGCTTGTTGGTTTGTTGGTTTGTTGGCTTGTTGGTTTGTTGGTTTGTTGGTTTGTTGGTTTGTTAGTTTGTTGGTTTGTTGGTTTGTTGGTTTGTTGGTTTTTTGGTTTAATGATTTATTTGTTTCTTGGTTTGTTGGCTTGTTGGCTTGTTGGTTTGTTGGTTTTTTGGTTTGTTGGTTTGTTGGTTTGTTGGCTTGTTGGTTTGTTAGTTTGTTGGCTTGTTGGCTTGTTGGTTTGTTGGTTTTTTGGTTTGTTGGTTTGTTGGTTTGTTGGCTAGTTGGTTTGTTAGTTTGTTGGCTTGTTGGCTTGTTGGTTTGTTGGTTTGTTGGTTTGTTGGCTTGTTGGTTTGTTGGTTTGTTGCTTTGTTGGTTTGTTGGTTTGTTGGTTTGTTGGCTTGTTGGCTTGTTGGTTTGTTGGTTTGTTGGTTTGTTGGTTAGTTCGTTTGTTGGTTTGTTAGTTTGTTGGTTTGTTGGCTTCTTGGCTTGTTGGTTTGTTGGTTTGTTGACTTGTTGGTTTTTTTGGTTTGTTGGCTTGTTGGTTTGTTAGTTTGTTGGCTTGTTGGCTTGTTGGTTTGTTGGTTTGTTGGTTTGTTGGCTTGTTGGTTTGTTGGTTTGTTGGTTTGTTGGTTTGTTAGTTTGTTGGTTTGTTGGTTTGTTGGTTTGTTGCTTTGTTGGTTTGTTGGTTTGTTGGTTTGTTGGCTTGTTGGCTTGTTGGTTTGTTGGCTTGTTGGTTTGTTAGTTTGTTGGCTTTCTGGTTTGTTGGTTTGTTGGTTTGTTGGTTTGTTGGTTTGTTGGTTTGTTGGTTTGTTGGTTTGTTGGCTTGTTGGTTTGTTGGTTTGTTGGTTTGTTGGCTTGTTGGTTTGTTAGTTTGTTGGCTTTCTGGTTTGTTGGTTTGTTGGTTTGTTGGTTTGTTGGTTTGTTGGTTTGTTGGTTTGTTGGTTTGTTGGTTTGTTGGTTTGTTGGCTTGTTGGTTTGTTGGTTTGTTGGCTTGTTGGTTTGTTGGCTTGTTGGCTTGTTGGTTTTTTGGCTTGTTGGTTTGTTAGTTTGTTGGTTTTTTGGTTTGTTGGTTTGTTGGTTTGTTGGTTTGTTGGTTTGTTGGTTTGTTGGCTTGTTGGTTTGTTGGTTTGTGTGTTTGTTGGTTTGTTGGCTTGTTGGTTTGTTGGTTTGTTGACTTGTTGGTTTGTTGGTTTGTTGGTTTGTTGGCTTGTTGGCTTGTTGGTTTGTTGGTTTGTTGGCTTGTTAGTTTGTTGGTTTGTTGGCTTGTTGGCTTGTTACTTTGTCCGTTTGATAGTTTGTTGGTTTGTTGGTTTTTTGGTTTGTTGGTTTTTTGGTTTGTTACTTTGTTGGTTGGTTGGTTTGTTGGCTTGTTGGTTTGTTGGTTTGTTGGCTTGTTGGTTTGTTAGTTTGTTGGCTTTTTGGTTACTTGGTTTGTTGGTTTGTTGGTTTGTTGGTTTGTTGGTTTGTTGGATTGTTAGTTTGTAAGTTTGTTGGGTTGTTGGCTTGTTAGCTTGTTGGTTTGTTGGTTCGTTGGTTTGTTCGTTTGTTAGTTTGTTGGTTTGTTGGTTTTTTGGTTTGTTGATTTATTTGTTTGTTGGTTTGTTGGCTTGTTGGTTTGTTGGTTTGTTGGTTTGTTGGCTTGTTGGTTTGTTGTTTTGTTGGCTTGTTGGCTTGTTGGTTTGTTGGCTTGTTGGTTTGTTGGTTTGTTGGTTTGTTGGTTTGTTGGTTTGTTGGCTTGTTGGTTTGTTGGTTTGTTGGCTTGTTGGCTTGTTGGTTTGTTGGTTTGTTGGTTTGTTGGATTGTTGGTTTGTTTGTTTGTTGGCTTGTTGGCTTGTTGGTTTGTTGGTTTGTTGGTTTGTTGGCTTGTTGGTTTGTTGGTTTGTTGGTTTGTTGGTTTGTTGGTTTGTTAGTTTGTTGGTTTGTTGGTTTGTTGGTTTGTTGGTTTGTTGGTTTGTTGCTTTGTTGCTTTGTTGGTTTGTTGGTTTGTTGGCTTGTTGGCTTGTTGGTTTGTTGGCTTGTTGGTTTGTTAGTTTGTTGGCTTTCTGGTTTGTTGGTTTGTTGGTTTGTTGGTTTGTTGGTTTGTTGGTTTGTTTGTTTGTTGGTTTGTTGGTTTGTTGGTTTGTTGGCTTGTTGGTTTGTTGGCTTGTTGGCTTGTTGGTTTTTTGGCTTGTTGGTTTGTTGGTTTGTTGGCTTGTTGGCTTGTTGGTTTGTTGGCTTTTTGGTTACTTGGTTTGTTGGTTTGTTGGCTTGTTGGCTTGTTGGTTTGTTGCTTTGTTCGTTAGATGGTTTGTTGGTTTGTTCGTTTGTTGGCTTGTTGGTTTGTTGGTTTGTTGGTTTGTTGGTTTGTTAGTTTGTTGGCTTTTTGGTTACTTGAGTTGTTGGCTTGTTGGTTTGTTGGTTTGTTGGTTTGTTGCTTTGTTCGTTTGATGGTTTGTTGGTTTGTTGGTTACTTGGTTTGTTGGTTTGTTGGTTTGTTGGCTTGTTGGTTTGTTGGCTTGTTGGTTTGTTGGTCTGTTGGCTTGTTGGCTTGTTGGCTTGTTGGTTTGTTGGTTTGTTGGCTTCTTAGTTTGTTGGTTTGTTGGCTTCTTGGTTTGTTGGTTTGTTGGCTTGTTGGTTTGTTAGTTTGTTGGTTTGTTGGTTTTTTGGTTTGCTGGTTTGTTGGCTTGTTGGTTTGTTGGCTTGATGGTTTGTTGGTTTGTTGGTTTGTTGGCTTGTTGGCTTGTTGGTTTGTTGGTTTGTTGGCTTGTTGGTTTGTTAGTTTGTTGGCTTTTTGGTTACTTTATTTGTTGGCTTGTTGGTTTGTTGGTTTGTTGGCTTGTTGGCTTGTTGCTTTGTTGGTTTGTTGGTTTGTTGGCTTGTTGGCTTGTTGGTTTGTTAGTTTGTTGGCTTTTTGGTTACTTGGTTTGTTGGTTTGTTGGCTTGTTGGCTTGTTGGTTTGTTGGTTAGTTCGTTTGTTGGTTTGTTAGTTTGTTGGTTTGTTGGCTTCTTGGCTTGTTGGTTTGTTGGTTTTTTGGTTTGTTGGTTTGTTGGTTTGTTGGTTTGTTGGTTTGTTGACTTGTTGGTTTTTTTGGTTTGTTGGCTTGTTGGTTTGTTAGTTTGTTGGCTTGTTGGCTTGTTGGTTTGTTGGTTTGTTGGCTTGTTGGCTTGTTGGTTTGTTGGCTTGTTGGTTTGTTAGTTTGTTGGCTTTCTGGTTTGTTGGTTTGTTGGTTTGTTGGTTTGTTGGTTTGTTGGTTTGTTGGTTTGTTGGTTTGTTGGTTTGTTGGCTTGTTGGTTTGTTGGTTTGTTGGCTTGTTGGTTTGTTGGCTTGTTGGCTTGTTGGTTTTTTGGCTTGTTTGTTTGTTAGTTTGTTGGTTTTTTGGTTTGTTGGTTTGTTGGTTTGTTGGTTTGTTGGTTTGTTGGTTTGTTGGCTTGTTGGTTTGTTGGTCTGTTGGCTTGTTGGCTTGTTGGCTTGTTGGTTTGTTGGTTTGTTGGCTTCTTAGTTTGTTGGTTTGTTGGCTTCTTGGTTTGTTGGTTTGTTGGCTTGTTGGTTTGTTAGTTTGTTGGTTTGTTGGTTTTTTGGTTTGCTGGTTTGTTGGCTTGTTGGTTTGTTGGCTTGATGGTTTGTTGGTTTGTTGGTTTGTTGGCTTGTTGGTTTGTTGGTTTGTTGACTTGTTGGTTTTTTTGGTTTGTTGGCTTGTTGGTTTGTTAGTTTGTTGGCTTGTTGGCTTGTTGGTTTGTTGGTTTGTTGGCTTGTTGGTTTGTTGGTTTGTTGGTTTGTTGGTTTGTTAGTTTGTTGGTTTGTTGGTTTGTTGGTTTGTTGCTTTGTTGGTTTGTTGGTTTGTTGGTTTGTTGGCTTGTTGGCTTGTTGGTTTGTTGGCTTGTTGGTTTGTTAGTTTGTTGGCTTTCTGGTTTGTTGGTTTGTTGGTTTGTTGGTTTGTTGGTTTGTTGGTTTGTTGGTTTGTTGGTTTGTTGGTTTGTTGGCTTGTTGGTTTGTTGGTTTGTTGGTTAGTTCGTTTGTTGGTTTGTTAGTTTGTTGGTTTGTTGGCTTCTTGGCTTGTTGGTTTGTTGGTTTTTTGGTTTGTTGGTTTGTTGGTTTGTTGGTTTGTTGGTTTGTTGGTTTGTTGGTTTATTTGTTTGTTGGTTTGTTGGTTTGTTGGTTTGTTAGTTTGTTGGTTTGTTGGTTTGTTGGTTTGTTGCTTTGTTGGTTTGTTGGTTTGTTGGTTTGTTGGCTTGTTGGCTTGTTGGTTTGTTGGCTTGTTGGTTTGTTAGTTTGTTGGCTTTCTGGTTTGTTGGTTTGTTGGTTTGTTGGTTTGTTGGTTTGTTGGTTTGTTGGTTTGTTGGTTTGTTGGTTTGTTGGTTTGTTGGTTTGTTGGCTTGTTGGTTTGTTGGTTTGTTGGCTTGTTGGTTTGTTGGCTTGTTGGCTTGTTGGTTTTTTGGCTTGTTGGTTTGTTAGTTTGTTGGTTTTTTTGGTTTGTTGGTTTGTTGGTTTGTTGGTTTGTTGGTTTGTTGGCTTGTTGGTTTGTTGGTCTGTTGGCTTGTTGGCTTGTTGGCTTGTTGGTTTGTTGGTTTTTTGGCTTCTTAGTTTGTTGGTTTGTTGGCTTCTTGGTTTGTTGGTTTGTTGGCTTGTTGGTTTGTTAGTTTGTTGGTTTGTTGGTTTTTTGGTTTGCTGGTTTGTTGGCTTGTTGGTTTGTTGGCTTGATGGTTTGTTGGTTTGTTGGTTTGTTGGCTTGTTGGTTTGTTGGTTTGTTGACTTGTTGGTTTTTTTGGTTTGTTGGCTTGTTGGTTTGTTAGTTTGTTGGCTTGTTGGCTTGTTGGTTTGTTGGTTTGTTGGTTTGTTGGCTTGTTGGTTTGTTGGTTTGTTGGTTTGTTGGTTTGTTGGTTTGTTAGTTTGTTGGTTTGTTGGTTTGTTGGTTTGTTGCTTTGTTGGTTTGTTGGTTTGTTGGTTTGTTGGCTTGTTGGCTTGTTGGTTTGTTGGCTTGTTGGCTTGTTGGTTTGTTAGTTTGTTGGCTTTCTGGTTTGTTGGTTTGTTGGTTTGTTGGTTTGTTGGTTTGTTGGTTTGTTGGTTTGTTGGTTTGTTGGTTTGTTGGCTTGTTGGTTTATTGGTTTGTTGGCTTGTTGGTTTGTTGGCTTGTTGGCTTGTTGGTTTTTTGGCTTGTTGGTTTGTTAGTTTGTTGGTTTTTTGGTTTGTTGGTTTGTTGGTTTGTTGGTTTGTTGGTTTGTTGGTTTGTTGGCTTGTTGGTTTGTTTGTTTGTTGGCTTGTTGGTTTGTTGGTTTGTTGGCTTGTTGGCTTGTTGGTTTGTTGGTTTGTTGGCTTGTTGGTTTGTTAGTTTGTTGGCTTTCTGGTTTGTTGGTTTGTTGGTTTGTTGGTTTGTTGGTTTGTTGGTTTGTTTGTTTGTTGGTTTGTTGGTTTGTTGGTTTGTTGGCTTGTTGGTTTGTTGGCTTGTTGGTTTGTTAGTTTGTTGGCTTTCTGGTTTGTTGGTTTGTTGGTTTGTTGGTTTGTTGGTTTGTTGGTTTGTTTGTTTGTTGGTTTGTTGGTTTGTTGGTTTGTTGGCTTGTTGGTTTGTTGGCTTGTTGGCTTGTTGGTTTTTTGGCTTGTTGGTTTGTTGGTTTGTTGGCTTGTTGGCTTGTTGGTTTGTTGGCTTTTTGGTTACTTGGTTTGTTGGTTTGTTGGCTTGTTGGCTTGTTGGTTTGTTGCTTTGTTCGTTAGATGGTTTGTTGGTTTGTTGGTTTGTTGGCTTGTTGGTTTGTTGGTTTGTTGGTTTGTTGGTTTGTTATTTTGTTGGCTTTTTGGTTACTTGAGTTGTTGGCTTGTTGGTTTGTTGGTTTGTTGGTTTGTTGCTTTGTTCGTTTGATGGTTTGTTGGTTTGTTGGTTACTTGGTTTGTTGGTTTGTTGGTTTGTTGGCTTGTTGGTTTGTTGGCTTGTTGGTTTGTTGGTCTGTTGGCTTGTTGGCTTGTTGGCTTGTTGGTTTGTTGGTTTGTTGGCTTCTTAGTTTGTTGGTTTGTTGGCTTCTTGGTTTGTTGGTTTGTTGGCTTGTTGGTTTGTTAGTTTGTTGGTTTGTTGGTTTTTTGGTTTGCTGGTTTGTTGGCTTGTTGGTTTGTTGGCTTGATGGTTTGTTGGTTTGTTGGTTTGTTGGCTTGTTGGCTTGTTGGTTTGTTGGTTTGTTGGCTTGTTGGTTTGTTAGTTTGTTGGCTTTTTGGTTACTTTATTTGTTGGCTTGTTGGTTTGTTGGTTTGTTGGTTTGTTGGCTTGTTGGCTTGTTGGTTTGTTAGTTTGTTGGCTTTTTGGTTACTTGGTTTGTTGGTTTGTTGGCTTGTTGGCTTGTTGGTTTGTTGGTTAGTTCGTTTGTTGGTTTGTTAGTTTGTTGGTTTGTTGGCTTCTTGGCTTGTTGGTTTGTTGGTTTTTTGGTTTGTTGGTTTGTTGGTTTGTTGGCTTGTTGGTTTGTTAGTTTGTTGGCTTGTTGGCTTGTTGGTTTGTTGGTTTGTTGGTTTGTTGGCTTGTTGGTTTGTTGGTTTGTTGGTTTGTTGGTTTGTTAGTTTGTTGGTTTGTTGGTTTGTTGGTTTGTTGCTTTGTTGGTTTGTTGGTTTGTTGGTTTGTTGGCTTGTTGGCTTGTTGGTTTGTTGGTTTGTTGGTTTGTTGGTTAGTTCGTTTGTTGGTTTGTGAGTTTGTTGGTTTGTTGGCTTCTTGGCTTGTTGGTTTGTTGGTTTGTTGACTTGTTGGTTTTTTTGGTTTGTTGGCTTGTTGGTTTGTTAGTTTGTTGGCTTGTTGGCTTGTTGGTTTGTTGGTTTGTTGGTTTGTTGGCTTCTTGGTTTGTTGGTTTGTTGGCTTGTTGGTTTGTTAGTTTGTTGGTTTGTTGGTTTTTTGGTTTGCTGGTTTGTTGGCTTGTTGGTTTGTTGGCTTGATGGTTTGTTGGTTTGTTGGTTTGTTGGCTTGTTGGCTTGTTGGTTTGTTGGTTTGTTGGCTTGTTGGTTTGTTAGTTTGTTGGCTTTTTGGTTACTTTATTTGTTGGCTTGTTGGTTTGTTGGTTTGTTGGTTTGTTGGCTTGTTGGCTTGTTGGTTTGTTAGTTTGTTGGCTTTTTGGTTACTTGGTTTGTTGGTTTGTTGGCTTGTTGGCTTGTTGGTTTGTTGGTTAGTTCGTTTGTTGGTTTGTTAGTTTGTTGGTTTGTTGGCTTCTTGGCTTGTTGGTTTGTTGGTTTTTTGGTTTGTTGGTTTGTTGGTTTGTTGGCTTGTTGGTTTGTTAGTTTGTTGGCTTGTTGGCTTGTTGGTTTGTTGGTTTGTTGGTTTGTTGGCTTGTTGGTTTGTTGGTTTGTTGGTTTGTTGGTTTGTTAGTTTGTTGGTTTGTTGGTTTGTTGGTTTGTTGCTTTGTTGGTTTGTTGGTTTGTTGGTTTGTTGGCTTGTTGGCTTGTTGGTTTGTTGGTTTGTTGGTTTGTTGGTTAGTTCGTTTGTTGGTTTGTGAGTTTGTTGGTTTGTTGGCTTCTTGGCTTGTTGGTTTGTTGGTTTGTTGACTTGTTGGTTTTTTTGGTTTGTTGGCTTGTTGGTTTGTTAGTTTGTTGGCTTGTTGGCTTGTTGGTTTGTTGGTTTGTTGGTTTGTTGGCTTGTTGGTTTGTTGGTTTGTTGGTTTGTTGGTTTGTTAGTTTGTTGGTTTGTTGGTTTGTTGGTTTGTTGCTTTGTTGGTTTGTTGGTTTGTTGGTTTGTTGGCTTGTTGGCTTGTTGGTTTGTTGGCTTGTTGGTTTGTTAGTTTGTTGGCTTTCTGGTTTGTTGGTTTGTTGGTTTGTTGGTTTGTTGGTTTGTTGGTTTGTTGGTTTGTTGGTTTGTTGGTTTGTTGGTTTGTTGGTTTGTTGGCTTGTTGGTTTGTTGGTTTGTTGGTTTGTTGGCTTGTTGGTTTGTTAGTTTGTTGGCTTTCTGGTTTGTTGGTTTGTTGGTTTGTTGGTTTGTTGGTTTGTTGGTTTGTTGGTTTGTTGGTTTGTTGGTTTGTTGGTTTGTTGGCTTGTTGGTTTGTTGGTTTGTTGGCTTGTTGGTTTGTTGGCTTGATGGTTGTTGGTTTGTTGGTTTGTTGGTTTGTTGGTTTGTTAGTTTGTTGGTTTGTTGGTTTGTTGGTTTGTTGGTTTGTTGGTTTGTTGGTTTGTTGGTTTGTTGGTTTGTTGGTTTGTTGGTTTGTTGGCTTGTTGGTTTGTTGGTTTGTTGGCTTGTTGGTTTGTTGGCTTGTTGGCTTGTTGGTTTTTTGGCTTGTTGGTTTGTTAGTTTGTTGGTTTTTTGGTTTGTTGGTTTGTTGGTTTGTTGGTTTGTTGGTTTGTTGGTTTGTTGGCTTGTTGGTTTGTTGGTTTGTTGGCTTGTTGGTTTGTTGGTTTGTTGGCTTGTTGGTTTGTTAGTTTGTTGGCTTGTTGGCTTGTTGGTTTGTTGGTTTGTTGGTTTGTTGGCTTGTTGGTTTGTTGGTTTGTTGGTTTGTTGGTTTGTTAGTTTGTTGGTTTGTTGGTTTGTTGGTTTGTTGGTTTGTTGCTTTGTTGGTTTGTTGGTTTGTTGGTTTGTTGGCTTGTTGGCTTGTTGGTTTGTTGGCTTGTTGGTTTGTTGGCTTGTTGGTTTGTTGGCTTGTTGGCTTGTTGGTTTGTTAGTTTGTTGGTTTGTTGGTTTGTTGGTTTGTTCGTTTGTTGGTTTGTTGGTTCATTGGTTTGTTGGTTTGTTGGTTTGTTGGTTTGTTGGTTTGTTGGTTTGTTGGTTTATTTGTTTGTTGGTTTGTTGGTTTGTTGGTTTGTTGGTTTGTTGGTTTGTTGGTTTGTTGGTTTGTTGGTTTGTTGGTTTCTTGGTTTATTTGTTTGTTGGTTTGTTGGCTTGTTGGTTTGTTGGTTTGTCGGTTTGTTGGCTTGTTGGTTTGTTGGTTTGTTGGCTTGTTGGTTTGTTGGTTTGTTAGCTTGTTGGTTACTTAGTTTGTTGGTTTGTTGGTTTGTTGGTTTGTTGGCTTGTTGGCTTGTGGGTTTGTTGGTTTGTGTGTTTGTTGGTTTGTTGGCTTGTTGGTTTGTTGGTTTGTTGACTTGTTGGTTTGTTGGTTTGTTGGTTTGTTGGTTTGTTGGATTGTTGGCTTGTTGGCTTGTTGGTTTGTTGGTTTGTTGGCTTGTTAGTTTGTTGGTTTGTTGGCTTGTTGGCTTGTTACTTTGTTCGTTTGATAGTTTGTTGGTTTGTTGGTTTTTTGGTTTGTTGGTTTTTTGGTTTGTTACTTTGTTGGTTTGTTGGTTTGTTGGCTTGTTGGCTTGTTGGTTTGTTGGCTTGTTGGTTTGTTAGTTTGTTGGCTTTTTGGTTACTTGGTTTGTTGTTTTGTTGGCTTGTTGGCTTGTTGGTTTGTTGCTTTGTTCGTTTGACGGTTTTTTGGTTTGTTGGTTACTTGGTTTGTTGGTTTGTTGGTTTGTTGGCTTGTTGGTTTGTTGGCTTGTTTGTTTGTTGGTTTGTTAATTTGTTGGCTTGTTGGCTTGTTGGTTTGTTGGTTTGTTGGTTTGTTGGTTTGTTGGTTTTTTGGTTTGTTGGTTTATTTGTTTGTTGGTTTGTTGGCTTGTTGGTTTGTTGGTTTGTTGGTTTGTTGGCTTGTTGATTTGTTGGTTTGTTGGTTTGTTGGTTTGTTGGTTTGTTGGCTTGTTGGTTTGTTGGTTTGTTGGCTTGTTGGTTTGATGGTTTGTTGGCTTGTTGGCTTGTTGCTTTGTTCGTTTGATGGTTTGTTGGTTTGTTGGTTTGTTGGCTTGTTGGTTTGTTAGTTTGTTGATTTGTTGGTTTGTTGGTTTGTTGGTTTGTTGGTTTGTTGGCTTGTTGGTTTGTTGGTTTGTTGGCTAGTTGGTTTGTTGGTTTGTTGGCTTGTTGGCTTGTTGGTTTGTTAGTTTGTTGGCTTGTTGATTACTTAGTTTGTTGGTTTGTTGGTGTGTTGGTTTGTTGGTTTGTTGGTTTGTTGGTTTGTTGGTTTTTGTTTTGTTGGTTTATTTGTTTGTTGGTTTGTGGGCTTGTTGGTTTGTTGGTTTGTTGGTTTGTTGGCTTGTTGGTTTGTTGGTTTGTTGGTTTGTTGGCTTGTTGGCTTGTTGGTTTGTTGGTTTGCTAGCTTGTTGGTTACTTAGTTTGTTGGTTTGTTGGTTTGTTGGTTTGTTGGCTTGTTGGCTTGTTGGTTTGTTGGTTTGTGTGTTTGTTGGTTTGTTGGCTTGTTGATTACTAAGTTTGTTGGTTTGTTGGTTTGTTGGTTTGTTGGTTTTTGTTTTGTTGGTTTATTTGTTTGTTGGTTTGTTGGCTTGCTGGTTTGTTGGTTTGTTGGTTTGTTGGCTTGTTGGTTTGTTGGTTTGTTGACTTGTTGGTTTGTTGGTTTGTTGGTTTGTTGGCTTGTTGGCTTGTTGGTTTGTTGGTTTGTTGGCTTGTTAGTTTGTTGGTTTGTTGGCTTGTTGGCTTGTTACTTTGTTCGTTTGATAGTTTGTTGGTTTGTTGGTTTTTTGGTTTGTTAGTTTTTGGTTTGTTACTTTGTTGGTTTGTTGGTTTGTTGGCTTGTTGGCTTGTTGGTTTGTTGGCTTGTTGGTTTGCTAGTTTGTTGGCTTTTTGGTTACTTGGTTTGTTGTTTTGTTGGCTTGTTGGCTTGTTGGTTTGTTGCTTTGTTCGTTTGATGGTTTTTTGGTTTGTTGGTTACTTGGTTTGTTGGTTTGTTGGTTTGTTGGCTTGTTGGTTTGTTGGCTTGTTTGTTTGTTGGTTTGTTGGTTTGTTGGCTTGTTGGCTTGTTGGTTTGCTGGTTTGTTGGTTTGTTGGTTTGTTGGTTTGTTGGTTTTTTGGTTTGTTGGTTTATTTGTTTGTTGGTTTGTTGGCGTGTTGGTTTGTTGGTTTGTTGGTTTGTTGGCTTGTTGGTTTGTTGGTTTGTTGGTTTGTTGGTTTGTTGGTTTGTTGGCTTGTTTGTTTGTTGGTTTGTTGGCTTGTTGGTTTGATGGTTTGTTGGCTTGTTGGCTTGTTGCTTTGTTCGTTTGATGGTTTGTTGGTTTGTTGGTTTGTTGGCTTGTTGGTTTGTTAGTTTGTTGGTTTGTTGGTTTGTTGGTTTGTTGGTTTGTTGGTTTGTTGGCTTGCTGGTTTGTTGGTTTGTTGGCTAGTTGGTTTGTTGGTTTGTTGGCTTGTTGGCTTGTTGATTTGTTAGTTTGTTGGCTTGTTGATTACTTAGTTTGTTGGTTTGTTGGTTTGTTGGTTTGTTGGCTTGTTGGTTTGTTGGTTTGTTGGTTTGTTGGTTTGTTTGCTTGTTGGTTTGTTGGTTTGTTCGCTTGTTGGCTTGTTGGTTTGTTGGTTTTTTGGCTTGTTGGTTTGTTGGTTTGTTGGTTTGTTGGTTTGTTGATTTGTTGGCTTGTTGGGTTGTTGGGTTGTTGGGTTGTTGGTTTGTTGGCTTGTTGATTTTTGGTTTGTTGGTTTGTTGGCTTGTTGGTTACTTAGTGTCTTGGTTTGTTGGTATGTTTGTTTGTTGGTTTGTTGGTTTGTTGGCTTGTTGGTTTGTTGGTTTGTTGGCTTGTTGGCTTATTGGTTTGTTGGTTTGTTGGTTTGTTGGTTTGTTGGCTTGTTGGTTTGTTAGTTTGTTGGCTTTTTGGTTACTTGGTTTGTTGGTTTGTTGGTTTGTTGGTTTGTTGGTTTGTTGGCTTGTTGGTTTGTTAGTTTGTTGGTTTGTTGGCTTGTTGGCTTGTTGGTTTGTTGGTTCGTTGGTTTGTTCGTTTGTTGGTATGTTGGTTTGTTGGTTTTTTGGTTTGTTGGTTTATTTGTTTGTTGGTTTGTTGGCTTGTTGGTTTGTTGGTTTGTTGGTTTGTTGGCTTGTTGGTTTGTTGGTTTGTTGGCTTGTTGGCTTGTTGGTTTGTTGGCTTGTTGGTTTGTTGGTTTGTTGGTTTGTTGGTTTGTTGGTTTGTTGGTTTGTTGGCTTGTTGGTTTGTTGGTTTGTTGGCTTGTTGGCTTGTTGGTTTGTTGGTTTGTTGGTTTGTTGGATTGTTGGTTTGTTTGTTTGTTGGCTTGTTGGCTTGTTGGTTTGTTGGTTTGTTGGTTTGTTGGCTTGTTGGTTTGTTGGTTTGTTGGTTTGTTGGTTTGTTGGTTTGTTAGTTTGTTGGTTTGTTGGTTTGTTGGTTTGTTGGTTTGTTGGTTTGTTGCTTTGTTGGTTTGTTGGTTTGTTGGCTTGTTGGCTTGTTGGTTTGTTGGCTTGTTAGTTTGTTAGTTTGTTGGCTTCCTGGTTTGTTGGTTTGTTGGTTTGTTGGTTTGTTGGTTTGTTGGTTTGTTGGTTTGTTGGTTTGTTGGTTTGTTGGTTTGTTGGTTTGTTGGCTTGTTGGTTTGTTAGTTTGTTGGCTTCCTGGTTTGTTGGTTTGTTGGTTTGTTGGTTTGTTGGTTTGTTGGCTTGTTGGTTTGTTGGTTTGTTGGTTTGTTGGTTTGTTTGCTTGTTGGTTTGTTGGTTTGTTCGCTTGTTGGCTTGTTGGTTTGTTGGTTTTTTGGCTTGTTGGTTTGTTGGTTTGTTGGTTTGTTGGTTTGTTGGTTTGTTGGCTTGTTGGGTTGTTGGGTTGTTGGGTTGTTGGTTTGTTGGCTTGTTGATTTTTGGTTTGTTGGTTTGTTGGCTTGTTGGTTACTTAGTGTCTTGGTTTGTTGGTATGTTTGTTTGTTGGTTTGTTGGTTTGTTGGCTTGTTGGTTTGTTGGTTTGTTGGCTTGTTGGCTTATTGGTTTGTTGGTTTGTTGGTTTGTTGGTTTGTTGGCTTGTTGGTTTGTTAGTTTGTTGGCTTTTTGGTTACTTGGTTTGTTGGTTTGTTGGTTTGTTGGTTTGTTGACTTGTTGGTTTGTTAGTTTGTTGGTTTGTTGGCTTGTTGGCTTGTTGGTTTGTTGGTTCGTTGGTTTGTTCGTTTGTTGGTATGTTGGTTTGTTGGTTTTTTGGTTTGTTGGTTTATTTGTTTGTTGGTTTGTTGGCTTGTTGGTTTGTTGGTTTGTTGGTTTGTTGGCTTGTTGGTTTGTTGGTTTGTTGGCTTGTTGGCTTGTTGGTTTGTTGGCTTGTTGGTTTGTTGGTTTGTTGGTTTGTTGGTTTGTTGGTTTGTTGGCTTGTTGGTTTGTTGGTTTGTTGGCTTGTTGGCTTGTTGGTTTGTTGGTTTGTTGGTTTGTTGGATTGTTGGTTTGTTTGTTTGTTGGCTTGTTGGCTTGTTGGTTTGTTGGTTTGTTGGTTTGTTGGCTTGTTGGTTTGTTGGTTTGTTGGTTTGTTGGTTTGTTGGTTTGTTAGTTTGTTGGTTTGTTGGTTTGTTGGTTTGTTGGTTTGTTGGTTTGTTGCTTTGTTGGTTTGTTGGTTTGTTGGCTTGTTGGCTTGTTGGTTTGTTGGCTTGTTGGTTTGTTAGTTTGTTGGCTTCCTGGTTTGTTGGTTTGTTGGTTTGTTGGTTTGTTGGTTTGTTGGTTTGTTGGTTTGTTGGTTTGTTGGTTTGTTGGTTTGTTGGTTTGTTGGCTTGTGGTTTGTTGGCTTGTTGGCTTGTTGGTTTTTTGGCTTGTTTGTTTGTTAGTTTGTTGGTTTTTTGGTTTGTTGGTTTGTTGGTTTGTTGGTTTGTTGGTTTGTTGGCTTGTTGGTTTGTTGGCTTGTTGGTTTGTTGGTTTGTTAGTTTGTTGGCTTGTTGGTTTGTTGGTTTGTTGGTTTGTTGGCTTGTTGGTTTGTTGGTTTGTTGGCTTGTTGGGTTGTTAGTTTGTTGGTTTGTTGGTTTGTTGGTTTGTTGGTTTGTTGCTTTGTTGGTTTGTTGGTTTGTTGGCTTGTTGGCTTGTTGGCTTGTTGGTTTGTTGGCTTGTTGGTTTGTTGGCTTGTTGGTTTGTTGGCTTGTTGGCTTGTTGGTTTGTTGGTTTGTTGGTTTGTTGGTTTGTTGGTTTGTTCGTTTGTTGGTTTGTTGGTTAATTGGTTTGTTGGTTTGTTGGTTTGTTGGTTTGTTGGTTTGTTGGTTTGTTGGTTTCTTGGTTTGTTGGTTTGTTGGTTTGTTGGTTTGTTGGTTTGTTGGTTTGTTGGTTGGTTGGTTTATTTGTTTGTTGGTTTGTTGGTTTGTTGGTTTGTTGGTTTGTTGGTTTGTTGGTTTATTTGTTTGTTGGTTTGTTGGCTTGTTGGTTTGTTGGTTTATTGGTTTGTTGGCTTGTTGGTTTGTTGGTTTGTTGGTTTGTTGGTTTGTTTGTTTGTTTGCTTGTTGGTTTGTTTGTTTATTGGCTTGTTGGTTTGTTGGTTTTTTGGTTTGTTGGTTTGTTTGTTTGTTGGCTTGTTGGTTTGTTGGTTTTTTGGTTTGTTGGCTTGTTGGCTTGTTGGTTTGTTGGCTTGTTGGCTTGTTGGTTTGTTGGTTTGTTGGTTTGTTGGTTTGTTGGCTTGTTGGTTTGTTGGTTTGTTGGCTTGTTGGTTTGTTGGTTTGTTGGTTTATTGGCTTGTTGGCTTGTTGGTTTGTTGGTTTGTTGGCTTGTTAGTTTGTTGGTTTTTTTGGCTTGTTGGCTTGTTACTTTGTTCGTTTGATGGTTTGTTGGTTTGTTGGTTTTTTGGTTTGTTGGTTTTTTGGTTTGTTACTTTGTTGGTTTGTTGGTTTGTTGGCTTGTTGGCTTGTTGGTTTGTTGGCTTGTTGGCTTGTTGGCTTGTTGTTTTGTTGGTTTGTTAGCTTGTTGGTTGCTTAGTTTGTTGGTTTGTTGGTTTGTTGGCTTGTTGGCTTGTTGGTTTGTTGGTTTGTTGGTTTGTTGGTTTGCTGGTTTGTTGGTTTGTTGGTTTCTTGGTTTGTTGGTTTGTTGGGTTGTTGGCTTGTTGGTTTGTTGGTTTATTGATTTGTTGGCTTGTTGGTTTGTTGGTTTGTTGGCTTGTTGGCTTGTTGGTTTGTTGGTTTGTTGGTTTGTTAGTTTGTTGGCTTGATGGCTTGTTGGTTTGTTTGTTGGTTTGTTTGGCTTGTTGGTTTGTTGGTTTGTTGGTTTTTTGGTTTGTTAGTTTGTTGGTTTGTTGGGTTGTTGGTTTGTTGGCTTGTTATTTTGTTCGTTTGTTGGTTTGTTGGTTTGTTGGCTTGTTGGCTTGTTGGTATGTTGGTTTGTTGGATTGTTAGTTTTTTGGTTTGTTGGTTTATTGGCTTGTTGGTTTGTTGGTTTGTTGGCTTGTTGCTTTGTTGGTTTTTTGGTTTGTTGGTTCATTTGTTTGTTGGTTTGTTGCTTTGTAGGTTTGTTGGTTTGTTGGTTTGTTTGTTTGTTGGTTTGTTCGTTTGTTGGTTTGTTGGTTTGTTGGTTTGTTGGCTTGTTGGTTTGTTGGTTTGTTGGTTTGTTGGTTTGTTGGTTTGTTGGTTTGTTGGTTTGTTGGTTTGTTGGTTTGTTGGTTTGTTGGTTTGTTGGTTTGTTGTTTTATTTATTTGCTGGTTTGTTTGGCTTGTTGGTTTGTTGGTTTGTTGGTTTTTTGGTTTGTTGGTTTGTTAATTTGTTGGTTTGTTGGTTTGTTGGTTTGTTGGTTTATTCGTTTGTTGGTTTGTTGGTTTGTTGGCTTGCTGGCTTGTTGGTTTGTTGGTTTGTCTGATTGTTAGTTTTTTGGTTTGTTGGTTTATTGGCTTGTTGGCTTGTTGGTTTGTTGGTTTGTTGGTTTGTTGGTTTGTTGGTTTGTTGGTTTGTTGGTTTGTTGGCTTGTTGGCTTGTTGGCTTGTTGGTTTGTTGGTTTGTTGGTTTGTTGGTTTGTTGGCTTGTTGGCTTGTTGGTTTGTTGGCTTGTTGGTTTGTTGGTGTGTTGGTTTTTGGTTTGTTGGTTTGTTGGCTTGTTGGCTTGTTGGTTTGTTGGTTTGGTGGTTTGTTGGTTTGTTGGTTTGTTGGCTTGTTGGTTTGTTGGTTTGTTGGTTTGTTGTTTTGTTGGCTTGTTGGTTTGTTGGCTTGGTGGCTTGTTGGTTTGTTGGTTTGTTGGTTTGTTGGTTTGTTGGTTTGTTGGTTTGTTGGTTTGTTGGTTTGTTGGTTTGTTGGTTTGTTGGTTTGTTGGTTTGTTGGTTTGTTGGTTTGTTGGTTTGTTGTTTTGTTGGCTTTTTGGCTTGTTGGTTTGTTGGTTTGGTCATTTGTTGGTTTGTTGTTTTGTTGGTTTGTTGGTTTGTTGGCTTGTTGGCTTGTTAGCTTATTGGTTTGTTGGCTTGTTGGTTTGTTGGCGTGTTGGCTTGTTGGTTTGTTCGTTTGTTGGTTTGTTCGTTTGTTGGTTTGTTTGTTTGTTGGTTTGTTGGTTTGTTGGTTTGTTGGTTTGTTGGTTTGTTGGCTTGTTGGCATGTTGGTTTATTCGTTTGTTGGCTTGTTGGTTTGTTGGCTTGTTTGCTTGTTGGTTTGTTGGTTTGTTGGCTTGTTGGTTTGTTTGTTTGTTGGTTTGCTGGTTTGTTGGTTTGTTGGTTTATTCGTTTGTTGGTTTGTTGGTTTATTGGCTTGTTGGCTTGTTGGTTTGTTGGTTTGTTGGCTTGTTAGTTTTTTGTTGTGTAGGTTTGTTGGCTTGTGGGTTTGTTGGTTCGTTGGCTTGTTGGTTTGTTGATTTGTTGGTTTGTTGGTTTGTTGGTTTGTTGGTTTGTTGGTTTGTTGGTTCGTTGGTTTGTTGGTTTGTTGGTTTGTTGGTTTGTTGGTTTGTTGGTTTGTTGGTTTGTTGGTTTGTTGGCTTGTTGGCTTGTTGGTTTGTTGGTTTTTTTTTTTTCGTTTGTTGGCTTGTTGGTTTGTTGGTTTGTTGGTTTGTTGGTTTGTTAGTTTGTTGGTTTGTTGGTTTGTTGGTTTGTTGGTTTGTTGGCTTGTTGCTTTGTTGGTTTGTTGGTTTGTTGGTTTGTTGGTTTGTTGGTTTGTTGGTTTGTTGGTTTGCTGGTTTGTTGGTTTGCTGGCTTGTTGGTTTGTTGGCTTGTTGGTTTGTTGGTTTATTGGTTTGTTGGCTTGTTGGTTTAATGGTTTGTTGGTTTGTTGGGTTGTTGGTTTGTTGGTTTGTTGGTTTGTTGGTTTGTTGGCTTGTTGGTTTGTTGGTTTGTTGGCTTGTTGGTTTGTTGGTTTGTTGGGTTGTTTGCTTGTTGGGTTATTGGCTTGTTGGTTTATTGGTTTATTCGTTTGTTGGTTTGTTGTTTTGTTGGTTTGTTGCTTTGTTGGCTTGTTGGCTTATTGTTTTGTTGGTTTGTTGGATTGTTAGTTTTTTTGTTAGTTGGTTTGTTGGCTTGTTAATTTGTTGGTTTGTTGGCTTGTTGGTTTTTTGGTTTGTTGGTTTGTTGGTTTGTTGGTTTGTTGGTTTGTTGGTTTGTTGGCTTGTTGGCTTGTTGGTTTGTTGGTTTGTTGGTTTGTTGGTTTGTTGGTTTGTTGGTTTGTTGGCTTGTTGGCTTGTTGCTTTGTTGGTTTGTTGGTTTTTGGTTTGTTGGTTTGTTGGCTTGTAGGCTTGTTGGTTTGTTGGTTTGTTGGTTTGTTGGTTTGTTGGTTTGTTGGTTTGTTGCCTTGTTGGTTTGTTGGTTTGTTGGTTTGTTGGTTTTTTTGTTTGTTGGTTTGTTGGTTTGCTGGTTTGTTGGCTTGTTGGCGTGTTGGTTTGTTGGCTTGTTGGTTTGTTGGCTTGTTGGCTTGTTAATTTGTTGGTTTGTTCGTTTGTTGGTTTGTTGGTTTGTTGGTTTGTTGGTTTTTTGGCTTGTTGGGTTGTTGGTTTGTTGGTTTGTTTGTTTGCTGGTTTGTTGGTTTGCTGGTTTGTTGGTTTGTTGGCTTGTTGGTTTATTGGTTTATTCGTTTGTTGGTTTGTTGTTTTGTTGGATTGTTGCTTTGTTGGCTTGTTGGCTTGTTGGCTTATTGATTTGTGTGCTTGTTGGTTTGTTGGCTTGTTGGCTTGTTATTTTGTTGGTTTGTTGGTTTGTTCGTTTGTTGGTTTGTTCGTTTGTTAGTTTGTTTGTTTGTTGGTTTGTTGGTTTGTTGGTTTGTTAGTTTGTTGTTTTGTTGGTTTGTTGGTTTGTTGGCTTGTTGGCTTGTTGGTTTGTTCGTTTGTTGGCTTGTTGGTTTTTTGGCTTGTTTGCTTGTTGGTTTGTTGGTTTTTTGGCTTGTTGGTTTGTTGGTTTGTTGGTTTGTTGGTTTGTTGGCTTGTTGGCTTGTTGGTTCATTGGTTTGTTGGTTTATTCGTTTCTTGGTTTCTTGGCTTGTTGGCTTGTTGGTTTGTTGGTTTGTTGGTTTGTTCGTTTTTTGGTTTGTTCATTTGTTAGTTTGTTAGTTTGTTTGTTTGTTGGTTTGTAGGTTTGTTGGCTTGTTGGTTTGTTGGTTTGTTGGCTTGTTGGTTTGTTGGTTTGTTGGTTTGTTGGTTTGTTAGTTTGTTGTTTTGTTGGCTTGTTGGCTTGTTGGTTCATTGGTTTGTTGGTTTGTTGGTTTGTTGGTTTGTTGGTTTGTTGGTTTGTTGGTTTGTTGGTTTGTTGGTTTGTTGGTTTGTTGGTTTGTTGGCTTGTTGGCTTGTTGGTTTGTTGGTTTGTTTGTTTGTTCGTTTGTTGGTTTGTTTGTTTGTTGGCTTGTTGGTTTGTTGGTTTATTGGTTTGTTGGTTTGTTTGTTTGTTGGTTTGTTGGTTTGTTGGTTTGTTGGTTTGTTGGTTTGTTGGCTCATTGGCTTGTTGGTTTGTTGGCTTGTTGGTTTGTTGGTTTGTTGGTTTGTTGGTTTGTTGGTTTGTTGGTTTGTTGGTTTGTTGGTTTGTTGGTTTGTTGGTTTGTTGGTTTGTTGGCTTGTTGGCTTGTTGGTTTGTTTGGTTTGTTGGTTTCTTGGTTTGTTGGTTTGTTGGTTTGTTGGTTTGTTGGTTTCTTGGTTTGTTGGTTTGTTGATTTGTTGGTTTGTTGGCTTGTTGGTTTGTTGGTTTGTTGGTTTGTTGTTTTGTTGGCTTGTTGGTTTGTTGGTTTGTTGGCTTGTTGGCTTGTTGGCTTGTTGGTTTGTTGGCTTGTTGGCTTGTTGGTTTGTTGGTTTATTGGCTTATTAGTTTGTTGGTTTGTTGGCTTGTTGGTTTGTTGGTTTGTTGGTTTGTTGGTTTTTTGGTTTGTTGGTTTGTTGGTTTGTTGGCTTGTTGGCTTGTTGGTTTGTTGGTTTGTTGGCTTGTTGGGTTGTTGGTTTGTTGGCATGTTGGCTTATTGCTTTGTTGGTTTGTTGGTTTGTTGGCTTGTTGGTTTGTTGGTTTGTTAGTTTGTTGGCTTGTTGGTTACTTGGTTTGTTGGTTTGTTGGTTTGTTGGTTTGTTGGTTTGTTGGTTTGTTGGTTTGTTGGCTTGTTGGCTTGTTGGTTTGTTGGTTTGTTGGTTTCTTGGTTTGTTGGTTTGTTGGTTTGTTGGTTTGTTGGTTTCTTGGTTTGTTGGTTTGTTGATTTGTTGGTTTGTTGGCTTGTTGGTTTGTTGGTTTGTTGGTTTGTTGGCTTGTTGGTTTGTTGGTTTGTTGGCTTGTTGGTTTGTTGGCTTGTTGGCTTGTTGGTTTGTTGGTTTGTTGGTTTGTTGTTTTGTTGGCTTGTTGGTTTGTTGGCTTGGTGGCTTGTTGGTTTGTTGGTTTGTTGGTTTGTTGGTTTGTTGGTTTGTTGGTTTGTTGGTTTGTTGGTTTGTTGGTTTGTTGGTTTGTTGGTTTGTTGGTTTGTTGGTTTGTTGGTTTGTTGGTTTGTTGGTTTGTTGGCTTTTTGGCTTGTTGGTTTGTTGGTTTGGTCATTTGTTGGTTTGTTGTTTTGTTGGTTTGTTGGTTTGTTGGCTTGTTGGCTTGTTAGCTTATTGGTTTGTTGGTTTGTTGGCTTGTTGGTTTGTTGGTTTGTTGGTTTGTTGGTTTGTTGGTTTGTTGGTTCGTTGGTTTCTTGGTTTGCTGGTTTGTTGGTTTGCTGGCTTGTTGGTTTGTTGGCTTGTTGGTTTGTTGGTTTATTGGTTTGTTGGCTTGTTGGTTTAATGGTTTGTTGGTTTGTTGGGTTGTTGGTTTGTTGGTTTGTTGGTTTGTTGGTTCGTTGGCTTGTTGGTTTGTTGGTTTGTTGGCTTGTTGGTTTGTTGGTTTGTTGGGTTGTTGGCTTGTTGGGTTATTGGCTTGTTGGTTTATTGGTTTATTCGTTTGTTGGTTTGTTGTTTTGTTGGTTTGTTGCTTTGTTGGCTTGTTGGCTTGTTGTTTTGTTGGTTTGTTGGATCGTTAGTTTTTTTGTTAGTTGGTTTGTTGGCTTGTTAATTTGTTGGTTTGTTGGCTTGTTGGTTTGTTGGTTTGTTGGTTTGTTGGTTTGTTGGTTTGTTGGTTTGTTGGCTTGTTGGCTTGTTGGTTTGTTGGTTTGTTGGTTTGTTGGTTTGTTGGTTTGTTGGTTTGTTGGCTTGTTGGCTTGTTGCTTTCTTGGTTTGTTGGTTTTTGGTTTATTGGTTTGTTGGCTTGTAGGCTTGTTGGTTTGTTGGTTTGTTGGTTTGTTGGTTTGTTGGTTTGTTGGTTTGTTGCCTTGTTGGTTTGTTGGTTTGTTGGTTTGTTGGTTTTTTTGTTTGTTGGTTTGTTGGTTTGCTGGTTTGTTGGCTTGTTGGCGTGTTGGTTTGTTGGCTTGTTGGTTTGTTGGCTTGTTGGCTTGTTAATTTGTTGGTTTGTTCGTTTGTTGGTTTGTTGGTTTGTTAGTTTGTTGGTTTGTTGGCCTGTTGGGTTGTTGGTTTGTTGGTTTGTTTGTTTGTTTGTTGGTTTGTTGGTTTGCTGGTTTGTTGGTTTGTTGGTTTGTTGGCTTGTTGGTTTATTGGTTTATTCGTTTGTTGGTTTGTTGTTTTGTTGGTTTGTTGCTTTGTTGGCTTGTTGGCTTGTTGGCTTATTGATTTGTGTGCTTGTCGGTTTGTTGGCTTGTTGGCTTGTTATTTTGTTGGTTTGTTGGTTTGTTCGTTTGTTGGTTTGTTGGTTTGTTGGTTTGTTGGTTTGTTGGTTTGTTGGTTTGTTGGTTTGTTGGTTTGTTGGTTTGTTGGTTTGTTGGTTTGTTGGCTTGTTGGCTTGTTGGTTTGTTGGTTTGTTTGTTTGTTCGTTTGTTGGTTTGTTTGTTTGTTGGCTTGTTGGTTTGTTGGTTTATTGGTTTGTTGGTTTGTTTGTTTGTTGGTTTGTTGGTTTGTTGGTTTGTTGGTTTGTTGGTTTGTTGGCTCATTGGCTTGTTGGTTTGTTGGCTTGTTGGTTTGTTGGTTTGTTGGTTTGTTGGTTTGTTGGTTTGTTGGTTTGTTGGTTTGTTGGTTTGTTGGTTTGTTGGTTTGTTGGTTTGTTGGCTTGTTGGCTTGTTGGTTTGTTTGGTTTGTTGGTTTCTTGGTTTGTTGGTTTGTTGGTTTGTTGGTTTGTTGGTTTCTTGGTTTGTTGGTTTGTTGATTTGTTGGTTTGTTGGCTTGTTGGTTTGTTGGTTTGTTGGTTTGTTGTTTTGTTGGCTTGTTGGTTTGTTGGTTTGTTGGCTTGTTGGCTTGTTGGCTTGTTGGTTTGTTGGCTTGTTGGCTTGTTGGTTTGTTGGTTTATTGGCTTATTAGTTTGTTGGTTTGTTGGCTTGTTGGTTTGTTGGTTTGTTGGTTTGTTGGTTTTTTGGTTTGTTGGTTTGTTGGTTTGTTGGCTTGTTGGCTTGTTGGTTTGTTGGTTTGTTGGCTTGTTGGGTTGTTGGTTTGTTGGCATGTTGGCTTATTGCTTTGTTGGTTTGTTGGTTTGTTGGCTTGTTGGTTTGTTGGTTTGTTAGTTTGTTGGCTTGTTGGTTACTTGGTTTGTTGGTTTGTTGGTTTGTTGGTTTGTTGGTTTGTTGGTTTGTTGGTTTGTTGGCTTGTTGGCTTGTTGGTTTGTTGGTTTGTTGGTTTCTTGGTTTGTTGGTTTGTTGGTTTGTTGGTTTGTTGGTTTCTTGGTTTGTTGGTTTGTTGATTTGTTGGTTTGTTGGCTTGTTGGTTTGTTGGTTTGTTGGTTTGTTGGCTTGTTGGTTTGTTGGTTTGTTGGCTTGTTGGTTTGTTGGCTTGTTGGCTTGTTGGTTTGTTGGTTTGTTGGTTTGTTGTTTTGTTGGCTTGTTGGTTTGTTGGCTTGGTGGCTTGTTGGTTTGTTGGTTTGTTGGTTTGTTGGTTTGTTGGTTTGTTGGTTTGTTGGTTTGTTGGTTTGTTGGTTTGTTGGTTTGTTGGTTTGTTGGTTTGTTGGTTTGTTGGTTTGTTGGTTTGTTGGTTTGTTGGCTTTTTGGCTTGTTGGTTTGTTGGTTTGGTCATTTGTTGGTTTGTTGTTTTGTTGGTTTGTTGGTTTGTTGGCTTGTTGGCTTGTTAGCTTATTGGTTTGTTGGTTTGTTGGCTTGTTGGTTTGTTGGTTTGTTGGTTTGTTGGTTTGTTGGTTTGTTGGTTCGTTGGTTTCTTGGTTTGCTGGTTTGTTGGTTTGCTGGCTTGTTGGTTTGTTGGCTTGTTGGTTTGTTGGTTTATTGGTTTGTTGGCTTGTTGGTTTAATGGTTTGTTGGTTTGTTGGGTTGTTGGTTTGTTGGTTTGTTGGTTTGTTGGTTCGTTGGCTTGTTGGTTTGTTGGTTTGTTGGCTTGTTGGTTTGTTGGTTTGTTGGGTTGTTGGCTTGTTGGGTTATTGGCTTGTTGGTTTATTGGTTTATTCGTTTGTTGGTTTGTTGTTTTGTTGGTTTGTTGCTTTGTTGGCTTGTTGGCTTGTTGTTTTGTTGGTTTGTTGGATCGTTAGTTTTTTTGTTAGTTGGTTTGTTGGCTTGTTAATTTGTTGGTTTGTTGGCTTGTTGGTTTGTTGGTTTGTTGGTTTGTTGGTTTGTTGGTTTGTTGGTTTGTTGGCTTGTTGGCTTGTTGGTTTGTTGGTTTGTTGGTTTGTTGGTTTGTTGGTTTGTTGGTTTGTTGGCTTGTTGGCTTGTTGCTTTCTTGGTTTGTTGGTTTTTGGTTTATTGGTTTGTTGGCTTGTAGGCTTGTTGGTTTGTTGGTTTGTTGGTTTGTTGGTTTGTTGGTTTGTTGGTTTGTTGCCTTGTTGGTTTGTTGGTTTGTTGGTTTGTTGGTTTTTTTGTTTGTTGGTTTGTTGGTTTGCTGGTTTGTTGGCTTGTTGGCGTGTTGGTTTGTTGGCTTGTTGGTTTGTTGGCTTGTTAGCTTGTTAATTTGTTGGTTTGTTCGTTTGTTGGTTTGTTGGTTTGTTAGTTTGTTGGTTTGTTGGCCTGTTGGGTTGTTGGTTTGTTGGTTTGTTTGTTTGTTTGTTGGTTTGTTGGTTTGCTGGTTTGTTGGTTTGTTGGTTTGTTGGCTTGTTGGTTTATTGGTTTATTCGTTTGTTGGTTTGTTGTTTTGTTGGTTTGTTGCTTTGTTGGCTTGTTGGCTTGTTGGCTTATTGATTTGTGTGCTTGTCGGTTTGTTGGCTTGTTGGCTTGTTATTTTGTTGGTTTGTTGGTTTGTTCGTTTGTTGGTTTGTTCGTTTGTTAGTTTGTTTGTTTGTTGGTTTGTTGGTTTGTTGGTTTGTTGTTTTGTTGGTTTGTTGGTTTGTTGGCTTGTTGGCTTGTTGGTTTGTTCGTTTGTTGGCTTGTTGGTTTTTTGGCTTGTTTGCTTGTTGGTTTGTTGGTTTTTTGGCTTGTTGGTTTGTTGGTTTGTTGGTTTGTTGGTTTGTTGGCTTGTTGGCTTGTTGGTTCATTGGTTTGTTGGTTTATTCGTTTCTTGGTTTCTTGGCTTGTTGGCTTGTTGGTTTGTTGGTTTTTTGGTTTGTTCGTTTTTTGGTTTGTTCGTTTGTTAGTTTGTTAGTTTGTTTGTTTGTTGGTTTGTAGGTTTGTTGGCTTGTTGGTTTGTTGGTTTGTTGGCTTGTTGGTTTGTTGGTTTGTTGGTTTGTTGGTTTGTTGGTTTGTTAGTTTGTTGTTTTGTTGGCTTGTTGGCTTGTTGGTTTGTTGGCTTGTTGGCTTGTTGGTTTGTTGGTTTGTTGCTTTGTTGGCTTGTTGGCTTGTTGTTTTGTTGGTTTGTTGGATTGTTAGTTTTTTTGTTAGTTGGTTTGTTGGCTTGTTAATTTGTTGGTTTGTTGGCTTGTTGGTTTGTTGGTTTGTTGGTTTGTTGGTTTGTTGGTTTGTTGGTTTGTTGGTTTGTTGGCTTGTTGGCTTGTTGGTTTGTTGGTTTGTTGGTTTGTTGGTTTGTTGGTTTGTTGGTATGTTGGCTTGTTGGCTTGTTGCTTTGTTGGTTTGTTGGTTTTTGGTTTGTTGGTTTGTTGGCTTGTAGGCTTGTTGGTTTGTTGGTTTGTTGGTTTGTTGGTTTGTTGGTTTGTTGGTTTGTTGCCTTGTTGGTTTGTTGGTTTGTTGGTTTGTTGGTTTTTTTGTTTGTTGGTTTGTTGGTTTGCTGGTTTGTTGGCTTGTTGGCGTGTTGGTTTGTTGGCTTGTTGGTTTGTTGGCTTGTTGGCTTGTTAATTTGTTGGTTTGTTCGTTTGTCGGTTTGTTGGTTTGTTGGTTTGTTGGTTTGTTGGGTTGTTGGTTTGTTGGTTTGTTTGTTTGTTGGTTTGTTGGTTTGCTGGTTTGTTGGTTTGTTGGTTTGTTGGCTTGTTGGTTTATTGGTTTATTCGTTTGTTGGTTTGTTGTTTTGTTGGTTTGTTGCTTTGTTGGCTTGTTGGCTTGTTGGCTTATTGATTTGTGTGCTTGTTGGTTTGTTGGCTTGTTGGCTTGTTATTTTGTTGGTTTGTTGGTTTGTTCGTTTGTTGGTTTGTTCGTTTGTTAGTTTGTTTGTTTGTTGGTTTGTTGGTTTGTTGGTTTGTTGTTTTGTTGGTTTGTTGGTTTGTTGGCTTGTTGGCTTGTTGGTTTGTTCGTTTGTTGGCTTGTTGGTTTTTTGGCTTGTTTGCTTGTTGGTTTGTTGGTTTTTTGGCTTGTTGGTTTGTTGGTTTGTTGGTTTGTTGGTTTGTTGGTTTGTTGGCTTGTTGGCTTGTTGGTTCATTGGTTTGTTGGTTTATTCGTTTCTTGGTTTCTTGGCTTGTTGGCTTGTTGGTTTGTTGGTTTGTTGGTTTGTTCGTTTTTTGGTTTGTTGGTTTGTTGGTTTGTTGGTTTGTTAGTTTGTTGTTTTGTTGGCTTGTTGGCTTGTTGGTTCATTGGTTTGTTGGTTTGTTGGTTTGATGGTTTGTTGGTTTGTTGGTTTGTTGGTTTGTTGGTTTGTTGGTTTGTTGGTTTGTTGGTTTGTTGGCTTGTTGGCTTGTTGGTTTGTTGGTTTGTTTGTTTGTTCGTTTGTTGGTTTGTTTGTTTGTTGGCTTGTTGGTTTGTTGGTTTGTTGGTTTGTTGGTTTGTTGGTTTGTTTGTTTGTTGGTTTGTTGGTTTGTTGGTTTGTTGGTTTGTTGGTTTGTTGGCTCATTGGCTTGTTGGTTTGTTGGCTTGTTGGTTTGTTGGTTTGTTGGTTTGTTGGTTTGTTGGTTTGTTTGTTTGTTGGTTTGTTGGTTTGTTGGTTTGTTGGTTTGTTGGCTTGTTGGCTTGTTGGTTTGTTTGGTTTGTTGGTTTCTTGGTTTGTTGGTTTGTTGGTTTGTTGGTTTGTTGGTTTCTTGGTTTGTTGGTTTGTTGATTTGTTGGTTTGTTGGCTTGTTGGTTTGTTGGTTTGTTGGTTTGTTGGTTTGTTGGCTTGTTGGTTTGTTGGTTTGTTGGCTTGTTGGCTTGTTGGCTTGTCGGTTTGTTGGCTTGTTGGCTTGTTGGTTTGTTGGTTTATTGGCTTATTAGTTTGTTGGTTTGTTGGCTTGTTGGTTTGTTGGTTTGTTGGTTTTTTGGTTTGTTGGTTTGTTGGTTTGTTGGCATGTTGGCTTATTGGTTTGTTGGTTTGTTGGCTTGTTGGCTTGTTGGGTTGTTGGTTTGTTGGCATGTTGGCTTATTGCTTTGTTGGTTTGTTGGTTTGTTGGCTTGTTGGTTACTTGGTTTGTTGGTTTGTTGGTTTGTTGGTTTGTTGGTTTGTTGGTTTGTTGGTTTGTTGGCTTGTTGGCTTGTTGGTTTGTTGGTTTGTTGGTTTCTTGGTTTGTTGGTTTGTTGGTTTGTTGGTTTGTTGGTTTGTTGGTTTGTTGGTTTGTTGATTTGTTGGTTTGTTGGCTTGTTGGTTTGTTGGTTTGTTGGTTTGTTGGCTTGTTGGTTTGTTGGTTTGTTGGCTTGTTGGTTTGTTGGCTTGTTGGCTTGTTGGTTTGTTGGTTTGTTGGTTTGTTGTTTTGTTGGCTTGTTGGTTTGTTGGCTTGGTGGCTTGTTGGTTTGTTGGTTTGTTGGTTTGTTGGTTTGTTGGTTTGTTGGTTTGTTGGTTTGTTGGTTTGTTGGTTTGTTGGTTTGTTGGTTTGTTGGTTTGTTGGTTTGTTGGTTTGTTGGTTTGTTGGTTTGTTGGTTTGTTGGTTTGTTGGTTTGTTGGTTTGTTGGTTTGTTGGCTTTTTGGCTTGTTGGTTTGTTGGTTTGGTCATTTGTTGGTTTGTTGTCTTGTTGGTTTGTTGGTTTGTTGGCTTGTTGGCTTGTTAGCTTATTGGTTTGTTGGCTTGTTGGTTTGTTGGCGTGTTGGCTTGTTGGTTTGTTCGTTTGTTGGTTTGTTCGTTTGTTGGTTTGTTTGTTTGTTGGTTTGTTGGTTTGTTTGTTTGTTGGTTTGTTGGTTTGTTGGCTTGTTGGCTTGTTGGTTTATTCGTTTGTTGGCTTGTTGGTTTGTTGGCTTGTTTGCTTGTTGGTTTGTTGGTTTGTTATCTTGTTGGTTTGTTTGTTTGTTGGTTTGCTGGTTTGTTGGTTTGTTGGTTTATTCGTTTGTTGGTTTGTTGGTTTGTTGGCTTGTTGGCTTGTTGGTTTGTTGGTTTGTTGGCTTGTTAGTTTTTTGTTGTGTAGGTTTGTTGGCTTGTGGGTTTGTTGGTTTGTTGGTTTGTTGGCTTGTTGGTTTGTTGGTTTGTTGGTTTGTTGGTTTGTTGGTTTGTTGGTTTGTTGGTTTGTTGGTTCGTTGGTTTGTTGGTTTGTTGGTTTGTTGGTTTGTTGGTTTGTTGGTTTGTTGGCTTGTTGGCTTGTTGGTTTGTTGGTTTGTTTTTTTTTCGTTTGTTGGCTTGTTGGTTTGTTGGTTTGTTGGTTTGTTAGTTTGTTGGTTTGTTGGTTTGTTGGTTTGTTGGCTTGTTGGTTTGTTGGTTTGTTGGTTTGCTGGTTTGTTGGTTTGTTGGTTTGTTGGTTTCTTGGTTTGCTGGTTTGTTGGTTTGCTGGTTTGTTGGTTTGTTGGCTTGTTGGTTTGTTGGTTTATTGGTTTGTTGGCTTGTTGGTTTAATGGTTTGTTGGTTTGTTGGGTTGTTGGTTTGTTGGTTTGTTGGTTTGTTGGTTTGTTGGCTTGTTGGTTTGTTGGTTTGTTGGTTTGTTGGCTTGTTGGTTTGTTGGTTTGTTGGGTTGTTGGCTTGTTGGCTTATTGGCTTGTTGGTTTATTGGTTTATTCGTTTGTTGGTTTGTTGTTTTGTTGGTTTGTTGCTTTGTTGGCTTGTTGGCTTGTTGTTTTGTTGGTTTGTTGGATTGTTAGTTTTTTTGTTTGTTGGTTTGTTGGCTTGTTGGTTTGTTGGTTTGTTGGCTTGTTGGTTTGTTGGTTTGTTGGTTTGTTGGTTTGTTGGTTTGTTGGCTTGTTGGCTTGTTGGTTTGTTGGTTTGTTGGTTTGTTGGTTTGTTGGTTTGTTGGTTTGTTGGTTTGTTGGTTTGTTGGTTTGTTGGCTTGTTGGCTTGTTGCTTTGTTGGTTTGTTGGTTTTTGGTTTGTTGGTTTGTTGGTTTGTTAGTTTTTTTGTTTGTTGGTTTGTTGGTTTGTTGGTTTGTTGGCTTGTTGGCGTGTTGGTTTGTTGGCTTGTTGGTTTGTTGGCTTGTTGGGTTGTTGGTTTGTTGGTTTGTTTGTTTGTTGGTTTGTTGGTTTGCTGGTTTGTTGGTTTGTTGGTTTGTTGGCTTGTTGGCTTATTGGTTTATTCGTTTGTTGGTTTGTTGTTTTGTTGGTTTGTTGCTTTGTTGGCTTGTTGGCTTGTTGGCTTATTGATTTGTGTGCTTGTTGGTTTGTTGGCTTGTTGGCTTGTTATTTTGTTGGTTTGTTGGTTTGTTCGTTTGTTGGTTTGTTCGTTTGTTAGTTTGTTTGTTTGTTGGTTTGTTGGTTTGTTGGTTTGTTGTTTTGTTGGTTTGTTGGTTTGTTGGCTTGTTGGCTTGTTGGTTTGTTCGTTTGTTGGCTTGTTGGTTTTTTGGCTTGTTTGCTTATTGGTTTGTTGGTTTTTTGGCTTGTTGGTTTGTTGGTTTGTTGGTTTGTTCGTTTGTTGGTTTGTTGGTTTGTTGGTTTGTTGGTTTATTCGTTTCTTGGTTTCTTGGCTTGTTGGCTTGTTGGTTTGTTGGTTTGTTGGTTTGTTCGTTTTTTGGTTTGTTCGTTTGTTAGTTTGTTAGTTTGTTTGTTTGTTGGTTTGTAGGTTTGTTGGCTTGTTGGTTTGTTGGTTTGTTGGTTTGTTGGCTTGTTGGTTTGTTGGTTTGTTGGTTTGTTGGTTTGTTGGTTTGTTGGTTTGTTGGTTTGTTGTTTTGTTGGCTTGTTGGCTTGTTGGTTCATTGGTTTGTTGGTTTGTTGGTTTGTTGGTTTGTTGGTTTGTTGGTTTGTTGGTTTGTTGGATTGTTGGTTTGTTGGTTTGTTGGTTTGTAGGTTTGTTGGTTTGTTGGTTTGTTGGCTTGTTGGCTTGTTTGTTTGTTGGTTTGTTTGTTTGTTCGTTTGTTGGTTTGTTTGTTTGTTGGCTTGTTGGTTTGTTGGTTTGTTGGTTTGTTGGTTTGTTTGTTTGTTGGTTTGTTGGTTTGTTGGTTTATTGGTTTGTTGGTTTGTTGGTTTGTTGGTTTGTTGGTTTGTTGGTTTGTTGGCTTGTTGGCTTGTTGGTTTGTTGGTTTGTTGGTTTCTTGGTTTGTTGGTTTGTTGGTTTGTTGGTTTGTTGGTTTCTTGGTTTGTTGGTTTGTTGATTTGTTGGGTTGTTGGCTTGTTGGTTTGTTGGTTTGTTGGTTTGTTGGCTTGTTGGTTTGTTGGTTTGTTGGCTTGTTGGCTTGTTGGCTTGTTGGTTTGTTGGCTTGTTGGCTTGTTGGTTTGTTGGTTTGTTGGCTTCTTGGTTTGTTGGTTTGTTGGCTTGTTGGTTTGTTGGTTTGTTGGTTTGTTGGTTTGTTGGTTTGTTGGTTTGTTGGTTTGTTGGCTTGTTGGCTTGTTGGTTTGTTGGTTTGTTGGCTTGTTGGGTTGTTGGTTTGTTGGCTTGTTGGCTTATTGCTTTGTTGGTTTGTTGGTTTGTTGGCTTGTTGGCTTCTTGGTTTGTTGGTTTGTTAGTTTGTTGGCTTGTTGGTTACTTGGTTTGTTGGTTTGTTGGTTTGTTGGTTTGTTGGCTTGTTGGTTTGTTGGTTTGTTGGCTTGTTGGTTTGTAAGTTTGTTGGTTTGTTGGTTTGTTGGCTTGTTGGTTTGTTGGTTTGTTGGTTTGTTGGTTTGTTGGTTTGTTGGCTTGTTGGTTTGTTGGTTTGTTGGCTTGTTGGTTTGTAAGTTTGTTGGTTTGTTGGTTTGTTGGCTTGTTGGTTTGTTGGTTTGTTGGTTTGTTGGCTTGTTGGATTGTTGGTTTGGCGGTTTGTTGGTTTGTTGGTTTGTTGGTTTGTTGGTTTGTTGGTTTGTTTACTTGTTGTACACTTGGTTTGTTCGTTTGTTGGTTTGTTGGTTTTTTGGCTTGTTGGCTTGTTGGTTTGTTGGTTAGTTCGTTTGTTAGTTTGTTGGTTTGTTGCCTTGTTGGCTTGTTGGTTTGTTGGTTTGTTGGCTTGTTGGTTTGTTGGTTTGTTGGTTAATTGGTTTGTTGGTTTGTTGGTTTGTTGGATTGTTGGTTTGTTGGTTTGTTGGTTTTTTGGTTTGTTGGTTTGTTGGTTTGTTGGTTTGTTGGTTTATTTGTTTGTTGGTTTGTTGGTTTGTTGGTTTGTTGGTTTGTTGGTTTGTTGGTTTGTCGGCTTGTTGGTTTGTTGGTTTGTTGGTTTGTTGGTTTGTTGGTTTCTTGGTTTGTTGGTTTGTTGGTTTGTTGGTTTGTTGGTTTGTTGGTTTGTTGGTTTGTTAGTTTGTTCGTTTGTTGGCTTGTTGGTTTGTTGGCTTGTTAGCTTGTTGGTTTGTTGGTTTGTTGGTTTGTTCGTTTGTTGGTTTGTTTGTTGGTTGGTTTGTTCGTTTGTTGGTTTGTTGGTTACTTGGTTTGTTGGTTTGTTGGTTTGTTGGTTTGTTGGTTTGTTGGCTTGTTGGTTTGTTGGTTTGTTGGTTTTTTGGTTTGTTGGTTTGTTGGTTTGTTGGTTTGTTGGTTTGTTGGTTTGTTGGTTTGTTGATTTGTTGGTTTGTTAGTTTGTTGGTTTATTTGTTTTTTGGTTTGTTGGTTTGTTGGTTTGTTGGTTTGTTTGTTTGTTGGCTTGTTGGTTTGTTGGTTTGTTGGTTTGTTGGTTTGTTGGTTTGTTGGTTTGTTAGTTTTGTGGTTTGCTGGTTTGTTGGTTTCTTGGTTTGTTGGTTTGTTGGTTTGTTGGCTTGTTGGTTTGTTGGTTTGTTGGTTTGTTTGTTTCTTGGTTTGTAGGTTTGTTGGTTTGTTGGTTTGTTGGTTTGTTGGTTTGTTGGTTTGTTGGTTTGTTGGTTTTTTGGTTTGTCGGTTTGTTGGTTTATTTGTTTGTTGGTTTGTTGGTTTGTTGGTTTGTTGGCTTGTTGGTTTGTTGGTTTGTTGGTTTGTTGGCTTGTTGGCTTGTTGGTTTGGTGGTTAGTTGGTTTGTTGCCTTGTTGGCTTGTTGGTTTGCTGGTTTGTTGGTTTGTTGGCTTGTTGGTTACTTGGTTTGTTGGTTTGTTGGATTGTTGGTTTGTTGGTTTGTTGGCTTGTTGGCTTGTTGGTTTGGTGGTTAGATATTTTGTTGGTATGTTAGTTTCTTGGTTTGTTGGCTTGTTGGCTTGTTGGTATGATGGTTTGTTGGCTTGTTGGTTTGTTGGTTTGTTGGTTTGTTGGTTAATTGGTTTGTTGGTTTGTTGGTTTGTTGGTTTGTTGGTTTGTTGGTTTGTTGGTTTGTTGGTTTGTTGGTTTGTTGGTTTGTTGGTTTGTTGGCTTGTTGGCTTGTTGCTTTGTAGGTTTGTTGTTTTTTGGTTTGTTGGTTTGTTGGCTTGTTGGCTTGTTGGTTTGTTGGTTTGTTGGTTTGTTGGTTTGTTGGTTTGTTGGTTTGTTGGTTTGTTGGTTTGTTGCCTTGTTGGTTTGTTGGTTTGTTGGTTTGTTGGTTTTTTTGTTTGTTGGTTTGTTGGTTTGTTGGTTTGTTGGCTTGTTGGCTTGTTGGCGTGTTGGATTTGTTGGCTTGTTGGTTTGTTGGCTTGTTGGCTTGTTAATTTGTTGGTTTGTTCGTTTGTTGGTTTGTTGGTTTGTTAGTTTGTTGGTTTGTTGGCTTGTTGGGTTGTTGGTTTGTTGGTTTGTTGGCTTGTTGGGTTGTTGGTTTGTTGGTTTGTTTGTTTGTTGGTTTGTTGGTTTGCTGGTTTGTTGGTTTGTTGGTTTGTTGGCTTGTTGGTTTATTGGTTTATTCGTTTGTTGGTTTGTTGTTTTGTTGGTTTGTTGCTTTGTTGGCTTGTTGGCTTGTTGGCTTATTGATTTGTGTGCTTGTTGGTTTGTTGGCTTGTTGGCTTGTTATTTTGTTGGTTTGTTGGTTTGTTCGTTTGTTGGTTTGTTCGTTTGTTAGTTTGTTTGTTTGTTGGTTTGTTGGTTTGTTGGTTTGTTGTTTTGTTGGTTTGTTGGTTTGTTGGCTTGTTGGCTTGTTGGTTTGTTCGTTTGTTGGCTTGTTGGTTTTTTGGCTTGTTTGCTTGTTGGTTTGTTGGTTTTTTGGCTTGTTGGTTTGTTAGTTTGTTGGTTTGTTGGTTTGTTGGTTTGTTGGTTTATTCGTTTCTTGGTTTCTTGGTTTGTTGGCTTGTTGGTTTGTTGGTTTGTTGGTTTGTTCGTTTTTTGGTTTGTTCGTTTGTTAGTTTGTTAGTTTGTTTGTTTGTTGTTTTGTAGGTTTGTTGGCTTGTTGGTTTGTTGGTTTGTTGGCTTGTTGGTTTGTTGGTTTGTTGGTTTGTTGGTTTGTTGGTTTGTTAGTTTGTTGTTTTGTTGGCTTGTTGGCTTGTTGGTTCATTGGTTTGTTGGTTTGTTGGTTTGTTGGTTTGTTGGTTTGTTGGTTTGTTGGTTTGTTGGTTTGTTGGTTTGTTGGTTTGTTGGTTTGTTGGTTTGTTGGTTTGTTGGTTTGTTGGCTTGTTGGCTTGTTGGTTTGTTGGTTTATTTGTTTGTTCGTTTGTTGGTTTGTTTGTTTGTTGGCTTGTTGGTTTGTTGGTTTGTTGGTTTGTTGGCTTGTTTGTTTGTTGGTTTGTTGGTTTGTTGGTTTGTTGGTTTGTTGGTTTGTTGGCTTATTGGCTTGTTGGTTTGTTGGCTTGTTGGTTTGTTGGTTTGTTGGTTTGTTGGTTTGTTGGTTTGTTGGTTTGTTGGTTTGTTGGTTTGTTAGTTTGTTGGCTTGTTGGCTTGTTGGTTTGTTGGTTTGTTGGTTTCTTGGTTTGTTGGTTTGTTGGTTTGTTGGTTTGTTGGTTTCTTGGTTTGTTGGTTTGTTGATTTGTTGGTTTGTTGGCTTGTTGGTTTGTTGGTTTGTTGGTTTGTTGGTTTGTTGGCTTGTTGGTTTGTTGGTTTGTTGGCTTGTTGGCTTGTTGGCTTGTTGGTTTGTTGGCTTGTTGGCTTGTTGGTTTGTTGGTTTGTTGGCTTATTGGTTTGTTGGTTTGTTGGCTTGTTGGTTTGTTGGTTTGTTGGTTTGTTGGTTTGTTGGTTTGTTGGCTTGTTGGCTTGTTGGTTTGTTGGTTTGTTGGCTTGTTGGGTTGTTGGTTTGTTGGCTTGTTGGCTTATTGCTTTGTTGGTTTGTTGGCTTGTAGGCTTGTTGGTTTGTTGGTTTGTTAGTTTGTTGGCATGTTGGTTACTTGGTTTGTTGGTTTGTTGGTTTGTTGGTTTGTTGGTTTGTTGGTTTGTTGGTTTTTTGGCTTGTTGGCTTGTTGGTTTGTTGGTTTGTTGGTTTCTTTGTTCGTTGGTTTGTTGGTTTGTTGGTTTGTTGGTTTCTTTGTTTGTTGGTTTGTTGATTTGTTGGTTTGTTGGCTTGTTGGTTTGTTGGTTTGTTGGTTTGTTGGCTTGTTGGTTTGTTGGTTTGTTGGCTTGTTGGTTTGTTGGCTTGTTGGCTTGTTGGTTTGTTGGTTTGTTGGTTTGTTGTTTTATTGGCTTGTTGGTTTGTTGGCTTGGTGGCTTGTTGGTTTGTTGATTTGTTGGTTTGTTGGTTTGTTGGTTTGTTGGTTTGTTGGTTTGTTGGTTTGTTGGTTTGTTGGTTTGTTGGTTTGTTGGTTTGTTGGTTTGTTGGCTTTTTGGTTTGTTGGCTTCTTGGTTTGGTCATTTGTTGGTTTGTTGTTTTGTTGGTTTGTTGGTTTGTTGGCTTGTTGTCTTGTTAGCTTATTGGTTTGTTGGCTTGTTGGTTTGTTGGCGTGTTGGCTTGTTGGTTTGGTCGTTTGTTGGTTTGTTCGTTTGTTGGTTTGTTCGTTTGTTGGTTTGTTGGTTTGTTGGTTTGTTGGTTTGTTGGTTTGTTGGCTTGTTGGCTTGTTGGTTTATTCGTTTGTTGGCTTGTTGGTTTGTTGGCTTGTTTGCTTGTTGGTTTGTTGGTTTGTTGGCTTGTTGGTTTGTTTGTTTGTTGGTTTGCTGGTTTGTTGGTTTGTTGGTTTATTCGTTTGTTGGTTTGTTGGTTTGTTGGCTTGTTGGCTTGTTGGTTTGTTGGTTTGTTGGCTTGTTAGTTTTTTGTTGTGTAGGTTTGTTGGCTTGTGGGTTTGTTGGTTTGTTGGCTTGTTGGTTTGTTGGTTTGTTGGTTTGTTGGTTTGTTGGTTTGTTGGTTTGTTGGTTTGTTGGTTCGTTGGTTTGTTGGTTTGTTGGTTTGTTGGTTTGCTGGTTTGTTGGTTTGTTGGTTTGTTGGCTTGTTGGCTTGTTGGTTTGTTTTTTTTTTCGTTTGTTGGCTTGTTGGTTTGTTGGTTTGTTGGTTTGTTGGTTTGTTGGTTTGTTAGTTTGTTGGTTTGTTGGTTTGTTGGTTTATTGGTTTGTTGGCTTGTTGGTTTGTTGGTTTGTTGGTTTGTTGGTTTGTTGGTTTGTTGGTTTGTTGGTTTGTTGGTTTCTTGGTTTGCTGGTTTGTTGGTTTGCTGGTTTGTTGGTTTATTGGTTTGTTGGCTTGTTGGTTTGATGGTTTGTTGGTTTGTTGGGTTGTTGGTTTGTTGGTTTGTTGGTTTGTTGGTTTGTTGGCTTGTTAGTTTGTTGGTTTATTCGTTTGTTGGTTTGTTGTTTTGTTGGTTTGTTGCTTTGTTGGCTTGTTGACTTGTTGTTTTGTTGGTTTGTTGGATTGTTAGTTTTTTTGTTTGTTGGTTTGTTGGCTTGTTGGTTTGTTGGTTTGTTGGCTTGTTGGTTTGTTGGTTTGTTGGTTTGTTGGTTTGTTGGTTTGTTGGTTTGTTGGCTTGTTGGCTTGTTGGTTTGTTGGTTTGTTGGTTTGTTGGTTTGTTGGTTTGTTGGTTTGTTGGTTTGTTGGTTTGTTGGCTTGTTGGCTTGTTGCTTTGTTGGTTTGTTGGTTTTTGGTTTGTTGGTTTGTTGGCTTGTTGGCTTGTTGGTTTGTTGGTTTGTTGGTTTGTTGGTTTGTTGGTTTGTTGGTTTGTTGGTTTGTTGGTTTGTTGCCTTGTTGGTTTGTTGGTTTGTTGGTTTGTTGGTTTGTTGGTTTTTTTGTTTGTTCGTTTGTTGGTTTGTTGGTTTGTTGGTTTGTTGGCTTGTTGGCGTGTTGGTTTGTTGGCTTGTTGGTTTGTTGGCTTGTTGGCTTGTTAATTTGTTGGTTTGTTCGTTTGTTGGTTTGTTGGTTTGCTGGTTTGTTGGTTTGTTGGCTTGTTGGGTTGTTGGTTTGTTGGTTTGTTGGTTTGTTTGTTTGTTGGTTTGTTGGTTTGCTGGTTTGTTGGTTTGTTGGTTTGTTGGCTTGTTGGTTTATTGGTTTATTCGTTTGTTGGTTTGTTGTTTTGTTGGTTTGTTGCTTTGTTGGCTTGTTGGCTTGTTGGCTTATTGATTTGTGTGCTTGTTGGTTTGTTGGCTTGTTGGCTTGTTATTTTGTTGGTTTGTTGGTTTGTTCGTTTGTTGGTTTGTTCGTTTGTTTTTTTGTTTGTTTGTTGGTTTGTTGGTTTGTTGGTTTGTTGTTTTGTTGGTTTGTTGGTTTGTTGGCTTGTTGGCTTGTTGGTTTCTTCGTTTGTTGGCTTGTTGGTTTTTTGGCTTGTTTGCTTGTTGGTTTGTTGGTTTTTTGGCTTGTTGGTTTGTTGGTTTGTTGGTTTGTTGGTTTGTTGGTTTGTTGGTTTGTTGGTTAAATCGTTTCTTGGTTTCTTGGCTTGTTGGCTTGTTGGTTTGTTGGTTTGTTGGTTTGTTCGTTTTTTGGTTTGTTCGTTTGTTAGTCTGTTAGTTTGTTTGTTTGTTGGTTTGTAGGTTTGTTGGCTTGTTGGTTTGTTGGTTTGTTGGCTTGTTGGTTTGTTGGTTTGTTGGTTTGTTGGTTTGTTGGTTTGTTGGTTTGTTGGTTTGTTGTTTTGTTGGCTTGTTGGCTTGTTGGTTCATTGGTTTGTTGGTTTGTTGGTTTGTTGGTTTGTTGGTTTGTTGGTTTGTTGGTTTGTTGGTTTGTTGGTTTGTTGGTTTGTTGGTTTGTTGGCTTGTTGGCTTGTTTGTTTGTTGGTTTGTTTGTTTGTTCGTTTGTTGGTTTGTTTGTTTGTTGGCTTGTTGGTTTGTTGGTTTGTTGGTTTGTTGGTTTGTTTGTTTGTTGGTTTGTTGGTTTGTTGGTTTGTTGGTTTGTTGGTTTGTTGGCTTATTGGCTTGTTGGTTTGTTGGCTTGTTGGTTTGTTGGTTTGTTGGTTTGTTGGTTTGTTGGTTTGTTGGTTTGTTGGTTTGTTGGTTTGTTGGTTTGTTGGTTTGTTGGCTTGTTGGCTTGTTGGTTTGTTGGTTTGTTGGTTTCTTGATTTGTTGGTTTGTTGGTTTGTTGGTTTGTTGGTTTGTTGGTTTGTTGGTTTGTCGGTTTGTTGATTTGTTGGTTTGTTGGCTTGTTGGTTTGTTGGTGTGTTGGTTTGTTGGCTTGTTGGTTTGTTGGTTTGTTGGCTTATTGGTTTGTTGGTTTGTTGGCTTGTTGGTTTGTTGGTTTGTTGGTTTGTTGGTTTGTTGGCTTGTTGGTTTGTTGGTTTGTTGGTTTGTTGGTTTGTTGGTTTGTTGGTTTGTTGGCTTGTTGGCTTGTTGGTTTGTTGGTTTGTTGGCTTGTTGGGTTGTTGGGTTGTTGGTTTGTTGGCTTGTTGGCTTATTGCTTTGTTGGTTTGTTGGTTTGTTGGCTTGTTGGCTTGTTGGTTTGTTGGTTTGTTAGTTTGTTGGCTTGTTGGTTACTTGGTTTGTTGGTTTGTTGGTTTGTTGGCTTGTTGGTTTGTTGGTTTGTTGGCTTGTTGGTTTGTAAGTTTGTTGGTTTGTTGGTTTGTTGGCTTGTTGGTTTGTTGGTTTGTTGGTTTGTTGGCTTGTTGGATTGTTGGTTTGGTGGTTTGTTGGTTTGTTGGTTTGTTGGTTTGTTGGTTTGTTGGCTTGTTGTACACTTGGTTTGTTGGTTTGTTGGTTTGTTGGTTTTTTGGCTTGTTGGCTTGTTGGTTTGTTGGTTAGTTCGTTTGTTAGTTTGTTGGTTTGTTGCCTTGTTGGCTTGTTGGTTTGTTGGTTTGTTGGCTTGTTGGTTTGTTGGTTTGTTGGTTTGTTGGTTAATTGGTTTGTTGGTTTGTTGGTTTGTTGGATTATTGGTTTGTTGGTTTGTTGGTTTTTTGGTTTGTTGGTTTGTTGGTTTATTTGTTTGTTGGTTTGTTGGTTTGTTGGTTTGTTGGTTTGTTGGTTTGTCGGCTTGTTGGTTTGTTGGTTTGTTGGTTTGTTGGTTTGTTGGTTTCTTGGTTTGTTGGTTTGTTGGTTTGTTGGTTTGTTGGTTTGTTGGTTTGTTGGTTTGTTAGTTTGTTCGTTTGTTGGCTTGTTGGTTTGTTGGCTTGTTAGCTTGTTGGTTTGTTGGTTTGTTGGTTTGTTCGTTTGTTGGTTTGTTTGTTGGTTGGTTTGTTCGTTTGTTGGTTTGTTGGTTACTTTCTTTGTTGGTTTGTTGGTTTGTTGGTTTGTTGGTTTGTTGGCTTGTTGGTTTGTTCGTGTGTTGGTTTTTTGGTTTGTTGGTTTGTTGGTTTGTTGGTTTGTTGGTTTGTTGGTTTGTTGATTTGTTGGTTTGTTAGTTTGTTGGTTTATTTGTTTTTTGGTTTGTTGGTTTGTTGGTTTGTTTGTTTGTTGGCTTGTTGGTTTGTTGGTTTGTTGGTTTGTTGGTTTGTTGGTTTGTTGGTTTGTTAGTTTGTTGGTTTGTTGGTTTGTTGGTTTTTTGGTGTGTTGGTTTGTTGGTTTGTTGGTTTTGTGGTTTGCTGGTTTGTTGGTTTCTTGGTTTGTTGGTTTGTTGGTTTGTTGGCTTGTTGGTTTGTTGGTTTGTTTGTTTCTTGGTTTGTAGGTTTGTTGGTTTGTTCGTTTGTTGTTTTGTTGGTTTGTTGATTTGTTGGCTTGTTGGTGTTTTGGTTTGTTGGTTTTTTGCTTTGTTGGTTTGTTGGTTTGTTGGTTTGTTGGTTTGTTGGTTTGTTGGTTTGTTGGTTTTTTGGTTTGTCGGTTTGTTGGTTTATTTGTTTGTTGGTTTGTTGGTTTGTTGGTTTGTTGGTTTGTTGGTTTGTTGGCTTGTTGGCTTGATGGTTTGTTGGTTTGTTGGCTTGTTGGTTTGTTGGTTTGTTGGTTTGTTGGCTTGTTGGCTTGTTGGTTTGGTGGTTTGTTGGTTTGTTGCCTTGTTGGCTTGTTGGTTTGCTGGTTTGTTGGTTTGTTGGCTTGTTGGTTACTTGGTTTGTTGGTTTGTTGGTTTGTTGGCTTGTTGGCTTGTTGGTTTGGTGGTTAAATCGTTTGTTGCTATGTTAGTTTCTTGGTTTGTTGGCTTGTTGGTATGATGGTTTGTTGGCTTGTTGGTTTGTTGGTTTATTGGTTTGTTGGTTAATTGGTTTGTTGGTTTGTTGGCTTGTTGGTTTGTTGGTTTGTTGGTTTGTTGATTTTTTGGTTTGTTGGTTTGTTGGTTTGTTGGTTTGTTGGTTTGTTGGTTTATTTGTTTGTTGGTTTGTTGGTTTGTTGGTTTGTTAGTTTGTTGGTTTGTTGGCTTGTTGGCTTATTTTTTTGTTAGTTTCCTGGTTTGTTGGTTTGTTGGTTTGTTGGTTTGTTGGTTTGTTGGTTTGTTGGTTTGTTGGTTTGTTGGTTTGTTGGTTTGTTGGTTTGTTGGTTTGTTGGTTTGTTAGTTTGTTGGTTTGTTGGTTTGTTCGTTTGTTGGCTTGTTGGTTTGTTGGTTTGTTGGTTTGTTCGTTTGTTGGTTTGTTTGTTTGTTGGTTTGTTTGTTTGTTGGTTTGTTGGTTACTTGTTTTGTTGGTTTGTTGGTTTGTTGGTTTATTGGTTTGTTGGTTTGTTGGTTTGTTGGCTTGTTGGCTTGTTGGTTTGTTGGTTTGTTAGTTTGTTGGCTTGTTGGTTACTTGGTTTGTTGGTTTGTTGGTTTGTTGACTTGTTGGTTTGTTGGTTTGTTGGCTTGTTGGTTTGTAAGTTTGTGGGTTTGTTGGCTTCTTGGGTTGTTGGTTTATTGGTTTGTTGGTTTGTTGGCTTGTTGGCTTGTTGGTTTGGTGGTTTGTTGGTTTGTTGGTTTGTTGGTTTGTTGGTTTGTTGGTTTGTTGGTTTGTTGGTTTGTTGGTTTGGTAGTTTGTTGGTTTTTTGGCTTGTTGGCTTGTTGGTTTGTTGGTTAGTTCGTTTGTTGGTTTGTAAGTTTGTTGGTTTGTTGGTTTGTTGGCTTGTTGGTTTGTTGGTTTGTTGGCTTGTTGGCTTGTTGCTTTGTTGGTTTGTTGGTTTGTTGGCTTGTTGGCTTGTTGGTTCGTTGGTTTGTTAGTTTGTTGGCTTGTTGGTTACTTGGTTTGTTGGTTTGTTGGTTTGTTGGCTTGTTGGTTTGTTGGTTTGTTGGCTTGTTGGTTTGTTAGTTTGTTGGTTTGTTGGCTTGTTGGCTTATTGGTTTGTTGGTTTGTTGGCTTGTTGGTTTGTTGGTTTGTTGGCTTGTTCGCTTGTTGGTTTGGTGGTTTGTTGGTTTGTTGGCTTGTTGGCTTGTTGGTTTCCTGGTTTGTTGGTTTGTTGGCTTGTTGGTTACTTGGTTTGTTGGTTTGTTGGTTTGTTGGTTTGTTGGTTTGTTGGCTTGTTGGCTTGTTGGTTTGGTGGTTAGATCATTTGTTGGTATGTTAGTTTCTTGGTTTGTTGGCTTGTTGGCTTGTTGGTATGATGGTTTGTTGGCTTGTTTGTTTGTTGGTTTGTTGGTTAATTGGTTTGTTGGTTTGTTGGTTTGTTGGCTTGTTGGTTTGTTGGTTTGTTGGTTTGTTGGTTTGTTGGTTTGTTGGTTTATTTGTTTGTTGGTTTGTTGGTTTGTTGGTTTGTTAGTTTGTTGGTTTGTTGGCTTGTTGGTTTGTTTTTTGTTAGTTTCCTGGTTTGTTGGTTTGTTGGTTTGTTGGTTTGTTGGTTTGTTGGTTTGTTGGTTTGTTGGTTTGTTGGTTTGTTGGTTTGTTCGTTTGTTGGCTTGTTGGTTTGTTGGCTTGTTGGCTTGTTGGTTTGTTGGTTTGTTGGTTTGTTCGTTTGTTGGTTTGTTTGTTTGTTGGTTTGTTTGTTTGTTGGTTTGTTGGTTACTTGTTTTGTTGGTGTGTTGGTTTGTTGGTTTGTTGGTTTGTTTGCTTGTTTGCTTGTTGGTTTGTTGGTTTGTTAGTTTGTTGGCTTGTTGGTTACTTGGTTTGTTGGTTTGTTGGTTTGTTGGCTTGTTGTTTTGTTGGTTTGTTGGCTTGTTGGTTTGTAAGTTTGTAGGTTTGTTGGCTTGTTGGGTTGTTGGTTTGTTGGTTTGTTGGTTTGTTGGCTTGTTGGCTTGTTGGTTTGGTGGTTTGTTGGTTTGTTGGTTTGTTGGTTTGTTGGTTTGTTGGTTTGTTGGCTTGTTGGTTACTTAGTTTGTTGGTTTGTTGGTTTGTTTATTTGTTGGTTTTTTGGCTTGTTGGTTTGTTGGTTAGTTCGTTTGTTGGTTTGTTAGTTTGTTGGTTTGTTGGCTTGTTGGCTTGTTGGTTTGTGTGTTTGTTGGCTTGTTGGTTTATTGGTTTGTTGGTTTGTTGGTTTGTTGGTTAATTGGTTTGTTAGTTTGTTGGTTCGTTGGATTGTTGGTTTGTTGGTTTGTTGGTTTTTTGGTTTGTTTGTTTGTTGGTTTGTTGGTTTGTTGGTTTATTTGTTTGTTGGTTTGTTGGTTTGTTGGTTAGTCGGCTTGTTGGTTTGTTGGTTTGTTGGTTTGTTGGTTTGTTGGTTTCTTGGTTTGTTGGTTTGTTGGTTTGTTGGTTTGTTGGTTTGTTGGTTTGTTGGTTTGTTAGTTTGTTCGTTTGTTGGCTTGTTGGTTTGTTGGCTTGTTAACTTGTTGGTTTGTTGGTTTGTTAGTTTGTTCGTTTGGTGGTTTGTTTGTTGGTTGGTTTGTCCGTTTGTTCGTTTGTTGGTTACTTGGTTTGTTGGTTTGTTGGTTTGTTGGATTGTTGGTTTGTTGTTTTGTTGATTTTTTGGTTTGTTGGTTTTTTGGTTTGTTGGTTTGTTGGTTTGTTGGTTTGTTGATTTGTTGGTTTGTTGGTTTGTTGGTTTATTTGTTTGTTGGTTTGTTGGTTTGTTGGTTTGTTGGTTTGTTGGTTTGTTGGTTTGTTGGTTTGTTGGCTTGTTGGTTTGTTGGTTTGTTGGTTTGTTGGTTTGTTGGTTTGTTGGTTTGTTGGTTTGTTGGTTTGTTGGTTTGTTGGTTTGTTGGTTTGTTGGTTTGTTGGTTTGTTGGTTTGTTGGTTTTTTGGTTTGCTGGTTTGGTGGTTTGTTGGTTTGTTGGTTTGTTGGTTTGTTGGCTTGTTGGTTTGCTGGTTTTATGGTTTCTTGGTTTGTAGGTTTGTTGGTTTGTTCGTTTGTTGGTTTGTTGGTTTGTTGGTTTGTTGGCTTGTTGGTGTTTTGGTTTGTTAATTTTTTGCTTTGTTGGTTTGTTGGTTTGTTGGTTTGTTGGTTTGTTGGTTTGTTGGTTTTCTGATTTGTCAATTTGTTGGTTTATTTGTTTGTTGGTTTGTTGGTTTGTTGGTTTGTTGGTTTGTTGGTTTGTTGGCTTGTTGGCTTGTTGGTTTGTTGTTTGTTGGTTTGTTGGTTTATTGGCTTGTTGGTTTGTTGGTTTGTTGGCTTGTTGGTTTGTTGGTTTGTTGGTTTGTTGGTTTGTTGGCTTGTTGGTTTGTTGGTTTGTTGGCTTGTTGGTTTGTTGGTTTGTTGGCTTGTTGGCTTGTTGCTTTGTTGGTTTGTTGGTTTGTTGGCTTGTTGGTTTGTTGGTTTGTTGGTTTGTTAGTTTGTTGGCTTGTTGGTTACTTGGTTTGTTGGTTTGGTGGTTTGTTGGCTTGTTGGTTTGTTGGTTTGTTGGCTTGTTGGTTTGTTAGTTTGTTGGTTTGTTGGCTTGTTGGCTTATTGGTTTGTTGGTTTGTTGGCTTGTTGGTTTGTTGGTTTGTTGGCTTGTTGGCTTGTTGGTGTGGTGGTTTGTTGGTTTGTTGCCTTGTTGGCTTGTTGGTTTGTTGGTTTGTTGGTTTGTTGGCTTGTTGGTTACTTGGTTTGTTAGTTTGTTGGTTTGTTGGTCTGTTGGTTTGTTGGCTTGTTGGCTTGTTGGTTTGGTGGTTAGATAGTTTGTTGGTTTGTTAGTTTCTTGGTTTGTTGGCTTGTTGGCTTGTTGGTATGATGGTTTGTTGGCTTGTTGGTTTGTTGGTTTGTTCGTTTGTTGGTTAATTGGTTTGTTGGTTTGTTGGCTTGTTGGTTTGTTGGTTTGTTGGTTTTTTGGTTTGTTGGCTTGTTGGTCTGTTGGTTTGTTGGTTTGTTGGTTTGTTGGTTTGTTGGTTTATTTGTTTGTTGGTTTGTTGGTTTGTTGGTTTGTTAGTTTGTAAGTTTGTTGGCTTGTTGGTTTGTTTGTTTGTTAGTTTCCTGGTTTGTTGGTTTGTTGGTTTGTTGGTTTGTTGGTTTGATTGTTTGTTGGTTTGTTGGTTTGTTGGTTTGTTGGTTTGTTGGTTTGTTGGTTTGTTGGTTCGTTTGTTTGTTGGTTTGTTGGTTTGTTGGTTTGTTCGTTTGTTGGCTTGTTGGTTTGTTGGTTCGTTTGTTTGTTGGTTTGTTGGTTTGTTGGTTTGTTCGTTTGTTGGCTTGTTGGTTTGTTGGCTTGTTGGCTTGTTGGTTTGTTAGTTTGTTGGTTTGTTCGTTTGTTTGTTTGTTTGTTTGTTTGTTTGTTCGTTTGTTGGTTTGTTGGTTACTTGGTATGTTGGTTTGTTGATTTGTTGGTTTGTTGGTTTGTTGGTTTGTTGGCTTGTTGGCTTGTTGGTTTGTTGGTTTGTTGGTTTGTTGGTTTGTTGGTTTGTCGGTTTGTTGGTTTGTTGGCTTGTTGGTTTGTTGGCTTGTTGGTTCGTTGTTTGGTTGGGTTGTTGGTTTGTTGGTTTGTTGTTTTGTTGGTTTGTTGGTTTGTTGGTTTGTTGGTTTGTTGGTTTGTTGGTTTGTTGGTTTCTTGGTTTGTTGGTTTGTTGGTTTGTTGGCTTGTAGGTTTGTTGGTTTATTGGTTTGTTGGCTTGTTGGTTTGTTGGTTTGTTGGCTTGTTGGCTTGTTGGTTTGTTGGCTTGTTGGTTTGTTGGTTTGTTGGTTTGTTGGTTTGTTGGCTTGTTGGTTTGTTGGTTTGTTGGTTTATTGGCTTGTTGGTTTGTTGGTTTGTTGGTTTGTTGGCTTGTTGGCTCGTTGGCTTGTTTGTTGGTTTGTTTGGCTTGTTGGTTTGTTGGATTGTTGGTTTTTTGGTTTGTTGGTTTGTTGGTTTGTTGGTTTGTTGGTTTGTTGGTTTATTCGTTTGTTGGTTTGTTGGTTTGTTGGCTTGTTGGTTTGTTAGTTTGTTGGTTTTTTGGCTTGTTGGCTTGTTGGTTTGTTGGTTAGTTCGTTTGTTGGTTTGTTAGTTTGTTGGTTTGTTGGCTTGTTGGCTTGTTGGTTTGTTGGTTTGTTGGATTGTTGGTTTGTTGGTTTGTTGGTTTGTTGGTTTGTTGGTTTGTTGGTTAATTGGTTTGTTAGTTTGTTGGTTTGTTGGATTGTTGGTTTGTTGGTTTGTTGGTTTTTTGGTTTGTTTGTTTGTTGGTTTGTTGGTTTGTTGGTTTATTCGTTTGTTGGTTTATTCGTTTGTTGGTTTGTTGGTTTGTTAGTTTGTTGGTTTTTTGGCTTGTTGGCTTGTTGGTTTGTTGGTTAGTTCGTTTGTTGGTTTGTTAGTTTGTTGGTTTGTTGGCTTGTTGGCTTGTTGGTTTGTTGTTTGTTGGCTTGTAGGTTTGTTGGTTTATTGGTTTGTTGGCTTGTTGGTTTGTTGGTTTGTTGGCTTGTTGGCTTGTTGGTTTGTTGGTTTGTTGGTTTGTTGGTTTGTTGGTTTGTTGGCTTGTTGGTTTGTTGGTTTGTTGGCTTGTTGGTTTGTTGGTTTGTTGGTTTGTTGGCTTGTTGGCTTGTTGGCTCGTTGGCTTGTTTGTTGGTTTGTTTGGCTTGTTGGTATGTTGGATTGTTGGTTTTTTGGTTTGTTGGTTTGTTGGTTTGTTGGTTTGTTGGTTTCTTGGTTTGTTGGCTTATTCGTTTGTTGGTTTGTTGGTTTGTTGGCTTGTTGGTTTGTTAGTTTGTTGGTTTTTTGGCTTGTTGTCTTGTTGGTTTGTTGGTTAGTTCATTTGTTGGTTTGTTAGTTTGTTGGTTTGTTGGTTTGTTGGTTTGTTGGTTTGTTGGCTTATTCGTTTGTTGGTTTGTTGGTTTGTTGGCTTGTTGGTTTGTTAGTTTGTTGGTTTTTTGGCTTGTTGTCTTGTTGGTTTGTTGGTTAGTTCGTTTGTTGGTTTGTTGGTTTGTTGGTTTGTTGGTTTGTTGGTTTGTTGGTTAATTGGTTTGTTAGTTTGTTGGTTTGTTGGATTGTTGGTTTGTTGGTTTGTTGGTTTTTTGGTTTGTTTGTTTGTTGGCTTGTTGGCTCGTTGGCTTGTTGGCTCGTTGGCTTGTTTGTTGGTTTGTTTGGCTTGTTGGTTTGTTGGATTGTTGGTTTTTTGGTTTGTTGGTTTGTTGGTTTGTTGGTTTGTTGGTTTGTTGGTTTATTCGTTTGTTGGTTTGTTGGTTTGTTGGCTTGTTGGTTTGTTAGTTTGTTGGTTTTTTGGCTTGTTGGCTTGTTGGTTTGTTGGTTAGTTCGTTTGTTGGTTTGTTAGTTTGTTGGTTTGTTGGCTTGTTGGCTTGTTGGTTTGTTGGTTTGTTGGATTGTTGGTTTGTTGGTTTGTTGGTTTGTTGGTTTGTTGGTTTGTTGGTTAATTGGTTTGTTAGTTTGTTGGTTTGTTGGATTGTTGGTTTGTTGGTTTGTTGGTTTTTTGGTTTGTTTGTTTGTTGGTTTGTTGGTTTGTTGGTTTATTCGTTTGTTGGTTTATTCGTTTGTTGGTTTGTTGGTTTGTTAGTTTGTTGGTTTTTTGGCTTGTTGGCTTGTTGGTTTGTTGGTTAGTTCGTTTGTTGGTTTGTTAGTTTGTTGGTTTGTTGGCTTGTTGGCTTGTTGGTTTGTTGGTTTGTTGGCTTGTAGGTTTGTTGGTTTATTGGTTTGTTGGCTTGTTGGTTTGTTGGTTTGTTGGCTTGTTGGCTTGTTGGTTTGTTGGTTTGTTGGTTTGTTGGTTTGTTGGTTTGTTGGCTTGTTGGTTTGTTGGTTTGTTGGCTTGTTGGTTTGTTGGTTTGTTGGTTTGTTGGCTTGTTGGCTCGTTGGCTTGTTTGTTGGTTTGTTTGGCTTGTTGGTATGTTGGATTGTTGGTTTTTTGGTTTGTTGGTTTGTTGGTTTGTTGGTTTGTTGGTTTGTTGGTTTGTTGGCTTATTCGTTTGTTGGTTTGTTGGTTTGTTGGCTTGTTGGTTTGTTAGTTTGTTGGTTTTTTGGCTTGTTGTCTTGTTGGTTTGTTGGTTAGTTCATTTGTTGGTTTGTTAGTTTGTTGGTTTGTTGGTTTGTTGGTTTGTTGGTTTGTTGGCTTATTCGTTTGTTGGTTTGTTGGTTTGTTGGCTTGTTGGTTTGTTAGTTTGTTGGTTTTTTGGCTTGTTGTCTTGTTGGTTTGTTGGTTAGTTCGTTTGTTGGTTTGTTGGTTTGTTGGTTTGTTGGTTTGTTGGTTTGTTGGTTAATTGGTTTGTTAGTTTGTTGGTTTGTTGGATTGTTGGTTTGTTGGTTTGTTGGTTTTTTGGTTTGTTTGTTTGTTGGCTTGTTGGCTCGTTGGCTTGTTGGCTCGTTGGCTTGTTTGTTGGTTTGTTTGGCTTGTTGGTTTGTTGGATTGTTGGTTTGTTGGTTTGTTGGTTTGTTGGTTTGTTGGTTTGTTGGTTTATTCGTTTGTTGGTTTGTTGGTTTGTTGGCTTGTTGGTTTGTTAGTTTGTTGGTTTTTTGGCTTGTTGGCTTGTTGGTTTGTTGGTTAGTTCGTTTGTTGGTTTGTTAGTTTGTTGGTTTGTTGGCTTGTTGGCTTGTTGGTTTGTTGGTTTGTTGGATTGTTGGTTTGTTGGTTTGTTGGTTTGTTGGTTTGTTGGTTTGTTGGTTAATTGGTTTGTTAGTTTGTTGGTTTGTTGGATTGTTGGTTTGTTGGTTTGTTGGTTTTTTGGTTTGTTTGTTTGTTGGTTTGTTGGTTTGTTGGTTTATTCGTTTGTTGGTTTATTCGTTTGTTGGTTTGTTGGTTTGTTAGTTTGTTGGTTTTTTGGCTTGTTGGCTTGTTGGTTTGTTGGTTAGTTCGTTTGTTGGTTTATTGGTTTGTTGGCTTGTTGGTTTGTTGGTTTGTTGGCTTGTTGGCTTGTTGGTTTGTTGGTTTGTTGGTTTGTTGGTTTGTTGGTTTGTTGGCTTGTTGGTTTGTTGGTTTGTTGGCTTGTTGGTTTGTTGGTTTGTTGGTTTGTTGGCTTGTTGGCTCGTTGGCTTGTTTGTTGGTTTGTTTGGCTTGTTGGTATGTTGGATTGTTGGTTTTTTGGTTTGTTGGTTTGTTGGTTTGTTGGTTTGTTGGTTTGTTGGTTTGTTGGTTTGTTGGCTTATTCGTTTGTTGGTTTGTTGGTTTGTTGGCTTGTTGGTTTGTTAGTTTGTTGGTTTTTTGGCTTGTTGTCTTGTTGGTTTGTTGGTTAGTTCGTTTGTTGGTTTGTTAGTTTGTTGGTTTGTTGGTTTGTTGGTTTGTTGGTTTGTTGGCTTATTCGTTTGTTGGTTTGTTGGTTTGTTGGCTTGTTGGTTTGTTAGTTTGTTGGTTTTTTGGCTTGTTGTCTTGTTGGTTTTTTGGTTAGTTCGTTTGTTGGTTTGTTGGTTTGTTGGTTTGTTGGTTTGTTGGTTAATTGGTTTGTTAGTTTGTTGGTTTGTTGGATTGTTGGTTTGTTGGTTTGTTGGTTTTTTGGTTTGTTTGTTTGTTGGTTTGTTGGTTGGTTGGTTTATTCGTTTGTTGGTTTATTCGTTTGTTGGTTTGTTGGTTTGTTAGTTTGTTGGTTTTTTGGCTTGTTGGCTTGTTGGTTTGTTGGTTAGTTCGTTTGTTGGTTTGTTAGTTTGTTGGTTTGTTGGCTTGTTGGCTTGTTGGTTTGTTGGTTTGTTGGCTTGTTGGTTTGTCGGTTTGTTGGTTTGTTGGTTAATTGGTTTGTTAGTTTGTTGGTTTGTTGGATTGTTGGTTTGTTGGTTTGTTGGTTTTTTGGTTTGTTTGTTTGTTGGTTTGTTGGTTTGTTGGTTTATTTGTTTGTTGGTTTGTTGGTTTGTTGGTTAGTCGGCTTGTTGGTTTGTTGGTTTGTTGGTTTGTTGGTTTGTTGGTTTCTTGGTTTGTTGGTTTGTTGGTTTGTTGGTTTGTTGGTTTGTTGGTTTGTTGGTTTGTTAGTTTGTTCGTTTGTTGGCTTGTTGGTTTGTTGGCTTGTTAACTTGTTGGTTTGTTGGTTTGTTGGTTTGTTCGTTTGGTGGTTTGTTTGTTGGTTGGTTTGTCCGTTTGTTCGTTTGTTGGTTACTTGGTTTGTTGGTTTGTTGGTTTGTTGGATTGTTGGTTTGTTGGCTTGTTTGCTTGTTGGTTTGTTGGTTTGTTGGTTTGTTGGTTTGTTGGTTTGTTGGTTTGTTCGTTTGTTGGCTTGTTGGTTTGTTGGCTTGTTGGCTTGTTGGTTTGTTGGTTTGTTGGTTTGTTCGTTTGTTGGTTTGTTTGTTTGTTGGTTTGTTTGTTTGTTGGTTTGTTGGTTACTTGTTTTGTTGGTCTGTTGGTTTGTTGGTTTGTTGGTTTGTTGGTTTGTTGGTTTGTTGGCTTGTTTGCTTGTTGGTTTGTTGGTTTGTTAGTTTGTTGGCTTGTTGGTTACTTGGTTTGTTGGTTTGTTGGTTTGTTGGCTTGTTGGTTTGTTGGTTTGTTGGCTTGTTGGTTTGTAAGTTTGTAGGTTTGTTGGCTTGTTGGGTTGTTGGTTTGTTGGTTTGTTGGTTTGTTGGCTTGTTGGCTTGTTGGTTTGGTGGTTTGTTGGTTTGTTGGTTTGTTGGTTTGTTGGTTTGTTGGTTTGTTGGTTTGTTGGCTTGTTGGTTACTTAGTTTGTTGGTTTGTTGGTTTGTTTATTTGTTGGTTTTTTGGCTTGTTGGCTTGTTGGTTTGTTGGTTAGTACGTTTGTTGGTTTGTTAGTTTGTTGGTTTGTTGGCTTGTTGGCTTGTTGGTTTGTGTGTTTGTTGGCTTGTTGGTTTGTTGGTTTGTTGGTTTGTTGGTTTGTTGTTTAATTGGTTTGTTAGTTTGTTGGTTTGTTGGATTGTTGGTTTGTTGGTTTGTTGGTTTTTTGGTTTGTTTGTTTGTTGGTTTGTTGGTTTATTTGTTTGTTGGTTTGTTGGTTTGTTGGTTAGTCGCCTTGTTGGTTTGTTGGTTTGTTGGTTTGTTGGTTTGTTGGTTTCTTGGTTTGTTGGTTTGTTGGTTTGTTGGTTTGTTGGTTTGTTGGTTTGTTGGTTGGTTAGTTTGTTCGTTTGTTGGCTTGTTGGTTTGTTGGCTTGTTAACTTGTTGGTTTGTTGGTTTGTTGGTTTGTTCGTTTGGTGGTTTGTTTGTTGGTTGGTTTGTCCGTTTGTTCGTTTGTTGGTTACTTGGTTTGTTGGTTTGTTGGTTTGTTGGATTGTTGGTTTGTTGGTTTGTTGATTTTTTGGTTTGTTGGTTTTTTGGTTTGTTGGTTTGTTGGTTTGTTGGTTTGTTGATTTGTTGGTTTGTTGGTTTGTTGGTTTATTTGTTTGTTGGTTTGTTGGTTTGTTGGTTTGTTGGTTTGTTGGTTTGTTGGTTTGTTGGTTTGTTGGCTTGTTGGTTTGTTGGTTTGTTGGTTTGTTGGTTTGTTGGTTTGTTGGTTTGTTGGTTTGTTGGTTTGTTGGTTTGTTGGTTTGTTGGTTTGTTGGTTTTTTGGTTTGCTGGTTTGTTGGTTTGTTGGTTTGTTGGTTTGTTGGCTTGTTGGTTTGTTGGTTTGTTGGTTTCTTGGTTTGTAGGTTTGTTGGTTTGTTGGTTTGTTGGCTTGTTGGTGTTTTAGTTTGTTGGTTTTTTGCTTTGTTGGTTTGTTGGTTTTTTGCTTTGTTGGTTTGTTGGTTTGTTGGTTTGTTGGTTTGTTGGTTTGTTGGTTTGTTGGTTTGTTGGTTTGTTCGTTTTCTGGTTTGTCAATTTGTTGGTTTATTTGTTTGTTGGTTTGTTCGTTTGTTGGTTTGTTGGTTTGTTGGTTTGTTGGGTTGTTGGGTTGTTGGTTTGTTGTTTGTTGGTTTGTTGGTTTATTGGCTTGTTGGTTTGTTGGTTTGTTGGCTTGTTGGTTTGTTGGTTTGTTGGTTTGTTGGTTTGTTGGCTTGTTGGTTTCTTGGTTTGTTGGCTTGTTGGTTTGTTGGTTTGTTGGCTTGTTGGCTTGTTGCTTTGTTGGTTTGTTGGTTTGTTGGTTTGTTGGCTTGTTGGTTTGTTGGTTTGTTGGTTTGTTGGTTTGTTGGTTTGTTGGTTTGTTGGTTTGTTGGTTTGTTGGTTTGTTGGTTTGTTGGTTTGTTGGTTTTTTGGTTTGCTGGTTTGTTGGTTTGTTGGTTTGTAGGTTTGTTGGCTTGTTGGTTTGTTGGTTTGTTGGTTTCTTGGTTTGTAGGTTTGTTGGTTTGTTGGTTTGTTGGCTTGTTGGTGTTTTAGTTTGTTGGTTTTTTGCTTTGTTGGTTTGTTGGTTTTTTGCTTTGTTGGTTTGTTGGTTTGTTGGTTTGTTGGTTTGTTGGTTTGTTGGTTTGTTGGTTTGTTCGTTTTCTGGTTTGTCAATTTGTTGGTTTATTTGTTTGTTGGTTTGTTCGTTTGTTGGTTTGTTGGTTTGTTGGTTTGTTGGGTTGTTGGGTTGTTGGTTTGTTGTTTGTTGGTTTGTTGGTTTATTGGCTTGTTGGTTTGTTGGTTTGTTGGCTTGTTGGTTTGTTGGTTTGTTGGTTTGTTGGTTTGTGGCTTGTTGGTTTCTTGGTTTGTTGGCTTGTTGGTTTGTTGGTTTGTTGGCTTGTTGGCTTGTTGCTTTGTTGGTTTGTTGGTTTGTTGGCTTGTTGGCTTGTTGGTTTGTTGGTTTGTTAGTTTGTTGGCTTGTTGGTTACTTGGTTTGTTGGTTTGATGGTTTGTTGGCTTATTGGTTTGTTGGTTTGTTGGCTTGTTGGTTTGTTAGTTTGTTGGTTTGTTGGCTTGTTGGCTTATTGGTTTGTTGGTTTGTTGGCTTGTTGGTTTGTTGGTTTGTTGGCTTGTTGGCTTGTTGGTTTGGTGGTTTGTTGGTTTGTTGCCTTGTTGGCTTGTTGGTTTGTTGGTCTGTTGGTTTGTTGGCTTTTTGGTTACTTGGTTTGTTAGTTTGTTGGTTTGTTGGTCTGTTGGTTTGTTGGCTTGTTGGCTTGTTGGTTTGGTGGTTAGATAGTTTGTTGGTTTGCTAGTTTCTTGGTTTGTTGGCTTGTTGGCTTGTTGGTATGATGGTTTGTTGGCTTGTTGGTTTGTTGGTTTGTTCGTTTGTTGGTTAATTGGTTTGTTGGTTTGTTGGCTTGTTGGTTTGTTGGTTTGTTGGTTTTTTGGTTTGTTGGCTTGTTGGTCTGTTGGTTTGTTGGTTTGTTGGTTTGTTGGTTTGTTGGTTTGTTGGTTTATTTGTTTGTTGGTTTGTTGGTTTGTTGGTTTGTTAGTTTGTTGGTTTGTTGGCTTGTTGGTTTGTTTGTTTGTTAGTTTCCTGGTTTGTTGGTTTATTGGTTTGTTGGTTTGTTGGTTTGTTGGTTTGTTTGTTTGTTGGTTTGTTGGTTTGTTGGTTTGTTGGTTTGTTGGTTTGTTGGTTTGTTGGTTCGTTTGTTTGTTGGTTTGTTGGTTTGTTGGTTTGTTCGTTTGTTGGCTTGTTGGTTTGTTGGCTTGTTGGCTTGTTGGTTTGTTAGTTTGTTGGTTTGTTCGTTTGTTGGTTTGTTTGTTTGTTTGTTTGTTCGTTTGTTGGTTTGTTGGTTACTTGGTATGTTGGTTTGTTGGTTTGTTGGTTTGTTGGTTTGTTGGTTTGTTGGCTTGTTGGCTTGTTGGTTTGTTGGTTTGTTGGTTTGTTGGTTTGTTGGTTTGTCAGTTTGTTGGTTTGTTGGCTTGTTGGTTTGTTGGCTTGTTGGTTCGTTGTTTGGTTGGTTTGTTGGTTTGTTGGTTTGTTGTTTTGTTGATTTGTTGGTTTGTTGGTTTGTTGGCTTGTTGGTTTGTTGGTTTGTTGGTTTGTTGGTTTGTTGGTTTGTTGGTTTGTTGGTTTGTTGGTTTGTTGGTTTGTTGGTTTGTTGGTTTGTTGGTTTCTTGGTTTGTTGGTTTGTTGGTTTGTTGGCTTGTAGGTTTGTTGGTTTATTGGTTTGTTGGCTTGTTGGTTTGTTGGTTTGTTGGCTTGTTGGCTTGTTGGTTTGTTGGTTTGTTGGTTTGTTGGTTTGTTGGTTTGTTGGCTTGTTGGTTTGTTGGTTTATTGGCTTGTTGGTTTGTTGGTTTGTTGGTTTGTTGGCTTGTTGGCTCGTTGGCTTGTTTGTTGGTTTGTTTGGCTTGTTGGTATGGTGGATTGTTGGTTTTTTGGTTTGTTGGTTTGTTGGTTTGTTGGTTTGTTGGTTTGTTGGTTTGGTGGTTTATTCGTTTGTTGGTTTGTTGGTTTGTTGGCTTGTTGGTTTGTTAGTTTGTTGGTTTTTTGGCTTGTTGGCTTGTTGGTTTGTTGGTTAGTTCGTTTGTTGGTTTGTTAGTTTGTTGGTTTGTTGGCTTGTTGGCTTGTTGGTTTGTTGGTTTGTTGGATTGTTGGTTTGTTGGTTTGTTGGTTTGTTGGTTTGTTGGTTTGTTGGTTAATTGGTTTGTTAGTTTGTTGGTTTGTTGGATTGTTGGTTTGTTGGTTTGTTGGTTTTTTGGTTTGTTTGTTTGTTGGTTTGTTGGTTTGTTGGTTTATTCGTTTGTTGGTTTATTCGTTTGTTGGTTTGTTAGTTTGTTGGTTTTTTGGCTTGTTGGCTTGTTGGTTTGTTGGTTAGTTCGTTTGTTGGTTTGTTAGTTTGTTGGTTTGTTGGCTTGTTGGCTTGTTGGTTTGTTGGTTTGTTGGCTTGTAGGTTTGTTGGTTTATTGGTTTGTTGGCTTGTTGGTTTGTTGGTTTATTGGCTTGTTGGCTTGTTGGTTTGTTGGTTTGTTGGTTTGTTGGTTTGTTGGTTTGTTGGCTTGTTGGTTTGTTGGTTTGTTGGCTTGTTGGTTTGTTGGTTTGTTGGTTTGTTCGCTTGTTGGCTCGTTGGCTTGTTTGTTGGTTTGTTTGGCTTGTTGGTATGTTGGATTGTTGGTTTTTTGGTTTGTTGGTTTGTTGGTTTGTTGGTTTGTTGGTTTGTTGGTTTGTTGGTTTATTCGTTTGTTGGTTTGTTGGTTTGTTGGCTTGTTGGTTTGTTAGTTTGTTGGTTTTTGGCTTGTTGGCTTGTTGATTTGTTGGTTAGTTCGTTTGTTGGTTTGTTAGTTTGTTGGTTTGTTGGCTTGTTGGCTTGTTGGTTTGTTGGTTTGTTGGATTGTTGGTTTGTTGGTTTGTTGGTTTGTTGGTTTGTTGGTTTGTTGGTTAATTGGTTTGTTAGTTTGTTGGTTTGTTGGATTGTTGGTTTGTTGGTTTGTTGGTTTTTTGGTTTGTTTGTTTGTTGGTTTGTTGGTTTGTTGGTTTATTCGTTTGTTGGTTTATTCGTTTGTTGGTTTGTTGGTTTGTTAGTTTGTTGGTTTTTTGGCTTGTTGGCTTGTTGGTTTGTTGGTTAGTTCGTTTGTTGGTTTGTTAGTTTGTTGGTTTGTTGGCTTGTTGGCTTGTTGGTTTGTTGGTTTGTTGGCTTGTTGGTTTGTTGGTTTGTTGGTTTGTTGGTTAATTGGTTTGTTAGTTTGTTGGTTTGTTGGATTGTTGGTTTGTTGGTTTGTTGGTTTTTTGGTTTGTTTGTTTGTTGGTTTGTTGGTTTGTTGGTTTATTTGTTTGTTGGTTTGTTGGTTTGTTGGTTAGTCGGCTTGTTGGTTTGTTGGTTTGTTGGTTTGTTGGTTTGTTGGTTTCTTGGTTTGTTGGTTTGTTGGTTTGTTGGTTTGTTGGTTTGTTGGTTTGTTGGTTTGTTAGTTTGTTCGTTTGTTGGCTTGTTGGTTTGTTGGCTTGTTAACTTGTTGGTTTGTTGGTTTGTTGGTTTGTTCGTTTGGTGGTTTGTTTGTTGGTTGGTTTGTCCGTTTGTTCGTTTGTTGGTTACTTGGTTTGTTGGTTTGTTGGTTTGTTGGATTGTTGGTTTGTTGGTTTGTTGATTTTTTGGTTTGTTGGTTTTTTGGTTTGTTGGTTTGTTGGTTTGTTGGTTTGTTAGTTTGTTGGCTTGTTGGTTACTTGGTTTGTTGGTTTGATGGTTTGTTGGCTTATTGGTTTGTTGGTTTGTTGGCTTGTTGGTTTGTTAGTTTGTTGGTTTGTTGGCTTGTTGGCTTATTGGTTTGTTGGTTTGTTGGCTTGTTGGTTTGTTGGTTTGTTGGCTTGTTGGCTTGTTGGTTTGGTGGTTTGTTGGTTTGTTGCCTTGTTGGCTTGTTGGTTTGTTGGTCTGTTGGTTTGTTGGCTTTTTGGTTACTTGGTTTGTTAGTTTGTTGGTTTGTTGGTCTGTTGGTTTGTTGGCTTGTTGGCTTGTTGGTTTGGTGGTTAGATAGTTTGTTGGTTTGCTAGTTTCTTGGTTTGTTGGCTTGTTGGCTTGTTGGTATGATGGTTTGTTGGCTTGTTGGTTTGTTGGTTTGTTCGTTTGTTGGTTAATTGGTTTGTTGGTTTGTTGGCTTGTTGGTTTGTTGGTTTGTTGGTTTTTTGGTTTGTTGGCTTGTTGGTCTGTTGGTTTGTTGGTTTGTTGGTTTGTTGGTTTGTTGGTTTGTTGGTTTATTTGTTTGTTGGTTTGTTGGTTTGTTGGTTTGTTAGTTTGTTGGTTTGTTGGCTTGTTGGTTTGTTTGTTTGTTAGTTTCCTGGTTTGTTGGTTTATTGGTTTGTTGGTTTGTTGGTTTGTTGGTTTGTTTGTTTGTTGGTTTGTTGGTTTGTTGGTTTGTTGGTTTGTTGGTTTGTTGGTTTGTTGGTTCGTTTGTTTGTTGGTTTGTTGGTTTGTTGGTTTGTTCGTTTGTTGGCTTGTTGGTTTGTTGGCTTGTTGGCTTGTTGGTTTGTTAGTTTGTTGGTTTGTTCGTTTGTTGGTTTGTTGGTTTGTTGGTTTGTTGATTTTTTGGTTTGTTGGTTTTTTGGTTTGTTGGTTTGTTGGTTTGTTGGTTTGTTAGTTTGTTGGCTTGTTGGTTACTTGGTTTGTTGGTTTGATGGTTTGTTGGCTTATTGGTTTGTTGGTTTGTTGGCTTGTTGGTTTGTTAGTTTGTTGGTTTGTTGGCTTGTTGGCTTATTGGTTTGTTGGTTTGTTGGCTTGTTGGTTTGTTGGTTTGTTGGCTTGTTGGCTTGTTGGTTTGGTGGTTTGTTGGTTTGTTGCCTTGTTGGCTTGTTGGTTTGTTGGTCTGTTGGTTTGTTGGCTTTTTGGTTACTTGGTTTGTTAGTTTGTTGGTTTGTTGGTCTGTTGGTTTGTTGGCTTGTTGGCTTGTTGGTTTGGTGGTTAGATAGTTTGTTGGTTTGCTAGTTTCTTGGTTTGTTGGCTTGTTGGCTTGTTGGTATGATGGTTTGTTGGCTTGTTGGTTTGTTGGTTTGTTCGTTTGTTGGTTAATTGGTTTGTTGGTTTGTTGGCTTGTTGGTTTGTTGGTTTGTTGGTTTTTTGGTTTGTTGGCTTGTTGGTCTGTTGGTTTGTTGGTTTGTTGGTTTGTTGGTTTGTTGGTTTGTTGGTTTATTTGTTTGTTGGTTTGTTGGTTTGTTGGTTTGTTAGTTTGTTGGTTTGTTGGCTTGTTGGTTTGTTTGTTTGTTAGTTTCCTGGTTTGTTGGTTTATTGGTTTGTTGGTTTGTTGGTTTGTTGGTTTGTTTGTTTGTTGGTTTGTTGGTTTGTTGGTTTGTTGGTTTGTTGGTTTGTTGGTTTGTTGGTTCGTTTGTTTGTTGGTTTGTTGGTTTGTTGGTTTGTTCGTTTGTTGGCTTGTTGGTTTGTTGGCTTGTTGGCTTGTTGGTTTGTTAGTTTGTTGGTTTGTTCGTTTGTTGGTTTGTTTGTTTGTTTGTTTGTTCGTTTGTTGGTTTGTTGGTTACTTGGTATGTTGGTTTGTTGGTTTGTTGGTTTGTTGGTTTGTTGGTTTGTTGGCTTGTTGGCTTGTTGGTTTGTTGGTTTGTTGGTTTGTTGGTTTGTTGGTTTGTCAGTTTGTTGGTTTGTTGGCTTGTTGGTTTGTTGGCTTGTTGGTTCGTTGTTTGGTTGGTTTGTTGGTTTGTTGGTTTGTTGTTTTGTTGATTTGTTGGTTTGTTGGTTTGTTGGCTTGTTGGTTTGTTGGTTTGTTGGTTTGTTGGTTTGTTGGTTTGTTGGTTTGTTGGTTTGTTGGTTTGTTGGTTTGTTGGTTTGTTGGTTTGTTGGTTTCTTGGTTTGTTGGTTTGTTGGTTTGTTGGCTTGTAGGTTTGTTGGTTTATTGGTTTGTTGGCTTGTTGGTTTGTTGGTTTGTTGGCTTGTTGGCTTGTTGGTTTGTTGGTTTGTTGGTTTGTTGGTTTGTTGGTTTGTTGGCTTGTTGGTTTGTTGGTTTATTGGCTTGTTGGTTTGTTGGTTTGTTGGTTTGTTGGCTTGTTGGCTCGTTGGCTTGTTTGTTGGTTTGTTTGGCTTGTTGGTATGGTGGATTGTTGGTTTTTTGGTTTGTTGGTTTGTTGGTTTGTTGGTTTGTTGGTTTGTTGGTTTGGTGGTTTATTCGTTTGTTGGTTTGTTGGTTTGTTGGCTTGTTGGTTTGTTAGTTTGTTGGTTTTTTGGCTTGTTGGCTTGTTGGTTTGTTGGTTAGTTCGTTTGTTGGTTTGTTAGTTTGTTGGTTTGTTGGCTTGTTGGCTTGTTGGTTTGTTGGTTTGTTGGATTGTTGGTTTGTTGGTTTGTTGGTTTGTTGGTTTGTTGGTTTGTTGGTTAATTGGTTTGTTAGTTTGTTGGTTTGTTGGATTGTTGGTTTGTTGGTTTGTTGGTTTTTTGGTTTGTTTGTTTGTTGGTTTGTTGGTTTGTTGGTTTATTCGTTTGTTGGTTTATTCGTTTGTTGGTTTGTTAGTTTGTTGGTTTTTTGGCTTGTTGGCTTGTTGGTTTGTTGGTTAGTTCGTTTGTTGGTTTGTTAGTTTGTTGGTTTGTTGGCTTGTTGGCTTGTTGGTTTGTTGGTTTGTTGGCTTGTAGGTTTGTTGGTTTATTGGTTTGTTGGCTTGTTGGTTTGTTGGTTTATTGGCTTGTTGGCTTGTTGGTTTGTTGGTTTGTTGGTTTGTTGGTTTGTTGGTTTGTTGGCTTGTTGGTTTGTTGGTTTGTTGGCTTGTTGGTTTGTTGGTTTGTTGGTTTGTTCGCTTGTTGGCTCGTTGGCTTGTTTGTTGGTTTGTTTGGCTTGTTGGTATGTTGGATTGTTGGTTTTTTGGTTTGTTGGTTTGTTGGTTTGTTGGTTTGTTGGTTTGTTGGTTTGTTGGTTTATTCGTTTGTTGGTTTGTTGGTTTGTTGGCTTGTTGGTTTGTTAGTTTGTTGGTTTTTGGCTTGTTGGCTTGTTGATTTGTTGGTTAGTTCGTTTGTTGGTTTGTTAGTTTGTTGGTTTGTTGGCTTGTTGGCTTGTTGGTTTGTTGGTTTGTTGGATTGTTGGTTTGTTGGTTTGTTGGTTTGTTGGTTTGTTGGTTTGTTGGTTAATTGGTTTGTTAGTTTGTTGGTTTGTTGGATTGTTGGTTTGTTGGTTTGTTGGTTTTTTGGTTTGTTTGTTTGTTGGTTTGTTGGTTTGTTGGTTTATTCGTTTGTTGGTTTATTCGTTTGTTGGTTTGTTGGTTTGTTAGTTTGTTGGTTTTTTGGCTTGTTGGCTTGTTGGTTTGTTGGTTAGTTCGTTTGTTGGTTTGTTAGTTTGTTGGTTTGTTGGCTTGTTGGCTTGTTGGTTTGTTGGTTTGTTGGCTTGTTGGTTTGTTGGTTTGTTGGTTTGTTGGTTAATTGGTTTGTTAGTTTGTTGGTTTGTTGGATTGTTGGTTTGTTGGTTTGTTGGTTTTTTGGTTTGTTTGTTTGTTGGTTTGTTGGTTTGTTGGTTTATTTGTTTGTTGGTTTGTTGGTTTGTTGGTTAGTCGGCTTGTTGGTTTGTTGGTTTGTTGGTTTGTTGGTTTGTTGGTTTCTTGGTTTGTTGGTTTGTTGGTTTGTTGGTTTGTTGGTTTGTTGGTTTGTTGGTTTGTTAGTTTGTTCGTTTGTTGGCTTGTTGGTTTGTTGGCTTGTTAACTTGTTGGTTTGTTGGTTTGTTGGTTTGTTCGTTTGGTGGTTTGTTTGTTGGTTGGTTTGTCCGTTTGTTCGTTTGTTGGTTACTTGGTTTGTTGGTTTGTTGGTTTGTTGGATTGTTGGTTTGTTGGTTTGTTGATTTTTTGGTTTGTTGGTTTTTTGGTTTGTTGGTTTGTTGGTTTGTTGGTTTGTTGATTTGTTGGTTTGTTGGTTTGTTGGTTTATTTGTTTGTTGGTGTGTTGGATTGTTGGTTTGTTGGTTTGTTGGTTTGTTGGTTTGTTGGTTTGTTGGCTTGTTGGTTTGTTGGTTTGTTGGTTTGTTGGTTTGTTGGTTTGTTGGTTTGTTGGTTTGTTGGTTTGTTGGTTTGTTGGTTTGTTGGTTTGTTGGTTTGTTGGTTTTTTTGGTTTGCTGGTTTGTTGGTTTGTTGGTTTGTTGGTTTGTTGGTTTGTTGGCTTGTTGGTTTGTTGGTTTGTTGGTTTCTTTGTTTGTAGGTTTGTTGGTTTGTTCGTTTGTTGGTTTGTTGGTTTGTTGGTTTGTTGGCTTGTTGGTGTTTTGGTTTGTTGGTTTTTTGCTTTGTTGGTTTGTTGGTTTGTTGGTTTGTTGGTTTGTTGGTTTGTTGGTTTGTTGGTTTGTTGGTTTTCTGGTTTGTCAATTTGTTGGTTTATTTGTTTGTTGGTTTGTTGGTTTGTTGGTTTGTTGGTTTGTTGGCTTGTTGGCTTGTTGGTTTGTTGTTTGTTGGTTTGTTGGTTTATTGGCTTGGTGGTTTGTTGGTTTGTTGGCTTGTTGGTTTGTTGGTTTGTTGGTTTGTTGGCTTGTTGGTTTTTTGGTTTGTTGGCTTGTTGGTTTGTTGGTTTGTTGGCTTGTTGGCTTCTTGCTTTGTTGGTTTGTTGGTTTGTTGGCTTGTTGGCTTGTTGGTTTGTTGGTTTGTTAGTTTGTTGGCTTGTTGGTTACTTGGTTTGTTGGTTTGGTGGTTTGTTGGCTTGTTGGTTTGTTGGTTTGTTGGCTTGTTGGTTTGTTAGTTTGTTGGTTTGTTGGCTTGTTGGCTTATTTGTTTGTTGGTTTGTTGGCTTGTTGGTTTGTTGGTTTGTTGGCTTGTTGGCTTGTTGGTTTGGTGGTTTGTTGGTTTGTTGCCTTGTTGGCTTGTTGGTTTGTTAGTTTGTTGGTTTGTTGGCTTGTTGGTTACTTGGTTTGTTAGTTTGTTGGTTTGTTGGTCTGTTGGTTTGTTGGCTTGTTGGCTTGTTGGTTTGGTGGTTAGATAGTTTGTTGGTTTGTTAGTTTCTTGGTTTGTTGGCTTGTTGGCTTGTTGGTATGATGGTTTGTTGGCTTGTTGGTTTGTTGGTTTGTTCGTTTGTTGGTTAATTGGTTTGTTGGCTTGTTGGTTTGTTGGTTTGTTGGTTTTTTGGTTTGTTGGCTTGTTGGTCTGTTGGTTTGTTGGTTTGTTGGTTTGTTGGTTTATTTGTTTGTTGGTTTGTTGGTTTGTTGGTTTGTTAGTTTGTTGGTTTGTTGGCTTGTTGGTTTGTTTGTTTGTTAGTTTCCTGGTTTGTTGGTTTGTTGGTTTGTTGGTTTGTTGGTTTGTTTGTTTGTTGGTTTGTTGGTTTGTTGGTTTGTTTGTTTGTTGGTTTGTTGGTTTGTTGGCTTGTTGGTTTGTTGGTTTGTTGGTTTCTTGGTTTGTAGGTTTGTTGGTTTGTTCGTTTGTTGGTTTGTTGGTTTGTTGGTTTGTTGGCTTGTTGGTGTTTTGGTTTGTTGGTTTTTTGCTTTGTTGGTTTGTTGGTTTGTTGGTTTGTTGGTTTGTTGGTTTGTTGGTGTGTTGGTTTTCTGGTTTGTCAATTTGTTGGTTTATTTGTTTGTTGGTTTGTTGGTTTGTTGGTTTGTTGGTTTGTTAGCTTGTTGGCTTGTTGGTTTGTTGTTTGTTGGTTTGTTGGTTTATTGGCTTGTTGGTTTGTTGGTTTGTTGGCTTGTTGGTTTGTTGGTTTGTTGGTTTGTTGGCTTGTTGGTTTGTTGGTTTGTTGGCTTGTTGGTTTGTTGGTTTGTTGGCTTGTTGGCTTGTTGCTTTGTTGGTTTGTTGGTTTGTTGGCTTGTTGGCTTGTTGGTTTGTTGGTTTGTTAGTTTGTTGGCTTGTTGGTTACTTGGTTTGTTGGTTTGGTGGTTTGTTGGCTTGTTGGTTTGTTGGTTTGTTGGCTTCTTGGTTTGTTAGTTTGTTGGTTTGTTGGCTTGTTGGCTTATTGGTTTGTTGGTTTGTTGGCTTGTTGGTTTGTTGGTTTGTTGGTTTGTTGGTTTGTTGGCTTGTTGGTTACTTGGTTTGTTAGTTTGTTGGTTTGTTGGTCTGTTGGTATGATGGTTTGTTGGCTTGTTGGTTTGTTGGTTTGTTCGTTTGTTGGTTAATTGGTTTGTTGGTTTGTTGGCTTGTTGGTTTGTTGGTTTGTTGGTTTGTTGGTTTATTGGTTTGTTGGCTTGTTGGTTTGTTGGTTTATTGGCTTGTTGGCTTGTTGGTTTGTTGGTTTGTTGGTTTGTTGGTTTGTTGGTTTGTTGGTTTGTTGGCTTGTTGGTTTGTTGGTTTGTTGGCTTGTTGGTTTGTTGGTTTGTTGGTTTGTTCGCTTGTTGGCTCGTTGGCTTGTTTGTTGGTTTGTTTGGCTTGTTGGTATGTTGGATTGTTGGTTTTTTGGTTTGTTGGTTTGTTGGTTTGTTGGTTTGTTGGTTTGTTGGTTTGTTGGTTTATTCGTTTGTTGGTTTGTTGGTTTGTTGGCTTGTTGGTTTGTTAGTTTGTTGGTTTTTGGCTTGTTGGCTTGTTGATTTGTTGGTTAGTTCGTTTGTTGGTTTGTTAGTTTGTTGGTTTGTTGGCTTGTTGGCTTGTTGGTTTGTTGGTTTGTTGGATTGTTGGTTTGTTGGTTTGTTGGTTTGTTGGTTTGTTGGTTAATTGGTTTGTTAGTTTGTTGGTTTGTTGGATTGTTGGTTTGTTGGTTTGTTGGTTTTTTGGTTTGTTTGTTTGTTGGTTTGTTTGTTTGTTCGTTTATTCGTTTGTTGGTTTATTCGTTTGTTGGTTTGTTGGTTTGTTAGTTTGTTGGTTTTTTGGCTTGTTGGCTTGTTGGTTTGTTGGTTAGTTCGTTTGTTGGTTTGTTAGTTTGTTGGTTTGTTGGCTTGTTGGCTTGTTGGTTTGTTGGTTTGTTGGCTTGTTGGTTTGTTGGTTTGTTGGTTTGTTGGTTAATTGGTTTGTTAGTTTGTTGGTTTGTTGGATTGTTGGTTTGTTGGTTTGTTGGTTTTTTGGTTTGTTTGTTTGTTGGTTTGTTGGTTTGTTGGTTTATTTGTTTGTTGGTTTGTTGGTTTGTTGGTTAGTCGGCTTGTTGGTTTGTTGGTTTGTTGGTTTGTTGGTTTGTTGGTTTCTTAGTTTGTTGGTTTGTTGGTTTGTTGGTTTGTTGGTTTGTTGGTTTGTTGGTTTGTTAGTTTGTTCGTTTGTTGGCTTGTTGGTTTGTTGGCTTGTTAACTTGTTGGTTTGTTGGTTTGTTGGTTTGTTCGTTTGGTGGTTTGTTTGCTGGTTGGTTTGTCCGTTTGTTCGTTTGTTGGTTACTTGGTTTGTTGGTTTGTTGGTTTGTTGGATTGTTGGTTTGTTGGTTTGTTGATTTTTTGGTTTGTTGGTTTTTTGGTTTGTTGGTTTGTTGGTTTGTTGGTTTGTTGATTTGTTGGTTTGTTGGTTTGTTGGTTTATTTGTTTGTTGGTGTGTTGGATTGTTGGTTTGTTGGTTTGTTGGTTTGTTGGTTTGTTGGTTTGTTGGCTTGTTGGTTTGTTGGTTTGTTGGTTTGTTGGTTTGTTGGTTTGTTGGTTTGTTGGTTTGTTGGTTTGTTGGTTTGTTGGTTTGTTGGTTTGTTGGTTTGTTGGTTTTTTGGTTTGCTGGTTTGTTGGTTTGTTGGTTTGTTGGTTTGTTGGTTTGTTGGCTTGTTGGTTTGTTGGTTTGTTGGTTTCTTTGTTTGTAGGTTTGTTGGTTTGTTCGTTTGTTGGTTTGTTGGTTTGTTGGTTTGTTGGCTTGTTGGTGTTTTGGTTTGTTGGTTTTTTGCTTTGTTGGTTTGTTGGTTTGTTGGTTCGTTGGTTTGTTGGTTTGTTGGTTTGTTGGTTTGTTGGTTTTCTGGTTTGTCAATTTGTTGGTTTATTTGTTTGTTGGTTTGTTGGTTTGTTGGTTTGTTGGTTTGTTGGCTTGTTGGCTTGTTGGTTTGTTGTTTGTTGGTTTGTTGGTTTATTGGCTTGGTGGTTTGTTGGTTTGTTGGCTTGTTGGTTTGTTGGTTTGTTGGTTTGTTGGCTTGTTGGTTTTTTGGTTTGTTGGCTTGTTGGTTTGTTGGTTTGTTGGCTTGTTGGCTTGTTGCTTTGTTGGTTTGTTGGTTTGTTGGCTTGTTGGCTTGTTGGTTTGTTGGTTTGTTAGTTTGTTGGCTTGTTGGTTACTTGGTTTGTTGGTTTGGTGGTTTGTTGGCTTGTTGGTTTGTTGGTTTGTTGGCTTGTTGGTTTGTTAGTTTGTTGGTTTGTTGGCTTGTTGGCTTATTTGTTTGTTGGTTTGTTGGCTTGTTGGTTTGTTGGTTTGTTGGCTTGTTAGCTTGTTGGTTTGGTGGTTTGTTGGTTTGTTGCCTTGTTGGCTTGTTGGTTTGTTGGTTTGTTGGTTTGTTGGCTTGTTGGTTACTTGGTTTGTTAGTTTGTTGGTTTGTTGGTCTGTTGGTTTGTTGGCTTGTTGGCTTGTTGGTTTGGTGGTTAGATAGTTTGTTGGTTTGTTAGTTTCTTGGTTTGTTGGCTTGTTGGCTTGTTGGTATGATGGTTTGTTGGCTTGTTGGTTTGTTGGTTTGTTCGTTTGTTGGTTAATTGGTTTGTTGGCTTGTTGGTTTGTTGGTTTGTTGGTTTTTTGGTTTGTTGGCTTGTTGGTCTGTTGGTTTGTTGGTTTGTTGGTTTGTTGGTTTATTTGTTTGTTGGTTTGTTGGTTTGTTGGTTTGTTAGTTTGTTGGTTTGTTGGCTTGTTGGTTTGTTTGTTTGTTAGTTTCCTGGTTTGTTGGTTTGTTGGTTTGTTGGTTTGTTGGTTTGTTTGTTTGTTGGTTTGTTGGTTTGTTGGTTTGTTTGTTTGTTGGTTTGTTGGTTTGTTGGCTTGTTGGTTTGTTGGTTTGTTGGTTTCTTGGTTTGTAGGTTTGTTGGTTTGTTCGTTTGTTGGTTTGTTGGTTTGTTGGCTTGCTGGTGTTTTGGTTTGTTGGTTTTTTGCTTTGTTGGTTTGTTGGTTTGTTGGTTTGTTGGTTTGTTGGTTTGTTGGTTTGTTGGTTTGTTGGTTTGTTGGTTTGTTGGTTTTCTGGTTTGTCAATTTGTTGGTTTATTTGTTTGTTGGTTTGTTGGTTTGTTGGTTTGTTGGTTTGTTAGCTTGTTGGCTTGTTGGTTTGTTGTTTGTTGGTTTGTTGGTTTATTGGCTTGTTGGTTTGTTGGTTTGTTGGCTTGTTGGTTTGTTGGTTTGTTGGTTTGTTGGCTTGTTGGTTTGTTGGTTTGTTGGCTTGTTGGTTTGTTGGTTTGTTGGCTTGTTGGCTTGTTGCTTTGTTGGTTTGTTGGTTTGTTGGCTTGTTGGCTTGTTGGTTTGTTGGTTTGTTAGTTTGTTGGCTTGTTGGTTACTTGGTTTGTTGGTTTGGTGGTTTGTTGGCTTGTTGGTTTGTTGGTTTGTTGGCTTGTTGGTTTGTTAGTTTGTTGGTTTGTTGGCTTGTTGGCTTATTGGTTTGTTGGTTTGTTGGCTTGTTGGTTTGTTGGTTTGTTGGTTTGTTGGTTTGTTGGCTTGTTGGTTACTTGGTTTGTTAGTTTGTTGGTTTGTTGGTCTGTTGGTTTGTTGGTTTGTTGGTTTGTTGGTTTGTTGGTTTGTTGGCTTGTTGGTTTGTTGGTTTGTTGCCTTGTTGGCTTGTTGGTTTGTTGGTTTGTTGGTTTGTTGGCTTGTTCGTTACTTGGTTTGTTAGTTTGTTGGTTTGTTGGTCTGTTGGTTTGTTGGCTTGTTGGCTTGTTGGTTTGGTGGTTAGATAGTTTGTTGGTTTGTTAGTTTCTTGGTTTGTTGGCTTGTTGGCTTGTTGGAATGATGGTTTATTGGCTTGTTGGTTTGTTGGTTTGTTCGTTTGTTGGTTAATTGGTTTGTTGGTTTGTTGGCTTGTTGGTTTGTTGGTTTGTTGGTTTGTTGGTTTTTTGGTTTGTTGGCTTGTTGGTCTGTTGGTTTGTTGGTTTGTTGGTTTGTTGGTTTGTTGGTTTATTTGTTTGTTGGTTTGTTGGTTTGTTGGTTTGTTAGTTTGTTGGTTTGTTGGCTTGTTGGTTTGTTTGTTTGTTAGTTTCCTGGTTTGTTGGTTTGTTGGTTTGTTGGTTTGTTGGCTTGTTGGTTTGTTTGTTTGTTGGTTTGTTGGTTTGTTGGTTTGTTGGTTTGTTGGTTTGTTGGTTTGTTGGTTTGTTGGTTTGTTTGTTTGTTGGTTTGTTGGTTTGTTGGTTTGTTCGTTTGTTGGCTTGTTGGTTTGTTGGCTTGTTGGCTTGTTGGTTTGTTAGTTTGTTGGTTTGTTCGTTTGTTGGTTTGTTTGTTTGTTTGTTTGTTCGTTTGTTGGTTTGTTGGTTACTTGGTATGTTGGTTTGTTGGTTTGTTGGTTTGTTGGTTTGTTGGCTTGTTGGTTTGTTGGTTTGTTGGTTTGTTGGTTTGTTGGTTTGTTGGTTTGTCGGTTTGTTGGTTTGTTGGCTTGTTGGTTTGTTGGCTTGTTGGTTCGTTGTTTTATTGGTTTGTTGGTTTGTTGGTTTGTTGTTTTGTTGGTCTGTTGGTTTGTTGGCTTGTTGGCTTGTTGGTTTGGTGGTTAGATAGTTTGTTGGTTTGTTAGTTTCTTGGTTTGTTGGCTTGTTGGCTTGTTGGTATGATGGTTTGTTGGCTTGTTGGTTTGTTGGTTTGTTCGTTTGTTGGTTAATTGGTTTGTTGGCTTGTTGGTTTGTTGGTTTGTTGGTTTTTTGGTTTGTTGGCTTGTTGGTCTGTTGGTCTGTTGGTTTGTTGGTTTGTTGGTTTGTTGGTTTATTTGTTTGTTGGTTTGTTGGTTTGTTGGTTTGTTAGTTTGTTGGTTTGTTGGCTTGTTTGTTTGTTTGTTTGTTAGTTTCCTGGTTTGTTGGTTTGTTGGTTTGTTGGTTTGTTGGTTTGTTTGTTTGTTGGTTTGTTGGTTTGTTGGTTTGTTTGTTTGTTGGTTTGTTGGTTTGTTGGCTTGTTGGTTTGTTGGTTTGTTGGTTTCTTGGTTTGTAGGTTTGTTGGTTTGTTCGTTTGTTGGTTTGTTGGTTTGTTGGCTTGTTGGTGTTTTGGTTTGTTGGTTTTTTGCTTTGTTGGTTTGTTGGTTTGTTGGTTTGTTGGTTTGTTGGTTTGTTGGTTTGTTGGTTTGTTGGTTTGTTGGTTTGTTGGTTTTCTGGTTTGTCAATTTGTTGGTTTATTTGTTTGTTGGTTTGTTGGTTTGTTGGTTTGTTGGTTTGTTAGCTTGTTGGCTTGTTGGTTTGTTGTTTGTTGGTTTGTTGGTTTATTGGCTTGTTGGTTTGTTGGTTTGTTGGCTTGTTGGTTTGTTGGTTTGTTGGTTTGTTGGCTTGTTGGTTTGTTGGTTTGTTGGCTTGTTGGTTTGTTGGTTTGTTGGCTTGTTGGCTTGTTGCTTTGTTGGTTTGTTGGTTTGTTGGCTTGTTGGCTTGTTGGTTTGTTGGTTTGTTAGTTTGTTGGCTTGTTGGTTACTTGGTTTGTTGGTTTGGTGGTTTGTTGGCTTGTTGGTTTGTTGTTTTGTTGGCTTGTTGGTTTGTTAGTTTGTTGGTTTGTTGGCTTGTTGGCTTATTGGTTTGTTGGTTTGTTGGCTTGTTGGTTTGTTGGTTTGTTGGTTTGTTGGTTTGTTGGCTTGTTGGTTACTTGGTTTGTTAGTTTGTTGGTTTGTTGGTCTGTTGGTTTGTTGGTTTGTTGGTTTGTTGGTTTGTTGGTTTGTTGGCTTGTTGGTTTGTTGGTTTGTTGCCTTGTTGGCTTGTTGGTTTGTTGGTTTGTTGGTTTGTTGGCTTGTTGGTTACTTGGTTTGTTAGTTTGTTGGTTTGTTGGTCTGTTGGTTTGTTGGCTTGTTGGCTTGTTGGTTTGGTGGTTAGATAGTTTGTTGGTTTGTTAGTTTCTTGGTTTGTTGGCTTGTTGGCTTGTTGGTATGATGGTTTATTGGCTTGTTGGTTTGTTGGTTTGTTCGTTTGTTGGTTAATTGGTTTGTTGGTTTGCTGGCTTGTTGGTTTGTTGGTTTGTTGGTTTGTTGGTTTTTTGGTTTGTTGGCTTGTTGGTCTGTTGGTTTGTTGGTTTGTTGGTTTGTTGGTTTGTTGGTTTATTTGTTTGTTGGTTTGTTGGTTTGTTGGTTTGTTAGTTTGTTGGTTTGTTGGCTTGTTGGTTTGTTTGTTTGTTAGTTTCCTGGTTTGTTGGTTTGTTGGTTTGTTGGTTTGTTGGCTTGTTGGTTTGTTTGTTTGTTGGTTTGTTGGTTTGTTGGTTTGTTGGTTTGTTGGTTTGTTGGTTTGTTGGTTTGTTGGTTTGTTTGTTTGTTGGTTTGTTGGTTTGTTGGTTTGTTCGTTTGTTGGCTTGTTGGTTTGTTGGCTTGTTGGCTTGTTGGTTTGTTAGTTTGTTGGTTTGTTCGTTTGTTGGTTTGTTTGTTTGTTTGTTTGTTCGTTTGTTGGTTTGTTGGTTACTTGGTATGTTGGTTTGTTGGTTTGTTGATTTGTTGGTTTGTTGGCTTGTTGGTTTGTTGGTTTGTTGGTTTGTTGGTTTGTTGGTTTGTCGGTTTGTTGGTTTGTTGGCTTGTTGGTTTGTTGGCTTGTTGGTTCGTTGTTTTATTGGTTTGTTGGTTTGTTGGTTTGTTGTTTTGTTGGTTTGTTGATTTGTTGGTTTGTTGGCTTGTTGGTTTGTTGGTTTGTTGGTTTGTTGGTTTGTTGGTTTGTTGGTTTGTTGGTTTGTTGGTTTGTTGGTTTCTTGGTTTGTTGGTTTGTTGGTTTGTTGGCTTGTAGGTTTGTTGGTTTATTGGTTTGTTGGCTTGTTGGTTTGTTGGTTTGTTGGCTTGTTGGCTTGTTGGTTTGTTGGTTTGTTGGTTTGTTGGTTTGTTGGTTTGTTGGTTTGTTGGCTTGTTGGTTTGTTGGTTTGTTGGCTTGTTGGTTTGTTGGTTTATTGGTTCGTTGGCTTGTTGGCTCGTTGGCTTGTTTGTTGGTTTGTTTGGCTTGTTGGTATGTTGGATTGTTGGTTTTTTGGTTTGTTGGTTTGTTGGTTTGTTGGTTTATTCGTTTGTTGGTTTGTTGGTTTGTTGGCTTGTTGGCTTGTTGGTTTGTTGGTTTGTTGGATTGTTAGTTATTTGGTTTGTTGGTTTGTTGGCTTGTTGGTTTGTTGGTTTGTTGGCTTGTTAGTGTGTTGGTTTGTTGGTTTGTTGGTTTGTTGGTTTGTTGGTTTGTTGGCTTGTTGTCTTGTTGGTTTGTTGGTTTGTTGGTTTTTTGGTTTGTTGGTTTGTTGGTTTGTTGGTTTGTTGGCTTGTTGGCTTGTTGCTTTGTTGGTTTGTTGGTTTTTTGTTTGTTGGTTTGTTGGCTTGTTGGTTTGTTGGTTTGATGGTTTGTTGGTTTGTTGGTTTGTTGGTTTGTTGGCTTGTTGGTTTGTTGGTTTGTTGGTTTGTTGGTTTGTTGGTTTGTTTGTTGGTTGGTTTGTTGGTTTGTTGGCTTGTTGGTGTGTTGGTTTGTTGGGTTGTTGGTTTGTTGGCTTGTTGGCTTGTTAATTTGTTGGTTTGTTCGTTTGTTGGTTTGTTGGTTTGTTGGTTTGTTGGTTTGTTGGCTTATTGGCTTGTTGGTTTGTTGGTTTGTTCATTTGTTGGTTTGTTGTATTGTTGGTTTGTTGGTTTGTTGGCTTGTTGGCTTGTTGGCTTATTGGTTTGTTGGCTTTTTGGTTTGTTGGCTTGTTAGCTTGTTGGTTTGTTGGTTTGTTGGTTTGTTCGTTTATTGGTTTGTTCGTTTGTTGGTTTGTTTGTTTGTTGGTTTGTTGGTTTGTTGGTTTGTTTGTTTGTTGGCTTGTTGGCTTGTTGCCTTGTTGGTTTGTTGGCTTGTTTGCTTTTTGGTTTGTTGGTTTTTTGGCTTGTTGGTTTGTTGGTTTGTTGGTTTGTTGGTTTGTTGATTTAATTCGTTTGTTGGTTTGTTGGTTTGTTGGCTTGTTGGTTTGTTGGTTTGTTCGCTTGTTAGTTTTTTGGTTTGTAGGTTTGTTGGCTTGTTGGTTTGTTGGTTTGTTGGCTTGTTGGTTTGTTGGTTTGTTGGTTTGTTGGTTTGTTGGTTTGTTGGTTTGTTAGTTTGTTGGTTTGTTGTCTTGTTGGCTTGTTGGTTCATTGGTTTGTTGGTTTGTCGGTTTGTTGGTTTGTTGGTTTGTTGGTTTGTTGGTTTGTTGGTTTGTTGGTTTGTTGGTTTGTTGGTTTGTTGGCTTGTTGGCTTGTTGGTTTGTTGGTTTGTTTGTTTGTTCGTTTGTTGGTTTGTTTGTTTGTTGGCTTGTTGATTTGTTGGTTTGTTGGTTTGTTGGTTTGTTGGTTTGTTGGTTTGTTGGTTTGTTGGTTTGTTGGTTTGTTGGTTTGTTGGTTTGTTGGTTTGTTGGCTTGTTGGCTTGTTGGCTTGTTGGCTTGTTGGTTTGTTGGTTTGTTGGTTTGTTGGTTTGTTGGTTTGTTGGTTTGTTGGTTTGTTGGTTTGTTAGTTTGTTAGTTTGTTGGTTTGTTGGCTTGTTGGCTTGTTGGTTTGTTGGTTTGTTGGTTTGTTGGTTTGTTGGCTTGTTGGGTTGTTGGTTTGTTGGTTTGTTTGCTTGTTGGTTTGTTGGTTTGTTGGCTTGTTGGCTTGTTGCTTTGTAGGTTTGTTGGTTTGTTGGATTTTTGGCTTGTTGGTTTGTTGGTTTGTTAGTTTGTTGGCTTGTTGGTTACTTGGTTTGTTGGTTTGTTGGTTTGTTGGCTTGTTGGTTTGTTGGCTTGTTGGTTTGTTAGTTTGTTGGCTTGTTGGCTTGTTGGTTTGGTGGTTTGTTGGTTTGTTGGTTTGTTGGTTTGTTGGTTTGTTGGCTTGTTGGTTACTTGGTTTGTTGGTTTGTTGGTTTGTTGGTTTGTTGGCTTGTTGGCTTGTTGGTTTGTTGGTTACTTCGTTTGTGGGTTTGTTAGTTTGTTGGCTTGTTGGTTTGTTGGTTTGTTGGTTTGTTAGTTTGTTGGTTTGTTGGCTTGTTGGTTTGTTGGTTTGTTGGTTTGTTGGTTTAATTCGTTTGTTGGTTTGTTGGTTTGTTGGCTTGTTGGCTTGTTGGTTTGTTGGTTTGTTGGCTTGTTAGTTTTTTGGTTTGTAGGTTTGTTGGCTTGTTGGTTTGTTGGTTTGTTGGCTTGTTGGCTTGTTGGTTTGTTGGTTTGTTGGCTTGTTAGTTTTTTGGTTTGTAGGTTTGTTGGCTTGTTGGTTTGTTGGTTTGTTGGCTTGTTGGTTTGTTGGTTTGTTGGGTTGTTAGTTTGTTGGTTTGTTGGCTTGTTGGCTTGTTGGTTCATTGGTTTGTTGGTTTGTTGGTTTGTTGGTTTGTTGGTTTGTTGGTTTGTTGGTTTGTTGGCTTGTTGGCTTGTTGGTTTGTTGGTTTGTTTGTTTGTTCGTTTGTTGGTTTGTTTGTTTGTTGGCTTGTTGGTTTGTTGGTTTGTTGGTTTGTTGGTTTGTTGGTTTGTTGGTTTGTTGGTTTGTTGGTTTGTTGGTTTGTTGGTTTGTTGGTTTGTTGGCTTGTTGGCTTGTTGGTTTGTTGGCTTGTTGGTTTGTTGGTTTGTTGGTTTGTTGGTTTGTTGGTTTGTTGGTTTGTTGGTTTGTTAGTTTGTTGGTTTGTTGGCTTGTTGGCTTGTTGGTTTGTTGGTTTGTTGGTTTGTTGGTTTGTTGGTTTGTTGGTCTGTTGGTTTGTTGATTTCTTGGTTTGTTGGTTTGTTGGTTTGTTGATTTGTTGGTTTGTTGGCTTGTTGGTTTGTTGGTTTGTTGGTTACTTGGTTTGTTAGTTTGTTGGTTTGTTGGTCTGTTGGTTTGTTGGTTTGTTGGTTTGTTGGTTTGTTGGTTTGTTAGTTTGTTGGTTTGTTGGCTTGTTGGCTTGTTGGTTTGTTGGTTTGTTGGTTTGTTGGTTTGTTGGTTTGTTGGTCTGTTGGTTTGTTGATTTCTTGGTTTGTTGGTTTGTTGGCTTGTTGGTTTGTTGGTTTGTTGGTTTGTTGGTTTGTTGGCTTGTTGGTTACTTGGTTTGTTAGTTTGTTGGTTTGTTGGTCTGTTGGTTTGTTGGTTTGTTGGTTTGTTGGTTTGTTGGTTTGTTGGCTTGTTGGTTTGTTGGTTTGTTGCCTTGTTGGCTTGTTGGTTTGTTGGTTTGTTGGTTTGTTGGCTTGTTGGTTACTTGGTTTGTTAGTTTGTTGGTTTGTTGGTCTGTTGGTTTGTTGGCTTGTTGGCTTGTTGGTTTGGTGGTTAGATAGTTTGTTGGTTTGTTAGTTTCTTGGTTTGTTGGCTTGTTGGCTTGTTGGTATGATGGTTTGTTGGCTTGTTGGTTTGTTGGTTTGTTCGTTTGTTGGTTAATTGGTTTGTTGGTTTGTTGGCTTGTTGGTTTGTTGGTTTGTTGGTTTGTTGGTTTTTTGGTTTGTTGGCTTGTTGGTCTGTTGGTTTGTTGGTTTGTTGGTTTGTTGGTTTATTTGTTTGTTGGTTTGTTGGTTTGTTGGTTTGTTAGTTTGTTGGTTTGTTGGCTTGTTGGTTTGTTTGTTTGTTAGTTTCCTGGTTTGTTGGTTTGTTGGTTTGTTGGTTTGTTGGCTTGTTGGTTTGTTTGTTTGTTGGTTTGTTGGTTTGTTGGTTTGTTGGTTTGTTGGTTTGTTGGTTTGTTGGTTTGTTGGTTTGTTGGTTTGTTTGTTTGTTGGTTTGTTGGTTTGTTGGTTTGTTCGTTTGTTGGCTTGTTGGTTTGTTGGCTTGTTGGCTTGTTGGTTTGTTAGTTTGTTGGTTTGTTCGTTTGTTGGTTTGTTTGTTTGTTTGTTTGTTCGTTTGTTGGTTTGTTGGTTACTTGGTATGTTGGTTTGTTGGTTTGTTGGTTTGTTGGTTTGTTGGCTTGTTGGTTTGTTGGTTTGTTGGTTTGTTGGTTTGTTGGTTTGTCGGTTTGTTGGTTTGTTGGCTTGTTGGTTTGTTGGCTTGTTGGTTCGTTGTTTTATTGGTTTGTTGGTTTGTTGGTTTGTTGTTTTGTTGGTTTGTTGATTTGTTGGTTTGTTGGCTTGTTGGTTTGTTGGTTTGTTGGTTTGTTGGTTTGTTGGTTTGTTGGTTTGTTGGTTTGTTGGTTTGTTGGTTTCTTGGTTTGTTGGTTTGTTGGTTTGTTGGCTTGTAGGTTTGTTGGTTTATTGGTTTGTTGGCTTGTTGGTTTGTTGGTTTGTTGGCTTGTTGGCTTGTTGGTTTGTTGGTTTGTTGGTTTGTTGGTTTGTTGGTTTGTTGGTTTGTTGGCTTGTTGGTTTGTTGGTTTGTTGGCTTGTTGGTTTGTTGGTTTGTTGGTTTGTTGGCTTGTTAGCTCGTTGGCTTGTTTGTTGGTTTGTTTGGCTTGTTGGTATGTTGGATTGTTGGTTTTTTGGTTTGTTGGTTTGTTGGTTTGTTGGTTTATTCGTTTGTTGGTTTGTTGGTTTGTTGGCTTGTTGGCTTGTTGGTTTGTTGGTTTGTTGGATTGTTAGTTTTTTGGTTTGTTGGTTTGTTGGCTTGTTGGTTTGTTGGTTTGTTGGCTTGTTAGTGTGTTGGTTTGTTGGTTTGTTGGTTTGTTGGTTTGTTGGTTTGTTGGCTTGTTGTCTTGTTGGTTTGTTGGTTTGTTGGTTTTTTGGTTTGTTGGTTTGTTGGTTTGTTGGTTTGTTGGCTTGTTGGCTTGTTGCTTTGTTGGTTTGTTGGTTTTTTGTTTGTTGGTTTGTTGGCTTGTTGGTTTGTTGGTTTGTTGGTTTGTTGGTTTGTTGGTTTGTTGGTTTGTTGGCTTGTTGGTTTGTTGGTTTGTTGGTTTGTTGGTTTGTTGGTTTGTTTGTTTGTTGGTTTGTTGGTTTGTTGGCTTGTTGGTGTGTTGGTTTGTTGGGTTGTTGGTTTGTTGGCTTGTTGGTTTGTTGGTTTGTTCATTTGTTGGTTTGTTGTATTGTTGGTTTGTTGGTTTGTTGGCTTGTTGGCTTGTTGGCTTATTGGTTTGTTGGCTTTTTGGTTTGTTGGCTTGTTAGCTTGTTGGTTTGTTGGTTTGTTGGTTTGTTCGTTTATTGGTTTGTTCGTTTGTTGGTTTGTTTGTTTGTTGGTTTGTTGGTTTGTTGGTTTGTTTGTTTGTTTTCTTGTTGGCTTGTTGCCTTGTTGGTTTGTTGGCTTGTTTGCTTTTTGGTTTGTTGGTTTTTTGGCTTGTTGGTTTGTTGGTTTGTTGGTTTGTTGGTTTGTTGATTTAATTCGTTTGTTGGTTTGTTGGTTTGTTGGCTTGTTGGCTTGTTGGTTTGTTTGGTTTGTTCGCTTGTTAGTTTTTTGGTTTGTAGGTTTGTTGGCTTGTTGGTTTGTTGGTTTGTTGGCTTGTTGGTTTGTTGGTTTGTTGGTTTGTTGGTTTGTTGGTTTGTTGGTTTGTTAGTTTGTTGGTTTGTTGGCTTGTTGGCTTGTTGGTTCATTGGTTTGTCGGTTTGTTGGTTTGTTGGTTTGTTGGTTTGTTGGTTTGTTGGTTTGTTGGTTTGTTGGTTTGTTGGTTTGTTGGTTTGTTGGCTTGTTGGCTTGTTGGTTTGTTGGTTTGTTTGTTTGTTCGTTTGTTGGTTTGTTTGTTTGTTGGCTTGTTGATTTGTTGGTTTGTTGGTTTGTTGGTTTGTTGGTTTGTTGGTTTGTTGGTTTGTTGGTTTGTTGGTTTGTTGGTTTGTTGGTTTGTTGGTTTGTTGGCTTGTTGGCTTGTTGGCTTGTTGGCTTTTTGGTTTGTTGGTTTGTTGGTTTGTTGGTTTGTTGGTTTGTTGGTTTGTTGGTTTGTTAGTTTGTTAGTTTGTTGGTTTGTTGGCTTGTTGGCTTATTGGTTTGTTGGTTTGTTGGTTTGTTGGTTTGTTGGTTTGTTGGTTTGTTGGTTTGTTGGTTTCTTGGTTTGTTGGTTTGTTGATTTGTTGGTTTGTTGGCTTGTTGGTTTGTTGGTTTGTTGGTTTGTTGGCTTGTTGGTTTTATTGGTTTGTTGGCTTGTTGGCTTGTTGGCTTGTTGGTTTGTTGGCTTGTTGGTTTGTTGGTTTGTTGGTTTATTGGTTTGTTGGTTTGTTGGCTTATTGGTTTGTTGGTTTGTTGGTTTGTTGGCTTGTTGGGTTGTTGGTTTGTTGGTTTGTTTGCTTGTTGGTTTGTTGGTTTGTTGGCTTGTTGGCTTGTTGCTTTGTAGGTTTGTTGGTTTGTTGGATTTTTGGCTTGTTGGTTTGTTGGTTTGTTAGTTTGTTGGCTTGTTGGTTACTTGGTTTGTTGGTTTGTTGGTTTGTTGGCTTGTTGGTTTGTTGGCTTGTTGGTTTGTTAGTTTGTTGGCTTGTTGGCTTGTTGGTTTGGTGGTTTGTTGGTTTGTTGGTTTGTTGGCTTGTTGGTTTGTTGGCTTGTTGGCTTGTTGGTTACTTGGTTTGTTGGTTTGTTGGTTTGTTGGTTTGTTGGTTTGTTGGCTTGTTGGCTTGTTGGTTTGTTGGTTACTTCGTTTGTGGGTTTGTTAGTTTGTTGGCTTGTTGGTTTGTTGGTTTGTTAGTTTGTTGGTTTGTTGGCTTGTTGGTTTGTTGGTTTGTTGGTTTGTTGGTTTAATTCGTTTGTTGGTTTGTTGGTTTGTTGGCTTGTTGGCTTGTTGGTTTGTTGGTTTGTTGGCTTGTTAGTTTTTCGGTTTGTAGGTTTGTTGGCTTGTTGGTTTGTTGGTTTGTTGGCTTGTTGGCTTGTTGGTTTGTTGGTTTGTTGGCTTGTTAGTTTTTTGGTTTGTAGGTTTGTTGGCTTGTTGGTTTGTTGGTTTGTTGGTATGTTGGTTTGTTGGTTTGTTGGGTTGTTAGTTTGTTGGTTTGTTGGCTTGTTGGCTTGTTGGTTCATTGGTTTGTTGGTTTGTTGGTTTGTTGGTTTGTTAGTTTGTTGGTTTGTTGGTTTGTTGGCTTGTTGGCTTGTTGGTTTGTTGGTTTGTTTGTTTGTTTGTTTGTTGGTTTGTTTGTTTGTTGGCTTGTTGGTTTGTTGGTTTGTTGGTTTGTTGGTTTGTTGGTTTGTTGGTTTGTTGGTTTGTTGGTTTGTTGGTTTGTTGGTTTGTTGGTTTGTTGGCTTGTTGGCTTGTTGGCTTGTTGGTTTGTTGGCTTGTTGGTTTGTTGGTTTGTTGGTTTGTTGGTTTGTTGGTTTGTTGGTTTGTTGGTTTGTTGGTTTGTTAGTTTGTTGGTTTGTTGGCTTGTTGGCTTGTTGGTTTGTTGGTTTGTTGGTTTGTTGGTTTGTTGGTTTGTTGGTCTGTTGGTTTGTTGGTTTGTTGATTTCTTGGTTTGTTGGTTTGTTGGTTTGTTGATTTGTTGGTTTGTTGGCTTGTTGGTTTGTTGGTTTGTTGGTTTGTTGGCTTGTTGGTTTGTTAATTTGTTGGCTTGTTGGCTTGTTGGTTTGTTGGCTTGTTGGTTTGTTGGTTTGTTGGCTTATTGGTTTGTTGGTTTGTTGGCTTATTGGTTTGTTGGTTTGTTGGTTTGTTGGCTTGTTGGGTTGTTGGTTTGTTGGTTTGTTTGCTTGTTGGTTTGTTGGTTTGTTGGCTTGTTGGCTTGTTGCTTTGTAGGTTTGTTGGTTTGTTGGATTTTTGGCTTGTTGGTTTGTTGGTTTGTTAGTTTGTTGGCTTGTTGGTTACTTGGTTTGTTGGTTTGTTGGTTTGTTGGCTTGTTGGTTTGTTGGCTTGTTGGTTTGTTAGTTTGTTGGCTTGTTGGCTTGTTGGTTTGGTGGTTTGTTAGTTTGTTGGTTTGTTGGTTTGTTGGTTTGTTGGCTTGTTGGTTACTTGGTTTGTTGGTTTGTTGGTTTGTTGGTTTGTTGGTTTGTTGGCTTGTTGGCTTGTTGGTTTGTTGGTTACTTCGTTTGTGGGTTTGTTAGTTTGTTGGCTTGTTGGTTTGTTGGTTTGTTAGTTTGTTGGTTTGTTGGCTTGTTGGTTTGTTGGTTTGTTGGTTTGTTGGTTTAATTCGTTTGTTGGTTTGTTGGTTTGTTGGCTTGTTGGCTTGTTGGTTTGTTGGTTTGTTGGCTTGTTAGTTTTTCGGTTTGTAGGTTTGTTGGCTTGTTGGTTTGTTGGTTTGTTGGCTTGTTGGCTTGTTGGTTTGTTGGTTTGTTGGCTTGTTAGTTTTTTGGTTTGTAGGTTTGTTGGCTTGTTGGTTTGTTGGTTTGTTGGTATGTTGGTTTGTTGGTTTGTTGGGTTGTTAGTTTGTTGGTTTGTTGGCTTGTTGGCTTGTTGGTTCATTGGTTTGTTGGTTTGTTGGTTTGTTGGTTTGTTAGTTTGTTGGTTTGTTGGTTTGTTGGCTTGTTGGCTTGTTGGTTTGTTGGTTTGTTTGTTTGTTTGTTTGTTGGTTTGTTTGTTTGTTGGCTTGTTGGTTTGTTGGTTTGTTGGTTTGTTGGTTTGTTGGTTTGTTGGTTTGTTGGTTTGTTGGTTTGTTGGTTTGTTGGTTTGTTGGTTTGTTGGCTTGTTGGCTTGTTGGCTTGTTGGTTTGTTGGCTTGTTGGTTTGTTGGTTTGTTGGTTTGTTGGTTTGTTGGTTTGTTGGTTTGTTGGTTTGTTGGTTTGTTAGTTTGTTGGTTTGTTGGCTTGTTGGCTTGTTGGTTTGTTGGTTTGTTGGTTTGTTGGTTTGTTGGTTTGTTGGTCTGTTGGTTTGTTGGTTTGTTGATTTCTTGGTTTGTTGGTTTGTTGGTTTGTTGATTTGTTGGTTTGTTGGCTTGTTGGTTTGTTGGTTTGTTGGTTTGTTGGCTTGTTGGTTTGTTAATTTGTTGGCTTGTTGGCTTGTTGGTTTGTTGGCTTGTTGGTTTGTTGGTTTGTTGGCTTATTCGTTTGTTGGTTTGTTGGCTTGTTGGTTTGTTGGTTTGTTGGTTTGTTGGCTTGTTGGGTTGTTGGTTTGTTGGTTTGTTTGCTTGTTGGTTTGTTGGTTTGTTGGCTTGTTGGCTTGTTGCTTTGTAGGTTCGTTGGTTTGTTGGCTTTTTGGCTTATTGGTTTGTTGGTTTGTTAGTTTGTTGGCTTGTTGGTTACTTGTTTTTTGGTTTGTTGGTTTGTTGGCTTGTTGGTTTGTTGGCTTGTTGGTTTGTTGGTTTGTTGGCTTGTTGGCTTGTTGGTTTGGTGCTTTGTTGGTTTGTTGGTTTGTTGGTTTGTTAGTTTGTTGGTTTGTTGGCTTGTTGGTTTGTTGGTTTGTTGGTTTGTTGGTTTGTTGGTTTGTTGGTTTGTTGGTTTGTTGGTTTATTTGTTTGTTGGTTTGTTGGTTTGTTGGTTTGTTGGTTTGTTGGTTTGTTGGTTTGTTGGTTTGTTGGTTTGTAGGCTTGTTGGTTTGTTGGTTTGTTGGTTGCTTGGTTTGTAAGTTTCTTGGTTTGTTGGTTTGTTGGTTTGTTGGCTTGTTGGCTTGTTAGTTTGTTGGTTTGTTGGTTTGTTGGTTTGTTGGTTTGTTGGTTTGTTGGTTTATTGGTTAATTGGTTTGTTGGTTTGTTGGTTTATTGGATTGTTGGTTTGTTGGTTTGTTGGTTTGTTGGTTTGTTGGTTTGTTGGTTTGTTGGCTTGTTGGCTTGTTGGTTTGTTGGTTAGTTCGTTTGTTGGTTTGTTAGTTTGTTGGTTTGTTGGCTTGTTGGTTTGTTGGTTTGTTGGTTTGTTGGTTTGTTGGTTTGTTGGTTTGTTGGTTTGTTGGTTTATTTGTTTGTTGGTTTGTTGGTTTGTTGGTTTGTTGGTTTGTTGGTTTGTTGGTTTGTTGGTTTGTTGGTTTGTCGGCTTGTTGGTTTGTTGGTTTGTTGGTTTCTTGGTTTGTAAGTTTCTTGGTTTGTTGGTTTGTTGGTTTGTTGGTTTGTTGGTTTGTTGGTTTGTTGGTTTGTTGGTTTGTTGGTTTGTTGGTTTGTTCGTTTGTTGGCTTGTTGGTGTTTGGGTTTGTTGGTTTTTTGGTTTGTTGGTTTGTTTGTTTGTTGGTTTGTTCGTTTGTTGGTTTGTTGGTTACTTGGTTTGTTGGTTTGTTGGTTTGTTGGTTTGTTGGTTTGTTGGTTTGTTGGTTTGTTGGCTTGTTGGTTTGTTGGTTTGTTGGATTTTTGGTTTGTTGGTTTGTTGGTTTGTTGGTTTGTTGGTTTGTTGGTTTGTTGGTTTGTGGGTTTGTTGGTTTGTTGGTTTGTTGGTTTGTTGGTTTGTTGGTTTGTTGGTTTATTTGTTTGTTGGTTTGTTGGTTTGTTGGTTTGTTGGTTTGTTGGCTTGTTGGTTTGATGGTTTGTTGGTTTGTTGGTTTGTTGGTTTGTTGGTTTAATGGTTTGTTGGTTTGTTGGTTTGTTGGTTTGTTGGTTTGTTGGTTTGTTGGTTTGTTGGTTTGTTGGTTTGTTGGTATGTTGGTTTGTTGGTTTGCTGGTTTGTTGGTTTGTTGGTTTGTTGGTTTGTTGGTTTGTTGGTTTTTTGGTTTGCTGGTTTGTTGGTTTGTTGGTTTGCTGGTTTGTTGGCTTGTTGGTTTGTTTGTTTGTTGGTTTCTTGGTTTGTAGGTTTGTTGGTTTGTTGGTTTGTTGGTTTGTTGGTTTGTTGGCTTGTTGGTGTTTGGGTTTGTTGGTTTTTTGGTTTGTTGGTTTGTTGGTTTGTTGGTTTGTTTGTTTGTTCGTTTGTTGGTTTGTTGGTTTTTTGGTTTGTCGGTTTGTTGGTTTATTTGTTTGTTGGTTTGTTGGTGTGTTGGTTTGTTGGTTTGTTCGTTTGTTGGCTTGTTGGCTTGTTAGTTTGTTGGTTTGTTGGTTTGTTGGTTTGTTGGTTTGTTGGTTTGTTGGTTTATTGGTTAATTGGTTTGTTGGTTTGTTGGTTTATTGCATTGTTGGTTTGTTGGTTTGTTGGTTTGTTGGTTTGTTGGTTTGTTGGTTTGTTGGTTTGTTGGCTTGTTGGCTTGTTGGTTTGTTGGCTTGTTGGCTTGTTGGTTTGTTGGTTTGTTGGTTTGTTGGTTTGTTGGTTTGTTGGTTTGTTGGTTTGTTGGTTTCTTGGTTTGTTGGTTTGTTAGTTTGTTAGTTTGTTGGTTTGTTGGCTTGTTGGCTTGTTGGTTTGTTGGTTTGTTGGTTTGTTGGTTTGTTGGTTTGTTGGTTTCTTGGTTTGTTGGTTTGTTGATTTGTTGGTTTGTTGGCTTGTTGGTTTGTTGGTTTGTTGGTTTGTTGGCTTGTTGGTTTTATTGGTTTGTTGGCTTGTTGGCTTGTTGGCTTGTTGGTTTGTTGGCTTGTTGGTTTGTTGGTTTGTTGGTTTATTGGTTTGTTGGTTTGTTGGCTTATTGGTTTGTTGGTTTGTTGGTTTGTTGGCTTGTTGGGTTGTTGGTTTGTTGGTTTGTTTGCTTGTTGGTTTGTTGGTTTGTTGGCTTGTTGGCTTGTTGCTTTGTAGGTTTGTTGGTTTGTTGGATTTTTGGCTTGTTGGTTTGTTGGTTTGTTAGTTTGTTGGCTTGTTGGTTACTTGGTTTGTTGGTTTGTTGGTTTGTTGGCTTGTTGGTTTGTTGGCTTGTTGGTTTGGTAGTTTGTTGGCTTGTTGGCTTGTTGGTTTGGTGGTTTGTTGGTTTGTTGGTTTGTTGGTTTGTTGGTTTGTTGGCTTGTTGGTTACTTGGTTTGTTGGTTTGTTGGTTTGTTGGTTTGTTGGTTTGTTGGTTTGTTGGCTTGTTGGCTTGTTGGTTTGTTGGTTACTTCGTTTGTGGGTTTGTTAGTTTGTTGGCTTGTTGGTTTGTTGGTTTGTTAGTTTGTTGGTTTGTTGGATTTTTGGTTTGTTGGTTTGTTGGTTTGTTGGTTTGTTGGTTTGTTGGTTTGTTGGTTTGTTGGTTTGTTGGTTTGTTGGTTTGTTGGTATGTTGGTTTGTTGGTTTGCTGGTTTGTTGGTTTGTTGGTTTGTTGGTTTGTTGGTTTGTTGGTTTTTTGGTTTGCTGGTTTGTTGGTTTGTTGGTTTGCTGGTTTGTTGGTTTGTTGGTTTGTTGGTTTGTTGGTTTATTTGTTTGTTGGTTTGTTGGTTTGTTGGTTTGTTGGTTTGTTGGTTTGTTGGTATGTTGGTTTGTTGGTTTGCTGGTTTGTTGGTTTGTTGGTTTGTTGGTTTGTTGGTTTGTTGGTTTTTTGGTTTGCTGGTTTGTTGGTTTGTTGGTTTGCTGGTTTGTTGGCTTGTTGGTTTGTTTGTTTGTTGGTTTCTTGGTTTGTAGGTTTGTTGGTTTGTTGGTTTGTTGGTTTGTTGGTTTGTTGGCTTGTTGGTGTTTGGGTTTGTTGGTTTTTTGGTTTGTTGGTTTGTTGGTTTGTTGGTTTGTTTGTTTGTTCGTTTGTTGGTTTGTTGGTTTTTTGGTTTGTCGGTTTGTTGGTTTATTTGTTTGTTGGTTTGTTGGTGTGTTGGTTTGTTGGTTTGTTCGTTTGTTGGCTTGTTGGCTTGTTAGTTTGTTGGTTTGTTGGTTTGTTGGTTTGTTGGTTTGTTGGTTTGTTGGTTTATTGGTTAATTGGTTTGTTGGTTTGTTGGTTTATTGCATTGTTGGTTTGTTGGTTTGTTGGTTTGTTGGTTTGTTGGTTTGTTGGTTTGTTGGTTTGTTGGCTTGTTGGCTTGTTGGTTTGTTGGCTTGTTGGCTTGTTGGTTTGTTGGTTTGTTGGTTTGTTGGTTTGTTGGTTTGTTGGTTTGTTGGTTTGTTGGTTTCTTGGTTTGTTGGTTTGTTAGTTTGTTAGTTTGTTGGTTTGTTGGCTTGTTGGCTTGTTGGTTTGTTGGTTTGTTGGTTTGTTGGTTTGTTGGTTTGTTGGTTTCTTGGTTTGTTGGTTTGTTGATTTGTTGGTTTGTTGGCTTGTTGGTTTGTTGGTTTGTTGGTTTGTTGGCTTGTTGGTTTTATTGGTTTGTTGGCTTGTTGGCTTGTTGGCTTGTTGGTTTGTTGGCTTGTTGGTTTGTTGGTTTGTTGGTTTATTGGTTTGTTGGTTTGTTGGCTTATTGGTTTGTTGGTTTGTTGGTTTGTTGGCTTGTTGGGTTGTTGGTTTGTTGGTTTGTTTGCTTGTTGGTTTGTTGGTTTGTTGGCTTGTTGGCTTGTTGCTTTGTAGGTTTGTTGGTTTGTTGGATTTTTGGCTTGTTGGTTTGTTGGTTTGTTAGTTTGTTGGCTTGTTGGTTACTTGGTTTGTTGGTTTGTTGGTTTGTTGGCTTGTTGGTTTGTTGGCTTGTTGGTTTGTTAGTTTGTTGGCTTGTTGGCTTGTTGGTTTGGTGGTTTGTTGGTTTGTTGGTTTGTTGGTTTGTTGGTTTGTTGGCTTGTTGGTTACTTGGTTTGTTGGTTTGTTGGTTTGTTGGTTTGTTGGTTTGTTGGTTTGTTGGCTTGTTGGCTTGTTGGTTTGTTGGTTACTTCGTTTGTGGGTTTGTTAGTTTGTTGGCTTGTTGGTTTGTTGGTTTGTTAGTTTGTTGGTTTGTTGGATTTTTGGTTTGTTGGTTTGTTGGTTTGTTGGTTTGTTGGTTTGTTGGTTTGTTGGTTTGTGGGTTTGTTGGTTTGTTGGTTTGTTGGTTTGTTGGTTTGTTGGTTTGTTGGTTTATTTGTTTGTTGGTTTGTTGGTTTGTTGGTTTGTTGGTTTGTTGGCTTGTTGGTTTGATGGTTTGTTGGTTTGTTGGTTTGTTGGTTTGTTGGTTTGTTGGTTTGTTGGTTTGTTGGCTTGTTGGTTTGATGGTTTGTTGGTTTGTTGGTTTGTTGGTTTGTTGGTTTAATGGTTTGTTGGTTTGTTGGTTTGTTGGTTTGTTGGTTTGTTGGTTTGTTGGTTTGTTGGTTTGTTGGTTTGTTGGTATGTTGGTTTGTTGGTTTGCTGGTTTGTTGGTTTGTTGGTTTGTTGGTTTGTTGGTTTGTTGGTTTTTTGGTTTGCTGGTTTGTTGGTTTGTTGGTTTGCTGGTTTGTTGGCTTGTTGGTTTGTTTGTTTGTTGGTTTCTTGGTTTGTAGGTTTGTTGGTTTGTTGGTTTGTTGGTTTGTTGGTTTGTTGGTGTTTGGGTTTGTTGGTTTTTTGGTTTGTTGGTTTGTTGGTTTGTTGGTTTGTTTGTTTGTTCGTTTGTTGGTTTGTTGGTTTTTTGGTTTGTCGGTTTGTTGGTTTATTTGTTTGTTGGTTTGTTGGTTTGTTGGTTTGTTGGTTTGTTCGTTTGTTGGCTTGTTGGCTTGTTAGTTTGTTGGTTTGTTGGTTTGTTGGTTTGTTGGTTTGTTGGTTTGTTGGTTTATTGGTTAATTGGTTTGTTGGTTTGTTGGTTTATTGGATTGTTGGTTTGTTGGTTTGTTGGTTTGTTGGTTTGTTGGTTTGTTGGTTTGTTGGTTTGTTGGCTTGTTGGCTTGTTGGTTTGTTGGTTTGTTGGTTTGTTGGTTTGTTGGTTTGTTGGTTTGTTGGTTTGTTGGTTTCTTGGTTTGTTGGTTTGTTAGTTTGTTAGTTTGTTGGTTTGTTGGCTTGTTGGCTTGTTGGTTTGTTGGTTTGTTGGTTTGTTGGTTTGTTGGTTTGTTGGTTTGTTGGTTTGTTGGTTTCTTGGTTTGTTGGTTTGTTGATTTGTTGGTTTGTTGGCTTGTTGGTTTGTTGGTTTGTTGGTTTGTTGGCTTGTTTGTTTTATTGGTTTGTTGGCTTGTTGGCTTGTTGGCTTGTTGGTTTGTTGGCTTGTTGGTTTGTTGGTTTGTTGGTTTATTGGTTTGTTGGTTTGTTGGCTTATTGGTTTGTTGGTTTGTTGGTTTGTTGGCTTGTTGGGTTGTTGGTTTGTTGGTTTGTTTGCTTGTTGGTTTGTTGGTTTGTTGGCTTGTTGGCTTGTTGCTTTGTAGGTTTGTTGGTTTGTTGGATTTTTGGCTTGTTGGTTTGTTGGTTTGTTAGTTTGTTGGCTTGTTGGTTACTTGGTTTGTTGGTTTGTTGGTTTGTTGGCTTGTTGGTTTGTTGGCTTGTTGGTTTGTTAGTTTGTTGGCTTGTTGGCTTGTTGGTTTGGTGGTTTGTTGGTTTGTTGGTTTGTTGGTTTGTTGGTTTGTTGGCTTGTTGGTTACTTGGTTTGTTGGTTTGTTGGTTTGTTGGTTTGTTGGTTTGTTGGCTTGTTGGCTTGTTGGTTTGTTGGTTACTTCGTTTGTGGGTTTGTTAGTTTGTTGGCTTGTTGGTTTGTTGGTTTGTTAGTTTGTTGGTTTGTTGGATTTTTGGTTTGTTGGTTTGTTGGTTTGTTGGTTTGTTGGTTTGTTGGTTTGTGGGTTTGTTGGTTTGTTGGTTTGTTGGTTTTTTGGTTTGTTGGTTTGTTGGTTTATTTGTTTGTTGGTTTGTTGGTTTGTTGGTTTGTTGGTTTGTTGGCTTGTTGGTTTGATGGTTTGTTGGTTTGTTGGTTTGTTGGGTTGTTGGTTTAATGGTTTGTTGGTTTGTTGGTTTGTTGGTTTGTTGGTTTGCTGGTTTGTTGGTTTGTTGGTTTGTTGGTTTGTTGGTTTGTTGGTTTGTTGGTTTGCTGGTTTGTTGGTTTGTTGGTTTGTTGGTTTGTTGGTTTGTTGGTTTTTTGGTTTGCTGGTTTGTTGGTTTGTTGGTTTGCTGGTTTGTTGGCTTGTTGGTTTGTTTGTTTGTTGGTTTCTTGGTTTGTAGGTTTGTTGGTTTGTTGGTTTGTTGGTTTGTTGGTTTGTTGGCTTGTTGGTGTTTGGGTTTGTTGGTTTTTTGGTTTGTTGGTTTGTTGGTTTGTTGGTTTGTTTGTTTGTTCGTTTGTTGGTTTGTTGGTTTTTTGGTTTGTCGGTTTGTTGGTTTATTTGTTTGTTGGTTTGTTGGTTTGTTGGTTTGTTGGTTTGTTCGTTTGTTGGCTTGTTGGCTTGTTAGTTTGTTGGTTTGTTGGTTTGTTTGTTTGTTGGTTTGTTGGTTTGTTGGTTTATTGGTTAATTGGTTTGTTGGTTTGTTGGTTTATTGGATTGTTGGTTTGTTGGTTTGTTGGTTTGTTGGTTTGTTGGTTTGTTGGTTTGTTGGTTTGTTGGCTTGTTGGTTTGTTGGCTTGTTGGCTTGTTGGTTTGTTGGTTTGTTGGTTTGTTGGTTTGTTGGTTTGTTGGTTTGTTGGTTTGTTGGTTTCTTGGTTTGTTGGTTTGTTAGTTTGTTAGTTTGTTGGTTTGTTGGCTTGTTGGCTTGTTGGTTTGTTGGTTTGTTATTTTGTTGGTTTGCTGGTTTGTTGGTTTGTTGGTTTGTTGGTTTCTTGGTTTGTTGGTTTGTTGATTTGTTGGTTTGTTGGCTTGTTGGTTTGTTGGTTTGTTGGTTTGTTGGCTTGTTGGTTTTATTGGTTTGTTGGCTTGTTGGCTTGTTGGCTTGTTGGTTTGTTGGCTTGTTGGTTTGTTGGTTTGTTGGTTTATTGGTTTGTTGGTTTGTTGGCTTATTGGTTTGTTGGTTTGTTGGTTTGTTGGCTTGTTGGGTTGTTGGTTTGTTGGTTTGTTTGCTTGTTGGTTTGTTGGTTTGTTGGCTTGTTGGCTTGTTGCTTTGTAGGTTTGTTGGTTTGTTGGATTTTTGGCTTGTTGGTTTGTTGGTTTGTTAGTTTGTTGGCTTGTTGGTTACTTGGTTTGTTGGTTTGTTGGTTTGTTGGCTTGTTGGTTTGTTGGCTTGTTGGTTTGTTAGTTTGTTGGCTTGTTGGCTTGTTGGTTTGGTGGTTTGTTGGTTTGTTGGTTTGTTGGTTTGTTGGTTTGTTGGCTTGTTGGTTACATGGTTTGTTGGTTTGTTGGTTACTTCGTTTGTGGGTTTGTTAGTTTGTTGGCTTGTTGGTTTGTTGGTTTGTTAGTTTGTTGGTTTGTTGGCTTGTTGGTTTGTTGGTTTGTTGGTTTGTTGGTTTAATTCGTTTGTTGGTTTGTTGGTTTGTTGGCTTGTTGGCTTGTTGGTTTGTTGGTTTGTTGGCTTGTTAGTTTTTTGGTTTGTAGGTTTGTTGGCTTGTTGGTTTGTTGGTTTGTTGGCTTGTTGGCTTGTTGGTTTGTTGGTTTGTTGGCTTGTTAATTTTTTGGTTTGTAGGTTTGTTGGCTTGTTGGTTTGTTGGTTTGTTGGCTTGTTGGTTTGTTGGTTTGTTGGGTTGTTAGTTTGTTGGTTTGTTGGCTTGTTGGCTTGTTGGTTCATTGGTTTGTTGGCTTGTTAGTTTGTTGGTTTGTTAGTTTGTTGGTTTGTTGGTTTGTTGGCTTGTTGGCTTGTTGGTTTGTTGGTTTGTTTGTTTGTTCGTTTGTTGGTTTGTTTGTTTGTTGGCTTGTTGGTTTGTTGGTTTGTTGGTTTGTTGGTTTGTTGGTTTGTTGTTTTGTTGGTTTGTTGGTTTGTTGGTTTGTTGGTTTGTTGGTTTGTTGGCTTGTTGGCTTGTTGGTTTGTTGGCTTGTTGGTTTGTTGGTTTGTTGGTTTGTTGGTTTGTTGGTTTGTTGGTTTGTTGGTTTGTTGGTTTGTTAGTTTGTTGGTTTGTTGGCTTGTTGGCTTGTTGGTTTGTTGGTTTGTTGGTTTGTTGGTTTGTTGGTTTGTTGGTCTGTTGGTTTGTTGATTTCTTGGTTTGTTGGTTTGTTGGTTTGTTGATTTGTTGGTTTGTTGGCTTGTTGGTTTGTTGGTTTGTTGGTTTGTTGGCTTGTTGGTTTGTTAATTTGTTGGCTTGTTGGCTTGTTGGTTTGTTGGCTTGTTGGTTTGTTGGTTTGTTGGCTTATTCGTTTGTTGGTTTGTTGGCTTGTTGGTTTGTTGGTTTGTTGGTTTGTTGGCTTGTTCGGTTGTTGGTTTGTTGGTTTGTTTGCTTGTTGGTTTGTTGGTTTGTTGGCTTGTTGGCTTGTTGCTTTGTAGGTTCATTGGTTTATTGGCTTTTTGGCTTATTGGTTTGTTGATTTGTTAGTTTGTTGGCTTGTTGGTTACTTGGTTTGTTGGTTTGTTGGTTTGTTGGCTTGTTGGTTTGTTGGCTTGTTGGTTTGTTGGTTTGTTGGCTTGTTGGCTTGTTGGTTTGGTGCTTTGTTGGTTTGTTGGTTTGTTGGTTTGTTGGTTTGTTGGCTTGTTGGTTACTTGGTTTGTTGGTTTGTTGGTTTGTTGGTTTGTTGGTTTGTTGGCTTGTTGGCTTGTTGGTTTGTTGGTTAGTTCGTTTGTTGGTTTGTTAGTTTGTTGGTTTGTTGGCTTGTTGGTTTGTTGGTTTGTTGGTTTGTTGGTTTGTTGGTTTGTTGGTTTGTTGGTTTGTTGGTTTATTTGTTTGTTGGTTTGTTGGTTTGTTGGTTTGTTGGTTTGTTGGTTTGTTGGTTTGTTGGTTTGTTGGTTTGTTGGTTTGTTGGTTTGTTGGTTTGTTGGTTTGTTGGTTTGTTGGTTTGTTGGCTTGTTGGCTTGTTGGTTTGTTGGCTTGTTGGTTTGTTGGTTTGTTGGTTTGTTGGTTTGTTGGTTTGTTGGTTTGTTGGTTTGTTGGTTTGTTAGTTTGTTGGTTTGTTGGCTTGTTGGCTTGTTGGTTTGTTGGTTTGTTGGTTTGTTGGTTTGTTGGTTTGTTGGTCTGTTGGTTTGTTGATTTCTTGGTTTGTTGGTTTGTTGGTTTGTTGATTTGTTGGTTTGTTGGCTTGTTGGTTTGTTGGTTTGTTGGTTTGTTGGCTTGTTGGTTTGTTAATTTGTTGGCTTGTTGGCTTGTTGGTTTGTTGGCTTGTTGGTTTGTTGGTTTGTTGGCTTATTCGTTTGTTGGTTTGTTGGCTTGTTGGTTTGTTGGTTTGTTGGTTTCTTGGCTTGTTCGGTTGTTGGTTTGTTGGTTTGTTTGCTTGTTGGTTTGTTGGTTTGTTGGCTTGTTGGCTTGTTGCTTTGTAGGTTCGTTGGTTTGTTGGCTTTTTGGCTTATTGGTTTGTTGATTTGTTAGTTTGTTGGCTTGTTGGTTACTTGGTTTGTTGGTTTGTTGGTTTGTTGGCTTGTTGGTTTGTTGGCTTGTTGGTTTGTTGGTTTGTTGGCTTGTTGGCTTGTTGGTTTGGTGCTTTGGTGGTTTGTTGGTTTGTTGGTTTGTTGGTTTGTTGGCTTGTTGGTTACTTGGTTTGTTGGTTTGTTGGTTTGTTGGTTTGTTGGTTTGTTGGCTTGTTGGCTTGTTGGTTTGTTGGTTAGTTCGTTTGTTGGTTTGTTAGTTTGTTGGTTTGTTGGCTTGTTGGTTTGTTGGTTTGTTGGTTTGTTGGTTTGTTGGTTTGTTGGTTTGTTGGTTTGTTGGTTTATTTGTTTGTTGGTTTGTTGGTTTGTTGGTTTGTTGGTTTGTTGGTTTGTTGGTTTGTTGGTTTGTTGGTTTGTCGGCTTGTTGGTTTGTTGGTTTGTTGGTTTCTTGGTTTGTAAGTTTCTTGGTTTGTTGGTTTGTTGGTTTGTTGGTTTGTTGGTTTGTTGGTTTGTTGGTTTGTTGGTTTGTTGGTTTGTTCGTTTGTTGGCTTGTTGGTTTGTTGGCTTGTTAGCTTGTTGGTTTTTTGGTTTGTTGGTTTGTTCGTTTGTTGGTTTGTTTGTTTGTTGGTTTGTTCGTTTGTTGGTTTGTTGGTTACTTGGTTTGTTGGTTTGTTGGTTTGTTGGTTTGTTGGTTTGTTGGTTTGTTGGTTTGTTGGCTTGTTGGTTTGTTGGTTTGTTGGATTTTTGGTTTGTTGGTTTGTTGGTTTGTTGGTTTGTTGGTTTGTTGGTTTGTGGGTTTGTTGGTTTGTTGGTTTGTTGGTTTGTTGGTTTGTTGGTTTGTTGGTTTATTTGTTTGTTGGTTTGTTGGTTTGTTGGTTTGTTGGTTTGTTGGCTTGTTGGTTTGATGGTTTGTTGGTTTGTTGGTTTGTTGGTTTGTTGGTTTAATGGTTTGTTGGTTTGTTGGTTTGTTGGTTTGTTGGTTTGTTGGTTTGTTGGTTTGTTGGTTTGTTGGTTTGTTGGTTTGTTGGTTTGTTGGTTTGCTGGTTTGTTGGTTTGTTGGCTTGTTGGTTTGTTAATTTGTTGGCTTGTTGGCTTGTTGGTTTGTTGGCTTGTTGGTTTGTTGGTTTGTTGGCTTATTCGTTTGTTGGTTTGTTGGCTTGTTGGTTTGTTGGTTTGTTGGTTTCTTGGCTTGTTCGGTTGTTGGTTTGTTGGTTTGTTTGCTTGTTGGTTTGTTGGTTTGTTGGCTTGTTGGCTTGTTGCTTTGTAGGTTCGTTGGTTTGTTGGCTTTTTGGCTTATTGGTTTGTTGATTTGTTAGTTTGTTGGCTTGTTGGTTACTTGGTTTGTTGGTTTGTTGGTTTGTTGGCTTGTTGGTTTGTTGGCTTGTTGGTTTGTTGGTTTGTTGGCTTGTTGGCTTGTTGGTTTGGTGCTTTGTTGGTTTGTTGGTTTGTTGGTTTGTTGGTTTGTTGGCTTGTTGGTTACTTGGTTTGTTGGTTTGTTGGTTTGTTGGTTTGTTGGTTTGTTGGCTTGTTGGCTTGTTGGTTTGTTGGTTAGTTCGTTTGTTGGTTTGTTAGTTTGTTGGTTTGTTGGCTTGTTGGTTTGTTGGTTTGTTGGTTTGTTGGTTTGTTGGTTTGTTGGTTTGTTGGTTTGTTGGTTTATTTGTTTGTTGGTTTGTTGGTTTGTTGGTTTGTTGGTTTGTTGGTTTGTTGGTTTGTTGGTTTGTTGGTTTGTCGGCTTGTTGGTTTGTTGGTTTGTTGGTTTCTTGGTTTGTAAGTTTCTTGGTTTGTTGGTTTGTTGGTTTGTTGGTTTGTTGGTTTGTTGGTTTGTTGGTTTGTTGGTTTGTTGGTTTGTTCGTTTGTTGGCTTGTTGGTTTGTTGGCTTGTTAGCTTGTTGGTTTTTTGGTTTGTTGGTTTGTTCGTTTGTTGGTTTGTTTGTTTGTTGGTTTGTTCGTTTGTTGGTTTGTTGGTTACTTGGTTTGTTGGTTTGTTGGTTTGTTGGTTTGTTGGTTTGTTGGTTTGTTGGTTTGTTGGCTTGTTGGTTTGTTGGTTTGTTGGATTTTTGGTTTGTTGGTTTGTTGGTTTGTTGGTTTGTTGGTTTGTTGGTTTGTGGGTTTGTTGGTTTGTTGGTTTGTTGGTTTGTTGGTTTGTTGGTTTGTTGGTTTATTTGTTTGTTGGTTTGTTGGTTTGTTGGTTTGTTGGTTTGTTGGCTTGTTGGTTTGATGGTTTGTTGGTTTGTTGGTTTGTTGGTTTGTTGGTTTAATGGTTTGTTGGTTTGTTGGTTTGTTGGTTTGTTGGTTTGTTGGTTTGTTGGTTTGTTGGTTTGTTGGTTTGTTGGTTTGTTGGTTTGTTGGTTTGCTGGTTTGTTGGTTTGTTGGTTTGTTGGTTTGTTGGTTTGTTGGTTTTTTGGTTTGCTGGTTTGTTGGTTTGTTGGTTTGCTGGTTTGTTGGCTTGTTGGTTTGTTTGTTTGTTGGTTTCTTGGTTTGTAGGTTTGTTGGTTTGTTGGTTTGTTGGTTTGTTGGTTTGTTGGCTTGTTGGTGTTTGGGTTTGTTGGTTTTTTGGTTTGTTGGTTTGTTGGTTTGTTGGTTTGTTTGTTTGTTCGTTTGTTGGTTTGTTGGTTTTTTGGTTTGTCGGTTTGTTGGTTTATTTGTTTGTTGGTTTGTTGGTTTGTTGGTTTGTTGGTTTGTTCGTTTGTTGGCTTGTTGGCTTGTTAGTTTGTTGGTTTGTTGGTTTGTTGGTTTGTTGGTTTGTTGGTTTGTTGGTTTGTTGGTTTGTTGGTTTATTGGTTAATTGGTTTGTTGGTTTGTTGGTTTATTGGATTGTTGGTTTGTTGGTTTGTTGGTTTGTTGGTTTGTTGGTTTGTTGGTTTGTGGGTTTGTTGGTTTTTGGTTTGTTGGTTTCTTGGTTTGTTGGTTTGTTGGTTTGTTGGTTTGTTGGTTTGTTGGTTTGTTGGTTTGTTGGTTTGTTGGTTTGTTGGTTTGTTGGTTTGTTGGTTTGTTGGTTTGTTGGTTTGTTGGCTTGTTGGTTTGTTGGCTTGTTAGCTTGTTGGTTTTTTGGTTTGTTGGTTTGTTCGTTTGTTGGTTTGTTTGTTTGTTGGTTTGTTCGTTTGTTGGTTTGTTGGTTACTTGGTTTGTTGGTTTGTTGGTTTGTTGGTTTGTTGGTTTGTTGGTTTGTTGGCTTGTTGGTTTGTTGGTTTGTTGGTTTTTTGGTTTGTTGGTTTGTTGGTTTGTTGGTTTGTTGGTTTGTAGGTTTGTTGGTTTGTTGGTTTGTTGGTTTGTCGGTTTATTTGTTTGTTGGTTTGTTGGTTTGTTAGTTTGTTGGCTTGTTGGTTTGTTGGTTTGTTGGTTTGTTGGTTTGTTGGTTTGTTGGTTTGTTGGCTTGTTGGTTTGTTGGTTTGTTGGTTTGTTGGTTTGTTGGTTTGTTGGTTTGTTGGTTTGTTGGTTTGTTGGTTTGTTGGTTTTTTGGTTTTTTGGTTTGCTGGTTTGTTGGTTTGTTGGTTTGCTGGTTTGTTGGCATGTGGGTTTGTTGGTTTGTTGGTTTCTTGGTTTGTAGGTTTGTTGGTTTGTTGGTTTGTTGGTTTGTTTGTTTGTTGGCTTGTTGGTGTTTGGGTTTGTTGGTTTTTTGGTTTGTTGGTTTGTTGGTTTGTTGGTTTGTTGGTTTGTTCGTTTGTTGGTTTGTTGGTTTTTTGGTTTGTCGGTTTGTTGGCTTATTTGTTTGTTGGTTTGTTGGTTTGTTGGTTTGTTGGTTTGTTGGTTTGTTCGTTTGTTCGTTTGTTCGTTTGTTCGTTTGTTGGCTTGTTGGCTTGTTGGTTTGTTGGTTTGTTGGTTTGTTGGTTTGTTGGTTTGTTGGTTTGTTGGTTTGTTGGTTTGTTGGCTTGTTGATTTGTTGGTTTGTTGGTTTGTTGGCTTGTTGGCTTGTTGGTTTGTTAGTTTGTTGGCTTGTTGGTTTGTTGGTTTGTTGGCTTGTTGGCTTGTTGGCTTGTTGCTTTGTTGGTTTTTTGGTTTGTTGGCTTGTTGGCTTGTTGGTTTGTTGGTTTGTTAGTTTGTTGGCTTGTTGGTTACTTGGTTTGTTGGTTTGTTGGCTTGTTGGTTTGTTGGTTTGTTGGCTTGTTGGTTTGTTAATTTGTTGGTTTGTTGGCTTGTTGACTTGTTGGTTTTTTGTTTGTTGGCCTGTTGGTTTGTTGGTTTGTTGGCTTGTTGGCTTGTTGGTTTGGTGGTTTGTTGGTTTGTTGCCTTGTTGGCCTGTTGGTGTGTTGGTTTGTTGGTTTGTAGGCTTGTTGGCTTGTTGGTTACTTGGTTTGTTGGTTTGTTGGTTTGTTGGTTTGTTGGTTTGTTGGCTTGTTGGCTTGTTGGTTTGTTTGTTAGATCGTTTGTTGGTTTGTTAGTTTGTTGGTTTTTTGGCTTGTTGGCTTGTTGGTTTGTTGGTTTGTTGGTTTGTTGGTTTGTTGGCTTATTGGTTTGTTGGTTTGTTGGCTTGTTGGTTTGTTGGTTTGTTGGTTTGTTGGCTTGTTGGGTTGTTGGTTTGTTGGTTTGTTTGCTTGTTGGTTTGTTGGTTTGTTGGCATGTTGGCTTGTTGCTTTGTAGGTTTGTTGGTTTGTTGGCTTTTTGGCTTGTCGGTTTGTTGGTTTGTTAGTTTGTTGGCTTGTTGGTTACTTGGTTTGTTGGTTTGTTGGTTTGTTGGCTTGTTGGTTTGTTGGCTTGTTGGTTTGTAAGTTTGTTGGTTTGTTGGCTTGTTGGCTTGTTGGTTTGTTGGTTTGTTGGCTTGTTGGTTTGTTGGTTTGTTGGCTTGTTGTCTTGTTGGTTTGGTGGTTTGTTGGTTTGTTGGTTTGTTGGTTTGTTGGTTTGTTGGTTTGTTGGTTTGTTCGTTTGTTGGCTTGTTGGTTTGTTGGCTTGTTAGCTTGTTGGTTTTTTGGTTTGTTGGTTTGTTCGTTTCTTGGTTTGTTTGTTTGTTGGTTTGTTCATTTGTTGGTTTGTTGGTTACTTGGTTTGTTGGTTTGTTGGTTTGTTGGTTTGTTGGTTTGTTGGCTTGTTGGTTTGTTGGTTTGTTGATTTGTTGGTTTGTTGGTTTGTTGGCTTGTTGGTTTGTTGGTTTGTTGGTTTTTTGGTTTGTTGGTTTGTTGGTTTGTTGGTTTGTTGGTTTGTTGGTTTGTTGGTTTGTTGGTTTGTTGGTTTGTTGGTTTATTTGTTTGTTGGTTTGTTGGTTTGTTGGTTTGTTGGTTTGTTGGTTTGTCGGCTTGTTGGTTTTTGGTTTGTTGGTTTCTTGGTTTGTTGGTTTCTTGGTTTGTTGGTTTGTTGGTTTGTTTGTTTGTTGGTTTGTTGGTTTGTTGGTTTGTTGGTTTGTTGGTTTGTTGGTTTGTTGGTTTGTTCGTTTGTTGGCTTGTTGGTTTGTTGGCTTGTTAGCTTGTTGGTTTTTTGGTTTGTTGGTTTGTTCGTTTCTTGGTTTGTTTGTTTGTTGGTTTGTTCATTTGTTGGTTTGTTGGTTACTTGGTTTGTTGGTTTGTTGGTTTGTTGGTTTGTTGGTTTGTTGGTTTGTTGGCTTGTTGGTTTGTTGGTTTGTTGATTTGTTGGTTTGTTGGTTTGTTGGCTTGTTGGTTTGTTGGTTTGTTGGTTTTTTGGTTTGTTGGTTTGTTGGTTTGTTGGTTTGTTGGTTTGTTGGTTTGTTGGTTTGTTGGTTTGTTGGTTTGTTGGTTTGTTGGTTTGTTGGTTTGTTGGTTTGTTGGTTTGTTGGTTTGTTGGTTTGTTGGTTTGTTGGTTTTTTGGTTTGTTGGTTTGCTGGTTTGTTGGCTTGTTGGTTTGTTGGTTTGTTGGTTTCTTGGTTTGTAGGTTTGTTAGTTTGTTGTTTTGTTGGTTTGTTGGTTTGTTGGCTTGTTGGCTTGTTGGTGTTTGGGTTTGTTGGTTTTTTGGTTTGTTGGTTTGTTGGTTTGTTGGTTTGTTCGTTTGTTGGTTTGTTGGTTTTTTGGTTTGTCGGTTTGTTGGTTTATTTGTTTGTTGGTTTGTTGGTTTGTTGGTTTGTTGGTTTGTTGGTTTGTTGGTTTGTTCGTTTGTTGGCTTGTTGGCTTGTTGGTTTGTTGGTTTGTTGGTTTGTTGGTTTATTGGTTAATTGGTTTGTTGGTTTGTTGGTTTGTTGGATTGTTGGTTTGTTGGTTTGTTGGTTTGTTGGTTTGTCGATTTGTTGGTTTGTTGGTTTGTTGGTTTGTTGGTTTCTTGGTTTGTTGGTTTCTTGGTTTGTTGGTTTGTTCGTTTGTTGGTTTGTTGGTTTGTTGGTTTGTTGGTTTGTTGGTTTGTTGGTTTGTTGGTTTGTTGGTTTATTGGTTTGTTAGTTTGTTCGTTTGTTGGCTTGTTGGTTTATTGGCTTGTTAGCTTGTTGGTTTTTTGGTTTGTTGGTTTGTTCGTTTGTTGGTTTGTTTGTTTATTGGTTTGTTCGTTTGTTGGTTTGTTGGTTACTTGGTTTGTTGGTTTGTTGGTTTGTTGGTTTGTTGGTTTGTTGGCTTGTTGGTTTGTTGGTTTGTTGGTTTTTTGGTTTGTTGGTTTGTTGGTTTGTTGGTTTGTTGGTTTGTTGGTTTGTTGGTTTGTTGGTTTGTTGGTTTGTTGGTTTGTTGGTTTGTTGGTTTGTTGGTTTGTTGGTTTATTTGTTTGTTGGTTTGTTTGTTTGTTGGTTTGTTGGCTTGTTGGTTTGTTGGTTTGTTGGTTTGTTGGTTTGTTGGTTTGTTGGTTTGTTGGTTTGTTGGTTTGTTGGTTTGTTGGTTTGTTGGTTTGTTGGTTTGTTGGTTTGTTGGTTTGTTGGTTTGTTGGTTTGTTGGTTTGTTGGTTTGTTGGTTTGTTGGTTTGTTGGTTTGTTGGTTTGTTGGTTTTTTGGTTTGCTGGTTTGTTGGTTTGTTGGTTTGCTGGTTTGTTGGCATGTTGGTTTGTTGGTTTGTTGGTTTCTTGGTTTGTAGGTTTGCTGGTTTGTTGGTTTGTTGGTTTGTTGGTTTGTTGGCTTGTTGGTGTTTGGGTTTGTTGGTTTTTGGTTTGTTGGTTTGATGGTTTGTTGGTTTGTTGGTTTGTTGGTTTGTTCGTTTGTTGGTTTGTTAGTTTTTTGGTTTGTCGGTTTGTTGGTTTATTTGTTTGTTTGTTTGTTGGTTTGTTGGTTTGTTGGTTTGTTCGTTTGTTGGCTTGTTGGCTTGTTGGTTTGTTGGTTTGTTGGTTTGTTGGTTTGTTGGCTTGTTGGCTTGTTGGCTTGTTGGCTTGTTGGTTTGTTGGTTAGTTCGTTTGTTGGTTTGTTAGTTTGTTGGTTTGTTGGCTTGTTGGCTTGTTGGTTTGTTGGTTTGTTGGCTTGTTGGTTTGTTGGTTTGTTGGTTTGTTGGTTAATTGGTTTGTTGGTGTGTTGGTTTGTTGGATTGTTGGTTTGTTTGTTTGTTGGTTTGTTGGTTTGTTGGTTTGTTGGTTTGTTGGTTTGTTGGTTTATTTGTTTGTTGGTTTGTTGGTTTGTTGGTTTGTTGGTTTGTCGGCTTGTTGGTTTTTGGTTTGTTGGTTTCTTGGTTTGTTGGTTTCTTGGTTTGTTGGTTTGTTGGTTTGTTGGTTTGTTCGTTTGTTGGTTTGTTGGTTTGTTGGTTTGTTGGTTTGTTGGTTTGTTCGTTTCTTGGTTTGTTTGTTTGTTGGTTTGTTCATTTGTTGGTTTGTTGGTTACTTGGTTTGTTGGTTTGTTGGTTTGTTGGTTTGTTGGTTTATTGGTTTGTTGGCTTGTTGGTTTGTTGGTTTGTTGATTTGTTGGTTTGTTGGTTTGTTGGCTTGTTGGTTTGTTGGTTTGTTGGTTTTTTGGTTTGTTGGTTTGTTGGTTTGTTGGTTTGTTGGTTTGTTGGTTTGTTGGTTTGTTGGTTTGTTGGTTTGTTGGTTTGTTGGTTTGTTGGTTTGTTGGTTTGTTGGTTTGTTGGTTTGTTGGTTTGTTGGTTTGTTGGTTTTTTGGTTTGATGGTTTGTTGGTTTGTTGGTTTGCTGGTTTGTTGGCTTGTTGGTTTGTTGGTTTGTTGGTTTCTTGGTTTGTAGGTTTGTTAGTTTGTTGGTTTGTTGGTTTGTTGGTTTGTTGGCTTGTTGGTGTTTGGGTTTGTTGGTTTTTTGGTTTGTTGGTTTGTTGGTTTGTTGGTTTGTTCGTTTGTTGGTTTGTTGGTTTTTTGGTTTGTCGGTTTGTTGGTTTATTTGTTTGTTGGTTTGTTGGTTTGTTGGTTTGTTGGTTTGTTGGTTTGTTCGTTTGTTGGCTTGTTGGCTTGTTGGTTTGTTGGTTTGTTGGTTTATTGGTTAATTGGTTTGTTGGTTTGTTGGTTTGTTGGATTGTTGGTTTGATGGTTTGTTGGTTTGTTGGTTTGTTGGTTTGTTCGTTTGTTGGTTTGTTAGTTTTTTGGTTTGTCGGTTTGTTGGTTTATTTGTTTGTTTGTTTGTTGGTTTGTTGGTTTGTTGGTTTGTTCGTTTGTTGGCTTGTTGGCTTGTTGGTTTGTTGGTTTGTTGGTTTGTTGGTTTGTTGGCTTGTTGGCTTGTTGGCTTGTTGGCTTGTTGGTTTGTTGGTTAGTTCGTTTGTTGGTTTGTTAGTTTGTTGGTTTGTTGGCTTGTTGGCTTGTTGGTTTGTTGGTTTGTTGGCTTGTTGGTTCGTTGGTTTGTTGGTTTGTTGGTTAATTGGTTTGTTGGTGTGTTGGTTTGTTGGATTGTTGGTTTGTTTGTTTGTTGGTTTGTTGGTTTGTTGGTTTGTTGGTTTGTTGGTTTGTTGGTTTATTTGTTTGTTGGTTTGTTGGTTTGTTGGTTTGTTGGTTTGTCGGCTTGTTGGTTTTTGGTTTGTTGGTTTCTTGGTTTGTTGGTTTCTTGGTTTGTTGGTTTGTTGGTTTGTTGGTTTGTTCGTTTGTTGGTTTGTTGGTTTGTTGGTTTGTTGGTTTGTTGGTTTGTTCGTTTCTTGGTTTGTTTGTTTGTTGGTTTGTTCATTTGTTGGTTTGTTGGTTACTTGGTTTGTTGGTTTGTTGGTTTGTTGGTTTGTTGGTTTATTGGTTTGTTGGCTTGTTGGTTTGTTGGTTTGTTGATTTGTTGGTTTGTTGGTTTGTTGGCTTGTTGGTTTGTTGGTTTGTTGGTTTTTTGGTTTGTTGGTTTGTTGGTTTGTTGGTTTGTTGGTTTGTTGGTTTGTTGGTTTGTTGGTTTGTTGGTTTGTTGGTTTGTTGGTTTGTTGGTTTGTTGGTTTGTTGGTTTGTTGGTTTGTTGGTTTGTTGGTTTGTTGGTTTGTTGGTTTTTTGGTTTGATGGTTTGTTGGTTTGTTGGTTTGCTGGTTTGTTGGCTTGTTGGTTTGTTGGTTTGTTGGTTTCTTGGTTTGTAGGTTTGTTAGTTTGTTGGTTTGTTGGTTTGTTGGTTTGTTGGCTTGTTGGTGTTTGGGTTTGTTGGTTTTTTGGTTTGTTGGTTTGTTGGTTTGTTGGTTTGTTCGTTTGTTGGTTTGTTGGTTTTTTGGTTTGTCGGTTTGTTGGTTTATTTGTTTGTTGGTTTGTTGGTTTGTTGGTTTGTTGGTTTGTTCGTTTGTTGGCTTGTTGGCTTGTTGGTTTGTTGGTTTGTTGGTTTATTGGTTAATTGGTTTGTTGGTTTGTTGGTTTGTTGGATTGTTGGTTTGTTGGTTTGTTGGTTTGTTGGTTTGTCGGTTTGTTGGTTTGTTGGTTTGTTGGTTTGTTGGTTTCTTGGTTTGTTGGTTTCTTGGTTTGTTGGTTTGTTCGTTTGTTGGTTTGTTGGTTTGTTGGTTTGTTGGTTTGCTGGTTTGTTGGTTTGTTGGTTTATTGGTTTGTTGGTTTGTTCGTTTGTTGGCTTGTTGGTTTATTGGCTTGTTAGCTTGTTGGTTTTTTGGTTTGTTGGTTTGTTCGTTTGTTGGTTTGTTTGTTTATTGGTTTGTTCGTTTGTTGGTTTGTTGGTTACTTGGTTTGTTGGTTTGTTGGTTTGTTGGTTTGTTGGTTTGTTGGCTTGTTGGTTTGTTGGTTTGTTGGTTTTTTGGTTTGTTGGTTTGTTGGTTTGTTGGTTTGTTGGTTTGTTGGTTTGTTGGTTTGTTGGTTTGTTGGTTTGTTGGTTTGTTGGTTTGTTGGTTTGTTGGTTTGTTGGTTTGTTGGTTTGTTGGTTTGTTGGTTTGTTGGTTTGTTGGTTTGTTGGTTTGTTGGTTTGTTGGTTTGTTGGTTTGTTGGTTTGTTGGTTTGTTGGTTTGTTGGTTTGTTGGTTTGTTGGTTTGTTGGTTTGTTGGTTTGTTGGTTTGTTGGTTTGTTGGTTTGTTGGTTTGTTGGTTTGTTGGTTTTTTGGTTTGCCGGTTTGTTGGTTTGTTGGTTTGCTGGTTTGTTGGCATGTTGGTTTGTTGGTTTGTTGGTTTCTTGGTTTGTAGGTTTGCTGGTTTGTTGGTTTGTTAGTTTGTTGGTTTGTTGGCTTGTTGGTGTTTGGGTTTGTTGGTTTTTGGTTTGTTGGTTTGATGGTTTGTTGGTTTGTTGGTTTGTTGGTTTGTTCGTTTGTTGGTTTGTTAGTTTTTTGGTTTGTCGGTTTGTTGGTTTATTTGTTTGTTTGTTTGTTGGTTTGTTGGTTTGTTGGTTTGTTCGTTTGTTGGCTTGTTGGCTTGTTGGTTTGTTGGTTTGTTGGTTTGTTGGTTTGTTGGCTTGTTGGTTTGTTGGTTTGTTGGCTTGTTGGTTTGTTGGTTTGTTGGTTTGTTGGCTTGTTGGCTTGTTGGCTTGTTGGTTTGTTGGTTTGTTGGTTTGTTGGCTTGTTGGTTTGTTGGTTTGTTGGTTTGTTGGTTTATTGGTATGTTGGTTTATTGGTTTGTTGGTTTGTTCGTTTGTTGGCTTGTTGGTTTATTGGCTTGTTAGCTTGTTGGTTTTTTGGTTTGTTGGTTTGTTCGTTTGTTGGTTTGTTTGTTTGTTGGTTTGTTCGTTTGTTGGTTTGTTGGTTACTTGGTTTGTTGGTTTGTTGGTTTGTTGGTTTGTTGGTTTGTTGGCTTGTTGGTTTGTTGGTTTGTTGGTTTTTTGGTTTGTTGGTTTGTTGGTTTGTTGGTTTGTTGGTTTGTTGGTTTGTTGGTTTGTTGGTTTGTTGGTTTGTTGGTTTGTTGGTTTGTTGGTTTGTTGGTTTGTTGGTTTGTTGGTTTATTTGTTTGTTGGTTTGATTGTTTGTTGGTTTGTTGGTTTGTTGGTTTGTTGGTTTGTTGGTTTGTTGGTTTGTTGGTTTGTTGGTTTGTTGGTTTGTTGGTTTGTTGGTTTGTTGGTTTGTTGGTTTGTTGGTTTGTTGGTTTGTTGGTTTGTTGGTTTGTTGGTTTGTTGGTTTGTTGGTTTGTTGGTTTGTTGGTTTGTTGGTTTGTTGGTTTGTTGGTTTGTTGGTTTGTTGGTTTTTTGGTTTGCTGGTTTGTTGGTTTGTTGGTTTGCTGGTTTGTTGGCATGTTGGTTTGTTGGTTTGTTGGTTTCTTGGTTTGTAGGTTTGCTGGTTTGTTGGTTTGTTGGTTTGTTGGTTTGTTGGCTTTTTGGTGTTTGGGTTTGTTGGTTTTTGGTTTGTTGGTTTGATGGTTTGTTGGTTTGTTGGTTTGTTGGTTTGTTCGTTTGTTGGTTTGTTAGTTTTTTGGTTTGTCGGTTTGTTGGTTTATTTGTTTGTTTGTTTGTTGGTTTGTTGGTTTGTTGGTTTGTTCGTTTGTTGGCTTGTTGGCTTGTTGGTTTGTTGGTTTGTTGGTTTGTTGGTTTATTGGCTTGTTGGTTTGTTGGTTTGTTGGCTTGTTGGCTTGTTGGTTTGTTGGTTTGTTGGTTTGTTGGCTTGTTGGCTTGTTGGTTTGTTGGTTTGTTGGCTTGTTGGTTTGTTGGTTTGTTGGCTTGTTGGCTTGTTGGCTTGTTGCTTTGTTGGTTTGTTGGTTTGTTGGCTTGTTGGCTTGTTGGTTGGTTGGTTTGTTAGTTTGTTGGCTTGTTGGTTACTTGGTTTGTTGGTTTGTTGGCTTTTTGGTTTGTTGGTTTGTTGGCTTGTTGGTTTGTTAGTTTGTTGGTTTGTTGGCTTGTTGACTTCTTGGTTTGTTGGTCTGTTGGCCTGTCGGTTTGTTGGTTTGTTGGCTTGTTGGCTTGTTGGTTTGGTGGTTTGTTGGTTTGTTGCCTTGTTGGCCTGTTGGTTTGTTGGTTTGTTGGTTTGTTGGCTTGTTGGCTTGTTGGTTACTTGGTTTGTTGGTTTGGTGGTTTGTTGGTTTGTTGGTTTGTTGGCTTGTTGGCTTGTTGGTTTGTTTGTTAGATCGTTTGTTGGTTTGTTAGTTTCTTGGTTTGTTGGCTTGTTGGCTTGGTGGTTTGTTGGTTTGTTGGCTTGTTGGTTTGTTGGTTTGTTGGTTTGTTGGTTAATTGGTTTGTTGATTTGTTGGTTTGTTGGCTTGTTGGTTTGTTGGTTTGTTGGTTTTTTAGTTTGTTGGTTTGTTGGTTTGTTGGTTTGTTGGTTTGTTGGTTTATTTAATTGTTGGTTTGTTGGTTTGTTGGTTTTTTGGTTTGTTGGCTTGTTGGTGTTTGGGTTTGTTGGTTTTTTGGTTTGTTGGTTTGTTGGTTTGTTGGTTTGTTCGTTTGTTGGTTTGTTGGTTTTTTGGTTTGTCGGTTTGCTGGTTTATTTGTTTGTTGGTTTGTTGGTTTGTTGGTTTGTTGGTTTGTTGGTTTGTTCGTTTGTTGGCTTGTTGGCTTGTTGGTTTGTTGGTTTGTTTGTTTGTTGGTTTATTGGTTAATTGGTTTGTTGGTTTGTTGGTTTGTTGGATTGTTGGTTTGTTGGTTTGTTGGTTTGTTGGTTGTTGTTTTGTTGGTTTGTTGGTTTGTTGGTTTGTTGGTTTGTTGGTTTGTTGGTTTGTTGGTTTCTTGGTTTGTTGGTTTGTTGGTTTGTTGGTTTGTTGGTTTGTTGGTTTGTTGGTTTGTTGGTTTGTTGGTTTGTTGGTTTGTTGGTTTATTGGTTTATTGGTTTGTTCGTTTGTTGGCTTGTTGGTTTGTTGGCTTGTTAGCTTGTTGGTTTTTTGGTTTGTTGGTTTGTTCGTTTGTTGGTTTGTTTGTTTGTTGGTTTGTTCGTTTGTTGGTTTGCTGGTTACTTGGTTTGTTGGTTTGTTGGTTTGTTGCCTTGTTGGCTTGTTGGTTTGTTGGTTTGTTGGTTTGTTGGTTTTTTGGTTTGTTGGTTTGTTGGTTTATTTGTTTGTTGGTTTGTTGGTTTGTTGGTTTGTTGGCTTGTTGGTTTGTTGGTTTGTTGGTTTGTTGATTTGTTGGTTTGTTGGTTTGTTGGTTTGTTGGTTTGTTGGTTTGTTGGTTTGTTGGTTTGTTGGTTTGTTGGTTTGTTGGTTTGTTGGTTTGTTGGTTTGTTGGTTTGTTGGTTTGTTGGTTTTTTGGTTTGCTGGTTTATTGGTTTGTTGGTTTGCTGGTTTGTTGGCATGTTGGTTTGATGGTTTGTTGGTTTCTTGGTTTGTAGGTTTGTTGCTTTGTTGGTTTGTTGGTTTGTTGGTTTGTTGGCTTGTTGGTGTTTGGGTTTGTTGGTTTTTTGGTTTGTTGGTTTGTTGGTTTGTTGGTTTGTTGGTTTGTTCGTTTGTTGGTTTGTTAGTTTTTTGGTTTGTCGGTTTGTTGGTTTATTTGTTTGTTTGTTTGTTGGTTTGTTGGTTTGTTGGTTTGTTCGTTTGTTGGCTTGTTGGCTTGTTGGTTTGTTGGTTTGTTGGTTTGTTGGTTTGTTGGCTTGTTGGTTTGTTGGTTTGTTGGTTTGTTGGTTTGTTGGTTTGTTGGTTTGTTGGCTTGTTGGCTTGTTGGTTTGTTGGTTTGTTAGCTTGTTGGTTTGTTGGTTTGTTGGCTTGTTGGCTTGTTGGCTTGTTGCTTTGTTGGTTTGTTGGTTTGTTGGCTTGTTGGCTTGTTAGTTTGTTGGTTTGTTAGTTTGTTGGCTTGTTGGTTACTTGGTTTGTTGGTTTGTTGGCTTGTTGGTTTGTTGGTTTGTTGGCTTGTTGGTTTGTTAGTTTGTTGGTTTGTTGGCTTGTTGACTTGTTGGTTTGTTGGCCTGTTTGTTTGTTGGTTTGTTGGCTTGTTGGCTTGTTGGTTTGGTGGTTTGTTGGTTTGTTGCCTTGTTGGCCTGTTGGTTTGTTGGTTTGTTGGTTTGTTGGCTTGTTGGCTTGTTGGTTACTTGGTTTGTTGGTTTTTTTGGTTTGTTGGTTTGTTGGGTTTGTTGGCTTGTTGGCTTGTTGGTTTGTTTGTTAGATCATTTGCTGGTTTGTTTGTTAGATCATTTGTTGGTTTGTTAGTTTCTTGGTTTCTGGCTTGTTGGCTTGTTGGTTTGTTGGTTTGTTGGCTTGTTGGTTTATTTAATTGTTGGTTTGTTGGTTTGTTGGTTTGTTTGTTTGTTGGTTTGTTGGTTTGTTGGTTTGTTGGTTTGTTGGTTTGTTGGTTTGTTGGTTTGTTGGTTTGTTGGTTTGTTGGTTTGTTGGTTTGTTGGTTTGTTAATTTGTTGGTTTGTTGGTTTGTTGGTTTGTTGGTTTGTTGGTTGGTTTGTTGGTTTGTTGGTTTGTTCGTTTGTTGGCTTGTTGGTTTGTTGACTTGTTGGCTTGTTGGTTTGTTGGTTTGTTGGTTTGTTGGTTTGTTGGTTTGTTGGTTTGTTGGTTTGTTTGTTTGTTGGTTTGTTCGTTTGTTGGTTTTTGGTTACTTGGTTTGTTGGTTTGTTGGTTTATTGGTTTATTGGTTTGTTGGCTTGTTGGTATGTTGGTTTGTTGGTTTTTTGGTTTGTTGGTTTGTTGGTTTGTTGGTTTGTTGGTTTGTTGGTTTATTTAATTGTTGGTTTGTTGGTTTGTTGGTTTGTTGGTTTGTTTGTTTGTTGGTTTGTTGGTTTGTTGGTTTGTTTGTATGTTGGTTTGTTGGTTTTTTGGTTTGTTGGTTTGTTGGTTTGTTGGTATGTTGGTTTGTTGGTTTGTTGGTTTATTGGTTGGTTTGTTGGTTTGTTGGTTTGTTCGTTTGTTTGCTTGTTAGTTTGTTGGCTTGTTGGCTTGTTGGTTTGTTGGTTTGTTGGTTTGTTGGTTTGTTGGTTTGTTGGTTTGTTTGTTTGTTGGTTTGTTCGTTTGTTGGTTTGTTGGTTACTTGGTTTGTTGGTTTATTGGTTTATTGGTTTGTTGGCTTGTTGGTATGTTGGTTTGTTGGTTTTTTGGTCTGCTGGTTTGTTGGTTTGTTGGTTTGCTGGTTTGTTGGCTTCTTGGTTTGGTGGTTTGTTGGTTTCTTTGTTTGTAGGTTTGCTGGTTTGTTGGTTTGTTGATTTGTTGGCTTGTTGGTGTTTTGGTTTGTTGGTTTTTTGGTTTCTTGGTTTGTTGGTTTGTTGGTTTGTTCGTTTGTTGGTTTGTTGGTTTTTTTGGTTTGTCGGTTTGTTGGTTTTGTTGGCTTGTTGGTTTGTTGGTTTGTTGGCTTGTTGGTTACTTGGTTTGTTGGTTTGTTGGTTTGTTGGTTTGCTGGTTTGTTGGTTTGTTGGTTTGCTGGTTTGTTGAATTGTCGGTTTGTTGGTTTATTGGTTTCTTGGTTTTTAGGTTTGTTGGTTTGTTGGTTTGTTGGTTTGTTGGTTTGTTGGATTGTTGGTGTTTTGGTTTGTTGCTTTTTGGTTTGTTGGTTTGTTGGTTTGTTGGTTTGTTGGTTTTTTGGTTTGTCGGTTTGTTGGTTTATTTGTTTGTTGGTTTGTTGGTTTGTTGGTTTGTTGGTTTGTTGGATGGTTCGTTTGTTGGCTTGTTGTCTTGTTGGTTTGTTGGTTTGTTGGTTTGTTGGTTTGTTGGTTTGTTGGCTTGTTGGTTTGTTGGTTTGTTGGCTTGTTGGTTTGTTGGTTTGTTGGTTTGTTGGCTTGTTGGATTGTTGGTTTGTTGGTTTGTTTGCTTGTTGGTTTGTTGGTTTGTTGGCTTGTTGGCTTGTTGGCTTGTTGCTTTGTTGGCTTGTTGGTTTGTTGGCTTGTTGGTTTGTTGGTTTGTTGGTTTTTTGGTTTGTTGGTTTGTTGGTTTGTTGGTTTGTTGGTTTGTTGGTTTGTTGGTTTGTTGGTTTGTTGGTTTGTTGGTTTGTTGGTTTGTTGGTTTGTTTGTTTGTTGGTTTCCTGGTTTGTTGGTTTGTTGGTTTGTTGGTTTGTTGGTTTGTTGGTTTGTTGGTTTGTTGGTTTGTTGGTTTGTTTGTTTGTTGCTTTGTTGGTTGGTTTGTTGGTTTGTTCGTTTGTTGGCTTGTTGGTTTGTTGACTTGTTGGCTTGTTGGTTTGTTGGTTTATTGGTTTATTGGTTTGTTGGTTACTTGGTTTGTTGATTTGTTGGTTTATTGGTTTGTTGTTTTGTTGGCTTGTTGGTTTGTTGGTTTGTTGGTTTTTTGGTTTGCTGGTTTGTTGGTTTGTTGGTTTACTGGTTTGTTGGCTTGTTGGTTTGTTGGTTTGTTGGTTTCTTGGTTTGTAGGTTTGTTGGTTTGTTGGTTTGTTGTTTTGTTGGCCTGTTGGTGTTTTGGTTTGTTGGTTTTTCGGTTTGTTGGTTTGTTGCTTTGTTGGTTTGTTGGTTTGTTCGCTTGTTGGTTTGTTGGTTTTTTGGTTTGTTGGTTTTTTGGTTTATTTGTTTGTTGGTTTGTTGGTTTTTTCGTTTGTCGGCTTGTTGGCTTGTTGGTTTGTTGGTTTGTTGGTTTGTTGGTTTGTTGGCTTGTTGGTTTGTTGGTTTATTGGCTTGTTGGTTACTTGGTTTGGTGGTTTGTTGGTTTCTTGATTTGTTGGTTTGTTCGTTTGTTGGTTTGTTGGTTTTTTGGTTTGTCGGTTTGTTGGTTTATTTGTTTGTTGGTTTGTTGGTTTGTTGGTTTGTTGGTTTGTTTTTTGTTGGCTTATTGGCTTGTTGGTTTGTTGGTTTGTTGGTTTGTTGGTTTGTTGACTTGTTGGTTTGTTGGCTTGTTGGTTTGTTGGTTTGTTGGTTTGTTGGCTTGTTGGTTTGTTGGTTTGTTGGTTTGTTGGCTTGCTGGCTTGTTGGTTTGTTGGTTTGTTTGCTTGTTGGTTTGTTGGTTTGTTGGCTTGTTGGCTTGTTGGCTTGTTGCTTTGTTTGTTTGTTGGTTTGTTGGTTTGTTGGTTTGTTGGTTTGTTGGTTTGTTGGTTTGTTGGTTTATTTAATTGTTTGTTTGTTGGTTTGTTGGTTTGTTGCTTTGTTTGTTTGTTGGCTTGTTGGTTTGTTAGTTGGTTGGTTTGTTGGCTTGTTGGCTTGTTGTTTTGTTGGTTTGTTGGTTTGTTGGCTTGTTGGCTTGTTGGTTTGTTGGTTTGTTGGTTTTTTGGTTTGTTGGTTTTTTGGTTTGTTGGTTTGTTGGTTTGTTGCTGTGTTTGTTTGTTGGTTTGTTGGTTTGTTGGTTTGTTTGTTTTTTGGTTTGTTGGTTTGTTGGTTTGTTGGTTTGTTGGTTTGTTGGTTTGTTGGCTTGTTTGTTTGTTAGTTGGTTGGTTTGTTGGCTTGTTGGCTTGTTGTTTTGTTGGTTTGTTGGTTTGTTGGCTTGTTGGCTTGTCGGTTTGTTGGTTTGTTGGTTTTTTGGTTTGTTGGTTTTTTGGTTTGTTGGTTTGTTGGTTTGTTGGTTTGTTGGTTTGTTGGTTTGTTGGTTTATTTAATTGTTTGTTTGTTGGTTTGTTGGTTTGTTGCTTTGTTTGTTTGTTGGCTTGTTGGTTTGTTAGTTGGTTGGTTTGTTGGCTTGTTGGCTTGTTGTTTTGTTGGTTTGTTGGCTTGTTGGCTTGTTGGTTTGTTGGTTTGTTGGTTTTTTGGTTTGTTGGTTTTTTGGTTTGTTGGTTTGTTGGTTTGTTGCTTTGTTTGTTTGTTGGTTTGTTGGTTTGTTGGTTTGTTTGTTTTTTGGTTTGTTGGTTTGTTGGTTTGTTGGTTTGTTGGTTTGTTGGTTTATTTGTTTGTTGGTTTGTTGGTTTGTTGGTTTGTTGGTTTGTTGGTTTGGTGGTTTATTTGTTTGTTGGTTTGTTGGTTTGTTGGTTTGTTGGTTTGTTTGTTTGTTGGTTTCCTGGTTTGTTGGTTTGTTGGTTTGTTGGTTTGTTGGTTTGTTGGTTTGTTGGTTTGTTGGTTTGTTGGTTTGTTGGTTTGTTGGTTTGTTGGTTTGTTGGTTTGTTCGTTTGTTGGCTTGTTGGTTTGTTGACTTGTTGGCTTGTTGGTTTGTTGGATTATTGGTTTGTTGGTTTGTTGGTTTGTTTGTTTGTTGGTTTGTTGGTTTGTTGGTTTGTTGGTTTGTTGGTTACTTAGTGTTGGTTTGTTGGTTTATTGGTTTGTTGGTTTGTTGGCTTGTTGGTTTGTTGGTTTGTTGGTTTTTTGGTTTGTTGGTTTGTTGGTTTGTTGGTTTGTTGGTTTGTTGGTTTGTTGGTTTCTTGGTTTGTCGGTTTGTTGGTTTGTTGGTTTGTTGGTTTGTTGGTTTGTTAGTTTGTTGGTTTGTTGGTTTGTTGGTTTGTTGGTTTGTTGGTTTGTTGGTTTGTTGTTTTTTTTGGTTTGTAGGTTTGTTGGTTTGTTGGTTTGTTGGTTTGTTTGCTTGTTGGTTTGTTGGTTTGTTGGTTTGTTGGTTTGTTGGTTTGTTGGTTTGTTCGTTTGTTCGTTTGTTCGTTTGTTCGTTTGTTCGTTTGTTCGTTTGTTCGTTTGTTCGTTTGTTCGTTTGTTCGTTTGTTGGTTTGTTGGTTTGTTGGTTTGTTTGTTTGTTCGTTTGTTGGCTTGTTGGTTTGTTGGCTTCTTGGTTTGTTGGTTTGTTGGTTTGTTGGTTTTTTTGTTTGTTGGTTTGTTGGTTTGTTAGCTTGTTGGCTTGTTGGTTTGTTGGTTTGTTGGTTTGTTCGTTTGTTGGCTTGTTGGTTTGTTGGCTTGTTGGCTTGTTGGTTTGATGGTTTGTTGGTTTGTTGGTTTGTTGGCTTGTTGGCTTGTTGGTTTGTTGGTTTGTTGGTTTATTGGTTTGTTGGCTTGTTGGCTTGTTAGTTTGTTGGCTTGTTTGTTTGTTTGTTGGTTTGTTCGTTTGTTGGTTTTTGGTTACTTGGTTTGTTGGTTTGTTGGTTTATTGGTTTATTGGTTTGTTGGCTTGTTGGTATGTTGGTTTGTTGGTTTTTTGGTTTGTTGGTTTGTTGGTTTGTTGGTTTGTTGGTTTGTTGGTTTATTTAATTGTTGGTTTGTTGGTTTGTTGGTTTGTTGGTTTGTTTGTTTGTTGGTTTGTTGGTTTGTTGGTTTGTTTTTATGTTGGTTTGTTGGTTTTTTGGTTTGTTGGTTTGTTGGTTTGTTGGTATGTTGGTTTGTTGGTTTGTTGGTTTATTGGTTGGTTTGTTGGTTTGTTGGTTTGTTCGTTTGTTTGCTTGTTAGTTTGTTGGCTTGTTGGCTTGTTGGTTTGTTGGTTTGTTGGTTTGTTGGTTTGTTGGTTTGCTGGTTTGTTTGTTTGTTGGTTTGTTCGTTTGTTGGTTTGTTGGTTACTTGGTTTGTTGGTTTATTGGTTTATTGGTTTGTTGGCTTGTTGGTATGTTGGTTTGTTGGTTTTTTGGTCTGCTGGTTTGTTGGTTTGTTGGTTTGCTGGTTTGTTGGCTTCTTGGTTTGGTGGTTTGTTGGTTTCTTTGTTTGTAGGTTTGCTGGTTTGTTGGTTTGTTGATTTGTTGGCTTGTTGGTGTTTTGGTTTGTTGGTTTTTTGGTTTCTTGGTTTGTTGGTTTGTTGGTTTGTTCGTTTGTTGGTTTGTTGGTTTTTTTGGTTTGTCGGTTTGTTGGTTTTGTGGGCTTGTTGGTTTGTTGGTTTGTTGGCTTGTTGGTTACTTGGTTTGTTGGTTTGTTGGTTTGTTGGTTTGCTGGTTTGTTGGTTTGTTGGTTTGCTGGTTTGTTGAATTGTCGGTTTGTTGGTTTATTGGTTTCTTGGTTTTTAGGTTTGTTGGTTTGTTGGTTTGTTGGTTTGTTGGTTTGTTGGATTGTTGGTGTTTTGGTTTGTTGCTTTTTGGTTTGTTGGTTTGTTGGTTTGTTGGTTTGTTGGTTTTTTGGTTTGTCGGTTTGTTGGTTTATTTGTTTGTTGGTTTGTTGGTTTGTTGGTTTGTTGGTTTGTTGGATGGTTCGTTTGTTGGCTTGTTGTCTTGTTGGTTTGTTGGTTTGTTGGTTTGTTGGTTTGTTGGTTTGTTGGCTTGTTGGTTTGTTGGTTTGTTGGCTTGTTGGTTTGTTGGTTTGTTGGTTTGTTGGCTTGTTGGATTGTTGGTTTGTTGGTTTGTTTGCTTGTTGGTTTGTTGGTTTGTTGGCTTGTTGGCTTGTTGGCTTGTTGCTTTGTTGGCTTGTTGGTTTGTTGGCTTGTTGGTTTGTTGGTTTGTTGGTTTTTTGGTTTTTTTGGTTTGTTGGTTTGTTGGTTTGTTGGTTTGTTGGTTTGTTGGTTTGTTGGTTTGTTGGTTTGTTGGTTTGTTGGTTTGTTGGTTTGTTTGTTTGTTGGTTTCCTGGTTTGTTGGTTTGTTGGTTTGTTGGTTTGTTGGTTTGTTGGTTTGTTGGTTTGTTGGTTTGTTGGTTTGTTTGTTTGTTGCTTTGTTGGTTGGTTTGTTGGTTTGTTCGTTTGTTGGCTTGTTGGTTTGTTGACTTGTTGGCTTGTTGGTTTGTTGGTTTATTGGTTTATTGGTTTGTTGGTTACTTGGTTTGTTGATTTGTTGGTTTATTGGTTTGTTGGTTTGTTGGCTTGTTGGTTTGTTGGTTTGTTGGTTTTTTGGTTTGCTGGTTTGTTGGTTTGTTGGTTTACTGGTTTGTTGGCTTGTTGGTTTGTTGGTTTGTTGGTTTCTTGGTTTGTAGGTTTGTTGGTTTGTTGGTTTGTTGTTTTGTTGGCCTGTTGGTGTTTTGGTTTGTTGGTTTTTCGGTTTGTTGGTTTGTTGCTTTGTTGGTTTGTTGGTTTGTTCGCTTTTTGGTTTGTTGGTTTTTTGGTTTGTTGGTTTTTTGGTTTATTTGTTTGTTGGTTTGTTGGTTTTTTCGTTTGTCGGCTTGTTGGCTTGTTGGTTTGTTGGTTTGTTGGTTTGTTGGTTTGTTGGCTTGTTGGTTTGTTGGTTTATTGGCTTGTTGGTTACTTGGTTTGGTGGTTTGTTGGTTTCTTGATTTGTTGGTTTGTTCGTTTGTTGGTTTGTTGGTTTTTTGGTTTGTCGGTTTGTTGGTTTATTTGTTTGTTGGTTTGTTGGTTTGTTGGTTTGTTGGTTTGTTTTTTGTTGGCTTATTGGCTTGTTGGTTTGTTGGTTTGTTGGTTTGTTGGTTTGTTGGCTTGTTGGTTTGTTGGCTTGTTGGTTTGTTGGTTTGTTGGTTTGTTGGCTTGTTGGTTTGTTGGTTTGTTGGTTTGTTGGCTTGCTGGCTTGTTGGTTTGTTGGTTTGTTTGCTTGTTGGTTTGTTGGTTTGTTGGCTTGTTGGCTTGTTGGCTTGTTGCTTTGTTTGTTTGTTGGTTTGTTAGTTTGTTGGCTTGTTGGTTACTTGGTTTGTTGGTTTGTTGGCTTGTTGGTTTGTTGGTTTGTTGGCTTGTTTGTTTGTTAGTTGGTTGGTTTGTTGGCTTGTTGGCTTGTTGTTTTGTTGGTTTGTTGGTTTGTTGGCTTGTTGGCTTGTCGGTTTGTTGGTTTGTTGGTTTTTTGGTTTGTTGGTTTTTTGGTTTGTTGGTTTGTTGGTTTGTTGGTTTGTTGGTTTGTTGGTTTATTTAATTGTTTGTTTGTTGGTTTGTTGGTTTGTTGCTTTGTTTGTTTGTTGGCTTGTTGGTTTGTTAGTTGGTTGGTTTGTTGGCTTGTTGGCTTGTTGTTTTGTTGGTTTGTTGGTTTGTTGGCTTGTTGGCTTGTTGGTTTGTTGGTTTGTTGGTTTTTTGGTTTGTTGGTTTTTCGGTTTGTTGGTTTGTTGGTTTGTTGCTTTGTTTGTTTGTTGGTTTGTTGGTTTGTTGGTTTGTTTGTGTTTTGGTTTGTTGGTTTGTTGGTTTGTTGGTTTGTTGGTTTGTTGGTTTATTTGTTTGTTGGTTTGTTGGTTTGTTGGTTTGTTGGTTTGTTGGTTTGGTGGTTTATTTGTTTGTTGGTTTGTTGGTTTGTTGGTTTGTTGGTTTGTTTGTTTGTTGGTTTCCTGGTTTGTTGGTTTGTTGGTTTGTTGGTTTGTTGGTTTGTTGGTTTGTTGGTTTGTTGGTTTGTTGGTTTGTTGGTTTGTTGGTTTGTTGGTTTGTTGGTTTGTTCGTTTGTTGGCTTGTTGGTTTGTTGACTTGTTGGCTTGTTGGTTTGTTGGATTATTGGTTTGTTGGTTTGTTGGTTTGTTTGTTTGTTGGTTTGTTGGTTTGTTGGTTTGTTGGTTTGTTGGTTACTTAGTGTTGGTTTGTTGGTTTATTGGTTTGTTGGTTTGTTGGCTTGTTGGTTTGTTGGTTTGTTGGTTTTTTGGTTTGTTGGTTTGTTGGTTTGTTGGTTTGTTGGTTTGTTGGTTTGTTGGTTTCTTGGTTTGCTGGTTTGTTGGTTTGTTGGTTTATTTGTTTGTTGGTTTGTTGGTTTGTTGGTTTGTTGGTTTGTTGGTTTGTTGGCTTGTTGGTTTGTCGGTTTGTTGGTTTGTTGGTTTGTTGCTTTGTTGGTTTGTTAGTTTGTTGGTTTGTTGGTTTGTTGGTTTGTTGGTTTGTTGGTTTGTTGGTTTGTTGTTTTTTTTGGTTTGTAGGTTTGTTGGTTTGTTGGTTTGTTGGTTTGTTTGCTTGTTGGTTTGTTGGTTTGTTGGTTTGTTGGTTTGTTGGTTTGTTGGTTTGTTCGTTTGTTCGTTTGTTCGTTTGTTCGTTTGTTCGTTTGTTCGTTTGTTCGTTTGTTCGTTTGTTCGTTTGTTCGTTTGTTGGTTTGTTGGTTTGTTGGTTTGTTTGTTTGTTCGTTTGTTGGCTTGTTGGTTTGTTGGCTTCTTGGTTTGTTGGTTTGTTGGTTTGTTGGTTTTTTTGTTTGTTGGTTTGTTGGTTTGTTAGCTTGTTGGCTTGTTGGTTTGTTGGTTTGTTGGTTTGTTCGTTTGTTGGCTTGTTGGTTTGTTGGCTTGTTGGCTTGTTGGTTTGATGGTTTGTTGGTTTGTTGGTTTGTTGGCTTGTTGGCTTGTTGGTTTGTTGGTTTGTTGGTTTATTGGTTTGTTGGCTTGTTGGCTTGTTAGTTTGTTGGCTTGTTTGTTTGTTCGTTTGTTGGTTTGTTTGTTTGTTGGCTTGTTGGTTTGTTGGTTTGTTGGTTTGTTGGTTTGATGGTTTGTAGGTTTGTTGGTTCGTTGGTTTGTTGGTTTGTTGGCTGGTTGGTTTCTTGGTTTGTTGGTTTGTTGGTTTGTTGGTTTGTTAGTTTGTGGGTTTGTTGGTTTGTTGGTTTGTTGGTTTGTTGGTTTGTTGGTTTGTTGGTTTGTTGGTTTGTTGGTTTGTTGGTTTGTTCGTTTGTTGGCTTGTTGGTTTGTTGGCTTGTTAGCTTGTTGGTTTGTTGGTTTGTTGGTTTGTTCGTTTGTTGGTTTGTTTCTTTGTAGGTTTGTTCGTTTGTTGGTTTGTTGGTTACTTGGTTTGTTGGTTTGTTGGTTTGTTGGTTTGTTGGTTTGTTGGTTTGTTGGCTTGTTGGTTTGTTGGTTTGTTGGTTTTTTGGTTTGTTGGTTTGTTGGTTTGTTGGTTTGTTGGTTTGTTGGTTTGTTGGTTTGCTGGTTTGTTGGTTTGTTGGTTTGTTGGTTTATTTGTTTGTTGGTTTGTTGGTTTGTTGGTTTGTTGGTTTGTTGGCTTGTTGGTTTGTTGGTTTGTTGGTTTGTTGGTTTGTTGGTTTGTTGTTTTGTTGGTTTGTTGGTTTGTTGGTTTGTTGGTTTGTTGGTTTGTTGGTTTGTTGGTTTGTTGGTTTGTTGGTTTGTTGGTTTGTGGGTTTTTTGGTTTGCTGGTTTGTTGGTTTGTTGGTTTGTTGGTTTGTTGGCTTGTTGGTTTGTTGGTTTCTTGGTTTCTTGGTTTGTAGGTTTGTTGGTTTGTTCGTTTGTTGGTTTGTTGGTTTGTTGGTTTGTTGGCTTGTTGGTGTTTTGGTTTGTTGGTTTTTTGGTTTGTTTGTTTGTTGGTTTGTAGTTTGTTGGTTTGTTGGTTTGTTGGTTTTTTGGTTTGTCGGTTTGTTGGTTTATTTGTTTGTTAGTTTGTTGGTTTGTTGGTTTGTTGGTTTGTTGTTTTGTTGGCTTGTTGGCTTGTTGGTTTGTTAGTTTGTTGGTTTGTTGGTTTGTTGGCTTGTTGGTTTGTTGGTTTGTTGGCTTGTTGGTTTGTTGGTTTGTTGGTTTGTTGGATTGTTGGTTTGTTGGTTTATTGGCTTGTTGGTTTGTTGGTTTGTTGGCTTGTTGGCTTGTTGCTTTGTTGGTTTGTTGGTTTGTTGGCTTGTTGGTTTGTTGGTTTGTTGGTTTGTTAGTTTGTTGGCTTGTTGGTTACTTGGTTTGTTGATTTGTTGGTTTGTTGCTTGTTGGTTTGTTGGTTTGTTGGCTTGTTGGTTTGTTAGTTTGTTGGTTTGTTGGCTTGTTGGCTTGTTGGTTTGTTCGTTTGTTGGTTTGTTGGTTTGTTGGTTTGTTGGCTTGTTGGCTTGTTGGTTTGGTGGTTTGTTGGTTTGTTGCCTAGTTGGCTTGTTGGTTTGTTGGTTTGTTGGTTTGTTGGCTTGTTGGCTACTTGGTTTGTTGGTTTGTTGTTTTGTTGCTTTGTTGGTTTGTTGGCTTGTTGACTTGTTGGTTTGTTGGTTAGATCGTTTGTTGGTTTGTTAGTTTCTTGGTTTGTTGGCTTGTTAACTTGTTGGTTTGTTGGTTTGTTGACTTGTTGGTTTGTTGGTTTGTTAGTTTGTTGGTTGATTGGTTTGCTGGTTTGTTGGCTTGTTGGTTTGTTGGTTTGTTGGTTTTTTGGTTTGTTGGTTTGTTGGCTTGTTGGTTTGTTTGTTTGTTGGTTTGTTGGTTTATTGGTTTGTTGGCTTGTTGGCTTGTTAGTTTGTTGGCTTGTTTGTTTGTTCGTTTGTTGGTTTGTTTGTTTGTTGGCTTGTTGGTTTGTTGGTTTGTTGGTTTGTTGGTTTGATGGTTTGTAGGTTTGTTGGTTCGTTGGTTTGTTGGTTTGTTGGCTGGTTGGTTTCTTGGTTTGTTGGTTTGTTGGTTTGTTGGTTTGTTGGTTTGTTAGTTTGTGGGTTTGTTGGTTTGTTGGTTTGTTGGTTTGTTGGTTTGTTGGTTTGTTGGTTTGTTGGTTTGTTGGTTTGTTGGTTTGTTCGTTTGTTGGCTTGTTGGTTTGTTGGCTTGTTAGCTTGTTGGTTTGTTGGTTTGTTGGTTTGTTCGTTTGTTGGTTTGTTTCTTTGTAGGTTTGTTCGTTTGTTGGTTTGTTGGTTACTTGGTTTGTTGGTTTGTTGGTTTGTTGGTTTGTTGGTTTGTTGGTTTGTTGGCTTGTTGGTTTGTTGGTTTGTTGGTTTTTTGGTTTGTTGGTTTGTTGGTTTGTTGGTTTGTTGGTTTGTTGGTTTGTTGGTTTGCTGGTTTGTTGGTTTGTTGGTTTGTTGGTTTATTTGTTTGTTGGTTTGTTGGTTTGTTGGTTTGTTGGTTTGTTGGCTTGTTGGTTTGTTGGTTTGTTGGTTTGTTGGTTTGTTGGTTTGTTGTTTTGTTGGTTTGTTGGTTTGTTGGTTTGTTGGTTTGTTGGTTTGTTGGTTTGTTGGTTTGTTGGTTTGTTGGTTTGTTGGTTTGTGGGTTTTTTGGTTTGCTGGTTTGTTGGTTTGTTGGTTTGTTGGTTTGTTGGCTTGTTGGTTTGTTGGTTTCTTGGTTTCTTGGTTTGTAGGTTTGTTGGTTTGTTCGTTTGTTGGTTTGTTGGTTTGTTGGTTTGTTGGCTTGTTGGTGTTTTGGTTTGTTGGTTTTTTGGTTTGTTTGTTTGTTGGTTTGTAGTTTGTTGGTTTGTTGGTTTGTTGGTTTTTTGGTTTGTCGGTTTGTTGGTTTATTTGTTTGTTAGTTTGTTGGTTTGTTGGTTTGTTGGTTTGTTGTTTTGTTGGCTTGTTGGCTTGTTGGTTTGTTAGTTTGTTGGTTTGTTGGTTTGTTGGCTTGTTGGTTTGTTGGTTTGTTGGCTTGTTGGTTTGTTGGTTTGTTGGTTTGTTGGATTGTTGGTTTGTTGGTTTATTGGCTTGTTGGTTTGTTGGTTTGTTGGCTTGTTGGCTTGTTGCTTTGTTGGTTTGTTGGTTTGTTGGCTTGTTGGTTTGTTGGTTTGTTGGTTTGTTAGTTTGTTGGCTTGTTGGTTACTTGGTTTGTTGATTTGTTGGTTTGTTGCTTGTTGGTTTGTTGGTTTGTTGGCTTGTTGGTTTGTTAGTTTGTTGGTTTGTTGGCTTGTTGGCTTGTTGGTTTGTTCGTTTGTTGGTTTGTTGGTTTGTTGGTTTGTTGGCTTGTTGGCTTGTTGGTTTGGTGGTTTGTTGGTTTGTTGCCTAGTTGGCTTGTTGGTTTGTTGGTTTGTTGGTTTGTTGGCTTGTTGGCTACTTGGTTTGTTGGTTTGTTGTTTTGTTGCTTTGTTGGTTTGTTGGCTTGTTGACTTGTTGGTTTGTTGGTTAGATCGTTTGTTGGTTTGTTAGTTTCTTGGTTTGTTGGCTTGTTAACTTGTTGGTTTGTTGGTTTGTTGACTTGTTGGTTTGTTGGTTTGTTAGTTTGTTGGTTGATTGGTTTGCTGGTTTGTTGGCTTGTTGGTTTGTTGGTTTGTTGGTTTTTTGGTTTGTTGGTTTGTTGGCTTGTTGGTTTGTTTGTTTGTTGGTTTCCTGGTTTGTTGGTTTGTTGGTTTGTTGGCTTGTTGGCTTGTTGGTTTCTTGGTTTGTTGGTTTGTTGGTTTATTGGCTTGTTGGCTTGTTGGTTTGTTGGTTTGTTTGTTTGTTGGTTTGTTGGTTTGTTTGTTTGTTGGCTTGTTGGTTTCTTGGTTTGTTGGTTTGTTGGTTTGTTGGTTTGTTGGTTTGTTGGTTTGTTGGTTTGTTGGTTTGTTGGTTTGTTGGCTTGTTGGTTTCTTGGTTTGTTGGTTTCTTGGTTTGTTGGTTTGTTGGTTTGTTTGTTTGTTGGTTTGTTGGTTTGTTGGTTTGTTGGTTTGTTGGTTTGTTGGTTTGTTGGTTTGTTGGTTTGTTGTTTTGTTGGTTTGTTGGTTTGTTGGTTTGTTGGTTTGTTGGTTTGTTGGTTTGTTGGTTTGTTGGTTTGTTGGTTTGTTGGTTTGTTGGTTTGTTGGTTTGTTGGTTTGTTGGTTTGTTGGTTTGTTGGTTTGTTGGTTTGTTGGTTTGTTGGTTTGTTGGTTTGTTGGTTTGTTGGTTTGTTGGTTTGTTGGTTTGTTGGTTTGTTGGCTTGTTGGTTTGTTGGCTTGTTGGTTTGTTGGTTTGTTGGTTTGTTGCTTTGTTGGTTTGTTGGTTTTTGGTTTGTTGGTTTGTTGGTTTGTTGGTTTGTTGGTTTGTTGGCTTGTTGGCTTGTTGGTTTGTTGGTTTGTTGCTTTCTTGGTTTGTAGGTTTGTTGGTTTGTTCGTTTGTTGGTTTGTTGGTTTGTTGGTTTGTTGGCTTGTTGGTGTTTTGGTTTGTTGGTGTTTTATTTAGTTGGTTTGTTGGTTTGTTGGTTTGTTAGTTTGTTGGCTTGTTGGTTGCTTGGTTTGTTGGTTTGTTGGTTTGTTGCTTGTTGGTTTGTTGGTTTGTTGGTTTGTTGGCTTGTTGGTTTGTTAGTTTGTTGGTTTGTTGGCTTGTTGGCTTGTTGGTTTGTTGGTTTGTTGGTTTGTTTGTTTGTTGGTTTGTTGGCTTGTTGGCTTGTTGGTTTGGTGGTTTGTTGCCTAGTTGGCTTGTTGGTTTGTTGGTTTGTTGGTTTGTTGGCTTGTTGGTTACTTGGTTTGTTGGTTTGTTGGTTTGTTGGTTTGTTGGCTTGTTGGTTTCTTGGTTTGTTGGTTTGTTGGTTTATTGGCTTGTTGGCTTGTTGGTTTGTTGGTTTGTTTGTTTGTTGGTTTGTTGGTTTGTTGGTTTGTTTGTTTGTTGGCTTGTTGGTTTCTTGGTTTGTTGGTTTGTTGGTTTGTTGGTTTGTTGGTTTGTTGGTTTGTTGGCTTGTTGGCTTGTTGGCTTGTTGGTTACTTGGTTTGTTGGTTTGTTGGTTTATTGGTTTGTTGGTTTTGTTGGTTTGTTGGTTTGTTGGCTTGTTGGTTTGTTTGTTTGTTGGTTTCCTGGTTTGTTGGTTTGTTGGTTTGTTGGCTTGTTGGCTTGTTGGTTTGTTGGTTTGTTGGTTTGTTGGCTTGTTGGCTTGTTGATTTGTTGGTTTGTTTGTTTGTTCGTTTGTTGGTTTGTTTGTTCGTTGGCTTGTTGGTTTGTTGGTTTGTTGGTTTGTTGGTTTGTTGGTTTGTTGGTTTGTTGGTTTGTTGGTTTGTTGGTTTGTTGGTTTGTTGGTTTGTTGGCTTGTTGGTTTCTTGGTTTGTTGGTTTCTTGGTTTGTTGGTTTGTTGGTTTGTGAATTTGTTGGTTTGTTGGTTTGTTGGTTTGTTGGCTTGTTGGCTTGTTGGTTTCTTGGTTTGTTGGTTTGTTGGTTTATTGGCTTGTTGGCTTGTTGGTTTGTTGGTTTGTTTGTTTGTTGGTTTGTTGGTTTGTTTGTTTGTTGGCTTGTTTTTTCTTGGTTTGTTGGTTTGTTGGTTTGTTGGTTTGTGGGTTTGTTGCTTTGTTGGTTTGTTGGCTTGTTGGCTTGCTGGCTTGTTGGTTACTTGGTTTGTTGGTTTGTTGGTTTATTGGTTTGTTGGTTTTGTTGGTTTGTTGGTTTGTTGGCTTGTTGGTTTGTTTGTTTGTTGGTTTCCTGGTTTGTTGGTTTGTTGGTTTGTTGGCTTGTTGGCTTGTTGGTTTGTTGGTTTGTTGGTTTGTTGGCTTGTTGGCTTGTTGATTTGTTGGTTTGTTTGTTTGTTCGTTTGTTGGTTTGTTTGTTCGTTGGCTTGTTGGTTTGTTGGTTTGTTGCTTTCTTGGTTTGTAGGTTTGTTGGTTTGTTGGTTTATTGGCTTGTTGGCTTGTTGGTTTGTTGGTTTGTTTGTTTGTTTGTTTGTTGGTTTGTTTGTTTGTTGGCTTGTTGGTTTCTTGGTTTGTTGGTTTGTTGGTTTGTTGGTTTGTTGGTTTGTTGGTTTGTTGGCTTGTTGGCTTGTTGGCTTGTTGGTTACTTGGTTTGTTGGTTTGTTGGTTTATTGGTTTGTTGGTTTTGTTGGTTTGTTGGTTTGTTGGCTTGTTGGTTTGTTTGTTTGTTTGTTTGTTGGTTTCCTGGTTTGTTGGTTTGTTGGCTTGTTGGTTTCTTGGTTTGTTGGTTTGTTGGTTTATTGGCTTGTTGGCTTGTTGGTTTGTTGGTTTGTTTGTTTGTTGGTTTGTTGGTTTGTTTGTTTGTTGGCTTGTTGGTTTCTTGGTTTGTTGGTTTGTTGGTTTGTTGGTTTGTTGGTTTGTTGGTTTGTTGGCTTGTTGGCTTGTTGGCTTGTTGGTTACTTGGTTTGTTGGTTTGTTGGTTTATTGGTTTGTTGGTTTTGTTGGTTTGTTGGTTTGTTGGCTTGTTGGTTTGTTTGTTTGTTTGTTTGTTGGTTTCCTGGTTTGTTGGTTTGTTGGCTTGTTGGCTTGTTGATTTGTTGGTTTGTTGGTTTGTTGGCTTGTTGGCTTGTTGATTTGTTGGTTTGTTTGTTTGTTCGTTTGTTGGTTTGTTTGTTCGTTGGCTTGTTGGTTTGTTGGTTTGTTGGTTTGTTGGTTTGTTGGTTTGTTGGTTTGTTGGTTTGTTGGTTTGTTGGTTTGTTGGTTTGTTTGCTTGTTGGCTTGTTGGTTTCTTGGTTTGTTGGTTTGTTGGTTTGTTAATTTGTTGGTTTGTTGGTTTGTTGGTTTGTTGGTTTGTTGGTTTGTTGGTTTGTTGGTTTGTTCGTTTGTTGGCTTGTTGGTTTGTTGGCTTGTTAGCTTGTTGGTTTTTTGGTTTGTTGGTTTGTTCGTTTGTTGGTTTGTTTGTTTGTTGGTTTGTTCCTTTGTTGGTTTGTTGGTTTGTTGGTTTGTTGGTTTGTTGGTTTGTTGGCTTGTTGGTTTGATGGTTTGTTGGTTTGTTGGTTTTTTGGTTTGTTGGTTTATTTGTTTGTTGGTTTGTTGGTTTGTTGGTTTGTTGGTTTGTTGGGTTGTTGGTTTGTTGGTTTGTTGGTTTGTTGGTTTGTTGGTTTGTTGGTTTGTTGGTTTGTTGGTTTGTTGGTTTGTTGGTTTGTTGGTTTGTTGGTTTGTTGGTTTGTTGGTTTGTTGGTTTGTTGGTTTGTTGGTTTGCTGGTTTGTTGGCTTATTGGTTTGTTGGTTTGTTTGTTTGTTGGTTTGTTGGTTTGTTGGCTTGTTGGCTTGTTGGTTTGTTCGGTTGTTGGTTTGTTGGTTTGTTGGCTTGTTGGCTTGTTGGTGTTTTGGTTTGTTGGTTTTTTATTTTGTTGGTTTGTTGGCTTGTTGGTTTGTTGGTTTGTTGGTTTTTTGGTTTGTTGGTTTGTTGGTTTGTTGGTTTGTTGGTTTGTTGGTTTGTTGGTTTCTTGGTTTGCTGGTTTGTTGGTTTGTTGGTTTATTTGTTTGTTGGTTTGTTGGTTTGTTGGTTTGTTGGTTTGTTGGTTTGTTGGCTTGTTGGTTTGTCGGTTTGTTGGTTTGTTGGTTTGTTGGTTTGTTGGTTTGTTAGTTTGTTGGTTTGTTGGTTTGTTGGTTTGTTGGTTTGTTGGTTTGTTGGTTTGTTGTTTTTTTTGGTTTGTAGGTTTGTTGGTTTGTTGGTTTGTTGGTTTGTTTGCTTGTTGGTTTGTTGGTTTGTTGGTTTGTTGGTTTGTTGGTTTGCTGGTTTGTTCGTTTGTTCGTTTGTTCGTTTGTTCGTTTGTTCGTTTGTTCGTTTGTTTGTTTGTTCGTTTGTTCGTTTGTTCGTTTGTTGGTTTGTTGGTTTGTTGGTTTGTTTGTTTGTTCGTTTGTTGGCTTGTTGGTTTGTTGGCTTCTTGGTTTGTTGGTTTGTTGGTTTGTTGGTTTTTTTGTTTGTTGGTTTGTTGGTTTGTTAGCTTGTTGGCTTGTTGGTTTGTTGGTTTGTTGGTTTGTTCGTTTGTTGGCTTGTTGGTTTGTTGGCTTGTTGGCTTGTTGGTTTGATGGTTTGTTGGTTTGTTGGTTTGTTGGCTTGTTGGCTTGTTGGTTTGTTGGTTTGTTGGTTTATTGGTTTGTTGGCTTGTTGGCTTGTTAGTTTGTTGGCTTGTTTGTTTGTTCGTTTGTTGGTTTGTTTGTTTGTTGGCTTGTTGGTTTGTTGGTTTGTTGGTTTGTTGGTTTGTTGGTTTGTAGGTTTGTTGGTTCGTTGGTTTGTTGGTTTGTTGGCTGGTTGGTTTCTTGGTTTGTTGGTTTGTTGGTTTGTTGGTTTGTTAGTTTGTGGGTTTGTTGGTTTGTTGGTTTGTTGGTTTGTTGGTTTGTTGGTTTGTTGGTTTGTTGGTTTGTTGGTTTGTTCGTTTGTTGGCTTGTTGGTTTGTTGGCTTGTTAGCTTGTTGGTTTGTTGGTTTGTTGGTTTGTTCGTTTGTTGGTTTGTTTCTTTGTAGGTTTGTTCGTTTGTTGGTTTGTTGGTTACTTGGTTTGTTGGTTTGTTGGTTTGTTGGTTTGTTGGTTTGTTGGTTTGTTGGCTTGTTGGTTTGTTGGTTTGTTGGTTTTTTGGTTTGTTGGTTTGTTGGTTTGTTGGTTTGTTGGTTTGTTGGTTTGTTGGTTTGCTGGTTTGTTGGTTTGTTGGTTTGTTGGTTTATTTGTTTGTTGGTTTGTTGGTTTGTTGGTTTGTTGGTTTGTTGGCTTGTTGGTTTGTTGGTTTGTTGGTTTGTTGGTTTGTTGTTTTGTTGGTTTGTTGGTTTGTTGGTTTGTTGGTTTGTTGGTTTGTTGGTTTGTTGGTTTGTTGGTTTGTTGGTTTGTTGGTTTGTGGGTTTTTTGGTTTGCTGGTTTGTTGGTTTGTTGGTTTGTTGGTTTGTTGGCTTGTTGGTTTGTTGGTTTCTTGGTTTCTTGGTTTGTAGGTTTGTTGGTTTGTTCGTTTGTTGGTTTGTTGGTTTGTTGGTTTGTTGGCTTGTTGGTGTTTTGGTTTGTTGGTTTGTTGGTTTGTTGTTTTGTTGGCTTGTTGGCTTGTTGGTTTGTTAGTTTGTTGGTTTGTTGGTTTGTTGGCTTGTTGGTTTGTTGGTTTGTTGGCTTGTTGGTTTGTTGGTTTGTTGGTTTGTTGGATTGTTGGTTTGTTGGTTTATTGGCTTGTTGGTTTGTTGGTTTGTTGGCTTGTTGGCTTGTTGCTTTGTTGGTTTGTTGGTTTGTTGGCTTGTTGGTTTGTTGGTTTGTTGGTTTGTTAGTTTGTTGGCTTGTTGGTTACTTGGTTTGTTGATTTGTTGGTTTGTTGCTTGTTGGTTTGTTGGTTTGTTGGCTTGTTGGTTTGTTAGTTTGTTGGTTTGTTGGCTTGTTGGCTTGTTGGTTTGTTCGTTTGTTGGTTTGTTGGTTTGTTGGTTTGTTGGCTTGTTGGCTTGTTGGTTTGGTGGTTTGTTGGTTTGTTGCCTAGTTGGCTTGTTGGTTTGTTGGTTTGTTGGTTTGTTGGCTTGTTGGCTACTTGGTTTGTTGGTTTGTTGTTTTGTTGCTTTGTTGGTTTGTTGGCTTGTTGACTTGTTGGTTTGTTGGTTAGATCGTTTGTTGGTTTGTTAGTTTCTTGGTTTGTTGGCTTGTTAACTTGTTGGTTTGTTGGTTTGTTGACTTGTTGGTTTGTTGGTTTGTTAGTTTGTTGGTTGATTGGTTTGCTGGTTTGTTGGCTTGTTGGTTTGTTGGTTTGTTGGTTTTTTGGTTTGTTGGTTTGTTGGCTTGTTGGTTTGTTTGTTTGTTGGTTTCCTGGTTTGTTGGTTTGTTGGTTTGTTGGCTTGTTGGCTTGTTGGTTTCTTGGTTTGTTGGTTTGTTGGTTTATTGGCTTGTTGGCTTGTTGGTTTGTTGGTTTGTTTGTTTGTTGGTTTGTTGGTTTGTTTGTTTGTTGGCTTGTTGGTTTCTTGGTTTGTTGGTTTGTTGGTTTGTTGGTTTGTTGGTTTGTTGGTTTGTTGGTTTGTTGGTTTGTTGGCTTGTTGGTTTCTTGGTTTGTTGGTTTCTTGGTTTGTTGGTTTGTTGGTTTGTTGGTTTGTTTGTTTGTTGGTTTGTTGGTTTGTTGGTTTGTTGGTTTGTTGGTTTGTTGGTTTGTTGGTTTGTTGGTTTGTTGTTTTGTTGGTTTGTTGGTTTGTTGGTTTGTTGGTTTGTTGGTTTGTTGGTTTGTTGGTTTGTTGGTTTGTTGGTTTGTTGGCTTGTTGGTTTGTTTGTTTGTTGGTTTCCTGGTTTGTTGGTTTGTTGGTTTGTTGGCTTGTTGGCTTGTTGGTTTGTTGGTTTGTTGGTTTGTTGGCTTGTTGGCTTGTTGATTTGTTGGTTTGTTTGTTTGTTCGTTTGTTGGTTTGTTTGTTCGTTGGCTTGTTGGTTTGTTGGTTTGTTGGTTTGTTGGTTTGTTGGTTTGTTGGTTTGTTGGTTTGTTGGTTTGTTGGTTTGTTGGTTTGTTGGCTTGTTGGTTTCTTGGTTTGTTGGTTTCTTGGTTTGTTGGTTTGTTGGTTTGTGAATTTGTTGGTTTGTTGGTTTGTTGGTTTGTTGGCTTGTTGGCTTGTTGGTTTGTTGGTTTGTTGGTTTGTTGGTTTATTGGGTTGTTGGCTTGTTGGTTTGTTGGTTTGTTTGTTTGTTGGTTTGTTGGTTTGTTTGTTTGTTGGCTTGTTTTTTCTTGGTTTGTTGGTTTGTTGGTTTGTTGGTTTGTTGGTTTGTTGGTTTGTTGGTTTGTTGGCTTGTTGGCTTGCTGGCTTGTTGGTTACTTGGTTTGTTGGTTTGTTGGTTTATTGGTTTGTTGGTTTTGTTGGTTTGTTGGTTTGTTGGCTTGTTGGTTTGTTTGTTTGTTGGTTTCCTGGTTTGTTGGTTTGTTGGTTTGTTGGCTTGTTGGCTTGTTGGTTTGTTAGTTTGTTGGTTTGTTGGCTTGTTGGCTTGTTGATTTGTTGGTTTGTTTGTTTGTTCGTTTGTTGGTTTGTTTGTTCGTTGGCTTGTTGGTTTGTTGGTTTGTTGCTTTCTTGGTTTGTAGGTTTGTTGGTTTGTTGGTTTATTGGCTTGTTGGCTTGTTGGTTTGTTGGTTTGTTTGTTTGTTTGTTTGTTGGTTTGTTTGTTTGTTGGCTTGTTGGTTTCTTGGTTTGTTGGTTTGTTGGTTTGTTGGTTTGTTGGTTTGTTGGTTTGTTGGCTTGTTGGCTTGTTGGCTTGTTGGTTACTTGGTTTGTTGGTTTGTTGGTTTATTGGTTTGTTGGTTTTGTTGGTTTGTTGGTTTGTTGGCTTGTTGGTTTGTTTGTTTGTTTGTTTGTTGGTTTCCTGGTTTGTTGGTTTGTTGGCTTGTTGGTTTCTTGGTTTGTTGGTTTGTTGGTTTATTGGCTTGTTGGCTTGTTGGTTTGTTGGTTTGTTTGTTTGTTGGTTTGTTGGTTTGTTTGTTTGTTGGCTTGTTGGTTTCTTGGTTTGTTGGTTTGTTGGTTTGTTGGTTTGTTGGTTTGTTGGTTTGTTGGCTTGTTGGCTTGTTGGCTTGTTGGTTACTTGGTTTGTTGGTTTGTTGGTTTATTGGTTTGTTGGTTTTGTTGGTTTGTTGGTTTGTTGGCTTGTTGGTTTGTTTGTTTGTTTGTTTGTTGGTTTCCTGGTTTGTTGGTTTGTTGGCTTGTTGGCTTGTTGGTTTGTTGGTTTGTTGGTTTGTTGGCTTGTTGGCTTGTTGATTTGTTGGTTTGTTTGTTTGTTCGTTTGTTGGTTTGTTTGTTCGTTGGCTTGTTGGTTTGTTGGTTTGTTGGTTTGTTGGTTTGTTGGTTTGTTGGTTTGTTGGTTTGTTGGTTTGTTGGTTTGTTGGTTTGTTGGCTTGTTAGCTTGTTGGTTTCTTGGTTTGTTGGTTTGTTGGTTTGTTAATTTGTTGGTTTGTTGGTTTGTTGGTTTGTTGGTTTGTTGGTTTGTTGGTTTGTTGGTTTGTTGGTTTGTTCGTTTGTTGGCTTGTTGGTTTGTTGGCTTGTTAGCTTGTTGGTTTTTTGGTTTGTTGGTTTGTTCGTTTGTTGGTTTGTTTGTTTGTTGGTTTGTTCCTTTGTTGGTTTGTTGGTTTGTTGGTTTGTTGGTTTGTTGGTTTGTTGGCTTGTTGGTTTGATGGTTTGTTGGTTTGTTGGTTTTTTGGTTTGTTGGTTTATTTGTTTGTTGGTTTGTTGGTTTGTTGGTTTGTTGGTTTGTTGGGTTGTTGGTTTGTTGGTTTGTTGGTTTGTTGGTTTGTTGGTTTGTTGGTTTGTTGGTTTGTTGGTTTGTTGGTTTGTTGGTTTGTTGGTTTGTTGGTTTGTTGGTTTGTTGGTTTGTTGGTTTGTTGGTTTGTTGGTTTGTTGGTTTGTTGGTTTGCTGGTTTGTTGGCTTATTGGTTTGTTGGTTTGTTGGTTTGTTGGTTTGTTGGTTTGTTGGCTTGTTGGCTTGTTGGTTTGTTCGGTTGTTGGTTTGTTGGTTTGTTGGCTTGTTGGCTTGTTGGTGTTTTGGTTTGTTGGTTTTTTATTTTGTTGGTTTGTTGGTTTGTTGGTTTATTGGTTTGTTGGTTTGTTGGTTTGTTGAGTTTTTGGTTTGTCGGTTTGTTGGTTTATTTGTTTGTTGGTTTGTTGGTTTGTTGGCTTGTTGGTTTGTTGGTTTGTTGGCTTGTTGGCTTGTTGGTTTGTTGGTTTGTTGGTTTGTTGGTTTGTTGGCTTGTTGGTTTGTTGGTTTGTTGGCTTGTTGGTTTATTGGTTTGTTGGTTTGTTGGCTTGTTGGCTTGTTGGTTTGTTGGTTTGTTGGCTTGTTGGTTTGTTGGTTTGTTGGCTTGTTGGCTTGTTGCTTTGTTGGTTTGTTGGTTTGTTGGCTTGTTGGCTTGTTGGTTTGTTGGTTTGTTAGTTTGTTGGCTTGTTGGTTACTTGGTTTGTTGGTTTGTTGGTTTGTTGCTTGTTGGTTTGTTGGTTTGTTGGCTTGTTGGTTTGTTAGTTTGTTGGTTAGTTGGCTTCTTGGCTTGTTGGTTTGTTGGTTTGTTGGCTTGTTGGTTTGTTGGTTTGTTGGCTTGTTGGCTTGTTGCTTTGGTGGTTTGTTGGTTTGTTGGTTTGTTGGTTTGTTGGCTTGTTGGCTTGTTGGTTTGTTGGTTAGATCGTTTGTTGGTTTGTTAGTTTCTTGGTTTGTTGGCTTGTTGGCTTGTTGGTTTGTTAATTTGTTGGCTTGTTGGTTTGTTGGTTTGTTGGTTTGTTGGTTTGTTGGTTGATTGGTTTGTTGGTTTGTTGGTTTGTTGGCTTGTTGGTTTGTTGGTTTGTTGGTTTTTTGGTTTGTTGGCTTGTTGGTTTGTTGGCTTGTTGGCTTGTTGGTTTGTTGGTTTGTTGGCTTGTTGGCTTATTGGTTTGTTGGTTAGATCGTTTGTTGGTTTGTTAGTTTCTTGGTTTGTTGGTTTGTTGGCTTGTTGGTTTGTTGGTTTGTTGGTTTATTGGCTTGTTGGTTTCCTGGTTTGTTTGTTTGTTGGTTTGTTGGTTTGTTGGTTTGTTGGTTTGTTGGTTTGTTGGTTTGTTGGTTTGTTGGTTTGTTGGTTTGTTCGTTTGTTGGCTTGTTGGCTTGTTGGCTTGTTGGTTTGTTGGTTTGTTGGTTTGTTCGTTTGTTGGTTTGTTTGTTTGTTGGTTTGTTCGTTTGTTGGTTTGTTGGTTACTTGGGTTGTTGGTTTGTTGGTTTGTTGGTTTGTTGGTTTTTTGGCTTGTTGGTTAGTTGGTTTGTTGGTTTTTTGGTTTGTTGGTTTGTTGGTTTGTTGGTTTGTTGGTTTGTTGGTTTGTTAGTTTGTTAGTTTGTTGGTTTATTTGTTTGTTGGTTTGTTGGTTTGTTGGTTTGTTGGTTTGTTGGTTTGTTGGCTTGTTGGTTTGTTGGTTTGTTGGTTTGTTGGTTTGTTGGTTTGTTGGTTTGTTGGTTTGTTGGTTTGTTGGTTTGTTGTTTTGTTGGTTTGTTGGTTTTTTGGTTTGCTGGTTTGTTGGTTTATTGGTTTGTTGGTTTGTTGGCTTGTTAGTTTGTTGGTTTGTTGGGTTCTTGGTTTGTAGGTTTGTTGATTTGTTCGTTTGTTGGTTTGTTGGTTTGTTGGTTTGTTCGCTTGTTGGTTTGTTGGTTTGTTGGTTTATTTGTTTGTTGGTTTGTTGGTTTGTTAGTTTGTTGGTTTGTTGGTTTGTTGGTTTGTTGGTTTGTTGGTTTGTCGGTTTGTTGGCTTGTAGATTTGTTGGCTTGTTGGTTTGTTGGTTTGTTGGTTTGTTGGTTTGTTGGTTTGTTGGTTTGTTGGTTTTTTGGTTTGTTGGTTTGTTGGTTTGTTGGTTTGTTGGTTTGTTGGTTTGTTGGCTTGTTGGTTTGTTGGTTTGTTGGTTTGTTGGTTTGTTCATTTGTTCGTTTGTTGGTTTGTTGGTTTGTTGGTTTGTTGGTTTGTTGTTTGTTGGTTTGTTGGTTTGTTGGTTTGTTGGCTTGTTGGTTTGTTGGTTTGTTGGTTTGTTGGTTTGTTGGTTTGTTGGTTTGTTGGTTTGTCGGTTTGTCGGTTTGTTGGTTTGTTGGTTTGTTTGTTTGTTGGTTTGTTGGTTTGTTGGTTTGTTGGCTTGTTGGTTTGTTGGTTTGTTGGTTTGTTGGTTTGTTGGTTTGTTGGTTTGTTGGTTTGTTGGTTTGTTGGTTTGTTGGTTTGTCGGTTTGTTGGCTTGTAGATTTGTTGGCTTGTTGGTTTGTTGGTTTGTTGGTTTGTTGGTTTGTTGGTTTGTTGGTTTGTTGGTTTGTTGGTTTGTTGGTTTATTTGTTTGTTGGTTTGTTGGTTTGTTGGTTTGTTGGTTTGTTGGTTTGTTGGTTTGTTGGTTTGTTGGTTTGTTGGTTTGTTGGTTTGTTGGTTTGTTGGTTTGTTGGTTTGTTGGTTTGTTGGTTTGTTGGTTTGTTGGTTTGTTGGTTTGTTGGTTTGTTGGCTTGTTGGTTTGTTGGTTTGTTGGTTTGTTGGTTTGTTGGTTTGTTGGTTTGTTGGTTTGTTGGTTTGTTGGTTTGTTGGTTTGTTGGTTTGTTGGTTTGTTGGTTTGTTGGTTTGTTGGTTTGTTGGTTTGTTGGCTTGTTGGTTTGTTGGTTTGTTGGTTTGTTGGTTTGTTGGTTTGTTGGTTTGTTGGTTTGTTGGTTTGTTGGTTTGTTGGTTTGTTGGTTTGTGGGTTTGTTGGTTTGTTGGTTTGTTGGTTTGTTGGTTTGTTGGTTTGTTGGTTTGTTGGTTTTTTGGTTTGCTGGTTTGTTGGTTTGTTGGTTTGTTGGCTTGTTGGCTTGTTGGTTTGTTGGTTTGTTGCTTTCTTGGTTTGTAGGTTTGTTGGTTTGTTCGTTTGTTGGTTTGTTGGTTTGTTGGTTTGTTGGCTTGTTGGTGTTTTGGTTTGTTGGTTTTTTATTTAGTTGGTTTGTTGGTTTGTTGGTTTGTTAGTTTGTTGGCTTGTTGGTTGCTTGGTTTGTTGGTTTGTTGGTTTGTTGCTTGTTGGTTTGTTGGTTTGTTGGCTTGTTGGTTTGTTAGTTTGTTGGTTTGTTGGCTTGTTGGCTTGTTGGTTTGCTGGTTTGTTGGTTTGTTGGTTTGTTGGTTTGTTGGTTTGTTGGCTTGTTGGCTTGTTGGCTTGTTGGTTTGGTGGTTTGTTGGTTTGTTGCCTAGTTGGCTTGTTGGTTTGTTGGTTTGTTGGTTTGTTGGCTTGTTGGTTACTTAGTTTGTTGGTTTGTTGGTTTGTTGGCTTGTTGGCTTGTTGGTTTGTTGGTTAGATCGTTTGTTGGTTTGTTAGTTTCTTGGTTTGTTGGATTGTTGGTTTGTTGGTTTGTTTGCTTGTTGGTTTGTTGGTTTGTTGGTTTGTTGGTGGATTGATTTGTTGGTTTGTTGGCTTGTTGGTTTGTTGGTTTGTTGGTTTTTTGGTTTGTTGGTTTGTTGGTTTGTTGGTTTGTTGGTTTTTTTGTTTGTTGGTTTGTTGGTTTATTGGTTTGTTGGTTTTGTTGGTTTGTTGGTTTGTTGGCTTGTTGGTTTGTTTGTTTGTTGGTTTCCTGGTTTGTTGGTTTGTTGGTTTGTTGGCTTGTTGGCTTGTTGGTTTGTTGGTTTGTTGGTTTGTTGGCTTGTTGGCTTGTTGATTTGTTGGTTTGTTTGTTTGTTCGTTTGTTGGTTTGTTTGTTTGTTGGCTTGTTGGTTTGTTGGTTTGTTGGTTTGTTGGTTTGTTGGTTTGTTGGTTTGTTGGTTTGTTGGTTTGTTGGTTTGTTGGTTTGTTGGCTTGTTGGTTTCTTGGTTTGTTGGTTTCTTGGTTTGTTGGTTTGTTGGTTTGTTAATTTGTTGGTTTGTTGGTTTGTTGGTTTGTTGGTTTGTTGGTTTGTTGGTTTGTTGGTTTGTTGGTTTGTTGGTTTGTTCGTTTGTTGGCTTGTTGGTTTGTTGGCTTGTTAGCATGTTGGTTTTTTGGTTTGTTGGTTTGTTCGTTTGTTGGTTTGTTTGTTTGTTGGTTTGTTCGTTTGTTGGTTTGTTGGTTTGTTGGTTTGTTGGTTTGTTGGTTTGTTGGCTTGTTGGTTTGATGGTTTGTTGGTTTGTTGGTTTTTTGGTTTGTTGGTTTATTTGTTTGTTGGTTTGTTGGTTTGTTGGTTTGTTGGTTTGTTGGTTTGTTGGCTTGTTGGTTTGTTGGTTTGTTGGTTTGTTGGTTTGTTGGTTTTTTATTTTGTTGGTTTGTTGGTTTGTTGGTTTATTGGTTTGTTGGTTTGTTGGTTTTTTAGTTTGTCGGTTTGTTGGTTTATTTGTTTGTTGGTTTGTTGGTTTGTTGGCTTGTTGGTTTGTTGGTTTGTTGGCTTGTTGGCTTGTTGGTTTGTTGGTTTGTTGGTTTGTTGGTTTGTTGGCTTGTTGGTTTGTTGGTTTGTTGGCTTGTTGGTTTATTGGTTTGTTGGTTTGTTGGCTTGTTGGCTTGTTGGTTTGTTGGTTTGTTGGCTTGTTGGTTTGTTGGTTTGTTGGCTTGTTGGCTTGTTGCTTTGTTGGTTTGTTGGTTTGTTGGCTTGTTGGCTTGTTGGTTTGTTGGTTCGTTAGTTTGTTGGCTTGTTGGTTACTTGGTTTGTTGGTTTGTTGGTTTGTTGCTTGTTGGTTTGTTGGTTTGTTGGCTTGTTGGTTTGTTAGTTTGTTGGTTAGTTGGCTTCTTGGCTTGTTGGTTTGTTGGTTTGTTGGCTTGTTGGTTTGTTGGTTTGTTGGCTTGTTGGCTTGTTGCTTTGGTGGTTTGTTGGTTTGTTGGTTTGTTGGTTTGTTGGTTTGTTGGCTTGTTGGCTTGTTGGTTTGTTGGTTAGATCATTTGTTGGTTTGTTAGTTTCTTGGTTTGTTGGCTTGTTGGCTTGTTGGTTTGTTGGTTTGTTGGCTTGTTGGTTTGTTGGTTTGTTGGTTTGTTGGTTGATTGGTTTGTTGGTTTGTTGGTTTGTTGGCTTGTTGGTTTGTTGGTTTGTTGGTTTTTTGGTTTGTTGGCTTGTTGGTTTGTTGGCTTGTTGGCTTGTTGGTTTGTTGGTTTGTTGGCTTGTTGGCTTATTGGTTTGTTGGTTAGATCGCTTGTTGGTTTGTTAGTTTCTTGGTTTGTTGGCTTGTTGGCTTGTTGGTTTGTTGGTTTGTTGGTTTGTTGGCTTGTTGGTTTCCTGGTTTGTTGGTTTGTTGGTTTGTTGGTTTGTTGGTTTGTTGGTTTGTTGGTTTGTTCGTTTGTTGGCTTGTTGGTTTGTTGGCTTGTTGGCTTGTTGGCTTGTTGGTTTGTTGGTTTGTTGGTTTGTTCGTTTGTTAGTTTGTTGGTTTGTTGGTTTGTTCGTTTGTTGGCTTGTTGGTTTGTTGGTTTGTTGGCTTGTTGGTTTATTGGTTTGTTGGTTTGTTGGCTTGTTGGCTTGTTGGTTTGTTGGTTTGTTGGCTTGTTGGTTTGTTGGTTTGTTGGCTTGTTGGCTTGTTGCTTTGTTGGTTTGTTGGTTTGTTGGCTTGTTGGCTTGTTGGTTTGTTGGTTTGTTAGTTTGTTGGCTTGTTGGTTACTTGGTTTGTTTGTTTGTTGGTTTGTTGCTTGTTGGTTTGTTGGTTTGTTGGCTTGTTGGTTTGTTAGTTTGTTGGTTAGTTGGCTTCTTGGCTTGTTGGTTTGTTGGTTTGTTGGCTTGTTGGTTTGTTGGTTTGTTGGCTTGTTGGCTTGTTGCTTTGGTGGTTTGTTGGTTTGTTGGTTTGTTGGTTTGTTGGCTTGTTGGCTTGTTGGTTTGTTGGTTAGATCGTTTGTTGGTTTGTTAGTTTCTTGGTTTGTTGGCTTGTTGGCTTGTTGGTTTGTTGGTTTGTTGGCTTGTTGGTTTGTTGGTTTGTTGGTTTGTTGGTTTGTTGGTTTGTTGGTTGATTGGTTTGTTGGTTTGTTGGTTTGTTGGCTTGTTGGTTTGTTGGTTTGTTGGTTTTTTGGTTTGTTGGCTTGTTGGTTTGTTGGCTTGTTGGCTTATTGGTTTGTTGGTTTGTTGGCTTGTTGGCTTATTGGTTTGTTGGTTAGATCGTTTGTTGGTTTGTTAGTTTCTTGGTTTGTTGGCTTGTTTTCTTGTTGGTTTGTTGGTTTGTTGGTTTGTTGGCTTGTTGGTTTGTTGGCTTGTTGGTTTCCTGGTTTGTTGGTTTGTTGGTTTGTTGGTTTGTTGGTTTGTTGGTTTGTTGGTTTGTTGGTTTGTTGGTTTGTTGGTTTGTTCGTTTGTTGGCTTGTTGGCTTGTTGGCTTGTTGGTTTGTTGGTTTGTTGGTTTGTTCGTTTGTTGGTTTGCTTGTTTGTTGGTTTGTTCGTTTGTTGGTTTGTTGGTTACTTGGGTTGTTGGTTTGTTGGTTTGTTGGTTTGTTGGTTTGTTGGTTTTTTGGCTTGTTGGTTAGTTGGTTTGTTGGTTTTTTGGTTTGTTGGTTTGTTGGTTTGTTGGTTTGTTGGTTTGTTGGTTTGTTAGTTTGTTGTTTTATTTGTTTGTTGGTTTGTTGGTTTGTTGGCTTGTTGGCTTGTTGGTTTGTTGGTTTGTTGGCTTGTTGGTTTGTTGGTTTGTTGGCTTGTTGGCTTGTTGCTTTGTTGGTTTGTTGGTTTGTTGGCTTGTTGGCTTGTTGGTTTGTTGGTTCGTTAGTTTGTTGGCTTGTTGGTTACTTGGTTTGTTGGTTTGTTGGTTTGTTGCTTGTTGGTTTGTTGGTTTGTTGGCTTGTTGGTTTGTTAGTTTGTTGGTTAGTTGGCTTCTTGGCTTGTTGGTTTGTTGGTTTGTTGGCTTGTTGGTTTGTTGGTTTGTTGGCTTGTTGGCTTGTTGCTTTGGTGGTTTGTTGGTTTGTTGGTTTGTTGGTTTGTTGGTTTGTTGGCTTGTTGGCTTGTTGGTTTGTTGGTTAGATCATTTGTTGGTTTGTTAGTTTCTTGGTTTGTTGGCTTGTTGCCTTGTTGGTTTGTTGGTTTGTTGGCTTGTTGGTTTGTTGGTTTGTTGGTTTGTTGGTTGATTGGTTTGTTGGTTTGTTGGTTTGTTGGCTTGTTGGTTTGTTGGTTTGTTGGTTTTTTGGTTTGTTGGCTTGTTGGTTTGTTGGCTTAATGGCTTGTTGGTTTGTTGGTTTGTTGGCTTGTTGGCTTATTGGTTTGTTGGTTAGATCGCTTGTTGGTTTGTTAGTTTCTTGGTTTGTAGGCTTGTTGGCTTGTTGGTTTGTTGGTTTGTTGGTTTGTTGGCTTGTTGGTTTCCTGGTTTGTTGGTTTGTTGGTTTGTTGGTTTGTTGGTTTGTTGGTTTGTTGGTTTGTTGGTTTGTTCGTTTGTTGGCTTGTTGGTTTGTTGGCTTGTTGGCTTGTTGGCTTGTTGGTTTGTTGGTTTGTTGGTTTGTTCGTTTGTTAGTTTGTTGGTTTGTTGGTTTGTTCGTTTGTTGGCTTGTTGGTTTGTTGGTTTGTTGGCTTGTTGGTTTATTGGTTTGTTGGTTTGTTGGCTTGTTGGCTTGTTGGTTTGTTGGTTTGTTGGCTTGTTGGTTTGTTGGTTTGTTGGCTTGTTGGCTTGTTGCTTTGTTGGTTTGTTGGTTTGTTGGCTTGTTGGCTTGTTGGTTTGTTGGTTTGTTAGTTTGTTGGCTTGTTGGTTACTTGGTTTGTTTGTTTGTTGGTTTGTTGCTTGTTGGTTTGTTGGTTTGTTGGCTTGTTGGTTTGTTAGTTTGTTGGTTAGTTGGCTTCTTGGCTTGTTGGTTTGTTGGTTTGTTGGCTTGTTGGTTTGTTGGTTTGTTGGCTTGTTGGCTTGTTGCTTTGGTGGTTTGTTGGTTTGTTGGTTTGTTGGTTTGTTGGCTTGTTGGCTTGTTGGTTTGTTGGTTAGATCGTTTGTTGGTTTGTTAGTTTCTTGGTTTGTTGGCTTGTTGGCTTGTTGGTTTGTTGGTTTGTTGGCTTGTTGGTTTGTTGGTTTGTTGGTTTGTTGGTTTGTTGGTTTGTTGGTTGATTGGTTTGTTGGTTTGTTGGTTTGTTGGCTTGTTGGTTTGTTGGTTTGTTGGTTTTTTGGTTTGTTGGCTTGTTGGTTTGTTGGCTTGTTGGCTTATTGGTTTGTTGGTTTGTTGGCTTGTTGGCTTATTGGTTTGTTGGTTAGATCGTTTGTTGGTTTGTTAGTTTCTTGGTTTGTTGGCTTGTTTTCTTGTTGGTTTGTTGGTTTGTTGGTTTGTTGGCTTGTTGGTTTGTTGGCTTGTTGGTTTCCTGGTTTGTTGGTTTGTTGGTTTGTTGGTTTGTTGGTTTGTTGGTTTGTTGGTTTGTTGGTTTGTTGGTTTGTTGGTTTGTTCGTTTGTTGGCTTGTTGGCTTGTTGGCTTGTTGGTTTGTTGGTTTGTTGGTTTGTTCGTTTGTTGGTTTGCTTGTTTGTTGGTTTGTTCGTTTGTTGGTTTGTTGGTTACTTGGGTTGTTGGTTTGTTGGTTTGTTGGTTTGTTGGTTTTTTGGCTTGTTGGTTAGTTGGTTTGTTGGTTTTTTGGTTTGTTGGTTTGTTGGTTTGTTGGTTTGTTGGTTTGTTGGTTTGTTAGTTTGTTGTTTTATTTGTTTGTTGGTTTGTTGGTTTGTTGGTTTGTTGGCTTGTTGGTTTGTTGGTTTGTTGGTTTGTTGGTTTGTTGGTTTGTTGGTTTGTTGGTTTGTTGGTTTGTTGGTTTGTTTGTTTTGTTGTTTTGTTGGTTTGTTGGTTTTTTGGTTTGGTGGTTTGTTGGTTTATTGGTTTGTTGGTTTGTTGGCTTGTTGGTTTGTTGGTTTCTTGGTTTCTTGGTTTGTAGGTTTGTTGATTTGTTCGTTTGTTGGTTTGTTGGTTTGTTGGTTTGTTCGCTTGCTGGTTTGTTGGTTTGTTGGTTTATTTGTTTGTTGGTTTGTTGGTTTGTTGGTTTGTTGGTTTGTTGGTTTGTTTGTTTGTTGGTTTGTTTGTTTGTTGGTTTGTTGGTTTGTTGGTTTGTTGGTTTGTTGGTTTGTTGGCTTGTTGGTTTGTTGGTTTGTTGGTTTCTTGGTTTGTAGGTTTGTTGATTTGTTCGTTTGTTGGTTTGTTGGTTTGTTGGTTTGTTCGCTTGTTGGTTTGTTGGTTTGTTGGTTTATTTGTTTGTTGGTTTGTTGGTTTGTTAGTTTGTTGGTTTGTTGGTTTGTTGGTTTGTTGGTTTGTTGGTTTGTCGGTTTGTTGGCTTGTAGATTTGTTGGCTTGTTGGTTTGTTGGTTTGTTGGTTTGTTGGTTTGTTGGTTTGTTGGTTTGTTGGTTTTTTGGTTTGTTGGTTTGTTGGTTTGTTGGTTTGTTGGTTTGTTGGTTTGTTGGCTTGTTGGTTTGTTGGTTTGTTGGTTTGTTGGTTTGTTCATTTGTTCGTTTGTTGGTTTGTTGGTTTGTTGGTTTGTTGGTTTGTTGTTTGTTGGTTTGTTGGTTTGTTGGTTTGTTGGCTTGTTGGTTTGTTGGTTTGTTGGTTTGTTGGTTTGTTGGTTTGTTGGTTTGTTGGTTTGTCGGTTTGTCGGTTTGTTGGTTTGTTGGTTTGTTTGTTTGTTGGTTTGTTGGTTTGTTGGTTTGTTGGCTTGTTGGTTTGTTGGTTTGTTGGTTTGTTGGTTTGTTGGTTTGTTGGTTTGTTGGTTTGTTGGTTTGTTGGTTTGTTGGTTTGTTGGCTTGTTGGTTTGTTGGTTTGTTGGTTTGTTGGTTTGTTCGTGTGTTGGTTTGTTGGTTTGTTGGTTTGTTGGTTTGTCGGTTTGTTGGCTTGTAGATTTGTTGGCTTGTTGGTTTGTTGGTTTGTTGGTTTGTTGGTTTGTTGGTTTGTTGGTTTGTTGGTTTGTTGGTTTGTTGGTTTGTTTGTTTGTTTGTTTGTTGGTTTGTTGGTTTGTTGGTTTGTTGGTTTGTTGGTTTGTTGGTTTGTTGGTTTGTTGGTTTGTTGGTTTGTTGGTTTGTTGGTTTGTTGGTTTGTTGGTTTGTTGGTTTGTTGGTTTGTTGGTTTGTTGGTTTGTTGGTTTGTTGGCTTGTTGGTTTGTTGGTTTGTTGGTTTGTTGGTTTGTTGGTTTGTTGGTTTGTTGGTTTGTTGGTTTGTTGGTTTGTTGGTTTGTTGGTTTGTTGGTTTGTTGGTTTGTTGGTTTGTTGGTTTGTTGGCTTGTTGGTTTGTTGGTTTGTTGGTTTGTTGGTTTGTTGGTTTGTTGGTTTGTTGGTTTGTTGGTTTGTTGGTTTGTTGGTTTGTTGGTTTGTTGGTTTGTTGGTTTGTGGGTTTGTTGGTTTGTTGGTTTGTTGGTTTGTTGGTTTGTTGGTTTGTTGGTTTGTTGGTTTTTTGGTTTGCTGGTTTGTTGGTTTGTTGGTTTGTTGGCTTGTTGGCTTGTTGGTTTGTTGGTTTGTTGCTTTCTTGGTTTGTAGGTTTGTTGGTTTGTTCGTTTGTTGGTTTGTTGGTTTGTTGGTTTGTTGGCTTGTTGGTGTTTTGGTTTGTTGGTTTTTTATTTAGTTGGTTTGTTGGTTTGTTGGTTTGTTAGTTTGTTGGCTTGTTGGTTGCTTGGTTTGTTGGTTTGTTGGTTTGTTGCTTGTTGGTTTGTTGGTTTGTTGGCTTGTTGGTTTGTTAGTTTGTTGGTTTGTTGGCTTGTTGGCTTGTTGGTTTGCTGGTTTGTTGGTTTGTTGGTTTGTTGGTTTGTTGGTTTGTTGGCTTGTTGGCTTGTTGGCTTGTTGGTTTGGTGGTTTGTTGGTTTGTTGCCTAGTTGGCTTGTTGGTTTGTTGGTTTGTTGGTTTGTTGGCTTGTTGGTTACTTAGTTTGTTGGTTTGTTGGTTTGTTGGCTTGTTGGCTTGTTGGTTTGTTGGTTAGATCGTTTGTTGGTTTGTTAGTTTCTTGGTTTGTTGGATTGTTGGTTTGTTGGTTTGTTTGCTTGTTGGTTTGTTGGTTTGTTGGTTTGTTGGTGGATTGATTTGTTGGTTTGTTGGCTTGTTGGTTTGTTGGTTTGTTGGTTTTTTGGTTTGTTGGTTTGTTGGTTTGTTGGTTTGTTGGTTTTTTTGTTTGTTGGTTTGTTGGTTTATTGGTTTGTTGGTTTTGTTGGTTTGTTGGTTTGTTGGCTTGTTGGTTTGTTTGTTTGTTGGTTTCCTGGTTTGTTGGTTTGTTGGTTTGTTGGCTTGTTGGCTTGTTGGTTTGTTGGTTTGTTGGTTTGTTGGCTTGTTGGCTTGTTGATTTGTTGGTTTGTTTGTTTGTTCGTTTGTTGGTTTGTTTGTTTGTTGGCTTGTGGGTTTGTTGGTTTGTTGGTTTGTTGGTTTGTTGGTTTGTTGGTTTGTTGGTTTGTTGGTTTGTTGGTTTGTTGGTTTGTTGGCTTGTTGGTTTCTTGGTTTGTTGGTTTCTTGGTTTGTTGGTTTGTTGGTTTGTTAATTTGTTGGTTTGTTGGTTTGTTGGTTTGTTGGTTTGTTGGTTTGTTGGTTTGTTGGTTTGTTGGTTTGTTGGTTTGTTCGTTTGTTGGCTTGTTGGTTTGTTGGCTTGTTAGCATGTTGGTTTTTTGGTTTGTTGGTTTGTTCGTTTGTTGGTTTGTTTGTTTGTTGGTTTGTTCGTTTGTTGGTTTGTTGGTTTGTTGGTTTGTTGGTTTGTTGGTTTGTTGGCTTGTTGGTTTGATGGTTTGTTGGTTTGTTGGTTTTTTGGTTTGTTGGTTTATTTGTTTGTTGGTTTGTTGGTTTGTTGGTTTGTTGGTTTGTTGGTTTGTTGGCTTGTTGGTTTGTTGGTTTGTTGGTTTGTTGGTTTGTTGGTTTGTTGGTTTGTTGGTTTGTTGGTTTGTTGGTTTGTTGGTTTGTTGGTTTGTTGGTTTGCTGGTTTGTTGGCTTATTGGTTTGTTGGTTTGTTGGTTTGTTGGTTTGTCGGTTTGTTGGCTTGTTGGCTTGTTGGTTTGTTGGTTTGTTGATTTCTTGGTTTGTAGGTTTGTTGGTTTGTTCGGTTGTTGGTTTGTTGGTTTGTTAGTTTGTTGGCTTGTTGGTGTTTTGGTTTGTTGGTTTTTTATTTTGTTGGTTTGTTGGTTTGTTGGTTTATTGGTTTGTTGGTTTGTTGGTTTTTTAGTTTGTCGGTTTGTTGGTTTATTTGTTTGTTGGTTTGTTGGTTTGTTGGCTTGTTGGTTTGTTGGTTTGTTGGCTTGTTGGCTTGTTGGTTTGTTGGTTTGTTGGTTTGTTGGTTTGTTGGCTTGTTGGTTTGTTGGTTTGTTGGCTTGTTGGTTTATTGGTTTGTTGGTTTGTTGGCTTGTTGGCTTGTTGGTTTGTTGGTTTGTTGGCTTGTTGGTTTGTTGGTTTGTTGGCTTGTTGGCTTGTTGCTTTGTTGGTTTGTTGGTTTGTTGGCTTGTTGGCTTGTTGGTTTGTTGGTTCGTTAGTTTGTTGGCTTGTTGGTTACTTGGTTTGTTGGTTTGTTGGTTTGTTGCTTGTTGGTTTGTTGGTTTGTTGGCTTGTTGGTTTGTTAGTTTGTTGGTTAGTTGGCTTCTTGGCTTGTTGGTTTGTTGGTTTGTTGGCTTGTTGGTTTGTTGGTTTGTTGGCTTGTTGGCTTGTTGCTTTGGTGGTTTGTTGGTTTGTTGGTTTGTTGGTTTGTTGGTTTGTTGGCTTGTTGGCTTGTTGGTTTGTTGGTTAGATCATTTGTTGGTTTGTTAGTTTCTTGGTTTGTTGGCTTGTTGGCTTGTTGGTTTGTTGGTTTGTTGGCTTGTTGGTTTGTTGGTTTGTTGGTTTGTTGGTTGATTGGTTTGTTGGTTTGTTGGTTTGTTGGCTTGTTGGTTTGTTGGTTTGTTGGTTTTTTGGTTTGTTGGCTTGTTGGTTTGTTGGCTTGTTGGCTTGTTGGTTTGTTGGTTTGTTGGCTTGTTGGCTTATTGGTTTGTTGGTTAGATCGCTTGTTGGTTTGTTAGTTTCTTGGTTTGTTGGCTTGTTGGCTTGTTGGTTTGTTGGTTTGTTGGTTTGTTGGCTTGTTGGTTTCCTGGTTTGTTGGTTTGTTGGTTTGTTGGTTTGTTGGTTTGTTGGTTTGTTGGTTTGTTGGTTTGTTGGTTTGTTCGTTTGTTGGCTTGTTGGTTTGTTGGCTTGTTGGCTTGTTGGCTTGTTGGTTTGTTGGTTTGTTGGTTTGTTCGTTTGTTAGTTTGTTGGTTTGTTGGTTTGTTCGTTTGTTGGCTTGTTGGTTTGTTGGTTTGTTGGCTTGTTGGTTTATTGGTTTGTTGGTTTGTTGGCTTGTTGGCTTGTTGGTTTGTTGGTTTGTTGGCTTGTTGGTTTGTTGGTTTGTTGGCTTGTTGGCTTGTTGCTTTGTTGGTTTGTTGGTTTGTTGGCTTGTTGGCTTGTTGGTTTGTTGGTTTGTTAGTTTGTTGGCTTGTTGGTTACTTGGTTTGTTTGTTTGTTGGTTTGTTGCTTGTTGGTTTGTTGGTTTGTTGGCTTGTTGGTTTGTTAGTTTGTTGGTTAGTTGGCTTCTTGGCTTGTTGGTTTGTTGGTTTGTTGGCTTGTTGGTTTGTTGGTTTGTTGGCTTGTTGGCTTGTTGCTTTGGTGGTTTGTTGGTTTGTTGGTTTGTTGGTTTGTTGGCTTGTTGGCTTGTTGGTTTGTTGGTTAGATCGTTTGTTGGTTTGTTAGTTTCTTGGTTTGTTGGCTTGTTGGTTTGTTGGTTTGTTGGCTTGTTGGTTTGTTGGTTTGTTGGTTTGTTGGTTTGTTGGTTTGTTGGTTGATTGGTTTGTTGGTTTGTTGGTTTGTTGGCTTGTTGGTTTGTTGGTTTGTTGGTTTTTTGGTTTGTTGGCTTGTTGGTTTGTTGGCTTGTTGGCTTATTGGTTTGTTGGTTTGTTGGCTTGTTGGCTTATTGGTTTGTTGGTTAGATCGTTTGTTGGTTTGTTAGTTTCTTGGTTTGTTGGCTTGTTTTCTTGTTGGTTTGTTGGTTTGTTGGTTTGTTGGCTTGTTGGTTTGTTGGCTTGTTGGTTTCCTGGTTTGTTGGTTTGTTGGTTTGTTGGTTTGTTGGTTTGTTGGTTTGTTGGTTTGTTGGTTTGTTGGTTTGTTGGTTTGTTCGTTTGTTGGCTTGTTGGCTTGTTGGCTTGTTGGTTTGTTGGTTTGTTGGTTTGTTCGTTTGTTGGTTTGCTTGTTTGTTGGTTTGTTCGTTTGTTGGTTTGTTGGTTACTTGGGTTGTTGGTTTGTTGGTTTGTTGGTTTGTTGGTTTGTTGGTTTTTTGGCTTGTTGGTTAGTTGGTTTGTTGGTTTTTTGGTTTGTTGGTTTGTTGGTTTGTTGGTTTGTTGGTTTGTTGGTTTGTTGGTTTGTTAGTTTGTTGTTTTATTTGTTTGTTGGTTTGTTGGTTTGTTGGTTTGTTGGCTTGTTGGTTTGTTGGTTTGTTGGTTTGTTGGTTTGTTGGTTTGTTGGTTTGTTGGTTTGTTGGTTTGTTGGTTTGTTTGTTTTGTTGTTTTGTTGGTTTGTTGGTTTTTTGGTTTGGTGGTTTGTTGGTTTATTGGTTTGTTGGTTTGTTGGCTTGTTGGTTTGTTGGTTTCTTGGTTTCTTGGTTTGTAGGTTTGTTGATTTGTTCGTTTGTTGGTTTGTTGGTTTGTTGGTTTGTTCGCTTGCTGGTTTGTTGGTTTGTTGGTTTATTTGTTTGTTGGTTTGTTGGTTTGTTGGTTTGTTGGTTTGTTGGTTTGTTTGTTTGTTGGTTTGTTGGTTTGTTGGTTTGTTGGTTTGTTGGTTTGTTGGCATGTTGGTTTGTTGGTTTGTTGGTTTGTTGGTTTGTTGGTTTGTTGGCTTGTTGGTGTTTTGGTTTGTTGGCTTTTTATTTAGTTGGTTTGTTGGTTTGTTGGTTTGTTAGTTTGTTGGCTTGTTGGTTGCTTGGTTTGTTGGTTTGTTGGTTTGTTGCTTGTTGGTTTGTTGGTTTGTTGGCTTGTTGGTTTGTTAGTTTGTTGGTTTGTTGGCTTGTTGGCTTGTTGGTTTGCTGGTTTGTTGGTTTGTTGGTTTGTTGGTTTGTTGGTTTGTTGGTTTGTTGGCTTGTTGGCTTGTTGGCTTGTTGGTTTGGTGGTTTGTTGGTTTGTTGCCTAGTTGGCTTGTTGGTTTGTTGGTTTGTTGGTTTGTTGGCTTGTTGGTTACTTAGTTTGTTGGTTTGTTGGTTTGTTGGTTTGTTGGCTTGTTGGCTTGTTGGTTTGTTGGTTAGATCGTTTCTTGGTTTGTTAGTTTCTTGGTTTGTTGGATTGTTGGTTTGTTGGTTTGTTTGCTTGTTGGTTTGTTGGTTTGTTGGTTTGTTGGTGGATTGGTTTGTTGGTTTGTTGGCTTGTTGGTTTGTTGGTTTGTTGGTTTTTTGGTTTGTTGGTTTGTTGGTTTGTTGGTTTGTTGGTTTGTTGGTTTTTTTGTTTGTTGGTTTGTTGGTTTATTGGTTTGTTGGTTTTGTTGGTTTGTTGGTTTGTTGGCTTGTTGGTTTGTTTGTTTGTTGGTTTCCTGGTTTGTTGGTTTGTTGGTTTGTTGGCTTGTTGGCTTGTTGGTTTGTTGGTTTGTTGGTTTGTTGGCTTGTTGGCTTGTTGATTTGTTGGTTTGTTTGTTTGTTCGTTTGTTGGTTTGTTTGTTTGTTGGTTTGTTGGTTTGTTGGTTTGTTGGTTTGTTGGTTTGTTGGTTTGTTGGTTTGTTGGTTTGTTGGTTTGTTGGTTTGTTGGCTTGTTGGTTTCTTGGTTTGTTGGTTTCTTGGTTTGTTGGTTTGTTGGTTTGTTAATTTGTTGGTTTGTTGGTTTGTTGGTTTGTTGGTTTGTTGGTTTGTTGGTTTGTTGGTTTGTTGGTTTGTTCGTTTGTTGGCTTGTTGGTTTGTTGGCTTGTTAGCATGTTGGTTTTTTGGTTTGTTGGTTTGTTCGTTTGTTGGTTTGTTTGTTTGTTGGTTTGTTCGTTTGTTTGTTTGTTGGTTTGTTGGTTTGTTGGTTTGTTGGTTTGTTGGCTTGTTGGTTTGATGGTTTGTTGGTTTGTTGGTTTTTTGGTTTGTTGGTTTATTTGTTTGTTGGTTTGTTGGTTTGTTGGTTTGTTGGTTTGTTGGTTTGTTGGCTTGTTGGTTTGTTGGTTAGTTGGTTTGTTGGTTTGTTGGTTTGTTGGTTTGTTGGTTTGTTGGTTTGTTGGTTTGTTGGTTTGTTGGTTTGTTGGTTTGTTGGTTTGTTGGTTTGTTGGTTTGCTGGTTTGTTGGCTTATTGGTTTGTTGGTTTGTTGGTTTGTTGGTTTGTTGGTTTGTTGGCTTGTTGGTTTTTTGGCTTGTTGATTTCTTGGTTTGTAGGTTTGTTGGTTTGTTCGGTTGTTGGTTTGTTGGTTTGTTAGTTTGTTGGCTTGTTGGTGTTTTGGTTTGTTGGTTTTTTATTTTGTTGGTTTGTTGGTTTGTTGGTTTATTGGTTTGTTGGTTAGTTGGTTTGTTGGTTTTTTAGTTTGTCGGTTTGTTGGTTTGTTGGTTTGTTGGTTTGTTGGCTTGTTGGTTTGTTGGTTTGTTGGCTTGTTGGTTTATTGGTTTGTTGGTTTGTTGGCTTGTTGGCTTGTTGGTTTGTTGGTTTGTTGGCTTGTTGGTTTGTTGGTTTGTTGGCTTGTTGGCTTGTTGCTTTGTTGGTTTGTTGGTTTGTTGGCTTGTTGGCTTGTTGGTTTGTTGGTTCGTTAGTTTGTTGGCTTGTTGGTTACTTGGTTTGTTGGTTTGTTGGTTTGTTGCTTGTTGGTTTGTTGGTTTGTTGGCTTGTTGGTTTGTTAGTTTGTTGGTTAGTTGGCTTCTTGGCTTGTTGGTTTGTTGGTTTGTTGGCTTGTTGGTTTGTTGGTTTGTTGGCTTGTTGGCTTGTTGCTTTGGTGGTTTGTTGGTTTGTTGGTTTGTTGGTTTGTTGGTTTGTTGGCTTGTTGGCTTGTTGGTTTGTTGGTTAGATCATTTGTTGGTTTGTTAGTTTCTTGGTTTGTTGGCTTGTTGGCTTGTTGGTTTGTTGGTTTGTTGGCTTGTTGGTTTGTTGGTTTGTTGGTTTGTTGGTTGATTGGTTTGTTGGTTTGTTGGTTTGTTGGCTTGTTGGTTTGTTGGTTTGTTGGTTTTTTGGTTTGTTGGCTTGTTGGTTTGTTGGCTTGTTGGCTTGTTGGTTTGTTGGTTTGTTGGCTTGTTGGCTTATTGGTTTGTTGGTTAGATCGCTTGTTGGTTTGTTAGTTTCTTGGTTTGTTGGCTTGTTGGCTTGTTGGTTTGTTGGTTTGTTGGTTTGTTGGCTTGTTGGTTTCCTGGTTTGTTGGTTTGTTGGTTTGTTGGTTTGTTGGTTTGTTGGTTTGTTGGTTTGTTGGTTTGTTGGTTTGTTCGTTTGTTGGCTTGTTGGTTTGTTGGCTTGTTGGCTTGTTGGCTTGTTGGTTTGTTGGTTTGTTGGTTTGTTCGTTTGTTGGTTTGTTGGTTTGTTGGTTTGTTCGTTTGTTGGCTTGTTGGTTTGTTGATTTGTTGGCTTGTTGGTTTATTGGTTTGTTGGTTTGTTGGCTTGTTGGCTTGTTGGTTTGTTGGTTTGTTGGCTTGTTGGTTTGTTGGTTTGTTGGCTTGTTGGCTTGTTGCTTTGTTGGTTTGTTGGTTTGTTGGCTTGTTGGCTTGTTGGTTTGTTGGTTTGTTAGTTTGTTGGCTTGTTGGTTACTTGGTTTGTTGGTTTGTTGGTTTGTTGCTTGTTGGTTTGTTGGTTTGTTGGCTTGTTGGTTTGTTAGTTTGTTGGTTAGTTGGCTTCTTGGCTTGTTGGTTTGTTGGTTTGTTGGCTTGTTGGTTTGTTGGTTTGTTGGCTTGTTGGCTTGTTGCTTTGGTGGTTTGTTGGTTTGTTGGTTTGTTGGTTTGTTGGTTTGTTGGTTTGTTGGCTTGTTGGCTTGTTGGTTTGTTGGTTAGATCGTTTGTTGGTTTGTTAGTTTCTTGGTTTGTTGGCTTGTTGGCTTGTTGGTTTGTTGGTTTGTTGGCTTGTTGGTTTGTTGGTTTGTTGGTTTGTTGGTTTGTTGGTTGATTGGTTTGTTGGTTTGTTGGTTTGTTGGCTTGTTGGTTTGTTGGTTTGTTGGTTTTTGGTTTGTTGGCTTGTTGGTTTGTTGGCTTGTTGGCTTATTGGTTTGTTGGTTTGTTGGCTTGTTGGCTTATTGGTTTGTTGGTTAGATCGTTTGTTGGTTTGTTAGTTTCTTGGTTTGTTGGCTTGTTTTCTTGTTGGTTTGTTGGTTTGTTGGTTTGTTGGCTTGTTGGTTTCCTGGTTTGTTGGTTTGTTGGTTTGTTGGTTTGTTGGTTTGTTGGTTTGTTGGTTTGTTGGTTTGTTGGTTTGTTCGTTTGTTGGCTTGTTGGCTTGTTGGCTTGTTGGTTTGTTGGTTTGTTGGTTTGTTCGTTTGTTGGTTTGCTTGTTTGTTGGTTTGTTCGTTTGTCGGTTTGTTGGTTACTTGGGTTGTTGGTTTGTTTGTTTGTTGGTTTGTTGGTTTGTTGGTTTTTTGGCTTGTTGGTTAGTTGGTTTGTTGGTTTTTTGGTTTGTTGGTTTGTGGGTTTGTTGGTTTGTTGGTTTGTTGGTTTGTTGGTTTGTTGGTTTGTTAGTTTGTTGTTTTATTTGTTTGTTGGTTTGTTGGTTTGTTGGTTTGTTGGCTTGTTGGTTTGTTGGTTTGTTGGTTTGTTGGTTTGTTGGCTTGTTGGTTTGTTGGTTTCTTGGTTTCTTGGTTTGTAGGTTTGTTGATTTGTTCGTTTGTTGGTTTGTTGGTTTGTTGGTTGGTTCGCTTGCTGGTTTGTTGGTTTGTTGGTTTATTTGTTTGTTGGTTTGTTGGTTTGTTGGTTTGTTGGTTTGTTGGTTTGTTGGTTTGTTGGTTTGTTGGTTTGTCGGTTTGTTGGCTTGTAGATTTGTTGGCTTGTTGGTTTGTTGGTTTGTTGGTTTGTTGGTTTGTTGGTTTGTTGGTTTGTTGGTTTGTTGGTTTGTTGGCTTGTTGGTTTGTTGGTTTGTTGGTTTGTTCGTTTGTTCGTTTGTTGGTTTGTTGGTTTGTTGGTTTGTTGGTTTGTTGTTTGTTGGTTTGTTGGTTTGTTGGTTTGTTGGTTTGTTGGCTTGTTGGTTTGTTGGTTTGTTGGTTTGTTGGTTTGTTGGTTTGTTGGTTTGTTGGTTTGTTGGTTTATTGGTTTGTCGGTTTGTTGGTTTGTTGGTTTGTTGGTTTGTTTGTTTGTTGGTTTGTTGGTTTGTTGGTTTGTTGGTTTGTTGGTTTGTTGGTTTGTTGGTTTGTTGGTTTGTTGGTTTGTTGGTTTGTTGGCTTGTTGGTTTGTTGGTTTGTTGGTTTGTTGGTTTGTTGGTTTGTTCGTTTGTTGGTTTGTTGGTTTGTTGGTTTGTTGGTTTGTCGGTTTGTTGGCTTATAGATTTGTTGGCTTGTTGGTTTGTTGGTTTGTTGGTTTGTTGGTTTGTTGGTTTGTTGGTTTGTTGGTTTGTTGGTTTGTTGGTTTGTTAATTTGTTGGTTTGTTTGTTTGTTGGTTTGTTGGTTTGTTGGTTTGTTGGTTTGTTGGTTTGTTGGTTTGTTGGTTTGTTGGTTTGTTGGTTTGTTGGTTTGTTGGTTTGTTGGCTTGTTGGTTTGTTGGTTTGTTGGTTTGTTGGTTTGTTGGTTTGTTGGTTTGTTGGTTTGTTGGTTTGTTGGTTTGTTGGTTTGTTGGTTTGTTGGTTTGTTGGTTTGTTGGTTTGTTGGTTTGTTGGTTTGTTGGTTTGTTGGTTTGTTGGTTTGTTGGTTTGTTGGTTTGTTGGTTTGTTGGTTTGTTGGTTTGTTGGTTTGTTGGTTTGTTAGTTTGTTGGTTTGTTGTTTGTTGGTTTGTTGGTTTGTTGGTTTGTTGGTTTGTTGGCTTGTTGGTTTGTTGGTTTGTTGGTTTGTTGGTTTGTTGGTTTGTTGGTTTGTTGGTTTGTTGGTTTGTTGGTTTATTGGTTTGTCGGTTTGTTGGTTTGTTGGTTTGTTGGTTTGTTTGTTTGTTGGTTTGTTGGTTTGTTGGTTTGTTGGTTTGTTGGTTTGTTGGTTTGTTGGTTTGTTGGTTTGTTGGTTTGTTGGTTTGTTGGCTTGTTGGTTTGTTGGTTTGTTGGTTTGTTGGTTTGTTGGTTTGTTCGTTTGTTGGTTTGTTGGTTTGTTGGTTTGTTGGTTTGTCGGTTTGTTGGCTTATAGATTTGTTGGCTTGTTGGTTTGTTGGTTTGTTGGTTTGTTGGTTTGTTGGTTTGTTGGTTTGTTGGTTTGTTGGTTTGTTGGTTTGTTAATTTGTTGGTTTGTTTGTTTGTTGGCTTATTGGTTTGTTGGTTAGATCGTTTGTTGGTTTGTTAGTTTCTTGGTTTGTTGGCTTGTTTTCTTGTTGGTTTGTTGGTTTGTTGGTTTGTTGGCTTGTTGGTTTCCTGGTTTGTTGGTTTGTTGGTTTGTTGGTTTGTTGGTTTGTTGGTTTGTTGGTTTGTTGGTTTGTTGGTTTGTTCGTTTGTTGGCTTGTTGGCTTGTTGGCTTGTTGGTTTGTTGGTTTGTTGGTTTGTTCGTTTGTTGGTTTGCTTGTTTGTTGGTTTGTTCGTTTGTCGGTTTGTTGGTTACTTGGGTTGTTGGTTTGTTTGTTTGTTGGTTTGTTGGTTTGTTGGTTTTTTGGCTTGTTGGTTAGTTGGTTTGTTGGTTTTTTGGTTTGTTGGTTTGTGGGTTTGTTGGTTTGTTGGTTTGTTGGTTTGTTGGTTTGTTGGTTTGTTAGTTTGTTGTTTTATTTGTTTGTTGGTTTGTTGGTTTGTTGGTTTGTTGGCTTGTTGGTTTGTTGGTTTGTTGGTTTGTTGGTTTGTTGGTTTGTTGGCTTGTTGGTTTGTTGGTTTCTTGGTTTCTTGGTTTGTAGGTTTGTTGATTTGTTCGTTTGTTGGTTTGTTGGTTTGTTGGTTGGTTCGCTTGCTGGTTTGTTGGTTTGTTGGTTTATTTGTTTGTTGGTTTGTTGGTTTGTTGGTTTGTTGGTTTGTTGGTTTGTTGGTTTGTTGGTTTGTTGGTTTGTCGGTTTGTTGGCTTGTAGATTTGTTGGCTTGTTGGTTTGTTGGTTTGTTGGTTTGTTGGTTTGTTGGTTTGTTGGTTTGTTGGTTTGTTGGTTTGTTGGCTTGTTGGTTTGTTGGTTTGTTGGTTTGTTCGTTTGTTCGTTTGTTGGTTTGTTGGTTTGTTGGTTTGTTGGTTTGTTGTTTGTTGGTTTGTTGGTTTGTTGGTTTGTTGGTTTGTTGGCTTGTTGGTTTGTTGGTTTGTTGGTTTGTTGGTTTGTTGGTTTGTTGGTTTGTTGGTTTGTTGGTTTATTGGTTTGTCGGTTTGTTGGTTTGTTGGTTTGTTGGTTTGTTTGTTTGTTGGTTTGCTGGTTTGTTGGTTTGTTGGTTTGTTGGTTTGTTGGTTTGTTGGTTTGTTGGTTTGTTGGTTTGTTGGTTTGTTGGCTTGTTGGTTTGTTGGTTTGTTGGTTTGTTGGTTTGTTGGTTTGTTCGTTTGTTGGTTTGTTGGTTTGTTGGTTTGTTGGTTTGTCGGTTTGTTGGCTTATAGATTTGTTGGCTTGTTGGTTTGTTGGTTTGTTGGTTTGTTGGTTTGTTGGTTTGTTGGTTTGTTGGTTTGTTGGTTTGTTGGTTTGTTAATTTGTTGGTTTGTTTGTTTGTTGGTTTGTTGGTTTGTTGGTTTGTTGGTTTGTTGGTTTGTTGGTTTGTTGGTTTGTTGGTTTGTTGGTTTGTTGGTTTGTTGGTTTGTTGGTTTGTTGGTTTGTTGGTTTGTTGGCTTGTTGGTTTGTTGGTTTGTTGGTTTGTTGGTTTGTTGGTTTGTTGGTTTGTTGGTTTGTTGGTTTGTTGGTTTGTTGGTTTGTTGGTTTGTTGGTTTGTTGGTTTGTTGGTTTGTTGGTTTGTTGGTTTGTTGGTTTGTTGGCTTGTTGGTTTGTTGGTTTGTTGGTTTGTTGGTTTGTTGGTTTGTTGGTTTGTTGGTTTGTTGGTTTGTTGGTTTGTTGGTTTGTTAGTTTGTTGCTTTGGTGGTTTGTTGGTTTGTTGGTTTGTTGGTTTGTTGGTTTGTTGGCTTGTTGGCTTGTTGGTTTGTTGGTTAGATCATTTGTTGGTTTGTTAGTTTCTTGGTTTGTTGGCTTGTTGGCTTGTTGGTTTGTTGGTTTGTTGGCTTGTTGGTTTGTTGGTTTGTTGGTTTGTTGGTTGATTGGTTTGTTGGTTTGTTGGTTTGTTGGCTTGTTGGTTTGTTGGTTTGTTGGTTTTTTGGTTTGTTGGCTTGTTGGTTTGTTGGCTTGTTGGCTTGTTGGTTTGTTGGTTTGTTGGCTTGTTGGCTTATTGGTTTGTTGGTTAGATCGCTTGTTGGTTTGTTAGTTTCTTGGTTTGTTGGCTTGTTGGCTTGTTGGTTTGTTGGTTTGTTGGTTTGTTGGCTTGTTGGTTTCCTGGTTTGTTGGTTTGTTGGTTTGTTGGTTTGTTGGTTTGTTGGTTTGTTGGTTTGTTGGTTTGTTCGTTTGTTGGCTTGTTGGTTTGTTGGCTTGTTGGCTTGTTGGCTTGTTGGTTTGTTGGTTTGTTGGTTTGTTCGTTTGTTGGTTTGTTGGTTTGTTGGTTTGTTCGTTTGTTGGCTTGTTGGTTTGTTGATTTGTTGGCTTGTTGGTTTATTGGTTTGTTGGTTTGTTGGCTTGTTGGCTTGTTGGTTTGTTGGTTTGTTGGCTTGTTGGTTTGTTGGTTTGTTGGCTTGTTGGCTTGTTGCTTTGTTGGTTTGTTGGTTTGTTGGCTTGTTGGTTTGTTGGTTTGTTGGCTTGTTGGTTTGTTGGTTTGTTGGCTTGTTGGCTTGTTGCTTTGTAGGTTTGTTGGTTTGTTGGCTTGTTGGCTTGTTGGTTTGTTGGTTTGTTAGTTTGTTGGCTTGTTGGTTACTTGGTTTGTTGGTTTGTTTGTTTGTTGCTTGTTGGTTTGTTGGTTTGTTGGCTTGTTGGTTTGTTAGTTTGTTGGTTAGTTGGCTTCTTGGCTTGTTGGTTTGTTGGTTTGTTGGCTTGTTGGTTTGTTGGTTTGTTGGCTTGTTGGCTTGTTGCTTTGGTGGTTTGTTGGTTTGTTGGTTTGTTGGTTTGTTGGTTTGTTGGTTTGTTGGCTTGTTGGCTTGTTGGTTTGTTGGTTAGATCGTTTGTTGGTTTGTTAGTTTCTTGGTTTGTTGGCTTGTTGGCTTGTTGGTTTGTTGGTTTGTTGGCTTGTTGGTTTGTTGGTTTGTTGGTTTGTTGGTTTGTTGGTTGATTGGTTTGTTGGTTTGTTGGTTTGTTGGCTTGTTGGTTTGTTGGTTTGTTGGTTTTTGGTTTGTTGGCTTGTTGGTTTGTTGGCTTGTTGGCTTATTGGTTTGTTGGTTTGTTGGCTTGTTGGCTTATTGGTTTGTTGGTTAGATCGTTTGTTGGTTTGTTAGTTTCTTGGTTTGTTGGCTTGTTTTCTTGTTGGTTTGTTGGTTTGTTGGTTTGTTGGCTTGTTGGTTTCCTGGTTTGTTGGTTTGTTGGTTTGTTGGTTTGTTGGTTTGTTGGTTTGTTGGTTTGTTGGTTTGTTGGTTTGTTCGTTTGTTGGCTTGTTGGCTTGTTGGCTTGTTGGTTTGTTGGTTTGTTGGTTTGTTCGTTTGTTGGTTTGCTTGTTTGTTGGTTTGTTCGTTTGTCGGTTTGTTGGTTACTTGGGTTGTTGGTTTGTTTGTTTGTTGGTTTGTTGGTTTGTTGGTTTTTTGGCTTGTTGGTTAGTTGGTTTGTTGGTTTTTTGGTTTGTTGGTTTGTTGGTTTGTTGGTTTGTTGGTTTGTTGGTTTGTTGGTTTGTTGGTTTGTTGGTTTGTTGGTTTGTTGGTTTGTTAGTTTGTTGTTTTATTTGTTTGTTGGCTTGTTGGTTTGTTGGTTTGTTGGTTTGTTGGTTTGTTGGCTTGTTGGTTTGTTGGTTTCTTGGTTTCTTGGTTTGTAGGTTTGTTGATTTGTTCGTTTGTTGGTTTGTTGGTTTGTTGGTTGGTTCGCTTGCTGGTTTGTTGGTTTGTTGGTTTATTTGTTTGTTGGTTTGTTGGTTTGTTGGTTTGTTGGTTTGTTGGTTTGTTGGTTTGTTGGTTTGTTGGTTTGTCGGTTTGTTGGCTTGTAGATTTGTTGGCTTGTTGGTTTGTTGGTTTGTTGGTTTGTTGGTTTGTTGGTTTGTTGGTTTGTTGGTTTGTTGGTTTGTTGGCTTGTTGGTTTGTTGGTTTGTTGGTTTGTTCGTTTGTTCGTTTGTTGGTTTGTTGGTTTGTTGGTTTGTTGGTTTGTTGTTTGTTGGTTTGTTGGTTTGTTGGTTTGTTGGTTTGTTGGCTTGTTGGTTTGTTGGTTTGTTGGTTTGTTGGTTTGTTGGTTTGTTGGTTTGTTGGTTTGTTGGTTTATTGGTTTGTCGGTTTGTTGGTTTGTTGGTTTGTTGGTTTGTTTGTTTGTTGGTTTGTTGGTTTGTTGGTTTGTTGGTTTGTTGGTTTGTTGGTTTGTTGGTTTGTTGGTTTGTTGGTTTGTTGGTTTGTTGGCTTGTTGGTTTGTTGGTTTGTTGGTTTGTTGGTTTGTTGGTTTGTTCGTTTGTTGGTTTGTTGGTTTGTTGGTTTGTTGGTTTGTCGGTTTGTTGGCTTATAGATTTGTTGGCTTGTTGGTTTGTTGGTTTGTTGGTTTGTTGGTTTGTTGGTTTGTTGGTTTGTTGGTTTGTTGGTTTGTTAATTTGTTGGTTTGTTTGTTTGTTGGTTTGTTGGTTTGTTGGTTTGTTGGTTTGTTGGTTTGTTGGTTTGTTGGTTTGTTGGTTTGTTGGTTTGTTGGTTTGTTGGTTTGTTGGTTTTTTGGCTTGTTGGTTTGTTGGTTTGTTGGTTTGTTGGTTTGTTGGTTTGTTGGTTTGTTGGTTTGTTGGTTTGTTGGTTTGTTGGTTTGTTGGTTTGTTGGTTTGTTGGTTTGTTGGTTTGTTGGTTTGTTGGTTTGTTGGTTTGTTGGCTTGTTGGTTTGTTGGTTTGTTGGTTTGTTGGTTTGTTGGTTTGTTGGTTTGTTGGTTTGTTGGTTTGTTGGTTTGTTGGTTTGTTAGTTTGTTGCTTTGGTGGTTTGTTGGTTTGTTGGTTTGTTGGTTTGTTGGTTTGTTGGCTTGTTGGCTTGTTGGTTTGTTGGTTAGATCATTTGTTGGTTTGTTAGTTTCTTGGTTTGTTGGCTTGTTGGCTTGTTGGTTTGTTGGTTTGTTGGCTTGTTGGTTTGTTGGTTTGTTGGTTTGTTGGTTGATTGGTTTGTTGGTTTGTTGGTTTGTTGGCTTGTTGGTTTGTTGGTTTGTTGGTTTTTTGGTTTGTTGGCTTGTTGGTTTGTTGGCTTGTTGGCTTGTTGGTTTGTTGGTTTGTTGGCTTGTTGGCTTATTGGTTTGTTGGTTAGATCGCTTGTTGGTTTGTTAGTTTCTTGGTTTGTTGGCTTGTTGGCTTGTTGGTTTGTTGGTTTGTTGGTTTGTTGGCTTGTTGGTTTCCTGGTTTGTTGGTTTGTTGGTTTGTTGGTTTGTTGGTTTGTTGGTTTGTTGGTTTGTTGGTTTGTTGGTTTGTTCGTTTGTTGGCTTGTTGGTTTGTTGGCTTGTTGGCTTGTTGGCTTGTTGGTTTGTTGGTTTGTTGGTTTGTTCGTTTGTTGGTTTATTGGTTTGTTGGTTTGTTCGTTTGTTGGCTTGTTGGTTTGTTGATTTGTTGGCTTGTTGGTTTATTGGTTTGTTGGTTTGTTGGCTTGTTGGCTTGTTGGTTTGTTGGTTTGTTGGCTTGTTGGTTTGTTGGTTTGTTGGCTTGTTGGCTTGTTGCTTTGTTGGTTTGTTGGTTTGTTGGCTTGTTGGCTTGTTGGTTTGTTGGTTTGTTAGTTTGTTGGCTTGTTGGTTACTTGGTTTGTTGGTTTGATGGTTTGTTGCTTGTTGGTTTGTTGGTTTGTTGGCTTGTTGGTTTGTTAGTTTGTTGGTTAGTTGGCTTCTTGGCTTGTTGGGTTGTTGGTTTGTTGGCTTGTTGGTTTGTTGGTTTGTTGGCTTGTTGGCTTGTTGGTTTGTTGGTTTGTTGGCTTGTTGGTTTGTTGGTTTGTTGGTTTGTTGGTTTGTTGGTTGATTGGTTTGTTGGTTTGTTGGTTTGTTGGCTTGTTGATTTGTTGGTTTGTTGGTTTTTTGGTTTGTTGGCTTTTTGGTTTGTTGGCTTGTTGGCTTATTGGTTTGTTGGTTTGTTGGCTTGTTGGCTTATTGGTTTGTTGGTTAGATCGTTTGTTGGTTTGTTAGTTTCTTGGTTTGTTGGCTTGTTTTCTTGTTGGTTTGTTGGTTTGTTGGTTTGTTGGCTTGTTGGTTTCCTGGTTTGTTGGTTTGTTGGTTTGTTGGTTTGTTGGTTTGTTGGTTTGTTGGTTTGTTGGTTTGTTGGTTTGTTCGTTTGTTGGCTTGTTGGCTTGTTGGCTTGTTGGTTTGTTTGTTGGTTTGTTCGTTTGTTGGTTTGCTTGTTTGTTGGTTTGTTCGTTTGTTGGTTTGTTGGTTACTTGGGTTGTTGGTTTGTTGGTTTGTTGGTTTGTTGGTTTGTTGGTTTTTTGGCTTGTTGGTTAGTTGGTTTGTTGGTTTTTTGGTTTGTTGGTTTGTTGGTTTGTTGGTTTGTTGGTTTGTTGGTTTGTTGGTTTGTTAGTTTGTTGTTTTATTTGTTTGTTGGTTTGTTGGTTTGTTGGTTTGTTGGCTTGTTGGTTTGTTGGTTTGTTGGTTTGTTGGTTTGTTGGTTTGTTGGTTTGTTGGTTTGTTGGTTTGTTTGTTTTGTTGTTTTGTTGGTTTGTTGGTTTTTTGGTTTGGTGGTTTGTTGGTTTATTGGTTTGTTGGTTTGTTGGCTTGTTGGTTTGTTGGTTTCTTGGTTTCTTGGTTTGTAGGTTTGTTGATTTGTTCGTTTGTTGGTTTGTTGGTTTGTTGGTTGGTTCGCTTGCTGGTTTGTTGGTTTGTTGGTTTATTTGTTTGTTGGTTTGTTGGTTTGTTGGTTTGTTGGTTTGTTGGTTTGTTGGTTTGTTGGTTTGTTGGTTTGTTGGTTTGTTGGTTTGTTGGTTTGTCGGTTTGTTGGCTTGTAGATTTGTTGGCTTGTTGGTTTGTTGGTTTGTTGGTTTGTTGGTTTGTTGGTTTGTTGGTATGTTGGTTTGTTGGTTTGTTGGTTTGTTGGTTTGTTGGTTTGTTGGTTTGTTGGTTTGTTGGCTTGTTGGTTTGTTGGTTTGTTGGTTTGTTGGTTTGTTGGTTTGTTCGTTTGTTCGTTTGTTGGTTTGTTGGTTTGTTGGTTTGTTGGTTTGTTGTTTGTTGGTTTGTTGGTTTGTTGGTTTGTTGGTTTGTTGGCTTGTTGGTTTGTTGGTTTGTTGGTTTGTTGGTTTGTTGGTTTGTTGGTTTGTTGGTTTGTTGGTTTATTGGTTTGTCGGTTTGTTGGTTTGTTGGTTTGTTGGTTTGTTTGTTTGTTGGTTTGTTGGTTTGTTGGTTTGTTGGTTTGTTGGTTTGTTGGTTTGTTGGTTTGTTGGTTTGTTGGTTTGTTGGTTTGTTGGTTTGTTGGCTTGTTGGCTTGTTGGTTTGTTGGTTTGTTGGTTTGTTGGTTTATTCGTTTGTTGGTTTGTTGGTTTGTTGGTTTGTTGGTTTGTCGGTTTGTTGGCTTATAGATTTGTTGGCTTGTTGGTTTGTTGGTTTGTTGGTTTGTTGGTTTGTTGGTTTGTTGGTTTGTTGGTTTGTTGGTTTGTTGGTTTGTTGGTTTGTTAATTTGTTGGTTTGTTTGTTTGTTGGTTGGTTGGTTTGTTGGTTTGTTGGTTTGTTGGTTTGTTGGTTTGTTGGTTTGTTGGTTTGTTGGTTTGTTGGTTTGTTGGTTTGTTGGTTTGTTGGTTTGTTGGTTTGTTGGCTTGTTGGTTTGTTGGTTTGTTGGTTTGTTGGTTTGTTGGTTTGTTGGTTTGTTGGTTTGTTGGTTTGTTGGTTTGTTGGTTTGTTGGTTTGTTGGTTTGTTTGTTTGTTGGTTTGTTGGTTTGTTGGTTTGTTGGTTTGTTGGCTTGTTGGTTTGTTGGTTTGTTGGTTTGTTGGTTTGTTGGTTTGTTGGTTTGTTGGTTTGTTGGTTTGTTGGTTTGTTGGTTTGTTGGTTTGTTAGTTTGTTGGTTTGCTGGTTTGTTGGTTTGTTGGTTTGTTGGTTTGTTGGTTTGTTGGTTTGTTGGTTTGTTGGTTTGTTGGTTTTTTGGTTTTTTGGTTTGCTGGTTTGTTGGTTTGTTGGTTTGTTGGCTTGTTGGCTTGTTGGTTTGTTGGTTTGTTGCTTTCTTGGTTTGTAGGTTTGTTGGTTTGTTCGTTTGTTGGTTTGTTGGTTTGTTGGTTTGTTGGCTTGTTGGTGTTTTGGTTTGTTGGTTTTTTATTTAGTTGGTTTGTTGGTTTGTTGGTTTGTTAGTTTGTTGGCTTGTTGGTTGCTTGGTTTGTTGGTTTGTTGGTTTGTTGCTTGTTGGTTTGTTGGTTTGTTGGCTTGTTGGTTTGTTAGTTTGTTGGTTTGTTGGCTTGTTAGCTTGTTGGTTTGTTGGTTTGTTGGTTTGTTGGTTTGTTGGCTTGTTGGCTTGTTGGTTTGGTGGTTTGTTGGTTTTTTGCCTAGTTGGCTTGTTGGCTTGTTGGTTTGTTGGTTTGTTGGTTTGTTGGCTTGTTGGTTACTTAGTTTGTTGGTTTGTTAGTTTGTTGGTTTGTTGGCTTGTTGGCTTGTTGGTTTGTTGGTTAGATCGTTTGTTGGTTTGTTAGTTTCTTGGTTTGTTGGCTTGTTGGTTTGTTGGTTTGTTGGCTTGTTGGTTTGTTGGTTTGTTGGTTTGTTGGTGGATTGGTTTGTTGGTTTGTTGGCTTGTTGGTTTGTTGGTTTGTTGGTTTTTTGGTTTGTTGGTTTGTTGGTTTGTTGGTTTGTTGGTTTGTTGGTTTATTTGTTTGTTAGTTTGTTGGGTTATTGGTTTGGTGGTTTTGTTGGTTTGTTGGTTGTTTGCTTGTTGGTTTGTTTGTTTGTTGGTTTCCTGGTTTGTTGGTTTGTTGTTTGTTGGCTTGTTGGCTTGTTGGTTTGTTGGTTTGTTGGTTTGTTGGCTGTTGGCTTGTTGATTTGTTGGTTTGTTTGTTTGTTCGTTGTTGGTTTGTTGGTTTGTTTGTTTGTTGGCTTGTTGGTTTGTTGGTTTGTTGGCTTGTTGGTTTGTTGGTTTGTTGGTTTGTTGGTTTGTTGGTTTGTTGGTTTGTTGGCTTGTTGGTTTCTTGGTTTGTTGGTTTCTTGGTTTGTTAGTTTGTTGGTTTGTTAATTTGTTGGTTTGTTGGTTTGTTGGTTTGTTGGTTTGTTGGTTTGTTGGTTTGTTGGTTTGTTGGTTTGTTCGTTTGTTGGCTTGTTGGTTTGTTGGCTTGTTAGCTTGTTGGTTTTTTGGTTTGTTGGTTTGTTCGTTTGTTGGTTTGTTTGTTTGTTGGTTTGTTCGTTTGTTGGTTTGTTGGTTTGTTGGTTTGTTGGTTTGTTGGTTTGTTGGTTTGTTGGCTTGTTGGTTTGATGGTTTGTTGGTTTGTTGGTTTTTTGGTTTGTTGGTTTATTTGTTTGTTGGTTTGTTGGTTTGTTGGTTTGTTGGTTTGTTGGTTTGTTGGCTTGTTGGTTTGTTGGTTTGTTGGTTTGCTGGTTTGTTGGTTTGTTGGTTTGTTGGTTTGTTGGTTTGTTGGTTTGTTGGTTTGTTGGTTTGTTGGTTTGTTGGTTTGTTGGTTTGCTGGTTTGTTGGCTTATTGGTTTGTTGGTTTGTTGGTTTGTTGGTTTGTTGGTTTGTTGGCTTGTTGGCTTGTTGGTTTGTTGGTTTGTTGATTTCTTGGTTTGTAGGTTTGTTGGTTTGTTCGGTTGTTGGTTTGTTGGTTTGTTGGTTTGTTGGCTTGTTGGTGTTTTGGTTTGTTGGTTTTTTATTTTGTTGGTTTTTTGGTTTGTTGGTTTATTGGTTTGTTGGTTTGTTGGTTTGTTGGTTTTTTGGTTTGTCGGTTTGTTGGTTTATTTGTTTGTTGGTTTGTTGGTTTGTTGGCTTGTTGGTTTGTTGGTTTGTTGGTTTGTTGGCTTGTTGGCTTGTTGGTTTGTTGGTTTGTTGGTTTGTTGGTTTGTTGGCTTGTTGGTTTGTTGGTTTGTTGGCTTGTTGGTTTGTTAGTTTGTTGGTTAGTTGGCTTCTTGGCTTGTTGGTTTGTTGGTTTGTTGGCTTGTTGGTTTGTTGGTTTGTTGGCTTGTTGGCTTGTTGCTTTGGTGGTTTATTGGTTTGTTGGTTTGTTGGTTTGTTGGTTTGTTGGCTTGTTGGCTTGTTGGTTTGTTGGTTAGATCGTTTGTTGGTTTGTTAGTTTCTTGGTTTGTTGGCTTGTTGGCTTGTTGGTTTGTTGGTTTGTTGACTTGTTGGTTTGTTGGTTTGTTGGTTTGTTGGTTGATTGGTTTGTTGGTTTGTTGGTTTGTTGGCTTGTTGGTTTGTTGGTTTGTTGGTTTTTTGGTTTGTTGGCTTGTTGGTTTGTTAGCTTGTTGGCTTGTTGCTTTGTTGGTTTGTTGGCTTGTTGGCTTATTGGTTTGTTGGTTAGATCGTTTGTTGGTTTGTTAGTTTCTTGGTTTGTTGGCTTGTTGGCTTGTTGGTTTGTTGGTTTGTTGGTTTGTTGGCTTGTTGGTTTCCTGGTTTGTTGGTTTGTTGGTTTGTTGGTTTGTTGGTTTGTTGGTTTGTTGGTTTGTTGGTTTGTTGGTTTGTTGGTTTGTTGGTTTGTTGGTTTGTTGGTTTGTTCGTTTGTTGGCTTGTTGGTTTGTTGGCTTGTTGGCTTGTTGGCTTGTGGGCTTGTTGGTTTGTTGGTTTGTTGGTTTGTTCGTTTGTTGGTTTGTTTGTTTGTTGGTTTGTTCGTTTGTTGGTTTGTTGGTTACTTGGGTTGTTGGTTTGTTGGTTTGTTGGTTTGTTGGTTTGTTGGTTTGTTGGTTTGTTGGTTTTTTGGCTTGTTGGTTAGTTGGTTTGTTGGTTTTTTGGTTTGTTGGTTTGTTGGTTTGTTGGTTTGCTGGTTTGTTGGTTTGTTAGTTTGTTGGTTTATTTGTTTGTTGGTTTGTTGGTTTGTTGGTTTGTTGGCTTGTTGGTTTGTTGGTTTGTTGGTTTGTTGGTTTGTTGGTTTGCTGGTTTGTTGGTTTGTTAGTTTGTTGGTTTATTTGTTTGTTGGTTTGTTGGTTTGTTGGTTTGTTGGCTTGTTGGTTTGTTGGTTTGTTGGTTTGTTGGTTTGGTGGCTTGTTGGCTTGTTGGTTTGTTGGTTTGTTGGTTTGTTGGTTTGTTCGTTTGTTGGTTTGTTTGTTTGTTGGTTTGTTCGTTTGTTGGTTTGTTGGTTACTTGGGTTGTTGGTTTGTTGGTTTGTTGGTTTATTGGTTTGTTGGTTTGTTGGTTTTTTGGCTTGTTGGTTTGTTGGTTTGTTGGCTTGTTGGCTTGTTGGTTTGTTGGTTTGTTGGTTTGTTGGTTTGTTGGTTTGTTGGTTTGTTGGTTTGTTGGTTTGTTGGTTTGTTGGTTTGTTGGTTTGTTGGTTTGTTGGTTTGTTGGTTTGTTGGTTTGTTGGTTTGTTGGTTTGTTGGCTTGTTGGTTTGTTGGTTTGTTGGTTTGTTGGTTTGTTGGTTTGTTCGTTTGTTCGTTTGTTCGTTTGTTCGTTTGTTCGTTTGTTCGTTTGTTCGTTTGTTCGTTTGTTCGTTTGTTCGTTTGTTCGTTTGTTCGTTTGTTCGTTTGTTCGTTTGTTCGTTTGTTCGTTTGTTCGTTTGTTCGTTTGTTCGTTTGTTCGTTTGTTCGTTTGTTCGTTTGTTCGTTTGTTCGTTTGTTCGTTTGTTGGTTTGTTGGTTTGTTTGTTTGTTGGTTTGTTCGTTTGTTGTCTTGTTGGATTGTTGCTTATTGGTTTGTTGGTTTGTTGGTTTGTTTGTTTGTTCGTTTGTTGATTTGTTGGCTTGTTGGCTTGTTGGTTTGTTGGTTTGTTGGTTTGTTCGTTTGTTGGCTTGTTGGTTTGTTGGCTTGTTGGCTTGTTGGTTTGTTGGCTTGTTGGTTTGTTGGTTTGTTGGTTTGTTGGCTTGTTGGCTTGTTGGTTTGTTGGTTTGTTTGTTTGTTCGTTTGTTGGTTTGTTTGTTTGTTGGCTTGTTGGTTTGTTGGTTTGTTGGTTTGTTGGTTTGTTGGTGTGTTGGTTTGTTGGTTTGTTGGTTTGTTGGTTTGTTGGTTTGTTGGTTTGTTGGTTTGTTGGCTTGTTGGTTTGTTGGTTTGTTGGTTTGTTGGTTTGTTGATTTGTTGGTTTGTTGGTTTGTTGGTTTGTTGGTTTGTTGGTTTTTTGGCTTGTTGGTTTGTTGGTTTGTTGGTTTGTTCGTGTGTTGGTTTGTTGGTTTGTTGGTTTGTTGGTTTGTTGGTTTGTTGGTTTGTTGGTTTGTTGGGTTGTTGGTTTGTTTGTTTGTTGGTTTGTTGGTTTGCTGCTTTGTTGGTTTGTTGGTTTGTTGGCTTGTTGGCTTGTTGGTTTGTTGGTTTGTTGGTTTGTTGGTTTGTTGGTTTGTTGGTTTGTTGGTTTGTTGGTTTGTTGGTTTGTTGGTTTGTTGGTTTGTTGGTTTGTTGGTTTGTTGGTTTGTTGGTTTGTTGGTTTGTTGGTTTGTTGGCTTGTTGGTTTGTTGGTTTGTTGGTTTGTTGGTTTGTTGGTTTGTTCGTTTGTTCGTTTGTTCGTTTGTTCGTTTGTTCGTTTGTTCGTTTGTTCGTTTGTTCGTTTGTTCGTTTGTTCGTTTGTTCGTTTGTTCGTTTGTTCGTTTGTTCGTTTGTTCGTTTGTTCGTTTGTTCGTTTGTTCGTTTGTTCGTTTGTTCGTTTGTTCGTTTGTTGGTTTGTTGGTTTGTTGGTTTGTTTGTTTGTTGGTTTGTTCGTTTGTTGTCTTGTTGGATTGTTGCTTATTGGTTTGTTGGTTTGTTGGTTTGTTTGTTTGTTCGTTTGTTGATTTGTTGGCTTGTTGGCTTGTTGGTTTGTTGGTTTGTTGGTTTGTTCGTTTGTTGGCTTGTTAGTTTGTTGGCTTGTTGGCTTGTTGGTTTGTTGGCTTGTTGGTTTGTTGGTTTGTTGGTTTGTTGGCTTGTTGGCTTGTTGGTTTGTTGGTTTGTTTGTTTGTTCGTTTGTTGGTTTGTTTGTTTGTTGGCTTGTTGGTTTGTTGGTTTGTTGGTTTGTTGGTTTGTTGGTGTGTTGGTTTGTTGGTTTGTTGGTTTGTTGGTTTGTTGGTTTGTTGGTTTGTTGGTTTGTTGGCTTGTTGGTTTGTTGGTTTGTTGGTTTGTTGGTTTGTTGATTTGTTGGTTTGTTGGTTTGTTGGTTTGTTGGTTTGTTGGTTTTTTGGCTTGTTGGTTTGTTGGTTTGTTGGTTTGTTCGTGTGTTGGTTTGTTGGCTTGTTGGTTTGTTGGTTTGTTGGTTTGTTGGTTTGTTGGTTTGTTGGGTTGTTGGTTTGTTTGTTTGTTGGTTTGTTGGTTTGTTGCTTTGTTGGTTTGTTGGTTTGTTGGCTTGTTGGCTTGTTGGTTTTTTGGTTTGTTCGTTTGTTGGTTTGTTGGTGTGTTAGTTTGTTTGTTTGTTGGTTTGTTGGTTTGTTGGTTTGTTGGTTTTTTGGTGTGTTGGTTTGTTGGTTTGTTCGTTTGTTGGTTTGTTGGTTTGTTGGTTTGTTGGTTTGTTGGTTTGTTCGTATGTTGGTTTGTTGGTTTGTTGGTTTGTTGGCTTGTTGGCTTGTTGGTTTTTTGGTATGTTGGTTTGTTTGTTTGTTGGTTTAATCGTTTGTTGGTTTGTTGGTTTGTTGGTTTGTTGGTTTCTTGGTTTGTTGGCTTGTTGGTTTGTTGGTTTGTTGGTTTGTTGGTTTTTTGGTTTGTTCGTTTGTTGGCTTGTTGGTTTGTTGGCTTGTTGGTTTGTTGGCTAGTTGGATTGTTGGTTTGTTGGTTTGTTGGCTTGTTGGTTTATTGGCTTGTTGGCTTGTTGGTTTGTTAATTTGTTCGTTTGTTGGTTTGTTGGTTTGTTGGTTTGTTGGTTTGTTGGTTTGTTGGCTTGTTGGCTTGTTGGTTTGTTGGTTTGTTGGTTTGTTGGTTTGTTGGCTTGTTGGCTTGTTGGCTTATAGGTTTGTTGGTTTGTTCGTTTGTTGGTTTGTTGGTTTGTTGGTTTGTTGGTTTTTTGGTTTGTTGGCTTGTTGGTGTGTGGGTTTGTTGGTTTGTTGGTTTGTTCGTTTGTTTTTTTTTGGTTTGTTGGTTTGTTGGTTTGTTGGTTTGTTGGCATGTTGGCTTGTTTGCTTGTTGGCTTGTTGGCTTATTGGTTTATTGGCTTGTTGGTTTGTTGGCTTGTTGGCTTGTTGGTTTGTTGGTTTGTTGGTTTGTTCGTTTGTTGGTTTATTCGTTTGTTGGTTTGTTCGTTTGTTGGTTTGTTGGTTTGTTGGTTTGTTCGCTTGTTGGTTTGTTGGTTTGTTGGTTTATTTGTTTGTTGGTTTGTTGGTTTGTTGGTTTGTTGGTTTGTTGGTTTGTTGGTTTGTTGGTTTGTTGGTTTGTTGGTTTGTTGGTTTGTTGGTTTGTTGGTTTGTTGGTTTGTCGGTTTGTTGGCTTGTAGATTTGTTGGCTTGTTGGTTTGTTGGTTTGTTGGTTTGTTGGTTTGTTGTTTTGTTGGTTTGTTGGTTTGTTGGTTTGTTGGTTTGTTGGTTTGTTGGTTTGTTGGTTTGTTGGTTTGTTGGTTTGTTGGCTTATTGGTTTGTTGGTTTGTCGGTTTGTTGGTTTGTTTGTTTGTTCGTTTATTGGTTTGTTGGTTTGTTGGCTTGTTGGTTTGTTGGTTTATTGGCTTGTTGGTTTGTTGGTTTGTTGGTTTGTTCGTTTGTTGGCTTGTTTGTTTGTTGGCTTGTTGGCTTGTTGGTTTGTTGGCTTGTTGGCTTGTTGGTTTGTTGGTTTGTTGGTTTGTTGGTTTGTTGGTTTGTTGGTTCGTTGGCTTGTTGGCTTGTTGGTTTGTTGGTTTGTTGGCTTGTTGGTTTGTTGGGTTTTTGGTTTATTCGTTTGTTGGTTTGTTGGCTTGTTGGTTTGTTGGTTTATTGGTTTGTTGGTTTGTTCGTTTATTGGTTTGTTGGTTTTTTGGTTTGTTGGTTTGTTGGCTTGTTGGCTTGTTGGTTTGTTGGTTAGTTCGTTCGTTGGTTTGTTCGTTTGTTGGTTTGTTGGCTTGTTGGCTTGTTGGTTTGTTGGTTTGTTGGCTTGTTAGTTTGTTGGTTTGTTGGTTTGTTGGTTAATTGGTTTGTTGGTTTGGTGGTTTGTTGGCTTGTTGGTTTGTTGGTTTGTTGGTTTTTTGGTTTGTTGGTTTGTTGGTTTGTTGGTTTGTTGGTTTGTTGGTTTGTTGGTTTGTTGGTTTGTTGGTTTATTTGTTTGTTGGTTTGTTGGTTTATTGGCTTGTTGGTTTGTTGGTTTGTTGGTTTGTTGGTTTGTTGGTTTGTTGGTTTGTTAGTTTGTTGGTTTGTTGGTTTGTTGGTTTGTTGGTTTGTTGGTTTGTTAGTTTGTTGGTTTGTTGGCTTGTTGGCTTGTTGGTTTGTTGGTTTGTTGGTTTGTTCGTTTGTTGGTTTGTTTGTTGGTTTGTTCGTTTGTCGGTTTGTTGGTTACTTGGTTTGTTGGTTTGTTGGTTTGTTGGTTTGTTGGTTTGTTGCCTTGTTGGTTTGTTGGTTTGTTGGTTTTTTGGTTTGTTGGTTTGTTGGTTTGTTGGTTTGTTTGTTTGTTGGTTTGTTGGTTTGTGGGTTTGTTGGTTTGTTGGTTTGTTGGTTTGTTGGTTTATTTGTTTGTTGGTTTGTTGGTTTGTTGGTTTGTTGGTTTGTTGGCTTGTTGGTTTGTTGGTTTGTTGGTTTGTTGGTTTTCTCGTTTGTTGGTTTGTTGGTTTGTTGGTTTACTGGTTTACTGGTTTGTTGGTTTGTTGGTTTTTTGGTTTGCTGGTTTGTTGGTTTGTTGGTTTGTTGGTTTGTTGGTTTGTTGGTTTGTTGGCTTGTTGGTTTGTTGGTTTGTTGATTTGTTGGTTTGTTGGTTTCTTGGTTTGTAGGTTTGTTGGTTTGTTCGTTTGTTGGTTTGTTGGCTTGTTGGTGTTTTGGTTTGTTGGTTTTTTGGTTTGTGGGTTTGTTGGTTTGTTGGTTAGTTGGTTTGTTGGTTTTTTGGTTTGTTGGTTTGTTGGTTTGGTTGTTTGTTGGTTTATTTGTTTGTTGGTTTGTTGGTTTGTTGGTTTGTTGGTTTGTTGGCTTGTTGATTTGTTGGCTTGTTGGTTTGTTGGTTTGTTGGTTTGTTGGTTTGTTGGTTTTTTGGTTTGTTCGTTTGTTGGCTTGTTGGTTCGTTGGCTTGTTGGTTTGTTGGCTAGTTGGTTTGTTGGTTTGTTGGTTTGTTGGTTTGTTGGTTTGTTGGTTTGTTGGCTTGTTGGTTTGTTGGCTTGTTGGCTTGTTGGTTTGTTAATTTGTTCGTTTGTTGGTTTGTTGGTTTGTTGGTTTGTTGGTTTGTTGGTTTGTTGTCTTGTTGGCTTGTTGGTTTGTTGGTTTGTTGGTTTGTTGGTTTGTTGGCTTGTTGGCTTGTTGGCTTATTGGTTTGTTGGTTTGTTTGTTTGTTGGTTTGTTGGTTTGTTGGTTTGTTGGTTTGTTGGTTTTTTGGTTTGTTGGCTTGTTGGTTTGTTGGTTTGTTGGTTTGTTGGTTTGTTGGTTTGTTGGTTTGTTGGTTTGTTGGCTTGTTGGTTTATTGGTTTGTTGGTTTGTTGGCTTGTTGGCTTGTTGGTTTGTTGGTTTGTTGGCTTGTTGGTTTGTTGGTTTGTTGGCTTGTTGGCTTGTTGCTTTGTTGGTTTGTTGGTTTGTTGTCTTGCTGGCTTGTTGGTTTGTTGGTTTGTTAGTTTGTTGGCTTGTTGGTTACTTGGTTTGTTGGTTTGTTGGTTTGTTGCTTGTTGGTTTGGTGGTTTGTTGGCTTGTTGGTTTGTTAGTTTGTTGGTTAGTTGGCTTCTTGGCTTGTTGGTTTGTTGGTTTGTTGGCTTGTTGGTTTGTTGGTTTGTTGGCTTGTTGGTTTGTTGCTTTGGTGGTTTGTTGGTTTGTTGGTTTGTTGGTTTGTTGGTTTGTTGGCTTGTTGGCTTGTTGGTTTGTTGGTTAGATCGTTTGTTGGTTTGTTAGTTTCTTGGTTTGTTGGCTTGTTGGTTTGTTGGTTTGTTGGCTTGTTGGTTTGTTGGTTTGTTGGTTTGTTGGTTAATTGGTTTGTTGGTTTGTTGGTTTTTTGGTTTGTTCGTTTGTTGGCTTGTTGGTTTGTTGGCTTGTTGGTTTGTTGGCTAGTTGGTTTGTTGGTTTGTTGGTTTGTTGGTTTGTTGGTTTGTTGGTTTGTTGGCTTGTTGGTTTGTTGGCTTGTTGGCTTGTTGGTTTGTTGGTTTGTTGGCTTGTTGGCTTATTGGGTTGTTGGTTTGTTGGTTTGTTGGTTTGTTGGTTTGTTGGTTTTTTGGCTTGTTGGTTAGTTGGTTTGTTGGTTTTTTGGTTTGTTGGTTTGTTGGTTTGTTGGTTTGTTGGTTTGCTGGTTTGTTGGTTTGTTAGTTTGTTGGTTTATTTGTTTGTTGGTTTGTTAATTTGTTGGTTTGTTGGCTTGTTGGTTTGTTGGTTTGTTGGTTTGTTGGTTTGTTGGTTTGTTGGTTTGTTGGTTTGTTGGTTTGTTGGTTTGTTGGTTTGTTGGTTTGTTGGTTTGTTGGTTTGTTGGTTTTTTGGTTTGCTGGTTTGTTGGTTTACTGGTTTGTTGGTTTGTTGGCTTGTTAGTTTGTTGGTTTGTTGGTTTCTTGGTTTGTAGGTTTGTTGATTTGTTCGTTTGTTGGTTTGTTGGTTTGTTGGTTTGTTCGCTTGTTGGTTTGTTGGTTTGTTGGTTTATTTGTTTGTTGGTTTGTTGGTTTGTTGGTTTGTTGGTTTGTTGGTTTGTTGGTTTGTTGGTTTGTTGGTTTGTTGGTTTGTCGGTTTGTTGGCTTGTAGATTTGTTGGCTTGTTGGTTTGTTGGTTTGTTGGTTTGTTGGTTTGTTGGTTTGTTGGTTTGTTGGTTTGTTGGTTTGTTGGTTTGTTGGTTTGTTGGTTTGTTGGTTTGTTGGTTTGTTGGTTTGTTGGTTTGTTGGTTTGTTGGTTTGTTGGTTTGTTGGCTTGTTGGTTTGTTGGTTTGTTGGTTTGTTGGTTTGTTCATTTGTTCGTTTGTTCGTTTGTTCGTTTGTTCGTTTGTTCGTTTGTTCGTTTGTTCGTTTGTTGGTTTGTTGGTTTGTTTGTTTGTTGGTTTGTTCGTTTGTTGTCTTGTTGGATTGTTGCTTATTGGTTTGTTGGTTTGTTGGTTTGTTGGTTTGTTTGTTTGTTCGTTTGTTGATTTGTTGGCTTGTTGGCTTGTTGGTTTATTGGTTTGTTGGTTTGTTCGTTTGTTGGCTTGTTGGTTTGTTGGCCTGTTGGCTTGTTGGTTTGTTGGCTTGTTGGTTTGTTGGTTTGTTGGTTTGTTGGCTTGTTGGCTTGTTGGTTTGTTGGTTTGTTTGTTTGTTCGTTTGTTGGGTTGTTTGTTTGTTGGCTTGTTGGTTTGTTGGTTTGTTGGTTTGTTGGTGTGTTGGTTTGTTGGTTTGTTGGTTTGTTGGTTTGTTGGTTTGTTGGTTTGTTGGTTTGTTGGCTTGTTGGTTTGTTGGTTTGTTGGTTTGTTGGTTTTTTGGCTTGTTGGTTTGTTGGTTTGTTGGTTTGTTCGTGTGTTGGTTTGTTGGCTTGTTGGTTTGTTGGTTTGTTGGTTTGTTGGTTTGTTGGTTTGTTGGGTTGTTGGTTTGTTCGTTTGTTGGTATGTTGGTTTGTTGCTTTGTTGGTTTGTTAGTTTGTTGGCTTGTTGGCTTGTTGGTTTTTTGGTTTGTTCGTTTGTTGGTTTGTTGGTGTGTAAGTTTGTTTGTTTGTTGGTTTGTTGGTTTGTTGGTTTTTTGGTTTGTTGGTTTGTTGGTTTGTTCGTTTGTTGGGTTGTTGGTTTGTTGGTTTGTTGGTTTGTTGGTTTGTTCGTATGTTGGTTTGTTGGTTTGTTGGTTTGTTGGCTTGTTGGCTTGTTGGTTTGTTGGTATGTTGGTTTGTTTGTTTGTTGGTTTAATCGTTTGTTGGTTTGTTGGTTTTTTGGTTTCTTGGTTTGTTGGCTTGTTGGTTTGTTGGTTTGTTGGTTTGTTGGTTTTTTGGTTTGTTCGTTTGTTGACTTGTTGGTTTGTTGGCTTGTTGGTTTGTTGGCTAGTTGGTTTGTTGGTTTGTTGGTTTGTTGGTTTGTTGGTTTGTTGGTTTGTTGGCTTGTTGGTTTATTGGCTTGTTGGCTTGTTGGTTTGTTAATTTGTTCGTTTGTTGGTTTGTTGGTTTGTTGGTTTATTGGTTTGTTGGTTTGTTGGCTTGTTGGCTTGTTGGTTTGTTGGTTTGTTGGTTGGTTGGTTTGTTGGCTTGTTGGCTTGTTGGCTTATTGGTTTGTTGGTTTGGTCGTTTGTTGGTTTGTTGGTTTGTTGGTTTGTTGGTTTTTTGGTTTGTTGGCTTGTTGGTTTGTTGGATTGTTGGTTTGTTGGTTTGTTCGTTTGTTGGTTTTTTGGTTTGTTGGTTTGTTGGTTTGTTGGTTTGTTGGCATGTTGGCTTGTTGGCTTGTTGGCTTGTTGGCTTATTGGTTTATTGGCTTGTTGGTTTGTTGGCTTGTTGGCTTGTTGGTTTGTTGGTTTGTTGGTTTGTTCATTTGTTGGTTTATTCGTTTGTTGGTTTGTTTGTTTGTTTGTTTGTTGGTTTGTTGGTTTGTTGGTTTGTTGGTTTGTTGGTTTGTTGGTTTGTTGGCTTGTTGACTTGTTGGCTTGTTGGCTTGTTGGTTTGGTGGTTTGTTGGTTTCTTGGTTTGTTGGTTTATTGGTTTGTTCGTTTGTTTGTTTGTTCGTTTGTTAGCTTGTTGGTTTGTTGGCTTATTGGTTTGTTGGTTTGTTGGTTTGTTTGTTTGTTCGTTTATTGGTTTGTTGGTTTGTTGGCTTGTTGGTTTGTTGGTTTATTGGCTTGTTGGTTTGTTGGTTTGTTGGTTTGTTCGTTTGTTGGCTTGTTGGTTTGTTGGCTTGTTGGCTTGTTGGTTTGTTGGCTTGTTGGCTTGTTGGTTTGTTGGTTTGTTGGTTTGTTGGTTTGTTGGTTTGTTGGTTTGTTGGTTCGTTGGCTTGTTGGCTTGTTGGTTTGGTGGTTTGTTGGCTTGTTGGTTTGTTCGGTTTTTGGTTTATTCGTTTGTTGGTTTGTTGGCTTGTTGGTTTGTTGGTTTATTGGTTTGTTGGTTTGTTCGTTTCTTGGTTTGTTGGTTTTTTGGTTTGTTGGTTTGTTCGTTTGTGGGTTTGTTGGTTTGTTGGTTTGTTCGTTTGTTGGTTTGTTGGTTTGTTGGCTTATTGGCTTGTTGGTTTGTTGGTTTGTTGGTTTGTTTGTTTGTTGGTTTGTTCGTTTGTTGGTTTGTTGGTTTGTTGGTTTGTTGGTTTGTTGGCTTGTTGGTTTGTTGGCTTGTTGGTTTGTTGGTTTGTTGGCTTGTTAGTTTGTTGGTTTGTTGGCTTGTTGGCTTGTTGGCTTGTTGGTTTGGTGGTTTGTTGGTTTGCTGCCTTGTTGGTTACTTGGTTTGTTGGTTTGTTGGTTTGTTGGTTTGTTGGTGTGTAAGTTTGTTTGTTTGTTGGTTTGTTGGTTTGTTGGTTTGTTGGTTTTTTGGTTTGTTGGTTTGTTGGTTTGTTCGTTTGTTGGTTTGTTGGTTTGTTGGTTTGTTGGTTTGTTGGTTTGTTCGTATGTTGGTTTGTTGGTTTGTTGGTTTGTTGGCTTGTTGGCTTGTTGGTTTGTTGGTATGTTGGTTTGTTTGTTTGTTGGTTTAATCGTTTGTTGGTTTGTTGGTTTGTTGGTTTGTTGGTTTCTTGGTTTGTTGGCTTGTTGGTTTGTTGGTTTGTTGGTTTGTTGGTTTTTTGGTTTGTTCGTTTGTTGACTTGTTGGTTTGTTGGCTTGTTGGTTTATTGGCTTGTTGGCTTGTTGGTTTGTTAATTTGTTCGTTTGTTGGTTTGTTGGTTTGTTGGTTTATTGGTTTGTTGGTTTGTTGGCTTGTTGGCTTGTTGGTTTGTTGGTTTGTTGGTTGGTTGGTTTGTTGGCTTGTTGGCTTGTTGGCTTATTGGTTTGTTGGTTTGGTCGTTTGTTGGTTTGTTGGTTTGTTGGTTTGTTGGTTTTATGGTTTGTTGGCTTGTTGGTTTGTTGGTTTGTTGGTTTGTTGGTTTGTTCGTTTGTTGGTTTTTTGGTTTGTTGGTTTGTTGGTTTGTTGGTTTGTTGGCATGTTGGCTTGTTGGCTTGTTGGCTTGTTGGCTTATTGGTTTATTGGCTTGTTGGTTTGTTGGCTTGTTGGCTTGTTGGTTTGTTGGTTTGTTGGTTTGTTCATTTGTTGGTTTATTCGTTTGTTGGTTTGTTTGTTTGTTTGTTTGTTGGTTTGTTGGTTTGTTGGTTTGTTGGTTTGTTGGTTTGTTGGTTTGTTGGCTTGTTGACTTGTTGGCTTGTTGGCTTGTTGGTTTGGTGGTTTGTTGGTTTCTTGGTTTGTTGGTTTATTGGTTTGTTCGTTTGTTTGTTTGTTCGTTTGTTAGCTTGTTGGTTTGTTGGCTTATTGGTTTGTTGGTTTTTTGGTTTGTTTGTTTGTTCGTTTATTGGTTTGTTGGTTTGTTGGCTTGTTGGTTTGTTGGTTTATTGGCTTGTTGGTTTGTTGGTTTGTTGGTTTGTTCGTTTGTTGGCTTGTTGGTTTGTTGGCTTGTTGGCTTGTTGGTTTGTTGGCTTGTTGGCTTGTTGGTTTGTTGGTTTGTTGGTTTGTTGGTTTGTTGGTTTGTTGGTTTGTTGGTTCGTTGGCTTGTTGGATTGTTGGTTTGGTGGTTTGTTGGCTTGTTGGTTTGTTCGGTTTTTGGTTTATTCGTTTGTTGGTTTGTTGGCTTGTTGGTTTGTTGGTTTATTGGTTTGTTGGTTTGTTCGTTTCTTGGTTTGTTGGTTTTTTGGTTTGTTGGTTTGTTCGTTTGTGGGTTTGTTGGTTTGTTGGTTTGTTCGTTTGTTGGTTTGTTGGTTTGTTGGCTTATTGGCTTGTTGGTTTGTTGGTTTGTTGGTTTGTTTGTTTGTTGGTTTGTTCGTTTGTTGGTTTGTTGGTTTGTTGGTTTGTTGGTTTGTTGGCTTGTTGGTTTGTTGGCTTGTTGGTTTGTTGGTTTGTTGGCTTGTTGGTTTGTTGGTTTGTTGGCTTGTTGGCTTGTTAGCTTGTTGGTTTGGTGGTTTGTTGGTTTGCTGCCTTGTTGGTTACTTGGTTTGTTGGTTTGTTGGTTTGTTGGTTTGTTGGTTTGTTGGCTTGTTGGCTTGTTGGTTTGTTGGTTACTTCGTTTGTTGGTTTGTTCGTTTGTTGGTTTGTTGGCTTGTTGGCTTGTTGGTTTGTTGGTTTGTTGGCTTGTTGGTTTGTTGGTTTGTTGGTTTGTTGGTTAATTGGTTTGTTGGTTTGGTGGTTTGTTGGCTTGTTGGTTTGTTGGTTTGTTGGTTTTTTGGTTTGTTGGTTTGTTGGTTTGTTGGTTTGTTGGTTTGTTGGTTTGTTGGTTTGTTGGTTTATTTGTTTGTTGGTTTGTTGGTTTGTTGGCTTGTTGGCTTGTTGGTTTGTTGGTTTGTTGGTTTGTTGGTTTGTTGGCTTGTTGGTTTGTTGGTTTGTTAGTTTGTTGGTTTGTTGGTTTGTTGGTTTGTTGGTTTGTTGGTTTGTTGGTTTGTTAGTTTGTTGGTTTGTTGGCTTGTTGGCTTGTTGGTTTGTTGGTTTGTTGGTTTGTTGGTTTGTTGGTTTGATCGTTTGTTGGCTTGTTGGTTTGTTGGTTTGTTGGTTTGTTGGTTTGTTGGTTTGTTGGTTTGTTGGTTTGTTGGCTTGTTGGTTTGTTGGTTTGTTGGTTTGTTGGTTTGTTGGTTTGTTGATTTGTTGGTTTGTTGGTTTGTTGGTTTGTTGGTTTGTTGGTTTTTTGGCTTGTTGGTTTGTTGGTTTGTTGGTTTGTTCGTGTGTTGGTTTGTTGGTTTGTTGGTTTGTTGGTTTGTTAGTTTGTTGGTTTGTTGGCTTGTTGGCTTGTTGGCTTGTTGGTTTGTTGGTTTGTTGGTTTGTTGGTTTGTTGGTTTGTTGGTTTGTTGGTGTGTTGGTTTGTTGGTTTGTTGGTTTGTTGGTTTGTTGGTTTGTTGGTTTGTTGTTTGTTGGTTTGTTGGCTTGTTGGTTTGTTGGTTTGTTGGTTTGTTGGTTTGTTGGTTTGTTGATTTGTTGGTTTGTTGGTTTGTTGGTTTGTTGGTTTGTTGGTTTTTTGGCTTGTTGGTTTGTTGGTTTGTTGGTTTGTTCGTGTGTTGGTTTGTTGGCTTGTTGGTTTGTTGGTTTGTTGGTTTGTTGGTTTGTTGGTTTGTTGGGTTGTTGGTTTGTTCGTTTGTTGGTTTGTTGGTTTGTTGCTTTGTTGGTTTGTTGGTTTGTTGGCTTGTTGGCTTGTTGGTTTTTTGGTTTGTTCGTTTGTTGGTTTGTTAGTGTGTTAGTTTGTTTTTTTGTTGGTTTGTTGGTTTGTTGGTTTGTTGGTTTTTTGGTTTGTTGGTTTGTTGGTTTGTTCGTTTGTTGGTTTGTTGGTTTGTTGGTTTGTTGGTTTGTTGGTTTGTTCGTATGTTGGTTTGTTGGTTTGTTGGTTTGTTGGCTTGTTGGCTTGTTGGTTTGTTGGTATGTTGGTTTGTTTGTTTGTTGGTTTAATCGTTTGTTGGTTTGTTGGTTTGTTGGTTTGTTGGTTTGTTGGTTTCTTGGTTTGTTGGCTTGTTGGTTTGTTGGTTTGTTGGTTTGTTGGTTTTTTGGTTTGTTCGTTTGTTGGCTTGTTGGTTTGTTGGCTTGTTGGTTTGTTGGCTAGTTGGTTTGTTGGTTTGTTGGTTTGTTGGTTTGTTGGTTTGTTGGTTTGTTGGCTTGTTGGTTTATTGGCTTGTTGGCTTGTTGGTTTGTTAATTTGTTCGTTTGTTGGTTTGTTGGTTTGTTGGTTTATTGGTTTGTTGGTTTGTTGGCTTGTTGGCTTGTTGGTTTGTTGGTTTGTTGGTTTGTTGGTTTGTTGGCTTGTTGGCTTGTTGGCTTATTGGTTTGTTGGTTTGTTTGTTTGTTGGTTTGTTGGTTTGTTGGTTTGTTGGTTTTTTGGTTTGTTGGCTTGTTGGTTTGTTGGTTTGTTGGTTTGTTCGTTTGTTGGTTTTTTGGTTTGTTAGTTTGTTGGTTTGTTGGTTTATTCGTTTGTTGGTTTGTTTGTTTGTTTGTTTGTTGGTTTGTTGGCATGTTGGCTTGTTGGCTTTTTGGCTTGTTGGCTTATTGGTTTATTGGCTTGTTGGTTTGTTGGCTTGTTGGCTTGTTGGTTTGTTGGTTTGTTGGTTTGTTCGTTTGTTGGTTTATTCGTTTGTTGGTTTGTTTGTTTGTTTGTTTGTTGGTTTGTTGGTTTGTTGGTTTGTTGGTTTGTTGGTTTGTTGGTTTGTTGGCTTGTTGGCTTGTTGGCTTGTTGGCTTGTTGGCTTGTTGGCTTGTTGGTTTGGTGGTTTGTTGGTTTCTTGGTTTGTTGGTTTGTTGGTTTGTTCGTTAGTTGGTTTGTTCGTTTGTTGGCTTGTTGGTTTGTTGGCTTATTGGTTTGTTGGTTTGTTGGTTTGTTTGTTTGTTCGTTTATTGGTTTGTTGGTTTGTTGGCTTGTTGGTTTGTTGGTTTATTGGCTTGTTGGTTTGTTGGTTTGTTGGTTTGTTCGTTTGTTGGCTTGTTGGTTTGTTGGCTTGTTGGCTTGTTGGTTTGTTGGCTTGTTGGCTTGTTGGTTTGTTGGTTTGTTGGTTTGTTGGTTTGTTGGTTTGTTGGTTCGTTGGCTTGTTGGCTTGTTGGTTTGTTGGTTTGTTAGTTTGTTGGTTTGTTCGTTGGTTGGTTTGTTGGTTTGTTGGCTTATTGGCTTGTTGGTTTATTGGTTTGTTGGTTTGTTTGTTTGTTGGTTTGTTCGTTTGTTGGTTTGTTGGTTTGTTGGTTTGTTGGTTTGTTGGCTTGTTGGTTTGTTGGCTTGTTGGTTTGTTGGTTTGTTGGCTTGTTGGTTTGTTGGTTTGTTGGCTTGTTGGCTTGTTGGCTTGTTAGTTTGGTGGTTTGTTGGTTTGTTGCCTTGTTGGTTACTTGGTTTGTTGGTTTGTTAGTTTGTTGGTTTGTTGGTTTGTTGGTTTGTGGGTTTGTTGGTTTGTTGGTTTGTTGGTTTGTTGGTTTGTTGGCTTGTTGGTTTGTTGGTTTGTTGGTTTGTTGGTTTTCTGGTTTGTTGGTTTGTTGGTTTGCTGGTTTACTGGTTTGTTGGTTTGTTGGTTTTTTGGTTTGCTGGTTTGTTGGTTTGTTGGTTTGTTGGTTTGTTGGTTTGTTGGTTTGTTGGCTTGTTGGTTTGTTGGTTTGTTGGTTTGTTGGCTTGTTGGTTTCTTGGTTTGTAGGTTTGTTGGTTTGTTCGTTTGTTGGTTTGTTGGCTTGTTGGTGTTTTGGTTTGTTGGTTTTTTGGTTTGTGGGTTTGTTGGTTTGTTGGTTAGTTGGTTTGTTGGTTTGTTGGTTTGTTGGTTTGTTGGTTTGGTTGTTTGTTGGTTTATTTGTGTGTTGGTTTGTTGGTTTGTTGGTTTGTTGGTTTGTTGGCTTGTTGGTTTGTTGGTTTGTTGGCTTGTTGATTTGTTGGCTTGTTGGTTTGTTGGTTTGTGGGTTTGTTGGTTTGTTGGTTTTTTGGTTTGTTCGTTTGTTGGCTTGTTGGTTTGTTGGCTTGTTGGTTTGTTGGCTAGTTGGTTTGTTGGTTTGTTGGTTTGTTGGTTTGTTGGTTTGTTGGTTTGTTGGCTTGTTGGTTTGTTGGCTTGTTGGCTTGTTGGTTTGTTAATTTTTTTCGTTTGTTGGTTTGTTGGTTTGTTGGTTTGTTGGTTTGTTGGCTTGTTGGCTTGTTGGTTTGTTGGTTTGTTGGTTTGTTGGTTTGTTGGCTTGTTGGCTTGTTTGCTTGTTAGCTTATTGGTTTGTTGGTTTGTTCGTTTGTTGGTTTGTTGGTTTGTTGGTTTGTTGGTTTTTTGGTTTGTTGGCTTGTTGGTTTGTTGGTTTGTTGGTTTGTTGGTTTGTTCGTTTGTTGGTTTTTTGGTTTGTTGGTTTGTTGGTTTGTTGGTTTGTTGGCATGTTGGCTTGTTGGCTTGTTGGCTTGTTGGCTTATTGGTTTATTGGCTTGTTGGTTTGTTGGCTTGTTGGCTTGTTGGTTTGTTGGTTTGTTGGTTTGTTCGTTTGTTGGTTTATTCGTTTGTTGGTTTGTTTGTTTGTTTGTTTGTTGGTTTGTTGGCTTGTTGGTTTGTTGGTTTGTTGGCTTGTTGGCTTGTTGGCTTGTTGGTTTGGTGGTTTGTTGGTTTGTTGCCTTGTTGGTTACTTGGTTTGTTGGTTTGTTGGTTTGTTGGTTTGCTGGTTTGTTTGTTTGTTGGTTTGTTCGTTTGTTGGTTTGTTCGTTTGTTGGTTTGTTGGTTTGTTGGTTTGTTGATTTGTTGGCTTGTTGGTTTGTTGGCTTGTTGGTTTGTTGGTTTGTTGGCTTGTTGGTTTGTTGGCTTGTTGGTTTGTTGGTTTGTTGGCTTGTTGATTTGTTGGCTTGTTGGTTTGTTGGTTTGTTGGTTTGTTGGTTTGTTGGTTTTTTGGTTTGTTCGTTTGTTGGCTTGTTGGTTTGTTGGCTTGTTGGTTTGTTGGCTAGTTGGTTTGTTGGTTTGTTGGTTTGTTGGTTTGTTGGTTTGTTGGTTTGTTGGCTTGTTGGTTTGTTGGCTTGTTGGCTTGTTGGTTTGTTAATTTTTTTCGTTTGTTGGTTTGTTGGTTTGTTGGTTTGTTGGTTTGTTGGCTTGTTGGCTTGTTGGTTTGTTGGTTTGTTGGTTTGTTGGTTTGTTGGCTTGTTGGCTTGTTTGCTTGTTAGCTTATTGGTTTGTTGGTTTGTTCGTTTGTTGGTTTGTTGGTTTGTTGGTTTGTTGGTTTTTTGGTTTGTTGGCTTGTTGGTTTGTTGGTTTGTTGGTTTGTTGGTTTGTTCGTTTGTTGGTTTTTTGGTTTGTTGGTTTGTTGGTTTGTTGGTTTGTTGGCATGTTGGCTTGTTGGCTTGTTGGCTTGTTGGCTTATTGGTTTATTGGCTTGTTGGTTTGTTGGCTTGTTGGCTTGTTGGTTTGTTGGTTTGTTGGTTTGTTCGTTTGTTGGTTTATTCGTTTGTTGGTTTGTTTGTTTGTTTGTTTGTTGGTTTGTTGGCTTGTTGGTTTGTTGGTTTGTTGGCTTGTTGGCTTGTTGGCTTGTTGGTTTGGTGGTTTGTTGGTTTGTTGCCTTGTTGGTTACTTGGTTTGTTGGTTTGTTGGTTTGTTGGTTTGCTGGTTTGTTTGTTTGTTGGTTTGTTCGTTTGTTGGTTTGTTCGTTTGTTGGTTTGTTGGTTTGTTGGTTTGTTGATTTGTTGGCTTGTTGGTTTGTTGGCTTGTTGGTTTGTTGGTTTGTTGGCTTGTTGGTTTGTTGGTTTGTTGGCTTGTTGGCTTGTTGGCTTGTTGGTTTGGTGGTTTGTTGCCTTGTTGGTTACTTGGTTTGTTGGTTTGTTGGTTTGTTGGTTTGTTGGTTTGTTGGTTTGTTGGCTTGTTGGCTTGTTGGTTTGTTGGTTAGTTCGTTTGTTGGTTTGTTCGTTTGTTGGTTTGTTGGCTTGTTGGCTTGTTGGTTTGTTGGTTTGTTGGCTTGTTGGTTTGTTGGTTTGTTGGTTTGTTGGTTAATTGGTTTGTTGGTTTGGTGGTTTGTTGGCTTGTTGGTTTGTTGGTTTGTTGGTTTTTTGGTTTGTTGGTTTGTTGGTTTGTTGGTTTGTTGGTTTGTTGGTTTGTTGGTTTATTTGTTTGTTGGTTTGTTGGTTTGTTGGTTTGTTGGCTTGTTGGTTTGTTGGTTTGTTGGTTTGTTGGTTTGTTGGCTTGTTGGCTTGTTGGTTTGTTGGTTTGTTGGTTTGTTGGTTTGTTCGTTTGTTGGTTTGTTTGTTGGTTTGTTCGTTTGTCGGTTTGTTGGTTACTTGGTTTGTTGGTTTGTTGGTTTATTGGTTTGTTGGTTGGTTGGCTTGTTGGCTTGTTGGTTTGTTGGTTTGTTGGCTTGTTGGTTTGTTGGGTTTTTGGTTTATTCGTTTGTTGGTTTGTTGGCTTGTTGGTTTGTTGGTTTATTGGTTTGTTGGTTTGTTCGTTTATTGGTTTGTTGGTTTTTTGGTTTGTTGGTTTGTTCGTTTGTGGGTTTGTTCGTTTGTTGGTTTGTTCGTTTGTTCGTTTGTTGGTTTGTTCGTTTGTTGGTTTGTTCGTTTGTTGGCTTATTGGCTTGTTGGTTTGTTGGTTTGTTGGTTTGTTTGTTTGTTGGTTTGTTCGTTTGTTGGTTTGTTGGTTTGTTGGTTTGTTGGTTTGTTGGCTTGTTGGTTTGTTGGCTTGTTGGTTTGTTGGTTTGTTGGCTTGTTGGTTTGTTGGTTTGTTGGCTTGTTGGCTTGTTGGCTTGTTGGTTTGGTGGTTTGTTGGTTTGTTGCCTTGTTGGTTACTTGGTTTGTTGGTTTGTTGGTTTGTTGGTTTGTTGGTTTGTTGGCTTGTTGGCTTGTTGGTTTGTTGGTTAGTTCGTTTGTTGGTTTGTTCGTTTGTTGGTTTGTTGGCTTGTTGGCTTGTTCGTTTGTTGGTTTGTTGGCTTGTTGGTTTGTTGGTTTGTTGGTTTGTTGGTTAATTGGTTTGTTGGTTTGGTGGTTTGTTGGCTTGTTGGTTTGTTGGTTTGTTGGTTTTTTGGTTTGTTGGTTAGTTGGTTTGTTGGTTTGTTGGTTTGTTGGTTTGTTGGTTTGTTGGTTTATTTGTTTGTTGGTTTGTTGGTTTGTTGGTTTGTTGGCTTGTTGGTTTGTTGGTTTGTTGGTTTGTTGGTTTGTTGGTTTGTTGGTTTGTTGGTTTGTTGGTTTGTTAGTTTGTTGGTTTGTTGGTTTGTTGGTTTGTTGGTTTGTTGGTTTGTTAGTTTGTTGGTTTGTTGGCTTGTTGGCTTGTTGGTTTGTTGGTTTGTTGGTTTGTTGGTTTGTTCGTTTGTTGGTTTGTTTGTTGGTTTGTTCGTTTGTCGGTTTGTTGGTTACTTGGTTTGTTGGTTTGTTGGTTTGTTGGTTTGTTGGTTTGTTGGCTTGTTGGTTTGTTGGTTTGTTGGTTTTTTGGTTTGTTGGTTTGTTGGTTTGTTGGTTTGTTTGTTTGTTGGTTTGTTGGTTTGTGGGTTTGTTGGTTTGTTGGTTTGTTGGTTTGTTGGTTTGTTGGTTTATTTGTTTGTTGGTTTGTTGGTTTGGTGGTTTGTTGGCTTGTTGGTTTGTTGGTTTGTTGGTTTTTTGGTTTGTTGGTTTGTTGGTTTGTTGGTTTGTTGGTTTGTTGGTTTGTTGGTTTATTTGTTTGTTGGTTTGTTGGTTTGTTGGTTTGTTGGCTTGTTGGTTTGTTGGTTTGTTGGTTTGTTGGTTTGTTGGTTTGTTGGTTTGTTGGTTTATTTGTTTGTTGGTATGTTGGTTTGTTGGTTTGTTGGCTTGTTGGTTTGTTGGTTTGTTGGTTTGTTGGTTTGTTGGTTTGCTGGTTTGTTGGTTTGTTGGTTTGTTAGTTTGTTGGTTTGTTGGTTTGTTGGTTTGTTGGTTTGTTGGCTTGTTAGTTTGTTGGTTTGTTGGCTTGTTGGCTTGTTGGTTTGTTGGTTTGTTGGTTTGTTGGTTTGTTCGTTTGTTGGTTTGCTTGTTGGTTTGTTCGTTTGTCGGTTTGTTGGTTACTTGGTTTGTTGGTTTGTTGGTTTGTTGGTTTGTTGGTTTGTTGGCTTGTTGGCTTGTTGGTTTGTTGGTTTGTTGGTTTTTTGGTTTGTTGGTTTGTTGGTTTGTTGGTTTGTTTGTTTGTTGGTTTGTTGGTTTGTGGGTTTGTTGGTTTGTTGGTTTGTTGGTTTGTTGGTTTGTTGGTTTATTTGTTTGTTGGTTTGTTGGTTTGTTTGTTTGTTGGTTTGTTGGCTTGTTGGTTTGTTGGTTTGTTGGTTTGTTGGTTTTCTGGTTTTCTGGTTTGTTGGTTTGTTGGTTTGTTGGTTTGCTGGTTTACTGGTTTGTTGGTTTGTTGGTTTTTTGGTTTGCTGGTTTGTTGGTTTGTTGGTTTGTTGGTTTGTTGGTTTGTTGGCTTGTTGGTTTGTTGGTTTGTTGGTTTGTTGGTTTGTTGGTTTCTTGGTTTGTAGGTTTGTTGGTTTGTTCGTTTGTTGGTTTGTTGGCTTGTTGGTGTTTTGGTTTGTTGGTTTTTTGGTTTGTGGGTTTGTTGGTTTTTTGGTTAGTTGGTTTGTTGGTTTGTTGGTTTGTTGGTTTGGTTGTTTGTTGGTTTATTTGTTTGTTGGTTTGTTGGTTTGTTGGTTTGTTGGTTTGTTGGTTTGTTGGTTTGTTGGCTTGTTTATTTGTTGGCTTGTTGGTTTGTTGGTTTGTTGGTTTGTTGGTTTGTTGGTTTGTTGGTTTTTTGGTTTGTTCGTTTGTTGGCTTGTTGGTTTGTTGGCTTGTTGGTTTGTTGGCTAGTTGGTTTGTTGGTTTGTTGGTTTGTTGGTTTGTTGGTTTGTTGGTTTGTTGGCTTGTTGGTTTGTTGGCTTGTTGGCTTGTTGGTTTGTTAATTTGTTCGTTTGTTGTTTTGTTGGTTTGTTGGTTTGGTGGTTTGTTGGTTTGTTGGCTTGTTGGCTTGTTGGTTTGTTGATTTGTTGGTTTGTTGGTTTGTTGGCTTGTTGGCTTGTTGGCTTATTGGTTTGTTGGTTTGTTCGTTTGTTGGTTTGTTGGTCTGTTGGTTTGTTGGTTTTTTGGTTTGTTGGCTTGTTGGTTTGTTGGTTTGTTGGTTTGTTGGTTTGTTCGTTTGTTGGTTTTTTGGTTTGTTGGTTTGTTGGTTTGTTGGTTTGTTGGCATGATGGCTTGTTGGCTTGTTGGCTTGTTGGCTTATTGGTTTATTGGCTTGTTGGTTTGTTGGCTTGTTGGCTTGTTGGTTTGTTGGTTTTTTGGTTTGTTCGTTTGTTGGTTTATTCGTTTGTTGGTTTGTTTGTTTGTTTGTTTGTTGGTTTGTTGGTTTGTTGGTTTGTTGGTTTGTTGGTTTGTTGGTTTGTTGGCTTGTTGGCTTGTTGGCTTGTTGGTTTGGTGGTTTGTTGGTTTCTTGGTTTGTTGGTTTGTTGGTTTGTTCGTTTGTTGGTTTGTTCGTTTGTTGGCTTGTTGGTTTGTTGGCTTATTGGTTTGTTGGTTTGTTGGTTTGTTTGTTTGTTCGTTTATTGGTTTGTTGGTTTGTTGGCGTGTTGGTTTGTTTGTTTATTGGCTTGTTGGTTTGTTGGTTTGTTCGTTTGTTGGCTTGTTGTTTTGTTGGCTTGTTGGCTTGTTGGTTTGTTGGCTTGTTGGCTTGTTGGTTTGTTGGTTTGTTGGTTTGTTGGTTTGTTGGTTTGTTGGTTCGTTGGCTTGTTGGCTTGTTGGCTTGTTGGTTTGTTGGTTTGTTGGCTTGTTGGTTTGTTGGTTTTTTGGTTTATTCGTTTGTTGGTTTGTTGGCTTGTTGGTTTGTTGGTTTATTGGTTTGTTGGTTTGTTCGTTTATTGGTTTGTTGGTTTTTTGGTTTGTTGGTTTGTTCGTTTGGGGGTTTGTTGGTTTGTTGGTTTGTTCGTTTCTTGGTTTGTTGGTTTGTTGGCTTATTGGCTTGTTGGTTTGTTGGTTTGTTGGTTTGTTTGTTTGTTGGTTTGTTCGTTTGTTGGTTTGTTGGTTTGTTGGTTTGTTGGTTTGTTGGCTTGTTGGTTTGTTGGCTTGTTGGTTTGTTGGTTTGTTGGCTTGTTGGTTTGTTGGTTTGTTGGCTTGTTGGCTTGTGGGCTTGTTGGTTTGGTGGTTTGTTGGTTTGTTGCCTTGTTGGTTACTTGGTTTGTTGGTTTGTTGGTTTGTTGGTTTGTTGGTTTGTTGGCTTGTTGGCTTGTTGGTTTGTTGGTTAGTTCGTTTGTTGGTTTGTTCGTTTGTTGGTTTGTTGGCTTGTTGGCTTGTTGGTTTGTTGGTTTGTTGGCTTGTTGGTTTGTTGGTTTGTTGGTTAATTGGTTTGTTGGTTTGGTGGTTTGTTGGCTTGTTGGTTTGTTGGTTTGTTGGTTTTTTGGTTTGTTGGTTTGTTGGTTTGTTGGTTTGTTGGTTTGTTGGTTTGTTGGTTTATTTGTTTGTTGGTTTGTTGGTTTGTTGGCTTGTTGGTTTGTTGGTTTGTTGGTTTGTTGGTTTGTTGGTTTGTTGGTTTGTTGGTTTGTTAGTTTGTTGGTTTGTTGGTTTGTTGGTTTGTTGGTTTGTTGGTTTGTTGGTTTGTTGGTTTGTTGGCTTGTTGGCTTGTTGGTTTGTTGGTTTGTTGGTTTGTTCGTTTGTTGGTTTGTTTGTTTGTTGGTTTGTTCGTTTGTCGGTTTGTTGGTTACTTGGTTTGTTGGTTTGTTGGTTTGTTGGTTTGTTGGTTTGCTGGCTTGTTGGTTTGTTGGTTTGTTGGTTTGTTGGTTTTTTGGTTTGTTGGTTTGTTGGTTTGTTGGTTTGTTTGTTTGTTGGTTTGTTGGTTTGTGGGTTTGTTGGTTTGTTGGTTTGTTGGTTTGTTGTTTTTTTGGCTTGTTGGTTTGTTGGTTTGTTGGCTTGTTGGTTTGTTGGTTTGCTGGCTTGTTGGTTTGTTGGCTTATTGGTTTGTTGGTTTGTTGGTCTGTTTGTTTATTCGTTTGTTGGTTTGTTGGTTTGTTAGCTTGTTGGTTTGTTGGTTTGTTGGCTTGTTGGTTTGTTGGTTTGTTGGTTTGTTCGTTTGTTGGCTTGTTGGTTTGTTGGCTTGTTGGCTTGTTGGTTTGTTGGCTTGTTGGCTTGTTGGTTTGTTGGTTTGTTGGTTTGTTGGTTTGTTGGTTTGTTGGCTTGTTGGCTTGTTGGCTTGGTGGTTTGTTGGTTTGGTTGTTTGTTCGTTTGTTTGTTTGTTGGCTTGTTGGTTTGTTGGCTTATTGGTTTGTTAGTTTGTTGGTTTGTTGGTTTGTTGGTTTGTTGGTTTGCTGGTTTGTTGGCTTGTTGGTTTGTTGGCTTGTTGGTTTGTTGGTTTGTTGGTTTGTTGGTTTGTTTGTTTGTTGGTTTTTTGGATGTTAGTTTTTTGGTTTGTTGGTTTGTAGGTTTGTTGGTTTGTTGGTTTGTTGGCTTGTTGGTTTGTAGGTTTGTTGGTTTGTTGGTTTATTGGGTTGTTGGTTTGTTCGTTTGTTGGTTTGTTGGTTTGTTGGTTTGTTGGTTTGTTGGCTTGTTGGATTGTTGGTTTGTTGGCTTGTTGGCTTGTTGGTTTGTTGGCTTGTTGGCTTGTTGGTTTGTTGGTTTGTTGGTTTGTTGGTTTGTTGGTTTGTTGGCTTGTTGGCTTGGTGGTTTGTTGGTTTGGTTGTTTGTTCGTTTGTTGGTTTGTTTGTTTGTTGGCTTGTTGGTTTGTTGGCTTATTGGTTTGTTGGTTTGTTGGTTTGTTGGTTTGTTGGTTTGTTGGTTTGCTGGTTTGTTGGCTTGTTGGTTTGTTGGCTTGTTGGTTTGTTGGTTTGTTGGTTTGTTGGTTTGTTTGTTTGTTGGTTTTTTGGATGTTAGTTTTTTGGTTTGTTGGTTTGTTGGTTTGTTGGTTTGTTGGTTTGTTGGCTTGTTGGTTTGTAGGTTTGTTGGTTTGTTGGTTTATTGGGTTGTTGGTTTGTTCGTTTGTTGGTTTGTTGGTTTGTTGGTTTGTTGGTTTGTCGGGTTGTTGGCTTGTTGGTTTGTTGGTTTGTTGGTTTGTTCGTTTGTTGGCTTGTTGGTTTGTTGGCTTGTTGGTTTGTTGGCTAGTTGGTTTGTTGGTTGGTTGGTTTGTTTGTTTGTTGGCTTGTTGGTTTGTTGGCTTGTTGGCTTGTTGGTTTGTTGGTTTGTTCGTTTGTTGGTCTGTTGGTTTGTTGGTTTGTTGGTTTGTTGGTTTGTTGGTTTGTTGGCTTGTTGGCTTGTTGGTTTGTTGGTTTGTTGGTTTGTTGGTTTGTTCGTTGGTTGGTTTGTTGGTTTGTTGGTTTTTTGGTTTGTTGGCTTGTTGGTTTGTCGGTTTGATGGCTTTTTGGTTTGTTGGTTTGTTGGTTTATTAGTTTGTTGGCTTGTTGGTTTGTTGGTTTGTTCGTTTGTTGGCTTGTTGGTTTGTTGGCTTGTTGGTTTGTTGGCTAGTTGGTTTGTTGGTTTACTGGTTTGTTGGTTTATTGGTTTGTTGGTTTGTTGGTTTGTTGGCTTATTGGTGTGTTGGCTTGTTGGCTTGTTGGTTTGTTCGTTTGTTGGTTTGTTGGTTTGTTGGTTTGTTGGGTTGTTGGCTTGTTGGTTTGTTGGTTTTTTGGTTTGTTCGTTTGTTGGCTTGTTGGCTTGTTGGTTTGTTGGTTTGTTCGTTTGTTGGTTTGTTGGTTTGTTGGTTTGTTGGTTTGTTGGTTTTTGGGTTTGTTGGCTTGTTGGTTTGTTGATTTGTTGGTTTGTTGGTTTGTTCGTTTGTTAGTTTTTTGGTTTGTTGGTTTGTTGGTTTGTGGGCTTGTTGGTTTGGGGGCTTGTTGGCTTGTTGGCTTATTGGTTTGTTGGCTTGTTGGTTTGTTGGCTTGTTGGCTTGTTGGTTTGTTGGCTTGTTGGTTTGTTCGTTTGTTGGTTTGTTGGTTTGTTCGTTTGTTGGTTTGTTTATTTGTTGGTTTGTTGGTTTGTTGGTTTGTTGGCTTGTTGGTTTATTGGTTTGTTCGTTTGTTGGCTTGTTGGTTTGTTGGCATGTTGGCTTGTTGGTTTAATGTTTTGTTGGCTTGTTGGTTTGTTGGTTTGTTGGTTTGTTGGTTTGTTGGTTTATTCGTTTGTTGGTTTGTTGTTTTGTTGGCTTGTTGGTTTGTTGGTTTGTTGGCTTGTTAGTTTTTCGATTTGTTGGTTTGTTGGCTTGTTGGTTTGTTGGTTTGTTGGCTTGTTTGTTTGTTGGTTGGTTGGTTTGTTCGTTTGTTGGCTTGTTGGTTTGTTGGTTTGTTGGTTTGTTGGTTTGTTGGCTTTTTGGTTTGTTGGTTTGCTGGCTTGTTGGTTTGTTGGCATATTGGTTTGTTGGTTTGTTGGTTTGTTGGTCTGTTTGTTTGTTCGTTTGTTGGTTTGTTGGTTTGTTAGCTTGTTGGTTTGTTGGTTTGTTGGCTTGTTGGTTTGTTGGTTTGTTGGTTTGTTCGTTTGTTGGCTTGTTGGTTTGTTGGCTTGTTGGTTTGTTGGCTTCTTGGCTTGTTGGTTTGTTGGTTTGTTGGTTTGCTGGTTTGTTGGCTTGTTGGTTTGTTGGCTTGTTGGTTTGTTGGTTTGTTGGTTTGTTGGTTTGTATGTTTGTTGGTTTTTTGGCTTGTTAGTTTTTTGGTTTGTTTGTTTGTTGGTTTGTTCGTTTGTCGGTTTGTTGGTTACTTGGTTTGTTGGTTTGTTGGTTTGTTGGTTTGTTGGTTTGCTGGCTTGTTGGTTTGTTGGTTTGTTGGTTTGTTGGTTTGTTGGTTTGTTGGTTCGTTGGCTTGTTGGCTTGTTGGTTTGTTGGGTTTTTGGTTTATTCGTTTGTTGGTTTGTTGGCTTGTTGGTTTGTTGGTTTATTGGTTTGTTGGTTTGTTCGTTTATTGGTTTGTTGGTTTTTTGGTTTGTTGGTTTGTTCGTTTGTGGGTTTGCTCGTTTGTTGGTTTGTTCGTTTGTTGGTTTGTTGGTTTGTTGGCTTATTGGCTTGTTGGTTTGTTGGTTTGTTGGTTTGTTTGTTTGTTGGTTTGTTCGTTTGTTGGTTTGTTGGTTTGTTGGTTTGTTGGTTTATTGGCTTGTTGGTTTGTTGGCTTGTTGGTTTGTTGGTTTGTTGGCTTGTTGGTTTGTTGGTTTGTTGGCTTGTTGGCTTGTTGGCTTGTTGGTTTGGTGGTTTGTTGGTTTGTTGCCTTGTTGGTTACTTGGTTTGTTGGTTTGTTGGTTTGTTGGTTTGTTGGTTTGTTGGCTTGTTGGCTTGTTGGTTTGTTGGTTAGTTCGTTTGTTGGTTTGTTCGTTTGTTGGTTTGTTGGCTTGTTGGCTTGTTGGTTTGTTGGTTTGTTGGCTTGTTGGTTTGTTGGTTTGTTGGTTTGTTGGTTAATTGGTTTGTTGGTTTGGTGGTTTGTTGGCTTGTTGGTTTGTTGGTTTGTTGGTTTTTTGGTTTGTTGGTTTGTTTGTTTGTTGGTTTGTTGGTTTGTTGGTTTGTTGGTTTATTTGTTTGTTGGTTTGTTGGTTTGTTGGTTTGTTGGCTTGTTGGTTTGTTGGTTTGTTGGTTTGTTGGTTTGTTGGTTTGTTGGTTTGTTAGTTTGTTGGTTTGTTGGTTTGTTGGTTTGTTGGTTTGTTGGTTTGTTAGTTTGTTGGTTTGTTGGCTTGTTGGCTTGTTGGTTTGTTGTTTTGTTGGTTTGTTGGTTTGTTCGTTTGTTGGTTTGTTTGTTGGTTTGTTCGTTTGTCGGTTTGTTGGTTACTTGGTTTGTTGGTTTGTTGGTTTGTTGGTTTGTTGGTTTGTTGGCTTGTTGGTTTGTTGGTTTGTTGGTTTTTTGGTTTGTTGGTTTGTTGGTTTGTTGGTTTGTTTGTTTGTTGGTTTGTTGGTTTGTGGGTTTGTGGGTTTGTTGGTTTGTTGGTTTGTTGGTTTGTTGGTTTATTTGTTTGTTGGTTTGTTGGTTAGTTGGTTTGTTGGTTTGTTGGTTTGTTGGCTTGTTGGTTTGTTGGTTTGTTGGTTTGTTGGTTTTCTGGTTTGTTGGTTTGTTGGTTTGTTGGTTTGCTGGTTTACTGGTTTGTTGGTTTGTTGGTTTTTTGGATTGCTGGTTTGTTGGTTTGTTGGTTTGTTGGTTTGTTGGTTTGTTGGTTTGTTGGCTTGTTCGTTTGTTGGTTTGTTGGCTTGTTGGTGTTTTGGTTTGTTGGTTTTTTGGTTTGTGGGTTTGTTGGTTTGTTGGTTAGTTGGTTTGTTGGTTTGTTGGTTTGTTGGTTTGTTGGTTTGGTTGTTTGTTGGTTTATTTGTTTGTTGGTTTGTTGGTTTGTTGGTTTGTTGGTTTGTTGGTTTGTTGGTTTGTTGGCTTGTTGATTTGTTGGCTTGTTGGTTTATTGGTTTGTTGGTTTGTTGGTTTGTTGGTTTTTTGGTTTGTTCGTTTGTTGGCTTGTTGGTTTGTTGGCTTGTTGGTTTGTTGGCTAGTTGGTTTGTTGGTTTGTTGGTTTGTTGGTTTGTTGGTTTGTTGGTTTGTTGGCTTGTTGGTTTGTTGGCTTGTTGGCTTGTTGGTTTGTTAATTTGTTCGTTTGTTGGTTTGTTGGTTTGTTGGTTTGTTGGTTTGTTGGTTTGTTTGTTTGTTGGCTTGTTGGCTTGTTGGTTTGTTGGTTTGTTGGTTTGTTGGTTTGTTGGTTTGTTGGTTTGTTGGCTTGTTGGCTTGTTGGCTTATTGGTTTGTTGGTTTGTTCGTTTGTTGGTTTGTTGGTTTGTTGGTTTGTTGGTTTTTTGGTTTGTTGGCTTGTTGGTTTGTTGGTTTGTTGGTTTGTTGGTTTGTTCGTTTGTTGGTTTTTTGGTTTGTTGGTTTGTTGGTTTGTTGGTTTGTTGGCATGTTGGCTTGTTGGCTTGTTGGCTTGTTGGCTTGTTGGCTTATTGGTTTATTGGCTTGTTGGTTTGTTGGCTTGTTGACTTGTTGGTTTGTTGGTTTGTTGGTTTGTTTGTTTGTTGGTTTATTCGTTTGTTGGTTTGTTTGTTTGTTTGTTGGTTTGTTGGTTTGTTGGTTTGTTGGTTTGTTGGTTTGTTGGTTTGTTGGTTTGTTGGCTTGTTGGCTTGTTGGCTTGTTGGCTTGTTGGCTTGTTGGTTTGGTGGTTTGTTGGTTTCTTGGTTTGTTGGTTTGTTGGTTTGTTCGTTTGTTGGTTTGTTCGTTTGTTGGCTTGTTGGTTTGTTGGCTTATTGGTTTGTTGGTTTGTTGGTTTGTTTGTTTGTTCGTTTATTGGTTTGTTGGCTTGTTGGTTTGTTGGTTTATTGGCTTGTTGGTTTGTTGGTTTGTTGGTTTGTTCGTTTGTTGGCTTGTTGGTTTGTTGGCTTGTTGGCTTGTTGGTTTGTTGGCTTGTTGGCTTGTTGGTTTGTTGGTTTGTTGGTTTGTTGGTTTGTTGGTGTGTTGGTTCGTTGGCTTGTTGGCTTGTTGGTTTGTTGGTTTGTTGGCTTGTTGGTTTGTTGGTTTTTTGGTTTATTCGTTTGTTGGTTTGTTGGCTTGTTGGTTTGTTGGTTTATTGGTTTGTTGGTTTGTTCGTTTATTGGTTTGTTGGTTTTTTGGTTTGTTGGTTTGTTCGTTTGTGGGTTTGTTGGTTTGTTCGTTTGTTGGTTTGTTGGTTTGTTGGCTTATTGGCTTGTTGGTTTGTTGGTTTGTTGGTTTGTTTGTTTGTTGGTTTGTTCGTTTGTTGGTTTGTTGGTTTGTTGGTTTGTTGGTTTGTTGGCTTGTTGGTTTGTTGGCTTGTTGGTTTGTTGGTTTGTTGGCTTGTTGGTTTGTTGGTTTGTTGGCTTGTTGGCTTGTTGGCTTGTTGGTTTGGTGGTTTGTTGGTTTGTTGCCTTGTTGGTTACTTGGTTTGTTGGTTTGTTGGTTTGTTGGTTTGTTGGTTTGTTGGCTTGTTGGCTTGTTGGTTTGTTGGTTAGTTCGTTTGTTGGTTTGTTCGTTTGTTGGTTTGTTGGCTTGTTGGCTTGTTGGTTTGTTGGTTTGTTGGCTTGTTGGTTTGTTGGTTTGTTGGTTTGTTGGTCAATTGGTTTGTTGGTTTGGTGGTTTGTTGGCTTGTTGGTTTGTTAATTTGTTGGTTTTTTGGTTTGTTGGTTTGTTGGTTTGTTGGTTTGTTGGTTTGTTGGTTTGTTGGTTTATTTGTTTGTTGGTTTGTTGGCTTGTTGGTTTGTTGGCTTGTTGGTTTGTTGGTTTGTTGGTTTGTTGGTTTGTTGGTTTGTTGGTTTGTTGGTTTGTTAGTTTGTTGGTTTGTTGGTTTGTTGGTTTGTTGGTTTGTTGGTTTGTTGGTTTGTTGGTTTGTTGGCTTGTTGGTTTGTTGGTTTGTTGGTTTGTTCGTTTGTTGGTTTGTTTGTTTGTTGGTTTGTTCGTTTGTCGGTTTGTTGGTTACTTGGTTTGTTGGTTTGTTGATTTGTTGGTTTGCTGGCTTGTTGGTTTGTTGGTTTGTTGGTTTTTTGGTTTGTTGGTTTGTTGGTTTGTTGGTTTGTTTGTTTGTTGGTTTGTTGGTTTGTGGGTTTGTTGGTTTGTTGGTTTGTTGGTTTGTTGGTTTATTTGTTTGTTGGTTTGTTGGTTTGTTGGTTTGTTGGTTTGTTGGCTTGTTGGTTTGTTGGTTTGTTGGTTTGTTGGTTTTCTGGTTTGTTGGTTTGTTGGTTTGTTGGTTTGCTGGTTTACTGGTTTGTTGGTTTGTTGGTTTTTTGGTTTGCTGGTTTGTTGTTTTGTTGGTTAGTTGGTTTGTTGGTTTGTTGGCTTGTTGGTTTGTTGGTTTGTTGGTTTGTTGGTTTGTTGGTTTCTTGGTTTGTAGGTTTGTTGGTTTGTTTGTTTGTTGGTTTGTTGGCTTGTTGGTGTTTTGGTTTGTTGGTTTTTTGGTTTGTGGGTTTGTTGGTTTGTTGGTTAGTTGGTTTGTTGGTTTGTTGGTTTGTTGGTTTGTTGGTTTGTTGGTTTGGTTGTTTGTTGGTTTATTTGTTTGTTGGTTTGTTGGTTTGTTGGTTTGTTGGTTTGTTGGTTTGTTGGTTTGTTGGTTTGTTGGTTTGTTGGCTTGTTGATTTGTTGGCTTGTTGGTTTGTTGGTTTGTTGGTTTGTTGGTTTGTTGGTTTGTTGGTTTATTAGTTTGTTGGTTTGTTGGCTTGTTGGTTTGTTGGTTTGTTGTTTTGTTGGTTTATTGGTTTGTTGGTTTGTTGGTTTGTTGGTTTGTTCGTTTGTTGGTTTGTTGGTTTGTTGGTTTGTTGGTTTGTTGGTTTGTTGGTTTGTTCGTTTGTTCGTTTGTTCGTTTGTTCGTTTGTTCGTTTGTTCGTTTGTTGGTTAGTTGGTTTGTTGGTTTGTTTGTTTGTTGGTTTGTTCGTTTGTTGGCTTGTTGGCTTGTTGACTTATTGGTTTGTTGGTTTGTTGTTTGTTGGTTTGTTTGTTTGTTGGTTTGTTGGTTTGTTGTTTGTTTGGCTTGTTGGTTTGTTGGTTTGTTGGTTTGTTGGTTTGTTGGTTTGTTGGTTTGTTGATTTGTTGGCTTGTTGGTTTGTTGGTTTGTTGGTTTGTTGGTTTGTTAGTTTGTTGGTTTGTTGGTTTGTTGGTTTGTTGGTTTGTGGTTTGTTGGTTTGTTGGTTTATTTGTTTGTTGGTTTGTTATTTTGTTGGTCTGTTGGTTTGTTGGTTTGTTGGTTTGGTGGCTTGTTGATTTGTTGGCTTGTATGTTTGTTGGTTTGTTGGTTTGTTGGTTTGTTGGTTTGTTGGTTTGTTGGCTTGTTGGTTTGTTTGTTTGTTGGTTTGTTGGTTTGTTGATTTGTTGGTTTGTTGGTTTGTTGGTTTGTTGGTTTTTTCGTTTGTTCGTTTGTTCGTTTGTTCGTTTGTTCGTTTGTTCGTTTGTTCGTTTGTTGGTAAGTTGGTTTGTTGGTTTGTTTGTTTGTTGTTTTGTTCGTTTGTTGGCTTGTTGGTGTGTTGGCTTATTGGTTTGTTGGTTTGTTGGTTTGTTGGTTTGTTTGTTTGTTCGTTTGTTGGTTTGTGGTTTTTTTGGCTTGTTGGTTTGTTGGCTTGTTGGTTTGTTGGTTTGCTGGCTTGTTGGTTTGTTGGCTTATTGGTTTGTTGGTTTGTTGGTCTGTTTGTTTATTCGTTTGTTGGTTTGTTGGTTTGTTAGCTTGTTGGTTTGTTGGTTTGTTGGCTTGTTGGTTTGTTGGTTTGTTGGTTTGTTCGTTTGTTGGCTTGTTGGTTTGTTGGCTTGTTGGCTTGTTGGTTTGTTGGCTTGTTGGCTTGTTGGTTTGTTGGTTTGTTGGTTTGTTGGTTTGTTGGTTTGTTGGCTTGTTGGCTTGGTGGTTTGTTGGTTTGATTGTTTGTTCGTTTGTTGGTTTGTTTGTTTGTTGGCTTGTTGGTTTGTTGGCTTGTTGGTTTGTTGGTTTGTTGGTTTGTTGGTTTGTTGGTTTGTCGGTTTGCTGGTTTGTTGGCTTGTTGGTTTGTTGGCTTGTTGGTTTGTTGGTTTGTTGGTTTGTTGATTTGTTTGTTTGTTGGTTTTTTGGATGTTAGTTTTTTGGTTTGTTGGTTTGTAGGTTTGTTGGTTTGTTGGTTTGTTGGCTTGCTGGTTTGTAGGTTTGTTGGTTTGTTGGTTTGTTGGGTTGTTGGTTTGTTCGTTTGTTGGTTTGTTGGTTTTTTGGCTTGTTGGTTTGTTGGCTTGTTGGATTGTTGGTTTTTTGGTTTGTTCGTTTGTTGGTTTGTTGGTTTGTCGGTTTGTTGGTTTGTTGGTTTGTTGGTTTTTGGGTTTGTTGGTTTGTTGGTTTGTTGGTTTGTCGGGTTGTTGGCTTGTTGGTTTGTTGGTTTGTTGGTTTGTTCGTTTGTTGGCTTGTTGGTTTGTTGGCTTGTTGGTTTGTTGGCTAGTTGGTTTGTTGGTTGGTTGGTTTGTTTGTTTGTTGGCTTGTTGGTTTGTTGGCTTGTTGGCTTGTTGGTTTGTTGGTTTGTTCGTTTGTTGGTCTGTTGGTTTGTTGGTTTGTTGGTTTGTTGGTTTGTTGGTTTGTTGGCTTGTTGGCTTGTTGGTTTGTTGGTTTGTTGGTTTGTTGGTTTGTTCGTTGGTTGGTTTGTTGGTTTGTTGGTTTTTTGGTTTGTTGGCTTGTTGGTTTGTTGGTTTGATGGCTTGTTGGTTTGTTGGTTTGTTGGTTTATTAGTTTGTTGGCTTGTTGGTTTGTTGGTTTGTTCGTTTGTTGGCTTGTTGGTTTGTTGGCTTGTTGGTTTGTTGGCTAGTTGGTTTGTTGGTTTACTGGTTTGTTGGTTTATTGGTTTGTTGGTTTGTTGGTTTGTTGGCTTGTTGGTGTGTTGGCTTGTTGGCTTGTTGGTTTGTTCGTTTGTTGGTTTGTTGGTTTGTTGGTTTGTTGGGTTGTTGGCTTGTTGGTTTGTTGGTTTTTTGGTTTGTTCGTTTGTTGGCTTGTTGGCTTGTTGGTTTGTTGGTTTGTTCGTTTGTTGGTTTGTTGGTTTGTTGGTTTGTTGGTTTGTTGGATTTGGGTTTGTTGGCTTGTTGGTTTGTTGATTTGTTGGTTTGTTGGTTTGTTCGTTTGTTGGTTTTTTGGTTTGTTGGTTTGTTGGTTTGTGGGCTTGTTGGTTTGGGGGCTTGTTGGCTTGTTGGCTTATTGGTTTGTTGGCTTGTTGGTTTGTTGGCTTGTTGGCTTGTTGGTTTGTTGGCTTGTTGGTTTGTTCGTTTGTTGGTTTGTTGGTTTGTTCGTTTGTTGGTTTGGTTATTTGTTGGTTTGTTGGTTTGTTGGTTTGTTCGTTTGTTGGCTTGTTGGTTTGTTGGCTTGTTGGTTTGTTGGCTAGTTGGTTTGTTGGTTTACTGGTTTGTTGGTTTATTGGTTTATTGGTTTGTTCGTTTGTTGGCTTGTTGGTTTGTTGGCATGTTGGCTTGTTGGTTTAATGTTTTGTTGGCTTGTTGGTTTGTTGGTTTGTTGGTTTGTTGGTTTGTTGGTTTATTCGTTTGTTGGTTTGTTGTTTTGTTGGCTTGTTGGTTTGTTGGTTGGTTGGCTTGTTAGTTTTTCGATTTGTTGGTTTGTTGGCTTGTTGGTTTGTTGGTTTGTTGGCTTGTTTGTTTGTTGGTTGGTTGGTTTGTTCGTTTGTTGGCTTGTTGGTTTGTTGGTTTGTTGGTTTGTTGGTTTGTTGGCTTGCTGGTTTGTTGGTTTGCTGGCTTGTTGGTTTGTTGGCTTATTGGTTTGTTGGTTTGTTGGTTTGTTGGTCTGTTTGTTTGTTCGTTTGTTGGTTTGTTGGTTTGTTAGCTTGTTGGTTTGTTGGTTTGTTGGCTTGTTGGTTTGTTGGTTTGTTGGTTTGTTCGTTTGTTGGCTTGTTGGTTTGTTGGCTTGTTGGTTTGTTGGCTTCTTGGCTTGTTGGTTTGTTGGTTTGTTGGTTTGTTGGTTTGTTGGTTCGTTGGTTTGTTGGCTTGTTGGCTTGGTGGTTTGTTGGTTTGTTGGTTTGCTTGTTTGTTCGTTTGTTGGTTTGTTTGTTTGTTGGCTTGTTGGTTTGTTGGCTTGTTGGTTTGTTGGTTTGTTGGTTTGTTGGTTTGTTGGTTTGTTGGTTTGTTGGTTTGTTGGTTTGCTGGTTTGTTGGCTTGTTGGTTTGTTGGCTTGTTGGTTTGTTGGTTTGTTGGTTTGTTGGTTTGTATGTTTGTTGGTTTTTTGGCTTGTTAGTTTTTTGGTTTTTTGGTTTGTAGGTTTGTTCGTTTGTTGGCTTGTTGGTTTGTTGGTTTGTTGGTTTGTTGGTTTGTTGGGTTGTTGGTTTGTTCGTTTGTTGGTTTGTTGGTTTGTTGGTTTGTTGGTTTGTTGGTTTGTTGGCTTGTTGGATTGTTGGTTTTTTGGTTTGTTCGTTTGTTCGTTTGTTGGTTTGTTGGTTTGTTGGTTTGTCGGTTTGTTGGTTTGTTGGTTTGTTGGTTTGTTGGTTTGTTGGTTTTTTGGTTTGTTGGGTTGTTTTTTGTCGGTTTGTTGGTTTGTTGGTTTGTTGGTTTGTTTTTTTGTTGGTTTGTTGGTTTGTTGGTTTGTTGGGTTGTTGGCTTGTTGGTTTGTTGGTTTGTTAGTTTGTTCGTTTGTTGGCTTGTTGGTTTGTTGGCTTGTTGGTTTGTTGGCTAGTTGGTTTGTTGGTTTGTTAGTTTGTTGGTTGGTTGGTTTGTTTGTTTGTTGGGTTGTTGGTTTGTTGGCTTGTTGGCTTGTTGGTTTGTTGGTTAGTTCGTTTGTTGGTCTGTTGGTTTGTTGGTTTGTTGGTTTGTCGGTTTGTTGGTTTGTTGGTTTGTTGGCTTGTTGGCTTGTTGGTTTTTTGGTTTGTTGGTTTGTTGGTTTGTTCGTTGGTTAGTTTGTTGGTTTGTTGGTTTTTTGGTTTGTTGGCTTGTTGGTTTGTTGGTTTGTTGGTTTGTTGGTTTGTTCATTTGTTGGTTTGTTGGCTTGTTGGTTTGGTGGTTTGTTGGTTTCTTGGTTTGTTGGTTTGTTGGTTTGTTCATTTGTTGGTTTGTTCGTTTGTTGGTTTGTTGGTTTGTTGGTTTGTTTGTTTGTTCGTTTGTTAGTTTGTTGGCTTGTTGGCTTGTTGGTTTGTTGGCTTGTTGGCTTGTTGGTTTGTTGGTTTGTTGGTTTGTTGGTTAGTTGGCTTGTTGGCTTGTAGGTTTGTTGGTTTGTTGGCTTGTTGGTTTTTTGGTTTGTTCGTTTGTTGGTTTGTTGGTTTATTGGTTTGTTGGTTTGTTGGTTTGTTGGTTTGTTCGTTTGTTGGTTTGTTGGTTTGTTGGTTTGTTGGTTTGTTCGTTTGTTGGTTTGTTGGTTTGTTGGTTTGTTGGCTTGTTGGCTTGTTGGTTTGTTGGTTTGTTGGTTTGTTTGTTTGTTGATTTGCTCGTTAATTGGTTTGTTGGTTTGTTGGTTTGTTGGTTTGTTGGTTTGTTGGTTTGTTGGTGTATTGGTTTGTTGGTTTATTCGTTTGTTGGTTTGTTGGTTTGTTGGTTTGTTCGTTTGTTGGTTTGTTCGTTTGTTTGTTTGTTGGTTTGTTTGTTTGTTGGCTTGTTGGTTTGTTGGTTTGTTGGTTTGTTGGTTTGTTGGCTTGTTGGTTTGTTGGTTTGTTGGTTTGTTGGCTTGTAGGTTTGTTGGTTTGTTGGCTTGTTGGTTTGTTGGTTTGTTGGTTTGTTGGTTTGTTGGTTTGTTGGGTTGTTGGTTTGTTCGGTGGTTGGTTTGTTGGTTTGTTGGTTTGTTGGTTTGTTGGTTTTTTGGTTTCTTGGTTTGTTGGCTTGTTGGCTTGTTGGTTTTTTGGTTTATTCGTTTGTTCGTTTGTTGGTTGGTTAGTTTGTTGGCTTGTTGGTTTGTTCGCTTGTTGGCTTGTTGGTTTGTTGGTTTGTTCGTTTGTTGGTTTGTTGGTTTGTTGGTTTGTTGGTTTGTTGGTTTGTTGGCTTGTTGGTTTGTTGGTTTGTTGGTTTGTTGGCTTGTTGGCTTGTTGGTTTGTTGGTTTGTTCGTTTGTTGGTTTATTGGTTTGTTGGCATGTTGGTTTGTTGGCTTATTGATTTGTTGGCTTGTTGGTTTGTTGGCTTGTTGGCTTGTTGGCTTGTTGGTTTGTTGGTTTGTTGGTTTGTTCGTTTGTTGGTTTGTTCGTTTGTTGGTTTGTTTGTTTGTTGGTTTGTTTGTTTGTTGGTTTGTTGCTTTGTTGGTTTGTTGGTTTGTTGGTTTGTTGGTTTGTTGGTTTGTTGGCTTGTTGGTTTGGTGGTTTGTTGGTTTCTTGGTTTGTTGGCTTGTTGGTTTGTTGGTTTGTTGACTTGTTGATTTGTTGGTTTGTTGGTTTGTTCGTTTGTTGGCTTGTTGGTTTGTTGGCTTGTTGGCTTGTTGGTTTGTTGGTTTGTTGGCTTGTTGGCTTGTTGGTTTGTTGGTTTGTTGGTTTGTTGGTTTGTTGGTTTGTTGGTTTGTTGGTTTGTTGGTTTGTTGGTTTGTTGGTTTGTTGGTTTGTGGGTTAGTTGGCTTGTTAGTTTGTTGGTTTGTTGGTTTGTTGGCTGGTTGGTTTGTAGGTTTTTGGTTTGTTCGTTTGTTGGGTTGTTGGTTTGTTGGTTTGTTGGTTTGTTGGTTTGTTGGTTTGTTGGTTTGTTGGTTTGTTGGTTTGTTGGTTTTTTGGTTTTTTGGTTTGTTCGTTTGTTGGTTTGTTGGTTTGTTGGTTTGTAGGTTTGTTCGTTTGTTGGTTTGTTGGTTTGTTGGTTTGTTGGCTTGTTGGTTTGTTGGTTTGTTGGTTTGTTTGTTTGTTGGTTTGTTCGTTTGTTGGTTTGTTGGTTTGTTGGTTTGTTGGTTTGTTGGTTTGTTGGTTTGTTGGTTTGTTGGTTTGTTGGTTTGTTGGTTTGTTGTTTTGTTGGTTTGTTCGTTTGTTGGTTTGTTGGTTTGTTGGTTTGTTGGTTTGTTCGGTTGTTGGTTTGTTGGTTTGATGGCTTGTTGGTTTGTTGGTTTGTTGGTTTATTAGTTTGTTGGCTTGTTGGTTTGTTGGTTTGTTCTTTTGTTGGCTTATTGGTTTGTTGGCTTGTTGGTTTGTTGGCTAGTTGGTTTGTTGGTTTACTGGTTTGTTGGTTTATTGGTTTGTTATTTTGTTGGTTTGTTGGCTTGTTGGTGTGTTGGCTTGTTGGTTTGTTCGTTTGTTGGTTTGTTGGTTTGTTGGTTTGTTGGGTTGTTGGCTTGTTGGTTTGTTGGTTTTTTGGTTTGTTGGGTTGTTGGCTTGTTGGCTTGTTGGTTTGTTGGTTTGTTCGTTTGTTGATTTGTTGGTTTGTTGGTTTGTTGGTTTTTGGGTTTGTTGGCTTGTTGGTTTGTTGATTTGTTGGTTTGTTCGTTTGTTGGTTTTTTGGTTTGTTGGCTTATTGGTTTGTTGGCTTGTTGGCTTGTTGGTTTGTTGGATTGTTGGTTTGTTCGTTTGTTGGTTTGTTAGTTTGTTCGTTTGTTGGTTTGTTTATTTGTTGGTTTGTTGGTTTGTTGGTTTGTTGGCTTGTTGGCTTATTGGTTTGTTCGTTTGTTTGCTTGTTGGTTTGTTGGCATGTTGCCTTGTTGGTTTAATGTTTTGTTGGCTTGTTGGTTTGTTGGTTTGTTGGTTTGTTGGTTTGTTGGTTTGTTGGTGTATTCGTTTGTTGGTTTGTTGTTTTGTTGGCTTGTTGGTTTGTTGGTTTGTTTGCTTGTTAGTTTTTTGATTTGTTGGTTTGTTGGCTTGTTGGTTTGTTGGTTTGTTGGCTTGTTTGTTTGTAGGTTGGTTGGTTTGTTGGTTTGTGGGTTTGTTGGCTTGTTTGTTTGTTGGTTTGTTGGTTGGTCGGTTTGTTGGTTTGTTGGTTTATTGGTTTGTTGGCTTGTTGGTTGTTGGTTTGTTGGTTTGTTGGTTTGTTGGGTTGTTGGCTTGTTGGTTTGTTGGTTTTTTGGTTTGGTGGTTTGTTGGCTTGTTGGCTTGTTGGTGTGTTGGTTTGTTCGTTTGTTGCTTTGTTGGTTTGTTGGTTTGTTGGTGTTTGGGTTTGTTGGCTTGTTGGTTTGTTGGTTTGTTGGTTTGTTGGTTTGTTCGTTTGTTGGTTTTTTGGTTTGTTGGTTTGTTGGTTTGTGGGCTTGTTGGTTTGGGGGCTTGTTGGCTTGTTGACTTATTGGTTTGTTGGCTTGTTGGTTTGTTGGCTTGTTGGCTTGTTGGTTTTTTGGCTTGTTGGTTTGTTCGTTTGTTGGTTTGTTGGTTTGTTCGTTTGTTGGTTTGTTTATTTGTTGGTTTGTTGGTTTGTTGGTTTGTTGGCTTGTTGGCTTATTGCTTTGTTCGTTTGTTGGCTTGTTGGTTTGTTGGCATGTTGGCTTGTTGGTTTAATGTTTTGTTGGCTTGTTGGTTTGTTTGTTTGTTGGTTTGTTGGTTTGTTGGTTTATTCGTTTGTTGGTTTGTTGTTTTGTTGGCTTGTTGGTTTGTTGGTTTGTTGGCTTGTTAGTTTTTTGATTTGTTGGTTTGTTGGCTTGTTGGTTTGTTGGCTTGTTTGTTTTTTGGTTGGTTGGTTTGTTGGTTTGTTGGTTTGTTGGCTTGTTTGTTTGTTGGTTGGTTGGTTTGTTGGTTTGTTCGTTTGTTGGTTTGTTTATTTGTTGGTTTGTTGGTTTGTTGGTTTGTTGGCTTGTTGGCTTATTGGTTTGTTCATTTGTTGGCTTGTTGGTTTGTTGGCATGTTGGCTTGTTGGTTTAATGTTTTGTTGGCTTGTTGGTTTGTTCGTTTGTTTGCTTGTTGGTTTGTTGGCATGTTGGCTTGTTGGTTTAATGTTTTGTTGGCTTGTTGGTTTGTTGGCTTGTTGGTTTGTTGGTTTGTTGGTTAATTCGTTTGTTGGTTTGTTGTTTTGTTGGCTTGTTGGTTTGTTGGTTTGTTGGCTTGTTAGTTTTTTGATTTGTTGGTTTGTTGGTTTGTTGGTTTGTTGGTTTGTTGGCTTGTTTTTTTGTTGGTTGGTTGGTTTGTTGGTTTGTTGGTTTGTTGGCTTGTTTGTTTGTTGGTTGGTCGGTTTGTTGGTTTGTTGGTTTGTTGGTTTGTTGGCTTGTTAGTTTGTTGGTTTGTTGGTTTGTTGGTTTGTTGGGTTGTTGGCTTGTCGGTTTGTTGGTTTTTTGGTTTGTTGGTTTGTTGGCTTGTTGGCTTGTTGGTGTGTTGGTTTGTTGGTTTGTTGGTTTGTTGGTTTGTTGGTTTTTGGGTTTGTTGGCTTGTTGGTTTGTTGGTTTGTTGGTTTGTTCGTTTGTTGGTTTTTTGGTTTGTTGGTTTGTTGGTTTGTGGGCTTGTTGGTTTGGGGGCTTGTTGGCTTGTTGGCTTATTGGTTTGTTGGCTTGTTGGCTTGTTGGCTTGTTGGCTTGTTGGTTTTTTGGCTTGTTGGTTTGTTCGTTTGTTGGTTTGTTGGTTTGTTCGTTTGTTGGTTTGTTTATTTGTTGGTTTGTTGGTTTGTTGGCTTGTTGGCTTATTGGTTTGTTCGTTTGTTGGCTTGTTGGTTTGTTGGCATGTTGGCTTGTTGGTTTAATGTTTTGTTGGCTTTTTGGTTTGTTTGTTTGTTGGTTTGTTGGTTTGTTGGTTTATTCGTTTATTGGTTTGTTGTTTTGTTGGCATGTTGGTTTGTTGGTTTGTTGGCTTGTTAGTTTTTTGATTTGTTGGTTTGTTGGCTTGTTGGTTTGTTGGCTTGTTTGTTTGTTGGTTGGTTGGTTTGTTGGTTTGTTGGTTTGTTGGCTTGTTTGTTTGTTGGTTGGTTGGCTTGTTGGTTTGTTGGTTTGTTGGTTTGTTGGTTTGTTGGTGTGTTGGTTTGTTGGGTTGTAGGCTTGTTGGTCTGTTTTTTTGTTTGTTTGTTCGTTTGTTGGTTTGTTGGTTTGTTGGCTTGTTGGTTTGTTGGTTTGTTGGTTTGTAGGTGTGTTGGTTTGTTGGTTTGTTGGTTTGTTGGTTTGTTGGCTTGTTGGTTTGTTGGCTTGTTGGTTTGTTGGTTTGTTGGTTTGTTGGTTTGTTGGCTTGTTGGTTTGTTGGTTTGTTGGATTGTTGGTTTGTTATTTTGTTGGTTTGTTGGTTTGTTGGTTTGTTGGTTTGTTGGTTTGTTGGTTTGTTTGTTTGTTGGTTTGGTCGTTTGTGGGCTTGTGTTGGTTTGTTGGCTTATTGGTTTGTTGGTTTGTTGGTTTGTTGGTTTGTTGGTTTGTTGGTTTGGTGGTTTGTTGGTTTCTTTGTTTGTTGGCTTGTTGGTTTGTTGGTTTGTTGACTTGTTGGTTTGTTGGTTTGTTGGTTTGTTGGTTTGTTCGTTTGTTGGTGTGTTGGTTTTTTGGGTTGTTGGCTTGTTGGCTTGTTGGTTTAATGTTTTGTTGGCTTGTTGGTTTGTTGGTTTGTTGGTTTGTTGGTTTGTTGGTTTATTCGTTTGTTGGTTTGTTGTTTTGTTGGATTGTTGGTTTGTTGGTTTGTTGGCTTGTTAGTTTTTTGATTTGTTGGTTTGTTGGCTTGTTGGTTTAATGGTTTGTTGGCTTGTTTGTTTGTTGGTTGGTTGGTTTGTTGGTTTGTTGGTTTGTTGGTTTGTTGGCTTGTTTGTTTGTTGGTTGGTCGATTTGTTGGTTTGTTGGTTTGTTGGCTTGTTGGTTTGTTGGTTTGTTGGTTTGTTGGTTTGTTGGTTTGTTGGGTTGTTGGCTTGTTGGTTTGTTGGTTTTTTGGTTTGTTGGTTTGTTGGCTTGTTGGCTTGTTGGTGTGTTGGTTTGTTCGTTTGTTGGTTTGTTGGTTTGTTGGTTTTTTGGTTTTTGGGTTTGTTGGCTTGTTGGTTTGTTGGTTTGTTGGTTTGTTGGTTTGTTCGTTTGTTGGTTTTTTGGTTTGTTGGTTTGTTGGTTTGTGGGCTTGTTGGTTTGGGGGCTTGTTGGTTTGTTGGCTTATTGGTTTGTTGGCTTGTTGGTTTGTTAGCTTGTTGGCTTGTTGGTTTTTTGGCTTCTTGGTTTGTTCGTTTGTTGGTTTGTTGGTTTGTTCGTTTGTTGGTTTGTTTATTTGTTGGTTTGTTGGTTTGTTGGTTTGTTGGCTTGTTGGCTTATTGGTTTGTTCGTTTGTTGGCTTGTTGGTTTGTTGGCATGTTGGCTTGTTGGTTTATTCGTTTGTTGGTTTGTTGTTTTGTTGGCTTGTTGGTTTGTTTGTTTGTTGGTTTGTTGGTTTGTTGGTTTATTCGTTTGTTGGTTTGTTGTTTTGTTGGCTTGTTGGTTTGTTGGTTTGTTGGTTTGTTAGTTTTTTGATTTGTTGGTTTGTTGACTTGTTGGTTAGTTGGTTTGTTGGTTTGTAGGTGTGTTGGTTTGTTGGTTTGTTGGTTTGTTGGCTTGTTGGTTTGTTGGCTTGTTGGTTTGTTGGTTTGTTGGTTTGTTGGTTTGTTGGCTTGTTGGTTTGTTGGTTTGTTGGTTTGTTGGTTTGTTGGTTTGTTGGTTTGTTGGTTTGTTGGTTTGTTGGTTTGTTGGTTTGTTGGTTTGTTTGTTTGTTGGTTTGTTCGTTTGTGGGCTTGTGTTGGTTTGTTGGCTTATTGGTTTGTTGGTTTGTTGGTTTGTTGGTTTGTTGGTTTGTTGGTTTGGTGGTTTGTTGGTTTCTTGGTTTGTTGGCTTGTTGGTTTGTTGGTTTGTTGACTTGTTGGTTTGTTGGTTTGTTGGTTTGTTCGTTTGTTGGTTTGTTGGTTTGTTCGTTTGTTGGTTTGTTTATTTGTTGGTTTGTTGGTTTGTTGGTTTGTTGGCTTGTTGGCTTATTGGTTTGTTCGTTTGTTGGCTTGTTAGTTTGTTAGCATGTTGGCTTGTTGGTTTAATGTTTTGTTGGCTTGTTGGTTTGTTTGTTTGTTGGTTTGTTGGTTTGTTGGTTTATTCGTTTGTTTGCTTGTTGGTTTGTTGGCATGTTGGCTTGTTGGTTTAATGTTTTGTTGGCTTGTTGGTTTGTTGGTTTGTTGGCTTGTTAGTTTTTTGGTTTGTTGGTTTGTTGGCTTGTTGGTTTGTTGGTTTGTTGGCTTGTTTGTTTGTTGGTTGGTTGGTTTGTTGGTTTGTTGGTTTGTTGGCTTGTTTGTTTTTGGTTGGTCGGTTTGTTGGTTTGTTGGTTTGTTGGTTTGTTGGTTTGTTGGTTTGTTGGTTTGTTGGTTTGTTGGGTTGTTGGCTTGTTGGTTTGTGGGTTTTTTTGTTTGTTGGCTTGTTGGTTTGTTGGTGTGTTGGTTTGTTCGTTTGTTGGTTTGTTGGTTTGTCGGTTTGTTGGTTTTTGGGTTTGTTGGCTTGTTGGTTTGTTGGTTTGTTGGTTTGTTGGTTTGTTGGTTTGTTCGTTTGTTGATTTTTTGGTTTGTTGGTTTGTTGGTTTGTGGGCTTGTTGGTTTGGGGGCTTGTTGGCTTGTTGGCTTATTGGTTTGTTGGCTTGTTGGTTTGTTGGCTTGTTGGCTTGTTGGTTTTTTGGCTTGTTGGTTTGTTCGTTTGTTGGTTTGTTGGTTTGTTCGTTTGTTGGTTTGTTTATTTGTTGGTTTGTTGGTTTGTTGGTTTGTTGGCTTGTTGGCTTATTGGTTTGTTCGTTTGTTGGCTTGTTGGTTTGTTGGCATGTTGGCTTGTTGGTTTAATGTTTTGTTGGCTTGTTGGTTTGTTTGTATGTTGGTTTGTTGGTTTGTTGGTTTATTCGTTTGTTGGTTTGTTGTTTTGTTGGCTTGTTGGTTTGTTGGTTTGTTGGCTTGTTAGTTTTTTGATTTGTTGGTTTGTTGGCTTGTTGGTTTGTTGGCTTGTTTGTTTGTTGGTTGGTTGGTTTGTTGGTTTGTTGGTTTGTTGGCTTGTTTGTTTGTTGGTTGGTTGGTTTGTTGGTTTGTTGGTTTGTTGGTTTGTTGGCTTGTTGGTTTGTTGGTTTGTTGGTTTGTTGGTTTGTTAGTGTGTTGGTTTGTTGGGTTGTTGGCTTGTTGGTCTGTTTTTTTGTTTGTTTGTTCGTTTGTTGGTTTGTTGGTTTGTTGGCTTGTTGGTTTGTTGGTTTGTTGGTTTGTAGGTGTGTTGGTTTGTTGGTTTGTTGGTTTGTTGGCTTGTTGGTTTGTTGGCTTGTTGGTTTGTTGGTTTGTTGGTTTGTTGGTTTGTTGGCTTGTTGGTTTGTCGGTTTGTTGGTTTGTTGGTTTGTTGGTTTGTTGGTTTGTTGGTTTGTTGGTTTGTTGGTTTGTTTGGTTGTTGGTTTGTTCGTTTGTGGGCTTGTGTTGGTTTGTAGGCTTATTGGTTTGTTGGTTTGTTGGTTTGTTGGTTTGTTGGTTTGTTGGTTTGGTGGTTTGTTGGTTTCTTGGTTTGTTGGCTTGTTGGTTTGTTGGTTTGTTGACTTGTTGGTTTTTTGGTTTATTGGTTTGTTGGTTTGTTCGTTTGTTGGTGGGTTGGTTTGTTGGGTTGTTGGCTTGTTGGCTTGTTGGTTTAATGTTTTGTTGGCTTGTTGGTTTGTTGGTTTGTTGGTTTGTTGGTTTGTTGGTTTTTTCGTTTGTTGGTTTGTTGTTTTGTTGGCTTGTTGGTTTGTTGGTTTGTTGGCTTGTTAGTTTTTTGATTTGTTGGTTTGTTGGCTTGTTGGTTTGTTGGTTTGTTGGCTTGTTTGTTTGTTGGTTGGTTGGTTTGTTGGTTTGTTGGTTTGTTGGCTTGTTTGTTTGTTGGTTGGTCGGTTTGTTGGTTTGTTGGTTTGTTGGTTTGTTGGTTTGTTGGTTTGTTGGTTTGTTGGTTTGTTGGTTTGTAGGGTTGTTGGCTTGTTGGTTTGTTGGTTTTTTGGTTTGTTGGTTTGTTGGCTTGTTGGCTTGTTGGTGTGTTGGTTTGTTCGTTTGTTGGTTTGTTGGTTTGTTGGTTTGTTGGTTTTTGGGTTTGTTGGCTTGTTGGTTTGTTGGTTTGTTGGTTTGTTGGTTTGTTCGTTTGTTGGTTTTTTGGTTTGTTGGTTTGTTGGTTTGTGGGCTTGTTGGTTTGGGGGCTTGTTGGCTTGTTGGCTTATTGGTTTGTTGGCTTGTTGGTTTGTTGGCTTGTTGGCTTGTTGGTTTTTTGGCTTGTTGGTTTGTTCGTTTGTTGGTTTGTTGGTTTGTTCGTTTGTTGGTTTGTTTATTTGTTGGTTTGTTGGTTTGTTGGTTTGTTGGCTTGTTGGCTTATTGGTTTTTTCGTTTGTTGGCTTGTTGGTTTGTTGGCATGTTGGCTTGTTGGTTTAATGTTTTGTTGGCTTGTTGGTTTGTTTGTTTGTTGGTTTGTTGGTTTGTTGGTTTATTTCTTTGTTGGTTTGTTGTTTTGTTGGCTTGTTGGTTTGTTGGTTTGTTGGCTTGTTAGTTTTTTGATTTGTTAGTTTGTTGGCTTGTTGGTTTGTTGGCTTGTTTGTTTGTTGGTTGGTTGGTTTGTTGGTTTGTTGGTTTGTTGGCTTGTTTGTTTGTTGGTTGGTTGGTTTGTTGGTTTGTTGGTTTGTTGGTTTGTTGGCTTGTTGGTTTGTTGGTTTGTTGGTTTGTTGGTGTGTTGGTGTGTTGGTTTGTTGGGTTGTTGGCTTGTTGGTCTGGTTTTTTGTTTGTTTGTTCGTTTGTTGGTTTGTTGGTTTGTTGGCTTGTTGGTTTGTTGGTTTGTTGGTTTGTAGGTGTGTTGGTTTGTTGGTTTGTTGGTTTGTTGGTTTGTTGGTTTGTTGGCTTGTTGGTTTGTTGGCTTGTTGGTTTGTTGGTTTGTTGGTTTGTTGGTTTGTTGGCTTGTTGCTTTGTTGGTTTGTTGGTTTGTTGGTTTGTTGGTTTGTTGGTTTGTTGGTTTGTTGGTTTGTTGGTTTGTTTGTTTGTTGGTTTGTTCGTTTGTGGGCTTGTGTTGGTTTGTTGGCTTATTGGTTTGTTGGTTTGTTGGTTTGTTGGTTTGTTGGTTTGTTGGTTTGGTGGTTTGTTGGTTTCTTGGTTTGTTGGCTTGTTGGTTTGTTGGTTTGTTGACTTGTTGGTTTGTTGGTTTGTTGGTTTGTTGGTTTGTTCGTTTGTTGGCTTGTTGGTTTGTTGGCTTGTTGGCTTGTTGGTTTGTTGGCTTGTTGGCTTGTTGGTTTGTTGGTTTGTTGGTTTGTTGGTTTGTTGGTTTGTTGGTTTGTTGGTTTGTGGGTTAGTTGGCTTGTTAGTTTGTTGGTTTGTGGGTTTGGTGGCTTGTTGGTTTGTTGGTTTTTTGGTTTGTTCGTTTGTTGGGTTGTTGGTTTGTTGGTTTGTTGGTTTGTTGGTTTGTTGGTTTGTTGGTTTGTTGGTTTGTTGGTTTGTTGGGTTTTTGGTTTGTTCGTTTGTTGGTTTGTTGGTTTGTTGGGTTGTTGGTTTGTAGGTTTGTTCGTTTGTTGGTTTGTTGGTTTGTTGGTTTGTTGGCTCGTTGGCTTGTTGGTTTGTTGGTTTGTTGGTTTGTTGGTTTGTTGGTTTGTTGGTTTGTTGGTTTGTTGGTTTGTTAGTTTGTTGGCTCGTTGGCTTGTTGGTTTTTTGGTTTGTTCGTTTGTTGGGTTGTTGGTTTTTTGGTTTGTTGGTTTGTTCGTTTGTTGGTTTGTTGGTTTGTTGGTTTGTAGGTTTGTTCGTTTGTTGGTTTGTTGGTTTGTTGGTTTGTTGGCTCGTTGGCTTGTTGGTTTGTTGGTTTGTTGGTTTGTTTGTTTGTTGGTTTGTTCGTTTGTTGGTTTGTTGGTTTGTTGGTTTGTTGGTTTGTTGGTTTGTTGGTTTGTTGGTTTGTTGGTTTGTTGGTTTGTTGGTTTGTTGGTTTGTTGGTTTGTTGGTTTGTTCGTTTGTTCGTTTGTTGGTTTGTTGGTTTGTTGGTTTGTTGGCTTGTTGGTTTGTTGGTTTGTTGGTTTGTTGGTTTGTTGGTTTGTTGGTTTGTTGGTTTGTTGGTTTGTTGGTTTGTTGGTTTGTTGGTTTGTTGGTTTGTTGGTTTGTTGGTTTGTTGGTTTGTTTGTTTGTTGGCTTGTTCGTTTGTGGGCTTGTGTTTGTTTGTTGGCTTATTGGTTTGTTGGTTTGTAGGTTTGTTGGTTTGTTGGTTTGTTGGTTTGGTGGTTTGTTGGTTTCTTGGTTTGCTGGCTTGTTGAATTGTTGGTTTGTTGACTTGTTGGTTTGTTGGTTTGTTGGTTTGTTGGTTTGTTCGTTTGTTCGTTTGTTGGCTTGTTGGTTTGTTGGCTTGTTGGCTTGTTGGTTTGTTGGCTTGTTGGCTTGTTGGTTTGTTGGTTTGTTGGTTTGTTGGTTTGTTGGTTTGTTGGTTTGTTGGTTTGTTGGTTTGTTGGTTTGTTGGTTTGTGGGTTAGTTGGCTTGTTAGTTTGTTGGTTTGTTGGTTTGTTGGCTTGTTGGTTTGTTGGTTTTTTAGTTTGTTCGTTTGTTGGGTTGTTGGTTTGTTGGTTTGTTGGTTTGTTGGTTTGTTGGTTTGTTGGTTTGTTGGTTTGTTGGTTTGTTGGTTTGTTGGTTTTTTGGTTTTTTGGTTTGTTCGTTTGTTGGTTTGTTGGTTTGTTGGTTTGTAGGTTTGTTCGTTTGTTGGTTTGTTGGTTTGTTGGTTTGTTGGCTTGTTGGCTTGTTGGTTTGTTGGTTTGTTGGTTTGTTTGTTTGTTGGTTTGTTCGTTTGTTGGTTTGTTGGTTTGTTGGTTTGTTGGTTTGTTGGTTTGTTGGTTTGTTTGTTTGTTGGTTTGTTGGTTTGTTGGTTTGTTGGTTTGTTGGTTTGTTGGTTTGTTCGTTTGTTGGTTTGTTGGTTTGTTGGTTTGTTGGTTTGTTGGTTTGTTGGTTTGTTCGGTTGTTGGTTTGTTGGTTTGATGGCTTGTTGGTTTGTTGGTTTGTTGGTTTATTAGTTTGTTGGCTTGTTGGTTTGTTGGTTTGTTCGTTTGTTGGCTTGTTGGTTTGTTTGCTTGTTGGTTTGTTGGCTAGTTGGTTTGTTGGTTTACTGGTTTGTTGGTTTATTGGTTTGTTGGTTTGTTGGTTTGTTGGCTTGTTGGTGTGTTGGCTTGTTGGCTTGTTGGTTTGTTCGTTTGTTGGTTTGTTGGTTTGTTGGTTTGTTGGGTTGTTGGCTTGTTGGTTTGTTGGTTTTTTGGTTTGTTAGTTTGTTGGCTTGTTGGCTTGTTGGTTTGTTAGTTTGTTCGTTTGTTCGTTTGTTGGTTTGTTGGTTTGTTGGTTTGTTGGTTTGTTGGTTTTTGGGTTTGTTGGCTTGTTGGTTTGTTGATTTGTTGGTTTGTTGGTTTGTTCGTTTGTTGGTTTTTTGGTTTGTTGGTTTGTTGGTTTGTGGGATTGTTGGTTTGGGGGCTTGTTGGTATGTTGGTTTGTTGGTTTGTTGGTTTGTTGGTTTGTTTGTTTGTTGGTTTATTCGTTTGTGGGCTTGTGTTGGTTTGTTGGCTTATTGGTTTGTTGGTTTGTTGGTTTGTTGGTTTGTTGGTTTGGTGGTTTGTTGGTTTCTTGGTTTGTTGGCTTGTTGGTTTGTTGGTTTGTTGACTTGTTGGTTTGTTGGTTTGTTGGTTTGTTGGTTTGTTGGTTTGTTCGTTTGTTGGCTTGTTGGTTTGTTGGCTTGTTGGCTTGTAGGTTTGTTGGCTTGTTGGCTTGTTGGTTTAATGGTTTGTTGGTTTGTTGGTTTGTTGGTTTGTTGGTTTGTTGGTTTGTTGGTTTGTGGGTTAGTTGGCTTGTTAGTTTGTTGGTTTGTTGGTTTGTTGGCTTGTTGGTTTGTTGGTTTTTTGGTTTGTTCGTTTGTTGGGTTGTTGGTTTGTTGGTTTGTTGGTTTGTTGGTTTGTTGGTTTGTTGGTTTGTTGGTTTGTTGGTTTGTTGGTTTGTTGGTTTGTTGGTTTTTTGGTTTGTTCGTTTGTTGGTTTGTTGGTTTGTTGGTTTGTAGGTTTGTTCGTTTGTTGGTTTGTTGGTTTGTTGGTTTGTTGGCTCGTTGGCTTGTTGGTTTTTTGGTTTGTTGGTTTGTTGGTTTGTTGGTTTGTTGGTTTGTTTGTTGGTTGCTTTTTTGGTTTGTTCGTTTGTTGGTTTGTTGGTTTGTTGGTTTGTTGGTTTGTTGGTTTGTTGGCTCGTTGGCTTGTTGGTTTGTTGGTTTGTTGGTTTGTTTGTTTGTTGGTTTGTTCGTCTGGTGGTTTGTTGGTTTGTTGGTTTGTTGGTTTGTTGGTTTGTTGGTTTGTTGGTTTGTTGGTTTGTTGGTTTGTTGGTTTGTTGGTTTGTTGGTTTGTTGGTTTGTTCGTTTGTTCGTTTGTTGGTTTGTTGGTTTGTTGGTTTGTTGGCTTGTTGGTTTGTTGGTTTGTTGGTTTGTTGGTTTGTTGGTTTGTTGGTTTGTTGGTTTGTTGGTTTGTTGGTTTGTTGGTTTGTTGGTTTGTTGGTTTGTTGGTTTGTTGGTTTGTTTGTTTGTTGGTTTGTTCGTTTGTGGGCTTGTGTTGGTTTGTTGGCTTATTAGTTTGTTGGTTTGTTGGTTTGTTGGTTTGTTGGTTTGTTGGTTTGTTGGTTTGGTGGTTCTTTGGTTTCTTGGTTTGTTGGCTTGTTGGTTTGTTGGTTTGTTGACTTGTTGGTTTGTTGGTTTGTTGGTTTGTTCGTTTGTTGGCTTGTTGGTTCGTTGGCTTGTTGGCTTGTTGGTTTGTTGGCTTGTTGGCTTGTTGGCTTGTTGGTTTGTTGGTTTGTTGGTTTGTTGGTTTGTTGGTTTGTTGGTTTGTTGGTTTATTGTTTTGTTGGTTTGTGGGTTAGTTGGCTTGTTAGTTTGTTGGTTTGTTGGCTTGTTGGTTTGTTGGTTTTTTGGTTTGTTCGTTTGTTGGGTTGTTGGTTTGTTGGTTTGTTGGTTTGTTGGTTTGTTGGTTTGTTGGTTTGTTGGTTTGTTGGTTTGTTGGTTTGTTGGTTTGTTGGTTTGTTGGTTTGTTGGTTTGTTGGTTTGTTGGTTTTTTGGTTTTTTGGTTTGTTCGTTTGTTCGTTTGTTGGTTTGTTGGTTTGTTGGTTTGTAGGTTTGTTCGTTTGTTGGTTTGTTGGTTTGTTGGTTTGTTGGCTTGTTGGCTTGTTGGTTTGTTGGTTTGTTGGTTTGTTGGTTTGTTTGTTTGTTGGTTTGTTCGTTTGTTGGTTTGTTGGTTTGTTGGTTTGTTGGTTTGTTGGTTTGTTGGTTTGTAGGTTTGTTCGTTTGTTGGTTTGTTGGTTTGTTGGTTTGTTGACTTGTTGGCTTGTTGGTTTGTTGGTTTGTTGGTTTGTTGGTTGGTTGCGTTTTTGGTTTGTTCGTTTGTTGGTTTGTTGGTTTGTTGGTTTGTTGGTTTGTTGGCTCGTTGGCTTGTTGGTTTGTTGGTTTGTTGGTTTGTTTGTTTGTTGGTTTGTTCGTTTGTTGGTTTGTTGGTTTGTCGGTTTGTTGGTTTGTTGGTTTGTTGGTTTGTTGGTTTGTTGGTTTGTTGGTTTGTTGGTTTGTTGGTTTGTTGGTTTGTTGGTTTGTTGGTTTGTTGGTTTGTTCGTTTGTTCGTTTGTTGGTTTGTTGGTTTGTTGGTTTGTTGGCTTGTTGGTTTGTTGGTTTGTTGGTTTGTTGGTTTTTTGGTTTGTTGGTTTGTTGGTTTGTTAGTTTGTTGGTTTGTTGGTTTGTTGGTTTGTTGGTTTGTTGGTTTGTTGGTTTGTTGGTTTGTTGGTTTGTTTGTTTGTTGGTTTGTTCGTTTGTGGGCTTGTGTTGGTTTGTTGGCTTATTGGTTTGTTGGTTTGTTGGTTTGTTGGTTTGTTGGTTTGTTGGTTTGTTGGTTTGGTGGTTCTTTGGTTTCTTGGTTTGTTGGCTTGTTGGTTTGTTGGTTTGTTGACTTGTTGGTTTGTTGGTTTGTTGGTTTGTTGGTTTGTTCGTTTGTTGGCTTGTTGGTTTGTTGGCTTGTTGGCTTGTTGGTTTGTTGGCTTGCTGGCTTGTTGGCTTGTTGGTTTGTTGGTTTGTTGGTTTGTTGGTTTGTTGGTTTGTTGGTTTGTTGGTTTGTTGTTTTGTTGGTTTGTGGGTTAGTTGGCTTGTTAGTTTGTTGGTTTGTTGGTTTGTTGGCTTGTTGGTTTGTTGGTTTTTTGGTTTGTTCGTTTGTTGGGTTGTTGGGTTGTTGGTTTGTTGGTTTGTTGGTTTGTTCGTTTGTTGGTTTGTTGGATCGTTGGTTTGTTGGTTTGTTGGTTTGTTGGTTTGTTGGTTTGTTGGTTTGTTGGTTTGTTGGTTTGTTGGTTTGTTGGTTTGTTGGTTTTTTGGTTTTTTGGTTTGTTTGTTTGTTCGTTTGTTGGTTTGTTGGTTTGTTGGTTTGTAGGTTTGTTCGTTTGTTGGTTTGTTGGTTTGTTGGTTTGTTGGCTTGTTGGCTTGTTGGTTTGTTGGTTTGTTGGTTTGTTTGTTTGTTGGTTTGTTCGTTTGTTGGTTTGTTGGTTTGTTGGTTTGTTGGTTTGTTGGTTTGTTGGTTTGTTGGTTTGTTGGTTTGTTGGTTTGTTGGTTTGTTGGTTTGTTGGTTTGTTGGTTTGTTGGTTTGTTGGTTTGTTGGTTTGTTGGTTTGTTGGTTTGTTGGTTTGTTGGTTTGTTGGTTTGTTGGTTTGTTGGTTTGTTGGTTTGTTGGTTTGTTGGTTTGTTGGTTTGTTGGTTTTTTGGTTTGTTTGTTTGTTGGTTTGTTCGTTTGTGGGCTTGTGTTGGTTTGTTGGCTTATTGGTTTGTTGGTTTGTTGGTTTGTTGGTTTGTTGGTTTGTTGGTTTGGTGTTTCGTTGGTTTCTTGGTTTGTTGGCTTGTTGGTTTGTTGGTTTGTTGACTTGTTGGTTTGTTGGTTTGTTCGTTTGTTGGCTTGTTGGTTTGTTGGCTTGTTGGCTTGTTGGTTTGTTGGCTTGCTGGCTTGTTGGCTTGTTGGTTTGTTGGTTTGTTGGTTTGTTGGTTTGTTGGTTTGTTGGTTTGTTGGTTTGTTGTTTTGTTGGTTTGTGGGTTAGTTGGCTTGTTAGTTTGTTGGTTTGTTGGTTTGTTGGCTTGTTGGTTTGTTGGTTTTTTGGTTTGTTCGTTTGTTGGGTTGTTGGTTTGTTGGTTTGTTGGTTTGTTCGTTTGTTGGTTTGTTGGATTGTTGGTTTGTTGGTTTGTTGGTTTGTTGGTTTGTTGGTTTGTTGGTTTGTTGGTTTGTTGGTTTGTTGGTTTGTTGGTTTGTTGGTTTTTTGGTTTTTTGGTTTGTTTGTTTGTTCGTTTGTTGGTTTGTTGGTTTGTTGGTTTGTAGGTTTGTTCGTTTGTTGGTTTGTTGGTTTGTTGGTTTGTTGGCTTGTTGGCTTGTTGGTTTGTTGGTTTGTTGGTTTGTTGGCTTGCTGGCTTGTTGGCTTGTTGGTTTGTTGGTTTGTTGGTTTGTTGGTTTGTTGGTTTGTTGGTTTGTTGGTTTGTTGTTTTGTTGGTTTGTGGGTTAGTTGGCTTGTTAGTTTGTTGGTTTGTTGGTTTGTTGGCTTGTTGGTTTGTTGGTTTTTTGGTTTGTTCGTTTGTTGGGTTGTTGGTTTGTTGGTTTGTTGGTTTGTTCGTTTGTTGGTTTGTTGGATTGTTGGTTTGTTGGTTTGTTGGTTTGTTGGTTTGTTGGTTTGTTGGTTTGTTGGTTTGTTGGTTTGTTGGTTTGTTGGTTTGTTGGTTTTTTGGTTTTTTGGTTTGTTTGTTTGTTCGTTTGTTGGTTTGTTGGTTTGTTGGTTTGTAGGTTTGTTCGTTTGTTGGTTTGTTGGTTTGTTGGTTTGTTGGCTTGTTGGCTTGTTGGTTTGTTGGTTTGTTGGTTTGTTTGTTTGTTGGTTTGTTCGTTTGTTGGTTTGTTGGTTTGTTGGTTTGTTGGTTTGTTGGTTTGTTGGTTTGTTGGTTTGTTGGTTTGTTGGTTTGTTGGTTTGTTGGTTTGTTGGTTTGTTGGTTTGTTGGTTTGTTGGTTTGTTGGTTTGTTGGTTTGTTGGTTTGTTGGTTTGTTGGTTTGTTGGTTTGTTGGTTTGTTGGTTTGTTGGTTTGTTGGTTTGTTGGTTTGTTGGTTTGTTGGTTTTTTGGTTTGTTTGTTTGTTGGTTTGTTCGTTTGTGGGCTTGTGTTGGTTTGTTGGCTTATTGGTTTGTTGGTTTGTTGGTTTGTTGGTTTGTTGGTTTGTTGGTTTGGTGGTTCGTTGGTTTCTTGGTTTGTTGGCTTGTTGGTTTGTTGGTTTGTTGACTTGTTGGTTTGTTGGTTTGTTGGTTTGTTGGTTTGTTCGTTTGTTGGCTTGTTGTTTGTTGGCTTGTTGGCTTGTTGGTTTGTTGGCTTGTTGGCTTGTTGGTTTGTTGGTTTGTTGGTTTGTTGGTTTGTTGGTTTGTTGGTTTGTTGGTTTGTTGGTTTGTTGGTTTGTTGGTTTGTTGGTTTGTTGGTTTGTTGGTTTGTTGGTTTGTGGGTTAGTTGGCTTGTTAGTTTGTTGGTTTGTTGGTTTGTTGGCTTGTTGGTTTGTTGGTTTTTTGGTTTGTTCGTTTGTTGGGTTGTTGGTTTGTTGGTTTGTTGGTTTGTTGGTTTGTTGGTTTGTTGGTTTGTTGGTTTGTTGGTTTGTTGGTTTGTTGGTTTGTTGGTTTGTTGGTTTGTTGGTTTTTTGGTTTTTCGGTTTGTTCGTTTGTTGGTTTGTTGGTTTGTTGGTTTGTTGGTTTGTAGGTTTGTTCGTTTGTTGGTTTGTTGGTTTGTTGGTTTGTTGACTTGTTGGCTTGTTGGTTTGTTGGTTTGTTGGTTTGTTTGTTTGTTGGTTTGTTTGTTTGTTGGTTTGTTGGTTTTTTGGTTTGTTCGTTTGTTGGGTTGTTGGTTTGTTGGTTTGTTGGTTTGTTGGTTTGTTGGTTTGTTGGTTTGTTGGTTTGTTGGTTTGTTGGTTTGTTGGTTTTTTGGTTTTTTGGTTTGTTCGTTTGTTGGGTTGTTGGTTTGTTGGTTTGTAGGTTTGTTCGTTTGATGGTTTGTTGGTTTGTTGGCTTGTTGGCTTGTTGGTTTGTTGGTTTGTTGGTTTGTTTGTTTGTTGGTTTGTTCGTTTGTTGGTTTGTTGGTTTGTTGGTTTGTTGGTTTGTTGGTTTGTTGGTTTGTTGGTTTGTTGGTTTGTTGGTTTGTTGGTTTGTTGGTTTGTTGGTTTGTTTGTTTGTTGGTTTGTTGGTTTGTTGGTTTGTTGGTTTGTTGGTTTGTTGGTTTGTTGGTTTGTTGGTTTGTTGGTTTGTTGGTTTGTTGGTTTGTTGGTTTGTTGGTTTGTTGGTTTGTTGGTTTGTTGGTTTGTTCGGTTGTTGGTTTGTTGGTTTGATGGCTTGTTGGTTTGTTGGTTTGTTGGTTTATTAGTTTGTTGGCTTGTTGGTTTGTTCGTTTGTTCGTTTGTTGGCTTGTTGGTTTGTTGGCTTGTTGGTTTGTTGGCTTGTTGGTTTGTTGGCTAGTTGGTTTGTTGGTTTACTGGTTTGTTGGTTTATTGGTTTGTTGGTTTGTTGGTTTGTTGGCTTGTTGGTGTGTTGGCTTGTTGGCTTGTTGGTTTTTTCGTTTGTTGGTTTGTTGGTTTGTTGGTTTGTTGGGTTGTTGGCTTGTTGGTTTGTTGGTTTTTTGGTTTGTTGGTTTGTTGGTTTGTTGGTTTGTTGGTTTGTTGGCTTGTTGGTTTGTTGGCTAGTTGGTTTGTTGGTTTACTGGTTTGTTGGTTTATTGGTTTGTTGGTTTGTTGGTTTGTTGGCTTGTTGGTGTGTTGGCTTGTTGGCTTGTTGGTTTTTTCGTTTGTTGGTTTGTTGGTTTGTTGGTTTGTTGGGTTGTTGGCTTGTTGGTTTGTTGGTTTTTTGGTTTGTTGGTTTGTTGGTTTGTTGGTTTGTAGGTTTGTTCGTTTGTTGGTTTGTTGGTTTGTTGGTTTGTTGACTTGTTGGCTTGTTGGTTTGTTGGTTTGTTGGTTTGTTGGTTGGTTGCGTTTTTGGTTTGTTCGTTTGTTGGTTTGTTGGTTTGTTGGTTTGTTGGTTTGTTGGTTTATTGGTTTGTTGGCTCGTTGGCTTGTTGGTTTGTTGGTTTGTTGGTTTGTTTGTTTGTTGGTTTGTTCGTTTGTTGGTTTGTTGGTTTGTCGGTTTGTTGGTTTGTTGGTTTGTTGGTTTGTTGGTTTGTTGGTTTGTTGGTTTGTTGGTTTGTTGGTTTGTTGGTTTGTTGGTTTGTTGGTTTGTTGGTTTGTTGGTTTGTTGGTTTGTTCGTTTGTTCGTTTGTTGGTTTGTTGGTTTGTTCGTTTGTTCGTTTGTTGGTTTGTTGGTTTGTTGGTTTGTTGGCTTGTTAGTTTGTTGGTTTGTTGGTTTGTTGGTTTGTTCGTTTGTTGGTTTGTTGGTTTGTTGGTTTGTTGGTTTGTTGGTTTATTGGTTTGTTTGTTTGTTGGTTTGTTCGTTTGTGGGCTTGTGTTGGTTTGTTGGCTTATTGGTTTGTTGGTTTGTTTGTTTGTTGGTTTGTTGGTTTGTTGGTTTGGTGGTTCTTTGGTTTCTTGGTTTGTTGGCTTGTTGGTTTGTTGGTTTGTTGACTTGTTGGTTTGTTGGTTTGTTGGTTTGTTGGTTTGTTCGTTTGTTGGCTTGTTGGTTTGTTGGCTTGTTGGCTTGTTGGTTTGTTGGCTTGCTGGCTTGTTGGCTTGTTGGTTTTTTGGTTTGTTGGTTTGTTGGTTTGTTGGTTTGTTGGTTTGTTGGTTTGTTGTTTTGTTGGTTTGTGGGTTAGTTGGCTTGTTAGTTTGTTGGTTTGTTGGTTTGTTGGCTTGTTGGTTTGTTGGTTTTTTGGTTTGTTCGTTTGTTGGGTTGTTGGTTTGTTGGTTTGTTGGTTTGTTCGTTTGTTGGTTTGTTGGATTGTTGGTTTGTTGGTTTGTTGGTTTGTTGGTTTGTTGGTTTGTTGGTTTGTTGGTTTGTTGGTTTGTTGGTTTGTTGGTTTGTTGGTTTGTTGGTTTGTTGGTTTTTTGGTTTTTTGGTTTGTTTGTTTGTTCGTTTGTTGGTTTGTTGGTTTGTTGGTTTGTAGGTTTGTTCGTTTGTTGGTTTGTTGGTTTGTTGGTTTGTTGGCTTGTTGGCTTGTTGGTTTGTTGGTTTGTTGGTTTGTTTGTTTGTTGGTTTGTTCGTTTGTTGTTTTGTTGGTTTGTTGGTTTGTTGGTTTGTTGGTTTGTTGGTTTGTTGGTTTGTTGGTTTGTTGGTTTGTTGGTTTGTTGGTTTGTTGGTTTGTTGGTTTGTTGGTTTGTTGGTTTGTTGGTTTGTTGGTTTGTTGGTTTGTTGGTTTGTTGGTTTGTTGGTTTGTTGGTTTGTTGGTTTGTTGGTTTGTTGGTTTGTTGGTTTGTTGGTTTGTTGGTTTGTTGGTTTTTTGGTTTGTTTGTTTGTTGGTTTGTTCGTTTGTGGGCTTGTGTTGGTTTGTTGGCTTATTGGTTTGTTGATTTGTTGGTTTGTTGAGTTTGTTGGTTTGTTGGTTTGGTGGTTCGTTGGTTTCTTGGTTTGTTGGCTTGTTGGTTTGTTGGTTTGTTGACTTGTTGGTTTGTTGGTTTGTTGGTTTGTTGGTTTGTTCGTTTGTTGGCTTGTTGGTTTGTTGGCTTGTTGGCTTGTTGGTTTGTTGGCTTGTTGGCTTGTTGGTTTGTTGGTTTGTTGGTTTGTTGGTTTGTTGGTTTGTTGGTTTGTTGGTTTGTTGGTTTGTTGGTTTGTTGGTTTGTTGGTTTGTTGGTTTGTGGGTTAGTTGGCTTGTTAGTTTGTTGGTTTGTTGGTTTGTTGGCTTGTTGGTTTGTTGGTTTTTTGGTTTGTTCGTTTGTTGGGTCGTTGGTTTGTTGGTTTGTTGGTTTGTTGGTTTGTTCGTTTGTTGGTTTGTTGGTTTGTTGGTTTGTTGGTTTGTTGGTTTGTTGGTTTGTTGGTTTTTTGGTTTTTTGGTTTGTTCGTTTGTTGGGTTGTTGGTTTGTTGGTTTGTAGGTTTGTTCGTTTGTTGGTTTGTTGGTTTGTTGGTTTGTTGGCTTGTTGGCTTGTTGGTTTGTTGGTTTGTTGGTTTGTTTGTTTGTTGGTTTGTTCGTTTGTTGGTTTGTTGGTTTGTTGGTTTGTTGGTTTGTTGGTTTGTTGGTTTGTTGGTTTGTTGGTTTGTTGGTTTGTTGGTTTGTTGGTTTGTTGGTTTGTTGGTTTGTGGGTTAGTTGGCTTGTTAGTTTGTTGGTTTGTTGGTTTGTTGGCTTGTTGGTTTGTTGGTTTTTTGGTTTGTTCGTTTGTTGGGTTGTTGGTTTGTTGGTTTGTTGGTTTGTTGGTTTGTTCGTTTGTTGGTTTGTTGGTTTGTTGGTTTGTTGGTTTGTTGGTTTGTTGGTTTGTTGGTTTTTTGGTTTTTTGGTTTGTTCGTTTGTTGGGTTGTTGGTTTGTTGGTTTGTAGGTTTGTTCGTTTGTTGGTTTGTTGGTTTGTTGGTTTGTTGGCTTGTTGGCTTGTTGGTTTGTTGGTTTGTTGGTTTGTTTGTTTGTTGGTTTGTTCGTTTGTTGGTTTGTTGGTTTGTTGGTTTGTTGGTTTGTTGGTTTGTTGGTTTGTTGGTTTGTTGGTTTGTTGGTTTGTTGGTTTGTTGGTTTGTTGGTTTGTTGGTTTGTTGGTTTGTTGGTTTGTTGGTTTGTGGGTTAGTTGGCTTGTTAGTTTGTTGGTTTGTTGGTTTGTTGGCTTGTTGGTTTGTTGGTTTTTTGGTTTGTTCGTTTGTTGGGTTGTTGGTTTGTTGGTTTGTTGGTTTGTTGGTTTGTTCGTTTGTTGGTTTGTTGGTTTGTTGGTTTGTTGGTTTGTTGGTTTGTTGGTTTGTTGGTTTGTTGGTTTTTTGGTTTTTTGGTTTGTTCGTTTGTTGGGTTGTTGGTTTGTTGGTTTGTAGGTTTGTTCGTTTGTTGGTTTGTTGGTTTGTTGGTTTGTTGGCTTGTTGGCTTGTTGGTTTGTTGGTTTGTTGGTTTGTTTGTTTGTTGGTTTGTTCGTTTGTTGGTTTGTTGGTTTGTTGGTTTGTTGGTTTGTTGGTTTGTTGGTTTGTTGGTTTGTTGGTTTGTTGGTTTGTTGGTTTGTTGGTTTGTTGGTTTGTTGGTTTGTGGGTTAGTTGGCTTGTTAGTTTGTTGGTTTGTTGGTTTGTTGGCTTGTTGGTTTGTTGGTTTTTTGGTTTGTTCGTTTGTTGGGTTGTTGGTTTGTTGGTTTGTTGGTTTGTTGGTTTGTTCGTTTGTTGGTTTGTTGGTTTGTTGGTTTGTTGGTTTGTTGGTTTGTTGGTTTGTTGGTTTTTTGGTTTTTTGGTTTGTTCGTTTGTTGGGTTGTTGGTTTGTTGGTTTGTAGGTTTGTTCGTTTGTTGGTTTGTTGGTTTGTTGGTTTGTTGGCTTGTTGGCTTGTTGGTTTGTTGGTTTGTTGGTTTGTTTGTTTGTTGGTTTGTTCGTTTGTTGGTTTGTTGGTTTGTTGGTTTGTTGGTTTGTTGGTTTGTTGGTTTGTTGGTTTGTTGGTTTGTTGGTTTGTTGGTTTGTTGGTTTGTTGGTTTGTTGGTTTGTTGGTTTGTTGGTTTGTTGGTTTGTTGGTTTGTTGGTTTGTTGGTTTGTTGGTTTGTTGGTTTGTTGGTTTGTTGGTTTGTTGGCTTGTTGGTTTGTTCGGTTGTTGGTTTGTTGGTTTGTTGGTTTGTTGGTTTGTTGGTTTGTTGGTTTGTTGGTTTGTTGGTTTGTTGGTTTATTGGTTTGTTGGTTTGTTGGTTTGTTGGCTTGTTGGTGTGTTGGCTTGTTGGCTTGTTGGTTTTTTCGTTTGTTGGTTTGTTGGTTTGTTGGTTTGTTGGGTTGTTGGCTTGTTGGTTTGTTGGTTTTTTGGTTTGTTGGTTTGTTGGCTTGTTGGCTTGTTGGTTTGTTAGTTTGTTCGTTTGTTGGTTTGTTGGTTTGTTGGTTTGTTGGTTTTTGGGTTTGTTGGCTTGTTGGTTTGTTGATTTGTTGGTTTGTTGGTTTGTTCGTTTGTTGGTTTTTTGGTTTGTTGGTTTGTTGGTTTGTGGTATTGTTGGTTTGGGGGCTTGTTGGCTTGTTGGCTTATTGGTTTGTTGGCTTGTTGGTTTGTTGGCTTGTTGGCTTGTTGGTTTGTTGGCTTGTTGGTTTGTTCGTTTGTTGGTTTGTTAGTTTGTTCGTTTGTTGGTTTGTTTATTTGTTGGTTTGTTGGTTTGTTGGTTTGTTGGCTTGTTGGCTTATTGGTTTGTTCGTTTGTTTGCTTGTTGGTTTGTTGGCATGTTGGCTTGTTGGTTTAATGTTTTGTTGGCTTGTTGGTTTGTTGGTTTGTTGGTTTGTTGGTTTGTTTTTTTTGTTGGTTTATTCGTTTGTTGGTTTGTTGTTTTGTTGGCTTGTTGGTTTGTTGGTTTGTTGGCTTGTTAGTTTTTTTATTTGTTGGTTTGTGGGTTTGTGGGATTGTTGGTTTGGGGGCTTGTTGGCTTGTTGGCTTATTGGTTTGTTGGCTTGTTGGTTTGTTGGCTTGTTGGCTTGTTGGTTTGTTGGCTTGTTGGTTTGTTCGTTTGTTGGTTTGTTAGTTTGTTTGTTTGTTGGTTTGTTTATTTGTTGGTTTGTTGGTTTGTTGGTTTGTTGGCTTGTTGGCTTATTGGTTTTTTCGTTTGTTTGCTTGTTGGTTTGTTGGCATGTTGGCTTGTTGGTTTAATGTTTTGTTGGCTTGTTGGTTTGTTGGTTTGTTGGTTTGTTGGTTTGTTGGTTTGTTGGTTTGTTAGTTTATTCGTTTGTTGGTTTGTTGGTTTGTTGGTTTTTTGGTTTGTTGGTTTGTTGGCTTGTTGGCTTGTTGGTGTGTTGGTTTGTTCGTTTGCTGGTTTGTTGGTTTGTTGGTTTGTTGGTTTTTGGGTTTGTTGGCTTGTTGGTTTGTTGGTTTGTTGGTTTGTTGGTTTGTTCGTTTGTTGGTTTTTTGGTTTGTTGGTTTGTTGGTTTGTGGGCTTTTTGGTTTGGGGGCTTGTTGGCTTGTTGGCTTATTGGTTTGTTGGCTTGTTGGTTTGTTGGCTTGTTGGCTTGTTGGTTTTTTGGCTTGTTGGTTTGTTCGTTTGTTGGTTTGTTGGTTTGTTCGTTTGTTGGTTTGTTTATTTGTTGGTTTGTTGGTTTGTTGGTTTGTTGGCTTGTTGGCTTATTGGTTTGTTCGTTTGTTGGCTTGTTGGTTTGTTGGTATGTCGGCTTGTTGGTTTAATGTTTTGTTGGCTTGTTGGTTTGTTGGTTTGTTGTTTTGTTGGTTTGTTGGTTTATTCATTTGTTGGTTTGTTGTTTTGTTGGCTTGTTGGTTTGTTGGTTTGTTGGCTTGTTAGTTTTTTGATTTGTTGGTTTGTTGGCTTGTTGGATTGTTGGCTTGTTTGTTTGTTGGTTGGTTGGCTTGTTGGTTTGTTGGTTTGTTGGCTTGTTTGTTTGTTGGTTGGTTGGTTTGTTGGTTTGTTGATTTGTTGATTTGTTGGTTTGTTGGCTTGTTGGTTTGTTGGTTTGGTGGTTTGTTGGTTTGTTGGTGTGTTGGTTTGTTGGGTTGTTGGCTTGTTGGTCTGTTTTTTTGTTTGTTTGTTCGTTTGTTGGTTTGTTGGTTTGTTGGCTTGTTGGTTTGTTGGTTTGTTGGTTTGTAGGTGTGCTGGTTTGTTGGTTTGTTGGTTTGTTGGTTTGTTGGCTTGTTGGTTTGTTGGCTTGTTGGTTTGTTGGTTTGTTGGTTTGTTGGTTTGTTGGCTTGTTGGTTTGTTGGTTTGTTTGTTTGTTGGTTTGTTGGTTTGTTGGTTTGTTGGTTTGTTGGTTTGTTGGTTTGTTGGTTTGTTGGTTTGTTGGTTTGTTTGTTTGTTGGTTTGTTCGTTTGTGGGCTTGTGTTGGTTTGTTGGCTTATTGGTTTGTTGGTTTGTTGGTTTGTTGGTTTGTTGGTTTGTTGGTTTGTTGGTTTGTTTGTTTGTTCGTTTGTTGGTTTGTTGGTTGGTTGGCTTGTTGGTTTGTTGGCTTGTTGGTTTGTTGGTTTGTTTGTTTGTTTTTTTGTTCGTTTGTTGGCTTGTTGGTTTGTTGGCTTATTGGTTTATTGGTTTTTTGGTTTGTTGGTTTGTTGGTTTGTTGGTTTGTTGGGTTGTTGGTTTGTTGGTTTGTTTGTTTGTTCGTTTGTTGGTTTGTTGGTTGGTTGGCTTGTTGGTTTTTTGGATTGTTGGCTTGTTGGTTTGTTGGTTTGTTGGTTTGTTCGTTTGTTGGCTTGTTGGTTTGTTGGCTTGTTGGCTTGTTGGTTTGTTGGCTTGTTGGTTTGTTGGCTTGTTGGATTGTTGGTTTGTTGGTTTGTTGGTTTGTTGGTTTGTTCGTTTGTTGGTTTGTTGGTTTGTTGGTTTGTTGGTTTGTTGGTTTATTGGTTTGTTGGTTTGTTCGATTGTTGATTTGTTGGTTTGTTGGTTTGTTGGTTTGTTCGTTTGTTGGTTTGTTGGTTTGTTGGTTTGTTGGCTTGTTGGCTTGTTGATTTGTTGGTTTGTTGGTTTGTTTGTTTGTTGGTTTGTTTGTTTGTTCGTTTGTTGGTTTGTTGGTTTGTTGGCTTGTTGGTTTGCTGGTTTGTTGGCTTGTTGGTTGGTTAGTTTGTTGGTTTGTTGGTTTGTTCGTTTGTTGGCTTTTTGGTTTGTTGGCTTGTTGGCTTGTCGGTTTGTTGGCTTTTTGGCTTGTGGGTTTGTTGGTTTGTTGGTTTGTTGGTTTGTCGGTTTGTTGGTTTGTTGGTTAGTTGGCTTGTTGGCTTGTTGGTTTGTTGGTTTGTTGGTTTGTTGGTTTGTTGGTTTGTTGGTTTGTTGGTTTGTTGGTTTGTTCGTTTGTTGGTTTGTTGGTTTGTTGGTTTGTTGGTTTGTTGGTTTGTTGGTTTGTTGGTTTGTTGGTTTGTTGGTTTGTTCGTTTGTTGGTTCGTTAGTTTGTTGGTTTGTTGGCTTGTTGGTTTGTTGGTTTGTTGGTTTGTTGGTTTGTTGGCTTGTTGGTTTGTTGGTTTGTTGGTTTGTCGGTTTGTTCGTTTATTGGCTTGTTGGTTTGTTGGCTTGTTGGTTTTTTGGCTAGTTGGTTTGTTGGTTTGTTGGTTTGTTGGTTTGTTGGTTTGTTGGTTTGTTGGTTTGATGGTTTGTTGGTTTGTTGGTTTATTGGTTTGTTCGTTTGTTGGTTTGTTGGTTTGTTGGTTTGTTGGATTGTTGGTTTGTTCGTTTGTTGGTTTGTTGGTTTGTTGGTTTGTTCTTTTGTTGGTTAGTTGGTTTATTGGTTTGTTGGCTTGTTGGTTTGTTGGTTTGTTGGTTTGTTCGTTTGTTGGCTTGTTGGTTTGTTGGCTTGTTGCTTTGTTGGCTAGTTGGTTTGTTGGTTTTGTAGGTTTGTAGGTTTGTTGGTTTGTTGGTTTGTTGACTTGTTGGTTTGTTGGCTTGTTGGATTGTTGGTTTGTTGGTTTGTTGGTTTGTTGGTTTGTTGGCTTGTTGGCTTGTTGGTTTTTTGGTTTGTTCGTTTGTTGGTTTGTTGGTTTGTTGGTTTGTTGGTTTTTTGGTTTGTTGGCTTGTTGCTTTGTTGGTTTGTTGGTTTGTTGGTTTGTTCCTTTGTTGGTTTTTTGGTTTGTTGGTTGTTGGTTTGTTGGCTTGTTGGTTTGTTGGTTTGTTGGTTTGTTGGTTTGTTGGTTTGTTGGTTTGTTGGTTTGTTGGTTTGTTGGTTTGTTGGTTTGTTGGTTTGTTGGTTTGTTGGTTTCTTGGTTTGTTGGTTTGTTGGTTTAATGGTTTGTTGGTTTGTTGGTTTGTTGGTTTGTTGGTTTGTTGGTTTGTTGGCTTGTTGGTTTGTTGGTTTGTTGGATTTTTGGCTTTTGGTTTGTTGGTTTGTTCGTTTGTTGGTTTGTTGGTTTGTTGGTTTGTTGGCTTGTTGGCTTGTTGGCTTGTTGGCTTGTTGGTTTGTTGGCTTGTTGGTTTGTTGGTTTGTTGGTTTGTTGGTTTGTTGTATTGTTGGTTTGTTGGTTTGTTGGTTTGTTGGTTTGTTGGTTTGTTGGTTTGTTGGTTTGTTGATTTGTTGGTTTGTTGGTTTGTTGGTTTGTTGGTTTGTTGGCTTGTTGGTTTGTTGGTTTGTTGGTTTGTTGTTTTGTTGGTTTGTTGGTTTGTTCGTTTGTTGGTTTGTTGGTTTGTTGGCTTGTTGGCTTGTTGGTTTGTTGGTTTGTTCGTTTGTTGGTTTCTTGGTTTGTTGGTTTGTAAGCTTGTTGGGTTGTTGGTTTGTTGGTTTGTTGGCTTGTTGGTTTGTTGGGTTGTTGGTTTGTTGGTTTGTTGGTTTGTTGGTTTGTTGGTTTGTTCGTTTGTTGGTTTGTTCGTTTGTTGGCTTGTTGGTTTGTTGGTTTGTTGGCTTGTTGGTTTGTTGGTTTGTTGGTTTGTTGGTTTGTTGGTTTGTTGGTTTGTTGGTTTGTTGGTTTGTTGGTTTGTTGGTTTGTTGGTTTGTTGGTTTGTTGGCTTGTTGGTTTGTTAGTTTGTTGGTTTGTTGGTTTGTTGGTTTGTTGGTTTGGTTGTTTGTTCGTTTGTTGGTTTGTTGGTTTGTTGGCTTGTTGGTTTGTTGGCTTGTTGTCTTGTTTGTTTGTTGGTTTGTTCGTTTGTTGGTTTGTTGGTTTGTTAGTTTGTTGGTTTGTTCGTTTGTAGATTTGTTGGTTTGTTAGCTTGTTGGTTTGTTGGCTTGTTGGCTTGTTGGTTTGTTGGTTTGTTCGTTTGTTGGTTTGTTGGTTTGTTGGTTTATTAGCTTGTTGGCTTGTTGGTTTGTTGGTTTGTTGGCTTGTTGGTTTGTTGATTTGTTGGTTTGTTGGTTTGTTGGTTTGTTCGTTTGTTCGTTTGTTGGTTTGTTGGTTTGTTGGTTTGTTGGTTTGTTGGTTTGTTGGTTTGTTGGTTTGTTGGTTTGTTGGTTTGTTGGTTTGTTGGTTTGTTGGTTTGTTGGCTTGTTGGCTTGTTGGCTTGTTGGCTTGTTGGCTTGTTGGCTTGTTGGTTTGTTGGTTTGTTTGTTTGTTCGTTTGTTGGTTTGTTGGTTTGTTGGCTTATTGGTTTGTTGGTTTGTTGGTTTGTTGGTTTGTTCGTTTAATGGTTTGTTGGTTTGTTTGTTTGTTCGTTTGTTGGCTTGTCGGTTTGTTGGCTTGTTGGTTTGTTGGTTTGTTGGTTTGTTGGTTTGTTGGTTTGTTGGTTTGTTGGTTTGTTGGTTTGTTGGTTTGTTGGTTTGTTCGTTTGTTGGTTTGTTGGTTTGTTGGCTTGTTGGTTTGTTGGTTTGTTGGTTTGTTGGTTTGTTCGTTTGTTCGTTTGTTCGTTTGTTGGCTTGTTGGTTTGTTGGCTTGTGGACTTGTTGGTTTGTTGGTTTGTTGGCTTGTCGGCTTGTTGGTTTGTTGGTTTGTTGGTTTGTTGGTTTGTTGGTTTGTTCGTTTGTTGGTTTGTTGGTTTGTTGGTTTGTTGGTTTGTTAGCTTGTTGGTTTGTTGTCTTGTTGGCTTGTTGGTTGGTTGGTTTGTTGGTTTGTTGGTTTGTTTGTTTGTTGGCTTGTTGGTTTGTTGGCTTGTTGGCTAGTTGGTTTGTTGGCTTGTTGGTTTGTGGGTTTGTTGGTTTGTTGGTTTGTTGGTTTGTTGGTTTGTTGGTTTGTTGGTTTGTTGGTTAGTTGGCTTGTTTGCTTGTTGGTTTGTTGGTTTGTTGGCTTGATGGTTGTTGGTTTGTTGGTTTGTTGGTTTTTTGGTTTGTTGGTTTGTTGGTTTGTTGGTTTGTTGGTTTGTTGGTTTGTTGGTTTGTTGGTTTGTTGGTTTGTTGGTTTGTTGGTTTGTTCGTTTGTTGGTTTGTTGGTTTGTTGGTTTGTTGGTTTGTTGGTTTGTTGGTTTGTTGGTTTGTTGGTTTGTTGGTTTGTTTGTTTGTTGGTTCGTTGGTTTGTTGGTTTGTTGGCTTGTTGGTTTGTTGGTTTGTGTGTTTGTTAGTTTGTTGGCTTGTTGGTTTGTTCGTTTGTTGTTTTGTTGGTTTTTTGGCTTGTTGGTTTGTTGGTTTGTTGGTTTGTTGGTTTGTTGGTTTGTTGGTTTGTTGGTTTGTTGGTTTGTTGGTTTGTTGGTTTGTTCGTTTGTTGGTTTGTTCATTTGGTGGGTAGTTGGTTTGTTCGTTTGTTGGTTTATTGGTTTGTTGGTTTGTGCGTTTGTTGGTTAGTTGGTTTATTGGTTTGTGGCTTGTTGGTTTGTTGGTTTGTTGGCTTGTTGGTTTGTTGGTTTGTTGGCTTGTTGGTTTGTTGGTTTGTTGGTTTGTTGGTTTGTTGGTTTGTTGGCTTGTTGGCTTGTTGGCTTGTTGATTTGTTGGTTTGTTCGTTTGTTGGTTTGTTGGTTTGTTGGTTTTTTGGTTTGTTGGCTTGTTGGTTTGTTGGTTTGTTGGTTTGTTGTTTTGTTGGTTTGTTCGTTTGTTGGTTTTTTGGTTTGTTGGTTTGTTGGTTTGTTGGCTTGTTGGTTTGTTGGTTTGTTGGTTTGTTGGTTTGTTGGTTTGTTGGTTTGTTGGTTTGTTGGTTTATTTGTTTGTTAGTTTAATGGTTTGTTGGCTTGTTGGTTTGTTGGTTTGTTGGTTTGTTGGTTTGTTGGTTTGTTGGTTTGTTGGTTTGTTGGTTTGTTGGTTTGTTGGTTTGTTGGTTTGTTGGCTTGTTGGTTTGTTGGCTTGTTGGCTTGTTGGTTTGTTGCTTTGTTCGTTTGTTGGTTTGTTGGTTTGTTGGTTTGTTGGCTTATTGGCTTGTTGGTTTGTTGGTTTGTTGGCTTATTGGTTTGTTGGTTTGTTGGCTTGACGGTTTGTTGGTTTGTTGGTTTGTTAGTTTGTTGGTTTGTTGGTTTGTTCGTTTGTTGGTTTGTTGGTTTGTTGGTTTGTTGGTTTGTTGGTTTGTTGGTTTGTTGGTTTGTTGGTTTGTTCGTTTGTTGGTTCGTTGGTTGGTTGGTTTGTTGGTTTGTTGGTTTGTTCGTTTGTTGGCTTGTTGGTTTGTTGGCTTGTTGGCTAGTTGGTTTGTTGGCTTGTTGGCTTGTGGGTTTGTTGGTTTGTTGGTTTGTTGGTTTGTTGGTTTGTTGGTTTGTTGGTTTGTTCGTTTGTTGGTGTGTTGGTTTGTTGGTTTGTTGGTTTGTTGGTTTGTTGGTTTGTTGGTTTGTTGGTTTGTTGGTTTGTTCGTTTGTTGGTTCGTTGGTTTGTTGGTTTGTTGGCTTGTTGGTTTGTTGGTTTGTGTGTTTGTTGGTTTGTTGGCTTGTTGGTTTGTTCGTTTGTTGGCTTGTTGTTTTTTTTTGGCATGTTGGTTTGTTGGTTTGTTGGTTTGTTGGTTTGTTGGTTTCTTGGTTTGTCGGTTTGTTGGTTTGTTGGTTTGTTGGTTTGTTGGTTTGTTGGTTTGTTGGTTTGTTGGTTTGTTCGTTTGTTGGTTTGTTCATTTGTTGGGTAGTTGGTTTGTTCGTTTGTTGGTTTGTTGGTTTATTGGTTTGTGCGTTTGTTGGTTAGTTGGTTTATTGGTTTGTTGGCTTGTTGGTTTGTTGGTTTGTTGGCTTGTTGGTTTGTTGGTTTATTGGTTTGTTCGTTTGTTGGCTTGTAGGTTTGTTGGCTTGTTGCTTTTTTGGCTAGTTGGTTTGTTGGTTTGTTGGTTTTGTAGGTTTTTAGGTTTGTGGGTTTGTTGGTTTGTTGTTTTGTTGGCTTGTTGGTTTGTTGGCTTGTTGGCTTGTTGATTTGTTGGTTTGTTCGTTTGTTGGTTTGTTGGTTTGTTGATTTGTTGGTTTGTTGGCTTGTTGGCTTGTTGGTTTGTTGGTTTATTGGTTTGTTGGCTTGTTGGCTTGTTCGCTTGTTGATTTGTTGGTTTGTTCGTTTGTTGGTTTGTTGGTTTGTTGGTTTGTTGGTTTGTTGGTTTGTTGGTTTGTTGGTTTTTTGGTTTGTTGGCTTGTTGCTTTGTTGGTTTGTTGGTTTGTTGGTTTGTTGGTTTGTTCGTTTGTTGGTTTTTTGGTTTGTTGGTTTGTTGGTTTGTTGGCTTGTTGGTTTGTTGGTTTGTTGGTTTGTTGGTTTGTTGGTTTGTTGGTTTGTTGGTTTGTTGGTTTGTTGGTTTATTTGTTTGTTGGTTTAATGTTGGTTTGTTGGTTTGTTGGTTGTTGGTTTGTTGGTTTGTTGGTTTGTTGGTTTGTTGGTTTGTTGGTTTGTTGGCTTGTTGGTTTGTTGGCTTGTTGGTTTGTTGGTTTGTTGGTTTGTTCGTTTGTTTGTTTGTTGGTTTGTTGGCTTATTGGCTTGTTGGTTTGTTCGTTTGTAGGCTTGTTGGTTTGTTGGTTTGTTGGTTTGTTGGTTTGTTGGTTTGTTGGTTTGTTGGTTTGTTGGTTTGTTGGTTTGCTGGTTTGTTGGTTTGTTGGTTTGTTGGTTTGTTGATTTGTTGAGTTGTTGATTTGTTGGTTTGTTGGTTTGTTGGTTTGTTGGTTTGTTGGTTTGTTGGTTTGTTGGCTTGTGGGATTGTTGGTTTGTTGGTTTGTTCGTTTGTTGGTTTGTTGGTTTGTTGGTTTGTAAGCTTGTTGGCTGATGGTTTGTTGGTTTGTTGGCTTGTTGGTTTGTTGGTTTGTTGGTTTTTTGGTTTGTTGGGCTGTTCGTTTGTTGGTTTGTTGGTTTGTTCGTTTGTTGGTTTGTTCGTTTGTTGGCTTGTTGGTTTGTTGGTTTGTTGGCTTGTTGGTTTGTTGGTTTGTTGGTTTTTGGGTTTGTTGGTTTGTTGGTTTGTTGGTTTGTTAGTATGATGGTTTGTTGGTTTGTTGGTTTGTTGGTTTGTTCGTTTGTTGGTTTGTTGGTTTGTTGGTTTGTTCGTTTGTTGGTTTGTTGGTTTGTTGGTTTGTTGGTTTGTTGGTTTGTTGGTTTATTTGTTTGTTGGTTTAATGGTTTGTTGGCTTGTTGGTTTGTTGGTTTGTTGGTTTTTTGGTTTGTTGGGTTGTTCGTTTGTTGGTTTGTTGGTTTGTTCGTTTGTTGGTTTGTTCGTTTCTTGGCTTGTTGGTTTGTTGGTTTATTGGCTTGTTAGTTTTTTGGTTTGTTGGTTTGTTGGTTTGTTGGTTTGTTGGCTTGTTGGTTTGTTAGTTTGATGGTTTGTTGGTTTGTTGGTTTGTTGGTTTGTTGGTTTGTTCGTTTGTTGGTTTGTTGGTTTGTTGGTTTGTTGGTTTGTTGGCTTGTTCGTTTGTTGGTTTGTGTGTTTGTTGGTTTGTTGGCTTGTTGGTTTGTTCGTTTGTTGGCTTGTTGGTTTTTTGGCTTGTTGGTTTGTTGGTTTGTTGGTTTGTTGGTTTGTTGGTTTGTTGGTTTGTTGGTTTGTTGGTTTGTTGGTTTGTTGGTTTGTTGGTTTGTTGGTTTGTTCGTTTGTTGGTTTGTTCATATGGTGGGTAGTTGGTTTGTTCGTTTGTTGGTTTGTTGGTTTGTTCGTTTGTTGGTTTGTTCATATGGTGGGTAGTTGGTTTGTTCGTTTGTTGGTTTGTTGGTTTGTTGGTTTGTGCGTTTGTTGGTTAGTTGGTTTATTTGTTTGTGGCTTGTTGGTTGGTTGGTTTGTTGGCTTGTTGGTTTGTTGGTTTGTTGGTTTGTTCGTTTGTTGGCTTGTTGGTTCGTTGGCTTGTTGCTTTGTTGGCTAGTTGGTTTGTTGGTTTGTTGGCTTTGTAGGTTTTTAGGTTTGTTGGTTTGTTGGTTTGTTGGCTTGTTGGTTTGTTGGCTTGTTGGCTTGTTGATTTGTTGGTTTGTTCGTTTGTTGGTTTGTTGGTTTGTTGATTTGTTGGTTTTTTGGCTTGTTGGCTTGTTGGTTTGTTGGTTTGTTGGTTTGTTGGTTTGTTGGTTTGTTGGTTTGTTGGCTTGTTGGCTTGTTGGCTTGTTGATTTGTTGGTTTGTTCGTTTGTTGGTTTGTTGGTTTGTTGGTTTGTTGGTTTTTTGGTTTGTTGGCTTGTTGGTTTGTTGGTTTGTTGGTTTGTTGTTTTGTTGGTTTGTTCGTTTGTTGGTTTTTTGGTTTGTTGGTTTGTTGGTTTGTTGGTTTGTTGGTTTGTTGGTTTGTTGGTTTGTTGGTTTGTTGGTTTGTTGGTTTATTTGTTTGTTAGTTTAATGGTTTGTTGGCTTGTTGGTTTGTTGGTTTGTTGGTTTGTTGGTTTGTTGGTTTGTTGGTTTGTTGGTTTGTTGGTTTGTTGGTTTGTTGGTTTGTTGGTTTGTTGGCTTGTTGGTTTGTTGGCTTGTTGCCTTGTTGGTTTGTTGCTTTGTTCGTTTGTTGGTTTGTTGGTTTGTTGGTTTGTTGGCTTATTGGCTTGTTGGTTTGTTGGTTTGTTGGCTTATTGGTTTTTTGGTTTGTTGGCTTGACGGTTTGTTGGTTTGTTGGTTTGTTGGTTTGTTGGTTTGTTGGTTTGTTGGTTTGTTCGTTTGTTGGTTTGTTGGTTTGTTGGTTTGTTGGTTTGTTGGTTTGTTGGTTTGTTGGTTTGTTGGTTTGTTCGTTTGTTGGTTCGTTGGTTGGTTGGTTTGTTGGTTTGTTGGTTTGTTCGTTTGTTGGCTTGTTGGTTTGTTGGCTTGTTGGCTAGTTGGTTTGTTGGCTTGTTGGCTTGTGGGTTTGTTGGTTTGTTGGTTTGTTGGTTTGTTGGTTTGTTGGTTTGTTGGTTTGTTGGTTTGTTGGTTTGTTGGTTTGTTGGTTTGTTGGTTCGTTGGTTTGTTGGTTTGTTGGTTTGTTGGCTTGTTGGTTTGTTGGTTTGTGTGTTTGTTGGTTTGTTGGCTTGTTGGTTTGTTCGTTTGTTGGCTTGTTGTTTTTTTTGGCATGTTGGTTTGTTGGTTTGTTGGTTTGTTGGTTTGTTGGTTTCTTGGTTTCTTGGTTTCTTGGTTTCTTGGTTTGTTGGTTTGTTGGTTTGTTGGTTTGTTGGTTTGTTGGTTTGTTGGTTTGTTAGTTTGTTCGTTTGTTGGTTTAATCATTTGTTGGGTAGTTTGTTTGTTGGTTTGTTGGTTTATTGGTTTGTGCGTTTGTTGGTTAGTTGGTTTATTGGTTTGTTGGCTTGTTGGTTTGTTGGTTTGTTGGCTTGTTGGTTTGTTGGTTTATTGGTTTGTTCGTTTGTTGGCTTGTTGGTTTGTTGGCTTGTTGCTTTGTTGGCTAGTTGGTTTGTTGGTTTGTTGGTTTTGTAGGTTTTTAGGTTTGTGGGTTTGTTGGTTTGTTGTTTTGTTGGCTTGTTGGTTTGTTGGCTTGTTGGCTTGTTGATTTGTTGGTTTGTTCGTTTGTTGGTTTGTTGGTTTGTTGATTTGTTGGTTTGTTGGCTTCTTGGCTTGTTGGTTTGTTGGTTTATTGGTTTGTTGGCTTGTTGGCTTGTTCGCTTGTTGATTTGTTGGTTTGTTCGTTTGTTGGTTTGTTGGTTTGTTGGTTTGTTGGTTTGTTGGTTTGTTGGTTTGTTGGTTTTTTGGTTTTTTGGTTTGTTGGCTTGTTGCTTTGTTGGTTTGTTGGTTTGTTGGTTTGTTGGTTTGTTCGTTTGTTGGTTTTTTGGTTTGTTGGTTTGTTGGTTTGTTGGCTTGTTGGTTTGTTGGTTTGTTGGTTTGTTGGTTTGTTGGTTTGTTGGTTTGTTGGTTTGTTGGTTTGTTGGTTTGTTGGTTTATTTGTTTGTTGGTTTAATGGTTTGTTGGCTTGTTGGTTTGTTGGTTTGTTGGTTTGTTGGTTTGTTGGTTTGTTGGTTTGTTGGTTTGTTGGTTTGTTGGTTTGTTGGTTTGTTGGTTTGTTGGTTTGTTGGCTTGTTGGTTTGTTGGCTTGTTGGCTTGTTGGTTTGTTGGTTTGTTCGTTTGTTGGTTTGTTGGTTTGTTGGCTTATTGGCTTGTTGGTTTGTTCGTTTGTAGGCTTGTTGGTTTGTTGGTTTGTTGGTTTGTTGGTTTGTTGGTTTGTTGGTTTGTTGGTTTGTTGGTTTGTTGGTTTGTTGGTTTGTTGGTTTGTTGATTTGTTGAGTTGTTGATTTGTTGGTTTGTTGGTTTGTTGGTTTGTTGGTTTGTTGGTTTGTTGGCTTGTGGGATTGTTGGTTTGTTGGTTTGTTCGTTTGTTGGTTTGTTGGTTTGTTGGTTTGTAAGCTTGTTGGCTGATAGTTTGTTGGTTTGTTGGCTTGTTGGTTTGTTGGTTTGTTGGTTTTTTGGTTTGTTGGGTTGTTCGTTTGTTGGTTTGTTGGTTTGTTCGTTTGTTGGTTTGTTCGTTTGTTGGCTTGTTGGTTTGTTAGTTTGTTGGCTTGTTGGTTTGTTGGTTTGTTGGTTTTTTGGTTTGTTGGTTTGTTGGTTTGTTGGTTTGTTGGCTTGTTGGCTTGTTGGTTTGTTGGTTTGTTCGTTTGTTGGTTTGTTGGTTTGTTGGTTTGTTGGTTTGTTGGTTTGTTCGTTTGTTGATTTGTTGGTTTGTTGGTTTGTTCGTTTGTTGGTTTGTTCGTTTGTTGGCTTATTGGTTTGTTGGTTTGTTGACTTGTTGGTTTGTTGGTTTGTTGGTTTGTTGGTTTGTTGGTTTGTTGGCTTGTTGGCTTGTTGGTTTGTTGGTTTGTTCGTTTGTTGGTTTGTTGGTTTGTTGGTTTGTTGGTTTGTTGGTTTGTTCGTTTGTTGATTTGTTGGTTTGTTGGCTTGTTGGCTAGTTGGTTTGTTGGCTTGTTGGCTTGTGGGTTTGTTGGTTTGTTGGTTTGTTGGTTTGTTGGTTTGTTGGTTTGTTGGTTTGTTGGTTTGTTGGTTTGTTGGTTTGTTGGTTTGTTGGTTCGTTGGTTTGTTGGTTTGTTGGTTTGTTGGCTTGTTGGTTTGTTGGTTTGTGTGTTTGTTGGTTTGTTGGCTTGTTGGTTTGTTCGTTTGTTGGCTTGTTGTTTTTTTTGGCATGTTGGTTTGTTGGTTTGTTGGTTTGTTGGTTTGTTGGTTTCTTGGTTTCTTGGTTTCTTGGTTTCTTGGTTTGTTGGTTTGTTGGTTTGTTGGTTTGTTGGTTTGTTGGTTTGTTGGTTTGTTGGTTTTTTCGTTTGTTGGTTTAATCATTTGTTGGGTAGTTTGTTTGTTGGTTTGTTGGTTTATTGGTTTGTGCGTTTGTTGGTTAGTTGGTTTATTGGTTTGTTGGCTTGTTGGTTTGTTGGTTTGTTGGCTTGTTGGTTTGTTGGTTTATTGGTTTGTTCGTTTGTTGGCTTGTTGGTTTGTTGGCTTGTTGCTTTGTTGGCTAGTTGGTTTGTTGGTTTGTTGGTTTTGTAGGTTTTTAGGTTTGTGGGTTTGTTGGTTTGTTGTTTTGTTGGCTTGTTGGTTTGTTGGCTTGTTGGCTTGTTGATTTGTTGGTTTGTTCGTTTGTTGGTTTGTTGGTTTGTTGATTTGTTGGTTTCTTGGCTTCTTGGCTTGTTGGTTTGTTGGTTTATTGGTTTGTTGGCTTGTTGGCTTGTTCGCTTGTTGATTTGTTGGTTTGTTCGTTTGTTGGTTTGTTGGTTTGTTGGTTTGTTGGTTTGTTGGTTTGTTGGTTTGTTGGTTTTTTGGTTTTTTGGTTTGTTGGCTTGTTGCTTTGTTGGTTTGTTGGTTTGTTGGTTTGTTGGTTTGTTCGTTTGTTGGTTTTTTGGTTTGTTGGTTTGTTGGTTTTTTGGCTTGTTGGTTTGTTGGTTTGTTGGTTTGTTGGTTTGTTGGTTTGTTGGTTTGTTGGTTTGTTGGTTTGTTGGTTTGTTGGTTTGTTGGTTTATTTGTTTGTTGGTTTAATGGTTTGTTGGCTTGTTGGTTTGTTGGTTTGTTGGTTTGTTGGTTTGTTGGTTTGTTGGTTTGTTGGTTTGTTGGTTTGTTGGTTTGTTGGTTTGTTGGTTTGTTGGTTTGTTGGCTTGTTGGTTTGTTGGCTTGTTGGCTTGTTGGTTTGTTGGTTTGTTCGTTTGTTGGTTTGTTGGTTTGTTGGCTTATTGGCTTGTTGGTTTGTTCGTTTGTAGGCTTGTTGGTTTGTTGGTTTGTTGGTTTGTTGGTTTGTTGGTTTGTTGGTTTGTTGGTTTGTTGGTTTGTTGGTTTGTTGGTTTGTTGGTTTGTTGATTTGTTGAGTTGTTGATTTGTTGGTTTGTTGGTTTGTTGGTTTGTTGGTTTGTTGGTTTGTTGGCTTGTGGGATTGTTGGTTTGTTGGTTTGTTCGTTTGTTGGTTTGTTGGTTTGTTGGTTTGTAAGCTTGTTGGCTGATAGTTTGTTGGTTTGTTGGCTTGTTGGTTTGTTGGTTTGTTGGTTTTTTGGTTTGTTGGGTTGTTCGTTTGTTGGTTTGTTGGTTTGTTCGTTTGTTGGTTTGTTCGTTTGTTGGCTTGTTGGTTTGTTAGTTTGTTGGCTTGTTGGTTTGTTGGTTTGTTGGTTTTTTGGTTTGTTGGTTTGTTGGTTTGTTGGTTTGTTGGTTTGTTGGTTTGTTGGTTTGTTGGTTTGTTGGCTTGTTGGTTTGTTAGTTTGATGGTTTGTTGGTTTGTTGGTTTGTTGGTTTGTTGGTTTGTTCGTTTGTTGGTTTGTTGGTTTGTTGGTTTGTTGGTTTGTTCGTTTGTTGGTTTGTTTGTTTGTTCGTTTGTTGGCTTGTTGGTTTGTTGGCTTGTTGGTTTGTTGGTTTGTTGGTTTGTTGGTTTGTTGGTTTGTTGGTTTGTTGGTTTGTTCGTTTGTTGGTTTGTTGGTTTGTTGGCTTGTTGGTTTGTTGGTTTGTTGGTTTGTTGGTTTGTTCGTTTGTTGGTTTGTTCGTTTGTTGGCTTATTGGTTTGTTGGTTTGTTGACTTGTTGGTTTGTTGGTTTGTTGGTTTGTTGGTTTGTTGGTTTGTTGGCTTGTTGGCTTGTTGGTTTGTTGGTTTGTTCGTTTGTTGGTTTGTTGGTTTGTTGGTTTGTTGGTTTGTTGGTTTGTTCGTTTGTTGATTTGTTGGTTTGTTGGTTTGTTGGCTTGTTGGTTTGTTGGCTTGTTGGCTCTTTGGTTTGTTGGCATGTTGGCTTGTTGGCTTATTGGTTTGTTGGCTTATTGGTTTGTTGGCTTGTTGGTTTGCTGGCTTGTTGGCTTGTTGGTTTGTTGGTTTGTTGGTTTGTTCGTTTGTTGGTTTGTTGGTTTGTTTGTTTGTTGGTTTGTTGGTTTGTTGGTTTGTTGGTTTGTGGGTTTGTTGGTTTGTTGGTTTGTTGGTTTGTTGGTTTGTTGGTTTGTTGGTTTGTTGGCTTGTTGGTTTGGTGGTTTGTTGGTTTCTTGGTTTGTTGGTTTGTTTATTTGTTCGTTTGTTGGTTTGTTGGTTTGTTGGTTTGTTTGTTTGTTGGTTTGTTCTTTTGTTGGCTTGTTGGCTTGTTGGTTTGTTGGTTTGTTGGCTTGTTGGTTTGTTGGTTTTTTGGTTTGTTGGTTTGTTGGTTTGTTCGTTTGTTGGCTTGTTGGTTTGTTGGCTTGTTGGCTTGTTGGTTTGTTGGCTTGTAAGCTTGTTGGTTTGTTGGTTTGTTGGTTTGTTGGTTTGTTGGTTTGTTGGTTTGTTGGTTTGTTGGTTAGTTAGCTTGTTGGCTTGTTGGTTTGTTGGTTTGTTGGCTTGTTGGTTTGTTGGTTTTTTGGTTTGTTCATTTGTTGGTTTGTTAGTTTGTTGGTTTGTTGGTTTGTTGGTTTGTTGGTTTGTTGGTTTGTTTGTTTGTTGGTTTGTTGGCTTGTTGGTTTGTTGGCTTGTTGGCTTGCTGGTTTGTTGCCTTGTTGGTTTGTTGGTTTGTTGGTTTTTTGACTTGTTGGTTTGTTGGTTTGTTCATTTGTTGGCTTGTTGGTTTGTTGGCTTGTTGGTTTGTTGGCTAGTTGGTTTGTTGGTTTGTTGGTTTATTGGTTTGTTGGTTTGTTGGTTTGTTGGTTGGTTGGTTTGTTGGTTTGTTGGTTTGTTGGTTTGCTGGTTTGTTAATTTGTTGGTTTCTTCGTTTGTTGGTTTGTTGGTTTGTTGGTTTGTTGGCTTGTTGGTTCGTTGGTGTGTTGGTTTCTTGGTTTGTTGGTTTGTTGGTTTGTTCGTTTGTTGGTTTGTTGGTTTGTTGGTTTGTTGGTTTGTTGGTTTGTTGGTTTGTTGGCTTGTTGGCTTATTGGTTTGTTGGTTTGTTGGTTTGTTGGTTTGTTGGTTTGTTGGTTTGTTGGTTTGTTCGTTTGTTGGTTTGTTGGTTTGTTCGTTTGTTGGTTTGTTGGTTTGTTGGTTTGTTGGCTTGTTGGTTTGTTGGCTTGTTGGCTTGTTGGTTTGTTGGTTTGTTCGTTTGTTGGTTTGTTGGTTTGTTGGTTCGCTGGTTTGTTGGTTTGTTGGTTTGTTGGTTTGTTGGTTTGTTCGTTTGTTGGTTTTTTGGTTTGTTGGTTTGTTGGTTTGGTGGCATGTTGGTTTGTTGGCATGTTGGCTTGTTGGCTTATTGGTTTGTTGGCTTGTTGGTTTGCTGGCTTGTTAGCTTGTTGGTTTGTTGGTTTGTTGGTTTGTTCGTTTGTTGGTTTGTTGGTTTGTTTGTTTGTTGGTTTGTTGGTTTGTTGGTTTGTGGGTTTGTTGGTTTGTTGGTTTGTTGGTTTGTTGCTTTGTTGGTTTGTTGGTTTGTTGGCTTGTTGGTTTGGTGGTTTGTTGGTTTCTTGGTTTGTTGGTTTGTTGGTTTGTTCGTTTGTTGGTTTGTTGGTTTGTTGGTTTGTTTGTTTGTTGGTTTGTTCTTTTGTTGGCTTGTTCGTTTGTTGGCTTACTGGTTTGTTGGTTTGTTTGTTTGTTCGTTTGTTGGTTTGTTAGTTTGTAGGCTTGTTGGTTTGTTGGTTTGTTGGTTTGTTGGTTTGTTGATTTGTTGGTTTGTTGGTTTGTTGGTTTGTTCGTTTGTTGGCTTGTTGGTTTGTTGGCTTGTTGGTTTCTTGGTTGGTTGGTTAGTTAGCTTGTTGGCTTGTTGGTTTGTTCGTTTGTTGGCTTGTTGGTTTGTTGGTTTTTTGGTTTGTTCATTTGTTGGTTTGTTGGTTTGTTGGTTTGTTGGTTTGTTGGTTTGTTGATTTGTTGGTTTGTTGGTTTGTTGGTTTGTTGGTTTGTTGGTTTGTCGGTTTGTTGGTTTGTTGGTTTGTTGGTTTGTTGGCTTCTTGGTTTGTTGGCTTGTTGGCTTGTTGGTTTGTTGGTTTGTTGGTTTGTTGGTTTTTTGACTTGTTGGTTTGTTGGTTTGTTGGTTTGTTCATTTGTTGGCTTGTTGGTTTGTTGGCTTGTTGGTTTGTTGGCTAGTTGGTTTGTTGGTTTGTTGGTTTGTTGGTTTGTTGGTTTGTTAATTTATTGGTTTGTTGGTTTGTTGGTTTCTTGGTTGGTTGGTTTGTTGGTTTGTTGGTTTGTTGGTTTGTTGGTTTGTTAATTTGTTGGTTTCTTCGTTTGTTGGTTTGTTGGTTTGTTGGCTTGTTGGTTTGTTGGTGTGTTGGTTTCTTGGTTTGTTGGTTTGTTGGTTCGTTCGTTTGTTGGTTTGTTGGTTTGTTGGCGTGTTTGTTTGTTTGGTGGCTTGTTGGTTTGTTGGCTTATTGGTTTGTTGGTTTGTTGGTTTGTTGGTTTGTTGGTTTGTTGGTTTGTTTGTTTGTTCGTTTGTTGGTTTGTTGGTTGGTTGACTTGTTGGTTTGTTGGTTTGTTTGTTTGTTCGTTTGTTGGTTTGTTAATTGGTTGGCTTGTTGTTTTGGTGGTTTGTTGGTTTGTTCGTTTGTTGGCTTGTTGGTTTGTTGGCTTGTTGGCTTGTTGGTTTGTTGGTTTGTTGGTTTGTTGGTTTGTTGGTTTGTTGGTTTGTTGGTTTGTTGGGTTGTTGGTTTGTTGGCTTGTTGGCTTGTTGGTTTGTTGGTTTGTTGGCTTGTTGGTTTGTTGGTTTTTTGGTTTGTTGGTTTGTTGGTTTGTTTGTTTGTTGGTTTGTTTGTTTGTTCGTTTGTTGGTTTGTTGGTTTGTTGGCTTTTTGGTTTGTTGGTTTGTTGGCTTGTTGGTTTGTTGGTTTGTTGGTTTGTTGGTTTGTTCGTTTGTTGGCTTGTTGGTTTGTTGGCTTGTTGGCTTGTTGGTTTGTTGGCTTGTTGGCTTGTTGGTTTGTTGGTTTGTTGGTTTGTTGGTTTGTTGGTTTGTTGGTTTGTTCGTTTGTTGGCTTGTTGGTTTGTTGGCTTGTTGGCTTGTTGGTTTGTTGGCTTGTAAGCTTGTTGGTTTGTTGGTTTGTTGGTTTGTTGGTTTGTGGTTTATTGGTTAGTTAGCTTGTTGGCTTGTTGGTTTGTTGGTTTGTTGGCTTGTTGGTTTGTTGGTTTTTTGGTTTGTTCATTTGTTGGTTTGTTGGTTTGTTGGTTTGTTGGTTTGTTGGTTTGTTGGTTTGTTGGTTTGTTGGTTTGTTGGTTTGTTGGTTTGTTGGTTTGCTGGTTTGTTGGCTTGTTGGTTTGTTGGCTTGTTGGCTTGTTGGTTTGTTGCCTTGTTGGTTTGTTGGTTTGTTGGTTTTTTGACTTGTTGGTTTGTTGGTTTGTTGGTTTGTTCATTTGTTGGCTTGTTGGTTTGTTGGCTTGTTGGTTTGTTGGCTAGTTGGTTTGTTGATTTGTTGCTTTGTTGATTTGTTGCTTTGTTCGTTTTGTTGGTTTGTTGATTTTTTGGTTTGTTGGTTTGTTCGTTTGTTGGTTTGTTGGTTTGTTGGTTTGTTGGTTTGTTGGTTTGTTGGTCTGTTGGCTTGTTGGTTTGTTGGTTTATTGGTTTGTTGGTTTGTTGCCTTGTTGGTTTGTTGGTTTGTTGGTTTGTTGGTTTGTTGATTTGTTGGTTTGTTGGTTTGTTGGTTTGTTGGTTTGTTGGTTTGTTGGTTTGTTGGTTTGTTAGTTTGTTGGTTTGTTCGTTTGTTCGTTTGTTGGTTTGTTGGTTTGTTGGTTTGTTGGTTTGTTTGTTTGTTGGTTTGTTGGTTTGTTGGTTTGTTCTTTTGTTGGTTAGTTGGTTTATTGGTTTGTTGGCTTGTTGGTTTGTTGGTTTGTTGGCTTGTCGGTTTGTTCGCTAGTTGGTTTGTTGGTTTGTTGGTTTTGTAGGTTGGTAGGTTTGTTCGTTTGTTGGTTTGTTTAACTTGTTGGTTTGTTGGCTTGTTGGCTCGTTGGTTTGTTGGTTTGTTGGTTTGTTGGTTTTTTGGTTTGTTGGTTTGTTGGTTTGTTGGTTTGTTGGTTTGTTGGTTTGTTGGTTTGTTGGTTTGTTGGCTTGTTGGTTTGTTAGTTTGATGGTTTGTTGGTTTGTTGGTTTGTTGGTTTGTTGGTTTGTTCGTTTGTTGGTTTGTTGGTTTGTTGGTTTGTTGGTTTGTTCGTTTGTTGGTTTGTTTGTTTGTTCGTTTGTTGGTTTGTTGGTTTGTTGGTTTGTTGGTTTGTTGGTTTGTTGGCTTGTTGGTTTGTTAGTTTGATGGTTTGTTGGTTTGTTGGTTTGTTGGTTTGTTGGTTTGTTCGTTTGTTGGTTTGTTGGTTTGTTGGTTTGTTGGTTTGTTCGTTTGTTGGTTTGTTTGTTTGTTGGCTAGTTGGTTTGTTGGTTTGTTGGTTTATTGGTTTGTTGGTTTGTTGGTTTGTTGGTTGGTTGGTTTGTTGGTTTGTTGGTTTGTTGGTTTGCTGGTTTGTTAATTTGTTGGTTTCTTCGTTTGTTGGTTTGTTGGTTTGTTGGTTTGTTGGCTTGTTGGTTCGTTGGTGTGTTGGTTTCTTGGTTTGTTGGTTTGTTGGTTTGTTCGTTTGTTGGTTTGTTGGTTTGTTGGTTTGTTGGTTTGTTGGTTTGTTGGTTTGTTGGCTTATTGGTTTGTTGGTTTGTTGGTTTGTTGGTTTGTTGGTTTGTTGGTTTGTTGGTTTGTTCGTTTGTTGGTTTGTTGGTTTGTTCGTTTGTTGGTTTGTTGGTTTGTTGGTTTGTTGGCTTGTTGGTTTGTTGGCTTGTTGGCTTGTTGGTTTGTTGGTTTGTTCGTTTGTTGGTTTGTTGGTTTGTTGGTTCGCTGGTTTGTTGGTTTGTTGGTTTGTTGGTTTGTTGGTTTGTTCGTTTGTTGGTTTTTTGGTTTGTTGGTTTGTTGGTTTGGTGGCATGTTGGTTTGTTGGCATGTTGGCTTGTTGGCTTATTGGTTTGTTGGCTTGTTGGTTTGCTGGCTTGTTAGCTTGTTGGTTTGTTGGTTTGTTGGTTTGTTCGTTTGTTGGTTTGTTGGTTTGTTTGTTTGTTGGTTTGTTGGTTTGTTGGTTTGTGGGTTTGTTGGTTTGTTGGTTTGTTGGTTTGTTGCTTTGTTGGTTTGTTGGTTTGTTGGCTTGTTGGTTTGGTGGTTTGTTGGTTTCTTGGTTTGTTGGTTTGTTGGTTTGTTCGTTTGTTGGTTTGTTGGTTTGTTGGTTTGTTTGTTTGTTGGTTTGTTCTTTTGTTGGCTTGTTCGTTTGTTGGCTTACTGGTTTGTTGGTTTGTTTGTTTGTTCGTTTGTTGGTTTGTTAGTTTGTAGGCTTGTTGGTTTGTTGGTTTGTTGGTTTGTTGGTTTGTTGGTTTGTTGGTTTGTTGGTTTGTTGGTTTGTTCGTTTGTTGGCTTGTTGGTTTGTTGGCTTGTTGGTTTCTTGGTTGGTTGGTTAGTTAGCTTGTTGGCTTGTTGGTTTGTTCGTTTGTTGGCTTGTTGGTTTGTTGGTTTTTTGGTTTGTTCATTTGTTGGTTTGTTGGTTTGTTGGTTTGTTGGTTTGTTGATTTGTTGGTTTGTTGGTTTGTTGGTTTGTTGGTTTGTTGGTTTGTTGGTTTGTTGGTTTGTTGGTTTGTTGGTTTGTTGGTTTGTTGGCTTCTTGGTTTGTTGGCTTGTTGGCTTGTTGGTTTGTTGGTTTGTTGGTTTGTTGGTTTTTTGACTTGTTGGTTTGTTGGTTTGTTGGTTTGTTCATTTGTTGGCTTGTTGGTTTGTTGGCTTGTTGGTTTGTTGGCTAGTTGGTTTGTTGGTTTGTTGGTTTGTTGGTTTGTTGGTTTGTTAATTTATTGGTTTGTTGGTTTGTTGGTTTCTTGGTTGGTTGGTTTGTTGGTTTGTTGGTTTGTTGGTTTGTTGGTTTGTTAATTTGTTGGTTTCTTCGTTTGTTGGTTTGTTGGTTTGTTGGCTTGTTGGTTTGTTGGTGTGTTGGTTTCTTGGTTTGTTGGTTTGTTGGTTCGTTCGTTTGTTGGTTTGTTGGTTTGTTGGCGTGTTTGTTTGTTTGGTGGCTTGTTGGTTTGTTGGCTTATTGGTTTGTTGGTTTGTTGGTTTGTTGGTTTGTTGGTTTGTTGGTTTGTTTGTTTGTTCGTTTGTTGGTTTGTTGGTTGGTTGACTTGTTGGTTTGTTGGTTTGTTTGTTTGTTCGTTTGTTGGTTTGTTAATTGGTTGGCTTGTTGTTTTGGTGGTTTGTTGGTTTGTTCGTTTGTTGGCTTGTTGGTTTGTTGGCTTGTTGGCTTGTTGGTTTGTTGGTTTGTTGGTTTGTTGGTTTGTTGGTTTGTTGGTTTGTTGGTTTGTTGGTTTGTTGGGTTGTTGGTTTGTTGGCTTGTTGGCTTGTTGGTTTGTTGGTTTGTTGGCTTGTTGGTTTGTTGGTTTTTTGGTTTGTTGGTTTGTTGGTTTGTTTGTTTGTTGGTTTGTTTGTTTGTTCGTTTGTTGGTTTGTTGGTTTGTTGGCTTTTTGGTTTGTTGGTTTGTTGGCTTGTTGGTTTGTTCGTTTGTTGGCTTGTTGGTTTGTTGGCTTGTTGGCTTGTTGGTTTGTTGGCTTGTTGGCTTGTTGGTTTGTTGGTTTGTTGGTTTGTTGGTTTGTTGGTTTGTTGGTTTGTTCGTTTGTTGGCTTGTTGGTTTGTTGGCTTGTTGGCTTGTTGGTTTGTTGGCTTGTAAGCTTGTTGGTTTGTTGGTTTGTTGGTTTGTTGGTTTGTGGTTTATTGGTTAGTTAGCTTGTTGGCTTGTTGGTTTGTTGGTTTGTTGGCTTGTTGGTTTGTTGGTTTTTTGGTTTGTTCATTTGTTGGTTTGTTGGTTTGTTGGTTTGTTGGTTTGTTGGTTTGTTGGTTTGTTGGTTTGTTGGTTTGTTGGTTTGTTGGTTTGTTGGTTTGCTGGTTTGTTGGCTTGTTGGTTTGTTGGCTTGTTGGCTTGTTGGTTTGTTGCCTTGTTGGTTTGTTGGTTTGTTGGTTTTTTGACTTGTTGGTTTGTTGGTTTGTTCATTTGTTGGCTTGTTGGTTTGTTGGCTTGTTGGTTTGTTGGCTAGTTGGTTTGTTGATTTGTTGCTTTGTTGATTTGTTGCTTTGTTCGTTTTGTTGGTTTGTTGATTTTTTGGTTTGTTGGTTTGTTCGTTTGTTGGTTTGTTGGTTTGTTGGTTTGTTGGTTTGTTGGTTTGTTGGTCTGTTGGCTTGTTGGTTTGTTGGTTTATTGGTTTGTTGGTTTGTTGCCTTGTTGGTTTGTTGGTTTGTTGGTTTGTTCGTTTGTTGGCTTGTTGGTTTGTTGGCTTGTTGGTTTGTTGGCTAGTAGGTTTGTTGGTTTGTTGGTTTGTTGGTTTGTTGGTTTGTTGGTTTGTTGGTTTGTTGGTTTGTTGGTTTGTTGGTTTGTTAGTTTGTTGGTTTGTTCGTTTGTTCGTTTGTTGGTTTGTTGGTTTGTTGGTTTGTTGGTTTGTTTGTTTGTTGGTTTGTTGGTTTGTTGGTTTGTTCTTTTGTTGGTTAGTTGGTTTATTGGTTTGTTGGCTTGTTGGTTTGTTGGTTTGTTGGCTTGTCGGTTTGTTCGCTAGTTGGTTTGTTGGTTTGTTGGTTTTGTAGGTTGGTAGGTTTGTTGGTTTGTTGGTTTGTTTAACTTGTTGGTTTGTTGGCTTGTTGGCTTGTTGGTTTGTTGGTTTGTTCGTTTGTTGGTTTGTTGGTTTGTTGGTTTGTTGGTTTGTTGGTTTGTTGCCTTGTTGGTTTGTTGGTTTATTGGTTTGTTGGTTTGTTGGCTTGTTGGCTTGTTGGTTTGTTGGTTTGTTAGTTTGTTCGTTTGTTGGTTTGTTGATTTGTTGGTTTGTTGGTTTTTTGGTTAGTTGGCTTTTTGGTTTGTTGGTTTGTTGGTTTGTTGGTTTGTTGTTTTGTTGGCTTGTTGGCTTGTTGGTTTGTTGGTTTGTTGGTTTGTTGGTTTGTTGGTTTGTTGGTTTGTTGGTTTGTTGCTTTGTTGGTTTGTTGGTTTGTTGGTTTGTTGGCTTGTTGGTTTGGTGGTTTGTTGGTTTCTTGGTTTGTTGGTTTGTTGATTTGTTCGTTTGTTGGTTTGTTGGCTTGTTGGTTTGTTGGTTTGTTGGTTTGTTGGTTTGTTGGTTTGTTCGTTTGTTGGCTTGTTGGTTTGTTGGCTTGTTGGCTTGTTCGTTTGTTGGCTTGTTGGCTTGTTGGTTTGTTGGTTTGTTGGTTTGTTGCTTTGTTGCTTTGTTGGTTTGTTAGTTTGTTGGCTTGTTGGTTTGGTGGTTTGTTGGATTCTTGGTTTGTTGGTTTGTTGGCTTGTTCGTTTGTTGGTTTGTTGGTTTGTTGGTTTGTTTGCTTGTTGGTTTGTTCTTTTGTTGGCTTGTTCGTTTGTTGGCTTACTGGTTTGTTGGTTTGTTTGTTTGTTCGTTTGTTGGTTTGTTGGTTTGTTGGCTTGTTGGTTTGTTGGTTTGTTGGCTTGTTGGTTTGTTGGTCTGTTGGTTTGTTGGTTTGTTCGTTTGTTGGCTTGTTGGTTTGTTGGTTTGTTGGTTTGTTTGTTTGTTGGTTTGTTGGTTTTTTGGTTTGTTGGTTTGTTGATTTGTTGGTTTGTTGGTTTGTTGCTTTGTTGGTTTGTTGGTTTGTTGGCTACTTGGTTTGGTGGTTTGTTGGTTTCTGGGTTTGTTGGTTTGTTTGTTTGTTGGTTTGTTCTTTTGTTGGCTTGTTCGTTGTTTGGCTTACTGGTTTGTCGGTTTGTTTGTTTGTTCATTTGTTGGTTTGTTGGTTTGTTGGCTTGTTGGTTTGTTGGTTTGTTGGATTGTTGGTTTGTTGGTTTGTTGGTTTGTTGGTTTGTTCGTTTGTTGGTTTGTTGGTTTGTTGGCTTGTTGGCTTGTTGGTTTGTTGGCTTGTTGGCTTGTTAGTTTGTTGGTTTGTTGGTTTGTTGGTTTGTTGGTTTGTTGGTTTGTTGGTTAGTCAGCTTGTTGGCTTGTTGGTTTGTTGGTTTGTTGGCTTGTTGGTTTGTTGGTTTTTTGGTTTGCTCGTTTGTTGGTTTGTTGGTTTGTTGGTTTGTTGGTTTGTTGGTTTGTTGGTTTGTTGGTTTGTTGGTTTGTTGGTTTGTTGGTTTGTTGGTTTGTTGGCTTGTTGGTTTGTTGGCTTGTTGGCTTGTTGGCTTGTTGGTTTGTTGCCTTGTTGGTTTCTTGGTTTGTTGGTTTGTTGGTTTGTTGACTTGTTTGTTTGTTGGGTTGTTGGTTTCTTCATTTGTTGGCTTGTTGGCTTGTTGGCTTGTTGGTTTGTTGGCTAGTTGGTTTGTTGGTTTGTTGGTTTGTTGGTTTACTGGTTTGTTGGTTTGTTGGTTTGTTGGTTGCTTGGTTTGTTGGTTTGTTGGTTTGTTGTTTTGTTGATTTGTTAATTTGTTGGTTTCTTCGTTTGTTGGTTTGTTGGTTTTTTGGTTTGTTGGCTTGTTGGTTCGTTGGTGTGTTGGTTTCTTGGTTTGTTGGTTTGTTGGTTTGTTCCTTTGCTGGTTTGTTGGTTTGTTGGCTTGTTTGTTTGTTGGTTTGTTCGTTTGGTGGCTTGTTGGTTTGTTGGCTAATTGGTTTGTTGGTTTGTTGGTTTGTTGGTTTGTTTATTTGTTCGTTTGTTGGCTTGTTGGTTGGTTGGCTTGTTGGTTTGTTGGTTTGTTGGCTTGTTGTTTTGTTGCTTTGTTGGTTTGTTCGTTTGTTGGCTTGTTGGTTTGTTGGCTGGTTGGCTTGTTGGTTTGTTGGCTGGTTGACTTGTTGGTTTGTTGGCTTGTTGGCTTGTTGGTTTGTTGGTTTGTTGGTTTGATGGTTTGTTGGTTTGTTGGTTTGTTGGTTTGTTGGCTTGTTGGCTTGTTGGTTTGTTGGTTTGTTGGCTTGTTGGTTTGTTGGTTTTTTGGTTTGTTGGTTTGTTGGTTTGTTTGTTTGTTGGTTTGTTTGTTTGTTCGTTTGTTGGTTTGTTGGTGTGTTGGCTTGTTGGTTTGTTGGTTTGGTGGCTTGTTGGTTTGTTGGTTTGTTGGTTTGTTCGTTTGTTGGCTTGTTGGTTTGTTGGCTTGTTGGCTTGTTGGTTTGTTGGCTTGTTGGCTTGTTGGTTTGTTGGTTTGTTGGTTTGTTGGTTTGTTGGTTTGTTGGTTTGTTGGTTAGTTGGCTTGTTGGCTTGTTGGTTTGTTGGTTTGTTGGCTTGTTGGTTTGTTGGTTTTTTGGTTTGTTCGTTTGTTGGTTTGTTGGTTTGTCGGTTTGTGGGTTTGTTGATTTGTTGATTTGTTGCTTTGTTCGTTTTGTTGGTTTGTTGGTTTGTTGGTTTGTTGGTTTGTTGGTTTGGTCGTTTGTGGGTTTGTTGGTTTCTTGGCTTGTTGGTTTGTTGGTTTGTTCGTTTGTTGGTTTGTTGGTTTGTTTGTTTGTTGGTTTGTTCTTTTGTTGGCTTGTTCGTTGTTTGGCTTACTGGTTTGTTGGTTTGTTTGTTTGTTCATTTGTTGGTTTGTTGGTTTGTTGGCTTGTTGGTTTGTTGGTTTGTTGGCTTGTTGGTTTGTTGGTTTGTTGGTTTGTTGGTTTGTTGGTTTGTTCGTTTGTTGGCTTGTTGGTTTGTTGGCTTGTTGGCTTGTTGGTTTGTTGGCTTGTTGGCTTGTTGGTTTGTTGGCTTGTTGGTTTGTTGGTTTGTTGGTTTGTTTGTTTGTTCATTTGTTGGTTTGTTGGTTTGTTGGCTTGTTGGTTTGTTGGTTTGTTGGCTTGTTGGTTTGTTGGTTTGTTGGTTTGTTGGTTTGTTGGTTTGTTCGTTTGTTGGCTTGTTGGTTTGTTGGCTTGTTGGCTTGTTGGTTTGTTGGTTTGTTGGCTTGTTGGTTTGTTGGCTTGTTGGCTTGTTGGCTTGTTGGTTTGTTGCCTTGTTGGTTTCTTGGTTTGTTGGTTTGTTGGTTTGTTGACTTGTTGGTTTGTTGGTTTGTTGGTTTCTTCATTTGTTGGCTTGTTGGTTTGTTGGCTTGTTGGTTTGTTGGCTAGTTGGTTTGTTGGTTTGTTGGTTTGTTGGTTTACTGGTTTGTTGGTTTGTTGGTTTGTTGGTTGCTTGGTTTGTTGGTTTGTTGGTTTGTTGATTTGTTAATTTGTTGGTTTCTTCGTTTGTTGGTTTGTTGGTTTTTTGGTTTGTTGGCTTGTTGGTTCGTTGGTGTGTTGGTTTCTTGGTTTGTTGGTTTGTTGGTTTGTTCCTTTGTTGGTTTGTTGGTTTGTTGGCTTGTTTGTTTGTTGGTTTGTTCGTTTGGTGGCTTGTTGGTTTGTTGGCTAATTGGTTTTTTGGTTTGTTGGTTTGTTGGTTTGTTGGTTTGTTTATTTGTTCGTTTGTTGGTTTGTTGGTTGGTTGGCTTGTTGGTTTGTTGGTTTGTTGGCTTGTTGTTTTGTTGGTTTGTTGGTTTGTTCGTTTGTTGGCTTGTTGGTTTGTTGGCTTGTTGGCTTGTTGGTTTGTTGGATTGTTGGCTTGTTGGTTTGTTGGTTTGTTGGTTTGTTGGTTTGTTGGTTTGTTGGTTTGTTGGTTTGTTGGCTTGTTGGCTTGTTGGTTTGTTGGTTTGTTGGCTTGTTGGTTTGTTGGTTTTTTGGTTTGTTGGTTTGTTGGTTTGTTTGTTTGTTGGTTTGTTTGTTTGTTCGTTTGTTGGTTTGTTGGTTTGTTGGCTGGTTGGTTTGTTGGTTTGGTGGCTTGTTGGTTTGTTGGTTTGTTGGTTTGTTCGTTTGTTGGCTTGTTGGTTTGTTGGCTTGTTGGCTTGTTGGTTTGTTGGCTTGTTGGCTTGTTGGTTTGTTGGTTTGTTGGTTTGTTGGTTTGTTGGTTTGTTGGTTTGTTGGTTTGTTGATTAGTTGTCTTGTTGGCTTGTTGGTTTGTTGGTTTGTTGGCTTGTTGGTTTGTTGGTTTTTTGGTTTGTTCGTTTGTTGGTTTGTTGGTTTGTCGGTTTGTGGGTTTGTTGGTTTGTTGATTTGTTGCTTTGTTCGTTTTGTTGGTTTGTTGGTTTGTTGGTTTGTTGGTTTGTTGGTTTGTTGGTTTGTTGGTTTGTTGGTTTGTTGGTTTGTTGGTTTGGTCGTTTGTTGGTTTGTTGGTTTCTTTGCTTGTTGGTTTGTTGGTTTGTTGGTTTGTTGGCTTGTTGGTTTGTTGGCTTGTTGGCTTGTTGGTTTGTTGGTTTGTTCGTTTGTTGGTTTGTTGGTTTGTTGGTTCGCTGGTTTGTTGGTTTGTTGGTTTGTTGGTTTGTTGGTTTGTTCGTTTGTTGGTTTTTTGGTTTGTTGGTTTGTTGGTTTGGTGGCATGTTGGTTTGTTGGCATGTTGGCTTGTTGGCTTATTGGTTTGTTGGCTTGTTGGTTTGCTGGCTTGTTAGCTTGTTGGTTTGTTGGTTTGTTGGTTTGTTCGTTTGTTGGTTTGTTGGTTTGTTTGTTTGTTGGTTTGTTGGTTTGTTGGTTTGTGGGTTTGTTGGTTTGTTGGTTTGTTGGTTTGTTGCTTTGTTGGTTTGTTGGTTTGTTGGCTTGTTGGTTTGGTGGTTTGTTGGTTTCTTGGTTTGTTGGTTTGTTGGTTTGTTCGTTTGTTGGTTTGTTGGTTTGTTGGTTTGTTTGTTTGTTGGTTTGTTCTTTTGTTGGCTTGTTCGTTTGTTGGCTTACTGGTTTGTTGGTTTGTTTGTTTGTTCGTTTGTTGGTTTGTTAGTTTGTAGGCTTGTTGGTTTGTTGGTTTGTTGGTTTGTTGGTTTGTTGGTTTGTTGGTTTGTTGGTTTGTTGGTTTGTTCGTTTGTTGGCTTGTTGGTTTGTTGGCTTGTTGGTTTCTTGGTTGGTTGGTTAGTTAGCTTGTTGGCTTGTTGGTTTGTTCGTTTGTTGGCTTGTTGGTTTGTTGGTTTTTTGGTTTGTTCATTTGTTGGTTTGTTGGTTTGTTGGTTTGTTGGTTTGTTGATTTGTTGGTTTGTTGGTTTGTTGGTTTGTTGGTTTGTTGGTTTGTTGGTTTGTTGGTTTGTTGGTTTGTTGGTTTGTTGGTTTGTTGGCTTCTTGGTTTGTTGGCTTGTTGGCTTGTTGGTTTGTTGGTTTGTTGGTTTGTTGGTTTTTTGACTTGTTGGTTTGTTGGTTTGTTGGTTTGTTCATTTGTTGGCTTGTTGGTTTGTTGGCTTGTTGGTTTGTTGGCTAGTTGGTTTGTTGGTTTGTTGGTTTGTTGGTTTGTTGGTTTGTTAATTTATTGGTTTGTTGGTTTGTTGGTTTCTTGGTTGGTTGGTTTGTTGGTTTGTTGGTTTGTTGGTTTGTTGGTTTGTTAATTTGTTGGTTTCTTCGTTTGTTGGTTTGTTGGTTTGTTGGCTTGTTGGTTTGTTGGTGTGTTGGTTTCTTGGTTTGTTGGTTTGTTGGTTCGTTCGTTTGTTGGTTTGTTGGTTTGTTGGCGTGTTTGTTTGTTTGGTGGCTTGTTGGTTTGTTGGCTTATTGGTTTGTTGGTTTGTTGGTTTGTTGGTTTGTTGGTTTGTTGGTTTGTTTGTTTGTTCGTTTGTTGGTTTGTTGGTTGGTTGACTTGTTGGTTTGTTGGTTTGTTTGTTTGTTCGTTTGTTGGTTTGTTAATTGGTTGGCTTGTTGTTTTGGTGGTTTGTTGGTTTGTTCGTTTGTTGGCTTGTTGGTTTGTTGGCTTGTTGGCTTGTTGGTTTGTTGGTTTGTTGGTTTGTTGGTTTGTTGGTTTGTTGGTTTGTTGGTTTGTTGGTTTGTTGGGTTGTTGGTTTGTTGGCTTGTTGGCTTGTTGGTTTGTTGGTTTGTTGGCTTGTTGGTTTGTTGGTTTTTTGGTTTGTTGGTTTGTTGGTTTGTTTGTTTGTTGGTTTGTTTGTTTGTTCGTTTGTTGGTTTGTTGGTTTGTTGGCTTTTTGGTTTGTTGGTTTGTTGGCGTGTTGGTTTGTTCGTTTGTTGGCTTGTTGGTTTGTTGGCTTGTTGGCTTGTTGGTTTGTTGGCTTGTTGGCTTGTTGGTTTGTTGGTTTGTTGGTTTGTTGGTTTGTTGGTTTGTTGGTTTGTTCGTTTGTTGGCTTGTTGGTTTGTTGGCTTGTTGGCTTGTTGGTTTGTTGGCTTGTAAGCTTGTTGGTTTGTTGGTTTGTTGGTTTGTTGGTTTGTGGTTTATTGGTTAGTTAGCTTGTTGGCTTGTTGGTTTGTTGGTTTGTTGGCTTGTTGGTTTGTTGGTTTTTTGGTTTGTTCATTTGTTGGTTTGTTGGTTTGTTGGTTTGTTGGTTTGTTGGTTTGTTGGTTTGTTGGTTTGTTGGTTTGTTGGTTTGTTGGTTTGTTGGTTTGCTGGTTTGTTGGCTTGTTGGTTTGTTGGCTTGTTGGCTTGTTGGTTTGTTGCCTTGTTGGTTTGTTGGTTTGTTGGTTTTTTGACTTGTTGGTTTGTTGGTTTGTTCATTTGTTGGCTTGTTGGTTTGTTGGCTTGTTGGTTTGTTGGCTAGTTGGTTTGTTGATTTGTTGCTTTGTTGATTTGTTGCTTTGTTCGTTTTGTTGGTTTGTTGATTTTTTGGTTTGTTGGTTTGTTCGTTTGTTGGTTTGTTGGTTTGTTGGTTTGTTGGTTTGTTGGTTTGTTGGTCTGTTGGCTTGTTGGTTTGTTGGTTTATTGGTTTGTTGGTTTGTTGCCTTGTTGGTTTGTTGGTTTGTTGGTTTGTTCGTTTGTTGGCTTGTTGGTTTGTTGGCTTGTTGGTTTGTTGGCTAGTAGGTTTGTTGGTTTGTTGGTTTGTTGGTTTGTTGGTTTGTTGGTTTGTTGGTTTGTTGGTTTGTTGGTTTGTTGGTTTGTTAGTTTGTTGGTTTGTTCGTTTGTTCGTTTGTTGGTTTGTTGGTTTGTTGGTTTGTTGGTTTGTTTGTTTGTTGGTTTGTTGGTTTGTTGGTTTGTTCTTTTGTTGGTTAGTTGGTTTATTGGTTTGTTGGCTTGTTGGTTTGTTGGTTTGTTGGCTTGTCGGTTTGTTCGCTAGTTGGTTTGTTGGTTTGTTGGTTTTGTAGGTTGGTAGGTTTGTTGGTTTGTTGGTTTGTTTAACTTGTTGGTTTGTTGGCTTGTTGGCTTGTTGGTTTGTTGGTTTGTTCGTTTGTTGGTTTGTTGGTTTGTTGGTTTGTTGGTTTGTTGGTTTGTTGCCTTGTTGGTTTGTTGGTTTATTGGTTTGTTGGTTTGTTGGCTTGTTGGCTTGTTGGTTTGTTGGTTTGTTAGTTTGTTCGTTTGTTGGTTTGTTGATTTGTTGGTTTGTTGGTTTTTTGGTTAGTTGGCTTTTTGGTTTGTTGGTTTGTTGGTTTGTTGGTTTGTTGTTTTGTTGGCTTGTTGGCTTGTTGGTTTGTTGGTTTGTTGGTTTGTTGGTTTGTTGGTTTGTTGGTTTGTTGGTTTGTTGCTTTGTTGGTTTGTTGGTTTGTTGGTTTGTTGGCTTGTTGGTTTGGTGGTTTGTTGGTTTCTTTGTTTGTTGGTTTGTTGATTTGTTCGTTTGTTGGTTTGTTGGCTTGTTGGTTTGTTGGTTTGTTGGTTTGTTGGTTTGTTGGTTTGTTCGTTTGTTGGCTTGTTGGTTTGTTGGCTTGTTGGCTTGTTCGTTTGTTGGCTTGTTGGCTTGTTGGTTTGTTGGTTTGTTGGTTTGTTGCTTTGTTGCTTTGTTGGTTTGTTAGTTTGTTGGCTTGTTGGTTTGGTGGTTTGTTGGATTCTTGGTTTGTTGGTTTGTTGGCTTGTTCGTTTGTTGGTTTGTTGGTTTGTTGGTTTGTTTGCTTGTTGGTTTGTTCTTTTGTTGGCTTGTTCGTTTGTTGGCTTACTGGTTTGTTGGTTTGTTTGTTTGTTCGTTTGTTGGTTTGTTGGTTTGTTGGCTTGTTGGTTTGTTGGTTTGTTGGCTTGTTGGTTTGTTGGTCTGTTGGTTTGTTGGTTTGTTCGTTTGTTGGCTTGTTGGTTTGTTGGTTTGTTGGTTTGTTTGTTTGTTGGTTTGTTGGTTTTTTGGTTTGTTGGTTTGTTGATTTGTTGGTTTGTTGGTTTGTTGCTTTGTTGGTTTGTTGGTTTGTTGGCTACTTGGTTTGGTGGTTTGTTGGTTTCTGGGTTTGTTGGTTTGTTTGTTTGTTGGTTTGTTCTTTTGTTGGCTTGTTCGTTGTTTGGCTTACTGGTTTGTCGGTTTGTTTGTTTGTTCATTTGTTGGTTTGTTGGTTTGTTGGCTTGTTGGTTTGTTGGTTTGTTGGATTGTTGGTTTGTTGGTTTGTTGGTTTGTTGGTTTGTTCGTTTGTTGGTTTGTTGGTTTGTTGGCTTGTTGGCTTGTTGGTTTGTTGGCTTGTTGGCTTGTTAGTTTGTTGGTTTGTTGGTTTGTTGGTTTGTTGGTTTGTTGGTTTGTTGGTTAGTCAGCTTGTTGGCTTGTTGGTTTGTTGGTTTGTTGGCTTGTTGGTTTGTTGGTTTTTTGGTTTGCTCGTTTGTTGGTTTGTTGGTTTGTTGGTTTGTTGGTTTGTTGGTTTGTTGGTTTGTTGGTTTGTTGGTTTGTTGGTTTGTTGGTTTGTTGGTTTGTTGGCTTGTTGGTTTGTTGGCTTGTTGGCTTGTTGGCTTGTTGGTTTGTTGCCTTGTTGGTTTCTTGGTTTGTTGGTTTGTTGGTTTGTTGACTTGTTTGTTTGTTGAGTTGTTGGTTTCTTCATTTGTTGGCTTGTTGGCTTGTTGGCTTGTTGGTTTGTTGGCTAGTTGGTTTGTTGGTTTGTTGGTTTGTTGGTTTACTGGTTTGTTGGTTTGTTGGTTTGTTGGTTGCTTGGTTTGTTGGTTTGTTGGTTTGTTGTTTTGTTGATTTGTTAATTTGTTGGTTTCTTCGTTTGTTGGTTTGTTGGTTTTTTGGTTTGTTGGCTTGTTGGTTCGTTGGTGTGTTGGTTTCTTGGTTTGTTGGTTTGTTGGTTTGTTCCTTTGCTGGTTTGTTGGTTTGTTGGCTTGTTTGTTTGTTGGTTTGTTCGTTTGGTGGCTTGTTGGTTTGTTGGCTAATTGGTTTGTTGGTTTGTTGGTTTGTTGGTTTGTTTATTTGTTCGTTTGTTGGCTTGTTGGTTGGTTGGCTTGTTGGTTTGTTGGTTTGTTGGCTTGTTGTTTTGTTGCTTTGTTGGTTTGTTCGTTTGTTGGCTTGTTGGTTTGTTGGCTGGTTGGCTTGTTGGTTTGTTGGCTGGTTGACTTGTTGGTTTGTTGGCTTGTTGGCTTGTTGGTTTGTTGGTTTGTTGGTTTGATGGTTTGTTGGTTTGTTGGTTTGTTGGTTTGTTGGCTTGTTGGCTTGTTGGTTTGTTGGTTTGTTGGCTTGTTGGTTTGTTGGTTTTTTGGTTTGTTGGTTTGTTGGTTTGTTTGTTTGTTGGTTTGTTTGTTTGTTCGTTTGTTGGTTTGTTGGTGTGTTGGCTTGTTGGTTTGTTGGTTTGGTGGCTTGTTGGTTTGTTGGTTTGTTGGTTTGTTCGTTTGTTGGCTTGTTGGTTTGTTGGCTTGTTGGCTTGTTGGTTTGTTGGCTTGTTGGCTTGTTGGTTTGTTGGTTTGTTGGTTTGTTGGTTTGTTGGTTTGTTGGTTTGTTGGTTAGTTGGCTTGTTGGCTTGTTGGTTTGTTGGTTTGTTGGCTTGTTGGTTTGTTGGTTTTTTGGTTTGTTCGTTTGTTGGTTTGTTGGTTTGTCGGTTTGTGGGTTTGTTGATTTGTTGATTTGTTGCTTTGTTCGTTTTGTTGGTTTGTTGGTTTGTTGGTTTGTTGGTTTGTTGGTTTGGTCGTTTGTGGGTTTGTTGGTTTCTTGGCTTGTTGGTTTGTTGGTTTGTTCGTTTGTTGGTTTGTTGGTTTGTTTGTTTGTTGGTTTGTTCTTTTGTTGGCTTGTTCGTTGTTTGGCTTACTGGTTTGTTGGTTTGTTTGTTTGTTCATTTGTTGGTTTGTTGGTTTGTTGGCTTGTTGGTTTGTTGGTTTGTTGGCTTGTTGGTTTGTTGGTTTGTTGGTTTGTTGGTTTGTTGGTTTGTTCGTTTGTTGGCTTGTTGGTTTGTTGGCTTGTTGGCTTGTTGGTTTGTTGGCTTGTTGGCTTGTTGGTTTGTTGGCTTGTTGGTTTGTTGGTTTGTTGGTTTGTTTGTTTGTTCATTTGTTGGTTTGTTGGTTTGTTGGCTTGTTGGTTTGTTGGTTTGTTGGCTTGTTGGTTTGTTGGTTTGTTGGTTTGTTGGTTTGTTGGTTTGTTCGTTTGTTGGCTTGTTGGTTTGTTGGCTTGTTGGCTTGTTGGTTTGTTGGTTTGTTGGCTTGTTGGTTTGTTGGCTTGTTGGCTTGTTGGCTTGTTGGTTTGTTGCCTTGTTGGTTTCTTGGTTTGTTGGTTTGTTGGTTTGTTGACTTGTTGGTTTGTTGGTTTGTTGGTTTCTTCATTTGTTGGCTTGTTGGTTTGTTGGCTTGTTGGTTTGTTGGCTAGTTGGTTTGTTGGTTTGTTGGTTTGTTGGTTTACTGGTTTGTTGGTTTGTTGGTTTGTTGGTTGCTTGGTTTGTTGGTTTGTTGGTTTGTTGATTTGTTAATTTGTTGGTTTCTTCGTTTGTTGGTTTGTTGGTTTTTTGGTTTGTTGGCTTGTTGGTTCGTTGGTGTGTTGGTTTCTTGGTTTGTTGGTTTGTTGGTTTGTTCCTTTGTTGGTTTGTTGGTTTGTTGGCTTGTTTGTTTGTTGGTTTGTTCGTTTGGTGGCTTGTTGGTTTGTTGGCTAATTGGTTTTTTGGTTTGTTGGTTTGTTGGTTTGTTGGTTTGTTTATTTGTTCGTTTGTTGGTTTGTTGGTTGGTTGGCTTGTTGGTTTGTTGGTTTGTTGGCTTGTTGTTTTGTTGGTTTGTTGGTTTGTTCGTTTGTTGGCTTGTTGGTTTGTTGGCTTGTTGGCTTGTTGGTTTGTTGGATTGTTGGCTTGTTGGTTTGTTGGTTTGTTGGTTTGTTGGTTTGTTGGTTTGTTGGTTTGTTGGTTTGTTGGCTTGTTGGCTTGTTGGTTTGTTGGTTTGTTGGCTTGTTGGTTTGTTGGTTTTTTGGTTTGTTGGTTTGTTGGTTTGTTTGTTTGTTGGTTTGTTTGTTTGTTCGTTTGTTGGTTTGTTGGTTTGTTGGCTGGTTGGTTTGTTGGTTTGGTGGCTTGTTGGTTTGTTGGTTTGTTGGTTTGTTCGTTTGTTGGCTTGTTGGTTTGTTGGCTTGTTGGCTTGTTGGTTTGTTGGCTTGTTGGCTTGTTGGTTTGTTGGTTTGTTGGTTTGTTGGTTTGTTGGTTTGTTGGTTTGTTGGTTTGTTGATTAGTTGTCTTGTTGGCTTGTTGGTTTGTTGGTTTGTTGGCTTGTTGGTTTGTTGGTTTTTTGGTTTGTTCGTTTGTTGGTTTGTTGGTTTGTCGGTTTGTGGGTTTGTTGGTTTGTTGATTTGTTGCTTTGTTCGTTTTGTTGGTTTGTTGGTTTGTTGGTTTGTTGGTTTGTTGGTTTGTTGGTTTGTTGGTTTGTTGGTTTGTTGGTTTGTTGGTTTGGTCGTTTGTTGGTTTGTTGGTTTCTTTGCTTGTTGGTTTGTTGGTTTATTGGTTTGTTGGTTTGTTGCCTTGTTGGTTTGTTGGTTTGTTCGTTTGTTGGCTTGTTGGTTTGTTGGCTTGTTGGTTTGTTGGCTAGTAGGTTTGTTGGTTTGTTGGTTTGTTGGTCTGTTGGTTTGTTAGTTTGTTGGTTTGTTGGTTTGTTGGCTTGTTGGTTTGTTGGCTAGTAGGTTTGTTGGTTTGTTGGTTTGTTGGTTTGTTGGTTTGTTAGTTTGTTGGTTTGTTGGTTTGTTCGTTTGTTGGTTTGTTGGTTTGTTGGTTTGTTGGTTTGTTTGTTTGTTGGTTTGTTGGTTTGTTGGTTTGTTCTTTTGTTGGTTAGTTGGTTTATTGGTTTGTTGGTTTTGTAGGTTTGTGGGTTTGTTGGTTTGTTGGTTTGTTTGTTTGTTGGTTTGTTGGTTTGTTGGTTTGTTCTTTTGTTGGTTAGTTGGTTTATTGGTTTGTTGGTTTTGTAGGTTTTTTGGGTTTGTTGGTTTGTTGGCTTGTTGGCTTGTTGGTTTGTTGGTTTTTTGGCTTGTTGGTTTGTTGGTTTTTTGGTTTGTTGGTTTGTTGGTTTGTTTGTTTGTTGGTTTGTTTGTTTGTTCGTTTGTTGGTTTGTTGGTTTGTTGGCTTTTTGGTTTGTTGGTTTGTTGGCTTGTTGGTTTGTTGGTTTGTTGGTTTGTTGGTTTGTTCGTTTGTTGGCTTGTTGGTTTGTTGGCTTGTTGGCTTGTTGGTTTGTTGGCTTGTTGGCTTGTTGGTTTGTTGGTTTGTTGGTTTGTTGGTTTGTTGGTTTGTTGGTTTGTTCGTTTGTTGGCTTGTTGGTTTGTTGGCTTGTTGGCTTGTTGGTTTGTTGGCTTGTAAGCTTGTTGGTTTGTTGGTTTGTTGGTTTGTTGGTTTGTGGTTTATTGGTTAGTTAGCTTGTTGGCTTGTTGGTTTGTTGGTTTGTTGGCTTGTTGGTTTGTTGGTTTTTTGGTTTGTTCATTTGTTGGTTTGTTGGTTTGTTGGTTTGTTGGTTTGTTGGTTTGTTGGTTTGTTGGTTTGTTGGTTTGTTGGTTTGTTGGTTTGTTGGTTTGCTGGTTTGTTGGCTTGTTGGTTTGTTGGCTTGTTGGCTTGTCGGTTTGTTGCCTTGTTGGTTTGTTGGTTTGTTGGTTTTTTGACTTGTTGGTTTGTTGGTTTGTTGGTTTGTTCATTTGTTGGCTTGTTGGTTTGTTGGCTTGTTGGTTTGTTGGCTAGTTGGTTTGTTGATTTGTTGCTTTGTTGATTTGTTGCTTTGTTCGTTTTGTTGGTTTGTTGATTTTTTGGTTTGGTGGTTTGTTCGTTTGTTGGTTTGTTGGTTTGTTGGTTTGTTGGTTTGTTGGTTTGTTGGTCTGTTGGCTTGTTGGTTTGTTGGTTTATTGGTTTGTTGGTTTGTTGCCTTGTTGGTTTGTTGGTTTGTTGGTTTGTTCGTTTGTTGGCTTGTTGGTTTGTTGGCTTGTTGGTTTGTTGGCTAGTAGGTTTGTTGGTGTGTTGGTTTGTTGGTTTGTTGGTTTGTTGGTTTGTTGGTTTGTTGGTTTGTTGGTTTGTTGGTTTGTTCGTTTGTTCGTTTGTTGGTTTGTTTGTTTGTTAGCTTGTTGGTTTGTTGGTTTGTTGGCTTGTTGGTTTGTTGGTTTGTTGGTTTGTTGGTTTGTTGGTTTGTTGGTTTGTTGGTTTGTTGGTTTGTTGGTTTGTTGCTTTGTTGGTTTGTTGGTTTGTTGGTTTGTTGGCTTGTTGGTTTGGTGGTTTGTTGGTTTCTTGGTTTGTTGGTTTATTGGTTTGTTCGTTTGTTGGTTTGTTGGCTTGTTGGTTTGTTGGTTTTTTGGTTTGTTGGTTTGTTCGTTTGTTGGCTTGTTGGATATTTGGCTTGTTGGCTTGTTGGTTTGTTGGCTTGTTGGCTTGTTGGTTTGTTGGTTTGTTGGTTTGTTGCTTTGTTGGTTTGTTGGTTTGTTGGCTTGTTGGTTTGGTGGTTTGTTGGTTTCTTGGTTTGTTGGTTTGTTGGTTTGTTCGTTTGTTGGTTTGTTGGTTTGTTGGTTTGTTTGCTTGTTGGTTTGTTCTTTTGTTGGCTTGTTCGTTTGTGGTCTTACTGGTTTGTTGGTTTGTTTGTTTATTCGTTTGTTGGTTTGTTGGTTTGTTGGCTTGTTGGTTTGTTGGTTTGTTGGCTTGTTGGTTTCTTGGTCTGTTGGTTTGTTGGTTTGTTCGTTTGTTGGCTTGTTGGTTTGTTGGCTTGTTGGCTTGTTGGTTTGTTGGCTTGTTGGCTTGTTGGTTTCTTGGTTTGTTGGTTTGTTGGTTTGTTGGTTTTTTGGTTTGTTGGCATGTTGGCTTGTTGGTTTATTGGTTTGTTGGCTTGTTGGTTTGCTGGCTTGTTGGCTTGTTGGTTTGTTGGTTTGTTGGTTTGTTCGTTTGTTGGTTTGTTGGTTTGTAGTTTGTAGGTTTGTTTGTTTGTTGGTTTGTTGGTTTGTTGGTTTGTTGGTTTGTTGGTTTGTTGGTTTGCTGGTTTGTTGGCTTGTTGGTTTGTTGGCTTGTTGGCTTGTCGGTTTGTTGCCTTGTTGGTTTGTTGGTTTGTTGGTTTTTTGACTTGTTGGTTTGTTGCTTTGTTGGTTTGTTCATTTGTTGGCTTGTTGGTTTGTTGGCTTGTTGGTTTGTTGGCTAGTTGGTTTGTTGATTTGTTGCTTTGTTGATTTGTTGCTTTGTTCGTTTTGTTGGTTTGTTGATTTTTTGGTTTGGTGGTTTGTTCGTTTGTTGGTTTGTTGGTTTGTTGGTTTGTTGGTTTGTTGGTTTGTTGGTCTGTTGGCTTGTTGGTTTGTTGGTTTATTGGTTTGTTGGTTTGTTGCCTTGTTGGTTTGTTGGTTTGTTGGTTTGTTCGTTTGTTGGCTTGTTGGTTTGTTGGCTTGTTGGTTTGTTGGCTAGTAGGTTTGTTGGTTTGTTGGTTTGTTGGTTTGTTGGTTTGTTGGTTTGTTGGTTTGTTGGTTTGTTGGTTTGTTGGTTTGTTGGTTTGTTGGTTTGTTGGTTTGTTCGTTTGTTCGTTTGTTCGTTTGTTGGTTTGTTTGTTTGTTAGCTTGTTGGTTTGTTGGTTTGTTGGCTTGTTGGTTTGTTGGTTTGTTGGTTTGTTGGTTTGTTGGTTTGTTGGTTTGTTGGTTTGTTGGTTTGTTGGTTTGTTGCTTTCTTGGTTTGTTGGTTTGTTGGTTTGTTGGCTTGTTGGTTTGGTGGTTTGTTGGTTTCTTGGTTTGTTGGTTTATTGGTTTGTTCGTTTGTTGGTTTGTTGGCTTGTTGGTTTGTTGGTTTTTTGGTTTGTTGGTTTGTTCGTTTGTTGGCTTGTTGGATATTTGGCTTGTTGGCTTGTTGGTTTGTTGGCTTGTTGGCTTGTTGGTTTGTTGGTTTGTTGGTTTGTTGCTTTGTTGGTTTGTTGGTTTGTTGGCTTGTTGGTTTGGTGGTTTGTTGGTTTCTTGGTTTGTTGGTTTGTTGGTTTGTTCGTTTGTTGGTTTGTTGGTTTGTTGGTTTGTTTGCTTGTTGGTTTGTTCTTTTGTTGGCTTGTTCGTTTGTGGTCTTACTGGTTTGTTGGTTTGTTTGTTTATTCGTTTGTTGGTTTGTTGGTTTGTTGGCTTGTTGGTTTGTTGGTTTGTTGGCTTGTTGGTTTCTTGGTCTGTTGGTTTGTTGGTTTGTTCGTTTGTTGGCTTGTTGGTTTGTTGGCTTGTTGGCTTGTTGGTTTGTTGGCTTGTTGGCTTGTTGGTTTCTTGGTTTGTTGGTTTGTTGGTTTGTTGGTTTTTTGGTTTGTTGGCATGTTGGCTTGTTGGTTTATTGGTTTGTTGGCTTGTTGGTTTGCTGGCTTGTTGGCTTGTTGGTTTGTTGGTTTGTTGGTTTGTTCGTTTGTTGGTTTGTTGGTTTGTAGTTTGTAGGTTTGTTTGTTTGTTGGTTTGTTGGTTTTTTGGTTTGTTGGTTTGTTGGTTTGTTGCTTTGTTGGTTTGTTGGTTTGTTGGCTTGTTGGTTTGTTCTTTTGTTGGCTTGTTCGTTTGTTGGTTTGTTTGTTTGTTGGTTTGTTGCTTTGTTGGTTTGTTGGTTTGTTGGCTTGTTGGTTTGTTGGTTTGTTGGTTTGATGGTTTGTTGATTAGTTAGCTTGTTGGTTTGTTGGTTTGTTGGCTTGTTGGTTTGTTGGTTTGTTCGTTTGTTGGTTTGTTGGTTTGTTTGTTTGTTAGTTTGTTGGTTTGTTGGTTTGTTGGTTTTTTGGTTTGTTGGTTTGTTGGTTTGTTGGTTTGTTGGCTTGTTGGTTTGTTGGCTTGTTGGCTTGTTGGTTTGTTGCCTTGTTAGTTTGTTGGTTTGTTGGTTTGTTGGTTTGTTGACTTGTTGGTTTGTTGGTTTGTTGGTTTGTTCATTTGTTGGCTTGTTGGTTTGTTGGCTTGTTGGTTTGTTGGCTAGTTGGTTTGTTGGTTTGTTGGTTTGTTGGTTTATTGGTTTGTTGGTTTTTTGGTTTATTGGTTGGTTGGTTTGTTGGTTTGTTGGTTTGTTGGTTTGTTGGTTTGTTGGTTTGTTGGTTTGTTGGTTTGTTAATTTGTTGGTTTCTTCGTTTGTTGGTTTGTTGGTTTGTTGGCTTGTTGATTCGTTGGTGTGTTGGTTTCTTGGTTTGTTGGTTTGTTGGTTTGTTCCTTTGTTGGTTTGTTGGTTTGTTGGCTTGTTTGTTTGTTGGTTTGTTCGTTTGGTGGCTTGTTGGTTTGTTGGCTTATTGGTTTGTTGGTTTGTTGATTTGTTAATTTGTTGGTTTGTTTGTTTGTTCGTTTGTTGGTTTGTTGGTTGGTTGGCTTGTTGGTTTGTTGGTTTGTTGGCTTGTTGGCTTGTTATTTTGTTGGTTTGTTGGTTTGTTCGTTTGTTGGCTTGTTGGTTTGTTGGTTTGTTGGTTTGTTGGTTTGTTGGTTTGTTGGTTTGTTGGCTTGTTGGCTTGTTGGCTTGTTGGTTTGTTGGCTTGTTGGTTTGTTGGTTTTTTGGTTTGTTGGTTTGTTGGTTTGTTGGTTTGTTTGTTTGTTGGTTTGTTTGTTTGTTCGTTTGTTGGTTTGTTGGTTTGTTGGCTTGTTGGTTTGTTGGTTTGTTGGTTTGTTGGTTTGTTCGTATGTTGGCTTGTTGGTTTGTTGGCTTGTTGGCTTGTTGGTTTGTTGGCTTGTTGGCTCGTTGGTTTGTTGGTTTGTTGGTTTGTTGGTTTGTTGGTTTGTTGGTTAGTTGGCTTGTTGGCTTGTTGGTTTGTTGGTTTGTTGGCTTGTTGGTTTGTTGGTTTTTTGGTTTGTTCGTTTGTTGGTTTGTTGGTTTGTCGGTTTGTGGATTTGTTGGTTTGTTGGTTTGTTGGTTTGTTCGTTTGTTGGTTTCTTGGCTTGTTGGTTTGTTGTTTTGTGGGTTTGTTGGTTTGTTCGTTTGCTGGCTTGTTGGTTTGTTGGCTTGTTGGCTTGTTGGTTTTTTGGTTTGTTCGTTTGTTGGTTTGTTGGTTTGTTGGTTTGTTGGTTTGTTGGTTTGTTGGTTTGTTGGTTTGTTGGTTTGTTGGTTTGTTGGTTTGTTGGTTTGTTGGTTTGTTGGCTTGTTGGTTTGTTGGCTTGTTGGCTTGTTGGTTTGTTGCCTTGTTAGTTTGTTGGTTTGTTGGTTTGTTGGTTTGTTGACTTGTTAGTTTGTTGGTTTGTTGGTTTGTTCATTTGTTGGCTTGTTGGTTTGTTGGCTTGTTGGTTTGTTGGCTAGTTGGTTTGTTGGTTTGTTGGTTTGTTGGTTTATTGGTTTGTTGGTTTGTTGGTTTGTTCCTTTGTTGGTTTGTTGGTTTGTTGGCTTGTTTGTTTGTTGGTTTGTTCGTTTGGTGGCTTGTTGGTTTGTTGGCTTATTGGTTTGTTGGTTTGTTGGTTTGTTGATTTGTTGGTTTGTTGGTTTGTTTGTTTGTTCGTTTGTTGGTTTGTTGGTTGGTTGGCTTGTTGGTTTGTTGGTTTGTTGGCTTGTTGGCTTGTTATTTTGTTGGTTTGTTGGTTTGTTCGTTTGTTGGCTTGTTGGTTTGTTGGCTTGTTGGCTTGTTGGTTTGTTGGCTTGTTGGCTTGTTGGTTTGTTGGTTTGTTGGTTTGTTGGTTTGTTGGTTTGTTGGTTTGTTGGTTTGTTGGCTTGTTGGCCTGTTGGTTTGTTGGTTTGTTGGCTTGTTGGTTTGTTGGTTTTTTGGTTTGTTGGTTTGTTGGTTTGTTGGTTTGTTGGTTTGTTGGTTTGTTTGTTTCTTCGTTTGTTGGTTTGTTGGTTTGTTGGCTTGTTGGTTTGTTGGTTTGTTGGCTTGTTGGTTTGTTGGTTTGTTGGTTTGTTGGTTTGTTCGTTTGTTGGCTTGTTGGTTTGTTGGCTTGTTGGCTTGTTGGTTTGTTGGCTTGTTGGTTCGTTGGTTTGTTGGTTTGTTGGTTTGTTGGTTTGTTGGTTTGTTGGTTTGTTGGTTAGTTGGCTTGTTGGCTTGTTGGCTTGTTGGTTTGTTGGTTTGTTGGCTTGTTGGTTTGTTGGTTTGTTGGCTTGTTGGTTTGTTGGTTTTTTGGTTTCTTCGTTTGTTGGTTTGTCGGTTTGTGGATTTGTTGGTTTGTTGGTTTGTTGGTTTGTTCGTTTGTTGGTTTGTTGGCTTGTTGGTTTGTTGGTTTGTTGGTTTGTTGGTTTGTTCGTTTGTTGGCTTGTTGGTTTGTTGGCTTGTTGGCTTGTTGGTTTTTTGGCTTGTTGGCTTGTTGGTTTGTTGGTTTGTTGGTTTGTTGCTTTGTTGGTTTGTTGGTTTATTGGCTTGTTGGTTTGGTGGTTTGTTGGTTTCTTGGTTTGTTGGTTTGTTGGTTTGTTCGTTTGTTGGTTTGTTGGTTTATTGGCTTACTGGTTTGTTGGTTTGTTTGCTTGTTCGTTTGTTGGTTTGTTGGCTTGTTGGCTTGTAGGTTTGTTGGTTTGTTGGCTTGTTGGTTTGTTGGTCTGTTGGTTTGTTGGTTTGTTCGTTTGTTGGCTTGTTGGTTTGTTGGCTTGTTGGCTTATTGGTTTGTTGGCTTGTTGGCTTGTTGGTTTGTTGGTTTGTTGGTTTGTTGGTTTGTTGGTTTTTTGGTTTGTTGGCATGTTGGCTTGTTGGCTTATTGGTTTGTTGGCTTGTTGGTTTGCTGGCTTGTTGGCTTGTTGGTTTGTTGGTTTGTTGGTTTGTTCGTTTGTTGGTTTGTTGGTTTGTTGGTTTGTTGGTTTGTTTGTTTGTTTGTTTGTTGGTTTTTTGGTTTGTTGGTTTGTTGGTTTGTTGGTTTGTTGCTTTGTTGGTTTGTTGGTTTGTTGGCTTGTTGGTTTGGTGGTTTGTTGGTTTGTTGGTTTGTTGGTTTGTTGGTTTGTTCGTTTGTTGGTTTGTTGGTTTGTTGGTTTGTTTGTTTGTTGGTTTGTTCTTTTGTTGGCTTGTTCGTTTGTTGGCTTACTGGTTTGTTGGTTTGTTTGTTTGTTCGTTTGTCGGTTTGTTGGTTTGTTGGCTTGTTGGTTTGTTAGTTTGTTGGCTTGTTGGTTTGTTGGTTTGTTGGTTTGTTGGTTTGTTCGTTGATTGGCTTGTTGGTTTATTGGCTTGTTGGCTTGTTGGTTTGTTGGCTTGTTGGCTTGTTGGTTTGTTGGTTTGTTGGTTTGTTGGTTTGTTGGTTTGTTGGTTAGTTAGCTTGTTGGCTTGTTGATTTGTTGGCTTGTTGGTTTGTTGGTTTGTTCGTTTGTTGGTTTGTTTGTTTGTTGGTTTGTTTGTTTGTTGGTTTGTTGGTTTGTTGGTTTGTTGGTTTGTTGGTTTGTTGGTTTGTTGGTTTGTTGGTTTGTTGGTTTGTTGGTTTGTTGGTTTGTTGGTTTGTTGGCTTGTTGGTTTGTTGGCTTGTTGGCTTGTTGGTTTGTTGCCTTGTTGGTTTGTTGGTTTGTTGGTTTGTTGGTTTGTTGGTTTGTTGACTTGTTGGTTTGTTGGTTTGTTCATTTGTTGGCTTGTTGGTTTGTTGGCTTGTTGGTTTGTTGGCTAGTTGGTTTGTTGGTTTGTTGGTTTGTTGGTTTATTGGTTTGTTGGTTTGTTGGTTTGTTGGTTGGTTGGTTTGTTGGTTTGTTGGTTTGTTGGTTTTTTAATTTGTTGGTTTCTTCGTTTGTTGGTTTGTTGGTTTGTTGGTTTGTTGGCTTGTTTGTTTGTTGGTTTGTTCGTTTGGTGGCTTGTTGGTTTGTTGGCTTATTGGTTTGTTGGTTTGTTGGTTTGCTGGTTTGTTGGTTTGTTTGTTTGTTTGTTTGTTGGTTTGTTGGTTGGTTGGCTTGTTGGTTTGTTGGTTTGTTGGCTTGTTGGCTTGTTGTTTTGTTGGTTTGTTGGTTTGTTCGTTTGTTGGCTTGTTGGTTTGTTGGCTTGTTGGCTTGTTGGTTTGTTGGCTTGTTGGCTTGTTGGTTTGTTGGTTTGTTGGTTTGTTGGTTTGTTGGTTTGTCGGTTTGTTGGTTTGTTGGCTTGTTGGCTTGTTGGTTTGTTGGTTTGTTGGTTTGTTGGCTTGTTGGTTTGTTGGTTTTTTGGTTTGTTGGTTTGTTGGTTTGTTTGTTTGTTGGTTTGTTTGTTTGTTCGTTTGTTGGTTTGTTGGTTTGTTGGCTTGTTGGTTTGTTGGTTTGTTGGTTTGTTGGTTTGTTGGTTTGTTGGTTTGTTCGTTTGTTGGCTTGTTGGTTTGTTGGCTTGTTGGCTTGTTGGTTTGTTGGTTTGTTGGCTTGTTGGCTTGTTGGTTTGTTGGTTTGTTGGTTTGTGGGTTTGTTGGTTTGTTGGTTTGTTGGTTTGTTGGTTAGTTGGCTTGTTGGCTTGTTGGTTTGTTGGTTTGTTGGCTTGTTGGTTTGTTGGATTTTTGGTTTGTTTGTTTGTTGGTTTGTTGGTTTGTCGGTTTGTGGATTTGTTGGTTTGTTGATTTGTTGCTTTGTTCGTTTTGTTGGCTTGTTGGTTTGTTGGTTTGTTGGTTTGTTGGTTTGTTCGTTTGTTGGTTTGTTGGTTTCTTGGCTTGTTGGTTTGTTGGTTTATTGGTTTGTTGGTTTGTTGCCTTGTTGGTTTGTTGGTTTGTTGGTTTGTTCGTTTGTTGGCTTGTTGGTTTTTTGGCTTGTTGGTTTGTTGGCTAGTAGGTTTGTTGGTTTGTTGGTTTGTTGGTTTGTTGGTTTGTTGGTTTGTTCGTTTGTTGGTTTGTTGGTTTGTTGGTTTGTTGGTTTGTTTGTTTGTTGGTTTGTTGGTTTGTTGGTTTGTTCTTTTGTTGGTTAGTTGGTTTATTGGTTTATTGGCTTGTTGGTTTGTTGGTTTATTGGCTTGTTGGTTTGTTGGTTTGTTGGTTTGTTCGTTTGTTGGCTTGTTGGTTTGTTGGCTTGTTGGTTCGTTCGCTAATTAGTTTGTTGGTTTGTTGGATTTGTAGGTTTGTGGGTTTGTTGGTTTGTTGGTTTGTTTAACTTGTTGGTTTGTTGGCATGTTGGTTTGTTGGTTTATTCGTTTGTTGGTTTGTTGGTTTGTTGGTTTGTTGGCTTGTTGGCTCGTTGGTTTGTTGGTTTGTTGGTTTGTTGGTTTGTTGGCTTGTTGGTTTATTGGTTTGTTGGTTTGTTCGTTTGTTGGTTTGTTGGTTTGTTGGTTTGTTGGTTTTTTGGTTTGTTGGCTTGTTGGTTTGTTGGTTTGTTGGTTTGTTGGTTTGTTCGTTTGTTGGTTTTTTGGTTTGTTGGTTTGTTGGTTTGTTGGCTTGTTGGTTTGTTGGTTTGTTGGTTTGTTGGATTGTTGGTTTGTTGGTTTATTTGTTTGTTGGTTTGTTGGTTTGTTGGCTTGTTGGTTTGTTGGTTTGTTGGCTTGTTGGCTTGTTGGTTTGTTGGCTTGTTGGTTCGTTGGTTTGTTGGTTTGTTGGTTTGTTGGTTTGTTGGTTTGTTGGTTTGTTGGTTAGTTGGCTTGTTGGCTTGTTGGCTTGTTGGTTTGTTGGTTTGTTGGCTTGTTGGTTTGTTGGTTTGTTGGCTTGTTGGTTTGTTGGTTTTTTGGTTTCTTCGTTTGTTGGTTTGTCGGTTTGTGGATTTGTTGGTTTGTTGGTTTGTTGGTTTGTTCGTTTGTTGGTTTGTTGGCTTGTTGGTTTGTTGGTTTGTTGGTTTGTTGGTTTGTTCGTTTGTTGGCTTGTTGGTTTGTTGGCTTGTTGGCTTGTTGGTTTTTTGGCTTGTTGGCTTGTTGGTTTGTTGGTTTGTTGGTTTGTTGCTTTGTTGGTTTGTTGGTTTATTGGCTTGTTGGTTTGGTGGTTTGTTGGTTTCTTGGTTTGTTGGTTTGTTGGTTTGTTCGTTTGTTGGTTTGTTGGTTTATTGGCTTACTGGTTTGTTGGTTTGTTTGCTTGTTCGTTTGTTGGTTTGTTGGCTTGTTGGCTTGTAGGTTTGTTGGTTTGTTGGCTTGTTGGTTTGTTGGTCTGTTGGTTTGTTGGTTTGTTCGTTTGTTGGCTTGTTGGTTTGTTGGCTTGTTGGCTTATTGGTTTGTTGGCTTGTTGGCTTGTTGGTTTGTTGGTTTGTTGGTTTGTTGGTTTGTTGGTTTTTTGGTTTGTTGGCATGTTGGCTTGTTGGCTTATTGGTTTGTTGGCTTGTTGGTTTGCTGGCTTGTTGGCTTGTTGGTTTGTTGGTTTGTTGGTTTGTTCGTTTGTTGGTTTGTTGGTTTGTTGGTTTGTTGGTTTGTTTGTTTGTTTGTTTGTTGGTTTTTTGGTTTGTTGGTTTGTTGGTTTGTTGGTTTGTTGCTTTGTTGGTTTGTTGGTTTGTTGGCTTGTTGGTTTGGTGGTTTGTTGGTTTGTTGGTTTGTTGGTTTGTTGGTTTGTTCGTTTGTTGGTTTGTTGGTTTGTTGGTTTGTTTGTTTGTTGGTTTGTTCTTTTGTTGGCTTGTTCGTTTGTTGGCTTACTGGTTTGTTGGTTTGTTTGTTTGTTCGTTTGTCGGTTTGTTGGTTTGTTGGCTTGTTGGTTTGTTAGTTTGTTGGCTTGTTGGTTTGTTGGTTTGTTGGTTTGTTGGTTTGTTCGTTGATTGGCTTGTTGGTTTATTGGCTTGTTGGCTTGTTGGTTTGTTGGCTTGTTGGCTTGTTGGTTTGTTGGTTTGTTGGTTTGTTGGTTTGTTGGTTTGTTGGTTAGTTAGCTTGTTGGCTTGTTGATTTGTTGGCTTGTTGGTTTGTTGGTTTGTTCGTTTGTTGGTTTGTTTGTTTGTTGGTTTGTTTGTTTGTTGGTTTGTTGGTTTGTTGGTTTGTTGGTTTGTTGGTTTGTTGGTTTGTTGGTTTGTTGGTTTGTTGGTTTGTTGGTTTGTTGGTTTGTTGGTTTGTTGGCTTGTTGGTTTGTTGGCTTGTTGGCTTGTTGGTTTGTTGCCTTGTTGGTTTGTTGGTTTGTTGGTTTGTTGGTTTGTTGGTTTGTTGACTTGTTGGTTTGTTGGTTTGTTCATTTGTTGGCTTGTTGGTTTGTTGGCTTGTTGGTTTGTTGGCTAGTTGGTTTGTTGGTTTGTTGGTTTGTTGGTTTATTGGTTTGTTGGTTTGTTGGTTTGTTGGTTGGTTGGTTTGTTGGTTTGTTGGTTTGTTGGTTTTTTAATTTGTTGGTTTCTTCGTTTGTTGGTTTGTTGGTTTGTTGGTTTGTTGGCTTGTTTGTTTGTTGGTTTGTTCGTTTGGTGGCTTGTTGGTTTGTTGGCTTATTGGTTTGTTGGTTTGTTGGTTTGCTGGTTTGTTGGTTTGTTTGTTTGTTTGTTTGTTGGTTTGTTGGTTGGTTGGCTTGTTGGTTTGTTGGTTTGTTGGCTTGTTGGCTTGTTGTTTTGTTGGTTTGTTGGTTTGTTCGTTTGTTGGCTTGTTGGTTTGTTGGCTTGTTGGCTTGTTGGTTTGTTGGCTTGTTGGCTTGTTGGTTTGTTGGTTTGTTGGTTTGTTGGTTTGTTGGTTTGTCGGTTTGTTGGTTTGTTGGCTTGTTGGCTTGTTGGTTTGTTGGTTTGTTGGTTTGTTGGCTTGTTGGTTTGTTGGTTTTTTGGTTTGTTGGTTTGTTGGTTTGTTTGTTTGTTGGTTTGTTTGTTTGTTCGTTTGTTGGTTTGTTGGTTTGTTGGCTTGTTGGTTTGTTGGTTTGTTGGTTTGTTGGTTTGTTGGTTTGTTGGTTTGTTCGTTTGTTGGCTTGTTGGTTTGTTGGCTTGTTGGCTTGTTGGTTTGTTGGTTTGTTGGCTTGTTGGCTTGTTGGTTTGTTGGTTTGTTGGTTTGTGGGTTTGTTGGTTTGTTGGTTTGTTGGTTTGTTGGTTAGTTGGCTTGTTGGCTTGTTGGTTTGTTGGTTTGTTGGCTTGTTGGTTTGTTGGATTTTTGGTTTGTTTGTTTGTTGGTTTGTTGGTTTGTCGGTTTGTGGATTTGTTGGTTTGTTGATTTGTTGCTTTGTTCGTTTTGTTGGCTTGTTGGTTTGTTGGTTTGTTGGTTTGTTGGTTTGTTCGTTTGTTGGTTTGTTGGTTTCTTGGCTTGTTGGTTTGTTGGTTTATTGGTTTGTTGGTTTGTTGCCTTGTTGGTTTGTTGGTTTGTTGGTTTGTTCGTTTGTTGGCTTGTTGGTTTTTTGGCTTGTTGGTTTGTTGGCTAGTAGGTTTGTTGGTTTGTTGGTTTGTTGGTTTGTTGGTTTGTTGGTTTGTTCGTTTGTTGGTTTGTTGGTTTGTTGGTTTGTTGGTTTGTTTGTTTGTTGGTTTGTTGGTTTGTTGGTTTGTTCTTTTGTTGGTTAGTTGGTTTATTGGTTTATTGGCTTGTTGGTTTGTTGGTTTATTGGCTTGTTGGTTTGTTGGTTTGTTGGTTTGTTCGTTTGTTGGCTTGTTGGTTTGTTGGCTTGTTGGTTCGTTCGCTAATTAGTTTGTTGGTTTGTTGGATTTGTAGGTTTGTGGGTTTGTTGGTTTGTTGGTTTGTTTAACTTGTTGGTTTGTTGGCATGTTGGTTTGTTGGTTTATTCGTTTGTTGGTTTGTTGGTTTGTTGGTTTGTTGGCTTGTTGGCTCGTTGGTTTGTTGGTTTGTTGGTTTGTTGGTTTGTTGGCTTGTTGGTTTATTGGTTTGTTGGTTTGTTCGTTTGTTGGTTTGTTGGTTTGTTGGTTTGTTGGTTTTTTGGTTTGTTGGCTTGTTGGTTTGTTGGTTTGTTGGTTTGTTGGTTTGTTCGTTTGTTGGTTTTTTGGTTTGTTGGTTTGTTGGTTTGTTGGCTTGTTGGTTTGTTGGTTTGTTGGTTTGTTGGATTGTTGGTTTGTTGGTTTATTTGTTTGTTGGTTTGTTGGTTTGTTGGCTTGTTGGTTTGTTGGTTTGTTGGTCTATTGGTTTGTTGGTTTGTTGGTTTGTTGGTTTGTTGGTTTGTTGGTTTGTTGGTTTGTTGGTTTGTTGGTTTGTTGGTTTGTTGGTTTGTTGGTTTGTTGGTTTGTTGGTTTGTTGGCTTGTTTGGTTTGTTGGTTTGTTGGTTTGTTGGTTTGTTCGTTTGTTCATTTGTTGGTTTGTTGGTTTGTTGGTTTGTTGGGTTGTTGGCTTGTTGGTTTGTTGGTTTGTTCGTTTGTTGGTTTGTTGGTTTGTTGGTTTGTTGGTTTGTTGGTTTGTTGGCTTGTTGGTTTGTTGGTTTTTTGGTTTGTTGGTTTGTTGGTTTGTTTGTTTGTTGGTTTGTTTGTTTGTTCGTTTGTTGGTTTGTTGGTTTGTTGGCTTGTTGGTTTGTTGGTTTGTTGGTTTGTTGGTTTGTTGGTTTGTTGGTTTGTTCGTTTGTTGGCTTGTTGGTTTGTTGGCTTGTTGGCTTGTTGGTTTGTTGGTTTGTTGGCTTGTTGGCTTGTTGGTTTGTTGGTTTGTTGGTTTGTGTGTTTGTTGGTTTGTTGGTTTGTTGGTTTGTTGGTTAGTTGGCTTGTTGGCTTGTTGGTTTGTTGGTTTGTTGGCTTGTTGGTTTGTTGGATTTTTGGTTTGTTTGTTTGTTGGTTTGTTGGTTTGTCGGTTTGTGGATTTGTTGGTTTGTTGATTTGTTGCTTTGTTCGTTTTGTTGGCTTGTTGGTTTGTTGGTTTGTTGGTTTGTTGGTTTGTTCGTTTGTTGGTTTGTTGGTTTCTTGGCTTGTTGGTTTGTTGGTTTATTGGTTTGTTGGTTTGTTGCCTTGTTGGTTGGTTGGCTTGTTGGTTTGTTGGTTTGTTGCCTTTTTGGTTTGTTGGCTTGTTGGCTTGTTGGTTTGTTGGCTTTTTGGCTTGTTGGTTTGTTGGTTTGTTGGTTTGTTGGTTTGTTGGTTTGTTGGTTTGTTGGTTTGTTGGTTTGTTGGCTTCTTGGCTTGTTGGTTTGTTGGTTTGTTGGCTTGTTGGTTTGTTGGTTTTTTGGTTTGTTGGTTTTTTGGTTTGTTGGTTTGTTTGTTTGTTTGTTTGTTTGTTTGTTGATTTGTTTGTTTGTTCGTTTGTTGGTTTGTTGGTTTGTTGGTTTGTTGGCTTGTTGGTTTGTTGGTTTGTTGGCTTGTTGGTTTGTTGGTTTGTTGGTTTGTTGGTTTGTTGGTTTGTTCGTTTGTTGGCTTGTTGGTTTGTTGGCTTGTTGGCTTGTTGGTTTGTTGGCTTGTTGGCTTGTTGGTTTGTTGGTTTGTTGGTTTGTTGGTTTGTTGGTTTGTTGGTTTGTTGGTTTGTTGGTTAGTTGGCTTGTTGGCTTGTTGGTTTGTTGGTTTGTTGGCTTTTTGGTTTGTTGGTTTTTTGGTTTGTTCGTTTGTTGGTTTGTTGGTTTGTCGGTTTGTGGGTTTGTTGGTTTGTTGATTTGTTGGTTTGTTCGTTTTGTTGGTTTGTTGGTTTGTTGGTTTGTTGGTTTGTTGGTTTGTTCGTTTGATGGTTTGTTGGTTTGTTGGTTTGTTGGCTTGTTGGTTTGTTAGTTTATTGGTTTGTTGGTTTGTTGGCTTGTTGGTTTGATGGTATGTTGGTTTGTTCGTTTGTTGGCTTGTTGGTTTGTTGGCTTGTTGGTTTATTGGCTAGTTAGTTTGTTGGTTTGTTCGTTTGTTGGTTTGCTGGTTTTTTGGTTTGTTGGTTTGTTCGTTTGTTGGTTTGTTGGTTTGTTCGTTTGTTGGTTAGTTGGTTTATTGGTTTGTTGGCTTGTTGGTTTGTTGGTTTGTTGGCTTGTTGGTTTGTTGGTTTGTTGGTTTGTTCGTTTGTTGGCTTGTTGGTTTGTTGGCTTGTTGGTTTGTTGGCTAGTTGGTTTGTTGGTTTGTTGGTTTTGTAGGTTTGTAGGTTTGTTGGTTTGTTGGTTTGTTGGCTGGTTGGTTTGTTGGCTTGTTGGCTTGTTGGTTTGTTGGTTTGTTCGTTTGTTGGTTTGTTGGTTTGTTGGTTTGTTGGTTTGTTTGCTTGTTGGCTTGTTGGTTTGTTGGTTTGTTGGTTTGTTGGTTTGTTGGCTTGTTGGCTAGTTGGTTTGTTGGTTTGTTCGTTTGTTGGTTTGTTGGTTTGTTGGTTTGTTGGTTTGTTGGTTTGTTGGGTTTTTGGTTTGTTGGCTTGTTGGTTTGTTGGTTTGTTGGTTTGTTGGTTTGTTGGTTTGTTGGTTTGTTCGTTTGTTGGTTTTTTGGTCTGTTGGTTTGTTGGTTTGTTGGCTTGTTGGTTTGTTGGTTTGTTGGTTTGTTGGTTTGGTGGTTTGTTGATTTGTTGGTTTATTTGTTTGTTGGTTTGTTGGTGTGTTGGCTTGCTGGTTTGTTGGTTTGTTGGTTTGTTGGTTTGTTGGTTTGTTGGTTTGTTGGTTTGTTGGTTTGTTGGTTTGTTGGTTTGTTGGTTTGTTGGTTTGTTGGTTTGTTGGTTTGTTGGTTTATTGGTTTGTTGGTTTGTTGGTTTGTTGGTTTGTTGGTTTATTGGTTTGTTGGTTTGTTGGCTTGTTGGTTTGTTGGTTTGTTGGTTTCTTGGTTTGTTGGTTTGTTCGTTTGTTGGTTTGTTGGTTTGTTGGCTTGTTGGTTTGTTGGCTTATTGGCTTGTTGGTTTGTTGGTTTGTTGGTTTGTTTGTTTGTTGGTTTGTTGGTTTGTTGGTTTGTAAGCTTGTTGGCTTGTTGGTTTGTTGGATTGTTGGTTTGTTGGTTTGTTGGTTTGTTGGTTTGTTGGTTTGTTGGCTTGTTGGTTTGTTGGTTTGTTGGTTTGTTTGTTTGTTGGCTTGTTGGTTTGTTCGTTTGTTGGTTTGTTGGTTTGTTGGCTTGTTGGTTTGTTAGCATGTTGGCTTGTTGTTTTGTTGGTTTGTTCGTTTGTTGGTTTGTTGGTTTTTTGGTTTGTTCGTTTGTTGGTTTGTTGGTTTGTTGGCTTGTTGGTTTGTTGGCTTGTTGGCTTGTTGGTTTGTTGGTTTGTTCGTTTGTTGGTTTGTTTGTTTGTTAGCTTGTTGGCTTGTTGGTTTATTGGTTTGTTGGCTTGTTGGTTTGTTGGTTTTTTGGTTTGTTGGTTTGTTGGTTTGTTGGTTTGTTCGTTTGTTTGGTTTTTTGGTTTGTTGGTTTGTTGGTTTGTTCGTTTGTTGGTTTGTTGGTTTGTTGGCTTGTTGGTTTGTTGGTTTGTTGGATTGTTGGATTGTTCGTTTGTTGGTTTGTTCGTTTGTTGGCTTTTTGGTTTGATGGTTTGTTGGCTTGCTGGTTTGTTGGTTTGTTGGATAGTTGGTTTGTTGGTTTGTTGGTTTGTTGGCTTGTTGGCTTGTTGGTTTGTTGTTTTGTTGGTTTGTTGGTTTGTTGGTTTGTTCGTTTGTTGGTTTGTTGGTTTGTTGGTTTGTTGGCTTGTTGGTTTGCTGGCTTGTTGGCTTGTTGGCTTGTTGGCTTATTGGTTTGTTGGCTTGTAAGTTTGCTGGCTTGTTGGCTTGTTGGTTTGTTGGTTAGTTGGTTTGTTCGTTTGTTGGTTTGTTCGTTTGTCGGTTTGTTTGATTTTGGTTTGTTGGTTTGTTGGTTTGTTGGTTTGTTGGTTTGTTGGTTTGTTGGTTTGTTGGTTTGTTGGTTTGTTGGTTTGTTGGTTTGTTGGTTTGTTGGTTTGTTGGTTTGTTCGTTTGTTGGTTTGTTGGTTTGTTGGTTTGTTCGTTTGTTGGTTTGTTCGTTTGTTGGTTTGTTGGTTTGTTGGTTTGTTCGTTTGTTGGTTAGTTGGTTTATTGGTTTGTTGGCTTGTTAGTTTGTTGGTTTGTTGGCTTGTGGGTTTGTTGGTTTGTTTGTTTGCTCGTTTGTTGGCTTGTTGGTTTGTTGGCTTGTTGGTTTGTTCGCTAGTTGGTTTGTTGGTTTTGTAGGTTTGTAGGTTTGTTGGTTTGTTGGTTTGTTTAACTTGTTGGTTTGTTGGCTTGTTGGCTTGTTGGTTTGTTGGTTTGTTCGTTTGTTGGTTTGTTGGTTTGTTGGTTTGTTGGCTTGTTGGCTTGTTGGTTTGTTGGTTTGTTGGTTTGTTGGTTTGTTGGCTTGTTGGCTTGTTGGTTTGTTGGTTTGTTCGTTTGTTGGTTTGTTGGTTTGTTGGTTTGTTGGTTTGTTGGTTTGTTGGCTTGTTGGTTTGTTGGTTTGTTGGTTTGTTCGTTTGTTGGTTTTTTGGTTTGTTGGTTTGTTGGTTTGTTGGCTTGTTGGCTTGTTGGTTTGTTGGTTTGTTGGTTTGTTGGGTTGTTGGTTTGTTGTTTTGTTGGTTTATTTGTTTGTTGGTTTGTGTGTTTGTTGGCTTGTTGGTTTGTTGGTTTGTTGGTTTGTTGGTTTGTTGGTTTGTTGGTTTGTTGGTTTGTTGGTTTGTTGGTTTGTTGGTTTGTTGGTTTGTTGTTTTGTTGGTTTGTTGGTTTGTTGGTTTGTTGGCTTGTTGGTTTGTTGGTTTGTTGGTTTGTTGGTTTGTTGGTTTGTTCGTTTGTTCGTTTGTTGGTTTGTTGGTTGGTTGGTTTGTTGGTTTGTTGGCTTGTTGGTTTGTTGGTTTGTTCATTTGTTCGTTTGTTGGTTTGTTGGTTTGTTTGTTTGTTGGTTTGTTCGTTTGGTGGCTTGTTGGTTTGTTGGCTTATTGGTTTGTTGGTTTGTTGGTTTGTTGGTTTGTTGGTTTGTTGGTTTGTTGGTTTGTTGGTTTGTTGGTTTGTTGGTTTGTTGCTTGGTTGGTTGGTTGTCTTGTTGGTTTGTTGGTTTGTTGGTTTGTTGGCTTTTTGGTTTGTTGGTTTGTTGGTTTGTTCGTTTGTTGGCTTGTTGGTTTTTTGGCTTGTTGGCTTGTTGGCTTGTTGGTTTGTTGGCTTGTTGGTTTGTTGGTTTGTTGGTTTGTTGGTTTGTTGGTTTGTTGGTTTGTTGGCTTGTTGGCTTGTTGGTTTGTTGGTTTGTTGGCTTGTTGGTTTGTTGGTTTTTTGGTTTGTTCGTTTGTTGGTTTGTTTGTTTGTTGGTTTGTTTGTTTGTTCGTTTGTTGGCTTGTTGGCTTGTTGGTTTGTTGTTTTGTTGGCTTGTTGGTTTGTTGGTTTGTTGGTTTGTTGGTTTGTTGGTTTGTTGGTTTGTTGGTTTGTTGGTTAGTTGGCTTGTTGGCTTGTTGGTTTGTTGGTTTGTTGGCTTGTTGGCTTGTTGGTTTGTTGGTTTTTTGGTTTGTTCGTTTGTTGGTTTGTTGGTTTGTCGGTTTGTGGGTTTGTTGGTTTGTTGGTTTGTTGATTTGTTGGTTTGTTCGTTTTGTTGGTTTGTTGGTTTGTTGGTTTGTTGGTTTGTTGGTTTGTTGGTTTGTTGGTTTGTACGTTTGTTGGTTTGTTGGTGTGTTGGTTTGTTGGCTTGTTGGTTTGTTGGTTTATATGTTTGTTGGTTTGTTGGCTTGTGGGTTTGTTGGTATGTTAGTTTGTTCGTTTGTTGGCTTGTTGGTTTGTTGGCTTGTTGGTTTGTTGGCTAGTTGGTTTGTTCGTTTGTTGGTTTGTTCGTTTGTTGGTTTGTTGGTTTGTTGGTTTGTTGGTTTGTTGGTTTGTTCGTTTGTTGGTTTGTTGGTTTGTTGGTTTGTTCGTTTGTTGGTTAGTTGGTTTATTGGTTTGTTGGCTTGTTGGTTTGTTGGTTTGTTGGTTTGTTGGTTTGTTCGTTTGTTGGCTTGTTGGTTTGTTGGCTTGTTGGTTTGTTGGCTAGTTGGTTTGTTTGTTTGTTGGTTTTGTAGGTTTGTAGGTTTATTGGTTTGTTGGTCTGTTGGCTTGTTGGTTTGTTGGCTTGTTGGCTTGTTGGTTTGTTGGTTTGTTCGTTTGTTGGTTTGTTGGTTTGTTCGTTTGTTGGCTTGTTGGCTTGTTGGTTTGTTTGTTTATTGGTTTTTTGGTTTGTTGGCTTGTTGGCTTGTTGGTTTGTTGGTTTGTTCGTTTGTTGGTTTGTTGGTTTGTTGGTTTTTTGGTTTGTTGGCTTGTTGGTTTGTTGGTTTGTTGGTTTGTTGGTTTGTTGGCTTGTTGGCTTGTTGGTTTGTTGGTTTGTTCGTTTGTTCGTTTGTTGGTTTGTTTGTTTTTAGCTTGTTGGTTTGTTGGTTTGTTGGTTTGTTGGTTTTTTGGTATGTTGGTTTGTTGGTTTGTTGGTTTGTTCGTTTGTTTGGTTTTTTAGTTTGTTGGTTTGTTGGTTTGTTCGTTTGTTGGTATGTTGGTTTGTTGGTTTGTTGGTTTGTTGGTTTGTTGGATTGTTGGATTGTTCGTTTGGTGGTTTGTTCGTTTGTTGGCTTTTTGGTTTGTTGGTTTGTTGGCTTGTTGGTTTGTTGGATTGTTGGTTTGTTGGTTTGCTGGTTTGTTGGCTTGTTGGCTTGTTGGTTTGTTGGTTTATTGGTTTTTTGGCTTGTTGGTTTGTTCGTTTGTTGGTTTGTTGGTTTGTTGGCTTGTTTGTTTGCTGGCTTGTTGGCTTGTTGGTTTGTTGGTTTGTTCGTTTGTTAGTTTGTTGGTTTGTTGGTTTGTTGGTTTGTTGGTTTGTTGGTTTGTTCGTTTGTTGGTTTTTTGTTTTGTTGGTTTATTGGTTTTGTTGGCATGTTGGTTTGTTGGCTTGTTGGCTTGTTGGCTTTTTGGTTTCTTGGCTTGTAAGTTTGTTGGCTTGTTGGCTTGTTGGCTTGTTGGTTTGTTGGTTTGTTGGTTTGTTCGTTTGTTGGTTTGTTCGTTTGTTGGTTTGTTTATTTGTTGGTTTGTTGGTTTGTTGGTTTGTTGGTTTGTTCGTTTGTTCGTTTGTTGGTTTGTTGGTTTGTTGGTTTGTTGGTTTGTTGGTTTGTTGGTTTGTTGGTTTGTTGGTTTGATGTTTTGTTGGTTTGTTCGTTTGTTGGTTTTTTGGTTTGTTGGTTTTTTGGTTTGTTCGTTTGATGGTTTGTTGGTTTGTTGGTTTGTTCGTTTATTGGTTAGTTGGTTTATTGGTTTGTTGGCTTGTTGGTTTGTTGGTTTGCTGGCTTGTTGGTTTGTTGGTTTGTTGGTTTGTTCATTTGTTGGCTTGTTCGTTTGTTGGCATGCTGGTTTGTTCGCTAGTTGGTTTGTTGGTTTGTTGGTTTTGTAGATTTGTAGGTTTGTTCGTTTGTTGGTTTGTTTAACTTGTTGGTTTGTTGGCTTGTTGGCTTGTTGGTTTGTTCGTTTGTTGGTTTGTTGGTTTGTTGATTTGTTGGCTTGTTGGCTTGTTGGTTTGTTGGTTTGTTGGTTTGTTGGTTTGTTGGCTTGTTGGCTTGTTGGTTTGTTGGTTTGTTGGTTTGTTGGTTTGTTCGTTTGTTGGTTTGTTGGTTTGTTGGTTTGTTGGTTTTTTCGTTTGTTGGCTTGTTGGTTTGTTGGTTTGTTGGTTTGTTGGTTTGTTCGTTTGTTGGTTTTTTGGTTTGTTGGTTTGTTGGTTTGTTGGCTTGTTGGCTTGTTGGTTTGTTGGTTTGTTGGTTGGTTGGTTTGTTGGTTTGTTGGTTTGTTGGTTTGTTGGCTTGTTGGCTTGTTGGTTTGTTGGTTTGTTGGTTTGTTGGTTTGTTGGTTTGTTGGTTTGTTCGTTTGTTGGTTTTTTGGTTTGTTGGTTTGTTGGTTTGTTGGTTTGTTGGCTTGTTGGCTTGTTGGTTTGTTGGTTTGTTGGTTTGTTGGTTTGTTGGTTTGTTGGTTTGTTGGTTTGTTGGTTTGTTGGTTTTTTGGTTTGTTGGTTTGTTGGTTTGTTGGCTTGTTGGCTTGTTGGTTTGTTGGTTTGTTGGTTTGTTCGTTTGTTGGTTTGTTGGTTTGTTAGTTTGTTTGTTTGTTGGTTAGTTGGTTTATTGGTTTGTTGGCTTGTTAGTTTGTTGGTTTGTTGGCTTGTTGGTTTGTTGGTTTGTTGGTTTGCTCGTTTGTTGGCTTGTTGGTTTGTTGGCTTGTTGGTTTGTTCGCTAGTTGGTTTGTTGGTTTTATAGGTTTGTAGGTTTGTTGGTTTGTTGGTTTGTTTAACTTGTTGGTTTGTTGGCTTGTTGGCGTGTTGGTTTGTTGGTTTGTTGGTTTGTTCGTTTGTTGGTTTGTTGGTTTGTTGGTTTGTTGGTTTTTTGGTTTGTTGGCTTGTTGGTTTGTTGGTTTGTTGGTTTGTTGGTTTGTTCGTTTGTTGGTTTTTTGGTTTGTTGGTTTGTTGGTTTGTTGGCTTGTTGGCTTGTTGGTTTGTTGGTTTGTTGGTTTGTTGGGTTGTTGGTTTGTTGGTTTGTTGGCTTATTGGTTTGTTGGTTTGTGTGTTTGTTGGCTTGTTGGTTTGTTGGTTTGTTGGTTTGTTGGTTTGTTGGTTTGTTGGTTTGTTGGTTTGTTGGTTTGTTGGTTTGTTGGTTTGTTGGTTTGTTGGTTTGTTGGTTTGTTGGTTTGTTGGTTTGTTGGTTTGTTGGTTTGTTGGTTTGTTGGTTTGTTGGTTTGTTGGTTTGTTGGTTTGTTGGTTTGTTGGTTTGTTGGTTTGTTGGCTTGTTGGTTTGTTGGTTTGTTGGTTTGTTAGTTTGTTGGTTTGTTGGTTTGTTCGTTTGTTCGTTTGTTGGTTTGTTGGTTGGTTGGTTTGTTGGTTTGTTGGCTTGTTGGTTTGTTGGTTTGTTCGTTTGTTGGTTTGTTGGTTTGTTGGTTTGTTGGTTTGTTTGTTTGTTGGTTTGTTCGTTTGGTGGCTTGTTGGTTTGTTGGCTTATTGGTTTGTTGGTTTGTTGGTTTGTTGGATTGTTGGTTTGTTGGTTTGTTGGTTTGTTGGTTTGTTGGTTTGTTGGTTTGTTGGTTGGTTGGTTGGTTGGCTTGTTGGTTTGTTGGTTTGTTGGCTTGTTGGTTTGTTGGTTTGTTGGTTTGTTCGTTTGTTGGCTTGTTGGTTTTTTGGCTTGTTGGCTTGTTGGTTTGTTGGCTTGTTGGTTTGTTGGTTTGTTGGTTTGTTGGTTTGTTGGTTTGTTGGTTTGTTGGTTTGTTGGTTTGTTGGTTTGTTGGCTTGTTGGCTTGTTGGTTTGTTGGTTTGTTGGCTTGTTGGTTTGTTGGTTTTTTGGTTTGTTGGTTTGTTGGTTTGTTTGTTTGTTGGTTTGTTTGTTTGTTCGTTTGTTGGCTTGTTGGCTTGTTGGTTTGTTGTTTTGTTGGCTTGTTGGTTTGTTGGTTTGTTGGTTTGTTGGTTTGTTGGTTTGTTGGTTTGTTGGTTTGTTGGTTTGTTGGTTTGTTGGTTAGTTGGCTTGTTGGCTTGTTGGTTTGTTGGTTTGTTGGCTTGTTGGCTTGTTGGTTTGTTGGTTTTTTGGTTTGTTCGTTTGTTGGTTTGTTGATTTGTCGGTTTATGGGTTTGTTGGTTTGTTGATTTGTTGGTTTGTTCGTTTTGTTGGTTTGTTGGTTTGTTGGTTTGTTGGTTTGTTGGTTTGTTGGTTTGTTCGTTTGCTGGTTTGTTGGTTTGTTGGTTTGTTGGTTTGTTGGCTTGTTGGTTTGTTGGTTTATTGGTTTGTTGGTTTGTTGGCTTGTGGGTTTGTTGGTATGTTAGTTTGTTCGTTTGTTGGCTTGTTGGTTTGTTGGCTTGTTGGTTTGTTGGCTAGTTGGTTTGTTCGTTTGTTGGTTTGTTCGTTTGTTGGTTTGTTGGTTTGTTGGTTTGTTGGTTTGTTCGTTTGTTGGTTTGTTGGTTTGTTGGTTTGTTCGTTTGTTGGTTAGTTGGTTTATTGGTTTGTTGGCTTGTTGGTTTGTTGGTTTGTTGGTTTGTTGGTTTGTTCGTTTGTTGGCTTGTTGGTTTGTTGGCTTGTTGGTTTGTTGGCTAGTTGCTTTGTTGGTTTGTTGGTTTTGTAGGTTTGTAGGTTTATTGGTTTGTTGGTCTGTTGGCTTGTTGGTTTGTTGGCTTGTTGGCTTGTTGGTTTGTTGGTTTGTTTGTTTGTTGGTTTGTTGGTTTGTTCGTTTGTTGGCTTGTTGGTTTGTTGGCTTGTTGGTTTGTTGGTTTGTTGGTTTGTTGGTTTGTTGGTTTTTTGGTTTGTTGGCTTGTTGGTTTGTTGGTTTGTTGGTTTGTTGGTTTGTTGGGCTGTTGGCTTGTTGGTTTGTTCGATTGTTGGTTTGTTTGTTTTTAGCTTGTTGGTTTGTTGGTTTGTTGGTTTGTTGGTTTTTTGGTATGTTGGTTTGTTGGTTTGTTGGTTTGTTCGTTTGTTTGGTTTTTTGGTTTGTTGGTTTGTTGGTTTGTTCGTTTGTTGGTTAGTTGGTTTGTTGGCTTGTTTGTTTGTTGGTTTGTTGAATTGTTGGATTGTTCGTTTGGTGGTTTGTTCATTTGTTGGCTTTTTGGTTTGTTGGTTTGTTGGCTTGTTGGTTTGTTGGTTTGTTGGATTGTTGGTTTGTTGGTTTGTTGGTTTGTTGGCTTGTTGGCTTGTTGGTTTGTTGGTTTGTTGGTTTTTTGGTTTGTTGGTTTGTTCGTTTGTTGGTTTGTTGGTTTGTTGGCTTGTTGGTTTGCTGGCTTGTTGGCTTGTTGGTTTGTTGGTTTGTTCGTTTGTTAGTTTGTTGGTTTGTTGGTTTGTTGGTTTGTTGGTTTGTTGGTTTGTTCGTTTGTTGGTTTTTTGGTTTGTTGGTTTATTGGTTTGTTGGCATGTTGGTTTGTTGGCTTGTTGGCTTGTTGGCTTATTGGTTTCTTGGCTTGTAAATTTGTTGGCTTGTTGGCTTGTTGGTTTGTTGGTTAGTTGGTTTGTTGGCTTGTTTGTTTGTTGGTTTGTTGAATTGTTGGATTGTTCGTTTGGTGGTTTGTTCATTTGTTGGCTTTTTGGTTTGTTGGTTTGTTGGCTTGTTGGTTTGTTGGTTTGTTGGATTGTTGGTTTGTTGGTTTGTTGGTTTGTTGGCTTGTTGGCTTGTTGGTTTGTTGGTTTGTTGGTTTTTTGGTTTGTTGGTTTGTTCGTTTGTTGGTTTGTTTGTTTGTTGGTTTGTTGGTTTGTTGGTTTGTTGGTTTGTTGGTTTGTTCGTTTGTTGGTTTGTTGGTTTGTTGGTTTGTTGGTTTGTTGGTTTGTTGGTTTGTTGGTTTGTTGGTTTGATGGTTTGTTGGTTTGTTCGTTTGTTGGTTTTTTGGTTTGTTGGTTTTTTGGTTTGTTCGTTTGATGGTTTGTTGGTTTGTTGGTTTGTTCGTTTATTGGTTAGTTGGTTTATTGGTTTGTTGGCTTGTTGGTTTGTTGATTAGTTGGCTTGTTGGTTTGTTGGTTTGTTGGTTTGTTCGTTTGTTGGCTTGTTGGTTTGTTGGCATGTTGGTTTGTTCGCTAGTTGGTTTGTTGGTTTTGTATATTGTAGGTTTGTTCGTTTGTTGGTTTGTTTAACTTGTTGGTTTGTTGACTTGTTGGCTTGTTGGATTGTTGGTTTGTTCGTTTGTTGGTTTGTTGGTTTGTTGATTTGTTGGCTTATTGGCTTGTTGGTTTGTTGGTTTGTTGGTTTGTTGGTTTGTTGGCTTGTTGGCTTGTTGGTTTGTTGGTTTGTTGGTTTGTTCGTTTGTTGGTTTGTTGGTTTGTTGGTTTGTTGGTTTGTTTGTTTGTTGGTTTGTTCGTTTGGTGGCTTGTTGGTTTGTTGGCTTATTGGTTTGTTGGTTTGTTGGTTTGTTGGTTTGTTGGTTTGTTGGTTTGTTGGTTTGTTGGTTTGTTGGTTTGTTGGTTTGTTGGTTGGTTGGTTGGTTGGCTTGTTGGTTTGTTGGTTTGTTGGCTTGTTGGTTTGTTGGTTTGTTGGTTTGTTCGTTTGTTGGCTTGTTGGTTTTTTGGCTTGTTGGCTTGTTGGTTTGTTGGCTTGTTGGTTTGTTGGTTTGTTGGTTTGTTGGTTTGTTGGTTTGTTGGTTTGTTGGTTTGTTGGCTTGTTGGTTTGTTGGTTTGTTGGTTTGTTGGCTTGTTGGTTTGTTGGTTTTTTGGTTTGTTGGTTTGTTGGTTTGTTTGTTTGTTCGTTTGTTGGCTTGTTGGCTTGTTGGTTTGTTGTTTTGTTGGCTTGTTGGTTTGTTGGTTTGTTGGTTTGTTGGTTTGTTGGTTTGTTGGTTTGTTGGTTTGTTGGTTTGTTGGTTAGTTGGCTTGTTGGCTTGTTGGTTTGTTGGTTTGTTGGCTTGTTGGCTTGTTGGTTTGTTGGTTTTTTGGTTTGTTCGTTTGTTGGTTTGTTGATTTGTCGGTTTGTGGGTTTGTTGGTTTGTTGATTTGTTGGTTTGTTCGGTTTGTTGGTTTGTTGGTTTGTTGGTTTGTTGGTTTGTTGGTTTGTTGGTTTGTTCGTTTGCTGGTTTGTTGGTTTGTTGGTTTGTTGGTTTGTTGGCTTGTTGGTTTGTTGGTTTATTGGTTTGTTGGTTTGTTGGCTTGTGGGTTTGTTGGTATGTTAGTTTGTTCGTTTGTTGGCTTGTTGGTTTGTTGGCTTGTTGGTTTGTTCGTTTGTTGGTTTGTTGGTTTGTTGGTTTGTTGGTTTGTTCGTTTGTTGGTTTGTTGGTTTGTTGGTTTGTTCGTTTGTTGGTTAGTTGGTTTATTGGTTTGTTGGCTTGTTGGTTTGTTGGTTTGTTGGTTTGTTGGTTTGTTCGTTTGTTGGCTTGTTGGTTTGTTGGCTTGTTGGTTTGTTGGCTAGTTGCTTTGTTGGTTTGTTGGTTTTGTAGGTTTGTAGGTTTATTGGTTTGTTGGTCTGTTGGCTTGTTGGTTTGTTGGCTTGTTGGCTTGTTGGTTTGTTGGTTTGTTCGTTTGTTGGTTTGTTGGTTTGTTCGTTTGTTGGCTCGTTGGCTTGTTGGTTTGTTTGTTTGTTGGTTTGTTGGCTTGTTGGCTTGTTGGTTTGTTGGTTTGTTCGTTTGTTGGTTTGTTGGTTTGTTGGTTTGTTGGTTTGTTGGTTTTTTGGTTTGTTGGCTTGTTGGTTTGTTGGTTTGTTGGTTTGTTGGTTTGTTGGCTTGTTGGCTTGTTGGTTTGTTGGTTTGTTGGTTGGATCGTTGTTTCGTTTGTTGGTTTGTTTGTTTTTAGCTTGTTGGTTTGTTGGTTTGTTGGTTTGTTGGTTTGTTGGTTTTTTGGTATGTTGGTTTGTTGGTTTGTTGGTTTGTTCGTTTGTTTGGTTTTTTGGTTTGTTGGTTTGTTGGTTTGTTCGTTTGTTGGTTAGTTGGTTTGTTGGCTTGTTTGTTTGTTGGTTTGTTGAATTGTTGGATTGTTCGTTTGGTGGTTTGTTCATTTGTTGGCTTTTTGATTTGTTGGTTTGTTGGCTTGTTGGTTTGTTGGTTTGTTGGATTGTTGGTTTGTTGGTTTGTTGGTTTGTTGGTTTGTTGGCTTGTTGGCTTGTTGGTTTGTTGGTTTGTTGGTTTTTTGGTTTGTTGGTTTGTTCGTTTGTTGGTTTGTTGGTTTGTTGGCTTGTTGGTTTGCTGGCTTGTTGGCTTGTTGGTTTGTTGGTTTGTTCGTTTGTTAGTTTGTTGGTTTGTTGGTTTGTTGGTTTGTTGGTTAGTTGGTTTGTTCGTTTGTTGGTTTTTTGGTTTGTTGGTTTATTGGTTTGTTGGCATGTTGGTTTGTTGGCTTGTTGGCTTGTTGGCTTATTGGTTTCTTGGCTTGTAAGTTTGTTGGCTTGTTGGCTTGTTGGTTTGTTGGTTTGTTGGTTTGTTCGTTTGTTGGTTTGTTCTTTTGTTGGTTTGTTTGTTTGTTGGTTTGTTGGTTTGTTGGTTTGTTGGTTTGTTGGTTTGTTGGTTTGTTCGTTTATTGGTTAGTTTGTTTATTGGTTTGTTGGCTTGTTGGTTTGTTGGTTTGTTGGCTTGTTGGTTTGTGGGTTTGTTGGTTTGTTCGTTTGTTGGCTTGTTGATTTGTTGGCATGTTGGTTTGTTCGCTAGTTGGTTTGTTGGTTTTGTATATTGTAGGTTTGTTCGTTTGTTGGTTTGTTTAACTTGTTGGTTTGTTGACTTGTTGGCTTGTTGGCTTGTTGGTTTGTTCGTTTGTTGGTTTGTTGGTTTGTTGATTTGTTGGCTTGTTGGCTTGTTGGTTTGTTGGTTTGTTGGTTTGTTGGTTTGTTGGCTTGTTGGCTTGTTGGTTTGTTGGTTTGTTGGTTTGTTTGTTTGTTGGTTTGTTGGTTTGTTGGTTTGTTGGTTTTTTGGTTTGTTGGCTTGTAGGTTTGTTGGTTTGTTGGTTTGTTGGTTTGTTCGTTTGTTGGTTTTTTGGTTTGTTGGTTTGTTGGTTTGTTGGCTTGTTGGCTTGTTGGTTTGTTGGTTTGTTGGTTTGTTGGGTTGTTGGTTTGTTGGTTTATTTGTTTGTTGGTTTGTTGGTTTGTTGGTTTGTTGGTTTGTTGGTTTGTTGGTTTGTTGGTTTGTTGGTTTGTTGGTTTGTTGGTTTGTTGGTTTGTTGGTTTGTTGGTTTGTTGGTTTGTTGGTTTGTTGGTTTGTTGGTTTGTTGGTTTGTTGGTTTGTTGGTTTGTTGGTTTGTTGGTTTGTTGGTTTGTTGGTTTGTTGGTTTGTTGGCTTGTCGGTTTGTTGGTTTGTTGGTTTGTTGATTTGTTGGTTTGTTGGTTTGTTGGTTTGTTGGTTTGTTGGTTTGTTGGTTTGTTGGTTTGTTGGCTTGTTTGTTTGTTGGTTTGTTCGTTTGTTGGTTTGTTGGTTTGTTGGTTTGTTTGTTTGTTGGTTTGTTCGTTTGGTGGCTTGTTGGTTTGTTGGCTTATTGGTTTGTTGGTTTGTTGGTTTGTTGGTTTGTTGGTTTGTTTGTTTGTTCGTTTGTTGGTTTGTTGGTTGGTTGGCTTGTTGGTTTGTTGGTTTGTTGGCTTGTTGGCTTGTTGGTTTGTTGGTTTGTTGGTTTGTTCGTTTGTTGGCTTGTTGGTTTTTTGGCTTGTTGGCTTGTTGGTTTATTGGCTTGTTGGTTTGTTGGTTTGTTGGTTTGTTGGTTTGTTGGTTTGTTGGTTTGTTGTTTTGTTGGCTTGTTGGCTTGTTGGTATGTTGGTTTGTTGGTTTGTTGGCTTGTTGGTTTGTTTGTTTGTTGGTTTGTTTGTTTGTTCGTTTGTTGGTTTGTTGGTTTGTTGGCTTGTTGGTTTGTTGGTTTGTTGGCTTGTTGGTTTGTTGGTTTGTTGGTTTGTTGGTTTGTTCGTTTGTTGGCTTGTTGGTTTGTTGGCTTGTTGGCTTGTTGGTTTGTTGGCTTGTTGGCTTGTTGGTTTGTTGGTTTGTTGGTTTGTTGGTTTGTTGGTTTGTTGGTTTGTTGGTTTGTTGGTTTGTTGGTTTGTTGGTTTGTTGGTTTGTTGGTTAGTTGGCTTGTTGGCTTGTTGGTTAGTTGGTTTGTTGGCTTGTTGGCTTGTTGGTTTTTTGGTTTGTTCGTTTGTTGGTTTGTTGGTTTGTTGGTTTGTCGGTTTGTGGGTTTGTTGGTTTGTTGATTTGTTGGTTTGTTTGTTTTGTTGGTTTGTTGGTTTGTTGGTTTGTTGGTTTGTTGGTTTGTTGGTTTGTTGGTTTGTTGGTTTGTTGGTTTGTTCGTTTGTTGGTTTGTTGGCTTGTTGGTTTGTTGGTTTGTTGGCTTGTTTGTTTGTTGGTTTATTGCTTTGTTGGTTTGTTGGCTTGTTGGTTTGTTGGTATGTTGGTTTGTTGGTTTGTTGGTTTGTTCGTTTGTTGGTTTGTTGGTTTGTTGGTTTGTTCGTTTGTTGGTTAGTTGGTTTATTGGTTTGTTGGCTTGTTGGTTTGTAGGTTTGTAGGTTTGTTGGTTTGTTGGTCTGTTGGCTTGTTGGTTTGTTGGCTTGTTGGCTTGTTGGTTGGCTTGTTTTTTGGTTTGTTGGCTTGTTGGCTTGTTGGTTTGTTGGTTTGTTCGTTTGTTGGTTTGTTGGTTTGTTGGTTTGTTGGTTTTTTGGTTTGTTGGCTTGTTGGTTTGTTGGTTTGTTGGTTTGTTGGTTTGTTGGCTTGTTGGCTTGTTGGTTTGTTGGTTTGTTGGTTTGTTCGTTTGTTCGTTTGTTGGTTTGTTTGTTTTTAGCTTGTTGGTTTGTTGGTTTGTTGGTTTGTTGGTTTGTTGGTTTTTTGGTATGTTGCTTTGTTGGTTTGTTGGTTTGTTCGTTTGTTTGGTTTTTTGGTTTGTTGGTTTGTTGGTTTGTTCGTTTGTTGGTTTGTTGGTTTGTTGGCTTGTTGGTTTGTTGGTTTGTTGAATTGTTGGATTGTTCGTTTGGTGGTTTGTTCGTTTGTTGGCTTTTTGGTTTGTTGGTTTGTTGGCTTGTTGGTTTGTTGGTTTGTTGGATTGTTGGTTTGTTGGTTTGTTGGTTTTTTGGCTTGTTGGCTTGTTGGTTTGTTAGTTTGTTGGTTTTTTGGTTTGTTGGTTTGTTCGTTTGTTGGTTTGTTGGTTTGTTGGCTTGTTGGTTTGCTGGCTTGTTGGCTTGTTGGTTTGTTAGTTTGTTCGTTTGTTAGTTTGTTGGTTTGTTGGTTTGTTGGTTTGTTGGTTTGTTGGTTTGATGGTTTGTTGGTTTGTTCGTTTGTTGGTTTTTTGGTTTGTTGGTTTTTTGGTTTGTTCGTTTGATGGTTTGTTGGTTTGTTCGTTTATTGGTTAGTTGGTTTATTGGTTTGTTGGCTTGTTGGTTTGTTGGTTTGTTGGCTTGTTGGTTTGTTGGTTTGTTGGTTTGTTCGTTTGTTGGCTTGTTGGTTTGTTGGCATGTTGGTTTGTTCGCTAGTTGGTTTGTTGGTTTTGTATATTGTAGGTTTGTTCGTTTGTTGGTTTGTTTAACTTGTTGGTTTGTTGACTTGTTGGCTTGTTGGCTTGTTGGTTTGTTCGTTTGTTGGTTTGTTGGTTTGTTGATTTGTTGGCTTGTTGGCTTGTTGGTTTGTTGGTTTGTTGGTTTGTTGGTTTGTTGGCTTGTTGGCTTGTTGGTTTGTTGGTTTGTTGGTTTGTTCGTTTGTTGGTTTGTTGGTTTGTTGGTTTGTTGGTTTTTTGGTTTGTTGGCTTGTTGGTTTGTTGGTTTGTTGGTTTGTTGGTTTGTTCGTTTGTTGGTTTTTTGGTTTGTTGGTTTGTTGGTTTGTTCGTTTGTTGGTTTGTTGGTTTGTTGGTTTGTCGGTTTGTGGGTTTGTTGGTTTGTTGATTTGTAGGTTTGTTCGTTTTGTTGGTTTGTTGGTTTGTTGGTTTGTTGGTTTGTTGGTTTGTTGGTTTGTTGGTTTGTTGGTTTGTTGGTTTGTTCGTTTTGTTGGTTTGTTAGTTTGTTGGTTTGTTGGTTTGTTGGTTTGTTGGTTTGTGGGTTTGTTGGTTTGTTGGTTTGTTCGTTTGTTGGTTTGTTGGCTTGTTGGTTTGTTGGTTTGTTGGCTTGTTTGTTTGTTGGTTAATTGGTTTGTTGGTTTGTTGGCTTGTCGGTTTGTTGGTTTTTTGGTTTGTTGGCTTGTTGGTTTGTTGGTTTGTTGGTTTGTTGGTTTGTTCGTTTGTTGGTTTTTTGGTTTGTTGGTTTGTTGGTTTGTTGGCTTGTTGGCTTGTTGGTTTATTGGTTTGTTGGTTTGTTGGTTTTTTGGTTTGTTGGCTTGTTGATTTGTTGGTTTGTTGGTTTGTTGGTTTGTTGGCTTGTTGGTTTGTTGGTTTGTTCGTTTGTTGGTTTGTTGGTTTGTTGGTTTGTTGGCTTGTTGGCTTGTTGGTTTGTTGGTTTGTTGGTTTGTTCGTTTGTTGGTTTGTTGGTTTGTTGGTTTGTTGGTTTTTTGGTTTGTTGGCTTGTTGGTTTGTTGGTTTGTTGGTTTGTTGGTTTGTTCGTTTGTTGGTTTTTTGGTTTGTTGGTTTGTTGGTTTGTTCGTTTGTTGGTTTGTTGGTTTGTTGGTTTGTCGGTTTGTGGGTTTGTTGGTTTGTTGATTTGTAGGTTTGTTCGTTTTGTTGGTTTGTTGGTTTGTTGGTTTGTTGGTTTGTTGGTTTGTTGGTTTGTTGGTTTGTTGGTTTGTTCGTTTGTTGGTTTGTTGGCTTGTTGGTTTGTTGGTTTGTTGGCTTGTTTGTTTGTTGGTTAATTGGTTTGTTGGTTTGTTGGCTTGTTGGTTTGTTGGTATGTTGGTTTGTTGGTTTGTTGGTTTGTTCGTTTGTTGGTTTGTTGGTTTGTTGGTTTGTTCGTTTGTTGGTTAGTTGGTTTATTGGTTTGTTGGCTTGTTGGTTTGTTGGTTTGTTGGTTTGTTGGTTTGTTCGTTTTTTGGCTTGTTGGTTTGTTGGCTTGTTGGTTTGTTGGCTAGTTGGTTTGTTGGTTTGTTGGTTTTGTAGGTTTGTAGGTTTGTTGGTTTGTTGGTCTGTTGGCTTGTTGGTTTGTTGGCTTGTTGGCTTGTTGGTTTGTTGGTTTGTTCGTTTGTTGGTTTGTTGGTTTGTTCGTTTGTTGGCTTGTTGGCTTGTTGGTTGGTTTGTTTTTTGGTTTGCTGGTTTGTTGGCTTGTTGGCTTGTTGGTTTGTTGGTTTGTTCGTTTGTTGGTTTGTTGGTTTGTTGGTTTGTTGGTTTTTTGGTTTGTTGGCTTGTTGATTTGTTGGTTTGTTGGTTTGTTGGTTTGTTGGCTTGTTGGCTTGTTGGTTTGTTGGTTTGTTCGTTTGTTCGTTTGTTGGTTTGTTTGTTTTTAGCTTGTTGGTTTGTTGGTTTGTTGGTTTGTTGGTTTCTTGGTTTTTTGGTATGTTGCTTTGTTGGTTTGTTGGTTTGTTCGTTTGTTTGGTTTTTTGGTTTGTTGGATTGTTGGTTTGTTCGTTTGTTGGTTTGTTGGTTTGTTGGCTTGTTGGTTTGTTGGTTTGTTGGTTTGTTGAATTGTTGGATTGTTCGTTTGGTGGTTTGTTCGTTTGTTGGCTTTTTGGTTTGTTGGTTTGTTGGCTTGTTGGTTTGTTGGTTTGTTGGATTGTTGGTTTGTTGGTTTGTTGGTTTGTTGGCTTGTTGGCTTGTTGGTTTGTTAGTTTGTTGGTTTTTTGGTTTGTTGGTTTGTTCGTTTGTTGGTTTGTTGGTTTGTTGGCTTGTTGGTTTGCTGGCTTGTTGGCTTGTTGGTTTGTTAGTTTGTTCGTTTGTTAGTTTGTTGGTTTGTTGGTTTGTTGGTTTGTTGGTTTGTTGGTTTGATGGTTTGTTGGTTTGTTCGTTTGTTGGTTTTTTGGTTTGTTGGTTTTTTGGTTTGTTCGTTTGATGGTTTGTTGGTTTGTTGGTTTGTTCGTTTATTGGTTAGTTGGTTTATTGGTTTGTTGGCTTGTTGGTTTGTTGGTTTGTTGGCTTGTTGGTTTGTTGGTTTGTTGGTTTGTTCGTTTGTTCGTTTGTTGGTTTGTTGGTTTGTGGATTTGTTGGCTTGTTGGCTTGTTGGTTTTGTATATTGTAGGTTTGTTCGTTTGTTGGTTTGTTTAACTTGTTGGTTTGTTGACTTGTTGGCTTGTTGGTTTGTTCGTTTGTTGGTTTGTTGGTTTGTGGATTTGTTGGCTTGTTGGCTTGTTGGTTTGTTGGTTTGTTGGTTTGTTGGTTTGTTGGCTTGTTGGCTTGTTGGTTTGTTGGTTTGTTGGTTTGTTCGTTTGTTGGTTTGTTGGTTTGTTGGTTTGTTGGTTTGTTGGTTTTTTGGTTTGTTGGCTTGTTGGTTTGTTGGTTTGTTGGTTTGTTGGTTTGTTTGTTTGTTGGTTTTTTGGTTTGTTGGTTTGTTGGTTTGTTGGCTTGTTGGCTTGTTGGTTTATTGGTTTGTTGGTTTGTTGGTTTGTTGGTTTGTTGGTTTGTTGGTTTGTTGGTTTGTTGGTTTGTTGGTTTGTTGGTTTGTTGGTTTGTTGGTTTGTTGGTTTGTTGGTTTGTTGGTTTGTTGGTTTGTTGGTTTGTTGGTTTGTTGGTTTGTTGGTTTGTTGGTTTGTTGGTTTGTTGGCTTGTCGGTTTGTTGGTTTGTTGGTTTGTTGATTTGTTGGTTTGTTGGTTTGTTGGTTTGTTGGTTTGTTGGTTTGTTGGTTTGTTGGTTTGTTGGTTTGTTGGTTTGTTGGCTTGTTTGTTTGTTGGTTTGTTCGTTTGTTGGTTTGTTGGTTTGTTGGTTTGTTTGTTTGTTGGTTTGTTCGTTTGGTGGCTTGTTGGTTTGTTGGCTTATTGGTTTGTTGGTTTGTTGGTTTGTTGGTTTGTTGGTTGGTTGGCTTGTTGGTTTGTTGGTTTGTTGGCTTGTTGGCTTGTTGGCTTGTTGGTTTGTTGGTTTGTTGGTTTGTTCGTTTGTTGGCTTGTTGGTTTTTTGGCTTGTTGGCTTGTTGGTTTATTGGCTTGTTGGTTTGTTGGTTTGTTGGTTTGTTGGTTTGTTGGTTTGTTGGTTTGTTGGTTTGTTGGTTTGTTGGTTTGTTGGCTTGTTGGCTTGTTGGTTTGTTGGTTTGTTGGCTTGTTGGTTTGTTGGTTTTTTGGTTTGTTGGTTTGTTGGTTTGTTTGTTTGTTGGTTTGTTTGTTTGTTCGTTTGTTGATTTGTTGGTTTGTTGGCTTGTTGGTTTGTTGGTTTGTTGGCTTGTTGGTTTGTTGGTTTGTTTGGTTTGTTGGTTTGTTCGTTTGTTGGCTTGTTGGTTTGTTGGCTTGTTGGCTTGTTGGTTTGTTGGCTTGTTGGCTTGTTGGTTTGTTGGTTTGTTGGTTTGTTGGTTTGTTGGTTTGTTGGTTTGTTGGTTTGTTGGTTTGTTGGTTTGTTGGTTAGTTGGCTTGTTGGCTTGTTGGTTTGTTGGTTTGTTGGCTTGTTGGCTTGTTGGTTTTTTGGTTTGTTCGTTTGTTGGTTTGTTGGTTTGTTGGTTTGTCGGTTTGTGGGTTTGTTGGTTTGTTGATTTGTTGGTTTGTTCGTTTTGTTGGTTTGTTGGTTTGTTGGTTTGTTGGCTTGTTGGTTTGTTGGTTTGGTAGTTTGTTGGTTTGTTGGTTTGTTCATTTGTTGGTTTGTTGGCTTGTTGGTTTGTTGGTTTGTTGGCTTGTTTGTTTGTTGGTTTATTGGTTTGTTGGTTTGTTGGCTTGTTGGTTTGTTGGTATGTTGGTTTGTTGGTTTGTTGGTTTGTTCGTTTGTTGGTTTGTTGGTTTGTTGGTTTGTTCGTTTGTTGGTTAGTTGGTTTATTGGTTTGTTGGCTTGTTGGTTTGTTGGTTTGTTGGTTTGTTGGTTTGTACGTTTTTTGGCTTGTTGGTTTGTTGGCTTGTTGGTTTGTTGGCTAGTTGGTTTGTTGGTTTGTTGGTTTTGTAGGTTTGTAGGTTTGTTGGTTTGTTGGTCTGTTGGCTTGTTGGTTTGTTGGCTTGTTGGCTTGTTGGTTTGTTGGTTTGTTCGTTTGTTGGTTTGTTGGTTTGTTCGTTTGTTGGCTTGTTGGCTTGTTGGTTGGTTTGTTTTTTGGTTTGTTGGTTTGTTGGCTTGTTGGCTTGTTGGTTTGTTGGTTTGTTCGTTTGTTGGTTTGTTGGTTTGTTGGTTTGTTGGTTTTTTGGTTTGTTGGCTTGTTGGTTTGTTGGTTTGTTGGTTTGTTGGTTTGTTGGCTTGTTGGCTTGTTGGTTTGTTGGTTTGTTCGTTTGTTCGTTTGTTGGTTTGTTTGTTTTTAGCTTGTTGGTTTGTTGGTTTGTTGGTTTGTTGGTTTTTTGGTATGTTGCTTTGTTAGTTTGTTGGTTTGTTCGTTTGTTTGGTTTTTTGGTTAGTTGGTTTGTTGGTTTGTTCGTTTGTTGGTTTGTTGGTTTGTTGGCTTGTTGGTTTGTTGGTTTGTTGAATTGCTGGATTGTTCGTTTGGTGGTTTGTTCGTTTGTTGGCTTTTTGGTTTGTTGGTTTGTTGGCTTGTTGGTTTGTTGGTTTGTTGGATTGTTGGTTTGTTGGTTTGTTGGTTTGTTGGCTTGTTGGCTTGTTGGTTTGTTGGTTTGTTGGCTTTTTGGTTTGTTGGTTTGTTCGTTTGTTGGTTTGTTGGTTTGTTGGCTTGTTGGTTTGCTGGCTTGTTGGCTTGTTGGTTTGTTAGTTTGTTCGTTTGTTAGTTTGTTGGTTTGTTGGTTTGTTGGTTTGTTGGTTTGTTGGTTTGTTCGTTTGTTGGTTTTTTGGTTTGTTGGTTTATTGGTTTGTTGGCATGTTGGTTTGTTGGCTTGTTGGCTTGTTGGCTTATTGGTTTGTTGGCTTGTAAGTTTGTTGGCTTGTTGGCTTGTTGGTTTGTTGGTTTGTTGGTTTGTTCGTTTGTTGGTTTGTTCGTTTGTTGGTTTGTTTGTTTGTTGGTTTGTTGGTTTGTTGGTTTGTTGGTTTGTTGGTTTGTTGGTTCGTTCGTTTACTGGTTTGTTGGTTTGTTGGTTTGTTGGTTTGTTGGTTTGTTGGTTTGTTGGTTTGTTGGTTTGTTGGTTTGTTGGTTTGTTGGTTTGTTGGTTTGTTGGTTTGTTGGTTAGTTGGTTTATTGGTTTGTTGGCTTGTTGGTTTGTTGGTTTGTTGGCTTGTTGGTTTGTTGGTTTGTTGGTTTGTTCGTTTGTTGGCTTGTTGGTTTGTCGGCATGTTGGTTTGTTCGCTAGTTGGTTTGTTGGTTTTTGGTTTTGTAGGTTTGTAGGTTTGTTCGTTTGTTGGTTTGTTTAACTTGTTGGTTTGTTGGCTTGTTGGCTTGTTGGCTTGTTGGTTTGTTCGTTTGTTGGTTTGTTGGTTTGTTGGCTTGTTGGCTTGTTGGCTTGTTGGTTTGTTGGTTTGTTGGTTTGTTGGCTTGTCGGCTTGTTGGCTTGTTGGTTTGTTGGTTTGTTGGTTTGTTCGTTTGTTGGTTTGTTGGTTTGTTGGTTTGTTGGTTTTTAGGTTTGTTGGCTTGTTGGTTTGTTGGTTTGTTGGTTTGTTGGTTTGTTCGTTTGTTGGTTTTTTGGTTTGTTGGTTTGTTGGTTTGTTGGCTTGTTGGCTTGTTGGTTTGTTGGTTTATTGGTTTGTTGGGTTGTTGGGTTGTTGGTTTGTTGGTTTGTTGGTTTGTTGGCTTGTTTGTTTGTTGGTTTGTTCGTTTGTTGGTTTGTTGATTTGTTGGTTTGTTTGTTTGTTGGTTTGTTCGTTTGGTGGCTTGTTGGTTTGTTGGCTTATTGGTTTGTTGGTTTGTTGGTTTGTTGGTTTGTTTGTTTGTTCGTTTGTTGGTTTGTTGGTTGGTTGGCTTGTTGGTTTGTTGGTTTGTTGGCTTGTTGGTTTGTTGGTTTGTTGGTTTGTTCGTTTGTTGGCTTGTTGGTTTTTTGGCTTGTTGGCTTGTTGGTTTATTGGCTTGTTGGTTTGTTGGTTTGTTGGTTTGTTGGTTTGTTGGCTAGTTGGCTTGTTGGTTTGTTGGTTTGTTGGCTTGTTGGTTTGTTGGTTTTTTGGTTTGTTGGTTTGTTTGTTTGTTGGTTTGTTTGTTTGTTCGTTTGTTGGTTTGTTGGTTTGTTGGCTTGTTGGTTTGTTGGTTTGTTGGTTTGTTGGTTTGTTCGTTTGTTGGCTTGTTGGTTTGTTGGCTTGTTGGCTTGTTGGTTTGTTGGCTTGTTGGCTTGTTGGTTTGTTGGTTTGTTGGTTTGTTGGTTTGTTGGTTTGTTGGTTTGTTGGTGTGTTGGTTAGTTGGCTTGTTGGCTTGTTGGTTTGTTGGTTTGTTGGCTTGTTGGCTTGTTGGTTTGTTGGTTTTTTGGTTTGTTCGTTTGTTGGTTTGTTGGTTTGTTGGTTTGTCGGTTTAAGGGTTTGTTGGTTTGTTGATTTGTTGGTTTGTTCGATTTGTTGGTTTGTTGGTTTGTTGGTTTGTTGGTTTGTTGGTTTGTTGGTTTGTTGGTTTGTTGGTTTGTTGGTTTGTTGGTTTGTTGGTTTGTTCGTTTGTTGGTTTGTTGGTTTGTTGGTTTGTTGGCTTGTTTGTTTGTTGGTTTATTGGTTTGTTAGTTTGTTGGCTTGTTGGTTTGTTGGTATGTTAGTTTGTTCGTTTGTTGGCTTGTTGGTTTGTTGGCTTGTTGGTTTGTTGTCTAGTTGGTTTGTTGGTTTGTTGGTTTGTTCGTTTGTTGGTTTGTTGGTTTGTTGGTTTGTTGGTTTGTTGGTTTGTTCGTTTGTTGGTTTGTTGGTTTGTTGGTTTGTTCGTTTGTTGGTTAGTTGGTTTATTGGTTTGTTGGCTTGTTGGGTTGTTGGTTTGTTGGCTTGTTGGTTTGTTGGTTTGTTGGTTTGTTCGTTTGTTGGGTTGTTGGTTTGTTGGCTTGTTGGTTTGTTGGCTAGTTGGTTTGTTGGTTTGTTGGTTTTGTAGGTTTGTAGGTTTGTTGGTTTGTTGGTTTGTTGGCTTGTTGGTTTGTTGGCTTGTTGGCTTGTTGGTTTGTTGGTTTGTTGGTTTGTTCGTTTGTTGGTTTGTTGGTTTGTTGGTTTGTTGGTTTGTTGGTTTGTTGGTTTGTTGGTTTGTTCGTTTGTTGGTTTGTTGGTTTGTTGGTTTGTTCTTTTGTTGGTTAGTTGGTTTATTGGTTTGTTGGCTTGTTGGGTTGTTGGTTTGTTGGCTTGTTGGTTTGTTGGTTTGTTGGTTTGTTCGTTTGTTGGGTTGTTGGTTTGTTGGCTTGTTGGTTTGTTGGCTAGTTGGTTTGTTGGTTTGTTGGTTTTGTAGGTTTGTTGGTTTGTTGGTTTGTTGGCTTGTTGGCTTGTTGGCTAGTTGGTTTGTTGGTTTGTTTGTTTGTTGGTTTGTTGGTTTGTTGGTTTGTTGGTTTTTTGGTTTGTTGGGTTGTTGGCTTGTTGGTTTGTTGGTTTGTCGGTTTGTCGGTTTGTTTGTTTGTTGGTTTATTTGTTTGTTGATTTGTTGGTTTGTTGGCTAGTTGGTTTGTTGGTTGGTTGGTTTGTTCGTTTGTTGGTTTTTTGGTTTGTTCGTTTGTTGGTTTGTTGGTTTGTTGGCTTGTTGGTTTGTTGGTTTGTCGGTTTGTCGGTTTGTTGGTTTGTTGGTTTATTTGTTTGTTGATTTGTTGGTTTGTTGGCTTGTTGGTTTGTTGGTTTGTTGGTTTGTTGGTTTGTTGGTTTGTTGGTTTGTTGGTTTATTGGTTTGTTGGTTTGTTGGTTTGTTGGTTTGTTGGTTTGTTGGCTTGTTGGTTTGTGGCTTGTTGGTTTGTTCGTTTGTTGGTTTGTTTGTTTGTTAGCTTGTTGGTTTGTTGGTTTGTTGGCTTGTTGGTTTGTTGAATTGTTGGATTGTTCGTTTGGTGGTTTGTTCGTTTGTTGGCTTTTTGGTTTGTTGGTTTGTTGGCTTGTTGGTTTGTTGGTTTGTTGGATTGTTGGTTTGTTGGTTTGTTGGTTTGTTGGCTTGTTGGCTTGTTGGTTTGTTGGTTTGTTGGCTTTTTGGTTTGTTGGTTTGTTCGTTTGTTGGTTTGTTGGTTTGTTGGCTTGTTGGTTTGTTGGTTTGTTCGTTTGTTCGTTTGTTGGTTTGTTGGTTTGTGGATTTGTTGGCTTGTTGGCTTGTTGGTTTTGTATATTGTAGGTTTGTTCGTTTGTTGGTTTGTTTAACTTGTTGGTTTGTTGACTTGTTGGCTTGTTGGTTTGTTCGTTTGTTGGTTTGTTGGTTTGTGGATTTGTTGGCTTGTTGGCTTGTTGGTTTGTTGGTTTGTTGGTTTGTTGGTTTGTTGGCTTGTTGGCTTGTTGGTTTGTTGGTTTGTTGGTTTGTTCGTTTGTTGGTTTGTTGGTTTGTTGGTTTGTTGGTTTGTTGGTTTTTTGGTTTGTTGGCTTGTTGGTTTGTTGGTTTGTTGGTTTGTTGGTTTGTTTGTTTGTTGGTTTTTTGGTTTGTTGGTTTGTTGGTTTGTTGGCTTGTTGGCTTGTTGGTTTATTGGTTTGTTGGTTTGTTGGTTTGTTGGTTTGTTGGTTTGTTGGTTTGTTGGTTTGTTGGTTTGTTGGTTTGTTGGTTTGTTGGTTTGTTGGTTTGTTGGTTTGTTGGTTTGTTGGTTTGTTGGTTTGTTGGTTTGTTGGTTTGTTGGTTTGTTGGTTTGTTGGTTTGTTGGTTTGTTGGCTTGTCGGTTTGTTGGTTTGTTGGTTTGTTGATTTGTTGGTTTGTTGGTTTGTTGGTTTGTTGGTTTGTTGGTTTGTTGGTTTGTTGGTTTGTTGGTTTGTTGGTTTGTTGGCTTGTTTGTTTGTTGGTTTGTTCGTTTGTTGGTTTGTTGGTTTGTTGGTTTGTTTGTTTGTTGGTTTGTTCGTTTGGTGGCTTGTTGGTTTGTTGGCTTATTGGTTTGTTGGTTTGTTGGTTTGTTGGTTTGTTGGTTGGTTGGCTTGTTGGTTTGTTGGTTTGTTGGCTTGTTGGCTTGTTGGCTTGTTGGTTTGTTGGTTTGTTGGTTTGTTAGTTTGTTGGCTTGTTGGTTTTTTGGCTTGTTGGCTTGTTGGTTTATTGGCTTGTTGGTTTGTTGGTTTGTTGGTTTGTTGGTTTGTTGGTTTGTTGGTTTGTTGGTTTGTTGGTTTGTTGGTTTGTTGGCTTGTTGGCTTGTTGGTTTGTTGGTTTGTTGGCTTGTTGGTTTGTTGGTTTTTTGGTTTGTTGGTTTGTTGGTTTGTTTGTTTGTTGGTTTGTTTGTTTGTTCGTTTGTTGATTTGTTGGTTTGTTGGCTTGTTGGTTTGTTGGTTTGTTGGCTTGTTGGTTTGTTGGTTTGTTTGGTTTGTTGGTTTGTTCGTTTGTTGGCTTGTTGGTTTGTTGGCTTGTTGGCTTGTTGGTTTGTTGGCTTGTTGGCTTGTTGGTTTGTTGGTTTGTTGGTTTGTTGGTTTGTTGGTTTGTTGGTTTGTTGGTTTGTTGGTTTGTTGGTTTGTTGGTTAGTTGGCTTGTTGGCTTGTTGGTTTGTTGGTTTGTTGGCTTGTTGGCTTGTTGGTTTTTTGGTTTGTTCGTTTGTTGGTTTGTTGGTTTGTTGGTTTGTCGGTTTGTGGGTTTGTTGGTTTGTTGATTTGTTGGTTTGTTCGTTTTGTTGGTTTGTTGGTTTGTTGGTTTGTTGGCTTGTTGGTTTGTTGGTTTGGTAGTTTGTTGGTTTGTTGGTTTGTTCATTTGTTGGTTTGTTGGCTTGTTGGTTTGTTGGTTTGTTGGCTTGTTTGTTTGTTGGTTTATTGGTTTGTTGGTTTGTTGGCTTGTTGGTTTGTTGGTATGTTGGTTTGTTGGTTTGTTGGTTTGTTCGTTTGTTGGTTTGTTGGTTTGTTGGTTTGTTCGTTTGTTGGTTAGTTGGTTTATTGGTTTGTTGGCTTGTTGGTTTGTTGGTTTGTTGGTTTGTTGGTTTGTACGTTTTTTGGCTTGTTGGTTTGTTGGCTTGTTGGTTTGTTGGCTAGTTGGTTTGTTGGTTTGTTGGTTTTGTAGGTTTGTAGGTTTGTTGGTTTGTTGGTCTGTTGGCTTGTTGGTTTGTTGGCTTGTTGGCTTGTTGGTTTGTTGGTTTGTTCGTTTGTTGGTTTGTTGGTTTGTTCGTTTGTTGGCTTGTTGGCTTGTTGGTTGGTTTGTTTTTTGGTTTGTTGGTTTGTTGGCTTGTTGGCTTGTTGGTTTGTTGGTTTGTTCGTTTGTTGGTTTGTTGGTTTGTTGGTTTGTTGGTTTTTTGGTTTGTTGGCTTGTTGGTTTGTTGGTTTGTTGGTTTGTTGGTTTGTTGGCTTGTTGGCTTGTTGGTTTGTTGGTTTGTTCGTTTGTTCGTTTGTTGGTTTGTTTGTTTTTAGCTTGTTGGTTTGTTGGTTTGTTGGTTTGTTGGTTTTTTGGTATGTTGCTTTGTTAGTTTGTTGGTTTGTTCGTTTGTTTGGTTTTTTGGTTAGTTGGTTTGTTGGTTTGTTCGTTTGTTGGTTTGTTGGTTTGTTGGCTTGTTGGTTTGTTGGTTTGTTGAATTGTTGGATTGTTCGTTTGGTGGTTTGTTCGTTTGTTGGCTTTTTGGTTTGTTGGTTTGTTGGCTTGTTGGTTTGTTGGTTTGTTGGATTGTTGGTTTGTTGGTTTGTTGGTTTGTTGGCTTGTTGGCTTGTTGGTTTGTTGGTTTGTTGGCTTTTTGGTTTGTTGGTTTGTTCGTTTGTTGGTTTGTTGGTTTGTTGGCTTGTTGGTTTGCTGGCTTGTTGGCTTGTTGGTTTGTTAGTTTGTTCGTTTGTTAGTTTGTTGGTTTGTTGGTTTGTTGGTTTGTTGGTTTGTTGGTTTGTTCGTTTGTTGGTTTTTTGGTTTGTTGGTTTATTGGTTTGTTGGCATGTTGGTTTGTTGGCTTGTTGGCTTGTTGGCTTATTGGTTTGTTGGCTTGTAAGTTTGTTGGCTTGTTGGCTTGTTGGTTTGTTGGTTTGTTGGTTTGTTCGTTTGTTGGTTTGTTCGTTTGTTGGTTTGTTTGTTTGTTGGTTTGTTGGTTTGTTGGTTTGTTGGTTTGTTGGTTCGTTCGTTTACTGGTTTGTTGGTTTGTTGGTTTGTTGGTTTGTTGGTTTGTTGGTTTGTTGGTTTGTTGGTTTGTTGGTTTGTTGGTTTGTTGGTTTGTTGGTTAGTTGGTTTATTGGTTTGTTGGCTTGTTGGTTTGTTGGTTTGTTGGCTTGTTGGTTTGTTGGTTTGTTGGTTTGTTCGTTTGTTGGCTTGTTGGTTTGTCGGCATGTTGGTTTGTTCGCTAGTTGGTTTGTTGGTTTTTGGTTTTGTAGGTTTGTAGGTTTGTTCGTTTGTTGGTTTGTTTAACTTGTTGGTTTGTTGGCTTGTTGGCTTGTTGGCTTGTTGGTTTGTTCGTTTGTTGGTTTGTTGGTTTGTTGGCTTGTTGGCTTGTTGGCTTGTTGGTTTGTTGGTTTGTTGGTTTGTTGGCTTGTCGGCTTGTTGGCTTGTTGGTTTGTTGGTTTGTTGGTTTGTTCGTTTGTTGGTTTGTTGGTTTGTTGGTTTGTTGGTTTTTAGGTTTGTTGGCTTGTTGGTTTGTTGGTTTGTTGGTTTGTTGGTTTGTTCGTTTGTTGGTTTTTTGGTTTGTTGGTTTGTTGGTTTGTTGGCTTGTTGGCTTGTTGGTTTGTTGGTTTATTGGTTTGTTGGGTTGTTGGGTTGTTGGTTTGTTGGTTTGTTGGTTTGTTGGCTTGTTTGTTTGTTGGTTTGTTCGTTTGTTGGTTTGTTGATTTGTTGGTTTGTTTGTTTGTTGGTTTGTTCGTTTGGTGGCTTGTTGGTTTGTTGGCTTATTGGTTTGTTGGTTTGTTGGTTTGTTGGTTTGTTTGTTTGTTCGTTTGTTGGTTTGTTGGTTGGTTGGCTTGTTGGTTTGTTGGTTTGTTGGCTTGTTGGTTTGTTGGTTTGTTGGTTTGTTCGTTTGTTGGCTTGTTGGTTTTTTGGCTTGTTGGCTTGTTGGTTTATTGGCTTGTTGGTTTGTTGGTTTGTTGGTTTGTTGGTTTGTTGGCTAGTTGGCTTGTTGGTTTGTTGGTTTGTTGGCTTGTTGGTTTGTTGGTTTTTTGGTTTGTTGGTTTGTTTGTTTGTTGGTTTGTTTGTTTGTTCGTTTGTTGGTTTGTTGGTTTGTTGGCTTGTTGGTTTGTTGGTTTGTTGGTTTGTTGGTTTGTTCGTTTGTTGGCTTGTTGGTTTGTTGGCTTGTTGGCTTGTTGGTTTGTTGGCTTGTTGGCTTGTTGGTTTGTTGGTTTGTTGGTTTGTTGGTTTGTTGGTTTGTTGGTTTGTTGGTGTGTTGGTTAGTTGGCTTGTTGGCTTGTTGGTTTGTTGGTTTGTTGGCTTGTTGGCTTGTTGGTTTGTTGGTTTTTTGGTTTGTTCGTTTGTTGGTTTGTTGGTTTGTTGGTTTGTCGGTTTAAGGGTTTGTTGGTTTGTTGATTTGTTGGTTTGTTCGATTTGTTGGTTTGTTGGTTTGTTGGTTTGTTGGTTTGTTGGTTTGTTGGTTTGTTGGTTTGTTGGTTTGTTGGTTTGTTGGTTTGTTGGTTTGTTCGTTTGTTGGTTTGTTGGTTTGTTGGTTTGTTGGCTTGTTTGTTTGTTGGTTTATTGGTTTGTTAGTTTGTTGGCTTGTTGGTTTGTTGGTATGTTAGTTTGTTCGTTTGTTGGCTTGTTGGTTTGTTGGCTTGTTGGTTTGTTGTCTAGTTGGTTTGTTGGTTTGTTGGTTTGTTCGTTTGTTGGTTTGTTGGTTTGTTGGTTTGTTGGTTTGTTGGTTTGTTCGTTTGTTGGTTTGTTGGTTTGTTGGTTTGTTCGTTTGTTGGTTAGTTGGTTTATTGGTTTGTTGGCTTGTTGGGTTGTTGGTTTGTTGGCTTGTTGGTTTGTTGGTTTGTTGGTTTGTTCGTTTGTTGGGTTGTTGGTTTGTTGGCTTGTTGGTTTGTTGGCTAGTTGGTTTGTTGGTTTGTTGGTTTTGTAGGTTTGTAGGTTTGTTGGTTTGTTGGTTTGTTGGCTTGTTGGTTTGTTGGCTTGTTGGCTTGTTGGTTTGTTGGTTTGTTGGTTTGTTCGTTTGTTGGTTTGTTGGTTTGTTGGTTTGTTGGTTTGTTGGTTTGTTGGTTTGTTGGTTTGTTCGTTTGTTGGTTTGTTGGTTTGTTGGTTTGTTCTTTTGTTGGTTAGTTGGTTTATTGGTTTGTTGGCTTGTTGGGTTGTTGGTTTGTTGGCTTGTTGGTTTGTTGGTTTGTTGGTTTGTTCGTTTGTTGGGTTGTTGGTTTGTTGGCTTGTTGGTTTGTTGGCTAGTTGGTTTGTTGGTTTGTTGGTTTTGTAGGTTTGTTGGTTTGTTGGTTTGTTGGCTTGTTGGCTAGTTGGTTTGTTGGTTTGTTTGTTTGTTGGTTTGTTGGTTTGTTGGTTTGTTGGTTTTTTGGTTTGTTGGTTTGTTGGCTTGTTGGTTTGTTGGTTTGTCGGTTTGTCGGTTTGTTTGTTTGTTGGTTTATTTGTTTGTTGATTTGTTGGTTTGTTGGCTAGTTGGTTTGTTGGTTGGTTGGTTTGTTCGTTTGTTGGTTTTTTGGTTTGTTCGTTTGTTGGTTTGTTGGTTTGTTGGCTTGTTGGTTTGTTGGTTTGTCGGTTTGTCGGTTTGTTGGTTTGTTGGTTTATTTGTTTGTTGATTTGTTGGTTTGTTGGCTTGTTGGTTTGTTGGTTTGTTGGTTTGTTGGTTTGTTGGTTTGTTGGTTTGTTGGTTTATTGGTTTGTTGGTTTGTTGGTTTGTTGGTTTGTTGGTTTGTTGGCTTGTTGGTTTGTGGCTTGTTGGTTTGTTCGTTTGTTGGTTTGTTTGTTTGTTAGCTTGTTGGTTTGTTGGTTTGTTGGCTTGTTGGTTTGTTGGTTTGTTGGTTTGTTGTTTGTTGGTTTGTTGGTTTATTGGTTTGTTGGCTTGTTGGTTTTTTGGTTTGTTCGTTTGTTGGTTTGTTGGCTTGTTGATTTTTTGGTTTGTTGGTTTGTCGGTTTGTTGGTTTGTTGGTTTATTTGTTTGTTGGTTTGTTGGTTTGTTGGCTTGTTGGTTTGTTGGTTTGTAGGTTTGTTGGTTTGTTGGTTTGGTGGTTTGTTGGTTTGTTGGTTTGTTGGTTTGTTGGTTTGTTGGTTTGTTGGTGTGTTGGTTTGTTGGTTTGTTGGTTTGTTGGTTTGTTGGCTTGTTGGTTTGTTGGTTTGTTGGTTTGTTGGTTTGTTGGTTTGTTGGTTTGGTGGTTTGTTGGTTTGTTGGTTTGTTGGTTTGTTGGTTTGTTGGTTTGTTCGTTTGTTGGTTTGTTGGTTTGTTGGCTTGTTGGTTTGTTGGCTTGTTGGCTTGTTGGTTTGTTGGTTTGTTGGTTTGTTCGTTTGTTGGTTTGTTTGTTTGTTAGCTTGTTGGTTTGTAGGTTTGTTGGTTTGTTGGTTTTTTGGTTTGTTGGTTTGTTGGTTTGTTGGCTTGTTTGTTTGTTGGTTTGTTGGTTTGTTTGTTTGTTGGTTTGTTTGTTTGTTGGTTTGTTGGTTTGTTGGTTTGTTGGCTTATTGGTTTGTTGGCTTGTTGGCTTGTTGGTTTGTTGGTTTGTTCGTTTTTTGGTTTGTTGGTTCGTGTGTTGGTTTGTTGGCTTGTTGGTTTGTTGGCTTGTTGTCTTGTTGGTTTGTTGGTTTGTTCGTTTGTTGGTTTTTTGGTTTGTTGGTTTGTTGGTTTGTTCGTTTGTTGGTTTGTTTGTTTTTTAGCTTGTTGGCTTGTTGGTTTGTTGGCTAGTTGGTTTGTTGGTTTTGTAGGTTTGTAGGTTTGTTGGTTTGTTGGTTTGTTGGCTTGTTGGTTTGTTGGCTTGTTGGCTTGTTGGTTTGTTGGTTTGTTTGTTTGTTGGTTTGTTGGTGTGTTGGTTTATTGGTTTTTTGGTTTGTTGGTTTGTTGGTTTGTTGGTTTGTTGGTTTGTTGATTTGTTTGTTTGTTGGTTTGTTGGTTTGTTGGTTTGTTGGCTTGTTGACTTGTTGGTTTGTTGGTTTGTTGGTTTGTTGGTTTGTTGGTGTGTTGGTTTATTGGTTTTTTGGTTTGTTGGTTTGTTGGTTTGTTGGTTTGTTGGTTTGTTGATTTGTTTGTTTGTTGGTTTGTTGGTTTGTTGGTTTGTTGGCTTGTTGACTTGTTGACTTGTTGGTTTGTTGGTTTGTTGGCTTGTTGGTTTGTTGGTTGTTGGTTTGTTGGTTTGTTGGTTTGTTGGTTTGTTGGTTTGATGGTTTGTTGGTTTGTTCGTTTGTTGGGTTGTTTGTTTGTTGGTTTGTTGGTTTGTTCGCTTGTTGGTTTGTTGGTTTGTTGGTTTATTGGTTTATTGGTTTGTTGATTTGTTTGTTTGTTGGTTTGTTGGTTTGTTGGTTTGTTGGCTTGTTGACTTGTTGACTTGTTGGTTTGTTGGTTTGTTGGCTTGTTGGTTTGTTGGTTTGTTGGTTTGTTGGTTTGTTGGTTTGTTGGTTTGTTGGTTTGTTGGCTTGTTGGTTTTTTGGTTTGTTGGTTTGTTGGTTTGTTGGCTTGTTGGTTTGTTGGTTTGTTGGCTTGTTGGTTTGTTGGTTTGTTGGTTTGTTTGTTTGTTGGTTTGTTGGTTTGTTGGCTTGTTGGTTTGTTGGTTTGTAGGTTTGTTGGTTTGTTGGTTTGTTGGTTTGTTGGTTTGTTGGTTTGTTGGTTTGTTGGTTTGTTGGTTTGTTGGTTTGTTGGTGTGTTGGTTTGTTGGTTTGTTGGTTTGTTTGTTTGTTGGCTTGTTGGTTTGTTTGTTTGTTGGTTTGTTGGTTTGTTGGTTTGTTGGTTTGTTGGCTTGTTGGTTTGTTGGCTTGTTGGTTTGTTCGTTTGTTGGTTTGTTTGTTTGTTAGCTTGTTGGTTTGTTGGTTTGTTGGTTTGTTGGTTTGTTGGTTTGTTGGTTTGTTCGTTTGTTGGTTTGTTGGTTTGTTGGCTTATTGGTTTGTTAACTTGTTGGCTTGTTGGTTTGTTGGTTTGTTCGTTTGTTGGTTTGTTGGTTCGTGTGTTGGTTTGTTGGTTTGTTGGCTTGTTGGTTTGTTGGCTTGTTGTCTTGTTGGTTTGTTGGTTTGTTCGTTTGTTGGTTTTTTGGTTTGTTGGTTTGTTGGTTTGTTCGTTTGTTGGTTTGTTTATTTTTTAGCTTGTTGGCTTGTTGGTTTGTTGGTTTGTTGGCTTGTTGGTTTGTTGGTTTTTTGGTTTGTTGGTTTGTTGGTTTGTTGGTTTTTTTTGGTTTGTTCGTTTGTTGGTTTTTTGGTTTGTTGGTTTGTTGGTTTGTTCGTTTGTTGGTTTGTTGGTTTGTTCTTTTGTTGGTTTATTTGTTTGTTAGCTTGTTGGCTTGTTGGTTTGTTGGTTTGTTGGCTTGTTGGTTTGTTGGTTTTTTGGTTTGTTGGTTTGTTGGTTTGTTGGTTTGTTCTTTTGTTGGTTTTTTGGTTTGTTGGTTTGTGGTTTGTTCGTTTGTTGGTTTGTTGGTTTGTTGGCTTGTTGGTTTGTTGGTTTGTTGGATTGTTGGTTGGTTCGTTTGTTGGTTTGTTCGTTTGTTGGCTTGTTGGTTAGTTGGTTTGTTAGCTTGTTGGTTTGTTGGTTTGGTGATTTGTTGGTTTGTTGGTTTGTTGGCTTGTTGGCTTGTTGGTTTGTTGGTTTGTTGGTTTGTTGGTTTGTTGGTTTATTGGTTTGTTGGTTTAATTGTTTGTTGGTTTGTTGGTTTGTTGGTTTGTTGGTTTGTTGGTTTGTTCGTTTGTTGGTTTGTTGGTTTGTTGGTTTGTTCGTTTGTTGGTTTTTTGGTTTGTTGGTTTGTCGGTTTGTTGGTTTGTTGGTTTATTTGTTTGTTGGTTTGTTGGTTTGTTGGCTTGTTGGTTTGTTGGTTTGTAGGTTTGTTGGTTTGTTGGTTTGTTGGTTTGTTGGTTTGTTGGTTTGTTGGTTTGTTGGTTTGTTGGTTTGTTGGTGTGTTGGTTTGTTGGTTTGTTGGTTTGTTTGTTTGTTGGCTTGTTGGTTTGTTGGTTTGTTGGTTTGTTGGTTTGTTGGTTTGTTGGTTTGGTGGTTTGTTGGTTTGTTGGTTTGTTGGTTTGTTCGTTTGTTGGTTTGTTGGTTTGTTGGCTTGTTGGTTTGTTGGCTTGTTGGTTTGTTCGTTTGTTGGTTTGTTTGTTTGTTAGCTTGTTGGCTTGTTGGTTTGTTGGCTTGTTGGTTTGTTCGTTTGTTGGTTTGTTTGTTTGTTAGCTTGTTGGTTTGTTGTTTTGTTGGCTTGTTCGTTCGTTGGTTTTTTGGTTTGTTGGTTTGTTGGTTTGTTCGTTTGTTGGTTTGTTTGTTTTTTAGCTTGTTGGCTTGTTGGTTTGTTGGTTTGTTGGCTTGTTGGTTTGTTGGTTTTTTGGTTTGTTGGTTTGTTGGTTTTTTTTGGTTTGTTCGTTTGTTGGTTTTTTAGTTTGTTGGTTTGTTGGTTTGTTCGTTTGTTGGTTTGTTGGTTTGTTCTTTTGTTGGTTTGTTTGTTTGTTAGCTTGTTGGCTTGTTGGTTTGTTGGTTTGTTGGCTTGTTGGTTTGTTGGTTTTTTGGTTTGTTGGTTTGTTGGTTTGTTGGTTTGTACTTTGGTTGGTTTTTTGGTTTGTTGGTTTGTGGTTTGTTCGTTTGTTGGTTTGTTGGTTTGTTGGCTTGTTGGTTTGTTGGTTTGTTGGATTGTTGGTTTGTTCGTTTGTTGGTTTGTTCGTTTGTTGGCTTGTTGGTTAGTTGGTTTGTTGGCTTGTTGGTTTGTTGGTTTGGTGATTTGTTGGTTTGTTGGTTTGTTGGCTTGTTGGCTTGTTGGTTTGTTGGTTTGTTGGTTTGTTGGTTTGTTGGTTTGTTGGTTTGTTTGTTTGTTGGTTTGTTGGTTTGTTGGTTTGTTGGTTTGTTCGTTTGTTGGTTTGTTGGTTTGTTGGTTTGTTGGTTTGTTGGTTTGTTCGTTTGTTGGTTTTTTGGTTTGTTGGTTTGTTGGTTTGTTTTCATGTTGGTTTGTTGGCTTGTTGGCTTGTTGGCTTATTGGTTTGTTGGCTTGTTGGTTTGTTGGCTTGTTGGCTTGTTGGTTTGTTGGTTTGTTCGTTTGTTCGTTTGTTGGTTTGTTCGTTTGTTGGTTTGTTTATTTGTTGTTTTGTTGGTTTGTTGGTTTGTTGGCTTGTTGGTTTGTTGGTTTGTTGGTTTGTTGGTTTGTTGGTTTGTTGGTTTGTTGGTTTGTTGGCTTGTTGGTTTGGTGGTTTGTTGGTTTGTTGGTGTGTTGGTTTGTTGGTTTGTTGGTTTGTTTGTTTGTTGGCTTGTTGGTTTGTTGGTTTGTTGGTTTGTTGGTTTGTTGGTTTGTTGGTTTGGTGGTTTGTTGGTTTGTTGGTTTGTTGGTTTGTTCGTTTGTTGGTTTGTTGGTTTGTTGGCTTGTTGGTTTGTTGGCTTGTTGGTTTGTTCGTTTGTTGGTTTGTTTGTTTGTTAGCTTGTTGGCTTGTTGGTTTGTTGGCTTGTTGGTTTGTTCGTTTGTTGGTTTGTTTGTTTGTTAGCTTGTTGGTTTGTTGGTTTGTTGGCTTGTTCGTTCGTTGGTTTTTTGGTTTGTTGGTTTGTTGGTTTGTTCGTTTGTTGGTTTGTTTGTTTTTTAGCTTGTTGGCTTGTTGGTTTGTTGGTTTGTTGGCTTGTTGGTTTGTTGGTTTTTTGGTTTGTTGGTTTGTTGGTTTTTTTTGGTTTGTTCGTTTGTTGGTTTTTTGGTTTGTTGGTTTGTTGGTTTGTTCGTTTGTTGGTTTGTTGATTTGTTCTTTTGTTGGTTTGTTTGTTTGTTAGCTTGTTGGCTTGTTGGTTTGTTGGTTTGTTGGATTGTTGGTTTGTTGGTTTTTTGGTTTGTTGGTTTGTTGGTTTGTTGGTTTGTACTTTGGTTGGTTTTTTGGTTTGTTGGTTTGTGGTTTGTTCGTTTGTTGGTTTGTTGGTTTGTTGGCTTGTTGGTTTGTTGGTTTGTTGGATTGTTGGTTTGTTCGTTTGCTGGTTTGTTCGTTTGTTGGCTTGTTGGTTAGTTGGTTTGTTGGCTTGTTGGTTTGTTGGTTTGGTGATTTGTTGGTTTGTTGGTTTGTTGGCTTGTTGGCTTGTTGGTTTGTTGGTTTGTTGGTTTGTTGGTTTGTTGGTTTGTTGGTTTGTTTGTTTGTTGGTTTGTTGGTTTGTTGGTTTGTTGGTTTGTTCGTTTGTTGGTTTGTTGGTTTGTTGGTTTGTTGGTTTGTTGGTTTGTTCGTTTTTAGGTTTTTTGGTTTGTTGGTTTGTTGGTTTGTTTTCATGTTGGTTTGTTGGCTTGTTGGCTTAATGGCTTATTGGTTTGTTGGCTTGTTGGTTTGTTGGCTTGTTGGCTTGTTGGTTTGTTGGTTTGTTCGTTTGTTCGTTTGTTGGTTTGTTCGTTTGTTGGTTTGTTTATTTGTTGGTTTGTTGGTTTGTTGGTTTGTTGGCTTGTTGGTTTGTTGGTTTGTTGGTTTGTTGGTTTGTTGGTTTGTTGGTTTGTTGGCTTGTTGGTTTGGTGGTTTGTTGGTTTGTTGGTTTCTTGGTTTGTTGGTTTGTTGGTTTGTTGGTTTTTTGGTTTGTTGGCTTGTTGGTTTGTTGGTTTGTTGGTTTGTTGGTTTGTTCGTTTGTTGGTTTTTTGGTTTGTTGGTTTGTTGGTTTGTTGGTTTGTTGGCTTGTTGGTTTGTTGGTTTATTGGTTTGTCGGTTTGTCGGTTTGTTGGTTTGTTGGTTTGTGGCTTGTTGGTTTGTTCGTTTGTTGGTTTGTTTGTTTGTTAGCTTGTTGGTTTGTTGGTTTGTTGGCTTGTTGGTTTGTTGGTTTGTTGGTTTGTTGATTTGTTGGTTTGTTGGCTTGTTGGTTTGTTGGTTTGTTGGTTTGTTGGTTTGTTGGTTTATTGGTTTGTTGGTTTGTTGGTTTGTTGGTTTGTTGGCTTGTTGGTTTGTTGGTTTATTGGTTTGTCGGTTTGTCGGTTTGTTGGCTTGTTGGTTTGTTGGTTTGTTGGATTGTTGGTTTGTTCGTTTGCTGGTTTGTTCGTTTGTTGGCTTGTTGGTTAGTTGGTTTGTTGGCTTGTTGGTTTGTTGGTTTGGTGATTTGTTGGTTTGTTGGTTTGTTGGCTTGTTGGCTTGTTGGTTTGTTGGTTTGTTGGTTTGTTGGTTTGTTGGTTTGTTTGTTTGTTGGTTTGTTGGTTTGTTGGTTTGTTGGTTTGTTGGTTTGTTCGTTTGTTGGTTTGTTGGTTTGTTGGTTTGTTGGTTTGTTGGTTTGTTCGTTTGTAGGTTTTTTGGTTTGTTGGTTTGTTGGTTTGTTTTCATGTTGGTTTGTTGGCTTGTTGGCTTAATGGCTTATTGGTTTGTTGGCTTGTTGGTTTGTTGGCTTGTTGGCTTGTTGGTTTGTTGGTTTGTTCGTTTGTTCGTTTGTTGGTTTGTTCGTTTGTTGGTTTGTTTATTTGTTGGTTTGTTGGTTTGTTGGTTTGTTGGCTTGTTGGTTTGTTGGTTTGTTGGTTTGTTGGTTTGTTGGTTTGTTGGTTTGTTGGTTTGTTGGCTTGTTGGTTTGGTGGTTTGTTGGTTTGTTGGTTTCTTGGTTTGTTGGTTTGTTGGTTTGTTCGTTTGTTGGTTTGTTGGTTTGTTGGTTTGTTTGTTTGTTGGTTTGTTCGTTTGTTGGCTTGTTGGTTTGTTGCCTTATTGGTTTGTTGATTTGTTGGTTTGTTAGTTTGTTTGTTTGTTGGTTTGTTGGTTTGTTAGTTTGTTGGTTTGTTGGTTTGTTGGCTTATTGGTTTTTTGGCTTGTTGGCTTGTTGGTTTGTTCGTTTGTTGGTTTGTTGGTTCGTGTGTTGGTTTGTTGGTTTGTTGGCTTGTTGGTTTGTTGGCTTGTTGTCTTGTTGGTTTGTTGGTTTGTTCGTTTGTTGGTTTTTTGGTTTGTTGGTTTGTTGGTTTGTTCGTTTGTTGGTTTGTTAGTTTTTTAGCTTGTTGGCTTGTTGGTTTGTTGGTTTGTTGGCTAGTTGGTTTGTTGGTTTGTTGGTTTTGTAGGTTTGTAGGTTTGTTGGTTTGTTGGTTTGTTCGCTTGTTGGTTTGTTGGCTTGTTGGCTTGTTGGTTTGTTGGTTTTTTGGTTTGTTGGTTTGTTGGTTTGTTGGTTTGTACTTTGGTTGGTTTTTTGGTTTGTTGGTTTGTGGTTTGTTCGTTTGTTGGTTTGTTGGTTTGTTGGCTTGTTGGTTTGTTGGTTTGTTGGATTGTTGGTTTGTTCGTTTGCTGGTTTGTTCGTTTGTTGGCTTGTTGGTTAGTTGGTTTGTTGGCTTGTTGGTTTGTTGGTTTGGTGATTTGTTGGTTTGTTGGTTTGTTGGTTTGTTGGCTTGTTGGCTTGTTGGTTTGTTGGTTTGTTGGTTTGTTGGTTTGTTGGTTTGTTGGTTTGTTTGTTTGTTGGTTTGTTGGTTTGTTGGTTTGTTGGTTTGTTCGTTTGTTGGTTTGTTGGTTTGTTGGTTTGTTGGTTTGTTGGTTTGTTCGTTTTTAGGTTTTTTGGTTTGTTGGTTTGTTGGTTTGTTTTCATGTTGGTTTGTTGGCTTGTTGGCTTAATGGCTTATTGGTTTGTTGGCTTGTTGGTTTGTTGGCTTGTTGGCTTGTTGGTTTGTTGGTTTGTTCGTTTGTTCGTTTGTTGGTTTGTTCGTTTGTTGGTTTGTTTATTTGTTGGTTTGTTGGTTTGTTGGTTTGTTGGCTTGTTGGTTTGTTGGTTTGTTGGTTTGTTGGTTTGTTGGTTTGTTGGTTTGTTGGCTTGTTGGTTTGGTGGTTTGTTGGTTTGTTGGTTTCTTGGTTTGTTGGTTTGTTGGTTTGTTGGTTTTTTGGTTTGTTGGCTTGTTGGTTTGTTGGTTTGTTGGTTTGTTGGTTTGTTCGTTTGTTGGTTTTTTGGTTTGTTGGTTTGTTGGTTTGTTGGTTTGTTGGCTTGTTGGTTTGTTGGTTTATTGGTTTGTCGGTTTGTCGGTTTGTTGGTTTGTTGGTTTGTGGCTTGTTGGTTTGTTCGTTTGTTGGTTTGTTTGTTTGTTAGCTTGTTGGTTTGTTGGTTTGTTGGCTTGTTGGTTTGTTGGTTTGTTGGTTTGTTGATTTGTTGGTTTGTTGGCTTGTTGGTTTGTTGGTTTGTTGGTTTGTTGGTTTGTTGGTTTATTGGTTTGTTGGTTTGTTGGTTTGTTGGTTTGTTGGCTTGTTGGTTTGTTGGTTTATTGGTTTGTCGGTTTGTCGGTTTGTTGGCTTGTTGGTTTGTTGGTTTGTTGGATTGTTGGTTTGTTCGTTTGCTGGTTTGTTCGTTTGTTGGCTTGTTGGTTAGTTGGTTTGTTGGCTTGTTGGTTTGTTGGTTTGGTGATTTGTTGGTTTGTTGGTTTGTTGGCTTGTTGGCTTGTTGGTTTGTTGGTTTGTTGGTTTGTTGGTTTGTTGGTTTGTTTGTTTGTTGGTTTGTTGGTTTGTTGGTTTGTTGGTTTGTTCGTTTGTTGGTTTGTTGGTTTGTTGGTTTGTTGGTTTGTTGGTTTGTTCGTTTGTAGGTTTTTTGGTTTGTTGGTTTGTTGGTTTGTTTTCATGTTGGTTTGTTGGCTTGTTGGCTTAATGGCTTATTGGTTTGTTGGCTTGTTGGTTTGTTGGCTTGTTGGCTTGTTGGTTTGTTGGTTTGTTCGTTTGTTCGTTTGTTGGTTTGTTCGTTTGTTGGTTTGTTTATTTGTTGGTTTGTTGGTTTGTTGGTTTGTTGGCTTGTTGGTTTGTTGGTTTGTTGGTTTGTTGGTTTGTTGGTTTGTTGGTTTGTTGGTTTGTTGGCTTGTTGGTTTGGTGGTTTGTTGGTTTGTTGGTTTCTTGGTTTGTTGGTTTGTTGGTTTGTTCGTTTGTTGGTTTGTTGGTTTGTTGGTTTGTTTGTTTGTTGGTTTGTTCGTTTGTTGGCTTGTTGGTTTGTTGCCTTATTGGTTTGTTGATTTGTTGGTTTGTTAGTTTGTTTGTTTGTTGGTTTGTTGGTTTGTTCGTTTGTTGGTTTGTTGGTTTGTTGGCTTATTGGTTTTTTGGCTTGTTGGCTTGTTGGTTTGTTCGTTTGTTGGTTTGTTGGTTCGTGTGTTGGTTTGTTGGTTTGTTGGCTTGTTGGTTTGTTGGCTTGTTGTCTTGTTGGTTTGTTGGTTTGTTCGTTTGTTGGTTTTTTGGTTTGTTGGTTTGTTGGTTTGTTCGTTTGTTGGTTTGTTAGTTTTATAGCTTGTTGGCTTGTTGGTTTGTTGGTTTGTTGGCTAGTTGGTTTGTTGGTTTGTTGGTTTTGTAGGTTTGTAGGTTTGTTGGTTTGTTGGTTTGTTCGCTTGTTGGTTTGTTGGCTTGTTGGCTTGTTGGTTTGTTGGTTTGTTTGTTTGTTGGTTTGTTGGTTTGTTGGTTGGTTGGCTTGTTGGCTTGTTGGTTTGTTGGTTGGTTGGTTTGTTGGTTTGTTGGCTTGTTGGTTTGTTGGTTTGTTCATTTGTTCGTTTGTTGGCTTGTTGGCTAGTTGGTTTGTTGGTTTGTTCGTTTGTTGGTTTGTTGGTTTGTTGGTTTTTTGGTTTGTTGGCTTGTTGGTTTGTTGGTTTGTTGGTTTGTTGGTTTGTTCGTTTGTTGGTTTTTTGGTTTGTTGGTTTGTTGGTTTGTTGGTTTGTTGGCTTGTTGGTTTGTTGGTTTATTGGTTTGTCGGTTTGTCGGTTTGTTGGTTTGTTGGTTTGTGGCTTGTTGGTTTGTTCGTTTGTTGGTTTGTTTGTTTGTTAGCTTGTTGGTTTGTTGGTTTGTTGGCTTGTTGGTTTGTTGGTTTGTTGGTTTGTTGGTTTGTTGATTTGTTGGTTTGTTGGCTTGTTGGTTTGTTGGTTTGTTGGTTTGTTGGTTTGTTGGTTTATTGGTTTGTTGGTTTGTTGGTTTGTTGGTTTGTTGGCTTGTTGGTTTGTGGCTTGTTGGTTTGTTCGTTTGTTGGTTTGTTTGTTTGTTAGCTTGTTGGTTTGTTGGTTTGTTGGTTTGTTGGTTTGTTAATTTGTTGGTTTGTTGGTTTGTTGGCTTGCTGGCTAGTTGGTTTGTTGGTTTGTTCGTTTGTTGGTTTGTTGGTTTGTTGGTTTTTTGGTTTGTTGGCTTGTTGGTTTGTTGGTTTGTTGGTTTGTTGGTTTGTTCGTTTGTTGGTTTTTTGGTTTGTTGGTTTGTTGGTTTGTTGGTTTGTTGGTTTGTGGCTTGTTGGTTTGTTCGTTTGTTGGTTTTTTTGTTTGTTAGCTTGTTGGTTTGTTGGTTTGTTGGCTTGTTGGTTTGTTGGTTTGTTGGTTTGTTGATTTGTTGGTTTGTTGGCTTGTTGGCTTGTTGGTTTGTGGATTGTTGGTTTGTTGGTTTGTTTGTTTGTTAGCTTGTAGGTTTGTTGGTTTGTTGGCTTGTTGTTTTGTTGGTTTGTTGGTTTGTTGGTTTGTTGGCTTGTTGGCTAGTTGGTTTGTTGGTTTGTTCGTTTGTTGGTTTGTTGGTTTGTTGGTTTTTTGGTTTGTTGGCTTGTTGGTTTGTTGGTTTGTTGGTTTGTTGGTTTGTTGGTTGGTTGGTTTGTTGGTTTGTTGGTTTGTTGGTTTATTTGTTTGTTGGTTTGTTGGTTTGTTGGCTTGTTGGTTTGTTGGTTTGTAGGTTTGTTGGTTTGTTGGTTTGTTGGTTTGTTGGTTTGTTGGTTTGTTGGTTTGTTGGTTTGTTGGTTTGTTGGTTTGTTGGTTTGTTGGTTTGTTGGTGTGTTGGTTTGTTGGTTTGTTGGTTTGTTTGTTTGTTGGCTTGTTGGTTTGTTGGTTTGTTGGTTTGTTGGTTTGTTGGTTTGTTGGTTTGTTCGTTTGTTGGTTTGTTTGTTTGTTAGCTTGTTGGTTTGTTGGTTTTTTGGCTTGTTGGTTTGTTGGTTTGTTGGCTTGTTGGTTTGTTGGTTTGTTGGTTTGTTGGTTTGTTGGCTTGTTGGTTTGTTGGTTTGTTGGCTTGTTGGTTTGTTGGCTTGTTGGTTTGTTGGTTTGTTGGTTTGTTTGTTTGTTGGTTTGTTGGTTTGTTTGTTTGTTCGTTTGTTGGTTTGTTGGTTTGTTGGCTTATTGGTTTGTTAACTTGTTGGTTTGTTCGTTTGTTGGTTTGTTTGTTTTTTAGCTTGTTGGCTTGTTGGTTTGTTGGTTTGTTGGCTTGTTGGTTCGTTGGTTTTTTGGTTTGTTGGTTTGTTGGTTTGTTGGTTTGTTCGTTTGTTGGTTTTTTGGTTTGTTGGTTTGTTGGTTTGTTCGTATGTTGGTTTGTTGGTTTGTTCTTTTGTTGGTTTGTTTGTTTGTTAGCTTGTTGGCTTGTTGGTTTGTTGGTTTGTTGGCTTGTTGGTTTGTTGGTTTTTTGGTTTGTTGGTTTGTTGGTTTGTTGGCTTGTTCGTTTGTTGGTTTTTTGGTTTATTTGTTTGTTGGTTTGTTGGTTTGTTGGCTTGTTGGTTTGTTGGTTTGTTGGTTTGTTGGCTTGTTGGCTAGTTGGTTTGTTGGTTTGTTCGTTTGTTGGTTTGTTGGTTTGTTGGTTTTTTGGTTTGTTGGGTTGTTGGTTTGTTGGTTTGTTGGTTTGTTGGTTTATTCGTTTGTTGGTTTTTTGGTTTGTTGGTTTGTTGGTTTGTTGGCTTGTTGGTTTGTTGGTTTATTGGTTTGTCGGTTTGTCGGTTTGTTGGTTTGTTGGTTTGTGGCTTGTTGGTTTGTTCGTTTGTTGGTTTGTTTGTTTGTTAGCTTGTTGGTTTGTTGGTTTGTTGGTTTGTTGGTTTGTTGGTTTGTTGGTTTGTTGGTTTATTTGTTTGTTGGTTTGTTGGTTTGTTGGCTTGTTGGTTTGTTGGTTTGTAGGTTTGTTGGTTTGTTGGTTTGTCGGTTTGTTGGTTTATTTGTTTGTTGGTTTGTTGGTTTGTTGGCTTGTTGGTTTGTTGGTTTGTAGGTTTGTTGGTTTGTTGGTTTGTTGGTTTGTTGGTTTGTTGGTTTGTTGGTTTGTTGGTTTGTTGGTTTGTTGGTTTGTTGGTTTGTTGGTTTGTTGGTTTGTTGGTTTGTTGGTTTGTTGGTTTGTTGGTTTATTTGTTTGTTGGTTTGTTGGTTTGTTGGCTTGTTGGTTTGTTGGTTTGTAGGTTTGTTGGTTTGTTGGTTTGTTGGTTTGTTGGTTTGTTGGTTTGTTGGTTTGTTGGTTTGTTGGTTTGTTGGTTTGTTGGCTTGTTGGCTAGTTGGTTTGTTGGTTTGTTCGCTTGTTGGTTTGTTGGTTTGTTGGTTTTTTGGTTTGTTGGCTTGTTGGTTTGTTGGTTTGTTGGTTTGTTGGTTTGTTTGTTTGTTGGTTTTTTGGTTTGTTGGTTTGTTGGTTTGTTGGTTTGTTGGCTTGTTGGTTTGTTGGTTTATTGGTTTGTCGGTTTGTCGGTTTGTTGGTTTGTTGGTTTGTGGCTTGTTGGTTTGTTCGTTTGTTGGTTTGTTTGTTTGTTAGCTTGTTGGTTTGTTGGTTTGTTGGCTTGTTGGTTTGTTGGTTTGTTGGTTTGTTGATTTGTTGGTTTGTTGGCTTGTTGGTTTGTTGGTTTGTTGGTTTGTTGGTTTATTGGTTTATTGGTTTGTTGGCTTGTTGGTTTGTTAGTTTGTTGGCTTGTTGGTTTGTGGCTTGTTGGTTTGTTCGTTTGTTGGTTTGTTTGTTTGTTAGCTTGTTGGTTTGTTGGTTTGTTGGCTTGTTGGTTTGTTGGTTTGTTGGTTTGTTGGTTTGTTGGTTTGTTGGTTTGTTGGTTTGTTGGTTTGTTGGCTTGCTGGCTAGTTGGTTTGTTGGTTTGTTGGTTTGTTCGTTTGTTGGTTTGTTGGTTTGTTGGTTTTTTGGTTTGTTGGCTTGTTGGTTTGTTGGTTTGTTGGTTTGTTGGATTGTTCGTTTGTTGGTTTTTTGGTTTGTTTGTTTGTTGGTTTGTTGGCTTGTTGGTTTGTTGGTTTATTGGTTTGTCGGTTTGTCGGTTTGTTGGTTTGTTGGTTTGTGGCTTGTTGGTTTGTTCGTTTGTTGGTTTGTTTGTTTGTTAGCTTGTTGGTTTGTTGGTTTGTTGATTTGTTGGTTTGTTGGCTTGTTGGCTTGTTGGTTTGTGGATTGTTGGTTTGTTCGTTTGTTGGTTTGTTTGTTTGTTAGCTTGTTGGTTTGTTGGTTTGTTGGCTTGTTGGTTTGTTGGTTTGTTGGTTTGTTGGTTTGTTGGCTTGTTGGCTAGTTGGTTTGTTGGTTTGTTCGTTTGTTGGTTTGTTGGTTTGTTGGTTTTTTGGTTTGTTGGCTTGTTGGTTTGTTCGTTTGTTGGTTTGTTTGTTTGTTAGCTTGTTGGTTTGTTGGTTTGTTGGCTTGTTGGTTTGTTGGTTTGTTGGTTTGTTGGTTTGTTGGTTTGTTGGTTTGTTGGTTTGTTGGTTTGTTGGTTTGTTGGTTTGTTGGTTTGTTGGTTTATTTGTTTGTTGGTTTGTTGGTTTGTTGGCTTGTTGGTTTGTTGGTTTGTAGGTTTGTTGGTTTGTTGGTTTGTTGGTTTGTTGGTTTGTTGGTTTGTTGGTTTGTTGGTTTGTTGGTTTGTTGGTTTGTTGGTTTGTTGGTGTGTTGGTTTGTTGGTTTGTTGGTTTGTTTGTTTGTTGGCTTGTTGGTTTGTTGGTTTGTTGGTTTGTTGGTTTGTTGGTTTGTTGGTTTGTTGGTTTGTTGGTTTGTTGGTTTGTTCGTTTATTGGTTTGTTTGTTTGTTAGCTTGTTGGTTTGTTGGTTTGTTGGCTTGTTGGTTTGTTGGTTTGTTGGCTTGTTGGTTTGTTGGTTTGTTGGTTTGTTGGTTTGTTGGTTTGTTGGTTTGTTGGTTTGTTGGTTTGTTGGTTTGTTGGTTTGTTGGTTTGTTGGCTTGTTGGTTTGTTGGTTTGTTGGTTTGTTTGTGTGTTGGTTTGTTTGTTTGTTCGTTTGTTGGTTTGTTGGTTTGTTGGCTTATTGGTTTGTTAACTTGTTGGTTTGTTCGTTTGTTGGTTTGTTTGTTTTTTAGCTTGTTGGCTTGTTGGTTTGTTGGTTTGTTGGCTTGTTGGTTTGTTGGTTTTTTGGTTTGTTGGTTTGTTGGTTTGTTGGTTTGTTCGTTTGTTGGTTTTTTGGTTTGTTGGTTTGTTGGTTTGTTCGTATGTTGGTTTGTTGGTTTGTTTTTTTGTTGGTTTGTTTGTTTGTTAGCTTGTTGGCTTGTTGGTTTGTTGGTTTGTTGGCTTGTTGGTTTGTTGGTTTTTTGGTTTGTTGGTTTGTTGGTTTGTTGGTTTGTTCGTTTGTTGGTTTTTTGGTTTGTTGGTTTGTGGTTTGTTGGTTTGTTGGTTTGTTGGTTTGTTGGCTTGTTGGTTTGTTGGTTTGTTGGATTGTTGGTTTGTTCGTTTGTTGGCTTGTTGGTTAGTTGGTTTGTTGGCTTGTTGGTTTGTTGGTTTGGTGATTTGTTGGTTTGTTGGTTTGTTGGCTTGTTGGCTTGTTGGTTTGTTGGTTTGTTGGTTTGTTGGTTTGTTGGTTTGTTTGTTTGTTGGTTTGTTGGTTTGTTGGTTTGTTGGTTTGTTCGTTTGTTGGTTTGTTGGTTTGTTGGTTTGTTGGTTTGTTCGTTTGTTGGTTTTTTGGTTTGTTGGTTTGTTGGTTTGTTTTCATGTTGGTTTGTTGGCTTGTTGGCTTGTTGGCTTATTGGTTTGTTGGCTTGTTGGTTTGTTGGCTTGTTGGCTTGTTGGTTTGTTGGTTTGTTTTCATGTTGGTTTGTTGGCTTGTTGGCTTGTTGGCTTATTGGTTTGTTGGCTTGTTGGTTTGTTGGCTTGTTGGCTTGTTGGTTTGTTGGTTTGTTGGTTTGTTCGTTTGTTGGTTTGTTCGTTTGTTGGTTTGTTTATTTGTTGGTTTGTTGGTTTGTTGGCTTGTTGGTTTGTTGGTTTGTTGGTTTGTTGGTTTGTTGGTTTGTTGGTTTGTTGGTTTTTTGGTTTGTTGGCTTGTTGGTTTGTTGGTTTGTTGGTTTGTTGGTTTGTTTGTTTGTTGGTTTTTTGATTTGTTGGTTTGTTGGTTTGTTGGTTTGTTGGCTTGTTGGTTTGTTGGTTTATTGGTTTGTCGGTTTGTCGGTTTGTTGGTTTGTTGGTTTGTGGCTTGTTGGTTTGTTCGTTTGTTGGTTTGTTTGTTTGTTAGCTTGTTGGTTTGTTGGTTTGTTGGCTTGTTGGTTTGTTGGTTTGTTGGTTTGTTGATTTGTTGGTTTGTTGGCTTGTTGGTTTGTTGGTTTGTTGGTTTGTTGGTTTGTTGGTTTGTTGGTTTGTTGGTTTATTGGTTTGTTGGTTTGTTGGTTTGTTGGTTTGTTGGCTTGTTGGTTTGTGGCTTGTTGGTTTGCTCGTTTGTTGGTTTGTTTGTTTGTTAGCTTGTTGGTTTGTTGGTTTGTTGACTTGTTGGTTTGTTGGTTTGTTGGTTTGTTGGTTTGTTGGCTTGCTGGCTAGTTGGTTTGTTGGTTTGTTCGTTTGTTGGTTTGTTGGTTTGTTGGTTTTTTGGTTTGTTGGCTTGTTGGTTTGTTGGTTTGTTGGTTTGTTGGTTTGTTCGTTTGTTGGTTTTTTGGTTTGTTGGTTTGTTGGTTTGTTGGTTTGTTGGCTTGTTGGTTTGTTGGTTTATTGGTTTGTCGGTTTGTCGGTTTGTTGGTTTGTTGGTTTGTGGCTTGTTGGTTTGTTCGTTTGTTGGTTTGTTTGTTTGTTAGCTTGTTGGTTTGTTGGTTTATTGGCTTGTTGGTTTGTTGGTTTGTTGGTTTGTTGATTTGTTGGTTTGTTGGCTTGTTAGCTTGTTGGTTTGTGGATTGTTGGTTTGTTCGTTTGTTGGTTTGTTTGTTTGTTAGCTTGTTGGTTTGTTGGTTTGTTGGCTTGTTGGTTTGTTTGTTTGTTGGTTTGTTGGTTTGTTGGCTTGTTGGCTAGTTGGTTTGTTGGTTTGTTCGTTTGTTGGTTTGTTGGTTTGTTGGTTTTTAGGTTTGTTGGCTTGTTGGTTTGTTCGTTTGTTGGTTTGTTGGTTTGTAGGTTTGTTGGTTTGTTGGTTTGTTGGTTTGTTGGTTTGTTGGTTTGTTGGTTTGTTGGTTTGTTGGTTTGTTGGTTTGTTGGTTTGTTGGTTTGTTGGTTTGTCGGTGTGTTGGTTTGTTGGTTTGTTGGTTTGTTTGTTTGTTGGCTTGTTGGTTTGTTGGATTGTTGGTTTGTTGGTTTGTTGGTTTGTTGGTTTGTTGGTTTGTTCGTTTGTTGGTTTGTTTGTTTGTTAGCTTGTTGGTTTGTTGGTTTGTTGGCTTGTTGGTTTGTTGGTTTGTTGGCTTGTTGGTTTGTTGGTTTGTTGGTTTGTTGGTTTGTTGGTTTGTTGGTTTGTTGATTTGTTGGTTTGTTGGTTTGTTGGCTTGTTGGTTTGTTGGTTTGTTGGTTTGTTTGTTTGTTGGTTTGTTTGTTTGTTCGTTTGTTGGTTTGTTGGTTTGTTGGCTTATTGGTTTGTTAACTTGTTGGTTTGTTCGTTTGTTGGTTTGTTTGTTTTTTAGCTTGTTGGCTTGTTGGTTTGTTGGTTTGTTGGCTTGTTGGTTTGTTGGTTTTTTGGTTTGTTGGTTTGTTGGTTTGTTGGTTTGTTCGTTTGTTGGTTTTTTGGTTTGTTGGTTTGTTGGTTTGTTCGTATGTTGGTTTGTTGGTTTGTTCTTTTGTTGGTTTGTTTGTTTGTTAGCTTGTTGGCTTGTTGGTTTGTTGGTTTGTTGGCTTGTTGGTTTGTTGGTTTTTTGGTTTGGTGGTTTGTTGGTTTGTTGGTTTGTTCGTTTGTTGGTTTTTTGGTTTGTTGGTTTGTGGTTTGTTCGTTTGTTGGTTTGTTGGTTTGTTGGCTTGTTGGTTTGTTGGTTTGTTGGATTGTTGGTTTGTTCGTTTGTTGGCTTGTTGGTTAGTTGGTTTGTTGGCTTGTTGGTTTGTTGGTTTGGTGATTTGTTGGTTTGTTGGTTTGTTGGCTTGTTGGCTTGTTGGTTTGTTGGTTTGTTGGTTTGTTGGTTTGTTGGTTTGTTTGTTTGTTGGTTTGTTGGTTTGTTGGTTTGTTCGTTTGTTGGTTTGTTGGTTTGTTGGTTTGTTGGTTTGTTGGTTTGTTCGTTTGTTGGTTTTTTGGTTTGTTGGTTTGTTGGTTTGTTTTCATGTTGGTTTGTTGGCTTGTTGGCTTGTTGGCTTATTGGTTTGTTGGCTTGTTGGTTTGTTGGCTTGTTGGCTTGTTGGTTTGTTGGTTTGTTTTCATGTTGGTTTGTTGGCTTGTTGGCTTGTTGGCTTATTGGTTTGTTGGCTTGTTGGTTTGTTGGCTTGTTGGCTTGTTGGTTTGTTGGTTTGTTGGTTTGTTCGTTTGTTGGTTTGTTCGTTTGTTGGTTTGTTTATTTGTTGGTTTGTTGGTTTGTTGGTTTGTTGGCTTGTTGGTTTGTTGGTTTGTTGGTTTGTTGGTTTGTTGGTTTGTTGGTTTGTTGGTTTGTTGGCTTGTTGGTTTGTGGTTTGTTGGTTTGTTGGTTTCTTGGTTTGTTGGTTTGTTGGTTTGTTCGTTTGTTGGTTTGTTGGTTTGTTGGTTTGTTTGTTTGTTGGTTTGTTCGTTTGTTGGCTTGTTGGTTTGTTGGCTTATTGGTTTGTTGGTTTGTTGGTTTGTTTGTTTGTTCGTTTGTTGGTTTGTTGGTTTGTTGGCTTGTTGGTTTGTTGTTTTTTTGGTTTGTTCGTTTGTTGGTTTGTTGGTTTGTTGGTTTGTTGGTTTGTTGGTTTGTTGGTTTGTTGGTTTGTTGGTTTTTTGGTTTGCTGGTTTGTTCGTTTGTTGGTTTGTTGGTTTGTTGGTTTGTTGGTTGGTTCGTTTGTTGGTTTGTTGTTTTGCTGGTTTGTTGTCTTGTTGGTTTGAAGGTTTGTTGGTTTGTTGGTTTGTTGGTTTGTTGGTTTGTTGGTTTGTTGGTTTGTTGGTTTGTTGGTTTGTTGGTTTGTTGGTTTGTTCGTTTGTTGGTTTGTTGGTTTGTTGGTTTGTTGGTTTGTTGCTTTGTTCGTTTGTTGGTTTGTTGGTATGTTGGTTTGTTGGCTTGTTGGTTTGTTGGTTTGTTGGTTTGTTGGTTTGTTGGTTTGTTGGTTTGTTGGTTTGTTGGCTTGTTGGTTTGGTGGTTTGTTGGTTTGTTCGTTTGTTGGCTTGTTGGTTTGTTGGCTTGTTAATTTGTTGGCTAGTTGGTATGTTGGTTTGTTGGTTTGTTGGTTTGTTGGTTTATTGGTTTGTTGGTTTGTTGGTTTGTTGGTTTGTTGGCTTATTGGTGTGTTGGCTTGTTGGCTTGTTGGTTTGTTGGTTTGTTCGGTTGTTGGTTTGTTCGGTTGTTGGTTTGTTGGTTTGTTGGTTTGTTGGTTTGTTGGCTTTTTGGCTTGTTGGCTTGTTGGTTTGTTGGTTTGTTGGTTTGTTGGTATGTTGGTTTGTTCGTTTGTCGGTTTTTTGGTTTGTTGGTTTGTTGGTTTGTTGGCTTGTAGGTTTGTTAGCTTGTTGGCTTGTTGGCTTATTGGTTTGTTGGCTTGTTGGTTTGTTGGCTTGTTGGTTTGTTGGTTTGATGGTTTGTTCGTTTGTTGGTTTGTTCGTTTGTTGGTTTGTTTGTTTCTTGGTTTGTTGGTTTGTTGGTTTTTTGGCTTGTTGGCTTATTGGTTTGTTCGTTTGTTGGCTTGTTGGTTTGTTGGTTTGTTGGCTTGTTGGTTTGTTGGTTTGTTGGCTTGTTGGTTTGTTGGTTTGTTGGTTTGTTGGTTTGTTGGTTTGTTGGTTTGTTGGTTTGTTGGTTTGTTGGTTTATTCGTTTGTTGGTTTGTTAATTTGTTGGATTGTTGGTTTGTTGGTTTGTTGGCTTGTTAGTTTTTTGGTTTGTTGGTTTGTTGGCTTGTTGGTTTGTTGGTTTGTTGGCTTGTTGGTTTGTTGGTTTGTTGGTTTGTTGGTTTGTTGGTTTGTTGGTTTGTTGGCTTGTTGGTTTGTTGGTTTGTTGATTTGTTGGCTTATTGGTTTGTTCGTTTGTTGGCTTGTTGGTTTGTTGGCTTGTTGGCTTGTTGGTTTGTTGGTTTGTTTGTTTGTTCGTTTGTTGGTTTGTTGGGTTGTTGGCTTGTTGGTTTTTTGGTTTGTTGGTTTGTTGGTGTGTTGTTTTGTTGGTTTGTTGGTTTGTTGGTTTATTGGCTTGTTGGTTTTTTGGCTTGTTGGTTTGTTGGCTTGTTGGTTTGTTGGTTTGTTCGTTTGTTGGTTTGTAGGCTTTTGTTTGTTGGTTTGTTGGGTTGTTAGTTTGTTGGTTTGTTGGTTTTTTGGTTTGTTGGTTTGTTGGTTTGTTGGTTTGTTGGTTTGTTGGTTTGTTGGTTTGTTGGCTTGTTGGTTTGTTGGTTTGTTGGCTTGTTAGTTTTTTGGTTTGTTGGTTTGTTGGCTTGTTGGTTTGTTGGTTTGTTGGCATGTTCGTTTGTTGGTTTGTTGGTTTGTTCGTTTGTTGGTTTGTTGGTTTGTTTGCTTGTTCGTTCGTTGGTTTCTTGGTTTCTTGGTTTCTTGGTTTGTTCGTTTGTTGGCTTGTTGGTTTGTTGGCTTGTTAATTTGTTGGCTAGTTGGTTTGTTGGTTTGTTGGTTTATTGGTTTGTTGGTTTGTTGGTTTGTTGGTTTGTTGTCTTGTTGGTGTGTTGGCTTGTTGGTTTGTTGGTTTTTTGGTTTGTTGTTTGTTGGTTTGTTCGTTTGTTGGTTTTTTGGTTTGTTGGTTTGTTGGTTTGTTGGCTTGTTGGTTTGTTAGCTTGTTGGCTTATTGGCTTATTGGTTTGTTGGCTTGTAGGTTTGTTGGCTTGTTGGTTTGTTGGTTTGTTGGTTTGTTGGTTTGTTGGTTTTTTGGTTTGTTGGTTTGTTGGTTTGTTCGTTTGTTGGTTTTTTAGTTTGTTGGTTTGTTGGTTTGTTGGCTTGTTGGTTTGTTAGCTTGTTGGCTTATTGGCTTATTGGTTGGTTGGCTTGTAGGTTTGTTGGCTTGTTGGTTTGTTGGTTTGTTGGTTTGTTCGTTTGTTGGTTTGTTCGTTTGTTGGTTTGTTGGTTTGTTGGTTTGTTGGTTTGTTGGCTTGTTTGCTTATTGGTTTGTTCGTTTGTTGGCTTGGTAGTTTGTTGGTTTGTTGGCTTGTTGGTTTGTTGGTTTGTTGGCTTGTTGGTTTGTTGGTTAGTTGGTTTGTTGGTTTTTTGGTTTGTTGGTTTATTCGTTTGTTGGTTTGTTGGTTTGTTGGCTTGTTGGTTTGTTGGTTTGTTGGCTTGTTAGTTTTTTGGTTTGTTGGTTTGTTGGCTTGTTGGTTTGTTGGTATGTTGGCTTGTTGGTTTGTTGGTTTGTTGGTTTGTTGGTTTGTTGGTTTGTTGGCTTGTTGGTTTGTTGGTTTGTTGATTTGTTGGTTTGTTCGTGTGTTGGTTTGTTAGTTTGTTTGTTTGTTCGTTTGTTGGCTTGTTGGTTTGTTGGCTTGTTAATTTGTTGGTTTGTTGGTTTGTTCGTTTGTTGGTTTGTTGGCTTTTGGTTTGTTGGTTTGTTGGTTTGTTGGTTTGTTGGTTTGTTGGTTTGTTGGTTTGTTGGTTTGTTGGTTTGTTGGTTTGTTGGTTTGTTGGTTTGTTGGTTTGTTGGTTTGTTGGTTTGTTGGTTTGTTGGTTTGTTGGTTTGTTGGCTTGTTGGTTCGTTGGTTTCTTGGTTTCTTGGTTTCTTGGTTTGTTCGTTTGTTGGCTTGTTGGTTTGTTGGCTTGTTAATTTGTTTGCTAGTTGGTTTGTTGGTTTGTTGGTTTGTTGGTTTATTGGTTTGTTGGTGTGTTTTTTTGTTGGTTTGTTCGTTTGTTGGTTTTTTGGTTTGTTGGTTTGTTGGTTTGTTGGCTTGTTGGGTTGTTAGCTTGTTGGCTTATTGGCTTATTGGTTTGTTGGCTTGTAGGTTTGTAGGCTTGTTGGTTTGTTGGTTTGTTGGTTTTTTGGTTTGTTGGTTTGTTGGTTTGTTCGTTTGTTGGTTTTTTGGTTTGTTGGTTTGTTGGTTTGTTGGCTTGTTGGTTTGTTAGCTTGTTGGCTTATTGGCTTATTGGTTTGTTGGCTTGTAGGTTTGTTGGCTTGTTGGTTTGTTGATTTGTTGGTTTGTTGGTTTGTTCGTTTGTTGGTTTGTTCGTTTGTTGGTTTGTTTGTTTGTTTGTTTGTTGGTTTGTTGGTTTGTTGGTTTGTTGGCTTGTTGGCTTATTGGTTTGTTCGTTTGTTGGCTTGGTAGTTTGTTGGCTTGTTGGTTTGTTTGTTTGTTGGCTTGTTGGTTTGTTGGTTTGTTGGTTTGTTGGTTTGTTGGTTTGTTGGTTTGTTGGTTTATTCGTTTGTTGGTTTGTTGGTTTGTTGGTTTGTTGGTTTATTGGTTTGTTGGCTTGTTAGTTTTTTCGTTTGTTGGTTTGTTGGTTTGTTTGTTTGTTCGTTTGTTGGTTTGTTGGTTTGCTGGCTTGTTGGTTTGTTGTTTTTTTGGATTGTTCGTTTGTTGGTTTGTTGGTTTGTTGGTTTGTTGGTTTGTTGGTTTGTTGGTTTGTTGGTTTTTTGGTTTGCTGGTTTGTTCGTTTGTTGGTTTGTTGGTTTGTTGGTTTGTTGGTTGGTTCGTTTGTTGGTTTGTTGTTTTGCTGGTTTGTTGTCTTGTTGGTTTGATGGTTTGTTGGTTTGTTGGTTTGTTGGTTTGTTGGTTTGTTGGTTTGTTGGTTTGTTGGTTTGTTGGTTTGTTCGTTTGTTGGTTTGTTGGTTTGTTGGTTTGTTGGTTTGTTGCTTTGTTCGTTTGTTGGTTTGTTGGTATGTTGGTTTGTTGGCTTGTTGGTTTGTTGGTTTGTTGGTTTGTCGGTTTGTTGGTTTGTTGGTTTGTTGGTTTGTTGGCTTGTTGGTTTGGTGGTTTGTTGGTTTGTTCTTTTGTTGGCTTGTTGGTTTGTTGGCTTGTTAATTTGTTGGCTAGTTGGTTTGTTGGTTTGTTGGTTTGTTGGTTTATTGGTTTGTTGGTTTGTTGGTTTGTTGGCTTGTTGGTGTGTTGGCTTGTTGGCTTGTTGGTTTGTTGGTTTGTTCGTTTGTTGGTTTGTTGGTTTGTTGGTTTGTTGGTTTGTTGGCTTTTTGGTTTGTTGGCTTGTTGGTTTGTTGGTTTGTTGGTTTGTTGGTTTGTTGGCTTGTTGGCTTGTTGGTTTGTTGGTTTGTTTGTTTGTTTGTTTGTTGTTTTGTTGGTTTGTTGGTTTTCTGGTTTGTTGGCTTGTTGGTTTGTTGGTTTGTTGGTATGTTGGTTTGTTCGTTTGTTGGTTTTTTGGTTTGTTGGTTTGTTGGTTTGTTGGCTTGTAGGTTTGTTAGCTTGTTGGCTTGTTGGCTTATTGGTTTGTTGGCTTGTTGGTTTGTTGGCTTGTTGGTTTGTTGGTTTGTTGGTTTGTTCGTTTGTTGGTTTGTTCGTTTGTTGGTTTGTTTGTTTCTTGGTTTGTTGGTTTGTTGGTTTGTTGGGTTTTTGGCTTGTTGGCTTATTGGTTTGTTCGTTTGTTGGCTTGTTGGTTTGTTGGCTTGTTGGTTTGTTGGTTTGTTGGCTTGTTGGTTTGTTGGTTTGTTGGTTTGTTGGTTTGTTGGTTTGTTGGTTTGTTGGCTTGTTGGTTTGTTGGTTTGTTGATTTGTTGGCTTATTGGTTTGTTCGTTTGTTGGCTTGTTGGTTTGTTGGCTTGTTGGCTTGTTGGTTTGTTGGTTTGTTTGTTTGTTCGTTTGTTGGTTTGTTGGGTTGTTGGCTTGTTGGTTTTTTGGTTTGTTGGTTTGTTGGTGTGTTGTTTTGTTGGTTTGTTGGTTTGTTGGTTTATTGGCTTGTTGGTTTTTTGGCTTGTTGGTTTGTTGGCTTGTTGGTTTGTTGGTTTGTTCGTTTGTTGGTTTGTAGGCTTTTGTTTGTTGGTTTGTTGGTTTGTTAGTTTGTTGGTTTGTTGGTTTGTTGGTTTGTTGGTTTGTTGGTTTGTTGGTTTGTTGGTTTGTTGGTTTGTTGGTTTGTTGGCTTGTTGGTTTGTTGGTTTATTGGCTTGTTAGTTTTTTGGTTTGTTGGTTTGTTGGCTTGTTGGTTTGTTGGTTTGTTGGCATGTTGGTTTGTTGGTTTGTTGGTTTGTTGGTTTGTTGGTTTGTTGGTTTGTTCGTTTGTTGGTTTGTTGGTTTGTTGGCTTGTTCGTTCGTTGGTTTCTTGGTTTCTTGGTTTGTTGGTTTGTTCGTTTGTTGGCTTGTTGGTTTGTTGGCTTGTTAATTTGTTGGCTAGTTGGTTTGTTGGTTTGTTGGTGTTGTTGGTTTATTGGTTTGTTGGTTTGTTGGTTTGTTGGTTTGTTGGCTTGTTTGTGTGTTGGCTTGTTGGTTTGTTGGTTTTTTGGTTTGTTGGTTTGTTGGTTTGTTCGTTTGTTGGTTTTTTGGTTTGTTGGTTTGTTGGTTTGTTGGCTTGTTGGTTTGTTAGCTTGTCGGCTTATTGGCTTATTGGTTTGTTGGCTTGTTGGTTTGTTGGTTTGTTGGTTTGTTGGTTTGTTGGTTTTTCGGTTTGTTGGTTTGTTGGTTTGTTCGTTTGTTGGTTTTTTAGTTTGTTGGTTTGTTGGTTTGTTGGCTTGTTGGTTTGTTAGCTTGTTGGCTTATTGGCTTATTGGTTTGTTGGCTTGTAGGTTTGTTGGCTTGTTGGTTTGTTGGTTTGTTGGTTTGTTCGTTTGTTGGTTTGTTCGTTTGTTGGTTTGTTGGTTTGTTGGTTTGTTGGTTTGTTGGCTTGTTTGCTTATTGGTTTGTTCGTTTGTTGGCTTGGTAGTTTGTTGGTTTGTTGGCTTGTTGGTTTGTTGGTTTGTTGGCTTGTTGGTTTGTTGGTTTGTTGGTTTGTTGGTTTTTTGGTTTGTTGGTTTATTCGTTTGTTGGTTTGTTGGTTTGTTGGCTTGTTGGTTTGTTGGTTTGTTGGCTTGTTAGTTTTTTGGTTTGTTGGTTTGTTGGCTTGTTGGTTTGTTGCTATGTTGGCTTGTTGGTTTGTTGGTTTGTTGGTTTGTTGGTTTGTTGGTTTATTGGTTTGTTGGCTTGTTGGTTTGTTGCTTTGTTGATTTGTTGGTTTGTTCGTGTGTTGGTTTGTTGGTTTGTTTGTTTGTTCGTTTGTTGGCTTGTTGGTTTGTTGGCTTGTTAATTTGTTGGTTTGTTGGTTTGTTCGTTTGTTGGTTTGTTGGCTTTTGGTTTGTTGGTTTGTTGGTTTGTTGGTTTGTTGGTTTGTTCGTTTGTTGGTTTGTTGGTTTGTTGGTTTGTTGGTTTGTTGGTTTGTTGGTTTGTTGGTTTGTTGGTTTGTTGGTTTGTTGGTTTGTTGGCTTGTTGGTTCGTTGGTTTCTTGGTTTCTTGGTTTGTTGGTTTGTTCGTTTGTTGGCTTGTTGGTTTGTTGGCTTGTTAATTTGTTTGCTAGTTGGTTTGTTGGTTTGTTGGTTTGTTGGTTTATTGGTTTGTTGGTGTGTTTTTTTGTTGGTTTGTTGGTTTGTTGGTTTATTGGCTTGTTGGTTTTTGGGCTTGTTGGTTTGTTGGCTTTTTAATTTGTTGGTTTGTTCGTTTGTTGGTTTGTTGGCTTTTGGTTTGTTGGTTTGTTGGTTTGTTAGTTTGTTGGTTTGTTGGTTTGTTGGTTTGTTGTTTTGTTGGTTTGTTGGTTTGTTGGTTTGTTGGTTTGTTGGTTTGTTGGTTTGTTGGTTTGTTGGCTTGTTGGTTTGTTGGTTTATTGGCTTGTTAGTTTTTTGGTTTGTTGGTTTGTTGGCTTGTTGGTTTGTTCGTTTGTTGGTTTGTTGGTTTGTTGGTTTGTTGGTTTGTTTGTTTGTTGGTTTGTTCGTTTGTTGGCTTGTTGGTTTGTTAGCTTATTGGTTTTTTGGTTTGTTGGTTTGTTGGTTTGTTGGTTTGTTTGTTTGTTCGTTTGTTGGTTTGTTGGGTGGTTGGTTTGTAGGCTTGTTGGGTTGTTGGTTTGTTGGTTTGTTGGCTTGTTGGTTTGGTGGTTTGTTGGTTTGTTGGTTTGTTGGTTTGTTGGTTTGTTGGTTTGCTGGCTTGTTGGCTTGTTGGTTTGTCGGTTTGTTGGCTTGTTGGTTTGTTGGTTTTTTGGTTTGTTCGTTTGTTGGTTTGTTGGTTTGTTGGTTTGTTGGTTTGTTGGTTTGTTGGTTTGGTGGTTTGTTGGTTTGTTGGTTTGTTCATTTGTTGGTTTGTTGGTTTGTTCGTTTGTTGGTTTGTTGGTTTGTTGGTTTGTTGGCTTGGTGGCTTGTTGGTTTGTTGGTTTGTTGGTTTGTTTGTTTGTTGGTTTGTTTGTTTGTTCGTTTGTTGGTTTGTTGGTTTGTTGGCTTTTTGGTTTGTTGGTTTTTTGGATTGTTGGTTTGTTGGTTTGTTGGTTTGTTGGTTTATTCGTCTGTTGGCTTGCTGGTTTGTTGGCTTGTTGGCTTGTTGGTTTGTTGGCTTGTTGGCTTGTTGGTTTGTTGGTTTGTTGGTTTGTTGGTTTGTTGGTTTGTTGGTTAGTTGGCTTGTTGGTTTGTTGGTTTGTTAGTTTGTTGGTTTGTTGGCTTGTTGGTTTGTTGGTTTTTTGGTTTGTTCGTTTGTTGGTTTGTTGGTTTGTTGGTTTGTTGGTTTGTTGGTTTGTTGGTTTGTTGGTTTGTTGGTTTGTTGGTTTGTTGGTTTGTTCGTTTGTTGGTTTGTTGGTTTGTTGGTTTGTTAGTTTGTTGGTTTGTTGGTTTGTTGGTTTGTTCGTTTGTTGGTTTGTTGGTTTGTTGGCTTATTGGTTTGTTGGTTGGTTGGTTTGTTGGTTTGTTGGCTTGTTGGTTTGTTGATCTGTTGGTTTGTTCGTTTGTTGGCTTGTTGGTTTGTTGGCTTGTTGGTTTGTTGGTTAGTTGGTTTGTTGGTTTGTTGGTTTGTTGGTTTGTTGGTTTGTTGGTTTGTTGGTTTGTTAATTTGTTGGTTTGTTGGTTTGTTGGTTTGTTGGTTTGTTGGTTTGTTGGTTTGTTGGTTTGTTGGTTTGTTGGTTTGTTCGTTTGTTGGTTTGTTGGTTTGTTGGTTTGTTGGTTTGTTGGTTTGTTGGTTTGTTGGTTTGTTGGTTTGTTCGTTTGTTGGCTTGTTGGTTTGTTGGCTGGATTGTTTGTTGGCTAGTTGGTTTGTTGGTTTGTTGGTTTTTTAGGTTTGTAGGTATGTTGGTTTGTTGGTTTGTTGGCTTGTTGGTTTGTTGGCTTGTTGGCTTGTTGGTTTGTTGGTTTGTTCGTTTGTTGGTTTGTTGGTTTGTTGGTTTGTTGGTTTGTTGGTTTGTTGGCTTTTTGGTTTGTTGGTTTGTTTGTTTGTTTGTTTGTTGGTTTGTTCGTTTGTTGGCTTGTTGGTTTGTTGGCTTATTGGTTTGTTGGTTTGTTGGTTTGTTGGTTTGTCGGTTTGTTTGTTTGTCGGTTTGTTTGTTTGTTCGTTTGTTGGTTTGTTGGTTGGTTGGCTTGTCGGTTTGTTGGTTTGTTGGCTTGTTGGTTTGTTGGTTTGTTGGTTTGTTCGTTTGTTGGCTTGTTGGTTTGTTGGCTTGTTGGCTTGTTGGTTTGTTGGCTTGTTGGATTGTTGGTTTGTTGGTTCGTTGGTTTGTTGGTTTGTTGGTTTGTTGGTTTGTTGGTTTGTTGGCTTGTTGGTTTGTTGGTTTTTTGTTTTTCGTTTGTTGGTTTGTTGGTTTGTTGGTTTGTTGGTTTGTTGGTTTGGTGGTTTGTTGGTTTGTTGGTTTGTTCGTTTGTTGGTTTGTTGGTTTGTTGGTTTGTTGGTTTGTTCGTTTGTTGGTTTGTTGGCTTGTCGGTTTGTCGGTTTGTTGGTTTGTTGGTTTGTTGGTTTGTTGGTTTGTTCGTTTGTTGGCTTGTTGGTTTGTTGGCTTGTTGGCTTGTTGGTTTGTTGGCTTATTGGCTTGTTGGTTTGTTGGTTCGTTGGTTTGTTGGTTTGTTGGTTTGTTGGTTTGTTGGTTTGTTGGCTTGTTGGTTTGTTGGTTTGTTGGCTTGTTGGTTTGTTGGTTTGTTGGTTTGTTGGTTTGTTGGTTTGTTGGTTAGTTGGTTTGTTGGCTTTTTGGTTTGTTGGTTTGTTGGCTTGTTGGTTTGTTGGTTTTTTGGTTTGTTCGTTTTTGGTTTGTTGGTTTGTTAGTTTGTTCGTTTGTTGGTTTGTTGGTTTGTTGGTTTGTTGGTTTGTTGGTTTGTTGGTTTATTGGCTTGTTAGTTTTTTGGTTTGTTGGTTTGTTGGCTTGTTGGTTTGTTCGTTTGTTGGTTTGTTGGTTTGTTGGTTTGTTTGTTTGTTGGTTTGTTCGTTTGTTGGCTTGTTGGTTTGTTGGCTTATTGGTTTGTTGGTTTGTTGGTTTGTTGGTTTGTTTGTTTGTTCGTTTGTTGGTTTGTTGGGTGGTTGGTTTGTTGGGTTGTTGGTTTGTTGGTTTGTTGGCTTGTTGGTTTGGTGGTTTGTTGGTTTGTTGGTTTGTTGGTTTGTTGGTTTGTTGGTTTGCTGGCTTGTTGGCTTGTTGGTTTGTCGGTTTGTTGGCTTGTTGGTTTGTTGGTTTTTTGGTTTGTTCGTTTGTTGGTTTGTTGGTTTGTTGGTTTGTTGGTTTGTTGGTTTGTTGGTTTGGTGGTTTGTTGGTTTGTTGGTTTGTTCATTTGTTGGTTTGTTGGTTTGTTGGTTTGTTCGTTTGTTGGTTTGTTGGTTTGTTGGTTTGTTGGCTTGGTGGCTTGTTGGTTTGTTGGTTTGTTGGTTTGTTTGTTTGTTGGTTTGTTTGTTTGTTCGTTTGTTGGATTGTTGGTTTGTTGGCTTTTTGGTTTGTTGGTTTTTTGGATTGTTGGTTTGTTGGTTTGTTGGTTTGTTGGTTTATTCGTCTGTTGGCTTGCTAGTTTGTTGGCTTGTTGGCTTGTTGGTTTGTTGGCTTGTTGGCTTGTTGGTTTGTTGGTTTGTTGGTTTGTTGGTTTGTTGGTTTGTTGGTTTGTTGGTTTGTTGGTTAGTTGGCTTGTTGATTTGTTGGTTTGTTAGTTTGTTGGTTTGTTGGCTTGTTGGTTTGTTGGTTTTTTGGTTTGTTCGTTTGTTGGTTTGTTGGTTTGTTGGTTTGTTGGTTTGTTGGTTTGTTGGTTTGTTGGTTTGTTGGTTTGTTGGTTTGTTGGTTTGTCGGTTTGTTGGTTTGTTGGTTTGTTGGTTTGTTCGTTTGTTGGTTTGTTGGTTTGTTGGTTTGTTGGTTTGTTGGTTTGTTGGTTTGTTGGTTTGTTCGTTTGTTCGTTTGTTGGTTTGTTGGCTTGTTGGTTTGTTGGTTGGTTGGTTTGTTGGTTTGTTGGCTTGTTGGTTTGTTGATTTGTTGGTTTGTTCGTTTGTTGGCTTGTTGGTTTGTTGGCTTGTTGGTTTGTTGGTTAGTTGGTTTGTTGGTTTGTTGGTTTGTTGGTTTGTTGGTTTGTTGGTTTGTTGGTTTGTTGGTTTGTTGGTTTGTTGGTTTGTTGGTTTGTTGGTTTGTTGGTTTGTTCGTTTGTTCGTTTGTTCGTTTGTTGGTTTGTTGGTTTGTTGGTTTGTTGGTTTGTTGGTTTGTTGGTTTGTTCGTTTGTTGGCTTGTTGGTTTGTTGGCTGGTTTGTTTGTTGGCTAGTTGGTTTGTTGGTTTGTTGGTTTTGTAGGTTTGTAGGTATGTTGGTTTGTTGGTTTGTTGGCTTGTTGGTTTGTTGGCTTGTTGGTTTGTTGGCTTGTTGGTTTGTTCGTTTGTTGGTTTGTTGGTTTGTTGGTTTGTTTGTTTGTTGGTTTGTTCGTTTGTTGGCTTGTTGGTTTGTTGGCTTATTGGTTTGTTGGTTTGTTGGTTTGTTGGTTTGTTTGTTTGTTCGTTTGTTGGTTTGTTGGGTGGTTGGTTTGTTGGGTTGTTGGTTTGTTGGTTTGTTGGCTTGTTGGTTTGGTGGTTTGTTGGTTTGTTGGTTTGTTGGTTTGTTGGTTTGTTGGTTTGCTGGCTTGTTGGTTTGTTGGTTTGTCGGTTTGTTGGCTTGTTGGTTTGTTGGTTTTTTGGTTTGTTCGTTTGTTGGTTTGTTGGTTTGTTGGTTTGTTGGTTTGTTGGTTTGTTGGTTTGGTGGTTTGTTGGTTTGTTGGTTTGTTCATTTGTTGGTTTGTTGGTTTGTTGGTTTGTTCGTTTGTTGGTTTGTTGGTTTGTTGGTTTGTTGGCTTGGTGGCTTGTTGGTTTGTTGGTTTGTTGGTTTGTTTGTTTGTTGGTTTGTTTGTTTGTTCGTTTGTTGGATTGTTGGTTTGTTGGCTTTTTGGTTTGTTGGTTTTTTGGATTGTTGGTTTGTTGGTTTGTTGGTTTGTTGGTTTATTCGTCTGTTGGCTTGCTAGTTTGTTGGCTTGTTGGCTTGTTGGTTTGTTGGCTTGTTGGCTTGTTGGTTTGTTGGTTTGTTGGTTTGTTGGTTTGTTGGTTTGTTGGTTTGTTGGTTAGTTGGCTTGTTGATTTGTTGGTTTGTTAGTTTGTTGGTTTGTTGGCTTGTTGGTTTGTTGGTTTTTTGGTTTGTTCGTTTGTTGGTTTGTTGGTTTGTTGGTTTGTTGGTTTGTTGGTTTGTTGGTTTGTTGGTTTGTTGGTTTGTCGGTTTGTTGGTTTGTTGGTTTGTTGGTTTGTTCGTTTGTTGGTTTGTTGGTTTGTTGGTTTGTTGGTTTGTTGGTTTGTTGGTTTGTTGGTTTGTTGGTTTGTTGGTTTGTTCGTTTGTTCGTTTGTTGGTTTGTTGGCTTGTTGGATTGTTGGTTGGTTGGTTTGTTGGTTTGTTGGCTTGTTGGTTTGTTGATTTGTTGGTTTGTTCGTTTGTTGGCTTGTTGGTTTGTTGGCTTGTTGGTTTGTTGGTTAGTTGGTTTGTTGGTTTGTTGGTTTGTTGGTTTGTTGGTTTGTTGGTTTGTTGGTTTGTTGGTTTGTTGGTTTGTTCGTTTGTTCGTTTGTTGGTTTGTTCGTTTGTTCGTTTGTTGGTTTGTTGGTTTGTTGGTTTGTTGGTTTGTTGGTTTGTTGGTTTGTTGGTTTGTTGGTTTGTTCGTTTGTTGGCTTGTTGGTTTGTTGGCTGGTTTGTTTGTTGGCTAGTTGGTTTGTTGGTTTGTTGGTTTTGTAGGTTTGTAGGTATGTTGGTTTGTTGGTTTGTTGGCTTGTTGGTTTGTTGGCTTGTTGGCTTGTTGGTTTGTTGGTTTGTTCGTTTGTTGGTTTGTTGGTTTGTTGGTTTGTTAGTTTGTTGGTTTGTTGGTTTGTTGGCTTGTTGGTTTGTTCGTTTGTTGGCTTGTTGGTTTGTTGGCTTATTGGATTGTTGGTTTGTTGGTTTGTTGGTGTGTCGGTTTGTTTGTATGTTCGTTTGTTGGTTTGTTGGTTGGTTGGCTTGTCGGTTTGTTGGTTTGTTGGCTTGTTGGTTTGTTGGTTTGTTGGTTTGTTCGTTTGTTGGCTTGTTGGTTTGTTGGCTTGTTGGCTTGTTGGTTTGTTGGCTTGTTGGATTGCTGGTTTGTTGGTTCGTTGGTTTGTTGGTTTGTTGGTTTGTTGGTTTGTTGGTTTGTTGGCTTGTTGGTTTGTTGGTTTTTTGTTTTTCGTTTGTTGGTTTGTTGGTTTGTTGGTTTGTTGGTTTGTTGGTTTGTTGGTTTGGTGGTTTGTTGGTTTGTTCGTTTGTTCGTTTGTTGGTTTGTTGGTTTGTTGGTTTGTTGGTTTGTTCGTTTGTTGGTTTGTTGGCTTGTCGGTTTGTTGGTTTGTTGGTTTGTTGGTTTGTTGGTTTGTTGGTTTGTTCGTTTGTTGGCTTGTTGGTTTGTTGGCTTGTTGGCTTGTTGGTTTGTTGGCTTATTGGCTTGTTGGTTTGTTGGTTCGTTGGTTTGTTGGTTTGTTGGTTTGTTGGTTTGTTGGTTTTTTGGCTTGTTGGTTTGTTGGCTTGTTGGTTTGTTGGTTTGTTGGTTTGTTGGCTAGTTGGTTTGTTGGCTTTTTGGTTTGTTGGTTTGTTGGCTTGTTGGTTTGTTGGTTTTTTGGTTTGTTGGTTTTTGGTTTGTTGGTTTGTTGGTTTGTTCGTTTGTTGGTTTGTTGGATTGTTCGTTTGTTGGTTTGTTGGTTTGTTGGTTTGTTGGTTTGTTGGTTTGTTGGTTTGTTGGTTTGTTGGTTTGTTGGTTTGTTGGTTTGTTGGTTTTGTGGTTTGTTGGTTTGTTCGTTTGTTGGCTTGTTGGTTTGTTGGCTTGTTGGTTTGTTGGTTTGTTGGTTTGTTGGTTTGTTGGTTTGTTGGTTTGTTGGTTTGTTGGTTTGTTCGTTTGTTGGTTTGTTAGTTTGTTGGTTTGTTGGTTTGTTCGTTTGTTGGTTTGTTGGTTTGTTGGCTTGTCGGTTTGTTGGTTTGTTGGTTTGTTGGTTTGTTGGTTTGTTGGTTTGTTCGTTTGTTGGCTTGTTGGTTTGTTGGCTTGTTGGCTTGTTGGTTTGTTGGCTTATTGGCTTGTTGGTTTGTTGGTTCGTTGGTTTGTTGGTTTGTTGGTTTGTTGGTTTGTTGGTTTGTTGGCTTGTTGGTTTTGTTGGCTTGTTGGCTTGTTGGTTTGTTAGTTTGTTGGTTTGTTGGTTTGTTGGTTGGTTGGTTTGTTGGTTTGTTCGTTTGTTGGTTTGTTGGTTTATTGATTTGTTGGTTTGTTGGTTTGTTGGTTTGTTGGTTTGTTCGTTTGTTGGCTTGTTGGTTTGTTGGCTGGTTTGTTTGTTGGCTAGTTGGTTTGTTGGTTTTGTAGGTTTGTAGGTATGTTGGTTTGTTGGTTTGTTGGCTTGTTGGTTTGTTGGCTTGTTGGCTTGTTGGTTTGTTGGTTTGTTCGTTTGTTGGTTTGTTGGTTTGTTGGTTTGTTAGTTTGTTGGTTTGTTGGTTTGTTGGCTTGTTGGCTTGTTCGTTTGTTGGTTTGTTGGTTTGTTCGTTTGTTGGTTTGTTGGTTTGTTGGTTTGTTAGTTTGTTTGTTTGTTGGTTGGTTCGTTTGTTGGCTTGTTGGTTTGTTGGCTTATTGGTTTGTTGGTTTGTTGGTTTGTTGGTGTGTCGGTTTGTTTGTTTGTTCGTTTGTTGGTTTGTTGGTTGGTTGGCTTGTCGGTTTGTTGGTTTGTTTGCTTGTTGGTTTGTTGGTTTGTTGGTTTGTTCGTTTGTTGGCTTGTTGGTTTGTTGGCTTGTTGGCTTGTTGGTTTGTTGGCATGTTGGATTGTTGGTTTGTTGGTTCGTTAGTTTGTTGGTTTGTTGGTTTGTTGGTTTGTTGGTTTGTTGGCTTGTTGGTTTGTTGGTTTTTTGTTTTTCGTTTGTTGGTTTGTTGGTTTGTTGGTTTGTTGGTTTGTTGGTTTGTTGGTTTGTTGGTTTGTTGGTTTGGTGGTTTGTTGGTTTGTTGGTTTGTTCGTTTGTTGGTTTGTTGGTTTGTTGGTTTGTTCGTTTGTTGGTTTGTTGGTTTGTCGGTTTGTTGGTTTGTTGGTTTGTTGGTTTGTTGGTTTGTTGGTTTGTTGGTTTGTTCGTTTGTTGGCTTGTTGGTTTGTTGGCTTGTTGGCTTGTTGGTTTGTTGGCTTATTGGCTTGTTGGTTTGTTGGTTCGTTGGTTTGTTGGTTTTTTTGGTTTGTTGGTTTGTTGGTTTGTTGGCTTGTTGGTTTGTTGGCTTGTTGGCTTGTTGGTTTGTTGGTTTGTTGGTTTGTTGGTTTGTTGGTTTGTTGGTTTGTTGGTTAGTTGGTTTGTTGGCTTTTTAGTTTGTTGGTTTGTTGGCTTGTTGGTTTGTTGGTTTTTTGGTTTGTTCGTTTTTGGTTTGTTGGTTTGTTGGTTTGTTCATTTGTTGGTTTGTTGGTTTGTTCGTTTGTTGGTTTGTTGGTTTGTTGGTTTGTTGGTTTGTTGGTTTGTTGGTTTGTTGGTTTGTTGGTTTGTTGGTTTTTTGGTTTGTTGGTTTGCTCGTTTGTTGGCTTGTTGGTTTGTTGGCTTGTTGGTTTGTTGGTTTGTTGGTTTGTTGGTTTGTTGGTTTGTTGGTTTGTTGGTTTGTTGGTTTGGTGGTTTGTTGGTTTGTCCGTTTGTTGGTTTGTTGGCTTGTTGGCTTGTTGGTTTGTTCGTTTGTTGGTTTGTTGGCTTGTCGGTTTGTTGGTTTGTTGGTTTGTTGGTTTGTTGGTTTGTTGGTTTGTTGGTTTGTTCGTTTGTTGGCTGTTGGTTTGTTGGTTTGTTGGTTTGTTGGTTTGTTGGTTTGTTCGTTTGTTGGCTTGTTGGTTTGTTGGCTTGTTGGCTTGTTGGTTTGTTGGTTTGTTGGTTTGTTAGTTTGTTGGTTTGTTGGTTTGTTGGTTTGTTGGTTTGTTCGTTTGTTGGTTTGTTGGTTTGTTCGTTTGTTGGTTTGTTGGTTTGTTGGTTTGTTGGTTTGTTCGTTTGTTGGTTTGTTGGCTTGTCGGTTTGTTGGTTTGTTGGTTTGTTGGTTTGTTGGTTTGTTGGTTTGTTCGTTTGTTGGCTTGTTGGTTTGTTGGCTTGTTGGCTTGTTGGTTTGTTGGCTTATTGGCTTGTTAGTTTGTTGGTTCGTTGGTTTGTTGGTTTGTTGGTTTGTTGGTTTGTTGGCTTGTTGGTTTGTTGGCTTGTTGGCTTGTTGGTTTGTTGGTTTGTTGGTTTGTTGGTTTGTTGGTTTGTTGGTTTGTTGGTTTTTTCGTTTGTTCGTTTGTTGGTTTGTTGGCTTATTGATTTGTTGGTTTGTTGGTTTGTTGGTTTGTTGGTTTGTTCGTTTGTTGGCTTGTTGGTTTGTTGGCTGGTTTGTTTGTTGGCTAGTTGGTTTGTTGGTTTGTTGGTTTTGTAGGTTTGTAGGTATGTTGGTTTGTTGGTTTGTTGGCTTGTTGGTTTGTTGGCTTGTTGGCTTGTTGGTTTGTTGGTTTGTTCGTTTGTTGGTTTGTTGGTTTGTTGGTTTGTTAGTTTGTTGGTTTGTTGGTTTGTTGGCTTGTTGGCTTGTTCGTTTGTTGGTTTGTTCGTTTGTTGGTTTGTTGGTTTGTTGGTTTGTTAGTTTGTTTGTTTGTTGGTTTGTTCGTTTGTTGGCTTGTTGGTTTGTTGGCTTATTGGTTTGTTGGTTTGTTGGTTTGTTGGTGTGTCGGTTTGTTTGTTTGTTCGTTTGTTGGTTTGTTGGTTGGTTGGCTTGTCGGTTTGTTGGTTTGTTTGCTTGTTGGTTTGTTGGTTTGTTGGTTTGTTCGTTTGTTGGCTTGTTGGTTTGTTGGCTTGTTGGCTTGTTAGCTTGTTGGTTTGTTGGCTTGTTGGATTGTTGGTTTGTTGGTTCGTTAGTTTGTTGGTTTGTTGGTTTGTTGGTTTTTTGGTTTGTTGGTTTGTTGGCTTGTTGGTTTGTTAGTTTTTTGTTTTTCGTTTGTTGGTTTGTTGGTTTGTTGGTTTGTTGGTTTGTTGGTTTGTTGGTTTGGTGGTTTGTTGGTTTGTTGGTTTGTTCGTTTGTTGGTTTGTTGGTTTGTTGGTTTGTTGGTTTGTTCGTTTGTTGGTTTGTTGGTTTGTCGGTTTGTTGGTTTGTTGGTTTGTTGGTTTGTTGGTTTGTTGGTTTGTTCGTTTGTTGGCTTGTTGGTTTGTTGGCTTGTTGGCTTGTTGGTTTGTTGGCTTATTGGCTTGTTGGTTTGTTGGTTCGTTGGTTTGTTGGTTTGTTGGTTTGTTGGTTTGTTGGTTTGTTGGCTTGTTGGTTTGTTGGCTTGTTGGCTTGTTGGTTTGTTGGTTTGTTGGTTTGTTGGTTTGTTGGTTTGTTGGTTTGTTGGTTAGTTGGTTTGTTGGCTTTTTGGTTTGTTGGTTTGTTGGCTTGTTGGTTTGTTGGTTTTTTGGTTTGTTCGTTTTTGGTTTGTTGGTTTGTTGGTTTGTTCATTTGTTGGTTTGTTGGTTTGTTCGTTTGTTGGTTTGTTGGTTTGTTGGTTTGTTGGTTTGTTGGTTTGTTGGTTTGTTGGTTTTTTGGTTTGTTGGTTTGTTCGTTTGTTGGCTTGTTGGTTTGTTGGCTTGTTGGTTTGTTGGTTTGTTGGTTTGTTGGTTTGTTGGTTTGTTGGTTTGTTGGTTTGTTGGTTTGTTGGTTTGTTGGTTTGTTGGTTTGTTGGTTTGTTCGTTTGTTGGTTTGTTGGCTTGTTGGCTTGTTGGTTTGTTCGTTTGTTGGTTTGTTGGCTTGTCGGTTTGTTGGTTTGTTGGTTTGTTGGTTTGTTGGTTTGTTGGTTTGTTGGTTTGTTCGTTTGTTGGCTGTTGGTTTGTTGGTTTGTTGGTTTGTTGGTTTGTTGGTTTGTTGGTTTGTTGGTTTGTTGGTTTGTTGGTTTTTTGGTTTGTTGGTTTGTTCGTTTGTTGGCTTGTTGGTTTGTTGGCTTGTTGGTTTGTTGGTTTGTTGGTTTGTTGGTTTGTTGGTTTGTTGGTTTGTTGGTTTGTTGGTTTGTTGGTTTGTTCGTTTGTTGGTTTGTTGGTTTGTTCGTTTGTTGGTTTGTTGGTTTGTTGGTTTGTTGGTTTGTTCGTTTGTTGGTTTGTTGGTTTGTTGGCTTGTCGGTTTGTTGGTTTGTTGGTTTGTTGGTTTGTTGGTTTGTTGGTTTGTTGGTTTGTTCGTTTGTTGGCTTGTTGGTTTGTTGCCTTGTTGGCTTGTTGGTTTGTTGGCTTATTGGCTTGTTGGTTTGTTGGTTCGTTGGTTTGTTGGTTTGTTGGTTTGTTGGTTTGTTGGCTTGTTGGTTTGTTGGCTTGTGGGCTTGTTGGTTTGTTGGTTTGTTGGTTTGTTGGTTTGTTGGTTTGTTGGTTTGTTGGTTTGTTCGTTTGTTGGTTTGTTGGTTTATTGATTTGTTGGTTTGTTGGTTTGTTGGTTTGTTGGTTTGTTTGTTTGTTGGCTTGTTGGTTTGTTGGCTGGTTTGTTTGTTGGCTAGTTGGTTTGTTGGTTTGTTGGTTTTGTAGGTTTGTAGGTATGTTGGTTTGTTGGTTTGTTGGCTTGTTGGTTTGTTGGCTTGTTGGCTTGTTGGTTTGTTGGTTTGTTCGTTTGTTGGTTTGTTGGTTTGTTGGTTTGTTAGTTTGTTGGTTTGTTGGTTTGTTGGCTTGTTGGCTTGTTCGTTTGTTGGTTTGTTGGTTTGTTCGTTTGTTGGTTTGTTGGTTTGTTTTTTTGTTAGTTTGTTTGTTTGTTGGTTTGTTCGTTTGTTGGCTTGTTGGTTTGTTGGCTTGTTGGTGTGTTGGTTTGTTGGTTTGTTGGTGTGTCGGTTTGTTTGTTTGTTCGTTTGTTGGTTTGTTGGTTGGTTGGCTTGTCGGTTTGTTGGTTTGTTTGCTTGTTGGTTTGTTGGTTTGTTGGTTTGTTCGTTTGTTGGCTTGTTGGTTTGTTGGCTTGTTGGCTTGTTGGTTTGTTGGCTTGTTGGATTGTTGGTTTGTTGGTTCGTTAGTTTGTTGGTTTGTTGGTTTGTTGGTTTGTTGGTTTGTTGGCTTGTTGGTTTGTTGGTTTTTTGTTTTTCGTTTGTTGGTTTGTTGGTTTGTTGGTTTGTTGGTTTGTTGGTTTGTTGGTTTGGTGGTTTGTTGGTTTGTTGGTTTGTTCGTTTGTTGGTTTGTTGGTTTGTTGGTTTGTTGGTTTGTTCGTTTGTTGGTTTGTTGGTTTGTCGGTTTGTTGGTTTGTTGGTTTGTTGGTTTGTTGGTTTGTTGGTTTGTTCGTTTGTTGGCTTGTTGGTTTGTTGGCTTGTTGGCTTGTTGGTTTGTTGGCTTATTGGCTTGTTGGTTTGTTGGTTCGTTGGTTTGTTGGTTTGTTGGTTTGTTGGTTTGTTGGTTTGTTGGCTTGTTGGTTTGTTGGCTTGTTGGCTTGTTGGTTTGTTGGTTTGTTGGTTTGTTGGTTTGTTGGTTTGTTGGTTAGTTGGTTTGTTGGCTTTTTGGTTTGTTGGTTTGTTGGCTTGTTGGTTTGTTGGTTTTTTGGTTTGTTCGTTTTTGGTTTGTTCGTTTGTTGGTTTGTTCATTTGTTGGTTTGTTGGTTTGTTCGTTTGTTGGTTTGTTGGTTTGTTGGTTTGTTGGTTTGTTGGTTTGTTGGTTTGTTGGTTTGTTGGTTTGTTGGTTTGTTGGTTTGTTGGTTTTTTGGTTTGTTGGTTTGTTCGTTTGTTGGCTTGTTGGTTTGTTGGCTTGTTGGTTTGTTGGTTTGTTGGTTTGTTGGTTTGTTGGTTTGTTGGTTTGTTGGTTTGTTGGTTTGTTGGTTTGTTGGTTTGTTGGTTTGTTGGTTTGTTGGTTTGTTCGTTTGTTGGTTTGTTGGTTTGTTGGTTTGTTGGTTTGTTCGTTTGTTGGTTTGTTGGCTTGTCGGTTTGTTGGTTTGTTGGTTTGTTGGTTTGTTGGTTTGTTGGTTTGTTCGTTTGTTGGCTTGTTGGTTTGTTGGCTTGTTGGTTTGTTGGTTTGTTTACTTATTGGCTTGTTGGTTTGTTGGTTCGTTGGTTTGTTGGTTTGTTGGCTTGTTGGTTTGTTGGTTTGTTGGCTTGTTGGTTTGTTGGCTTGTTGGCTTGTTGGTTTGTTGGTTTGTTGGTTTGTTGGTTTGTTGGTTTGTTGGTTAGTTGGCTTGTTGGCTTTTTGGTTTGTTGGTTTGTTGGCTTGTTGGTTTCTTGGTTTTTTGGTTTGTTCGTTTTTGGTTTGTTGGTTTGTTGGTTTGTTCGTTTGTTGGTTTGTTGGTTTGTTCGTTTGTTGGTTTGTTGGTTTGTTGGTTTGTTGGTTTGTTGGTTTGTTGGTTTGTTGGTTTGTTGGTTTGTTGGTTTGTTGGTTTGTTGGTTTGTTCGTTTGTTGGCTTGTTGATTTGTTGGCTTGTTGGTTTGTTGGTTTGTTGGTTTGTTGGTTTGTTCGTTTGTTGGTTTGTTGGTTTGTTGGTTTGTTAGTTTGTTTGTTTGTTGGTTTGTTCGTTTGTTGGCTTGTTGGTTTGTTGGTTTGTTGGTTTGTTGGTTTGTTCGTTTGTTGGCTTGTTGATTTGTTGGCTTGTTGGTTTTTTGGTTTGTTCGTTTTTCGTTTGTTGGTTTGTTGGTTTGTTCATTTGTTGGTTTGTTGGTTTGTTCGTTTGTTGGTTTGTTGGTTTGTTGGTTTGTTGGTTTGTTGGTTTGTTGGTTTGTTGGTTTGTTGGTTTGTTGGTTTTTTGGTTTGTTGGTTTGTTTGTTTGTTGGCTTGTTGGTTTGTTGGCTTGTTGGTTTGTTGGTTTGTTGGTTTGTTGGTTTGTTGGTTTGTTGGTTTGTTGGTTTGTTGGTTTGTTGGTTTGTTGGTTTGTTGGTTTGTTGGTTTGTTGGTTTGTTGGTTTGTTGGTTTGTTCGTTTGTTGGTTTGTTGGTTTGTTGGTTTGTTGGTTTGTTCGTTTGTTGGTTTGTTGGCTTGTCGGTTTGTTGGTTTGTTGGTTTGTTGGTTTGTTGGTTTGTTGGTTTGTTCGTTTGTTGGCTTGTTGATTTGTTGGCTTGTTGGTTTGTTGGTTTGTTGGTTTGTTGGTTTGTTCGTTTGTTGGTTTGTTGGTTTGTTGGTTTGTTGGTTTGTTGGTTTGTTGGTTTGTTGGTTTGTTGGTTTGTTGGTTTGTTCGTTTATTGCTTTGTTCGTTTGTTGGTTTGTTGGTTTGTTCGTTTGTTGGTTTGTTGGTTTGTTGGTGTGTTGGTTAGTTGGCTTGTTGGCTTTTTGGTTTGTTGGTTTGTTGGCTTGTTGGTTTGTTGGTTTTTTGGTTTGTTCGTTTTTCGTTTGTTGGTTTGTTGGTTTGTTCGTTTGTTGGTTTGTTCGTTTGTTGGTTTGTTGGTTTGTTGGTTTGTTGGTTTGTTGGTTTGTTGGTTTGTTGGTTTGTTGGTTTGTTGGTTTGTTGGTTAGTTGGTTTGTTGGTTTGTTGGTTTGTTGGTTTGTTGGTTTGTTGGTTTGTTGGTTTGTTGGTTTGTTGGTTTGTTGGTTTGTTCGTTTGTTGGTTTGTTGGTTTGCTGGTTTGTTGGTTTGTTCGTTTGTTGGTTTGTTGGTTTGTTGGTTTGTTCATTTGTTGGTTAGTTGGTTTAATGGTTTGTTGGCTTGTTGGTTTGTTGGTTTGTTGGCTTGTTGGTTTGTTGGTTTGTTGGTTTGTTCGTTTGTTGGCTTGTTGATCTATTGGCTGGTTTGTTTGTTGGCTAGTTGGTTTGCTGGTTTGTTGGTTTTGTAGGTTTGTAGGTATGTTGGTTTGCTGGTTTGTTGGCTTGTTGGTTTGTTGTTTTTTTGTTTGTTCGTTTTTGGTTTGTTGGTTTGTTGGTTTGTTCGTTTGTTGGTTTGTTGGTTTGTTCGTTTGTTGGTTTATTGGTTTGTTGGTTTGTTGGTTTGTTGGCTTGTTGGTTTGTTGGTTCGTTGGTTTGTAGGTTTGTTGGTTTGTTGGTTTGTTGGTTTGTTGGCTTGTTGGTTTGTTGGCTTGTTGGCTTGTTGGTTTGTTGGTTTGTTGGTTTGTTGGTTTGTTGGTTTGTTGGTTAGTTGGTTTGTTTGCTTTTTGGTTTGTTGGTTTTTTGGCTTGTTGGTTTGTTGGTTTTTTGGTTTGTTCGTTTTTGGTTTGTTGGTTTGTTGGTTTGTTCATTTGTTGGTTTGTTGGTTTGTTCGTTTGTTGGTTTGTTGGTTTGTTGGTTTGTTGGTTTGTTGGTTTGTTGGTTTGTTGGTTTGTTGGTTTGTTGGTTTTTTGGTTTGTTGGTTTGTTCGTTTGTTGGCTTGTTGGTTTGTTGGCTTGTTGGTTTGTTGGTTTGTTGGTTTGTTGGTTTGTTGGTTTGTTGGTTTGTTGGTTTGTTGGTTTGTTGGTTTGTTGGTTTGTTGGTTTGTTGGTTTGTTGGTTTGTTGGTTTGTTCGTTTGTTGATTTGTTGGTTTGTTGGTTTGTTGGTTTGTTCGTTTGTTGGTTTGTTGGCTTGTCGGTTTGTTGGTTTGTTCGTTTGTTGGTTTGTTGGTTTGTTGGTTTGTTGGTTTGTTCGTTTGTTGGCTTGTTGGTTTGTTGGCTTGTTGGCTTGTTGGTTTGTTGGCTTATTGGCTTGTTGGTTTGTTGGTTCGTTGGTTTGTAGGTTTGTTGGTTTGTTGGTTTGTTGGTTTGTTGGCTTGTTGGTTTGTTGGCTTGTTGGCTTGTTGCTTTGTTGGCTTATTGGCTTGTTGGTTTGTTGGTTCGTTGGTTTGTAGGTTTGTTGGTTTGTTGGCTTGTTGGTTTGTTGGTTTTTTGGTTTGTTCGTTTTTGGTTTGTTGGTTTGTTGGTTTGTTCATTTGTTGGTTTGTTGGTTTGTTGGCTTGTTGGTTTGTTGGTTTTTTGTTTGTTGGTTTGTTGGTTTGTTGGTTTGTTGGTTTGTTGGTTTGTTGGTTTGTTGGTTTGTTCGTTTGTTGGTTTGTTGGCTTGTTGGCTTGTTGGTTTGTTCGTTTGTTGGTTTGTTGGCTTGTCGGTTTGTTGGTTTGTTGGTTTGTTGGTTTGTTGGTTTGTTGGTTTGTTGGTTTGTTCGTTTGTTGGCTGTTGGTTTGTTGGTTTGTTGGTTTGTTGGTTTGTTGGTTTGTTGGTTTGTTGGTTTGTTGGTTTGTTGGTTTTTTGGTTTGTTGGTTTGTTCGTTTGTTGGCTTGTTGGTTTGTTGGCTTGTTGGTTTGTTGGTTTGTTGGTTTGTTGGTTTGTTGGTTTGTTGGTTTGTTGGTTTGTTGGTTTGTTGGTTTGTTCGTTTGTTGGTTTGTTGGTTTGTTCGTTTGTTGGTTTGTTGGTTTGTTGGTTTGTTGGTTTGTTCGTTTGTTGGTTTGTTGGTTTGTTGGCTTGTCGGTTTGTTGGTTTGTTGGTTTGTTGGTTTGTTGGTTTGTTGGTTTGTTGGTTTGTTCGTTTGTTGGCTTGTTGGTTTGTTGCCTTGTTGGCTTGTTGGTTTGTTGGCTTATTGGCTTGTTGGTTTGTTGGTTCGTTGGTTTGTTGGTTTGTTGGTTTGTTGGTTTGTTGGCTTGTTGGTTTGTTGGCTTGTGGGCTTGTTGGTTTGTTGGTTTGTTGGTTTGTTGGTTTGTTGGTTTGTTGGTTTGTTGGTTTGTTCGTTTGTTGGTTTGTTGGTTTATTGATTTGTTGGTTTGTTGGTTTGTTGGTTTGTTGGTTTGTTTGTTTGTTGGCTTGTTGGTTTGTTGGCTGGTTTGTTTGTTGGCTAGTTGGTTTGTTGGTTTGTTGGTTTTGTAGGTTTGTAGGTATGTTGGTTTGTTGGTTTGTTGGCTTGTTGGTTTGTTGGCTTGTTGGCTTGTTGGTTTGTTGGTTTGTTCGTTTGTTGGTTTGTTGGTTTGTTGGTTTGTTAGTTTGTTGGTTTGTTGGTTTGTTGGCTTGTTGGCTTGTTCGTTTGTTGGTTTGTTGGTTTGTTCGTTTGTTGGTTTGTTGGTTTGTTTTTTTGTTAGTTTGTTTGTTTGTTGGTTTGTTCGTTTGTTGGCTTGTTGGTTTGTTGGCTTGTTGGTGTGTTGGTTTGTTGGTTTGTTGGTGTGTCGGTTTGTTTGTTTGTTCGTTTGTTGGTTTGTTGGTTGGTTGGCTTGTCGGTTTGTTGGTTTGTTTGCTTGTTGGTTTGTTGGTTTGTTGGTTTGTTCGTTTGTTGGCTTGTTGGTTTGTTGGCTTGTTGGCTTGTTGGTTTGTTGGCTTGTTGGATTGTTGGTTTGTTGGTTCGTTAGTTTGTTGGTTTGTTGGTTTGTTGGTTTGTTGGTTTGTTGGCTTGTTGGTTTGTTGGTTTTTTGTTTTTCGTTTGTTGGTTTGTTGGTTTGTTGGTTTGTTGGTTTGTTGGTTTGTTGGTTTGGTGGTTTGTTGGTTTGTTGGTTTGTTCGTTTGTTGGTTTGTTGGTTTGTTGGTTTGTTGGTTTGTTCGTTTGTTGGTTTGTTGGTTTGTCGGTTTGTTGGTTTGTTGGTTTGTTGGTTTGTTGGTTTGTTGGTTTGTTCGTTTGTTGGCTTGTTGGTTTGTTGGCTTGTTGGCTTGTTGGTTTGTTGGCTTATTGGCTTGTTGGTTTGTTGGTTCGTTGGTTTGTTGGTTTGTTGGTTTGTTGGTTTGTTGGTTTGTTGGCTTGTTGGTTTGTTGGCTTGTTGGCTTGTTGGTTTGTTGGTTTGTTGGTTTGTTGGTTTGTTGGTTTGTTGGTTAGTTGGTTTGTTGGCTTTTTGGTTTGTTGGTTTGTTGGCTTGTTGGTTTGTTGGTTTTTTGGTTTGTTCGTTTTTGGTTTGTTCGTTTGTTGGTTTGTTCATTTGTTGGTTTGTTGGTTTGTTCGTTTGTTGGTTTGTTGGTTTGTTGGTTTGTTGGTTTGTTGGTTTGTTGGTTTGTTGGTTTGTTGGTTTGTTGGTTTGTTGGTTTGTTGGTTTTTTGGTTTGTTGGTTTGTTCGTTTGTTGGCTTGTTGGTTTGTTGGCTTGTTGGTTTGTTGGTTTGTTGGTTTGTTGGTTTGTTGGTTTGTTGGTTTGTTGGTTTGTTGGTTTGTTGGTTTGTTGGTTTGTTGGTTTGTTGGTTTGTTGGTTTGTTCGTTTGTTGGTTTGTTGGTTTGTTGGTTTGTTGGTTTGTTCGTTTGTTGGTTTGTTGGCTTGTCGGTTTGTTGGTTTGTTGGTTTGTTGGTTTGTTGGTTTGTTGGTTTGTTCGTTTGTTGGCTTGTTGGTTTGTTGGCTTGTTGGTTTGTTGGTTTGTTTACTTATTGGCTTGTTGGTTTGTTGGTTCGTTGGTTTGTTGGTTTGTTGGCTTGTTGGTTTGTTGGTTTGTTGGCTTGTTGGTTTGTTGGCTTGTTGGCTTGTTGGTTTGTTGGTTTGTTGGTTTGTTGGTTTGTTGGTTTGTTGGTTAGTTGGCTTGTTGGCTTTTTGGTTTGTTGGTTTGTTGGCTTGTTGGTTTCTTGGTTTTTTGGTTTGTTCGTTTTTGGTTTGTTGGTTTGTTGGTTTGTTCGTTTGTTGGTTTGTTGGTTTGTTCGTTTGTTGGTTTGTTGGTTTGTTGGTTTGTTGGTTTGTTGGTTTGTTGGTTTGTTGGTTTGTTGGTTTGTTGGTTTGTTGGTTTGTTGGTTTGTTCGTTTGTTGGCTTGTTGATTTGTTGGCTTGTTGGTTTGTTGGTTTGTTGGTTTGTTGGTTTGTTCGTTTGTTGGTTTGTTGGTTTGTTGGTTTGTTAGTTTGTTTGTTTGTTGGTTTGTTCGTTTGTTGGCTTGTTGGTTTGTTGGTTTGTTGGTTTGTTGGTTTGTTCGTTTGTTGGCTTGTTGATTTGTTGGCTTGTTGGTTTTTTGGTTTGTTCGTTTTTCGTTTGTTGGTTTGTTGGTTTGTTCATTTGTTGGTTTGTTGGTTTGTTCGTTTGTTGGTTTGTTGGTTTGTTGGTTTGTTGGTTTGTTGGTTTGTTGGTTTGTTGGTTTGTTGGTTTGTTGGTTTTTTGGTTTGTTGGTTTGTTTGTTTGTTGGCTTGTTGGTTTGTTGGCTTGTTGGTTTGTTGGTTTGTTGGTTTGTTGGTTTGTTGGTTTGTTGGTTTGTTGGTTTGTTGGTTTGTTGGTTTGTTGGTTTGTTGGTTTGTTGGTTTGTTGGTTTGTTGGTTTGTTGGTTTGTTCGTTTGTTGGTTTGTTGGTTTGTTGGTTTGTTGGTTTGTTCGTTTGTTGGTTTGTTGGCTTGTCGGTTTGTTGGTTTGTTGGTTTGTTGGTTTGTTGGTTTGTTGGTTTGTTCGTTTGTTGGCTTGTTGATTTGTTGGCTTGTTGGTTTGTTGGTTTGTTGGTTTGTTGGTTTGTTCGTTTGTTGGTTTGTTGGTTTGTTGGTTTGTTGGTTTGTTGGTTTGTTGGTTTGTTGGTTTGTTGGTTTGTTGGTTTGTTCGTTTATTGCTTTGTTCGTTTGTTGGTTTGTTGGTTTGTTCGTTTGTTGGTTTGTTGGTTTGTTGGTGTGTTGGTTAGTTGGCTTGTTGGCTTTTTGGTTTGTTGGTTTGTTGGCTTGTTGGTTTGTTGGTTTTTTGGTTTGTTCGTTTTTCGTTTGTTGGTTTGTTGGTTTGTTCGTTTGTTGGTTTGTTCGTTTGTTGGTTTGTTGGTTTGTTGGTTTGTTGGTTTGTTGGTTTGTTGGTTTGTTGGTTTGTTGGTTTGTTGGTTTGTTGGTTAGTTGGTTTGTTGGTTTGTTGGTTTGTTGGTTTGTTGGTTTGTTGGTTTGTTGGTTTGTTGGTTTGTTGGTTTGTTGGTTTGTTCGTTTGTTGGTTTGTTGGTTTGCTGGTTTGTTGGTTTGTTCGTTTGTTGGTTTGTTGGTTTGTTGGTTTGTTCATTTGTTGGTTAGTTGGTTTAATGGTTTGTTGGCTTGTTGGTTTGTTGGTTTGTTGGCTTGTTGGTTTGTTGGTTTGTTGGTTTGTTCGTTTGTTGGCTTGTTGATCTATTGGCTGGTTTGTTTGTTGGCTAGTTGGTTTGCTGGTTTGTTGGTTTTGTAGGTTTGTAGGTATGTTGGTTTGTTGGTTTGTTGGCTTGTTGGTTTGTTGTTTTTTTGTTTGTTCGTTTTTGGTTTGTTGGTTTGTTGGTTTGTTCGTTTGTTGGTTTGTTGGTTTGTTCGTTTGTTGGTTTATTGGTTTGTTGGTTTGTTGGTTTGTTGGCTTGTTGGTTTGTTGGTTCGTTGGTTTGTAGGTTTGTTGGTTTGTTGGTTTGTTGGTTTGTTGGCTTGTTGGTTTGTTGGCTTGTTGGCTTGTTGGTTTGTTGGTTTGTTGGTTTGTTGGTTTGTTGGTTTGTTGGTTAGTTGGTTTGTTTGCTTTTTGGTTTGTTGGTTTTTTGGCTTGTTGGTTTGTTGGTTTTTTGGTTTGTTCGTTTTTGGTTTGTTGGTTTGTTGGTTTGTTCATTTGTTGGTTTGTTGGTTTGTTCGTTTGTTGGTTTGTTGGTTTGTTGGTTTGTTGGTTTGTTGGTTTGTTGGTTTGTTGGTTTGTTGGTTTGTTGGTTTTTTGGTTTGTTGGTTTGTTCGTTTGTTGGCTTGTTGGTTTGTTGGCTTGTTGGTTTGTTGGTTTGTTGGTTTGTTGGTTTGTTGGTTTGTTGGTTTGTTGGTTTGTTGGTTTGTTGGTTTGTTGGTTTGTTGGTTTGTTGGTTTGTTGGTTTGTTGGTTTGTTCGTTTGTTGATTTGTTGGTTTGTTGGTTTGTTGGTTTGTTCGTTTGTTGGTTTGTTGGCTTGTCGGTTTGTTGGTTTGTTCGTTTGTTGGTTTGTTGGTTTGTTGGTTTGTTGGTTTGTTCGTTTGTTGGCTTGTTGGTTTGTTGGCTTGTTGGCTTGTTGGTTTGTTGGCTTATTGGCTTGTTGGTTTGTTGGTTCGTTGGTTTGTAGGTTTGTTGGTTTGTTGGTTTGTTGGTTTGTTGGCTTGTTGGTTTGTTGGCTTGTTGGCTTGTTGCTTTGTTGGCTTATTGGCTTGTTGGTTTGTTGGTTCGTTGGTTTGTAGGTTTGTTGGTTTGTTGGCTTGTTGGTTTGTTGGTTTTTTGGTTTGTTCGTTTTTGGTTTGTTGGTTTGTTGGTTTGTTCATTTGTTGGTTTGTTGGTTTGTTGGCTTGTTGGTTTGTTGGTTTTTTGTTTTTTGTTTGTTGGTTTGTTGGTTTGTTGGTTTGTTGGTTTGTTGGTTTGGTGGTTTGTTGGTTTGTTGATTTGTTCGTTTGTTGGTTTGTTGGTTTGTTGGTTTGTTGGTTTGTTCGTTTGTTGGTTTGTTGGTTTGTCGGTTTGTTGGTTTGTTGGTTTGTTGGTTTGTTGGTTTGTTGGTTTGTTCGTTTGTTGGCTTGTTGGTTTGTTGGCTTGTTGGCTTGTTGCTTTGTTGGCTTATTGGCTTGTTGGTTTGTTGGTTCGTTGGTTTGTAGGTTTGTTGGTTTGTTGGTTTGTTGGTTTGTTGGCTTGTTGGTTTGTTGGCTTGTTGGCTTGTTGGTTTGTTGGTTTGTTGGTTTGTTGGTTTGTTGGTTTGTTGGTTAGTTGGTTTGTTGGCTTTTTGGTTTGTTGGTTTTTTGGCTTGTTGGTTTGTTGGTTTTTTGGTTTGTTCGTTTTTGGTTTGTTGGTTTGTTGGTTTGTTCATTTGTTGGTTTGTTGGTTTGTTCGTTTGTTGGTTTGTTGGTTTGTTGGTTTGTTGGTTTGTTGGTTTGTTGGTTTGTTGGTTTGTTGGTTTTTTGGTTTGTTGGTTTGTTCGTTTGTTGGCTTGTTGGTTTGTTGGCTTGTTGGTTTGTTGGTTTGTTGGTTTGTTGGTTTGTTGGTTTGTTGGTTTGTTGGTTTGTTAGTTTGTTGGTTTGTTGGTTTGGTGGTTTGTTGGTTTGTTGGTTTGTTCATTTGTTGGTTTGTTGGTTTGTTGGTTTGTTGGTTTGTTCGTTTGTTGGTTTGTTGGTTTGTTGATTTGTTGGCTTGTTGGCTTGTTGGTTTGTTGGTTTGTTGGTTTGTTTGTTTGTTGGTTTGTTTGTTTGTTCGTTTGTTGGTTTGTTGGTTTGTTGGCATTTTGGTTTGTTGGTTTGTTGGATTGTTGGTTTGTTGGTTTGTTGGTTTGTTGGCTTATTCGTCTGTTGGCTTGCTGGTTTGTTGGCTTGTTGGCTTGTTGGTTTGTTGGCTTGTTTGCTTGTTGGTTTGTTGGTTTGTTGCTTTGTTGGTTTGTTGGTTAGTTGGCTTGTTGGTTTGTTGGTTTGTTGGTTTGTTGGCTTGTTGGTTTGTTGGTTTTTTGGTTTGTTCGTTTGTTGGTTTGTTGGTTTGTTGGTTTGTTGGTTTGTTGGTTTGTTGGTTTGTTGGTTTGTTGGTTTGTTGGTTTGTTGGTTTGTTGGTTTGTTGGTTTGTTGGTTTGTTGGTTTGTTGGTTTGTTCGTTTGTTGGTTTGTTGGATTGTTGGTTTGTTGATTTGTTGGTTTGTTGGTTTGTTCGTTTGTTGGTTTGTTGGTTTGTTGGCTTGTTGGTTTGTTGGTTTGTTGGTTTGTTGGCTTGTTGGTTTGTTGGTTTGTTGGTTTGTTGGTTTGTTGGTTGGTTGGCTTGTTGGTTTGTTGGCTTGTTGGCTTGTTGGTTTGTTGGTTTGTTGGTTTGTTGGTTTGTTGGTTTGTTGGTTAGTTGGTTTATTGGCTTTTTGGTTTGTTGGTTTGTTGGCTTGTTGGTTTGTTGGTTTTTTGGTTTGTTCGTTTTTGGTTTGTTGGTTTGTTGGTTTGTTCATTTGTTGGTTTGTTGGTTTGTTCGTTTGTTGGTTTGTTGGTTTGTTGGTTTGTTGGTTTGTTGGTTTGTTGGTTTGTTGGTTTTTTGGTTTGTTGGTTTGTTCGTTTGTTGGCTTGTTGGTTTGTTGGCTTGTTGGTTTGTTGGTTTGTTGGTTTGTTGGTTTGTTGGTTTGTTGGTTTGTTGGTTTGTTGGTTTGTTGGTTTGTTGGTTTGTTGGTTTGTTGGTTTGTTGGTTTGTTGGTTTGTTCGTTTGTTGGTTTGTTGGTTTGTTGGCTTGTTGGTTTGTTCGTTTGTTGGTTTGTTGGCTTGTCGGTTTGTTGGTTTGTTGGTTTGCTGGTTTGTTGGTTTGTTGGTTTGTTGGTTTGTTCGTTTGTTGGCTGTTGGTTTGTTGGTTTGTTGGTTTGTTGGTTTGTTGGTTTGTTGGTTTGTTGGTTTGTTGGTTTGTTGGTTTTTTGGTTTGTTGGTTTGTTCGTTTGTTGGCTTGTTGGTTTGTTGGCTTGTTGGTTTGTTGGTTTGTTGGTTTGTTGGTTTGTTGGTTTGTTGGTTTGTTGGTTTGTTGGTTTGTTGGTTTGTTCGTTTGTTGGTTTGTTGGTTTGTTCGTTTGTTGGTTTGTTGGTTTGTTGGTTTGTTGGTTTGTTCGTTTGTTGGTTTGTTGGTTTGTTGGCTTGTTGGCTTATTGGCTTGTTGGTTTGTTGGTTCGTTGGTTTGTTGGTTTGTTCGTTTGTTGGTTTGTTGGCTTGTTGGTTTGTTGGCTTGTGGGCTTGTTGGTTTGTTGGTTTGTTGGTTTGTTGGTTTGTTGGTTTGTTGGTTTGTTGGTTTGTTCGTTTGTTGGTTTGTTGGTTTATTGATTTGTTGGTTTGTTGGTTTGTTGGTTTGTTGGTTTGTTCGTTTGTTGGCTTGTTGGTTTGTTGGCTGGTTTGTTTGTTGCCTAGTTGGTTTGTTGGTTTGTTGGTTTTGTAGGTTTGTAGGTATGTTGGTTTGTTGGTTTGTTGGCTTGTTGGTTTGTTGGCTTGTTGGCTTGTTGGTTTGTTGGTTTGTTCGTTTGTTGGTTTGTTGGTTTGTTGGTTTGTTAGTTTGTTGGTTTGTTGGTTTGTTGGCTTGTTGGCTTGTTCGTTTGTTGGTTTGTTGGTTTGTTCGTTTGTTGGTTTGTTGGTTTGTTTTTTTGTTAGTTTGTTTGTTTGTTGGTTTGTTCGTTTGTTGGCTTGTTGGTTTGTTGGCTTGTTGGTGTGTTGGTTTGTTGGTTTGTTGGTGTGTCGGTTTGTTTGTTTGTTCGTTTGTTGGTTTGTTGGTTGGTTGGCTTGTCGGTTTGTTGGTTTGTTTGCTTGTTGGTTTGTTGGTTTGTTGGTTTGTTCGTTTGTTGGCTTGTTGGTTTGTTGGCTTGTTGGCTTGTTGGTTTGTTGGCTTGTTGGATTGTTGGTTTGTTGGTTCGTTAGTTTGTTGGTTTGTTGGTTTGTTGGTTTGTTGGTTTGTTGGCTTGTTGGTTTGTTGGTTTTTTGTTTTTCGTTTGTTGGTTTGTTGGTTTGTTGGTTTGTTGGTTTGTTGGTTTGTTGGTTTGGTGGTTTGTTGGTTTGTTGGTTTGTTCGTTTGTTGGTTTGTTGGTTTGTTGGTTTGTTGGTTTGTTCGTTTGTTGGTTTGTTGGTTTGTCGGTTTGTTGGTTTGTTGGTTTGTTGGTTTGTTGGTTTGTTGGTTTGTTCGTTTGTTGGCTTGTTGGTTTGTTGGCTTGTTGGCTTGTTGGTTTGTTGGCTTATTGGCTTGTTGGTTTGTTGGTTCGTTGGTTTGTTGGTTTGTTGGTTTGTTGGTTTGTTGGTTTGTTGGCTTGTTGGTTTGTTGGCTTGTTGGCTTGTTGGTTTGTTGGTTTGTTGGTTTGTTGGTTTGTTGGTTTGTTGGTTTGTTGGTTAGTTGGTTTGTTGGCTTTTTGGTTTGTTGGTTTGTTGGCTTGTTGGTTTGTTGGTTTTTTGGTTTGTTCGTTTTTGGTTTGTTGGTTTGTTGGTTTGTTCATTTGTTGGTTTGTTCGTTTGTTGGTTTGTTGGTTTGTTGGTTTGTTGGTTTGTTGGTTTGTTGGTTTGTTGGTTTGTTGGTTTGTTGGTTTTTTGGTTTGTTGGTTTGTTCGTTTGTTGGCTTGTTGGTTTGTTGGCTTGTTGGTTTGTTGGTTTGTTGGTTTGTTGGTTTGTTGGTTTGTTGGTTTGTTGGTTTGTTGGTTTGTTGGTTTGTTGGTTTGTTGGTTTGTTGGTTTGTTCGTTTGTTGGTTTGTTGGTTTGTTGGTTTGTTGGTTTGTTCGTTTGTTGGTTTGTTGGCTTGTCGGTTTGTTGGTTTGTTGGTTTGTTGGTTTGTTGGTTTGTTGGTTTGTTCGTTTGTTGGCTTGTTGGTTTGTTGGCTTGTTGGTTTGTTGGTTTGTTTACTTATTGGCTTGTTGGTTTGTTGGTTCGTTGGTTTGTTGGTTTGTTGGCTTGTTGGTTTGTTGGTTTGTTGGCTTGTTGGTTTGTTGGCTTGTTGGCTTGTTGGTTTGTTGGTTTGTTGGTTTGTTGGTTTGTTGGTTTGTTGGTTAGTTGGCTTGTTGGCTTTTTGGTTTGTTGGTTTGTTGGCTTGTTGGTTTCTTGGTTTTTTGGTTTGTTCGTTTTTGGTTTGTTGGTTTGTTGGTTTGTTCGTTTGTTGGTTTGTTGGTTTGTTCGTTTGTTGGTTTGTTGGTTTGTTGGTTTGTTGGTTTGTTGGTTTGTTGGTTTGTTGGTTTGTTGGTTTGTTGGTTTGTTGGTTTGTTGGTTTGTTCGTTTGTTGGCTTGTTGATTTGTTGGCTTGTTGGTTTGTTGGTTTGTTGGTTTGTTGGTTTGTTCGTTTGTTGGTTTGTTGGTTTGTTGGTTTGTTAGTTTGTTTGTTTGTTGGTTTGTTCGTTTGTTGGCTTGTTGGTTTGTTGGTTTGTTGGTTTGTTGGTTTTTTCGTTTGTTGACTTGTTGATTTGTTGGCTTGTTGGTTTTTTGGTTTGTTCGTTTTTCGTTTGTTGGTTTGTTGGTTTGTTCATTTGTTGGTTTGTTGGTTTGTTCGTTTGTTGGTTTGTTGGTTTGTTGGTTTGTTGGTTTGTTGGTTTGTTGGTTTGTTGGTTTGTTGGTTTGTTGGTTTTTTGGTTTGTTGGTTTGTTCGTTTGTTGGCTTGTTGGTTTGTTGGCTTGTTGGTTTGTTGGTTTGTTGGTTTGTTGGTTTGTTGGTTTGTTGGTTTGTTGGTTTGTTGGTTTGTTGGTTTGTTGGTTTGTTGGTTTGTTGGTTTGTTCGTTTGTTGGTTTGTTGGTTTGTTGGTTTGTTGGTTTGTTCGTTTGTTGGTTTGTTGGCTTGTCGGTTTGTTGGTTTGTTGGTTTGTTGGTTTGTTGGTTTGTTGGTTTGTTCGTTTGTTGGCTTGTTGATTTGTTGGCTTGTTGGTTCGTTGGTTTGTTGGTTTGTTGGTTTGTTGGTTTGTTGGTTTGTTGGTTTGTTGGTATGTTGGTTTGTTGGTTTGTTCGTTTATTGCTTTGTTCGTTTGTTGGTTTGTTGGTTTGTTCGTTTGTTGGTTTGTTGGTTTGTTGGTGTGTTGGTTAGTTGGCTTGTTGGCTTTTTGGTTTGTTGGTTTGTTGGCTTGTTGGTTTGTTGGTTTTTTGGTTTGTTCGTTTTTCGTTTGTTGGTTTGTTGGTTTGTTCGTTTGTTGGTTTGTTCGTTTGTTGGTTTGTTGGTTTGTTGGTTTGTTGGTTTGTTGGTTTGTTGGTTTGTTGGTTTGTTGGTTTGTTGGTTTGTTGGTTTGTTGGTTAGTTGGTTTGTTGGTTTGTTGGTTTGTTGGTTTGTTGGTTTGTTGGTTTGTTGGTTTGTTGGTTTGTTGGTTTGTTGGTTTGTTGGTTTGTTGGTCTGCTGGTTTGTTGGTTTGTTGGTTTGTTGGTTTGTTGGTTTGTTGGTTTGTTGGTTTGTTGGTTTGTTGGTTTGTTGGTTTGTTGGTTTGTTCGTTTGTTGGTTTGTTGGTTTGCTGGTTTGTTGGTTTGGTCGTTTGTTGGTTTGTTGGTTTGTTGGTTTGTTCATTTGTTGGTTAGTTGGTTTAATGGTTTGTTGGCTTGTTGGTTTGTTGGTTTGTTGGCTTGTTGGTTTGTTGGTTTGTTGGTTTGTTCGTTTGTTGGCTTGTTGATCTATTGGCTGGTTTGTTTGTTGGCTAGTTGGTTTGCTGGTTTGTTGGTTTTGTAGGTTTGTAGGTATGTTGGTTTGTTGGTTTGTTGGCTTGTTGGTTTGTTGTTTTTTTGTTTGTTCGTTTTTGGTTTGTTGGTTTGTTGGTTTGTTCGTTTGTTGGTTTGTTGGTTTGTTCGTTTGTTGGTTTATTGGTTTGTTGGTTTGTTGGTTTGTTGGCTTGTTGGTTTGTTGGTTCGTTGGTTTGTTGGTTTGTTGGTTTGTTGGTTTGTTGGTTTGTTGGCTTGTTGGTTTGTTGGCTTGTTGGCTTGTTGGTTTGTTGGTTTGTTGGTTTGTTGGTTTGTTGGTTTGTTGGTTTGTTGGTTAGTTGGTTTGTTGGCTTTTTGGTTTGTTGGTTTTTTGGCTTGTTGGTTTGTTGGTTTTTTGGTTTGTTCGTTTTTGGTTTGTTGGTTTGTTGGTTTGTTCATTTGTTGGTTTGTTGGTTTGTTCGTTTGTTGGTTTGTTGGTTTGTTGGTTTGTTGGTTTGTTGGTTTGTTGGTTTGTTGGTTTGTTGGTTTGTTGGTTTTTTGGTTTGTTGGTTTGTTCGTTTGTTGGCTTGTTGGTTTGTTGGCTTGTTGGTTTGTTGGTTTGTTGGTTTGTTGGTTTGTTGGTTTGTTGGTTTGTTGGTTTGTTGGTTTGTTGGTTTGTTGGTTTGTTGGTTTGTTGGTTTGTTGGTTTGTTGGTTTGTTCGTTTGTTGATTTGTTGGTTTGTTGGTTTGTTGGTTTGTTCGTTTGTTGGTTTGTTGGCTTGTCGGTTTGTTGGTTTGTTGGTTTGTTGGTTTGTTGGTTTTTTGGTTTGTTGGTTTGTTCGTTTGTTGGCTTGTTGGTTTGTTGGCTTGTTGGCTTGTTGGTTTGTTGGCTTATTGGCTTGTTGGTTTGTTGGTTCGTTGGTTTGTAGGTTTGTTGGTTTGTTGGTTTGTTGGTTTGTTGGCTTGTTGGTTTGTTGGCTTGTTGGCTTGTTGCTTTGTTGGCGTATTGGCTTGTTGGTTTGTTGGTTCGTTGGTTTGTAGGTTTGTTGGTTTGTTGGCTTGTTGATTTGTTGGCTTGTTGGCTTGTTGGTTTGTTGGTTTGTTGGTTTGTTGGTTTGTTGGTTTGTTGGTTAGTTGGTTTGTTGGCTTTTTGGTTTGTTGGTTTTTTGGCTTGTTGGTTTGTTGGTTTTTTGGTTTGTTCGTTTTTGGTTTGTTGGTTTGTTGGTTTGTTCATTTGTTGGTTTGTTGGTTTGTTGGCTTGTTGGTTTGTTGGTTTTTTGTTTTTTGTTTGTTGGTTTGTTGGTTTGTTGGTTTGTTGGTTTGTTGGTTTGGTGGTTTGTTGGTTTGTTGATTTGTTCGTTTGTTGGTTTGTTGGTTTGTTGGTTTGTTGGTTTGTTCGTTTGTTGGTTTGTTGGTTTGTCGGTTTGTTGGTTTGTTGGTTTGTTGGTTTGTTGGTTTGTTGGTTTGTTGGTTTGTTCGTTTGTTGGCTTGTTGGTTTGTTGGCTTGTTGGCTTGTTGCTTTGTTGGCTTATTGGCTTGTTGGTTTGTTGGTTCGTTGGTTTGTAGGTTTGTTGGTTTGTTGGTTTGTTGGTTTGTTGGCTTGTTGGTTTGTTGGCTTGTTGGCTTGTTGGTTTGTTGGTTTGTTGGTTTGTTGGTTTGTTGGTTTGTTGGTTAGTTGGTTTGTTGGCTTTTTGGTTTGTTGGTTTTTTGGCTTGTTGGTTTGTTGGTTTTTTGGTTTGTTCGTTTTTGGTTTGTTGGTTTGTTGGTTTGTTCATTTGTTGGTTTGTTGGTTTGTTCGTTTGTTGGTTTGTTGGTTTGTTGGTTTGTTGGTTTGTTGGTTTGTTGGTTTGTTGGTTTTTTGGTTTGTTGGTTTGTTCGTTTGTTGGCTTGTTGGTTTGTTGGCTTGTTGGTTTGTTGGTTTGTTGGTTTGTTGGTTTGTTGGTTTGTTGGTTTGTTGGTTTGTTGGTTTGTTGGTTTGTTAGTTTGTTGGTTTGTTGGTTTGGTGGTTTGTTGGTTTGTTGGTTTGTTCATTTGTTGGTTTGTTGGTTTGTTGGTTTGTTGGTTTGTTCGTTTGTTGGTTTGTTGGTTTGTTGATTTGTTGGCTTGTTGGCTTGTTGGTTTGTTGGTTTGTTGGTTTGTTTGTTTGTTGGTTTGTTTGTTTGTTCGTTTGTTGGTTTGTTGGTTTGTTGGCATTTTGGTTTGTTGGTTTGTTGGATTGTTGGTTTGTTGGTTTGTTGGTTTGTTGGCTTATTCGTCTGTTGGCTTGCTGGTTTGTTGGCTTGTTGGCTTGTTGGTTTGTTGGCTTGTTTGCTTGTTGGTTTGTTGGTTTGTTGCTTTGTTGGTTTGTTGGTTAGTTGGCTTGTTGGTTTGTTGGTTTGTTGGTTTGTTGGCTTGTTGGTTTGTTGGTTTTTTGGTTTGTTCGTTTGTTGGTTTGTTGGTTTGTTGGTTTGTTGGTTTGTTGGTTTGTTGGTTTGTTGGTTTGTTGGTTTGTTGGTTTGTTGGTTTGTTGGTTTGTTGGTTTGTTGGTTTGTTGGTTTGTTGGTTTGTTCGTTTGTTGGTTTGTTGGTTTGTTGGTTTGTTGATTTGTTGGTTTGTTGGTTTGTTCGTTTGTTGGTTTGTTGGTTTGTTGGCTTGTTGGTTTGTTGGTTGGTTGGTTTGTTGGTTTGTTGGCTTGTTGGTTTGTTGGTTTGTTGGTTTGTTCGTTTGTTGGCTTGTTGGTTTGTTGGCTTGTTGGTTTGTTGGTTAGTTGGTTTGTTGGTTTGTTGGTTCGTTGGTTTGTTGGTTTGTTGGTTTGTTGGTTTGTTGGTTTGTTGGTTTGTTGGTTTGTTGGTTTGTTGGTTTCTTGGTTTGTTGGTTTGTTGGTTTGTTGGTTTGTTCGTTTGTTGGTTTGTTGGTTTGTTGGTTTGTTGGTTTGTTCGTTTGTTGGTTTGTTGGTTTGTTCATTTGTTGGTTAGTTGGTTTATTGGTTTGTTGGCTTGTTGGTTTGTTGGTTTGTTGGTTTGTTCGTTTGTTGGTTTGTTCGTTTGTTGGTTTGTTGGTTTGTTCGTTTGTTGGTTTGTTGGTTTGTTGGTTTGTTCGTTTGTTGGTTAGTTGGTTTATTGGTTTGTTGGCTTGTTCGTTTTTGGTTTGTTGGTTTGTTGGTTTGTTCGTTTGTTGGTTTGTTGGTTTGTTCGTTTGTTGGTTTGTTGGTTTGTTGGTTTGTTGGTTTGTTGGTTTGTTGGTTTGGTGGTTTGTTCGTTTGTTGGTTTGTTTGTTTGTTGGCTTGTTGGTTTGTTGGTTGGTTGGTTTGTTGTTTTGTTGGCTTGTTGGTTTGTTGGTTTGTTGGTTTGTTCGTTTGTTGGCTTGTTGGTTTGTTGGTTTGTTGGTTTGTTGGTTTGTTGGTTTGTTGGTTTGTTGGTTTGTTGGCTTGTTGGCTTGTTGGTTTGTCGGTTTGTTGGCTTGTTGGTTTGTTGGTTTTTTGGTTTGTTCGTATGTTGGTTTGTTGGTTTGTTGGTTTGTTAGTTTGTTGGTTTGTTGGTTTGGTGGTTTGTTGGTTTGTTGGTTTGTTCATTTGTTGGTTTGTTGGTTTGTTGGTTTGTTGGTTTGTTCGTTTGTTGGTTTGTTGGTTTGTTGGTTTGTTGGCTTGTTGGCTTGTTGGCTTGTTGGTTTGTTGGTTTGTTGGTTTGTTGGTTTGTTGGTTTGTTTGTTTGTTGGTTTGTTTGTTTGTTCGTTTGTTGGTTTGTTGGTTTGTTGGCATTTTGGTTTGTTGGTTTGTTGGATTGTTGGTTTGTTGGTTCGTTGGTTTGTTGGTTTATTCGTCTGTTGGCTTGCTGGTTTGTTGGCTTGTTGGCTTGTTGGTTTGTTGGCTTGTTGGCTTGTTGGTTTGTTGGTTTGTTGGTTTGTTGGTTTGTTGGTTAGTTGGCTTGTTGGTTTGTTGGTTTGTTGGTTTGTTGGCTTGTTGGTTTGTTGGTTTGTTGGTTTGTTGGTTTGTTGGTTTGTTGGTTAGTTGGCTTGTTGGCTTTTTGGTTTGTTGGTTTGTTGGCTTGTTGGTTTGTTGGTTTTTTGGTTTGTTCGTTTTTGGTTTGTTGGTTTGTTGGTTTGTTCGTTTGTTGGTTTGTTGGTTTGTTCGTTTGTTGGTTTGTTGGTTTGTTGGTTTGTTGGTTTGTTGGTTTGTTGGTTTGTTGGTTTGTTGGTTTGTTGGCTTGTTGGCTTGTTGGTTTGTTGGTTTGTTGGTTTGTTGGTTTGTTGGTTTGTTGGTTTGTTGGTTAGTTGGCTTGTTGGCTTTTTGGTTTGTTGGTTTGTTGGTGTGTCGGTTTGTTTGTTTGTTCGTTTGTTGGTTTGTTGGTTGGTTGGCTTGTCGGTTTGTTGGTTTGTTTGCTTGTTGGTTTGTTGGTTTGTTGGTTTGTTCGTTTGTTGGCTTGTTGGTTTGTTGGCTTGTTGGCTTGTTGGTTTGTTGGCTTGTTGGATTGTTGGTTTGTTGGTTCGTTAGTTTGTTGGTTTGTTGGTTTGTTGGTTTGTTGGTTTGTTGGCTTGTTGGTTTGTTGGTTTTTTGTTTTTTGTTTGTTGGTTTGTTGGTTTGTTGGTTTGTTGGTTTGTTGGTTTGGTGGTTTGTTGGTTTGTTGATTTGTTCGTTTGTTGGTTTGTTGGTTTGTTGGTTTGTTGGTTTGTTCGTTTGTTGGTTTGTTGGTTTGTCGGTTTGTTGGTTTGTTGGTTTGTTGGTTTGTTGGTTTGTTGGTTTGTTCGTTTGTTGGCTTGTTGGTTTGTTGGCTTGTTGGCTTGTTGCTTTGTTGGCTTATTGGCTTGTTGGTTTGTTGGTTCGTTGGTTTGTAGGTTTGTTGGTTTGTTGGTTTGTTGGTTTGTTGGCTTGTTGGTTTGTTGGCTTGTTGGCTTGTTGGTTTGTTGGTTTGTTGGTTTGTTGGTTTGTTGGTTTGTTGGTTAGTTGGTTTGTTGGCTTTTTGGTTTGTTGGTTTTTTGGCTTGTTGGTTTGTTGGTTTTTTGGTTTGTTCGTTTTTGGTTTGTTGGTTTGTTGGTTTGTTCATTTGTTGGTTTGTTGGTTTGTTCGTTTGTTGGTTTGTTGGTTTGTTGGTTTGTTGGTTTGTTGGTTTGTTGGTTTGTTGGTTTGTTGGTTTGTTGGTTTGTTGGTTTTTTGGTTTGTTGGTTTGTTCGTTTGTTGGCTTCTTGGTTTGTTGGCTTGTTGGTTTGTTGGTTTGTTGGTTTGTTGGTTTGTTGGTTTGTTGGTTTGTTGGTTTGTTGGTTTGTTGGTTTGTTGGTTTGTTGGTTTGTTGGTTTGTTGGTTTGTTGGTTTGTTCGTTTGTTGGTTTGTTGGTTTGTTGATTTGTTGGTTTGTTCGTTTGTTGGTTTGTTGGCTTGTCGGTTTGTTGGTTTGTTGGTTTGTTGGTTTGTTGGTTTGTTGGTTTGTTGGTTTGTTCGTTTGTTGGCTTGTTGGTTTGTTGGCTTGTTGGCTTGTTGGTTTGTTGGCTTATTGGCTTGTTGGTTTGTTGGTTCGTTGGTTTGTTGGTTTGTTGGTTTGTTGGTTTGTTGGTTAGTTGGCTTGTTGGCTTTTTGGTTTGTTGTTTTGTTGGCTTGTTGGTTTGTTGGTTTTTTGGTTTGTTCGTTTTTGGTTTGTTGGTTTGTTGGTTTGTTCGTTTGTTGGTTTGTTGGTTTGTTCGTTTGTTGGTTTGTTGGTTTGTTGGTTTGTTGGTTTGTTGGTTTGTTGGTTTGTTGGTTTGTTGGTTTGTTGGTTTGTTGGTTTGTTGGTTTGTTGGTTTGTTGGTTTGTTCGTTTGTTGGCTTGTTGATTTGTTGGCTTGTTGGTTTGTTGGTTTGTTGGTTTGTTGGTTTGTTGGTTTGTTGGTTTTTTGGTTTGTTGGTTTGTTGGTTTGTTAGTTTGTTGGTTTGTTGGTTTGTTCGTTTATTGCTTTGTTCGTTTGTTGGTTTGTTGGTTTGTTCGTTTGTTGGTTTGTTGGTTTGTTGGTTTGTTGGTTAGTTGGCTTGTTGGCTTTTTGGTTTGTTGGTTTGTTGGCTTGTTGGTTTGTTGGTTTTTTGGTTTGTTCGTTTTTGGTTTGTTGGTTTGTTGGTTTGTTCGTTTGTTGGTTTGTTCGTTTGTTGGTTTGTTGGTTTGTTGGTTTGTTGGTTTGTTGGTTTGTTGGTTTGTTGGTTTGTTGGTTTGTTGGTTTGTTGGTTAGTTGGTTTGTTGGTTTGTTGGTTTGTTGGTTTGTTGGTTTGTTGGTTTGTTGGTTTGTTGGTTTGTTGGTTTGTTGGTTTGTTGGTTTGTTGGTTTGTTGGTTTGTTGGCTTGTTCGTTTTTGGTTGTTGGTTTGTTGGTTTGTTCGTTTGTTGGTTTGTTGGTTTGTTCGTTTGTTGGTTTGTTGGTTTGTTGGCTTGTTGGTTTGTTGGTTTGTTGGTTTGTTCGTATGTTGGCTTGTTGGTTTGTTGGCTTGTTGGTTTGTTGGTTAGTTGGTTTGTTGGTTTGTTGGTTCGTTGGTTTGTTGGTTTGTTGGTTTGTTGGTTTGTTGGTTTGTTGGTTTGTTGGTTTGTTGGTTTGTTGGTTTGTTGGTTTGTTGGTTTGTTGGTTTGTTGGTTTGTTCGTTTGTTGGTTTGTTGGTTTGTTGGTTTGTTGGTTTGTTCGTTTGTTGGTTTGTTGGTTTGTTCATTTGTTGGTTAGTTGGTTTATTGGTTTGTTGGCTTGTTGGTTTGTTGGTTTGTTGGTTTGTTGGTTTGTTCGTTTGTTGGTTTGTTCGTTTGTTGGTTTGTTGGTTTGTTCGTTTGTTGGTTTGTTGGTTTGTTGGTTTGTTCGTTTGTTGGTTAGTTGGTTTATTGGTTTGTTGGCTTGTTCGTTTTTGGTTTGTTGGTTTGTTGGTTTGTTCGTTTGTTGGTTTGTTGGTTTGTTCGTTTGTTGGTTTGTTGGTTTGTTGGTTTGTTGGTTTGTTGGTTTGTTGGTTTGGTGGTTAGTTCGTTTGTTGGTTTGTTTGTTTGTTGGCTTGTTGGTTTGTTGGTTGGTTGGTTTGTTGTTTTGTTGGCTTGTTGGTTTGTTGGTTTGTTGGTTTGTTCGTTTGTTGGCTTGTTGGTTTGTTGGTTTGTTGGTTTGTTGGTTTGTTGGTTTGTTGGCTTGTTGGCTTGTTGGTTTGTCGGTTTGTTGGCTTGTTGGTTTGTTGGTTTTTTGGTTTGTTCGTATGTTGGTTTGTTGGTTTGTTGGTTTGTTAGTTTGTTGGTTTGTTGGTTTGGTGGTTTGTTGGTTTGTTGGTTTGTTCATTTGTTGGTTTGTTGGTTTGTTGGTTTGTTGGTTTGTTCGTTTGTTGGTTTGTTGGTTTGTTGGTTTGTTGGTTTGTTGGCTTGTTGGCTTGTTGGCTTGTTGGTTTGTTGGTTTGTTGGTTTGTTGGTTTGTTTGTTTGTTGGTTTGTTTGTTTGTTCGTTTGTTGGTTCGTTGGTTTGTTGGCATTTTGGTTTGTTGGTTTGTTGGATTGTTGGTTTGTTGGTTTGTTGGTTTGTTGGTTTGTTGGTTTATTCGTCTGTTGGCTTGCTGGTTTGTTGGCTTGTTGGCTTGTTGGTTTGTTGGCTTGTTGGCTTGTTGGTTTGTTGGTTTGTTGGTTTGTTGGTTTGTTGGTTAGTTGGCTTGTTGGTTTGTTGGTTTGTTGGTTTGTTGGCTTGTTGGTTTGTTGGTTTGTTGGTTTGTTGCTTTGTTGGTTTGTTGGTTAGTTGGCTTGTTGGCTTTTTGGTTTGTTGGTTTGTTGGCTTGTTGGTTTGTTGGTTTTTTGGTTTGTTCGTTTTTGGTTTGTTGGTTTGTTGGTTTGTTCGTTTGTTGGTTTGTTGGTTTGTTCGTTTGTTGGTTTGTTGGTTTGTTGGTTTGTTGGTTTGTTGGTTTGTTGGTTTGTTGGTTTGTTGGCTTGTTGGCTTGTTGGTTTGTTGGTTTGTTGGTTTGTTGGTTTGTTGGTTTGTTGGTTTGTTGGTTAGTTGGCTTGTTGGCTTTTTGGTTTGTTGGTTTGTTGGTGTGTCGGTTTGTTTGTTTGTTCGTTTGTTGGTTTGTTGGTTGGTTGGCTTGTCGGTTTGTTGGTTTGTTTGCTTGTTGGTTTGTTGGTTTGTTGGTTTGTTCGTTTGTTGGCTTGTTGGTTTGTTGGCTTGTTGGCTTGTTGGTTTGTTGGCTTGTTGGATTGTTGGTTTGTTGGTTCGTTAGTTTGTTGGTTTGTTGGTTTGTTGGTTTGTTGGTTTGTTGGCTTGTTGGTTTGTTGGTTTTTTGTTTTTTGTTTGTTGGTTTGTTGGTTTGTTGGTTTGTTGGTTTGTTGGTTTGGTGGTTTGTTGGTTTGTTGATTTGTTCGTTTGTTGGTTTGTTGGTTTGTTGGTTTGTTGGTTTGTTCGTTTGTTGGTTTGTTGGTTTGTCGGTTTGTTGGTTTGTTGGTTTGTTGGTTTGTTGGTTTGTTGGTTTGTTGGTTTGTTCGTTTGTTGGCTTGTTGGTTTGTTGGCTTGTTGGCTTGTTGGTTTGTTGGCTTATTGGCTTGTTGGTTTGTTGGTTCGTTGGTTTGTAGGTTTGTTGGTTTGTTGGTTTGTTGGTTTGTTGGCTTGTTGGTTTGTTGGCTTGTTGGCTTGTTGGTTTGTTGGTTTGTTGGTTTGTTGGTTTGTTGGTTTGTTGGTTAGTTGGTTTGTTGGCTTTTTGGTTTGTTGGTTTGTTGGCTTGTTGGTTTGTTGGTTTTTTGGTTTGTTCGTTTTTGGTTTGTTGGTTTGTTGGTTTGTTCATTTGTTGGTTTGTTGGTTTGTTCGTTTGTTGGTTTGTTGGTTTGTTGGTTTGTTGGTTTGTTGGTTTGTTGGTTTGTTGGTTTGTTGGTTTGTTGGTTTTTTGGTTTTTTGGTTTGTTGGTTTGTTCGTTTGTTGGCTTGTTGGTTTGTTGGCTTGTTGGTTTGTTGGTTTGTTGGTTTGTTGGTTTGTTGGTTTGTTGGTTTGTTGGTTTGTTGGTTTGTTGGTTTGTTGGTTTGTTGGTTTGTTGGTTTGTTGGTTTGTTGGTTTGTTGGTTTGTTCGTTTGTTGGTTTGTTGGTTTGTTGGTTTGTTGGTTTGTTCGTTTGTTGGTTTGTTGGCTTGTCGGTTTGTTGGTTTGTTGGTTTGTTGGTTTGTTGGTTTGTTGGTTTGTTGGTTTGTTGGTTTGTTCGTTTGTTGGGTTGTTGGTTAGTTGGTTTGTTGGCTTGTTGGTTTGTTGGTTTGTTGGCTTGTTGGTTTGTTGGTTTTTTGGTTTGTTCGTTTTTGGTTTGTTGGTTTGTTGGTTTGTTCATTTGTTGGGTTGTTGGTTTGTTCGTTTGTTGGTTTGTTGGTTTGTTGGTTTGTTGGTTTGTTGGTTTGTTGGTTTGTTGGTTTGTTGGTTTGTTGGTTTTTTGGTTTTTTGGTTTGTTGGTTTGTTCGTTTGTTGGCTTGTTGGTTTGTTGGCTTGTTGGCTTGTTGGTTTGTTGGTTCGTTGGTTTGTTGGTTTGTTGGTTTGTTGGTTTGTTGGTTAGTTGGCTTGTTGGCTTTTTGGTTTGTTGGTTTGTTGGCTTGTTGGTTTGTTGGTTTTTTGGTTTGTTCGTTTTTGGTTTGTTGGTTTGTTGGTTTGTTCGTTTGTTGGTTTGTTGGTTTGTTCGTTTGTTGGTTTGTTGGTTTGTTGGTTTGTTGGTTTGTTGGTTTGTTGGTTTGTTGGTTTGTTGGTTTGTTGGTTTGTTGGTTTGTTGGTTTGTTGGTTTGTTCGTTTGTTGGCTTGTTGATTTGTTGGCTTGTTGGTTTGTTGGTTTGTTGGTTTGTTGGTTTGTTGGTTTGTTGGTTTGTTGGTTTGTTGGTTTGTTCGTTTGTTGGTTTGTTCGTTTGTTGGTTTGTTGGTTTGTTCGTTTGTTGGTTTGTTGGTTTGTTGGTTTGTTCGTTTGTTGGTTAGTTGGTTTATTGGTTTGTTGGCTTGTTCGTTTTTGGTTTGTTGGTTAGTTGGTTTGTTCGTTTGTTGGTTTGTTGGTTTGTTCGTTTGTTGGTTTGTTGGTTTGTTGGTTTGTTGGTTTGTTGGTTTGTTGGTTTGGTGGTTTGTTCGTTTGTTGGTTTGTTTGTTTGTTGGCTTGTTGGTTTGTTGGTTGGTTGGTTTGTTGTTTTGTTGGCTTGTTGGTTTGTTGGTTTGTTGGTTTGTTCGTTTGTTGGCTTGTTGGTTTGTTGGTTTGTTGGTTTGTTGGTTTGTTGGTTTGTTGGTTTGTTGGCTTGTTGGCTTATTGGTTTGTCGGTTTGTTGGCTTGTTGGTTTGTTGGTTTTTTGGTTTGTTCGTATGTTGGTTTGTTGGTTTGTTGGTTTGTTAGTTTGTTGGTTTGTTGGTTTGGTGGTTTGTTCATTTGTTGGTTTGTTGGTTTGTTGGTTTGTTGGTTTGTTCGTTTGTTGGTTTGTTGGTTTGTTGGTTTGTTGGCTTGTTGGCTTGTTGGCTTGTTGGTTTGTTGGTTTGTTGGTTTGTTGGTTTGTTTGTTTGTTGGTTTGTTTGTTTGTTCGTTTGTTGGTTTGTTGGTTTGTTGGCATTTTGGTTTGTTGGTTTGTTGGATTGTTGGTTTGTTGGTTTGTTGGTTTGTTGGTTTGTTGGTTTATTCGTCTGTTGGCTTGCTGGTTTGTTGGCTTGTTGGCTTGTTGATTTGTTGGCTTGTTGGCTTGTTGGTTTGTTGGTTTGTTCGTTTGTTGGTTTGTTGGTTAGTTGGCTTGTTGGTTTGTTGGTTTGTTGGTTTGTTGGCTTGTTGGTTTGTTGGTTTGTTGGTTTGTTGCTTTGTTGGTTTGTTGGTTAGTTGGCTTGTTGGCTTTTTGGTTTGTTGGTTTGTTGGCTTGTTGGTTTGTTGGTTTTTTGGTTTGTTCGTTTTTGGTTTGTTGGTTTGTTGGTTTGTTCGTTTGTTGGTTTGTTGGTTTGTTCGTTTGTTGGTTTGTTGGTTTGTTGGTTTGTTGGTTTGTTGGTTTGTTGGTTTGTTGGCTTGTTGGCTTGTTGGTTTGTTGGTTTGTTGGTTTGTTGGTTTGTTGGTTTGTTGGTTTGTTGGTTAGTTGGCTTGTTGGCTTTTTGGTTTGTTGGTTTGTTGGTGTGTCGGTTTGTTTGTTTGTTCGTTTGTTGGTTTGTTGGTTGGTTGGCTTGTCGGTTTGTTGGTTTGTTTGCTTGTTGGTTTGTTGGTTTGTTGGTTTGTTCGTTTGTTGGCTTGTTGGTTTGTTGGCTTGTTGGCTTGTTGGTTTGTTGGCTTGTTGGATTGTTGGTTTGTTGGTTCGTTAGTTTGTTGGTTTGTTGGTTTGTTGGTTTGTTGGCTTGTTGGTTTGTTGGTTTTTTGTTTTTTGTTTGTTGGTTTGTTGGTTTGTTGGTTTGTTGGTTTGTTGGTTTGGTGGTTTGTTGGTTTGTTGATTTGTTCGTTTGTTGGTTTGTTGGTTTGTTGGTTTGTTGGTTTGTTCGTTTGTTGGTTTGTTGGTTTGTTGGCTTGTTGGCTTGTTGGTTTGTTGGCTTATTGGCTTGTTGGTTTGTTGGTTCGTTGGTTTGTAGGTTTGTTGGTTTGTTGTTTTGTTGGTTTGTTGGCTTGTTGGTTTGTTGGCTTGTTGGCTTGTTGGTTTGTTGGTTTGTTGGTTTGTTGGTTTGTTGGTTTGTTGGTTAGTTGGTTTGTTGGCTTTTTGGTTTGTTGGTTTGTTGGCTTGTTGGTTTGTTAGTTTTTTGGTTTGTTCGTTTTTGGTTTGTTAGTTTGTTGGTTTGTTCATTTGTTGGTTTGTTGGTTTGTTCGTTTGTTGGTTTGTTGGTTTATTGGTTTGTTGGTTTGTTGGTTTGTTGGTTTGTTGGTTTGTTGGTTTGTTGGTTTTTTGGTTTTTTGGTTTGTTGGTTTGTTCGTTTGTTGGCTTGTTGGTTTGTTGGCTTGTTGGTTTGTTGGTTTGTTGGTTTGTTGGTTTGTTGGTTTGTTGGTTTGTTGGTTTGTTGGTTTGTTGGTTTGTTGGTTTGTTGGTTTGTTGGTTTGTTGGTTTGTTGGTTTGTTCGTTTGTTGGTTTGTTGGTTTGTTGGTTTGTTGGTTTGTTCGTTTGTTGGTTTGTTGGCTTGTCGGTTTGTTGGTTTGTTGGTTTGTTGGTTTGTTGGTTTGTTGGTTTGTTGGTTTGTTGGTTTGTTCGTTTGTTGGCTTGTTGGTTTGTTGGCTTGTTGGCTTGTTGGTTTGTTGGCTTATTGGCTTGTTGGTTTGTTGGTTCGTTGGTTTGTTGGTTTGTTGGTTTGTTGGTTTGTTGGTTAGTTGGCTTGTTGGCTTTTTGGTTTGTTGGTTTGTTGGCTTGTTGGTTTGTTGGTTTTTTGGTTTGTTCGTTTTTGGTTTGTTGGTTTGTTAGTTTGTTCGTTTGTTGGTTTGTTGGTTTGTTCGTTTGTTGGTTTGTTGGTTTGTTGGTTTGTTGGTTTGTTGGTTTGTTGGTTTGTTGGTTTGTTGGTTTGTTGGTTTGTTGGTTTGTTGGTTTGTTGGTTTGTTCGTTTGTTGGCTTGTTGATTTGTTGGCTTGTTGGTTTGTTGGTTTGTTGGTTTGTTGGTTTGTTGGTTTGTTGGTTTGTTGGTTTGTTGGTTTGTTGGTTTGTTGGTTTGTTGGTTTGTTGGTTTGTTCGTTTGTTCGTTTATTGCTTTGTTCGTTTGTTGGTTTGTTGGTTTGTTCGTTTGTTGGTTTGTTGGTTTGTTGGTTTGTTGGTTAGTTGGCTTGTTGGCTTTTTGGTTTGTTGGTTTGTTGGCTTGTTGGTTTGTTGGTTTTTTGGTTTGTTCGTTTTTGGTTTGTTGGTTTGTTGGTTTGTTCGTTTGTTGGTTTGTTCGTTTGTTGGTTTGTTGGTTTGTTGGTTTGTTGGTTTGTTGGTTTGTTGGTTTGTTGGTTTGTTGGTTTGTTGGTTAGTTGGTTTGTTGGTTTGTTGGTTTGTTGGTTTGTTGGTTTGTTGGTTTGTTGGTTTGTTGGTTTGTTGGTTTGTTGGTTTGTTGGTTTGTTGGTTTGTTGGTTTGTTGGTTTGTTGGTTTGTTGGTTTGTTGGCTTGTTCGTTTTTGGTTTGTTGGTTTGTTGGTTTGTTCGTTTGTTGGTTTGTTGGTTTGTTCGTTTGTTGGTTTGTTGGTTTGTTGGTTTGTTGGTTAGTTGGCTTGTTGGCTTTTTGGTTTGTTGGTTTGTTGGCTTGTTGGTTTGTTGGTTTTTTGGTTTGTTCGTTTTTGGTTTGTTGGTTTGTTGGTTTGTTCATTTGTTGGTTTGTTCGTTTGTTGGTTTGTTGGTTTGTTGGTTTGTTGGTTTGTTGGTTTGTTGGTTTGTTGGTTTGTTGGTTTGTTGGTTTGTTGGTTTGTTGGTTAGTTGGTTTGTTGGTTTGTTGGTTTGTTGGTTTGTTGGTTTGTTGGTTTGTTGGTTTGTTGGTTTGTTGGTTTGTTGGTTTGTTGGTTTGTTGGTTTGATGGTTTGTTGGTTTGTTGGCTTGTTCGTTTTTGGTTTGTTGGTTTGTTGGTTTGTTCGTTTGTTGGTTTGTTGGTTTGTTCGTTTGTTGGTTTGTTGGTTTGTTGGTTTGTTGGTTTGTTGGTTTGTTGGTTTGGTGGTTTGTTCGTTTGTTGGTTTGTTTGTTTGTTGGCTTGTTGGTTTGTTGGTTGGTTGGTTTGTTGTTTTGTTGGCTTGTTGGTTTGTTGGTTTGTTGGTTTGTTCGTTTGTTGGCTTGTTGGTTTGTTGGTTTGTTGGTTTGTTGGTTTGTTGGTTTGTTGGTTTGTTGGTTTGTTGGTTTGTTGGTTTGTTGGTTTGTTGGTTAGTTGGCTTGTTGGTTTGTTGGTTTGTTGGTTTGTTGGCTTGTTGGTTTGTTGGTTTGTTGGTTTGTTGCTTTGTTGGTTTGTTGGTTAGTTGGCTTGTTGGCTTTTTCGTTTGTTGGTTTGTTGGCTTGTTGGTTTGTTGGTTTTTTGGTTTGTTCGTTTTTGGTTTGTTGGTTTGTTGGTTTGTTCGTTTGTTGGTTTGTTGGTTTGTTCGTTTGTTGGTTTGTTGGTTTGTTGGTTTGTTGGTTTGTTGGTTTGTTGGTTTGTTGGTTTGTTGGCTTGTTGGCTTGTTGGTTTGTTGGTTTGTTGGTTTGTTGGTTTGTTGGTTTGTTGGTTTGTTGGTTTGTTGGTTAGTTGGCTTGTTGGCTTTTTGGTTTGTTGGTTTGTTGGTGTGTCGGTTTGTTTGTTTGTTGTTTTGTTGGTTTGTTGGTTGGTTGGCTTGTCGGTTTGTTGGTTTGTTTGCTTGTTGGTTTGTTGGTTTGTTGGTTTGTTCGTTTGTTGGCTTGTTGGTTTGTTGGCTTGTTGGCTTGTTGGTTTGTTGGCTTGTTGGATTGTTGGTTTGTTGGTTCGTTAGTTTGTTGGTTTGTTGGTTTGTTGGTTTGTTGGTTTGTTGGCTTGTTGGTTTGTTGGTTTTTTGTTTTTTGTTTGTTGGTTTGTTGGTTTGTTGGTTTGTTGGTTTGTTGGTTTGGTGGTTTGTTGGTTTGTTGATTTGTTCGTTTGTTGGTTTGTTGGTTTGTTGGTTTGTTGGTTTGTTCGTTTGTTGGTTTGTTGGTTTGTCGGTTTGTTGGTTTGTTGGTTTGTTGGTTTGTTGGTTTGTTGGTTTGTTCGTTTGTTGGCTTGTTGGTTTGTTGGCTTGTTGGCTTGTTGGTTTGTTGGCTTATTGGCTTGTTGGTTTGTTGGTTCGTTGGTTTGTAGGTTTGTTGGTTTGTTGGTTTGTTGGTTTGTTGGCTTGTTGGTTTGTTGGCTTGTTGGCTTGTTGGTTTGTTGGTTTGTTGGTTTGTTGGTTTGTTGGTTTGTTGGTTAGTTGGTTTGTTCGCTTTTTGGTTTGTTGGTTTGTTGGCTTGTTGGTTTGTTGGTTTTTTGGTTTGTTCGTTTTTGGTTTGTTGGTTTGTTGGTTTGTTCATTTGTTGGTTTGTTGGTTTGTTCGTTTGTTGGTTTGTTGGTTTGTTGGTTTGTTGGTTTGTTGGTTTGTTGGTTTGTTGGTTTGTTGGTTTGTTGGTTTTTTGGTTTGTTGGTTTGTTCGTTTGTTGGCTTGTTGGTTTGTTGGCTTGTTGGTTTGTTGGTTTGTTGGTTTGTTGGTTTGTTGGTTTGTTGGTTTGTTGGTTTGTTGGTTTGTTGGTTTGTTGGTTTGTTGGTTTGTTGGTTTGTTGGTTTGTTGGTTTGTTGGTTTGTTGGTTTGTTCGTTTGTTGGTTTGTTGGTTTGTTGGTTTGTTGGTTTGTTCGTTTGTTGGTTTGTTGGCTTGTCGGTTTGTTGGTTTGTTGGTTTGTTGGTTTGTTGGTTTGTTGGTTTGTTGGTTTGTTGGTTTGTTCGTTTGTTGGCTTGTTGGTTTGTTGGCTTGTTGGCTTGTTGGTTTGTTGGCTTATTGGCTTGTTGGTTTGTTGGTTCGTTGGTTTGTTGGTTTGTTGGTTTGTTGGTTTGTTGGTTAGTTGGCTTGTTGGCTTTTTGGTTTGTTGGTTTGTTGGCTTGTTGGTTTGTTGGTTTTTTGGTTTGTTCGTTTTTGGTTTGTTGGTTTGTTGGTTTGTTCGTTTGTTGGTTTGTTGGTTTGTTCGTTTGTTGGTTTGTTGGTTTGTTGGTTTGTTGGTTTGTTGGTTTGTTTTGGTTTGTTGGTTTGTTGGCTTGTTGGTTTGTTGGTTTTTTGGTTTGTTCGTTTTTGGTTTGTTGGTTTGTTGGTTTGTTCGTTTGTTGGTTTGTTCGTTTGTTGGTTTGTTGGTTTGTTGGTTTGTTGGTTTGTTGGTTTGTTGGTTTGTTGGTTTGTTGGTTTGTTGGTTTGTTGGTTAGTTGGTTTGTTGGTTTGTTGGTTTGTTGGTTTGTTGGTTTGTTGGTTTGTTGGTTTGTTGGTTTGTTGGTTTGTTGGTTTGTTGGTTTGTTGGTTTGTTGGCTTGTTCGTTTTTGGTTTGTTGGTTTGTTGGTTTGTTCGTTTGTTGGTTTGTTGGTTTGTTCGTTTGTTGGTTTGTTGGTTTGTTGGTTTGTTGGTTTGTTGGTTTGTTGGTTTGTTGGTTTGGTGGTTTGTTCGTTTGTTGGTTTGTTTGTTTGTTGGCTTGTTGGTTTGTTGGTTGGTTGGTTTGTTGTTTTGTTGGCTTGTTGGTTTGTTGGTTTGTTGGTTTGTTCGTTTGTTGGCTTGTTGGTTTGTTGGTTTGTTGGTTTGTTGGTTTGTTGGTTTGTTGGTTTGTTGGTTTGTTGGCTTGTTGGCTTGTTGGCTTGTTGGTTTGTTGGTTTGTTGGTTTGTTTGTTTGTTGGTTTGTTTGTTTGTTCGTTTGTTGGTTTGTTGGTTTGTTGGCATTTTGGTTTGTTGGTTTGTTGGATTGTTGGTTTGTTGGTTTGTTGGTTTGTTGGGTTATTCGTCTGCTGGCTTGCTGGTTTGTTGGCTTGTTGGCTTGTTGGTTTGTTGGCTTGTTGGCTTCTTGGTTTGTTGGTTTGTTGGTTTGTTGGTTTGTTGGTTAGTTGGCTTGTTGGTTTGTTGGTTTGTTGGTTTGTTGGCTTGTTGGTTTGTTGGTTTGTTGGTTTGTTGGTTTGTTGGTTTGTTGGTTAGTTGGCTTGTTGGCTTTTTGGTTTGTTGGTTTGTTGGCTTGTTGGTTTGTTGGTTTTTTGGTTTGTTCGTTTTTGGTTTGTTGGTTTGTTGGTTTGTCCGTTTGTTGGTTTGTTGGTTTGTTCGTTTGTTGGTTTGTTGGTTTGGTGGTTTGTTGGTTTGTTGGTTTGTTCGTTTGTTGGTTTGTTGGTTTGTGTGTTTGTTGGTTTGTTCGTTTGTTGGTTTGTTGGCTTGTCGGTTTGTTGGTTTGTTGGTTTGTTGGTTTGTTGGTTTGTTGGTTTGTTGGTTTGTTCGTTTGTTAGCTTGTTGGTTTGTTGGCTTGTTGGCTTGTTGGTTTGTTGGCTTATTGGCTTGTTGGTTTGTTGGTTCGTTGGTTTGTTGGTTTGTTGGTTTGTTGGTTTGTTGGTTTGTTGGCTTGTTGGTTTGTTGGCTTGTTGGCTTGTTGGTTTGTTGGTTTGTTAGTTTGTTGGTTTGTTGGTTTGTTGGTTTGTTGGTTTGTTGGTTAGTTGGCTTGTTGGCTTTTTGGTTTGTTGGTTTGTTGGCTTGCTGGTTTGTTGGCTTGTTGGCTTGTTGGTTTGTTGGCTTGTTGGCTTGTTGGTTTGTTGGTTTGTTGGTTTGTTGGTTTGTTGGTTAGTTGGCTTGTTGGTTTGTTGGTTTGTTGGTTTGTTGGCTTGTTGGTTTGTTGGTTTGTTGGTTTGTTGGTTTGTTGGTTAGTTGGCTTGTTGGCTTTTTGGTTTGTTGGTTTGTTGGCTTGTTGGTTTGTTGGTTTTTTGGTTTGTTCGTTTTTGGTTTGTTCGTTTGTTGGTTTGTTGGTTTGTTCGTTTGTTGGTTTGTTGGTTTGGTGGTTTGTTGGTTTGTTGGTTTGTTCGTTTGTTGGTTTGTTGGTTTGTGTGTTTGTTGGTTTGTTCGTTTGTTGGTTTGTTGGCTTGTCGGTTTGTTGGTTTGTTGGTTTGTTGGTTTGTTGGTTTGTTGGTTTGTTCGTTTGTTGGCTTGTTGGTTTGTTGGCTTGTTGGCTTGTTGGTTTGTTGGCTTATTGGCTTGTTGGTTTGTTGGTTCGTTGGTTTGTTGGTTTGTTGGTTTGTTGGTTTGTTGGTTTGTTGGCTTGTTGGTTTGTTGGCTTGTTGGCTTGTTGGTTTGTTGGTTTGTTAGTTTGTTGGTTTGTTGGTTTGTTGGTTTGTTGGTTAGTTGGCTTGTTGGCTGTTTGGTTTGTTGGTTTGTTGGCTTGTTGGTTTGTTGGTTTTTTGGTTTGTTCGTTTTTGGTTTGTTGGTTTGTTGGTTTGTTCGTTTGTTGGTTTGTTGGTTTGTTCGTTTGTTGGTTTGTTGGTTTGTTGGTTTGTTGGTTTGTTGGTTTGTTGGTTTGTTGGTTTGTTGGTTTGTTGGTTTGTTGGTTTGTTGGTTTGTTGGTTTGTTGGTTTGTTGGTTTGTTGGTTTGTTGGTTTGTTGGTTTGTTCGTTTGTTGGCTTGTTGGTTTGTGTGCTTGTTGGTTTGTTGGTTTGTTGGTTTGTTGGTTTGTTGGTTTGTTGGTTTGTTGGTTTGTTGGTTTGTTGGTTTGTTGGTTTGTTGGTTTGTTGGTTTGTTCGTTTGTTGGTTTGTTGGTTTGTTCGTTTGTTGGTTTGTTGGTTTGTTCGTTTGTTGGTTTGTTGGTTTGTTGGTTTGTTCGTTTGTTGGTTAGTTGGTTTATTGGTTTGTTGGCTTGTTCGTTTTTGGTTTGTTGGTTTGTTGGTTTGTTCGTTTGTTGGTTTGTTGGTTTGTTCGTTTGTTGGTTTGTTGGTTTGTTGGTTTGTTGGTTTGTTGGTTTGTTGGTTTGTTGGTTTGGTGGTTTGTTCGTTTGTTGGTTTGTTGGTTTGTTGGCTTCTTGGTTTGTTGATTTGTTCGTTTGTTGGTTTGTTGGTTTGTTGGTTTGTTCGTTTGTTGGTTAGTTGGTTTATTGGTTTGTTGGCTTGTTCGTTTTTGGTTTGTTGGTTTGTTGGTTTGTTGGTTTGTTCGTTTGTTGGTTTGTTGGTTTGTTCGTTTGTTGGTTTGTTGGCTTGTTGGTTTGTTGGTTTGTTGGTTTGTTCGTTTGTTGGCTTGTTGGTTTGTTGGTTTGTTGGTTTGTTAGGTTGTTGGTTTGTTGGTTTGTTGGCTTGTTGGCTTGTTGGTTTGTCGGTTTGTTGGCTTGTTGGTTTGTTGGTTTTTTGGTTTGTTCGTTTGTTGGTTTGTTGGTTTGTTGGTTTGTTAGTTTGTTGGTTTGTTGGTTTGGTGGTTTGTTGGTTTGTTGGTTTGTTCATTTGTTGGTTTGTTGGTTTGTTGGTTTGTTGGTTTGTTCGTTTCTTGGTTTGTTGGTTTGTTGGTTTGGTGGCTTGTTGGCTTGTTGGTTTGTTGGTTTGTTGGTTTGTTTGTTTGTTGGTTTGTTTGTTTGTTCGTTTGTTGGTTTGTTGGTTTGTTGGCATTTTGGTTTGTTGGTTTGTTGGATTGTTGGTTTGTTGGTTTGTTGGTTTGTTGGTTTATTCGTCTGTTGGCTTGCTGGTTTGTTGGTTTTTTGGTTTGTTCGTTTGTTGGTTTGTTGGTTTGTTGGTTTGTTGGTTTGTTGGTTTGTTGGTTTGTTGGTTTGTTGGTTTGTTGGTTTGTTGGTTTGTTGGTTTGTTGGTTTGTTGGCTTGTTGGTTTGTTGGTTGGTTGGTTTGTTGGTTTGTTGGCTTGTTGGTTTGTTGGTTTGTTGGTTTGTTCGTTTGTTGGCTTGTTGGTTTGTTGGCTTGTTGGTTTGTTGGTTAGTTGGTTTGTTGGTTTGTTGGTTTGTTGGTTTGTTGGTTTGTTGGTTTGTTGGTTTGTTGGTTTGTTGGTTTGTTGGTTTGTTCGTTTGTTGATTTGTTGGTTTGTTCATTTGTTGGTTAGTTGGTTTATTGGTTTGTTGGCTTGTTGGTTTGTTGGTTTGCTGGTTTGTTGGTTTGTTCGTTTGTTGGTTTGTTCGTTTGTTGGTTTGTTGGTTTGTTCGTTTGTTGGTTTGTTGGTTTGTTGGTTTGTTCGTTTGTTGGTTAGTTGGTTTATTGGTTTGTTGGCTTGTTCGTTTTTGGTTTGTTGGTTTGTTGGTTTGTTCGTTTGTTGGTTTGTTGGTTTGTTCGTTTGTTGGTTTGTTGGTTTGTTGGTTTGTTGGTTTGTTGGTTTGTTGGTTTGTTGGTTTGGTGGTTTGTTCGTTTGTTGGTTTGTTTGTTTGTTGGCTTGTTGGTTTGTTGGTTGGTTGGTTTGTTGTTTTGTTGGCTTGTTGGTTTGTTGGTTTGTTGGTTTGTTCGTTTATTGGTTAGTTGGTTTATTGGTTTGTTGGCTTGTTCGTTTTTGGTTTGTTGGTTTGTTGGTTTGTTCGTTTGTTGGTTTGTTGGTTTGTTGGTTTGGTGGTTTGTTGGTTTGTTGGTTTGTTCATTTGTTGGTTTGTTGGTTTATTGGTTTGTTGGTTTGTTCGTTTGGTGGTTTGTTGGTTTGTTGGTTTGTTGGCTTGTTGGCTTGTTGGCTTGTTGGTTTGTTGGTTTGTTGGTTTGTTTGTTTGTTGGTTTGTTTGTTTGTTCGTTTGTTGGTTTGTTGGTTTGTTGGCATTTTGGTTTGTTGGTTTGTTGGATTGTTGGTTTGTTGGTTTGTTGGTTTGTTGGTTTATTCGTCTGTTGGCTTGCTGGTTTGTTGGCTTGTTGGCTTGTTGGTTTGTTGGCTTGTTGGCTTGTTGGTTTGTTGGTTTGTTGGTTTGTTGGTTTGTTGGTTAGTTGGCTTGTTGGTTTGTTGGTTTGTTGGTTTGTTGGCTTGTTGGTTTGTTGGTTTGTTGGTTTGTTGGTTTGTTGGTTTGTTGGTTAGTTGGCTTGTTGGCTTTTTGGTTTGTTGGTTTGTTGGCTTGTTGGTTTGTTGGTTTTTTGGTTTGTTCGTTTTTGGTTTGTTGGTTTGTTGGTTTGTTCGTTTGTTGGTTTGTTGGTTTCTTCGTTTGTTGGTTTGTTGGTTTGTTGGTTTGTTGGTTTGTTGGTTTGTTGGTTTGTTGGTTTGTTGGTTTGTTGGTTTGTTGGCTTGTTGGCTTGTTGGTTTGTTGGTTTGTTGGTTTGTTGGTTTGTTGGTTTGTTGGTTTGTTGGTTAGTTGGCTTGTTGGCTTTTTGGTTTGTTGGTTTGTTGGCTTGTTGGTTTGTTGGTTTTTTGGTTTGTTCGTTTCTGGTTTGTTGGTTTGTTGGTTTGTTCGTTTGTTGGTTTGTTGGTTTGTTCGTTTGTTGGTTTGTTGGTTTGTTGGTTTGTTGGTTTGTTGGTTTGTTGGTTTGTTGGTTTGTTGGTTTGTTGGTTTGTTGGTTTGTTCGTTTGTTGGCTTGTTGGTTTGTTGGCTTGTTGGTTTGTTGGTTTGTTGGTTTGTTGGTTTGTTGGTATGTTGGTTTGTTGGTTTGTCGGTTTGTTGGTTTGTTGGTTTGTTGGTTTGTTCGTTTGTTGGTTTGTTCGTTTGTTGGTTTGTTGGTTTGTTCGTTTGTTGGTTTGTTGGTTTGTTGATTTGTTCGTTTGTTGGTTAGTTGGTTTATTGGTTTGTTGGCTTGTTCGTTTTTGGTTTGTTGGTTTGTTCGTTTGTTGGTTTGTTGGTTTGTTCGTTTGTTGGTTTGTTGGTTTGTTGGTTTGTTGGTTTGTTGGTTTGTTGGTTTGTTGGTTTGGTGGTTTGTTCGTTTGTTGGTTTGTTGGTTTGTTGGCTTGTTGGTTTGTTGGTTTGTTGTTTTGTTGGCTTGTTGGTTTGTTGGTTTTTTGGTTTGTTCGTTTGTTGGCTTGTTGGTTTGTTGGTTTGTTGGTTTGTTGGTTTGTTGGTTTGTTGGTTTGTTGGCTTGTTGGATTGTTGGTTTGTCGGTTTTTTGGCTTGTTGGTTTGTTGGTTTTTTGGTTTGTTCGTTTGTTGATTTGTTGGTTTGTTGGTTTGATAGTTTGTTGGTTTGTTGGTTTGGTGGTTTGTTGGTTTGTTGGTTTGTTCATTTGTTGGTTTGTTGGTTTGTTGGTTTGTTGGTTTGTTCGTTTGTTGGTTTGTTGGTTTGTTGGTTTGTTGGCTTGTTGGCTTGTTGGTTTGTTGGTTTGTTGGTTTGTTTGTTTGTTGGTTTGTTTGTTTGTTCGTTTGTTGGTTTGTTGGTTTGTTGGCATTTTGGTTTGTTGGTTTGTTGGATTGTTGGTTTGTTGGTTTGTTGGTTTGTTGGTTTATTCGTCTGTTGGCTTGCTGGTTTGTTGGCTTGTTGGCTTGTTGGTTTGTTGGCTTGTTGGCTTGTTGGTTTGTTGGTTTGTTGGTTTGTTGGTTTGTTGGTTAGTTGGCTTGTTGGTTTGTTGGTTTGTTGGTTTGTTGGCTTGTTGGTTTGTTGGTTTTTTGGTTTGTTCGTTTGTTGGTTTGTTGGTTTGTTGGTTTGTTGGTTTGTTGGTTTGTTGGTTTGTTGGTTTGTTGGTTTGTTGGTTTGTTGGTTTGTTCGTTTGTTGGTTTGTTGGTTTGTTGGTTTGTTGATTTGTTGGTTTGTTGGTTTGTTCGTTTGTTGGTTTGTTGGTTTGTTGGCTTGTTGGTTTGTTGGTTGGTTGGTTTGTTGGTTTGTTGGCTTGTTGGTTTGTTGGTTTGTTGGTTTGTTCGTTTGTTGGCTTGTTGTTTTGTTGGCTTGTTGGTTTGTTGGTTAGTTGGTTTGTTGGTTTGTTGGTTTGTTGGTTTGTTGGTTTGTTGGTTTGTTGGTTTGTTGGTTTGTTGGTTTGTTGGTTTGTTGGTTTGTTGGTTTGTTGGTTTGTTGGTTTGTTCGTTTGTTGGTTTGTTGGTTTGTTGGTTTGTTGGTTTGTTCGTTTGTTGGTTTGTTGGTTTGTTCATTTGTTGGTTAGTTGGTTTATTGGTTTGTTGGCTTGTTGGTTTGTTGGTTTGTTGGTTTGTTGGTTTGTTCGTTTGTTGGTTTGTTCGTTTGTTGGTTTGTTGGTTTGTTCGTTTGTTGGTTTGTTGGTTTGTTGGTTTGTTCGTTTGTTGGTTAGTTGGTTTATTGGTTTGTTGGCTTGTTCGTTTTTGGTTTGTTGGTTTGTTCGTTTGTTGGTTTGTTGGTTTGTTCGTTTGTTGGTTTGTTGGTTTGTTGGTTTGTTGGTTTGTTGGTTTGTTGGTTTGGTTGTTTGTTCGTTTGTTGGTTTGTTTGTTTGTTGGCTTGTTGGTTTGTTGGTTGGTTGGTTTGTTGTTTTGTTGGCTTGTTGGTTTGTTGGTTTGTTGGTTTGTTCGTTTGTTGGCTTGTTGGTTTGTTGGTTTGTTGGTTTGTTGGTTTGTTGGTTGGTTGGTTTGTTGGTTTGTTGGCTTGTTGGCTTGTTGGTTTGTCGGTTTGTTGGCTTGTTGGTTTGTTGGTTTTTTGGTTTGTTCGTATGTTGGTTTGTTGGTTTGTTAGTTTGTTGGTTTGTTGGTTTGGTGGTTTGTTGGTTTGTTGCTTTGTTCATTTGTTGGTTTGTTGGTTTGTTGGTTTGTTGGTTTGTTCGTTTGTTGGTTTGTTGGTTTGTTGGTTTGTTGGCTTGTTGGCTTGTTGGTTTGTTGGTTTGTTGGTTTGTTTGTTTGTTGGTTTGTTTGTTTGTTCGTTTGTTGGTTTGTTGGTTTGTTGGCATTTTGGTTTGTTGGTTTGTTGGATTGTTGGTTTGTTGGTTTGTTGGTTTGTTGGTTTATTCGTCTGTTGGCTTGCTGGTTTGTTGGCTTGTTGGCTTGTTGGTTTGTTGGCTTGTTGGCTTGTTGGTTTGTTGGTTTGTTGGTTTGTTGGTTTGTTGGTTAGTTTGCTTGTTGGTTTGTTGGTTTGTTGGTTTGTTGGCTTGTTGGTTTGTTGGTTTTTTGGTTTGTTCGTTTGTTGGTTTGTTGGTTTGTTGGTTTGTTGGTTTGTTGGTTTGTTGGTTTGTTGGTTTGTTGGTTTGTTGGTTTGTTGGTTTGTTCGTTTGTTGGTTTGTTGGTTTGTTGGTTTGTTGGTTTGTTCGTTTGTTGGTTTGTTGGTTTGTTCATTTGTTGGTTAGTTGGTTTACTGGTTTGTTGGCTTGTTGGTTTGTTGTTTTGTTGGCTTGTTGGTTTGTTGGTTTATTGGTTTGTTCGTTTGTTGGCTTGTTGGTTTGTTGGCTTGTTTGTTTGTTGGCTAGTTGGTTTGTTCGTTTTTTGGTTTGTTGGTTTGTTGGTTTGTTGGTTTGTTGGTTTGTTGGTTTGTTGGCTTGTTGGCTTGTTCGTTTGTTGGTTTGTTGGTTTGTTCGTTTGTTGGTTTGTTGGTTTGTTGGTTTGTTTGTTTGTTGGTTTGTTCGTTTGTTGGCTTGTTGGTTTGTTGGCTTATTGGTTTTTTGGTTTGTTGGTTTGTCGGTTTGTTGGTTTGTTGGTTTGTTGGTTTGTTGGTTTGTTGGTTTGTTGGTTTGTTGGTTTGTTGGTTTGTTGGTTTGTTGGTTTGTTGGTTTGTTGGTTTGTTGGTTTGTTGGTTTGTTCGTTTGTTGGTTTGTTGGTTTGTTGGTTTGTTGGTTTGTTCGTTTGTTGGTTTGTTGGTTTGTTCATTTGTTGGTTAGTTGGTTTATTGGTTTGTTGGCTTGTTGGTTTGTTGGTTTGTTGGTTTGTTGGTTTGTTGGTTTGTTGGTTTGTTGGTTTGTTCGTTTGTTGGTTTGTTCGTTTGTTGGTTTGTTGGTTTGTTCGTTTGTTGGTTTGTTGGTTTGTTGGTTTGTTCGTTTGTTGGTTAGTTGGTTTATTGGTTTGTTGGCTTGTTCGTTTTTGGTTTGTTGGTTTGTTGGTTTGTTCGTTTGTTGGTTTGTTGGTTTGTTCGTTTGTTGGTTTGTTGGTTTCTTGGTTTGTTGGTTTGTTGGTTTGGTGATTTGTTCGTTTGTTGGTTTGTTGGTTTGTTGGCTTGTTGGTTTGTTGGTTGGTTGGTTTGTTGTTTTGTTGGCTTGTTGGTTTGTTGGTTTGTTGGTTTGTTCGTTTGTTGGCTTGTTGGTTTGTTGGTTTGTTGGTTTGTTGGTTTGTTGGTTTTTGGTTTGTTGGCTTGTTGGCTTGTTGGTTTGTCGGTTTGTTGGCTTGTTGGTTTGTTGGTTTTTTGGTTTGTTCGTTTGTTGGTTTGTTGGTTTGTTGGTTTGTTAGTTTGTTGGTTTGTTGGTTTGGTGGTTTGTTGGTTTGTTGGTTTGTTCATTTGTTGGTTTGTTGGTTTGTTGGTTTGTTGGTTTGTTCGTTTGTTGGTTTGTTGGTTTGTTGGTTTGTTGGCTTTTTGGTTTGTTGGTTTGTTGGATTGTTGGTTTGTTGGTTTGTTGGTTTGTTGGTTTATTCGTCTGTTGGCTTGCTGGTTTGTTGGCTTGTTGGCTTGTTGGTTTGTTGGCTTGTTAGCTTTTTGGTTTGTTGGTTTGTTGGTTTGTTGGTTTGTTGGTTAGTTGGCTTGTTGGTTTGTTGGTTTGTTGGTTTGTTGGCTTGTTGGTTTGTTGGTTTTTTGGTTTGTTCGTTTGTTGGTTTGTTGGTTTGTTGGTTTGTTGGTTTGTTGGTTTGTTGGTTTGTTGGTTTGTTGGTTTGTTGGTTTGTTCGTTTGTTGGTTTGTTGGTTTGTTGGTTTGTTGATTTGTTGGTTTGTTGGTTTGTTCGTTTGTTGGTTTGTTGGTTTGTTGGCTTGTTGGTTTGTTGGTTGGTTGGTTTGTTGGTTTGTTGGCTTGTTGGTTTGTTAGTTTGTTGGTTTGTTCGTTTGTTGGCTTGTTGGTTTGTTGGCTTGTTGGTTTGTTGGTTAGTTGGTTTGTTGGTTTGTTGGTTTGTTGTTTTGTTGGTTTGTTGGTTTGTTGGTTTGTTGGTTTGTTGGTTTGTTGGTTTGTTGGTTTGTTGGTTTGTTGGTTTGTTGGTTTGTTGGTTTGTTGGTTTGTTGGTTTGTTGGTTTGTTCGTTTGTTGGTTTGTTGGTTTGTTGGTTTATTGGTTTGTTGGTTTGTTCGTTTGTTGGTTTGTTGGTTTGTTCATTTGTTGGTTAGTTGGTTTATTGGTTTGTTGGCTTGTTGGTTTGTTGGTTTGTTGGCTTGTTGGTTTGTTGGTTTGTTGGTTTGTTCGTTTGTTGGCTTGTTGGTTTGTTGGCTTGTTTGTTTGTTGGCTAGTTGGTTTGTTGGTTTGTTGGTTTTGTAGGTTTGTAGGTATGTTGGTTTGTTGGTTTGTTGGCTTGTTGGTTTGTTGGCTTGTTGGCTTGTTGGTTTGTTGGTTTGTTCGTTTGTTGGTTTGTTGGTTTGTTGGTTTGTTGGTTTGTTGGTTTGTTGGTTTGTTGGCTTGTTGGCTTGTTCGTTTGTTGGTTTGTTGGTTTGTTCGTTTGTTGGTTTGTTGGTTTGTTGGTTTGTTGGTTTGTTTGTTTGTTGGTTTGTTCGTTTGTTGGCTTGTTGGTTTGTTGGCTTATTGGTTTGTTGGTTTGTTGGTTTGTCGGTTTGTTTGTTTGTTCGTTTGTTGGTTTGTTGGTTGGTTGGCTTGTCGGTTTGTTGGTTTGTTGGTTTGTTGGTTTGTTGGTTTGTTCGTTTGTTGGCTTATTGGTTTGTTGGTTTGTTGGTTTGTCGGTTTGTTGGTTTGTTGGTTTGTTGGTTTGTTGGTTTGTTGGTTTGTTGGTTTGTTGGTTTGTTGGTTTGTTGGTTTGTTGGTTTGTTGTTTTGTTGGTTTGTTGGTTTGTTGGTTTGTTGGTTTGTTCGTTTGTTGGTTTGTTGGTTTGTTCATTTGTTGGTTAGTTGGTTTATTGGTTTGTTGGCTTGTTGGTTTGTTGGTTTGTTGGTTTGTTGGTTTGTTGGTTTGTTGGTTTGTTGGTTTGTTCGTTTGTTGGTTTGTTCGTTTGTTGGTTTGTTGGTTTGTTCGTTTGTTGGTTTGTTGGTTTGTTGGTTTGTTCGTTTGTTGGTTAGTTGGTTTATTGGTTTGTTGGCTTGTTCGTTTTTGGTTTGTTGGTTTGTTGGTTTGTTCGTTTGTTGGTTTGTTGGTTTGTTCGTTTGTTGGTTTGTTGGTTTCTTGGTTTGTTGGTTTGTTGGTTTGGTGATTTGTTCGTTTGTTGGTTTGTTGGTTTGTTGGCTTGTTGGTTTGTTGGTTGGTTGGTTTGTTGTTTTGTTGGCTTGTTGGTTTGTTGGTTTGTTGGTTTGTTCGTTTGTTGGCTTGTTGGTTTGTTGGTTTGTTGGTTTGTTGGTTTGTTGGTTTTTGGTTTGTTGGCTTGTTGGCTTGTTGGTTTGTCGGTTTGTTGGCTTGTTGGTTTGTTGGTTTTTTGGTTTGTTCGTTTGTTGGTTTGTTGGTTTGTTGGTTTGTTAGTTTGTTGGTTTGTTGGTTTGGTGGTTTGTTGGTTTGTTGGTTTCTTCATTTGTTGGTTTGTTGGTTTGTTGGTTTGTTGGTTTGTTCGTTTGTTGGTTTGTTGGTTTGTTGGTTTGTTGGCTTTTTGGTTTGTTGGTTTGTTGGATTGTTGGTTTGTTGGTTTGTTGGTTTGTTGGTTTATTCGTCTGTTGGCTTGCTGGTTTGTTGGCTTGTTGGCTTGTTGGTTTGTTGGCTTGTTAGCTTTTTGGTTTGTTGGTTTGTTGGTTTGTTGGTTTGTTGGTTAGTTGGCTTGTTGGTTTGTTGGTTTGTTGGTTTGTTGGCTTGTTGGTTTGTTGGTTTTTTGGTTTGTTCGTTTGTTGGTTTGTTGGTTTGTTGGTTTGTTGGTTTGTTGGTTTGTTGGTTTGTTGGTTTGTTGGTTTGTTGGTTTGTTCGTTTGTTGGTTTGTTGGTTTGTTGGTTTGTTGATTTGTTGGTTTGTTGGTTTGTTCGTTTGTTGGTTTGTTGGTTTGTTGGCTTGTTGGTTTGTTGGTTGGTTGGTTTGTTGGTTTGTTGGCTTGTTGGTTTGTTAGTTTGTTGGTTTGTTCGTTTGTTGGCTTGTTGGTTTGTTGGCTTGTTGGTTTGTTGGTTAGTTGGTTTGTTGGTTTGTTGGTTTGTTGTTTTGTTGGTTTGTTGGTTTGTTGGTTTGTTGGTTTGTTGGTTTGTTGGTTTGTTGGTTTGTTGGTTTGTTGGTTTGTTGGTTTGTTGGTTTGTTGGTTTGTTGGTTTGTTGGTTTGTTCGTTTGTTGGTTTGTTGGTTTGTTGGTTTATTGGTTTGTTGGTTTGTTCGTTTGTTGGTTTGTTGGTTTGTTCATTTGTTGGTTAGTTGGTTTATTGGTTTGTTGGCTTGTTGGTTTGTTGGTTTGTTGGCTTGTTGGTTTGTTGGTTTGTTGGTTTGTTCGTTTGTTGGCTTGTTGGTTTATTGGCTTGTTTGTTTGTTGGCTAGTTGGTTTGTTGGTTTGTTGGTTTTGTAGGTTTGTAGGTATGTTGGTTTGTTGGTTTGTTGGCTTGTTGGTTTGTTGGCTTGTTGGCTTGTTGGTTTGTTGGTTTGTTCGTTTGTTGGTTTGTTGGTTTGTTGGTTTGTTGGTTTGTTGGTTTGTTGGTTTGTTGGCTTGTTGGCTTGTTCGTTTGTTGGTTTGTTGGTTTGTTCGTTTGTTGGTTTGTTGGTTTGTTGGTTTGTTGGTTTGTTTGTTTGTTGGTTTGTTCGTTTGTTGGCTTGTTGGTTTGTTGGCTTATTGGTTTGTTGGTTTGTTGGTTTGTCGGTTTGTTTGTTTGTTCGTTTGTTGGTTTGTTGGTTGGTTGGCTTGTCGGTTTGTTGGTTTGTTAGCTTGTTGGTTTGTTGGTTTGTTCGTTTGTTCGTTTGTTGGTTTGTTGGTTCGTTGGTTTGTTGGTTTGTTGGTTTGTTGGTTTGTTGGTTTGTTGGTTTGTTGGCTTGTTGGTTTGTTGGCTTGTTGGCTTGTTGGTTTGTTGGTTTGTTGGTTTGTTGGTTTGTTGGTTTGTTGGTTAGTTGGATTGTTGGCTTTTTGGTTTGTTGGTTTGTTGGCTTGTTGGTTTGTTGGTTTTTTGGTTTGTTCGTTTTTGGTTTGTTGGTTTGTTGGTTTGTTCGTTTGTTGGTTTGTTGGTTTGTTCGTTTGTTGGTTTGTTGGTTTGTTGGTTTGTTGGTTTGTTGGTTTGTTGGTTTGGTGGTTTGGTGGTTTGTTCGTTTGTTGGTTTGTTGGTTTGTTGGTTTGTTGGCTTGTTGGTTTGTTGGTTGGTTGGTTTGTTGGCTTGTTGGTTTGTTGGTTTGTTGGTTTGCTCGTTTGTTGGCTTGTTGGTTTGTTGGCTTGTTGGTTTGTTGGCTAGTTGGTTTGTTGGTTTGTTGGTTTGTTGGTTTGTTGGTTTGTTGGTTTGTTGGTTTGTTTGTTTGTTGGTTTGTTGGTTTGTTGGTTTGTTGGTTTGTTCGTTTGTTGGTTTGTTGGTTTGTTGGTTTGTTGGTTTGTTGGTTTGTTCGTTTGTTGGTTTGTTGGTTTGTTCGTTTGTTGGTTAGTGGGTTTATTGGTTTGTTGGCTTGTTGGTTTGTTGGTTTGTTGGTTTTCTGGTTTGTTGGTTTGTTGGTTTGTTGGTTTGTTGGTTTATTTGTTTGTTGGTTTGTTGGCTTGTTGCTTTGTTGGCTTCTTGGCTTGTTGGTTTGTTGGTTTGTTGGTTTGTTGGTTTGTTGGTTTGTTCGTTTGTTGGTTTGTTGGTTTGTTGGTTTGTTGGTTTGTTGCTTTGTTGGTTTGTTGGCTTGTTGGTTTGTTGGTTTGTTGGTTTGTTGGTTTGTTGGTTTGTTCGTTTGTTGGTTTGTTGGTTTGTTGGCTTGTTGGTTTGTGGGTTTGTTGGTTTGTTGGTTTGTTCGTTTGTTGGTTTGTTGGTTTGTTGGTTTGTTCGTTTGTTGGCTTGTTGGTTTGTTGGTTTGTTGGCTTGTTGGTTTGTTGGTTTGTTGGTTTTTTGGTTTGTTGGTTTGTTGGTTTGTTGGTTTGTTGGTTTGTTGGTTTGTTGGCTTGTTGGTTTGTTGGTTAGTTGGCTTGTTGGTTTGTTGGTTTGTTGGTTTGTTGCTTTGTTCGTTTGTTGGTTTGTTGGTTTGTTGGTTTGTTGATTTGTTGGTTTGTTGGTTTGTTCGTTTGTTGGTTTGTTGGTTTGTTGGCTTGTTGGTTTGTTGGTTTGTTGGTTTGTTGGTTTGTTGGCTTGTTGGTTTGTTGGTTTGTTGGTTTGTTGGTTTGTTGGTTTGTTGCTTTGTTGGTTTGTTGGCTTGTTGGTTTGTTGGTTTGTTGGTTTGTTGGTTTGTTGGTTTGTTCGTTTGTTGGTTTGTTGGTTTGTTGGCTTGTTGGTTTGTGGGTTTGTTGGTTTGTTGGTTTGTTCGTTTGTTGGTTTGTTGGTTTGTTGGTTTGTTCGTTTGTTGGCTTGTTGGTTTGTTGGTTTGTTGGCTTGTTGGTTTGTTGGTTTGTTGGTTTTTTGGTTTGTTGGTTTGTTGGTTTGTTGGTTTGTTGGTTTGTTGGTTTGTTGGCTTGTTGGTTTGTTGGTTAGTTGGCTTGTTGGTTTGTTGGTTTGTTGGTTTGTTGCTTTGTTCGTTTGTTGGTTTGTTGGTTTGTTGGTTTGTTGATTTGTTGGTTTGTTGGTTTGTTCGTTTGTTGGTTTGTTGGTTTGTTGGCTTGTTGGTTTGTTGGTTTGTTGGTTTGTTGGTTTGTTGGCTTGTTGGTTTGTTGGTTTGTTGGTTTGTTGGTTTGTTGGTTTGTTGGTTTGTTCGTTTGTTGGTTTGTTCGTTTGTTGGTTTGTTCGTTTGTTGGTTTGTTGGTTTGTTGGTTTGTTGGTTTGTTGGTTTGTTGGTTTGTTCGTTTGTTGGTTTGTTGGTTTGTTCGTTTGTTGGTTAGTTGGTTTATTGGTTTGTTGGCTTGTTGGTTTGTTGGTTTGTTGGTTTTTTGGTTTGTTGGTTTGTTGGTTTGTTGGTTTGTTGGTTTATTTGTTTGTTGGTTTGTTGGTTTGTTGCTTTGTTGGCTTCTTGGCTTGTTGGTTTGTTGGTTTGTTGGTTTGTTGGTTTGTTGGTTTGTTCGTTTGTTGGTTTGTTGGTTTGTTGGTTTGTTGGTTTGTTGCTTTGTTGGTTTGTTGGCTTGTTGGTTTGTTGGTTTGTTGGTTTGTTGGTTTGTTGGTTTGTTCGTTTGTTGGTTTGTTGGTTTGTTGGCTTGTTGGTTTGTGGGTTTGTTGGTTTGTTGGTTTGTTCGTTTGTTGGTTTGTTGGTTTGTTGGTTTGTTCGTTTGTTGGCTTGTTGGTTTGTTGGTTTGTTGGCTTGTTGGTTTGTTGGTTTGTTGGTTTTTTGGTTTGTTGGTTTGTTGGTTTGTTGGTTTGTTGGTTTGTTGGTTTGTTGGCTTGTTGGTTTGTTGGTTAGTTGGCTTGTTGGTTTGTTGGTTTGTTGGTTTGTTGCTTTGTTCGTTTGTTGGTTTGTTGGTTTGTTGGTTTGTTGATTTGTTGGTTTGTTGGTTTGTTCGTTTGTTGGTTTGTTGGTTTGTTGGCTTGTTGGTTTGTTCGTTTGTTGGTTTGTTGGTTTGTTGGCTTGTTGGTTTGTTGGTTTGTTGGTTTGTTGGTTTGTTGGCTTGTTGGTTTGTTGGTTTGTTGGTTTGTTGGTTTGTTGGTTTGTTGCTTTGTTGGTTTGTTGGCTTGTTGGTTTGTTGGTTTGTTGGTTTGTTGGTTTGTTGGTTTGTTCGTTTGTTGGTTTGTTGGTTTGTTGGCTTGTTGGTTTGTGGGTTTGTTGGTTTGTTGGTTTGTTCGTTTGTTGGTTTGTTGGTTTGTTGGTTTGTTCGTTTGTTGGCTTGTTGGTTTGTTGGCTTGTTGGCTTGTTGGTTTGTTGGTTTGTTGGTTTTTTGGTTTGTTGGTTTGTTGGTTTGTTGGTTTGTTGGTTTGTTGGTTTGTTGGCTTGTTGGTTTGTTGGTTAGTTGGCTTGTTGGTTTGTTGGTTTGTTGGTTTGTTGCTTTGTTCGTTTGTTGGTTTGTTGGTTTGTTGGTTTGTTGATTTGTTGGTTTGTTGGTTTGTTCGTTTGTTGGTTTGTTGGTTTGTTGGCTTGTTGGTTTGTTGGTTTGTTGGTTTGTTGGTTTGTTGGCTTGTTGGTTTGTTGGTTTGTTGGTTTGTTGGTTTGTTGGTTTGTTGGTTTGTTCGTTTGTTGGTTTGTTCGTTTGTTGGTTTGTTCGTTTGTTGGCTTGTTGGTTTGTTGGTTTGTTGGCTTGTTGGTTTGTTGGTTTGTTGGTTTTTTGGTTTGTTGGTTTGTTGGTTTGTTGGTTTGTTGGTTTGTTGGTTTGTTGGCTTGTTGGTTTGTTGGTTAGTTGGCTTGTTGGTTTGTTGGTTTGTTGGTTTGTTGCTTTGTTCGTTTGTTGGTTTGTTGGTTTGTTGGTTTGTTGATTTGTTGGTTTGTTGGTTTGTTCGTTTGTTGGTTTGTTGGTTTGTTGGCTTGTTGGTTTGTTGGTTAGTTGGCTTGTTGGTTTGTTGGTTTGTTGGTTTGTTGGTTTGTTGGCTTGTTGGTTTGTTGGTTTGTTGGTTTGTTGGTTTGTTGGTTTGTTGGTTTGTTCGTTTGTTGGTTTGTTCGTTTGTTGGTTTGTTCGTTTGTTGGCTTGTTGGTTTGTTGGTTTGTTGGCTTGTTGGTTTGTTGGTTTGTTGGTTTTTTGGTTTGTTGGTTTGTTGGTTTGTTGGTTTGTTGGTTTGTTGGTTTGTTGGCTTGTTGGTTTGTTGGTTAGTTGGCTTGTTGGTTTGTTGGTTTGTTGGTTTGTTGCTTTGTTCGTTTGTTGGTTTGTTGGTTTGTTGGTTTGTTCGTTTGTTGGTTTGTTGGTTTGTTGGTTTGTTGGTTTGTTGGTTTGTTCGTTTGTTGGTTTGTTGGTTTGTTCGTTTGTTGGTTAGTTGGTTTATTGGTTTGTTGGCTTGTTGGTTTGTTGGTTTGTTGGTTTTCTGGTTTGTTGGTTTGTTGGTTTGTTGGTTTGTTGGTTTATTTGTTTGTTGGTTTGTTGGTTTGTTGCTTTGTTGGCTTCTTGGCTTGTTGGTTTGTTGGTTTGTTGGTTTGTTGGTTTGTTGGTTTGTTCGTTTGTTGGTTTGTTGGTTTGTTGGTTTGTTGGTTTGTTGCTTTGTTGGTTTGTTGGCTTGTTGGTTTGTTGGTTTGTTGGTTTGTTGGTTTGTTGGTTTGTTCGTTTGTTGGTTTGTTGGTTTGTTGGCTTGTTGGTTTGTGGGTTTGTTGGTTTGTTGGTTTGTTCGTTTGTTGGTTTGTTGGTTTGTTGGTTTGTTCGTTTGTTGGCTTGTTGGTTTGTTGGTTTGTTGGCTTGTTGGTTTGTTGGTTTGTTGGTTTTTTGGTTTGTTGGTTTGTTGGTTTGTTGGTTTGTTGGTTTGTTGGTTTGTTGGCTTGTTGGTTTGTTGGTTAGTTGGCTTGTTGGTTTGTTGGTTTGTTGGTTTGTTGCTTTGTTCGTTTGTTGGTTTGTTGGTTTGTTGGTTTGTTGATTTGTTGGTTTGTTGGTTTGTTCGTTTGTTGGTTTGTTGGTTTGTTGGTTTGTTGGTTTGTTGGTTTGTTGGTTTGTTGCTTTGTTGGTTTGTTGGCTTGTTGGTTTGTTGGTTTGTTGGTTTGTTGGTTTGTTGGTTTGTTCGTTTGTTGGTTTGTTGGTTTGTTGGCTTGTTGGTTTGTGGGTTTGTTGGTTTGTTGGTTTGTTCGTTTGTTGGTTTGTTGGTTTGTTGGTTTGTTTGTTTGTTGGCTTGTTGGTTTGTTGGTTTGTTGGCTTGTTGGTTTGTTGGTTTGTTGGTTTTTTGGTTTGTTGGTTTGTTGGTTTGTTGGTTTGTTGGTTTGTTGGTTTGTTGGCTTGTTGGTTTGTTGGTTAGTTGGCTTGTTGGTTTGTTGGTTTGTTGGTTTGTTGCTTTGTTCGTTTGTTGGTTTGTTGGTTTGTTGGTTTGTTGATTTGTTGGTTTGTTGGTTTGTTCGTTTGTTGGTTTGTTGGTTTGTTGGCTTGTTGGTTTGTTGGTTTGTTGGTTTGTTGGTTTGTTGGTTTGTTGGCTTGTTGGTTTGTTGGTTTGTTGGTTTGTTGGTTTGTTGGTTTGTTGGTTTGTTCGTTTGTTGGTTTGTTCGTTTGTTGGTTTGTTCGTTTGTTGGCTTGTTGGTTTGTTGGTTTGTTGGCTTGTTGGTTTGTTGGTTTGTTGGTTTTTTGGTTTGTTGGTTTGTTGGTTTGTTGGTTTGTTGGTTTGTTGGTTTGTTGGCTTGTTGGTTTGTTGGTTAGTTGGCTTGTTGGTTTGTTGGTTTGTTGGTTTGTTGCTTTGTTCGTTTGTTGGTTTGTTGGTTTGTTGGTTTGTTGATTTGTTGGTTTGTTGGTTTGTTCGTTTGTTGGTTTGTTGGTTTGTTGGCTTGTTGGTTTGTTGGTTAGTTGGCTTGTTGGTTTGTTGGTTTGTTGGTTTGTTGGTTTGTTGGCTTGTTGGTTTGTTGGTTTGTTGGTTTGTTGGTTTGTTGGTTTGTTGGTTTGTTCGTTTGTTGGTTTGTTCGTTTGTTGGTTTGTTCGTTTGTTGGCTTGTTGGTTTGTTGGTTTGTTGGCTTGTTGGTTTGTTGGTTTGTTGGTTTTTTGGTTTGTTGGTTTGTTGGTTTGTTGGTTTGTTGGTTTGTTGGTTTGTTGGCTTGTTGGTTTGTTGGTTAGTTGGCTTGTTGGTTTGTTGGTTTGTTGGTTTGTTGCTTTGTTCGTTTGTTGGTTTGTTGGTTTGTTGGTTTGTTCGTTTGTTGGTTTGTTGGTTTGTTGGTTTGTTGGTTTGTTGGTTTGTTCGTTTGTTGGTTTGTTGGTTTGTTCGTTTGTTGGTTAGTTGGTTTATTGGTTTGTTGGCTTGTTGGTTTGTTGGTTTGTTGGTTTTCTGGTTTGTTGGTTTGTTGGTTTGTTGGTTTGTTGGTTTATTTGTTTGTTGGTTTGTTGGTTTGTTGCTTTGTTGGCTTCTTGGCTTGTTGGTTTGTTGGTTTGTTGGTTTGTTGGTTTGTTGGTTTGTTCGTTTGTTGGTTTGTTGGTTTGTTGGTTTGTTGGTTTGTTGCTTTGTTGGTTTGTTGGCTTGTTGGTTTGTTGGTTTGTTGGTTTGTTGGTTTGTTGGTTTGTTCGTTTGTTGGTTTGTTGGTTTGTTGGCTTGTTGGTTTGTGGGTTTGTTGGTTTGTTGGTTTGTTCGTTTGTTGGTTTGTTGGTTTGTTGGTTTGTTCGTTTGTTGGCTTGTTGGTTTGTTGGTTTGTTGGCTTGTTGGTTTGTTGGTTTGTTGGTTTTTTGGTTTGTTGGTTTGTTGGTTTGTTGGTTTGTTGGTTTGTTGGTTTGTTGGCTTGTTGGTTTGTTGGTTAGTTGGCTTGTTGGTTTGTTGGTTTGTTGGTTTGTTGCTTTGTTCGTTTGTTGGTTTGTTGGTTTGTTGGTTTGTTGATTTGTTGGTTTGTTGGTTTGTTCGTTTGTTGGTTTGTTGGTTTGTTGGCTTGTTGGTTTGTTGGTTTGTTGGTTTGTTGGTTTGTTGGCTTGTTGGTTTGTTGGTTTGTTGGTTTGTTGGTTTGTTGGTTTGTTGCTTTGTTGGTTTGTTGGCTTGTTGGTTTGTTGGTTTGTTGGTTTGTTGGTTTGTTGGTTTGTTCGTTTGTTGGTTTGTTGGTTTGTTGGCTTGTTGGTTTGTGGGTTTGTTGGTTTGTTGGTTTGTTCGTTTGTTGGTTTGTTGGTTTGTTGGTTTGTTCGTTTGTTGGCTTGTTGGTTTGTTGGTTTGTTGGCTTGTTGGTTTGTTGGTTTGTTGGTTTTTTGGTTTGTTGGTTTGTTGGTTTGTTGGTTTGTTGGTTTGTTGGTTTGTTGGCTTGTTGGTTTGTTGGTTAGTTGGCTTGTTGGTTTGTTGGTTTGTTGGTTTGTTGCTTTGTTCGTTTGTTGGTTTGTTGGTTTGTTGGTTTGTTGATTTGTTGGTTTGTTGGTTTGTTCGTTTGTTGGTTTGTTGGTTTGTTGGCTTGTTGGTTTGTTGGTTTGTTGGTTTGTTGGTTTGTTGGCTTGTTGGTTTGTTGGTTTGTTGGTTTGTTGGTTTGTTGGTTTGTTGGTTTGTTCGTTTGTTGGTTTGTTCGTTTGTTGGTTTGTTCGTTTGTTGGTTTGTTGGTTTGTTGGTTTGTTGGTTTGTTGGTTTGTTCGTTTGTTGGTTTGTTGGTTTGTTCGTTTGTTGGTTAGTTGGTTTATTGGTTTGTTGGCTTGTTGGTTTGTTGGTTTGTTGGTTTTCTGGTTTGTTGGTTTGTTGGTTTGTTGGTTTGTTGGTTTATTTGTTTGTTGGTTTGTTGGTTTGTTGCTTTGTTGGCTTCTTGGCTTGTTGGTTTGTTGGTTTGTTGGTTTGTTGGTTTGTTGGTTTGTTCGTTTGTTGGTTTGTTGGTTTGTTGGTTTGTTGGTTTGTTGCTTTGTTGGTTTGTTGGCTTGTTGGTTTGTTGGTTTGTTGGTTTGTTGGTTTGTTGGTTTGTTCGTTTGTTGGTTTGTTGGTTTGTTGGCTTGTTGGTTTGTGGGTTTGTTGGTTTGTTGGTTTGTTCGTTTGTTGGTTTGTTGGTTTGTTGGTTTGTTCGTTTGTTGGCTTGTTGGTTTGTTGGTTTGTTGGCTTGTTGGTTTGTTGGTTTGTTGGTTTTTTGGTTTGTTGGTTTGTTGGTTTGTTGGTTTGTTGGTTTGTTGGTTTGTTGGCTTGTTGGTTTGTTGGTTAGTTGGCTTGTTGGTTTGTTGGTTTGTTGGTTTGTTGCTTTGTTCGTTTGTTGGTTTGTTGGTTTGTTGGTTTGTTGATTTGTTGGTTTGTTCGTTTGTTGGTTTGTTGGTTTGTTGGCTTGTTGGTTTGTTGGTTTGTTGGTTTGTTGGTTTGTTGGCTTGTTGGTTTGTTGGTTTGTTGGTTTGTTGGTTTGTTGGTTTGTTGCTTTGTTGGTTTGTTGGCTTGTTGGTTTGTTGGTTTGTTGGTTTGTTGGTTTGTTGGTTTGTTCGTTTGTTGGTTTGTTGGTTTGTTGGCTTGTTGGTTTGTGGGTTTGTTGGTTTGTTGGTTTGTTCGTTTGTTGGTTTGTTGGTTTGTTGGTTTGTTCGTTTGTTGGCTTGTTGGTTTGTTGGTTTGTTGGCTTGTTGGTTTGTTGGTTTGTTGGTTTTTTGGTTTGTTGGTTTGTTGGTTTGTTGGTTTGTTGGTTTGTTGGTTTGTTGGCTTGTTGGTTTGTTGGTTAGTTGGCTTGTTGGTTTGTTGGTTTGTTGGTTTGTTGCTTTGTTCGTTTGTTGGTTTGTTGGTTTGTTGGTTTGTTGATTTGTTGGTTTGTTGGTTTGTTCGTTTGTTGGTTTGTTGGTTTGTTGGCTTGTTGGTTTGTTGGTTTGTTGGTTTGTTGGTTTGTTGGCTTGTTGGTTTGTTGGTTTGTTGGTTTGTTGGTTTGTTGGTTTGTTGGTTTGTTGGTTTGTTCGTTTGTTGGTTTGTTCGTTTGTTGGCTTGTTGGTTTGTTGGTTTGTTGGCTTGTTGGTTTGTTGGTTTGTTGGTTTTTTGGTTTGTTGGTTTGTTGGTTTGTTGGTTTGTTGGTTTGTTGGTTTGTTGGCTTGTTGGTTTGTTGGTTAGTTGGCTTGTTGGTTTGTTGGTTTGTTGGTTTGTTGCTTTGTTCGTTTGTTGGTTTGTTGGTTTGTTGGTTTGTTGATTTGTTGGTTTGTTGGTTTGTTCGTTTGTTGGTTTGTTGGTTTGTTGGCTTGTTGGTTTGTTGGTTTGTTGGTTTGTTGGTTTGTTGGTTTGTTGGTTTGTTCGTTTGTTGGTTTGTTCGTTTGTTGGTTTGTTCGTTTGTTGGTTTGTTGGTTTGTTGGTTTGTTGGTTTGTTGGTTTGTTCGTTTGTTGGTTTGTTGGTTTGTTCGTTTGTTGGTTAGTTGGTTTATTGGTTTGTTGGCTTGTTGGTTTGTTGGTTTGTTGGTTTTCTGGTTTGTTGGTTTGTTGGTTTGTTGGTTTGTTGGTTTGTTGGTTTGTTGGCTTGTTGGTTTGTTGGTTAGTTGGCTTGTTGGTTTGTTGGTTTGTTGGTTTGTTGCTTTGTTCGTTTGTTGGTTTGTTGGTTTGTTGGTTTGTTGATTTGTTGGTTTGTTGGTTTGTTCGTTTGTTGGTTTGTTGGTTTGTTGGCTTGTTGGTTTGTTGGTTTGTTGGTTTGTTGGTTTGTTGGCTTGTTGGTTTGTTGGTTTGTTGGTTTGTTGGTTTGTTGGTTTGTTGGTTTGTTCGTTTGTTGGTTTGTTCGTTTGTTGGTTTGTTCGTTTGTTGGTTTGTTGGTTTGTTGGTTTGTTGGTTTGTTGGTTTGTTCGTTTGTTGGTTTGTTGGTTTGTTCGTTTGTTGGTTAGTTGGTTTATTGGTTTGTTGGCTTGTTGGTTTGTTGGTTTGTTGGTTTTCTGGTTTGTTGGTTTGTTGGTTTGTTGGTTTGTTGGTTTATTTGTTTGTTGGTTTGTTGGTTTGTTGCTTTGTTGGCTTCTTGGCTTGTTGGTTTGTTGGTTTGTTGGTTTGTTGGTTTGTTGGTTTGTTCGTTTGTTGGTTTGTTGGTTTGTTGGTTTGTTGGTTTGTTGCTTTGTTGGTTTGTTGGCTTGTTGGTTTGTTGGTTTGTTGGTTTGTTGGTTTGTTGGTTTGTTCGTTTGTTGGTTTGTTGGTTTGTTGGCTTGTTGGTTTGTGGGTTTGTTGGTTTGTTGGTTTGTTCGTTTGTTGGTTTGTTGGTTTGTTGGTTTGTTCGTTTGTTGGCTTGTTGGTTTGTTGGTTTGTTGGCTTGTTGGTTTGTTGGTTTGTTGGTTTTTTGGTTTGTTGGTTTGTTGGTTTGTTGGTTTGTTGGTTTGTTGGTTTGTTGGCTTGTTGGTTTGTTGGTTAGTTGGCTTGTTGGTTTGTTGGTTTGTTGGTTTGTTGCTTTGTTCGTTTGTTGGTTTGTTGGTTTGTTGGTTTGTTGATTTGTTGGTTTGTTGGTTTGTTCGTTTGTTGGTTTGTTGGTTTGTTGGCTTGTTGGTTTGTTGGTTTGTTGGTTTGTTGGTTTGTTGGCTTGTTGGTTTGTTGGTTTGTTGGTTTGTTGGTTTGTTGGTTTGTTGCTTTGTTGGTTTGTTGGCTTGTTGGTTTGTTGGTTTGTTGGTTTGTTGGTTTGTTGGTTTGTTCGTTTGTTGGTTTGTTGGTTTGTTGGCTTGTTGGTTTGTGGGTTTGTTGGTTTGTTGGTTTGTTCGTTTGTTGGTTTGTTGGTTTGTTGGTTTGTTCGTTTGTTGGCTTGTTGGTTTGTTGGTTTGTTGGCTTGTTGGTTTGTTGGTTTGTTGGTTTTTTGGTTTGTTGGTTTGTTGGTTTGTTGGTTTGTTGGTTTGTTGGTTTGTTGGCTTGTTGGTTTGTTGGTTAGTTGGCTTGTTGGTTTGTTGGTTTGTTGGTTTGTTGCTTTGTTCGTTTGTTGGTTTGTTGGTTTGTTGGTTTGTTGATTTGTTGGTTTGTTGGTTTGTTCGTTTGTTGGTTTGTTGGTTTGTTGGCTTGTTGGTTTGTTGGTTTGTTGGTTTGTTGGTTTGTTGGCTTGTTGGTTTGTTGGTTTGTTGGTTTGTTGGTTTGTTGGTTTGTTCGTTTGTTGGTTTGTTCGTTTGTTGGTTTGTTCGTTTGTTGGCTTGTTGGTTTGTTGGTTTGTTGGCTTGTTGGTTTGTTGGTTTGTTGGTTTTTTGGTTTGTTGGTTTGTTGGTTTGTTGGTTTGTTGGTTTGTTGGTTTGTTGGCTTGTTGGTTTGTTGGTTAGTTGGCTTGTTGGTTTGTTGGTTTGTTGGTTTGTTGCTTTGTTCGTTTGTTGGTTTGTTGGTTTGTTGGTTTGTTGATTTGTTGGTTTGTTGGTTTGTTCGTTTGTTGGTTTGTTGGTTTGTTGGCTTGTTGGTTTGTTGGTTTGTTGGTTTGTTGGTTTGTTGGCTTGTTGGTTTGTTGGTGTGCTGGTTTGTTCGTTTGATGGCTTGTTGGTTTGTTGGCTTGTTGGTTTGTTGGTTAGTTGGTTTGTTGGTTTGTTGGTTTGTTGGTTTGTTGGTTTGTTGGTTTGTTGGTTTGTTGGTTTGTTGGTTTGTTGGTTTGTTGGTTTGTTGGTTTGTTGGTTTGTTGGTTTGTTGGTTTGTTGGTTTGTTGGTTTGTTGGTTTGTTGGTTTGTTGGTTTGTTGGTTTGTTGGTTTGTTCGTTTGTTGGTTTGTTGGTTTGTTGGTTTGTTGGTTTGTTCGTTTGTTGGTTTGTTGGTTTGTTCGTTTGTTGGTTTATTGGTTTGTTGGTTTGTTGGTTTGTTGGTTTGTTGGTTTGGTGGTTTGGTGGTTTGTTGGTTTTTTGGTTTGTTCGTTTGTTGGTTTGTTGGTTTGTTGGTTTGTTAGTTTGTTGGTTTGTTGGTTTGGTGGTTTGTTGGTTTGTTGGTTTGTTCATTTGTTGGTTTGTTGGTTTGTTGGTTTGTTGGTTTGTTCGTTTGTTGGTTTGTTGGTTTGTTGGTTTGTTGGCTTTTTGGCTTGTTGGTTTGTTGGTTTGTTGGTTTGTTTGTTTGTTGGTTTGTTTGTTTGTTCGTTTGTTGGTTTGTTGGTTTGTTGGTTTGTTGGCATTTTGGTTTGTTGGTTTGTTGGATTGTTGGTTTGTTGGTTTGTTGGTTTGTTGGTTTATTCGTCTGTTGGCTTGCTGGTTTGTTGGCTTGTTGGCTTGTTGGTTTGTTGGCTTTTAGCTTTTTGGTTTGTTGGTTTGTTGGTTTGTTGGTTTGTTGGTTAGTTGGCTTGTTGGTTTGTTGGTTTGTTGGTTTGTTGGCTTGTTGGTTTGTTGTTTTTTTGGTTTGTTCGTTTGTTGGTTTGTTGGTTTGTTGGTTTGTTGGTTTGTTGGTTTGTTGGTTTGTTGGTTTGTTGGTTTGTTCGTTTGTTGGTTTGTTGGTTTGTTGGTTTGTTGATTTGTTGGTTTGTTGGTTTGTTCGTTTGTTGGTTTGTTGGTTTGTTGGCTTGTTGGTTTGTTGGTTGGTTGGTTTGTTGGTTTGTTGGCTTGTTGATTTGTTGGTTTGTTGGTTTGTTCGTTTGTTGGCTTGTTGGTTTGTTGGCTTGTTGGTTTGTTGGTTAGTTGGTTTGTTGGTTTGTTGGTTTGTTGTTTTGTTGGTTTGTTGGTTTGTTGGTTTGTTGGTTTGTTGGTTTGTTGGTTTGTTGGTTTGTTGGTTTGTTGGTTTGTTGGTTTGTTCGTTTGTTGGTTTGTTGGTTTGTTGGTTTGTTGGTTTGTTCGTTTGTTGGTTTGTTGGTTTGTTGGTTTGTTGGTTTGTTGGTTTGTTCGTTTGTTGGTTTGTTGGTTTGTTCATTTGTTGGTTAGTTGGTTTATTGGTTTGTGGGCTTGTTGGTTTGTTGGTTTGTTGGCTTGTTGGTTTGTTGGTTTGTTGGTTTGTTCGTTTGTTGGCTTGTTGGTTTGTTGGCTTGTTTGTTTGTTGGCTAGTTGGTTTGTTGGTTTGTTGGTTTTGTAGGTTTGTAGGTATGTTGGTTTGTTGGTTTGTTGGCTTGTTGGTTTGTTGGCTTGTTGGCTTGTTGGTTTGTTGGTTTGTTCGTTTGTTGGTTTGTTGGTTTGTTGGTTTGTTGGTTTGTTGGTTTGTTGGTTTGTTGGTTTGTTGGCTTGTTGGCTTGTTCGTTTGTTGGTTTGTTGGTTTGTTCGTTTGTTGGTTTGTTGGTTTGTTGGTTTGTTGGTTTGTTTGTTTGTTGGTTTGTTCGTTTGTTGGCTTGTTGGTTTGTTGGCTTATTGGTTTGTTGGTTTGTTGGTTTGTCGGTTTGTTTGTTTGTTCGTTTGTTGGTTTGTTGGTTGGTTGGCTTGTCCTATTGTTGGTTTGTTAGCTTGTTGGTTTGTTGGTTTGTTCGTTTGTTCGTTTGTTGGTTTGTTGGTTCGTTGGTTTGTTGGTTTGTTGGTTTGTTGGTTTGTTGGTTTGTTGGCTTGTTGGTTTGTTGGCTTGTTGGCTTGTTGGTTTGTTGGTTTGTTGGTTTGTTGGTTTGTTGGTTTGTTGGTTAGTTGGATTGTTGGCTTTTTGGTTTGTTGGTTTGTTGGCTTGTTGGTTTGTTGGTTTTTTGGTTTGTTCGTTTTTGGTTTGTTGGTTTGTTGGTTTGTTCGTTTGTTGGTTTGTTGGTTTGTTCGTTTGTTGGTTTGTTGGTTTGTTGGTTTGTTGGTTTGTTGGTTTGTTGGTTTGGTGGTTTGGTGGTTTGTTCGTTTGTTGGTTTGTTGGTTTGTTGGTTTGTTGGTTTGTTGGCTTGTTGGTTTGTTGGTTGGTTGGTTTGTTGGCTTGTTGGTTTGTTGGTTTGTTGGTTTGCTCGTTTGTTGGCTTGTTGGTTTGTTGGCTTGTTGGTTTGTTGGCTAGTTGGTTTGTTGGTTTGTTGGTTTGTTGGTTTGTTGGTTTGTTGGTTTGTTGGTTTGTTGGTTTGTTTGTTTGTTGGTTTGTTGGTTTGTTGGTTTGTTGGTTTGTTCGTTTGTTGGTTTGTTGGTTTGTTGGTTTGTTGGTTTGTTGGTTTGTTCGTTTGTTGGTTTGTTGGTTTGTTCGTTTGTTGGTTAGTTGGTTTATTGGTTTGTTGGCTTGTTGGTTTGTTGGTTTGTTGGTTTGTTGGTTTATTTGTTTGTTGGTTTGTTGGTTTGTTGCTTTGTTGGCTTCTTGGCTTGTTGGTTTGTTGGTTTGTTGGTTTGTTGGTTTGTTGGTTTGTTCGTTTGTTGGTTTGTTCGTTTGTTGGTTTGTTCGTTTGTTGGCTTGTTGGTTTGTTGGTTTGTTAGTTTATTTGTTTGTTGGTTTGTTGGTTTGTTGCTTTGTTGGCTTCTTGGCTTGTTGGTTTGTTGGTTTGTTGGTTTGTTGGTTTGTTCGTTTGTTGGTTTGTTGGTTTGTTGGTTTGTTGGTTTGTTGCTTTGTTGGTTTGTTGGCTTGTTGGTTTGTTGGTTTGTTGGTTTGTTGGTTTGTTGGTTTGTTCGTTTGTTGGTTTGTTGGTTTGTTGGCTTGTTGGTTTGTGGGTTTGTTGGTTTGTTGGTTTGTTCGTTTGTTGGTTTGTTGGTTTGTTGGTTTGTTGGTTTGTTGGTTTGTTCGTTTGTTGGCTTGTTGGTTTGTTAGTTTGTTGGTTTGTTGGTTTGTTGGTTTGTTGGTTTGTTCGTTTGTTGGTTTGTTCGTTTGTTGGTTTGTTCGTTTGTTGGCTTGTTGGTTTGTTGGTTTGTTGGCTTGTTGGTTTGTTGGTTTGTTGGTTTTTTGGTTTGTTGGTTTGTTGGTTTGTTGGTTTGTTGGTTTGTTGGTTTGTTGGCTTGTTGGTTTGTTGGTTAGTTGGCTTGTTGGTTTGTTGGTTTGTTGGTTTGTTGCTTTGTTGGTTTGTTGGTTTGTTGGTTTGTTGGTTTGTTGATTTGTTGGTTTGTTGGTTTGTTCGTTTGTTGGTTTGTTGGTTTGTTGGCTTGTTGGTTTGTTGGTTGGTTGGTTTGTTGGTTTGTTGGCTTGTTGGTTTGTTGGTGTGCTGGTTTGTTCGTTTGATGGCTTGTTGGTTTGTTGGCTTGTTGGTTTGTTGGTTAGTTGGTTTGTTGGTTTGTTGGTTTGTTGGTTTGTTGGTTTGTTGGTTTGTTGGTTTGTTGGTTTGTTGGTTTGTTGGTTTGTTGGTTTGTTGGTTTGTTGGTTTGTTGGTTTGTTCGTTTGTTGGCTTGTTGGTTTGTTGGTTTGTTGGCTTGTTGGTTTGTTGGTTTGTTGGTTTTTTGGTTTGTTGGTTTGTTGGTTTGTTGGTTTGTTGGTTTGTTGGTTTGTTGGCTTGTTGGTTTGTTGGTTAGTTGGCTTGTTGGTTTGTTGGTTTGTTGGTTTGTTGCTTTGTTCGTTTGTTGGTTTGTTGGTTTGTTGGTTTGTTGATTTGTTGGTTTGTTGGTTTGTTCGTTTGTTGGTTTGTTGGTTTGTTGGCTTGTTGGTTTGTTGGTTGGTTGGTTTGTTGGTTTGTTGGCTTGTTGGTTTGTTGGTGTGCTGGTTTGTTCGTTTGATGGCTTGTTGGTTTGTTGGCTTGTTGGTTTGTTGGTTAGTTGGTTTGTTGGTTTGTTGGTTTGTTGGTTTGTTGGTTTGTTGGTTTGTTGGTTTGTTGGTTTGTTGGTTTGTTGGTTTGTTGGTTTGTTGGCTTGTTGGTTTGTTGGTTTGTTGGTTTTTTGGTTTTTTGGTTTGTTGGTTTGTTGGTTTGTTGGTTTGTTGGTTTGTTGGCTTGTTGGTTTGTTGGTTAGTTGGCTTGTTGGTTTGTTGGTTTGTTGGTTTGTTGCTTTGTTCGTTTGTTGGTTTGTTGGTTTGTTGGTTTGTTGATTTGTTGGTTTGTTGGTTTGTTCGTTTGTTGGTTTGTTGGTTTGTTGGCTTGTTGGTTTGTTGGTTGGTTGGTTTGTTGGTTTGTTGGCTTGTTGGTTTGTTGGTGTGCTGGTTTGTTCGTTTGATGGCTTGTTGGTTTGTTGGCTTGTTGGTTTGTTGGTTAGTTGGTTTGTTGGTTTGTTGGTTTGTTGGTTTGTTGGTTTGTTGGTTTGTTGGTTTGTTGGTTTGTTGGTTTGTTGGTTTGTTGGTTTGTTGGTTTGTTGGTTTGTTGGTTTGTTGGTTTGTTGGTTTGTTGGTTTGTTGGTTTGTTCGTTTGTTGGTTTGTTGGTTTGTTGGTTTGTTGGTTTGTTCGTTTGTTGGTTTGTTGGTTTGTTCGTTTGTTGGTTTATTGGTTTGTTGGTTTGTTGGTTTGTTGGTTTGTTGGTTTGGTGGTTTGGTGGTTTGTTGGTTTTTTGGTTTGTTCGTTTGTTGGTTTGTTGGTTTGTTGGTTTGTTAGTTTGTTGGTTTGTTGGTTTGGTGGTTTTTTGGTTTGTTGGTTTGTTCGTTTGTTGGTTTGTTGGTTTGTTGGTTTGTTGGCTTTTTGGCTTGTTGGTTTGTTGGTTTGTTGGTTTGTTTGTTTGTTGGTTTGTTTGTTTGTTCGTTTGTTGGTTTGTTGGTTTGTTGGTTTGTTGGCATTTTGGTTTGTTGGTTTGTTGGATTGTTGGTTTGTTGGTTTGTTGGTTTGTTGGTTTATTCGTCTGTTGGCTTGCTGGTTTGTTGGCTTGTTGGCTTGTTGGTTTGTTGGCTTGTTAGCTTTTTGGTTTGTTGGTTTGTTGGTTTGTTGGTTTGTTGGTTTGTTGGCTTGTTGGTTTGTTGGTTTTTTGGTTTGTTCGTTTGTTGGTTTGTTGGTTTGTTGGTTTGTTGGTTTGTTGGTTTGTTGGTTTGTTGGTTTGTTGGTTTGTTGGTTTGTTGGTTTGTTCGTTTGTTGGTTTGTTGGTTTGTTGGTTTGTTGATTTGTTGGTTTGTTGGTTTGTTCGTTTGTTGGTTTGTTGGTTTGTTGGCTTGTTGGTTTGTTGGTTGGTTGGTTTGTTGGTTTGTTGGCTTGTTGGTTTGTTGGTTTGTTGGTTTGTTCGTTTGTTGGCTTGTTGGTTTGTTGGCTTGTTGGTTTGTTGGTTAGTTGGTTTGTTGGTTTGTTGGTTTGTTGTTTTGTTGGTTTGTTGGTTTGTTGGTTTGTTGGTTTGTTGGTTTGTTGGTTTGTTGGTTTGTTGGTTTGTTGGTTTGTTGGTTTGTTGGTTTGTTGGTTTGTTGGTTTGTTGGTTTGTTGGTTTGTTGGTTTGTTCGTTTGTTGGTTTGTTGGTTTGTTGGTTTGTTGGTTTGTTGGTTTGTTGGTTTGTTCGTTTGTTGGTTTGTTGGTTTGTTCATTTGTTGGTTAGTTGGTTTATTGGTTTGTTGGCTTGTTGGTTTGTTGGTTTGTTGGCTTGTTGGTTTGTTGGTTTGTTGGTTTGTTCGTTTGTTGGCTTGTTGGTTTGTTGGCTTGTTTGTTTGTTGGCTAGTTGGTTTGTTGGTTTGTTGGTTTTGTAGGTTTGTAGGTATGTTGGTTTGTTGGTTTGTTGGCTTGTTGGTTTGTTGGCTTGTTGGCTTGTTGGTTTGTTGGTTTGTTCCTTTGTTGGTTTGTTGGTTTGTTGGTTTGTTGGTTTGTTGGTTTGTTGGTTTGTTGGTTTGTTGGCTTGTTGGCTTGTTCGTTTGTTGGTTTGTTCGTTTGTTGGTTTGTTGGTTTGTTGGTTTGTTGGTTTGTTTGTTTGTTGGTTTGTTCGTTTGTTGGCTTGTTGGTTTGTTGGCTTATTGGTTTGTTGGTTTGTTGGTTTGTCGGTTTGTTTGTTTGTTCGTTTGTTGGTTTGTTGGTTGGTTGGCTTGTCGGTTTGTTGGTTTGTTAGCTTGTTGGTTTGTTGGTTTGTTCGTTTGTTCGTTTGTTGGCTTGTTGGTTTGTTGGCTTGTTGGCTTGTTGGTTTGTTGGCTTGTTGGCTTGTTGGTTTGTTGGTTCGTTGGTTTGTTGGTTTGTTGGTTTGTTGGTTTGTTGGTTTGTTGGCCTGTTGGTTTGTTAGTTTTTTGGTTTGTTCGTTTGTTGGTTTGTTGGTTTGTTGGTTTGTTGGTTTGTTGGTTTGTTGGTTTGTTAATTTGTTGGTTTGGTGGTTTGTTGGTTTGTTGGTTTGTTGGTTTGTTCGTTTGTTGGTTTGTTGGTTTGTTGGTTTGTTGGTTTGTTCGTTTGTTGGTTTGTTGGCTTGTCGGTTTGTTGGTTTGTTGGTTTGTTGGTTTGTTGGTTTGTTGGTTTGTTTGTTTGTGTGCTTGTTGGTTTGTTGGCTTGTTGGCTTGTTGGTTTGTTGGCTTGTTGGCTTGTTGGTTTGTTGGTTCGTTGGTTTGTTGGTTTGTTGGTTTGTTGGTTTGTTGGTTTGTTGGCCTGTTGGTTTGTTAGTTTTTTGGTTTGTTCGTTTGTTGGTTTGTTGGTTTGTTGGTTTGTTGGTTTGTTGGTTTGTTGGTTTGTTAATTTGTTGGTTTGGTGGTTTGTTGGTTTGTTGGTTTGTTGGTTTGTTCGTTTGTTGGTTTGTTGGTTTGTTGGTTTGTTGGTTTGTTCGTTTGTTGGTTTGTTGGCTTGTCGGTTTGTTGGTTTGTTGGTTTGTTGGTTTGTTGGTTTGTTGGTTTGTTCGTTTGTTGGCTTGTTGGTTTTTTGGCTTGTTGGCTTGTTGGTTTGTTGGCTTGTTGGCTTGTTGGTTTGTTGGTTCGTTGGTTTGTTGGTTTGTTGGTTTGTTGGTTTGTTGGTTTGTTGGCTTGTTGGTTTGTTGGCTTGTTGGCTTGTTGGTTTGTTGGTTTGTTGGTTTGTTGGTTTGTTGGTTTGTTGGTTAGTTGGATTGTTGGCTTTTTGGTTTGTTGGTTTGTTGGCTTGTTGGTTTGTTGGTTTTTTGGTTTGTTCGTTTTTGGTTTGTTGGTTTGTTGGTTTGTTCGTTTGTTGGTTTGTTGGTTTGTTCGTTTGTTGGTTTGTTGGTTTGTTGGTTTGTTGGTTTGTTGGTTTGTTGGTTTGTTGGTTTGTTCGTTTGTTGGTTTGTTGGTTTGTTGGTTTGTTGGTTTGTTCGTTTGTTGGTTTGTTGGTTTGTTCGTTTGTTGGTTTATTGGTTTGTTGGTTTGTTGGTTTGTTGGTTTGTTGGTTTGGTGGTTTGGTGGTTTGTTCGTTTGTTGGTTTGTTGGTTTGTTGGTTTGTTGGCTTGTTGGTTTGGTGGTTGGTTGGTTTGTTGGCTTGTTGGTTTGTTGGTTTGTTGGTTTGCTCGTTTGTTGGCTTGTTGGTTTGTTGGCTTGTTGGTTTGTTGGCTAGTTGGTTTGTTGGTTTGTTGGTTTGTTGGTTTGTTGGTTTGTTGGTTTGTTGGTTTGTTGGTTTGTTGGTTTGTTGGTTTGTTCGTTTGTTGGTTTGTTGGTTTGTTCGTTTGTTGGTTAGTTGGTTTATTGGTTTGTTGGCTTGTTGGTTTGTTGGTTTGTTGGTTTTCTGGTTTGTAGGTTTGTTGGTTTGTTGGTTTGTTGGTTTATTTGTTTGTTGGTTTGTTGGTTTGTTGGTTTGTTGCTTTGTTGGCTTCTTGGCTTGTTGGTTTGTTGGTTTGTTGGTTTGTTGGTTTGTTCGTTTGTTGGTTTGTTGGTTTGTTGGTTTGTTGGTTTGTTGCTTTGTTGGTTTGTTGGCTTGTTGGTTTGTTGGTTTGTTGGTTTGTTGGTTTGTTGGCATTTTGGTTTGTTGGTTTGTTGGATTGTTGGTTTGTTGGTTTGTTGGATTGTTGGTTTGTTGGTTTTTTGGTTTGTTCGTTTGTTGGTTTGTTGGTTTGTTGGTTTGTTGGTTTGTTGGTTTGTTGGTTTGTTGGTTTGTTCGTTTGTTGGTTTGTTGGTTTGTTGGTTTGTTGATTTGTTGGTTTGTTGGTTTGTTCGTTTGTTGGTTTGTTGGTTTGTTGGCTTGTTGGTTTGTTGGTTGGTTGGTTTGTTGGTTTGTTGGCTTGTTGGTTTGTTGGTTTGTTGGTTTGTTCGTTTGTTGGCTTGTTGGTTTGTTGGCTTGTTGGTTTGTTGGTTAGTTGGTTTGTTGGTTTGTTGGTTTGTTGTTTTGTTGGTTTGTTGGTTTGTTGGTTTGTTGGTTTGTTGGTTTGTTGGTTTGTTGGTTTGTTGGTTTGTTGGTTTGTTGGTTTGTTGATTTGTTGGTTTGTTCGTTTGTTGGTTTGTTGGTTTGTTGGTTTGTTGGTTTGTTGGTTTGTTGGTTTGTTCGTTTGTTGGTTTATTGGTTTGTTCATTTGTTGGTTAGTTGGTTTATTGGTTTGTTGGCTTGTTGGTTTGTTGGTTTGTTGGCTTGTTGGTTTGTTGGTTTGTTGGTTTGTTCGTTTGTTGGCTTGTTGGTTTGTTGGCTTGTTTGTTTGTTGGCTAGTTGGTTTGTTGGTTTGTTGGTTTTGTAGGTTTGTAGGTATGTTGGTTTGTTGGTTTGTTGGCTTGTTGGTTTGTTGGCTTGTTGGCTTGTTGGTTTGTTGGTTTGTTCCTTTGTTGGTTTGTTGGTTTGTTGGTTTGTTGGTTTGTTGGTTTGTTGGTTTGTTGGCTTGTTGGCTTGTTCGTTTGTTGGTTTGTTCGTTTGTTGGTTTGTTGGTTTGTTGGTTTGTTGGTTTGTTTGTTTGTTGGTTTGTTCGTTTGTTGGCTTGTTGGTTTGTTGGCTTATTGGTTTGTTGGTTTGTTGGTTTGTCGGTTTGTTTGTTTGTTCGTTTGTTGGTTTGTTGGTTGGTTGGCTTGTCGGTTTGTTGGTTTGTTAGCTTGTTGGTTTGTTGGTTTGTTCGTTTGTTCGTTTGTTGGCTTGTTGGTTTGTTGGCTTGTTGGCTTGTTGGTTTGTTGGCTTGTTGGCTTGTTGGTTTGTTGGTTCGTTGGTTTGTTGGTTTGTTGGTTTGTTGGTTTGTTGGTTTGTTGGCCTGTTGGTTTGTTAGTTTTTTGGTTTGTTCGTTTGTTGGTTTGTTGGTTTGTTGGTTTGTTGGTTTGTTGGTTTGTTGGTTTGTTAATTTGTTGGTTTGGTGGTTTGTTGGTTTGTTGGTTTGTTGGTTTGTTGGTTTGTTCGTTTGTTGGTTTGTTGGTTTGTTGGTTTGTTGGTTTGTTCGTTTGTTGGTTTGTTGGCTTGTCGGTTTGTTGGTTTGTTGGTTTGTTGGTTTGTTGGTTTGTTGGTTTGTTCGTTTGTTGGCTTGTTGGTTTGTTGGCTTGTTGGCTTGTTGGTTTGTTGGCTTGTTGGCTTGTTGGTTTGTTGGTTCGTTGGTTTGTTGGTTTGTTGGTTTGTTGGTTTGTTGGTTTGTTGGCCTGTTGGTTTGTTAGTTTTTTGGTTTGTTCGTTTGTTGGTTTGTTGGTTTGTTGGTTTGTTGGTTTGTTGGTTTGTTAATTTGTTGGTTTGGTGGTTTGTTGGTTTGTTGGTTTGTTGGTTTGTTCGTTTGTTGGTTTGTTGGTTTGTTGGTTTGTTGGTTTGTTCGTTTGTTGGTTTGTTGGCTTGTCGGTTTGTTGGTTTGTTGGTTTGTTGGTTTGTTGGTTTGTTGGTTTGTTCGTTTGTTGGCTTGTTGGTTTTTTGGCTTGTTGGCTTGTTGGTTTGTTGGCTTGTTGGCTTGTTGGTTTGTTGGTTCGTTGGTTTGTTGGTTTGTTGGTTTGTTGGTTTGTTGGTTTGTTGGCTTGTTGGTTTGTTGGCTTGTTGGCTTGTTGGTTTGTTGGTTTGTTGGTTTGTTGGTTTGTTGGTTTGTTGGTTAGTTGGATTGTTGGCTTTTTGGTTTGTTGGTTTGTTGGCTTGTTGGTTTGTTGGTTTTTTGGTTTGTTCGTTTTTGGTTTGTTGGTTTGTTGGTTTGTTCGTTTGTTGGTTTGTTGGTTTGTTCGTTTGTTGGTTTGTTGGTTTGTTGGTTTGTTGGTTTGTTGGTTTGTTGGTTTGTTGGTTTGTTCGTTTGTTGGTTTGTTGGTTTGTTGGTTTGTTGGTTTGTTCGTTTGTTGGTTTGTTGGTTTGTTCGTTTGTTGGTTTATTGGTTTGTTGGTTTGTTGGCTTGTTGGTTTGTTGGTTTGGTGGTTTGGTGGTTTGTTCGTTTGTTGGTTTGTTGGTTTGTTGGTTTGTTGGCTTGTTGGTTTGCTGGTTGGTTGGTTTGTTGGCTTGTTGGTTTGTTGGTTTGTTGGTTTGCTCGTTTGTTGGCTTGTTGGTTTGTTGGCTTGTTGGTTTGTTGGCTAGTTGGTTTGTTGGTTTGTTGGTTTGTTGGTTTGTTGGTTTGTTGGTTTGTTGGTTTGTTGGTTTGTTGGTTTGTTCGTTTGTTGGTTTGTTGGTTTGTTGGTTTGTTGGTTTGTTGGTTTGTTGGTTTGTTGGTTTGTTCGTTTGTTGGTTTGTTCGTTTGTTGGTTAGTTGGTTTATTGGTTTGTTGGCTTGTTGGTTTGTTGGTTTGTTGGTTTTCTGGTTTGTTGGTTTGTTGGTTTGTTGGTTTGTTGGTTTATTTGTTTGTTGGTTTGTTGGTTTGTTGGTTTGTTGCTTTGTTGGCTTCTTGGCTTGTTGGTTTGTTGGTTTGTTGGTTTGTTGGTTTGTTCGTTTGTTGGTTTGTTGGTTTGTTGGTTTGTTGGTTTGTTGCTTTGTTGGTTTGTTGGCTTGTTGGTTTGTTGGTTTGTTGGTTTGTTGGTTTGTTGGTTTGTTCGTTTGTTGGTTTGTTGGTTTGTTGGCTTGTTGGTTTGTGGGTTTGTTGGTTTGTTGGTTTGTTCGTTTGTTGGTTTGTTGGTTTGTTGGTTTGTTGGTTTGTTGGTTTGTTCGTTTGTTGGCTTGTTGGTTTGTTGGTTTGTTGGTTTGTTGGTTTGTTGGTTTGTTGGTTTGTTCGTTTGTTGGTTTGTTCGTTTGTTGGTTTGTTCGTTTGTTGGCTTGTTGGTTTGTTGGTTTGTTGGCTTGTTGGTTTGTTGGTTTGTTGGTTTTTTGGTTTGTTGGTTTGTTGGTTTGTTGGTTTGTTGGTTTGTTGGTTTGTTGGCTTGTTGGTTTGTTGGTTTGTTGGTTTGTTGGTTTATTCGTCTGTTGGCTTGCTGGTTTAGTGGCTTGTTGGCTTGTTGGCTTGTTGGCTTGTTGGCTTGTTGGTTTGTTGGTTTATTGGTTTGTTGGTTTGTTGGTTAGTTGGCTTGTTGGTTTGTTGGTTTGTTGGTTTGTTGGTTTGTTGGTTTGTTGGTTTGTTGGTTTGTTGCTTTGTTCGTTTGTTGGTTTGTTGGTTTGTTGGTTTGTTGGTTTGTTGGTTTGTTGGCTTGTTGGTTTGTTGGTTGGTTGGTTTGTTGGTTTGTTGGCTTGTTGGTTTGTTGGTGTGTTGGTTTGTTCGTTTGATGGCTTGTTGGTTTGTTGGCTTGTTGGTTTGTTGGTTAGTTGGTTTGTTGGTTTGTTGGTTTGTTGGTTTGTTGGTTTGTTGGTTTGTTGGTTTGTTGGTTTGTTGGTTTGTTGGTTTGTTGGTTTGTTGGTTTGTTGGTTTGTTGGTTTGTTGGTTTGTTGGTTTGTTGGTTTGTTGGTTTGTTCGTTTGTTGGTTTGTTGGTTTGTTGGTTTGTTGGTTTGTTCGTTTGTTGGTTTGTTGGTTTGTTCATTTGTTGGTTAGTTGGTTTATTGGTTTGTTGGCTTGTTGGTTTGTTGGTTTGTTGGCTTGTTGGTTTGTTGGTTTGTTGGTTTGTTCGTTTGTTGGCTTGTTGGTTTGTTGGCTTGTTTGTTTGTTGGCTAGTTGGTTTGTTCGTTTGTTGATTTGTTGGTTTGTTGGTTTGTTGGTTTGTTGGTTTGTTGGTTTGTTGGCTTGTTGGCTTGTTCGTTTGTTGGTTTGTTGGTTTGTTGGTTTGTTCGTTTGTTGGTTTGTTGGTTTGTTGGTTTGTTGGTTTGTTGGTTTGTTGGTTTGTTTGTTTGTTGGTTTGTTCGTTTGTTGGCTTGTTGGTTTGTTGGCTTATTAGTTTGTTGGTTTGTTGGTTTGTCGGTTTGTTGGTTTGTTGGTTTGTTGGTTTGTTGGTTTGTTGGTTTGTTGGTTTGTTGGTTTGTTGGTTTGTTGGTTTGTTGGTTTGTTGGTTTGTTCGTTTGTTGGTTTGTTGGTTTGTTGGTTTGTTGGTTTGTTCGTTTGTTGGTTTGTTGGTTTGTTCATTTGTTGGTTAGTTGGTTTATTGGTTTGTTGGTTTGTTCGTTTGTTGGTTAGTTGGTTTATTGGTTTGTTGGCTTGTTCGTTTTTGGTTTGTTGGTTTGTTGGTTTGTTCGTTTGTTGGTTTGTTGGTTTGTTCGTTTGTTGGTTTGTTGGTTTGTTGGTTTGTTGGTTTGTTGGTTTGTTGGTTTGTTGGTTTGGTGGTTTGTTCGTTTGTTGGTTTGTTGGTTTGTTGGCTTGTTGGTTTGTTGGTTGGTTGGTTTGTTGTTTTGTTGGCTTGTTGGTTTGTTGGTTTGTTGGTTTGTTCGTTTGTTGGCTTGTTGGTTTGTTGGTTTGTTGGTTTGTTGGTTTGTTGGTTTGTTGGTTTGTTGGCTTGTTGGCTTGTTGGTTTGTCGGTTTGTTGGCTTGTTGGTTTGTTGGTTTTTTGGTTTGTTCGTTTGTTGGTTTGTTGGTTTGTTGGTTTGTTAGTTAGTTGGTTTGTTGGTTTTGTGGTTTGCTGGTTTGTTGGTTTGTTCATTTGTTGGTTTGTTGGTTTGTTGGTGTGTTGGTTTGTTCGTTTGTTGGTTTGTTGGTTTGTTGGTTTGTTGGCTTGTTGGTTGTTGGTTTGTTGGTTTGTTGGTTTGTTTGTTTGTTGGTTTGTTTGTTGGTTTGTTGGTTTGTTGGCATTTTGGTTTGTTGGTTTGTTGGATTGTTGGTTTGTTGGTTTGTTGGTTTGTTGGTTTATTCGTCTGTTGGCTTGCTGGTTTGTTGGCTTGTTGGCTTGTTGGTTTGTTGGCTTGTTGGCTTGTTGGTTTGTTGGTTTGTTGGTTTGTTGGTTTGTTGGCTTGTTGGTTTGTTGGTTTTTTGGTTTGTTCGTTTGTTGGTTTGTTGGTTTGTTGGTTTGTTGGTTTGTTGGTTTGTTGGTTTGTTGGTTTGTTGGTTTGTTGGTTTGTTCGTTTGTTGGTTTGTTGGTTTGTTGGTTTGTTTATTTGTTGGTTTGTTGGTTTGTTCGTTTGTTGGTTTGTTGGTTTGTTGGCTTGTTGGTTTGTTGGTTGGTTGGTTTGTTGGTTTGTTGGCTTGTTGGTTTGTTGGTTTGTTGGTTTGTTCGTTTGTTGGCTTGTTGGTTTGTTGGCTTGTTGGTTTGTTGGTTAGTTGGTTTGTTGGTTTGTTGGTTTGTTGGTTTGTTGGTTTGTTCGTTTGTTGGTTTGTTGGTTTGTTGGTTTGTTGGTTTGTTCGTTTGTTGGTTTGTTGGTTTGTTCGTTTGTTGGTTTATTGGTTTGTTGGTTTGTTGGCTTGTTGGTTTGTTGGTTTGGTGGTTTGGTGGTTTGTTCGTTTGTTGGTTTGTTGGTTTGTTGGTTTGTTGGCTTGTTGGTTTGCTGGTTGGTTGGTTTGTTGGCTTGTTGGTTTGTTGGTTTGTTGGTTTGCTCGTTTGTTGGCTTGTTGGTTTGTTGGCTTGTTGGTTTGTTGGCTAGTTGGTTTGTTGGTTTGTTGGTTTGTTGGTTTGTTGGTTTGTTGGTTTGTTGGTTTGTTGGTTTGTTGGTTTGTTCGTTTGTTGGTTTGTTGGTTTGTTGGTTTGTTGGTTTGTTGGTTTGTTGGTTTGTTCGTTTGTTGGTTTGTTGGTTTGTTCGTTTGTTGGTTAGTTGGTTTATTGGTTTGTTGGCTTGTTGGTTTGTTGGGTTGTTGGTTTTCTGGTTTGTTGGTTTGTTGGTTTGTTGGTTTGTTGGTTTATTTGTTTGTTGGTTTGTTGGTTTGTTGGTTTGTTGCTTTGTTGGCTTCTTGGCTTGTTGGTTTGTTGGTTTGTTGGTTTGTTGGTTTGTTCGTTTGTTGGTTTGTTGGTTTGTTGGTTTGTTGGTTTGTTGCTTTGTTGGTTTGTTGGCTTGTTGGTTTGTTGGTTTGTTGGTTTGTTGGTTTGTTGGTTTGTTCGTTTGTTGGTTTGTTGGTTTGTTGGCTTGTTGGTTTGTGGGTTTGTTGGTTTGTTGGTTTGTTCGTTTGTTGGTTTGTTGGTTTGTTGGTTTGTTGGTTTGTTGGTTTGTTCGTTTGTTGGCTTGTTGGTTTGTTGGTTTGTTGGTTTGTTGGTTTGTTGGTTTGTTGGTTTGTTCGTTTGTTGGTTTGTTCGTTTGTTGGTTTGTTCGTTTGTTGGCTTGTTGGTTTGTTGGTTTGTTGGCTTGTTGGTTTGTTGGTTTGTTGGTTTTTTGGTTTGTTGGTTTGTTGGTTTGTTGGTTTGTTGGTTTGTTGGTTTGTTGGTTTGTTGGCTTGTTGGTTTGTTGGTTTGTTGGTTTGTTGGTTTATTCGTCTGTTGGCTTGCTGGTTTAGTGGCTTGTTGGCTTGTTGGCTTGTTGGCTTGTTGGCTTGTTGGTTTGTTGGTTTATTGGTTTGTTGGTTTGTTGGTTAGTTGGCTTGTTGGTTTGTTGGTTTGTTGGTTTGTTGGTTTGTTGGTTTGTTGGTTTGTTGGTTTGTTGCTTTGTTCGTTTGTTGGTTTGTTGGTTTGTTGGTTTGTTGGTTTGTTGGTTTGTTGGCTTGTTGGTTTGTTGGTTGGTTGGTTTGTTGGTTTGTTGGCTTGTTGGTTTGTTGGTGTGTTGGTTTGTTCGTTTGATGGCTTGTTGGTTTGTTGGCTTGTTGGTTTGTTGGTTAGTTGGTTTGTTGGTTTGTTGGTTTGTTGGTTTGTTGGTTTGTTGGTTTGTTGGTTTGTTGGTTTGTTGGTTTGTTGGTTTGTTGGTTTGTTGGTTTGTTGGTTTGTTGGTTTGTTGGTTTGTTGGTTTGTTGGTTTGTTGGTTTGTTGGTTTGTTCGTTTGTTGGTTTGTTGGTTTGTTGGTTTGTTGGTTTGTTCGTTTGTTGGTTTGTTGGTTTGTTCATTTGTTGGTTAGTTGGTTTATTGGTTTGTTGGCTTGTTGGTTTGTTGGTTTGTTGGCTTGTTGGTTTGTTGGTTTGTTGGTTTGTTCGTTTGTTGGCTTGTTGGTTTGTTGGCTTGTTTGTTTGTTGGCTAGTTGGTTTGTTCGTTTGTTGATTTGTTGGTTTGTTGGTTTGTTGGTTTGTTGGTTTGTTGGTTTGTTGGCTTGTTGGCTTGTTCGTTTGTTGGTTTGTTGGTTTGTTTTTTTGTTCGTTTGTTGGTTTGTTGGTTTGTTGGTTTGTTGGTTTGTTGGTTTGTTTGTTTGTTGGTTTGTTGGTTTGTTCGTTTGTTGGCTTGTTGGTTTGTTGGCTTATTAGTTTGTTGGTTTGTTGGTTTGTCGGTTTGTTGGTTTGTTGGTTTGTTGGTTTGTTGGTTTGTTGGTTTGTTGGTTTGTTGGTTTGTTGGTTTGTTGGTTTGTTGGTTTGTTGGTTTGTTCGTTTGTTGGTTTGTTGGTTTGTTGGTTTGTTGGTTTGTTCGTTTGTTGGTTTGTTGGTTTGTTCATTTGTTGGTTAGTTGGTTTATTGGTTTGTTGGTTTGTTCGTTTGTTGGTTAGTTGGTTTATTGGTTTGTTGGCTTGTTCGTTTTTGGTTTGTTGGTTTGTTGGTTTGTTCGTTTGTTGGTTTGTTGGTTTGTTCGTTTGTTGGTTTGTTGGTTTGTTGGTTTGTTGGTTTGTTGGTTTGTTGGTTTGTTGGTTTGGTGGTTTGTTCGTTTGTTGGTTTGTTGGTTTGTTGGCTTGTTGGTTTGTTGGTTGGTTGGTTTGTTGTTTTGTTGGCTTGTTGGTTTGTTGGTTTGTTGGTTTGTTCGTTTGTTGGCTTGTTGGTTTGTTGGTTTGTTGGTTTGTTGGTTTGTTGGTTTGTTGGTTTGTTGGCTTGTTGGCTTGTTGGTTTGTCGGTTTGTTGGCTTGTTGGTTTGTTGGTTTTTTGGTTTGTTCGTTTGTTGGTTTGTTGGTTTGTTGGTTTGTTAGTTAGTTGGTTTGTTGGTTTTGTGGTTTGCTGGTTTGTTGGTTTGTTCATTTGTTGGTTTGTTGGTTTGTTGGTGTGTTGGTTTGTTCGTTTGTTGGTTTGTTGGTTTGTTGGTTTGTTGGCTTGTTGGTTGTTGGTTTGTTGGTTTGTTGGTTTGTTTGTTTGTTGGTTTGTTTGTTGGTTTGTTGGTTTGTTGGCATTTTGGTTTGTTGGTTTGTTGGATTGTTGGTTTGTTGGTTTGTTGGTTTGTTGGTTTATTCGTCTGTTGGCTTGCTGGTTTGTTGGCTTGTTGGCTTGTTGGTTTGTTGGCTTGTTGGCTTGTTGGTTTGTTGGTTTGTTGGTTTGTTGGTTTGTTGGCTTGTTGGTTTGTTGGTTTTTTGGTTTGTTCGTTTGTTGGTTTGTTGGTTTGTTGGTTTGTTGGTTTGTTGGTTTGTTGGTTTGTTGGTTTGTTGGTTTGTTGGTTTGTTCGTTTGTTGGTTTGTTGGTTTGTTGGTTTGTTTATTTGTTGGTTTGTTGGTTTGTTCGTTTGTTGGTTTGTTGGTTTGTTGGCTTGTTGGTTTGTTGGTTGGTTGGTTTGTTGGTTTGTTGGCTTGTTGGTTTGTTGGTTTGTTGGTTTGTTCGTTTGTTGGCTTGTTGGTTTGTTGGCTTGTTGGTTTGTTGGTTAGTTGGTTTGTTGGTTTGTTGGTTTGTTGGTTTGTTGGTTTGTTGGTTTGTTGGTTTGTTGGTTTGTTGGTTTGTTGGTTTGTTGGTTTGTTGGTTTGTTGGTTTGTTGGTTTGTTGGTTTGTTGGTTTGTTGGTTTGTTGGTTTGTTCGTTTGTTGGTTTGTTGGTTTGTTGGTTTGTTGGTTTGTTCGTTTGTTGGTTTGTTGGTTTGTTCATTTGTTGGTTAGTTGGTTTATTGGTTTGTTGGTTTGTTGGTTTGTTGGCTTGTTGGTTTGTTGGTTTGTTGGTTTGTTCGTTTGTTGGCTTGTTGGTTTGTTGGCTTGTTTGTTTGTTGGCTAGTTGGTTTGTTGGTTTGTTGGCTTGTTGGCTTGTTGGTTTTTTGGTTTGTTCGTTTGTTGGTTTGTTGGTTTGTTGGTTTGTTGGTTTGTTGGTTTGTTGGTTTGTTGGCTTGTTGGCTTGTTCGTCTGTTGGTTTGTTGGTTTGTTCGTTTGTTGGTTTGTTGGTTTGTTGGTTTATTGGTTTGTTTGTTTGTTGGTTTGTTCGTTTGTTGGCTTGTTGGTTTGTTCGCTTATTGGTTTGTTGGTTTGTTGGTTTGTCGGTTTGTTTGTTTGTTCGTTTGTTGGTTTGTTGGTTGGTTGGCTTGTCGGTTTGTTGGTTTGTTGGCTTGTTGGTTTGTTGGTTTGTTCGTTTGTTCGTTTGTTGGCTTGTTGGTTTGTTGGCTTGTTGGCTTGTTGGTTTGTTGGCTTGTTGGCTTGTTGGTTTGTTGGTTCGTTGGTTTGTTGGTTTGTTGGTTTGTTGGTTTGTTGGTTTGTTGGCCTGTTGGTTTGTTAGTTTTTTGGTTTGTTCGTTTGTTGGTTTGTTGGTTTGTTGGTTTGTTGGTTTGTTGGCTTGTTGGCTTGTTGGTTTGTTGGTTTGTTCGTTTGTTGGTTTGTTGGTTTGTTGGTTTGTTGGTTTGTTGGTTTGTTGGTTTGTTGGCTTGTTGGCTTGTTCGTCTGTTGGTTTGTTGGTTTGTTCGTTTGTTGGTTTGTTGGTTTGTTGGTTTGTTGGTTTGTTTGTTTGTTTGTTTGTTGGTTTGTTCGTTTGTTGGCTTGTTGGTTTGTTCGCTTATTGGTTTGTTGGTTTGTTGGTTTGTCGGTTTGTTTGTTTGTTCGTTTGTTGGTTTGTTGGTTGGTTGGCTTGTCGGTTTGTTGGTTTGTTGGCTTGTTGGTTTGTTGGTTTGTTCGTTTGTTCGTTTGTTGGCTTGTTGGTTTGTTGGCTTGTTGGCTTGTTGGTTTGTTGGCTTGTTGGCTTGTTGGTTTATTGGTTCGTTGGTTTGTTGGTTTGTTGGTTTGTTGGTTTGTTGGTTTGTTGGCCTGTTGGTTTGTTAGTTTTTTGGTTTGTTCGTTTGTTGGTTTGTTGGTTTGTTGGTTTGTTGGTTTGTTGGTTTGTTAATTTGTTGGTTTGGTGGTTTGTTGGTTTGTTGGCTTCTTGGCTTGTTGGTTTGTTGGTTTGTTGGTTTGTTGGTTTGTTGGTTAGTTGGCTTGTTGGTTTGTTGGTTTGTTGGTTTGTTGGCTTGTTGGTTTGTTGGTTTTTTGGTTTGTTCGTTTGTTGGTTTGTTGGTTTGTTGGTTTGTTGGTTTGTTGGTTTGTTGGTTTGTTGGTTTGTTGGTTTGTTGGTTTGTTGGTTTGTTGGTTTGTTCGTTTGTTGGTTTGTTGGTTTGTTGGTTTGTTGATTTGTTGGTTTGTTGGTTTGTTCGTTTGTTGGTTTGTTGGTTTGTTGGCTTGTTGGTTTGTTGGTTGGTTGGTTTGTTGGTTTGTTGGCTTGTTGGTTTGTTGGTTTGTTGGTTTTTTCGTTTGTTGGCTTGTTGGTTTGTTGGCTTGTTGGTTTGTTGGTTAGTTGGTTTGTTGGTTTGTTGGTTTGTTGGTTTGTTGGTTTGTTGGTTTGTTGGTTTGTTGGTTTGTTGGTTTGTTGGTTTGTTGGTTTGTTGGTTTGTTGGTTTGTTGGTTTGTTGGTTTGTTGGTTTGTTGGTTTGTTGGTTTGTTGGTTTGTTGGTTTGTTGGTTTGTTCGTTTGTTGGTTTATTGGTTTCTTGGTTTGTTGGTTTGTTCGTTTGTTGGTTTGTTGGTTTGTTCATTTGTTGGTTAGTTGGTTTATTGGTTTGTTGGTTTGTTGGTTTGTTGGCTTGTTGGTTTGTTGGTTTGTTGGTTTGTTCATTTGTTGGCTTGTTGGTTTGTTGGCTTGTTTGTTTGTTGGCTAGTTGGTTTGTTGGTTTGTTGGTTTTGTAGGTTTGTAGGTATGTTGGTTTGTTGGTTTGTTGGCTTGTTGGTTTGTTGGCTTGTTGGCTTGTTGGTTTGTTGGTTTGTTCGTTTGTTGGTTTGTTGGTTTGTTGGTTTGTTGGTTTGTTGGTTTGTTGGTTTGTTGGTTTGTTGGCTTGTTGGCTTGTTCGTCTGTTGGTTTGTTGGTTTGTTCGTTTGTTGGTTTGTTGGTTTGTTGGTTTGTTGGTTTGTTTGTTTGTTGGTTTGTTCGTTTGTTGGCTTGTTGGTTTGTTCGCTTATTGGTTTGTTGGTTTGTTGGTTTGTCGGTTTGTTTGTTTGTTCGTTTGTTGGTTTGTTGGTTGGTTGGCTTGTCGGTTTGTTGGTTTGTTGGCTTGTTGGTTTGTTGGTTTGTTCGTTTGTTCGTTTGTTGGCTTGTTAGTTTTTTGGCTTGTTGGCTTGTTGGTTTGTTGGCTTGTTGGCTTGTTGGTTTGTTGGTTCGTTGGTTTGTTGGTTTGTTGGTTTGTTGGCCTGTTGGTTTGTTAGTTTTTTGGTTTGTTCGTTTGTTGGTTTGTTGGTTTGTTGGTTTGTTGGTTTGTTGGTTTGTTGGTTTTTTAATTTGTTGGTTTGTTGGTTTGTTCGTTTGTTGGTTTGTTGGCTTGTCGGTTTGTTGGTTTGTTGGTTTGTTGGTTTGTTGGTTTGTTGGTTTGTTCGTTTGTTGGCTTGTTGGTTTGTTGGCTTGTTGGCTTGTTGGCTTGTTGGCTTGTTGGTTTGTTGGCTTGTTGGCTTGTTGGTTTGTTGGTTCGTTGGTTTGTTGGTTTGTTGGTTTGTTAGTTTGTTGGCTTGTTGGTTTGTTGGCTTGTTGGCTTGTTGGTTTGTTGGTTTGTTGGTTTGTTAGTTTGTTGGGTTGTTGGTTAGTTGGCTTGTTGGCTTTTTGGTTTGTTGGTTTGTTGGCTTGTTGGTTTGTTGGTTTTTTGGTTTGTTCGTATTTGGTTTGTTGGTTTGTTGGTTTGTTCGTTTGTTGGTTTGTTGGTTTGTTCGTTTGTTGGTTTGTTGGTTTGTTGGTTTGTTGGTTTGTTGGTTTGGTGGTTTGTTCGTTTGTTGGTTTGTTGGTTTGTTGGTTTGTTGGCTTGTTGGTTTGTTGGTTGGTTGGTTTGTTGGCTTGTTGGTTTGTTGGTTTGTTGGTTTGCTCGTTTGTTGGCTTGTTGGTTTGTTGGCTTGTTGATTTGTTGGCTAGTTGGTTTGTTGGTTTGTTGGTTTGTTGGTTTGTTGGTTTGTTGGTTTGTTGGTTTGTTGGTTTGTTGGTTTGTTGGTTTGTTGGTTTGTTGGTTTGTTCGTTTGTTGGTTTGTTGGTTTGTTGGTTTGTTGGTTTGTTCGTTTGTTGGTTTGTTGGTTTGTTCGTTTGTTGGTTAGTTGGTTTATTGGTTTGTTGGCTTGTTGGTTTGTTGGTTTGTTGGTTTTCTGGTTTGTTGGTTTGTTGGTTTGTTGGTTTGTTGGTTTATTTGTTTGTTGGTTTGTTGGTTTGTTGCTTTGTTGGCTTCTTGGCTTGTTGGTTTGTTGGTTTGTTGGTTTGTTGGTTTGTTTGTTTGTTGGTTTGTTGGTTTGTTGGTTTGTTGGTTTGTTGCTTTGTTGGTTTGTTGGCTTGTTGGTTTGTTGGTTTGTTGGTTTGTTGGTTTGTTGGTTTGTTCGTTTGTTGGTTTGTTGGTTTGTTGGCTTGTTGGTTTGTTGGTTTGTTGGTTTGTTGGTTTGTTCGTTTGTTGGTTTGTTGGTTTGTTGGTTTGTTGGTTTGTTGGTTTGTTCGTTTGTTGGCTTGTTGGTTTGTTGGTTTGTTGGTTTTTTGGTTTGTTGGTTTGTTTGTTTGTTGGTTTGTTGGTTTGTTGGTTTGTTGGTTTGTTGGCTTCTTGGCTTCTTGGTTTGTTGGTTTGTTGGTTTGTTGGTTTGTTGGTTTGTTGGTTTGTTGGTTTGTTAGTTTGTTGGCTTGTTTGTTCGTTGGTTCGTTGGTTTATTGTCTTGTTGGTTTGTTGGTTTGTTGGTTTATTGGCTTATTGGCTTGTTGGTTTGTTGGTTTGTTGGTTTGTTGGTTTGTTGGTTTGTTGGTTTGTTGGTTTGTTGGTTTGTTGGTTTGTTCGTTTGTTGGTTTCTTGGTTTGTTAGTTTGTTGGTTTGTTCGTTTGTTGGTTTGTTCGTTTGTTGGTAAGTTGGTTTATTGGTTTGTTGGCTTGTTGGTTTGTTGGTTTGTTGGTTTGTTGGCTTGTTGGTTTGTTGATTGTTGGTTTGTTCGTTTGTTGGCTTGTTGGTTTGTTGGCTTGTTGGTTTGTTGGCTAGTTGGTTTGTTGGTTTGTTGGTTTTGTAGGTTTGTAGGTTTGTTGGCTTGTTGGTTTGTTGGCTTGTTGGTTTGTAGGCTTGTTGGCTTGTTGGTTTGTTGGTTTGTTGGTTGGTTGGTTTGTTGGTTTGTTGGTTTGTTGGTTTGTTGGCTTGTTGGTTTTTTGGTTTTTTGGTTTGTTGGCTTGTTGGTTTGTTGGTTTGTTGGTTTGTTGGTTTGTTCATTTGTTGGTTTTTTTTGTGTGTTGGTTTGTTGGCTTGTTGGTTTGTTGCTTTGTTGGTTTGTTGGTTTGTTGGTTTGTTGGTTTATTTGCTTATTGGTTTGTTGGATTACTGGCTTGTTGGTTTGTTGGTTTGTTTATTTGTTGGTTTGGTGGTTTGTTGGTTTGTTGGTTTGTTGGTTTCTAGGTTTGTTGGTTTGTTGGTTTGTTAGTTTGTTGGCTTGTTGGCTTGCTGGCTTGTTGGTTTGTTGGCTTGTTGGCTTGTTGGTTTGTTGGTTTGTCCGTTTGTTGGTTTGTTGGTTTGTTGGTTTGTGGGCTTGTTGGCTTGTTGGTTTGTTGGTTTGTTGGCTTGTAGGTTTGTTGGTTTGTTGGTTTGTTGGTTTGTGGGCTTGTTGGCTTGTTGGTTTGTTGGTTTGTTGGCTTGTAGGTTTGTTGGTTTGTTGGTTTGTTGGTTTGTTGGTTTGTTGGTCTGTTGGTTTGTTGGTCTGTTGGTTTGTTGGTTTGTTGGTTTGTTGGTTTGTTGGTTTGTTGGCTTGTTGGTTTGTTGGTTTGTTGGTTTGTTGGTTTGTTGGTTTGTTCGTTTGTTGGTTTGTTGGTGTTTTGGCTTGTTGGTTTGGTGGCTTGTTGGCTTGTTGGTTTGTTCGTTTGTTGGTTTAATGGCTTGTTGGTTTGTAAGCTTGTTGGCTTGTTGGTTTGTTGGTTTGTTGGTTTGTTCGTTTGTTCGTTTGTTGGTTTGTTGGTTTGTTGGTTTGTTGGTTTGTTGGTTTGTTGGTTTGTTCGTTTGTTGGTTTGTTCGTTTGTTGGCTTGTTGGTTTGTTGGTTTGTTGGCTTGTTGGTTTGTTGGTTTGTGAGTTTGTTGGTTTGGTGGTTTGTTGGTTTGTTGGTTTGTTGGTTTGTGGGCTTGTTGGTTTGTTGGTTTGTTGGTTTGTTGGTTTGTTGGTTTGTTGGTTTGTTCGTTTGTTGGTTTGTTGGTTTGTTGGCTTGTTGGTTTGTTGGCTTGTTGGCTTGTTGGTTTGTTGGTTTGTTCGTTTGTTGGTTTGTTTGTTTGTTGGTTTGTTCGTTTGTTGGTTTGTTGGATTGTTGGCTTGTTGGTTTGTTGGCTTGTTGGCTTGTTGGTTTGTTGGTTTGTTCGTTTGTTGGTTTGTTGGTTTGTTAGCTTGTTGGCTTGTTGGTTTGTTGGTTTGTTGGCTTGTTGGTTTGTTGGTTTGTTAGTTTGTTGGTTTGTTGGTTTGTTCGTTTGTTCGGTTGTTGGTTTGTTGGTTTGTTGGTTTGTTGGTTTGTTGGTTTGTTGGTTTGTTGGTTTGTTGGTTTGTTGGTTTGTTGGTTTGTTGGTTTGTTGGTTTGTTGGCTTGTTGGCTTGTTGGTTTGTTGGTTTGTTTGTTTGTTCGTTTGTTGGTTTGTTGGTTTGTTGGCTTGTTGGTTTGTTCGTTTGTTGGTTTCTTGGTTTGTTGGTTTGTTAAATTGTTCGTTTGTTGGTTTGTTGGTTTGTTGGCTTGTTGGCTTGTTGGTTTGTTGGTTTGTTGGTTTGTTGGTTTGTTGGTTTGTTGGTTTGTTGGTTTGTTCGTTTGTTGGTTTGTTGGTTTGTTCGTTTGTTGGCTTGTTGGTTTGTTTGCTTGTTGGTTTGTTTGTTTGTTGGTTTATTCGTTTGTTGGTTTGTTGGTTTGTTGGTATGTTGGCTTGTTATATTGTTGGTTTGTTGGTTTGTTGGCTTTTTGGTTTGTTGGTTTGTTGGTTTGTCGGTTTGTTGGTTTGTTCATTTGTTCGTTTGTTGGTTTATTGATTTGTTGGTTTGTTCGTTTGTTGGTTTGTTCGTTTGTTGGCTTGTTGGTTTGTTGGTTTGTTGGCTTGTTGTTTTGTTGGTTTGTTGGTTTGTTGGTTTGTTGGTTAGTTGGTTTATTGGTTTGTTGGTTTGTTGGCTTGTTGGCTTGTTGGTTTGTTGGCTTGTTGGTTTGTTGGTTTGTTGGTTTGTTGGTTTGTTGGTTTATTGGTTTGTTGGTTTGTTGTTTTGTTGGTTTGTTGACTTGTTGGTTGTTGGTTTGTTAGTTTGTTGGTTTGTTGGTTTGTTGGTTTGTTGGTTTGTTGGTTTGTTGGTTTGTTGGCTTGTTGGTTTGTTGGTTTGTTGGCTTGTTGGTTTGTTGGTTTGTTGGTTTCTTGGTTTGTTGGTTTGTTGGTTTTTTGGTTTGTTCGTTTGTTGGTTTGTTGGTTTGTTGGTTTGTTTGTTTGTTGGTTTGTTGGCTTGTTGGTTTGTTGGCTTGTTGGTTTATTGGTTTGTTGGTTTGTTGGTTTGTTGGTTTGTTTGTTTGTTCGCTTGTTGGTTTGTTGGTTTGTTGGCTTGGTGCTTTGTTGGTTTGTTGGCTTGTTGGTTTAATGATTTGTTGGTTTGTTGGTTTTTTCGTTTGTTGGCTTGTTGGTTCGTTGGCTTGTTGGCTTGTTGGTTTGTTGGCTTGTTGGTTTGTTGGTTTGTTGGTTTGTTGGTTTGTTGGTTTGTTGGTTTGTTGGTTTGTTGGCTTGTTGGCTAGTTGGCTTGTTGGTTTTTTGGTTTTTTGGTTTGTTGGCTTGTTGGTTTGTTGGTTTGTTGGTTTGTTGGTTTGTTCATTTGTTGGTTTTTTTTGTGTGTTGGTTTGTTGGTTTGTTGGCTTGTTGGTTTGTTGCTTTGTTGGTTTGTTGGTTTGTTGGTTTGTTGGTTTATTTGTTTGTTGGTTTGTTGGATTACTGGCTTGTTGGTTTGTTGGTTTGTTGATTTGTTGGTTTGGTGGTTTGTTCGTTTGTTCGTTTGTTCGTTTGTTCGTTTGTTGGTTTGTTGGTTTGTTGGTTTGTTGGTTTGTTGGTTTGTTGGTTTGTTGGTTTGTTCGTTTGTTGGTTTGTTCGTTTGTTGGCTTGTTGGTTTGTTGATTTGTTGGCTTGTTGGTTTGTTGGTTTGTGAGTTTGTTGGTTTGTTGGTTTGTTGGTTTGTTGGTTTGTTGGTTTGTTGGTTTGTTGGTTTGTGGGCTTGTTGGTTTGTTGGTTTGTTGGTTTGTTGGTTTGTTGGTTTGTTCGTTTGTTGGTTTGTTGGTTTGTTGGCTTGTTTGTTTGTTGGCTTGTTGGCTTGTTGGTTTGTTGGTTTGTTTGTTTGTTGGTTTGTTCGTTTGTTGGTTTGTTGGATTGTTGGCTTGTTGGTTTGTTGGCTTGTTGGCTTGTTGGTTTGTTGGCTTGTTGGTTTGTTGGTTTGTTGGTTTGTTGGTTTGTTGGCTTGTTGGTTTGTTGGTTTGTTAGTTTGTTGGTTTGTTGGTTTGTTCGTTTGTTCGGTTGTTGGTTTGTTGGTTTGTTGGTTTGTTGGTTTGTTGGTTTGTTGGTTTGTTGGTTTGTTGGTTTGTTGGTTTGTTGGTTTGTTGGTTTGTTGGTTTGTTGGTTTGTTGGTTTGTTGGTTTGTTGGCTTGTTGGCTTGTTGGTTTGTTGGTTTGTTTGTTTGTTCGTTTGTTGGTTTGTTGGTTTGTTGGCTTGTTGGTTTGTTCGTTTGTTGGTTTCTTGGTTTGTTGGTTTGATAGTTTGTTCGTTTGTTGGTTTGTTGGTTTGTTTATTTGTTCGTTTGTTGGCTTGTTTTTTTGTTGGTTTGTTGGTTTGTTGGTTTGTTGGTTTGTTGGTTTGTTGGTTTGTTGGCTTGTTGGCTTGTTGGTTTGTTGGTTTGTTGGTTTGTTGGTTTGTTGGTTTGTTGGTTTGTTCGTTTGTTGGTTTGTTGGTTTGTTCGTTTGTTGGCTTGTTGGTTTGTTGGCTTGTTGGTTTGTTTGTTTGTTGGTTTATTCGTTTGTTGGTTTGTTGGTTTGTTGGTTTGTTGGTTTGTTGGCTTGTTATATTGTTGGTTTGTTGGTTTGTTGGCTTTTTGGTTTGTTGGTTTGTTGGTTTGTCGGTTTGTTGGTTTGTTCATTTGTTCGTTTGTTGGTTTTTTGATTTGTTGGTTTGTTCGTTTGTTGGTTTGTTCGTTTGTTGGCTTGTTGGTTTGTTGGTTTGTTGGCTTGTTGTTTTGTTGGTTTGTTGGTTTGTTGGTTAGTTGGTTTATTGGTTTGTTGGTTTGTTGGCTTGTTCGCTTGTTGGTTTGTTGGCTTGTTGGTTTGTTGGTTTGTTGGTTTGTTGGTTTGTTGGTTTCTTGGTTTATTGGTTTGTTGGTTTGTTGTTTTGTTGGTTTGTTGACTTGTTGGTTGTTGGTTTGTTAGTTTGTTGGTTTGTTGATTTGTTGGTTTGTTGGTTTGTTGGTTTGTTGGCTTGTTGGTTTGTTGGTTTGTTGGCTTGTTGGTTTGTTGGTTTGTTGGTTTCTTGGTTTGTTGGTTTGTTGGTTTTTTGGTTTGTTCGTTTGTTGGTTTGTTGGTTTGTTGGTTTGTTTGTTTGTTGGTTTGTTGGCTTGTTGGTTTGTTGGCTTGTTGGTTTATTGGTTTGTTGGTTTGTTGGTTTGTTGGTTTGTTTGTTTGTTCGCTTGTTGGTTTGTTGGTTTGTTTGCTTGGTGCTTTGTTGGTTTGTTGGCTTGTTGGTTTGTTGATTTGTTGGTTTGTTGGTTTTTTCGTTTGTTGGCTTGTTGGTTCGTTGGCTTGTTGGCTTGTTGGTTTGTTGGCTTGTTGGTTTGTTGGTTTGTTGGTTTGTTGGTTTGTTGGTTTGTTGGTTTGTTGGCTTGTTGGCTTGTTGAATTGTTGGTTTGTTGGCTTGTTGGTTTGTTGGGTTTTTGGTTTGTTCGTTTCTTGGTTTGTTGGTTTGTTGGTTTGTTGGTTTGTTGGTTTGTTGGTTTGTTGGTTTCTTGGTTTGTTAGTTTGTTGGTTTGTTGGTTTGTTGGTTTGTTGGTTTGTTGGTTTGTTGGTATGTTTGTTTGTTGGTTTGTTGGTTTGTTCGTTTGTTGGTTTGTTGGTTTGTTGGTTTGTTGGTTGGTTCGTTCGTTGGTTTGTTGGTTTGTTGGTTTGTTGGCTTGTTGGCATGTTGGTTTGTTGGTTTGTTTGTTTGTTGGTCTGTTGGTTTGTTCGTTTGTTGGTTTGTTGGTTTGTTGGTTTGTTGGTTTGTTCGTTTGTTGGTTTGTTGGTTTGTTGGTTTGTTGGTTTGTTGGTTTGTTGGTTTGTTTTTTTGTTGGTTTGTTCGTTTGTTGGTTTGTTGGTTACTTGGTTTGTTGGTTTGTTGGTTTGTTGGCTTGTTGGCTTGTTGGTTTGTTGGTTTGTTGGTTTGTTGGTTTGTTGGTTTGTTGGTTTGTTGGTTTGTTGGTTTGTTGGTTTGTTCGTTTGTTGGTTTGTTGGTTTGTTAGTTTGTTAGTTTGTTCGTTTGTTGGTTTGTTCGTTTGTTGGTAAGGTGGTTTATTGGTTTGTTGGCTTGTTGGTTTGTTGGTTTGTTTGTTTGTTGGCTTGTTGGTTTGTTGATTGTTGGTTTGTTCGTTTGTTGGCTTGTTGGTTTGTTGGCTTGTTGGTTTGTTGGCTAGTTGGTTTGTTGGTTTGTTGGTTTTGTAGGTTTGTAGGTTTGTTGGCTTGTTGATTTGTTGGCTTGTTGGTTTGTTGGCTTGTTGGCTTGTTGCTTTATTGGTTTGTTCGTTAGTTGGTTTGTTGGTTTGTTGGTTTGTTGGTTTGTTGGTTTGTAGGCTTGTTGGCTTGTTGGTTTGTTGGTTTGTTGGTTTGTTGGTTTGTTGGTTTGTCGGTTTGTTGGTTTGTTGGCTTGTTGGCTTGTTGGTTTGTTGGTTTGTTCGTTTGTTGGTTTGTTGGTTTGTTGGTTTGTTGGTTTTTTGGTTTTTTGGTTTGTTGGCTTGTTGGTTTGTTGGTTGGCTTGTTGGTTTGTTGGCTTGTTGGTTTAATGCTTTGTTGGTTTGTTGGTTTGTTGGCTTGTTGGTTTTTTGGTTTGTTCGTTTGTTGGTTTGTTGGTTTGTTGGTTTGTGGGCTTGTTGGCTTGTTGGTTTGTTGGTTTGTTGGCTTGTAGGTTTGTTGGTTTGTTGGTTTGTTGGTTTGTGGGCTTGTTGGCTTGTTGGTTTGTTGGTTTGTTGGCTTGTAGGTTTGTTGGTTTGTTGGTTTGTTGGTTTGTTGGTTTGTGGGCTTGTTGGCTTGTTGGTTTGTTGGTTTGTTGGTTTGTTGGTTTGTTGGTTTGTTGGTTTGCTGGTTTGTTCGTTTGTTGGTTTGTTGGTGTTTTGGCTTGTTGGTTTGGTGGCTTGTTGGCTTGTTGGTTTGTTCGTTTTTTGGTTTAATGGCTTGTCGGTTTGTAAGCTTGTTGGTTTGTTGGTTTGTTGGTTTGTTGGTTTGTTCGTTTGTTCGTTTGTTGGTTTGTTGGTTTCTTGGTTTGTTGGTTTGTTGGTTTGTTCGTTTGTTGGTTTGTTCGTTTGTTGGCTTGTTGATTTGTTGATTTGTTGGCTTGTTGGTTTGTTGGTTTGTGAGTTTGTTGGTTTGTTGGTTTGTTGGTTTGTTGGTTTGTTGGTTTGTGGGCTTGTTGGTTTGTATGTTTGTTGGTTTGTTGGTTTGTTGGTTTGTTGGTTTGTTCGTTTGTTGGTTTGTTGGTTTGTTGGCTTGTTGGTTTGTTGGCTTGTTGGCTTGTTGGTTTGTTGGTTTGTTCGTTTGTTGGTTTGTTTGTTTGTTGGTTTGTTCGTTTGTTGGTTTGTTGGATTGTTGGCTTGTTGGTTTGTTGGCTTGTTGGCTTGTTGGTTTGTTGGTTTGTTCGTTTGTTGGTTTGTTGGTTTGTTGGTTTGTTAGCTTGTTGGCTTGTTGGTTTGTTGGTTTGTTGGCTTGTTGGTTTGTTGGTTTGTTAGTTTGTTGGTTTGTTGGTTTGTTCGTTTGTTCGGTTGTTGGTTTGTTGGTTTGTTGGTTTGTTGGTTTGTTGGTTTGTTGGTTTGTTGGTTTGTTGGTTTGTTGGTTTGTTGGCTTGTTGGCTTGTTGGCTTGTTGGCTTGTTGGTTTGTTGGTTTGTTTGTTTGTTCGTTTGTTGGTTTGTTGGTTTGTTGGCTTGTTGGTTTGTTCGTTTGTTGGTTTCTTGGTTTCTTGGTTTGTTAGTTTGTTCGTTTGTTGGTTTGTTGGTTTGTTTATTTGTTCGTTTGTTGGCTTGTTGGTTTGTTGGTTTGTTGGTTTGTTGGTTTGTTGGTTTGTTGGTTTGTTGGTTTGTTGGTTTGTTGGTTTGTTGGTTGTTTGGTTTGTTGGTTTGTTGGTTTGTTGGTTTGTTCGTTTGTTGGTTTGTTCGTTTATTGGCTTGTTGGTTTGTTGGTTTGTTGGCTTGTTGGTTTGTTGGTTTGTTGGTTTGTTGGTTTGTTGGTTTGTTGGCTTGTTGGCTTGTTGGTTTGTTGGTTTGTTGGTTTGTTGGTTTGTTGGTTTGTTCGTTTGTTGGCTTGTTGGTTTGTTCGTTTGTTGGCTTGTTGGTTTGTTGGCTTGTTGGCTTGTTTGTTTGTTGGTTTGTTCGTTTGTTGGTTTGTTGGTTTGTTGGTTTGTTGGCTTGTTATATTGTTGGTTTGTTGGTTTGTTGGCTTTTTGGTTTGTTGGTTTGTTGGTTTGTCGGTTTGTTGGTTTGTTCATTTGTTCGTTTGTTGGTTTTTTGATTTGTTGGTTTGTTCGTTTGTTGGTTTGTTCGTTTGTTGGCTTGTTGGTTTGTTGGTTTGTTGGCTTGTTGGTTTGTTGGTTTGTTGGTTTGTTGGTTTGTTGGTTAGTTGGTTTGTTGGTTTGTTGGTTTGTTGGCTTGTTGGCTTGTTGGTTTGTTGGCTTGTTGGTTTGTTGGTTTGTTGGTTTGTTGGTTTGTTGGTTTGTTGGTTTGTTGGTTTGTTGGTTTGTTGGTTTGTTGTTTTGTTGGTTTGTTGACTTGTTGGTTGTTGGTTTGTTAGTTTGTTGGTTTGTTGGTTTGTTGGTTTGTTGGTTTGTTTGTTTGTTGGCTTGTTGGTTTGTTGGTTTGTTGGCTTGTTGGTTTGTTGGTTTGTTGGTTTCTTGGTTTGTTGGTTTGTTGGTTTGTTGGTTTGTTCGTTTGTTGGTTTGTTGGTTTGTTGTTTTGTTTGTTTGTTGGTTTGTTGGCTTGTTGGTTTATTGGTTTGTTGGTTTGTTGGTTTGTTGGTTTGTTTGTTTGTTCACTTGTTGGTTTGTTGGTTTGTTGGCTTGGTGCTTTGTTGGTTTGTTGGCTTGTTGGTTTGTTGATTTGTTGGTTTGTTGGTTTTTTCGTTTGTTGGCTTGTTGGTTCGTTGGCTGGTTGGCTTGTTGGTTTGTTGGCTTGTTGGTTTGTTGGTTTGTTGGTTTGTTGGTTTGTTGGTTTGTTGGTTTGTTGGCTTGTTGGCTTGTTGATTAGTTGGTTTGTTGGCTTGTTGGTTTGTTGGGTTTTTGGTTTGTTCGTTTGTTGGTTTGTTGGTTTGTTGGTTTGTTGGTTTGTTGGTTTGTTGGTTTGTTGGTTTGTTAGTTTTTGTTGGTTTGTTTGTTTGTTGGTTTGTTAGTTTGTTGGTTTGTTGGTATGTTGGTTTGTTGGTTTGTTGGTTTGTTCGTTTGTTGGTTTGTTGGTTTGTTGGTTTGTTGGTTGGTTCGTTTGTTGGTTTGTTGGTTGGTTGGCTTGTTGGCATGTTGGTTTGTTGGTTTGTTGGTTTGTTTGTTTGTTGGTTTGTTGGTTTGTTGGTTTGTTGGTTTGTTGGTTTGTTCGTTTGTTGGTTTGTTGGTTTGTTGGTTTATTGGTTTGTTTGTTTGTTTGTTTGTTCGTTTATTGGTTTGTTGGTTACTTGGTTTGTTGGTTTGTTAGTTTGTTGGTTTGTTGGCTTGTTGGTTTGTTGCTTTGTTGGTTTTTTGGTTTGTTGGTTTGTTGGTTTGTTGGTTTTTTGTTGGTTTGTTGGTTTATTTGTTTGTTATTTTGTTGGTTTGTTGGTTTGTTGGTTTGTTGGTTTGTTGGTTTGTTGGTTTATTTGTTTGTTGGTTTGTGGGTTTGTTGGTTTATTGGTTTGTTGGCTTGTTGGTTTGTTGGTTTGCTGGCTTATTGGTTACTTGGTTTGTTGGTTTGTTCGTTTGTTGGCTTGTTGGTTTGTTGGTTTGTTGGTTTGTTGGTTTGATGGCTTGTTGGCTTGTTGGCTAGTTGGTTTGTTGGTTTGTTAGTTTGTTGGCTTGTTGGTTTGTTGGTTTGTTGGTTTATTGGCTTGTTGGTTTGTTGGCTTGTTGGCTTGTTGGTTTGTTGGTTTGTTCGTTTGTTGGTTTGTTTGTTTGTTGGTTTGTTCGTTTGTTGGTTTGTTGGATTGTTGGCTTGTTGGTTTGTTGGCTTGTTGGCTTGTTGGTTTGTTGGTTTGTTCGTTTGTTGGTTTGTTGGTTTGTTGGTTTGTTAGCTTGTTGGCTTGTTGGTTTGTTGGTTTGTTGGCTTGTTGGTTTGTTGGTTTGTTAGTTTGTTGGTTTGTTGGTTTGTTCGTTTGTTCGGTTGTTGGTTTGTTGGTTTGTTGGTTTGTTGGTTTGTTGGTTTGTTGGTTTGTTGGTTTGTTGGTTTGTTGGCTTGTTGGCTTGTTGGTTTGTTGGTTTGTTTGTTTGTTCGTTTGTTGGTTTGTTGGTTTGTTGGCTTGTTGGTTTGTTCGTTTGTTGGTTTCTTGGTTTCTTGGTTTGTTAGTTTGTTCGTTTGTTGGCTTGTTGGTTTGTTGGTTTGTTGGTTTGTTGGTTTGTTGGTTTGTTGGTTTGTTGGTTTGTTGGTTTGTTGGTTTGTTGGTTTGTTGGTTGTTTGGTTTGTTGGTTTGTTGGTTTGTTGGTTTGTTCGTTTGTTGGTTTGTTCGTTTATTGGCTTGTTGGTTTGTTGGTTTGTTGGCTTGTTGGTTTGTTGGTTTGTTGGTTTGTTGGTTTGTTGGTTTGTTGGCTTGTTGGCTTGTTGGTTTGTTGGTTTGTTGGTTTGTTGGTTTGTTGGTTTGTTCGTTTGTTGGCTTGTTGGTTTGTTCGTTTGTTGGCTTGTTGGTTTGTTGGCTTGTTGGCTTGTTTGTTTGTTGGTTTGTTCGTTTGTTGGTTTGTTGGTTTGTTGGTTTGTTGGCTTGTTATATTGTTGGTTTGTTGGTTTGTTGGCTTTTTGGTTTGTTGGTTTGTTGGTTTGTCGGTTTGTTGGTTTGTTCATTTGTTCGTTTGTTGGTTTTTTGATTTGTTGGTTTGTTCGTTTGTTGGTTTGTTCGTTTGTTGGCTTGTTGGTTTGTTGGTTTGTTGGCTTGTTGGTTTGTTGGTTTGTTGGTTTGTTGGTTTGTTGGTTAGTTGGTTTGTTGGTTTGTTGGTTTGTTGGCTTGTTGGCTTGTTGGTTTGTTGGCTTGTTGGTTTGTTGGTTTGTTGGTTTGTTGGTTTGTTGGTTTGTTGGTTTGTTGGTTTGTTGGTTTGTTGTTTTGTTGGTTTGTTGACTTGTTGGTTGTTGGTTTGTTAGTTTGTTGGTTTGTTGGTTTGTTGGTTTGTTGGTTTGTTTGTTTGTTGGCTTGTTGGTTTGTTGGTTTGTTGGCTTGTTGGTTTGTTGGTTTGTTGGTTTCTTGGTTTGCTGGTTTGTTGGTTTGTTGGTTTGTTCGTTTGTTGGTTTGTTGGTTTGTTGTTTTGTTTGTTTGTTGGTTTGTTGGCTTGTTGGTTTATTGGTTTGTTGGTTTGTTGGTTTGTTGGTTTGTTTGTTTGTTCACTTGTTGGTTTGTTGGTTTGTTGGCTTGGTGCTTTGTTGGTTTGTTGGCTTGTTGGTTTGTTGATTTGTTGGTTTGTTGGTTTTTTCGTTTGTTGGCTTGTTGGTTCGTTGGCTGGTTGGCTTGTTGGTTTGTTGGCTTGTTGGTTTGTTGGTTTGTTGGTTTGTTGGTTTGTTGGTTTGTTGGTTTGTTGGCTTGTTGGCTTGTTGATTTGTTGGTTTGTTGGCTTGTTGGTTTGTTGGGTTTTTGGTTTGTTCGTTTGTTGGTTTGTTGGTTTGTTGGTTTGTTGGTTTGTTGGTTTGTTGGTTTGTTAGTTTTTGTTGGTTTGTTTGTTTGTTGGTTTGTTAGTTTGTTGGTTTGTTGGTATGTTGGTTTGTTGGTTTGTTGGTTTGTTCGTTTGTTGGTTTGTTGGTTTGTTGGTTTGTTGGTTGGTTCGTTTGTTGGTTTGTTGGTTTGTTGGTTGGTTGGCTTGTTGGCATGTTGGTTTGTTGGTTTGTTGGTTTGTTTGTTTGTTGGTTTGTTGGTTTGTTGGTTTGTTGGTTTGTTGGTTTGTTCGTTTGTTGGTTTGTTGGTTTGTTGGTTTATTGGTTTGTTTGTTTATTTGTTTGTTCGTTTATTGGTTTGTTGGTTACTTGGTTTGTTGGTTTGTTAGTTTGTTGGTTTGTTGGCTTGTTGGTTTGTTGCTTTGTTGGTTTTTTGGTTTGTTGGTTTGTTGGTTTGTTGGTTTTTTGTTGGTTTGTTGGTTTATTTGTTTGTTATTTTGTTGGTTTGTTGGTTTGTTGGTTTGTTGGTTTGTTGGTTTGTTGGTTTGTTGGTTTATTTGTTTGTTGGTTTGTGGGTTTGTTGGTTTATTGGTTTGTTGGCTTGTTGGTTTGTTGGTTTGCTGGCTTATTGGTTACTTGGTTTGTTGGCTTGTTGGTTTGTTGGTTTGTTGGTTTGTTGGTTTGATGGCTTGTTGGCTTGTTGGCTAGTTGGTTTGTTGGTTTGTTAGTTTGTTGGCTTGTTGGTTTGTTGGTTTGTTGGTTTATTGGCTTGTTGGTTTGTTGGCTTGTTGGTTTGTTGGCTTGTTGGCTTGTTGGTTTTTTGGTTTTTTGGTTTGTTGGTTTGTTGGTTTGTTGGTCAGTTGGCTTGTTGGTTTGTTGGTTTGTTGGTTTGTTGGTTTGTTGGCTTATTGGTTTGTTGGTTTGTTGGTTTGTTGGTTTGTTGGTTTGTTGGTTTGTTGGTTTGTTGGTTTGTTGGTTTGTTCGTTTGTTGGTTTGTTGGTTTGTTGGCTTATTGGTTTGTTGGCTTGTTGGCTTGTTGGTTTGTTAGTTTGTTCGTTTGTTCGTTCGTTGGTTTGTTTGTTTGTTGGTTTGTTGGTTTTTTGTGTTGTTGGTTTGTTATTTTGTTGGCTTGTTGGCTTGTTGGTTTGTTGGTATATTGGTTTGTTGGCTTGTTGGTTTGTTGGTTTTGTTGGTTTGTTGGTTTGTTGGTTTGTTGGTTTGTTGGTTTGTTGGTTTGTTTGTTTGTTGGTTTGTTTGTTTGTTGGTTTGTTTGTTTGTTGGTTTGTTGGTTTGTTGGTTTGTTGGTTTGTTGGCTTGTTGGTTTGTTGGTTTGTTGGCCTGTTGGTTTGTTGGTTTGTTTTTTGTTGGTTTGTTGGTTTGTTGGTTTGTTGGTTTGTTGGTTTGTTGGTTTGTTGGTTTCTTGGTTTCTTGGTTTGTTGGTTTGTTGATTTGTTCGTTTGTTGGTTTGTTGGTTTGTTGGTTTGTTGGCTTGTTGGCTTGTTGGTTTGTTGGTTTGTTGGCTTGTTGGTTTGTTGGTTTGTTGGTTTGTTGGTTTGTTGGTTTGTTGGTTTGTTGGTTTGTTGGTTTGTTGGTTTGTTGGTTTGTTGATTTGTTAATTTGTTGGTTTGTTGGTTTGTTGGTTTGTTCGTTTGTTGGTTTGTTTGTTTGTTGGTTTATTGATTTGTTGGTTTGTTCGTTTGTTGGTTTGTTGGTTTGTTGGTTTGTTCGTTTGTTGGTTTGTTGGTTTGTTTTGTTGGTTTGTTTGTTTGTTGGTTTGTTTGTTTGTTGGTTTGTTGATTTGTTGGTTTGTTCGTTTGTTTGTTTGTTGGTTTATTGGTTTGTTCGTTTGTTGGTTTGTTGGTTTGTTTTGTTGGTTTGTTAGTTTATTCGTTTGTTTGGTTTGTTGATTTGTTCGTTTGTTGGTTTGTTGGTTTGTTGGTTTTTCGGTTTGTTGGCTTGTTGGTTTGTTGGTTTGTTCGTTTGTTGGTTTGTTTGTTTGTTGGTTTGTTTGTCTGTTGGTTTGTTGGTTTGTTGGTTGGTTGGCTTGTTGGTTTGTTGGTTTGTTGGTTTGTTCGTTTGTTGGCTTGTTGGTTTGTTGGCTTGTTGGCTTGTTAGTTTGTTGCTTCGCTGGTTTGTTGGTTTGTTGGTTTGTTGGTTTATTGGTTTGTTCGTTTGTTGGTGTGTTGGTGTGTTGATTTGTTGGTTTGTTGGTTTGTTTGTTTGTTCGTTTGTTCGTTTGTTGGTTTGTTGGTTTGTTGGTTTGTTGGCTTGTTGGCTTGTTGGTTTGTTAGTTTGTTGGCTTTTTGGTTACTTGGTTTGTTGGTTTGTTGGCTTGTTGGCTTGTTGGTTTGTTGGTTTGTTGGTTTGTCGGTTTGTTGGTTTGTTCGTTTGTTCGTTTGTTCGTTTTTTGGTTTGTTGGTTTATTTGTTTGTTGGTTTGTTCGTTTGTTGGCTTCTTGGTTTGTTGGTTTGTTGTTTTGTTGGTTTGTTGGTTTGTTGGTTTGTTGGTTTGTTCGTTTGTTAGTTTGTTGGTTTGTTGGCTTGTTGGTTTGTTGGCTTGTTGGCTTGTTGGTTTGTTAGTTTGTTCGTTTGTTGGTTTGTTGGTTTGTTGGTTTGTTGGTTTTTTGGGTTGTTGGTTTGTTATTTTGTTGGCTTGTTGTCTTGTTGGTTTGTTGGTATATTGGTTTGTTGGCTTGTTGGTTTGTTGGTTTTGTTGGTTTGTTGGTTTGTTGGTTTGTTTGTTTGTTCACTTGTTGGTTTGTTGGTTTGTTGGCTTGGTGCTTTGTTGGTTTGTTGGCTTGTTGGTTTGTTGATTTGTTGGTTTGTTGGTTTTTTCGTTTGTTGGCTTGTTGGTTCGTTGGCTTGTTGGCTTGTTGGTTTGTTGGCTTGTTGGTTTGTTGGTTTGTTGGCTTGTTGGTTTATTGGTTTGTTGGTTTGTTGGTTTGTTGGTTTGTTTGTTTGTTCACTTGTTGGTTTGTTGGTTTGTTGGCTTGGTGCTTTGTTGGTTTGTTGGCTTGTTGGTTTGTTGATTTGTTGGTTTGTTGGTTTTTTCGTTTGTTGGCTTGTTGGTTCGTTGGCTTGTTGGCTTGTTGGTTTGTTGGCTTGTTGGTTTGTTGGTTTGTTGGTTTGTTGGTTTGTTGGTTTGTTGGTTTGTTGGCTTGTTGGCTTGTTGGCTTGTTGATTTGTTGGTTTGTTGGCTTGTTGGTTTGTTGGGTTTTTGGTTTGTTCGTTTGTTGGTTTGTTGGTTTGTTGGTTTGTTGGTTTGTTGGTTTGTTGGTTTGTTGGTTTGTTGGTTTGTTGGTTTGTTAGTTTTTGTTGGTTTGTTTGTTAGTTGGTTTGTTGGTTTGTTGGTTTGTTGGTATGTTGGTTTGTTGGTTTGTTGGTTTGTTCGTTTGTTGGTTTGTTGGTTTGTTGGTTTGTTGGTTGGTTCGTTTGTTGGTTTGTTGGTTTGTTGGTTGGTTGGCTTGTTGGCATGTTGGTTTGTTGGTTTGTTGGTTTGTTTGTTTGTTGGTTTGTTGGTTTGTTGGTTTGTTGGTTTGTTGGTTTGTTCGTTTGTTGGTTTGTTGGTTTGTTGGTTTATTGGTTTGTTTGTTTGTTGGTTTGTTCGTTTATTGGTTTGTTGGTTACTTGGTTTGTTGGTTTGTTAGTTTGTTGGTTTGTTGGCTTGTTGGTTTGTTGCTTTGTTGGTTTTTTGGTTTGTTAGTTTGTTGGTTTGTTGTTTTGTTGGTTTTTTGTTGGTTTGTTGGTTTATTTGTTTGTTATTTTGTTGGTTTGTTGGTTTGTTGGTTTGTTGGTTTGTTGGTTTGTTGGTTTGTTGGTTTGTTGGTTTGTTGGTTTGTTGGTTTATTTGTTTGTTGGTTTGTGGGTTTGTTGGTTTATTGGTTTGTTGGCTTGTTGGTTTGTTGGTTTGCTGGCATATTGGTTACTTGGTTTGTTGGTTTGTTCGTTTGTTGGCTTGTTGGTTTGTTGGTTTGTTGGTTTGTTGGTTTGTTGGCTTGTTGGCTTGTTGGCTTGTTGGTTTGTTGGTTTGTTAGTTTGTTGGCTTGTTGGTTTGTTGGTTTGTTGGTTTATTGGCTTGTTGGTTTGTTGGCTTGTTGGTTTGTTGGCTTGTTGGCTTGTTGGTTTTTTGGTTTGTTGGTTTGTTGGTTTGTTGGTTTGTTGGTCAGTTGGCTTGTTGGTTTGTTGGTTTGTTGGTTTGTTGGTTTGTTGGCTTATTGGTTTGTTGGTTTGTTGGTTTGTTGGTTTGTTGGTTTGTTGGTTTGTTGGTTTGTTGGTTTGTTGGTTTGTTCGTTTGTTCGTTTGTTGGTTTGTTGGTTTGTTGGTTTGTTGGCTTGTTGGTTTGTTGGCTTGTTGGCTTGTTGGTTTGTTAGTTTGTTCGTTTGTTCGTTCGTTGGTTTGTTTGTTTGTTGGTTTGTTGGTTTTTTGTGTTGTTGGTTTGTTATTTTGTTGGCTTGTTGGCTTGTTGGTTTGTTGGTATATTGGTTTGTTGGCTTGTTGGTTTGTTGGTTTTGTTGGTTTGTTGGTTTGTTGGTTTGTTGGTTTGTTGGTTTGTTGGTTTGTTTGTTTGTTGGTTTGTTTGTTTGTTGGCTTGTTCGTTTGTTGGTTTGTTGGTTTGTTGGTTTGTTGGTTTGTTGGCTTGTTGGTTTGTTGGTTTGTTGGCCTGTTGGTTTGTTGGTTTGTTTTTTGTTGGTTTGTTGGTTTGTTGGTTTGTTGGTTTGTTGGTTTGTTGGTTTGTTGGTTTGTTGGTTTGTTGGTTTCTTGGTTTCTTGGTTTGTTGGTTTGTTGATTTGTTCGTTTGTTGGTTTGTTGGTTTGTTGGCTTGTTGGCTTGTTGGTTTGTTGGTTTGTTGGCTTGTTGGTTTGTTGGTTTGTTGGTTTGTTGGTTTGTTGGTTTGTTGGTTTGTTGGTTTGTTGGTTTGTTGGTTTGTTGATTTGTTAATTTGTTGGTTTGTTGGTTTGTTGGTTTGTTCGTTTGTTGGTTTGTTTGTTTGTTGTTTTATTGATTTGTTGGTTTGTTCGTTTGTTGGTTTGTTGGTTTGTTGGTTTGTTCGTTTGTTGGTTTGTTGGTTTGTTTTGTTGGTTTGTTTGTTTGTTGGTTTGTTTGTTTGTTGGTTTGTTGATTTGTTGGTTTGTTCGTTTGTTTGTTTGTTGGTTTATTGGTTTGTTCGTTTGTTGGTTTGTTGGTTTGTTTTGTTGGTTTGTTAGTTTATTCGTTTGTTTGGTTTGTTGATTTGTTCGTTTGTTGGTTTGTTGGTTTGTTGGTTTTTCGGTTTGTTGGCTTGTTGGTTTGTTGGTTTGTTCGTTTGTTGGTTTGTTTGTTTGTTGGTTTGTTTGTCTGTTGGTTTGTTGGTTTGTTGGTTGGTTGGCTTGTTGGTTTGTTAATTTGTTGGTTTGTTCGTTTGTTGGCTTGTTGGTTTGTTGGCTTGTTGGCTTGTTAGTTTGTTGCTTCGCTGGTTTGTTGGTTTGTTGGTTTGTTGGTTTGTTGGTTTGTTCGTTTGTTGGTGTGTTGGTGTGTTGTTTGTTGGTTTGTTGGTTTGTTTGTTTGTTCGTTTGTTCGTTTGTTGGTTTGTTGGTTTGTTGGTTTGTTGGCTTGTTGGCTTGTTGGTTTGTTAGTTTGTTGGCTTTTTGGTTACTTGGTTTGTTGGTTTGTTGGCTTGTTGGCTTGTTGGTTTGTTGGTTTGTTGGTTTGTCGGTTTGTTGGTTTGTTCGTTTGTTCGTTTGTTCGTTTTTTGGTTTGTTGGTTTATTCGTTTGTTGGTTTGTTCGTTTGTTGGCTTCTTGGTTTGTTGGTTTGTTGTTTTGTTGGTTTGTTGGTTTGTTGGTTTGTTCGTTTGTTAGTTTGTTGGTTTGTTGGCTTGTTGGTTTGTTGGCTTGTTGGCTTGTTGGTTTGTTAGTTTGTTCGTTTGTTGGTTTGTTGGTTTGTTGGTTTGTTGGTTTTTTGGGTTGTTGGTTTGTTATTTTGTTGGCTTGTTGGCTTGTTGGTTTGTTGGTATATTGGTTTGTTGGCTTGTTGGTTTGTTGGTTTTGTTGGTTTGTTGGTTTGTTGGTTTGTTGGTTTGTTGGTTTGTTGGTTTGTTGGTTTTTTGTTTGTTGGTTTGTTTGTTTGTTGGTTTGTTCGTTTGTTGGTTTGTTGGTTTGTTGGTTTGTTGGCTCGTTGGTTTGTTGGTTTGTTGGCCTGTTGGTTTGTTGGTTTGTTGGTTTGTTGGTTTGTTGGTTTGTTGGTTTGTTGGTTTGTTGGTTTGTTTGTTTGTTGGTTTGTTGGTTTGTTGGTTTGTTGGTTTGTTGGTTTTTTGGTTTGTTGATTTGTTGATTTGTTCGTTTGTTGGTTTGTTGGTTTGTTGGTTTGTTGGTTTGTTGGCTTGTTGGTTTGTTGGTTTGTTGGCTTGTTGGTTTGTTGGTTTGTTGGTTTGTTGGTTTGTTGGTTTGTTGGTTTGTTGGTTTGTTGGTTTGTTAATTTGTTGGTTTGTTGGTTTGTTGGTTTGTTGGTTTGTTGGTTTGTTCGTTTGTTGGTTTGTTTGTTTGTTGGTTTGTTGATTTTTTGGTTTGTTCGTTTGTTGGTTTGTTGGTTTGTTGGTTTGTTCGTTTGTTGGTTTGTAGGTTTGTTTTGTTGGTTTGTTTGTTTGTTGGTTTGTTTGTTTGTTAGTTTGTTCGTTTGTTGGTTTGTTGATTTGTTCGTTTGTTGGTTTGTTGGTTTTTTGGTTTTTCGGTTTGTTGGCTTGTTGGTTTGTTGGTTTGTTCGTTTGTTGGTTTGTTTGTTTGTTGGTTTGTTTGTCTGTTGGTTTGTTGGTTTGTTGGTTTGTTGGTTGGTTGGCTTGTTGGTTTGTTGGTTTGTTGGTTTGTTCGTTTGTTGGTTTGTTGGTTTGTTTTGTTGGTTTGTTTGTTTGTTAGTTTGTTCGTTTGTTGGTTTGTTGATTTGTTCGTTTGTTGGTTTGTTGGTTTTTTGGTTTTTCGGTTTGTTGGCTTGTTGGTTTGTTGGTTTGTTCGTTTGTTGGTTTGTTTGTTTGTTGGTTTGTTGGTTTGTTGGCTTGTTGGCTTGTTGGTTTGTTAGTTTGTTGGCTTTTTGGTTACTTGGTTTGTTGGTTTGTTGGCTTGTTGGCTTGTTGGTTTGTTGGTTTGTTGGTTTGTCGGTTTGTTGGTTTGTTCGTTTGTTCGTTTGTTCGTTTTTTGGTTTGTTGGTTTATTCGTTTGTTGGTTTGTTCGTTTGTTGGCTTCTTGGTTTGTTGGTTTGTTGTTTTGTTGGTTTGTTGGTTTGTTGCTTTGTTGGTTTGTTCGTTTGTTAGTTTGTTGGTTTGTTGGCTTGTTGGTTTGTTGGCTTGTTGGCTTGTTGGTTTGTTAGTTTGTTCGTTTGTTGGTTTGTTGGTTTGTTGGTTTGTTGGTTTTTTGGGTTGTTGGTTTGTTATTTTGTTGGCTTGTTGGCTTGTTGGTTTGTTGGTATATTGGTTTGTTGGCTTGTTGGTTTGTTGGTTTTGTTGGTTTGTTGGTTTGTTGGTTTGTTGGTTTGTTGGTTTGTTGGTTTGTTGGTTTTTTGTTTGTTGGTTTGTTTGTTTGTTGGTTTGTTCGTTTGTTGGTTTGTTGGTTTGTTGGTTTGTTGGCTCGTTGGTTTGTTGGTTTGTTGGCCTGTTGGTTTGTTGGTTTGTTGGTTTGTTGGTTTGTTGGTTTGTTGGTTTGTTGGTTTGTTGGTTTGTTTGTTTGTTGGTTTGTTGGTTTGTTGGTTTGTTGGTTTGTTGGTTTTTTGGTTTGTTGATTTGTTGATTTGTTCGTTTGTTGGTTTGTTGGTTTGTTGGTTTGTTGGTTTGTTGGTTTGTTGGCTTGTTGGTTTGTTGGTTTGTTGGCTTGTTGGTTTGTTGGTTTGTTGGTTTGTTGGTTTGTTGGTTTGTTGGTTTGTTGGTTTGTTAATTTGTTGGTTTGTTGGTTTGTTGGTTTGTTGGTTTGTTGGTTTGTTCGTTTGTTGGTTTGTTTGTTTGTTGGTTTGTTGATTTTTTGGTTTGTTCGTTTGTTGGTTTGTTGGTTTGTTGGTTTGTTCGTTTGTTGGTTTGTAGGTTTGTTTTGTTGGTTTGTTTGTTTGTTGGTTTGTTTGTTTGTTAGTTTGTTCGTTTGTTGGTTTGTTGATTTGTTCGTTTGTTGGTTTGTTGGTTTTTTGGTTTTTCGGTTTGTTGGCTTGTTGGTTTGTTGGTTTGTTCGTTTGTTGGTTTGTTTGTTTGTTGGTTTGTTTGTCTGTTGGTTTGTTGGTTTGTTGGTTTGTTGGTTTGTTGGTTGGTTGGCTTGTTGGTTTGTTGGTTTGTTGGTTTGTTCGTTTGTTGGTTTGTTGGTTTGTTTTGTTGGTTTGTTTGTTTGTTGGTTTGTTTGTTTGTTAGTTTGTTGGTTTGGTCGTTTGTTTATTTGTTTGTTTGTTGGTTTGTTTGTCTGTTGGTTTGTTGGTTTGTTGGTTTATTGGTTGGTTGGCTTGTTGGTTTGTTGGTTTGTTAGTTTGTTCGTTTGTTGGTTTGTTGATTTGTTCGTTTGTTGGTTTGTTAGTTTGTTGGTTTTTCGGTTTGTTGGCTTGTTGGTTTGTTGGTTTGTTCGTTTGTTGGTTTGTTTGTTTGTTGGTTTGTTTGTCTGTTGGTTTGTTGGTTTGTTAATTTGTTGGTTTGTTGGTTTGTTGGTTTGTTCGTTCGCTGGTTTGTTTGTTTGTTGGTTGGTTGATTTGTTGGTTTGTTCGTTTGTTGGTTTGTTGGTTTGTTGGTTTGTTCGTTTGTTGGTTTGTTGGTTTGTTTTGTTGGTTTGTTTGTTTGTTGGTTTGTTTGTTTGTTAGTTTGTTTGTTTGTTGGTTTGTTGATTTGTTCGTTTGTTGGTTTGTTGGTTTGTTGGCTTTTCGGTTTGTTGGCTTGTTGGTTTGTTGGTTTGTCCGTTTGTTGGTTTGTTTGTTTGTTGGTTTGTTTGTCTGTTGGTTTGTTGGTTTGTTGGTTTGTTGGTTGGTTGGCTTGTTGGTTTGTTGGTTTGTTGGTTTGTTCGTTTGTTGGCTTGTTGGTTTGTTGGCTTGTTGGCTTGTTGGTTTGTTGCTTTGTTGGTTTGTTGGTTTGTTGGTTTGTTGGTTTGTTGGTTTGTTGGTTTGTTCGTTTGTTGGTGTGTTGGTGTGTTGATTTGTTGGTTTGTTGGTTTGTTTGTTTGTTCGTTTGTTCGTTTGTTGGTTTGTTGGTTTGTTGGTTTGTTGGTTTGTTGGCTTGTTGGCTTGTTGGTTTTTTAGTTTGTTGGCTTTTTGGTTACTTGGTTTGTTGGTTTGTTGGCTTGTTGGCTTGTTGGTTTGTTGGTTTGTCGGTTTGTTGGTTTGTTCGTTTGTTCGTTTGTTCGTTTGCTCGTTTTTTGGTTTGTTGGTTTGTTCGTTTGTTGGTTTGTTCGTTTGTTGGCTTCTTGGTTTGTTGGTTTGTTGGTTTGTTGGTTTGTTGGTTTGTTCGTTTGTTGGTTTGTTGGTTTGTTGGCTTGTTGGTTTGTTGGCTTGTTGGCTTGTTGGTTTGTTAGTTTGTTCGTTCGTTGGTTTGTTGGTTTGTTGGTTTGTTGGTTTGTTGGGTTGTTGGTTTGTTATTTTGTTGGCTTGTTGGTTTGTTGGTATATTGGTTTGTTGGCTTGTTGGTTTGTTGGTTTTGTTGGTTTATTGGTTTGTTGGTTTGTTGGTTTGTTGGTTTGTTGGTTTGTTGGTTTGTTGGTTTGTTTGTTTGTTGGTTTGTTTGTTTGTTGGTTTGTTCGTTTGTTGGTTTGTTGGTTTGTTGGTTTGTTGGCTCGTTGGTTTGTTGGTTTGTTGGCCTGTTGGTTTGTTGGTTTGTTGGTTTGTTGGTTTGTTGGTTTGTTGGTTTGTTGGTTTGTTGGTTTGTTGGTTTGTTGGTTACTTGGTTTGTTGGTTTGTTGATTTGTTCGTTTGTTGGTTTGTTGGTTTGTTGGTTTGTTGGCTTGTTGGCTTGTTGGTTTGTTGGTTTGTTGGCTTGTTGGTTTGTTTGTTTGTTGGTTTGTTGGTTTGTTGGTTTGTTGGTTTGTTGGTTTGTTGGTTTGTTAATTTGTTGGTTTGTTGGTTTGTTGGTTTGTTGGTTTGTTCGTTTGTTGGTTTGTTGGTTTGTTGGTTTGTTGATTTGTTGATTTGTTCGTTTGTTGGTTTGTTGGTTTGTTGGTTTGTTCGTTTGTTGGTTTGTTGGTTTGTTTTGTTGGTTTGTTTGTTTGTTGGTTTGTTTGTTTGTTAGTTTGTTCGTTTGTTGGTTTGTTGATTTGTTCGTTTGTTGGTTTGTTGGTTTGTTGGTTTTTCGGTTTGTTGGTTTTTCGGTTTGTTGGCTTGTTGGTTTGTTGGTTTGTTCATTTGTTGGTTTGTTTGTTTGTTGGTTTGTTTGTCTGTTGGTTTGTTGGTTTGTTGGTTTGTTGGTTGGTTGGCTTGTTGGTTTGTTGGTTTGTTGGTTTGTTCGTTTGTTGGCTTGTTAGTTTGTTGGCTTGTTGGCTTGTTGGTTTGTTGCTTTGTTGGTTTGTTGGTTTGTTGGTTTGTTGGTTTGTTGGTTTGTTCGTTTGTTGGTGTGTTGGTGTGTTGATTTGTTGGTTTGTTGGTTTGTTTGTTTCTTCGTTTGTTCGTTTGTTGGTTTGTTGGTTTGTTGGTTTGTTGGCTTGTTGGCTTGTTGGTTTGTTAATTTGTTGGCTTTTTGGTTACTGGGTTTGTTGGCTTGTTGGCTTGTTGGTTTGTTGGTTTGTTGGTTTGTCGGTTTGTTGGTTTGTTCGTTTGTTCGTTTGTTCGTTTTTTGGTTTGTGGGTTTGTTCGTTTGTTGGTTTGTTCGTTTGTTGGCTTCTTGGTTTGTTGGTTTGTTGGCTTGTTGGTTTGTTGGTTTGTTGGTTAGTTGGTTAGTTGGTTTGTTGGTTTGTTGGTTTGTTGGCTTGTTGGTTTGTTGGTTTGTTTGTTTGTTCGTTTGTTCGTTTGTTGGTTTTTTGTTTTGTTGGCTTGTTGTTTTGTTGGTTTGTTGGTTTGTTGGTTAGTTGGTTTGTTGGTTTGTTGGTTTGTTGGTTTGTTGGCTTGTTGGTTTGTTGGCTTGTTGGTTTGTTGGTTTGTTGGTTTGTTGGTTTGTTGGTTTGTTGGTTTATTGGTTTGTTGGTTTGTTGGTTTGTTGGCTTGTTGGTTGTTGGTTTGTTAGTTTGTTGGTTTGTTGGTTTGTTGGTATGTTGGTTTGTTGGCTTGTTGGTTTGTTGGTTTGTTGGTTTGTTGGTTTGTTGGTTTGTTGGTTTGTTGGTTTGTTGGTTTGTTGGTTGGTTGGCTTGTTGGCTTATTGGTTTGTTGGTTTGTTGGCTTGTTGGTTTGTTGGTTTGTTGGTTTGTTGGTTTGATGGTTTGTTGGTTTGTTGGTTTGTTGGTTTGTTGGTTTGTTGGTTTGTTCGTTTGTTGGTTTGTTGGTTTGTTGGCTTGTTGTATTGTTGGTTTTTTGATTTGTTCGCTTGTTGGTTTGTTGGCTTGTTGGCTTGTTGGTTTGTTGGTTTGTTCGTTTGTTGGCTTGTAGGCTTGTTGGTTTGTTGGTTTGTTGGTTTGTTGGTTTGTTGGTTTGTTTGTTTGTTGGCTTGTTGGCTTGTTGGTTTGTTGGTTTGTTGGTTTGTTGGTTTGTTGGTTTTTTGGTTTATTGGCTTGTCGGTTTGTTGGCTTGTTGGTTTGTTGGCTTGTTGGCTTGTTGGTTTGTTAGTTTGTTCGTTCGTTGGTTTGTTGGTTTGTTGGTTTGTTGGTTTGTGGGGTTGTTGGTTTGTTATTTTGTTGGCTTGTTGGCTTGTTCGTTTGTTGGTATATTGGTTTGTTGGCTTGTTGGTTTGTTGGTTTTGTTGGTTTATTGGTTTGTTGGTTTGTTGGTTTGTTGGTTTGTTGGTTTGTTGGTTTGTTGGTTTGTTTGTTTGTTGGTTTGTTTGTTTGTTGGTTTGTTCGTTTGTTGGTTTGTTGGTTTGTTGGTTTGTTGGCTCGTTGGTTTGTTGGTTTGTTGGCCTGTTGGTTTGTTGGTTTGTTGGTTTGTTGGTTTGTTGGTTTGTTGGTTTGTTGGTTTGTTGGTTTGTTGGTTACTTGGTTTGCTGGTTTGTTGATTTGTTCGTTTGTTGGTTTGTTGGTTTGTTGGTTTGTTGGCTTGTTGGCTTGTTGGCTTGTTGGTTTGTTGGTTTGTTGGCTTGTTGGTTTGTTTGTTTCTTGGTTTGTTGGTTTGTTGGTTTGTTGGTTTGTTGGTTTGTTGGTTTGTTAATTTGTTGGTTTGTTGGTTTGCTGGTTTGTTGGTTTGTTCGTTTGTTGGTTTGTTGGTTTGTTGGTTTGTTGATTTGTTGATTTGTTCGTTTGTTGGTTTGTTGGTTTGTTGGTTTGTTCGTTTGTTGGTTTGTTGGTTTGTTTTGTTGGTTTGTTTGTTTGTTGGTTTGTTTGTTTGTTAGTTTGTTCGTTTGTTGGTTTGTTGATTTGTTCGTTTGTTGGTTTGTTGGTTTGTTGGTTTTTCGGTTTGTTGGCTTGTTGGTTTGTTGGTTTGTTCGTTTGTTGGTTTGTTTGTTAGTTGGTTTGTTTGTCTGTTGGTTTGTTGGTTTGTTGGTTTGTTGGTTGGTTGGCTTGTTGGTTTGTTGGTTTGTTGGTTTGTTCGTTTGTTGGCTTGTTAGTTTGTTGGCTTGTTGGCTTGTTGGTTTGTTGCTTTGTTGGTTTGTTGGTTTGTTGGTTTGTTAGTTTGTTGGTTTGTTCGTTTGTTGGTGTGTTGGTGTGTTGATTTGTTGGTTTGTTGGTTTGTTTGTTTCTTCGTTTGTTCGTTTGTTCGTTTGTTGGTTTGTTGGTTTGTTGGTTTGTTGGCTTGTTGGCTTGTTGGTTTGTTAATTTGTTGGCTTTTTGGTTACTTGGTTTGTTGGCTTGTTGGCTTGTTGGTTTGTTGGTTTGTTGGTTTGTCGGTTTGTTGGTTTGTTCGTTTGTTCGTTTGTTCGTTTTTTGGTTTGTTGGTTTGTTCGTTTGTTGGTTTGTTCGTTTGTTGGCTTCTTGGTTTGTTGGTTTGTTGGCTTGTTGGTTTGTTGGTTTGTTGGTTAGTTGGTTAGTTGGTTTGTTGGTTTGTTGGTTTGTTGGCTTGTTGGTTTGTTGGTTTGTTTGTTTGTTCGTTTGTTCGTTTGTTGGTTTTTTGTTTTGTTGGCTTGTTGTTTTGTTGGTTTGTTGGTTTGTTGGTTTGTTGGTTTGTTGGTTTGTTGGTTTGTTGGTTTGTTCGTTTGTTGGTGTGTTGGTGTGTTGATTTGTTGGTTTGTTGGTTTGTTTGTTTGTTCGTTTGTTCGTTTGTTGGTTTGTTGGTTTGTTGGTTTGTTGGTTTGTTGGCTTGTTGGCTTGTTGGTTTTTTAGTTTGTTGGCTTTTTGGTTACTTGGTTTGTTGGTTTGTTGGCTTGTTGGCTTGTTGGTTTGTTGGTTTGTCGGTTTGTTGGTTTGTTCGTTTGTTCGTTTGTTCGTTTGCTCGTTTTTTGGTTTGTTGGTTTGTTCGTTTGTTGGTTTGTTCGTTTGTTGGCTTCTTGGTTTGTTGGTTTGTTGGTTTGTTGGTTTGTTGGTTTGTTCGTTTGTTGGTTTGTTGGTTTGTTGGCTTGTTGGTTTGTTGGCTTGTTGGCTTGTTGGTTTGTTAGTTTGTTCGTTCGTTGGTTTGTTGGTTTGTTGGTTTGTTGGTTTGTTGGGTTGTTGGTTTGTTATTTTGTTGGCTTGTTGGCTTGTTGGTTTGTTGGTATATTGGTTTGTTGGCTTGTTGGTTTGTTGGTTTTGTTGGTTTATTGGTTTGTTGGTTTGTTGGTTTGTTGGTTTGTTGGTTTGTTGGTTTGTTGGTTTGTTTGTTTGTTGGTTTGTTTGTTTGTTGGTTTGTTCGTTTGTTGGTTTGTTGGTTTGTTGGTTTGTTGGCTCGTTGGTTTGTTGGTTTGTTGGCCTGTTGGTTTGTTGGTTTGTTGGTTTGTTGGTTTGTTGGTTTGTTGGTTTGTTGGTTTGTTGGTTTGTTGGTTACTTGGTTTGTTGGTTTGTTGATTTGTTCGTTTGTTGGTTTGTTGGTTTGTTGGTTTGTTGGCTTGTTGGCTTGTTGGTTTGTTGGTTTGTTGGCTTGTTGGTTTGTTTGTTTGTTGGTTTGTTGGTTTGTTGGTTTGTTGGTTTGTTGGTTTGTTGGTTTGTTGGTTTGTTAATTTGTTGGTTTGTTGGTTTGTTGGTTTGTTGGTTTGTTCGTTTGTTGGTTTGTTGGTTTGTTGGTTTGTTGATTTGTTGATTTGTTCGTTTGTTGGTTTGTTGGTTTGTTGGTTTGTTCGTTTGTTGGTTTGTTGGTTTGTTTTGTTGGTTTGTTTGTTTGTTGGTTTGTTTGTTTGTTAGTTTGTTCGTTTGTTGGTTTGTTGATTTGTTCGTTTGTTGGTTTGTTGGTTTGTTGGTTTTTCGGTTTGTTGGCTTGTTGGTTTGTTGGTTTGTTTGTTTGTTGGTTTGTTTGTTTGTTGGTTTGTTTGTCTGTTGGTTTGTTGGTTTGTTGGTTTGTTGGTTGGTTGGCTTGTTGGTTTGTTGGTTTGTTGGTTTGTTCGTTTGTTGGCTTGTTAGTTTGTTGGCTTGTTGGCTTGTTGGTTTGTTGCTTTGTTGGTTTGTTGGTTTGTTGGTTTGTTGGTTTGTTGGTTTGTTCGTTTGTTGGTGTGTTGGTGTGTTGATTTGTTGGTTTGTTGGTTTGTTTGTTTCTTCGTTTGTTCGTTTGTTCGTTTGTTGGTTTGTTGGTTTGTTGGTTTGTTGGCTTGTTGGCTTGTTGGTTTGTTAATTTGTTGGCTTTTTGGTTACTTGGTTTGTTGGCTTGTTGGCTTGTTGGTTTGTTGGTTTGTTGGTTTGTCGGTTTGTTGGTTTGTTCGTTTGTTCGTTTGTTCGTTTTTTGGTTTGTTGGTTTGTTCGTTTGTTGGTTTGTTCGTTTGTTGGCTTCTTGGTTTGTTGGTTTGTTGGCTTGTTGGTTTGTTGGTTTGTTGGTTAGTTGGTTAGTTGGTTTGTTGGTTTGTTGGTTTGTTGGCTTGTTGGTTTGTTGGTTTGTTTGTTTGTTCGTTTGTTCGTTTGTTGGTTTTTTGTTTTGTTGGCTTGTTGTTTTGTTGGTTTGTTGGTTAGTTGGTTTGTTGGTTTGTTGGTTTGTTGGTTTGTTGGCTTGTTGGTTTGTTGGCTTGTTGGTTTGTTGGTTTGTTGGTTTGTTGGTTTGTTGGTTTGTTGGTTTATTGGTTTGTTGGTTTGTTGGTTTGTTGGCTTGTTGGTTGTTGGTTTGTTAGTTTGTTGGTTTGTTGGTTTGTTGGTTTTGTTGGTTTGTTGGTTTGCTGGTTTGTTGGTTTGTTGGCTTGTTGGTTTGTTGGTTTGTTGGTTTCTTGGTTTGTTGGTTTGTTGGTTTGTTGGTTTGTTCGTTTGTTGGTTTGTTGGTTTGCTGGTTTCTTGGTTTGTTCGTTTGTTGACTTGTTGGTTTGTTGGCTTGTTGGTTTGTTGGTTTATTGGTTTGTTGGGTTGTTGGTTTGTTTGTTTGTTCGCTTGTTGGTTTGTTGGTGTGTTGGCTTGTTGGTTTGTTGGTTTGTTGGCTTGTTGGTTTGTTGATTTGTTGGCTTGTTGGTTTGTTGGTTTGTTGGTTTGTTGGTTTGTTAATTTGTTGGCTTGTTGGCTTGTTGGTTTGTTGGTTTGTTGGCTTGTTGGTTTGTTGGTTTTTTGGTTTGTTCGTTTGTTGGTTTGTTGGTTTGTTAGTTTGTTGGTTTGTTGGTTTGCTGGTTTGTTGGTTTGTTGTTTTGTTGGTTTGTTGGTTTGTTGATTTGTTCGTTTCTTGGTTTGTTGGTTCGTTGGTTTGTTAGCTTGTTGGCTTGTTGGTTTATTGGTTTGTTGGTTTGTTTATTTTTTGGTTTGTTCGTTTGTTGGTTTGTTGGTTTGTTGGTTTGTTGGTTTGTTGGTTTGTTCGTTTGTTGGTTTGTTAGTTTGTTGGTTTGTTGGTTTGTGGGTTTGTTCGTTTGTTGGTTTGTTGGTTTGTTGGTTTGTTGGTTTGTTGGTTTGTTGGTTTGTTGGTTTGTTGGTTTATTTGTTTGTTGGTTTGTGGGTTTGTTGGTTTATTGGTTTGTTGGCTTGTTGGTTTGTTGGTTTGCTGGCTTATTGGTTACTTGGTTTGTTGATTTGTTGGTTTGTTGGCTTGTTGGTTTTTTGGTTTGTTGGCTTGTTGGATTGTTATTTTTTTGGCTTGTTGGCTTGTTGTTTTGTTGGTTTGTTAGTTTGTTGGCTTGTTGGTTTGTTGGTTTGTTGGTTAATTGGCTTGTTGGTTTGTTGGATTGTTGGTTTGTTGGCTTGTTGGCTTGTTGGTTTGTTAGTTTGTTGGTTTGCTGGTTTGTTGGTTTGTTGGTTTGTTGGTCACTTGGCTTGTTGGTTTGTTCGTTTGCTGGTTTGTTGGTTTGTTGGCTTGTTGGCTTGTTGGTTTGTTCGTTTGTTGGTTTGTTGGTTTGTTGGTTTGTTGGTTTGTTGGTTTGTTGGTGTGTTGGTTTGTTCGTTTGTTGGTTTGTTGGTTTGTTGGCTTGTTGGTTTGTTGGCTTGTTGGCTTGTTGGTTTTTTAGTTTGTTCGTTCGTTGGTTTGTTGGTTTGTTGGTTTGTTGGTTTGTTGGTTTTTTGGGTTGTTGGTTTGTTATTTTGTTGGCTTGTTGGCTTGTTGGTTTGTTGGCTTGTTGGTTTGTTGGTTTTGTTGGTTTGTTGGTTTGTTGGTTTGTTGGTTTGTTGGTTTGTTGGTTTGTTGGTTTGTTGGTTTGTTGGTTTGTTGGTTTGTTTGTTTGCTGGTTTGTTGATTTGTTCGTTTGTTGGTTTGTTGGTTTGTTGGCTTGTTGTCTTGTTGGTTTGTTGGTTTGTTGTTTTGTTGGTTTGGTGGTTTGTTGGTTTGTTGGTTTGTTGGTTTGTTGGTTTGTTGGTTTGTTGGTTTGTTGGTTTGTTGGTTTGTTGGTTTGTTGGTTTGTTGGTTTGTTGGTTTGTTGGTTTGTTGGTTTGTTCGTTTGTTGGTTTGTTTGTTTGTTGGTTTGTTGGTTTGTTGGTTTGTTCGTTTGTTGGTTTGTTGGTTTGTTGGTTTGTTCGTTTGTTCGTTTGTTGGTTTTTTGTTTTGTTGGCTTGTTGTTTTGTTGGTTTGTTGGTTAGTTGGTTTGTTGGTTTGTTGGTTTGTTGGTTTGTTGGCTTGTTGGTTTGTTGGCTTGTTGGTTTGTTGGTTTGTTGGTTTGTTGGTTTGTTGGTTTGTTGGTTTATTGGTTTGTTGGTTTGTTGGTTTGTTGGCTTGTTGGTTGTTGGTTTGTTAGTTTGTTGGTTTGTTGGTTTGTTGGTTTTGTTGGTTTGTTGGTTTGCTGGTTTGTTGGTTTGTTGGCTTGTTGGTTTGTTGGTTTGTTGGTTTCTTGGTTTGTTGGTTTGTTGGTTTGTTGGTTTGTTCGTTTGTTGGTTTGTTGGTTTGCTGGTTTCTTGGTTTGTTCGTTTGTTGACTTGTTGGTTTGTTGGCTTGTTGGTTTGTTGGTTTATTGGTTTGTTGGGTTGTTGGTTTGTTTGTTTGTTCGCTTGTTGGTTTGTTGGTGTGTTGGCTTGTTGGTTTGTTGGTTTGTTGGCTTGTTGGTTTGTTGATTTGTTGGCTTGTTGGTTTGTTGGTTTGTTGGTTTGTTGGTTTGTTAATTTGTTGGCTTGTTGGCTTGTTGGTTTGTTGGTTTGTTGGCTTGTTGGTTTGTTGGTTTTTTGGTTTGTTCGTTTGTTGGTTTGTTGGTTTGTTAGTTTGTTGGTTTGTTGGTTTGCTGGTTTGTTGGTTTGTTGTTTTGTTGGTTTGTTGGTTTGTTGATTTGTTCGTTTCTTGGTTTGTTGGTTCGTTGGTTTGTTAGCTTGTTGGCTTGTTGGTTTATTGGTTTGTTGGTTTGTTTATTTTTTGGTTTGTTCGTTTGTTGGTTTGTTGGTTTGTTGGTTTGTTGGTTTGTTGGTTTGTTCGTTTGTTGGTTTGTTAGTTTGTTGGTTTGTTGGTTTGTGGGTTTGTTCGTTTGTTGGTTTGTTGGTTTGTTGGTTTGTTGGTTTGTTGGTTTGTTGGTTTGTTGGTTTGTTGGTTTATTTGTTTGTTGGTTTGTGGGTTTGTTGGTTTATTGGTTTGTTGGCTTGTTGGTTTGTTGGTTTGCTGGCTTATTGGTTACTTGGTTTGTTGATTTGTTGGTTTGTTGGCTTGTTGGTTTTTTGGTTTGTTGGCTTGTTGGATTGTTATTTTTTTGGCTTGTTGGCTTGTTGTTTTGTTGGTTTGTTAGTTTGTTGGCTTGTTGGTTTGTTGGTTTGTTGGTTAATTGGCTTGTTGGTTTGTTGGATTGTTGGTTTGTTGGCTTGTTGGCTTGTTGGTTTGTTAGTTTGTTGGTTTGCTGGTTTGTTGGTTTGTTGGTTTGTTGGTCACTTGGCTTGTTGGTTTGTTCGTTTGCTGGTTTGTTGGTTTGTTGGCTTGTTGGCTTGTTGGTTTGTTCGTTTGTTGGTTTGTTGGTTTGTTGGTTTGTTGGTTTGTTGGTTTGTTGGTGTGTTGGTTTGTTCGTTTGTTGGTTTGTTGGTTTGTTGGCTTGTTGGTTTGTTGGCTTGTTGGCTTGTTGGTTTTTTAGTTTGTTCGTTCGTTGGTTTGTTGGTTTGTTGGTTTGTTGGTTTGTTGGTTTTTTGGGTTGTTGGTTTGTTATTTTGTTGGCTTGTTGGCTTGTTGGTTTGTTGGCTTGTTGGTTTGTTGGTTTTGTTGGTTTGTTGGTTTGTTGGTTTGTTGGTTTGTTGGTTTGTTGGTTTGTTGGTTTGTTGGTTTGTTGGTTTGTTGGTTTGTTTGTTTGCTGGTTTGTTGATTTGTTCGTTTGTTGGTTTGTTGGTTTGTTGGCTTGTTGTCTTGTTGGTTTGTTGGTTTGTTGTTTTGTTGGTTTGGTGGTTTGTTGGTTTGTTGGTTTGTTGGTTTGTTGGTTTGTTGGTTTGTTGGTTTGTTGGTTTGTTGGTTTGTTGGTTTGTTGGTTTGTTGGTTTGTTGGTTTGTTGGTTTGTTGGTTTGTTCGTTTGTTGGTTTGTTTGTTTGTTGGTTTGTTGGTTTGTTGGTTTGTTCGTTTGTTGGTTTGTTGGTTTGTTGGTTTGTTCGTTTGTTGGTTTGTTGGTTTGTTGGTTTGTTGGTTTGTTTGTTAGTTGGTTTGTTTGTTTGTTGGTTTGTTCGTTTGATGGTTTGTTGATTTGTTCGTTTGTTGGTTTGTTGGTTTGTTGGTTTTTTGGTTTGTTGGCTTGTTGGTTCGTTGGTTTGTTCGTTTGTTGGTTTGTTCGTTTGTTGGTTTGTTTGTCGGTTGTTTGTTGGTTTGTTGGTTTGTTGGTTTGTTGGCTTGTTGGTTTGTTGGTTTGTTGGTTTGTTGGTTTGTTGGTTTGTTCGTTTGTTGGCTTATTGGTTTGTTCGCTTGTTGGCTTGTTGGTTTGTTGGTTTGTTGCTTTGTTGGTTTGTTGGTTTGTTGGTTTGTTCGTTTGTTGGTGTGTTGGTGTGTTGATTTGTTGGCTTGTTGGTTTGTTGGTTTTATGGTTTGTTGGCTTGTTGGGTTGTTGGTTTGTTGGTTTGTTCGTTTGTTGGCTTGTTGGTTTGTTGGCTTGTTGGTTTGTTGGTTTGTTGGTTTGTTGGTTTGTTGGTTTGTTGGTTTGATGGTTTGTTGGTTTGTTGGTTTGTTGGTTTGTTGGTTTGTTGGTTTGTTGGTTTGTTCGTTTGTTGGTTTGTTGGTTTTTTGGTTTATTGGCTTGTCGGTTTGTTGGTTTGTTGGATTGTTGGTTTGCTGGTTTATTGGTTTGTTGGTTTGTTGGTTTGTTTGCTTGTTGGCTTGGTGGTTTGTTGGTTTGTTGGTTTGTTGGCTTGTTGGCGTTTTGGTTTGTTGGTTTGTTGGTTTGTTGGTTTGTTTGTTTGTTGGTTTGTTCGTTTGTTGGTTTGTGGGTTTGTTGGTTTGTTGGCTTGTTGGTTTGTTGGTTTGCCGGTTTGTTGGTTTGTTGGCTTGTTGGTTTGTTGGTTTGTTGGTTTGTTCGTTTGTTGGCTTGTTGGTTTGTTGGCTTGTTGGCTTGTTGGTTTGTTGGTTTGTTGGTTTGTTGGTTTGTTGATTTGTTGGTTTGTTGGTTTGTTGGTTTGTTGGCTTGTTGGCTTGTTGGTTTGTTGGTTTGTTGGTTTGTTGGTTTGTTTGTTTGTTGGGTTGTTCGTTTGTTCGTTTGTTGGTTTGTTGGTTTGTTTTTTTGTTGGTTACTTGGTTTGTTGGTTTGTTGGTTTGTTGGTTTGTTGGTTTGTTGGCTTGTTGGCTTGTTGGTTTGTTGGTTTGTTCGTTTGTTGGATTGTTGGTTTGTTGGTTTGTTGGTTTGTTGGTTTGTTGGTTTGTTGGTTTGTTGGTTTGTTGGTTTATTGGTTTGTTGGTTTGTTGGCTTGTTGGTTTGTTGGTTTGTTTGTTTGTTGGTTTGTTGGTTTGTTGGCTTGTTGGTTTATTGGTTTGTTGACTTGTTGGTTTGTTAGTTTGTTCGTTTGTTGGTTTGCTAGTTTGTTGATTTGTTGGTTTGTTGGGTTTTTGGTTTGTTATTTTGTTGGCTTGTTGGCTTGTTGGTTTGTTGGTTCGTTGGTTTGTTGGCTTGTTGGTTTCTTGGTTTGTTGGTTTGTTGGTTTGTTGGTTTGTTGGTTTGTTGGTTTGTTTGTTTGTTGGTTTGTTTGCTGGTTGGTCTGTTCGTTTCTTGGTTTGTTGGTTTGTTGGCTTGTTTGTTTGTTGGTTTGTTGGCTTGTTGATTTGTTGGTTTGTTGGTTTGTTGGTTTGTTGGTTTTTTGGTTTGTTGGTTTGTTGGTATGTTGGTTTGTTGGCTTGTTGGTTTGTTGGTTTGTTGGTTTGTTGGTTTGTTGGTTTGTTGGTTTGTTGGTTTGTTGGTTTGTTGGTTTGTTGGCTTGTTGGCTTATTGGTTTGTTGGTTTGTTGGCTTGTTGGTTTGTTGGTTTGTTGGTTTGTTGGTTTGATGGTTTGTTGGTTTGTTGGTTTGTTGGTTTGTTGGTTTGTTGGTTTGTTCGTTTGTTTGTTTGTTGGTTTGTTGGCTTGTTGGTTTGTTGGTTTTTTGATTTGTTCGCTTGTTGGTTTGTTGGCTTGTTGGCTTGTTGGCTTGTTGGTTTGTTGGTTTGTTCGCTTGTTGGCTTGTTGGTTTGTTGGTTTGTTGCTTTGTTGGTTTGTTGGTTTGTTGGTTTGTTCGTTTGTTGGTGTGTTGGTGTGTTGATTTGTTGGCTTGTTGGTTTGTTGGTTTTATGGTTTGTTGGCTTGTTGGGTTGTTGGTTTGTTGGTTTGTTCGTTTGTTGGCTTGTTGGTTTGTTGGCTTGTTGGTTTGTTGGTTTGTTGGTTTGTTGGTTTGTTGGTTTGTTGGTTTGATGGTTTGTTGGTTTGTTGGTTTGTTGGTTTGTTGGTTTGTTGGTTTGTTGGTTTGTTCGTTTGTTGGTTTGTTGGTTTGTTGGCTTGTTGGTTTGTTGGTTTTTTGATTTGTTCGCTTGTTGGTTTGTTGGCTTGTTGGCTTGTTGGTGTGTTGGTTTGTTCGTTTGTTGGCTTGTAGGCTTGTTGGTTTGTTGGTTTGTTGGTTTGTTGGTTTGTTGGTTTGTTGGTTTGTTTGTTTGTTGGCTTGTTGGCTTGTTGGTTTGTTGGTTTGTTGGTTTGTTGGTTTGTTGGTTTTTTGGTTTATTGGCTTGTCGGTTTGTTGGTTTGTTGGATTGTTGGTTTGCTGGTTTATTGGTTTGTTGGTTTGTTGGTTTGTTTGCTTGTTGGCTTGGTGGTTTGTTGGTTTGTTGGTTTGTTGGCTTGTTGGCGTTTTGGTTTGTTGGTTTGTTGGTTTGTTGGTTTGTTTGTTTGTTGGTTTGTTCGTTTGTTGGTTTGTGGGTTTGTTGGTTTGTTGGCTTGTTGGTTTGTTGGTTTGCCGGTTTGTTGGTTTGTTGGCTTGTTGGTTTGTTGGTTTGTTGGTTTGTTCATTTGTTGGCTTGTTGGTTTGTTGGCTTGTTGGCTTGTTGGTTTGTTGGTTTGTTGGTTTGTTGGTTTGTTGATTTGTTGGTTTGTTGGTTTGTTGGTTTGTTGGCTTGTTGGCTTGTTGGTTTGTTGGTTTGTTGGTTTGTTGGTTTGTTTGTTTGTTGGGTTGTTCGTTTGTTCGTTTGTTGGTTTGTTGGTTTGTTTTTTTGTTGGTTACTTGGTTTGTTGGTTTGTTGGTTTGTTGGTTTGTTGGTTTGTTGGCTTGTTGGCTTGTTGGTTTGTTGGTTTGTTCGTTTGTTGGATTGTTGGTTTGTTGGTTTGTTGGTTTGTTGGTTTGTTGGTTTGTTGGTTTGTTGGTTTGTTGGTTTGTTGGTTTATTGGATTGTTGGTTTGTTGGCTTGTTGGTTTGTTGGTTTGTTTGTTTGTTGGTTTGTTGGTTTGTTGGCTTGTTGGTTTATTGGTTTGTTGACTTGTTGGTTTGTTAGTTTGTTCGTTTGTTGGTTTGCTAGTTTGTTGATTTGTTGGTTTGTTGGGTTTTTGGTTTGTTATTTTGTTGGCTTGTTGGCTTGTTGGTTTGTTGGTTTGTTGGTTTGTTGGCTTGTTGGTTTCTTGGTTTGTTGGTTTGTTGGTTTGTTGGTTTGTTGGTTTGTTGGTTTGTTTGTTTGTTGGTTTGTTTGCTGGTTGGTCTGTTCGTTTCTTGGTTTGTTGGCTTGTTTGTTTGTTGGTTTGTTGGCTTGTTGATTTGTTGGTTTGTTGGTTTGTTGGTTTTTTGGTTTGTTGGTTTGTTGGTATGTTGGTTTGTTGGTTTGTTGGTTTGTTGGTTTGTTGGTTTGTTGGTTTGTTGGTTTGTTGGTTTGTTGGTTTGTTGGTTTGTTCGTTTGTTGGGTTGTTTGTTTGTTGGTTTGTTCGTTTGTTGGTTTGTTGGTTTGTTGGTTTGTTGGCTTGTTGGTTTGTTGGTTTGTTGGCTTGTTGGTTTGTTGGCTTGTTGGTTTGTTGGTTTGTTGGTTTGTTGGTTTGTTGGTTTGCTGGTTTTTTGGTTTGTTGGTTTCTTGGTTTGTTGGTTTGTTGGTTTGTTGATTTGTTCGTTTGTTGGTTTGTTGGTTTGTTGGCTTGTTGGCTTGTTGGTTTGTTGGTTTGTTGGCTTGTTGGTTTGTTGGTTTGTTGGTTTGTTGGTTTGTTGGTTTGTTGGTTTGTTGATTTGTTAGTTTGTTGGTTTGTTGGTTTGTTGGTTTGTTGGTTTGTTCGTTTGTTGGTTTGTTTGTTTGTTGGTTTGTTGGTTTGTTGGTTTGTTCGTTTGTTGGTTTGTTGGTTTGTTGGTTTGTTCGTTTGTTGGTTTGTTGGTTTGTTGGTTTGTTGGTTTGTATGTTAGTTGGTTTGTTTATTTGTTGATTTGTTCGTTTCTTGGTTTGTTGATTTGTTCGTTTGTTGGTTTGTTGGTTTGTTGGTTTTTTGGTTTGTTGGCTTGTTAGTTTGTTGGTTTGTTCGTTTGTTGGTTTGTGCGTTTGTTGGTTTGTTCGTTTGTTTGTTTGTTTGTCTGTTGGTTTGTTGGTTTGTTGGTTTGTTGGCTTGTTGGTTTGTTGGTTTGTTGGTTTGTTCGTTTGTTGGCTTGTTGGTTTGTTGGCTTGTTGGCTTCTTGGTTTGTTGGTTTGTTGGTTTGTTGGTTTGTTGGTTTGTTGGTTTGTTCGTTTGTGTGTGTGTTGGTGTGTTGATTTGTTGGCTTGTTGGTTTGTTGGTTTTGTGGTTTGTTGGCTTGTTGGGTTGTTGGTTTGATGGTTTGTTCGTTTGTTGGCTTGTTGGTTTGTTGGTTTGTTGGCTTGTTGGTTTGTTGGTTTGTTGGTTTGTTGGTTTGTTGGTTTGTTGGTTTGTTGGTTTGTTGGTTTGTTGGTTTGTTCGTTTGTTGGTTTGTTGGTTTGTTGGCTTGTTGGTTTGTTGGTTTTTTGGTTTGTTGGCTTGTTGGTTTGTTGGCTTGTTGGCTTGTTGGTTTGGTGGTTTGTTCGTTTGTTGGCTTGTTGGTTTGTTGGTTTGTTGGTTTGTTGGTTTGTTGGTTTGTTGGTTTGTTGGCTTGTTGGCTTGTTGGTTTCTTGGTTTGTTGGTTTGTTGGTTTGTTGGTTTGTTGGTTTTTTGATTTGTTGGCTTGTTGGTTTGTTGGTTTGTTGGATTGTTGGTTTGTTGGTTTATTGGTTTGTTGGTTTGTTGGCTTGTTGGCTTGGTGGTTTGTTGGTTTGTTGGTTTGTTGGTTTGTTGGTTTGTTGGTTTGTTGGTTTGTTGGTTTATTGGTTTGTTGGTTTGTTGGTTTGTTGGCTTGTTGGCTTGGTGGTTTGTTGGTTTGTTGGTTTGTTAGTTTGTGGGTTTGTTGGTTTGTTGGCTTGTTGGTTTGTTGGTTGGTCGGTTTGTTGGTTTGTTGGCTTGTTGGTTTGTTGGTTTGTTGGTTTGTTCGTTTGTTGGCTTGTTGGTTTGTTGGCTTGTTGGCTTTTTGGTTTGTTGGTTTGTTGGTTTGTTGATTTGTTGGTTTGTTGGTTTGTTGGTTTGTTTGTTTGTTGGTTTGTTCGTTTGTTCGTTTTTTGGTTTGTTAGTTTTTTTGTTTGTTTTTTTGTTGGTTACTTGGTTTGTTGGTTTCTTGGTATGTTGGTTTGTTGGCTTGTTGGCTTGTTGGTTTGTTGGTTTGTTCGTTTGTTGGTTTGTTTGTTTGTTGGTTTGTTGGTTTGTTGGTTTGTTGGTTTGTTGGTTTGTTGGCTTGTTGGTTTATTGGTTTGTTGGTTTGTTGGTTTGTTGGCTTGTTGGCTTGTTGGTTTGTTGGTTTGTATGTTTGTTGGTTTGTTGGTTTGTTGGTTTGTTGGTTTGTTGGTTTGTTTGTTTGTCGGTTTGTTGGTTTGTTGGTTTGTTCTTTTGTTGGGTTGTTTGTTTGTTGGTTTGTTGGTTTGTTCGTTTGTTGGTTTGTTGGTTTGTTGGTTTGTTGGTTTGTTGGCTTGTTGGTTTGTTGGTTTGTTGGCTTGTTGGTTTGTTAGTTTGTTCGTTTGTTGGTTTGCTGGTTTGTTGATTTGTTGGTTTGTTGGGTTGTTGGTTTGTTATTTTGTTGGCTTGTTGGCTTGTTGGCTTGTTGGTTTGTTGGTTTGTTGGTTTGTTGGTTTGTTGGCTTGTTGGTTTGTTGGTTTGTTGGTTTGTTGGTTTGTTGGTTTGTTGGTTTGTTGGTTTGTTTGTTTGTTGGTTTGTTTGTTGGTTGGTTTGTTCGTTTGTTGGTTTGTTGATTTGTTCGCTTGTTTGTTTGTTGGTTTGTTGGCTTTTTGGTTTGTTGGCTTGTTGGTTTGTTGGTTTGTTGGTTTGTTGGTTTTTTGGTTTGTTGGTTTGTTGGTTTGTTGGTTTGTTGGTTTGTTGATTTGTTTGTTTGTGGGTTTGTTGGTTTGTTGGTTTGTTGGTTTGTTGGCTTGTTGGCTTGTTGGTTTGTTGGTTTGTTGGTTTGTTCGTTTGTTAGCTTGTTGGTTTGTTGGCTTGTTGGCTTTTTGGTTTGTTGGTTTGTTGGTTTGTTGGTTTGTTGGTTTGTTGGCTTTTTGGCTTGTTGGTTTGTTGGTTTGTTGGTTTGTTTGTTTGTTGGTTTGTTCGTTTGTTCGTTTTTTGGTTTGTTGGTTTTTTTGTTTGTTTTTTTGTTGGTTACTTGGTTTGTTGTTTTGTTGGTATGTTGGTTTGTTGGTTTGTTGGTTTGTTGGTTTGTTTGTTTGTTGGTTTGTTGGTTTGTTGGTTTGTTCGTTTGTTGGGTTGTTTGTTTGTTGGTTTGTTGGTTTGTTCGTTTGTTGGTTTGTTGGTTTGTTGGTTTGTTGGTTTGTTGGCTTGTTGGTTTGTTGGTTTGTTGCCTTGTTGGTTTGTTAGTTTGTTCGTTTGTTGGTTTGCTGGTTTGTTGATTTGTTGGTTTGTTGGGTTGTTGGTTTGTTATTTTGTTGGCTCTTTGGCTTGTTGGTTTGTTGGTTTGTTGGTTTGTTGGTTTGTTGGTTTGTTTGTTTGTTGGTTTGTTGGTTTGTTCGTTTGTCGGTTTGTTGGTTTGTTGGTTTGTTGGTTTGTTGGCTTGTTGGTTTGTTGGTTTGTTGGCTTGTTGGTTTGTTGGTTTGTTGGTTTGTTGGTTTGTTGGTTTGTTGGTTTGTTGGTTTGTTGGTTTGTTGGTTTGTTGGTTTGTTGATTTGTTTGTTTGTTAGTTTGTTGGTTTGTTGGTTTGTTGGCTTGTTGGCTTGTTGGTTTGTTGGTTTCTTGGCTTGTTGGTTTGTTGGTTTGTTGGTTTGTGGGTTTCTTCGTTTGTTGGGTTGTTTGTTTATTGGTTTGTTGGTTTGTTCGTTTGTTGGTTTGTTGGTTTGTTGGTTTGTTGGTTTGTTGGTTTGTTGGTTTGTTGGTTTGTTGGTTTGTTGGTTTGTTGGTTTGTTGGTTTGTTGGTTTGTTGGTTTGTTGGTTTGTTGGTTTGTTGGTTTGTTGGTTTGTTGTTTTGTTGGTTTGTTGGTTTGTTTGTTTGTTGGTTTGTTCGTTTGTTGGTTTGTTGGTTTGTTCGTTGTTTGGTTTGTTGGTTTGTTGGTTTTTTGGCTTGTTGGCTGGTTGGTTTGTTGGTTTGTTCGTTTGTTGGTTTGTTCGTTTGTGGGTTTGTTTGTTTGTTGGTTAGTTGGTTTGTTGGTTTGTTGGTTTGTTGGTTTGTTGGTTTGTTTGCTTGTTGGTTTGTTGGTTTGTTTGTTTGTTCGTTTGTTAGCTTGTTAATTTGTTGGCTTGTTGGCTTGTTGGTTTGTTGGTTTGTTGGTTTGTTGGTTTGTTGGTTTGTTGGTTTGTTGGTTTGTTGGTTTGTTGGTTTGTTGGTTTGTTTGTTTGTTGGTGTGTTGGTGTGTTGATTTGTTGGCTTGTTGGTTTGTTGGTTTTGTGGTTTGTTGGCTTGTTGGTTTGTTGGTTTGTTAGTTTGTTCGTTTGTTGACTTGTGGGTTTGTTGGCTTGTTGGCTTGTTGGTTTGTTGGTTTGTTGGTTTGTTGGTTTGTTGGTTTGTTGGTTTGTTGGCTTGTTGGTTTGTTGGTTTGTTGGTTTGTTGGTTTGTTGGTTTGTTGGTTTGTTGGCTTGTTGGTTTGTTGGATTGTTGGTTTGTTGGTTTATTGGTTTGTTGGTTTGTTGGCTTGTTGGCTTGGTGGTTTGTTGGTTTGTTGGTTTGTTGGTTTGTTGGTTTGTTGGTTTATTGGTTTGTTGGTTTGTTGGTTTGTTCGTTTGTTGGTTTGTTGATTTGTTGGTTTGTTGGCTTGTTGGTTTGTTGGTTTGTTGGTTGGTCGGTTTGTTGGTTTGTTGGCTTGTTGGTTTGTTGGTTTGTTGGTTTGTTCGTTTGTTGGCTTGTTGGTTTGTTGGCTTGTTGGCTTTTTGGTTTGTTGGTTTGTTGGTTTGTTGATTTGTTGGTTTGTTGGTTTGTTGGTTTGTTGGCTTGTTGGCTTGTTGGTTTGTTGGTTTGTTGGTTTGTTTGTTTGTTGGTTTGTTCGTTTGTTCGTTTTTTGGTTTGTTGGTTTTATTGTTTGTTTTTTTGTTGGTTACTCGGTTTGTTGGTTTGTTGGTTTGTTGGTATGTTGGCTTGTTGGCTTGTTGGTTTGTTGGTTTGTTCGTTTGTTGGTTTGTTTGTTTGTTGGTTTGTTGGTTTGTTGGTTTGTTGGTTTGTTGGTTTGTTGGCTTGTTGGTTTATTGGTTTGTTGGTTTGTTGGTTTGTTGGCTTGTTGGTTTGTTGGCTTGTTGGTTTGTTGGTTTGTTGGTTTGTTCGTTTGTTGGCTTGTTGGTTTGTTTGTTTGTTGGTTTGTTGGTTTGTTGGCTTGTTGGCTTGGTGGTTTGTTGGTTTGTTGGTTAGTTGGTTTGTTGGTTTGTCGGTTTGTTGGTTTATTGGTTTGTTGATTTGTTCGTTTGTTGGTTTGTTGGTTTTTTCATTTGTTGGCTTGTTGGTTTGTTGGTTTGTTCATTTGTTGGTTTGTTCGTTTGTTGGTTTGTTCGTTTGTTGGTTTGTTGGTTTGTTGGTTTGTTGGCTTGTTGGTTTGTTGGTTTGTTGGTTTGTTCGTTTGTTGGCTTGTTGGTTTGTTGGTTTGTTGGTTTGTTCGTTTTTTGGTTTGTTGGTTTTATTGTTTGTTTTTTTGTTGGTTACTCGGTTTGTTGGTTTGTTGGTTTGTTGGTATGTTGGCTTGTTGGCTTGTTGGTTTGTTGGTTTGTTCGTTTGTTGGTTTGTTTGTTTGTTGGTTTGTTGGTTTGTTGGTTTGTTGGTTTGTTGGTTTGTTGGCTTGTTGGTTTATTGGTTTGTTGGTTTGTTGGTTTGTTGGCTTGTTGGTTTGTTGGCTTGTTGGTTTGTTGGTTTGTTGGTTTGTTCGTTTGTTGGCTTGTTGGTTTGTTTGTTTGTTGGTTTGTTGGTTTGTTGGCTTGTTGGCTTGGTGGTTTGTTGGTTTGTTGGTTAGTTGGTTTGTTGGTTTGTCGGTTTGTTGGTTTATTGGTTTGTTGATTTGTTCGTTTGTTGGTTTGTTGGTTTTTTCATTTGTTGGCTTGTTGGTTTGTTGGTTTGTTCATTTGTTGGTTTGTTCGTTTGTTGGTTTGTTCGTTTGTTGGTTTGTTGGTTTGTTGGTTTGTTGGCTTGTTGGTTTGTTGGTTTGTTGGTTTGTTCGTTTGTTGGCTTGTTGGTTTGTTTGTTTGTAGGTTTGTTGGTTTGTTGGTTTTTTCGTTTGTTGGTTTTTTGGTTTGTTCGTCTGTTGGTTTGTTGGTTTGTTGGTTTTTTGGTTTTTTGGTTTGTTGGCTTGTTGGTTTGTTGGTTTGTTCGTTTGTTGGTTTGTTCGTTTGTTGGTATGTTCGTTTGTTGGTTTGTTTGTCTGTTGGTTTGTTGGTTTGTTGGTTTGTTGGTTTGTTGGTTTGTTGGCTTGCTGGTTTGTTGGTTTGTTGGTTTGTTCGTTTGTTGGCTTGTTGGTTTGTTGGCTTGATGGCTTGTTGGTTTGTTGGTTTGTTGGTTTGTTGGTTTGTTGGTTTGTTGGTTTGTTGGTTTGTTGGTTTGTTTGTTTGTTGGTGTGTAGGTGTGTTGATTTGTTGGCTTGTTGGTTTGTTGGTTTTGTGGTTTATTGGCTTGTTGGGTTGTTGGTTTGTTGGTTTATTCGTTTGTTGGCGTATTGGTTTGTTTGCTTGTTGGCTTGTTGGTTTGTTGGTTTGTTGGTTTGTTGGTTTGTTGGCTTGGTGGTTTGTTGGTTTGTTGGTTTGTTGGTTTGTTGGTTTGTTGGCTTGTTGGCGTGTTGGTTTCTTGGTTTGTTGGTTTGTTGGTTTGTTGGTTTGTTGGTTTGTTGGTTTGTTTGTTTGTTAGTTTGTTGGTTTGTTTGTTTGTTGGTTTGTTTGTTGGTTGGTTTGTTCGTTTGTTGGTTTGTTGGTTTGTTGGCTTGTTTGTTTGTTGGTTTGTTCGTTTGTTGGTTTGTTGGTTTGTTGGCTTGTTGGTTTGTTGGTTTGTTGGTTTGTTGGTTTGTTGGTTTGTTGGTTTGTTGGTTTGTTTGTTTGTTGGTTTGTTTGTTGGTTGGTTTGTTCGTTTGTTGGTTTATTGGTTTGTTGGCTTGTTTGTTTGTTGGTTTGTTGGTTTGTTGGTTTGTTGGTTTGTTGGTTTGTTGGCTTGTTGGCGTGTTGGTTTCTTGGTTTGTTGGTTTGTTGGCTTGTTGGTTTGTTGGTTTGTCGGTTTGTTAGTTTGTTGGCTTGTTGGTTTGTTGGTTTGTTGGTTTGTTCGTTTGTTGGCTTGTTGGTTTGTTGGCTTGTTGGCTTTTTGGTTTGTTGGTTTGTTGGTTTGTTGGTTTGTTGGTTTGTTGGCTTGTTGGCTTGTTGCTTTGTTGGTTTGTTGGTTTGTTTGTTTGTTGGTTTGTTCGTTTGTTCGTTTGTTGGTTTGTTGGTTTTTTTTGTTTGTTTTTTTGTTTGTTACTTGGTTTGTTGGTTTGTTGGTTTGTTGGTTTGTTGGTTTGTTGGCTTGTTGGCTTGTTGGCTTGTTGGTTTGTTGGTTTGTTGGTTTGTTGGCTTGTTGGCTTGTTGGTTTTTTGGTTTGTTCGTTTGTTGGTTTGTTGGTTTGTTGGTTTGTTGGTTTGTTTGTTTGTTGGTTTGTTGGTTTTTTGGCTTGTTGGTTTGCTGGTTTGTTGGCTTGTTGGTTTGTTAGTTTGTTCGTTTGTTGGTTTGCTGGTTTGTTGGTTTGTTGGTTTGTTGGTTTGTTTGTTTGTTGGTTTGTTTGTTGGTTGGTTTGTTCGTTTGTTGGTTTGTTGGTTTGTTGGCTTGTTTGTTTGTTGGTTTGTTCGTTTGTTGGTTTGTTGGTTTGTTGGCTTGTTGGTTTGTTGGTTTGTTGGTTTGTTGGTTTGTTGGTTTGTTGGTTTGTTTGTTTGTTGGTTTGTTTGTTGGTTGGTTTGTTCGTTTGTTGGTTTGTTGGTTTGTTGGCTTGTTTGTTTGTTGGTTTGTTGGCTTGTTGGTTTGTTGGTTTGTTGGTTTGTTGGTTTGTTGGTTTGTTGGTTTTTTGGTTTGTTGGTTTGTTGGTTTGTTGGTTTGTTGGTTTGTTGGTTTGTTGATTTGTTTGTTTGTTGGTTTGTTGGTTTGTTGGCTTGTTGGCTTGTTGGTTTGTTGGTTTGTTGGCTTGTTGGTTTGTTGGTTTGTTGGTTTGTTGGTTTGTTCGTTTGTTGGGTTGTTTGCTTGTTGGTTTGTTGGTTTGTTCGTTTGTTGGTTTGTTGATTTGTTGGTTTGTTGGTTTGTTGGTTTGTTGGTTTGTTGGTTTCTTTGTTTGTTGGTTTGTTCGTTTGTTGGTTTGTTGGATTGTTCGTTTTTTGGTTTGTTGGTTTGTTGGTTTTTTGGCTTGTTGGCTGGTTGATTTGTTGGTTGGTTAGTTTGTTGGTTTTTTCGTTTGTTGGTTTGTTTGTTTGTTGGTTTGTTGGTTTGTTGGTTTGTTGGTTTGTTGGTTTGTTGGTTTGTTGGTTTATTTGTTTGTTGGTTTGTTTGTTGGTTGGTTTGTTCGTTTGTTGGTTTGTTGGTTTGTTGGCTTGTTTGTTTGTTGGTTTGTTGGCTTGTTGGTTTGTTGGTTTGTTGGTTTGTTGTGTTGTTGGTTTGTTGGTTTGTTGGTTTATTGGCTTGTTGGTTTGTTGGTTTTTTGGTTTGTTGGCTTGTTGGTTTGTTGGCTTGTTGGCTTGTTGGTTTGTTGGTTTGTTCGTTTGTTGGCTTGTTGGCTTGTTGGTTTGTTGGTTTGTTGTTTTGTTGGCTTGTTGGTTTGTTGGTTTGTTGGTTTGTTGGTTTGTTGGTGTGTTGGTTTTTTGGTTTGTTGGCTTGTTGGTTTGTTGGTTTGTTGGATTGTTGGTTTGTTGGTTTATTCGTTTGTTGGTTTGTTGGTTTGTTGGCTTGTTGGCTTGGTGGTTTGTTGGTTTGTTGGTTTGTTGGTTTGTTGGTTTGTTGGCTTGTTGGCGTGTTGGTTTGTTGGTTTGTTGGTTTGTTGGTTTGTTGGTTTGTTTGTTTGTTGGTTTGTTCGTTTGTTAGTTTGTGGGTTTGTTGGTTTGTTGGCTTATTGGTTTGTTGGTTTGTCGGTTTGTTGGTTTGTTGGCTTGTTGGTTTGTTGGTTTGTTGGTTTGTTCGTTTGTTGGCTTGTTGGTTTGTTGGCTTGTTGGCTTTTTGGTTTGTTGGTTTGTTGGTTTGTTGGTTTGTTGGTTTGTTGGTTTGTTGGTTTGTTGATTTGTTGGCTTGTTGGCTTGTTGGTTTGTTGGTTTGTTGGTTTGTTCGTTTGTTCGTTTGTTCGTTTGTTGGTTTTATAGTTTGTTTTTTTGTTTGTTACTTGGTTTGTTGGTTTGTTGGTTTGTTGGCTTGTTGGCGTGTTGGTTTGTTGGTTTGTTCGTTTGTTGGTTTGTTGATTTGTTGGTTTGTTGGTTTGTTGTTTTGTTGGTTTGTTGGTTTGTTGGTTTATTGGTTTGTTGGTTTGTTGGTTTGTTGGCTTGTTGGCTTGTTGGTTTGTTGGTTTGTTCGTTTGTTGGTTTTCGGTTTGTTGGTTTGTTTGTTTGTTTGTTTCTTGGTTTGTTGGTTTGTTGGCTTGTTGGTTTGTTGGTTTGTTGGCTTGTTGGCTTGTTGGTTTGTTAGTTTGTTCGTTTCTTGGTTTGCTGGTTTGTTGATTTGTTGGTTAGTTGGGTTGTTGGTTAGTTATTTTGTTGGCTTGTTGGCTTGTTGGTTTGTTGGTTTGTTGGTTTGTTGGTTTGTTGGCTTGTTGGTATGTTGGTTTGTTGGTTTGTTGGTTTGTTGGTTTGTTGGTTTGTTGGTATGTTGGTTTGTTGGTTTGTTGGTTTGTTTGTTTGTTGGTTTGTTTGTTGGTTGCTTTGTTCGTTTGTTGGTTTGTTGGTTTGTTGGCTTGTTTGTTTGTTGATTTGTTTGCTTGTTGGTTTGTTGGTTTGTTGGTTTTGATGGTTTGTTGGTTTTTTGGTTTGTTGGTTTTTTGGTTTGTTGGTTTGTTGGTTTGTTGATTTGTTTGTTTGTTGGTTTGTTGGTTTGTTGGCTTGTTGGCTTGTTGGTTTGTTGGTTTGTTGGTTTGTTGGCTTGTTGGTTTGTTGGTTTGTTGGTTTGTTGGTTTGTTCGTTTGTTGGATTTTTTGTTTGTTGGTTTGTTGGTTTGTTGGTTTGTTGGTTTGTTGGTTTGTTGGTTTGTTGGTTTGTTGGTTTGTTAGTTTGTTGGTTTGTTGGTTTGTTGGTTTGTTGGTTTGTTGGTTTGTTGGTTTGTTGGTTTGTTGGTTTGTTTGTTTGTTGGTTTGTTCGTTTGTTGGTTTGTTGGTTTGATAGTTTGTTGGCTTGTTGGCTTGTTGGTTTGTTGGTTTGTTGGTTTGTTGGTTTGTTGGTTTGTTGGTTTGTTGGTTTGTTGGTTTATTGGTTTGTTCGTTTGTTGGTTTGTTGGTTTGTTGGTTTGTTGATTTGATTGTTTGTTAATTTATTGGTTTGTTGGCTTGTTGGCTTGTTGGCTGGTTGGTGTGTTGGTTTGTTCGTTTCTTGGTTTGTTCGGTTGTTGGTTTGTTTGTTTGTTGGTTAGTTGGTTTGTTGGTTTGTTGGTTTGTTGGTTTGTTGGCTTGTTGGTATGTTGGTTTGTTAGTTTGTTCGTTTGTTGGCTTGATAGTTTGTTGGCTTGTTGGCTTGTTGGTTTGTTGGTTTGTGGGTTTGTTGGTTTGTTGATTTGTTGGTTTGTTGGTTTGTTGGTTTGTTGGTTTGTTGGTTTGTTCGTTTGTTGGTTTGTTGGTTTGTTGGTTTGTTGATTTGTTTGTTTGTTGGTTTGTTGGTTTGTTGGCTTGTTGGCTTGTTGGTTTGTTGATTTGTTGGCTTGTTGGTTTGTTGGTTTGTTGGTTTGTTGGTTTGTTCGTTTGTTGGGTTGTTTGTTTGTTGGTTTGTTGGTTTATTGGTTTGTTGGTTTGTTGGTTTGTTGGTTTGTTGATTTGTATGTTTGTTGGTTTGTTGGTTTGTTGGCTTGTTGGCTTGTTGGTTTGTTGGTTTGTTAGTTTGTTGGCTTGTTGGTTTGTTGGTTTGTTGGTTTGTTGGTTTGTTCGTTTGTTGGGTTGTTTGTTTGTTGGTTTGTTGGTTTGTTGGTTTGTTGGTTTGTTGGTTTGTTGGTTTGTTGGTTTGTTGGTTTGTTGGTTTGTTGGTTTGTTGGTTTGTTTGTTTGTTGGTTTGTTCGTTTGTTGGTTTGTTGGTTTGTTCGTTTTTTGGTTTGTTGGTTTGTTGGTTTTTTGGCTTGTTGGCTGGTTGGTTTGTTGGTTTGTTCGTTTGTTGGTTTGTTCGTTTGTTGGTTTGTTTGTTTGTTGGTTAGTTGGTTTGTTGGTTTGTTGGTTTGTTGGCTTGTTGGTTTGTTGGTTTGTTAGTTTGTTCGTTTGTTGGCTTGTTAGTTTGTTGGCTTGTTGGCTTGTTGGTTTGTTGGTTTGTTGGCTTATTGGTTTGTTGGTTTGTTGGTTTGTTGGTTTGTTGGTTTTTTGGTTTGTTGGCTTGTTGGTTTGTTGGTTTGTTGGATTGTTGGTTTGTTGGTGTAATGGTTTGTTGGTTTGTTGGTTTGTTGGCTTGTTGGCTTGGTGGTTTGTTGGTTTGTCGGTTTGTTGGTTTGTTGGTTTGTTGGCTTGTTGGCGTTTTGGTTTGTTGGTTTGTTGGTTTGTTGGTTTGTTGTTTTGTTGGTTTGTTTGTTTGTTGGTTTGTTCGTTTGTTAGTTTGTGGGTTTGTTGGTTTGTTGGCTTGTTGGTTTGTTGGTTGGTTGGTTTTTTGGCTTGTTGGTTTGTTGGTTTGTTCGTTTGGTTGTTTGTTGGTTTGTTCGATTGTTCGTTTTTTGGTTTGTTGGTTTTTTTGTTTGTTTGTTTGTTGGTTAGTTGGTTTGTTGGCTTGATAGTTTGTTGGCTTGTTGGTTTGTTGGTTTGTTGGTTTGTTGGTATGTTGGTTTGTTGGCTTGTTGGCTTTTTGGTTTGTTGGTTTGTTCGTTTGTTGGTTTGTTTATTTGTTGGTTTGTTGGTTTGTTGGTTTGTTGGTTTGTTGGTTTGTTGGTATGTTGGTTTATTGGTTTGTTGGTTTGTTGGTTTGTTGGCTTGTTGGCTTGTTGGCTTGTTGGTTTGTTGGTTTGTTGGTTTGTTGGTTTGTTGGTTTGTTGGTTTGTTTGTTTGTTTGTTTGTTGGCTTGTTGGTTTGTTGGCTTGTTGGTTTGTTGGTTTGTTGGCTTGTTGGATTGTTAGTTTGTTCGTTTGTTGGTTTGCTGGTTTGTTGATTTGTTGGTTTGTTGGATTGTTGGTTTGTTATTTTGTTGGCTTGTTGGCTTGTTGGTTTGTTGGTTTGTTGGTTTGTTGGTTTGTTTGTTTGTTGGTTTGTTTGTTGGTTGGTTTGTTCGTTTGTTGGTTTGTTGGTTTGTTGGCTTGTTTGTTTGTTGGTTTGTTGGCTTGTTGGTTTGTTGGTTTGTTGGTTTGTTGGTTTGTTGGTTTTTTGGTTTGTTGGTTTGTTGGTTTGTTGGTTTGTTGGTTTGTTGATTTGTTTGTTTGTTGGTTTGTTGGTATGTTGGTTTGTTGGCTTGTTGGCTTGTTGGTTTGTTGGTTTGTTGGCTTGTTGGTTTGTTGGTTTGTTGGTTTGTTGGTTTGTTCGTTTGTTGGGTTGTTTGTTTGTTGGTTTGTTGGTTTGTTCGTTTGTTGGTTTGTTGGTTTGTTGGTTTGTTGGTTTGTTGGTTTATTGGTTTGTTGGTTTGTTGGTTTGTTTGTTTGTTGGTTTGTTCGTTTGTTGGTTTGTTGGTTTGTTCGTTTTTTGGTTCGTTGGTTTGTTGTTTTTTTGGCTTGTTGGCTGGCTGGTTTGTTGGTTTGTTCGTTTGTTGGTTTGTTCGTTTGTTGGTTTGTTGGTTTGTTGGTTTGTTGGTTTGTTGGTTTGTTGGTTTGTTGGTTTGTTGGTTGGTTCGTTTGTTGGTGTGTTGGTGTGTTGATTTGTTGGCTTGTTGGTTTGTTGGTTTTCTGGTTTGTTGGATTGTTGGTTTGTTGGTTTGTTAGTTTGTTCGTTTGTTGACTTGTGGGTTTGTTGGCTTGTTGGCTTGTTGGTTTGTTGGTTTGTTGGTTTGTTGGTTTGTTGGTTTGTTTGTTAGTTGGTTTGTTTGTTTATTGGTTTGTTCGTTTGTTGGTTTGTTGAGTTGTTCGTTTGTTGGTTTGTTGGTTTGTTGGTTTGTTGGTTTTTTGGTTTGTTGGCTTGTTGGTTTGTTGGTTTGTTCGTTTGTTGGTTTGTTCGTTTGTTGGTTTGTTCGTTTGTTGGTTTGTTGGTTGGTTGGTTTGTTGGTTTGTTGGCTTGTTGGTTTGTTGGTTTGTTGGTTTGTTCGTTTGTTGGCTTTTTGGTTTGTTTGTTTGTTGGTTTTTTGGTTTTTGGTTTGTTCGTTTGTTGGTTTGTTGGTTTGTTGGTTTGTTCGTTTGTTGGTTTGTTGGTTTGTTTATTTGTTGGTTTGTTTGTTAGTTGGTTTGTTTGTTTGTTGGTTTGTTCGTTTGTTGGTTTGTTGATATGTTCGTTTGTTGGTTTGTTGGTTTGTTGGTTTGTTGGTTTGTTGATTTGTTGGCTTGCTGGTTTGTTGGTTTGTTGGTTTGTTCGTTTGTTGGCTTGTTGGTTTGTTGGCATGTTGGCTTATTGGTTTGTTGGTTTGTTGGTTTGTTGGTTTGTTGGTTTGTTGGTTTGTTTGTTTGTTCGTTTGTTAGTGTGTTGGTGTGTTGATTTGTTGGCTTGTTGGTTTGATGGTTTTGTGGTTTGTTGGCTTGTTGGGTTGTTGGTTTGTTGGTTTATTCGTTTGTTGGCTTGTGGGTTTGTTGGCTTGTTGGCTTGTTGGTTTGTTGGTTTGTTGGCTTGTTGGCTTGTTGGTTTGTTGGTTTGTTAGTTTGTTGGTTTGTTGGTTTGTTGGTTTTTTGGTTTGTTGGTTTGTTGGTTTTTCGGTTTGTTGGTTTGTTGGTTTGTTGATTTGTTTGTTTGTTGGTTTGTTGATTTGTTGGTTTGTTGGCTTGTTGGCTTGTTGGTTTGTTGGTTTGTTCGTTTGTTGGTTTGTTCGTTTGTTGGTTTGTTTGTTTGTTGGTTAGTTGGTTTGTTGGTTTGTTGGTTTGTTGGTTTGTTGGCTGGTTGGTTTTGTTGGTTTGTTAGTTTGTTCGTTTGTTAGCTTGTTAGTTTGTTGGCTTGTTGGCTTGTTGGTTTGTTGGTTTGTTGGTTTGTTGGTTTGTTGGTTTGTTGGTTTGTTGGTTTGTTGGTTTGTTCGTTTGTTGGTGTGTTGGTGTGTTGATTTGTTGGCTTGTTGGTTTGTTGGTTTTCTGGTTTGTTGGCTTGTTGGTTTGTTGGTTTGTTAGTTTGTTCGTTTGTTGACTTGTGGGTTTGTTGGCTTGTTGGCTTGTTGGTTTGTTGGTTTGTTGGTTTGTTTGTTAGTTGGTTTGTTTGTTTGTTGGTTTGTTCGTTTCTTGGTTTGTTGAGTTGTTCGTTTGTTGGTTTGTTGGCTTGTTGGTTTGTTGGTTTGTTCGTTTGTTGGTTTGTTCGTTTGTTGGTTTGTTCGTTTGTTGGTTTGTTGGTTTGTTGGTTTGTTGGTTTGTTGGCTTGTTGGTTTGTTGGTTTGTTGGTTTGTTCGTTTGTTGGCTTGTTGGTTTGTTTGTGTGTTGGTTTGTTGGTTTGTTGGTTTGTTCGTTTGTTGGTTTGTTGGTTTGTTGGTTTGTTCATTTGTTGGTTTGTTGGTTTGTTTATTTGGTGGTTTTTTTGTTAGTTGGTTTGTTTGTTTGTTGGTTTGTTCGTTTGTTGGTTTGTTGATTTGTTCGTTTGTTGGTTTGTTGGTTTGTTGGTTTGTTGGTTTGTTGGTTTGTTGGTTTGTTGGCTTGCTGGTTTGTTGGTTTGTTGGTTTGTTCGTTTGTTGGCTTGTTGGTTTGTTGGCATGTTGGCTTATTGGTTTGTTGGTTTGTTGGTTTGTTGGTTTGTTGGTTTGTTGGTATGTTTGTTTGTTCGTTTGTTGGTGTGTTGGTGTGTTGATTTGTTGGCTTGTTGGTTTGTTGGTTTTGTGGTTTGTTGGCTTGTTGGGTTGTTGGTTTGTTGGTTTATTCGTTTGTTGGCTTGTTGGTTTGTTGGCTTGTTGGCTTGTTGGTTTGTTGGTTTGTTGGTTTGTTGGTTTGTTGGTTTGTTGGTTTGTTGGTTTGTTGGTTTGTTGGTTTGCTGGTTTGTTGGTTTGTTCGTTTGTTGGTTTGTTGGTTTGTTGGCTTGTTGGTTTGTTGGTTTTTTGGTTTGTTGACTTGTTGGTTTGTTGGCTTGTTGGCTTGTAAGTTTGTTGGTTTGTTCGTTTGTTGGCTTGTTGGCTTGTTGGTTTGTTGGTTTGTTGGTTTGTTGGTTTGTTGGTTTGTTGGTTTGTTGGCTTGTTGGCTTGTTGGTTTGTTGGTTTGTTGGTTTGTTGGTTTGTTGGTTTTTTGGTTTGTTGGGTTGTTGGTTTGTTGTTTTGTTGGATTGTTGGTTTGTTGGTTTGTTGGTTTATTGGTTTGTTGGTTTGTTGGTTTGTTGGTTTGTTGGTTTGTTTGTTTGTTGGTCTGTTCGTTTGTTAGTTTGTGGGTTTGTTGGTTTGTTGGTTTGTTGGTTTATTGGTTTGTTGGTTTGTTGGTTTGTTGGCTTGTTGGCTTGGTGGTTTGTTGGCGTGTTGGTTTGTTGGTTTGTTGGTTTGTTGGTTTGTTTGTTTGTTGGTCTGTTCGTTTGTTAGTTTGTGGGTTTGTTGGTTTGTTGGCTTGTTGGTTTGTTGGTTTGTCGGTTTGTTGGTTTGTTGGCTTGTTGGTTTATTGGTTTGTTGGTTTGTTCGTTTGTTGGCTTGTTGGTTTGTTGGCTTGTTGGCTTTTTGGTTTGTTGGTTTGTTGGTTTGTTGGTTTGTTGGTTTGTTGGCTTGTTGGCTTGTTGGCTTGTTGGTTTGTTTGTTTGTTGGTTTGTTTGTTTGTTGGTTTGTTCGTTTGTTCGTTTGTTGGTTTGTTGGTTTTTTTGTTTGTTTTTTTGTTTGTTACTTGGTTTGTTGGTTTGTTGGTTTGTTGGTTTGTTGGCTTGTTGGCTTGTTGACTTGTTGGTTTGTTGGTTTGTTCGTTTGTTGGTTTGTTGGTTTGTTGGTTTGTTGGTTTGTTGGTTTGTTGGTTTGTTGGTTTGTTGGTTTATTGGTTTGTTGGTCTGTTGGTTTGTTGGCTTGTTGGCTTGTTGGTTTGTTGGTTTGTTCGTTTGTTGGTTTGTCGGTTTGTTGGTTTGTTGGTTTGTTTGTTTGTTGGTTTGTTGGTTTGTTGGCTTGTTGGTTTGTTGGTTTGTTGGCTTGTTGGTTTGTTAGTTTGTTCGTTTGTTGGTTTGCTGGTTTGTTGATTTGTTGGTTTGATGGGTGGTTGGTTTGCTATTTTGTTGGCTTGTTGGCCTGTTGGTTTGTTGGTTTGTTGGTTTGTTGGCTTGTTGGTTTGTTGGTTTGTTGGTTTGTTGGTTTGTTGGTTTGTTGGTTTGTTGGTTTGTTGGTTTGTTTGTTTGTTGGTTTGTTTGTTGGTTGGTTTGTTCGTTTGTTGGTTTGTTGGTTTGTTAGCTTGTTTGTTTGTTGGTTTGTTGGCTTGTTGGTTTGTTGGTTTGTTGGTTTGTTGGTTTGTTGGTTTGTTGGTTTGTTGGTTTGTTGGTTTGTTGGTTTGTTTGTTTGTTGGTTGGTTTGTTCGTTTGTTGGTTTGTTGGTTTTTTGGCTTCGTTTGTTTGTTGGTTTGTTGGCTTGTTGGTTTGTTTGTTTGTTGGTTTGTTGGTTTGTTGGTTTGTTGGTTTTTTGGTTTGTTGGTTTGTTGGTTTGTTGGTTTGTTGGCTTGTTGGCTTGTTGGTTTGTTGGTTTGTTGGTTTGTTTGTTTGTTGGTTTGTTCGTTTGTTCGTTTTTTGGTTGTTGGTTTTTTTGTTTGTTTTTTTGTTTGTAACTTGGTTTGTTGGTTTGTTGGTTTATTGGTTTGTTGGCTTGTTGGTTTGTTGGTTTGTTTGTTTGTTGGTTGGTTTGTTCGTTTGTTGGTTTGTTGGTTTTTTGGCTTGTTTGTTTGTTGGTTTGTTGGTTTGTTGGTTTGTTGGTTTGTTGGTTTGTTTGTTTGTTGGTTTGTTTGTTGGTTGGTTTGTTCGTTTGTTGGTTTGTTTGTTTGTTGGTTTGTTGGCTTGTTGGTTTGTTGGTTTGTTGGTTTGTTGGTTTGTTTGTTTGTTGGTTAGTTGGTTTGTTGGCTTGTTGGTTTGTTGGTTTGTTGGCTTGTTGGTTTGTTAGTTTGTTCGTTTTTTGGTTTGCTGGTTTGTTGATTTGTTGGTTTGTTGGGTTGTTGGTTTGTTATTTTGTTGGCTTGTTGGCTTGTTGGTTTGTTGGTTTGTTGGTTTGTTGGTTTGTTGGCTTGTTGGTTTGTTGGTTTGTTGGTTTGTTGGTTTGTTGGTTTGTTGGTTTGTTGGTTTGTTGGTTTGTTGGTTTGTTGGTTTGTTTGTTTGTTGGTTTGTTTGTTGGTTGGTTTGTTCGTTTGTTGGTTTGTTTGTTTGTTGGTTTGTTGGCTTGTTGGTTTGTTGGTTTGTTGTTTTGTTGGTTTGTTGGTTTGTTGGTTTGTTGGTTTGTTGGTTTTTTGGTTTGTTGATTTGTTGGTTTGTTGTTTTGTTGGTTTGTTGGTTTGTTGATTTGTTTGTTTGTTGGTTTGTTGGTTTGTTGGCTTGTTGGCTTGTTGGTTTGTTGGTTTGTTGGTTTGTTGGTTTGTTGGTTTGTTGGTTTGTTCGTTTGTTGGGTTGTTTGTTTGTTGGTTTGTTCGTTTGTTCGTTTGTTGGTTGTTGGTTTGTTGGTTTGTTGGTTTGTTGGTTTGTTGGTTTGTTGGTTTGTTGGTTTGTTGGTTTGTTGGTTTGTTGGTTTGTTGGTTTGTTGGTTTGTTTGTTTGTTAGTTTGTTCGTTTGTTGGTTTGTTGGTTTGTTGGTTTGTTGGTTTGTTGGTTTGTTGGTTTGTTGGTTTGTTGGTTTGTTTGTTTGTTGGTTTGTTTGTTGGTTGGTTTGTTCGTTTGTTGGTTTGTTGGTTTGTTGGTTTGTTTGTTTGTTGGTTTGTTTGCTTGTTGGTTTGTTGGTTTGTTGGTTTGTTGGTTTGTTGGTTTTTTGGTTTGTTGGTTTGTTGGTTTGTTGGTTTGTTGGTTTGTTGATTTGTTTGTTTGTTGGTTTGTTGGTTTGTTGGTTTGTTGGTTTGTTGGTTTGTTGGTTTGTTGGTTTGTTGGTTTGTTGGTTTGTTGGTTTGTTGGTTTGTTGGTTTGTTGGTTTGTTGGTTTGTTGGTTTGTTGGTTTGTTGGTTTGTTTGTTTGTTGGTTTGTTTGTTGGTTGGTTTGTTCGTTTGTTGGTTTGTTGGTTTGTTGGTTTGTTTGTTTGTTGGTTTGTTTGCTTGTTGGTTTGTTGGTTTGTTGGTTTGTTGGTTTGTTGGTTTGTTGGTTTTTTGGTTTGTTGGTTTGTTGGTTTGTTGGTTTGTTGGTTTGTTGATTTGTTTGTTTGTTGGTTTGTTGGTTTGTTGGTTTGTTGGTTTGTTGGTTTGTTGGTTTGTTGATTTGTTTGTTTGTTGGTTTGTTGGTTTGTTGGCTTGTTGGCTTGTTGGTTTGTTGGCTTGTTGGTTTGTTGGTTTGTTGGTTTGTTGGCTTGTTGGTTTGTTGGTTTTTTGGTTTGTTGGCTTGTTGGCTTGTTGGTTTGTTGGTTTCTTGGTTTGTTGGTTTGTTGGTGTGTTGGTTTGTTGGCTTGTTGGCTTGTTGGTTTGTTGGTTTGTTGGTTTGTTGGTTTGTTAATTTTTTGGTTTGTTGGCTTGTTGGTTTGTTGGTTTGTTGGATTGTTGGTTTGTTGGTTTATTGGTTTGTTGGTTTGTTGGTTTGTTGGCTTGTTGGCTTGGTGGTTTGTTGGTTTGTTGGTTTGTTGGTTTGTTGGCTTGTCGGCGTGTTGGTTTTTTGGTTTGTTGGTTTGTTGGTTTGTTTGTTTGTTGGTTTGTTCGTTTGTTAGTTTGTGGGTTTGTTGGTTTGTTGGTTTATTCGTTTGTTGGCTTGTTGGTTTGTTGGCTTGTTGGCTTGTTGGTTTGTTGGTTTGTTGGTTTGTTGGTTTGTTGGTTTGTTGGTTTGTTGGTTTGTTGGTTTGTTGGTTTGCTGGTTTGTTGGTTTGTTCGTTTGTTGGTTTGTTGGCTTGTTGGTTTGTTGGTTTGTTGGTTTGTTGGTTTGTTGGTTTTTTGGTTTGTTGGGTTGTTGGTTTGTTGTTTTGTTGGATTGGTGGTTTGTTGGTTTGTTGGTTTATTGGTTTGTTGGTTTGTTGGTTTGTTGGTTTGTTGGTTTGTTTGTTTGTTGGTCTGTTCGTTTGTTAGTTTGTGGGTTTGTTGGTTTGTTGGTTTGTTGGTTTATTGGTTTGTTGGTTTGTTGGTTTGTTGGCTTGTTGGCTTGGTGGTTTGTTGGCGTGTTGGTTTGTTGGTTTGTTGGTTTGTTGGTTTGTTGGTTTGTTTGTTTGTTGTCTGTTCGTTTGTTAGTTTGTGGGTTTGTTGGTTTGTTGGCTTGTTGGTTTGTTGGTTTGTCGGTTTGTTGGTTTGTTGGCTTGTTGGTTTATTGGTTTGTTGGTTTGTTCGTTTGTTGGCTTGTTGGTTTGTTGGCTTGTTGGCTTTTTGGTTTGTTGGTTTGTTGGTTTGTTGGTTTGTTGGTTTGTTGGTTTGTTGGTTTGTTGGCTTGTTGGCTTGTTGGCTTGTTGGTTTGTTGGTTTGTTGGTTTGTTTGTTTGTTGGTTTGTTCGTTTGTTCGTTTGTTGGTTTGTTGGTTTTTTTGTTTGTTTTTTTGTTTGTTACTTGGTTTGTTGGTTTGTTGGTTTGTTGGTTTGTTGGCTTGTTGGCTTGTTGACTTGTTGGTTTGTTGGTTTGTTCGTTTGTTGGTTTGTTGGTTTGTTGGTTTGTTGGTTTGTTGGTTTGTTGGTTTGTTGGTTTGTTGGTTTATTGGTTTGTTGGTCTGTTGGTTTGTTGGCTTGTTGGCTTGTTGGTTTGTTGGTTTGTTCGTTTGTTGGTTTGTCGGTTTGTTGGTTTGTTGGTTTGTTTGTTTGTTGGTTTGTTGGTTTGTTGGCTTGTTGGTTTGTTGGTTTGTTGGCTTGTTGGTTTGTTAGTTTGTTCGTTTGTTGGTTTGCTGGTTTGTTGATTTGTTGGTTTGATGGGTGGTTGGTTTGCTATTTTGTTGGCTTGTTGGCCTGTTGGTTTGTTGGTTTGTTGGTTTGTTGGCTTGTTGGTTTGTTGGTTTGTTGGTTTGTTGGTTTGTTGGTTTGTTGGTTTGTTGGTTTGTTGGTTTGTTTGTTTGTTGGTTTGTTTGTTGGTTGGTTTGTTCGTTTGTTGGTTTGTTGGCTTGTTGGCTTGTTTGTTTGTTGGTTTGTTGGCTTGTTGGTTTGTTGGTTTGTTGGTTTGTTGGTTTGTTGGTTTGTTGGTTTGTTGGTTTGTTGGTTTGTTTGTTTGTTGGTTGGTTTGTTCGTTTGTTGGTTTGTTGGTTTTTTGGCTTGTTTGTTTGTTGGTTTGTTGGCTTGTTGGTTTGTTTGTTTGTTGGTTTGTTGGTTTGTTGGTTTGTTGGTTTTTTGGTTTGTTGGTTTGTTGGTTTGTTGGTTTGTTGGCTTGTTGGCTTGTTGGTTTGTTGGTTTGTTGGTTTGTTTGTTTGTTGGTTTGTTCGTTTGTTCGTTTTTTGGTTGTTGGTTTTTTTGTTTGTTTTTTTGTTTGTAACTTGGTTTGTTGGTTTGTTGGTTTATTGGTTTGTTGGCTTGTTGGTTTGTTGGTTTGTTTGTTTGTTGGTTGGTTTGTTCGTTTGTTGGTTTGTTGGTTTTTTGGCTTGTTTGTTTGTTGGTTTGTTGGTTTGTTGGTTTGTTGGTTTGTTGGTTTGTTGGTTTGTTTGTTTGTTGGTTTGTTTGTTGGTTGGTTTGTTCGTTTGTTGGTTTGTTTGTTTGTTGGTTTGTTGGCTTGTTGGTTTGTTGGTTTGTTGGTTTGTTGGTTTGTTTGTTTGTTGGTTAGTTGGTTTGTTGGCTTGTTGGTTTGTTGGTTTGTTGGCTTGTTGGTTTGTTAGTTTGTTCGTTTGTTGGTTTGCTGGTTTGTTGATTTGTTGGTTTGTTGGGTTGTTGGTTTGTTATTTTGTTGGCTTGTTGGCTTGTTGGTTTGTTGGTTTGTTGGTTTGTTGGTTTAATGGCTTGTTGGTTTGTTGGTTTGTTGGTTTGTTGGTTTGTTGGTTTGTTGGTTTGTTGGTTTGTTGGTTTGTTTGTTTGTTTGTTTGTTGGTTTGTTTGTTGGTTGGTTTGTTCGTTTGTTGGTTTGTTTGTTTGTTGGTTTGTTGGCTTGTTGGTTTGTTGGTTTGTTGTTTTGTTGGTTTGTTGGTTTGTTGGTTTGTTGGTTTGTTGGTTTTTTGGTTTGTTGATTTGTTGGTTTGTTGTTTTGTTGGTTTGTTGGTTTGTTGATTTGTTTGTTTGTTGGTTTGTTGGTTTGTTGGCTTGTTGGCTTGTTGGTTTGTTGGTTTGTTGGTTTGTTGGTTTGTTGGTTTGTTGGTTTGTTCGTTTGTTGGGTTGTTTGTTTGTTGGTTTGTTCGTTTGTTCGTTTGTTGGTTTGTTGGTTTGTTGGTTTGTTGGTTTGTTGGTTTGTTGGTTTGTTGGTTTGTTGGTTTGTTGGTTTGTTGGTTTGTTGGTTTGTTGGTTTGTTTGTTTGTTAGTTTGTTCGTTTGTTGGTTTGTTGGCTTGTTCGTTTTTTGGTTTGTTGGTTTGTTGGTTTTTTGGCTTGTTGTCTGGTTGGTTTGTTGGTTTGTTCGTTTGTTGGTTTGTTCGTTTGTTGGTTTGTTTGTTTGTTGGTTTGTTGGTTTGTTGGTTTGTTGGTTTGTTGGTTTGTTGGTTTGTTGGTTTGTTGGTTTGTTGGTTTGTTGGTTTGTTTGTTTGTTGGTTTGTTTGTTGGTTGGTTTGTTCGTTTGTTGGTTTGTTGGTTTGTTGGTTTGTTTGTTTGTTGGTTTGTTTGCTTGTTGGTTTGTTGGTTTGTTGGTTTGTTGGTTTGTTGGTTTGTTGGTTTTTTGGTTTGTTGGTTTGTTGGTTTGTTGGTTTGTTGGTTTGTTGATTTGTTTGTTTGTTGGTTTGTTGGTTTGTTGGTTTGTTGGTTTGTTGGTTTGTTGGTTTGTTGATTTGTTTGTTTGTTGGTTTGTTGGTTTGTTGGCTTGTTGGCTTGTTGGTTTGTTGGCTTGTTGGTTTGTTGGTTTGTTGGTTTGTTGGCTTGTTGGTTTGTTGGTTTTTTGGTTTGTTGGCTTGTTGGCTTGTTGGTTTGTTGGTTTGTTGGTTTGTTGGTTTGTTGGTTTGTTGGTGTGTTGGTTTGTTGGCTTGTTGGCTTGTTGGTTTGTTGGTTTGTTGGTTTGTTGGTTTGTTAATTTTTTGGTTTGTTGGCTTGTTGGTTTGTTGGTTTGTTGGATTGTTGGTTTGTTGGTTTATTGGTTTGTTGGTTTGTTGGTTTGTTGGCTTGTTGGCTTGGTGGTTTGTTGGTTTGTTGGTTTGTTGGTTTGTTGGCTTGTCGGCGTGTTGGTTTTTTGGTTTGTTGGTTTGTTGGTTTGTTGGTTTGTTGGCTTGTTGGCTTTTTGGTTTGTTGGTTTGTTGGTTTGTTGGTTTGTTGATTTGTTGGCTTGTTGGCTTGTTGGTTTGTTGGTTTGTTGGTTTGTTGGTTTGTTGGTTTGTTGGTTTGTTGGTTTGTTGGTTTGTTGGTTTGTTGGTTTGTTGGTTTATTGGTTTGTTGGTTTGTTGGTTTGTTGGCTTGTTGGCTTGTTGGTTTGTTGGTTTGTTCGTTTGTTGGTTTTTGGTTTGCTGGTTTGTTGGTTTGTTTGTTTGTTGGTTTGTTGGTTTGTTGGTTTGTTGGCTTGTTGGTTTGTTAGTTTGTGGGTTTGTTGGTTTGTTGGCTTGTTGGTTTGTTGGCTTGTTGGCTTTTTGGTTTGTTGGTTTGTTGGTTTGTTGGTTTGTTGATTTGTTGGCTTGTTGGCTTGTTGGTTTGTTGGTTTGTTGGTTTGTTGGTTTGTTTGTTTGTTGGTTTGTTCGTTTGTTTGTTTGTTCGTTTGTTGGTTTGTTGGTTTTTTTGTTTGTTTTTTGGTTTGTTACTTGGTTTGTTGGTTTGTTGGTTTGTTGGTTTGTTGGTTTGTTGGCTTGTTGGCTTGTTGGTTTGTTGGTTTGTTCGTTTGTTGGTTTGTTGGTTTGTTGGTTTGTTGGTTTGTTGGTTTGTTGGTTTGTTGGTTTGTTGGTTTATTGGTTTGTTGGTTTGTTGGTTTGTTGGCTTGTTGGCTTGTTGGTTTGTTGGTTTGTTCGTTTGTTGGTTTTTGGTTTGCTGGTTTGTTGGTTTGTTTGTTTGTTGGTTTGTTGGTTTGTTGGTTTGTTGGCTTGTTGGTTTGTTGGTTTGTTGGCTTATTGGTTTGTTAGTTTGTTCGTTTGTTGGTTTGCTGGTTTGTTGATTTGTTGGTTTGTTGGGTTGTTGGTCTGTTATTTTGTTGGCTTGTTTGCTTGTTGGCTTTTTGGTTTGTTGGTTTGTTGGTTTGTTGGTTTGTTGGTTTGTTGGTTTGTTGGTTTGTTGTCTGTTCGTTTGTTAGTTTGTGGGTTTGTTGGTTTGTTGGCTTGTTGGTTTGTTGGTTTGTCGGTTTGTTGGTTTGTTGGCTTGTTGGTTTATTGGTTTGTTGGTTTGTTCGTTTGTTGGCTTGTTGGTTTGTTGGCTTGTTGGCTTTTTGGTTTGTTGGTTTGTTGGTTTGTTGGTTTGTTGGTTTGTTGGTTTGTTGGCTTGTTGGCTTGTTGGCTTGTTGGTTTGTTGGTTTGTTGGTTTGTTTGTTTGTTGGTTTGTTCGTTTGTTCGTTTGTTGGTTTGTTGGTTTTTTTGTTTGTTTTTTTGTTTGTTACTTGGTTTGTTGGTTTGTTGGTTTGTTGGTTTGTTGGCTTGTTGGCTTGTTGACTTGTTGGTTTGTTGGTTTGTTCGTTTGTTGGTTTGTTGGTTTGTTGGTTTGTTGGTTTGTTGGTTTGTTGGTTTGTTGGTTTGTTGGTTTATTGGTTTGTTGGTCTGTTGGTTTGTTGGCTTGTTGGCTTGTTGGTTTGTTGGTTTGTTCGTTTGTTGGTTTGTCGGTTTGTTGGTTTGTTGGTTTGTTTGTTTGTTGGTTTGTTGGTTTGTTGGCTTGTTGGTTTGTTGGTTTGTTGGCTTGTTGGTTTGTTAGTTTGTTCGTTTGTTGGTTTGCTGGTTTGTTGATTTGTTGGTTTGATGGGTGGTTGGTTTGCTATTTTGTTGGCTTGTTGGCCTGTTGGTTTGTTGGTTTGTTGGTTTGTTGGCTTGTTGGTTTGTTGGTTTGTTGGTTTGTTGGTTTGTTGGTTTGTTGGTTTGTTGGTTTGTTGGTTTGTTTGTTTGTTGGTTTGTTTGTTGGTTGGTTTGTTCGTTTGTTGGTTTGTTGGCTTGTTGGCTTGTTTGTTTGTTGGTTTGTTGGCTTGTTGGTTTGTTGGTTTGTTGGTTTGTTGGTTTGTTGGTTTGTTGGTTTGTTGGTTTGTTGGTTTGTTGGTTTGTTTGTTTGTTGGTTGGTTTGTTCGTTTGTTGGTTTGTTGGTTTTTTGGCTTGTTTGTTTGTTGGTTTGTTGGCTTGTTGGTTTGTTTGTTTGTTGGTTTGTTGGTTTGTTGGTTTGTTGGTTTTTTGGTTTGTTGGTTTGTTGGTTTGTTGGTTTGTTGGCTTGTTGGCTTGTTGGTTTGTTGGTTTGTTGGTTTGTTTGTTTGTTGGTTTGTTCGTTTGTTCGTTTTTTGGTTGTTGGTTTTTTTGTTTGTTTTTTTGTTTGTAACTTGGTTTGTTGGTTTGTTGGTTTATTGGTTTGTTGGCTTGTTGGTTTGTTGGTTTGTTTGTTTGTTGGTTGGTTTGTTCGTTTGTTGGTTTGTTGGTTTTTTGGCTTGTTTGTTTGTTGGTTTGTTGGTTTGTTGGTTTGTTGGTTTGTTGGTTTGTTTGTTTGTTGGTTTGTTTGTTGGTTGGTTTGTTCGTTTGTTGGTTTGTTTGTTTGTTGGTTTGTTGGCTTGTTGGTTTGTTGGTTTGTTGGTTTGTTGGTTTGTTTGTTTGTTGGTTAGTTGGTTTGTTGGCTTGTTGGTTTGTTGGTTTGTTGGCTTGTTGGTTTGTTAGTTTGTTCGTTTGTTGGTTTGCTGGTTTGTTGATTTGTTGGTTTGTTGGGTTGTTGGTTTGTTATTTTGTTGGCTTGTTGGCTTGTTGGTTTGTTGGTTTGTTGGTTTGTTGGTTTGTTGGCTTGTTGGTTTGTTGGTTTGTTGGTTTGTTGGTTTGTTGGTTTGTTGGTTTGTTGGTTTGTTGGTTTGTTGGTTTGTTTGTTTGTTGGTTTGTTTGTTGGTTGGTTTGTTCGTTTGTTGGTTTGTTTGTTTGTTGGTTTGTTGGCTTGTTGGTTTGTTGGTTTGTTGTTTTGTTGGTTTGTTGGTTTGTTGGTTTGTTGGTTTGTTGGTTTTTTGGTTTGTTGATTTGTTGGTTTGTTGTTTTGTTGGTTTGTTGGTTTGTTGATTTGTTTGTTTGTTGGTTTGTTGGTTTGTTGGCTTGTTGGCTTGTTGGTTTGTTGGTTTGTTGGTTTGTTGGTTTGTTGGTTTGTTGGTTTGTTCGTTTGTTGGGTTGTTTGTTTGTTGGTTTGTTCGTTTGTTCGTTTGTTGGTTTGTTGGTTTGTTGGTTTGTTGGTTTGTTGGTTTGTTGGTTTGTTGGTTTGTTGGTTTGTTGGTTTGTTGGTTTGTTGGTTTGTTGGTTTGTTTGTTTGTTAGTTTGTTCGTTTGTTGGTTTGTTGGCTTGTTCGTTTTTTGGTTTGTTGGTTTGTTGGTTTTTTGGCTTGTTGTCTGGTTGGTTTGTTGGTTTGTTCGTTTGTTGGTTTGTTCGTTTGTTGGTTTGTTTGTTTGTTGGTTTGTTGGTTTGTTGGTTTGTTGGTTTGTTGGTTTGTTGGTTTGTTGGTTTGTTGGTTTGTTGGTTTGTTGGTTTGTTGGTTTGTTTGTTTGTTGGTTTGTTTGTTGGTTGGTTTGTTCGTTTGTTGGTTTGTTGGTTTGTTGGTTTGTTTGTTTGTTGGTTTGTTTGCTTGTTGGTTTGTTGGTTTGTTGGTTTGTTGGTTTGTTGGTTTGTTGGTTTTTTGGTTTGTTGGTTTGTTGGTTTGTTGGTTTGTTGGTTTGTTGATTTGTTTGTTTGTTGGTTTGTTGGTTTGTTGGTTTGTTGGTTTGTTGGTTTGTTGGTTTGTTGATTTGTTTGTTTGTTGGTTTGTTGGTTTGTTGGCTTGTTGGCTTGTTGGTTTGTTGGCTTGTTGGTTTGTTGGTTTGTTGGTTTGTTGGCTTGTTGGTTTGTTGGTTTTTTGGTTTGTTGGCTTGTTGGCTTGTTGGTTTGTTGGTTTGTTGGTTTGTTGGTTTGTTGGTTTGTTGGTTTGTTGGTGTGTTGGTTTGTTGGCTTGTTGGCTTGTTGGTTTGTTGGTTTGTTGGTTTGTTGGTTTGTTAATTTTTTGGTTTGTTGGCTTGTTGGTTTGTTGGTTTGTTGGATTGTTGGTTTGTTGGTTTATTGGTTTGTTGGTTTGTTGGTTTGTTGGCTTGTTGGCTTGGTGGTTTGTTGGTTTGTTGGTTTGTTGGTTTGTTGGCTTGTCGGCGTGTTGGTTTTTTGGTTTGTTGGTTTGTTGGTTTGTTTGTTTGTTGGTTTGTTCGTTTGTTAGTTTGTGGGTTTGTTGGTTTGTTGGCTTGTTGGTTTGTTGGCTTGTTGGCTTTTTGGTTTGTTGGTTTGTTGGTTTGTTGGTTTGTTGATTTGTTGGCTTGTTGGCTTGTTGGTTTGTTGGTTTGTTGGTTTGTTGGTTTGTTGGTTTGTTTGTTTGTTGGTTTGTTCGTTTGTTTGTTTGTTCGTTTGTTGGTTTGTTGGTTTTTTTGTTTGTTTTTTGGTTTGTTACTTGGTTTGTTGGTTTGTTGGTTTGTTGGTTTGTTGGCTTGTTGGCTTGTTGGTTTGTTGGTTTGTTCGTTTGTTGGTTTGTTGGTTTGTTGGTTTGTTGGTTTGTTGGTTTGTTGGTTTGTTGGTTTATTGGTTTGTTGGTTTGTTGGTTTGTTGGCTTGTTGGCTTGTTGGTTTGTTGGTTTGTTCGTTTGTTGGTTTTTGGTTTGCTGGTTTGTTGGTTTGTTTGTTTGTTGGTTTGTTGGTTTGTTGGTTTGTTGGCTTGTTGGTTTGTTGGTTTGTTGGCTTATTGGTTTGTTAGTTTGTTCGTTTGTTGGTTTGCTGGTTTGTTGATTTGTTGGTTTGTTGGGTTGTTGGTCTGTTATTTTGTTGGCTTGTTTGCTTGTTGGCTTTTTGGTTTGTTGGTTTGTTGGTTTGTTGGTTTGTTGGTTTGTTGGTTTGTTGGTTTGTTGGTTTGTTGGTTTGTTGGTTTGTTGGTTTGTTTGTTTGTTGGTTTGTTTGTTGGTTGGTTTGTTCGTTTGTTGGTTTGTTGGTTTGTCGGCTTCTTTGCTTGGTGGTTTGTTGGCTTGTTGGTTTGTTGGTTTGTTAGTTTGTTCGTTTGTTGGCTTGTTGGTTTGTTGGTTTGTTGGTTTGTTGGTTTGTTGGTTTGTTGGTTTGTTGGTTTGTTGGTTTGTTGGTTTGTTGGTTTGTTGGTTTGTTTGTTTGTTGGTTTGTTTATTGGTTGGTTTGTTCGTTTGTTGGTTTGTTTGTTTGTTGGTTTGTTGGCTTGTTGGTTTGTTGGTTTGTTGTTTTGTTGGTTTGTTGGTTTGTTGGTTTGTTGTTTTGTTGGTTTGTTGGTTTGTTGATTTGTTTGTTTGTTGGTTTGTTGGTTTGTTGGCTTGTTGGCTTGTTGGTTTGTTGGTTTGTTGGTTTGTTGGTTTGTTGGTTTGTTGGTTTGTTGGTTTGTTCGTTTGTTGGGTTGTTTGTTTGTTGGTTTGTTCGTTTGTTTGTTTGTTGGTTTGTTGGTTTGTTGGTTTGTTGGTTTGTTGGTTTGTTGGTTTGTTGGTTTGTTGGTTTGTTGGTTTGTTGGTTTGTTGGTTTGTTGGTTTGTTGGTTTGTTTGTTTGTTAGTTTGTTCGTTTGTTGGTTTGTTGGTTTGTTGGCTTGTTCGTTTTTTGGTTTGTTGGTTTGTTGGTTTTTTTGGCTTGTTGGCTGGTTGGTTTGTTGGTTTGTTCGTTTGTTGGTTTGTTAGTTTGTTGGTTTGTTTGTTTGTTGGTTTGTTGGTTTGTTGGTTTGTTGGTTTGTTGGTTTGTTGGTTTGTTGGTTTGTTGGTTTGTTGGTTTGTTGGTTTGTTTGTTTGTTGGTTTGTTTGTTGGTTGGTTTGTTCGTTTGTTGGTTTGTTGGTTTGTTGGTTTGTTTGTTTGTTGGTTTGTTTGCTTGTTGGTTTGTTGGTTTGTTGGTTTGTTGGTTTGTTGGTTTGTTGGTTTGTTGGTTTGTTGGTTTGTTGGTTTGTTGGTTTGTTTGTTTTTTGGTTTGTTGGTTTGTTGGTTTGTTGGTTTGTTGGTTTGTTGATTTGTTTGTTTGTTGGTTTGTTGGTTTGTTGGTTTGTTGGTTTGTTGGTTTGTTGGTTTGTTTGTTTTTTGGTTTGTTGGTTTGTTGGTTTGTTGGTTTGTTGGTTTGTTGATTTGTTTGTTTGTTGGTTTGTTGGTTTGTTGGTTTGTTGGTTTTTTGGTTTGTTGGTTTGTTGATTTGTTTGTTTGTTGGTTTGTTGGTTTGTTGGCTTGTTGGCATGTTGGTTTGTTGGCTTGTTGGTTTGTTGGTTTGTTTGCTTGTTGGCTTGTTGGTTTGTTAATTTGTTGGTTTGTTGGTTTGTTGGGTTGTTGGTTTTTTGGTTTGTTGGTTTGTTGGTTTGTTGGTTTGTTGGTTTGTTGATTTGTTTGTTTGTTGGTTTGTTGGTTTGTTGGCTTGTTGGCTTGTTGGTTTGTTGGTTTGTTGGTTTGTTGGTTTGTTGGTGTGTTGGTTTGTTGGCTTGTTGGCTTGTTGGTTTGTTGGTTTGTTGGTTTGTTGGTTTGTTGGTTTTATGGTTTGTTGGCTTGTTGGTTTGTTGGTTTGTTGGATTGTTGGTTTGTTGGTTTATTGGTTTGTTGGTTTGTTGGTTTGTTGGCTTGTTGGCTTGGTGGTTTGTTGGTTTGTTGGTTTGTTGGTTTGTTGGCTTGTCGGCGTGTTGGTTTTTTGGTTTGTTGGTTTGTTGGTTTGTTGGTTTGTTGGTTTGTTTGTTTGTTGGTTTGTTCGTTTGTTAGTTTGTGGGTTTGTTGGTTTGTTGGCTTATTGGTTTGTTGGCTTGTTGGCTTTTTGGTTTGTTGGTTTGTTGGTTTGTTGATTTGTTGGCTTGTTGGCTTGTTGGTTTGTTGGTTTGTTGGTTTGTTGGTTTGTTTGTTTGTTGGTTTGTTCGTTTGTTCGTTTGTTCGTTTGTTGGTTTGTTGGTTTTTTTGTTTGTTTTTTGGTTTGTTACTTGGTTTGTTGGTTTGTTGGTTTGTTGGTTTGTTGGCTTGTTGGCTTGTTGGTTTGTTGGTTTGTTCGTTTGTTGGTTTGTTGGTTTGTTGTTTTGTTGGTTTGTTGGTTTGTTGGTTTGTTGGTTTATTGGTTTGTTGGTTTGTTGGTTTGTTGGCTTGTTGGCTTGTTGGTTTGTTGGTTTGTTCGTTTGTTGGTTTTTGGTTTGCTGGTTTGTTGGTTTGTTTGTTTGTTGGTTTGTTGGTTTGTTGGTTTGTTGGCTTGTTGGTTTGTTGGTTTGTTGGCTTATTGGTTTGTTAATTTGTTCGTTTGTTGGTTTGCTGGTTTGTTGATTTGTTGGTTTGTTAGGTTGTTGGTCTGTTATTTTGTTGGCTTGTTTGCTTGTTGGCTTGTTGGTTTGTTGGTTTGTTGGTTTGTTGGTTTGTTGGTTTGTTGGTTTGTTGGTTTGTTGGTTTGTTGGTTTGTTGGTTTGTTGGTTTGTTTGTTTGTTGGTTTGTTTGTTGGTTGGTTTGTTCGTTTGTTGGTTTGTTGGTTTGTCGGCTTCTTTGTTTGGTGGTTTGTTGGCTTGTTGGTTTGTTGGTTTGTTAGTTTGTTGGTTTGTTGGGTTGTTGGTTTTTTGGTTTGTTGGTTTGTTGGTTTGTTGGTTTGTTGGTTTGTTGATTTGTTTGTTTGTTGGTTTGTTGGTTTGTTGGCTTGTTGGCTTGTTGGTTTGTTGGTTTGTTTGTTTGTTGGTTTGTTGGTTTGTTGGTTTGTTGGTTTGTTGGTTTGTTGGTTTGTTGGTTTGTAGGTTTGTAGGTTTGTTGGTTTGTTTGTTTGTTGGTTTGTTCGTTTTTTGGTTTGTTGGTTTGTTGGTTTTTTTGGCTTGTTGGCTGGTTGGTTTGTTGGTTTGTTCGTTTGTTGGTTTGTTCGTTTGTTGGTTTGTTTGTTTGTTAGTTAGTTGGTTTGTTGGTTTGTTGGTTTGTTGGCTTGTTGGTTTGTTGGTTTGTTAGTTTGTTCGTTTGTTGGCTTGTTAGTTTGTTGGCTTGTTGGTTTGTTGGTTTGTTGGTTTGTTGGTTTGTTGGTTTGTTGGTTTGTTGGTTTGTTGGTTTGTTGGTTGGTTGGTTTGTTCGTTTGTTGGTGTGTTGGTGTGTTGATTTGTTGGCTTGTTGGTTTGTTGGTTTTGTGGCTTGTTGGCTTGTTGGTTTGTTGGTTTGTTAGTTTGTTAGTTTGTTGACTTGTGGGTTTGTTGGCTTGTTGGATTGTTGGTTTGTTGGTTTGTTGGTGTGTTGGTTTGTTGGTTTGTTGGTTTGTTGTTTTGTTGGTTTGTTGGTTTGTTGGTTTGTTGGTTTGTTGGTTTGTTGGCTTATTGGTTTGTTGGTTTGTTGGTTTGTTGGCTTGTTGGCTTGTAGGTTTGTTGGTTTGTTTGTTTGTTGGTTTGTTGGTTTGTTGGTTTGTTGGTTTGTTTGTTTGTTGGTTTGTTGGTTTGTTGGCTTGTTGGTTTGTTGGTTTGTTGGCTTGTTGGTTTGTTAGTTTGTTGGTTTGCTGGTTTGTTGATTTATTGGTTTGTTGGGTTGTTGGTTTGTTATTTTGTTGGCTTGTTGGCTTGTTGGTTTGTTGGTTTGTTGGCTTGTTGGTTTGTTGGTTTGTTGGTTTGTTGGTGTGTTGGTTTATTGGTTTTTTGGTTTGTTGGTTTGTTGGTTTGTTGGTTTGTTGATTTGTTTGTTTGTTGGTTTGTTGGTATGTTGGTTTGTTGGCTTGTTGACTTGTTGGTTTGTTGGTTTGTTGGCTTGTTGGTTTGTTGGTTTGTTGGTTTGTTGGTTTGTTGGTTTGTTGGTTTGTTGGTTTGTTGGTTTGTTGGTTTGTTGGTTTGTTGGTTTGTTCGTTTGTTGGGTTGTTTGTTTGTTGGTTTGTTCGTTTGTTGGTTTGTTGGTTTGTTGGTTTGTTGGTTTGTTGGTTTGTTGGTTTGTTGGTTCGTTGGTTTATTTGTTAATTGGTTTGTTGGTTTGTTGATTTGTTGGTTTGTTGATTTGTTGGCTTGTTGGGTTGTTGGTTTGTTATGTTGTTGGCTTGTTGGCTTGTTGGTTTGTTGGTTTGTTGGCTTGTTGGTTTGTTGGTTTGTTGGTTTGTTGGTGTGTTGGTTTATTGGTTTTTTGGTTTGTTGGTTTGTTGGTTTGTTGGTTTGTTGGTTTGTTGATTTGTTTGTTTGTTGATTTGTTGGTTTGTTGGTTTGTTGGTTTGTTGGTTTGTTGGCTTGTTGACTTGTTGGTTTGTTGGTTTGTTGGCTTGTTGGTTTGTTGGTTTGTTGGTTTGTTGGTTTGTTGGTTTGTTGGTTTGTTGGTTTGTTGGTTTGTTCGTTTGTTGGGTTGTTTGTTTGTTGGTTTGTTCGTTTGTTGGTTTGTTGGTTTGTTGGTTTGTTGGTTTGTTGGTTTGTTGGTTTGTTGGTTTGTTGGTTTGTTGGTTTGTTGGTTTGTTGGTTTGTTGGTTTATTGGTTTGTTGGTTTGTTGGTTTGTTGGTTTGTTGGTTTGTTGGTTTGTTGATTTGTTTGTTTGTTGGTTTGTTGGTTTGTTGGTTTGTTGGCTTATTGACTTGTTGGTTTGTTGGTTTGTTGGCTTGTTGGTTTGTTGGTTTGTTGGTTTGTTGGTTTGTTGGTTTGTTGGCTTGTTGGTTTGTTGGCTTGTTGGTTTGTTGGCTTGTTGGTTTGTTAGTTTGTTGGCGTTTTGGTTACTTGGTTTGTTGGTTTGTTGGTTCGTTTGTTTGTTGGCTTGTTGGTTTGTTGGCTTGTTGGTTTGTTGGTTTGTTGGTTTGTTGGTTTTTTGGTTTGTTGGTTTGTTGGTTGTTGGCTTGTTGGTTTGTTGGTTTGTTGGCGTGTTGGTTTGTTGGTTTGTTGGTTTGTTGGTTTGTTGGCTTGTTGGTTTGTTGGTTTGTTGGTTTGTTGGCTTGTTGGTTACTTAGTTTGTTGATTTGTTGGCATGTTGGCTTGTTGGCTTGTTAGTTTGTTGGTTTGTTGGTTTGTTGGCTTGTTGGTTTGTTGGTTTGGTGGTTTGTTGGCTTCTTGGTTTGTTGGTTTGTTGGTTACTTAGTTTGTTGGTTTGTTGGCATGTTGGTTTGTTGGTTACTTGGTTTGTTAGTTTGTTGGTTTGGTGGCTTGTTGGCTTGTTGGTTTGTTGGTTTGTTGGTTTCTTGGTTTGTTGGCTTGTTGGCTTGTTGGTTTGTTGGTTTGTTGGTTTGTTGGTTTGTTGGTTTGTTGGCTTGTTGGTTTGTTGGTTTGTTGGTTTGTTGGCTTGTTTGTTACTTAGTTTGTTGGTTTGTTGGCATGTTGGTTTGTTGGTTACTTGGTTTGTTAGTTTGTTGGTTTGGTGGCTTGTTGGCTTGTTGGTTTGTTGGTTTGTTGGTTTCTTGGTTTGTTGGCTTGTTGGCTTGTTGGTTTGTTGGTTTGTTGGTTTGTTGGTTTGTTGGTTTGTTGGCTTGTTGGTTTGTTGGTTTGTTGGTTTGTTGGCTTGTTTGTTACTTAGTTTGTTGGTTTGTTGGCATGTTGGGTTGTTGGCTTGTTGGTTTGTTGGTTTGTTGGTTTGTTCGTTTGTTGGCTTGTTGGCTTGTTGGTTTGTTGGTTTGTTGGTTTGTTGGTTTGTTTGTTTGTTGGTTTGCTCGTTTGTTCGTTTGTTGGTTTGTTGGTTTTTTTGTTTGTTTTTTGGTTTGTTACTTGGTTTGTTGGTTTGTTGGTTTGTTGGTTTGTTGGCTTGTTGGCTTGTTGGTTTGTTGGTTTGTTCGTTTGTTGGTTTGTTGGTTTGTTGGGTTGTTGGTTTGTTGGTTTGTTGGTTTGCTGGTTTATTGGTTTGTTGGTTTGTTGGTTTGTTGGCTTGTTGGCTTGTTGGTTTGTTGGTTTGATCGTTTGTTGGTTTTTGGTTTGCTGGTTTGTTGGTTTGTTTGTTTGTTGGTTTGTTGGTTTGTTGGTTTGTTGGCTTGTTGGTTTGTTGGTTTGTTGGCATATTGGTTTGTTAGTTTGTTCGTTTGTTGGTTTGTTGGTTTGTTTATTTGTTGGTTTGTTGGGTTGTTGGTTTGTTATTTTGTTGGCTTGTTTGCTTGTTGGCTTGTTGGTTTGTTGGTTTGTTGGTTTGTTGGTTTGTTAGTTTGTTGGTTTGTTGGTTTGTTGGTTTGTTTGTTTGTTGGTTTGTTTGTTGGTTGGTTTGTTCGTTTGTTGGTTTGTTGGTTTGTCGGCTTCTTTGTTTGGTGGTTTGTTGGCTTATTGGTTTGTTGGTTTGTTAGTTTGTTGGTTTGTTGGTTTATTGGTTTTTTGGTTTGTTGGTTTGTTGGTTTGTTGGTTTGTTGATTTGTTTGTTTGTTGGTTTGTTGGCTTGTTGGTTTGTTCGTTTGTTGGTTTGTTGGTTTGTTGGGTTGTTGGTTTGTTGGTTTGTTGGTTTGCTGGTTTATTGGTTTGTTGGTTTGTTGGTTTGTTGGCTTGTTGGCTTATTGGTTTGTTAGTTTGTTCGTTTGTTGGTTTGCTGGTTTGTTTATTTGTTGGTTTGTTGGGTTGTTGGTTTGTTATTTTGTTGGCTTGTTTGCTTGTTGGCTTGTTGGTTTTTTGGTTTGTTGGTTTGTTGGTTTGTTGGCTTGTTGGCTTGTTGGTTTGTTGGTTTGTTCGTTTGTTGGTTTGTTGGTTTGTTGGGTTGTTGGTTTGTTGGTTTGTTGGTTTGCTGGTTTATTGGTTTGTTGGTTTGTTGGTTTGTTGGCTTGTTGGCTTGTTGGTTTGTTGGTTTGTTCGTTTGTTGGTTTTTGGTTTGCTGGTTTGTTGGTTTGTTTGTTTGTTGGTTTGTTGGTTTGTTGGTTTGTTGGCTTGTTGGTTTGTTGGTTTGTTGGCTTATTGGTTTGTTAGTTTGTTCGTTTGTTGGTTTGCTGGTTTGTTTATTTGTTGGTTTGTTGGGTTGTTGGTTTGTTATTTTGTTGGCTTGTTTGCTTGTTGGCTTGTTGGTTTGTTGGTTTGTTGGTTTGTTGGTTTGTTAGTTTGTTGATTTGTTGGTTTGTTGGTTTGTTTGTTTGTTGGTTTGTTTGTTGGTTGGTTTGTTGGTTTGTTGGTTTGTTGGTTTGTTGATTTGTTTGTTTGTTGGTTTGTTGGTTTGTTGGCTTGTTGGCTTGTTGGTTTGTTGGTTTGTTTGTTTGTTGGTTTGTTGGTTTGTTGGTTTGTTGGTTTGTTGGTTTGTTGGTTTGTTGGTTTGTTTGTTTGTTGGTTTGTTCGTTTGTTGGTTTGTTGGTTTGTTCGTTTTTTGGTTTGTTGGTTTGTTGGTTTTTTTGGCTTGTTGGCTGGTTGGTTTGTTGGTTTGTTCGTTTGTTGGTTTGTTCGTTTGTTGGTTTGTTGATTTGTTTGTTTGTTGGTTTGTTGGTTTGTTGGCTTGTTGGCTTGTTGGTTTGTTGGTTTGTTTGTTTGTTGGTTTGTTGGTTTGTTGGTTTGTTGGTTTGTTGGTTTGTTGGTTTGTTGGTTTGTTGGTTTGTTTGTTTGTTGGTTTGTTCGTTTGTTGGTTTGTTGGTTTGTTCGTTTTTTGGTTTGTTGGTTTGTTGGTTTTTTTGGCTTGTTGGCTGGTTGGTTTGTTGGTTTGTTCGTTTGTTGGTTTGTTCGTTTGTTGGTTTGTTTGTTTGTTAGTAAGTTGGTTTGTTGGTTTGTTGGTTTGTTGGTTTGTTGGCTTGTTGGTTTGTTGGTTTGTTAGTTTGTTAGTTTGTTCGTTTGTTGGCTTGTTACTTTGTTGGCTTGTTGGTTTGTTGGTTTGTTGGTTTGTTGGTTTGTTGGTTTGTTGGTTTGTTGGTTTGTTGGTTTGTTGGTTTGTTGGTTTGTTGATTTGTTTGTTTGTTGGTTTGTTGGTTTGTTGGCTTGTTGGCTTGTTGGTTTGTTGGTTTGTTTGTTTGTTGGTTTGTTGGTTTGTTGGTTTGTTGGTTTGTTGGTTTGTTGGTTTGTTGGTTTGTTGGTTTGTTTGTTTGTTGGTTTGTTCGTTTGTTGGTTTGTTGGTTTGTTCGTTTTTTGGTTTGTTGGTTTGTTGGTTTTTTTGGCTTGTTGGCTGGTTGGTTTGTTGGTTTGTTCGTTTGTTGGTTTGTTCGTTTGTTGGTTTGTTTGTTTGTTAGTAAGTTGGTTTGTTGGTTTGTTGGTTTGTTGGTTTGTTGGCTTGTTGGTTTGTTGGTTTGTTAGTTTGTTAGTTTGTTCGTTTGTTGGCTTGTTACTTTGTTGGCTTGTTGGTTTGTTGGTTTGTTGGTTTGTTGGTTTGTTGGTTTGTTGGTTTGTTGGTTTGTTGGTTTGTTCGTTTGTTGGTGTGTTGGTGTGTTGATTTGTTGGCTTGTTGGTTTGTTGGTTTTGTGGTTTGTTGGCTTGTTGGTTTGTTGGTTTGTTAGTTTGTTCGTTTGTTGACTTGTGGGTTTGTTGGCTTGTTGGTTTGTTGGTTTGTTGGTTTGTTGGTGTGTTGGTTTGTTGGTTTGTTGGTTTGTTGGTTTGTTGGTTTGTTGGTTTGTTGGTTTGTTGGTTTGTTGGTTTATTGGTTTGTTGGTTTGTTGGTTTGTTGGCTTGTTGGCTTGTTGGTTTGTTGGTTTGTTCGTTTGTTGGTTTGTTGGTTTGTTGGTTTGTTGGTTTGTTGGTTTGTTTGTTTGTTGGTTTGTTGGTTTGTTGGCTTGTTGGTTTGTTGGTTTGTTGGCTTGTTGGTTTGTTAGTTTGTTCGTTTGTTGGTTTGCTGGTTTGTTGATTTATTGGTTTGTTGGGTTGTTGGTTTGTTATTTTATTGGCTTGTTGGCTTGTTGGTTTGTTGGTTTGTTGGCTTGTTGGTTTGTTGGTTTGTTGGTTTGTTGGTGTGTTGGTTTATTGGTTTGTTGGTTTGTTGGTTTGTTGGTTTGTTGGTTTGTTGGTTTGTTGGTTTGTTGGTTTGTTGGTTTGTTGGTTTGTTCGTTTGTTGGGTTGTTTGTTTGTTGGTTTGTTGGTTTGTTCGTTTGTTGGTTTGTTGGTTTGTTGGTTTGTTGGTTTGTTGGTTTGTTGGCTTGTTGGCTTGTTGGTTTGTTGGTTTGTTCGTTTGTTGGTTTGTTGGTTTGTTGGTTTGTTGGTTTGTTGGTTTGTTGGTTTGTTGGTTTGTTGGTTTATGGGTTTGTTGGTTTGTTGGTTTGTTGGCTTGTTGGCTTGTTGGTTTGTTGGTTTGTTCGTTTGTTGGTTTTTGGTTTGCTGGTTTGTTGGTTTGTTTGTTTGTTGGTTTGTTGGTTTGTTGGTTTGTTGGCTTGTTGGTTTGTTGGTTTGTTGGCTTATTGGTTTGTTAGTTTGTTCGTTTGTTGGTTTGCTGGTTTGTTGATTTGTTGGTTTGTTGGGTTGTTGGTCTGTTATTTTGTTGGCTTGTTTGCTTGTTGGCTTGTTGGTTTGTTGGTTTGTTGGTTTGTTGGTTTGTTGGTTTGTTGGTTTGTTGGTTTGTTGGTTTGTTGGTTTGTTTGTTTGTTGGTTTGTTTGTTGGTTGGTTTGTTCGTTTGTTGGTTTGTTGGTTTGTGGGCTTCTTTGTTTGGTGGTTTGTTGGCTTGTTGGTTTGTTGGTTTGTTAGTTTGTTGGTTTGTTGGGTTGTTGGTTTTTTGGTTTGTTGGTTTGTTGGTTTGTTGGTTTGTTGGTTTGTTGATTTGTTTGTTTGTTGGTTTGTTGGTTTGTTGGCTTGTTGGCTTGTTGGTTTGTTGGTTTGTTGGTATGTTGGTTTGTTGGTGTGTTGGTTTGTTGGCTTGTTGGCTTGTTGGTTTGTTGGTTTGTTGGTTTGTTGGTTTGTTGGTTTTATGGTTTGTTGGCTTGTTGGTTTGTTGGTTTGTTGGATTGTTGGTTTGTTGGTTTATTGGTTTGTTGGTTTGTTGGTTTGTTGGCTTGTTGGCTTGGTGGTTTGTTGGTTTGTTGGTTTGTTGGTTTGTTGGCTTGTCGGCGTGTTGGTTTTTTGGTTTGTTGATTTGTTGGTTTGTTGGTTTGTTTGTTTGTTGGTTTGTTCGTTTGTTAGTTTGTGGGTTTGTTGGTTTGTTGGCTTGTTGGTTTGTTGGCTTGTTGGCTTTTTGGTTTGTTGGTTTGTTGGTTTGTTGGTTTGTTGATTTGTTGGCTTGTTGGCTTGTTGGTTTGTTGGTTTGTTGGTTTGTTGGTTTGTTTGTTTGTTGGTTTGTTCGTTTGTTCGTTTGTTCGTTTGTTGGTTTGTTGGTTTTTTTGTTTGTTTTTTGGTTTGTTACTTGGTTTGTTGGTTTGTTGGTTTGTTGGTTTGTTGGCTTGTTGGCTTGTTGGTTTGTTGGTTTGTTCGTTTGTTGGTTTGTTGGTTTGTTGGTTTGTTGGTTTGTTGGTTTGTTGGTTTGTTGGTTTGTTGGTTTATTGGTTTGTTGGTTTGTTGGTTTGTTGGCTTGTTGGCTTGTTGGTTTGTTGGTTTGTTCGTTTGTTGGTTTTTGGTTTGCTGGTTTGTTGGTTTGTTTGTTTGTTGGTTTGTTGGTTTGTTGGTTTGTTGGCTTGTTGGTTTGTTGGTTTGTTGGCTTATTGGTTTGTTAGTTTGTTCGTTTGTTGGTTTGCTGGTTTGTTGATTTGTTGGTTTGTTGGGTTGTTGGTCTGTTATTTTGTTGGCTTGTTTGCTTGTTGGCTTGTTGGTTTGTTGGTTTGTTGGTTTGTTGGTTTGTTGGGTTGTTGGTTTTTTGGTTTGTTGGTTTGTTGGTTTGTTGGTTTGTTGGTTTGTTGATTTGTTTGTTTGTTGGTTTGTTGGTTTGTTGGCTTGTTGGCTTGTTGGTTTGTTGGTTTGTTGGTTTGTTGGTTTGTTGGTGTGTTGGTTTGTTGGCTTGTTGGCTTGTTGGTTTGTTGGTTTGTTGGTTTGTTGGTTTGTTGGTTTAATGGTTTGTTGGCTTGTTGGTTTGTTGGTTTGTTGGATTGTTGGTTTGTTGGTTTATTGGTTTGTTGGTTTGTTGGTTTGTTGGCTTGTTGGCTTGGTGGTTTGTTGGTTTGTTGGTTTGTTGGTTTGTTGGCTTGTCGGCGTGTTGGTTTTTTGGTTTGTTGGTTTGTTGGTTTGTTGGTTTGTTTGTTTGTTGGTTTGTTCGTTTGTTAGTTTGTGGGTTTGTTGGTTTGTTGGCTTGTTGGTTTGTTGGCTTGTTGGCTTTTTGGTTTGTTGGTTTGTTGGTTTGTTGATTTGTTGGCTTGTTGGCTTGTTGGTTTGTTGGGTTGTTGGTTTGTTGGTTTGTTTGTTTGTTGGTTTGTTCGTTTGTTCGTTTGTTAGTTTGTTGGTTTGTTGGTTTGTTGGTTTGTTTGTTTGTTGGTTTGTTTGTTGGTTGGTTTGTTCGTTTGTTGGTTTGTTGGTTTGTCGGCTTCTTTGTTTGGTGGTTTGTTGGCTTATTGGTTTGTTGGTTTGTTAGTTTGTTGGTTTGTTGGTTTGTTGGTTTGTTGGTTTGTTGATTTGTTTGTTTGTTGGTTTGTTGGTTTGTTGGCTTGTTGGCTTGTTGGTTTGTTGGTTTGTTTGTTTGTTGGTTTGTTGGTTTGTTGGTTTGTTGGTTTGTTGGTTTGTTGGTTTGTTGGTTTGTTTGTTTGTTGGTTTGTTCGTTTGTTGGTTTGTTGGTTTGTTCGTTTTTTGGTTTGTTGGTTTGTTGGTTTTTTTGGCTTGTTGGCTGGTTGGTTTGTTGGTTTGTTCGTTTGTTGGTTTGTTCGTTTGTTGGTTTGTTTGTTTGTTAGTAAGTTGGTTTGTTGGTTTGTTGGTTTGTTGGTTTGTTGGCTTGTTGGTTTGTTGGTTTGTTAGTTTGTTAGTTTGTTCGTTTGTTGGCTTGTTACTTTGTTGGCTTGTTGGTTTGTTGGTTTGTTGGTTTGTTGGTTTGTTGGTTTGTTGGTTTGTTGGTTTGTTGGTTTGTTCGTTTGTTGGTGTGTTGGTGTGTTGATTTGTTGGCTTGTTGGTTTGTTGGTTTTGTGGTTTGTTGGCTTGTTGGTTTGTTGGTTTGTTAGTTTGTTCGTTTGTTGACTTGTGGGTTTGTTGGCTTGTTGGTTTGTTGGTTTGTTGGTTTGTTGGTGTGTTGGTTTGTTGGTTTGTTGGTTTGTTGGTTTGTTGGTTTGTTGGTTTGTTGGTTTGTTGGTTTGTTGGTTTATTGGTTTGTTGGTTTGTTGGTTTGTTGGCTTGTTGGCTTGTTGGTTTGTTGGTTTGTTCGTTTGTTGGTTTGTTGGTTTGTTGGTTTGTTGGTTTGTTGGTTTGTTTGTTTGTTGGTTTGTTGGTTTGTTGGCTTGTTGGTTTGTTGGTTTGTTGGCTTGTTGGTTTGTTAGTTTGTTCGTTTGTTGGTTTGCTGGTTTGTTGATTTATTGGTTTGTTGGGTTGTTGGTTTGTTATTTTATTGGCTTGTTGGCTTGTTGGTTTGTTGGTTTGTTGGCTTGTTGGTTTGTTGGTTTGTTGGTTTGTTGGTGTGTTGGTTTATTGGTTTGTTGGTTTGTTGGTTTGTTGGTTTGTTGGTTTGTTGGTTTGTTGGTTTGTTGGTTTGTTGGTTTGTTGGTTTGTTCGTTTGTTGGGTTGTTTGTTTGTTGGTTTGTTGGTTTGTTCGTTTGTTGGTTTGTTGGTTTGTTGGTTTGTTGGTTTGTTGGTTTGTTGGCTTGTTGGCTTGTTGGTTTGTTGGTTTGTTCGTTTGTTGGTTTGTTGGTTTGTTGGTTTGTTGGTTTGTTGGTTTGTTGGTTTGTTGGTTTATTGGTTTGTTGGTTTGTTGGTTTGTTGGCTTGTTGGCTTGTTGGTTTGTTGGTTTGTTCGTTTGTTGGTTTTTGGTTTGCTGGTTTGTTGGTTTGTTTGTTTGTTGGTTTGTTGGTTTGTTGGTTTGTTGGCTTGTTGGTTTGTTGGTTTGTTGGCTTATTGGTTTGTTAGTTTGTTCGTTTGTTGGTTTGCTGGTTTGTTGATTTGTTGGTTTGTTGGGTTGTTGGTCTGTTATTTTGTTGGCTTGTTTGCTTGTTGGCTTGTTGGTTTGTTGGTTTGTTGGTTTGTTGGTTTGTTGGTTTGTTGGTTTGTTGGTTTGTTGGTTTGTTGGTTTGTTTGTTTGTTGGTTTGTTTGTTGGTTGGTTTGTTCGTTTGTTGGTTTGTTGGTTTGTGGGCTTCTTTGTTAGGTGGTTTGTTGGCTTGTTGGTTTGTTGGTTTGTTAGTTTGTTGGTTTGTTGGGTTGTTGGTTTTTTGGTTTGTTGGTTTGTTGGTTTGTTGGTTTGTTGGTTTGTTGATTTGTTTGTTTGTTGGTTTGTTGGTTTGTTGGCTTGTTGGCTTGTTGGTTTGTTGGTTTGTTGGTATGTTGGTTTGTTGGTGTGTTGGTTTGTTGGCTTGTTGGCTTGTTGGTTTGTTGGTTTGTTGGTTTGTTGGTTTGTTGGTTTTATGGTTTGTTGGCTTGTTGGTTTGTTGGTTTGTTGGATTGTTGGTTTGTTGGTTTATTGGTTTGTTGGTTTGTTGGTTTGTTGGCTTGTTGGCTTGGTGGTTTGTTGGTTTGTTGGTTTGTTGGTTTGTTGGCTTGTCGGCGTGTTGGTTTTTTGGTTTGTTGATTTGTTGGTTTGTTGGTTTGTTTGTTTGTTGGTTTGTTCGTTTGTTAGTTTGTGGGTTTGTTGGTTTGTTGGCTTGTTGGTTTGTTGGCTTGTTGGCTTTTTGGTTTGTTGGTTTGTTGGTTTGTTGGTTTGTTGATTTGTTGGCTTGTTGGCTTGTTGGTTTGTTGGTTTGTTGGTTTGTTGGTTTGTTTGTTTGTTGGTTTGTTCGTTTGTTCGTTTGTTCGTTTGTTGGTTTGTTGGTTTTTTTGTTTGTTTTTTGGTTTGTTACTTGGTTTGTTGGTTTGTTGGTTTGTTGGTTTGTTGGCTTGTTGGCTTGTTGGTTTGTTGGTTTGTTCGTTTGTTGGTTTGTTGGTTTGTTGGTTTGTTGGTTTGTTGGTTTGTTGGTTTGTTGGTTTATTGGTTTGTTGGTTTGTTGGTTTGTTGGCTTGTTGGCTTGTTGGTTTGTTGGTTTGTTCGTTTGTTGGTTTTTGGTTTGCTGGTTTGTTGGTTTGTTTGTTTGTTGGTTTGTTGGTTTGTTGGTTTGTTGGCTTGTTGGTTTGTTGGTTTGTTGGCTTATTGGTTTGTTAGTTTGTTCGTTTGTTGGTTTGCTGGTTTGTTGATTTGTTGGTTTGTTGGGTTGTTGGTCTGTTATTTTGTTGGCTTGTTTGCTTGTTGGCTTGTTGGTTTGTTGGTTTGTTGGTTTGTTGGTTTGTTGGGTTGTTGGTTTTTTGGTTTGTTGGTTTGTTGGTTTGTTGGTTTGTTGGTTTGTTGATTTGTTTGTTTGTTGGTTTGTTGGTTTGTTGGCTTGTTGGCTTGTTGGTTTGTTGGTTTGTTGGTTTGTTGGTTTGTTGGTGTGTTGGTTTGTTGGCTTGTTGGCTTGTTGGTTTGTTGGTTTGTTGGTTTGTTGGTTTGTTGGTTTTATGGTTTGTTGGCTTGTTGGTTTGTTGGTTTGTTGGATTGTTGGTTTGTTGGTTTATTGGTTTGTTGGTTTGTTGGTTTGTTGGCTTGTTGGCTTGGTGGTTTGTTGGTTTGTTGGTTTGTTGGTTTGTTGGCTTGTCGGCGTGTTGGTTTTTTGGTTTGTTGGTTTGTTGGTTTGTTGGTTTGTTTGTTTGTTGGTTTGTTCGTTTGTTAGTTTGTGGGTTTGTTGGTTTGTTGGCTTGTTGGTTTGTTGGCTTGTTGGCTTTTTGGTTTGTTGGTTTGTTGGTTTGTTGATTTGTTGGCTTGTTGGCTTGTTGGTTTGTTGGGTTGTTGGTTTGTTGGTTTGTTTGTTTGTTGGTTTGTTCGTTTGTTCGTTTGTTCGTTTGTTGGTTTGTTGGTTTTTTTGTTTGTTTTTTGGTTTGTTACTTGGTTTGTTGGTTTGTTGGTTTGTTGGTTTGTTGGCTTGTTGGCTTGTTGGTTTGTTGGTTTGTTCATTTGTTGGTTTGTTGGTTTGTTGTTTTGTTGGTTTGTTGGTTTGTTGGTTTATTGGTTTGTTGGTTTGTTGGTTTGTAGGCTTGTTGGCTTGTTGGTTTGTTGGTTTGTTCGTTTGTTGGTTTTTGGTTTGCTGGTTTGTTGGTTTGTTTGTTTGTTGGTTTGTTGGTTTGTTGGTTTGTTGGCTTGTTGGTTTGTTGGTTTGTTGGCTTATTGGTTTGTTAGTTTGTTCGTTTGTTGGTTTGCTGGTTTGTTGATTTGTTGGTTTGTTGGGTTGTTGGTCTGTTATTTTGTTGGCTTGTTTGCTTGTTGGCTTGTTGGTTTGTTGGTTTGTTGGTTTGTTGGTTTGTTGGTTTGTTGGTTTGTTGGTTTGTTGGTTTGTTGGTTTGTTGGTTTGTTGGTTTGTTTGTTTGTTGGTTTGTTTGTTGGTTGGTTTGTTCGTTTGTTGGTTTGTTGGTTTGTCGGCTTCTTTGTTTGGTGGTTTGTTGGCTTGTTGGTTTGTTGGTTTGTTAGTTTGTTGGTTTGTTGGGTTGTTGGTTTTTTGGTTTGTTGGTTTGTTGGTTTGTTGGTTTGTTGGTTTGTTGATTTGTTTGTTTGTTGGTTTGTTGGTTTGTTGGCTTGTTGGCTTGTTGGTTTGTTGGTTTGTTTGTTTGTTGGTTTGTTGGTTTGTTGGTTTGTTGGTTTGTTGGTTTGTTGGTTTGTAGGTTTGTTGGTTTGTTTGTTTGTTGGTTTGTTCGTTTGTTGGTTTGTTGGTTTGTTCGTTTTTTGGTTTGTTGGTTTGTTGGTTTTTTTGGCTTGTTGGCTGGTTGGTTTGTTGGTTTGTTCGTTTGTTGGTTTGTTCGTTTGTTGGTTTGTTTGTTTGTTAGTTAGTTGGTTTGTTGGTTTGTTGGTTTGTTGGCTTGTTGGTTTGTTGGTTTGTTAGTTTGTTCGTTTGTTGGCTTGTTAGTTTGTTGGCTTGTTGGTTTGTTGGTTTGTTGGTTTGTTGGTTTGTTGGTTTGTTGGTTTGTTGGTTTGTTGGTTTGTTGGTTGGTTGGTTTGTTCGTTTGTTGGTGTGTTGGTGTGTTGATTTGTTGGCTTGTTGGTTTGTTGGTTTTGTGGCTTGTTGGCTTGTTGGTTTGTTGGTTTGTTAGTTTGTTCGTTTGTTGACTTGTGGGTTTGTTGGCTTGTTGGATTGTTGGTTTGTTGGTTTGTTGGTGTGTTGGCTTATTGGTTTGTTGGTTTGTTGGTTTGTTGGCTTGTTGGCTTGTTGGTTTGTTGGTTTGTTTGTTTGTTGGTTTGTTGGTTTGTTGGTTTGTTGGTTTGTTTGTTTGTTGGTTTGTTGGTTTGTTGGCTTGTTGGTTTGTTGGTTTGTTGGCTTGTTGGTTTGTTAGTTTGTTGGTTTGCTGGTTTGTTGATTTATTGGTTTGTTGGGTTGTTGGTTTGTTATTTTGTTGGCTTGTTGGCTTGTTGGCTTGTTGGTTTGTTGGTTTGTTGGCTTGTTGGTTTGTTGGTTTGTTGGTTTGTTGGTGTGTTGGTTTGTTGGTTTGTTGGTTTATTGGTTTGTTGGTTTGTTGGTTTGTTGGCTTGTTGGTTTGTTGGTTTGTTGGCTTGTTGGCTTGTTGGCTTGTTGGTTTGTTGGTTTGTTCGTTTGTTGGTTTGTTGGTTTGTTGTTTTGTTGGTTTGTTGGTTTGTTGGTTTATTGGTTTGTTGGTTTGTTGGTTTGTTGGCTTGTTGGCTTGTTGGTTTGTTGGTTTGTGCGTTTGTTGGTTTTTGGTTTGCTGGTTTGTTGGTTTGTTTGTTTGTTGGTTTGTTGGTTTGTTGGTTTGTTGGCTTGTTGGTTTGTTGGTTTGTTGGCTTATTGGTTTGTTAGTTTGTTCGTTTGTTGGTTTGCTGGTTTGTTGATTTGTTGGTTTGTTGGGTTGTTGGTCTGTTATTTTGTTGGCTTGTTTGCTTGTTGGCTTGTTGGTTTGTTGGTTTGTTGGTTTGTTGGTTTGTTGGTTTGTTGGTTTGTTGGTTTGTTGGTTTGTTGGTTTGTTGGTTTGTTTGTTTGTTGGTTTGTTTGTTGGTTGGTTTGTTCGTTTGTTGGTTTGTTGGTTTGTCGGCTTCTTTGTTTGGTGGTTTGTTGGCTTGTTGGTTTGTTGGTTTGTTAGTTTGTTGGTTTGTTGGGTTGTTGGTTTTTTGGTTTGTTGGTTTGTTGGTTTGTTGGTTTGTTGGTTTGTTGATTTGTTTGTTTGTTGGTTTGTTGGTTTGTTGGCTTGTTGGCTTGTTGGTTTGTTGGTTTGTTTGTTTGTTGGTTTGTTGGTTTGTTGGTTTGTTGGTTTGTTGGTTTGTTGGTTTGTTGGTTTGTAGGTTTGTTGGTTTGTTTGTTTGTTGGTTTGTTCGTTTGTTGGTTTGTTGGTTTGTTCGTTTTTTGGTTTGTTGGTTTGTTGGTTTTTTTGGCTTGTTGGCTGGTTGGTTTGTTGGTTTGTTCGTTTGTTGGTTTGTTCGTTTGTTGGTTTGTTTGTTTGTTAGTTAGTTGGTTTGTTGGTTTGTTGGTTTGTTGGCTTGTTGGTTTGTTGGTTTGTTAGTTTGTTCGTTTGTTGGCTTGTTAGTTTGTTGGCTTGTTGGTTTGTTGGTTTGTTGGTTTGTTGGTTTGTTGGTTTGTTGGTTTGTTGGTTTGTTGGTTTGTTGGTTGGTTGGTTTGTTCGTTTGTTGGTGTGTTGGTGTGTTGATTTGTTGGCTTGTTGGTTTGTTGGTTTTGTGGCTTGTTGGCTTGTTGGTTTGTTGGTTTGTTAGTTTGTTCGTTTGTTGACTTGTGGGTTTGTTGGCTTGTTGGATTGTTGGTTTGTTGGTTTGTTGGTGTGTTGGTTTGTTGGTTTGTTGGTTTGTTGGTTTGTTTGTTTGTTGGTTTGTTGGTTTGTTCGTTTGTTGGTTTGTTGGCTTATTGGTTTGTTGGTTTGTTGGTTTGTTGGCTTTGTTGGCTTGTTGGTTTGTTGGTTTGTTTGTTTGTTGGTTTGTTGGTTTGTTGGTTTGTTGGTTTGTTTGTTTGTTGGTTTGTTGGTTTGTTGGCTTGTTGGTTTGTTGGTTTGTTGGCTTGTTGGTTTGTTAGTTTGTTGGTTTGCTGGTTTGTTGATTTATTGGTTTGTTGGGTTGTTGGTTTGTTATTTTGTTGGCTTGTTGGCTTGTTGGTTTGTTGGTTTGTTGGCTTGTTGGTTTGTTGGTTTGTTGGTTTGTTGGTGTGTTGGTTTATTGGTTTTTTGGTTTGTTGGTTTGTTGGTTTGTTGGTTTGTTGATTTGTTTGTTTGTTGGTTTGTTGGTATGTTGGTTTGTTGGCTTGTTGACTTGTTGGTTTGTTGGTTTGTTGGTTTGTTGGCTTGTTGGTTTATTGGTTTGTTGGTTTGTTGGTTTGTTGGTTTGTTGGTTTGTTGGTTTGTTGGTTTGTTGGTTTGTTGGTTTGTTGGTTTGTTCGTTTGTTGGGTTGTTTGTTTGTTGGTTTGTTCGTTTGTTGGTTTGTTGGTTTGTTGGTTTGTTGGTTTGTTGGTTTGTTGGTTTGTTGGTTTGTTGGTTCGTTGGTTTATTTGTTAATTGGTTTGTTGGTTTGTTGATTTGTTGGTTTGTTGATTTGTTGGCTTGTTGGGTTGTTGGTTTGTTATTTTGTTGGCTTGTTGGCTTGTTGGTTTGTTGGTTTGTTGGCTTGTTGGTTTGTTGGTTTGTTGGTTTGTTGGTGTGTTGGTTTATTGGTTTTTTGGTTTGTTGGTTTGTTGGTTTGTTGGTTTGTTGGTTTGTTGATTTGTTTGTTTGTTGGTTTGTTGGATTGTTGGTTTGTTGGTTTGTTGGTTTGTTGGCTTGTTGACTTGTTGGTTTGTTGGTTTGTTGGCTTGTTGGTTTGTTGGTTTGTTGGTTTGTTGGTTTGTTGGTTTGTTGGTTTGTTGGTTTGTTGGTTTGTTCGTTTGTTGGGTTGTTTGTTTGTTGGTTTGTTCGTTTGTTGGTTTGTTGGTTTGTTGGTTTGTTGGTTTGTTGGTTTGTTGGTTTGTTGGTTTGTTGGTTTGTTGGTTTGTTGGTTTATTGGTTTGTTGGTTTGTTGGTTTGTTGGTTTGTTGGTTTGTTGGTTTGTTGATTTGTTTGTTTGTTGGTTTGTTGGTTTGTTGGTTTGTTGGCTTATTGACTTGTTGGTTTGTTGGTTTGTTGGCTTGTTGGTTTGTTGGTTTGTTGGTTTGTTGGTTTGTTGGTTTGTTGGCTTGTTTGTTTGTTGGCTTGTTGGTTTGTTGGCTTGTTGGTTTGTTAGTTTGTTGGCGTTTTGGTTACTTGGTTTGTTGGTTTGTTGGTTCGTTTGTTTGTTGGCTTGTTGGTTTGTTGGCTTGTTGGTTTGTTGGTTTGTTGATTTGTTGGTTTTTTGGTTTGTTGGTTTGTTGGTTGTTGGCTTGTTGGTTTGTTGGTTTGTTGGCTTGTTGGTTTGTTGGTTTGTTGGTTTGTTGGTTTGTTGGCTTGTTGGTTTGTTGGTTTGTTGGTTTGTTGGCTTGTTGGTTACTTAGTTTGTTGATTTGTTGGCATGTTGGCTTGTTGGCTTGTTAGTTTGTTGGTTTGTTGGTTTGTTGGCTTGTTGGTTTGTTGGTTTGGTGGTTTGTTGGCTTGTTGGTTTGTTGGTTTGTTGGTTTGTTGGTTTGTTGGTTCATTTGTTTGTTGGTTTGTTGGCTTGTTGGTTTGCTGGTTTGTTGGCTTCTTGGTTTGTTGGTTTGTTGGCTTGTTGGTTACTTAGTTTGTTGGTTTGTTGGCATGTTGGTTTGTTGGTTACTTGGTTTGTTAGTTTGTTGGTTTGGTGGCTTGTTGGCTTGTTGGTTTGTTGGTTTGTTGGTTTCTTGGTTTGTTGGCTTGTTGGCTTGTTGGTTTGTTGGTTTGTTGGTTTGTTGGTTTGTTGGTTTGTTGGTTTGTTGGTTTGTTGGCTTGTTGGATTGTTGGTTTGTTGGTTTGTTGGCTTGTTTGTTATTTAGTTTGTTGGTTTGTTGGCATGTTGGGTTGTTGGCTTGTTGGTTTGTTGGTTTGTTGGTTTGTTGGTTTGTTGGCTTGTTGGCTTGTTGGTTTGTTGGTTTGTTGGTTTGTTGGTTTGTTTGTTTGTTGGTTTGCTCGTTTGTTCGTTTGTTGGTTTGTTGGTTTTTTTGTTTGTTTTTTGGTTTGTTACTTGGTTTGTTGGTTTGTTGGTTTGTTGGCTTGTTGGCTTGTTGGTTTGTTGGTTTGTTCGTTTGTTGGTTTGTTGGTTTGTTGGGTTGTTGGTTTGTTGGTTTGTTGGTTTGCTGGTTTATTGGTTTGTTGGTTTGTTGGTTTGTTGGCTTGTTGGCTTGTTGGTTTGTTGGTTTGTTCGTTTGTTGGTTTTTGGTTTGCTGGTTTGTTGGTTTGTTTGTTTGTTGGTTTGTTGGTTTGTTGGTTTGTTGGCTTGTTGGTTTGTTGGTTTGTTGGCTTATTGGTTTGTTAGTTTGTTCGTTTGTTGGTTTGCTGGTTTGTTTATTTGTTGGTTTGTTGGGTTGTTGGTTTGTTATTTTGTTGGCTTGTTTGCTTGTTGGCTTGTTGCTTTGTTGGTTTGTTGGTTTGTTAGTTTGTTGGTTTGTTGGTTTGTTGGTTTGTTTGTTTGTTGGTTTGTTTGTTGGTTGGTTTGTTCGTTTGTTGGTTTGTTGGTTTGTCGGCTTCTTTGTTTGGTGGTTTGTTGGCTTATTGGTTTGTTGGTTTGTTAGTTTGTTGGTTTGTTGGTTTATTGGTTTTTTGGTATGTTGGTTTGTTGGTTTGTTGGTTTGTTGATTTGTTTGTTTGTTGGTTTGCTGGTTTGTTGGCTTGTTGGTTTGTTCGTTTGTTGGTTTGTTGGTTTGTTGGGTTGTTGGTTTGTTGGTTTGTTGGTTTGCTGGTTTATTGGTTTGTTGGTTTGTTGGTTTGTTGGCTTGTTGGCTTATTGGTTTGTTAGTTTGTTCGTTTGTTGGTTTGCTGGTTTGTTTATTTGTTGGTTTGTTGGGTTGTTGGTTTGTTATTTTGTTGGCTTGTTTGCTTGTTGGCTTGTTGGTTTGTTGGTTTGTTGGTTTGTTGGTTTGTTGGCTTGTTGGCTTGTTGGTTTGTTGGTTTGTTGGTTTGTTGGTTTGTTGGTTTGTTGGGTTGTTGGTTTGTTGGTTTGTTGGTTTGCTGGTTTATTGGTTTGTTGGTTTGTTGGTTTGTTGGCTTGTTGGCTTGTTGGTTTGTTGGCTTGTTCGTTTGTTGGTTTTTGGTTTGCTGGTTTGTTGGTTTGTTTGTTTGTTGGTTTGTTGGTTTGTTGGTTTGTTGGCTTGTTGGTTTGTTGGTTTGTTGGCTTATTGGTTTGTTAGTTTGTTCGTTTGTTGGTTTGCTGGTTTGTTTATTTGTTGGTTTGTTGGGTTGTTGGTTTGTTATTTTGTTGGCTTGTTTGCTTGTTGGGTTGTTGGTTTGTTGGTTTGTTGGTTTGTTGGTTTGTTAGTTTGTTGGTTTGTTGGTTTGTTGGTTTGTTTGTTTGTTGGTTTGTTTGTTGGTTGGTTTGTTCGTTTTTTGGTTTGTTGGTTTGTTGGTTTTTTTGGCTTGTTGGCTGGTTGGTTTGTTGGTTTGTTCGTTTGTTGGTTTGTTCGTTTGTTGGTTTGTTTGTTTGTTAGTAAGTTGGTTTGTTGGTTTGTTGGTTTGTTGGTTTGTTGGCTTGTTGGTTTGTTGGTTTGTTAGTTTGTTAGTTTGTTCGTTTGTTGGCTTGTTAGTTTGTTGGCTTGTTGGTTTGTTGGTTTGTTGGTTTGTTGGTTTGTTGGTTTGTTGGTTTGTTGGTTTGTTGGTTTGTTGGTTTGTTCGTTTGTTGGTGTGTTGGTGTGTTGATTTGTTGGCTTGTTGGTTTGTTGGTTTTGTGGTTTGTTGGCTTGTTGGTTTGTTGGTTTGTTAGTTTGTTCGTTTGTTGACTTGTGGGTTTGTTGGCTTGTTGGTTTGTTGGTTTGTTGGTTTGTTGGTGTGTTGGTTTGTTGGTTTGTTGGTTTGTTGGTTTGTTGGTTTGTTGGTTTGTTGGTTTGTTGGTTTGTTGGTTTGTTGGTTTATTGGTTTGTTGGTTTGTTGGTTTGTTGGCTTGTTGGCTTGTTGGTTTGTTGGTTTGTTCGTTTGTTGGTTTGTTGGTTTGTTGGTTTGTTGGTTTGTTGGTTTGTTTGTTTGTTGGTTTGTTGGTTTGTTGGCTTGTTGGTTTGTTGGTTTGTTGGCTTGTTGGTTTGTTAGTTTGTTCGTTTGTTGGTTTGCTGGTTTGTTGATTTATTGGTTTGTTGGGTTGTTGGTTTGTTATTTTATTGGCTTGTTGGCTTGTTGGTTTGTTGGTTTGTTGGCTTGTTGGTTTGTTGGTTTGTTGGTTTGTTGGTGTGTTGGTTTATTGGTTTGTTGGTTTGTTGGTTTGTTGGTTTGTTGGTTTGTTGGTTTGTTGGTTTGTTGGTTTGTTGGTTTGTTGGTTTGTTCGTTTGTTGGGTTGTTTGTTTGTTGGTTTGTTGGTTTGTTCGTTTGTTGGTTTGTTGGTTTGTTGGTTTGTTGGTTTGTTGGTTTGTTGGTTTGTTGGTTCGTTGGTTTATTTCTTAATTGGTTTGTTGGTTTGTTGATTTGTTGGTTTGTTGATTTGTTGGCTTGTTGGGTTGTCGGTTTGTTATTTTGTTGGCTTGTTGGCTTGTTGGTTTGTTGGTTTGTTGGTTTGTTGGTTTGTTGGTTTGTTGGTTTGTTGGTGTGTTGGTTTATTGGTTTTTTGGTTTGTTCGTTTGTTGGTTTGTTGGTTTGTTGGTTTGTTGATTTGTTTGTTTGTTGGTTTGTTGGTTTGTTGGTTTGTTGGCTTGTTGACTTGTTGGTTTGTTGGTTTGTTGGCTTGTTGGTTTGTTGGTTTGTTGGTTTGTTGGTTTGTTGGTTTGTTGGTTTGTTAGTTTGTTCGTTTGTTGGTTTGTTGGTTTGTTGGTTTTTGGTTTGTTGGTTTGTTGGTTTGTTGGTTTGTTGGTTTGTTGGTTTGTTGGTTTATTGGTTTGTTGGTTTGTTGGTTTGTTGGTTTGTTGGTTTGTTGGTTTGTTGATTTGTTTGTTTGTTGGTTTGTTGGTTTGTTGGTTTGTTGGCTTATTGACTTGTTGGTTTGTTGGTTTGTTGGCTTGTTGGTTTGTTGGTTTGTTGGTTTGTTGGTTTGTTGGTTTGTTGGTTTGTTGGCTTGTTGGTTTGTTGGCTTGTTGGTTTGTTGGCTTGTTGGTTTGTTAGTTTGTTGGCGTTTTGGTTACTTGGTTTGTTGGTTTGTTGGTTCGTTGGTTTGTTGGCTTGTTGGTTTGTTGGCTTGTTGGTTTGTTGGTTTGTTGGTTTGTTGGTTTTTTGGTTTGTTGGTTTGTTGGTTGTTGGCTTGTTGGTTTGTTGGTTACTTAGTTTGTTGATTTGCTGGCATGTTGGCTTGTTGGCTTGTTAGTTTGTTGGTTTGTTAGTTTGTTGGCTTGTTGGTTTGTTGGTTTGGTGGTTTGTTGGCTTGTTGGTTTGGTGGTTTGTTGGTTTGTTGGTTTGTTGGTTCATTTGTTTGTTGGTTTGTTGGCTTGTTGGTTTGCTGGTTTGTTGGCTTCTTGGTTTGTTGGTTTGTTGACTTGTTGGTTACTTAGTTTGTTGGTTTGTTGGCATGTTGGTTTGTTGGTTACTTGGTTTGTTAGTTTGTTGGTTTGGTGGCTTGTTGGCTTGTTGGTTTGTTGGTTTGTTGGTTTGTTGGCTTGTTGGTTTGTTGGTTTGTTGGTTTGTTGGTTTGTTGGCTTGTTGGTTTGTTGGTTTGTTGGTTTGTTGGCTTGTTTGTTACTTAGTTTGTTGGTTTGTTGGCATGTTGGGTTGTTGGCTTGTTGGTTTGTTGGTTTGTTGGTTTGTTGGTTTGTTGGCTTGTTGGCTTGTTGGTTTGTTGGTTTGTTGGTTTGTTGGTTTGTTTGTTTGTTGGTTTGTTCGTTTGTTCGTTTGTTGGTTTGTTGGTTTTTTTGTTTGTTTTTTGGTTTGTTACTTGGTTTGTTGGTTTGTTGGTTTGTTGGTTTGTTGGTTTGTTGGCTTGTTGGCTTGTTGGTTTGTTGGTTTGTTCGTTTGTTGGTTTGTTGGTTTGTTGGTTTGTTGGTTTGTTGGTTTGTTGGTTTGTTGGTTTATTGGTTTGTTGGTTTGTTGGTTTGTTGGCTTGTTGGCTTGTTGGTTTGTTGGTTTGTTCGTTTGTTGGTTTTTGGTTTGCTGGTTTGTTGGTTTGTTTGTTTGTTGGTTTGTTGGTTTGTTGGTTTGTTGGCTTGTTGGTTTGTTGGTTTGTTGGCTTATTGGTTTGTTAGTTTGTTCGTTTGTTGGTTTGCTGGTTTATTTATTTGTTGGTTTATTGGGTTGTTGGTTTGTTATTTTGTTGGCTTGTTTGCTTGTTGGCTTGTTGGTTTGTTGGTTTGTTGGTTTGTTGGTTTGTTGGTTTGTTGGTTTGTTGGTTTGTTGGTTTGTTGGTTTGTTTGTTTGTTGGTTTGTTTGTTGGTTGGTTTGTTGGTTTGTCGGCTTCTTTGTTTGGTGGTTTGTTGGCTTATTGGTTTGTTGGTTTGTTAGTTTGTTAGTTTGTTGGTTTATTGGTTTTTTGGTTTGTTGGTTTGTTGGTTTGTTGGTTTGTTGGTTTGTTGATTTGTTTGTTTGTTGGTTTGTTGGTTTGTTGGCTTGTTGGCTTGTTGGTTTGTTGGTTTGTTTGTTTGTTGGTTTGTTGGTTTGTTGGTTTGTTGGTTTGTTGGTTTGTTGGTTTGTTGGTTTGTTGGTTTGTTTGTTTGTTGGTTTGTTCGTTTGTTGGTTTGTTGGTTTGTTCGTTTTTTGGTTTGTTGGTTTGTTGGTTTTTTTTGGCTTGTTGGCTGGTTGGTTTGTTGGTTTGTTTGTTTGTTGGTTTGTTCGTTTGTTGGTTTGTTTGTTTGTTAGTAAGTTGGTTTGTTGGTTTGTTGGCTTGTTGGTTTGTTGGTTTGTTAGTTTGTTCGTTTGTTGGCTTGTTAGTTTGTTGGCTTGTTGGTTTGTTGGTTTGTTGGTTTGTTGGTTTGTTGGTTTGTTGGTTTGTTGGTTTGTTGGTTTGTTGGTTTGTTCGTTTGTTGGTGTGTTGGTGTGTTGATTTGTTGGCTTGTTGGTTTGTTGGTTTTGTGGTTTGTTGGCTTGTTGGTTTGTTGGTTTGTTAGTTTGTTCGTTTGTTGACTTGTGGGTTTGTTGGTTTGTTGGTTTGTTGGCTTGTTGGCTTGTTGGTTTGTTGGATTGTTCGTTTGTTGGTTTGTTGGTTTGTTGGTTTGTTGGTTTGTTTGTTTGTTGGTTTGTTGGTTTGTTGGCTTGTTGGTTTGTTGGTTTGTTGGCTTGTTGGTTTGTTAGTTTGTTCGTTTGTTGGTTTGCTGGTTTGTTGATTTATTGGTTTGTTGGGTTGTTGGTTTGTTGTTTTGTTGGCTTGTTGGTTTGTTGGTTTGTTGGTTTGTTGGCTTGTTGGTTTATTGGTTTGTTGGTTTCTTGGTGTGTTGGTTTTTTGGTTTTTTGGTTTGTTGGTTTGTTGGTTTGTTGGTTTGTTGATTTGTTTGTTTGTTGGTTTGTTGGTATGTTGGTTTGTTGGCTTGTTGACTTGTTGGTTTGTTGGTTTGTTGGCTTGTTGGTTTGTTGGTTTGTTGGTTTGTTGGTTTGTTGGTTTGTTGGTTTGTTGGTTTGTTGGTTTGTTGGTTTGTTCGTTTGTTGGGTTGTTTGTTTGTTGGTTTGTTCGTTTGTTGGTTTGTTGGTTTGTTGGTTTGTTGGTTTGTTGGTTTGTTGGTTTGTTGGTTTGTTGGTTTATTTGTTTGTTGGTTTGTTGGTTTGTTGGTTTATTGGTTTTTTGGTTTGTTGGTTTGTTGGTTTGTTGGTTTGTTGGTTTGTTGATTTGTTTGTTTGTTGGTTTGTTGGTTTGTTGGCTTGTTGGCTTGTTTGTTTGTTGGTTTGTTTGTTTGTTGGTTTGTTGGTTTGTTGGTTTGTTGGTTTGTTGGTTTGTTGGTTTGTTGGTTTGTTGGTTTGTTGGTTTGTTTGTTTGTTGGTTTGTTCGTTTGTTGGTTTGTTGGTTTGTTCGTTTTTTGGTTTGTTGGTTTGTTGGTTTTTTTGGCTTGTTGGCTGGTTGGTTTGTTGGTTTGTTTGTTTGTTGGTTTGTTCGTTTGTTGGTTTGTTTGTTTGTTAGTAAGGTGGTTTGTTGGTTTGTTGGCTTGTTGGTTTGTTGGTTTGTTAGTTTGTTCGTTTGTTGGCTTGTTAGTTTGTTGGCTTGTTGGTTTGTTGGTTTGTTGGTTTGTTGGTTTGTTGGTTTGTTGGTTTGTTGGTTTGTTGGTTTGTTGGTTTGTTCGTTTGTTGGTGTGTTGGTGTGTTGATTTGTTGGCTTGTTGGTTTGTTGGTTTTGTGGTTTGTTGGCTTGTTGGTTTGTTGGTTTGTTAGTTTGTTCGTTTGTTGACTTGTGGGTTTGTTGGTTTGTTGGTTTGTTGGCTTGTTGGCTTGTTGGTTTGTTGGTTTGTTCGTTTGTTGGTTTGTTGGTTTGTTGGTTTGTTGGTTTGTTTGTTTGTTGGTTTGTTGGTTTGTTGGCTTGTTGGTTTGTTGGTTTGTTGGCTTGTTGGTTTGTTAGTTTGTTCGTTTGTTGGTTTGCTGGTTTGTTGATTTATTGGTTTGTTGGGTTGTTGGTTTGTTGTTTTGTTGGCTTGTTGGCTTGTTGGTTTGTTGGTTTGTTGGCTTGTTGGTTTGTTGGTTTGTTGGTTTGTTGGTTTGTTGGTATGTTGGTTTGTTGGCTTGTTGACTTGTTGGTTTGTTGGTTTGTTGGCTTGTTGGTTTGTTGGTTTATTGGTTTGTTGGTTTGTTGGTTTGTTGGTTTGTTGGTTTGTTGGTTTGTTCGTTTGTTGGGTTGTTTGTTTGTTGGTTTGTTGGTTTGTTCGTTTGTTGGTTTGTTGGTTTGTTGGTTTGTTGGTTTGTTGGTTTGTTGGTTTGTTGGTTTGTTGGTTTGTTGGTTTGTTGGTTTATTTGTTTGTTAGTTTGTTGGTTTGTTGGTTTGTTGATTTGTTGGTTTGTTGATTTGTTGGCTTGTTGGGTTGTTGGTTTGTTATTTTGTTGGCTTGTTGGTTTGTTGGTTTGTTGGTTTGTTGGCTTGTTGGTTTGTTGGTTTGTTGGTTTGTTGGTGTGTTGGTTTATAGGTTTTTTGGTTTGTTGGTTTGTTGGTTTGTTGGTTTGTTGGTTTGTTGATTTGTTTGTTTGTTGGTTTGTTGGTTTGTTGGTTTGTTGGCTTGTTGACTTGTTGGTTTGTTGGTTTGTTGGCTTGTTGGTTTGTTGGTTTGTTGGTTTGTTGGTTTGTTGGTTTGATGGTTTGTTGGTTTGTTCGTTTGTTGGGTTGTTTGTTTGTTGGTTTGTTCGTTTGTTGGTTTGTTGGTTTGTTGGTTTCTTGGTTTGTTGGTTTGTTGGTTTGTTGGTTTGTTGGTTTGTTGGTTTGTTGGTTTGTTGGTTTGTTGGTTTATTGGTTTGTTGGTTTGTTGGTTTGTTGGTTTGTTGCTTTGTTGGTTTGTTGATTTGTTTGTTTGTTGGTTTGTTGGTTTGTTGGTTTGTTGGCTTATTGACTTGTTGGTTTGTTGGTTTGTTGGCTTGTTGGTTTGTTGGTTTGTTGGTTTGTTGGTTTGTTGGTTTGTTGGCTTGTTGGTTTGTTGGCTTGTTGGTTTGTTAGTTTGTTGGCGTTTTGGTTACTTGGTTTGTTGGTTTGTTGGTTCGTTGGTTTGTTGGCTTGTTGGTTTGTTGGCTTGTTGGTTTTTGGTTTGTTGGTTTGTTGGTTTTTTGGTTTGTTGGTTTGTTGGTTGTTGGCTTGTTGGTTTGTTGGTTTGTTGGCTTGTTGGTTTGTTGGTTTGTTGGTTTGTTGGTTTGTTGGCATGTTGGTTTGTTGGTTTGTTGGTTTCTTGGCTTGTTGGTTACTTAGTTTGTTGGTTTGTTGGCATGTTGGCTTGTTGGCTTGTTAGTTTGTTGGTTTGTTGGTTTGTTGGTTTGTTTGTTTGTTGGTTTGGTGGTTTGTTGGCTTGTTGGTTTGTTGGTTTGTTGGTTTGTTGGTTTGTTGGTTCATTTGTTTGTTGGTTTGTTGGCTTGTTAGTTTATTGGTTTGATGGCTTCTTGGTTTGTTGGTTTGTTGGCTTGTTGGTTACTTAGTTTGTTGGTTTGTTGGCATGTTGGTTTGTTGGTTACTTGGTTTGTTAGTTTGTTGGTTTCGTGGCTTGTTGGTTTGTTGGTTTGTTGGTTTGTTGGTTTGTTGGTTTGTTGGCTTGTTGGTTTGTTGGTTTGTTGGTTTGTTGGCTTGTTTGTTACTTAGTTTGTTGGTTTGTTGGCATGTTGGGTTGTTGGCTTGTTGGTTTGTTGGTTTGTTTGTTTGTTGGTTTGTTGGTTTGTTGGTTTGTTGGTTTGTTGGTTTGTTGGTTTTTTGGTTTGTTGGTTTATTTGTTTGTCGGTTTGTTTGCTTGTTGGTTTGTTGGTTTGTTGGTTTGTTGGTTTGTTGGTTTGTTGGTTTCTCTGTTTGTTGGTTGGTGGCTTGTTGGTTTGTTGGTTTGTTGGTTCGTTGGCTTGTTGGTTTGTTGGCTTGTTGGTTTGTTGGTTTGTTGGTTTGTTGGCTTGTTTGTTTGTTGGTTTGTTGGCTTGTGGACTTGTTGGTTTGTTGGTTTGTTGGTTTGTTGGCTTGTTGGTTTGTTAGTTTGTTGGCTTGTTGGCTAGTTGGTTTGTTGGTTTGTTGGTTTGTTGATTTGTTGGCTTGTTGGTTTGTTGGTTTGTTGGCATGTTGGTTTGTTAGTTTGTTGGTTTGTTGGTTTGTTGGTTTGTTGGTTTGTTGCTTTGTTGGTTTGTTGGTTTGTTGGCTTGTTGGCTTGTTGGTTTGTTGGCTTGTTGGTTTGTTAGTTTGTTGGCTTTTTGGTTACTTGGTTTGTTGGTTTGTTGGATTCTTGGCTTGTTGGTTTGTTGGGTTGTTGGCTTGTTGGCTTGTTGGTTTATTGGTTTGTTGGTTTTTTGGTTTATTTGTTGGTTGGTTTGTTGGCTTGTTGGCTTGTTGGTTTGTTGGTTTGTTGGTTTGTTGGCTTGTTGGCTTGTTGGTTTGTTGGTTTGTTGGTTTGTTGGCTTGTTGGTTTGTTGGTTTGTTGGTTTGTTGGCTTGTTGGCTTGTTGGTTTGTTGGTTTGTTAGTTTGTTGGTTTGTTGGCTTGTTGGTTTGTTGGTTTGTTGGTTTGTTGGCTTGTTGGCTTGTTGGTTTGTTGGTTTGTTGGTTTGTTGGCTTGTTGCGTTGTTAGTTTGTTGGTTTGTTGGTTTGTTGGTTTGTTGGTTTGTTGGTTTGTTGGTTTGTTGGTTTGTTGGTTTGTTGGCTTGTTGGTTTGTTGGTTTGTTGGTTTGTTGGCTTGTTGGTTTGTTGGCTTGTTGGCTTGTTGGTTTGTTGGTTTGTTGGCTTGTTGGTTTGTTGGTTTGTCGGCTTGTTGGCTTGTTGCTTTGTTCGTTTGATGGTTTGTTGGTTTGTTGGTTTTTTGGTTTGTTGGTTTTTTGGTTTGTTGGTTTTTTGGTTTGTTGACTTGTTGGTTTGTTGGTTTGTTGGCTTGTGGGCTTGTTGGTTTGTTTGTTTGTTGGTTTGTTGGCTTGTTGGTTTGTTAGTTTGTTGGCTTGTTGGCTAGTTGGTTTGTTGGTTTGGTTTGGTTACTTGGTTTGTTGGTTTGTTGGATTGTTGGCTTGTTGGTTTATTGGTTTGTTGGCTTGTTGGCTTGTTGGTTTATTGGTTTGTTGGTTTGTTGGTTTATTTGTTGGTTGGTTTGTTGGCTTGTTGGCTTGTTGGTTTGTTGGTTTGTTGGTTTGTTGGCTTGTTGGCTTCTTGGTTTGTTGGTTTGTTGGCTTGTTGGTTTGTTGGTTTGTTGGTTTGTTGGCTTATTGGTTTGTTAGTTTGTTCGTTTGTTGGTTTGCTGGTTTGTTTATTTGTTGGTTTATTGGGTTGTTGGTTTGTTATTTTGTTGGCTTGTTTGCTTGTTGGCTTGTTGGTTTGTTGGTTTGTTGGTTTGTTGGTTTGTTGGTTTGTTGGTTTGTTGGTTTGTTGGTTTGTTTGTTTGTTGGTTTGTTTGTTGGTTGGTTTGTTCGTTTGTTGGTTTGTTGGTTTGTCGGCTTCTTTGTTTGGTGGTTTGTTGGCTTATTGGTTTGTTGGTTTGTTAGTTTGTTGGTTTGTTGGTTTATTGGTTTTTTGGTTTGTTGGTTTGTTGGTTTGTTGGTTTGTTGGTTTGTTGATTTGTTTGTTTGTTGGTTTGTTGGTTTGTTGGCTTGTTGGCTTGTTGGTTTGTTGGTTTGTTTGTTTGTTGGTTTGTTGGTTTGTTGGTTTGTTGGTTTGTTGGTTTGTTGGTTTGTTGGTTTGTTGGTTTGTTTGTTTGTTGGTTTGTTCGTTTGTTGGTTTGTTGGTTTGTTCGTTTTTTGGTTTGTTGGTTTGTTGGTTTTTTTTGGCTTGTTGGCTGGTTGGTTTGTTGGTTTGTTTGTTTGTTGGTTTGTTCGTTTGTTGGTTTGTTTGTTTGTTAGTAAGTTGGTTTGTTGGTTTGTTGGCTTGTTGGTTTGTTGGTTTGTTAGTTTGTTCGTTTGTTGGCTTGTTAGTTTGTTGGCTTGTTGGTTTGTTGGTTTGTTGGTTTGTTGGTTTGTTGGTTTGTTGGTTTGTTGGTTTGTTGGTTTGTTGGTTTGTTGGTTTGTTGGTTTGTTCGTTTGTTGGTGTGTTGGTGTGTTGATTTGTTGGCTTGTTGGTTTGTTGTTTTTGTGGTTTGTTGGCTTGTTGGTTTGTTGGTTTGTTAGTTTGTTCGTTTGTTGGCTTGTGGGTTTGTTGGTTTGTTGGTTTGTTGGCTTGTTGGCTTGTTGGTTTGTTGCTTTGTTCGTTTGTTGGTTTGTTGGTTTGTTGGTTTGTTTGTTTGTTTGTTTGTTGGTTTGTTGGTTTGTTGGCTTGTTGGTTTGTTGGTTTGTTGGCTTGTTGGTTTGTTAGTTTGTTCGTTTGTTGGTTTGCTGGTTTGTTGATTTATTGGTTTGTTGGGTTGTTGGTTTGTTGTTTTGTTGGCTTGTTGGCTTGTTGGTTTGTTGGTTTGTTGGCTTGTTGGTTTGTTGGTTTGTTGGTTTCTTGGTGTGTTGGTTTATTGGTTTTTTTGTTTGTTGGTTTGTTGGTTTGTTGGTTTGTTGATTTGTTTGTTTGTTGGTTTGTTGGTATGTTGGTTTGTTGGCTTGTTGACTTGTTGGTTTGTTGGTTTGTTGGCTTGTTGGTTTGTTGGTTTGTTGGTTTGTTGGTTTGTTGGTTTGTTGGTTTGTTGGTTTGTTGGTTTGTTGGTTTGTTGGTTTGTTCGTTTGTTGGGTTGTTTGTTTGTTGGTTTGTTGGTTTGTTCGTTTGTTGGTTTGTTGGTTTGTTGGTTTGTTGGTTTGTTGGTTTGTTGGTTTGTTGGTTTATTTGTTTGTTGGTTGTTTGGTTTGTTGGTTTATTGGTTTTTTGGTTTGTTGGTTTGTTGGTTTGTTGGTTTGTTGGTTTGTTGATTTGTTTGTTTGTTGGTTTGTTGGTTTGTTGGCTTGTTGGCTTGTTGGTTTGTTGGTTTGTTTGTTTGTTGGTTTGTTGGTTTGTTGGTGTGTTGGTTTGTTGGTTTGTTGGTTTGTTGGTTTGTTGGTTTGTTTGTTTGTTGGTTTGTTCGTTTGTTGGTTTGTTGGTTTGTTCGTTTTTTGGTTTGTTGGTTTGTTGGTTTTTTTGGCTTGTTGGCTGGTTGGTTTGTTGGTTTGTTTGTTTGTTGGTTTGTTCGTTTGTTGGTTTGTTTGTTTGTTAGTAAGTTGGTTTGTTGGTTTGTTGGCTTGTTGGTTTGTTGGTTTGTTAGTTTGTTCGTTTGTTGGCTTGTTAGTTTGTTGGCTTGTTGGTTTGTTGGTTTGTTGGTTTGTTGGTTTGTTGGTTTGTTGGTTTGTTGGTTTGTTGGTTTGCTGGTTTGTTCGTTTGTTGGTGTGTTGGTGTGTTGATTTGTTGGCTTGTTGGTTTGTTGGTTTTGTGGTTTGTTGGCTTGTTGGTTTGTTGGTTTGTTAGTTTGTTCGTTTGTTGACTTGTGGGTTTGTTGGTTTGTTGGTTTGTTGGCTTGTTGGCTTGTTGGTTTGTTGGTTTGTTCGTTTGTTGGTTTGTTGGTTTGTTGGTTTGTTGGTTTGTTTGTTTGTTGGTTTGTTGGTTTGTTGGCTTGTTGGTTTGTTGGTTTGTTGGCTTGTTGGTTTGTTAGTTTGTTCGTTTGTTGGTTTGCTGGTTTGTTGATTTATTGGTTTGTTGGGTTGTTGGTTTGTTGTTTTGTTGGCTTGTTGGCTTGTTGGTTTGTTGGTTTGTTGGCTTGTTGGTTTGTTGGTTTGTTGGTTTCTTGGTGTGTTGGTTTATTGGTTTTTTGGTTTGTTGGTTTGTTGGTTTGTTGGTTTGTTGATTTGTTTGTTTGTTGGTTTCTTGGTATGTTGGTTTGTTGGCTTGTTGACTTGTTGGTTTGTTGGTTTGTTGGCTTGTTGGTTTGTTGGTTTGTTGGTTTGTTGGTTTGTTGGTTTGTTGGTTTGTTGGTTTGTTGGTTTGTTCGTTTGTTGGGTTGTTTGTTTGTTGGTTTGTTGGTTTGTTCGTTTGTTGGTTTGTTGGTTTGTTGGTTTGTTGGTTTGTTGGTTTGTTGGTTTGTTGGTTTGTTGGTTTATTTGTTTGTTGGTTTGTTGGTTTGTTGGTTTGTTGATTTGTTGGTTTGTTGATTTGTTGGCTTGTTGGGTTGTTGGTTTGTTATTTTGTTGGCTTGTTGGTTTGTTGGTTTGTTGGTTTGTTGGCTTGTTGGTTTGTTGGTTTGTTGGTTTGTTGGTGTGTTGGTTTATAGGTTTTTTGGTTTGTTGATTTGTTGGTTTGTTGGTTTGTTGGTTTGTTGATTTGTTTGTTTGTTGGTTTGTTGGTTTGTTGGTTTGTTGGTTTGTTGGTTTGTTGGCTTGTTGACTTGTTGGTTTGTTGGTTTGTTGGCTTGTTGGTTTGTTGGTTTGTTGGTTTGTTGGTTTGTTGGTTTGATGGTTTGTTGGTTTGTTCGTTTGTTGGGTTGTTTGTTTGTTGGTTTGTTCGTTTGTTGGTTTGTTGGTTTGTTGGTTTGTTGGTTTGTTGGTTTGTTGGTTTGTTGGTTTGTTGGTTTGTTGGTTTGTTGGTTTGTTGGTTTGTTGGTTTATTGGTTTGTTGGTTTGTTGGTTTGTTGGTTTGTTGGTTTGTTGGTTTGTTGATTTGTTTGTTTGTTGGTTTGTTGGTTTGTTGGTTTGTTGGCTTATTGACTTGTTGGTTTGTTGGTTTGTTGGCTTGTTGGTTTGTTGGTTTGTTGGTTTGTTGGTTTGTTGGTTTGTTGGCTTGTTGGTTTGTTGGCTTGTTGGTTTGTTAGTTTGTTGGCGTTTTGGTTACTTGGTTTGCTGGTTTGTTGGTTCGTTGGTTTGTTGGCTTGTTGGTTTGTTGGCTTGTTGGTTTTTGGTTTGTTGGTTTGTTGGTTTTTTGGTTTGTTGGTTTGTTGGTTGTTGGCTTGTTGGTTTGTTGGTTTGTTGGCTTGTTGGTTTGTTGGTTTGTTGGTTTGTTGGTTTGGTGGCATGTTGGTTGTTGGTTTGTTGGTTTGTTGGCTTGTTGGTTACTTAGTTTGTTGGTTTGTTGGCATGTTGGCTTGTTGGCTTGTTAGTTTATTGGTTTGTTGGTTTGTTGGTTTGTTTGTTTGTTGGTTTGGTGGTTTGTTGGCTTGTTGGTTTGTTGGTTTGTTGGTTTGTTGGTTTGTTGGTTCATTTGTTTGTTGGTTTGTTGGCTTGTTAGTTTGTTGGTTTGATGGCTTCTTGGTTTGTTGGTTTGTTGGCTTGTTGGTTACTTAGTTTGTTGGTTTGTTGGCATGTTGGTTTGTTGGTTACTTGGTTTGTTAGTTTGTTGGTTTCGTGGCTTGTTGGTTTGTTGGTTTGTTGGTTTGTTGGTTTGTTGGTTTGTTGGCTTGTTGGTTTGTTGGTTTGTTGGTTTGTTGGCTTGTTTGTTACTTAGTTTGTTGGTTTGTTGGCATGTTGGGTTGTTGGCTTGTTGGTTTGTTGGTTTGTTTGTTTGTTGGTTTGTTGGTTTGTTGGTTTGTTGGTTTGTTGGTTTGTTGGTTTTTTGGTTTGTTGGTTTATTTGTTTGTCGGTTTGTTTGCTTGTTGGTTTGTTGGTTTGTTGGTTTGTTGGTTTGTTGGTTTGTTGGTTTATCTGTTTGTTGGTTGGTGGCTTGTTGGTTTGTTGGTTTGTTGGTTCGTTGGCTTGTTGGTTTGTTGGCTTGTTGGTTTGTTGGTTTGTTGGTTTGTTGGCTTGTTTGTTTGTTGGTTTGTTGGCTTGTGGGCTTGTTGGTTTGTTGGTTTGTTGGCATGTTGGTTTGTTAGTTTGTTGGTTTATTGGTTTGTTGGTTTGTTGGTTTGTTGCTTTGTTGGTTTGTTGGTTTGTTGGTTTGTTGGCTTGTTGGCTTGTTGGTTTGTTGGCTTGTTGGTTTGTTAGTTTGTTGGCTTTTTGGTTACTTGGTTTGTTGGTTTGTTGGATTCTTGGCTTGTTGGTTTGTTGGGTTGTTGGCTTGTTGGCTTGTTGGTTTATTGGTTTGTTGGTTTTTTGGTTTATTTGTTGGTTGGTTTGTTGGCTTGTTGGCTTGTTGGTTTGTTGGTTTGTTGGCTTGTTGGCTTGTTGGTTTGTTGGTTTGTTGGTTTGTTGGCTTGTTGGTTTGTTGGTTTGTTGGTTTGTTGGCTTGTTGGCTTGTTGGTTTGTTGGTTTGTTGGCTTGTTGGTTTGTTGGCTTGTTGGTTTGTTGGTTTGTTGGTTTGTTGGCTTGTTGGCTTGTTGGTTTGTTGGTTTGTTGGTTTGTTGGCTTGTTGCGTTGTTAGTTTGTTGGTTTGTTGGTTTGTTGGTTTGTTGGTTTGTTGGTTTGTTGGTTTGTTGGTTTGTTGGTTTGTTGGCTTGTTGGTTTGTTGGTTTGTTGGCTTGTTGGTTTGTTGGCTTGTTGGCTTGTTGGTTTGTTGGTTTGTTGGCTTGTTGGTTTGTTGGTTTGTCGGCTTGTTGGCTTGTTGCTTTGTTCGTTTGTTGGTTTGTTGGTTTGTTGGTTTTTTGGTTTGTTGGTTTTTTGGTTTGTTGGCTTGTTGGTTTGTTGGTTTGTTGGCTTGTGGGCTTTTTGGTTTGTTTGTTTGTTGGTTTGTTGGCTTGTTGGTTTGTTAGTTTGTTGGCTTGTTGGCTAGTTGGTTTGTTGGTTTGGTTTGGTTACTTGGTTTGTTGGTTTGTTGGATTGTTGGCTTGTTGGTTTATTGGTTTGTTGGCTTGTTGGCTTGTTGGTTTATTGGTTTGTTGGTTTGTTGGTTTATTTGTTGGTTGGTTTGTTGGCTTGTTGGTTTGTTGGTTTGTTGGTTTGTTGGCTTGTTGGCTTCTTGGTTTGTTGGTTTGTTGGCTTGTTGGTTTGTTGGTTTGTTGATTTGTTGGCTTGTTGGCTTGTTGGTTTGTTGGTTTGTTGGCTTGTTGGTTTGTTGGCTTGTTGGTTTGTTGGTTTGTTGGTTTGTTGGCTTGTTGGCTTGTTGGTTTGTTAGTTTGTTGGTTTGTTGGCTTGTTGCTTTGTTAGTTTGTGGGTTTGTTGGTTTGTTGGTTTGTTGGTTTGTTGGTTTGTTGGTTTGTTGGCTTGTTGGTTTGTTGGTTTGTTGGCTTGTTGGTTTGTTGGTTTGTTGGCTTGTTGGCTTGTTGGTTTGTTGGTTTGTTGGCTTGTTGGTTTGTTGGTTAGTCGGCTTGTTGGCTTGTTGCTTTGTTCGTTTGATGGTTTGTTGGTTTGTTGGTTTTTTGGTTTGTTGGTTTTTTCGTTTGTTGCTTTGTTGGTTTGTTGGTTTGTTGGCTTGTTGGCTTGTTGGTTTGTTGGCTTGTTGATTTGTTAGTTTGTTGGCTTTTTGATTACTTGGTTTGTTGGTTTGTTGGCTTGTTGGTTTGTTGGTTTGTTGGTTTATTTGTTTGTTGGTTTGTTGGCTTGTTGGTTTGTTGGTTTGTTGGTTTGTTGGTTTGTTGGTTTGTTGGTTTGTTGGTTTGTTGGCTTGTTGGCTTGTTGGTTTGTTAGTTTGTTGGCTTTTTGGTTACTTGGTTTGTTGGTTTGTTGGCTTGTTGGCTTGTTGGTTTGTTGGCTTGTTGGTTTGTTGGTTTGTTGGTTTGTTGGCTTGTTGGCTTGTTGGTTTGTTGGTTTGTTGGTTTGTTGGTTTGTTGGTTTGTTGGCTTGTTGGTTTGTTGGTTTATTTGTTTGTTGGTTTGTTGGCTTCTTGGTTTGTTGGTTTGTTGGTTTGTTGGTTTGTTGGCTTGTTGGCTTGTTGGTTTGTTAGTTTGTTGGCTTTTTGGTTACTTGGTTTGTTGGTTTGTTGGCTTGTTGGCTTGTTGGTTTGTTGCTTTGTTCGTTTGATGGTTTGTTGGTTTGTTGGTTACTTGGTTTGTTGGTTTGTTGGTTTGTTTGTTACTTAGTTTGTTGGTTTTTTGGCATGTTTGCTTGTTGGCTTGTTGGTTTGTTGGTTTGTTTGTTGGTTTGTTGGTTTGTTGGTTTGTTGGTTTTTTGGTTTGTTGGTTTATTTGTTTGTTGGTTTGTTGGTTTGTTGGCCTGTTGGTTTGTTGGTTTGTTGGTTTGTTGGTTTGTTGGTTTGTTGGTTTGTTGGTTTGTTGGTTTGTTTGTTTGTTGGTTTGTTGGTTTGTTTGGTGGTTGGTTTGTTCGTTTGTTGGTTTGTTGGTTTGTTGGCTTGTTTGTTTGTTGGTTTGTTGGCTTGTTGGTTTGTTGGTTTGTTGGTTTGTTGGTTTGTTGGTTTGTTGGTTTGTTGGTTTGTTGGTTTGTTGGTTTGTTGGTTTGTTGGTTTGTTTGTTTGTTGGTTTGTTTGTTGGTTGGTTTGTTCGTTTGTTGGTTTGTTGGTTTTTTGGCTTGTTTGTTTGTTGGCTTGTTGGTTTGTTTGTTTGTTGGTTTGTTGGTTTGTTGGTTTGTTGGTTTTTTGGTTTGTTGGTTTGTTGGTTTGTTGGCTTGTTGGCTTGTTGGTTTGTTGGTTTGTTGGTTTGTTTGTTTGTTGGTTTGTTCGTTTGTTCGTTTGTTGGTTGTTGGTTTTTTTGTTTGTTTTTTTTTTGTTACTTGGTTTGTTGGTTTATTGGTTTGTTGGCTTGTTGGCTTGTTGGCTTGTTGGCTTGTTGGTTTGTTGGTTTGTTCGTTTGTTGGTTTGTTGGTTTGTTGGTTTGTTGGTTTGTTCGTTTGTTGGTTTGTTGGCTTGTTGACTTGTTGGTTTGTTGGTTTGTTGGCTTGTTGGTTTGTTGGTTTGTTGGCTTGTTGGCTTGTTGGTTTGTTGGTTTGTTGGTTTGTTGGTTTGTTGGTTTGTTGGCTTGTTGGCTTGTTGGTTTGTTGGTTTGTTCGTTTGTTGGCTTGTTGGCTTGTTGGTTTGTTGGTTTGTTGGTTTGTTGGTTTGTTGGTTTGTTGGTTTGTTGGCTTGTTGGCTTGTTGGTTTGTTGGTTTGTTGGTTTGTTGGTTTGTTGGTTTGTTGGTTTTTTGGTTTGTTGGCTTGTTGGTTTGTTGTTTTGTTGGATTGTTGGTTTGTTGTTTTATTGGTTTGTTGGTTTGTTGGTTTGTTGGCTTGTTGGCTTGGTGGTTTGTTGGTTTGTTGGTTTGTTGGTTTGATGGTTTGTTGGTTTGTTGGCTTGTTGGCTTGTTGGCGTGTTGGTTTGTTGGTTTGTTGGTTTGTTGGTTTGTTTGTTTGTTGGTCTGTTCGTTTGTTAGTTTGTGGGTTTGTTGGTTTGTTGGCTTGTTGGTTTGTTGGTTTGTCGGTTTGTTGGTTTGTTGGCTTGTTGGTTTATTGGTTTGTTGGTTTGTTCGTTTGTTGGCTTGTTGGTTTGTTGGCTTGTTGGCTTTTTGGTTTGTTGGTTTGTTGGTTTGTTGGTTTGTTGGTTTGTTGGTTTGTTGGCTTGTTGGCTTGTTGGCTTGTTGGTTTGTTGGTTTGTTGGTTTGCTTGTTTGTTGGTTTGTTCGTTTGTTCGTTTGTTGGTTTGTTGGTTTTTTTGTTTGTTTTATTGTTTGTTACTTGGTTTGTTGGTTTGTTGGTTTGTTGGTTTGTTGGCTTGTTGGCTTGTTGACTTGTTGGTTTGTTGGTTTGTTCGTTTGTTGGTTTGTTGGTTTGTTCGTTTGTTGGTTTGTTGGTTTGTTGGTTTGTTGGTTTGTTGGTTTGTTGGTTTGTTTGTTTGTTTGTTTGTTGGTTTATTGGTTTGTTGGTTTGTTGGTTTGTTGGCTTGTTGGCTTGTTGGTTTGTTGGTTTGTTCGTTTGTTGGTTTGTTGGTTTGTTGGTTTGTTGGTTTGTTTGTTTGTTGGTTTGTTGGTTTGTTGGCTTGTTGGTTTGTTGGTTTGTTGGCTTGTTGGTTTGTTAGTTTGTTCGTTTGTTGGTTTGCTGGTTTGTTGATTTGTTGGTTTGATGGGTGGTTGGTTTGTTATTTTGTTGGCTTGTTGGCCTGTTGGTTTGTTGGTTTGTTGGTTTGTTGGTTTTTTGGTTTGTTGGCTGGTTGGTTTGTTGTTTAGTTGGATTGTTGGTTTGTTGTTTTATTGGTTTGTTGGTTTGTTGGTTTGTTGGCTTGTTGGCTTGGTGGTTTGTTGGTTTGTTGGTTTGTTGGTTTGATGGTTTGTTGGTTTGTTGGCTTGTTGGCTTGTTGGCGTGTTGGTTTGTTGGTTTGTTGGTTTGTTGGTTTGTTGGTTTGTTTGTTTGTTGGTCTGTTCGTTTGTTAGTTTGTGGGTTTGTTGGTTTGTTGGCTTGTTGGTTTGTTGGTTTGTCGGTTTGTTGGTTTGTTGGCTTGTTGGTTTATTGGTTTGTTGGTTTGTTCGTTTGTTGGCTTGTTGGTTTGTTGGCTTGTTGGCTTTTTGGTTTGTTGGTTTGTTGGTTTGTTGGTTTGTTGGTTTGTTGGTTTGTTGGTTTGTTGGCTTGTTGGCTTGTTGGTTTGTTGGTTTGCTTGTTTGTTGGTTTGTTCGTTTGTTCGTTTGTTGGTTTGTTGGTTTTTTTGTTTGTTTTATTGTTTGTTACTTGGTTTGTTGGTTTGTTGGTTTGTTGGTTTGTTGGCTTGTTGGCTTGTTTGCTTGTTGGTTTGTTTGTTTGTTGGTTTGTTGGTTTGTTGGTTTGTTGGTTTTTTGGTTTGTTGGTTTGTTGGTTTGTTGGCTTGTTGGCTTGTTGGTTTGTTGGTTTGTTGGTTTGTTTGTTTGTTGGTTTGTTCGTTTGTTCGTTTGTTGGTTGTTGGTTTTTTTGTTTGTTTTTTGTTTGTTACTTGGTTTGTTGGTTTATTGGTTTGTTGGCTTGTTGGCTTGTTGGCTTGTTGGCTTGTTGGTTTGTTGGTTTGTTCGTTTGTTGGTTTGTTGGTTTGTTGGTTTGTTGGTTTGTTCGTTTGTTGGTTTGTTGGCTTGTTGACTTGTTGGTTTGTTGGTTTGTTGGCTTGTTGGTTTGTTGGTTTGTTGGCTTGTTGGCTTGTTGGTTTGTTGGTTTGTTGGTTTGTTGGTTTGTTGGTTTGTTGGTTTGTTGGTTTGTTGGTTTGTTGGTTTGTTCGTTTGTTGGTTTGTTGGTTTGTTGGCTTGTTGGTTTGTTGGTTTTTTGGTTTGTTGACTTGTTAGTTTGTTGGCTTGTTGGCTTGTTGGTTTGTTGGTTTGTTCGTTTGTTGGCTTGTTGGCTTGTTGGTTTGTTGGTTTGTTGGTTTGTTGGTTTGTTGGTTTGTTGGTTTGTTGGCTTGTTGGCTTGTTGGTTTGTTGGTTTGTTGGTTTGTTGGTTTGTTGGTTTGTTGGTTTTTTGGTTTGTTGGCTTGTTGGTTTGTTGTTTTGTTGGATTGTTGGTTTGTTGTTTTATTGGTTTGTTGGTTTGTTGGTTTGTTGGCTTGTTAGCTTGGTGTTTTGTTGGTTTGTTGGTTTGTTGGTTTGATGGTTTGTTGGTTTGTTGGCTTGTTGGCTTGTTGGCTTGTTGGTTTGTTGGTTTGTTGGTTTGTTGGTTTGTTGGTTTGTTTGTTTGTTGGTCTGTTCGTTTGTTAGTTTGTGGGTTTGTTGGTTTGTTGGCTTGTTGGTTTGTTGGTTTGTCGGTTTGTTGGTTTGTTGGCTTGTTGGTTTATTGGTTTGTTGGTTTGTTCGTTTGTTGGCTTGTTGGTTTGTTGGCTTGTTGGCTTTTTGGTTTGTTGGTTTGTTGGTTTGTTGGTTTGTTGGTTTGTTGGCTTGTTGGCTTGTTGGTTTGTTGGTTTGTTGGTTTGCTTGTTTGTTGGTTTGTTCGTTTGTTCGTTTGTTGGTTTGTTGGTTTTTTTGTTTGTTTTATTGTTTGTTACTTGGTTTGTTGGTTTGTTGGTTTGTTGGTTTGTTGGCTTGTTGGCTTGTTGACTTGTTGGTTTGTTGGTTTGTTCGTTTGTTGGTTTGTTGGTTTGTTGGTTTGTTGGTTTGTTGGTTTGTTGGTTTGTTGGTTTGTTTGTTTGTTGGTTTATTGGTTTGTTGGTTTGTTGGTTTGTTGGCTTGTTGGCTTGTTGGTTTGTTGGTTTGTTCGTTTGTTGGTTTGTTGGTTTGTTGGTTTGTTGGTTTGTTTGTTTGTTGGTTTGTTGGTTTGTTGGCTTGTTGGTTTGTTGGTTTGTTGGCTTGTTGGTTTGTTAGTTTGTTCGTTTGTTGGTTTGCTGGTTTGTTGATTTGTTGGTTTGATGGGTTGTTGGTTTGTTATTTTGTTGGCTTGTTGGCCTGTTGGTTTGTTGGTTTGTTGGTTTGTTGGTTTTTTGGTTTGTTGGCTGGTTGGTTTGTTGTTTAGTTGGATTGTTGGTTTGTTGTTTTATTGGTTTGTTGGTTTGTTGGTTTGTTGGCTTGTTGGCTTGGTGGTTTGTTGGTTTGTTGGTTTGTTGGTTTGATGGTTTGTTGGTTTGTTGGCTTGTTGGCTTGTTGGCGTGTTGGTTTGTTGGTTTGTTGGTTTGTTGGTTTGTTGGTTTGTTTGTTTGTTGGTCTGTTCGTTTGTTAGTTTGTGGGTTTGTTGGTTTGTTGGCTTGTTGGTTTGTTGGTTTGTCGGTTTGTTGGTTTGTTGGCTTGTTGGTTTATTGGTTTGTTGGTTTGTTCGTTTGTTGGCTTGTTGGTTTGTTGGCTTGTTGGCTTTTTGGTTTGTTGGTTTGTTGGTTTGTTGGTTTGTTGGTTTATTGGCTTGTTGGCTTGTTGGTTTGTTGGTTTGTTGGTTTGCTTGTTTGTTGGTTTGTTCGTTTGTTCGTTTGTTGGTTTGTTGGTTTTTTTGTTTGTTTTATTTTTTGTTACTTGGTTTGTTGGTTTGTTGGTTTGTTGGTTTGTTGGCTTGTTGGCTTGTTGACTTGTTGGTTTGTTGGTTTGTTCGTTTGTTGGTTTGTTGGTTTGTTGGTTTGTTGGTTTGTTGGTTTGTTGGTTTGTTGGTTTGTTTGTTTGTTGGTTTATTGCTTTGTTGGTTTGTTGGTTTGTTGGCTTGTTGGCTTGTTGGTTTGTTGGTTTGTTCGTTTGTTGGTTTGTTGGTTTGTTGGTTTGTTGGTTTGTTTGTTTGTTGGTTTGTTGGTTTGTTGGTTTTTTGGTTTGTTGGTTTGTTGGTTGTTGGCTTGTTGGTTTGTTGGTTTGTTGGCTTGTTGGTTTGTTGGTTTGTTGGTTTGTTGGTTTGGTGGCATGTTGGTTGTTGGTTTGTTGGTTTGTTGGCTTGTTGGTTACTTGGTTTGTTCGTTTGTTGGTTTGTTGGTTTGTTGGTTTGTTGGTTTGTTGGTTTGTTGGTTTGTTGGTTTGTTTGTTTGTTGGTTTGGTTGTTTGTTGGCTTGTTGGTTTGTTGGTTTGTTGGTTTGTTGGTTTGTTGGTTCATTTGTTTGTTGGTTTGTTGGCTTGTTAGTTTGTTGGTTTGATGGCTTCTTGGTTTGTTGGTTTGTTGGCTTGTTGGTTACTTAGTTTGTTGGTTTGTTGGCATGTTGGTTTGTTGGTTACTTGGTTTGTTAGTTTGTTGGTTTCGTGGCTTGTTGGTTTGTTGGTTTGTTGGTTTGTTGGTTTGTTGGTTTGTTGGCTTGTTGGTTTGTTGGTTTGTTGGTTTGTTGGCTTGTTTGTTACTTAGTTTGTTGGTTTGTTGGCATGTTGGGTTGTTGGCTTGTTGGTTTGTTGGTTTGTTTGTTTGTTGGTTTGTTGGTTTGTTGGTTTGTTGGTTTGTTGGTTTGTTGGTTTTTTGGTTTGTTGGTTTATTTGTTTGTCGGTTTGTTTGCTTGTTGGTTTGTTGGTTTGTTGGTTTGTTGGTTTGTTGGTTTGTTGGTTTATCTGTTTGTTGGTTGGTGGCTTGTTGGTTTGTTGGTTTGTTGGTTCGTTGGCTTGTTGGTTTGTTGGCTTGTTGGTTTGTTGGTTTGTTGGTTTGTTGGCTTGTTTGTTTGTTGGTTTGTTGGCTTGTGGGCTTGTTGGTTTGTTGGTTTGTTGGCATGTTGGTTTGTTAGTTTGTTGGTTTATTGGTTTGTTGGTTTGTTGGTTTGTTGCTTTGTTGGTTTGTTGGTTTGTTGGCTTGTTGGCTTGTTGGTTTGTTGGCTTGTTGGTTTGTTAGTTTGTTGGCTTTTTGGTTACTTGGTTTGTTGGTTTGTTGGATTCTTGGCTTGTTGGTTTGTTGGGTTGTTGGCTTGTTGGCTTGTTGGTTTATTGGTTTGTTGGTTTTTTGGTTTATTTGTTGGTTGGTTTGTTGGCTTGTTGGCTTGTTGGTTTGTTGGTTTGTTGGTTTGTTGGTTTGTTGGCTTGTTGGCTTGTTGGTTTGTTGGTTTGTTGGTTTGTTGGTTTGTTGGCTTGTTGGTTTGTTGGTTTGTTGGTTTGTTGGCTTGTTGGCTTGTTGGTTTGTTGGTTTGTTGGCTTGTTGGTTTGTTGGCTTGTTGGTTTGTTGGTTTGTTGGTTTGTTGGCTTGTTGGCTTGTTGGTTTGTTGGTTTGTTGGTTTGTTGGCTTGTTGCGTTGTTAGTTTGTTGGTTTGTTGGTTTGTTGGTTTGTTGGTTTGTTGGTTTGTTGGTTTGTTGGTTTGTTGGCTTGTTGGTTTGTTGGTTTGTTGGCTTGTTGGTTTGTTGGCTTGTTGGCTTGTTGGTTTGTTGGTTTGTTGGCTTGTTGGTTTGTTGGTTTGTCGGCTTGTTGGCCTGTTGCTTTGTTCGTTTGTTGGTTTGTTGGTTTGTTGGTTTTTTGGTTTGTTGGTTTTTTGGTTTGTTGGCTTGTTGGTTTGTTGGTTTGTTGGCTTGTGGGCTTGTTGGTTTGTTTGTTTGTTGGTTTGTTGGCTTGTTGGTTTGTTAGTTTGTTGGCTTGTTGGCTAGTTGGTTTGTTGGTTTGGTTTGGTTACTTGGTTTGTTGGTTTGTTGGATTGTTGGCTTGTTGGTTTATTGGTTTGTTGGCTTGTTGGCTTGTTGGTTTATTGGTTTGTTGGTTTGTTGGTTTATTTGTTGGTTGGTTTGTTGGCTTGTTGGTTTGTTGGTTTGTTGGTTTGTTGGCTTGTTGGCTTCTTGGTTTGTTGGTTTGTTGGCTTGTTGGCTTGTTGGTTTGTTGGTTTGTTGGTTTGTTGGCTTGTTGGCTTGTTGGTTTGTTGGTTTGTTGGCTTGTTGGTTTGTTGGCTTGTTGGTTTGTTGGTTTGTTGGTTTGTTGGCTTGTTGGCTTGTTGGTTTGTTAGTTTGTTGGTTTGTTGGCTTGTTGCTTTGTTAGTTTGTGGGTTTGTTGGTTTGTTGGTTTGTTGGTTTGTTGGTTTGTTGGTTTGTTGGCTTGTTGGTTTGTTGGTTTGTTGGCTTGTTGGTTTGTTGGTTTGTTGGCTTGTTGGCTTGTTGGTTTGTTGGTTTGTTGGCTTGTTGGTTTGTTGGTTAGTCGGCTTGTTGGCTTGTTGCTTTGTTCGTTTGATGGTTTGTTGGTTTGTTGGTTTTTTGGTTTGTTGGTTTTTTGGTTTGTTGCTTTGTTGGTTTGTTGGTTTGTTGGCTTGTTGGCTTGTTGGTTTGTTGGCTTGTTGATTTGTTAGTTTGTTGGCTTTTTGATTACTTGGTTTGTTGGTTTGTTGGCTTGTTGGTTTGTTGGTTTGTTGGTTTATTTGTTTGTTGGTTTGTTGGCTTGTTGGTTTGTTGGTTTGTTGGTTTGTTGGTTTGTTGGTTTGTTGGTTTGTTGGTTTGTTGGCTTGTTGGCTTGTTGGTTTGTTAGTTTGTTGGCTTTTTGGTTACTTGGTTTGTTGGTTTGTTGGCTTGTTGGCTTGTTGGTTTGTTGGCTTGTTGGTTTGTTGGTTTGTTGGTTTGTTGGCTTGTTGGCTTGTTGGTTTGTTGGTTTGTTGGTTTGTTGGTTTGTTGGTTTGTTGGTTTTTTGGTTTGTTGGTTTATTTGTTTGTTGGTTTGTTGGCTTGTTGGTTTGTTGGTTTGTTGGTTTGTTGGTTTGTTGGCTTGTTGGCTTGTTGGTTTGTTAGTTTGTTGGCTTTTTGGTTACTTGGTTTGTTGGTTTGTTGGCTTGTTGGCTTGTTGGTTTGTTGCTTTGTTCGTTTGATGGTTTGTTGGTTTGTTGGTTACTTGGTTTGTTGGTTTGTTGGTTTGTTTGTTACTTAGTTTGTTGGTTTTTTGGCATGTTGGCTTGTTGGCTTGTTGGTTTGTTGGTTTGTTTGTTGGTTTGTTGGTTTGTTGGTTTGTTGGTTTTTTGGTTTGTTGGTTTATTTGTTTGTTGGTTTGTTGGTTTGTTGGCCTGTTGGTTTGTTGGTTTGTTGGTTTGTTGGTTTGTTGGTTTGTTGGTTTGTTGGTTTGTTGGTTTGTTTGTTTGTTGGTTTGTTGCTTTGTTTGGTGGTTGGTTTGTTCGTTTGTTGGTTTGTTGGTTTGTTGGCTTGTTTGTTTGTTGGTTTGTTGGCTTGTTGGTTTGTTGGTTTGTTGGTTTGTTGGTTTGTTGGTTTGTTGGTTTGTTGGTTTGTTGGTTTGTTGGTTTGTTTGTTTGTTGGTTTGTTTGTTGGTTGGTTTGTTCGTTTGTTGGTTTGTTGGTTTTTTGGCTTGTTTGTTTGTTGGCTTGTTGGTTTGTTTGTTTGTTGGTTTGTTGGTTTGTTGGTTTGTTGGTTTTTTGGTTTGTTGGTTTGTTGGTTTGTTGGCTTGTTGGCTTGTTGGTTTGTTGGTTTGTTGGTTTGTTTGTTTGTTGGTTTGTTCGTTTGTTCGTTTGTTGGTTGTTGGTTTTTTTGTTTGTTTTTTTGTTTGTTACTTGGTTTGTTGGTTTATTGGTTTGTTGGCTTGTTGGCTTGTTGGCTTGTTGGCTTGTTGGTTTGTTGGTTTGTTCGTTTGTTGGTTTGTTGGTTTGTTGGTTTGTTGGTTTGTTCGTTTGTTGGTTTGTTGGCTTGTTGACTTGTTGGTTTGTTGGTTTGTTGGCTTGTTGGTTTGTTGGTTTGTTGGCTTGTTGGATTGTTGGTTTGTTGGTTTGTTGGTTTGTTGGTTTGTTGGTTTGTTGGCTTGTTGGCTTGTTGGTTTGTTGGTTTGTTCGTTTGTTGGCTTGTTGGCTTGTTGGTTTGTTGGTTTGTTGGTTTGTTGGTTTGTTGGTTTGTTGGTTTTTTGGTTTGTTGGCTTGTTGGTTTGTTGTTTTGTTGGATTGTTGGTTTGTTGTTTTATTGGTTTGTTGGTTTGTTGGTTTGTTGGCTTGTTGGCTTGGTGGTTTGTTGGTTTGTTGGTTTGTTGGTTTGATGGTTTGTTGGTTTGTTGGCTTGTTGGCTTGTTGGCGTGTTGGTTTGTTGGTTTGTTGGTTTGTTGGTTTGTTTGTTTGTTGGTCTGTTCGTTTGTTAGTTTGTGGGTTTGTTGGTTTGTTGGCTTGTTGGTTTGTTGGTTTGTCGGTTTGTTGGTTTGTTGGCTTGTTGGTTTATTGGTTTGTTGGTTTGTTCGTTTGTTGGCTTGTTGGTTTGTTGGCTTGTTGGCTTTTTGGTTTGTTGGTTTGTTGGTTTGTTGGTTTGTTGGTTTGTTGGTTTGTTGGCTTGTTGGCTTGTTGGCTTGTTGGTTTGTTGGTTTGCTTGTTTGTTGGTTTGTTCGTTTGTTCGTTTGTTGGTTTGTTGGTTTTTTTGTTTGTTTTATTGTTTGTTACTTGGTTTGTTGGTTTGTTGGTTTGTTGGCTTGTTGGCTTGTTGACTTGTTGGTTTGTTGGTTTGTTCGTTTGTTGGTTTGTTGGTTTGTTGGTTTGTTGGTTTGTTGGTTTGTTGGTTTGTTTGTTTGTTGGTTTATTGGTTTGTTGGTTTGTTGGTTTGTTGGCTTGTTGGCTTGTTGGTTTGTTGGTTTGTTCGTTTGTTGGTTTGTTGGTTTGTTGGTTTGTTGGTTTGTTTGTTTGTTGGTTTGTTGGTTTGTTGGCTTGTTGGTTTGTTGGTTTGTTGGCTTGTTGGTTTGTTAGTTTGTTCGTTTGTTGGTTTGCTGGTTTGTTGATTTGTTGGTTTGATGGGTGGTTGGTTTGTTATTTTGTTGGCTTGTTGGCCTGTTGGTTTGTTGGTTTGTTGGTTTGTTGGTTTTTTGGTTTGTTGGCTGGTTGGTTTGTTGTTTAGTTGGATTGTTGGTTTGTTGTTTTATTGGTTTGTTGGTTTGTTGGTTTGTTGGCTTGTTGGCTTGGTGGTTTGTTGGTTTGTTGGTTTGTTGGTTTGATGGTTTGTTGGTTTGTTGGCTTGTTGGCTTGTTGGCGTGTTGGTTTGTTGGTTTGTTGGTTTGTTGGTTTGTTGGTTTGTTTGTTTGTTGGTCTGTTCGTTTGTTAGTTTGTGGGTTTGTTGGTTTGTTGGCTTGTTGGTTTGTTGGTTTGTCGGTTTGTTGGTTTGTTGGCTTGTTGGTTTATTGGTTTGTTGGTTTGTTCGTTTGTTGGCTTGTTGGTTTGTTGGCTTGTTGGCTTTTTGGTTTGTTGGTTTGTTGGTTTGTTGGTTTGTTGGTTTGTTGGTTTGTTGGCTTGTTGGCTTGTTGGTTTGTTGGTTTGTTGGTTTGCTTGCTTGTTGGTTTGTTCGTTTGTTCGTTTGTTGGTTTGTTGGTTTTTTTGTTTGTTTTATTGTTTGTTACTTGGTTTGTTGGTTTGTTGGTTTGTTGGTTTGTTGGCTTGTTGGCTTGTTGACTTGTTGGTTTGTTGGTTTGTTCGTTTGTTGGTTTGTTGGTTTGTTGGTTTGTTGGTTTGTTGGTTTGTTGGTTTGTTTGTTTGTTGGTTTATTGCTTTGTTGGTTTGTTGGTTTGTTGGCTTGTTGGCTTGTTGGTTTGTTGGTTTGTTCGTTTGTTGGTTTGTTGGTTTGTTGGTTTGTTGGTTTGTTTGTTTGTTGGTTTGTTGGTTTGTTGGCTTGTTGGTTTGTTGGTTTGTTGGCTTGTTGGTTTGTTAGTTTGTTCGTTTGTTGGTTTGCTGGTTTGTTGATTTGTTGGTTTGATGTGTGGTTGGTTTGTTATTTTGTTGGCTTGTTGGCCTGTTAGTTTGTTGGTTTGTTGGTTTGTTGGTTTGTTGGTTTGTTGGCTTGTTGGTTTGTTGGTTTGTTGGTTTGTTGGTTTGTTGGTTTGTTGGTTTGTTGGTTTGTTTGTTTGTTGGTTTGTTTGTTGGTTGGTTTGTTCGTTTGTTGGTTTGTTGGTTTGTTGGCTTGTTTGTTTGTTGGTTTGTTGGTTTGTTGGTTTGTTGGTTTGTTGGCTTGTTGCTTTGTTAGTTTGTGGGTTTGTTGGTTTGTTGGTTTGTTGGTTTGTTGGTTTGTTGGTTTGTTGGCTTGTTGGCTTGTTGGTTTGTTGGTTTGTTGGCTTGTTGGTTTGTTGGTTTGTTGGCTTGTTGGCTTGTTGGTTTGTTGGTTTGTTGGCTTGTTGGTTTGTTGGTTAGTCGGCTTGTTGGCTTGTTGCTTTGTTCGTTTGATGGTTTGTTGGTTTGTTGGTTTTTTGGTTTGTTGGTTTTTTGGTTTGTTGCTTTATTGGTTTGTTGGTTTGTTGGCTTGTTGGCTTGTTGGTTTGTTGGCTTGTTGATTTGTTAGTTTGTTGGCTTTTTGATTACTTGGTTTGTTGGTTTGTTGGCTTGTTGGCTTGTTGGTTTGTTGGTTTGTTGGTTTATTTGTTTGTTGGTTTGTTGGATTGTTGGTTTGTTGGTTTGTTGGTTTGTTGGTTTGTTGGTTTGTTGGTTTGTTGGCTTGTTGGCTTGTTGGTTTGTTAGTTTGTTGGCTTTTTGGTTACTTGGTTTGTTGGTTTGTTGGCTTGTTGGCTTGTTGGTTTGTTGGCTTGTTGGTTTGTTGGTTTGTTGGTTTGTTGGCTTGTTGGCTTGTTGGTTTGTTGGTTTGTTGGTTTGTTGGTTTGTTGGTTTGTTGGTTTTTTGGTTTGTTGGTTTATTTGTTTGTTGGTTTGTTGGCTTGTTGGTTTGTTGGTTTGTTGGTTTGTTGGTTTGTTGGCTTGTTGGCTTGTTGGTTTGTTAGTTTGTTGGCTTTTTGGTTACTTGGTTTGTTGGTTTGTTGGCTTGTTGGCTTGTTGGTTTGTTGCTTTGTTCGTTTGATGGTTTGTTGGTTTGTTGGTTACTTGGTTTGTTGGTTTGTTGGTTTGTTTGTTACTTAGTTTGTTGGTTTGTTGGCATGTTGGCTTGTTGGCTTGTTGGTTTGTTGGTTTGTTTGTTGGTTTGTTGGTTTGTTGGTTTTTTGGTTTGTTGGTTTGTTGGTTTTTTGGTTTGTTGGTTTATTTGTTTGTTGGTTTGTTGGTTTGTTGGCTTGTTGGTTTGTTGGTTTGTTGGTTTGTTGGTTTGTTGGTTTGTTGGTTTGTTGGTTTGTTGGTTTGTTTGTTTGTTGGTTTGTTGGTTTGTTTGTTGGTTGGTTTGTTCGTTTGTTGGTTTGTTGGTTTGTTGGCTTGTTTGTTTGTTGGTTTGTTGGCTTGTTGGTTTGTTGGTTTGTTGGTTTGTTGGTTTGTTGGTTTGTTGGTTTGTTGGTTTGTTGGTTTGTTGGTTTGGTTTGTTTGTTGGTTTGTTTGTTGGTTGGTTTGTTCGTTTGTTGGTTTGTTGGTTTTTTGGCTTGTTTGTTTGTTGGCTTGTTGGTTTGTTTGTTTGTTGGTTTGTTGGTTTGTTGGTTTGTTGGTTTTTTGGTTTGTTGGTTTGTTGGTTTGTTGGCTTGTTGGCTTGTTGGTTTGTTGGTTTGTTGGTTTGTTTGTTTGTTGGTTTGTTCGTTTGTTCGTTTGTTGGTTGTTGGTTTTTTTGTTTGTTTTTTGTTTGTTACTTGGTTTGTTGGTTTATTGGTTTGTTGGCTTGTTGGCTTGTTGGCTTGTTGGCTTGTTGGTTTGTTGGTTTGTTCGTTTGTTGGTTTGTTGGTTTGTTGGTTTGTTGGTTTGTTCGTTTGTTGGTTTGTTGGCTTGTTGACTTGTTGGTTTGTTGGTTTGTTGGCTTGTTGGTTTGTTGGTTTGTTGGCTTGTTGGCTTGTTGGTTTGTTGGTTTGTTGGTTTGTTGGTTTGTTGGTTTGTTGGTTTGTTGGTTTGTTGGTTTGTTGGTTTGTTCGTTTGTTGGTTTGTTGGTTTGTTGGCTTGTTGGTTTGTTGGTTTTTTGGTTTGTTGACTTGTTAGTTTGTTGGCTTGTTGGCTTGTTGGTTTGTTGGTTTGTTCGTTTGTTGGCTTGTTGGCTTGTTGGTTTGTTGGTTTGTTGGTTTGTTGGTTTGTTGGTTTGTTGGTTTGTTGGCTTGTTGGCTTGTTGGCTTGTTGGTTTGTTGGTTTGTTGGTTTGTTTGTTTGTTGGTTTGTTGGTTTTTTGGTTTGTTGGCTTGTTGGTTTGTTGTTTTGTTGGATTGTTGGTTTGTTGTTTTATTGGTTTGTTGGTTTGTTGGTTTGTTGGCTTGTTAGCTTGGTGTTTTGTTGGTTTGTTGGTTTGTTGGTTTGATGGTTTGTTGGTTTGTTGGCTTGTTGGCTTGTTGGCTTGTTGGTTTGTTGGTTTGTTGGTTTGTTGGTTTGTTGGTTTGTTTGTTTGTTGGTCTGTTCGTTTGTTAGTTTGTGGGTTTGTTGGTTTGTTGGCTTGTTGGTTTGTTGGTTTGTCGGTTTGTTGGTTTGTTGGCTTGTTGGTTTATTGGTTTGTTGGTTTGTTCGTTTGTTGGCTTGTTGGTTTGTTGGCTTGTTGGCTTTTTGGTTTGTTGGTTTGTTGGTTTGTTGGTTTGTTGGTTTGTTGGCTTGTTGGCTTGTTGGTTTGTTGGTTTGTTGGTTTGCTTGTTTGTTGGTTTGTTCGTTTGTTCGTTTGTTGGTTTGTTGGTTTTTTTGTTTGTTTTATTTTTTGTTACTTGGTTTGTTGGTTTGTTGGTTTGTTGGTTTGTTGGCTTGTTGGCTTGTTGACTTGTTGGTTTGTTGGTTTGTTCGTTTGTTGGTTTGTTGGTTTGTTGGTTTGTTGGTTTGTTGGTTTGTTGGTTTGTTGGTTTGTTTGTTTGTTGGTTTATTGCTTTGTTGGTTTGTTGGTTTGTTGGCTTGTTGGCTTGTTGGTTTGTTGGTTTGTTCGTTTGTTGGTTTGTTGGTTTGTTGGTTTGTTGGTTTGTTTGTTTGTTGGTTTGTTGGTTTGTTGGCTTGTTGGTTTGTTGGTTTGTTGGCTTGTTGGTTTGTTAGTTTGTTCGTTTGTTGGTTTGCTGGTTTGTTGATTTGTTGGTTTGATGGGTGGTTGGTTTGTTATTTTGTTGGCTTGTTGGCCTGTTGGTTTGTTGGTTTGTTGGTTTGTTGGTTTGTTGGCTTGTTGGTTTGTTGGTTTGTTGGTTTGTTGGTTTGTTGGTTTGTTGGTTTGTTGGTTTGTTGGTTTGTTGGTTTGTTGGTTTGTTTGTTTGTTGGTTTGTTTGTTGGTTGGTTTGTTCGTTTGTTGGTTTGTTGGTTTGTTGGCTTGTTTGTTTGTTGGTTTGTTGGTTTGTTGGTTTGTTGGTTTGTTGGTTTGTTGGTTTGTTGGTTTGTTGGTTTGTTTGTTTGTTGGTTTGTTTGTTGGTTGGTTTGTTCGTTTGTTGGTTTGTTGGTTTTTTGGCTTGTTTGTTTGTTGGCTTGTTGGTTTGTTTGTTTGTTGGTTTGTTGGTTTGTTGGTTTGCTGGTTTTTTGGTTTGTTGGTTTGTTGGTTTGTTGGCTTGTTGGCTTGTTGGTTTGTTGGTTTGTTGGTTTGTTGGTTTGTTGGTTTGTTCGTTTGTTCGTTTATTGGTTGTTGGTTTTTTTGTTTGTTTTTTTGTTTGTTTTTTGGTTTGTTGGTTTGTTGGTTTATTGGTTTGTTGGCTTGTTGGCTTGTTGGCTTGTTGGTTTGTTGGTTTGTTGGTTTGTTCGTTTGTTGGTTTGTTGGTTTGTTGGTTTGTTGGTTTGTTGGTTTGTTTGTTTGTTGGTTTATTGCTTTGTTGGTTTGTTGGTTTGTTGGCTTGTTGGCTTGTTGGTTTGTTGGTTTGTTCGTTTGTTGGTTTGTTGGTTTGTTGGTTTGTTGGTTTGTTTGTTTGTTGGTTTGTTGGTTTGTTGGCTTGTTGGTTTGTTGGTTTGTTGGCTTGTTGGTTTGTTAGTTTGTTCGTTTGTTGGTTTGCTGGTTTGTTGATTTGTTGGTTTGATGGGTGGTTGGTTTGTTATTTTGTTGGCTTGTTGGCCTGTTGGTTTGTTGGTTTGTTGGTTTGTTGGCTTGTTGGTTTGTTGGTTTGTTGGTTTGTTGGTTTGTTGGTTTGTTGGTTTGTTGGTTTGTTGGTTTGTTGGTTTGTTTGTTTGTTGGTTTGTTTGTTGGTTGGTTTGTTCGTTTGTTGGTTTGTTGTTTTGTTGGCTTGTTTGTTTGTTGGTTTGTTGGTTTGTTGGTTTGTTGGTTTGTTGGTTTGTTGGTTTGTTTGTTTGTTGGTTTGTTTGTTGGTTGGTTTGTTCGTTTGTTGGTTTGTTGGTTTTTTGGCTTGTTTGTTTGTTGGCTTGTTGGTTTGTTTGTTTGTTGGTTTGTTGGTTTGTTGGTTTGCTGGTTTTTTGGTTTGTTGGTTTGTTGGTTTGTTGGCTTGTTGGCTTGTTGGTTTGTTGGTTTGTTGGTTTGTTTGTTTGTTGGTTTGTTCGTTTGTTCGTTTTTTGGTTGTTGGTTTTTTTGTTTGTTTTTTTGTTTGTTTTTTGGTTTGTTGGTTTGTTGGTTTATTGGTTTGTTGGCTTGTTGGCTTGTTGGCTTGTTGGTTTGTTGGTTTGTTGGTTTGTTCGTTTGTTGGTTTGTTGGTTTGTTGGTTTGTTGGTTTGTTGGTTTGTTGGTTTGTTGGTTTGTTGGTTTATTAGTTTGTTGGTTTGTTGGTTTGTTGGCTTATTGGCTTGTTGGTTTGTTGGTTTGTTCGTTTGTTGGTTTGTTGGTATGTTTGTTTGTTTGTTTGTTGGTTAGTTGGTTTGTTGGCTTGTTGGTTTGTTGGTTTGTTGGCTTGTTGGTTTGTTAGTTTGTTCGTTTGTTGGTTTGCTGGTTTGTTGATTTGTTGGTTTGTTGGGTTGTTGATTTGTTATTTTGTTGGCTTGTTGGCTTGTTGGTTTGTTGGTTTGTTGGTTTGTTGGTTTGTTGGCTTGTTGGTTTGTTGGTTTGTTGGTTTGTTGGTTTGTTGGTTTGTTGGTTTGTTGGTTTGTTGGTTTGTTGGTTTGTTGGTTTGTTTGTTTGTTGGTTTGTTTGTTGGTTGGTTTGTTCGTTTGTTGGTTTGTTTGTTTGTTGGTTTGTTGGCTTGTTGGTTTGTTGTTTTGTTGGTTTGTTGGTTTGTTGGTTTGTTGGTTTGTTGGTTTTTTGGTTTGTTGATTTGTTGGTTTGTTGTTTTGTTGGTTTGTTGGTTTGTTGATTTGTTTGTTTGTTGGTTTGTTGGTTTGTTGGCTTGTTGGCTTGTTGGTTTGTTGGTTTGTTGGTTTGTTGGTTTGTTGGTTTGTTGGTTTGTTCGTTTGTTAGGTTGTTTGTTTGTTGGTTTGTTGGTTTGTTCGTTTGTTGGTTTGTTGGTTTGTTGGTTTGTTCGTTTGTTGGTTTGTTGGTTTGTTGGTTTGTTGGTTTGTTGGTTTGTTGGTTTGTTGGTTTGTTTGTTTGTTGGTTTGTTCGTTTGTTGGTTTGTTGGCTTGTTCGTTTTTTGGTTTGTTGGTTTGTTGGTTTTTTGGCTTGTTGGCTGGTTGGTTTGTTGGTTTGTTCGTTTGTTGGTTTGTTCGTTTGTTGGTTTGTTTGTTTGTTGGTTTGTTGGTTTGTTGGTTTGTTGGTTTGTTGGTTTGTTGGTTTGTTGGTTTGTTGGTTTGTTGGTTTGTTGGTTTGTTGGTTTGTTTGTTTGTTGGTTTGTTGGCTTGTTGGCTTGTTGGTTTGTTGGTTTGTTGGCTTGTTGGTTTGTTGGTTAGTCGGCTTGTTGGCTTGTTGCTTTGTTCGTTTGATGGTTTGTTGGTTTGTTGGTTTTTTGGTTTGTTGGTTTTTTGGTTTGTTGCTTTATTGGTTTGTTGGTTTGTTGGCTTGTTGGCTTGTTGGTTTGTTGGCTTGTTGATTTGTTAGTTTGTTGGCTTTTTGATTACTTGGTTTGTTGGTTTGTTGGCTTGTTGGCTTGTTGGTTTGTTGGTTTGTTGGTTTATTTGTTTGTTGGTTTGTTGGATTGTTGGTTTGTTGGTTTGTTGGTTTGTTGGTTTGTTGGTTTGTTGGTTTGTTGGCTTGTTGGCTTGTTGGTTTGTTAGTTTGTTGGCTTTTTGGTTACTTGGTTTGTTGGTTTGTTGGCTTGTTGGCTTGTTGGTTTGTTGGCTTGTTGGTTTGTTGGTTTGTTGGTTTGTTGGCTTGTTGGCTTGTTGGTTTGTTGGTTTGTTGGTTTGTTGGTTTGTTGGTTTGTTGGTTTTTTGGTTTGTTGGTTTATTTGTTTGTTGGTTTGTTGGCTTGTTGGTTTGTTGGTTTGTTGGTTTGTTGGTTTGTTGGCTTGTTGGCTTGTTGGTTTGTTAGTTTGTTGGCTTTTTGGTTACTTGGTTTGTTGGTTTGTTGGCTTGTTGGCTTGTTGGTTTGTTGCTTTGTTCGTTTGATGGTTTGTTGGTTTGTTGGTTACTTGGTTTGTTGGTTTGTTGGTTTGTTTGTTACTTAGTTTGTTGGTTTGTTGGCATGTTGGCTTGTTGGCTTGTTGGTTTGTTGGTTTGTTTGTTGGTTTGTTGGTTTGTTGGTTTTTTGGTTTGTTGGTTTGTTGGTTTTTTGGTTTGTTGGTTTATTTGTTTGTTGGTTTGTTGGTTTGTTGGCTTGTTGGTTTGTTGGTTTGTTGGTTTGTTGGTTTGTTGGTTTGTTGGTTTGTTGGTTTGTTGGTTTGTTTGTTTGTTGGTTTGTTGGTTTGTTTGTTGGTTGGTTTGTTCGTTTGTTGGTTTGTTGGTTTGTTGGCTTGTTTGTTTGTTGGTTTGTTGGCTTGTTGGTTTGTTGGTTTGTTGGTTTGTTGGTTTGTTGGTTTGTTGGTTTGTTGGTTTGTTGGTTTGTTGGTTTGGTTTGTTTGTTGGTTTGTTTGTTGGTTGGTTTGTTCGTTTGTTGGTTTGTTGGTTTTTTGGCTTGTTTGTTTGTTGGCTTGTTGGTTTGTTTGTTTGTTGGTTTGTTGGTTTGTTGGTTTGTTGGTTTTTTGGTTTGTTGGTTTGTTGGTTTGTTGGCTTGTTGGCTTGTTGGTTTGTTGGTTTGTTGGTTTGTTTGTTTGTTGGTTTGTTCGTTTGTTCGTTTGTTGGTTGTTGGTTTTTTTGTTTGTTTTTTGTTTGTTACTTGGTTTGTTGGTTTATTGGTTTGTTGGCTTGTTGGCTTGTTGGCTTGTTGGCTTGTTGGTTTGTTGGTTTGTTCGTTTGTTGGTTTGTTGGTTTGTTGGTTTGCTGGTTTGTTCGTTTGTTGGTTTGTTGGCTTGTTGACTTGTTGGTTTGTTGGTTTGTTGGCTTGTTGGTTTGTTGGTTTGTTGGCTTGTTGGCTTGTTGGTTTGTTGGTTTGTTGGTTTGTTGGTTTGTTGGTTTGTTGGTTTGTTGGTTTGTTGGTTTGTTGGTTTGTTCGTTTGTTGGTTTGTTGGTTTGTTGGCTTGTTGGTTTGTTGGTTTTTTGGTTTGTTGACTTGTTAGTTTGTTGGCTTGTTGGCTTGTTGGTTTGTTGGTTTGTTCGTTTGTTGGCTTGTTGGCTTGTTGGTTTGTTGGTTTGTTGGTTTGTTGGTTTGTTGGTTTGTTGGTTTGTTGGCTTGTTGGCTTGTTGGTTTGTTGGTTTGTTGGTTTGTTGGTTTGTTGGTTTGTTGGTTTTTTGGTTTGTTGGTTTGTTGGCTTGTTGGTTTGTTGTTTTGTTGGATTGTTGGTTTGTTGTTTTATTGGTTTGTTGGTTTGTTGGTTTGTTGGCTTGTTAGCTTGGTGTTTTGTTGGTTTGTTGGTTTGTTGGTTTGATGGTTTGTTGGTTTGTTGGCTTGTTGGCTTGTTGGCTTGTTGGTTTGTTGGTTTGTTGGTTTGTTGGTTTGTTGGTTTGTTTGTTTGTTGGTCTGTTCGTTTGTTAGTTTGTGGGTTTGTTGGTTTGTTGGCTTGTTGGTTTGTTGGTTTGTCGGTTTGTTGGTTTGTTGGCTTGTTGGTTTATTGGTTTGTTGGTTTGTTCGTTTGTTGGCTTGTTGGTTTGTTGGCTTGTTGGCTTTTTGGTTTGTTGGTTTGTTGGTTTGTTGGTTTGTTGGTTTGTTGGCTTGTTGGCTTGTTGGTTTGTTGGTTTGTTGGTTTGCTTGTTTGTTGGTTTGTTCGTTTGTTCGTTTGTTGGTTTGTTGGTTTTTTTGTTTGTTTTATTTTTTGTTACTTGGTTTGTTGGTTTGTTGGTTTGTTGGTTTGTTGGCTTGTTGGCTTGTTGACTTGTTGGTTTGTTGGTTTGTTCGTTTGTTGGTTTGTTGGTTTGTTGGTTTGTTGGTTTGTTGGTTTGTTGGTTTGTTGGTTTGTTTGTTTGTTGGTTTATTGCTTTGTTGGTTTGTTGGTTTGTTGGCTTGTTGGCTTGTTGGTTTGTTGGTTTGTTCGTTTGTTGGTTTGTTGGTTTGTTGGTTTGTTGGTTTGTTTGTTTGTTGGTTTGTTGGTTTGTTGGCTTGTTGGTTTGTTGGTTTGTTGGCTTGTTGGTTTGTTAGTTTGTTCGTTTGTTGGTTTGCTGGTTTGTTGATTTGTTGGTTTGATGGGTGGTTGGTTTGTTATTTTGTTGGCTTGTTGGCCTGTTGGTTTGTTGGTTTGTTGGTTTGTTGGTTTGTTGGCTTGTTGGTTTGTTGGTTTGTTGGTTTGTTGGTTTGTTGGTTTGTTGGTTTGTTGGTTTGTTGGTTTGTTGGTTTGTTGGTTTGTTTGTTTGTTGGTTTGTTTGTTGGTTGGTTTGTTCGTTTGTTGGTTTGTTGGTTTGTTGGCTTGTTTGTTTGTTGGTTTGTTGGTTTGTTGGTTTGTTGGTTTGTTGGTTTGTTGGTTTGTTGGTTTGTTGGTTTGTTTGTTTGTTGGTTTGTTTGTTGGTTGGTTTGTTCGTTTGTTGGTTTGTTGGTTTTTTGGCTTGCTTGTTTGTTGGCTTGTTGGTTTGTTTGTTTGTTGGTTTGTTGGTTTGTTGGTTTGCTGGTTTTTTGGTTTGTTGGTTTGTTGGTTTGTTGGCTTGTTGGCTTGTTGGTTTGTTGGTTTGTTGGTTTGTTGGTTTGTTGGTTTGTTGGTTTGTTCGTTTGTTCGTTTATTGGTTGTTGGTTTTTTTGTTTGTTTTTTTGTTTGTTTTTTGGTTTGTTGGTTTGTTGGTTTATTGGTTTGTTGGCTTGTTGGCTTGTTGGCTTGTTGGTTTGTTGGTTTGTTGGTTTGTTCGTTTGTTGGTTTGTTGGTTTGTTGGTTTGTTGGTTTGTTGGTTTGTTTGTTTGTTGGTTTATTGCTTTGTTGGTTTGTTGGTTTGTTGGCTTGTTGGCTTGTTGGTTTGTTGGTTTGTTCGTTTGTTGGTTTGTTGGTTTGTTGGTTTGTTGGTTTGTTTGTTTGTTGGTTTGTTGGTTTGTTGGCTTGTTGGTTTGTTGGTTTGTTGGCTTGTTGGTTTGTTAGTTTGTTCGTTTGTTGGTTTGCTGGTTTGTTGATTTGTTGGTTTGATGGGTGGTTGGTTTGTTATTTTGTTGGCTTGTTGGCCTGTTGGTTTGTTGGTTTGTTGGTTTGTTGGCTTGTTGGTTTGTTGGTTTGTTGGTTTGTTGGTTTGTTGGTTTGTTGGTTTGTTGGTTTGTTGGTTTGTTGGTTTGTTTGTTTGTTGGTTTGTTTGTTGGTTGGTTTGTTCGTTTGTTGGTTTGTTGGTTTGTTGGCTTGTTTGTTTGTTGGTTTGTTGGTTTGTTGGTTTGTTGGTTTGTTGGTTTGTTGGTTTGTTGGTTTGTTTGTTTGTTGGTTTGTTTGTTGGTTGGTTTGTTCGTTTGTTGGTTTGTTGGTTTTTTGGCTTGTTTGTTTGTTGGCTTGTTGGTTTGTTTGTTTGTTGGTTTGTTGGTTTGTTGGTTTGCTGGTTTTTTGGTTTGTTGGTTTGTTGGTTTGTTGGCTTGTTGGCTTGTTGGTTTGTTGGTTTGTTGGTTTGTTTGTTTGTTGGTTTGTTCGTTTGTTCGTTTTTTGGTTGTTGGTTTTTTTGTTTGTTTTTTTGTTTGTTTTTTGGTTTGTTGGTTTGTTGGTTTATTGGTTTGTTGGCTTGTTGGCTTGTTGGCTTGTTGGTTTGTTGGTTTGTTGGTTTGTTCGTTTGTTGGTTTGTTGGTTTGTTGGTTTGTTGGTTTGTTGGTTTGTTGGTTTGTTGGTTTGTTGGTTTATTGGTTTGTTGGTTTGTTGGTTTGTTGGCTTATTGGCTTGTTGGTTTGTTGGTTTGTTCGTTTGTTGGTTTGTTGGTATATTTGTTTGTTTGTTTGTTGGTTAGTTGGTTTGTTGGCTTGTTGGTTTGTTGGTTTGTTGGCTTGTTGGTTTGTTAGTTTGTTCGTTTGTTGGTTTGCTGGTTTGTTGATTTGTTGGTTTGTTGGGTTGTTGATTTGTTATTTTGTTGGCTTGTTGGCTTGTTGGCTTGTTGGTTTGTTGGTTTGTTGGTTTGTTGGTTTGTTGGCTTGTTGGTTTGTTGGTTTGTTGGTTTGTTGGTTTGTTGGTTTGTTGGTTTGTTGGTTTGTTGGTTTGTTGGTTTGTTGGTTTGTTGGTTTGTTTGTTTGTTGGTTTGTTTGTTGGTTGGTTTGTTCGTTTGTTGGTTTGTTTGTTTGTTGGTTTGTTGGCTTGTTGGTTTGTTGTTTTGTTGGTTTGTTGGTTTGTTGGTTTGTTGGTTTGTTGGTTTTTTGGTTTGTTGATTTGTTGGTTTGTTGTTTTGTTGGTTTGTTGGTTTGTTGATTTGTTTGTTTGTTGGTTTGTTGGTTTGTTGGCTTGTTGGCTTGTTGGTTTGTTGGTTTGTTGGTTTGTTGGTTTGTTGGTTTGTTGGTTTGTTCGTTTGTTAGGTTGTTTGTTTGTTGGTTTGTTGGTTTGTTCGTTTGTTGGTTTGTTGGTTTGTTGGTTTGTTCGTTTGTTGGTTTGTTGGTTTGTTGGTTTGTTGGTTTGTTGGTTTGTTGGTTTGTTGGTTTGTTTGTTTGTTGGTTTGTTCGTTTGTTGGTTTGTTGGCTTGTTCGTTTTTTGGTTTGTTGGTTTGTTGGTTTTTTGGCTTGTTGGCTGGTTGGTTTGTTGGTTTGTTCGTTTGTTGGTTTGTTCGTTTGTTGGTTTGTTTGTTTGTTGGTTTGTTGGTTTGTTGGTTTGTTGGTTTGTTGGTTTGTTGGTTTGTTGGTTTGTTGGTTTGTTGGTTTGTTTGTTTGTTGGTTTGTTTGTTGGTTGGTTTGTTCGTTTGTTGGTTTGTTGGTTTGTTGGTTTGTTTGTTTGTTGGTTTGTTTGCTTGTTGGTTTGTTGGTTTGTTGGTTTGTTGGTTTGTTGGTTTGTTGGTTTGTTGGTTTGTTGGTTTTTTGGTTTGTTGGTTTGTTGGTTTGTTGGTTTGTTGGTTTGTTGGTTTGTTGGTTTGTTGATTTGTTTGTTTGTTGGTTTGTTGGTTTGTTGGTTTGTTGGTTTGTTGATTTGTTTGTTTGTTGGTTTGTTGGTTTGTTGGCTTGTTGGCTTGTTAGTTCGTTGGCTTGTTGGTTTGTTGGTTTGTTGGTTTGTTGGCTTGTTGGTTTGTTGGTTTTTTGGTTTGTTGGCTTGTTGGTTTATTGGTTTTTTGGTTTGTTGGCTTGTTGGTTTGTTGGTTTGTTGGTTTGTTGGTTTGTTGGTGTGTTGGTTTGTTGGCTTGTTGGCTTGTTGGTTTGTTGGTTTGTTGGTTTGTTGGTTTTTTGGTTTGTTGGCTTGTTGGTTTGTTGGTTTGTTGAATTGTTGGTTTGTTGGTTTATTGGTTTGTTGGTTTGTTGGTTTGTTGGCTTGTTGGCTTGGTGGTTTGTTGGTTTGTTGGTTTGTTAATTTGTTGGCTTGTCGGCGTGTTGGTTTTTTGGTTTGTTGGTTTGTTGGTTTGTTTGTTTGTTGGTTTGTTCGTTTGTTAGTTTGTGGGTTTGTTGGTTTGTTGGCTTGTTGGTTTGTTGGCTTGTTGGCTTTTTGGTTTGTTGGTTTGTTGGTTTGTTGGTTTGTTGATTTGTTGGCTTGTTGGCTTGTCGGTTTGTTGGTTTGTTGGTTTGTTGGCTTGTTGGTTTGTTTGTTTGTTGGTTTGTTCGTTTGTTGGTTTGTTGGTTTGTTGGTTTGTTTGTTTGTTGGTTTGTTTGCTTGTTGGTTTGTTGGTTTGTTGGTTTGTTGGTTTGTTGGTTTGTTGGTTTGTTGGTTTGTTGGTTTGTTGGTTTGTTGGTTTTTTGGTTTGTTGGTTTGTTGGTTTGTTGGTTTGTTGGTTTGTTGGTTTGTTGATTTGTTTGTTTGTTGGTTTGTTGGTTTGTTGGTTTGTTGGTTTGTTGGTTTGTTGGTTTGTTGATTTGTTTGTTTGTTGGTTTGTTGGTTTGTTGGCTTGTTGGCTTGTTGGTTTGTTGGCTTGTTGGTTTGTTGGTTTGTTGGTTTGTTGGTTTGTTGGTTTGTTGGTTTGTTGGTTTGTTGGTTTGTTGGTTTGTTGGTTTGTTGGTGTGTTGGTTTGTTGGCTTGTTGGCTTGTTGGTTTGTTGGTTTGTTGGTTTGTTGGTTTGTTGGTTTTTTGGTTTGTTGGCTTGTTGGTTTGTTGGTTTGTTGGATTGTTGGTTTGTTGGTTTATTGGTTTGTTGGTTTGTTGGTTTGTTGGCTTGTTGGCTTGGTGGTTTGTTGGTTTGTTGGTTTGTTGGTTTGTTGGCTTGTCGGCGTGTTGGTTTTTTGGTTTGTTGGTTTGTTGGTTTGTTTGTTTGTTGGTTTGTTCGTTTGTTAGTTTGTGGGTTTGCTGGTTTGTTGGCTTGTTGGTTTGTTGGCTTGTTGGCTTTTTGGTTTGTTGGTTTGTTGGTTTGTTGGTTTGTTGATTTGTTGGCTTGTTGGCTTGTTGGTTTGTTGGTTTGTTGGCTTGTTGGTTTGTTTGTTTGTTGGTTTGTTCGTTTGTTCGTTTGTTGGTTTGTTGGTTTTTTTGTTTGTTTTTTGGTTTGTTACTTGGTTTGTTGGTTTGTTGGTTTGTTGGTTTGTTGGCTTGTTGGCTTGTTGGTTTGTTGGTTTGTTCGTTTGTTGGTTTGTTGGTTTGTTCGTTTGTTGGTTTGTTGGTTTTTTGGTTTGTTGGTTTATTAGTTTGTTGGTTTGTTGGTTTGTTGGCTTGTTGGCTTGTTGGTTTGTTGGTTTGTTCGTTTGTTGGTTTTTGGTTTGCTGGTTTGTTGGTTTGTTTGTTTGTTGGTTTGTTGGTTTGTTGGTTTGTTGGCTTGTTGGTTTGTTGGTTTGTTGGCTTATTGGTTTGTTCGTTTGTTGGTTTGCTGGTTTGTTGATTTGTTGGTTTGTTGGGTTGTTGGTTTGTTATTTTGTTGGCTTGTTTGCTTGTTGGCTTGTTGGTTTGTTGGTTTGTTGGTTTGTTGGTTTGTTGGTTTGTTGGTTTGTTGGTTTGTTGGTTTGTTGGTTTGTTGGTTTGTTTGTTTGTTGGTTTGTTTGTTGGTTGGTTTGTTCGTTTGTTGGTTTGTTGGTTTGTCGGCTTCTTTGTTTGGTGGTTTGTTGGCTTGTTGGTTTGTTGGTTTGTTAGTTTGTTGGTTTGTTGGGTTGTTGGTTTTTTGGTTTGTTGGTTTGTTGGTTTGTTGGTTTGTTGATTTGTTTGTTTGTTGGTTTGTTGGTTTGTTGGCTTGTTGGCTTGTTGGTTTGTTGGTTTGTTTGTTTGTTGGTTTGTTGGTTTATTGGTTTTTTGGTTTGTTGGCTTGTTGGTTTGTTGGTTTGTTGGTTTGTTGGTTTGTTGGTGTGTTGGTTTGTTGGCTTGTTGGCTTGTTGGTTTGTTGGTTTGTTGGTTTGTTGGTTTTTTGGTTTGTTGGCTTGTTGGTTTGTTGGTTTGTTGAATTGTTGGTTTGTTGGTTTATTGGTTTGTTGGTTTGTTGGTTTGTTGGCTTGTTGGCTTGGTGGTTTGTTGGTTTGTTGGTTTGTTAATTTGTTGGCTTGTCGGCGTGTTGGTTTTTTGGTTTGTTGGTTTGTTGGTTTGTTTGTTTGTTGGTTTGTTCGTTTGTTAGTTTGTGGGTTTGTTGGTTTGTTGGCTTGTTGGTTTGTTGGCTTGTTGGCTTTTTGGTTTGTTGGTTTGTTGGTTTGTTGGTTTGTTGATTTGTTGGCTTGTTGGCTTGTCGGTTTGTTGGTTTGTTGGTTTGTTGGCTTGTTGGTTTGTTTGTTTGTTGGTTTGTTCGTTTGTTGGTTTGTTGGTTTGTTGGTTTGTTTGTTTGTTGGTTTGTTTGCTTGTTGGTTTGTTGGTTTGTTGGTTTGTTGGTTTGTTGGTTTGTTGGTTTGTTGGTTTGTTGGTTTGTTGGTTTGTTGGTTTTTTGGTTTGTTGGTTTGTTGGTTTGTTGGTTTGTTGGTTTGTTGGTTTGTTGATTTGTTTGTTTGTTGGTTTGTTGGTTTGTTGGTTTGTTGGTTTGTTGGTTTGTTGATTTGTTTGTTTATTGGTTTGTTGGTTTGTTGGCTTGTTGGCTTGTTGGTTTGTTGGCTTGTTGGTTTGTTGGTTTGTTGGTTTGTTGGTTTGTTGGTTTGTTGGTTTGTTGGTTTGTTGGTTTGTTGGTTTGTTGGTTTGTTGGTGTGTTGGTTTGTTGGCTTGTTGGCTTGTTGGTTTGTTGGTTTGTTGGTTTGTTGGTTTGTTGGTTTTTTGGTTTGTTGGCTTGTTGGTTTGTTGGTTTGTTGGATTGTTGGTTTGTTGGTTTATTGGTTTGTTGGTTTGTTGGTTTGTTGGCTTGTTGGCTTGGTGGTTTGTTGGTTTGTTGGTTTGTTGGTTTGTTGGCTTGTTGGTTTGTTGGTTTGTTGATTTGTTTGTTTGTTGGTTTGTTGGTTTGTTGGCTTGTTGGCTTGTTGGTTTGTTGGTTTGTTGGTTTGTTGGTTTGTTGGTTTGTTGGTTTGTTGGTTTGTTGGTTTTTTGGTTTGTTGGTTTGTTGGTTTGTTGGTTTGTTGGTTTGTTGGTTTGTTGATTTGTTTGTTTGTTGGTTTGTTGGTTTGTTGGTTTGTTGGTTTGTTGGTTTGTTGATTTGTTTGTTTGTTGGTTTGTTGGTTTGTTGGCTTGTTGGCTTGTTGGTTTGTTGGCTTGTTGGTTTGTTGGTTTGTTGGTTTGTTGGTTTGTTGGTTTGTTGGTTTGTTGGTTTGTTGGTTTGTTGGTTTGTTGGTTTGTTGGTGTGTTGGTTTGTTGGCTTGTTGGCTTGTTGGTTTGTTGGTTTGTTGGTTTGTTGGTTTGTTGGTTTTTTGGTTTGTTGGCTTGTTGGTTTGTTGGTTTGTTGGTGTGTTGGTTTGTTGGCTTGTTGGTTTGTTGGTTTGTTGGCTTGTTGGTTTGTTGGTTTGTTGGCTTATTGGTTTGTTCGTTTGTTGGTTTGCTGGTTTGTTGATTTGTTGGTTTGTTGGGTTGTTGGTTTGTTATTTTGTTGGCTTGTTTGCTTGTTGGCTTGTTGGTTTGTTGGTTTGTTGGTTTGTTGGTTTGTTGGTTTGTTGGTTTGTTGGTTTGTTGGTTTGTTGGTTTGTTTGTTTGTTGGTTTGTTTGTTGGTTGGTTTGTTCGTTTGTTGGTTTGTTGGTTTGTCGGCTTCTTTGTTTGGTGGTTTGTTGGCTTGTTGGTTTGTTGGTTTGTTAGTTTGTTGGTTTGTTGGGTTGTTGGTTTTTTGGTTTGTTGGTTTGTTGGTTTGTTGGTTTGTTGATTTGTTTGTTTGTTGGTTTGTTGGTTTGTTGGCTTGTTGGCTTGTTGGTTTGTTGGTTTGTTTGTTTGTTGGTTTGTTGGTTTATTGGTTTTTTGGTTTGTTGGCTTGTTGGTTTGTTGGTTTGTTGGTTTGTTGGTTTGTTGGTGTGTTGGTTTGTTGGCTTGTTGGCTTGTTGGTTTGTTGGTTTGTTGGTTTGTTGGTTTTTTGGTTTGTTGGCTTGTTGGTTTGTTGGTTTGTTGAATTGTTGGTTTGTTGGTTTATTGGTTTGTTGGTTTGTTGGTTTGTTGGCTTGTTGGCTTGGTGGTTTGTTGGTTTGTTGGTTTGTTAATTTGTTGGCTTGTCGGCGTGTTGGTTTTTTGGTTTGTTGGTTTGTTGGTTTGTTTGTTTGTTGGTTTGTTCGTTTGTTAGTTTGTGGGTTTGTTGGTTTGTTGGCTTGTTGGTTTGTTGGCTTGTTGGCTTTTTGGTTTGTTGGTTTGTTGGTTTGTTGGTTTGTTGATTTGTTGGCTTGTTGGCTTGTCGGTTTGTTGGTTTGTTGGTTTGTTGGCTTGTTGGTTTGTTTGTTTGTTGGTTTGTTCGTTTGTTGGTTTGTTGGTTTGTTGGTTTGTTTGTTTGTTGGTTTGTTTGCTTGTTGGTTTGTTGGTTTGTTGGTTTGTTGGTTTGTTGGTTTGTTGGTTTGTTGGTTTGTTGGTTTGTTGGTTTGTTGGTTTGTTGGTTTTTTGGTTTGTTGGTTTGTTGGTTTGTTGGTTTGTTGGTTTGTTGTTTTGTTGATTTGTTTGTTTGTTGGTTTGTTGGTTTGTTGGTTTGTTGGTTTGTTGGTTTGTTGATTTGTTTGTTTGTTGGTTTGTTGGTTTGTTGGTTTGTTGGCTTGTTGGCTTGTTGGTTTGTTGGCTTGTTGGTTTGTTGGTTTGTTGGTTTGTTGGTTTGTTGGTTTGTTGGTTTGTTGGTTTGTTGGTTTGTTGGTTTGTTGGTTTGTTGGTGTGTTGGTTTGTTGGCTTGTTGGCTTGTTGGTTTGTTGGTTTGTTGGTTTGTTGGTTTTTTGGTTTGTTGGCTTGTTGGTTTGTTGGTTTGTTGGATTGTTGGTTTGTTGGTTTATTGGTTTGTTGGTTTGTTGGTTTGTTGGCTTGTTGGCTTGGTGGTTTGTTGGTTTGTTGGTTTGTTGGTTTGTTGGCTTGTCGGCGTGTTGGTTTTTTGGTTTGTTGGTTTGTTGGTTTGTTTGTTTGTTGGTTTGTTCGTTTGTTAGTTTGTGGGTTTGCTGGTTTGTTGGCTTGTTGGTTTGTTGGCTTGTTGGCTTTTTGGTTTGTTGGTTTGTTGGTTTGTTGGTTTGTTGATTTGTTGGCTTGTTGGCTTGTTGGTTTGTTGGTTTGTTGGCTTGTTGGTTTGTTTGTTTGTTGGTTTGTTCGTTTGTTCGTTTGTTGGTTTGTTGGTTTTTTTGTTTGTTTTTTGGTTTGTTACTTGGTTTGTTGGTTTGTTGGTTTGTTGGTTTGTTGGCTTGTTGGCTTGTTGGTTTGTTGGTTTGTTCGTTTGTTGGTTTGTTGGTTTGTTCGTTTGTTGGTTTGTTGGTTTTTTGGTTTGTTGGTTTATTAGTTTGTTGGTTTGTTGGTTTGTTGGCTTGTTGGCTTGTTGGTTTGTTGGTTTGTTCGTTTGTTGGTTTTTGGTTTGCTGGTTTGTTGGTTTGTTTGTTTGTTGGTTTGTTGGTTTGTTGGTTTGTTGGCTTGTTGGTTTGTTGGTTTGTTGGCTTATTGGTTTGTTCGTTTGTTGGTTTGCTGGTTTGTTGATTTGTTGGTTTGTTGGGTTGTTGGTTTGTTATTTTGTTGGCTTGTTTGCTTGTTGGCTTGTTGGTTTGTTGGTTTGTTGGTTTGTTGGTTTGTTGGTTTGTTGGTTTGTTGGTTTGTTGGTTTGTTGGTTTGTTTGTTTGTTGGTTTGTTTGTTGGTTGGTTTGTTCGTTTGTTGGTTTGTTGGTTTGTCGGCTTCTTTGTTTGGTGGTTTGTTGGCTTGTTGGTTTGTTGGTTTGTTAGTTTGTTGGTTTGTTGGGTTGTTGGTTTTTTGGTTTGTTGGTTTGTTGGTTTGTTGGTTTGTTGATTTGTTTGTTTGTTGGTTTGTTGGTTTGTTGGCTTGTTGGCTTGTTGGTTTGTTGGTTTGTTTGTTTGTTGGTTTGTTGGTTTGTTGGTTTGTTGGTTTGTTGGTTTGTTGGTTTGTTTGTTTGTTGGTTTGTTTGTTGGTTGGTTTGTTCGTTTGTTGGTTTGTTGGTTTGTCGGCTTCTTTGTTTGGTGGTTTGTTGGCTTGTTGGTTTGTTGGTTTGTTGGTTTGTTAGTTTGTTGGTTTGTTGGGTTGTTGGTTTTTTGGTTTGTTGGTTTGTTGGTTTGTTGGTTTGTTGGTTTGTTGATTTGTTTGTTTGTTGGTTTGTTGGTTTGTTGGCTTGTTGGCTTGTTGGTTTGTTGGTTTGTTTGTTTGTTGGTTTGTTGGTTTGTTGGTTTGTTGGTTTGTTGGTTTGTTGGTTTGTTGGTTTGTTGGTTTGTTGGTTTGTTTGTTTGTGGGTTTGTTCGTTTGTTGGTTTGTTGGTTTGTTCGTTTTTTGGTTTGTTGGTTTGTTGGTTTTTTTGGCTTGTTGGCTGGTTGGTTTGTTGGTTTGTTCGTTTGTTGGTTTGTTTGTTTGTTAGTTAGTTGGTTTGTTGGTTTGTTGGTTTGTTGGTTTGTTTGCTTGTTGGTTTGTTGGTTTGTTAGTTTGTTCGTTTGTTGGCTTGTTAGTTTGTTGGCTTGTTGGTTTGTTGAATTGTTGGTTTGTTGGTTTGTTGGTTTGTTGGTTTGTTGGTTTGTTGGTTTGTTGGTTTGTTCGTTTGTTGGTGTGTTGGTGTGTTGATTTGTTGGCTTGTTGGTTTTTTGGTTTTGTGGTTTGTTGGCTTGTTGGTTTGTTGGTTTGTTAGTTTGTTCGTTTGTTGACTTGTGGGTTTGTTGGCTTGTTGGTTTGTTGGTTTGTTGGTTTGTTGGTGTGTTGGTTTGTTGGTTTGTTGGTTTGTTGGTTTGTTCGTTTGTTGGTTTGTTTGTTTGTTAGTTAGTTGGTTTGTTGGTTTGTTGGTTTGTTGGTTTGTTGGTTTGTTTGCTTGTTGGTTTGTTGGTTTGTTAGTTTGTTCGTTTGTTGGCTTGTTAGTTTGTTGGCTTGTTGGTTTGTTGGTTTGTTGGTTTGTTGGTTTGTTGGTTTATTGGTTTGTTGGTTTGTTGGTTTGTTGGCTTGTTGGCTTGTTGGTTTGTTGGTTTGTTCGTTTGTTGGTTTGTTGGTTTGTTGGTTTGTTGGTTTGTTGGTTTGTTTGTTTGTTGGTTTGTTGGTTTGTTGGCTTGTTGGTTTGTTGGTTTGTTGGCTTGTTGGTTTGTTAGTTTGTTCGTTTGTTGGTTTGCTGGTTTGTTGATTTATTGGTTTGTTGGGTTGTTGGTTTGTTATTTTGTTGGCTTGTTGGCTTGTTGGTTTGTTGGTTTGTTGGTTTGTTGGCTTGTTGGTTTGTTTGTTTGTTGGTTTGTTCGTTTGTTGGTTTGTTGGTTTGTTGGTTTGTTTGTTTGTTGGTTTGTTTGCTTGTTGGTTTGTTGGTTTGTTGGTTTGTTGGTTTGTTGGTTTGTTGGTTTGTTGGTTTGTTGGTTTGTTGGTTTGTTGGTTTGTTGGTTTTTTGGTTTGTTGGTTTGTTGGTTTGTTGGTTTGTTGGTTTGTTGATTTGTTTGTTTGTTGGTTTGTTGGTTTGTTGGTTTGTTGGTTTGTTGGTTTTTTGGTTTGTTGATTTGTTTGTTTGTTGGTTTGTTGGTTTGTTGGCTTGTTGGCTTGTTGGTTTGTTGGCTTGTTGGTTTGTTGGTTTGTTGGTTTGTTGGCTTGTTGGTTTGTTGGTTTTTTGGTTTGTTGGCTTGTTGGCTTGTTGGTTTGTTGGTTTGTTGGTTTGTTGGTTTGTTGGTGTGTTGGTTTGTTGGCTTGTTGGCTTGTTGCTTTGTTGGTTTGTTGGTTTGTTGGTTTGTTGGTTTTTTGGTTTGTTGGCTTGTTGGTTTGTTGGTTTGTTGGATTGTTGGTTTGTTGGTTTATTGGTTTGTTGGTTTGTTGGTTTGTTGGCTTGTTGGCTTGGTGGTTTGTTGGTTTGTTGGTTTGTTGGTTTGTTGGCTTGTCGGCTTGTCGGCGTGTTGGTTTTTTGGTTTGTTGGTTTGTTGGTTTGTTTGTTTGTTGGTTTGTTCGTTTGTTAGTTTGTGGGTTTGTTGGTTTGTTGGCTTGTTGGTTTGTTGGCTTGTTGGCTCTTTGGTTTGTTGGTTTGTTGGTTTGTTGGTTTGTTGATTTGTTGGCTTGTTGGCTTGTTGGTTTGTTGGTTTGTTGGCTTGTTGGTTTGTTTGTTTGTTGGTTTGTTCGTTTGTTCGTTTGTTGGTTTGTTGGTTTTTTTGTTTGTTTTTTGGTTTGTTACTTGGTTTGTTGGTTTGTTGGTTTGTTGGTTTGTTGGTTTGTTGGCTTGTTGGTTTGTTGGTTTGTTGGTTTGTTCGTTTGTTGGTTTGTTGGTTTGTTCGTTTGTTGGTTTGTTGGTTTGTTGGTTTGTTGGTTTATTGGTTTGTTGGTTTGTTGGTTTGTTGGCTTGTTGGCTTGTTGGTTTGTTGGTTTGTTCGTTTGTTGGTTTTTGGTTTGCTGGTTTGTTGGTTTGTTTGTTTGTTGGTTTGTTGGTTTGTTGGTTTGTTGGCTTGTTGGTTTGTTGGTTTGTTGGCTTATTGGTTTGTTAGTTTGTTCGTTTGTTGGTTTGCTGGTTTGTTGATTTGTTGGTTTGTTGGGTTGTTGGTTTGTTATTTTGTTGGCTTGTTTGCTTGTTGGCTTGTTGGTTTGTTGGTTTGTTGGTTTGTTGGTTTGTTGGTTTGTTGGTTTGTTGGTTTGTTGGTTTGTTGGTTTGTTTGTTTGTTGGTTTGTTTGTTGGTTGGTTTGTTCGTTTGTTGGTTTGTTGGTTTGTCGGCTTCTTAGTTTGGTGGTTTGTTGGCTTGTTGGTTTGTTGGTTTGTTAGTTTGTTGGTTTGTTGGGTTGTTGGTTTTTTGGTTTGTTGGTTTGTTGGTTTGTTGGTTTGTTGGTTTGTTGATTTGTTTGTTTGTTTGTTTGTTGGTTTGTTGGCTTGTTGGCTTGTTGGTTTGTTGGTTTGTTTGTTTGTTGGTTTGTTGGTTTGTTGGTTTGTTGGTTTGTTGGTTTGTTGGTTTGTTGGTTTGTTTGTTTGTTGGTTTGTTTGTTGGTTGGTTTGTTCGTTTGTTGGTTTGTCGGCTTCTTTGTTTGGTGGTTTGTTGGCTTGTTGGTTTGTTGGTTTGTTGGTTTGTTAGTTTGTTGGTTTGTTGGGTTGTTGGTTTTTTGGTTTGTTGGTTTGTTGGTTTGTTGGTTTGTTGGTTTGTTGATTTGTTTGTTTGTTGGTTTGTTGGTTTGTTGGCTTGTTGGCTTGTTGGTTTGTTGGTTTGTTTGTTTGTTGGTTTGTTGGTTTGTTGGTTTGTTGGTTTGTTGGTTTGTTGGTTTGTTGGTTTGTTGGTTTGTTGGTTTGTTTGTTTGTGGGTTTGTTCGTTTGTTGGTTTGTTGGTTTGTTCGTTTTTTGGTTTGTTGGTTTGTTGGTTTTTTTGGCTTGTTGGCTGGTTGGTTTGTTGGTTTGTTCGTTTGTTGGTTTGTTTGTTTGTTAGTTAGTTGGTTTGTTGGTTTGTTGGTTTGTTGGTTTGTTTGCTTGTTGGTTTGTTGGTTTGTTCGTTTGTTGGCTTGTTAGTTTGTTGGCTTGTTGGTTTGTTGGTTTGTTGGTTTGTTGGTTTGTTGGTTTGTTGGTTTGTTGGTTTGTTGGTTTGTTGGTTTGTTCGTTTGTTGGTGTGTTGGTGTGTTGATTTGTTGGCTTGTTGGTTTTTTGGTTTTGTGGTTTGTTGGCTTGTTGGTTTGTTGGTTTGTTAGTTTGTTCGTTTGTTGACTTGTGGGTTTGTTGGCTTGTTGGTTTGTTGGTTTGTTGGTTTGTTGGTGTGTTGGTTTGTTGGTTTGTTGGTTTGTTGGTTTGTTGGTTTGTTGGTTTGTTGGTTTGTTGGTTTGTTGGTTTGTTGGTTTATTGGTTTGTTGGTTTGTTGGTTTGTTGGCTTGTTGGCTTGTTGGTTTGTTGGTTTGTTCGTTTGTTGGTTTGTTGGTTTGTTGGTTTGTTGGTTTGTTGGTTTGTTTGTTTGTTGGTTTGTTGGTTTGTTGGCTTGTTGGTTTGTTGGTTTGTTGGCTTGTTGGTTTGTTAGTTTGTTCGTTTGTTGGTTTGCTGGTTTGTTGATTTATTGGTTTGTTGGGTTGTTGGTTTGTTATTTTGTTGGCTTGTTGGCTTGTTGGTTTGTTGGTTTGTTGGCTTGTTGGTTTGTTGGTTTGTTGGTTTGTTTGTTTGTTGGTTTGTTGGTATGTTGGTTTGTTGGCTTGTTGACTTGTTGGTTTGTTGGTTTGTTGGCTTGTTGGTTTGTTGGTTTGTTGGTTTGTTGATTTGTTGGCTTGTTGGTTTGTTGGTTTGTTGGCTTATTGGTTTGTTAGTTTGTTCGTTTGTTGGTTTGCTGGTTTGTTGATTTGTTGGTTTGTTGGGTTGTTGGTTTGTTATTTTGTTGGCTTGTTTGCTTGTTGGCTTGTTGGTTTGTTGGTTTGTTGGTTTGTTGGTTTGTTGGTTTGTTGGTTTGTTGGTTTGTTGGTTTGTTGGTTTGTTGGTTTGTTTGTTTGTTGGTTTGTTTGTTGGTTGGTTTGTTCGTTTGTTGGTTTGCTGGTTTGTCGGCTTCTTTGTTTGGTGGTTTGTTGGCTTGTTGGTTTGTTGGTTTGTTAGTTTGTTGATTTGTTGGGTTGTTGGTTTTTTGGTTTGTTGGTTTGTTGGTTTGTTGGTTTGTTGGTTTGTTGATTTGTTTGTTTGTTGGTTTGTTGGTTTGTTGGCTTGTTGGCTTGTTGGTTTGTTGGTTTGTTTGTTTGTTGGTTTGTTGGTTTGTTGGTTTGTTGGTTTGTTGGTTTGTTGGCTTGTTGGTTTGTTGGTTTGTTTGTTTATTGGTTTGTTTCTTTGTTGGTTTGTTGGTTTGTTCGTTTTTTGGTTTGTTGGTTTGTTGGTTTTTTTGGCTTGTTGGCTGGTTGGTTTGTTGGTTTGTTCGTTTGTTGGTTTGTTCGTTTGTTGGTTTGTTTGTTTGTTAGTTAGTTGGTTTGTTGGTTTGTTGGTTTGTTGGTTTGTTGGCTTGTTGGTTTGTTGGTTTGTTAGTTTGTTCGTTTGTTGGCTTGTTAGTTTGTTGGCTTGTTGGTTTGTTGGTTTGTTGGTTTGTTGGTTTGTTGGTTTGTTGGTTTGTTGGTTTGTTGGTTTGTTGGTTTGTTGGTTTGTTCGTTTGTTGGTGTGTTGGTGTGTTGATTTGTTGGCTTGTTGGTTTGTTGGTTTTGTGGTTAGTTGGCTTGTTGGTTTGTTGGTTTGTTAGTTTGTTCGTTTGTTGACTTGTGGGTTTGTTGGCTTGTTGGTTTGTTGGTTTGTTGGTTTGTTGGTGTGTTGGTTTGTTGGTTTGTTGGTTTGTTGGTTTGTTGGTTTGTTGGTTTGTTGGTTTGTTGGTTTGTTGGTTTATTGGTTTTTTGGTTTGTTGGTTTGTTGGCTTGTTGGCTTGTTGGCTTGTTGGTTTGTTGGTTTGTTCGTTTGTTGGTTTGTTGGTTTGTTGGTTTGTTGGTTTGTTTGTTTGTTGGTTTGTTGGTTTGTTGGCTTGTTGGTTTGTTGGTTTGTTGGTTTGTTGGCTTGTTGGTTTGTTAGTTTGTTCGTTTGTTGGTTTGCTGGTTTGTTGATTTATTGGTTTGTTGGGTTGTTGGTTTGTTATTTTGTTGGCTTGTTGGCTTGTTGGTTTGTTGGTTTGTTGGCTTGTTGGTTTGTTGGTTTGTTGGTTTGTTTGTTTGTTGGTTTGCTGGTATGTTGGTTTGTTGGCTTGTTGACTTGTTGGTTTGTTGGTTTGTTGGCTTGTTGGTTTGTTGGTTTGTTGGTTTGTTGGTTTGTTGGTTTGTTGGTTTGTTGGTTTGTTGGTTTGTTGGTTTGTTGGTTTGTTGGTTTATTGGTTTGTTCGTTTGTTGGGTTGTTTGTTTGTTGGTTTGTTGGTTTGTTCGTTTGTTGGTTTGTTGGTTTGTTGGTTTGTTGGTTTGTTGGTTTGTTGGTTTGTTGGTTTGTTGGTTTATTTGCTTGTTGGTTTGTTGGTTTGTTGGTTTGTTGATTTGTTGGTTTGTTGATTTGTTGGCTTCTTGGGTTGTTGGTTTGTTATTTTGTTGGCTTGTTGGCTTGTTGGTTTGTTGGTTTGTTGGCTTGTTGGTTTGTTGGTTTGTTGGTTTGTTGGTGTGTTGGTTTATTGGTTTTTTGGTTTGTTGGTTTGTTGGTTTGTTGGTTTGTTGGTTTGTTGATTTGTTTGTTTGTTGGTTTGTTGGTTTGTTGGTTTGTTGGCTTGTTGACTTGTTGGTTTGTTGGTTTGTTGGCTTGTTGGTTTGTTGGTTGTTGGTTTGTTGGTTTGTTGGTTTGTTGGTTTGTTGGTTTGTTGGTTTGTTGGTTTGTTCGTTTGTTGGGTTGTTTGTTTGTTGGTTTGTTGGTTTGTTCGCTTGTTGGTTTGTTGGTTTGTTGGTTTGTTGGTTTGTTGGTTTGTTGGTTTGTTGGTTTGTTGGTTTATTGGTTTGTTGGTTTGTTGTTTTGTTGGTTTGTTGGTTTGTTGGTTTGTTGGTTTGTTGATTTGTTTGTTTGTTGGTTTGTTGGTTTGTTGGTTTGTTGGCTTATTGACTTGTTGGTTTGTTGGCTTGTTGGTTTGTTGGTTTGTTGGTTTGTTGGTTTGTTGGTTTGTTGGTTTGTTGGCTTGTTGGTTTGTTGGCTTGTTTGTTTGTTAGTTTGTTGGCGTTTTGGTTACTTGGTTTGTTGGTTTGTTGGTTCGTTGGTTTGTTGGCTTGTTGGTTTGTTGGCTTGTTGGTTTGTTGGTTTGTTGGTTTGTTGGTTTGTTTGCTTGTTGGTTTGTTGGTTTGTTAGTTTGTTGGTTTGTTGGTTTGTTGGTTTGTTGGTTTGTTGGTTTGTTGGTTTTTTGGTTTGTTGGTTTGTTGGTTTGTTGGTTTGTTGGTTTGTTGGTTTGTTGATTTGTTTGTTTGTTTGTTTGTTGGTTTGTGGGTGTGTTGGTTTGTTGGTTTGTTGGTTTGTTGGTTTGTTGATTTGTATGTTTGTTGGTTTGTTGGTTTGTTGGCTTGTTGGCTTGTTGGTTTGTTGGCTTGTTGGTTTGTTGGTTTGTTGGTTTGTTGGCTTGTTGGTTTGTTGGTTTTTTGGTTTGTTGGCTTGTTGGCTTGTTGGTTTGTTGGTTTGTTGGTTTGTTGGTTTGTTGGTGTGTTGGTTTGTTGGCTTGTTGGCTTGTTGGTTTGTTGGTTTGTTGGTTTGTTGGTTTGTTGGTTTTTTGGTTTGTTGGCTTGTTGGTTTGTTGGTTTGTTGGATTGTTGGTTTGTTGGTTTATTGGTTTGTTGGTTTGTTGGTTTGTTGGCTTGTTGGCTTGGTGGTTTGTTGGTTTATTGGTTTGTTGGTTTGTTGGTTTGTTGGCTTGTTGGCTTGGTGGTTTGTTGGTTTGTTGGTTTGTTGGTTTGTTGGCTTGTCGGCGTGTTGGTTTTTTGGTTTGTTGGTTTGTTGGTTTGTTTGTTTGTTGTTTTGTTCGTTTGTTAGTTTGTGGGTTTGTTGGTTTGTTGGCTTGTTGGTTTGTTGGCTTGTTGGCTTTTTGGTTTGTTGGTTTGTTGGTTTGTTGGTTTGTTGATTTGTTGGCTTGTTGGCTTGTTGGTTTGTTGGTTTGTTGGCTTGTTGGTTTGTTTGTTTGTTGGTTTGTTCGTTTGTTCGTTTGTTGGTTTGTTGGTTTTTTTGTTTGTTTTTTGGTTTGTTACTTGGTTTGTTGGTTTGTTGGTTTGTTGGTTTGTTGGCTTGTTGGCTTGTTGGTTTGTTGGTTTGTTCGTTTGTTGGTTTGTTGGCTTGTTGGTTTGTTGGTTTGTTGGTTTGTTGGTTTGTTGGTGTGTTGGTTTGTTGGCTTGTTGGCTTGTTGGTTTGTTGGTTTGTTGGTTTGTTGGTTTGTTGGTTTTTTGGTTTGTTGGCTTGTTGGTTTGTTGGTTTGTTGGATTGTTGGTTTGTTGGTTTATTGGTTTGTTGGTTTGTTGGTTTGTTGGCTTGTTGGCTTGGTGGTTTGTTGGTTTGTTGGTTTGTTGGTTTGTTGGCTTGTCGGCGTGTTGGTTTTTTGGTTTGTTGGTTTGTTGGTTTGTTTGTTTGTTGTTTTGTTCGTTTGTTAGTTTGTGGGTTTGTTGGTTTGTTGGCTTGTTGGTTTGTTGGCTTGTTGGCTTTTTGGTTTGTTGGTTTGTTGGTTTGTTGGTTTGTTGATTTGTTGGCTTGTTGGCTTGTTGGTTTGTTGGTTTGTTGGCTTGTTGGTTTGTTTGTTTGTTGGTTTGTTCGTTTGTTCGTTTGTTGGTTTGTTGGTTTTTTTGTTTGTTTTTTGGTTTGTTACTTGGTTTGTTGGTTTGTTGGTTTGTTGGTTTGTTGGCTTGTTGGCTTGTTGGTTTGTTGGTTTGTTCGTTTGTTGGTTTGTTGGTTTGTTCGTTTGTTGGTTTGTTGGTTTGTTGGTTTGTTGGTTTATTAGTTTGTTGGTTTGTTGGTTTGTTGGCTTGTTGGCTTGTTGGTTTGTTGGTTTGTTCGTTTGTTGGTTTTTGGTTTGCTGGTTTGTTGGTTTGTTTGTTTGTTGGTTTGTTGGTTTGTTGGTTTGTTGGCTTGTTGGTTTGTTGGTTTGTTGGCTTATTGGTTTGTTAGTTTGTTCGTTTGTTGGTTTGCTGGTTTGTTGATTTGTTGGTTTGTTGGGTTGTTGGTTTGTTATTTTGTTGGCTTGTTTGCTTGTTGGCTTGTTGGTTTGTTGGTTTGTTGGTTTGTTGGTTTGTTGGTTTGTTGGTTTATTGGTTTGTTGGTTTGTTGGTTTGTTTGTTTGTTGGTTTGTTTGTTGGTTGGTTTGTTCGTTTGTTGGTTTGTTGGTTTGTCGGCTTCTTTGTTTGGTGGTTTGTTGGCTTGTTGGTTTGTTGGTTTGTTAGTTTGTTGGTTTGTTGGGTTGTTGGTTTTTTGGTTTGTTGGTTTGTTGGTTTGTTGGTTTGTTGGTTTGTTGATTTGTTTGTTTGTTGGTTTGTTGGTTTGTTGGCTTGTTGGGTTGTTGGTTTGTTGGTTTGTTTGTTTGTTGGTTTGTTGGTTTGTTGGTTTGTTGGTTTGTTGGTTTGTTGGTTTGTTTGTTTGTTGGTTTGTTTGTTGGTTGGTTTGTTCGTTTGTTGGTTTGTTGGTTTGTCGGCTTCTTTGTTTGGTGGTTTGTTGGCTTGTTGGTTTGTTGGTTTGTTGGTTTGTTGGTTTGTTAGTTTGTTGGTTTGTTGGGTTGTTGGTTTTTTGGTTTGTTGGTTTGTTGGTTTGTTGGTTTGTTGGTTTGTTGATTTGTTTGTTTGTTGGTTTGTTGGTTTGTTGGCTTGTTGGCTTGTTGGTTTGTTGGTTTGTTTGTTTGTTGGTTTGTTGGTTTGTTGGTTTGTTGGTTTGTTGGTTTGTTGGTTTGTTGGTTTGTTGGTTTGTTGGTTTGTTTGTTTGTGGGTTTGTTCGTTTGTTGGTTTGTTGGTTTGTTCGTTTTTTGGTTTGTTGGTTTGTTGGTTTTTTTGGCTTGTTGGCTGGTTGGTTTGTTGGTTTGTTCGTTTGTTGGTTTGTTTGTTTGTTAGTTAGTTGGTTTGTTGGTTTGTTGGTTTGTTGGTTTGTTTGCTTGTTGGTTTGTTGGTTTGTTAGTTTGTTCGTTTGTTGGCTTGTTAGTTTGTTGGCTTGTTGGTTTGTTGGATTGTTGGTTTGTTGGTTTGTTGGTTTGTTGGTTTGTTGGTTTGTTGGTTTGTTCGTTTGTTGGTGTGTTGGTGTGTTGATTTGTTGGCTTGTTGGTTTTTTGGTTTTGTGGTTTGTTGGCTTGTTGGTTTGTTGGTTTGTTAGTTTGTTCGTTTGTTGACTTGTGGGTTTGTTGGCTTGTTGGTTTGTTGGTTTGTTGGTTTGTTGGTGTGTTGGTTTGTTGGTTTGTTGGTTTGTTGGTTTGTTGGTTTGTTGGTTTGTTGGTTTGTTGGTTTGTTGGTTTATTGGTTTGTTGGTTTGTTGGTTTGTTGGCTTGTTGGCTTGTTGGTTTGTTGGTTTGTTCGTTTGTTGGTTTGTTGGTTTGTTGGTTTGTTGGTTTGTTGGTTTGTTGGTTTGTTGGTTTGTTGGTTTGTTGGCTTGTTGGTTTGTTGGTTTGTTGGCTTGTTGGTTTGTTAGTTTGTTCGTTTGTTGGTTTGCTGGTTTGTTGATTTATTGGTTTGTTGGGTTGTTGGTTTGTTATTTTGTTGGCTTGTTGGTTTGTTGGTTTGTTGGTTTGTTGGCTTGTTGGTTTGTTTGTTTGTTGGTTTGTTCGTTTGTTGGTTTGTTGGTTTGTTGGTTTGTTTGTTTGTTGGTTTGTTTGCTTGTTGGTTTGTTGGTTTGTTGGTTTGTTGGTTTGTTGGTTTGTTGGTTTGTTGGTTTGTTGGTTTGTTGGTTTGTTGGTTTTTTGGTTTGTTGGTTTGTTGGTTTGTTGGTTTGTTGGTTTGTTGGTTTGTTGTTTGTTGGTTTGTTGGTTTGTTGGTTTGTTGGTTTGTTGGGTTTTTGGTTTGTTGATTTGTTTGTTTGTTGGTTTGTTGGTTTGTTGGCTTGTTGGCTTGTTGGTTTGTTGGCTTGTTGGTTTGTTGGTTTGTTGGTTTGTTGGCTTGTTGGTTTGTTGGTTTTTTGGTTTGTTGGCTTGTTGGCTTGTTGGTTTGTTGGTTTGTTGGTTTGTTGGTTTGTTGGTGTGTTGGTTTGTTGGCTGGTTGGCTTGTTGCTTTGTTGGTTTGTTGGTTTGTTGGTTTGTTGGTTTTTTGGTTTGTTGGCTTGTTGGTTTGTTGGTTTGTTGGATTGTTGGTTTGTTGGTTTATTGGTTTGTTGGTTTGTTGGTTTGTTGGCTTGTTGGCTTGGTGGTTTGTTGGTTTGTTGGTTTGTTGGTTTGTTGGCTTGTCGGTTTGTCGGCGTGTTGGTTTTTTGGTTTGTTGGTTTGTTGGTTTGTTTGTTTGTTGGTTTGTTCGTTTGTTAGTTTGTGGGTTTGTTGGTTTATTGGCTTGTTGGTTTGTTGGCTTGTTGGCTCTTTGGTTTGTTGGTTTGTTGGTTTGTTACTTGGTTTGTTGGTTTGTTGGTTTGTTGGTTTGTTGGCTTGTTGGCTTGTTGGTTTGTTCGTTTGTTGGTTTGTTGGTTTGTTCGTTTCTTGGTTTGTTGGTTTGTTGGTTTGTTGGTTTATTGGTTTGTTGGTTTGTTGGTTTGTTGGCTTGTTGGCTTGTTGGTTTGTTGGTTTGTTCGTTTGTTGGTTTTTGGTTTGCTGGTTTGTTGGTTTGTTTGTTTGTTGGTTTGTTGGTTTGTTGGTTTGTTGGCTTGTTGGTTTGTTGGTTTGTTGGCTTATTGGTTTGTTAGTTTGTTCGTTTGTTGGTTTGCTGGTTTGTTGATTTGTTGGTTTGTTGGGTTGTTGGTTTGTTATTTTGTTGGCTTGTTTGCTTGTTGGCTTGTTGGTTTGTTGGTTTGTTGGTTTGTTGGTTTGTTGGTTTGTTGGTTTGTTGGTTTGCTGGTTTGTTAGTTTGTTTGTTTGTTGGTTTGTTTGTTGGTTGGTTTGTTCGTTTGTTGGTTTGTTGGTTTGTCGGCTTCTTTGTTTGGTGGTTTGTTGGCTTGTTGGTTTGTTGGTTTGTTAGTTTGTTGGTTTGTTGGGTTGTTGGTTTTTTGGTTTGTTGGTTTGTTGGTTTGTTGGTTTGTTGGTTTGTTGATTTGTTTGTTTGTTGGTTTGTTGGTTTGTTGGCTTGTTGGCTTGTTGGTTTGTTGGTTTGTTTGTTTGTTGGTTTGTTGGTTTGTTGGTTTGTTGGTTTGTTGGTTTGTTGGTTTGTTTGTTTGTTGGTTTGTTTGTTGGTTGGTTTGTTCGTTTGTTGGTTTGTTGGTTTGTCGGCTTCTTTGTTTGGTGGTTTGTTGGCTTGTTGGTTTGTTGGTTTGTTGGTTTGTTAGTTTGTTGGTTTGTTGGGTTGTTGGTTTTTTGGTTTGTTGGTTTGTTGGTTTGTTGGTTTGTTGGTTTGTTGATTTGTTTGTTTGTTGGTTTGTTGGTTTGTTGGCTTGTTGGCTTGTTGGTTTGTTGGTTTGTTGGTTTGTTGGTTTGTTGGTTTGTTGGTTTGTTGGTTTGTTGGTTTGTTGGTTTGTTTGTTTGTGGGTTTGTTCGTTTGTTGGTTTGTTGGTTTGTTCGTTTTTTGGTTTGTTGGTTTGTTGGTTTTTTTGGCTTGTTGGCTGGTTGGTTTGTTGGTTTGTTCGTTTGTTGGTTTGTTTGTTTGTTAGTTAGTTGGTTTGTTGGTTTGTTGGTTTGTTGGTTTGTTTGCTTGTTGGTTTGTTGGTTTGTTAGTTTGTTCGTTTGTTGGCTTGTTAGTTTGTTGGCTTGTTGGTTTGTTGGTTTGTTGGTTTGTTGGTTTGTTGGTTTGTTGGTTTGTTGGTTTGTTGGTTTGTTCGTTTGTTGGTGTGTTGGTGTGTTGATTTGTTGGCTTGTTGGTTTTTTGGTTTTGTGGTTTGTTGGCTTGTTGGTTTGTTGGTTTGTTAGTTTGTTCGTTTGTTGACTTGTGGGTTTGTTGGCTTGTTGGTTTGTTGGTTTGTTGGTTTGTTGGTGTGCTGGTTTGTTGGTTTGTTGGTTTGTTGGTTTGTTGGTTTGTTGGTTTGTTGGTTTGTTGGTTTGTTGGTTTGTTGGTTTATTGGTTTGTTGGTTTGTTGGTTTGTTGGCTTGTTGGCTTGTTGGTTTGTTGGTTTGTTCGTTTGTTGGTTTGTTGGTTTGTTGGTTTGTTGGTTTGTTGGTTTGTTTGTTTGTTGGTTTGTTGGTTTGTTGGCTTGTTGGTTTGTTGGTTTGTTGGCTTGTTGGTTTGTTAGTTTGTTCGTTTGTTGGTTTGCTGGTTTGTTGATTTATTGGTTTGTTGGGTTGTTGGTTTGTTATTTTGTTGGCTTGTTGGTTTGTTGGTTTGTTGGTTTGTTGGTTTGTTGGTTTGTTGGTTTGTTGGTTTGTTTGTTTGTTGGTTTGTTTGTTGGTTGGTTTGTTCGTTTGTTGGTTTGCTGGTTTGTCGGCTTCTTTGTTTGGTGGTTTGTTGGCTTGTTGGTTTGTTGGTTTGTTAGTTTGTTGATTTGTTGGGTTGTTGGTTTTTTGGTTTGTTGGTTTGTTGGTTTGTTGGTTTGTTGATTTGTTTGTTTGTTGGTTTGTTGGTTTGTTGGCTTGTTGGCTTGTTGGTTTGTTGGTTTGTTTGTTTGTTGGTTTGTTGGTTTGTTGTTTTGTTGGTTTGTTGGTTTGTTGGCTTGTTGGTTTGTTGGTTTGTTTGTTTATTGGTTTGTTTCTTTGTTGGTTTGTTGGTTTGTTCGTTTTTTGGTTTGTTGGTTTTTTTGGCTTGTTGGCTGGTTGGTTTGTTGGTTTGTTCGTTTGTTGGTTTGTTCGTTTGTTGGTTTGTTTGTTTGTTAGTTAGTTGGTTTGTTGGTTTGTTGGTTTGTTGGTTTGTTGGCTTGTTGGTTTGTTGGTTTGTTAGTTTGTTCGTTTGTTGGCTTGTTAGTTTGTTGGCTTGTTGGTTTGTTGGTTTGTTGGTTTGTTGGTTTGTTGGTTTGTTGGTTTGTTGGTTTGTTGGTTTGTTGGTTTGTTGGTTTGTTCGTTTGTTGGTGTGTTGGTGTGTTGATTTGTTGGCTTGTTGGTTTGTTGGTTTTGTGGTTTGTTGGCTTGTTGGTTTGTTGGTTTGTTAGTTTGTTCGTTTGTTGACTTGTGGGTTTGTTGGCTTGTTGGTTTGTTGGTTTGTTGGTTTGTTGGTGTGTTGGTTTGTTGGTTTGTTGGTTTGTTGGTTTGTTGGTTTGTTGGTTTGTTGGTTTGTTGGTTTGTTGGTTTATTGGTTTTTTGGTTTGTTGGTTTGTTGGCTTGTTGGCTTGTTGGTTTGTTGGTTTGTTCGTTTGTTGGTTTGTTGGTTTGTTGGTTTGTTGGTTTGTTTGTTTGTTGGTTTGTTGGTTTGTTGGCTTGTTGGTTTGTTGGTTTGTTGGTTTGTTAGTTTGTTCGTTTGTTGGTTTGCTAGTTTGTTGATTTATTGGTTTGTTGGGTTGTTGGTTTGTTATTTTGTTGGCTTGTTGGCTTGTTGGTTTGTTGGTTTGTTGGCTTGTTGGTTTGTTGGTTTGTTGGTTTGTTTGTTTGTTGGTTTGCTGGTATGTTGGTTTGTTGGCTTGTTGACTTGTTGGTTTGTTGGTTTGTTGGCTTGTTGGTTTGTTGGTTTGTTGGTTTGTTGGTTTGTTGGTTTGTTGGTTTGTTGGTTTGTTGGTTTGTTGGTTTGTTGGTTTGTTGGTTTGTTGGTTTGTTCGTTTGTTGGGTTGTTTGTTTGTTGGTTTGTTGGTTTGTTCGTTTGTTGGTTTGTTGGTTTGTTGGTTTGTTGGTTTGTTGGTTTGTTGGTTTGTTGGTTTGTTGGTTTGTTGGTTTGTTGGTTTATTTGCTTGTTGGTTTGTTGGTTTGTTGGTTTGTTGATTTGTTGGTTTGTTGATTTGTTGGCTTCTTGGGTTGTTGGTTTGTTATTTTGTTGGCTTGTTGGCTTGTTGGTTTGTTGGTTTGTTGGCTTGTTGGTTTGTTGGTTTGTTGGTTTGTTGGTGTGTTGGTTTATTGGTTTTTTGGTTTGTTGGTTTGTTGGTTTGTTGGTTTGTTGGTTTGTTGATTTGTTTGTTTGTTGGTTTGTTGGTTTGTTGGTTTGTTGGCTTGTTGACTTGTTGGTTTGTTGGTTTGTTGGCTTGTTGGTTTGTTGGTTGTTGGTTTGTTGGTTTGTTGGTTTGTTGGTTTGTTGGTTTGTTGGTTTGTTGGTTTGTTCGTTTGTTGGGTTGTTTGTTTGTTGGTTTGTTGGTTTGTTCGCTTGTTGGTTTGTTGGTTTGTTGGTTTGTTGGTTTGTTGGTTTGTTGGTTTGTTGGTTTGTTGGTTTGTTGGTTTGTTGGTTTATTGGTTTGTTGGTTTGTTGGTTTGTTGGTTTGTTGGTTTGTTGGTTTGTTGGTTTGTTGATTTGTTTGTTTGTTGGTTTGTTGGTTTGTTGGTTTGTTGGCTTATTGACTTGTTGGTTTGTTGGCTTGTTGGTTTCTTGGTTTGTTGGTTTGTTGGTTTGTTGGTTTGTTGGTTTGTTGGCTTGTTGGTTTGTTGGCTTGTTGGTTTGTTAGTTTGTTGGCGTTTTGGTTACTTGGTTTGTTGGTTTGTTGGTTCGTTGGTTTGTTGGCTTGTTGGTTTGTTGGCTTGTTGGTTTGTTGGTTTGTTGGTTTGTTGGTTTTTTGGTTTGTTGGTTTGTTGGTTTGTTGGTTGTTGGCTTGTTGGTTTGTTGGTTTGTTGGCTTGTTGGTTTGTTGGTTTGTTGGTTTGTTGGTTTGTTGGCTTGTTGGTTTGTTGGTTTGGTGGCTTGTTGGTTACTTAGTTTGTTGGTTTGTTGGCATGTTGGCTTGTTGGCTTGTTAGTTTGTTGGTTTGTTGTTTTGTTGGTTTGTTGGTTTGTTGGTTTGGTGGTTTGTTGGCTTGTTGGTTTGTTGGTTTGTTGGTTTGTTGGTTTGTTGGTTTGTTGGTTCATTTGTTTGTTGGTTTGTTGGCTTGTTGGTTTGTTGGTTTGTTGGCTTCTTGGTTTGTTGGTTTGTTGGCTTGTTGGTTACTTAGTTTGTTGGTTTGTTGGCATATTTGTTTGTTGGTTACTTGGTTTGTTAGTTTGTTGGTTTGGTGGCTTGTTGGCTTGTTGGTTTGTTGGGTTGTTGGTTTGTTGGCTTGTTGGTTTGTTGGTTTGTTGGTTTGTTGGTTTGTTGGCTTGTTGGTTTGTTGGTTTGTTGGTTTGTTGGCTTGTTTGTTACTTAGTTTGTTGGTTTGTTGGCATGTTGGCTTGTTGGATTGTTGGTTTGTTGGTTTGTTTGTTTGTTGGTTTGTTGGTTTGTTGGTTTGTTGGTTTGTTGGTTTGTTGGTTTTTTGGTTTGTTGGTTTATTTGTTTGTTGGTTTGTTTGCTTGTTGGTTTGTTGGTTTGTTGGTTTGTTGGTTTGTTGGTTTATCTGTTTGTTGGTTTGTTGGCTTGTTGGTTTCTTGGTTTGTTGGTTTGTTGGCTTGTTGGTTTGTTGGCTTGTTGGTTTGTTGGTTTGTTGGTTTGTTGGCTTGTTTGTTTGTTGGTTTGTTGGCTTGTGGGCTTGTTGGTTTGTTGGTTTGTTGGTTTGTTGGCTTGTCGGTTTGTTAGTTTGTTGGCTTGTTGGCTAGTTGGTTTGTTGGTTTGTTGGTTTGTTGATTTGTTGGCTTGTTGGTTTGTTGGTTTGTTGGCATGTTGGTTTGTTAGTTTGTTGGTTTGTTGGTTTGTTGGTTTGTTGGTTTGTTGCTTTGTTGGTTTGTTGGTTTGTTGGCTTGTTGGCTTGTTGGTTTGTTGGCTTGTTGGTTTGTTAGTTTGTTGGCTTTTTGGTTACTTGGTTTGTTGGTTTGTTGGTTTGTTGGCTTGTCGGCGTGTTGGTTTTTTGGTTTGTTGGTTTGTTGGTTTGTTTGTTTGTTGTTTTGTTCGTTTGTTAGTTTGTGGGTTTGTTGGTTTGTTGGCTTGTTGGTTTGTTGGCTTGTTGGCTTTTTGGTTTGTTGGTTTGTTGGTTTGTTGGTTTGTTGATTTGTTGGCTTGTTGGCTTGTTGGTTTGTTGGTTTGTTGGCTTGTTGGTTTGTTTGTTTGTTGGTTTGTTCGTTTGTTCGTTTGTTGGTTTGTTGGTTTTTTTGTTTGTTTTTTGGTTTGTTACTTGGTTTGTTGGTTTGTTGGTTTGTTGGTTTGTTGGCTTGTTGGCTTGTTGGTTTGTTGGTTTGTTCGTTTGTTGGTTTGTTGGTTTGTTCGTTTGTTGGTTTGTTGGTTTGTTGGTTTGTTGGTTTATTAGTTTGTTGGTTTGTTGGTTTGTTGGCTTGTTGGCTTGTTGGTTTGTTGGTTTGTTCGTTTGTTGGTTTTTGGTTTGCTGGTTTGTTGGTTTGTTTGTTTGTTGGTTTGTTGGTTTGTTGGTTTGTTGGCTTGTTGGTTTGTTGGTTTGTTGGCTTATTGGTTTGTTAGTTTGTTCGTTTGTTGGTTTGCTGGTTTGTTGATTTGTTGGTTTGTTGGGTTGTTGGTTTGTTATTTTGTTGGCTTGTTTGCTTGTTGGCTTGTTGGTTTGTTGGTTTGTTGGTTTGTTGGTTTGTTGGTTTGTTGGTTTGTTGGTTTATTGGTTTGTTGGTTTGTTGGTTTGTTTGTTTGTTGGTTTGTTTGTTGGTTGGTTTGTTCGTTTGTTGGTTTGTTGGTTTGTCGGCTTCTTTGTTTGGTGGTTTGTTGGCTTGTTGGTTTGTTGGTTTGTTAGTTTGTTGGTTTGTTGGGTTGTTGGTTTTTTGGTTTGTTGGTTTGTTGGTTTGTTGGTTTGTTGGTTTGTTGATTTGTTTGTTTGTTGGTTTGTTGGTTTGTTGGCTTGTTGGCTTGTTGGTTTGTTGGTTTGTTTGTTTGTTGGTTTGTTGGTTTGTTGGTTTGTTGGTTTGTTGGTTTGTTGGTTTGTTTGTTTGTTGGTTTGTTTGTTGGTTGGTTTGTTCGTTTGTTGGTTTGTTGGTTTGTCGGCTTCTTTGTTTGGTGGTTTGTTGGCTTGTTGGTTTGTTGGTTTGTTGGTTTGTTGGTTTGTTAGTTTGTTGGTTTGTTGGGTTGTTGGTTTTTTGGTTTGTTGGTTTGTTGGTTTGTTGGTTTGTTGATTTGTTTGTTTGTTGGTTTGTTGGTTTGTTGGCTTGTTGGCTTGTTGGTTTGTTGGTTTGTTTGTTTGTTGGTTTGTTGGTTTGTTGGTTTGTTGGTTTGTTGGTTTGTTGGTTTGTTGGTTTGTTGGTTTGTTGGTTTGTTTGTTTGTGGGTTTGTTCGTTTGTTGGTTTGTTGGTTTGTTCGTTTTTTTGGTTTGTTGGTTTGTTGGTTTTTTTGGCTTGTTGGCTGGTTGGTTTGTTGGTTTGTTCGTTTGTTGGTTTGTTTGTTTGTTAGTTAGTTGGTTTGTTGGTTTGTTGGTTTGTTGGTTTGTTTGCTTGTTGGTTTGTTGGTTTGTTAGTTTGTTCGTTTGTTGGCTTGTTAGTTTGTTGGCTTGTTGGTTTGTTGGATTGTTGGTTTGTTGGTTTGTTGGTTTGTTGGTTTGTTGGTTTGTTGGTTTGTTCGTTTGTTGGTGTGTTGGTGTGTTGATTTGTTGGCTTGTTGGTTTTTTGGTTTTGTGGTTTGTTGGCTTGTTGGTTTGTTGGTTTGTTAGTTTGTTCGTTTGTTGACTTGTGGGTTTGTTGGCTTGTTGGTTTGTTGGTTTGTTGGTTTGTTGGTGTGTTGGTTTGTTGGTTTGTTGGTTTGTTGGTTTGTTGGTTTGTTGGTTTGTTGGTTTGTTGGTTTGTTGGTTTGTTGGTTTGTTGGTTTATTGGTTTGTTGGTTTGTTGGTTTGTTGGCTTGTTGGCTTGTTGGTTTGTTGGTTTGTTCGTTTGTTGGTTTGTTGGTTTGTTGGTTTGTTGGTTTGTTGGTTTGTTGGTTTGTTTGTTTGTTGGTTTGTTGGTTTGTTGGCTTGTTGGTTTGTTGGTTTGTTGGCTTGTTGGTTTGTTAGTTTGTTCGTTTGTTGGTTTGCTGGTTTGTTGATTTATTGGTTTGTTGGGTTGTTGGTTTGTTATTTTGTTGGCTTGTTGGTTTGTTGGTTTGTTGGTTTGTTGGCTTGTTGGTTTGTTTGTTTGTTGGTTTGTTCGTTTGTTGGTTTGTTGGTTTGTTGGTTTGTTTGTTTGTTGGTTTGTTTGCTTGTTGGTTTGTTGGTTTGTTGGTTTGTTGGTTTGTTGGTTTGTTGGTTTGTTGGTTTGTTGGTTTGTTGGTTTGTTGGTTTTTTGGTTTGTTGGTTTGTTGGTTTGTTGGTTTGTTGGTTTGTTGGTTTGTTGTTTGTTGGTTTGTTGGTTTGTTGGTTTGTTGGTTTGTTGGTTTTTTGGTTTGTTGATTTGTTTGTTTGTTGGTTTGTTGGTTTGTTGGCTTGTTGGCTTGTTGGTTTGTTGGCTTGTTGGTTTGTTGGTTTGTTGGTTTGTTGGCTTGTTGGTTTGTTGGTTTTTTGGTTTGTTGGCTTGTTGGCTTGTTGGTTTGTTGGTTTGTTGGTTTGTTGGTTTGTTGGTGTGTTGGTTTGTTGGCTTGTTGGCTTGTTGCTTTGTTGGTTTGTTGGTTTGTTGGTTTGTTGGTTTTTTGGTTTGTTGGCTTGTTGGTTTGTTGGTTTGTTGGATTGTTGGTTTGTTGGTTTATTGGTTTGTTGGTTTGTTGGTTTGTTGGCTTGTTGGCTTGGTGGTTTGTTGGTTTGTTGGTTTGTTGGTTTGTTGGCTTGTCGGCTTGTCGGCGTGTTGGTTTTTTGGTTTGTTGGTTTGTTGGTTTGTTTGTTTGTTTGTTTGTTCGTTTGTTAGTTTGTGGGTTTGTTGGTTTATTGGCTTGTTGGTTTGTTGGCTTGTTGGCTCTTTGGTTTGTTGGTTTGTTGGTTTGTTACTTGGTTTGTTGGTTTGTTGGTTTGTTGGTTTGTTGGCTTGTTGGCTTGTTGGTTTGTTGGTTTGTTCGTTTGTTGGTTTGTTGGTTTGTTCGTTTCTTGGTTTGTTGGTTTGTTGGTTTGTTGGTTTATTGGTTTGTTGGTTTGTTGGTTTGTTGGCTTGTTGGCTTGTTGGTTTGTTGGTTTGTTCGTTTGTTGGTTTTTGGTTTGCTGGTTTGTTGGTTTGTTTGTTTGTTGGTTTGTTGGTTTGTTGGTTTGTTGGCTTGTTGGTTTGTTGGTTTGTTGGCTTATTGGTTTGTTAGTTTGTTCGTTTGTTGGTTTGCTGGTTTGTTGATTTGTTGGTTTGTTGGGTTGTTGGTTTGTTATTTTGTTGGCTTGTTTGCTTGTTGGCTTGTTGGTTTGTTGGTTTGTTGGTTTGTTGGTTTGTTGGTTTGTTGGTTTGTTGGTTTGCTGGTTTGTTGGTTTGTTTGTTTGTTGGTTTGTTTGTTGGTTGGTTTGTTCGTTTGTTGGTTTGTTGGTTTGTCGGCTTCTTTGTTTGGTGGTTTGTTGGCTTGTTGGTTTGTTGGTTTGTTAGTTTGTTGGTTTGTTGGGTTGTTGGTTTTTTGGTTTGTTGGTTTGTTGGTTTGTTGGTTTGTTGGTTTGTTGATTTGTTTGTTTGTTGGTTTGTTGGTTTGTTGGTTTGTTGGTTTGTTGGTTTGTTGGTTTGTTTGTTTGTTGGTTTGTTTGTTGGTTGGTTTGTTCGTTTGTTGGTTTGTTGGTTTGTCGGCTTCTTTGTTTGGTGGTTTGTTGGCTTGTTGGTTTGTTGGTTTGTTGGTTTGTTAGTTTGTTGGTTTGTTGGGTTGTTGGTTTTTTGGTTTGTTGGTTTGTTGGTTTGTTGGTTTGTTGGTTTGTTGATTTGTTTGTTTGTTGGTTTGTTGGTTTGTTGGCTTGTTGGCTTGTTGGTTTGTTGGTTTGTTTGTTTGTTGGTTTGTTGGTTTGTTGGTTTGTTGGTTTGTTGGTTTGTTGGTTTGTTGGTTTGTTGGTTTGTTGGTTTGTTTGTTTGTGGGTTTGTTCGTTTGTTGGTTTGTTGGTTTGTTCGTTTTTTGGTTTGTTGGTTTGTTGGTTTTTTTGGCTTGTTGGCTGGTTGGTTTGTTGGTTTGTTCGTTTGTTGGTTTGTTTGTTTGTTAGTTAGTTGGTTTGTTGGTTTGTTGGTTTGTTGGTTTGTTTGCTTGTTGGTTTGTTGGTTTGTTAGTTTGTTCGTTTGTTGGCTTGTTAGTTTGTTGGCTTGTTGGTTTGTTGGTTTGTTGGTTTGTTGGTTTGTTGGTTTGTTGGTTTGTTGGTTTGTTGGTTTGTTCGTTTGTTGGTGTGTTGGTGTGTTGATTTGTTGGCTTGTTGGTTTTTTGGTTTTGTGGTTTGTTGGCTTGTTGGTTTGTTGGTTTGTTAGTTTGTTCGTTTGTTGACTTGTGGGTTTGTTGGCTTGTTGGTTTGTTGGTTTGTTGGTTTGTTGGTGTGTTGGTTTGTTGGTTTGTTGGTTTGTTGGTTTGTTGGTTTGTTGGTTTGTTGGTTTGTTGGTTTGTTGGTTTGTTGGTTTATTGGTTTGTTGGTTTGTTGGTTTGTTGGCTTGTTGGCTTGTTGGTTTGTTGGTTTGTTCGTTTGTTGGTTTGTTGGTTTGTTGGTTTGTTGGTTTGTTGGTTTGTTTGTTTGTTTGTTTGTTGGTTTGTTGGTTTGTTGGCTTGTTGGTTTGTTGGTTTGTTGGCTTGTTGGTTTGTTAGTTTGTTCGTTTGTTGGTTTGCTGGTTTGTTGATTTATTGGTTTGTTGGGTTGTTGGTTTGTTATTTTGTTGGCTTGTTGGCTTGTTGGTTTGTTGGTTTGTTGGCTTGTTGGTTTGTTGGTTTGTTGGTTTGTTTGTTTGTTGGTTTGTTGGTATGTTGGTTTGTTGGCTTGTTGACTTGTTGGTTTGTTGGTTTGTTGGCTTGTTGGTTTGTTGGTTTGTTGGTTTGTTGATTTGTTGGCTTGTTGGTTTGTTGGTTTGTTGGCTTATTGGTTTGTTAGTTTGTTCGTTTGTTGGTTTGCTGGTTTGTTGATTTGTTGGTTTGTTGGGTTGTTGGTTTGTTATTTTGTTGGCTTGTTTGCTTGTTGGCTTGTTGGTTTGTTGGTTTGTTGGTTTGTTGGTTTGTTGGTTTGTTGGTTTGTTGGTTTGTTGGTTTGTTTGTTTGTTGGTTTGTTTGTTGGTTGGTTTGTTCGTTTGTTGGTTTGCTGGTTTGTCGGCTTCTTTGTTTGGTGGTTTGTTGGCTTGTTGGTTTGTTGGTTTGTTAGTTTGTTGATTTGTTGGGTTGTTGGTTTTTTGGTTTGTTGGTTTGTTGGTTTGTTGGTTTGTTGATTTGTTTGTTTGTTGGTTTGTTGGTTTGTTGGCTTGTTGGCTTGTTGGTTTGTTGGTTTGTTTGTTTGTTGGTTTGTTGGTTTGTTGGTTTGTTGGTTTGTTGGTTTGTTGGCTTGTTGGTTTGTTGGTTTGTTTGTTTATTGGTTTGTTTCTTTGTTGGTTTGTTGGTTTGTTCGTTTTTTGGTTTGTTGGTTTTTTTGGCTTGTTGGCTGGTTGGTTTGTTGGTTTGTTCGTTTGTTGGTTTGTTCGTTTGTTGGTTTGTTTGTTTGTTAGTTAGTTGGTTTGTTGGTTTGTTGGTTTGTTGGTTTGTTGGCTTGTTGGTTTGTTGGTTTGTTAGTTTGTTCGTTTGTTGGCTTGTTAGTTTGTTGGCTTGTTGGTTTGTTGGTTTGTTGGTTTGTTGGTTTGTTGGTTTGTTGGTTTGTTGGTTTGTTGGTTTGTTGGTTTGTTGGTTTGTTCGTTTGTTGGTGTGTTGGTGTGTTGATTTGTTGGCTTGTTGGTTTGTTGGTTTTGTGGTTTGTTGGCTTGTTGGTTTGTTGGTTTGTTAGTTTGTTCGTTTGTTGACTTGTGGGTTTGTTGGCTTGTTGGTTTGTTGGTTTGTTGGTTTGTTGGTGTGTTGGTTTGTTGGTTTGTTGGTTTGTTGGTTTGTTGGTTTGTTGGTTTGTTGGTTTGTTGGTTTGTTGGTTTATTGGTTTTTTGGTTTGTTGGTTTGTTGGCTTGTTGGCTTGTTGGTTTGTTGGTTTGTTCGTTTGTTGGTTTGTTGGTTTGTTGGTTTGTTGGTTTGTTTGTTTGTTGGTTTGTTGGTTTGTTGGCTTGTTGGTTTGTTGGTTTGTTGGTTTGTTAGTTTGTTCGTTTGTTGGTTTGCTAGTTTGTTGATTTATTGGTTTGTTGGGTTGTTGGTTTGTTATTTTGTTGGCTTGTTGGCTTGTTGGTTTGTTGGTTTGTTGGCTTGTTGGTTTGTTGGTTTGTTGGTTTGTTTGTTTGTTGGTTTGCTGGTATGTTGGTTTGTTGGCTTGTTGACTTGTTGGTTTGTTGGTTTGTTGGCTTGTTGGTTTGTTGGTTTGTTGGTTTGTTGGTTTGTTGGTTTGTTGGTTTGTTGGTTTGTTGGTTTGTTGGTTTGTTGGTTTGTTGGTTTGTTGGTTTGTTCGTTTGTTGGGTTGTTTGTTTGTTGGTTTGTTGGTTTGTTCGTTTGTTGGTTTGTTGGTTTGTTGGTTTGTTGGTTTGTTGGTTTGTTGGTTTGTTGGTTTGTTGGTTTGTTGGTTTGTTGGTTTGTTGGTTTATTTGCTTGTTGGTTTGTTGGTTTGTTGGTTTGTTGATTTGTTGGTTTGTTGATTTGTTGGCTTCTTGGGTTGTTGGTTTGTTATTTTGTTGGCTTGTTGGCTTGTTGGTTTGTTGGTTTGTTGGCTTGTTGGTTTGTTGGTTTGTTGGTTTGTTGGTGTGTTGGTTTATTGGTTTTTTGGTTTGTTGGTTTGTTGGTTTGTTGGTTTGTTGGTTTGTTGATTTGTTTGTTTGTTGGTTTGTTGGTTTGTTGGTTTGTTGGCTTGTTGACTTGTTGGTTTGTTGGTTTGTTGGCTTGTTGGTTTGTTGGTTGTTGGTTTGTTGGTTTGTTGGTTTGTTGGTTTGTTGGTTTGTTGGTTTGTTGGTTTGTTCGTTTGTTGGGTTGTTTGTTTGTTGGTTTGTTGGTTTGTTCGCTTGTTGGTTTGTTGGTTTGTTGGTTTGTTGGTTTGTTGGTTTGTTGGTTTGTTGGTTTGTTGGTTTGTTGGTTTATTGGTTTGTTGGTTTGTTGGTTTGTTGGTTTGTTGGTTTGTTGGTTTGTTGGTTTGTTGATTTGTTTGTTTGTTGGTTTGTTGGTTTGTTGGTTTGTTGGCTTATTGACTTGTTGGTTTGTTGGCTTGTTGGTTTCTTGGTTTGTTGGTTTGTTGGTTTGTTGGTTTGTTGGTTTGTTGGCTTGTTGGTTTGTTGGCTTGTTGGTTTGTTAGTTTGTTGGCGTTTTGGTTACTTGGTTTGTTGGTTTGTTGGTTCGTTGGTTTGTTGGCTTGTTGGTTTGTTGGCTTGTTGGTTTGTTGGTTTGTTGGTTTGTTGGTTTTTTGGTTTGTTGGTTTGTTGGTTTGTTGGTTGTTGGCTTGTTGGTTTGTTGGTTTGTTGGCTTGTTGGTTTGTTGGTTTGTTGGTTTGTTGGTTTGTTGGCTTGTTGGTTTGTTGGTTTGGTGGCTTGTTGGTTACTTAGTTTGTTGGTTTGTTGGCATGTTGGCTTGTTGGCTTGTTAGTTTGTTGGTTTGTTGTTTTGTTGGTTTGTTGGTTTGTTGGTTTGGTGGTTTGTTGGCTTGTTGGTTTGTTGGTTTGTTGGTTTGTTGTTTTGTTGGTTCATTTGTTTGTTGGTTTGTTGGCTTGTTGGTTTGTTGGTTTGTTGGCTTCTTGGTTTGTTGGTTTGTTGGCTTGTTGGTTACTTAGTTTGTTGGTTTGTTGGCATATTTGTTTGTTGGTTACTTGGTTTGTTAGTTTGTTGGTTTGGTGGCTTGTTGGCTTGTTGGTTTGTTGGGTTGTTGGTTTGTTGGCTTGTTGGTTTGTTGGTTTGTTGGTTTGTTGGTTTGTTGGCTTGTTGGTTTGTTGGTTTGTTGGTTTGTTGGCTTGTTTGTTACTTAGTTTGTTGGTTTGTTGGCATGTTGGCTTGTTGGATTGTTGGTTTGTTGGTTTGTTTGTTTGTTGGTTTGTTGGTTTGTTGGTTTGTTGGTTTGTTGGTTTGTTGGTTTTTTGGTTTGTTGGTTTATTTGTTTGTTGGTTTGTTTGCTTGTTGGTTTGTTGGTTTGTTGGTTTGTTGGTTTGTTGGTTTATCTGTTTGTTGGTTTGTTGGCTTGTTGGTTTCTTGGTTTGTTGGTTTGTTGGCTTGTTGGTTTGTTGGCTTGTTGGTTTGTTGGTTTGTTGGTTTGTTGGCTTGTTTGTTTGTTGGTTTGTTGGCTTGTGGGCTTGTTGGTTTGTTGGTTTGTTGGTTTGTTGGCTTGTCGGTTTGTTAGTTTGTTGGCTTGTTGGCTAGTTGGTTTGTTGGTTTGTTGGTTTGTTGATTTGTTGGCTTGTTGGTTTGTTGGTTTGTTGGCATGTTGGTTTGTTAGTTTGTTGGTTTGTTGGTTTGTTGGTTTGTTGCTTTGTTGGTTTGTTGGTTTGTTGGCTTGTTGGCTTGTTGGTTTGTTGGCTTGTTGGTTTGTTAGTTTGTTGGCTTTTTGGTTACTTGGTTTGTTGGTTTGTTGGATTGTTGGCTTGTTGGTTTGTTGGGTTGTTGGCTTGTTGGCTTGTTGGTTTATTGGTTTGATGGTTTGTTGGTTTATTTGTTGGTTGGTTTGTTGGCTTGTTGGTTTGTTGGTTTGTTGGTTTGTTGGCTTGTTGGCTTGTTTGTTTGTTGGTTTGTTGGTTTGTTGGCTTGTTGGTTTGTTGGTTTGTTGGTTTGTTGGCTTGTTGGCTTGTTGGTTTGTTGGTTTGTTGATTTGTTGGTTTGTTGGTTTGTTGGTTTGTTGGTTTGTTGGCTTGTTGGCTTGTTGGTTTGTTGGTTTGTTGGTTTGTTGGCTTGTTGATTTGTTGGTTTGTTGGTTTGTTGTTTTGTCGGCTTGTTGGCTTGTTGCTTTGTTCGTTTGATGGTTTGTTGGTTTGTTGGTTTTTTGGTTTGTTGGTTTTTTGGTTTGTTGGCTTGTTGGTTTGTTGGTTTGTTTGCTTGTGGGCTTGTTGGTTTGTTGGTTTGTTGGTTTGTTGGCTTGTTGGTTTGTTAGTTTGTTGGTTTGTTGGCTAGTTGGTTTGTTGGTTTGGTTTGGTTACTTGGTTTGTTGGTTTGTTGGATTGTTGGCTTGTTGGTTTATTGGTTTGTTGGCTTGTTGGCTTGTTGGTTTGTTGGTTTGTTGGTTTGTTGGCTTGTTGGCTTGTTAGTTTGTTGGTTTGTTGGCTTGTTGGTTTGTTGGTTTGTTGGTTTGTTGGCTTGTTGGCTTGTTGGTTTGTTGGTTTGTTGGCTTGTTGGTTTGTTGGCTTGTTGGTTTGTTGGTTTGTTGGTTTGTTGGCTTGTTGGCTTGTTGGTTTGTTGGTTTGTTGGTTTGTTGGCTTGTTGCTTTGTTGGTTTGTTGGTTTGTTGGTTTGTTGGTTTGTTGGTTTGTTGGTTTGTTGGTTTGTTGGTTAGTTGGCTTGTTGGTTTGTTGGTTTGTTGGCTTGTTGGTTTGTTGGTTTGTTGGCTTGTTGGCTTGTTGGTTTGTTGGTTTGTTGGCTTGTTGGTTTGTTGGTTTGTCGGCTTGTTGGCTTGTTGCTTTGTTCGTTTGATGGTTTGTTGGTTTGTTGGTTTTTTGGTTTGTTGGTTTTTTGGTTTGTTGCTTTGTTGGTTTGTTGGTTTGTTGGCTTGTTGGCTTGTTGGTTTGTTGGCTTGTCGATTTGTTAGTTTGTTGGCTTTTTGATTACTTGGTTTGTTGGTTTGTTGGCTTGTTGGCTTGTTGGTTTGTTGGTTTGTTGGTTTATTTGTTTGTTGGTTTGTTGGTTTGTTGGTTTGTTGGTTTGTTGGTTTGTTGGTTTGTTGGTTTGTTGGCTTGTTGGCTTGTTGGTTTGTTGGTTTGTTAGTTTGTTGGCTTTTTGGTTACTTGGTTTGTTGGTTTGTTGGCTTGTTGGCTTATTGGTTTGTTGGCTTGTTGGTTTGTTGGTTTGTTGGTTTGTTGGCTTGTTGGCTTGTTGGCTTGTTGGTTTGTTGGTTTGTTGGTTTGTTGGTTTGTTGGTTTGTTGGTTTGTTGGTTTTTTGGTTTGTTGGTTTATTTGTTTGTTGGTTTGTTGGCTTGTTGGTTTGTTGGTTTGTTGGTTTGTTGGTTTGTTGGTTTGTTGGCTTGTTGGTTTGTTGGCTTGTTGGTTTGTTGGCATGTTGGCTTGTTGGCTTGTTGGTTTTTTGGTTTGTTTGTTTGTTGGTTTGTTGGTTTGTTGGTTTGTTGGTTTGTTGGTTTTTTGGTTTTTTGGTTTGTTGGTTTATTTGTTTGTTGGTTTGTTGGTTTGTTGGTTTGTTGGCTTGTTGGTTTGTTGGTTTGTTGGTTTGTTGGTTTGTTGGTTTGTTGGTTTGTTGGTTTGTTGGTTTGTTTGTTTGTTGGTTTGTTTGTTGGTTGGTTTGTTCGTTTGTTGGTTTGTTGGTTTGTTGGCTTGTTTGTTTGTTGGTTTGTTGGCTTGTTGGTTTGTTGGTTTGTTGGTTTGTTGGTTTGTTGGTTTGTTGGTTTGTTGGTTTGTTGGTTTGTTCGTTTGTTGGGTTGTTTGTTTGTTGGTTTGTTGGTTTTTTCGTTTGTTGGTTTGTTGGTTTGCTGGTTTGTTGGTTTGTTGGTTTGTTGGTTTGTTGGTTTGTTGGTTTGTTGGTTTATTGGTTTGTTGGTTTGTTGGTTTGTTGGTTTGTTGGTTTGTTGGTTTGTTGATTTGTTTGTTTGTTGGTTTGTTGGTTTGTTGGTTTGTTGGCTTATTGACTTGTTGGTTTGTTGGTTTGTTGGCTTGTTGGTTTGTTGGTTTGTTGGTTTGTTGGTTTGTTGGTTTGTTGGCTTGTTGGTTTGTGTGCTTGTTGGTTTGTTAGTTTGTTGGCGTTTTGGTTACTTGGTTTGTTGGTTTGTTGGTTCGTTGGTTTGTTGGCTTGTTGGTTTGTTGGCTTGTTGGTTTGTTGGTTTGTTGGTTTGTTGGTTTTTTGGTTTGTTGGTTTGTTGGTTGTTGGCTTGTTGGTTTGTTGGTTTGTTGGCTTGTTGGTTTGTTGGTTTGTTGGTTTGTTGGTTTGTTGGCTTGTTGGTTTGTTGGTTTGTTGGTTTGTTGGCTTGTTGGTTACTTAGTTTGTTGGTTTGTTGGCATGTTGGCTTGTTGGCTTGTTAGTTTGTTGGTTTGTTGGTTTGTTGGTTTGTTGGTTTGTTCGTTTGGTGGTTTGTTGGCTTGTTGGTTTGTTGGTTTGTTGGTTTGTTGGTTTGTTGGTTCATTTGTTTGTTGGTTTGTTGTCTTGTTGGTTTGTTGGTTTGTTGGATTCTTGGTTTGTTGGGTTGTTGGCTTGTTGGTTACTTAGTTTGTTGGTTTGTTGGCATGTTGGTTTGTTGGCTACTTGGTTTGTTAGTTTGTTGGTTTGGTGGCTTGTTGGTTTGTTGGTTTGTTGGTTTGTTGGTTCATTTGTTTGTTGGTTTGTTGGCTTGTTGGTTTGTTGGTTTGTTGGATTCTTGGTTTGTTGGTTTGTTGGCTTGTTGGTTACTTAGTTTGTTGGTTTGTTGGCATGTTGGTTTGTTGGTTACTTAATTTGTTAGTTTGTTGGTTTGGTGGCTTGTTGGTTTGTTGGTTTGTTGGTTTGTTGGCTTGTTGGTTTGTTGGTTTGTTGGCTTGTTGGTTTGTTGGTTTGTTGGTTTGTTGGTGTGTTGGTTTGTTGGTTTGTTGGTTTGTTGGTTTGTTGGTTTGTTGGTTTGTTGGTTTGTTGGTTTGTTGGTTTGTTGGTTTATTGGTTTGTTGGTTTGTTGGTTTGTTGGCTTGTTGGCTTGTTGGTTTGTTGGTTTGTTCGTTTGTTGGTTTGTTGGTTTGTTGGTTTGTTGGTTTGTTGGTTTGTTTGTTTGTTGGTTTGTTGGTTTGTTGGCTTGTTGGTTTGTTGGTTTGTTGGCTTGTTGGTTTGTTAGTTTGTTCGTTTGTTGGTTTGCTGGTTTGTTGATTTATTGGTTTGTTGGGTTGTTGGTTTGTTATTTTGTTGGCTTGTTGGCTTGTTGGTTTGTTGGTTTGTTGGCTTGTTGGCTTGTTGGTTTGTTGGTTTGTTGGTTTGTTTGTTTGTTGGTTTGTTGGTATGTTGGTTTGTTGGCTTGTTGACTTGTTGGTTTGTTGGTTTGTTGGCTTGTTGGTTTGTCGGTTTGTTGGTTTGTTGATTTGTTGGCTTGTTGGTTTGTTGGTTTGTTGGCTTATTGGTTTGTTAGTTTGTTCGTTTGTTGGTTTGCTGGTTTGTTGATTTGTTGGTTTGTTGGGTTGTTGGTTTGTTATTTTGTTGGCTTGTTTGCTTGTTGGCTTGTTGGTTTGTTGGTTTGTTGGTTTGTTGGTTTGTTGGTTTGTTGGTTTGTTGGTTTGTTGGTTTGTTGGTTTGTTTGTTTGTTGGTTTGTTTGTTGGTTGGTTTGTTCGTTTGTTGGTTTGCTGGTTTGTCGGCTTCTTTGTTTGGTGGTTTGTTGGCTTGTTGGTTTGTTGGTTTGTTAGTTTGTTGATTTGTTGGGTTGTTGGTTTTTTGGTTTGTTGGTTTGTTGGTTTGTTGGTTTGTTGATTTGTTTGTTTGTTGGTTTGTTGGTTTGTTGGCTTGTTGGCTTGTTGGTTTGTTGGTTTGTTTGTTTGTTGGTTTGTTGGTTTGTTGGTTTGTTGGTTTGTTGGTTTGTTGGCTTGTTGGTTTGTTGGTTTGTTTGTTTATTGGTTTGTTTCTTTGTTGGTTTGTTGGTTTGTTCGTTTTTTGGTTTGTTGGTTTGTTGGTTTTTTTGGCTTGTTGGCTGGTTGGTTTGTTGGTTTGTTCGTTTGTTGGTTTGTTCGTTTGTTGGTTTGTTTGTTTGTTAGTTAGTTGGTTTGTTGGTTTGTTGGTTAGTTGGTTTGTTGGCTTGTTGGTTTGTTGGTTTGTTAGTTTGTTCGTTTGTTGGCTTGTTAGTTTGTTGGCTTGTTGGTTTGTTGGTTTGTTGGTTTGTTGGTTTGTTGGTTTGTTGGTTTGTTGGTTTGTTGGTTTGTTGGTTTGTTGGTTTGTTCGTTTGTTGGTGTGTTGGTGTGTTGATTTGTTGGCTTGTTGGTTTGTTGGTTTTGTGGTTTGTTGGCTTGTTGGTTTGTTGGTTTGTTAATATGTTCGTTTGTTGACTTGTGGGTTTGTTGGCTTGTTGGTTTGTTGGTTTGTTGGTTTGTTGGTGTGTTGGTTTGTTGGTTTGTTGGTTTGTTGGTTTGTTGGTTTGTTGGTTTGTTGGTTTGTTGGTTTGTTGGTTTGTTGGTTTATTGGTTTTTTGGTTTGTTGGTTTGTTGGCTTGTTGGCTTGTTGGTTTGTTGGTTTGTTCGTTTGTTGGTTTGTTGGTTTGTTGGTTTGTTGGTTTGTTTGTTTGTTGGTTTGTTGGTTTGTTGGCTTGTTGGTTTGTTGGTTTGTTGGTTTGTTGGCTTGTTGGTTTGTTAGTTTGTTCGTTTGTTGGTTTGCTGGTTTGTTGATTTATTGGTTTGTTGGGTTGTTGGTTTGTTATTTTGTTGGCTTGTTGGCTTGTTGGTTTGTTGGTTTGTTGGCTTGTTGGTTTGTTGGTTTGTTGGTTTGTTTGTTTGTTGGTTTGCTGGTATGTTGGTTTGTTGGCTTGTTGACTTGTTGGTTTGTTGGTTTGTTGGCTTGTTGGTTTGTTGGTTTGTTGGTTTGTTGGTTTGTTGGTTTGTTGGTTTGTTGGTTTGTTGGTTTGTTGGTTTGTTGGTTTGTTGGTTTGTTGGTTTGTTCGTTTGTTGGGTTGTTTGTTTGTTGGTTTGTTGGTTTGTTCGTTTGTTGGTTTGTTGGTTTGTTGGTTTGTTGGTTTGTTGGTTTGTTGGTTTGTTGGTTTGTTGGTTTGTTGGTTTATTTGCTTGTTGGTTTGTTGGTTTGTTGGTTTGTTGATTTGTTGGTTTGTTGATTTGTTGGCTTCTTGGGTTGTTGGTTTGTTATTTTGTTGGCTTGTTGGCTTGTTGGTTTGTTGGTTTGTTGGCTTGTTGGTTTGTTGGTTTGTTGGTTTGTTGGTGTGTTGGTTTATTGGTTTTTTGGTTTGTTGGTTTGTTGGTTTGTTGGTTTGTTGGTTTGTTGATTTGTTTGTTTGTTGGTTTGTTGGTTTGTTGGTTTGTTGGCTTGTTGACTTGTTGGTTTGTTGGCTTGTTGGTTTGTTGGTTGTTGGTTTGTTGGTTTGTTGGTTTGTTGGTTTGTTGTTTTGTTGGTTTGTTGGTTTGTTCGTTTGTTGGGTTGTTTGTTTGTTGGTTTGTTGGTTTGTTCGCTTGTTGGTTTGTTGGTTTGTTGGTTTGTTGGTTTGTTGGTTTGTTGGTTTGTTGGTTTGTTGGTTTGTTGGTTTGTTGGTTTATTGGTTTGTTGGTTTGTTGGTTTGTTGGTTTGTTGGTTTGTTGGTTTGTTGGTTTGTTGGTTTGTTGGTTTGTTGGCTTGTTGGTTTGTTGGTTTGTTGGTTTGTTGGTTTGTTGGTTCATTTGTTTGTTGGTTTGTTGGCTTGTTGGTTTGTTGGTTTGTTGGCTTCTTGTTTTGTTGGTTTGTTGGCTTGTTGGTTACTTAGTTTGTTGGTTTATTGGCATGTTTGTTTGTTGGTTACTTGGTTTGTTAGTTTGTTGGTTTGGTGGCTTGTTGGCTTGTTGGTTTGTTGGGTTGTTGGTTTGTTGGCTTGTTGGTTTGTTGGTTTGTTGGTTTGTTGGTTTGTTGGCTTGTTGGTTTGTTGGTTTGTTGGTTTGTTGGTTTGTTGGCTTGTTTGTTACTTAGTTTGTTGGTTTGTTGGCATGTTGGCTTGTTGGATTGTTGGTTTGTTGGTTTGTTTGTTTGTTGGTTTGTTGGTTTGTTTGCTTGTTGGTTTGTTGGTTTGTTGGTTTGTTGGTTTGTTGGTTTATCTGTTTGTTGGTTTGTTGGTTTGTTGGTTTGTTGGCTTGTTGGTTTGTTGGCTTGTTGGTTTGTTGGTTTGTTGGTTTGTTGGCTTGTTTGTTTGTTGGGTTGTTGGCTTGTGGGCTTGTTGGTTTGTTGGTTTGTTGGTTTGTTGGCTTGTTGGTTTGTTAGTTTGTTGGCTTGTTGGCTAGTTGGTTTGTTGGTTTGTTGGTTTGTTGATTTGTTGGCTTGTTGGTTTGTTGGTTTGTTGGCATGTTGGTTTGTTAGTTTGTTGGTTTGTTGGTTTGTTGGTTTGTTGGTTTGTTGCTTTGTTGGTTTGTTGGTTTGTTGGCTTGTTGGCTTGTTGGTTTGTTGGCTTGTTGGTTTGTTAGTTTGTTGGCTTTTTGGTTACTTGGTTTGTTGGTTTGTTGGATTGTTGGCTTGTTGGTTTGTTGGGTTGTTGGCTTGTTGGCTTGTTGGTTTATTGGTTTGATGGTTTGTTGGTTTATTTGTTGGTTGGTTTGTTGGCTTGTTGGCTTGTTGGTTTGTTGGTTTGTTGGTTTGTTGGTTTGTTGGCTTGTTGGCTAGTTGGTTTGTTGGTTTGTTGGTTTGTTGGCTTGTTGGTTTGTTGGTTTGTTGGTTTGTTGGCTTGTTGGCTTGTTGGTTTGTTGGTTTGTTGATTTGTTGGTTTGTTGGTTTGTTGGTTTGTTGGTTTGTTGGCTTGTTGATTTGTTGGTTTGTTGGTTTGTTGTTTTGTCGGCTTGTTGGCTTGTTGCTTTGTTCGTTTGATGGTTTGTTGGTTTGTTGGTTTTTTGGTTTGTTGGTTTTTTGGTTTGTTGGCTTGTTGGTTTGTTGGTTTGTTTGCTTGTGGGCTTGTTGGTTTGTTGGTTTGTTGGTTTGTTGGCTTGTTGGTTTGTTAGTTTGTTGGCTTGTTGGCTAGTTGGTTTGTTGGTTTGGTTTGGTTACTTGGTTTGTTGGTTTGTTGGATTGTTGGCTTGTTGGTTTATTGGTTTGTTGGCTTGTTGGCTTGTTGGTTTATTGGTTTGTTGGTTTGTTGGTTTATTTGTTGGTTGGTTTGTTGGCTTGTTGGCTTGTTGGTTTGTTGGTTTGTTGGTTTGTTGGCTTGTTGGCTTGTTGGCTTGTTGGTTTGTTGGTTTGTTGGCTTGTTGGTTTGTTGGTTTGTTGGTTTGTTGGCTTGTTGGCTTGTTGGTTTGTTGGTTTGTTGGCTTGTTGGTTTGTTGGCTTGTTGGTTTGTTGGTTTGTTGGTTTGTTGGCTTGTTGGCTTGTTGGTTTGTTGGTTTGTTGGTTTGTTGGCTTGTTGCTTTGTTAGTTTGTTGGTTTGTTGGTTTGTTGGTTTGTTGGTTTGTTGGTTTGTTGGTTTGTTGGTTAGTTGGCTTGTTGGTTTGTTGGTTTGTTGGCTTGTTGGTTTGTTGGTTTGTTGGCTTGTTGGCTTGTTGGTTTGTTGGTTTGTTGGCTTGTTGGTTTGTTGGTTTGTCGGCTTGTTGGCTTGTTGCTTTGTTCGTTTGATGGTTTGTTGGTTTGTTGGTTTTTTGGTTTGTTGGTTTTTTGGTTTGTTGCTTTGTTGGTTTGTTGGTTTGTTGGCTTGTTGGCTTGTTGGTTTGTTGGCTTGTTGATTTGTTAGTTTGTTGGCTTTTTGATTACTTGGTTTGTTGGTTTGTTGGCTTGTTGGCTTGTTGGTTTGTTGGTTTGTTGGTTTATTTGTTTGTTGGTTTGTTGGCTTGTTGGTTTGTTGGTTTGTTGGTTTGTTGGTTTGTTGGTTTGTTGGCTTGTTGGCTTGTTGGTTTGTTGGTTTGTTAGTTTGTTGGCTTTTTGGTTACTTGGTTTGTTGGTTTGTTGGCTTGTTGGCTTATTGGTTTGTTGGCTTGTTGGTTTGTTGGTTTGTTGGTTTGTTGGCTTGTTGGCTTGTTGGTTTGTTGGTTTGTTGGTTTGTTGGTTTGTTGGTTTGTTGGTTTGTTGGTTTTTTGGTTTGTTGGTTTATTTGTTTGTTGGTTTGTTGGCTTGTTGGTTTGTTGGTTTGTTGGTTTGTTGGTTTGTTGGTTTGTTGGCTTGTTGGTTTGTTGGCATGTTGGCTTGTTGGCTTGTTGGTTTTTTGGTTTGTTTGTTTGTTGGTTTGTTGGTTTGTTGGTTTGTTGGTTTTTTGGTTTTTTGGTTTGTTGGTTTATTTGTTTGTTGGTTTGTTGGTTTGTTGGTTTGTTGGCTTGTTGGTTTGTTGGTTTGTTGGTTTGTTTGTTTGTTGGTTTGTTGGTTTGTTGGTTTGTTGGTTTGTTTGTTTGTTGGTTTGTTTGTTGGTTGGTTTGTTCGTTTGTTGGTTTGTTGGTTTGCTGGCTTGTTTGTTTGTTGGTTTGTTGGCTTGTTGGTTTGTTGGTTTGTTGGTTTGTTGGTTTGTTGGTTTGTTGGTTTGTTGGTTTGTTGGTTTGTTGGTTTGTTGGTTTGTTTGTTTGTTGGTTTGTTTGTTGGTTGGTTTGTTCGTTTGTTGGTTTGTTGGTTTTTTGGCTTGTTTGTTTGTTGGCTTGTTGGTTTGTTTGTTTGTTGGTTTGTTGGTTTGTTGGTTTGTTGGTTTGTTGGTTTGTTGGTTTTTTTGGCTTGTTGGCTTGTTGGTTTGTTGGTTTGTTGGTTTGTTTGTTTGTTGGTTTGTTCGTTTGTTCGTTTGTTGGTTGTTGGTTTTTTTGTTTGTTTTTTTGTTTGTTACTTGGTTTGTTGGTTTGTTGGTTTATTGGTTTGTTGGCTTGTTGGCTTGTTGGCTTGTTGGTTTGTTGGTTTGTTCGTTTGTTGGTTTGTTGGTTTGTTGGTTTGTTGGTTTGTTGGTTTGTTGGCTTGTTGACTTGTTGGTTTGTTGGTTTGTTTGCTTGTTGGTTTGTTGGTTTGTTGGATTGCTGGTTTGTTGGTTTGTTGGTTTGTTGGTTTGTTGGTTTGTTGGTTTGTTCGTTTATTGGGTTGTTTGTTTGTTGGTTTGTTGGTTTTTTCGTTTGTTGGTTTGTTGGTTTGCTGGTTTGTTGGTTTGTTGGTTTGTTGGTTTGTTGGTTTGTTGGTTTGTTGGTTTATTGGTTTGTTGGTTTGTTGGTTTGTTGGTTTGTTGGTTTGTTGGTTTGTTGATTTGTTTGTTTGTTGGTTTGTTGGTTTGTTGGTTTGTTGGCTTATTGACTTGTTGGTTTGTTGGTTTGTTGGCTTGTTGGTTTGTTGGTTTGTTGGTTTGTTGGTTTGTTGGTTTGTTGGCTTGTTGGTTTGTGTGCTTGTTGGTTTGTTAGTTTGTTGGCGTTTTGGTTACTTGGTTTGTTGGTTTGTTGGTTCGTTGGTTTGTTGGCTTGTTGGTTTGTTGGCTTGTTGGTTTGTTGGTTTGTTGGTTTGTTGGTTTTTTGGTTTGTTGGTTTGTTGGTTGTTGGCTTGTTGGTTTGTTGGTTTGTTGGCTTGTTGGTTTGTTGGTTTGTTGGTTTGTTGGTTTGTTGGCTTGTTGGTTTGTTGGTTTGTTGGTTTGTTGGCTTGTTGGTTACTTAGTTTGTTGGCATGTTGGCTTGTTGGCTTGTTAGTTTGTTGGTTTGTTGGTTTGTTGGTTTGTTGGTTTGTTCGTTTGGTGGTTTGTTGGCTTGTTGGTTTGTTGGTTTGTTGGTTTGTTGGTTTGTTGGTTCATTTGTTTGTTGGTTTGTTGTCTTGTTGGTTTGTTGGTTTGTTGGATTCTTGGTTTGTTGGTTTGTTGGCTTGTTGGTTACTTAGTTTGTTGGTTTGTTGGCATGTTGGTTTGTTGGTTACTTGGTTTGTTAGTTTGTTGGTTTGGTGGCTTGTTGGTTTGTTGGTTTGTTGGTTTGTTGGTTCATTTGTTTGTTGGTTTGTTGGCTTGTTGGTTTGTTGGTTTGTTGGATTCTTGGTTTGTTGGTTTGTTGGCTTGTTGGTTACTTAGTTTGTTGGTTTGTTGGCATGTTGGTTTGTTGGTTACTTAATTTGTTAGTTTGTTGGTTTGGTGGCTTGTTGGTTTGTTGGTTTGTTGGTTTGTTGGCTTGTTGGTTTGTTGGTTTGTTGGTTTGTTGGTTTGTTGGCTTGTTGGCTTGTTGGTTTGTTGGTTTGTTGGTTTGTTGGTTTTTGGTTTGTTGGTTTATTTGTTTGTTGGTTTGTTTGCTTGTTGGTTTGTTGGTTTGTTGGTTTGTTGGTTTGTTGGTTTATCTGTTTGTTGGTTTGTTGGCTTGTTGGTTTGTTGGTTTGTTGGTTTGTTGGCTTGTTGGTTTGTTGGCTTGTTGGTTTGTTGGTTTGTTGGCTTGTTGGTTTGTTGGTTTGTTTGTTTGTTGGTTTGTTGGTTTGTTGGTTTGTTGGTTTGTTGGTTTGTTGGTTTGTTGGTTTGTTGATTTGTTTGTTTGTTGGTTTGTTGGTTTGTTGGTTTGTTGGCTTATTGACTTGCTGGTTTGTTGGTTTGTTGGCTTGTTGGTTTGTTGGTTTGTTGGTTTGTTGGTTTGTTGGTTTGTTGGTTTGTTGACTTGTTGGTTTGTTGGCTTGTTGGTTTGTTAGTTTGTTGGCGTTTTGGTTACTTGGTTTGTTGGTTTGTTGGTTCGTTGGTTTGTTGGTTTGTTGGTTTGTTGGCTTGTTGGTTTGTTGGTTTGTTGGTTTGTTGGTTTTTTGGTTTGTTGGTTTGTTGGTTTGTTGGTTGTTGGCTTGTTGGTTTGTTGGTTTGTTGGCTTGTTGGTTTGTTGGTTTGTTGGTTTGTTGGTTTGTTGGCTTGTTGGTTTGTTGGTTTGTTGGCTTGTTGGTTACTTAGTTTGTTGGTTTGTTGGCATGTTGGCTTGTTGGCTTGTTAGTTTGTTGGTTTGTTGGTTTGTTGGTTTGTTGGTTTGTTGGTTTGTTGGTTTGGTGGTTTGTTGGCTTGTTGGTTTGTTGGTTTGTTGGTTTGTTGGTTTGTTGGTTCATTTGTTTGTTGGTTTGTTGGCTTGTTGGTTTGTTGGTTTGTTGGCTTCTTGGTTTGTTGGTTTGTTGGCTTGTTGGTTACTTAGTTTGTTGGTTTGTTGGCATGTTTGTTTGTTGGTTACTTGGTTTGTTAGTTTGTTGGTTTGGTGGCTTGTTGGCTTATTGGTTTGTTCGTTTGTTGGTTTGTTGGCTTGTTGGTTTGTTGGTTTGTTGGTTTGTTGGTTTGTTGGTTTGTTGGCTTGTTGGTTTGTTGGTTTGTTGGTTTGTTGGCTTGTTTGTTACTTAGTTTGTTGGTTTGTTGGCATGTTGGCTTGTTGGATTGTTGGTTTGTTGGTTTGTTTGTTTGTTGGTTTGTTGGTTTGTTGGTTTGTTGGTTTGTTGGTTTGTTGGTTTGTTGGTTTTTTGGTTTGTTGGTTTTTTGGTTTGTTGGTTTATTTGTTTGTTGGTTTGTTTGCTTGTTGGTTTGTTGGTCTGTTGGATCTGTTTGTTGGTTTGTTGGTTTGTTGGTTTGTTGGTTGTTGGCTTGTTGGTTTGTTGGTTTGTTGGCTTGTTGGTTTGTTGGTTTGTTGGTTTGTTGGTTTGTTGGCTTGTTGGTTTGTTGGTTTGTTGGCTTGTTGGTTACTTAGTTTGTTGGTTTGTTGGCATGTTGGCTTGTTGGCTTGTTAGTTTGTTGGTTTGTTGGTTTGTTGGTTTGTTGGTTTGTTGGTTTGGTGGTTTGTTGGCTTGTTGGTTTGATGGTTTGTTGGTTTGTTGGTTTGTTGGTTCATTTGTTTGTTGGTTTGTTGGCTTGTTGGTTTGTTGGTTTGTTGGCTTCTTGGTTTGTTGGTTTGTTGGCTTGTTGGTTACTTAGTTTGTTGGTTTGTTGGCATGTTTGTTTGTTGGTTACTTGGTTTGTTAGTTTGTTGGTTTGGTGGCTTGTTGGCTTATTGGTTTGTTGGTTTGTTGGTTTGTTGGCTTGTTGGTTTGTTGGTTTGTTGGTTTGTTGGTTTGTTGGCTTGTTGGTTTGTTGGTTTGTTGGTTTGTTGGCTTGTTTGTTACTTAGTTTGTTGGTTTGTTGGCATGTTGGCTTGTTGGATTGTTGGTTTGTTGGTTTGTTTGTTTGTTGGTTTGTTGGTTTGTTGGTTTGTTGGTTTGTTGGTTTGTTGGTTTTTTGGTTTGTTGGTTTATTTGTTTGTTGGTTTGTTTGCTTGTTGGTTTGTTGGTTTGTTGGATCTGTTTGTTGATTTGTTGGCTTGTTGGTTTGTTGGTTTGTTGGTTTGTTGGCTTGTTGGTTTGTTGGCTTGTTGGTTTGTTGGTTTGTTGGTTTGTTGGCTTGTTTGTTTGTTGGTTTGTTGGCTTGTGGGCTTGTTGGTTTGTTGGTTTGTTGGCTTGTTGGTTTGTTAGTTTGTTGGCTTGTTGGCTAGTTGGTTTGTTGGTTTGTTGGTTTGTTGATTTGTTGGCTTGTTGGTTTGTTGGTTTGTTGGCATGTTGGTTTGTTAGTTTGTTGGTTTGTTGGTTTCTTGGTTTGTTGGTTTGTTGCTTTGTTGGTTTGTTGGTTTGTTGACTTGTTGGCTTGTTGGTTTGTTGGCTTGTTGGTTTGTTAGTTTGTTGGCTTTTTGGTTACTTGGTTTGTTGGTTTGTTGGATTGTTGGCTTGTTGGTTTGTTGGGTTGTTGGCTTGTTGGCTTGTTGGTTTATTGGTTTGTTGGTTTGTTGGTTTATTTGTTGGTTGGTTTGTTGGCTTGTTGGCTTGTTGGTTTGTTGGTTTGTTGGTTTGTTGGCTTGTTGGCTTGTTGGTTTGTTGGTTTTGTTGGTTTGTTGGCTTGTTGGTTTGTTGGTTTGTTGGTTTGTTGGCTTGTTGGCTTGTTGGTTTGTTGGTTTGTTGGTTTGTTGGTTTGTTGGTTTGTTGGTTTGTTGGCTTGTTGGCTTGTTGGTTTGTTGGTTTGTTGGCTTGTTGCTTTGTTAGTTTGTTGGTTTGTTGGTTTGTTGGTTTGTTGGTTTGTTGGTTTGTTGGTTTGTTGGTTTGTTGGCTTGTTGGTTTGTTGGTTTGTTGGTTTGTTGGCTTGTTGGTTTGTTGGTTTGTTGGCTTGTTGGCTTGTTGGTTTGTTGGTTTGTTGGTTTGTTGGTTTGTTGGCTTGTTGGTTTGTTGGTTTGTTGGCTTGTTGGTTACTTAGTTTGTTGGTTTGTTGGCATGTTGGCTTGTTGGCTTGTTAGTTTGTTGGTTTGTTGGTTTTTGGTTTGTTGGTTTGTTGGTTTGGTGGTTTGTTGGCTTGTTGGTTTGTTGGTTTGTTGGTTTGTTGGTTTGTTGGTTTGTTGGTTCATTTGTTTGTTGGTTTGTTGGCTTGTTGGTTTGTTGGTTTGTTGGCTTCTTGGTTTTTTGGTTTGTTGGCTTGTTGGTTACTTAGTTTGTTGGTTTGTTGGCATGTTTGTTTGTTGGTTACTTGGTTTGTTAGTTTGTTGGTTTGGTGGCTTGTTGGCTTGTTGGTTTGTTGGTTTGTTGGTTTGTTGGCTTGTTGGTTTGTTGGTTTGTTGGTTTGTTGGTTTGTTGGCTTGTTGGTTTGTTGGTTTGTTGGTTTGTTGGCTTGTTTGTTACTTAGTTTGTTGGTTTGTTGGCATGTTGGCTTGTTGGATTGTTGGTTTGTTGGTTTGTTTGTTTGTTGGTTTGTTGGTTTGTTGGTTTGTTGGTTTGTTGGTTTGTTGGTTTTTTGGTTTGTTGGTTTATTTGTTTGTTGGTTTGTTTGCTTGTTGGTTTGTTGGCTTGTTGGTTTGTTGGTTTGTTGGTTTATCTGTTTGTTGGTTTGTTGGCTTGTTGGTTTGTTGGTTTGTTGGTTTGTTGGCTTGTTGGTTTGTTGGCTTGTTGGTTTGTTGGTTTGTTGGTTTGTTGGCTTGTTTGTTTGTTGGTTTGTTGGCTTGTGGGCTTGTTGGTTTGTTGGTTTGTTGGCTTGTTGGTTTGTTAGTTTGTTGGCTTGCTGGCTAGTTGGTTTGTTGGTTTGTTGGTTTGTTGATTTGTTGGCTTGTTGGTTTGTTGGTTTGTTGGCATGTTGGTTTGTTAGTTTGTTGGTTTGTTGGTTTGTTGGTTTGTTGGTTTGTTGCTTTGTTGGTTTGTTCGTTTGTTGGCTTGTTGGCTTGTTGGTTTGTTGGCTTGTTGGTTTGTTAGTTTGTTGGATTTTTGGTTACTTGGTTTGTTGGTTTGTTGGATTGTTGGCTTGTTGGTTTGTTGGGTTGTTGGCTTGTTGGCTTGTTGGTTTATTGGTTTGTTGGTTTGTTGGTTTATTTGTTGGTTGGTTTGTTGGCTTGTTGGTTTGTTGGTTTGTTGGTTTGTTGGCTTGTTGGCTTGTTGGTTTGTTGGTTTGTTGGTTTGTTGGCTTGTTGGTTTGTTGGTTTGTTGGTTTGTTGGCTTGTTGGCTTGTTGGTTTGTTGGTTTGTTGGTTTGTTGGTTTGTTGGTTTGTTGGTTTGTTGGTTTGTTGGTTTGTTGGCTTGTTGGCTTGTTGGTTTGTTGGTTTGTTGGTTTGTTGGCTTGTTGCTTTGTTAGTTTGTTGGTTTGTTGGTTTGTTGGTTTGTTGGTTTGTTGGTTTGTTGGTTTGTTGGTTTGTTGGCTTGTTGGTTTGTTGGTTTGTTGGCTTGTTGGCTTGTTGGTTTGTTGGTTTGTTGGCTTGTTGGTTTGTTGTTTTGTCGGCTTGTTGGCTTGTTGCTTTGTTCGTTTGATGGTTTGTTGGTTTGTTGGTTTTTTGGTTTGTTGGTTTTTTGGTTTGTTGGCTTGTTGGTTTGTTGGTTTGTTTGCTTGTGGGCTTGTTGGTTTGTTGGCTTGTTGGTTTGTTAGTTTGTTGGCTTGTTGGCTAGTTGGTTTGTTGGTTTGGTTTGGTTACTTGGTTTGTTGGTTTGTTGGATTGTTGGCTTGTTGGTTTATTGGTTTGTTGGCTTGTTGGCTTGTTGGTTTATTGGTTTGTTGGTTTGTTGGTTTATTTGTTGGTTGGTTTGTTGGCTTGTTGGTTTGTTGGTTTGTTGGTTTGTTGGCTTGTTGGCTTGTTGGTTTGTTGGTTTGTTGGCTTGTTGGTTTGTTGGTTTGTTGGTTTGTTGGCTTGTTGGCTTGTTATTTGTTGGTTTGTTGGCTTGTTGGTTTGTTGGGTTGTTGGTTTGTTGGTTTGTTGGTTTGTTGGCTTGTTGGCTTGTTGGTTTGTTGGTTTGTTGGTTTGTTGGCTTGTTGCTTTGTTAGTTTGTTGGTTTGTTGGTTTGTTGGTTTGTTGGTTTGTTGGTTTGTTGGTTTGTTGGTTTGTTGGTTTGTTGGCTTGTTGGTTTGTTGGTTTGTTGGCTTGTTGGTTTGTTGGTTTGTTGGCTTGTTGGCTTGTTGGTTTGTTGGTTTGTTGGCTTGTTGGTTTGTTGGTTTGTCGGCTTGTTGGCTTGTTGCTTTGTTCGTTTGATGGTTTGTTGGTTTGTTGGTTTTTTGGTTTGTTGGTTTTTTGGTTTGTTGCTTTGTTGGTTTGTTGGTTTGCTGGCTTGTTGGCTTGCTGGTTTGTTGGCTTGTTGATTTGTTAGTTTGTTGGCTTTTTGATTACTTGGTTTGTTGGTTTGTTGGCTTGTTGGCTTGTTGGTTTGTTGGTTTGTTGGTTTGTTGGTTTGTTGGTTTATTTGTTTGTTGGTTTGTTGGCTTGTTGGTTTGTTGGTTTGTTGGTTTGTTGGTTTGTTGGCTTGTTGGCTTGTTGGTTTGTTGGTTTGTTAGTTTGTTGGCTTTTTGTTTACTTGGTTTGTTGGTTTGTTGGCTTGTTGGCTTATTGGTTTGTTGGCTTGTTGTTTTGTTGGTTTGTTGGTTTGTTGGCTTGTTGGCTTGTTGGTTTGTTGGTTTGTTGGTTTGTTGGTTTGTTGGTTTGTTGGTTTGTTGGTTTTTTGGTTTGTTGGTTTATTTGTTTGTTGGTTTGTTGGCTTGTTGGTTTGTTGGTTTGTTGGTTTGTTGGTTTGTTGGTTTGTTGGCTTGTTGGTTTGTTGGCATGTTGGCTTGTTGGCTTGTTGGTTTGTTGGTTTGTTTGTTTGTTGGTTTGTTGGTTTGTTGGTTTGTTGGTTTGTTGGTTTGTTGGTTTTTTGGTTTGTTGGTTTATTTGTTTGTTGGTTCGTTGGTTTGTTGGTTTGTTGGCTTGTTGGTTTGTTGGTTTGTTGGTTTGTTGGTTTGTTGGTTTGTTAGTTTGTTGGTTTGTTGGTTTGTTTGTTTGTTGGTTTGTTTGTTGGTTGGTTTGTTCGTTTGTTGGTTTATTGGTTTGTTGGCTTGTTTGTTTGTTGGTTTGTTGGCTTGTTGGTTTGTTGGTTTGTTGGTTTGTTGGTTTGTTGGTTTGTTGGTTTGTTGGTTTGTTGCTTTGTTTGTTTGTTGGTTTGTTTGTTGGTTGGTTTGTTCGTTTGTTGGTTTGTTGGTTTTTTGGCTTGTTTGTTTGTTGGCTTGTTGGTTTGTTTGTTTGTTGGTTTGTTGGTTTGTTGGTTTGTTGGTTTTTTGGTTTGTTGGTTTGTTGGTTTGTTGGTTTGTTGGTTTGTTGGCTTGTTGGCTTGTTGGTTTGTTGGTTTGTTGGTTTGTTTGTTTGTTGGTTTGTTCGTTTGTTCGTTTGTTGGTTGTTGGTTTTTTTGTTTGTTTTTTTATTTGTTACTTGGTTTGTTGGTTTATTGGTTTGTTGGCTTGTTGGCTTGTTGGCTTGTTGGCTTGTTGGTTTGTTGGTTTGTTCGTTTGTTGGTTTGTTGGTTTGTTGGTTTGTTGGTTTGTTGGTTTGTTGGCTTGTTGACTTGTTGGTTTGTTGGTTTGTTGGCTTGTTGGTTTGTTGGTTTGTTGGTTTGCTGGTTTGTTGGTTTGTTGGTTTGTTGGTTTGTTGGTTTGTTGGTTTGTTCGTTTGTTGGGTTGTTTGTTTGTTGGTTTGTTGGTTTGTTCGTTTGTTGGTTTGTTGGTTTGTTGGTTTGTTGGTTGGTTGGTTTGTTGGTTTGTTGGTTTGTTGGTTTGTTGGTTTGTTGGTTTGTTGGTTTATTGGTTTGTTGGTTTGTTGGTTTGTTGGTTTGTTGGTTTGTTGGTTTGTTGGTTTGTTGATTTGTTTGTTTGTTGGTTTGTTGGTTTGTTGGTTTGTTGGCTTATTGACTTGTTGGTTTGTTGGTTTGTTGGCTTGTTGGTTTGTTGGTTTGTTGGTTTGTTGGTTTGTTGGTTTGTTGGCTTGTTGGTTTGTTGGCTTGTTGGTTTGTTAGTTTGTTGGCGTTTTGGTTACTTGGTTTGTTGGTTTGTTGGTTCGTTGGTTTGTTGGCTTGTTGGTTTGTTGGCTTGTTGGTTTGTTGGTTTGTCGGTTTGTTGTCTTGTTGGTTTGTTGGTTTGTTGGATTCTTGGTTTGTTGGTTTGTTGGCTTGTCGGTTACTTAGTTTGTTGGTTTGTTGGCATGTTGTTTTGTTGGTTACTTGGTTTGTTAGTTTGTTGGTTTGGTGGCTTGTTGGTTTGTTGGTTTGTTGGTTTGTTGGTTCATTTGTTTGTTGGTTTGTTGGCTTGTTGGTTTGTTGGTTTGTTGGATTCTTGGTTTGTTGGTTTGTTGGCTTGTAGGTTACTTAGTTTGTTGGTTTGTTGGCATGTTGGTTTGTTGGTTACTTGGTTTGTTAGTTTGTTGGTTTGGTGGCTTGTTGGTTTGTTGGTTTGCTGGTTTGTTGGCTTGTTGGTTTGTTGGTTTGTTGGTTTGTTGGTTTGTTGGCTTGTTGGCTTGTTGGTTTGTTGGTTTGTTTGTTTGTTGGTTTGTTGGTTTGTTGGTTTGTTGGTTTGTTGGTTTGTTGGTTTTTTGGTTTGTTGGTTTATTTGTTTGTTGGTTTGTTTGCTTGTTGGTTTGTTGGTTTGTTGGTTTGTTGGTTTGTTGGTTTATCTGTTTGTTGATTTGTTGGCTTGTTGGTTTGTTGGTTTGTTGGTTTGTTGGCTTGTTGGTTTGTTGGCTTGTTGGTTTGTTGGTTTGTTGGTTTGTTGGCTTGTTTGTTTGTTGGTTTGTTGGCTTGTGGGCTTGTTGGTTTGTTGGCTTGTTGGTTTGTTGGCTTGTTGGTTTGTTAGTTCGTTGGCTTGTTGGCTAGTTGGTTTGTTGGTTTATTGGTTTGTTGATTTGTTGGCTTGTTGGTTTGTTGGTTTGTTGGCATGTTGGTTTGTTAGTTTGTTGGTTTGTTGGTTTGTTGGTTTGTTGGTTTGTTGGTTTGTTGCTTTGTTGGTTTGTTGGTTTGTTGGCTTGTTGGCTTGTTGGTTTGTTGGTTTGTTGGCTTATTGGTTTGTTAGTTTGTTGGCTTTTTGGTTACTTGGTTTGTTGGTTTGTTGGATTGTTGGCTTGTTGGTTTGTTGGTTTGTTGGCTTGTTGGCTTGTTGGTTTATTGGTTTGTTGGTTGTTTGGTTTATTTGTTGGTTGGTTTGTTGGCTTGTTGGCTTGCTGGTTTGTTGGTTTGTTGGTTTGTTTGCTTGTTGGCTTGTTGGTTTGTTGGTTTGTTGGTTTGTTGGCTTTTTGGTTTGTTGGTTTGTTGGTTTGTTGGCTTGTTGGCTTGTTGGTTTGTTGGTTTGTTGGCTTGTTGGTTTGTTGGCTTGTTGGTTTGTAGGTTTGTTGGTTTGTTGGCTTGTTGGCTTGTTGGTTTGTTGGTTTGTTGGTTTGTTGGCTTGTTGCTTTGTTAGTTTGTTGGTTTGTTGGTTTGTTGGTTTGTTGGTTTGTTGGTTTGTTGGTTTGTTGGCTTGTTGGTTTGTTGGTTTGTTGGCTTGTTGGTTTGTTGGTTTGTCGGCTTGTTGGCTTGTTGCTTTGTTCGTTTGATGGTTTGCTTGTTTGTTGGTTTTTTGGTTTGTTGGTTTTTTGGTTTGTTGGCTTGTTGATTTGTTGGTTTGTTGGCTCGTGGGCTTGTTGGTTTGTTGGTTTGTTGGCTTGTTGGTTTGTTAGTTTGTTGGCTTGTTGGCTAGTTGGTTTGTTGGTTGGGTTTGGTTACTTGGTTTGTTGGTTTGTTGGATTGTTGGCTTGTTGGTTTGTTGGTTTGTTGGCTTGTTGGCTTGTTGGTTTATTGGTTTGTTGGTTTGTTGGTTTATTTGTTGGTTGGTTTGTTGGCTTGTTGGCTTGTTGGTTTGTTGGTTTGTTGGTTTGTTGGCTTGTTGGCTTGTTGGTTTGTTGGTTTGTTGGCTTGTTGGTTTGTTGTTTTGTTGGTTTGTTGGCTTGTTGGCTTGTTGGTTTGTTGGTTTGTTGGCTTCTTGGTTTGTTGGCTTGTTGGTTTGTTGGTTTGTTGGTTTGTTGGCTTGTTGGCTTGTTGGCTTGTTGGTTTGTTGGTTTGTTGGTTTGTTGGCTTGTTGCTTTGTTAGTTTGTTGGTTTGTTGGTTTGTTGGTTTGTTGGTTTGTTGGTTTGTTGGTTTGTGGGCTTGTTGGTTTGTTGGTTTGTTGGCTTGTTGGTTTGTTGGTTTGTTGGATTGTTGGCTTGTTGGTTTGTTGGTTTGTTGGCTTGTTGGTTTGTTGGCTTGTCGGCTTGTTGGCTTGTTGCTTTGTTCGTTTGATGGTTTATTGGTTTGTTGGTTTTTTGGTTTGTTGGTTTTTTGGTTTGTTGCTTTGTTGGTTTGTTGGTTTGTTGGCTTGTTGGCTTGTTGGTTTGTTGGCTTGGTGATTTGTTAGTTTGTTGGCTTTTTGATTACTTGGTTTGTTGGTTTGTTGGCTTGTTGGCTTGTTGGTTTGTTGGTTTGTTGGTTTGTTGGTTTATTTGTTTGTTGGTTTGTTGGCTTGTTGGTTTGTTGGTTTGTTGGTTTGTTGGTTTGTTGGTTTGTTGGCTTGTTGGCTTGTTGCTTTGTTCGTTTGATGGTTTGTTGGTTTGTTGGTTTTTTGGTTTGTTGGTTTTTTGGTTTGTTGCTTTGTTGGTTTGTTGGTTTGCTGGCTTGTTGGCTTGCTGGTTTGTTGGCTTGTTGATTTGTTAGTTTGTTGGCTTTTTGATTACTTGGTTTGTTGGTTTGTTGGCTTGTTGGCTTGTTGGTTTGTTGGTTTGTTGGTTTGTTGGTTTGTTGGTTTATTTGTTTGTTGGTTTGTTGGCTTGTTGGTTTGTTGGTTTGTTGGTTTGTTGGTTTGTTGGCTTGTTGGCTTGTTGGTTTGTTGGTTTGTTAGTTTGTTGGCTTTTTGTTTACTTGGTTTGTTGGTTTGTTGGCTTGTTGGCTTATTGGTTTGTTGGCTTGTTGTTTTGTTGGTTTGTTGGTTTGTTGGCTTGTTGGCTTGTTGGTTTGTTGGTTTGTTGGTTTGTTGGTTTGTTGGTTTGTTGGTTTGTTGGTTTTTTGGTTTGTTGGTTTATTTGTTTGTTGGTTTGTTGGCTTGTTGGTTTGTTGGTTTGTTGGTTTGTTGGTTTGTTGGTTTGTTGGCTTGTTGGTTTGTTGGCATGTTGGCTTGTTGGCTTGTTGGTTTGTTGGTTTGTTTGTTTGTTGGTTTGTTGGTTTGTTGGTTTGTTGGTTTGTTGGTTTGTTGGTTTTTTGGTTTGTTGGTTTATTTGTTTGTTGGTTCGTTGGTTTGTTGGTTTGTTGGCTTGTTGGTTTGTTGGTTTGTTGGTTTGTTGGTTTGTTGGTTTGTTAGTTTGTTGGTTTGTTGGTTTGTTTGTTTGTTGGTTTGTTTGTTGGTTGGTTTGTTCGTTTGTTGGTTTATTGGTTTGTTGGCTTGTTTGTTTGTTGGTTTGTTGGCTTGTTGGTTTGTTGGTTTGTTGGTTTGTTGGTTTGTTGGTTTGTTGGTTTGTTGGTTTGTTGGTTTGTTTGTTTGTTGGTTTGTTTGTTGGTTGGTTTGTTCGTTTGTTGGTTTGTTGGTTTTTTGGCTTGTTTGTTTGTTGGCTTGTTGGTTTGTTTGTTTGTTGGTTTGTTGGTTTGTTGGTTTGTTGGTTTTTTGGTTTGTTGGTTTGTTGGTTTGTTGGTTTGTTGGTTTGTTGGCTTGTTGGCTTGTTGGTTTGTTGGTTTGTTGGTTTGTTTGTTTGTTGGTTTGTTCGTTTGTTCGTTTGTTGGTTGTTGGTTTTTTTGTTTGTTTTTTTATTTGTTACTTGGTTTGTTGGTTTATTGGTTTGTTGGCTTGTTGGCTTGTTGGCTTGTTGGCTTGTTGGTTTGTTGGTTTGTTCGTTTGTTGGTTTGTTGGTTTGTTGGTTTGTTGGTTTGTTGGTTTGTTGGCTTGTTGACTTGTTGGTTTGTTGGTTTGTTGGCTTGTTGGTTTGTTGGTTTGTTGGTTTGCTGGTTTGTTGGTTTGTTGGTTTGTTGGTTTGTTGGTTTGTTGGTTTGTTCGTTTGTTGGGTTGTTTGTTTGTTGGTTTGTTGGTTTGTTCGTTTGTTGGTTTGTTGGTTTGTTGGTTTGTTGGTTGGTTGGTTTGTTGGTTTGTTGGTTTGTTGGTTTGTTGGTTTGTTGGTTTGTTGGTTTATTGGTTTGTTGGTTTGTTGGTTTGTTGGTTTGTTGGTTTGTTGGTTTGTTGGTTTGTTGATTTGTTTGTTTGTTGGTTTGTTGGTTTGTTGGTTTGTTGGCTTATTGACTTGTTGGTTTGTTGGTTTGTTGGCTTGTTGGTTTGTTGGTTTGTTGGTTTGTTGGTTTGTTGGTTTGTTGGCTTGTTGGTTTGTTGGCTTGTTGGTTTGTTAGTTTGTTGGCGTTTTGGTTACTTGGTTTGTTGGTTTGTTGGTTCGTTGGTTTGTTGGCTTGTTGGTTTGTTGGCTTGTTGGTTTGTTGGTTTGTCGGTTTGTTGTCTTGTTGGTTTGTTGGTTTGTTGGATTCTTGGTTTGTTGGTTTGTTGGCTTGTCGGTTACTTAGTTTGTTGGTTTGTTGGCATGTTGTTTTGTTGGTTACTTGGTTTGTTAGTTTGTTGGTTTGGTGGCTTGTTGGTTTGTTGGTTTGTTGGTTTGTTGGTTCATTTGTTTGTTGGTTTGTTGGCTTGTTGGTTTGTTGGTTTGTTGGATTCTTGGTTTGTTGGTTTGTTGGCTTGTAGGTTACTTAGTTTGTTGGTTTGTTGGCATGTTGGTTTGTTGGTTACTTGGTTTGTTAGTTTGTTGGTTTGGTGGCTTGTTGGTTTGTTGGTTTGCTGGTTTGTTGGCTTGTTGGTTTGTTGGTTTGTTGGTTTGTTGGTTTGTTGGCTTGTTGGCTTGTTGGTTTGTTGGTTTGTTTGTTTGTTGGTTTGTTGGTTTGTTGGTTTGTTGGTTTGTTGGTTTGTTGGTTTTTTGGTTTGTTGGTTTATTTGTTTGTTGGTTTGTTTGCTTGTTGGTTTGTTGGTTTGTTGGTTTGTTGGTTTGTTGGTTTATCTGTTTGTTGATTTGTTGGCTTGTTGGTTTGTTGGTTTGTTGGTTTGTTGGCTTGTTGGTTTGTTGGCTTGTTGGTTTGTTGGTTTGTTGGTTTGTTGGCTTGTTTGTTTGTTGGTTTGTTGGCTTGTGGGCTTGTTGGTTTGTTGGCTTGTTGGTTTGTTGGCTTGTTGGTTTGTTAGTTCGTTGGCTTGTTGGCTAGTTGGTTTGTTGGTTTATTGGTTTGTTGATTTGTTGGCTTGTTGGTTTGTTGGTTTGTTGGCATGTTGGTTTGTTAGTTTGTTGGTTTGTTGGTTTGTTGGTTTGTTGGTTTGTTGGTTTGTTGCTTTGTTGGTTTGTTGGTTTGTTGGCTTGTTGGCTTGTTGGTTTGTTGGTTTGTTGGCTTATTGGTTTGTTAGTTTGTTGGCTTTTTGGTTACTTGGTTTGTTGGTTTGTTGGATTGTTGGCTTGTTGGTTTGTTGGTTTGTTGGCTTGTTGGCTTGTTGGTTTATTGGTTTGTTGGTTGTTTGGTTTATTTGTTGGTTGGTTTGTTGGCTTGTTGGCTTGTTGGTTTGTTGGTTTGTTGGTTTGTTTGCTTGTTGGCTTGTTGGTTTGTTGGTTTGTTGGTTTGTTGGCTTTTTGGTTTGTTGGTTTGTTGGTTTGTTGGCTTGTTGGCTTGTTGGTTTGTTGGTTTGTTGGCTTGTTGGTTTGTTGGCTTGTTGGTTTGTAGGTTTGTTGGTTTGTTGGCTTGTTGGCTTGTTGGTTTGTTGGTTTGTTGGTTTGTTGGCTTGTTGCTTTGTTAGTTTGTTGGTTTGTTGGTTTGTTGGTTTGTTGGTTTGTTGGTTTGTTGGTTTGTTGGCTTGTTGGTTTGTTGGTTTGTTGGCTTGTTGGTTTGTTGGTTTGTCGGCTTGTTGGCTTGTTGCTTTGTTCGTTTGATGGTTTGCTTGTTTGTTGGTTTTTTGGTTTGTTGGTTTTTTGGTTTGTTGGCTTGTTGATTTGTTGGTTTGTTGGCTCGTGGGCTTGTTGGTTTGTTGGTTTGTTGGCTTGTTGGTTTGTTAGTTTGTTGGCTTGTTGGCTAGTTGGTTTGTTGGTTGGGTTTGGTTACTTGGTTTGTTGGTTTGTTGGATTGTTGGCTTGTTGGTTTGTTGGTTTGTTGGCTTGTTGGCTTGTTGGTTTATTGGTTTGTTGGTTTGTTGGTTTATTTGTTGGTTGGTTTGTTGGCTTGTTGGCTTGTTGGTTTGTTGGTTTGTTGGTTTGTTGGCTTGTTGGCTTGTTGGTTTGTTGGTTTGTTGGCTTGTTGGTTTGTTGTTTTGTTGGTTTGTTGGCTTGTTGGCTTGTTGGTTTGTTGGTTTGTTGGCTTCTTGGTTTGTTGGCTTGTTGGTTTGTTGGTTTGTTGGTTTGTTGGCTTGTTGGCTTGTTGGCTTGTTGGTTTGTTGGTTTGTTGGTTTGTTGGCTTGTTGCTTTGTTAGTTTGTTGGTTTGTTGGTTTGTTGGTTTGTTGGTTTGTTGGTTTGTTGGTTTGTGGGCTTGTTGGTTTGTTGGTTTGTTGGCTTGTTGGTTTGTTGGTTTGTTGGATTGTTGGCTTGTTGGTTTGTTGGTTTGTTGGCTTGTTGGTTTGTTGGCTTGTCGGCTTGTTGGCTTGTTGCTTTGTTCGTTTGATGGTTTATTGGTTTGTTGGTTTTTTGGTTTGTTGGTTTTTTGGTTTGTTGCTTTGTTGGTTTGTTGGTTTGTTGGCTTGTTGGCTTGTTGGTTTGTTGGCTTGGTGATTTGTTAGTTTGTTGGCTTTTTGATTACTTGGTTTGTTGGTTTGTTGGCTTGTTGGCTTGTTGGTTTGTTGGTTTGTTGGTTTGTTGGTTTATTTGTTTGTTGGTTTGTTGGCTTGTTGGTTTGTTGGTTTGTTGGTTTGTTGGTTTGTTGGTTTGTTGGCTTGTTGGCTTGTTGGTTTGTTAGTTTGTTGGCTTTTTGGTTATTTGGTTTGTTGGTTTGTTGGCTTGTTGGCTTGTTGGTTTGTTGGCTTGTTGGTTTGTTGGTTTGTTGGTTTGTTGGTTTGTTGGCTTGTTGGTTTGTTGGTTTGTTGGTTTGTTGGTTTGTTGGTTTGTTGGTTTGTTGGTTTGTTGGTTTTTTGGTTTGTTGGTTTATTTGTTTGTTGGTTTGTTGGCTTGTTGGTTTGTTGGTTTGTTGGTTTGTTGGTTTGTTGGTTTGTTGGCTTGTTGGTTTGTTAGTTTGTTAGTTTGTTGGCTTTTTGGTTACTTTGTTTGTTGGTTTGTTCGCTTGTTGGCTTGTTGGTTTGTTGCTTTGTTGGTTACTTGGTTTGTTGGTTTGTTGGTTTGTTGGCTTGTTGGTTTGTTGGCTTGTTGGTTTGTTGGTTTGTTGGTTTGTTGGCTTGTTGGCTTGTTGGTTTGTTGGTTTGTTGGTTTGTTGGTTTATTGGTTTGTTGGTTTGTTGGTTTTTTGGGGTGTTGGTTTATTTGTTTGTTGGTTTGTTGGCTTGTTGAATTGTTGGTTTGTTGGTTTGTTGGTTTGTTGGCTTGTTGGCTTGTTGGTTTGTTAGTTTGTTGGCTTTTTGGTTACTTGGTTTGTTACTTTGTTGGCTTGTTGGCTTGTTGGTTTGTTGCTTTGTTCGTTTGATGGTTTGTTGGTTTGTTGGTTACTTGGTTTGTTGGTTTGTTGGTTTGTTGGCTTGTTGGTTGGTTGGTTTGTTGGTTTGTTGGTTTTTTGGTTTGTTGGTTTATTTGTTTATTGGTTTGTTGGCTTGTTGGTTTGTTGGTTTGTTGGTTTGTTGGCTTATTGGCTTGTTGGCTTGTTGGTTTGTTGGTTTTTTGGTTTGTTGCTTTGTTGGTTTGTTGGTTTGTTGGCTTGTTGGCTTTTCGGTTTGTTGGCTTGTTGGTTTGTTAGTTTGTTGGCTTTTTGGTGACTTGGTTTGTTGGTTTGTTGGCTTGTTGGCTTGTTGGCTTGTTGGTTTGTTGGCTTGTTGGTTTGTTGGTTTGTTGGTTTGTTGGCTTGTTGGATTGTTGGTTTGTTGGTTTGTTGGTTTGTTGGTTTGTTGGTTTGTTGATTGTTGGTTTGTTGGTTTGTTGGCTTGTTGGTTCGTTGGTTTGTTGGTTTGTTGGCTTGTTGGTTACTTGGTTTGTTGGCTTGTTGGCTTGTTGGTTTGTTGGCTTGTTGGTTTGTTGGTTTGTTGGCTTGTTGGCTTGTTGGTTTGTTGGTTTGTTGGTTTGTTGGTTTGTTGGTTTGTTGGTTTGTTGGTTTGTTGGTTTGTTGGTTTTTTGGTTTGTTGGTTTATTTGTTTGTTGGTTTGTTGGCTTGTTGGTTTGTTGGTTTGTTGGTTTGTTGGTTTGTTGGTTTGTTGGCTTGTTGGTTTGTTAGTTTGTTAGTTTGTTGGCTTTTTGGTTACTTGGTTTGTTGGTTTGTTGGCTTGTTGGCTTGTTGGTTTGTTGCTTTGTTCGTTTGATGGTTTGTTGGCTTGTTGGTTACTTGGTTTGTTGGTTTGTTGGTTTGTTGGCTTGTTGGTTTGTTGGCTTGTTGGTTTGTTGGTTTGTTGGTTTGTTGGCTTGTTGGCTTGTTGGTTTATTTGTTTGTTGGTTTGTTGGCTTGTTGAATTGTTGGTTTGTTGGTTTGTTGGTTTGTTGGCTTGTTGGCTTGTTGGTTTGTTAGTTTGTTGGCTTTTTGGTTACTTGGTTTGTTACTTTGTTGGCTTATTGGCTTGTTGGTTTGTTGCTTTGTTCGTTTGATGGTTTGTTGGTTTGTTGGTTACTTGGTTTGTTGGTTTGTTGGTTTGTTGGCTTGTTGGTTGGTTGGTTTGTTGGTTTGTTGGTTTTTTGGTTTGTTGGTTTATTTGTTTATTGGTTTGTTCGCTTTTTGGTTTGTTGGTTTGTTGGTTTGTTGGTTTATTGGCTTGTTGGCTTGTTGGTTTGTTGGTTTTTTGGTTTGTTGCTTTATTGGTTTGTTGGTTTGTTGGCTTGTTGGCTTGTTGGTTTGTTGGCTTGTTGGTTTGTTAGTTTGTTGGCTTTTTGGTTACTTGGTTTGTTGGTTTGTTGGTTTGTTGGCTTGTTGGCTTGTTGGCTTGTTGGTTTGTTGGCTTGTTGGTTTGTCGGTTTGTTGGTTTGTTGGCTTGTTGGATTGTTGGTTTGTTGGTTTGTTGGTTTGTTGGTTTGTTGATTGTTGGTTTGTTGGTTTGTTGGCTTGTTGGTTCGTTGGTTTGTTGGTTTGTTGGCTTGTTGGTTACTTGGTTTGTTGGTTTTTTGGCATGTTGGTTTGTTGGTTACTTGGTTTGTTGGTTTGTTGGTTTGTTGGCTTGTCGGCTTGTTGGTTTGTTGGTTTGTTGGCTTGTTGGTTTGTTGGTTTGTTGGCTTCTTGGCTTGTTGGTTTGTTGGTTTGTTGGCTAATTGGTTACTTAGTTTGTTGGTTTGTTGGTTTGTTGGTTTGTTGGCTTGTTGGCTTGTTGGTTTGTTGGTTAGTTCGTTTGTCGGTTTGTTAGTTTGTTGGTTTGTTGGATTGTTGGCTTGTTGGTTTGTTGGTTTTTTGGTTTATTGGTTTTTTGGTATGTTGGTTTGTTGGTTTGTTGGTTTTTTGGTTTGTTGGATTATTTGTTTGTTGGTTTGTTGGTTTGTTGGTTTGTTGGCTTGTTGGCTTGTTGCCTTGTTGGTTTGTTAGTTTGTTGGCTTTTTGGTTACTTGGTTTGTTGGTTTGTTGGTTTGTTGGCTTGTTGGCTTGTTGGTTTGTTGGTTAGTTCGTTTGTTGGTTTGTTAGTTTGTTGGTTTGTTGGCTTGTTGGGTTGTTGGTTTCTTGGTTTGTTGGTTTTTTGGTTTGTTGGTTTGTTGCTTTGTTGGTTTGTTGGTTTGTTGGCTTGTTGGCTTATTGGTTTGTTGGCTTGTTGGTTTGTTAGTTTGTTGGCTTTTTGGTTACTTGATTTGTTGGTTTGTTGGTTTGTTGGTTTGTTGGCTTGTTGGTTTGTTGGTTTGTTGGTTTGTTGGTTTGTTGGTTTGTTGATTTTTTGGTTTGTTGGTTTGTTGGTTGTTGGCTTGTTTGTTTGTTGGTTTGTTGGTTTGTTGGCTTGTTGGTTTGTTGGTTTGTTGGTTTGTTGGTTTGTTGGCTTGTTGGTTTGTTGGTTTGTTGGTTTGTTAGTTTGTTGGCTTGTTGGTTACTTAATTTGTTGGTTTGTTGGCATGTTGGCTTGTTGGCTTGTTAGTTTGTTGGTTTGTTGGTTTGTTGGTTTGTTGGTTTGTTGGTTTGTTGGTTTGTTGGCTTGTTGGTTTGTTGGTTTGTTGGTTTGTTGGTTTGTTGGTTTATTTGTCTGTTGGCTTGTTGGTTTGTTGGCTTGTTGGTTTGTTGGTTTGTTGGCTTCTTGGTTTGTTGGTTTGTTGGCTTGTTGGTTACTGAGTTTGTTGGTTTGTTGGCATGTTGGTTTGTTGGTTACTTGGTTTGTTAGTTTGTTGGTTTGGTGGCTTGTTGGCTTATTGGTTTGTTGGTTTGTTGGCTTGTTGGTTTGTTGGTTTGTTGGTTTGTTGGTTTGTTGGCTTGTTGGTTTGTTGGTTTGTTGGTTTGTTGGCTTGTTTGTTACTTAGTTTGTTGGTTTGTTGGCATGTTGGCTTGTTGGCTTGTTGGCTTGTTGGTTTGTTGGTTTGTTGGTTTGTTGGTTTGTTGGTTTGTTGGTTTGTTGGTTTGTTGGTTTGTTGGTTTGTTGGTTTTTTGGTTTGTTGGTTTATTTGTTTGTTGGTTTGTTTCCTTGTTGGTTTGTTGGTTTGTTGGTTTGTTGGTTTGTTGGTTTATCTGTTTGTTGGTTTGTTGGCTTGTTGGTTTGTTGGTTTGTTGGTTTGTTGGCTTGTTGGTTTGTTGGCTTTTTGGTTTGGTGGTTTGTTGGTTTGTTGGCTTGTTGGTTTGTTGGTTTGTTGGCTTGTTGGCTTGTTGGTTTGTTGGTTTGTTGGTTTGTTGGCTTGTTGGTTTGTTGGTTTGTTGCTTTGTTTGTTTGATGGTTTGTTGGTTTGTTGGTTACATGGTTTGCTGGTTTGTTGGTTTGTTGGCTTGTTGGTTTGTTGCTTTGTTCGTTTGATGGTTTGTTGGTTTGTTGGTTACTTGGTTTGTTGGTTTGTTGGTTTGTTGGCTTGTTGGTTTGTTGGCTTGTTGGTTTGTTGGTTTGTTGGTTTGTTGGCTTGTTGGCTTGTTGGCTTGTTGGTTTGTTGGTTTGTTGGTTTGTTGGTTTATTTGTTTGTTGGTTTGTTGGCTTGTTGGTTTGTTGGTTTGTTGGTTTGTTGGTTTGTTAGTTTGTTAGTTTGTTGGCTTGTTGGCTTGTTGGTTTGTTGGTTTTTGGTTTGTTGGTTTGTTGGTTTGTTGGTTTGTTGGTTTATTTGTTTGTTGGTTTGTTGGCTTGTTGGTTTGTTGGTTTGTTGGTTTGTTGGTTTGTTGGCTTGTTGGCTTGTTGGTTTGTTAGTTTGTTGGCTTTTTGGTTACTTGGTTTGTTGGTTTGTTGGTTTGTTGGCTTGTTGGCTTGTTGGCTTGTTGGTTACTTAGTTTGTTGGTTTGTTGGTTTGTTGGCTTGTTGGTTTGTTGGATTGTTGCTTTGTTGGTTTGTTGGTTTGTTGGCTTGTTGGTTTGTTGGCTTTATGCTTTGTTGGCTTGTTGGTTTTTTGTTTTGTTGGTTTGTTGGCTTGTTGGTTTGTTGTTTTGTTGGCTTGTTGGTTTGTTGGTTTGTTGGTTAGTTAGTTTGTTGGTTTGTTGGCTTGTTGGCTTGTTGGTTTATTGTTTTTTTGGTTTGTTGGTTTGTTAGCTTGTTGGTTTATTGGTTTATTTGTTTGTCGGTTTGTTGGCTTGTTGGTTTGTTGGTTTGTTGGTTTGTTGGTTTGTTGGCTTGTTGGCTTGTTGGTTTGTTAGTTTGTTGGCTTTTTGGTTACTTGGTTTGTTGGTTTGTTGGTTTGTTGGCTTGTTGGCTTGTTGGCTTGTTGGTTACTTAGTTTGTTGGTTTGTTGGCTTGTTGGTTTGTTGGATTGTTGCTTTGTTGGTTTATTGGTTTGTTGGTTTGTTGGTTTGTTGGCTTGTTGGCTTGTTGGTTTATTGGTTTGTTGGTTTGTTGGTTTGTTGGCTTGTTGGTTTGTTGGTTTGTTGGCTTGTTGGTTTGTTGGTTTGTTGGTTAGTTCGTTTGTTGGTTTGTTAGTTTGTTGGTTTGTTGGCTTGTTGGCTTGTTGGTTTGTTGGTTTTTGGGTTTGTTGGTTTGTTGGCTTGTTGGTTTGTTGGTTTGTTGGTTTGTTGGTTTGTTGGTTTGTTGGTTTGTTGGATTGTTGGCTTGTTGGTTTGTTGGTTTGTTGGTTTGTTGGTTTGTTGGTTTGTTGGTTTGTTGGCTTGTTGGTTTGTTGGTTTGTTGGCTTGTTGGTTTGTTGGCTTGTTGGTTAGTTTGTTTGTTGGTTTGTTAGTTTGTTGGTTTGTTGGCTTGTTGGCTTGTTGGTTTGTTGGTTTGTTGGTTTGTTGGCGTGTTGGTTTGTTGGTTTGTTAGTTTGTTGGCTTTTTGGTTACTTGGTTTGTTGGTTTGTTGGCTTGTTGGCTTGTTGGTTTGTTGGTTTGTTGGCTTGTTGGCTTGTTGGTTTGTTGGTTTGTTGGCTTGTTGGTTACTTAGTTTGTTGGTTTGTTGGCATGTTGGTTTGTTGGTTTGTTGGTTTGTTGCCTTGTTGGTTTGTTGGTTTGTTGGCTTGTTGGTTTGTTAGTTTGTTGGTTTGTTGGTTTGTTGGTTTGTTGCCTTGTTGGCTTGTTGGTTTGTTAGTTTGTTGGTTTGTTGGCTTGTTGGCTTGTTGGCTTGTTGGTTTGTTGGTTTTTTGGTTTGTTGGTTTGTTGGTTTGTTGGTTTGTTGGTTTGTTGGCTTGTTGGCTTATTTGTTTGTTGGCTTGTTGGTTTGTTAGTTTGTTGGCTTTTTGGTTACTTGGTTTGTTGGCTTGTTGGTTTGTTGGTTTGTTGGCTTGTTGGTTTGTTGGTTTGTTGGCTTGTTGGTTTGTTGGTTTGTTGGTTTCTTGGCTTGTTGGCTTGTTGGTTTGTTGGTTAATTGGTTTGTTTGTTTGTTGGTTTGTTGGTTTGTTGGTTTGTTGGCTTGTTGGTTTGTTGGCTTGTTGGTTTGTTGGTTTGTTGGTTTGTTGGCTTGTTGGCTTGTTGGTTTGTTGGTTTGTTGGTTTGTTGGTTCGTTGGTTTGTTGGTTTTTTGGTTTTTTGGTTTGTTGATTTGTTGGTTTGTTATCTTCTTGGTTTGTTGGTTTGTTGGCTTGTTGGCTTCTTGGTTACTTAGTTTGTTGGTTTGTTGGTTTGTTGGCTTGTTGGCTTGTTGGTTTGTTGGTTTTTTGGTTTGTTGGTTTGTTGGTTTGTTGGTTTGTTGGTTTGTTGGTTTATTTGTTTGTTGGTTTGTTGGTTTTTTGGTTTGTTGATTTGTTGGTTTGTTATCTTGTTGGTTTGTTGGTTTGTTGGCTTGTTGGCTTCTTGGTTACTTAGTTTGTTGGTTTGTTGGTTTGTTGGCTTGTTGGCTTGTTGGTTTGTTGGTTTGTTGGTTTGTTGGTTTGTTGGTTTGTTGGTTTTTTGGTTTGTTGGTTTGTTGGTTTGTTGGTTTGTTGGCTTGTTGGTTTGTTGGTTTGTTGGCTTGTTGGCTTGTTGGTTTGTTGGTTTGTTGGCTTGTTGATTACTTTGTTTGTTGGTTTGTTGGTTTGTTGGTTTGTTGGCTTGTTGGCTTGTTGGCTTGTTGGTTTGTTGGTTAGTTCGTTTGTTGGTTTGTTAGTTTGTTGGTTTGTTGGCCTGTTGGCTTGTTGGTTTGTTGGTTTTTTGGTTTGTAGGTTTGTTGGTTTTTTGGTTTGTTGGTTTGTTGGTTTATTTGTTTGTTGGTCTGTTGGCTTGTTGGTTTGTTGGTTTGTTGGTTTGTTGGGTTGTTGGCTTGTTGGTTTGTTAGTTTGTTGGCTTTTTGGTTACTTGGTTTGTTGGGTTGTTGGTTTGTTGGCTTGTTGGCTTGTTGGTTTGTTGGTTTGTTGGCTTGTTGGTTTGTTGGTTTGTTGGCTTGTTGGCTTGTTGCTTTGTTGGTTTGTTGGTTTGTTGGCTTGTTGGTTTGTTGGCTTGTTGGCTTGTTGGTTTGTTAGTTTGTTGGTTTGTTGGTTTGTTGGTTTGTTGGTTTGTTGGTTTATTTGTTTGTTGGTTTGCTGGCTTGTTGGTTTGTTGGTTTGTTGGTTTGTTGGTTTGTTGGCTTGTTGGTTTGTTGGTTTGTTGGCTTGTTGGTTTGTTGGTTTGTTGGTTTGTGGGTTTATTGGCTTGTTGGCTTGTTCGTTTGTTGGTTTTTTGGCTTGTTGGTTTGTTGGTTTGTTGGCTTGTTGGCTTGTTGCTTTGTTCGTTTGATGGTTTGTTGGTTTGTTGGTTTTTTGGTTTGTTGGTTTTTTGGTTTGTTGCTTTGTTGGTTTGTTGGTTTGTTGGCTTGTTCGCTTGTTGGTTTGTTGGCTTATTGATGTATTAGTTTGTTGACTTTTTGGTTACTTGGTTTGTTGGTTTGTTGGCTTGTTGGATTGTTGCTTTGTTCGTTTGATAGTTTGTTGGTTTGTTGGTTACTTGATTTGTTGGTTTGTTGGTTTGTTGGCTTGTTGGTTTGTTGGCTTGCTTGTTTGTTGGTTTGTTGGTTTGTTCGCTCGTTGGCTTGTTGGTTTGTTGGTTTGTTGGTTTGTTGGTTTGTTGGTTTGTTGGCTTGTTGGTTTGTTGGTTTGTTGGTTTGTTGGGTTGTTGGCTTGTTGGTTTGTTGGTTTGTTGGCTTGTTGGTTTGTTGGATTGTTGGGTTGTTGCTTTGTTCGTTTGATGGTTTGTTGGTTTGTTGGTTTGTTGGCTTGTTGGTTTGTTAGTTTGTTGGTTTGTTCGTTTGTTGGTTTGTTGGTTAATTGGTTTGTTGGTTTGTTGGTTTGTTGGCTTGTTGGTTTGTTGGCTTGTTGGTTTGTTGGTTTGTTGGCTTGTTGGTTTGTTGGTTTGTTGGTTTCTTGGCTTGTTGGCTTGTTGGTTTGTTGGTTAATTGGTTTGTTTGTTTGTTGGTTTGTTGGTTTGTTGGTTTGTTGGCTTGTTGGTTTGTTGGCTTGTTGGTTTGTTGCTTTGTTCGTTTGATAGTTTGTTGGTTTGTTGGTTACTTGGTTTGTTGGTTTGTTGGTTTGTTGGCTTTTTGGTTTGTTGGCTTGCTTGTTTGTTGGTTTGTTGGTTTGTTCGCTCGTTGGCTTGTTGGTTTGTTGGTTTGTTGGTTTGTTGGCTTGTTGGTTTGTTGGTTTGTTGGTTTGTTGGGTTGTTGGCTTGTTGGTTTGTTGGTTTGTTGGCTTGTTGGTTTGTTGGCTTGTTGGGTTGTTGCTTTGTTCGTTTGATGGTTTGTTGGTTTGTTGGTTTGTTGGCTTGTTGGTTTGTTAGTTTGTTGGTTTGTTCGTTTGTTGGTTTGTTGGTTAATTGGTTTGTTGGTTTGTTGGTTTGTTGGCTTGTTGGTTTGTTGGATTGTTGGTTTGTTGGTTTGTTGGTTTTTTGGTTTTTTGGTTTTTTGGTTGTTGATTTGTTGGTTTGTTATCTTGTTGGTTTGTTGGTTTGTTGGCTTGTTGGCTTCTTGGTTACTTAGTTTGTTGGTTTGTTGGCTTGTTGGCTTGTTGGTTTGTTGGTTAGTTCGTTTGTTGGTTTGTTAGTTTGTTAGTTTGTTGGCTTGTTGGCTTGTTGGTTTGTTGGTTTTTGGTTTGTTGGTTTGTTGGTTTGTTGGTTTGTTGGTTTATTTGTTTGTTGGTTTGTTGGCTTGTTTGTTTGTTGGTTTGTTGGTTTGTTGGTTTGTTGGCTTGTTGGCTTGTTGGTTTGTTAGTTTGTTGGCTTTTTGGTTACTTGGTTTGTTGGTTTGTTGGTTTGTTGGCTTGTTGGCTTGTTGGCTTGTTGGTTACTTAGTTTGTTGGTTTGTTGGTTTGTTGGCTTGTTGGTTTGTTGGATTGTTGCTTTGTTGGTTTGTTGGTTTGTTGGCTTGTTGGTTTGTTGGCTTGTTGCTTTGTTGGCTTGTTGGTTTTTTGTTTTGTTGGTTTGTTGGCTTGTTGGTTTGTTGTTTTGTTGGCTTGTTGGTTTGTTGGTTTGTTGGTTAGTTAGTTTGTTGGTTTGTTGGCTTGTTGGCTTGTTGGTTTATTGGTTTTTTGGTTTGTTGGTTTGTTAGCTTGTTGGTTTATTGGTTTATTTGTTTGTCGGTTTGTTGGCTTGTTGGTTTGTTGGTTTGTTGGTTTGTTGGTTTGTTGGCTTGTTGGCTTGTTGGTTTGTTAGTTTGTTGGCTTTTTGGTTACTTGGTTTGTTGGTTTGTTGGTTTGTTGGCTTGTTGGCTTGTTGGCTTGTTGGTTACTTAGTTTGTTGGTTTGTTGGTTTGTTGGCTTGTTGGTTTGTTGGATTGTTGCTTTGTTGGTTTATTGGTTTGTTGGTTTGTTGGTTTGTTGGCTTGTTGGCTTGTTGGTTTATTGGTTTGTTGGTTTGTTGGTTTGTTGGCTTGTTGGTTTGTTGGTTTGTTGGCTTGTTGGTTTGTTGGTTTGTTGGTTAGTTCGTTTGTTGGTTTGTTAGTTTGTTGGTTTGTTGGCTTGTTGGCTTGTTGGTTTGTTGGTTTTTGGGTTTGTTGGTTTGTTGGCTTGTTGGTTTGTTGGTTTGTTGGTTTGTTGGTTTGTTGGTTTGTTGGATTGTTGGCTTGTTGGTTTGTTGGTTTGTTGGTTTGTTGGTTTGTTGGTTTGTTGGTTTGTTGGCTTGTTGGTTTGTTGGTTTGTTGGCTTGTTGGTTTGTTGGCTTGTTGGTTAGTTTGTTTGTTGGTTTGTTAGTTTGTTGGTTTGTTGGCTTGTTGGCTTGTTGGTTTGTTGGTTTGTTGGTTTGTTGGCGTGTTGGTTTGTTGGTTTGTTAGTTTGTTGGCTTTTTGGTTACTTGGTTTGTTGGTTTGTTGGCTTGTTGGCTTGTTGGTTTGTTGCTTTGTTCGTTTGATGGTTTGTTCGTTTGTTGGTTACTTGGTTTGTTAGTTTGTTGGCTTATTGGTTTGTTGGTTTGTTGGCTTGTTGGCTTGTTGGTTTGTTGGTTTGTTGGCTTGTTGGTTACTTAGTTTGTTGGTTTGTTGGCATGTTGGTTTGTTGGTTTGTTGGTTTGTTGCCTTGTTGGTTTGTTGGTTTGTTGGCTTGTTGGTTTGTTAGTTTGTTGGTTTGTTGGTTTGTTGGTTTGTTGGCTTGTTGGCTTGTTGGTTTGTTAGTTTGTTGGTTTGTTGGCTTGTTGGCTTGTTGGCTTGTTGGTTTGTTGGTTTTTTGGTTTGTTGGTTTGTTGGTTTGTTGGTTTGTTGGTTTGTTGGCTTGTTGGCTTATTTGTTTGTTGGCTTGTTGGTTTGTTAGTTTGTTGGCTTTTTGGTTACTTGGTTTGTTGGCTTGTTGGTTTGTTGGTTTGTTGGCTTGTTGGCTTGTTACTTTGTTGGTTTGTTGACTTGTTGGCTTGTTGGTTTGTTAGTTTGTTGGCTTTTTGGTTACTTGGTTTGTTGGTTTGTTGGCTTGTTGGCTTGTTGGTTTGTTGGTTAGTTCGTTTGTTGGTTTGTTAGTTTGTTAGTCTGTTGGCTTGTTGGCTAGTTGGTTTGTTGGTTGTTTGGTTTGTTGGTTTGTTGGTTTGTTGCTTTGTTGGTTTGTTGGTTTGTTGGTTTGTTGGTTTGTTGGTTTGTTGGTTTGTTGGCTTGTTGGTTTGTTGGTTTGTTGGTTTGTTGGTTTGTTAGTTTGTTAGTTTGTTGGTTTGTTGGTTTGTTGGTTTGTTGGTTTGTTGCTTTGTTGGTTTGTTGGTTGGTTGGCTTGTTGGCTAGTTGGTTTGTTGGTTTGTTGGGTTGTTGGCTTGTTGGTTTGTTGGTTTGTTGGCTTGTTGGTTTGTTTGTTTGTTGGTTTGTTGGTTTGTTGGTTTGTTGGTTTGTTGGTTTGTTGGTTTGTTGGTTTGTTGGTTTGTTGGTTTGTTGGCTTGTTGGCTTGTTGGTTTGTTGGCTTGTTGGTTTGCTAGTTTGTTGGCTTTTTGGTTACTTGGTTTGTTGGTTTGTTGGCTTGTAGGCTTGTTGGTTTGTTGGTTTGTTGGCTTGTTGGCTTGTTGGTTTGTTGGTTTGTTGGTTTGTTGGTTTTTTGGTTTGTTGGTTTATTTGTTTGTTGGTTTGTTGGCTTGTTGGTTTGTTGGTTTGTTGGTTTGTTGGTTTGTTGTTTTATTTGTTTGTGGGTTTGTTGGTTTGTTGGTTTGTTTGTTTGTTGGTTTGTTGGCTTGTTGGGTTGTTGGCTTGTTGGTTTGTTGGTTTGTTGGTTTGTTGTCTTGTTGGTTTGTTGGTATGTTGGCTTGTTGGCTTGTTGGTTTGTTGGTTTGTTGGTTTGTTGGTTTGCTGGTTTGTTGGCTTGTTGGTTTGTTGGCTTGTTGGTTTGTTAGTTTGTTGGTTTGTTGGTTTGTTGGTTTGTTGGTTTGTTGCTTTGTTGGTTTGTTAGTTTTTTGGCTTGTTGGCTTGTTGGTTTGTTGGCTTGTTGGTTTGTTGGTTTGTTGGTTTGTTGGTTTGTTAGTTTGTTAGTTTGTTGGTTTGTTGGTTTGTTGGTTTGTTGGTTTGTTGCTTTGTTGGTTTGTTGGTTGGTTGGCTTGTTGGCTAGTTGGTTTGTTGGTTTGTTGGTTTGTTGGCTTGTTGGTTTGTTGGTTTGTTGGCTTGTTGGTTTGTTTGTTTGTTGGTTTGTTGGTTTGTTGGTTTGTTGGTTTGTTGGTTTGTTGGTTTGTTGGTTTGTTGGTTTGTTGGTTTGTTGGCTTGTTGGCTTGTTGGTTTGTTGGCTTGTTGGTTTGCTAGTTTGTTGGCTTTTTGGTTACTTGGTTTGTTGGTTTGTTGGCTTGTAGGCTTGTTGGTTTGTTGGTTTGTTGGCTTGTTGGCTTGTTGGTTTGTTGGTTTGTTGGTTTGTTGGTTTTTTGGTTTGTTGGTTTATTTGTTTGTTGGTTTGTTGGCTTGTTGGTTTGTTGGTTTGTTGGTTTGTTGGTTTGTTGTTTTATTTGTTTGTGGGTTTGTTGGTTTGTTGGTTTGTTTGTTTGTTGGTTTGTTGGCTTGTTGGGTTGTTGGCTTGTTGGTTTGTTGGTTTGTTGGTTTGTTGTCTTGTTGGTTTGTTCGTATGTTGGCTTGTTGGCTTGTTGGTTTGTTGGTTTGTTGGTTTGTTGGTTTGCTGGTTTGTTGGTTTGTTGGCTTGTTGGTTTGTTAGTTTGTTGGTTTGTTGGTTTGTTGGTTTATTGGTTTGTTGCTTTGTTGGTTTGTTAGTTTTTTGGCTTGTTGGCTTGTTGGTTTGTTGGCTTGTTGGTTTGTTGGTTTGTTGGTTTCTTGGCTTGTTGGTTTGTTGGTTTGTTGGCTTGTTGGCTTGTTGGTTTGTTGGTTTTTTGGTTTGTTGGCTTGTTGGCTTGTTAGTTTGTTGGCTTGTTGGTTTGTTAGTTTGTTAGTTTGTTGGCTTGTTGGCTTGTTGGTTTGTTGGTTTTTGGTTTGTTGGTTTGTTGGTTTGTTGGTTTGTTGGTTTATTTGTTTGTTGGTTTGTTGGCTTGTTAGTTTGTTGGTTTGTTGGTTTGTTGGTTTGTTGGCTTGTTGGCTTGTTGGTTTGTTAGTTTGTTGGCTTTTTGGTTACTTGGTTTGTTGGTTTGTTGGTTTGTTGGCTTGTTGGCTTGTTGGCTTGTTGGTTACTTAGTTTGTTGGTTTGTTGGTTTGTTGGCTTGTTGGTTTGTTGGATTGTTGCTTTGTTGGTTTGTTGGTTTGTTGGCTTGTTGGTTTTTTGGCTTGTTGCTTTGTTGGCTTGTTGGTTTTTTTGTTTGTTGGTTTGTTGGCTTGTTGGTTTGTTGGTTTGTTGGCTTGTTGGTTTGTTGTTTTGTTGGTTAGTTCGTTTGTTGGTTTGTTAGTTTGTTGGTTTGTTGGCTTGTTGGCTTGTTGGTTTGTTGGTTTTTTGGTTTGTTGGTTTGTTGGCTTGTTGGTTTATTGGTTTATTTGTTTGTTGGTTTGTTGGCTTGTTGGTTTGTTGGTTTGTTGGTTTGTTGGTTTGTTGGCTTGTTGGCTTGTTGGTTTGTTAGTTTGTTGGCTTTTTGGTTACTTGGTTTGTTGGTTTGTTGGTTTGTTGGCTTGTTGGCTTGTTGGCTTGTTGGTTACTTAGTTTGTTGGTTTGTTGGTTTGTTGGCTTGTTGGTTTGTTGGATTGTTGCTTTGTTGGTTTGTTGGTTTGTTGGTTTGTTGCTTTGTTGGCTTGTTGGCTTGTTGGTTTATTGGTTTGTTGGTTTGTTGGTTTGTTGGCTTGTTGGTTTGTTGGTTTGTTGGCTTGTTGGTTTGTTGGTTTGTTGGTTAGTTCGTTTGTTGGTTTGTTAGTTTGTTGGTTTGTTGGCTTGTTGGCTTGTTGGTTTGTTGGTTTTTGGGTTTGTTGGTTTGTTGGCTTGTTGGTTTGTTGGTTTGTTGGTTTGTTGGTTTGTTTGCTTGTTGGCTTGTTGGCTTGTTGGTTTGTTGGTTTGTTGGTTTGTTGGTTTGTTGGTTTGTTGGTTTGTTGGCTTGTTGGTTTGTTGGTTTGTTGGCTTGTTGGTTTGTTGGCTTGTTGGTTAGTTTGTTTGTTGGTTTGTTAGTTTGTTGGTTTGTTGGCCTATTGGCTTGTTGGTTTGTTGGTTTGTTGGTTTGTTGGCTTGTTGGTTTGTTGGTTTGTTAGTTTGTTGGCTTTTTGGTTACTTGGTTTGTTGGTTTGCTGGCTTGTTGGCTTGTTGGTTTGTTGCTTTGTTCGTTTGATGGTTTGTTCGTTTGTTGGTTACTTGGTTTGTTAGTTTGTTGGCTTATTGGTTTGTTGGTTTGTTGGCTTGTTGGCTTGTTGGTTTGTTGGTTTGTTGGCTTGTTGGTTACTTAGTTTGTTGGTTTGTTGGCATGTTGGTTTGTTGGTTTGTTGGCATGTTGGTTTGTTGGTTTGTTGGTTTGTTGGCTTGTTGGTTTGTTGGTTTGTTGGCTTGATGGTTTGTTAGTTTGTTGGTTTGTTGGTTTGTTGGTTTGTTGGCTTGTTGGCTTGTTGGTTTGTTGGTTAGTTCGTTTGTTGGTTTGTTAGTTTGTTGGTTTGTTGGCTTGTTGGCTTGTTGGCTTGTTGGTTTGTAGGTTTTTTGGTTTGTTGGTTTGTTGGTTTGTTGGTTTGTTGGTTTGTTGGTTTGTTGGCTTGTTGGCTTATTTGTTTGTTGGCTTGTTGGTTTGTAAGTTTGTTGGCTTGTTGGTTTGTTGGTTTGTTGGCTTGTTGGCTTGTTACTTTGTTGGTTTGTTGGTTTGTTGACTTGTTGGCTTGTTGGTTTGTTAGTTTGTTGGCTTTTTGGTTACTTGGTTTGTTGGTTTGTTGGCTTGTTGGCTTGTTGGTTTATTGGTTAGTTCGTTTGTTGGTTTGTTAGTTTGTTAGTCTGTTGGCTTGTTGGCTAGTTGGTTTGTTGGTTGTTTGGTTTGTTGGTTTGTTGGTTTGTTGGTTTGTTGGTTTGTTGGTTTGTTGGTTTGTTGGTTTGTTGGTTTGTTGGTTTGTTGGCTTGTTGGCTTGTTGGTTTGTTGGTTTGTTGGTTTGTTGGTTTGTTAGTTTGTTGGTTTGTTGGTTTGTTGGTTTGTTGCTTTGTTGGTTTGTTGGTTGGTTGGCTTGTTGGCTAGTTGGTTTGTTGGTTTGTTGGTTTGTTGGCTTGTTGGTTTGTTGGTTTGTTGGCTTGTTGGTTTGTTTGTTTGTTGGTTTGTTGGTTTGTTGGTTTGTTGGTTTGTTGGTTTGTTGGTTTGTTGGTTTGTTGGTTTGTTGGTTTGTTGGCTTGTTGGCTTGTTGGTTTGTTGGCTTGTTGGTTTGCTAGTTTGTTGGCTTTTTGGTTACTTGGTTTGTTGGTTTGTTGGCTTGTAGGCTTGTTGGTTTGTTGGTTTGTTGGCTTGTTGGCTTGTTGGTTTGTTGGTTTGTTGGTTTGTTGGTTTTTTGGGTTTGTTGGTTTATTTGTTTGTTGGTTTGTTGGCTTGTTGGTTTGTTGGTTTGTTGGTTTGTTGGTTTGTTGTTTTATTTGTTTGTGGGTTTGTTGGTTTGTTGTCTTGTTGGTTTGTTGGTATGTTGGCTTGTTGGCTTGTTGGTTTGTTGGTTTGTTGGTTTGTTGGCTTGTTGGTTTGTTAGTTTGTTGGCTTGTTGGCTTGTTGGTTTGTTGGTTTGTTGGTTTGTTCGTTTGTTGGCTTGCTGGTTTGTTGGTTTGTTGGCTTGTTGGTTTGTTAGTTTGTTGGTTTGTTGGTTTGTTGGTTTGTTGGTTTGTTGCTTTGTTGGTTTGTTAGTTTTTTGGCTTGTTGGCTTGTTGGTTTGTTGGCTTGTTGGTTTGTTGGTTTGTTGGTTTCTTGGCTTGTTGGTTTGTTGGTTTGTTGGCTTGTTGGCTTATTGGTTTGTTGGTTTGTTGGTTTGTTGGCTTGTTGGCTTGTTAGTTTGTTGGCTTGTTGGTTTGTTGGTTTGTTGGTTTCTTGGCTTGTTGGTTTATTGGTTTGTTGGCTTGTTGGTTTGTTGGCTTGTTGGTTTGTTGGTTTGTTGGTTTGTTGGCTTGTTGGTTTGTTAGTTTGTTGGTTTGTTGGTTTGTTGGTTTGTTGGTTTGTTGGCTTATTGGCTTGTTGGTTTGTTGGTTAGCTCGTTTGTTGGTTTGTTAGTTTGTTGGTTTTTTGGCTTGTTGGCTTGTTGGTTTGTTAGTTTGTTGTCTTTCTGGTTACTTGGTTTGTTGGTTTGTTGGCTTGTTGGCTTGTTAGTTTGTTGGCTTGTTGGTTTGTTGGTTTGTTGGTTTCTTGGCTTGTTGGTTTGTTGGTTTGTTGGCTTGTTGGCTTGTTGGTTTGTTGGTTTGTTGGTTTGTTGGTTTGTTGGTTTGTTGGTTTGTTGGCTTGTTGGCTTGTTGGTTTGTTGGTTAGTTCGTTTGTTGGTTTGTTAGTTTGTTAGTTTGTTGGCTTGTTGGGTTGTTAGTTTGTTGGTTTTTTGGTTTGTTGGTTTGTTGGTTTGTTGGTTTGTTGGTTTGTTGGTTTATTTGTTTGTTGGTTTGTTGGCTTGTTGGTTTGTTGGTTTGTTGGTTTGTTGGTTTGTTGGCTTGTTGGCTTGTTGGTTTGTTAGTTTGTTGGCTTTTTGGTTACTTGGTTTATTGGTTTGTTGGTTTGTTGGCTTGTTGGCTTGTTGGCTTGTTGGTTACTTAGTTTGTTGGTTTGTTGGTTTGTTGGCTTGTTGGTTTGTTGGATTGTTGCTTTGTTGGTTTGTTGGTTTGTTGGCTTGTTGGCTTGTTGGTTTGTTGGTTTGTTGGTTTGTTGGTTTGTGGGCTTGTTGATTTGTTGGTTTGTTTGCTTGTTGGTTTGTTGGTTAGTTCGTTTGTTGGTTTGTTAGTTTGTTGGTTTGTTGGCTTGTTGGCTTGTTGGTTTGTTGGTTTTTTGGTTTGTTGGTTTGTTGGCTTGTTGGTTTGTTGGTTTGTTGGTTTGTTGGTTTGTTGGTTTGTTGGTTTGTTGGCTTGTTGGCTTGTTGGTTTGTTGGTTTGTTGGTTTGTTGGTTTGTTGGTTTGTTGGTTTGTTGGTTTGTTGGCTTGTTGGTTTGTTGGTTTGTTGGCTTGTTGGTTTGTTGGCTTGTTGGTTAGTTTGTTTGTTGGTTTGTTAGTTTGTTGGTTTGTTGGCTTTTTGGCTTGTTGGTTTGTTGGTTTGTTGGTTTGTTGGCTTGTTGGTTTGTTGGTTTGTTAGTTTGTTGGCTTTTTGGTTACTTGGTTTGTTGGTTTGTTGGCTTGTTGGCTTGTTGGTTTGTTGCTTTGTTCGTTTGATGTTTTGTTGGTTTGTTGGTTACTTGGTTTGTTAGTTTGTTGGTTTATTGGTTTGTTGGTTTGTTGGCTTGTTGGCTTGTTGGTTTGTTGGTTTGTTGGCTTGTTGGTTACTTATTTTGTTGGTTTGTTGGCATGTTGGTTTGTTGGTTTGTTGGTTTGTTTGCTTGTTGGTTTGTTGGTTTGTTGGCTTGTTGGTTTGTTAGTTTGTTGGTTTGTTGGTTTGTTGGTTTGTTGGTTTGTTGGCTTGTTGGCTTGTTGGTTTGTTGGTTAGTTCGTTTGTTGGTTTGTTAGTTTGTTGGTTTGTTGGCTTGTTAGCTTGTTGGCTTGTTGGTTTGTTGGTTTTTTGGTTTGTTGGTTTGTTGGTTTGTTGGTTTGTTGGTTTGTTGGTTTGTTGGCTTGTTGGCTTGTTTGTTTGTTGGCTTGTTGGTTTGTTAGTTTGTTGGGTTTTTGGTTACTTGTTTTGTTGGCTTGTTGGTTTGTTGGTTTGTTGGTTTGTTGGCTTGTTACTTTGTTGGTTTGTTGGTTTGTTGACTTGTTGGCTTGTTGGTTTGTTAGTTTGTTGGCTTTTTGGTTACTTGGTTTGTTGGTTTGTTGGCTTGTTGGATTGTTGTTTTGTTGGTTAGTTCGTTAGTTGGTTTGTTAGTTTGTTGGTTTGTTGGCTTGTTGGCTAGTTGGTTTGTTGGTTGTTTGGTTTGTTGGTTTGTTGGTTTGTTGGTTTGTTGGTTTGTTGGTTTGTTGGTTTATTGGGTTGTTGGTTTGTTGGTTTGTTGCTTTGTTGGTTTGTTGGTTGGTTGGCTTGTTGGCTAGTTGGTTTGTTGGTTTGTTGGTTTGTTGGCTTGTTGGTTTGTTGGTTTGTTGGCTTGTTGGTTTGTTTGTTTGTTGGTTTGTTGGTTTGTTGGTTTGTTGGTTTGTTGGTTTGTTGGTTTGTTGGTTTGTTGGCTTGTTGGCTTGTTGGTTTGTTGGCTTGTTGGTTTTTTAGTTTGTTGGCTTTTTGGTTACTTGGTTTGTTGGCTTGTTGGCTTGTTGGTTTGTTGGTTTGTTGGCTTGTTGGCTTGTTGGTTTGTTGGTTTGTTGGTTTGTTGGTTTGTTGGTTTGTTGGTTTGTTGGTTTGTTGGTTTGTTGGTTTTTTGGTTTGTTGGTTTATTTGTTTGTTGGCTTGTTGGCTTGTTGGTTTGTTGGTTTGTTGGATTGTTGGTTTGTTGTTTTATTTGTTTGTGGGTTTGTTGGTTTGTTGGTTTGTTTGTTTGTTGGTTTGTTGGCTAATTGGTTTGTTGGCTTGTTGGTTTGTTGGTTTGTTGGTTTGTTGTCTTGTTGGTTTATTGGTTTGTTGGCTTGTTGGCTTGTTGGTTTGTTGGTTTGTTGGCTTGTTGGTTTGTTAGTTTATTGGCTTGTTGGCTTGTTGGTTTGTTGGTTTGTTGGTTTGTTGGTTTGTTGGCTTGCTGGTTTGTTGGTTTGTTGGTTTGTTGGTTTGTTGGCTTTTTGGCTTGTTGGTTTGTTGGTTTGTTGGTTTGTTGGTTTGTTGGCTTGTTGTTTTGTTGGTTTGTTGGTTTGTTGGCTTGTTGGTTACTTAGTTTGTTGGTTTGTTGGTTTGTTGGCTTGTTGGTTTGTTGGTTTGTTGGCTTGTTGGTTTGTTAGTTTGTTGGTTTGTTGGTTTGTTGGTTTGTTGGCTTGTTGGGTTGTTGGTTTGTTGGTTAGTTCGTTTGTTGGTTTGTTAGTTTGTTGGTTTGTTGGCTTGTTGGCTTGTTGGTTTGTTGGTTTTTTGGTTTGTTGGTTTGCTGGTTTGTTGGTTTGTTGGTTTGTTGGTTTGTTGGTTTGTTGGCTTGTTGGCTTGTTGGTTTGTTGGTTAGTTCGTTTGTTGGTTTGTTAGTTTGTTGGTTTGTTGGCTTGTTGGCTTGTTGGTTTGTTGGTTTTTTGGTTTGTTGGTTTGCTGGTTTGTTGGTTTGTTGGTTTGTTGGCTAGTTGGTTTGTTGGTTGTTTGGTTTGTTGGTTTGTTGGTTTGTTGGTTTGTTGGTTTGTTGGTTTGTTGGTTTATTGGGTTGTTGGTTTGTTGGTTTGTTGCTTTGTTGGTTTGTTGGTTGGTTGGCTTGTTGGCTAGTTGGTTTGTTGGTTTGTTGGTTTGTTGGCTTGTTGGTTTGTTGGTTTGTTGGCTTGTTGGTTTGTTTGTTTGTTGGTTTGTTGGTTTGTTGGTTTGTTGGTTTGTTGGTTTGTTGGTTTGTTGGTTTGTTGGCTTGTTGGCTTGTTGGTTTGTTGGCTTGTTGGTTTGTTAGTTTGTTGGCTTTTTGGTTACTTGGTTTGTTGGTTTGTTGGATTGTTGCTTTGTTGGTTTGTTGGTTTGTTGGCTTGTTGGCTTGTTGGTTTGTTGGTTTGTTGGTTTGTTGGTTTGTGGGCTTGTTGATTTGTTGGTTTGTTTGCTTGTTGGTTTGTTGGTTAGTTCGTTTGTTGGTTTGTTAGTTTGTTGGTTTGTTGGCTTGTTGGCTTGTTGGTTTGTTGGTTTTTTGGTTTGTTGGTTTGTTGGCTTGTTGGTTTGTTGGTTTGTTGGTTTGTTGGTTTGTTGGTTTGTTGGTTTGTTGGCTTGTTGGCTTGTTGGTTTGTTGGTTTGTTGGTTTGTTGGTTTGTTGGTTTGTTGGTTTGTTGGTTTGTTGGCTTGTTGGTTTGTTGGTTTGTTGGCTTGTTGGTTTGTTGGCTTGTTGGTTAGTTTGTTTGTTGGTTTGTTAGTTTGTTGGTTTGTTGGCTTTTTGGCTTGTTGGTTTGTTGGTTTGTTGGTTTGTTGGCTTGTTGGTTTGTTGGTTTGTTAGTTTGTTGGCTTTTTGGTTACTTGGTTTGTTGGTTTGTTGGCTTGTTGGCTTGTTGGTTTGTTGCTTTGTTCGTTTGATGTTTTGTTGGTTTGTTGGTTACTTGGTTTGTTAGTTTGTTGGTTTATTGGTTTGTTGGTTTGTTGGCTTGTTGGCTTGTTGGTTTGTTGGTTTGTTGGCTTGTTGGTTACTTATTTTGTTGGTTTGTTGGCATGTTGGTTTGTTGGTTTGTTGGTTTGTTTGCTTGTTGGTTTGTTGGTTTGTTGGCTTGTTGGTTTGTTAGTTTGTTGGTTTGTTGGTTTGTTGGTTTGTTGGTTTGTTGGCTTGTTGGCTTGTTGGTTTGTTGGTTAGTTCGTTTGTTGGTTTGTTAGTTTGTTGGTTTGTTGGCTTGTTAGCTTGTTGGCTTGTTGGTTTGTTGGTTTTTTGGTTTGTTGGTTTGTTGGTTTGTTGGTTTGTTGGTTTGTTGGTTTGTTGGCTTGTTGGCTTGTTTGTTTGTTGGCTTGTTGGTTTGTTAGTTTGTTGGGTTTTTGGTTACTTGTTTTGTTGGCTTGTTGGTTTGTTGGTTTGTTGGTTTGTTGGCTTGTTACTTTGTTGGTTTGTTGGTTTGTTGACTTGTTGGCTTGTTGGTTTGTTAGTTTGTTGGCTTTTTGGTTACTTGGTTTGTTGGTTTGTTGGCTTGTTGGCTTGTTGTTTTGTTGGTTAGTTCGTTAGTTGGTTTGTTAGTTTGTTGGTTTGTTGGCTTGTTGGCTAGTTGGTTTGTTGGTTGTTTGGTTTGTTGGTTTGTTGGTTTGTTGGTTTGTTGGTTTGTTGGTTTGTTGGTTTATTGGGTTGTTGGTTTGTTGGTTTGTTGCTTTGTTGGTTTGTTGGTTGGTTGGCTTGTTGGCTAGTTGGTTTGTTGGTTTGTTGGTTTGTTGGCTTGTTGGTTTGTTGGTTTGTTGGCTTGTTGGTTTGTTTGTTTGTTGGTTTGTTGGTTTGTTGGTTTGTTGGTTTGTTGGTTTGTTGGTTTGTTGGTTTGTTGGCTTGTTGGCTTGTTGGTTTGTTGGCTTGTTGGTTTGTTAGTTTGTTGGCTTTTTGGTTACTTGGTTTGTTGGCTTGTTGGCTTGTTGGTTTGTTGGTTTGTTGGCTTGTTGGCTTATTGGTTTGTTGGTTTGTTGGTTTGTTGGTTTGTTGGTTTGTTGGTTTGTTGGTTTGTTGGTTTGTTGGTTTTTTGGTTTGTTGGTTTATTTGTTTGTTGGCTTGTTGGCTTGTTGGTTTGTTGGTTTGTTGGATTGTTGGTTTGTTGTTTTATTTGTTTGTGGGTTTGTTGGTTTGTTGGTTTGTTTGTTTGTTGGTTTGTTGGCTAATTGGTTTGTTGGCTTGTTGGTTTGTTGGTTTGTTGGTTTGTTGTCTTGTTGGTTTATTGGTTTGTTGGCTTGTTGGCTTGTTGGTTTGTTGGTTTGTTGGCTTGTTGGTTTGTTAGTTTATTGGCTTGTTGGCTTGTTGGTTTGTTGGTTTGTTGGTTTGTTGGTTTGTTGGCTTGCTGGTTTGTTGGTTTGTTGGTTTGTTGGTTTGTTGGCTTTTTGGCTTGTTGGTTTGTTGGTTTGTTGGTTTGTTGGTTTGTTGGCTTGTTGTTTTGTTGGTTTGTTGGTTTGTTGGCTTGTTGGTTACTTAGTTTGTTGGTTTGTTGGTTTGTTGGCTTGTTGGTTTGTTGGTTTGTTGGCTTGTTGGTTTGTTAGTTTGTTGGTTTGTTGGTTTGTTGGTTTGTTGGCTTGTTGGGTTGTTGGTTTGTTGGTTAGTTCGTTTGTTGGTTTGTTAGTTTGTTGGTTTGTTGGCTTGTTGGCTTGTTGGTTTGTTGGTTTTTTGGTTTGTTGGTTTGCTGGTTTGTTGGTTTGTTGGTTTGTTGGTTTGTTGGTTTGTTGGCTTGTTGGCTTGTTGGTTTGTTGGTTAGTTCGTTTGTTGGTTTGTTAGTTTGTTGGTTTGTTGGCTTGTTGGCTTGTTGGTTTGTTGGTTTTTTGGTTTGTTGGTTTGCTGGTTTGTTGGTTTGTTGGTTTGTTGGCTAGTTGGTTTGTTGGTTGTTTGGTTTGTTGGTTTGTTGGTTTGTTGGTTTGTTGGTTTGTTGGTTTGTTGGTTTATTGGGTTGTTGGTTTGTTGGTTTGTTGCTTTGTTGGTTTGTTGGTTGGTTGGCTTGTTGGCTAGTTGGTTTGTTGGTTTGTTGGTTTGTTGGCTTGTTGGTTTGTTGGTTTGTTGGCTTGTTGGTTTGTTTGTTTGTTGGTTTGTTGGTTTGTTGGTTTGTTGGTTTGTTGGTTTGTTGGTTTGTTGGTTTGTTGGCTTGTTGGCTTGTTGGTTTGTTGGCTTGTTGGTTTGTTAGTTTGTTGGCTTTTTGGTTACTTGGTTTGTTGGTTTGTTGGTTTGTTGGTTTGTTGGTTTGTTGGTTTGTTGGTTTGTTGGTTTGTTGCTTTGTTGGTTTGTTGGTTGGTTGGCTTGTTGGCTAGTTGGTTTGTTGGTTTGTTGGTTTGTTGGCTTGTTGGTTTGTTGGTTTGTTGGCTTGTTGGTTTGTTTGTTTGTTGGTTTGTTGGTTTGTTGGTTTGTTGGTTTGTTGGTTTGTTGCTTTGTTGGTTTGTTGGTTTGTTGGCTTGTTGGCTTGTTGGTTTGTTGGTTTGTTGGTTTGCTAGTTTGTTGGCTTTTTGGTTACTTGGTTTGTTGGTTTGTTGGCTTGTTGGCTTGTTGGTTTGTTGGTTTGTTGGCTTGTTGGCTTGTTGGTTTGTTGGTTTGTTGTTTTGTTGGTTTGTTGGTTTGTTGGTTTGTTGGTTTGTTGGTTTGTTGGTTTTTTGGTTTGTTGGTTTATTTGTTTGTTTGTTTGTTGGCTTGTTGGTTTGTTGGTTTGTTGGTTTGTTGGTTTGTTGGTTTGTTGTTTTATTTGTTTGTTGGTTTGTTGGTTTGTTTGTTTGTTGGTTTGTTGGCTTGTTGGTTTGTTGGCTTGTTGGTTTGTTGGTTTGTTGGTTTGTTGGTTTTTTGGCTTGTTGGCTTTTTGGTTTGTTGGTTTGTTGGTTTGTTGGCTTTTTGGTTTGTTAGTTTGTTGGCTTGTTGGCTTGTTGGTTTGTTGGTTTGTTGGTTTGTTGGCTTGCTGGTTTGTTGGTTTGTTGGCTTGTTGATTTGTTAGTTTGTTGGTTTGTTGGTTTGTTGGTTTGTTGGTTTGTTGCTTTGTTGGTTTGTTGGTTTTTTGGCTTGTTGGATTGTTGGTTTGTTGGCTTGTTGGTTTGTTAGTTTGTTGCCTTTTTGGTTACTTGGTTTGTTGGTTTATTGGCTTGTTGGCTTGTTAGTTTGTTGGCTTGTTGGTTTGTTGGTTTGTTGGTTTCTTGGCTTGTTGGTTTGTTGGTTTGTTGGCTTGTTGGCTTGTTGGTTTGTTAGTTTGTTGGCTTGTTGGCTTGTTGGTTTGTTGGTTTGTTGGTTTGTTGGTTTGTTGGCTTGCTGGTTTGTTGGTTTGTTGGTTTGTTGGTTTGTTGGCTTTTTGGCTTGTTGGTTTGTTGGTTTGTTGGTTTGTTGGTTTGTTGGCTTGTTGTTTTGTTGGTTTGTTGGTTTGTTGGCTTGTTGGTTACTTAGTTTGTTGGTTTGTTGGCATGTTGGTTTGTTGGTTTGTTGGCTTGTTGGTTTGTTGGTTTGTTGGCTTGTTGGTTTGTTAGTTTGTTGGTTTGTTGGTTTGTTGGTTTGTTGGCTTGTTGGCTTGTTGGTTTGTTGGTTAGTTCGTTTGTTGGTTTGTTAGTTTGTTGGTTTGTTGGATTGTTGGCTTGTTGGTTTGTTGGTTTTTTGGTTTGTTGGTTTGCTGGTTTGTTGGTTTGTTGGTTTGTTGGTTTGTTGCTTTGTTGGTTTGTTGGTTGGTTGGCTTGTTGGCTTGCTTGTTTGTTGGCTTGTTGGTTTGTTAGTTTGTTGGTTTGTTAGTTTGTTGGTTTGTTGGTTTGTTGGTTTGTTGGTTTGTTGGTTTGTTGGTTTGTTGGTTTGTTGCTTTGTTGGTTTGTTGGTTGGTTGGCTTGTTGGCTAGTTGGTTTGTTGGTTTGTTGGTTTGTTGGCTTGTTGGTTTGTTGGTTTGTTGGCTTGTTGGTTTGTTTGTTTGTTGGTTTGTTGGTTTGTTGGTTTGTTGGTTTGTTGCTTTGTTGGTTTGTTGGTTTGTTGGCTTGTTGGCTTGTTGGTTTGTTGGTTTGTTGGTTTGCTAGTTTGTTGGCTTTTTGGTTACTTAGTTTGTTGGTCTGTTGGCTTGTTGGCTTGTTGGTTTGTTGGTTTGTTGGCTTGTTGGCTTGTTGGTTTGTTGGTTTGTTGTTTTGTTGGTTTGTTGGTTTGTTGGTTTGTTGGTTTGTTGGTTTGTTGGTTTTTTGGTTTGTTGGTTTATTTGTTTGTTGGTTTGTTGGCTTGTTGGTTTGTTGGTTTGTTGGTTTGTTGGTTTGTTGTTTTATTTGTTTGTTGGTTTGTTGGTTTGTTTGTTTGTTGGTTTGTTGGCTTGTTGGTTTGTTGGCTTGTTGGTTTGTTGGTTTGTTGGTTTGTTGGTTTTTTGGCTTGTTGGCTTTTTGGTTTGTTGGTTTGTTGGTTTGTTGGCTTTTTGGTTTGTTAGTTTGTTGGCTTGTTGGCTTGTTGGTTTGTTGGTTTGTTGGTTTGTTGGCTTGCTGGTTTGTTGGTTTCTTGGCTTGTTGATTTGTTAGTTTGTTGGTTTGTTGGTTTGTTGGTTTGTTGGTTTGTTGCTTTGTTGGTTTGTTGGTTTTTTGGCTTGTTGGATTGTTGGTTTGTTGGCTTGTTGGTTTGTTAGTTTGTTGCCTTTTTGGTTACTTGGTTTGTTGGTTTGTTGGCTTGTTGGCTTGTTAGTTTGTTGGCTTGTTGGTTTGTTGGTTTGTTGGTTTCTTGGCTTGTTGGTTTGTTGGTTTGTTGGCTTGTTGGCTTGTTGGTTTGTTTGTTTGTTTGTTGGTTTGTTGGTTTGTTGGATTGTTGGATTGTTGTTTTGCTGGTTTGTTGCTTTGTTGGCTTTTTGGTTACTTAGTTTGTTGGTTTGTTGGCATGTTGGTTTGTTGGTTTGTTCGTTTGTTGGCTTGTTGGTTTGTTGGTTTGTTGGCTTGTTGGTTTGTTAGTTTGTTGGTTTGTTGGTTTGTTGGTTTGTTGGTTTGTTGGCTTGTTGGCTTGTTGGTTTGTTGGTTAGTTCGTTTGTTGGTTTGTTAGTTTGTTGGTTTGTTAGCTTGTTGGCTTGTTGGTTTGTTGGTTTTTTGGTTTGTTGGTTTGTTGGTTTGTTGGTTTGTTGGTTTGTTGGTTTGTTGGTTTGTTGGTTTGTTGGCTTGTTGGCTTGTTGGCTTGTTTGTTTGTTGGCTTGTTGGTTTGATAGTTTATTGGCTTTTTGGTTACTTGGTTTGTTGGCTTGTTGGTTTGTTGGTTTGTTGGCTTGTTGGCTTGTTACTTTGTTGGTTTGTTGGTTTGTTGGCTTGTTGGCTTGTTGGTTTGTTAGTTTGTTGGCTTTTTGGTTACTTGGTTTGTTGGTTTGTTGGCTTGTTGGCTTGTTGGTTTGTTGGTTAGTTCGTTTGTTGGTTTGTTATTTTGTTGGTCTGTTGGCTTGTTGGCTAGTTGGTTTGTTGGTTGTTTGGTTTGTTGTTTTGTTGGTTTGTTGGTTTGTTGGTTTGTTGGTTTGTTGGTTTGTTGGTTTGTTGGTTTGTTGGCTTGTTGGTTTGTTGGTTTGTTGGTTTGTTGGTTTGTTAATTTGTTGGTTTGTTGGTTTGTTGGTTTGTTGGTTTGTTGCTTTGTTGGTTTGTTGGTTGGTTGGCTTGTTGGCTAGTTGGTTTGTTGGTTAGTTCGTTTGTTGGTTTGTTAGTTTGTTGGTTTGTTGGCTTGTTGGCTTGTTGGTTTGTTGGTTTTTTAGTTTGTTGGTTTGTTGGCTTGTTGGTTTGTTGGTTTGTTGGTTTGTTGGGTTGTTGGTTTGTTGGCTTGTTGGCTTGTTGGTTTGTTGGTTTGTTGGTTTGTTGGTTTGTTGGTTTGTTTATTTGTTGGCTTGTTGGTTTGTTGGTTTGTTGGCTTGTTGGTTTGTTGGCTTGTTGGTTTGTTGGCTTGTTGGTTAGTTTGTTTGTTGGTTTGTTAGTTTGTTGGTTTGTTGGCTTGTTGGCTTGTTGGTTTGTTGGTTTGTTGGTTTGTTGGATTGTTGGTTTGTTGGTTTGTTAGTTTGTTGGCTCTTTGGTTACTTGGTTTGTTGGTTTGTTGGCTTGTTGGCTTGTTGGTTTGTTGCTTTGTTCGTTTGATGGTTTGTTGGTTTGTTGGTTACTTGGTTTGTTAGTTTGTGTGTTTGTTGGTTTGTTGGTTTGTTGGCTTGTTGGCTTGTTGGTTTGTTGGTTTGTTGGCTTGTTGGTTACTTAGTTTGTTGGTTTGTTGGCATGTTGGTTTGTTGGTTTGTTGGTTTGTTGGCTTGTTGGTTTGTTGGTTTGTTGGCTTGTTGGTTTGTTAGTTTGTTGGTTTGTTGGTTTGTTGGTTTGTTGGTTTGTTGGCTTGTTGGCTTGTTGGTTTGTTGGTTAGTTCGTATGTTGGTTTCTTAGTTTGTTGGTTTGTTGGCTTGTTGGCTTGTTGGTTTGTTGGTTTTTTGGTTTGTTGGTTTGTTGGTTTGTTGGTTTGTTGGTTTGTTGGTTTGTTGGCTTGTTGGCTTGTTTGTTTGTTGACTTGTTGGGTTGTTAGTTTGTTGGCTTTTTGGTTATTTGGTTTGTTGGCTTGTTGGTTTTGTTGGTTTGTTGGCTTGTTGTGTTGTTACTTTGTTGGTTTGTTGGCTTGTTGGCTTGTTGGTTTGTTAGTTTGTTGGCTTTTTGGTTACTTGGTTTGTTGGTTTGTTGGCTTGTTGGCTTGTTGGTTTGTTGGTTAGTTCGTTTGTTGGTTTGTTAGTTTGTTGGTCTGTTGGCTTGTTGGCTAGTTGGTTTGTTGGTTGTTTGGTTTGTTGGTTTGTTGGTTTGTTGGTTTGTTGGCTTGTTGGTTTGTTGGTTTGTTGGCTTGTTGGTTTGTTGGCTTGTTGGTTTGTTGGCTTATTGGTTAGTTTGTTTGTTGGTTTGTTAGTTTGTTGGTTTGTTGGCTTGTTGGCTTGTTGGTTTGTTGGCTTGTTGGCTAGTTGGTTTGTTGGTTGTTTGGTTTGTTTGTTTATTGGTTTGTTGGTTTGTTGGTTTGTTGGTTTGTTGGTTTGTTGGTTTGTTGGTTTGTTGGTTTGTTGGTTTGTTGGTTTGTTGGTTTGTTGGTTTGTTAGTTTGTTGGTTTGTTGGTTTGTTGGTTTGTTGGTTTGTTGCTTTCTTGGTTTGTTGGTTGGTTGGCTTGTTGGCTAGTTGGTTTGTTGGTTTGTTGGTTTGTTGGCTTGTTGGTTTGTTGGTTTGTTGGCTTGTTGGTTTGTTTGTTTGTTGGTTTGTTGGTTTGTTGGTTTGTTGGTTTGTTGGTTTGTTGGTTTGTTGGTTTGTTGGTTTTTTGGTTTGTTGGTTTATTTGTTTGTTGGTTTGTTGGCATGTTGGTTTGTTGGTTTGTTGGTTTGTTGGTTTGTTGGTTTTTTGGTTTGTTGGTTTATTTGTTTGTTGGTTTGTTGGCTTGTTGGGTTGTTGGTTTGTTGGTTTGTTGGTTTGTTGTTTTATTTGTTTGTTGGTTTGTTGGTTTGTTTGTTTGTTGGTTTGTTGGTTAGTTCGTTTGTTGGTTTCTTTGTTTGTTGGTTTGTTGGCTTGTTGGCTTTTTGGTTTGTTGGTTTTTTGGTTTGTTGGTTTGTTGGTTTGTTGGTTTGTTGGTTTGTTGGTTTGTTGGTTTGTTGGCTTGTTGGCTTGTTTGTTTGTTGGCTTGTTGGTTTGTTAGTTTGTTAGCTTTTTGGTTACTTGGTTTGTTGGCTTGTTGGTTTGTTGATTTGTTGGCTTGTTGTGTTGTTACTTTGTTGGTTAGTTGGCTTGTTGGCTTGTTGGTTTTTAGTTTGTTGGCTTTTTGGTTACTTGGTTTGTTGGTTTGTTGGCTTGTTGGCTTGTTGGTTTGTTGGTTAGTTCGTTTGTTGGTTTGTTAGTTTGTTGGTCTGTTGGCTTGTTGGCTAGTTGGTTTGTTGGTTGTTTGTTTTGTTGGTTTGTTGGTTTGTTGGTTTGTTGGCTTGTTGGTTTGTTGGTTTGTTGGCTTGTTGGTTTGTTGGCTTGTTGGTTAGTTTGTTTGTTGGTTTGTTAGTTTGTTGGTTTGTTGGCTTGTTGGCTTGTTGGTTTGTTGGCTTGTTGGCTAGTTGGTTTGTTGGTTGTTTGGTTTGTTGGTTTGTTGGTTTGTTGGTTTGTTGGTTTGTTGGTTTGTTGGTTTGTTGGTTTGTTGGTTTGTTGGTTTGTTGGCTTGTTGGTTTGTTGGTTTGTTGGTTTGTTGGTTTGTTAGTTTGTTGGTTTGTTGGTTTGTTGGTTTGTTGGTTTGTTGGTTTGTTGCTTTGTTGGTTTGTTGGTTGGTTGGCTTGTTGGCTAGTTGGTTTGTTGGTTTGTTGGTTTGTTGGCTTGTTGGTTTGTTGGTTTGTTGGCTTGTTGGTTTGTTTGTTTGTTGGTTTGTTGGTTTGTTGGTTTGTTGGTTTGTTGGTTTGTTGCTTTGTTGGTTTGTTGGTTTGTTGGCTTGTTGGCTTGTTGGTTTGTTGGCTTTTGGGTTTGCTAGTTTGTTGGCGTTTTGGTTACTCAGTTTGTTGGTTTGTTGGCTTATTGGCTTGTTGGCTTGTTGGTTTGTTGGTTTGTTGGCTTTTTGGCTTGTTGGTTTGTTGGTTTGTTGGTTTGTTGGTTTGTTGGTTTGTTGGTTTGTTGGTTTGTTGGTTTTTTGGTTTGTTGGTTTATTTGTTTGTTGGTTTGTTGGCTTGTTGGTTTGTTGGTTTGTTGGTTTGTTGGTTTGTTGTTTTATTTGTTTGTTGGTTTGTTGGTTTGTTGGTTTGTTTGTTTGTTGGTTTGTTAGTTTGTTGCTTTGTTGGTTTGTTGGTTTTTTGGCTTGTTGGCTTGTTGGTTTGTTGGCTTGTTGGTTTGTTAGTTTGTTGTCTTTTTGGTTACTTGGTTTGTTGGTTTGTTGGCTTGTTGGCTTGTTAGTTTGTTGGCTTGTTTATTTGTTGGTTTGTTGGTTTCTTGGCTTGTTGGTTTGTTGGTTTGTTGGCTTGTTGGCTTGTTGGTTTGTTGGTTTGTTGGTTTGTTGGTTTTTTGGTTTGTTGGCTTGTTGTTTTGTTGGTTTGTTGGTTTGTTGGCTTGTTGGTTACTTAATTTGTTGGTTTGTTGGCATGTTGGTTTGTTGGTTTGTTGGCTTGTTGGTTTTTTGGGTTGTTGGCTTGTTGGTTTGTTAGTTTGTTGGTTTGTTGGTTTGTTGGTTTGTTGGTTTGTTGGCTTGTTGGCTTGTTGGTTTGTTGGTTAGTTCGTTTGTTGGTTTGTTAGTTTGTTGGTTTGTTGGCTTGTTGGCTTGTTGGTTTGTTGGTTTTTTGGTTTGTTGGTTTGTTGGTTTGTTGGTTTGTTGGTTTGTTGGTTTGTTGGTTTGTTGGTTTGTTGGCTTGTTGGCTTGTTTGTTTGTTGGCTCGTTGGTTTTATAGTTTGTTGGCTTTTTGGTTACTTGGTTTGTTGGCTTGTTGGTTTGTTGGTTTGTTGGCTTGTTGGCGTGTTACTTTGTTGGTTTGTTAGTTTGTTGGTTTGTTGGCTTGTTGGTTTGTTAGTTTGTAGGCTTTTTGGTTACTTGGTTTGTTGGTTTGTTGGCTTGTTGGCTTGTTGGTTTGTTGGTTAGTTCGTTTGTTGGTTTGTTAGTTTGTTGCTCTGTTGGCTTGTTGGCTAGTTGGTTTGTTGGTTGTTTGGTTTGTTGGTTTGTTAGTTTGTTGGTTTGTTGGTTTGTTGGTTTGTTGGTTTGTTGGTTTGTTGGTTTGTTGGTTTGTTAGCTTGTTGGTTTGTTGGTTTGTTGGTTTGTTAGTTTATTGGTTTGTTGGTTTGTTGGTTTGTTGGTTTGTTGCTTTGTTGGTTTGTTGGTTGGTTGGCTTGTTGGCTAGTTGGTTTGTTGGTTAGTTCGTTTGTTGGTTTGTTAGTTTATTGGTTTGTTGGCTTGTTGGCTTGTTGGTTTGTTGGTTTTTTAGTTTGTTGGTTTGTTGGCTTGTTGGTTTGTTGGTTTGTTGGTTTGTTGGGTTGTTGGTTTGTTGGCTTGTTGGCTTGTTGGTTTGTTGGTTTGTTGGTTTGTTGGTTTGTTTATTTGTTGGCTTGTTGGTTTGTTGGTTTGTTGGCTTGTTGGTTTGTTGGCTTGTTGGTTTGTTGGCTTGTTGGTTAGTTTGTTTGTTGGTTTGTTAGTTTGTTGGTTTGTTGGCTTGTTGGCTTGTTGGTTTGTTGGTTTGTTGGTTTGTTGGATTGTTGGTTTGTTGGTTTGTTAGTTTGTTGGCTTTTTGGTTACTTGGTTTGTTGGTTTGTTGGCTTGTTGGCTTGTTGGTTTGTTGCTTTGTTCGTTTGATGGTTTGTTGGTTTGTTGGTTACTTGGTTTGTTAGTTTGTTGGTTTGTTGGTTTGTTGGCTTGTTGGCTTGTTGGTTTGTTGGTTTGTTGGCTTGTTGGTTACTTAGTTTGTTGGTTTGTTGGCATGTTGGTTTGTTGGTTTGTTGGTTTGTTGGCTTGTTGGTTTGTTGGTTTGTTGGCTTGTTGGCTTGTTGGTTTGTTAGTTTGTTGGTTTGTTGGTTTGTTGGTTTGTTGGCTTGTTGGCTTGTTGGTTTGTTGGTTAGTTCGTTTGTTGGTTTCTTAGTTTGTTGGTTTGTTTGCTTGTTGGCTTGTTGGTTTGTTGGTTTTTTGGTTTTTTGGTTTGTTGGTTTGTTGGTTTGTTGGTTTGTTGGTTTGTTGGCTTGTTGGCTTGTTTGTTTGTTGGCTTGTTGGTTTGTTAGTTTGTTGGCTTTTTGGTTACTTGGTTTGTTGGCTTGTTGGTTTGTTGGTTTGTTGGCTTGTTGTGTTGTTACTTTGTTGGTTTGTTAGTTTGTTGGCTTGTTGGCTTGTTGGTTTGTTAGTTTGTTGGCTTTTTGGTTACTTGGTTTGTTGGTTTGTTGGCTTGTTGGCTTGTTGGTTTGTTGGTTAGTTCGTTTGTTGGTTTGTTAATTTGTTGGTGTGTTGGCTTGTTGGCTAGTTGGTTTGTTGGTTGTTTGGTTTGTTGGTTTGTTGGTTTGTTGGTTTGTTGGCTTGTTGGTTTGTTGGTTTGTTGGCTTGTTGGTTTGTTGGCTTGTTGGTTTGTTGGCTTGTTGGTTAGTTTGTTTGTTGGTTTGTTAGTTTGTTGGTTTGTTGGCTTGTTGGCTTGTTGGTTTGTTGGCTTGTTGGCTAGTTGGTTTGTTGGTTGTTTGGTTTGTTGGTTTGTTCGTTTGTTGGTTTGTTGGTTTGTTGGTTTGTTGGTTTGTTGGTTTGTTGGTTTGTTGGTTTGTTGGCTTGTTGGTTTGTTGGTTTGTTGATTTGTTGGTTTGTTAGTTTGTTGGTTTGTTGGTTTGTTGGTTTGTTGGTTTGTTGCTTTGTTGGTTTTTTGGTTGGTTGGCTTGTTGGCTAGTTGGTTTGTTGGTTTGTTGGTTTGTTGGCTTGTTGGTTTGTTGGTTTGTTGGCTTGTTGGTTTGTTTGTTTGTTGGTTTGTTGGTTTGTTGGTTTGTTGGTTTGTTGGTTTGTTGGTTTGTTGGTTTGTTGGTTTGTTGGTTTGGTTGGTTTGTTGGCTTGTTGGCTTGTTGGTTTGTTGGCTTTTGGGTTTGCTAGTTTGTTGGCGTTTTGGTTACTTAGTTTGTTGGTTTGTTGGCTTGTTGGCTTGTTGGTTTGTTGGTTTGTTGGCTTGTTGGCTTGTTGGTTTGTTGGTTTGTTGGTTTGTTGGTTTGTTGGTTTGTTGGTTTGTTGGTTTTTTGGTTTGTTGGTTTATTTGTTTGTTGGTTTGTTGGCTTGTTGGTTTGTTGGTTTGTTGGTTTGTTGGTTTGTTGTTTTATTTGTTTGTTGGTTTGTTGGTTTGTTGGTTTGTTTGTTTGTTGGTTTGTTGGCTTGTTGGTTTATTGGCTTTTTGGTTTGTTGTCTTATTGGTTTGTTGGTTTGTTGGCTTGTTGGCTTGTTGGTTTGTTGGTTTGTTGGTTTGTTGGTTTGTTGGCTTGCTGGTTTGTTGGTTTGTTGGCTTGTTGGTTTGTTAGTTTGTTGGTTTGTTGGTTTGTTGGTTTGTTGGTTTGTTGGTTTGTTGCTTTGTTGGTTTGTTGGTTTTTTGGCTTGTTGGCTTGTTGGTTTGTTGGCTTGTTGGTTTGTTAGTTTGTTGGCTTGTTGGCTTGTTGGTTTGTTGGTTTGTTGGTTTGTTGGCTTGCTGGTTTGTTGGTTTGTTGGTTTGTTGGCTTGTTGGTTTGTTAGTTTGTTGGTTTGTTGGTTTGTTGGTTTGTTGGTTTGTTGGTTTGTTGCTTTGTTGGTTTGTTGGTTTTTTGGCTTGTTGGCTTGTTGGTTTGTTGGCTTGTTGGCTTGTTGGTTTGTTAGTTTGTTGTCTTTTTGGTTACTTGGTTTATTGGTTTGTTGGCTTGTTGGCATGTTAGTTTGTTGGCTTGTTGGTTTGTTGGCTTGTTGTGTTGTTACTTTGTTGGTTTGTTGGTTTGTTGGCTTGTTGGCTTGTTGGTTTGTTAGTTTGTTGGCTTTTTGGTTACTTGGTTTGTTGGTTTGTTGGTTTGTTGGCTTGTTGGTTTGTTAGTTAGTTCGTTTGTTGGTTTGTTAGTTTGTTGGTCTGTTGGCTTGTTGGCTAGTTGGTTTGTTGGTTGTTTGGTTTGTTGGTTTGTTGGTTTGTTGGTTTGTTGGCTTGTTGGTTTGTTGGTTTGTTGGCTTGTTGGTTTTTTGTCTCGTTTGTTTGTTGGCTTGTTGGTTAGTTTGTTTGTTGGTTTGCTAGTTTGTTGGTTTGTTGGCTTGTTGGCTTGTTGGTTTGTTGGCTTGTTGGCTAGTTGGTTTGTTGGTTGTTTGGTTTGTTGGTTTGTTGGTTTGTTGGTTTGTTGGTTTGTTGGTTTGTTGGTTTGTTGGTTTGTTGGTTTGTTGGCTTGTTGGTTTGTTGGTTTGTTGGTTTGTTAGTTTGTTGGTTTGTTGGTTTGTTGGTTTGTTGCTTTGTTGCTTTGTTGGTTTGTTGGTTGGTTGGCTTGTTGGCTAGTTGGTTTGTTGGTTTGTTGGTTTGTTGGCTTGTTGGTTTGTTGGTTTGCTGGCTTGTTGGTTTGTTTGTTTGTTGGTTTGTTGGTTTATTGGTTTGTTGTTTTGTTGGTTTGTTGCTTTGTTGGTTTGTTGGTTTGTTGGCTTGTTGGCTTGTTGGTTTGTTGGCTTTTGGGTTTGCTAGTTTGTTGGCGTTTTGGTTACTTAGTTTGTTTGTTTGTTGGTTTGTTGGTTTGTTGGTTTGTTGGTTTGTTGGTTTTTTGGTTTGTTGGTTTATTTGTTTGTTGGTTTGTTGGCTTGTTGGTTTGTTGGTTTGTTGGTTTGTTGGTTTGTTGTTTTATTTGTTTGTTGGTTTGTTGGTTTGTTTGTTTGTTGGTTTGTTGGCTTGTTGGTTTGTTGGCTTGTTGGTTTGTTGTCTTATTGGTTTGTTGGTTTGTTGGCTTGTTGGCTTGTTGGTTTGTTGGTTTGTTAGTTTGTTGGTTTGTTGGCTTGCTGGTTTGTTGGTTTGTTGGCTTGTTGGTTTGTTAGTTTGTTGGTTTGTTGGTTTGTTGGTTTGTTGGTTTGTTGGTTTGTTGCTTTGTTGGTTTGTTGGTTTTTTGGCTTGTTGGCTTGTTGGTTTGTTGGCTTGTTGGTTTGTTAGTTTGTTGGCTTGTTGGCTTGTTGGTTTGTTGGTTTGTTGGTTTATTGGCTTGCTGGTTTGTTGGTTTGTTGGCTTGTTGGTTTGTTAGTTTGTTGGTTTGTTGGTTTGTTGGTTTGTTGGTTTGTTGGTTTGTTGCTTTGTTGGTTTGTTAGTTTTTTGGCTTGTTGGCTTGTTGGTTTGTTGGCTTGTTGGTTTGTTAGTTTGTTGTCTTTTTGGTAACTTGGTTTATTGGTTTGTTGGCTTGTTGGCTTGTTAGTTTGTTGGCTTGTTGGTTTGTTGGTTTGTTGGTTTCTTGGCTTGTTGGTTTGTTGGTTTGTTGGTTTGTTGGCTTGTTGGCTTGTTGGTTTGTTGGTTAATTCGTTTGTTGGTTTGTTAGTTTGTTGGTTTGTGTGCTTGTTGGCTTGTTGGTTTGTTGGTTTTTTGGTTTGTTGGTTTGTTGGTTTGTTGGTTTGTTGGTTTGTTGGTTTGTTGGTTTGTTGGTTTGTTGGCTTGCTGGCTTGTTTGTTTGTTGGCTTGTTGGTTTGTTAGTTTGTTGGCTTTTTGGTTACTTGGTTTGATGGCTTGTTGGTATGTTGGTTTGTTGGCTTGTTGGCTTGTTACTTTGTTGGTTTGTTGGTTTGTTGGCTTGCTGGCTTGTTGGTTTGTTAGTTTGTTGGCTTTTTGGTTACTTGGTTTGTTGGTTTGTTGGCTTGTTGGCTGGTTGGTTTGTTGGCTAGTTCGTTTGCTGGCTAGTTCGTTTGTTGGTTTGTTAGTTTGTTGGTCTGTTGGCTTGTTGGCTAGTTGGTTTGTTGGTTGTTTGGTTTGTTGGTTTGTTGGTTTCTTGGTTTGTTGGTTTGTTGGTTTGTTGGTTTGTTGGTTTGTTGGTTTGTTGGTTTGTTGGCTTTTTGTTTTGTTGGTTTGTTGGTTTGTTAGTTTGTTAGTTTGTTGGTTTGTTGGTTTGTTGGTTTGTTGGTTTGTTGCTTTGTTGGTTTGTTGGTTGGTTGGCTTGTTGGCTAGTTGGTTTGTTGGTTTGTTGGCTTGTTGGTTTGTTGGTTTGTTGGCTTGTTGGTTTGTTTGTTTGTTGGTCTGTTGGTTTGTTGGTTTGTTGGTTTGTTGCTTTGTTGGTTTGTTGGTTTGTTGGCTTGTTGGCTTGTTGGTTTGTTGGCTTGTTGGTTTGCTAGTTTGTTGGCTTTTTGGTTACTTGGTTTGTTGGCTTGTTGGCTTGTTGGTTTGTTGGTTTGTTGGCTTGTTGGCTTGTTGGTTTGTTGGTTTGTTGGTTTGTTGGTTTGTTGGTTTGTTGGTTTGTTGGTTTTTTAGTTTGTTGGTTTATTTGTTTGTTGGTTTGTTGGCTTGTTGGTTTGTTGGTTTGTTGGTTTGTTGGTTTGTTGTTTTATTTGTTTGTTGGTTTGTTGGTTTGTGGGTTTGTTTGTTTGTTGGTTTGTTGGCTTGTTGGTTTGTTGGCTTGTTGGTTTTTTGGGTTGTTGGCTTGTTGGTTTGTTGGCTTGTTGGTTTGTTAGTTTGTTGTCTTTTTGTATACTTGGTTTGTTGGTTTGTTGGCTTGTTGGCTTGTTAGTTTGTTGGCTTGTTGGTTTGTTGGTTTGTTGGTTTCTTGGCTTGTTGGTTTGTTGGTTTGTTGGCTTGTTGGCTTGTTGGTTTGTTGGTTTGTTGGTTTGTTGGTTTGTTGGCTTGTTGTTTTGTTGGTTTGTTGGTTTGTTGGTTTGTTGGCTTGTTGGTTACTTAGTTTGTTGGTTTGTTGGCATGTTGGTTTGTTGGTTTGTTGGTTTGTTGGCTTGTTGGTTTGTTGGTTTGTTGGCTTGTTGGTTTGTTAGTTTGTTGGTTTGTTGGTTTGTTGGTTTGTTGGTTTGTTGGTTTGTTGGTTTGTTGGCTTGTTGGCTTGTTGGTTTGTTGGTTAGTTCGTTTGTTGGTTTGTTAGTTTGTTGGTTTGTTGGCTTGTTGGCTTGTTGGTTTGTTGGTTTTTTTGTTTGTTGGTTTGTTGGTTTGTTGGTTTGTTAGTTTGTTGGTTTGTTGGCTTGTTTGCTTGTTTGTTTGTTGGCTTGTTGGTTTGATAGTTTGTTGGCTTTTTGTTTACTTGGTTTGTTGGCTTGTTGGTTTGTTGGTTTGGTGGCTTGTTGGCTTGTTACTTTGTTGGTTTGTTGGTTTGTTGGCTTGTTGGCTTGTTGGTTTGTTAGTTTGTTGGCTTTTTGGTTACTTGGTTTGTTGGTTTGTTGGCTTGTTGGCTTGTTGGTTTGTTGGTTAGTTCGTTGGTTGGTTTGTTAGTTTGTTGGTCTGTTGGCTTGTTGGCTAGTTGGTTTGTTGGTTGTTTGGTTTGTTGGTTTGTTGGTTTGTTGGTTTGTTGGTTTGTTGGTTTGTTGGTTTGTTGGTTTGTTGGTTTGTTGGTTTGTTGGTTTGTTGGTTTGTTGCTTTGTTGTTTTGTTGGTTGGTTGGCTTGTTGGCTAGTTGGTTTGTTGGTTAGTTCGTTTGTTGGTTTGTTAGTTTGTTGGTTTGTTGGCTTGTTGGCTTGTTGGTTTGTTGGTTTCTTAGTTTGTTGGTTTCTTAGTTTGTTGGTTTGTTGGCTTGTTGGCTTGTTGGTTTGTTGGTTTTTTAGTTTGTTGGTTTGTTGGCTTGTTGGTTTGTTGGTTTGTTGGTTTGTTGGCTTGTTGGCTTGTTGGTTTGTTGGTTTGTTGGTTTGTTGGTTTGTTTATTTGTTGGCTTGTTGGTTTGTTGGTTTGTTGGCTTGTCGGTTTGTTGGCTTGTTGGTTTGTTGGCTTGCTAGTTAGTTTGTTTGTTGGTTTGTTAGTTTGTTAGTTTGTTGGCTTGTTGGTTTGTTGGTTTGTTGGTTTGTTGGTTTGTTGGTTTGTTTATTTGTTGGTTTGTTGGTTTGTTGGTTTGTTGGCTTGTTGGCTTGTTGGTTTGTTGGTTTGTTGGTTTGTTGGTTTGTTTATTTGTTGGCTTGTTGGTTTGTTGGTTTGTTGGATTGTTGGTTTGCTGGTTTGTTAGTTTGTTGGCTTTTTGGTTACTTGGTTTGTTGGTTTGTTGGCTTGTTGGCTTGTTGGTTTGTTGCTTTATTCGTTTGATGGTTTGTTGGTTTGTTGGTTACTTGGTTTGTTAGTTTGTTGGTTTGTTGGTTTGTTGGTTTGTTGGCTTGTTGGCTTGTTGGTTTGTTGGTTTGTTGGCTTGTTGGTTACTTAGTTTGTTGGTTTGTTGGCATGTTGGTTTCTTGGTTTGTTGGTTTGTTGGCTTGTTGGTTTGTTGGTTTGTTGGCTTGTTGGTTTCTTAGTTTGTTAGTTTGTTGGTTTGTTGGTTTGTTGGTTTGTTGGCTTGTTGGCTTGTTGGTTTGTTGGTTAGTTCATTTGTTGGTTTCTTAGTTTGTTGGTTTATTGGCTTGTTGGCTTGTTGGTTTGTTGGTTTTTTGGTTTGTTGGTTTGTTGGTTTGTTGGTTTGTTGGTTTGTTGGTTTGTTGGCTTGTTGGCTTGTTTGTTTGTTGGCTTGTTGGTTTGTTAGTTTGTTGGCTTTTTGGGTACTTGGTTTGTTGGCTTGTTGGTTTGTTGGTTTGTTGGCTTGCTGTGTTGTTACTTTGTTGGTTTGTTGGTTTGTTGGCTTGTTGGCTTGTTGGTTTGTTAGTTTGTTGGCTTTTTGGTTACTTGGTTTGTTGGTTTGTTGGCTTGTTGGCTTGTTGGTTTCTTGGTTAGTTTGTTTGTTGGTTTGTTAGTTTGTTGGTCTGCTGGCTTGTTGGCTAGTTGGTTTGTTGGTTGTTTGGTTTGTTGGTTTGTTGGTTTGTTGGTTTGTTGGCTTGTTGGTTTGTTGGTTTGTTGGCTTGTTGGTTTGTTGGCTTGTTGGTTTGTTGACTTGTTGGTTAGTTTGTTTGTTGGTTTGTTAGTTTGTTGGTTTGTTGGCTTGTTGGCTTTTTGGTTTGTTGGCTTATTGGCTAGTTGGTTTGTTGGTTGTTTGGTTTGTTGGTTTGTTGGTTTGTTGGTTTGTTGGTTTGTTGGTTTGTTGGTTTGTTGGTTTGTTGGTTTGTTGGTTTGTTGGTTTGTTGGTTTGTTGGTTTGTTGGTTTGTTGGTTTGTTGGTTTGTTGGTTTGTTGGCTTGTTGGTTTGTTGGTTTGTTGGTTTGTTGGTTTGTTAGTTTGTTGGTTTGTTGGTTTGTTGGTTTGTTGGTTTGTTGGTTTGTTGGTTTGTTGCTTTGTTGGTTTGTTGGTTGGTTGGCTTGTTGGCTAGTTGGTTTGTTGGTTTGTTGGTTTGTTGGCTTGTTGGTTTGTTGGTTTGTTGGCTTGTTGGTTTGTTTGTTTGTTGGTTTGTTGGTTTGTTGGTTTGTTGCTTTGTTGGTTTGTTGGCTTGTTGGTTTGTTGGTTTGTTGGTTTGTTGGTTTGTTTATTTGTTGGTTTGTTGGTTTGTTGGTTTGTTGGTTTGTTGGCTTGTTGGCTTGTTGGTTTGTTGGTTTGTTGGTTTGTTGGTTTGTTTATTTGTTGGCTTGTTGGTTTGTTGGTTTGTTGGATTGTTGGTTTGCTGGTTTGTTAGTTTGTTGGCTTTTTGGTTACTTGGTTTGTTGGTTTGTTGGCTTGTTGGCTTGTTGGTTTGTTGCTTTATTCGTTTGATGGTTTGTTGGTTTGTTGGTTACTTGGTTTGTTAGTTTGTTGGTTTGTTGGTTTGTTGGTTTGTTGGCTTGTTGGCTTGTTGGTTTGTTGGTTTGTTGGCTTGTTGGTTACTTAGTTTGTTGGTTTGTTGGCATGTTGGTTTCTTGGTTTGTTGGTTTGTTGGCTTGTTGGTTTGTTGGTTTGTTGGCTTGTTGGTTTCTTAGTTTATTAGTTTGTTGGTTTGTTGGTTTTTTGGTTTGTTGGTTTGTTGGTTTGTTGGTTTGTTGGTTTGTTGGTTTGTTGGCTTGTTGGCTTGTTTGTTTGTTGGCTTGTTGGTTTGTTAGTTTGTTGGCTTTTTGGGTACTTGGTTTGTTGGCTTGTTGGTTTGTTGGTTTGTTGGCTTGCTGTGTTGTTACTTTGTTGGTTTGTTGGTTTGTTGGCTTGTTGGCTTGTTGGTTTGTTAGTTTGTTGGCTTTTTGGTTACTTGGTTTGTTGGTTTGTTGGCTTGTTGGCTTGTTGGTTTCTTGGTTAGTTTGTTTGTTGGTTTGTTAGTTTGTTGGTCTGCTGGCTTGTTGGCTAGTTGGTTTGTTGGTTGTTTGGTTTGTTGGTTTGTTGGTTTGTTGGTTTGTTGGCTTGTTGGTTTGTTGGTTTGTTGGCTTGTTGGTTTGTTGGCTTGTTGGTTTGTTGACTTGTTGGTTAGTTTGTTTGTTGGTTTGTTAGTTTGTTGGTTTGTTGGCTTGTTGGCTTTTTGGTTTGTTGGTTTGTTGGTTTGTTGGTTTGTTGGTTTGTTGGTTTGTTGGTTTGTTGGTTTGTTGGTTTGTTGGTTTGTTGGTTTGTTGGTTTGTTGGTTTGTTGGTTTGTTGGTTTGTTGGTTTGTTGGTTTGTTGGTTTGTTGGCTTGTTGGTTTGTTGGTTTGTTGGTTTGTTGGTTTGTTAGTTTGTTGGTTTGTTGGTTTGTTGGTTTGTTGGTTTGTTGGTTTGTTGGTTTGTTGCTTTGTTGGTTTGTTGGTTGGTTGGCTTGTTGGCTAGTTGGTTTGTTGGTTTGTTGGTTTGTTGGTTTGTTGGCTTGTTGGTTTGTTGGTTTGTTGGCTTGTTGGTTTGTTTGTTTGTTGGTTTGTTGGTTTGTTGGTTTGTTGCTTTGTTGGTTTGTTGGTTTGTTGGCTTGTTGGCTTGTTGGTTTGTTGGCTTTTGGGTTTGCTAGCTTGTTGGCGTTTTGGTTACTTGGTTTGTTGGTTTGTTGGCTTGTTGGCTTGTTGGTTTGTTGGTTTGTTGGCTTGTTGGCTTGTTGGTTTGTTGGTTTGTTGGTTTGTTGGTTTGTTGGTTTGTTGGTTTGTTGGTTTGTTGGTTTGTTGGTTTTTTGGTTTGTTGGTTTATTTGTTTGTTGGTTTGTTGGCTTGTTGGTTTGTTGGTTTGTTGGTTTATTGGTTTGTTGTTTTATTTGTTTGTTGGTTTGTTGGTTTGTTGGTTTGTTGGTTTGTTTGTTTGTTGGTTTGTTGGTTTGTTGGCTTGTTGGTTTGTTGGCTTGTTGGTTTGTTGGTTTGTCGTCTTATTAGTTTGTTGGTTTGTTGGCTTGTTGGCTTGTTGGTTTGTTGGTTTGTTGGTTTGTTGGCTTGTTGGTTTGTTAGTTTGTTGGCTTGTTGGCTTGTTGGTTTGTTGGTTTGTTGGTTTGTTGGCTTGCTGGTTTGTTGGTTTGTTGGCTTGTTGGTTTGTTAGTTTGTTGGTTTGTTGGTTTGTTGGTTTGTTGGTTTGTTGGTTTGTTGCTTTGTTGGTTTGTTGGTTTTTTTGGCTTGTTGGCTTGTTGGTTTGTTGGCTTGTTGGTTTGTTAGTTTGTTCGTTTGTTGGGTTGTTGGTTTGTTGTTTTGTTGGTTTGTTGGTTTGTTGGTTTGTTGGTTTGTTGGCTTATTGGCTTGTTGGTTTGTTGGTTTGTTGGTTTGTTGGTGTGTTGGTTTTTTGGTTTGTTGGCTTGTTGGTTTGTTGGTTTGTTGGATTGTTGGTTTGTTGGTTTATTCGCTTGTTGGTTTGTTGGCTTGGTGGTTTGTTGGTTTGTTGGTTTGTTGGTTTGTTGGCTTGTTGGCGTGTTGGTTTGTTGGTTTGTTGGTTTGTTGGTTTGTTGGTTTGCTTGTTTGTTGGTTTGTTCGTTTGTTAGTTTGTGGGTTTGTTGGTTTGTTGGCTCATTGGTTTGTTGGTTTGTCGGTTTGTTGGTTTGTTGGCTTGTTGGTTTGTTGGTTTGTTGGTTTGTTCGTTTGTTGGCTTGTTGGTTTGTTGGCTTGTTGGCTTTTTGGTTTGTTGGTTTGTTGGTTTGTTGGTTTGTTGATTTGTTGGCTTGTTGGCTTGTTGGTTTGTTGGTTTGTTTGTTTGTTGGTTTGTTCGTTTGTTCGTTTGTTGGTTTGTTGGTTTTATTGTTTGTTTTTTTGTTTGTTACTTGGTTTGTTGGTTTGTTGGCTTGTTGGCTTGTTGGTTTGTTGGTTTGTTCGTTTGTTGGTTTGTTGATTTGTTGGTTTGTTGGTTTGTTGTTTTGTTGGTTTGTTGGTTTGTTGGTTTATTGGTTTGTTGGTTTGTTGGTTTGTTGGCTTGTTGGCTTGTTTGTTTGTTGGTTTGTCCGTTTGTTGGTTTTCGGTTTGTTGGTTTGTTGGTTTGTTTGTTTCTTGGTTTGTTGGTTTGTTGGCTTGTTGGTTTGTTGGTTTGTTGGTTTGTTGGTTTGTTGGTTTGTTGGTTTGTTGATTTGTTGGCTTGTTGGCTTGTTGGTTTGTTGGTTTGTTTGTTTGTTGGTTTGTTCGTTTGTTCGTTTGTTGGTTTGTTGGTTTTATTGTTTGTTTTTTTGTTTGTTACTTGGTTTGTTGGTTTGTTGGCTTGTTGGCTTGTTGGTTTGTTGGTTTGTTAGTTTGTTCGTTTCTTGGTTTGCTGGTTTGTTGATTTGTTGGTTAGTTGGGTTGTTGGTTTGTTATTTTGTTGGCTTGTTGGCTTGTTGGCTTGTTGGCTTGTTGGTTTGTTGGTTTGTTGGTTTGTTGGTTTGTTGGCTTGTTGGTTTGTTGGTTTGTTGGTTTGTTGGTTTGTTGGTTTGTTGGTTTGTTGGTTTGTTGGTTTGTTGGTTTGTTGGTTTGTTGGTTTGTTGGTTTGTTGGTTTGTTTGTTTGTTGGTTTGTTTATTTGTTGGCTTGTTGGTTTGTTGGTTTGTTGGCTTGTCGGTTTGTTGGCTTGTTGGTTTGTTGGCTTGCTAGTTAGTTTGTTTGTTGGTTTGTTAGTTTGTTGGTTTGTTGGCTTGTTGGCTTGTTGGCTTGTTGGTTTGTTGGTTTGTTGGTTTGTTGGATTGTTGGTTTGTTGGTTTGTTAGTTTGTTGGCTTTTTGGTTACTTGGTTTGTTGGTTTGTTGGCTTGTTGGCTTGTTGGTTTGTTGCTTTGTTCGTTTGATGGTTTGTTGGTTTGTTGGTTACTTGGTTTGTTAGTTTGTTGGCTTGTTGGCTTGTTGGTTTGTTGGTTTGTTGGTTTGTTGGCTTGCTGGTTTGTTGGTTTGTTGGCTTGTTGGTTTGTTAGTTTGTTGGTTTGTTGGTTTGTTGGTTTGTTGGTTTGTTGCTTGGTTGGTTTGTTGGTTTTTTGGCTTGTTGGCTTGTTGGTTTGTTGGCTTGTTGGTTTGTTAGTTTGTTCGTTTGTTGGCTTGTTGGCTTGTTGGGTTGTTGGTTTGTTGGTTTGTGGGTTTGTTGGTTTGTTGGTTTGTTGGTTTGTTGGTTTGTTGGTTTGTTGGTTTGTTTGTTTGTTGGTTTGTTTATTTGTTGGCTTGTTGGTTTGTTGGTTTGTTGGCTTGTCGGTTTGTTGGCTTGTTGGTTTGTTGGCTTGCTAGTTAGTTTGTTTGTTGGTTTGTTAGTTTGTTGGTTTGTTGGCTTGTTGGCTTGTTGGCTTGTTGGTTTGTTGGTTTGTTGGTTTGTTGGATTGTTGGTTTGTTGGTTTGTTAGTTTGTTGGCTTTTTGGTTACTTGGTTTGTTGGTTTGTTGGCTTGTTGGCTTGTTGGTTTGTTGCTTTGTTCGTTTGATGGTTTGTTGGTTTGTTGGTTACTTGGTTTGTTAGTTTGTTGGTTTGTTGGTTTGTTGGTTTGTTGGCTTGTTGGCTTGTTGGTTTGATGGTTTGTTGGCTTGTTGGTTACTTAGTTTGTTGGTTTGTTGGCATGTTGGTTTGTTGGTTAATTGGTTTGTTGGCTTGTTGGTTTGTTGGTTTGTTGGCTTGTTGGTTTCTTAGTTTGTTAGTTTGTTGGTTTGTTGGTTTGTTGGTTTGTTGGCTTGTTGGCTTGTTGGTTTGTTGGTTAGTTCGTTTGTTGGTTTATTGGCTTGTTGGCTTGTTGGTTTGTTGGTTTTTTGGTTTGTTGGTTTGTTGGTTTGTTGGTTTGTTGGTTTGTTGGCTTGTTGGCTTGTTTGTTTGTTGGCTTGTTGGTTTGTTAGTTTGTTGGCTTTTTGGTTACTTGGTTTGTTGGCTTGTTGGTTTGTTGGTTTGTTGGCTTGCTGTGTTGTTACTTTGTTGGTTTGTTGGTTTGTTGGCTTGTTGGCTTGTTGGTTTGTTAGTTTGTTGGCTTTTTGGTTACTTGGTTTGTTGGTTTGTTGGCTTGTTGGCTTGTTGGTTTCTTGGTTAGTTTGTTTGTTGGTTTGTTAGTTTGTTGGTCTGCTGGCTTGTTGGCTAGTTGGTTTGTTGGTTGTTTGGTTTGTTGGTTTGTTGGTTTGTTGGTTTGTTGGCTTGTTGGCTTGTTGGTTTGTTGACTTGCTGGTTAGTTTGTTTGTTGGTTTGTTAGTTTGTTGGTTTGTTGGCTTGTTGGCTTTTTGGTTTGTTGGCTTATTGGCTAGTTGGTTTGTTGGTTGTTTGGTTTGTTGGTTTGTTGGTTTGTTGGTTTGTTGGTTTGTTGGTGTGTTGGTTTGTTGGTTTGTTGGTTTGTTGGTTTGTTGGTTTGTTGGTTTGTTGGTTTGTTGGTTTGTTGGTTTGTTGGCTTGTTGGTTTGTTGGTTTGTTGGTGTGTTGGTTTGTTAGTTTGTTGGTTTGTTGGTTTGTTGGTTTGTTGGTTTGTTGGTTTGTTCGTTTGTTGCTTTGTTGGTTTGTTGGTTGGTTGGCTTGTTGGCTAGTTGGTTTGTTGGTTTGTTGGTTTGTTGGCTTGTTGGTTTGTTGGTTTGTTGGCTTGTTGGTTTGTTTGTTTGTTGGTTTGTTGGTTTGTTGCTTTGTTGGTTTGTTGGTTTGTTGGCTTGTTGGCTTGTTGGTTTGTTGGCTTTTGGGTTTGCTAGTTTGTTGGCGTTTTGGTTACTTGGTTTGTTGGTTTGTTGGCTTGTTGGCTTGTTGGTTTGTTGGTTTGTTGGCTTGTTGGCTTGTTGGTTTGTTGGTTTGTTGGTTTGTTGGTTTGTTGGTTTGTTGGTTTGTTGGTTTGTTGGTTTGTTGGTTTTTTGGTTTGTTGGTTTATTTGTTTGTTGGTTTGTTGGCTTGTTGGTTTGTTGGTTTGTTGGTTTGTTGGTTTGTTGTTTTATTTGTTTGTTGGTTTGTTGGTTTGTTGGTTTGTTTGTTTGTTGGTTTGTTGGGTTGTTGGTTTGTTGGCTTGTTGGTTTGTTGGTTTGTTGGTTTGTTGTCTTATTGGTTTGTTGGTTTGTTGGCTTGTTGGCTTGTTGGTTTGTTGGTTTGGTGGTTTGTTGGCTTGTTGGTTTGTTAGTTTGTTGGCTTCTTGGCTTGTTGGTTTGTTGGTTTGTTGGTTTGTTGGCTTGCTGGTTTGTTGGTTTGTTGGCTTGTTGGTTTGTTAGTTGGTTGGTTTGTTGGTTTGTAGGTTTGTTGGTTTGTTGGTTTGTTGCTTTATTGGTTTGTTGGTTTTTTGGCTTGTTGGCTTGTTTGTTTGTTGGCTTGTTGGTTTGTTAGTTTGTTCGTTTGTTGGCTTGTTGGCTTGTTGGGTTGTTGGTTTGTTGTTTTGTTGGTTTGTTGGTTTGTTGGTTTGTTGGCTTATTGGCTTGTTGGTTTGTTGGTTTGTTGGTTTGTTGGTTTGTTGGTGTGTTGGTTTTTTGGTTTGTTGGCTTGTTGGTTTGTTGGTTTGTTGGATTGTTGGTTTGTTGGTTTATTCGCTTGTTGGTTTGTTGGCTTGGTGGTTTGTTGGTTTGTTGGTTTGTTGGTTTGTTGGCTTGTTGGCGTGTTGGTTTGTTGGTTTGTTGGTTTGTTGGTTTGTTGGTTTGCTTGTTTGTTGGTTTGTTCGTTTGTTAGTTTGTGGGTTTGTTGGTTTGTTGGCTTATTGGTTTGTTGGTTTGTCGGTTTGTTGGTTTGTTGGCTTGTTGGTTTGTTGGTTTGTTGGTTTGTTCGTTTGTTGGCTTGTTGGTTTGTTGGCTTGTTGGCTTTTTGGTTTGTTGGTTTGTTGGTTTGTTGGTTTGTTGATTTGTTGGCTTGTTGGCTTGTTGGTTTGTTGGTTTGTTTGTTTGTTGGTTTGTTCGTTTGTTCGTTTGTTGGTTTGTTGGTTTTATTGTTTGTTTTTTTGTTTGTTACTTGGTTTGTTGGTTTGTTGGTTTGTTGGCTTGTTGGCTTGTTGGTTTGTTGGTTTGTTCGTTTGTTGGTTTGTTGATTTGTTGGTTTGTTGGTTTGTTGTTTTGTTGGTTTGTTGGTTTGTTGGTTTATTGGTTTGTTGGTTTGTTGGTTTGTTGGCTTGTTGGCTTGTTGGTTTGTTGGTTTGTCCGTTTGTTGGTTTTCGGTTTGTTGGTTTGTTGGTTTGTTTGTTTCTTGGTTTGTTGGTTTGTTGGCTTGTTGGTTTGTTGGTTTGTTGGCTTGTTGGTTTGTTAGTTTGTTCGTTTCTTGGTTTGCTGGTTTGTTGATTTGTTGGTTAGTTGGGTTGTTGGTTTGTTATTTTGTTGGCTTGTTGGCTTGTTGGCTTGTTGGCTTGTTGGTTTGTTGGTTTGTTGGTTTGTTGGTTTGTTGGCTTGTTGGTTTGTTGGTTTGTTGGTTTGTTGGTTTGTTGGTTTGTTGGTTTGTTGGTTTGTTGGTTTGTTGGTTTGTTGGTTTGTTTGTTTGTTGGTTTGTTTGTTGGTTGGTTTGTTCGTTTGTTGGTTTGTTGGTTTGTTGGCTTGTTTGTTTGTTGGTTTGTTTGCTTGTTGGTTTGTTGGTTTGTTGGTTTGTTGGTTTTTTGGTTTGTTGGTTTTTTGGTTTGTTGGTTTGTTGGTTTGTTGGTTTGTTTGTTTGTTGGATTGTTCGTTTGTTGGATTGTTGGTTTGATAGTTTGTTGGCTTGTTGGCTTGTTGGTTTGTTGGTTTGTTGGTTTGTTGGTTTGTTGGTTTGTTCGTTTGTTGGTTTGTTTGTTTGTTGGTTAGTTGGTTTGTTGGTTTGTTGGTTTGTTGGTTTGTTGGCTTGTTGGTATGTTGGTTTGTTAGTTTGTTCGTTTGTTGGCTTGATAGTTTGTTGGCTTGTTGGCTTGTTGGTTTGTTGGTTTGTTGGTTTGTTGGTTTGTTGGTTTGTTGGTTTGTTGGTTTGTTGGTTTGTTGATTTGTTGGCTTGTTCGTTTGTTGGTTTGTTGGTTTGTTGGTTTGTTCGTTTGTTGGGTTGTTTGTTTGTTGGCTTGTTGGTTTGTTGGCTTATTGGCTTGTTGGTTTGTTGGTTTGTTGGTTTGTTGATTTGTTGGTTTGTTGGCTTGTTGGCTTGTTGGTTTGTTGGTTTGTTGGTTTGGTTGTTTGTTGGTTTGTTCGCTTGTTCGTTTTTTGGTTTGTTGGTTTTTTTGTTTGTTTTTTTGTTGGTTACTTGGTTTGTTGGTTTGTTGGTATGTTGGTTTGTTGGCTTGTTGGCTTGTTGGTTTGTTGGTTTGTTTATTTGTTGGTTTGTTCGTTTGTTGGATTGTTGGTTTGATAGTTTGTTGGCTTGTTGGCTTGTTGGTTTGTTGGTTTGTTGGTTTGTTGGTTTGTTGGTTTGTTGGTTTGTTGGTTTGTTGGTTTGTTGGTTTGTTGGTTTGTTGATTTGTTTGTTTGTTAATTTGTTGGTTTGTTGGCTTGTTGGCTTGTTGGCTGGTTGGTTTGTTGGTTTGTTCGTTTGTTGGTTTGTTCGTTTGTTGGTTTGTTTGTTTGTTGGTTAGTTGGTTTGTTTGTTTGTTGGTTTGTTGGTTTGTTGGCTTGTTGGTATGTTGGTTTGTTAGTTTGTTCGTTTGTTGGCTTGATAGTTTGTTGGCTTGTTCGCTTGTTGGTTTGTTGGTTTGTTGGTTTGTTGATTTGTATGTTTGTTGGTTTGTTGGTTTGTTGGCTTGTTGGCTTGTTGGTTTGTTGGTTTGTTGGCTTGTTGGTTTGTGGGTTTGTTGGTTTGTTGGTTTGTTCGTTTGTTGGGTTGTTTGTTTGTTGGTTTGTTGGTTTGTTGGTTTGTTGGTTTGTTGGTTTGTTGGTTTGTTGGTTTGTTGGTTTGTTGGTTTGTTGGTTTGTTGGTTTGTTTGTTTGTTGGTTTGTTCGTTTGTTGGTTTGTTGGTTTGTTCGTTTTTTGGTTTGTTGGTTTGTTGGTTTTTTGGCTTGTTGGCTGGTTGGTTTGTTGGTTTGTTCGTTTGTTGGTTTGTTCGTTTGTTGGTTTGTTTGTTTGTTGGTTAGTTGGTTTGTTGGTTTGTTGGTTTGTTGGTTTGTTGGCTTGTTGGTTTGTTGGTTTGTTAGTTTGTTCGTTTGTTGGCTTGTTAGTTTGTTGGCTTGTTGGCTTGTTGGTTTTTTGGTTTGTTGGCTTGTTGGTTTGTTGGTTTGTTGGATTGTTGGTTTGATGGTTTATTGGTTTGTTGGTTTGTTGGTTTGTTGGCTTTTGTGCTTGGTGGTTTGTTGGTTTGTTGGTTTGTTGGTTTGTTGGTTTGTTGGCTTGTTGGCGTTTTGGTTTGTTGGTTTGTTGGTTTGTTGGTTTGTTCGTTTGTTGGCTTGTTGGTTTGTTGGCTTATTGGCTTGTTGGTTTGTTGGTTTGTTGATTTGTTGGTTTGTTGGCTTGTTGGCTTGTTGGTTTGTTGGTTTGTTGGTTTGGTTGTTTGTTGGTTTGTTCGCTTGTTCGTTTTTTGGTTTGTTGGTTTTTTTGTTTGTTTTTTTGTTGGTTACTTGGTTTGTTGGTTTGTTGGTATGTTGGTTTGTTGGCTTGTTGGCTTGTTGGTTTGTTGGTTTGTTTATTTGTTGGTTTGTTCGTTTGTTGGATTGTTGGTTTGATAGTTTGTTGGCTTGTTGGCTTGTTGGTTTGTTGGTTTGTTGGTTTGTTGGTTTGTTGGTTTGTTGGTTTGTTGGTTTGTTGGTTTGTTGGTTTGTTGGTTTGTTGATTTGTTTGTTTGTTAATTTGTTGGTTTGTTGGCTTGTTGGCTTGTTGGCTGGTTGGTTTGTTGGTTTGTTCGTTTGTTGGTTTGTTCGTTTGTTGGTTTGTTTGTTTGTTGGTTAGTTGGTTTGTTTGTTTGTTGGTTTGTTGGTTTGTTGGCTTGTTGGCTTGTTGGTATGTTGGTTTGTTAGTTTGTTCGTTTGTTGGCTTGATAGTTTGTTGGCTTGTTCGCTTGTTGGTTTGTTGGTTTGTTGGTTTGTTGGTTTGTTGATTTGTATGTTTGTTGGTTTGTTGGTTTGTTGGCTTGTTGGCTTGTTGGTTTGTTGGTTTGTTGGCTTGTTGGTTTGTGGGTTTGTTGGTTTGTTGGTTTGTTCGTTTGTTGGGTTGTTTGTTTGTTGGTTTGTTGGTTTGTTGGTTTGTTGGTTTGTTGGTTTGTTGGTTTGTTGGTTTGTTGGTTTGTTGGTTTGTTGGTTTGTTGGTTTGTTGGTTTGTTTGTTTGTTGGTTTGTTCGTTTGTTGGTTTGTTGGTTTGTTCGTTTTTTGGTTTGTTGGTTTGTTGGTTTTTTGGCTTGTTGGCTGGTTGGTTTGTTGGTTTGTTCGTTTGTTGGTTTGTTCGTTTGTTGGTTTGTTTGTTTGTTGGTTAGTTGGTTTGTTGGTTTGTTGGTTTGTTGGTTTGTTGGCTTGTTGGTTTGTTGGTTTGTTAGTTTGTTCGTTTGTTGGCTTGTTAGTTTGTTGGCTTGTTGGCTTGTTGGTTTTTTGGTTTGTTGGCTTGTTGGTTTGTTGGTTTGTTGGATTGTTGGTTTGATGGTTTATTGGTTTGTTGGTTTGTTGGTTTGTTGGCTTTTGTGCTTGGTGGTTTGTTGGTTTGTTGGTTTGTTGGTTTGTTGGTTTGTTGGCTTGTTGGCGTTTTGGTTTGTTGGTTTGTTGGTTTGTTGGTTTGTTGGTTTGTTTGTTTGTTGGTTTGTTCGTTTGTTAGTTTGTGGGTTTGTTGGTTTGTTGGCTTGTTGGTTTGTTGGTTGGTCGGTTTGTTGGTTTGTTGGCTTGTTGGTTTGTTGGTTTGTTCGTTTGTTGGCTTGTTGGTTTGTTGGCTTGTTGGCTTGTTGGTTTGTTGGTTTGTTGATTTGTTGGTTTGTTGGCTTGTTGGCTTGTTGGTTTGTTGTTTTGTTGGTTTGGTTGTTTGTTGGTTTGTTCGCTTGTTCGTTTTTTGGTTTGTTGGTTTTTTTGTTTGTTTTTTTTGTTGGTTACTTGGCTTGTTGGCTTGTTGGTTTGTTGGTTTGTTCGTTTGTTGGTTTGTTTGTTTGTTGGTTTGTTGGTTTGTTGGTTTGTTGGTTTGTTGGTTTGTTGGTTTGTTGGTTTGTTGGTTTGTTGGTTTATTGGTTTGTTGGTTTGTTGGTTTGTTGGTTTGTTGGCTTGTTGGCTTGTTGGTTTGTTGGTTTGTTGGTTTGTTGGTTTGTTGGTTTGTTGGTTTGTTGGTTTGTTGGTTTGTTTGTTTGTTGGCTTGTTGGTTTGTTGGTTTGTTGGTTTGTTGGTTTGTTGGCTTGTTGGTTTGTTAGTTTGTTCGTTTGTTGGTTTGCTGGTTTGTTGATTTGTTGGTTTGTTGGATTGTTGGTTTGTTATTTTGTTGGCTTGTTGGCTTGTTGGCTTGTTGGTTTGTTGGTTTGTTGGTTTGTTGGTTTGTTGGCTTGTTGGTTTGTTGGTTTGTTGGTTTGTTGGTTTGTTGGTTTATTGGTTTGTTGGTTTGTTTGTTTGTTGGTTTGTTTGTTGGTTGGTTTGTTCGTTTGTTGGTTTGTTGGTTTGTTGGTTTGTTGGTTTGTTGGTTTTTTGGTTTGTTGGTTTGTTGGTTTGTTGGTTTGTTGGTTTGTTGATTTGTTTGTTTGTTGGTTTGTTGGTTTGTTGGCTTGTTGGCTTGTTGGTTTGTTGGTTTGTTGGCTTGTTGGTTTGTTGGTTTGTTGGTTTGTTGGTTTGTTCGTTTGTTGGGTTGTTTGTTTGTTGGTTTGTTGATTTGTTCGTTTGTTGGTTTGTTGGTTTGTTGGTTTGTTGGTTTGTTGGTTTGTTGGTTTGTTGGTTTGTTGGTTTGTTGGTTTGTTGGTTTGTTGGTTTGTTTGTTTGTTGGTTTGTTCGTTTGTTGGTTTGTTGGTTTGTTGGTTTTTTGGTTTGTTGGCTTGTTGGTTTGTTGGTTTGTTGGATTGTTGGTTTGTTGGTTTATTGGTTTGTTGGTTTGTTGGTTTGTTGGCTTTTGTGCTTGGTGGTTTGTTGGTTTGTTGGTTTGTTGGTTTGTTGGTTTGTTGGCTTGTTGGCGTTTTGGTTTGTTGGTTTGTTGGTTTGTTGGTTTGTTGATTTGTTTGTTTGTTGGTTTGTTCGTTTGTTAGTTTGTGGGTTTGTTGGTTTGTTGGCTTGTTGGTTTGTTGGTTGGTCGGTTTGTTGGTTTGTTGGCTTGTTGGTTTGTTGGTTTGTTCGTTTGTTGGCTTGTTGGTTTGTTGGCTTGTTGGCTTGTTGGTTTGTTGGTTTGTTGATTTGTTGGTTTGTTGGCTTGTTGGCTTGTTGGTTTGTTGTTTTGTTGGTTTGGTTGTTTGTTGGTTTGTTCGCTTGTTCGTTTTTTGGTTTGTTGGTTTTTTTGTTTGTTTTTTTTGTTGGTTACTTGGCTTGTTGGCTTGTTGGTTTGTTGGTTTGTTCGTTTGTTGGTTTGTTTGTTTGTTGGTTTGTTGGTTTGTTGGTTTGTTGGTTTGTTGGTTTGTTGGTTTGTTGGTTTGTTGGTTTATTGGTTTGTTGGTTTGTTGGTTTGTTGGTTTGTTGGCTTGTTGGCTTGTTGGTTTGTTGGTTTGTTGGTTTGTTGGTTTGTTGGTTTGTTGGTATGTTGGTTTGTTGGTTTGTTTGTTTGTTGGCTTGTTGGTTTGTTGGCTTGTTGGTTTGTTGGTTTGTTGGCTTGTTGGTTTGTTAGTTTGTTCGTTTGTTGGTTTGCTGGTTTGTTGATTTGTTGGTTTGTTGGATTGTTGGTTTGTTATTTTGTTGGCTTGTTGGCTTGTTGGCTTGTTGGTTTGTTGGTTTGTTGGTTTGTTGGTTTGTTGGCTTGTTGGTTTGTTGGTTTGTTGGTTTGTTGGTTTGTTGGTTTATTGGTTTGTTGGTTTGTTTGTTTGTTGGTTTGTTTGTTGGTTGGTTTGTTCGTTTGTTGGTTTGTTGGTTTGTTGGTTTGTTGGTTTGTTGGTTTTTTGGTTTGTTTGTTTGTTGGTTTGTTCGTTTGTTAGTTTGTGGGCTTGTTGGTTTGTTGGCTTATTGGTTTGTTGGTTGGTCGGTTTGTTGGTTTGTTGGCTTGTTGGTTTGTTGGTTTGTTCGTTTGTTGGCTTGTTGGTTTGTTGGCTTATTGGCTTGTTGGTTTGTTGGTTTGTTGATTTGTTGGTTTGTTGGCTTGTTGGCTTGTTGGTTTGTTGGTTTGTTGGTTTGGTTGTTTGTTGGTTTGTTCGCTTGTTCGTTTTTTGGTTTGTTGGTTTTTTTGTTTGTTTTTTTGTTGGTTACTTGGTTTGTTGGTTTGTTGGTATGTTGGTTTGTTGGCTTGTTGGCTTGTTGGTTTGTTGGTTTGTTTATTTGTTGGTTTGTTCGTTTGTTGGATTGTTGGTTTGATAGTTTGTTGGCTTGTTGGCTTGTTGGTTTGTTGGTTTGTTGGTTTGTTGGTTTGTTGGTTTGTTGGTTTGTTGGTTTGTTGGTTTGTTGGTTTGTTGGTTTGTTGGTTTGTTGATTTGTTTGTTTGTTAATTTGTTGGTTTGTTGGCTTGTTGGCTTGTTGGCTGGTTGGTTTGTTGGTTTGTTCGTTTGTTGGTTTGTTCGTTTGTTGGTTTGTTTGTTTGTTGGTTAGTTGGTTTGTTGGTTTGTTGGTTTGTTGGTTTGTTGGCTTGTTGGTATGTTGGTTTGTTAGTTTGTTCGTTTGTTGGCTTGATAGTTTGTTGGCTTGTTCGCTTGTTGGTTTGTTGGTTTGTTGGTTTGTTGGTTTGTTGATTTGTATGTTTGTTGGTTTGTTGGTTTGTTGGCTTGTTGGCTTGTTGGTTTGTTGGTTTGTTGGCTTGTTGGTTTGTGGGTTTGTTGGTTTGTTGGTTTGTTCGTTTGTTGGGTTGTTTGTTTGTTGGTTTGTTGGTTTGTTGGTTTGTTGGTTTGTTGGTTTGTTGGTTTGTTGGTTTGTTGGTTTGTTGGTTTGTTGGTTTGTTGGTTTGTTGGTTTGTTTGTTTGTTGGTTTGTTCGTTTGTTGGTTTGTTGGTTTGTTCGTTTTTTGGTTTGTTGGTTTGTTGGTTTTTTGGCTTGTTGGCTGGTTGGTTTGTTGGTTTGTTCGTTTGTTGGTTTGTTCGTTTGTTGGTTTGTTTGTTTGTTGGTTAGTTGGTTTGTTGGTTTGTTGGTTTGTTGGTTTGTTGGCTTGTTGGTTTGTTGGTTTGTTAGTTTGTTCGTTTGTTGGCTTGTTAGTTTGTTGGCTTGTTGGCTTGTTGGTTTGTTGGTTTGTTGGCTTGTTGGTTTGTTGGTTTGTTGGTTTGTTGGTTTGTTGGTTTTTTGGTTTGTTGGCTTGTTGGTTTGTTGGTTTGTTGGATTGTTGGTTTGTTGGTTTATTGGTTTGTTGGTTTGTTGGTTTGTTGGCTTTTGTGCTTGGTGGTTTGTTGGTTTGTTGGTTTGTTGGTTTGTTGGTTTGTTGGCTTGTTGGCGTTTTGGTTTGTTGGTTTGTTGGTTTGTTGGTTTGTTGGTTTGTTGGTTTGTTTGTTTGTTGGTTTGTTCGTTTGTTAGTTTGTGGGTTTGTTGGTTTGTTGGCTTGTTGGTTTGTTGGTTGGTCGGTTTGTTGGCTTGTTGGTTTGTTGGTTTGTTCGTTTGTTGGCTTGTTGGCTTGTTGGCTTGTTGGTTTGTTGGTTTGTTGGTTTGTTGGTTTGTTGGCTTGTTGGTTTGTTGGTTTGTTGGTTTGTTGGTTTGTTGGTTTATTGGTTTGTTGGTTTGTTTGTTTGTTGGTTTGTTTGTTGGTTGGTTTGTTCGTTTGTTGGTTTGTTGGTTTGTTGGTTTGTTGGTTTGTTGGTTTTTTGGTTTGTTGGTTTGTTGGTTTGTTGGTTTGTTGGTTTGTTGATTTGTTTGTTTGTTGGTTTGTTGGTTTGTTGGCTTGTTGGCTTGTTGGTTTGTTGGTTTGTTGGCTTGTTGGTTTGTTGGTTTGTTGGTTTGTTGGTTTGTTCGTTTGTTGGGTTGTTTGTTTGTTGGTTTGTTGATTTGTTCGTTTGTTGGTTTGTTGGTTTGTTGGTTTGTTGGTTTGTTGGTTTGTTGGTTTGTTGGTTTGTTGGTTTGTTGGTTTGTTGGTTTGTTGGTTTGTTTGTTTGTTGGTTTGTTCGTTTGTTGGTTTGTTGGTTTGTTGGTTTTTTGGTTTGTTGGCTTGTTGGTTTGTTGGTTTGTTGGATTGTTGGTTTGTTGGTTTATTGGTTTGTTGGTTTGTTGGTTTGTTGGCTTTTGTGCTTGGTGGTTTGTTGGTTTGTTGGTTTGTTGGTTTGTTGGCTTGTTGGCGTTTTGGTTTGTTGGTTTGTTGGTTTGTTGGTTTGTTGGTTTGTTTGTTTGTTGGTTTGTTCGTTTGTTAGTTTGTGGGTTTGTTGGTTTGTTGGCTTGTTGGTTTGTTGGTTGGTCGGTTTGTTGGTTTGTTGGCTTGTTGGTTTGTTGGTTTGTTCGTTTGTTGGCTTGTTGGTTTGTTGGCTTGTTGGCTTGTTGGTTTGTTGGTTTGTTGATTTGTTGGTTTGTTGGCTTGTTGGCTTGTTGGTTTGTTGTTTTGTTGGTTTGGTTGTTTGTTGGTTTGTTCGCTTGTTCGTTTTTTGGTTTGTTGGTTTTTTTGTTTGTTTTTTTTGTTGGTTACTTGGCTTGTTGGCTTGTTGGTTTGTTGGTTTGTTCGTTTGTTGGTTTGTTTGTTTGTTGGTTTGTTGGTTTGTTGGTTTGTTGGTTTGTTGGTTTGTTGGTTTGTTGGTTTGTTGGTTTGTTGGTTTATTGGTTTGTTGGTTTGTTGGTTTGTTGGTTTGTTGGCTTGTTGGCTTGTTGGTTTGTTGGTTTGTTGGTTTGTTGGTTTGTTGGTTTGTTGGTATGTTGGTTTGTTGGTTTGTTTGTTTGTTGGCTTGTTGGTTTGTTGGCTTGTTGGTTTGTTGGTTTGTTGGCTTGTTGGTTTGTTAGTTTGTTCGTTTGTTGGTTTGCTGGTTTGTTGATTTGTTGGTTTGTTGGATTGTTGGTTTGTTATTTTGTTGGCTTGTTGGCTTGTTGGCTTGTTGGTTTGTTGGTTTGTTGGTTTGTTGGTTTGTTGGCTTGTTGGTTTGTTGGTTTGTTAGTTTGTTGGTTTGTTGGTTTATTGGTTTGTTGGTTTGTTTGTTTGTTGGTTTGTTTGTTGGTTGGTTTGTTCGTTTGTTGGTTTGTTGGTTTGTTGGTTTGTTGGTTTGTTGGTTTTTTGGTTTGTTTGTTTGTTGGTTTGTTCGTTTGTTAGTTTGTGGGTTTGTTGGTTTGTTGGCTTATTGGTTTGTTGGTTGGTCGGTTTGTTGGTTTGTTGGCTTGTTGGTTTGTTGGTTTGTTCGTTTGTTGGCTTGTTGGTTTGTTGGCTTATTGGCTTGTTGGTTTGTTGGTTTGTTGATTTGTTGGTTTGTTGGCTTGTTGGCTTGTTGGTTTGTTGGTTTGTTGGTTTGGTTGTTTGTTGGTTTGTTCGCTTGTTCGTTTTTTGGTTTGTTGGTTTTTTTGTTTGTTTTTTTGTTGGTTACTTGGTTTGTTGGTTTGTTGGTATGTTGGTTTGTTGGCTTGTTGGCTTGTTGGTTTGTTGGTTTGTTTATTTGTTGGTTTGTTCGTTTGTTGGATTGTTGGTTTGATAGTTTGTTGGCTTGTTGGCTTGTTGGTTTGTTGGTTTGTTGGTTTGTTGGTTTGTTGGTTTGTTGGTTTGTTGGTTTGTTGGTTTGTTGGTTTGTTGGTTTGTTGGTTTGTTGATTTGTTTGTTTGTTAATTTGTTGGTTTGTTGGCTTGTTGGCTTGTTGGCTGGTTGGTTTGTTGGTTTGTTCGTTTGTTGGTTTGTTCGTTTGTTGGTTTGTTTGTTTGTTGGTTAGTTGGTTTGTTGGTTTGTTGGTTTGTTGGTTTGTTGGCTTGTTGGTATGTTGGTTTGTTAGTTTGTTCGTTTGTTGGCTTGATAGTTTGTTGGCTTGTTCGCTTGTTGGTTTGTTGGTTTGTTGGTTTGTTGGTTTGTTGATTTGTATGTTTGTTGGTTTGTTGGTTTGTTGTCTTGATGGCTTGTTGGTTTGTTGGTTTGTTGGCTTGTTGGTTTGTGGGTTTGTTGGTTTGTTGGTTTGTTCGTTTGTTGGGTTGTTTGTTTGTTGGTTTGTTGGTTTGTTGGTTTGTTGGTTTGTTGGTTTGTTGGTTTGTTGGTTTGTTGGTTTGTTGGTTTGTTGGTTTGTTGGTTTGTTTGTTTGTTGGTTTGTTCGTTTGTTGGTTTGTTGGTTTGTTCGTTTTTTGGTTTGTTGGTTTGTTGGTTTTTTGGCTTGTTGGCTGGTTGGTTTGTTGGTTTGTTCGTTTGTTGGTTTGTTCGTTTGTTGGTTTGTTTGTTTGTTGGTTAGTTGGTTTGTTGGTTTGTTGGTTTGTTGGTTTGTTGGCTTGTTGGTTTGTTGGTTTGTTAGTTTGTTCGTTTGTTGGCTTGTTAGTTTGTTGGCTTGTTGGCTTGTTGGTTTGTTGGTTTGTTGGCTTGTTGGTTTGTTGGTTTGTTGGTTTGTTGGTTTGTTGGTTTTTTGGTTTGTTGGCTTGTTGGTTTGTTGGTTTGTTGGATTGTTGGTTTGTTGGTTTATTGGTTTGTTGGCTTTTGTGCTTGGTGGTTTGTTGGTTTGTTGGTTTGTTGGTTTGTTGGTTTGTTGGCTTGTTGGCGTTTTGGTTTGTTGGTTTGTTGGTTTGTTGGTTTGTTGGTTTGTTTGTTTGTTGGTTTGTTCGTTTGTTAGTTTGTGGGTTTGTTGGTTTGTTGGCTTGTTGGTTTGTTGGTTGGTCGGTTTGTTGGTTTGTTGGCTTGTTGGTTTGTTGGTTTGTTCGTTTGTTGGCTTGTTGGTTTGTTGGCTTGTTGGCTTGTTGGTTTGTTGGTTTGTTGATTGGTTGGTTTGTTGGCTTGTTGGCTTGTTGGTTTGTTGTTTTGTTGGTTTGGTTGTTTGTTGGTTTGTTCGCTTGTTCGTTTTTTGGTTTGTTGGTTTTTTTGTTTTTTTTTTTTTGTTGGTTACTTGGCTTGTTGGCTTGTTGGTTTGTTGGTTTGTTCGTTTGTTGGTTTGTTTGTTTGTTGGTTTGTTGGTTTGTTGGTTTGTTGGTTTGTTGGTTTGTTGGTTTGTTGGTTTGTTGGTTTATTGGTTTGTTGGTTTGTTGGTTTGTTGGTTTGTTGGCTTGTTGGCTTGTTGGTTTGTTGGTTTGTTGGTTTGTTGGTTTGTTGGTTTGTTGGTTTGTTGGTTTGTTGGTTTGTTTGTTTGTTGGCTTGTTGGTTTGTTGGCTTGTTGGTTTGTTGGTTTGTTGGCTTGTTGGTTTGTTAGTTTGTTCGTTTGTTGGTTTGCTGGTTTGTTGATTTGTTGGTTTGTTGGATTGTTGGTTTGTTATTTTGTTGGCTTGTTGGCTTGTTGGTTTGTTGGTTTGTTGGTTTGTTGGTTTGTTGGCTTGTTGGTTTGTTGGTTTGTTGGTTTGTTGGTTTGTTGGTTTATTGGTTTATTGGTTTGTTGGTTTGTTGGTTTGTTGGTTTGTTGGTTTGTTGGTTTGTTGGTTTGTTGGTTTGTTGGTTTATTGGTTTGTTGGTTTGTTGGTTTGTTGGTTTGTTGGCTTGTTGGCTTGTTGGTTTGTTGGTTTGTTGGTTTGTTGGTTTGTTGGTTTGTTGGTATGTTGGTTTGTTGGTTTGTTTGTTTGTTGGCTTGTTGGTTTGTTGGCTTGTTGGTTTGTTGGTTTGTTGGCTTGTTGGTTTGTTAGTTTGTTCGTTTGTTGGTTTGCTGGTTTGTTGATTTGTTGGTTTGTTGGATTGTTGGTTTGTTATTTTGTTGGCTTGTTGGCTTGTTGGCTTGTTGGTTTGTTGGTTTGTTGGTTTGTTGGTTTGTTGGCTTGTTGGTTTGTTGGTTTGTTAGTTTGTTGGTTTGTTGGTTTATTGGTTTGTTGGTTTGTTTGTTTGTTGGTTTGTTTGTTGGTTGGTTTGTTCGTTTGTTGGTTTGTTGGTTTGTTGGTTTGTTGGTTTGTTGGTTTTTTGGTTTGTTTGTTTGTTGGTTTGTTCGTTTGTTAGTTTGTGGGTTTGTTGGTTTGTTGGCTTATTGGTTTGTTGGTTGGTCGGTTTGTTGGTTTGTTGGCTTGTTGGTTTGTTGGTTTGTTCGTTTGTTGGCTTGTTGGTTTGTTGGCTTATTGGCTTGTTGGTTTGTTGGTTTGTTGATTTGTTGGTTTGTTGGCTTGTTGGCTTGTTGGTTTGTTGGTTTGTTGGTTTGGTTGTTTGTTGGTTTGTTCGCTTGTTCGTTTTTTGGTTTGTTGGTTTTTTTGTTTGTTTTTTTGTTGGTTACTTGGTTTGTTGGTTTGTTGGTATGTTGGTTTGTTGGCTTGTTGGCTTGTTGGTTTGTTGGTTTGTTTATTTGTTGGTTTGTTCGTTTGTTGGATTGTTGGTTTGATAGTTTGTTGGCTTGTTGGCTTGTTGGTTTGTTGGTTTGTTGGTTTGTTGGTTTGTTGGTTTGTTGGTTTGTTGGTTTGTTGGTTTGTTGGTTTGTTGGTTTGTTGGTTTGTTGATTTGTTTGTTTGTTAATTTGTTGGTTTGTTGGCTTGTTGGCTTGTTGGCTGGTTGGTTTGTTGGTTTGTTCGTTTGTTGGTTTGTTCGTTTGTTGGTTTGTTTGTTTGTTGGTTAGTTGGTTTGTTGGTTTGTTGGTTTGTTGGTTTGTTGGCTTGTTGGTATGTTGGTTTGTTAGTTTGTTCGTTTGTTGGCTTGATAGTTTGTTGGCTTGTTCGCTTGTTGGTTTGTTGGTTTGTTGGTTTGTTGGTTTGTTGATTTGTATGTTTGTTGGTTTGTTGGTTTGTTGTCTTGTTGGCTTGTTGGTTTGTTGGTTTGTTGGCTTGTTGGTTTGTGGGTTTGTTGGTTTGTTGGTTTGTTCGTTTGTTGGGTTGTTTGTTTGTTGGTTTGTTGGTTTGTTGGTTTGTTGGTTTGTTGGTTTGTTGGTTTGTTGGTTTGTTGGTTTGTTGGTTTGTTGGTTTGTTGGTTTGTTTGTTTGTTGGTTTGTTCGTTTGTTGGTTTGTTGGTTTGTTCGTTTTTTGGTTTGTTGGTTTGTTGGTTTTTTGGCTTGTTGGCTGGTTGGTTTGTTGGTTTGTTCGTTTGTTGGTTTGTTCGTTTGTTGGTTTGTTTGTTTGTTGGTTAGTTGGTTTGTTGGTTTGTTGGTTTGTTGGTTTGTTGGCTTGTTGGTTTGTTGGTTTGTTAGTTTGTTCGTTTGTTGGCTTGTTAGTTTGTTGGCTTGTTGGCTTGTTGGTTTGTTGGTTTGTTGGCTTGTTGGTTTGTTGGTTTGTTGGTTTGTTGGTTTGTTGGTTTTTTGGTTTGTTGGCTTGTTGGTTTGTTGGTTTGTTGGATTGTTGGTTTGTTGGTTTATTGGTTTGTTGGCTTTTGTGCTTGGTGGTTTGTTGGTTTGTTGGTTTGTTGGTTTGTTGGTTTGTTGGCTTGTTGGCGTTTTGGTTTGTTGGTTTGTTGGTTTGTTGGTTTGTTGGTTTGTTTGTTTGTTGGTTTGTTCGTTTGTTAGTTTGTGGGTTTGTTGGTTTGTTGGCTTGTTGGTTTGTTGGTTGGTCGGTTTGTTGGTTTGTTGGCTTGTTGGTTTGTTGGTTTGTTCGTTTGTTGGCTTGTTGGTTTGTTGGCTTGTTGGCTTGTTGGTTTGTTGGTTTGTTGATTGGTTGGTTTGTTGGCTTGTTGGCTTGTTGGTTTGTTGTTTTGTTGGTTTGGTTGTTTGTTGGTTTGTTCGCTTGTTCGTTTTTTGGTTTGTTGGTTTTTTTGTTTTTTTTTTTTTGTTGGTTACTTGGCTTGTTGGCTTGTTGGTTTGTTGGTTTGTTCGTTTGTTGGTTTGTTTGTTTGTTGGTTTGTTGGTTTGTTGGTTTGTTGGTTTGTTGGTTTGTTGGTTTGTTGGTTTGTTGGTTTATTGGTTTGTTGGTTTGTTGGTTTGTTGGTTTGTTGGCTTGTTGGCTTGTTGGTTTGTTGGTTTGTTGGTTTGTTGGTTTGTTGGTTTGTTGGTTTGTTGGTTTGTTGGTTTGTTTGTTTGTTGGCTTGTTGGTTTGTTGGCTTGTTGGTTTGTTGGTTTGTTGGCTTGTTGGTTTGTTAGTTTGTTCGTTTGTTGGTTTGCTGGTTTGTTGATTTGTTGGTTTGTTGGATTGTTGGTTTGTTATTTTGTTGGCTTGTTGGCTTGTTGGTTTGTTGGTTTGTTGGTTTGTTGGTTTGTTGGCTTGTTGGTTTGTTGGTTTGTTGGTTTGTTGGTTTGTTGGTTTATTGGTTTATTGGTTTGTTTGTTTGTTGGTTTGTTTGTTGGTTGGTTTGTTCGTTTGTTGGTTTGTTGGTTTGTTGGTTTGTTGGTTTGTTGGTTTTTTGGTTTGTTGGTTTGTTGGTTTGTTGGTTTGTTGGTTTGTTGATTTGTTTGTTTGTTGGTTTGTTGGTTTGTTGGCTTGTTGGCTTGTTGATTTGTTCGTTTGTTGGTTTGTTGGTTTGTTGGTTTGTTGGTTTGTTGGTTTGTTGGTTTGTTGGTTTGTTGGTTTGTTGGTTTGTTGGTTTGTTGGTTTGTTTGTTTGTTGGTTTGTTCGTTTGTTGGTTTGTTGGTTTGTTGGTTTTTTGGTTTGTTGGCTTGTTGGTTTGTTGGTTTGTTTAATTGTTGGTTTGTTGGTTTATTGGTTTGTTGGTTTGTTGGTTTGTTGGCTTTTGTGCTTGGTGGTTTGTTGGTTTGTTGGTTTGTTGGTTTGTTGGTTTGTTGGTTTGTTGGTTTGTTGGCTTGTTGGCGCTTTGGTTTGTTGGTTTGTTGGTTTGTTGGTTTGTTTGTTTGTTGGTTTGTTCGTTTGTTAGTTTGTGGGTTTGTTGGTTTGTTGGCTTATTGGTTTGTTGGTTGGTCGGTTTGTTGGTTTGTTGGCTTGTTGGTTTGTTGGTTTGTTCGTTTGTTGGCTTGTTGGTTTGTTGGCTTATTGGCTTGTTGGTTTGTTGGTTTGTTGATTTGTTGGTTTGTTGGTTTGTTGGCTTGTTGGCTTGTTGGTTTGTTGGTTTGTTGGTTTGGTTGTTTGTTGGTTTGTTCGCTTGTTCGTTTTTTGGTTTGTTGGTTTTTTTGTTTGTTTGTTTGTTGGTTTGTTCGTTTGTTGGTTTGTTGGTTTGTTGGTTTTTTGGTTTGTTGGCTTGTTGGTTTGTTGGTTTGTTGGATTGTTGGTTTGTTGGTTTATTGGTTTGTTGGTTTGTTGGTTTGTTGGCTTTTGTGCTGGGTGGTTTGTTGGTTTGTTGGTTTGTTGGTTTGTTGGTTTGTTGGTTTGTTGGCTTGTTGGCGCTTTGGTTTGTTGGTTTGTTGGTTTGTTGGTTTGTTGGTTTGTTTGTTTGTTGGTTTGTTCGTTTGTTAGTTTGTGGGTTTGTTGGTTTGTTGGCTTATTGGTTTGTTGGTTGGTCGGTTTGTTGGTTTGTTGGCTTGTTGGTTTGTTGGTTTGTTCGTTTGTTGGCTTGTTGGTTTGTTGGCTTATTGGCTTGTTGGTTTGTTGGTTTGTTGATTTGTTGGTTTGTTGGCTTGTTGGCTTGTTGGTTTGTTGGTTTGTTGGTTTGGTTGTTTGTTGGTTTGTTCGCTTGTTCGTTTTTTGGTTTGTTGGTTTTTTTGTTTGTTTTTTTGTTGGTTACTTGGTTTGTTGGTTTGTTGGTATGTTGGTTTGTTGGCTTGTTGGCTTGTTGGTTTGTTGGTTTGTTTATTTGTTGGTTTGTTCGTTTGTTGGATTGTTGGTTTGATAGTTTGTTGGCTTGTTGGCTTGTTGGTTTGTTGGTTTGTTGGTTTGTTGGTTTGTTGGTTTGTTGGTTTGTTGGTTTGTTGGTTTGTTGGTTTGTTGGTTTGTTGATTTGTTTGTTTGTTAATTTGTTGGTTTGTTGGCTTGTTGGCTTGTTGGTTTGTTGGTTTGTTGGCTTGTTGGTATGTTGGTTTGTTAGTTTGTTCGTTTGTTGGCTTGATAGTTTGTTGGCTTGTTCGCTTGTTGGTTTGTTGGTTTGTTGGTTTGTTGATTTGTATGTGTGTTGGTTTGTTGGTTTGTTGGCTTGTTGGCTTGTTGGTTTGTTGGTTTGTTGGCTTGTTGGTTTGTGGGTTTGTTGGTTTGTTGGTTTGTTCGTTTGTTGGGTTGTTTGTTTGTTGGTTTGTTGGTTTGTTGGTTTGTTGGTTTGTTGGTTTGTTGGTTTGTTGGTTTGTTGGTTTGTTGGTTTGTTGGTTTGTTGGTTTGTTGGTTTGTTTGTTTGTTTGTTTGTTCGTTTGTTGGTTTGTTGGTTTGTTCGTTTTTTGGTTTGTTGGTTTGTTGGTTTTTTGGCTTGTTGGCTGGTTGGTTTGTTGGTTTGTTCGTTTGTTGGTTTGTTCGTTTGTTGGTTTGTTTGTTTGTTGGTTAGTTGGTTTGTTGGTTTGTTGGTTTGTTGGTTTGTTGGCTTGTTGGTTTGTTGGTTTGTTAGTTTGTTCGTTTGTTGGCTTGTTAGTTTGTTGGCTTGTTGGCTTGCTGGTTTGTTGGTTTGTTGGCTTGTTGGTTTGTTGGTTTGTTGGTTTGTTGGTTTGTTGGTTTTTTGGTTTGTTGGCTTGTTGGTTTGTTGGTTTGTTAGATTGTTGGTTTGTTGGTTTATTGGTTTGTTGGTTTGTTGGTTTGTTGGCTTTTGTGCTTGGTGGTTTGTTGGTTTGTTGGTTTGTTGGTTTGTTGGTTTGTTGGCTTGTTGGCGTTTTGGTTTGTTGGTTTGTTGGTTTGTTGGTTTGTTGGTTTGTTGGTTTGTTTGTTTGTTGGTTTGTTCGTTTGTTAGTTTGTGGGTTTGTTGGTTTGTTGGCTTGTTGGTTTGTTGGTTGGTCGGTTTGTTGGTTTGTTGGCTTGTTGGTTTGTTGGTTTGTTCGTTTGTTGGCTTGTTGGTTTGTTGGCTTGTTGGCTTGTTGGTTTGTTGGTTTGTTGATTTGTTGGTTTGTTGGCTTGTTGGCTTGTTGGTTTGTTGTTTTGTTGGTTTGGTTGTTTGTTGGTTTGTTCGCTTGTTCGTTTTTTGGTTTGTTGGTTTTTTTGTTTATTTTTTTTGTTGGTTACTTGGCTTGTTGGCTTGTTGGTTTGTTGGTTTGTTCGTTTGTTGGTTTGTTTGTTTGTTGGTTTGTTGGTTTGTTGGTTTGTTGGTTTGTTGGTTTGTTGGTTTGTTGGTTTGTTGGTTTATTGGTTTGTTGGTTTGTTGGTTTGTTGGTTTGTTGGCTTGTTGGCTTGTTGGTTTGTTGGTTTGTTGGTTTGTTGGTTTGTTGGTTTGTTGGTTTGTTGGTTTGTTGGTTTGTTTGTTTGTTGGTTTGTTGGCTTGTTGGTTTGTTAGTTTGTTCGTTTGTTGGTTTGCTGGTTTGTTGATTTGTTGGTTTGTTGGATTGTTAGTTTGTTATTTTGTTGGCTTGTTGGCTTGTTGGCTTGTTGGTTTGTTGGTTTGTTGGTTTGTTGGTTTGTTGGCTTGTTGGTTTGTTGGTTTGTTGGTTTGTTGGTTTGTTGGTTTGTTGGTTTATTGGTTTGTTGGTTTGTTTGTTTGTTGGTTTGTTTGTTGGTTGGTTTGTTCGTTTGTTGGTTTGTTGGTTTGTTGGTTTGTTGGTTTGTTGGTTTTTTGGTTTGTTGGTTTGTTGGTTTGTTGGTTTGTTGGTTTGTTGATTTGTTTGTTTGTTGGTTTGTTGGTTTGTTGGTTTGTTGGCTTGTTGGCTTGTTGGCTTGTTGGTTTGTTGGCTTGTTGGTTTGTTGGTTTGTTGGTTTGTTGGTTTGTTCGTTTGTTGGGTTGTTTGTTTGTTGGTTTGTCGATTTGTTCGTTTGTTGGTTTGTTGGTTTGTTGGTTTGTTGGTTTGTTGGTTTGTTGGTTTGTTGGTTTGTTGGTTTGTTGGTTTGTTGGTTTGTTGGTTTGTTTGTTTGTTGGTTTGTTCGTTTGTTGGTTTGTTGGTTTGTTGGTTTTTTGGTTTGTTGGCTTGTTGGTTTGTTGGTTTGTTGGATTGTTGGTTTGTTGGTTTATTGGTTTGTTGGTTTGTTGGTTTGTTGGCTTTTGTGCTTGGTGGTTTGTTGGTTTGTTGGTTTGTTGGTTTGTTGGTTTGTTGGCTTGTTGGCGTTTTGGTTTGTTGGTTTGTTGGTTTGTTGGTTTGTTGGTTTGTTTGTTTGTTGGTTTGTTCGTTTGTTAGTTTGTGGGTTTGTTGGTTTGTTGGCTTGTTGGTTTGTTGGTTGGTCGGTTTGTTGGTTTGTTGGCTTGTTGGTTTGTTGGTTTGTTCGTTTGTTGGCTTGTTGGTTTGTTGGCTTGTTGGCTTGTTGGCTTGTTGGTTTGTTGGTTTGTTGATTTGTTGGTTTGTTGGCTTGTTGGCTTGTTGGTTTGTTGTTTTGTTGGTTTGGTTGTTTGTTGGTTTGTTCGCTTGTTCGTTTTTTGGTTTGTTGGTTTTTTTGTTTGTTTTTTTTGTTGGTTACTTGGCTTGTTGGCTTGTTGGTTTGTTGGTTTGTTCGTTTGTTGGTTTGTTTGTTTGTTGGTTTGTTGGTTTGTTGGTTTGTTGGTTTGTTGGTTTGTTGGTTTGTTGGTTTATTGGTTTGTTGGTTTGTTGGTTTGTTGGTTTGTTGGCTTGTTGGCTTGTTGGTTTGTTGGTTTGTTGGTTTGTTGGTTTGTTGGTTTGTTGGTTTGTTGGTTTGTTGGTTTGTTTGTTTGTTGGCTTGTTGGTTTGTTGGCTTGTTGGTTTGTTGGTTTGTTGGCTTGTTGGTTTGTTAGTTTGTTCGTTTGTTGGTTTGCTGGTTTGTTGATTTGTTGGTTTGTTGGATTGTTGGTTTGTTATTTTGTTGGCTTGTTGGCTTGTTGGTTTGTTGGTTTGTTGGTTTGTTGGTTTGTTGGCTTGTTGGTTTGTTGGTTTGTTGGTTTGTTGGTTTGTTGGTTTGTTTGTTTGTTGGTTTGTTTGTTGGTTGGTTTGTTCGTTTGTTGGTTTGTTGGTTTGTTGGTTTGTTGGTTTGTTGGTTTTTTGGTTTGTTGGTTTGTTGGTTTGTTGGTTTGTTGGTTTGTTGATTTGTTTGTTTGTTGGTTTGTTGGTTTGTTGGTTTGTTGGCTTGTTGGCTTGTTGGTTTGTTGGTTTGTTGGCTTGTTGGTTTGTTGGTTTGTTGGTTTGTTGGTTTGTTCGTTTGTTGGGTTGTTTGTTTGTTGGTTTGTTGATTTGTTCGTTTGTTGGTTTGTTGGTTTGTTGGTTTGTTGGTTTGTTGGTTTGTTGGTTTGTTGGTTTGTTGGTTTGTTGGTTTGTTGGTTTGTTGGTTTGTTGGTTTGTTTGTTTGTTGGTTTGTTCGTTTGTTGGTTTGTTGGTTTGTTCGTTTTTTGGTTCGTTGGTTTGTTGTTTTTTTGGCTTGTTGGCTGGTTGGTTTGTTGGTTTGTTCGTTTGTTGGTTTGTTCGTTTGTTGGTTTGTTTGTTTGTTGGTTAGTTGGTTTGTTGGTTTGTTGGTTTGTTGCTTTGTTGGTTTGTTGGTTTGTTGGTTTGTTGGTTTGTTGGTTTGTTAGTTTTGTTCGTTTGTTAGCTTGTTAGTTTGTTGGCTTGTTGGCTTGTTGGTTTGTTGGTTTGTTGGTTTGTTGGTTTGTTGGTTTGTTGGTTTGTTGGTTGGTTCGTTTGTTGGTGTGTTGATTTTTTGGCTTGTTGGTTTGTTGGTTTTCTGGTTTGTTGGCTTGTTGGTTTGTTGGTTTGTTAGTTTGTTCGTTTGTTGACTTGTGGGTTTGTTGGCTTGTGGGCTTGTTGATTTGTTGGTTTGTTGGTTTGTTGGTTTGTTGGTTTGTTTGTTAGTTGGTTTGTTTGTTTGTTGGTTTGTTCGTTTGTTGGTTTGTTGAGTTGTTCGTTTGTTGGTTTGTTGGTTTGTTGGTTTTTTGGTTTGTTGGCTTGTTGGTTTATTGATTTCTTCGTTTGTTGGTTTGTTCGTTTGTTGGTTTGTTCGTTTGTTGGTTTGTTGGTTTGTTGGTTTGTTGGTTTGTTGGTTTGTTGGTTTGTTGGTTTGTTGGTTTGTTGGTTTGTTGGCTTGTTGGTTTGTTGGTTGGTTTGTTGGTTGGTTTGTTGGTTTGTTGGTTTGTTGGTTTTTTGGTTTGTTGGTTTGTTGGTTTGTTGGTTTGTTGGTTTGTTGGTTTGTTGATTTGTTTGTTTGTTCGTTTGTTGGTTTGTTGGTTTGTTCGTTTTTTGGTTCGTTGGTTTGTTGTTTTTTTGGCTTGTTGGCTGGTTGGTTTGTTGGTTTGTTCGTTTGTTGGTTTGTTCGTTTGTTGGTTTGTTTGTTTGTTGGTTAGTTGGTTTGTTGGTTTGTTGGTTTGTTGCTTTGTTGGTTTGTTGGTTTGTTGGTTTGTTGGTTTGTTAGTTTTGTTCGTTTGTTAGCTTGTTAGTTTGTTGGCTTGTTGGCTTGTTGGTTTGTTGGTTTGTTGGTTTGTTGGTTTGTTGGTTTGTTGGTTTGTTGGTTGGTTCGTTTGTTGGTGTGTTGATTTTTTGGCTTGTTGGTTTGTTGGTTTTCTGGTTTGTTGGCTTGTTGGTTTGTTGGTTTGTTAGTTTGTTCGTTTGTTGACTTGTGGGTTTGTTGGCTTGTGGGCTTGTTGATTTGTTGGTTTGTTGGTTTGTTGGTTTGTTGGTTTGTTTGTTAGTTGGTTTGTTTGTTTGTTGGTTTGTTCGTTTGTTGGTTTGTTGAGTTGTTCGTTTGTTGGTTTGTTGGTTTGTTGGTTTTTTGGTTTGTTGGCTTGTTGGTTTGTTGATTTCTTCGTTTGTTGGTTTGTTCGTTTGTTGGTTTGTTCGTTTGTTGGTTTGTTGGTTTGTTGGTTTGTTGGTTTGTTGGCTTGTTGGTTTGTTGGTTTGTTGGTTTGTTCGTTTGTTGGCTTTTTGGTTTGTTTGTTTGTTGGTTTGTTGGTTTGTTAGTTTGTTCGTTTGTTGGTTTGTTGGTTTGTTGGTTTGTTCGTTTGTTGGTTTGTTGGTTTGTTTATTTGTTGGTTTGTTTGTTAGTTGGTTTGTTTGTTTGTTGGTTTGTTCGTTTGTTGGTTTGTTGATTTGTTCGTTTGTTGGTTTGTTGGTTTGTTGGTTTGTTGGTTTGTTGGCTTGCTGGTTTGTTGGTTTGTTGGTTTGTTTGTTTGTTGGCTTGTTGGTTTGTTGGCATGTTGGCTTATTGGTTTGTTGGTTTGTTGGTTTGTTGGTTTGTTTGTTTGTTCGTTTGTTAGTGTGTTGGTGCGTTGATTTGTTGGCTTGTTGGTTTGTTGGTTTTGTGGTTTGTTGGCTTGTTGGGTTGTTGGTTTGTTGGTTTATTCGTTTGTTGGCTTGTGGGTTTGTTGGCTTGTTGGCTTGTTGGTTTGTTGGTTTGTTGGTTTGTTGGTTTGTTGGTTTGTTGGTTTGTTGGCTTGTTGGTTTGTTGGTTGGTTTGTTGGTTGGTTTGTTGGTTTGTTGGTTTGTTGGTTTTTTGGTTTGTTGGTTTGTTGGTTTGTTGGTTTGTTGGTTTGTTGGTTTGTTGATTTGTTTGTTTGTTGGTTTGTTGGTTTGTTGGTTTGTTGGCTTGTTGGCTTGTTGGTTTGTTTGTTGGCTTGTTGGTTTGTTGGTTTGTTGGTTTGTTGGTTTGTTCGTTTGTTGGGTTGTTTGTTTGTTAGTTTGTTGGTTTGTTCGTTTGTTGGTTTGTTGGTTTGTTGGTTTGTTTGTTTGTTGGTATGTTCGTTTGTTGGTTTGTTGGTTTGTTGGTTTATTGGTTTGTTGGTTTGTTGGTTTGTTGGTTTGTTGGCTTGTTGGCTTGTTGGTTTGTTGGTTTGTTGGTTTGTTGGTTTGTTGGTTTGTTGGTTTGTTGGTTTGTTGGTTTGTTTGTTTGTTGGCTTGTTGGTTTGTTGGCTTGTTGGTTTGTTGGTTTGTTGGCTTGTTGGTTTGTTAGTTTGTTCGTTTGTTGGTTTGCTGGTTTGTTGATTTGTTGGTTTGTTGGATTGTTGGTTTGTTATTTTGTTGGCTTGTTGGCTTGTTGGTTTGTTGGTTTGTTGGTTTGTTGGTTTGTTGGTTTGTTGGCTTGTTGGTTTGTTGGTTTGTTGGTTTGTTGGTTTGTTGGTTTATTGGTTTGTTGGTTTGTTTGTTTGTTGGTTTGTTTGTTGGTTGGTTTGTTCGTTTGTTGGTTTGTTGGTTTGTTGGTTTGTTGGTTTGTTGGTTTTTTGGTTTGTTGGTTTGTTGGTTTGTTGGTTTGTTGGTTTGTTGATTTGTTTGTTTGTTGGTTTGTTGGTTTGTTGGTTTGTTGGCTTGTTGGCTTGTTGGTTTGTTGGTTTGTTGGCTTGTTGGTTTGTTGGTTTGTTGGTTTGTTGGTTTGTTCGTTTGTTGGGTTGTTTGTTTGTTGGTTTGTTGATTTGTTCGTTTGTTGGTTTGTTGGTTTGTTGGTTTGTTGGTTTGTTGGTTTGTTGGTTTGTTGGTTTGTTGGTTTGTTGGTTTGTTGGTTTGTTGGTTTGTTGGTTTGTTTGTTTCTTGGTTTGTTCGTTTGTTGGTTTGTTGGTTTGTTCGTTTTTTGGTTCGTTGGTTTGTTGTTTTTTTGGCTTGTTGGCTGGTTGGTTTGTTGGTTTGTTCGTTTGTTGGTTTGTTCGTTTGTTGGTTTGTTTGTTTGTTGGTTAGTTGGTTTGTTGGTTTGTTGGTTTGTTGCTTTGTTGGTTTGTTGGTTTGTTGGTTTGTTGGTTTGTTAGTTTTGTTCGTTTGTTAGCTTGTTAGTTTGTTGGCTTGTTGGCTTGTTGGTTTGTTGGTTTGTTGGTTTGTTGGTTTGTTGGTTTGTTGGTTTGTTGGTTGGTTCGTTTGTTGGTGTGTTGATTTTTTGGCTTGTTGGTTTGTTGGTTTTCTGGTTTGTTGGCTTGTTGGTTTGTTGGTTTGTTAGTTTGTTCGTTTGTTGACTTGTGGGTTTGTTGGCTTGTGGGCTTGTTGATTTGTTGGTTTGTTGGTTTGTTGGTTTGTTGGTTTGTTGGTTTGTTTGTTAGTTGGTTTGTTTGTTTGTTGGTTTGTTCGTTTGTTGGTTTGTTGAGTTGTTCGTTTGTTGGTTTGTTGGTTTGTTGGTTTTTTGGTTTGTTGGCTTGTTGGTTTGTTGATTTCTTCGTTTGTTGGTTTGTTCAGTTGGTTTGTTCGTTTGTTGGTTTGTTGGTTTGTTGGTTTGTTGGTTTGTTGGCTTGTTGGTTTGTTGGTTTGTTGGTTTGTTCGTTTGTTGGCTTTTTGGTTTGTTTGTTTGTTGGTTTGTTGGTTTGTTAGTTTGTTCGTTTGTTGGTTTGTTGGTTTGTTGGTTTGTTCGTTTGTTGGTTTGTTGGTTTGTTTATTTGTTGGTTTGTTTGTTAGTTGGTTTGTTTGTTTGTTGGTTTGTTCGTTTGTTGGTTTGTTGATTTGTTCGTTTGTTGGTTTGTTGGTTTGTTGGTTTGTTGGTTTGTTGGTTTGTTGGCTTGCTGGTTTGTTGGTTTGTTGGTTTGTTTGTTTGTTGGCTTGTTGGTTTGTTGGCATGTTGGCTTATTGGTTTGTTGGTTTGTTGGTTTGTTGGTTTGTTTGTTTGTTCGTTTGTTAGTGTGTTGGTGCGTTGATTTGTTGGCTTGTTGGTTTGTTGGTTTTGTGGTTTGTTGGCTTGTTGGGTTGTTGGTTTGTTGGTTTATTCGTTTGTTGGCTTGTGGGTTTGTTGGCTTGTTGGCTTGTTGGTTTGTTGGTTTGTTGGTTTGTTGGTTTGTTGGTTTGTTGGTTTGTTGGCTTGTTGGTTTGTTGGTTGGTTTGTTGGTTGGTTTGTTGGTTTGTTGGTTTGTTGGTTTTTTGGTTTGTTGGTTTGTTGGTTTGTTGGTTTGTTGGTTTGTTGGTTTGTTGATTTGTTTGTTTGTTGGTTTGTTGGTTTGTTGGTTTGTTGGCTTGTTGGCTTGTTGGTTTGTTGGTTTGTTGGCTTGTTGGTTTGTTGGTTTGTTGGTTTGTTGGTTTGTTCGTTTGTTGGGTTGTTTGTTTGTTAGTTTGTTGGTTTGTTCGTTTGTTGGTTTGTTGGTTTGTTGGTTTGTTGGTTTGTTGGTTTGTTGGTTTGTTGGTTTGTTGGTTTGTTTGTTTGTTGGTATGTTCGTTTGTTGGTTTGTTGGTTTGTTCGTTTTTTGGTTTGTTGGTTTGATGTTTTTTTGGCTTGTTGGTTGGTTGGTTTGTTGGTTTGTTCGTTTGTTGGTTTGTTCGTTTGTTGGTTTGTTTGTTTGTTGGTTATTTGTTTTGTTGGTTTGTTGGTTTGTTGGTTTGTTGGTTTGTTGGCTGGTTGGTTTTGTTGGTTTGTTAGTTTGTTCGTTTGTTAGCTTGTTAGTTTGTTGGCTTGTTGGCTTGTTGGTTTGTTGGTTTGTTGGTTTGTTGGTTTGTTGGTTCGTTGGTTTGTTGGTTTGTTGGTTTGTTCGTTTGTTGGTGTGTTGGTGTGTTGATTTGTTGGCTTGTTGGTTTGTTGGTTTTCTGGTTTGTTGGCTTGTTGGTTTGTTGGTTTGTTAGTTTGTTCGTTTGTTGACTTGTGGGTTTGTTGGCTTGTTGGCTTGTTGGTTTGTATGTTTGTTGGTTTGTAGGTTTGTTGGTTTGTTTGTTAGTTGGTTTGTTTGTTTGTTGGTTTATTCGTTTGTTGGCTTGTGGGTTTGTTGGCTTGTTGGCTTGTTGGTTTGTTGGTTTGTTGGTTTGTTGGTTTGTTGGTTTGTTGGTTTGTTGGCTGGTTGGTTTGTTGGTTTGTTGGCTTGTTGGTTTTTTGGTTTGTTGGCTTGTTGGTTTGTTGGTTTGTTCGTTTGTTGGTTTGTTCGTTTGTTGGTTTGTTGGTTTGTTGGCTTGTTGGTTTGTTGGTTTGTTGATTTGTTCGTTTGTTGGCTTGTTGGTTTGTTTGTTTGTTGGTTTGTTGGTTTGTTGGTTTGTTGGTTTGTTGGTTTGTTGGTTTGTTCGTTTGTTGGTTTGTTGGTTTGTTTATTTGTTGGTTTGTTTGTTAGTTGGTTTGTTTGTTTGTTGGTTTGTTCGTTTGTTGGCTTGTTGGTTTGTTGGCATGTTGGCTTATTGGTTTGTTGGTTTGTTGGTTTGTTGGTTTGTTTGTTTGTTCGTTTGTTGGTGTGTTGGTGTGTTGATTTGTTGGATTGTTGGTTTGTTGGTTTTGTGGTTTGTTGGCTTGTTGGGTTGTTGGTTTGTTGGTTTATTCGTTTGTTGGCTTGTTGGTTTGTTGGCTTGTTGGCTTGTTGGTTTGTTGGTTTGTTGGTTTGTTGGTTTGTTGGTTTGTTAGTTTGTTGGTTTGTTGGTTTGTTGATTTGTTGGTTTGTTGGTTTGTTGGTTTGTTCGTTTGTTGGTTTGTTGGTTTGTTGGCTTGTTGGTTTGTTGGTATTTTGGTTTGTTGACTTGTTGGTTTGTTGGCTTGTTGGCTTGTTGGTTTGTTGGTTTGTTCGTTTGTTGGCTTGTTGGCTTGTTGGTTTGTTGGTTTGTTGGTTTGTTGGTTTGTTGGTTTGTTGGTTTGTTGGTTTGTTGGCTTGTTGGCTTGTTGGTTTGTTGGTTTGTTGGTTTGTTGGTTTGTTGGTTTTTTGGTTTATTGGCTTGTTGGTTTGTTGTTTTGTTGGATTGTTGGTTTGTTGGTTTATTGGTTTGTTGGTTTGTTGGTTTGTTGGCTTGTTGGCTTGGTGGTTTGTTGGTTTGTTGGTTTGTTGGTTTGTTGGTTTGTTGGCTTGTTGGCGTATTGGTTTGTTGGTTTGTTGGTTTGTTGGTTTGTTTGTTTGTTGGTCTGTTCGTTTGTTAGTTTGTGGGTTTGTTGGTTTGTTGGCTTGTTGGTTTGTTGGTTTGTCGGTTTGTTGGTTTGTTGGCTTGTTGGTTTATTGGTTTATTGGTTTGTTCGTTTGTTGGCTTGTTGGTTTGTTGGCTTGTTGGCTTTTTGGTTTGTTGGTTTGTTGGTTTGTTGGTTTGTTGGTTTGTTGGTTTGTTGGCTTGTTGGCTTGTTGGTTTGTTGGTTTGTTGGTTTGTTGGTTTGTTTGTTTGTTGGTTTGTTCGTTTGTTCGTTTGTTGGTTTGTTGGTTTTTTTGTTTATTTTTTTGTTTGTTACTTGGTTTGTTGGTTTGTTGGTTTGTTGGTTTGTTGGCTTGTTGGCTTGTTGACTTGTTGGTTTGTTGGTTTGTTCGTTTGTTGGTTTGTTGGTTTGTTTGTTTGTTGGTTTGTTGGTTTGTTGGTTTGTTGGTTTGTTGGTTTATTGGTTTGTTTGTTTGTTGGTTTGTTGGCTTGTTGGCTTGTTGGTTTGTTGGTTTGTTCGTTTGTTGGTTTGTTGGTTTGTTGGTTTGTTGGTTTGTTGGTTTGTTTATTTGTTGGTTTGTTGGTTTGTTGGCTTGTTGGTTTGTTGGTTTGTTGGCTTGTTGGTTTGTTAGTTTGTTCGTTTGTTGGTTTGCTGGTTTGTTGATTTGTTGGTTTGATGGGTGGTTGGTTTGTTATTTTGTTGGCTTGTTGGCCTGGTGGTTTGTTGGTTTGTTGGTTTGTTGGTTTGTTGGCTTGTTGGTTTGTTGGTTTGTTGGTTTGTTGGTTTGTTGGTTTGTTGGTTTGTTGGTTTGTTGGTTTGTTAGTTTGTTTGTTTGTTGGTTTGTTTGTTGGTTGGTTTGTTCGTTTGTTGGTTTGTTGGTTTGTTGGCTTGTTGGTTTGTTGGTTTGTTGGTTTGTTGGTTTGTTCGTTTGTTGGCTTGTTGGTTTGTTTGTTTGTTGGTTTGTTTGTTTGTTTGTTTGTTGGTTTGTTGGTTTGTTGGTTTGTTGGTTTGTTCGTTTGTTGGTTTGTTGGTTTGTTTATTTGTTGGTTTGTTTGTTAGTTAGTTTGTTTGTTTGTTGGTTTGTTCGTTTGTTGGTTTGTTGATTTGTTCGTTTGTTGGTTTGTTGGTTTGTTGGTTTGTTGGTTTGTTGGCTTGCTGGTTTGTTGGTTTGTTGGTTTGTTCGTTTGTTGGCTTGTTGGTTTGTTGGCATGTTGGCTTATTGGTTTGTTGGTTTGTTGGTTTGTTGGTTTGTTGGTTTGTTTGTTTGTTGGTTTGTTTGTTTGTTCGTTTGTTTGTGTGTTGGTGTGTTGATTTGTTGGCTTGTTGGTTTGTTGGTTTTGTGGTTTGTTGGCCTGTTGGGTTGTTGGTTTGTTGGTTTATTCGTTTGTTGGCTTGTTGGTTTGTTGGCTTTTTGGCTTGTTGGTTTGTTGGTTTGTTGGTTTGTTGGTTTGTTGATTTGTTGGTTTGTTGGTTTGTTGGTTTGTTCGTTTGTTGGTTTGTTGGTTTGTTGGCTTGTTGGTTTGTTGGTTTTTTGGTTTGTTGACTTGTTGGTTTGTTGGCTTGTTGGCTTGTTGGTTTGTTGGTTTGTTCGTTTGTTGGCTTGTTGGCTTGTTGGTTTGTTGGTTTGTTGGTTTGTTGGTTTGTTGGTTTGTTGGCTTGTTGGTTTGTTGGTTTGTTGGTTTGTTGGTTTGTTGGTTTTTTGGTTTGTTGGCTTGTTGGTTTGTTGTTTTGTTGGATTGTTGGTTTGTTGGTTTATTGGTTTGTTGGTTTGTTGGTTTGTTGGCTTGTTGGCTTGGTGGTTTGTTGGTTTGTTGGTTTGTTGGTTTGTTGGTTTGTTGGCTTGTTGGCGTGTTGGTTTGTTGGTTTGTTGGTTTGTTGGTTTGTTTGTTTGTTGGTCTGTTCGTTTGTTAGTTTGTGGGTTTGTTGGTTTGTTGGCTTGTTGGTTTGTTGGTTTGTCGGTTTGTTGGTTTGTTGGCTTGTTTGTTTATTGGTTTGTTGATTTGTTCGTTTGTTGGTTTGCTGGTTTGTTGATTTGTTGGTTTGATGGGTGGTTGGTTTGTTGGCTTGTTGGCCTGTTGGTTTGTTGGTTCGTTGGTTTGTTGGTTTGTTGGCTTGTTGGTTTGTTGGTTTGTTGGTTTGTTGGTTTGTTGGTTTGTTGGTTTGTTAGTTTGTTAGTTTGTTGGTTTGTTTGTTTCTTGGTTTGTTTGTTGGTTGGTTTGTTCGTTTGTTGGTTTGTTGGTTTGATGGCTGGTTTGTTTGTTGGTTTGTTGGCTTGTTGGTTTGTTGGTTTGTTGGTTTGTTGGTTTGTTGGTTTGTTGGTTTGTTGGTTTGTTGGTTTGTTGGTTTGTTGGTTTGTCTGTTTGTTGGTTTGTTTGTTTGTTGGTTTGTTCGTTTGTTGGTTTGTTGGTTTTTTGGCTTGTTTGTTTGTTGGTTTGTTGGCTTGTTGGTTTGTTTGTTTGTTCGCTTGTTGGTATGTTGGTTTGTTGGCTTGTTGGCTTGTTGGTTTGTTGGTTTGTTGGTTTGTTGGTTTGTTGGCTTGTTGGTTTGTTGGTTTGTTGGCTTGTTGGCTTGTTGGTTTGTTGGTTATTTCGTTTGTTGGTTTGTTAGTTTGTTGGTTTGTTGGCTTGTTGGCTTGTTGGTTTATTGGTTTTTTGGTTTGTTAGTTTGTTGGTTTGTTGGCTTGTTGGTTTGTTGGTTTGTTGCTTTGTTCGTTTGATGGTTTGTTGGTTTGTCGGTTTGTTAGCTTGTTGGTTTGTTGGCTTGTTGGTTTGTTGGTTTGTGGGTTTGTTGGCTTGTTGGTTTGTTGGTTTGTTGGCTTGTTGGCTTGTTGGTTTGTTGGTTTGTTGGTTTGTTGTTTTGTTGGTTTGTTGGCTTGTTGGTTTGTTGGTTTTTTGGCTTGTTGGTTTGTTGGTTTGTTGGTTTGTTGGCTTGTTGGCTTGTTGGTTTGTTGGTTTGTTGGTTTGTTGGCTTGTTGGTTTGTTGGCTTGCTGGTTTGTTGGTTTGTTGGTTTGTTGGTTTGTTGGCTTGTTGGCTTGTTGGTTTGTTGGTTTGTTGGCTTGTTGGCTTGTTGGTTTGTTGGTGTTTTGGTTTGTTGGTTTGTTGGTTTGTTGGTTTGTTGGTTTTTTGGTTGGTTGGCTTGTTGGCTTGTTGGTTTGTTGGCTTGTTGGCTTGTTGGCTTGTTGGTTTATTGGTTTTTTGGTTTGTTAGTTTGTTGGTTTGTTGGCTTGTTGGTTTGTTGGTTTGTTGCTTTGTTCGTTTGATGGTTTGTTGGTTTGTTGGTTTGTTGGCTTGTTGGTTTGTTGGCTTGTTGGTTTGTTGGCTTGTTGGTTTGTTGGTTTGTAAGTTTGTTGGCTTTTTGGTTACTTGATTTGTTGGCTTGTTGGTTTGTTGGTTTATTGGCTTGTTATCTTGTTGGTTTGTTGGTTTGTTGGCTTGTTGGTTTGTTAGTTTGTTCGCTTGTTGGCTTGTTGCTTTGTTCGTTTGATGGTTTGTTGGTTTGTTGGTTTTTTGGTTTCTTGGTTTTTTGGTTTGTTGCTTTGTTAGTTTGTTGGTTTGTTGGCTGGTTGGCTTGTTGGTTAGTGGGCTTGTTGGCTTGTTGCTTTGTTGGTTTGTTGGTTTGTTGGCTTGTTGGCTTGTTGGTTTGTTAGTTTGTTGGCTTTTTGGTTATTTGGTTTGTTGGTTTGTTGGTTTGTTGGCTTGTTGGTTTGTTGGCTTGTTGGTTTGTTGGTTTGTTGGTTTGTTGGCTTGTTGGCTTGTTGGTTTGTTGGTTTGTTGGTTTGTTGGTTTGTTGGTTTGTTTGTTTGTTGGTTTGTTGGTTAATTGGATTGTTGGTTTGTTAGTTTGTTGGTTTGTTGGTTTGTTCGTTTGTTGGTGTGTTGGTGTGTTGATTTGTTGGCTTGTTGGTTTGTAGGTTTTCTGGTTTGTTGGCTTGTTGGTTTGTTGGTTTGTTAGTTTGTTCGTTTGTTGACTTGTGGGTTTGTTGGCTTGTTGGCTTGTTGGTTTGTACGTTTGTTGGTTTGTAGGTTTGTTGGTTTGTTTGTTAGTTGGTTTGTTTGTTTGTTGGTTTATTCGTTTGTTGGCTTGTGGGTTTGTTGGCTTGTTGGCTTGTTGGTTTGTTGGTTTGTTGGTTTGTTGGTTTATTGGTTTGTTTATTTGTTGGTTTGTTTGTTAGTTGGTTTGTTTGTTTGTTGGTTTGTTCGTTTGTTGGCATGTTGGTTTGTTGGCATGTTGGCTTATTGGTTTGTTGGTTTGTTGGTTTGTTGGTTTGTTTGTTTGTTCGTTTGTTGGTGTGTTGGTGTGTTGATTTGTTGGATTGTTGGTTTGTTGGTTTTGTGGTTTGTTGGCTTGTTGGGTTGTTGGTTTGTTGGTTTATTCGTTTGTTGGCTTGTTGGTTTGTTGGCTTGTTGGCTTGTTGGTTTGTTGGTTTGTTGGTTTGTTGGTTTGTTGGTTTGTTGGTTTGTTGGTTTGTTGGTTTGTTGGTTTGTTGGTTTGTTGGTTTGTTGGTTTGTTGATTTGTTGGTTTGTTGGTTTGTTGGTTTGTTCGTTTGTTGGTTTGTTGGTTTGTTGGCTTGTTGGTTTGTTGGTTTTTTGGTTTGTTGACTTGTTGGTTTGTTGGCTTGTTGGCTTGTTGGTTTGTTGGTTTGTTGGTTTGTTGGTTTGTTGGCTTGTTGGCTTGTTGGTTTGTTGGTTTGTTGGTTTGTTGGTTTGTTGGTTTTTTGGTTTATTGGCTTGTTGGTTTGTTGTTTTGTTGGATTGTTGGTTTGTTGGTTTATTAGTTTGTTGGTTTGTTGGTTTGTTGGCTTGTTGGCTTGGTGGTTTGTTGGTTTGTTGGTTTGTTGGTTTGTTGGTTTGTTGGCTTGTTGGCGTATTGGTTTGTTGGTTTGTTGGTTTGTTGGTTTGTTGGTTGTTGGTCTGTTCGTTTGTTAGTTTGTGGGTTTGTTGGTTTGTTGGCTTGTTGGTTTGTTGGTTTGTCGGTTTGTTGGTTTGTTGGCTTGTTGGTTTATTGGTTTATTGGTTTGTTCGTTTGTTGGCTTGTTGGTTTGTTGGTTTGTTGGTTTTGTGGTTTGTTGGCTTGTTGGGTTGTTGGTTTGTTGGTTTATTCGTTTGTTGGCTTGTTGGTTTGTTGGCTTGTTGGTTTGTTGGTTTGTTGGTTTGTTGGTTTGTTGGTTTGTTGGTTTGTTGGTTTGTTGGTTTGTTGGTTTGTTGGTTTGTTGGCTTGTTGGCTTGTTGGCTTGTTGGTTTGTTGGTTTGTTGGTTTGTTGGTTTGTTGGTTTGTTGGCTTGTTGGTTTGTTGGTTTGTTGGCTTGTTGGTTTGTTGGTTTGTTGGTTTGTTGGCTTGTTGGCTTGTTGGTTTGTTGGTTTGTTGGTTTGTTGGCTTGTTGGTTTGTTGGCTTGCTGTTTTGTTGGTTTGTTGGTTTGTTGGTTTGTTGGCTTGTTGGCTTGTTGGTTTGTTGGTTTGTTGGCTTGTTGGCTTGTTGGTTTGTTGGTGTTTTGGTTTGTTGGTTTGTTGGTTTGTTGGTTTTTTAATTGGTTGGCTTGTTGGCTTGTTGGTTTGTTGGCTTGTTGGCTTGTTGGTTTATTGGTTTTTTGGTTTGTTAGTTTGTTGGTTTGTTGGCTTGTTGGTTTGTTGGTTTGTTGCTTTGTTCGTTTGATGGTTTGTTGGTTTGTTGGCTTGTTGGTTTGTTGGCTTGTTGGTTTGTTGGCTTGTTGGTTTGTTGGTTTGTAAGTTTGTTGGCCTTTTGGTTACTTGATTTGTTGGCTTGTTGGTTTGTTGGTTTATTGGCTTGTTATCTTGTTGGTTTGTTGGTTTGTTGGTTTGTTGTTTTGTTAGTTTGTTCGCTTGTTGGCTTGTTGCTTTGTTCGTTTGATGGTTTGTTGGTTTGTTGGTTTTTTGGTTTCTTGGTTTTTTGGTTTGTTGCTTTGTTAGTTTGTTGGTTTGTTGGCTGGTTGGCTTGTTGGTTAGTGGGCTTGTTGGCTTGTTGCTTTGTTGGTTTGTTGGTTTGTTGGCTTGTTGGCTTGTTGGTTTGTTAGTTTGTTGGCTTGTTGGTTTGTTGGCTTGTTGGTTTGTTGGTTTGTTGGTTTGTTGGCTTGTTGGCTTGTTGGTTTGTTGGTTTGTTGGTTTGTTGGTTTGTTGGTTTGTTTGTTTGTTGGTTTGTTGGTTAATTGGATTGTTGGTTTGTTAGTTTGTTGGTTTGTTGGTTTGTTTGTTTGTTGGTTTATTTGTTTGTTGGTTTGTTGGTTTGTTGGTTTATTTGGTTGTTGGTTTGTTGGTTTGTTGGTTTGTTGGCTTGTTGGTTTGTTGGCTTGTTGGCTTGTTGGTTTGTTGGTTTGTTGGTTTGTTGGTTTGTTGGCTTTTTGGTTATTTGGTTTGTTGGTTTGTTGGTTTGTTGGCTTGTTGGTTTGTTGGTTTGTTGGCTTGTTGGTTTGTTGGTTTGTTTGTTTGTTGGCTTGTTGGCTTGTTGGTTTGTTGGTTTGTTGGCTTGTTGGTTTGTTGGCTTGTTGGTTTGTTGGTTTGTTGGTTTGTTGGCTTGTTGGTTTGTTGGTTTATTGGCTTGTTGGTTTGTTGGTTTGTTGGCTTGTAGGCTTGTTGCTTTGTTCGCTTGATGGTTTGTTGGTTTGTTGGTTTTTTGGTTTGTTGGTTTTTTGGTTTGTTGCTTTGTTAGTTTGTTGGTTTGTTGGCTTGTTGGCTTGTTGGTTTGTTGGCTTGTTGGCTTGTTGCTTTGTTGGTTTGTTGGTTTGTTGGCTTGTTGGCGTATTGGTTTGTTGGTTTGTTGGTTTGTTGGTTTGTTTGTTTGTTGGTCTGTTCGTTTGTTAGTTTGTGGGTTTGTTGGTTTGTTGGCTTGTTGGTTTGTTGGTTTGTCGGTTTGTTGGTTTGTTGGCTTATTGGTTTATTGGTTTATTGGTTTGTTCGTTTGTTGGCTTGTTGGTTTGTTGGCTTGTTGGCTTTTTGGTTTGTTGGTTTGTTGGTTTGTTGGTTTGTTGGTTTGTTGGTTTGTTGGCTTGTTGGCTTGTTGGTTTGTTGGTTTGTTGGTTTGTTGGTTTGTTTGTTTGTTGGTTTGTTCGTTTGTTCGTTTGTTGGTTTGTTGGTTTTTTGTTTGTTTTTTTGTTTGTTACTTGGTTTGTTGGTTTGTTGGTTTGTTGGTTTGTTGGCTTGTTGGCTTGTTGACTTGTTGGTTTGTTCGTTTGTTGGTTTGTTGGTTTGTTTGTTTGTTGGTTTGTTGGTTTGTTGGTTTGTTGGTTTGTTGGTTTATTGGTTTGTTGGTTTGTTGGTTTGTTGGCTTGTTGGCTTGTTGGTTTGTTGGTTTGTTCGTTTGTTGGTTTGTTGGTTTGTTGGTTTGTTGGTTTGTTGGTTTGTTTATTTGTTGGTTTGTTGGTTTGTTGGCTTGTTGGTTTGTTGGTTTGTTGGCTTGTTGGTTTGTTAGTTTGTTCGTTTGTTGGTTTGCTGGTTTGTTGGTTTGTTGGTTTGTTTGTTTGTTGGTTTGTTTGTTGGTTGGTTTGTTCGTTTGTTGGTTTGTTGGTTTGTTGGCTTGTTGGTTTGTTGGTTTGTTGATTTGTTCGTTTGTTGGTTTGTTTGTTTGTTGGTTTGTTGGTTTATTCGTTTGTTGGCTTGTTGGTTTGTTGGTTTGTTGGCTTGTTGGCTTGTTGGTTTGTTGGTTTGTTGGTTTGTTGGCTTGTTGGTTTGTTGGTTTGTTGGTTTGTTGGCTTGTTGGCTTGTTGGTTTGTTGGTTTGTTGGTTTGTTGGCTTGTTGGTTTGTTGGCTTGCTGGTTTGTTGGTTTGTTGGTTTGTTGGTTTGTTCGCTTGTTGGCTTGTTGGTTACTTCGTTTGTTGGTTTGTTAGTTTGTTGGTTTGTTGGCTTGTTGGCTTGTTGGTTTGTTGGCTTTTTGGTTACTTGATTTGTTGGCTTGTTGGTTTGTTGGTTTATTGGCTTGTTGGTTTGTTGGTTTGTTGGCTTGTTGGCTTGTTGCTTTGTTCGTTTGATGGTTTGTTGGTTTATTGGTTTTTTGGTTTCTTGGTTTTTTGGTTTGTTGCTTTGTTAGTTTGTTGGTTTGTTGGCTTGTTGGCTTGTTGGTTAGTGGGCTTGTTGGCCTGTTGCTTTGTTGGTTTGTTGGTTTGTTGGCTTGTTGGCTTGTTGGTTTGTTAGTTTGTTGGCTTTTTGGTTATTTGGTTTGTTGGTTTGTTGGCTTGTTGGTTTGTTGGCTTGTTGGTTTGTTGGTTTGTTGGTTTGTTGGCTTGTTGGCTTGTTGGTTTGTTGGTTTGTTGGTTTGTTGGTTTGTTGGTTTGTTCGTTTGTTGGTTTGTTGGTTAATTGGGTTGTTGGTTTGTTAGTTTGTTGGTTTGTTGGTTTGTTTGTTTGTTGGTTTATTTGTTTGTTGGTTTGTTGGTTTGTTGGTTTGTTGGTTTGTTGGTTTGTTGGTTTGTTGGCTTGTTGGTTTGTTGGTTTGTTGGCTTGTTGGTTTGTTGGTTTGTTGGCTTGTTGGCTTGTTGGTTTGTTGGTTTGTTGGCTTGTTGGTTTGTTGGCTTGTTGGTTTGTTGGTTTGTTGGTTTGTTGGTTTGTTGGCTTGTTGGCTTGTTGGTTAGTTCGTTTGTTGGTTTGTTAGTTTGTTGATTTGTTGGCTTGTTGGCTTGTTGGTTTGTTGGCTTGTTGGCTTGTTGGTATGTTGGCTTGTTGGTTTGTTAGTTTGTTGGCTTTTTGGTTACTTGGTTTGTTGGTTTGTTGGTTTGTTGGTTTGTTGGCTTGTTGGTTTGTTGGTTTGTTGGCTTGTTGGTTTGTTGGTTTGTTGGCTTGTAGGCTTGTTGCTTTGTTCGTTTGATGGTTTGTTGGTTTGTTGGTTTTTTGGTTTGTTGGTTTTTTGGTTTGTTGCTTTGTTAGTTTGTTGGTTTGTTGGCTTGTTGGCTTGTTGGTTTGTTGGCTTGTTGGCTTGTTGCTTTGTTGGTTTGTTGGTTTGTTGGCTTGTTGGCTTGTTGGTTTGGTATTTTGTTGGCTTTTTGGTTACTTGGTTTGTTGGTTTGTTGGTTTGTTGGCTTGTTGGTTTGTTGGCTTGTTGGTTTGTTGGTTTGTTGGTTTGTTGGTTTGTTGGCTTGTTGGCTTGTTGGTTTGTTGGTTTGTTGGTTTGTTGGTTTGTTCGTTTGTTGGTTTGTTGGTTAATTGGTTTGTTGGTTTGTTGGTTTGTTGGTTTGTTGGTTTGTTGGTTTGTTGGTTTGTTGGTTTGTTGGTTTGTTGGTTTATTTGTTTGTTGGTTTGTTGGTTTGTTGGTTTGTAGGTTTGTTGGTTTGTTGGTTTGTTGGTTTGTTGGTTTGTTGGTTTGTTGGTTTGTTGGTTTGTTAGTTTTTTGGTTTGTTGGTTTATTTGTTTGTTGGTTTGTTGGCTTGTTGGTTTGTTGGTTTGTTGGTTTGTTGGTTTGCTGGCTTGTTGGTTTGTTGGTTTGTTGGTTTGTTGGCTTGTTGGCTTGTTGGTTTTTTGGTTTGTTGGTTTGTTGGTTTGTTGGCTTGTTGGTTTGTTGGTTTGTTGGCTTGTTGGCTTGTTGGTTACTTAGTTTGTTGGTTTGTTGGTTTGTTGGCTTGTTGGTTTGTTGGCTTGTTGCTTTGTTGGTTTGTTGGTTTGTTGGCTTGTGGGTTTGTTGGCTTGTTGGTTTGTTGGCTTGTTGGTTTGTTGGTTTATTTGTTTGTTGGTTTGTTGGTTTGTTGGTTTGTTGGTTTGTTGGTTTGTTGGTTTGTTGGTTTGTTGGCTTGTTGGTTTGTTGGTTTGTTGGCTTGTTGGTTTGTTGGTTTGTTGGCTTGTTGGCTTGTTGGTTTGTTGGTTTGTTGGCTTGTTGGTTTGTTGGCTTGTTGGTTTGTTGGCTTGTTGGCTTGTTGGTTAGTGGGCTTGTTGGCTTGTTGATTTGTTGGTTTGTTGGTTTGTTGGCTTGTTGGCTTGTTGGTTTGTTAGTTTGTTGGCTTTTTGGTTATTTGGTTTGTTGGTTTGTTGGTTTGTTGGCTTGTTGGTTTGTTGGCTTGTTGGTTTGTTGGTTTGTTGGTTTGTTGGCTTGTTGGCTTGTTGGTTTGTTGGTTTGTTGGTTTGTTTGTTTGTTGGTTTGTTCGTTTGTTGGTTTGTTGGTTAATTGGTTTTTTGGTTTGTTAGTTTGTTGGTTTGTTGGCTTGTTGGTTTGTTGGTTTGTTGCTTTGTTCGTTTGATGGTTTGTTGGTTTGTTGGTTTGTTGGCTTGTTGGTTTGTTGGCTTGTTGGTTTGTTGGTTTGTGGGTTTGTTGGCTTGTTGGTTTGTTGGTTTGTTGGCTTGTTGGCTTGTTGGTTTGTTGGTTTGTTGGTTTGTTGGTTTGTTGGTTTGTTGGTTTGTTGGCTTGTTGGTTTGTTGGTTTGTTGGCTTGTTGGTTTGTTGGTTTGTTGGTTTGTTGGCTTGTTGGCTTGTTGGTTTGTTGGTTTGTTGGTTTGTTGGCTTGTTGGTTTGTTGGCTTGCTGGTTTGTTGGTTTGTTGGTTTGTTGGTTTGTTGGCTTGTTGGCTTGTTGGTTTGTTGGTTTGTTGGCTTGTTGGCTTGTTGGTTTGTTGGTGTTTTGGTTTGTTGGTTTGTTGGTTTGTTGGTTTGTTGGTTTTTTGGTTTGTTGGCTTGTTGGCTTGTTGGTTTGTTGGCTTGTTGGCTTGTTGGTTTATTGGTTTTTTGGTTTGTTAGTTTGTTGGTTTGTTGGCTTGTTGGTTTGTTGGTTTGTTGCTTTGTTCGTTTGATGGTTTGTTGGTTTGTTGGTTTGTTGGCTTGTTGGTTTGTTGGCTTGTTGGTTTGTTGGCTTGTTGGTTTGTTGGTTTGTAAGTTTGTTGGCTTTTTGGTTACTTGATTTGTTGGCTTGTTGGTTTGTTGGTTTATTGGCTTGTTATCTTGTTGGTTTGTTGGTTTGTTGGCTTGTTGGTTTGTTAGTTTGTTCGCTTGTTGGCTTGTTGCTTTGTTCGTTTGATGGTTTGTTGGTTTGTTGGTTTTTTGGTTTCTTGGTTTTTTGGTTTGTTGCTTTGTTAGTTTGTTGGTTTGTTGGCTGGTTGGCTTGTTGGTTAGTGGGCTTGTTGGCTTGTTGCTTTGTTGGTTTGTTGGTTTGTTGGTTTGTTGGCTTGTTGGCTTGTTGGTTTGTTAGTTTGTTGGCTTTTTGGTTATTTGGTTTGTTGGTTTGTTGGTTTGTTGGCTTGTTGGTTTGTTGGCATGTTGGTTTGTTGGTTTGTTGGTTTGTTGGCTTGTTGGCTTGTTGGTTTGTTGGTTTGTTGGTTTGTTGGTTTGTTGGTTTGTTTGTTTGTTGGTTTGTTGGTTAATTGGATTGTTGGTTTGTTAGTTTGTTGGTTTGTTGGTTTGTTTGTTTGTTGGTTTATTTGTTTGTGGGTTTGTTGGTTTGTTGGTTTATTTGGTTGTTGGTTTGTTGGTTTGTTGGTTTGTTGGCTTGTTGGTTTGTTGGCTTGTTGGCTTGTTGGTTTGTTGGTTTGTTGGTTTGTTGGTTTGTTGGCTTTTTGGTTACTTGGTTTGTTGGTTTGTTGGTTAGTTGGCTTGTTGGTTTGTTGGTTTGTTGGCTTGTTTGTTTGTTGGTTTGTTGGTTTGTTGGCTTGTTGGCTTGTTGGTTTGTTGGTTGGTTGGCTTGTTGGTTTGTTGGCTTGTTGGTTTGTTGGTTTGTTGGTTTGTTGGCTTGTTGGTTTGTTGGTTTGTTGGCTTGTTAGTTTGTTGGTTTGTTGGCTTGTAGGCTTGTTGCTTTGTTCGTTTGATGGTTTGTTGGTTTGTAGGTTTTTTGGTTTGTTGGTTTTTTGGTTTGTTGCTTTGTTAGTTTGTTGGTTTGTTGGCTTGTTGGCTTGTTGGTTTGTTGGCTTGTTGGCTTGTTGCTTTGTTGGTTTGTTGGTTTGTTGGCTTGTTGGCTTGTTGGTTTGTTAGTTTGTTGGCTTTTTGGTTACTTGGTTTGTTGGTTTGTTGGTTTGTTGGCTTGTTGGTTTGTTGGCTTGTTGGTTTGTTGGTTTGTTGGTTTGTTGGTTTTTTGGCATGTTGGCTTGTTGGTTTGTTGGTTTGTTGGTTTGTTGGCTTGTTGGTTTGTTGGTTTGTTGGTTTGTTGGCTTGTTGGCTTGTTGGTTTGTTGGTTTGTTGGTTTGTTGGCTTGTTGGTTTGTTGGCTTGCTGGTTTGTTGGTTTGTTGGTTTGTTGGTTTGTTCGCTTGTTGGCTTGTTGGTTACTTCGTTTGTTGGTTTGTTAGTTTGTTGGTTTGTTGGCTTGTTGGCTTGTTGGTTTGTTGGTGTTTTGGTTTGTTGGTTTGTTGGTTTGTTGGTTTGTTGGTTTTTTGGTTTGTTGGCTTGTTGGTTTGTTGGCTTGTTGGTTTGTTAGTTTGTTGGCTTTTTGGTTACTTGATTTGTTGGCTTGTTGGTTTGTTGGTTTATTGGCTTGTTATCTTGTTGGTTTGTTGGTTTGTTGGCTTGTTGGTTTGTTGGTTTGTTGGCTTGTTGGCTTGTTGCTTTGTTCGTTTGATGGTTTGTTGGTTTATTGGTTTTTTGGTTTCTTGGTTTTTTGGTTTGTTGCTTTGTTAGTTTGTTGGTTTGTTGGCTTGTTGGCTTGTTGGTTAGTAGGCTTGTTGGCTTGTTGCTTTGTTGGTTTGTTGGTTTGTTGGCTTGTTGGCTTGTTGGTTTGTTAGTTTGTTGGCTTTTTGGTTATTTGGTTTGTTGGTTTGTTGGTTTGTTGGCTTGTTGGTTTGTTGGCTTGTTGGTTTGTTGGTTTGTTGGTTTGTTGGCTTGTTGGCTTGTTGGTTTGTTGGTTTGTTGGTTTGTTGGTTTGTTGGTTTGTTCGTTTGTTGGTTTGTTGGTTAATTGGGTTGTTGGTTTGTTAGTTTGTTGGTTTGTTGGTTTGTTTGTTTGTTGGTTTATTTGTTTGTTGGTTTGTTGGTTTGTTGGTTTGTTGGTTTGTTGGTTTGTTGGTTTGTTGGTTTGTTGGTTTGTTGGCTTGTTGGTTTGTTGGTTTGTTGGCTTGTTGGTTTGTTGGTTTGTTGGCTTGTTGGCTTGTTGGTTTGTTGGTTTGTTGGCTTGTTGGTTTGTTGGCTTGTTGGTTTGTTGGTTTGTTGGTTTGTTGGTTTGTTGGCTTGTTGGCTTGTTGGTTAGTTCGTTTGTTGGTTTGTTAGTTTGTTGATTTGTTGGCTTGTTGGCTTGTTGGTTTGTTGGCTTGTTGGCTTGTTGGTATGTTGGCTTGTTGGTTTGTTAGTTTGGCTTTTTGGTTACTTGGTTTGTTGGCTTGTTGGTTTGTTGGTTTGTTGGCTTGTTGGTTTGTTGGTTTGTTGGCTTGTTGGTTTGTTGGTTTGTTGGCTTGTAGGCTTGTTGCTTTGTTCGTTTGATGGTTTGTTGGTTTGTTGGTTTGTTGATTTGTTGGTTTGTAGGCTTGTTGGTTTGTTGGCTTGTTGGCTTGTTGCTTTGTTGGTTTGTTGGTTTGTTGGCTTGTTGGCTTGTTGGTTTGTTATTTTGTTGGCTTTTTGGTTACTTGGTTTGTTGGTTTGTTGGCTTGTTGGTTTGTTGGCTTGTTGGTTTGTTGGTTTGTTGGTTTGTTGGTTTGTTGGCTTGTTGGCTTGTTGGTTTGTTGGTTTGTTGGTTTGTTGGTTTGTTCGTTTGTTGGTTTGTTGGTTAATTGGTTTGTTGGTTTGTTGGTTTGTTGGTTTGTTGGTTTGTTGGTTTGTTGGTTTGTTGGTTTATTTGTTTGTTGGTTTGTTGGTTTGTTGGTTTGTAGGTTTGTTGGTTTGTTGGTTTGTTGGTTTATTTGTTTGTTGGTTTGTTGGTTTGTTGGCTTGTTGGTTTGTGGGCTTGTTGGCTTGTTGGTTTGTTGGTTTGTTGGTTTGTTGGTTTGTTAGTTTTTTGGTTTGTTGGTTTATTTGTTTGTTGGTTTGTTGGCTTGTTGGTTTGTTGGTTTGTTGGTTTGTTGGTTTGTTGGCTTGTTGGTTTGTTGGTTTGTTGGTTTGTTGGCTTGTTGGCTTGTTGGTTTTTTGGTTTGTTGGTTTGTTGGTTTGTTGGTTTGTTGGTTGTTGGTTTGTTGGCTTGTTGGCTTGTTGGTTACTTAGTTTGTTGGTTTGTTGGTTTGTTGGCTTGTTGGTTTGTTGGCTTGTTGCTTTGTTGGTTTGTTGGTTTGTTGGCTTGTGGGTTTGTTGGCTTGTTGGTTTGTTGGCTTGTTGGTTTGTTGGTTTGATGGTTTGTTGGCTTGTTGGTTTGTTGGTTTGTTGGCTTGTTGGCTTGTTGGTTTGTTGGTTTGTTGGTTTGTTGGTTTGTTGGCTTGTTGGTTTGTTGGTTTGTTGGCTTGTTGGTTTGTTGGTTTGTTGGTTTGTGGGCTTGTTGGCTTGTTGGTTTGTTGGTTTGTTGGCTTGTTGGTTTGTTGGCTTGTTGGTTTGTTCGTTTGTTGGTTTGTTGGTTTGTTGGCTTGTTGGCTTGTTGGCTTGTTGGTTTGTTGGTTTGTTGGCTTGTTGGTTACTTAGTTTGTTGGTTTGTAGCATGTTGGTTTGTTGGTTTGTTGGCTTGTTGGTTTGTTGGTTTGTTGGTTTGTTGGTTTGTTGGTTTGTTGGCTTGTTGGCTTGTTGGTTTGTTGGCTTGTTGGTTTGTCGGTTTGTTGGTTTGTTGGCTTGTTGGTTTGTTGGTTTGTTGGCTTGTTGGCTTGTTGGTTTATTGGTTTGTTGGTTTGTTGGTTTGTTGGCTTGTTGGTTAGTTGGCTTGTTGGTTTGTTGGCTTTTTGGTTTGTTGGTTTGTTGGTTTGTTGGCTTGTTGGTTTGTTGGTTTGTTGGCTTGATGGCTTGTTGGTTTGTTGGTTTGTTAATTTGTTGGTTTGTTGGCTTGTTGGTTTGTTGGTTTGTTGGCTTGTTGGTTTGTTGGTTTGTTGGTTTATTGGCTCGTTGGCTTGTTGGATTGTTGGCTTGTTGGTTTGTTGGTTTGCTGGTTTGTTGGCTTGTTGGTTTGTTGGCTTGTTGGCGTGTTGCTTTGTTGGTTTGTTGGTTTGTTGGCTGGTTGGCTTGTTGGATTGTTAGTTTATTGGCTTTTGGGTTACTTGGTTTGTTGGTTTGTTGGTTTGTTGGCTTGTTGCTTTGTTGGTTTGTTGGTTTGTTCGTTTGTTGGTTTGTTGGTTAATTGGTTTGTTGGTTTGTTGGTTTGTTGGTTTGTTGGTTTGTTGGTTTATTTGTTTGTTGGTTTGTTGGCTTTTTGGTTTGTTGGTTTGTTGGTTTGTTGGTTTGTTGGTTTGTTGGCTTGTTGGTTTGTTGGTTTGTTGGCTTGTTGGTTTGTTGGTTTGTTGGCTTGTAGGCTTGTTGCTTTGTTCGTTTGATGGTTTGTTGGTTTGTTGGTTTGTTGATTTGTTAGTTTGTAGGCTTGTTGGTTTGTTGGCTTGTTGGCTTGTTGCTTTGTTGGTTTGTTGGTTTGTTGGCTTGTTGGCTTGTTGGTTTGTTATTTTGTTGGCTTTTTGGTTACTTGGTTTGTTGGTTTGTTGGCTTGTTGGTTTGTTGGCTTGTTGGTTTGTTGGTTTGTTGGTTTGTTGGTTTGTTGGCTTGTTGGCTTGTTGGTTTGTTGGTTTGTTGGTTTGTTGGCTTGTTGGTTTGTTGGTTTGTTGGTTTGTGGGCTTGTTGGCTTGTTGGTTTGTTGGTTTGTTGGCTTGTTGGTTTGTTGGCTTGTTGGTTTGTTCGTTTGTTGGTTTGTTGGTTTGTTGGCTTGTTGGCTTGTTGGCTTGTTGGTTTGTTGGTTTGTTGGCTTGTTGGTTACTTAGTTTGTTGGTTTGTAGCATGTTGGTTTGTTGGTTTGTTGGCTTGTTGGTTTGTTGGTTTGTTGGTTTGTTGGTTTGTTGGTTTGTTCGTTTGTTGGTTTGTTGGTTAATTGGTTTGTTGGTTTGTTGGTTTGTTGGTTTGTTGGTTTGTTGGTTTGTTGGTTTGTTGGTTTGTTGGTTTATTTGTTTGTTGGTTTGTTGGTTTGTAGGTTTGTTGGTTTGTTGGTTTGTTGGTTTATTTGTTTGTTGGTTTGTTGGTTTGTTGGTTTGTTGGCTTGTTGGTTTGTGGGCTTGTTGGCTTGTTGGTTTGTTGGTTTGTTGGTTTGTTGGTTTGTTAGTTTTTTGGTTTGTTGGTTTATTTGTTTGTTGGTTTGTTGGCTTGTTGGTTTGTTGGTTTGTTGGTTTGTTGGTTTGTTGGCTTGTTGGTTTGTTGGTTTGTTGGTTTGTTGGCTTGTTGGCTTGTTGGTTTTTTGGTTTGTTGGTTTGTTGGTTTGTTGGTTTGTTGGTTGTTGGTTTGTTGGCTTGTTGGCTTGTTGGTTACTTAGTTTGTTGGTTTGTTGGTTTGTTGGCTTGTTGGTTTGTTGGCTTGTTGCTTTGTTGGTTTGTTGGTTTGTTGGCTTGTGGGTTTGTTGGCTTGTTGGTTTGTTGGCTTGTTGGTTTGTTGGTTTGATGGTTTGTTGGCTTGTTGGTTTGTTGGTTTGTTGGTTTGTTGGTTTGTTGGTTTGTTGGCTTGTTGGTTTGTTGGTTTGTTGGCTTGTTGGTTTGTTGGTTTGTTGGTTTGTGGGCTTGTTGGCTTGTTGGTTTGTTGGTTTGTTGGCTTGTTGGTTTGTTGGCTTGTTGGTTTGTTCGTTTGTTGGTTTGTTGGTTTGTTGGCTTGTTGGCTTGTTGGCTTGTTGGTTTGTTGGTTTGTTGGCTTGTTGGTTACTTAGTTTGTTGGTTTGTAGCATGTTGGTTTGTTGGTTTGTTGGCTTGTTGGTTTGTTGGTTTGTTGGTTTGTTGGTTTGTTGGTTTGTTCGTTTGTTGGTTTGTTGGTTAATTGGTTTGTTGGTTTGTTGGTTTGTTGGTTTGTTGGTTTGTTGGTTTGTTGGTTTGTTGGTTTGTTGGTTTATTTGTTTGTTGGTTTGTTGGTTTGTAGGTTTGTTGGTTTGTTGGTTTGTTGGTTTATTTGTTTGTTGGTTTGTTGGTTTGTTGGTTTGTTGGCTTGTTGGTTTGTGGGCTTGTTGGCTTGTTGGTTTGTTGGTTTGTTGGTTTGTTGGTTTGTTAGTTTTTTGGTTTGTTGGTTTATTTGTTTGTTGGTTTGTTGGCTTGTTGGTTTGTTGGTTTGTTGGTTTGTTGGTTTGTTGGCTTGTTGGTTTGTTGGTTTGTTGGTTTGTTGGCTTGTTGGCTTGTTGGTTTTTTGGTTTGTTGGTTTGTTGGTTTGTTGGTTTGTTGGTTGTTGGTTTGTTGGCTTGTTGGCTTGTTGGTTACTTAGTTTGTTGGTTTGTTGGTTTGTTGGCTTGTTGGTTTGTTGGCTTGTTGCTTTGTTGGTTTGTTGGTTTGTTGGCTTGTGGGTTTGTTGGCTTGTTGGTTTGTTGGCTTGTTGGTTTGTTGGTTTGATGGTTTGTTGGCTTGTTGGTTTGTTGGTTTGTTGGCTTGTTGGCTTGTTGGTTTGTTGGTTTGTTGGTTTGTTGGTTTGTTGGCTTGTTGGTTTGTTGGTTTGTTGGCTTGTTGGTTTGTTGGTTTGTTGGTTTGTGGGCTTGTTGGCTTGTTGGTTTGTTGGTTTGTTGGCTTGTTGGTTTGTTGGCTTGTTGGTTTGTTCGTTTGTTGGTTTGTTGGTTTGTTGGCTTGTTGGCTTGTTGGCTTGTTGGTTTGTTGGTTTGTTGGCTTGTTGGTTACTTAGTTTGTTGGTTTGTAGCATGTTGGTTTGTTGGTTTGTTGGCTTGTTGGTTTGTTGGTTTGTTGGTTTGTTGGTTTGTTGGTTTGTTGGCTTGTTGGCTTGTTGGTTTGTTGGCTTGTTGGTTTGTCGGTTTGTTGGTTTGTTGGCTTGTTGGTTTGTTGGTTTGTTGGCTTGTTGGCTTGTTGGTTTATTGGTTTGTTGGTTTGTTGGTTTGTTGGCTTGTTGGTTAGTTGGCTTGTTGGTTTGTTGGCTTTTTGGTTTGTTGGTTTGTTGGTTTGTTGGCTTGTTGGTTTGTTGGTTTGTTGGCTTGATGGCTTGTATGTTTGTTGGTTTGTTAATTTGTTGGTTTGTTGGCTTGTTGGTTTGTTGGTTTGTTGGCTTGTTGGTTTGTTGGTTTGTTGGTTTATTGGCTCGTTGGCTTGTTGGATTGTTGGCTTGTTGGTTTGTTGGTTTGCTGGTTTGTTGGCTTGTTGGTTTGTTGGCTTGTTGGCGTGTTGCTTTGTTGGTTTGTTGGTTTGTTGGCTGGTTGGCTTGTTGGATTGTTAGTTTATTGGCTTTTGGGTTACTTGGTTTGTTGGTTTGTTGGTTTGTTGGCTTGTTGCTTTGTTGGTTTGTTGGTTTGTTCGTTTGTTGGTTTGTTGGTTAATTGGTTTGTTGGTTTGTTGGTTTGTTGGTTTGTTGGTTTGTTGGTTTATTTGTTTGTTGGTTTGTTGGCTTTTTGGTTTGTTGGTTTGTTGGTTTGTTGGCTTGTTGGTTTGTTGGTTTGTTCGTTTGTTGGTTTGTTGGTTTGTTGGCTTGTTGGTTTGTTGGCTTGTTGGTTTGTTGGTTTGTTGGTTTGTTGGGTTGTTGGCTTGTTGGTTTGTTGGTTTATTTGTTTGTTGGTTTGTTGGTTTGTTGGTTTGTTGGTTTGTTGGCTTGTTGGTTTGTTGGCTTGTTGGCTTGTTGGTTTGTTGGTTTGTTGGTTTGTTGGTTTGTTGGTTTGTTGGTTTGTTGGTTTTTTGGTTTGTTGGTTTATTTGTTTGTTGGTTTGTTGACTTGTTGGTTTGTTGGTTTGTTGGTTTGTTGGTTTGTTGGCTTGTTAGTTTGTTGGTTTGTTGGTTTGTTGGCTTGTTGGCTTGTTGGTTTGTTGGTTTGTTGGTTTATTTGTTTGTTAGTTTGTTGGCTTGTTGGTTTGTTGGTTTGCTGGTTTGTTGGCTTCTTGGTTTGTTGGTTTGTTGGTTTTTTGGTTTGTTAGTTTGTTGGTTTGTTGGCTTGTTGGCTTGTTGGTTTGTTGGTTTGTTGGCTTACTGGTTTGTTGGGTTGTTGGCTTGTTGGCTTGTTGCTTTGTTGGTTTGTTGGTTTGTTGGCTTGTTGGTTTGTTGGCTTGTTGGCTTGTTGGTTTGTTGGTTTGTTGGCTTGTTGGTTTGTTGGCTTGTAGGTTTGTTGGTTTGTTGTCTTGTTGGCTTATTGGTTTGTTGGTTTGTTGGTTTGTTGGTTTGTTGGTTTGTTGGCTTGTTGGTTTGTTGGCTTGTTGGTTTGTTGGCTTGTTGGTTTGTTGGTTTGTTGGCTTGTTGGCTTGTTGGTTTGTTGGTTTGTTGGTTTGTTGGTTTGTTGGTTTGTTGGCTTGTTGGTTTGTTGGCTTGTTGGTTTGTTGGCTTGTTGGTTTGTTGGTTTGTTGGTTTGTTGGCTTGTTGGCTTGTTGGTTTGTTGGCTTGTTGGTTTGTTGGTTTGTTGGTTTGTTGGTTTGTTGGCTTGTTGGTTTGTTGATTTGTTGGCTTGTTGGTTTGTTGGTTTGTTGGTTTGTTGGCTTGTTGGCTTGTTGGTTTGTTGGTTTGTTGGCTAGTTGGTTTGTTGGTTTGTTGGCTTGTTGGTTTGTTGGTTTGTTGGTTTGTTGGCTTGTTGGTTTGTTGGTTTGTTGGCTTGTTGGCTTGTTGGTTTGTTGGTTTGTTGGCTTGTTGGTTTGTTGGCTTGTTGGTTTGTTGGTTTGTTGGTTTGTTGGCTTGTTGGTTTGTTGGTTTGTTGGCTTGTTGGCTTGTTGGTTTGTTGGTTTGTTGGTTTGTTGGTTTGTTGGTTTGTTGGCTTGTTGGTTTGTTGGTTTGTTGGCTTGTTGGTTTGTTGGTTTGTTGGTTTGTTGGCGTGTTGGCTTGTTGGTTTGTTGGCTTGTTGGCTAGTTGGTTTGTTGGTTTGTTGGCTTGTTGGTTTGTTGGTTTGTTGGTTTGTTGGCTTGTTGGCTTGTTGGTTTGTTGGTTTGTTGGTTTGTTGGTTTGCTGGCTTGTTGGTTAGTGTGCTTGTTGATTTGTTGGTTTGTTGGTGTGTTGGTTTGTTGGCGTGTTGGTTTGTTGGTTTGTTGGCTTGTTGGCTTGTTGGTTTGTTGGTTTGTTGGTTTATTGGTTTGTTGGCTTGTTGGTTTGTTGGTTTGTTGGCTTGTTGGTTTGTTGGTTTGTTGGTTTATTGGCTTGTTGGCTTGTTGGATTGTTGGCTTGTTGGTTTGTTGGTTTGTTGGTTTGTTGGCTTGTTGGTTTGTTGGCTTGTTGGCTTGTTGCTTTGTTGGTTTGTTGATTTGTTTGCTTCTTGGCTTCTTGGATTGTTAGTTTGTTGGCTTTATGGTTACTTGGTTACTTGGTTTGTTGGTTTGTTTGTTTGTTGGTTTGTTGGTTTGTTGGTTTGTTGGTTTGTTGGTTTATTTGTTTGTTGGTTTGTTGGTTTGTTGGTTTGTTGGCTTCTTGGTTTGTTGGCTTGTTGGTTTGTTGGCGTGTTGGCTTGTTGGTTTGTTGGCTTGTTGGCTAGTTGGTTTGTTGGCTTGTTGGTTTGTTGGTTTGTTGGTTTGTTGGCTTGTTGGCTTGTTGGTTTGTTGGTTTGTTAGTTTGTTGGTTTGCTGGCTTGTTGGTTAGTTGGCTTGTTGATTTGTTGGTTTGTTGGTGTGTTGGTTTGTTGGCGTGTTGGTTTGTTGGTTTGTTGGCTTGTTGGCTTGTTGGTTTGTTGGTTTGTTGGTTTATTGGTTTGTTGGCTTGTTGGTTTGTTGGTTTGTTGGCTTGTTGGTTTGTTGGTTTGTTGGTTTATTGGCTTGTTGGCTTGTTGGATTGTTGGCTTGTTGGTTTGTTGGTTTGTTGGTTTGTTGGCTTGTTGGTTTGTTGGCTTGTTGGCTTGTTGCTTTGTTGGTTTGTTGGTTTGTTGGCTTCTTGGCTTGTTGGATTGTTAGTTTGTTGGCTTTATGGTTACTTGGTTTGTTGGTTTGTTGGTTTGTTGGTTTGTTGGTTTGTTGGTTTGTTGGTTTATTTGTTTGTTGGTTTGTTGGTTTGTTGGTTTGTTAGTTTGTTGGCTTCTTGGTTTGTTGGCTTGTTGGCTTATTGGTTTGTTGGTTTGTTGGTTTGTTGGTTTGTTGGTTTGTTGGTTTTTTGGTTTGTTGGTTTATTTGTTTGTTGGTTTGTTGGCTTGTTGGTTTGTTGGTTTGTTGGTTTGTTGGTTTGTTGGCTTGTTGGTTTGTTGGTTTGTTGGTTTGTTGGCTTGTTGGCTTGTTGGTTTGTTGGTTTGTTGGTTTATTTGTTTGATAGTTTGTTGGCTTGTTGGTTTGTTGGTTTGCTGGTTTAGTGGCTTGTTGGTTTGTTGGTTTGTTGGTTTTTTGGTTTGTTAGTTTGTGGGTTTGTTGGCTTGTTGGCTTGTTGGCTTGTTGGTTTGTTGGTTTGTTGGCTTACTGGTTTGTTGGGTTGTTGGCTTGTTGGCTTGTTGCTTTGTTGGTTTGTTGGTTTGTTGGCTTGTTGGTTTGTTGGCTTGTTGGCTTGTTGGTTTGTTGGTTTGTTGGCTTGTTGGTTTGTTGGCTTGTTGGTTTGTTGGTTTGTTGGCTTGTTGGTTTGTTGGTTTGTTGGTTTGTTGGCTTGTTGGCTTGTTGGTTTGTTGGTTTGTTGGTTTATTTGTTTGATAGTTTGTTGGCTTGTTGGTTTGTTGGTTTGCTGGTTTGTTGGCTTGTTGGTTTGTTGGTTTGTTGGTTTTTTGGTTTGTTAGTTTGTGGGTTTGTTGGCTTGTTGGCTTGTTGGCTTGTTGGTTTGTTGGTTTGTTGGCTTACTGGTTTGTTGGGTTGTTGGCTTGTTGGCTTGTTGCTTTGTTGGTTTGTTGGTTTGTTGGCTTGTTGGTTTGTTGGCTTGTTGGCTTGTTGGTTTGTTGGTTTGTTGGCTTGTTGGTTTGTTGGCTTGTTGGTTTGTTGGTTTGTTGGCTTGTTGACTTGTTGGTTTGTTGGTTTGTTGGTTTGTTGGTTTATTTGTTTGTTGGTTTGTTGGTTTGTTGGTTTGTTGGCTTCTTGGTTTGTTGGCTTGTTGGCTTGTTGGTTTGTTGGTTTGTTGGTTTGTTGGTTTGTTGGTTTGTTGGTTTTTTGGTTTGTTGGTTTATTTGTTTGTTGGTTTGTTGGCTTGTTGGTTTGTTGGTTTGTTGGTTTGTTGGTTTGTTGGCTTGTTGGTTTGTTGGTTTGTTGGTTTGTTGGCTTGTTGGCTTGTTGGTTTGTTGGTTTGTTGGTTTATTTGTTTGATAGTTTGTTGGCTTGTTGGTTTGTTGGTTTGCTGGTTTGTTGGCTTGTTGGTTTGTTGGTTTGTTGGTTTTTTGGTTTGTTAGTTTGTCGGTTTGTTGGCTTGTTGGCTTGTTGGCTTGTTGGTTTGTTGGTTTGTTGGCTTACTGGTTTGTTGGGTTGTTGGCTTGTTGGCTTGTTGCTTTGTTGGTTTGTTGGTTTGTTGGCTTGTTGGTTTGTTGGCTTGTTGGCTTGTTGGTTTGTTGGTTTGTTGGCTTGTTGGTTTGTTGGCTTGTTGGTTTGTTGGTTTGTTGGCTTGTTGACTTGTTGGTTTGTTGGTTTGTTGGTTTGTTGGTTTGTTGGTTTGTTGGCTTGTTGGTTTGTTGGCTTGTTGGTTTGTTGGCTTGTTGGTTTGTTGGTTTATTGGTTTGTTGGCTTGTTGGTTTGTTGGTTTGTTGGCTTGTTGGCTTGTTGGTTTGTTGGTTTGTTGGTTTGTTGGTTTGTTAGTTTGTTGGCTTGTTGGCTTGTTGGTTGGTTGGTTTGTTGGGTTGTTGGTTTGTTGGTTTGTTGGCTTGTTGGTTTGTTGGCTTGTTGGTTTGTTGGCTTGTTGGTTTGTTGGTTTGTTGGTTTGTTGGCTTGTTGGTTTGTTGGTTTGTTGGCTTGTTGGCTTGTTGGTTTGTTGGTTTGTTGGTTTGTTGGTTTGTTGGCTTGTTGGTTTGTTTATTTGTTGGCTTGTTTTTTTGTTGGTTTGTTGGTTTGTTGGCTTGTTGGCTTGTTGGTTTGTTGGTTTGTTGGCTTGTTGGTTTGTTGGCTTGTTGGTTTGTTGCTTTGTTGGTTTGTTGGTTTGTTGGCTTGTTGGTTTGTTGGTTTGTTGGTTTGTTGGTTTGTTGGTTTGTTGGTTTGTTGGTTTTTTGGTTTGTTGGTTTATTTGTTTGTTGGTTTGTTGGCTTGTTGGTTTGTTGGTTTGTTGGTTTGTTGTTTTGTTGGCTTGTTGGTTTGTTGGTTTGTTGGCATGTTGGCATGTTGGTTTGTTGGTTTGTTGGTTTGTTGGTTTGTTGGTTTGTTGGTTTGTTGGCTTGTTGGCTTGTTGGTTTGTTGGTTTGTTGGTTTGTTGGTTTGTTGGTTTGTTGGTTTGTTGGCTTGTTGGTTTGTTGGCTTGTTGGTTTGTTGGCTTGTTGGTTTGTTGGTTTGTTGGTTTGTTGGCTTGTTGGTTTGTTGGTTTGTTGGCTTGTTGGCTTGTTGGTTTGTTGGTTTGTTGGTTTGTTGGTTTGTTGGTTTGTTGGCTTGTTGGTTTGTTGGTTTGTTGGCTTGTTGGTTTGTTGGTTTGTTGGTTTGTTGGTGTGTTGGCTTGTTGGTTTGTTGGCTTGTTGGCTAGTTGGTTTGTTGGCTTGTTGGTTTGTTGGTTTGTTGGTTTGTTGGCTTGTTGGCTTGTTGGTTTGTTGGTTTGTTGGTTTGTTGGTTTGCTGGCTTGTTGGTTAGTTGGCTTGTTGATTTGTTGGTTTGTTGGTGTGTTGGTGTGTTGGCGTGTTGGTTTGTTGGTTTGTTGGCTTGTTGGCTTGTTGGTTTGTTGGTTTGTTGGTTTATTGGTTTGTTGGCTTGTTGGTTTGTTGGTTTGTTGGCTTGTTGGTTTGTTGGTTTGTTGGTTTATTGGCTTGTTGGCTTATTGGATTGTATGCTTGTTGGTTTGTTGGTTTGTTGGTTTGTTGGCTTGTTGGTTTGTTGGCTTGTTGGCTTCTTGCTTTGTTGGTTTGTTGGTTTGTTGGTTTCTTGGCTTGTTGGATTGTTAGTTTGTTGGCTTTATGGTTACTTGGTTTGTTGGTTTGTTGGTTTGTTGGTTTGTTGGTTTGTTGGTTTGTTGGTTTGTTGGTTTATTTGTTTGTTGGTTTGTTGGTTTGTTGGTTTGTTGGCTTCTTGGTTTGTTGGCTTGTTGGCTTGTTGGTTTGTTGGTTTGTTGGTTTGTTGGTTTGTTGGTTTATTGGTTTGTTGGCGTGTTGGCTTGTTGGTTTGTTGGCTTGTTGGCTAGTTGGTTTGTTGGCTTGTTGGTTTGTTGGTTTGTTGGTTTGTTGGCTTGTTGGTTTGTTGGTTTGTTGGTTTGTTGGTTTGCTGGCTTGTTGGTTAGTTGGCTTGTTGATTTGTTGGTTTGTTGGTGTGTTGGTTTGTTGGCGTGTTGGTTTGTTGGTTTGTTGCCTTGTTGGCTTGTTGGTTTGTTGGTTTGTTGGTTTATTGGTTTGTTGGCTTGTTGGTTTGTTGGTTTGTTGGCTTGTTGGTTTGTTGGTTTGTTGGTTTATTGGCTTGTTGGCTTGTTGGATTGTTGGCTTGTTGGTTTGTTGGTTTGTTGGTTTGTTGGCTTGTTGGTTTGTTGGCTTGTTGGCTTGTTGCTTTGTTGGTTTGTTGGTTTGTTGGCTTCTTGGCTTGTTGGATTGTTAGTTTGTTGGCTTTATGGTTACTTGGTTTGTTGGTTTGTTGGTTTGTTGGTTTGTTGGTTTGTTGGTTTGTTGGTTTGTTGGTTTATTTGTTTGTTGGTTTGTTGGTTTGTTAGTTTGTTGGCTTCTTGGTTTGTTGGCTTGTTGGCTTGTTGGTTTGTTGGTTTGTTGGTTTGTTGGTTTGTTGGTTTGTTGGTTTGTTGGTTTTTTGGTTTGTTGGTTTATTTGTTTGTTGGTTTGTTGGCTTGTTGGTTTGTTGGTTTGTTGGTTTGTTGGTTTGTTGGCTTGTTGGTTTGTTGGTTTGTTGGTTTGTTGGCTTGTTGGCTTGTTGGCTTGTTGGTTTGTTGGTTTGTTGGTTTATGTGTTTGATAGTTTGTTGGCTTGTTGGTTTGTTGGTTTGCTGGTTTGTTGGCTTGTCGGTTTGTTGGTTTGTTGGTTTTTTGGTTTGTTAGTTTGTGGGTTGGTTGGCTTGTTGGCTTGTTGGCTTGTTGGTTTGTTGGTTTGTTGGCTTACTGGTTTGTTGGGTTGTTGGCTTGTTGGCTTGTTGCTTTGTTGGTTTGTTGGTTTGTTGGCTTGTTGGTTTGTTGGCTTGTTGGCTTGTTGGTTTGTTGGTTTGTTGGCTTGTTGGTTTGTTGGCTTGTTGGTTTGTTGGTTTGTTGGCTTGTTGGTTTGTTGGTTTGTTGGTTTGTTGGCTTGTTGGCTTGTTGGTTTGTTGGTTTGTTGGTTTATTTGTTTGATAGTTTGTTGGCTTGTTGGTTTGTTGGTTTGCTGGTTTGTTGGCTTGTTGGTTTGTTGGCTTGTTGGTTTTTTGGTTTGTTAGTTTGTGGGTTTGTTGGCTTGTTGGCTTGTTGGCTTGTTGGTTTGTTGGTTTGTTGGCTTACTGGTTTGTTGGGTTGTTGGCTTGTTGGCTTGTTGCTTTGTTGGTTTGTTGGTTTGTTGGCTTGTTGGTTTGTTGGCTTGTTGGCTTGTTGGTTTGTTGGTTTGTTGGCTTGTTGGTTTGTTGGCTTGTTGGTTTGTTGGTTTGTTGGCTTGTTGACTTGTTGGTTTGTTGGTTTGTTGGTTTGTTGGTTTATTTGTTTGTTGGTTTGTTGGTTTGTTGGTTTGTTGGCTTCTTGGTTTGTTGGCTTGTTGGCTTGTTGGTTTGTTGGTTTGTTGGTTTGTTGGTTTGTTGGTTTGTTGGTTTTTTGGTTTGTTGGTTTATTTGTTTGTTGGTTTGTTGGCTTGTTGGTTTGTTGGTTTGTTGGTTTGTTGGTTTGTTGGCTTGTTGGTTTGTTGGTTTGTTGGTTTGTTGGCTTGTTGGTTTGTTGGTTTGTTGGTTTGTTGGTTTATTTGTTTGATAGTTTGTTGGCTTGTTGGTTTGTTGGTTTGCTGGTTTGTTGGCTGGTTGGTTTGTTGGTTTGTTGGTATTTTGGTTTGTTAGTTTGTGGGTTTGTTGGCTTGTTGGCTTGTTGGCTTGTTGGTTTGTTGGTTTGTTGGCTTACTGGTTTGTTGGGTTGTTGGCTTGTCGGCTTGTTGCTTTAATGGTTTGTTGGTTTGTTGGCTTGTTGGTTTGTTGGCTTGTTGGCTTGTTGGTTTGTTGGTTTGTTGGCTTGTTGGTTTGTTGGCTTGTTGGTTTGTTGGTTTGTTGGCTTGTTGACTTGTTGGTTTGTTGGTTTGTTGGCTTGTTGGTTTGTTGGCTTGTTGGTTTGTTGGTTTATTGGTTTGTTGGCTTGTTGGTTTGTTGGTTTGTTGGCTTGTTGGCTTGTTGGTTTGTTGGTTTGTTGGTTTGTTGGTTTGTTAGTTTGTTGGCTTGTTGGCTTGTTGGTTGGTTGGTTTGTTGGTTTGTTGGTTTGTTGGTTTGTTGGCTTGTTGGTTTGTTGGTTTATTGGTTTGTTGGCGTGTTGGCTTGTTGGTTTGTTGGCTTGTTGGCTAGTTGGTTTGTTGGCTTGTTGGTTTGTTGGTTTGTTGGTTTGTTGGCTTGTTGGCTTGTTGGTTTGTTGGTTTGTTGGTTTGTTGGTTTGCTGGCTTGTTGGTTAGTTGGCTTGTTGATTTGTTGGTTTGTTGGTGTGTTGGTTTGTTGGCGTGTTGGTTTGTTGGTTTGTTGGTTTGTTGGCTTGTTGGTTTGTTGGTTTGTTGGTTTATTGGCTTGTTGGCTTGTTGGATTGTATGCTTGTTGGTTTGTTGGTTTGTTGGCTTGTTGGTTTGTTGGCTTGTTGGCTTGTTGCTTTGTTGGTTTGTTGGTTTGTTGGTTTCTTGGCTTGTTGGATTGTTAGTTTGTTGGCTTTATGGTTACTTGGTTTGTTGGTTTGTTGGTTTGTTGGTTTGTTGGTTTGTTGGTTTGTTGGTTTGTTGGTTTATTTGTTTGTTGGTTTGTTGGTTTGTTGGTTTGTTGGCTTCTTGGTTTGTTGGCTTGTTGGCTTGTTGGTTTGTTGGTTTGTTGGTTTGTTGGTTTGTTGGTTTGTTGGTTTGTTGGCGTGTTGGCTTGTTGGTTTGTTGGCTTGTTGGCTAGTTGGTTTGTTGGCTTGTTGGTTTGTTGGTTTGTTGGTTTGTTGGCTTGTTGGTTTGTTGGTTTGTTGGTTTGTTGGTTTGCTGGCTTGTTGGTTAGTTGGCTTGTTGATTTGTTGGTGTGTTGGTTTGTTGGCGTGTTGGTTTGTTGGTTTGTTGGCTTGTTGGCTTGTTGGTTTGTTGGTTTGTTGGTTTATTGGTTTGTTGGCTTGTTGGTTTGTTGGTTTGTTGGCTTGTTGGTTTGTTGGTTTGTTGGTTTATTGGCTTGTTGGCTTGTTGGATTGTTGGCTTGTTGGTTTGTTGGTTTGGTGGTTTGTTGGCTTGTTGGTTTGTTGGCTTGTTGGCTTGTTGCTTTGTTGGTTTGTTGGTTTGTTGGCTTCTTGGCTTGTTGGATTGTTAGTTTGTTGGCTTTATGGTTACTTGGTTTGTTGGTTTGTTGGTTTGTTGGTTTGTTGGTTTGTTGGTTTATTTGTTTGTTGGTTTGTTGGTTTTTTAGTTTGTTGGCTTCTTGGTTTGTTGGCTTGTTGGCTTGTTGGTTTGTTGGTTTGTTGGTTTGTTGGTTTGTTGGTTTGTTGGTTTGTTGGTTTGTTGGTTTTTTGGTTTGTTGGTTTATTTTTTTGTTGGTTTGTTGGCTTGTTGGTTTGTTGGTTTGTTGGTTTGTTGGTTTGTTGGCTTGTTGGTTTGTTGGTTTGTTGGTTTGTTGGCTTGTTGGCTTGTTGGTTTGTTGGTTTGTTGGTTTATTTGTTTGATAGTTTGTTGGCTTGTTGGTTTGTTGGTTTGCTGGTTTGTTGGCTTGTTGGTTTGTTGGTTTGTTGGTTTTTTGGTTTGTTAGTTTGTGGGTTTGTTGGCTTGTTGGCTTGTTGGCTTGTTGGTTTGTTGGTTTGTTGGCTTACTGGTTTGTTGGGTTGTTGGCTTGTTGGCTTGTTGCTTTGTTGGTTTGTTGGTTTGTTGGCTTGTTGGTTTGTTGGCTTGTTGGCTTGTAGGTTTGTTGGTTTGTTGGCTTGTTGGTTTGTTGGCTTGTTGGTTTGTTGGTTTGTTGGCTTGTTGGTTTGTTGGTTTGTTGGTTTGTTGGCTTGTTGGCTTGTTGGTTTGTTGGTTTGTTGGTTTATTTGTTTGATAGTTTGTTGGCTTGTTGGTTTGTTGGTTTGCTGGTTTGTTGGCTTGTTGGTTTGTTGGTTTGTTGGTTTTTTGGTTTGTTAGTTTGTGGGTTTGTTGGCTTGTTGGCTTGTTGGCTTGTTGGTTTGTTGGTTTGTTGGCTTACTGGTTTGTTGGGTTGTTGGCTTGTTGGCTTGTTGCTTTGTTGGTTTGTTGGTTTGTTGGCTTGTTGGTTTGTTGGCTTGTTGGCTTGTTGATTTGTTGGTTTGTTGGCTTGTTGGTTTGTTGGCTTGTTGGTTTGTTGGTTTGTTGGCTTGTTGACTTGTTGGTTTGTTGGTTTGTTGGTTTGATGGTTTATTTGTTTGTTGGTTTGTTGGTTTGTTGGCTTCTTGGTTTGTTGGCTTTTTGGCTTGTTGGTTTGTTGGTTTGTTGGTTTGTTGGTTTGTTGGTTTGTTGGTTTTTTGGTTTGTTGGTTTATTTGTTTGTTGGTTTGTTGGCTTGTTGGTTTGTTGGTTTGTTGGTTTGTTGGTTTGTTGGCTTGTTGGTTTGTTGGTTTGTTGGTTTGTTGGCTTGTTGGTTTGTTGGTTTGTTGGTTTGTTGGTTTATTTGTTTGATAGTTTGTTGGCTTGTTGGTTTGTTGGTTTGCTGGTTTGTTGGCTTATTGGTTTGTTGGTTTGTTGGTATTTTGGTTTGTTAGTTTGTGGGTTTGTTGGCTTGTTGGCTTGTTGGCTTGTTGGTTTGTTGGTTTGTTGGCTTACTGGTTTGTTGGGTTGTTGGCTTGTTGGCTTGTTGCTTTGTTGGTTTGTTGGTTTGTTGGCTTGTTGGTTTGTTGGCTTGTTGGCTTGTTGGTTTGTTGGTTTGTTGGCTTGTTGGTTTGTTGGCTTGTTGGTTTGTTGGTTTGTTGGCTTGTTGACTTGTTGGTTTGTTGGTTTGTTGGTTTGTTGGTTTGTTGGTTTGTTGGCTTGTTGGTTTGTTGGCTTGTTGGTTTGTTGGCTTGTTGGTTTGTTGGTTTATTGGTTTGTTGGCTTGTTGGTTTGTTGGTTTGTTGGCTTGTTGGCTTGTTGGTTTGTTGGTTTGTTGGTTTGTTGGTTTGTTAGTTTGTTGGCTTGTTGGCTTGTTGGTTGGTTGGTTTGTTGGTTTGTTGGTTTGTTGGTTTGTTGGCTTGTTGGTTTGTTGGCTTGTTGGTTTGTTGGCTTGTTGGTTTGTTAGTTTGTTGGTTTGTTGGCTTGTTGGTTTGTTGGTTTGTTGGCTTGTTGGCTTGTTGGTTTGTTGGTTTGTTGGTTTGTTGGTTTGTTGGTTTGTTGGCTTGTTGGTTTGTTGATTTGTTGGCTTGTTTTTTTGTTGGTTTGTTGGTTTGTTGGCTTGTTGGCTTGTTGGTTTGTTGGTTTGTTGGCTTGTTGGGTTGTTGGCTTGTTGGTTTGTTGGTTTGTTGGTTTGTTGGTTTGTTGGCTGGTTGGCTTGTTGGTTTGTTGGTTTGTTGGTTTGTTGGTTTGTTGGCTTGTTGGTTAGTTGGCTTGTTGGTTTGTTGGCTTGTTGGTTTGTTGGTTTGTTAGTTTGTTGGCTTGTTGGTTTGTTGGTTTGTTGGCTTGTTGGCTTGTTGGTTTGTTGGTTTGTTGGTTTATTGGTTTGTTGGCTTGTTGGTTTGTTGGTTTGTTGGGTTGTTGGTTTGTTGGTTTGTTGGTTTATTGGCTTGTTGGCTTGTTGGATTGTTGGCTTGTTGGTTTGTTGGTTTGTTGGTTTGTTGGCTTGTTGGTTTGTTGGCTTGTTGGCTTGTTGCTTTGTTGGTTTGTTGGTTTGTTGGCTTGTTGGCTTGTTGGATTGTTAGTTTGTTGGCTTTATGGTTACTTGGTTTGTTGGTTTGTTGGTTTGTTGGCTTGTTGGTTTGTTGGTTTGTTGGTTTGTTCGTTTGTTGGTTTGTCGGTTAATTGGTTTGTTGGTTTGTTGGTTTGTTGGTTTGTTGGTTTATTTGTTTGTTGGTTTGTTGGCTTGTTGGTTTGTTGGTTTGTTGGTTTGTTGGCTTGTTGGTTTGTTGGTTTGTTGGTTTGTTCGTTTGTTGGTTTGTTGGTTAATTGGTTTGTTGGTTTGTTGGTTTGTTGGTTTGTTGGTTTGTTGGTTTGTTGGTTTATTTGTTTGTTGGTTTGTTGGTTTGTTGGTTTGTTGGTTTGTTGGTTTGTTGGTTTATTTGTTTGTTGGTTTGTTGGTTTGTTGGTTTGTTTGTTTGTTGGTTTGTTGGCTTGTTGGTTTGTTGGTTTGTTGGTTTGTTGGTTTGCTGGTTTGTTGGTTTTTTGGTTTGTTGCTTTATTTGTTTGTTGGTTTGTTGGCTTGTTGGTTTGTTGGTTTGTGGGTTTGTTGGTTTGTTGGCTTGTTGGTTTGTTGGTTTGTTGGTTTGTTGGCTTGTTGGCTTGTTGGTTTGTTGGTTTGTTGTTTTATTTGTTTGTTGGTTTGTTGGCTTGTTGGTTGGTTGGTTTGTTGGTTTGTTGGCTTGTTGGTTTGTTGGTTTGTTGGTTTTTTGGTTTGTTAGTTTTTTGGTTTGTTGGCTTGTTGGCTTGTTGGTTTGTTGGTTTGTTGGCTTACTGGTTTGTTGGTTTGTTGGCTTGTTGGTTTGTTGGCTTGTTGGTTTGTTGGTTTGTTGGTTTGTTGGCTTGTTGGCTTGTTGGTTTGTTGGTTTGTTGGTTTGTTGGTTTGTTGGTTTGTTGGTTTTTTGGTTTGTTGGTTTGTTGGTTTGTTGGCTTGTTGGTTTGTTGGTTTGTTGGCTTGTTGGCTTGTTGGTTACTTAGTTTGTTGGTTTGTTGGCTTGTTGGTTTGTTGGCTTGTTGTTTTGTTGGTGTGTTGGTTTGTTGGCTTGTAGGTTTTTTGGCTTGTTGGCTTGTGGGCTTGTTGGTTTGTTGGTTTGGTGGTTTGTTGGCTTGTTGGTTTGTTGGTTTGTTGGCTTGTTGGCTTGTTGGTTTGTTGGTTTGTTGGTTTGTTGGTTTGTTGGTTTGTTGGCTTGTTGGTTTGTTGATTTGTTGGCTTGTTGGTTTGTTGGTTTGTTGGTTTGTTGGTTTGTTGGCTTGTTGGCTTGTTGGTTTGTTGGTTTGTTGGCTTGTTGGTTTGTTGGCTTGTTGGTTTGTTTGTTTGTTGGTTTGTTGGCTTGTTGGCTTGTTGGTTTGTTGGTTTGTTGGCTTGTTGGTTACTTAGTTTATTGGTTTGTTGGCATGTTGATTTGTTGGTTTGTTGGTTTGTTGGCTTATTGGTTTGTTGGTTTGTTGGCTTGTTGGCTTGTTGGTTTGTTGGTTTGTTGGTTTGTTGGCTTGTTGGTTTGTTGGTTTGTTGGTTTGTTGGCTTGTTGGCTTGTTGGTTTGTTGGTTTGTTGGTTTTTTGGTTTGTTGGTTTGTTGGTTTGTTGGCTTGTTGGTTTGTTGGTTTGTTGGTTTGTTGGCTTGTTGGCTTGTTGGTTTGTTGTTTTGTTGGTTTATTTGTTTGTTGGTTTGTTGGCTTGTTGGTTTGTTGGTTTGTTGGCTTGTTGGCTTGTTGGTTTGTTGGTTTGTTGGCCTGTTGGCTTGTTGGTTTGTTGGTTTGTTGGCTTGTTGGTTTGTTGGCTTGTTGGTTTGTTGGTTTGTTGGTTTGTTGGTTTGTTGGCTTGTTGGTTTGTTGGTTTGTTGGCTTTTTGGCTAGTTGGTTTGTTGGTTTGTTGGTTTGTTGGTTTGTTGGCTTGTTGGTTTGTTGGTTTGTTGGCTTGTTGGTTTGTTGGTTTGTTAGTTTGTTGGCTTGTTGGCTTGTTTGTTTGTTGGTTTATTGGCTTGTTGGTTTGTTGGCTTGTTGGTTTGTTGGTTTGTTGGCTTGTTGGTTTGTTGGTTTGTTGGTTTGTTGGCTTGTTGGTTTGTTGGCTTGTTAGTTTGTTGGTTTGTTGGTTTGTTGGTTTGTTGGCTTGTTGGTTTGTTGGTTTGTTGGCTTTTTGGATAGTTGGTTTGTTGGTTTGTTGGTTTGTTGGTTTGTTGGCTTGTTGGTTTGTTGGTTTGTTGGCTTGTTGGTTTGTTGGTTTGTTAGTTTGTTGGCTTGTTGGCTTGTTTGTTTGTTGGTTTGTTGGCTTGTTGGTTTGTTGGCTTGTTGGTTTGTTGGTTTGTTGGTTTGTTGGCTTGTTGGTTTGTTGGTTTGTTGGTTTGTTGGCTTGTTGGTTTGTAGTTTGTTGGCTTGTTGGCTTGATGGTTTGTTGGTTTGTTGGTTTGTTGGTTTGTTGGTTTGTTGGTTTGTTGGCTTGTTGGCTTGTTGGTTTGTTGGTTTGTTGGTTTGTTGGTTTGTTGGTTTGTTGGCTTGTTGGTTTGTTGGCTTGTTGGTTTGTTGGTTTGTTGGTTTGTTGGCTTGTTGGTTTGTTGGCTTGTTGGTTTGTTGGTTTGTTGGTTTGTTGGTTTGTTGGCTTGTTGGCTTGTTGGTTAGTTCGTTTGTTGGTTTGTTAGTTTGTTGGTTTGTTAGTTTGTTGGTTTGTTGGCTTGTTGGCTTGTTGGTTTGTTGGTTTGTTGGTTTTTTGGTTTGTTGGTTAGTTGGTTTGTTGGTTTGTTGGTTTGTTGGTTTGTTGGCTTGTTGGCTTGTTGGTTTGTTGGCTTGTTGGTTTGTAAGTTTGTTGGATTTTTGGTTACTTGGTTTATTGGCTTGTTGGTTTGTTGGTTTGTTGGCTTGTTGGCTTGTTGGTTTGTTGGTTTGTTGGCTTGTTGGTTTGTTGGTTTGTTCGCTTGTAGGCTTGTTGCTTTGTTCGTTTGATGGTTTGTTGGTTTGTTGGTTTTTTGGTTTGTTGGTTAGTTGGTTTGTTGGTTTGTTGGTTTGTTGGTTTGTTGGTTTGTTGGCTTGTTGGCTTGTTGGCTTGTTGGCTTGTTGGTTTGTTGGTTTGTTGGTTTGTTCGTTTGTTGGTTTGTTGGTTAATTGGTTTGTTGGTTTGTTGGTTTGTTGGTTTGTTGGTTTGTTGGTTTGTTGGTTTGTTGGTTTATTTGTTTGTTGGTTTGTTGGTTTGTTGGTTTGTTGGTCTGTTGGTTTGTTGGTTTATTTGTTTGTTGGTTTGTTGGTTTGTTGGTTTGTTGGTTTGTTGGCTTGTTGGTTTGTTGGCTTGTTGGTTTGTTGCCTTGTTGGCTTGTTGGTTTGTTGGTTTGTTGGTTTGTTGGTTTGTTGGTTTGTTTGTTTGTTGGTTTGTTGGTTTGTTGGTTTTTTGGTTTGTTGGTTTATTTGTTTGTTGGTTTGTTGGCTTGTTGGCTTGTTGGTTTGTTGGTTTGTTGGTTTGTTGGTTTGTTGGCTTGTTGGCTTGTTTGTTTGTTGGTTTGTTGGCTTGTTGGTTTGTTGGCTTGTTGGTTTGTTGGTTTGTTGGTTTGTTGGCTTGTTGGTTTGTTGGTTTGTTGGTTTGTTGGCTTGTTGGTTTGTTGGTTTGTTGGCTTGTTGGCTTGTTGGTTTGTTGGTTTGTTGGTTTGTTGGCTTGTTGGTTTGTTGGCTTGTTGGTTTGTTGGTTTGTTGGTTTGTTGGTTTGTTGGCTTGTTGGTTTGTTGGTTTGTTGGCTTTTTGGCTAGTTGGTTTGTTGGTTTGTTGGTTTGTTGGTTTGTTGGCTTGTTGGTTTGTTGGTTTGTTGGCTTGTTGGTTTGTTGGTTTGTTAGTTTGTTGGCTTGTTGGCTTGTTTGTTTGTTGGTTTGTTGGCTTGTTGGTTTGTTGGCTTGTTGGTTTGTTGGTTTGTTGGCTTGTTGGTTTGTTGGTTTGTTGGTTTCTTGGCTTGTTGGTTTGTTGGTTTGTTGGCTTGTTGGCTTGATGGTTTGTTGGATTGTTGGTTTGTTGGTTTGTTGGTTTGTTGGTTTGTTGGTTTGTTGGCTTGTTGGTTTGTTGGCTTGTTGGTTTGTTGGTTTGTTGGTTTGTTGGTTTGTTGGCTTGTTGGCTTGTTGGTTAGTTCGTTTGTTGGTTTGTTAGTTTGTTGGTTTGTTAGTTTGTTGGTTTGTTGGCTTGTTGGCTTGTTGGTTTGTTGGTTTGTTGGTTTTTTGGTTTGTTGGTTAGTTGGTTTGTTGGTTTGTTGGTTTGTTGGTTTGTTGGCTTGTTGGCTTGTTGGTTTGTTGGCTTGTTGGTTTGTTAGTTTGTTGGATTTTTGGTTACTTGGTTTGTTGGCTTGTTGGTTTGTTGGTTTGTTGGCTTGTTGGCTTGTTGGTTTGTTGGTTTGTTGGCTTGTTGGTTTGTTGGTTTGTTCGCTTGTAGGCTTGTTGCTTTGTTCGTTTGATGGTTTGTTGGTTTGTTGGTTTTTTGGTTTGTTGGTTTTTTGGTTTGTTGCTTTGTTAGTTTGTTGATTTGTTGGCTTGTTGGCTTGTTGGTTTGTTGGCTTGTTGGCTTGTTGGTTTGTTGGTTTGTTGGTTTGTTGGTTTGTTCGTTTGTTGGTTTGTTGGTTAATTGGTTTGTTGGTTTGTTGGTTTGTTGGTTTGTTGGTTTGTTGGTTTGTTGGTTTGTTGGTTTATTTGTTTGTTGGTTTGTTGGTTTGTTGGTTTGTTGGTCTGTTGGTTTGTTGGTTTATTTGTTTGTTGGTTTGTTGGTTTGTTGGTTTGTTGGTTTGTTGGCTTGTTGGTTTGTTGGCTTGTTGGTTTGTTGCCTTGTTGGCTTGTTGGTTTGTTGGTTTGTTGGTTTGTTGGTTTGTTGGTTTGTTGGTTTTTTGGTTTTTTGGTTTATTTGTTTGTTGGTTTGTTGGCTTGTTGGCTTGTTGGTTTGTTGGTTTGTTGGTTTGTTGGTTTGTTGGCTTGTTGGTTTGTTGGTTTGTTGGTTTGTTGGCTTGTTGGCTTGTTGGTTTGTTGGTTTGTTGATTTATTTGTTTGTTGGTTTGTTGGCTTGTTGGTTTGTTGGTTTGTTGGTTTGTTGGCTTGTTGGTTTGTTGGTTTGTTGGTTTTTTGGTTTGTTAGTTTGTTGGTTTGTTGGCTTGTTGGCTTGTTGGTTTGTTGGTTTGTTGGCTTGTTGGTTTGTTGGTTTGTTGGCTTGTTGGCTTGTTGCTTTGTTGGTTTGTTGGCTTGTTGGCTTGTTGGTTTGTTGGTTTGTTGGTTTGTTGGCTTGTTGGTTTGTTGGTTTGTTGGTTTGTTGGCTTGTTGGCTTGTTGGTTGTTGGTTTGTTGGTTTTTTGGTTTGTTGGTTTGTTGGTTTGTTGGTTTGTTCGTTTGTTGGTTTGTTGGTTAATTGGTTTGTTGGTTTGTTGGCTTGTTGGCTTGTTGGTTTGTTGGTTTTTTAGTTTGTTGGCTTGTTGGTTTGTTGGTTTGCTGGTTTGTTGGCTTGTTGGCTTGTTGGTTTGTTGGTTTGTTGGTTTTTTGGTTTGTTGGTTTGTTGGTTTGTTGGTTTGTTCGTTTGTTGGTTTGTTGGTTTGTTGGCTTGTTGGTTTGTTGGTTTGTTGGCTTGTTGGCTTGTTGGTTTGTTGGTTTGTTGGTTTGTTGGTTTGTTGGCTTGTTGGTTTGTTGGCTTTTTGGTTTGTTGGTTTGTTGGCTTGTTGGCTTGTTGGTTTGTTGGTTTGTTGGCTTGTTGGCTTGTTGGTTTGTTGGTTTGTTGGTTTGTTGGTTTGTTGGTTTGTTCGTTTGTTGGTTTGTTGGTTAATTGGTTTGTTGGTTTGTTGGTTTGTTGGTTTGTTGGTTTGTTGGTTTGTTGGTTTATTGGTTTGTTGGTTTGTTGGTTTGTTGGTTTATTTGTTTGTTGGTTTGTTGGTTTATTGGTTTGTTGGTTTGTTGGTTTATTTGTTTGTTGGTTTGTTGGCTTGTTGGTTTGTTGGTTTGTTGGTTTGTTGGCTTGTTGGTTTGTTGGTTTGTTGACTTGTTGGTTTGTTGGTTTGTTGGTTTGTTGGTTTGTTGGTTTGTTGGCTTGTTGGTTTGTTGGCTTGTTGGTTTGTTAGTTTGTTGGCTTGTTGGCTTGTTTGTTTGTTGGTTTGTTGGTTTGTTGGCTTGTTGGTTTGTTGGTTTGTTGGCTTGTTGGCTTGTTTGTTTGTTGGTTTGTTGGTTTGTTGGTTTGTTGGTTTGTTGGTTTGTTGGCTTGTTGGCTTGTTGGTTTGTTGGTTTGTTGGTTTGTTGGTTTGTTGGTTTGTTGGTTTGTTGGCTTGTTGGTTTGTTGGCTTGTTGGTTTGTTGGTTTGTTGGTTTGTTGGCTTGTTGGTTTGTTGGTTTGTTGGCTTGTTATCTTGTTGGTTTGTTGGTTTGTTGGTTTGTTGGTTTGTTGGTTTGTTGGCTTGTTGGCTTGTTGGTTTGTTGGTTTGTTGGTTTGTTGGTTTGTTGGTTTGTTGGCTTGTTAGTTTGTTGGCTTGTTGGTTTGTTGGTTTGTTGGTTTGTTGGCTTGTTGGTTTGTTGGCTTGTTGGTTTGTTGGTTTGTTGGTTTGTTGGGTTGTTGGCTTGTTGGCTTGTTGGTTAGTTCGTTTGTTGGTTTGTTAGTTTGTTGGTTTGATAGTTTGTTGGTTTGTTGGCTTGTTGGCTTGTTGGTTTGTTGGTTTGTTGGTTTTTTGGTTTGTTGGTTAGTTGGTTTGTTGGTTTGTTGGTTTATTGGTTTGTTGGTTTGTTGGTTTGTTGGCTTGTTGGCTTGTTGGTTTGTTGGCTTGTTGGTTTGTTAGTTTGTTGGATTTTTGGTTACTTGGTTTGTTGGCTTGTTGGTTTGTTGGTTTGTTGGGTTGTTGGCTTGTTGGTTTGTTGGTTTGTTGGCTTGTTGGTTTGTTGGTTTGTTGGCTTGTAGGCTTGTTGCTTTGTTCGTTTGATGGTTTGTTGGTTTGTTGGTTTTTTGGTTTGTTTGTTAATTTGGTTTGTTGCTTTGTTAGTTTGTTGGTTTGTTGGGTTGTTGGTTTGTTGGCTTGTTGGCTTGTTGCTTTGTTGGTTTGTTGGTTTGTTGGCTTGTTGGTTTGTTGGTTTGTTGGTTTGTTGGCTTGTTGGTTTGTTAGTTTGTTGGCTTTTTGGTTACTTGGTTTGTTGGTTTGTTGGTTTGTTGGCTTGTTGGTTTGTTGGCTTGTTGGTTTCTTGGTTTGTTGGTTTGTTGGCTTGTTGGTTTGTTGGCTTGTTATTTGTTGCCTTGTTGGCTTGTTGGTTTGTTGGTTTGTTGGTTTGTTGGTTTGTTGGTTTGTTGGTTTGTTGGTTTTTTGGTTTGTTGGTTTATTTGTTTGTTGGTTTGTTGGCTTGTTGGCTTGTTGGCTTGTTGGTTTGTTGGTTTGTTGGTTTGTTGGTTTGTTGGTTTGTTCGTTTGTTGGTTTGTTGGTTAATTGGTTTGTTGGTTTGTTGGTTTGTTGGTTTGTTGGTTTGTTGGTTTATTTGTTTGTTGGTTTGTTGGTTTGTTGGTTTGTTGGTCTGTTGGTTTGTTGGTTTATTTGTTTGATGGTTTGTTGGTTTGTTGGTTTGTTGGTTTGTTGGTTTGTTGGCTTGTTGGTTTGTTGGCTTGTTGGTTTGTTGCCTTGTTGGCTTGTTGATTTGTTGGTTTGTTGGTTTGTTGGTTTGTTGGTTTCTTGGTTTGTTGGTTTTTTGGTTTGTTGGTTTATTTGTTTGTTGGTTTGTTGGCTTGTTGGCTTGTTGGCTTGTTGGTTTGTTGGTTTGTTGATTTATTTGTTTGTTGGTTTGTTGGCTTGTTGGTTTGTTGGTTTGTTGGTTTGTTGGCTTGTTGGTTTGTTGGTTTGTTGGTTTTTTGGTTTGTTAGTTTGTTGGTTTGTTGGCTTGTTGGCTTGTCGGTTTGTTGGTTTGTTGGCTTGTTGGTTTGTTGGTTTGTTGGTTTGTTGGCTTGTTGGCTTGTTGCTTTGTTGGTTTGTTGGCTTGTTGGCTTGTTGGTTTGTTGGTTTGTTGGTTTGTTGGCTTGTTGGTTTGTTGGTTTGTTGGTTTGTTGGCTTGTTGGCTTGCTGGTTTGTTGGTTTGTTGGTTTTTTGGTTCGTTGGTTTGTTGGTTTGTTGGTTTGTTGGTTTGTTCGTTTGTTGGTTTGTTGGTTAATTGGTTTGTTGGTTTGTTGGCTTGTTGGCTTGTTGGTTTGTTGGTTTGTTGGTTTGTTGGCTTGTTGGTTTCTTGGTTTGTTGGTTTGTTGGCTTGTTGGCTTGTTGGTTTGTTGGTTTGTTGGTTTTTTGGTTTGTTGGTTTGTTGGTTTATTGGTTTGTTGGTTTGTTGGCTTGTTTGTTTGTTGGCTTTTTGGTTTGTTGGTTTGTTGGCTTGTTGGCTTGTTGGTTTGTTGGTTTGTTGGTTTGTTGGCTTGTTGGCTTGTTGGTTTGTTGCTTTGTTGGTTTGATGGTTTGTTGGTTTGTTCGTTTGTTGGTTTGTTGGTTAATTGGTTTGTTGGTTTGTTGGTTTGTTGGTTTGTTGGTTTGTTGGTTTGTTGGTTTGTTGGTTTGTTGGTTTGTTGGTTTGTTGGTTTATTTGTTTGTTGGTTTGTTGGTTTGTTGGTTTGTTGGTTTGTTGGTTTGTTGGTTTGTTGGTTTATTTGTTTGTCGGTTTGTTGGCTTGTTGGTTTGTTGGTTTGTTGGTTTGTTGGCTTGTTGGTTTGTTGGTTTGTTGGCTTGTTGGCTTGTTGGTTTGTTGGTTTGTTGGTTTGTCGGTTTGTTGGTTTGTTGGTTTTTTGGTTTGTTGGTTTGTTGGTTTGTTGGCTTGTTGGTTTGTTGGTTTGTTGGTTTGTTGGCTTGTTGGCTTGTTGGTTACTTAGTTTGTTGGTTTGTTGGTTTGGTTGGCTTGTTGGTTTGTTAGCTTCTTGTTTTGTTGGTTTGTTGGTTTGTTGGTTTGTTGGCTTGTTGGTTTATTGGCTTGTTGGTTTGTTGGCTTGTTGGTTTGTTGGTTTGTTGGTTTGTTGGCTTGTTGGTTTGTTGGTTTGTTGGCTTGTTGGCTTGTTGGTTTGTTGGTTTGTTGGTTTGCTGGTTTGTTGGTTTGTTGGCTTGTTGGTTTGTTGGTTTGTTGGCTTGTTGGTTTGTTGGTTTGTTGGTTAGTTCGTTTGTTGGTTTGTTAGTTTGTTTTGTTGGCTTGTTGGCTTGTTGGTTTGTTGGTTTTTTGGTTTGTTGGTTTGTTGGCTTGTTGGTTTGTTGGTTTGTTGGTTTGTTGGCTTGTTGGCTTGTTGGTTTGTTGGCTTGTTGGCTTGTTGGCTTGTTGGTTTGTTGGTTTGTTGGCTTGTTGGTTTGTTGGTTTGTTGGGTTGTTGGCTTGTTGGTTTGTTGGTTTGTTGGCCTGTTGGCTTGTTGGTTTGTTGGTTTGTTGGCTTGTTGGTTTGTAGGTTTGTTGGTTTGTTGGCTTGTTGGTTTGTTGGCTTGTTGGTTTGTTGGCTTGTTGGTTTGTTAGTTTGTTGGTTTGTTGGTTTGTTGGTTTGTTGGTTTGTTGGTTTATTTGTTTGTTGGTTTGTTGGCTTGTTGGTTTGTTGGTTTGTTGGTTTGTTGGTTTGTTGGCTTGTTGGTTTGTTGGTTTGTTGGCTTGTTGGTTTGTTGGTTTGTTGGTTTGTTGGCTTGTTGGTTTGTTGGTTTGTTGGCTTGTTGGTTTGTTGGTTTGTTGGCTTGTTTGCTTGTTGGCTTGTTGGTTTGTTGGCTTGTTGGTTTGTTGGTTTGTTGGTTTGTTGGTTTTTTGGTTTGTTGGTTTGTTGGTTTGTTGGCTTGTTGGTTTATTGGTTTGTTGGTTTGTTGGTTTGTTGGTTTGTTGGTTTGTTGGCTTGTTGGCTTGTTGGTTTGTTGGCTTGTTGGTTTGTTAGTTTGTTGGATTTTTGGTTACTTGGTTTGTTGGCTTGTTGGTTTGTTGGTTTGTTGGCTTGTTGGCTTGTTGGTTTGTTGGTTTGTTGGCTTGTTGGTTTGTTGGTTTGTTGGCTTGTAGGCTTGTTGCTTTGTTCGTTTGATGGTTTGTTGGTTTGTTGGTTTTTTGGTTTGTTGGTTAATTTGGTTTGTTGCTTTGTTAGTTTGTTGGTTTGTTGGGTTGTTGGTTTGTTGGCTTGTTGGCTTGTTGCTTTGTTGGTTTGTTGGTTTGTTGGCTTGTTGGTTTGTTGGTTTGTTGGTTTGTTGGCTTGTTGGTTTGTTAGTTTGTTGGCTTTTTGGTTACTTGGTTTGTTGGTTTGTTGGTTTGTTGGCTTGTTGGTTTGTTGGCTTGATGGTTTCTTGGTTTGTTGGTTTGTTGGCTTGTTGGTTTGTTGGCTTGTTATTTGTTGCCTTGTTGGCTTGTTGGTTTGTTGGTTTGTTGGTTTGTTGGTTTGTTGGTTTGTTGGTTTGTTGGTTTTTTGGTTTGTTGGTTTATTTGTTTGTTGGTTTGTTGGCTTGTTGGCTTGTTGGCTTGTTGGTTTGTTGGTTTGTTGGTTTGTTGGTTTGTTCGTTTGTTGGTTTGTTGGTTAATTGGTTTGTTGGTTTGTTGGTTTGTTGGTTTGTTGGTTTGTTGGTTTGTTGGTTTGTTGGTTTGTTGGTTTGTTGGTTTATTTGTTTGTTGGTTTGTTTGTTTGTTGGTTTGTTGGTCTGTTGGTTTGTTGGTTTATTTGTTTGTTGGTTTGTTGGTTTGTTGGTTTGTTGGTTTGTTGGTTTGTTGGCTTGTTGGTTTGTTGGCTTGTTGGTTTGTTGCCTTGTTGGCTTGTTGATTTGTTGGTTTGTTGGTTTGTTGGTTTGTTGGTTTCTTGGTTTGTTGGTTTTTTGGTTTGTTGGTTTATTTGTTTGTTGGTTTGTTGGCTTGTTGGCTTGTTGGCTTGTTGGTTTGTTGGTTTGTTGATTTATTTGTTTGTTGGTTTGTTGGCTTGTTGGTTTGTTGGTTTGTTGGTTTGTTGGCTTGTTGGTTTGTTGGTTTGTTGGTTTTTTGGTTTGTTAGTTTGTTGGTTTGTTGGCTTGTTGGCTTGTCGGTTTGTTGGTTTGTTGGCTTGTTGGTTTGTTGGTTTGTTGGTTTGTTGGCTTGTTGGCTTGTTGCTTTGTTGGTTTGTTGGCTTGTTGGCTTGTTGGTTTGTTGGTTTGTTGGTTTGTTGGCTTGTTGGTTTGTTGGTTTGTTGGTTTGTTGGCTTGTTGGCTTGTTGGTTTGTTGGTTTGTTGGTTTTTTGGTTCGTTGGTTTGTTGGTTTGTTGGTTTGTTCGTTTGTTGGTTTGTTGGTTAATTGGTTTGTTGGTTTGTTGGCTTGTTGGCTTGTTGGTTTCTTGGTTTGTTGGTTTGTTGGCTTGTTGGTTTCTTGGTTTGTTGGTTTGTTGGCTTGTTGGCTTGTTGGTTTGTTGGTTTGTTGGTTTTTTGGTTTGTTGGTTTGTTGGTTTGTGGGTTTGTTCGTTTGTTGGTTTGTTGGTTTGTTGGCTTGTTGGTTTGTTGGTTTGTTGGCTTGTTTGCTTGTTGGTTTGTTGGTTTGTTGGTTTGTTGGTTTGTTGGCTTGTTTGTTTGTTGGCTTTTTGATTTGTTGGTTTGTTGGCTTGTTGGCTTGTTGGTTTGGTGGTTTGTTGGCTTGTTGGCTTGTTGGTTTGTTGGTTTGTTGGTTTGTTGGTTTGTTGGTTTGTTCGTTTGTTGGTTTGTTGGTTAATTGGTTTGTTGGTTTGTTGGTTTGTTGGTTTGTTGGTTTGTTGGTTTGTTGGTTTGTTGGTTTGTTGGTTTGTTGGTTTGTTGGTTTGTTGGTTTGTTGGTTTATTTGTTTGTTGGTTTGTTGGTTTGTTGGTTTGTTGGTTTGTTGGTTTGTTGGTTTATTTGTTTGTTGGTTTGTTGGCTTGTTGGTTTGTTGGTTTGTTGGTTTGTTGGCTTGTTGGTTTGTTGGTTTGTTGGCTTGTTGGCTTGTTGGTTTGTTGGTTTGTTGGTTTGTTGGTTTGTTGGTTTGTTGGTTTTTTGGTTTGTTGGTTTGTTGGTTTGTTGGCTTGTTGGTTTGTTGGTTTGTTGGTTTGTTGGCTTGTTGGTTACTTAGTTTGTTGGTTTGTTGGTTTGGTTGGCTTGTTGGTTTGTTAGCTTCTTGTTTTGTTGGTTTGTTGGTTTGTTGGTTTGTTGGCTTGTTGGTTTATTGGCTTGTCGGTTTGTTGGCTTGTTGGTTTGTTGGTTTGTTGGTTTGTTGGCTTGTTGGTTTGTTGGTTTGTTGGCTTTTTGGTTTGTTGGTTTGTTGGTTAGTTCGTTTGTTGGTTTGTTAGTTTGTTTTGTTGGCTTGTTGGCTTGTTGGTTTGTTGGTTTTTTGGTTTGTTGGTTTGTTGGCTTGTTGGTTTGTTGGTTGTTGGTTTGTTGGCGTGTTGGCTTGTTGGTTTGTTGGTTTGTTGGCTTGTTGGCTTGTTGGTTTGTTAGTTTGTTGGCTTTTTGGTAACTTGGTTTGTTGGTTTGTTGGTTTGTTGGCTTGTTGGTTTGTTGGTTTGTTGGTTTGTTCGTTTGTTGGTTTGTTGGTTAATTGGTTTGTTGGCTTGTTGGTTTGTTGGTTTGTTGGTTTGTTGCTTTATTGGTTTGTTGGTTTGTTGGCTTGTTGGTTTGTTGGTTTGTTGGTTTGTTGGCTTGTTGGCTTGTAGGTTTGTTGGTTTGTTGGTTTATTTGTTTGTTGGTTTGTTGGCTTGTTGGTTTGTTGGTTTGTTGGATTGTTGGCTTGTTGGTTTGTTGGTTTGTTGGCCTGTTGGCTTGTTGGTTTGTTGGTTTGTTGGCTTGTTGGTTTGTAGGTTTGTTGGTTTGTTGGCTTGTTGGTTTGTTGGCTTGTTGGTTTGTTGGCTTGTTGGTTTGTTAGTTTGTTGGTTTGTTGGTTTGTTGGTTTGTTGGTTTGTTGGTTTATTTGTTTGTTGGTTTGTTGGCTTGTTGGTTTGTTGGTTTGTTGGTTTGTTGGTTTGTTGGTTTGTTGGCTTGTTGGTTTGTTGGTTTGTTGGCTTGTTGGTTTGTTGGTTTGTTGGTTTGTTGGCTTGTTGGCTTGTTGGTTTGTTGGTTTGTTGGCTTGTTGGTTTGTTGGTTTGTTGGCTTGTTGGCTTGTTGGCTTGTTGGTTTGTTGGCTTGTTGGTTTGTTGGTTTGTTGGTTTGTTGGTTTTTTGGTTTGTTGGCTTGTTGGTTTGTTGGCTTGTTGGTTTATTGGTTTGTTGGTTTGTTGGTTTGTTGGTTTGTTGGTTTGTTGGCTTGTTGGCTTGTTGGTTACTTAGTTTGTTGGTTTGTTGGCTTCTTGGTTTGTTGGTTTGTTGGCTTGCTGGTTTGTTGGCTTGTTGGTTTGTTAGTTTGTTGGTTTGTTGGTTTGTTGGTTTGTTGGCTTGTTGGTTTGTTGGTTTGTTGGCTTGTTGGTTACTTAGTTTGTTGGTTTGTTGGCATGTTGGTTTGTTGGTTTGTTGGTTTGTTGGCTTGTTGGTTATTTAGTTTGTTGGTTTGTTGGCATGTTGGTTTGTTGGTTTGTTGGTTTGTTGGTTTGTTGGTTTGTTGGTTTGTTGGTTTGTTGGCTTGTTGGCTTGTTGGTTTGTTGGTTTGTTGGTTTGTTGGCTTGTTGGTTTGTTGGTTTGTTGGCTTGTTGGCTTGTTGCTTTGTTCGTTTGATGGTTTGTTGGTTTGTTGGTTTTTTGGTTTGTTGGTTTTTTGGTTTGTTGCTTTGTTGGTTTGTTGGTTTGTTGGCTTGTTGGCTTGTTGGTTTGTTGGCTTGTTAGTTTGTTGTCTTTTTGGTTACTTGGTTTGTTGGTTTGTTGGCTTGTTGGCTTGTTGGTTTGTTGCTTTGTTCGTTTGATGGTTTGTTAGTTTGTTGGTTACTGGGTTTGTTGGTTTGTTGGTTTCTTGGCTTGTTGGTTTGTTGGCTTGTTGGTTTGTTGGTTTTTTGGTTTGTTGGCTTGTTGGCTTGTTGGTTTGTTGGTTTGTTGGTTTGTTGGTTTGTTGGTTTGTTGGTTTGTTGGTTTTTTGGTTGTTGGTTTATTTGTTTGTTGGTTTGTTGGCTTGTTGGTTTATTGGTTTGTTGGTTTGTTGGTTTGTTGGCTTGTTGGTTTGTTGGTTTGTTGATTTGTTGGTTTGTTGGTTTGTTAGCTTGTTGGCTCTTTGGTTTGTTGGTTTGTTGGCTTGTTGGTTTGTTGGTTTGTTGGCTTGTTGGCTTGTTGCTTTGTTCATTTGATGGTTTGTTGGTTTGTTGGTTTGTGGGCTTGTTGGTTTTTTAGTTTGTTGGTTTGTTGGTTTGTTCGTTTGATGGTTTGTTAGTTAATTGGTTTGTTGGTTTGTTGGTTTGTTGGTTTGTTGGTTTGTTGGTTTGTTAGTTTGTTGGTTTATTTGTTTATTGGTTTGTTGGCTTGTTGGTTTGTTGGTTTGTTGGTTTGTTGGATTGTTGGTTTGTTGGTTTGTGGCTTGTTGGTTTGTTGGTTTGTTGGTTTGTTGGCTTGTTGGTTTGTTGGCTTGTTGGTTTGTTGGTTTGTTGGTTTGTTGGCTTGTTGGTTTGTTGGTTTGTTGGCTTGTTGGTTTGTTGGTTTGTTGGGTTGTTAGCTGGTTGGTTTGTTGGTTTGTTGGCTTGTTGGCTTGTTGGCTTGTTGGTTTGTTGTTTTGTTGGTTTGTTCGTTTGTTGGCTTGTTGGTTTGTTGGCTTGTTGGCTTGTTAGTTTGTTGGCTTGTTGGTTTGTTGGTTTGTTGGTTTGTTGGCTTGTTGGCTTGTTGGTTTGTTGGCTTGTTGGCTTGTTGGCTTGTTGGTTTGTTAGTTTGTTGGCTTTTTGGTTACTTGGTTTATTGGTTTGTTGGTTTGTTGGCTTATTGGTTTGTTGGTTTGTTGGTTTGTTCGTTTGTTGGTTTGTTGGTTAATTGGTTTGTTGGCTTGTTGGTTTGTTGGTTTGTTGGTTTGTTGGTTTGTTGGTTTGTTGGTTTGTTGGTTTGTTGGCTTGTTGGTTTGTTGGTTTGTTGGTTTGTTGGCTTGTTGGTTTGTTGGCTTCTTGGTTTGTTGGTTTGTTGGTTTATTTGTTTGTTGGTTTGTTGGCTTGTTGGTTTGTTGGTTTGTTGGCTTGTTGGCTTGTTGGTTTGTTGGTTTGTTGGCTTGTTGGCTTGTTGGTTTGTTGGTTTGTTGGCTTGTTGGTTTGTAGGTTTGTTGGTTTGTTGGCTTGTTGGTTTGTTGGCTTGTTGGTTTGTTAGCTTGTTGGCTTGTTAGTTTGTTGGTTTGTTGGTTTGTTGGTTTGTTGGTTTGTTGGTTTATTTGTTTGTTGGTTTGTTGGCTTGTTGGTTTGTTGGTTTGTTGGTTTGTTGGTTTGTTAGCTTGTTGGTTTGTTGGCTTGTTGGTTTGTTGGTTTGTTGGTTTGTTGGTTTTTTGGTTTTTTGGTTTGTTGGTTTGTTGGTTTGTTGGCTTGTTGGTTAATTGGTTTGTTGGTTTGTTGGTTTGTTGGTTTGTTGGCTTGTTGGCTTGTTGGTTACTTAGTTTGTTGGTTTGTTGGTTTGTTGGCTTGTTGGTTTGTTGGTTTGTTGGCTTGCTGGTTTGTTGGCTTGTTGGTTTGTTTGTTTGTTGGTTTGTTGGTTTGTTGGCTTGTTCGTTTGTTGGTTTGTTGGCTTGTTGGTTACTTAGTTTGTTGGTTTGTTGGCATGTTGGTTTGTTGGTTTGTTGGTTTGTTGGCTTGTTGGTTATTTAGTTTGTTGGTTTGTTGGCATGTTGGTTTGTTGGTTTGTTGGTTTGTTGGCTTGTTGGTTTGTTGGTTTGTTGGCTTGTTGGCTTGTTGGTTTGTTGGTTTGTTGGCTTGTTGGTTTGTTGGTTTTTTGGCTTGTTGGCTTGTTGCTTTGTTCGTTTGATGGTTTGTTGGTTTGTTGGTTTTTTGGTTTGTTGGTTTTTTGGTTTGTTGCTTTGTTGGTTTGTTGGTTTGTTGGCTTGTTGGCTTGTTGGTTTGTTGGCTTGTTAGTTTGTTGTCTTTTTGGTTACTTGGTTTGTTGGTTTGTTGGCTTGTTGGCTTGTTGGTTTGTTGCTTTGTTCGTTTGATGGTTTGTTAGTTTGTTGGTTACTTGGTTTGTTGGTTTGTTGGTTTCTTGGCTTGTTGGTTTGTTGGCTTGTTGGTTTGTTGGTTTTTTGGTTTGTTGGCTTGTTGGCTTGTTGGTTTGTTGGTTTGTTGGTTTGTTGGTTTGTTGGTTTGTTGGTTTGTTGGTTTTTTGGTTGTTGGTTTATTTGTTTGTTGGTTTTTTGGCTTGTTGGTTTATTGGTTTGTTGGTTTGTTGGTTTGTTGGCTTGTTGGTTTGTTGGTTTATTGGTTTGTTGGTTTGTTGGTTTGTTAGTTTGTTGGCTTGTTGGCTTGTTGGTTTGTTGTTTTGTTGGTTTGTTCGTTTGTTGGCTTATTGGCTTGTTGGTTTGTTGGCTTGTTGGCTTGTTGGTTTGTTGGCTTGTTGGTTTGTTGGTTTGTTGGCTTGTTGGCTTGTTGGTTTGTTAGTTTGTTGGCTTTTTGGTTACTTGGTTTATTGATTTGTTGGTTTGTTGGCTTATTGGTTTGTTGGTTTGTTGGTTTGTTCGTTTGTTTGTTTGTTGGTTAATTGGTTTGTTGGCTTGTTGGTTTGTTGGTTTGTTGGTTTGTTGGTTTGTTGGTTTGTTGGTTTGTTAGTTTGTTGGTTTGTTGGCTTGTTGGTTTGTTGGTTTGTTTGTTTGTTGGCTTGTTGGCTTGTTGGCTTCTTGGTTTGTTGGTTTGTTGGTTTATTTGTTTGTTGGTTTGTTGGCTTGTTGGTTTGTTGGTTTGTTGGCTTGTTGGCTTGTTGGTTTGTTGGTTTGTTGGCTTGTTGGCTTGTTGGTTTGTTGGTTTGTTGGCTTGTTGGTTTGTAGGTTTGTTGGTTTGTTGGCTTGTTGGTTTGTTGGCTTGTTGGTTTGTTAGCTTGTTGGTTTGTTAGTTTGTTGGTTTGTTGGTTTGTTGGTTTGTTGGTTTGTTGGTTTATTTGTTTGTTGATTTGTTGGCTTGTTGGTTTGTTTGTTTGTTGGTTTGTTTGTTTGTTGGCTTGTTGGTTTGTTGGTTTGTCGGCTTGTTGGTTTGTTGGTTTGTTGGTTTGTTGGCTTGTTGGTTTGTTGGTTTGTTGGCTTGTTGGTTTGTTGGTTTGCTGGCTTGTTGGCTTGTTGGCTTGTTGGTTTGTTGGCTTGTTGGTTTGTTGGTTTGTTGGTTTATTGGTTTGTTGGTTTGTTGGTTTGTTGGCTTGTTGGTTTATTGGTTTGTTGGTTTGTTGGTTTGTTGGTTTGTTGGCTTGTTGGCTTGTTGGTTACTTAGTTTGTTGGTTTGTTGGTTTGTTGGCTTGTTGGTTTGTTGGTTTGTTGGCTTGTTGGTTTGTTGGCTTGTTGGTTTGTTAGTTTGTTGGTTTGTTGGTTTGTTGGCTTGTTGGTTTGTTGGTTTGTTGGCTTGTTGGTTACTTAGTTTGTTGGTTTGTTGGCATGTTGGTTTGTTGGTTTGTTGGTTTGTTGGCTTGTTGGTTATTTAGTTTGTTGGTTTGTTGGCAAGTTGGTTTGTTGGTTTGTTGGTTTGTTGGCTTGTTGGTTTGTTGGTTTGTTGGCTTGTTGGCTTGTTGGTTTGTTGGTTTGTTGGCTTGTTGGTTTGTTGGTTTGTTGGCTTGTTGGCTTGTTGCTTTGTTCGTTTGATGGTTTGTTGGTTTGTTGGTTTTTTGGTTTGTTGGTTTTTTGGTTTGTTGCTTTGTTGGTTTGTTGGTTTGTTGGCTTGTTGGCTTGTTGGTTTGTTGGCTTGTTAGTTTGTTGTCTTTTTGGTTACTTGGTTTGTTGGTTTGTTGGCTTGTTGGCTTGTTGATTTGTTGGTTTTTTGGCTTGTTGGTTTGTTGGTTTGTTGGCTTGTTGGCTTGTTGCTTTGTTCGTTTGATGGTTTGTTGGTTTGTTGGTTTTTTGGTTTGTTGGTTTTTTGGTTTGTTGCTTTGTTGGTTTGTTGGTTTGTTGGCTTATTGGCTTGTTGGTTTGTTGGCTTATTGGTTTGTTAGTTTGTTGGCTTTTTGGTTACTTGGTTTGTTAGTTTGTTGGCTTGTTGGCTTGTTGGTTTGTTGCTTTTTTGGTTTGTTGGCTTGTTGGCTTGTTGGCTTGTTGGTTTGTTGGTTAGTTCGTTTGTTGGTTTGTTAGTTTGTTGGTTTGTTGGCTTGTTGGTTTGTTGGTTTGTTGGCTTGTTAGTTTGTTGGTTTGTTGGGTTGTTGGCTTGTTGGTTTGTTAGCTTGTTGGCTTTTTGGTTACTTGGTTTGTTGGGTTGTTGGTTTGTTGGCTTGTTGGCTTGTTGATTTGTTGGTTTGTTGGCTTGTTGGTTTGTTGGTTTGTTGGCTTGTTGGCTTGTTGCTTTGTTGGTTTGTTGGTTTGTTGGCTTGTTGGTTTGTTGGCTTGTTGGCTTGTTGGTTTGTTGGTTTGTTTGTTTGTTGGTTTGTTGGTTTGTTGGTTTATTTGTTTGTTGGTTTGCTGGCTTGTTGGTTTGTTGGTTTGTTGGTTTGTTGGTTTGTTGGCTTGTTGGTTTGTTGGCTTGTTGGTTTGTTGGTTTGTGGGTTTGTTGGCTTGTTGGCTTGTTGGTTTGTTGGTTTTTTGGCTTGTTGGTTTGTTGGTTTGTTGGCTTGTTGGCTTGTTGCTTTGTTCGTTTGATGGTTTGTTGGTTTGTTGGTTTTTTGGTTTGTTGGTTTTTTGGTTTGTTGCTTTGTTGGTTTGTTGGTTTGTTGGCTTGTTGGCTTGTTGGTTTGTTGGCTTATTGGTTTGTTAGTTTGTTGGCTTTTTGGTTACTTGGTTTGTTGGTTTGTTGGCTTGTTGGCTTGTTGGTTTGTTGCTTTGTTCGTTTGATGGCTTGTTGGTTTGTTGCTTTGTTCGTTTGATGGTTTGTTGGTTTGTTGGTTACTTGGTTTGTTGGTTTGTTGGCTTGCTTGTTTGCTGGTTTGTTGGTTTGTTGGCTTATTGGTTTGTTGGTTTGTTGGTTTGTTCGTTTGTTTGTTTGTTGGTTAATTGGTTTGTTGGATTGTTGGTTTGTTGGTTTGTTGGTTTGTTGGTTTGTTGGTTTGTTGGTTTGTTGGCTTGTTGGTTTGTTGGTTTGTTTGTTTGTTGGCTTGTTGGCTTGTTGGCTTCTTGGTTTGTTGGTTTGTTGGTTTATTTGTTTGTTGGTTTGTTGGCTTGTTGGTTTGTTGGTTTGTTGGCTTGTTGGCTTGTTGGTTTGTTGGTTTGTTGGCTTGTTGGCTTGTTGGTTTGTTGGTTTGTTGGCTTGTTGGTTTGTAGGTTTGTTGGTTTGTTGGCTTGTTGGTTTGTTGGCTTGTTGGTTTGTTAGCTTGTTGGTTTGTTAGTTTGTTGGTTTGTTGGTTTGTTGGTTTGTTGGTTTGTTGGTTTATTTGTTTGTTGATTTGTTGGCTTGTTGGTTTGTTTGTTTGTTGGTTTGTTTGTTTGTTGGCTTGTTGGTTTGTTGGTTTGTCGGCTTGTTGGTTTGTTGGTTTGTTGGTTTGTTGGCTTGTTGGTTTGTTGGTTTGTTGGCTTGTTGGTTTGTTGGTTTGCTGGCTTGTTGGCTTGTTGGCTTGTTGGTTTGTTGGCTTGTTGGTTTGTTGGTTTGTTGGTTTGTTGGTTTTTTGGTTTGTTGGTTTGTTGGTTTGTTGGCTTGTTGGTTTATTGGTTTGTTGGTTTGTTGGTTTGTTGGTTTGTTGGCTTGTTGGCTTGTTGGTTACTTAGTTTGTTGGTTTGTTGGTTTGTTGGCTTGTTGGTTTGTTGGTTTGTTGGCTTGTTGGTTTGTTGGCTTGTTAGTTTGTTAGTTTGTTGGTTTGTTGGTTTGTTGGCTTGTTGGTTTGTTGGTTTGTTGGCTTGTTGGTTACTTAGTTTGTTGGTTTGTTGGCATGTTGGTTTGTTGGTTTGTTGGTTTGTTGGCTTGTTGGTTATTTAGTTTGTTGGTTTGTTGGCAAGTTGGTTTGTTGGTTTGTTGGTTTGTTGGCTTGTTGGTTTGTTGGTTTGTTGGCTTGTTGGCTTGTTGGTTTGTTGGTTTGTTGGCTTGTTGGTTTGTTGGTTTGTTGGCTTGTTGGCTTGTTGCTTTGTTCGTTTGATGGTTTGTTGGTTTGTTGGTTTTTTGGTTTGTGGGTTTTTTGGTTTGTTGCTTTGTTGGTTTGTTGGTTTGTTGGCTTGTTGGCTTGTTGGTTTGTTGGCTTGTTAGTTTGTTGTCTTTTTGGTTACTTGGTTTGTTGGTTTGTTGGCTTGTTGGCTTGTTGGTTTGTTGGTTTTTTGGCTTGTTGGTTTGTTGGTTTGTTGGCTTGTTGGCTTGTTGCTTTGTTCGTTTGATGGTTTGTTGGTTTGTTGGTTTTTTGGTTTGTTGGTTTTTTGGTTTGTTGCTTTGTTGGTTTGTTGGTTTGTTGGCTTATTGGCTTGTTGGTTTGTTGGCTTATTGGTTTGTTAGTTTGTTGGCTTTTTGGTTACTTGGTTTGTTAGTTTGTTGGCTTGTTGGCTTGTTGGTTTGTTGCTTTGTTGGTTTGTTGGCTTGTTGGCTTGTTGGCTTGTTGGTTTGTTGGTTAGTTCGTTTGTTGGTTTGTTAGTTTGTTGGTTTGTTGGCTTGTTGGTTTGTTGGTTTGTTGGCTTGTTAGTTTGTTGGTTTGTTGGGTTGTTGGCTTGTTGGTTTGTTAGCTTGTTGGCTTTTTGGTTACTTGGTTTGTTGGGTTGTTGGTTTGTTGGCTTGTTGGCTTGTTGATTTGTTGGTTTGTTGGCTTGTTGGTTTGTTGGTTTGTTGGCTTGTTGGCTTGTTGCTTTGTTGGTTTGTTGGTTTGTTGGCTTGTTGGTTTGTTGGCTTGTTGGCTTGTTGGTTTGTTGGTTTGTTTGTTTGTTGGTTTGTTGGTTTGTTGGTTTATTTGTTTGTTGGTTTGCTGGCTTGTTGGTTTGTTGGTTTGTTGGTTTGTTGGTTTGTTGGCTTGTTGGTTTGTTGGCTTGTTGGTTTGTTGGTTTGTGGGTTTGTTGGCTTGTTGGCTTGTTGGTTTGTTGGTTTTTTGGCTTGTTGGTTTGTTGGTTTGTTGGCTTGTTGGCTTGTTGCTTTGTTCGTTTGATGGTTTTTTGGATTGTTGGTTTTTTGGTTTGTTGGTTTTTTGGTTTGTTGCTTTGTTGGTTTGTTGGTTTGTTGGCTTGTTGGCTTGTTGGTTTGTTGGCTTATTGGTTTGTTAGTTTGTTGGCTTTTTGGTTACTTGGTTTGTTGGTTTGTTGGCTTGTTGGCTTGTTGGTTTGTTGCTTTGTTCGTTTGATGGCTTGTTGGTTTGTTGCTTTGTTCGTTTGATGGTTTGTTGGTTTGTTGGTTACTTGGTTTGTTGGTTTGTTGGCTTGCTTGTTTGCTGGTTTGTTGGTTTGTTGGCTCGTTGGCTTGTTGGTTTGTTGGTTTGTTGGTTTGTTGGTTTGTTGGCTTGTTGGTTTGTAGGTTTGTTGGTTTGGTGGGTTGTTGGCTAGTTGGTTTGTTGGTTTGTTGGCTTGTTGGTTTGTTGGCTTGTTGGCTTGTTGCTTTGTTCGTTTGATGGTTTGTTGGTTTGTTGGTTTGTTGGCTTGTTGGTTTGTTAGTTTGTTGGTTTGTTCGTTTGTTGGTTTGTTGGTTAATTGGTTTATTGGTTTGTTGGTTTGTTGGCTTGTTTGTTTGTTGGCTTGTTGGTTTGTTGGTTTGTTGGTTTGTTGGTTTGTTGGTTTGTTGGTTTTTTGGTTTGTTGGTTTATTTGTTTGTTGGTTTGTTGGCTTTTTGGTTTATTGGTTTGTTGGTTTATTGGTTTGTTGGCTTGTTGGTTTGTTGGTTTGTTGGTTTGTTGGTTTGTTGGTTTGTTGGTTTGTTAGCTTGTTGGCTCTTTGGTTTGTTGGTTTGTTGGCTTGTTGGTTTGTTGGTTTGTTGGCTTGTTGGCTTGTTGCTTTGTTCATTTGATGGTTTGTTGGTTTGTTGGTTTGTTGGCTTGTCGGTTTTTTAGTTTGTTGGTTTGTTGGTTTGTTGGTTTGTTGGCTTGTTGGTTTATTGGTTTGTTGGCTTGTTGGTTTGTTGGTTTGTTGGCTTGTTGGCTTATTGGTTTGTTGGTTTGCTGGCTTGTTGGCTTGTTGGTTTGTTGGTTAATATGTTTGTTGGTTTGTTGGTTTGTTGGTTTGTTAGTTTGTTGGTTTATTTGTTTATTGGTTTGTTGGCATGTTGGTTTGTTGGTTTGTTGGTTTGTTGGTTTGTTGGTTTGTTGGTTTGTTGGTTTGTTGGCTTTTGGTTTGTTGGTTTGTTGTTTTGTTGGCTTGTTGGTTTGTTGGCTTGTTGGTTTGTTGGTTTGTTGGTTTGTTGGCTTGTTGGTTTGTTGGTTTGTTGGCTTGTTGGTTTGTTGGTTTGTTGGCTTGTTGGCTTGTTGGTTTGTTGGTTTGTTGGCTTATTGGCTTGTTGACTTGTTGGTTTGTTGGTTTGTTGGTTTGTTGGTTTGTTCGTTTGTTGGTTTGTTGGTTAATTGGTTTGTTGGTTTGTTGGTTTGTTGGCTTGTTGGTTTGTTGGCTTGTTGGTTTGTTGGTTTATTGGTTTGTTGGCTTGTTGGCTTGTTGGTTTGTTGGTTTGTTGGTTTGTTGGTTTGTTGGTTTGTTGGTTTTTTGGTTTGTTGGTGTGTTGGTTTGTTGGTTTGTTGGCTTGTTGGTTTGTTGGTTTGTTGGCTTGTTGGCTTGTTGGTTTGTTGGTTTGTTTGCTTGTTGATTACTTAGTTTGTTGGTTTGTTGGGTTGTTCGTTTGTTGGCTTGTTGGCTTGTTGGCTTGTTGGTTTGTTGGTTAGTTCGTTTGTTGGTTTGTTAGTTTGTTGGTTTGTTGGCTTGTTGGCTTGTTGGTTTGTTGGTTTTTTGGCTTGTAGGTTTGTTGGTTTGTTGGTTTGTTGGCTTGTTGGCTTGTTGGTTTGTTGGCTTGTTAGTTTCTTGTCTTTTTGGTTACTTGGTTTGTTGGTTTGTTGGCTTGTTGGCTTGTTGGTTTGTTGGTTTGTTGGCTTGTTGGCTTGTTGCTTTGTTCGTTTGATGGTTTGTTGGTTTGTTGGTTTTTTGGTTTGTTGGTTTTTTGGTTTGTTGCTTTGTTGGTTTGTTGGTTTGTTGGCTTGTTGGCTTGTTGGTTTGTTGGCTTATTGGTTTGTTAGTTTGTTGGCTTTTTGGTTACTTGGTTTGTTAGTTTGTTGGCTTGTTGGCTTGTTGGTTTGTTGCTTTGTTGGTTTGTTGGCTTGTTGGCTTGTTGGCTTGTTGGTTTGTTGGTTAGTTCGTTTGTTGGTTTGTTAGTTTGTTGGTTTGTTGGCTTGTTGGTTTGTTGGTTTGCTGGGTTGTTAGCTTGTTGGTTTGTTGGGTTGTTGGCTTGTTGGTTTGTTAGCTTGTTGGCTTTTTGGTTACTTGGTTTGTTGGGTTGTTGGTTTGTTGGCTTGTTGGTTTGTTGGCTTGTTGGCTTGTTGATTTGTTGGTTTGTTGGCTTGTTGGTTTGTTGGTTTGTTGGCTTGTTGGCTTGTTGCTTTGTTGGTTTGTTGGTTTGTTGGCTTGTTGGTTTGTTGGCTTGTTGGTTTGTTGGTTTGTTGGTTTGTTTGTTTGTTGGTTTGTTGGTTTGTTGGTTTATTTGTTTGTTGGTTTGCTGGCTTGTTGGTTTGTTGGTTTGTTGGTTTGTTGGTTTGTTGGCTTGTTGGTTTGTTGGCTTGTTGGTTTGTTGGTTTGTGGGTTTGTTGGCTTGTTGGCTTGTTGGTTTGTTGGTTTGTTGGCTTGTTGGTTTGTTGGCTTGTTGGTTTGTTGGTTTGTTGGTTTGTTTGTTTGTTGGTTTGTTGGTTTGTTGGTTTATTTGTTTGTTGGTTTGCTGGCTTGTTGGTTTGTTGGTTTGTTGGTTTGTTGGTTTGTTGGCTTGTTGGTTTGTTGGCTTGTTGGTTTGTTGGTTTGTGGGTTTGTTGGCTTGTTGGCTTGTTGGTTTGTTGGTTTTTTGGCTTGTTGGTTTGTTTGTTTGTTGGCTTGTTGGCTTGTTGCTTTGTTCGTTTGATGGTTTGTTGGTTTGTTGGTTTTTTAGTTTGTTGGTTTTTTGGTTTGTTGCTTTGTTGGTTTGTTGGTTTGTTGGCTTGTTGGCTTGTTGGTTTGTTGGCTTATTGGTTTGTTAGTTTGTTGGCTTTTTGGTTACTTGGTTTGTTGGTTTGTTGGCTTGTTGGCTTGTTGGTTTGTTGCTTTGTTCGTTTGATGGTTTGTTGGTTTGTTGGTTACTTGGTTTGTTGGTTTGTTGGCTTGTTGATTTGTTGGCTTGCTTGTTTGCTGGTTTGTTGGTTTGTTGGCTCGTTGGCTTGTTGGTTTGTTGGTTTGTTGGTTTGTTGGTTTGTTGGCTTGTTGGTTTGTAGGTTTGTTGGTTTGGTGGGTTGTTGGCTAGTTGGTTTGTTGGTTTGTTGGCTTGTTGGTTTGTTGGCTTGTTGGCTTGTTGCTTTGTTCGTTTGATGGTTTGTTGGTTTGTTGGTTTGTTGGCTTGTTGGTTTGTGAGTTTGTTGGTTTGTTCGTTTGTTGGTTTGTTGGTTAATTGGTTTATTGGTTTGTTGGTTTGTTGGCTTGTTTGTTTGTTGGCTTGTTGGTTTGTTGGTTTGTTGGTTTGTTGGTTTGTTGGTTTGTTGGTTTTTTGGTTTGTTGGTTTATTTGTTTGTTGGTTTGTTGGCTTTTTGGTTTATTGGTTTGTTGGTTTATTGGTTTGTTGGCTTGTTGGTTTGTTGGTTTGTTGGTTTGTTGGTTTGTTGGTTTGTTGGTTTGTTGGTTTGTTAGCTTGTTGGCTCTTTGGTTTGTTGGTTTGTTGGCTTGTTGGTTTGTTGGTTTGTTGGCTTGTTGGCTTGTTGCTTTGTTCATTTGATGGTTTGTTGGTTTGTTGGTTTGTTGGCTTGTCGGTTTTTTAGTTTGTTGGTTTGTTGGTTTGTTGGTTTGTTGGCTTGTTGGTTTATTGGTTTGTTGGCTTGTTGGTTTGTTGGTTTGTTGGCTTGTTGGCTTGTTGGTTTGTTGGTTTGCTGGCTTGTTGGCTTGTTGGTTTGTTGGTTTGTTGGTTTGTTGGTTTGTTGGTTTGTTGGTTTGTTGGTTTGTTCGTTTGTTGGTTTGTTGGTTAATATGTTTGTTGGTTTGTTGGTTTGTTGGTTTGTTGGTTTGTTGGTTTGTTAGTTTGTTGGTTTATTTGTTTATTGGTTTCTTGGCTTGTTGATTTGTTGGTTTGTTGGTTTGTTGGTTTGTTGGTTTGTTGGTTTGTTGGCTTTTGGTTTGTTGGTTTGTTGTTTTGTTGGCTTGTTGGTTTGTTGGCTTGTTGGTTTGTTGGTTTGTTGGTTTGTTGGTTTGTTGGCTTGTTGGCTTGTTGGTTTGTTGGCTTGTTGGTTTGTTGGTTTGTTGGCTTGTTGGCTTGTTGGTTTGTTGGTTTGTTGGCTTATTGGCTTGTTGACTTGTTGGTTTGTTGGTTTGTTGGTTTGTTGGTTTGTTCGTTTGTTGGTTTGTTGGTTAATTGGTTTGTTGGTTTGTTGGTTTGTTGGCTTGTTGGTTTGTTGGCTTGTTGGTTTGTTGGTTTGTCGGTTTGTTGGCTTGTTGGCTTGTTGGTTTGTTGGTTTGTTGGTTTGTTGGTTTGTTGGTTTGTTGGTTTTTTGGTTTGTTGGTTTGTTGGTTTGTTGGTTTGTTGGTTTGTTGGCTTGTTGGTTTGTTGGTTTGTTGGCTTATTGGCTTGTTGGTTTGTTGGTTTGTTGGCTTGTTGATTACTTAGTTTGTTGGTTTGTTGGGTTGTTGGTTTGTTGGCTTGATGGCTTGTTGGCTTGTTGGTTTGTTGGTTAGTTCGTTTGTTGGTTTGTTAGTTTGTTGGTTTGTTGGCTTGTTGGCTTGTTGGTTTGTTGGTTTTTTGGTTTGTAGGTTTGTTGGTTTTTTGGTTTGTTGGTTTGTTGGTTTATTTGTTTGTTGGTCTGTTGGCTTGTTGGTTTGTTGGTTTGTTGGTTTGTTGGGTTGTTGGCTTGTTGGTTTGTTAGTTTGTTGGCTTTTTGGTTACTTGGTTTGTTGGGTTGTTGGTTTGTTGGCTTGTTGGCTTGTTGGTTTGTTGGTTTGTTGGCTTGTTGGTTTGTTGGTTTGTTGGCTTGTTGGCTTGTTGCTTTGTTGGTTTGTTGGTTTGTTGGCTTGTTGGTTTGTTGGCTTGTTGGCTTGTTGGTTTGTTAGTTTGTTGGTTTGTTGGTTTGTTCGTTTGTTGATTTATTTGTTTGTTGGTTTGCTGGCTTGTTGGTTTGTTGGTTTGTTGGTTTGTTGGTTTGTTGGTTTGTTGGCTTGTTGGTTTGTTGGTTTGTTGGCTTGTTGGTTTGTTGGTTTGTGGGTTTGTTGGCTTGTTGGCTTGTTCGTTTGTTGGTTTTTTGGCTTGTTGGTTTGTTGGTTTGTTGGCTTGTTGGCTTGTTGATTTGTTCGTTTGATGGTTTGTTGGTTTGTTGGTTTTTTGGTTTGTTGGTTTTTTGGTTTGTTGCTTTGTTGGTTTGTTGGTTTGTTGGTTTGTTGGTTTGTTGGCTTGTTGGTTTGTTGGCTTGTTGGTTTGTTGGTTTGTTGGCTTGTTGGTTTGTTGGTTTGTTGGTTTCTTGGCTTGTTGGCTTGTTGGTTTGTTGGTTAATTGGTTTGTTTGTTTGTTGGTTTGTTGGTTTGTTGGTTTGTTGGTTTGTTGGCTTGTTGGTTTGTTGGCTTGTTGGTTTGTTGGTTTGTTGGTTTGTTGGCTTGTTGGCTTGTTGGTTTGTTGGTTTGTTGGTTTGTTGGTTTGTTGGTTTGTTGGTTTGTTGGTTTTTTGGTTGTTGATTTGTTGGTTTGTTATCATGTTGGTTTGTTGGTTTGTTGGCTTGTTGGCTTCTTGGTTACTTAGTTTGTTGGTTTGTTGGTTTGTTGGCTTGTTGGCTTGTTGGTTTGTTGGTTAGTTCGTTTGTTGGTTTGTTAGTTTGTTAGTTTGTTGGCTTGTTGGCTTGTTGGTTTGTTGGTTTTTTGGTTTGTTGGTTTGTTGGTTTGTTGGTTTGTTGGTTTGTTGGTTTATTTGTTTATTGGTTTGTTGGCTTGTTGGTTTGTTGGTTTGTTGGTTTGTTGGTTTGTTGGTTTGTTGGATTGTCGGCTTGTTGGCTTGTTGGTTTGTTAGTTTGTTGGCTTCTTGGTTACTTGGTTTGTTGGTTTGTTGGTTTGTTGGCTTGTTGGCTTGTTGGCTTGTTGGTTACTTAGTTTGTTGGTTTGTTGGCTTGTTGGTTTGTTGGATTGTTGCTTTGTTGGTTTGTTGGTTTGTTGGCTTGTTGGTTTGTTGGCTTGTTGCTTTGTTGGCTTGTTGGTTTTTTGGTTTGTTGGTTTGTTGGCTTGTTGGTTTGTTGGTTTGTTGGCTTGTTGGTTTGTTGGTTTGTTGGTTAGTTCGTTTGTTGGTTTGTTAGTTTGTTGGTTTGTTGGCTTGTTGGCTTGTTGGTTTGTTGGTTTTTTGGTTTGTTGGTTTGTTGGCTTGTTGGTTTATTGGTTTATCTGTTTGTTGGTTTGTTGGCTTGTTGGTTTGTTGGTTTGTTCGTTTGTTGGTTTGTTGGCTTGTTGGCTTGTTGGTTTGTTAGTTTGTTGCCTTTTTGGTTACTTGGTTTGTTGGTTTGTTGGCTTGTTGGCTTGTTGGCTTGTTGGTTACTTAGTTTGTTGGTTTGTTGGTTTGTTGGCTTGTTGGTTTGTTGGATTGTTGCTTTGTTGGTTTGTTGGTTTGTTGGTTTGTTGGTTTGTTGGCTTGTTGGCTTGTTGGTTTGTTGGTTTGTTGGTTTGTTGGTTTGTTGGCTTGTTGGTTTGTTGGTTTGTTGGCTTGTTGATTTGTTGGTTTGTTGGTTAGTTCGTTTGTTGGTTTATTAGTTTGTTGGTTTGTTGGCTTGTTGGCTTGTTGGTTTGTTGGTTTTTGGATTTGTTGGTTTGTTGGTTTGTTGGTTTGTTGGTTTGTTAGTTTGTTGGTTTGTTGGCTTGTTGGCTTGTTGGTTTGTTGGTTTGTTGGTTTGTTGGTTTGTTGGTTTGTTGGTTTGTTGGCTTGTTGGTTTGTTGGTTTGTTGGCTTGTTGGTTTGTTGGCTTGTTTGTTAGTTTGTTTGTTGGTTTGTTAGTTTGTTAGTTTGTTGGTTTGTTGGCTTGTTGGCTTGTTGGTTTGTTGGTTTGTTGGTTTGTTGGCTTGTTGGTTTGTTGGTTTGTTAGTTTGTTGGGTTTTTGGTTACTTGGTTTGTTGGTTTGTTGGCTTGTTGGCTTGTTGGTCTGTTGCTTTGTTCGATTGATGGTTTGTTCGTTTGTTGGTTACTTGGTTTGTTAGTTTGTTGGCTTATTGGTTTGTTGGTTTGTTGGCTTGTTGGCTTGTTGGTTTGTTGGCTTGTTGGTTACTTAGTTTGTTGGTTTGTTGGCATGTTGGTTTGTTGGTTTGTTGGTTTGTTGGCTTGTTGGTTTGTTGGTTTGTTGGCTTGTTGGTTTGTTAGTTTGTTGGTTTGTTGGTTTGTTGGTTTGTTGGCTTGTTGGCTTGTTGGTTTGTTGGTTAGTTCGTTTGTTGGTTTGTTAGTTTGTTGGTTTGTTGGCTTGTTGGCTTGTTGGCTTGTTGGTTTGTTGGTTTTTTGGTTTGTTGGTTTGTTGGTTTGTTGGTTTGTTCGTTTGTTGGTTTGTTGGCTTGTTGGCTTGTTTGTTTGTTGGCTTGTTGGTTTGTTAGTTTGTTGGCTTTTTGGTTACTTGGTTTGTTGGCTTGTTGGTTTGTTGGTTTGTTGGCTTGTTGGCTTGTTACTTTGTTGGTTTGTTGGTTTGTTGACTTGTTGGCTTTTTGGTTTGTTAGTTTGTTGGCTTTTTGGTTACTTGGTTTGTTGGTTTGTTGGCTTGTTGGCTTGTTGGTTTGTTGGTTAGTTCGTTTGTTGGTTTGTTAGTTTGTTAGTCTGTTGGCTTGTTGGCTAGTTGGTTTGTTGGTTGTTTGGTATGTTGGTTTGTTGGTTTGTTGGTTTGTTGTTTTGTTGGTTTGTTGGTTTGTTGGTTTGTTGGTTTGTTGGCTTGTTGGTTTGTTGGTTTGTTGGTTTGTTGGTTTGTTAGTTTGTTGGTTTGTTGGTTTGTTGGCTTGTTGGTTTGTTGCTTTGTTGGTTTGTTGGTTGGTTGGCTTGTTGGCTAGTTGGTTTGTTGGTTTGTTGGTTTGTTGGCTTGTTGGTTTGTTGGTTTGTTGGCTTGTTGGTTTGTTTGTTTGTTGGTTTGTTGGTTTGTTGGTTTGTTGGTTTGTTGGTTTGTTGGTTTGTTGGTTTGTTGGCTTGTTGGCTTGTTGGTTTGTTGGCTTGTTGGTTTGCTAGTTTGTTGGCTTTTTGGTTACTTGGTTTGTTGGTTTGTTGGCTTGTTGGCTTGTTGGTTTGTTGGTTTGTTGGCTTGTTGGCTTGTTGGTTTGTTGGTTTGTTGGTTTGTTGGTTTGTCGGTTTGTTGGTTTGTTGGTTTGTTGGTTTGTTGGTTTTTTGGTTTGTTGGTTTATTTGTTTGTTGGTTTGTTGGCTTGTTGGTTTGTTGGTTTGTTGGTTTGTTGGTTTGTTGTTTTATTTGTTTGTGGGTTTGTTGGTTTGTTGGTTTTTTTGCTTGTTGGTTTGTTGGCTTGTTGGGTTGTTGGCTTGTTGGTTTGTTGGTTTGTTGGTTTGTTGTCTTGTTGGTTTGTTGGTTTGTTGGCTTGTTGGCTTGTTGGTTTGCTGGTTTGTTGGTTTGTTGGCTTGTTGGTTTGTTAGTTTGTTGGCTTGTTGGCTTGTTGGTTTGTTGGTTTGTTGGTTTGTTGGTTTGTTGGTTTGTTGGCTTGCTGGTTTGTTGGTTTGTTGGCTTGTTGGTTTGTTAGTTTGTTGGTTTGTTGGTTTGTTGGTTTGTTGGTTTGTTGCTTTGTTGGTTTGTTAGTCTTTTGTCTTGTTGCTTGTTGGTTTGTTGGCTTGTTGGTTTGTTGGTTTGTTGGTTTCTTGGCTTGTTGGTTTGTTGGTTTGTTGGCTTGTTGGCTTGTTGGTTTGTTGGTTTGTTGGTTTGTTGGCTTGTTGGCTTGTTAGTTTGTTGGCTTGTTGGTTTGTTGGTTTGTTGGTTTCTTGGCTTGTTGGTTTGTTGGTTTGTTGGCTTGTTGGCTTGTTGGTTTGTTGGTTTGTTGGTTTGTTGGTTTGTTGGCTTGTTGTTTGGTTGGTTTGTTGGGTTGTTGGCTTGTTGGTTACTTAGTTTGTTGGTTTGTTGGCATGTTGGTTTGCTGGTTTGTTGGTTTGTTGGTTTGTTGGCTTGTTCGTTTGTTGGTCTGTTGGCTTGTTGGTTTGTTAGTTTGTGGGTTTGTTGGTTTGTTGGTTTGTTGGTTTGTTGGCTTGTTGGCTTGTTGGTTTGTTGGTTAGTTCGTTTGTTGGTTTGTTAGTTTGTTGGTTTGTTGGCTTGTTGGCTTGTTGGTTTGTTAGTTTGTTGTCTTTTTGGTTACTTGGTTTGTTGGTTTGTTGGCTTGTTGGCTTCTTAGTTTGTTGGCTTGTTGGTTTGTTGGTTTGTTGGTTTCTTGGCTTGTTGGTTTGTTGGTTTGTTGGCTTGTTGGTTTGTTGGTTTGTTGGTTTATTGGTTTGTTGGTTTGTTGGTTTGTTGGTTTGTTGGCTTGTTGGCTTGTTGGTTTGTTGGTTAGTTCGTTTGTTGATTTGTTAGTTTGTTAGTTTGTTGGCTTGTTGGCTTGTTGGTTTCTTGGTTTTTTGGTTTGTTGGTTTGTTGGTTTGTTGGTTTGTTGGTTTGTTGGTTTGTTGGTTTGTTGGTTTATTTGTTTGTTGGTTTGTTGGCTTGTTGGTTTGTTGGTTTGTTGGTTTGTTGGTTTGTTGGCTTGTTGGCTTGTTGGTTTGTTAGTTTGTTGGCTTTTTGGTTACTTGGTTTGTTGGTTTGTTGGTTTGTTGGCTTGTTGGCTTGTTGGCTTGTTGGTTACTTAGTTTGTTGGTTTGTTGGTTTGTTGGCTTGTTGGTTTGTTGGATTGTTGCTTTGTTGGTTTGTTGGTTTGTTGGCTTGTTGGCTTGTTGCCTTGTTGGTTTGTTGGTTTGTTGGTTTGTTGGTTTGTTGGCTTGTTGGTTTGTTGGTTTGCTGGCTTGTTGGTTTGTTGGTTTGTTGGTTAGTTCGTTTGTTGGTTTGTTAGTTTGTTGGTTTGTTGGCTTGTTGGCTTGTTGGTTTGTTGGTTTTTTGGTTTGTTGGTTTGTTGGCTTGTTGGTTTGTTGGTTTGTTGGTTTGTTGGTTTGTTGGTTTGTTGGTTTGTTGGTTTCTTGGCTTGTTGGTTTGTTGGTTTGTTGGCTTGTTGGCTTGTTGGTTTGTTGGTTTGTTGGTTTGTTGGTTTGTTGGCTTGTTGTTTGGTTGGTTTGTTGGGTTGTTGGCTTGTTGGTTACTTAGTTTGTTGGTTTGTTGGCATGTTGGTTTGCTGGTTTGTTGGTTTGTTGGTTTGTTGGCTTGTTCGTTTGTTGGTCTGTTGGCTTGTTGGTTTGTTAGTTTGTGGGTTTGTTGGTTTGTTGGTTTGTTGGTTTGTTGGCTTGTTGGCTTGTTGGTTTGTTGGTTAGTTCGTTTGTTGGTTTGTTAGTTTGTTGGTTTGTTGGCTTGTTGGCTTGTTGGTTTGTTAGTTTGTTGTCTTTTTGGTTACTTGGTTTGTTGGTTTGTTGGCTTGTTGGCTTCTTAGTTTGTTGGCTTGTTGGTTTGTTGGTTTGTTGGTTTCTTGGCTTGTTGGTTTGTTGGTTTGTTGGCTTGTTGGTTTGTTGGTTTGTTGGTTTATTGGTTTGTTGGTTTGTTGGTTTGTTGGTTTGTTGGCTTGTTGGCTTGTTGGTTTGTTGGTTAGTTCGTTTGTTGGTTTGTTAGTTTGTTAGTTTGTTGGCTTGTTGGCTTGTTGGTTTCTTGGTTTTTTGGTTTGTTGGTTTGTTGGTTTGTTGGTTTGTTGGTTTGTTGGTTTGTTGGTTTGTTGGTTTATTTGTTTGTTGGTTTGTTGGCTTGTTGGTTTGTTGGTTTGTTGGTTTGTTGGTTTGTTGGCTTGTTGGCTTGTTGGTTTGTTAGTTTGTTGGCTTTTTGGTTACTTGGTTTGTTGGTTTGTTGGTTTGTTGGCTTGTTGGCTTGTTGGCTTGTTGGTTACTTAGTTTGTTGGTTTGTTGGTTTGTTGGCTTGTTGGTTTGTTGGATTGTTGCTTTGTTGGTTTGTTGGTTTGTTGGCTTGTTGGCTTGTTGCCTTGTTGGTTTGTTGGTTTGTTGGTTTGTTGGTTTGTTGGCTTGTTGGTTTGTTGGTTTGCTGGCTTGTTGGTTTGTTGGTTTGTTGGTTAGTTCGTTTGTTGGTTTGTTAGTTTGTTGGTTTGTTGGCTTGTTGGCTTGTTGGTTTGTTGGTTTTTTGGTTTGTTGGTTTGTTGGCTTGTTGGTTTGTTGGTTTGTTGGTTTGTTGGTTTGTTGGTTTGTTGGTTTGTTGGCTTGTTGGCTTGTTAGTTTGTTGGTTTGTTGGTTTGTTGGTTTGTTGGTTTGTTGGTTTGTTAGCTTGTTGGTTTGTTGGTTTGTTGGCTTGTTGGTTTGTTGGCTTGTTGATTAGTTTGTTTGTTGGTTTGTTAGTTTGTTGGTTTGTTGGCTTGTTGGCTTGTTGGTTTGTTGGTTTGTTGGTTTGTTGGCTTGTTGGTTTGTTGGTTTGTTAGTTTGTTGGCTTTTTGGTTACTTGGTTTGTTGGTTTGTTGGCTTGTTGGCTTGTTGGTTTGTTGCTTTGTTCGTTTGATGGTTAGTTGGTTTGTTGGTTACTTGGTTTGTTAGTTTGTTGGTTTATTGGTTTGTTGGTTTGTTGGCTTGTTGGCTTGTTGGTTTGTTGGTTTGTTGGCTTGTTGGTTACTTATTTTGTTAGTTTGTTGGCATGTTGGTTTGTTGGTTTGTTGGTTTGTTGGCTTGTTGGTTTGTTGGCTTGTTGGTTAGTTCGTTTGTTGGTTTGTTAGTTTGTTGGTTTGTTGGCTTGTTGGCTTGTTGGCTTGTTGGTTTGTTGGTTTGTTGGTTAGTTCGTTTGTTGGTTTGTTAGTTTGTTGGTTTGTTGGTTTGTTGGCTTGTTGGCTTGTTTGTTTGTTGGCTTGTTGGTTTGTTAGTTTGTTGGCTTTTTGGTTACTTGGTTTGTTGGCTTGTTGTTTTGTTGGTTTGTTGGCTTGTTGGCTTGTTACTTTGTTGGTTTGTTGGTTTGTTGACTTGTTGGCTTGTTGGTTTGTCAGTTTGTTGGCTTTTTGGTTACTTGGTTTGTTGGTTTGTTGGCTTGTTGGCTTGTTGTTTTGTTGGTTAGTTCGTTAGTAGGTTTGTTAGTTTGTTGGTCTGTTGGCTTGTTGGCTAGTTGGTTTGTTGGTTGTTTGGTTTGTTGGTTTGTTGGTTTGTTGGTTTGTTGGTTTGTTGGTTTGTTGGTTTGTTGGTTTGTTGGTTTGTTGGTTTGTTGCTTTGTTGGTTTGTTGGTTGGTTGGCTTGTTGGCTAGTTGGTTTGTTGGTTTGTTGGTTTGTTGGCTTGTCGGTTTTTTGGTTTGTTGGCTTGTTGGTTTGTTTGTTTGTTGGTTTGTTCGTTTGTTGGTTTGTTGGTTTGTTGGTTTGTTGGTTTGTTGGTTTGTTGGTTTGTTGGCTTGTTGGCTTGTTGGTTTGTTGGCTTGTTGGTTTGCTAGTTTGTTGGCTTTTTGGTTACTTGGTTTGTTGGTTTGTTGGCTTTTTGGCTTGTTGGTTTGTTGGTTTGTTGGCTTGTTGGCTTGTTGGTTTGTTGGTTTGTTGGTTTGTTGGTTTGTTGGTTTGTTGGTTTGTTGGTTTGTTGGTTTGTTGGTTTGTTGGTTTTTTGGTTTGTTGGTTTATTTGTTTGTTGGCTTGTTGGCTTGTTGGTTTGTTGGTTTGTTGGTTTGTTGGTTTGTTGGTTTGTTGGTTTGTTGTTTCATTTGTTTGTGGGTTTGTTGGTTTGTTGGTTTGTTTGTTGTTGGTTTGTTGGCTTGTTGGTTTGTTGGCTTGTTGGTTTGTTGGTTTGTTGGATTGTTGTCTTGTTGGTTTGTTGGTTTGTTGGCTTGTTGGCTTGTTGGTTTGTTGGTTTGTTGGTTTGTTGGCTTGTTGGTTTGTTAGTTTGTTGGCTTGTTGGCTTGTTGGTTTGTTGGTTTGTTGGTTTGTTGGTTTGTTGGCTTGCTGGTTTGTTGGTTTGTTGACTTGTTGGTTTGTTAGTTTGTTGGTTTGTTGGTTTGTTAGTTTGTTGGTTTGTTGCTTTGTTGGTTTGTTGGTTTTTTGGCTTGTTGGCTTGTTGGTTTGTTGGCTTGTTGTTTTGTTAGTTTGTTGTCTTTTTGGTTACTTGGTTTGTTGGTTTGTTGGCTTGTTGGCTTGTTAGTTTGTTGTCTTGTTGGTTTGTTGGTTTGTTGGTTTCTTGGCTTGTTGGTTTGTTGGTTTGTTGGTTTTTGGCTTGTTGGTTTGTTGGTTTGTTGGTTTGTTGGTTTGTTGGCTTGTTGTTTTGTTGGTTTGTTGGTTTGTTGGCTTGTTGGTTACTTAGTTTGTTGGTTTGTTGGCATGTTGGTTTGTTGGTTTGTTGGTTTGTTGGCTTGTTGGTTTGTTGGTTTGTTGGCTTGTTGGTTTGTTAGTTTGTTGGTTTGTTGGTTTGTTGGTTTGTTGGTTTGTTGGTTTGTTGGCTTGTTGGCTTGTTGGTTTGCTGGTTAGTTCGTTTGTTGGTTTGTTTGTTTGTTGGTTTGTTAGCTTGTTGGCTTGTTGGTTTTTTGGTTTGTTGGTTTGTTGGTTTTTTGGTTTGTTGGTTTGTTGGTTTGTTGGTTTGTTGGCTTGTTGGCTTGCTTGTTTGTTGGCTTGTTGGTTTGTTAGTTTGTTGGTTTGTTGGTTTGTTGGTTTGTTGCTTTGTTGGTTTGTTGGTTGGTTGGCTTGTTGGCTAGTTGGTTTGTTGGTTTGTTGGTTTGTTGGCTTGTTGGTTTGTTGGTTTGTTGGCTTGTTGGTTTGTTAGTTTGTTGGTTTGTTGGTTTGTTGGTTTGTTGGTTTGTTGGTTTGTTGGCTTGTTGGCTTGTTGGTTTGCTGGTTAGTTCGTTTGTTGGTTTGTTAGTTTGTTGGTTTGTTAGCTTGTTGGCTTGTTGGTTTGTTGGTTTTTTGGTTTGTTGGTTTGTTGGTTTTTTGGTTTGTTGGTTTGTTGGTTTGTTGGTTTGTTGGCTTGTTGGCTTGCTTGTTTGTTGGCTTGTTGGTTTGTTAGTTTGTTGGTTTGTTGGTTTGTTGGTTTGTTGGTTTGTTGCTTTGTTGGTTTGTTGGTTGGTTGGCTTGTTGGATAGTTGGTTTGTTGGTTTGTTGGTTTGTTGGCTTGTTGGTTTGTTGGTTTGTTCGCTTGTTGGTTTGTTTGTTTGTTGGTTTGTTGGTTTGTTGGTTTGTTGCTTTGTTGGTTTGTTGGTTTGTTGGTTTGTTGGCTTGTTGGCTTGTTGGTTTGTTGGCTTGTTGGTTTGCTAGTTTGTTGGCTTTTTGGTTACTTGCTTTGTTGGTTTGTTGGCTTGTTGGCTTGTTGGTTTGTTGGTTTGTTGGCTTGTTGGCTTGTTGGTTTGTTGGTTTGTTCGTTTGTTGGTTTGTTGGTTTGTTGGTTTGTTGGTTTGTTGGTTTTTTGGTTTGTTGGTTTATTTGTTTGTTGGTTTGTTGGCTTGTTGGTTTGTTGGTTTCTTGGTTTGTTGGTTTGTTGTTTTATTTGTTTGTTGGTTTGTTGGTTTGTTTGTTTGTTGGCTTGTTGGCTTGTTGGTTTGTTGGCTTGTTGGTTTGTTGGTTTGTTGGTTTGATGTCTTCTTGGTTTGTTGGTTTGTTGGCTTGTTGGCTTGTTGGTTTGTTGGTTTGTTGGTTTGTTGGCTTGTTGGTTTGTTAGTTTGTTGGCCTGTTGGCTTGTTGGTTTGTTGGTTTGTTGGTTTGTTGGCTTGCTGGTTTGTTGGTTTGTTGGCTTGTTGATTTGTTAGTTTGTTGGTTTGTTGGTTTGTTGGTTTGTTGGTTTGTTGCTTTGTTGGTTTGTTGGTTTTTTGGCTTGTTGGCTTGTTGGTTTGTTGGCTTGTTGGTTTGTTAGTTTGTTGTCTTTTTGGTTACTTGGTTTGTTGGTTTGTTGGCTTGTTGGTTTGTTAGTTTGTTGGCTTGTTGGTTTGTTGGTTTGTTGGTTTCTTGGCTTGTTGGTTTGTTGGTTTGTTGGCTTGATGGCTTGTTGGTTTGTTGGTTTGTTGGTTTGTTGGTTTGTTGGCTTGTTGTTTTGTTGGTTTGTTGGTTTGTTGGCTTGTTGGTTACTTAGTTTGTTGGTTTGTTGGCATGTTGGTTTGTTGGTTTGTTGGTTTGTTGGCTTGTTGGTTTGTTGGTTTGTTGGCTTGTTGGTTTGTTAGTTTGTTGGTTTGTTGGTTTGTTGGTTTGTTGGTTTGTTGGCTTGTTGGCTTGTTGGTTTGTTGGTTAGTTCGTTTGTTGGTTTGTTAGTTTGTTGGTTTGTTGGCTTGTTGGCTTGTTGGTTTGTTGGTTTTTTGGTTTGTTGGTTTGTTGGTTTGTTGGTTTGTTGGTTTGTTGGTTTGTTGGTTTGTTGGTTTGTTGGCTTGTTTGCTTGTTTGTTTGTTGGCTTGTTGGTTTGATAGTTTGTTGGCTTTTTGGTTACTTGGTTTGTTGGCTTGTTGGTTTGTTGGTTTGTTGGCTTGTTGGCTTGTTACTTTGTTGGTTTGTTGGTTTGTTGGCTTGTTGGCTTGTTGGTTTGTTAGTTTGTTGGCTTTTTGGTTACTTGGTTTGTTGGTTTGTTGGCTTGTTGGCTTGTTGGTTTGTTGGTTAGTTCGTTTGTTGGTTTGTTAGTTTGTTGGTCTGTTGGCTTATTGGCTAGTTGGTTTGTTGGTTGTTTGGTTTTTTGGTTTGTTGGTTTGTTGGTTTGTTGGTTTGTTGGTTTGTTGGTTTGTTGGTTTGTTGGCTTGTTGGTTTGTTGGTTTGTTGGTTTGTTGGTTTGTTAGTTTGTTGGTTTGTTGGTTTGTTGGTTTGCTGGTTTGTTGCTTTGTTGGTTTGTTGGTTGGTTGGCTTGTTGGCTAGTTGGTTTGTTGGTTAGTTCGTTTGTTGGTTTGTTAGTTTGTTGGTTTGTTGGCTTGTTGGCTTGTTGGTTTGTTGGTTTTTTAGTTTGTTGGTTTGTTGGCTTGTTGGTTTGTTGGTTTGTTGGTTTGTTGGGTTGTTGGTTTGTTGGCTTGTTGGCTTGTTGGTTTGTTTGTTTGTTGGTTTGTTGGTTTGTTGGTTTGTTGGCTAGTTGGTTTGTTGGTTGTTTGGTTTGTTGGTTTGTTGGTTTGTTAGTTTGTTGGTTTGTTGGCTTGTTGGTTTGTTGGTTTGTTGGCTTGTTGGTTTGTTGGCTTGTTGGTTTGTTGGCTTGTTGGTTAGTTTGTTTGTTGGCTTGTTGGTTTGTTGGTTTGTTGGTTTCTTGGCTTGTTGGTTTGTTGGTTTGTTGGCTTGTTGGCTTGTTGGTTTGTTGGTTTATTGGTTTGTTGGTTTGTTGGTTTGTTGGTTTGTTGACTTGTTGGCTTGTTGGTTTGTTGGTTAGTTCGTTTGTTGGTTTGTTAGTTTGTTAGTTTGTTAGTTTGTTGGCTTGTTGGCTTGTTGGTTTGTTGGTTTTTTGGTTTGTTGGTTTGTTGGTTTGTTGGTTTGTTGGTTTATTTGTTTGTTGGTTTGTTGGCTTGTTGGTTTGTTGGTTTGTTGGTTTGTTGGTTTGTTGGCTTGTTGGCTTGTTGGTTTGTTAGTTTGTTGGCTTTTTGGTTACTTGGTTTGTTGGTTTGTTGGTTTGTTGGCTTGTTGGCTTGTTGGCTTGTTGGCTTGTTGGTTACTTAGTTTGTTGGTTTGTTGGTTTGTTGGCTTGTTGGTTTGTTGGATTGTTGCTTTGTTGGTTTGTTGGTTTGTTGGCTTGTTGGCTTGTTGGTTTGTTGGTTTGTTGGTTTGTTGGTTTGTTGGCTTGTTGGTTTGTTGGTTTGCTGGCTTGTTGGCTTGTTGGTTTGTTGGTTAGTTCGTTTGTTGGTTTGTTAGTTTGTTGGTTTGTTGGCTTGTTGGCTTGTTGGTTTGTTGGTTTTTTGGTTTGTTGGTTTGTTGGCTTGTTGGTTTGTTGGTTTGTTGGTTTGTTGGTTTGTTGGTTTGTTGGTTTGTTGGCTTGTTGGCTTGTTGGTTTGTTGGTTTGTTGGTTTGTTGGTTTGTTGGTTTGTTGGTTTGTTGGCTTGTTGGTTTGTTGGTTTGTTGGCTTGTTGGTTTGTTGGCTTGTTGGTTAGTTTGTTTGTTGGTTTGTTAGTTTGTTGGTTTGTTGGCTTGTTGGCTTGTTGGTTTGTTGGTTTGTTGGTTTGTTGGCTTGTTGATTTGTTGGTTTGTTAGTTTGTTGGCTTTTTGGTTACTTGGTTTGTTGGTTTGTTGGCTTGTTGGCTTGTTGGTTTGTTGCTTTGTTCGTTTGATGGTTTGTTGGTTTGTTGGTTACTTGGTTTGTTAGTTTGTTGGTTCATTGGTTTGTTGGTTTGTTGGCTTGTTGGCTTGTTGGCTTGTTGGTTTGTCAGTTTGTTGGCTTTTTGGTTACTTGGTTTGTTGGTTTGTTGGCTTGTTGGCTTGTTGTTTTGTTGGTTAGTTCGTTAGTTGGTTTGTTAGTTTGTTGGTCTGTTGGCTTGTTGGCTAGTTGGTTTGTTGGTTGTTTGGTTTGTTGGTTTGTTGGTTTGTTGGTTTGTTGGTTTGTTGGTTTGTTGGTTTGTTGGTTTGTTGGTTTGTTGGTTTGTTGGTTTGTTGCTTTGTTGGTTTGTTGGTTGGTTGGCTTGTTGGCTAGTTGGTTTGTTGGTTTGTTGGTTTGTTGGCTTGTTGATTTGTTGGCTTGTTGGTTTGTTTGTTTGTTGGTTTGTTGGTTTGTTGGTTTGTTGGTTTGTTGGTTTGTTGGTTTGTTGGTTTGTTGGCTTGTTGGCTTGTTGGTTTGTTGGCTTGTTGGTTTGCTAGTTTGTTGGCTTTTTGGTTACTTGGTTTGTTGGTTTGTTGGCTTGTTGGCTTGTTGGTTTGTTGGTTTGTTGGCTTGTTGGCTTGTTGGTTTGTTGGTTTGTTGGTTTGTTGGTTTGTTGGTTTGTTGGTTTTTTGGTTTGTTGGTTTGTTGGTTTGTTGGTTTGTTGGTTTTTTGGTTTGTTGGTTTATTTGTTTGTTGGCTTGTTGGCTTGTTGGTTTGTTGGTTTGTTGGTTTGTTGGTTTATTGTTTCATTTGTTTGTGGGTTTGTTGGTTTGTTGGTTTAGTTGTTTGTTGGTTTGTTGGCTTGTTGGTTTGTTGGCTTGTTGGTTTGTTGGTTTGTTGGTTTGTTGTCTTGTTGGTTTGTTGGTTTGTTGGCTTGTTGGCTTGTTGGTTTGTTGGTTTGTTCGTTTGTTGGCTTGTTGGTTTGTTAGTTTGTTGGCTTGTTGGTTTGTTGGTTTGTTGGTTTGTTGGTTTGTTGGCTTGCTGGTTTGTTGGTTTGTTGGCTTGTTGGTTTGTTAGTTTGTTGGTTTGTTAGTTTGTTGGTTTGTTGGTTTGTTGCTTTGTTGGTTCGTTGGTTTTTTGGCTTGTTGGCTTGTTGGTTTTTTGGCTTGTTGTTTTGTTAGTTTGTTGTCTTTTTGGTTACTTGGTTTGTTGGTTTGTTGGCTTGTTGGCTTGTTAGTTTGTTGTCTTGTTGGTTTGTTGGTTTGTTGGTTTCTTGGCTTGTTGGTTTGTTGGTTTGTTGGTTTGTTGGTTTGTTGGTTTGTTGGCTTGTTGGTTTGTTAGTTTGTTGGTTTGTTGGTTTGTTGGTTTGTTGGTTTGTTGGCTTGTTGGCTTGTTGGTTTGTTGGTTAGTTCGTTTGTTGGTTTGTTAGTTTGTTGGTTTGTTGGCTTGTTGGCTTGTTGGTTTGTTGGTTTTTTGGTTTGTTGGTTTGTTGGTTTGTTGGTTTGTTGGTTTGTTGGTTTGTTGGTTTGTTGGTTTGTTGGCTTGTTGGCTTGTTTGTTTGTTGGCTTGTTGGTTTGATAGTTTGTTGGCTTTTTGGTTACTTGGTTTGTTGGCTTGTTGGTTTGTTGGTTTGTTGGCTTGTTGGCTTGTTACTTTGTTGGTTTGTTGGTTTGTTGGCTTGTTGGCTTGTTGGTTTGTTAGTTTGTTGGCTTTTTGGTTACTTGGTTTGTTGGTTTGTTGGCTTGTTGGCTTGTTGGTTTGTTGGTTAGTTCGTTTGTTGGTTTGTTAGTTTGTTGGTCTGTTGGCTTATTGGCTAGTTGGTTTGTTGGTTGTTTGGTTTTTTGGTTTGTTGGTTTGTTGGTTTGTTGGTTTGTTGGTTTGTTGGTTTGTTGGTTTGTTGGCTTGTTGGTTTGTTGGTTTGTTGGTTTGTTGGTTTGTTAGTTTGTTGGTTTGTTGGTTTGTTGGTTTGCTGGTTTGTTGCTTTGTTGGTTTGTTGGTTTGTTGGCTTGTTGGCTAGTTGGTTTGTTGGTTAGTTCGTTTGTTGGTTTGTTAGTTTGTTGGTTTGTTGGCTTGTTGGCTTGTTGGTTGGTTGGTTTTTTAGTTTGTTGGTTTGTTGGCTTGTTGGTTTGTTGGTTTGTTGGTTTGTTGGGTTGTTGGTTTGTTGGCTTGTTGGCTTGTTGGTTTGTTTGTTTGTTGGTTTGTTGGTTTGTTGGTTTGTTGGCTAGTTGGTTTGTTGGTTGTTTGGTTTGTTGGTTTGTTGGTTTGTTAGTTTGTTGGTTTGTTGGCTTGTTGGTTTGTTGGTTTGTTGGCTTGTTGGTTTGTTGGCTTGTTGGTTTGTTGGCTTGTTGGTTAGTTTGTTTGTTGGCTTGTTGGTTTGTTGGTTTGTTGGTTTCTTGGCTTGTTGGTTTGTTGGTTTGTTGGCTTGTTGGCTTGTTGGTTTGTTGGTTTATTGGTTTGTTGGTTTGTTGGTTTGTTGGTTTGTTGACTTGTTGGCTTGTTGGTTTGTTGGTTAGTTCGTTTGTTGGTTTGTTAGTTTGTTAGTTTGTTAACTTGTTGGCTTGTTGGTTTGTTGGTTTTTTGGTTTGTTGGTTTGTTGGTTTGTTGGTTTGTTGGTTTATTTGTTTGTTGGTTTGTTGGCTTGTTGGTTTGTTGGTTTGTTGGTTTGTTGGTTTGTTGGCTTGTTGGCTTGTTGGTTTGTTAGTTTGTTGGCTTTTTGGTTACTTGGTTTGTTGGTTTGTTGGTTTGTTGGCTTGTTGGCTTGTTGGCTTGTTGGCTTGTTGGTTACTTAGTTTGTTGGTTTGTTGGTTTGTTGGCTTGTTGGTTTGTTGGATTGTTGCTTTGTTGGTTTGTTGGTTTGTTGGCTTGTTGGCTTGTTGGTTTGTTGGTTTGTTGGTTTGTTGGTTTGTTGGCTTGTTGGTTTGTTGGTTTGTTGGCTTGTTGGCTTGTTGGTTTGTTGGTTAGTTCGTTTGTTGGTTTGTTAGTTTGTTGGTTTGTTGGCTTGTTGGCTTGTTGGTTTGTTGGTTTTTTGGTTTGTTGGTTTGTTGGCTTGTTGGTTTGTTGGTTTGTTGGTTTGTTGGTTTGTTGGTTTGTTGGCTTGTTGGCTTGTTGGTTTGTTGGTTTGTTGGTTTGTTGGTTTGTTGGTTTGTTGGTTTGTTGGCTTGTTGGTTTGTTGGTTTGTTGGCTTGTTGGTTTGTTGGCTTGTTGGTTAGTTTGTTTGTTGGTTTGTTAGTTTGTTGGTTTGTTGGCTTGTTGGCTTGTTGGTTTGTTGGTTTGTTGGTTTGTTGGCTTGTTGGTTTGTTGGTTTGTTAGTTTGTTGGCTTTTTGGTTACTTGGTTTGTTGGTTTGTTGGCTTGTTGGCTTGTTGGTTTGTTGCTTTGTTCGTTTGATGGTTTGTTGGTTTGTTGGTTACTTGGTTTGTTAGTTTGTTGGTTTATTGGTTTGTTGGTTTGTTGGCTTGTTGGCTTGTTGGCTTGTTGGTTTGTCAGTTTGTTGGCTTTTTGGTTACTTGGTTTGTTGGTTTGTTGGCTTGTTGGCTTGTTGTTTTGTTGGTTAGTTCGTTAGTTGGTTTGTTAGTTTGTTGGTCTGTTGGCTTGTTGGCTAGTTGGTTTGTTGGTTGTTTGGTTTGTTGGTTTGTTGGTTTGTTGGTTTGTTGGTTTGTTGGTTTGTTGGTTTGTTGGTTTGTTGGTTTGTTGGTTTGTTGGTTTGTTGCTTTGTTGGTTTGTTGGTTGGTTGGCTTGTTGGCTAGTTGGTTTGTTGGTTTGTTGGTTTGTTGGCTTGTTGATTTGTTGGCTTGTTGGTTTGTTTGTTTGTTGGTTTGTTGGTTTGTTGGTTTGTTGGTTTGTTGGTTTGTTGGTTTGTTGGTTTGTTGGCTTGTTGGCTTGTTGGTTTGTTGGCTTGTTGGTTTGCTAGTTTGTTGGCTTTTTGGTTACTTGGTTTGTTGGTTTGTTGGCTTGTTGGCTTGTTGGTTTGTTGGTTTGTTGGCTTGTTGGCTTGTTGGTTTGTTGGTTTGTTGGTTTGTTGGTTTGTTGGTTTGTTGGTTTTTTGGTTTGTTGGTTTGTTGGTTTGTTGGTTTGTTGGTTTTTTGGTTTGTTGGTTTATTTGTTTGTTGGCTTGTTGGCTTGTTGGTTTGTTGGTTTGTTGGTTTGTTGGTTTGTTGTTTCATTTGTTTGTGGGTTTGTTGGTTTGTTGGTTTAGTTGTTTGTTGGTTTGTTGGCTTGTTGGTTTGTTGGCTTGTTGGTTTGTTGGTTTGTTGGTTTGTTGTCTTGTTGGTTTGTTGGTTTGTTGGCTTGTTGGCTTGTTGGTTTGTTGGTTTGTTGGTTTGTTGGCTTGTTGGTTTGTTAGTTTGTTGGCTTGTTGGTTTGTTGGTTTGTTGGTTTGTTGGTTTGTTGGCTTGCTGGTTTGTTGGTTTGTTGGCTTGTTGGTTTGTTAGTTTGTTGGTTTGTTGGTTTGTTGGTTTGTTGGTTTGTTGCTTTGTTGGTTCGTTGGTTTTTTGGCTTGTTGGCTTGTTGGTTTTTTGGCTTGTTGTTTTGTTAGTTTGTTGTCTTTTTGGTTACTTGGTTTGTTGGTTTGTTGGCTTGTTGGCTTGTTAGTTTGTTGGCTTGTTGGTTTGTTGGTTTGTTGGTTTCTTGGCTTGTTGGTTTGTTGGTTTGTTGGCTTTTTGGCTTGTTGGTTTGTTGGTTTGTTGGTTTGTTGGTTTGTTGGCTTGTTGTTTTGTTGGTTTGTTGGTTTGTTGGCTTGTTGGTTACTTAGTTTGTTGGTTTGTTGGCATGTTGGTTTGTTGGTTTGTTGGTTTGTTGGCTTGTTGGTTTGTTGGTTTGTTGGTTTGTTGGCTTGTTGGTTTGTTAGTTTGTTGGTTTGTTGGTTTGTTGGTTTGTTGGCTTGTTGGCTTGTTGGTTTGCTGGTTAATTCGTTTGTTGGTTTGTTAGTTTGTTGGTTTGTTGGCTTGTTGGCTTGTTGGTTTGTTGGTTTTTTGGTTTGTTTGTTTTTTGGTTTTTTGGTTTGTTGGTTTGTTGGTTTGTTGGTTTGTTGGCTTGTTGGCTTGCTTGTTTGTTGGCTTGTTGGTTTGTTAATTTGTTGGTTTGTTGGTTTGTTGGTTTGTTGGTTTGTTGGTTTGTTGCTTTGTTGGTTTGTTGGTTGGTTGGCTTGTTGGCTAGTTGGTTTGTTGGTTTGTAGGTTTGTTGGCTTGTTGGTTTGTTGGTTTGTTGGCTTGTTGGTTTGTTTGTTTGTTGGTTTGTTGGTTTGTTGGTTTGTTGCTTTGTTGGTTTGTTGGTTTGTTGGCTTGTTGGCTTGTTGGTTTGTTGGCTTGTTGGTTTGCTAGTTTGTTGGCTTTTTGGTTACTTGGTTTGTTGGTTTGTTGGCTTGTTGGCTTGTTGGTTTGTTGGTTTGTTGGCTTGTTGGCTTGTTGGTTTGTTGGTTTGTTGGTTTGTTGGTTTGTTGGTTTGTTGGTTTGTTGGTTTCTTGGTTTGTTGGTTTTTTGGTTTGTTGGTTTATTTGTTTGTTGGTTTGTTGGCTTGTTGGTTTGTTGGTTTGTTGGTTTGTTGGTTTGTTGTTTTATTTGTTTGTTGGTTTGTTGGTTTGTTTGTTTGTTGGCTTGTTGGCTTGTTGGTTTGTTGGCTTGTTGGTTTGTTGGTTTGTTGGTTTGTTGTCTTCTTGGTTTGTTGGTTTGTTGGCTTGTTGGCTTGTTGGTTTGTTGGTTTGTTGGTTTGTTGGCTTGTTGGTTTGTTAGTTTGTTGGCTTGTTGGCTTGTTGGTTTGTTGGTTTGTTGGTTTGTTGGCTTTCTGGTTTGTTGGTTTGTTGGCTTGTTGATTTGTTAGTTTGTTGGTTTGTTGGTTTGTTGGTTTGTTGGTTTGTTGCTTTGTTGGTTTGTTGGTTTTTTGGCTTGTTGGCTTGTTGGTTTGTTGGCTTGTTGGTTTGTTAGTTTGTTGTCTTTTTGGTTACTTGGTTTGTTGGTTTGTTGGCTTGTTGGCTTGTTAGTTTGTTGGCTTGTTGGTTTGTTGGTTTGTTGGTTTCTTGGCTTGTTGGTTTGTTGGTTTGTTGGCTTGTTGGGTTGTTGGTTTGTTGGCTTATTGGTTTGCTAGTTTGTTGGCTTTTTGGTTACTTGGTTTGTTGGTTTGTTGGTTTGTTGGCTTGTTGGTTTGTTGGTTTGTTGGCTTGTTGGCTTGTTGGTTTGTTGGTTTGTTGGTTTGTTGGTTTGTTGGTTTGTTGGCTTGTTGGTTTGTTGGTTTGTTGGTTTGTTGGTTTTTTGATTTGTTGGTTTATTTGCTTGTTGGCTTGTTGGTTTGTTGGTTTGTTGGTTTGTTGGTTTGTTGTTTCATTTGTTTGTGGGTTTGTTGGTTTGTTGGTTTGTTTGTATGTTGGTTTGTTGGCTTGTTGGTTTGTTGGCTTGTTGGTTTGTTGGTTTGTTGGTTTGTTGTCTTGTTGGTTTGTTGGTTTGTTGGCTTGTTGGCTTGTTTGTTTGTTGGTTTGTTGGTTTGTTGGCTTGTTGGTTTGTTAGTTTGTTGGCTTGTTGGCTTGTTGGCTTGCTGGTTTGTTGGTTTGTTGGCTTGTTGGTTTGTTAGTTTGTTGGTTTGTTGGTTTGTTGGTTTGTTGGTTTGTTGCTTTGTTGGTTCGTTGGTTTTTTGGCTTGTTGGCTTGTTGGTTTTTTGGCTTGTTGTTTTGTTAGTTTGTTGTCTTTTTGGTTACTTGGTTTGTTGGTTTGTTGGCTTGTTGGCTTGTTAGTTTGTTGGCTTGTTGGTTTGTTGGTTTGTTGGTTTCTTGGCTTGTTGGTTTGTTGGCTTGTTGGTTTGTTGGTTTGTTGGTTTCTTGGCTTGTTGGTTTGTTGGTTTGTTGGCTTTTTGGCTTGTTGGTTTGTTGGTTTGTTGGTTTGTTGGTTTGTTGGCTTGTTGTTTTGTTGGTTTGTTGGTTTGTTGGCTTGTTGGTTACTTAGTTTGTTGGTTTGTTGGCATGTTGGTTTGTTGGTTTGTTGGTTTGTTGGCTTGTTGGCTTGTTGGTTTGTTGGTTTGTTGGTTTGTTGGCTTGTTGGTTTGTTAGTTTGTTGGTTTGTTGGTTTGTTGGTTTGTTGGTTTGTTGGCTTGTTGGCTTGTTGGTTTGCTGGTTAGTTCGTTTGTTAGTTTGTTGGTTTGTTGGCTTGTTGGCTTGTTGGTTTGTTGGTTTTTTGGTTTGTTTGTTTTTTGGTTTTTTGGTTTGTTGGTTTGTTGGTTTGTTGGTTTGTTGGCTTGTTGGCTTGCTTGTTTGTTGGCTTGTTGGTTTGTTAATTTGTTGGTTTGTTGGTTTGTTGGTTTGTTGGTTTGTTGGTTTGTTGCTTTGTTGGTTTGTTGGTTGGTTGGCTTGTTGGCTAGTTGGTTTGTTGGTTTGTAGGTTTGTTGGCTTGTTGGTTTGTTGGTTTGTTGGCTTGTTGGTTTGTTTGTTTGTTGGTTTGTTGGTTTGTTGGTTTGTTGGTTTGTTGCTTTGTTGGTTTGTTGGTTTGTTGGCTTGTTGGCTTGTTGGTTTGTTGGTTTGTTGGCTTGTTGGTTTGCTAGTTTGTTGGCTTTTTGGTTACTTGGTTTGTTGGTTTGTTGGGTTGTTGGCTTGTTGGTTTGTTGGTTTGTTGGCTTGTTGGCTTGTTGGTTTGTTGGTTTGTTGGTTTGTTGGTTTGTTGGTTTGTTGGTTTGTTGGTTTGTTGGTTTGTTGGTTTTTTGGTTTGTTGGTTTATTTGTTTGTTGGTTTGTTGGCTTGTTGGTTTGTTGGTTTGTTGGTTTGTTGGTTTGTTGTTTTATTTGTTTGTTGGTTTGTTGGTTTGTTTGTTTGTTGGCTTGTTGGCTTGTTGGTTTGTTGGCTTGTTGGTTTGTTGGTTTGTTGGTTTGTTGTCTTCTTGGTTTGTTGGTTTGTTGGCTTGTTGGCTTGTTGGTTTGTTGGTTTGTTGGTTTGTTGGCTTGTTGGTTTGTTAGTTTGTTGGCTTGTTGGCTTGTTGGTTTGTTGGTTTGTTGGTTTGTTGGCTTTCTGGTTTGTTGGTTTGTTGGCTTGTTGATTTGTTAGTTTGTTGGTTTGTTGGTTTGTTGGTTTGTTGGTTTGTTGCTTTGTTGGTTTGTTGGTTTTTTGGCTTGTTGGCTTGTTGGTTTGTTGGCTTGTTGGTTTGTTAGTTTGTTGTCTTTTTGGTTACTTGGTTTGTTGGTTTGTTGGCTTGTTGGCTTGTTAGTTTGTTGGCTTGTTGGTTTGTTGGTTTGTTGGTTTCTTGGCTTGTTGGTTTGTTGGTTTGTTGGCTTGTTGGCTTGTTGGTTTGTTGGCTTATTGGTTTGCTAGTTTGTTGGCTTTTTGGTTACTTGGTTTGTTGGTTTGTTGGTTTGTTGGCTTGTTGGTTTGTTGGTTTGTTGGCTTGTTGGCTTGTTGGTTTGTTGGTTTGTTGGTTTGTTGGTTTGTTGGTTTGTTGGTTTGTTGGCTTGCTGGTTTGTTGGTTTGTTGGTTTGTTGGTTTTTTGGTTTGTTGGTTTATTTGTTTGTTGGCTTGTTGGCTTGTTGGTTTGTTGGTTTGTTGGTTTGTTGGTTTGTTGTTTCATTTGTTTGTGGGTTTGTTGGTTTGTTGGTTTGTTTGTATGTTGGTTTGTTGGCTTGTTGGTTTGTTGGCTTATTGGTTTGTTGGTTTGTTGGTTTGTTGTCTTGTTGGTTTGTTGGTTTGTTGGCTTGTTGGCTTGTTTGTTTGTTGGTTTGTTGGTTTGTTGGCTTGTTGGCTTGTTGGCTTGCTGGTTTGTTGGTTTGTTGGCTTGTTGGTTTGTTAGTTTGTTGGTTTGTTGGTTTGTTGGTTTGTTGGTTTGTTGCTTTGTTGGTTCGTTGGTTTTTTGGCTTGTTGGCTTGTTGGTTTTTTGGCTTGTTGTTTTGTTAGTTTGTTGTCTTTTTGGTTACTTGGTTTGTTGGTTTGTTGGCTTGTTGGCTTGTTAGTTTGTTGGCTTGTTGGTTTGTTGGTTTGTTGGTTTCTTGGCTTGTTGGTTTGTTGGTTTGTTGGCTTTTTGGCTTGTTGGTTTGTTGGTTTGTTGGTTTGTTGGTTTGTTGGCTTGTTGTTTTGTTGGTTTGTTGGTTTGTTGGCTTGTTGGTTACTTAGTTTGTTGGTTTGTTGGCATGTTGGTTTGTTGGTTTGTTGGTTTGTTGGCTTGTTGGTTTGTTGGTTTGTTGGTTTGTTGGCTTGTTGGTTTGTTAGTTTGTTGGTTTGTTGGTTTGTTGGTTTGTTGGTTTGTTGGCTTGTTGGCTTGCTTGTTTGTTGGCTTGTTGGTTTGTTAATTTGTTGGTTTGTTGGTTTGTTGGTTTGTTGGTTTGTTGGTTTGTTGGTTTGTTGCTTTGTTGGTTTGTTGGTTGGTTGGCTTGTTGGCTAGTTGGTTTGTTTGTTTGTAGGTTTGTTGGCTTGTTGGTTTGTTGGTTTGTTGGCTTGTTGGTTTGTTTGTTTGTTGGTTTGTTGGTTTGTTGGTTTGTTGGTTTGTTGGTTTGTTGGTTGTTGGCTTGTTGGCTTGTTGGTTTGTTGGCTTGTTGGTTTGCTAGTTTGTTGGCTTTTTGGTTACTTGGTTTGTTGGTTTGTTGCCTTGTTGGCTTGTTGGTTTGTTGGTTTGTTGGCTTGTTGGCTTGTTGGTTTGTTGGTTTGTTGGTTTGTTGGTTTGTTGGTTTGTTGGTTTGTTGGTTTGTTGGTTTGTTGGTTTGTTGGTTTTTTGGTTTGTTGGTTTATTTGTTTGTTGGTTTGTTGGCTTGTTGGTTTGTTGGTTTGTTGGTTTGTTGGTTTGTTGTTTTATTTGTTTGTTGGTTTGTTGGTTTGTTTGTTTGTTGGCTTGTTGGCTTGTTGGTTTGTTGGCTTGTTGGTTTGTTGGTTTGTTGGTTTGTTGGTTTGTTGTCTTCTTGGTTTGTTGGTTTGTTGGCTTGTTGGCTTGTTGGTTTGTTGGTTTGTTGGTTTGTTGGTTTGTTGGTTTGTTGGCTTGTTGGTTTGTTAGTTTGTTGGCTTGTTGGCTTGTTGGTTTGTTGGTTTGTTGGTTTGTTGGCTTTCTGGTTTGTTGGTTTGTTGGCTTGTTGATTTGTTAGTTTGTTGGTTTGTTGGTTTGTTGGTTTGTTGGTTTGTTGCTTTGTTGGTTTGTTGGTTTTTTGGCTTGTTGGCTTGTTGGTTTGTTGGCTTGTTGGTTTGTTAGTTTGTTGTCTTTTTGGTTACTTGGTTTGTTGGTTTGTTGGCTTGTTGGCTTGTTAGTTTGTTGGCTTGTTGGTTTGTTGGTTTGTTGGTTTCTTGGCTTGTTGGTTTGTTGGTTTTTTGGCTTGTTGGCTTGTTGGTTTGTTGGCTTATTGGTTTGCTAGTTTGTTGGCTTTTTGGTTACTTGGTTTGTTGGTTTGTTGGTTTGTTGGCTTGTTGGTTTGTTGGTTTGTTGGCTTGTTGGCTTGTTGGTTTGTTGGTTTGTTGGTTTGTTGGTTTGTTGGTTTGTTGGCTTGTTGGTTTGTTGGTTTGTTGGTTTGTTGGTTTTTTGGTTTGTTGGTTTATTTGTTTGTTGGCTTGTTGGCTTGTTGGTTTGTTGGTTTGTTGGTTTGTTGGTTTGTTGTTTCATTTGTTTGTGGGTTTGTTGGTTTGTTGGTTTGTTTGTATGTTGGTTTGTTGGCTTGTTGGTTTGTTGGCTTGTTGGTTTGTTGGTTTGTTGGTTTGTTGTCTTGTTGGTTTGTTGGTTTGTTGGCTTGTTGGCTTGTTTGTTTGTTGGTTTGTTGGTTTGTTGGCTTGTTGGTTTGTTAGTTTGTTGGCTTGTTGGCTTGTTGGTTTGTTGGTTTGTTGGTTTGTTGGTTTGTTGGCTTGCTGGTTTGTTGGTTTGTTGGCTTGTTGGTTTGTTAGTTTGTTGGTTTGTTGGTTTGTTGGTTTGTTGGTTTGTTGCTTTGTTGGTTTGTTGGTTTTTTGGCTCGTTGGCTTGTTGGTTTGTTGGCTTGTTGTTTTATTAGTTTGTTGTCTTTTTGGTTACTTGGTTTGTTGGTTTGTTGGCTTGTTGGCTTGTTAGTTTGTTGGCTTGTTGGTTTGTTGGTTTGTTGGTTTCTTGGCTTGTTGGTTTGTTAGTTTGTTGGCTTTTTGGCTTGTTGGTTTGTTGGTTTGTTGGTTTGTTGGTTTGTTGGCTTGTTGTTTTGTTGGTTTGTTGGTTTGTTGGCTTGTTGGTTACTTAGTTTGTTGGTTTGTTGGCATGTTGGTTTGTTGGTTTGTTGGTTTGTTGGCTTGTTGGTTTGTTGGTTTGTTGGCTTGTTGGTTTGTTAGTTTGTTGGTATGTTGGTTTGTTGGTTTGTTGGTTTGTTGGCTTGTTGGCTTGTTGGTTTGCTGGTTAGTTCGTTTGTTGGTTTGTTAATTTGTTGGTTTGTTGGCTTGTTGGCTTGTTGGTTTGTTGGTTTTTTGGTTTGTTTGTTTTTTGGTTTTTTGTTTTGTAGGTTTGTTGGTTTGTTGGTTTGTTGGCTTGTTGGCTTGCTTGTTTATTGGCTTGTTGGTTTGTTAATTTGTTGGTTTGTTGGTTTGTTTGTTTGTTGGTTTGTTGGTTTGTTGCTTTGTTGGTTTGTTGGTTGGTTGGCTTGTTGGCTAGTTGGTTTGTTGGTTTGTTGGTTTGTTGGCTTGTTGGTTTGTTGGTTTGTTGGCTTGTTGGTTTGTTTGTTTGTTGGTTTGTTGGTTTGTTGGTTTGTTGCTTTGTTGGTTTGTTGGTTTGTTGGCTTGTTGGCTTGTTGGTTTGTTGGCTTGTTGGTTTGCTAGTTTGTTGGCTTTTTGGTTACTTGGTTTGTTGGTTTGTTGGCTTGTTGGCTTGTTGGTTTGTTGGTTTGTTGGCTTGTTGGCTTGTTGGTTTGTTGGTTTGTTGGTTTGTTGGTTTGTTGGTTTGTTGGTTTGTTGGTTTGTTGGTTTTTTGGTCTGTTGGTTTATTTGTTTGTTGGTTTGTTGGCTTGTTGGTTTGTTGGTTTGTTGGTTTGTTGGTTTGTTGTTTTATTTGTTTGTTGGTTTGTTGGTTTGTTTGTTTGTTGGCTTGTTGGCTTGTTGGTTTGTTGGCTTGTTGGTTTGTTGGTTTGTTGGTTTGTTGTCTTCTTGGTTTGTTGGTTTGTTGGCTTGTTGGCTTGTTGGTTTGTTGGTTTGTTGGTTTGTTGGCTTGTTGGTTTGTTAGTTTGTTGGCTTGTTGGCTTGTTGGTTTGTTGGTTTGTTGGTTTGTTGGCTTGCTGGTTTGTTGGTTTGTTGGCTTGTTGATTTGTTAGTTTGTTGGTTTGTTGGTTTGTTGGTTTGTTGGTTTGTTGCTTTGTTGGTTTGTTGGTTTTTTGGCTTTTTGGCTTGTTGGTTTGTTGGCTTGTTGGTTTGTTAGTTTGTTGTCTTTTTGGTTACTTGGTTTGTTGGTTTGTTGGCTTGTTGGCTTGTTAGTTTGTTGGCTTGTTGGTTTGTTGGTTTGTTGGTTTCTTGGCTTGTTGGTTTGTTGGTTTGTTGGCTTGTTGGCTTGTTGGTTTGTTGGTTTGTTGGTTTGTTGGTTTGTTGGCTTGTTGTTTTGTTGGTTTGTTGGTTTGTTGGCTTGTTGGTTACTTAGTTTGTTGGTTTGTTGGCATGTTGGTTTGTTGGTTTGTTGGTTTGTTGGCTTGTTGGTTTGTTGGTTTGTTGGCTTTTTGGTTTGTTAGCTTGTTGGTTTGTTGGTTTGTTGGTTTGTTGGTTTGTTGGTTTGTTGGCTTGTTGGCTTGTTGGTTTGTTGGTTAGTTCGTTTGTTGGTTTGTTAGTTTGTTGGTTTGTTGGCTTGTTGGCTTGTTGGTTTGTTGGTTTTTTGGTATGTTGGTTTGTTGGTTTGTTGGTTTGTTGGTTTGTTGTCTTCTTGGTTTGTTGGTTTGTTGGCTTGTTGGCTTGTTGGTTTGTTGGCTTGTTTGTTTGTTGGCTTGTTGGTTTGATAGTTTGTTGGCTTTTTGGTTACTTGGTTTGTTGGTTTGTTGGCTTGTTGGCTTGTTGGTTTGTTGGTTAGTTCGTTTGTTGGTTTGTTAGTTTGTTGGTCTGTTGGCTTGTTGGCTAGTTGGTTTGTTGGTTGTCTGGTTTGTTGGTTTGTTGGTTTGTTGGTTTGTTGGTTTGTTGGTTTGTTGGTTTGTTGGTTTGTTGGTTTGTTGGTTTGTTGGTTTGTTGGTTTGTTGGCTTGTTGGTTTGTTGGTTTGTTGGTTTGTTGGTTTGTTGGTTTGTTAGTTTGTTGGTTTGTTGGTTTGTTGGTTTGTTGGTTTGTTGGTTTGTTGCTTTGTTGGTTTGTTGGTTGGTTGGCTTGTTGGCTAGTTGGTTTGTTGGTTAGTTCGTTTGTTGGTTTGTTAGTTTGTTGGTTTGTTGGCTTGTTGGCTTGTTGGTTTGTTGGTTTTTTAGTTTGTTCGTTTGTTGGTTTGTTGGTTTGTTGGTTTGTTGGTTTGTTGGTTTGTTGGGTTGTTGGTTTGTTGGCTTGTTGGCTTGTTGGTTTGTTGGTTTGTTGGCTAGTTGGTTTGTTGGTTGTTTGGTTTGTTGGTTTGTTGGTTTGTTGGTTTTTTGGCTTGTTGGCTTGTTGGTTTGTTGGCTTGTTGTTTTGTTAGTTTGTTGTCTTTTTGGTTACTTGGTTTGTTGGTTTGTTGGTTTGTTGGCTTGTTAGTTTGTTGGCTTGTTGGTTTGTTGGTTTGTTGGTTTCTTGGCTTGTTGGTTTGTTGGTTTGTTGGCTTTTTGGTTTGTTGGTTTGTTGGTTTCTTGGTTTGTTGGTTTGTTGGCTTGTTGTTTTGTTGGTTTGTTGGTTTGTTGGCTTGTTGGTTACTTAGTTTGTTGGTTTGTTGGCATGTTGGTTTGTTGGTTTGTTGGTTTGTTGGCTTGTTGGTTTGTTGGTTTGTTGGCTTGTTGGTTTGTTAGTTTGTTGGTTTGTTGGTTTGTTGGTTTGTTGGTTTGTTGGCTTGTTGGCTTGTTGGTTTGCTGGTTAGTTCGTTTGTTGGTTTGTTAGTTTGTTGGTTTGTTGGCTTGTTGGCTTGCTTGTTTGTTGGCTTGTTGGTTTGTTAATTTGTTGGTTTGTTGGTTTGTTTGTTTGTTGGTTTGTTGGTTTGTTGCTTTGTTGGTTTGTTGGTTGGTTGGCTTGTTGGCTAGTTGGTTTGTTGGTTTGTTGGTTTGTTGGCTTGTTGGTTTGTTGGTTTGTTGGCTTGTTGGTTTGTTTGTTTGTTGGTTTGTTGGCTTGTTGGCTTGCTTGTTTGTTGGCTTGTTGGTTTGTTAATTTGTTGGTTTGTTGGTTTGTTTGTTTGTTGGTTTGTTGGTTTGTTGCTTTGTTGGTTTGTTGGTTGGTTGGCTTGTTGGCTAGTTGGTTTGTTGGTTTGTTGGCTTGTTGGTTTGTTGGTTTGTTGGCTTGTTGGTTTGTTTGTTTGTTGGTTTGTTGGTTTGTTGCTTTGTTGGTTTGTTGGTTTGTTGGCTTGTTGGTTTGTTGGTTTGTTGGCTTGTTGGTTTGCTAGTTTGTTGGCTTTTTGGTTACTTGGTTTGTTGGTTTGTTGGCTTGTTGGCTTGTTGGTTTGTTGGTTTGTTAGTTTGTTGTCTTTTTGGTTACTTGGTTTGTTGGTTTGTTGGCTTGTTGGCTTGTTAGTTTGTTGGCTTGTTGGTTTGTTGGTTTGTTGGTTTCTTGGCTTGTTGGTTTGTTGGCTTGTTGGCTTGTTGGTTTGTTGGTTTGTTGGTTTGTTGGTTTGTTGGCTTGTTGTTTTGTTGGTTTGTTGGTTTGTTGGCTTGTTGGTTACTTAGTTTGTTGGTTTGTTGGCATGTTGGTTTGCTGGTTTGTTGGTTTGTTGGCTTGTTGGTTTGTTGGTTTGTTGGCTTGTTGGTTTGTTAGTTTGTTGGTTTGTTGGTTTGTTGGTTTGTTGGTTTGTTGGCTTGTTGGCTTGTTGGTTTGTTGGTTAGTTCGTTTGTTGGTTTGTTAGTTTGTTGGTTTGTTGGCTTGTTGGCTTGTTGGTTTGTTGGTTTTTTGGTATGTTGGTTTGCTGGTTTGTTGGTTTGTTGGTTTGTTGGTTTGTTGGTTTGTTGTCTTCTTGGTTTGTTGGTTTGTTGGCTTGTTGGCTTGTTGGTTTGTTGGCTTGTTTGTTTGTTGGCTTGTTGGTTTGATAGTTTGTTGGCTTTTTGGTTACTTGGTTTGTTGGTTTGTTGGCTTGTTGGCTTGTTGGTTTGTTGGTTAGTTCGTTTGTTGGTTTGTTAGTTTGTTGGTCTGTTGGCTTGTTGGCTAGTTGGTTTGTTGGTTGTCTGGTTTGTTGGTTTGTTGGTTTGTTGGTTTGTTGGTTTGTTGGTTTGTTGGTTTGTTGGTTTGTTGGTTTGTTGGTTTGTTGGTTTGTTGGCTTGTTGGTTTGTTGGTTTGTTGGTTTGTTGGTTTGTTGGTTTGTTAGTTTGTTGGTTTGTTGGTTTGTTGGTTTGTTGGTTTGTTGGTTTGTTGCTTTGTTGGTTTGTTGGTTGGTTGGCTTGTTGGCTAGTTGGTTTGTTGGTTAGTTCGTTTGTTGGTTTGTTAGTTTGTTGGTTTGTTGGCTTGTTGGCTTGTTGGTTTGTTGGTTTTTTAGTTTGTTCGTTTGTTGGTTTGTTGGTTTGTTGGTTTGTTGGTTTGTTGGTTTGTTGGTTTGTTGGGTTGTTGGTTTGTTGGCTTGTTGGCTTGTTGGTTTGTTGGTTTGTTGGCTAGTTGGTTTGTTGGTTGTTTGGTTTGTTGGTTTGTTGGTTTGTTGGTTCTTTGGCTTGTTGGCTTGTTGGTTTGTTGGCTTGTTGTTTTGTTAGTTTGTTGTCTTTTTGGTTACTTGGTTTGTTGGTTTGTTGGTTTGTTGGCTTGTTAGTTTGTTGGCTTGTTGGTTTGTTGGTTTGTTGGTTTCTTGGCTTGTTGGTTTGTTGGTTTGTTGGCTTTTTGGCTTGTTGGTTTGTTGGTTTCTTGGTTTGTTGGTTTGTTGGCTTGTTGTTTTGTTGGTTTGTTGGTTTGTTGGCTTGTTGGTTACTCAGTTTGTTGGTTTGTTGGCATGTTGGTTTGTTGGTTTGTTGGTTTGTTGGCTTGTTGGTTTGTTGGTTTGTTGGCTTGTTGGTTTGTTAGTTTGTTGGTTTGTTGGTTTGTTGGTTTGTTGGTTTGTTGGCTTGTTGGCTTGTTGGTTTGCTGGTTAGTTCGTTTGTTGGTTTGTTAGTTTGTTGGTTTGTTGGCTTGTTGGCTTGCTTGTTTGTTGGCTTGTTGGTTTGTTAATTTGTTGGTTTGTTGGTTTGTTTGTTTGTTGGTTTGTTGGTTTGTTGCTTTGTTGGTTTGTTGGTTGGTTGGCTTGTTGGCTAGTTGGTTTGTTGGTTTGTTGGTTTGTTGGCTTGTTGGTTTGTTGGTTTGTTGGCTTGTTGGTTTGTTTGTTTGTTGGTTTGTTGGCTTGTTGGCTTGCTTGTTTGTTGGCTTGTTGGTTTGTTAATTTGTTGGTTTGTTGGTTTGTTTGTTTGTTGGTTTGTTGGTTTGTTGCTTTGTTGGTTTGTTGGTTTGTTGGCTTGTTGGCTAGTTGGTTTGTTGGTTTGTTGGCTTGTTGGTTTGTTGGTTTGTTGGCTTGTTGGTTTGTTTGTTTGTTGGTTTGTTGGTTTGTTGCTTTGTTGGTTTGTTGGTTTGTTGGCTTGTTGGTTTGTTGGTTTGTTGGCTTGTTGGTTTGCTAGTTTGTTGGCTTTTTGGTTACTTGGTTTGTTGGTTTGTTGGCTTGTTGGCTTGTTGGTTTGTTGGTTTGTTGGCTTGTTGGCTTGTTGGTTTGTTGGTTTGTTGGTTTGTTGGTTTGTTGGTTTGTTGGTTTGTTGGTTTGTTGGTTTTTTGGTTTGTTGGTTTATTTGTTTGTTGGTTTGTTGGCTTGTTGGTTTGTTGGTTTGTTGGTTTGTTGGTTTGTTGTTTTATTTGTTTGTTGGTTTGTTGGTTTGTTTGTTTGTTGGCTTGTTGGCTTGTTGGTTTGTTGGCTTGTTGGTTTGTTGGTTTGTTGGTTTGTTGTCTTCTTGGTTTGTTGGTTTGTTGGCTTGTTGGCTTGTTGGTTTGTTGGTTTGTTGGTTTGTTGGCTTGTTGGTTTGTTAGTTTGTTGGCTTGTTGGCTTGTTGGTTTGTTGGTTTGTTGGTTTGTTGGCTTGCTGGTTTGTTGGTTTGTTGGCTTGTTGATTTGTTAGTTTGTTGGTTTGTTGGTTTGTTGGTTTGTTGCTTTGTTGGTTTGTTGGTTTTTTGGCTTGTTGGCTTGTTGGTTTGTTGGCTTGTTGGTTTGTTAGTTTGTTGTCTTTTTGGTTACTTGGTTTGTTGGTTTGTTGGCTTGTTGGCTTGTTAGTTTGTTGGCTTGTTGGTTTGTTGGTTTGTTGGTTTCTTGGCTTGTTGGCTTGTTGGTTTGTTGGTTTGTTGGTTTGTTGGTTTGTTGGTTTGTTGGCTTGTTGTTTTGTTGGTTTGTTGGTTTGTTGGCTTGTTGGTTACTTAGTTTGTTGGTTTGTTGGCATGTTGGTTTGTTGGTTTGTTGGTTTGTTGGCTTGTTGGTTTGTTGGTTTGTTGGCTTGTTGGTTTGTTAGTTTGTTGGTTTGTTGGTTTGTTGGTTTGTTGGTTTGTTGGCTTGTTGCCTTGTTGGTTTGTTGGTTAGTTCGTTTGTCGGTTTGTTAGTTTGTTGGTTTGTTGGCTTGTTGGCTTGTTGGTTTGTTGGTTTTTTGGTATGTTGGTTTGTTGGTTTGTTGGTTTGTTGGTTTGTTGGTTTGTTGGTTTGTTGGCTTGTTGGCTTGTTTGTTTGTTGGCTTGTTGGTTTGATAGTTTGTTGGCTTTTTGGTTACTTGGTTTGTTGGCTTGTTGGTTTGTTGGTTTGTTGGCTTGTTGGCTTGTTACTTTGTTGGTTTGTTGGTTTGTTGGCTTGTTGGCTTGTTGGTTTGTTAGTTTGTTGGCTTTTTGGTTACTTGGTTTGTTGGTTTGTTGGCTTGTTGGCTTGTTGGTTTGTTGGTTAGTTCGTTTGTTGGTTTGTTAGTTTGTTGGTCTGTTGGCTTGTTGGCTAGTTGGTTTGTTGGTTGTCTGGTTTGTTGGTTTGTTGGTTTGTTGGTTTGTTGGTTTGTTGGTTTGTTGGTTTGTTGGTTTGTTGGTTTGTTGGTTTGTTGGCTTGTTGGTTTGTTGGTTTGTTGGTTTGTTGGTTTGTTGGTTTGTTAGTTTGTTGGTTTGTTGGTTTGTTGGTTTGTTGGTTTGTTGCTTTGTTGGTTTGTTGGTTGGTTGGCTTGTTGGCTAGTTGGTTTGTTGGTTAGTTCGTTTGTTGGTTTGTTAGTTTGTTGGTTTGTTGGCTTGTTGGCTTGTTGGTTTGTTGGTTTTTTAGTTTGTTGGTTTGTTGGCTTGTTGGTTTGTTGGTTTGTTGGTTTGTTGGGTTGTTGGTTTGTTGGCTTGTTGGCTTGTTGGTTTGTTGGTTTGTTAGTTTGTTGGTTTGTTGGCTAGTTGGTTTGTTGGTTGTTTGGTTTGTTGGTTTGTTGGTTTGTTGGTTTGTTGGCTTGTTGGTTTGTTGGTTTGTTGGTTTGTTGGCTTGTTGGTTTGTTGGCTTGTTGGTTTGTTGGCTTGTTGGTTATTCTGTTTGTTGGTTTGTTAGTTTGTTGGTTTGTTGGCTTGTTGGCTTGTTGGTTTGTTGGCTTGTTGGCTAGTTGGTTTGTTGGTTGTTTGGTTTGTTGGTTTGTTGGTTTGTTGGTTTGTTGGTTTGTTGGTTTGTTGGTTTGTTGGTTTGTTGGTTTGTTGGCTTGTTGGTTTGTTGGTTTGTTGGTTTGTTGGTTTGTTAGTTTGTTGGTTTGTTGGTTTGTTGGTTTGTTGGTTTGTTGCTTTGTTGGTTTGTTGGTTGGTTGGCTTGTTGGCTAGTTGGTTTGTTGGTTTGTTGGTTTGTTGGCTTGTTGGTTTGTTGGTTTGTTGGCTTGTTGGTTTGTTTGTTTGTTGGTTTGTTGGTTTGTTGGTTTGTTGGTTTGTTGGTTTGTTGCTTTGTTGGTTTGTTGGTTTGTTGGCTTGTTGGCTTGTTGGTTTGTTGGCTTTTGGGTTTGCTAGTTTGTTGGCGTTTTGGTTACTTAGTTTGTTGGTTTGTTGGCTTGTTGGCTTGTTGGTTTGTTGGTTTGTTGGCTTGTTGGCTTGTTGGTTTGTTGGTTTGTTGGTTTGTTGGTTTGTTGATTTGTTGGTTTGTTGGTTTGTTGGTTTTTTGGTTTGTTGGTTTATTTGTTTGTTGGTTTGTTGACTTGTTGGTTTGTTGGTTTGTTGGTTTGTTGGTTTGTTGGTTTGTTTGTTTGTTGGTTTGTTGGTTTGTTGGTTAGTTCGTTTGTTGGTTTCTTAGTTTGTGGGTTTGTTGGCTTGTTGGCTTGTTGTTTTGTTGGTTTTTTGGTTTGTTGGTTTGTTGGTTTGTTGGTTTGTTGGTTTGTTGGTTTGTTGGTTTGTTGGTTTGTTGGCTTGTTGGCTTGTTTGTTTGTTGGCTTGTTGGTTTGTTAGTTTGTTGGCTTTTTGGTTACTTGGTTTGTTGGCTTGTTGGTTTGTTGGTTTGGTTGGCTTGTTGTGTTGTTACTTTGTTGGTTTGTTGGCTTGTTGGCTTGTTGGTTTGTTAGTTTGTTGGCTTTTTGGTTACTTGGTTTGTTGGTTTGTTGGCTTGTTGGCTTGTTGGTTTGTTGGTTTGTTGGTTTGTTGGCTTGTTGGTTTGTTGGTTTGTTGGTTTGTTGGTTTGTTAGTTTGTTGGTTTGTTGGTTTGTTGGTTTGTTGGTTTGTTGGTTTGTTGCTTTGTTGGTTTATTGGTTGGTTGGCTTGTTGGCTAGTTGGTTTGTTGGTTTGTTGGTTTGTTGGCTTGTTGGTTTGTTGGTTTAATGGCTTGTTGCTTTGTTGGTTTGTTGGTTTGTTGGCTTGTTGGCTTGTTGGTTTGTTGGCTTTTGGGTTTGCTAGTTTGTTGACGTTTTGGTTACTTAGTTTCTTGGTTTGCTGGCTTGTTGGCTTGTTGGTTTGTTGGTTTGTTGGCTTGTTGACTTGTTGGTTTGTTGGTTTGTTGGTTTGTTGGTTTGTTGGTTTGTTGGTTTTTTGGTTTGTTGGTTTATATGTTTGTTGGTTTGTTGGCTTGTTGGTTTGTTGGTTTGTTGGTTTGTTGGTTTGTTGTTTTATTTGTTCGTTGCTTTGTTGGTTTGTTTGTTTGTTGGTTTGTTGGTTTGTTGCTTTGTTGGTTTGTTGGTTTTTTGGTTTGTTGGCTTGTTGGTTTGTTGGCTTGTTGGTTTGTTAGTTTGTTGTCTTTTTGGTTAATTGGTTTGTTGGTTTGTTGGCTTGTTGGCTTGTTAGTTTGTTGGCTTGTTGGTTTGTTGGTTTGTTGGTTTCTTGGCTTGTTGGTTTGTTGGTTTGTTGGCTTGTTGGCTTGTTGGTTTGTTGGTTTGTGGTTTGTTGGTTTGTTGGTTTGTTGGCTTGTTGTTTTGTTGGTTTGTTGGTTTGTTGGCTTGTTGGTTACTTAGTTTGTTGGTTTGTTGGCATGTTGGTTTGTTGGTTTGTTGGTTTGTTGGCTTGTTGGTTTGTTGGTTTGTTGGCTTGTTGGTTTGTTAATTTGTTGGTTTGTTGGTTTGTTGGTTTGTTGGCTTGTTGGCTTGTTGGTTTGTTGGTTAGTTCGTTTGTTGGTTTGTTAGTTTGTTGGTTTGTTGGTTTGTTGGCTTGTTGGTTTGTTGGCTTGTTGGTTTGTTAGTTTGTTGTCTTTTTGGTTAATTGGTTTGTTGGTTTGTTGGCTTGTTGGCTTGTTAGTTTGTTGGCTTGTTGGTTTGTTGGTTTGTTGGTTTCTTGGCTTGTTGGTTTGTTGGTTTGTTGGCTTATTGGCTTGTTGGTTTGTTGGTTTGTTGGTTTGTTGGTTTGTTGGTTTGTTGGCTTGTTGTTTTGTTGGTTTGTTGGTTTGTTGGCTTGTTGGTTACTTAGTTTGTTGGTTTGTTGGCATGTTGGTTTGTTGGTTTGTTGGTTTGTTGGCTTGTTGGTTTGTTGGTTTGTTGGCTTGTTGGTTTGTTAATTTGTTGGTTTGTTGGTTTGTTGGTTTGTTGGCTTGTTGGCTTGTTGGTTTGTTGGTTAGTTCGTTTGTTGGTTTGTTAGTTTGTTGGTTTGTTGGCTTGTTGGCTTGTTGGTTTGTTGGTTTTTTGGTTTGTTGGTTTGTTGGTTTGTTGGTTTGTTGGTTTGTTGGTTTGTTGGTTTGTTGGCTTGTTGGCTTGTTTGTTTGTTGGCTCGTTGGTTTGATAGTTTGTTGGCTTTTTGGTTACTTGGTTTGTTGGCTTGTTGGTTTGTTGGTTTGTTGGCTTGTTGGCTTTTTGTTTTGTTGGTTTGTTGGTTTGTTGGCTTGTTGGCTTGTTGGTTTGTTAGTTTGTTGGCTTTTTGGTTACTTGGTTTGTTGGTTTGTTGGCTTGTTGGCTTGTTGGTTTGTTGGTTAGTTCTTTTGTTGGTTTGTTAGTTTGTTGGTCTGTTGGCTTGTTGGCTAGTTGGTTTGTTGGTTGTTTGGTTTGTTGGTTTGTGGGTTTGTTGGTTTGTTGGTTTGTTGGTTTGTTGGTTTGTTGGTTTGTTGGCTTGTTGGCTTGTTGGTTTGTTGGTTTGTTGGTTTGTTGGTTTGTTGGTTTGTTAGTTTGTTGGTTTGTTGGTTTGTTGGTTTGTTGGTTTGTTGCTTTGTTGGTTTGTTGGTTGGTTGGCTTGTTGGCTAGTTGGTTTGTTGGATAGTTCGTTTGTTGGTTTGTTAGTTTGTTGGTTTGTTGGCTTGTTGGCTTGTTGGTTTTTTGGTTTTTTAGTTTGTTGGTTTGTTGGCTTGTTGGTTTGTTGGTTTGTTAGTTTGTTGGGTTGTTGGTTTGTTGGCTTGTTGGCTTGTTGGTTTGTTGGTTTGTTGGTTTATTGGTTTGTTTATTTGTTGGCTTGTTGGTTTGTTGGTTTGTTGGCTTGTTGGTTTGTTGGCATGTTGGTTTGTTGGCTTGTTGGTTAGTTTGTTTGTTGGTTTGTTAGTTTGTTGGTTTGTTGGCTTGTTGGCTTGTTGGTTTGTTGGTTTGTTGGTTTGTTGGTTTGTTGGATTGTTGGTTTGTTGGTTTGTTAGTTTGTTGGCATTTTGGTTACTTGGTTTGTTGGTTTGTTGGCTTGTTGGCTTGTTGGTTTGTTGGTTTGTTGGTTTGTTGGTTTGTTGGTTTGTTTGTTTGTTGGTTTGTTGGTTTGTTGGTTAGTTCGTTTGTTGGTTTCTTAGTTTGTGGGTTTGTTGGCTTGTTGGCTTGTTGTTTTGTTGGTTTTTTGGTTTGTTGGTTTGTTGGTTTGTTGGTTTGTTGGTTTGTTGGTTTGTTGGTTTGTTGGTTTGTTGGCTTGTTGGCTTGTTTGTTTGTTGGCTTGTTGGTTTGTTAGTTTGTTGGCTTTTTGGTTACTTGGTTTGTTGGCTTGTTGGTTTGTTGGTTTGGTTGGCTTGTTGTGTTGTTACTTTGTTGGTTTGTTGGCTTGTTGGCTTGTTGGTTTGTTAGTTTGTTGGCTTTTTGGTTACTTGGTTTGTTGGTTTGTTGGCTTGTTGGCTTGTTGGTTTGTTGGTTTGTTGGTTTGTTGGCTTGTTGGTTTGTTGGTTTGTTGGTTTGTTGGTTTGTTAGTTTGTTGGTTTGTTGGTTTGTTGGTTTGTTGGTTTGTTGGTTTGTTGCTTTGTTGGTTTATTGGTTGGTTGGCTTGTTGGCTAGTTGGTTTGTTGGTTTGTTGGTTTGTTGGCTTGTTGGTTTGTTGGTTTAATGGCTTGTTGCTTTGTTGGTTTGTTGGTTTGTTGGCTTGTTGGCTTGTTGGTTTGTTGGCTTTTGGGTTTGCTAGTTTGTTGACGTTTTGGTTACTTAGTTTCTTGGTTTGCTGGCTTGTTGGCTTGTTGGTTTGTTGGTTTGTTGGCTTGTTGACTTGTTGGTTTGTTGGTTTGTTGGTTTGTTGGTTTGTTGGTTTGTTGGTTTTTTGGTTTGTTGGTTTATATGTTTGTTGGTTTGTTGGCTTGTTGGTTTGTTGGTTTGTTGGTTTGTTGGTTTGTTGTTTTATTTGTTCGTTGCTTTGTTGGTTTGTTTGTTTGTTGGTTTGTTGGTTTGTTGCTTTGTTGGTTTGTTGGTTTTTTGGTTTGTTGGCTTGTTGGTTTGTTGGCTTGTTGGTTTGTTAGTTTGTTGTCTTTTTGGTTAATTGGTTTGTTGGTTTGTTGGCTTGTTGGCTTGTTAGTTTGTTGGCTTGTTGGTTTGTTGGTTTGTTGGTTTCTTGGCTTGTTGGTTTGTTGGTTTGTTGGCTTGTTGGCTTGTTGGTTTGTTGGTTTGTGGTTTGTTGGTTTGTTGGTTTGTTGGCTTGTTGTTTTGTTGGTTTGTTGGTTTGTTGGCTTGTTGGTTACTTAGTTTGTTGGTTTGTTGGCATGTTGGTTTGTTGGTTTGTTGGTTTGTTGGCTTGTTGGTTTGTTGGTTTGTTGGCTTGTTGGTTTGTTAATTTGTTGGTTTGTTGGTTTGTTGGTTTGTTGGCTTGTTGGCTTGTTGGTTTGTTGGTTAGTTCGTTTGTTGGTTTGTTAGTTTGTTGGTTTGTTGGTTTGTTGGCTTGTTGGTTTGTTGGCTTGTTGGTTTGTTAGTTTGTTGTCTTTTTGGTTAATTGGTTTGTTGGTTTGTTGGCTTGTTGGCTTGTTAGTTTGTTGGCTTGTTGGTTTGTTGGTTTGTTGGTTTCTTGGCTTGTTGGTTTGTTGGTTTGTTGGCTTATTGGCTTGTTGGTTTGTTGGTTTGTTGGTTTGTTGGTTTGTTGGTTTGTTGGCTTGTTGTTTTGTTGGTTTGTTGGTTTGTTGGCTTGTTGGTTACTTAGTTTGTTGGTTTGTTGGCATGTTGGTTTGTTGGTTTGTTGGTTTGTTGGCTTGTTGGTTTGTTGGTTTGTTGGCTTGTTGGTTTGTTAATTTGTTGGTTTGTTGGTTTGTTGGTTTGTTGGCTTGTTGGCTTGTTGGTTTGTTGGTTAGTTCGTTTGTTGGTTTGTTAGTTTGTTGGTTTGTTGGCTTGTTGGCTTGTTGGTTTGTTGGTTTTTTGGTTTGTTGGTTTGTTGGTTTGTTGGTTTGTTGGTTTGTTGGTTTGTTGGTTTGTTGGCTTGTTGGCTTGTTTGTTTGTTGGCTCGTTGGTTTGATAGTTTGTTGGCTTTTTGGTTACTTGGTTTGTTGGCTTGTTGGTTTGTTGGTTTGTTGGCTTGTTGGCTTTTTGTTTTGTTGGTTTGTTGGTTTGTTGGCTTGTTGGCTTGTTGGTTTGTTAGTTTGTTGGCTTTTTGGTTACTTGGTTTGTTGGTTTGTTGGCTTGTTGGCTTGTTGGTTTGTTGGTTAGTTCTTTTGTTGGTTTGTTAGTTTGTTGGTCTGTTGGCTTGTTGGCTAGTTGGTTTGTTGGTTGTTTGGTTTGTTGGTTTGTGGGTTTGTTGGTTTGTTGGTTTGTTGGTTTGTTGGTTTGTTGGTTTGTTGGCTTGTTGGCTTGTTGGTTTGTTGGTTTGTTGGTTTGTTGGTTTGTTGGTTTGTTAGTTTGTTGGTTTGTTGGTTTGTTGGTTTGTTGGTTTGTTGCTTTGTTGGTTTGTTGGTTGGTTGGCTTGTTGGCTAGTTGGTTTGTTGGATAGTTCGTTTGTTGGTTTGTTAGTTTGTTGGTTTGTTGGCTTGTTGGCTTGTTGGTTTTTTGGTTTTTTAGTTTGTTGGTTTGTTGGCTTGTTGGTTTGTTGGTTTGTTAGTTTGTTGGGTTGTTGGTTTGTTGGCTTGTTGGCTTGTTGGTTTGTTGGTTTGTTGGTTTATTGGTTTGTTTATTTGTTGGCTTGTTGGTTTGTTGGTTTGTTGGCTTGTTGGTTTGTTGGCATGTTGGTTTGTTGGCTTGTTGGTTAGTTTGTTTGTTGGTTTGTTAGTTTGTTGGTTTGTTGGCTTGTTGGCTTGTTGGTTTGTTGGTTTGTTGGTTTGTTGGTTTGTTGGATTGTTGGTTTGTTGGTTTGTTAGTTTGTTGGCATTTTGGTTACTTGGTTTGTTGGTTTGTTGGCTTGTTGGCTTGTTGGTTTGTTGCTTTGTTCGTTTGATGTTTTGTTGGTTTGTTGGTTACTTGGTTTGTTAGTTTGTTGGTTTGTTGGTTTGTTGGTTTGTTGGCTTGTTGGCTTGTTGGTTTGTTGGTTTGTTGGCTTGTTGGTTACTTAGTTTGTTGGCATGTTGGTTTGTTGGTTTGTTGGTTTGTTGGCTTGTTGGTTTGTTGGTTTGTTGGCTTGTTGGTTTGTTAGTTTGTTGGTTTGTTGGTTTGTTGGTTTGTTGGTTTGTTGTTTTGTTGGCTTGTTGGCTTGTTGGTTTGTTGGTTAGTTCGTTTGTTGGTTTCTTACTTTGTTGGTTTGTTGGCTTGTTGGCTTGTTGGTTTGTTGGTTTTTTGGTTTGTTGGTTTGTTGGTTTGTTGGTTTGTTGGTTTGTTGGTTTGTTGGCTTGTTGGCTTGTTTGTTTGTTGGCTTGTTGGTTTGTTAGTTTGTTGGCTTTTTGGTTACTTGGTTTGTTGGCTTGTTGGTTTGTTGGTTTGTTGGCTTGTTGTGTTGTTACTTTGTTGGTTTGTTGGTTTGTTGGCTTGTTGGCTTGTTGGTTTGTTAGTTTGTTGGCTTTTTGGTTACTTGGTTTGTTGGTTTGTTGGCTTGTTGGCTTGTTGGTTTGTTGGTTAGTTCGTTTGCTGGTTTGTTAGTTTGTTGGTCTGTTGGCTTGTTGGCTAGTTGGTTTGTTGGTTATTTGGTTTGTTGGTTTGTTGGTTTGTTGGTTTGTTGGTTTGTTGGCTTGTTGGTTTGTTGGTTTGTTGGCTTGTTGGTTTGTTGGCTTGTTGGTTTGTTGGCTTGTTGGTTAGTTTGTTTGTTGGTTTTTTAGTTTGTTGGTTTGTTGGCTTGTTGGCTTGTTGGTTTGTTGGCTTGTTGGCTAGTTGGTTTGTTGGTTGTTTGGTTTGTTAGTTTGTTGGTTTGTTGGTTTGTTGGTTTGTTAGTTTGTTGGTTTGTTGGTTTGTTGGCTTGTTGGTTTGTTGGTTTGTTGGTTTGTTGGTTTGTTAGTTTGTTAGTTTGTTGGTTTGTTGGTTTGTTGGTTTGTCGGTTTGTTGGTTTGTTGCTTTGTTGGTTTGTTGGTTGGTTGGCTTGTTGGCTAGTTGGTTTGTTGGTTTGTTGGTTTGTTGGTTTGTTGGCTTGTTGGTTTGTTGGTTTGTTGGCTTGTTGGTTTGTTTGTTTGTTGGTTTGTTGGTTTGTTGGTTTGTTGGTTTGTTGGTTTGTTGCTTTGTTGGTTTGTTGGTTTGTTGGCTTGTTGGCTTGTTGGTTTGTTGGCTTTTGGGTTTGCTAGTTTGTTGGCGTTTTGGTTACTTAGTTTGTTGGTTTGTTGGCTTGTTGGCTTGTTGGTTTGTTGGTTTGTTGGCTTGTTGGCTTGTTGGTTTGTTGGTTTGTTGGTTTGTTGGTTTGTTGGTTTGTTGGTTTGTTGGTTTGTTGGTTTGTTGGTTTTTTGGTTTGTTGGTTTATTTGTTTGTTGGTTTGTTGGCTTGTTGGTTTGTTGGTTTGTTGGTTTGTTGGTTTGTTGGTTTGTTGTTTTATTTGTTTGTTGGTTTGTTGGTTTGTTGGTTTGTTTGTTTGTTGGTTTGTTGGCTTGTTGGTTTGTTGGCTTGTTGGTTTGTTGTCTTATTGGTTTGTTGGTTTGTTGGCTTGTTGGCTTGTTAGTTTGTTGGTTTGTTGGTTTGTTGGTTTGTTGGCTTGCTGGTTTGTTGGTATGTTGGCTTGTTGGTTTGTTAGTTTGTTGGTTTGTTGGTTTGTTGGTTTGTTGGTTTGTTGGTTTGTTGCTTTGTTGGTTTGTTGGTTTTTTGGCTTGTTGGCTTGTTGGTTTGTTGGCTTGTTGGTTTGTTAGTTTGTTGGCTTGTTGGCTTGTTGGTTTGTTGGTTTGTTGGTTTGTTGGCTTGCTGGTTTGTTGGTTTGTTGGCTTGTTGGTTTGTTTGTTTGTTGGTTTGTTGGTTTGTTGGTTTGTTGGTTTGTTGGTTTGTTGGTTTGTTGGTTTGTTGGTTTGTTGGTTTTTTGGCTTGTTGGCTTGTTGGTTTGTTGGCTTGTTGGTTTGTTAGTTTGTTGTCTTTTTGGTTACTTGGTTTATTGGTTTGTTGGCTTGTTGGCTTGTTAGTTTGTTTGCTTGTTGGTTTGTTGGCTTGTTGTGTTGTTACTTTGTTGGTTTGTTGGTTTGTTGGCTTGTTGGCTTGTTGGTTTGTTAGTTTGTTGGCTTTTCGGTTACTTGGTTTGTTGGTTTGTTGGCTTGTTGGCTTGTTGGTTTGTTGGTTAGTTCGTTTGTTGGTTTGTTAGTTTGTTGGTCTGTTGGCTTGTTGGCTAGTTGGTTTGTTGGTTGTTTGGTTTGTTGGTTTGTTGGGTTGTTGGTTTGTTGGCTTGTTGGTTTGTTGGTTTGTTGGCTTGTTGGTTTGTTGGCTTGTTGGTTTGTTGGCTTGTTGGTTAGTTTGTTTGTTGGTTTGTTAGTTTGTTGGTTTGTTGGCTTGTTGGCTTGTTGGTTTGTTGGCTTGTTGGCTAGTTGGTTTGTTGGTTGTTTGGTTTGTTGGTTTGTTGGTTTGTTGGTTTGTTCGTTTGTTGGTTTGTTGGTTTGTTGGTTTGTTGGTTTGTTGGTTTGTTGGCTTGTTGGTTTGTTGGTTTGTTGGTTTGTTGGTTTGTTAGTTTGTTGGTTTGTTGGTTTGTTGGTTTGTTGGTTTGTTGCTTTGTTGGTTTGTTGGTTGGTTGGCTTGTTGGCTAGTTGGTTTGTTGGTTTGTTGGTTTGTTGGCTTGTTGGTTTGTTGGTTTGTTGGCTTGTTGGTTTGTTTGTTTGTTGGTTTGTTGGTTTGTTGGTTTGTTGGTTTGTTGGTTTGTTGGTTTGTTGCTTTGTTGGTTTGTTGGTTTTTTGGTTTGTTGGCTTGTTGGCTTGTTGGTTTGTTGGCTTTTAGGTTTGCTAGTTTGTTGGCGTTTTGGTTACTTAGTTTGTTGGTTTGTTGGCTTGTTGGCTTGTTGGTTTGTTGGTTTGTTGGCTTGTTGGCTTGTTGGTTTGTTGGTTTGTTGGTTTGTTGGTTTGTTGGTTTGTTGGTTTGTTGGTTTTTTGGTTTGTTGGTTTATTTGTTTGTTGGTTTGTTGGCTTGTTGGTTTGCTGGTTTGTTGGTTTGTTGGTTTGTTGTTTTATTTGTTTGTTGGTTTGTTGGTTTGTTGGTTTGTTTGTTTGTTGGTTTGTTGGCTTGTTGGTTTGTTGTCTTATTGGTTTGTTGGTTTGTTGGCTTGTTGGCTTGTTGGTTTGTTGGTTTGTTGGTTTGTTGGTTTGTTGGCTTGCTGGTTTGTTGTTTTGTTGGCTTGTTGGTTTGTTAGTTTGTTGGTTTGTTGGTTTGTTGGTTTGTTGGTTTGTTGGTTTGTTGCTTTGTTGGTTTGTTGGTTTTTTGGCTTGTTGGCTTGTTGGTTTGTTGGCTTGTTTGTTTGTTAGTTTGTTGGCTTGTTGGCTTGTTGGTTTGTTGGTTTGTTGGTTTGTTGGCTTACTGGTTTGTTGGTTTGTTGGCTTGTTGGTTTGTTAGTTTGTTGGTTTGTTGGTTTGTTGGTTTGTTGGTTTGTTGGTTTGTTGGTTTGTTGCTTTGTTGGTTTGTTGGTTTTTTGGCTTGTTGGCTTGTTGGTTTGTTGGCTTGTTGGTTTGTTAGTTTGTTGTCTTTTTGGTTACTTGGTTTATTGGTTTGTTGGCTTGTTGGCTTGTTAGTTTGTTGGCTTGTTGGTTTGTTGGTTTGTTGGTTTCTTGGCTTGTTGGTTTGTTGGTTTGTTGGTTTGTTGGCTTGTTGGCTTGTTGGTTTGTTGGTTAGTTCGTTTGTTGGTTTGTTAGTTTGTTGGTTTGTGTGCTTGTTGGCTTGTTGGTTTGTTGGTTTTTTGGTTTGTTGGTTTGTTGGTTTGTTGGTTTGTTGGTTTGATGGTTTGTTGGTTTGTTGGTTTGTTGGTTTGTTGGCTTGCTGGCTTGTTTGTTTGTTGGCTTGTTGGTTACTTGGTTTGTTGGCTTATTGGTTTGTTGGTTTGTTGGCTTGTTGGCTTGTTACTTTATTGGTTTGTTGGTTTGTTGGCTTGTTGGCTTGTTGGTTTGTTAGTTTGGTGGCTTTTTGGTTACTTGGTTTGTTGGTTTGTTGGCTAGTTGGCTTGTTGGTTTGTTGGTTAGTTGGTTTGTTGGTTTGTTAGTTTGTTGGTCTGTTGGCTTGTTGGCTAGTTGGTTTGTTGGTTGTTTGGTTTGTTGGTTTGTTGGTTTGTTGGTTTGTTGGTTTGTTGGTTTGTTGGTTTGTTGGTTTGTTGGCTTGTTGGTTTGTTGGTTTGTTGGTTTGTTGGTTTGTTGGTTTGTTAGTTTGTTGGTTTGTTGGTTTGTTGGTTTGTTGGTTTGTTGCTTTGTTGGTTTGTTGGTTGGTTGGCTTGTTGGCTAGTTGGTTTGTTGGTTTGTTGGTTTGTTGGCTTGTTGGTTTGTTGGTTTGTTGGCTTGTTGGTTTGTTTGTTTGTTGATTTGTTGGTTTGTTGGTTTGTTGGTTTGTTGCTTTTTTGGTTTGTTGGTTTGTTGGCTTGTTGGCTTGTTGGTTTGTTGGCTTGTTGGTTTGCTAGTTTGTTGGCTTTTTGGTTACTTGGTTTGTTGGTTTCTTGGCTTGTTGGCTTGTTGGTTTGTTGGTTTGTTGGCTTGTTGGCTTGTTGGTTTGTTGGTTTGTTGGTTTGTTGGTTTGTTGGTTTGTTGGTTTGTTGGTTTTTTAGTTTGTTGGTTTATTTGTTTGTTGGTTTATTTGTTTGTTGGTTTGTTGGCTTGTTGGTTTGTTGGTTTGTTGTTTTATTTGTTTGTTGGTTTGTTGGTTTGTGGGTTTGTTTGTTTGTTGGTTTGTTGGCTTGTTGGTTTGTTGGCTTGTTGGTTTGTTGGTTTGTTGGTTTGTTGTCTTGTTGGTTTGTTGGTTTGTTGGCTTGTTGGCTTGTTGGTTTATTGGTTTGTTGGTTTGTTGGCTTGTTGGTTTGTTAGTTTGTTGGCTTGTTGGCTTGTTGGTTTGTTGGTTTGTTGGTTTGTTGGCTTGTTGGCTTGTTGGTTTGTTGGTTTGTTGGTTTGTTGGCTTGCTGGTTTGTTGGTTTGTTGGCTTGTTGGTTTGTTAGTTTGTTGGTTTGTTGGTTTGTTGGTTTGTTGGTTTTTTGCTTTGTTGGTTTGTTGGTTTTTTGGGTTGTTGGCTTGTTGGTTTGTTGGCTTGTTGGTTTGTTAGTTTGTTGTCTTTTTGGTTACTTGGTTTGTTGGATTGTTGGCTTGTTGGCTTGTTAGTTTGTTGGCTTGTTGGTTTGTTGGTTTGTTGCTTTGTTGGTTTGTTGGTTTTTTGGTTTGTTGGCTTGTTGGCTTGTTGGTTTGTTGGCTTTTGGGTTTGCTAGTTTGTTGGCGTTTTGGTTACTTAGTTTGTTGGTTTGTTGGCTTGTTGGCTTGTTGGTTTGTTGGTTTGTTGGCTTGTTGGCTTGTTGGTTTGTTGGTTTGTTGGTTTGTTGGTTTGTTGGTTTGTTGGTTTGTTGGTTTTTTGGTTTGTTGGTTTATTTGTTTGTTGGTTTGTTGGCTTGTTGGTTTGCTGGTTTGTTGGTTTGTTGGTTTGTTGTTTTATTTGTTTGTTGGTTTGTTGGTTTGTTGGTTTGTTTGTTTGTTGGTTTGTTGGCTTGTTGGTTTGTTGTCTTATTGGTTTGTTGGTTTGTTGGCTTGTTGGCTTGTTGGTTTGTTGGTTTGTTGGTTTGTTGGTTTGTTGGCTTGCTGGTTTGTTGTTTTGTTGGCTTGTTGGTTTGTTAGTTTGTTGGTTTGTTGGTTTGTTGGTTTGTTGGTTTGTTGGTTTGTTGCTTTGTTGGTTTGTTGGTTTTTTGGCTTGTTGGCTTGTTGGTTTGTTGGCTTGTTTGTTTGTTAGTTTGTTGGCTTGTTGGCTTGTTGGTTTGTTGGTTTGTTGGTTTGTTGGCTTACTGGTTTGTTGGTTTGTTGGCTTGTTGGTTTGTTAGTTTGTTGGTTTGTTGGTTTGTTGGTTTGTTGGTTTGTTGGTTTGTTGGTTTGTTGCTTTGTTGGTTTGTTGGTTTTTTGGCTTGTTGGCTTGTTGGTTTGTTGGCTTGTTGGTTTGTTAGTTTGTTGTCTTTTTGGTTACTTGGTTTATTGGTTTGTTGGCTTGTTGGCTTGTTAGTTTGTTGACTTGTTGGTTTGTTGGTTTGTTGGTTTCTTGGCTTGTTGGTTTGTTGGTTTGTTGGTTTGTTGGCTTGTTGGCTTGTTGGTTTGTTGGTTAGTTCGTTTGTTGGTTTGTTAGTTTGTTGGTTTGTGTGCTTGTTGGCTTGTTGGTTTGTTGGTTTTTTGGTTTGTTGGTTTGTTGGTTTGTTGGTTTGTTGGTTTGATGGTTTGTTGGTTTGTTGGTTTGTTGGTTTGTTGGCTTGCTGGCTTGTTTGTTTGTTGGCTTGTTGGTTACTTGGTTTGTTGGCTTATTGGTTTGTTGGTTTGTTGGCTTGTTGGCTTGTTACTTTATTGGTTTGTTGGTTTGTTGGCTTGTTGGCTTGTTGGTTTGTTAGTTTGGTGGCTTTTTGGTTACTTGGTTTGTTGGTTTGTTGGCTAGTTGGCTTGTTGGTTTGTTGGTTAGTTGGTTTGTTGGTTTGTTAGTTTGTTGGTCTGTTGGCTTGTTGGCTAGTTGGTTTGTTGGTTGTTTGGTTTGTTGGTTTGTTGGTTTGTTGGTTTGTTGGTTTGTTGGTTTGTTGGTTTGTTGGTTTGTTGGTTTGTTGGCTTGTTGGTTTGTTGGTTTGTTGGTTTGTTGGTTTGTTGGTTTGTTAGTTTGTTGGTTTGTTGGTTTGTTGGTTTGTTGGTTTGTTGCTTTGTTGGTTTGTTGGTTGGTTGGCTTGTTGGCTAGTTGGTTTGTTGGTTTGTTGGTTTGTTGGCTTGTTGGTTTGTTGGTTTGTTGGCTTGTTGGTTTGTTTGTTTGTTGATTTGTTGGTTTGTTGGTTTGTTGGTTTGTTGCTTTTTTGGTTTGTTGGTTTGTTGGCTTGTTGGCTTGTTGGTTTGTTGGCTTGTTGGTTTGCTAGTTTGTTGGCTTTTTGGTTACTTGGTTTGTTGGTTTGTTGGCTTGTTGGCTTGTTGGTTTGTTGGTTTGTTGGCTTGTTGGCTTGTTGGTTTGTTGGTTTGTTGGTTTGTTGGTTTGTTGGTTTGTTGGTTTGTTGGTTTTTTAGTTTGTTGGTTTATTTGTTTGTTGGTTTATTTGTTTGTTGGTTTGTTGGCTTGTTGGTTTGTTGGTTTGTTGTTTTATTTGTTTGTTGGTTTGTTGGTTTGTGGGTTTGTTTGTTTGTTGGTTTGTTGGCTTGTTGGTTTGTTGGCTTGTTGGTTTGTTGGCTTGTTGGCTTGTTGGTTTGTTGGTTTGTTGGTTTGTTGGCTTGTTGGCTTGTTGGTTTGTTGGTTTGTTGGTTTGTTGGCTTGCTGGTTTGTTGGTTTGTTGGCTTGTTGGTTTGTTAGTTTGTTGGTTTGTTGGTTTGTTGGTTTGTTGGTTTGTTGCTTTGTTGGTTTGTTGGTTTTTTGGGTTGTTGGCTTGTTGGTTTGTTGGCTTGTTGGTTTGTTAGTTTGTTGTCTTTTTGGTTACTTGGTTTGTTGGATTGTTGGCTTGTTGGCTTGTTAGTTTGTTGGCTTGTTGGTTTGTTGGTTTGTTGGTTTCTTGGCTTGTTGGTTTGTTGGTTTGTTGGCTTGTTGGCTTGTTGGTTTATTGGTTTGTTGGTTTGTTGGTTTGTTGGCTTGTTGTTTTGTTGGTTTGTTGGTTTGTTGGCTTGTTGGTTACTTAGTTTGTCGGTTTGTTGGCATGTTGGTTTGTTGGTTTGTTGGTTTGTTGGCTTGTTGGTTTGTTGGTTTGTTGGCTTGTTGGTTTGTTAGTTTGTTGGTTTCTTGGTTTGTTGGTTTGTTGGTTTGTTGGCTTGTTGGCTTGTTGGTTTGTTGGTTAGTTCGTTTGTTGGTTTGTTATTTTGTCGGTTTGTTGGCTTGTTGGCTTGTTGATTTGTTGGTTTTTTGGTTTGTTGGTTTGTTGGTTTGTTGGTTTGTTGGTTTGTTGGTTTGTTGGTTTGTTGGCTTGTTGGCTTGTTTGTTTGTTGGCTTGTTGGTTTGATAGTTTGTTGGCTTTTTGGTTACTTGGTTTGTTGGCTTGTTAGTTTGTTGGTTTGTTGGCTTGTTGGGTTGTTACTTTGTTGGTTTGTTGGTTTGTTGGCTTGTTGGCTTGTTGGTTTGTTAGTTTGTTGGCTTTTTGGTTACTTGGTTTGTTGGTTTGTTGGCTTGTTGGCTTGTTGGTTTGTTGGTTAGTTCGTTTGTTGGTTTGTTAGTTTGTTGGTCTGTTGGCTTGTTGGCTAGTTGGTTTGTTGGTTGTTTGGTTTGTTGGTTTGTTGGTTTGTTGGTTTGTTGATTTGTTGGTTTGTTGGTTTTTTGGTTTGTTGGCTTGTTGGTTTGTTGGTTTGTTGGTTTGTTGGTTTGTTAGTTTATTGGTTTGTTGGTTTGTTGGTTTGTTGGTTTGATGCTTTGTTGGTTTGTTGGTTGGTTGGCTTGTTGGCTAGTTGGTTTGTTGGTTAGTTCGTTTGTTGGTTTGTTAGTTTGTTGGTTTGTTGGCTTGTTGGCTTGTTGGTTTGTTGGTTTTTTAGTTTGTTGGTTTGTTGGCTTGTTGGTTTGTTGGTTTGTTAGTTTGTTGGTTTGTTGGTTTGTTGGCTTGTTGGCTTGTTGGTTTGTTGGTTTGTTGGTTTGTTGGTTTGTTTATTTGTTGGCTTGTTGGTTTGTTGGTTTGTTGGCTTGTTGGTTTGTTGGCTTGTTGGTTTGTTGACTTGTTGGTTAGTTTGTTTGTTGGTTTGTTAGTTTGTTGGTTTGTTGGCTTGTTGGCTTGTTGGTTTGTTGGTTTGTTGGTTTGTTGGATTGTTGGTTTGTTGGTTTGTTAGTTTGTTGGCTTTTTGGTTACTTGGTTTGTTGGTTTGTTGGCTTGTTGGTTTGTTGCTTTGTTCGTTTGATGGTTTGTTGGTTTGTTGGTTACTTGGTTTGTTAGTTTGTTGGTTTGTTGGTTTGTTGGTTTGTTGGCTTGTTGGCTTGTTGGCTTGTTGGCTTGTTGGTTTGTTGGTTTGTTGGCTTGTTGGTTACTTAGTTTGTTGGTTTGTTGGCATGTTGGTTTGTTGGTTTGTTGGTTTGTTGGCTTGTTGGTTTGTTGGTTTGTTGGCTTGTTGGTTTGTTAGTTTGTTGGTTTGTTGGTTTGTTGGTTTGTTGGTTTGTTGGCTTGTTGGTTTGTTGGCTTGTTGGTTTGTTGGTTTGTTGGTTTGTTGTCTTGTTGGTTTGTTGGTTTGTTGGCTTGTTGGCTTGTTGGTTTATTGGTTTGTTGGTTTGTTGGCTTGTTGGTTTGTTAGTTTGTTGGCTTGTTGGCTTGTTGGTTTGTTCGTTTGTTGGCTTGTTGGCTTGTTGGTTTGTTGGTTTGTTGGTTTGTTGGCTTGCTGGTTTGTTGGTTTGTTGGCTTGTTGGTTTGTTAGTTTGTTGGTTTGTTGGTTTGTTGGTTTGTTGGTTTGTTGCTTTGTTGGTTTGTTGGTTTTTTGGGTTGTTGGCTTGTTGGTTTGTTGGCTTGTTGGTTTGTTAGTTTGTTGTCTTTTTGGTTACTTGGTTTGTTGGATTGTTGGCTTGTTGGCTTGTTAGTTTGTTGGCTTGTTGGTTTGTTGGTTTGTTGGTTTCTTGGCTTGTTGGTTTGTTGGTTTGTTGGCTTGTTGGCTTGTTGGTTTGTTGGTTTGTTGGTTTGTTGGTTTGTTGGCTTGTTGTTTTGTTGGTTTGTTGGTTTGTTGGCTTGTTGGTTACTTAGTTTGTTGGTTTGTTGGCATGTTGGTTTGTTGGTTTTTTGGCTTGTTGGTTTGTTGGTTTGTTGGCTTGTTGGTTTGTTAGTTTGTTGGTTTCTTGGTTTGTTGGTTTGTTGGTTTGTTGGCTTGTTGGCTTGTTGGTTTGTTGGTTAGTTCGTTTGTTGGTTTGTTATTTTGTCGGTTTGTTGGCTTGTTGGCTTGTTGGTTTGTTGGTTTTTTGGTTTGTTGGTTTGTTGGTTTGTTGGTTTGTTGGTTTGTTGGTTTGTTGGTTTGTTGGCTTGTTGGCTTGTTTGTTTGTTGGCTTGTTGGTTTGATAGTTTGTTGGCTTTTTGGTTACTTGGTTTGTTGGCTTGTTGGTTTGTTGGTTTGTTGGCTTGTTGGCTTGTTACTTTGTTGGTTTGTTGGTTTGTTGGCTTGTTGGCTTGTTGGTTTGTTAGTTTGTTGGCTTTTTGGTTACTTGGTTTGTTGGTTTGTTGGCTTGTTGGCTTGTTGGTTTGTTGGTTAGTTCGTTTGTTGGTTTGTTAGTTTGTTGGTCTGTTGGCTTGTTGGCTAGTTGGTTTGTTGGTTGTTTGGTTTGTTGGTTTGTTGGTTTGTTGGTTTGTTGATTTGTTGGTTTGTTGGTTTTTTGGTTTGTTGGCTTGTTGGTTTGTTGGTTTGTTGGTTTGTTGGTTTGTTAGTTTGTTGGTTTGTTGGTTTGTTGGTTTGTTGGTTTGATGCTTTGTTGGTTTGTTGGTTGGTTGGCTTGTTGGCTAGTTGGTTTGTTGGTTAGTTCGTTTGTTGGTTTGTTAGTTTGTTGGTTTGTTGGCTTGTTGGCTTGTTGGTTTGTTGGTTTTTTAGTTTGTTGGTTTGTTGGCTTGTTGGTTTGTTGGTTTGTTGGTTTGTTGGTTTGTTGGTTTGTTGGCTTGTTGGCTTGTTGGTTTGTTGGTTTGTTGGTTTGTTGGTTTGTTTATTTGTTGGCTTGTTGGTTTGTTGGTTTGTTGGCTTGTTGGTTTGTTGGCTTGTTGGTTTGTTGGCTTGTTGGTTAGTTTGTTTGTTGGTTTGTTAGTTTGTTGGTTTGTTGGCTTGTTGGCTTGTTGGTTTGTTGGTTTGTTGGTTTGTTGGATTGTTGGTTTGTTGGTTTGTTAGTTTGTTGGCTTTTTGGTTACTTGGTTTGTTGGTTTGTTGGCTTGTTGGTTTGTTGCTTTGTTCGTTTGATGGTTTGTTGGTTTGTTGGTTACTTGGTTTGTTAGTTTGTTGGTTTGTTGGTTTGTTGGTTTGTTGGCTTGTTGGCTTGTTGGTTTGTTGGTTTGTTGGCTTGTTGGTTACTTAGTTTGTTGGTTTGTTGGCATGTTGGTTTGTTGGTTTGTTGGTTTGTTGGCTTGTTGGTTTGTTGGTTTGTTGGCTTGTTGGTTTGTTAGTTTGTTGGTTTGTTGGTTTGTTGGTTTGTTGGTTTGTTGGCTTGTTGGCTTGTTGGTTTGTTGGTTAGTTCGTTTGTTGGTTTCTTAGTTTGTTGGTTTGTTGGCTTGTTGGCTTGTTGGCTTGTTGGTTTTTTGGTTTGTTGGTTTGTTGGTTTGTTGGTTTGTTGGTTTGTTGGTTTGTTGGCTTGTTGGCTTGTTTGTTTGTTGGCTTGTTGGTTTGTTAGTTTGTTGGCTTTTTGGTTACTTGGTTTGTTGGCTTGTTGGTTTGTTGGTTTGTTGGCTTGTTGTGTTGTTACTTTGTTGGTTTGTTGGTTTGTTGGCTTGTTGGCTGGTTGGTTAGTTAGTTTGTTGGCTTTTTGGTTACTTGGTTTGTTGGTTTGTTGCCTTGTTGGCTTGTTGGTTTGTTGGTTAGTTTGTTTGTTGGTTTGTTATTTTGTTGGTCTGTTGGCTTGTTGGCTAGTTGGTTTGTTGGTTGTTTGGTTTGTTGGTTTGTTGGTTTGTTGGTTTGTTGGCTTGTTGGTTAGTTTGTTTGTTGGTTTGTTAGTTTGTTGGTTTGTTGGCTTGTTGGCTTGTTGGTTTGTTGGCTTGTTGGCTAGTTGGTTTGTTGGTTGTTTGGTTTGTTGGTTTGTTGGTTTGTTGGTTTGTTGGTTTGTTGGTTTGTTGGTTTGTTGGTTTGTTGGTTTGTTGGCTTGTTGGTTTGTTGGTTTGTTGGTTTGTTGGTTTGTTAGTTTGTTGGTTTGTTGGTTTGTTGGTTTGTTGGTTTGTTGGTTTGTTGGTTTGTTGCCTTGTTGGTTTGTTGGTTGGTTGGCTTGTTGGCTAGTTGGTTTGTTGGTTTGTGGGCTTTTCGGTTTGTTGGTTTGTTGGCTTGTTGGTTTGTTTGTTTGTTGGTTTGTTGGTTTGTTGGTTTGTTGCTTTGTTGGTTTGTTGGTTTGTTGGCTTGTTGGCTTGTTGGTTTGTTGGTTTGTTGGTTTGTTGGTTTGTTGGTTTGTTGGTTTGTTGGTTTGTTGGTTTGTTGGTTTTTTGGTTTGTTGGTTTATTTGTTTGTTGGTTTGTTGGCTTGTTGGTTTGTTGGTTTGTTGGTTTGTTGGTTTGTTGTTTTATTTGTTTGTTGGTTTGTTGGTTTGTTTGTTTGTTGGTTTGTTGGCTTGTTGGCTTGTTGGTTTGTTGGCTTGTTGGTTTGTTGGTTTGTTGGTTTGTTGTCTTATTGGTTTGTTGGTTTGTTGGCTTGTTGGCTTGTTGGTTTGTTGGTTTGTTGGTTTATTGGCTTGTTGGTTTGTTAGTTTGTTGGCTTGTTGGCTTGTTGGTTTGTTGGTTTGTTGGTTTGTTGGCTTGCTGGTTTGTTGGTTTGTTGGCTTGTTGGTTTGTTAGTTTGTTGGTTTGTTGGTTTGTTGGTTTGTTGGTTTGTTGGTTTGTTGCTTTGTTGGTTTGTTGGTTTTTTGGCTTGTTGGCTTGTTGGTTTGTTGGCTTGTTGGTTTGTTAGTTTGTTGTCTTTTTGGTTACTTGGTTAATTGGTTTATTGGCTTGTTGGCTTGTTAGTTTGTTGGCTTGTTGGTTTGTTGGTTTGTTGTTTCTTGGCTTGTTGGTTTGTTGGTTTGTTGGTTTGTTGGCTTGTTGGCTTGTTGGTTTGTTGGTTAGTTCGTTTGTTGGTTTGTTAGTTTGTTGGTTTGTGTGCTTGTTGGCTTGTTGGTTTGTTGGTTTTTTGGTTTGTTGGTTTGTTGGTTTGTTGGTTTGTTGGTTTGTTGGTTTGTTGGTTTGTTGGCTTGCTGGCTTGTTTGTTTGTTGGCTTGTTGGTTTGTTAGTTTGTTGGCTTTTTGGGTACTTGGTTTGTTGGCTTGTTGGTTTGTTGGTTTGTTGGCTTGGTGGCTTGTTACTTTGTTGGTTTGTTGGTTTGTTGTTTTGTTGGCTTGTTGGTTTGTTAGTTTGTTGGCTTTTTGGTTACTTGGTTTGTTGGTTTGTTGGCTTGTTGGCTTGTTGGTTTGTTGGTTAGTTCGTTTGTTGGTTTGTTAGTTTGTTGGTCTGTTGCCTTGTTGGCTAGTTGGTTTGTTGGTTGTTTGGTTTGTTGGTTTGTTGGTTTGTTGGTTTGTTGGTTTGTTGGTTTGTTGGTTTGTTGGTTTGTTGGTTTGTTGGCTTGTTGGTTTGTTGGTTTGTTGCTTTGTTAGTTTGTTAGTTTGTTGGTTTGTTGGTTTGTTGGTTTGTTGGTTTGTTGCTTTGTTGGTTTGTTGGTTGGTTGGCTTGTTGGCTAGTTGGTTTGTTGGTTTATTGGTTTGTTGGCTTGTTGGTTTGTTGGTTTGTTAGCTTGTTGGTTTGTTTGTTTGTTGGTTTGTTGGTTTGTTGGTTTGTTGGTTTGTTGCTTTGTTGGTTTGTTGGTTTGTTGGCTTGTTGGCTTGTTGGTTTGTTGGCTTGTTGGTTTGCTAGTTTGTTGGCTTTTTGGTTACTTGGTTTGTTGGTTTGTTGGCTTGTTGGCTTGTTGGTTTGTTGGTTTGTTGGCTTGTTGGCTTGTTGGTTTGTTGGTTTGTTGGTTTGTTGGTTTGTTGGTTTCTTGGTTTGTTGGTTTGTTGGTTTGTTGGTTTTTTAGTTTGTTGGTTTATTTGTTTGTTGGTTTGTTGGCTTGTTGGTTTGTTGGTTTGTTGGTTTGTTGGTTTGTTGTTTTATTTGTTTTTTGGTTTGTTGGTTTGTGGGTTTGTTTGTTTGTTGGTTTGTTGGCTTGTTGGTTTGTTGGCTTGTTGGTTTGTTGGTTTGTTGGTTTGTTGTCTTGTTGGTTTGTGGTTTTGTTGGCTTCTTGGCTTGTTGGTTTATTGGTTTGTTGGTTTGTTGGCTTGTTGGTTTGTTAGTTTGTTGGCTTGTTGGCTTGTTGGTTTGTTGGTTTGTTGGTTTGTTGGCTTGTTGGCTTGTTGGTTTGTTGGTTTGTTGGTTTGTTGGCTTGCTGGTTTGTTGGTTAGTTGGCTTGTTGGTTTGTTAGTTTGTTGGTTTGTTGGTTTGTTGGTTTGTTGGTTTGTTGCTTTGTTGGTTTGTTGGTTTTTTGGGTTGTTGGCTTGTTGGTTTGTTGGCTTGTTGGTTTGTTAGTTTGTTGTCTTTTTGGTTACTGGGTTTGTTGGTTTGTTGGCTTGTTGGCTTGTTAGTTTGTTGGCATGTTGGTTTGTTGGTTTGTTGGTTTCTTGGCTTGTTGGCTTGTTGGTTTGTTGGTTTGTTGGTTTGTTGGTTTGTTGGTTTGTTGGTTTGTTGCTTTGTTGGTTTGTTGGTTTTTTGGCTTGTTGGCTTGTTGGTTTGTTGGCTTGTTGGTTTGTTAGTTTGTTGTCTTTTTGGTTACTTGGTTTATTGATTTATTGGCTTGTTGGCTTGTTAGTTTGTTGGCTTGTTGGTTTGTTGGTTTGTTGTTTCTTGGCTTGTTGGTTTGTTGGTTTGTTGGTTTGTTGGCTTGTTGGCTTGTTGGTTTGTTGGTTAGTTCGTTTGTTGGTTTGTTAGTTTGTTGGTTTGTGTGCTTGTTGGCTTGTTGGTTTGTTGGTTTTTTGGTTTGTTGGTTTGTTGTTTTGTTGGTTTGTTGGTTTGTTGGTTTGTTGGTTTGTTGGCTTGCTGGCTTGTTTGTTTGTTGGCTTGTTGGTTTGTTAGTTTGTTGGCTTTTTGGTTACTTGGTTTGTTGGCTTGTTGGTTTGTTGGTTTGTTGGCTTGTTGGCTTGTTACTTTGTTGGTTTGTTGGTCTGTTGCCTTGTTGGCTAGTTGGTTTGTTGGTTGTTTGGTTTGTTGGTTTGTTGGTTTGTTGGTTTGTTGGTTTGTTGGTTTGTTGGTTTGTTGGTTTGTAGGTTTGTTGGCTTGTTGGTTTGTTGGTTTGTTGGTTTGTTAGTTTGTTAGTTTGTTGGTTTGTTGGTTTGTTGGTTTGTTGGTTTGTTGCTTTGTTGGTTTGTTGGTTGGTTGGCTTGTTGGCTAGTTGGTTTGTTGGTTTGTTGGTTTGTTGGCTTGTAGGTTTGTTGGTTTGTTAGCTTGTTGGTTTGTTTGTTTGTTGGTTTGTTGGTTTGTTGGTTTGTTGGTTTGTTGCTTTGTTGGTTTGTTGGTTTGTTGGCTTGTTGGCTTGTTGGTTTGTTGGCTTGTTGGTTTGCTAGTTTGTTGGCTTTTTGGTTACTTGGTTTGTTGGTTTGTTGGCTTGTTGGCTTGTTGGTTTGTTGGTTTGTTGGCTTGTTGGCTTGTTGGTTTGTTGGTTTGTTGGTTTGTTGGTTTGTTGGTTTGTTGGTTTGTTGGTTTGTTGGTTTGTTGGTTTTTTAGTTTGTTGGTTTATTTGTTTGTTGGTTTGTTGGCTTGTTGGTTTGTTGGTTTGTTGGTTTGTTGGTTTGTTGTTTTATTTGTTTGTTGGTTTGTTGGTTTGTGGGTTTGTTTGTTTGTTGGTTTGTTGGCTTGTTGGTTTGTTGGCTTGTTGGTTTGTTGGTTTGTTGGTTTGTTGTCTTGTTAGTTTGTGGTTTTGTTGGCTTGTTGGCTTGTTGGTTTATTGGTTTGTTGGTTTGTTGGCTTGTTGGTTTGTTAGTTTGTTGGCTTGTTGGCTTGTTGGTTTGTTGGTTTATTGGTTTGTTGGCTTGTTGGCTTGTTGGTTTGTTGGTTTGTTGGTTTGTTGGCTTGCTGGTTTGTTGGTTAGTTGGCTTGTTGGTTTGTTAGTTTGTTGGTTTGTTGGTTTGTTGGTTTGTTGGTTTGTTGCTTTGTTGGTTTGTTGGTTTTTTGGGTTGTTGGCTTGTTGGTTTGTTGGCTTGTTGGTTTGTTAGTTTGTTGTCTTTTTGGTTACTGGGTTTGTTGGTTTGTTGGCTTGTTGGCTTGTTAGTTTGTTGGCTTGTTGGTTTGTTGGTTTGTTGGTTTGTTGGCTTGTTGGTTTGTTGGTTTGTTGGTTTGTTGGCTTGTTGGCTTGTTGGTTTGTTGGTTAGTTCGTTTGTTGGTTTGTTAGTTTGTTGGTTTGTTGGCTTGTTGGCTTGTTGGTTTGTTGGTTTTTTGGTTTGTTGGTTTGTTGGTTTGTTGGTTTGTTGGTTTGTTGGTTTGTTGGCGTGTTGGCTTGTTTGTTTGTTGGCTTGTTGGTTTGTTAGTTTGTTGGCTTTTTGGTTACTTGGTTTGTTGGCTTGTTGGTTTGTTGGTTTGTTGGCTTGTTGGCTTGTTACTTTGTTGGCTTGTTGGTTTGTTGGTTAGTTCGTTTGTTGGTTTGTTAGTTTGTTGGTTTGTTGGCTTGTTGGCTTGTTGGTTTGTTGGTTTTTTGGTTTGTTGGTTTGTTGGTTTGTTGGTTTGTTGGTTTGTTGGTTTGTTGGCGTGTTGGCTTGTTTGTTTGTTGGCTTGTTGGTTTGTTAGTTTGTTGGCTTTTTGGTTACTTGGTTTGTTGGTTTGTTGGCTTGTTGGCTTGTTGGTTTGTTGGTTAGTTCGTTTGTTGGTTTGTTAATTTGTTGGTCTGTTGGCTTGTTGGCTAGTTGGTTTGTTGGTTGTTTGGTTTGTTGGTTTGTTGGTTTGTTGGTTTGTTGATTTGTTGGTTTGTTGGTTTGTTGGTTTGTTGGTTTGTTGGCTTGTTGGTTTGTTGGTTTGTTGGTTTGTTGGTTTGTTAATTTGTTGGTTTGTTGGTTTGTTGGTTTGTTGGTTTGTTGCTTTGTTGGTTTGTTGGCTAGTTGGTTTGTTGGTTTGTTAGTTTGTTGGCTTGTTGGTTTGTTGGTTTGTTGGCTTGTTGGTTTGTTTGTTTGTTGGTTTGTTGGTTTGTTGGTTTGTTGGTTTGTTGCTTTGTTGGTTTGTTGGTTTGTTGGCTTGTTGGCTTGTTGGTTTGTTGGCTTGTTGGTTTGCTAGTTTGTTGGCTTTTTGGTTACTTGGTTTGTTGGTTTGTTGGCTTGTTGGCTTGTTGGTTTGTTGGTTTGTTGGCTTGTTGGCTTGTTGGCTTGTTGGTTTGTTGGTTTGTTGGTTTGTTGGTTTGTTGGTTTTTTAGTTTGTTGGTTTATTTGTTTGTTGGTTTGTTGGCTTGTTGGTTTGTTGGTTTGTTGGTTTGTTGGTTTGTTGTTTTATTTGTTTGTTGGTTTGTTGGTTTGTGGGTTTGTTTGTTTGTTGGTTTGTTGGCTTGTTGGTTTGTTGGCTTGTTGGTTTGTTGGTTTGTTGGTTTGTTGTCTTGTTGGTTTGTGGTTTTGTTGGCTTGTTGGCTTGTTGGTTTATTGGTTTGTTGGTTTGTTGGCTTGTTGGTTTGTTAGTTTGTTGGCTTGTTGGCTTGTTGGTTTGTTGGTTTGTTGGTTTGTTGGCTTGTTGGCTTGTTGGTTTGTTGGTTTGTTGGTTTGTTGGCTTGCTGGTTTGTTGGTTAGTTGGCTTGTTGGTTTGTTAGTTTGTTGGTTTGTTGGTTTGTTGGTTTGTTGGTTTGTTGCTTTGTTGGTTTATTGGTTTTTTGCGTTGTTGGCTTGTTGGTTTGTTGGCTTGTTGGTTTGTTAGTTTGTTGTCTTTTTGGTTACTTGGTTTGTTGGTTTGTTGGCTTGTTGGCTTGTTAGCTTGTTGGCTTGTTGGTTTGTTGGTTTGTTGGTTTCTTGGCTTGTTGGTTTGTTGGTTTGTTGGTTTGTTGGCTTGTTGGCTTGTTGGTTTGTTGGTTAGTTCGTTTGTTGGTTTGTTAGTTTGTTGGTTTGTTGGCTTGTTGGCTTGTTGGTTTGTTGGTTTTTTGGTTTGTTGGTTTGTTGGTTTGTTGGTTTGTTGGTTTGTTGGTTTGTTGGCGTGTTGGCTTGTTTGTTTGTTGGCTTGTTGGTTTGTTAGTTTGTTGGCTTTTTGGTTACTCGGTTTGTTGGCTTGTTGGTTTGTTGGTTTGTTGGTTTGTTGGCTTGTTGGCTTGTTGGTTTGTTAGTTTGTTGGCTTTTTGGTTACTTGGTTTGTCGGTTTGTTGGCTTGTTGGCTTGTTGGTTTGTTGGTTAGTTCGTTTGTTGGTTTGTTAGTTTGTTGGTCTGTTGGCTTGTTGGCTAGTTGGTTTGTTGGTTGTTTGGTTTGTTGGTTTGTTGGTTTGTTGGTTTGTTGGTTTGTTGGTTTGTTGGTGTGTTGGTTTGTTGGTTTGTTGGCTTGTTGGTTTGTTGGTTTGTTGGCTTGTTGGTTTGTTAATTTGTTGGTTTGTTGGTTTGTTGGTTTGTTGGTTTGTTGCTTTGTTGGTTTGTTGGTTTGTTGGTTTGTTGGTTTGTTGGCTTGTTGGCTTTTTGGTTTGTTTGTTTGTTGGTTTGTTGGTTTGTTGGTTTGTTGGTTTGTTGCTTTGTTGGTTTGTTGGTTTGTTGGCTTGTTGGCTTGTTGGTGTGTTGGCTTGTTGGTTTGCTAGTTTGTTGGCTTTTTGGTTACTTGGTTTGTTGGTTTGTTGGCTTGTTGGCTTGTTGGTTTGTTGGTTTGTTGGCTTGTTGGCTTTTTGGTTCATTGGTTTGTTGGTTTGTTGGTTTGTTGGTTTTTTGGTTTGTTGGTTTATTTGTTTGTTGGTTTGTTGGCTTGTTGGTTTGTTGGTTTGTTGGTTTGTTGGTTTGTTGTTTTATTTATTTGTTGGTTTGTTGGTTTGTGGGTTTGTTTGTTGGCTTGTTGGTTTGTTGGCTTGTTGGTTTGTTGGTTTGTTGGTTTGTTGTCTTGTTGGTTTGTTGGTTTGTTGGCTTGTTGGCTTGTTGGTTTATTGGTTTGTTGGTTTGTTGGCTTGTTGGTTTGTTAGTTTGTTTGATTGTTGGCTTGTTGGTTTGCTGGTTTGTTGGTTTGTTGGCTTGCTGGTTTGTTGGTTTGTTGGCTTGTTGGTTTGTTAGTTTGTTGGTTTGTTGGTTTGTTGGTTTGTTGGTTTGTTGGTTTGTTGCTTTGTTGGTTTGTTGGTTTTTTCGCTTGTTGGCTTGTTGGTTTGTTGGCTTGTTGGTTTGTTAGTTTGTTGTCTTTTTGGTTACTTGGTTTGTTGGTTTGTTGGCTTGTTGGCTTGTTAGTTTGTTGGCTTGTTGGTTTGTTTGTTTGTTGGTTTCTTGGCTTGTTGGTTTGTTGGTTTGTTGGCTTGTTGGCTTGTTGGTTTATTGGTTTGTTGGTTTGTTGGTTTGTTGGCTTGTTGGTTTGTTGGTTTGTTGGCTTGTTGGTTTGTTGGTTTGTTGGTTAGTTCGTTTGTTGGTTTGTTAGTTTGTTGGTTTGTTGGCTTGTTGGCTTGTTGATTTGTTGGTTTTTTGGCTTGTTGGTTTGTTGGTTTGTTGGTTTCTTGGCTTGTTGGTTTGTTGGTTTGTTGGCTTGTTGGCTTGTTGGTTTATTGGTTTGTTGGTTTGTTGGTTTGTTGGTTTGTTGGTTTGTTGGTTTGTTGGTTTGTTGGTTTGTTGGTTTGTTGGTTTGTTGGTTTGTTGGTTTGTTGGTTTGTTGGTTTGTTGGCTTGTTTGTTTTTTTTGGTTTGTTGGTTTGTTAATTTGTTGGTTTGTTGGTTTGTTGGTTTGTTGGTTTGTTGCTTTGTTGGTTCGTTGGTTGCTTGGCTTGTTGGCTAGTTGGTTTGTTGGTTTGTTGGTTTGTTGGCTTGTTGGTTTGTTGGTTTGTTGGCTTGTTGGCTTGTTGGTTTGTTTGTTTGTTGGTTTGTTGGTTTGTTTGTTTGTTGGTTTGTTGGTTTGTTGCTTTGTTGGTTTGTTGGTTTGTTGGCCTGTTGGCTTGTTGGTTTGTTGGCTTGTTGGTTTGCTAGTTTGTTGGCTTTTTGGTTACTTGGTTTGTTGGTTTGTTGGCTTGTTGGCTTGTTGGTTTGTTGGTTTGTTGGCTTGTTGGCTTTTTGGTTTGTTGGTTTGTTGGTTTGTTGGTTTGTTGGCTTGTTGGTTTTTTGGTTTGTTGGTTTATTTGTTTGTTGGTTTGTTGGCTTGTTGGTTTGTTGGTTTGTTAGTTTGTTGGTTTGTTGTTTTATTTATTTGTTGGTTTGTTGGTTTGTGGGTTTGTTTGTTGGCTTGTTGGTTTGTTGGCTTGTTGGTTTGTTGGTTTGTTGGTTTGTTGTCTTGTTGGTTTGTTGGTTTGTTGGCTTGTTGGCTTGTTGGTTTATTGGTTTGTTGGTTTGTTGGCTTGTTGGTTTGTTAGTTTGTTGGATTGTTGGCTTGTTGGTTTGCTGGTTTGTTGGTTTGGTGGCTTGCTGGTTTGTTGGTTTGTTGGCTTGTTGGTTTGTTAGTTTGTTGGTTTGTTGGTTTGTTGGTTTGTTGGTTTGTTGGTTAGTTGCTTTGTTGGTTTGTTGGTTTTTTCGCTTGTTGGCTTGTTGGTTTGTTGGCTTGTTGGTTTGTTAGTTTGTTGTCTTTTTGGTTACTTGGTTTGTTGGTTTGTTGGCTTGTTGGCTTGTTAGTTTGTTGGCTTGTTGGTTTGTTGGTTTGTTGGTTTCTTGGCTTGTTGGCTTGTTGGCTAGTTGGTTTGTTGGTTGTTTGGTTTGTTGGTTTGTTGGTTTGTTGGTTTGTTGGTTTGTTGGTTTGCTGGTTTGTTGGTTTGTTGGTTTGTTGGCTTGTTGGTTTGTTGGTTTGTTGGCTTGTTGGTTTGTTAATTTGTTGGTTTGTTGGTTTGTTGGTTTGTTGGTTTGTTGCTTTGTTGGTTTGTTGGTTTGTTGGTTTGTTGGTTTGTTGGCTTGTTGGCTTTTTGGTTTGTTTGTTTGTTGGTTTGTTGGTTTGTTGGTTTGTTGGTTTGTTGCTTTGTTGGTTTGTTGGTTTGTTGGCTTGTTGGCTTGTTGGTTTGTTGGCTTGTTGGTTTGCTAGTTTGTTGGCTTTTTGGTTACTTGGTTTGTTGGTTTGTTGGCTTGTTGGCTTGTTGGTTTGTTGGTTTGTTGGCTTGTTGGCTTTTTGGTTTGTTGGTTTGTTGGTTTGTTGGTTTGTTGGTTTTTTGGTTTGTTGGTTTATTTGTTTGTTGGTTTGTTGGCTTGTTGGTTTGTTGGTTTGTTGGTTTGTTGGTTTGTTGTTTTATTTATTTGTTGGTTTGTTGGTTTGTGGGTTTGTTTGTTGGCTTGTTGGTTTGTTGGCTTGTTGGTTTGTTGGTTTGTTGGTTTGTTGTCTTGTTGGTTTGTTGGTTTGTTGGCTTGTTGGCTTGTTGGTTTATTGGTTTGTTGGTTTGTTGGCTTGTTGGTTTGTTAGTTTGTTTGATTGTTGGCTTGTTGGTTTGCTGGTTTGTTGGTTTGTTGGCTTGCTGGTTTGTTGGTTTGTTGGCTTGTTGGTTTGTTAGTTTGTTGGTTTGTTGGTTTGTTGGTTTGTTGGTTTGTTGGTTTGTTGCTTTGTTGGTTTGTTGGTTTTTTCGCTTGTTGGCTTGTTGGTTTGTTGGCTTGTTGGTTTGTTAGTTTGTTGTCTTTTTGGTTACTTGGTTTGTTGGTTTGTTGGCTTGTTGGCTTGTTAGTTTGTTGGCTTGTTGGTTTGTTGGTTTGTTGGTTTCGTGGCTTGTTGGTTTGTTGGTTTGTTGGCTTGTTGGCTTGTTGCTTTATTGGTTTGTTGGTTTGTTGGTTTGTTGGCTTGTTGGTTTGTTGGTTTGTTGGCTTTTTGGTTTGTTGGTTTGTTGGTTAGTTCGTTTGTTGGTTTGTTAGTTTGTTGGTTTGTTGGTTTGTTGGCTTGTTGGTTTGTTAGTTTGTTGGTTTGTTGGTTTGTTGGTTTGTTGGTTTGTTGGTTTGTTGCTTTGTTGGTTTGTTGGTTTTTTCGCTTGTTGGCTTGTTGGTTATTTGGCTTGTTGGTTTGTTAGTTTGTTGTCTTTTTGGTTACTTGGTTTGTTGGTTTGTTGGCTTGTTGGTTTGTTAGTTTGTTGGCTTGTTGGTTTGTTTGTTTGTTGGTTTCTTGGCTTGTTGGTTTGTTGGTTTGTTGGCTTGTTGGCTTGTTGGTTTATTGGTTTGTTGGTTTGTTGGTTTGTTGGCTTGTTGGTTTGTTGGTTTGTTGGCTTGTTGGTTTGTTGGTTTGTTGGTTAGTTCGTTTGTTGGTTTGTTAGTTTGTTGGTTTGTTGGCTTGTTGGCTTGTTGATTTGTTGGTTTTTTGGCTTGTTGGTTTGTTGGTTTGTTGGTTTCTTGGCTTGTTGGTGTGTTGGTTTGGTGGCTTGTTGGCTTGTTGGTTTATTAGTTTGTTGGTTTCTTGGTTTGTTGGTTTGTTGGTTTGTTGGTTTGTTGGTTTGTTGGTTTGTTGGTTTGTTGGTTTGTTGGTTTGTTGGCTTGTTGGCTTGTTGGTTTGTTGGTTTGTTGGTTTGTTGGTTTGTTAATTTGTTGGTTTGTTGGTTTGTTGGTTTGTTGGTTTGTTGCTTTGTTGGTTCGTTGGTTGCTTGGCTTGTTGGCTAGTTGGTTTGTTGGTTTGTTGGCTTGTTGGTTTGTTGGTTTGTTGGCTTGTTGGCTTGTTGGTTTGTTTGTTTGTTGGTTTGTTGGTTTGTTGGTTTGTTGGTTTGTTGGTTTGTTGCTTTGTTGGTTTGTTGGTTTGTTGGCTTGTTGGCTTGTTGGTTTGTTGGCTTGTTGGTTTGCTAGTTTGTTGGCTTTTTGGTTACTTGGTTTGTTGGTTTGTTGGCTTGTTGGTTTGTTGGTTTGTTGGTTTGTTGGCTTGTTGGCTTTTTGGTTTGTTGGTTTGTTGGTTTGTTGGTTTGTTGGTTTGTTGGTTTTTTGGTTTGTTGGTTTATTTGTTTGTTGGTTTGTTGGCTTGTTGGTTTGTTGGTTTGTTGGTTTGTTGGTTTGTTGTTTTATTTATTTGTTGGTTTGTTGGTTTGTGGGTTTGTTTGTTGGCTTGTTGGTTTGTTGGCTTGTTGGTTTGTTGGTTTGTTGGTTTGTTGTCTTGTTGGTTTGTTGGTTTGTTGGCTTGTTGGCTTGTTGGTTTATTGGTTTGTTGGTTTGTTGGCTTGTTGGTTTGTTAGTTTGTTGGATTGTTGGCTTGTTGGTTTGCTGGTTTGTTGGTTTGTTGGCTTGCTGGTTTGTTGGTTTGTTGGCTTGTTGGTTTGTTAGTTTGTTGGTTTGTTGGTTTGTTGGTTTGTTGGTTTGTTGGTTAGTTGCTTTGTTGGTTTGTTGGTTTTTTCGCTTGTTGGCTTGTTGGTTTGTTGGCTTGTTGGTTTGTTAGTTTGTTGTCTTTTTGGTTACTTGGTTTGTTGGTTTGTTGGCTTGTTGGCTTGTTAGTTTGTTGGCTTGTTGGTTTGTTGGTTTTTTGGTTTCTTGGCTTGTTGGTTTGTTGGTTTGTTGGCTTGTTGGTTTGTTGGTTTGTTGGTTAGTTCGTTTGTTGGTTTGTTAGTTTGTTGGTTTGTTGGCTTGTTGGCTTGTTGATTTGTTGGTTTTTTGGTTTGTTGGTTTGTTGGTTTGTTGGTTTGTTGGTTTGTTGGTTTGTTGGTTTGTTGGTTTGTTGGTTTGTTGGTTTGTTGGTTTGTTGGCTTGTTGGCTTTTTGGTTTGTTGGTTTGTTGGTTTGTTGGTTTGTTGGTTTGTTGGTTTTTTGGTTTGTTGGTTTATTTGTTTGTTGGTTTGTTGGCTTGTTGGTTTGTTGGTTTGTTGGTTTGTTGGTTTGTTGTTTTATTTATTTGTTGGTTTGTTGGTTTGTGGGTTTGTTTGTTGGCTTGTTGGTTTGTTGGCTTGTTGGTTTGTTGGTTTGTTGGTTTGTTGTCTTGTTGGTTTGTTGGTTTGTTGGCTTGTTGGCTTGTTGGTTTATTGGTTTGTTGGTTTGTTGGCTTGTTGGTTTGTTAGTTTGTTGGATTGTTGGCTTGTTGGTTTGCTGGTTTGTTGGTTTGTTGGCTTGCTGGTTTGTTGGTTTGTTGGCTTGTTGGTTTGTTAGTTTGTTGGTTTGTTGGTTTGTTGGTTTGTTGGTTTGTTGGTTTGTTGCTTTGTTGGTTTGTTGGTTTTTTCGCTTGTTGGCTTGTTGGTTTGTTGGCTTGTTGGTTTCTTAGTTTGTTGTCTTTTTGGTTACTTGGTTTGTTGGTTTGTTGGCTTGTTGGCTTGTTAGTTTGTTGGCTTGTTGGTTTGTTGGTTTGTTGGTTTCTTGGCTTGTTGGTTTGTTGGTTTGTTGGCTTGTTGGCTTGTTGGTTTATTGGTTTGTTGGTTTGTTGGTTTGTTGGCTTGTTGGTTTGTTGGTTTGTTGGCTTGTTGGTTTGTTGGTTTGTTGGTTAGTTCGTTTGTTGGTTTGTTAGTTTGTTGGTTTGTTGGCTTGTTGGCTTGTTGATTTGTTGGTTTGTTGGTTTCTTGGCTTGTTGGTTTGTTGGTTTGTTGGTTTGTTGGTTTGTTGGTTTGTTGGTTTGTTGGTTTGTTGGTTTGTTGGGTTGTTGGTTTGTTGGTTTGTTGGTTTGTTGGTTTGTTGGTTTGTTGGGTTGTTGGCTTGTTGGTTTGTTAGTTTGTTGTCTTTTTGGTTACTTGGTTTGTTGGTTTGTTGGCTTGTTGGCTTGTTAGTTTGTTGGCTTGTTGGTTTGTTGGTTTGTTGGTTTCTTGGCTTGTTGGTTTGTTGGTTTGTTGGTTTGTTGGTTTGTTGGTTTGTTGGTTTGTTGGTTTGTTGGGTTGTTGGTTTGTTGGTTTGTTGGTTTGTTGGCTTGTTGGTTTGTTGGTTTGTTGGTTTGTTGCTTTGTTGTTTTGTTGGTTGGTTGGCTTGTTGGCTAGTTGGTTTGTTGGTTTGTTGGTTTGTTGGTTTGTTGGTTTGTTGGTTTGTTGGCTTGTTGGTTCGTTTGTTTGTTGGTTTGTTGGTTTGTTGGTTTGTTACTTTGTTCGTTTGTTGGTTTGTTGGCTTGTTGGCTTGTTGGTTTGTTGGCTTGTTGGTTTTTTAGTTTGTTGGCTTTTTGGTTACTTGGTTTGTTGGTTTGTTGGCTTGTTGGCTTGTTGGTTTGTTGGTTTGTTGGTTTGTTGGCTTGTTGGTTTGTTGGTTTGTTGGTTTGTTGGTTTGTTGGTTTGTTGGTTTGTTGGTTTGTTGGTTTGTTGGTTTTTTGGTTTGTTGGTTTATTTGTTTGTTGGTTTATTGGCTTGTTGGTTTGTTGGTTTGTTGGTTTGTTGGTTTGTTGTTTTATTTGTTTGTTGGTTTGTTGGTTTGTTTGTTTGTTGGTTTGTGTGCTTGTTGGTTTGTTGGCTTGTTAGTTTCTTGGTTTGTTGGTTTGTTGGCTTGTTGGTTTGTTGGTTTGTTGGCTTGTAAGCTTGTTGGTTTTTTGGTTTGTTGATTTGTTGACTTGTTGGTTTGTTAGTTTGTTGGCTTGTTGGCTTGTTGGTTTGTTGGTTTGTTGGTTTGTTGGTTTGTTGGTTTGTTGGTTTGTTGGTTTGTTGGTTTGTTGGTTTGTTGGTTTGTTGGCTTGTTGGTTTGTTGGTTTGTTGGTTTGTTGGTTTGTTAATTTGTTGCTTTGTTGGTTTGTTGGTTTGTTGGCCTGTTGGCTTGTTGGTTTGTTGGCTTGTTGGTTTGCTAGTTTGTTGGCTTTTTGGTTACTTGGTTTGTTGGTTTGTTGGCTTGTTGGCTTGTTGGTTTGTTGGTTTGTTGGCTTGTTGGCTTTTTGGTTTGTTGGTTTGTTGGTTTGTTGGTTTGTTGGTTTGTTGGTTTTTTGGTTTGTTGGTTTATTTGTTTGTTGGTTTGTTGGCTTGTTGGTTTGTTGGTTTGTTAGTTTGTTGGTTTGTTGTTTTATTTATTTGTTGGTTTGTTGGTTTGTGGGTTTGTTTGTTGGCTTGTTGGTTTGTTGGCTTGTTGGTTTGTTGGTTTGTTGGTTTGTTGTCTTGTTGGTTTGTTGGTTTGTTGGCTTGTTGGCTTGTTGGTTTATTGGTTTGTTGGTTTGTTGGCTTGTTGGTTTGTTAGTTTGTTGGATTGTTGGCTTGTTGGTTTGCTGGTTTGTTGGTTTGGTGGCTTGCTGGTTTGTTGGTTTGTTGGCTTGTTGGTTTGTTAGTTTGTTGGTTTGTTGGTTTGTTGGTTTGTTGGTTTGTTGGTTAGTTGCTTTGTTGGTTTGTTGGTTTTTTCGCTTGTTGGCTTGTTGGTTTGTTGGCTTGTTGGTTTGTTAGTTTGTTGTCTTTTTGGTTACTTGGTTTGTTGGTTTGTTGGCTTGTTGGCTTGTTAGTTTGTTGGCTTGTTGGTTTGTTGGTTTGTTGGTTTCTTGGCTTGTTGGCTTGTTGGTTTGTTGGTTTGTTGGCTTGTTGGCTTGTTGGTTTATTGGTTTGTTGGTTTGTTGGTTTGTTGGCTTGTTGGTTTGTTGGTTTGTTGGCTTGTTGGTTTGTTGGTTTGTTGGTTAGTTCGTTTGTTGGTTTGTTAGTTTGTTGATTTGTTGGCTTGTTGGCTTGTTGATTTGTTGGTTTTTTGGTTTGTTGGTTTGTTGGTTTGTTGGTTTGTTGGTTTGTTGGTTTGTTGGCTTGTTGGCTTTTTGGTTTGTTGGTTTGTTGGTTTGTTGGTTTGTTGGTTTGTTGGTTTTTTGGTTTGTTGGTTTATTTGTTTGTTGGTTTGTTGGCTTGTTGGTTTGTTGGTTTGTTGGTTTGTTGGTTTGTTGTTTTATTTATTTGTTGGTTTGTTGGTTTGTGGGTTTGTTTGTTGGCTTGTTGGTTTGTTGGCTTGTTGGTTTGTTGGTTTGTTGGTTTGTTGTCTTGTTGGTTTGTTGGTTTGTTGGCTTGTTGGCTTGTTGGTTTATTGGTTTGTTGGTTTGTTGGCTTGTTGGTTTGTTAGTTTGTTGGATTGTTGGCTTGTTGGTTTGCTGGTTTGTTGGTTTGTTGGCTTGCTGGTTTGTTGGTTTGTTGGCTTGTTGGTTTGTTAGTTTGTTGGTTTGTTGGTTTGTTGGTTTGTTGGTTTGTTGGTTTGTTGCCTTGTTGGTTTGTTGGTTTTTTCGCTTGTTGGCTTGTTGGTTTGTTGGCTTGTTGGTTTGTTAGTTTGTTGTCTTTTTGGTTACTTGGTTTGTTGGTTTGTTGGCTTGTTGGCTTGTTAGTTTGTTGGCTTGTTGGTTTGTTGGTTTGTTGGTTTCTTGGCTTGTTGGTTTGTTGGTTTGTTGGCTTGTTGGCTTGTTGGTTTATTGGTTTGTTGGTTTGTTGGTTTGTTGGCTTGTTGGTTTGTTGGTTTGTTGGCTTTTTGGTTTGTTGGTTTGTTGGTTAGTTCGTTTGTTGGTTTGTTAGTTTGTTGGTTTGTTGGTTTGTTGGCTTGTTGGTTTGTTAGTTTGTTGGTTTGTTGGTTTGTTGGTTTGTTGGTTTGTTGGTTTGTTGCTTTGTTGGTTTGTTGGTTTTTTCGCTTGTTGGCTTGTTGGTTTGTTGGCTTGTTGGTTTGTTAGTTTGTTGTCTTTTTGGTTACTTGGTTTGTTGGTTTGTTGGCTTGTTGGCTTGTTAGTTTGTTGGCTTGTTGGTTTGTTTGTTTGTTGGTTTCTTGGCTTGTTGGTTTGTTGGTTTGTTGGCTTGTTGGCTTGTTGGTTTATTGGTTTGTTGGTTTGTTGGTTTGTTGGCTTGTTGGTTTGTTGGTTTGTTGGCTTGTTGGTTTGTTGGTTTGTTGGTTAGTTCGTTTGTTGGTTTGTTAGTTTGTTGGTTTGTTGGCTTGTTGGCTTGTTGATTTGTTGGTTTTTTGGCTTGTTGGTTTGTTGGTTTGTTGGTTTCTTGGCTTGTTGGTGTGTTGGTTTGTTGGCTTGTTGGCTTGTTGGTTTATTAGTTTGTTGGTTTGTTGGTTTGTTGGTTTGTTGGTTTGTTGGTTTGTTGGTTTGTTGGTTTGTTGGTTTGTTGGTTTGTTGGTTTGTTGGCTTGTTGGTTTGTTGGTTTGTTGGTTTGTTGGTTTGTTAATTTGTTGGTTTGTTGGTTTGTTGGTTTGTTGGTTTGTTGCTTTGTTGGTTCGTTGGTTGCTTGGCTTGTTGGCTAGTTGGTTTGTTAGTTTGTTGGTTTGTTGGCTTGTTGGTTTGTTGGTTTGTTGGCTTGTTGGCTTGTTGGTTTGTTTGTTTGTTGGTTTGTTGGTTTGTTGGTTTGTTGGTTTGTTGGTTTGTTGCTTTGTTGGTTTGTTGGTTTGTTGGCTTGTTGGCTTGTTGGTTTGTTGGCTTGTTGGTTTGCTAGTTTGTTGGCTTTTTGGTTACTTGGTTTGTTGGTTTGTTGGCTTGTTGGTTTGTTGGTTTGTTGGTTTGTTGGCTTGTTGGCTTTTTGGTTTGTTGGTTTGTTGGTTTGTTGGTTTGTTGGTTTGTTGGTTTTTTGGTTTGTTGGTTTATTTGTTTGTTGGTTTGTTGGCTTGTTGGTTTGTTGGTTTGTTGGTTTGTTGGTTTGTTGTTTTATTTATTTGTTGGTTTGTTGGTTTGTGGGTTTGTTTGTTGGCTTGTTGGTTTGTTGGCTTGTTGGTTTGTTGGTTTGTTGGTTTGTTGTCTTGTTGGTTTGTTGGTTTGTTGGCTTGTTGGCTTGTTGGTTTATTGGTTTGTTGGTTTGTTGGCTTGTTGGTTTGTTAGTTTGTTGGATTGTTGGCTTGTTGGTTTGCTGGTTTGTTGGTTTGTTGGCTTGCTGGTTTGTTGGTTTGTTGGCTTGTTGGTTTGTTAGTTTGTTGGTTTGTTGGTTTGTTGGTTTGTTGGTTTGTTGGTTAGTTGCTTTGTTGGTTTGTTGGTTTTTTCGCTTGTTGGCTTGTTGGTTTGTTGGCTTGTTGGTTTGTTAGTTTGTTGTCTTTTTGGTTACTTGGTTTGTTGGTTTGTTGGCTTGTTGGCTTGTTAGTTTGTTGGCTTGTTGGTTTGTTGGTTTTTTGGTTTCTTGGCTTGTTGGTTTGTTGGTTTGTTGGCTTGTTGGCTTGTTGGTTTATTGGTTTGTTGGTTTGTTGGTTTGTTGGCTTGTTGGTTTGTTGGTTTGTTGGCTTGTTGGTTTGTTGGTTTGTTGGTTAGTTCGTTTGTTGGTTTGTTAGTTTGTTGGTTTGTTGGCTTGTTGGCTTGTTGATTTGTTGGTTTTTTGGTTTGTTGGTTTGTTGGTTTGTTGGTTTGTTGGTTTGTTGGTTTGTTGGTTTGTTGGTTTGCTGGTTTGTTGGTTTGTTGGTTTGTTGGCTTGTTGGCTTTTTGGTTTGTTGGTTTGTTGGTTTGTTGGTTTGTTGGTTTGTTGGTTTTTTGGTTTGTTGGTTTATTTGTTTGTTGGTTTGTTGGCTTGTTGGTTTGTTGGTTTGTTGGTTTGTTGGTTTGTTGTTTTATTTATTTGTTGGTTTGTTGGTTTGTGGGTTTGTTTGTTGGCTTGTTGGTTTGTTGGCTTGTTGGTTTGTTGGTTTGTTGGTTTGTTGTCTTGTTGGTTTGTTGGTTTGTTGGCTTGTTGGCTTGTTGGTTTATTGGTTTGTTGGTTTGTTGGCTTGTTGGTTTGTTAGTTTGTTGGATTGTTGGCTTGTTGGTTTGCTGGTTTGTTGGTTTGTTGGCTTGCTGGTTTGTTGGTTTGTTGGCTTGTTGGTTTGTTAGTTTGTTGGTTTGTTGGTTTGTTGGTTTGTTGGTTTGTTGGTTTGTTGCTTTGTTGGTTTGTTGGTTTTTTCGTTTGTTGGCTTGTTGGTTTGTTGGCTTGTTGGTTTGTTAGTTTGTTGTCTTTTTGGTTACTTGGTTTGTTGGTTTGTTGGCTTGTTGGCTTATTAGTTTGTTGGCTTGTTGGTTTGTTGGTTTGTTGGTTTCTTGGCTTGTTGGTTTGTTGGTTTGTTGGCTTGTTGGCTTGTTGGTTTATTGGTTTGTTGGTTTGTTGGTTTGTTGGCTTGTTGGTTTGTTGGTTTGTTGGCTTGTTGGTTTGTTGGTTTGTTGGTTAGTTCGTTTGTTGGTTTGTTAGTTTGTTGGTTTGTTGGCTTGTTGGCTTGTTGATTTGTTGGTTTGTTGGTTTCTTGGCTTGTTGGTTTGTTGGTTTGTTGGTTTGTTGGTTTGTTGGTTTGTTGGTTTGTTGGTTTGTTGGTTTGTTGGGTTGTTGGTTTGTTGGTTTGTTGGTTTGTTGGTTTGTTGGTTTGTTGGGTTGTTGGCTTGTTGGTTTGTTAGTTTGTTGTCTTTTTGGTTACTTGGTTTGTTGGTTTGTTGGCTTGTTGGCTTGTTAGTTTGTTGGCTTGTTGGTTTGTTGGTTTGTTGGTTTCTTGGCTTGTTGGTTTGTTGGTTTGTTGGTTTGTTGGTTTGTTGGTTTGTTGGTTTGTTGGTTTGTTGGTTTGTTGGGTTGTTGGTTTGTTGGTTTGTTGGTTTGTTGGCTTGTTGGTTTGTTGGTTTGTTGGTTTGTTGCTTTGTTGTTTTGTTGGTTGGTTGGCTTGTTGACTAGTTGGTTTGTTGGTTTGTTGGTTTGTTGGTTTGTTGGTTTGTTGGTTTGTTGGCTTGTTGGTTCGTTTGTTTGTTGGTTTGTTGGTTTGTTGGTTTGTTACTTTGTTCGTTTGTTGGTTTGTTGGCTTGTTGGCTTGTTGGTTTGTTGGCTTGTTGGTTTTTTAGTTTGTTGGCTTTTTGGTTACTTGGTTTGTTGGTTTGTTGGCTTGTTGGCTTGTTGGTTTGTTGGTTTGTTGGTTTGTTGGCTTGTTGGTTTGTTGGTTTGTTGGTTTGTTGGTTTGTTGGTTTGTTGGTTTGTTGGTTTGTTGGTTTTTTGGTTTGTTGGTTTATTTGTTTGTTGGTTTATTGGCTTGTTGGTTTGTTGGTTTGTTGGTTTGTTGGTTTGTTGTTTTATTTGTTTGTTGGTTTGTTGGTTTGTTTGTTTGTTGGTTTGTGTGCTTGTTGGTTTGTTGGCTTGTTAGTTTCTTGGTTTGTTGGTTTGTTGGCTTGTTGGTTTGTTGGTTTGTTGGCTTGTAAGCTTGTTGGTTTTTTGGTTTGTTGATTTGTTGACTTGTTGGTTTGTTAGTTTGTTGGCTTGTTGGCTTGTTGGTTTGTTGGTTTGTTGGTTTGTTGGTTTGTTGGTTTGTTGGTTTGTTGGTTTGTTGGTTTGTTGGTTTGTTGGCTTGTTGGTTTGTTGGTTTGTTGGTTTGTTGGTTTGTTAATTTGTTGGTTTGTTGGTTTGTTGGTTTGTTGGTTTGTTGGTTTGTTGCTTTGTTGGTTTGTTGGTTGGTTGGCTTGTTGGCTAGTTGGTTTGTTGGTTTGTTGGTTTGTTGGCTTGTTGGTTTGTTGGTTTGTTGGCTTGTTGGTTTGTTTGTTTGTTGGTTTGTTGGTTTGTTGGTTTGTTGGTTTGTTGCTTTGTTGGTTTGTTGGTTTGTTGGCTTGTTGGCTTGTTGGTTTGTTGGCTTGTTGGTTTGCTAGTTTGTTGGCTTTTTGGTTACTTGGTTTGTTGGTTTGTTGGCTTGTTGGCTTGTTGGTTTGTTGGTTTGTTGGCTTGTTGGCTTGTTGGTTTATTGGTTTGTTGGTTTGTTGGCTTGTTGGTTTGTTAGTTTAATGGATTGTTGGCTTGTTGGTTTGCTGGTTTGTTGGTTTGTTGGCTTGCTGGTTTGTTGGTTTGTTGGCTTGTTGGTTTGTTAGTTTGTTGGTTTGTTGGTTTGTTGGTTTGTTGGTTTGTTGGTTAGTTGCTTTGTTGGTTTGTTGGTTTTTTCGCTTGTTGGCTTGTTGGTTTGTTGGCTTGTTGGTTTGTTAGTTTGTTGTCTTTTTGGTTACTTGGTTTGTTGGTTTGTTGGCTTGTTGGCTTGTTAGTTTGTTGGCTTGTTGGTTTGTTGGTTTGTTGGTTTCTTGGCTTGTTGGTTTGTTGGTTTGTTGGCTTGTTGGCTTGTTGGTTTATTGGTTTGTTGGTTTGTTGGTTTGTTGGTTTGTTGGCTTGTTGGTTTGTTGGTTTGTTGGCTTGTTGGTTTGTTGGTTTGTTGGTTAGTTCGTTTGTTGGTTTGTTAGTTTGTTGGTTTGTTGGCTTGTTGGCTTGTTGATTTGTTGGTTTTTTGGTTTGTTGGTTTGTTGGTTTGTTGGTTTGTTGGTTTGTTGGTTTGTTGGTTTGTTGGTTTGTTGGTTTGTTGGTTTGTTGGTTTGTTGGTTTGTTGGCTTGTTGGCTTTTTGGTTTGTTGGTTTGTTGGTTTGTTGGTTTGTTGGTTTGTTGGTTTTTTGGTTTGTTGGTTTATTTGTTTGTTGGTTTGTTGGCTTGTTGGTTTGTTGGTTTGTTGGTTTGTTGGTTTGTTGTTTTATTTATTTGTTGGTTTGTTGGTTTGTGGGTTTGTTTGTTGGCTTGTTGGTTTGTTGGCTTGTTGGTTTGTTGGTTTGTTGGTTTGTTGTCTTGTTGGTTTGTTGGTTTGTTGGCTTGTTGGCTTGTTGGTTTATTGGTTTGTTGGTTTGTTGGCTTGTTGGTTTGTTAGTTTGTTGGATTGTTGGCTTGTTGGTTTGCTGGTTTGTTGGTTTGTTGGCTTGCTGGTTTGTTGGTTTGTTGGCTTGTTGGTTTGTTAGTTTGTTGGTTTGTTGGTTTGTTGGTTTGTTGGTTTGTTGGTTTGTTGCTTTGTTGGTTTGTTGGTTTTTTCGCTTGTTGGCTTGTTGGTTTGTTGGCTTGTTGGTTTGTTAGTTTGTTGTCTTTTTGGTTACTTGGTTTGTTGGCTTGTTGGCTTGTTGGCTTGTTAGTTTGTTGGCTTGTTGGTTTGTTGGTTTGTTGGTTTCTTGGCTTGTTGGTTTGTTGGTTTGTTGGTTTGTTGGCTTGTTGGTTTGTTGGTTTGTTGGCTTGTTGGTTTGTTGGTTTGTTGGTTAGTTCGTTTGTTGGTTTGTTAGTTTGTTGGTTTGTTGGTTTATTGGCTTGTTGGTTTGTTAGTTTGTTGGTTTGTTGGTTTGTTGGTTTGTTGGTTTGTTGCTTTGTTGGTTTGTTGGTTTTTTCGCTTGTTGGCTTGTTGGTTTGTTGGCTTGTTGGTTTGTTAGTTTGTTGTCTTTTTGGTTACTTGGTTTGTTGGTTTGTTGGCTTGTTGGCTTGTTAGTTTGTTGGCTTGTTGGTTTGTTTGTTTGTTGGTTTCTTGGCTTGTTGGTTTGTTGGTTTGTTGGCTTGTTGGCTTGTTGGTTTATTGGTTTGTTGGTTTGTTGGTTTGTTGGCTTGTTGATTTGTTGGTTTGTTGGCTTGTTGGTTTGTTGGTTTGTTGGTTAGTTCGTTTGTTGGTTTGTTAGTTTGTTGGTTTGTTGGCTTGTTGGCTTGTTGATTTGTTGGTTTTTTGGCTTGTTGGTTTGTTGGTTTGTTGGTTTCTTGGCTTGTTGGTTTTTTGGTTTGTTGGCTTGTTGGCTTGTTGGTTTATTGGTTTGTTGGTTTGTTGGTTTGTTGGTTTGTTGGTTTGTTGGTTTGTTGGTTTGTTGGTTTGTTGGTTTGTTGGTTTGTTGGTTTGTTGGTTTGTTGGTTTGTTGGTTTGTTGGCTTGTTGGTTTGTTGGTTTGTTGGTTTGTTGGTTTGTTAATTTGTTGGTTTGTTGGTTTGTTGGTTTGTTGGTTTGTTGCTTTGTTGGTTCGTTGGTTGCTTGGCTTGTTGGCTAGTTGGTTTCTTGGTTTGTTGGTTTGTTGGCTTGTTGGTTTGTTGGTTTGTTGGCTTGTTGGCTTGTTGGTTTGTTTGTTTGTTGGTTTGTTGGTTTGTTGGTTTGTTGGTTTGTTGGTTTGTTGCTTTGTTGGTTTGTTGGTTTGTTGGCTTGTTGGCTTGTTGGTTTGTTGGCTTGTTGGTTTGCTAGTTTGTTGGCTTTTTGGTTACTTGGTTTGTTGGTTTGTTGGCTTGTTGGCTTGTTGGTTTGTTGGTTTGTTGGCTTGTTGGCTTTTTGGTTTGTTGGTTTGTTGGTTTGTTGGTTTGTTGGTTTGTTGGTTTTTTGGTTTGTTGGTTTATTTGTTTGTTGGTTTGTTGGTTTGTTGGTTTGTTGGTTTGTTGGTTTGTTGTTTTATTTATTTCTTGGTTTGTTGGTTTGTGGGTTTGTTTGTTGGCTTGTTGGTTTGTTGGCTTGTTGGTTTGTTGGTTTGTTGGTTTGTTGTCTTGTTGGTTTGTTGGTTTGTTGGCTTGTTGGCTTGTTGGTTTATTGGTTTGTTGGTTTGTTGGCTTGTTGGTTTGTTAGTTTGTTGGATTGTTGGCTTGTTGGTTTGCTGGATGGTTGGTTTGTTGGCTTGCTGGGTTGTTGGTTTGTTGGCTTGTTGGTTTGTTAGTTTGTTGGTTTGTTGGTTTGTTGGTTTGTTGGTTTGTTGGTTAGTTGCTTTGTTGGTTTGTTGGTTTTTTCGCTTGTTGGCTTGTTGGTTTGTTGGCTTGTTGGTTTGTTAGGTTGTTGTCTTTTTGGTTACTTGGTTTGTTGGTTTGTTGGCTTGTTGGCTTGTTAGTTTGTTGGCTTGTTGGTTTGTTGGTTTGTTGGTTTCTTGGCTTGTTGGTTTGTTGGTTTGTTGGCTTGTTGGCTTGTTGGTTTATTGGTTTGTTGGTTTGTTGGTTTGTTGGCTTGTTGGTTTGTTGGTTTGTTGGCTTGTTGGTTTGTTGGTTTGTTGGTTAGTTCGTTTGTTGGTTTGTTAGTTTGTTGGTTTGTTGGCTTGTTGGCTTGTTGATTTGTTGGTTTTTTGGTTTGTTGGTTTGTTGGTTTGTTGGTTTGTTGGTTTGTTGGTTTGTTGGTTTGTTGGTTTGTTGGTTTGTTGGTTTGTTGGTTTGTTGGTTTGTTGCCTTGTTGGCTTTTTGGTTTGTTGGTTTGTTGGTTTGTTGGTTTGTTGGTTTGTTGGTTTTTTGGTTTGTTGGTTTATTTGTTTGTTGGTTTGTTGGCTTGTTGGTTTGTTGGTTTGTTGGTTTGTTGGTTTGTTGTTTTATTTATTTGTTGGTTTGTGGGTTTGTTTGTTGGCTTGTTGGTTTGTTGGCTTGTTGGTTTGTTGGTTTGTTGGTTTGTTGTCTTGTTGGTTTGTTGGTTTGTTGGCTTGTTGGCTTGTTGGTTTATTGGTTTGTTGGTTTGTTGGCTTGTTGGTTTGTTAGTTTGTTGGATTGTTGGCTTGTTGGTTTGCTGGTTTGTTGGTTTGTTGGCTTGCTGGTTTGTTGGTTTGTTGGCTTGTTGGTTTGTTAGTTTGTTGGTTTGTTGGTTTGTTGGTTTGTTGCTTTGTTGGTTTGTTGGTTTGTTGGCTTGTTGGCTTGTTGGTTTGTTGGCTTGTTGGTTTGCTAGTTTGTTGGCTTTTTTGTTACTTGGTTTGTTGGTTTGTTGGCTTGTTGGCTTGTTGGTTTGTTGGTTTGTTGGCTTGTTGGCTTTTTGGTTTGTTGGTTTGTTGGTTTGTTGGTTTGTTGGTTTGTTGGTTTTTTGGTTTGTTGGTTTATTTGTTTGTTGGTTTGTTGGCTTGTTGGTTTGTTGGTTTGTTGGTTTGTTGGTTTGTTGTTTTATTTATTTGTTGGTTTGTTGGTTTGTGGGTTTGTTTGTTGGCTTGTTGGTTTGTTGGCTTGTTGGTTTGTTGGTTTGTTGGTTTGTTGTCTTGTTGGTTTGTTGGTTTGTTGGCTTGTTGGCTTGTTGGTTTATTGGTTTGTTGGTTTGTTGGCTTGTTGGTTTGTTAGTTTGTTGGATTGTTGGCTTGTTGGTTTGCTGGTTTGTTGGTTTGTTGGCTTGCTGGTTTGTTGGTTTGTTGGCTTGTTGGTTTGTTAGTTTGTTGGTTTGTTGGTTTGTTGGTTTGTTGGTTTGTTGGTTAGTTGCTTTGTTGGTTTATTGGTTTTTTCGCTTGTTGGCTTGTTGGTTTGTTGGCTTGTTGGTTTGTTAGTTTGTTGTCTTTTTGGTTACTTGGTTTGTTGGTTTGTTGGCTTGTTGGCTTGTTAGTTTGTTGGCTTGTTGGTTTGTTGGTTTGTTGGTTTCTTGGTTTGTTGGTTTGTTGGTTTGTTGGCTTGTTGGCTTGTTGGTTTATTGGTTTGTTGGTTTGTTGGTTTGTTGGCTTGTTGGTTTGTTGGTTTGTTGGCTTGTTGGTTTGTTGGTTTGTTGGTTAGTTCGTTTGTTGGTTTGTTAGTTTGTTGGTTTGTTGGCTTGTTGGCTTGTTGATTTGTTGGTTTTTTGGTTTGTTGGTTTGTTGGTTTGTTGGTTTGTTGGTTTGTTGGTTTGTTGGTTTGTTGGTTTGTTGGTTTGTTGGTTTGTTGTTTTGTTGGTTTGTTGGCTTGTTGGCTTTTTGGTTTGTTGGTTTGTTGGTTTGTTGGTTTGTTGGTTTGTTGGTTTTTTGGTTTGTTGGTTTATTTGTTTGTTGGTTTGTTGGCTTGTTGGTTTGTTGGTTTGTTGGTTTGTTGGTTTGTTGGTTTGTTGTTTTATTTATTTGTTGGTTTGTGGGTTTGTTTGTTGGCTTGTTGGTTTGTTGGCTTGTTGGTTTGTTGGTTTGTTGGTTTGTTGTCTTGTTGGTTTGTTGGTGTGTTGGCTTGTTGGCTTGTTGGTTTATTGGTTTGTTGGTTTGTTGGCTTGTTGGTTTGTTAGTTTGTTGGATTGTTGGCTTGTTGGTTTGCTGGTTTGTTGGTTTGTTGGCTTGCTGGTTTGTTGGTTTGTTGGCTTGTTGGTTTGTTAGTTTGTTGGTTTGTTGGTTTGTTGGTTTGTTGGTTTGTTGGTTTGTTGCTTTGTTGGTTTGTTGGTTTTTTAGCTTGTTGGCTTGTTGGTTTGTTGGCTTGTTGGTTTGTTAGTTTGTTGTCTTTTTGGTTACTTGGTTTGTTGGTTTGTTGGCTTGTTGGCTTGTTAGTTTGTTGGCTTGTTGGTTTGTTGGTTTGTTGGTTTCTTGGCTTGTTGGTTTGTTGGTTTGTTGGCTTGTTGGCTTGTTGGTTTATTGGTTTGTTGGTTTGTTGGTTTGTTGGCTTGTTCGTTTGTTGGTTTGTTGGCTTGTTGGTTTGTTGGTTTGTTGGTTAGTTCGTTTGTTGGTTTGTTAGTTTGTTGGTTTGTTGGCTTGTTGGCTTGTTGATTTGTTGGTTTTTTGGTTTGTTGGTTTGTTGGTTTGTTGGTTTGTTGGTTTGTTGGTTTGTTGGTTTGTTGGTTTGTTGGTTTGTTGGTTTGTTGGTTTGTTGGCTTGTTGGTTTGTTGGTTTGTTGGTTTGTTGGTTTGTTGCTTTGTTGTTTTGTTGGTTGGTTGGCTTGTTGGCTAGTTGGTTTGTTGGTTTGTTGGTTTGTTGGTTTGTTGGTTTGTTGGTTTGTTGGCTTGTTGGTTCGTTTGTTTGTTGGTTTGTTGGTTTGTTGGTTTGTTACTTTGTTCGTTTGTTGGTTTGTTGGCTTGTTGGCTTGTTGGTTTGTTGGCTTGTTGGTTTTTTAGTTTGTTGGCTTTTTGGTTACTTGGTTTGTTGGTTTGTTGGCTTGTTGGCTTGTTGGTTTGTTGGTTTGTTGGTTTGTTGGCTTGTTGGTTTGTTGGTTTGTTGGTTTGTTGGTTTGTTGGTTTGTTGGTTTGTTGGTTTGTTGGTTTTTTGGTTTGTTAGTTTATTTGTTTGTTGGTTTGTTGGCTTGTTGGTTTGTTGGTTTGTTGGTTTGTTGGTTTGTTGTTTTGTTGTTTTATTTGTTTGTTGGTTTGTTGGTTTGTTTGTTTGTTGGTTTGTGTGCTTGTTGGTTTGTTGGCTTGTTAGTTTCTTGGTTTGTTGGTTTGTTGGCTTGTTGGTTTGTTGGTTTGTTGGCTTGTTGGCTTGTTGGTTTTTTGGTTTGTTGATTTGTTGACTTGTTGGTTTGTTAGTTTGTTGGCTTGTTGGCTTGTTAATTTGTTGGTTTGTTGGTTTGTTGGTTTGTTGGTTTGTTGCTTTGTTGGTTTGTTGGTTGGTTGGCTTGTGGCTAGTTGGTTTGTTGGTTTGTTGGTTTGTTGGCTTGTTGGTTTGTTGGTTTGTTGGCTTGTTGGTTTGTTTGTTTGTTGGTTTGTTGGTTTGTTGGTTTGTTGGTTTGTTGCTTTGTTGGTTTGTTGGTTTGTTGGCTTGTTGGCTTGTTGGTTTGTTGGCTTGTTGGTTTGCTAGTTTGTTGGCTTTTTGGTTACTTGGTTTGTTGGTTTGTTGGCTTGTTATCTTGTTGGTTTGTTGGTTTGTTGGCTTGTTGGCTTTTTGGTTTGTTGGTTTGTTGGTTTGTTGGTTTGTTGGTTTTTTGGTTTGTTGGTTTATTTGTTTGTTGGTTTGTTGGCTTGTTGGTTTCTTGGTTTGTTGGTTTGTTGGTTTGTTGTTTTATTTATTTGTTGGTTTGTTGGTTTGTGGGTTTGTTTGTTGGCTTGTTGGTTTGTTGGCTTGTTGGTTTGTTGGTTTGTTGGTTTGTTGTCTTGTTGGTTTGTTGGTTTTTTTGCTTGTTGGCTTGTTGGTTTATTGGTTTGTTGGTTTGTTGGCTTGTTGGTTTGTTAGTTTGTTGGATTGTTGGCTTGTTGGTTTGCTGGTTTGTTGGTTTGTTGGCTTGCTGGTTTGTTGGTTTGTTGGCTTGTTGGTTTGTTAGTTTGTTGGTTTATTGGTTTGTTGGTTTGTTGGTTTGTTGGTTTGTTGGTTTGTTGCTTTGTTGGTTTGTTGGTTTTTTCGCTTGTTGGCTTGTTGGTTTGTTGGCTTGTTGGTTTGTTAGTTTGTTGCCCTTTTGGTTACTTGGTTTGTTGGTTTGTTGGCTTGTTGGCTTGTTAGTTTGTTGGCTTGTTGGTTTGTTTGTTTGTTGGTTTCTTGGCTTGTTGGTTGGTTGGTTTGTTGGCTTGTTGGCTTGTTGGTTTATTGGTTTGTTGGTTTGTTGGTTTGTTGGCTTGTTGGTTTGTTGGTTTGTTGGCTTGTTGGTTTGTTGGTTTGTTAGTTAGTTCGTTTGTTGGTTTGTTAGTTTGTTGGTTTGTTGGCTTGTTGGCTTGTTGATTTGTTGGTTTTTTGGCTTGTTGGTTTGTTTGTTTCTTAGCTTGTTGGTTTGTTGGTTTGTTGGCTTGTTGGCTTGTTGGTTTATTGGTTTGTTGGTTTGTTGGTTTGTTGGTTTGTTGGTTTGTTGGTTTGTTGGTTTGTTGGTTTGTTGGTTTGTTGGTTTGTTGGTTTGTTGGTTTGTTGGTTTGTTGGTTTGTTGGTTTGTTGGTTTGTTGGCTTGTTGGTTTGTTGGTTTGTTGGTTTGTTGGTTTGTTAATTTGTTGGTTTGTTGGTTTGTTGGTTTGTTGGTTTGTTGCTTTGTTGGTTTGTTGGTTGGTTGGCTTGTTGGCTAGTTGGTTTGTTGGTTTGTTGGTTTGTTGGCTTGTTGGTTTGTTGGTTTGTTGGCTTGTTGGCTTGTTGGTTTGTTTGTTTGTTGGTTTGTTGGTTTGTTGGTTTGTTGCTTTGTTGGTTTGTTGGTTTGTTGGCTTGTTGGCTTGTTGGTTTGTTGGCTTGTTGGTTTGCTAGTTTGTTGGCTTTTTGGTTAATGGTTTGTTGGTTTGTTGGCTTGTTGGCTTGTTGGTTTGTTGGTTTGTTGGCTTGTTGGCTTTTTGGTTTGTTGGTTTGTTGGTTTGTTGGTTTGTTGGTTTGTTGGTTTTTTGGTTTGTTGGTTTATTTGTTTGTTGGTTTGTTGGCTTGTTGGTTTGTTGGTTTGTTGGTTTGTTGGTTTGTTGTTTTATTTATTTGTTGGTTTGTTGGTTTGTGGGTTTGTTTGTTGGCTTGTTGGTTTGTTGGCTTGTTGGTTTGTTGGTTTGTTGGTTTGTTGTCTTGTTGGTTTGTTGGTTTGTTGGCTTGTTGGCTTGTTGGTTTATTGGTTTGTTGGTTTGTTGGCTTGTTGGTTTGTTAGTTTGTTGGATTAATGGCTTGTTGGTTTGCTGGTTTGTTGGTTTGTTGGCTTGCTGGTTTGTTGGTTTGTTGGTTTGTTGGTTTGTTGTTTTATTTGTTTGTTCGTTTGTTGGTTTGTTGGTTTGTTTGTTTATTGGTTTGTGTGCTTGTTGGTTTGTTGGCTTGTTAGTTTGTTGGTTTGTTGGTTTGTTGGCTTGTTGGTTTGTTGGTTTGTTGGCTTGTTGGCTTGTTGGTTTGTTGGTTTGTTGATTTGTTGACTTGTTGGTTTGTTAGTTTGTTGGCTTGTTGGTTTGTTGGTTTGTTGGTTTGTTGGTTTGTTAGTTTGTTGGTTTGTTGGTTTGTTGGTTTGTTGGTTTGTTGCTTTGTTGGTTTGTTGTTTTTTTGGCTTGTGGGCTTGTTGGTTTGTTGGCATGTTGGTTTGTTAGTTTGTTGTCTTTTTGGTTACATGGTTTGTTGGTTTGTTGGCTTGTTGGCTTGTTGGTTTGATGGTTTGTTGGCTTGTTGGCTTGTTGGTTTGTTGGTTTGTTGGTTTGTTGGTTTATTTGTTTGTTGGTTTGTTGGCTTGTTGGTTTGTTGGTTTGTTGGCTTGTTGGTTTGTTGGTTTGTTGGCTTGTTGGCTTGTTGGTTTGTTGGTTTGTTGGTTTGTTGGCTTGTTGGTTTGTTGGTTTGTTGGCTTGTTGGTTTGTTGGCTTGTTGGTTTGTTGGTTTGTTGGTTTGATGGCTTGTTGGTTTGTTGGTTTGTTGGCTTGTTGGCTTGTTGGTTTGTTGGTTTGTTGGTTTGTTGGCTTGTTGGTGTGTTGGTTTGTTGGATTGTTAGTTTGTTGGTTTGTTGGTTTGCTGGCTTGTTGGTTTCTTAGTTTGTTGGTTTGTTGGCATGTTGGTTTGTTGGTTTGTTGGTTTGTTGGCTTGTTGGTTTGTTGGTTTGTTGGCTTGTTTGCTTGTTGGTTTGTTGGTTTGTTGGTTTGTTGGTTTGTTGGTTTGTTGGCTTGTTGGTTTGTTGGTTTGTTGGTTTGTTGGTTTGTTGGTTTGTTGGCTTGTTGGCTTGTTGGTTTGTTGGTTTGTTGGTTTGTTGGTTTGTTGGCTTGTTGGTTTGTTGGTTTGTTGGCTTGTTGGCTTGTTGGTTTCTTGGTTTGTTGGCTTGTTGGCTTGTTGGTTTGTTGGTTTGTTTGTTTGTTGGCTTGTTGGCTTGTTGGTTTGTTAGTTTGTTGGCTTTTTGGTTACTTGGTTTGTTGGTTTGTTGGCTTGTTGGCTTGTTGGTTTGTTGGTTTGTTGGCTTGTTGGTGTGTTGATTTGTTGGATTGTTAGTTTGTTGGTTTGTTGGTTTGCTGGCTTGTTGGTTTCTTAGTTTGTTGGTTTGTTGGCATGTTAGTTTGTTGGTTTGTTGGTTTGTTGGCTTGTTGGTTTGTTGGTTTGTTGGCTTGTTTGCTTGTTGGTGTGTTGGTTTGTTGGTTTGTTGGTTTGTTGGTTTGTTGGCTTGTTGGTTTGTTGGTTTGTTGGTTTGTTGGCTTGTTGGCTTGTTGGTTTGTTGGTTTGTTGGTTTGTTGGTTTGTTGGTTTATTTGTTTGTTGGTTTGTTGGCTTGTTGGTTTGTTGGTTTGTTGGCTTGTTGGCTTGTTGGTTTCTTGGTTTGTTGGCTTGTTGGCTTGTTGGTTTGTTGGTTTGTTTGTTTGTTGGCTTGTTGGCTTGTTGGTTTCTTGGTTTGTTGGCTTGTTGGTTTGTTGGTTTGTTGGCTTGTTGGTTTGTTGGTTTGTTGGCTTGTTGGCTTGTTGGTTTGTTGGTTTGTTGGCTTGTTGGCTTGTTGGTTTGTTGGTTTGTTGGCTTGTTGGTTTGTTGGCTTGTTGGTTTGTTGGTTTGTTGGTTTGATGGCTTGTTGGTTTGTTGGTTTGTTGGCTTGTTGGCTTGTTGGTTTGTTGGTTTGTTGGTTTGTTGGTTTGTTGGCTTGTTGGTGTGTTGATTTGTTGGATTGTTAGTTTGTTGGTTTGTTGGTTTGCTGTTTTGTTGGTTTCTTAGTTTGTTGGTTTGTTGGCATGTTGGTTTGTTGGTTTGTTGGTTTGTTGGCTTGTTGGTTTGTTGGTTTGTTGGCTTGTTTGCTTGTTGGTGTGTTGGTTTGTTGGTTTGTTGGTTTGTTGGTTTGTTGGCTTGTTGGTTTGTTGGTTTGTTGGTTTGTTGGCTTGTTGGCTTGTTGGTTTGTTGGTTTGTTGGTTTGTTGGTTTGTTGGTTTGTTGGCTTGTTGGTTTGTTAGTTTGTTGGTTTGTTGGCTTGTTGGCTTGTTGGTTTGTTGGTTTGTTGGTTTATTTGTTTGTTGGTTTGTTGGCTTGTTGGTTTGTTGGTTTGTTGGCTTGTTGGCTTGTTGTTTTCTTGGTTTGTTGGCTTGTTGGCTTGTTGGTTTGTTGGTTTGTTTGTTTGTTGGCTTGTTGGCTTGTTGGTTTGTTAGTTTGTTGGCTTTTTGGTTACTTGGTTTGTTGGTTTGTTGGCTTGTTGGCTTGTTGGTTTGTTGGTTAGTTCGTTTGTTGGTTTGTTAGTTTGTTGGTCTGTTGGCTTGTTGGCTAGTTGGTTTGTTGGTTGTTTGGTTTGTTGGTTTCTTGGTTTGTTGGCTTGTTGGTTTGTTGGTTTGTTGGCTTGTTGGTTTGTTGGTTTGTTGGCTTGTTGGCTTGTTGGTTTGTTGGTTTGTTGGCTTGTTGGCTTGTTGGTTTGTTGGTTTGTTGGCTTGTTGGTTTGTTGGCTTGTTGGTTTGTTGGTTTGTTGGTTTGATGGCTTGTTGGTTTGTTGGTTTGTTGGCTTGTTGGCTTGTTGGTTTGTTGGTTTGTTGGTTTGTTGGTTTGTTGGCTTGTTGGTGTGTTGATTTGTTGGATTGTTAGTTTGTTGGTTTGTTGGTTTGCTGGCTTGTTGGTTTCTTAGTTTGTTGGTTTGTTGGCATGTTGGTTTGTTGGTTTGTTGGTTTGTTGGCTTGTTGGTTTGTTGGTTTGTTGGCTTGTTTGCTTGTTGGTGTGTTGGTTTGTTGGTTTGTTGGTTTGTTGGTTTGTTGGCTTGTTGGTTTGTTGGTTTGTTGGTTTGTTGGCTTGTTGGCTTGTTGGTTTGTTGGTTTGTTGGTTTGTTGGTTTGTTGGTTTGTTGGCTTGTTGGTTTGTTAGTTTGTTGGTTTGTTGGCTTGTTGGCTTGTTGGTTTGTTGGTTTGTTGGTTTATTTGTTTGTTGGTTTGTTGGCTTGTTGGTTTGTTGGTTTGTTGGCTTGTTGGCTTGTTGGTTTCTTGGTTTGTTGGCTTGTTGGCTTGTTGGTTTGTTGGTTTGTTTGTTTGTTGGCTTGTTGGCTTGTTGGTTTGTTAGTTTGTTGGCTTTTTGGTTACTTGGTTTGTTGGTTTGTTGGCTTGTTGGCTTGTTGGTTTGTTGGTTAGTTCGTTTGTTGGTTTGTTAGTTTGTTGGTCTGTTGGCTTGTTGGCTAGTTGGTTTGTTGGTTGTTTGGTTTGTTGGTTTGTTGGTTTGTTGGTTTGTTGGTTTGTTGGTTTGTTGGTTTGTTGGTTTGTTGGTTTGTTGGTTTGTTGGTTTGTTGGTTTGTTGGCTTGTTGGTTTGTTGGTTTGTTGGTTGGTTGGCTAGTTGGCTAGTTGGTTTGTTGGTTTGTTGGTTTGTTGGCTTGTTGGTTTGTTGGTTTGTTGGTTTGTTGGTTTATTTGTTTGTTGGTTTGTTGGCTTGTTGGTGTGTTGGTTTGTTGGCTTGTTGGCTTGTTGGTTTCTTGGTTTGTTGGTTTGTTGGTTTGTTGGTTTGTTTGTTTGCTGGTTTGTTGGTTTGTTGGCTTGTTGGTTTGTTGGTTTGTTGGCTTCTTGGTTTGTTGGTTTGTTGGTTTGTTGGTTTGTTCGTTTGTTGGTTTGTTGGTTTGTTTGTTTGCTGGTTTGTTCGTTTGATGGTTTGTTGGTTTGTTGGCTTGTTGGTATGTTGGTTTATTGGTTTGTTGGGTTGTTGGTTTGTTTGTTTGTTCGCTTGTTGGTTTGTTGGTTTGTTAGCTTGTTGGTTTGTTGGTTTGTTGGCTTATTGGTTTGTTGATTTGTTGGTTTGTAGGTTTGTAGGTTTGTTCGTCTGTTGGCTTGTTGGTTTGTTGGCTTGTTGGCTTGTTGGCTTGTTGGTTTGTTGGTTTGTTGGCTTGTTGGTTTGTTGGTTTTTTGGTTTGTTCGTTTGTTGGTTTGTTGGTTTGTTGGTTTGTTGGCTTGATGGTTTGTTGGTTTTTTGGTCTGTTCGTTTGTTGGTTTGTTGGTTTGTTGGTTTGTTGGTTTGTTGGTTTGTTGGTTTGTTATTTTGTTGGCTTGTTGGCTTGTTGGTTTGTTGGTATATTCGTTTGTTGGCTTGTTGGTTTGTTGGTTTTGTTGGTTTGTTGGTTTGTTGGTTTGTTGGTGTGTTGGTTTGTTTGTTTGTTGGTTTGTTTGTTTGTTGGTTTGTTCGTTTGTTGGTTTGTTGGTTTGTTGGTTTGTTGGCTTGTTGGTTTGTTGGTTTGTTGGCTTGTTGGTTTGTTGGTTTGCTGGTTTGTTGTTTTGTTTGTTTGTTGGTTTGTTCGTTTGTTGGTTTGTTGGTTTGTTGGTTTTGTTGGTTTGTTGGTTTGTTGGTTTGTTTGTTTGTTGGTTTTGTTGGCTTGTTGGTTCGTTGGTTTGCTGGTTTGTTGGTTTGTTGGTTTGTTGGTTTGTTGGTTTGTTGGTTTGTAGGTTTCTTGGTTTGTTGGTTTGGTGGTTTGTTGATTTGTTTGTTTGTAGGTTTGTTGGTTTGTTGGTTTATTGGCTTGTTGGCTTGTTGGTTTGTTGGTTTGTTGGCTTGTTGGTTTGTGGGTTTGTTGGTTTGTTGGTTTGTTGGTTTGTTGGTTTGTTGGTTTGTTGGTTTGTTGGTTTGTTGGTTTGTTGGTTTGTTAATTTGTTGGTTTGTTGGTTTGTTGGTTTGTTCGTTTGTTGGTTGGTTTGTTTGTTGGTTTGTTGGTTTGTTGGTTTGTTCGTTTGTTGGTTTGTTGGTTTGTTGGTTTGTTCGTTTGTTGGTTTGCTGGTTTGTTTTGTTGGTTTGTTTGTTTGTTGGTTTGTTTGTTTGTTGGTTTGTTCGTTTGTTGGTTTGTTGATTTGTTCGTTTGTTGGTTTGTTGGTTTGTTGGTTTTTCGGTTTGTTGGCTTGTTGGTTTGTTGGTTTGTTCGTTTGTTGGTTTGTTCGTTTGTTGGTTTGTTTGCCTGTTGGTTTTGTTGGTTTGTTGGTTGGTTGGCTTGTTGGTTTGTTGGTTTGTTGGTTTGTTTGTTTGTTGGCTTGTTAGCTTGTTGGATTGTTGGTTTATTGCTTTGTTGGTTTGTTGGTTTGTTGGTTTGTTGGTTTGTTGGTTTGTTGGTTTGTTCGTTTGTTGGTGTGTTGGTGTGTTGATTTGTTGGCTTGTTGGTTTGTTGGCTTGTTATATTGTTGGTTTGTTGGTTTGTTGGCTTTTTGGTTTGTATGTTTGTTAGTTTGTCGGTTTGTTGGTTTCTTCGTTTGTTCGTTTGTTCGTTTTTTGGTTTGTTGGTTTGTTCGTTTGTTGGTTTGTTTGTTTGTGGGCTTCTTGGTTTGTTGGTTTGTTGGCTTGTTGGTTTGTTGGTTTGTTGGTTTGTTGGTTAGTTGGTTTGTTGGTTTGTTGGTTTGTTGGCTTGTTGGTTTGTTGGTTTGTTTGTTCGTTCGTTTGTTGGTTTGTTGGTTTGTTGGCTTGTTGGTTTGTTGGTTTGTTGGTTTGTTGGTTTGTTGGTTAGTTGGTTTGTTGGTTTGTTGGTTTGTTGGTTTGTTGGCTTGTTGGTTTGTTGGCTTGTTGGTTTGTTGGTTTGTTGGTTTGTTGGTTTGCTGGTTTGTTGGTTTACTGGTTTGTTGGTTTGTTGGCTTGTTGGTTATTGGTTTATTAGTTTGTTGGTTTGTTGGTTTGTTGGTTTGTTGGTTTGTTTGTTTGCTGGTTTGTTGGTTTGTTGGCTTGTTGGTTTGTTGGTTTGTTGGCTTCTTGGTTTGTTGGTTTGTTGGTTTGTTGGTTTGTTCGTTTGTTGGTTTGTTGGTTTGTTTGTTTGCTGGTTTGTTCGTTTGATGGTTTGTTGGTTTGTTGGCTTGTTGGTATGTTGGTTTATTGGTTTGTTGGGTTGTTGGTTTGTTTGTTTGTTCGCTTGTTGGTTTGTTGGTTTGTTAGCTTGTTGGTTTGTTGGTTTGTTGGCTTATTGGTTTGTTGATTTGTTGGTTTGTAGGTTTGTAGGTTTGTTCGTTTGTTGGCTTGTTGGTTTGTTGGCTTGTTGGCTTGTTGGCTTGTTGGTTTGTTGGTTTGTTGGCTTGTTGGTTTGTTGGTTTTTTGGTTTGTTCGTTTGTTGGTTTGTTGGTTTGTTGGTTTGTTGGCTTGATGGTTTGTTGGTTTTTTGGTTTGTTCGTTTGTTGGTTTGTTGGTTTGTTGGTTTGTTGGTTTGTTGGTTTGTTTGTTTGTTGGTTTGTTGGTTTGTTGGTTTGTTGGTTTGTTCGTTGGTTGGTTTGTTGGTTTGTTGGTTTGTTGGCTTGTTGGCTTGTTGGTTTGTTGGTTTGTTGGTTTGTTTGTTTGTTGGTTTGTTCGTTTATTGGTTTGTTGGTTTGTTCGTTTGTTGGTTTGTTGGTTTGTTAGTCAGTTGGCTTGTTGGTTTGTTGGTTTGTTGGATTGTTGGTTTGTTAGTTTGTTGGTTTGTTGGTTTGTTGGTTTGTTGGTTTGTTGGTTTGTTGGTTTGTTGGTTTGTTCGTTTGTTGGTTTATTGGTTTGTTGGCTTGTTGGTTTGTTGGCTTGTTGGCTTGTTGGTTTGTTAGTTTGTTCGTTCGTTGGTTTGTTGGTTTGTTAGTTTGTTGGTTTTTTGGGTTGTTGGTTTGTTATTTTGTTGGCTTGTTGGCTTGTTGGTTTGTTGGTATATTGGTTTGTTGGCTTGTTGGTTTGTTGGTTTTGTTGGTTTGTTGGTTTGTTGTTTTGTTGGTGTGTTGGTTTGTTTGTTTGTAGGTTTGTTTGTTTGTTGGTTTGTTCGTTTGTTGGTTTGTTGGTTTGTTGGTTTGTTGGTTTGTTGGCTTGTTGGTTTGTTGGTTTGTTGGCCTGTTGGTTTGTTGGTTTGCTGGTTTGTTGGTTTGTTGGTTTGTTGGTTTGTTGGTTTGTTGGTTTGTTGGTTTCTTGGTTTGTTGGTTTGGTGGTTTGTTGGTTTGTTTGTTTGTTTGTTTGTTGGTTTGTTGGTTTATTGGTTTGTTGGTTTATTGGCTTGTTGGCTTGTTGGTTTGTTAGTTTGTTGGCTTGTTGGTTTGTTGGTTTGTTGGTTTGTTGGTTTGTTGGTTTGTTGGTTTGTTGGTTTGTTGGTTTGTTGGTTTGTTAATTTGTTGGTTTGTTGGTTTGTTGGTTTGTTCGTTTGTTGGTTGGTTTGTTTGTTGGTTTGTTGGTTTGTTCGTTTGTTGGTTTGTTGGTTTGTTGGTCTGTGCGTTTGTTGGTTTGCTGGTTTTTTTGTTTGTTGGTTTGTTTGTTTGTTGGGTTGTTCGTTTGTTGGTTTGTTGATTTGTTTGTTTGTTGGTTTGTTGGTTTGTTGGTTTTTCGGTTTGTTGGCTTGTTGGTTTGTTGGTTTGTTCATTTGTTGGTTTGTTCGTTTGTTGGTTTGTTTGCCTGTTGGTTTGTTGGTTTGTTGGTTGGTTGGCTTGTTGGTTACTTGGTTTGTTGGTTTGTTTGTTTGTTGGCTTGTTAGCTTGTTGGATTGTTGGCTTGTTGGTTTGTTGCTTTGTTGGTTTGTTGGTTTGTTGGTTTGTTGGTTTGTTGGTTTGCTCGTTTGTTGGTGTGTTGGTGTGTTGATTTCTTGGCTTGTTGGTTTGTTGGCTTGTTATATTGTTGGTTTGTTGGTTTGTTGGCTTTTTGGTTTGTATGTTTGTTAGTTTGTTGGTTTGTTGGTTTCTTCGTTTGTTCGTTTGTTCGTTTTTTGGTTTGTTGGTTTGTTCGTTTGTTGGTTTGTTTGTTTGTTGGCTTCTTGGTTTGTTGGCTTGTTGGTTTGTTGGTTTGTTGGTTTGTTGGTTAGTTGGTTTGTTGGTTTGTTGGTTTGTTGGCTTGTTGGTTTGTTGGTTTGTTGGTTTGTTTGTTTGTTCGTTTGTTGGTTTGTTGGTTTGTTGGCTTGTTGGTTTGTTGGTTTGTTGGTTTGTTGGTTAGTTGGTTTGTTGGTTTGTTGGTTTGTTGGTTTGTTGGCTTGTTGATTTGTTGGCTTGTTGGTTTGTTGGTTTGTTGGTTTGTTGGTTTGTTGGTTTGCTGGTTTGTTGGTTTGTTGGTTTGTTGGTTTGTTGGCTTGTTGGTTATTGGTTTGTTAGTTTGTTGGTTTGTTGGTTTGTTGGTTTGTGGGTTTGCTGGTTTGTTGGTTTGTTGGCTTCTTGGTTTGTTGGTTTGTTGGCTTCTTGGTTTGTTGGTTTGTTGGTTTGTTCGTTTGTTGGTTTGTTGGTTTGTTGGTTTGTTTGTTTGCTGGTTTATTCGTTTGATGGTTTGTTGGTTTGTTGGCTTGTTGGTATGTTGGTTTATTGGTTTGTTGGGTTGTTGGTTTGTTTGTTTGTTTGTTTGTTCGCTTGTTGGTTTGTTGGTTTGTTGGCTTGTTGGTTTGTTGGTTTGTTGGCTTATTGGTTTGTTGATTTCTTGGTTTGTAGGTTTGTTCGTTTGTTGGCTTGTTGGTTTGTTGGCTTGTTGGTTTGTTGGTTTGTTGGTTTGTAGGTTTGCTGGTTTGTTGGTTTGTTGGCTTGTTGGCTGGTTGGTTTGTTGGTTTGTTGGCTTGTTGGTTTGTTGGTTTTTTGGTTTGTTCGTTTGTTGGTTTGTTGGTTTGTTGGTTTGTTGGTTTGTTGGTTTGTTGGTTTGTTGGTTCGTTGGTTTGTTGGTTTGTTTGTTTGTTAGTTTGTTGGTTTGTTGGTTTGTTGGTTTGTTGGTTTGTTGGTTTGTTGGTTTGTTGATTTGTTGTTTTGTTGGTTTGTTGGTTTGTTGGTTTGTTGGTTTGTTTGTTTGTTGGTTTGTTGGTTTGTTGGTTTGTTGATTTGTTCGTTTCTTGGTTTGTTGGTTTGTTGGTTTGTTGGCTTGTTGGCTTGTTGGTTTATTGGTTTGTTGGTTTGTTGGCTTGTTGGTTTGTTGGTTTGTTGGTTTGTTGGTTAGTTGGTTTGTTGGTTTGTTAGTTTGTTGGTTTGTTGGCTTGTTGGTTTGTTGGCTTGTTGGCTAGTTGGCTTGTTGGCTAGTTGGTTTGTTGGTTTGTTGGTTTGTTGGTTTGTTGGTTTGTTGGTTTGTTGGTTTGTTGTTTTGTTGGTTTGTTGGCTTGTTGGTTGTTGGTTTGTTAGTTGTTGGTTTGTTGGTTTGTTGGTTTGTTGGTTTGTTGGTTTGTTGGTTTGTTGGTTTGTTGGTTTGTTGGTTTGTTGGTTTGTTGGTTTCTTGGTTTGTTGGTTTGTTGGTTTGTTGGTTTGTTCGTTTGTTGGTTTGTTTGTTTGTTGGTTTGTTTGTTTGTTGGCTTGTTCGTTTGTTGGCTTGTTGGTTTTTTGGCTTGTTGGTTTATTGGTTTGTTGGTTTGTTGGTTTGTTGGTTTGTTTGTTTGTTCGCTTATTGGTTTGTTGGTTTGTTGTCTTGTTGGTTTGTTGGTTTGTTGGCTTGTTGGTTTGTTGATTTGTTGGTTTGTTGGTTTGTTCGTTTGTTGATTTGTTGGCTTGTTGGCTTGTTGGTTTGTTGGTTTGTTGGCTTGTTGGTTTGTTAGTTGTTGGTTTGTTGGTTTGTTGGTTTGTTGGTTTGTTGGTTTGTTGGTTTGTTGGTTTGTTCGTTTGTTGGTTTGTTGGTTTGTTGGTCTGTGCGTTTGTTGGTTTGCTGGTTTTTTTGTTTGTTGGTTTGTTTGTTTGTTGGTTTGTTCGTTTGTTGGTTTGTTGATTTGTTTGTTTGTTGGTTTGTTGGTTTGTTGGTTTTTCGGTTTGTTGGCTTGTTGGTTTGTTGGTTTGTTCATTTGTTGGTTTGTTCGTTTGTTGGTTTGTTTGCCTGTTGGTTTGTTGGTTTGTTGGTTGGTTGGCTTGTTGGTTACTTGGTTTGTTGGTTTGTTCGGTTGTTGGCTTGTTAGCTTGTTGGATTGTTGGCTTGTTGGTTTGTTGCTTTGTTGGTTTGTTGGTTTGTTGGTTTGTTGGTTTGTTGGTTTGCTCGTTTGTTGGTGTGTTGGTGTGTTGATTTGTTGGCTTGTTGGTTTGTTGGCTTGTTATATTGTTGGTTTGTTGGTTTGTTGGCTTTTTGGTTTGTATGTTTGTTATTTTGTTGGTTTGTTGGTTTCTTCGTTTGTTCGTTTGTTCGTTTTTTGGTTTGTTGATTTGTTCGTTTGTTGGTTTGTTTGTTTGTTGGCTTCTTGGTTTGTTGGCTTGTTGGTTTGTTGGTTTGTTGGTTTGTTGGTTAGTTGGTTTGTTGGTTTGTTGGTTTGTTGGCTTGTTGGTTTGTTGGTTTGTTGGTTTGTTTGTTTGTTCGTTTGTTGGTTTGTTGGTTTGTTGGCTTGTTGGTTTGTTGGTTTGTTGGTTTGTTGGTTAGTTGGTTTGTTGGTTTGTTGGTTTGTTGGTTTGTTGGCTTGTTGATTTGTTGGCTTGTTGGTTTGTTGGTTTGTTGGTTTGTTGGTTTGTTGGTTTGCTGGTTTGTTGGTTTGTTGGTTTGTTGGTTTGTTGGCTTGTTGGTTATTGGTTTGTTAGTTTGTTGGTTTGTTGGTTTGTTGGTTTGTTGGTTTGCTGGTTTGTTGGTTTGTTGGCTTCTTGGTTTGTTGGTTTGTTGGCTTCTTGGTTTGTTGGTTTGTTGGTTTGTTCGTTTGTTGGTTTGTTGGTTTGTTGGTTTGTTTGTTTGCTGGTTTATTCGTTTGATGGTTTGTTGGTTTGTTGGCTTGTTGGTATGTTGGTTTATTGGTTTGTTGGGTTGTTGGTTTGTTTGTTTGTTTGTTTGTTCGCTTGTTGGTTTGTTGGTTTGTTGGCTTGTTGGTTTGTTGGTTTGTTGGCTTATTGGTTTGTTGATTTCTTGGTTTGTAGGTTTGTTCGTTTGTTGGCTTGTTGGTTTGTTGGCTTGTTGGTTTGTTGGTTTGTTGGTTTGTAGGTTTGCTGGTTTGTTGGTTTGTTGGCTTGTTGGCTGGTTGGTTTGTTGGTTTGTTGGCTTGTTGGTTTGTTGGTTTTTTGGTTTGTTCGTTTGTTGGTTTGTTGGTTTGTTGGTTTGTTGGTTTGTTGGTTTGTTGGTTTGTTGGTTCGTTGGTTTGTTGGTTTGTTTGTTTGTTAGTTTGTTGGTTTGTTGGTTTGTTGGTTTGTTGGTTTGTTGGTTTGTTGGTTTGTTGGTTTGTTGATTTGTTGGTTTGTTGGTTTGTTGGTTTGTTGGTTTGTTGGTTTGTTCGTTTGTTGGTTTGTTGGTTTGTTGGTTTGTTGATTTGTTCGTTTCTTGGTTTGTTGGTTTGTTGGTTTGTTGGCTTGTTGGCTTGTTGGTTTATTGGTTTGTTGGTTTGTTGGCTTGTTGGTTTGTTGGTTTGTTGGTTTGTTGCTTAGTTGGTTTGTTGGTTTGTTAGTTTGTTGGTTTGTTGGCTTGTTGGTTTGTTGGCTTGTTGGCTAGTTGGCTTGTTGGCTAGTTGGTTTCTTGGTTTGTTGGTTTGTTGGTTTGTTGGTTTGTTGGTTTGTTGTTTTGTTGGTTTGTTGGCTTGTTGGTTGTTGGTTTGTTAGTTGTTGGTTTGTTGGTTTGTTGGTTTGTTGGTTTGTTGGTTTGTTGGTTTGTTGGTTTGTTGGTTTGTTGGTTTGTTGGTTTGTTGGTTTCTTGGTTTGTTGGTTTGTTGGTTTGTTGGTTTGTTCGTTTGTTGGTTTGTTTGTTTGTTGGTTTGTTTGTTTGTTGGCTTGTTCGTTTGTTGGCTTGTTGGTTTTTTGGCTTGTTGGTTTATTGGTTTGTTGGTTTGTTGGTTTGTTGGTTTGTTTGTTTGTTCGCTTATTGGTTTGTTGGTTTGTTGTCTTGTTGGTTTGTTGGTTTGTTGGCTTGTTGGTTTGTTGATTTGTTGGTTTGTTGGTTTGTTCGTTTGTTGATTTGTTGGCTTGTTGGCTTGTTGGTTTGTTGGTTTGTTGGCTTGTTGGTTTGTTGGTTTTTTGGTTTGTTCGTTTGTTGGTTTGTTGGTTTGTTGGTTTGTTGGTTTGTTGGTTTGTTGGTTTGTTGGTTTGTTAGTTTGTTGGTTTGTTGGTTTGTTGGTTTGTTGGTTTGTTGGTTTGTTGGTTTGTTGGTTTGTTGGTTTGTTGGTTTGTTGGTTTGTTGGTTTGTTGGTTTGTTGGTTTGTTGGTTTGTTGGTTTGTTGGTTTGTTGGTTTGTTCGTTTGTTGGTTTGTGGGTTTGTTGTTTTGTTGGTTTGTTCGTTGGTTGGTTTGTTGGTTTGTTGGATTGTTGGCTTGTTGGCTTGTTGGTTTGTTTGTTTGTTGGTTTGTTTGTTTGTTGGTTTGTTCGTTTATTGGTTTGTTGGTTTGTTGGTTTGTTGGTTTGTTGGCTTATTGGTTTGTTGATTTCTTGGTTTGTAGGTTTGTTCGTTTGTTGGCTTGTTGGTTTGTTGGCTTGTTGGTTTGTTGGTTTGTTGGTTTGTAAGTTTGCTGGTTTGTTGGTTTGTTGGCTTGTTGGCTTGTCGGTATGTTGGTTTGTTGGCTTGTTGGTTTGTTGGTTTTTTTGTTTGTTCGTTTGTTGGTTTGTTGGTTTGTTGGTTTGTTGGTTTGTTGGTTTGTTGGTTCGTTGGTTCGTTGGTTTGTTGGTTTGTTTGTTTGTTAGTTTGTTGGTTTGTTGGTTTGTTGGTGTGTTGGTTTGTTGGTTTGTTGATTTGTTGGTTTGTTGGTTTGTTGGTTTGTTGGTTTGTTGGTTTGTTCGTTTGTTGGTTTGTTGGTTTGTTGATTTGTTCGTTTCTTGGTTTGTTGGTTTGTTGGTTTGTTGGCTTGTTGGCTTGTTGGTTTATTGGTTTGTTGGTTTGTTGGCTTGTTCGTTTGTTGGTTTGTTGGTTTGTTGGTTAGTTGGTTTGTTGGTTTGTTAGTTTGTTGGTTTGTTGGCTTGTTGGTTTGATGGCTTGTTGGCTAGTTGGTTTGTTGGTTTGTTGGTTTGTTGGTTTGTTGGTTTGTTGGTTTGTTGGTTTGTTGTTTTGTTGGTTTGTTGGCTTGTTGGTTGTTGGTTTGTTAGTTGTTGGTTTGTTGGTTTGTTGGTTTGTTGGTTTGTTGGTTTGTTGGTTTGTTGGTTTGTTGGTTTGTTGGCTTGTTGGTTTGTTGGTTTGTTGGTTTCTTGGTTTGTTGGTTTGTTGGTTTGTTGGTTTGTTCGTTTGTTGGTTTGTTTGTTTGTTGGTTTGTTTGTTTGTTGGCTTGTTCGTTTGTTGGCTTGTTGGTTTGTTGGCTTGCTGGTTTATTGGTTTGTTGGTTTGTTGGTTTGTTGGTTTGTTTGTTTGTTCGCTTATTGGTTTGTTGGTTTGTTGTCTTGTTGGTTTGTTGGTTTGTTGGCTTGTTGGTTTGTTGATTTGTTGGTTTGTTCGTTTGTTGATTTGTTGGCTTGTTGGCTTGTTGGCTTGTTGGTTTGTTGGTTTGTTGGCTTGTTGGTTTGTTGGTTTTTTGGTTTGTTCGTTTGTTGGTTTGTTGGTTTGTTGGTTTGTTGGTTTGTTGGTTTGTTGGTTTGTTGGTTTGTTGGTTTGTTAGTTTGTTGGTTTGTTGGTTTGTTGGTTTGTTGGTTTGTTGGTTTGTTGGTTTGTTGGTTTGTTGGTTTGTTGGTTTGTTGGTTTGTTGGTTTGTTGGTTTGTTGGTTTGTTGGTTTGTTCGTTTGTTGGTTTGTTGGTTTGTTGTTTTGTTGGTTTGTTCGTTGGTTGGTTTGTTGGTTTGTTGGTTTGTTGGCTTGTTGGCTTGTTGGTTTGTTAGTTTGTTGGTTTGTTTGTTTGTTGGTTTGTTCGTTTATTGGTTTGTTGGTTTGTTGGTTTGTTGGTTTGTTCGTTTGTTGGTTTGTTGGTTACTTGGTTTGTTGGTTTGTTGGCTTGTTGGTTTGTTGCTTTGTTGGTTTTTTGGTTTGTTAGTTTGTTGGTTTGTTGGTTTGTTGGTTTTTTGTTGGTTTGTTGGTTTATTTGTTTTTTGGTTTGTTGGTTTGTCGGTTTGTTGGTTTGTTGGTTTGTTGGTTTATTTGTTTGTTGGTTTGTTGGTTTGTTGGTTTATTGGTTTGTTGGCTTGTTGGTTTGTTGGTTTGCTGGCTTATTGGTTACTTGGTTTGTTGGTTTGTTGGTTTGTTGGCTTGTTGGTTTGTTGGTTTGTTGGTTTGTTGGTTTGTTGGTTTGTTGGCTTGTTGGCTTGTTGGCTTGTTGGTTTGTTTGTTTGTTAGTTTGTTGGCTTGTTGGTTTGTTGGTTTGTTGGTTTATTGGCTTGTTGGTTTGTTGGCTTGTTGGTTTGTTGGCTTGTTGGCTTATTGGTTTGTTGGTTTGTTGGTTTGTTGGTTTGTTGGTTTGTTGGTCAGTTGGCTTGTTGGTTTGTTGGTTTGTTGGTTTGTTGGTTTGTTGGCTTGTTGGCTTGTTGGTTTATTGGTTTGTTGGTTTGTTGGTTTGTTGGTTTGTTGGTTTGTTGGTTTGTTCGTTTGTTGGTTTGTTGGTTTGTTGGCTTGTTGGTTTGTTGGCTTGTTGGCTTGTTGGTTTGTTAGTTTGTTCGTTCGTTGGTTTGTTGGTTTGTTGGTTTGTTGGTTTTTTGGGTTGTTGGGGTGTTATTTTGTTGGCTTGTTGGCTTGTTGGTTTGTTGGTATATTGGTTTGTTGGCTTGTTGGTTTGTTGGTTTTGTTGGTTTGTTGGTTTGTTGGTTTGTTGGTTTGTTGGTTTGTTGGTTTGTTTGTTTGTTGGTTTGTTTGTTTGTTGGTTTGTTCGTTTGTTGGTTTGTTGGCTTAGTGGTTTGTTGGTTTGTTGGCCTGCTGGTTTGTTGATTTTTTGGTTTGTTGGTTTGTTGGTTTGTTGGTTTGTTGGTTTGTTGGTTTCTTGGTTTTTTGGTTTCTTGGTTTGTTGGTTTGTTGGTTTGTTGGTTTGTTGATTTGTTTGTTTGTTGGTTTGTTGGTTTGTTGGCTTGTTGGCTTGTTGGTTTGTTGGTTTGTTGGTTTGTTGGTTTGTTGGTTTGTTGGTTTGTTGGTTTGTTGTTTTGTTGGTTGGTTAATTTGTTGGTTTGTTGGTTTGTTGGTTTGTTCGTTTGTTCGTTTGTTGGTTTGTTTGTTTGTTAGTTTGTTTGTTTGTTGGTTTGTTCGTTTGTTGGTTTGTTGATTTGTTCGTTTGTTGGTTTGTTGGTTTGTTGGTTTTTCAGTTTGTTGGCTTGTTGGTTTGTTGGTTTGTTCGTTTGTTGGTTTCTTCGTTTGTTGGTTTGTTTGTCTGTTGGTTTGTTGGTTTGTTGGTTGATTGGCTTTTTGTTTTGTTGGTTTGTTGGTTTGTTGGTTTGTTCGTTTGTTGGCTTGTTGGTTTGTTGGCTTGTTGGTTTGTTGGTTTGTTGGTTTGTTCGTTTGTTGGATTGTTGGTTTGTCGGCTTGTTGGCTTGTTGGTTTGCTGCTTTGTTGGTTTGTTAGTTTGTTCGTTTGTTGGTGTGTTGGTGTGTTGTTTTGTTGGCTTGTTGGTTTGTTGGCTTGTTATATTGTTGGTTTGTTGGTTTGTTGGCTTTTTGGTTTGTTGGTTTGTTGGTTTGTCGGTTTTTTGTTTTGTTCGTTTGTTCGTTTGTTCGTTTTTTGGTTTGTTTGTCTGTTGGTTTGTTGGTTTGTTGGTTTGTTGGTTGATTGGCTTTTTGTTTTGTTGGTTTGTTGGTTTGTTGGTTTGTTCGTTTGTTGGCTTGTTGGTTTGTTGGCTTGTTGGTTTGTTGGTTTGTTGGTTTGTTCGTTTGTTGGCTTGTTGGTTTGTTGGCTTGTTGGCTTGTTGGTTTGTTAGTTTGTTCGTTCGTTGGTTTGTTGGTTTGTTGGTTTGTTGGTTTTTTGGGTTGTTGGGGTGTTATTTTGTTGGCTTGTTGGCTTGTTGGTTTGTTGGTATATTGGTTTGTTGGCTTGTTGGTTTGTTGGTTTTGTTGGTTTGTTGGTTTGTTGGTTTGTTGGTTTGTTGGTTTGTTGGTTTGTTTGTTTGTTGGTTTGTTTGTTTGTTGGTTTGTTCGTTTGTTGGTTTGTTGGCTTAGTGGTTTGTTGGTTTGTTGGCCTGCTGGTTTGTTGATTTTTTGGTTTGTTGGTTTGTTGGTTTGTTGGTTTGTTGGTTTGTTGGTTTCTTGGTTTTTTGGTTTCTTGGTTTGTTGGTTTGTTGGTTTGTTGGTTTGTTGATTTGTTTGTTTGTTGGTTTGTTGGTTTGTTGGCTTGTTGGCTTGTTGATTTGTTGGTTTGTTGGTTTGTTGGTTTGTTGGTTTGTTGGTTTGTTGGTTTGTTGTTTTCTTGGTTGGTTAATTTGTTGGTTTGTTGGTTTGTTGGTTTGTTGGTTTGTTCGTTTGTTGGTTTGTTTGTTTGTTAGTTTGTTTGTTTGTTGGTTTGTTCGTTTGTTGGTTTGTTGATTTGTTCGTTTGTTGGTTTGTTGGTTTGTTGGTTTTTCAGTTTGTTGGCTTGTTGGTTTGTTGGTTTGTTCGTTTGTTGGTTTCTTCGTTTGTTGGTTTGTTTGTCTGTTGGTTTGTTGGTTTGTTGGTTTGTTGGTTGATTGGCTTTTTGTTTTGTTGGTTTGTTGGTTTGTTGGTTTGTTCGTTTGTTGGCTTGTTGGTTTGTTGGCTTGTTGGTTTGTTGGTTTGTTGGTTTGTTCGTTTGTTGGATTGTTGGTTTGTTGGCTTGTTGGCTTGTTGGTTTGCTGCTTTGTTGGTTTGTTAGTTTGTTCGTTTGTTGGTGTGTTGGTGTGTTGTTTTGTTGGCTTGTTGGTTTGTTGGCTTGTTATATTGTTGGTTTGTTCGTTTGTTGGCTTCTTGGTTTGTTGGTTTGTTGGCTTGTTGGTTTGTTGGTTTGTTGGTTTGTTGGTTTCTTGGTTTTTTGGTTTCTTGGTTTGTTGGTTTGTTGGTTTGTTGGTTTGTTGGTTTGTTGGTTTGTTGGCTTGTTGGCTTGTTGGCTTGTTGGTTTGTTTGTTTGTTAGTTTGTTGGCTTGTTGGTTTGTTGGTTTGTTGGTTTATTGGCTTGTTGGTTTGTTGGCTTGTTGGTTTGTTGGCTTGTTGGCTTATTGGTTTGTTGGTTTGTTGGTTTGTTGGTTTGTTGGTTTGTTGGTCAGTTGGCTTGTTGGTTTGTTGGTTTGTTGGTTTGTTGGTTTGTTGGCTTGTTGGCTTGTTGGTTTATTGGTTTGTTGGTTTGTTGGTTTGTTGGTTTGTTGGTTTGTTGGTTTGTTCGTTTGTTGGTTTGTTGGTTTGTTGGCTTGTTGGTTTGTTGGCTTGTTGGCTTGTTGGTTTTGTTGGTTTGTTGGTTTGTTGGTTTGTTGGTTTGTTGGTTTGTTGGTTTGTTTGTTTGTTGGTTTGTTTGTTTGTTGGTTTGTTCGTTTGTTGGTTTGTTGGCTTAGTGGTTTGTTGGTTTGTTGGCCTGCTGGTTTGTTGATTTTTTGGTTTGTTGGTTTGTTGGTTTGTTGGTTTGTTGGTTTGTTGGTTTCTTGGTTTTTTGGTTTCTTGGTTTGTTGGTTTGTTGGTTTGTTGGTTTGTTGATTTGTTTGTTTGTTGGTTTGTTGGTTTGTTGGCTTGTTGGCTTGTTGGTTTGTTGGTTTGTTGGTTTGTTGGTTTGTTGGTTTGTTGGTTTGTTGGTTTGTTGTTTTGTTGGTTGGTTAATTTGTTGGTTTGTTGGTTTGTTGGTTTGTTGGTTTGTTCGTTTGTTGGTTTGTTTGTTTGTTAGTTTGTTTGTTTGTTGGTTTGTTCGTTTGTTGGTTTGTTGATTTGTTCGTTTGTTGGTTTGTTGGTTTGTTGGTTTTTCAGTTTGTTGGCTTGTTGGTTTGTTGGTTTGTTCGTTTGTTGGTTTCTTCGTTTGTTGGTTTGTTTGTCTGTTGGTTTGTTGGTTTGTTGGTTTGTTGGTTGATTGGCTTTTTGTTTTGTTGGTTTGTTGGTTTGTTGGTTTGTTCGTTTGTTGGCTTGTTGGTTTGTTGGCTTGTTGGTTTGTTGGTTTGTTGGTTTGTTCGTTTGTTGGATTGTTGGTTTGTCGGCTTGTTGGCTTGTTGGTTTGCTGCTTTGTTGGTTTGTTAGTTTGTTCGTTTGTTGGTGTGTTGGTGTGTTGTTTTGTTGGCTTGTTGGTTTGTTGGCTTGTTATATTGTTGGTTTGTTGGTTTGTTGGCTTTTTGGTTTGTTGGTTTGTTGGTTTGTCGGTTTTTTGTTTTGTTCGTTTGTTCGTTTGTTCGTTTTTTGGTTTGTTTGTCTGTTGGTTTGTTGGTTTGTTGGTTTGTTGGTTGATTGGCTTTTTGTTTTGTTGGTTTGTTGGTTTGTTGGTTTGTTCGTTTGTTGGCTTGTTGGTTTGTTGGCTTGTTGGTTTGTTGGTTTGTTGGTTTGTTCGTTTGTTGGCTTGTTGGTTTGTTGGCTTGTTGGCTTGTTGGTTTGTTAGTTTGTTCGTTCGTTGGTTTGTTGGTTTGTTGGTTTGTTGGTTTTTTGGGTTGTTGGGGTGTTATTTTGTTGGCTTGTTGGCTTGTTGGTTTGTTGGTATATTGGTTTGTTGGCTTGTTGGTTTGTTGGTTTTGTTGGTTTGTTGGTTTGTTGGTTTGTTGGTTTGTTGGTTTGTTGGTTTGTTTGTTTGTTGGTTTGTTTGTTTGTTGGTTTGTTCGTTTGTTGGTTTGTTGGCTTAGTGGTTTGTTGGTTTGTTGGCCTGCTGGTTTGTTGATTTTTTGGTTTGTTGGTTTGTTGGTTTGTTGGTTTGTTGGTTTGTTGGTTTCTTGGTTTTTTGGTTTCTTGGTTTGTTGGTTTGTTGGTTTGTTGGTTTGTTGATTTGTTTGTTTGTTGGTTTGTTGGTTTGTTGGCTTGTTGGCTTGTTGATTTGTTGGTTTGTTGGTTTGTTGGTTTGTTGGTTTGTTGGTTTGTTGGTTTGTTGGTTTGTTGTTTTGTTGGTTGGTTAATTTGTTGGTTTGTTGGTTTGTTGGTTTGTTGGTTTGTTCGTTTGTTGGTTTGTTTGTTTGTTAGTTTGTTTGTTTGTTGGTTTGTTCGTTTGTTGGTTTGTTGATTTGTTCGTTTGTTGGTTTGTTGGTTTTTTAGTTTGTTGGCTTGTTGGTTTGTTGGTTTGTTCGTTTGTTGGTTTCTTCGTTTGTTGGTTTGTTTGTCTGTTGGTTTGTTGGTTTGTTGGTTTGTTGGTTGATTGGCTTTTTGTTTTGTTGGTTTGTTGGTTTGTTGGTTTGTTCGTTTGTTGGCTTGTTGGTTTGTTGGCTTGTTGGTTTGTTGGTTTGTTGGTTTGTTCGTTTGTTGGATTGTTGGTTTGTTGGCTTGTTGGCTTGTTGGTTTGCTGCTTTGTTGGTTTGTTAGTTTGTTCGTTTGTTGGTGTGTTGGTGTGTTGTTTTGTTGGCTTGTTGGTTTGTTGGCTTGTTATATTGTTGGTTTGTTCGTTTGTTGGCTTCTTGGTTTGTTGGTTTGTTGGCTTGTTGGTTTGTTGGTTTGTTGGTTAGTTGGTTTGTTGGTTTGTTGCTTTGTTGGCTTGTTGGTTTGTTGGTTTGTTTGTTTGTTCGTCTGTTGGTTTGTTGGTTTGTTGGCTTGTTGGTTTGTTGGTTTGTTGGTTTGTTGGTTAGTTGGTTAGTTGGTTTGTTGGTTTGTTGGTTTGTTGGTTTGTTGGCTTGTTGGTTTGTTGGCTTGCTGGTTTGTTAGTTTGTTGGTTTGTTGGTTTGTTGGTTTGCTGGTTTGTTGGTTTGTTGATTTGTTGGTTTAATGGTTTGTTGGCTTGTTGGCTTGTTGTTTATGGGTTTGTTAGTTTGTTGGTTTGTTAATTTGTTGGTTTGTTGGTTTGTTGGTTTGCTGGTTTGTTGGTTTGTTGGCTTGTTGGTTTGTTGGTTTGTTGGTTTGTTGGTTTGTTGGTTTGTTGGTTTGTTGGTTTGTTCGTTTGTTGGTTTGTTTGTTTGTTGGTTTGTTGGTTTGTTTGTTTGTTGGTTTGTTCGTTTGTTGGCTTGTTGGTTTGTTGGCTTGTTAGTATGTTGGTTTATTGGTTTGTTGGGTTGTTGGTTTATTTGTTTGTTCGCTTGTTGGTTTGTTGGTTTGTTGGCTTGTTGGTTTGTTGGTTTGTTGGCTTATTGGTTTTGTTGATTTGTTGGTTTGTTGGTTTGTTCGTTTGTTGGCTTGTTGGTTCGTTGGCTTGTTGGCTTGTTGGTTTGTTGGCTTGTAGGTTTGTTGGCTTGTTGGTTTGTTGGTTTGTTGGTTTGTTGGCTTGTTGGCTTGTTGGTTTGTTGGTTTGTTGGCTTGTTGGCTTGTTGGTTTGTTGGTTTGTTGGCTTATTGGTTTGTTGGTTTGTTGGTTTGTTGGTTTGTTGGTTTGTTGGTTTGTTGGTTTGTTGGTTTGTTAGTTTGTTGGTTTGTTGGTTTGTTGGTTTGTTGATTTGTTGGTTTGTTGGTTTGTTGGTTTGTTGGTTTGTTCGTTTGTTGGTTTATTGGGTTGTTGGTTTGTTGATAGGTTCGTTTCTTGGTTTGTTGGTTTGTTGGTTTGTTGGCTTGTTGGCTTGTTGGTTTATTGGTTTGTTAGTTTGTTTGATAGTTCGTTTGTTCGTTTGTTGGTTTGTTGGTTTGTTGGTTTGTTGGTTTGTTGGTTTGTCCGTTTGTTGGTTTGTTTTTTTGTTGGTTTGTTGGTTTGTTAGTTTGTTTGTTTGTTGGTTTGTTGGTTTGTTGGTTTGTTGGTTTGTTCGTTTGTTGGTTTGTTGGTTTGTTGGTTTGTTGGTTTGTTGGTTTGTTTGTTTGTTGGTTTGTTGGTTTATTTGTTTGTTGGTTTGTGGGTTTGTTGGTTTATTGGTTTGTTGGTTTGTTGGTTTGTTGGTTTGCTGACTTATTGGTTACTTGATTTGTTGGTTTGTTGGTTTGTTGGCTTGTTGGTTTTTTGGTTTGTTGGCTTGTTGGTTTGTTGGTTTGTTGGTTAATTGGCTTGTTGGTTTGTTGCCTTGTTGGCTTGTTGGCTTGTTGGTTTGTTTGTTTGTTAGTTTGTTGGCTTGTTGGTTTGTTGGTTTGTTGGTTTATTGGCTTGTTGGTTTGTTGGCTTGTTGGTTTGTTGGCTTGTTGGCTTATTGGTTTGTTGGTTTGTTGGTTTGTTGGTCAGTTGGCTTGTTGGTTTGTTGGTTTGTTGGTTTGTTGGTTTGTTGGCTTGTTGGCTTGTTGGTTTATTGGTTTGTTGGTTTGTTGGTTTGTTGGTTTGTTGGTTTGTTGGTTTGTTCGTTTGTTGGTTTGTTGGTTTGTTGGCTTGTTGGTTTGTTGGCTTGTTGGCTTGTTGGTTTGTTAGTTTGTTCGTTCGTTGGTTTGTTGGTTTGTTGGTTTGTTGGTTTTTTGGGTTGTTGGGGTGTTATTTTGTTGGCTTGTTGGCTTGTTGGTTTGTTGGTATATTGGTTTGTTGGCTTGTTGGTTTGTTGGTTTTGTTGGTTTGTTGGTTTGTTGGTTTGTTGGTTTGTTGGTTTGTTGGTTTGTTGGTTTGTTTGTTTGTTGGTTTGTTTGTTTGTTGGTTTGTTCGTTTGTTGGTTTGTTGGCTTAGTGGTTTGTTGGTTTGTTGGCCTGCTGGTTTGTTGATTTTTTGGTTTGTTGGTTTGTTGGTTTGTTGGTTTGTTGGTTTGTTGGTTTCTTGGTTTTTTGGTTTCTTGGTTTGTTGGTTTGTTGGTTTGTTGGTTTGTTGATTTGTTTGTTTGTTGGTTTGTTGGTTTGTTGGCTTGTTGGCTTGTTGGTTTGTTGGTTTGTTGGTTTGTTGGTTTGTTGGTTTGTTGGTTTGTTGGTTTGTTGTTTTGTTGGTTGGTTAATTTGTTGGTTTGTTGGTTTGTTGGCTTGTTGGTTTGTTCGTTTGTTGGTTTGTTTGTTTGTTAGTTTGTTTGTTTGTTGGTTTGTTCGTTTGTTGGTTTGTTGATTTGTTCGTTTGTTGGTTTGTTGGTTTGTTGGTTTTTCAGTTTGTTGGCTTGTTGGTTTGTTGGTTTGTTCGTTTGTTGGTTTCTTCGTTTGTTGGTTTGTTTGTCTGTTGGTTTGTTGGTTTGTTGGTTTGTTGGTTGATTGGCTTTTTGTTTTGTTGGTTTGTTGGTTTGTTGGTTTGTTCGTTTGTTGGCTTGTTGGTTTGTTGGCTTGTTGGTTTGTTGGTTTGTTGGTTTGTTCGTTTGTTGGATTGTTGGTTTGTTGGCTTGTTGGCTTGTTGGTTTGCTGCTTTGTTGGTTTGTTAGTTTGTTCGTTTGTTGGTGTGTTGGTGTGTTGTTTTGTTGGCTTGTTGGTTTGTTGGCTTGTTATATTGTTGGTTTGTTGGTTTGTTGGCTTTTTGGTTTGTTGGTTTGTTGGTTTGTCGGTTTTTTGTTTTGTTCGTTTGTTCGTTTGTTCGTTTTTCGGTTTGTTGGTTTGTTCGTTTGTTGGTTTGTTCGTTTGTTGGCTTCTTGGTTTGTTGGTTTGTTGGCTTGTTGGTTTGTTGGTTTGTTGGTTAGTTGGTTTGTTGGTTTGTTGGTTTGTTGGCTTGTTGGTTTGTTGGTTTGTTTGTTTGTTCGTCTGTTGGTTTGTTGGTTTGTTGGCTTGTTGGTTTGTTGGTTTGTTGGTTTGTTGGTTAGTTGGTTAGTTGGTTTGTTGGTTTGTTGGTTTGTTGGTTTGTTGGCTTGTTGGTTTGTTGGCTTGCTGGTTTGTTAGTTTGTTGGTTTGTTGGTTTGTTGGTTTGCTGGTTTGTTGGTTTGTTGATTTGTTGGTTTAATGGTTTGTTGGCTTGTTGGCTTGTTGTTTATGGGTTTGTTAGTTTGTTGGTTTGTTAATTTGTTGGTTTGTTGGTTTGTTGGTTTGCTGGTTTGTTGGTTTGTTGGCTTGTTGGTTTGTTGGTTTGTTGGTTTCTTGGTTTGTTGGTTTGTTGGTTTGTTGGTTTGTTCGTTTGTTGGTTTGTTTGTTTGTTGGTTTGTTGGTTTGTTTGTTTGTTGGTTTGTTCGTTTGTTGGCTTGTTGGTTTGTTGGCTTGTTAGTATGTTGGTTTATTGGTTTGTTGGGTTGTTGGTTTATTTGTTTGTTCGCTTGTTGGTTTGTTGGTTTGTTGGCTTGTTGGTTTGTTGGTTTGTTGGCTTATTGGTTTTGTTGATTTGTTGGTTTGTTGGTTTGTTCGTTTGTTGGCTTGTTGGTTCGTTGGCTTGTTGGCTTGTTGGTTTGTTGGCTTGTAGGTTTGTTGGCTTATTGGTTTGTTGGTTTGTTGGTTTGTTGGTTTGTTGGTTTGTTGGTTTGTTGGTTTGTTGGTTTGTTAGTTTGTTGGTTTGTTGGTTTGTTGGTTTGTTGATTTGTTGGTTTGTTGGTTTGTTGGTTTGTTGGTTTGTTCGTTTGTTGGTTTATTGGGTTGTTGGTTTGTTGATAGGTTCGTTTCTTGGTTTGTTGGTTTGTTGGTTTGTTGGCTTGTTGGCTTGTTGGTTTATTGGTTTGTTAGTTTGTTTGATAGTTCGTTTGTTCGTTTGTTGGTTTGTTGGTTTGTTGGTTTGTTGGTTTGTTGGTTTGTCCGTTTGTTGGTTTGTTTTTTTGTTGGTTTGTTGGTTTGTTAGTTTGTTTGTTTGTTGGTTTGTTGGTTTGTTGGTTTGTTGGTTTGTTCGTTTGTTGGTTTGTTGGTTTGTTGGTTTGTTGGTTTGTTGGTTTGTTGGTTTGTTTGTTTGTTGGTTTGTTGGTTTATTTGTTTGTTGGTTTGTGGGTTTGTTGGTTTATTGGTTTGTTGGTTTGTTGGTTTGTTGGTTTGCTGACTTATTGGTTACTTGGTTTGTTGGTTTGTTGGTTTGTTGGCTTGTTGGTTTTTTGGTTTGTTGGCTTGTTGGTTTGTTGGTTTGTTGGTTAATTGGCTTGTTGGTTTGTTGGCTTGTTGGTTTGTTGGCTTGTTGGCTTGTTGGTTTGTGGGTTTGTTGGTTTGTTGGTCACTTGGCTTATTGGTTTGTTGGTTTGTTGGTTTGTTGGTTTGTTGGTTTGTTGGTTTGTTGGTTTGTCCGTTTGTTGGTTTGTTTTTTTGTTGGTTTGTTGGTTTGTTAGTTTGTTTGTTTGTTGGTTTGTTGGTTTGTTGGTTTGTTGGTTTGTTCGTTTGTTGGTTTGTTGGTTTGTTGGTTTGTTGGTTTGTTGGTTTGTTGGTTTGTTTGTTTGTTGGTTTGTTGGTTTATTTGTTTGTTGGTTTGTGGGTTTGTTGGTTTATTGGTTTGTTGGTTTGTTGGTTTGTTGGTTTGCTGACTTATTGGTTACTTGGTTTGTTGGTTTGTTGGTTTGTTGGCTTGTTGGTTTTTTGGTTTGTTGGCTTGTTGGTTTGTTGGTTTGTTGGTTAATTGGCTTGTTGGTTTGTTGGCTTGTTGGTTTGTTGGCTTGTTGGCTTGTTGGTTTGTGGGTTTGTTGGTTTGTTGGTCACTTGGCTTATTGGTTTGTTGGTTTGTTGGTTTGTTGGTTTGTTGGTTTGTTGGTTTGTTGGTTTGTTGGCTTGTTGGCTTGTTGTTTTGTTGGTTTGTTGGTTTGTTGGTTTGTTAGTTTTTTGGTTTGTTGGTTTGTTCGTTTGTTCGTTTGTTGGTTTGTTGGTTTGTTGGCTTGTTGGTTTGTTGGCTTGTTGGCTTGTTGGTTTGTTAGTTTGTTCGTTCGTTGGTTTGTTGGTTTGTTGGTTTGTTATATTGTTGGTTTGTTGGTTTGTTGGCTTTTTGGTTTGTTGGTTTGTTGGTTTGTCGGTTTTTTGTTTTGTTCGTTTGTTTGTTTTTTGGTTTGTTTGTTTGTTGGTTTGTTCGTTTGTTGGTTTGTTGATTTGTTCGTTTGTTGGTTTGTTGGTTTGTTGGTTTTTCGGTTTATTGGCTTGTTGGTTTGTTGGTTTGTTCGTTTGTTGGTTTCTTCGTTTGTTGGTTTGTTTGTCTGTTGGTTTGTTGGTTTGTTGGTTTGTTGGTTGGTTGGCTGTTTGGTTTGTTGGTTTGTTGGTTTGTTGGTTTGTTCGTTTGTTGGCTTGTTGGTTTGTTGGCTTGTTGGTTTGTTGGTTTGTTGGTTTGTTCGTTTGTTGGCTTGTTGGTTTGTTGGCTTGTTGGCTTGTTGGTTTGCTGCTTTGTTGGTTTGTTGGTTTGTTCGTTTGTTGGTGTGTTGGTGTGTTGTTTTGTTGGCTTGTTTGTTTGTTGGCTTGTTATATTGTTGGTTTGTTGGTTTGTTGGCTTTTTGGTTTGTTGGTTTGTTGGTTTGTCGGTTTTTTGTTTTGTTCGTTTGTTCGTTTGTTCGTTTTTTAGTTTGTTGGTTTGTTCGTTTGTTGGTTTGTTCGTTTGTTGGCTTCTTGGTTTGTTGGTTTGTTGGCTTGTTGGTTTGTTGGTTTGTTGGTTTGTTGGTTAGTTGGTTTGTTGGTTTGTTGGTTTGTTGGCTTGTTGGTTTGTTGGTTTGTTTGTTTGTTCGTCTGTTGGTTTGTTGGTTTGTTGGCTTGTTGGTTTGTTGGTTTGTTGGTTTGTTGGTTAGTTGGTTAGTTGGTTTGTTGGTTTGTTGGTTTGTTGGTTTGTTAGTTTGTTGGCTTGTTGGTTTGTTGGCTTGCTGGTTTGTTAGTTTGTTGGTTTGTTGGTTTGTTGGTTTGCTGGTTTGTTGGTTTGTTGATTTGTTGGTTTAATGGTTTGTTGGCTTGTTGGCTTGTTGGTTATTGGTTCGTTAGTTTGTTGGTTTGTTAATTTGTTGGTTTGTTGGTTTGTTGGTTTGTTGGTTTGCTGGTTTGTTGGTTTGTTGGCTTCTTGGTTTGTTGGTTTGTTGGTTTCTTGGTTTGTTGGTTTGTTGGTTTGTTGGTTTGTTCGTTTGTTGGTTTGTCGGTTTTTTGTTTTGTTCGTTTGTTTGTTTTTTGGTTTGTTTGTTTGTTGGTTTGTTCGTTTGTTAGTTTGTTGATTTGTTCGTTTGTTGGTTTGTTGGTTTGTTGGTTTTTCGGTTTGTTGGCTTGTTGGTTTGTTCGTCTGTTGGTTTGTTGGTTTGTTGGCTTGTTGGTTTGTTGGTTTGTTGGTTTGTTGGTTAGTTGGTTAGTTGGTTTGTTGGTTTGTTGGTTTGTTGGTTTGTTGGCTTGTTGGTTTGTTGGCTTGCTGGTTTGTTAGTTTGTTGGTTTGTTGGTTTGTTGGTTTGCTGGTTTGTTGGTTTGTTGATTTGTTGGTTTAATGGTTTGTTGGCTTGTTGGCTTGTTGGTTATTGGTTTGTTAGTTTGTTGGTTTGTTAATTTGTTGGTTTGTTGGTTTGTTGGTTTTTTGGTTTGTTTGTTTGTTGGTTTGTTCGTTTGTTAGTTTGTTGATTTGTTCGTTTGTTGGTTTGTTCGTTTGTTGGTTTGTTCGTTTGTTGGCTTCTTGGTTTGTTGGTTTGTTGGCTTGTTGGTTTGTTGGTTTGTTGGTTTGTTGGTTAGTTGGTTTGTTGGTTTGTTGGTTTGTTGGCTTGTTGGTTTGTTGGTTTGTTTGTTTGTTCGTCTGTTGGTTTGTTGGTTTGTTGGCTTGTTGGTTTGTTGGTTTGTTGGTTTGTTGGTTAGTTGGTTAGTTGGTTTGTTGGTTTGTTGGTTTGTTGGTTTGTTAGTTTGTTGGCTTGTTGGTTTGTTGGCTTGCTGGTTTGTTAGTTTGTTGGTTTGTTGGTTTGTTGGTTTGCTGGTTTGTTGGTTTGTTGATTTGTTGGTTTAATGGTTTGTTGGCTTGTTGGCTTGTTGGTTATTGGTTCGTTAGTTTGTTGGTTTGTTAATTTGTTGGTTTGTTGGTTTGTTGGTTTGTTGGTTTGCTGGTTTGTTGGTTTGTTGGCTTCTTGGTTTGTTGGTTTGTTGGTTTCTTGGTTTGTTGGTTTGTTGGTTTGTTGGTTTGTTCGTTTGTTGGTTTGTCGGTTTTTTGTTTTGTTCGTTTGTTTGTTTTTTGGTTTGTTTGTTTGTTGGTTTGTTCGTTTGTTAGTTTGTTGATTTGTTCGTTTGTTGGTTTGTTGGTTTGTTGGTTTTTCGGTTTGTTGGCTTGTTGGTTTGTTCGTCTGTTGGTTTGTTGGTTTGTTGGCTTGTTGGTTTGTTGGTTTGTTGGTTTGTTGGTTAGTTGGTTAGTTGGTTTGTTGGTTTGTTGGTTTGTTGGTTTGTTGGCTTGTTGGTTTGTTGGCTTGCTGGTTTGTTAGTTTGTTGGTTTGTTGGTTTGTTGGTTTGCTGGTTTGTTGGTTTGTTGATTTGTTGGTTTAATGGTTTGTTGGCTTGTTGGCTTGTTGGTTATTGGTTTGTTAGTTTGTTGGTTTGTTAATTTGTTGGTTTGTTGGTTTGTTGGTTTTTTGGTTTGTTTGTTTGTTGGTTTGTTGGTTTGTTGGTTTGTTGGTTTGTTGGTTTGTTGGTTTGTTTGTTTGTTGGTTTGTTGGTTTATTTGTTTGTTGGTTTGTGGGTTTGTTGGTTTATTGGTTTGTTGGTTTGTTGGTTTGTTGGTTTGCTGACTTATTGGTTACTTGGTTTGTTGGTTTGTTGGTTTGTTGGCTTGTTGGTTTTTTGGTTTGTTGGCTTGTTGGTTTGTTGGTTTGTTGGTTAATTGGCTTGTTGGTTTGTTGGCTTGTTGGTTTGTTGGCTTGTTGGCTTGTTGGTTTGTGGGTTTGTTGGTTTGTTGGTCACTTGGCTTATTGGTTTGTTGGTTTGTTGGTTTGTTGGTTTGTTGGTTTGTTGGCTTGTTGGCTTGTTGTTTTGTTGGTTTGTTGGTTTGTTGGTTTGTTAGTTTTTTGGTTTGTTGGTTTGTTGGTTTGTTGGTTTGTTCGTTTGTTCGTTTGTTCGTTTGTTGGTTTGTTGGTTTGTTGGCTTGTTGGTTTGTTGGCTTGTTGGCTTGTTGGTTTGTTAGTTTGTTCGTTCGTTGGTTTGTTGGTTTGTTGGTTTGTTATATTGTTGGTTTGTTGGTTTGTTGGCTTTTTGGTTAGTTGGTTTGTTGGTTTGTCGGTTTTTTGTTTTGTTCGTTTGTTTGTTTTTTGGTTTGTTTGTTTGTTGGTTTGTTCGTTTGTTGGTTTGTTGATTTGTTCGTTTGTTGGTTTGTTCGTTTGTTGGTTTCTTCGTTTGTTGGTTTGTTTGTCTGTTGGTTTGTTGGTTTGTTGGTTTGTTGGTTGGTTGGCTGTTTGGTTTGTTGGTTTGTTGGTTTGTTGGTTTGTTCGTTTGTTGGCTTGTTGGTTTGTTGGCTTGTTGGTTTGTTGGTTTGTTGGTTTGTTCGTTTGTTGGCTTGTTGGTTTGTTGGCTTGTTGGCTTGTTGGTTTGCTGCTTTGTTGGTTTGTTGGTTTGTTCGTTTGTTGGTGTGTTGGTGTGTTGGTGTGTTGTTTTGTTGGCTTGTTGGTTAGTGCGCTTGTTATATTGTTGGTTTGTTGGTTTGTTGGCTTTTTGGTTTGTTGGTTTGTTGGTTTGTCGGTTTTTTGTTTTGTTCGTTTGTTCGTTTGTTCATTTTTAAGTTTGTTGGTTTGTTCGTTTGTTGGCTTCTTGGTTTGTTGGTTTGTTGGCTTGTTGGTTTGTTGGTTTGTTGGTTTGTTGGTTAGTTGGTTTGTTGGTTTGTTGGTTTGTTGGCTTGTTGGTTTGTTGGTTTGTTTGTTTGTTCGTCTGTTGGTTTGTTGGTTTGTTGGCTTGTTGGTTTGTTGGTTTGTTGGTTTGTTGGTTAGTTGTTAGTTGGTTTGTTGGTTTGTTGGTTTGTTGGTTTGTTGGCTTGTTGGTTTGTTGGCTTGCTGGTTTGTTAGTTTGTTGGTTTGTTGGTTTGTTGGTTTGCTGGTTTGTTGGTTTGTTGATTTGTTGGTTTAATGGTTTGTTGGCTTGTTGGCTTGTTGGTTATTGGTTTGTTAGTTTGTTGGTTTGTTAATTTGTTGGTTTGTTGGTTTGTTGGTTTGCTGGTTTGTTGGTTTGTTGGCTTGTTGGTTTGTTGGTTTGTTGGTTTCTTGGTTTGTTGGTTCGTTGGTTTGTTGGTTTGTTCATTTGTTGGTTTGTTGGTTTGTTGGTTTGTTTGTTTGTTGGTTTGTTCGTTTGTTGGCTTGTTGGTTTGTTGGCTTGTTGGTATGTTGGTTTATTGGTTTGTTGGGTTGTTGGTTTATTTGTTTGTTCGCTTGTTGGTTTGTTGGTTTGTTGGCTTGTTGGTTTGTTGGTTTGTTGGCTTATTGGTTTTGTTGATTTGTTGGTTTGTTGGTTTGTTCGTTTGTTGGCTTGTTGGTTCGTTGGCTTGTTGGCTTGTTGGTTTGTTGGCTTGTTGGTTTCTGGCTTGTTGGTTTGTTGGTTTGTTGGTTTGTTGGCTTGTTGTCTTGTTGGTTTGTTGGTTTGTTGGCTTGTTGGCTTGTTGGTTTGTTGGTTTGTTGGCTTATTGGTTTGTTGGTTTGTTGGTTTGTTGGTTTGTTGGTTTGTTGGTTTGTTGGTTTGTTGGTTTGTTGGTTTGTTAGTTTGTTGGTTTGTTGGTTTGTTGGTTTGTTGATTTGTTGGTTTGTTGGTTTGTTGGTTTGTTGGTTTGTTGGTTTGTTCGTTTGTTGGTTTGTTGGTTTGTTGGTTTGTTGATATGTTCGTTTCTTGGTTTGTTGGTTTGTTGGTTTGTTGGCTTGTTGGCTTGTTGGTTTATTGGTTTGTTGGTTTGTTTGATAGTTCGTTTGTTCGTTTGTTGGTTTGTTGGTTTGTTGGTTTGTTGGTTTGTTGGTTTGTCCGTTTGTTGGTTTGTTTTTTTGTTGGTTTGTTGGTTTGTTGGTTTGTTTGTTTGTTGGTTTGTTCGTTTGTTGGTTTGTTAGTTTGTTGGTTTGTTGGCTTGTTTATTTGTTGCTTTGTTGGTTTTTTGGTTTGTTGTTTTGTTGGTTTGTTGGTTTGTTGGTTTGTTGTTGGTTTGTTGGTTTATTTGTTTGTTGGTTTGTTGGTTTGTTGGTATGTTCGTTTGTTGGTTTGTTGGTTTGTTGGTTTGTTGGTTTGTTGGTTTGTTGGTTTGTTTGTTTGTTGGTTTGTTGGTTTATTTGTTTGTTGGTTTGTGGGTTTGTTGGTTTATTGGTTTGTTGGCTTGTTTTTTTGTTGGTTTGCTGACTTATTGGTTACTTGGTTTGTTGGTTTGTTGGTTTGTTGGCTTGTTGGTTTTTTGGTTTGTTGGCTTGTTGGTTTGTTGTTTTGTTAGTTTTATGGCTTGTTGGTTTGTTGGTTAATTGGCTTGTTGGTTTGTTAGCTTGTTGGTTTGTTGGCTTGTTGGCTTGTTGGTTTGTTGGTTTGTTGGTTTGTTGGTCACTTGGCTTATTGGTTTGTTGGCTTGTTGTTTTGTTGGTTTGTTGGTTTGTGGGTTTGTTAGTTTGTTGGTTTGTTGGTTTGTTGGTTTGTTGGTTTGTTCGTTTGTTCGTTTGTTGGTTTGTTGGTTTGTTGGCTTGTTGGTTTGTTGGCTTGTTGGCTTGTTGGTTTGTTAGTTTGTTCGTTCGTTGGTTTGTTGGTTTGTTGGTTTGTTGGTTTTTTGGTTTTTTGGGTTGATGGTGTGTTATTTTGTTGGCTTGTTGGTTTGTAGGTTTGTTGGTATATTGGTTTGTTGGCTTGTTGGTTTGTTGGTTTTGTTGGTTTGTTGGTTTGTTGGTTTGTTGGTTTGTTGGTTTGTTTGTTTGTTTGTTTGTTTGTTTGTTGGTTTGTTCGTTTGTTGATTTGTTGTTTTGTTGGCTTGTTGGTTTGTTGGTTTGTTGGCTTGTTGGTTTGTTGGTTTGTTGGTTTGTTGGTTTGTTGGTTTGTTGGTTTGTTGGTTTGTTGGTTTGTTGGTTTGTTGGTTTGTTGGTTTGTTGGTTTGTTGGTTTGTTGGTTTGTTGGTTTGTTGATTTGTTCGTTTGTTGGTTTGTTGGCTTGTTGGCTTGTTGGTTTGTTGGTTTGTTGGCTTGTTGGTTTATTGGTTTGTTGGTTTGTTGGTTTGTTGGTTTGTTGGTTTGTTGGTTTGTTGGTTTATTGGTTTGTTGGTTTGTTGGTTTGTTGGTTTGTTGGTTTGTTGGTTTGTTGGTTTGTTGGTTTGTTGGTTTGTTGGTTTGTTGGTTTGTTGGTTTGTTCGTTTGTTGGTTTGTTTGTTTGTTGGTTTGTTAGTTTGTTGATTTGTTCGGTTGTTGGTTTGTTGGTTTGTTGGTTTGTTTGTTTGTTGGTTTGTTGGTTTGTTGGTTTGTTGGTTTGTTGGTTTGTTGGTTTGTTGGTTTGTTGGTTTGTTTGTTAGTTGGTTTGTTTGTTTGTTGGTTTGTTCGTTTGATGGTTTGTTGATTTGTTTGTTTGTTGGTTTGATGGTTTGTTGGTTTTTTGGTTTGTTGGCTTGTTGGTTTGTTGGTTTGTTCGTTTGTTGGTTTGTTCGTTTGTTGGTTTGTTTGTCTGTTGGTTTGTTCGTTTGTTGTTTTGTTGGTTTGTTAGTTTGTTGGCTTGTTGGTTTGTTGGTTTGTTGGTTTGTTCATTTGTTGGCTTGTTAGTTTGTTGGCTTGTTGGCTTATTGGTTTGTTGGTTTGTTGGTTTGTTGGTTTTATTGGTTTGTTGGTTTGTTGGTTTGTTGGTTTGTTCGTTTGTTGGTGTGTTGGTGTGTTGGTTTGTTGGCTTGTTGGTTTGTTGGTTTTGTGGTTTGTTGGCTTACTGGGTTGTTGGTTTGTTGGTTTGTTCGTTTGTTGGCTTGTTGGTTTGTTGGCTTGTTGGTTTGTTGGTTTGTTGGTTTGTTGGTTTGTAGGTTTGTTGGTTTGTTGGTTTGTTGGTTTGTTGGTTTGTTGGTTTGTTCGTTTGTTGGTTTGTTGGCTTGTTAACTTGTTGGTTTTTTGGTTTTTTGGTATGTTGGCTTGTTGGTTTGTTGGCTTGTTGGCTTGTTGGTTTTTTGGTTTGTTCGTTTGTTGGCTTGTTGGCTTGTTAGTTTGTTGGTTTGTTGGTTTGTTGGTTTGTTGGTTTGTTGGTTTGTTTGTTTGTTGGTTTGTTGGTTTGTTGGTTTGTTGGTTTGTTGGCTTGTTGGCTTGTTGGCTTGTTGGCTTGTTGGTTTGTTGGTTTGTTGGTTTGTTGGTTTGTTAGTTTTTTGGTTTGTTGGCTTGTTGGTTTATTGGTTTGTTGGATTGTTGGTTTGTTGGTTTATTGGTTTGTTGGTTTGTTGGTTTGTTGGCTTGTTGGCTTGGTGGTTTGTTGGTTTGTTGGTTCGTTGGTTTGTTGGTTTGTTGGCTTGTTGGCGTGTTGGGTTGCTGAGTTGTTGGTTTGTTGGTTTGTTGGTTTGCTGGTTTGTTTGTTTGTTGGTTTGTTCGTTTGTTGGTTTGTGGGTTTGTTGGTTTGTTGGCTTGTTAGTTTGTTGGTTTGTCGGTTTGTTGGTTTGTTGGCTTGTTGGTTTGTTGGTTTGTTGGTTTGTTCGTTTGTTGGTTTGTTCGTTTGTTGGCTTGTTGGCTTGTTGGTTTGTTGGTTTGTTGGTTTGTTGGTTTGTTGGTTTGTTGGTTTGTTGGCTTGTTGGCTTGTTGGTTTGTTGGTTTGTTGGTTTGTTGGTTTGTTTGTTTGTTGGTTTGTTTGTTTGTTCGTTTGTTGGTTTGTTGGTTTGTTGGTTTGTTTTTTTGTTGCTTACTTGGTTTGTTGGTTTGTTGGTTTGTTGGTTTATTGGCTTGTTGGCTTGTTGGTTTGTTGGTTTGTTCGTTTGTTGGTTTGTTGTTTGTTGGTTTGTTGGTTTGTTGGTTTGTTGGTTTGTTGGTTTGTTGGTTTGTTGGTTTGTTGGTTTGTTGGTTTGTTGGTTTGTTGGTTTATTGGTTTGTTGGTTTGTTGGTTTGTTGGCGTGTTGGCTTGTTGGCTTGTTGGTTTGTTGGTTTGTTGGTTTGTTCGTTTGTTGGTTTGTTGGTTTGTTGGTTTGTTGGTTTGTTGGTTTGTTGGCTTGTTGGTTTGTTGGTTTGTTGGCTTGTTGGTTTGTTAGTTTGTTCGTTTGGCTTGTTGGCTTGTTGGTTTGTTGGTTTGTTGGTTTGTTCGTTTGTTGGTTTGTTGGTTTGTTGGTTTGTTGGTTTGTTGGTTTGTTGGCTTGTTGGTTTGTTGGTTTGTTGGCTTGTTGGTTTGTTAGTTTGTTCGTTTGTTGGTTTGCTGGTTTGTTGATTTGTTGGTTTGTTGGGTTATTAGGTTGTTATTTTGTTGGCTTGTTGGCTTGTTGGCTTGTGGGCTTGTTGGTTTGTTGGTTTGTTGGCTTGTTGGTTTGTTGGTTTGTTGGTTTGCTAGTTTGTTGGTTTGTTGGTTTGTTGGTTTGTTGGTTTGTTGGTTTGTTGTTTTGTTGGTTTGTTTGTTTGTTGGTTTGTTTGTTGGTTGGTTTGTTCGTTTGTTGGTTTGTTCGTTTGTTGGTTTGTTGGTTTGTTAACTTGTTGGTTTGTTAGTTTTTTGGTATGTTGGGTTGTTGGTTTGTTGGCTTGTTGGCTTGTTGGTTTGTTGGTTTGTTCGTTTGTTGGCTTGTTGGCTTGTTGGTTTGTTGGTTTGTTGGTTTGTTGGTTTGTTGGTTTGTTGGTTTGTTGGTTTGTTGGTTTGTTGGTTTGTTGGCTTGTTGGCTTGTTGGTTTGTTGGTTTGTTGGTTTGTTGGTTTGTTAGTTTTTTGGTTTGTTGGCTTGTTGGTTTATTGGTTTGTTGGATTGTTGGTTTGTTGGTTTATTGGTTTGTTGGTTTGTTGGTTTGTTGGCTTGTTGGCTTGGTGGTTTGTTGGTTTGTTGGTTCGTTGGTTTTTTGGTTTGTTGGCTTGTTGGCGTGTTGGTTTGCTGGTTTGTTGGTTTGTTGGTTTGTTGGTTTGTTGGTTTGTTTCTTTGTTGGTTTGTTCGTTTGTTGGTTTGTGGGTTTGTTGGTTTGTTGGCTTGTTGGTTTGTTGGTTTGTCGGTTTGTTGGTTTGTTGGCTTGTTGGTTTGCTGGTTTGTTGGTTTGTTCGTTTGTTGGCTTGTTCGTTTGTTGGCTTGTTGGCTTGTTGGTTTGTTGGTTTGTTGGTTTGTTGGTTTGTTGGTTTGTTGGTTTGTTGGCTTGTTGGCTTGTTGGTTTGTTGGTTTGTTGGTTTGTTGGTTTGTTTGTTTGTTGGTTTGTTCGTTTGTTCGTTTGTTGGTTTGTTGGTTTGTTGGTTTGTTTTTTTGTTGCTTACTTGGTTTGTTGGTTTGTTGGCTTGTTGGCTTGTTGGTTTGTTGGTTTGTTCGTTTGTTGGTTTGTTGTTTGTTGGTTTGTTGGTTTGTTGGTTTGTTGGTTTGTTGGTTTGTTGGTTTGTTGGTTTGTTGGTTTGTTGGTTTATTGGTTTGTTGGTTTGTTGGTTTGTTGGCTTGTTGGCTTGTTGGCTTGTTGGTTTGTTGGTTTGTTGGTTTGTTCGTTTGTTGGTTTGTTGGTTTGTTGGTTTGTTTGTTTGTTGGTTTGTTGGCTTGTTGGTTTGTTGGTTTGTTGGTTTGTTGGTTTGTTCGTTTGTTGGCTTGTTCGTTTGTTGGCTTGTTGGCTTGTTGGTTTGTTGGTTTGTTGGTTTGTTGGTTTGTTGATTTGTTGGTTTGTTGGGTTATTAGTTTGTTATTTTGTTGGCTTGTTGGCTTGTTGGCTTGTTGGTTTGTTGGTTTGTTGACTTGTTGGTTTGTTGGTTTGTTGGTTTGCTAGTTTGTTGGTTTGTTGGTTTGTTGGTTTGTTGGTTTGTTGTTTTGTTGGTTTGTTTGTTTGTTGGTTTGTTTGTTGGTTGGTTTGTTCGTTTGTTGGTTTGTTGGTTTGTTGGTTTGTTGGCTTGTTTTTTTGTTGGTTTGTTGGCTTGTTGGTTTGTTGGTTTGTTGGTTTGTTGGTTTGTTGGTTTGTTGGTTTGTTGGTTTGTTGGTTTTTTGGTTTGTTGGTTTGTTGGTTTGTTGGTTTGTTGTTTTGTTGGTTTGTTGATTTGTTTGTTTGTTGGTTTGTTGGTTTGTTGGTTTGTTGGCTTGTTGGCTTGTTGGTTTATTGGTATGTTGGTTGTTGGTTTGTTGGTTTGTTGGTTTGTTGGTTTGTTGGTTTGTTGGTTTGTTGGTTTGTTCGTTTGTTGGGTTGTTTGTTTGTTGGTTTGTTGGTTTGTTGGTTTGTTGGTTTGTTGGTTTGTTGGTTTGTTGGTTTGTTGGCTTGTTGGTTTGTTGGTTTGTTGGCTTGTTGGTTTGCTGGTTTGTTGGTTTGTTCGTTTGTTGGTTTATTGGCTTGTTAACTTGTTGGTTTGTTGGTTTTTTGGTATGTTGGCTTGTTGGTTTGTTGGCTTGTTGGCTTGTTGGTTTTTTGGTTTGTTCGTTTGTTGGCTTGTTGGCTTGTTGGTTTCTTGGTTTGTTGGTTTGTTGGTTTGTTGGTTTGTTGGTTTGTTGGTTTGTTGGTTTGTTGGTTTGTTGGCTTGTTGGCTTGTTGGCTTGTTGGTTTGTTGGTTTGTTGGTTTGTTGGTTTGTTGGTTTATTAGTTTTTTGGTTTGTTGGCTTGTTGGTTTATTGGTTTGTTGGATTGTTGGTTTGTTGGTTTATTGGTTTGTTGGTTTGTTGGTTTGTTGTTTTGTTGGTTTGTTTGTTTGTTGGTTTGTTTGTTGGTTGGTTTGTTCGTTTGTTGGTTTGTTGGTTTGTTGGCTTGTTTTTTTGTTGGTTTGTTGGCTTGTTGGTTTGTTGGTTTGTTGGTTTGTTGGTTTGTTGGTTTGTTGGTTTGTTGGTTTTTTGGTTTGTTGGTTTGTTGGTTTGTTGGTTTGTTGTTTTGTTGGTTTGTTGATTTGTTTGTTTGTTGGTTTGTTGGTTTGTTGGTTTGTTGGCTTGTTGGCTTGTTGGTTTATTGGTTTGTTGGTTGTTGGTTTGTTGGTTTGTTGGTTTGTTGGTTTGTTGGTTTGTTGGTTTGTTGGTTTGTTCGTTTGTTGGGTTGTTTGTTTGTTGGTTTGTTGGTTTGTTGGTTTGTTGGTTTGTTGGTTTGTTGGCTTGTTGGTTTGTTGGTTTGTTGGCTTGTTGGTTTGTTGGTTTGTTGGTTTGTTGGTTTGTTCGTTTGTTCGTTTGTTGGTTTGTTGGTTTGTTGGTTTGTTTGTTAGTTGGTTTGTTTGTTTGTTGGTTTGTTCGTTTGTTGGTTTGTTGATTTGTTCGTTTGTTGGTTTGTTCGTTTGTTGGTTTGTTCGTTTGTTGGTTTGTTCGTTTGTTGGTTTGTTTGTCTGTTGGTGTCTTGGTTTGTTGGTTTGTTGGTTTGTTGGCTTGTTGGTTTGTTGGTTTGTTGGTTTGTTCGTTTGTTGGCTTGTTGGTTTGTTGGCTTGTTGGCTTGTTGGTTTGTTGGTTTGTTGGTTTGTTGGTTTGTTGGTTTGTTGGTTTGTTGGTTTGTTGTTTTGTTCGTTTGTTGGTGTGTTGGTGTGCTGATTTATTGGCTTGTTGGTTTGTTGGTTTTGTGGTTTGTTGGCTTGTTGGGTTGTTGGTTTGTTGGTTTGTTCGTTTGTTGGCTTGTTGGTTTGTTGGCTTATTGGCTTGTTGGTTTGTTGGTTTGTTGGTTTGTTGGTTTGTTGGTTTGTTGGTTTGTTGGTTTGTTGGTTTGTTCGTTTGTTGGTTTGTTGGTTTGTTGGTTTGTTGGATTGTTGGTTTGTTGGTTTATTGGTTTGTTGGTTTGCTGGTTTGTTGGTTTGTTGGTTTGTTGGTTTGTTGGTTTGCTAGTTTGTTGGTTTGTTGGTTTGTTGGTTTGTTGGTTTGTTGTTTTGTTGGTTTGCTTGTTTGTTGGTTTGTTTGTTGGTTGGTTTGTTCGTTTGTTGGTTTCTTGGCTTGCTGGCTTGTTGGTTTGTTGGTTTGTTGGCTTTTTGGTTTGTTGGTTTGTTGGTTTGTTGGTTTGTTGGTTTGTTGGTTTGTTGGTTTTTTGGTTTGTTGGTTTGTTGGTTTTTTGGTTTGTTGTTTTGTTGGTTTGTTGATTTGTTTGTTTGTTGGTTTGTTGGTTTGTTGGTTTGTTGGCTTGTTGGCTTGTTGGTTTGTTGGTTTGTTGGTTTGTTGGTTGTTGGTTTGTTGGTTTGTTGGTTTGTTGGTTTGTTGGTTTGTTGGTTTGTTGGTTTGTTCGTTTGTTGGGTTGTTTGGTTGTTGGTTTGTTGGTTTGTTGGTTTGTTGGTTTGTTGGTTTGTTGGTTTGTTGGCTTGTTGGTTTGTTGGTTTGTTGGCTTGTTGGTTTGCTGGTTTGTTGGTTTGTTGGTTTGTTGGTTTGTTGGTTTGTTGGTTTGTTGGTTTGTTGGTTTGTTGGTTTGTTGGTTTCTTGATTTGTTGGTTTGTTGGTTTGTTCGTGTGTTGGTTTGTTTGTTTGTTGGTTTGTTGTTTTGTTGGTTTGTTCGTTTGTTGGTTTGTTGGTTTGTTGGTTTGTTCGTTTGTTGGTTTGTTGTTTGTTGGTTTGTTGGTTTGTTGGTTTGTTGGTTTGTTGGTTTGTTGGTTTGTTGGTTTATTGGTTTGTTGGTTTGTTGGTTTGTTGGCTTGTTGGCTTGTTGGCTTGTTGGTTTGTTGGTTTGTTGGTTTGTTCGTTTGTTGGTTTGTTGGTTTGTTGGTTTGTTGGTTTGTTGGTTTGTTGGTTTGTTGGTTTGTTGGCTTGTTGGTTTGTTGGTTTGTTGGCTTGTTGGTTTGTTAGTTTGTTCGTTTGTTGGTTTGCTGGTTTGTTGATTTGTTGGTTTGTTGGGTTATTAGTTTGTTATTTTGTTGGCTTGTTGGCTTGTTGGCTTGTTGGCTTGTTGGTTTGTTGGTTTGTTGGCTTGTTGGTTTGTTGGTTTGTTGGTTTGCTAGTTTGTTGGTTTGTTGGTTTGTTGGTTTGTTGGTTTCTTGTTTTGTTGGTTTATTTGTTTGTTGGTTTGTTTGTTGGTTGGTTTGTTCGTTTGTTGGTTTGTTGGTTTGTTGGCTTGTTTGTTTGTTGGTTTGTTGGCTTGTTGGTTTGTTGGTTTGTTGGTTTGTTGGTTTGTTGGTTTGTTGGTTTTTTGGTTTGTTGGTTTGTTGGTTTGTTGGTTTGTTGTTTTGTTGGTTTGTTGATTTGTTTGTTTGTTGGTTTGTTGGTTTGTTGCTTTGTTGGCTTGTTGGCTTGTTGGTTTGTTGGTTTGTTGGTTGTTGGTTTGTTGATTTGTTGGTTTGTTGGTTTGTTGGTTTGTTGGTTTGTTGGTTTGTTGGTTTGTTCCTTTGTTGGGTTGTTTGTTTGTTGGTTTGTTGGTTTGTTGGTTTGTTGGTTTGTTGGCTTGTTGGTTTGTTGGTTTGTTGGCTTGTTGGTTTGCTGGTTTGTTGGTTTGTTAGTTTGTTGGTTTGTTGGTTTGTTGGTTTGTTGGTTTGTTGGTTTGTTGGTTTGTTGGTTTCTTGATTTGTTGGTTTGTTGGTTTGTTCATTTGTTGGTTTGTTTGTTTGTTGGTTTGTTGTTTTGTTGGTTTGTTCGTTTGATGGTTTGTTCGTTTGTTGGTTTGTTTGTCTGTTGGTGTGTTGGTTTGTTGGTTTGTTGGTTTGTTGGCTTGTTGGTTTGTTGGTTTGTTGGTTTGTTCGTTTGTTGGCTTGTTGGTTTGTTGGCTTGTTGGTTTGTTGGTTTGTTGGTTTGTTGGTTTGTTGGTTTGTTGGTTTGTTGGTTTGTTGTTTTGTTCGTTTGTTCGTTTGTTGGTGTGTTGGTGTGTTGATTTATTGGCTTGTTGGTTTGTTGGTTTTGTGGTTTGTTGGCTGTTGGTTTGTTGGCTTGTTGGCTTGTTGGTTTGTTGGTTTGTTGGTTTGTTGGTTGTTGGTTTGTTGGTTTGTTGGTTTGTTGGTTTGTTGGTTTGTTGGTTTGTTGGTTTGTTCGTTTGTTCGTTTGTTGGGTTGTTTGTTTGTTGGTTTGTTGGTTTGTTGGTTTGTTGGTTTGTTGGTTTGTTGGCTTGTTGGTTTGTTGGTTTGTTGGTTTGCTGGTTTGTTGGTTTGTTGGTTTGTTGGTTTGTTGGTTTATTGGTTTGTTTGTTTGTTGGTTTGTTGGTTTGTTGGTTTCTTGATTTGTTGGTTTGTTGGTTTGTTCGTTTGTTGGTTTGTTTGTTTGTTGGTTTGTTGTTTTGTTGGTTTGTTCGTTTGTTGGTTTGTTGGTTTGTTGGTTTGTTCGTTTGTTGGTTTGTTGTTTGTTGGTTTGTTGGTTTGTTGGTTTGTTGGTTTGTTGGTTTGTTGGTTTGTTGGTTTATTGGTTTGTTGGTTTGTTGGTTTGTTGGCTTGTTGGCTTGTTGGCTTGTTGGTTTGTTGGTTTGTTGGTTTGTTCGTTTGTTGGTTTGTTGGTTTGTTGGTTTGTTGGTTTGTTGGTTTGTTGGTTTGTTGGTTTGTTGGCTTGTTGGTTTGTTGGTTTGTTGGCTTGTTGGTTTGTTAGTTTGTTCGTTTGTTGGTTTGCTGGTTTGTTGATTTGTTGGTTTGTTGGGTTATTAGTTTGTTATTTTGTTGGCTTGTTGGCTTGTTGGCTTGTTGGCTTGTTGGTTTGTTGGTTTGTTGGCTTGTTGGTTTGTTGGTTTGTTGGTTTGCTAGTTTGTTGGTTTGTTGGTTTGTTGGTTTGTTGGTTTCTTGTTTTGTTGGTTTATTTGTTTGTTGGTTTGTTTGTTGGTTGGTTTGTTCGTTTGTTGGTTTGTTGGTTTGTTGGCTTGTTTGTTTGTTGGTTTGTTGGCTTGTTGGTTTGTTGGTTTGTTGGTTTGTTGGTTTGTTGGTTTGTTGGTTTTTTGGTTTGTTGGTTTGTTGGTTTGTTGGTTTGTTGTTTTGTTGGTTTGTTGATTTGTTTGTTTGTTGGTTTGTTGGTTTGTTGGCTTGTTGGCTTGTTGGTTTGTTGGTTTGTTGGTTGTTGGTTTGTTGGTTTGTTGGTTTGTTGGTTTGTTGGTTTGTTGGTTTGTTGGTTTGTTCCTTTGTTGGGTTGTTTGTTTGTTGGTTTGTTGGTTTGTTGGTTTGTTGGTTTGTTGGCTTGTTGGTTTGTTGGTTTGTTGGCTTGTTGGTTTGCTGGTTTGTTGGTTTGTTAGTTTGTTGGTTTGTTGGTTTGTTGGTTTGTTGGTTTGTTGGTTTGTTGGTTTGTTGGTTTCTTGATTTGTTGGTTTGTTGGTTTGTTCATTTGTTGGTTTGTTTGTTTGTTGGTTTGTTGTTTTGTTGGTTTGTTCGTTTGTTGGTTTGTTGGTTTGTTGGTTTGTTCGTTTGTTGGTTTGTTGGTTTGTTGGTTTGTTGGTTTGTTTGTTAGTTGGTTTGTTTGTTTGTTGGTTTGTTCGTTTGTTAGTTTGTTGATTTGTTCGTTTGTTGGTTTGTTCGTTTGTTGGTTTGTTCGTTTGATGGTTTGTTCGTTTGTTGGTTTGTTTGTCTGTTGGTGTGTTGGTTTGTTGGTTTGTTGGTTTGTTGGCTTGTTGGTTTGTTGGTTTGTTGGTTTGTTCGTTTGTTGGCTTGTTGGTTTGTTGGCTTGTTGGCTTGTTGGTTTGTTGGTTTGTTGGTTTGTTGGTTTGTTGGTTTGTTGGTTTGTTGGTTTGTTGGTTTGTTGTTTTGTTCGTTTGTTCGTTTGTTGGTGTGTTGGTGTGTTGATTTATTGGCTTGTTGGTTTGTTGGTTTTGTGGTTTGTTGGCTTGTTGGGTTGTTGGTTTGTTGGTTTGTTCGTTTGTTGGCTTGTCGGTTTGTTGGCTTATTGGCTTGTTGGTTTGTTGGTTTGTTGGTTTGTTGGTTTGTTGGTTTGTTGGTTTGTTGGTTTGTTGGTTTGTTCGTTTGTTGGTTTGTTGGTTTGTTGGTTTGTTGGATTGTTGGTTTGTTGGTTTATTGGTTTGTTGGTTTGTTGGTTTGTTGGTTTGTTAGTTTGTTGGTTTGTTGGTTTGCTAGTTTGTTGGTTTGTTGGTTTGTTGGTTTGTTGGTTTGTTGTTTTGTTGGTTTGTTTGTTTGTTGGTTTGTTTGTTGGTTGGTTTGTTCGTTTGTTGGTTTGTTGGTTTGTTGGCTTGTTTGTTTGTTGGTTTGTTGGCTTGTTGGTTTGTTGGTTTGTTGGTTTGTTGGTTTTTTGGTTTGTTGGTTTGTTGGTTTGTTGGTTTGTTGGTTTGTTGTTTTGTTGGTTTGTTGATTTGTTTGTTTGTTGGTTTATTGGTTTGTTGGTTTGTTGGCTTGTTGGCTTGTTGGTTTGTTGGTTTGTTGGTTGTTGGTTTGTTGGTTTGTTGGTTTGTTGGTTTGTTGGTTTGTTGGTTTGTTGGTTTGTTCGTTTGTTGGGTTGTTTATTTGTTGGATTGTTGGTTTGTTGGTTTGTTGGTTTGTTGGTTTGTTGGCTTGTTGGTTTGTTGGTTTGTTGGCTTGTTGGTTTGCTGGTTTGTTGGTTTGTTGGTTTGTTGGTTTGTTGGTTTGTTGGTTTGTTGGTTTGTTGGTTTGTTGGTTTGTTGGCTTGTTGGCTTGTTGGTTTGTTGGTTTGTTGGTTTGTTGGTTTATTGGTTTGTTTGTTTGTTGGTTTGCTGGTTTGTTGGTTTGTTGGTTTGTTGGTTTGTTGGTTTGTTTTTTTGTTGCTTACTTGGTTTGTTGGTTTGTTGGTTTGTTGGTTTGTTTGCTTGTTGGCTTGTTGGTTTGTTGGTTTGTTCGTTTGTTGGTTTGTTGTTTGTTGGTTTGTTGGTTTGTTGGTTTGTTGGTTTGTTGGTTTTTTGGTTTGTTGGTTTGTTGGTTTATTGGTTTGTTGGTTTGTTGGTTTGTTGGCTTGTTGGCTTGTTGGCTTGTTGGTTTGTTGGCTTGTTGGTTTGTTCGTTTGTTGGTTTGTTGGTTTGTTCGTTTGTTGGTTTGTTGGTTTGTTGGTTTGTTGGTTTGTTTGTTAGTTGGTTTGTTTGTTTGTTGGTTTGTTCGTTTGTTGGTTTGTTGATTTGTTCGTTTGTTGGTTTGTTCGTTTGTTGGTTTGTTCGTTTGTTGGTTTGTTCGTTTGTTGGTTTGTTTGTCTGTTGGTGTGTTGGTTTGTTGGTTTGTTGGTTTGTTGGCTTGTTGGTTTGTTGGTTTGTTGGTTTGTTCGTTTGTTGGCTTGTTGGTTTGTTGGCTTGTTGGTTTGTTGGTTTGTTGGTTTGTTGGTTTGTTGGTTTGTTGGTTTGTTGGTTTGTTGGTTTGTTGGTTTGTTGGTTTGTTGGTTTGTTGGTTTGTTGTTTTGTTCGTTTGTTGGTGTGTTGGTGTGTTGATTTATTGGCTTGTGGGTTTGTTGGTTTTGTGGTTTGTTGGCTTGTTGGGTTGTTGGTTTGTTGGTTTGTTCGTTTGTTGGCTTGTTGGTTTGTTGGCTTATTGGCTTGTTAATTTGTTGGTTTGTTGGTTTGTTGGTTTATTGGTTTGTTGGCTTGTTGGCTTGTTGGCTTGTTGGTTTGTTGGCTTGTTGGTTTGTTCGTTTGTTGGTTTGTTGGTTTGTTGGTTTGTTGGTTTGTTGGTTTGTTGGCTTGTTGGTTTGTTGGTTTGTTGGCTTGTTGGTTTGTTAGTTTGTTCGTTTGTTGGTTTGCTGGTTTGTTGATTTGTTGGTTTGTTGGGTTATTAGTTTGTTATTTTGTTGGCTTGTTGGCTTGTTGGTTTGTTGGTTTGTTGGCTTGTTGGTTTGTTGGTTTGTTGGTTTGCTAGTTTGTTGGTTTGTTGGTTTGTTGGTTTGTTGGTTTGTTGGTTTGTTGTTTTGTTGGTTTGTTTGTTTGTTGGTTTGTTTGTTGGTTGGTTTGTTCGTTTGTTGGTTTGTTGGTTTGTTGGCTTGTTTTTTGTTGGTTTGTTGGCTTGTTGGTTTGTTGGTTTGTTGGTTTGTTGGTTTGTTGGTTTGTTGGTTTGTTGGTTTTTTGGTTTGTTGGTTTGTTGGTTTGTTGGTTTGTTGTTTTGTTGGTTTGTTGATTTGTTTGTTTGTTGGTTTGTTGGTTTGTTGGTTTGTTGGCTTGTTGGCTTGTTGGTTTGTTGGTTTGTTGGTTGTTGGTTTGTTGGTTTGTTGGTTTGTTGGTTTGTTGGTTTGTTGGTTTGTTGGTTTGTTCGTTTGTTGGGTTGTTTGTTTGTTGGTTTGTTGGTTTGTTGGTTTGTTGGTTTGTTGGTTTGTTGGTTTGTTGGTTTGTTGGCTTGTTGGTTTGTTGGTTTGTTGGCTTGTTGGTTTGTTGGTTTGTTGGTTTTTGGTTTGTTGGTTTGTTGGTTTGTTGGTTTGTTGGTTTGTTGGTTTGTTGGTTTCTTGATTTGTTGGTTTGTTGGTTTGTTCGTTTGTTGGTTTGTTTGTTTGTTGGTTTGTTGTTTTGTTGGTTTGTTCATTTGTTGGTTTGTTGGTTTGTTGGTTTGTTGGTTTGTTCGTTTGTTGGTTTGTTGGTTTGTTGGTTTGTTGGTTTGTTTGTTAGTTGGTTTGTTTGTTTGTTGGTTTGTTCCTTTGTTAGTTTGTTGATTTGTTCGTTTGTTGGTTTGTTCGTTTGTTGGTTTGTTCGTTTGTTGGTTTGTTCGTTTGTTGGTTTGTTTGTCTGTTGTTGTGTTGGTTTGTTGGTTTGTTGGTTTGTTGGCTTGTTGGTTTGTTTGTTTGTTGGTTTGTTCGTTTGTTGGCTTGTTGGTTTGTTGGCTTGTTGGCTTGTTGGTTTGTTGGTTTGTTGGTTTGTTGGTTTGTTGGTTTGTTCGTTTGTTGGCTTGTTGGTTTGTTGGCTTGTTGGCTTGTTGGTTTGTTGGATTGTTGGTTTGTTGGTTTGTTGGTTTGTTGGTTTGTTGGTTTGTTGGTTTGTTGGTTTGTTGGTTTGTTCGTTTGTTGGTTTGTTGGTTTGTTGGTTTGTTGGATTGTTGGTTTGTTGGTTTATTGGTTTGTTGGTTTGTTGGTTTGTTGGTTTGTTGGTTTGTTGGTTTGTTGGTTTGCTAGTTTGTTGGTTTGTTGGTTTGTTGGTTTGTTGGTTTGTTGTTTTGTTGGTTTGTTTGTTTGTTGGTTTTTTTGTTGGTTGGTTTGTTCGTTTGTTGGTTTGTTGGTTTGTTGGCTTTTTTGTTTGTTGGTTTGTTGGCTTGTTGGTTTGTTGGTTTGTTGGTTTGTTGGTTTGTTGGTTTGTTGGTTTGTTGGTTTTTTGGTTTGTTGGTTTGTTGGTTTGTTGGTTTGTTGTTTTGTTGGTTTGTTGATTTGTTTGTTTGTTGGTTTGTTCGTTTGTTGGTTTGTTGGCTTGTTGGCTTGTTGGTTTGTTGGTTTGTTGGTTGTTGGTTTGTTGGTTTGTTGGTTTGTTGGTTTGTTGGTTTGTTGGTTTGTTGGTTTGTTGGTTTGTTCGTTTGTTGGGTTGTTTGTTTGTTGGTTTGTTGGTTTGTTGGTTTGTTGGTTTGTTGGTTTGTTGGTTTGTTGGCTTGTTGGTTTGTTGGTTTGTTGGCTTGTTGGTTTGCTGGTTTGTTGGTTTGTTGGTTTGTTGGTTTGTTGGTTTGTTGGTTTGTTGGTTTGTTGGTTTGTTGATTTGTTGGTTTTTTGATTTGTTGGTTTGTTGGTTTGTTCGTTTGTTGGTTTGTTTGTTTGTTGGTTTGTTGTTTTGTTGGTTTGTTCGTTTGTTGGTTTGTTGGTTTGTTGGTTTGTTCGTTTGGTGGTTTGTTGGTTTGTTGGTTTGCTGGTTTGTTTGTTAGTTGGTTTGTTTGTTTGTTGGTTTGTTCGTTTGTTGGTTTGTTGATTTGTTCGTTTGTTGGTTTGTTCGTTTGTTGGTTTGTTCGTTTGTTGGTTTGTTCGTTTGTTGGTTTGTTTGTCTGTTGGTGTGTTGGTTTGTTGGTTTGTTGGTTTGTTGGCTTGTTGGTTTGTTGGTTTGTTGGTTTATCCGTTTGTTGGCTTGTTGGTTTGTTGGCTTGTTGGCTTGTTGGTTTGTTGGTTTGTTTGTTTATTGGTTTGTTGGTTTGTTGGTTTGTTGGTTTGTTGTTTTGTTCGTTTGTTGGTTTGTTGGTGTGTTGATTTATTGGCTTGTTGGTTTGTTGGTTTTGTGGTTTGTTGGCTTGTTGGGTTGTTGGTTTGTTGGTTTGTTCGTTTGTTGGCTTGTTGGTTTGTTGGCTTATTGGCTTGTTGGTTTGTTGGTTTGTTGGTTTGTTGGTTTGTTGGTTTGTTGGTTTGTTGATTTGTTGGTTTGTTCGTTTGTTGGTTTGTTGGTTTGTTGGTTTGTTGGATTGTTGGTTTGTTGGTTTATTGGTTTGTTGGTTTGTTGGTTTGTTGGTTTGTTGGCTTGGTGGTTTGTTGGTTTGTTTGTTTGTTGGTTTGTTGGTTTGTTGGCTTGTTGGCGTGTTGGTTTGTTGGTTTGTTGGTTTGTTGGTTTGTTGGTTTGTTCGTTTGTTTGTCTGTTGGTTTGTTCGTTTGTTAGTTTGTGGGTTTGTTGGTTTGTTGGCTTGTTGGTTTGTTGGTTGGTCGGTTTGTTGGTTTGTTGGTTTGTTGGTTTGCTAGTTTGTTGGTTTGTTGGTTTGTTGGTTTGTTGGTTTCTTGTTTTGTTGGCTTTTTGGTTTATTGGTTTGTTGGTTTGTTGGTTTGTTGGTTTCTGGGTTTGTTGGTTTGTTGGCTTGTTTGTTTGTTGGTTTGTTGGCTTGTTGGTTTGTTGGTTTGTTGGTTTGTTGGTTTGTTGGTTTTTTGGTTTGTTGGTTTGTTGGTTTGTTGGTTTGTTGTTTTGTTGGTTTGTTGATTTGTTTGTTTGTTGGTTTGTTGGTTTGTTGGCTTGTTGGCTTGTTGGTTTGTTGGTTTGTTGGTTGTTGGTTTGTTGGTTTGTTGGTTTGTTGGTTTGTTGGTTTGTTGGTTTGTTGGTTTGTTCCTTTGTTGGGTTGTTGGTTTGTTAGTTTGTTGGTTTGTTGGTTTGTTGGTTTGTTGGTTTGTTGGTTTGTTGGTTTGTTGGTTTCTTGATTTGTTGGTTTGTTGGTTTGTTCATTTGTTGGTTTGTTTGTTTGTTGGTTTGTTGTTTTGTTGGTTTGTTCGTTTGTTGGTTTGTTGGTTTGTTTGTTAGTTGGTTTGTTTGTTTGTTGGTTTGTTCGTTTGTTAGTTTGTTGATTTGTTCGTTTGTTGGTTTGTTCGTTTGTTGGTTTGTTCGTTTGATGGTTTGTTCGTTTGTTGGTTTGTTTGTCTGTTGGTGTGTTGGTTTGTTGGTTTGTTGGTTTGTTGGCTTGTTGGTTTGTTGGTTTGTTGGTTTGTTCGTTTGTTGGCTTGTTGGTTTGTTGGCTTGTTGGCTTGTTGGTTTGTTGGTTTGTTGATTTGTTGGTTTGTTGGTTTGTTGGTTTGTTGGTTTGTTGGTTTGTTGTTTTGTTCGTTTGTTCGTTTGTTGGTGTGTTGGTGTGTTGATTTATTGGCTTGTTGGTTTGTTGGTTTTGTGGTTTGTTGGCTTGTTGGGTTGTTGGTTTGTTGGTTTGTTCGTTTGTTGGCTTGTTGGTTTGTTGGCTTATTGGCTTGTTGGTTTGTTGGTTTGTTGGTTTGTTGGTTTGTTGGTTTGTTGGTTTGTTGGTTTGTTGGTTTGTTCGTTTGTTGGTTTGTTGGTTTGTTGGTTTGTTGGATTGTTGGTTTGTTGGTTTATTGGTTTGTTGGTTTGTTGGTTTGTTGGTTTGTTAGTTTGTTGGTTTGTTGGTTTGCTAGTTTGTTGGTTTGTTGGTTTGTTGGTTTGTTGGTTTGTTGTTTTGTTGGTTTGTTTGTTTGTTGGTTTGTTTGTTGGTTGGTTTGTTCGTTTGTTGGTTTGTTGGTTTGTTGGCTTGTTTGTTTGTTGGTTTGTTGGCTTGTTGGTTTGTTGGTTTGTTGGTTTGTTGGTTTGTTGGTTTGTTGGTTTGTTGGTTTTTTGGTTTGTTGGTTTGTTGGTTTGTTGGTTTGTTGGTTTGTTGTTTTGTTGGTTTGTTGATTTGATTGTTTGTTGGTTTGTTGGTTTGTTGGTTTGTTGGCTTGTTGGCTTGTTGGTTTGTTGGTTTGTTGGTTGTTGGTTTGTTGGTTTGTTGGTTTGTTGGTTTGTTGGTTTGTTGGTTTGTTGGTTTGTTCGTTTGTTGGGTTGTTTATTTGTTGGATTGTTGGTTTGTTGGTTTGTTGGTTTGTTGGCTTGCTGGTTTGTTGGTTTGTTCGCTTGTTGGTTTGCTGGTTTCTTGGTTTGTTGGTTTGTTGGTTTGTTGGTTTGTTGGTTTGTTGGTTTGTTGGTTTGTTGGTTTGTTGGTTTGTTGGCTTGTTGGCTTGTTGGTTTGTTGGTTTGTTGGTTTGTTGGTTTATTGGTTTGTTTGTTTGTTGGTTTGCTGGTTTGTTGGTTTGTTGGTTTGTTGGTTTGTTGGTTTGTTTTTTTGTTGCTTACTTGGTTTGTTGGTTTGTTGGTTTGTTGGTTTGTTGGTTTGTTGGTTTGTTGGTTTGTTGGTTTATTGGTTTGTTGGTTTGTTGGTTTGTTGGCTTGTTGGCTTGTTGGTTTGTTGGTTTGTTGGCTTGTTGGTTTGTTCGTTTGTTGGTTTGTTGGTTTGTTCGTTTGTTGGTTTGTTGGTTTGTTGGTTTGTTGGTTTGTTTGTTAGTTGGTTTGTTTGTTTGTTGGTTTGTTCGTTTGTTGGTTTGTTGATTTGTTCGTTTGTTGGTTTGTTCGTTTGTTGGTTTGTTCGTTTGTTGGTTTGTTCGTTTGTTGGTTTGTTTGTCTGTTGGTGTGTTGGTTTGTTGGTTTGTTGGTTTGTTGGCTTGTTGGTTTGTTGGTTTGTTGGTTTGTTCGTTTGTTGGCTTGTTGGTTTGTTGGCTTGTTGGTTTGTTGGTTTGTTGGTTTGTTGGTTTGTTGGTTTGTTGGTTTGTTGGTTTGTTGGTTTGTTGGTTTGTTGGTTTGTTGTTTTGTTCGTTTGTTGGTGTGTTGGTGTGTTGATTTATTGGCTTGTGGGTTTGTTGGTTTTGTGGTTTGTTGGCTTGTTGGGTTGTTGGTTTGTTGGTTTGTTCGTTTGTTGGCTTGTTGGTTTGTTGGCTTATTGGCTTGTTGGTTTGTTGGTTTGTTGGTTTGTTGGTTTGTTGGTTTGTTGGTTTGTTGGTTTGTTGGTTTGTTCGTTTGTTGGTTTGTTGGTTTGTTGGTTTGTTGGATTGTTGGTTTGTTGGTTTATTGGTTTGTTGATTTGTTGGTTTGTTGGTTTGTTGGTTTGTTGGTTTGTTGGTTTGCTAGTTTGTTGGTTTGTTGGTTTGTTGGTTTGTTGGTTTGTTGTTTTGTTGGTTTGTTTGTTTGTTGGTTTGTTTGTTGGTTGGTTTGTTCGTTTGTTGGTTTGTTGGTTTGTTGGCTTGTTTGTTTGTTGGTTTGTTGGCTTGTTGGTTTGTTGGTTTGTTGGTTTGTTGGTTTGTTGGTTTGTTGGTTTGTTGGTTTTTTGGTTTGTTGGTTTGTTGGTTTGTTGGTTTGTTGGTTTGTTGTTTTGTTGGTTTGTTGATTTGTTTGTTTGTTGGTTTGTTGGCTTGTTGGTTTGTTGGCTTGTTGGCTTGTTGGTTTGTTGGTTTGTTGGTTGTTGATTTGTTGGTTTGTTGGTTTGTTGGTTTGTTGGTTTGTTGGTTTGTTGGTTTGTTCGTTTGTTGGGTTGTTTATTTGTTGGATTGTTGGTTTGTTGGTTTGTTGGCTTGTTGGTTTGTTGGTTTGTTGGCTTGTTGGTTTGTTGGTTTGTTGGTTTGTTGGTTTGTTGGTTTGTTGGTTTGTTGGTTTGTTGGTTTGTTGGTTTGTTGGCTTGTTGGCTTGTTGGTTTGTTGGTTTGTTGGTTTGTTGGTTTATTGGTTTGTTTGTTTGTTGGTTTGTTCGTTTGTTCGTTTGTTGGTTTGTTGGTTTGTTGGTTTGTTTTTTTGTTGCTTACTTGGTTTGTTGGTTTGTTGGTTTGTTGGTTTGTTTGCTTGTTGGCTTGTTGGTTTGTTGGTTTGTTCGTTTGTTGGTTTGTTGTTTGTTGGTTTGTTGGTTTGTTGGTTTGTTGGTTTGTTGGTTTGTTGGTTTGTTGGTTTGTTGGTTTATTGGTTTGTTGGTTTGTTGGTTTGTTGGCTTGTTGGCTTGTTGGCTTGTTGGTTTGTTGGCTTGTTGGTTTGTTCGTTTGTTGGTTTGTTGGTTTGTTGGTTTGTTGGTTTGTTGGTTTGTTGGCTTGTTGGTTTGTTGGTTTGTTGGCTTGTTGGTTTGTTAGTTTGTTCGTTTGTTGGTTTGCTGGTTTGTTGATTTGTTGGTTTGTTGGGTTATTAGTTTGTTATTTTGTTGGCTTGTTGGCTTGTTGGCTTGTTGGTTTGTTGGTTTGTTGGCTTGTTGGTTTGTTGGTTTGTTGGTTTGCTAGTTTGTTGGTTTGTTGGTTTGTTGGTTTGTTTGCTTGTTGGCTTGTTGGTTTGTTGGTTTGTTGGTTTGTTAGTTTGTTGGCTTGTTGGCTTGTTGGCTTGTTGGTTTGTTGGCTTGTTGGTTTGTTCGTTTGTTGGTTTGTTGGTTTGTTGGTTTGTTGGTTTGTTGGTTTGTTGGTTTGTTGGCTTGTTGGTTTGTTGGTTTGTTGGCTTGTTGGTTTGTTAGTTTGTTCGTTTGTTGGTTTGCTGGTTTGTTGATTTGTTGGTTTGTTGGGTTATTAGTTTGTTATTTTGTTGGCTTGTTGGCTTGTTGGCTTGTTGGTTTGTTGGTTTGTTGGCTTGTTGGTTTGTTGGTTTGTTGGTTTGCTAGTTTGTTGGTTTGTTGGTTTGTTGGTTTGTTGGTTTGTTGGTTTGTTGTTTTGTTGGTTTGTTTGTTTGTTGGTTTGTTTGTTGGTTGGTTTGTTCGTTTGTTGGTTTGTTGGTTTGTTGGTTTGTTGGTTTGTTGGTTTTTTGGTTTGTTGGTTTGTTGGTTTGTTGGTTTGTTGTTTTGTTGGTTTGTTGATTTGTTTGTTTGTTGGTTTGTTGGTTTGTTGGTTTGTTGGCTTGTTGGCTTGTTGGTTTGTTGGTTTGTTGGTTGTTGGTTTGTTGGTTTGTTGTTTTGTTGGTTTGTTGGTTTGTTGGTTTGTTGGTTTGTTCGTTTGTTGGGTTGTTTGTTTGTTGGTTTGTTGGTTTGTTGGTTTGTTGGTTTGTTGGTTTGTTGGTTTGTTGGCTTGTTGGTTTGTTGGTTTGTTGGCTTGTTTGTTTGCTGGTTTGTTGGTTTGTTGGTTTGTTGGTTTGTTGGTTTGTTGGTTTGTTGGTTTGTTGGTTTGTTGGTTTGTTGGTTTGTTGGTTTCTTGATTTGTTGGTTTGTTGGTTTGTTCGTTTGTTGGTTTGTTTGTTTGTTGGTTTGTTGTTTTGTTGGTTTGTTCGTTTGTTGGTTTGTTGGTTTGTTGGTTTGTTGGTTTGTTCGTTTGTTGGTTTGTTGGTTTGTTGGTTTGTTGGTTTGTTTGTTAGTTGGTTTGTTTGTTTGTTGGTTTGTTCCTTTGTTAGTTTGTTGATTTGTTCGTTTGTTGGTTTGTTCGTTTGTTGGTTTGTTCGTTTGTTGGTTTGTTCGTTTGTTGGTTTGTTTGTCTGTTGTTGTGTTGGTTTGTTGGTTTGTTGGTTTGTTGGCTTGTTGGTTTGTTGGTTTGTTGGTTTGTTCGTTTGTTGGCTTGTTGGTTTGTTGGCTTGTTGGCTTGTTGGTTTGTTGGTTTGTTGGTTTGTTGGTTTGTTGGTTTGTTCGTTTGTTGGCTTGTTGGTTTATTGGCTTGTTGGCTTGTTGGTTTGTTGGATTGTTGGTTTGTTGGTTTGTTGGTTTGTTGGTTTGTTGGTTTGTTGGTTTGTTGGTTTGTTGGTTTGTTGGTTTGTTGGTTTGTTCGTTTGTTGGTTTGTTGGTTTGTTGGTTTGTGGATTGTTGGTTTGTTGGTTTATTGGTTTGTTGGTTTGTTGGTTTGTTGGTTTGTTGGTTTGTTGGTTTGTTGGTTTGCTAGTTTGTTGGTTTGTTGGTTTGTTGGTTTGTTGGTTTGTTGTTTTGTTGGTTTGTTTGTTTGTTGGTTTTTTTGTTGGTTGGTTTGTTCGTTTGTTGGTTTGTTGGTTTGTTGGCTTTTTTGTTTGTTGGTTTGTTGGCTTGTTGGTTTGTTGGTTTGTTGGTTTGTTGGTTTGTTGGTTTGTTGGTTTGTTGGTTTTTTGGTTTGTTGGTTTGTTGGTTTGTTGGTTTGTTGTTTTGTTGGTTTGTTGATTTGTTTGTTTGTTGGTTTGTTCGTTTGTTGGTTTGTTGGCTTGTTGGCTTGTTGGTTTGTTGGTTTGTTGGTTGTTGGTTTGTTGGTTTGTTGGTTTGTTGGTTTGTTGGTTTGTTGGTTTGTTGGTTTGTTGGTTTGTTCGTTTGTTGGGTTGTTTGTTTGTTGGTTTGTTGGTTTGTTGGTTTGTTGGTTTGTTGGTTTGTTGGTTTGTTGGTTTGTTGGCTTGTTGGTTTGTTGGTTTGTTGGCTTGTTGGTTTGCTGGTTTGTTGGTTTGTTGGTTTGTTGGTTTGTTGGTTTGTTGGTTTGTTGGTTTGTTGGTTTGTTGATTTGTTGGTTTCTTGATTTGTTGGTTTGTTGGTTTGTTCGTTTGTTGGTTTGTTTGTTTGTTGGTTTGTTGTTTTGTTGGTTTGTTCGTTTGTTGGTTTGTTGGTTTGTTGGTTTGTTCGTTTGGTGGTTTGTTGGTTTGTTGGTTTGCTGGTTTGTTTGTTAGTTGGTTTGTTTGTTTGTTGGTTTGTTCGTTTGTTGGTTTGTTGATTTGTTCGTTTGTTGGTTTGTTCGTTTGTTGGTTTGTTCGTTTGTTGGTTTGTTCGTTTGTTGGTTTGTTTGTCTGTTGGTGTGTTGGTTTGTTGGTTTGTTGGTTTGTTGGCTTGTTGGTTTGTTGGTTTGTTGGTTTGTTGGTTTATCCGTTTGTTGGCTTGTTGGTTCGTTGGCTTGTTGGCTTGTTGGTTTGTTGGTTTGTTGGTTTATTGGTTTGTTGGTTTGTTGGTTTGTTGGTTTGTTGTTTTGTTCGTTTGTTGGTTTGTTGGTGTGTTGATTTATTGGCTTGTTGGTTTGTTGGTTTTGTGGTTTGTTTGCTTGTTGGGTTGTTGGTTTGTTGGTTTGTTCGTTTGTTGGCTTGTTGGTTTGTTGGCTTATTGGCTTGTTGGTTTGTTGGTTTGTTGGTTTGTTGGTTTGTTGGTTTGTTGGTTTGTTGATTTGTTGGTTTGTTCGTTTGTTGGTTTGTTGGTTTGTTGGTTTGTTGGATTGTTGGTTTGTTGGTTTATTGGTTTGTTGGTTTGTTGGTTTGTTGGTTTGTTGGCTTGGTGGTTTGTTGGTTTGTTTGTTTGTTGGTTTGTTGGTTTGTTGGCTTGTTGGCGTGTTGGTTTGTTGGTTTGTTGGTTTGTTGGTTTGTTCGTTTGTTTGTCTGTTGGTTTGTTCGTTTGTTAGTTTGTGGGTTTGTTGGTTTGTTGGCTTGTTGGTTTGTTGGTTGGTCGGTTTGTTGGTTTGTTGGCTTGTTGGTTTGTTGGTTTGTTGGTTTGTTCGTTTGTTGGCTTGTTGGTTTGTTGGCTTGTTGGCTTTTTGGTTTATTGGTTTGTTGGTTTGTTGGTTTGTTGGTTTGTAGGTTTGTTGGCTTGTTGGCTTGTTGGTTTGTTGGTTTGTTTGTTTGAGGGTTTGTTCGTTTGTTCGTTTGTTGGTTTGTTGGTTTTTTTGTTTGTTTTTTTGTTGGTTACTTGGTTTGTTGGTTTGTTGGTTTGTTGGTTTGTTGGCTTGTTGGCTTGTTGGTTTGTTGGTTTGGTCGTTTGTTGGTTTGTTGGTTTGTTGGTTTGTTGGTTTGTTGGTTTGTTGGTTTGTTGGTTTATTGGTTTGTTGGTTTGTTAGTTTATTGGCTTGTTGGCTTGTTGGTTTGTTGGTTTGTTGATTTGTTGGTTTGTTGGTTTGTTGGTTTGTTTGTTTGTTGGTTTGTTGGTTTGTTGGCTTGTTGGCTTGTTGGTTTGTTGGTTTGTTGGCTTGTTGGTTTGTTAGTTTGTTCGTTTGTTGGTTTGCTGGTTTGTTGATTTGTTGGTTTGTTGGGTTGTTGGTTTGTTGGTTTGTTAGTTTGTTCGTTTGTTGGTTTGCTGGTTTGTTGATTTGTTGGTTTGTTGGGTTGTTGGTTTGTTATTTTGTTGGCTTGTTGGCTTGTTGGTTTGTTGGTTTGTTGGTTTATTGGTTTGTTGGTTTGTTGGTTTGTTGGTTTGTTGGTTTGTTGGTTTGTTGGTTTGTTGACTTGTTGGCTTGTTGGTTTGTTGGTTTGTTGGCTTGTTGGTTTGTTGGTTTGTTGGTTTGTTCGTTTGTTGGGTTGTTTGTTTGTTGGTTTGTTGGTTTAGTCGTTTGTTGGTTTGTTGGTTTGTTGGTTTGTTGGTTTGTTGGTTTGTTGGTTTGTTGGTTTGTTGGTTTGTTGGTTTGTTGGTTTGTTGGTTTGTTTGTTTGTTGGTTTGTTCGTTTGTTGGTTTGTTGATTTGTTCGTTTTTTGGTTTGTTGGTTTGTTGGTTTTTTGGCTTGTTGGCTGGTTGGTTTGTTGGTTTGTTCGTTTGTTGGTTTGTTCGTTTGTTGGTTTGTTTGTTTGTTGGTTAGTTGGTTTGTTGGTTTGTTGGTTTGTTGGTTTGTTGGCTTGTTGGTTTGTTGGTTTGTTAGTTTGTTCGTTTGTTGGCTTGTTAGTTTGTTGGCTTGTTGGCTTGTTGGTTTGTTGGTTTGTTGGTTTGTTGGTTTGTTGGTTTGTTGGTTTGTTGGTTTGTTAGTTTGTTCGTTTGTTGGTGTGTTGGTGTGTTGATTTGTTGGCTTGTTGGTTTGTTGGTTTTGTGGTTTGTTGGCTTGTTGGTTTGTTGGTTTGTTAGTTTGTTCGTTTGTTGACTTGTGGGTTTGTTGGCTTGTTGGCTTGTTGGTTTGTTGGTTTGTTGGTTTGTTGGTTTGTTGGTTTGTTGGTTTGTTGGTTTGTTTGTTAGTTGGTTGGTTTGTTTGTTGTTTTGTTCGTTTGTTGGTTTGTTGATTTGTTCGTTTGTTGGTTTGTTGGTTTGTTGGTTTTTTGGTTTGTTGGCTCGTTGGTTTGTGGTTTGTTCGCTTGTTGGTTTGTTCGTTTGTTGGTTTGTTCGTTTGTTGGTTTGTTTGTCTGTTGGTTTGTTGGTTTGTTGGTTTGTTGGTTTGTTGGCTTGTTGGTTTGTTGGTTTGTTGGTTTGTTGGTTTGTTAGTTTGTTTCTTTTGTTTGCTTATTGGTTTGTTTGATTGTTGGTTTGTTGGTTTGTTCGTTTGTTGGTTTGTTGGTTTGTTGGTTTGTTCGTTTGTTGGTTTGTTGGTTTGTTGGTTTGTTAGTTTGTTTGTTAGTTGGTTTGTTTATTTGTTGGTTTGTTCGTTTTTTGGTTTGTTGATTTGTTCGTTTGTTGGTTTGTTGGTTTGTCGTATTTTTGGTTTGTTGGCTTGTTGGTTAGTTGGTTTGTTCGTTTGTTGGTTTGTTCGTTTGTTGGTTTGTTCGTTTGTTGCTTTGTTTGTCTGTTGGTTTGTTGGTTTGTTGGTTTGTTGGCTTGTTGGTTTGTTGGTTTGTTGGTTTGTTCGTTTGTTGGCTTGTTGGTTTGTAGGCTTGTTGGCTTGTTGGTTTGTTGGTTTGTTGGTTTGTTGGTTTGTTGGTTTGTTGGTTTGTTGGTTTGTTCGTTTGTTGGTGTGTTGGTGTGTTGATTTGTTGGTTTTGTGGTTTGTTGGCTTGTTGGGTTGTTGGTTTGTTGGTTTGTTCGTTTGTTGGCTTGTTGGTTTGTTGGCTTGTTGGCTTGTTGGCTTGTTGGTTTGTTGGTTTGTTGGTTTGTTGGTTTGTTGGTTTGTTGGCTTGTTGGTTAGTTGGTTAGTTGGTTTGTTCGTTTGTTGGTTTGTTCGTTTGTTGGTTTGCTCGTTTGTTGGTTTGTTTGTCTGTTGGTTTGTTGGTTTGTTAGTTTGTGGGTTTGTTGGTTTGTTGGCTTGTTGGTTTGTTGGTTGGTCGGTTTGTTGGTTTGTTGGTTTGTTGGTTTGTTGGCTTTTTGGCGTGTTGGTTTGTTGGTTTGTTTGTTTGTTGGTTTGTTCGTTTGTTCGTTTATTGGTTTGTTGGTTTTTTTGTTTGTGTTTTTGTTGGTTACTTGGTTTGTTGGTTTGTTGGTTTGTTGGTTTGTTGGCTTGTTGGCTTGTTGGTTTGTTGGTTTGGTCGTTTGTTGGTTTGTTGGTTTGTTGACTTGTTGGCTTATTGGTTTGTAGGTTTGTTGGCTTGTTGGTTTGTTGGTTTGTTGGTTTGTTGGTTTGTTCGTTTGTTGGGTTGTTTGTTTGTTGGTTTGTTGTTTTGTTCGTTTGTTGGTTTGTTGGTTTGTTGGTTTGTTGGTTTGTTGGTTTGTTGGTTTGTTGGTTTGTTGGCTGGTTGGTTTGTTGGTTTGTTCGTTTGTTGGTTTGTTCGTTTGTTGGTTTGTTTGTTTGTTGGTTAGTTGGTTTGTTGGTTTGTTGGTTTGTTGGTTTGTTGGCTTGTTGGTTTGTTGGTTTGTTAGTTTGTTCTTTTGTTGGCTTGTTAGTTTGTTGGCTTGTTAGCTTGTTGGTTTGTAGGTTTGTTGGTTTGTTGGTTTGTTGGTTTGTTGGTTTGTTGGTTTGTTAGTTTGTTCGTTTGTTGGTGTGTTGGTGTGTTGATTTGCTGGCTTGTTGGTTTGTTGGTTTTGTGGTTTGTTGGCTTGTTGGTTTGTTGGTTTGTTAGTTTGTTCGTTTGTTGACTTGTGGGTTTGTTGGCTTGTTGGCTTGTTGGTTTGTTGGTTTGTTGGTTTGTTGGTTTGTTGGTTTGTTGGGTTGTTGGTTTGTTGGTTTGTTTGTTAGTTGGTTGGTTTGTTTGTTGTTTTGTTCGTTTGTTGGTTTGTTGATTTGTTCGTTTGTTGGTTTGTTGGTTTGTTGGTTTTTTGTTTGTTGGCTCGTTGGTTTGTGGTTTGTTCGTTTGTTGGTTTGTTCGTTTGTTGGTTTGTTCGTTTGTTGGTTTGTTCGTTTGTTGGTTTGTTTGTTAGTTGGTTTGTTGGTTGGTTGGTTTGTTGGTTTGTTGGTTTGTTGGCTTGTTGGTTTGTTGTTTTGTTGGTTTGTTGGTTTGTTCGTTTGTTTGCTTATTGGATTGCTTGTTTGTTGGTTTGTTGGCTTGTTAGTTTGTTGGCTTGTTGGCTTGTTGGTTTGTTGGTTTGTTGGTTTGTTGGTTTGTTGGTTTGTTGGTTTGTTAGTTTGTTCGTTTGTTGGTGTGTTGGTGTGTTGATTTGTTGGCTTGTTGGTTTGTTGGTTTTGTGGTTTGTTGGCTTGTTGGTTTGTTGGTTTGTTAGTTTGTTCGTTTGTTGACTTGTGGGTTTGTTAGCTTGTTGGCTTGTTGGTTTGTTGGTTTGTTGGTTTGTTGGTTTGTTGGTTTGTTGGTTTGTTGGTTTGTTGGTTTGCTTGTTAGTTGGTTGGTTTGTTTGTTGTTTTGTTCGTTTGTTGGTTTGTTGATTTGTTCGTTTGTTGGTTTGTTGGTTTGTTGGTTTTTTGGTTTGTTGGCTCGTTGGTTTGTGGTTTGTTCGCTTGTTGGTTTGTTCGTTTGTTGGTTTGTTCGTTTGTTGGTTTGTTTGTCTGTTGGTTTGTTGGTTTGTTGGTTTGTTGGTTTGTTGGCTTGTTGGTTTGTTGGTTTGTTGGTTTGTTGGTTTGTTTCTTTTGTTTGCTTATTGGTTTGTTTGTTTGTTTGTCTGTTGGTTTGTTGGTTTGTTGGTTTGTTGGTTTGTTGGCTTGTTGGTTTGTTGGTTTGTTGGTTTGTTCGTTTGTTGGCTTGTTGTTTTGTTGGCTTGTTGGCTTGTTGGTTTATTGGTTTGTTGTTTTGTTGGTTTGTTGGTTTGTTGGTTTGTTCGTTTGTTGGTGTGTTGGTGTGTTGATTTGTTGGCTTGTTGGTTTGTTGGTTTTGTGGTTTGTTGGCTTGTTGGGTTGTTGGTTTGTTGGTTTGTTCGTTTGTTGGCTTGTTGGTTTGTTGGCTTGTTGGCTTGTTGGTTTGTTGGTTTGTTGGTTTGTTGGTTTGTTGGTTTGTTGGCTTGTTGGTTAGTTGGTTAGTTGGTTTGTTCGTTTGTTGGTTTGTTCGTTTGTTGGTTTGCTCGTTTGTTGGTTTGTTTGTCTGTTGGTTTGTTGGTTTGTTAGTTTGTGGGTTTGTTGGTTTGTTGGCTTGTTGGTTTGTTGGTTGGTCGGTGTGTTGGTTTGTTGGCTTGTTGGTTTGTTGGTTTGTTGGTTTGTTGGTTTGTTGGCTTGTTGGCTTTTTGGTTTGTTGGCTTGTTGGCTTGTTGGTTTGTTGGTTTGTTGGTTTGTTTGTTTGTTGGTTTGTTCGTTTGTTCGTTTATTGGTTTGTTGGTTTTTTTGTTTGTTTTTTTGTTGGTTACTTGGTTTGTTGGTTTGTTGGTTTGTTGGTTTGTTGGCTTGTTTGCTTGTTGGTTTGTTGGTTTGGTCGTTTGTTGGTTTGTTGGTTTGTTGACTTGTTGGCTTATTGGTTTGTTGGTTTGTTGGCTTGTTGGTTTGTTGGTTTGTTGGTTTGTTGGTTTGTTCGTTTGTTGGGTTGTTTGTTTGTTGGTTTGTTGTTTTGTCCGTTTGTTGGTTTGTTGGTTTGTTGGTTTGTTGGTTTGTTGGTTTGTTGGTTTGTTGGTTTGTTGCTTTGTTGGTTTGTTGGTTTGTTGGTTTGTTGGTTTGTTGGCTTGTTGGCTTGTTGGTTTGTTGGTTTGTTGGCTGGTTGGCTGGTTGGTTTGTTGGTTTGTTCGTTTGTTGGTTTGTTCGTTTGTTGGTTTGTTTGTTTGTTGGTTAGTTGGTTTGTTGGTTTGTTGGTTTGTTGGTTTGTTGGCTTGTTGGTTTGTTGGTTTGTTAGTTTGTTCGTTTGTTGGCTTGTTAGTTTGTTGGCTTGTTGGCTTGTTGGTTTGTAGGTTTGTTGGTTTGTTGGTTTGTTGGTTTGTTGGTTTGTTGGTTTGTTAGTTTGTTCGTTTGTTGGTGTATTGGTGTGTTGATTTGTTGGTTTGTTGGTTTTGTGGTTTGTTGGCTTGTTGGTTTGTTGGTTTGTTAGTTTGTTCGTTTGTTGACTTGTGGGTTTGTTGGCTTGTTGGTTTGTTGGTTTGTTGGTTTGTTGGTTTGTTGGTTTGTTGGTTTGTTGGTTTCTTGGTTTGTTTGTTAGTTGGTTGGTTTGTTTGTTGTTTTGTTCGTTTGTTGGTTTGTTGATTTGTTCGTTTGTTGGTTTGTTGGTTTGTTGGTTTTTTGTTTGTTGGCTCGTTGGTTTGTGGTTTGCTCGTTTGTTGGTTTGTTCGTTTGTTGGTTTGTTCGTTTGTTGGTTTGTTTGTTGGTTTGTTGGTTTGTTGGTTTGTTGGCTTGTTGGTTTGTTGGTTTGTTGGTTTGTTGGTTTGTTCGTTTGTTTGCTTATTGGTTTGCTTGTTTGTTGGTTTGTTGGTTTGTTCGTTTGTTGGTTTGTTTGTTAGTTGGTTTGTTTGTTTGCTGGTTTGTTCGTTTGTTGGTTTGTTGATTTGTTCGTTTGTTGGTTTATTGGTTTGTTGGTTTTTTGGTTTGTTGGTTTGTTCGTTTGTTGGCTTGTTGGTTTGTTGGCTTGTTGGCTTGTTGGTTTTTTTGGTTTGTTGGTTTGTTGTTTTGTTGGTTTGTTTGTTTGTTCGTTTGTTGGTGTCTTGGTGTGTTGATTTGTTGGCTTGTTGGTTTGTTGGTTTTGTGGTTTGTTGGCTTGTTGGGTTGTTGGTTTGTTGGTTTGTTCGTTTGTTGGCTTGTTGGTTTGTTGGCTTGTTGGCTTGTTGGTTTGTTGGTTTGTTGGTTTGTTGGTTTGTTGGTTTGTTGGTTTGTTGGTTTGTTGGTTTGTTCGTTTGTTGGTTTGTTGGTTTGTTGGCTTGTTGATTTGTTGGTTTTTTGGTTTGTTGGCTTGTTGGTTTGTTGGTTTGTTGGCTTGTTGGTTTGTTGGTTTATTCGTTTGTTGGCTTGTTGGTTTGTTGGTTTGTTGGTTTGTTGGTTTGTTGGTTTGTTGGGTTATTGGCTTGTTGGTTTGTTGGTTTGTTGGTTTGTTGTTTTTTTGGTTTTTTGGTTTGTTGGCTTGTTAGTTTGTTGGTTTGTTGGTTTGTTGGATTGTTGGTTTGTTGGTTTATTGGTTTGTTGGTTTGTTGGTTTGTTGGCTTGTTGGCTTGGTGGTTTGTTGGTTTGTTGGTTTGTTGGTTTGTTGGCTTTTTGGCGTGTTGGTTTGTTGGTTTGTTGGTTTGTTGGTTTGTTGGTTTGTTTGTTTGTTTGTTTGTTCGTTTGTTAGTTTGTGGGTTTGTTGGTTTGTTGGCTTGTTGGTTTGTTGGCTTGTGGGTTTGTTGGTTTGTTGGCTTGTTGGTTTGTTGGTTTGATGGTTTGTTCGTTTGTTGGCTTGTTGGTTTGTTGGCTTGTTGGCTTTTTGGTTTGTTGGTTTGTTGGTTTGTTGGTTTGTTGGTTTGTTGGCTTGTTGGCTTGTTGGTTTGTTGGTTTGTTGGTTTGTTTGTTTGTTGGTTTGTTGGTTTGTTGGTTTGTTGGTTGGTTGGCTTGTTGGTTTGTTGGTTTGTTGGTTTGTTGGTTTATTGGTTTGTTGGTTTGTTGGTTTGTTGGTTTGTTTGTTTTTTGGTTTGCTGGTTTGTTGATTTGTTGGTTTGTTGGGTTGTTTGTTTGTTATTTTGTTGGCTTGTTGGCTTGTTGGCTTGCTGGTTTGTTGGTTTGTTAGTTTGTTGGTTTGTTGGCTTTTTGGTTGTTGCTTTGTTGGTTTGTTGGTTTGGTGGTGTGTTGGTTTGTTGGTTGTTGGTTTGTTTGTTTGTTTGTTTGTTGGTTTGTTTGTTGGTTGGTTTGTTCGTTTGTTGGTTTGTTGGTTTGTTGGCTTGTTTGTTTGTTGGTTTGTTGACTTGTTGGTTTGTTGGTTTTTTGGTTTGTTGTTTTTTTGGTTTGTTGGTTTTTTGGTTTGTTGGTTTGTTGGTTTGTTGGTTTGTTGGTTTGTTGGTTTGTTGGTTTGTTGATTTGTTTGTTTGTTGGTTTGTTGGTTTGTTGGTTTGTTGGCTTGTTGGCTTGTTGGTTTGTTGGTTTGTTGGCTTGTTGGTTTGTTGGTTTGTTGGTTTGTTGGTTTGTTGTTTTGTTCGGTTGTTGGGTTGTTTGTTTGTTGGTTTGTTGGTTTGTTCGTTTGTTGGTTTTTGGTTTGTTCGTTTTTTGGTTTGTTGGTTTGTTGATTTTTTGGCTTGTTGGCTGGTTGGTTTGTTGGTTTGTTCGTTTGTTGGTTTGTCCGTTTGTTGGTTTGTTTGTTTGTTGGTTAGTTGGTTTGTTGGTTTGTTGGTTTGTTGGTTTGTTGGCTTGGTGGTTTGTTGGTTTGTTAGTTTGTTCGTTTGTTGGCTTGTTAGTTTGTTGGCTTGTTGGCTTGTTGGTTTGTTGGTTTGTTGGTTTGTTGGTTTGTTGGTTTTTTGGTTTGTTGGTTTGTTGGTTTGTTCGTTTGTTGGTTTGTTAGTTTGTTCGTTTGTTGACTTGTGGGTTTGTTGGCTTGTTGGTTTGTTGGTTTGTTGGTTTGTTGGTTTGTTGGTTTGTTGGCTTGTTGGTTTGTTGGTTTGTTGGTTTGTTGGTTTGTTGGCTTGTTGGCTTGTTGGTTTGTTGGTTTGTTCGTTTGTTGGTTTGTTTGTTTGTTGGTTAGTTGGTTTGTTGGTTTGTTGGTTTGTTGGTTTGTTGGCTTGGTGGTTTGTTGGTTTGTTAATTGTTCGTTTGTTGGCTTGTTAGTTTGTTGGCTTGTTGGCTTGTTGGTTTGTTGGTTTGTTGGTTTGTTGGTTTGTTGGTTTGTTGGTTTGTTGGTTTGTTCGTTTGTTGGTTTGTTAGTTTGTTCGTTTGTTGACTTGTGGGTTTGTTGGCTTGTTGGTTTGTTGGTTTGTTGACTTGTGGGTTTGTTGGCTTGTTGGTTTGTTGGTTTTTTGGTATGTTGGCTTGTTGGTTTGTTGGCTTGTTGGCTTGTTGGTTTGTTGGTTTGTTCGTTTGTTGGCTTGTTGGTTTGTTGGTTTGTTGGTTTGTTGGTTTGTTGGTTTGTTGGTTTGTTGGTTTGTTGGTTTGTTGGTTTGTTGGCTTGTTGGCTTGTTGGTTTGTTGGTTTGTTGGTTTGTTGGTTTGTTAGTTTTTTGGTTTGTTGGCTTGTTGGTTTATTGGTTTGTTGGATTGTTGGTTTGTTGGTTTATTGGTTTGTTGGTTTGTTGGCTTGTTAGCTTGGTGGTTTGTTGGTTTGTTGGTTCGTTGGTTTGTTGGTTTGTTGGCTTGTTGGTGTGTTGGTTTGCTGGTTTGTTGGTTTGTTGGTTTGTTGGTTTGTTGGTTTGTTTCTTTGTTGGTTTGTTCCTTTGTTGGTTTGTGGGTTTGTTGGTTTGTTGGCTTGTTGGTTTGTTGGTTTGTCGGTTTGTTGGTTTGTTGGCTTGTTGGTTTGTTGGTTTGTTGGTTTGTTCGTTTGTTGGCTTGTTCGTTTGTTGGTTTGTTGGCTTGTTGGTTTGTTGGTTTGTTGGTTTGTTGGTTTGTTGGTTTGTTGGTTTGTTGGTTTGTTGGCTTGTTGGCTTGTTGGTTTGTTGGTTTGTTGGTTTGTTGGTTTGTTTGTTTGTTGGTTTGTTCGTTTGTTGGTTTGTTGGTTTGTTGGTTTGTTTTTTTGTTGTTTACTTGGTTTGTTGGTTTGTTGGTTTGTTGGCTTGTTGGCTTGTTGGTTTGTTGGTTTGTTCGTTTGTTGGTTTGTTGTTTGTTGGTTTGTTGGTTTGTTGGTTTGTTGGTTTGTTGTTTTGTTGGTTTGTTGGTTTGTTGGTTTATTGGTTTGTTGGTTTGTTGGTTTGTTGGCTTGTTGGCTTGTTGGCTTGTTGGTTTGTTGGTTTGTTGGTTTGTTCGTTTGTTGGTTTGTTGGTTTGTTGGTTTGTTGGTTTGTTGGTTTGTTGGCTTGTTGGTTTGTTGGTTTGTTGGCTTGTTGGTTTGTTAGTTTGTTCGTTTGTTGGTTTGCTGGTTTGTTGATTTGTTGGTTTGTTGGGTTATTAGTTTGTTCTTTTGTTGGCTTGTTGGCTTGTTGGCTTGTTGGTTTGTTGGTTTGTTGGCTTGTTGGTTTGTTGGTTTGTTGGTTTGCTAGTTTGTTGGTTTGTTGGTTTGTTGGTTTTTTGGTTTATTGTTTTGTTGGTTTGTTTGTTTGTTGGTTTGTTTGTTGGTTGGTTTGTTCGTTTGTTGGTTTGTTTGTTTGTTGGCTTGTTTGTTTGTTGGTTTGTTGGCTTGTTGGTTTGTTGGTTTGTTGGTTTGTTGGTTTGTTGGTTTGTTGGTTTGTTGGTTTTTGGTTTGTTGGTTTGTTGGTTTGTTGGTTTGTTGGTTTGTTGGTTTGTTCGTTTGTTGGGTTGTTTGTTTGTTGGTTTGTTGGTTTGTTGGTTTGTTGGTTTGTTGGTTTGTTGGCTTGTTGGTTTGTTGGTTTGTTGGCTTGTTGGTTTGCTGGTTTGTTGGTTTGTTGGTTTGTTGGTTTGTTGGTTTGTTGGTTTGTTGGTTTGTTGGTTTGTTGGTTTGTTGGTTTGTTGGTTTCTTGATTTGTTGGTTTGTTGGTTTGTTCGTTTGTTGTTTTGTTTGTTTGTTGGTTTGTTGTTTTGTTGGTTTGTTCGTTTGTTGGTTTGTTGGTTTGTTGGTTTGTTCGTTTGTTGGTTTGTTGGTTTGTTGGTTTGTTGGTTTGTTGGTTTGTTTGTTAGTTGGTTTGTTTGTTTGTTGGTTTGTTCGTTTGTTGGTTTGTTGATTTGTTCGTTTGTTGGTTTGTTCGTTTGTTGGTTTGTTCGTTTGTTGGTTTGTTCGTTTGTTGGTTTGTTTGTCTGTTGGTGTGTTGGTTTGTTGGTTTGTTGGTTTGTTGGCTTGTTGGTTTGTTGGTTTGTTGGTTTGTTCGTTTGTTGGCTTGTTGGTTTGTTGGCTTGTTGGCTTGTTGGTTTGTTGGTTTGTTGGTTTGTTGGTTTGTTGGTTTGTTGGTTTGTTGGTTTGTTGGTTTGTTGGTTTGTTGTTTTGTTCGTTTGTTGGTGTGTTGGTGTGTTGATTTGTTGGCTTGTTGGTTTGTTGGTTTTGTGGTTTGTTGGCTTGTTGGGTTGTTGGTTTGTTGGTTTGTTCGTTTGTTGGCTTGTTGGTTTGTTGGCTTATTGGCTTGTTGGTTTGTTGGTTTGTTGGTTTGTTTGTTTGTTGGTTTGTTCGTTTGTTCGTTTGTTGGTTTGTTGGTTTGTTGGTTTGTTTTTTTGTTGCTTACTTGGTTTGTTGGTTTGTTGGTTTGTTGGCTTGTTGGCTTGTTGGTTTGTTGGTTTGTTCGTTTGTTGGTTTGTTGTTTGTTGGTTTGTTGGTTTGTTGGTTTGTTGGTTTGTTGTTTTGTTGGTTTGTTGGTTTGTTGGTTTATTGGTTTGTTGGTTTGTTGGTTTGTTGGCTTGTTGGCTTGTTGGCTTGTTGGTTTGTTGGTTTGTTGGTTTGTTCGTTTGTTGGTTTGTTGGTTTGTTGGTTTGTTGGTTTGTTGGTTTGTTGGCTTGTTGGTTTGTTGGTTTGTTGGCTTGTTGGTTTGTTAGTTTGTTCGTTTGTTGGTTTGCTGGTTTGTTGATTTGTTGGTTTGTTGGGTTATTAGTTTGTTCTTTTGTTGGCTTGTTGGCTTGTTGGTTTGTTGGTTTGTTGGCTTGTTGGTTTGTTGGTTTGTTGGTTTGCTAGTTTGTTGGTTTGTTGGTTTGTTGGTTTTTTGGTTTATTGTTTTGTTGGTTTGTTTGTTTGTTGGTTTGTTTGTTGGTTGGTTTGTTCGTTTGTTGGTTTGTTGGTTTGTTGGCTTGTTTGTTTGTTGGTTTGTTGGCTTGTTGGTTTGTTGGTTTGTTGGTTTGTTGGTTTGTTGGTTTGTTGGTTTGTTGGTTTTTGGTTTGTTGGTTTGTTGGTTTGTTGGTTTGTTGGTTTGTTGGTTTGTTCGTTTGTTGGGTTGTTTGTTTGTTGGTTTGTTGGTTTGTTCGTTTGTTGGTTTGTTGGTTTGTTGGTTTGTTGGCTTGTTGGTTTGTTGGTTTGTTGGCTTGTTGGTTTGCTGGTTTGTTGGTTTGTTGGTTTGTTGGTTTGTTGGTTTGTTGGTTTGTTGGTTTGTAGGTTTGTTGGTTTGTTGGTTTGTTGGTTTGTTGGTTTCTTGATTTGTTGGTTTGTTGGTTTGTTCGTTTGTTGGTTTGTTTGTTTGTTGGTTTGTTGTTTTGTTGGTTTGTTCGTTTGTTGGTTTGTTGGTTTGTTGGTTTGTTCGTTTGTTGGTTTGTTGGTTTGTTGGTTTGTTGGTTTGTTGGTTTGTTTGTTAGTTGGTTTGTTTGTTTGTTGGTTTGTTCGTTTGTTGGTTTGTTGATTTGTTCGTTTGTTGGTTTGTTCGTTTGTTGGATTGTTCGTTTGTTGGTTTGTTCGTTTGTCGGTTTGTTTGTCTGTTGGTGTGTTGGTTTGTTGGTTTGTTGGTTTGTTGGCTTGTTGGTTTGTTGGTTTGTTGGTTTGTTCGTTTGTTGGCTTGTTGGTTTGTTGGCTTGTTGGCTTGTTGGTCTGTTGGTTTGTTGGTTTGTTGGTTTGTTGGTTTGTTGGTTTGTTGGTTTGTTGGTTTGTTGGTTTGTTGTTTTGTTCGTTTGTTGGTGTGTTGGTGTGTTGATTTGTTGGCTTGTTGGTTTGTTGGTTTTGTGGTTTGTTGGCTTGTTGGGTTGTTGGTTTGTTGGTTTGTTGGTTTGTTGGTTTGTTCGTTTGTTGGGTTGTTTGTTTGTTGGTTTGTTGGTTTGTTCGTTTGTTGGTTTGTTGGTTTGTTGGTTTGTTGGCTTGTTGGTTTGTTGGTTTGTTGGCTTGTTGGTTTGCTGGTTTGTTGGTTTGTTGGTTTGTTGGTTTGTTGGTTTGTTGGTTTGTTGGTTTGTAGGTTTGTTGGTTTGTTGGTTTGTTGGTTTGTTGGTTTCTTGATTTGTTGATTTGTTGGTTTGTTCGTTTGTTGGTTTGTTTGTTTGTTGGTTTGTTGTTTTGTTGGTTTGTTCGTTTGTTGGTTTGTTGGTTTGTTGGTTTGTTCGTTTGTTGGTTTGTTGGTTTGTTGGTTTGTTGGTTTGTTGGTTTGTTTGTTAGTTGGTTTGTTTGTTTGTTGGTTTGTTCGTTTGTTGGTTTGTTGATTTGTTCGTTTGTTGGTTTGTTCGTTTGTTGGATTGTTCGTTTGTTGGTTTGTTCGTTTGTCGGTTTGTTTGTCTGTTGGTGTGTTGGTTTGTTGGTTTGTTGGCTTGTTGGTTTGTTGGTTTGTTGGTTTGTTCGTTTGTTGGCTTGTTGGTTTGTTGGCTTGTTGGCTTGTTGGTCTGTTGGTTTGTTGGTTTGTTGGTTTGTTGGTTTGTTGGTTTGTTGGTTTGTTGGTTTGTTGGTTTGTTGTTTTGTTCGTTTGTTGGTGTGTTGGTGTGTTGATTTGTTGGCTTGTTGGTTTGTTGGTTTTGTGGTTTGTTGGCTTGTTGGGTTGTTGGTTTGTTGGTTTGTTCGTTTGTTGGCTTGTTGGTTTGTTGGCTTATTGGCTTGTTGGTTTGTTTGTTTGTTGGTTTGTTGGTTTGTTGGTTTGTTGGTTTGTTGGTTTGTTGGTTTGTTCGTTTGTTGGTTTGTTGGTTTGTTGGCTTGTTGGTTTGTTGGTTTTTTGGTTTTTTGGTTTGTTGGTTTGTTGGTTTGTTGGCTTGTTGGCTTGTTGGTATGTTGGTTTGTTCGTTTGTTGGCCTGTTGGTTTGTTGGTTTGTTGGTTTGTTGGTTTGTTGGTTTGTTGGTTTGTTGGTTTGTTGGTTTGTTGGCTTGTTGGCTTGTTGGTTTGTTGGTTTGTTGGTTTGTTGGTTTGCTGGTTTTTTGGTTTGTTGGCTTGTTGGTTTGTTGGTTTGTTGGATTGTTGGTTTGTTGGTTTATTGGTTTGTTGGTTTGTTGGTTTGTTGGCTTGGTGGTTTGTTGGTTTGTTTGTTTGTTGGTTTGTTGGTTTGTTGGCTTGTTGGCGTGTTGGTTTGTTGGTTTGTTGGTTTGTTGGTTTGTTGGTTTGTTGGTTTGTTTGTCTGTTGGTTTGTTCGTTTGTTAGTTTGTGGGTTTGTTGGCTTGTTGGTTTGTTGGTTTGTTGGTTTGTTCGTTTGTTGGCTTGTTGGTTTGTTGGCTTGTTGGCTTTTTGGTTTGTTGGTTTGTTGGTTTGTTGGTTTGTTGGTTTTTGGGTTTGTTGGCTTGTTGGCTTGTTGGTTTGTTGGTTTGTTTGTTTGAGGGTTTGTTCGTTTGTTCGTTTGTTGGTTTGTTGGTTTTTTTGTTTGTTTTTTTGTTGGTTACTTGGTTTGTTGGTTTGTTGGTTTGTTGGTTTGTTGGCTTGTTGGCTTGTTGGTTTGTTGGTTTGGTCGTTTGTTGGTTTGTTGGTTTGTTGGTTTGTTGGTTTGTTGGTTTGTTAGTTTGTTGGTTTGTTGGTTTGTTGGTTTATTGGTTTGTTGGTTTGTTGGTTTGTTGGCTTGTTGGCTTGTTGGTTTCTTGGTTTGTTCGTTTGTTGGTTTGTTGGTTTGTTGGTTTGTTGGTTTGTTTGTTTGTTGGTTTGTTGGTTTGTTGGTTTGTTGGCTTGTTGGCTTGTTGGTTTGTTGGTTTGTTGGCTTGTTGGTTTGTTAGTTTCTTCGTTTGTTGGTTTGCTGGTTTGTTGATTTGTTGGTTTGTTGGGTTGTTGGTTTGTTGGTTTGTTAGTTTGTTGGTTTGTTGGTTTGTTGGTTTGTTGGTTTGTTGGCTTGTTGGCTTTTTGGTTTGTTGGTTTGTTGACTTGTTGGCTTGTTGGTTTGTTGGTTTGTTGGCTTGTTGGTTTGTTGGTTTGTTGGTTTGTTCGTTTGTTGGGGTGTTTGTTTGTTGGTTTGTTGGTTTAGTCGTTTGTTGGTTTGTTGGTTTGTTGGTTTGTTGGTTTGTTGGTTTGTTGGTTTGTTTGTTTGTTGGTTTGTTTGTTAGTTGGTTTGTTCGTTTGTTGGTTTGTTGATTTGTTCGTTTTTTGGTTTGTTGGTTTGTTGGTTTTTTGGCTTGTTGGCTGGTTGGTTTGTTGGTTTGTTCGTTTGTTGGTTTGTTCGTTTGTTGGTTTGTTTGTTTGTTGGTTAGTTGGTTTGTTGGTTTGTTGGTTTGTTGGTTTGTTGGCTTGTTGGTTTGTTGGTTTGTTAGTTTGTTCGTTTGTTGGCTTGTTAGTTTGATGGCTTGTTGGCTTGTTGGTTTGTTGGTTTGTTGGTTTGTTGGTTTGTTGGTTTGTTGGTTTGTTAGTTTGTTCGTTTGTTGGTGTGTTGGTGTGTTGATTTGTTGGCTTGTAGGTTTGTTGGTTTTGTGGTTTGTTGGCTTGTTGGTTTGTTGGTTTTTATTAGTTTGTTCGTTTGTTGACTTGTGGGTTTGTTGGCTTGTTGGCTTGTTGGTTTGTTGGTTTGTTGGTTTGTTGGTTTGTTGGTTTGTTGGTTTGTTGGTTTGTTTGTTAGTTGGTTGGTTTGTTTGTTGTTTTGTTCGTTTGTTGGTTTGTTGATTTGTTCGTTTGTTGGTTTGTTGGTTTGTTGGTTTTTTGGTTTGTTGGCTCGTTGGTTTGTGGTTTATTCGCTTGTTGGTTTGTTCGTTTGTTGGTTTGTTCGTTTGTTGGTTTGTTTGTCTGTTGGTTTGTTGGTTTGTTGGTTTGTTGGTTTGTTGGCTTGTTGGTTTGTTGGTTTGTTGGTTTGTTGGTTTGTTGGTTTATTTCTTTTGTTTGCTTATTGGTTTGTTTGTTTGTTGGTTTGTTGGTTTGTTCGTTTGTTGGTTTGTTGGTTTGTTCGTTTGTTGGTTTGTTGGTTTGTTGGTTTGTTGGTTTGTTGGTTTGTTTGTTAGTTGGTTTGTTTGTTTGTTGGTTTGTTCGTTTGTTGGTTTGTTGATTTGTTCGTTTGTTGGTTTGTTGGTTTGTCGGTTTTTTGGTTTGTTGGCTTGTTGGTTAGTTGGTTTGTTCGTTTGTTGGTTTGTTCGTTTGTTGGTTTGTTTGTCTGTTGGTTTGTTCGTTTGTTGACTTGTTGGTTTATTGGCTTGTTGGCTTGTTGGTTTGTTGGTTTGTTGGTTTGTTGGTTTGTTGGTTTGTTGGTTTGTTGGTTTGTTGGTTTGTTCGTTTGTTGGTGTGTTGGTGTGTTGGTGTGTTGATTTGTTGGCTTGTTGGTTTGTTGGTTTTGTGGTTTGTTGGCTTGTTGGGTTGTTGGTTTGTTGGTTTGTTCGTTTGTTGGCTTGTTGGTTTGTTGGCTTGTTGGCTTGTTGGTTTGTTGGTTTGTTGGTTTGTTGGTTTGTTGGTTTGTTGGCTTGTTGGTTAGTTGGTTTGTTCGTTTGTTGGTTTGTTTGTCTGTTGGTTTGTTGGTTTGTTAGTTTGTGGGTTTGTTTTTTTGTTGGCTTGTTGGTTTGTTGGTTTGTTGGTTTGTTGGCTTGTTGGTTTGTTGGTTTGTTGGTTTGTTGGTTTGTTGGCTTGTTGGCTTTTTGGTTTGTTGGCGTGTTTGCTTGTTGGTTTGTTGGTTTGTTGGTTTGTTTGTTTGTTGGTTTGTTCGTTTGTTCGTTTATTGGTTTGTTGGTTTTTTTGTTTGTTTTTTTGTTGGTTACTTTGTTTGTTGGTTTGTTGGTTTGTTGGTTTGTTGGCTTGTTGGCTTGTTGGTTTGTTGGTTTGGTCGTTTGTTGGTTTGTTGGTTTGTTGACTTGTTGGCTTATTGGTTTGTTGGTTTGTTGGCTTGTTGGTTTGTTGGTTTGTTGGTTTGTTGGTTTGTTCGTTTGTTGGGTTGTTTGTTTGTTGGTTTGTTGTTTTGTTCGTTTGTTGGTTTGTTGGTTTGTTGGTTTGTTGGTTTGTTGGTTTGTTGGTTTATTGGTTTGTTGGTTTGTTGGTTTGTTGGTTTGTTGGTTTGTTGGCTTGTTGGCTTGTAAGTTTGTTGGTTTGTTGGTTTGTTCGTTTGTTGGTTTGTTCGTTTGTTGGTTTGTTTGTTTGTTGGTTAGTTGGTTTGTTGGTTTGTTGGTTTGTTGGTTTGTTGGCTTGTTGGTTTGTTGGTTTGTTAGTTTGTTCGTTTGTTGGCTTGTTAGTTTGATGGCTTGTTGGTTTGTTGGTTTGTTGGTTTGTTGGTTTGTTGGTTTGTTGGTTTGTTAGTTTGTTCGTTTGTTGGTGTGTTGGTGTGTTGATTTGTTGGCTTGTTGGTTTGTTGGTTTTGTGGTTTGTTGGCTTGTTGGTTTGTTAGTTTGTTCGTTTGTTGACTTGTGGGTTTGTTGGCTTGTTGGCTTGTTGGTTTGTTGGTTTGTTGGTTTGTTGGTTTGTTGGTTTGTTGGTTTGTTGGTTTGTTGGTTTGTTTGTTAGTTGGTTGGTTTGTTTGTTGTTTTGTTCGTTTGTTGGTTTGTTGATTTTTTCGTTTGTTGGTTTGTTGGTTTGTTGGTTTTTTGGTTTGTTGGCTCGTTGGTTTGTGGTTTGTTCGCTTGTTGGTTTGTTTGTTTGTTGGTTTGTTCGTTTGTTGGTTTGTTTGTCTGTTGGTTTGTTGGTTTGTTGGTTTGTTGGCTTGTTGGTTTGTTGGTTTGTTGGTTTGTTGGTTTGTTTCTTTTGTTTGCTTATTGGTTAGTTTGTTTGTTGGTTTGTTGGTTTGTTCGTTTGTTGGTTTGTTGGTTTGTTGGTTTGTTCGTTTGTTGGTTTGTTGGTTTGTTGGTTTGTTGGTTTGTTTGTTAGTTGGTTTGTTTGTTTGTTGGTTTGTTCGTTTGTTGGTTTGTTGATTTGTTCGTTTGTTGGTTTGTTGGTTTGCCCGTTTTTTGGTTTGTTGGCTTGTTGGTTAGTTGGTTTGTTCGTTTGTTGGTTTGTTCGTTTGTTGGTTTGTTCGTTTGTTGGTTTGTTTGTATGTTGGTTTGTTGGTTTGTTGGTTTGTTGGTTTGTTGGCTTGTTGGTTTGTTGGTTTGTTGGTTTGTTCGTTTGTTAGCTTGTTGGTTTGTTGGCTTGTTGGCTTGTTGGTTTGTTGGTTTGTTGGTTTTGTGGTTTGTTGGCTTGTTGGGTTGTTGGTTTGTTGGTTTGTTCGTTTGTTGGCTTGTTGGTTTGTTGGCTTGTTGGCTTGTTGGTTTGTTGGTTTGTTGGTTTGTTGGTTTGTTGGTTTGTTGGTTTGTTGGCTTGTTCGTTAGTTGGTTTGTTCGTTTGTTGGTTTGTTTGTCTGTTGGTTTGTTGGTTTGTTAGTTTGTGGGTTTGTTGGTTTGTTGGCTTGTTGGTTTGTTGGTTTGTTGGTTTGTTGGCTTGTTGGTTTGTTGGTTTGTTGCTTTGTTGGTTTATTGGCTTGTTGGCTTTTTGGTTTGTTGGCGTGTTTGCTTGTTGGTTTGTTGGTTTGTTGGTTTGTTTGTTTGTTGGTTTGTTCGTTTGTTCGTTTATCGGTTTGTTGGTTTTTTTGTTTGTTTTTTTGTTGGTTACTTGGTTTGTTGGTTTGTTGGTTTGTTGGCTTGTTGGCTTGTTGGTTTGTTGGTTTGGTCGTTTGTTGGTTTGTTGGTTTGTTGACTTGTTGGCTTATTGGTTTGTTGGTTTGTTGGCTTGTTGGTTTGTTGGTTTGTTGGTTTGTTCGTTTGTTGGGTTGTTTGTTTGTTGGTTTGTTGTTTTGTTCGTTTGTTGGTTTGTTGGTTTGTTGGTTTGTTGGTTTGTTGGTTTGTTGGTTTGTTGGTTTGTTGGTTTGTTGGTTTGTTGGTTTGTTGGTTTGTTGGTTTGTTGGTTTGTTGGCTTGTTGGCTTGTTGGTTTGTTGGTTTGTTGGCTGGTTGGTTTGTGGGTTTATTCGTTTGTTGGTTTGTTCGTTTGTTGGTTTGTTTGTTTGTTGGTTAGTTGGTTTGTTGGTTTGTTGGATTGTTGGTTTGTTGGCTTGTTGGTTTGTTGGTTTGTTAGTTTGTTCGTTTGTTGGCTTGTTAGTTTGTTGGCTTGTTGGTTTGTTGGTTTGTTGGTTTGTTGGTTTGTTGGTTTGTTGGTTTGTTGGTTTGTTGGTTTGTTGGTTTGTTGGTTTGTTAGTTTGTTCGTTTGTTGGTGTGTTGGTGTGTTGATTTGTTGGCTTGTTGGTTTGTTGGTTTTGTGGTTTGTTGGCTTGTTGGTCTGTTGGTTTGTTAGTTTGTTCGTTTGTTGACTTGTGGGTTTGTTGGCTTGTTGGCTTGTTGGTTTGTTGGTTCGTTGGTTTGTTGGTTTATTGGTTTGTTGGTTTGTTGGTTTGTTGGTTTGTTTGTTAGTTGGTTGGTTTGTTTGTTGTTTTGTTCGTTTGTTGGTTTGTTGATTTGTTCGTTTGTTGGTTTGTTCGTTTGTTGGTTTGTTCGTTTGTTGGTTTGTTTGTCTGTTGGTTTGTTGGTTTGTTGGTTTGTTGGTTTGTTGGTTTGTTGGTTTGTTGGCTTGTTGGTTTGTTGGTTTGTTGGTTTGTTGGTTTGTTCGTTTGTTTGCTTATTGGTTTGCTTGTTTGTTGGTTTGTTGGTTTGTTCGTTTGTTGGTTTGTTTGTTAGTTGGTTTGTTTGTTTGTTGGTTCGTTCGTTTGTTGGTTTGTTGATTTGTTCGTTTGTTGGTTTGCTGGTTTGTTGGTTTTTTGGTTTGTTGGCTTGTTGGTTAGTTGGTTTGTTCGTTTGTTGGTTTGTTCGTTTGTTGGTTTGTTCGTTTGTTGGTTTGTTGATTTCTTGGTTTGTTGGCTTGTTGGTTTGTTGGTTTGTTGGTTTGTTCGTTTGTTGGCTTGTTGGTTTGTTGGCTTGTTGGCTTGTTGGTTTGTTGGTTTGTTGGTTTGTTGGTTTGTTAGTTTGTTTGTTTGTTCGTTTGTTGGTGTTTTGGTGTGTTGATTTGTTGGCTTGTTGGTTTGTTGGTTTTGTGGTTTGTTGGCTTGTTGGGTTGTTGGTTTGTTGGTTTGTTCGTTTGTTGGCTTGTTGGTTTGTTGGCTTGTTGGTTTGTTGGTTTGTTGGTTTGTTGGTTTGTTGGTTTGTTGGTTTGTTGGTTTGTTGGTTTGTTGGTTTGATCGTTTGTGCGTTTGTTGGTTTGTTGGTTTGTTGTATTGTTGATTTGTTGGTTTTTTGGTTTGTTGGCTTGTTGGTTTGTTGGTTTGTTGGCTTGTTGGTTTGTTGGTTTATTCGTTTGTTGGCTTGTTTGCTTGTTGGTTTGTTGGTTTGTTTGTTTGTTGGTTTGTTGGTTTGTTGGCTTATTGGCTTGTTGGTTTGTTGGTTTGTTGGTTTGTTGTTTTTTTGGTTTTTTGGTTTGTTGGCTTGTTAGTTTGTTGGTTTGTTGGTTTGTTGGATTGTTGGTTTGTTGGTTTATTGGTTTGTTGGTTTGTTGGTTAGTTGGCTTGTTGGCTTGGTGGTTTGTTGGTTTGTTGGTTTGTTGGTTTGTTGGCTTTTTGGCGTGTTGGTTTGTTGGTTTGTTGGTTTGTTGGTTTGTTTGTTTGTTTGTTTGTTCGTTTGTTAGTTTGTGGGTTTGTTGGTTTGTTGGCTTGTTGGTTTGTTGGTTTGTGGGTTTGTTGGTTTGTTGGCTTGTTGGTTTGTTGGTTTGTTCGTTTGTTGGCTTGTTGGTTTGTTGGCTTGTTGGCTTTTTGGTTTGTTGGTTTGTTGGTTTGTTGGTTTGTTGGTTTGTTGGCTTGTTGGCTTGTTGGTTTGTTGGTTTGTTGGTTTGTTTGTTTGTTTGTTTGTTGGTTTGTTCTTTTGTTGGTTTGTTGGTTTGTTGGTTGGTTGGCTTGTTGGTTTGTTGGTTTGTTGGTTTGTTGGTTTGTTGGTTTGTTGGTTTGTTGGCTTGTTGGTTTGTTGGCTTGTTGGCTTGTTGGTTTGTCGGTTTGTTGGTTTGTTGGTTTGTTAGTTTGTTTGTTTGTTCGTTTGTTGGTGTGTTGGTGTGTTGATTTGTTGGCTTGTTGGTTTGTTGGTTTTGTGGTTTGTTGGCTTGTTGGGTTGTTGGTTTGTTGGTTTGTTCGTTTGTTGGCGTGTTGGTTTGTTGGCTTGTTGGCTTGTTGGTTTGTTGGTTTGTTGGTTTGTTGGTTTGTTGGCTTGTTGGTTTGTTGGTTTGTTGGTTTGTTGGTTTGTTGGTTTGTTCGTTTGTTGGTTTGTTGGTTTGTTGTATTGTTGATTTGTTGGTTTTTTGGTTTGTTGGCTTGTTGGTTTGTTGGTTTGTTGGCTTGTTGGTTTGTTGGTTTATTCGTTTGTTGGCTTGTTTGCTTGTTGGTTTGTTGGTTTGTTTGTTTGTTGGTTTGTTGGTTTGTTGGCTTATTGGCTTGTTGGTTTGTTGGTTTGTTGGTTTGTTGTTTTTTTGGTTTTTTGGTTTGTTGGCTTGTTAGTTTGTTGGTTTGTTGGTTTGTTGGATTGTTGGTTTGTTGGTTTATTGGTTTGTTGGTTTGTTGGTTTGTTGGCTTGTTGGCTTGGTGGTTTGTTGGTTTGTTGGTTTGTTGGTTTGTTGGTTTGTTGGCTTTTTGGCGTGTTGGTTTGTTGGTTTGTTGGTTTGTTTGTTTGTTTGTTTGTTCGTTTGTAAGTTTGTGGGTTTGTTGGTTTGTTGGCTTGTTGGTTTGTTGGTTTGTGGGTTTGTTGGTTTGTTGGCTTGTTGGTTTGTTGGTTTGTTGGTTTGTTCGTTTGTTGGCTTGTTGGTTTGTTGGCTTGTTGGCTTTTTGGTTTGTTGGTTTGTTGGTTTGTTGGTTTGTTGGCTTGTTGGCTTGTTGGTTTGTTGGTTTGTTGGTTTGTTTGTTTGTTTGTTTGTTGGTTTGTTCTTTTCTTGGTTTGTTGGTTTGTTGGTTGGTTGGCTTGTTGGTTTGTTGGTTTGTTGGTTTGTTGGTTTGTTGGTTTATTGGTTTGTTGGTTTGTTGGTTTGTTTGTTTGTTGGTTTGCTGGTTTGTTGATTTGTTGGTTTGTTGGGTTGTTGGTTTGTTATTTTGTTGGCTTGTTGGCTTGTTGGCTTGCTGGTTTGTTGGTTTGTAAGTTTGTTGGTTTGTTGGCTTTTTGGTTTGTTGGTTTGTTGGTTTGTTGGTTTGGTGGTGTGTTGGTTTGTTGGTTGTTGGTTTGTTTGTTTGTTTGTTTGTTGGTTTGTTTGTTGGTTGGTTTGTTCGTTTGTTGGTTTGTTGGTTTGTTGGCTTGTTTGTTTGTTGGTTTGTTGACTTGTTGGTTTGTTGGTTTTTTGGTTTGTTGGTTTTTTGGTTTGTTGGTTTTTTGGTTTGTTGGTTTGTTGGTTTGTTGGTTTGTTGGTTTGTTGGTTTGTTCATTTGTTTGTTTGTCGGTTTGTTGGTTTGTTGGTTTGTTGGCTTGTTGGCTTGTTGGTTTGTTGGTTTGTTGGCTTGTTGGTTTGTTGGTTTGTTGGTTTGTTCGGTTGTTGGGTTGTTTGTTTGTTGGTTTGTTGGTTTGTTCGTTTGTTGGTTTGTTGGTTTGTTCGTTTTTTGGTTTGTTGGTTTGTTGGTTTTTTGGCTTGTTGGCTGGTTGGTTTGTTGGTTTGTTCGTTTGTTGGTTTGTCCGTTTGTTGGTTTGTTTGTTTGTTGGTTAGTTAGTTTGTTGGTTTGTTGGTTTGTTGGTTTGTTGGCTTGGTGGTTTGTTGGTTTGTTAGTTTGTTCGTTTGTTGGCTTGTTAGTTTGTTGGCTTGTTGGTTTGTTGGTTTGTTGGTTTGTTGGTTTGTTGGTTTGTTGGTTTGTTGGTTTGTTGGTTTGTTGGTTTGTTGGTTTGTTCGTTTGTTGGTTTGTTAGTTTGTTCGTTTGTTGACTTGTGGGTTTGTTGGCTTGTTGGCTTGTTGGTTTGTTGGTTTGTTGGTTTGTTGGTTTGTTGGTTTGTTGGTTTGTTGGCTTGTTGGTGTGTTGGTTTGTTGGTTTGTTGGTTTGTTGGCTTGTTGGCTTGTTGGTTTGTTGGTTTGTTCGTTTGTTGGTTTGTTGGTTTGTTGGTTTGTTGGCTTGTTGGCTTGTTTGTTTGTTGGTATTGTTCGTTTGTTGGTTTGTTGATTTGTTGGTTTGTTGGTTTGTTTGTTTGTTGGTTTGTTGGTTTGTTGGGTTGTTGGTTTGTTGGTTTGTTGGCTTGTTGGTTTGTTAGTTTGTTCGTTTGTTGGTTTGCTGGTTTGTTGATTTGTTGGTTTGTTGGGTTGTTGGTTTGTTATTTTGTTGGCTTGTTGGCTTGTTGGTTTGTTGGTTTGTTGGTTTGTTGGCTTGTTGGTTTGTTGGTTTGTTGGTTTGTTGGTTTTTTGGTTTGTTGGTTTGTTGGTTTATTTGTTTGTTGGTTTGTTTGTTGGTTAGTTTGTTCGTTTGTTGGTTTGTTGGTTTGTTGGTTTGTTTGTTTGTTGGTTTGTTGGCTTGTTGGTTTGTTGGTTTGTTGGTTTGTTGGTGTGTTGGTTTGTTGGTTGGTTGGCTTGTTGGTTTGTTGGTTTGTTGGTTTGTTGGTTTGTTGGTTTATTGGTTTGTTGGTTTGTTGGTTTGTTTGTTTGTTGGTTTGCTGGTTTGTTGATTTGTTGGTTTGTTGGGTTGTTGGTTTGTTATTTTGTTGGCTTGTTGGCTTGTTGGCTTGCTGGTTTGTTGGTTTGTTAGTTTGTTGGTTTGTTGGCTTTTTGGTTTGTTGGTTTGTTGGTTTGTTGGTTTGGTGGTGTGTTGGTTTGTTGGTTGTTGGTTTGTTTGTTTGTTTGTTTGTTGGTTTGTTTGTTGGTTGGTTTGTTCGTTTGTTGGTTTGTTGGTTTGTTGGCTTGTTTGTTTGTTGGTTTGTTGACTTGTTGGTTTGTTGGTTTTTTGGTTTGTTGGTTTTTTGGTTTGTTGGTTTTTTGGTTTGTTGGTTTGTTGGTTTGTTGGTTTGTTGGTTTGTTGGTTTGTTCATTTGTTTGTTTGTCGGTTTGTTGGTTTGTTGGTTTGTTGGCTTGTTGGCTTGTTGGTTTGTTGGTTTGTTGGCTTGTTGGTTTGTTGGTTTGTTGGTTTGTTCGGTTGTTGGGTTGTTTGTTTGTTGGTTTGTTGGTTTGTTCGTTTGTTGGTTTGTTGGTTTGTTCGTTTTTTGGTTTGTTGGTTTATTGGTTTTTTGGCTTGTTGGCTGGTTGGTTTGTTGGTTTGTTCGTTTGTTGGTTTGTCCGTTTGTTGGTTTGTTTGTTTGTTGGTTAGTTGGTTTGTTGGTTTGTTGGTTTGTTGGTTTGTTGGCTTGGTGGTTTGTTGGTTTGTTAGTTTGTTCGTTTGTTGGCTTGTTAGTTTGTTGGCTTGTTGGTTTGTTGGTTTGTTGGTTTGTTGGTTTGTTAGTTTGTTCGTTTGTTGACTTGTGGGTTTGTTGGCTTGTTGGCTTGTTGGTTTGTTGGTTTGTTGGTTTGTTGGGTTGTTGGTTTGTTGGTTTGTTGGCTTGTTGGTGTGTTGGTTTGTTGGTTTGTGTGTTTGTTGGCTTGTTGGCTTGTTGGTTTGTTGGTTTGTTCGTTTGTTGGTTTGTTGGTTTGTTGGTTTGTTGGCTTGTTGGCTTGTTTGTTTGTTGGTATTGTTCGTTTGTTGGTTTGTTGATTTGTTGGTTTGTTGGTTTGTTTGTTTGTTGGTTTGTTGGTTTGTTGGGTTGTTGGTTTGTTGGTTTGTTGGCTTGTTGGTTTGTTAGTTTGTTCGTTTGTTGGTTTGCTGGTTTCTTGATTTGTTGGTTTGTTGGGTTGTTGGTTTGTTATTTTGTTGGCTTGTTGGCTTGTTGGTTTGTTGGTTTGTTGGTTTGTTGGCTTGTTGGTTTGTTGGTTTGTTGGTTTGTTGGTTTTTTGGTTTGTTGGTTTGTTGGTTTATTTGTTTGTTGGTTTGTTTGTTGGTTAGTTTGTTCGTTTGTTGGTTTGTTGGTTTGTTGGTTTGTTTGTTTGTTGGTTTGTTGGCTTGTTGGTTTGTTGGTTTGTTGGTTTGTTGGTGTGTTGGTTTGTTGGCTTTTTGGTTTGTTGGTTTGTTGGTTTGTTGGTTTGTTGGTTTGTTGGTTTGTTGATTTGTTTGTTTGTTGGTTTGTTGGTTTGTTGGTTTGTTGGCTTGTTGGCTTGTTGGTTTGTTGGTTTGTTTGCTTGTTGGTTTCTTGGTTTGTTGGTTTGTGGTTGGTTTGTTGGTTTGTTGGATTGTTGGTTTGTTGGTTTGTTCGTTTGTTGGGTTGTTTGTTTGTTGGTTTGTTGGTTTGTTCGTTTGTTCGTTTGTAGGTTTGTTGGTTTGTTGGTTTGTTGGTTTGTTGGTTTGTTGGTTTGTTGGTTTATTTGTTTGTTGGTTTGTTCGTTTGTTGGTTTGTTGGTTTGTTGGTTTGTTCGTTTTTTGGTTTGTTGGTTTGTTGGTTTTTTGGCTTGTTGGCTGGTTGGTTTGTTGGTTTGTTCGTTTGTTGGTTTGTTCGTTTGTTGGTTTGTTTGTTTGTTGGTTTGTTGGTTTGTTGGTTTTTTGGCTTGTTGGCTGGTTGGTTTGTTGGTTTGTTCGTTTGTTGGTTTGTTCGTTTGTTGGTTTGTTTGTTTGTTGGTTTGTTGGTTTGTTGGTTTGTTTGTTTGTTGGTTTGTTGGTGTGTTGGTGTGTTGATTTATTGGCTTCTTGGGTTGTTGGGTTGTTGGTTTTGTGGTTTGTTGGCTTGTTAGTTTGTTGGTTTGTTAGTTTGTTCGTTTGTTGACTTGTGGGTTTGTTGGCTTGTTGGCTTGTTGGTTTGTTGGTTTGTTGGTTTGTTGGTTTGTTGGTTTGTTGGTTTGTTGGATTGTTGGTTTGTTCGTTTGTTGGTTTGTTGGTTTGTTGGCTTGTTAGTTTGTTGGTTTGTTGGTTTGTTGGTTTGTTGGTTTGTTGGTTTGTTGGTTTGTTGGTGTGTTGGTTTGTTTGTTTGTTTGTTTGTTGGTTTGTTTGTTGGTTGGTTTGTTCGTTTGTTGGTTTGTTGGTTTGTTGGCTTGTTTATTTGTTGGCTTGTTGGTTTGTTGGTTTGTTGGTTTGTTGGTTTGTTGGTTTGTTGGTTTGTTGGTTTGTTGGTTTGTTGGTTTGTTGGTTTGTTGGCTTGTTGGTTTGTTAGTTTATTGATTTTTTTGTTTGTTGGTTTGTTGGCTTCTTGGCTTGTTGGTTTGTTGGTTTGTTGGCTTGTTGGTTTGTTGGTTTGTTGGTTTGTTGGTTTGTTGGTTTGTTGGTTTGTTCGTTTGTTGGGTTGTTTGTTTGTTGGTTTGTTGGTTTGTTCGTTTGTTGGTTTGTTGGTTTGTTGGTTTGTTGGTTTGTTGGTTTGTTGGTTTGTTGGTTTGTTGGTTTGTTGGTTTGTTGGTTTGTTGGTTTGTTGGTTTGTTTGTTTGTTGGTTTGTTCGTTTGTTGGTTCGTTGGTTTGTTCGTTTTTTGGTTTGTTGGTTTGTTGGTTTTTTAGGCTTGTTGGCTGGTTGGTTTGTTGGTTTGTTCGTTTGTTGGTTTATTCGTTTGTTGGTTTGTTTGTTTGTTGGTTTGTTGGTTTGTTGGTTTGTTGGTTTGTTGGTTTGTTGGCTTGTTGGTTTGTTGGTTTGTTAGTTTGTTTGTTTGTTGGCTTGTTGGTTTGTTGGCTTGTTGGCTTGTTGGTTTGTGGGTTTGTTGGTTTGTTGGTTTGTTGGTTTGTGGGTTTGTTGGTTTGTTGGTTTGTTCGTTTGTTGGTGTGTTGGTGTGTTGATTTGTTGGCTTGTTGGTTTGTTGGTTTTGTGGTTTGTTGGCTTGTTGGTTTGTTGGTTTGTTAGTTTGTTCATTTGTTGACTTGTGGGTTTGTTGGCTTGTTGGTTTGTTGGTTTGTTGGTTTGTTGGTTTGTTGGTTTGTTTGTTTGTTGGTTTGTTGGTTTGTTGGTTTGTTGGTTTGTTCGTTTGTTGGTTTGTTGGTTTGTTGGCTTGTTGGTTTGTTGGTTTTTTGGTTTGTTGGCTTGTTGGTTTGTTGGCTTGTTGGCTTGTCGGTTTGTTGGTTTGTTGGTTTGTTGGTTTGTTGGTTTGTTGGTTTGTTGGTTTATTGATTTGTTTGTTTGTTGGTTTGTTGGTTTGTTGGCTTGTTGGCTTGTTGGTTTGTTGGTTTGTTGGCTTGTTGGTTTGTTGGTTTGTTGGTTTGTTGGTTTGTTGGTTTGTTGGTTTGTTGGTTTGTTGGTTTGTTCGTTTGTTGGGTTGTTTGTTTGTTGGTTTGTTGGTTTGTTCGTTTGTTGGTTTGTTGGTTTGTTGGTTTGTTGGTTTGTTGGTTTGTTGGTTTGTTGGTTTGCTGGTTTGTTTGTTTGTTGGTTTGTTCGTTTGTTGGTTCGTTGGTTTGTTGGTTTCTTCGTTTGTTGGTTTGTTGGCTTGTTGGCTTGTTGGTTTGTTGGTTTGTTGGTTTGTTGGTTTGTTGGCTTGTTGGCTTGTTGGTTTGTTGGTTTGTTCGTTTGTTGGTTTGTTGGTTTGTTGGTTTGTTGGTTTGTTGGTTTATTGGTTTGTTGGTTTGTTGGTTTGTTGGCTTGTTGGCTTGTTTGATTGTTGGTTTGTTCGTTTGTTGGTTTGTTGGTTTGTTGGTTTGTTTGTTTGTTGGTTTGTTGGTTTGTTGGCTTGTTGGTTTCTTGGTTTGTTGGCTTGTTGGTTTGTTAGTTTGTTCGTTTGTTGGTTTGCTGGTTTGTTGATTTGTTGGTTTGTTGGGTTGTTGTTTTTTTATTTTGTTGGCTTGTTGGCTTGTTGGTTTGTTGGTTTGTTGGTTTGTTGGCTTGTTAGTTTGTTGGTTTGTTGGTTTGTTGGTTTGTTGGTTTGTTGGTTTGTTGGTTTGTTGGTTTGTTGGTTTGTTTGTTTGTTTGTTTGTTGGTTTGTTTGTTGGTTGGTTTGTTCGTTTGTTGGTTTGTTGGTTTGTTGGCTTGTTTATTTGTTGGTTTGTTGGCTTGTTGGGTTGTTGGTTTGTTGGTTTGTTGGTTTGTTGGCTTGTTGGTTTGTTGGTTTGTTGGCTTGTTGGTTTGTTAGTTTGTTCGTTTGTTGGTTTGCTGGTTTGTTGATTTGTTGGTTTGTTGGGTTGTTGTTTTTTTATTTTGTTGGCTTGTTGGCTTGTTGGTTTGTTGGTTTGTTGGTTTGTTGGTTTGTTCGTTTGTTGGGTTGTTTGTTTGTTGGTTTGTTGGTTTGTTCGTTTGTTGGTTTGTTGGTTTGTTGGTTTGTTGGTTTGTTGGTTTGTTGGTTTGTTGGTTTGTTGGTTTGTTGGTTTGTTTGTTTGTTGGTTTGTTCGTTTGTTGGTTCGTTGGTTTGTTCGTTTTTTGGTTTGTTGGTTTGTTGGTTTTTTAGGCTTGTTGGCTGGTTGGTTTGTTGGTTTGTTCGTTTGTTGGTTTATTCGTTTGTTGGTTTGTTTGTTTGTTGGTTTGTTGGTTTGTTGGTTTGTTGGTTTGTTGGCTTGTTGGTTTGTTGGTTTGTTAGTTTGTTCGTTTGTTGGCTTGTTGGTTTGTTGGTTTGTTGGCTTGTTGGTTTGTTGGTTTGTTGGTTTGTTGGTTTGTTGGTTTGTGGGTTTGTTGGTTTGTTGGTTTGTTCGTTTGTTGGTGTGTTGGTGTGTTGATTTGTTGGCTTGTTGGTTTGTTGGTTTTGTGGTTTGTTGGCTTGTTGGTTTGTTGGTTTGTTAGTTTGTTCATTTGTTGACTTGTGGGTTTGTTGGCTTGTTGGTTTGTTGGTTTGTTGGTTTGTTGGTTTGTTTGTTTGTTGGTTTGTTGGTTTGTTGGTTTGTTGGTTTGTTCGTTTGTTGGTTTGTTGGTTTGTTGGCTTGTTGGTTTGTTGGTTTTTTGGTTTGTTGGCTTGTTGGTTTGTTGGCTTGTTGGCTTGTCGGTTTGTTGGTTTGTTGGTTTGTTGGTTTGTTGGTTTGTTGGTTTGTTGGTTTATTGATTTGTTTGTTTGTTGGTTTGTTGGTTTGTTGGCTTGTTGGCTTGTTGGTTTGTTGGTTTGTTGGCTTGTTGGTTTGTTGGTTTGTTGGTTTGTTGGTTTGTTGGTTTGTTCGTTTGTTGGTTTGTTCGTTTGTTGGGTTGTTTGTTTGTTGGTTTGTTGGTTTGTTCGTTTGTTGGTTTGTTGGTTTGTTGGTTTGTTGGTTTGTTGGTTTGTTGGTTTGTTGGTTTGCTGGTTTGTTTGTTTGTTGGTTTGTTCGTTTGTTGGTTCGTTGGTTTGTTGGTTTCTTCGTTTGTTGGTTTGTTGGCTTGTTGGCTTGTTGGTTTGTTGGTTTGTTGGTTTGTTGGTTTGTTGGCTTGTTGGCTTGTTGGTTTGTTGGTTTGTTCGTTTGTTGGTTTGTTGGTTTGTTGGTTTGTTGGTTTGTTGGTTTATTGGTTTTTGGTTTGTTGGTTTGTTGGCTTGTTGGCTTGTTTGATTGTTGGTTTGTTCGTTTGTTGGTTTGTTGGTTTGTTGGTTTGTTGGTTTGTTGGCTTGTTGGTTTGTTGGTTTGTTGGTTTGTTGGTGTGTTGGTTTGTTGGTTTTTTGGTTTGTTGGTTTGTTGGTTTGTTGGTTTGTTGGTTTGTTGGTTTGTTGATTTGTTTGTTTGTTGGTTTGTTGGTTTGTTGGTTTGTTGGTTTGTTGGCTTGTTGGCTTGTTGGTTTGTTGGTTTGTTTGCTTGTTGGTTTGTTGGTTTGTTGGTTTGTGGTTGGTTTGTTGGTTTGTTGGTTTGTTGGTTTGTTGGTTTGTTCGTTTGTTGGGTTGTTTGTTTGTTGGTTTGTTGGTTTGTTCGTTTGTTCGTTTGTAGGTTTGTTGGTTTGTTGGTTTGTTGGTTTGTTGGTTTGTTGGTTTGTTGGTTTATTTGTTTGTTGGTTTGTTCGTTTGTTGGTTTGTTGGTTTGTTGGTTTGTTGGTTTGTTGGTTTGTTGGTTTGTTGGTTTGTTCGTTTTTTGGTTTGTTGGTTTGTTGGTTTTTTGGCTTGTTGGCTGGTTGGTTTGTTGGTTTGTCCGTTTGTTGGTTTGTTCGTTTGTTGGTTTGTTTGTTTGTTGGTTTGTTGGTTTGTTGGTTTGTTGGTTTGTTGGTTTGTTGGTTTGTTGGCTTGTTGGTTTGTTGGTTTGTTAGTTTGTTCGTTTGTTGGCTTGTTGGCTTGTTGGCTTGTTGGTTTGTTGGTTTGTTGGTTTGTTGGTTTGTTGGTTTGTTGGTTTGTTGGTTTTTTGGTTTGTTCGTTTGTTGGTGTGTTGGTGTGTTGATTTGTTGGCTTGTTGGGTTGTTGGTTTTGTGGTTTGTTGGCTTGTTAGTTTGTTGGTTTGTTAGTTTGTTCGTTTGTTGACTTGTGGGTTTGTTGGCTTGTTGGCTTGTTGGTTTGTTGGTTTGTTCGTTTGTTGGTTTGTTGGTTTGTTGGCTTGTTGGTTTGTTGGTTTGTTGGTTTGTTGGTTTGTTGGTTTCTTGGTTTGTTGGTTTGTTGGTTTGTTTGTTTGTTGGTTTGTTTGTTGGTTGGTTTGTTCGTTTGTTGGTTTGTTGGTTTTGTCGCTTGTTTGTTTGTTGGCTTGTTGGTTTGTTGGTTTTTTGGTTTGTTGGTTTGTTGGTTTGTTGGTTTGTTGGTTTGTTGGTTTGTTGGTTTGTTGGTTTGTTGGCTTGTTGGTTTGTTAGTTTATTGATTTGTTTGTTTGTTGGTTTGTTGGCTTGTTGGCTTGTTGGTTTGTTGGTTTGTTGGCTTGTTGGTTTGTTGGTTTGTTGGTTTGTTAATTTGTTGGTTTGTTGGTTTGTTGGTTTGTTCGTTTGTTGGGTTGTTTGTTTCTTGGTTTGTTGGTTTGTTCGTTTGTTGGTTTGTTGGTTTGTTGGTTTGTTGGTTTGTTGGTTTGTTGGTTTGTTGGTTTGTTGGTTTGTTGGTTTGTTTGTTTGTTGGTTTGTTCGTTTGTTGGTTCGTTGGTTTGTTCGTTTTTTGGTTTGTTGGTTTGTTGGTTTTTTAGGCTTGTTGGCTGGTTGGTTTGTTGGTTTGTTCGTTTGTTGGTTTGTTGGTTTGCTGGCTTGTTGGCTTGTCGGTTTGTTGGTTTGTTGGTTTGTTGGTTTGTTGGTTTATTGATTTGTTTGTTTGTTGGTTTGTTGGTTTGTTGGCTTGTTGGCTTGTTGGGTTGTTTGTTTGTTGGTTTGTTGGTTTGTTCGTTTGTTGGTTTGTTGGTTTGTTGGTTTGTTGGTTTGTTGGTTTGTTGGTTTGTTGGTTTGTTGGTTTGCTGGTTTGTTTGTTTGTTGGTTTGTTCGTTTGTTGGTTCGTTGGTTTGTTAGTTTCTTCGTTTGTTGGTTTGTTGGCTTGTTGGTTTGTTGGTTTGTTGGTTTGTTGGTTTGTTGGCTTGTTGGCTTGTTGGTTTGTTGGTTTGTTCGTTTGTTGGTTTGTTGGTTTGTTGGTTTGTTGGTTTGTTGGTTTATTGGTTTGTTGGTTTGTTGGTTTGTTGGCTTGTTGGCTTGTTTGTTTGTTGGTTTGTTCGTTTTTTGGTTTGTTGATTTGTTGGTATGTTGGTTTGTTTGTTTGTTGGTTTGTTCGTTTGTTGGTTCGTTGGTTTGTTGGTTTCTTCGTTTGTTGGTTTGTTGGGTTGTTTGTTTGTTGGTTTGTTGGTTTGTTCGTTTGTTGGTTTGTTGGTTTGTTGGTTTGTTGGTTTGTTGGTTTGTTGGTTTGTTGGTTTGTTGGTTTGTTGGTTTGTTGGTTTGCTGGTTTGTTTGTTTGTTGGTTTGTTCGTTTGTTGGTTCGTTGGTTTGTTGGTTTCTTCGTTTGTTGGTTTGTTGGCTTGTTGGTTTGTTGGTTTGTTGGTTTGTTGGTTTGTTGGCTTGTTGGCTTGTTGGTTTGTTGGTTTGTTGGTTTGTTGGTTTGTTGGTTTGTTGGTTTGTTGGTTTGTTGGTTTATTTGTTTGTTGGTTTGTTCGTTTGTTGGTTTGTTGGTTTGTTGGTTTGTTGGTTTGTTGGTTTGTTGGTTTGTTCGTTTTTTGGTTTGTTGGTTTGTTGGTTTTTTGGCTTGTTGGCTGGTTGGTTTGTTGGTTTGTCCGTTTGTTGGTTTGTTCGTTTGTTGGTTTGTTTGTTTGTTGGTTTGTTGGTTTGTTGGTTTGTTGGTTTGTTGGTTTGTTGGTTTGTTGGTTTGTTGGTTTGTTGGCTTGTTGGTTTGTTGGTTTGTTAGTTTGTTCGTTTGTTGGCTTGTTGGCTTGTTGGCTTGTTGGTTTGTTGGTTTGTTGGTTTGTTGGTTTGTTGGTTTGTTGGTTTTTTGGTTTGTTCGTTTGTTGGTGTGTTGGTGTGTTGATTTGTTGGCTTGTTGGGTTGTTGGTTTTGTGGTTTGTTGGCTTGTTAGTTTGTTGGTTTGTTAGTTTGTTCGTTTGTTGACTTGTGGGTTTGTTGGCTGGTTGGCTTGTTGGTTTGTTGGTTTGTTCGTTGGTTGGTTTGTTGGTTTGTTGGCTTGTTGGTTTGTTGGTTTGTTGGTTTGTTGGTTTGTTGGTTTCTTGGTTTGTTGGTTTGTTGGTTTGTTTGTTTGTTGGTTTGTTTGTTGGTTGGTTTGTTCGTTTGTTGGTTTGTTGGTTTTGTGGCTTGTTTGTTTGTTGGCTTGTTGGTTTGTTGGTTTTTTGGTTTGTTGGTTTGTTGGTTTGTTGGCTTGTTGGCTTGTTGGTTTGTTGGTTTGTTCGTTTGTTGGTTTGTTGGTTTGTTGGCTTGTTAGTTTGTTGGTTTGTTGGTTTGTTGGGTTGTTGGTTTCTTGGTTTGTTGGTTTGTTGGTTTGTTTGTTTGTTGGTTTGTTTGTTGGTTGGTTTGTTCGTTTGTTGGTTTGTTGGTTTTGTGGCTTGTTTGTTTGTTGGCTTGTTGGTTTGTTGGTTTTTTGGTTTATTGGTTTGTTGGTTTGTTGGTTTGTTGGTTTGTTGGTTTGTTGGTTTGTTGGTTTGTTGGCTTGTTGGTTTGTTAGTTTATTGATTTGTTTGTTTGTTGGTTTGTTGGCTTGTTGGCTTGTTGGCTTGTTGGTTTGTTGGTTTGTTGGCTTGTTGGTTTGTTGGTTTGTTGGTTTGTTAATTTGTTGGTTTGTTGGTTTGTTGGTTTGTTCGTTTGTTGGGTTGTTTGTTTCTTGGTTTGTTGGTTTGTTCGTTTGTTGGTTTGTTGGTTTGTTGGTTTGTTGGTTTGTTGGTTTGTTGGTTTGTTGGTTTGTTGGTTTGTTGGTTTGTTGGTTTGTTTGTTTGTTGGTTTGTTCGTTTGTTGGTTCGTTGGTTTGTTCGTTTTTTGGTTTGTTGGTTTGTTGGTTTTTTAGGCTTGTTGGCTGGTTGGTTTGTTGGTTTGTTCGTTTGTTGGTTTGTTGGTTTGCTGGCTTGTTGGCTTGTCGGTTTGTTGGTTTGTTGGTTTGTTGGTTTGTTGGTTTATTGATTTGTTTGTTTGTTGGTTTGTTGGTTTGTTGGCTTGTTGGCTTGTTGGGTTGTTTGTTTGTTGGTTTGTTGGTTTGTTCGTTTGTTGGTTTGTTGGTTTGTTGGTTTGTTGGTTTGTTGGTTTGTTGGTTTGTTGGTTTGCTGGTTTGTTTGTTTGTTGGTTTGTTCGTTTGTTGGTTCGTTGGTTTGTTGGTTTCTTCGTTTGTTGGTTTGTTGGCTTGTTGGTTTGTTGGTTTGTTGGTTTGTTGGTTTGTTGGCTTGTTGGCTTGTTGGTTTGTTTGTTTGTTGGTTTGTTTGTTGGTTGGTTTGTTCGTTTGTTGGTTTGTTGGTTTTGTGGCTTGTTTGTTTGTTGGCTTGTTGGTTTGTTGGTTTTTTGGTTTGTTGGTTTGTTGGTTTGTTGGTTTGTTGGTTTGTTGGTTTGTTGGTTTGTTGGTTTGTTGGTTTGTTGGCTTGTTGGTTTGTTAGTTTATTGATTTGTTTGTTTGTTGGTTTGTTGGCTTGTTGGCTTGTTGGTTTGTTGGTTTGTTGGCTTGTTGGTTTGTTGGTTTGTTGGTTTGTTAATTTGTTGGTTTGTTGGTTTGTTGGTTTGTTCGTTTGTTGGGTTGTTTGTTTCTTGGTTTGTTGGTTTGTTCGTTTGTTGGTTTGTTGGTTTGTTGGTTTGTTGGTTTGTTGGTTTGTTGGTTTGTTGGTTTGTTGGTTTGTTGGTTTGTTGGTTTGTTGGTTTGTTTGTTTGTTGGTTTGTTCGTTTGTTGGTTCGTTGGTTTGTTCGTTTTTTGGTTTGTTGGTTTGTTGGTTTTTTAGGCTTGTTGGCTGGTTGGTTTGTTGGTTTGTTCGTTTGTTGGTTTGTTGGTTTGCTGGCTTGTTGGCTTGTCGGTTTGTTGGTTTGTTGGTTTGTTGGTTTGTTGGTTTATTGATTTGTTTGTTTGTTGGTTTGTTGGTTTGTTGGTTTGTTGGCTTGTTGGCTTGTTGGGTTGTTTGTTTGTTGGTTTGTTGGTTTGTTCGTTTGTTGGTTTGTTGGTTTGTTGGTTTGTTGGTTTGTTGGTTTGTTGGTTTGTTGGTTTGCTGGTTTGTTTGTTTGTTGGTTTGTTCGTTTGTTGGTTCGTTGGTTTGTTGGTTTCTTCGTTTGTTGGTTTGTTGGCTTGTTGGTTTGTTGGTTTGTTGGTTTATTGGTTTGTTGGCTTGTTGGCTTGTTGGTTTGTTGGTTTGTTCGTTTGTTGGTTTGTTGGTTTGTTGGTTTGTTGGTTTGTTGGTTTATTGGTTTGTTGGTTTGTTGGTTTGTTGGCTTGTTGGCTTGTTTGTTTGTTGGTTTGTTCGTTTTTTGGTTTGTTGATTTGTTGGTATGTTGGTTTGTTTGTTTGTTGGTTTGTTGGTTTGTTGGCTTGTTGGTGTTGGTTTGTTGGCTTGTTGGTTTGTTAGTTTGTTCGTTTGTTGGTTTGCTGGTTTGTTGATTTGTTGGTTTGTTGGGTTGTTGGTTTGTTATTTTGTTGGCTTGTTGGCTTGTTGGTTTGTTGGTTTGTTGGTTTGTTGGCTTGTTGGTTTGTTGGTTTGTTGGTTTGTTGGTTTTTTGGTTTGTTTGTTTGTTGGTTTGTTTGTTGGTTGGTTTGTTCGTTTGTTGGTTTGTTGGTTTGTTGGTTTGTTTGTTTGTTGGTTTGTTGGCTTGTTGGTTTGTTGGTTTGTTGGTTTGTTGGTGTGTTGGTTTGTTGGTTTTTTGGTTTGTTGGTTTGTTGGTTTGTTGGTTTGTTGGTTTGTTGGCTTGTTTGTTTGTTGGTTTGTTCGTTTTTTGGTTTGTTGATTTGTTGGTATGTTGGTTTGTTTGTTTGTTGGTTTGTTCGTTTGTTGGTTCGTTGGTTTGTTGGTTTCTTCGTTTGTTGGTTTGTTGGCTTGTTGGTTTATTGGTTTGTTGGTTTGTTGGTTTGTTGGCTTGTTGGCTTGTTGGTTTGTTGGTTTGTTTGCTTGTTGGTTTGTTGGTTTGTTGGTTTGTGGTTGGTTTGTTGGTTTGTTGGTTTGTTGGTTTGTTGGTTTGTTCGTTTGTTGGGTTGTTTGTTTGTTGGTTTGTTGGTTTGTTCGTTTGTTCGTTTGTAGGTTTGTTGGTTTGTTGGTTTGTTGGTTTGTTGGTTTGTTGGTTTGTTGGTTTATTTGTTTGTTGGTTTGTTCGTTTGTTGGTTTGTTGGTTTGTTGGTTTGTTGGTTTGTTGGTTTGTTCGTTTTTTGGTTTGTTGGTTTGTTGGTTTTTTGGCTTGTTGGCTGGTTGGTTTGTTGGTTTGTCCGTTTGTTGGTTTGTTCGTTTGTTGGTTTGTTTGTTTGTTGGTTTGTTGGTTCGTTGGTTTGTTGGTCTGTTGGTTTGTTGGTTTGTTGGTTTGTTGGCTTGTTGGTTTGTTGGTTTGTTAGTTTGTTCGTTTGTTGGCTTGTTGGCTTGTTGGCTTGTTGGTTTGTTGGTTTGTTGGTTTGTTGGTTTGTTGGTTTGTTGGTTTGTTCGTTTTTTGGTTTGTTCGTTTGTTGGTGTGTTTGTGTGTTGATTTGTTGGCTTGTTGGGTTGTTGGTTTTGTGGTTTGTTGGCTTGTTAGTTTGTTGGTTTGTTAGTTTGTTCGTTTGTTGACTTGTGGGTTTGTTGGCTTGTTGGCTTGTTGGTTTGTTGGTTTGTTCGTTTGTTGGTTTGTTGGTTTGTTGGCTTGTTGGTTTGTTGGTTTGTTGGTTTGTTGGTTTGTTGGTTTCTTGGTTTGTTGGTTTGTTGGTTTGTTTGTTTGTTTGTTTGTTGGTTTGTTTGTTGGTTGGTTTGTTCGTTTGTTGGTTTGTTGGTTTTGTGGCTTGTTTGTTTGTTGGCTTGTTGGTTTGTTGGTTTTTTGGTTTGTTGGTTTGTTGGTTTGTTGGTTTGTTGGTTTGTTGGTTTGTTGGTTTGTTGGTTTGTTGGCTTGTTGGTTTGTTAGTTTATTGATTTGTTTGTTTGTTGGTTTGTTGGCTTGTTGGCTTGTTGGTTTGTTGGTTTGTTGGCTTGTTGGTTTGTTGGTTTGTTGGTTTGTTAATTTGTTGGTTTGTTGGTTTGTTGGTTTGTTCGTTTGTTGGGTTGTTTGTTTCTTGGTTTGTTGGTTTGTTCGTTTGTTGGTTTGTTGGTTTGTTGGTTTGTTGGTTTGTTGGTTTGTTGGTTTGTTGGTTTGTTGGTTTGTTGGTTTGTTGGTTTGTTTGTTTGTTGGTTTGTTCGTTTGTTGGTTCGTTGGTTTGTTCGTTTTTTGGTTTGTTGGTTTGTTGGTTTTTTAGGCTTGTTGGCTGGTTGGTTTGTTGGTTTGTTCGTTTGTTGGTTTGTTGGTTTGCTGGCTTGTTGGCTTGTCGGTTTGTTGGTTTGTTGGTTTGTTGGTTTGTTGGTTTATTGATTTGTTTGTTTGTTGGTTTGTTGGTTTGTTGGTTTGTTGGCTTGTTGGCTTGTTGGGTTGTTTGTTTGTTGGTTTGTTGGTTTGTTCGTTTGTTGGTTTGTTGGTTCGTTGGTTTGTTGGTTTGTTGGTTTGTTGGTTTGTTGGTTTGCTGGTTTGTTTGTTTGTTGGTTTGTTCGTTTGTTGGTTCGTTGGTTTGTTGGTTTCTTCGTTTGTTGGTTTGTTGGCTTGTTGGTTTGTTGGTTTGTTGGTTTGTTGGTTTGTTGGCTTGTTGGCTTGTTGGTTTGTTGGTTTGTTCGTTTGTTGGTTTGTTGGTTTGTTGGTTTGTTGGTTTGTTGGTTTATTGGTTTGTTGGTTTGTTGGTTTGTTGGCTTGTTGGCTTGTTTGTTTGTTGGTTTGTTCGTTTTTTGGTTTGTTGATTTGTTGGTATGTTGGTTTGTTTGTTTGTTGGTTTGTTGGTTTGTTGGCTTGTTGGTGTTGGTTTGTTGGCTTGTTGGTTTGTTAGTTTGTTCGTTTGTTGGTTTGCTGGTTTGTTGATTTGTTGGTTTGTTGGGTTGTTGGTTTGTTATTTTGTTGGCTTGTTGGCTTGTTGGTTTGTTGGTTTGTTGGTTTGTTGGCTTGTTGGTTTGTTGGTTTGTTGGTTTGTTGGTTTTTTGGTTTGTTTGTTTGTTGGCTTGTTTGTTGGTTGGTTTGTTCGTTTGTTGGTTTGTTGGTTTGTTGGTTTGTTTGTTTGTTGGTTTGTTGGCTTGTTGGTTTGTTGGTTTGTTGGTTTGTTGGTGTGTTGGTTTGTTGGTTTTTTGGTTTGTTGGTTTGTTGGTTTGTTGGTTTGTTGGTTTGTTGGCTTGTTGGCTTGTTGGTTTGTTGGTTTGTTGGTTTGTTGGCTTGTTGGCTTGTTGGTTTGTTGGTTTGTTTGCTTGTTGGTTTGTTGGTTTGTTGGTTTGTGGTTGGTTTGTTGGTTTGTTGGTTTGTTGGTTTGTTGGTTTGTTCGTTTGTTGGGTTGTTTGTTTGTTGGTTTGTTGGTTTGTTCGTTTGTTCGTTTGTAGGTTTGTTGGTTTGTTGGTTTGTTGGTTTATTGGTTTGTTGGTTTGTTGGTTTATTTGTTTGTTGGTTTGTTCGTTTGTTGGTTTGTTGGTTTGTTGGTTTGTTCGTTTTTTGGTTTGTTGGTTTGTTGGTTTTTTGGCTTGTTGGCTGGTTGGTTTGTTGGTTTGTTCGTTTGTTGGTTTGTTTGTTTGTTGGTTTGTTGGTTTGTTGGTTTGTTGGTTTGTTGGTTTGTTGGTTTGTTGGCTTGTTGGTTTGTTGGTTTGTTAGTTTGTTCGTTTGTTGGCTTGTTGGTTTGTTGGCTTGTTGGCTTGTTGGTTTGTTGGTTTGTTGGTTTGTTGGTTTGTTGGTTTGTTGGTTTGTTGGTTTGTTGGTTTGTTCGTTTGTTGGTGTGTTGGTGTGTTGATTTGTTGGCTTGTTGGGTTGTTGGTTTTGTGGTTTGTTGGTTTGTTAGTTTGTTCGTTTGTTGACTTGTGGGTTTGTTGGCTTGTTGGCTTGTTGGTTTGTTGGTTTGTTGGTTTGTTGGTTTGTTGGTTTGTTGGTTTGTTGGTTTGTTGGTTTGTTCGTTTGTTGGTTTGTTGGTTTGTTGGCTTGTTGGTTTGTTGGTATGTTGGTTTGTTGGTTTGTTGGTTTGTTGGTTTGTTGGTTTGTTGGTTTGTTTGTTTGTTGGTTTGTTTGTTGGTTGGTTTGTTCTTTTGTTGGTTTGTTGGTTTGTTGGCTTGTTTGTTTGTTGGTTTGTTGGCTTGTTGGTTTGTTGGTTTGTTGGTTTGTTGATTTGTTGGTTTGTTGGTTTGTTGGTTTGTTTGTTTGTTGGTTTGTTGGCTTGTTGGTTTGTTAGTTTATTGATTTGTTTGTTCGTTGGTTTGTTGGCTTGTTGGCTTGTTGGTTTGTTGGTTTGTTGGCTTGTTGGTTTGTTGGTTTGTTGGTTTGTTGGTTTGTTGGTTTGTTGGTTTGTTGGTTTGTTCGTTTGTTGGGTTGTTTGTTTGTTGGTTTGTTGGTTTGTTCGTTTGTTGGTTTGTTGGTTTGTTGGTTTTTTGGTTTGTTGGTTTGTTGGTTTGTTGGTTTGTTGGTTTGTTTGTTTGTTGGTTTGTTCGTTTGTTGGTTCGATGGTTTGTTTGTTTTTTGGTTTGTTGGTTTGTTGGTTTTTTAGGCTTGTTGGCTGGTTGGTTTGTTGGTTTGTTCGTTTGTTGGTTTGTTCGTTTGTTGGTTTGTTTGTTTGTTGGTTTGTTGGTTTGTTGGTTTGTTGGTTTGTTGGTTTGTTGGCTTGTTGGTTTGTTGGTTTGTTAGTTTGTTCGTTTGTTGGCTTGTTGGTTTGTTGGCTTGTTGGCTTGTTGGTTTGTTGGTTTGTTGGTTTGTTGGTTTGTTGGTTTGTGGGTTTGTTGGTTTGTTCATTTGTTGGTGTGTTTGTGTGTTGATTTGTTGGCTTGTTGGTTTGTTGGTTTTGTAGTTTGTTGGCCTGTTGGTTTGTTGGTTTGTTAGTTTGTTCGTTTGTTGACTTGTGGGTTTGTTGGCTTGTTGGCTTGTTGGTTTGTTGGTTTGTTGGTTTGTTGGTTTGTTGGTTTGTTGGTTTGTTGGCTTGTTGGTTTGTTGGTTTGTTCGTTTGTTGGTTTGTTGGTTTGTTGGCTTGTTGGTTTGTTGGTTTTTTGGTTTGTTGGCTTGTTGGTTTGTTGGCTTGTTGGCTTGTCGGTTTGTTGGTTTGTTGGTTTGTTGGTTTGTTGGTTTGTTGGTTTATTGATTTGTTTGTTTGTTGGTTTGTTGGTTTGTTGGCTTGTTGGCTTGTTGGTTGGTTGGTTTGTTGGCTTGTTGGTTTGTTGGTTTGTTGGTTTGTTGGTTTTTTGGTTTGTTGGTTTGTTGGTTTGTTGGTTTGTTGGTTTGTTCGTTTGTTGGGTTGTTTGTTTGTTGGTTTGTTCGTTTGTTGGTTTGTTGGTTTGTTGGTTTGTTGGTTTGTTGGTTTGTTGGTTTGTTTGTTTGTTGGTTTGTTGGTTTGCTGGTTTGTTTGTTTGTTGGTTTGTTCGTTTGTTGGTTCGTTGGTTTGTTCGTTTTTTGGTTTGTTGGTTTGTTGGTTTTTTGGCTTGTTGGCTGGTTGGTTTGTTGGTTTGTTCGTTTGTTGGTTTGTTCGTTTGTTGGTTTGTTGGTTTGTTGGTTTGTTGGCTTGTTGGTTTGTTGGTTTGTTAGTTTGTTCGTTTGTTGGCTTGTTGGTTTGTTGGCTTGTTGGCTTGTTGGTTTGTTGGTTTGTTGGTTTGTTGGTTTGTTGGTTTGTTGGTTTGTTGGTTTGTTGGTTTGTTCGTTTGTTGGTGTGTTGGTGTGTTGATTTGTTGGCTTGTTGGGTTGTTGGATTTGTGGTTTGTTGGCTTGTTAGTTTGTTGGTTTGTTAGTTTGTTTGTTTGTTGACTTGTGGGTTTGTTGGCTTGTTGGCTTGTTGGTTTGTTGGTTTGTTGGTTTGTTGGTTTGTTGGTTTGTTGGTTTGTTGGTTTGTTGGTTTGTTGGTTTGTTGGTTTGTTCGTTTGTTGGTTTGTTGGTTTGTTGGCTTGTTGGTTTGTTGGTTTGTTGGTTTGTTGGTTTGTTGGTTTGTTGGTTTGTTGGTTTGTTGGTTTGTTGGTTTGTTTGTTTGTTGGTTTGTTTGTTGGTTGGTTTGTTCTTTTGTTGGTTTGTTGGTTTGCTGGCTTGTTTGTTTGTTGGTTTGTTGGCTTGTTGGTTTGTTGGTTTGTTGGTTTGTTGATTTGTTGGTTTGTTGGTTTGTTGGTTTGTTGGTTCGTTGGTTTGTTGGCTTGTTGGTTTGTTAGTTTATTGATTTGTTTGTTTGTTGGTTTGTTGGCTTGTTGGCTTGTTGGTTTGTTGGTTTGTTGGCTTGTTGGTTTGTTGGTTTGTTGGTTTGTTGGTTTGTTGGTTTGTTGGTTTGTTGGTTTGTTGGTTTGTTCGTTTGTTGGGTTGTTTGTTTGTTTGTTGGTTTGTTGGTTTGTTCGTTTGTTGGTTTTTTGGTTTGTTGGTTTGTTGGTTTTTTGGTTTGTTGGTTTGTTGGTTTGTTGGTTTGTTGGTTTGTTTGTTTGTTGGTTTGTTCGTTTGTTGGTTTGTTGGTTTGTTTGTTTTTTGGTTTGTTGGTTTGTTGGTTTTTTAGGCTTGTTGGCTGGTTGGTTTGTTGGTTTGTTCGTTTGTTGGTTTGTTCGTTTGTTGGTTTGTTTGTTTGTTGGTTTGTTGGTTTGTTGGTTTGTTGGTTTGTTGGTTTGTTGGTTTGTTGGTTTGTTGGCTTGTTGGTTTGTTGGTTTGTTAGTTTGTTCGTTTGTTGGCTTGTTGGTTTGTTGGCTTGTTGGCTTGTTGGTTTGTTGGTTTGTTGGTTTGTTGGTTTGTTGGTTTGTGGGTTTGTTGGTTTGTTCGTTTGTTGGTGTGTTTGTGTGTTGATTTGTTGGCTTGTTGGTTTGTTGGTTTTGTGGTTTGTTTGCCTGTTGGTTTGTTGGTTTGTTAGTTTGTTCGTTTGTTGACTTGTGGGTTTGTTGGCTTGTTGGCTTGTTGGTTTGTTGGTTTGTTGGTTTGTTGGTTTGTTGGTTTGTTGGTTTGTTGGTTTGTTGGCTTGTTGGTTTGTTGGTTTGTTCGTTTGTTGGTTTGTTGGTTTGTTGGCTTGTTGGTTTGTTGGTTTTTTGGTTTGTTGGCTTGTTGGTTTGTTGGCTTGTTGGCTTGTCGGTTTGTTGATTTGTTGGTTTGTTGGTTTGTTGGTTTGTTGGTTTATTGATTTGTTTGTTTGTTGGTTTGTTGGTTTGTTGGCTTGTTGGCTTGTTGGTTGGTTGGTTTGTTGGCTTGTTGGTTTGTTGGTTTGTTGGTTTGTTGGTTTGTTGGTTTGTTGGTTTGTTGGTTTGTTGGTTTGTTGGTTTGTTGGTTTGTTCGTTTGTTGGGTTGTTTGTTTGTTGGTTTGTTGGTTTGTTCGTTTGTTGGTTTGTTGGTTTGTTGGTTTGTTGGTTTGTTGGTTTGTTGGCTTGTTGGCTTGGTGGTTTGTTGGTTTGTTGGTTTGTTGGTTTGTTGGCTTGTTGGTTTGTTGGTTTGTTGGTTTGTTGGTTTGTTGGTTTGTTGGTTTGTTGGTTTGTTGGTTTGTTGGTTTGTTGGTTTGGTGGTTTGTTTGTTTGTTGGTTTGTTCGTTTGTTGGTTTGTTGGTTTATTGGTTTGTTGGTTTGTTGGTTTGTTGGCTTGTTGGCTTGGTGGTTTGTTGGTTTGTTGGTTTGTTGGTTTGTTGGCTTGTTGGTTTGTTGGTTTGTTGGTTTGTTGGTTTGTTGGTTTGTTGGTTTGTTGGTTTGTTGGTTTGTTGGTTTGTTGGTTTGTTGGTTTGTTGGTTTGTTGGTTTGTTGGTTTGTTTGTTTGTTGGTTAGTTCGTTTGTTGGTTTGTTGGTTTGTTGGTTTGTTGGCTTGTTGGTTTGTTGCTTTGTTAGTTTGTTGGTTTGCTGGCTTGTTGGTTTGTTGGTTTGTTGGTTTGTTGGTTTGTTGGCTTGTTGGTTTGTTGGCTTGTTGGCTTGTTGGTTTGTTGGTTTGTCGGTTTGTTGGTTTGTTGGTTTGTTGGTTTGTTGGTTTGTTGGCTTGTAGGCTTGTTGGTTTGTTGGTTTGTTGGCTTGTTGGTTTGTTAGTTTGTTCGTCTGTTGGTTTGCTGGTTTGTTGATTTGTTGGTTTGTTGGGTTGTTGGTTTGTTATTCTGTTAGCTTGTTGGCTTGTTGGCTTGTTGGTTTGTTGGTTTGTTGGTTTTTTGGCTTGTTGGTTTGTTGGTTTGTTGGTTTGTTGGTTTGTTTGTTTGTTGGTTTGTTCGTTTGTTGGTTTGTTGGTTTATTGGTTTGTTGGTTTGTTGGTTTGTTGGCTTGTTGGCTTGGTGGTTTGTTGGTTTGTTGGTTTGTTGGTTTGTTGGCTTGTTGGTTTGTTGGTTTGTTGGTTTGTTGGTTTGTTGGTTTGTTGGTTTGTTGGTTTGTTTGTTTGTTGGTTTGTTGCTTTGTTCGTTTGTTGGTTTGTTGGTTTGTTGGTTTGTTGGCTTGTTGGTTTGTTGGTTTGTTAGTTTGTTGGTTTGTTGGCTTGTTGATTTGTTGGTTTGTTGGTTTGTTGGCTTGTTTGTTTGTTGGCTTGTTGGCTTGTTGGTTTGTTTGTTTGTTGGTTTGTTGGTTTGCTGGTTTGTTTGTTTGTTGGTTTGTTCGTTTGTTGGTTCGTTGGTTTGTTCGTTTTTTGGTTTGTTGGTTTGTTGGTTTTTTGGCTTGTTGGCTGGTTGGTTTGTTGGTTTGTTCGTTTGTTGGTTTGTTCGTTTGTTGGTTTGTTGGTTTGTTGGCTTGTTGGTTTGTTGGTTTGTTAGTTTGTTCGTTTGTTGGCTTGTTGGTTTGTTGGCTTGTTGGCTTGTTGGTTTGTTGGTTTGTTGGTTTGTTGGTTTGTTGGTTGTTGGTTTGTTGGTTTGTTGGTTTGTTGGTTTGTTGGTTTGTTGGTTTGTTGGTTTGTTGGTTTGTTCGTTTGTTGGTTTGTTGGTTTGTTGGCTTGTTGGTTTGTTGGTTTGTTGGTTTGTTGGTTTGTTGGTTTGTTGGTTTGTTGGTTTGTTGGTTTGTTGGTTTGTTTGTTTGTTGGTTTGTTTGTTGGTTGGTTTGTTCTTTTGTTGGTTTGTTGGTTTGCTGGCTTGTTTGTTTGTTGGTTTGTTGGCTTGTTGGTTTGTTGGTTTGTTGGTTTGTTGATTTGTTGGTTTGTTGGTTTGTTAGTTTGTTGGTTTGTTGGTTTGTTGGCTTGTTGGTTTGTTAGTTTATTGATTTGTTTGTTTGTTGGTTTGTTGGCTTGTTGGCTTGTTGGTTTGTTGGTTTGTTGGCTTGTTGGTTTGTTGGTTTGTTGGTTTGTTGGTTTGTTGGTTTGTTGGTTTGTTGGTTTGTTGGTTTGTTCGTTTGTTGGGTTGTTTGTTTGTTTGTTGGTTTGTTGGTTTGTTCGTTTGTTGGTTTTTTGGTTTGTTGGTTTGTTGGTTTTTTGGTTTGTTGGTTTGTTGGTTTGTTGGTTTGTTGGTTTGTTTGTTTGTTGGTTTGTTCGTTTGTTGGTTTGTTGGTTTGTTTGTTTTTTGGTTTGTTGGTTTGTTGGTTTTTTAGGCTTGTTGGCTGGTTGGTTTGTTGGTTTGTTCGTTTGTTGGTTTGTTCGTTTGTTGGTTTGTTTGTTTGTTGGTTTGTTGGTTTGTTGGTTTGTTGGTTTGTTGGTTTGTTGGTTTGTTGGTTTGTTGGCTTGTTGGTTTGTTGGTTTGTTAGTTTGTTCGTTTGTTGGCTTGTTGGTTTGTTGGCTTGTTGGCTTGTTGGTTTGTTGGTTTGTTGGTTTGTTGGTTTGTTGGTTTGTGGGTTTGTTGGTTTGTTCGTTTGTTGGTGTGTTTGTGTGTTGATTTGTTGGCTTGTTGGTTTGTTGGTTTTGTGGTTTGTTTGCCTGTTGGTTTGTTGGTTTGTTAGTTTGTTCGTTTGTTGACTTGTGGGTTTGTTGGCTTGTTGGCTTGTTGGTTTGTTGGTTTGTTGGTTTGTTGGTTTGTTGGTTTGTTGGTTTGTTGGCTTGTTGGTTTGTTGGTTTGTTCGTTTGTTGGTTTGTTGGTTTGTTGGCTTGTTGGTTTGTTGGTTTTTTGGTTTGTTGGCTTGTTGGTTTGTTGGCTTGTTGGCTTGTCGGTTTGTTGATTTGTTGGTTTGTTGGTTTGTTGGTTTGTTGGTTTATTGATTTGTTTGTTTGTTGGTTTGTTGGTTTGTTGGCTTGTTGGCTTGTTGGTTGGTTGGTTTGTTGGCTTGTTGGTTTGTTGGTTTGTTGGTTTGTTGGTTTGTTGGTTTGTTGGTTTGTTGGTTTGTTGGTTTGTTGGTTTGTTGGTTTGTTCGTTTGTTGGGTTGTTTGTTTGTTGGTTTGTTGGTTTGTTCGTTTGTTGGTTTGTTGGTTTGTTGGTTTGTTGGTTTGTTGGTTTGTTGGCTTGTTGGCTTGGTGGTTTGTTGGTTTGTTGGTTTGTTGGTTTGTTGGCTTGTTGGTTTGTTGGTTTGTTGGTTTGTTGGTTTGTTGGTTTGTTGGTTTGTTGGTTTGTTGGTTTGTTGGTTTGGTGGTTTGTTTGTTTGTTGGTTTGTTCGTTTGTTGGTTTGTTGGTTTATTGGTTTGTTGGTTTGTTGGTTTGTTGGCTTGTTGGCTTGGTGGTTTGTTGGTTTGTTGGTTTGTTGGTTTGTTGGTTTGTTTGTTTGTTGGTTAGTTCGTTTGTTGGTTTGTTAGTTTGTTGGTTTGTTGGCTTGTTGGTTTGTTGCTTTGTTAGTTTGTTGGTTTGCTGGCTTGTTGGTTTGTTGGTTTGTTGGTTTGTTGGTTTGTTGGCTTGTTGGTTTGTTGGCTTGTTGGCTTGTTGGTTTGTTGGTTTGTCGGTTTGTTGGTTTGTTGGTTTGTTGGTTTGTTGGTTTGTTGGCTTGTAGGCTTGTTGGTTTGTTGGTTTGTTGGCTTGTTGGTTTGTTAGTTTGTTCGTCTGTTGGTTTGCTGGTTTGTTGATTTGTTGGTTTGTTGGGTTGTTGGTTTGTTATTCTGTTAGCTTGTTGGCTTGTTGGCTTGTTGGTTTGTTGGTTTGTTAGTTTTTTGGCTTGTTGGTTTGTTGGTTTGTTGGTTTGTTGGTTTGTTTGTTTGTTGGTTTGTTCGTTTGTTGGTTTGTTGGTTTATTGGTTTGTTGGTTTGTTGGTTTGTTGGCTTGTTGGCTTGGTGGTTTGTTGGTTTGTTGGTTTGTTGGTTTGTTGGCTTGTTGGTTTGTTGGTTTGTTGGTTTGTTGGTTTGTTGGTTTGTTGGTTTGTTGGTTTGTTGGTTTGTTTGTTTGTTGGTTTGTTGGTTTGTTCGTTTGTTGGTTTGTTGGTTTGTTGGTTTGTTGGCTTGTTGGTTTGTTGGTTTGTTAGTTTGTTGGTTTGTTGGCTTGTTGATTTGTTGGTTTGTTGGTTTGTTGGTTTGTTGGCTTGTTTGTTTGTTGGCTTGTTGGCTTGTTGGTTTGTTGGTTTGTTGGTTTGTTGGTTTGTTTGTTTGTTGGTTTGTTGGCTTGTAGGTTTGTTGGTTTATTGGTTTGTTGGTTTGTTGGTTTGTTAGTTTGTTCGTCTGTTGGTTTGCTGGTTTGTTGATTTGTTGGTTTGTTTGTTGGTTGGTTTGTTCGTTTGTTGGTTTGTTGGTTTGTTGGCTTGTTTGTTTGTTGGTTTGTTGGCTTGTTGGTTTGTTGGTTTGTTGGTTTGTTGGTTTGTTGGTTTGTTGGTTTTTGGGTTTGTTGGTTTGTTGGTTTGTTGGTTTGTTGGTTTGTTGGTTTGTTGGTTTGTTGATTTGTTGGTTTGTTGGTTTGTTGGTTTGTTAGTTTGTTGGCTTGTTGGTTTGTTGGTTTGTTGGTTTGTTGGTTTGTTGGCTTGTTGGTTTGTTGGTTTGTTGGTTTGTTGGTTTGTTGATTTGTTGGTTTGTTGGTTTGTTGGTTTGTTTGTTTGTTGGTTTGTTGGCTTGTTGGTTTGTTAGTTTATTGATTTGTTTGTTTGTTGGTTTGTTGGCTTGTTGGCTTGTTGGTTTGTTGGTTTGTTGGCTTGTTGGTTTGTTGGTTTGTTGGTTTGTGGGTTTGTTGGTTTGTTGGTTTGTTGGTTTGTTGGTTTGTTCGTTTGTTGGGTTGTTTGTTTGTTGGTTTGTTGGTTTGTTCGTTTGTTGGTTTGTTGGTTTGTTGGTTTTTTGGTTTGTTGGTTTGTTGGTTTGTTGGTTTGTTGGTTTGTTTGTTTGTTGGTTTGTTCGTTTGTTGGTTCGATGGTTTGTTTGTTTTTTGGTTTGTTGGTTTGTTGGTTTTTTAGGCTTGTTGGCTGGTTGGTTTGTTGGTTTGTTCGTTTGTTGGTTTGTTCGTTTGTTGGTTTGTTTGTTTGTTGGTTTGTTGGTTTGTTGGTTTGTTGGTTTGTTGGTTTGTTGGCTTGTTGGTTTGTTGGTTTGTTAGTTTGTTCTTTTGTTGGCTTGTTGGTTTGTTGGCTTGTTGGCTTGTTGGTTTGTTGGTTTGTTGGTTTGTTGGTTTGTTGGTTTGTGGGTTTGTTGGTTTGTTCGTTTGTTGGTGTGTTTGTGTGTTGATTTGTTGGCTTGTTGGTTTGTTGGTTTTGTAGTTTGTTGGCCTGTTGGTTTGTTGGTTTGTTAGTTTGTTCGTTTGTTGACTTGTGGGTTTGTTGGCTTGTTGGCTTGTTGGTTTGTTGGTTTGTTGGTTTGTTGGTTTGTTGGTTTGTTGGTTTGTTGGCTTGTTGGTTTGTTGGTTTGTTCGTTTGTTGGTTTGTTGGTTTGTTGGCTTGTTGGTTTGTTGGTTTTTTGGTTTGTTGGCTTGTTGGTTTGTTGGCTTGTTGGCTTGTCGGTTTGTTGGTTTGTTGGTTTGTTGGTTTGTTGGTTTGTTGGTTTATTGATTTGTTTGTTTGTTGGTTTGTTGGTTTGTTGGCTTGTTGGCTTGTTGGTTGGTTGGTTTGTTGGCTTGTTGGTTTGTTGGTTTGTTGGTTTGTTGGTTTTTTGGTTTGTTGGTTTGTTGGTTTGTTGGTTTGTTGGTTTGTTCGTTTGTTGGGTTGTTTGTTTGTTGGTTTGTTCGTTTGTTGGTTTGTTGGTTTGTTGGTTTGTTGGTTTGTTGGTTTGTTGGTTTGTTTGTTTGTTGGTTTGTTGGTTTGCTGGTTTGTTTGTTTGTTGGTTTGTTCGTTTGTTGGTTCGTTGGTTTGTTCGTTTTTTGGTTTGTTGGTTTGTTGGTTTTTTGGCTTGTTGGCTGGTTGGTTTGTTGGTTTGTTCGTTTGTTGGTTTGTTCGTTTGTTGGTTTGTTGGTTTGTTGGTTTGTTGGCTTGTTGGTTTGTTGGTTTGTTAGCTTGTTCGTTTGTTGGCTTGTTGGTTTGTTGGCTTGTTGGCTTGTTGGTTTGTTGGTTTGTTGGTTTGTTGGTTTGTTGGTTTGTTGGTTTGTTGGTTTGTTGGTTTGTTCGTTTGTTGGTGTGTTGGTGTGTTGATTTGTTGGCTTGTTGGGTTGTTGGATTTGTGGTTTGTTGGCTTGTTAGTTTGTTGGTTTGTTAGTTTGTTCGTTTGTTGACTTGTGGGTTTGTTGGCTTGTTGGCTTGTTGGTTTGTTGGTTTGTTGGTTTGTTGGTTTGTTGGTTTGTTGGTTTGTTGGTTTGTTGGTTTGTTGGTTTGTTGGTTTGTTCGTTTGTTGGTTTGTTGGTTTGTTGGCTTGTTGGTTTGTTGGTTTGTTGGTTTGTTGGTTTGTTGGTTTGTTGGTTTGTTGGTTTGTTGGTTTGTTGGTTTGTTTGTTTGTTGGTTTGTTTGTTGGTTGGTTTGTTCTTTTGTTGGTTTGTTGGTTTGCTGGCTTGTTTGTTTGTTGGTTTGTTGGCTTGTTGGTTTGTTGGTTTGTTGGTTTGTTGATTTGTTGGTTTGTTGGTTTGTTGGTTTGTTGGTTTGTTGGTTTGTTGGCTTGTTGGTTTGTTAGTTTATTGATTTGTTTGTTTGTTGGTTTGTTGGCTTGTTGGCTTGTTGGTTTGTTGGTTTGTTGGCTTGTTGGTTTGTTGGTTTGTTGGTTTGTTGGTTTGTTGGTTTGTTGGTTTGTTGGTTTGTTGGTTTGTTGGTTTGTTCGTTTGTTGGGTTGTTTGTTTGTTTGTTGGTTTGTTGGTTTGTTCGTTTGTTGGTTTTTTGGTTTGTTGGTTTGTTGGTTTTTTGGTTTGTTGGTTTGTTGGTTTGTTGGTTTGTTGGTTTGTTTGTTTGTTGGTTTGTTCGTTTGTTGGTTTGTTGGTTTGTTTGTTTTTTGGTTTGTTGGTTTGTTGGTTTTTTAGGCTTGTTGGCTGGTTGGTTTGTTGGTTTGTTCGTTTGTTGGTTTGTTCGTTTGTTGGTTTGTTTGTTTGTTGGTTTGTTGGTTTGTTGGTTTGTTGGTTTGTTGGTTTGTTGGTTTGTTGGTTTGTTGGCTTGTTGGTTTGTTGGTTTGTTAGTTTGTTCGTTTGTTGGCTTGTTGGTTTGTTGGCTTGTTGGCTTGTTGGTTTGTTGGTTTGTTGGTTTGTTGGTTTGTTGGTTTGTGGGTTTGTTGGTTTGTTCGTTTGTTGGTGTGTTTGTGTGTTGATTTGTTGGCTTGTTGGTTTGTTGGTTTTGTGGTTTGTTTGCCTGTTGGTTTGTTGGTTTGTTAGTTTGTTCGTTTGTTGACTTGTGGGTTTGTTGGCTTGTTGGCTTGTTGGTTTGTTGGTTTGTTGGTTTGTTGGTTTGTTGGTTTGTTGGTTTGTTGGCTTGTTGGCTTGTCGGTTTGTTGGTTTGTTGGTTTGTTGGTTTGTTGGTTTGTTGGTTTATTGATTTGTTTGTTTGTTGGTTTGTTGGTTTGTTGGCTTGTTGGCTTGTTGGTTGGTTGGTTTGTTGGCTTGTTGGTTTGTTGGTTTGTTGGTTTGTTGGTTTTTTGGTTTGTTGGTTTGTTGGTTTGTTGGTTTGTTGGTTTGTTCGTTTGTTGGGTTGTTTGTTTGTTGGTTTGTTCGTTTGTTGGTTTGTTGGTTTGTTGGTTTGTTGGTTTGTTGGTTTGTTTGTTTGTTGGTTTGTTGGTTTGCTGGTTTGTTTGTTTGTTGGTTTGTTCGTTTGTTGGTTCGTTGGTTTGTTCGTTTTTTGGTTTGTTGGTTTGTTGGTTTTTTGGCTTGTTGGCTGGTTGGTTTGTTGGTTTGTTCGTTTGTTGGTTTGTTCGTTTGTTGGTTTGTTGGTTTGTTGGTTTGTTGGCTTGTTGGTTTGTTGGTTTGTTAGTTTGTTCGTTTGTTGGCTTGTTGGTTTGTTGGCTTGTTGGCTTGTTGGTTTGTTGGTTTGTTGGTTTGTTGGTTTGTTGGTTTGTTGGTTTGTTGGTTTGTTGGTTTGTTCGTTTGTTGGTGTGTTGGTGTGTTGATTTGTTGGCTTGTTGGGTTGTTGGATTTGTGGTTTGTTGGCTTGTTAGTTTGTTGGTTTGTTAGTTTGTTCGTTTGTTGACTTGTGGGTTTGTTGGCTTGTTGGCTTGTTGGTTTGTTGGTTTGTTGGTTTGTTGGTTTGTTGGTTTGTTGGTTTGTTGGTTTGTTGGTTTGTTGGTTTGTTGGTTTGTTCGTTTGTTGGTTTGTTGGTTTGTTGGCTTGTTGGTTTGTTGGTTTGTTGGTTTGTTGGTTTGTTGGTTTGTTGGTTTGTTGGTTTGTTGGTTTGTTGGTTTGTTTGTTTGTTGGTTTGTTTGTTGGTTGGTTTGTTCTTTTGTTGGTTTGTTGGTTTGCTGGCTTGTTTGTTTGTTGGTTTGTTGGCTTGTTGGTTTGTTGGTTTGTTGGTTTGTTGATTTGTTGGTTTGTTGGTTTGTTGGTTTGTTGGTTTGTTGGTTTGTTGGCTTGTTGGTTTGTTAGTTTATTGATTTGTTTGTTTGTTGGTTTGTTGGCTTGTTGGCTTGTTGGTTTGTTGGTTTGTTGGCTTGTTGGTTTGTTGGTTTGTTGGTTTGTTGGTTTGTTGGTTTGTTGGTTTGTTGGTTTGTTGGTTTGTTCGTTTGTTGGGTTGTTTGTTTGTTTGTTGGTTTGTTGGTTTGTTCGTTTGTTGGTTTTTTGGTTTGTTGGTTTGTTGGTTTTTTGGTTTGTTGGTTTGTTGGTTTGTTGGTTTGTTGGTTTGTTTGTTTGTTGGTTTGTTCGTTTGTTGGTTTGTTGGTTTGTTTGTTTTTTGGTTTGTTGGTTTGTTGGTTTTTTAGGCTTGTTGGCTGGTTGGTTTGTTGGTTTGTTCGTTTGTTGGCTTGTTGGCTTGTTGGTTTGTTGGTTTGTTGGTTTGTTGGTTTGTTGGTTTGTTGGTTTGTTGGTTTGTTGGTTTGTTGGTTTGTTGGTTTGTTTGTTTGTTGGTTTGTTTGTTGGTTGGTTTGTTCTTTTGTTGGTTTGTTGGTTTGCTGGCTTGTTTGTTTGTTGGTTTGTTGGCTTGTTGGTTTGTTGGTTTGTTGGTTTGTTGATTTGTTGGTTTGTTGGTTTGTTGGTTTGTTGGTTTGTTGGTTTGTTGGCTTGTTGGTTTGTTAGTTTATTGATTTGTTTGTTTGTTGGTTTGTTGGCTTGTTGGCTTGTTGGTTTGTTGGTTTGTTGGCTTGTTGGTTTGTTGGTTTGTTGGTTTGTTGGTTTGTTGGTTTGTTGGTTTGTTGGTTTGTTGGTTTGTTCGTTTGTTGGGTTGTTTGTTTGTTTGTTGGTTTGTTGGTTTGTTCGTTTGTTGGTTTTTTGGTTTGTTGGTTTGTTGGTTTTTTGGTTTGTTGGTTTGTTGGTTTGTTGGTTTGTTGGTTTGTTTGTTTGTTGGTTTGTTCGTTTGTTGGTTTGTTGGTTTGTTTGTTTTTTGGTTTGTTGGTTTGTTGGTTTTTTAGGCTTGTTGGCTGGTTGGTTTGTTGGTTTGTTCGTTTGTTGGTTTGTTCGTTTGTTGGTTTGTTTGTTTGTTGGTTTGTTGGTTTGTTGGTTTGTTGGTTTGTTGGTTTGTTGGTTTGTTGGTTTGTTGGCTTGTTGGTTTGTTGGTTTGTTAGTTTGTTCGTTTGTTGGCTTGTTGGTTTGTTGGCTTGTTGGCTTGTTGGTTTGTTGGTTTGTTGGTTTGTTGGTTTGTTGGTTTGTGGGTTTGTTGGTTTGTTCGTTTGTTGGTGTGTTTGTGTGTTGATTTGTTGGCTTGTTGGTTTGTTGGTTTTGTGGTTTGTTTGCCTGTTGGTTTGTTGGTTTGTTAGTTTGTTCGTTTGTTGACTTGTGGGTTTGTTGGCTTGTTGGCTTGTTGGTTTGTTGGTTTGTTGGTTTGTTGGTTTGTTGGTTTGTTGGTTTGTTGGCTTGTTGGCTTGTCGGTTTGTTGGTTTGTTGGTTTGTTGGTTTGTTGGTTTGTTGGTTTATTGATTTGTTTGTTTGTTGGTTTGTTGGTTTGTTGGCTTGTTGGCTTGTTGGTTGGTTGGTTTGTTGGCTTGTTGGTTTGTTGGTTTGTTGGTTTGTTGGTTTTTTGGTTTGTTGGTTTGTTGGTTTGTTGGTTTGTTGGTTTGTTCGTTTGTTGGGTTGTTTGTTTGTTGGTTTGTTCGTTTGTTGGTTTGTTGGTTTGTTGGTTTGTTGGTTTGTTGGTTTGTTTGTTTGTTGGTTTGTTGGTTTGCTGGTTTGTTTGTTTGTTGGTTTGTTCGTTTGTTGGTTCGTTGGTTTGTTCGTTTTTTGGTTTGTTGGTTTGTTGGTTTTTTGGCTTGTTGGCTGGTTGGTTTGTTGGTTTGTTCGTTTGTTGGTTTGTTCGTTTGTTGGTTTGTTGGTTTGTTGGTTTGTTGGCTTGTTGGTTTGTTGGTTTGTTAGTTTGTTCGTTTGTTGGCTTGTTGGTTTGTTGGCTTGTTGGCTTGTTGGTTTGTTGGTTTGTTGGTTTGTTGGTTTGTTGGTTTGTTGGTTTGTTGGTTTGTTGGTTTGTTCGTTTGTTGGTGTGTTGGTGTGTTGATTTGTTGGCTTGTTGGGTTGTTGGATTTGTGGTTTGTTGGCTTGTTAGTTTGTTGGTTTGTTAGTTTGTTCGTTTGTTGACTTGTGGGTTTGTTGGCTTGTTGGCTTGTTGGTTTGTTGGTTTGTTGGTTTGTTGGTTTGTTGGTTTGTTGGTTTGTTGGTTTGTTGGTTTGTTGGTTTGTTGGTTTGTTGGTTTGTTCGTTTGTTGGTTTGTTGGTTTGTTGGCTTGTTGGTTTGTTGGTTTGTTGGTTTGTTGGTTTGTTGGTTTGTTGGTTTGTTGGTTTGTTGGTTTGTTGGTTTGTTGGTTTGTTTGTTTGTTGGTTTGTTTGTTGGTTGGTTTGTTCTTTTGTTGGTTTGTTGGTTTGCTGGCTTGTTTGTTTGTTGGTTTGTTGGCTTGTTGGTTTGTTGGTTTGTTGGTTTGTTGATTTGTTGGTTTGTTGGTTTGTTGGTTTGTTGGTTTGTTGGTTTGTTGGCTTGTTGGTTTGTTAGTTTATTGATTTGTTTGTTTGTTGGTTTGTTGGCTTGTTGGCTTGTTGGTTTGTTGGTTTGTTGGCTTGTTGGTTTGTTGGTTTGTTGGTTTGTTGGTTTGTTGGTTTGTTGGTTTGTTGGTTTGTTGGTTTGTTCGTTTGTTGGGTTGTTTGTTTGTTTGTTGGTTTGTTGGTTTGTTCGTTTGTTGGTTTTTTGGTTTGTTGGTTTGTTGGTTTTTTGGTTTGTTGGTTTGTTGGTTTGTTGGTTTGTTGGTTTGTTTGTTTGTTGGTTTGTTCGTTTGTTGGTTTGTTGGTTTGTTTGTTTTTTGGTTTGTTGGTTTGTTGGTTTTTTAGGCTTGTTGGCTGGTTGGTTTGTTGGTTTGTTCGTTTGTTGGTTTGTTCGTTTGTTGGTTTGTTTGTTTGTTGGTTTGTTGGTTTGTTGGTTTGTTGGTTTGTTGGTTTGTTGGTTTGTTGGTTTGTTGGCTTGTTGGTTTGTTGGTTTGTTAGTTTGTTCGTTTGTTGGCTTGTTGGTTTGTTGGCTTGTTGGCTTGTTGGTTTGTTGGTTTGTTGGTTTGTTGGTTTGTTGGTTTGTGGGTTTGTTGGTTTGTTCGTTTGTTGGTGTGTTTGTGTGTTGATTTGTTGGCTTGTTGGTTTGTTGGTTTTGTGGTTTGTTTGCCTGTTGGTTTGTTGGTTTGTTAGTTTGTTCGTTTGTTGACTTGTGGGTTTGTTGGCTTGTTGGCTTGTTGGTTTGTTGGTTTGTTGGTTTGTTGGTTTGTTGGTTTGTTGGTTTGTTGGCTTGTTGGTTTGTTGGTTTGTTCGTTTGTTGGTTTGTTGGTTTGTTGGCTTGTTGGTTTGTTGGGTTTTTGGTTTGTTGGCTTGTTGGTTTGTTGGCTTGTTGGCTTGTCGGTTTGTTGATTTGTTGGTTTGTTGGTTTGTTGGTTTGTTGGTTTATTGATTTGTTTGTTTGTTGGTTTGTTGGTTTGTTGGCTTGTTGGCTTGTTGGTTGGTTGGTTTGTTGGCTTGTTGGTTTGTTGGTTTGTTGGTTTGTTGGTTTGTTGGTTTGTTGGTTTGTTGGTTTGTTGGTTTGTTGGTTTGTTGGTTTGTTGGTTTGTTCGTTTGTTGGGTTGTTTGTTTGTTGGTTTGTTGGTTTGTTCGTTTGTTGGTTTGTTGGTTTGTTGGTTTGTTGGTTTGTTGGTTTGTTGGCTTGTTGGCTTGGTGGTTTGTTGGTTTGTTGGTTTGTTGGTTTGTTGGCTTGTTGGTTTGTTGGTTTGTTGGTTTGTTGGTTTGTTGGTTTGTTGGTTTGTTGGTTTGTTGGTTTGTTGGTTTGGTGGTTTGTTTGTTTGTTGGTTTGTTCGTTTGTTGGTTTGTTGGTTTATTGGTTTGTTGGTTTGTTGGTTTGTTGGCTTGTTGGCTTGGTGGTTTGTTGGTTTGTTGGTTTGTTGGTTTGTTGGCTTGTTGGTTTGTTGGTTTGTTGGTTTGTTGGTTTGTTGGTTTGTTGGTTTGTTGGTTTGTTGGTTTGTTGGTTTGTTGGTTTGTTGGTTTGTTGGTTTGTTTGTTTGTTGGTTAGTTCGTTTGTTGGTTTGTTGGTTTGTTGGTTTGTTGGCTTGTTGGTTTGTTGCTTTGTTAGTTTGTTGGTTTGCTGGCTTGTTGGTTTGTTGGTTTGTTGGTTTGTTGGTTTGTTGGCTTGTTGGTTTGTTGGCTTGTTGGCTTGTTGGTTTGTTGGTTTGTCGGTTTGTTGGTTTGTTGGTTTGTTGGTTTGTTGGTTTGTTGGCTTGTAGGCTTGTTGGTTTGTTGGTTTGTTGGCTTGTTGGTTTGTTAGTTTGTTCGTCTGTTGGTTTGCTGGTTTGTTGATTTGTTGGTTTGTTGGGTTGTTGGTTTGTTATTCTGTTAGCTTGTTGGCTTGTTGGCTTGTTGGTTTGTTGGTTTGTTGGTTTTTTGGCTTGTTGGTTTGTTGGTTTGTTGGTTTGTTGGTTTGCTTGTTTGTTGGTTTGTTCGTTTGTTGGTTTGTTGGTTTATTGGTTTGTTGGTTTGTTGGTTTGTTGGCTTGTTGGCTTGGTGGTTTGTTGGTTTGTTGGTTTGTTGGTTTTTGGCTTTGTTGGTTTTTGGCTTGTTGGTTTGTTGGTTTGTTGGTTTGTTGGTTTGTTGGTTTGTTGGTTTGTTGGTTTGTTTGTTTGTTGGTTTGTTGGTTTGTTCGTTTGTTGGTTTGTTGGTTTGTTGGTTTGTTGGCTTGTTGGTTTGTTGGTTTGTTAGTTTGTTGGTTTGTTGGCTTGTTGATTTGTTGGTTTGTTGGTTTGTTGGTTTGTTGGCTTGTTTGTTTGTTTGTTTGTTGGTTTGTTGGCTTGTAGGTTTGTTGGTTTATTGGTTTGTTGGCTTGTTGGTTTGTTAGTTTGTTCGTCTGTTGGTTTGCTGGTTTGTTGATTTGTTGGTTTGTTTGTTGGTTGGTTTGTTCGTTTGTTGGTTTGTTGGTTTGTTGGCTTGTTTGTTTGTTGGTTTGTTGGCTTGTTGGTTTGTTGGTTTGTTGGTTTGTTGGTTTGTTGGTTTGTTGGTTTTTGGGTTTGTTGGTTTGTTGGTTTGTTGGTTTGTTGGTTTGTTGGTTTGTTGGTTTGTTGATTTGTTGGTTTGTTGGTTTGTTGGTTTGTTGGTTTGTTGGTTTGTTGGCTTGTTGGTTTGTTGCTTTGTTAGTTTGTTGGTTTGCTGGCTTGTTGGTTTGTTGGTTTGTTGGTTTGTTGGTTTGTTGGCTTGTTGGTTTGTTGGCTTGTTGGCTTGTTGGTTTGTTGGTTTGTCGGTTTGTTGGTTTGTTGGTTTGTTGGTTTGTTGGTTTGTTGGCTTGTAGGCTTGTTGGTTTGTTGGTTTGTTGGCTTGTTGGTTTGTTAGTTTGTTCGTCTGTTGGTTTGTTAGTTTGTTCGTCTGTTGATTTGTTGGTTTGTTGGGTTGTTGGTTTGTTATTCTGTTAGCTTGTTGGCTTGTTGGCTTGTTGGTTTGTTGGTTTGTTGGTTTTTTGGCTTGTTGGTTTGTTGGTTTGTTGGTTTGTTGGTTTGTTTGTTTGTTGGTTTGTTCGTTTGTTGGTTTGTTGGTTTATTGGTTTGTTGGTTTGTTGGTTTGTTGGCTTGTTGGCTTGGTGGTTTGTTGGTTTGTTGGTTTGTTGGTTTTTGGCTTGTTGGTTTGTTGGTTTGTTGGTTTGTTGGTTTGTTGGTTTGTTGGTTTGTTGGTTTGTTTGTTTGTTGGTTTGTTGGTTTGTTCGTTTGTTGGTTTGTTGGTTTGTTGGTTTGTTGGCTTGTTGGTTTGTTGGTTTGTTAGTTTGTTGGTTTGTTGGCTTGTTGATTTGTTGGTTTGTTGGTTTGTTGGTTTGTTGGCTTGTTTGTTTGTTTGTTTGTTGGTTTGTTGGCTTGTAGGTTTGTTGGTTTATTGGTTTGTTGGCTTGTTGGTTTGTTAGTTTGTTCGTCTGTTGGTTTGCTGGTTTGTTGATTTGTTGGTTTGTTTGTTGGTTGGTTTGTTCGTTTGTTGGTTTGTTGGTTTGTTGGCTTGTTTGTTTGTTGGTTTGTTGGCTTGTTGGTTTGTTGGTTTGTTGGTTTGTTGGTTTGTTGGTTTGTTGGTTTTTGGGTTTGTTGGTTTGTTGGTTTGTTGGTTTGTTGGTTTGTTGGTTTGTTGGTTTGTTGATTTGTTGGTTTGTTGGTTTGTTGGTTTGTTAGTTTGTTGGCTTGTTGGTTTGTTGGTTTGTTGGTTTGTTGGTTTGTTGGCTTGTTGGTTTGTTGGTTTGTTGGTTTGTTGGTTTGTTGGTTTGTTGGTTTGTTGGTTTGTTGGTTTGTTCGTTTTTTGGGTTGTTTGTTTGTTGGTTTGTTGGTTTGTTCGTTTGTTGGTTTGTTCGTTTGTTGGTGTGTTTGTGTGTTGATTTGTTGGCTTGTTTGTTTGTTGGTTTTGTGGTTTGTTGGCCTGTTGGTTTGTTGGTTTGTTAGTTTGTTCGTTTGTTGACTTGTGGGTTTGTTGGCTTGTTGGCTTGTTGGTTTGTTGGTTTGTTGGTTTGTTGGTTTGTTGGTTTGTTGGTTTGTTGGCTTGTTGGTTTGTTGGTTTGTTCGTTTGTTGGTTTGTTGGTTTGTTGGCTTGTTGGTTTGTTGGTTTTTTGGTTTGTTGGCTTGTTGGTTTGTTGGCTTGTTGGCTTGTCGGTTTGTTGATTTGTTGGTTTGTTGGTTTGTTGGTTTGTTGGTTTATTGATTTGTTTGTTTGTTGGTTTGTTGGTTTGTTGGCTTGTTGGCTTGTTGGTTGGTTGGTTTGTTGGCTTGTTGGTTTGTTGGTTTGTTGGTTTGTTGGTTTGTTGGTTTGTTGGTTTGTTGGTTTGTTGGTTTGTTGGTTTGTTGGTTTGTTGGTTTGTTGGTTTGTTCGTTTGTTGGGTTGTTTGTTTGTTGGTTTGTTGGTTTGTTCGTTTGTTGGTTTGTTGGTTTGTTGGTTTGTTGGTTTGTTGGTTTGTTGGCTTGTTGGCTTGGTGGTTTGTTGGTTTGTTGGTTTGTTGGTTTGTTGGCTTGTTGGTTTGTTGGTTTGTTGGTTTGTTGGTTTGTTGGTTTGTTGGTTTGTTGGTTTGTTGGTTTGTTGGTTTGTTGGTTTGTTGGTTTGTTGGTTTGTTGGTTTGTTGGTTTGTTGGTTTGTTGGTTTGTTGGTTTGTTGGTTTGTTGGTTTGTTGGTTTGTTGGTTTGTTGGTTTGTTGGTTTGTTGGTTTGTTGGTTTGTTGGTTTGTTTGTTTGTTGGTTAGTTCGTTTGTTGGTTTGTTGGTTTGTTGGTTTGTTGGCTTGTTGGTTTGTTGCTTTGTTAGTTTGTTGGTTTGCTGGCTTGTTGGTTTGTTGGTTTGTTGGTTTGTTGGTTTGTTGGCTTGTTGGTTTGTTGGCTTGTTGGCTTGTTGGTTTGTTGGTTTGTCGGTTTGTTGGTTTGTTGGTTTGTTGGTTTGTTGGTTTGTTGGCTTGTAGGCTTGTTGGTTTGTTGGTTTGTTGGCTTGTTGGTTTGTTAGTTTGTTCGTCTGTTGGTTTGCTGGTTTGTTGATTTGTTGGTTTGTTGGGTTGTTGGTTTGTTATTCTGTTAGCTTGTTGGCTTGTTGGCTTGTTGGCTTGTTGGTTTGTTGGTTTGTTGGTTTTTTGGCTTGTTGGTTTGTTGGTTTGTTGGTTTGTTGGTTTGTTTGTTTGTTGGTTTGTTCGTTTGTTGGTTTGTTGGTTTATTGGTTTGTTGGTTTGTTGGTTTGTTGGCTTGTTGGCTTGGTGGTTTGTTGGTTTGTTGGTTTGTTGGTTTGTTGGCTTGTTGGTTTGTTGGTTTGTTGGTTTGTTGGTTTGTTGGTTTGTTGGTTTGTTGGTTTGTTTGTTTGTTGGTTTGTTGGTTTGTTCGTTTGTTGGTTTGTTGGCTTGTTGGTTTGTTGGTTTGTTAGTTTGTTGGTTTGTTGGCTTGTTGGTTTGTTGGCTTGTTGGTTTGTTGGTTTGTTGGCTTGTTTGTTTGTTGGCTTGTTGGCTTGTTGGTTTGTTGGTTTGTTGGTTTGTTGGTTTGTTTGTTTGTTGGTTTGTTGGCTTGTAGGTTTGTTGGTTTATTGGTTTGTTGGCTTGTTGGTTTGTTAGTTTGTTCGTCTGTTGGTTTGCTGGTTTGTTGATTTGTTGGTTTGTTTGTTGGTTGGTTTGTTCGTTTGTTGGTTTGTTGGTTTGTTGGCTTGTTTGTTTGTTGGTTTGTTGGCTTGTTGGTTTGTTGGTTTGTTGGTTTGTTGGTTTGTTGGTTTGTTGGTTTTTTGGTTTGTTGGTTTGTTGGTTTGTTGGTTTGTTGGTTTGTTGGTTTGTTGGTTTGTTGATTTGTTGGTTTGTTGGTTTGTTGGTTTGTTAGTTTGTTGGCTTGTTGGTTTGTTGGTTTGTTGGTTTGTTGGTTTGTTGGCTTGTTGGTTTGTTGGTTTGTTGGTTTGTTGGTTTGTTGGTTTGTTGGTTTGTTCGTTTTTTGGGTTGTTTGTTTGTTGTTTTGTTGGTTTGTTCGTTTGTTGGTTTGTTGGTTTGTTGGTTTGTTGGTTTGTTGGTTTGTTGGTTTGTTAGTTTGTTGGTTTGTTCGTTTGTTGGTTTGTTGGTTTATTGGTTTGTTGGTTTGTTGGTTTGTTGGCTTGTTGGCTTGGTGGTTTGTTGGTTTGTTGGTTTGTTGGTTTGTTGGTTTGTTGGCTTGTTGGTTTGTTGGTTTGTTGGTTTGTTGGTTTGTTGGTTTGTTGGTTTGTTGGTTTGTTTGTTTGTTGGTTTGTTGGTTTGTTCGTTTGTTGGTTTGTTGGTTTGTTGGTTTGTTGGCTTGTTGGTTTGTTGGTTTGTTAGTTTGTTGGTTTGTTGGCTTGTTGATTTGTTGGTTTGTTGGTTTGTTGGTTTGTTGGCTTGTTTGTTTGTTGGTTTGTTGGCTTGTTGGTTTGTTGGTTTGTTGGTTTGTTGGTTTGTTTGTTTGTTGGTTTGTTGGCTTGTAGGTTTGTTGGTTTATTGGTTTGTTGGCTTGTTGGTTTGTTAGTTTGTTCGTCTGTTGGTTTGCTGGTTTGTTGATTTGTTGGTTTGTTTGTTGGTTGGTTTGTTCGTTTGTTGGTTTGTTGGTTTGTTGGCTTGTTTGTTTGTTGGTTTGTTGGCTTGTTGGTTTGTTGGTTTGTTGGTTTGTTGGTTTGTTGGTTTGTTGGTTTTTTGGTTTGTTGGTTTGTTGGTTTGTTGGTTTGTTGGTTTGTTGGTTTGTTGGTTTGTTGATTTGTTGGTTTGTTGGTTTGTTGGTTTGTTAGTTTGTTGGCTTGTTGGTTTGTTGGTTTGTTGGTTTGTTGGTTTGTTGGCTTGTTGGTTTGTTGGTTTGTTGGTTTGTTGGTTTGTTGGTTTGTTGGTTTGTTGGTTTGTTCGTTTTTTGGGTTGTTTGTTTGTTGGTTTGTTGGTTTGTTCGTTTGTTGGTTTGTTCGTTTGTTGGTGTGTTTGTGTGTTGATTTGTTGGCTTGTTTGTTTGTTGGTTTTGTGGTTTGTTGGCCTGTTGGTTTGTTGGTTTGTTAGTTTGTTCGTTTGTTGACTTGTGGGTTTGTTGGCTTGTTGGCTTGTTGGTTTGTTGGTTTGTTGGTTTGTTGGTTTGTTGGTTTGTTGGTTTGTTGGCTTGTTGGTTTGTTGGTTTGTTCGTTTGTTGGTTTGTTGGTTTGTTGGCTTGTTGGTTTGTTGGTTTTTTGGTTTGTTGGCTTGTTGGTTTGTTGGCTTGTTGGCTTGTCGGTTTGTTGATTTGTTGGTTTGTTGGTTTGTTGGTTTGTTGGTTTATTGATTTGTTTGTTTGTTGGTTTGTTGGTTTGTTGGCTTGTTGGCTTGTTGGTTGGTTGGTTTGTTGGCTTGTTGGTTTGTTGGTTTGTTGGTTTGTTGGTTTGTTGGTTTGTTGGTTTGTTGGTTTGTTGGTTTGTTGGTTTGTTGGTTTGTTGGTTTGTTGGTTTGTTCGTTTGTTGGGTTGTTTGTTTGTTGGTTTGTTGGTTTGTTCGTTTGTTGGTTTGTTGGTTTGTTGGTTTGTTGGTTTGTTGGTTTGTTGGCTTGTTGGCTTGGTGGTTTGTTGGTTTGTTGGTTTGTTGGTTTGTTGGCTTGTTGGTTTGTTGGTTTGTTGGTTTGTTGGTTTGTTGGTTTGTTGGTTTGTTGGTTTGTTGGTTTGTTGGTTTGGTGGTTTGTTTGTTTGTTGGTTTGTTCGTTTGTTGGTTTGTTGGTTTATTGGTTTGTTGGTTTGTTGGTTTGTTGGCTTGTTGGCTTGGTGGTTTGTTGGTTTGTTGGTTTGTTGGTTTGTTGGCTTGTTGGTTTGTTGGTTTGTTGGTTTGTTGGTTTGTTGGTTTGTTGGTTTGTTGGTTTGTTGGTTTGTTGGTTTGTTGGTTTGTTGGTTTGTTGGTTTGTTGGTTTGTTGGTTTGTTGGTTTGTTGGTTTGTTGGTTTGTTGATTTGTTGGTTTGTTGGTTTGTTGGTTTGTTCGTTTTTTGGGTTGTTTGTTTGTTGTTTTGTTGGTTTGTTCGTTTGTTGGTTTGTTGGCTTGTTGGTTTGTTGGTTTGTCGGTTTGTTGGTTTGTTGGTTTGTTGGTTTGTTGGTTTGTTGGCTTGTAGGCTTGTTGGTTTGTTGGTTTGTTGGCTTGTTGGTTTGTTAGTTTGTTCGTCTGTTGGTTTGCTGGTTTGTTGATTTGTTGGTTTGTTGGGTTGTTGGTTTGTTATTCTGTTAGCTTGTTGGCTTGTTGGCTTGTTGGCTTGTTGGTTTGTTGGTTTGTTGGTTTTTTGGCTTGTTGGTTTGTTGGTTTGTTGGTTTGTTGGTTTGTTTGTTTGTTGGTTTGTTCGTTTGTTGGTTTGTTGGTTTATTGGTTTGTTGGTTTGTTGGTTTGTTGGCTTGTTGGCTTGGTGGTTTGTTGGTTTGTTGGTTTGTTGGTTTGTTGGCTTGTTGGTTTGTTGGTTTGTTGGTTTGTTGGTTTGTTGGTTTGTTGGTTTGTTGGTTTGTTGGTTTGTTTGTTTGTTGGTTTGTTGGTTTGTTCGTTTGTTGGTTTGTTGGCTTGTTGGTTTGTTGGTTTGTTAGTTTGTTGGTTTGTTGGCTTGTTGGTTTGTTGGCTTGTTGGTTTGTTGGTTTGTTGGCTTGTTTGTTTGTTGGTTTGTTGGCTTGTTGGTTTGTTGGTTTGTTGGTTTGTTGGTTTGTTTGTTTGTTTGTTTGTTGGTTTGTTGGCTTGTAGGTTTGTTGGTTTATTGGTTTGTTGGCTTGTTGGTTTGTTAGTTTGTTCGTCTGTTGGTTTGCTGGTTTGTTGATTTGTTGGTTTGTTTGTTGGTTGGTTTGTTCGTTTGTTGGTTTGTTGGTTTGTTGGCTTGTTTGTTTGTTGGTTTGTTGGCTTGTTGGTTTGTTGGTTTGTTGGTTTGTTGGTTTGTTGGTTTGTTGGTTTTTTGGTTTGTTGGTTTGTTGGTTTGTTGGTTTGTTGGTTTGTTGGTTTGTTGGTTTGTTGATTTGTTGGTTTGTTGGTTTGTTGGTTTGTTAGTTTGTTGGCTTGTTGGTTTGTTGGTTTGTTGGTTTGTTGGTTTGTTGGCTTGTTGGTTTGTTGGTTTGTTGGTTTGTTGGTTTGTTGGTTTGTTGGTTTGTTGGTTTGTTCGTTTTTTGGGTTGTTTGTTTGTTGGTTTGTTGGTTTGTTCGTTTGTTGGTTTGTTGGTTTGTTGGTTTGTTGGTTTGTTGGTTTGTTGGTTTGTTAGTTTGTTGGTTTGTTTGTTTGTTGGTTTGTTCGTTTGTTGGTTTGTTGGTTTGTTCTTTTTTTGGTTTGTTGGTTTGTTGGTTTTTTGGCTTGTTGGCTGGTTGGTTTGTTGGTTTGTTCGTTTGTTGGTTTGTTCGTTTGTTGGTTTGTTTGTTTGTTGGTTTGTTGGTTTGTTGGTTTGTTGGTTTGTTGGTTTCTTCGCTTGTTGGTTTATTGGTTTGTTAGTTTGTTCGTTTGTTGGCTTGTTAGTTTGTTGGCTTGTTGGCTTGTTGGCTTGTTGGTTTGTTGGTTTGTTGGTTTGTTGGTTTGTTGGTTTGTTGGTTTGTTCGTTTGTTGGTGTGTTGGTGTGTTGATTTGTTGGATTGTTGGTTTGTTGGTTTTGTGGTTTGTTGGCTTGTTGGTTTGTTGGTTTGTTAAATTGTTCGTTTGTTGACTTGTGGGTTTGTTGGCTTGTTGGTTTGTTGGTTTGTTGGTTTGTTGGTTTGTTGGTTTGTGGGTTTGTGCGTTTGTTCGTTTGTTCTTTTGTTCGTTTGTTGGTTTGTTGGTTTGTTGGCTTCTTGGTTTGTTGGTTTGTTGGTTTGTTGGCTTGTTGGCTTGTTGGCTTGTTGGTTTGTTGGTTTGTTGGTTTGTTCGTTTGTTGGTTTGTTACTTTGTTGGTTTGTTGGTTTGTTGGTTTGTTGGTTTGTTGGTTTGTTGGTTTGTTGCTTTGTTGGTTTATTGGTTTGTTGGTTTGTTGGTTTGTTGGCTTGTTGGTTTGTTGGTTTGTTGGTTGGTTTGTTCGTTTGTTGGTTTGTTGGTTTGTTGGTTTGTTGGTTTGTTGGCTTGTTGGTTTGTTGGTTTATTGGCTTGTTGGTTTGTTAGTTTGTTCGTTTGTTGGTTTGCTGGTTTGTTGATTTGTTGGTTTGTTGGGTTGTTGGTTTGTATTTTGTTGGCTTGTTGGTTTGTTGGTTTGTTGGTTAGTTGGCGTGTTGGTTTGTTGGTTTGTTGGTTTGTTGGTTTCTTGGTTTGTTGGTTTGTTGGTTTGTTGGTTTGTTGGTTTGTTGGTTTGTTTGTTTGTTGGTTTGTTTGTTGGTTGGTTTGTTCGTTTGTTGGTTTGTTGGTTTGTTGGCTTGTTTGTTTGTTGGTTTGTTGGCTGGTTGGTTTGTTGGTTTGTTGGTTTGTTGGTTTGTGGGTTTGTTGGTTTGTTGGTTTGTTGGTTTGTTGGTTTGTTGGTTTGTTGGTTTGTTTGTTTGTTGGTTTGTTTGTTGGTTGGTTTGTTCGTTTGTTGGTTTGTTGGCTTGTTTTTTTGTTGGTTTGTTGGCTTGTTGGTTTGTTGGTTTGTTGGTTTGTTGGTGTGTTGCTTTGTTGGTTTTTTGGTTTGTTGGTTTGTTGGTTTGTTGGTTTGTTGGTTTGTTGGTTTGTTGGTTTGTTGGTTTGTTGGTTTGTTGATTTCTTGTTTGTTGGTTTGTTGGTTTGTTGGTTTTTTGCCTTGTTGGTTTGTTGGTTTGTTGGTTTGTTGGTTTGTTGGTTTGTTCGTTTGTTGGTTTGTTGGTTTGTTGGTTTGTTTGTTTGTTGGTTTGTTGGTTTGTTGGTTTGTTAGTTTGTTGTTTGTTGGTTTATTTGTTTGTTGCTTTGTTCGTTTGTTGGTTTGCTGGTTTGTTCGTTTTTTGGTTTGTTGGTTTGTTCGTTTTTTGGCTTGTTGGCTGGTTGGTTTGTTGGTTTGTTCGTTTGTTGGTTTGTTTGTTTGTTGGTTTGTTGGTTTGTTGGTTTGTTGGTTTGTTGGTTTGTTGGTTTGTTGGCTTGTTGGTTTGTTGGTTTGTTAGTTTGTTCGTTTGTTGGCTTGTTTGTTTGTTGGCTTGTTGGCTTGTTGGTTTGTTGATTTGTTGGTTTGTTGGTTTGTTGGTTTGTTGGTTTGTTGGTTTGTTGGTTTGTTCGTTTGTTGGTGTGTTGGTGTGTTGATTTGTTGGCTTGTTGGTTTGTTGGTTTTGTGGTTTGTTGGCTTGTTGGTTTGTTGGTTTGTTAGTTTGTTCGTTTGTTGACTTGTGGGTTTGTTGGCTTGTTGGTTTGTTGGTTTGTTGGTTTGTTGGTTTGTTGGTTTGTTGGTTTGTTGGTTTGTTGGTTTGTTGGTTTGTTGGTTTGTTGGTTTGTTCGTTTGTTGGTTTGTTGGTTTGTTGGCTTGTTGGTTTGTTGGTTTGTTGGTTTGTTGGTTTGTTGGTTTGTTGGTTTGTTGGTTTTTTGGTTTGTTGGTTTGTTTGTTTGTTGGTTTGTTTGTTAGTTGGTTTGTTGGTTTGTTGGTTTGTTGGCTTAATGGTTTGTTGGTTTGTTGGCTTGTTGGTTTTTTGGTTTGTTGGATTGTTGGCTTGTTGGTTTGTTGGTTTGTTGGCTTGTTGGTTTGTTGGTTTGTTGGTTTGTTGGTTTGTTGGTTTGTTGGTTTGTTGGTTTGTTGGTTTGTTGGTTAGTTTGTTTGTTGGTTTGTTCGTTTGTTGGTTCGTTGGTTTGTTCATTTTTTGGTTTGTTGGTTTGTTGGTTTTTGGCTTGTTGGCAGGTTGGTTTGTTGGTTTGTTGGTTTGTTCGTTTGTTGGTTTGTTCGTTTGCGGGTTTGTTTGTTTGTTGGTTTGTTGGTTTGTTGGTTTGTTGGCTTGTTGGTTTGTTGGTTTGTTAGTTTGGTCGTTTGTTGGCTTGTTGGTTTGTTGGCTTGTTGGCTTGTTGGTTTGTTGGTTTGTTGGTTTGTTGGTTTGTTGGTTTGTTGGTTTGTTGGTTTGTTGGTTTGTTGGTTTGTTGGTTTGTTCGTTTGTTGGTGTGTTGGTGTGTTGATTTGTTGGCTTGTTGGTTTGTTGGTTTTGTGGTTTGTTGGCTTGTTGGTTTGTTGGTTTGTTAGTTTGTTCGTTTGTTGACTTGTGGGTTTGTTGGCTTGTTGGCTTGTTGGTTTGTTGGTTTGTTGGTTTGTTGGTTTGTTGGTTTGTTGGTTTGTTGGTTAGTTGGTTTGTTGGTTTGTTCGTTTGTTAATTTGTTGGTTTGTTGGCTTGTTGGTTTGTTGGTTTTTTGGTTTGTTGGCTTGTTGGTTTGTTGGCTTGTTGGCTTGTCGGTTTGTTGGTTTGTTCGATTGTTGGCTTGTTGGCTTGTTGGCTTGTTGGTTTGTTGGTTTGTTGGTTTGTTGGTTTGTGCTTGTTGGCTTGGTGTTTTGTTGGTTTGTTGGTTTGTTGGCTTGTTGGTTTGTTGGTTTGTTGGTTTGTTGGTTTGTCAGTTTATTGGTTTGTTGGTTTGTTGGTTTGTTGGTTTGTTGGTTTGTTTATTTGTTGGTTTGTTGGTTTATTGGTTTGTTGGTTTGTTGGTTTGTTGGTTTGTTGGTTTGTTGGTTTGTTTATTTGTTGGTTTGTTCGTTTGTTGGTTTGTTGGTTTATTGGTTTGTTGGTTTGTTGGTTTGTTGGCTTGTTGGCTTGGTGGTTTGTTGGTTTGTTGGTTTGTTGGTTTGTTGGCTTGTTGGTTTGTTGGTTTGTTGGTTTGTTGGTTTGTTGGTTTGTTGGTTTGTTGGTTTGTTGGTTTGTTTGTTTGTTGGTTTGTTCGTTTGTTGGTTTATTGGTTTGTTGGTTTGTTGGTTTGTTGGTTTGTTGGTTTGTTGGCTTGTTGGTTTGTTGGCTTGTTGGTTTGTTGGTTTGTTGGTTTGTTGGCTTGTTGGTTTTTTGGCTTGTTGGATTATTGGTTTGTTGGTTTGTTGGTTTATTGGTTTGTTGGTTTGTTGGTTTGTTGGCTTGTTGGCTTGTTGGCTTATTGGTTTGTTGGTTTGTTTGTTTGTTTGTTTGTTTGTTTGTTCGTTTGTTCGTTTGTTGGTTTGTTGGTTTGTTGGTTTGTTGGGTTGCTGGTTTGTTGGTTTGTTGGTTTGTTCGTTTGTTGGTTTGTTGGTTTGTTGGTTTGTTCGTTTGTTAGTTTGTTGTTTTGTTGGTTTGTTGGCTTGTTGGTTTGTTGGTTTGTTGGTTTGTTGGTTTGTTGGCTTGTTGGTTTGTTGAATTGTTGTTTTGTTGGTTTGTTTGTTTGTTGGTTTGTTCGTTTGTTGGCTTGTTGGTTTGTTGGTTTGTTTGCTTGTTGGTTTGTTGGTATGTTGGTTTGGTGGTTTGTTTGCTTATTCGTTTGCTGGTTTTTTGTTTTGTTGGTTTGTTGGCTTATTGGTTTGTTGGTTTGTTGGTTTGTTGGTTTGTTGGTTTGTTCGTTTGTTAGTTTTTTGGTTTGTTGGTTTGTTAGTTTGTTCGTTTGTTGGCTTGTTGGCTTGTTGGTTTGTTGGTTTGTTGGTTTGTTCGTTTGTTGGCTTGTTGGCTTGTTGGTGTATTGGTTTGTTGGTTTGTCGGTTTGTTGGTTTGTTGGCTTGTTGGCTTGTTGGTTTGTTGGTTTATTGGTTTGTTGGTTTGCTCGTTTGTTCGTTTTTTTGTTTGTTGGCTTGTTGGTTTGTTGGTTTGTTGGATTGTTGGTTTGTTGGTTTATTGGTTTGTTGGTTTGTTGGTTTGTTGGTTTGTTGGTTTGTTGGCTTGGTGGTTTGTTGGTTTGTTGGTTTGTTCGTTTGTTGGTTTATTGGTTTGTTGCCTTGTTGGCTTGTTGGTTTGTTGGTTTGTTGGTTTGTTGGTTTGTTGGTTTGTTTGTTTGTTGGTATGTTCGTTTGTTGGTTTGTGGGTTTGTTGGTTTGTTGGCTTGTTGGTTTGTTGGTTTGTCGGTTTGTTGGTTTGTTGGTTTGTTGGTTTGTTGGTTTGTTCGTTTGTTGGTTTGTTGGTTTGTGTGCTTGTTGGCTTGTTGGTTTGTTGGTTTGTTGGATTGTTGGTTTGTTGGCTTGTTGGTTTGTTGGCTTGTTGGCTTGTCGGTTTGTTGGTTTGTTCGTTTGTTGGTTTGTTGGCTTGTTGGTTTGTTGGTTTGTTTGTATGTTGGTTTGTTGGTTTGTTGGCTTCTTGGCTTGGTGTTTTGTTGGTTTGTTGGTTTGTTGGTTTGTTGGTTTGTTGGTTTGTTGGTTTGTTGGTTTGTTGGTTTGTTGGTTTGTTGGTTTGTTTGTTTGTGGGTTTGTTGGTTTGTTGGTTTGTTCGTTTGTTGGTTTGTTGGTTTATTGGTTTGTTGGTTTGTTGGCTTGTTGGCTTGTTGGTTTGGTGGTTTGTTGTTTTGTTGGTTTGTTGGTTTGTCGGCTTGTTGGTTTGTTGGTTTGTTGGTTTGTTGGTTTGTTGGTTTGTTGATTTGTTGGTTTGTTGGTTTGTTGGTTTGTTGGTTTGTTGGTTTGTTTGTTTGTTGGTTTGTTCGTTTGTTGGTTTGTTGGTTTGTTGGTTTGTTGGTTTGTTGGTTTGTTGGTTTGTTTGCTTTTTGGTTTGTTGGCTTGTTGGCTTGTTGGTTTGTTGGTTTGTTGGTTTGTTGGTTTATTGGTTTGTTGGTTTGTTGGTTTGTTGGCTTGTTGGCTTGTTGGTTTGTTGGTTTGTTGGTTTATTGGTTTGTTGGTTTGTTGGTTTGTTGGCTTGTTGGCTTGTTGGCTTGTTGGTTTGTTGGTTTGTTTGTTTGTTTGTTTGTTTGTTTGTTCGTTTGTTCGTTTGTTCGTTTGTTGGTTTGTTGGTTTGTTGGTTTGTTGGGTTGCTGGTTTGTTGGTTTGTTGGTTTGTTCGTTTGTTGGTTTGTTGGTTTGTTGGTTTGTTTGTTTGTTAGTTTGTTGTTTTGTTGGTTTGTTGGCTTGTTGGTTTGTTGGTTTGTTGAATTGTTGGTTTGTTGGTTTGTTGGCTTGTTGGTTTGTTGGTTTGTTGTTTTGTTGGTTTGTTTGTTTGTTGGTTTGTTCGTTTGTTGGCTTGTTGGTTTGTTGGTTTGTTTGCTTGTTGGTTTGTTGGTATGTTGGTTTGGTGGTTTGTTTGCTTATTCGTTTGCTGGTTTTTTGTTTTGTTGGTTTGTTGGCTTATTGGTTTGTTGGTTTGTTGGTTTGTTGGTTTGTTGGTTTGTTCGTTTGTTAGTTTTTTGGTTTGTTGGTTTGTTGGTTTGTTCGTTTGTTGGCTTGTTGGCTTGTTGGTTTGTTGGTTTGTTGGTTTGTTCGTTTGTTGGCTTGTTGGCTTGTTGGTGTATTGGTTTGTTGGTTTGTTGGTTTGTTGGTTTGTTGGCTTGTTGGCTTGTTGGTTTGTTGGTTTATTGGTTTGTTGGTTTGCTCGTTTGTTCGTTTTTTGGTTTGTTGGCTTGTTGGTTTGTTGGTTTGTTGGATTGTTGGTTTGTTGGTTTATTGGTTTGTTGGTTTGTTGGTTTGTTGGTTTGTTGGTTTGTTGGCTTGGTGGTTTGTTGGTTTGTTGGTTTGTTCGTTTGTTGGTTTATGGGTTTGTTGCCTTGTTGGCTTGTTGGTTTGTTGGTTTGTTGGTTTGTTGGTTTGTTGGTTTGTTTGTTTGTTGGTATGTTCGTTTGTTGGTTTGTGGGTTTGTTGGTTTGTTGGCTTGTTGGTTTGTTGGTTTGTCGGTTTGTTGGTTTGTTGGTTTGTTGGTTTGTTGGTTTGTTCGTTTGTTGGTTTGTTGTTTTGTGTGCTTGTTGGCTTGTTGGTTTGTTGGTTTGATGGATTGTTGGTTTGTTGGCTTGTTGGTTTGTTGGCTTGTTGGCTTGTCGGTTTGTTGGTTTGTTCGTTTGTTGGTTTGTTGGCTTGTTGGTTTGTTGGTTTGTTTGTATGTTGGTTTGTTGGTTTGTTGGCTTGTTGGCTTGGTGGTTTGTTGGTTTGTTGGTTTGTTGGTTTGTTGGCTTGTTGGTTTGTTGGTTTGTTGGTTTGTTGGTTTGTTGGTTTGTTGGTTTGTTGGTTTGTTGGTTTGTTGGTTTGTTGGTTTGTTTGTTTGTTGGTTTGTTGGTTTGTTCGTTTGTTGGCTTGTTGGCTTGTTGGTTTGTTGGTTTGTTGGTTTGTTCGTTTGTTGGCTTGTTGGCTTGTTGGTGTATTGGTTTGTTGGTTTGTTGGTTTGTTGGTTTGTTGGCTTGTTGGCTTGTTGGTTTGTTGGTTTATTGGTTTGTTGATTTGTTGGTTTGTTGGTTTGTTGGTTTGTTGGTTTGTTGGTTTGTTTGTTTGTTGGTTTGTTCGTTTGTTGGTTTGTTGGTTTGTTGGTTTGTTGGTTTGTTGGTTTGTTGGTTTGTTTGCTTTTTGGTTTGTTGGCTTGTTGGCTTGTTGGTTTGTTGGTTTGTTGGCTTGTTGGTTTGTTGGTTTGTTGGTTTGTTGGTTTGTTGGTTTGTTGGTTTGTTGGTTTGTTGGTTTGTTGGTTTGTTGGTTTGTTTGTTTGTTGGTTTGTTGGTTTGTTGGTTTGTTCGTTTGTTGGTTTGTTGGTTTATTGGTTTGTTGGTTTGTTGGCTTGTTGGCTTGTTGGTTTGGTGGTTTGTTGTTTTGTTGGTTTGTTGGTTTGTCGGCTTGTTGGTTTGTTGGTTTGTTGGTTTGTTGGTTTGTTGGTTTGTTGATTTGTTGGTTTGTTGGTTTGTTGGTTTGTTGGTTTGTTTGTTTGTTAGTTTGTTGGCTTGTTGGTTTGTTGGTTTGTTTGTGTGTTTGTTTGTTGGTTTATTCGTTTGTTGGTTTGTTGGTTTGTTGGTTTGTTGGGTTGCTGGTTTGTTTGTTTGTTGGTTTGTTATTTTGTTGGTTTGTTGGTTTCTTGGTTTGTTTGTTTGTTAGTTTGTTGATTTGTTGGTTTGTTGGCTTGTTGATTTGTTGGTTTGTTGGCTTGTTGGTTTGTTGGTTTGTTTGTTTTTTGGTTTGTTCGTTTGTTGGCTTGTTGGTTTGTTGGCTTGTTGGCTTGTTGGTTTGTTGGTTTATTTGCTTGTTGGTTTGTTGGTTTGTTGGTTTGGTGGTTTGTTTGCTTGTTCGTTTGCAGGTTTGTTGTTTTGTTGGTTTGTTGGCTTATTGGTTTGTTGGTTTGTTGGTTTGTTGGTTTGTTCGTTTGTTAGTTTTTTGGTTTGTTGGTTTGTTGGTTTGTTCGTTTGTTGTTTTGTTGGCTTGTTGGTTTGTTGGTTTGTTGGTTTGTTCGTTTGTTGGCTTGTTGGCTTGTTGGTTCGTTGGTTTGTTGGTTTTTTGGTTTGTTGGTTTGTTGGTTTGTTGGCTTGTTGGTTTGTTGGTTTGTTGGTTTGTTCGTTTTTTGGTTTGTTGGCTTGTTGGTTTGTTGGTTTGTTGGATTGTTGGTTTGTTGGTTTATTGGTCTGTTGGTTTGTTGGTTTGTTGGCTTGTTGGCATGGTGGTTTGTTGGTTTGTTGGTTTGTTGGTTTGTTGGTTTGTTGGGATGTTGGCTTGTTGGTTTGTTGGTTTGTTGGTTTGTTGGTTTGTTGGTTTGTTTGTTTGTTTGTTTGTTGGTTTTTTCGTTTGTTTGTTGGTTGGTTTGTTCGTTTGTTGGTTTGTTGGCTTGTTTGTTTGTTGGTTTGTTGGCTTGTTGGTTTGTTGGTTTGTTGGTTTGTTGGTGTGTTGCTTTGTTGGTTTTTTGGTTTGTTGGTTTGTTGGTTTGTTGGTTTGTTGGTTTGTTGGTTTGTTGGTTTGTTGGTTTGTTGGTTTGTTGATTTCTTGTTTGTTGGTTTGTTGGTTTGTTGGTTTTTTGCCTTGTTGGTTTGTTGGTTTGTTGGTTTGTTGGCTTGTTGGTTTGTTGGTTTATTGGTGTGTTGGTTTGTTGGTTTGTTGGTTTGTTGGTTTGCTCGTTTGTTGGGTTGTTTGGTTGTTGGTTTGTTGGTTTGTTCGTTTGTTGGTTTGTTGGTTTGTTGGTTTATTGGTTTGTTGGTTTGCTCGTTTGTTCGTTTTTTGGTTTGTTGGCTTGTTGGTTTGTTGGTTTGTTGGATTGTTGGTTTGTTGGTTTATTGGTTTGTTGGTTTGTTGGTTTGTTGGTTTGTTGGTTTGTTGGCTTGGTGGTTTGTTGGTTTGTTGGTTTGTTCGTTTGTTGGTTTATGGGTTTGTTGCCTTGTTGGCTTGTTGGTTTGTTGGTTTGTTGGTTTGTTGGTTTGTTGGTTTGTTTGTTTGTTGGTATGTTCGTTTGTTGGTTTGTGGGTTTGTTGGTTTGTTGGCTTGTTGGTTTGTTGGTTTGTCGGTTTGTTGGTTTGTTGGTTTGTTGGTTTGTTGGTTTGTTCGTTTGTTGGTTTGTTGTTTTGTGTGCTTGTTGGCTTGTTGGTTTGTTGGTTTGATGGATTGTTGGTTTGTTGGCTTGTTGGTTTGTTGGCTTGTTGGCTTGTCGGTTTGTTGGTTTGTTCGTTTGTTGGTTTGTTGGCTTGTTGGTTTGTTGGTTTGTTTGTATGTTGGTTTGTTGGTTTGTTGGCTTGTTGGCTTGGTGGTTTGTTGGTTTGTTGGTTTGTTGGTTTGTTGGCTTGTTGGTTTGTTGGTTTGTTGGTTTGTTGGTTTGTTGGTTTGTTAATTTGTTGGTTTGTTGGTTTGTTGGTTTGTTGGTTTGTTTGTTTGTTGGTTTGTTGGTTTGTTCGTTTGTTGGCTTGTTGGCTTGTTGGTTTGTTGGTTTGTTGGTTTGTTCGTTTGTTGGCTTGTTGGCTTGTTGGTGTATTGGTTTGTTGGTTTGTTGGTTTGTTGGTTTGTTGGCTTGTTGGCTTGTTGGTTTGTTGGTTTATTGGTTTGTTGATTTGTTGGTTTGTTGGTTTGTTGGTTTGTTGGTTTGTTGGTTTGTTTGTTTGTTGGTTTGTTCGTTTGTTGGTTTGTTGGTTTGTTGGTTTGTTGGTTTGTTGGTTTGTTGGTTTGTTTGCTTTTTGGTTTGTTGGCTTGTTGGCTTGTTGGTTTGTTGGTTTGTTGGCTTGTTGGTTTGTTGGTTTGTTGGTTTGTTGGTTTGTTGGTTTGTTGGTTTGTTGGTTTGTTGGTTTGTTGGTTTGTTGGTTTGTTTGTTTGTTGGTTTGTTGGTTTGTTGGTTTGTTCGTTTGTTGGTTTGTTGGTTTATTGGTTTGTTGGTTTGTTGGCTTGTTGGCTTGTTGGTTTGGTGGTTTGTTGATTTGTTGGTTTGTTGGTTTGTCGGCTTGTTGGTTTGTTGGTTTGTTGGTTTGTTGGTTTGTTAGTTTGTTGATTTGTTGGTTTGTTGGTTTGTTGGTTTGTTGGTTTGTTTGTTTGTTAGTTTGTTGGCTTGTTGGTTTGTTGGTTTGTTTGTGTGTTTGTTTGTTGGTTTGTTCGTTTGTTGGTTTGTTGGTTTGTTGGTTTGTTGGGTTGCTGGTTTGTTTGTTTGTTGGTTTGTTATTTTGTTGGTTTGTTGGTTTCTTGGTTTGTTTGTTTGTTAGTTTGTTGATTTGTTGGTTTGTTGGCTTGTTGATTTGTTGGTTTGTTGGCTTGTTGGTTTGTTGGTTTGTTTGTTTTTTGGTTTGTTCGTTTGTTGGCTTGTTGGTTTGTTGGCTTGTTGGCTTGTTGGTTTGTTGGTTTATTTGCTTGTTGGTTTGTTGGTTTGTTGGTTTGGTGGTTTGTTTGCTTGTTCGTTTGCAGGTTTGTTGTTTTGTTGGTTTGTTGGCTTATTGGTTTGTTGGTTTGTTGGTTTGTTGGTTTGTTCGTTTGTTAGTTTTTTGGTTTGTTGGTTTGTTGGTTTGTTCGTTTGTTGTTTTGTTGGCTTGTTGGTTTGTTGGTTTGTTGGTTTGTTCGTTTGTTGGCTTGTTGGCTTGTTGGTTCGTTGGTTTGTTGGTTTTTTGGTTTGTTGGTTTGTTGGTTTGTTGGCTTGTTGGTTTGTTGGTTTGTTGGTTTGTTCGTTTTTTGGTTTGTTGGCTTGTTGGTTTGTTGGTTTGTTGGATTGTTGGTTTGTTGGTTTATTGGTCTGTTGGTTTGTTGGTTTGTTGGCTTGTTGGCATGGTGGTTTGTTGGTTTGTTGGTTTGTTGGTTTGTTGGTTTGTTGGGATGTTGGCTTGTTGGTTTGTTGGTTTGTTGGTTTGTTGGTTTGTTGGTTTGTTTGTTTGTTTGTTTGTTGGTTTTTTCGTTTGTTTGTTGGTTGGTTTGTTCGTTTGTTGGTTTGTTGGCTTGTTTGTTTGTTGGTTTGTTGGCTTGTTGGTTTGTTGGTTTGTTGGTTTGATGGTGTGTTGCTTTGTTGGTTTTTTGGTTTGTTGGTTTGTTGGTTTGTTGGTTTGTTGGTTTGTTGGTTTGTTGGTTTGTTGGTTTGTTGATTTCTTGTTTGTTGGTTTGTTGGTTTGTTGGTTTTTTGCCTTGTTGGTTTGTTGGTTTGTTGGTTTGTTGGCTTGTTGGTTTGTTGGTTTATTGGTGTGTTGGTTTGTTGGTTTGTTGGTTTGTTGGTTTGTTCGTTTGTTGGGTTGTTTGGTTGTTGGTTTGTTGGTTTGTTCGTTTGTTGGTTTGTTGGTTTGTTGGTTTGTTTGTTTGTTGGTTTGTTGGTTTGTTGGTTTGTTAGTTTGTTGTTTGTTGGTTTATTTGTTTGTTGCTTTGTTCGTTTGTTGGTTTGCTGGTTTGTTCGTTTTTTGGTTTGTTGGTTTGTTCGTTTTTTGGCTTGTTGGCTGCTTGGTTTGTTGGTTTGTTCGTTTGTTGGCTTGTTTGTTTGTTGGTTTGTTGGTTTGTTGTTTTGTTGGTTTGTTGGTTTGTTGGTTTGTTGGTTTGTTGGCTTGTTGGTTTGTTGGTTTGTTAGTTTGTTCGTTTGTTGGCTTGTTTGTTTGTTGGCTTGTTGGCTTGTTGGTTTGTTGATTTGTTGGTTTGTTGGTTTGTTGGTTTGTTGGTTTGTTGGTTTGTTGGTTTGTTCGTTTGTTGGTGTGTTGGTGTGTTGATTTGTTGGCTTGTTGGTTTGTTGGTTTTGTGGTTTGTTGGCTTGTTGGTTTGTTGGTTTGTTAGTTTGTTCGTTTGTTGACTTGTGGGTTTGTTGGCTTGTTGGCTTGTTGGTTTGTTGGTTTGTTGGTTTGTTGGTTTGTTGGTTTGTTGGTTTGTTGGTTTGTTGGTTTGTTGGTTTGTTGGTTTGTTCGTTTGTTGGTTTGTTGGTTTGTTGGCTTGTTGGTTTGTTGGTTTGTTGGTTTGTTGGTTTGTTGGTTTTTTGGTTTGTTGGTTTGTTTGTTTGTTGGTTTGTTTGTTGGTTGGTTTGTTGGTTTGTTGGTTTGTTGGCTTGTTGTTTTGTTGGTTTGTTGGCTTGTTGGTTTGTTGGTTTGTTGGATTGTTGGCTTGTTGGTTTGTTGGTTTGTTGGCTTGTTGGTTTGTTGGTTTGTTGGTTTGTTGGTTTGTTGGTTTGTTGGTTTGTTGGTTTGTTGGTTTGTTTGTTTGTTGGTTTGTTCGTTTGTTGGTTCGTTGGTTTGTTCATTTTTTGGTTTGTTGGTTTGTTGGTTTTTGGCTTGTTGGCTGGTTGGTTTGTTGGTTTGTTCGTTTGCGGGTTTGTTTGTTTGTTGGTTTGTTGGTTTGTTGGTTTGTTGGTTTGTTGGCTTGTTGGTTTGTTGGTTTGTTAGTTTGGTCGTTTGTTGGCTTGTTGGTTTGTTGGCTTGTTGGCTTGTTGGTTTGTTGGTTTGTTGGTTTGTTGGTTTGTTGGTTTGTTGGTTTGTTGGTTTGTTGGTTTGTTCGTTTGTTGGTGTGTTGGTGTGTTGATTTGTTGGCTTGTTGGTTTGTTGGTTTTTTGGTTTGTTGGCTTGTTGGTTTGTTGGTTTGTTAGTTTGTTCGTTTGTTGACTTGTGGGTTTGTTGGCTTGTTGGCTTGTTGGTTTGTTGGTTTGTTGGTTTGTTGGTTTGTTGGTTTGTTGGTTTGTTGGCTTGTTGGCTTGTCGGTTTGCTGGTTTGTTCGATTGTTGGCTTGTTGGCTTGTTGGTTTGTTGGTTTGTTGGTTTGTTGGTTTGTGCTTGTTGGCTTGGTGTTTTGTTGGTTTGTTGGTTTGTTGGCTTGTTGGTTTGTTGGTTTGTTGGTTTGTTGGTTTGTTGGTTTGTTGGTTTATTGGTTTGTAGGTTTGTTGGTTTGTTGGTTTGTTGGTTTGTTGGTTTGTTTATTTGTTGGTTTGTTCGTTAGTTGGTTTGTTGGTTTATTGGTTTGTTGGTTTGTTGGTTTGTTGGCTTGTTGGCTTGGTGGTTTGGTGGTTTGTTGGTTTGTTGGTTTGTTGGTTTGTTGGCTTGTTGGTTTGTTGGTTTGTTGGTTTGTTGGTTTGTTGGTTTGTTGGTTTGTTGGTTTGTTGGTTTGTTGGTTTGTTTGTTTGTTGGTTCGTTCGTTTGTTGGTTTGTTGGTTTGTTGGTTTGTTGGTTTGTTGGTTTGTTGGTTTGTTGGCTTGTTGGTTTGTTGTGGCTTGTTGGTTTGTTGGTTTGTTGGTTTGTTGGCTTGTTGGTTTGTTGGCTTGTTGGCTTGTTGGTTTGTTAGTTTGTTGGTTTGTTGGCTTGTTGGTTTGTTGGTTTGTTGTTTTGTTGGTTTGTTTGTTTGTTGGTTTGTTCGTTTGTTGGCTTGTTGGTTTGTTGGTTTGTTTGCTTGTTGGTTTGTTGGTATGTTGGTTTGGTGGTTTGTTTGCTTATTCGTTTGCTGGTTTTTTGTTTTGTTGGTTTGTTGGCTTATTGGTTTGTTGGTTTGTTGGTTTGTTGGTTTGTTGGTTTGTTCGTTTGTTAGTTTTTTGGTTTGTTGGTTTGTTGGTTTGTTCGTTTGTTGGCTTGTTGGCTTGTTGGTTTGTTGGTTTGTTGGTTTGTTCGTTTGTTGGCTTGTTGGCTTGTTGGTGTATTGGTTTGTTGGTTTGTTGGTTTGTTGGTTTGTTGGCTTGTTGGCTTGTTGGTTTGTTGGTTTATTGGTTTGTTGGTTTGCTCGTTTGTTGGTTTATTGGTTTGTTGCCTTGTTGGCTTGTTGGTTTGTTGGTTTGTTGGTTTGTTGGTTTGTTGGTTTGTTTGTTTGTTGGTATGTTCGTTTGTTGGTTTGTGGGTTTGTTGGTTTGTTGGCTTGTTGGTTTGTTGGTTTGTCGGTTTGTTGGTTTGTTGGTTTGTTGGTTTGTTGGTTTGTTCGTTTGTTGGCTTGTTGGTTTGTGTGCTTGTTGGCTTGTTGGTTTGTTGGTTTGTTGGTTTGTTGGCTTGTTAGTTTGTTGGCTTGTTGGCTTGTCGGTTTGTTGGTTTGTTCGTTTGTTGGCTTGTTGGCTTGTTGGTTTGTTGGTTTGTTTGTTTGTTGGTTTGTTGGTTTGTTGGCTTGTTGGCTTGGTGGTTTGTTGGTTTGTTGGTTTGTTGGTTTGTTGGCTTGTTGGTTTGTTGGTTTGTTGGTTTGTTGGTTTGTTGGTTTGTTGGTTTGTTGGTTTGTTGGTTTGTTGGTTTGTTGGTTTGTTTGTTTGTTGGTTTGTTGGTTTGTTGGTTTGTTCGTTTGTTGGTTTGTTGGTTTATTGGTTTGTTGGTTTGTTGGCTTGTTGGTTTGTTGGTTTGGTGGTTTGTTGTTTTGTTGGTTTGTTGGTTTGTCGGCTTGTTGGTTTGTTGGTTTGTTGGTTTGTTGGTTTGTTGGTTTGTTGATTTGTTGGTTTGTTGGTTTGTTGGTTTGTTGGTTTGTTGGTTTGTTGGTTTGTTTGTTTGTTGGTTTGTTCGTTTGTTGGTTTGTTGGTTTGTTGGTTTGTTGGTTTGTTGGTTTGTTGGTTTGTTTGCTTTTTGGTTTGTTAACTTGTTGGCTTGTTGGTTTGTTAGTTTGTTGGCTTGTTGGCTTGTTGGTTTGTTGGTTTGTTTGTGTGTTTGTTTGTTGGTTTGTTCGTTTGTTGGTTTGTTGGTTTGTTGGTTTGTTGGGTTGCTGGTTTGTTTGTTTGTTGGTTTGTTATTTTGTTGGTTTGTTGGTTTCTTGGTTTGTTTGTTTGTTAGTTTGTTGATTTGTTGGTTTGTTGGCTTGTTGATTTGTTGGTTTGTTGGTTTGTTGGTTTGTTTGTTTTTTGGTTTGTTCGTTTGTTGGCTTGTTGGTTTGTTGGCTTGTTGGCTTGTTGGTTTGTTGGTTTATTTGCTTGTTGGTTTGTTGGTTTGTTGGTTTGGTGGTTTGTTTGCTTGTTCGTTTGCAGGTTTGTTGTTTTGTTGGTTTGTTGGCTTATTGGTTTGTTGGTTTGTTGGTTTGTTGGTTTGTTCGTTTGTTAGTTTTTTGGTTTGTTGGTTTGTTGGTTTGTTCGTTTGTTGTTTTGTTGGCTTGTTGGTTTGTTGGTTTGTTGGTTTGTTCGTTTGTTGGCTTGTTGGCTTGTTGGTTCATTGGTTTGTTGGTTTTTTGGTTTGTTGGTTTGTTGGTTTGTTGGCTTGTTGGTTTGTTGGTTTGTTGGTTTGTTCGTTTTTTGGTTTGTTGGCTTGTTGGTTTGTTGGTTTGTTGGATTGTTGGTTTGTTGGTTTATTGGTCTGTTGGTTTGTTGGTTTGTTGGCTTGTTGGCTTGGTGGTTTGTTGGTTTGTTGGTTTGTTGGTTTGTTGGTTTGTTGGGATGTTGGCTTGTTGGTTTGTTGGTTTGTTGGTTTGTTGGTTTGTTGGTTTGTTTGTTTGTTTGTTTGTTGGTTTGTTCGTTTGTTGGTTGGTGGGTTTGTTGGCTTGTTGGTTTGTTGGTTTGTCGGTTTGTTGGTTTGTTGGCTTGTTGGTTTCTTGGTTTGTTGGTTTGTTCGTTTGTTGGCTTGTTGGTTTGTTGGCTTGTTGGCTTGTTGGTTTGTTGGTTTGTTGGTTTGTTGGTTTGTTGGTTTGTTGGTTTGTTGGTTTGTTGGTTTGTTGGCTTGTTGGCTTGTTGGTTTGTTGGTTTGTTGGTTTCTTTGTTTGTTGGTTTGTTGGTTTGTTCGTTTGTTGGTTTGTTGGTTTGTTGGTTTGTTGGTTTGTTTTTTTGTTGGTTACTTGGTTTGTTGGTTTGTTGGTTTGTTGGTTTGTTGGTTTGTTGGCTTGTTGGCTTGTTGGCTTGTTGGTTTGTTGGTTTGTTCGTTTGTTCGTTTGTTGGTTTGTTGGTTTGTTGGTTTGTTGGTTTGTTGGTTTGTCGGTTTGTTGTATTGTTGGTTTATTGGTTTGTTGGTTTGTTGGTTTGTTGGCTTGTTGGTTTGTTGGTTTGTTCGTTTGTTGGTTTGTTGGTTTGTTGGTTTGTTGGTTTGTTGGTTTGTTTGTTTGTTGGTTTGTTGGTTTGTTGGTTTGTTGGCTTGTTGGTTTGTTGGTTTGTTGGCTTGTTGGTTTGTTAGTTTGTTCGTTTGTTGGTTTGGTGGTTTGTTCATTTGTTGGTTTGTTGACTTGTTTGTTTATTATTTTGTTGGCTTGTTGGCTTGTTGGCTTGTTGGTTTGTGGGTTTGTTGGTTTGTTGGTTTATTGGTTTGTTGGCTTGTTGGCTTGTTGGCTTGTTGGGTTGTTGGTTTGTTGGTTTGTTGGTTTGTTGGTTTGTTTGTTTGTTGGTTTGTTCGTTTGTTGGTTTGTGGGTTTCTTGGTTTGTTGGCTTGTTGGTTTGTTGGTTTGTCGGTTTGTTGGTTTGTTGGCTTGTTGGCTTGTTGGTTTGTTGGTTTGTTGGTTTGTTGGTTTGTTGGTTTGTTGGTTTGTTGGTTTGTTGGCTTGTTGGCTTGTTGGTTTGTTGGTTTGTTGGTTTGTTTGTTTGTTGGTTTGTTGGTTTGTTCGTTTGTTCGTTGGTTGGTTTGTTGGTTTGTTGGTTTGTTTTTTTGTTGGTTACTTGGTTTGTTGGTTTGTTGTTTTGTTGGTTTGTTGGCTTGTTGGCTTGTTGGTTTGTTGGTTTGTTCGTTTGTTGGTTTGTTGGTTTGTTGGTTTGTTGGTTTGTTGGTTTGTTGGTTTGTTGGTTTGTTGGTTTGTTGGTTTGTTGGTTTGTTGGTTTGTTGGTTTGTTGGTTTGTTGGTTTGTTAGTTTGTTGGTTTGTTGGCTTGTTGGTTTGTTGCCTTGTTGGCTTGTTGGTTTGTTAGTTTGTTCGTTTGTTGGTTTGCTGGTTTGTTCATTTGTTGGTTTGTTGACTTGTTGGTTTATTATTTTGTTGGTTTGTTGGATTGTTGGCTTGTTAATTTGTTGGTTTGCTGGTTTGTTGGCTTGTTGGTTTGTTGGTTTGTTGGCTTGTTGGTTTGTTGGTTTGTTGGTTTGTTTGTTTGTTGGCTTGTTTGTTGGTTGGTTTGTTCGTTTGTTGGTTTGTTGGTTTGTTGGCTTGTTTGTTTGTTGGTTTGTTGGCTTGTTGGTTTGTTGGTTTGTTGGTTTGTTGGTTTGTTGGTTTTTTGGTTTGTTGGTTTGTTTGTTTGTTGGTTTGTTGGTTTGTTGATTTGTTCTTTGTTGGTTTGTTGGCTTGTTGGTTTGTTGGCTTGTTGGCTTGTTGGTTTGTTGGTTTGTTGGCTTGTTGGTTTGTTGGTTTGTTGGTTTGTTGGTTTCTTGGTTTCTTGGTTTGTTGGTTTGTTCGTTTGTTGGGTTGTTTTTTTTGTTGGTTTGTTGAATTGTTCGTTTGCTGGTTTGTTGGTTTGTTGGTTTGTTGGTTTGTTGGTTTGTTGGTTTGTTGGTTTGTTGGTTTGTTGGTTTGTTGGTTTGTTGGTTTGTTGGTTTGTTGGTTTGTTGGTTTGTTGGTTTGATTGTTTGTTGGTTTGTTCGTTTGTTGGTTTGTTGGTTTGTTCGTTTTTTGGTTTGTTGGTTTGTAGGTTTTTTGGCTTGTTGGCCGGTTGGTTTGTCGGTTTGTTCGTTTGTTGGTTTGTTCGTTTGTTGGTTTGTTTGTTTGTTGGTTTGTTGGTTTGTTGGTTTGTTGGTTTGTTGGTTTGTTGGTTTGTTGGCTTGTTGGTTTGTTGGTTTGTTAGTTTGATCGTTTGTTGGCTTGTTGGTTTGTTGGCTTGTTGGCTTGTTGGTTTGTTGGTTTGTTGGTTTGTTGGTTTGTTGGTTTGTTGGTTTGTTGGTTTGTTGGTTTGTTTGTTTGTTGGTGTGTTGGTGTGTAGATTTGTTGGTTTGTTGGTTTTGTGGTTTGTTGGCTTGTTGGTTTGTTTGTTTGTTAGTTTGTTCCTTTGTAGACTTGTGGGTTTGTTGGCTTGTTGGTTTGTTGGTTTGTTGGTTTTTTCGTTTGTTCGTTGGTTGGTTTGTTGGTTTGTTGGTTTGTTTTTTTGTTGGTTACTTGGTTTGTTGGTTTGTTGGTTTGTTGGCTTGTTGGTTTGTTGGCTTGTTGGCTTGTTGGTTTGTTGGTTTGTTCGTTTGTTGGTTTGTTCGTTTGTTAGTTTGTTGTTTTGTTGGTTTGTTGGCTTGTTGGTTTGTTGGTTTGTTGGTTTGTTGGTTTGTTGGCTTGTTGGTTTGTTTGTTTGTTGGTTTGTTGGTTTGTTTGTTTGTTGGTTTGTTCGTTTGTTGGCTTGTTGGTTTGTTGGTTTGTTTGCTTGTTGGTTTGTTGGTATGTTGGTTTGGTGGTTTGTTTGCTTATTCGTTTGCTGGTTTTTTGGTTTGTTGGTTTGTTGGCTTATTGGTTTGTTGGTTTGTTGGTTTGTTGGTTTGTTCGTTTGTTAGTTTTTTGGTTTGTTGGTTTGTTGGTTTGTTCGTTTGTTGGCTTGTTGGCTTGTTGGTTTGTTAGTTTGTCGGTTTGTTCGTTTGTTGGCTTGTTGGTGTGTTGGTTTGTTGGTTTGTTGGTTTGTTCGTTTGTTGGTTTGTTGGTTTGTTGGTTTGTTGGTTTGTTGGTTTGTTGGTTTGTTGGTTTGTTGGTTTGTTGGTTTGTTGGTTTGTTGGTTTGTTGGTTTGTTGGTTTGTTGGTTTGTTGGTTTGTTGGTTTGTTGGTTTGTTGGTTTGTTGGTTTGTTGGTTTGTTGGTTTGTTAGTTTGTTGGTTTGTTGGCTTGTTGGTTTGTTGCCTTGTTGGCTTGTTGGTTTGTTAGTTTGTTCGTTTGTTGGTTTGCTGGTTTGTTCATTTGTTGGTTTGTTGACTTGTTGGTTTATTATTTTGTTGGTTTGTTGGCTTGTTGGCTTGTTGGTTTGTTGGTTTGCTGGTTTGTTGGCTTGTTGGTTTGTTGGTTTGTTGGCTTGTTGGTTTGTTGGTTTGTTGGTTTGTTTGTTTGTTGGCTTGTTTGTTGGTTGGTTTGTTCGTTTGTTGGTTTGTTGGTTTGTTGGCTTGTTTGTTTGTTGGTTTGTTGGCTTGTTGGTTTGTTGGTTTGTTGGTTTGTTGGTTTGTTGGTTTTTTGGTTTGTTGGTTTGTTTGTTTGTTGGTTTGTTGGTTTGTTGATTTGTTCGTTTGTTGGTTTGTTGGCTTGTTGGTTTGTTGGCTTGTTGGCTTGTTGGTTTGTTGGTTTGTTGGCTTGTTGGTTTGTTGGTTTGTTGGTTTGTTGGTTTCTTGGTTTCTTGGTTTGTTGGTTTGTTCGTTTGTTGGGTTGTTTTTTTGTTGGTTTGTTGAATTGTTCGTTTGCTGGTTTGTTGGTTTGTTGGTTTGTTGGTTTGTTGGTTTGTTGGTTTGTTGGTTTGTTGGTTTGTTGGTTTGTTGGTTTGTTGGTTTGTTGGTTTGTTGGTTTGTTGGTTTGTTGGTTTTTTGGTTTGTTGGGTTGTTTGTTTGTTGGTTTTTTGGTTTGTTGATTTGTTCGTTTGTTGGTTTGTTGGCTTGTTGGTTTGTTGGCTTGTTGGCTTGTTGGTTTGTTGGTTTGTTGGCTTGTTGGTTTGTTGGTTTGTTGGTTTGTTGGTTTGTTGGTTTCTTGGTTTGTTGGTTTGTTCGTTTGTTGGGTTGTTTTTTTGTTGGTTTGTTGAATTGTTCGTTTGCTGGTTTGTTGGTTTGTTGGTTTGTTGGTTTGTTGGTTTGTTGGTTTGTTGGTTTGTTGGTTTGTTGGTTTGTTGGTTTGTTGGTTTGTTGGTTTGTTGGTTTGTTGGTTTGTTGGTTTGTTGGTTTGTTGGTTTGATTGTTTGTTGGTTTGTTCGTTTGTTGGTTTGTTGGTTTGTTCGTTTTTTGGTTTGTTGGTTTGTAGGTTTTTTGGCTTGTTGGCCGGTTGGTTTGTCGGTTTGTTCGTTTGTTGGTTTGTTCGTTTGTTGGTTTGTTTGTTTGTTTTTTTGTTGGTTTGTTGGTTTGTTGGTTTGTTGGTTTGTTGGTTTGTTGGTTTGTTGGTTTGTTGGCTTGTTGGTTTGTTGGTTTGTTAGTTTGATCGTTTGTTGGCTTGTTGGTTTGTTGGCTTGTTGGCTTGTTGGTTTGTTGGTTTGTTGGTTTGTTAGTTTGTTGGTTTGTTGGTTTGTTGGTTTGTTTGTTTGTTGGTGTGTTGGTGTGTAGATTTGTTGGTTTGTTGGTTTTGTGGTTTGTTGGCTTGTTGGTTTGTTTGTTTGTTAGTTTGTTCCTTTGTAGAATTGTGGGTTTGTTGGCTTGTTGGTTTGTTGGTTTGTTGGTTTGTTCGTTTGTTCGTTGGTTGGTTTGTTGGTTTGTTGGTTTGTTTTTTTGTTGGTTACTTGGTTTGTTGGTTTGTTGGTTTGTTGGCTTGTTGGTTTGTTGGCTTGTTGGCTTGTTGGTTTGTTGGTTTGTTCGTTTGTTGGTTTGTTCGTTTGTTAGTTTGTTGTTTTGTTGGTTTGTTGGCTTGTTGGTTTGTAGGTTTGTTGGTTTGTTGGTTTGTTGGCTTGTTGGTTTGTTTGTTTGCTGGTTTGTTGGTTTGTTTGTTTGTTGGTTTGTTCGTTTGTTGGCTTGTTGGTTTGTTGGTTTGTTTGCTTGTTGGTTTGTTGGTATGTTGGTTTGGTGGTTTGTTTGCTTATTCGTTTGCTGGTTTTTTGGTTTGTTGGTTTGTTGGCTTATTGGTTTGTTGGTTTGTTGGTTTGTTGGTTTGTTCGTTTGTTAGTTTTTTGGTTTGTTGGTTTGTTGGTTTGTTCGTTTGTTGGCTTGTTGGCTTGTTGGTTTGTTGGTTTGTCGGTTTGTTCGTTTGTTGGCTTGTTGGTGTGTTGGTTTGTTGGTTTGTTGGTTTGTTCGTTTGTTGGTTTCTTGGTTTGTTGGTTTGTTGGTTTGTTGGTTTGTTGGTTTGTTGGTTTGTTGGTTTGTTGGTTTGTTGGTTTGTTGGTTTGTTGGTTTGTTGGTTTGTTGGTTTGTTGGTTTGTTGGTTTGTTAGTTTGTTGGTTTGTTGGCTTGTTGGTTTGTTGCCTTGTTTTCTTGTTGGTTTGTTAGTTTGTTCGTTTGTTGGTTTGCTGGTTTGTTCATTTGTTGGTTTGTTGACTTGTTGGTTTATTATTTTGTTGGTTTGTTGGCTTGTTGGCTTGTTGGTTTGTTGGTTTGCTGGTTTGTTGGCTTGTTGGTTTGTTGGTTTGTTGGCTTGTTGGTTTGTTGGTTTGTTGGTTTGTTTGTTTGTTGGCTTGTTTGTTGGTTGGTTTGTTCGTTTGTTGGTTTGTTGATTTGTTGGCTTGTTTGTTTGTTGGTTTGTTGGCTTGTTGGTTTGTTGGTTTGTTGGTTTGTTGGTTTGTTGGTTTTTTGGTTTGTTGGTTTGTTTGTTTGTTGGTTTGTTGGTTTGTTGATTTGTTCGTTTGTTGGTTTGTTGGCTTGTTGGTTTGTTGGCTTGTTGGCTTGTTGGTTTGTTGGTTTGTTGGCTTGTTGGTTTGTTGGTTTGTTGGTTTGTTGGTTTCTTGGTTTCTTGGTTTGTTGGTTTGTTCGTTTGTTGGGTTGTTTTTTTGTTGGTTTGTTGAATTGTTCGTTTGCTGGTTTGTTGGTTTGTTGGTTTGTTGGTTTGTTGGTTTGTTGGTTTGTTGGTTTGTTGGTTTGTTGGTTTGTTGGTTTGTTGGTTTGTTGGTTTGTTGGTTTGTTGGTTTGTTGGTTTGATTGTTTGTTGGTTTGTTCGTTTGTTGGTTTGTTGGTTTGTTCGTTTTTTGGTTTGTTGGTTTGTAGGTTTTTTGGCTTGTTGGCCGGTTGGTTTGTCGGTTTGTTCGTTTGTTGGTTTGTTCGTTTGCTGGTTTGTTGGTTTGTTGGTTTGTTGGTTTGTTGGTTTGTTGGTTTGTTGGTTTGTTGGTTTGTTGGTTTGTTGGTTTGTTGGTTTGTTGGTTTGTTGGTTTGTTGGTTTGTTGGTTTTTTGGTTTGTTGGGTTGTTTGTTTGTTGGTTTGTTGGTTTGTTGATTTGTTCGTTTGTTGGTTTGTTGGCTTGTTGGTTTGTTGGCTTGTTGGCTTGTTGGTTTGTTGGTTTGTTGGCTTGTTGGTTTGTTGGTTTGTTGGTTTGTTGGTTTCTTGGTTTCTTGGTTTGTTGGTTTGTTCGTTTGTTGGGTTGTTTTTTTGTTGGTTTGTTGAATTGTTCGTTTGCTGGTTTGTTGGTTTGTTGGTTTGTTGGTTTGTTGGTTTGTTGGTTTGTTGGTTTGTTGGTTTGTTGGTTTGTTGGTTTGTTGGTTTGTTGGTTTGTTGGTTTGTTGGTTTGTTGGTTTGTTGGTTTGATTGTTTGTTGGTTTGTTCGTTTGTTGGTTTGTTGGTTTGTTCGTTTTTTGGTTTGTTGGTTTGTAGGTTTTTTGGCTTGTTGGCCGGTTGGTTTGTCGGTTTGTTCGTTTGTTGGTTTGTTCGTTTGTTGGTTTGTTTGTTTGTTGGTTTGTTGGTTTGTTGGTTTGTTGGTTTGTTGGTTTGTTGGTTTGTTGGTTTGTTGGTTTGTTGGTTTGTTGGTTTGTTGGCTTGTTGGTTTGTTGGTTTGTTAGTTTGATCGTTTGTTGGCTTGTTGGTTTGTTGGCTTGTTGGCTTGTTGGTTTGTTGGTTTGTTGGTTTGTTGGTTTGTTGGTTTGTTGGTTTGTTGGTTTGTTTGTTTGTTGGTGTGTTGGTGTGTAGATTTGTTGGTTTGTTGGTTTTGTGGTTTGTTGGCTTGTTGGTTTGTTTGTTTGTTAGTTTGTTCCTTTGTAGACTTGTGGGTTTGTTGGCTTGTTGGTTTGTTGGTTTGTTGGTTTGTTCGTTTGTTCGTTGGTTGGTTTGTTGGTTTGTTGGTTTGTTTTTTTGTTGGTTACTTGGTTTGTTGGTTTGTTGGTTTGTTGGCTTGTTGGTTTGTTGGCTTGTTGGCTTGTTGGTTTGTTGGTTTGTTCGTTTGTTGGTTTGTTCGTTTGTTAGTTTGTTGTTTTGTTGGTTTGTTGGCTTGTTGGTTTGTTGGTTTGTTGGTTTGTTGGTTTGTTGGCTTGTTGGTTTGTTTGTTTGCTGGTTTGTTGGTTTGTTTATTTGTTGGTTTGTTCGTTTGTTGGCTTGTTGGTTTGTTGGTTTGTTTGCTTGTTGGTTTGTTGGTATGTTGGTTTGGTGGTTTGTTTGCTTATTCGTTTGCTGGTTTTTTGGTTTGTTGGTTTGTTGGCTTATTGGTTTGTTGGTTTGTTGGTTTGTTGGTTTGTTCGTTTGTTAGTTTTTTGGTTTGTTGGTTTGTTGGTTTGTTCGTTTGTTGGCTTGTTGGCTTGTTGGTTTGTTGGTTTGTCGGTTTGTTCGTTTGTTGGCTTGTTGGTGTGTTGGTTTGTTGGTTTGTTGGTTTGTTCGTTTGTTGGTTTGTTGGTTTGTTGGTTTGTTGGTTTGTTGGTTTGTTGGTTTGTTGGTTTGTTGGTTTGTTGGTTTGTTGGTTTGTTGGTTTGTTGGTTTGTTGGTTTGTTGGTTTGTTGGTTTGTTGGTTTGTTAGTTTGTTGGTTTGTTGGCTTGTTGGTTTGTTGCCTTGTTGGCTTGTTGGTTTGTTAGTTTGTTCGTTTGTTGGTTTGCTGGTTTGTTCATTTGTTGGTTTGTTGACTTGTTGGTTTATTATTTTGTTGGTTTGTTGGCTTGTTGGCTTGTTGGTTTGTTGGTTTGCTGGTTTGTTGGCTTGTTGGTTTGTTGGTTTGTTGGCTTGTTGGTTTGTTGGTTTGTTGGTTTGTTTGTTTGTTGGCTTGTTTGTTGGTTGGTTTGTTCGTTTGTTGGTTTGTTGATTTGTTGGCTTGTTTGTTTGTTGGTTTGTTGGCTTGTTGGTTTGTTGGTTTGTTGGTTTGTTGGTTTGTTGGTTTTTTGGTTTGTTGGTTTGTTTGTTTGTTGGTTTGTTGGTTTGTTGATTTGTTCGTTTGTTGGTTTGTTGGCTTGTTGGTTTGTTGGCTTGTTGGCTTGTTGGTTTGTTGGTTTGTTGGCTTGTTGGTTTGTTGGTTTGTTGGTTTGTTGGTTTCTTGGTTTCTTGGTTTGTTGGTTTGTTCGTTTGTTGGGTTGTTTTTTTGTTGGTTTGTTGAATTGTTCGTTTGCTGGTTTGTTGGTTTGTTGGTTTGTTGGTTTGTTGGTTTGTTGGTTTGTTGGTTTGTTGGTTTGTTGGTTTGTTGGTTTGTTGGTTTGTTGGTTTGTTGGTTTGTTGGTTTGTTGGTTTGTTGGTTTGATTGTTTGTTGGTTTGTTCGTTTGTTGGTTTGTTGGTTTGTTCGTTTTTTGGTTTGTTGGTTTGTAGGTTTTTTGGCTTGTTGGCCGGTTGGTTTGTCGGTTTGTTCGTTTGTTGGTTTGTTCGTTTGTTGGTTTGTTTGTTTGTTGCTTTGTTGGTTTGTTGGTTTGTTGGTTTGTTGGTTTGTTGGTTTGTTGGTTTGTTGGCTTGTTGGTTTGTTGGTTTGTTAGTTTGATCGTTTGTTGGCTTGTTGGTTTGTTGGCTTGTTGGCTTGTTGGTTTGTTGGTTTGTTGGTTTGTTGGTTTGTTGGTTTGTTGGTTTGTTGGTTTGTTGGTTTGTTTGTTTGTTGGTGTGTTGGTGTGTAGATTTGTTGGTTTGTTGGTTTTGTGGTTTGTTGGCTTGTTGGTTTGTTTGTTTGTTAGTTTGTTCCTTTGTAGACTTGTGGGTTTGTTGGCTTGTTGGTTTGTTGGTTTGTTGGTTTGTTCGTTTGTTCGTTGGTTGGTTTGTTGGTTTGTTGGTTTGTTTTTTTGTTGGTTACTTGGTTTGTTGGTTTGTTGGTTTGTTGGCTTGTTGGTTTGTTGGCTTGTTGGCTTGTTGGTTTGTTGGTTTGTTCGTTTGTTGGTTTGTTCGTTTGTTAGTTTGTTGTTTTGTTGGTTTGTTGGCTTGTTGGTTTGTTGGTTTGTTGGTTTGTTGGTTTGTTGGCTTGTTGGTTTGTTTGTTTGTTGGTTTGTTGGTTTGTTTGTTTGTTGGTTTGTTCGTTTGTTGGCTTGTTGGTTTGTTGGTTTGTTTGCTTGTTGGTTTGTTGGTATGTTGGTTTGGTGGTTTGTTTGCTTATTCGTTTGCTGGTTTTTTGGTTTGTTGGTTTGTTGGCTTATTGGTTTGTTGGTTTGTTGGTTTGTTGGTTTGTTCGTTTGTTGGTTTGTTGGTTTGTTGGTTTGTTGGTTTGTTGGCTTGTTGGCTTGTTGGTGTCTTGGTTTGTTGGTTTGTTGGTTTGTTCGTTTGTTGGCTTGTTGGCTTGTTGGTTTGTTGGTTTGTTGGTTTGTTGGTTTGTTCGTTTTTTGGTTTGTTGGCTTGTTGGTTTGTTGGTTTGTTGGATTGTTGGTTTGTTGGTTTATTGGTTTGTTGGTTTGTTGGTTTGTTGGTTTGTTGGTTTGTTGGCTTGGTGGTTTGTTGGTTTGTTGGTTTGTTGGTTTGTTGGTTTGTTGGTTTGTTGCCTTGCTGGCTTGTTGGTTTGTTGGTTTGTTGGTTTGTTGGTTTGTTTGTTTGTTGGTATGTTCGTTTGTTGGTTTGTGGGTTTGTTGGTTTGTTGGCTTGTTGGTTTGTTGGTTTGTCGGTTTGTTGGTTTGTTGGTTTGTTGGCTTGTGGGTTTGTTGGCTTGTTGGCTTGTCGGTTTGTTGGTTTGTTCTTTTGTTGGCTTGTTGGCTTGTTGGTTTGTTGGTTTGTTGGTTTGTTGGTTGTTGGTTTGTTGGCTTGTTGGTTTGGTGGTTTGTTGGTTTGTTGGTTTGTTGGTTTGTTGGCTTGTTGGTTTGTTGGTTTGTTGGTTTGTTGGTTTGTTAGTTTGTTGGTTTGTTGGTTTTTTGGTTTGTTGGTTTGTTTGTTTGTTGGTTTGTTCGTTTGTTGGTTTGTTCGTTTGTTGGTTTGTTGGTTTATTGGTTTGTTGGTTTGTTGGCTTGTTGGCTTGTTGGCTCGGTGGTTTGTTGGTTTGTTGGTTTGTTGGTTTGTCGGCTTGTTGGTTTGTTGGTTTGTTGGTTTGTTGGTTTGTTGGTTTGTTGGTTTGTTGGTTTGTTGGTTTGTTGGTTTGTTAGTTTGTTGGTTTGTTGGTTTGTTGGTTTGTTGGTTTGTTTGTTTGTTGGTTTGTTGGTTTGTTGGTTTGTTTGTTTGTTGGTTTGTTCGTTTGTTGGTTTGTTGGTTTGTTGGTTTGTTGGTTTGTTGGTTTGTCTGTTTGTTGGTTTGTTCGTTTGTTGGTTTGTTGGTTTGTTGGTTTGTTGGTTTGTTGGTTTGTTGGTTTGTTTGCTTTTTGGTTTGTTGGCTTGTGGGCTTGTTGGTTTGTTGGTTTGTTGGTTTGTTGGTTTGTTGGTTTGTTAGTTTGTTGGCTTGTTGGCTTGTTGGTTTGTTGGTTTGTTTGTGTGTTTGTTTGTTGGTTTGTTCGTTTGTTGGTTTGTTGGTTTGTTGGTTTGTTGGGTTGCTGGTTTGTTTGTTTGTTGGTTTGTTATTTTGTTGGTTTGTTGGTTTCTTTGTTTGTTTGTTTGTTAGTTTGTTGATTTGTTGGTTTGTTGGCTTGTTGATTTGTTGGTTTGTTGGTTTGTTGGCTTGTTGGTTTGTTGGTTTGTTTGTTTGTTGGTTTGTTCGTTTGTTGGCTTGTTGGTTTGTTGGCTTGTTGGTTTGTTGATTTGTTGGTTTGTTTGCTTGTTGGTTTGTTGGTTTGTTGGTTTGGTGGTTTGTTGGTTTGTTGGTTTGTTCGTTTGTTGTTTTGTTGGCTTGTTGGTTTGTTGGTTTGTTGGCTTGTTGGTTTGTTGGTTTGTTTGTTTGTTGGTTTGTTCGTTTGTTGGCTTGTTGGTTTGTTGGCTTGTTGGCTTGTTGGTTTGTTGGTTTGTTTGCTTGTTGGTTTGTTGGTTTGTTGGTTTGTTGGTTTGTTGGTTTGTTGGTTTGTTGGTTTGTTGGTTTGTTGGTTTGTTGGTTTGTTTGTTTGTTGGTTTGTTGGTTTGTTGGTTTGTTTGTTTGTTGGTTTGTTCGTTTGTACGTTTGTTGGTTTGTTGGTTTGTTGGTTTGTTGGTTTGTTTGTTTGTTGGTTTGTTCGTTTGTTGGTTTGTTGGTTTGTTGGTTTGTTGGTTTGTTTGCTTTTTGTTTTGTTGGCTTGTTGGCTTGTTGGTTTGTTGGTTTGTTGGTTTGTTGGTTTGTTAGTTTGTTGGCTTGTTGGCTTGTTGGTTTGTTGGTTTGTTTGTGTGTTTGCTTGTTGGTTTGTTCGTTTGTTGGTTTGTTGGTTTGTTGGTTTGTTGGGTTGCTGGTTGGTTTGTTTGTTATTTTGTTGGTTTGTTGGTTTCTTTGTTTGTTTGTTTGTTAGTTTGTTGATTTGTTGGTTTGTTGGCTTGTTGATTTGTTGGTTTGTTGGTTTGTTACCTTGTTGGTTTGTTGGTTTGTTTGTTTGTTGGTTTGTTCGTTTGCTGGCTTGTTGGTTTGTTGGCTTGTTGGCTTGTTGATTTGTTCGTTTGTTTGCTTGTTGGTTTGTTGGTTTGTTGGTTTGGTGGTTTGTTGGTTTGTTGGTTTGTTCGTTTGTTGTTTTGTTGGCTTGTTGGTTTGTTGGTTTGTTGGCTTGTTGGTTTGTTGGTTTGTTTGTTTGTTGGTTTGTTCGTTTGTTGGCTTGTTGGTTTGTTGGCTTGTTGGCTTGTTGGTTTGTTGGTTTGTTTGCTTGTTGGTTTGTTGGTTTGTTGGTTTGGTAGTTTGTTTGCTTGTTCGTTTGCTGGTTTGTTGGTTTGTTGGTTTGTTGGCTTATTGGTTTGTTGGTTTGTTGGTTTGTTAATTTGTTCGTTTGTTAGTTTTTTGGTTTGTTGGTTTGTTGGTTTGTTCGTTTGTTGTTTTGTTGGCTTGTTGGTTTGTTGGTTTGTTTGTTTGTTCGTTTGTTGGCATGTTGGCTTGTTGGTTCGTTGGTTTGTTGGTTTTTTGGTTTGTTGGTTTGTTGGTTTGTTGGCTTGTTGGTTTGTTGGTTTGTTGGTTTGTTAGTTTTTTGGTTTGTTGGCTTGTTGGTTTGTTGGTTTGTTGGATTGTTGGTTTGTTGGTCTATTGGTCTGTTGGTTTGTTGGTTTGTTGGCTTGTTGGCTTGGTGGTTTGTTGGTTTGTTGGTTTGTTGGTTTGTTGGCTTGTTGGCTTGTTGGTTTGTTGGTTTGTTGGTTTGTTGGTTTGTTTGTTTGTTTGTTTGTTGGTTTGTTCGTTTGTTGGTTTGTGGGTTTGTTGGTTTGTTGGCTTGTTGGTTTGTTGGTTTGTCGGTTTGTTGGTTTGTTGGCTTGTTGGTTTGTTGGTTTGTTGGTTTGTTCGTTTGTTGGCTTGTTGGTTTGTTGGCTTGTTGGCTTGTTGGTTTGTTGGTTTGTTGGTTTGTTGGTTTGTTGGTTTGTTGGTTTGTTGGCTTGTTGGCTTGTTGGTTTGTTGGTTTGTTGGTTTCTTTGTTTGTTGGTTTGTTGGTTTATTCGTTTGTTCGTTTGTTGGTTTGTTGGTTTGTTGGTTTGTTTTTTTGTTGGTTACTTGGTTTGTTGGTTTGTTGGGTTGTTTTTTTGTTGTATTGTTGAATTGTTCGTTTGCTGGTTTGTTGGTTTGTTGGTTTGTTGGTTTGTTGGTTTGTTGGTTTGTTGGTTTGTTGGTTTGTTGGTTTGTTGGTTTGTTGGTTTGTTGGTTTGTTGGTTTGTTGGTTTGTTGGTTTGATTGTTTGTTGGTTTGTTCGTTTGTTGGTTTGTTGGTTTGTTCGTTTTTTGGTTTGTTGGTTTGTAGGTTTTTTGGCTTGTTGGCCGGTTGGTTTGTCGGTTTGTTCGTTTGTTGGTTTGTTCGTTTGTTGGTTTGTTTGTTTGTTGGTTTGTTGGTTTGTTGGTTTGTTGGTTTGTTGGTTTGTTGGTTTGTTGGTTTGTTGGTTTGTTGGCTTGTTGGTTTGTTGGTTTGTTAGTTTGATCGTTTGTTGGCTTGTTGGTTTGTTGGCTTGTTGGCTTGTTGGTTTGTTGGTTTGTTGGTTTGTTGGTTTGTTGGTTTGTTGGTTTGTTGGTTTGTTTGTTTGTTGGTGTGTTGGTGTGTAGATTTGTTGGTTTGTTGGTTTTGTGGTTTGTTGGCTTGTTGGTTTGTTTGTTTGTTAGTTTGTTCCTTTGTAGACTTGTGGGTTTGTTGGCTTGTTGGTTTGTTGGTTTGTTGGTTTGTTCGTTTGTTCGTTGGTTGGTTTGTTGGTTTGTTGGTTTGTTTTTTTGTTGGTTACTTGGTTTGTTGGTTTGTTGGTTTGTTGGCTTGTTGGTTTGTTGGCTTGTTGGCTTGTTGGTTTGTTGGTTTGTTCGTTTGTTGGTTTGTTCGTTTGTTAGTTTGTTGTTTTGTTGGTTTGTTGGCTTGTTGGTTTGTTGGTTTGTTGGTTTGTTGGTTTGTTGGCTTGTTGGTTTGTTTGTTTGTTGGTTTGTTGGTTTGTTTGTTTGTTGGTTTGTTCGTTTGTTGGCTTGTTGGTTTGTTGGTTTGTTTGCTTGTTGGTTTGTTGGTATGTTGGTTTGGTGGTTTGTTTGCTTATTCGTTTGCTGGTTTTTTGGTTTGTTGGTTTGTTGGCTTATTGGTTTGTTGGTTTGTTGGTTTGTTGGTTTGTTCGTTTGTTAGTTTTTTGGTTTGTTGGTTTGTTGGTTTGTTCGTTTGTTGGCTTGTTGGCTTGTTGGTTTGTTGGTTTGTCGGTTTGTTCGTTTGTTGGCTTGTTGGCTTGTTGGTGTGTTGGTTTGTTGGTTTGTTGGTTTGTTCGTTTGTTGGCTTGTTGGCTTGTTGGTTTGTTGGTTTGTTGTTTTGTTGGTTTGTTCGTTTTTTGGTTTGTTGGCTTGTTGGTTTGTTGGTTTGTTGGATTGTTGGTTTGTTGGTTTATTGGTTTGTTGGTTTGTTGGTTTGTTGGTTTGTTGGCTTGGTGGTTTGTTGGTTTGTTGGTTTGTTGGTTTGTTGCCTTGCTGGCTTGTTGGTTTGTTGGTTTGTTGGTTTGTTGGTTTGTTGGTTTGTTTGTTTGTTGGTATGTTCGTTTGTTGGTTTGTGGGTTTGTTGGTTTGTTGGCTTGTTGGTTTGTTGGTTTGTCGGTTTGTTGGTTTGTTGGCTTGTTGGTTTGTTGGTTTGTTGGTTTGTTCGTTTGTTGGCTTGTTGGTTTGTGTGCTTGTTGGTTTGTTGGTTTGTTGGTTTGTTGGTTTGTTGGCTTGTTTGTTTGTTGGCTTGTTGGCTTGTCGGTTTGTTGGTATGTTCGTTTGTTGGCTTGTTGGCTTGTTGGTTTGTTGGTTTGTTGGTTTGTTGGTTGTTGGTTTGTTGGCTTGTTGGCTTGGTGGTTTGTTGGTTTGTTGGTTTGTTGGTTTGTTGGCTTGTTGGTTTGTTGGTTTGTTGGTTTGTTGGTTTGTTAGTTTGTTGGTTTGTTGGTTTGTTGGTTTGTTGGTTTGTTTGTTTGTTGGTTTGTTCGTTTGTTGGTTTGTTCGTTTGTTGGTTTGTTGGTTTATTGGTTTGTTGGTTTGTTGGCTTGTTGGCTTGTTGGCTCGGTGGTTTGTTGGTTTGTTGGTTTGTCGGCTTGTTGGTTTGTTGGTTTGTTGGTTTGTTGGTTTGTTGGTTTGTTGATTTGTTGGTTTGTTGGTTTGTTGGTTTGTTGGTTTGTTGGTTTGTTGGTTTGTTGGTTTGTTTGTTTGTTGGTTTGTTGGTTTGTTGGTTTGTTTGTTTGTTGGTTTGTTCGTTTGTTGGTTTGTTGGTTTGTTGGTTTGTTGGTTTGTTGGTTTGTTTGTTTGTTGGTTTGTTCGTTTGTTGGTTTGCTGGTTTGTTGGTTTGTTGGTTTGTTGGTTTGTTGGTTTGTTTGCTTTTTGGTTTGTTGGCTTGTTGGCTTGTTGGTTTGTTGGTTTGTTGGTTTGTTGGTTTGTTAGTTTGTTGGCTTGTTGGCTTGTTGGCTTGTTGGTTTGTTGGTTTGTTTGTGTGTTTGTTTGTTGGTTTGTTCGTTTGTTGGTTTGTTGGTTTGTTGGTTTGTTGGGTTGCTGGTTTGTTTGTTTGTTGGTTTGTTATTTTGTTGGTTTGTTGGTTTCTTTGTTTGTTTGTTTGTTAGTTTGTTGATTTGTTGGTTTGTTGGCTTGTTGATTTGTTGGTTTGTTGGTTTGTTGGCTTGTTGGTTTGTTGGTTTGTTTGTTTGTTGGTTTGTTCGTTTGTTGGCTTGTTGGTTTGTTGGCTTGTTGGCTTGTTGATTTGTTGGTTTGTTTGCTTGTTGGTTTGTTGGTTTGTTGGTTTGGTGGTTTGTTGGTTTGTTGGTTTGTTCGTTTGTTGTTTTGTTGGCTTGTTGGTTTGTTGGTTTGTTGACTTGTTGGTTTGTTGGTTTGTTTGTTTGTTGGTTTGTTCGTTTGTTGGCTTGTTGGTTTGTTGGCTTGTTGGCTTGTTGGTTTGTTGGTTTGTTTGCTTGTTGGTTTGTTGGTTTGTTGGTTTGTTGGTTTGTTGGTTTGTTGGTTTGTTGGTTTGTTGGTTTGTTGGTTTGTTGGTTTGTTTGTTTGTTGGTTTGTTGGTTTGTTGGTTTGTTTGTTTGTTGGTTTGTTCGTTTGTTGGTTTGTTGGTTTGTTGGTTTGTTGGTTTGTTGGTTTGTTGGTTTGTTTGTTTGTTGGTTTGTTCGTTTGTTGGTTTGTTGGTTTGTTGGTTTGTTGGTTTGTTGGTTTGTTGGTTTGTTTGCTTTTTGGTTTGTTGGCTTGTTGGCTTGTTGGTTTGTTGGTTTGTTGGTTTGTTGGTTTGTTAGTTTGTTGGCTTGTTGGCTTGTTGGTTTGTTGGTTTGTTTGTGTGTTTGTTTGTTGGTTTGTTCGTTTGTTGGTTTGTTGGTTTGTTGGTTTGTTGGGTTGCTGGTTTGTTTGTTTGTTGGTTTGTTATTTTGTTGGTTTGTTGGTTTCTTTGTTTGTTTGTTTGTTAGTTTGTTGATTTGTTGGTTTGTTGGCTTGTTGATTTGTTGGTTTGTTGGTTTGTTGGCTTGTTGGTTTGTTGGTTTGTTTGTTTGTTGGTTTGTTCGTTTGTTGGCTTGTTGGTTTGTTGGCTTGTTGGCTTGTTGATTTGTTGGTTTGTTTGCTTGTTGGTTTGTTGGTTTGTGGTTTGGTGGTTTGTTGGTTTGTTGGTGTTCGTTTGTTGTTTTGTTGGCTTGTTGGTTTGTTGGTTTGTTGGCTTGTTGGTTTGTTGGTTTGTTTGTTTGTTGGTTTGTTCGTTTGTTGGCTTGTTGGTTTGTTGGCTTGTTGGCTTGTTGGTTTGTTGGTTTGTTTGCTTGTTGGTTTGTTGGTTTGTTGGTTTGGTGGTTTGTTTGCTTGTTCGTTTGCTGGTTTGTTGGTTTGTTGGTTTGTTGGCTTATTGGTTTGTTGGTTTGTTGGTTTGTTGGTTTGTTCGTTTGTTAGTTTTTTGGTTTGTTGGTTTGTTGGTTTGTTCGTTTGTTGTTTTGTTGGCTTGTTGGTTTGTTGGTTTGTTTGTTTGTTCGTTTGTTGGCATGTTGGCTTGTTGGTTCGTTGGTTTGTTGGTTTTTTGGTTTGTTGGTTTGTTGGTTTGTTGGCTTGTTGGTTTGTTGGTTTGTTGGTTTGTTCGTTTTTTTGGTTTGTTGGCTTGTTGGTTTGTTGGTTTGTTGGATTGTTGGTTTGTTGGTTTATTGGTCTGTTGGTTTGTTGGTTTGTTGGCTTGTTGGCTTGGTGGTTTGTTGGTTTGTTGGTTTGTTGATTTGTTGGTTTGTTGGCTTGTTGGCTTGTTGGTTTGTTGGTTTGTTGGTTTGTTGGTTTGTTTGTTTGTTTGTTTGTTGGTTTGTTCGTTTGTTGGTTTGTGGGTTTGTTGGTTTGTTGGCTTGTTGGTTTGTTGGTTTGTCGGTTTGTTGGCTTGTTGGCTTGTTGGTTTGTTGGTTTGTTGGTTTGTTGGTTTGTTGGTTTGTTGGTTTGTTTGTTTGTTGGTGTGTTGGTGTGTAGATTTGTTGGTTTGTTGGTTTTGTGGTTTGTTGGCTTGTTGGTTTGTTTGTTTGTTAGTTTGTTCCTTTGTAGACTTGTGGGTTTGTTGGCTTGTTGGTTTGTTGGTTTGTTGGTTTGTTCGTTTGTTCGTTGGTTGTTTTGTTGGTTTGTTGGTTTGTTTTTTTGTTGGTTACTTGGTTTGTTGGTTTGTTGGTTTGTTGGCTTGTTGGTTTGTTGGCTTGTTGGCTTGTTGGTTTGTTGGTTTGTTCGTTTGTTGGTTTGTTCGTTTGTAAGTTTGTTGTTTTGTTGGTTTGTTGGCTTGTTGGTTTGTTGGTTTGTTGGTTTGTTGGTTTGTTGGCTTGTTGGTTTGTTTGTTTGTTGGTTTGTTGGTTTGTTTGTTTGTTGGTTTGTTCGTTTGTTGGCTTGTTGGTTTGTTGGTTTGTTTGCTTGTTGGTTTGTTGGTATGTTGGTTTGGTGGTTTGTTTGCTTATTCGTTTGCTGGTTTTTTGGTTTGTTGGTTTGTTGGCTTATTGGTTTGTTGGTTTGTTGGTTTGTTGGTTTGTTCGTTTGTTAGTTTTTTGGTTTGTTGGTCTGTTGGTTTGTTCGTTTGTTGGCTTGTTGGCTTGTTGGTTTGTTGGTTTGTCGGTTTGTTCGTTTGTTGGCTTGTTGGCTTGTTGGTGTGTTGGTTTGTTGGTTTGTTGGTTTGTTCGTTTGTTGGTTTGTTGGCTTGTTGGTTTGTTGGTTTGTTGGTTTGTTGGTTTGTTCGTTTTTTGGTTTGTTGGCTTGTTGGTTTGTTGGTTTGTTGGATTGTTGGTTTGTTGGTTTATTGGTTTGTTGGTTTGTTGGTTTGTTGGTTTGTTGGTTTGTTGGCTTGGTGGTTTGTTGGTTTGTTGGTTTGTTGGTTTGTTGGTTTGTTGGTTTGTTGCCTTGCTGGCTTGTTGGTTTGTTGGTTTGTTGGTTTGTTGGTTTGTTGGTTTGTTTGTTTGTTGGTATGTTCGTTTGTTGGTTTGTGGGTTTGTTGGTTTGTTGGCTTGTTGGTTTGTTGGTTTGTCGGTTTGTTGGTTTGTTGGCTTGTTGGTTTGTTGGTTTGTTGGTTTGTTCGTTTGTTGGCTTGTTGGTTTGTGTGCTTGTTGGTTTGTTGGTTTGTTGGTTTGTTGGCTTGTTTGTTTGTTGGCTTGTTGGCTTGTCGGTTTGTTGGTATGTTCGTTTGTTGGCTTGTTGGCTTGTTGGTTTGTTGGTTTGTTGGTTTGTTGGTTGTTGGTTTGTTGGCTTGTTGGCTTGGTGGTTTGTTGGTTTGTTGGTTTGTTGGTTTGTTGGCTTGTTGGTTTGTTGGTTTGTTGGTTTGTTGGTTTGTTAGTTTGTTGGTTTGTTGGTTTGTTGGTTTGTTGGTTTGTTTGTTTGTTGGTTTGTTCGTTTGTTGGTTTGTTCGTTTGTTGGTTTGTTGGTTTATTGGTTTGTTGGTTTGTTGGCTTGTTGGCTTGTTGGCTCGGTGGTTTGTTGGTTTGTTGGTTTGTCGGCTTGTTGGTTTGTTGGTTTGTTGGTTTGTTGGTTTGTTGGTTTGTTGATTTGTTGGTTTGTTGGTTTGTTGGTTTGTTGGTTTGTTGGTTTGTTGGTTTGTTGGTTTGTTTGTTTGTTGGTTTGTTGGTTTGTTGGTTTGTTTGTTTGTTGGTTTGTTCGTTTGTTGGTTTGTTGGTTTGTTGGTTTGTTGGTTTGTTGGTTTGTTGGTTTGTTTGTTTGTTGGTTTGTTCGTTTGTTGGTTTGCTGGTTTGTTGGTTTGTTGGTTTGTTGGTTTGTTGGTTTGTTTGCTTTTTGGTTTGTTGGCTTGTTGGCTTGTTGGTTTGTTGGTTTGTTGGTTTGTTGGTTTGTTAGTTTGTTGGCTTGTTGGCTTGTTGGCTTGTTGGTTTGTTGGTTTGTTTGTGTGTTTGTTTGTTGGTTTGTTCGTTTGTTGGTTTGTTGGTTTGTTGGTTTGTTGGGTTGCTGGTTTGTTTGTTTGTTGGTTTGTTATTTTGTTGGTTTGTTGGTTTCTTTGTTTGTTTGTTTGTTAGTTTGTTGATTTGTTGGTTTGTTGGCTTGTTGATTTGTTGGTTTGTTGGTTTGTTGGCTTGTTGGTTTGTTGGTTTGTTTGTTTGTTGGTTTGTTCGTTTGTTGGCTTGTTGGTTTGTTGGCTTGTTGGCTTGTTGATTTGTTGGTTTGTTTGCTTGTTGGTTTGTTGGTTTGTTGGTTTGGTGGTTTGTTGGTTTGTTGGTTTGTTGGTTTGTTCGTTTGTTGTTTTGTTGGCTTGTTGGTTTGTTGGTTTGTTGACTTGTTGGTTTGTTGGTTTGTTTGTTTGTTGGTTTGTTCGTTTGTTGGCTTGTTGGTTTGTTGGCTTGTTGGCTTGTTGGTTTGTTGGTTTGTTTGCTTGTTGGTTTGTTGGTTTGTTGGTTTGTTGGTTTGTTGGTTTGTTGGTTTGTTGGTTTGTTGGTTTGTTGGTTTGTTGGTTTGTTTGTTTGTTGGTTTGTTGGTTTGTTGGTTTGTTTGTTTGTTGGTTTGTTCGTTTGTTGGTTTGTTGGTTTGTTGGTTTGTTGGTTTGTTGGTTTGTTTGTTTGTTGGTTTGTTCGTTTGTTGGTTTGTTGGTTTGTTGGTTTGTTGGTTTGTTGGTTTGTTGGTTTGTTTGCTTTTTGGTTTGTTGGCTTGTTGGCTTGTTGGTTTGTTGGTTTGTTGGTTTGTTGGTTTGTTAGTTTGTTGGCTTGTTGGCTTGTTGGTTTGTTGGTTTGTTTGTGTGTTTGTTTGTTGGTTTGTTCGTTTGTTGGTTTGTTGGTTTGTTGGTTTGTTGGGTTGCTGGTTTGTTTGTTTGTTGGTTTGTTATTTTGTTGGTTTGTTGGTTTCTTTGTTTGTTTGTTTGTTAGTTTGTTGATTTGTTGGTTTGTTGGCTTGTTGATTTGTTGGTTTGTTGGTTTGTTGGCTTGTTGGTTTGTTGGTTTGTTTGTTTGTTGGTTTGTTCGTTTGTTGGCTTGTTGGTTTGTTGGCTTGTTGGCTTGTTGATTTGTTGGTTTGTTTGCTTGTTGGTTTGTTGGTTTGTTGGTTTGGTGGTTTGTTGGTTTGTTGGTTTGTTCGTTTGTTGTTTTGTTGGCTTGTTGGTTTGTTGGTTTGTTGGCTTGTTGGTTTGTTGGTTTGTTTGTTTGTTGGTTTGTTCGTTTGTTGGCTTGTTGGTTTGTTGGCTTGTTGGCTTGTTGGTTTGTTGGTTTGTTTGCTTGTTGGTTTGTTGGTTTGTTGGTTTGGTGGTTTGTTTGCTTGTTCGTTTGCTGGTTTGTTGGTTTGTTGGTTTGTTGGCTTATTGGTTTGTTGGTTTGTTGGTTTGTTGGTTTGTTCGTTTGTTAGTTTTTTGGTTTGTTGGTTTGTTGGTTTGTTCGTTTGTTGTTTTGTTGGCTTGTTGGTTTGTTGGTTTGTTTGTTTGTTCGTTTGTTGGCATGTTGGCTTGTTGGTTCGTTGGTTTGTTGGTTTTTTGGTTTGTTGGTTTGTTGGTTTGTTGGCTTGTTGGTTTGTTGGTTTGTTGGTTTGTTCGTTTTTTGGTTTGTTGGCTTGTTGGTTTGTTGGTTTGTTGGATTGTTGGTTTGTTGGTTTATTGGTCTGTTGGTTTGTTGGTTTGTTGGCTTGTTGGCTTGGTGGTTTGTTGGTTTGTTGTTTTGTTGATTTGTTGGTTTGTTGGCTTGTTGGCTTGTTGGTTTGTTGGTTTGTTGGTTTGTTGGTTTGTTTGTTTGTTTGTTTGTTGGTTTTTTCGTTTGTTGGTTTGTGGGTTTGTTGGTTTGTTGGCTTGTTGGTTTGTTGGTTTGTCGGTTTGTTGGTTTGTTGGCTTGTTGGTTTGTTGGTTTGTTGGTTTGTTCGTTTGTTGGCTTGTTGGTTTGTTGGCTTGTTGGCTTGTTGGTTTGTTGGTTTGTTGGTTTGTTGGTTTGTTGGTTTGTCGGCTTGTTGGCTTGTTGGTTTGTTGGTTTGTTGGTTTCTTTGTTTGTTGGTTTGTTGGTTTATTCGTTTGTTCGTTTGTTGGTTTGTTGGTTTGTTGGTTTGTTTTTTTGTTGGTTACTTGGTTTTTTGGTTTGTTGGTTTGTTGGTTTGTTGGTTTGTTGGCTTGTTGGCTTGTTGGCTTGTTGGTTTGTTGGTTTGTTCGTTTGTTGGTTTGTTGGTTTGTTGGTTTGTTGGTTTGTTGGTTTGTCGGTTTGTTGGTTTGTTGGTTTATTGGTTTGTTGGTTTGTTGGTTTGTTGGCTTGTTGGCTTGTTGGTTTGTTGGTTTGTTCGTTTGTTGGTTTGTTGGTTTGTTGGTTTGTTGGTTTGTTGGTTTGTTTGTTTGTTGGTTTGTTCGTTTGTTGGTTTGTTGGCTTGTTGGTTTGTTGGTTTGTTGGCTTGTTGGTTTGTTAGTTTGTTCGTTTGTTGGTTTGCTGGTTTGTTCATTTGTTGGTTTGTTGACTTGTTTGTTTATTATTTTGTTGGCTTGTTGGCTTGTTGGTTTGTTGGTTTGTTGGTTTGTTGGTTTGTTGGTTTATTGGTTTGTTGGCTTGTTGGCTTGTTGGCATGTTGGTTTGTTGGTTTGTTGGTTTGTTGGTTTGTTTGTTTGTTGGTTTGTTCGTTTGTTGGTTTGTGGGTTTCTTGGTTTGTTGGCTTGTTGGTTTGTTGGTTTGTCGGTTTGTAGGTTTGTTGGCTTGTTGGCTTGTTGGTTTGTTGGTTTGTTGGTTTGTTGGTTTGTTGGTTTGTTGGTTTGTTGGTTTGTTGGTTTGTTGGTTTGTTTGGTTTGTCGGTTTGTTGGTTTGTTTGTTTGTTGGTTTGTTGGTTTGTTGGTTTGTTGGCTTGTTGGTTTGTTGGCTTGTTGGCTTGTTGGTTTGTTAGTTTGTTCGTTTGTTGGTTTGCTGGTTTGTTCATTTGTTGGTTTGTTGACTTGTTGGTTTATTATTTTGTTGGCTTGTTGGCTTGTTGGTTTGTTGGTTTGTTGGCTTGTTGGTTTGTTTGTTTGTTGGTTTGTTCGTTTGTTGGTTTGTGGGTTTCTTGGTTTGTTGGCTTGTTGGTTTGTTGGTTTGTCGGTTTGTAGGTTTGTTGGCTTGTTGGCTTGTTGGTTTGTTGGTTTGTTGGTTTGTTGGCTGGTTGGTTTGTTGGTTTTTTCGTTTGTTGGTTTGTAGTTTGTTGGTTTGTCGGTTTGTTGGTTTGTTTGTTTGTTGGTTTGTTGGTTTGTTGGTTTGTTGGCTTGTTGGTTTGTTGGCTTGTTGGCTTGTTGGTTTGTTAGTTTGTTCGTTTGTTGGTTTGCTGGTTTGTTTATTTGTTGGTTTGTTGACTTGTTGGTTTATTATTTTGTTGGCTTGTTGGCTTGTTGGTTTGTTGGTTTGTTGGCTTGTTGGTTTGTTGGTTTGTTGGTTTGTTTGTTTGTTGGCTTGTTTGTTGGTTGGTTTGTTCGTTTGTTGGTTTGTTGGTTTGTTGGTTTGTTGGTTTGTTGGTTTGTTGGTTTGTTGGTTTCTTGGTTTGTTGGTTTTTTGGTTTTTTGGTTTGTTGGTTTGTTGGTTTGTTGGTTTGTTGGTTTGTTGATTTGTTCGTTTGTTGGTTTGTTGGTTTGTTGGTTTGTTGGCTTGTTGGCTTGTTGGTTTGTTGGTTTGTTGGTTTGTTGGCTTGTTGGTTTGTTGTTTTGTTGGTTTGTTGGTTTCTTGGTTTGTTGGTTTGTTGGTTTGTTCGTTTGTTGGGTTGTTTTTTTGTTGGTTTGTTGGTTTGTTCGTTTGCTGGTTTGTTGGTTTGTTGGTTTGTTGGTTTGTTGGTTTGTTGGTTTGTTGGTTTTTTGGTTTGTTGGTTTGTTGGTTTGTTGGTTTGTTGGTTTGTTGATTTGTTCGTTTGTTGGTTTGTTGGTTTGTTGGTTTGTTGGCTTGTTGGCTTGTTGGTTTGTTGGTTTGTTGGCTTGTTGGTTTGTTGGTTTGTTGGTTTGTTGGTTTCTTGGTTTGTTGGTTTGTTGGTTTGTTCGTTTGTTGGGTTGTTTTTTTGTTGGTTTGTTGGTTTGTTCGTTTGCTGGTTTGTTGGTTTGTTGGTTTGTTGGTTTGTTGGTTTGTTGGTTTGTTGGTTTGTTGGTTTGATTGTTTGTTGGTTTGTTCGTTTGTTGGTTTGTTGGGTTGTTCGTTTTTTGGTTTGTTGGTTTGTAGGTTTTTTGGCTTGTTGGCCGGTTGGTTTGTCGGTTTGTTCGTTTCTTGGTTTGTTCGTTTGTTGGTTTGTTTGTTTGTTGGTTTGTTGGTTTGTTGGTTTGTTTGTTTTTAGTTTGTTCGTTTGTAGACTTGTGGGTTTGTTGGCTTGTTGGTTTGTTGGTTTGTTGGTTTGTTCGTTTGTTCGTTGGTTGGTTTGTTGGTTTGTTGGTTTGTTTTTTTGTTGGTTACTTGGTTTGTTGGTTTGTTGGTTTGTTGGTTTTTTGGTTTGTTGGCTTGTTGGCTTGTTGGTTTGTTGGTTTGTTCGTTTGTTGGTTTGTTCGTTTGTTCGTTTGTTGTTTTGTTGGTTTGTTGGCTTGTTGGTTTGTTGGTTTGTTGGTTTGTTGGTTTGTTGGCTTGTTGGTTTGTTGGTTTGTTGATTTGTTCGTTTGTTGGTTTGTTGGTTTGTTGGCTTGTTGGCTTGTTGGTTTGTTGGTTTGTTTGCTTATTCGTTTGCTGGTTTTTTGGTTTGTTGGTTTGTTGGCTTATTGGTTTGTTGGTTTGCTGGTTTGTTGGTTTGTTCGTTTGTTAGTTTTTTGGTTTGTTGGTTTGTTGGTTTGTTCGTTTGTTGGCTTGTTGGCTTGTTGGTTTGTTGGTTTGTTGGTTTGTTGGTTTGTTGGTTTGTTGGCTTGTTGGCTTGTTGGCTTGTTGGTTTGTTGGTTTGTTGGTTTGTTGGTTTGTTCGTTTTTTGGTTTGTTGGCTTGTTGGTTTGTTGGTTTGTTGGATTGTTGGTTTGTTGGTTTATTGGTTTGTTGGTTTGTTGGTTTGTTGGATTGTTGGTTTGTTGGCTTGGTGGTTTGTTGGTTTGTTGGTTTGTTGGTTTGTTGGTTTATTGGTTTGTTGGTTTGTTGCCTTGTTGGCTTGTTGGTTTGTTGGTTTGTTGGTTTGTTGGTTTGTTGGTTTGTTTGTTTGTTGGTATGTTCGTTTGTTGGTTTGTGGGTTTGTTGGTTTGTTGGCTTGTTGGTTTGTTGGTTTGTCGGTTTGTTGGTTTGTTGGCTTGTTGGTTTGTTGGTTTGTTGGTTTGTTCGTTTGTTGGCTTGTTGGTTTGTGTGCTTGTTGGCTTGTTGGTTTGTTGGTTTGTTGGTTTGTTGGTTTGTTGGCTTGTTGGTTTGTTGGCTTGTTGGCTTGTCGGTTTGTTGGTTTGTTCGTTTGTTGGCTTGTTGGCTTGTTGGTTTGTTGGTTTGTTGGTTCGTTGGTTTGTTGGTTTGTTGGTTTGTTGGCTTGTTGGCTTGGTGGTTTGTTGGTTTGTTGGTTTGTTGGTTTGTTGGCTTGTTGGTTTGTTGGTTTGTTGGTTTGTTGGTTTGTTGGTTTGTTGGTTTGTTGGTTTGTTGGTTTGTTGGTTTGTTGGTTTGTTTGTTTGTTGGTTTGTTCGTTTGTTGGTTTGTTCGTTTGTTGGTTTGTTGGTTTGTTGGTTTATTGGTTTGTTGGTTTGTTGGCTTGTTGGCTTGTTGGCTTGGTGGTTTGTTGGTTTGTTGGTTTGTTGGTTTGTCGGCTTGTTGGTTTGTTGGTTAGTTGGTTTGTTGGTTTGTTGGTTTGTTGGTTTGTTGGTTTGTTGGTTTGTTGGTTTGTTGGTTTGTTGGTTTGTTGGTTTGTTGGTTTGTTGGTTTGTTTGTTTGTTGGTTTGTTTGTTTGTTGGTTTGTTGGTTTGTTGGTTTGTTGGTTTGTTGGTTTGTTGGTTTGTTTGCTTTTTGGTTTGTCGGCTTGTTGGCTTGTTGGTTTGTTGGTTGGTTGGTTTGTTGGTTTGTTAGTTTGTTGGCTTGTTGGCTTGTTGGTTTGTTGGTTTGTTTGTGTGTTTGTTTGTTGGTTTGTTCGTTTGTTGGTTTGTTGGTTTGTTGGTTTGTTGGGTTGCTGGTTTGTTTGTTTGTTGGTTTGTTATTTTGTTGGTTTGTTGGTTTCTTGGTTTGTTTGTTTGTTAGTTTGTTGATTTGTTGGTTTGTTGGCTTGTTGATTTGTTGATTTGTTGGTTTGTTGGCATGTTGGTTTGTTGGTTTGTTTGTTTGTTGGTTTGTTCGTTTGTTGGCTTGTTGGTTTGTTGGCTTGTTGGCTTGTTGGTTTGTTGGTTTGTTTGCTTGTTGGTTTGTTGGTTTGTTGGTTTGGTGGTTTGTTGGTTTGTTCGTTTGTTGTTTTGTTGGCTTGTTGGTTTGTTGGTTTGTTGGTTTGTTCGTTTGTTGGCTTGTTGGCTTGTTGGTTCGTTGGTTTGTTGGTTTTTTGGTTTGTTGGTTTGTTGGTTTGTTGGCTTGTTGGTTTGTTGGTTTGTTGGTCTGTTCGTTTTTTGGTTTGTTGGCTTGTTGGTTTGTTGGTTTGATGGATTGTTGGTTTGTTGGTTTATTGGTCTGTTGGTTTGTTGGTTTGTTGGCTTGTTGGCTTGGTGGTTTGTTGGTTTGTTGGTTTGTTGGTTTGTTGGCTTGTTGGCTTGTTGGTTTGTTGGCTTGTTGGTTTGTTGGTTTGTTTGTTTGTTTGTTTGTTGGTTTGTTCGTTTGTTGGTTTGTGGGTTTGTTGGTTTGTTGGCTTGTTGGCTTGTTGGTTTGTTGGTTTGTCGGTTTGTTGGTTTGTTGGCTTGTTGGTTTGTTGGTTTGTTGGTTTGTTCGTTTGTTGGCTTGTTGGTTTGTTGGCTTGTTGGCTTGTTGGTTTGTTGGTTTGTTGGTTTGTTGGTTTGTTGGTTTGTTGGTTTGTTGGCTTGTTGGTTTGTTGGTTTGTTGGTTTCTTTGTTTGTTGGTTTGTTGGTTTGTTCGTTTGTTCGTTGGTTGGTTTGTTGGTTTGTTGGTTTGTTTTTTTGTTGGTTACTTGGTTTGTTGGTTTGTTGGTTTGTTGGTTTTTTGGTTTGTTGGCTTGTTGGCTTGTTGGTTTGTTGGTTTGTTCGTTTGTTGGTTTGTTCGTTTGTTCGTTTGTTGTTTTGTTGTTTTGTTGGCTTGTTGGTTTGTTGGTTTGTTGGTTTGTTGGTTTGTTGGCTTGTTGGTTTGTTGGTTTGTTGGTTTGTTGGTTTGTTTGTTTGTTGGTTTGTTCGTTTGTTGGCTTGTAGGTTTGTTGGTTTGTGTGCTTGTTGGTTTGTTGGTATGTTGGTTTGGTGGGTTGTTTGCTTATTCGTTTGCTGGTTTTTTGGTTTGTTGGTTTGTTGGCTTATTGGTTTGTTGGTTTGCTGGTTTGTTGGTTTGTTCGTTTGTTAGTTTTTTGGTTTGTTGGTTTGTTCGCTTGTTTGTTTGTTGGCTTGTTGGCTTGTTGGTTTGTTGGTTTGTTGGTTTGTTGGTTTTGTTGGTTTGTTGGCTTGTTGGCTTGTTGGTTTGTTGGTTTGTTGGTTTGTTGGTTTGTTCGTTTTTTGGTTTGTTGGCTTGTTGGTTTGTTGGTTTGTTGGATTGTTGGTTTGTTGGTTTATTGGTTTGTTGGTTTGTTGGTTTGTTGGATTGTTGGTTTGTTGGCTTGGTGGTTTGTTGGTTTGTTGGTTTGTTGGTTTGTTGGTTTATTGGTTTGTTGATTTGTTGCCTTGTTGGCTTGTTGGTTTGTTGGTTTGTTGGTTTGTTGGTTTGTTGGTTTGTTTGTTTGTTGGTATGTTCGTTTGTTGGTTTGTGGGTTTGTTGGTTTGTTGGCTTGTTGGTTTGTTGGCTTGTTGGCTTGTTGGTTTGTTGGTTTGTTGGTTTGTTGGTTTGTTGGTTTGTTGGCTTGTTGGCTTGGTGGTTTGTTGGTTTGTTGGTTTGTTGGTTTGTTGGCTTGTTGGTTTGTTGGTTTGTTGGTTTGTTGGTTTGTTGGTTTGTTGGTTTGTTGGTTTGTTGGTTTGTTTGTTTGTTGGTTTGTTCGTTTGTTGGTTTGTTCGTTTGTTGGTTTGTTGGTTTGTTGGTTTATTGGTTTATTGGTTTGTTGGTTTGTTGGCTTGTTGGCTTGTTGGCTTGGTGGTTTGTTGGTTTGTTGGTTTGTTGGTTTGTCGGCTTATTGGTTTGTTGGTTTGTTGGTTTGTTGGTTTGTTGGTTTGTTGGTTTGTTGGTTTGTTGGTTTGTTGGTTTGTTGGTTTGTTGGTTTGTTGGTTTGTTTGTTTGTTGGTTTGTTTGTTTGTTGGTTTGTTGGTTTGTTGGTTTGTTGGTTTGTTGGTTTGTTGGTTTGTTGGTTTGTTGGTTTGTTTGCTTTTTGGTTTGTTGGCTTGTTGGCTTGTTGGTTTGTTGGTTGGTTGGTTTGTTGGTTTGTTAGTTTGTTGGCTTGTTGGCTTGTTGGTTTGTTGGTTTGTTTGTGTGTTTGTTTGTTGGTTTGTTCGGTTTTTGGTTTGTTGGTTTGTTGGTTTGTTGGGTTGCTGGTTTGTTTGTTTGTTGGTTTGTTATTTTGTTGGTTTGTTGGTTTCTTGGTTTGTTTGTTTGTTAGTTTGTTGATTTGTTGGTTTGTTGGCTTGTTGATTTGTTGATTTGTTGGTTTGTTGGCTTGTTGGTTTGTTGGTTTGTTTGTTTGTTGGTTTGTTCGTTTGTTGGCTTGTTGGTTTGTTGGCTTGTTGACTTGTTGGTTTGTTGGTTTGTTTGCTTGTTGGTTTGTTGGTTTGTTGGTTTGGTGGTTTGTTGGTTTGTTCGTTTGTTGTTTTGTTGGCTTGTTGGTTTGTTGGTTTGTTGGTTTGTTCGTTTGTTGGCTTGTTGGCTTGTTGGTTCGTTGGTTTGTTGGTTTTTTGGTTTGTTGGCTTGTTGGTTTGTTGGCTTGTTGGTTTGTTGGTTTGTTGGTTTGTTCGTTTTTTGGTTTGTTGGCTTGTTGGTTTGTTGGTTTGATGGATTGTTGGTTTGTTGGTTTGTTGGTTTGTTGGTTTGTTGGCTTGTTGGCTTGTTGGTTTGTTGGCTTGTTGGTTTGTTGGTTTGTTTGTTTGTTTGTTTGTTGGTTTGTTCGTTTGTTGGTTTGTGGGTTTGTTGGTTTGTTGGCTTGTTGGCTTGTTGGTTTGTTGGTTTGTCGGTTTGTTGGTTTGTTGGCTTGTTGGTTTGTTGGTTTGTTGGTTTGTTCGTTTGTTGGCTTGTTGGTTTGTTGGCTTGTTGGCTTGTTGGTTTGTTGGTTTGTTGGTTTGTTGGTTTGTTGGTTTGTTGGCTTGTTGGCTTGTTGGTTTGTTGGTTTGTTGGTTTCTTTGTTTGTTGGTTTGTTGGTTTGTTCGTTTGTTCGTTTGTTGGTTTGGTGGTTTGTTGGTTTGTTTTTTTGTTGGTTACTTGGTTTGTTGGTTTGTTGGTTTGTTGGTTTGTTGGCTTGGTGGCTTGTTGGCTTGTTGGCTTGTTGGTTTGTTGGTTTGTTCGTTTGTTGGTTTGTTGGTTTGTTGGTTTGTTGGTTTGTTGGTTTGTTGGTTTGTCGGTTTGTCGGTTTGTTGGTTTGTTGGTTTATTGGTTTGTTGGTTTGTTGGTTTGTTGGCTTGTTGGCTTGTTGGTTTGTTGGTTTGTTCGTTTGTTGGTTTGTTGGTTTGTTGGTTTGTTGGTTTGTTGGTTTGTTTGTTTGTTGGTTTGTTGGTTTGTTGGTTTGTTGGCTTGTTGGTTTGTTGGTTTGTTGGCTTGTTGGTTTGTTAGTTTGTTCGTTTGTTGGTTTGCTGGTTTGTTCATTTGTTGGTTTGTTGACTTGTTTGTTTATTATTTTGTTGGCTTGTTGGCTTGTTGGCTTGTTAGTTTGTTGGTTTGTTGGTTTGTTGGTTTGTTGGTTTATTGGTTTGTTGGCTTGTTGGCTTGTTGGGTTGTTGGTTTGTTGGTTTGTTGGTTTGTTGGTTTGTTTGTTTGTTGGTTTGTCCGTTTGTTGGTTTGTGGGTTTCTTGGTTTGTTGGCTTGTTGGTTTGTTGGTTTGTCGGTTTGTTGGTTTGTTGGCTTGTTGGCTTGTTGGTTTGTTGGTTTGTTGGTTTGTTGGTTTGTTGGTTTGTTGGTTTGTTGGTTTGTTGGCTTGTTGGCTTGTTGGTTTGTTGGTTCGTTGGTTTGTTTGTTTGTTGGTTTGTTGGTTTGTTCGTTTGTTCGTTGGTTGGTTTGTTGGTTTGTTTTTTTGTTGGTTACTTGGTTTGTTGGTTTGTTGGTTTGTTGGTTTGCTGGTTTGTTTGCTTGTTGGCTTGTTGGTTTGTTGGTTTGTTCGTTTGTTGGTTTGTTGGTTTGTTGGTTTATTGGTTTGTTGGTTTGTTGGTTTGTTGGTTTGTTGGTTTGTTGGTTTGTTGGTTTGTTGGTTTGTTGGTTTGTTGGTTTGTTGGTTTGTTGGTTTGTTGGTTTGTTGGTTTGTTGGTTTGTTGGTTTTTGGTTTGTTGGTTTGTTGGTTTGTTGGTTTGTTGGCTTGTTGGCTGGTTGGTTTGTTGGTTTGTTCGTTTGTTGGTTTGTAGTTTGTTGGTTTGTCGGTTTGTTGGTTTGTTTGTTTGTTGGTTTGTTGGTTTGTTGGTTTGTTGGCTTGTTGGTTTGTTGGCTTGTTGGCTTGTTGGTTTGTTAGTTTGTTCGTTTGTTGGTTTGCTGGTTTGTTCATTTGTTGGTTTGTTGACTTGTTGGTTTATTATTTTGTTGGCTTGTTGGCTTGTTGGCTTGTTGGTTTGTTGGTTTGTTGGTTTGTTGGCTTGTTGGTTTGTTGGTTTGTTGGCTTGTTGGTTTGTTGGTTTGTTGGTTTGTTGGTTTGTTGGTTTGTTGGCTTGTTGGTTTGTTGGTTTGTTGGTTTGTTTGTTTGTTGGCTTGTTTGTTGGTTGGTTTGTTCGTTTGTTGGTTTGTTGGTTTGTTGGTTTGTTGGCTTGTTTGTTTGTTGGTTTGTTTGCTTGTTGGTTTGTTGGTTTGTTAGTTTGTTGGTTTGTTGGTTTGTTGGTTTTTTGGTTTGTTGGTTTGTTGGTTTGTTGGTTTGTTGGTTTGTTGATTTGTTCGTTTGTTGGTTTGTTGGTTTGTTGGTTTGTTGGCTTGTTGGCTTGTTGGTTTGTTGGTTTGTTGCCTTGTTGGTTTGCTGGTTTGTTGGTTTGTTGGTTTCTTGGTTTGTTGGTTTGTTGGTTTGTTCGTTTGTTGGGTTGTTTTTTTGTTGGTTTGTTGGTTTGTTCGTTTGCTGGTTTGTTGGTTTGTTGGTTTGTTGGTTTGGTGGTTTGTTGGTTTGTTGGTTTGTTGGTTTGTTGGTTTGTTGGTTTGTTTGTTTGTTGGTTTGTTCGTTTGTTGGTTTGTTGGTTTGTTCGTTTTTTGGTTTGTTGGTTTGTAGGTTTTTTGGCTTGTTGGTTTGTTGGCTTGTTGTCTTGTCGGTTTGTTGGTTTCTTCGTTTGTTGGCTGGTTGGCTTGTTGGTTTGTTGGTTTGTTGGTTTGTTGGTTTGTTGGCTTGTTGGCTTGTTGGCTTGTTGGCTTGTTGGTTTGTTGGTTTGTTCGTTTGTTGGTTTGTTGGTTTGTTGGTTTGTTGGTTTGTTGATTTGTTGGTTTGTTGGTTTGTTGGTTTGTCGGTTTGTCGGTTTGTTGGTTTGTTGGTTTATTGGTTTGTTGGTTTGTTGGTTTGTTGGCTTGTTGGCTTGTTGGTTTGTTGGTTTGTTCGTTTGTTGGTTTGTTGGTTTGTTGGTTTGTTTGTTTGTTGGTTTGTTGGTTTGTTGGTTTGTTGGCTTGTTGGTTTGTTGGTTTGTTGGCTTGTTGGTTTGTTAGTTTGTTCGTTTGTTGGTTTGCTGGTTTGTTCATTTGTTGGTTTGTTGACTTGTTTGTTTATTATTTTGTTGGCTTGTTGGCTTGTTGGCTTGTTGGTTTGTTGGTTTGTTGGTTTGTTGGCTTGTTGGCTTGTTGGCTTGTTGGCTTGTTGGTTTGTTGGTTTGTTCGTTTGTTGGTTTGTTGGTTTGTTGGTTTGTTGGTTTGTTGGTTTGTTGGTTTGTCGGTTTGTCGGTTTGTTGGTTTGTTGGTTTATTGGTTTGTTGGTTTGTTGGTTTGTTGGCTTGTTGGCTTGTTGGTTTGTTGGTTTGTTCGTTTGTTGGTTAGTTGGTTTGTTGGTTTGTTGGTTTGTTGGTTTGTTTGTTTGTTGGTTTGTTGGTTTGTTGGTTTGTTGGCTTGTTGGTTTGTTGGTTTGTTGGCTTGTTGGTTTGTTAGTTTGTTCGTTTGTTGGTTTGCTGATTTGTTCATTTGTTGGTTTGTTGACTTGTTTGTTTATTATTTTGTTGGCTTGTTGGCTTGTTGGCTTGTTGGTTTGTTGGTTTGTTGGTTTGTTGGTTTGTTGGTTTATTGGTTTGTTGGCTTGTTGGCTTGTTGGGTTGTTGGTTTGTTGGTTTGTTGGTTTGTTGGTTTGTTTGTTTGTTGGTTTGTTCGTTTGTTGGTTTGTGGGTTTCTTGGTTTGTTGGCTTGTTGGTTTGTTGGTTTGTCGGTTTGTTGGTTTGTTGGCTTGTTGGCTTGTTGGTTTGTTGGTTTGTTGGTTTGTTGGTTTGTTGGTTTGTTGGTTTGTTGGTTTGTTGGCTTGTTGGCTTGTTGGTTTGTTGGTTCGTTGGTTTGTTTGTTTGTTGGTTTGTTGGTTTGTTCGTTTGTTCGTTGGTTGGTTTGTTGGTTTGTTTTTTTGTTGGTTACTTGGTTTGTTGGTTTGTTGGTTTGTTGGTTTGCTGGTTTGTTTGCTTGTTGGCTTGTTGGTTTGTTGGTTTGTTCGTTTGTTGGTTTGTTGGTTTGTTGGTTTGTTGGTTTGTTGGTTTGTTGGTTTGTTGGTTTGTTGGTTTGTTGGTTTGTTGGTTTGTTGGTTTGTTGGTTTGTTGGTTTGTTGGTTTGTTGGTTTGTTGGTTTGTTGGTTTGTTGGTTTGTTGGTTTGTTGGTTTTTGGTTTGTTGGTTTGTTGGTTTGTTGGTTTGTTGGCTTGTTGGCTGGTTGGTTTGTTGGTTTGTTCGTTTGTTGGTTTGTAGTTTGTTGGTTTGTCGGTTTGTTGGTTTGTTTGTTTGTTGGTTTGTTGGTTTGTTGGTTTGTTGGCTTGTTGGTTTGTTGGCTTGTTGGCTTGTTGGTTTGTTAGTTTGTTCGTTTGTTGGTTTGCTGGTTTGTTCATTTGTTGGTTTGTTGACTTGTTGGTGTATTATTTTGTTGGCTTGTTGGCTTGTTGGCTTGTTGGTTTGTTGGTTTGTTGGTTTGTTGGCTTGTTGGTTTGTTGGTTTGTTGGTTTGTTGGTTTGTTGGCTTGTTGGTTTGTTGGTTTGTTGGTTTGTTTGTTTGTTGGCTTGTTTGTTGGTTGGTTTGTTCGTTTGTTGGTTTGTTGGTTTGTTGGTTTGTTGGCTTGTTTGTTTGTTGGTTTGTTCGCTTGTTGGTTTGTTGGTTTGTTAGTTTGTTGGTTTGTTGGTTTGTTGGTTTTTTGGTTTGTTGGTTTGTTGGTTTGTTGGTTTGTTGGTTTGTTGATTTGTTCGTTTGTTGGTTTGTTGGTTTGTTGGTTTGTTGGCTTGTTGGCTTGTTGGTTTGTTGGTTTGTTGCCTTGTTGGTTTGCTGGTTTGTTGGTTTGTTGGTTTGTTGGTTTGGTGGTTTGTTGGTTTGTTGGTTTGTTGGTTTGTTGGTTTGTTGGTTTGTTGGTTTGTTTGTTTGTTGGTTTGTTCGTTTGTTGGTTTGTTGGTTTGTTCGTTTTTTGGTTTGTTGGTTTGTAGGTTTTTTGGCTTGTTGGTTTGTTGGCTTGTTGTCTTGTCGGTTTGTTGGTTTCTTCGTTTGTTGGCTTGTTGGTTTGTTGGTTTGTTGGTTTGTTGGTTTGTTGGTTTGTTGGCTTGTTGGCTTGTTGGTTTGTTGGTTTGTTGGTTTGTTGGTTTGTTCGTTTTTTTATTTTTGTTGGTTTGTTGGCTTGTTGGTTTGTTGGTTTGTTGGCTTGTTAGTTTGTTGGTTTATTGGTTTGTTGGTTTGTTGATTTGTTGGCTTGTTGGCTTGGTGGTTTGTTGGTTTGTTGGTTTGTTGGTTTGTTGGCTTGTTGGTTTGTTGGTTTATTGGTTTGTTGGTTTGTTGGTTTGTTGGTTTGTTGGTTTGTTGGTTTTTTGTTTGTTGGTTTGTTCGTTTGTTGGTTTGTTGGTTTGTTGGTTTGTTGGTTTGTTGGCTTGTTGGTTTGTTGGTTTGTTCGTTTGTTGGCTTGTCGGTTTGTTGGCTTGTTGGCTTGTTGGTTTGTTGGTTTGTTGGTTTGTTGGTTTGTTGGTTTGTTGGTTTGTTGGCTTGTTGGCTTGTTGGGTTGTTGGTTTGTTGGTTTGTTTGTTTGTTTGTTTGTTGGTTTGTTCGTTTGTTGGTTTGCTGGTTTGTTGGTTTGTTGGGTTGTTCGTTTGTTGGTTTGTTGGTTTGTTGGTTTGTTCGTTTGTTAGTTTGTTGATTTGTTGGTTTGTTGGCTTGTTGGTTTGTTGGTTTGTTGGCTTGTTGGTTTGTTGGTTTGTTGGTTTGCTGGTTTGTTTGTTTGTTGGTTTGTTCGTTTGTTGGCTTGGTGGTTTATTGGCTTGTTGGCTTCTTGGTTTGTTGGTTTGTTTGCTTGTTGGTTTGTTGGTTTGTTGGTTTGTTGGCTTGTTTGCTTGTTCGTTTGCTGGTTTGTTGGTTTGTTGGTTTGTTGGCTTATTGGTTTGTTGGTTTGTTGGTTTGTTGGTCTGTTCGTTTGTTAGTTTTTTGGTTTGTTGGTGTGTTGGTTTGTTCGTTTGTTGGCTTGTTGGCTTGCTGGTTTGTTGGTTTGTTGGCTTGTTGGCTTGTTGGTTTGTTGGTTTGTTGGTTTGTTGGTTTGTTGGTTTGTTGGTTTGTTGGTTTGTTGGCTTGTTGGTTTGTTGGTTTGTTGGTTTGTTGGTTTGTTGGTTTGTTGGTTTGTTGGCTTGTTGGCTTGTTGGTTTGTTGGTTTGTTGGTTTGTTTGTTTGTTGGTTTGTTGGTTTGTTGGTTTGTTCGTTTGTTCGTTGGTTGGTTTGTTGGTTTGTTTTTTTGTTGGTGACTTGGTTTGTTGGTTTGTTGGTTTGTTGGTTTGCTGGTTTGTTGGCTTGTTGGCTTGTTGGTTTGTTGGTTTGTTCGTTTGTTGGTTTGTTGGTTTGTTGGTTTGTTGGTTTGTTGGTTTATTGGTTTGTTGGTTTGTTGGTTTGTTGGTTTGTTGGTTTGTTGGTTTGTTGGTTTGTTGGTTTGTTGGTTTGTTGGTTTGTTGGTTTGTTGGTTTGTTGGTTTGTTGGTTTGTTGGTTTGTTGGTTTGTTGGTTTGTTGGCTTGTTGGCTGGTTGGTTTGTTGGTTTGTTCGTTTGTTGGTTTGTAGTTTGTTGGTTTGTCGGTTTGTTGGTTTGTTTGTTTGTTGGTTTGTTGGTTTGTTGGTTTGTTGGCTTGTTGGTTTGTTGGCTTGTTGGCTTGTTGGTTTGTTAGTTTGTTAGTTTGTTCGTTTGTTGGTTTGCTGGTTTGTTCATTTGTTGGTTTGTTGACTTGTTGGTTTATTATTTTGTTGGCTTGTTGGCTTGTTGGCTTGTTGGTTTGTTGGTTTGTTGGTTTGTTGGCTTGTTGGTTTGTTGGTTTGTTGGCTTGTTGGTTTGTTGGTTTGTTGGTTTGTTTGTTTGTTGGCTTGTTTGTTGGTTGGTTTGTTCGTTTGTTGGTTTGTTGGTTTGTTGGTTTGTTGGCTTGTTTGTTTGTTGGTTTGTTCGCTTGTTGGTTTGTTGGTTTGTTAGTTTGTTGGTTTGTTGGTTTGTTGGTTTTTTGGTTTGTTGGTTTGTTGGTTTGTTGGTTTGTTGGTTTGTTGATTTGTTCGTTTGTTGGTTTGTTGGTTTGTTGGTTTGTTGGCTTGTTGGCTTGTTGGTTTGTTGGTTTGTTGGCTTGTTGGTTTGCTGGTTTGTTGGTTTGTTGGTTTCTTGGTTTGTTGGTTTGTTGGTTTGTTCGTTTGTTGGGTTGTTTTTTTGTTGGTTTGTTGGTTTGTTCGTTTGCTGGTTTGTTGGTTTGTTGGTTTGTTGGTTTGGTGGTTTGTTGGTTTGTTGGTTTGTTGGTTTGTTGGTTTGTTGGTTTGTTGGTTTGTTTGTTTGTTGGTTTGTTCGTTTGTTGGTTTGTTGGTTTGTTCGTTTTTTGGTTTGTTGGTTTGTGGGTTTTTTGGCTTGTTGGTTTGTTGGCTTGTTGTCTTGTCGGTTTGTTGGTTTCTTCGTTTGTTGGCTGGTTGGCTTGTTGGTTTGTTGGTTTGTTGGTTTGTTGGTTTGTTGGTTTGTTGGCTTGTTGGCTTGTTGGTTTGTTGGTTTGTTGGTTTGTTGGTTTGTTCGTTTTTTGGTTTGTTGGCTTGTTGGCTTGTTGGTTTGTTGGTTTGTTGGCTTGTTGGTTTGTTGGTTTATAGGTTTGTTGGTTTGTTGATTTGTTGGCTTCTTGGCTTGGTGGTTTGTTGGTTTGTTGGTTTGTTGGTTTGTTGGCTTGTTGGTTTGTTGGTTTATTGGTTTGTTGGTTTGTTGGTTTGTTGGTTTGTTGGTTTGTTGGTTTGTTTGTTTGTTGGTTTGTTCGTTTGTTGGTTTGTTGGTTTGTTGCTTTGTTGGCTTGTTGGTTTGTTGGTTTGTTAGTTTGTTGGTTTGTTGGCTTGTTGGTTTGTTGGTTTGTTGGTTTGTTCGTTTGTTGGCTTGTCGGTTTGTTGGCTTGTTGGCTTGTTGGTTTGTTGGTTTGTTGGTTTGTTGGTTTGTTGGTTTGTTGGTTTGTTGGTTTGTTGGCTTGTTGGCTTGTTGGTTTGTTGGTTTGTTGGTTTGTTTGTTTGTTTGTTTGTTGGTTTGTTCGTTTGTTGGTTTGCTGGTTTGTTGGTTTGTTGGGTTGTTCGTTTGTTGGTTTGTTGGTTTGTTGGTTTGTTCGTTTGTTAGTTTGTTGATTTGTTGGTTTGTTGGCTTGTTGGTTTGTTGTTTTGTTGGTTTGTTGGCTTGTTGGTTTGTTGGTTTGTTGGTTTGCTGGTGTGTTTGTTTGTTGGTTTGTTCGTTTGTTGGCTTGTTGGTTTATTGGCTTGTTGGCTTGTTGGTTTGTTGGTTTGTTTGCTTGTTGGTTTGTTGGTTTGTTGGTTTGTTGGCTTGTTTGCTTGTTCGTTTGCTGGTTTGTTGGTTTATTGGTTTGTTGGCTTATTGGTTTGTTGGTTTGTTGGTTTGTTGGTTTGTTCGTTTGTTAGTTCTTTGGTTTGTTGGTGTGTTGGTTTGTTCGTTTGTTGGCTTGTTGGCTTGTTGGTTTGTTGGTTTGTTGGCTTGTTGGCTTGTTGGTTTGTTGGTTTGTTGGTTTGTTGGTTTGTTGGTTTGTTGGTTTGTTGGTTTGTTGGTTTGGTGGTTTGTTGTTTTATTAGTTTGTTGGTTTGTTGGTTTGTTGGTTTGTTAGCTTCTTGGCTTTTTGGTTTGTTGGTTTGTTGGATTGATGGCTTGTTGATTTGTTGGTTTGTTGGCTTGTTGGTTTGTTCGTTTGTTGGTTTGTTTGTTTGTTGGTTTGTTGGTTTGTTGGTTTGTTTGTTTGTTGATTTGTTGGTTTGTTGGTTTGTTGGTTTGCTCGTTTGTTGGCTTATTGGCTTGTTGGTTTGTTGGTTTGTTGGCTTGTTGGTTTGTTAGTTTGTTGGCTTGTTGTTTTGTTGGTTTGTTGGTTTATTGGTTTGTTGGCTTGTTGGTTTGTTGGTTTGTTGGTTTGTTGGTTTCTTGGTTTATTCGTTTGTTGGTTTGTTGGTTTGTTGGTTTGTTGGTTTGTTGGTTTGCCGGTTTGTTGGTTTGTTGGTTTGTTGGTTTGTTGGTTTGTTTGTTTGTTGGTTTGTTGGTTTGTTGGCTTGTTGGTTTGTTGGCTTGTTGGCTTGTTGGTTTGTTGGTTTGTTCGTTTGTTGGTTTGTTGGTTTGTTGGTTTGTTGGCCAGTTTGTTTGTTGGTTTGTTGGCATGTTGGTTTGTTGGTTTGGTGGTTTGTTGGTTTGTTGGTTTATTGGTTTGTTGGTTAGTTTGCTTGTTGGTTTGTTGGTTTGTTGGTTTGTTGGTTTGTTGGTTTGTTGGTTTGTTGATTTGTTGGTTTGTTGGCTTGTTGGTTTGTTGGTTTGTTGGTTTCTTGGTTTGTTGGTTTCTTGGTTTGTTGGTTTGTTGGTTTGTTCGTTTGTTGGTTTGTTGGTTTGTTGGTTTGTTTGTTTGTTGGTTTGTTCGTTTGGTGGCTTGTTGGTTTGTTAGCTTGTTGGTTTGTTGGTTTGTTGGTTTATTGGTTTGTGGGTTTGTTTGTTTGTTCTTTTGTTGGTTTGTTGGTTTGTCGGCTTGTTGGTTTGTTGGTTTGTCGGCTTGTTGGTTTGTTGATTTTTTGGTTTGTTGATTTGTTCGTTTGTTGGTTTGTTGGTTTGTTGGTTTGTTCATATGTTAGTTTGTTGATTTGTTGGTTTGTTGGCTTGTTGGTTTGTTGGTTTGTTGGTTTGTTGGTTTGTTGGCTTGTTGGTTTGTTGGTTTGTTGGTTTGTTGGTTTGTTGGTTTGTTTGTTTGTTTGTTTGTTGGCTTGTTGGTTTGTTGGCTTGTTGGTTTGTTGGTTTGTTTGCTTGTTGGTTTGTTGGTTTTTTGGTTTGTTTGCTTGTTCGTTTGTTGGTTTGGTGGTTTGTTGGTTTGTTGGCTTATTGGTTTGTTGGTTTGTTGGTTTGTTGGTTTGTTCGTTTGTTAGTTTTTTGGTTTGTTGGTTTATTGGTTTGTCGCTTGTTGGCTTGTTGGCTTGTTGGTTTGTTGGTTTGTTTCTTTGTTGGCTTATTGGCTTGTTGGTTTGTTGGTTTGTTGGCTTGTTGGTTTGTTGGTTTGTTGGTTTGCTGGTGTGTTTGTTTGTTGGTTTGTTCGTTTGTTGGCTTGTTGGTTTATTGGCTTGTTGGCTTGTTGGTTTGTTGGTTTGTTTGCTTGTTGGTTTGTTGGTTTGTTGGTTTGTTGGCTTGTTTGCTTGTTCGTTTGCTGGTTTGTTGGTTTGTTGGTTTGTTGGCTTATTGGTTTGTTGGTTTGTTGGTTTGTTGGTTTGTTCGTTTGTTAGTTTTTTGGTTTGTTGGTGTGTTGGTTTGTTCGTTTGTTGGCTTGTTGGCTTGTTGGTTTGTTGGTTTGTTGGCTTGTTGGCTTGTTGGTTTGTTGGTTTGTTGGTTTGTTGGTTTGTTGGTTTGTTGGTTTGTTGGTTTGTTGGTTTGTTGGTTTGTTGGTTTGGTGGTTTGTTGTTTTATTAGTTTGTTGGTTTGTTGGTTTGTTGGTTTGTTAGCTTCTTGGCTTTTTGGTTTGTTGGTTTGTTGGATTGATGGCTTGTTGATTTGTTGGTTTGTTGGCTTGTTGGTTTGTTCGTTTGTTGGTTTGTTTGTTTGTTGGTTTGTTGGTTTGTTGGTTTGTTTGTTTGTTGATTTGTTGGTTTGTTGGTTTGTTGGTTTGCTCGTTCGTTGGCTTATTGGCTTGTTGGTTTGTTGGTTTGTTGGCTTGTTGGTTTGTTAGTTTGTTGGCTTGTTGTTTTGTTGGTTTGTTGGTTTATTGGTTTGTTGGCTTGTTGGTTTGTTGGTTTGTTGGTTTGTTGGTTTCTTGGTTTATTCGTTTGTTGGTTTGTTGGTTTGTTGGTTTGTTGGTTTGTTGGTTTGTTGGTTTGCCGGTTTGTTGGTTTGTTGGTTTGTTGGTTTGTTGGTTTGTTTGTTTGTTGGTTTGTTGGTTTGTTGGCTTGTTGGTTTGTTGGCTTGTTGGCTTGTTGGTTTGTTGGTTAGTTCGTTTGTTGGTTTGTTGGTTTGTTGGTTTGTTGGCCAGTTTGTTTGTTGGTTTGTTGGCATGTTGGTTTGTTGGTTTGGTGGTTTGTTGGTTTGTTGGTTTATTGGTTTGTTGGTTTGTTTGCTTTTTGGTTTGTTGGTTTGTTGGTTTGTTGGTTTGTTGGTTTGTTGGTTTGTTGGTTTGTTGGTTTGTTGGTTTGTTGGCTTGTTGGTTTGTTGGTTTGTTGGTTTCTTGGTTTGTTGGTTTCTTGGTTTGTTGGTTTGTTGGTTTGTTCGTTTGTTGGTTTGTTGGTTTGTTGGTTTGTTTGTTTGTTGGTTTGTTCGTTTGGTGGCTTGTTGGTTTGTTAGCTTGTTGGTTTGTTGGTTTGTTGGTTTGTTGGTTTGTGGGTTTGTTTGTTTGTTCTTTTGTTGGTTTGTTGGTTTGTCGGCTTGTTGGTTTGTTGGTTTGTCGGCTTGTTGGTTTGTTGATTTTTTGGTTTGTTGATTTGTTCGTTTGTTGGTTTGTTGGTTTGTTGGTTTGTTCATTTGTTAGTTTGTTGATTTGTTGGTTTGTTGGCTTGTTGGTTTGTTGGTTTGTTGGTTTGTTGGTTTGTTGGCTTGTTGGTTTGTTGGTTTATTGGTGTGTTGGTTTGTTGGTTTGTTTGTTTGTTTGTTTGTTTGTTGGCTTGTTGGTTTGTTGGCTTGTTGGTTTGTTGGTTTGTTTGCTTGTTGGTTTGTTGGTTTGTTGGTTTGTTTGCTTGTTCGTTTGTTGGTTTGGTGGTTTGTTGGTTTGTTGGTTTGTTCGTTTGTTAGTTTTTTGGTTTGTTGGTTTTTTGGTTTGTTCGTTTGTTGGCTTGTTGGCTTGTTGGTTTGTTGGTTTGTTTGTTTGTTGGCTTATTGGCTTGTTGGTTTGTTGGTTTGTTGATTTGTTGGTTTGTTGATTTGTTGGTTTGTTGGTTTGTTGGTTTATTTGTTTGTTGGTTTGTTGGTTTGTTGGTTTGTTGGTTTGTTTGCTTGTTCGTTTGTTGGTTTGTTGGTTTGTTGGTTTGTTGGCTTATTGGTTTGTTGGTTTGTTGGTTTGTTGGTTTGTTTGTTTGTTAGTTTTTTGGTTTGTTGGTTTATTGGTTTGTTCGTTTGTTGGCTTGTTGGTTTATTTATTTGTTGGTTTGTTGGTTTGTACGTTTGTTGGGTTGTTTTTTTGTTGGTTTGTTGGTTTGTTCGTTTGCTGGTTTGTTGGTTTGTTGGTTTGTTGGTTTGGTGGTTTGTTGGTTTGTTGGTTTGTTGGTTTGTTGGTTTGTTGGTTTGTTTGTTTGTTGGTTTGTTCGTTTGTTGGTTTGTTGGTTTGTTCGTTTTTTGGTTTGTTGGTTTGTAGGTTTTTTGGCTTGTTGGTTTGTTGGCTTGTTGTCTTGTCGGTTTGTTGGTTTCTTCGTTTGTTGGCTGGTTGGCTTGTTGGTTTGTTGGTTTGTTGGTTTGTTGGTTTGTTGGTTTGTTGGCTTGTTGGCTTGTTGGTTTGTTGGTTTGTTGGTTTGTTGGTTTGTTGGTTTGTTCGTTTTTTGGTTTGTTGGCTTGTTGGCTTGTTGGTTTGTTGGTTTGTTGGCTTATTGGTTTGTTGGTTTATTGGTTTGTTGGTTTGTTGATTTGTTGGCTTGTTGGCTTGGTGGTTTGTTGGTTTGTTGGTTTGTTGGTTTGTTGGCTTGTTGGTTTGTTGGTTTATTGGTTTGTTGGTTTGTTGGTTTGTTGGTTTGTTGGTTTGTTGGTTTGTTTGTTTGTTGGTTTGTTCGTTTGTTGGTTTGTTGGTTTGTTGGTTTGTTGGCTTGTTGGTTTGTTGGTTTGTTAGTTTGTTGGTTTGTTGGCTTGTGGGTTTGTTGGTTTGTTGGTTTGTTCGTTTGTTGGCTTGTCGGTTTGTTGGCTTGTTGGCTTGTTGGTTTGTTGGTTTGTTGGTTTGTTGGTTTGTTGGTTTGTTGGTTTGTTGGCTTGTTGGCTTGTTGGTTTGTTGGTTTGTTGGTTTGTTGGTTTGTTGGGTTGTTCGTTTGTTGGTTTGTTGGTTTGTTGGTTTGTTCGTTTGTTAGTTTGTTGATTTGTTGGTTTGTTGGCTTGTTGGTTTGTTGTTTTGTTGGTTTGTTGGCGTGTTGGTTTGTTGGTTTGTTGGTTTGCTGGTTTGTTTGTTTGTTGGTTTGTTCGTTTGTTGGCTTGTTGGTTAATTGGCTTGTTGGCTTGTTGGTTTGTTGGTTTGTTTGCTTGTTGGTTTGTTGGTTTGTTGGTTTGTTGGCTTGTTTGCTTGTTCGTTTGCTGGTTTGTTGGTTTGTTGGTTTGTTGGCTTATTGGTTTGTTGGTTTGTTGGTTTGTTGGTTTGTTCGTTTGTTAGTTTTTTGGTTTGTTGGTGTGTTGGTTTGTTCGTTTGTTGGCTTATTGGCTTGTTGGTTTGTTGGTTTGTTGGCTTGTTGGCTTGTTGGTTTGTTGGTTTGTTGGTTTGTTGGTTTGTTGGTTTGTTGGTTTGTTGGTTTGTTGGTTTGGTGGTTTGTTGTTTTATTAGTTTGTTGGTTTGTTGGTTTGTTGGTTTGTTAGCTTCTTGGCTTTTTAGTTTATTGGTTTGTTGGATTGATGGCTTGTTGGTTTGTTGGTTTGTTGGCTTGTTGGTTTGTTCGTTTGTTGATTTGTTTGTTTGTTGGTTTGTTGGTTTGTTTGTTTGTTGATTTGTTGGTTTGTTGGTTTGTTGGTTTGCTCGTTTGTTGGCTTATTGGCTTGTTGGTTTGTTGGTTTGTTGGCTTGTTGGTTTGTTGGTTTGTTGGCTTGTTGTTTTGTTGGTTTGTTGGTTTATTGGTTTGTTGGCTTGTTGGTTTGTTGGTTTATTGGTTTGTTGGTTTCTTGGTTTATTCGTTTGTTGGTTTGTTGATTTGTTGGTTTGTTGGTTTGTTGGTTTGCCAGTTTAATGGTTTGTTGGTTTGTTGGTTTGTTTGTTTGTTGGTTTGTTGGTTTGTTGGCTTGTTGGTTTGTTGGCTTGTTGGCTTGTTGGTTTGTTGGTTTGTTCGTTTGTTGGTTTGTTGGTTTGTTGGTTTGTTGGCCAGTTTGTTTGTTGGTTTGTTGGCATGTTGGTTTGTTGGTTTGGTGGTTTGTTGGTTTGTTGGTTTATTTGTTTGTTGGTTTGTTTGCTTGTTGGTTTGTTGGTTTGTTGGTTTGTTGGTTTGTTGGTTTGTTGGTTTGTTGGTTTGTTGGTTTGTTGGTTTGTTGGCTTGTTGGTTTGTTGGTTTGTTGGTTTGTTGGTTTGTTGGTTTGTTGGTTTGTTGGTTTGTTGGTTTGTTGGTTTGTTGGTTTGTTGGTTTGTTGGTTTGTTTGTTTGTTGGTTTGTTCGTTTGGTGGCTTGTTGGTTTGTTAGCTTGTTGGTTTGTTGGTTTGTTGGTTTGTTGGTTTGTGGGTTTGTTTGTTTGTTCTTTTGTTGGTTTGTTGGTTTGTCGGCTTGTTGGTTTGTTGGTTTGTCGGCTTGTTGGTTTGTTGGTTTGTTCGTTTGTTGGTTTGTTGGTTTGTTGGTTTGTTCATTTGTTAGTTTGTTGATTTGTTAGTTTGTTGATTTCTTGGTTTGTTGGCTTGTTGGTTTGTTGGTTTGTTGGTTTGTTGGTTTGTTGGCTTGTTGGTTTGTTGGTTTGTTGGTTTGTTGGCTTGTTGGTTTGTTTGTTTGTTTGTTTGTTTGTTGGCTTGTTGGTTTGTTGGCTTGTTGGCTTGTTGGTTTGTTGGTTTGTTTGCTTGTTGGTTTGTTGGTTTGTTGGTTTGTTTGCTTGTTCGTTTGTTGGTTTGTTGGTTTGTTGGCTTATTGGTTTGTTTGTTTGTTGGTTTGTTGGTTTGTTCGTTTGTTAGTTTTTTGGTTTGTTGGTTTATTGGTTTGTTCGTTTGTTGGCTTGTTGGTTTGTTGGTTTGTTGGTTTGTTGGTTTGTTGGCTTATTGGCTTGTTGGTTTGTTGGTTTGTTGATTTGTTGGTTTGTTGATTTGTTGGTTTGTTGGTTTGTTGGTTTGTTGGTTTGTTGGTTTGTTGGTTTGTTGGCTTGTTGGTTTATTTGTTTGTTGGTTTGTTGGTTTGTTGGCTTCTTGGCTTGTTGGTTTGTTGGTTTGTTGGCTTGATGGCTTGTTGGTTTCTTGATTTGTGGCTTATTGGTTTGTTGGTTTGTTGGTTAGTTGGTTTGTTGGTTTTTTGGTTTGTTGGTTTGTTGGTTTGTTGGTTTGTTGGTTTGTTGGTTTGTTGGTTTGTTGGCTTGTTGGCTTGTTGGTTTGTTGGTTTGCTGGCTTGTTGGCTTGTTGGTTTGTTGGTTTGTTGGCTTGTTGTTTTGTTGGTTTGTTGGTTTATTGGTTTGTTGGCTTGTTGGCTTGTTGGTTTGTTGGTTTGTTGGTTTGTTGGTTTCTTGGTTTATTCGTTTGTTGGTTTGTTGGTTTGTTGGTTTGTTGGTTTGTTGGTTTGTTGGTTTGTTGGTTTGTTTGTGTGTTGGTTTGTTGGTTTGTTGGCTTGTTGGTTTGTTGGCTTGTTGCCTTCTTGGTTTGTTGGTTTGTTCGTTTGTTGGTTTGTTGGTTTGTTGGTTTGTTGTCTTGTTGGCCTGTTTGTTTGTTGGTTTGTTGGCATGTTGGTTTGTTGGTCTATTTGTTTGGTGGTTTGTTCGTTTGTTGGTTTGTTGGTTTGTTGGTTTGTTTGCTTGTTGGTTTGTTGGTTTGTTGGTTTGTTGGTTTGTTGGTTTGTTGGTTTGTTGGTTTGTTAATTTGTTGGTTTGTTGGTTTGTTGGTTTGTTGGCTTGTTGGTTTGCTGGTTTGTTGGTTTCTTGGTTTGTTGGTTTGTTGGTTTGTTTGTTTGTTGCTTTGTTGGTTGTTGGTTTGTTTGTTTGTTGGTTTGTTTGTTTGTTGGCTTGTTGGTTTGTTGGCTTGTTGGTTTGTTGGCTTGTTGGTTTGTTGGTTTGTTGGTTTGTTGAATTGTTGGTTTGTTTGTTTGTTTGTTTGTTCGTTTGTTGGTTTGTTGGTTTGTTGGCTTGTTGGTTTGTTGGTTTGTTGGCTTGTTGGTTTGTTGATTTGTTGGTTTGTTGGTTTGTTCGTTTGTTGGCTTGTTGGTTTGTTGGCTTGTTGGCTTGTTGATTTGTTGGCTTGTTGGTTTGTTGGTTTGTTGGTTTGTTGGTTTGTTGGTTTGTTGGTTTGTTGGTTTGTTTGTTTGTTGGCTTGTTGGCTTGTTGGTTTGTTGGTTTGTTGGCTTCTTGGTTTGTTGGTTTTTTGGTTTGTTCGTTTGTTGGTTTGTTGGTTTGTTGGTTTGTTGGTTTGTTGGTTTGTTGGTTTGTTGGTTTGTTGGTTTGTTGGTTTGTTGGTTTGTTGGTTTGTTGGTTTGTTGATTTGTTGGTTTGTTGGTTTGTTGGTTTGTTGGTTTGTTGGTTTGTTGGTTTGTTGGTTTGTTGGTTTGTTGGTTTGTTGGTTTGTTGGTTTGTTGGTTTGTTGGTTTGTTCGTTTGTTGGTTTGTTGGTTTGTTGGTTTGTTGGTTTGTTGGTTTGTTCGTTTGTTGGTATGTTGGTTTGTTGGTGTGTTGGTTGTCGGCTTGTTGGTTTGTTGGTTTGTTGGTTTGTTTGTTTGTTGGTTTGTTCGTTTGTTGGCTTGTTGGTTTGTTGGCTTGTTGGCTTGTTGATTTGTTGGCTTGTTGCCTTGTTGGTTTGTTGGTTTGTTGGTTTGTTGGTTTGTTGGTTTGTTGGCTTGTTGGTTTGTTGGTTTTTGGTTTGTTCGTTTGTTAGTTTGTTGGTTTGTTGGTTTGTTGGTTCCTTGGTTTGTTTGTTTGTTGGTTTGTTGATTTGTTGGTTTGTTGGTTTGTTGGTTTGTTTGTTTGTTGTTTTGTTTGTTTGTTGGCTTGTTGGCTTGTTGGCTTGTTGGTTTGTTGGTTTGTTGGTTTGTTGGATTGTTGGTTTGTTGGTTTGTTTGTTTGTTTGTTTGTTGGCTTGTTGGCTTGTTGGCTTGTTGGTTTGTTGGTTTGTTGGCTTGTTGGTTTGTTGGTTTGTTGGCTTGTTGTTTTGTTGGTTTGTTGGTTTATTGGTTTATTGGTTTGTTGGCTTGTTGGTTTGTTGGTTTGTTGATTTGTTGGTTTGTTGGTTTGTTGGTTTGTTGGTTTATTGGTTTGTTGGTTTATTTGCTTGTTAATTTGTTGGTTTGTTGGTTTGTTGGTTAGTTGGTTTGTTGGTTTATTGGTTTGTTGGCTTGTTGGCTTGTTGGTTTGTTGGTTTGTTGGTTTGTTGGTTTCTTGGTTTATTCGTTTGTTGGTTTGTTGGTTTGTTGGTTTGTTGGTTTGTTGGCTTGTTGGCCTGTTTGTTTGTTGTTTTGTTGGCATGTTGGTTTGTTGGTTTGTTGGTTTGGTGGTTTGTTGGTTTGTTGGTTTATTGGTTTGTTGGTTTATTTGCTTGTTAATTTGTTGGTTTGTTGGTTTGTTGGTTAGTTGGTTTGTTGGTTTGTTGGTTTGTTGGTTTGTTGGTTTGTTTGTTTGTTGGTTTGTTGGTTTGTTGGCTTGTTGGTTTGTTGGCTTGTTGGCTTGTTGGTTTGTTGGTTTGTTCGTTTGTTGGTTTGTTGGTTTGTTGGTTTGTTGGCCTGTTTGTTTGTTGGTTTGTTGGCATGTTGGTTTGTTGGTTTGTTGGTTTGGTGGTTTGTTGGTTTGTTGGTTTATTGGTTTGTTGGTTTGTTTGCTTGTTGGTTTGTTGGTTTGTTGGTTTGTTGGTTTGTTGGTTTGTTGGTTTGTTGGTTTGTTGGTTTGTTAGTTTGTTGGCTTGTTGGTTTGTTGGTTTGTTGGTTTGTTGGCTTGTTGGCCTGTTTGTTTGTCGTTTTGTTGGCATGTTGGTTTGTTGGTTTGTTGGTTTGGTGGTTTGTTGGTTTGTTGGTTTATTGGTTTGTTGGTTTATTTGCTTGTTAATTTGTTGGTTTGTTGGTTAGTTGGTTTGTTGGTTTGTTGGTTTGTTGGTTTGTTGGTTTGTTTGTTTGTTGGTTTGTTGGTTTGTTGGCTTGTTGGTTTGTTGGCTTGTTGGCTTGTTGGTTTGTTGGTTTGTTCGTTTGTTGGTTTGTTGGTTTGTTGGTTTGTAGGCCTGTTTGTTTGTTGGTTTGTTGGCATGTTGGTTTGTTGGTTTGTTGGTTTGGTGGTTTGTTGGTTTGTTGGTTTATTGGTTTGTTGGTTTGTTTGCTTGTTGGTTTGTTGGTTTGTTGGTTTGTTGGTTTGTTGGTTTGTTGGTTTGTTGGTTTGTTGGTTTGTTAGTTTGTTGGCTTGTTGGTTTGTTGGTTTGTTGGTTTCTTGGTTTGTTGGTTTTTTGGTTTGTTCGTTTGTTGGTTTGTTGGTTTGTTGGTTTGTGTGTTTGTTGGTTTGTTCGTTTGTTGGCTTGTTGGTTTGTTAGCTTGTTGGTTTGTTGGTTTGTTGGTTTGTTGGTTTGTTGGTTTGTTGGTTTGTTGGTTTGTTGGTTTGTTGGTTTGTTTGTTTGTTGGTTTGTTCGCTTGTTGGTTTGTTGGTTTGTTGGTTTGTTGGCTTGTTGGTTTGTTGGTTTGTTAGTTTGTTGGTTTGTTGGCTTGTTGGTTTGTTGGTTTGTTGGTTTGTTCGTTTGTTGGCTTGTCGGTTTGTTGGCTTGTTGGCTTGTTGGTTTGTTGGTTTGTTGGTTTGTCGGTTTGTTGGTTTGTTGGCTTGTTGGCTTGTTGGTTTGTTGGTTTGTTGGTTTGTTTGTTTGTTTGTTTGTTGGTTTGTTGGTTTGTTCGTTGGTTCGTTTGTTGGTTTGTTGGTTTGTTGGTTTGCTGGTTTGTTGGTTTGTTGGTTTGTTCGTTTGTTGGTTTGTTGGTTTGTTGGTTTGTTCATTTGTTAGTTTGTTGATTTGTTGGTTTGTTGGCTTGTTGGTTTGTTGGTTTGTTGGTTTGTTGGTTTGTTGGCTTGTTGGTTTCTTGGTTTGTTGGTTTGTTGGTTTGTTGGTTTGATGGTTTGTTTGTTTGTTGGTTTGTTCGTTTGTTGGCTTGTTGGTTTATTGACTTGTTGGCTTGTTGGTTTGTTGGTTTGTTTGCTTGTTGGTTTGTTGGTTTGTTGGTTTGTTGGTTTGTTTGCTTGTTCGTTTGCTGGTTTGTTGGTTTGTTGGTTTGTTGGCTTATTGGTTTGTTGGTTTGTTGGTTTGTTGGTTTGTTCGTTTGTTAGTTTTTTGGTTTGTTGGTTTGTTGGTTTGTTCGTTTGTTGGCTTGTTGGTTTGTTGGTTTGTTCGTTTGTTAGTTTTTTGGTTTGTTGGCTTGTTGGTTTGTTGGTTTGTTGGTTTGTTGGTTTGTTGGTTTGTTGGTTTGTTGGTTTGTTGGTTTGGTGGTTTGTTGTTTTATTAGTTTGTTGGTTTCTTGGTTTGTTGGTTTGTTGGCTTCTTGGCTTTTTGGTTTGTTGGTTTGTTGGCTTGATGGCTTGTTGGTTTGTTGGTTTGTTGGCTTGTTGGTTTGTTCGTTTGTTGGTTTGTTGGTTTGTTGATTTGTTGGTTTGCTCGTTTGTTCGCTTGTTGGCTTGTTGGTTTGTTGGTTTGTTGACTTGTTGGTTTGTTGGTTTGTTGGCTTGTTGTTTTGTTGGTTTGTTGGTTTGTTGGTTTGTTGGCTTGTTGGTTTGTTGGTCTGTTGGTTTGTTGGTTTGTTGGTTTCTTGGTTTATTCGTTTGTTGGTTTGTTGGTTTGTTGGTTTGTTGGTTTGTTGGTTTGTTGGTTTGTTGGTTTGTTGGTTTGTTGGTTTGTTTGTTTGTTGGTTTGTTGGTTTGTTGGCTTGTTGGTTTGTTGGCTTGTTGGCTTGTTGGTTTGTTGGTTTGTTCGTTTGTTGGTTTGTGGGTTTGTTGGTTTGTTAGCCTCTTTGTTTGTTGGCATGTTGGTTTGTTGGTTTGTTGGTTTGTTGGTTTGGTGGTTTGTTGGTTTGTTCGTTTATTAGTTTGTTGGTTTGTTTGCTTGTTGGTTTGTTGGTTTGTTGGTTTGTTGGTTTGTTGGTTTGTTGGTTTGTTGGCTTATTGGTATGTTGGTTTGTTGGTTTGTTGGCTTGTTGGTTTGTTGGTTTGTTGGTTTCTTGGTTTTTTTTTTGTTGGTTTGTTCGTTTGTTGGTTTGTTGGTTTGTTGGTTTGTTTGTTTGTTGGTTTGTTCGTTTGTTCGTTTGTTGGCTTGTTGGTTTGTTAGCTTGTTGGGTTGTTGGTTTGTTGGTTTGTTGGTTTGTTGGTTTGTTGGTTTGTTTGTTTGTTCTTTTGTTGGTTTGTTGGTCTGTCGGCTATTTGGTTTGTTGGTTTGTCGGCTTGTTGGTTTGTTGATTAGTTGGTTTGTTGGTTTGTTCGTTTGTTGGTTTGTTGGTTTGTTGGTTTGTTCGTTTGTTAGTTTGTTGATTTGTTGGTTTGTTGGCTTGTTGGTTTGTTGGTTTGTTGTTTTGTTGGTTTGTTGGCTTGTTGAGTTGTTGGTTTGTTGGTTTGTTGGTTTGTTGGTTTATTGGTTTGTTTGTTTGTTCGTTTGTTGGCTTGTTGGTTTGTTGGCTTTTTGGCTTGTTGGTTTTTTGGTTTGTTTGCTTGTTGGTTTGTTGGTTTGTTGGTTTGTTGGTTTGTCGGTTTCTTGGTTTGTTGGCTTATTGGTTTGTTGGTTTGTTGGTTTGTTGGTTTGTTGGTTTGTTGGTTTGTTGGTTTGTTGGTTTGTTGGTTTGTTGGCTTGTTGGTTTATTTGTTTGTTGGTTTGTTGGTTTGTTGGCTTCTTGGCTTGGTGGTTTGTTGGTTTGTTGGCTTGATGGCTTGTTGGTTTGTTGATTTGTGGCTTGTTGGTTTGTTGGTTTGTTGGTTTGTTGGTTTGTTGGTTTGTTGGTTTGTTGGTTTGTTGGTTTGTTGGTTTGTTGGTTTGTTGGTTTGTTGGTTTGTTATTTTGTTGGCTTGTTGGCTTGTTGGTTTGTTGGTTTGTTGGCTTGTTGGCTTGTTGGTTTGTTGGTTTGTTGTCTTGTTGTTATGTTGGTTTGTTGGTTTATTGGTTTGTTGGCTTGTTGGCTTGTTGGTTTGTTGGTTTGTTGGTCTGTTGGTTTCTTGGTTTATTCGTTTGTTGGTTTGTTGGTTTGTTGGTTTGTTGGTTTGTTGGTTTGTTGGTTTGTTGGTTTGTTGGTTTGTTGGTTTGTTGGTTTGTTGGTTTGTTTGTTGGTTGGTTTGCTGGTTTGTTGGCTTGTTGGTTTGTTGGCTTGTTGGCTTGTTGGTTTGTTGGTTTGTTGGTTTGTTCGTTTGTTGGTTTGTTGGTTTGTTGGTTTGTTGTCTTGTTGGCTTATTGGCCTGTTTGTTTGTTGGTTTGTTGGCATGTTGGTTTGTTGGTGTTTTTGTTTGGTGGTTTGTTCGTTTGTTGGGTTGTTGGTTTGTTGGTTTGTTTGCTTGTTGGTTTGTTGGTTTGTTGGTTTGTTGGTTTGTTGGTTTGTTGGCTTGTTGGTTTGTTGGTTTGTTGGTTTCTTGGTTTGTTGGTTTGTTGGTTTGTTCGTTTGTTGGTTTGTTGGTTTGTTTGTTTGTTGGTTTGTTAGTTTGTTGGCTTGTTGGTTTGTTGGTTTGTTGCTTTGTTGGTTTGTTGGTTTGTTGAATTGTTGGTTTGTTTGATTGTTTGTTTGTTCGTTTGTTGGTTTGTTGGTTTGTTGGCTTGTTGGATTGTTGGTTTGTTGGCTTGTTGGTTTGTTGATTTGTTGGTTTGTTGGTTTGTTCGTTTGTTGGCTTGTTGGTTTGTTGGCTTGTTGGCTTGTTGTTTTGTTGGCTTGTTGGCTTGTTGGTTTGTTGGTTTGTTGGTTTGTTGGTTTGTTGGTTTGTTTGTTTGTTGGCTTGTTGGCTTGTTGGTTTGTTGGTTTGTTGGCTTGTTGGTTTGTTGGTTTTTTGGTTTGTTCGTTTGTTGGTTTGTTGGTTTGTTGGTTTGTTGGTTTGTTGGTTGGTTGGTTTGTTGGTTTGTTGGTTTGTTGGTTTGTTGGTTTGTTGGTTTGTTGGTTTGTTGGTTTGTTGGTTTGTTGGTTTGTTGGTTTGTTGGTTTGTTGGTTTGTTGGTTTTTTGGTTTGTTGGTTTGTTGGTTTGTTGGTTTGTTGGTTTGTTGGTTTGTTGGTTTGTTGGTTTGTTGGTTTGTTGGTTTGTTGGTTTGTTGGTTTGTTGGTTTGTTGGTTTGTTGGTTTGTTCGTTTGTTGGTTTGTTGGTTTGTTTGTTTGTTGGTTTGTTCGGTTGTTGGTTTGTTGGTTTGTTGGTTTGTGCGTTTGTTTGTTTGTTGGTTTGTTGGTTTGTTGGTTTGTTGGTTTGTTGGTTTGTTAGTTTGTTCGTTTGTTCGTTTGTTGGTTTGTTGGTTTGTTGGTTTGTTCGTTTGTTGGTTTGTTGGTTTGTTGGTTTGTTGGCTTGTTGGTTTGTTGGTTTGTTGGTTTGTTGGTTTGTTGGTTTGTTAGCTTACGGGTTTGTTGGTTTGTTGGTTTGTTGGTTTGTTCGTTTGTTGGCTTGTTGGTTTGTTGGCTTGTTGGTTTGTTGGCTAGTTGGTTTGTCGGTTTGTTGGTTTGTTGGTTTGTTGGTTTGTTGGTTTGTTGGTTTGTTGGTTTGTTGGTTTGTTGGTTTGTCGGTTTGTTGGCTTGTTGGTTTGTTTGCTTGTTGGCTTGTTGGTTTGTTGGTTTGTTCGTTTGTTGGTTTGTTGGTTTGTTGGTTTGTTGGTTTGTTGGTTTGTTGGCTTGTTGGTTTGTTGGTTTGTTGGTTTCTTGGTTTGTTGGTTTGTTGGTTTGTTCGTTTGTTGGTTTGTTGGTTTGTTTGTTTGTTGGTTTGTTTGTTTGTTGGCTTGTTGGTTTGTTGGTTTGTTGCTTTGTTGGTTTGTTGGTTTGTTGAATTGTTGGTTTGTTTGATTGTTTGTTTGTTCGTTTGTTGGTTTGTTGGTTTGTTGGCTTGTTGGATTGTTGGTTTGTTGGCTTGTTGGTTTGTTGATTTGTTGGTTTGTTGGTTTGTTCGTTTGTTGGCTTGTTGGTTTGTTGGCTTGTTGGCTTGTTGTTTTGTTGGCTTGTTGGCTTGTTGGTTTGTTGGTTTGTTGGTTTGTTGGTTTGTTGGTTTGTTTGTTTGTTGGCTTGTTGGCTTGTCGGTTTGTTGGTTTGTTGGTTTGTTGGTTTGTTGGTTTGTTGGTTTGTTGGTTTGTTGGTTTGTTGGTTTGTCGGTTTGTTGGCTTGTTGGTTTGTTGGCTTGTTGGCTTGTTGGTTTGTTGGTTTGTTCGTTTGTTGGTTTGTTGGTTTGTTGGTTTGTTGGTTTGTTGGTTTGTTGGCTTGTTGGTTTGTTGGTTTGTTGGTTTCTTGGTTTGTTGGTTTGTTGGTTTGTTCGTTTGTTGGTTTGTTGGTTTGTTTGTTTATTGGTTTGTTTGTTTGTTGGCTTGTTGGTTTGTTGGTTTGTTGCTTTGTTGGTTTGTTGGTTTGTTGAATTGTTGGTTTGTTTGATTGTTTGTTTGTTCGTTTGTTGGTTTGTTGGTTTGTTGGCTTGTTGGATTGTTGGTTTGTTGGCTTGTTGGTTTGTTGATTTGTTGGTTTGTTGGTTTGTTCGTTTGTTGGCTTGTTGGTTTGTTGGCTTGTTGGCTTGTTGTTTTGTTGGCTTGTTGGCTTGTTGGTTTGTTGGTTTGTTGGTTTTTGGTTTGTTGGTTTGTTGGTTTGTTTGTTTGTTGGCTTGTTGGCTTGTTGGTTTGTTGGTTTGTTGGCTTGTTGGTTTGTTGGTTTTTTGGTTTGTTCGTTTGTTGGTTTGTTGGTTTGTTGGTTTGTTGGTTTGTTGGTTGGTTGGTTTGTTGGTTTGTTGGTTTGTTGGTTTGTTGGTTTGTTGGTTTGTTGGTTTGTTGGTTTGTTGGTTTGTTGGTTTGTTGGTTTGTTGGTTTGTTGGTTTGTTGGTTTGTTGGTTTGTTGGTTTGTTGGTTTGTTGGTTTGTTGGTTTGTTGGTTTGTTGGTTTGTTGGTTTGTTGGTTTGTTGGTTTGTTGGTTTGTTCGTTTGTTAATTTGTTGGTTTGTTGGTTTGTTGGTTTGTTCGGTTGTTGGTTTGTTGGTTTGTTGGTTTGTGCGTTTGTTTGTTTGTTGGTTTGTTGGTTTGTTGGTTTGTTGGTTTGTTGGTTTGTTAGTTTGTTCGTTTGTTCGTTTGTTGGTTTGTTGGTTTGTTGGTTTGTTCGTTTGTTGGTTTGTTGGTTTGTTGGTTTGTTGGCTTGTTGGTTTGTTGGTTTGTTGGTTTGTTGGTTTGTTAGCTTACGGGTTTGTTGGTTTGTTGGTTTGTTGGTTTGTTCGTTTGTTGGCTTGTTGGTTTGTTGGCTTGTTGGTTTGTTGGCTAGTTGGTTTGTCGGTTTGTTGGTTTGTTGGTTTGTTGGTTTGTTGGTTTGTTGGTTTGTTGGTTTGTTGGTTTGTTGGTTTGTTGGTTTGTCGGTTTGTTGGCTTGTTGGTTTGTTGGCTTGTTGGCTTGTTGGTTTGTTGGTTTGTTTGTTTGTTGGTTTGTTGGTTTGTTGGTTTGTTGGTTTGTTGGTTTGTTGGTTTGTTGGCTTGTTGGTTTGTTGGTTTGTTGGTTTGTTGGTTTGTTGGTTTGTTGGCTTGTTGGCTTGTTGGTTTGTTGGTTTGTTCGTTTGTTGGTTTGTTTGTTTGTTGGTTTGCTGGTTTTTTGGTTTGTTGGTTTGTTGGATTGTTGGTTTGTTGGTTTGTTGGTTTGTTGGTTTGTTGGTTTGCTCGTTTGTTGGTTTTTTGGTTTGTTGGTTTGTTGGTTTGTTGGCTTGTTGGTTTGTTAGTTTGTTGGTTTGTTGGTTTGTTGGTTTGTTGGTTTGTTGGTTTGTTGGTTTGTTGGTTTGTTCGTTTGTTCGTTTGTTGGTTTGTTTGTTTCTTGGTTTGTTCGTTTGTTGGTTTGTTGGTTACTTGGTTTGTTCGTTTGTTAGTTTGTTGGTTTGTTGGCTTGTTGGTTTGTTGGTTTGTTGGTTTTTTGGTTTGTTGGTGTGTTGGTTTGTTGGTTTGTTGTTGGTTTGTTGGATTATTAATTTGTTGGATTGTTGGTTTGTTGGTTTGTTGGTTTGTTGGTTTGTTGGTTTATAGGTTTGGTGGTTTATTTGTTTGTTGGTTTCTTGGTTTGTTGGTTTGTTGGTTTGTTCGTTTGTTGGTTTGTTGGTTTGTTTGTTTGTTGGTTTGTTGGTTTGTTGGTTTGTTGGTTTGTTGGTTTGTTGCTTTGTTGGTTTGTTGGTTTGTTGAATTGTTGGTTTGTTTGATTGTTTGTTTGTTCGTTTGTTGGTTTGTTGGTTTGTTGGCTTGTTGGATTGTTGGTTTGTTGGCTTGTTGGTTTGTTGATTTGTTGGTTTGTTGGTTTGTTCGTTTGTTGGCTTGTTGGTTTGTTGGCTTGTTGGCTTGTTGTTTTGTTGGCTTGTTGGCTTGTTGGTTTGTTGGTTTGTTGGTTTGTTGGTTTGTTGGTTTGTTTGTTTGTTGGCTTGTTGGCTTGTTGGTTTGTTGGTTTGTTGGTTTGTTGGTTTATTAGTTTGTTGGTTTGTTCGTTTGTTGTCTTGTTGGTTTGTTGGCTTGTTGGCTTGTTGGTTTGTTGGTTTGTTTGTTTGTTTGTTTGTTGGTTTGTTCGTTTGTTGGTTTGTTGGTTACTTGGTTTGTTGGTTTGTTAGTTTGTTGGTTTGTTGGCTTGTTGGTTTGTTGGTTTGTTGGTTTGTTGGTTTGTTCGTTTGGTGGTTTTTTTGTTTGTTGGTTTGTTGGCTTGTTGGTTTGTTGGTTTGTTGGTTTCTTGGTTTGTTGGTTTGTTGGTTTGATGGTTTTTTGGTTTGTTGGTTTGTTTGTTTGTTCGATTGTTGGCTTGTTGGTTTGTTGGCTTGTTGGCTTGTTGGTTTGTTGGTTTGTTGGTTTGTTTGTTTGTTGGTTTGTTCGTTTTTTGGTTTGTTGGTTACTTGGTTTGTTGATTTGTTAGTTTGTTGGTTTGTTGGTTTCTTGGTTTGTTGGTTTATTTGTTTGTTGGTTTGTTGGTTTGTTGGTTTTTTGGTTTGTTGGCTTGTTAACTTGTTGTTTTGTTGGTTTGTCGGTTTGTTGGCTTGTTAACTTGTTGTTTTGTTGGTTTGTTCGTTTGTTGGCTTGTTGGCTTGTTGGTTTGTTGGTTTGTTGGTTTGCTGGCTTATTGGTTACTTGGTTTGTTGGTTTGTTGGTTTGATGGCTTATTGGTTTGTTGGTTTGTTGGCTTGTTGGTTTGTTGGTTTGTTGGCTTGTTGGCTTGTTGGTTTTTGGGTTTGTTAGTTTGTTGGCTTGTTGGTTTGTTGGTTTGTTGGCTTATTGGCTTGTTGGTTTGTTGGTTTGTTGGTTTGTTGGTTTGTTGGTTTGTTCGTTTGTTGGCTTGTTGGTTTGTTGGCTTGTTGGTTTGTTGGCTAGTTGGTTTGTCGGTTTGTTGGTTTGTTGGTTTGTTGGTTTGTTGGTTTGTTGGTTTGTTGGTTTGTTGGTTTGTTGGTTTGTCGGTTTGTTGGCTTGTTGGTTTGTTGGCTTGTTGGCTTGTTGGTTTGTTGGTTTGTTCGTTTGTTGGTTTGTTGGTTTGTTGGTTTGTTGGTTTGTTGGTTTGTTGGTTTGTTGGCTTGTTGGTTTGTTGGTTTGTTGGTTTGTTGGTTTGTTGGTTTGTTGGCTTGTTGGCTTGTTGGTTTGTTGGTTTGTTCGTTTGTTGGTTTGTTTGTTTGTTGGTTTGCTGGTTTTTTGGTTTGTTGGTTTGTTGGATTGTTGGTTTGTTAGTTTGTTGGTTTGTTGGTTTGTTGGTTTGCTCGTTTGTTGGTTTTTTGGTTTGTTGGTTTGTTGGTTTGTTGGCTTGTTGGTTTGTTAGTTTGTTGGTTTGTTGGTTTGTTGGTTTGTTGGTTTGTTGGTTTGTTGGTTACTTGGTTTGTTGGTTTGTTGGTTTGTTGGTTTGTTGGTTTGTTGGTTTGTTCGTTTGTTCGTTTGTTCGTTTGTTGGTTTGTTGGTTTGTCGGTTTGTTGGTTTGATGGTTTGTTGGTTTGTTCGTTTGCTGGCTTGTTGTCTTGTTGGTTTGTTGGTTTGTTGGTTTGTTCGTTTGTTCGTTTGTTGGTTTGTTTGTTTCTTGGTTTGTTCGTTTGTTGGTTTGTTGGTTACTTGGTTTGTTCGTTTGTTAGTTTGTTGGTTTGTTGGCTTGTTGGTTTGTTGGTTTGTTGGTTTTTTGGTTTGTTGGTGTGTTGGTTTGTTGGTTTGTTGTTGGTTTGTTGGATTATTAATTTGTTGGATTGTTGGTTTGTTGGTTTGTTGGTTTGTTGGTTTGTTGGTTTGTAGGTTTGGTGGTTTATTTGTTTGTTGGTTTTTTGGTTTGTTGGCTTGTTTGTTTGTTGGTTTCTTGGTTTGGTGGTTTGTTGGTTTGTTGGTTTATTGGTTTGTTGGTTTGTTCGTTTGTTGGCTTGTTGGTTTGTTGGCTTGTTGGCTTGTTGGTTTGTTGGTTTGTTTGTTTGTTTGTTTGTTGGTTTGTTCGTTTGTTGGTTTGTTGGTTACTTGGTTTGTTGGTTTGTTAGTTTGTTGGTTTGTTGGCTTGTTGGTTTGTTGGTTTGTTGGTTTGTTGGTTTGTTCGTTTGGTGGTTTTTTTGTTTGTTGGTTTGTTGGCTTGTTGGTTTGTTGGTTTGTTGGTTTCTTGGTTTGTTGGTTTGTTGGTTTGATGGTTTTTTGGTTTGTTGGTTTGTTGGTTTGTTCGATTGTTGGCTTGTTGGTTTGTTGGCTTGTTGGCTTGTTGGTTTGTTGGTTTGTTGGTTTGTTTGTTTGTTGGTTTGTTCGTTTTTTGGTTTGTTGGTTACTTGGTTTGTTGATTTGTTAGTTTGTTGGTTTGTTGGTTTCTTGGTTTGTTGGTTTATTTGTTTGTTGGTTTGTTGGTTTGTTGGTTTTTTGGTTTGTTGGCTTGTTAACTTGTTGTTTTGTTGGTTTGTCGGTTTGTTGGCTTGTTAACTTGTTGTTTTGTTGGTTTGTTCGTTTGTTGGCTTGTTGGCTTGTTGGTTTGTTGGTTTGTTGGTTTGCTGCCTTATTGGTTACTTGGTTTGTTGGTTTGTTGGTTTGATGGCTTATTGGTTTGTTGGTTTGTTGGCTTGTTGGTTTGTTGGTTTGTTGGCTTGTTGGCTTGTTGGTTTTTGGGTTTGTTAGTTTGTTGGCTTGTTGGTTTGTTGGTTTGTTGGCTTATTGGCTTGTTGGTTTGTTGGTTTGTTGGTTTGTTGGTTTGTTGGCTTGTTGGTTTGTTGGTTTGGTGGTTTGTTGGTTTGTTGGTTTGTTGGTTTGTTGGTTTGTTGGTTTGTTGGTTTGTTGGTTTGTTGGTTTGTTGGTTTGTTGGTTTGTTGGTTTGTTGGTTTGTTGGTTTGTTGGTTTGTGTGCTTGTTGGATTGTTGGTTTGTTGGCTTGTTGGTTTGTTGGTTTGTTGGTTTGTTGGTTTGTTGGTTTGTTGGTTTGTTGGTTTGTTGGTTTGTTGGTTTGTTGGTTTGTTGGTTTGTTGGTTTGTTGGTTTGTTGGTTTGTTGGTTTGTTGGTTTGTTGGTTTGTTGGTTTGTTGGTTTGTTGGTTTGTTGCTTTGTTGGCTTGTTGGCTTGTTGGTTTATTGGTTTGTTGGCTTGTTGGTTTGTTGGTTTGGTGGTTTGTTGGTTTGTTGGTTTGTTGGTTTTTCGGTTTGTTGGTTTGTTGGTTTGTTGGGTTGTTGATTTGTTGGTTTGTTGGTTTGTTAGTTTGTTGGTTTGTTCATTTCTTGGTTTGTTTGTTTGTTGGTTTGTTGGTTTGTTGGTTTGTTCGTTTGTTGGTTTGTTGGTTTGTTGGTTTGTTGGTTTTTTGGTTTGTTGGTTTGTTTATTTGTTGGTTTGTTCGTTTGTTGGTTTGTTGGTTTGTTCGTTTCTTGGTTTGTTGGTTTGTTGGTCTGTTGGTTTTTTGGCTTGTTGGCTTGTTGGTTTGTTGGTTTGTTCGTTTGTTGGTTTGTTCGTTTTTTGATTTGTTTGTTTGTTGGTTTGTTGGCTTGTTGGCTTGTTGGTTTGTTGGTTTGTTGGTTTGTTGGTTTATTGGTTTGTTGGTTTGTTGTGTTCGTTTGTTGGTGTGTTGGTTTGTTGATTTGTTGATTTGTTGGTATGTTGGTTTTGTGGTTTGTTGGCTTGTAGGTTTGTTGGTTTGTTGGTTTGTTCGTTTGTTGGCTTGTTGGTTTGTTGTCTTGTTGGTTTGTTGGTTTGTTGGTTTGTTGATTTGTTGGTTTGTTGGTTTGTTGGTTTGTTGGTTTGTTGGTTTGTTGGTTTGTTGGTTTGTTGGTTTGTTGGTTTGTTCATTTGTTGGTTTGTTTGTTTGTTGGTTTGTTGGTTTGTTGGTTTGTTCGTTTGTTGGTTTGTTGGTTTGTTGGTTTGTTGGTTTGTTGGTTTGTTCGTTTGTTGGTTTGTTTGTGTGTTGGTTTGTTCGTTTGTTGGTTTGTTGGTTTGTTCGTTTGTTGGTTTGTTGGTTTGTTGGTTTGTTGGTTTTTTGGCTTGTTGGCTTGTTGGTTTGTTGGTTTGTTCGTTTGTTGGGTTGTTCGTTTGTTGATTTGTTTGTTTGTTGGTTTGTTGGTTTGTTGGTTTGTTGGCTTGTTGGTTTGTTGATTTGTTGGTTTGTTCGTTTGTTGGTTTGTTGGCTTGTTGGTTTGTTGGTTTGTTGGTTTGTTGGTTTGTTGGTTTGTTGGTTTGTTGGTTTGTTGGCTTGTTGGTTTGTTGGTTTGTTGGCTTGTCGGTTTGTCGGTTTGTTGGTTTGTTGGTTTGTTGGTTTGTTGGTTTGTTGGTTTGTTGGTTTGTTGGTTTGTTGGTTTGTTGATTTGTTCGTTTGTTGGTTTGTTGGTTTGTTGGTTTGTTGGTTTGTTGGCTTGCTGGCTTGTTGGTTTGTTGGTTTGTTGGCTTGTTAGTTTGTTGGTTTGGTGGTTTGTCGGTTTGTTGGTTTTTTGGTTAGTTGGTTTGTTGGTTTGTTGGTTTGTTGGTTTGTTGGTTTGTTGGTTTGTTGGTTTGTTGGTTTGTTCATTTGTTGGTTTGTTTGTTTGTTGATTTGTTGGTTTGTTGGTTTGTTCGTATTTTGGTTTGTTGGTTTGTTGGTTTGTTGGTTTGTTTGTTTGTTGGTTTTTCGGCTTGTTGGCTTGTTGGTTTGTTGGTTTGTTCGTTTGTTGGTTTGTTCGTTTGTTGATTTGTTTGTTTGTTGGTTTGTTGGCTTGTTGGCTTGTTGGTTTGTTGGTTTGTTGGTTTGTCGGTTTGTTGGTTTTTTGGTTTGTTGTGTTCGTTTATTGGTGTGTTGGTTTGTTGATTTGTTGGCTTGTTGGTTTGTTGGTCTGTTGGTTTGTTCGTTTGTTGGCTTGTTGGTTTGTTGGTTTGTTGGTTTGTTGGTTTCTTGGTTTGTTGGTTTGTTGGTTTGTTGGTTTGTTGGTTTGTTGGTTTGTTGGTTTGTTGGTTTGTTGGTTTGTTGGTTTGTTGGTTTGTTGGTTTGTTGGTTTGTTGGTTTGTTGGTTTGTTGGTTTGTTGGTTTGTTGGTTTGTTCGTTTGTTGGTTTGTTGGTTTGTTGGCTTGTTGGTTTGTTGGTTTTTTGGTTTGTTGGCTTGTTGGTTTGTTGGCTTGTTGGCTTGTTGGTTTGTGGGTTTGATCATTTGTTGGCTTGTTCGCTTGTTGGTTTGTTGGTTTGTTGGTTTGTTGGTTTGTTGGTTTGTTGGTTTGTTGGTTTGTTGGTTTGTTGGTTTTTTGGCTTGTTGGCTTGTTGGTTTGTTGGTTTGTTGGTTAGTTCGTTTTTTAGTTTGTTGGCTTGTTGGTTTGTTGGTTTGTTGGTTTGTTGGTTTGTTGGTTTGTTGGTTTGTTGGTTTGTTGGTTTGTTGGTTTTTTCATTTGTTGGTTTATTTGTTTGTTGGTTTGTTGGTTTGTTCGTTTGTTGGTTTGTTCGTTTGTTGATTTGTTTGTTTGTTGGTTTGTTGGTTTATTGGTTTGATAATTTGTTGGTTTGTTGGCTTGTTGGTTTGTTGATTTGTTGGTTTGTTTGTTTGTTTTTTTGTTTGTTTGTTGGTATGTTCGTTTGTTGGTTTGTTGGTTTGTTGGTTTGTTGGCTTGTTGGTTTGTTGGTTTGTTGGCTTGTTGGTTTGTTGGTTTGTTGGTTTGTTAGTTTGTTGGTTTGTTGGTTTGTTGGTTGGTTGGTTTGTTGGTTTGTTGGTTTGTTGATTTGTTGGCTTGTTGGCTTGTTGGTTTGTTGGTTTGTTAGTTTGCTAGCTTATTGGTTACTTGGTTTGTTGGTTTGTTGGTTTGTTGGTTTGTTGGTTTGTTGGCTTGTTGGTTTGTTGGTTTGTTGGTTTGTTGGCTTGTTGGTTTGTTCGTTTGTTGGTTTGTTCGTTTGTTGGTTTGTTGGTTTTTTGGCTTGTTGGCTTGTTGGTTTGTTGGTTTGTTGTTTTGTTGGTTTGTTGGTTTGTTTTGGTTTGTTGGTTTGTTTTGGATTGTTGGTTTGTTGATTTGTTGGCTTGTTGGCTTGTTGGTTTGTTGGTTTGTTAGTTTGCTGGCCTATTGGTTACTTGGTTTGTTGGTTTGTTGGCTTGTTGGTTTGTTCGTTTGTTGGTTTGTTGGTTTGTTGGTTTGTTGGTTTTTTTGGCTTGTTGGCTTGTTGGTTTGTTGGTTTGTTCGTTTGTTGGTTTGTTCGTTTGTTGATTTGTTTGTTTGTTGGTTTGTTGGTTTGTTGGTTTGTTGGTTTGTTGGTTTGTTGGCTTGTTGGTTTGTTGATTTGTTGGTTCGTTCGTTTGTTGGTTTGTTGGCTTGTTGGTTTGTTGGTTTGTTGGTTTGTTGGTTTGTTGGTTTGTTGGTTTGTTGGTTTGTTGGTTTGTTGGCTTGTTGGTTTGTTGGTTTGTTGGCTTATCGGTTTGTTGGTTTGTTGGTTTGTTGGTTTGTTGGTTTGTTGGTTTGTTGGTTTGTTGGTTTGTTGATTTGTTCGTTTGTTGGTTTGTTGGTTTGTTGGTTTGTTGGCTTGCTGGCTTGTTGGTTTGTTGGTTTGTTGGCTTGTTGGTTTGTTGGTTTGGTGGTTTGTCGGTTTGTTGGTTTGTTGGTTTTTTGGTTAGTTGGTTTGTTGGTTTGTTGGTTTGTTGGGTTGTTGGTTTGTTGGTTTGTTCATTTGTTGGTTTGTTTGTTTGTTGATTTGTTGGTTTGTTGGTTTTGTTCGTATTTTGGTTTGTTGGTTTGTTGGTTTGTTTGTTTGTTGGTTTGTTCGTTTGTTGGTTTGTTGGATTGTTCGTTTGTTGGTTTGTTGGTTTGTTGGTTTTTTGGCTTGTTGGTTTGTTGGTTTGTTGGTTTGTTCGTTTGTTGGTTTGTTCGTTTGTTGATTTGTTTGTTGGTTGGCTTGTTGGCTTGTTGGTTTGTTGGTTTGTTCGTTTGTTGGTTTGTTTGTTTGTTGGTTTGTTGGTTTGTTGGTTTGTTGGTTTGTTTTGGATTGTTGGTTTGTTGATTTGTTGGCTTGTTGGCTTGTTGGTTTGTTGGTTTGTTAGTTTGCTGGCTTATTGGTTACTTGGTTTGTTGATTTGTTGGCTTGTTGGTTTGTTGGTTTGTTGGTTTGTTCGTTTGTTGGCTTGTTGGTTTGTTGGCTTGATGGCTTGTTGGTTTGTTGGTTTGTTGGTTTGTTGGTTTGTTGGTTTGTTGGTTTGTTGGTTTGTTGGTTTGTTGGTTTGTTGGTTTGTTGGTTTGTTGGTTTGTTGGTTTGTTGGTTTGTTGGTTTCTTGGTTTGTTGGTTTGTTGGTTTGTTCGTTTGTTCGTTTGTTGGTTTGTTGGTTTGTTGGCTTGTTGGTTTGTTGGTTTTTTGGTTTGTTGGCTTGTTGGTTTGTTGGCTTGTTGGTTTGTGGGTTTGATAGTTTGTTGGCTTGTTCGCTTATTGGTTTGTTGGTTTGTTGGTTTGTTGGTTTGTTGGTTTGTTGGTTTTTTGGCTTGTTGGCTTGTTGGTTTGTTGGTTTGTTGGTTAGTTTGTTTTTTGGTTTGTTGGCTTGTTGGTTTGTTGGTTTGTTGGTTTGTTGGTTTGTTGGTTTGTTTGTTTGTTCATTTGTTGGTTTGTTTGTTTGTTGGTTTGTTGGTTTGTTAGTTTGTTCGTTTCTTGGTTTGTTGGTTTGTAGGTTTGTTGGTTTGTTGGTTTGTTAGTTTGTTTGTTTGTTGGTTTGTTCGTTTGTTGGTTTGTTGGTTTGTTCGTTTGTTGGTTTGTTGGTTTGTTGGTTTGTTGGTTTGTTGGTCTGTTGGTTTTTTGGCTTGTTAGCTTGTTGGTTTGTTGGTTTGTTCGTTTGTTGGCTTGTTCGTTTGTTAATTTGTTTGTTTGTTGGTTTGTTGGTTTGTTGGTTTGTTGGCTTGTTGGTTTATTGATTTGTTGGTTTGTTTGTTTGTTGGTTTGTTTGTTTGTTGGTATGTTCGTTTGTTGGTTTGTTGGTTTGTTGGTTTGTTGGTTTGTTGGCTTGTTGGTTTGTTGGTTTGTTGGTTTGTTGGCTTGTTGGTTTGTTCGTTTGTTGGTTTGTTCGTTTGTTGGTTTGTTGGTTTTTTGGCTTGTTGGCTTGTTGGTTTGTTGGTTTGTTGTTTTGTTGGTTTGTTGGTTTGTTTTGGTTTGTTGGTTTGTTTTGGATTGTTGGTTTGTTGATTTGTTGGCTTGTTGGCTTGTTGGTTTGTTGGTTTGTTAGTTTGCTGGCCTATTGGTTACTTGGTTTGTTGGTTTGTTGGCTTGTTGGTTTTTTCGTTTGTTGGTTTGTTGGTTTGTTGGTTTGTTGGTTTTTTTGGCTTGTTGGCTTGTTGGTTTGTTGGTTTGTTCGTTTGTTGGTTTGTTCGTTTGTTGATTTGTTTGTTTGTTGGTTTGTTGGTTTGTTGGTTTGTTGGTTTGTTGGTTTGTTGGCTTGTTGGTTTGTTGATTTGTTGGTTCGTTCGTTTGTTGGTTTGTTGGCTTGTTGGTTTGTTGGTTTGTTGGTTTGTTGGTTTGTTGGTTTGTTGGTTTGTTGGTTTGTTGGTTTGTTGGCTTGTTGGTTTGTTGGTTTGTTGGCTTATCGGTTTGTTGGTTTGTTGGTTTGTTGGTTTGTTGGTTTGTTGGTTTGTTGGTTTGTTGATTTGTTCGTTTGTTGGTTTGTTGGTTTGTTGGTTTGTTGGCTTGCTGGCTTGTTGGTTTGTTGGTTTGTTGGCTTGTTGGTTTGTTGGTTTGGTGGTTTGTCGGTTTGTTGGTTTGTTGGTTTTTTGGTTAGTTGGTTTGTTGGTTTGTTGGTTTGTTGGGTTGTTGGTTTGTTGGTTTGTTCATTTGTTGGTTTGTTTGTTTGTTGATTTGTTGGTTTGTTGGTTTGTTCGTATTTTGGTTTGTTGGTTTGTTGGTTTGTTTGTTTGTTGGTTTGTTCGTTTGTTGGTTTGTTGGATTGTTCGTTTGTTGGTTTGTTGGTTTGTTGGTTTTTTGGCTTGTTGGCTTGTTGGTTTGTTGGTTTGTTCGTTTGTTGGTTTGTTCGTTTGTTGATTTGTTTGTTGGTTGGCTTGTTGGCTTGTTGGTTTGTTGGTTTGTTCGTTTGTTGGTTTGTTTGTTTGTTGGTTTGTTGGTTTGTTGGTTTGTTGGTTTGTTTTGGATTGTTGGTTTGTTGATTTGTTGGCTTGTTGGCTTGTTGGTTTGTTGGTTTGTTAGTTTGCTGGCTTATTGGTTACTTGGTTTGTTGATTTGTTGGCTTGTTGGTTTGTTGGTTTGTTGGTTTGTTCGTTTGTTGGCTTGTTGGTTTGTTGGCTTGATGGCTTGTTGGTTTGTTGGTTTGTTGGTTTGTTGGTTTGTTGGTTTGTTGGTTTGTTGGTTTGTTGGTTTGTTGGTTTGTTGGTTTGTTGGTTTGTTGGTTTGTTGGTTTGTTGGTTTGTTGGTTTGTTGGTTTGTTCGTTTGTTGGTTTGTTGGTTTGTTGGCTTGTTGGTTTGTTGGTTTTTTGGTTTGTTGGCTTGTTGGTTTGTTGGCTTGTTGGTTTGTGGGTTTGATAGTTTGTTGGCTTGTTCGCTTATTGGTTTGTTGGTTTGTTGGTTTGTTGGTTTGTTGGTTTGTTGGTTTTTTGGCTTGTTGGCTTGTTGGTTTGTTGGTTTGTTGGTTAGTTTGTTTTTTGGTTTGTTGGCTTGTTGGTTTGTTGGTTTGTTGGTTTGTTGGTTTGTTGGTTTGTTTGTTTGTTCATTTGTTGGTTTGTTTGTTTGTTGGTTTGTTGGTTTGTTAGTTTGTTCGTTTCTTGGTTTGTTGGTTTGTAGGTTTGTTGGTTTGTTGGTTTGTTAGTTTGTTTGTTTGTTGGTTTGTTCGTTTGTTGGTTTGTTGGTTTGTTCGTTTGTTGGTTTGTTGGTTTGTTGGTTTGTTGGTTTGTTGGTTTGTTGGTTTTTTGGCTTGTTGGCTTGTTGGTTTGTTGGTTTGTTCGTTTGTTGGCTTGTTCGTTTGTTAATTTGTTTGTTTGTTGGTTTGTTGGTTTGTTGGTTTGTTGGCTTGTTGGTTTATTGATTTGTTGGTTTGTTTGTTTGTTGGTTTGTTTGTTTGTTGGTATGTTCGTTTGTTGGTTTGTTGGTTTGTTGGTTTGTTGGCTTGTTGGTTTGTTGGTTTGTTGGCTTGTTGGTTTGTTGGTTTGTTGGTTTGTTAGTTTGTTGGTTTGTTGGTTTGTTGGTTTGTTGGTTTTTTGGATTGTTGGTTTGTTGGTTTGTTGATTTGTTGGCTTGTTGGCTTGTTGGTTTATTTGGTTTGTTAGTTTGCTGGCTTATTGGTTACTTGGTTTGTTGGTGTGTTGGCTTGTTGGTTTGTTGGTTTGTTGGCTTGTTGGTTTGTTGGTTTGTTGGTTTGTTGGCATGTTGGTTTGTTGGTTTGTTGGCTTATTGGCTTGTTGGTTTATTGGGTTGTTGGTTTGTTGGCTTGTTGGCTTGTTGGTTTGTTGGTTTGTTGGTTTGTTGGTTTGTTGATTAGTTGGTTTTTTTGGCTTGTTGGCTTGTTGGTTTGTTGGTTTGTTCGTTTGTTGATTTGTTCGTTTGTTGATTTGTTTGTTTGTTGGTTTGTTGGTTTGTTGGTTTGTTGGCTTGTTGGTTTGTTGATTTGTTGGTTTGTTCGTTTGTTGGTTTGTTGGCTTGTTGGTTTGTTGGTTTGTTGGTTGGTTGGTTTGTTGGTTTGTTGGTTTGTTGGTTTGTTGGTTTGTTGGCTTGTTGGTTGGTTATTTTGTTGGCTTGTCGGCTTGTTGGTTTGTTGGTTTGTTGGTTTGTTGGTTTGTTGGTTTGTTGGTTTGTTGGTTTGTTGGTTTGTTGGTTTGTTGGTTTGTTGATTTGTTCGTTTGTTGGTTTGTTGGTTTGTTGGTTTGTTGGCTTGCTGGCTTGTTGCTTTGTTGGTTTGTTGGCTTGTTGGTTTGTTGGTTTGGTGGTTTGTCGGTTTGTTGGTTTCTTGGTTTTTTGGTTAGTTGGTTTGTTGGTTTGTTGGTTTGTTGGGTTGTTGGATTGTTGGTTTGTTGGTTTGTTCATTTGTTGGTTTGTTTGTTTGTTGATTTGTTGGTTTGTTGGTTTGTTCGTATTTTGGTTTGTTGGTTTGTTGGTTTGTTGGTTTGTTTGTTTGTGGGTTTGTTCGTTTGTTGGTTTGTTGGATTGTTCGTTTGTTGGTTTGTTGGTTTGTTAGTTTTTTGGCTTGTTGGATTGTTGGTTTGTTGGTTTGTTCGTTTGTTGGTTTGTTCGTTTGTTGATTTGTTTGTTTGTTGGTTTGTTGGCTCGTTGGCTTGTTGGTTTGTTGGTTTGTTGGTTTGTCGGTTTGTTTGTTTTTTGGTTTATTGTGTTCGTTTGTTGGTGTGTTGGTTTGTTGATTTGTTGGCTTGTTGGTTTGTTGGTTTGTTGGTTTGTTCGTTTGTTGGCCTGTTGGTTTGTTGGCTTGTTGGCTTGTTGGTTTGTTGGTTTGTTGGTTTGTTAGTTTGTTGGTTTGTTGGTTTGTTGGTTTTTTGGTTTGTTGGTTTGTTGGTTTGTTGGTTTGTTGGTTTGTTGGTTTGTTGGTTTGTTGGTTTGTTGGTTTGTTGGTTTGTTGGTTTGTTCGTTTGTTGATTTGTTAGTTTGTTGGCTTGTTGGTTTGTTGGTTTTTTGGTTTGTTGGCTTGTTGGTTTGTTGGCTTGTTGGCTTGTTGGTTTGTGGGTTTGATCGTTTGTTGGCTTGTTCGCTTGTTGATTTGTTGGTTTGTTGGTTTGTTGGTTTGTTGGTTTGTTGGTTTGTTGGTTTGTTGGTTTGTTGGTTTTTTGGCTTGTTGGCTTGTTGGTTTGTTGGTTTGTTGGTTAGTTCGTTTTTTGGTTTGTTGGCTTGTTGGTTTGTTGGTTTGTTGGTTTGTTGGTTTGTTGGTTTGTTGGTTTGTTGGTTTGTTCATTTGTTGGTTTGTTTGTTTGTTGGTTTGTTTGTTTGTTGGTATGTTCGTTTGTTGGTTTGTTGGTTTGTTGGTTTGTTGGTTTGTTTGTTTGTTGGTATGTTCGTTTGTTGGTTTGTTGGTTTGTTCGTTTGTTGGCTTGTTGGTTTGTTGGTTTGTTGGCTTGTTGGTTTGTTGGTTTGTTGGTTTGTTAGTTTGTTGGTTTGTTGGTTTGTTGGTTTTTTGGTTTGTTGGTTTGTTGGTTTGTTGATTTGTTGGTTTGTTTGTTTGTTGGTTTGTTTGTTTGTTGGTATGTTCGTTTGTTGGTTTGTTGGTTTGTTGGTTTGTTGGCTTGTTGGTTTTCTGGTTTGTTGGCTTGTTGGTTTGTTGGTTTGTTGGTTTGTTAGTTTGTTGGTTTGTTGGTTTGTTGGTTTGTTGGTTTGTTGGTTTTTTTGGTTTGTTGGTTTGTTGGTTTGTTGATTTGTTGGCTTGTTGGCTTGTTGGTTTGTTGGTTTGTTAGTTTTCTGGCTTATTGTTTACTTGGTTTGTTGGTTTGTTGGCTTGTTGGTTTGTTGGTTTGTTGGCTTGTTGGTTTGTTGGTTTGTTGGATTGTTGGCTTGTTGGTTTGTTGGTTTGTTGGTTTGTTGGTTTGTTGGTTTGTTGGTTTGTTGGTTTGTTGGTTTGTTGGTTTGTTGTTTTGTTGGTTTTTTTTGGCTTGTTGGCTTGTTGGTTTGTTGGTTTGTTCGTTTGTTGGTTTGTTCGTTTGTTGATTTGCTTGTTTGTTGGTTTGTTGGTTTGTTGGTTTGTTGGTTTGTTGGTTTGTTGGCTTGTTGGTTTGTTGATTTCTTGGTTTGTTCGTTTGTTGGTTTGTTGACTTGTTGGTTTGTTGGTTTGTTGGTTTGTTGGTTTGTTGGTTTGTTGGTTTGTTGGTTTGTTGGCTTGTTGGTTGGTTGGTTTGTTGGCTGGTCGGTTTGTTGGTTTGTTGGTTTGTTGGTTTGTTGGTTTGTTGGTTTGTTGATTTGTTCGTTTGTTGGTTTGTTGGCTTGTTGGTTTGTTGGTTTGTTGGTTTGTTGGTTTGTTGGTTTGTTGGTTTGTTGGTTTGTTGGTTTGTTGGTTTGTTGGTTTGTTGATTTGTTTGTTTGTTGGTTTGTTGGCTTGTTGGCTTGTTGGTTTGTTGGTTTGTTGGTTTGTTGGTTTGTCGGTTTGTTTGTTTTTTGGTTTGTTGTGTTCGTTTGTTGGTGTGTTGGTTTGTTGATTTGTTGGCTTGTTGGTTTGTTGGTTTGTTGGTTTGTTCGTTTGTTGGCTTGTTGGTTTGTTGGTTTGTTGGTTTGTTGGTTTGTTGGTTTGTTGGTTTGTTGGTTTGTTGGCTTGTTGGTTTGTTGATTTCTTGGTTTGTTCGTTTGTTGGCTTGTTGGCTTGTTGGTTTGTTGGTTTGTTGGTTTGTTGGTTTGTTGGTTTGTTGCTTTGTTGGTTTGTTGGTTTGTTGGCTTGTTGGTTGGTTGGTTTGTTGGCTTGTTGGTTTGTTGGTTTGTTGGCTTGTTGGTTTGTTCGTTTGTTGGTTTGTTGGCTTGTTGGTTTGTTGGTTTGTTGGTTTGTTGGTTTGTTGGTAAGTTGGTTTGTTGGTTTGTTCGTTTGTTGATTTGTTTGTTTGTTAGTTTGTTGGCTTGTTGGCTTGTTGGTTTGTTGGTTTGTTGGTTTGTCGGTTTGTTTGTTTTTTGGTTTATTGTGTTCGTTTGTTGGTGTGTTGGTTTGTTGATTTGTTGGCTTGTTGGTTTGTTGGTTTGTTCGTTTGTTGGCTTGTTGGTTTGTTGGCTTGTTGGCTTGTTGGTTTGTTGGTTTGTTGGTTTGTTGGTTTGTTGGTTTGTTGGTTTGTTGGTTTTTTGGTTTGTTGGTTTGTTGGTTTGTTGGTTTGTTGGTTTGTTGGTTTGTTGGTTTGTTCGTTTGTTGGTTTGTTAGTTTGTTGGCTTGTTGGTTTGTTGGTTTTTTGGTTTGTTGGCTTGTTGGTTTGTTGGCTTGTTGGCTTGTTGGTTTGTGGGTTTGATCGTTTGTTGGCTTGTTCGCTTCTTGGTTTGTTGGTTTGTTGGTTTGTTGGTTTGTTGGTTTGTTGGTTTGTTGGTTTTTTGGCTTGTTGGCTTGTTGGTTTGTTGGTTTGTTGGTTTGTTGGTTAGTTCGTTTTTTGGTTTGTTGGCTTGTTGGTTTGTTGGTTTGTTGGTTTGTTGGTTTGTTGGTTTGTTCATTTGTTGGTTTGTTTGTTTGTTGCTTTGTTTGTTTGTTGGTATGTTCGTTTGTTGGTTTGTTGGTTTGTTGGTTTGTTGGTTTGTTTGTTTGTTGGTATGTTCGTTTGTTGGTTTGTTGGTTTGTTGGTTTGTTGGCTCGTTGGTTTGTTGGTTTGTTGGCTTGTTGGTTTGTTGGTTTGTTGGTTTGTTAGTTTGATGGTTTGTTGGTTTGTTGGTTTGTTGGTTTTTTGGTTTGTTGGTTTGTTGGTTTGTTGATTTGTTGGTTTGTTTGTTTGTTGGTTTGTTTGTTTGTTGGTATGTTCGTTTTTTGGTTTGTTTGTTTGTTGGTATGTTCGTTTTTTGGTTTGTTGGTTTGTTGGTTTGTTGGCTTGTTGGTTTTCTGGTTTGTTGGCTTGTTGGTTTGTTGGTTTGTTGGTTTGTTAGTTTGTTGGTTTGTTGGTTTGTTGGTTTGTTGGTTTTTTGGTTTGTTGGTTTGTTGGTTTGTTGATTTGTTGGCTTATTGGCTTGTTGGTTTGTTGGTTTGTTAGTTTGCTGGCTTATTGTTTACTTGGTTTGTTGGTTTGGTGGCTTGTTGGTTTGTTGGTTTGTTGGCTTGTTGGTTTGTTGGTTTGTTGGTTTGTTGGCTTGTTGGTTTGTTGGTTTGTTGGCTTATTGGCTTGTTGGTTTATTGGTTTGTTGGTTTGTTGGCTTGTTGGCTTGTTGGTTTGTTGGTTTGTTGGTTTGTTGGTTTGTTGGTTTGTTGGTTTGTTGGTTTGTTGGTTTGTTGGTTTGTTGGTTTTTTTTGGCTTGTTGGCTTGTTGGTTTGTTGGTTTGTTCGTTTGTTGGTTTGTTCGTTTGTTGATTTGTTTGTTTGTTGGTTTGTTGGTTTGTTGGTTTGTTGGCTTGTTGGTTTGTTGATTTCTTGGTTTGTTGGTTTTTTTTGGCTTGTTGGCTTGTTGGTTTGTTGGTTTGTTCGTTTGTTGGTTTGTTCGTTTGTTGATTTGTTTGTTTGTTGGTTTGTTGGTTTGTTGGTTTGTTGGTTTGTTGGCTTGTTGGTTTGTTGATTTCTTGGTTTGTTCGTTTGTTGGTTTGCTGGCTTGTTGGTTTGTTGGTTTGTTGGTTTGTTGGTTTGTTGGTTTGTTGGTTTGTTGGTTTGTTGGTTTGTTGGTTTGTTGGTTTGTTGGTTGGTTGGTTTGTTGGCTTGTCGGTTTGTTGGTTTGTTGGTTTGTTGGTTTGTTGGTTTGTTGGTTTGTTGGTTTGTTGGTTTGTTGATTTGTTCGTTTGTTGGTTTGTTGGTTTGTTGGTTTGTTGGCTTGCTGGCTTGTTGCTTTGTTGGTTCGTTGGCTTGTTGGTTTGTTGGTTTGGTGGTTTGTCGGTTTGTTGGTTTGTTGGTTTTTTGGTTAGTTGGTTTGTTGGTTTGTTGGTTTGTTGGTTTGTTGGTTTGTTGGTTTGTTCATTTGTTGGTTTGTTTGTTTGTTGATTTGTTGGTTTGTTGGTTTGTTCGTATTTTGGTTTGTTGGTTTGTTGGTTTGTTGGTTTGTTTGTATGTGGGTTTGTTCGTTTGTTGGTTTGTTGGATTGTTCGTTTGTTGGTTTGTTGGTTTGTTGGTGTTTTGGCTTGTTGGCTTGTTGGTTTGTTGGTTTGTTCGTTTGTTGGTTTGTTCGTTTGTTGATGTGTTTGTTTGTTGGTTTGTTGGCTTGTTGGCTTGTTGGTTTGTTGGTTTGTTGGTTTGTTGGTTTGTCGGTTTGTTGGTTTTTTGGTTTGTTGTGTTCGTTTGTTGGTGTGTTGGTTTGTTGAGTTGTTGGCTTGTTGGTTTGTTGGTTTGTTGGTTTGTTGGTTTGTTGGTTTGTTGGTTTGTTGGTTTGTTGGTTTGTTCGTTTGTTGGTTTGTTGGTTTGTTGGTTTGTTGGTTTGTTGGTTTGTTGGTTTGTTGGTTTGTTGGTTTGTTCGTTTGTTGGTTTGTTGGTTTGTTGGTTTGTTGGTTTGTTGGTTTGTTGGTTTGTTGGTTTGTTGGTTTGTTGGTTTGTTGGTTTGTTGGTTTGTTGGTTTTTTGGCTTGTTGGCTTGTTGGCTTGTTGGTTTGTTGGTTTGTTGGTTTGTTGGTTTGTTCATTTGTTGGTTTGTTTGTTTGTTGGTCTGTTGGTTTGTTAGTTTGTTCGTTTGTGGGTTTGTCAGTTTGTTGGTTTGTTGGTTTGTTGGTTTGTAAGTTTGTTTGTTTGTTGGTTTGTTGGTTTGTTGGTTTGTTGGTTTGTTGGTTTGTGGTTTGTTGGTTTGTTGGTTTGTTGGTTTGTTGGTTTGGTGGTTTGTTTGTTTGTTGGTTTGTTCGTTTGTTGTTTTGTTGGTTTGTTGGCTTGTTGGTTTGTTGGTTTTTTGGTTTGTTGGCTTGTTGGTTTGTTGGCTTGTTGGCTTGTTGGTTTGTGGGTTTGATCGTTTGTTGGCTTGTTCGCTTGTTGGGTTGTTGGTTTGTTGGTTTGTTGGTTTGTTGGTTTGTTGGTTTGTTGGTTTTTTGGCTTGTTGGCTTGTTGGTTTGTTGGTTTGGTGGTTAGTTCATTTTTTGGTTTGTTGGCTTGTTGGTTTGTTGGTTTGTTGGTTTGTTGGTTTGTTGGTTTGTTGGTTTGTTATTTTGTTCATTTGTTGGTTTGTTTGTTTGTTGGTTTGTTCGTTTGTTGGTTTGTTGGTTTGTTGGTTTGTTGGTTTGTTTATTTGTTGGTATGTTCGTTTGTTGGTTTGTTGGTTTGTTGGCTTGTTGGTTTATTGGTTTGTTGGCTTGTTGGTTTGTTGGTTTGTTGGTTTGTTAGTTTGTTGGTTTGTTGGTTTGTTGGTTTGTTGGTTTTTTGGTTTGTTGGTTTATTGGTTTGTTGATTTGTTGGTTTGTTTGTTTGTTGGTTTGTTTGTTTGTTGGTATGTTCGTTTGTTAGTTTGTTGGTTTGTTGGTTTGTTGGCTTGTTGGTTTGTTGGTTTGTTGGCTTGTTGGTTTGTTGGTTTGTTGGTTTGTTAGTTTGTTGGTTTGTTGGCTTGTTGGTTTGTTGGTTTGTTGGTTTTTTGGTTTGTTGGTTTGTTGGTTTGTTGGTTTGTTGATTTGTTGGCTTGTTGGCTTGTTTGTTTGTTGGTTTGTTAGTTTGCTGGCTTATTGGTTGTTGGTTTGTTGGTTTGTTGGCTTATTGGCTTGTTGGTTTATTGGTTTGTTGATTTGTTGGCTTGTTGGCTTGTTGGTTTGTTGGTTTGTTGGTTTGTTGGTTTGTTGGTTTGTTGGTTTGTTGGTTTGTTGGTTTTTTTGGCTTGTTGGCTTGTTCGTTTGTTGGTTTGTTCGTTTGTTGGTTTGGTCGTTTGTCGATTTGTTTGTTTGTTGGTTTGTTGGTTTGTTGGTTTGTTCGTTTGTTGGTTTGTTCGTTTGTTGATTTGTTTGTTTGTTGGTTTGTTGGTTTGTTGGTTTGTTGGTTTGTTGGGTTGTTGGTTTGTTGATTTCTTGGTTTGTTCGTTTATTGGTTTGTTGGCTTGTTGGTTTGTTGGTTTGTTGGTTTGTTGGTTTGTTGGTTTGTTGGTTTGTTGGTTTGTTGGTTTGTTGGTTTGTTGGCTTGTTGGTTGGTTGGTTTGTTTGCATGTCGGTTTGTTGGTTTGTTGGTTTGTTGGTTTGTTGGTTTGTTAGTTTGTTGGTTTGTTGATTTGTTCGTTTGTTGGTTTGTTGGCTTGTTGGTTTGTTGGTTTGTTGGTTTGTTGGTTTGTTGGTTTGTTGGTTTGTTGGTTTGTTGATTTGTTTGTTTGTTGGTTTGTTGGCTTGTTGGCTTGTTGGTTTGTTGGTTTGTTGGTTTGTCGGTTTGTTTGTTTTTTGGTTTGTTGTGTTCGTATGTTGGTGTGTTGGTTTGTTGATTTGTTGGCTTGTTGGTTTGTTGGTTTGTTGGTTTGTTGGTTTGTTGGTTTGTTGGTTTGTTGGTTTGTTGGCTTGTTGGATTGTTGATTTCTTGGTTTGTTCGTTTGTTGGTTTGTTGGCTTGTTGGTTTGTTGGTTTGTTGGTTTGTTGGTTTGTTGGTTTGTTGGTTTGTTAGTTTGTCGGTTTGTTGGTTTGTTGGCTTGTTGGTTTGTTCGTTTGTTGGTTTGTTGGCTTGTTGGTTTGTTGGTTTGTTGGTTTGTTGGTTTGTTGGTTTGTTCGTTTGTTGATTTGTTTGTTTGTTGGTTTGTTGGCTTGTTGGCTTGTTGGTTTGTTGGTTTGTTGGTTTGTCGGTTTGTTTGTTTTTTGGTTTGTTGTGTTCGTTTGTTGGTGTGTTGGTTTGTTGATTTGTTGGCTTGTTGGTTTGTTGGTTTGTTGGTTTGTTCGTTTGTTGGCTTGTTGGTTTGTTGGCTTGTTGGCTTGTTGGTTTGTTGGTTTGTTGGTTTGTTGGTTTGTTGGTTTGTTGGTTTGTTGGTTTGTTGGTTTTTTGGTTTGTTGGTTTGTTGGTTTGCTGGTTTGTTGGTTTGTTGGTTTGTTGATGTGTTGGTTTGTTGGTTTGTTCGTTTGTTGGTTTGTTAGTTTGTTGGCTTGTTGGTTTGTTGGTTTTTTGGTTTGTTGGCTTGTTGGTTTGTTGGCTTGTTGGCTTGTTGGTTTGTGGGTTTGATCGTTTGTTGGCTTGTTCGCTTGTTGGTTTGTTGGTTTGTTGGTTTGTTGGTTTGTTGGTTTGTTGGTTAGTTCGTTTTTTGGTTTGTTGGCTTGTTGGTTTGTTGGTTTGTTGGTTTGTTGGTTTGTTGGTTTGTTGGTTTGTTTGTTTGTTCATTTGTTGGTTGGTTTGTTTGTTGGTTTGTTTGTTTGTTGGTATGTTCGTTTGTTGGTTTGTTGGTTTGTTGGTTTGTTGGTTTGTTTGTTTGTTGGTATGTTCGTTTGTTGGTTTGTTGGTTTGTTGGTTTGTTGGCTTGTTGGTTTGTTGGTTTGTTGGCTTGTTGGTTTGTTGGTTTGTTGGTTTGTTAGTTTGTTGGTTTGTTGGTTTGTTGGTTTGTTGGTTTTTTGGTTTGTTGGTTTGTTGGTTTGTTGATTTGTTGGTTTGTTTGTTTGTTGGTTTGTTTGTTTGTTGGTATGTTCGTTTGTTGGTTTGTTGGTTTGTGGATTTGTTGGCTTGTTGGTTTTCTGGTTTGTGGGCTTGTTGGTTTGTTGGTTTGTTGGTTTGTTAGTTTGTTGGTTTGTTGGTTTGTTGCTTTTTTGGTTTGTTGGTTTGTTGGTTTGTTGGTTTGTTGATTTGTTGGCTTGTTGGCTTGTTGGTTTGTTGGTTTGTTAGTTTGCTGGCTTATTGTTTACTTGGTTTGTTGGTTTGTTGGTTTGTTGGTTTGGTGGTTTGTTGGTTTGTTGGCTTGTTGGTTTGTTGGTTTGTTGGTTTGTTGGCTTATTGGCTTGTTGGTTTATTGGTTTGTTGGTTTGTTGGCTTGTTGGCTTGTTGGTTTGTTTGTTTGTTGGTTTGTTGGTTTGTTGGTTTGTTGGTTTGTTGGTTTTTTTTGGCTTGTTGGCTTGTTGGTTTGTTGGTTTGTTCGTTTGTTGGTTTGTTCGTTTGTTGATTTGTTTGTTTGTTGGTTTGTTGGTTTGTTGGTTTGTTGGTTTGTTGGTTTGTTGGCTTGTTGGTTTGTTGGTTTCTTGGTTTGTTCGTTTGTTGGTTTGTTGGCTTGTTGGTTTGTTGGTTTGTTGGTTTGTTGGTTTGTTGGTTTGTTGGTTTGTTGGTTTGTTGGTTTGTTGGCTTGTTGGTTGGTTGGTTTGTTGGCTTGTCGGTTTGTTGGTTTGTTGGTTTGTTGGTTTGTTGGTTTATTGGTTTGTTGGTTTGTTGGTTTGTTGATTTGTTCGTTTGTTGGTTTGTTGGTTTGTTGGTTTGTTGGCTTGCTGGCTTGTTGCTTTGTTGATTTGTTGGCTTGTTGGGTTGTTGGTTTGGTGGTTTGTCGGTTTGTTGGTTTGTTGGTTTTTTGGTTAGTTGGTTTGTTGGTTTGTTGGTTTGTTGGTTTGTTGGTTTGTTCGTTTGTTGGTTTGTTCATTTGTTGGTTTGTTTGTTTGTTGATTTGTTGGTTTGTTGGTTTGTTCGTATTTGGGTTTGTTGGTTTGATGGTTTGTTGGTTTGTTTGTTTGTGGGTTTGTTCGTTTGTTGGTTTGTTGATTTGTTCGTTTGTTGGTTTGTTGGCTTGTTGGTTTGTTGGTTTGTTGGTTTGTTGGTTTGTTGGTTTGTTGGCTTGTTGGTTTGTTGGTTTGTTGGCTTATTGGCTTGTTGGTTTATTGGTTTGTTGGTTTGTTGGCTTGTTGGCTTGTTGGTTTGTTTGTTTGTTGGTTTGTTGGTTTGTTGGTTTGTTGGTTTGTTGGTTTTTTTTGGCTTGTTGGCTTGTTGGTTTGTTGGTTTGTTCGTTTGTTGGTTTGTTCGTTTGTTGATTTGTTTGTTTGTTGGTTTGTTGGTTTGTTGGTTTGTTGGTTTGTTGGTTTGTTGGCTTGTTGGTTTGTTGGTTTCTTGGTTTGTTCGTTTGTTGGTTTGTTGGCTTGTTGGTTTGTTGGTTTGTTGGTTTGTTGGTTTGTTGGTTTGTTGGTTTGTTGGTTTGTTGGTTTGTTGGCTTGTTGGTTGGTTGGTTTGTTGGCTTGTCGGTTTGTTGGTTTGTTGGTTTGTTGGTTTGTTGGTTTATTGGTTTGTTGGTTTGTTGGTTTGTTGATTTGTTCGTTTGTTGGTTTGTTGGTTTGTTGGTTTGTTGGCTTGCTGGCTTGTTGCTTTGTTGATTTGTTGGCTTGTTGGGTTGTTGGTTTGGTGGTTTGTCGGTTTGTTGGTTTGTTGGTTTTTTGGTTAGTTGGTTTGTTGGTTTGTTGGTTTGTTGGTTTGTTGGTTTGTTCGTTTGTTGGTTTGTTCATTTGTTGGTTTGTTTGTTTGTTGATTTGTTGGTTTGTTGGTTTGTTCGTATTTGGGTTTGTTGGTTTGATGGTTTGTTGGTTTGTTTGTTTGTGGGTTTGTTCGTTTGTTGGTTTGTTGGATTGTTCGTTTGTTGGTTTGTTGGTTTGTTGGTTTTTTGGCTTGTTGGCTTGTTGGTTTGTTGGTTTGTTCGTTTGTTGGTTTGTTCGTTTGTTGATTTGTTTGTTTGTTGGTTTGTTGGGTTGTTGGCTTGTTGGTTTGTTGGTTTGTTTGTTTGTTGGTTTGTCGGTTTGTTGGTTTTTTGGTTTGTTGTGTTCGTTTGTTGGTGTGTTGGTTTGTTGATTTGTTGGCTTGTTGGTTTGTTGGTTTGTTGGTTTGTTGGTTTGTTGGTTTGTTGGCTTGTTGGTTTGTTGGCTTGTTGGCTTGTTGGTTTGTTGGTTTGTTGGTTTGTTGGTTTGTTGGTTTGTTGGTTTGTTGGTTTGTTGGTTTGTTGGTTTGTTGGTTTGTTGGTTTGTTGGTTTGTTGGTTTGTTGGTTTGTTGGTTTGTTGGTTTGTTGGTTTGTTGGTTTGTTGGTTTATTGGTTTGTTCGTTTGTTCGTTTGTTGGTTTGTTGGTTTGTTGGCTTGTTGGTTTGTTGGTTTTTTGGTTTGTTGGCTTGTTGGTTTGTTGGCTTGTTGGCTTGTTGGTTTGTGGGTTTGATCGTTTGTTGGCTTGTTCGCTTGTTGGTTTGTTGGTTTGTTGGTTTGTTGGTTAATCGGTTTGTTGGTTTGTTGGTTTTTTGGCTTGTTGGCTTGTTGGTTTGTTGGTTTGTTGGTTTGTTGGTTTGTTCATTTGTTGGTTTGTTTGTTTGTTGGTCTGTTGGTTTGTTAGTTTGTTCGTTTGTGGGTTTGTTAGTTTGTTGGTTTGTTGGTTTGTAAGTTTGTTTGTTTGTTGGTTTGTTGGTTTATTGGTTTGTTGGTTTGTTGGTTTGTTGGTTTGTTGGTTTGTTGGTTTGTTGGTTTGTTGGTTTGTTGGTTTGTTGCTTTGGTGGTTTGTTGGTTTGGTGGTTTGTTCGTTTGTTGGTTTGTTGGTTTGTTGGCTTGTTGGTTTGTTGGTTTTTTTGATGTTGGCTTGTTGGTTTGTTGGCTTGTTGGCTTGTTGGTTTGTGGGTTTGATCGTTTGTTGGCTTGTTCGCTTGTTGGTTTGTTGGTTTGTTGGTTTGTTGGTTTGTTGGTTTGTTGGTTTGTTGGTTTTTTGGCTTGTTGGCTTGTTGGTTTGTTGGTTTGTTGGTTAGTTCGTTTTTTGGTTTGTTGGCTTGTTGGTTTGTTGGTTTGTTGGTTTGTTGGTTTGTTGGTTTGTTGGTTTGTTGGTTTGTTGGTTTGTTGGTTTGTTCATTTGTTGGTTTGTTTGTTTGTTGGTTTGTTTGTTTGTTGGTTTGTTCGTTTGTTGGTTTGTTGGTTTGTTGGTTTGTTGGTTTGTTTGTTTGTTGGTATGTTTGTTTGTTGGTTTGTTGGTTTGTTGGTTTGTTGGTTTGTTGGCTTGTTGGTTTGTTGGTTTGTTTGCTTGTTGGTTTGTTGGTTTGTTGGTTTGTTAGTTTGTTGGTTTGTTGGTTTGTTGGTTTGTTGGTTTTTTGGTTTGTTGGTTTGTTGATTTGTTGGTTTGTTTGTTTGTTGGTTTGTTTGTTTGTTGGTATGTTCGTTTGTTAGTTTGTTGGTTTGTTGGTTTGTTGGCTTGTTGGTTTGTTGGTTTGTTGGCTTGTTGGTTTGTTGGTTTGTTGGTTTGTTAGTTTGTTGGTTTGTTGGTTTGTTGGTTTGTTGGTTTTTTGGTTTGTTGGTTTGTTGGTTTGTTGGTTTGTTGGTTTGTTGGTTTGTTGATTTGTTGGCTTGTTGGCTTGTTGGTTTGTTGGTTTGTTAGTTTGCTGGCTTATTGGTTACTTGGTTTGTTAGTATGTTGGCTTGTTGGTTTGTTGGTTTGTTGGCTTGTTGGTTTGTTGGTTTGTTGGTTTGTTGGCTTGTTGGTGTGTTGATTTGTTGGCTTATTGGCTTGTTGGTTTATTGGTTTGTTGGTTTGTTGGCTTGTTGGCTTGTTGGTTTGTTGGTTTGTTGGTTTGTTGGTTTGTTGGTTTTTTTGGCTTGTTGGCTTGTTGATTTGTTGGTTTGTTCGTTTGTAGGTTTGTTCGTTTGTCGATTTGTTTGTTTGTTGGTTTGTTGGTTTGTTGGTTTGTTGGTTTGTTGGCTTGTTGGTTTGTTGATTTGTTGGTTTGTTCGTTTGTTGGTTTATTGGCTTGTTGGTTTGTTGGTTTGTTGGTTTGTTGGTTTGTTGGTTTGTCGGTTTGTTGGTTTGTTGGTTTGTTGGTTTGTTGGCTTGTTGGTTGGTTGGTTTGTTGGCTTGTCGGTTTGTTGGTTTGTTGGTTTGTTGGTTTGTTGGTTTGTTGGTTTGTTGGTTTGTTGGTTTGTTGAATTGTTCGTTTGTTGGGGTGATGGTTTTTTGGTTTGTTGGCTTGCTGGCTTGTTGCTATGTTGGTTTGTTGGCTTGTTGGTTTGTTGGTTTGGTGGTTTTTCGGTTTGTTGGTTTGTTGGTTTTTTGGTTAGTTGGTTTGTTGGTTTGTTGGTTTGTTGGTTTGTTGGTTTGTTGGTTTGTTGGTTTGTTGGTTTGTTGGTTTGTTCATTTGTTGGTTTGTTTGTTTGTTGATCTGTTGGTTTGTTGGTTTGTTCGTATTTTGGTTTGTTGGTTTGTTGGTTTGTTGGTTAGTTTGTTTGTGGGTTTGTTCGTTTGTTGGTTTGTTGGATTGTTCGTTTGTTGGTTTGTTGGTTTGTTGGTTTTTTGGCTTGTTGGCTTGTTGGTTTGTTGGTTTGTTCGTTTGTTGGTTTGTTCGTTTGTTGATTTGTTTGTTTGTTGGTTTGTTGGCTTGTTGGCTTGTTGGTTTGTTGGTTTGTTGGTTTGTCGGTTTGTTGGTTTTTTGGTTTGTTGTGTTCGTTTGTTGGTGTGTTGGTTTGTTGATTTGTTGGCTTGTTGGTTTGTTGGTTTGTTGGTTTGTTCGTTTGGTGGCTTGATGGTTTGTTGGCTTGTTGGCTTGTTGGTTTGTTGGTTTGGTTTGTTGGTCTGTTGGTTTGTTGGTTTGTTGGTTTGTTGGTTTGTTGGTTTGTTGGTTTGTTGGTTTGTTGGTTTGTTGGTTTGTTGGTTTGTTGGTTTGTTGCTTTGTTGGTTTGTTCGTTTGTTGGTTTGTTCGTTTGTTGGCTTGTTGGTTTGTTGGTTTGTTGGCTTGTTGGTTTGTTGGTTTTTTTGGTTTGTTGGCTTGTTGGTTTGTTGGCTTGTTGGCTTGTTGGTTTGTGGGTTTGATCGTTTGTTGGCTTGTTTGCTTGTTGGTTTGTTGGTTTGTTGGTTTGTTGGTTTGTTGGTTTGTTGGTTTGTTGGTTTTTTGGCTTGTTGGCTTGTTGGTTTGTTGGTTTGTTGGTTAGTTCGTTTTTTGGTTTGTTGGCTTGTTGGATTGTCGGTTTGTTGGTTTGTTGGTTTGTTGGTTTGTTGGTTTTTTGGTTTGTTCATTTGTTGGTTTGTTTGTTTGTTGGTTTGTTGATTTGTTGGTTTTTTGGTTTGTTGGTTTGTTGGTTTGTTAGTTTGTTTGTTTGTTGGTTTGTTCGTTTGTTGGTTTGTTGGTTTGTAAGTTTGTTGGTTTGTTGGTTTGTTGGTTTGTTGGTTGTTTGGTTTGTTGGTTTGTTCGTTTGTTGGTTTGTTCATTTGTTGATTTGTTTGTTTGTTGGTTTGTTGGTTTGTTAATTTGTTGGTTTGTTGGCTTGTTGGTTTGTTGGTTTGTTGGTTTGTTAGTTTGTTGGTTTGTTGGTTTGTTGGTTTGTTGGTTTGTTGGTTTGTTGGTTTGTTGGTTTGTTGGCTTGTTGGTTTGTTGGTTTGTTGGCTTGTTGGTTTGTTGGTTTGTTGGTTTGTTAGTTTGTTGGTTTGTTGGTTTGTTGGTTTGTTGGTTTGTTGGTTTGTTGGTTTGTTGATTTGTTGGCTTGTTGGCTTGTTGGTTTGTTGGTTTGTTATTTTGCTGGCTTATTGGTTACTTGGTTTGTTGGTTTGTTGGCTTGTTGGTTTGTTGGTTTGTTGGCTTGTTGGTTTGTTGGTTTGTTGGTTTGTTGGCTTGTTGGTTTGTTCGTTTGTTGGTTTGTTGGTTTGTTGGTTTGTTGGTTTTTTGGCTTGTTGGCTTGTTAGTTTGTTGGTTTGTTGGTTTGTTGGTTTGTTGGTTTGTTGGTTTGTTGATTTGTTGGCTTGTTGGCTTGTTGGTTTGTTGGTTTGTTCGTTTGCTGGCTTATTGGTTACTTGGTTTGTTGGTTTGTTGGCTTGTTGGTTTGTTGGTTTGTTGGTTTGTTGGTTTTTTCGGCTTGTTGGCTTGTTGGTTTGTTGATTTGTTCGTTTGTTGGTTTGTTCGTTTGTTGATTTGTTTGTTTGTTGGTTTGTTGGTTTGTTGGTTTGTTGGCTTGTTGGTTTGTTGATTTGTTGGTTTGTTCGTTTGTTGGTTTGTTGGCTTGTTGGTTTGTTGGTTTGTTGGTTTGTTGGTTTGTTGGTTTGTTGGTTTGTTGGTTTGTTGGCTTGTTGGTTTGTTCGTTTGCTGGTTTGTTGGTTTGTTGGTTTGTTGGCTTGCTGGCTTGTTGGTTTGTTGGTTTGTTGGCTTGTTGGTTTGTTGGTTTGGTGGTTTGTTGGTTTGTTTGTTTGTTGGTTTGTTGGTTTGTTGGTTTGTTGGTTTGTTTGTTTGTTTGTTTGTTCGTTTGTTGGTTTGTTGGTTTGTTGGCTTGTTGGTTTGTGGTTTGTTGGTTTTTTGGCTTGTTGGTTTGTAGGTTTGTTTGTTTGTTCGTTTGTTAGTTTGTTGGTTTATTGGCTTGTTGGTTTGTAGGTTTGTTGGCTTGTTGGTTTGTTGGTTTGTTCGTTTGTTGGTTTGTTGGTTTGTTGGTTTGTTGGTTTGTAGGTTTGTTTGTTTGTTCGTTTGTTAGTTTGTTGGTTTATTGGCTTGTTGTTTTGTAGGTTTGTTGGCTTGTTGGTTTGTTGGTTTGTTCGTTTGTTGGTTTGTTGGTTTGTTGGGTTGTTGGTTTGTTAGTTTGTTTGTTTGTTGGTTTGTTCGTTTGTTGGTTTGTTGGTTACTTGGTTTGTTGGTTTGTTGGTTTGTTGGCTTGTTGGTTTGTTGGTTTGTTGGGTTGTTGGTTTTTTGGTTTGTTGGTTTGTTTGTTTGTTCGTTTGTTCGTTTGTTGGTTTGTTGGTTTGTTGGTTTGTTGGTTGATGGTTTGTTGGTTTGTTGGTTTGTTGGCTTGTTGGTTTGTTGGTTTATTGGTTTCTTGGTTTGTTGGTTTGTTGGTTTGTTGGTTTGTTGGTTTGTTCGTTTGTTGGTTTGTTCGCTTGTTGGTTTGATGGTTTGTTGGTTTGTTGCCTTGTTGGTTTGTTGGTTTCTTGGTTTGTTGGTTTGTTGGTTTGCTGATTTGTTGGTTTGTTTGTTTGTTGGTTTGGTCGCTTGTTGGTTTGTTGGTTTGTTGGTTTGTTTGTTTGTTCGTTTGTTGGTTTGTTGGTTTGTTGGCTTGTTGGTTTGTTGGTTTGTTGGCTTGTTGGTTTGTTGGTTTGTTGGTTTGTTGGTTTGTTTGTTTGTTCGTTTGTTGGTTTGTTGGTTTGTTGGCTTGCTGGTTTGTTGGTTTGTTGGCTTGTTGGTTTGTTGGTTTGTTCGTTTGTTGGTTTGTTGGTTTGTTGGTTTGTTCGTTTGTTGGTTTGTTCGTTTGTTTATTTGTTGGTTTATTGGTTTGTTGGCTTGTTGGTTTGTTGGTTTGTTGGTTTGTTGGTTTGTTTGTTTGTTCGTCTATTGGTTTGCTGGTGTGTTGGTTTGTTGGTTTGTTGGTTTGTTAGTTTGTTGGTTTGTTGGTTTGTTGGCTTGTTGGTTTGTTGGGTTGTTGGTTTCTTGGTTTGTTGGTTTGTTGGTTTATTGGTTTTTCGTTTGTTGGTTTGTTCGTTTGTTGGTTTGTTTGTTTGTTGGTTTGTTCGTTTGTTGGTTTGTTGGTTACTTGGTTTGTTGGTTTGTTGGTTTGTTTGTTTGTTCGTTTGTTGGTTTGTTGGTTTGTTGGTTTATTGGTTTGTTGGTTTGTTGGCTTGTTCGTTTGTTGGTTTGTTCGTTTGTTGGTTTGTTGGTTTGTTGGTTTGTTGGTTTGTTGGTTTGTTGGTTACACGGTTTGTTAGTTTGTTGGATTGTTGGTTTGTTTGTTTGTTGGTTTGTTCGTTTGTTGGTTTGTTGGTTTGTTGGTTTATTGGTTTGTTGGTTTGTTTGTTTGTTCGTTTGTTGGTTTGTTGGTTTGTTGGTTTGTTGGATTATTGGTTTGTTGGATTGTTGGCTTGTTGGTTTGTTGGTTTGTTGGTTTGTTTGTTTGTTGGTTTGTTGGTTTGTTGGTTTGTTGGTTTGTTTGTTTGTTTGTTTGTTCGTTTGTTGGTTTGTTGGTTTGTTGGCTTGTTGGTTTGTGGTTTGTTGGTTTTTTGGTTTGTTAGTTTGTTGGTTTGTTTGTTTGTTCGTTTGTTGGTTTGTTGGTTTGTTGGTTTGTTGGTGTCTTAGTTTGTTGGTTTGTTTGTTTGTTGGCTTGTTGGTTTGTTGGTTTCTTGGTTTCTTGGTTTGTTGGTTTGTTGGTTTGTTTGTTTGTTCGTTTGTTGGTTTGTTGGTTTGTTGGCTTGCTGGTTTGTTGGTTTGTTGGCTTGTTGGTTTGTTGGTTTGTTCGTTTGTTTGTTTGTTGGTTTGTTGGTTTGTTCGTTTGTTGGTTTGTTCGTTTGTTTATTTGTTGGTTTATTGGTTTGTTGGCTTGTTAGTTTGTTGGTTTGTTGGTTTGTTGGTTTGTATGTTTGTTCGTTTATTGGTTTGTTGGTTTGTTGGTGTGTTGGTTTGTTGGTTTGTTGGTTTGTTAGTTTGTTGGTTTGATCGTTTGTTGGCTTGTTGGTTTGTTGGTTTGTTGGTTTCTTGGTTTGTTGGTTTGTTGGTTTATTGGTTTTTCGTTTGTTGGTTTGTTCGTTTGTTGGTTTGTTTGTTTGTTGGTTTGTTCGTTTGTTGGTTTGTTGGTTACTTGGTTTGTTGGTTTGTTGGTTTGTTTGTTTGTTCGTTAGTTGGTTTGTTGGTTTGTTGGCTTATTGGTTTGTTGGTTTGTTGGCTTGTTCGTTTGTTGGTTTGTTCGTTTGTTGGTTTGTTGGTTTGTTGGTTTGTTGGTTTGTTGGTTACACGGTTTGTTAGTTTGTTGGTTTGTTGGTTTGTTTATTTGTTCGTTTGTTGGTTTGTTGGTTTTTTGGTTTATTGGTTTGTTGGATTGTTGGCGTGTTGGTTTGTTGGTTTGTTTGTTTGTTGGTTTGTTGGTTTGTTGGTTTGTTGGTTTGTTTGTTTGTTTGTTTGTTCGTTTGTTGGTTTGTTGGTTTGTTGGCTTGTTGGTTTGTGGTTTGTTGGTTTTTTGGTTTGTTGGTTTGTTGGTTTGTTGGTTTGTTTGTTTGTTCGTTTGTTGGTTTGTTGGTTTGTTGGTTTGTTGGTGTGTTAGTTTGTTGGTTTGTTTGTTTGTTGGCTTGTTGGTTTCTTGGCTTCTTGGTTTCTTGGTTTGTTAGTTTGTTGGTTTGTTGGTTTGTTCGTTTGTTGGTTTGTTCGTTTGCTGGTTTGTTTGTTTGTTGGTTTTGTTCGTTTGTTGGTTTGTTGGTTACTTGGTTTGTTGGTTTGTTGGTTTGTTGGTTTGTTTGTTTGTTGGTTTGTTCGTTTGTTGGTTTGTTGGTTTGTTGGTTTGTTGGTTTGGTGGTTTGTTGGTTTGTTCGTTTGTTGGTTTGTTGGTTTGTTGGTTTGTTGGTTTGTTGGTTTGTAGGTTTGTTTGTTTATTCGTTTGTTATTTTGTTGGTTTATTGGCTTGTTGGTTTGTAGGTTTGTTTGTTTGTTCGTTTGTAGTTTGTTGATTTATTGGCTTGTTGGTTTGTAGGTTTGTTGGCTTGTTGGTTTGTTGGTTTGTTGGTTTGTTTGTTTGTTGGTTTGGTCGCTTGTTGGTTTGTTGGTTTGTTGGTTTGTTTGTTTGTTCGTTTGTTGGTTTGTTGGTTTGTTGGCTTGTTGGTTTGTTGGTTTGTTGGCTTGTTGGTTTGTTGGTTTGTTGGTTTGTTGGTTTGTTTGTTTGTTCGTTTGTTGGTTTGTTGGTTTGTTGGCTTGCTGGTTTGTTGGTTTGTTGGCTTGTTGGTTTGTTGGTTTGTTCGTTTGTTGGTTTGTTGGTTTGTTGGTTTGTTCGTTTGTTGGTTTGTTCGTTTGTTTATTTGTTGGTTTATTGGTTTGTTGGCTTGTTGGTTTGTTGGTTTGTTGGTTTGTTGGTTTGTTTGTTTGTTCGTTTATTGGTTTGTTGGTGTGTTGGTTTGTTGGTTTGTTGGTTTGTTAGTTTGTTGGTTTGTTGGTTTGTTGGCTTGTTGGTTTGTTGGGTTGTTGGTTTCTTGGTTTGTTGGTTTGTTGGTTTATTGGTTTTTCGTTTGTTGGTTTGTTCGTTTGTTGGTTTGTTTATTTGTTGGTTTGTTCGTTTGTTGGTTTGTTGGTTACTTGGTTTATTGGTTTGTTGGTTTGTTGGCTTGTTCGTTTGTTGGTTTGTTCGTTTGTTGGTTTGTTGGTTTGTTGGTTTGTTGGTTTGTTGGTTACACGGTTTGTTAGTTTGTTGGATTGTTGGTTTGTTTGTTTGTTGGTTTGTTCGTTTGTTGGTTTGTTGGTTTGTTGGTTTATTGGTTTGTTGGTTTGTTTGTTTGTTCGTTTGTTGGTTTGTTGGTTTGTTGGTTTGTTGGATTATTGGTTTGTTGGATTGTTGGCTTGTTGGTTTGTTGGTTTGTTGGTTTGTTTGTTTGTTGGTTTGGTGGTTTGTTGGTTTGTTGGTTTGTTTGTTTGTTTGTTTGTTCGTTTGTTGGTTTGTTGGTTTGTTGGCTTGTTGGTTTGTGGTTTGTTGGTTTTTTGGTTTGTTGGTTTGTTGGTTTGTTTGTTTGTTCGTTTGTTGGTTTGTTGGTTTGTGGGTTTGTTGGTGTCTTAGTTTGTTGGTTTGTTTGTTTGTTGGCTTGTTGGTTTGTTGGTTTCTTGGTTTGTTGGTTTGTTGGTTTGTTGGTTTGTTTGTTTGTTCGTTTGTTGGTTTGTTGGTTTGTTGGCTTGCTGGTTTGTTGGTTTGTTGGCTTGTTGGTTTGTTGGTTTGTTCGTTTGTTTGTTTGTTGGTTTGTTGGTTTGTTGGTGTTTAGTTTGTTGGTTTGTTTGTTTGTTGGCTTGTTGGTTTGTTGGCTTCTTGGTTTCTTGGTTTGTTGGTTTGTTGGTTTGTTTGTTTGTTTGTTTGTTGGTTTGTTGGTTTGTTGGTTTGTTGGCTTGCTGGTTTGTTGGTTTGTTGGCTTGTTGGTTTGTTGGTTTGTTCGTTTGATGGTTTGTTGGTTTGTTGGTTTGTTCGTTTGTTGGTTTGTTCGTTTGTTTATTTGTTGGTTTATTGGTTTGTTGGCTTGTTGGTTTGTTGGTTTGTTGGTTTGTTGGTTTGTATGTTTGTTCGTTTATTGGTTTGTTGGTTTGTTGGTGTGTTGGTTTGTTGGTTTGTTGGTTTGTTAGTTTGTTGGTTTGATGGTTTGTTGGCTTGTTGGTTTGTTGGTTTGTTGGTTTCTTGGTTTGTTGGTTTGTTGGTTTATTGGTTTTTCGTTTGTTGGTTTGTTCGTTTGTTGGTTTGTTTGTTTGTTGGTTTGTTCGTTTGTTGGTTTGTTGGTTACTTGGTTTGTTGGTTTGTTGGTTTGTTGGTTTGTTTGTTTGTTCGTTAGTTGGTTTGTTGGTTTGTTGGCTTATTGGTTTGTTGGTTTGTTGGCTTGTTCGTTTGTTGGTTTGTTCGTTTGTTGGTTTGTTGGTTTGTTGGTTTGTTGGTTTGTTGGTTACACGGTTTGTTAGTTTGTTGGTTTGTTGGTTTGTTTATTTGTTCGTTTGTTGGTTTGTTGGTTTGTTGGTTTTTTGGTTTATTGGTTTGTTGGATTGTTGGCGTGTTGGTTTGTTGGTTTGTTTGTTTGTTGGTTTGTTGGTTTGTTGGTTTGTTGGTTTGTTTGTTTGTTTGTTTGTTCGTTTATTGGTTTGTTGGTTTGTTGGCTTGTTGGTTTGTGGTTTGTTGGTTTTTTGGTTTGTTGGTTTGTTGGTTTGTTGGTTTGTTTGTTTGTTCGTTTGTTGGTTTGTTGGTTTGTTGGTTTGTTGGTGTGTTAGTTTGTTGGTTTGTTTGTTTGTTGGCTTGTTGGTTTCTTGGCTTCTTGGTTTCTTGGTTTGTTAGTTTGTTGGTTTGTTGGTTTGTTCGTTTGTTGGTTTGTTCGTTTGCTGGTTTGTTTGTTTGTTGGTTTTGTTCGTTTGTTGGTTTGTTGGTTACTTGGTTTGTTGGTTTGTTGGTTTGTTGGTTTGTTTGTTTGTTGGTTTGTTCGTTTGTTGGTTTGTTGGTTTGTTGGTTTGGTGGTTTGTTGGTTTGTTCGTTTGTTGGTTTGTTGGTTTGTTGGTTTGTTGGTTTGTAGGTTTGTTTGTTTATTCGTTTGTTATTTTGTTGGTTTATTGGCTTGTTGGTTTGTAGGTTTGTTTGTTTGTTCGTTTGTTAGTTTGTTGATTTATTGGCTTGTTGGTTTGTAGGTTTGTTGGCTTGTTGGTTTGTTGGTTTGTTCGTTTGTTGGTTTGTTGGTTTGTTGGTTTGTTGGTTTATTCGTTTGTTGGTTTGTTGGTTTGTTGGTTTGTTGGTTTGTAGGTTTGTTTGTTTGTTCGTTTGTTAGTTTGTTGGTTTATTGGCTTGTTGGTATGTAGGTTTGTTGGCTTGTTGGTTTGTTGGTTTGTTTGTTTGTTGGTTTGTTGGTTTGTTGGTTTGTTGGTTTGTTGGTTTGTTGGTTTGTTCATTTGTTGGTTTGTTCATTTGTTCGTTTGTTGGTTTATTGGTTTGTTGGCTTGTTGGTTTGTTGGTTTGTTGGTTACTTGGTTTGTTGGTTTGTTGGTTTGTTGGTTTGTTGGCTTGTTGGTTTGTTGGTTTGTTGGGTTGTTGGTTTTTTGGTTTGTTGGTTTGTTTGTTTGTTCGTTTGTTGGTTTGTTGGTTTGTTGGTTTGTTGGTTGATGGTTTGTTGGTTTGTTGGTTTGTTGGCTTGTTGGTTTGTTAGTTTATTGGTTTCTTGGTTTGTTGGTCTGTTGGTTTGTTGGTTTGTTGGTTTGTTCGTTTGTTGGTTTGTTCGTTTGTTGGGTTGTTGATTTGTTGGTTTGTTGCCTTGTTGGTTTGTTGGTTTCTTGGTTTGTTGGTTTGTTGGTTTGTTTGTTTGTTCGTTTGTTGGTTTGTTGGTTTGTTGGCTTGTTGGTTTATTGGTTTGTTGGCTTGTTGCTTTGTTGGTTTGTTGGTTTGTTGGTTTGTTTGTTTGTTCGTTTGTTGGTTTGTTGGTTTGTTGGCTTGCTGGTTTGTTGGTTTGTTGGCTTGTTGGTTTGTTGGTTTGTTCGTTTGTTGGTTTGTTGGTTTGTTAGTTTGTTCGTTTGTGGGTTTGTTCGTTTGTTTATTTGTTGGTTTATTGCTTTGTTGGCTTGTTGGGTTGTTGGTTTGTAGGTTTGTTGGTTTGTTTGTTTGTTCGTTTATTGGTTTGTTGGTTTGTTGGTGTGTTGGTTTGTTGGTTTGTTAGTTTGTTGGTTTGTTGGTTTGTTGGCTTGTTGGTTTGTTGGTTTGTTGGTTTCTTGGTTTGTTGGTTTGTTGGTTTGTTGGTTTATTGGTTTTTCGTTTGTTGGTTTGTTCGTTTGTTGGATTGTTTGTTTGTTGATTTGTTCGTTTGTTGGTTTGTTGGTTACTTGGTTTGTTGGTTTGTTGGTTTGTTTGTTTGTTCGTTTGCTGGTTTGTTGGTTTGTTGGCTTATTGGTTTGTTGGTTTGTTGGCTTGTTCGTTTGTTGGTTGGTTCGTTTGTTGGTTTGTTGGTTTGTTGGTTTGTTGGTTTGTTGGTTTGTTGGTTTGTTGGTTTGTTGGTTTGTTGGTTACACGGTTTGTTAGTTTGTTGGTTTGTTGGTTTGTTTGTTTGTTGATTTGTTCGTTTGTTGGTTTGTTGGTTTGTTGGCTTATTGGTTTGTTGGTTTGTTGGCTTGTCCGTTTGTTGGTTTGTTCGTTTGTTCGTTTGTTGGTTTGTTGGTTTGTTGGTTTGTTGGTTTGTTGGTTACACGGTTTGTTAGTTTGTTGGTTTGTTGGTTTGTTTGTTTGTTGGTTTGTTCGTTTGTTGGTTTGTTGGTTTGTTGGTTTATTGGTTTGTTGGTTTGTTTGTTTGTTCGTTTGTTGGTTTGTTGGTTTGTTGGTTTGTTGGCTTATTGGTTTATTGGATTGTTGGCGTGTTGGTTTGTTGGTTTGTTGGTTTGTTGGTTTGTTGGTTTGTTTGTTTGTTTGTTTGTTCGTTTGTTGGTTTAATGGTTTGTTGGCTTGTTGGTTTGTGGTTTGTTGGTTTTTTGGTTTGTTGGTTTGTTGGTTTGTTTGTTTGTTCGTTTGTTGGTTTGTTGGTTTGTTGGTTTGTTGGTGTGTTAGTTTGTTGGTTTGTTTGTTTGTTGGCTTGTTGGTTTGTTGGCTTCTTGGTTTCTTGGTTTGTTAGTTTGTTGGTTTGTTGGTTTGTTCGTTTGTTGGTTTGTTCGTTTGCTGGTTTGTTTATTTGTTGGTTTTGTTCGTTTGTTGGTTTGTTGGTTACTTGGTTTGTTGGTTTGTTTGTTTGTTGGTTTGTTCGTTTGTTGGTTTGTTGGTTTGTTGGTTTGTTGGTTTGTTGGTTTGTTCTTTTGTTGGTTTGTTGGTTTGTTGGTTTGTTGGTTTGTAGGTTTGTTTGTTTATTCGTTTGTTAGTTTGTTGGTTTATTGGCTTGTTGGTTTGTAGGTTTGTTTGTTTGTTCGTTTGTTAGTTTGTTGATTTATTGGCTTGTTGGTTTGTAGGTTTGTTAAATTGTTGGTTTGTTGGTTTGTTCGTTTGTTGGGTTGTTGGTTTGTTGGTTTGTTGGTTTGTTCGTTTGTTGGTTTGTTGGTTTGTTGGTTTGTTGGTTTGTAGGTTTGTTTGTTTGTTCGTTTGTTAGTTTGTTGGTTTATTGGCTTGTTGGTTTGTAGGTTTGTTGGTTTATTGGTTTGTTGGTTTGTTTGTTTGTTGGTTTGTTGGTTTGTTGGTTTGTTGGTTTGTTGGTTTGTTGGTTTGTTCGTTTGTTGGTTTGTTCGTTTGTTGGTTTGTTGGTTTGTTGGTTTGTTGGTTGATGGTTTGTTGGTTTGTTGGTTTGTTGGCTTGTTGGTTTGTTGGTTTATTGGTTTCTTGGTTTGTTGGTTTGTTGGTTTGTTGGTTTGTTCGTTTGTTGGTTTGTTGGTTTGTTGGTTACTTGGTTTGTAGGTTTGTTGGTTTGTTGGCTTGTTGGTTTGTTGGTTTGTTGGGTTGTTGGTTTTTTGGTTTGTTGGTTTGTTTGTTTGTTCGTTTGTTGGTTTGTTGGTTTGTTGGTTTGTTGGTTGATGGTTTGTTGGTTTGTTGGTTTGTTGGCTTGTTGGTTTGTTGGTTTATTGGTTTCTTGGTTTGTTGGTTTGTTGGTTTGTTGGTTTGTTGGTTTGTTCGTTTGTTGGTTTGTTCGTTTGTTGGTTTGTTGGTTTGTTGGTTTGTTGCCTTGTTGGTTTGTTGGTTTCTTGGTTTGTTGGTTTGTTGGTTTATTGGTTTGTTTGTTTGTTGGTTTGGTCGTTTGTTGGTTTGTTAGTTTGTTGGTTTGTTGGTTTGTTTGTTTGTTCGTTTGTTGGCTTGTTGGTTTGTTGGTTTGTTGGTTTGTTGGTTTGTTTGTTTGTTCGTTTGTTGGTTTGTTGGTTTGTTGGCTTGCTGGTTTGTTGGTTTGTTGGCTTGTTGGTTTGTTGGTTTGTTCGTTTGTTGGTTTATTGCTTTGTTGGCTTATTGGTTTGTTGGTTTGTTGGTTTGTTGGTTTGTTTGTTTGTTCGTTTATTGGTTTGTTGGTTTGTTGGTGTGTTGGTTTGTTGGTTTGTTAGTTTGTTGGTTTGTTGGTTTGTTGGCTTGTTGGTTTGTTGGTTTGTTGGTTTCTTGGTTTGTTGGTTTGTTGGTTTATTGGTTTTTCGTTTGTTGGTTTGTTCGTTTGTTGGGTTGTTTGTTTGTTGGTTTTTTCGTTTGTTGGTTTGTTGGTTACTTGGTTTGTTGGTTTGTTGGTTTGTTTGTTTGTTCGTTTGCTGGCTTGTTGGTTTGTTGGCTTATTGGTTTGTTGGTTTGTTTGCTTGTTCGTTTGTTTGTTTGTTCGTTTGTTGGTTTGTTGGTTTGTTGGTTTGTTGGTTTGTTGGTTACACGGTTTGTTAGTTTGTTGGTTTGTAGGTTTGTTTGTTTGTTGATTTGTTCGTTTGTTGGTTTGTTGGTTTGTTGGTTTATTTGTTTGTTGGTTTGTTTGTTTGTTCGTTTGTTGGTTTGTTGGTTTGTTGGTTTGTTGGCTTATTGGTTTGTTGGATTGTTGGCTTGTTGGTTTGTTGGTTTGTTGGTTTGTTTGTTTGTTGGTTTGTTGGTTTGTTTGTTTGTTTGTTTGTTCGTTTGTTAGTTTGTTGGTTTGTTGGCTTGTTGGTATGTGGTTTGTTGGTTTTTTGGTTTGTTGGTTTGTTGGTTTGTTGGTTTGTTTGTTTGTTCGTTTGTTGGTTTGTTGGTTTGTTGGTTTGTTGGTGTGTTAGTTTGTTGGTTTGTTTGTTTGTTGGCTTGTTGGTTTGTTGGCTTCTTGGTTTCTTGGTTTGTTAGTTTGTTGGTTTGTTGGTTTGTTCGTTTGTTGGTTTGTTCGTTTGCTGGTTTGTTTGTTTGTTGGTTCTGTTCGTTTGTTGGTTTGTTGGTTACTTGGTTTGTTCGTTTGTTGGTTTGTTCGTTTGTTCGTTTGTTGGTTTGTTGGTTTGTTGTCTTGTTGGTTTGTTGGTTTGTTGGTTACTTGGTTTGTTGATTTGTTGGTTTGTTGGTTTGTTGGCTTGTTGGTTTGTTGGTTTGTTGGTTTGTTGGTTTGTTGGTTTGTTGGTTTGCTGGTTTGTTGGTTTGTTGGTTTGTTGGTTTGTTGGTTACTTGGTTTGTTGGTTTGTTGGTTTGTTGGTTTGTTGGTTTGTTGGTTTGTTGGCTTGTTTGTTTGTTGGTTTGTTGGTTTGTTGGTTTGTTGATTTGTTGGTTTGTTGGTTTGTTTGTTTGTTCGTTTGTAGATTTTTTGGTTTGTTGGCTTGTTGGTTTGTGGGTTTGCTGGCTTGTTGGTTTGTTGGTTTGTTGGTTTGTTGGTTTGTTGGTTTGTTGGTTTGTTGGTTCGTTTGTATGTTCGTCTGTTGGTTTGTTGGTTTGTTGGCTTGTTGGTTTGTTGGCTTGTTGGTTTGTTGGTTTGTTGGCTTGTTGGTTTGTTGGTTTGTTGGTTTGTTGGTTTGTTTGTTTGTTGGTTTGTTTGTTTGTTAGTTTGTTGGTTTGTTGGTTTGTTGGCTTGTTGGTTTGTTCGTTTGTTGGCTTGTTGGTTTGTTGGTTTGCTCGTTTGTTGGTTTGTTGGTTTGTTGGTGTGTCCGTTTGTTGGTTTGTTCGTTTGTTGGTTTATTGATTTGTTGGCTTGTTGGTTTCTTGGTTTGTTGGTTACTTGGTTTGTTGGTTTGTTGGCTTGTTGGTTTGTTGGTTTGTTGGTTTTTTGGTTTGTTGGTTTGTTGGTTTGTTGGTTTGTTTGTTTGTTCGTTTGTTGGTTTGTTGGTTTGTTGGTTTGTTGGTTTGTTGGTTTGTTGGTTTGTTGGTTTTTTGGTTTGTTGGTTTGTTGGTTTGTTGGTTTGTTGGTTTGTTGGCTTGTTGGTTTCTTGGTTTTTTGGTTTGTTGGTTTGTTGGTTTGTTGGTTTGTTGGTTTGTTCGTTTGTTGGTTTGTTCGTTTGTTGGTTTGTTTGTTTGTTGGTTCGTTCGTTTGTTGGTTTGTTGGTTACTTGGTTTGTTGGTTTGTTCGTTTGTTCGTTTGTAGGTTTGTTCGTTTGTTGGTTTGTTGGTTTGTTGGTTTGTTCGTTTGTTGGCTTGTTGGTTTGTTGGTTTAATGGGTTCTCGGTTTGTTGGTTTGTTGGTTTGTTGGTTTGTTGGTTACTTGGTTTGTTGGTTTGTCGGTTTGTTGGTTTGTTTGTTTGTTGGTTTGTTAGTTTGTTGGTTTGTTGGTTTGTAGGTTTGTTGGTTTGTTGGTTTGTTGGCTTGTTGGTTTGTTGGTTTAATGGGTTCTTGGTTTGTTGGTTTGTTGGTTTGTTGGTTTGTTGGTTACTTGGTTTGTTGGTTGGTCGGTTTGTTGGTTTGTTTGTTTGTTGGTTTGCTCGTTTGTTGGTTTGTTGGTTTATTGGTTTGTTGGTTTGTTTGTTTGTTCGTTTGTTGGTTTATTGGTTTGTTGGTTTGTTTGTTTGTTCGTTTGTTGGGTTGTTGGCTTGCTGGTTTCTTGGCTTCTTGGTTTCTTGGTTTGTTGGTTAGTTCGTTTGTTGGTTTTTTGGTTTATTCGTTTGTTGGTTTGTTCGTTTGTTGGTTTGTTTGTTAGTTGGTTTTGTTCGTTTGTTGGTTTGTTGGTTACTTGGTTTGTTCGTTTGTTGCTTTGTTGGTTTGTTTGTTTGTTTGTTTGTTCGTTTGTTGGCTTGTTGGCTTGTTGGTTTGTTGGTTTGTTGGTTTGTTGGCTTGTTTGTTTATTCGTTTGTTGGTTTGTTGGTTTGTTGGCTTGTTGGTTTGTTGGCTTGTTGGTTTGTTGGTTTGTTGACTTGTTGGTTTGTTGGTTTGTTGGTTTGTTGGTTTGTTGACTTTTTGGTTTGTTGGTTTGTTGGTTTGTTGGTTTGTTAGTTTGTTGGTTTGTTGGTTTGTAGGTTTGTTGGTTTGTTGGTTTGTTGGCTTGTTGGTTTGTTGGTTTAATGGGTTCTTGGTTTGTTGGTTTGTTGGTTTGTTGGTTTGTTGGTTACTTGGTTTGTTGGTTGGTCGGTTTGTTGGTTTGTTTGTTTGTTGGTTTGCTCGTTTGTTGGTTTGTTGGTTTATTGGTTTGTTGGTTTGTTTGTTTGTTCGTTTGTTGGTTTATTGGTTTGTTGGTTTGTTTGTTTGTTCGTTTGTTGGGTTGTTGGCTTGCTGGTTTCTTGGCTTCTTGGTTTCTTGGTTTGTTGGTTAGTTCGTTTGTTGGTTTGTTGGTTTATTCGTTTGTTGGTTTGTTCGTTTGTTGGTTTGTTTGTTAGTTGGTTTTGTTCGTTTGTTGGTTTGTTGGTTACTTGGTTTGTTGGTTTGTTGCTTTGTTGGTTTGTTTGTTTGTTTGTTTGTTCGTTTGTTGGCTTGTTGGCTTGTTGGTTTGTTGGTTTGTTGGCTTGTTTGTTTATTCGTTTGTTGGTTTGTTGGTTTGTTGGCTTGTTGGTTTGTTGGCTTGTTGGTTTGTTGGTTTGTTGACTTGTTGGTTTGTTGGTTTGTTGGTTTGTTGGTTTGTTGGTTTGTTGACTTTTTGGTTTGTTGGTTTGTTGGCTTGTTGGTTTGTTGGTTTGTTCGTTTGTTGGTTTGTTGGTTTGTTAATTTGTTCGGATGTTTGTTTGTTCGTTTGTTCGTTTGTTGGTTTATTGGTTTGTTGGCTTGTTGGTTTCTTGGTTTGTTGGTTACTTGGTTTGTTGGTTTGTTGGTTTGTTGGCTTGTTGGTTTGTTGGTTTGTTGGTTTTTTGGTTTGTTGGTTTGTTGGTTTGTTTGTTTGTTCGTTTGTTGGTTTGTTGGTTTGTTGGTTTGTTGGTTTGTTGATTTATTGGTTTGTTGGTTTGTTGGTTTGTTCGTTTGTTGGTTTGTTCGTTTGTTGGTTTATTGGTTTGTTGGCTTGTTGGTTTCTTGGTTTGTTGGTTACTTGGTTTGTTGGTGTGTTGGTTTGTTGGCTTGTTGGTTTGTTGGTTTGTTTGTTTGTTCGTTTGTTGGTTTGTTGGTTTGTTGGTTTGTTGGTTTGTTGGTTTGTTGGTTTGTTGGTTTGTTGGTTTTTTGGTTTGTTGGTTTGTTGGTTTGTTGGTTTGTTTGTTTGTTGGCTTGTTGGTTTCTTGGTTTTTTGGTTTGTTGGTTTGTTGGTTTGTTGGTTTGTTGGTTTGTTGGTTTGTTTGTTTGTTGGTTTGTTCGTTTGTTAGTTTGTTTGTTTGTTGGTTCGTTCGTTTGTTGGTTTGTTGGTTACTTGGTTTGTTGGTTTGTTCGTTTGTTCGTTTGTAGGTTTGTTCGTTTGTTGGTTTGTTGGTTTGTTGGTTTGTTCGTTTGTTGGCTTGTTGGTTTGTTGGTTTAATGGGTTCTCGGTTTGTTGGTTTGTTGGTTTGTTGGTTTGTTGGTTACTTGGTTTGTTGGTTTGTCGGTTTGTTGGTTTGTTTGTTTGTTGGTTTTTTGGTTTGTTGGTTTGTTGGCTTGTTGGTTTGTTGGTTTGTTGACTTTTTGGTTTGTTGGTTTGTTGGCTTGTTGGTTTGTTGGTTTGTTCGTTTGTTGGTTTTTTGGTTTGTTAATTTGTTCGGATGTTTGTTTGTTCGTTTGTTCGTTTGTTGGTTTATTGGTTTGTTGGCTTGTTGGTTTCTTGGTTTGTTGGTTACTTGGTTTGTTGGTTTGTTGGCTTGTTGGTTTGTTGGTTTGTTGGTTTTTTGGTTTGTTGGTTTGTTGGTTTGTTTGTTTGTTCGTTTGTTGGTTTGTTGGTTTGTTGGTTTGTTGGTTTGTTGGTTTGTTGGTTTGTTGGTTTGTTGGTTTGTTGGTTTGTTGGTTTGTTGGTTTGTTGGCTTGTTGGTTTGTTGGTTTCTTGGTTTCTTGGTTTGTTGATTTATTGGTGTGTTGGTTTGTTGGTTTGTTCGTTTGTTGGTTTGTTCGTTTGTTGGTTTGTTCGTTTGTTCGTTTGTTGGTTTGTTTGATTGTGTTGTTCGTTTGTTGGTTTGTTGGTTACTTGGTTTGTTGGTTTGTTGGTTTGTTCGTTTGTTCGTTTGTTGGTTTGTTCGTTTGTTGATTTGTTGGTTTGTTGGCTAGTTGGTTTGTTGGTTTGTTGGTTACTTGGTTTGTTGGTTTGTTGGTTTGTTGGTTTGTTGGCCTGTTGGTTTGTTAGTTTGTTGGTTTGGTGGTTTGTTGGTTTGTTGGTTGGTTGGTTTGCTGGCTTGTTGGTTTGTTGTTTTAATGGTTTCTTGGTTTGTTGGTTTGTTGGTTTGTTGGTTTGTTGGTTACTTGGTTTGTTGGTTTGTTGGTTTGTTGGTTTGTTTGTTTGTTGGTTTGTTCGTTTGTTGGTTTGTTGGTTTATTGGTTTGTTGGTTTGTTGGTTTGTTGGTTTGTTGGTTTGTTGGTTTGTTGGTTTGTTGGTTTGTTGGTTTGTTGGTTTGTTGGTTTGTTGATTTGTTGGTTTGTTGGTTTGTTGGTTTGTTGGCTTGTTGGTTTCTTGGTTTTTTGGTTTGTTGGTTTGTTGGTTTGTTGGTTTGTTGGTTTGTTCGTTTGTTGGTTTGTTTGTTTGTTCGTTTGTTGGTTTGTTGGTTTGTTGGTTTGTTGGTTTGTTGGTTTGTTGGTTTGTTGGTTTGTTGGTTTGTTGGTTTGTTGGTTTGTTGGTTTGTTGGTTTGTTGGTTTGTTGGTTTGTTGGTTTGTTGGTTTGTTGGTTTGTTGGTTTGTTGGTTTGTTGGCTTGTTGGTTTCTTGGTTTTTTGGTTTGTTGGTTTGTTGGTTACTTGGTTTGTTGGTTTGTTGGTTTGTTGGTTTGTTTGTTTGTTGGTTTGTTCGTTTGTTGGTCTGTTGGTTTGTTGGTTTATTGGTTTGTTGGTTTGTTGGTTTGTTCGTTTGTTGGTTTGTTGGTTTGTTGGTTTGTTGGTTTGTTGGTTTGTTGGTTTGTTGGTTTGTTGGTTTGTTGGTTTGTTGGTTTGTTGGTTTGTTGGTTTGTTGGTTTGTTGGTTTGTTGGCTTGTTGGTTTCTCTGTTTTTTGGTTTGTTGGTTTGTTGGTTTGTTGGTTTGTTGGTTTGTTCGTTTGTTGGTTTGTTTGTTTGTTCGTTTGTTGGTTTGTTGGTTTGTTGGTTTGTTGGTTTGTTGGTTTGTTGGTTTGTTGGTTTGTTGGTTTGTTGGTTTGTTGGTTTGTTGGTTTGTTGGTTTGTTGGTTTGTTGGTTTGTTGGTTTGTTGGTTTGTTGGTTTGTTGGCTTGTTGGTTTCTTGGTTTTTTGGTTTGTTGGTTTGTTGGTTTGTTGGTTTGTTGGTTTGTTAGTTTGTTGGTTTGTTCGTTTGTTGGTCTGTTTGTTTGTTGGTTCGTTCGTTTGTTGGTTTGTTGGTTACTTGGTTTGTTGGTTTGTTCGTTTGTTCGTTTGTTGGTTTGTTCGTTTGTTGGTTTGTTGGTTTTTTGGTTTGTTCGTTTGTTGGTTTGTTCTTTTGTTCGTTTGTTGGTTTGTTGGTTTGTTGGCTAGTTGGTTTGTTGGTTTGTTGGTTACTTGGTTTGTTGGTTTGTTAGTTTGTTGGTTTGTTGGCTTGTTGGTTTGTTAGTTTGTTGGTTTGTTGGTTTGTAGATTTTTTGGTTCGTTGGTTTGTTGGCTTGTTGGTTTGTTGGTTTAATGGGTTCTTGGTTTGTTGGTTTATTGGTTTGTTGGTTTGTTGGTTTGTTAGTTTGTTGGCTTGTTGGTTTGTTGGTTTGTTCGTTTCTTGGTTTGTTGGTTTGTTCGTTTGTTGGTTTGTTCGTTTGTTGGTTTGTTGGTTTGTTGTTTTGTTGCCTTGTTAGTTTGTTGGTTTCTTAGTTTGTTGGTTTGTTGGTTTGTTGGTTTGTTTGTTTGTTGGTTTGGTCGTTTGTTGGTTTGTTGGTTTGTTGGTTTGTTGGATTGTTGGTTTGTTGGCTTGTTGGTTTGTTGGTTTGTTGGTTTGTTGGTTTGTTTGTTTGTTCGTTTGTTGGTTTGTTGGTTTGTTGGTTTGTTGGTTTGTTGGTTTGTTGGTTTGTTGGTTTGTTGGCTTGTTGGTTTGTTCGTTTGTTCGTTTGTTGGTTTGTTGGTTTGTCGGTTTGTTGGTTTGTTGGTTTGTTCGTTTGTTCATTTGTTGGTTTATTGGTTTGTTGGCTTGTTGGTTTGTTGGTTTGTTGGTTTGTTGGTTTGTTGGTTTGTTGGTTTGTTTGTTTGTTCGTTTGTTGGTTTGTTGGTTTGTTGGTTTGTTGGTTTGTTGGTTTGTTGGTTTGTTGGTTTGTTGGTTTGTTGGTTTGTTGGTTTGTTGGTTTGTTGGTTTGTTGGCTTGTTGGTTTGTTGGTTTGTTGGTTTGTTGGTTTCTTGGTTTGTTTGTTTGTTGGTTTATTGGTTTTTCGTTTGTTAGTTTGTTCGTTTGTTGGTTTGTTCGTTTGTTCGTTTGTTCGTTTGTTGGTTTGTTCGTTTGTTCGTTTGTTAGTTTGTTGGTTTGTTGGCTAGTTGGTTGTTGATTTGTTGGTTACTTGGTTTGTTGGTTTGTTGGTTTGTTGGTTTGTTATCTTGTTGGTTTGTTAGTTTGTTGGTTTGTTGGTTTGTTGGTTTGTTGGTTTGTTGGTTTGTTGGTTTGTTGGTTACTTGGTTTTTTAGTTTGTTGGTTTGTTGGTTTGTTGGTTTGTTGGTTTATTGGTTTGTTGGCTTGTTGGTTTGTTGGTTTGTTGGTTTCTTGGTTTCTTGGTTTGTTGGTTTGTTGGTTTGTTGGTTACTTCGTTTTTTAGTTTGTTGGTTTGTTGGTTTGTTCGTTTGTTGGTTTGTTTGTTTGTTGTTTTTGTTCGTTTGTTGGTTTGGTTGTTACTTGGTTTGTTGGTTTGTTGGTTTGTGGGTTTGTTTGTTTGTTCGTTTGTTGGTTTGTTGGTTTGTTGGCTTGTTGGTTTGTTGGTTTGTTGGTTTGTTGGTTTGTTGGCTTGTTGGTTTGTTGGTTTGTTCGTTTGTTTGTTTGTTTGTTTGTTGGTTTGTTCGTTTGTTGGTTTGTTCGTTTGTTCGTTTGTTGGTTTGTTGGTTTGTTGTCTTGTTGGTTTGTTGGTTTGTTGGTTACTTGGTTTGTTGATTTGTTGGTTTGTTGGTTTGTTGGCTTGTTGGTTTGTTGGTTTGTTGGTTTGTTGGTTTGTTGGTTTGTTGGTTTGCTGGTTTGTTGGTTTGTTGGTTTGTTGGTTTGTTGGTTTGTTGGTTTGTTGGTTTGTTGGTTTGTTGGTTTGTTGGTTTGTTGGCTTGTTGGTTTGTTGGTTTCTTGGTTTCTTGGTTTCTTGGTTTGTTGATTTATTGGTTTGTTGGTTTGTTGGTTTGTTCGTTTGTTGGTTTGTTCGTTTGTTGGTTTGTTCGTTTGTTGGTTTGTTTGATTGTGTTGTTCATTTGTTGGTTTGTTGGTTACCTGGTTTGTTGGTTTGTTGGTTTGTTCGTTTGTTCGTTTGTTGGTTTGTTCGTTTGTTGGTTTGTTGGTTTGTTGGCTAGTTGGTTTGTTGGTTTGTTGGTTACTTGGTTTGTTGGTTTGTTGGTTTGTTGGTTTGTTGGCCTGTTGGTTTGTTAGTTTGTTGGTTTGGTGGTTTGTTGGTTTGTTGGTTTGTTGGTTTGTTGGCTTGTTGGTTTGTTGTTTTAATGGTTTTTTGGTTTGTTGGTTTGTTGGTTTGTTGGTTACTTGGTTTGTTGGTTTGTTGGTTTGTTGGTTTGTTTGTTTGTTGGTTTGTTCGTTTGTTGGTTTGTTGGTTTATTGGTTTGTTGGTTTGTTGGTTTGTTGGTTTGCTGGTTTGTTGGTTTGTTGGTTTGTTGGTTTGTTGGTTTGTTGGTTTGTTGGTTTGTTGGTTTGTTGGTTTGTTGGTTTGTTGGTTTGTTGGTTTGTTGGTTTGTTGGTTTGTTAGCTTGTTGGTTTCTTGGTTTTTTGGTTTGTTGGTTTGTTGGTCTGTTGGTTTGTTGGTTTGTTCGTTTGTTGGTTTGTTTGTTTGTTCGTTTGTTGGTTTGTTGGTTTGTTGGTTTGTTGGTTTGTTGGTTTGTTGGTTTGTTGGTTTGTTGGTTTGTTGGTTTGTTGGTTTGTTGGTTTGTTGGTTTGTTGGTTTGTTGGTTTGTTGGTTTGTTGGCTTGTTGGTTTCTTGGTTTTTTGGTTTGTTGGTTTGTTGGTTTGTTGGTTACTTGGTTGGTTGGTTTGTTGGTTTGTTGGTTTGTTTGTTTGTTGGTTTGTTCGTTTGTTGGTCTGTTGGTTTGTTGGTTTATTGGTTTGTTGGTTTGTTGGTTTGTTGGTTTGTTGGTTTGTTGGCTTGTTGGTTTGTTGGTTTGTTGGTTTGTTGGTTTGTTGGTTTGTTGGTTTGTTGGTTTGTTGGTTTGTTGGTTTGTTGGTTTGTTGGTTTGTTGGTTTGTTGGTTTGTTGGTTTGTTGGTTTGTTGGTTTGTTGGTTTGTTGGCTTGTTGGTTTCTCTGTTTTTTGGTTTGTTGGTTTGTTGGTTTGTTGGTTTGTTGGTTTGTTCGTTTGTTGGTTTGTTTGTTTGTTCGTTTGTTGGTTTGTTGGTTTGTTGGTTTGTTGGTTTGTTGGTTTGTTGGTTTGTTGGTTTGTTGGTTTGTTGGTTTGTTGGTTTGTTGGTTTGTTGGTTTGTTGGTTTGTTGGTTTGATGGTTTGTTGGTTTGTTGGTTTGTTGGTTTGTTGGCTTGTTGGTTTCTTGGTTTTTTGGTTTGTTGGTTTGTTGGTTTGTTGGTTTGTTGGTTTGTTCGTTTGTTGGTTTGTTCGTTTGTTGGTCTGTTTGTTTGTTGGTTCGTTCGTTTGTTGGTTTGTTGGTTACTTGGTTTGTTGGTTTGTTCGTTTGTTCGTTTGTTGATTTGTTCGTTTGTTGGTTTGTTGGTTTGTTGGTTTGTTCGTTTGTTGGTTTGTTCGTTTGTTCGTTTGTTGGTTTGTTGGTTTGTTGGCTAGTTGGTTTGTTGGTTTGTTGGTTACTTGGTTTGTTGGTTTGTTAGTTTTTTGGTTTGTTGGCTTGTTGGTTTGTTAGTTTGTTGGTTTGTTGGTTTGTAGATTTTTTGGTTTGTTGACTTGTTGGTTTGTTGGTTTAATGGGTTCTTGGTTTGTTGGTTTATTGGTTTGTTGGTTTGTTGGTTTGTTGGTTTGTTGGTTTGTTGGTTTGTTGGCTTGTTGGTTTGTTGGTTTGTTCGTTTCTTGGTTTGTTGGTTTGTCCGTTTGTTGGTTTGTTCGTTTGTTGGTTTGTTGGTTTGTTGTTTTGTTGCCTTGTTAGTTTGTTGGTTTCTTAGTTTGTTGGTTTGTTGGTTTGTTGGTTTGTTTGTTTGTTGGTTTGGTCGTTTGTTGGTTTGTTGGTTTGTTGGTTTGTTGGATTGTTGGTTTGTTGGCTTGTTGGTTTGTTGGTTTGTTGGTTTGTTGGTTTGTTTGTTTGTTCGTTTGTTTGTTTGTTGGTTTGTTGGTTTGTTGGTTTGTTGGTTTGTTGGTTTGATGGTTTGTTGGTTTGTTGGTTTGTTGGTTTGTTCGTTTGTTCGTTTGTTGGTTTGTTGGTTTGTTGGTTTGTTGGTTTGTTCGTTTGTTGGTTTGTTCGTTTGTTCATTTGTTGGTTTATTGGTTTGTTGGCTTGTTGGTTTGTTGGTTTGTTGGTTTGTTGGTTTGTTGGTTTGTTGGTTTGTTGGTTTGTTTGTTTGTTCGTTTGTTGGTTTGTTGGTTTGTTGGTTTGTTGGTTTGTTGGTTTGTTGGTTTGTTGGTTTGTTGGTTTGTTGGTTTGTTGGTTTGTTGGTATGTTGGTTTGTTGGTTTGTTGGTTTGTTGGTTTGTTGGTTTCTTGGTTTGTTGGTTTGTTGGTTTATTGGTTTTTCGTTTGTTAGTTTGTTGGTTTGTTGGTTTGTTCGTTTGTTCGTTTGTTGGTTTGTTCGTTTGTTCGTTTGTTAGTTTGTTGGTTTGTTGGCTAGTTGATTGTTGATTTGTTGGTTACTTGGTTTGTTGGTTTGTTGGTTTGTTGGTTTGTTATCTTGTTGGTTTTTAAGTTTGTTGGTTTGTTGGTTTGTTGGTTTGTTGGTTTGTTGGTCTGTTGGCTTGTTGGTTTGTTGGTTTGTTAATTTCTTGGTTTGTTGGTTTGTTGGTTTGTTGGTTTGTTGGTTTGTTGGTTTGTTGGTTACTTGGTTTTTTAGTTTGTTGGTTTGTTGGTTTGTTGGTTTGTTGGTTTATTGGTTTGTTGGCTTGTTGGTTTGTTGGTTTGTTGGTTTCTTGGTTTGTTGGTTTGTTGGTTTGTTGGTTTGTTGGTTACTTCGTTTTTTAGTTTGTTGGTTTGTTGGTTTGTTCGTTTGTTGGTTTGTTTGTTTGTTGTTTTTGTTCGTTTGTTGGTTTGGTTGTTACTTGGTTTGTTGGTTTGTTGGTTTGTGGGTTTGTTTGTTTGTTCGTTTGTTGGCTTGTTGGTTTGTTGGCTTGTTGGTTTGTTGGTTTGTTGGTTTGTTGGCTTGTTGGTTTGTTGGTTTGTTGGTTTGTTTGTTTGTTTGTTTGTTGGTTTGTTCGTTTGTTGGTTTGTTCGTTTGTTCGTTTGTTGGTTTGTTGGTTTGTTGTCTTGTTGGTTTGTTGGTTTGTTGGTTACTTGGTTTGTTGATTTGTTGGTTTGTTGGCTTGTTGGTTTGTTGGTTTGTTGGTTTGTTGGTTTGTTGGTTTGTTGGTTTGCTGGTTTGTTGGTTTGTTGGTTTGTTGGTTTGTTGGTTACTTGGTTTGTTGGTTTGTTGGTTTGTTGGTTTGTTGGTTTGTTGGTTTGTTGGTTTGTTGGTTTGTTTGTTTGTTGGTTTGTTGGTTTGTTGGTTTGTTGGTTTGTTGATTTGTTGGTTTGTTGGTTTGTTTGTTTGTTCGTTTGTAGATTTGTTGGTTTGTTGGCTTGTTGGTTTGTGGGTTTGTTGGCTTGTTGGTTTGTTGGTTTGTTGGTTTGTTGGTTTGTTTGTTTGTTCGTTTGTTGGTTTGTTGGTTAGTTGGCTTGTTGGTTTGTTGGTTTGTTGGCTTGTTGGTTTGTTGGGTTGTTCGTTTGTTGGTTTGTTGGTTTGTTGGTTTATTTGTTTGTTCGTTTGTTGGCTTGTTGGCTTGTTGGTTTGTTGGTTTGTTGGTTTGTTGGTTTGTTTGTATGTTCGTTTGTTGGCTTGTTGGTTTGTTGGCTTGTTGGTTTGTTGGCTTGTCGGTTTGTTGGTTTGTTGGCTTGTTGGTTTGTTGGTTTGTTGGTTTGTTGGTTTGTTTGTTTGTTGGTTTGTTTGTTTGTTAGTTTGTTGGTTTGTTGGTTTGTTGGCTTGTTGGTTTGTTCGTTTGTTGGTGTGCCTTTTTGTTGGTTTGTTCGTTTGTTGGTTTATTGGTTTGTTGGCTTGTTGGTTTCTTGGTTTGTTGGTTACTTGGTTTGTTGGTTTGTTGGTTTGTTGGCTTGTTGGTTTGTTGGTTTGTTGGTTTTTTGGTTTGTTGGTTTGTTGGTTTGTTGGTTTGTTTGTTTGTTCGTTTGTTGGTTTGTTGGTTTGTTGGTTTGTTGGTTTGTTGGTTTGTTGGTTTGTTGGTTTGTTGGTTTGTTGGTTTTTTGGTTTGTTGGTTTGTTGGTTTGTTGGTTTGTTGGTTTGTTGGCTTGTTGGTTTCTTGGTTTTTTGGTTTGTTGGTTTGTTGGTTTGTTGGTTTGTTGGTTTGTTCGTTTGTTGGTTTGTTCGTTTGTTGGTTTGTTTGTTTGTTGGTTCGTTCGTTTGTTGGTTTGTTGGTTACTTGGTTTGTTGGTTTGTTCGTTTGTTCGTTTGTAGGTTTGTTCGTTTGTTGGTTTGTTGGTTTGTTGGTTTGTTCGTTTGTTGGCTTGTTGGTTTGTTGGTTTAATGGGTTCTCGGTTTGTTGGTTTGTTGGTTTGTTGGTTTGTTGGTTTGTCGGTTTGTTGGTTTGTTTGTTTGTTGGTTTGTTAGTTTGTTGGTTTGTTGGTTTGTAGGTTTGTTGGTTTGTTGGTTTGTTGGCTTGTTGGTTTGTTGGTTTAATGGGTTCTTGGTTTGTTGGTTTGTTGGTTTGTTGGTTTGTTGGTTACTTGGTTTGTTGGTTGGTCGGTTTGTTGGTTTGTTTGTTTGTTGGTTTGCTCGTTTGTTGGTTTGTTGGTTTGTCGGTTTGTTGGTTTGTTTGTTTGTTGGTTTGTTAGTTTGTTGGTTTGTTGGTTTGTAGGTTTGTTGGTTTGTTGGTTTGTTGGCTTGTTGGTTTGTTGGTTTAATGGGTTCTTGGTTTGTTGGTTTGTTGGTTTGTTGGTTTGTTGGTTACTTGGTTTGTTGGTTGGTCGGTTTGTTGGTTTGTTTGTTTGTTGGTTTGCTCGTTTGTTGGTTTGTTGGTTTATTGGTTTGTTGGTTTGTTTGTTTGTTCGTTTGTTGGTTTATTGGTTTGTTGGTTTGTTTGTTTGTTCGTTTGTTGGGTTGTTGGCTTGCTGGTTTCTTGGCTTCTTGGTTTCTTGGTTTGTTGGTTAGTTGGTTTGTTGGTTTGTTGGTTTATTCGTTTGTTGGTTTGTTCGTTTGTTGGTTTGTTTGTTAGTTGGTTTTGTTCGTTTGTTGGTTTGTTGGTTACTTGGTTTGTTGGTTTGTTGGTTTGTTGGTTTGTTTGTTTGTTTGTTTGTTCGTTTGTTGGCTTGTTGGCTTGTTGGTTTGTTGGTTTGTTGGATTGTTGGCTTGTTGGCTTGTTTGTTTATTCGTTTGTTGGTTTGTTGGTTTGTTGGCTTGTTGGTTTGTTGGGTTTTTGGTTTGTTGGTTTGTTGGTTTGTTGACTTGTTGGTTTGTTGGTTTGTTGGTTTGTTGGTTTGTTGGTTTGTTGGTTTGTTGGTTTGTTGGCTTGTTGGTTTCTTGGTTTTTTGGTTTGTTGGTTTGTTGGTTTGTTGGTTTGTTGGTTTGTTCGTTTGTTGGTTTGTTTGTTTGTTCGTTTGTTGGTTTGTTGGTTTGTTGGTTTGTTGGTTTGTTGGTTTGTTGGTTTGTTTGTTTGTTGGTTTGTTGGTTTGTTGGTTTGTTGGTTTGTTGATTTGTTGGTTTGTTGGTTTGTTTGTTTGTTCGTTTGTAGATTTGTTGGTTTGTTGGCTTGTTGGTTTGTGGGTTTGTTGGCTTGTTGGTTTGTTGGTTTGTTGGTTTGTTGGTTTGTTTGTTTGTTCGTTTGTTGGTTTGTTGGTTAGTTGGCTTGTTGGTTTGTTGGTTTGTTGGCTTGTTGGTTTGTTGGTTTGTTCGTTTGTTGGTTTGTTGGTTTGTTGGTTTATTTGTTTGTTCGTTTGTTGGCTTGTTGGCTTGTTGGTTTGTTGGTTTGTTGGTTTGTTTGTATGTTCGTTTGTTGGTTTGTTGGTTTGTTGGCTTGTTGGTTTGTTGGCTTGTCGGTTTGTTGGTTTGTTGGCTTGTTGGTTTGTTGGTTTGTTGGTTTGTTGGTTTGTTTGTTTGTTGGTTTGTTTGTTTGTTAGTTTGTTGGTTTGTTGGTTTGTTGGCTTGTTGGTTTGTTCGTTTGTTGGTGTGTCCGTTTGTTGGTTTGTTCGTTTGTTGGTTTATTGGTTTGTTGGCTTGTTGGTTTCTTGGTTTATTGGTTACTTGGTTTGTTGGTTTGTTGGCTTGTTGGTTTGTTGGTTTGTTGGTTTTTTGGTTTGTTGGTTTGTTGGTTTGTTGGTTTGTTTGTTTGTTCGTTTGTTGGTTTGTTGGTTTGTTGGTTTGTTGGTTTGTTGGTTTGTTGGTTTGTTGGTTTGTTGGTTTTTTGGTTTGTTGGTTTGTTGGTTTGTTGGTGTGTTGGTTTGTTGGCTTGTTGGTTTCTTGGTTTTTTGGTTTGTTGGTTTGTTGGTTTGTTGGTTTGTTGGTTTGTTCGTTTGTTGGTTTGTTCGTTTGTTTGTTTGTTGGTTCGTTCGTTTGTTGGTTTGTTGGTTACTTGGTTTGTTGGTTTGTTCGTTTGTTCGTTTGTAGGTTTGTTCGTTTGTTGGTTTGTTGGTTTGTTGGTTTGTTCGTTTGTTGGCTTGTTGGTTTGTTGGTTTAATGGGTTCTCGGTTTGTTGGTTTGTTGGTTTGTTGGTTACTTGGTTTGTTGGTTTGTCGGTTTGTTGGTTTGTTTGTTTGTTGGTTTGTTAGTTTGTTGGTTTGTTGGTTTGTAGGTTTGTTGGTTTGTTGGTTTGTTGGCTTGTTGGTTTGTTGGTTTAATGGGTTCTTGGTTTGTTGGTTTGTTGGTTTGTTGGTTTGTTGGTTACTTGGTTTGTTGGTTGGTCAGTTTGTTGGTTTGTTTGTTGGTTGGTTTGCTCGTTTGTTGGTTTGTTGGTTTATCGGTTTGTTGGTTTGTTTGTTTGTTGGTTTGTTAGTTTGTTGGTTTGTTGGTTTGTAGGTTTGTTGGTTTGTTGGTTTGTTGGCTTGTTGGTTTGTTGGTTTAATGGGTTCTTGGTTTGTTGGTTTGTTGGTTTGTTGGTTTGTTGGTTACTTGGTTTGTTGGTTGGTCGGTTTGTTGGTTTGTTTGTTTGTTGGTTTGCTCGTTTGTTGGTTTGTTGGTTTATTGGTTTGTTGGTTTGTTTGTTTGTTCGTTTGTTGGTTTATTGGTTTGTTGGTTTGTTTGTTTGTTCGTTTGTTGGGTTGTTGGCTTGCTGGTTTCTTGGCTTCTTGGTTTCTTGGTTTGTTGGTTAGTTGGTTTGTTGGTTTGTTGGTTTATTCGTTTGTTGGTTTGTTCGTTTGTTGGTTTGTTTGTTAGTTGGTTTTGTTCGTTTGTTGGTTTGTTGGTTACTTGGTTTGTTGGTTTGTTGGTTTGTTGGTTTGTTTGTTTGTTTGTTTGTTCGTTTGTTGGCTTGTTGGCTTGTTGGTTTGTTGGTTTGTTGGATTGTTGGCTTGTTGGCTTGTTTGTTTATTCGTTTGTTGGTTTGTTGGTTTGTTGGCTTGTTGGTTTGTTGGCTTTTTGGTTTGTTGGTTTGTTGGTTTGTTGACTTGTTGGTTTGTTGGTTTGTTGGGTTGTTGGTTTGTTGGTTTGTTGGTTTGTTGGTTTGTTGGTTTGTTGGCTTGTTGGTTTCTTGGTTTTTTGGTTTGTTGGTTTGTTGGTTTGTTGGTTTGTTGGTTTGTTCGTTTGTTGGTTTGTTTGTTTGTTCGTTTGTTGGTTTGTTGGTTTGTTGGTTTGTTGGTTTGTTGGTTTGTTGGTTTGTTGGTTTGTTGGTTTGTTGGTTTGTTGGTTTGTTGGTTTGTTGGTTTGTTGGTTTGTTGGTTTGTTGGTTTGTTGGTTTGTTGGTTTGTTGGTTTGTTGGTTTGTTGGCTTGTTGGTTTCTTGGTTTTTTGGTTTGTTGGTTTGTTGGTTTGTTGGTTACTTGGTTTGTTGGTTTGTTGGTTTGTTGGTTTGTTTGTTTGTTGGTTTGTTCGTTTGTTGGTCTGTTGGTTTGTTGGTTTATTGGTTTGTTGGTTTGTTGGTTTGTTGGTTTGTTGGTTTGTTGGTTTGTTGGTTTGTTGGTTTGTTGGTTTGTTGGTTTGTTGGTTTGTTGGTTTGTTGGTTTGTTGGTTTGTTGGTTTGTTGGTTTGTTGGTTTGTTGGTTTGTTGGTTTGTTGGTTTGTTGGTTTGTTGGTTTGTTGGTTTGTTGGCTTGTTGGTTTCTCTGTTTTTTGGTTTGTTGGTTTGTTGGTTTGTTGGCTTGTTGGTTTCTTGGTTTTTTGGTTTGTTGGTTTGTTGGTTTGTTGGTTTGTTGGTTTGTTCGTTTGTTGGTTTGTTCGTTTGTTGGTCTGTTTGTTTGTTGGTTCGTTCGTTTGTTGGTTTGTTGGTTACTTGGTTTGTTGGTTTGTTCGTTTGTTCGTTTGTTGGTTTGTTCGTTTGTTGGTTTGTTGGTTTGTTGGTTTGTTCGTTTGTTGGTTTGTTCGTTTGTTCGTTTGTTGGTTTGTTGGTTTGTTGGCTAGTTGGTTTGTTGGTTTGTTGGTTACTTGGTTTGTTGGTTTGTTAGTTTGTTGGTTTGTTGGCTTGTTGGTTTGTTAGTTTGTTGGTTTGTTGGTTTGTAGATTTTTTGGTTTGTTGGTTTGTTGGCTTGTTGGTTTGTTGGTTTAATGGGTTCTTGGTTTGTTGGTTTATTGGTTTGTTGGTTTGTTGGTTTGTTGGTTTGTTGGCTTGTTGGTTTGTTGGTTTGTTCCTTTCTTGGTTTGTTGGTTTGTTCGTTTGTTGGTTTGTTCGTTTGTTGGTTTGTTGGTTTGTTGTTTTGTTGCCTTGTTAGTTTGTTGGTTTCTTAGTTTGTTGGTTTGTTGGTTTGTTTGTCTGTTGGTTTGGTCGTTTGTTGGTTTGTTGGTTTGTTGGATTGTTGGTTTGTTGGCTTGTTGGTTTTTTGGTTTGTTGGTTTGTTGGTTTGTTTGTTTGTTCGTTTGTTGGTTTGTTGGTTTGTTGGTTTGTTGGTTTGTTGGTTTGTTGGTTTGTTGGTTTGTTGGTTTGTTGGTTTGTTGGCTTGTTGGTTTGTTCGTTTGTTCGTTTGTTCGTTTGTTGGTTTGTTGGTTTGTTGGTTTGTTCGTTTGTTGGTTTGTTGGTTTGTTCGTTTGTTCATTTGTTGGTTTATTGGTTTGTTGGCTTGTTGGTTTGTTGGTTTGTTGGTTTGTTGGTTTGTTGGTTTGTTTGTTTGTTCGTTTGTTGGTTTGTTGGTTTGTTGGTTTGTTGGTTTGTTGGTTTGTTGGTTTGTTGGTTTGTTGGTTTGTTGGTTTGTTGGTTTGTTGGTTTGTTGGTTTGTTGGTTTGTTGGTTTGTTGGTTTGTTGGTTTGTTGGTTTGTTGGTTTGTTGGTTTGTTGGCTTGTTGGTTTCTTGGTTTGTTGGTTTCTTGGTTTGTTGGTTTGTTGGTTTATTGGTTTTTCGTTTGTTAGTTTGTTGGTTTGTTGGTTTGTTCGTTTGTTCGTTTGTTCGTTTGTTGGTTTGTTCGTTTGTTCGTTTGTTAGTTTGTTGGTTTGTTGGCTAGTTGGTTGTTGATTTGTTGGTTACTTGGTTTGTTGGTTTGTTGGTTTGTTGGTTTGTTATCTTGTTGGTTTGTTAGTTTGTTGGTTTGTTGGTTTGTTGGTTTGTTGGTTTGTTGGTTTGTTGGCTTGTTGGTTTGTTGGTTTGTTAATTTCTTGGTTTGTTGGTTTGTTGGTTTGTTGGTTTGTTGGTTTGTTGGTTACTTGGTTTTTTAGTTTGTTGGTTTGTTGGTTTGTTGGTTTGTTGGTTTATTGGTTTGTTGGCTTGTTGGTTTGTTGGTTTGTTGGTTTCTTGGTTTGTTGGTTTGTTGGTTTGTTGGTTTGTTGGTTACTTCGTTTTTTAGTTTGTTGGTTTGGTGGTTTGTTCGTTTGTTGGTTTGTTTGTTTGTTGTTTTTGTTCGTTTGTTGGTTTGGTTGTTACTTGGTTTGTTGGTTTGTTGGTTTGTGGGTTTGTTTGTTTGTTCGTTTGTTGGTTTGTTGGTTTGTTGGCTTGTTGGTTTGTTGGTTTGTTGGTTTGTTGGCTTGTTGGTTTGTTGGTTTGTTCGTTTGTTTGTTTGTTTGTTTGTTGGTTTGTTCGTTTGTTGGTTTGTTCGTTTGTTCGTTTGTTGGTTTGTTGGTTTGTTGTCTTGTTGGTTTGTTGGTTTGTTGGTTACTTGGTTTGTTGATTTGTTGGTTTGTTGGTTTGTTGGCTTGTTGGTTTGTTGGTTTGTTGGTTTGTTGGTTTGTTGGTTTGTTGGTTTGCTGGTTTGTTGGTTTGTTGGTTTGTTGGTTTGTTGGTTTGTTGGTTTGTTTGTTTGTTGGTTTGTTGGCTTGTTGGTTTGTTGGTTTCTTGGTTTCTTGGTTTGTTGATTTATTGGTTTGTTGGTTTGTTGGTTTGTTCGTTTGTTGGTTTGTTCGTTTGTTGGTTTGTTCGTTTGTTGGTTTGTTTGATTGTGTTGTTCGTTTGTTGGTTTGTTGGTTACTTGGTTTGTTGGTTTGTTGGTTTGTTCGTTTGTTCGTTTGTTGGTTTGTTCGTTTGTTGGTTTGTTGGTTTGTTGGCTAGTTGGTTTGTTGGTTTGTTGGTTACTTGGTTTGTTGGTTTGTTGGTTTGTTGGTTTGTTGGCCTGTTGGTTTGTTAGTTTGTTGGTTTGGTGGTTTGTTGGTTTGTTGGTTTGTTGGTTTGTTGGCTTGTTGGTTTGTTGTTTTAATGGTTTCTTGGTTTGTTGGTTTGTTGGTTTGTTGGTTTGTTGGTTACTTGGTTTGTTGGTTTGTTGGTATGTTGGTTTGTTGGTTTGTTCGTTTGTTGGTTTGTTGGTTTATTGGTTTGTTGGTTTGTTGGTTTGTTGGTTTGTTGGTTTGTTGCTTTGTTGGTTTGTTGGTTTGTTGGTTTGTTGGTTTGTTGGTTTGTTGGTTTGTTGGTTTGTTAGCTTGTTGGTTTTTTGGTTTTTTGGTTTGTTGGTTTGTTGGTTTGTTGGTTTGTTGGTTTGTTCGTTTGTTCGTTTGTTGGTTTGTTTGTTTGTTCGTTTGTTGGTTTGTCGGTTTGTTGGTTTGTTGGTTTGTTGGTTTGTTGGTTTGTTGGTTTGTTGGTTTGTTGGTTTGTTGGTTTGTTGGTTTTTTGGTTTGTTGGTTTGTTGGTTTGTTGGCTTGTTGGTTTCTTGGTTTTTTGGTTTGTTGGTTTGTTGGTTTGTTGGTTACTTGGTTTGTTGGTTTGTTGGTTTGTTGGTTTGTTTGTTTGTTGGTTTGTTCGTTTGTTGGTCTGTTGGTTTGTTGGTTTATTGGTTTGTTGGTTTGTTGGTTTGTTGGTTTGTTGGTTTGTTGGTTTGTTGGTTTGTTGGTTTGTTGGTTTGTTGGTTTGTTGGTTTGTTGGTTTGTTGGTTTGTTGGTTTGTTGGTTTGTTGGTTTGTTGGTTTGTTGGTTTGTTGGTTTGTTGGTTTGTTGGTTTGTTGGTTTGTTGGTTTGTTGGTTTGTTGGTTTGTTGGCTTGTTGGTTTCTCTGTTTTTTGGTTTGTTGGTTTGTTGGTTTGTTGGTTTGTTGGTTTGTTCGTTTGTTGGTTTGTTTGTTTGTTCGTTTGTTGGTTTGTTGGTTTGTTGGTTTATTGGTTTGTTGGTTTGTTGGTTTGTTGGTTTGTTGGTTTGTTGGTTTGTTGGTTTGTTGGTTTGTTGGTTTGTTGGTTTGTTGGTTTGTTGGTTTGTTGGTTTGTTGGTTTGTTGGTTTGTTGGCTTGTTGGTTTCTTGGTTTTTTGGTTTGTTGGTTTGTTGGTTTGTTGGTTTGTTGGTTTGTTCGTTTGTTGGTTTGTTCGTTTGTTGGTCTGTTTGTTTGTTGGTTCGTTCGTTTGTTGGTTTGTTGGTTACTTGGTTTGTTGGTTTGTTCGTTTGTTCGTTTGTTGGTTTGTTCGTTTGTTGGTTTGTTGGTTTGTTGGTTTGTTCGTTTGTTGGTTTGTTCGTTTGTTCGTTTGTTGGTTTGTTGGTTTGTTGGCTAGTTGGTTTGTTGGTTTGTTGGTTACTTGGTTTGTTGGTTTGTTAGTTTGTTGGTTTGTTGGCTTGTTGGTTTGTTAGTTTGTTGGTTTGTTGGTTTGTAGATTTTTTGGTTTGTTGGCTTGTTGGTTTGTTGGTTTAATGGGTTCTTGGTTTGTTGGTTTGTTGGTTTGTTGGTTTGTTGGCTTGTTGGTTTGTTGGTTTGTTCGTTTCTTGGTTTGTTGGTTTATTCGTTTGTTGGTTTGTTCGTTTGTTGGTTTGTTGGTTTGTTGTTTTGTTGCCTTGTTAGTTTGTTGGTTTCTTAGTTTGTTGGTTTGTTGGTTTGTTGGTTTGTTTGTTTGTTGGTTTGGTCGTTTGTTGGTTTGTTGGTTTGTTGGTTTGTTGGATTGTTGGTTTGTTGGCTTGTTGGTTTGTTGGTTTGTTGGTTTGTTGGTTTGTTTGTTTGTTCGTTTGTTGGTTTGTTGGTTTGTTGGTTTGTTGGTTTGTTGGTTTGTTGGTTTGTTGGTTTGTTGGTTTGTTGGCTTGTTGGTTTGTTCGTTTGTTCGTTTGTTGGTTTGTTGGTTTGTTGGTTTGTTCGTTTGTTGGTTTGTTCGTTTGTTCATTTGTTGGTTTATTGGTTTGTTGGCTTGTTGGTTTGTTGGTTTGTTGGTTTGTTGGTTTGTTGGTTTGTTTGTTTGTTCGTTTGTTGGTTTGTTGGTTTGTTGGTTTGTTGGTTTGTTGGTTTGTTGGTTTGTTGGTTTGTTGGTTTGTTGGTTTGTTGGTTTGTTGGTTTGTTGGTTTGTTGGTTTGTTGGTTTGTTGGTTTGTTGGTTTGTTGGTTTGTTGGTTTGTTGGTTTGTTGGCTTGTTGGTTTGTTGGTTTGTTGGTTTCTTGGTTTGTTGGTTTGTTGGTTTATTGGTTTTTCGTTTGTTAGTTTGTTGGTTTGTTGGTTTGTTGGTTTGTTCGTTTGTTGGTTTGTTCGTTTGTTCGTTTGTTAGTTTGTTGGTTTGTTGGCTAGTTGGTTGTTGATTTGTTGGTTACTTGGTTTGTTGGTTTGTTGGTTTGTTGATTTGTTATCTTGTTGGTTTGTTAGTTTGTTGGTTTGTTGGTTTGTTGGTTTGTTGGTTTGTTGGTTTGTTGGCTTGTTGGTTTGTTGGTTTGTTAATTTCTTGGTTTGTTGGTTTGTTGGTTTGTTGGTTTGTTGGTTACTTGGTTTTTTAGTTTGTTGGTTTGTTGGTTTGTTGGTTTATTGGTTTGTTGGCTTGTTGGTTTGTTGGTTTGTTGGTTTCTTGGTTTGTTGGTTTGTTGGTTTGTTGGTTTGTTGGTTTGTTGGTTTGTTGGTTTGTTGGTTACTTCGTTTTTTAGTTTGTTGGTTTGTTGGTTTGTTCGTTTGTTGGTTTGTTTGTTTGTTGTTTTTGTTCGTTTGTTGGTTTGGTTGTTACTTGGTTTGTTGGTTTGTTGGTTCGTGGGTTTGTTTGTTTGTTCGTTTGTTGGTTTGTTGGTTTGTTGGCTTGTTGGTTTGTTGGTTTGTTGGTTTGTTGGCTTGTTGGTTTGTTGGTTTGTTCGTTTGTTTGTTTGTTTGTTTGTTGGTTTGTTCGTTTGTTGGTTTGTTCGTTTGTTCGTTTGTTGGTTTGTTGGTTTGTTGTCTTGTTGGTTTGTTGGTTTGTTGGTTACTTGGTTTGTTGATTTGTTGGTTTGTTGGTTTGTTGGCTTGTTGGTTTGTTGGTTTGTTGGTTTGTTGGTTTGTTGGTTTGTTGGTTTGTTGGTTTGCTGGTTTGTTGGTTTGTTGGTTTGTTGGTTTGTTGGTTACTTGGTTTGTTGGTTTGTTGGTTTGTTGGTTTGTTGGTTTGTTGGTTTGTTTGTTTGTTGGTTTGTTGGTTTGTTGGTTTGTTGATTTGTTGGTTTGTTGGTTTGTTTGTTGGTTCGTTTGTAGATTTGTTGGTTTGTTGGCTTGTTGGTTTGTGGGTTTGTTGGCTTGTTGGTTTGTTGGTTTGTTGGTTTGTTGGTTTGTTTGTTTGTTCGTTTGTTGGTTTGTTGGTTAGTTGGCTTGTTGGTTTGTTGGTTTGTTGGTTTGTTGGCTTGTTGGTTTGTTGGTTTGTTCGTTTGTTGGTTTGTTGGTTTGTTGGTTTATTTGTTTGTTCGTTTGTTGGCTTGTTGGCTTGTTGGTTTGTTGGTTTGTTGGTTTGTTGGTTTGTTTGTATGTTCGTTTGTTGGTTTGTTGGTTTGTTGGCTTGTTGGTTTGTTGGCTTGTCGGTTTGTTGGTTTGTTGGCTTGTTGGTTTGTTGGTTTGTTGGTTTGTTGGTTTGTTTGTTTGTTGGTTTGTTTGTTTGTTAGTTTGTTGGTTTGTTGGTTTGTTGGCTTGTTGGTTTGTTCGTTTGTTGGTGTGTCCGTTTGTTGGTTTGTTCGTTTGTTGGTTTATTGGTTTGTTGGCTTGTTGGTTTCTTGGTTTGTTGGTTACTTGGTTTGTTGGTTTGTTGGTTTGTTGGCTTGTTGGTTTGTTGGTTTGTTGGTTTGTTGGTTTTTTGGTTTGTTGGTTTGTTGGTTTGTTGGTTTGTTTGTTTGTTCGTTTGTTGGTTTGTTGGTTTGTTGGTTTGTTGGTTTGTTGGTTTGTTGGTTTGTTGGTTTGTTGGTTTTTTGGTTTGTTGGTTTGTTGGTTTGTTGGTTTGTTGGTTTGTTGGCTTGTTAGTTTCTTGGTTTTTTGGTTTGTTGGTTTGTTGGTTTGTTGGTTTGTTGGTTTGTTGGTTTGTTCGTTTGTTGGTTTGTTCGTTTGTTGGTTTGTTTGTTTGTTGGTTCGTTCGTTTGTTGGTTTGTTGGTTACTTGGTTTGTTGGTTTGTTCGTTTGTTCGTTTGTAGGTTTGTTCGTTTGTTGGTTTGTTGGTTTGTTGGTTTGTTCGTTTGTTGGCTTGTTGGTTTGTTGGTTTAATGGGTTCTCGGTTTGTTGGTTTGTTGGTTTGTTGGTTTGTTGGTTACTTGGTTTGTTGGTTTGTCGGTTTGTTGGTTTGTTTGTTTGTTGGTTTGTTAGTTTGTTGGTTTGTTGGTTTGTAGGTTTGTTGGTTTGTTGGTTTGTTGGCTTGTTGGTTTGTTGGTTTAATGGGTTCTTGGTTTGTTGGTTTGTTGGTTTGTTGGTTTGTTGGTTACTTGGTTTGTTGGTTGGTCGGTTTGTTGGTTTGTTTGTTTGTTGGTTTGCTCGTTTGTTGGTTTGTTGGTTTATTGGTTTGTTGGTTTGTTTGTTTGTTCGTTTGTTGGTTTATTGGTTTGTTGGTTTGTTTGTTTGTTCGTTTGTTGGGTTGTTGGCTTGCTGGTTTCTTGGCTTCTTGGTTTCTTGGTTTGTTGGTTAGTTGGTTTGTTGGTTTGTTGGTTTATTCGTTTCTTGGTTTGTTCGTTTGTTGGTTTGTTTGTTAGTTGGTTTTGTTCGTTTGTTGGTTTGTTGGTTACTTGGTTTGTTGGTTTGTTGGTTTGTTGGTTTGTTTGTTTGTTTGTTTGTTCGTTTGTTGGCTTGTTGGCTTGTTGGTTTGTTGGTTTGTTGGATTGTTGGCTTGTTTGTTTATTCGTTTGTTGGTTTGTTGGTTTGTTGGCTTGTTGGTTTGTTGGCTTGTTGGTTTGTTGGTTTGTTGACTTGTTGGTTTGTTGGTTTGTTGGTTTGTTGGTTTGTTGGTTTGTTGACTTTTTGGTTTGTTGGTTTGTTGGTTTGTTGGTTTGTTTGTTTGTTGGTTTGTTTGTTTGTTCGTTTGTTGGTTTGTTGGTTTGTTGGTTTGTTGGCTTGTTGGTTTGTTGGTTTGTTGGCTTGTTGGTTTGTTGGTTTGTTCGTTTGTTGGTTTGTTGGTTTGTTAATTTGTTCGGATGTTTGTTTGTTCGTTTGTTCGTTTGTTGGTTTATTGGTTTGTTGGCTTGTTGGTTTCTTGGTTTGTTGGTTACTTGGTTTGTTGGTTTGTTGGTTTGTTGGCTTGTTGGTTTGTTGGTTTGTTGGTTTTTTGGTTTGTTGGTTTGTTGGTTTGTTTGTTTGTTCGTTTGTTGGTTTGTTGGTTTGTTGGTTTGTTGGTTTGTTGGTTTGTTGGTTTGTTGGTTTGTTGGTTTGTTGGTTTGTTGGTTTGTTGGTTTGTTGGTTTGTTGGCTTGTTGGTTTGTTGGTTTCTTGGTTTCTTGGTTTGTTGATTTATTGGTTTGTTGGTTTGTTGGTTTGTTCGTTTGTTAGTTTGTTCGTTTGTTGGTTTGTTCGTTTGTTGGTTTGTTTGATTGTGTTGTTCGTTTGTTGGTTTGTTGGTTACTTGGTTTGTTGGTTTGTTGGTTTGTTCGTTTGTTCGTTTGTTGGTTTGTTCGTTTGTTGGTTTGTTGGTTTGTTGGCTAGTTGGTTTGTTGGTTTGTATGTTACTTGGTTTGTTGGTTTGTTGGTTTGTTGGTTTGTTGGTTTGTTGGTTTGTTGGCCTGTTGGTTTCTTAGTTTGTTGGTTTGGTGGTTTGTTGGTTTGTTGGTTTGTTGGTTTGTTGGCTTGTTGGTTTGTTGTTTTAATGGTTTCTTGGTTTGTTGGTTTGTTGGTTTGTTGGTTTGTTGGTTACTTGGTTTGTTGGTTTGTTGGTTTGTTGGTTTGTTTGTTTGTTGGTTTGTTCGTTTGTTCGTTTGTTGGTTTATTGGTTTATTGGTTTGTTGGTTTGTTGGTTTGTTGGTTTGTTGGTTTGTTGGTTTGTTGGTTTGTTGGTTTGTTGGTTTGTTGGTTTGTTGGTTTGTTGGTTTGTTGGTTTGTTGGTTTGTTGGCTTGTTGGTTTCTTGGTTTTTTGGTTTGTTAGTTTGTTGGTTTGTTGGTTTGTTGGTTTGTTCGTTTGTTGGTTTGTTTGTTTGTTCGTTTGTTGGTTTGCTGGTTTGTTGGTTTGTTGGTTTGTTGGTTTGTTGGTTTGTTGGTTTGTTGGTTTGTTGGTTTGTTGGTTTGTTGGTTTGTTGGTTTGTTGGTTTGTTGGTTTGTTGGTTTGTTGGCTTGTTGGTTTCTTGGTTTTTTGGTTTGTTGGTTTGTTGGTTTGTTGGTTACTTGGTTTGTTGGTTTGTTGGTTTGTTGGTTTGTTTGTTTGTTGGTTTGTTCGTTTGTTGGTCTGTTGGTTTATTGGTTTATTGGTTTGTTGGTTTGTTGGTTTGTTGGTTTGTTGGTTTGTTGGTTTGTTGGTTTGTTGGTTTGTTGGTTTGTTGGTTTGTTGGTTTGTTGGTTTGTTGGTTTGTTGGTTTGTTGGTTTGTTGATTTGTTGGTTTGTTGGTTTGTTGGTTTGTTGGTTTGTTGGCTTGTTGGTTTCTCTGTTTTTTGGTTTGTTGGTTTGTTGGTTTGTTGGTTAGTTGGTTTGTTCGTTTGTTGGTTTGTTTGTTTGTTCGTTTGTTGGTTTGTTGGTTTGTTGGTTTGTTGGTTTGTTGGTTTGTTGGTTTGTTGGTTTGTTGGTTTGTTGGTTTGTTGGTTTGTTGGTTTGTTGGTTTGTTGGTTTGTTGGTTTGTTGATTTGTTGGTTTGTTGGTTTGTTGGTTTGTTGGTTTGTTGGCTTGGTGGTTTCTTGGTTTTTTGGTTTGTTGGTTTGTTGGTTTGTTGGTTTGTTGGTTTGTTCGTTTGTTGGTTTGTTCGTTTGTTGGTCTGTTTGTTTGTTGGTTCGTTCGTTTGTTGGTTTGTTGGTTACTTGGTTTGTTGGTTTGTTCGTTTGTTCGTTTGTTGGTTTGTTCGTTTGTCGGTTTGTTGGTTTGTTGGTTTGTTCGTTTGTTGGTTTGTTCGTTTGTTCGCTTGTTGGTTTGTTTGTTTGTTGGCTAGTTGGTTTGTTGGTTTGTTGGTTACTTGGTTTGTTGGTTTGTTAGTTTGTTGGTTTGTTGGCTTGTTGGTTTGTTAGTTTGTTGGTTTGTTGGTTTGTAGATTTTTTGGTTTGTTGGTTTGTTGGCTTGTTGGTTTGTTGGTTTAATGGGTTCTTGGTTTGTTGGTTTATTGGTTTGTTGGTTTGTTGGTTTGTTGGCTTGTTGGCTTGTTGGTTTGTTGGTTTGTTCGTTTCTTGGTTTGTTGGTTTGTTCGTTTGTTGGTTTGTTCGTTTGTTGGTTTGTTGGTTTGTTGTTTTGTTGCCTTGTTAGTTTGTTGGTTTCTTAGTTTGTTGGTTTGTTGGTTTGTTGGTTTGTTTGTTTGTTGGTTTGGTCGTTTGTTGGTTTGTTGGTTTGTTGGTTTGTTGGATTGTTGGTTTGTTGGCTTGTTGGTTTGTTGGTTTGTTGGTTTGTTGGTTTGTTTGTTTGTTCGTTTGTTGGTTTGTTGGTTTGTTGGTTTGTTGGTTTGTTGGTTTGTTGGTTTGTTGGCTTGTTGGTTTGTTCGTTTGTTCGTTTGTTGGTTTGTTGGTTTGTTGGTTTGTTCGTTTGTTGGTTTGTTCGTTTGTTCATTTGTTGGTTTATTGGTTGGTTGGCTTGTTGGTTTGTTGGTTTGTTGGTTTGTTGGTTTGTTGGTTTGTTTGTTTGTTCGTTTGTTGGTTTGTTGGTTTGTTGGTTTGTTGGTTTGTTGGTTTGTTGGTTTGTTGGTTTGTTGGTTTGTTGGTTTGTTAGTTTGTTGGTTTGTTGGTTTGTTGGTTTGTTGGTTTGTTGGTTTGTTGGTTTGTTGGCTTGTTGGTTTGTTGGTTTGTTGGTTTCTTGGTTTGTTGGTTTGTTGGTTTATTGGTTTTTCGTTTGTTAGTTTGTTGGTTTGTTGGTTTGTTCGTTTGTTCGTTTGTTCGTTTGTTGGTTTGTTCCTTTGTTCGTTTGTTAGTTTGTTGGTTTGTTGGCTAGTTGGTTGTTGATTTGTTGGTTACTTGGTTTGTTGGTTTGTTGGTTTGTTGGTTTGTTATCTTGTTGGTTTGTTAGTTTGTTGGTTTGTTGGTTTGTTGGTTTGTTGGTTTGTTGGTTTGTTGGCTTGTTGGTTTGTTGGTTTGTTAATTTCTTGGTTTGTTGGTTTGTTGGTTTGTTGGTTTGTCGGTTACTTGGTTTTTTAGTTTGTTGGTTTGTTGGTTTGTTGGTCTGTTGGTTTATTGGTTTGTTGGCTTGTTGGTTTGTTGGTTTGTTGGTTTCTTGGTTTGTTGGTTTGTTGGTTTGTTGGTTTGTTGGTTACTTCGTTTTTTAGTTTGTTGGTTTGTTGGTTTGTTCCTTTGTTGGTTTGTTTGTTTGTTGTTTTTGTTCGTTTGTTGGTTTGGTTGTGACTTGGGTTGTTGGTTTGTTGGTTTGTGGGTTTGTTTGTTTGTTCGTTTGTTCGTTTGTTGGTTTGTTGGTTTGTTGGCTTGTTGGTTTGTTGGTTTGTTGGTTTGTTGGCTTGTTGGTTTGTTGGTTTGTTCGTTTGTTTGTTTGTTTGTTTGTTGGTTTGATCGTTTGTTGGTTTGTTCGTTTGTTCGTTTGTTGGTTTGTTGGTATGTTGTCTTGTTGGTTTGTTGGTTTGTTGGTTACTTGGTTTGTTGATTTGTTGGTTTGTTGGTTTGTTGGCTTGTTGGTTTGTTGGTTTGTTGGTTTGTTGGTTTGTTGGTTTGTTGGTTTGCTGGCTTGTTGGTTTGTTGGTTTGTTGGTTTGTTGGTTACTTGGTTTGTTGGTTTGTTGGTTTGTTGGTTTGTTGGTTTGTTGGTTTGTTGGTTTGTTTGTTTGTTGGTTTGTTGGTTTGTTGGTTTGTTGATTTGTTGGTTTGTTGGTTTGTTTGTTTGTTCGTTTGTAGATTTGTTGGTTTGTTGGCTTGTTGGTTTGTGGGTTTGTTGGCTTGTTGGTTTGTTGGTTTGTTGGTTTGTTGGTTTGTTTGTTTGTTCGTTTGTTGGTTTGTTGGTTAGTTGGCTTGTTGGATTGTTGGTTTGTTGGCTTGTTGATTTGTTGGTTTGTTCGTTTGTTGGTTTGTTGGTTTGTTGGTTTATTTGTTTGTTCGTTTGTTGGCATGTTGGCTTGTTGGTTTGTTGGTTTGTTGGTTTGTTGGTTTGTTTGTATGTTCGTTTGTTGGTTTGTTGGTTTGTTGGCTTGTTGGTTTGTTGGCTTGTCGGTTTGTTGGTTTGTTGGCTTGTTGGTTTGTTGGTTTGTTGGTTTGTTGGTTTGTTTGTTTGTTGGTTTGTTTGTTTGTTAGTTTGTTGGTTTGTTGGTTTGTTGGCTTGTTGGTTTGTTCGTTTGTTGGCTTGTTGGTTTGTTGGTTTGTTGGTTTGTTCGTTTGTTGGTTTGTTGGTTTGTTGGTGTGTTCGTTTGTTGGTTTGTTCGTTTGGTGGTTTATTGGTTTGTTGGCTTGTTGGTTTCTTGGTTTGTTGGTTACTTGGTTTGTTGGTTTGTTGGTTTGTTGGCTTGTTGGTTTGTTGGTTTGTTGGTTTTTTGGTTTGTTGGTTTGTTGGTTTGTTGGTTTGTTTGTTTGTTCGTTTGTTGGTTTGTTGGTTTGTTGGTTTGTTGGTTTGTTGGTTTGTTGGTTTGTTGGTTTGTTGGTTTGTTGGTTTTTTGGTTTGTTGGTTTGTTGGTTTGTTGGTTTGTTGGCTTGTTGGTTTCTTGGTTTTTTGGTTTGTTGGTTTGTTTGTTTGTTGTTTTTGTTCGTTTGTTGGTTTGGTTGTGACTTGGTTTGTTGGTTTGTTGGTTTGTGGGTTTGTTTGTTTGTTCGTTTGTTGGTTTGTTGGTTTGTTGGCTTGTTGGTTTGTTTGTTTGTTGGTTTGTTGGCTTGTTGGTTTGTTGGTTTGTTCGTTTGTTTGTTTGTTTGTTTGTTGGTTTGATCGTTTGTTGGTTTGTTCGTTTGTTCGTTTGTTGGTTTGTTGGTATGTTGTCTTGTTGGTTTGTTGGTTTGTTGGTTACTTGGTTTGTTAATTTGTTGGTTTGTTGGTTTGTTGGCTTGTTGGTTTGTTGGTTTGTTGGTTTGTTGGTTTGTTGGTTTGTTGGTTTGCTGGCTTGTTGGTTTGTTGGTTTGTTGGTTTGTTGGTTACTTGGTTTGTTGGTTTGTTGGTTTGTTGGTGTGTTGGTTTGTTGGTTTGTTGGTTTGTTTGTTTGTTGGTTTGTTGGTTTGTTGGTTTGTTGATTTGTTGGTTTGTTGGTTTGTTTGTTTGTTCGTTTGTAGATTTGTTGGTTTGTTGGCTTGTTGGTTTGTGGGTTTGTTGGCTTGTTGGTTTGTTGGTTTGTTGGTTTGTTGGTTTGTTGGTTTGTTTGTTTGTTCGTTTGTTGGTTTGTTGGTTAGTTGGCTTGGTGGATTGTTGGTTTGTTGGCTTGTTGGTTTGTTGGTTTGTTCGTTTGTTGGTTTGTTGGTTTGTTGGTTTATTTGTTTGTTCGTTTGTTGGCATGTTGGCTTGTTGGTTTGTTGGTTTGTTGGTTTGTTGGTTTGTTTGTATGTTCGTTTGTTGGTTTGTTGGTTTGTTGGCTTGTTGGTTTGTTGGCTTGTCGGTTTGTTGGTTTGTTGGCTTGTTGGTTTGTTGGTTTGTTGGTTTGTTGGTTTGTTTGTTTGTTGGTTTGTTTGTTTGTTAGTTTGTTGGTTTGTTGGTTTGTTGGCTTGTTGGTTTGTTCGTTTGTTGGCTTGTTGGTTTGTTGGTTTGTTCGTTTGTTGGTTTGTTGGTTTGTTGGTGTGTTCGTTTGTTGGTTTGTTCGTTTGTTGGTTTATTGGTTTGTTGGCTTGTTGGTTTCTTGGTTTGTTGGTTACTTGGTTTGTTGGTTTGTTGGTTTGTTGGCTTGTTGGTTTGTTGGTTTGTTGGTTTTTTGGTTTGTTGGTTTGTTGGTTTGTTGGATTGTTTGTTTGTTCGTTTGTTGGTTTGTTGGTTTGTTGGTTTGTTGGTTTGTTGGTTTGTTGGTTTGTTGGTTTTTTGGTTTGTTGGTTTGTTGGTTTGTTGGTTTGTTGGTTTGTTGGCTTGTTGGTTTCTTGGTTTTTTGGTTTGTTGGTTTGTTGGATTGTTGGTTTGTTGGTTTGTTCGTTTGTTGGTTTGTTCGTTTGTTGGTTTGTTTGTTTGTTGGTTCGTTCGTTTGTTGGTTTGTTGGTTACTTGGTTTGTTGGTTTGTTCGTTTGTTCGTTTGTAGGTTTGTTCGTTTGTTGGTTTGTTGGTTTGTTGGTTTGTTCGTTTGTTGGCTTGTTGGTTTGTTGGTTTAATGGGTTCTCGGTTTGTTGGTTTGTTGGTTTGTTGGTTTGTTGGTTACTTGGTTTGTTGGTTTGTGGGTTTGTTGGTTTGTTTGTTTGTTGGTTTTTTAGTTTGTTGGTTTGTTGGTTTGTAGGTTTGTTGGTTTGTTGGTTTGTTGGCTTGTTGGTTTGTTGGTTTAATGGGTTCTTCGTTTGTTGGTTTGTTGGTTTGTTGGTTTGTTGGTTACTTGGTTTGTTGGTTGGTCGGTTTGTTGGTTTGTTTGTTTGTTGGTTTGTTCCTTTGTTGGTTTGTTTGTTTGTTGTTTTTGTTCGTTTGTTGGTTTGGTTGTGACTTGGGTTGTTGGTTTGTTGGTTTGTGGGTTTGTTTGTTTGTTCGTTTGTTCGTTTGTTCGTTTGTTGGTTTGTTGGTTTGTTGGCTTGTTGGTTTGTTGGTTTGTTGGTTTGTTGGCTTGTTGGTTTGTTGGTTTGTTCGTTTGTTTGTTTGTTTGTTTGTTTGTTGGTTTAATGGGTTCTTCGTTTGTTGGTTTGTTGGTTTGTTGGTTTGTTGGTTACATGGTTTGTTGGTTGATCGGTTTGTGGGTTTGTTTGTTTGTTCGTTTGTTCGTTTGTTGGTTTGTTGGTTTGTTGGCTTGTTGGTTTGTTGGTTTGTTGGTTTGTTGGCTTGTTGGTTTGTTGGTTTGTTGGTTTGTTCGTTTGTTTGTTTGTTTGTTTGTTGGTTTGATCGTTTGTTGGTTTGTTCGTTTGTTCGTTTGTTGGTTTGTTGGTATGTTGTCTTGTTGGTTTGTTGGTTTGTTGGTTACTTGGTTTGTTGATTTGTTGGTTTGTTGGTTTGTTGGCTTGTTGGTTTGTTGGTTTGTTGGTTTGTTGGTTTGTTGGTTTGTTGGTTTGCTGGCTTGTTGGTTTGTTGGTTTGTTGGTTTGTTGGTTACTTGGTTTGTTGGTTTGTTGGTTTGTTGGTTTGTTGGTTTGTTGGTTTGTTGGTTTGTTTGTTTGTTGGTTTGTTGGTTTGTTGGTTTGTTGATTTGTTGGTTTGTTGGTTTGTTTGTTTGTTCGTTTGTAGATTTGTTGGTTTGTTGGCTTGTTGGTTTGTGGGTTTGTTGGCTTGTTGGTTTGTTGGTTTGTTGGTTTGTTGGTTTGTTTGTTTGTTTGTTTGTTGGTTTGTTGGTTAGTTGGCTTGTTGGATTGTTGGTTTGTTGGCTTGTTGGTTTGTTCGTTTGTTGGTTTATTTGTTTGTTCGTTTGTTGGCATGTTGGCTTGTTGGTTTGTTGGTTTGTTGGTTTGTTGGTTTGTTTGTATGTTCGTTTGTTGGTTTGTTGGTTTGTTGGCTTGTTGGTTTGTTGGCTTGTCGGTTTGTTGGTTTGTTGGCTTGTTGGTTTGTTGGTTTGTTGGTTTGTTGGTTTGTTGGTTTGTTTGTTTGTTGGTTTGTTTGTTTGTTAGTTTGTTGGTTTGTTGGTTTGTTGGCTTGTTGGTTTGTTCGTTTGTTGGCTTGTTGGTTTGTTGGTTTGTTCGTTTGTTGGTTTGTTGGTTTGTTGGTGTGTTCGTTTGTTGGTTTGTTCGTTTGTTGGATTATTGGTTTGTTGGCTTGTTGGTTTCTTGGTTTGTTGGTTTGTTGGTTTGTTGGTTTGTTGGCTTGTTGGTTTGTTGGTTTGTTGGTTTTTTGGTTTGTTGGTTTGTTGGTTTGTTGGTTTGTTTGTTTGTTCGTTTGTTGGTTTGTTGGTTTGTTGGTTTGTTGGTTTGTTGGTTTGTTGGTTTGTTGGTTTGTTGGTTTTTTGGTTTTTTGGTTTGTTGGTTTTTTGGTTTGTTGGTTTGTTGGCTTGTTGGTTTCTTGGTTTTTTGGTTTGTTGGTTTGTTTGTTTGTTGTTTTTGTTCGTTTGTTGGTTTGGTTGTGACTTGGTTTGTTGGTTTGTTGGTTTGTGGGTTTGTTTGTTTGTTCGTTTGTTCGTTTGTTGGTTTGTTGGTTTGTTGGCTTGTTGGTTTGTTGGTTTGTTGGTTTGTTGGCTTGTTGGTTTGTTGGTTTGTTCGTTTGTTTGTTTGTTTGTTTGTTGGTTTGATCGTTTGTTGGTTTGTTCGTTTGTTCGTTTGTTGGTTTGTTGGTATGTTGTCTTGTTGGTTTGTTGGTTTGTTGGTTACTTGGTTTGTTGATTTGTTGGTTTGTTGGTTTGTTGGCTTGTTGGTTTGTTGGTTTGTTGGTTTGTTGGTTTGTTGGTTTGTTGGTTTGCTGGCTTGTTGGTTTGTTGGTTTGTTGGTTTGTTGGTTTGTTGGTTACTTGGTTTGTTGGTTTGTTGGTTTGTTGGTTTGTTGGTTTGTTGGTTTGTTGGTTTGTTTGTTTGTTGGTTTGTTGGTTTGTTGGTTTGTTGATTTGTTGGTTTGTTGGTTTGTTTGTTTGTTCGTTTGTAGATTTGTTGGTTTGTTGGCTTGTTGGTTTGTGGGTTTGTTGGCTTGTTGGTTTGTTGGTTTGTTGGTTTGTTGGTTTGTTTGTTTGTTCGTTTGTTGGTTTGTTGGTTAGTTGGCTTGGTGGATTGTTGGTTTGTTGGCTTGTTGGTTTGTTGGTTTGTTGGTTTATTTGTTTGTTCGTTTGTTGGCATGTTGGCTTGTTGGTTTGTTGGTTTGTTGGTTTGTTGGTTTGTTTGTATGTTCGTTTGTTGGTTTGTTGGTTTGTTGGCTTGTTGGTTTGTTGGCTTGTCGGTTTGTTGGTTTGTTGGCTTGTTGGTTTGTTGGTTTGTTGGTTTGTTGGTTTGTTTGTTTGTTGGTTTGTTTGTTTGTTAGTTTGTTGGTTTGTTGGTTTGTTGGCTTGTTGGTTTGTTCGTTTGTTGGCTTGTTGATTTGTTGGTTTGTTCGTTTGTTGGTTTGTTGGTTTGTTGGTGTGTTCGTTTGTTGGTTTGTTCGTTTGTTGGTTTATTGGTTTGTTGGCTTGTTGGTTTCTTGGTTTGTTGGTTACTTGGTTTGTTGGTTTGTTGGTTTGTTTGCTTGTTGGTATGTTGGTTTGTTGGTTTTTTGGTTTGTTGGTTTGTTGGTTTGTTAGATTGTTTGTTTGTTCGTTTGTTGGTTTGTTGGTTTGTTGGTTTGTTGGTTTGTTGGTTTGTTGGTTTGTTGGTTTTTTGGTTTGTTGGTTTGTTGGTTTGTTGGTTTGTTGGTTTGTTGGCTTGTTGGTTTCTTGGTTTTTTGGTTTGTTGGTTTGTTGGTTTGTTGGTTTGTTGGTTTGTTCGTTTGTTGGTTTGTTCGTTTGTTGGTTTGTTTGTTTGTTGGTTCGTTCGTTTGTTGGTTTGTTGGTTACTTGGTTTGTTGGTTTGTTCGTTTGTTCGTTTGTAGGTTTGTTCGTTTGTTGGTTTGTTGGTTTGTTGGTTTGTTTGTTTGTTGGCTTGTTGGTTTGTTGGTTTAATGGGTTCTCGGTTTGTTGGTTTGTTGGTTTGTTGGTTTGTTGGTTACTTGGTTTGTTGGTTTGTGGGTTTGTTGGTTTGTTTGTTTGTTGGTTTTTTAGTTTGTTGGTTTGTTGGTTTGTAGGTTTGTTGGTTTGTTGGTTTGTTGGCTTGTTGGTTTGTTGGTTTAATGGGTTCTTCGTTTGTTGGTTTGTTGGTTTGTTGGTTTGTTGGTTACTTGGTTTGTTGGTTGGTCGGTTTGTTGGTTTGTTTGTTTGTTGGTTTGCTCGTTTGTTGGTTTGTTGGTTTATTGGTTTGTTGGTTTGTTGGTTTGTTTGTTTGTTCGTTTGTTGGTTTATTGGTTTGTTGGTTTGTTTGTTTGTTCGTTTGTTGGGTTGTTGGCTTGCTGGTTTCTTGGCTTCTTGGTTTCTTGGTTTGTTGGTTAGTTGGTTTGTTGGTTTGTTGGTTTATTCGTTTGTTGGTTTGTTCGTTTGTTGGTTTGTTTGTTAGTTGGTTTTGTTCGTTTGTTGGTTTGTTGGTTACTTGGTTTGTTGGTTTGTTGGTTTGTTGGTTTGTTTGTTTGTTTGTTTGTTCGTTTGTTGGCTTGTTGGCTTGTTGGTTTGTTGGTTTGTTGGTTTGTTGGCTTGTTTGTTTATTCGTTTGTTGGTTTGTTGGTTTGTTGGTTTGTTTGTTTGTTTGTTTGTTCGTTTGTTGGCTTGTTGGCTTGTTGGTTTGTTGGTTTGTTGGTTTGTTGGCTTGTTTGTTTATTCGTTTTTTAGTTTGTTGGTTTGTTGGTTTGTTGGTCTGTTGGTTTATTGGTTTGTTGGCTTGTTGGTTTGTTGGTTTGTTGGTTTCTTGGTTTGTTGGTTTGTTGGTTTGTTGGTTTGTTGGTTACTTCGTTTTTTAGTTTGTTGGTTTGTTCCTTTGTTGGTTTGTTTGTTTGTTGTTTTTGTTCGTTTGTTGGTTTGGTTGTGACTTGGTTTGTTGGTTTGTTGGTTTGTGGGTTTGTTTGTTTGTTCGTTTGTTCGTTTGTTGGTTTGTTGGTTTGTTGGCTTGTTGGTTTGTTGGTTTGTTGGTTTGTTGGCTTGTTGGTTTGTTGGTTTGTTCGTTTGTTTGTTTGTTTGTTTGTTGGTTTGATCGTTTGTTGGTTTGTTCGTTTGTTCGTTTGTTGGTTTGTTGGTATGTTGTCTTGTTGGTTTGTTGGTTTGTTGGTTACTTGGTTTGTTGATTTGTTGGTTTGTTGGTTTGTTGGCTTGTTGGTTTGTTGGTTTGTTGGTTTGTTGGTTTGTTGGTTTGTTGGTTTGCTGGCTTGTTGGTTTGTTGGTTTGTTGGTTTGTTGGTTACTTGGTTTGTTGGTTTGTTGGTTTGTTGGTTTGTTGGTTTGTTGGTTTGTTGGTTTGTTTGTTTGTTGGTTTGTTGGTTTAATGGTCTGTTGATTTGTTGGTTTGTTGGTTTGTTTGTTTGTTCGTTTGTAGATTTGTTGGTTTGTTGGCTTGTTGGTTTGTGGGTTTGTTGGCTTGTTGGTTTGTTGGTTTGTTGGTTTGTTGGTTTGTTTGTTTGTTCGTTTGTTGGTTTGTTGGTTAGTTGGCTTGTTGGATTGTTGGTTTGTTGGCTTGTTGGTTTGTTGGTTTGTTCGTTTCTTGGTTTGTTGGTTTGTTGGTTTATTTGTTTGTTCGTTTGTTGGCTTGTTGGCTTGTTGGTTTGTTGGTTTGTTGGGTTGTTGGTTTGTTTGTATGTTCGTTTGTTGGTTTGTTGGTTTGTTGGCTTGTTGGTTTGTTGGCTTGTCGGTTTGTTGGTTTGTTGGCTTGTTGGTTTGTTGGTTTGTTGGTTTGTTGGTTTGTTTGTTTGTTGGTTTGTTTGTTTGTTAGTTTGTTGGTTTGTTGGTTTGTTGGCTTGTTGGTTTGTTCGTTTGTTGGCTTGTTGGTTTGTTGGTTTGTTCGTTTGTTGGTTTGTTGGTTTGTTGGTGTGTTCGTTTGTTGGTTTGTTCGTTTGTTGGTTTATTGGTTTGTTGGCTTGTTGGTTTCTTGGTTTGTTGGTTACTTGGTTTGTTGGTTTGTTGGTTTGTTGGCTTGTTGGTTTGTTGGTTTGTTGGTTTTTTGGTTTGTTGGTTTGTTGGTTTGTTGGTTTGTTTGTTTGTTCGTTTGTTGGTTTGTTGGTTTGTTGGTTTGTTGGTTTGTTGGTTTGTTGGTTTGTTGGTTTTTTGGTTTGTTGGTTTGTCGGTTTGTTGGTTTGTTGGTTTGTTGGCTTGTTGGTTTCTTGGTTTTTTGGTTTGTTGGTTTGTTGGTTTGTTGGTTTGTTGGTTTGTTCGTTTGTTGGTTTGTTCGTTTGTTGGTTTGTTTGTTTGCTGGTTCGTTCGTTTGTTGGTTTGTTGGTTTGTTCGTTTGTTCATTTGTAGGTTTGTTCGTTTGTTGGTTTGTTGGTTTGTTGGTTTGTTCGTTTGTTGGCTTGTTGGTTTATTGGTTTAATGGGTTCTCGGTTTGTTGGTTTGTTGGTTTGTTGGTTTGTTGGTTACTTGGTTTGTTGGTTTGTCGGTTTGTTGGTTTGTTTGTTTGTTGGTTTTTTAGTTTGTTGGTTTGTTGGTTTGTAGGTTTGTTGGTTTGTTGGTTTGTTGGCTTGTTGGTTTGTTGGTTTAATGGGTTCTTCGTTTGTTGGTTTGTTGGTTTGTTGGTTTGTTGGTTACTTGGTTTGTTGGTTGGTCGGTTTGTTGGTTTGTTTGTTTGTTGGTTTGCTCGTTTGTTGGTTTGTTGGTTTATTGGTTTATTGGTTTGTTGGTTTGTTGGTTTGTTTGTTTGTTCGTTTGTTGGTTTATTGGTTTGTTGGTTTGTTTGTTTGTTCGTTTGTTGGGTTGTTGGCTTGCTGGTTTCTTGGCTTCTTGGTTTCTTGGTTTGTTGGTTAGTTGGTTTGTTGGTTTGTTGGTTTATTCGTTTGTTGGTTTGTTCGTTTGTTGGTTTGTTTGTTAGTTGGTTTTGTTCGTTTGTTGGTTTGTTGGTTACTTGGTTTGTTGGTTTGTTGGTTTGTTGGTTTGTTTGTTTGTTTGTTTATTCGTTTGTTGGTTTGTTGGTTTGTTGGCTTGTTGGTTTGATGGCTTGTTGGTTTGTTGGTTTGTTGACTTGTTGGTTTGTTGGTTTGTTGGTTTGTTGGTTTGTTGACTTTTTGGTTTGTTGGTTTGTTGGTTTGTTGGTTTGTTTGTTTGTTGGTTTGTTTGTTTGTTCGTTTGTTGGTTTGTTGGTTTGTTGGTTTGTTGGCTTGTTGGTTTGTTGGTTTGTTGGCTTGTTGGTTTGTTGGTTTGTTCGTTTGTTGGTTTGTTGGTTTGTTAATTTGTTCGGATGTTTGTTTGTTCGTTTGTTCGTTTGTTGGTTTATTGGTTTGTTGGCTTGTTGGTTTCTTGGTTTGTTGGTTACTTGGTTTGTTGGTTTGTTGGTTTGTTGGCTTGTTGGTTTGTTGGTTTGTTGGTTTGTTGGTTTGTTGGTTTGTTGGTTTGTTGGTTTGTTGGTTTGTTGGTTTGTTGGCTTGTTGGTTTGTCGGTTTCTTGGTTTCTTGGTTTGTCGATTTATTGGTTTGTGGGTTTGTTGGTTTGTTGGTTTGTTGGTTTGTTGGTTTGTTGGTTTGTTGGTTTGTTGGTTTGTTGGCTTGTTGGTTTGTCGGTTTCTTGGTTTCTTGGTTTGTCGATTTATTGGTTTGTGGGTTTGTTGGTTTGTTGGTTTGTTCGTTTGTTCGTTTGTTGGTTTGTTCGTTTGTTGGTTTGTTTGATTGTGTTGTTCGTTTGTTGGTTTGTTGGTTACTTGGTTTGTTGGTTTGTTGGTTTGTTCGTTTGTTCGTTTGTTCGTTTGTTGGTTTGTTGGTTTGTTGGCTAGGTGGTTTGTTGGTTTGTTGGTTACTTGGTTTGTTGGTTTGTTGGTTTGTTGGTTTGTTGGTTTGTTGGCCTGTTGGTTTGTTAGTTTGTTGGTTTGGTGGTTTGTTGGTTTGTTGGTTTGTTGGTTTGTTGGCTTGTTGGTTTGTTGTTTTAATGGTTTCTTGGTTTGTTGGTTTGTTGGTTTGTTGGTTACTTGGTTTGTTGGTTTGTTGGTTTGTTGGTTTGTTTGTTTGTTGGTTTGTTCGTTTGTTGGTTTGTTGGTTTATTGGTTTGTTGGTTTGTTGGTTTGTTGGTTTGTTGGTTTGTTGGTTTGTTGGTTTGTTGGTTTGTTGGTTTGTTGGTTTGTTGGTTTGTTGGTTTGTTGGTTTGTTGGTTTGTTGGTTTGTTGGTTTGTTGGTTTGTTGGCTTGTTGGTTTCTTGGTTTTTTGGTTTGTTGGTTTGTTAATTTGTTGGTTTGTTGGTTTGTTCGTTTGTTGGTTTGTTTGTTTGTTCGTTTGTTGGTTTGTTGGTTTGTTGGTTTGTTGGTTTGTTGGTTTGTTGGTTTGTTGGTTTGTTGGTTTGTTGGTTTGTTGGTTTGTTGGTTTGTTGGTTTGTTGGTTTGTTGGTTTGTTGGCTTGTTGGTTTCTTGGTTTTTTGGTTTGTTGGTTTGTTGGTTTGTTGGTTTGTTGGTTTGTTCGTTTGTTGGTCTGTTGGTTTGTTGGTTTATTGGTTTGTTGGTTTGTTGGTTTGTTGGTTTGTTGGTTTGTTGGTTTGTTGGTTTGTTGGTTTGTTGGTTTGTTGGTTTGTTGGTTTGTTGGTTTGTTGGTTTGTTGGTTTGTTGGTTTGTTGGTTTGTTGGTTTGTTGGTTTGTTGGTTTGTTGGTTTGTTGGCTTGTTGATTTCTCTGTTTTTTGGTTTGTTGGTTTGTTGGTTTGTTGGTTTGTTGGTTTGTTCGTTTGTTGGTTTGTTTGTTTGTTCGTTTGTTGGTTTGTTGGTTTGTTGGTTTGTTGGTTTGTTGGTTTGTTGGTTTGTTGGTTTGTTGGTTTGTTGGTTTGTTGGTTTGTTGGTTTGTTGGTTTGTTGGTTTGTTGGTTTGTTGGTTTGTTGGTTTGTTGGCTTGTTGGTTTGTTGGTTACTTGGTTTGTTGGTTTGTTGGTTTGTTGGCTTGTTGGTTTGTTGGTTTGTTGGTTTTTTGGTTTGTTGGTTTGTCGATTTATTGGTTTGTGGGTTTGTTGGTTTGTTGGTTTGTTGGTTTGTTGGTTTGTTGGTTTGTTGGCTTGTTGATTTCTCTGTTTTTTGGTTTGTTGATTTGTTGGTTTGTTGGTTTGTTGGTTTGTTCGTTTGTTGGTTTGTTTGTTTGTTCGTTTGTTGGTTTGTTTGTTTGTTCGTTTGTTGGTTTGTTGGTTTGTTGGTTTGTTGGTTTGTTGGTTTGTTGGTTTGTTGGTTTGTTGGTTTGTTGGTCTGTTTGTTTGTTGGTTTGTTCGTTTGTTGGTTTGTTTGTTTGTTCGTTTGTTGGTTTGCTGGTTTGTTGGTTTGTTGGTTTGTTGGTTTGTTGGCTTGTTGGTTTCTTGGTTTGTTGGTTACTTGGTTTGTTGGTTTGTTGGTTTGTTGGCTTGTTGGTTTGTTGGTTTGTTGGTTTGTTGGTTTTTTGGTTTGTTGGTTTGTTGGTTTGTTTGTTTGTTCGTTTGTTGGTTTGTTGGTTTGTTGGTTTGTTGGTTTGTTGGTTTGTTGGTTTGTTGGTTTGTTGGTTTGTTGGTTTGTTGGTTTGTTGGCTTGTTGGTTTGTTGGTTTCTTGGTTTCTTGGTTTGTCGATTCATTGGTTTGTGGGTTTGTTGGTTTGTTCGTTTGTTGGTTTGTTCGTTTGTTGGTTTGTTCGTTTGTTGGTTTGTTTGATTGTGTTGTTCGTTTGTTGGTTTGTTGGTTACTTGGTTTGTTGGTTTGTTGGTTTGTTCGTTTGTTCGTTTGTTGGTTTGTTCGTTTGTTGGTTTGTTGGTTTGTTGGCTAGTTGGTTTGTTGGTTTGTTGGTTACTTGGTTTGTTGGTTTTTTGGTTTGTTGGTTTGTTGGCCTGTTGGTTTGTTAGTTTGTTGGTTTGGTGGTTTGTTGGTTTGTTGGTTTGTTGGTTTGTTGGTTTGTTGGTTTGTTGGCTTGTTGGTTTGTTGTTTTAATGGTTTCTTGGTTTGTTGGTTTGTTGGTTTGTTGGTTTGTTGGTTACTTGGTTTGTTGGTTTGTTGGTTTGTTGGTTTGTTTGTTTGTTGGTTTGTTCGTTTGTTGGTTTGTTGGTTTATTGGTTTGTTGGTTTGTTGGTTTGTTGGTTTGTTGGTTTGTTGGTTTGTTGGTTTGTTGGTTTGTTGGTTTGTTGGTTTGTTGGTTTGTTGGTTTGTTGGTTTGTTGGTTTGTTGGCTTGTTGGTTTCTTGGTTTTTTGGTTTGTTGGTTTGTTAATTTGTTGGTTTGTTGGTTTGTTCGTTTGTTGGTTTGTTTGTTTGTTCGTTTGTTGGTTTGTTGGTTTGTTGGTTTGTTGGTTTGTTGGTTTGTTGGTTTGTTGGTTTGTTGGTTTGTTGGTTTGTTGGTTTGTTGGCTTGTTGATTTCTCTGTTTTTTGGTTTGTTGGTTTGTTGGTTTGTTGGTTTGTTGGTTTGTTCGTTTGTTGGTTTGTTTGTTTGTTCGTTTGTTGGTTTGTTGGTTTGTTGGTTTGTTGGTTTGTTGGTTTGTTGGTTTGTTGGTTTGTTGGTTTGTTGGTTTGTTGGTTTGTTGGTTTGTTGGTTTGTTGGTTTGTTGGTTTGTTGGTTTGTTGGTTTGTTGGCTTGTTGGTTTGTTGGTTACTTGGTTTGTTGGTTTGTTGGTTTGTTGGCTTGTTGGTTTGTTGGTTTGTTGGTTTTTTGGTTTGTTGGTTTGTCGATTTATTGGTTTGTGGGTTTGTTGGTTTGTTGGTTTGTTGGTTTGTTGGTTTGTTGGTTTGTTGGCTTGTTGATTTCTCTGTTTTTTGGTTTGTTGATTTGTTGGTTTGTTGGTTTGTTGGTTTGTTCGTTTGTTGGTTTGTTTGTTTGTTCGTTTGTTGGTTTGTTGGTTTGTTGGTTTTTTGGTTTGTTGGTTTGTTGGTTTGTTTGTTTGTTCGTTTGTTGGTTTGTTGGTTTGTTGGTTTGTTGGTTTGTTGGTTTGTTGGTTTGTTGGTTTGTTGGTTTGTTGGTTTGTTGGTTTGTTGGTTTGTTGGTTTGTTGGCTTGTTGGTTTCTTGGTTTTTTGGTTTGTTGGTTTGTTAATTTGTTGGTTTGTTGGTTTGTTCGTTTGTTGGTTTGTTTGTTTGTTCGTTTGTTGGTTTGTTGGTTTGTTGGTTTGTTGGTTTGTTGGTTTGTTGGTTTGTTGGTTTGTTGGTTTGTTCGTTTGTTGGTTTGTTTGTTTGTTCGTTTGTTGGTTTGTTGGTTTGTTGGTTTGTTGGTTTGTTGGTTTGTTGGTTTGTTGGTTTGTTGGTTTGTTGGTTTGTTGGTTTGTTGGTTTGTTGGTTTGTTGGTTTGTTGGTTTGTTGGTTTGTTGGTTTGTTGGCTTGTTGGTTTGTTGGTTACTTGGTTTGTTGGTTTGTTGGTTTGTTGGCTTGTTGGTTTGTTGGTTTGTTGGTTTTTTGGTTTGTTGGTTTGTCGATTTATTGGTTTGTGGGTTTGTTGGTTTGTTGGTTTGTTGGTTTGTTGGTTTGTTGGTTTGTTGGCTAGTTGATTTCTCTGTTTTTTGGTTTGTTGATTTGTTGGTTTGTTGGTTTGTTGGTTTGTTCGTTTGTTGGTTTGTTTGTTTGTTCGTTTGTTGGTTTGTTGGTTTGTTGGTTTTTTGGTTTGTTGGTTTGTTGGTTTGTTTGTTTGTTCGTTTGTTGGTTTGTTGGTTTGTTGGTTTGTTGGTTTGTTGGTTTGTTGGTTTGTTGGTTTGTTGGTTTGTTGGTTTGTTGGTTTGTTGGTTTGTTGGCTTGTTGGTTTGTCGGTTTCTTGGTTTCTTGGTTTGTCGATTTATTGGTTTGTGGGTTTGTTGGTTTGTTCGTTTGTTGGTTTATTCGTTTGTTGGTTTGTTCGTTTGTTGGTTTGTTTGATTGTGTTGTTCGTTTGTTGGTTTGTTGGTTACTTGGTTTGTTGGTTGTTGGTTTGTTCGTTTGTTCGTTTGTTGGTTTGTTCGTTTGTTGGTTTGTTGGTTTGTTGGCTAGGTGGTTTGTTGGTTTGTTGGTTACTTGGTTTGTTGGTTTGTTGGTTTGTTGGTTTGTTGGCCTGTTGGTTTGTTAGTTTGTTGGTTTGGTGGTTTGTTGGTTTGTTGGTTTGTTGGTTTGTTGGCTTGTTGGTTTGTTGTTTTAATGGTTTCTTGGTTTGTTGGTTTGTTGGTTTGTTGGTTTGTCGGTTACTTGGTTTGTTGGTTTGTTGGTTTGTTGGTTTGTTTGTTTGTTGGTTTGTTCGTTTGTTGGTTTGTTGGTTTATTGGTTTGTTGGTTTGTTGGTTTGTTGGTTTGTTGGTTTGTTGGTTTGTTGGTTTGTTGGTTTGTTGGTTTGTTGGTTTGTTGGTTTGTTGGTTTGTCGGTTTGTTGGCTTGTTGGTTTCTTGGTTTTTTGGTTTGTTGGTTTGTTAATTTGTTGGTTTGTTGGTTTGTTCGTTTGTTGGTTTGTTTGTTTGTTCGTTTGTTGGTTTGTTGGTTTGTTGGTTTGTTGGTTTGTTGGTTTGTTGGTTTGTTGGTTTGTTGGTTTGTTGGTTTGTTGGTTTGTTGGTTTGTTGGTTTGTTGGTTTGTTGGCTTGTTGGTTTCTTGGTTTTTTGGTTTGTTGGTTTGTTGGTTTGTTGGTTTGTTGGTTTGTTGGTTTGTTGGTTTGTTGGTTTGTTGGTTTGTTGGTTTGTTGGTTTGTTGGTTTGTTGGTTTGTTGGTTTGTTGGTTTGTTGGCTTGTTGATTTCTCTGTTTTTTGGTTTGTTGGTTTGTTGGTTTGTTGGTTTGTTCGCGTGTTGGTTTGTTTGTTTGTTCGTTTGTTGGTTTGTTGGTTTGTTGGTTTGTTGGTTTGTTGGCTTGTTGGTTTGTTGGTTTGTTGGTTTGTTGGTTTGTTGGTTTGTTGGTTTGTTGGTTTGTTGGTTTGTTGGTTTGTTGGTTTGTTGGTTTGTTGGTTTGTTGGTTTGTTGGCTTGTTGGTTTGTTGGTTACTTGGTTTGTTGGTTTGTTGGTTTGTTGGCTTGTTGGTTTGTTGGTTTGTTGGTTTTTTGGTTTGTTGGTTTGTCGATTTATTGGTTTGTGGGTTTGTTGGTTTGTTGGTTTGTTGGTTTGTTGGTTTGTTGGTTTGTTGGCTTGTTGATTTCTCTGTTTTTTGGTTTGTTGATTTGTTGGTTTGTTGGTTTGTTGGTTTGTTCGTTTGTTGGTTTGTTTGTTTGTTCGTTTGTTGGTTTGTTGGTTTGTTGGTTTGTTGGTTTGTTGGTTTGTTGGTTTGTTGGTTTGTTGGTTTGTTGGTTTGTTGGTTTGTTGGTTTGTTGGTTTGTTGGTTTGTTGGTTTGTTGGTTTGTTGGTTTGTTGGCTTGTTGGTTTGTTGGTTACTTGGTTTGTTGGTTTGTTGGTTTGTTGGCTTGTTGGTTTGTTGGTTTGTTGGTTTGTTGGTTTGTTGGTTTGTTGGCTTGTTGATTTCTCTGTTTTTTGGTTTGTTGGTTTGTTGGTTTGTTGGTTTGTTGGTTTGTTGGTTTGTTGGCTTGTTGGTTTCTTGGTTTTTTGGTTTGTTGGTTTGTTAATTTGTTGGTTTGTTGGTTTGTTCGTTTGTTGGTTTGTTTGTTTGTTCGTTTGTTGGTTTGTTGGTTTGTTGGTTTGTTGGTTTGTTGGTTTGTTGGTTTGTTGGTTTGTTGGTTTGTTGGTTTGTTGGTTTGTTGGCTTGTTGATTTCTCTGTTTTTTGGTTTGTTGGTTTGTTGGTTTGTTGGTTTGTTGGTTTGTTCGTTTGTTGGTTTGTTTGTTTGTTCGTTTGTTGGTTTGTTGGTTTGTTGGTTTTTTGGTTTGTTGGTTTGTTGGTTTGTTTGTTTGTTCGTTTGTTGGTTTGTTGGTTTGTTGGTTTGTTGGTTTGTTGGTTTGTTGGTTTGTTGGTTTGTTGGTTTGTTGGTTTGTTGGTTTGTTGGTTTGTTGGTTTGTTGGCTTGTTGGTTTCTTGGTTTTTTGGTTTGTTGGTTTGTTAATTTGTTGGTTTGTTGGTTTGTTCGTTTGTTGGTTTGTTTGTTTGTTCGTTTGTTGGTTTGTTGGTTTGTTGGTTTGTTGGTTTGTTGGTTTGTTGGTTTGTTGGTTTGTTGGCTTGTTGATTTCTCTGTTTTTTGGTTTGTTGATTTGTTGGTTTGTTGGTTTGTTGGTTTGTTCGTTTGTTGGTTTGTTTGTTTGTTCGTTTGTTGGTTTGTTGGTTTGTTGGTTTTTTGGTTTGTTGGTTTGTTGGTTTGTTTGTTTGTTCGTTTGTTGGTTTGTTGGTTTGTTGGTTTGTTGGTTTGTTGGTTTGTTGGTTTGTTGGTTTGTTGGTTTGTTGGTTTGTTGGTTTGTTGGTTTGTTGGTTTGTTGGCTTGTTGGTTTCTTGGTTTTTTGGTTTGTTGGTTTGTTAATTTGTTGGTTTGTTGGTTTGTTCGTTTGTTGGTTTGTTTGTTTGTTCGTTTGTTGGTTTGTTGGTTTGTTGGTTTGTTGGTTTGTTGGTTTGTTGGTTTGTTGGTTTGTTGGTTTGTTCGTTTGTTGGTTTGTTTGTTTGTTCGTTTGTTGGTTTGTTGGTTTGTTGGTTTGTTGGTTTGTTGGTTTGTTGGTTTGTTGGTTTGTTGGTTTGTTGGTTTGTTGGTTTGTTGGTTTGTTGGTTTGTTGGTTTGTTGGTTTGTTGGTTTGTTGGTTTGTTGGTTTGTTGGCTTGTTGGTTTGTTGGTTACTTGGTTTGTTGGTTTGTTGGTTTGTTGGCTTGTTGGTTTGTTGGTTTGTTGGTTTTTTGGTTTGTTGGTTTGTCGATTTATTGGTTTGTGGGTTTGTTGGTTTGTTGGTTTGTTGGTTTGTTGGTTTGTTGGTTTGTTGGCTAGTTGATTTCTCTGTTTTTTGGTTTGTTGATTTGTTGGTTTGTTGGTTTGTTGGTTTGTTCGTTTGTTGGTTTGTTTGTTTGTTCGTTTGTTGGTTTGTTGGTTTGTTGGTTTTTTGGTTTGTTGGTTTGTTGGTTTGTTTGTTTGTTCGTTTGTTGGTTTGTTGGTTTGTTGGTTTGTTGGTTTGTTGGTTTGTTGGTTTGTTGGTTTGTTGGTTTGTTGGTTTGTTGGTTTGTTGGTTTGTTGGCTTGTTGGTTTGTCGGTTTCTTGGTTTCTTGGTTTGTCGATTTATTGGTTTGTGGGTTTGTTGGTTTGTTCGTTTGTTGGTTTATTCGTTTGTTGGTTTGTTCGTTTGTTGGTTTGTTTGATTGTGTTGTTCGTTTGTTGGTTTGTTGGTTACTTGGTTTGTTGGTTGTTGGTTTGTTCGTTTGTTCGTTTGTTGGTTTGTTCGTTTGTTGGTTTGTTGGTTTGTTGGCTAGGTGGTTTGTTGGTTTGTTGGTTACTTGGTTTGTTGGTTTGTTGGTTTGTTGGTTTGTTGGCCTGTTGGTTTGTTAGTTTGTTGGTTTGGTGGTTTGTTGGTTTGTTGGTTTGTTGGTTTGTTGGCTTGTTGGTTTGTTGTTTTAATGGTTTCTTGGTTTGTTGGTTTGTTGGTTTGTTGGTTTGTCGGTTACTTGGTTTGTTGGTTTGTTGGTTTGTTGGTTTGTTTGTTTGTTGGTTTGTTCGTTTGTTGGTTTGTTGGTTTATTGGTTTGTTGGTTTGTTGGTTTGTTGGTTTGTTGGTTTGTTGGTTTGTTGGTTTGTTGGTTTGTTGGTTTGTTGGTTTGTTGGTTTGTTGGTTTGTCGGTTTGTTGGCTTGTTGGTTTCTTGGTTTTTTGGTTTGTTGGTTTGTTAATTTGTTGGTTTGTTGGTTTGTTCGTTTGTTGGTTTGTTTGTTTGTTCGTTTGTTGGTTTGTTGGTTTGTTGGTTTGTTGGTTTGTTGGTTTGTTGGTTTGTTGGTTTGTTGGTTTGTTGGTTTGTTGGTTTGTTGGTTTGTTGGTTTGTTGGTTTGTTGGCTTGTTGGTTTCTTGGTTTTTTGGTTTGTTGGTTTGTTGGTTTGTTGGTTTGTTGGTTTGTTGGTTTGTTGGTTTGTTGGTTTGTTGGTTTGTTGGTTTGTTGGTTTGTTGGTTTGTTGGTTTGTTGGTTTGTTGGTTTGTTGGCTTGTTGATTTCTCTGTTTTTTGGTTTGTTGGTTTGTTGGTTTGTTGGTTTGTTCGTTTGTTGGTTTGTTTGTTTGTTCGTTTGTTGGTTTGTTGGTTTGTTGGTTTGTTGGTTTGTTGGCTTGTTGGTTTGTTGGTTTGTTGGTTTGTTGGTTTGTTGGTTTGTTGGTTTGTTGGTTTGTTGGTTTGTTGGTTTGTTGGTTTGTTGGTTTGTTGGTTTGTTGGTTTGTTGGCTTGTTGGTTTGTTGGTTACTTGGTTTGTTGGTTTGTTGGTTTGTTGGCTTGTTGGTTTGTTGGTTTGTTGGTTTTTTGGTTTGTTGGTTTGTCGATTTATTGGTTTGTGGGTTTGTTGGTTTGTTGGTTTGTTGGTTTGTTGGTTTGTTGGTTTGTTGGCTTGTTGATTTCTCTGTTTTTTGGTTTGTTGATTTGTTGGTTTGTTGGTTTGTTGGTTTGTTCGTTTGTTGGTTTGTTTGTTTGTTCGTTTGTTGGTTTGTTGGTTTGTTGGTTTGTTGGTTTGTTGGTTTGTTGGTTTGTTGGTTTGTTGGTTTGTTGGTTTGTTGGTTTGTTGGTTTGTTGGTTTGTTGGTTTGTTGGTTTGTTGGTTTGTTGGTTTGTTGGTTTGTTGGCTTGTTGGTTTGTTGGTTACTTGGTTTGTTGGTTTGTTGGTTTGTTGGCTTGTTGGTTTGTTGGTTTGTTGGTTTGTTGGTTTGTTGGTTTGTTGGCTTGTTGATTTCTCTGTTTTTTGGTTTGTTGGTTTGTTGGTTTGTTGGTTTGTTGGTTTGTTCGTTTGTTGGTTTTTTGGTTTGTTGGTTTGTCGATTTATTGGTTTGTGGGTTTGTTGGTTTGTTGGTTTGTTGGTTTGTTGGTTTGTTGGTTTGTTGGCTTGTTGATTTCTCTGTTTTTTGGTTTGTTGATTTGTTGGTTTGTTGGTTTGTTGGTTTGTTCGTTTGTTGGTTTGTTTGTTTGTTCGTTTGTTGGTTTGTTTGTTTGTTCGTTTGTTGGTTTGTTGGTTTGTTGGTTTGTTGGTTTGTTGGTTTGTTGGTTTGTTGGTTTGTTGGTTTGTTGGTCTGTTTGTTTGTTGGTTTGTTCGTTTGTTGGTTTGTTTGTTTGTTCGTTTGTTGGTTTGCTGGTTTGTTGGTTTGTTGGTTTGTTGGTTTGTTGGCTTGTTGGTTTCTTGGTTTGTTGGTTACTTGGTTTGTTGGTTTGTTGGTTTGTTGGCTTGTTGGTTTGTTGGTTTGTTGGTTTGTTGGTTTTTTGGTTTGTTGGTTTGTTGGTTTGTTTGTTTGTTCGTTTGTTGGTTTGTTGGTTTGTTGGTTTGTTGGTTTGTTGGTTTGTTGGTTTGTTGGTTTGTTGGTTTGTTGGCTTGTTGGTTTGTTGGTTTCTTGGTTTCTTGGTTTGTCGATTCATTGGTTTGTGGGTTTGTTGGTTTGTTCGTTTGTTGGTTTGTTCGTTTGTTGGTTTGTTCGTTTGTTGGTTTGTTTGATTGTGTTGTTCGTTTGTTGGTTTGTTGGTTACTTGGTTTGTTGGTTTGTTGGTTTGTTCGTTTGTTCGTTTGTTGGTTTGTTCGTTTGTTGGTTTGTTGGTTTGTTGGCTAGTTGGTTTGTTGGTTTGTTGGTTACTTGGTTTGTTGGTTTTTTGGTTTGTTGGTTTGTTGGCCTGTTGGTTTGTTAGTTTGTTGGTTTGGTGGTTTGTTGGTTTGTTGGTTTGTTGGTTTGTTGGTTTGTTGGCTTGTTGGTTTGTTGTTTTAATGGTTTCTTGGTTTGTTGGTTTGTTGGTTTGTTGGTTTGTTGGTTACTTGGTTTGTTGGTTTGTTGGTTTGTTGGTTTGTTTGTTTGTTGGTTTGTTCGTTTGTTGGTTTGTTGGTTTATTGGTTTGTTGGTTTGTTGGTTTGTTGGTTTGTTGGTTTGTTGGTTTGTTGGTTTGTTGGTTTGTTGGTTTGTTGGTTTGTTGGTTTGTTGGTTTGTTGGTTTGTTGGTTTGTTGGCTTGTTGGTTTCTTGGTTTTTTGGTTTGTTGGTTTGTTAATTTGTTGGTTTGTTGGTTTGTTCGTTTGTTGGTTTGTTTGTTTGTTCGTTTGTTGGTTTGTTGGTTTGTTGGTTTGTTGGTTTGTTGGTTTGTTGGTTTGTTGGTTTGTTGGTTTGTTGGTTTGTTGGCTTGTTGATTTCTCTGTTTTTTGGTTTGTTGGTTTGTTGGTTTGTTGGTTTGTTGGTTTGTTCGTTTGTTGGTTTGTTTGTTTGTTCGTTTGTTGGTTTGTTGGTTTGTTGGTTTGTTGGTTTGTTGGTTTGTTGGTTTGTTGGTTTGTTGGTTTGTTGGTTTGTTGGTTTGTTGGGTTGTTGGTTTGTTGGTTTGTTGGTTTGTTGGTTTCTTGGTTTGTTGGCTTGTTGGTTTGTTGGTTACTTGGTTTGTTGGTTTGTTGGTTTGTTGGCTTGTTGGTTTGTTGGTTTGTTGGTTTTTTGGTTTGTTGGTTTGTCGATTTATTGGTTTGTGGGTTTGTTGGTTTGTTGGTTTGTTGGTTTGTTGGTTTGTTGGTTTGTTGGCTTGTTGAATTCTCTGTTTTTTGGTTTGTTGATTTGTTGGTTTGTTGGTTTGTTGGTTTGTTCGTTTGTTGGTTTGTTTGTTTGTTCGTTTGTTGGTTTGTTGGTTTGTTGGTTTTTTGGTTTGTTGGTTTGTTGGTTTGTTTGTTTGTTCGTTTGTTGGTTTGTTGGTTTGTTGGTTTGTTGGTTTGTTGGTTTGTTGGTTTGTTGGTTTGTTGGTTTGTTGGTTTGTTGGTTTGTTGGTTTGTTGGTTTGTTGGCTTGTTGGTTTGTCGGTTTCTTGGTTTCTTGGTTTGTCGATTTATTGGTTTGTGGGTTTGTTGGTTTGTTCGTTTGTTGGTTTATTCGTTTGTTGGTTTGTTCGTTTGTTGGTTTGTTTGATTGTGTTGTTCGTTTGTTGGTTTGTTGGTTACTTGGTTTGTTGGTTTGTTGGTTTGTTCGTTTGTTCGTTTGTTGGTTTGTTCGTTTGTTGGTTTGTTGGTTTGTTGGCTAGGTGGTTTGTTGGTTTGTTGGTTACTTGGTTTGTTGGTTTGTTGGTTTGTTGGTTTGTTGGCCTGTTGGTTTGTTAGTTTGTTGGTTTGGTGGTTTGTTGGTTTGTTGGTTTGTTGGTTTGTTGGCTTGTTGGTTTGTTGTTTTAATGGTTTCTTGGTTTGTTGGTTTGTTGGTTTGTTGGTTTGTTGGTTACTTGGTTTGTTGGTTTGTTGGTTTGTTGGTTTGTTTGTTTGTTGGTTTGTTCGTTTGTTGGTTTGTTGGTTTATTGGTTTGTTGGTTTGTTGGTTTGTTGGTTTGTTGGTTTGTTGGTTTGTTGGTTTGTTGGTTTGTTGGTTTGTTGGTTTGTTGGTTTGTTGGTTTGTTGGTTTGTTGGTTTGTTGGCTTGTTGGTTTCTTGGTTTTTTGGTTTGTTGGTTTGTTAATTTGTTGGTTTGTTGGTTTGTTCGTTTGTTGGTTTGTTTGTTTGTTCGTTTGTTGGTTTGTTGGTTTGTTGGTTTGTTGGTTTGTTGGTTTGTTGGTTTGTTGGTTTGTTGGTTTGTTGGTTTGTTGGTTTGTTGGTTTGTTGGTTTGTTGGCTTGTTGGTTTCTTGGTTTTTTGGTTTGTTGGTTTGTTGGTTTGTTGGTTTGTTCGTTTGTTGGTCTGTTGGTTTGTTGGTTTATTGGTTTGTTGGTTTGTTGGTTTGTTGGTTTGTTGGTTTGTTGGTTTGTTGGTTTGTTGGTTTGTTGGTTTGTTGGTTTGTTGGTTTGTTGGTTTGTTGGTTTGTTGGTTTGTTGGTTTGTTGGTTTGTTGGTTTGTTGGTTTGTTGGTTTGTTGGCTTGTTGATTTCTCTGTTTTTTGGTTTGTTGGTTTGTTGGTTTGTTGGTTTGTTCGTTTGTTGGTTTGTTTGTTTGTTCGTTTGTTGGTTTGTTGGTTTGTTGGTTTGTTGGTTTGTTGGCTTGTTGGTTTGTTGGTTTGTTGGTTTGTTGGTTTGTTGGTTTGTTGGTTTGTTGGTTTGTTGGTTTGTTGGTTTGTTGGTTTGTTGGTTTGTTGGTTTCTTGGCTTGTTGGTTTGTTGGTTACTTGGTTTGTTGGTTTGTTGGTTTGTTGGCTTGTTGGTTTGTTGGTTTGTTGGTTTTTTGGTTTGTTGGTTTGTCGATTTATTGGTTTGTGGGTTTGTTGGTTTGTTGGTTTGTTGGTTTGTTGGTTTGTTGGCTTGTTGATTTCTCTGTTTTTTGGTTTGTTGATTTGTTGGTTTGTTGGTTTGTTGGTTTGTTCGTTTGTTGGTTTGTTTGTTTGTTCTTTTGTTGGTTTGTTGGTTTGTTGGTTTGTTGGTTTGTTGGTTTGTTGGTTTGTTGGTTTGTTGGTTTGTTGGTTTGTTGGTTTGTTGGTTTGTTGGTTTGTTGGTTTGTTGGTTTGTTGGTTTGTTGGTTTGTTGGTTTGTTGGCTTGTTGGTTTGTTGGTTACTTGGTTTGTTGGTTTGTTGGTTTGTTGGCTTGTTGGTTTGTTGGTTTGTTGGTTTGTTGGTTTGTTGGTTTGTTGGCTTGTTGATTTCTCTGTTTTTTGGTTTGTTGGTTTGTTGGTTTGTTGGTTTGTTGGTTTGTTCGTTTGTTGGTTTGTTTGTTTGTTCGTTTGTTGGTTTGTTGGTTTGTTGGTTTGTTGGTTTGTTGGTTTGTTGGTTTGTTGGTTTGTTGGTTTGTTGGTTTGTTGGTTTGTTGGTTTGTTGGTTTGTTGGTTTGTTGGTTTGTTGGTTTGTTGGTTTGTTGGCTTGTTGGTTTGTTGGTTACTTGGTTTGTTGGTTTGTTGGTTTGTTGGCTTGTTGGTTTGTTGGTTTGTTGGTTTTTTGGTTTGTTGGTTTGTCGATTTATTGGTTTGTGGGTTTGTTGGTTTGTTGGTTTGTTGGTTTGTTGGTTTGTTGGTTTGTTGGCTTGTTGATTTCTCTGTTTTTTGGTTTGTTGATTTGTTGGTTTGTTGGTTTGTTGGTTTGTTCGTTTGTTGGTTTGTTTGTTTGTTCGTTTGTTGGTTTGTTGGTTTGTTGGTTTTTTGGTTTGTTGGTTTGTTGGTTTGTTTGTTTGTTCGTTTGTTGGTTTGTTGGTTTGTTGGTTTGTTGGTTTGTTGGTTTGTTGGTTTGTTGGTTTGTTGGTTTGTTGGTTTGTTGGTTTGTTGGTTTGTTGGTTTGTTGGCTTGTTGGTTTGTCGGTTTCTTGGTTTCTTGGTTTGTCGATTTATTGGTTTGTGGGTTTGTTGGTTTGTTCGTTTGTTGGTTTATTCGTTTGTTGGTTTGTTCGTTTGTTGGTTTGTTTGATTGTGTTGTTCGTTTGTTGGTTTGTTGGTTACTTGGTTTGTTGGTTTGTTGGTTTGTTCGTTTGTTCGTTTGTTGGTTTGTTCGTTTGTTGGTTTGTTGGTTTGTTGGCTAGGTGGTTTGTTGGTTTGTTGGTTACTTGGTTTGTTGGTTTGTTGGTTTGTTGGTTTGTTGGCCTGTTGGTTTGTTAGTTTGTTGGTTTGGTGGTTTGTTGGTTTGTTGGTTTGTTGGTTTGTTGGCTTGTTGGTTTGTTGTTTTAATGGTTTCTTGGTTTGTTGGTTTGTTGGTTTGTTGGTTTATTGGTTACTTGGTTTGTTGGTTTGTTGGTTTGTTGGTTTGTTTGTTTGTTGGTTTGTTCGTTTGTTGGTTTGTTGGTTTATTGGTTTGTTGGTTTGTTGGTTTGTTGGTTTGTTGGTTTGTTGGTTTGTTGGTTTGTTGGTTTGTTGGTTTGTTGGTTTGTTGGTTTGTTGGTTTGTTGGTTTGTTGGTTTGTTGGTTTGTTGGCTTGTTGGTTTCTTGGTTTTTTGGTTTGTTGGTTTGTTAATTTGTTGGTTTGTTGGTTTGTTCGTTTGTTGGTTTGTTTGTTTGTTCGTTTGTTGGTTTGTTGGTTTGTTGGTTTGTTGGTTTGTTGGTTTGTTGGTTTGTTGGTTTGTTGGTTTGTTGGTTTGTTGGTTTGTTGGTTTGTTGGTTTGTTGGCTTGTTGGTTTCTTGGTTTTTTGGTTTGTTGGTTTGTTGGTTTGTTGGTTTGTTGGTTTGTTCGTTTGTTGGTCTGTTGGTTTGTTGGTTTATTGGTTTGTTGGTTTGTTGGTTTGTTGGTTTGTTGGTTTGTTGGTTTGTTGGTTTGTTGGTTTGTTGGTTTGTTGGTTTGTTGGTTTGTTGGTTTGTTGGTTTGTTGGTTTGTTGGTTTGTTGGTTTGTTGGTTTGTTGGTTTGTTGGTTTGTTGGCTTGTTGATTTCTCTGTTTTTTGGTTTGTTGGTTTGTTGGTTTGTTGGTTTGTTCGTTTGTTGGTTTGTTTGTTTGTTCGTTTGTTGGTTTGTTGGTTTGTTGGTTTGTTGGTTTGTTGGTTTGTTGGCTTGTTGGTTTGTTGGTTTGTTGGTTTGTTGGTTTGTTGGTTTGTTGGTTTGTTGGTTTGTTGGTTTGTTGGTTTGTTGGTTTGTTGGTTTGTTGGTTTGTTGGCTTGTTGGTTTGTTGGTTACTTGGTTTGTTGGTTTGTTGGTTTGTTGGCTTGTTGGTTTGTTGGTTTGTTGGTTTTTTGGTTTGTTGGTTTGTCGATTTATTGGTTTGTGGGTTTGTTGGTTTGTTGGTTTGTTGGTTTGTTGGTTTGTTGGTTTGTTGGCTTGTTGATTTCTCTGTTTTTTGGTTTGTTGATTTGTTGGTTTGTTGGTTTGTTGGTTTGTTCGTTTGTTGGTTTGTTTGTTTGTTCGTTTGTTGGTTTGTTTGTTTGTTCGTTTGTTGGTTTGTTGGTTTGTTGGTTTGTTGGTTTGTTGGTTTGTTGGTTTGTTGGTTTGTTGGTTTGTTGGTCTGTTTGTTTGTTGGTTTGTTCGTTTGTTGGTTTGTTTGTTTGTTCGTTTGTTGGTTTGCTGGTTTGTTGGTTTGTTGGTTTGTTGGTTTGTTGGCTTGTTGGTTTCTTGGTTTGTTGGTTACTTGGTTTGTTTATTTGTTGGTTTGTTGGCTTGTTGGTTTGTTGGTTTGTTGGTTTGTTGGTTTTTTGGTTTGTTGGTTTGTTGGTTTGTTTGTTTGTTCGTTTGTTGGTTTGTTGGTTTGTTGGTTTGTTGGTTTGTTGGTTTGTTGGTTTGTTGGTTTGTTGGTTTGTTGGTTTGTTGGTTTGTTGGTTTGTTGGCTTGTTGGTTTGTTGGTTTCTTGGTTTCTTGGTTTGTCGATTCATTGGTTTGTGGGTTTGTTGGTTTGTTCGTTTGTTGGTTTGTTCGTTTGTTGGTTTGTTCGTTTGTTGGTTTGTTTGATTGTGTTGTTCGTTTGTTGGTTTGTTGGTTACTTGGTTTGTTGGTTTGTTGGTTTGTTCGTTTGTTGGTTTGTTGGTTTGTTGGCTAGTTGGTTTGTTGGTTTGTTGGTTTGTTGGCTTGTTGGTTTGTTGGCCTGTTGGTTTGTTAGTTTGTTGGTTTGGTGGTTTGTTGGTTTGTTGGTTTGTTGGTTTGTTGGTTTGTTGGTTTGTTGGCTTGTTGGTTTGTTGTTTTAATGGTTTCTTGGTTTGTTGGTTTGTTGGTTTGTTGGTTTGTTGGTTACTTGGTTTGTTGGTTTGTTGGTTTGTTGGTTTGTTTGTTTGTTGGTTTGTTCATTTGTTGGTTTGTTGGTTTATTGGTTTGTTGGTTTGTTGGTTTGTTGGTTTGTTGGTTTGTTGGTTTGTTGGTTTGTTGGTTTGTTGGTTTGTTTGTTTGTTGGTTTGTTCGTTTGTTGGTTTGTTGGTTTATTGGTTTGTTGGTTTGTGGGTTTGTTGGTTTGTTGGTTTGTTGGTTTGTTGGTTTGTTGGTTTGTTGGTTTGTTGGTTTGTTGGTTTGTTGGTTTGTTGGTTTGTTGGTTTGTTGGTTTGTTGGTTTGTTGGTTTGTTGGCTTGTTGGTTTCTTGGTTTTTTGGTTTGTTGGTTTGTTAATTTGTTGGTTTGTTGGTTTGTTCGTTTGTTGGTTTGTTTGTTTGTTCGTTTGTTGGTTTGTTGGTTTGCTGGTTTGTTGGTTTGTTGGTTTGTTGGTTTGTTGGTTTGTTGGTTTGTTGGTTTGTTGGTTTGTTGGTTTGTTGGTTTGTTGGTTTGTTGGCTTGTTGGTTTCTTGGTTTTTTGGTTTGTTGGTTTGTTGGTTTGTTGGTTTGTTGGTTACTTGGTTTGTTGGTTTGTTGGTTTGTTGGTTTGTTTGTTTGTTGGTTTGTTCGTTTGTTGGTCTGTTGGTTTGTTGGTTTATTGGTTTGTTGGTTTGTTGGTTTGTTGGTTTGTTGGTTTGTTGGTTTGTTGGTTTGTTGGTTTGTTGGTTTGTTGGTTTGTTGGTTTGTTGGTTTGTTGGTTTGTTGGTTTGTTGGTTTGTTGGTTTGTTGGTTTGTTGGTTTGTTGGTTTGTTGGTTTGTTGGTTTGTTGGTTTGTTGGCTTGTTGATTTCTCTGTTTTTTGGTTTGTTGGGTTGTTGGTTTGTTAGTTTGTTGGTTTGTTCGTTTGTTGGTTTGTTTGTTTGTTCGTTTGTTGGTTTGTTGGTTTGTTGGTTTGTTGGTTTGTTGGTTTGTTGGTTTGGTGGTTTGTTGGTTTGTTGGTTTGTTGGTTTGTTGGTTTGTTGGTTTGTTGGTTTGTTGGTTTGTTGGTTTGTTGGTTTGTTGGTTTGTTGGCTTGTTGGTTTCTTGGTTTTTTGGTTTGTTGGTTTGTTGGTTTGTTGGTTTGTTGGTTTGTTCGTTTGTTGGTTTGTTCGTTTGTTGGTCTGTTTGTTTGTTGGTTCGTTCGTTTGTTGGTTTGTTGGTTACTTGGTTTGTTGGTTTGTTCGTTTGTTCGTTTGTTGGTTTGTTCGTTTGTTGGTTTGTTGGTTTGTTGGTTTGTTCGTTTGTTGGTTTGTTCGTTTGTTCGTTTGTTGGTTTGTTGGTTTGTTGGCTAGTTGGTTTGTTGGTTTGTTGGTTACTTGGTTTGTTGGTTTGTTAGTTTGTTGGTTTGTTGGCTTGTTGGTTTGTTAGTTTGTTGGTTTGTTGGTTTGTAGATTTTTTGGTTTCTTGGTTTGTTGGTTTGTTGGTTTGTTGGTTACTTGGTTTGTTGGTTTGTCGGTTTGTTGGTTTGTTTGTTTGATGGTTTGCTCGTTTGTTGGTTTGTTGGTTTATTGGTTTGTTGGTTTGTTGGTTTGTTTTTTTTTCGTTTGTTGGTTTGTTTTTTTTTCGTTTGTTGGTTTGTTGGTTTGTTGGTTTGTTGGTTTGTTAGTTTGTTGGTTTGTTTGTTTGTTGGTTTGTTTGTTTGTTCGTTTGTTGGTTTGTTGGTTTGTTGGTTTGTTGGTTTGTTGGTTTGTTGGTTTGTTGGTTTGTTGGTTTGTTGGTTTGTTGGTTTGTTGGCTTGTTGGTTTGTTGGTTACTTGGTTTGTTGGTTTGTTGGTTTGTTGGCTTGTTGGTTTGTTGGTTTGTTGGTTTTTTGGTTTGTTGGTTTGTCGATTTATTGGTTTGTGGGTTTGTTGGTTTGTTGGTTTGTTGGTTTGTTGGTTTGTTGGTTTGTTGGTTTGTTGGTTTGTTGGTTTGTTGGTTTGTTGGTTTGTTGGTTTGTTGGTTTGTTGGTTTGTTGGCTTGTTGGTTTCTTGGTTTTTTGGTTTGTTGGTTTGTTAATTTGTTGGTTTGTTGGTTTGTTCGTTTGTTGGTTTGTTTGTTTGTTCGTTTGTTGGTTTGTTGGTTTGTTGGTTTGTTGGTTTGTTGGTTTGTTGGTTTGTTGGTTTGTTGGTTTGTTGGTTTGTTGGTTTGTTGGTTTGTTGGTTTGTTGGCTTGTTGGTTTCTTGGTTTTTTGGTTTGTTGGTTTGTTGGTTTGTTGGTTTGTTGGTTTGTTCGTTTGTTGGTCTGTTGGTTTGTTGGTTTATTGGTTTGTTGGTTTGTTGGTTTGTTGGTTTGTTGGTTTGTTGGTTTGTTGGTTTGTTGGTTTGTTGGTTTGTTGGTTTGTTGGTTTGTTGGTTTGTTGGTTTGTTGGTTTGTTGGTTTGTTGGTTTGTTGGTTTGTTGGTTTGTTGGTTTGTTGGTTTGTTGGCTTGTTGATTTCTCTGTTTTTTGGTTTGTTGGTTTGTTGGTTTGTTCGTTTGTTGGTTTGTTTGTTTGTTCGTTTGTTGGTTTGTTGGTTTGTTGGTTTGTTGGTTTGTTGGTTTGTTGGTTTGTTGGTTTGTTGGTTTGTTGGTTTGTTGGTTTGTTGGTTTGTTGGTTTGTTGGTTTGTTGGTTTGTTGGTTTGTTGGTTTGTTGGTTTGTTGGTTTGTTGGCTTGTTGGTTTGTTGGTTACTTGGTTTGTTGGTTTGTTGGTTTGTTGGCTTGTTGGTTTGTTGGTTTGTTGGTTTTTTGGTTTGTTGGTTTGTCGATTTATTGTTTTGTGGGTTTGTTGGTTTGTTGGTTTGTTGGTTTGTTTGTTTGTTGGTTTGTTGGCTTGTTGATTTCTCTGTTTTTTGGTCTGTTGATTTGTTGGTTTGTTGGTTTGTTGGTTTGTTCGTTTGTTGGTTTGTTTGTTTGTTCGTTTGTTGGTTTGTTTGTTTGTTCGTTTGTTGGTTTGTTGGTTTGTTGGTTTGTTGGTTTGTTGGTTTGTTGGTTTGTTGGTTTGTTGGTTTGTTGGTCTGTTTGTTTGTTGGTTTGTTCGTTTGTTGGTTTGTTTGTTTGTTCGTTTGTTGGTTTGCTGGTTTGTTGGTTTGTTGGTTTGTTGGTTTGTTGGCTTGTTGGTTTCTTGGTTTGTTGGTTACTTGGTTTGTTTATTTGTTGGTTTGTTGGCTTGTTGGTTTGTTGGTTTGTTGGTTTGTTGGTTTTTTGGTTTGTTGGTTTGTTGGTTTGTTTGTTTGTTCGTTTGTTGGTTTGTTGGTTTGTTGGTTTGTTGGCTTGTTGGTTTGTTGGTTTGTTGGTTTGTTGGTTTATTGGTTTGTTGGTTTGTTGGCTTGTTGGTTTGTTGGTTTCTTGGTTTCTTGGTTTGTCGATTCATTGGTTTGTGGGTTTGTTGGTTTGTTCGTTTGTTGGTTTGTTCGTTTGTTGGTTTGTTCGTTTGTTGGTTTGTTTGATTGTGTTGTTCGTTTGTTGGTTTGTTGGTTACTTGGTTTGTTGGTTTGTTGGTTTGTTCGTTTGTTGGTTTGTTGGTTTGTTGGCTAGTTGGTTTGTTGGTTTGTTGGTTACTTGGTTTGTTGGTTTTTTGGTTTGTTGGTTTGTTGGCCTGTTGGTTTGTTAGTTTGTTGGTTTGGTGGTTTGTTGGTTTGTTGGTTTGTTGGTTTGTTGGTTTGTTGGCTTGTTGGTTTGTTGTTTTAATGGTTTCTTGGTTTGTTGGTTTGTTGGTTTGTTGGTTTGTTGGTTACTTGGTTTGTTGGTTTGTTGGTTTGTTGGTTTGTTTGTTTGTTGGTTTGTTCGTTTGTTGGTTTGTTGGTTTATTGGTTTGTTGGTTTGTTGGTTTGTTGGTTTCTTGGTTTGTTGGTTTGTTGGTTTGTTGGTTTGTTGGTTTGTTGGTTTGTTGGTTTGTTGGTTTGTTGGTTTGTTGGTTTGTTGGTTTGTTGGCTTGTTGGTTTCTTGGTTTTTTGGTTTGTTGGTTTGTTAATTTGTTGGTTTGTTGGTTTGTTCGTTTGTTGGTTTGTTTGTTTGTTCGTTTGTTGGTTTGTTGGTTTGTTGGTTTGTTGGTTTGTTGGTTTGTTGGTTTGTTGGTTTGTTGGTTTGTTGGTTTGTTGGTTTGATGGTTTGTTGGTTTGTTGGTTTGTTGGCTTGTTGGTTTCTTGGTTTTTTGGTTTGTTGGTTTGTTGGTTTGTTGGTTTGTTGGTTACTTGGTTTGTTGGTTTGTTGGTTTGTTGGTTGGTTTGTTTGTTGGTTTGTTCGTTTGTTGGCCTGTTGGTTTGTTGGTTTATTGGTTTGTTGGTTTGTTGGTTTGTTGGTTTGTTGGTTTGTTGGTTTGTTGGTTTGTTGGTTTGTTGGTTTGTTGGTTTGTTGGTTTGTTGGTTTGTTGGTTTGTTGGTTTGTTGGTTTGTTGGTTTGTTGGTTTGTTGGTTTGTTGGTTTGTTGGTTTGTTGGTTTGTTGGCTTGTTGATTTCTCTGTTTTTTGGTTTGTTGGTTTGTTGGTTTGTTGGTTTATTGGTTTGTTCGTTTGTTGGTTTGTTTGTTTGTTCGTTTGTTGGTTTGTTGGTTTGTTGGTTTGTTGGTTTGTTGGTTTGTTGGTTTGTTGGTTTGTTGGTTTGTTGGTTTATTGGTTTGTTGGTTTGTTGGTTTGTTGGTTTGTTGGTTTGTTGGTTTGTTGGTTTGTTGGTTTGTTGGCTTGTTGGTTTCTTGGTTTTTTGGTTTGTTGGTTTGTTGGTTTGTTGGTTTGTTGGTTTGTTCGTTTGTTGGTTTGTTCGTTTGTTGGTCTGTTTGTTTGTTGGTTCGTTCGTTTGTTGGTTTGTTGGTTACTTGGTTTGTTGGTTTGTTCGTTTGTTCGTTTGTTGGTTTGTTCGTTTGTTGGTTTGTTGGTTTGTTGGTTTGTTCGTTTGTTGGTTTGTTCGTTTGTTCGTTTGTTGGTTTGTTGGTTTGTTGGCTAGTTGGTTTGTTGGTTTGTTGGTTACTTGGTTTGTTGGTTTGTTAGTTTGTTGGTTTGTTGGCTTGTTGGTTTGTTAGTTTGTTGGTTTGTTGGTTTGTAGATTTTTTGGTTTCTTGGTTTGTTGGTTTGTTGGTTTGTTGGTTACTTGGTTTGTTGGTTTGTCGGTTTGTTGGTTTGTTTGTTTGATGGTTTGCTCGTTTGTTGGTTTGTTGGTTTATTGGTTTGTTGGTTTGTTGGTTTGTTTTTTTTTCGTTTGTTGGTTTGTTTTTTTTTTCGTTTGTTGGTTTGTTGGTTTGTTGGTTTGTTGGTTTGTTAGTTTGTTGGTTTGTTTGTTTGTTGGCTTGTTGGTTTGTTGACTTCTTGGTTTCTTGGTTTGTTGGTGAGTTGGTTTGTTGGTTTGTTCATTTATTCGTTTGTTGGTTTGTTCGTTTGTTGGTTTGTTTGTTTGTTGGTTTTGTTCGTTTGTTGGTTTGTTGGTTACTTGATTTGTTGGTTTGTTGGTTTGTTGGTTTGTTTGTTCGTTCGTTTGTTGGCTTGTTGGCTTGTTAGTTTGTTGGTTTGTTGGTTTGTTGGCTTGTTTGTTTGTTCGTTTGTTGGTTTGTTGGTTTGTTGGCTTGTTGGTTTGTTGGCTTGTTGGTTTATTGGTTTGTTGACTTGTTGGTTTGTTGGTTTGTTGGTTTGTTGGTTTGTTTGTTTGTTGGTTTGTTTGTTTGTTCTTTTGTTGGTTTGTTGGTTTGTTGGCTTGTTGGTTTGTTGGCTTGTTGGTTTATTGGTTTGTTCGTTTGTTGGTTTGTTGGTTTGTTAATTTGTTTGTTTGTTTGTTTGTTCGTTTGTTCGTTTGTTCGTTTGTTGGTTTATTGGTTTGTTGGCTTGTTGGTTTCTTGGTTTGTTGGTTACTTGGTTTGTTGGTTTGTTGGTTTGTTGGCTTGTTGGTTTGTTGCTTTGTTGGTTTTTTGGTTTGTTGGTTTGTTAATTTGTTTGTTTGTTCGTTTGTTGGTTTGTTGGTTTGTTGGTTTGTTGGTTTGTTGGTTTGTTGGTTTGTTGGTTTGTTGGTTTGTTGGTTTGTTGGCTTGTTGGTTTGTTGGTTTCTTGGTTTCTTGGTTTGTTGATTTGTTGGTTTGTTGGTTTGTTCGTTTGTTGGTTTGTTCGTTTGTTGGTTTGTTTGTTTGTTCGTTTGTTGGTTTGTTGGTTTGTTGGTTTGTTGGTTTGTTGGTTTGTTGGTTTGTTGGTTTGTTGGTTTGTTGGTTTGTTGGTTTGTTGGTTTGTTGGTTTGTTGGCTTGTTGGTTTCTTGGTTTTTTGGTTTGTTGGTTTGTTGGTTTGTTGGTTTGTTGGTTTGTTCGTTTGTTGGTCTGTTGGTTTGTTGGTTTATTGGTTTGTTGGTTTGTTGGTTTGTTGGTTTGTTGGTTTGTTGGTTTGTTGGTTTGTTGGTTTGTTGGTTTGTTGGTTTGTTGGTTTGTTGGTTTGTTGGTTTGTTGGTTTGTTGGTTTGTTGGTTTGTTGGTTTGTTGGTTTGTTGGCTTGTTGATTTCTCTGTTTTTTGGTTTGTTGGTTTGTTGGTTTGTTGGTTTGTTGGTTTGTTCGTTTGTTGGTTTGTTTGTTTGTTCGTTTGTTGGTTTGTTGGTTTGTTGGTTTGTTGGTTTGTTGGTTTGTTGGTTTGTTGGTTTGTTGGTTTGTTGGTTTGTTGGTTTGTTGGTTTGTTGGTTTGTTGGTTTGTTGGTTTGTTGGTTTGTTGGTTTGTTGGTTTGTTGGTTTGTTGGTTTGTTGGCTTGTTGGTTTGTTGGTTACTTGGTTTGTTGGTTTGTTGGTTTGTTGGCTTGTTGGTTTGTTGGTTTGTTGGTTTTTTGGTTTGTTGGTTTGTCGACTTATTGTTTTGTGGGTTTGTTGGTTTGTTGGTTTGTTGGTTTGTTGGTTTGTTGGTTTGTTGGCTTGTTGATTTCTCTGTTTTTTGGTTTGTTGATTTGTTGGTTTGTTGGTTTGTTGGTTTGTTCGTTTGTTGGTTTATTGGTTTGTTGGCTTGTTGGTTTCTTGGTTTGTTGGTTACTTGGTTTGTTGGTTTGTTGGTTTGTTGGCTTGTTGGTTTGTTGCTTTGTTGGTTTTTTGGTTTGTTGGTTTGTTAATTTGTTTGTTTGTTCGTTTGTTGGTTTGTTGGTTGTTGGTCTGTTTGTTTGTTGGTTTGTTCGTTTGTTGGTTTGTTTGTTTGTTCGTTTGTTGGTTTGCTGGTTTGTTGGTTTGTTGGTTTGTTGGTTTGTTGGCTTGTTGGTTTCTTGGTTTGTTGGTTACTTGGTTTGTTTATTTGTTGGTTTGTTGGCTTGTTGGTTTGTTGGTTTGTTGGTTTGTTGGTTTTTTGGTTTGTTGGTTTGTTGGTTTGTTTGTTTGTTCGTTTGTTGGTTTGTTGGTTTGTTGGTTTGTTGGCTTGTTGGTTTGTTGGTTTGTTGGTTTGTTGGTTTATTGGTTTGTTGGTTTGTTGGCTTGTTGGTTTGTTGGTTTCTTGGTTTCTTGGTTTGTCGATTCATTGGTTTGTGGGTTTGTTGGTTTGTTCGTTTGTTGGTTTGTTCGTTTGTTGGTTTGTTCGTTTGTTGGTTTGTTTGATTGTGTTGTTCGTTTGTTGGTTTGTTGGTTACTTGGTTTGTTGGTTTGTTGGTTTGTTCGTTTGTTGGTTTGTTGGTTTGTTGGCTAGTTGGTTTGTTGGTTTGTTGGTTACTTGGTTTGTTGGTTTTTTGGTTTGTTGGTTTGTTGGCCTGTTGGTTTGTTAGTTTGTTGGTTTGGTGGTTTGTTGGTTTGTTGGTTTGTTGGTTTGTTGGTTTGTTGGCTTGTTGGTTTGTTGTTTTAATGGTTTCTTGGTTTGTTGGTTTGTTGGTTTGTTGGTTTGTTGGTTACTTGGTTTGTTGGTTTGTTGGTTTGTTGGTTTGTTTGTTTGTTGGTTTGTTCGTTTGTTGGTTTGTTGGTTTATTGGTTTGTTGGTTTGTTGGTTTGTTGGTTTCTTGGTTTGTTGGTTTGTTGGTTTGTTGGTTTGTTGGTTTGTTGGTTTGTTGGTTTGTTGGTTTGTTGGTTTGTTGGTTTGTTGGTTTGTTGGCTTGTTGGTTTCTTGGTTTTTTGGTTTGTTGGTTTGTTAATTTGTTGGTTTGTTGGTTTGTTCGTTTGTTGGTTTGTTTGTTTGTTCGTTTGTTGGTTTGTTGGTTTGTTGGTTTGTTGGTTTGTTGGTTTGTTGGTTTGTTGGTTTGTTGGTTTGTTGGTTTGTTGGTTTGATGGTTTGTTGGTTTGTTGGTTTGTTGGCTTGTTGGTTTCTTGGTTTTTTGGTTTGTTGGTTTGTTGGTTTGTTGGTTTGTTGGTTACTTGGTTTGTTGGTTTGTTGGTTTGTTGGTTGGTTTGTTTGTTGGTTTGTTCGTTTGTTGGCCTGTTGGTTTGTTGGTTTATTGGTTTGTTGGTTTGTTGGTTTGTTGGTTTGTTGGTTTGTTGGTTTGTTGGTTTGTTGGTTTGTTGGTTTGTTGGTTTGTTGGTTTGTTGGTTTGTTGGTTTGTTGGTTTGTTGGTTTGTTGGTTTGTTGGTTTGTTGGTTTGTTGGTTTGTTGGTTTGTTGGTTTGTTGGCTTGTTGATTTCTCTGTTTTTTGGTTTGTTGGTTTGTTGGTTTGTTGGTTTATTGGTTTGTTCGTTTGTTGGTTTGTTTGTTTGTTCGTTTGTTGGTTTGTTGGTTTGTTGGTTTGTTGGTTTGTTGGTTTGTTGGTTTGTTGGTTTGTTGGTTTGTTGGTTTATTGGTTTGTTGGTTTGTTGGTTTGTTGGTTTGTTGGTTTGTTGGTTTGTTGGTTTGTTGGTTTGTTGGCTTGTTGGTTTCTTGGTTTTTTGGTTTGTTGGTTTGTTGGTTTGTTGGTTTGTTGGTTTGTTCGTTTGTTGGTTTGTTCGTTTGTTGGTCTGTTTGTTTGTTGGTTCGTTCGTTTGTTGGTTTGTTGGTTACTTGGTTTGTTGGTTTGTTCGTTTGTTCGTTTGTTGGTTTGTTCGTTTGTTGGTTTGTTGGTTTGTTGGTTTGTTCGTTTGTTGGTTTGTTCGTTTGTTCGTTTGTTGGTTTGTTGGTTTGTTGGCTAGTTGGTTTGTTGGTTTGTTGGTTACTTGGTTTGTTGGTTTGTTAGTTTGTTGGTTTGTTGGCTTGTTGGTTTGTTAGTTTGTTGGTTTGTTGGTTTGTAGATTTTTTGGTTTCTTGGTTTGTTGGTTTGTTGGTTTGTTGGTTACTTGGTTTGTTGGTTTGTCGGTTTGTTGGTTTGTTTGTTTGATGGTTTGCTCGTTTGTTGGTTTGTTGGTTTATTGGTTTGTTGGTTTGTTGGTTTGTTTTTTTTTCGTTTGTTGGTTTGTTTTTTTTTTCGTTTGTTGGTTTGTTGGTTTGTTGGTTTGTTGGTTTGTTAGTTTGTTGGTTTGTTTGTTTGTTGGCTTGTTGGTTTGTTGACTTCTTGGTTTCTTGGTTTGTTGGTGAGTTGGTTTGTTGGTTTGTTCATTTATTCGTTTGTTGGTTTGTTCGTTTGTTGGTTTGTTTGTTTGTTGGTTTTGTTCGTTTGTTGGTTTGTTGGTTACTTGATTTGTTGGTTTGTTGGTTTGTTGGTTTGTTTGTTCGTTCGTTTGTTGGCTTGTTGGCTTGTTAGTTTGTTGGTTTGTTGGTTTGTTGGCTTGTTTGTTTGTTCGTTTGTTGGTTTGTTGGTTTGTTGGCTTGTTGGTTTGTTGGCTTGTTGGTTTATTGGTTTGTTGACTTGTTGGTTTGTTGGTTTGTTGGTTTGTTGGTTTGTTTGTTTGTTGGTTTGTTTGTTTGTTCTTTTGTTGGTTTGTTGGTTTGTTGGCTTGTTGGTTTGTTGGCTTGTTGGTTTATTGGTTTGTTCGTTTGTTGGTTTGTTGGTTTGTTAATTTGTTTGTTTGTTTGTTTGTTCGTTTGTTCGTTTGTTCGTTTGTTGGTTTATTGGTTTGTTGGCTTGTTGGTTTCTTGGTTTGTTGGTTACTTGGTTTGTTGGTTTGTTGGTTTGTTGGCTTGTTGGTTTGTTGCTTTGTTGGTTTTTTGGTTTGTTGGTTTGTTAATTTGTTTGTTTGTTCGTTTGTTGGTTTGTTGGTTTGTTGGTTTGTTGGTTTGTTGGTTTGTTGGTTTGTTGGTTTGTTGGTTTGTTGGTTTGTTGGCTTGTTGGTTTGTTGGTTTCTTGGTTTCTTGGTTTGTTGATTTGTTGGTTTGTTGGTTTGTTCGTTTGTTGGTTTGTTCGTTTGTTGGTTTGTTTGTTTGTTCGTTTGTTGGTTTGTTGGTTTGTTGGTTTGTTGGTTTGTTGGTTTGTTGGTTTGTTGGTTTGTTGGTTTGTTGGTTTGTTGGTTTGTTGGTTTGTTGGTTTGTTGGCTTGTTGGTTTCTTGGTTTTTTGGTTTGTTGGTTTGTTGGTTTGTTGGTTTGTTGGTTTGTTCGTTTGTTGGTCTGTTGGTTTGTTGGTTTATTGGTTTGTTGGTTTGTTGGTTTGTTGGTTTGTTGGTTTGTTGGTTTGTTGGTTTGTTGGTTTGTTGGTTTGTTGGTTTGTTGGTTTGTTGGTTTGTTGGTTTGTTGGTTTGTTGGTTTGTTGGTTTGTTGGTTTGTTGGTTTGTTGGCTTGTTGATTTCTCTGTTTTTTGGTTTGTTGGTTTGTTGGTTTGTTGGTTTGTTGGTTTGTTCGTTTGTTGGTTTGTTTGTTTGTTCGTTTGTTGGTTTGTTGGTTTGTTGGTTTGTTGGTTTGTTGGTTTGTTGGTTTGTTGGTTTGTTGGTTTGTTGGTTTGTTGGTTTGTTGGTTTGTAGGTTTGTTGGTTTGTTGGTTTGTTGGTTTGTTGGTTTGTTGGTTTGTTGGTTTGTTGGTTTGTTGGCTTGTTGGTTTGTTGGTTACTTGGTTTGTTGGTTTGTTGGTTTGTTGGCTTGTTGGTTTGTTGGTTTGTTGGTTTTTTGGTTTGTTGGTTTGTCGACTTATTGTTTTGTGGGTTTGTTGGTTTGTTGGTTTGTTGGTTTGTTGGTTTGTTGGTTTGTTGGCTTGTTGATTTCTCTGTTTTTTGGTTTGTTGATTTGTTGGTTTGTTGGTTTGTTGGTTTGTTCGTTTGTTGGTTTGTTTGTTTGTTCGTTTGTTGGTTTGTTTGTTTGTTCGTTTGTTGGTTTGTTGGTTTGTTGGTTTGTTGGTTTGTTGGTTTGTTGGTTTGTTGGTTTGTTGGTTTGTTGGTCTGTTTGTTTGTTGGTTTGTTCGTTTGTTGGTTTGTTTGTTTGTTCGTTTGTTGGTTTGCTGGTTTGTTGGTTTGTTGGTTTGTTGGTTTGTTGGCTTGTTGGTTTCTTGGTTTGTTGGTTACTTGGTTTGTTTATTTGTTGGTTTGTTGGCTTGTTGGTTTGTTGGTTTGTTGGTTTGTTGGTTTTTTGGTTTGTTGGTTTGTTGGTTTGTTTGTTTGTTCGTTTGTTGGTTTGTTGGTTTGTTGGTTTGTTGGCTTGTTGGTTTGTTGGTTTGTTGGTTTGTTGGTTTGTTGGTTTGTTGGTTTGTTGGCTTGTTGGTTTGTTGGTTTCTTGGTTTCTTGGTTTGTCGATTCATTGGTTTGTGGGTTTGTTGGTTTGTTCGTTTGTTGGTTTGTTCGTTTGTTGGTTTGTTCGTTTGTTGGTTTGTTTGATTGTGTTGTTTGTTTGTTGGTTTGTTGGTTACTTGGTTTGTTGGTTTGTTGGTTTGTTCGTTTGTTGGTTTGTTGGTTTGTTGGCTAGTTGGTTTGTTGGTTTGTTGGTTACTTGGTTTGTTGGTTTTTTGGTTTGTTGGTTTGTTGGCCTGTTGGTTTGTTAGTTTGTTGGTTTGGTGGTTTGTTGGTTTGTTGGTTTGTTGGTTTGTTGGTTTGTTGGCTTGTTGGTTTGTTGTTTTAATGGTTTCTTGGTTTGTTGGTTTGTTGGTTTGTTGGTTTGTTGGTTACTTGGTTTGTTGGTTTGTTGGTTTGTTGGTTTGTTTGTTTGTTGGTTTGTTCGTTTGTTGGTTTGTTGGTTTATTGGTTTGTTGGTTTGTTGGTTTGTTGGTTTCTTGGTTTGTTGGTTTGTTGGTTTGTTGGTTTGTTGGTTTGTTGGTTTGTTGGTTTGTTGGTTTGTTGGTTTGTTGGTTTGTTGGTTTGTTGGTTTGTTGGCTTGTTGGTTTCTTGGTTTTTTGGTTTGTTGGTTTGTTAATTTGTTGGTTTGTTGGTTTGTTCGTTTGTTGGTTTGTTTGTTTGTTCGTTTGTTGGTTTGTTGGTTTGTTGGTTTGTTGGTTTGTTGGTTTGTTGGTTTGTTGGTTTGTTGGTTTGTTGGTTTGTTGGTTTGTTGGTTTGTTGGTTTGTTGGTTTGTTGGCTTGTTGGTTTCTTGGTTTTTTGGTTTGTTGGTTTGTTGGTTTGTTGGTTTGTTGGTTACTTGGTTTGTTGGTTTGTTGGTTTGTTGGTTGGTTTGTTTGTTGGTTTGTTCGTTTGTTGGTCTGTTGGTTTGTTGGTTTATTGGTTTGTTGGTTTGTTGGTTTGTTGGTTTGTTGGTTTGTTGGTTTGTTGGTTTGTTGGTTTGTTGGTTTGTTGGTTTGTTGGTTTGTTGGTTTGTTGGTTTGTTGGTTTGTTGGTTTGTTGGTTTGTTGGTTTGTTGGTTTGTTGGTTTGTTGGTTTGTTGGCTTGTTGATTTCTCTGTTTTTTGGTTTGTTGGTTTGTTGGTTTATTGGTTTGTTCGTTTGTTGGTTTGTTTGTTTGTTCGTTTGTTGGTTTGTTGGTTTGTTGGTTTGTTGGTTTGTTGGTTTGTTGGTTTGTTGGTTTGTTGGTTTGTTGGTTTATTGGTTTGTTGGTTTGTTGGTTTGTTGGTTTGTTGGTTTGTTGGTTTGTTGGTTTGTTGGTTTGTTGGCTTGTTGGTTTCTTGGTTTTTTGGTTTGTTGGTTTGTTGGTTTGTTGGTTTGTTGGTTTGTTCGTTTGTTGGTTTGTTCGTTTGTTGGTCTGTTTGTTTGTTGGTTCGTTCGTTTGTTGGTTTGTTGGTTACTTGGTTTGTTGGTTTGTTCGTTTGTTCGTTTGTTGGTTTGTTCGTTTGTTGGTTTGTTGGTTTGTTGGTTTGTTCGTTTGTTGGTTTGTTCGTTTGTTCGTTTGTTGGTTTGTTGGTTTGTTGGCTAGTTGGTTTGTTGGTTTGTTGGTTACTTGGTTTGTTGGTTTGTTAGTTTGTTGGTTTGTTGGCTTGTTGGTTTGTTAGTTTGTTGGTTTGTTGGTTTGTAGATTTTTTGGTTTCTTGGTTTGTTGGTTTGTTGGTTTGTTGGTTACTTGGTTTGTTGGTTTGTCGGTTTGTTGGTTTGTTTGTTTGATGGTTTGCTCGTTTGTTGGTTTGTTGGTTTATTGGTTTGTTGGTTTGTTGGTTTGTTTTTTTTTCGTTTGTTGGTTTGTTTTTTTTTTCGTTTGTTGGTTTGTTGGTTTGTTGGTTTGTTGGTTTGTTAGTTTGTTGGTTTGTTTGTTTGTTGGCTTGTTGGTTTGTTGACTTCTTGGTTTCTTGGTTTGTTGGTGAGTTGGTTTGTTGGTTTGTTCATTTATTCGTTTGTTGGTTTGTTCGTTTGTTGGGTTGTTTGTTTGTTGGTTTTGTTCGTTTGTTGGTTTGTTGGTTACTTGATTTGTTGGTTTGTTGGTTTGTTGGTTTGTTTGTTCGTTCGTTTGTTGGCTTGTTGGCTTGTTAGTTTGTTGGTTTGTTGGTTTGTTGGCTTGTTTGTTTGTTCGTTTGTTGGTTTGTTGGTTTGTTGGCTTGTTGGTTTGTTGGCTTGTTGGTTTATTGGTTTGTTGACTTGTTGGTTTGTTGGTTTGTTGGTTTGTTGGTTTGTTTGTTTGTTGGTTTGTTTGTTTGTTCTTTTGTTGGTTTGTTGGTTTGTTGGCTTGTTGGTTTGTTGGCTTGTTGGTTTATTGGTTTGTTCGTTTGTATGTTTGTTGGTTTGTTAATTTGTTTGTTTGTTTGTTTGTTCGTTTGTTCGTTTGTTCGTTTGTTGGTTTATTGGTTTGTTGGCTTGTTGGTTTCTTGGTTTGTTGGTTACTTGGTTTGTTGGTTTGTTGGTTTGTTGGCTTGTTGGTTTGTTGCTTTGTTGGTTTTTTGGTTTGTTGGTTGGTTAATTTGTTTGTTTGTTCGTTTGTTGGTTTGTTGGTTTGTTGGTTTGTTGGTTTGTTGGTTTGTTGGTTTGTTGGTTTGTTGGTTTGTTGGTTTGTTGGCTTGTTGGTTTGTTGGTTTCTTGGTTTCTTGGTTTGTTGATTTGTTGGTTTGTTGGTTTGTTCGTTTGTTGGTTTGTTCGTTTGTTGGTTTGTTCGTTTGTTGGTTTGTTTGATTGTGTTGTTCGTTTGTTGGTTTGTTGGTTACTTGGTTTGTTGGTTTGTTGGTTTGTTCGTTTGTTGGTTTGTTGGTTTGTTCGTTTGTTGGTTTGTTGGTTTGTTGGCTAGTTGGTTTGCTGGTTTGTTGGTTACTTGGTTTGTTGGTTTGTTGGTTTGTTGGTTTGTTGGCCTGTTGGTTTGTTAGTTTGTTGGTTTGGTGGTTTGTTGGTTTGTTGGTTTGTTGGTTTGTTGGTTTGTTCGTTTGTTGGTTTGTTCGTTTGTTCGTTTGTTGGTTTGTTGGTTTGTTGGCTAGTTGGTTTGTTGGTTTGTTGGTTACTTGGTTTGTTGGTTTGTTAGTTTGTTGGTTTGTTGGCTTGTTGGTTTGTTCGTTTGTTGGTTTGTTGGTTTGTAGATTTTTTGGTTTGTTGGTTTGTTGGCTTGTTGGTTTGTTGGTTTAATGGGTTCTTGGTTTGTTGGTTTGTTGGTTTGTTGGTTACTTGGTTTGTTGGTTTGTCGGTTTGTTGGTTTGTTTGTTTGATGGTTTGCTCGTTTGTTGGTTTGTTGGTTTATTGGTTTGTTGGTTTGTTGGTTTGTTCGTTTGTTGGTTTGTTTGTTTGTTCGTTTGTTGGTTTGTTGGTTTGTTGGTTTGTTGGTTTGTTGGTTTGTTAGTTTGTTGGTTTATTGGTTTGTTGGTTTGTTGGTTTGTTGGTTTGTTGGTTTGTTGGTTTGTTGGCTTGTTGGCTTGTTGGCTTGTTGGTTTCTTGGTTTTTTGGTTTGTTGGTTTGTTGGTTTGTTGGTTTGTTGGTTACTTGGTTTGTTGGTTTGTTGGTTTGTTGGTTTTTTTGTTTGTTGGTTTGTTCGTTTGTTGGTCTGTTGGTTTGTTGGTTTATTGTTTTGTTGGTTTGTTGGTTTGTTGGTTTGTTGGTTTGTTGGTTTGTTGGTTTGTTGGTTTGTTGGTTTGTTGGTTTGTTGGTTTGTTGGTTTGATGGTTTGTTGGTTTGTTGGTTTGTTGGTTTGTTGGTTTGTTGGCTTGTTGGTTTCTCTGTTTTTTGGTTTGTTGGTTTGTTGGTTTGTTCGTTTGTTGGTTTGTTTGTTTGTTCGTTTGTTGGTTTGTTAGTTTGTTTGTTTGTTGGTTTGTTGGTTTGTTGGTTTGTTGGTTTGTTGGTTTGTTGGTTTGTTGGTTTGTTGGTTTGTTGGTTTGTTGGTTTGTTGGTTTGTTGGTTTGTTGGTTTGTTGGTTTGTTGGTTTGTTGGTTTGTTGGTTTGTTGGTTTGTTGGTTTGTTGGCTTGTTGGTTTCTTGGTTTTTTGGTTTGTTGGTTTGTTGGTTTGTTGGTTTGTTGGTTTGTTCGTTTGTTGGTTTGTTCGTTTGTTGGTCTGTTTGTTTGTTGGTTCGTTCGTTTGTTGGATTGTTGGTTACTTGGTTTGTTGGGTTGTTCGTTTGTTTGTTTGTTGGTTTGTTCGTTTGTTGGTTTGTTGGTTTGTTGGTTTGTTCGTTTGTTGGTTTGTTCGTTTGTTCGTTTGTTGGTTTGTTGGTTTGTTGGCTAGTTGGTTTGTTGGTTTGTTGGTTACTTGGTTTGTTGGTTTGTTAGTTTGTTGGTTTGTTGGCTTGTTAGTTTGTTAGTTTGTTGGTTTGTTGGTTTGTAGATTTTTTGGTTTGTTGGTTTGTTGGCTTGTTGGTTTGTTGGTTTAATGGGTTCTTGGTTTGTTGGTATGTTGGTTTGTTTGTTTGTTGGTTACTTGGTTTGTTGTTTTGTCGGTTTGTTGGTTTGTTTGTTTGATGGTTTGCTCGTTTGTTGGTTTGTTGGTTTATTGGTTTGTTGGTTTGTTGGTTTGTTTTTTTTTTCGTTTGTTGGTTTGTTTTTTTTCGTTTGTTGGTTTGTTGGTTTGTTAGTTTGTTGGTTTGTTTGTTTGTTGGCTTGTTGGTTTGTTGACTTCTTGGTTTCTTGGTTTGTTGGTTAGTTGGTTTGTTGGTTTGTTCATTTATTCGTTTGTTGGTTTGTTCGTTTGTTGGTTTGTTTGTTTGTTGGTTTTGTTCGTTTGTTGGTTTGTTGGTTACTTGGTTTGTTGGTGTGTTGGTTTGTTGGTTTGTTTGTTTGTTCGTTTGTTGGCTTGTTGGCTTGTTAGTTTGTTGGTTTGTTGGTTTGTTGGTTTGTTGGCTTGTTTGTTTGTTCGTTTGTTGGTTTGTTGGTTTGTTGGCTTGTTGGTTTGTTGGTTTCTTGGTTTCTTGGTTTGTTGATTTGTTGGTTTGTTGGTTTGTTCGTTTGTTGGTTTGTTCGTTTGTTGGTTTGTTCGTTTGTTGGTTTGTTTGATTGTGTTGTTCGTTTGTTGGTTTGTTGGTTACTTGGTTTGTTGGTTTGTTGGTTTGTTCGTTTGTTGGTTTGTTGGTTTGTTCGTTTGTTGGTTTGTTGGTTTGTTGGCTAGTTGGTTTGCTGGTTTGTTGGTTACTTGGTTTGTTGGTTTGTTGGTTTGTTGGTTTGTTGGCCTGTTGGTTTGTTAGTTTGTTGGTTTGGTGGTTTGTTGGTTTGTTGGTTTGTTGGTTTGTTGGTTTGTTCGTTTGTTGGTTTGTTGGTTACTCGGTTTGTTGGTTTGTTAGTTTGTTGGTTTGTTGGCTTGTTGGTTTGTTCGTTTGTTGGTTTGTTGGTTTGTAGATTTTTTGGTTTGTTGGTTTGTTGGCTTGTTGGTTTGTTGGTTTAATGGGTTCTTGGTTTGTTGGTTTGTTGGTTTGTTGGTTACTTGGTTTGTTGGTTTGTCGGTTTGTTGGTTTGTTTGTTTGATGGTTTGCTCGTTTGTTGGTTTGTTGGTTTATTGGTTTGTTGGTTTATTGGTTTGTTCGTTTGTTGGTTTGTTTGTTTGTTCGTTTGTTGGTTTGTTGGTTTGTTGGTTTGTTGGTTTGTTGGTTTGTTGGTTTGTTAGTTTGTTGGTTTGTTGGTTTGTTGGTTTGTTGGTTTGTTGGTTTGTTGGTTTGTTTGTTTGTTCGTTTGTTGGCTTGTTTGTTTGTACGTTTGTTGGTTTGTTGGTTTGTTGGCTTGTTGGTTTGTTGGTTTCTTGGTTTCTTGGTTTGTTGATTTGTTGGTTTGTTGGTTTGTTCGTTTGTTGGTTTGTTCGTTTGTTGGTTTGTTCGTTTGTTGGTTTGTTTGATTGTGTTGTTCGTTTGTTGGTTTGTTGGTTACTTGGTTTGTTGGTTTGTTGGTTTGTTCGTTTGTTGGTTTGTTGGTTTGTTGGCTAGTTGGTTTGCTGGTTTGTTGGTTACTTGGTTTGTTGGTTTGTTGGTTTGTTGGTTTGTTGGCCTGTTGGTTTGTTAGTTTGTTGGTTTGGTGGTTTGTTGGTTTGTTGGTTTGTTGGTTTGTTGGTTTGTTCGTTTGTTGGTTTGTTCGTTTGTTCGTTTGTTGGTTTGTTGGTTTGTTGGCTAGTTGGTTTGTTGGTTTGTTGGTTACTTGGTTTGTTGGTTTGTTAGTTTGTTGGTTTGTTGGCTTGTTGGTTTGTTCGTTTGTTGGTTTGTTGGTTTGTAGATTTTTTGGTTTGTTGGTTTGTTGGCTTGTTGGTTTGTTGGTTTAATGGGTTCTTGGTTTGTTGGTTTGTTGGTTTGTTGGTTACTTGGTTTGTTGGTTTGTTCGTTTGTTGGTTTGTTTGTTTGTTCGTTTGTTGGTTTGTTGGTTTGTTGGTTTGTTGGTTTGTTGGTTTGTTGGTATGTTAGTTTGTTGGTTTGTTGGTTTGTTGGTTTGTTGGTTTGTTGGTTTGTTGGTTTGTTGGTTTGTTGGTTTGTTGGCTTGTTGGCTTGTTGGTTTCTTGGTTTTTTGGTTTGTTGGTTTGTTGGTTTGTTGGTTTGTTGGTTACTTGGTTTGTTGGTTTGTTGGTTTGTTGGTTTTTTTGTTTGTTGGTTTGTTCGTTTGTTGGTCTGTTGGTTTGTTGGTTTATTGTTTTGTTGGTTTGTTGGTTTGTTGGTTTGTTGGTTTGTTGGTTTGTTGGTTTGTTGGTTTGTTGGTTTGTTGGTTTGTTGGTTTGTTGGTTTGTTGGTTTGATGGTTTGTTGGTTTGTTGGTTTGTTGGTTTGTTGGTTTGTTGGCTTGTTGGTTTCTCTGTTTTTTGGTTTGTTGGTTTGTTGGTTTGTTGGTTTGTTGGTTTGTTCGTTTGTTGGTTTGTTTGTTTGTTCGTTTGTTGGTTTGTTAGTTTGTTTGTTTGTTGGTTTGTTGGTTTGTTGGTTTGTTGGTTTGTTGGTTTGTTGGTTTGTTGGTCTGTTGGTTTGTTGGTTTGTTGGTTTGTTGGTTTGTTGGTTTGTTGGTTTGTTGGTTTGTTGGCTTGTTGGTTTCTTGGTTTTTTGGTTTGTTGGTTTGTTGGTTTGTTGGTTTGTTGGTTTGTTCGTTTGTTGGTTTGTTCGTTTGTTGGTCTGTTTGTTTGTTGGTTCGTTCGTTTGTTGGATTGTTGGTTACTTGGTTTGTTGGTTTGTTCGTTTGTTCGTTTGTTGGTTTGTTCGTTTGTTGGTTTGTTGGTTTGTTGGTTTGTTCGTTTGTTGGTTTGTTCGTTTGTTCGTTTGTTGGTTTGTTGGTTTGTTGGCTAGTTGGTTTGTTGGTTTGCTGGTTACTTGGTTTGTTGGTTTGTTAGTTTGTTGGTTTGTTGGCTTGTTAGTTTGTTAGTTTGTTGGTTTGTTGGTTTGTAGATTTTTTGGTTTGTTGGTTTGTTGGCTTGTTGGTTTGTTGGTTTAATGGGTTCTTGGTTTGTTGGTTTGTTGGTTTGTTTGTTTGTTGGTTACTTGGTTTGTTGTTTTGTCGGTTTGTTGGTTTGTTTGTTTGATGGTTTGCTCGTTTGTTGGTTTGTTGGTTTATTGGTTTGTTGGTTTGTTGGTTTGTTTTTTTTTCGTTTGTTGGTTTGTTTTTTTTTCGTTTGTTGGTTTGTTGGTTTGTTGGTTTGTTAGTTTGTTGGTTTGTTTGTTTGTTGGCTTGTTGGTTTGTTGACTTCTTGGTTTCTTGGTTTGTTGGTTAGTTGGTTTGTTGGTTTGTTCATTTATTCGTTTGTTGGTTTGTTCGTTTGTTGGTTTGTTTGTTTGTTGGTTTTGTTCGTTTGTTGGTTTGTTGGTTACTTGGTTTGTTGGTTTGTTGGTTTGTTGGTTTGTTTGTTTGTTCGTTTGTTGGCTTGTTGGCTTGTTAGTTTGTTGGTTTGTTGGTTTGTTGGCTTGTTTGTTTGTTCGTTTGTTGGTTTGTTGGTTTGTTGGCTTGTTGGTTTGTTGGTTTGTTGACTTGTTGGTTTGTTGGTTTGTTGGTTTGTTGGTTTGTTTGTTTGTTGGTTTGTTTGTTTGTTCTTTTGTTGGTTTGTTGGTTTGTTGGCTTGTTGGTTTGTTGGCTTGTTGGTTTGTTGGTTTGTTCGTTTGTTGGTTTGTTGGTTTGTTAATTTGTTTGTTTGCTTGTTTGTTCGTTTGTTCGTTTGTTGGTTTATTGGTTTGTTGGCTTGTTGGTTTCTTGGTTTGTTGGTTACTTGGTTTGTTGGTTTGTTGGTTTGTTGGCTTGTTGGTTTGTTGGTTTGTTTTTTTTTCGTTTGTTGGTTTGTTGGTTTGTTGGTTTGTTAGTTTGTTGGTTTGTTTGTTTGTTGGCTTGTTGGTTTGTTGACTTCTTGGTTTCTTGGTTTGTTGGTTAGTTGGTTTGTTGGTTTGTTCATTTATTCGTTTGTTGGTTTGTTCGTTTGTTGGTTTGTTTGTTTGTTGGTTTTGTTCGTTTGTTGGTTTGTTGGTTACTTGGTTTGTTGGTTTATTGGTTTGTTGGTTTGTTTGTTTGTTCGTTTGTTGGCTTGTTGGCTTGTTAGTTTGTTGGTTTGTTGGTTTGTTGGCTTGTTTGTTTGTTCGTTTGTTGGTTTGTTGGTTTGTTGGCTTGTTGGTTTGTTGGCTTGTTGGTTTGTTGGTTTGTTGACTTGTTGGTTTGTTGGTTTGTTGGTTTGTTGGTTTGTTTGTTTGTTGGTTTGTTTGTTTGTTCTTTTGTTGGTTTGTTGGTTTGTTGGCTTGTTGGTTTGTTGGCTTGTTGGTTTGTTGGTTTGTTCGTTTGTTGGTTTGTTGGTTTGTTAATTTGTTTGTTTGCTTGTTTGTTCGTTTGTTCGTTTGTTGGTTTATTGGTTTGTTGGCTTGTTGGTTTCTTGGTTTGTTGGTTACTTGGTTTGTTGGTTTGTTGGTTTGTTGGCTTGTTGGTTTATTGCTTTGTTGGTTTTTTGGTTTGTTGGTTTGTTGGTTTGTTTGTTTGTTCGTTTGTTGGTTTGTTGGTTTGTTGGTTTGTTGGTTTGTTGGTTTGTTGGTTTGTTGGTTTGTTGGTTTGTTGGTTTGTTGGCTTGTTGGTTTGTCGGTTTCTTGGTTTCTTGGTTTGTTGATTTGTTGGTTTGTTGGTTTGTTCGTTTGTTGGTTTGTTCGTTTGTTGGTTTGTTTGATTGTGTTGTTCGTTTGTTGGTTTGTTGGTTACTTGGTTTGTTGGTTTGTTGGTTTGTTCGTTTGTTGGTTTGTTGGTTTGTTCGTTTGTTGGTTTGTTGGTTTGTTGGCTAGTTGGTTTGCTGGTTTGTTGGTTACTTGGTTTGTTGGTTTGTTGGTTTGTTGGTTTGTTGGCCTGTTGGTTTGTTAGTTTGTTGGTTTGGTGGTTTGTTGGTTTGTTGGTTTGTTGGTTTGTTGGTTTGTTCGTTTGTTGGTTTGTTCGTTTGTTTGTTTGTTGGTTTGTTGGTTTGTTGGCTAGTTGGTTTGTTGGTTTGTTGGTTACTTGGTTTGTTGGTTTGTTAGTTTGTTGGTTTGTTGGCTTGTTGGTTTGTTCGTTTGTTGGTTTGTTGGTTTGTAGATTTTTTGGTTTGTTGGTTAGTTGGCTTGTTGGTTTGTTGGTTTAATGGGTTCTTGGTTTGTTGGTTTGTTGGTTTGTTGGTTACTTGGTTTGTTGGTTTGTCGGTTTGTTGGTTTGTTTGTTTGATGGTTTGCTCGTTTGTTGGTTTGTTGGTTTATTGGTTTGTTGGTTTGTTGGTTTGTTGGTTTGTTTTTTTTTTCGTTTGTTGGTTTGTTTTTTTTTTCGTTTGTTGGTTTGTTGGTTTGTTGGTTTGTTGGTTTGTTAGTTTGTTGGTTTGTTGGTTTGTTGGCTTGTTGGTTTGTTGACTTCTTGGTTTCTTGGTTTGTTGGTTAGTTGGTTTGTTGGTTTGTTAATTTATTCGTTTGTTGGTTTGTTCGTTTGTTGGTTTGTTTGTTTGTTGGTTTTGTTCGTTTGTTGGTTTGTTGGTTACTTGTTTTGTTGGTTTGTTGGTTTGTTGGTTTGTTGGTTTGTTCGTTTGTTGGTTTGTTCGTTTGTTGGTCTGTTTGTTTGTTGGTTCGTTCGTTTGTTGGATTGTTGGTTACTTGGTTTGTTGGTTTGTTCGTTTGTTCGTTTGTTGGTTTGTTCGTTTGTTGGTTTGTTGGTTTGTTGGTTTGTTCGTTTGTTGGTTTGTTCGTTTGTTCGTTTGTTGGTTTGTTGGTTTGTTGGCTAGTTGGTTTGTTGGTTTGTTGGTTACTTGGTTTGTTGGTTTGTTAGTTTGTTGGTTTGTTGGCTTGTTAGTTTGTTAGTTTGTTGGTTTGTTGGTTTGTAGATTTTTTGGTTTGTTGGTTTGTTGGCTTGTTGGTTTGTTGGTTTGTTGGTTTGTTGGTTTGTTGGTTTGTTGGTTTGTTGGTTTGTTGGTTTGTTGGTTTGTTGGTTTGTTGGCTTGTTGGTTTGTTGGTTTCTTGGTTTCTTGGTTTGTTGATTTGTCGGTTTGTTGGTTTGTTCGTTTGTTGGTTTGTTCGTTTGTTGGTTTGTTTGATTGTGTTGTTCGTTTGTTGGTTTGTTGGTTACTTGGTTTGTTGGTTTGTCGGTTTGTTCGTTTGTTGGTTTGTTGGTTTGTTCGTTTGTTGGTTTGTTGGTTTGTTGGCTAGTTGGTTTGCTGGTTTGTTGGTTACTTGGTTTGTTGGTTTGTTGGTTTGTTGGTTTGTTGGCCTGTTGGTTTGTTAGTTTGTTGGTTTGGTGGTTTGTTGGTTTGTTGGTTTGTTGGTTTGTTGGTTTGTTGGTTTGTTCGTTTGTTGGTTTGTTTGTTTGTTCGTTTGTTGGTTTGTTGGTTTGTTCGTTTGTTGGTTTGTTGGTTTGTTGGCTAGTTGGTTTGCTGGTTTGTTGGTTACTTGGTTTGTTGGTTTGTTGGTTTGTTGGTTTGTTGGCTAGTTGGTTTGTTGGTTTGTTGGTTACTTGGTTTGTTGGTTTGTTAGTTTGTTGGTTTGTTGGCTTGTTGGTTTGTTCGTTTGTTGGTTTGTTGGTTTGTAGATTTTTTGGTTTGTTGGTTTGTTGGCTTGTTGGTTTGTTGGTTTAATGGGTTCTTGGTTTGTTGGTTTGTTGGTTTGTTGGTTACTTGGTTTGTTGGTTTGTCGGTTTGTTGGTTTGTTTGTTTGATGGTTTGCTCGTTTGTTGGTTTGTTGGTTTATTGGTTTGTTGGTTTGTTGGTTTGTTGGTTTGTTTTTTTTTCGTTTGTTGGTTTGTTTTTTTTTTCGTTTGTTGGTTTGTTGGTTTGTTGGTTTGTTGGTTTGTTAGTTTGTTGGTTTGTTGGTTTGTTGGCTTGTTGGTTTGTTGACTTCTTGGTTTCTTGGTTTGTTGGTTAGTTGGTTTGATGGTTTGTTAATTTATTCGTTTGTTGGTTTGTTCGTTTGTTGGTTTGTTTGTTTGTTGGTTTTGTTCGTTTGTTGGTTTGTTGGTTACTTGTTTTGTTGGTTTGTTGGTTTGTTGGTTTGTTTGTTTGTTCGTTTGTTGGCTTGTTGGCTTGTTGGTTTGTTGGTTTGTTGGTTTGTTGGCATGTTTGTTTGTTCGTTTGTTGGTTTGTTGGTTTGTTGGCTTGTTGGTTTGTTGGCTTGTTGGTTTGTTGGTTTGTTGACTTGTTGGTTTGTTGGTTTGTTGGTTTGTTGGTTTGTTTGTTTGTTGGTTTGTTTGTTTGTTCTTTTGTTGGTTTGTTGGTTTGTTGGTTTGTTGGCTTGTTGGTTTGTTGGCTTGTTGGTTTGTTGGTTTGTTCGTTTGTTGGTTTGTTGGTTTGTTAATTTGATTGTTTGTTTGTTTGTTCGTTTGTTCGTTTGTTGGTTTATTGGTTTGTTGGCTTGTTGGTTTCTTGGTTTGTTGGTTACTTGGTTTGTTGGTTTGTTGGTTTGTTGGCTTGTTGGTTTGTTGGTTTGTTGGTTTTTTGGTTTGTTGGTTTGTTGGTTTGTTTGTTTGTTCGTTTGTTGGTTTGTTGGTTTGTTGGTTTGTTGGTTTGTTGGTTTGTTGGTTTGTTGGTTTGTTGGCTTGTTCGTTTGTTGGTTTCTTGGTTTCTTGGTTTGTTGATTTGTTGGTTTGTTGGTTTGTTGGTTTGTTCGTTTGTTGGTTTGTTCGTTTGTTGGTTTGTTCGTTTGTTGGTTTGTTTGATTGTGTTGTTCGTTTGTTGGTTTGTTGGTTACTTGGTTTGTTGGTTTGTTGGTTTGTTCGTTTGTTGGTTTGTTGGTTTGTTCGCTTGTTGGTTTGTTGGTTTGTTGGCTAGTTGGTTTGCTGGTTTGTTGGTTACTTGGTTTGTTGGTTTGTTGGTTTGTTGGTTTGTTGGCCTGTTAGTTTGTTAGTTTGTTGGTTTGGTGGTTTGTTGGTTTGTTGGTTTGTTGGTTTGTTGGCTTGTTGGTTTTTTGGTTTAATGGTTTCTTGGTTTGTTGGTTTGTTGGTTTTTTGGTTTGTTGGTTGCTTGGTTTGTTGGTTTGTTGGTTTGTTGGTTTGTTTGTTTGTTTGTTTGTTGGTTTGTTCGTTTGTTGGTTTGTTGGTTTGTTGGTTTATTGGTTTGTTGGTTTGTTGTTTGTTCGTTTGTTGGTTTGTTGGTTTGTTGGCTTGTTGGTTTGTTGGTTTATTGGTTTTTTGGTTTGTTGATTTGTTGGTTTGTTTGTTTGTTCGTTTGTTGGTTTGTTGGTTTGTTGGTTTGTTGGTCTGTTAGTTTGTTGGTTTGTTGGCTTGTTGGTTTGTTGGCTTCTTGGTTTCTTGGTTTGTTGGTTTGTTGGTTTGTTGGTTTATTCGTTTGTTGGTTTGTTCGTTTGTTGGTTTGTTTGTTTGTTGGTTTGTTCGTTTGTTGGTTTGTTGGTTTGTTGGCTTGTTGGTTTGTTGGTTTGTTGGGTACTTGGTTTGTTGATTTGTTGGTTTGTTGGTTTGTTGGCTTGTTGGTTTGTTGGTTTTTTGGTTTGTTGGTTTGTTGGTTTGTTGGTTTGTTGGTTTGTTAGTTTGTTGGTATGTTGGTTTGTTGGTTTGTTAGTTACTTGGTTTGTTGGTTTGTTTGTTTGTTGGTTTGTTGGTTTGTTGGTTTGTTCGTTTGTTGGTTTGTTGGTTTGTTGGTTTGTTGGTTTGTTGATTTGTTTGTTTGTTCGCTTGTAGATTTCTTGGTTTGTTGGCTTGTTGGTTTGTTGGTTTGTTGGCTTGTTGGTTTCTTGGTTTGTTGGTTACTTGGTTTGTACGTTTGTTGGTTTGTTGGCTTGTTGGTTTGTTGGTTTGTTGGTTTTTTGGTTTGTTGGTTTGTTGGTTTGTTTGTTTGTTCGTTTGTTGGTTTGTTGGTTTGTTGGTTTGTTGGTTTGTTGGTTTGTTGGTTTATTGGTTTGTTGGTTTGTTGGTTTGTTGGTTTGTTAGCTTGTTGGTTTGTTGGTTTTTTGGTTTGTTGGTTTGTTGGTTTGTTGGTTTGTTGGTTTGTTCGTTTGTTGGTTTGTTCGTTTGTTGGCTTGTTTGTTTGTTTGTTTGTTCGTTTGTTGGTTTGTTGGTTACTTGGTTTGTTGGTTTGTTGGTTTGTTGGTTTGTTTGTTTGTTCGTTTGTTGGTTTGTAGGTTTGTTGGTTTGTTGGTTGTTGGTTTGTTGGCTTGTTGGTTTGTTGGTTTGTTCGTTTGTTGGTTTGTTGGTTTGTTGGTTTGTTCGTTTGTTGGTTTGTTCGTTTGTTCTTTTATTCGTTTGTTGGTTTGTTGGTTTATTGGCTTGTTGGTTTGTTGGTTACTTGATTTGTTGGTTTGTTGGTTTGTTGGTTTGTTGGTTTGTTGGTTTGTTGGTTTGTTGGCTTGTTGGCTTGTTGGTTTGTTGGTTTGTTGGTTTCTTGGTTTGTTGGTTTGTTGGTTTGTTGGTTTGTTGGTTACTTGGTTTGTTGGTTTGTTGGTTTGTTGGTTTGTTGGTTTGTTTGTTTGTTGGTTTGTTCGTTTGTTCGTTTGTTGGTTTGTTGGTTTGTTAGTTTGTTGGTTTGTTGGTTTGTTGGTTGGTTGGTTTGTTTTTTTGTTCGTTTGCAGGTTTGTTGGTTTGTTGGCTTGTTGTTTTGTTAATTTGTTGGTTTGTTGGTTTGTATGTTTGTTCGTTTGTTGGCTTGTTGGTTTGTTGGTTTGTTGGCTTGTTGGGTTGTTGGTTTGTTCGTTTGTGGGTTTGTTGGTTTGTTGTTTGTTCGTTTGTTGGTTTGTTGGTTTGTTGGCTTGTTGGTTTGTTGGTTTATTGGTTTTTTGGTTTGTTGATTTGATGGTTTGTTTGTTTGTTCGTTTGTTGGTTTGTTGGTTTGTTGGTTTGTTGGTTTGTTGGTCTGTTAGTTTGCTGGTTTGTTGGCTTGTTGGTTTGTTGGCTTCTTGGTTTCTTGGTTTGTTGGTTTGTTGGTTTATTCGTTTGTTGGTTTGTTCGTTTGTTGGTTTGTTTGTTTGTTGGTTTGTTCGTTTGTTCGTTTGTTGGTTTGTTGGTTTGTTGGCTTGTTGGTTTGTTGGTTTGTTGGTTACTTGGTTTGTTGATTTGTTGGTTTGTTGGTTTGTTGGTTTTTTGGTTTGTTGGTTTGTTGGTTTGTTTGTTTGTTCGTTTGTTGGTTTGTTGGTTTGTTGGTTTGTTGGTTTGTTGGTTTGTTGGCTTGTTCGTTTGTTGGTTTCTTGGTTTCTTGGTTTGTTGATTTGTTGGTTTGTTGGTTTGTTGGTTTGTTCGTTTGTTGGTTTGTTCGTTTGTTGGTTTGTTCGTTTGTTGGTTTGTTTGATTGTGTTGTTCGTTTGTTGGTTTGTTGGTTACTTGGTTTGTTGGTTTGTTGGTTTGTTCGTTTGTTGGTTTGTTGGTTTGTTCGTTTGTTGGTTTGTTGGTTTGTTGGCTAGTTGGTTTGCTGGTTTGTTGGTTACTTGGTTTGTTGGTTTGTTGGTTTGTTGGTTTGTTGGCCTGTTGGTTTGTTAGTTTGTTGGTTTGGTGGTTTGTTGGTTTGTTGGTTTGTTGGTTTGTTGGCTTGTTGGTTTTTTGGTTTAATGGTTTCTTGGTTTGTTGGTTTGTTGGTTTTGTGGTTTGTTGATTGCTTGGTTTGTTGGTTTGTTGGTTTGTTGGTTTGTTTGTTTGTTTGTTTGTTGGTTTGTTCGTTTGTTGGTTTGTTGGTTTGTTGGTTTATTGGTTTGTTGGTTTGTTGTTTGTTCGTTTGTTGGTTTGTTGGTTTGTTGGCTTGTTGGTTTGTTGGTTTATTGGTTTTTTGGTTTGTTGATTTGTTGGTTTGTTTGTTTGTTCGTTTGTTGGTTTGTTGGTTTGTTGGTTTGTTGGTCTGTTAGTTTGTTGGTTTGTTGGCTTGTTGGTTTGTTGGCTTCTTGGTTTCTTGGTTTGTTGGTTTGTTGGTTTGTTGGTTTATTCGTTTGTTGGTTTGTTCGTTTGTTGGTTTGTTTGTTTGTTGGTTTGTTCGTTTGTTCGTTTGTTGGTTTGTTGGTTTGTTGGCTTGTTGGTTTGTTGGTTTGTTGGTTACTTGGTTTGTTGATTTGTTGGTTTGTTGGTTTGTTGGCTTGTTGGTTTGTTGGTTTTTTGGTTTGTTGGTTTGTTGGTTTGTTGGTTTGTTGGTTTGTTAGTTTGTTGGTATGTTGGTTTGTTGGTTTGTTAGTTACTTGGTTTGTTGGTTTGTTTGTTTGTTGGTTTGTTGGTTTGTTGGTTTGTTCGTTTGTTGGTTTGTTGGTTTGTTGGTTTGTTGGTTTGTTGATTTGTTTGTTTGTTCGCTTGTAGATTTCTTGGTTTGTTGGCTTGTTGGTTTGTTGGTTTGTTGGCTTGTTGGTTTCTTGGTTTGTTGGTTACTTGGTTTGTACGTTTGTTGGTTTGTTGGCTTGTTGGTTTGTTGGTTTGTTGGTTTTTTGGTTTGTTGGTTTGTTGGTTTGTTTGTTTGTTCGTTTGTTGGTTTGTTGGTTTATTGGTTTGTTGGTTTGTTGGTTTGTTGGTTTGTTAGCTTGTTGGTTTGTTGGTTTTTTGGTTTGTTGGTTTGTTGGTTTGTTGGTTTGTTGGTTTGTTCGTTTGTTGGTTTGTTCGTTTGTTGGCTTGTTTGTTTGTTTGTTTGTTCGTTTGTTGGTTTGTTGGTTACTTGGTTTGTTGGTTTGTTGGTTTGTTGGTTTGTTTGTTTGTTCGTTTGTTGGTTTGTTGGTTTGTTGGTTTGTTGGTTTGTTGGTTGTTGGTTTGTTGGCTTGTTGGTTTGTTGGTTTGTTCGTTTGTTGGTTTGTTGGTTTGTTGGTTTGTTCGTTTGTTGGTTTGTTCGTTTGTTCTTTTATTCGTTTGTTGGTTTGTTGGTTTATTGGCTTGTTGGTTTGTTGGTTTGTTGGTTACTTGATTTATTGGTTTGTTGGTTTGTTGGTTTGTTGGTTTGTTGGTTTGTTGGTTTGTTGGCTTGTTGGCTTGTTGGTTTGTTGGTTTGTTGGTTTCTTGGTTTGTTGGTTTGTTGGTTTGTTGGTTTGTTGGTTACTTGGTTTGTTGGTTTGTTGGTTTGTTGGTTTGTTGGTTTGTTTGTTTGTTGGTTTGTTCGTTTGTTGGTTTGTTGGTTTGTTAGTTTGTTGGTTTGTTGGTTTGTTGGTTGGTTGGTTTGTTTTTTTGTTCGTTTGCAGGTTTGTTGGTTTGTTGGCTTGTTGTTTTGTTAATTTGTTGGTTTGTTGGTTTGTATGTTTGTTCGTTTCTTGGCTTGTTGGTTTGTTGGTTTGTTGGCTTGTTGGTTTGTTGGTTTGTTCGTTTGTGGGTTTGTTGGTTTGTTGTTTGTTCGTTTGTTGGTTTGTTGGTTTGTTGGCTTGTTGGTTTGTTGGTTTATTGGTTTTTTGGTTTGTTGATTTGATGGTTTGTTTGTTTGTTCGTTTGTTGGTTTGTTGGTTTGTTGGTTTGTTGGTCTGTTAGTTTGTTGGTTTGTTGGCTTGTTGGTTTGTTGGCTTCTTGGTTTCTTGGTTTGTTGGTTTGTTGCTTTGTTGGTTTATTCGTTTGTTGGTTTGTTCGTTTGTTGGTTTGTTTGTTTGTTGGTTTGTTCGTTTGTTCGTTTGTTGGTTTGTTGGTTTGTTGGCTTGTTGGTTTGTTGGTTTGTTGGTTACTTGGTTTGTTGATTTGTTGGTTTGTTGGCTTGTTGGTTTGTTGGTTTGTTAGTTTGTTGGTATGTTGGTTTGTTGGTTTGTTAGTTACTTGGTTTGTTGGTTTGTTTGTTTGTTGGTTTGTTGGTTTGTTGGTTTGTTCGTTTGTTGGTTTGTTGGTTTGTTGGTTTGTTGGTTTGTTGATTTGTTTGTTTGTTCGCTTGTAGATTTCTTGGTTTGTTGGCTTGTTGGTTTGTTGGTTTGTTGGCTTGTTGGTTTCTTGGTTTGTTGGTTACTTGGTTTGTACGTTTGTTGGTTTGTTGGCTTGTTGGTTTTTTGGTTTGTTGGTTTTTTGGTTTGTTGGTTTGTTGGTTTGTTTGTTTGTTCGTTTGTTGGTTTGTTGGTTTGTTGGTTTGTTGGTTTGTTGGTTTGTTGGTTTATTGGTTTGTTGGTTTGTTGGTTTGTTGGTTTGTTAGCTTGTTGGTTTGTTGGTTTTTTGGTTTGTTGGTTTGTTGGTTTGTTGGTTTGTTGGTTTGTTCGTTTGTTGGTTTGTTCGTTTGTTGGCTTGTTTGTTTGTTTGTTTGTTCGTTTGTTGGTTTGTTGGTTACTTGGTTTGTTGGTTTGTTGGTTTGTTGGTTTGTTTGTTTGTTCGTTTGTTGGTTTGTTGGTTTGTTGGTTTGTTGGTTGTTGGTTTGTTGGCTTGTTGGTTTGTTGGTTTGTTCGTTTGTTGGTTTGTTGGTTTGTTAGTTTGTTGGTTTGTTGGTTTGTTGGTTGGTTGGTTTGTTTTTTTGTTCGTTTGCAGGTTTGTTGGTTTGTTGGCTTGTTGTTTTGTTAATTTGTTGGTTTGTTGGTTTGTATGTTTGTTCGTTTCTTGGCTTGTTGGTTTGTTGGTTTGTTGGCTTGTTGGTTTGTTGGTTTGTTCGTTTGTGGGTTTGTTGGTTTGTTGTTTGTTCGTTTGTTGGTTTGTTGGTTTGTTGGCTTGTTGGTTTGTTGGTTTATTGGTTTTTTGGTTTGTTGATTTGATGGTTTGTTTGTTTGTTCGTTTGTTGGTTTGTTGGTTTGTTGGTTTGTTGGTCTGTTAGTTTGTTGGTTTGTTGGCTTGTTGGTTTGTTGGCTTCTTGGTTTCTTGGTTTGTTGGTTTGTTGCTTTGTTGGTTTATTCGTTTGTTGGTTTGTTCGTTTGTTGGTTTGTTTGTTTGTTGGTTTGTTCGTTTGTTCGTTTGTTGGTTTGTTGGTTTGTTGGCTTGTTGGTTTGTTGGTTTGTTGGTTACTTGGTTTGTTGATTTGTTGGTTTGTTGGCTTGTTGGTTTGTTGGTTTGTTAGTTTGTTGGTATGTTGGTTTGTTGGTTTGTTAGTTACTTGGTTTGTTGGTTTGTTTGTTTGTTGGTTTGTTGGTTTGTTGGTTTGTTCGTTTGTTGGTTTGTTGGTTTGTTGGTTTGTTGGTTTGTTGATTTGTTTGTTTGTTCGCTTGTAGATTTCTTGGTTTGTTGGCTTGTTGGTTTGTTGGTTTGTTGGCTTGTTGGTTTCTTGGTTTGTTGGTTACTTGGTTTGTACGTTTGTTGGTTTGTTGGCTTGTTGGTTTTTTGGTTTGTTGGTTTTTTGGTTTGTTGGTTTGTTGGTTTGTTTGTTTGTTCGTTTGTTGGTTTGTTGGTTTGTTGGTTTGTTGGTTTGTTGGTTTGTTGGTTTATTGGTTTGTTGGTTTGTTGGTTTGTTGGTTTGTTAGCTTGTTGGTTTGTTGGTTTTTTGGTTTGTTGGTTTGTTGGTTTGTTGGTTTGTTGGTTTGTTCGTTTGTTGGTTTGTTCGTTTGTTGGCTTGTTTGTTTGTTTGTTTGTTCGTTTGTTGGTTTGTTGGTTACTTGGTTTGTTGGTTTGTTGGTTTGTTGGTTTGTTTGTTTGTTCGTTTGTTGGTTTGTTGGTTTGTTGGTTTGTTGGTTGTTGGTTTGTTGGCTTGTTGGTTTGTTCGTTTGTTCTTTTATTCGTTTGTTGGTTTGTTGGTTTATTGGCTTGTTGGTTTGTTGGTTACTTGATTTGTTGGTTTGTTGGTTTGTTGGTTTGTTGGTTTGTTGGTTTGTTGGTTTGTTGGCTTGTTGGCTTGTTGGTTTGTTGGTTTGTTGGTTTCTTGGTTTGTTGGTTTGTTGGTTTGTTGGTTTGTTGGTTACTTGGTTTGTTGGTTTGTTGGTTTGTTGGTTTGTTGGTTTGTTTGTTTGTTGGTTTGTTCGTTTGTTCGTTTGTTGGTTTGTTGGTTTGTTAGTTTGTTGGTTTGTTGGTTTGTTGGTTGGTTGGTTTGTTTTTTTGTTCGTTTGCAGGTTTGTTGGTTTGTTGGCTTGTTGTTTTGTTAATTTGTTGGTTTGTTGGTTTGTATGTTTGTTCGTTTGTTGGCTTGTTGGTTTGTTGGTTTGTTGGCTTGTTGGGTTGTTGGTTTGTTCGTTTGTGGGTTTGTTGGTTTGTTGTTTGTTCGTTTGTTGGTTTGTTGGTTTGTTGGCTTGTTGGTTTGTTGGTTTATTGGTTTTTTGGTTTGTTGATTTGATGGTTTGTTTGTTTGTTCGTTTGTTGGTTTGTTGGTTTGTTGGTTTGTTGGTTTGTTGGTCTGTTAGTTTGCTGGTTTGTTGGCTTGTTGGTTTGTTGGCTTCTTGGTTTCTTGGTTTGTTGGTTTGTTGGTTTGTTGGTTTATTGGTTTATTCGTTTGTTGGTTTGTTCGTTTGTTGGTTTGTTTGTTTGTTGGTTTGTTCGTTTGTTCGTTTGTTGGTTTGTTGGTTTGTTGGCTTGTTGGTTTGTTGGTTTGTTGGTTACTTGGTTTGTTGATTTGTTGGTTTGTTGGTTTGTTGGTTTTTTGGTTTGTTGGTTTGTTGGTTTGTTTGTTTGTTCGTTTGTTGGTTTGTTGGTTTGTTGGTTTGTTGGTTTGTTGGTTTGTTGGCTTGTTCGTTTGTTGGTTTCTTGGTTTCTTGGTTTGTTGATTTGTTGGTTTGTTGGTTTGTTGGTTTGTTCGTTTGTTGGTTTGTTCGTTTGTTGGTTTGTTCGTTTGTTGGTTTGTTTGATTGTGTTGTTCGTTTGTTGGTTTGTTGGTTACTTGGTTTGTTGGTTTGTTGGTTTGTTCGTTTGTTGGTTTGTTGGTTTGTTCGTTTGTTGGTTTGTTGGTTTGTTGGCTAGTTGGTTTGCTGGTTTGTTGGTTACTTGGTTTGTTGGTTTGTTGGTTTGTTGGTTTGTTGGCCTGTTGGTTTGTTAGTTTGTTGGTTTGGTGGTTTGTTGGTTTGTTGGTTTGTTGGTTTGTTGGCTTGTTGGTTTTTTGGTTTAATGGTTTCTTGGTTTGTTGGTTTGTTGGTTTTGTGGTTTGTTGATTGCTTGGTTTGTTGGTTTGTTGGTTTGTTGGTTTGTTTGTTTGTTTGTTTGTTGGTTTGTTCGTTTGTTGGTTTGTTGGTTTGTTGGTTTATTGGTTTGTTGGTTTGTTGTTTGTTCGTTTGTTGGTTTGTTGGTTTGTTGGCTTGTTGGTTTGTTGGTTTATTGGTTTTTTGGTTTGTTGATTTGTTGGTTTGTTTGTTTGTTCGTTTGTTGGTTTGTTGGTTTGTTGGTTTGTTGGTCTGTTAGTTTGTTGGTTTGTTGGCTTGTTGGTTTGTTGGCTTCTTGGTTTCTTGGTTTGTTGGTTTGTTGGTTTGTTGGTTTATTCGTTTGTTGGTTTGTTCGTTTGTTGGTTTGTTTGTTTGTTGGTTTGTTCGTTTGTTCGTTTGTTGGTTTGTTGGTTTGTTGGCTTGTTGGTTTGTTGGTTTGTTGGTTACTTGGTTTGTTGATTTGTTGGTTTGTTGGTTTGTTGGCTTGTTGGTTTGTTGGTTTTTTGGTTTGTTGGTTTGTTGGTTTGTTGGTTTGTTGGTTTGTTAGTTTGTTGGTATGTTGGTTTGTTGGTTTGTTAGTTACTTGGTTTGTTGGTTTGTTTGTTTGTTGGTTTGTTGGTTTGTTGGTTTGTTCGTTTGTTGGTTTGTTGGTTTGTTGGTTTGTTGGTTTGTTGATTTGTTTGTTTGTTCGCTTGTAGATTTCTTGGTTTGTTGGCTTGTTGGTTTGTTGGTTTGTTGGCTTGTTGGTTTCTTGGTTTGTTGGTTACTTGGTTTGTACGTTTGTTGGTTTGTTGGCTTGTTGGTTTGTTGGTTTGTTGGTTTTTTGGTTTGTTGGTTTGTTGGTTTGTTTGTTTGTTCGTTTGTTGGTTTGTTGGTTTATTGGTTTGTTGGTTTGTTGGTTTGTTGGTTTGTTAGCTTGTTGGTTTGTTGGTTTTTTGGTTTGTTGGTTTGTTGGTTTGTTGGTTTGTTGGTTTGTTCGTTTGTTGGTTTGTTCGTTTGTTGGCTTGTTTGTTTGTTTGTTTGTTCGTTTGTTGGTTTGTTGGTTACTTGGTTTGTTGGTTTGTTGGTTTGTTGGTTTGTTTGTTTGTTCGTTTGTTGGTTTGTTGGTTTGTTGGTTTGTTGGTTTGTTGGTTGTTGGTTTGTTGGCTTGTTGGTTTGTTGGTTTGTTCGTTTGTTGGTTTGTTGGTTTGTTGGTTTGTTCGTTTGTTGGTTTGTTCGTTTGTTCTTTTATTCGTTTGTTGGTTTGTTGGTTTATTGGCTTGTTGGTTTGTTGGTTTGTTGGTTACTTGATTTATTGGTTTGTTGGTTTGTTGGTTTGTTGGTTTGTTGGTTTGTTGGTTTGTTGGCTTGTTGGCTTGTTGGTTTGTTGGTTTGTTGGTTTCTTGGTTTGTTGGTTTGTTGGTTTGTTGGTTTGTTGGTTACTTGGTTTGTTGGTTTGTTGGTTTGTTGGTTTGTTGGTTTGTTTGTTTGTTGGTTTGTTCGTTTGTTGGTTTGTTGGTTTGTTAGTTTGTTGGTTTGTTGGTTTGTTGGTTGGTTGGTTTGTTTTTTTGTTCGTTTGCAGGTTTGTTGGTTTGTTGGCTTGTTGTTTTGTTAATTTGTTGGTTTGTTGGTTTGTATGTTTGTTCGTTTCTTGGCTTGTTGGTTTGTTGGTTTGTTGGCTTGTTGGTTTGTTGGTTTGTTCGTTTGTGGGTTTGTTGGTTTGTTGTTTGTTCGTTTGTTGGTTTGTTGGTTTGTTGGCTTGTTGGTTTGTTGGTTTATGGGTTTTTTGGTTTGTTGATTTGATGGTTTGTTTGTTTGTTCGTTTGTTGGTTTGTTGGTTTGTTGGTTTGTTGGTCTGTTAGTTTGTTGGTTTGTTGGCTTGTTGGTTTGTTGGCTTCTTGGTTTCTTGGTTTGTTGGTTTGTTGCTTTGTTGGTTTATTCGTTTGTTGGTTTGTTCGTTTGTTGGTTTGTTTGTTTGTTGGTTTGTTCGTTTGTTCGTTTGTTGGTTTGTTGGTTTGTTGGCTTGTTGGTTTGTTGGTTTGTTGGTTACTTGGTTTGTTGATTTGTTGGTTTGTTGGCTTGTTGGTTTGTTGGTTTGTTAGTTTGTTGGTATGTTGGTTTGTTGGTTTGTTAGTTACTTGGTTTGTTGGTTTGTTTGTTTGTTGGTTTGTTGGTTTGTTGGTTTGTTCGTTTGTTGGTTTGTTGGTTTGTTGGTTTGTTGGTTTGTTGATTTGTTTGTTTGTTCGCTTGTAGATTTCTTGGTTTGTTGGCTTGTTGGTTTGTTGGTTTGTTGGCTTGTTGGTTTCTTGGTTTGTTGGTTACTTGGTTTGTACGTTTGTTGGTTTGTTGGCTTGTTGGTTTTTTGGTTGTTAGCTTGTTGGTTTGTTGGTTTGTTGGTTTTTTGGTTTGTTTGTTTGTTTGTTTGTTCGTTTGTTGGTTTGTTGGTTTGTTGGTTTGTTGGTTTGTTGGTTTGTTGGTTTGTTGGTTTGTTGGTTTGTTGGTTTGTTGGTTTGTTGGTTTGTTGGTTTGTTGGTTTGTTGGTTTGTTGGTTTGTTGGTTTGTTGGTTTGTTGGTTTGTTGGTTTGTTGGTTTTTTGGTTTGTTGGTTTGTTGGTTTGTTGGTTTGTTGGCTGGTTAGTTTGTTGGTTTGTTCGTTTCTTGGTTTGTTGGTTTGTTCGTTTGTTGGTTTGTTGGTTTGTTGGTTTGTTGGTTTGTTGTTTTGTTGCCTTGTTAGTTTGTTGGTTTCTTAGTTTGTTGGTTTGTTGGTTTGTTGGTTTGTTTGTTTGTTGGTTTGGTCGTTTGTTGGTTTGTTGGTTTGTTGGTTTGTTGGATTGTTGGTTTGTTGGCTTGTTGGTTTGTTGGTTTGTTGGTTTGTTGGTTTGTTGGTTTGTTTGTTTGTTCGTTTGTTGGTTTGTTGGTTTGTTGGCTTGTTGGTTTGTTGGTTTGTTGGCTTGTTGGTTTGTTGGTTTCTTCGTTTGTTGGTTTGTTGGTTTGTTGGTTTGTTCGTTTGTTGGTTTGTTCGTTTGTTCATTTGTTGGTTTATTGGTTTGTTGGCTTGTTGGTTTGTTGGTTTGTTGGTTTGTTGGTTTGTTTGTTTGTTCGTTTGTGGGTTTGTTGGTTTGTTGGTTTGTTGGTTTGTAGGTTTGTTGGTTTGTTGGTTTGTTGGTTTGTTGGTTTGTTGGTTTGTTGGTTTGTTGGTTTGTTGGTTTGTTGGTTTGTTGGTTTGTTGGTTTGTTGGTTTGTTGGCTTGTTGGTTTGTTGGTTTGTTGGTTTCTTGGTTTGTTGGTTTGTTGGTTTATTGGTTTTTCGTTTGTTGGTTTGTTCGTTTGTTGGTTTGTTTGTTTGTTGGTTTGTTCATTTGTTGGTTTGTTGGTTACTTGGTTTGTTGGTTTGTTGGTTTGTTGGTTTATTTGTTTGTTCGTTTGTTGGTTTGTTGGTTTGTTGGTTTGTTGGTTTGTTTGTTTGTTCGTTTGTGGGTTTGTTGGTTTGTTGGTTTGTTGGTTTGTAGGTTTGTTGGTTTGTTGGTTTGTTGGTTTGTTGGTTTGTTGGTTTGTTCGTTTGTTAGTTTGTTGGTTTGTTGGCTTGTTGGTTTGTTGGTTTGTTGGCTTGTTGGTTTGTTGGTTTGTTCGTTTTTTGGTTTGTTTGTTTGTTGGTTTGTTCGTTTGTTCGTTTGTTCGTTTGTTCGTTTGTTGGTTTGTTGGTTTGTTGTCTTGTTGGTTTGTTGGTTTGTTGGTTACTTGGTTTGTTGATTTGTTGGTTTGTTGGCTTGTTGGTTTGTTGGTTTGTTGGTTTGTTGGTTTGTTGGTTTGTTGGTTTGCTGGTTTGCTGGTTTGTTGGTTTGTTGGTTTGTTGGTTTGTTGGTTACTTGGTTTGTTGGTTTGTTGGTTTGTTGGTTTGTTGGTTTGTTGGTTTGTTGGTTTGTTGGTTTGTTGGTTTGTTTGTTTGTTGGTTTGTTGGTTTGTTGGTTTGTTGGTTTGTTGATTTGTTGGTTTGTTGGTTTGTTTGTTTGATCGTTTGTAGATTTGTTGGTTTGTTGGCTTGTTAGTTTGTGGGTTTGTTGGCTTGTTGGTTTGTTGGTTTGTTGGTTTGTTGGTTTGTTTGTTTGTTCGTTTGTTGGTTTGTTGGTTTTTTGGCTTGTTGGTTTGTTGGCTTGTCGGTTTGTTGGTTTGTTGGCTTGTTGGTTTGTTGGTTTGTTGGTTTGTTGGTTTGCTGGTTTGTTTGTTTGTTGGTTTGTTTTTTTGTTAGTTTGTTGGTTTGTTGGTTTGTTGGCTTGTTGGCTTGTTGGTTTGTTCGTTTGTTGGCTTGTTGGTTTGTTGGTTTGTTCATTTGTTGGTTTGTTGGTTTGTTGGTGTGTTCGTTTGTTGGTTTGTTCGTTTGTTCGTTTGTTGGTTTATTGGTTTGTTGGCTTGTTGGTTTCTTGGTTTGTTGGTTACTTGGTTTGTTGGTTTGTTGGTTTGTTGGCTTGTTGGTTTGTTGGTTTGTTGGTTTGTTGGTTTTTTGGTTTGTTGGTTTGTTGGTTTGTTGGTTTGTTGGTTTGTTTGTTTGTTCGTTTGTTCGTTTGTTGGTTTGTTGGTTTGTTGGTTTGTTGGTTTGTTGGTTTGTTGGTTTGTTGGTTTGTTGGTTTGTTGGTTTGTTGGTTTGTTGGTTTGTTGGTTTGTTGGTTTGTTGGTTTGTTGGTTTGTTGGTTTGTTGGTTTGTTGGTTTGTTGGTTTGTTGGTTTGTTGGCTTGTTGGTTTGTTCGTTTGTTGGTTTGTTCGTTTGTTGGTTTGTTTGTTTGTTGATTTGTTCGTTTGTTGGTTTGTTGGTTACTTGGTTTGTTGGTTTGTTCGTTTGTTCGTTTGTTGATTTGTTCGTTTGTCGGTTTGTTGGTTTGTTGGTTTGTTCGATTGTTGGTTTGTTCGTTTGTTCGTTTGTTGGTTTGTTGGTTTGTTGGTTTGTTGGCTAGTTGGTTTGTTGGTTTGTTGGTTACTTGGTTTGTTGGTTTGTTAGTTTGTTGGTTTGTTGGCTTGTTGGTTTGTTAGTTTGTTGGTTTGTTAGTTTGTAGGTTTGTTGGATTGTTGGTTTGTTGGCTTGTTGGTTTGTTGGTTTAATGGGTTCTTGGTTTGTTGGTTTGTTGGTTTGTTGGTTTGTTGGTTTGTTGGTTACTTGGTTTGTTGGTTTGTCGGTTTGTTGGTTTGTTTGTTTGTTGGTTTGCTCGTTTGTTGGTTTGTTGATTTATTGGTTTGTTGGTTTGTTTGTTTGTTCGTTTGTTGGTTTGTTGGTTTGTTGGCTTGTTGGTTTGTTGGTTTTTTGGTTTGTTGGTTTGTTGGCTTGTTGGTTTGTTGGTTTGTTCGTTTGTTGGTTTGTTGGTTTGTTAATTTGTTCGTTTGTTTGTTTGTTCGTTTGTTCGTTTGTTGGTTTATTGGTTTGTTGGCTTGTTGGTTTCTTGGTTTGTTGGTTACTTGGTTTGTTCGTTTGTTGCTTTGTTGGCTTGTTGGTTTGTTGGTTTGTTGGTTTTTTGGTTTGTTGGTTTGTTGGTTTGTTTGTTTGTTCGTTTGTTGGTTTGTTGGTTTGTTGGTTTGTTGGTTTGTTGGTTTGTTGGCTTGTTGGTTTGTTGGTTTCTTGGTTTCTTGGTTTGTTGATTTGTTGGTTTGTTGGTTTGTTGGTTTGTTCGTTTGTTGGTTTGTTTGATTTTATTGTTCGTTTGTTGGTTTGTTGGTTACTTGGTTTGTTGGTTTGTTGGTTTGTTCGTTTGTTCGTTTGTTGGTTTGTTCGTTTGTTGGTTTGTTGGTTTGTTGGCTAGTTGGTTTGTTGGTTTGTTGGTTACTTGGTTTGTCGGTTTGTTGGTTTGTTGGTTTGTTGGTTTGTTGGCCTGTTGGTTTGTTAGTTTGTTGGTTTGTTGGTTTGGTGGTTTGTTGGTTTGTTGGTTTGTTGGTTTGTTGGCTTGTTGGTTTGTTGGTTTAATGGTTTCTTGGTTTGTTGGTTTGTTGGTTTGTTGGTTTGTTGGTTTGTTGGTTACTTAGTTTGTTGGTTTGTTGGTTTGTTTGTTTGTTGGTTTGTTCGTGTGTTGGTTTGTTGGTTTGTTGGTTTATTGGTTTGTTTTTTTGTTCGTTTGCAGGTTTGTTGGCTTGTTGGTTTGTTGGTTTGTTCGTTTGTTGGTTTGTTCGTTTGTTCGTTTGTTGGTTTATTGGTTTGTTGGCTTGTTGGTTTGTTGGTTTGTTGGTTACTTGGTTTGTTGGTTTGTTGGTTGTTAGCTTGTTGGTTTGTTGGTTTGTTGGTTTTTTGGTTTGTTTGTTTGTTTGTTTGTTCGTTTGTTGGTTTGTTGGTTTGTTGGTTTGTTGGTTTGTTGGTTTGTTGGTTTGTTGGTTTGTTGGTTTGTTGGTTTGTTGGTTTGTTGGTTTGTTGGTTTGTTGGTTTGTTGGTTTGTTGGTTTGTTGGTTTGTTGGTTTGTTGGTTTGTTGGTTTGTTGGTTTGTTGGTTTGTTGGTTTGTTGGTTTGTTGGTTTGTTGGTTTGTTGGTTTGTTGGTTTGTTGGCTGGTTAGTTTGTTGGTTTGTTCGTTTCTTGGTTTGTTGGTTTGTTCGTTTGTTGGTTTGTTGGTTTGTTGGTTTGTTGGTTTGTTGTTTTGTTGCCTTGTTAGTTTGTTGGTTTCTTAGTTTGTTGGTTTGTTGGTTTGTTGGTTTGTTTGTTTGTTGGTTTGGTCGTTTGTTGGTTTGTTGGTTTGTTGGTTTGTTGGATTGTTGGTTTGTTGGCTTGTTGGTTTGTTGGTTTGTTGGTTTGTTGGTTTGTTGGTTTGTTTGTTTGTTCGTTTGTTGGTTTGTTGGTTTGTTGGCTTGTTGGTTTGTTGGTTTGTTGGCTTGTTGGTTTGTTGGTTTCTTCGTTTGTTGGTTTGTTGGTTTGTTGGTTTGTTCGTTTGTTGGTTTGTTCGTTTGTTCATTTGTTGGTTTATTGGTTTGTTGGCTTGTTGGTTTGTTGGTTTGTTGGTTTGTTGGTTTGTTTGTTTGTTCGTTTGTGGGTTTGTTGGTTTGTTGGTTTGTTGGTTTGTAGGTTTGTTGGTTTGTTGGTTTGTTGGTTTGTTGGTTTGTTGGTTTGTTGGTTTGTTGGTTTGTTGGTTTGTTGGTTTGTTGGTTTGTTGGTTTGTTGGTTTGTTGGCTTGTTGGTTTGTTGGTTTGTTGGTTTCTTGGTTTGTTGGTTTGTTGGTTTATTGGTTTTTCGTTTGTTGGTTTGTTCGTTTGTTGGTTTGTTTGTTTGTTGGTTTGTTCAATTGTTGGTTTGTTGGTTACTTGGTTTGTTGGTTTGTTGGTTTGTTGGTTTATTTGTTTGTTCGTTTGTTGGTTTGTTGGTTTGTTGGTTTGTTTGTTTGTTCGTTTGTGGGTTTGTTGGTTTGTTGGTTTGTTGGTTTGTAGGTTTGTTGGTTTGTTGGTTTGTTGGTTTGTTGGTTTGTTGGTTTGTTCGTTTGTTGGTTTGTTGGTTTGTTGGCTTGTTGGTTTGTTGGTTTGTTGGCTTGTTGGTTTGTTGGTTTGTTCGTTTTTTGGTTTGTTTGTTTGTTGGTTTGTTCGTTTGTTCGTTTGTTCGTTTGTTCGTTTGTTGGTTTGTTGGTTTGTTGTCTTGTTGGTTTGTTGGTTTGTTGGTTACTTGGTTTGTTGATTTGTTGGTTTGTTGGCTTGTTGGTTTGTTGGTTTGTTGGTTTGTTGGTTTGTTGGTTTGTTGGTTTGCTGGTTTGCTGGTTTGTTGGTTTGTTGGTTTGTTGGTTTGTTGGTTTGTTGGTTACTTGGTTTGTTGGTTTGTTGGTTTGTTGGTTTGTTGGTTTGTTGGTTTGTTGGTTTGTTGGTTTGTTGGTTTGTTGGTTTGTTTGTTTGTTGGTTTGTTGGTTTGTTGGTTTGTTGGTTTGTTGATTTGTTGGTTTGTTGGTTTGTTTGTTTGATCGTTTGTAGATTTGTTGGTTTGTTGGCTTGTTAGTTTGTGGGTTTGTTGGCTTGTTGGTTTGTTGGTTTGTTGGTTTGTTGGTTTGTTTGTTTGTTCGTTTGTTGGTTTGTTGGTTTTTTGGCTTGTTGGTTTGTTGGCTTGTCGGTTTGTTGGTTTGTTAGCTTGTTGGTTTGTTGGTTTGTTGGTTTGTTGGTTTGCTGGTTTGTTTGTTTGTTGGTTTGTTTTTTTGTTAGTTTGTTGGTTTGTTGGTTTGTTGGCTTGTTGGCTTGTTGGTTTGTTCGTTTGTTGGCTTGTTGGTTTGTTGGTTTGTTCATTTGTTGGTTTGTTGGTTTGTTGGTGTGTTCGTTTGTTGGTTTGTTCGTTTGTTCGTTTGTTGGTTTATTGGTTTGTTGGCTTGTTGGTTTCTTGGTTTGTTGGTTACTTGGTTTGTTGGTTTGTTGGTTTGTTGGCTTGTTGGTTTGTTGGTTTGTTGGTTTGTTGGTTTTTTGGTTTGTTGGTTTGTTGGTTTGTTGGTTTGTTGGTTTGTTTGTTTGTTCGTTTGTTCGTTTGTTGGTTTGTTGGTTTGTTGGTTTGTTGGTTTGTTGGTTTGTTGGTTTGTTGGTTTGTTGGTTTGTTGGTTTGTTGGTTTGTTGGTTTGTTGGTTTGTTGGTTTGTTGGTTTGTTGGTTTGTTGGTTTGTTGGTTTGTTGGTTTGTTGGTTTGTTGGTTTGTTGGTTTGTTGGTTTGTTGGCTTGTTGGCTTGTTGGTTTCTTGGTTTTTTGGTTTGTTGGTTTGTTGGTTTGTTGGGTTGTTGGTTTGTTCGTTTGTTGGTTTGTTCGTTTGTTGGTTTGTTTGTTTGTTGATTTGTTCGTTTGTTGGTTTGTTGGTTACTTGGTTTGTTGGTTTGTTCGTTTGTTCGTTTGTTGATTTGTTCGTTTGTCGGTTTGTTGGTTTGTTGGTTTGTTCGATTGTTGGTTTGTTCGTTTGTTCGTTTGTTGGTTTGTTGGTTTGTTGGTTTGTTGGCTAGTTGGTTTGTTGGTTTGTTGGTTACTTGGTTTGTTGGTTTGTTAGTTTGTTGGTTTGTTGGCTTGTTGGTTTGTTAGTTTGTTGGTTTGTTAGTTTGTAGGTTTGTTGGTTTGTTGGTTTGTTGGCTTGTTGGTTTGTTGGTTTAATGGGTTCTTGGTTTGTTGGTTTGTTGGTTTGTTGGTTTGTTGGTTACTTGGTTTGTTGGTTTGTCGGTTTGTTGGTTTGTTTGTTTGTTGGTTTGCTCGTTTGTTGGTTTGTTGATTTATTGGTTTGTTGGTTTGTTTGTTTGTTCGTTTGTTGGTTTGTTGGCTTCTTGGTTTGTTGGTTTATTGTTTTTTTGGTTTGTTGGTTTGTTGGTTTGTTTGTTTTTTCGTTTGTTGGTTTGTTGGTTTGTTGGTTTGTTGGTTTGTTAGTTTGTTGGTTTGTTGGTTTGTTGGTTTGTTGGTTTCTTGGCTTCTTGGTTTCTTGGTTTGTTGGTTAGTTGGTTTGTTGGTTTGTTGGTTTATTCGTTTGTTGGTTTGTTCATTTGTTGGTTTGTTTGTTTGTTGGTTTTGTTCGTTTGTTGGTTTGTTGGTTACTTGGTTTGTTGGTTTTGTTGGTTTTTTGGTTTGTTTGTTTGTTCGTTTGGTGGCTTGTTGGCTTGTTGTTTTGTTGGTTTGTTGGTTTGTTGGCTTGTTTGTTTGTTCGTTTGTTGGTTTGTTGGTTTGTTGGCTTATTGGTTTGTTGGCTTGTGTGTTTGTTGGTTTGTTGACTTGTTGGTTTGTTGGTTTGTTGGTTTGTTGGTTTGTTGGTTTGTTTGTTTGTTGGTTTGTTTGTTTGTTCGTTTGTTGGTTTGTTGGTTTGTTGGTTTTTTGGTTTGTTGGTTTGTTGGCTTGTTGGTTTGTTGGTTTGTTCGTTTGTTCGTTTGTTGGTTTATTGGTTTGTTGGCTTGTTGGTTTCTTGGTTTGTTGGTTACTTGGTTTCTTGGTTTGTTGCTTTGTTGGCTTGTTGGTTTGTTGGTTTGTTGGTTTTTTGGTTTGTTGGTTTGTTGGTTTGTTTGTTTGTTCGTTTGTTGGTTTGTTGGTTTGTTGGTTTGTTGGTTTGTTGGTTTGTTGGCTTGTTGGTTTGTTGGTTTCTTGGTTTCTTGGTTTGTTGATTTGTTGGTTTGTTGGTTTGTTGGTTTGTTTGTTTGTTGGTTTGTTTGATTTTATTGTTCGTTTGTTGGTTTGTTGGTTACTTGGTTTGTTGGTTTGTTGGTTTGTTCGTTTGTTCGTTTGTTGGTTTGTTCGTTTGTTGGTTTGTTGGTTTGTTGGCTAGTTGGTTTGTTGGTTTGTTGGTTACTTGGTTTGTTGGTTTGTTGGTTTGTTGGTTTGTTGGTTTGTTGGCCTGTTGGTTTGTTAGTTTGTTGGTTTGTTGGTTTGGTGGTTTGTTGGTTTGTTGGTTTGTTGGTTTGTTGGCTTGTTGGTTTGTTGGTTTAATGGTTTCTTGGTTTGTTGGTTTGTTGGTTTGTTGGTTTGTTGGTTTGTTGGTTACTTAGTTTGTTGGTTTGTTGGTTTGTTTGTTTGTTGGTTTGTTCGTGTGTTGGTTTGTTGGTTTGTTGGTTTATTGGTTTGTTGGTTTGTTGGTTTGTTTGTTTGTTGGTTTGTTGGTTTGTTGGTTTGTTGGTTTGTTGGTTTGTTGGTTTGTTGGTTTGTTGGTTTGTTGGCTTGTTAGTTTCTTGGTTTTTTGGTTTGTTGGTTTGTTGGTTTGTTGGTTTGTTGGTTTGTTGGTTTGTTGGTTTGTTGGTTTGTTGGTTTGTTGGTTTGTTGGTTTGTTGGTTTGTTGGTTTGTTGGTTTGTTGGTTTGTTGGTTTGTTGGTTTGTTGGTTTGTTGGTTTGTTGGTTTGTTGGTTTGTTGGTTTGTTGGTTTGTTGGTTTGTTGGTTTGTTGGTTTGTTGGCTTGTTGGTTTCTTGGTTTTTTGGTTTGTTGGTTTGTTGGTTTGTAGTTAATTGGTTTGTTGGTTTGTTGGTTTGTTGGTTTGTTGGTTTGTTTGTTTTGTTGGTTTGTTCGTTTGTTGGTTTGTTGGTTTGTTGGTTTGTTGGTTTGTTGGTTTGTTGGCTTGTTGGTTTCTTGGTTTGTTGGTTTGTTGGTTTGTTGGTTTGTTGGTTTGTTGGTTTGTTGGTTTGTTGGTTTGTTGGTTACTTGGTTTTTTAGTTTGTTGGTTTGTTGGTTTGTTCGTTTGTTGGTTTGTTTGTTTGTTGTTTTTGTTCGTTTGTTGGTTTGTTGGTTACTTGGTTTGTTGGTTTGTTGGTTTGTGGGTTTGTTGGTTTGTGGGTTTGTTTGTTTGTTCGTTTGTTGGTTTGTTGGTTTGTTGGCTTGTTGGTTTGTTGGTTTGTTGGCTTGTTAGTTTGTTGGTTTGTTCGTTTTTTGGTTTGTTTGTTTGTTGGTTTGTTCGTTTGTTGGTTTGTTCGTTTGTTCGTTTGTTGGTTTGTTGGTTTGTTGTCTTGTTGGTTTGTTGGTTTGTTGGTTACTTGGTTTGTTGATTTGTTGGTTTGTTGGTTTGTTGGCTTGTTGGTTTGTTGGTTTGTTGGTTTGTTGGTTTGTTGGTTTGTTGGTTTGTTGGTTTGTTGGTTTCTTGGTTTGTTGGTTTGTTGGTTTGTTGGTTTGTTGGCTTGTTGGTTTCTTGGTTTTTTGGTTTGTTGGTTTGTTGGTTTGTTGGTTTGTTGGTTTGTTGGTTTGTTCGTTTGTTGGTTTGTTCGTTTGTTGGTTTGTTTGTTTGTTGGTTCGTTCGTTTGTTGGTTTGTTGGTTACTTGGTTTGTTGGTTTGTTCGTTTGTTCGTTTGTTGGTTTGTTCGTTTGTTGGTTTGTTGGTTTGTTGGTTTGTTCGATTGTTGGTTTGTTCGTTTGTTCGTTTGTTGGTTTGTTGGTTTGTTGGCTATTTGGTTTGTTGGTTTGTTGGTTACTTGGTTTGTTGGTTTGTTAGTTTCTTGGTTTGTTGGCTTGTTGGTTTGTTAGTTTGTTGGTTTGTTGGTTTGTAGGTTTGTTGGTTTTTTGGTTTGTTGGCTTGTTGGTTTGTTGGTTTAATGGGTTCTTGGTTTGTTGGTTTGTTGGTTTGTTGGTTACTTGGTTTGTTGGTTTGTCGGTTTGTTGGTTTGTTTGTTTGTTGGTTTGCTCGTTTGTTGGTTTGTTGGTTTATTGGTTTGTTGGTCTGTTTGTTTGTTCGTTTGTTGGTTTGTTGGTTTGTTGGCTTGTTGGTTTGTTGGTTTATTGTTTTTTTGGTTTGTTGGTTTGTTGGTTTGTTTGTTTTTTCGTTTGTTGGTTTGTTGGTTTGTTGGTTTGTTAGTTTGTTGGTTTGTTGGTTTGTTGGTTTGTTGGTTTGTTGGTTTGTTGGTTTATTCGTTTGTTGGTTTGTTCATTTGTTGGTTTGTTTGTTTGTTGGTTTTGTTCGTTTGTTGGTTTGTTGGTTACTTGGTTTGTTGGTTTGTTGGTTTTTTGGTTTGTTTGTTTGTTCGTTTGTTGGCTTGTTGGCTTGTTGGTTTGTTGGTTTGTTGGTTTGTTGGCTTGTTTGTTTGTTCGTTTGTTGGTTTGTTGGTTTCTTGGCTTATTGGTTTGTTGGCTTGTTGGTATGTTGGTTTGTTGACTTGTTGGTTTGTTGGTTTGTTGGTTTGTTTGTTTGTTCGTTTGTTCGTTTGTTCGTTTGTTGGTTTGTTGGTTTTTTGGCTTGTTGGTTTGTTGGTTTGTTGGCTTGTTGGTTTGTTGGTTTGTTCGTTTGTTGGTTTGTTGGTTTGTTAGTTTGTTCGTTTGTTTGTTTGTTCGTTTGTTCGTTTGTTCGTTTGTTGGTTTATTGGTTTGTTGGCTTGTTGGTTTATTGGTTTGTTGGTTTGTTGGTTTGTTGGTTTGTTGGTTTGTTGGTTTGTTGGTATGTTGGTTTGTTGGTTTGTTGGTTTGTTGGCTTGTTGGTTTCTTGGTTTTTTGGTTTGTTGGTTTGTTGGTTTGTTGGTTTGTTGGTTTGTTGGTTTGTTGGTTTGTTGGTTTGTTGGTTTGTTGGTTTGTTGGTTTGTTGGCTTGTTGGTTTGTTGGTTTAATGGTTTCTTGGTTTGTTGGTTTGTTGGTTACTTAGTTTGTTGGTTTGTTTGTTTGTTCGTGTGTTTGTTTGTTCGTTTGTTCGTTTGTTCGTTTGTTGGTTTATTGGTTTGTTGGTTACTTGGTTTGTTGGTTTGTTGGTTTGTTCGTTTGTTCGTTTGTTGGTTTGTTCGTTTGTTGGTTTGTTGGTTTGTTGGCTAGTTGGTTTGTTGGTTTGTTGGTTACTTGGTTTGTTGGTTTGTTGGTTTGTTGGCCTGTTGGTTTGTTAGTTTGTTGGTTTGGTGGTTTGTTGGTTTGTTGGTTTGTTGGTTTGTTGGCTTGTTGGTTTGTTGGTTTGTTGGTTACTTGGTTTGTTGGTTTGTTGGTTTGTTGGCCTGTTGGTTTGTTAGTTTGTTGGTTTGGTGGTTTGTTGGTTTGTTGGTTTGTTGGTTTGTTGGCTTGTTGGTTTGTTGGTTTAATGGTTTCTTGGTTTGTTGGTTTGTTGGTTACTTAGTTTGTTGGTTTGTTTGTTTGTTCGTGTGTTGGTTTGTTGGTTTGTTGGTTTATTGGTTTGTTGGTTTGTTGGTTTGTTGGTTTGTTGGTTTGTTGGTTTGTTGGTTTGTTGGTTTGTTGGTTTGTTGGTATGTTGGTTTGTTGGTTTGTTGGTTTGTTGGCTTGTTGGTTTCTTGGTTTTTTGGTTTGTTGGTTTGTTGGTTTGTTGGTTTGTTGGTTTGTTGGTTTGTTGGTTTGTTGGTTTGTTGGTTTGTTGGTTTGTTGGTTTGTTGGTTTGTTGGTTTGTTGGTTTGTTGGTTTGTTGGTTTGTTGGTTTGTTGGTTTGTTGGTTTGTTGGTTTGTTGGCTTGTTGGTTTCTTGGTTTTTTGGGTTGTTGGTTTGTTGGTTTGTAGTTACTTGGTTTGTTGGTTTGTTGGTTTGTTGGTTTGTTTGTTTGTTGGTTTGTTCGTTTGTTGGTTTGTTGGTTTGTTGGTTTATTGGTTTGTTGGTTTGTTGGTTTGTTGGTTTGTTGGTTTGTTGGTTTGTTGGTTTGTTGGTTTGTTTGTTTGTTCGTTTGTTCGTTTGTTGGTTTGTTGGTTTGTGGGTTTGTTTGTTTGTTCGTTTGTTGGTTTGTTGGTTTGTTGGCTTGTTGGTTTGTTAGTTTGTTGGCTTGTTAGTTTGTTGGTTTGTTCGTTTTTTGGTTTGTTTGTTTGTTGGTTTGTTCGTTTGTTGGTTTGTTCGTTTGTTCGTTTGTTGGTTTGTTGGTTTGTTGTCTTGTTGGTTTGTTGGTTTGTTGGTTACTTGGTTTGTTGATTTGTTGGTTTGTTGGTTTGTTGGCTTGTTGGGTTGTTGGTTTGTTGGTTTGCTGGTTTGTTTGTTTGTTCGTTTGTTGGTTTGTTGGTTTGTTGGTTTGTTGGTTTGTTGGTTTGTTGGTTTGTTGGTTTGTTGGTTTGTTGGTTTCTTGGTTTGTTGGTTTGTTGGTTTGTTGGTTTGTTGGCTTGTTGGTTTGTTGGTTTTTTGGTTTGTTGGTTTGTTGGTTTGTTGGTTTGTTGGTTTGTTGGTTTGTTCGTTTGTTGGTTTGTTCGTTTGTTGGTTTGTTTGTTTGTTGGTTCGTTCGTTTGTTGGTTTGTTGGTTACTTGGTTTGTTGGTTTGTTCGTTTGTTCGTTTGTTGGTTTGTTCGTTTGTTGGTTTGTTGGTTTGTTGGTTTGTTCGATTGTTGGTTTGTTCGTTTGTTCGTTTGTTGGTTTGTTGGTTTGTTGGCTATTTGGTTTGTTGGTTTGTTGGTTACTTGGTTTGTTGGTTTGTTAGTTTCTTGGTTTGTTGGCTTGTTGGTTTGTTAGTTTGTTGGTTTGTTGGTTTGTAGGTTTGTTGGTTTTTTGGTTTGTTGGCTTGTTGGTTTGTTGGTTTAATGGGTTCTTGGTTTGTTGGTTTGTTGGTTTGTTGGTTACTTGGTTTGTTGGTTTGTCGGTTTGTTGGTTTGTTTGTTTGTTGGTTTGCTCGTTTGTTGGTTTGTTGGTTTATTGGTTTGTTGGTCTGTTTGTTTGTTCGTTTGTTGGTTTGTTGGTTTGTTGGCTTGTTGGTTTGTTGGTTTATTGTTTTTTTGGTTTGTTGGTTTGTTGGTTTGTTTGTTTTTTCGTTTGTTGGTTTGTTGGTTTGTTGGTTTGTTAGTTTGTTGGTTTGTTGGTTTGTTGGTTTGTTGGTTTGTTGGTTTATTCATTTGTTGGTTTGTTCATTTGTTGGTTTGTTTGTTTGTTGGTTTTGTTCGTTTGTTGGTTTGTTGGTTACTTGGTTTGTTGGTTTGTTGGTTTGTTGGTTTTTTGGTTTGTTTGTTTGTTCGTTTGTTGGCTTGTTTGTTTGTTCGTTTGTTGGTTTGTTGGTTTCTTGGCTTATTGGTTTGTTGGCTTGTTGGTATGTTGGTTTGTTGACTTGTTGGTTTGTTGGTTTGTTGGTTTGTTTGTTTGTTCGTTTGTTCGTTTGTTCGTTTGTTCGTTTGTTGGTTTGTTGGTTTTTTGGCTTGTTGGTTTGTTGGTTTGTTGGCTTGTTGGTTTGTTGGTTTGTTCGTTTGTTGGTTTGTTGGTTTGTTAGTTTGTTCGTTTGTTTGTTTGTTCGTTTGTTCGTTTGTTCGTTTGTTGGTTTATTGGTTTGTTGGCTTGTTGGTTTATTGGTTTGTTGGTTACTTGGTTTGTTGGTTTGTTGGTTTGTTGGCTTGTTGGTTTGTTGGTTTGTTGGTTTGTTGGTTTTTTGGTTTGTTGGTTTGTTGGTTTGTTTGTTTGTTGGTTTGTTGGTTTGTTGGTTTGTTGGTTTGTTGGTTTGTTGGTTTGTTGGTTTGTTGGTTGGTTGGTTTGTTGGTTTGTTGGTTTGTTGGCTTGTTGGTTTGTTGGTTTCTTGTTTTCTTGGTTTGTTGATTTGTTGGTTTGTTGGTTTGTTGGTTTGTTCGTTTGTTGGTTTGTTCGCTTGTTGGTTTGTTCGTTTGTTGGTTTGTTTGATTTTGTTGTTCGTTTGTTGGTTTGTTGGTTACTTGGTTTGTTGGTTTGTTGGTTTGTTCGTTTGTTCGTTTGTTGGTTTGTTCGTTTGTTGGTTTGTTGGTTTGTTGGCTAGTTGGTTTGTTGGTTTGTTGGTTACTTGGTTTGTTGGTTTGTTGGTTTGTTGGTTTGTTGGCCTGTTGGTTTGTTAGTTTGTTGGTTTGGTGGTTTGTTGGTTTGTTGGTTTGTTGGTTTGTTGGCTTGTTGGTTTGTTGGTTTAATGGTTTCTTGGTTTGTTGGTTTGTTGGTTACTTAGTTTGTTGGTTTGTTTGTTTGTTCGTGTGTTGGTTTGTTGGTTTGTTGGTTTATTGGTTTGTTGGTTTGTTGGTTTGTTGGTTTGTTGGTTTGTTGGTTTGTTGGTTTGTTGGTTTGTTGGTATGTTGGTTTGTTGGTTTGTTGGTTTGTTGGCTTGTTGGTTTCTTGGTTTTTTGGTTTGTTGGTTTGTTGGTTTGTAGTTAATTGGTTTGTTGGTTTGTTGGTTTGTTTGTTTGTTGGTTTGTTCGTTTGTTGGTTTGTTGGTTTGTTGGTTTGTTGGTTTGTTGGTTTGTTGGTTTGTTGGTTTGTTGGCTTGTTGGTTTCTTGGTTTTTTGGTTTGTTGGTTTGTTGGTTTGTAGTTAATTGGTTTGTTGGTTTGTTGGTTTGTTTGTTTAATGGTTTGTTCGTTTGTTGGTTTGTTGGCTTGTTGGTTTCTTGGTTTTTTGGTTTGTTGGTTTGTTGGTTTGTAGTTAATTGGTTTGTTGGTTTGTTTGTTTGTTGGTTTGTTCGTTTGTTGGTTTGTTGGTTTGTTGGTTTGTTGGTTTGTTGGTTTGTTGGCTTGTTGGTTTCTTGGTTTTTTGGTTTGTTGGTTTGTTGGTTTGTTGGTTTGTTGGTTTGTTGGTTTGTTGGTTTGTTGGCTTGTTGGTTTCTTGGTTTTTTGGTTTGTTGGTTTCTTGGTTTTTTGGTTTGTTGGTTTGTTGGTTTGTTGGTTTGTTGGTTTGTTCGTTTGTTGGTTTGTTCGTTTGTTGGTTTGTTTGTTTGTTGATTTGTTCGTTTGTTGGTTTGTTGGTTACTTGGTTTGTTGGTTTGTTCGTTTGTTCTTTTGTTGGTTTGTTCGTTTGTAGGTTTGTTGGTTTGTTGGTTTGTTGGTTTGTTGGTTTGTTGGTATGTTGGTTTGTTGGTTTGTTGGTTTGTTGGCTTGTTGGTTTCTTGGTTTTTTGGTTTGTTGGTTTGTTGGTTTGTTGGTTTGTTGGTTTGTTGGTTTGTTGGCTTGTTGGTTTCTTGGTTTTTTGGGTTGTTGGTTTGTTGGTTTGTAGTTACTTGGTTTGTTGGTTTGTTGGTTTGTTGGTTTGTTTGTTTGTTGGTTTGTTCGTTTGTTGGTTTGTTGGTTTGTTGGTTCATTGGTTTGTTGGTTTGTTGGTTTGTTGGTTTGTTGGTTTGTTGGTTTGTTGGTTTGTTGGTTTGTTGGTTTGTTGGTTTGTTTGTTTGTTCGTTTGTTCGTTTGTTGGTTTGTTGGTTTGTTGGTTTGTTGGTTTGTTGGTTTGTTGGTTTGTTGGTTTGTTGGTTTGTTGGTTTGTTGGTTTGTTGGTTTGTTGGTTTGTTGGTTTGTTGGTTTGTTGGTTTGTTGGTTTGTTGGTTTGTTGGTTTGTTGGCTTGTTGGTTTCTTGGTTTTTTGGTTTGTTGGTTTGTTGGTTTGTTGGTTTGTTGGTTTGTTCGTTTGTTGGTTTGTTCGTTTGTTGGTTTGTTTGTTTGTTGATTTGTTCGTTTGTTGGTTTGTTGGTTACTTGGTTTGTTGGTTTGTTCGTTTGTTCTTTTGTTGGTTTGTTCGTTTGTAGGTTTGTTGGTTTGTTGGTTTGTTTGTTTGTTGGTTTGTTGGTTTGTTGGTTTGTTGGTTTGTTGGTTTGTTGGTTTGTTGGTTTGTTGGCTTGTTGGCTTGTTGGTTTCTTGGTTTTTTGGTTTGTTGGTTTGTTGGTTTGTTGGTTTGTTGGTTTGTTGGTTTGTTGGTTTGTTGGTTTGTTGGTTTGTTGGTTTGTTGGTTTGTTGGTTTGTTGGTTTGTTGGCTTGTTGGTTTCTTGGTTTTTTGGTTTGTTGGTTTGTTGGTTTGTAGTTAATTGGTTTGTTGGTTTGTTGGTTTGTTTGTTTGTTGGTTTGTTCGTTTTTTGGTTTGTTGGTTTGTTGGTTTGTTGGTTTGTTGGTTTGTTGGTTTGTTGGTTTGTTGGTTTGTTGGTTTGTTGGTTTGTTGGTTTGTTGGTTTGTTGGTTTGTTGGTTTGTTGGTTTGTTGGCTTGTTGGTTTCTTGGTTTTTTGGTTTGTTGGTTTGTTGGTTTGTAGTTAATTGGTTTGTTGGTTTGTTTGTTTGTTGGTTTGTTCGTTTGTTGGTTTGTTGGTTTGTTGGTTTGTTGGTTTGTTGTTTTGTTGGCTTGTTGGTTTCTTGGTTTTTTGGTTTGTTGGTTTGTTGGTTTGTTGGTTTGTTGGTTTGTTGGTTTGTTGGCTTGTTGGCTTGTTGGTTTGTTGGTTTGTTGGCTTGTTGGTTTGTTGGTTTGTTCGTTTTTTGGTTTGTTTGTTTGTTCGTTTGTTGGTTTGTTCGTTTGTTCGTTTGTTGGTTTGTTGGTTTGTTGTCTTGTTAGTTTGTTGGTTTGTTGGTTACTTGGTTTGTTGATTTGTTGGTTTGTTGGTTTGTTGGCTTGTTGGGTTGTTGGTTTGTTGGTTTGTTGGTTTGTTTGTTTGTTCGTTTGTTGGTTTGTTGGTATGTTGGTTTCTTGGTTTTTTGGTTTGTTGGTTTGTTGGTTTGTTGGTTTGTTGGTTTGTTGGTTTGTTGGTTTGTTCGTTTGTTGGTTTGTTGGTTTGTTGGTTTGTTCGATTGTTGGTTTGTTGGTTTGTTGGTTTGTTGGTTTGTTGGTTCCTTGGTTTGTTGGTTTGTTGGTTTGTTGGTTTGTTGGTTTGTTTGTTTGTTGGTTCGTTCGTTTGTTGGTTTGTTGGTTACTTGGTTTGTTGGTTTGTTCGTTTGTTCGTTTGTTGGTTTGTTCGTTTGTTGGTTTGTTGGTTTGTTGGTTTTTTCGATTGTTGGTTTGTTCGTTTGTTCGTTTGTTGGTTTGTTGGTTTGTTGGCTATTTGGTTTGTTGGTTTGTTGGTTACTTGGTTTGTTGGTTTGTTAGTTTGTTGGTTTGTTGGCTTGTTGGTTTGTTAGTTTGTTGGTTTGTTGGTTTGTAGGTTTGTTGGTTTGTTGGTTTGTTGGTTTGTTGGTTTGTTGGTTTAATGGGTTCTTGGTTTGTTGGTTTGTTGGTTTGTTGGTTACTTGGTTTGTTGGTTTGTCGGTTTGTTGGTTTGTTTGTTTGGTGGTTTGCTCGTTTGTTGGTTTGTTGGTTTATTGGTTTGTTGGTCTGTTGGCTTGTTGGTTTGTTGGTTTATTGTTTTTTTGGTTTGTTGGTTTGTTGGTTTGTTTGTTTTTCCGTTTGTTGGTTTGTTGGTTTGTTGGTTTGTTAGTTTGTTGGTTTGTTGGTTTGTTGGTTTGTTGGTTTATTCGGGTGTTGGTTTGTTCATTTGTTGGTTTGTTTGTTTGTTGGTTTTGTTCGTTTGTTGGTTTGTTGGTTACTTGGTTTGTTGGTTTGTTGGTTTTTTTGGTTTGTTTGTTTGTTCGTTTGTTGGCTTGTTGGCTTGTTGGTTTGTTGGTTTGTTGGTTTGTTGGTTTGTTGGCTTGTTTGTTTGTTCGTTTGTTGGTTTGTTGGTTTGTTGGCTTATTGGTTTGTTGGCTTGTTGGTATGTTGGTTTGTTGACTTGTTGGTTTTTTGGTTTGTTGGTTTGTTTGTTTGTTCGTTTGTTGGTTTGTTGGTTTGTTGGTTTGTTGGTTTTTTGGCTTGTTGGTTTGTTGGTTTGTTGGCTTGTTGGTTTGTTGGTTTGTTCGTTTGTTGGTTTGTTGGTTTGTTAGTTTGTTCGTTTGTTTGTTTGTTCGTTTGTTCGTTTGTTGGTTTACTGGTTTGTTGGCTTGTTGGTTTCTTGGTTTGTTGGTTACTTGGTTTGTTGGTTTGTTGGTTTGTTGGCTTGTTGGTTTGTTGGTTTGTTGGTTTTTTGGTTTGTTGGTTTGTTGGTTTGTTTGTTTGTTCGTTTGTTGGTTTGTTGGTTTGTTGGTTTGTTGGTTTGTTGGTTTGTTGGTTGGTTGGTTTGTTGGTTTGTTGGTTTGTTGGTTTGTTGGTTTGTTGGTTTCTTGGTTTCTTGGTTTGTTGATTTGTTGGTTTGTTGGTTTGTTGGTTTGTTCGTTTGTTGGTTTGTTCGTTTCTTGGTTTGTTCGTTTGTTGGTTTGTTTGATTTTGTTGTTCGTTTGTTGGTTTGTTGGTTACTTGGTTTGTTGGTTTGTTGGTTTGTTCGTTTGTTCGTTTGTTGGTTTGTTCGTTTGTTGGTTTGTTGGTTTGTTGGCTAGTTGGTTTGTTGGTTTGTTGGTTACTTGGTTTGTTGGTTTGTTGGTTTGTTGGTTTGTTGGCTTGTTGGTTTGTTAGTTTGTCGGTTTGGTGGTTTGTTGGTTTGTTGGTTTGTTGGTTTGTTGGCTTGTTGGTTTGTTGGTTTAATGGTTTCTTGGTTTGTTGGTTTGTTGGTTTGTTGGTTTGTTGGTTACTTAGTTTGTTGGTTTGTTTGTTTGTTGGTTTGTTCGTGTGTTGGTTTGTTGGTTTGTTGGTTTATTGGTTTGTTGGTTTGTTGGTTTGTTGGTTTGTTGGTTTGTTGGTTTGTTGGTTTTTTGGTTTGTTGGTTTGTTGGTTTGTTGGTATGTTGGTTTGTTAGTTTGTTGGCTTGTTGGTTTCTTGGTTTTTTGGTTTGTTGGTTTGTTGGTTTGTTGGTTTGTTGGTTTGTTGGTTTGTTGGTTTGTTGGTTTGTTGGTTTGTTGGTTTGTTGGTTTGTTGGTTTGTTGGTTTGTTGGCTTGTTGGTTTCTTGGTTTTTTGGTTTGTTAGTTTGTTGGTTTGTAGTTACTTGGTTTGTTGGTTTGTTGGTTTGTTGGTTTGTTGGTTTGTTGGTTTGTTTGTTTGTTGGTTTGTTCGTTTGTTGGTTTGTTGGTTTGTTGGTTTATTGGTTTGTTGGTTTGTTGGTTTGTTGGTTTGTTGGTTTGTTGGTTTGTTGGTTTGTTGGTTTGTTGGTTTGTTGGTTTGTTGGCTTGTTGGTTTCTTGGTTTTTTGGTTTGTTGGTTTGTTGGTTTGTTGGTTTGTTGGTTTGGTGGTTTGTTGGTTTGTTGGTTTGTTGGTTTGTTGGTTTGTTGGTTTGTTGGTTTGTTGGTTTGTTGCTTTGTTGCTTTGTTGGTTTGTTGGCTTGTTGGTTTCTTGGTTTTTGGGTTTGTTGGTTTGTTGGTTTGTTGGTTTGTTGGTTTGTTCGTTTGTTATTTTGTTCGTTTGTTGGTTTGTTTTTTTGTTGGTTCGTTCGTTTGTTGGTTTGTTGGTTACTTGGTTTGTTGGTTTGTTTGTTTGTTCTTTTGTTGGTTTGTTCGTTTGTTGGTTTGTTGGTTTGTTGGTTTGTTGGTTTGTTGGTTTGTTCGTTTGTTGGTTTGTTCGTTTGTTCGTTTGTTGGTTTGTTGGTTTGTTGGCTAGTTGGTTTGTTGGTTTGTTGGTTACTTGGTTTGTTAGTTTGTTGGTTTGTTGGCTTGTTGGTTTGTTAGTTTGTTGGTTTGTTGGTTTGTAGGTTTGTTGGTTTGTTGGTTTGTTGGCTTGTTGGTTTGTTGGTTTAATGGGTTCTTGGTTTGTTGGTTTGTTGGTTTGTTGGTTACTTGGTTTGTTGGTTTGTCGGTTTGTTGGTTTTTTGGTTTATTGGTTTGTTGGTTTGTTTGTTTGTTCGTTTGTTGGTTTGTTGGTTTGTTGGCTTGTTGGTTTGTTGGTTTATTGTTTTTTTGGTTTGTTGGTTTGTTTGTTTTTTCGTTTGTTGGTTTGTTGGTTTGTTGGTTTGTTGGTTTGTTAGTTTGTTGGTTTGTTGCTTTGTTGGCTTGTTGGTTTGTTGGCTTCTTGGTTTCTTGGTTTGTTGGTTAGTTGGTTTGTTGGTTTGTTGGTTTATTCGTGTGTTGGTTTGTTCGTTTGTTAGTTTGTTTGTTTGTTGGTTTTGTTCGTTTGTTGGTTTGTTGGTTACTTGGTTTGTTGGTTTGTTGGTTTGTTGGTTTGTTGGTTTGTTGGTTTGTTGGTTTGTTGGTTTGTTGGTTTGTTCGTTTGTTGGCTTGTTGGCTTGTTGGTTTGTTGGTTTGTTGGTTTGTTGGCTTGTTTGTTTGTTCGTTTGTTGGTTTGTTGGTTTGTTGGCTTGTTGGTTTGTTGGCTTGTTGGTTTGTTGGTTTGTTGACTTGTTGGTTTGTTGGTTTGTTGGTTTGTTGGTTTGTTTGTTTGTTGGTTTGTTTGTTTGTTCGTTTGTTGGTTTGTTGGTTTGTTGGTTTGTTGGCTTGTTGGTTTGTTGGTTGTTTGGCTTGTTGGTTTGTTGGTTTGTTCGTTTGTTGGTTTGTTGGTTTGTTAATTTGTTCGTTTGTTTGTTTGTTCGTTTGTTCGTTTGTTGGTTTGTTGGTTTGTTGGTTTGTTGGCTTGTTGGTTTGTTGGTTTGTTGGTTTTTTGGTTTTTTGGTTTGTTGGTTTGTTGGTTTGTTTGTTTGTTCGTTTGTTGGTTTGTTGGTTTGTTGGTTTGTTGGTTTGTTGGTTTGTTGGTTTGTTGGTTGGTTGGTTTGTTGGTTTGTTGGTTTGTTGGTTTGTTGGCTTGTTGGTTTATTGGTTTCTTGGTTTCTTGGTTTGTTGATTTGTTGGTTTGTTGGTTTGTTGGTTTGTTCGTTTGTTGGTTTGTTCGTTTGTTGGTTTGTTCGTTTGTTGGTTTGTTTGATTTTGTTGTTCGTTTGTTGGTTTGTTGGTTACTTGGTTTGTTGGTTTGTTGGTTTGTTCGTTTGTTCGTTTGTTGGTTTGTTCGTTTGTTGGTTTGTTGGTTTGTTGGCTAGTTGGTTTGTTGGTTTGTTGGCTACTTGGTTTGTTGGTTTGTTGGTTTGTTGGCCTGTTGGTTTGTTAGTTTGTTGGTTTGGTGGTTTGTTGGTTTGTTGGTTTGTTGGTTTGTTGGCTTGTTGGTTTGTTGGTTTAATGATTTCTTGGTTTGTTGGTTTGTTGGTTTGTTGGTTTGTTGGTTACTTAATTTGTTGGTTTGTTTGTTTGTTGGTTTGTTCGTGTGTTGGTTTGTTGGTTTGTTGGTTTATTGGTTTGTTGGTTTGTTGGTTTGTTGGTTTGTTGGTTTGTTGGTTTGTTGGTTTGTTGGTTTGTTGGTTTGTTGGTTTGTTGGTATGTTGGTTTGTTGGTTTGTTGGTTTGTTGGCTTGTTGGTTTCTTGGTTTTTTGGTTTGTTGGTTTGTTGGTTTGTTGGTTTGTTGGTTTGTTGGTTTGTTGGCTTGTTGGTTTGTTGGTTTGTTGGTTTGTTGGTTTGTTCGTTTGTTGGCTTGTTGGCTTGTCGGTTTGTTGGTTTGTTGGTTTGTTGGCTTGTTTGTTTGTTCGTTTGTTGGTTTGTTGGTTTGTTGGCTTGTTGGTTTGTTGGTTTGTTGGTTTGTTGGTTTGTTCGTTTGTTGGCTTGTTGGCTTGTCGGTTTGTTGGTTTGTTGGTTTGTTGGTTTGTTGGTTTGTTCGTTTGTTCGTTTGTTGGTTTGTTCGTTTGTTGGTTTGTTGGTTTGTTGGCTAGTTGGTTTGTTGGTTTGTTGGTTACTTGGTTTGTTGGTTTGTTGGTTTGTTGGTTTGTTGGTTTGTTGGCTTGTTGGTTTGTTAGTTTGTCGGTTTGGTGGTTTGTTGGTTTGTTGGTTTGTTGGTTTGTTGGCTTGTTGGTTTGTTGGTTTAATGGTTTCTTGGTTTGTTGGTTTGTTGGTTTGTTGGTTTGTTGGTTACTTAGTTTGTTGGTTTGTTTGTTTGTTGGTTTGTTCGTGTGTTGGTTTGTTGGTTTGTTGGTTTATTGGTTTGTTGGTTTGTTGGTTTGTTGGTTTGTTGGTTTGTTGGTTTGTTGGTTTGTTGGTTTGTTGGTTTGTTGGTTTGTTGGTATGTTGGTTTGTTGGTTTGTTGGCTTGTTGGTTTCTTGGTTTTTTGGTTTGTTGGTTTGTTGGTTTGTTGGTTTGTTGGTTTGTTGGTTTGTTGGTTTGTTGGTTTGTTGGTTTGTTGGTTTGTTGGTTTGTTGGTTTGTTGGTTTGTTGGCTTGTTGGTTTCTTGGTTTTTTGGTTTGTTAGTTTGTTGGTTTGTAGTTACTTGGTTTGTTGGTTTGTTGGTTTGTTGGTTTGTTGGTTTGTTTGTTTGTTGGTTTGTTCGTTTGTTGGTTTGTTGGTTTGTTGGTTTATTGGTTTGTTGGTTTGTTGGTTTGTTGGTTTGTTGGTTTGTTGGTTTGTTGGTTTGTTGGTTTGTTGGTTTGTTGGTTTGTTGGCTTGTTGGTTTCTTGGTTTTTTGGTTTGTTGGTTTGTTGGTTTGTTGGTTTGTTGGTTTGGTGGTTTGTTGGTTTGTTGGTTTGTTGGTTTGTTGGTTTGTTGGTTTGTTGGTTTGTTGCTTTGTTGCTTTGTTGGTTTGTTGGCTTGTTGGTTTCTTGGTTTTTGGGTTTGTTGGTTTGTTGGTTTGTTGGTTTGTTGGTTTGTTCGTTTGTTATTTTGTTCGTTTGTTGGTTTGTTTTTTTGTTGGTTCGTTCGTTTGTTGGTTTGTTGGTTACTTGGTTTGTTGGTTTGTTTGTTTGTTCTTTTGTTGGTTTGTTCGTTTGTTGGTTTGTTGGTTTGTTGGTTTGTTGGTTTGTTGGTTTGTTCGTTTGTTGGTTTGTTCGTTTGTGCGTTTGTTGGTTTGTTGGTGTGTTGGCTAGTTGGTTTGTTGGTTTGTTGGTTACTTGGTTTGTTAGTTTGTTGGTTTGTTGGCTTGTTGGTTTGTTAGTTTGTTGGTTTGTTGGTTTGTAGGTTTGTTGGTTTGTTGGTTTGTTGGCTTGTTGGTTTGTTGGTTTAATGGGTTCTTGGTTTGTTGGTTTGTTGGTTTGTTGGTTACTTGGTTTGTTGGTTTGTCGGTTTGTTGGTTTGTTGGTTTATTGGTTTGTTGGTTTGTTTGTTTGTTCGTTTGTTGGTTTGTTGGTTTGTTGGCTTGTTGGTTTGTTGGTTTATTGTTTTTTTGGTTTGTTGGTTTGTTTGTTTTTTCGTTTGTTGGTTTGTTGGTTTGTTGGTTTGTTGGTTTGTTAGTTTGTTGGTTTGTTGCTTTGTTGGCTTGTTGGTTTGTTGGCTTCTTGGTTTCTTGGTTTGTTGGTTAGTTGGTTTGTTGGTTTGTTGGTTTATTCGTGTGTTGGTTTGTTCGTTTGTTAGTTTGTTTGTTTGTTGGTTTTGTTCGTTTGTTGGTTTGTTGGTTACTTGGTTTGTTGGTTTGTTGGTTTGTTGGTTTGTTGGTTTGTTGGTTTGTTGGTTTGTTGGTTTGTTGGTTTGTTCGTTTGTTGGCTTGTTGGCTTGTTGGTTTGTTGGTTTGTTGGTTTGTTGGCTTGTTTGTTTGTTCGTTTGTTGGTTTGTTGGTTTGTTGGCTTGTTGGTTTGTTGGCTTGTTGGTTTGTTGGTTTGTTGACTTGTTGGTTTGTTGGTTTGTTGGTTTGTTGGTTTGTTTGTTTGTTGGTTTGTTTGTTTGTTCGTTTGTTGGTTTGTTGGTTTGTTGGTTTGTTGGCTTGTTGGTTTGTTGGTTGTTTGGCTTGTTGGTTTGTTGGTTTGTTCGTTTGTTGGTTTGTTGGTTTGTTAATTTGTTCGTTTGTTTGTTTGTTCGTTTGTTCGTTTGTTGATTTATTGGTTTGTTGTCTTGTTGGTTTCTTGGTTTGTTGGTAACTTGGTTTGTTGGTTTGTTGGTTTGTTGGCTTGTTGGTTTGTTGGTTTGTTGGTTTTTTGGTTTTTTGGTTTGTTGGTTTGTTGGTTTGTTTGTTTGTTCGTTTGTTGGTTTGTTGGTTTGTTGGTTTGTTGGTTTGTTGGTTTGTTGGTTTGTTGGTTGGTTGGTTTGTTGGTTTGTTGGTTTGTTGGTTTGTTGGCTTGTTGGTTTATTGGTTTCTTGGTTTCTTGGTTTGTTGATTTGTTGGTTTGTTGGTATGTTGGTTTGTTCGTTTGTTGGTTTGTTCGTTTGTTGGTTTGTTCGTTTGTTGGTTTGTTTGATTTTGTTGTTTGTTTGTTGGTTTGTTGGTTACTTGGTTTGTTGGTTTGTTGGTTTGTTCGTTTGTTCGTTTGTTGGTTTGTTCGTTTGTTGGTTTGTTGGTTTGTTGGTTTGTTGGCTAGTTGGTTTGTTGGTTTGTTGGCTACTTGGTTTGTTGGTTTGTTGGTTTGTTGGCCTGTTGGTTTGTTAGTTTGTTGGTTTGGTGGTTTGTTGGTTTGTTGGTTTGTTGGTTTGTTGGCTTGTTGGTTTGTTGGTTTAATGATTTCTTGGTTTGTTGGTTTGTTGGTTTGTTGGTTTGTTGGTTACTTAATTTGTTGGTTTGTTTGTTTGTTGGTTTGTTCGTGTGTTGGTTTGTTGGTTTGTTGGTTTATTGGTTTGTTGGTTTGTTGGTTTGTTGGTTTGTTGGTTTGTTGGTTTGTTGGTTTGTTGGTTTGTTGGTATGTTGGTTTGTTGGTTTGTTGGTTTGTTGGCTTGTTGGTTTCTTGGTTTTTTGGTTTGTTGGTTTGTTGGTTTGTTGGTTTGTTGGTTTGTTGGTTTGTTGGCTTGTTGGTTTGTTGGTTTGTTGGTTTGTTGGTTTGTTCGTTTGTTGGCTTGTTGGCTTGTCGGTTTGTTGGTTTGTTGGTTTGTTGGCTTGTTTGTTTGTTCGTTTGTTGGTTTGTTGGTTTGTTGGCTTGTTGGTTTGTTGGTTTGTTGGTTTGTTGGTTTGTTGGTTTGTTCGTTTGTTGGCTTGTTGGCTTGTCGGTTTGTTGGTTTGTTGGTTTGTTGGCTTGTTTGTTTGTTCGTTTGTTGGCTTGTTGGTTTGTTGGCTTGTTGGTTTGTTGGTTTGTTGACTTGTTGGTTTGTTGGTTTGTTGGTTTGTTGGTTTGTTTGTTTGTTAGTTTGTTTGTTTGTTCGTTTGTTGGTTTGTTGGTTTGTTGCTTTGTTGGCTTGTTGGTTTGTTGGTTGTTTGGCTTGTTGGTTTGTTGGTTTGTTCGTTTGTTGGTTTGTTGGTTTGTTAATTTGTTCGTTTGTTTGTTTGTTTGTTCGTTTGTTCGTTTGTTGGTTTATTGGTTTGTTGGCTTGTTGGTTTCTTGGTTTGTTGGTTACTTGGTTTGTTGGTTTGTTGGTTTGTTGGCTTGTTGGTTTGTTGGTTTGTTGGTTTTTTGGTTTTTTGGTTTGTTGGTTTGTTGGTTTGTTTGTTTGTTCGTTTGTTGGTTTGTTGGTTTGTTGGTTTGTTGGTTTGTTGGTTTGTTGGTTTGTTGGTTTGTTGGCTTGTTGGTTTGTTGGTTTCTTGGTTTCTTGGTTTGTTGATTTGTTGGTTTGTTGGTTTGTTGGTTTGTTCGTTTGTTGGTTTGTTCGTTTGTTGGTTTGTTCGTTTGTTGGTTTGTTTGATTTTGTTGTTCGTTTGTTGGTTTGTTGGTTACTTGGTTTGTTGGTTTGTTGGTTTGTTCGTTTGTTCGTTTGTTGGTTTGTTCGTTTGTTGGTTTGTTGGTTTGTTGGCTAGTTGGTTTGTTGGTTTGTTGGCTACTTGGTTTGTTGGTTTGTTGGTTTGTTGGCCTGTTGGTTTGTTAGTTTGTTGGTTTGGTGGTTTGTTGGTTTGTTGGTTTGTTGGTTTGTTGGCTTGTTGGTTTGTTGGTTTAATGGTTTCTTGGTTTGTTGGTTTGTTGGTTTGTTGGTTTGTTGGTTACTTAATTTGTTGGTTTGTTTGTTTGTTGGTTTGTTGGTTTGTTGGTTTGTTGGTTTATTGGTTTGTTGGTTTGTTGGTTTGTTGGTTTGTTGGTTTGTTGGTTTGTTGGTTTGTTGGTTTGTTGGTTTGTTGGTTTGTTGGTATGTTGGTTTGTTGGTTTGTTGGTTTGTTGGCTTGTTGGTTTCTTGGTTTTTTGGTTTGTTGGTTTGTTGGTTTGTTGGTTTGTTGGTTTGTTGGTTTGTTGGTTTGTTGGTTTGTTGGTTTGTTGGTTTGTTGGTTTGTTGGTTTGTTGGTTTGTTGGTTTGTTGGTTTGTTGGTTTGTTGGCTTGTTGGCTTGTTGGTTTCTTGGTTTTTTGGTGTGTTGGTTTGTTGGTTTGTAGTTACTTGGTTTGTTGGTTTGTTGGTTTGTTTGTTTGTTGGTTTGTTCGTTTGTTGGTTTGTTGGTTTGTTGGTTTATTGGTTTGTTGGTTTGTTGGTTTGTTGGTTTGTTGGTTTGTTGGTTTGTTGGTTTGTTGGTTTGTTGGTTTGTTGGTTTGTTGGTTTGTTGGTTTGTTGGTTTGTTGGTTTGTTGGCTTGTTGGTTTCTTGGTTTCTTGGTTTTTTGGTTTGTTGGTTTGTTGGTTTGTTGGTTTGTTGGTTTGTTGGTTTGGTGGTTTGTTGGTTTGTTGGTTTGTTGGTTTGTTGGTTTGTTGGTTTGTTGGTTTGTTGTTTTGTTGGCTTGTTGGTTTCTTGGTTTTTGGGTTTGTTGGTTCGTTCGTTTGTTGGTTTGTTGGTTACTTGGTTTGTTGGTTAGTTCGTTTGTTCGTTTGTTGGTTTGTTCGTTTGTTGGTTTGTTGGTTTGTTGGTTTGTTGGTTTGTTGGTTTGTTGGTTTGTTCGTTTGTTGGTTTGTTCGTTTGTTCGTTTGTTGGTTTGTTGGTTTGTTGGCTAGTTGGTTTGTTGGTTTGTTGGTTACTTGGTTTGTTGGTTTGTTAGTTTGTTGGTTTGTTGGCTTGTTGGTTTGTTAGTTTGTTGGTTTGTTGGTTTGTAGGTTTGTTGGTTTGTTGGTTTGTTGGCTTGTTGGTTTGTTGGTTTAATGGGTTCTTGGTTTGTTGGTTTGTTGGTTTGTTGGTTATTTGGTTTGTTGGTTTGTTGGTTTGTCGGTTTGTTGGTTTGTTTGTTTGTTGGTTTGCTCGTTTGTTGGTTTGTTGGTTTGTTGGTTTGTTGGTTTGTTAGTTTGTTGGTTTGTTGGTTTGTTGGCTTGTTGGTTTGTTGGCTTCTTGGTTTCTTGGTTTGTTGGTTAGTTGGTTTGTTGGTTTATTGATTTATTCGTGTGTTGGTTTGTTCGTTTGTTGGTTTGTTTGTTTGTTGGTTTTGTTCGTTTGTTGGTTTGTTGGTTACTTGGTTTGTTGGTTTGTTGGTTTGTTGGTTTGTTGGTTTGTTTGTTTGTTCGTTTGTTGGCTTGTTGGCTTGTTGGTTTGTTGGTTTGTTGGTTTGTTGGCTTGTTTGTTTGTTCGTTTGTTGGTTTGTTGGTTTGTTGGCTTGTTGGTTTGTTGGCTTGTTGGTTTGTTGGTTTGTTGACTTGTTGGTTTGTTGGTTTGTTGGTTTGTTGGTTTGTTGCTTTGTTTGTTTGTTGGTTTGTTTGTTTGTTCGTTTGTTGGTTTTTTGGTTTGTTGGTTTGTTGGTATGTTGGTTTGTTGGTTTGTTGGTTTGTTGGCTTGTTGGTTTCTTGGTTTTTTGGTTTGTTGGTTTGTTGGTTTGTTGGTTTGTTGGTTTGTTGGTTTGTTGGTTTGTTGGTTTGTTGGTTTGTTGGTTTGTTGGTTTGTTGGTTTGTTGGTTTGTTGGTTTGTTGGTTTGTTGGTTTGTTGGTTTGTTGGCTTGTTGGTTTCTTGGTTTTTTGGTTTGTTCGTTTGTTGGTTTGTTGGTTTGTTGGTTTGTTGGTTTGTTGGTTTGTTGGTTTGTTCGTTTGTTGGTTTGTTCGTTTGTTCGTTTGTTGGTTTGTTGGTTTGTTGGCTAGTTGGTTTGTTGGTTTGTTGGTTACTTGGTTTGTTGGTTTGTTAGTTTGTTGGTTTGTTGGCTTGTTCGTTTGTTAGTTTGTTGGTTTGTTGGTTTGTAGGTTTGTTGGTTTGTTGGTTTGTTGGCTTGTTGGTTTGTTGGTTTAATGGGTTCTTGGTTTGTTGGTTTGTTGGTTTGTTGGTTATTTGGTTTGTTGGTTTGTCGGTTTGTTGGTTTGTTTGTTTGTTGGTTTGCTCGTTTGTTGGTTTGTTTGTTTGTTGGTTTGTTGGTTTGTTAGTTTGTTGGTTTGTTGGTTTGTTGGCTTGTTGGTTTGTTGGCTTCTTGGTTTCTTGGTTTGTTGGTTAGTTGGTTTGTTGGTTTATTGATTTATTCGTGTGTTGGTTTGTTCGTTTGTTGGTTTGTTTGTTTGTTGGTTTTGTTCGTTTGTTGGTTTGTTGGTTACTTGGTTTGCTGGTTTGTTGGTTTGTTGGTTTGTTGGTTTGTTGGTTTGTTTGTTTGTTCGTTTGTTGGCTTGTTGGCTTGTTGGTTTGTTGGTTTGTTGGTTTGTTGGCTTGTTTGTTTCTTCGTTTGTTGGTTTGTTGGTTTGTTGGCTTGTTGGTTTGTTGGCTTGTTGGTTTGTTGGTTTGTTGACTTGTTGGTTTGTTGGTTTGTTGGTTTGTTGGTTTGTTGGTTTGTTTGTTTGTTGGTTTGTTTGTTTGTTCGTTTGTTGGTTTGTTGGTTTGTTGGTTTGTTGGCTTGTTGGTTTGTTGGTTGTTTGGCTTGTTGGTTTGTTGGTTTGTTCGTTTGTTGGTTTGTTGGTTTGTAAATTTGTTCGTTTGTTTGTTTGTTCGTTTGTTCGTTTGTTGGTTTATTGGTTTGTTGGCTTGTTGGTTTCTTGGTTTGTTGGTTACTTGGTTTGTTGGTTTGTTGGTTTGTTGGCTTGTTGGTTTGTTGGTTTGTTGGTTTTTTGGTTTGTTGGTTTGTTGGTTTGTTTGTTTGTTCGTTTGTTGGTTTGTTGGTTTGTTGGTTTGTTGGTTTGTTGGTTTGTTGGTTTGTTGGTTTGTTGGTTTGTTTGTTTGTTGGCTTGTTGGTTTGTTGGTTTCTTGGTTTCTTGGGTTGTTGATTTGTTGGTTTGTTGGTTTGTTGGTTTGTTCGTTTGTTGGTTTGTTCGTATGTTGGTTTGTTCGTTCGTTGGTTTGTTGGTTTGTTCGTTTGTTGGTTTGTTGGTTGGTTGGCTAGTTGGTTTGTTGGTTTGTTGGTTACTTGGTTTGTTGGTTTGTTGGTTTGTTGGTTTGTTGGCCTGTTGGTTTGTTCGTTTGTTGGTTTGTTGGTTTGTTGGCTGGTTGGTTTGTTGGTTTGTTGGTTACTTGGTTTGTTGGTTTGTTGGTTTGTTGGTTTGTTGGCCTGTTGGTTTGTTAGTTTGTTGGTTTGTTGGTTTGGTTGTTTGTTGGTTTGTTGGTTTGTTTGTTTGTTGGCTTGTTGGTTTGTTGGTTTGTTGGTTTGTTGGTTTCTTGGTTTGTTGGTTTGTTGGTTTGTTGGTTACTTGGTTTGTTGGTTTGTTGGTTTTTGGTTTGTTTGTTTGTTGGTTTGGTCGTTTGTTGGTTTGTTGGTTTGTTGGTTTATTGGTTTGTTGGTTTGTTTGTTTGTTCGTTTGTTGGTTTGTTGGTTTTTTGGCTTGTTGGTTTGTTAGTTTATTGGTTTTTTGGTTTGTTGATTTGTTGGTTTGTTTGTTTGTTCGTTTGTTGGTTTGTTGGTTTGTTGGTTTGTTGGTTTGTTGGTTTGTTAGTTTGTTGGTTTGTTCGTTTGTTGGTTTGTTTGTTTGTTGGTTTGTTCGTTTGTTCGTTTGTTGGTTTGTTGGTTTGTTGGCTTGTTGGTTTGTTGGTTTTGTTGGTTACTTGGTTTGTTGATTTGTTGGTTTGTTGGTTTGTTGGCTTGTTGGTTTGTTGGTTTTTTGGTTTGTTGGTTTGTTGGTTTGTTGGTTTGTTGGTATGTTGGTTTGTTGGTTTGTTAGTTACTTGGTTTTTTGGTTTGTTGGTTTGTTGGTTTGTAGTTACTTGGTTTGTTGGTTTGTTGGTTTGTTGGTTTGTTTGTGTGTTGGTTTGTTCGTTTGTTGGTTTGTTGGTTTGTTGGTTTGTTGGTTTGTTGGTTTGTTGGTTTGTTGGTTTGTTGGTTTGTTGGCTTGTTGGTTTCTTGGTTTTTTGGTTTGTTGGTTTGTTGGTTTGTTGGTTTATTCGTTTGTTGGTTTGTTCGTTTGTTGGTTTGTTTGTTTGTTGGTTTGTTCGTTTGTTCGTTTGTTGGTTTTTTGGTTTGTATGTTTGTTCGTTTGTTGGTTTGTTGGTTTGTTGGTTTGTTGGTTTGTTGGTTTGTTGGTTTGTTAGTTTGTTGGTTTGTTGGTTTGTTGGTTTGTTGGTTTGTTGGTTTGTTGGCTTGTTGGTTTCTTGGTTTTTGGGTTTGTTGGTTTGTTGGTTTGTTGGTTTGTTGGTTTGTTGGTTTGTTCGTTTGTTATTTTGTTCGTTTGTTGGTTTGTTTGTTTGTTGGTTCGTTCGTTTGTTGGTTTGTTGGTTACTTGGTTTGTTGATTTGTTGGTTTGTTGGTTTGTTGGCTTGTTGATTTGTTGGTTTGTTGGTTTGTTGGTTTATTGGTTTGTTGGTTTGTATGTTTGTTCGTTTGTTGGTTTGTTGGTTTGTTGGTTTGTTGGTTTGTTGGTTTGTTGGTTTGTTAGTTTGTTGGTTTGTTGGTTTGTTGGTTTGTTGGTTTGTTGGTTTGTTGGTTTGTTGGCTTGTTGGTTTCTTGGTTTTTGGGTTTGTTGGTTTGTTGGTTTGTTGGTTTGTTGGTTTGTTCGTTTGTTATTTTGTTCGTTTGTTTGTTTGTTTGTTTGTTGGTTCGTTCGTTTGTTGGTTTGTAGGTTACTTGGTTTGTTGGTTTGTTCGTTTGTTCGTTTGTTGGTTTGTTCGTTTGTTGGTTTGTTGGTTTGTTGGTTTGTTGGTTTGTTCGTTTGTTGGTTTGTTCGTTTGTTCGTTTGTTGGTTTCTTGGTTTGTTGGCTAGTTGGTTTGTTGGTTTGTTGGTTACTTGGTTTGTTGGTGTGTTAGTTTGTTGGTTTGTTGGCTTGTTGGTTTGTTAGTTTGTTGGTTTGTTGGTTTGTCGGTTTGTTGGTTTGTTGGTTTGTTTGCTTGTTGGTTTGTTAGTTTAATGGGTTCTTGGTTTGTTGGTTTGTCGGTTTGTTGGTTTGTTTGTTTGTTGGTTTGCTCGTTTGTTGGTTTGTTGGTTTATTGGTTTGTTGGTTTGTTTGTTTGTTCGTTTGTTGGTTTGTTGGTTTGTTGGCTTGTTGGTTTGTTGGTTTATTATTTTTTTGTTTTGTTGGTTTGTTTGTTTTTTCGTTTGTTGGTTTGTTGGTTTGTTGGTTTGTTGGTTTGTTGGTTTGTTACTTTGTTGGTTTGTTGGTTTGTTGGCTTCTTGGTTTCTTGGTTTGTTGGTTAGTTGGTTTGTTGGTTTGTTGGTTTATTCGTTTGTTGGTTTGTTCGTTTGTTGGTTTGTTTGTTTGTTGGTTTTGTTCGTTTGTTGGTTTGTTGGTTACTTGGTTTGTTGGTTTGTTGGTTTGTTGGTTTGTTGGTTTGTTTGTTTGTTCGTTTGTTGGCTTGTTGGCTTGTTGGCTTGTTGGTTTGTTGGTTTGTTGGTTTGTTGGCTTGTTTGTTTGTTCGTTTGTTGGTTTGTTGGTTTGTTGGCTTGTTGGTTTGTTGGCTTGTTGGTTTGTTGGTTTGTTGACTTGTTGGTTTGTTGGTTTGTTGGTTTGTTGGTTTGTTGGTTTGTTTGTTTGTTGGTTTGTTTGTTTGTTCGTTTGTTGGTTTGTTGGTTTGTTGGTTTGTTGGCTTGTTGGTTTGTTGGTTTGTTGGCTTGTTGGTTTGTTGGTTTGTTCGTTTGTTGGTTTGTTGGTTTGTTAATTTGTTCGTTTGTTTGTTTGTTCGTTTGTTCGTTTGTTGGTTTATTGGTTTGTTGGCTTGTTGGTTTCTTGGTTTGTTGGTTACTTGGTTTGTTGGTTTGTTGGTTTGTTCGTTTGTTGGTTTGTTGGTTTGTTGGCTAGTTGGTTTGTTGGTTTGTTGGTTACTTGGTTTGTTGGTTTGTTGGTTTGTTGGTTTGTTGGTTGGTTGGCCTGTTGGTTTGTTAGTTTGTTGGTTTGGTGGTTTGTTGGTTTGTTGGTTTGTTGGTTTGTTGGCTTGTTGGTTTGTTGGTTTAATGGTTTTTTGGTTTGTTGGTTTGTTGGTTACTTGGTTTTTTGGTTTGCTGGTTTGTTGGTTTGTTGGTTTGTTTGTTTGTTGGTTTGTTCGTTTGTTGGTTTGTTGGTTTGTTGGTTTATTGGTTTGTTGGTTTGTTTGTTTGTTCGTTTGTTGGTTTGTTGGTTTGTTGGCTTGTTGGTTTGTTGGTTTATTGGTTTTTTGGTTTGTTGATTTGTTGGTTTGTTTGTTTGTTCGTTTGTTGGTTTGTTGGTTTGTTGGTTTGTTGGTTTGTTGGTTTGTTAGTTTGTTGGTTTGTTGGTTTGTTGGCTTGTTGGTTTGTTGGCTTCTTGGTTTCTTGGTTTGTTGGTTTGTTGGTTTGTTGATTTATTCGTTTGTTGGTTTGTTCGTTTGTTGGTTTGTTTGTTTGTTGGTTTGTTGGTTTGTTCGTTTGTTCGTTTGTTCGTTTGTTGGTTTGTTGGTTTGTTGGCTTGTTGGTTTGTTGGTTTGTTGGTTACTTGGTTTGTTGATTTGTTGGTTTGTTGGTTTGTTGGCTTGTTGGTTTGTTGGTTTTTTGGTTTGTTGGTTTGTTGGTTTGTTGGTTTGTTGGTATGTTGGTTTGTTGGTTTGTTAGTTACTTGGTTTGTTGGATTGTTTGTTTGTTGGTTTGTTGGTTTGTTGGTTTGTTGGTTTGTTGGTTTGTTGGTTTGTTGGTTTGTTGGTTTGTTGGTTTGTTGATTTGTTGGTTTGTTGATTTGTTTGTTTGTTCGCTTGAAGATTTGTTGGTTTGTTGGCTTGTTGGTTTGTTAGTTTGTTGGCTTGTTGGTTTCTTGGTTTGTTGGTTACTTGGTTTGTACGATTGTTGGTTTGTTGGCTTGTTGGTTTGTTGGTTTGTTGGTTTTTTGGTTTGTTGGTTTGTTGGTTTGTTGGTTTGTTGGTTTATTGGTTTGTTGGTTTGTTGGTTTGTTGGTTTGTTGGTTTGTTGGTTTGTTGGTTTGTTGGTTTGTTCGTTTGTTGGTTTGTTCGTTTGTTCGTATGTTGGTTTGTTGGTTTGTTGGCTTGTTGGTTTGTTGGTTTGTTCGTTTGTTGGTTTGTTGGTTTGTTGGTTTGTTGGTTTGTTGGTTTGTTGGTTTGTTGGTTTATTGGTTTGTTGGTTTGTATGTTTGTTCGTTTGTTGGTTTGTTGGTTTGTTGGTTTGTTGGTTTGTTGGTTTGTTGGTTTGTTAGTTTGTTGGTTTGTTGGTTTGTTGGTTTGTTGGTTTGTTGGTTTGTTGGTTTGTTGGTTTGTTGGTTTGTTGGCTTGTTGGTTTCTTGGTTTTTGGGTTTGTTGGTTTGTTGGTTTGTTGGTTTGTTGGTTTGTTCGTTTGTTATTTTGTTCGTTTGTTGGTTTGTTTGTTTGTTGGTTCGTTCGTTTGTTGGTTTGTTGGTTACTTGGTTTGTTGGTTTGTTCGTTTGTTCGTTTGTTGGTTTGTTCGTTTGTTGGTTTGTTGGTTTGTTGGTTTGTTGGTTTGTTCGTTTGTTGGTTTGTTTGTTTGTTCGTTTGTTGGTTTGTTGGTTTGTTGGCTAGTTGGTTTGTTGGTTGGTTGGTTACTTGGTTTGTTGGTTTGTTAGTTTGTTGGTTTGTTGGCTTGTTGGTTTGTTAGTTTGTTGGTTTGTTGGTTTGTAGGTTTGTTGGTTTGTTGGTTTGTTTGCTTGTTGGTTTGTTGGTTTAATGGGTTCTTGGTTTGTTGGTTTGTTGGTTACTTGGTTTGTTGGTTTGTCGGTTTGTTGGTTTGTTTGTTTGTTGGTTTGCTCGTTTGTTGGTTTGTTGGTTTATTGGTTTGTTGGTTTGTTTGTTTGTTCGTTTGTTGGTTTGTTGGTTTGTTGGCTTGTTGGTTTGTTGGTTTATTGTTTTTTTGGTTTGTTGGTTTGTTTGTTTTTTCGTTTGTTGGTTTGTTGGTTTGTTGGTTTGTTGGTTTGTTGGTTTGTTAGTTTGTTGGTTTGTTGGTTTGTTGGCTTGTTGGTTTGTTTGCTTCTTGGTTTCTTGGTTTGTTGGTTAGTTGGTTTGTTGGTTTGTTGGTTTATTCGTTTGATGGTTTGTTCGTTTGTTGGTTTGTTTGTTTGTTGGTTTTGTTCGTTTGTTGGTTTGTTGGTTACTTGGTTTGTTGGTTTGTTGGTTTGTTGGTTTGTTGATTTGTTTGTTTGTTCGTTTGTTGTCTTGTTGGCTTGTTGGCTTGTTGGTTTGTTGGTTTGTTGGTTTGTTGGCTTGTTTGTTTGTTCGTTTGTTGGTTTGTTGGTTTGTTGGCTTGTTGGTTTGTTGGTTTGTTGTTTTGTTGGTTTGTTGGTTTGTTTGTTTGTTGGTTTGTTTGTTTGTTCGTTTGTTGGTTTGTTGGTTTGTTGGTTTGTTGGCTTGTTGGTTTGTTGGTTTGTTGGCTTGTTGGTTTGTTGGTTTGTTCGTTTGTTGGTTTGTTGGTTTGTTAATTTGTTTGTTTGTTTGTTTGTTCGTTTGTTCGTTTGTTGGTTTATTGGTTTGTTGGCTTGTTGGTTTCTTGGTTTGTTGGTTACTTGGTTTGTTGGTTTGTTGGTTTGTTGGCTTGTTGGTTTGTTGGTTTGTTGGTTTGTTGGTTTGTTGGTTTGTTGGTTTGTTGGTTTGTTGGTTTGTTGGCTTGTTGGTTTGTTGGTTTCTTGGTTTCTTGGTTTGTTTGTTTGTTGGTTTGTTCGTTTGTTGGTTTGTTCGTTTGTTGGTTTGTTCGTTTGTTGGTTAGTTTGATTGTGTTGTTCGTTTGTTGGTTTGTTGGTTACTTGGTTTGTTGGTTTGTTGGTTTGTTCGTTTATTGGTTTGTTGGTTTGTTCGTTTGTTGGTTTGTTGGTTTGTTGGTTTGTTGGTTTGTTGGTTTGTTGGTTTGTTGGTTTGTTGGTTTGTTGGTTTGTTGGCTTGTTGGTTTGTTGGTTTCTTGGTTTCTTGGTTTGTTGGTTTGTTGGTTTGTTCGTTTGTTGGTTTGTTCGTTTGTTGGTTTGTTCGTTTGTTGGTTAGTTTGATTGTGTTGTTCGTTTGTTGGTTTGTTGGTTACTTGGTTTGTTGGTTTGTTGGTTTGTTCGTTTATTGGTTTGTTGGTTTGTTCGTTTGTTGGTTTGTTGGTTTGTTGGCTAGTTGGTTTGTTGGTTTGTTAGTTACTTGGTTTGTTGGTTTGTTGGTTTGTTGGCTTGTTGGTTTGTTGGTTTAATGGTTTCTTGGTTTGTTGGTTTGTTGGTTTGTTGGTTACTTGGTTTTTTGGTTTGTTGGTTTGTTGGTTTGTTGGTTTGTTTGTTTGTTGGTTTGTTCGTTTGTTGGTTTGTTGGTTTGTTGGTTTATTGGTTTGTTGGTTTGTTTGTTTGTTCGTTTGTTGGTTTGTTGGTTTGTTGGCTTGTTGGTTTGTTGGTTTATTGGTTTTTTGGTTTGTTGATTTGTCGGTTTGTTTGTTTGTTCGTTTGTTGGTTTCTTGGTTTGTTGGTTTGTTGGTTTGTTGGCTTGTTGGTTTGTTGGTTTGTTGGTTACTTGGTTTGTTGATTTGTTGGTTTGTTGGTTTGTTGGCTTGTTGGTTTGTTAGTTTTTTGGTTTGTTGGTTTGTTGGTTTGTTGGTTTGTTGGTATGTTGGTTTGTTGGTTTGTTAGTTACTTGGTTTGTTGGATTGTTTGTTTGTTGGTTTGTTGGTTTGTTGGTTTGTTGGTTTGTTGGTTTGTTGGCTTGTTGGTTTGTTAGTTTGTTGGTTTCTTGGTTTGTTGGTTTGTTGATTTGTTGGTTTGTTGGTTACTTGGTTTGCTGGTTTTTTGGTTTGTTGGTTTGTTGGTTTGTTTTTTTTGTTGGTTTCTTGGTTTCTTGGCTTGTTGGTTTGTTGGTTTGTTGGTTTGTTGGTTTGTTGGTTACTTGGTTTGTTGGCTTTTTGGTTTGTTGGTTTGTTTGTTTGTTGGTTTGTTCAATTGTTGGTTTGTTGGTTTATTGGTTTGTTGGTTTGTTTGTTTGTTCTTTTGTTGGTTTGTTGGTTTGTTGGCTTGTTGGTTTGTTGGTTTGTTCATTTGTTGGTTTGTTGGTTTGTTCGTTTGTTGGTTTGTTAGTTTGTTGGCTAGTTGGTTTGTTGGTTTGTTGGTTACTTGATTTGTTGGTTTGTTGGTTTGTTGGTTTGTTGGCCTGTTGGTTTGTTAATTTGTTGGTTTGGTGGTTTGTTGGTTTGTTGGTTTGTTGGTTTGTTGGCTTGTTGGTTTGTTTGTTTAATGGTTTCTTGGTTTGTTGGTTTGTTGGTTTGTTGGTTTGTTGGTTACTTGGTTTGTTGGTTTGTTGGTTTGTTGGTTTTTTTTTTGTTGGTTTGTTCGTTTGTTGGTTTGTTGGTTTGTTGGTTTATTGGTTTGTTGGTTTATTGGTTTGTTGGTTTGTTGGTTTGTTCGTTTGTTGGTTTGTTGGTTTGTTGGCTTGTTGGTTTGTTGGTTTATTGGTTTTTTGGTTTGTTGATTTGTTGGTTTGTTTGTTTGTTCGTTTGTTGGTTTGTTGGTTTGTTGGTTTGTTGGTTTGTTGGTTTGTTAGTTTGTTGGTTTGTTGGTTTGTTGGCTTGTTGGTTTGTTGGCTTCTTGGTTTCTTGGTTTGTTGGTTTGTTGGTTTGTTGGTTTATTCGTTTGTTGGTTTGTTCGTTTGTTGGTTTGTTTGTTTGTTGGTTTGTTCGTTTGTTCGTTTGTTGGTTTGTTGGTTTGTTGGTTTGTTGGTTACTTGGTTTGTTGATTTGTTGGTTTGTTGGTTTTTTGGCTTGTTGGTTTGTTGGTTTTTTGGTTTGTTGGTTTGTTGGTTTGTTGGTTTGTTGGTATGTTGGTTTGTGGGTTTGTTAGTTACTTGGTTTTTTGGTTTGTTGGTTTGTTGGTTTTTAGTTACTTGGTTTGTTGGTTTGTTGGTTTGTTTCTTTTGTTGGTTTGTTCGTTTGTTGGTTTCTTGGTTTGTTGCTTAATTGGTTTGTTGGTTTGTTGGTTTGTTGGTTTGTTTGTTTGTTGGTTTGTTGGTTTGTTGGTTTGTTGGTTTGTTGGTTTGTTGGTTTGTTGGTTTGTTGGTTTGTTGGTTTGTTGGTTTATTGGTTTGTTGGTTTGTTGGTTTGTTCGTTTGTTGGTTTGTTGGTTTGTTGGCTTGTTGGTTTGTTGGTTTATTGGTTTTTTGGTTTGTTGATTTGTTGGTTTGTTTGTTTGTTCGTTTGTTGGTTTGTTGGTTTGTTGGTTTGTTTGTTTGTTGGTTTGTTAGTTTGTTGGTTTGTTGGTTTGTTGGCTTGTTGGTTTGTTGGCTTCTTGGTTTCTTGGTTTGTTGGTTTGTTGGTTTGTTGGTTTATTCGTTTTTTGGTTTGTTCGTTTGTTGGTTTGTTTGTTTGTTGGTTTGTTCGTTTGTTCGTTTGTTGGTTTGTTGGTTTGTTGGCTTGTTGGTTTGTTGGTTTGTTGGTTACTTGGTTTGTTGATTTGTTGGTTTGTTGGTTTTTTGGCTTGCTGGTTTGTTGGTTTTTTGGTTTGTTGGTTTGTTGGTTTGTTGGTTTGTTGGTTTGTTGGTATGTTGGTTTGTAGGTTTGTTAGTTACTTGGTTTTTTGGTTTGTTGGTTTGTTGGTTTTTAGTTACTTGGTTTGTTGGTTTGTTGGTTTGTTTGTTTGTTGGTTTGTTCGTTTGTTGGTTTGTTGGTTTGTTGGTTAATTGGTTTGTTGGTTTGTTGGTTTGTTGGTTTGTTGGTTTGTTGGTTTGTTGGTTTTTTGGTTTGTTGGTTTGTTGGTTTGTTGGTTTGTTGGTTTATTCGTTTGTTGGTTTGTTCGTTTGTTGGTTTGTTTCTTTATTGGTTTGTTGATTTGTTGGTTTGTTGGTTTGTTGGCTTGTTGATTTGTTGGTTTGTTGGTTTGTTGGTTTATTGGTTTGTTGGTTTGTATGTTTGTTCGTTTGTTGGTTTGTTGGTTTGTTGGTTTGTTGGTTTGTTTGTTTGTTGGTTTGTTGGTTTGTTGGTTTGTTGGTTTGTTGGTTTGTTGGTTTGTTGGTTTGTTGGTTTGTTGGTCTGTTGGCTTGTTGCTTTCTTGGTTTTTGGCTTTGTTGGTTTGTTGGTTTGTTGGTTTGTTGGTTTGTTCGTTTGTTATTTTGTTCGTTTGTTGGTTTGTTTGTTTGTTGGTTCGTTCGTTTGTTGGTTTGTTGGTTACTTGGTTTGTTGGTTTGTTCGTTTGTTCGTTTGTTGGTTTGTTTGTTTGTTGGTTTGTTGGTTTGTTGGTTTGTTGGTTTGTTCGTTTGTTGGTTTGTTCGTTTGTTCGTTTGTTGGTTTGTTGGTTTGTTGGCTAGTTGGTTTGTTGGTTTGTTGGTTACTTGCTTTGTTGGTTTGTTAGTTTGTTGGTTTGTTGGCTTGTTGGTTTGTTAGTTTGTTGGTTTGTTTCTTTATTGGTTTGTTGATTTGTTGGTTTGTTCGTTTGTTGGTTTGTTGGTTTGTTGGTTTGTTGGTTTGTTGGTTTGTTGGTTTGTTGGTTTGTTGGTTTGTTGGTTTGTTGGTTTGTTGGTTTGTTGGTTTGTTGTTTTGTTGGTTTGTTGGTTTGTTGGTTTGTTGGTTTGTTGGCTTGTTGGTTTGTTAGTTTGTTGGTTTCTTGGTTTGTTGGTTTGTTGGTTTGTTGGTTTGTTGGTTACTTGGTTTGCTGGTTTTTTGGTTTGTTGGTTTGTTGGTTTGTTTTTTTTGTTGGTTTCTTGGTTTCTTGGCTTGTTGGTTTGTTGGTTTGTTGGTTTGTTGGTTTGTTGGTTACTTGGTTTGTTGGCTTTTTGGTTTGTTGGTTTGTTTGTTTGTTGGTTTGTTCAATTGTTGGTTTGTTGGTTTGTTGGTTTATTGGTTTGTTGGTTTGTTTGTTTGTTCTTTTGTTGGTTTGTTGGTTTGTTGGCTTGTTGGTTTGTTGGTTTGTTCATTTGTTGGTTTGTTGGTTTGTTCGTTTGTTGGTTTGTTAGTTTGTTGGCTAGTTGGTTTGTTGGTTTGTTGGTTACTTGATTTGTTGGTTTGTTGGTTTGTTGGTTTGTTGGCCTGTTGGTTTGTTAATTTGTTGGTTTGGTGGTTTGTTGGTTTGTTGGTTTGTTGGTTTGTTGGCTTGTTGGTTTGTTTGTTTAATGGTTTCTTGGTTTGTTGGTTTGTTGGTTTGTTGGTTTGTTGGTTACTTGGTTTGTTGGTTTGTTGGTTTGTTGGTTTTTTTTTTTGTTGGTTTGTTCGTTTGTTGGTTTGTTGGTTTGTTGGTTTATTGGTTTGTTGGTTTATTGGTTTGTTGGTTTGTTGGTTTGTTCGTTTGTTGGTTTGTTGGTTTGTTGGCTTGTTGGTTTGTTGGTTTATTGGTTTTTTGGTTTGTTGATTTGTTGGTTTGTTTGTTTGTTCGTTTGTTGGTTTGTTGGTTTGTTGGTTTGTTGGTTTGTTGGTTTGTTAGTTTGTTGGTTTGTTGGTTTGTTGGCTTGTTGGTTTGTTGGCTTCTTGGTTTCTTGGTTTGTTGGTTTGTTGGTTTGTTGGTTTATTCGTTTGTTGGTTTGTTCGTTTGTTGGTTTGTTTGTTTGTTGGTTTGTTCGTTTGTTCGTTTGTTGGTTTGTTGGTTTGTTGGTTTGTTGGTTACTTGGTTTGTTGATTTGTTGGCTTGTTGGTTTTTTGGCTTGTTGGTTTGTTGGTTTTTTGGTTTGTTGGTTTGTTGGTTTGTTGGTTTGTTGGTATGTTGGTTTGTGGGTTTGTTAGTTACTTGGTTTTTTGGTTTGTTGGTTTGTTGGTTTTTAGTTACTTGGTTTGTTGGTTTGTTGGTTTGTTTCTTTTGTTGGTTTGTTCGTTTGTTGGTTTCTTGGTTTGTTGCTTAATTGGTTTGTTGGTTTGTTGGTTTGTTGGTTTGTTTGTTTGTTGGTTTGTTGGTTTGTTGGTTTGTTTGTTTGTTGGTTTGTTAGTTTGTTGGTTTGTTGGTTTGTTGGCTTGTTGGTTTGTTGGCTTCTTGGTTTCTTGGTTTGTTGGTTTGTTGGTTTGTTGGTTTATTCGTTTGTTGGTTTGTTCGTTTGTTGGTTTGTTTGTTTGTTGGTTTGTTCGTTTGTTCGTTTGTTGGTTTGTTGGTTTGTTGGCTTGTTGGTTTGTTGGTTTGTTGGTTACTTGGTTTGTTGATTTGTTGGTTTGTTGGTTTTTTGGCTTGCTGGTTTGTTGGTTTTTTGGTTTGTTGGTTTGTTGGTTTGTTGGTTTGTTGGTTTGTTGGTATGTTGGTTTGTAGGTTTGTTAGTTACTTGGTTTTTTGGTTTGTTGGTTTGTTGGTTTTTAGTTACTTGGTTTGTTGGTTTGTTGGTTTGTTTGTTTGTTGGTTTGTTCGTTTGTTGGTTTGTTGGTTTGTTGGTTAATTGGTTTGTTGGTTTGTTGGTTTGTTGGTTTGTTGGTTTGTTGGTTTGTTGGTTTTTTGGTTTGTTGGTTTGTTGGTTTGTTGGTTTGTTGGTTTATTCGTTTGTTGGTTTGTTCGTTTGTTGGTTTGTTTCTTTATTGGTTTGTTGATTTGTTGGTTTGTTGGTTTGTTGGCTTGTTGATTTGTTGGTTTGTTGGTTTGTTGGTTTATTGGTTTGTTGGTTTGTATGTTTGTTCGTTTGTTGGTTTGTTGGTTTGTTGGTTTGTTGGTTTGTTTGTTTGTTGGTTTGTTGGTTTGTTGGTTTGTTGGTTTGTTGGTTTGTTGGTTTGTTGGTTTGTTGGTTTGTTGGTCTGTTGGCTTGTTGCTTTCTTGGTTTTTGGCTTTGTTGGTTTGTTGGTTTGTTGGTTTGTTGGTTTGTTCGTTTGTTATTTTGTTCGTTTGTTGGTTTGTTTGTTTGTTGGTTCGTTCGTTTGTTGGTTTGTTGGTTACTTGGTTTGTTGGTTTGTTCGTTTGTTCGTTTGTTGGTTTGTTTGTTTCTTGGTTTGTTGGTTTGTTGGTTTGTTGGTTTGTTCGTTTGTTGGTTTGTTCGTTTGTTCGTTTGTTGGTTTGTTGGTTTGTTGGCTAGTTGGTTTGTTGGTTTGTTGGTTACTTGCTTTGTTTGGTTTGTTAGTTTGTTGGTTTGTTGGCTTGTTGGTTTGTTAGTTTGTTGGTTTGTTTCTTTATTGGTTTGTTGATTTGTTGGTTTGTTCGTTTGTTGGTTTGTTGGTTTGTTGGTTTGTTGGTTTGTTGGTTTGTTGGTTTGTTGGTTTGTTGGTTTGTTGGTTTGTTGGTTTGTTGGTTTGTTGTTTTGTTGGTTTGTTGGTTTGTTGGTTTGTTGGTTTGTTGGCTTGTTGGTTTGTTAGTTTGTTGGTTTCTTGGTTTGTTGGTTTGTTGGTTTGTTGGTTTGTTGGTTACTTGGTTTGCTGGTTTTTTGGTTTGTTGGTTTGTTGGTTTGTTTTTTTTGTTGGTTTCTTGGTTTCTTGGCTTGTTGGTTTGTTGGTTTGTTGGTTTGTTGGTTTGTTGGTTACTTGGTTTGTTGGCTTTTTGGTTTGTTGGTTTGTTTGTTTGTTGGTTTGTTCAATTGTTGGTTTGTTGGTTTGTTGGTTTATTGGTTTGTTGGTTTGTTTGTTTGTTCTTTTGTTGGTTTGTTGGTTTGTTGGCTTGTTGGTTTGTTGGTTTGTTCATTTGTTGGTTTGTTGGTTTGTTCGTTTGTTGGTTTGTTAGTTTGTTGGCTAGTTGGTTTGTTGGTTTGTTGGTTACTTGATTTGTTGGTTTGTTGGTTTGTTGGCCTGTTGGTTTGTTAATTTGTTGGTTTGGTGGTTTGTTGGTTTGTTGGTTTGTTGGTTTGTTGGCTTGTTGGTTTGTTTGTTTAATGGTTTCTTGGTTTGTTGGTTTGTTGGTTTGTTGGTTTGTTGGTTACTTGGTTTGTTGGTTTGTTGGTTTGTTGGTTTTTTTTTTTGTTGGTTTGTTCGTTTGTTGGTTTGTTGGTTTGTTGGTTTATTGGTTTGTTGGTTTATTGGTTTGTTGGTTTGTTGGTTTGTTCGTTTGTTGGTTTGTTGGTTTGTTGGCTTGTTGGTTTGTTGGTTTATTGGTTTTTTGGTTTGTTGATTTGTTGGTTTGTTTGTTTGTTCGTTTGTTGGTTTGTTGGTTTGTTGGTTTGTTGGTTTGTTGGTTTGTTAGTTTGTTGGTTTGTTGGTTTGTTGGCTTGTTGGTTTGTTGGCTTCTTGGTTTCTTGGTTTGTTGGTTTGTTGGTTTGTTGGTTTATTCGTTTGTTGGTTTGTTCGTTTGTTGGTTTGTTTGTTTGTTGGTTTGTTCGTTTGTTCGTTTGTTGGTTTGTTGGTTTGTTGGTTTGTTGGTTACTTGGTTTGTTGATTTGTTGGTTTGTTGGTTTTTTGGCTTGTTGGTTTGTTGGTTTTTTGGTTTGTTGGTTTGTTGGTTTGTTGGTTTGTTGGTATGTTGGTTTGTGGGTTTGTTAGTTACTTGGTTTTTTGGTTTGTTGGTTTGTTGGTTTTTAGTTACTTGGTTTGTTGGTTTGTTGGTTTGTTTCTTTTGTTGGTTTGTTCGTTTGTTGGTTTCTTGGTTTGTTGCTTAATTGGTTTGTTGGTTTGTTGGTTTGTTGGTTTGTTTGTTTGTTGGTTTGTTGGTTTGTTGGTTTGTTGGTTTGTTGGTTTGTTGGTTTGTTGGTTTGTTGGTTTGTTGGTTTGTTGGTTTATTGGTTTGTTGGTTTGTTGGTTTGTTCGTTTGTTGGTTTGTTGGTTTGTTGGCTTGTTGGTTTGTTGGTTTATTGGTTTTTTGGTTTGTTGATTTGTTGGTTTGTTTGTTTGTTCGTTTGTTGGTTTGTTGGTTTGTTGGTTTGTTTGTTTGTTGGTTTGTTAGTTTGTTGGTTTGTTGGTTTGTTGGCTTGTTGGTTTGTTGGCTTCTTGGTTTCTTGGTTTGTTGGTTTGTTGGTTTGTTGGTTTATTCGTTTGTTGGTTTGTTCGTTTGTTGGTTTGTTTGTTTGTTGGTTTGTTCGTTTGTTCGTTTGTTGGTTTGTTGGTTTGTTGGCTTGTTGGTTTGTTGGTTTGTTGGTTACTTGGTTTGTTGATTTGTTGGTTTGTTGGTTTTTTGGCTTGTTGGTTTGTTGGTTTTTTGGTTTGTTGGTTTGTTGGTTTGTTGGTTTGTTGGTTTGTTGGTATGTTGGTTTGTGGGTTTGTTAGTTACTTGGTTTTTTGGTTTGTTGGTTTGTTGGTTTTTAGTTACTTGGTTTGTTGGTTTGTTGGTTTGTTTGTTTGTTGGTTTGTTCGTTTGTTGGTTTGTTGGTTTGTTGGTTAATTGGTTTGTTGGTTTGTTGGTTTGTTGGTTTGTTGGTTTGTTGGTTTGTTGGTTTTTTGGTTTGTTGGTTTGTTGGTTTGTTGGTTTGTTGGTTTATTCGTTTGTTGGTTTGTTCGTTTGTTGGTTTGTTTCTTTATTGGTTTGTTGATTTGTTGGTTTGTTGGTTTGTTGGCTTGTTGATTTGTTGGTTTGTTGGTTTGTTGGTTTATTGGTTTGTTGGTTTGTCTGTTTGTTCGTTTGTTGGTTTGTTGGTTTGTTGGTTTGTTGGTTTGTTTGTTTGTTGGTTTGTTGGTTTGTTGGTTTGTTGGTTTGTTGGTTTGTTGGTTTGTTGGTTTGTTGGTTTGTTGGTCTGTTGGCTTGTTGCTTTCTTGGTTTTTGGCTTTGTTGGTTTGTTGGTTTGTTGGTTTGTTGGTTTGTTCGTTTGTTATTTTGTTCGTTTGTTGGTTTGTTTGTTTGTTGGTTCGTTCGTTTGTTGGTTTGTTGGTTACTTGGTTTGTTGGTTTGTTCGTTTGTTCGTTTGTTGGTTTGTTTGTTTGTTGGTTTGTTGGTTTGTTGGTTTGTTGGTTTGTTCGTTTGTTGGTTTGTTCGTTTGTTCGTTTGTTGGTTTGTTGGTTTGTTGGCTAGTTGGTTTGTTGGTTTGTTGGTTACTTGCTTTGTTGGTTTGTTAGTTTGTTGGTTTGTTGGCTTGTTGGTTTGTTAGTTTGTTGGTTTGTTGGTTTGTAGGTTTGTTGGTTTGTTGGTTTGTTGGCTTGTTGGTTTGTTGGTTTAATAGATTCTTGGTTTGTTGGTTTGTTGGTTTGTTGGTTTGTTGGTTACTTGGTTTGTTGGTTTGTCGGTTTGTTAGTTTGTTTGTTTGTTGGTTTGCTCGTTTGTTGGTTTGTTGGTTTATTGGTTTGTTGGTTTGTTTGTTTGTTCGTTTGTTGGTTTGTTGGTTTGTTGGCTTGTTGGTTTGTTGGTTTATTGTTTTTTTGGTTTGTTGGTTTGTTTGTTTTTTCGTTTGTTGGTTTGTTGGTTTGTCGGTTTGTTGGTTTTTTAGTTTGTTGGTTTGTTGGTTTGTTGGCTTGTTGGTTTGTTGGCTTTGTGGTTTCTTGGTTTGTTGGTTAGTTGGTTTGTTGGTTTGTTGGTTTATTCGTTTGTTGGTTTGTTCGTTTGTTGGTTTGTTTGTTTGTTGGTTTTGTTCGTTTGTTGGTTTGTTGGTTACTTGGTTTGTTGGTTTGTTGGTTTGTTGGTTTGTTTGTTTGTTCGTTTGTTGGTTTGTTGGTTTGTTGGCTTGTTGGTTTGTTGGCTTGTTGGTTTGTTGGTTTGTTGACTTGTTGGTTTGTTGGTTTGTTGGTTTGTTGGTTTGTTGGTTTGTTGGTTTGTTTGTTTGTTGGTTTGTTTGTTTGTTCGTTTGTTGGTTTGTTGGTTTGTTGGTTTGTTGGCTTGTTGGTTTGTTGGTTTGTTGGTTTGTTGGTTTGTTCGTTTGTTGGTTTGTTGGTTTGTTAATTTGTTCGTTTGTTTGTTTGTTCGTTTGTTCGTTTGTTGGTTTATTGGTTTTTTGGCTTGTTGGTTTCTTGGTTTGTTGGTTACTTGGTTTGTTGGTTTGTTGGTTTGTTGGCTTGTTGGTTTGTTGGTTTGTTGGTTTTTTGGTTTGTTGGTTTGTTGGTTTGTTTGTTTGTTCGTTTGTTGGTTTGTTGGTTTGTTGGTTTGTTGGTTTGTTGGTTTGTTGGTTTGTTGGTTTGTTGGTTTGTTGGTTTGTTGGTTTGTTGGTTTGTTGGCTTGTTGGTTTGTTGGTTTCTTAGTTTCTTGGTTTGTTGATTTGTTGTTTTGTTGGTTTGTTGGTTTGTTTGTTTGTTGGTTTGTTCGTTTGTTGGTTTGTTCGTTTGTTGGTTAGTTTGATTGTGTTGTTCGTTTGTTGGTTTGTTGGTTACTTGGTTTGTTGGTTTGTTAGTTTGTTCGTTTGTTGGTTTGTTGGTTTGCTCGTTTGTTGGTTTGTTGGTTTGTTGGCTAGTTGGTTTGTTGGTTTGTTGGTTACTTGGTTTGTTGGTTTGTTGGCCTGTTGGTTTGTTAGTTTGTTGGTTTGGTGGTTTGTTGGTTTGTTGGTTTGTTGGTTTGTTGGCTTGTTGGTTTGTTGGTTTAAGGGTTTCTTGGTTTGTTGGTTTGTTGGTTTGTTGGTTACTTGGTTTGTTGGTTTGTTGGTTTGTTGGTTTGTTTGTTTGTTGGTTTGTTCGTTTGTTGGTTTGTTGGTTTGTTGGTTTATTGGTTTGTTGGTTTGTTTGTTTGTTCGGTTGTTGGTTTGTTGGTTTGTTGGCTTGTTGGTTTGTTGGTTTATTGGTTTTTTGGTTTGTTGATTTGTTGGTTTGTTTGTTTGTTCGTTTGTTGGTTTGTTGGTTTGTTAGTTTGTTGGTTTGTTGGTTTGTTGGCTTGTTGGTTTGTTGGCTTCTTGGTTTCTTGGTTTGTTGGTTTGTTGGTTTGTTGGTTTATTCGTTTGTTGGTTTGTTCGTTTGTTGGTTTGTTTGTTTGTTGGTTTGTTCGTTTGTTCGTTTGTTGGTTTGTTGGTTTGTTGGCTTGTTGGTTTGTTGGTTTGTTGGTTACTTGGTTTGTTGATTTGTTGGTTTGTTGGTTTGTTGGCTTGTTGGTTTGTTGGTTTTTTGGTTTGTTGGTTTGCTGGTTTGTTGGTTTGTTGGTATGTTGGTTTGTTGGTTTGTTAGTTACTTGGTTTGTTGGTTTGTTTGTTTGTTGGTTTGTTGGTTTGTTGGTTTGTTGGTTTGTTGGTTTCTTGGTTTGTTGGTTTGTTGGTTTGTTGATTTGTTTGTTTGTTCGCTTGTAGATTTGTTGGTTTGTTGGCTTGTTGGTTTGTTGGTTTGTTGGTTTGTTGGCTTGTTGGTTTCTTGGTTGGTTGGTTACTTAGTTTGTACGTTTGTTGGTTTGTTGGCTTGTTGGTTTGTTGGTTTGTTGGTTTTTTGGTTTGTTGGTTTGTTGGTTTGTTGGTTTGTTGGTTTGTTGGTTTATTGGTTTGTTGGTTTGTTGGTTTGTTGGTTTGTTGGTTTGTTGGTTTGTTCGTTTGTTGGTTTGTTCGTTTGTTCGTATGTTGGTTTTTTGGTTTGTTGGCTTGTTGGTTTGTTGGTTTGTTCGTTTGTTGGTTTGTTGGTTTGTTGGTTTGTTGGTTTGTTGGTTTGTGGGTTTGTGGGTTTGTTGGTTTGTTGGTTTGTTGGTTTGTTGGTTTGTTGTTTCGTTGGTTTGTTGGTTTGTTGGTTTGTTGGTTTGTTGGTTTGTTGGCTTGTTGGTTTGTTAGTTTGTTGGTTTCTTGGTTTGTTGGTTTATTGGTTTGTTGGTTTGTTGGTTACTTGGTTTGTTGGTTTTTTGGTTTGTTGGTTTGTTGGTTTGTTTTTTTGTTGGTTTGTTGGTTTCTTGGCTTGTTGGTTTGTTGGTTTGTTGGTTTGTTGGTTTGTTGGTTTGTTGGTTTGTTGGTTTGTTGGTTACTTGGTTTGTTGGTTTTTTAATTTGTTGGTTTGTTTGTTTGTTGGTTTGTTCATTTGTTGGTTTGTTGGTTTGTTGGTTTGTTTGTTTGTTCGTTTGTTGGTTTGTTGGTTTGTTGGTTTGTTGGTTTGTTGGTTTGTTGGTTTGTTGGTTTGTTGGTTTGTTGGTTTGTTGGTTTGTTGGTTTGTTGGTTTGTTGGTTTGTTGGTTTGTTGGCTTGTTGGTTTGTTGGTTTCTTAGTTTCTTGGTTTGTTGATTTGTTGGTTTGTTGGTTTGTTGGTTTGTTTGTTTGTTGGTTTGTTGGTTTGTTCGTTTGTTGGTTTGTTCGTTTGTTGGTTAGTTTGATTGTGTTGTTCGTTTGTTGGTTTGTTGGTTACTTGGTTTGTTGGTTTGTTAGTTTGTTCGTTTGTTGGTTTGTTGGTTTGCTCGTTTGTTGGTTTGTTGGTTTGTTGGCTAGTTGGTTTGTTGGTTTGTTGGTTACTTGGTTTGTTGGTTTGTTGGCCTGTTGGTTTGTTAGTTTGTTGGTTTGGTGGTTTGTTGGTTTGTTGGTTTGTTGGTTTGTTGGCTTGTTGGTTTGTTGGTTTAAGGGTTTCTTGGTTTGTTGGTTTGTTGGTTACTTGGTTTGTTGGTTTGTTGGTTTGTTGGTTTGTTTGTTTGTTGGTTTGTTCGTTTGTTGGTTTGTTGGTTTGTTGGTTTATTGGTTTGTTGGTTTGTTTGTTTGTTCGTTTGTTGGTTTGTTGGTTTGTTGGCTTGTTGGTTTGTTGGTTTATTGGTTTTTTGGTTTGTTGATTTGTTGGTTTGTTTGTTTGTTCGTTTGTTGGTTTGTTGGTTTGTTAGTTTGTTGGTTTGTTGGTTTGTTGGCTTGTTGGTTTGTTGGCTTCTTGGTTTCTTGGTTTGTTGGTTTGTTGGTTTGTTGGTTTATTCGTTTGTTGGTTTGTTCGTTTGTTGGTTTGTTTGTTTGTTGGTTTGTTCGTTTGTTCGTTTGTTGGTTTGTTGGTTTGTTGGCTTGTTGGTTTGTTGGTTTGTTGGTTACTTGGTTTGTTGATTTGTTGGTTTGTTGGTTTGTTGGCTTGTTGGTTTGTTGGTTTTTTGGTTTGTTGGTTTGCTGGTTTGTTGGTTTGTTGGTATGTTGGTTTGTTGGTTTGTTAGTTACTTGGTTTGTTGGTTTATTTGTTTGTTGGTTTGTTGGTTTGTTGGTTTGTTGACTTGTTGGTTTCTTGGTTTGTTGGTTTGTTGGTTTGTTGATTTGTTTGTTTGTTCGCTTGTAGATTTGTTGGTTTGTTGGCTTGTTGGTTTGTTGGTTTGTTGGTTTGTTGGCTTGTTGGTTTCTTGGTTGGTTGGTTACTTAGTTTGTACGTTTGTTGGTTTGTTGGCTTGTTGGTTTGTTGGTTTGTTGGTTTTTTGGTTTGTTGGTTTGTTGGTTTGTTGGTTTGTTGGTTTGTTGGTTTATTGGTTTGTTGGTTTGTTGGTTTGTTGGTTTGTTGGTTTGTTGGTTTGTTCGTTTGTTGGTTTGTTCGTTTGTTCGTATGTTGGTTTGTTGGTTTGTTGGCTTGTTGGTTTGTTGGCTTGTTCGTTTGTTGGTTTGTTGGTTTGTTGGTTTGTTGGTTTGTTGGTTTGTGGGTTTGTGGGTTTGTTGGTTTGTTGGTTTGTTGGTTTGTTGGTTTGTTGTTTCGTTGGTTTGTTGGTTTGTTGGTTTGTTGGTTTGTTGGTTTGTTGGCTTGTTGGTTTGTTAGTTTGTTGGTTTCTTGGTTTGTTGGTTTGTTGGTTTGTTGGTTTGTTGGTTACTTGGTTTGTTGGTTTTTTGGTTTGTTGGTTTGTTGGTTTGTTTTTTTGTTGGTTTGTTGGTTTCTTGGCTTGTTGGTTTGTTGGTTTGTTGGTTTGTTGGTTTGTTGGTTTGTTGGTTACTTGGTTTGTTGGTTTTTTAATTTGTTGGTTTGTTTGTTTGTTGGTTTGTTCATTTGTTGGTTTGTTGGTTTGTTGGTTTATTGGTTTGTTGGTTTGTTTGTTTGTTCTTTTGTTGGTTTGTTGGTTTGTTGGCTTGTTGGTTTGTTGGTTTATTCGTTTTTTGGTTTGTTGGTTTGTTGGTTTGTTTGTTTGTTCGTTTGTTGGTTTGTTGGTTTGTTGGTTTGTTGGTTTGTTAGTTTGTGGGTTTGTTGATTTGTTGGCTTGTTGGTTTGTTGGCTTCTTGATTTCTTGGTTTGTTGGTTTGTTGTTTTGTTGGTTTATTCGTTTGTTGGTTTGTTGGTTTGTTGGCTTGTTGGTTTGTTGGTTTGTTGGCTTGTTGGTTTGTTGGTTTATTCGTTTGTTGGTTTGTTGGTTTGTTAGTTTGTTCGTGTGTTTGTTTGTTCGTTTGTTGGTTTGTTGGTTTGTTGGTTTGTTGGCTTGTTGGTTTGTTGGTTTGTTGGTTACTTGGTTTGTTGATTTGTTGGTTTGTTGGTTTGTTGGCTTGTTGGTTCGTTGGTTTGTTGGTTACTTGGTTTGTTGGTTTGTCGGTTTGTTGGTTTGTTTGTTTGTTGGTTTGTTGGCTTGTTGGTTTGTTGGTTTATTGTTTTTTTGGTTTGTTGGTTTGTTTGTTTTTTCGTTTGTTGGTTTGTTGGTTTGTCGGTTTGTTGGTTTTTTAGTTTGTTGGTTTGTTGGTCTGTTGGCTTGTTGGTTTGTTGGCTTTGTGGTTTCTTGGTTTGTTGGTTAGTTGGTTTGTTGGTTTGTTGGTTTGTTTGTTTGTTCGTTTGTTGGTTTGTTGGTTTGTTGGCTTGTTGGTTTGTTGGTTTATTGTTTTTTTGGTTTGTTGGTTTGTTTGTTTTTTCGTTTGTTGGTTTGTTGGTTTGTCGGTTTGTTGGTTTTTTAGTTTGTTGGTTTGTTGGTTTGTTGGTTTGTTGGCTTGTTGGTTTGTTGGCTTTGTGGTTTCTTGGTTTGTTGGTTAGTTGGTTTGTTGGTTTGTTGGTTTATTCGTTTGTTGGTTTGTTCGTTTGTTGGTTTGTTTGTTTGTTGGTTTTGTTCGTTTGTTGGTTTGTTGGTTACTTGGTTTGTTGGTTTGTTGGTTTGTTGGTTTGTTGGTTTGTTTGTTTGTTCGTTTGTTGGTTTGTTGGTTTGTTGGCTTGTTGGTTTGTTGGCTTGTTGGTTTGTTGGTTTGTTGACTTGTTGGTTTGTTGGTTTGTTGGTTTGTTGGTTTGTTTGTTTGTTGGTTTGTTTGTTTGTTCGTTTGTTGGTTTGTTGGTTAGTTGGTTTGTTGGCTTGTTGGTTTGTTGGTTTGTTGGCTTGTTGGTTTGTTGGTTTGTTCGTTTGTTGGTTTGTTGGTTTGTTAATTTGTTCGTTTGTTTGTTTGTTCGTTTGTTCATTTGTTGGTTTATTGGTTTTTTGGCTTGTTGGTTTTTTGGTTTGTTGGTTACTTGGTTTGTTGGTTTGTTGGTTTGTTGGCTTGTTGGTTTGTTGGTTTGTTGGTTTTTTGGTTTGTTGGTTTGTTGGTTTGTTTGTTTGTTCGTTTGTTGGTTTGTTGGTTTGTTGGTTTGTTGGTTTGTTGGTTTGTTGGTTTGTTGGTTTGTTGGTTTGTTGGTTTGTTGGTTTGTTGGTTTGTTGGTTTGTTGGTTTGTTGGCTTGTTGGTTTGTTGGTTTCTTAGTTTCTTGGTTTGTTGATTTGTTGGTTTGTTGGTTTGTTGGTTTGTTTGTTTGTTGGTTTGTTCGTTTGTTGGTTTGTTCGTTTGTTGGTTAGTTTGATTGTGTTGTTCGTTTGTTGGTTTGTTGGTTACTTGGTTTGTTGGTTTGTTAGTTTGTTCGTTTGTTGGTTTGTTGGTTTGCTCGTTTGTTGGTTTGTTGGTTTGTTGGCTAGTTGGTTTGTTGGTTTGTTGGTTACTTGGTTTGTTGGTTTGTTGGCCTGTTGGTTTGTTAGTTTGTTGGTTTGGTGGTTTGTTGGTTTGTTGGTTTGTTGGTTTGTTGGCTTGTTGGTTTGTTGGTTTAAGGGTTTCTTGGTTTGTTGGTTTGTTGGTTTGTTGGTTACTTGGTTTGTTGGTTTGTTGGTTTGTTGGTTTGTTTGTTTGTTGGTTTGTTCGTTTGTTGGTTTGTTGGTTTGTTGGTTTATTGGTTTGTTGGTTTGTTTGTTTGTTCGTTTGTTGGTTTGTTGGTTTGTTGGCTTGTTGGTTTGTTGGTTTATTGGTTTTTTGGTTTGTTGATTTGTTGGTTTGTTTGTTTGTTCGTTTGTTGGTTTGTTGGTTTGTTAGTTTGTTGGTTTGTTGGTTTGTTGGCTTGTTGGTTTGTTGGCTTCTTGGTTTCTTGGTTTGTTGGTTTGTTGGTTTGTTGGTTTATTCGTTTGTTGGTTTGTTCGTTTGTTGGTTTGTTTGTTTGTTGGTTTGTTCGTTTGTTCGTTTGTTGGTTTGTTGGTTTGTTGGCTTGTTGGTTTGTTGGTTTGTTGGTTACTTGGTTTGTTGATTTGTTGGTTTGTTGGTTTGTTGGCTTGTTGGTTTGTTGGTTTTTTGGTTTGTTGGTTTGCTGGTTTGTTGGTTTGTTGGTATGTTGGTTTGTTGGTTTGTTAGTTACTTGGTTTGTTGGTTTGTTTGTTTGTTGGTTTGTTGGTTTGTTGGTTTGTTGGTTTGTTGGTTTGTTGGTTTCTTGGTTTGTTGGTTTGTTGGTTTGTTGATTTGTTTGTTTGTTCGCTTGTAGATTTGTTGGTTTGTTGGCTTGTTGGTTTGTTGGTTTGTTGGTTTGTTGGCTTGTTGGTTTCTTGGTTGGTTGGTTACTTAGTTTGTACGTTTGTTGGTTTGTTGGCTTGTTGGTTTCTTGGTTTGTTGGTTTTTTGGTTTGTTGGTTTGTTGGTTTGTTGGTTTGTTGGTTTGTTGGTTTATTGGTTTGTTGGTTTGTTCGTTTGTTGAATTGTTTGTTTGTTGGGATGATCGTTTGTTGGTTTGTTGGTTACTTGGTTTGTTGGTTTGTTGGTTTGTTGGTTTGTTTGTTTGTTCGTTTGTTGGTTTGTTGGTTTGTTGGCTTGTTGGTTTGTTGGTTTGTTGGCTTGTTGGTTTGTTTGTTTGTTCGTTTGTTGGTTTGTTGGTTTGTTGGCTTGCTGGTTTGTTGGTTTGTTGGCTTGTTGGTTTGTTTGTTTGTTTGTTGGTTTGTTGGTTTGTTGGTTTGTTGGTTTGTTTGTTTGTTCGTTTGTTGGTTTGTTGGTTTGTCGGCTTGTTGGTTTGTTGGTTTTTTCGTTTGTTGGTTTGTTGGTTTGTTCGTTTGTTGGTTTATTGGTTTGTTGGCTTGTTGGTTTGTTTGTTTGTTCGTTTGTTGGTTTGTTGGTTTGTTGGTTTGTTGGTTTGTTGGTTTGTTGGTTTGTTGGTTTGTTGGTTTGTTGGCTTGTTGGTTTGTTGGTTTGTTGGTTTCTTGGTTTGTTGGTTTGTCGGTTTGTTGGTTTGTTCGTTTGTTGGTTTGTTCGTTTGTTGGCTTTTTTGTTTGTTGGTTTGTTCGTTTGTTGGTTTGTTGGTTACTTGGTTTGTTTGTTTGTTGGTTTGCTTGTTTGTTCGTTTGTTGGTTTGTTGGTTTGTTGGATTGTTTGCTTGTTGGTTTGTTGGTTTGTTCGTTTGTTGGTTTGTTGGTTTGTTGGTTTGTTCGTTTGTTCGTTTGTTGGTTTGTTGGTTTGCTGGCTTGTTGGTTTATTGGATTGTTGGTTTATTGGCTTGTTGGCTTGTTGGTTTGTTGGTTTGTTGGTTTGTTGGTTTGTTGGTTTGTTGGTTTGTTGGTTTGTTTGTTTGGTTGTTTGTTGGTTTGTTCGTTTCTTGGTTTGTTGATTTGTTGGTTTGTTGGTTTGTTGGCTTGTTGGTTTGTTGGTTTGTTGGTTTGTTGATTTGTTGGTTTGTTGATTTGTTGGTTTGTTGGTTTGTTCGTTTGTTAGTTTGTTCGTTTGTTGGTTTGTTTGTTTGTTGGTTTGTTGGTTTGTTGGTTTGTTGGTTTATTGGCTTGTTGGTTTGTTGGTGTGTTGGTTTCTTGGTTTGTTGGTTTGTTGTCTTGTTGGTTTGTTGGTTTGTTGGTTTTTTAGTTTGTTGGCTTGTTGGTTTGTTGGTTTGTTAGTTTGTTGGCTTGTTGGTTTGTTGGTTTGTTGGTTTGTTCGTTTGTTGGTTTGTTTGCTTCTTGGTTTGTTGGTTTGTTGGTTAATTGGTTTGTTGGTTTGTTGGTTTGTTGGCTTGTTGGTTTGTTGGTTTATTGGTTTTTTGGTTTGTTGGTTTGTTTGTTTGTTGGCTTGTTGGTTTGTTGGTTTGTTGGTTTGTTGGTTTGTTGGTTTGTTCGTTTGTTGGTTTGTTGGTTTGTTGGTTTGTTGGTTTGTTCGTTTGTTGGTTTGTTTGCTTGTTGGTTTGTTGGTTTGTTCGTTTGTTGGTTTGTTTGTTTGTTGGTTTGTTGGTTTGTTGGTTTGTTGGTTTGTTGGTTTGTTGGTTTTTTGGTTTGTTGGCTTGTTGGTTTGTTGGTGTGTTGGTTTCTTGGTTTGTTGGTTTGTTGTCTTATTGGTTTGTTGGTTTGTTAGTTTTTTAGTTTGTTGGCTTGTTGGTTTGTTGGTTTGTTGGCTTGTTGGTTTGTTGGTTTGTTGGTTTGTTCGTTTGTTGGTTTGTTTGCTTGTTTGTTTGTTGGTTTGTTGGTTAATTGGTTTGTTGGTTTGTTGGCTGTTGGTTTGTTGGTTTGTTGGTTTCTTGGTTTGTTTATTTGTTGGTTTGTTCCTGTGTTGGTTTGTTGGTTTGTTTTGTTTGTTGGTTTGTTGCTTTGTTTGTTTGTTCGTTTGTTGGTTTGTTGGTTTGTTGGCTTGTTGGTTTGTTGGTTTGTTGGTTTGTTGGTTTGTTGGTTTGTTGGTTTGTTGGTTTGTTTGTTTGGTTGTTTGGTTGTTTGTTGGTTTGTTCGTTTCTTGGTTTGTTGATTTGTTGGTTTGTTGGTTTGTTGGCTTGTTGGTTTGTTGGTTTGTTGGTTTGTTGGTTTGTTGGTTTGTTGGTTTGTTCGTTTGTTGGTTTGTTCGTTTGTTGGTTTGTTTGTTTGTTGGTTTGTTGGTTTGTTGGTTTGTTGGTTTGTAGGTTTGTTGGCTTGTTGGTTTGTTGGTGTGTTGGTTTCTTGGTTTGTTGGTTTGTTGTCTTGTTGGTTTGTTGTTTTGTTGGTTTTTTAGTTTGTTGGCTTGTTGGTTTGTTGGTTTGTTGGCTTGTTGGTTTGTTGGTTTGTTGGTTTGTTCGTTTGTTGGTTTGTTTGCTTGTTGGTTTGTTGGTTTGTTGGTTAATTGGTTTGTTGGTTTGTTGGTTTGTTGGCTTGTTGGTTTGTTGGTTTATTGGTTTCTTGGTTTGTTGGTTTGTTGGTTTGTAGGCTTGTTGGTTTGTTGGTTTGTTGGTTTGTTCGTTTGTTGGTTTGTTGGTTTGTTGGTTTGTTGGTTTGTTCGTTTGTTGGTTTGTTTGCTTGATGGTTTGTTGGTTTGTTCGTTTGTTGGTTTGTTTGTTTGTTGGTTTGTTGGTTTGTTGGTTTGTTGGTTTGTTGGTTTGTTGGCTTGTTGGTTTGTTGGTGTGTTGGTTTCTTTGTTTGTTGGTTTGTTGTCTTGTTGGTTTGTTGGTTTGTTGGTTTTTTAGTTTGTTGGCTTGTTGGTTTGTTGGTTTGTTGGCTTGTTGGTTTGTTGGTTTGTTGGTTTGTTCGTTTGTTGGTTTGTTTGCTTGTTGGTTTGTTGGTTTGTTGGTTAATTGGTTTGTTGGTTTGTTGGCTGTTGGTTTGTTGGTTTGTTGGTTTCTTGGTTTGTTGGTTTGTTGGTTTGTTTATTTGTTGGTTTGTTCCTGTGTTGGTTTGTTAGTTTGTTTGGTTTGTTGGTTTGTTGCTTTGTTTGTTTGTTCGTTTGTTGGTTTGTTGGTTTGTTGGCTTCTTGGTTTGTTGGTTTGTTGGCTTGTTGGTTTGTTTGTTTGTTGGTTTGTTGGTTTGTTTGTTTGTTCGTTTGTTGGTTTGTTGGTTTGTCGGCTTGTTGGTTTGTTGGTTTGTTGGCTTGTTGGTTTGTTGGTTTTTTCGTTTGTTGGTTTGTTGGTTTGTTCGTTTGTTGGTTTGTTTGTTTGTTCGTTTGTTGGTTTATTGGTTTGTTGGCTTGTTGGTTTGTTGGTTTTTTGGTTACTTGGTTTGTTGGTTTGTTGTCTTATTGGTTTGTTGGTTTGTTAGTTTTTTAGTTTGTTGGCTTGTTGGTTTGTTGGTTTGTTGGCTTGTTGGTTTGTTGGTTTGTTGGTTTGTTCGTTTGTTGGTTTGTTTGCTTGTTGGTTTGTTGGTTTGTTGGTTAATTGGTTTGTTGGTTTGTTGGCTGTTGGTTTGTTGGTTTGTTGGTTTCTTGGTTTGTTTATTTGTTGGTTTGTTCCTGTGTTGGTTTGTTGGTTTGTTTTGTTTGTTGGTTTGTTGCTTTGTTTGTTTGTTCGTTTGTTGGTTTGTTGGTTTGTTGGCTTGTTGGTTTGTTGGTGTGTTGGTTTCTTTGTTTGTTGGTTTGTTGTCTTGTTGGTTTGTTGGTTTGTTGGTTTTTTAGTTTGTTGGCTTGTTGGTTTGTTGGTTTGTTGGCTTGTTGGTTTCTTGGTTTGTTTGGTTCGTTGGTTTGTTGCTTTGTTTGTTTGTTCGTTTGTTGGTTTGTTGGTTTGTTGGCTTGTTGGTTTGTTGGTTTGTTGGCTTGTTGGTTTGTTGGTTTGTTCGTTTGTTGGTTTGTTGATTTGTTGGTTTTTTGGTTTGTTCGTTTGTTGGTTTGTTCGTTTGTTGGTTTGTTTGTTTGTTGGTTTGTTGGTTTGTTGGTTTGTTGGTTTGTTGGTTTGTTGCCTTGTCGGTTTGTTGGTGTGTTGGTTTCTTGGTTTGTTGGTTTGTTGTCTTGTTGGTTTGTTGGTTTGTTGGTTTTTTAGTTTGTTGGCTTGTTGGTTTGTTGGTTTGTTGGCTTGTTGGTTTGTTGGTTTTTTGGTTTGTTCGTTTGTTGGTTTGTTTGCTTGTTGGTTTGTTGGTTTGTTGGTTAATTGGCTTGTTGGTTTGTTGGTTTGTTGGCTTGTTGGTTTCTTGTTTTATTGGTTTCTTGGTTTGTTGGTTTGTTGGTTTGTTGGCTTGTTGGTTTGTTGGTTTGTTGGTTTGTTCGTTTGTTGGTTTGTTGGTTTGTTGGTTTGTTGGTTTGTTCGTTTGTTGGTTTGTTTGCTTGTTGGTTTGTTGGTTTGTTCGTTTGTTGGTTTGTTTGTTTGTTGGTTTGTTGGTTTGTTGGTTTGTTGGTTTGTTGGTTTGTTGGTTTGTTGGCTTGTTGGTTTGTTGGTGTGTTGGTTTCTTGATTTGTTGGTTTTTTGTCTTGTTGGTTTGTTGGTTTGTTGGTTTTTTAGTTTGTTGGCTTGTTGGTTTGTTGGTTTGTTGGCTTGTTGGTTTGTTGGTTTGTTGGTTTGTTCGTTTGTTGGTTTGTTTGCTTGTTGGTTTGTTGGTTTGTTGGCTGTTTGTTTGTTGGTTTGTTGGTTTCTTGGTTTGTTGGTTTGTTGGTTTGTTTATTTGTTGGTTTGTTCTGTGTTGGTTTGTTGGTTTGTTTGGTTTGTTGGTTTGTTGCTTTGTTTGTTTGTTCGTTTGTTGGTTTGTTTGTTTGTTGGCTTTTTGGTTTGTTGGTTTGTTGGCTTGTTGGTTTGTTTGTTTGTTGGTTTGTTGGTTTGTTGGTTTGTTCGTTTGTTGGTTTGTTGATTTGTTGGTTTTTTGGTTTGTTCGTTTGTTGGGTTGTTCGTTTGTTGGTTTGTTTGTTTGTTGGTTTGTTGGTTTGTTGGTTTGTTGGTTTGTTGGTTTGTTGGCTTGTTGGTTTGTTGGTGTGTTGGTTTCTTGGTTTGTTGGTTTGTTGTCTTGTTGGTTTGTTGGTTTGTTGGTTTTTTAGTTTGTTGGCTTGTTGGTTTGTTGGTTTGTTGGCTTGTTGGTTTGTTGGTTTGTTGGTTTGTTCGTTTGTTGGTTTGTTTGCTTGTTGGTTTGTTGGTTTGTTGGTTAATTGGCTTGTTGGTTTGTTGGTTTGTTGGCTTGTTGGTTTGTTGGTTTATTGGTTTCTTGGTTTGTTGGTTTGTTGGTTTGTTGGCTTGTTGGTTTGTTGGTTTGTTGGTTTGTTCGTTTGTTGGTTTGTTGGTTTGTTGGTTTGTTGGTTTGTTCGTTTGTTGGTTTGTTTGCTTGTTGGTTTGTTGGTTTGTTCGTTTGTTGGTTTGTTTGTTTGTTGGTTTGTTGGTTTGTTGGTTTGTTGGTTTGTTGGTTTGTTGGCTTGTTGGTTTGTTGGTGTGTTGGTTTCTTGGTTTGTTGGTTTGTTGTCTTGTTGGTTTGTTGGTTTGTTGGTTTTTTAGTTTGTTGGCTTGTTGGTTTGTTGGTTTGTTGGCTTGTTGGTTTGTTGGTTTGTTGGTTTGTTCGTTTGTTGGTTTGTTTGCTTGTTGGTTTGTTGGTTTGTTGGCTGTTGGTTTGTTGGTTTGTTGGTTTCTTGGTTTGTTGGTTTGTTGGTTTGTTGGTTTGTTTATTTGTTGGTTTGTTCCTGTGTTGGTTTGTTAGTTTGTTTGGTTTGTTGGTTTGTTGCTTTGTTTGTTTGTTCGTTTGTTGGTTTGTTGGTTTGTTGGCTTCTTGGTTTGTTGGTTTGTTGGCTTGTTGGTTTGTTTGTTTGTTGGTTTGTTGGTTTGTTTGTTTGTTCGTTTGTTGGTTTGTTGGTTTGTCGGCTTGTTGGTTTGTTGGTTTGTTGGCTTGTTGGTTTGTTGGTTTTTTCGTTTGTTGGTTTGTTGGTTTGTTCGTTTGTTGGTTTGTTTGTTTGTTCGTTTGTTGGTTTATTGGTTTGTTGGCTTGTTGGTTTGTTGGTTTTTTGGTTACTTGGTTTGTTAATTTGTTGTCTTGTTGGTTTGTTGGCTTGTTGGTTTTTTGGTTTATTGGTTTGTTGGTTTGTTAGCTTGTTGGTTTGTTGGCTTGTTGGTTTCTTGGTTTGTTGGTTTGTTGGTTTGTTGGTTTGTTCGTGTGTTGGTTTGTTCGTTTGTTGGTTTGTTTGTTTGTTGGTTTGTTCGTTTGTTGGTTTGTTGGTTACTTGGTTTGTTGGTTTGTTGGTTTGTTTGTTTGTTCGTTTGTTGGTTTGTTGGTTTGTTGGCTTGTTGGTTTGTTGGTTTTTGGCTTGATGGTTTGTTGGTTTGTTCGTTTGTTGGTTTGTTGGTTTGTTGGTGTGTTCGTTTGTTGGTTTGCTCGTTTGTTCGTTTGTTGGTTTGTTGGTTTGTTGGCTTGTTGGTTTGTTGGTTTGTTGGTTACTTGGTTTGTTGGTTTGTTGGTTTGTTGGTTTGTTGGTTTGTTGGTTTGTTGGCTTGTTGGTTTGTTGGTTTGTTGGTTTGTTGGTTTGTTGGTTTGTTGGTTTGTTGGTTTCTTGGTTTGTTCGTTTGTTGGTTTGTTTGCTTGTTGGTTTGTTGGTTTTTTGGTTAATTGGTTTGTTGGTTTGTTGGCTGTTGGTTTGTTGGTTTGTTGTTTTCTTGGTTTGTTGGTTTGTTGGTTTGTTGGTTTGTTTATTTGTTGGTTTGTTCCTGTGTTGGTTTGTTGGTTTGTTTGGTTTGTTGGTTTGTTGCTTTGTTTGTTTGTTCGTTTGTTGGTTTGTTGGTTTGTTGGCTTGTTGGTTTGTTGGTTTGTTGGCTTGTTGGTTTGTTTGTTTGTTGGTTTGTTGGTTTGTTTGTTTGTTCGTTTGTTGGTTTGTTGGTTTGTCGGCTTGTTGGTTTGTTGGTTTGTTGGCTTGTTGGTTTGCTGGTTTTTTCGTTTGTTGGTTTGTTGGTTTGTTCGTTTGTTGGTTTGTTTCTTTGTTCGTTTGTTGGTTTATTGGTTTGTTGGCTTGTTGGTTTGTTGGTTTTTTGGTTACTTGGTTTGCTAATTTGTTGTCTTGTTGGTTTGTTGGCTTGTTGGTTTTTTGGTTTGTTGGTTTGTTGGTTTGTTGGCTTGTTGGTTTGTTGGCTTGTTGGTTTCTTGGTTTGTTGGTTTGTTGGTTTGTTGGTTTGTTCGTGTGTTGGTTTGTTCGTTTGTTGGTTTGTTTGTTTGTTGGTTTGTTCGTTTGTTGGTTTGTTGGTTACTTGGTTTGTTGGTTTGTTTGTTTGTTCGTTTGTTGGTCTGTTGGTTTGTTGGCTTGTTGGTTTGTTGGTTTGTTGGTTTGTTGGTTTGTTGGTTTGTTGGTTTGTTGGTTTGTTGGTTTGTTGGTTTGTTGGTTTGTTTGTTTGGTTATTTGTTGGTTTGTTCGTTTCTTGGTTTATTGATTTGTTGGTTTGTTGGTTTGTTGGCTTGTTGGTTTGTTGGTTTGTTGGTTTGTTGGTTTGTTGGTTTGTTGGTTTGTTGATTTGTTGGTTTGTTCGTTTGTTGGTTTGTTCGTTTGTTGGTTTGCTTGTTTGTTGGTTTGTTGGTTTGTTGGTTTGTTGGTTTGTTGGCTTGTTGGTTTGATGGTGTGTTGGTTTCTTGGTTTGTTGGTTTGTTGGTTTGTTCGTTTGTTGGTTTGTTTCTTTGTTCGTTTGTTGGTTTATTGGTTTGTTGGCTTGTTGGTTTGTTGGTTTTTTGGTTACTTGGTTTGCTAATTTGTTGTCTTGTTGGTTTGTTGGCTTGTTGGTTTTTTGGTTTGTTGGTTTGTTGGTTTGTTGGCTTGTTGGTTTGTTGGCTTGTTGGTTTCTTGGTTTGTTGGTTTGTTGGTTTGTTGGTTTGTTCGTGTGTTGGTTTGTTCGTTTGTTGGTTTGTTTGTTTGTTGGTTTGTTCGTTTGTTGGTTTGTTGGTTACTTGGTTTGTTGGTTTGTTGGTTTTTTGGTTTGTTGGTTTTTTGGTTTGTTCGTTTGTTGGTTTGTTGGTTTGTTGGTTTTTTGGTTTGTTGGTTACTTGGTTTGTAGGTTTGTTGGTTTGTTGGCTTGTTGGTTTGTTGGTTTTTTGGTTTATTGGTTTGTTGGTTAGTTGGTTTGTTGGTTTGTTGGTTTGTTGGTTTGTTTGTTTGTTTGTTTGTTGGTTTGTTGGTTTGTTGGTTTGTTGGCTTGTTGGTTTGTTGGTTTGTTGGTTTGTTGGTTTTTTGGTTTGTTGGTTTGTTGGTTTGTTGGTTTGTTGGTTTGTTGCTTTGTTGGTTTGTTAGTTTGTTGACTTGTTGGTTTGTTGGTTTGTTGGCTTGTTGGTTTGTTGGTTTGTTGGTTTGTTCGTTTGTTGGTTTGTTTGCTTGTTGGTTTGTTGGTTTGTTGGTTAATTGGTTTGTTGGTTTGTTGGTTTGTTGGCTTGTTGGTTTGTTGGTTTATTGGTTTCTTGGTTTGTTGGTTTGTTTGTTTGTTGGCTTGTTGGTTTGTTGGTTTGTTGGTTTGTTGGTTTGTTCGTTTGTTGGTTTGTTGGTTTGTTGGTTTGTTGGTTTGTTGGTTTGTTCGTTTGTTGGTTTGTTTGCTTGTTGGTTTGTTGGTTTGTTCGTTTGTTGGTTTGTTTGTTTGTTGGTTTGTTGGTTTGTTGGTTTGTTGGTTTGTTGGTTTGTTGGCTTGTTGGTTTGTTGGTGTGTTGGTTTCTTGGTTTGTTGGTTTGTTGTCTTATTGGTTTGTTGGTTTGTTGGTTTTTTAGTTTGTTGGCTTGTTGGTTTGTTGGTTTGTTGGCTTGTTGGTTTGTTGGTTTGTTGGTTTGTTCGTTTGTTGGTTTGTTTGCTTGTTGGTTTGTTGGTTTGTTGGTTAATTGGTTTGTTGGTTTGTTGGCTGTTGGTTTGTTGGTTTGTTGGTTTCTTGGTTTGTTGGTTTGTTGGTTTGTTGGTTTGTTTATTTGTTGGTTTGTTCCTGTGTTGGTTTGTTGGTTTGTTTTGTTTGTTGGTTTGTTGCTTTGTTTGTTTGTTCGTTTGTTGGTTTGTTGGTTTGTTGGCTTGTTGGTTTGTTGGTTTGTTGGTTTGTTGGTTTGTTGGTTTGTTGGTTTGTTGGTTTGTTGGTTTGTTGGTTTGTTGGTTTGTTTGTTTGGTTATTTGTTGGTTTGTTCGTTTCTTGGTTTATTGATTTGTTGGTTTGTTGGTTTGTTGGTTTGTTGGCTTGTTGGTTTGTTGGTTTGTTGGTTTGTTGGTTTGTTGGTTTGTTGGTTTGTTGATTTGTTGGTTTGTTCGTTTGTTGGTTTGTTCGTTTGTTGGTTTGCTTGTTTGTTGGTTTGTTGGTTTGTTGGTTTGTTGGTTTGTTGGCTTGTTGGTTTGATGGTGTGTTGGTTTCTTGGTTTGTTGGTTTGTTGTCTTGTTGGTTTGTTGTTTTGTTGGTTTTTTAGTTTGTTGGCTTGTTGGTTTGTTGGTTTGTTGGCTTGTTGGTTTGTTGGTTTGTTGGTTTGTTCGTTTGTTGGTTTGTTTGCTTGTTGGTTTGTTGGTTTGTTGGTTAATTGGTTTGTTGGTTTATTGGTTTGTTGGCTTGTTGGTTTGTTGGTTTATTGGTTTCTTGGTTTGTTGGTTTGTTGGTTTGTTGGCTTGTTGGTTTGTTGGTTTGTTGGTTTGTTGGTTTGTTCGTTTGTTGGTTTGTTGGTTTGTTGGTTTGTTGGTTTGTTCGTTTGTTGGTTTGTTTGCTTGTTGGTTTGTTGGTTTGTTCGTTTGTTGGTTTGTTTGTTTGTTGGTTTGTTGGTTTGTTGGTTTGTTGGTTTGTTGGTTTGTTGGCTTGTTGGTTTGTTGGTGTGTTGGTTTCTTGGTTTGTTGGTTTGTTGTCTTGTTGGTTTGTTGGTTTGTTGGTTTTTTAGTTTGTTGGCTTGTTGGTTTGTTGGTTTGTTGGCTTGTTGGTTTGTTGGTTTGTTGGTTTGTTCGTTTGTTGGTTTGTTTGCTTGTTGGTTTGTTGGTTTGTTGGTTAATTGGTTTGTTGGTTTGTTGGCTGTTGGTTTGTTGGTTTGTTGGTTTCTTGGTTTGTTGGTTTGTTGGTTTGTTTATTTGTTGGTTTGTTCCTGTGTTGGTTTGTTGGTTTGTTTGGTTTGTTGGTTTGTTGCTTTGTTTGTTTGTTCGTTTGTTGGTTTGTTGGTTTGTTGGCTTGTTGGTTTGTTGGTTTGTTGGCTTGTTGGTTTGTTGGTTTGTTCGTTTGTTGGTTTGTTGATTTGTTGGTTTGTTGGTTTGTTCGTTTGTTGGTTTGTTGGTTTGTTTGTTTGTTGGTTTGTTGGTTTGTTGGTTTGTTGGTTTGTTGGTTTGTTGGCTTGTTGGTTTGTTGGTGTGTTGGTTTCTTGGTTTGTTGTCTTGTTGGTTTGTTGGTTTGTTGGTTTTTTAGTTTGTTGGCTTGTTGGTTTGTTGGTTTTTTGGCTTGTTGGTTTGTTGGTTTGTTGGTTTGTTCGTTTGTTGGTTTGTTTGCTTGTTGGTTTGTTGGTTTGTTGGTTATTTGGTTTGTTGGTTTGTTGGTTTGTTGGCTTGTTGGTTTGTTAGTTTATTGATTTCTTGGTTTGTTGGTTTGTTGGTTTGTTGGCTTGTTGGTTTGTTGGTTTGTTGGTTTGTTCGTTTGTTGGTTTGTTGGTTTGTTGGTTTGTTGGTTTGTTCGTTTGTTGGTTTGTTTGCTTGTTGGTTTGTTGGTTTGATCGTTTGTTGGTTTGTTTGTTTGTTGGTTTATTGGTTTGTTGGTTTGTTGGTTTGTTGGTTTGTTGGCTTGTTGGTTTCTTGGTGTGTTGGTTTCTTGGTTTGTTGGTTTGTTGTCTTGTTGGTTTGTTGGTTTGTTGGCTTGTTGGTTTGTTGGTTTGTTGGCTTGTTGGTTTGTTGGTTTGTTGGTTTGTTCGTTTGTTGGTTTGTTTGCTTGTTGGTTTGTTGGTTTGTTGGCTGTTGGTTTGTTGGTTTGTTGGTTTCTTGGTTTGTTGGTTTGTTGGTTTGTTGGTTTGTTTATTTGTTGGTTTGTTCCTGTGTTGGTTTGTTTGGTTTGTTGGTTTGTTGCTTTGTTTGTTTGTTCGTTTGTTGGTTTGTTGGTTTGTTGGCTTCTTGGTTTGTTGGTTTGTTGGCTTGTTGGTTTGTTTGTTTGTTGGTTTGTTGGTTTGTTGTTTTGTTTGTTTGTTCGTTTGTTGGTTTGTTGGTTTGTCGGCTTGTTGGTTTGTTGGTTTGTTGGCTTGTTGGTTTGTTGGTTTTTTCGTTTGTTGGTTTGTTCGTTTGTTGGTTTGTTTGTTTGTTCGTTTGTTGGTTTATTGGTTTGTTGGCTTGTTGGTTTGTTGGTTTTTTGGTTACTTGGTTTGTTAATTTGTTGTCTTGTTGGTTTGTTGGCTTGTTGGTTTTTTGGTTTATTGGTTTGTTGGTTTCTTGGTTTCTTGGTTTCTTGGTTTGTTGGTTTGTTGGTTTGTTGGTTTGTTCGTGTGTTGGTTTGTTTGTTTGTTGGTTTGTTTGCTTGTTGGTTTGTTGGTTTGTTGGTTAATTGGTTTGTTGGTTTGTTGGCTGTTGGTTTGTTGGTTTGTTGGTTTCTTGGTTTGTTGGTTTGTTGGTTTGTTTATTTGTTGGTTTGTTCCTGTGTTGGTTTGTTGGTTTGTTTGGTTTGTTGGTTTGTTGCTTTGTTTGTTTGTTCGTTTGTTGGTTTGTTGGTTTGTTGGCTTGTTGGTTTGTTGGTTTGTTGGCTTGTTGGTTTGTTGGTTTGGTGGTTTTTTGGTTTGTTGGTTTGTTGGTTTGTTTGTTTGTTCGTTTGTTGGTTTGTTGGTTTGTTGGTTTGTTGGTTTGTTGGTTTGTTGGTTTGTTGGTTTGTTGGTTTGTTGGTTTGTTGGCTTGTTGGTTTGTTGGCTTGTTGGTTTGTTGGTTTGTTGGTTTCTTGGTTTGTTGGTTTGTTGGTTTGTCGGTTTGTTGGTTTGTTCGTTTGTTAGTTTGTTTGTTTATTTGTTTGTTCGTTTGTTGGTTTGTTAGTTTGTTGGTTTGTAGGTTTGTTGGTTTGTTGGCTTGTTGGTTTGTTGGTTTTTTGGTTTATTGGTTTGTTGGTTTGTTGGTTTGTTGGTTTGTTGGTTTATTTCTTTGTTCGTTTGTTGGTTTGTTGGTTTGTTTGTTTGTGGCTTGTTGGTTTGTTGGTTTGTTGGTTTATTGGTTTTTTGGTTTGTTGGTTTGTTGGTTTGTTGCTTTGTTGGTTTGTTGGTTTGTTGGCTTGTTGGTTTGTTGGTTTGTCGGTTTCTTGGTTTCTTAGTTTGTTGGTTTGTTGGTTTGTTGGTTTGTTTGTTTGTTGGTTTGTTGGTTTGTTGGTTTGTTCGTTTGTTGGTTTGTTCATTTGTTGGTTTGTTTGTTTGTTGGTTTGTTGGTTTCTTGGTTACTTGGTTTGTTGGCTTGTTGGTTTGTTGGCTTGTTGGTTTGTTGGTTTGTTTGTCTGTTGGTTTGTTGGTTTGTTGGTTTGTTCATTTGTTGGTTTGTTCGTTTGTTCGTTTGTTGATTTGTTGGTTTGTTGGCTTGTTGGTTTGTTGGTTTGTTGGTTACTTGGTTTGTTGGTTTGTTGGTTTGTTGGTTTGTTGGCTTGTTGGTTTGTTGGTTTGTTGGTTTGTTGGTTTGTTGGTTTGTTCGTTTGTTGGTTTGTTGGTTTGTTGGCTTTTTGGTTTGTTCGTTTGTTGGTTTGTTGATTATTTGGTTTATTGGCTTGTTGGTTTGTTGGTTTGTTGGTTTGTTGGTTTGTTTGTTTGTTCGTTTGTTGGTTTGTTTGTTTGTTGGTTTGTTGGTTTGTTGGTTTGTTGGTTTGTTGGTTTGTTGGTTTGTTGGCTTGTTGGTTTGTTGGTTTGTTGGTTTTTTGGTTTGTTGGTTAGTTGGTTTGTTGGTTTGTTGGTTTGTTGGTTTGTTTGTTTGTTTGTTTGTTGGTTTGTTGGTTTGTTGGTTTGTTGGCTTGTTGGTTTGTTGGTTTGTTGGTTTGTTGGTTTTTTGGTTTGTTGGTTTGTTGGTTTGTTGGTTTGTTGCTTTGTTGGTTTGTTAGTTTGTTGACTTGTTGGTTTGTTGGTTTGTTGGTTTCTTGGTTTGTTGGTTTGTTGGTTTGTTTGTTTGTTGGTGTGTTGGTTTTTTGGTTTGTTGGTTTGTTGGTTTGTTGGTTTGTTTGTTTGTTTGTTTGGTTGTTTGTTGGTTTGTTCGTTTCTTGGTTTGTTGGTTTGTTGGTTTGTTGGCTTGTTGGTTTGTTAGTTTGTTGGTTTGTTGGTTTGTTGGTTTGTTGATTTATTGGTTTGTTGGTTTGTTGGTTTGTTTGTTTGTTCGTTTGTTGGTTTGTTTGTTTGTTGGTTTGTTGGTTTGTTGGTTTGTTGGTTTGTTGGTTTGTTGGCTTGTTGGTTTGTTGGTTTGTTGGTTTCTTGGTTTGTTGGTTTGTTTGTCTGTTGGTTTGTTGGTTTGTTGGTTTGTTCATTTGTTGGTTTGTTCGTTTGTTCGTTTGTTGATTTGTTGGTTTGTTGGCTTGTTGGTTTGTTGGTTTGTTGGTTACTTGGTTTGTTGGTTTGTTGGTTTGTTAGTTTGTTGGTTTGTTGGTTTGTTGGTTTGTTGGTTTGTTGGTTTGTTGGTTTGTTGGTTTGTTGGTGTGTTGGTTTGTTGGTTTGTTGGTTTGTTGGTTTGTTGGTTTGTTGGTTTGTTCGTTTGTTGGTTTGTTGGTTTGTTGGTTTGTTGGCTTGTTGGTTTGTTGGCTTGTTCGTTTGTTGGTTTGTTGGTTTTTTGGTTTGTTGGCTTGTTGGTTTGTTCGTTTGTTGGTTTGTTGGTTTGTTGGTTTGTTGGTTTGTTGGTTTGTTGGTTTGTTCGTTTGTTCGTTTGTTGGTTTGTTGGTTTGTTGGCTTGTTGGTTTGTTCGGTTGTTGGTTTGTTTGTTTGTTGGTTTGTTGGTTTGTTGGTTTGTTGGTTTGTTGGTTTGTTGGTTTGTTGGTTTGTTGGTTTGTTGGCTTGTTGGTTTGTTGGCTTGTTCGTTTGTTGGTTTGTTGGTTTTTTGGTTTGTTGGTTTATTGGTTTGTTGGCTTGTTGGTTAGTTTGTTTGTTGGTTACTTGGTTTGTAGGTTTGTTGGTTTGTTGGCTTGTTGGTTTGTTGGTTTTTTGGTTTATTGGTTTGTTAGTTTGTTGGTTTGTTGGTTTGTTGGTTTGTTTCTTTGTTCGTTTGTTGGTTTGTTGGTTTGTTTGTTTGTGGCTTGTTGGTTTGTTGGTTTATTGGTTTTTTGGTTTGTTGGTTTGTTCGTTTGTTGCTTTGTTGGTTTGTTGGTTTGTTGGCTTGTTGGTTTGTTGGTTTGTTGGTTTCTTAGTTTCTTGGTTTGTTGGTTTGTTGGTTTGTTGGTTTGTTTGTTTGTTGGTTTGTTGGTTTGTTGGTTTGTTCGTTTGTTGGTTTGTTCATTTGTTGGTTTGTTTGTTTGTTGGTTTGTTCGTTTGTTGGTTTGTTGGTTACTTGGTTTGTGGGTTTGTTGGTTTGTTGGTTTGTTGGTTTGTTGGTTTGTTTGTTTGTTCGTTTCTTGGTTTGTTGGTTTGTTGGCTTGTTGGTTTGTTGGCTTGTTGGTTTGTTGGTTTGTTTGTCTGGTGGTTTGTTGGTTTGTTGGTTTGTTCATTTGTTGGTTTGTTCGTTTGTTCGTTTGTTGATTTGTTGGTTTGTTGGCTTGTTGGTTTGTTGGTTTGTTGGTTACTTGGTTTGTTGGTTTGTTGGTTTGTTAGTTTGTTCGTTTGTTGGTTTGTTGTTTTGTGGTCTTGTTGGTTTGTTGGTTTGTTAGTTTGTTGGTTTGTTGGTTTGTTGGCTTGTTGGTTAGTTGGTTTGTTGTTTGTTGGTTTGTTCGTTTGTTGGTTTGTTGGTTTGTTGGCTTTTTGGTTTGTTCGTTTGTTGGTTTGTTGATTTTTTGGTTTATTGGCTTGTTGGTTTGTTGGTTTGTTGGTTTGTTGGTTTGTTTGTTTGTTCGTTTGTCGGTTTGTTTGTTTGTTGGTTTGTTGGTTTGTTGGTTTGTTGGTTTGTTGGTTTGTTGGTTTATTGGCTTGTTGGTTTGTTGGTTTGTTGGTTTTTTGGTTTGTTGGTTTTTTGGTTTGTTCGTTTGTTGGTTTGTTGGTTTGTTGGTTTTTTGGTTTGTTGGTTACTTGGTTTGTAGGTTTGTTGGTTTGTTGGCTTGTTGGTTTGTTGGTTTTTTGGTTTATTGGTTTGTTTGTTTGTTGGTTTGTTGGTTTGTTGGTTTGTTGGTTTGTTGGCTTGTTAGTTTGTTGGTTTGTTGGTTTGTTGGTTTTTTGGTTGGTTGGTTTGTTGGTTTGTTGGTTTGTTGGTTTGTTGCTTTGTTGATTTGTTAGTTTGTTGACTTGTTGGTTTGTTGGTTTGTTGGTTTCTTGGTTTGTTGGTTTGTTGGTTTGTTTGTTTGTTGGTGTGTTGGTTTTTTGGTTTGTTGGTTTGTTGGTTTGTTGGTTTGTTTGTTTGTTTGTTTGGTTGTTTGTTGGTTTGTTCGTTTCTTGGTTTGTTGGTTTGTTGGTTTGTTGGCTTGTTGGTTTGTTAGTTTGTTGGTTTGTTGGTTTGTTGGTTTGTTGATTTGTTGGTTTGTTGGTTTGTTGGTTTGTTGGTTTGTTGGTTTGTTTGTCTGTTGGTTTGTTGGTTTGTTGGTTTGTTCATTTGTTTGTTTGTTTGTTTGTTCGTTTGTTGATTTGTTGGTTTGTTGGCTTGTTGGTTTGTTGGTTTGTTGGTTTGTTAGTTTGTTAGTTTGTTGGTTTGTTGGTTTGTTGGTTTGTTGGTTTGTTGGTTTGTTGGTTTGTTGGTTTGTTGGTTTGTTGGTTTGTTGGTTTGTTGGTTTGTTGGCTTGTTGGTTTGTTGGTTTGTTGGTTTGTTGGTTTGTTGGTTTGTTCGTTTGTTGGTTTGTTGGTTTGTTGGCTTTTTGGTTTGTTCGTTTTTTGGTTTGTTGATTATTTGGTTTATTGGCTTGTTGGTTTGTTGGTTTGTTGGTTTGTTTGTTTGTTCGTTTGTTGGTTTGTTTGTTTGTTGGTTTGTTGGTTTGTTGGTTTGTTGGTTTGTTGGTTTGTTGGCTTGTTGGTTTGTTGGTTTGTTGGTTTTTTGGTTTGTTGGTTAGTTGGTTTGTTGGTTTGTTGGTTTGTTGGTTTGTTTGTTTGTTTGTTTGTTGGTTTGTTGGTTTGTTGGTTTGTTGGCTTGTTGGTTTGTTCGTTTGTTGGTTTGTTGGTTTTTTGGTTTGTTGGTTTGTTGGTTTGTTGGTTTGTTGGTTTGTTGCTTTGTTGGTTTGTTAGTTTGTTGACTTGTTGGTTTGTTGGTTTGTTGGTGTCTTGGTTTGTTGGTTTGTTGGTTTGTTTGTTTGTTGGTGTGTTGGTTTTTTGGTTTGTTGGTTTGTTGGTTTGTTGGTTTGTTTGTTTGTTTGTTTGGTTGTTTGTTGGTTTGTTCGTTTCTTGGTTTGTTGGTTTGTTGGCTTGTTGGTTTGTTAGTTTGTTGGTTTGTTGGTTTGTTGGTTTGTTGATTTGTTGGTTTGTTGGTTTGTTGGTTTGTTGGTTTGTTGGTTTGTTTGTTTGTTCGTTTGTTGGTTTGTTTGTTTGTTGGTTTGTTGGTTTGTTGGTTTGTTGGTTTGTTGGTTTGTTGGCTTGTTGGTTTGTTGGTTTGTTGGTTTGTTGGTTTGTTGGTTTGTTGGTTTGTTTGTCTGTTGGTTTGTTGGTTTGTTGGTTTGTTCATTTGTTGGTTTGTTCGTTTGTTCGTTTGTTGATTTGTTGGTTTGTTGGCTTGTTGGTTTGTTGGTTTGTTGGTTTGTTGGTTACTTGGTTTGTTGGTTTGTTGGTTTGTTAGTTTGTTGGTTTGTTGGTTTGTTGGTTTGTTGGTTTGTTGGTTTGTTGGTTTGTTGGTTTGTTGGTTTGTTGGTTTGTTGGTTTGTTCGTTTGTTCGTTTGTTGGTTTGTTGGTTTGTTGGCTTGTTGGTTTGTTCGGTTGTTGGTTTGTTGGTTTGTTGGTTTGTTGGTTTGTTGGTTTGTTGGTTTGTTGGTTTGTTGGTTTGTTGGTTTGTTGGTTTGTTGGTTTGTTGGCTTGTTGGTTTGTTGGCTTGTTCGTTTGTTGGTTTGTTGGTTTTTTGGTTTGTTGGTTTATTGGTTTGTTGGCTTGTTGGTTAGTTTGTTTGTTGGTTACTTGGTTTGTAGGTTTGTTGGTTTGTTGGCTTGTTGGTTTGTTGGTTTTTTGGTTTATTGGTTTGTTAGTTTGTTGGTTTGTTGGTTTGTTGGTTTGTTTCTTTGTTCGTTTGTTGGTTTGTTGGTTTGTTTGTTTGTGGCTTGTTGGTTTGTTGGTTTATTGGTTTTTTGGTTTGTTGGTTTGTTCGTTTGTTGCTTTGTTGGTTTGTTGGTTTGTTGGCTTGTTGGTTTGTTGGTTTGTTGGTTTCTTAGTTTCTTGGTTTGTTGGTTTGTTGGTTTGTTGGTTTGTTTGTTTGTTGGTTTGTTGGTTTGTTGGTTTGTTCGTTTGTTGGTTTGTTCATTTGTTGGTTTGTTTGTTTGTTGGTTTGTTCGTTTGTTGGTTTGTTGGTTACTTGGTTTGTTGGTTTGTTGGTTTGTTGGTTTGTTGGTTTGTTGGTTTGTTTGTTTGTTCGTTTCTTGGTTTGTTGGTTTGTTGGCTTGTTGGTTTGTTGGCTTGTTGGTTTGTTGGTTTGTTTGTCTGGTGGTTTGTTGGTTTGTTGGTTTGTTCATTTGTTGGTTTGTTCGTTTGTTCGTTTGTTGATTTGTTGGTTTGTTGGCTTGTTGGTTTGTTGGTTTGTTGGCTACTTGGTTTGTTGGTTTGTTGGTTTGTTAGTTTGTTGGTTTGTTGGTTTGTTGGTTTGTTGGTTTGTTGGTTTGTTGGTTTGTTAGTTTGTTGGTTTGTTGGTTTGTTGGCTTGTTGGTTAGTTGGTTTGTTGGTTTGTTGGTTTGTTCGTTTGTTGGTTTGTTGGTTTGTTGGCTTTTTGGTTTGTTCGTTTGTTGGTTTGTTGATTTTTTGGTTTATTGGCTTGTTGGTTTGTTGGTTTGTTGGTTTGTTGGTTTGTTTGTTTGTTCGTTTGTCGGTTTGTTTGTTTGTTGGTTTGTTGGTTTGTTGGTTTGTTGGTTTGTTGGTTTGTTGGTTTGTTGGCTTGTTGGTTTGTTGGTTTGTTGGTTTTTTGGTTTGTTGGTTTTTTGGTTTGTTCGTTTGTTGGTTTGTTGGTTTGTTGGTTTTTTGGTTTGTTGGTTACTTGGTTTGTAGGTTTGTTGGTTTGTTGGCTTGTTGGTTTGTTGGTTTTTTGGTTTATTGGTTTGTTTGTTTGTTGGTTTGTTGGTTTGTTGGTTTGTTGGTTTGTTGGCTTGTTGGTTTGTTGGTTTGTTGGTTTGTTGGTTTTTTGGTTGGTTGGTTTGTTGGTTTGTTGGTTTGTTGGTTTGTTGCTTTGTTGGTTTGTTAGTTTGTTGACTTGTTGGTTTGTTGGTTTGTTGGTTTCTTGGTTTGTTGGTTTGTTGGTTTGTTTGTTTGTTGGTGTGTTGGTTTTTTGGTTTGTTGGTTTGTTGGTTTGTTGGTTTGTTTGTTTGTTTGTTTGGTTGTTTGTTGGTTTGTTCGTTTCTTGGTTTGTTGGTTTGTTGGTTTGTTGGCTTGTTGGTTTGTTAGTTTGTTGGTTTGTTGGTTTGTTGGTTTGTTGATTTGTTGGTTTGTTGGTTTGTTGGTTTGTTTGTTTGTTCGTTTGTTGGTTTGTTTGTTTGTTGGTTTGTTGGTTTGTTGGTTTGTTGGTTTGTTGGTTTGTTGGCTTGTTGGCTTGTTGGTTTGTTGGTTTGTTGGTTTGTTGGTTTATTGGTTTGTTGGTTTGTTTGTCTGTTGGTTTGTTGGTTTGTTGGTTTGTTCATTTGTTGGTTTGTTCGTTTGTTCGTTTGTTGATTTGTTGGTTTGTTGGCTTGTTGGTTTGTTGGTTTGTTGGTTACTTGGTTTGTTGGTTTGTTGGTTTGTTAGTTTGTTGGTTTGTTGGTTTGTTGGTTTGTTGGTTTGTTCGTTTGTTCGTTTGTTGGCTTGTTGGTTTGTTGCCTTGTTGGCTTGTTGGTTTGTTTGTTTGTTGGTTTTTTGGTTTGTTCGTTTGTTGGTTTGTTGGTTTGTTAGTTTTTTGGTTTGTTGGTTACTTGGTTTGTAGGTTTGTTGGTTTGTTGGCTTGTTGGTTTGTTGGTTTTTTGGTTTATTGGTTTGTTGGTTTGTTGGTTTGTTGGTTTGTTGGTTTGTTGGTTTGTTGGTTTGTTGGTTTGTTTGTTTGTTCGTTTGTTGGTTTGTTGGTTTGTTGGCTTGTTGGTTTGTTGGTTTGTTGGTTTGCTGGTTTTTTGGTTTGTTGGTTTGTTGGTTTGTTGGTTTGTTGCTTTGTTGGTTTGTTAGTTTGTTGACTTGTTGGTTTGTTGGTTTGCTGGTTTCTTGGTTTGTTGGTTTGTTGGTTTGTTGGTTTGTTGGTTTGTTTGTTTGTTGGTTTGTTGGTTTGTTGGTTTGTTGGTTTGTTGGTTTGTTGGTGTGTTGGTTTGTTGGTTTGTTGGTTTGTTGGTTTGTTGGTTTGTTGGTTTGTTCGTTTTTTGGTTTGTTGGTTTGTTGGTTTGTTGGTTTGTTGGCTTGTTGGTTTGTTAGTTTGTTGGTTTGTTGGTTTGTTGGTTTGTTGATTTGTTGGTTTGTTGGTTTGTTGGTTTGTTTGTTTGTTCGTTTGTTGGTTTGTTTGTTTGTTGGTTTGTTGGTTTGTTGGTTTGTTGGTTTGTTGGTTTGTTGGTTTGTTGGCTTGTTGGTTTGTTGGTTTGTTAATTTCTTGGTTTGTTGGTTTGTTGTCTTGTTGGTTTGTTGGTTTGTTTGTTTGTTGGTTTGTTGGTTTGTTGGTTTGTTGGTTTGTTGGTGTGCTGGTTTTTTGGTTTGTTGGTTTGTTGGTTTGTTGGTTTGTTGGTTTGTTTGTTTGTTTGTTTGGTTGTTTGTTGGTTTGTTCGTTTCTTGGTTTGTTGGTTTGTTGGTTTATTGGTTTGTTGATTTGTTGGTTTGTTGGTTTGTTGGTTTGTTTGTTTGTTCGTATGTTGGTTTGTTTGTTTGTTGGTTTGTTGGTTTGTTGGTTTGTTGGTTTGTTGGCTTGTTGGTTTGTTGGCTTTTTGGCTTGTTGGTTTGTTGGTTTGTTGGTTTGTTGGTTTATTGGCTTGTTGGTTTGTTGGCTTGTTGGCTTGTTGGTTTGTCGGTTTGTTGGTTTGTTGGTTTGTTGGTTTGTTCGTTTGTTGGTTTATTGATTTTTTGGTTTATTGGCTTGTTGGTTTGTTGGTTTGTTGGTTTGTTGGTTTTTTGGTTTGATGGTATGTTGGTTTCTTGGTTTGTTGGTTTGTTGGTTTGTTGGTTTGTTGGTTTGTTGGTTTGTTCGTTTGTTGGTTTGTTTGTTTGTTGGTTTGTTGGTTTGTTTTTTTGTTAGTTTGTTAGTTTGTTGGTTTGTTGGTTTCTTGGTTTGTTGATTTGTTGGTTTGTTGGTTTGTTGGTTTGTTTGTTTGTTCGTTTGTTGGTTTGTTTGTTTGTTGGTTTCTTTGTTTGTTGGTTTGTTGGCTTGTTGGTTTGTTGGTTTGTTGGTTTCTTGGTTTGTTGGTTTGTTGTCTTGTTGGTTTGTTGGTTTGTTTGTTTGTTGGTTTGTTGGTTTGTTGGTTTGTTGGTTTGTTGGTTTGTTGGTGTGTTGGTTTTTTGGTTTGTTGGTTTGTTGGTTTGTTGGTTTGTTTGTTTGTTTGTTTGGTTGTTTGTTGGTTTGTTCGTTTCTTGGTTTGTTGGTTTGTTGGTTTGTTGGTTTGTTGGCTTGTTGGTTTATTAGTTTGTTGGTTGGTTGGTTTGTTGGTTTGTTGATTTGTTGTTTTGTTGGTTTGTTGGTTTGTTTGTTTCTTCGTTTGTTGGTTTGTTTGTTTGTTGGTTTGTTGGTTTGTTGGTTTGTTGGTTTGTTGGTTTGTTGGTTTGTTGGCTTGTTGGTTTGTTGGCTTTTTGGCTTGTTGGTTTGTTGGTTTGTTGGTTTGTTGGTTTGTTGGCTTGTTGGTTTGTTGGCTTGTTGGCTTGTTGGTTTGTCGGTTTGTTGGTTTGTTGGTTTGTTGGTTTGTTGGTTTGTTCGTTTGTTGGTTTATAGATTTTTTGGTTTATTGGCTTGTTGGTTTGTTGGTTTGTTGGTTTGTTGGTTTGTTGGTTTTTTGGTTTGATGGTATGTTGGTTTGTTGGTTTGTTGATTTGTTGGATTGTTGGTTTGTTGGTTTGTTGGTTTGTTGGTTTGTTGGTTTGTTGGTTTGTTCGTTTGTTGGTTTGTTGGTTTGTTGGTATTTTGGTTTGTTGGTTTGTTGGTTTGTTGGCTTGTTGGTTTGTTGGTTTATTGGTTTGTTGATTTAATGGTTTGTTCGTTTGTTAATTTGTTGGCTTGTTGGTTTGTTGGCTTGTTGGTTTGCTGGTTTGTTGGTTTGTTGGTTTGTTGGTTTGTTGGTTTGTTCGTTTGTTGCCTTGTTGGTTTGTTCGTTTGTTGGTTTGTTCGTTTGTTGGTTTGTTTGTTTGTTGGTTTGTTGGTTTGTTTTTTTGTTGGTTTGTTAGTTTGTTGGTTTGTTGGTTTCTTGGTTTGTTGATTTGTTGGTTTGTTGGTTTGTTGGTTTGTTTGTTTGTTCGTTTGTTGGTTTGTTTGTTTGTTGGTTTGTTTGTTTGTTGGTTTGTTGGTTTGTTGGCTTGTTGGTTTGTTGGTTTGTTGGTTTCTTGGTTTGTTGGTTTGTTGTCTTGTTGGTTTGTTGGTTTGTTTGTTGGTTGGTTTGTTGGTTTGTTGGTTTGTTGGTTTGTTGGTGTGTTGGTTTTTTGGTTTGTTGGTTTGTTGGTTTGTTTGTTTGTTTGTTTGGTTGTTTGTTGGTTTGTTCGTTTCTTGGTTTGTTGGTTTGTTGGTTTGTTGGTTTGTTGGCTTGTTGGTTTATTAGTTTGTTGGTTTGTTGGTTTGTTGGTTTGTTGATTTGTTGTTTTGTTGGTTTGTTGGTTTGTTTGTTTGTTCGTTTGTTGGTTTGTTTGTTTGTTGGTTTGTTGGTTTATTGGTTTGTTGGTTTGTTGGTTTGTTGGCTTGTTGGTTTGTTGGCTTTTTGGCTTGTTGGTTTGTTGGTTTGTTGGTTTGTTGGTTTGTTGGCTTGTTGGTTTGTTGGCTTGTTGGCTTGTTGGCTTGTCGGTTTGTTGGTTTGTTGGTTTGTTGGTTTGTTCGTTTGTTGGTTTATAGATTTTTTGGTTTATTGGCTTGTTGGTTTGTTGGTTTGTTGGTTTGTTGGTTTTTTGGTTTGATGGTATGTTGGTTTGTTGGTTTGTTGGTTTGTTGGTTTGTTGGTTTGTTGGTTTGTTGGTTTGTTGGTTTGTTGGTTTGTTGGTTTGTTGGTTTGTTCGTTTGTTGGCTTTTTGGTTTGTTGGCTTGTTGGCTTGTTGGTTTGTTGGTTTGTTGGTTTGTTGGTTTGTTCGTTTGTTGGTTTGTTGGTTTGTTGGTATTTTGGTTTGTTGGTTTATTGGTTTGTTGGCTTGTTGGTTTGGTGGTTTATTGGTTTGTTGATTTAATGGTTTGTTCGTTTGTTAATTTGTTGGCTTGTTGGTTTGTTGGCTTGTTGGTTTGCTGGTTTGTTGGTTTGTTGGTTTGTTGGTTTGTTGGTTTGTTGGTTTGTTCGTTTGTTGGCTTGTTGGTTTGTTCGTTTGTTGGTTTGTTGGTTTGTTGGCTTGTTGGTTTGTTGGTTTGTTTGTTTGTTGGTTTGTTGGTTTCTTGGTTTGTTGGTTTATTGGTTTGTTGGCTTGTTGGTTTGTTGGTTTGTTGGTTACTTGGTTTGTAGGTTTGTTGGTTTGTTGGTTTGTTGGTTTGTTGTTTTGTTGGTTTTTTGGTTTGTTGGTTTGTTGGTTTGTTGGTTTAATGGTTTGTTGGTTTGTTTGTCTGTTCGTTTGTTGGTTTGTTGGTTTGTTGGTTTGTTGGTTTGTTGGTTTGTTGGTTTGTTGGTTTGTTGGTTTGTTGGTTTGTTCGTTTGTTGTTTTGTTGGTTTGTTGGCTTGTTGGTTTGTTCGTTTGTTGGTTTGTTGATTTTTTGGTTTATTGCCTTGTTGGTTTGTTGGTTTGTTGGTTTGTTGGTTTATTGGTTTGTTGGTTTTTTGGTTTGTTGGTATGTTGGTTTGTTGGTTTGTTGGTTTGTTGGTTTGTTGGTTTGTTCGTTTGTTGTTTTGTTGGTTTGTTGGCTTGTTGGTTTGTTCGTTTGTTGGTTTGTTGATTTTTTGGTTTATTGCCTTGTTGGTTTGTTGGTTTGTTGGTTTGTGGGTTTATTGGTTTGTTGGTTTTTTGGTTTGTTGGTATGTTGGTTTGTTGGTTTGTTGGTTTGTTGGTTTGTTGGTTTGTTGGTTTGTTGGTTTGTTGGTTTGTTGGTTTGTTGGTTTGTTGGTTTGTTGGCTTGTTGGCTTGTTGGTTTGTTGGTTTGTTGATTTAATGGTTTGTTCGTTTGTTCATTTGTTGGCTTATTGGTTTGTTGGCTTGTTTGTTTGTTGGTTTGTTCGTTTGTTGGTTTGTTGGTTAGTTGGCTTGTTGGTTTGTTCGTTTGTTGGTTTGTTGGTTTATTGGTTTGTTGGTTTGTTGGTTTGTTGGCTTGTTGGTTTGTTTGTTTGTTCGTTTGTTGGTTTGTTGGTTATTTGGTTTGTTGGTTTGTTGGTTTGTTGGTTTGTTCGTTTGTTGGTTTGTTGGGTTGTTGGCTTGTTGGTTTGTTCGTTTGTTGGTTTGTTGGTTTATTGGTTTGTTGGTTTGTTGGTTTGTTGGTTTGTTGGCTTGTTGGTTTTGTTGGTTTGTTGGTTAGTTGGTTTGTTGGTTACTTGGTTTGTAGGTTTGTTGGTTTGTTGGCTTGTTGGTTTGTTGGTTTTTTGGTTTATTGGTTTGTTGGTTTGTTGGTTTGTTGGTTTGTTGGTTTGTTTGTTTGTTCGTTTGTTGGTTTGTTGGTTTGTTGGTTTGTTGGCTTGTTGGTTTATTGGTTTATTGGTTTGTTGGCTTGTTGGTTGGTTGGTTTGTTGGTTACTTGGTTTGTAGGTTTGTTGGTTTGTTGGCTTGTTGGTTTGTTGGTTTTTTGGTTTATTGGTTTGTTGGTTTGTTGGTTTGTTGGTTTGTTGGTTTGTTGGTTTGTTTGTTTGTTCGTTTGTTGGTTTGTTGGTTTGTTGGTTTGTTGGCTTGTTGGTTTGTTGGTTTGTTGGTTTGTTGGTTTTTTGGTTTGTTGGTTTGTTGGTTTGTTGGTTTGTTGCTTTGTTGGTTTGTTGGTTTGTTCGTTTGTTGGATTGTTGGTTTGTTGGATTGTTTGTTTGTTCGTTTGTTGGTTTGTTGATTTTTTGGTTTATTGGCTTGTTGGTTTGTGGGTTTGTTGGTTTGTTGGTTTGTTGGTTTGTTGGTTTTTTGGTTTGTTGGTATGTTGGTTTGTTGGTTTGTTGGTTTGTTGCTTTGTTGGTTTGTTGGTTTGTTTGTTTGTTGGTTTGTTGGTTTGTTGGTTTGTTGGTTTGTTGGTTTGTTGGTTTGTTGGTTTGTTGGTTTGTTGGTTTGTTCGTTTGTTTGTTTGTTGGCTTGTTGGTTTGTTGGCTTGTTGGCTTGATGGTTTGTTGGTTTGTTGATTTAATGGTTTGTTCGTTTGTTCATTTGTTGGCTTGTTGGTTCCTTGGCTTGTTGGTTTGTTGGCTTGTTGGCTTGTTGGTTTGTTTGTTTGTTCGTTTGTTGGTTTATTGATTATTTGGTTTGTTGGTTTGTTGGTTTTTTGGTTTGTTGGCTTGTTGGTTTGTTCGTTTGTTGGTTTGTTCGTTTGCTGGTTTGTTTGTTTGTTGGTTTGTTCGTTTGTTGGTTTGTTGGTTACTTGGTTTGTTTGTTTGTTGGTTTGTTCGTTTGTTGGTTTGTTGATTTTTTGGTTTATTGGCTTGTTGGTTTGTTGTTTTGTTGGTTTGTTGGTTTGTTGGTTTTTTGGTTTGTTGGTTTTTTGGTTTGTTGGTATGTTGGTTTGTTGGTTTGTTGGTTTGTTGGTTTGTTGGTTTGTTGGTTTGTTGGTTTGTTGGTTTGTTGGTTTGTTGGTTTGTTGGTTTGTTGGATTTGTTGGTTTGTTGGTTTGTTGGTTTATTGATTTGTTGGTTTGTTCGTTTGTTGGCTTGTTGGTTTGTTGGCTTGTTGGCTTGTTGGTTTGTTTGTTTTTTGGTTTGTTGGTTTGTTCGTTTGTTGGTTTGTTGGTTCGCTGGTTTTTTGGTTTGTTGGTTTGTAGGCTTGTTGGTTTGTTGTTTTGTTGATTTAATGGTTTGTTCGTTTGTTCATTTGTTGGCTTGTTCGTTTGTTGGCTTGTTGGTTTGTTGGCTTGTTGGCTTGTTGGTTTGTTGGTTTGTTCGTTTGTTGGTTTGTTGGTTATTTGGTTTGTTGGTTTTTTGGTTTGTTGGCTTGTTGGTTTGTTCGTTTGTTGGTTTGTTGGTTTGTTGGTTTGTTGGTTTGTTGGTTTGTTGGTTTCTTGGTTTGTTGGTTTGTTGGTTTGTTCGTTTGTTGTTTTGTTGGTTTGTTGGCTTGTTGGTTTGTTCGTTTGTTGGTTTGTTGATTTTTTGGTTTATTGCCTTGTTGGTTTGTTGGTTTGTTGGTTTGTTGGTTTATTGGTTTGTTGGTTTTTTGGTTTGTTGGTATGTTGGTTTGTTGGTTTGTTGGTTTGTTGGTTTGTTGGTTTGTTGTTTTGGTGGTTTGTTGGCTTGTTGGTTTGTTCGTTTGTTGGTTTGTTGATTTTTTGGTTTATTGCCTTGTTGGTTTGTTGGTTTGTTGGTTTATTGGCTTGTTGGTTTGTTGTTTTGTTGGTTTGTTGGTTTGTTGGTTTTTTGGTTTGTTGGTATGTTGGTTTGTTGGTTTGTTGGTTTGTTGGTTTGTTGGTTTGTTGGTTTGTTGGTTTGTTGGTTTGTTGGTTTGTTGGATTTGTTGGTTTGTTGGTTTGTTGGTTTATTGATTTGTTGGTTTGTTCGTTTGTTGGCTTGTTGGTTTGTTGGCTTGTTGGCTTGTTGGTTTGTTTGTTTTTTGGTTTGTTGGTTTGTTCGTTTGTTGGTTTGTTGGTTCGCTGGTTTTTTGGTTTGTTGGTTTGTAGGCTTGCTGGTTTGTTGTTTTGTTGATTTAATGGTTTGTTCGTTTGTTCATTTGTTGGCTTGTTCGTTTGTTGGCTTGTTGGTTTGTTGGCTTGTTGGCTTGTTGGTTTGTTGGTTTGTTCGTTTGTTGGTTTGTTGGTTATTTGGTTTGTTGGTTTTTTGGTTTGTTGGCTTGTTGGTTTGTTCGTTTGTTGGTTTGTTGGTTTGTTGGTTTGTTGGTTTGTTGGTTTGTTGGTTTCTTGGTTTGTTGGTTTGTTGGTTTGTTCGTTTGTTGTTTTGTTGGTTTGTTGGCTTGTTGGTTTGTTCGTTTGTTGGTTTGTTGATTTTTGGTTTATTGCCTTGTTGGTTTGTTGGTTTGTTGGTTTGTTGGTTTATTGGTTTGTTGGTTTTTTGGTTTGTTGGTATGTTGGTTTGTTGGTTTGTTGGTTTGTTGGTTTGTTGGTTTGTTCGTTTGTTGTTTTGGTGGTTTGTTGGCTTGTTGGTTTGTTCGTTTGTTGGTTTGTTGATTTTTTGGTTTATTGCCTTGTTGGTTTGTTGGTTTGTTGGTTTATTGGCTTGTTGGTTTGTTGTTTTGTTGGTTTGTTGGTTTGTTGGTTTTTTGGTTTGTTGGTATGTTGGTTTGTTGGTTTGTTGGTTTGTTGGTTTGTTGGTTTGTTGGTTTGTTGGTTTGTTGGTTTGTTGGATTTGTTGGTTTGTTGGTTTGTTGGTTTATTGATTTGTTGGTTTGTTCGTTTGTTGGCTTGTTGGTTTGTTGGCTTGTTGGCTTGTTGGTTTGTTTGTTTTTTGGTTTGTTGGTTTGTTCGTTTGTTGGTTTGTTGGTTCGCTGGTTTTGTGGTTTGTTGGTTTATTGGCTTGTTGGTTTGTTGTTTTGTTGGTTTGTTGGTTTGTTGGCTTGTTGGTTTGTTGGCTTGTTGGTTTGTTGGCTTGTTGGCTTGTTGGTTTGTTGGTTTGTTCGTTTGTTGGTTTGTTGGTTATTTGGTTTGTTGGTTTTTTGGTTTGTTGGCTTGTTGGTTTGTTCGTTTGTTGGTTTGTTGGTTTGTTGGTTTGTTGGTTTGTTGGTTTGTTGGTTTCTTGGTTTGTTGGTTTGTTGGTTTGTTCGTTTGTTGTTTTGTTGGTTTGTTGGCTTGTTGGTTTGTTCGTTTGTTGGTTTGTTGATTTTTTGGTTTATTGCCTTGTTGGTTTGTTGGTTTGTTGGTTTGTTGGTTTATTGGTTTGTTGGTTTTTTGGTTTGTTGGTATGTTGGTTTGTTGGTTTGTTGGTTTGTTGGTTTGTTGGTTTGTTCGTTTGTTGTTTTGTTGGTTTGTTGGCTTGTTGGTTTGTTCGTTTGTTGGTTTGTTGATTTTTTGGTTTATTGCCTTGTTGGTTTGTTGGTTTGTTGGTTTGTTGGTTTATTGGTTTGTTGGTTTTTTGGTTTGTTGGTATGTTGGTTTGTTGGTTTGTTGGTTTGTTGGTTTGTTGGTTTGTTGGTTTGTTGGTTTGTTGGTTTGTTGGTTTGTTGGTTTGTTGGTTTGTTGGCTTGTTGGCTTGTTGGTTTGTTGGTTTGTTGATTTAATGGTTTGTTCGTTTGTTCATTTGTTGGCTTATTGGTTTGTTGGCTTGTTTGTTTGTTGGTTTGTTCGTTTGTTGGTTTGTTGGTCAGTTGGCTTGTTGGTTTGTTCGTTTGTTGGTTTGTTGGTTTATTGGTTTGTTGGTTTGTTGGTTTGTTGGCTTGTTGGTTTGTTTGTTTGTTCGTTTGTTGGTTTGTTGGTTATTTGGTTTGTTGGTTTGTTGGTTTGTTGGTTTGTTCGTTTGTTGGTTTGTTGGGTTGTTGGCTTGTTGGTTTGTTCGTTTGTTGGTTTGTTGGTTTATTGGTTTGTTGGTTTGTTGGTTTGTTGGCTTGTTGGTTTGTTGGTTTGTTGATTAGTTGGTTTGTTGGTTACTTGGTTTGTAGGTTTGTTGGTTTGTTGGCTTGTTGGTTTGTTGGTTTTTTGGTTTATTGGTTTGTTGGTTTGTTGGTTTGTTGGTTTGTTGGTTTGTTTGTTTGTTCGTTTGTTGGTTTGTTGGTTTGTTGGTTTGTTGGCTTGTTGGTTTATTAATTTATTGGTTTGTTGGCTTGTTGGTTAGTTGGTTTGTTGGTTACTTGGTTTGTAGGTTTGTTGGTTTGTTGGCTTGTTGGTTTGTTGGTTTTTTGGTTTATTGGTTTGTTGGTTTGTTGGTTTGTTGGTTTGTTGGTTTGTTGGTTTGTTTGTTTGTTCGTTTGTTGGTTTGTTGGTTTGTTGGTTTGTTGGCTTGTTGGTTTGTTGGTTTGTTGGTTTGTTGGTTTTTTGGTTTGTTGGTTTGTTGGTTTGTTGGTTTGTTGCTTTGTTGGTTTGTTGGTTTGTTCGTTTGTTGGATTGTTGGTTTGTTGGATTGTTTGTTTGTTCGTTTGTTGGTTTGTTGATTTTTTGGTTTATTGGCTTGTTGGTTTGTTGGTTTGTTGGTTTGTTGGTTTGTTGGTTTGTTGGTTTTTTGGTTTGTTGGTATGTTGGTTTGTTGGTTTGTTGGTTTGTTGCTTTGTTGGTTTGTTGGTTTGTTTGTTTGTTGGTTTGTTGGTTTGTTGGTTTGTTGGTTTGTTGGTTTGTTGGTTTGTTGGTTTGTTGGTTTGTTGGTTTGTTGGTTTGTTCGTTTGTTTGTTTGTTGGCTTGTTGGTTTGTTGGCTTGTTGGCTTGATGGTTTGTTGGTTTGTTGATTTTTTGGTTTATTGCTTTGTTGGTTTGTTGGTTTGTTGGTTTGTTGGTTTATTGGTTTGTTGGTTTTTTGGTTTGTTGGTATGTTGGTTTGTTGGTTTGTTGGTTTGTTGGTTTGTTGGTTTGTTCGTTTGTTGTTTTGTTGGTTTGTTGGCTTGTTGGTTTGTTCATTTGTTGGTTTGTTGATTTTTTGGTTTATTGCCTTGTTGGTTTGTTGGTTTGTTGGTTTGTTGGTTTATTGGTTTGTTGGTTTTTTGGTTTGTTGGTATGTTGGTTTGTTGGTTTGTTGGTTTGTTGGTTTGTTGGTTTGTTGGTTTGTTGGTTTGTTGGTTTGTTGGTTTGTTGGTTTGTTGGTTTGTTGGCTTGTTGGCTTGTTGGTTTGTTGGTTTGTTGATTTAATGGTTTGTTCGTTTGTTCATTTGTTGGCTTATTGGTTTGTTGGCTTGTTTGTTTGTTGGTTTGTTCGTTTGTTGGTTTGTTGGTCAGTTGGCTTGTTGGTTTGTTCGTTTGTTGGTTTGTTGGTTTATTGGTTTGTTGGTTTGTTGGTTTGTTGGCTTGTTGGTTTGTTTGTTTGTTCGTTTGTTGGTTTGTTGGTTATTTGGTTTGTTGGTTTGTTGGTTTGTTCGTTTGTTGGTTTGTTGGGTTGTTGGCTTGTTGGTTTGTTCGTTTGTTGGTTTGTTGGTTTATTGGTTTGTTGGTTTGTTGGTTTGTTGGCTTGTTGGTTTGTTGGTTTGTTGGTTAGTTGGTTTGTTGGTTACTTGGTTTGTAGGTTTGTTGGTTTGTTGGCTTGTTGGTTTGTTGGTTTTTTGGTTTATTGGTTTGTTGGTTTGTTGGTTTGTTGGTTTGTTGGTTTGTTTGTTTGTTCGTTTGTTGGTTTGTTGGTTTGTTGGTTTGTTGGCTTGTTGGTTTATTGGTTTATTGGTTTGTTGGCTTGTTGGTTAGTTGGTTTGTTGGTTACTTGGTTTGTAGGTTTGTTGGTTTGTTGGCTTGTTGGTTTGTTGGTTTTTTGGTTTATTGGTTTGTTGGTTTGTTGGTTTGTTGGTTTGTTGGTTTGTTGGTTTGTTTGTTTGTTCGTTTGTTGGTTTGTTGGTTTGTTGGTTTGTTGGCTTGTTGGTTTGTTGGTTTGTTGGTTTGTTGGTTTTTTGGTTTGTTGGTTTGTTGGTTTGTTGGTTTGTTGCTTTGTTGGTTTGTTGGTTTGTTCGTTTGTTGGATTGTTGGTTTGTTGGATTGTTTGTTTGTTCGTTTGTTGGTTTGTTGATTTTTTGGTTTATTGGCTTGTTGGTTTGTTGGTTTGTTGGTTTGTTGGTTTGTTGGTTTGTTGGTTTTTTGGTTTGTTGGTATGTTGGTTTGTTGGTTTGTTGGTTTGTTGCTTTGTTGGTTTGTTGGTTTGTTTTTTTGTTGGTTTGTTGGTTTGTTGGTTTGTTGGTTTGTTGGTTTGTTGGTTTGTTGGTTTGTTGGTTTGTTGGTTTGTTGGTTTGTTCGTTTGTTTGTTTGTTGGCTTGTTGGTTTGTTGGATTGTTGGCTTGATGGTTTGTTGGTTTGTTGATTTAATGGTTTGTTCGTTTGTTCATTTGTTGGCTTGTTGGTTCCTTGGCTTGTTGGTTTGTTGGCTTGTTGGCTTGTTGGTTTGTTTGTTTGTTCGTTTGTTGGTTTATTGGTTATTTGGTTTGTTGGTTTGTTGGTTTTTTGGTTTGTTGGCTTGTTGGTTTGTTCGTTTGTTGGTTTGTTCGTTTGTTGGTTTGTTTGTTTGTTGGTTTGTTCGTTTGTTGGTTTGTTGGTTACTTGGTTTGTTTGTTTGTTGGTTTGTTCGTTTGTTGGTTTGTTGATTTTTTGGTTTATTGGCTTGTTGGTTTGTTGTTTTGTTGGTTTGTTGGTTTGTTGGTTTTTTGGTTTGTTGGTATGTTGGTTTGTTGGTTTGTTGGTTTGTTGGTTTGTTGGTTTGTTGGTTTGTTGGTTTGTTGGTTTGTTGGATTTGTTGGTTTGTTGGTTTGTTGGTTTATTGATTTGTTGGTTTGTTCGTTTGTTGGCTTGTTGGTTTGTTGGCTTGTTGGCTTGTTGGTTTGTTTGTTTTTTGGTTTGTTGGTTTGTTCGTTTGTTGGTTTGTTGGTTCGCTGGTTTTTTGGTTTGTTGGTTCGTAGGCTTGTTGGTTTGTTGTTTTGTTGATTTAATGGTTTGTTCGTTTGTTCATTTGTTGGCTTGTTGGTTTGTTGGCTTGTTGGTTTGTTGGCTTGTTGGCTTGTTGGTTTGTTGGTCTGTTCGTTTGTTGGTTTGTTGGTTATTTGGTTTGTTGGTTTTTTGGTTTGTTGGCTTGTTGGTTTGTTCGTTTGTTGGTTTGTTGGTTTGTTGGTTTGTTGGTTTGTTGGTTTGTTGGTTTCTTGGTTTGTTGGTTTGTTGGTTTGTTCGTTTGTTGTTTTGTTGGTTTGTTGGCTTGTTGGTTTGTTCGTTTGTTGGTTTGTTGATTTTTTGGTTTATTGCCTTGTTGGTTTGTTGGTTTGTTGGTTTGTTGGTTTATTGGTTTGTTGGTTTTTTGGTTTGTTGGTATGTTGGTTTGTTGGTTTGTTGGTTTGTTGGTTTGTTGGTTTGTTCGTTTGTTGTTTTGTTGGTTTGTTGGCTTGTTGGTTTGTTCGTTTGTTGGTTTGTTGATTTTTTGGTTTATTGCCTTGTTGGTTTGTTGGTTTGTTGGTTTGTTGGTTTGTTGGTTTATTGGTTTGTTGGTTTTTTGGTTTGTTGGTATGTTGGTTTGTTGGTTTGTTGGTTTGTTGGTTTGTTGGTTTGTTGGTTTGTTGGTTTGTTGGTTTGTTGGTTTGTTGGTTTGTTGGTTTGTTGGCTTGTTGGCTTGTTGGTTTGTTGGTTTGTGTATTTAATGGTTTGTTCGTTTGTTCATTTGTTGGCTTATTGGTTTGTTGGCTTGTTTGTTTGTTGGTTTGTTCGTTTGTTGGTTTGTTGGTTTGTTGGCTTGTTGGTTTGTTCGTTTGTTGGTTTGTTGGTTTATTGGTTTGTTGGTTTGTTGGTTTGTTGGCTTGTTGGTTTGTTTGTTTTGTTCGTTTGTTGGTTTGTTGGTTATTTGGTTTGTTGGTTTGTTGGTTTGTTGGTTTGTTCGTTTGTTGGTTTGTTGGGTTGTTGGCTTGTTGGTTTGTTCGTTTGTTGGTTTGTTGGTTTATTGGTTTGTTGGTTTGTTGGTTTGTTGGCTTGTTGGTTTGTTGGTTTGTTGGTTAGTTGGTTTGTTGGTTACTTGGTTTGTAGGTTTGTTGGTTTGTTGGCTTGTTGGTTTGTTGGTTTTTTGGTTTATTGGTTTGTTGGTTTTTTGGTTTGTTGGTTTGTTGGTTTGTTTGTTTGTTCGTTTGTTGGTTTGTTGGTTTGTTGGTTTGTTGGCTTGTTGGTTTATTGGTTTATTGGTTTGTTGGCTTGTTGGTTAGTTGGTTTATTGGTTACTTGGTTTGTAGGTTTGTTGGTTTGTTGGCTTGTTGGTTTGTTGGTTTTTTGTTTTATTGGTTTGTTGGTTTGTTGGTTTGTTGGTTTGTTGGTTTGTTTGTTTGTTCGTTTGTTGGTTTGTTGGTTTGTTGGTTTGTTGGCTTGTTGGCTTGTTGGCTTGTTGGTTTGTTGGTTTGTTGGTTTGTTGGTTTTTTGGTTTGTTGGTTTGTTGGTTTGTTGGTTTGTTGCTTTGTTGGTTTGTTTGTTTGTTTGTTTGTTGGATTGTTGGTTTGTTGGATTGTTTGTTTGTTCGTTTGTTGGTTTGTTGATTTTTTGGTTTATTGGCTTGTTGGTTTGTTGGTTTGTTGGTTTGTTGGTTTGTTGGTTTGTTGGTTTTTTGGTTTGTTGGTATGTTGGTTTGTTGGTTTGTTGGTTTGTTGGTTTGTTGGTTTATTGGCTTGTTGGTTTGTTGGTTTGTTGGTTTGTTGGTTTGTTGGTTTGTTGGTTTTTTGGTTTGTTGGTATGTTGGTTTGTTGGTTTGTTGGTTTGTTGGTTTGTTGGTTTGTTTGTTTGTTGGTTTGTTGGTTTGTTGGTTTGTTGGTTTGTTGGTTTGTTGGTTTGTTGGTTTGTTCGTTTGTTTGTTTGTTGTCTTGTTGGTTTGTTGGCTTGTTGGCTTGATGGTTTGTTGGTTTGTTGATTTAATGGTTTGTTCGTTTGTTCATTTGTTGGCTTGTTGGTTCTTTGGCTTGTTGGTTTGTTGGCTTGTTGGCTTGTTGGTTTGTTTGTTTGTTCGTTTGTTGGTTTATTGGTTATTTGGTTTGTTGGTTTGTTGGTTTTTTGGTTTGTTGGCTTGTTGGTTTGTTCGTTTGTTGGTTTGTTGGTTTGTTGGTTTGTTGGTTTGTTGGTTTGTTGGTTTGTTGGTTTGTTGGTTTGTTGCTTTTTCGTTTGTTGGTTTGTTGGTTTGTTGGCTTGTTGCTTTGTTCGTTTGTCGGTTTGTTGGTTTGTTGGTTTGTTGGTTTGTTGGCTTGTTGGTTTGTTGGTTTGTTCGTTTGTTGGTTTGTTGGTTTTTTGTTTTGTTGGTTTATAGGTTTGTTGGCTTGTTGGTTAGTTGGTTTGTTGGTTACTTGGTTTGTAGATTTGTTGGTTTCTTGGCTTGTTGGTTTGTTGGTTTTTTGGTTTATTGGTTTGTTGGTTTGTTGGTTTGTTGGTTTGTTGGTTTGTTGGTTTGTTTGTTTGTTCGTTTGTTGGTTTGTTGGTTTGTTGGTTTGTTGGTTTGTTGGCTTGTTGGTTTGTTGGTTTGTTGGTTTTTTGGTTTGTTGGTTTGTTGGTTTGTTGGTTTGTTGCTTTGTTGGTTTGTTGGTTTGTTGGCTTGTTGGTTTGTTGGTTTCTTGGTTTGTTGGTTTCTTCGTTTGTTGGTTTGTTTGTTTGTTGGTTTGTTGGCTTGTTGGTTTGTTGGTTTGTTCGTTTGTTGGTTTGTTCATTTGTTGGTTTGTTTGTTTGTTGGTTTGTTCGTTTGTTGGTTTGTTGGTTACTTTGTTTGTTGGTTTGTTGGTTTGTTTGTTTGTTCGTTTCTTGGTTTGTTGGCTTGTTGGTTTGTTGGCTTGTTGGTTTGTTGGTTTGTTTGTCTGTTAGTTTGTTGGTTTGTTGGTTTGTTCATTTGTTGGTTTGTTCGTTTGTTCGTTTTTGATTTGTTGGTTTGTTGGCTTGTTGGTTTGTTGGTTTGTTGGTTACTTGCTTTGTTGGTTTGTTGGTTTGTTGGTTTGTTGGTTTGTTGGTTTGTTGGTTTGTTGGTTTTTTGGCTTGTTGGTTTGTTGGTTTGTTGGTTTTTTGGTTTGTTGGTTTTTTCGTTTGTTGGTTTGTTTGCTTGTTCGTTTGTTGGTTTGTTGGTTTGTTGGTTTGTTGGTTTGTTGGTTTGTTCGTTTGTTGGTTTGTTGGCTTGTTAGTTTGTTGGTTTGTTGGCTTCTTGGTTTGTTGGTTTCTTGGTTTGTTGGTTTGTTCGTTTGTTGGTTTGTTCGTTTGTTGGTTTGTTTGGTTGTTGGTTTGTTCGTTTGTTGGTTTGTTGGTTACTTGGTTTGTTGGTTTGTTGGTTTGTTGGTTTTTTGGTTTGTTGGTATGTTGGTTTGTTGGTTTGTTGGTTTGTTGATTTGTTGGTTTGTTGGTTTGTTGGTTTGTTGGTTTGTTGGATTTGTTGGTTTGTTGGTTTGTTGGTTTATTGATTTGTTGGTTTGTTCGTTTGTTGGCTTGTTGGTTTGTTGGCTTGTTGGCTTGTTGGTTTGTTTGTTTTTTGGTTTGTTGGTTTGTTCGTTTGTTGGTTTGTTGGTTATTTGGTTTGTTGGTTTTTTGGTTTGTTGGCTTGTTGGTTTGTTCGTTTGTTGGTTTGTTGGTTTGTTGGTTTGTTGGTTTGTTGGTTTGTTGGTTTCTTGGTTTGTTGGTTTGTTGGTTTGTTCGTTTGTTGTTTTGTTGGTTTGTTGGCTTGTTGGTTTGTTCGTTTGTTGGTTTGTTGATTTTTTGGTTTATTGCCTTGTTGGTTTGTTGGTTTATTGGTTTGTTAGTTTTTTGGTTTGTTGGTATGTTGGTTTGTTGGTTTGTTGGTTTGTTGGTTTGTTGGTTTGTTGGTTTGTTCGTTTGTTGTTTTGTTGGTTTGTTGGCTTGTTGGTTTGTTCGTTTGTTGGTTTGTTGATTTTTTGGTTTATTGCCTTGTTGGTTTGTTGGTTTGTTGGTTTGTTGGTTTATTGGTTTGTTGGTTTTTTGGTTTGTTGGTATGTTGGTTTGTTGGTTTGTTGGTTTGTTGGTTTGTTGGTTTGTTGGTTTGTTGGTTTGTTAGTTTGTTGGTTTGTTGGTTTGTTGGTTTGTTGGTTTGTTGGTTTGTTGGTTTGTTGGTTTGTTGGCTTGTTGGTTTGTTGGTTTGTTGATTTAATGGTTTGTTCGTTTGTTCATTTGTTGGCTTATTAGTTTGTTGGCTTGTTTGTTTGTTGGTTTGTTGGTTTGTTGGCTTGTTGGTTTGATCGTTTGTTGGTTTGTTGGTTTATTGGTTTGTTGGTTTGTTGGTTTGTTGGCTTGTTGGTTTGTTTGTTTGTTCGTTTGTTGGTTTGTTGGTTATTTGGTTTGTTGGTTTGTTGGTTTGTTGGTTTGTTCGTTTGTTGGTTTGTTGGGTTGTTGGCTTGTTGGTTTGTTGGTTTGTTCGTTTGTTGGTTTGTTGGTTTATTGGTTTGTTGGTTTGGTGGTTTGTTGGCTTGTTGGTTTGTTGGTTTGTTGGTTAGTTGGTTTGTTGGTTACTTGGTTTGTAGGTTTGTTGGTTTGTTGGCTTGTTGGTTTGTTGGTTTTTTGGTTTATTGGTTTGTTGGTTTTTTGGTTTGTTGGTTTGTTGGTTTGTTTGTTTGTTCGTTTGTTGGTTTGTTGGTTTGTTGGTTTGTTGGCTTGTTGGTTTATTGGTTTATTGGTTTGTTGGCTTGTTGGTTAGTTGGTTTATTGGTTACTTGGTTTGTAGGTTTGTTGGTTTATTGGTTTGTTGGTTTTTTGGTTTGTTGGTATGTTGGTTTGTTGGTTTGTTGGTTTGTTGGTTTGTTGGTTTGTTGGTTTGTTGGTTTGTTGGTTTGTTGGTTTGTTGGTTTGTTGGTTTGTTGGTTTGTTGGTTTGTTGGTTTGTTGGTTTGTTGGTTTGTTGGCTTGTTGGTTTGTTGGTTTGTTGATTTTATGGTTTGTTCGTTTGTTCATTTGTTGGCTTATTGGTTTGTTGACTTGTTTGTTTGTTGGTTTGTTGGTTTGTTGGCTTGTTGGTTTGATCGTTTGTTGGTTTGTTGGTTTATTGGTTTGTTGGTTTGTTGGTTTGTTGGCTTGTTGGTTTGTTTGTTTGTTCGTTTGTTGGTTTGTTGGTTATTTGGTTTGTTGGTTTGTTGGTTTGTTGGTTTGTTCGTTTGTTGGTTTGTTGGGTTGTTGGCTTGTTGGTTTGTTCGTTTGTTGGTTTGTTGGTTTATTGGTTTGTTGGTTTGTTGGTTTGTTGGCTTGTTGGTTTGTTGGTTTGTTGGTTAGTTGGTTTGTTGGTTACTTGGTTTGTAGGTTTGTTGGTTTGTTGGCTTGTTGGTTTGTTGGTTTTTTGGTTTATTGGTTTGTTGGTTTTTTGGTTTGTTGGTTTGTTGGTTTGTTTGTTTGTTCGTTTGTTGGTTTGTTGGTTTGTTGGTTTGTTGGCTTGTTGGTTTATTGGTTTATTGGTTTGTTGGCTTGTTGGTTAGTTGGTTTATTGGTTACTTGGTTTGTAGGTTTGTTGGTTTGTTGGCTTGTTGGTTTGTTGGTTTTTTGGTTTATTGGTTTGTTGGTTTGTTGGTTTGTTGGTTTGTTGGTTTGTTTGTTTGTTCGTTTGTTGGTTTGTTGGTTTGTTGGTTTGTTGCTTTGTTGGTTTGTTGGTTTGTTCGTTTGTTGGATTGTTGGTTTGTTGGATTGTTTGTTTGTTCGTTTGTTGGTTTGTTGATTTTTTGGTTTATTGGCTTGTTGGTTTGTTGGTTTGTTGGTTTGTTGGTTTGTTGGTTTGTTGGTTTTTTGGTTTGTTGGTATGTTGGTTTGTTGGTTTGTTGGTTTGTTGCTTTGTTGGTTTGTTGGTTTGTTTGTTTGTTGGTTTGTTGGTTTGTTGGTTTGTTGGTTTGTTGGTTTGTTGGTTTGTTGGTTTGTTCGTTTGTTTGTTTGTTGGTTTGTTGGTTTGTTGGCTTGTTGGCTTGATGGTTTGTTGGTTTGTTGATTTAATGGTTTGTTCGTTTGTTCATTTTTTGGCTTGTTGGTTCCTTGGCTTGTTGGTTTGTTGGCTTGTTGGTTTGTTTGTTTGTTCGTTTGTTGGTTTATTGGTTATTTGGTTTGTTGGTTTGTTGGTTTTTTGGTTTGTTGGCTTGTTGGTTTGTTCGTTTGTTGGTTTGTTGGTTTGTTGGTTTGTTGGTTTGTTGGTTTGTTGGTTTGTTGCTTTTTCGTTTGTTGGTTTGTTGGTTTGTTGGCTTGTTGCTTTGTTCGTTTGTCGGTTTGTTGGTTTGTTGGTTTGTTGGTTTGTTGGCTTGTTGGTTTGTTGGTTTGTTCGTTTGTTGGTTTGTTGGTTTGTTGGTTTTTTGTTTTGTTGGTTTATAGGTTTGTTGGCTTGTTGGTTAGTTGGTTTGTTGGTTACTTGGTTTGTAGGTTTGTTGGTTTCTTGGCTTGTTGGTTTGTTGGTTTTTTGGTTTATTGGTTTGTTGGTTTGTTGGTTTGTTGGTTTGTTGGTTTGTTGGTTTGTTTATTTGTTCGTTTGTTGGTTTGTTGGTTTGTTGGTTTGTTGGTTTGTTGGCTTGTTGGTTTGTTGGTTTGTTGGTTTTTTGGTTTGTTGGTTTGTTGGTTTGTTGGTTTGTTGCTTTGTTGGTTTGTTGGTTTGTTGGCTTGTTGGTTTGTTGGTTTCTTGGTTTGTTGGTTTCTTCGTTTGTTGGTTTGTTTGTTTGTTGGTTTGTTGGCTTGTTGGTTTGTTGGTTTGTTCGTTTGTTGGTTTGTTCATTTGTTGGTTTGTTTGTTTGTTGGTTTGTTCGTTTGTTGGTTTGTTGGTTACTTTGTTTGTTGGTTTGTTGGTTTGTTGGTTTGTTTGTTTGTTCGTTTCTTGGTTTGTTGGCTTGTTGGTTTGTTGGCTTGTTGGTTTGTTGGTTTGTTTGTCTGTTAGTTTGTTGGTTTGTTGGTTTGTTCATTTGTTGGTTTGTTCGTTTGTTCGTTTGTTGATTTGTTGGTTTGTTGGCTTGTTGGTTTGTTGGTTTGTTGGTTACTTGGTTTGTTGGTTTGTTGGTTTGTTGGTTTGTTGGTTTGTTGGTTTGTTGGTTTGTTGGTTTGTTGGCTTGTTGGTTTGTTGGTTTGTTGGTTTTTTGGTTTGTTGGTTTTTTCGTTTGTTGGTTTGTTTGCTTGTTCGTTTGTAGGTTTGTTGGTTTGTTGGTTTGTTGGTTTGTTGGTTTGTTCGTTTGTTGGTTTGTTGGCTTGTTAGTTTGTTGGTTTGTTGGCTTCTTGGTTTGTTGGTTTCTTGGTTTGTTGGTTTGTTCGTTTGTTGGTTTGTTCGTTTGTTGGTTTGTTTGGTTGTTGGTTTGTTCGTTTGTTGGTTTGTTGGTTTGTTGGTTACTCGGTTTGTTGGTTTGTTGGTTTGTTGGTTTGTTGGTTTATTGGTTTGTTCGTTTGTTGGTTTGTTGGTTTGTTGGTTTGTTGGTTTGTTCATTTGTTGGTTTGTTCGTTTGTTCGTTTGTTGGTTTGTTGGTTTGTTGGCTTGTTGGTTTGTTGGTTTGTTGGTTACTTGGTTTGTTGGTTTGTTGGTTTGTTAGTTTGTTGGCTTGTTGGTTTGTTGGTTTGTTGGTTTGTTGGTTTGTTGGTTTGTTGGATTGTTGGTTTGTTGGCTTGTTGGTTTGTTGGTTTGTTGGTTTCTTGGTTTGTTGGCTTGTTGGTTTGTTGGTTTGTTGGTTACTTGATTTGTTGGTTTGTTAGTTTGTTGGTTTTTTTGTTTGTTGGTTTGTTCGTTTGTTGGTTTGTTGGTTTGTTGGTTTGTTGGTTTGTTGGTTTGTTGGTTTGTTGGTTTGTTGGTTTGTTGGTTTGTTGGTTTGTTGGTTTGTTGGTTTGTTGGTTTGTTGGTTTGTTGGTTTGTTGGTTTGTTTGTTTGTTCGTTTGTTGGTTTGTTGGTTTGTTGGCTTGTTGGTTTGTTGGTTTGTTGGTTTGTTGGTTTGTTCGTTTGTTCGTTTGTTCGTTTGTTGGTTTATTGGTTTGTTGGCTTGTTGGTTTGTTGGTTTGTTGGTTACTTGGTTTGTTGGTTTGTTAACTTGTTGGTTTGTTTGTTTGTTGGTTTTTTGGTTTGTTGGTTTGTTGGGTTGTGGGTTTGTTTGTTTGTTCGTTTGTTGGTTTGCTGGTTAGTTGGTTTGTTGGTCTGTTGGTTTGTTGGTTTGTTGGTTTGTTGGCTTGTTGGTTTGTTGCTTTGTCGGGTTGTTGGTTTCTTGGTTTGTTGGTTTGTTGGTTTGTTGGTTTGTTCGTTTGTTGGTTTGTTCGCTTGTTGGTTTGTTTGTTTGTTGGTTTTTTTTTCGTTTGTTGGTTTGTTGGTTACTTGGTTTGTTGGCTTGTTGGTTTGTTGGTTTGTTTGTTTGTTCGTTTGTTAGTTTGTTAGTTTGTTGGCTTGTTGGTTTGTTGGTTTGTTGGCTTGTTGGTTTGTTGGTTTGTTCGTTTGTTGGTTTGTTGGTTTTTTGGTTTGTTCTTTGTTGGTTTGTTCGTTTGTTCGTTTGTTGGTTTGTTGGTTTGTTGGTTTGTTGGCTTGTTGGTTTGTTGGTTTATTGGTTACTTGGTTTTTTGGTTTGTTGGTTTGTTGGTTTGTTGGTTTGTTTGTTTGTTTGTTTGGTTGTTTGTTGGTTTGTTCGTTTCTTGGTTTTTTGGTTTGTTGGTTTGTTGGTTTGTTGGCTTGTTGGTTTGTTAGTTTGTTGGTTTGTTGGTTTGCTGGTTTGTTGATTTGATGGTTTGTTGGTTTGTTGGTTTGTTGGTTTGTTTGTTTGTTCGTTTGTTGGTTTGTTTGTTTGTTGGTTTGTTGGTTTGTTGGTTTGTTGGTTTGTTGGTTTGTTGGTTTATTGGCTTGTTGGTTTGTTGGCTTTTTGGCTTGTTGGTTTGTTGGTTTGTTGGTTTGTTGGTTTGTTGGTTACTTGGTTTGTTGGTTTGTTGGTTTGTTGGTTTGTTGGTTTGTTGGTTTGCTGGTTTGTTGGCTTGTTGGTTTGTTGGTTTGTTGGTTTCTTGGTTTGTTGGTTTGTTGGTTTGTTGGCTTGTTGGTTTGTTCGTTTGTTGGTTTGTTCGTTTGTTGGTTTGTTTGTTTGTTGGTTTGTTCGTTTGTTGGTTTGTTGGTTACTTGGTTTGTTTGTTTGTTGGTTTGTTCGTTTGTTGGTTTGTTGATTTTTTGGTTTATTGGCTTGTTGGTTTGTTGTTTTGTTGGTTTGTTGGTTTGTTGGTTTTTTGGTGTGTTGGTATGTTGGTTTGTTGGTTTGTTGGTTTTTTGGTTTGTTGGTATGTTGGTTTGTTGGTTTGTTGGTTTTTTGGTTTGTTGGCTTGTTGGTTTGTTCGTTTGTTGGTTTGTTGGTTTGTTGGTTTGTTGGTTTGTTGGTTTGTTGGTTTCTTGGTTTGTTGGTTTGTTGGTTTGTTGGTTTGTTCGTTTGTTGTTTTGTTGGTTTGTTGGCTTGTTGGTTTGTTCGTTTGTTGGTTTGTTGATTTTTTGGTTTATTGCCTTGTTGGTTTGTTGGTTTATTGGTTTGTTAGTTTTTTGGTTTGTTGGTATGTTGGTTTGTTGGTTTGTTGGTTTGTTGGTTTGTTGGTTTGTTGGTTTGTTCGTTTGTTGTTTTGTTGGTTTGTTGGCTTGTTGGTTTGTTCGTTTGTTGGTTTGTTGATTTTTTGGTTTATTGCCTTGTTGGTTTGTTGGTTTGTTGGTTTGTTGGTTTATTGGTTTGTTGGTTTTTTGGTTTGTTGGTATGTTGGTTTGTTGGTTTGTTGGTTTGTTGGTTTGTTGGTTTGTTGGTTTGTTGGTTTGTTAGTTTGTTGGTTTGTTGGTTTGTTGGTTTGTTGGTTTGTTGGTTTGTTGGTTTGTTGGTTTGTTGGCTTGTTGGTTTGTTGGTTTGTTGATTTAATGGTTTGTTCGTTTGTTCATTTGTTGGCTTATTGGTTTGTTGGCTTGTTTGTTTGTTGGTTTGTTGGTTTGTTGGCTTGTTGGTTTGATCGTTTGTTGGTTTGTTGGTTTATTGGTTTGTTGGTTTGTTGGTTTGTTGGCTTGTTGGTTTGTTTGTTTGTTCGTTTGTTGGTTTGTTGGTTATTTGGTTTGTTGGTTTGTTGGTTTGTTGGTTTGTTCGTTTGTTGGTTTGTTGGGTTGTTGGCTTGTTGGTTTGTTCGTTTGTTGGTTTGTTGGTTTATTGGTTTGTTGGTTTGGTGGTTTGTTGGCTTGTTGGTTTGTTGGTTTGTTGGTTAGTTGGTTTGTTGGTTACTTGGTTTGTAGGTTTGTTGGTTTGTTGGCTTGTTGGTTTGTTGGTTTTTTGGTTTATTGGTTTGTTGGTTTTTTGGTTTGTTGGTTTGTTGGTTTGTTTGTTTGTTCGTTTGTTGGTTTGTTGGTTTGTTGGTTTGTTGGCTTGTTGGTTTATTGGTTTATTGGTTTGTTGGCTTGTTGGTTAGTTGGTTTATTGGTTACTTGGTTTGTAGGTTTGTTGGTTTATTGGTTTGTTGGTTTTTTGGTTTGTTGGTATGTTGGTTTGTTGGTTTGTTGGTTTGTTGGTTTGTTGGTTTGTTGGTTTGTTGGTTTGTTGGTTTGTTGGTTTGTTGGTTTGTTGGTTTGTTGGTTTGTTGGTTTGTTGGTTTGTTGGTTTGTTGGTTTGTTGGCTTGTTGGTTTGTTGGTTTGTTGATTTTATGGTTTGTTCGTTTGTTCATTTGTTGGCTTATTGGTTTGTTGACTTGTTTGTTTGTTGGTTTGTTGGTTTGTTGGCTTGTTGGTTTGATCGTTTGTTGGTTTGTTGGTTTATTGGTTTGTTGGTTTGTTGGTTTGTTGGCTTGTTGGTTTGTTTGTTTGTTCGTTTGTTGGTTTGTTGGTTATTTGGTTTGTTGGTTTGTTGGTTTGTTGGTTTGTTCGTTTGTTGGTTTGTTGGGTTGTTGGCTTGTTGGTTTGTTCGTTTGTTGGTTTGTTGGTTTATTGGTTTGTTGGTTTGTTGGTTTGTTGGGTTGTTGTGTTGTTGGTTTGTTGGTTAGTTGGTTTGTTGGTTACTTGGTTTGTAGGTTTGTTGGTTTGTTGGCTTGTTGGTTTGTTGGTTTTTTGGTTTATTGGTTTGTTGGTTTTTTGGTTTGTTGGTTTGTTGGTTTGTTTGTTTGTTCGTTTGTTGGTTTGTTGGTTTGTTGGTTTGTTGGCTTGTTGGTTTATTGGTTTATTGGTTTGTTGGCTTGTTGGTTAGTTGGTTTATTGGTTACTTGGTTTGTAGGTTTGTTGGTTTGTTGGCTTGTTGGTTTGTTGGTTTTTTGGTTTATTGGTTTGTTGGTTTGTTGGTTTGTTGGTTTGTTGGTTTGTTTGTTTGTTCGTTTGTTGGTTTGTTGGTTTGTTGGTTTGTTGCTTTGTTGGTTTGTTGGTTTGTTCGTTTGTTGGATTGTTGGTTTGTTGGATTGTTTGTTTGTTCGTTTGTTGGTTTGTTGATTTTTTGGTTTATTGGCTTGTTGGTTTGTTGGTTTGTTGGTTTGTTGGTTTGTTGGTTTGTTGGTTTTTTGGTTTGTTGGTATGTTGGTTTGTTGGTTTGTTGGTTTGTTGCTTTGTTGGTTTGTTGGTTTGTTTGTTTGTTGGTTTGTTGGTTTGTTGGTTTGTTGGTTTGTTGGTTTGTTGGTTTGTTGGTTTGTTCGTTTGTTTGTTTGTTGGCTTGTTGGTTTGTTGGCTTGTTGGCTTGATGGTTTGTTGGTTTGTTGATTTAATGGTTTGTTCGTTTGTTCATTTTTTGGCTTGTTGGTTCCTTGGCTTGTTGGTTTGTTGGCTTGTTGGTTTGTTTGTTTGTTCGTTTGTTGGTTTATTGGTTATTTGGTTTGTTGGTTTGTTGGTTTTTTGGTTTGTTGGCTTGTTGGTTTGTTCGTTTGTTGGTTTGTTGGTTTGTTGGTTTGTTGGTTTGTTGGTTTGTTGGTTTGTTGCTTTTTCGTTTGTTGGTTTGTTGGTTTGTTGGCTTGTTGCTTTGTTCGTTTGTCGGTTTGTTGGTTTGTTGGTTTGTTGGTTTGTTGGCTTGTTGGTTTGTTGGTTTGTTCGTTTGTTGGTTTGTTGGTTTGTTGGTTTTTTGTTTTGTTGGTTTATAGGTTTGTTGGCTTGTTGGTTAGTTGGTTTGTTGGTTACTTGGTTTGTAGGTTTGTTGGTTTCTTGGCTTGTTGGTTTGTTGGTTTTTTGGTTTATTGGTTTGTTGGTTTGTTGGTTTGTTGGTTTGTTGGTTTGTTGGTTTGTTTATTTGTTCGTTTGTTGGTTTGTTGGTTTGTTGGTTTGTTGGTTTGTTGGCTTGTTGGTTTGTTGGTTTGTTGGTTTTTTGGTTTGTTGGTTTGTTGGTTTGTTGGTTTGTTGCTTTGTTGGTTTGTTGGTTTGTTGGCTTGTTGGTTTGTTGGTTTCTTGGTTTGTTGGTTTCTTCGTTTGTTGGTTTGTTTGTTTGTTGGTTTGTTGGCTTGTTGGTTTGTTGGTTTGTTCGTTTGTTGGTTTGTTCATTTGTTGGTTTGTTTGTTTGTTGGTTTGTTCGTTTGTTGGTTTGTTGGTTACTTTGTTTGTTGGTTTGTTGGTTTGTTGGTTTGTTTGTTTGTTCGTTTCTTGGTTTGTTGGCTTGTTGGTTTGTTGGCTTGTTGGTTTGTTGGTTTGTTTGTCTGTTAGTTTGTTGGTTTGTTGGTTTGTTCATTTGTTGGTTTGTTCGTTTGTTCGTTTGTTGATTTGTTGGTTTGTTGGCTTGTTGGTTTGTTGGTTTGTTGGTTACTTGGTTTGTTGGTTTGTTGGTTTGTTGGTTTGTTGGTTTGTTGGTTTGTTGGTTTGTTGGCTTGTTGGTTTGTTGGTTTGTTGGTTTTTTGGTTTGTTGGTTTTTTCGTTTGTTGGTTTGTTTGCTTGTTCGTTTGTAGGTTTGTTGGTTTGTTGGTTTGTTGGTTTGTTGGTTTGTTGGTTTGTTCGTTTGTTGGTTTGTTGGCTTGTTAGTTTGTTGGTTTGTTGGCTTCTTGGTTTGTTGGTTTCTTGGTTTGTTGGTTTGTTCGTTTGTTGGTTTGTTCGTTTGTTGGTTTGTTTGGTTGTTGGTTTGTTCGTTTGTTGGTTTGTTGGTTTGTTGGTTACTTGGTTTGTTGGTTTGTTGGTTTGTTGGTTTGTTGGTTTATTGGTTTGTTCGTTTGTTGGTTTGTTGGTTTGTTGGTTTGTTGGTTTGTTCATTTGTTGGTTTGTTCGTTTGTTCGTTTGTTGGTTTGTTGGTTTGTTGGCTTGTTGGTTTGTTGGTTTGTTGGTTACTTGGTTTGTTGGTTTGTTGGTTTGTTAGTTTGTTGGCTTGTTGGTTTGTTGGTTTGTTGGTTTGTTGGTTTGTTGGTTTGTTGGTTTGTTGGTTTGTTGGCTTGTTGGTTTGTTGGTTTGTTGGTTTCTTGGTTTGTTGGCTTGTTGGTTTGTTGGTTTGTTGGTTACTTGATTTGTTGGTTTGTTAGTTTGTTGGTTTTTTTGTTTGTTGGTTTGTTCGTTTGTTGGTTTGTTGGTTTGTTGGTTTGTTGGTTTGTTGGTTTGTTGGTTTGTTGGTTTGTTGGTTTGTTGGTTTGTTGGTTTGTTGGTTTGTTGGTTTGTTGGTTTGTTGGTTTGTTGGTTTGTTGGTTTGTTGGTTTGTTGGTTTGTTTGTTTGTTCGTTTGTTGGTTTGTTGGTTTGTTGGCTTGTTGGTTTGTTGGTTTGTTGGTTTGTTTGTTTGTTCGTTTGTTCGTTTGTTCGTTTGTTGGTTTATTGGTTTGTTGGCTTGTTGGTTTGTTGGTTTGTTGGTTACTTGGTTTGTTGGTTTGTTAACTTGTTGGTTTGTTTGTTTGTTGGTTTTTTGGTTTGTTGGTTTGTTGGGTTGTGGGTTTGTTTGTTTGTTCGTTTGTTGGTTTGCTGGTTAGTTGGTTTGTTGGTCTGTTGGTTTGTTGGTTTGTTGGTTTGTTGGCTTGTTGGTTTGTTGCTTTGTCGGGTTGTTGGTTTCTTGGTTTGTTGGTTTGTTGGTTTGTTGGTTTGTTCGTTTGTTGGGTTGTTCGCTTGTTGGTTTGTTTGTTTGTTGGTTTTTTTTTCGTTTGTTGGTTTGTTGGTTACTTGGTTTGTTGGCTTGTTGGTTTGTTGGTTTGTTTGTTTGTTCGTTTGTTAGTTTGTTAGTTTGTTGGCTTGTTGGTTTGTTGGTTTGTTGGCTTTTTGGTTTGTTGGTTTGTTCGTTTGTTGGTTTGTTGGTTTTTTGGTTTGTTCTTTGTTGGTTTGTTCGTTTGTTCGTTTGTTGGTTTGTTGGTTTGTTGGTTTGTTGGCTTGTTGGTTTGTTGGTTTATTGGTTACTTGGTTTTTTGGTTTGTTGGTTTGTTGGTTTGTTGGTTTGTTTGTTTGTTTGTTTGGTTGTTTGTTGGTTTGTTCGTTTCTTGGTTTTTTGGTTTGTTGGTTTGTTGGTTTGTTGGCTTGTTGGTTTGTTAGTTTGTTGGTTTGTTGGTTTGCTGGTTTGTTGATTTGATGGTTTGTTGGTTTGTTGGTTTGTTGGTTTGTTTGTTTGTTCGTTTGTTGGTTTGTTTGTTTGTTGGTTTGTTGGTTTGTTGGTTTGTTGGTTTGTTGGTTTGTTGGTTTATTGGCTTGTTGGTTTGTTGGCTTTTTGGCTTGTTGGTTTGTTGGTTTGTTGGTTTGTTGGTTTGTTGGTTACTTGGTTTGTTGGTTTGTTGGTTTGTTGGTTTGTTGGTTTGTTGGTTTGCTGGTTTGTTGGCTTGTTGGTTTGTTGGTTTGTTGGTTTCTTGGTTTGTTGGTTTGTTGGTTTGTTGGCTTGTTGGTTTGTTCGTTTGTTGGTTTGTTCGTTTGTTGGTTTGTTTGTTTGTTGGTTTGTTCGTTTGTTGGTTTGTTGGTTACTTGGTTTGTTTGTTTGTTGGTTTGTTCGTTTGTTGGTTTGTTGATTTTTTGGTTTATTGGCTTGTTGGTTTGTTGTTTTGTTGGTTTGTTGGTTTGTTGGTTTTTTGGTGTGTTGGTATGTTGGTTTGTTGGTTTGTTGGTTTGTTGGTTTGTTGGTTTGTTGGTTTGTTGGTTTGTTGGTTTGTTGGTTTGTCGGTTTGCCGGTTTGTTGGTTTATTGATTTGTTGGTTTGTTCGTTTGTTGGCTTGTTGGTTTGTTGGCTTGTTGGCTTGTTGGTTTGTTTGTTTTTTGGTTTGTTGGTTTGTTCGTTTGTTGGTTTGTTGGTTCGCTGGTTTTTTGGTTTGTTGGTTTGTAGGCTTGTTGGTTTGTTGTTTTGTTGATTTGATGGTTTGTTCGTTTGTTCATATGTTGGCTTGTTGGTTTGTTGGCTTGTTGGTTTGTTGGCTTGTTGGCTTGTTGGTTTGTTGGTTTGTTCGTTTGTTGGTTTGTTAGTTATTTGGTTTGTTGGTTTGTTGGCTTGTTGGTTTGTTCGTTTGTTGGTTTGTTGGTTTGTTGGTTTGTTGGTTTGTTGGTTTCTTGGTTTGTTGGTTTGTTGGTTTGTTGGTTTGTTCGTTTGTTGGTTTGTTGGTTTGTTGGCTTGTTGGTTTGTTCGTTGGTTGGTTTGTTGATTTTTTGGTTCATTGCCTTGTCGGTTTGTTGGTTTGTTGGTTTGTTGGTTTGTTGGTTTTTTGGTTTGTTGGTATGTTGGTTTGTTGGTTTGTTGGTTTGTTGGTTTGTTGGTTTGTTGGTTTGTTGGTTTGTTGGTTTGTTGGTTTGTTGGTTTGTTGGTTTGTGGGTTTGTTGGTTTGTTGGTTTGTTCGTTTGTTCGCTTGTTGGCTTGTTGGTTTGTTGGCTGGTTGGCTTGTTGGTTTGTGTTTGTTGGTTTGTTGGTTTGTTCATTTGTTGGTTTTTTGGTTTGTTGGTTTTTTGGTTTGTTGGTTTGTTGGCTTGTTGGTTTGTTGGTTTGTTGATTTAATGGTTTGTTGGTTTATTGGTTTGTTGGTTTGTTGGTTTGTTGGCTTGTTGGTTTGTTTGTTTGTTCGTTTGTTGGTTTGTTGGTTTGTTGGCTTGTTGGTTTGTTCGTTTGTTGGTTTGTTGGTTTATTGGTTTGTTGGTTTGTTGGTTTGTTGGCTTGTTGGTTTGTTTGTTTGTTCGTTTGTTGGTTACTTGGTTTGTAGGTTTGTTGGTTTGTTTGCTTGTTGGTTTGTTGGTTTTTTGGTTTATTGGTTTTTTGGTTTGTTGGTTTGTTGGTTTGTTGGTTTGTTCGTTTGTTTGTTTGTTGGTTTGTTGGTTTGTTGGCTTGTTGGTTTGTTGGTTTGTTGGTTACTTGGTTTGTTGGTTTGTTCGTTTGTTCGTTTGTTCGTTTGTTGGCTTGTTGGTTTGTTGGCTTGTTGGCTTGTTGGTTTGTTGGTTTGTTGATTTAATGGTTTGTTCGTTTGTTCATTTGTTGGCTTGTTGGTTCCTTGGCTTGTTGGTTTGTTGGCTTGTTGGCTTGTTGGTTTGTTTGTTTGTTCGTTTGTTGGTTTGTTGGTTATTTGGTTTGTTGGTTTGTTGGTTTTTTGGTTTGTTGGCTTGTTGGTTTGTTCGTTTGTTGGTTTGTTGGTTTGTTGGTTTGTTGGGTTGTTCGTTTGGTGGTTTGTTGGTTTTTTGGTATGTTGGTTTGTTCGTTTGTTGGTTTGTTTGTTTGTTCGTTTGTTGGTTTGTTGGTTTGTCGGTTTGTTGGTTTGTTGGTTTGTTCGTTTGTTGGTTTGTTGGCTTGTTGGTTTGTTCGTTTGTTCGTTTGTTCGTTTGTTCGTTTGTTGCCTTGTCGGTTTGTTGGTTTGTTGGGTTGTTGGTTTGTTGGTTTGTTCGTTTGTTGGTTTGTTGGTTTATTGGTTTGTTGGTTTGTTGGTTTGTTGGCTTGTTGGTTTGTTCGTTTGTTCGTTTGTTGGTTTGTTGGTTTTTTGGTTTGTTGGTTTATTGGTTTGTTGGCTTGTTGGTTAGTTGGTTTGTTGGTTACTTGGTTTGTAGGTTTGTTGGTTTGTTTGCTTGTTGGTTTGTTGGTTTTTTGGTTTATTGGTTTTTTGGTTTGTTGGTTTGTTGGTTTGTTGGTTTGTTTGTTTGTTCGTTTGTTGGTTTGTTGGTTTGTTGGTTTGTTGGCTTGTTGGTTTGTTGGTTTGTTGGTTTGTTGGTTTGTTGGTTTTTTGGTTTGTTGGTTTGTTCGTTTGTTGGTTTGTTGCTTTGTTGGTTTGTTGGTTTGTTCGTTTGTTGGATTGTTGGTTTGTTGGCTTGTTTGTTTGTTCGTTTGTTGGTTTGTTGATTTTTTGGTTTATTGGCTTGTTGGTTTGTTGGTTTGTTGGTTTGTTGGTTTGTTGGTTTGTTGGTTTGTTGGTTTTTTGGTTTGTTGGTATGTTGGTTTGTTGGTTTGTTGGTTTGTTGGTTTGTTGGTTTGGTGGTTTGTTGGTTTGTTGGTTTGTTGGTTTGTTGGTTTGTTGGTTTGTTGGTTTGTTGTTTTGTTGGTTTTTTGGTTTGTTCGTTTGTTCGTTTGTTCGTTTGTTCGTTTGTTGGCTTGTTGGTTTGTTGGCTTGTTGGCTTGTTGGTTTGTTGGTTTGTTGATTTAATGGTTTGTTCGTTTGTTCATTTGTTGGCTTGTTGGTTCCTTGGCTTGTTGGTTTGTTGGCTTGTTGGCTTGTTGGTTTGTTTGTTTGTTCGTTTGTTGGTTTGTTGGTTATTTGGTTTGTTGGTTTGTTGGTTTTTTGGTTTGTTGGCTTGTTGGTTTGTTCGTTTGTTGGTTTGTTGGTTTGTTGGTTTGTTGGGTTGTTCGTTTGGTGGTTTGTTGGTTTTTTGGTATGTTGGTTTGTTCGTTTGTTGGTTTGTTTGTTTGTTCGTTTGTTGGTTTGTTGGTTTGTCGGTTTGTTGGTTTGTTGGTTTGTTCGTTTGTTGGTTTGTTGGCTTGTTAGTTTGTTGGTTTGTTGGTTTCTTGGTTTGTTGGTTTCTTGGTTTGTTGGTATCTTGGTTTGTTGGTTGGTTCGTTTGTTGGTTTGTTCGTTTGTTGGTTTGTTTGGTTGTTGGTTTGTTCGTTTGTTGGTTTGTTGGTTACTTGGTTTGTTGGTTTATTGGTTTGTTGGTTTGTTGGTTTATTGGTTTGTTCGTTTGTTGGTTTGTTGGTTTGTTGGTTTGTTCATTTGTTGGTTTGTTCGTTTGTTTGTTTGTTGGTTTGTTGGTTTGTTGGCTTGTTGGTTTGTTGGTTTGTTGGTTACTTGGTTTGTTGGTTTGTTAGTTTGTTGGATTGTTGGTTTGTTGGTTTGTTGGTTTGTTGGCTTGTTGGTTTGTTGGTTTGTTGGTTTCTTGGTTTGTTGGCTTGTTGGTTTGTTGGTTTGTTGGTTACTTGATTTGTTGGTTTGTTAGTTTGTTGGTTTTTTTGTTTGTTGGTTTGTTTGTTTGTTGGTTTGTTGGTTTGTTGGTTTGTTGGTTTGTTGGTTTGTTTGTTTGTTCGTTTGTTGGTTTGTTGGTTTGTTGGCTTGTTGGTTTGTTGGTTTGTTGGTTTGTTCGTTTGTTCGTTTGTTGGTTTATTGGTTTGTTGGCTTGTTGGTTTGTTGGTTTGTTGGTTACTTGGTTTGCTGGTTTGTTGGTTTCTTGGTTTGTTGGCTTGTTGGTTTGTTGGTTTGTTGGTTACTTGATTTGTTGGTTTGTTAGTTTGTTGGTTTTTTTGTTTGGTGGTTTGTTCGTTTGTTGGTTTGTTGGTTTGTTGGTTTGTTGGTTTGTTGGTTTGTTGGTTTGTTGGTTTGTTGGTTTTTTGGTTTGTTTGTTTGTTTGTTTGTTGGTTTGTTGGTTTGTTGGCTTGTTGGTTTCTTGGTTTGTTGGTCTGTTGGTTTGTTGGTTTGTTGGTTTTTTGGTTTGTTGGTATGTTGGTTTGTTGGTTTGTAGGTTTGTTGGTTTGTTGGTTTGTTGGTTTGTTGGTTTGTTGGTTTGTTAGTTTGTTGGTTTGTTGGTTTGTTGGTTTGTTAGTTTGTTGGTTTGTTGGTTTGTTGGTTTGTTGGTTTGTTGGTTTGTTCGTTTGTTCGTTTGTTTGCTTGTTGGTTTGTTGGCTGGTTGGCTTGTTGGTTTGTGTTTGTTGGTTTGTTGGTTTGTTCATTTGTTGGTTTTTTGGTTTGTTGGTTTTTTGGTTTGTTGGTTTGTTGGCTTGTTGGTTTGTTGGTTTGTTGATTTAATGGTTTGTTCGTTTGTTCATTTGTTGGCTTATTGGTTTGTTGGCTTGTTTGTTTGGTTTGTTGGTTACTTGGTTTTTTGGTTTGTTGGTTTGTTAGTTTGTTGGTTTTTTTGTTTGGTGTTGGTTTGTTGGCTTGTTGGTTTGTTCGTTTGTCGGTTTGTTGGTTTGTTGGTTTGTTGGTTTGTTGGTTTGTTGGCTTGTTGGTTTGTTGGTTTGTTCGTTTGTTGGTTTGTTGGTTTTTTGGTTTGTTGGTTTATAGGTTTGTTGGCTTGTTGGTTAGTTGGTTTGTTTGTTACTTGGTTTGTAGGTTTGTTGGTTTCTTGGCTTGTTGGTTTGTTGGTTTTTTGGTTTATTGGTTTGTTGGTTTGTTGGTTTGTTGGTTTGTTTGTTTGTTCGTTTGTTGGTTTGTTGGTTTGTTGGTTTGTTGGCTTGTTGGTTTGTTGGTTTGTTGGTTTGTTGGTTTTTTGGTTTGTTGGTTTGTTGGTTTGTTGGTTTGTTGCTTTGTTGGTTTGTTGGTTTGTTGGCTTGTTGGTTTGTTGGTTTCTTGGTTTGTTGGTTTCTTTGTTTGTTGGTTTGTTGGCTTGTTGGTTTGTTGGTTTGTTCGTTTGTTGGTTTGTTCATTTGTTGGTTTGTTTGTTTGTTGGTTTGTTCGTTTGTTGGTTTGTTGGTTACTTGGTTTGTTGGTTTGTTGGTTTGTTGGTTTGTTTGTTTGTTGGTTTGTTGGTTTGTTTGTTTGTTCGTTTCTTGGTTTGTTGGTTTGTTGGTTTGTTTGTCTGTTAGTTTGTTGGTTTGTTGGTTTGTTCATTTGTTGGTTTGTTCGTTTGTTCGTTTGTTGATTTGTTGGTTTGTTGGCTTGTTGGTTTGTTCGTTTGTTGATTTGTTGGTTTGTTGGCTTGTTGGTTTGTTGGTTTGTTGGTTACTTGGTTTGTTGGTTTGTTGGTTTGTTGGTTTGTTGGTTTGTTGGTTTGTTGGCTTGTTGGTTTGTTGGTTTGTTGGTTTTTTGGTTTGTTGGTTTGTTCGTTTGTTGGTTTGTTTGTTTGTTCGTTTGTTGGTTTGTTGGTTTGTTGGTTTGTTGGTTTGTTGGTTTGTTCGTTTGTTGGTTTGTTGGCTTGTTAGTTTGTTGGTTTGTTGGTTTGTTGGTTTGTTCGTTTGTTGGTTTGTTTGGTTGTTGGTTTGTTCATTTGTTGGTTTGTTGGTTACTTGGTTTGTTGGTTTGTTGGTTTGTTGGTTTATTGGTTTGTTCGTTTGTTGGTTTGTTGGCTTGTTGGTTTGTTGGTTTGTTCGTTTGTTGGTTTGTTCATTTGTTGGTTTGTTTGTTTGTTGGTTTGTTCGTTTGTTGGTTTGTTGGTTACTTTGTTTGTTGGTTTGTTTGTTTGTTCGTTTCTTGGTTTGTTGGCTTGTTGGTTTCTTGGCTTGTTGGTTTGTTGGTTTGTTTGTCTGTTAGTTTGTTGGTTTGTTGGTTTGTTCATTTGTTGGTTTGTTCGTTTGTTGGTTTGTTGATTTTTTGGTTTATTGGCTTGTTGGTTTGTTGTTTTGTTGGTTTGTTGGTTTGTTGGTTTTTTGGTGTGTTGGTATGTTGGTTTGTTGGTTTGTTGGTTTGTTGGTTTGTTGGTTTGTTGGTTTGTTGGTTTGTTGGTTTGTCGGTTTGCCGGTTTGTTGGTTTATTGATTTGTTGGTTTGTTCGTTTGTTGGCTTGTTGGTTTGTTGGCTTGTTGGCTTGTTGGTTTGTTTGTTTTTTGGTTTGTTGGTTTGTTCGTTTTTTGGTTTGTTGGTTCGCTGGTTTTTTGGTTTGTTGGTTTGTAGGCTTGTTGGTTTGTTGTTTTGTTGATTTAATGGTTTGTTCGTTTGTTCATATGTTGGCTTGTTGGTTTGTTGGCTTGTTGGTTTGTTGGCTTGTTGGCTTGTTGGTTTGTTGGTTTGTTCGTTTGTTGGTTTGTTAGTTATTTGGTTTGTTGGTTTGTTGGCTTGTTGGTTTGTTCGTTTGTTGGTTTGTTGGTTTGTTGGTTTGTTGGTTTGTTGGTTTCTTGGTTTGTTGGTTTGTTGGTTTGTTGGTTTGTTCGTTTGTTGGTTTGTTGGTTTGTTGGCTTGTTGGTTTGTTCGTTGGTTGGTTTGTTGATTTTTTGGTTTATTGCCTTGTCGGTTTGTTGGTTTGTTGGTTTGTTGGTTTGTTGGTTTTTTGGTTTGTTGGTATGTTGGTTTGTTGGTTTGTTGGTTTGTTGGTTTGTTGGTTTGTTGGTTTGTTGGTTTGTTGGTTTGTTGGTTTGTTGGTTTGTTGGTTTGTTGGTTTGTTGGTTTGTTGGTTTGTTCGTTTGTTCGCTTGTTGGCTTGTTGGTTTGTTGGCTGGTTGGCTTGTTGTTTTGTGTTTGTTGGTTTGTTGGTTTGTTCATTTGTTGGTTTTTTGGTTTGTTGGTTTTTTGGTTTGTTGGTTTGTTGGCTTGTTGGTTTGTTGGTTAGTTGATTTAATGGTTTGTTGGTTTATTGGTTTGTTGGTTTGTTGGTTTGTTTGCTTGTTGGTTTGTTTGTTTGTTCGTTTGTTGGTTTGTTGGTTTGTTGGCTTGTTGGTTTGTTCGTTTGTTGGTTTGTTGGTTTATTGGTTTGTTGGTTTGTTGGTTTGTTGGCTTGTTGGTTTGTTGGTTTGTTGGTTTGTTGGTTTGTTTGTTTGTTCGTTTGTTGGTTTGTTGGTTTGTTGGCTTGTTGGTTTGTTGGTTTGTTGGTTTGTTCGTTTGTTCGTTTGTTGGTTTATTGGTTTGTTGGCTTGTTGGTTTGTTGGTTTGTTGGTTACTTGGTTTGTTGGTTTGTTGGTTTCTTGGTTTGTTGGCTTGTTGGTTTGTTGGTTTGTTGGTTTGTTGGTTTCTTGGTTTGTTGGTTTGTTGGTTTGTTGGTTTGTTGGTTTGTTGGTTTGTTGGTTTGTTGGTTTGTTGGTTTGTTGGTTTGTTGGTTTGTTGGTTTGTTGGTTTGTTGGTTTGTTTGTTTGTTCGTTTGTTGGTTTGTTGGTTTGTTGGCTTGTTGGTTTGTTGGTTTGTTGGTTTGTTGGTTTGTTCGTTTGTTCGTTTGTTCGTTTGTTGGTTTGTTGGTTTATTGGTTTGTTCGTTTGTTGGTTTGTTGGTTTGTTGGTTTGTTCATTTGTTGGTTTGTTCGTTTGTTGGTTTGTTGGCTTGTTGGTTTGTTGGTTTGTTGGTTACTTGGTTTGTTGGTTTGTTGGCTGGTTGGCTTGTTGTTTTGTGTTTGTTGGTTTGTTGGTTTGTTCATTTGTTGGTTTTTTGGTTTGTTGGTTTTTTGGTTTGTTGGTTTGTTGGCTTGTTGGTTTGTTGGTTAGTTGATTTAATGGTTTGTTGGTTTATTGGTTTGTTGGTTTGTTGGTTTGTTTGCTTGTTGGTTTGTTTGTTTGTTCGTTTGTTGGTTTGTTGGTTTGTTGGTTTGTTCATTTGTTGGTTTGTTCGTTTGTTCGTTTGTTGATTTGTTGGTTTGTTGGCTTGTTGGTTTGTTGATTTGTTGGTTACTTGGTTTGTTGGTTTGTTGGTTTGTTGGTTTGTTGGTTTGTTGGTTTGTTGGTTTGTTGGCTTGTTGGTTTGTTGGTTTGTTGGTTTGTTTGTCTGTTAGTTTGTTGGTTTGTTGGTTTGTTCATTTGTTGGTTTGTTCGTTTGTTCGTTTGTTGATTTGTTGGTTTGTTGGCTTGTTGGTTTGTTGATTTGTTGGTTACTTGGTTTGTTGGTTTGTTGGCTTGTTAGTTTGTTGGTTTGTTGGTTTGTTGGTTTGTTCGTTTGTTGGTTTGTTTGGTTGTTGGTTTGTTCATTTGTTGGTTTGTTGGTTACTTGGTTTGTTGGTTTGTTGGTTTGTTGGTTTATTGGTTTGTTCGTTTGTTGGTTTGTTGGCTTGTTGGTTTGTTGGTTTGTTCGTTTGTTGGTTTGTTCATTTGTTGGTTTGTTTGTTTGTTGGTTTGTTCGTTTGTTGGTTTGTTGGTTACTTTGTTTGTTGGTTTGTTTGTTTGTTCGGTTCTTGGTTTGTTGGCTTGTTGGTTTGTTGGCTTGTTGGTTTGTTGGTTTGTTTGTCTGTTAGTTTGTTGGTTTGTTGGTTTGTTCATTTGTTGGTTTGTTCGTTTGTTCGTTTGTTGATTTGTTGGTTTGTTGGCTTGTTGGTTTGTTGATTTGTTGGTTACTTGGTTTGTTGGTTTGTTGGTTTGTTGGTTTGTTGGTTTGTTGGTTTGTTGGTTTGTTGGCTTGTTGGTTTGTTGGTTTGTTGGTTTTTTGGTTTGTTGGTTTTTTCGTTTGTTGGTTTGTTTGCTTGTTCGTTTGTTGGTTTGTTGGTTTGTTGGTTTGTTGGTTTGTTGGTTTGTTGGTTTGTTGGTTTGTTCGTTTGTTGGTTTGTTGGCTTGTTAGTTTGTTGGTTTGTTGGCTTCTTGGTTTGTTGGTTTCTTGGTTTGTTGGTTTGTTCGTTTGTTGGTTTGTTCGTTTGTTGGTTTGTTTGGTTGTTGGTTTGTTCGTTTGTTGGTTTGTTGGTTACTTGGTTTGTTGGTTTGTTGGTTTGTTGGTTTGTTGGTTTATTGGTTTGTTCGTTTGTTGGTTTGTTGGTTTGTTGGTTTGTTCATTTGTTGGTTTGTTCGTTTGTTGGTTTGTTGGCTTGTTGGTTTGTTGGTTTGTTGGTTACTTGGTTTGTTGGTTTGTTGGTTTGTTAGTTTGTTGGCTTGTTGGTTTGTTGGTTTGTTGGTTTGTTGGTTTGTTGGTTTGTTGGTTTCTTGGTTTGTTGGTTTGTTGGTTTGTTGGTTTGTTGGTTTGTTGGTTTGTTGGTTTGTTGGTTTGTTGGTTTGTTGGTTTGTTGGTTTGTTGGTTTGTTGGTTTGTTGGTTTGTTTGTTTGTTCGTTTGTTGGTTTGTTGGTTTGTTGGCTTGTTGGTTTGTTGGTTTGTTGGTTTGTTGGTTTGTTCGTTTGTTCGTTTGTTCGTTTGTTGGTTTATTGGTTTGTTGGCTTGTTGGTTTGTTGGTTTGTTGGTTACTTGGTTTGTTGGTTTGTTAACTTGTTGGTTTGTTTGTTTGTTGGTTTTTTGGTTTGTTGGTTTGTTGGGTTGTGGGTTTGTTTGTTTGTTCGTTTGTTGGTTTGCTGGTTAGTTGGTTTGTTGGTCTGTTGGTTTGTTGGTTTGTTGGTTTGTTGGCTTGTTGGTTTGTTGCTTTGTCGGGTTGTTGGTTTCTTGGTTTGTTGGTTTGTTGGTTTGTTGGTTTGTTCGTTTGTTGGTTTGTTCGTTTGTTGGTTTGTTTGTTTGTTGGTTTTTTTTTCGTTTGTTGGTTTGTTGGTTACTTGATTTGTTGGCTTGTTGGTTTGTTGGTTTGTTTGTTTGTTCGTTTGTTAGTTTGTTAGTTTGTTGGCTTGTTGGTTTGTTGGTTTGTTGGCTTGTTGGTTTGTTGGTTTGTTCGTTTGTTGGTTTGTTGGTTTTTTGGTTTGTTCTTTGTTGGTTTGTTCGTTTGTTCGTTTGTTGGTTTGTTGGTTTGTTGGTTTGTTGGCTTGTTGGTTTGTTGGTTTATTGGTTACTTGGTTTTTTGGTTTGTTGGTTTGTTGGTTTGTTGGTTTGTTTGTTTGTTTGTTTGGTTGTTTGTTGGTTTGTTCGTTTCTTGGTTTTTTGGTTTGTTGGTTTGTTGGTTTGTTGGCTTGTTGGTTTGTTAGTTTGTTGGTTTGTTGGTTTGCTGGTTTGTTGATTTGTTGGTTTGTTGGTTTGTTGGTTTGTTTGTTTGTTCGTTTGTTGGTTTGTTTGTTTGTTGGTTTGTTGGTTTGTTGGTTTGTTGGTTTGTTGGTTTGTTGGTTTGTTGGTTTGTTGGTTTGTTGGCTTGTTGGTTTGTTGGCTTTTTGGCTTGTTGGTTTGTTGGTTTGTTGGTTTGTTGGTTTGTTGGTTACTTGGTTTGTTGGTTTGTTGGTTTGTTGGTTTGTTGGTTTGTTGGTTTGCTGGTTTGTTGGCTTGTTGGTTTGTTGGTTTGTTGGTTTCTTGGTTTGTTGGTTTGTTGGTTTGTTGGCTTGTTGGTTTGTTCGTTTGTTGGTTTGTTCGTTTGTTGGTTTGTTTGTTTGTTGGTTTGTTCGTTTGTTGGTTTGTTGGTTACTTGGTTTGTTTGTTTGTTGGTTTGTTCGTTTGTTGGTTTGTTGATTTTTTGGTTTATTGGCTTGTTGGTTTGTTGTTTTGTTGGTTTGTTGGTTTGTTGGTTTTTTGGTGTGTTGGTATGTTGGTTTGTTGGTTTGTTGGTTTGTTGGTTTGTTGGTTTGTTGGTTTGTTGGTTTGTTGGTTTGTCGGTTTGCCGGTTTGTTGGTTTATTGATTTGTTGGTTTGTTCGTTTGTTGGCTTGTTGGTTTGTTGGCTTGTTGGCTTGTTGGTTTGTTTGTTTTTTGGTTTGTTGGTTTGTTCGTTTTTTGGTTTGTTGGTTCGCTGGTTTTTTGGTTTGTTGGTTTGTAGGCTTGTTGGTTTGTTGTTTTGTTGATTTAATGGTTTGTTCGTTTGTTCATATGTTGGCTTGTTGGTTTGTTGGCTTGTTGGTTTGTTGGCTTGTTGGCTTGTTGGTTTGTTGGTTTGTTCGTTTGTTGGTTTGTTAGTTATTTGGTTTGTTGGTTTGTTGGCTTGTTGGTTTGTTCGTTTGTTGGTTTGTTGGTTTGTTGGTTTGTTGGTTTGTTGGTTTCTTGGTTTGTTGGTTTGTTGGTTTGTTGGTTTGTTCGTTTGTTGGTTTGTTGGTTTGTTGGCTTGTTGGTTTGTTCGTTGGTTGGTTTGTTGATTTTTTGGTTTATTGCCTTGTCGGTTTGTTGGTTTGTTGGTTTGTTGGTTTGTTGGTTTTTTGGTTTGTTGGTATGTTGGTTTGTTGGTTTGTTGGTTTGTTGGTTTGTTGGTTTGTTGGTTTGTTGGTTTGTTGGTTTGTTGGTTTGTTGGTTTGTTGGTTTGTTGGTTTGTTGGTTTGTTGGTTTGTTCGTTTGTTCGCTTGTTGGCTTGTTGGTTTGTTGGCTGGTTGGCTTGTTGTTTTGTGTTTGTTGGTTTGTTGGTTTGTTCATTTGTTGGTTTTTTGGTTTGTTGGTTTTTTGGTTTGTTGGTTTGTTGGCTTGTTGGTTTGTTGGTTAGTTGATTTAATGGTTTGTTGGTTTATTGGTTTGTTGGTTTGTTGGTTTGTTTGCTTGTTGGTTTGTTTGTTTGTTCGTTTGTTGGTTTGTTGGTTTGTTGGCTTGTTGGTTTGTTCGTTTGTTGGTTTGTTGGTTTATTGGTTTGTTGGTTTGTTGGTTTGTTGGCTTGTTGGTTTGTTGGTTTGTTGGTTTGTTTGTTTGTTCGTTTGTTGGTTTGTTCGTTTGTTCGTTTGTTGGTTTGTTGGGTTGTTGGTTTGTTGGTTTGTTCGTTTGTTGGTTTGTTGGTTTATTGGTTTGTTGGTTTGTTGGTTTGTTGGCTTGTTGGTTTGTTGGTTTGTTCGTTTGTTGGTTTGTTGGTTTTTTGGTTTGTTGGTTTATTGGTTTGTTGGCTTGTTGGTTAGTTGGTTTGTTGGTTACTTGGTTTATAGGTTTGTTGGTTTGTTTGCTTGTTGGTTTGTTGGTTTTTTGGTTTATTGGTTTTTTGGTTTGTTGGTTTGTTGGTTTGTTGGTTTGTTGGTTTGTTTGTTTGTTCGTTTGTTGGTTTGTTGGTTTGTTGGTTTGTTGGCTTGTTGGTTTGTTGGTTTGTTGGTTTGTTGGTTTGTTGGTTTTTTGGTTTGTTGGTTTGTTCGTTTGTTGGTTTGTTGCTTTGTTAGTTTGTTGGTTTGTTCGTTTGTTGGATTGTTGGTTTGTTGGCTTGTTTGTTTGTTCGTTTGTTGGTTTGTTGATTTTTTGGTTTATTGGCTTGTTGGTTTGTTGGTTTGTTGGTTTGTTGGTTTGTTGGTTTGTTGGTTTTTTGGTTTGTTGGTATGTTGGTTTGTTGGTTTGTTGGTTTGTTGGTTTGTTGGTTTGGTGGTTTGTTGGTTTGTTGGTTTGTTGGTTTGTTGGTTTGTTGGTTTGTTGGTTTGTGTTTTGTTGGTTTGTTGGTTTGTTCGTTTGTTCGTTTGTTCGTTTGTTCGTTTGTTGGCTTGTTGGTTTGTTGGCTTGTTGGCTTGTTGGTTTGTTGGTTTGTTGATTTAATGGTTTGTTCGTTTGTTCATTTGTTGGCTTGTTGGTTCCTTGGCTTGTTGGTTTGTTGGCTTGTTGGTTTGTTGGTTTGTTTGTTTGTTCGTTTGTTGGTTTGTTGGTTATTTGGTTTGTTGGTTTGTTGGTTTTTTGGTTTGTTGGCTTGTTGGTTTGTTCGTTTGTTGGTTTGTTGGTTTGTTGGTTTGTTGGTTTGTTGGTTTGTTGGGTTGTTCGTTTGGTGGTTTGTTGGTTTTTTGGTATGTTGGTTTGTTCGTTTGTTGGTTTGTTTGTTTGTTCGTTTGTTGGTTTGTTGGTTTGTCGGTTTGTTGGTTTGTTGGTTTGTTCGTTTGTTGGTTTGTTGGCTTGTTAGTTTGTTGGTTTGTTGGTTTCTTGGTTTGTTGGTTTCTTGGTTTGTTGGTTGGTTCGTTTGTTGGTTTGTTCGTTTGTTGGTTTGTTTGGTTGTTGGTTTGTTCGTTTGTTGGTTTGTTGGTTGCTTGGTTTGTTGGTTTATTGGTTTGTTGGTTTGTTGGTTTATTGGTTTGTTCGTTTGTTGGTTTGTTGGTTTGTTGGTTTGTTGGTTTGTTCATTTGTTGGTTTGTTCGTTTGTTTGTTTGTTGGTTTGTTGGTTTGTTGGCTAGTTGGTTTGTTGGTTTGTTGGTTACTTGGTTTGTTGGTTTGTTGGTTTGTTAGTTTGTTGGATTGTTGGTTTGTTGGTTTGTTGGTTTGTTGGCTTGTTGGTTTGTTGGTTTGTTGGTTTCTTGGTTTTTGGCTTGTTGGTTTGTTGGTTTGTTGGTTACTTGATTTGTTGGTTTGTTAGTTTGTTGGTTTTTTTGTTTGTTGGTTTGTTTGTTTGTTGGTTTGTTGGTTTGTTGGTTTGTTGGTTTGTTGGTTTGTTGGTTTGTTGGTTTGTTTGTTTGTTCGTTTGTTGGTTTGTTGGTTTGTTGGCTTGTTGGTTTGTTGGTTTGTTGGTTTGTTCGTTTGTTCGTTTGTTGGTTTATTGGTTTGTTGGCTTGTTGGTTTGTTGGTTTGTTGGTTACTTGGTTTGTTGGTTTGTTGGTTTCTTGGTTTGTTGGCTTGTTGGTTTGTTGGTTTGTTGGTTACTTGATTTGTTGGTTTGTTAGTTTGTTGGTTTTTTTGTTTGGTGGTTTGTTCGTTTGTTGGTTTGTTGGTTTGTTGGTTTGTTGGTTTGTTGGTTTGTTGGTTTGTTGGTTTGTTGGTTTGTTGGTTTGTTTGTTTGTTTGTTTGTTGGTTTGTTGGTTTGTTGGCTTGTTGGTTTGTTGGTTTGTTGGTCTGTTGGTTTGTTGGTTTGTTGGTTTTTTGGTTTGTTGGTGTGTTGGTTTGTTGGTTTGTAGGTTTGTTGGTTTGTTGGTTTGTTGGTTTGTTGGTTTGTTGGTTTGTTGGTTTGTTGGTTTGTTGGTTTGTTAGTTTGTTGGTTTGTTGGTTTGTTGGTTTGTTAGTTTGTTGGTTTGTTGGTTTGTTGGTTTGTTGGTTTGTTGGTTTGTTCATTTGTTCGTTTGTTGGCTTGTTGGTTTGTTGGCTGGTTGGCTTGTTGGTTTGTGTTTGTTGGTTTGTTGGTTTGTTCATTTGTTGGTTTTTTGGTTTGTTGGTTTTTTGGTTTGTTGGTTTGTTGGCTTGTTGGTTTGTTGGTTTGTTGATTTAATGGTTTGTTCGTTTGTTCATTTGTTGGCTTATTGGTTTGTTGGCTTGTTTGTTTGTTGGTTTGTTCGTTTGTTGGTTTGTTGGTTTGTTGGTTTGTTGGCTTGTTGGTTTGTTTGTTTGTTCGTTTGTTGGTTTGTTGGTTATTTGGTTTGTTGGTTTGTTGGTTTGTTGGTTTGTTCGTTTGTTGGTTTGTTGGGTTGTTGGCTTGTTGGTTTGTTCGTTTGTTGGTTTGTTGGTTTATTGGTTTGTTGGTTTGTTGGTTTGTTGGCTTGTTGGTTTGTTGGTTTGTTCGTTTGTTGGTTTGTTGGTTTTTTGGTTTGTTGGTTTATTTTTTTGTTGGCTTGTTGGTTAGTTGGTTTGTTGGTTACTTGGTTTGTAGGTTTGTTGGTTTGTTGGCTTGTTGGTTTGTTGGTTTTCTGGTTTATTGGTTTGTTGGTTTGTTGGTTTGTTGGTTTGTTTGTTTGTTTGTTTGTTCGTTTGTGGGTTTGTTGGTTTGGTGGTTTGTTGGCTTGTTGGTTTGTTGGTTTGTTGGTTTGTTGGTTTTTTGGTTTGTTGGATTGTTGGTTTGTTTGTTTGTTGCTTTGTTGGTTTGTTGGTTTGTTCGTTTGTTGGATTGTTGGTTTGTTGGCTTGTTTGTTTGTTCGTTTGTTGGTTTGTTGATTTTTCTGTTTATTGGCTTGTTGGTTTGTTGGTTTGTTGGTTTGTTGGTTTGTTGGTTTGTTGGTTTTTTGGTTTGTTGGTATGTTGGTTTGTTGGTTTGTTGGTTTGTTGGTTTGTTGGTTTGTTGGTTTGTTGGTTTGTTAGTTTGTTGGTTTGTTGGTTTGTTGGTTTGTTGGTTTGTTGGTTTGTTGGTTTGTTGGTTTGTTGGTTTGTTGGTTTGTTGGTTTGTTCGTTTGTTCGTTTGTTGGCTTGTTGGTTTGTTGGCTTGTTGGCTTGTTGGTTTGTTGGTTTGTTGATTTAATGGTTTGTTCGTTTGTTCATTTGTTGGCTTGTTGGTTCCTTGGCTTGTTGGTTTGTTGGCTTGTTGGCTTGTTGGTTTGTTTGTTTGTTCGTTTGTTGGTTTGTTGGTTATTTGGTTTGTTGGTTTGTTGTTTTTTTTGGTTTGTTGGCTTGTTGGCTTGTTGGTTTGTTCGTTTGTTGGTTTGTTGGTTTGTTGGTTTGTTGGTTTGTTGGTTTGTTGGTTTGTTGGTTTGTTGGTTTGTTGGTTTGTTCGTTTGTTGGTTTGTTGGTTTGTTGGCTTGTTGGTTTGTTCGTTTGTCGGTTTGTTGGTTTGTTGGTTTGTTGGTTTGTTGGTTTGTTGGCTTGTTGGTTTGTTGGTTTGTTCGTTTGTTGGTTTGTTGGTTTTTTGGTTTGTTGGTTTATAGGTTTGTTGGCTTGTTGGTTAGTTGGTTTGTTTGTTACTTGGTTTGTAGGTTTGTTGGTTTCTTGGCTTGTTGGTTTGTTGGTTTTTTGGTTTATTGGTTTGTTGGTTTGTTGGTTTGTTGGTTTGTTTGTTTGTTCGTTTGTTGGTTTGTTGGTTTGTTGGTTTGTTGGCTTGTTGGTTTGTTGGTTTGTTGGTTTGTTGGTTTTTTGGTTTGTTGGTTTGTTGGTTTGTTGGTTTGTTGCTTTGTTGGTTTGTTGGTTTGTTGGCTTGTTGGTTTGTTGGTTTCTTGGTTTGTTGGTTTCTTCGTTTGTTGGTTTGTTGGTTTGTTGGCTTGTTGGTTTGTTGGTTTGTTCGTTTGTTGGTTTGTTCATTTGTTGGTTTGTTTGTTTGTTGGTTTGTTCGTTTGTTGGTTTGTTGGTTACTTGGTTTGTTGGTTTGTTGGTTTGTTGGTTTGTTTGTTTGTTGGTTTGTTGGTTTGTTTGTTTATTCGTTTCTTGGTTTGTTGGTTTGTTGGTTTGTTTGTCTGTTAGTTTGTTGGTTTGTTGGTTTGTTCATTTGTTGGTTTGTTCGTTTGTTCGTTTGTTGATTTGTTGGTTTGTTGGCTTGTTGGTTTGTTCGTTTGTTGATTTGTTGGTTTGTTGGCTTGTTGGTTTGTTGGTTTGTTGGTTACTTGGTTTGTTGGTTTGTTGGTTTGTTGGTTTGTTGGTTTGTTGGTTTGTTGGCTTGTTGGTTTGTTGGTTTGTTGGTTTTTTGATTTGTTGGTTTGTTCGTTTGTTGGTTTGTTTGTTTGTTCGTTTGTTGGTTTGTTGGTTTGTTGGTTTGTTGGTTTGTTGGTTTGTTCGTTTGTTGGTTTGTTGGCTTGTTAGTTTGTTGGTTTGTTGGTTTGTTGGTTTGTTCGTTTGTTGGTTTGTTTGGTTGTTGGTTTGTTCATTTGTTGGTTTGTTGGTTACTTGGTTTGTTGGTTTGTTGGTTTGTTGGTTTGTTAGTTTATTGGTTTGTTCGTTTGTTGGTTTGTTGGTTTGTTGGTTTGTTCATTAGTTGGTTTGTTCGTTTGTTCGTTTGTTGGTTTGTTGGTTTGTTGGCTTGTTGGTTTGTTGGTTTTTGGTTTGTTGGCTTGTTGGTTTGTTGGTTTGTTGGTTTCTTGGTTTGTTGGCTTGTTGGTTTGTTGGTTTGTTGGTTACTTGATTCGTTGGTTTGTTAGTTTGTTGGTTTTTTTGGTTGTTGGTTTGTTCGTTTGTTGGTTTGTTGGTTTGTTGGTTTGTTGGTTTGTTGGTTTGTTGGTTTGTTGGTTTGTTGGTTTGTTTGTTTGTTCGTTTGTTGGTTTGTTGGTTTGTTGGCTTGTTCGTTTGTTGGTTTGTTGGTTTGTTCGTTTGTTCGTTTGTTGGTTTATTGGTTTGTTGGCTTGTTGGTTTGTTGGTTTGTTGGTTACTTGGTTTGTTGGTTTGTTGGCTTGTTGGTTTGTTTGTTTGTTGGTTTTTTGGTTTGTTGGTTTGTTGGGTTGTGGGTTTGTTTGTTTGTTCGTTTGTTGGTTTGCTGGTTTGTTGGTTTGTTGGTCTGTTGGTTTGTTGGTTTGTTGGTTTGTTGGCTTGTTGGTTTGTTGGTTTGTTGGGTTGTTGGTTTCTTGGTTTGTTGGTTTGTTGGTTTGTTGGTTTGTTGGTTTGTTCGTTTGTTGGTTTGTTCGTTTGTTGGTTTGTTTGTTTGTTGGTTTTTTTTTCGTTTGTTGGTTTGTTGGTTACTTAGTTTGTTGGTTTGTTGGTTTGTTGGTTTGTTTGTTTGTTCGTTTGTTAGTTTGTTAGTTTGTTGGCTTGTTGGTTTGTTGGTTTGTTGGCTTGTTGGTTTGTTGGTTTGTTCGTTTGTTGGTTTGTTGGTTTGTTGGGTTGTTGGTTTGTTGGCTTGTTGGTTTGTTGGTTTATTGGTTACTTGGTTTGTTGGTTTGTTGGTTTGTTGGTTTGTTGGCTTGTTGGTTTGTCGGTATGTTGGTTTGTTGGTTTGTTGGTTTGTTGGTTTATTGGTTTGTTGGTTCGCTGGTTTGTTGGCTTGTTGGTTTGTTGGTTTGTTGGTTACTTGGTTTGTTGGTTTGTTGGTTTGTTGGTTTGTTTGTTTGTTGGTTTGTTCGTTTGTTGGTTTGTTGGTTTGTTGGTTTGTTGGTTTGTTGGTTTGTTGGTTTGTTTGTTTGTTTGTTTGTTCGTTTGCTGGTTTGTTGGTTTGTTGGCTTGTTAGTTTGTTGGTTTGTTGGCTTGTTAGTTTGTTGGTTTGTTTTGTTTGTTCGTTTGTTGATTTGTTGGTTTCTTGGGTTGTTGGTTTGTTTGTTGGTTGGCTTGATGGTTTGTTGGTTTGTTCGTTTGTTGGTTTGTTGGTTTGTTGGTTTGTTCGTTTGTTCGTTTGTTGGTTTATTGTTTTGTTGGCTTGTTGGTTTGTTGGTTTGTTGGTTTGTTGGTTACTTGGTTTGTTGGTTTGTTGGTTTGTTGGCTTGTTGGTTTGTTGGTTTTTTGGTTTGTTGGTTTGTTGGTTTGTTGGTTTGTTTGTTTGTTCGTTTGTTGGTTTATTGGTTTGTTGGTTTGTTGGTTTGTTGGTTAATTGGTTTGTTGGTTTGTTGGCTTGTTGGCTTGTTAGTTTGTGGGTTTGTTGGTTTCTTGGTTTGTTGGTTTCTTGGTTTGTTGGTTTGTTCGTTTGTTGGTTTGTTTGTTTGTTGGTTTGTTCGTTTGTTGGCTTGTTGGTTTGTTGGTTTGTTCGTTTGTTGGTTTGTTGGTTTGTTGGTTTGTTGGTTTGTTCGTTTGTTTGTTTGTTCGTTTGTTCGTTTGTTCGTTTGTTGGTTTGTTGGCTTGTTGGTTTGTTGGCTTGTTGGTTTGTTGGTTTGTTGGTTTGTTGGTTTATTGGTTTGTTGGTTTGTTGATTTGTTGGTTTGTTTGTTTGTTGGTTTGTTGGTTTGTTGGCTTGTTGGTTTGTTGGTTTATTGGTTACTTGGTTTGTTGGTTTGTCGGTTTGTTGGTTTGTTGGTTTGTTGGTTTGTTGGTTTGTTGATTTGTTGGTTTGTTGGTTACTTGGTTTGTTGGGTTGTTGGTTTATTGGTTTGTTTGTTTGTTGGTTTGTTCGTTTGTTCGTTTGCTGGTTTGTTGGTTTGTTGGCTTGTTGGTTTGTTGGTTTGCTGGCTTGTTGGTTTGTTGGTTTGTTGGTTTGGTGGTTTGTTGGTTTGTTCGTTTCTTGGTTTGTTGGTTTGTTGGCTTGTTGGTTTGTTCGTTTGTTGGTTTGTTGGTTTGTTGGTTTGTTGGTTTGTTCGTTTGTTGGTTTGTTGGTTTGTTGGTTTGTTGGTTTGTTGGTTTGTTGGTTTGTTGGTTTGTTTGTTTGTTCGTTTGTTGGTTTCTTGGTTTGTTGGTTTGTTGGCTTGTTGGTTTGTTGGTTTGTTGGTTTGTTGGTTTTTTGGTTCGTTGGTTTGTTGGTTATTTGGTTTGTTGGTTTGTTGGTTTGTTCGTTTGTTCGTTTGTTCGTTTGTTCGTTTGTTCGTTTGTTCGTTTGTTGGTTTGTTGGTTTGTTGGCTTGTTGGTTTGTTGGCTTGTTGGTTTGTTGGTTTGTTGGTTTATTGGTTTGTTGGTTTGTTGGTTTGTTGGTTTGTTTGTTTGTTGGTTTGTTGGTTTGTTGGCTTGTTGGTTTGTTGGTTTATTGGTTACTTGGTTTGTTGGTTTGTCGGTTTGTTGGTTTGTTGGCTTGTTGGTTTGTTGGTTTGTTGATTTGTTGGTTTGTTGGTTACTTGGTTTGTTGGGTTGTTGGTTTATTGGTTTGTTTGTTTGTTGGTTTGTTCGTTTGTTGGTTTGTTGGTTTGTTGTTTTGTTGGTTTGTTGGTTTGTTTGTTTGTTCGTTTGCTGGTTTGTTGGTTTGTTGGCTTATTGGTTTGTTGGTTTGCTGGCTTGTTGGTTTGTTGGTTTGTTGGTTTGGTGGTTTGTTGGTTCGTTCGTTTCTTGGTTTGTTGGTTTGTTGGCTTGTTGGTTTGTTCGTTTGTTGGTTTGTTGGCTTGATGGTTTGTTCGTTTGTTGGTTTGTTGGTTTGTTGGTTTGTTGGTTTGTTGGTTTGTTGGTTTGTTGGTTTGTTGGTTTGTTGGTTTGTTTGTTTGTTCGTTTGTTGGTTTGTTGGTTTGTTGGTTTGTTGGCTTGTTGGTTTGTTGGTTTGTTGGTTTGTTGGTTTTTTGGTTCGTTGGTTTGTTGGTTATTTGGTTTGTTGGTTTGTTGGTTTTTTGGTTTGTTGGCTTGTTGGTTTGTTCGTTTGTTCGTTTGTTGGTTTGTTGGTTTGTTGGTTTGTTGGTTTTTTTGGTTTGTAGGTTTTTTGGTTTGTTCGTTTGTTGGTTTGTTGGTTTGTTGGCTTGTTGGTTTGTTCGTTTGTTGGTTTGTTGGTTTGTTGGTTTGTTGGTTTGTTGGTTTGTTGGTTTGTTGGCTTGTTGGTTTGTTGGTTTGTTCGTTTGTTGGTTTGTTGGTTTTTTGGTTTATTGGTTTATTGGTTTGTTGGCTTGTTGGTTAGTTGGTTTGTTGGTTACTTGGTTTGTAGGTTTGTTGGTTTGTTGGCTTGTTGGTTTGTTGGTTTTTTGGTTTATTGGTTTGTTGGTTTGTTGGTTTGTTGGTTTGTTGGTTTGTTTGTTTGTTGGTTTGTTGGTTTGTTGGTTTGTTCGTTTGTTGGTTTGTTCATTTGTTGGTTTGTTTGTTTGTTGTTTTGTTCGTTTGTTGGTTTGTTGGTTACTTGGTTTGTTGGTTTGTTGGTTTGTTGGTTTGTTTGGTTGTTCGTTTCTTGGTTTGTTGGTTTGTTGGCTTGTTGGTTTGTTGGCTTGTTGGTTTGTTGGTTTGTTTGTCTGTTGGTTTGTTGGTTTGTTGGTTTGTTCATTTGTTGGTTTGTTCGTTTGTTCGTTTGTTGATTTGTTGGTTTGTTGGCTTGTTGGTTTGTTGGTTTGTTGGTTACTTGGTTTGTTGGTTTGTTGGTTTGTTAGTTTGTTGGTTTGTTGGTTTGTTGGTTTGTTGGTTTGTTGGTGTGTTGGTTTGTTGGTTTGTTGGTTTGTTGGTTTGTTGGTTTGTTGGCTTGTTGGTTTGTTGGTTTGTTAGTTTGTTGGTTTGTTGGTTTGTTCGTTTGTTAGTTTGTTGGTTTGTTGGCTTGTTGGTTTGTTCGTTTGTTGGTTTGTTGATTTTTTGGTTTATTGGCTTGTTGGTTTGTTGGTTTGTTGGTTTGTTGGTTTGTTGGTTTGTTGGTTTGTTGGTTTTTTGGTTTGTTGGAATGTTGGTTTGTTGGTTTGTTGGTTTGTTGGTTTGTTGGTTTGTTGGTTTGTTGGTTTGTTGGTTTGTTGGTTTGTTGGTTTGTTGGTTTGTTGGTTTGTTGGTTTGTTGGTTTGTTGGTTTGTTGGTTTGTTCGTTTGTTCGTTTGTTGGCTTGTTGGTTTGTTGGCTTGTTGGCTTTTTGGTTTGTTTGTTTGTTGGTTTGTTGATTTGTTCGTTTGTTGGTTTGTTGGTTTGTTGGTTTTGTGGTTTGTCGGTTTGTTGGCTTGTTGGTTTGTTGGTTTGTTGATTTAATGGTTTGTTCGTTTGTTCATTTGTTGGTTTGTTGGTTTGTTGGTTTGTTGGTTTGTTGGTTTGTTGGTTTGTTGGTTTGTTAGTTTGTTGGTTTGTTGGTTTGTTGGTTTGTTGGTTTGTTGGTTTGTTGGTTTGTTCGTTTGTTCGTTTGTTGGCTTGTTGGTTTGTTGGCTTGTTGGCTTGTTGGTTTGTTTGTTTGTTGGTTAGTTGGTTTGTTCGTTTGTTGGTTTGTTGGTTTGTTGGTTTTGTGGTTTGTTGGTTTGTTGGTTTGTTGGTTTGTTGGTTTGTTGGTTTGTTGGTTTGTTGGTTTGTTGGTTTGTTGGTTTGTTGGTTTGTTGGTGTGTTGGTTTGTTGGTTTGTTCGTTTATTCGTTTATTGGCTTGTTGGTTTGTTGGCTTGTTGGCTTGTTGGTTTGTTTGTTTGTTGGTTTGTTGGTTTGTTCGTTTGTTGGTTTGTTGGTTTGTTGGTTTTGTGGTTTGTTGGTTTGTTGGTTTGTTGGTTTGTTGGTTTGTTGGTTTGTTGGTTTGTTGGTTTGTTGGTTTTGTGGTTTGTTGGCTTGTTGGTTTGTTTGTTTGTTGGTTTGTTGGTTTGTTCGTTTGTTGGTTTGTTGGTTTGTTGGTTTGTTGGTTTGTTGGTTTGTTGGTTTGATGGTTTGTTGGTTTGTTCGTTTGTTGGTTTGTTGGTTTTTGGTTTTTAGGTTTATTGGTTTGTTGGCTTGTTGGTTAGTTGGTTTGTTGGTTACTTGGTTTGTAGGTTTGTTGGTTTGTTGGCTTGTTGGTTTGTCGGTTTTTCGTTTTATTGGTTTGTTGGTTTGTTGGTTTGTTGGTTTGTTGGTTTGTTTGTTTGTTCGTTTGTTGGTTTGTTGGTTTGTTGGTTTGTTGGCTCGTTGGTTTGTTGGTTTGTTGGTTTGTTGGTTTTTTGGTTTGTTGGTTTGTTGGTTTGTTGGTTTGTTGCTTTGTTGGTTTGTTGGTTTGTTGGTTTGTTGGTTTGTTGGTTTGTTGGTTTGTTGGTTTCTTGGTTTGTTGGTTTCTTGGTTTGTTGGTTTCTTCGTTTGTTGGTTTGTTTGTTTGTTGGTTTCTTGGTTTGTTCGTTTGTTGGTTTGTTCATTTGTTGGTTTGTTTGTTGGTTGGTTTGTTCGTTTGTTGGTTTGTTGGTTACTTGGTTTGTTGGTTTGTTGGTTTGTTGGTTTGTTTGTTTGTTCGTTTCTTGCTTTCTTGGTTTGTTGGCTTGTTGGTTTGTTGGCTTGTTGGTTTGTTGGTTTGTTTGTCTGTTAGTTTGTTGGTTTGTTGGTTTGTTGGTTTGTTGGTTTGTTTGTTTGTTCGTTTGTTGGTTTGTTGGTTTGTTGGTTTGTTGGCTCGTTGGTTTGTTGGTTTGTTGGTTTTTTGGTTTGTTGGTTTGTTGGTTTGTTGGTTTGTTGCTTTGTTGGTTTGTTGGTTTGTTAGTTTGTTGGTTTGTTGGTTTCTTGGTTTGTTGGTGTCTTTGTTTGTTGGTTTGTTTGTTTGTTTGTTTGTTGGTTTGATGGTCTGTTCGTTTGTTGGTTTGTTCATTTATTGGTTTGTTTGTTTGTTGGTTTGTTCGTTTGTTTGTTTGTTGGTTACTTGGTTTGTTGGTTTGTTAGTTTGTTGGTTTGTTTGTTTGTTCGTTTCTTGGTTTCTTGGTTTGTTGGCTTGTTGGTTTGTTGGCTTGTTGGTTTGTTGGTTTGTTTGTCTGTTAGTTTGTTGGTTTGTTGGTTTGTTCGTTTGTTCGTTTGTTGATTTGTTGGTTTGTTGGCTTGTTGGTTAGTTGGTTTGTTGGTTACTTGGTTTGTAGGTTTGTTGGTTTGTTGGCTTGTTGGTTTGTCGGTTTTTCGTTTTATTGGTTTGTTGGTTTGTTGGTTTGTTGGTTTGTTGGTTTGTTTGTTTGTTCGTTTGTTGGTTTGTTGGTTTGTTGGTTTGTTGGCTTGTTGGTTTGTTGGTTTGTTGGTTTGTTGGTTTTTTGGTTTGTTGGTTTGTTGGTTTGTTGCTTTGTTGGTTTGTTGGTTTGTTGGTTTGTTGGTTTGTTGGTTTGTTGGTTTGTTGGTTTGTTGGTTTCTTGGTTTGTTGGTTTCTTCGTTTGTTGGTTTGTTTGTTTGTTGGTTTGTTGGTTTGTTCGTCTGTTGGTTTGTTCATTTGTTGGTTTGTTTGTTTGTTGGTTTGTTCGTTTGTTGGTTTGTTGGTTACTTGGTTTGTTGGTTTGTTGGTTTGTTGGTTTGTTTGTTTGTTCGTTTCTTGCTTTCTTGGTTTGTTGGCTTGTTGGTTTGTTGGCTTGTTGGTTTGTTGGTTTGTTTGTCTGTTAGTTTGTTGGTTTGTTGGTTTGTTCATTTGTTGGTTTGTTCGTTTGTTCGTTTGTTCATTTGTTGGTTTGTTGGCTTGTTGGTTTGTTGGTTTGTTGGTTACTTGGTTTGTTGGTTTGTTGGTTTGTTAGTTTGTTGGCTTGTTGGTTTGTTGGTTTGTTGGTTTGTTGGTTTACTGGTTTGTTGGTTTGTTGGTTTGTTGGTTTGTTGGTTTGTTGGCTTGTTGGTTTGTTGGTTTGTTGGTTTGTTGGTTTGTTGGTTTGTTGGTTTGTTGGTTTGTTGGTTTGTTGGTTTATTGGTTTGTTGGTTATTTGGTTTGTTGCTTTGTGGGTTTTTTTGTTTGTTGGTTTGTTGGTTTGTTCGTTTGTTGGTTTGTTGGTTTGTTGGTTTGTTGGTTTGTTGGTTTGTTTGTTTTTTCGTTTGTTGGTTTGTTGGTTTGTTGGTTTGTTGGCTTGTTGGTTTGTTGGTTTGTTGGTTTGTGCGTTTGTTCGTTTTTGGGTTTATTGGTTTGTTGGCTTCCTGGTTTGTTGGTTTGTTGGTTACTTAATTTGTTGGTTTGTTGGCTTTTTGGTTCGTTGGTTTGTTGGTTTTTTGTTTTGTTGGTTTGTTGGTTTGTTGGTTTGTTGGTTTTTTGGTTTGTTGGTTTATTGGTTTGTTGGCTTGTTGGTTAGTTGGTTTGTTGGTTACTTGGTTTGTAGGTTTATTGGTTTGTTGGCTTGTTGGTTTGTCGGTTTTTTAATTTATTGGTTTGTTGGTTTGTTGGTTAGTTGGTTTGTTGGTTTGTTTGTTTGTTCGTTTGTTGGTTTGTTGGTTTGTTGGTTTGTTGGCTTGTTGGTTTGTTGGTTTGTTGGTTTGTTGGTTTTTTGGTTTGTTGGTTTGTTGGTTTGTTGGTTTGTTGCTTTGTTGCTTGGTTGGTTTGTTGGTTTGTTGGCTTGTTTGTTTGTTTGTTTGTTGGTTTGTTGGTCTGTTCGTTTGTTGGTTTGTTCATTTATTGGTTTGTTTGTTTGTTGGTTTGTTCGTTTGTTTGTTTGTTGGTTACTTGGTTTGTTGGTTTGTTAGTTTGTTGGTTTGTTTGTTTGTTCGTTTCTTGGTTTCTTGGTTTGTTGGCTTGTTGGTTTGTTGGCTTGTTGGTTTGTTGGTTTGTTTGTCTGTTAGTTTGTTGGTTTGTTGGTTTGTTCATTTGTTGGTTTGTTCGTTTGTTCGTTTGTTGATTTGTTGGTTTGTTGGCTTGTTGGTTTGTTGGTTACTTGGTTTGTTGGTTTGTTGGTTTGTTAGTTTGTTGGCTTGTTGGTTTGTTGGTTTGTTGGTTTGTTGGTTTGTTGGTTTGTTGGTTTGTTGGTTTGTTGGTTTGTTGGTTTGTTGGCTTGTTGGTTTGTTGGTTTGTTGGTTTGTTGGTTTGTTGGTTTGTTGGTTTGTTGGTTTGTTGGTTTATTGGTTTGTTGGTTTATTGGTTTGTTGGTTACTTGGTTTGTTGGTTTGTTGGTTTGTTGGTTTTTTTGTTTGTTGGTTTGTTGGTTTGTTCGTTTGTTGGTTTGTTGGTTTATTGGTTTGTTGGTTTGTTGGTTTGTTTGTTTTTTCGTTTGTTGGTTTGTTGGTTTGTTGGCTTGTTGGTTCGTTGGTTTGTTGGTTTGTGCGTTTGTTCGTTTGTGGGTTTATTGGTTTGTTGGCTTCTTGGTTTGTTGGTTTGTTGGTTACTTAATTTGTTGGTTTGTTGGCTTTTTGGTTCGTTGGTTTGTTGGTTTTTTGGTTTGTTGGTTTGTTGGTTTGTTGGTTTGTTGGTTTGTTGGCTTGTTGTTTTGTTGGTTTGTTGGTTTGTTTGTTTGTTCGTTTGTTGGTTTGTTGGTTTGTTGGTTTGTTGGCTTGTTGGTTTGTTGGTTTGTTGGTTTGTTGGTTTTTTGGTTTGTTGGTTTGTTGGTTTGTTGGTTTGTTGGCTTGTTGGTTTGTTGATTTGTTGGTTTATTGGTTTGTTGGTTTGTTGGTTTGTTGGTTTGTTGGTTTGTTTGTTTCTTGGTTTGTTGGTTTCTTCGTTTGTTGGTTTGTTTGTTTGTTGGTTTGTTGGTTTGTTCGTTTGTTGGTTTGTTCGTTTGTTGGTTTGTTTGTTTGTTGGTTTGTTCGTTTGTTGGTTTGTTGGTTACTTGGTTTGTTGGTTTGTTGGTTTGTTGGTTTGTTTGTTTTTTGTTTGTTCGTTTCTTGCTTTCTTGGTTTGTTGGCTTGTTGGTTTGTTGGCTTGTTGGTTTGTTGGTTTGTTTGTCTGTTAGTTTGTTGGTTTGTTGGTTTGTTCATTTGTTGGTTTGTTCGTTTGTTCGTTTGTTGATTTGTTGGTTTGTTGGCTTGTTGGTTTGTTGGTTTGTTGGTTACTTGGTTTGTTGGTTCGTTGGTTTGTTAGTTTGTTGGCTTGTTGGTTTGTTGGTTTGTTGGTTTGTTGGTTTGCTGGTTTGTTGGTTTGTTGGTTTGTTGGTTTGTTGGTTTGTTGGTTTGTTGGTTTGTTGGTTTGTTTGTTTGTTCGTTTGTTGGTTTGTTGGTTTGTTGGTTTGTTGGCTTGTTGGTTTGTTGGTTTGTTGGTTTGTTGGTTTTTTGGTTTGTTGGTTTGTTGGTTTGTTGGTTTGTTGGCTTGTTGGTTTGTTGGTTTGTTGGTTTGTTGGTTTGTTGGTTTGTTGGTTTGTTGGTTTGTTGGTTTGTTGGTTTGTTGGTTTGTTGGTTTGTTGGTTTCTTGGTTTGTTGGTTTCTTCGTTTGTTGGTTTGTTTGTTTGTTGGTTTGTTGGTTTGTTCGTTTGTTGGTTTGTTCGTTTGTTGGTTTGTTTGTTTGTTGGTTTGTTCGTTTGTTGGTTTGTTGGTTACTTGGTTTGTTGGTTTGTTGGTTTGTTGGTTTGTTTGTTTGTTCGTTTCTTGCTTTCTTGGTTTGTTGGCTTGTTGGTTTGTTGGCTTGTTGGTTTGTTGGTTTGTTTGTCTGTTAGTTTGTTGGTTTGTTGGTTCGTTCATTTGTTGGTTTGTTCGTTTGTTCGTTTGTTGATTTGTTGGTTTGTTGGCTTGTAGGTTTGTTGGTTTGTTGGTTACTTGGTTTGTTGGTTCGTTGGTTTGTTGGTTTGTTCGTTTGTTCGTTTGTTGATTTGTTGGTTTGTTGGTTTGTTGGTTTGTTGGTTTGTTGGTTTGTTGGTTTCTTGGTTTGTTGGTTTCTTCGTTTGTTGGTTTGTTTGTTTGTTGGTTTGTTGGTTTGTTGGTTTGTTGGTTTGTTGGTTTGTTGGTTTGTTGGTTTGTTGGTTTGTTGGTTTTTTGGTTCGTTGGTTTGTTGGTTATTTGGTTTGTTGGTTTGTTGGTTTTTTGGTTTGTTGGCTTGTTGGTTTGTTCGTTTGTTCGTTTGTTGGTTTGTTGGTTTGTTGGTTTGTTGGTTTTTTTGGTTTGTAGGTTTTTTGGTTTGTTCGTTTGTTGGTTTGTTGGTTTGTTGGCTTGTTGGTTTGTTCTTTTGTTGGTTTGTTGGTTTGTTGGTTTGTTGGTTTGTTGGTTTGTTGGTTTGTTGGCTTGTTGGTTTGTTGGTTTGTTCGTTTGTTGGTTTGTTGGTTTTTTGGTTTATTGGTTTATTGGTTTGTTGGCTTGTTGGTTAGTTGGTTTGTTGGTTACTTGGTTTGTAGGTTTGTTGGTTTGTTGGCTTGTTGGTTTGTTGGTTTTTTGGTTTATTGGTTTGTTGGTTTGTTGGTTTGTTGGTTTGTTGGTTTGTTTGTTTGTTGGTTTGTTGGTTTGTTGGTTTGTTCGTTTGTTGGTTTGTTCATTTGTTGGTTTGTTTGTTTGTTGTTTTGTTCGTTTGTTGGTTTGTTGGTTACTTGGTTTGTTGGTTTGTTGGTTTGTTGGTTTGTTTGGTTGTTCGTTTCTTGGTTTGTTGGTTTGTTGGCTTGTTGGTTTGTTGGCTTGTTGGTTTGTTGGTTTGTTTGTCTGTTGGTTTGTTGGTTTGTTGGTTTGTTCATTTGTTGGTTTGTTCGTTTGTTCGTTTGTTGATTTGTTGGTTTGTTGGCTTGTTGGTTTGTTGGTTTGTTGGTTACTTGGTTTGTTGGTTTGTTGGTTTGTTAGTTTGTTGGTTTGTTGGTTTGTTGGTTTGTTGGTTTGTTGGTGTGTTGGTTTGTTGGTTTGTTGGTTTGTTGGTTTGTTGGTTTGTTGGCTTGTTGGTTTGTTGGTTTGTTAGTTTGTTGGTTTGTTGGTTTGTTCGTTTGTTAGTTTGTTGGTTTGTTGGTTTGTTGGTTTGTTCGTTTGTTGGTTTGTTGATTTTTTGTTTTATTGGCTTGTTGGTTTGTTGGTTTGTTGGTTTGTTGGTTTGTTGGTTTGTTGGTTTTTTGGTTTGTTGGAATGTTGGTTTGTTGGTTTGTTGGTTTGTTGGTTTGTTGGTTTGTTGGTTTGTTGGTTTGTTGGTTTGTTTGTTTGTTGGTTTGTTGGTTTGTTGGTTTGTTGGTTTGTTGGTTTGTTGGTTTGTTGGTTTGTTGGTTTGTTCGTTTGTTCGTTTGTTGGCTTGTTGGTTTGTTGGCTTGTTGGCTTTTTGGTTTGTTTGTTTGTTGGTTTGTTGATTTGTTCGTTTGTTGGTTTGTTGGTTTGTTGGTTTTGTGGTTTGTCGGTTTGTTGGCTTGTTGGTTTGTTGGTTTGTTGATTTAATGGTTTGTTCGTTTGTTCATTTGTTGGTTTGTTGGTTTGTTGGTTTGTTGGTTTGTTGGTTTGTTGGTTTGTTGGTTTGTTAGTTTGTTGGTTTGTTGGTTTGTTGGTTTGTTGGTTTGTTGGTTTGTTGGTTTGTTGGTTTGTTGGTTTGTTGGTTTGTTGGTTTGTTGGTTTGTTGGTTTGTTGGTGTGTTGGTTTGTTGGTTTGTTCGTTTATTCGTTTGTTGGCTTGTTGGTTTGTTGGCTTGTTGGCTTGTTGGTTTGTTTGTTTGTTGGTTTGTTGGTTTGTTCGTTTGTTGGTTTGTTGGTTTGTTGGTTTTGTGGTTTGTTGGTTTGTTGGTTTGTTGGTTTGTTGGTTTGTTGGTTTGTTGGTTTGTTGGTTTGTTGGTTTTGTGGTTTGTTGGCTTGTTGGTTTGTTTGTTTGTTGGTTTGTTGGTTTGTTCGTTTGTTGGTTTGTTGGTTTGTTGGTTTGTTGGTTTGTTGGTTTGTTGGTTTGATGGTTTGTTGGTTTGTTCGTTTGTTGGTTTGTTGGTTTTTTGGTTTTTTGGTTTATTGGTTTGTTGGCTTGTTGTTTAGTTGGTTTGTTGGTTACTTGGTTTGTAGGTTTGTTGGTTTGTTGGCTTGTTGGTTTGTCGGTTTTTCGTTTTATTGGTTTGTTGGTTTGTTGGTTTGTTGGCTCGTTGGTTTGTTGCTTTGTTGGTTTGTTGGTTTGTTGGTTTGTTGGTTTGTTGGTTTGTTGGTTTGTTGGTTTCTTGGTTTGTTGGTTTCTTGGTTTGTTGGTTTCTTCGTTTGTTGGTTTGTTTGTTTGTTGGTTTCTTGGTTTGTTCGTTTGTTGGTTTGTTCATTTGTTGGTTTGTTTGTTGGTTGGTTTGTTCGTTTGTTGGTTTGTTGGTTACTTGGTTTGTTGGTTTGTTGGTTTGTTGGTTTGTTTGTTTGTTCGTTTCTTGCTTTCTTGGTTTGTTGGCTTGTTGGTTTGTTGGCTTGTTGGTTTGTTGGTTTGTTTGTCTGTTAGTTTGTTGGTTTGTTGGTTTGTTGGTTTGTTGGTTTGTTTGTTTGTTCGTTTGTTGGTTTGTTGGTTTGTTGGTTTGTTGGCTCGTTGGTTTGTTGGTTTGTTGGTTTTTTGGTTTGTTGGTTTGTTGGTTTGTTGGTTTGTTGCTTTGTTGGTTTGTTGGTTTGTTGGTTTGTTGGTTTGTTGGTTTCTTGGTTTGTTGGTGTCTTTGTTTGTTGGTTTGTTTGTTTGTTTGTTTGTTTGTTGGTTTGATGGTCTGTTCGTTTGTTGGTTTGTTCATTTATTGGTTTGTTTGTTTGTTGGTTTGTTCGTTTGTTTGTTTGTTGGTTACTTGGTTTGTTGGTTTGTTAGTTTGTTGGTTTGTTTGTTTGTTCGTTTCTTGGTTTCTTGGTTTGTTGGCTTGTTGGTTTGTTGGCTTGTTGGTTTGTTGGTTTGTTTGTCTGTTAGTTTGTTGGTTTGTTGGTTTGTTCATTTGTTGGTTTGTTCGTTTGTTCATTTGTTGATTTGTTGGTTTGTTGGCTTGTTGGTTAGTTGGTTTGTTGGTTACTTGGTTTGTAGGTTTGTTGGTTTGTTGGCTTGTTGGTTTGTCGGTTTTTCGTTTTATTGGTTTGTTGGTTTGTTGGTTTGTTGGTTTGTTGGTTTGTTTGTTTGTTCGTTTGTTGGTTTGTTGGTTTGTTGGTTTGTTGGCTTGTTGGTTTGTTGGTTTGTTGGTTTGTTGGTTTTTTGGTTTGTTGGTTTGTTGGTTTGTTGCTTTGTTGGTTTGTTGGTTTGTTGGTTTGTTGGTTTGTTGGTTTGTTGGTTTGTTGGTTTGTTGGTTTCTTGGTTTGTTGGTTTCTTCGTTTGTTGGTTTGTTTGTTTGTTGGTTTGTTGGTTTGTTCGTCTGTTGGTTTGTTCATTTGTTGGTTTGTTTGTTTGTTGGTTTGTTCGTTTGTTGGTTTGTTGGTTACTTGGTTTGTTGGTTTGTTGGTTTGTTGGTTTGTTTGTTTGTTCGTTTCTTGCTTTCTTGGTTTGTTGGCTTGTTGGTTTGTTGGCTTGTTGGTTTGTTGGTTTGTTTGTCTGTTAGTTTGTTGGTTTGTTGGTTTGTTCATTTGTTGGTTTGTTCGTTTGTTCGTTTGTTCATTTGTTGGTTTGTTGGCTTGTTGGTTTGTTGGTTTGTTGGTTACTTGGTTTGTTGGTTTGTTGGTTTGTTAGTTTGTTGGCTTGTTGGTTTGTTGGTTTGTTGGTTTGTTGGTTTGCTGGTTTGTTGGTTTGTTGGTTTGTTGGTTTGTTGGTTTGTTGGCTTGTTGGTTTGTTGGTTTGTTGGTTTGTTGGTTTGTTGGTTTGTTGGTTTGTTGGTTTGTTGGTTTGTTGGTTTATTGGTTTGTTGGTTATTTGGTTTGTTGCTTTGTGGGTTTTTTTGTTTGTTGGTTTGTTGGTTTGTTCGTTTGTTGGTTTGTTGGTTTGTTGGTTTGTTGGTTTGTTGGTTTGTTTGTTTTTTCGTTTGTTGGTTTGTTGGTTTGTTGGTTTGTTGGCTTGTTGGTTTGTTGGTTTGTTGGTTTGTGCGTTTGTTCGTTTGTGGGTTTATTGGTTTGTTGGCTTCCTGGTTTGTTGGTTTGTTGGTTACTTAATTTGTTGGTTTGTTGGCTTTTTGGTTCGTTGGTTTGTTGGTTTTTTGTTTTGTTGGTTTGTTGGTTTGTTGGTTTGTTGGTTTTTTGGTTTGTTGGTTTATTGGTTTGTTGGCTTGTTGGTTAGTTGGTTTGTTGGTTACTTGGTTTGTAGGTTTATTGGTTTGTTGGCTTGTTGGTTTGTCGGTTTTTTAAATTATTGGTTTGTTGGTTTGTTGGTTAGTTGGTTTGTTGGTTTGTTTGTTTGTTCGTTTGTTGGTTTGTTGGTTTGTTGGTTTGTTGGCTTGTTGGTTTGTTGGTTTGTTGGTTTGTTGGTTTTTTGGTTTGTTGGTTTGTTGGTTTGTTGGTTTGTTGCTTTGTTGCTTGGTTGGTTTGTTGGTTTGTTGGCTTGTTTGTTTGTTTGTTTGTTGGTTTGTTGGTCTGTTCGTTTGTTGGTTTGTTCATTTATTGGTTTGTTTGTTTGTTGGTTTGTTCGTTTGTTTGTTTGTTGGTTACTTGGTTTGTTGGTTTGTTAGTTTGTTGGTTTGTTTGTTTGTTCGTTTCTTGGTTTCTTGGTTTGTTGGCTTGTTGGTTTGTTGGCTTGTTGGTTTGTTGGTTTGTTTGTCTGTTAGTTTGTTGGTTTGTTGGTTTGTTCATTTGTTGGTTTGTTCGTTTGTTCGTTTGTTGATTTGTTGGTTTGTTGGCTTGTTGGTTTGTTGGTTACTTGGTTTGTTGGTTTGTTGGTTTGTTAGTTTGTTGGCTTGTTGGATTGTTGGTTTGTTGGTTTGTTGGTTTGTTGGTTTGTTGGTTTGTTGGTTTGTTGGTTTGTTGGTTTGTTGGCTTGTTGGTTTGTTGGTTTGTTGGTTTGTTGGTTTGTTGGTTTGTTGGTTTGTTGGTTTGTTGGTTTATTGGTTTGTTGGTTTATTGGTGTGTTGGTTACTTGGTTTGTTGGTTTGTTGGTTTGTTGGTTTTTTTGTTTGTTGGTTTGTTCGTTTGTTGGTTTGTTGGTTTATTGGTTTGTTGGTTTGTTGGTTTGTTTGTTTTTTCGTTTGTTGGTTTGTTGGTTTGTTGGCTTGTTGGTTCGTTGGTTTGTTGGTTTGTGCGTTTGTTCGTTTGTGGGTTTATTGGTTTGTTGGCTTCTTGGTTTGTTGGTTTGTTGGTTACTTAATTTGTTGGTTTGTTGGCTTTTTGGTTCGTTGGTTTGTTGGTTTTTTGGTTTGTTGGTTTGTTGGTTTGTTGGTTTGTTGGTTTGTTGGCTTGTTGGTTTGTTGGTTTGTTGGTTTGTTTGTTTGTTCGTTTGTTGGTTTGTTGGTTTGTTGGTTTGTTGGCTTGTTGGTTTGTTGGTTTGTTGGTTTGTTGGTTTTTTGGTTTGTTGGTTTGTTGGTTTGTTCGTTTGTTCGTTTGTTGATTTGTTGGTTTGTTGGCTTGTTGGTTTGTTGGTTTGTTGGTTACTTGGTTTGTTGGTTTGTTGGTTTGTTAGTTTGTTGGTTTGTTGGTTTGTTGGTTTGTTGGTTTGTTGGTGTGTTGGTTTGTTGGTTTGTTGGTTTGTTGGTTTGTTGGTTTGTTGGCTTGTTGGTTTGTTGGTTTGTTAGTTTGTTGGTTTGTTGGTTTGTTCGTTTGTTAGTTTGTTGGTTTGTTGGTTTGTTGGTTTGTTCGTTTGTTGGTTTGTTGATTTTTTGTTTTATTGGCTTGTTGGTTTGTTGGTTTGTTGGTTTGTTGGTTTGTTGGTTTGTTGGTTTTTTGGTTTGTTGGAATGTTGGTTTGTTGGTTTGTTGGTTTGTTGGTTTGTTGGTTTGTTGGTTTGTTGGTTTGTTGGTTTGTTGGTTTGTTGGTTTGTTGGTTTGTTGGTTTGTTGGTTTGTTGGTTTGTTGGTTTGTTGGTTTGTTGGTTTGTTCGTTTGTTCGTTTGTTGGCTTGTTGGTTTGTTGGCTTGTTGGCTTTTTGGTTTGTTTGTTTGTTGGTTTGTTGATTTGTTCGTTTGTTGGTTTGTTGGTTTGTTGGTTTTGTGGTTTGTCGGTTTGTTGGCTTGTTGGTTTGTTGGTTTGTTGATTTAATGGTTTGTTCGTTTGTTCATTTGTTGGTTTGTTGGTTTGTTGGTTTGTTGGTTTGTTGGTTTGTTGGTTTGTTGGTTTGTTAGTTTGTTGGTTTGTTGGTTTGTTGGTTTGTTGGTTTGTTGGTTTGTTGGTTTGTTGGTTTGTTGGTTTGTTGGTTTGTTGGTTTGTTGGTTTGTTGGTTTGTTGGTGTGTTGGTTTGTTGGTTTGTTCGTTTATTCGTTTGTTGGCTTGTTGGTTTGTTGGCTTGTTGGCTTGTTGGTTTGTTTGTTTGTTGGTTTGTTGGTTTGTTCGTTTGTTGGTTTGTTGGTTTGTTGGTTTTGTGGTTTGTTGGTTTGTTGGTTTGTTGGTTTGTTGGTTTGTTGGTTTGTTGGTTTGTTGGTTTGTTGGTTTTGTGGTTTGTTGGCTTGTTGGTTTGTTTGTTTGTTGGTTTGTTGGTTTGTTCGTTTGTTGGTTTGTTGGTTTGTTGGTTTGTTGGTTTGTTGGTTTGTTGGTTTGATGGTTTGTTGGTTTGTTCGTTTGTTGGTTTGTTGGTTTTTTGGTTTTTTGGTTTATTGGTTTGTTGGCTTGTTGTTTAGTTGGTTTGTTGGTTACTTGGCTTGTAGGTTTGTTGGTTTGTTGGCTTGTTGGTTTGTCGGTTTTTCGTTTTATTGGTTTGTTGGTTTGTTGGTTTGTTGGTTTGTTGGTTTGTTTGTTTGTTCGTTTGTTGGTTTGTTGGTTTGTTGGTTTGTTGGCTCGTTGGTTTGTTGGTTTGTTGGTTTGTTGGTTTTTTGGTTTGTTGGTTTGTTGGTTTGTTGGTTTGTTGCTTTGTTGGTTTGTTGGTTTGTTGGTTTGTTGGTTTGTTGGTTTGTTGGTTTCTTGGTTTGTTGGTTTCTTGGTTTGTTGGTTTCTTCGTTTGTTGGTTTGTTTGTTTGTTGGTTTCTTGGTTTGTTCGTTTGTTGGTTTGTTCATTTGTTGGTTTGTTTGTTGGTTGGTTTGTTCGTTTGTTGGTTTGTTGGTTACTTGGTTTGTTGGTTTGTTGGTTTGTTGGTTTGTTTGTTTGTTCGTTTCTTGCTTTCTTGGTTTGTTGGCTTGTTGGTTTGTTGGCTTGTTGGTTTGTTGGTTTGTTTGTCTGTTAGTTTGTTGGTTTGTTGGTTTGTTGGTTTGTTGGTTTGTTTGTTTGTTCGTTTGTTGGTTTGTTGGTTTGTTGGTTTGTTGGCTCGTTGGTTTGTTGGTTTGTTGGTTTTTTGGTTTGTTGGTTTGTTGGTTTGTTGGTTTGTTGCTTTGTTGGTTTGTTGGTTTGTTGGTTTGTTGGTTTGTTGGTTTCTTGGTTTGTTGGTGTCTTTGTTTGTTGGTTTGTTTGTTTGTTTGTTTGTTTGTTGGTTTGATGGTCTGTTCGTTTGTTGGTTTGTTCATTTATTGGTTTGTTTGTTTGTTGGTTTGTTCGTTTGTTTGTTTGTTGGTTACTTGGTTTGTTGGTTTGTTAGTTTGTTGGTTTGTTTGTTTGTTCGTTTCTTGGTTTCTTGGTTTGTTGGCTTGTTGGTTTGTTGGCTTGTTGGTTTGTTGGTTTGTTTGTCTGTTAGTTTGTTGGTTTGTTGGTTTGTTCATTTGTTGGTTTGTTCGTTTGTTCGTTTGTTGATTTGTTGGTTTGTTGGCTTGTTGGTTAGTTGGTTTGTTGGTTACTTGGTTTGTAGGTTTGTTGGTTTGTTGGCTTGTTGGTTTGTCGGTTTTTCGTTTTATTGGTTTGTTGGTTTGTTGGTTTGTTGGTTTGTTGGTTTGTTTGTTTGTTCGTTTGTTGGTTTGTTGGTTTGTTGGTTTGTTGGCTTGTTGGTTTGTTGGTTTGTTGGTTTGTTGGTTTTTTGGTTTGTTGGTTTGTTGGTTTGTTGCTTTGTTGGTTTGTTGGTTTGTTGGTTTGTTGGTTTGTTGGTTTGTTGGTTTGTTGGTTTGTTGGTTTCTTGGTTTGTTGGTTTCTTCGTTTGTTGGTTTGTTTGTTTGTTGGTTTGTTGGTTTGTTCGTCTGTTGGTTTGTTCATTTGTTGGTTTGTTTGTTTGTTGGTTTGTTCGTTTGTTGGTTTGTTGGTTACTTGGTTTGTTGGTTTGTTGGTTTGTTGGTTTGTTTGTTTGTTCGTTTCTTGCTTTCTTGGTTTGTTGGCTTGTTGGTTTGTTGGCTTGTTGGTTTGTTGGTTTGTTTGTCTGTTAGTTTGTTGGTTTGTTGGTTTGTTCATTTGTTGGTTTGTTCGTTTGTTCGTTTGTTCATTTGTTGGTTTGTTGGCTTGTTGGTTTGTTGGTTTGTTGGTTACTTGGTTTGTTGGTTTGTTGGTTTGTTAGTTTGTTGGCTTGTTGGTTTGTTGGTTTGTTGGTTTGTTGGTTTGCTGGTTTGTTGGTTTGTTGGTTTGTTGGTTTGTTGGTTTGTTGGCTTGTTGGTTTGTTGGTTTGTTGGTTTGTTGGTTTGTTGGTTTGTTGGTTTGTTGGTTTGTTGGTTTGTTGGTTTATTGGTTTGTTGGTTATTTGGTTTGTTGCTTTGTGGGTTTTTTTGTTTGTTGGTTTGTTGGTTTGTTCGTTTGTTGGTTTGTTGGTTTGTTGGTTTGTTGGTTTGTTGGTTTGTTTGTTTTTTCGTTTGTTGGTTTGTTGGTTTGTTGGTTTGTTGGCTTGTTGGTTTGTTGGTTTGTTGGTTTGTGCGTTTGTTCGTTTGTGGGTTTATTGGTTTGTTGGCTTCCTGGTTTGTTGGTTTGTTGGTTACTTAATTTGTTGGTTTGTTGGCTTTTTGGTTCGTTGGTTTGTTGGTTTTTTGTTTTGTTGGTTTGTTGGTTTGTTGGTTTGTTGGTTTTTTGGTTTGTTGGTTTATTGGTTTGTTGGCTTGTTGGTTAGTTGGTTTGTTGGTTACTTGGTTTGTAGGTTTATTGGTTTGTTGGCTTGTTGGTTTGTCGGTTTTTTAAATTATTGGTTTGTTGGTTTGTTGGTTAGTTGGTTTGTTGGTTTGTTTGTTTGTTCGTTTGTTGGTTTGTTGGTTTGTTGGTTTGTTGGCTTGTTGGTTTGTTGGTTTGTTGGTTTGTTGGTTTTTTGGTTTGTTGGTTTGTTGGTTTGTTGGTTTGTTGCTTTGTTGCTTGGTTGGTTTGTTGGTTTGTTGGCTTGTTTGTTTGTTTGTTTGTTGGTTTGTTGGTCTGTTCGTTTGTTGGTTTGTTCATTTATTGGTTTGTTTGTTTGTTGGTTTGTTCGTTTGTTTGTTTGTTGGTTACTTGGTTTGTTGGTTTGTTAGTTTGTTGGTTTGTTTGTTTGTTCGTTTCTTGGTTTCTTGGTTTGTTGGCTTGTTGGTTTGTTGGCTTGTTGGTTTGTTGGTTTGTTTGTCTGTTAGTTTGTTGGTTTGTTGGTTTGTTCATTTGTTGGTTTGTTCGTTTGTTCGTTTGTTGATTTGTTGGTTTGTTGGCTTGTTGGTTTGTTGGTTACTTGGTTTGTTGGTTTGTTGGTTTGTTAGTTTGTTGGCTTGTTGGATTGTTGGTTTGTTGGTTTGTTGGTTTGTTGGTTTGTTGGTTTGTTGGTTTGTTGGTTTGTTGGTTTGTTGGCTTGTTGGTTTGTTGGTTTGTTGGTTTGTTGGTTTGTTGGTTTGTTGGTTTGTTGGTTTGTTGGTTTATTGGTTTGTTGGTTTATTGGTTTGTTGGTTACTTGGTTTGTTGGTTTGTTGGTTTGTTGGTTTTTTTGTTTGTTGGTTTGTTCGTTTGTTGGTTTGTTGGTTTATTGGTTTGTTGGTTTGTTGGTTTGTTTGTTTTTTCGTTTGTTGGTTTGTTGGTTTGTTGGCTTGTTGGTTCGTTGGTTTGTTGGTTTGTGCGTTTGTTCGTTTGTGGGTTTATTGGTTTGTTGGCTTCTTGGTTTGTTGGTTTGTTGGTTACTTAATTTGTTGGTTTGTTGGCTTTTTGGTTCGTTGGTTTGTTGGTTTTTTGGTTTGTTGGTTTGTTGGTTTGTTGGTTTCTTGGTTTGTTGGCTTGTTGGTTTGTTGGTTTGTTGGTTTGTTTGTTTGTTCGTTTGTTGGTTTGTTGGTTTGTTGGTTTGTTGGCTTGTTGGTTTGTTGGTTTGTTGGTTTGTTGGTTTTTTGGTTTGTTGGTTTGTTGGTTTGTTGGTTTGTTGGCTTGTTGGTTTGTTGATTTGTTGGTTTATTGGTTTGTTGGTTTGTTGGTTTGTTGGTTTGTTGGTTTGTTTGTTTCTTGGTTTGTTGGTTTCTTCGTTTGTTGGTTTGTTTGTTTGTTGGTTTGTTGGTTTGTTCGTTTGTTGGTTTGTTCGTTTGTTGGTTTGTTTGTTTGTTGGTTTGTTCGTTTGTTGGTTTGTTGGTTACTTGGTTTGTTGGTTTGTTGGTTTGTTGGTTTGTTTGTTTTTTGTTTGTTCGTTTCTTGCTTTCTTGGTTTGTTGGCTTGTTGGTTTGTTGGCTTGTTGGTTTGTTGGTTTGTTTGTCTGTTAGTTTGTTGGTTTGTTGGTTTGTTCATTTGTTGGTTTGTTCGTTTGTTCGTTTGTTGATTTGTTGGTTTGTTGGCTTGTTGGTTTATTGGTTTGTTGGTTACTTGGTTTGTTGGTTCGTTGGTTTGTTGGTTTGTTGGTTTGTTGGTTACTTGGTTTGTTGGTTCGTTGGTTTGTTGGTTTGTTGGTTTGTTGGTTTGCTGGTTTGTTGGTTTGTTGGTTTGTTGGTTTGTTGGTTTGTTGGTTTGTTGGTTTGTTGGTTTGTTTGTTTGTTCGTTTGTTGGTTTGTTGGTTTGTTGGTTTGTTGGCTTGTTGGTTTGTTGGTTTGTTGGTTTGTTGGTTTTTTGGTTTGTTGGTTTGTTGGTTTGTTGGTTTGTTGGCTTGTTGGTTTGTTGGTTTGTTGGTTTGTTGGTTTGTTGGTTTGTTGGTTTGTTGGTTTGTTGGTTTGTTGGTTTGTTGGTTTGTTTGTCTGTTAGTTTGTTGGTTTGTTGGTTTGTTCATTTGTTGGTTTGTTCGTTTGTTCGTTTGTTGATTTGTTGGTTTGTTGGCTTGTTGGTTTGTTGGTTTGTTGGTTACTTGGTTTGTTGGCTTGTTGGTTTGTTGGTTTGTTGGTTTGTTGGTTTGCTGGTTTGTTGGTTTGTTGGTTTGTTGGTTTGTTGGTTTGTTGGTTTGTTGGTTTGTTGGTTTGTTTGTTTGTTCGTTTGTTGGTTTGTTGGTTTGTTGGTTTGTTGGCTTGTTGGTTTGTTGGTTTGTTGGTTTGTTGGTTTTTTGGTTTTTTGGTTTGTTGGTTTGTTGGTTTGTTGGTTTGTTGGCTTGTTGGTTTGTTGGTTTGTTGGTTTGTTGGTTTGTTGGTTTGTTGGTTTGTTGGTTTGTTGGTTTGTTGGTTTGTTGGTTTGTTGGTTTGTTGGTTTCTTGGTTTGTTGGTTTCTTCGTTTGTTGGTTTGTTTGTTTGTTGGTTTGTTGGTTTGTTCGTTTGTTGGTTTGTTCGTTTGTTGGTTTGTTTGTTTGTTGGTTTGTTCGTTTGTTGGTTTGTTGGTTACTTGGTTTGTTGGTTTGTTGGTTTGTTGGTTTGTTTGTTTGTTCGTTTCTTGCTTTCTTGGTTTGTTGGCTTGTTGGTTTGTTGGCTTGTTGGTTTGTTGGTTTGTTTGTCTGTTAGTTTGTTGGTTTGTTGGTTCGTTCATTTGTTGGTTTGTTCGTTTGTTCGTTTGTTGATTTGTTGGTTTGTTGGCTTGTAGGTTTGTTGGTTTGTTGGTTACTTGGTTTGTTGGTTCGTTGGTTTGTTAGTTTGTTGGCTTGTTGGTTTGTTGGTTTGTTGGTTTGTTGGTTTGCTGGTTTGTTGGTTTGTTGGTTTGTTGGTTTGTTGGTTTGTTGGCTTGTTGGTTTGTTGGTTTGTTGGTTTGTTGGTTTGTTGGTTTGTTGGTTTATTGGTTTGTTGGTGATTTGGTTTGTTGGTTTGTTGGTTTTTTTGTTTGTTGGTTTGTTGGTTTGTTCGTTTGTTGGTTTGTTGGTTTGTTGGTTTGTTGGTTTGTTTGTTTTTTCGTTTGTTGGTTTGTTGGTTTGTTGGCTTGTTGGTTTGTTGGTTTGTTGGTTTGTTGGTTTGTTGGTTTGTGCGTTTGTTCGTTTGTTCGTTTGTGGGTTTATTGGTTTGTTGGCTTCTTGGTATGTTGGTTTGTTGGTTACTTAATTTGTTGGTTTGTTGGCTTTTTGGTTCGTTGGTTTGTTGGTTCTTTGGTTTGTTGGTTTGTTGGTTTGTTGGTTTTTTGGTTTACTGGTTTATTGGTTTGTTGGCTTGTTGGTTAGTTGGTTTGTTGGTTACTTGGTTTGTAGGTTTGTTAGTTTGTTGGCTTGTTGGTTTGTTGGTTTTTTGGTTTATTGGTTTGTTGGTTTGTTGGTTTGTTGGTTTGTTGGTTTGTTGGTTTGTTTGTTTGTTGGTTTGTTGGTTTGTTGGTTTGTTCGTTTGTTGGTTTGTTCATTTGTTGGTTTGTTTGTTTGTTGGTTTGTTCGTTTGTTGGTTTGTTGGTTACTTGGTTTGTTGGTTTGTTGGTTTGTTGGTTTGTTGGTTTGTTTGGTTGTTCGTTTCTTGGTTTGTTGGTTTGTTGGCTTGTTGGTTTGTTGGCTTGTTGGTTTGTTGGTTTGTTTGTCTGTTGGTTTGTTGGTTTGTTCATTTGTTGGTTTGTTCGTTTGTTCGTTTGTTGATTTGTTGGTTTGTTGGCTTGTTGGTTTGTTGGTTTGTTGGTTACTTGGTTTGTTGGTTTGTTGGTTTGTTAGTTTGTTGGTTTGTTGGTTTGTTGGTTTGTTGGTTTGTTGGTGTGTTGGTTTGTTGGTTTGTTGGTTTGTTGGTTTGTTGGTTTGTTGGTTTGTTGGCTTGTTGGTTTGTTGGTTTGTTGGTTTGTTAGTTTGTTGGTTTGTTCGTTTGTTGGTTTGTTGGTTTGTTGGCTTGTTGGTTTGTTCGTTTGTTGGTTTGTTGATTTTTTGGTTTATTGGCTTGTTGGTTTGTTGGTTTGTTGGTTTGTTGGTTTGTTGGTTTTTTGGTTTGTTGGTATGTTGGTTTGTTGGTTTGTTGGTTTGTTGGTTTGTTGGTTTGTTGGTTTGTTGGTTTGTTGGTTTGTTGTTTTGTTGGTTTGTTGGTTTGTTGGTTTGTTGGTTTGTTGGTTTGTTGGTTTGTTCGTTGGTTCGTTTGTTGGCTTGTTGGTTTGTTGGCTTGTTGGCTTGTTGGTTTGTTTGTTTGTTGGTTTGTTGGTTTTGTGGTTTGTCGGTTTGTTGGCTTGTTGGTTTGTTGGTTTGTTGATTTAATGGTTTGTTCGTTTGTTCATTTGTTGGTTTGTTGGTTTGTTGGTTTGTTGGTTTGTTCGTTTGTTGGCTTGTTGGTTTGTTGGCTTGTTGGCTTGTTGGTTTATTTGTTTGTTGGTTAGTTGGATTGTTCGTTTGTTGGTTTGTTGGTTTGTTGGTTTTGTGGTTTGTTGGTTTGTTGGTTTGTTGGTTTGTTGGTTTCTTGGTTTGTTGGTTTGTTGGTTTGTTGGTTTGTTGGTTTGTTGGTTTGTTGGTTTGTTGGTTTGTTGGTTTGTTCGTTTGTTCGTTTGTTGGCTTGTTGGTTTGTTGGCTTGTTGGCTTGTTGGTTTGTTTGTTTGTTGGTTTGTTGGTTTGTTCGTTTGTTGGTTTGTTGGTTTGTTGGTTTTGTGGTTTGTTGGTTTGTTGGTTTGTTGGTTTGTTGGTTTGTTGGTTTGTTGATTTGTTGGTTTTGTGGTTTGTTGGCTTGTTGGCTTGTTGGTTTGTTTGTTTGTTGGTTTGTTGGTTTGTTCGTTTGTTGGTTTGTTGGTTTGTTGGTTTGTTGGTTTGTTGGTTTGTTGGTTTGTTGGTTTGTTGGTTTGTTGGTTTGTTGGTTTGTTGGTTTGTTGGTTTTTTGGTTTTTTGGTTTATTGGTTTGTTGGCTTGTTGGTTAGTTGGTTTGTTGGTTACTTGGTTTGCAGGTTTGTTGGTTTGTTGGCTTGTTGGTTTGTCGATTTTTCGTTTTATTGGTTTGTTGGTTTGTTGGTTTGTTGGTTTGTTGGTTTGTTTGTTTGTTCGTTTGTTGGTTTGTTGGTTTGTTGGTTTGTTGGCTTGTTGGTTTGTTGGTTTGTTGGTTTGTTGGTTTTTTGGTTTGTTGGTTTGTTGGTTTGTTGGTTTGTTGCTTTGTTGGTTTGTTGGTTTGTTGGTTTGTTGGTTTGTTGGTTTGTTGGTTTGTTGGTTTGTTGGTTTCTTGGTTTGTTGGTTTGTTGGTTTCTTCGTTTGTTGGTTTGTTTGTTTGTTGGTTTGTTGGTTTGTTGGTTTGTTCGTTTGTTGGTTTGTTCATTTGTTGGTTTGTTTGTTTGTTGGTTTGTTCGTTTGTTGATTTGTTGGTTACTTGTTTTGTTGGTTTGTTGGTTTGTTGGTTTGTTTGTTTGTTCGTTTCTTGCTTTCTTGGTTTGTTGGCTTGTTGGTTTGTTGGTTTGTTTGTCTGTTAGTTTGTTGGTTTGTTGGTTTGTTCATTTGTTGGTTTGTTCGTTTGTTCGTTTGTTCATTTGTTGGTTTGTTGGCTTGTTGGTTTGTTGGTTTGTTGGTTACTTGGTTTGTTGGTTTGTTGGTTTGTTAGTTTGTTGGCTTGTTGGTTTGTTGGTTTGTTGGTTTGTTGGTTTGCTGGTTTGTTGGTTTGTTGGTTTGTTGGTTTGTTGGTTTGTTGGCTTGTTGGTTTGTTGGTTTGTTGGTTTGTTGGTTTGTTGGTTTGTTGGTTTGTTGGTTTGTTGGTTTGTTGGTTTATTGGTTTGTTGGTTATTTGGTTTGTTGCTTTGTTGGTTTTTTTGTTTGTTGGTTTGTTGGTTTGTTCGTTTGTTGGTTTGTTGGTTTGTTGGTTTGTTTGTTTTTTCGTTTGTTGGTTTGTTGGTTTGTTGGTTTGTTGGCTTGTTGGTTTGTTGGTTTGTTGGTTTGTGCGTTTGTTCGTTTGTGGGTTTATTGGTTTGTTGGCTTCTTGGTTTGTTGGTTTGTTGGTTACTTAATTTGTTGGTTTGTTGGCTTTTTGGTTCGTTGGTTTGTTGGTTTTTTGGTTTGTTGGTTTGTTGGTTTGTTGGTTTGTTGGTTTTTTGGTTTGTTGGTTTATTGGTTTGTTGGCTTGTTGGTTAGTTGGTTTGTTGGTTACTTGGTTTGTAGGTTTGTTGGTTTGTTGGCTTGTTGGTTTGTCGGTTTTTTGTTTTATTGGTTTGTTGGTTTGTTGGTTAGTTGGTTTGTTGGTTTGTTTGTTTGTT